>CM028136.1:123022500-128022500 GCA_016271365.2 Neoceratodus forsteri | reverse complement strand
CAGTGTAATACATCCTGTGATTTCAGGTACTGACACCTTGTAATTTAAAAGGGGACAGACCTCACAGACTGACATTGCATACACTGACCATTTATTTATACTACCAATATCTTACAATAATCATAACAAGCTGGCCAAGCATCACATTACATGCAGTTCAAGAAAACATCAGCAAAGGCAAACAAGATGTGGGGATGCATATTTAGGGGTATCAGTAGTAGGAAGGAGGAGGTTATACTGCCCTTGTACAGGTCACTGGTAAGGCCGCATCTAGAGGATGGAGTTTAGTACTGGCGCCCACACCTCAATAAGGACATTAGACTGCTGGAGAAGGTCCAGAGGAGGGCTACAAAGATGATAGGTCAGCAGGGTAAGGCATATGAGGAGAGGTTGAAGGCACTGAACATGTATGCCCTGGAAGACAGGAGAGAGAGAGGAGAGGGGGACATGACTGTGACCTTCAAGTACTTGAAAGGGATGGATAAATAAGGTTGATAAGGATAGTCTCTTTAAGCTGAGTGGAACCATAACATGAGGGGGCATAGTCTTAAGCTGGAGGGTGGAAGGTTTAAGAGGGAGGTCAGGAAGCTCTTGTGTGGTGAACACTTGGAATGCGCTGCCAGAAGAGGTAATCTTGTTGAATACAGTGGGCAACTTTAAGAGATGCTGGGACAGGTATGGGAGGGTAAGAGTCGTGGGTAGGGAGGATGGGAGGAGTGGGGAGAGGGGGCAGGGACAGTAGCTCAAGCCGTGGACCCTGCAACATGAGCAGACTTGATAGACCTAATGGCCTTCTTCTGCTGACTTCTTCTTATGTTCGTATGTTCCCCCAGGATGCACCAGGAGAAGAGCTATTGCAGCTCAGCTTGCCTTTCCTGGGGAAACTTTTCAAATAAATAAATGAAGGGAATAAAAGTGGATAAAAAATTCATCATGGTGATATAATGACAACCATTTTCTACTAATCTGAGCACAGCGGTAACAAGATGGGCACCAACTTTCAAGCAGTGTCTCATCATCATCAGGGAACCACCACAAAGCCTTCATGACACTGCAGACTAACCACATGATAAACATCCCAGTCACTACCCCAATTACAGTAAACACCAATCGAAGCCCTACAAATGATTTCACTGAGATGAACATCTTGCAAAAGGCATCAATAGTCTGGTCCCTTTCACCCTGACTTCATCTAGGGTTTCAGGCATTGGTGGAAGGGGGGGTCAACACTGATCTAGATGGACTTCTTACACTGGCAGGACTTGAATCTCAGTGCCGCTGGTGTAAATGGTCCTGAGATATTTACGCAGGCCTTCTGATTCAGAGGGGTAATAGATATACATTGAGATCTTTCACCATCAGATAATCTGTCAAAAAGCCCTCACATAATCTCTCATTTATGACCACACTCTGGTCACACCAAGGGCAGATTAAGAACCTTTACACTCTATGCCCCAAGTCAAAAGCCCAAGTCAATCGATCAACGTGGGTTGCATGTTTCCCTCACTTTATTTGATGTCTGCCTCCACAAGTATAACACCAATCTTCTAGTTGCCTGAGACTTTCTGCTTTTGGACAACCTTTGTCCAGGCTTTCAGTATTGGACTGAGCACCAGTGAAACCCTCCTACCTCACACTTGTTGAACAACAATTACCACAAAGAGATTCCTTCTGTAGGTGGTCAACTGTTGTAAGCCGGAGATGGGTGGCTGGTGTCCTTAACTTTACACTAGGTCTAGCTGGCCCAGTGGCACTGATGGTTGAGACACTGGATGCCACACCTCATGCCACACTGATGATCGAGGTTCAGTAATGAGCCTGGGCCACTAGGGATCAGCAGCAAAGGAGAGGACTCAGTGTTTGAAGGACTACTTTCCTCTCCTGGGAGGGCAGGGAGGAGCTGTCCCATGCAGCTAGCAACATGCGGTGGAGGCCAGGTGTACTACAGACATTGGGACCACGCAAGGCAGGGCAAGACATTGGGTGACTGCCTTCTGGACATGAACGGGAGCACTCACATAGCAGGCCGGGTGGCACTGCATGACCCATGCCTGGGGAGGGAAGCAGGAACAAATCCCTGGCATGTTGAGGAGGTGACGAGGGCCTCAGGGACCCACCCTCACATCCACAACACCAGACTACCACTACAGCAATCCATGGCTGCCTTCCACAGAAAGATGAACCCTCTAATTTCAGAAAGATGCCACCAAGGTAGGAGTGGCCGGCCCTCATCCTGTGGGGTGATCCAGGGGGATGCGAAGTCTCTCAGGTGGGAAGGGATGGCCAAGGGGAGTCACAGTAGGGAGTAGCAGGGCAGAATTGAGTAGGCACCTCCAAGAGATGCCTCGGTACAACGGTGCATAAACAGAGTTTGAAACAAAAAACTTACAATAGGTCTTACTTTCAGTTTTACAGCAACCTGATGGACAGCATTTTGTGCTGCCAGAGTAATGACCGTCTTGCTTAACAACAAAGCCCTCTTTTACAAGATGGAAACCTCCACAGAGCCTTTACAATTCTGTGAACACTCCTGTCATATGCTAGAACACACCTAATATTTACACTGTGACAGTCATCTTGCCAATCATTTGTAGTAGTCGTGAGCATCAACCCTCACCTTTGGAAGAAGTCCACACCAAGCAATAGGGTCTTCAACATTTTTCTGGCTGAGACTTGCCCCTCCCACACTGACTACATCCAGGGATGCAGATACCAGTGGGGAGGGGGGGTCTTCTGAGGGTACTAATAACAACAACCAGACACAATTGTGGGTTAGATGTTAGCTCCCCTACCCCAAATGGATGATTGGTAGCTGGTCATAGCCTCACCTGCAGTTCTAGAGAGAATGGGGGCCCAAGGTTTGTGCATACCCCTCTTTTTCCCTGGAATTTTCTACAGAGTACATTAGAGGGGTACACAGGTGCAAAGCCCTATATCTCTTTACAAACACAATGTGTGACAAGATTGCAGACTTCTGTTGAACATTTCACAGTTTGATGGATTGTTCATTCTCAAAAATAAAGATTGTTGTTATTTATCAATTATTGTATTTTTTTCTTTTTATGCTGCTATTTCCAACCAACCTTAGTGTCGTTTACAAGTTTTACATTTAATACTTGACATAGAGGATTAGCACAGGGTGGGGTGCATTGCAAAGTTCAAACTCACTGTAATATAATTTTCTGATCTTAATGCTGTCTTTCACATTTGTTAATTCAATGGTGTAATGAATGGCCAGTGTAGCTCTCACCATAATACTGTAGCCATCATAATTTAAGGGGAGCATGGCTGCTCAAGCCGTAGACCAACAAAGCAGTTATCTAAACATGTGGGTCCAGATTATCAAAGGCTTATTCAGGGCTTGCATCAAGCCCTGCATTGCACTAATTCTGTGGTACAACTATGCTGAACATCTGTGTCACAGCTGCATTCAATTATCCAGTATAAGGTGCAGTTACAACATGTTTCTCACTTTTTGGCAGCTTGTGCCAAATCTATGGCTCAAGCCCCATAAAAGTGGTTCCACAAATGACTCAAGCTAGACCAGGGGGAGCTGATCTAACTTCCGACACTTAGCTCATGGGAAAGAAAATCCTGATCTCCAACTGGGGGAATGCAAAAAGCCGCTTGCACCGTATAATTGGTGTACTAGAGGCTAGTTGCATTCCCAGGGCCTTTGAAAATCAAGCTTGTGATCTCTGTGTTTATTATGTTTCTAATGTTCATTGGGGAAATGTACCATGACATGACAGTGCCTAATGGTACTAGAAGCAGGACAAACAAATTTGGGGGGATGCTATTTGTTCAGGTTGAAAAGGTTGGAAGGGTGGGAGGGATGGTGAGGAGGAATAATTATAAGGGAACATCTTATGTTAACAAGTAAAGAATAGATGTTATTACTGTGCAATACAAGTACTTGGGTACTGTCTTAAGCCTTAATGTCATAGGTGCTATGGGACTTCTCATGAAAAGTAAACAAGATGATGGCTAGCCAAATCACCATAACAACCTGGAATGTTAATGGCCTAAACAGTGCTGTGAAACAAAAAAGGGTACAGGGAAGGATAAAGAAAAAAACAATGATGCTTGGGGGGGGCATGTAGGTGGCAGCATGCTTTAACACAAAAGCAAGAAGGGCAGCTATTTGGATCCCCAGAAATGTTATGAGTCACCTGCTCAGCAGTTACGCTGACTCTAGTGGAAGATAGATGCTGGCACAGTTAGAGCTCTGCACAGGCAAACCTATTTCAGTTGGCTCTATCTATGGTTCCAGCATTGAAGATCCAAGTTTTTACCAGAAAATTTCCTTAGACATGGCACAGTTTAAGTGACCCTGGATTCCGGGCAGGGACTTCAACTGCCTCACTGATACCATACTTGACAGTCCAACCCAATTCTTGACAGCCCAATCCAACCCCTGTCCCTGCCACCCAGAATGCCAAAGCTCTAGATGAGATCCAGTCTGACTTCTCTCTTATAAGATGTCTGCAGGCATTGTAATCACTCATGGAGGGAATATACTGTAGTTTCTTCTCCCTCTCTCTTCAAACATATGGCAGTCTAAACAGCATGATAGCATCCTCCTCACTAGATATGCAGGTAACCCAAATAGAATATGGACCTATACTGGTGTCGTACCACACCCCACTTACACTGCAATTGAAGGTGGGAATGCAGAGTCTTCTCTGTAGGCCCTGATGGCTGGTCCCTATATTACTGAAGGGCAAGGTCTACCTAGAATACATAGCTGCAGCTATCTCTCAATACCTAGCCAACAACTCAATCTGGCAGGAAGCACTTAAGGCTTTATTTTGGAGGAAGTCCACATCATATACCTCTCATAAGAAGAAAGTCAAGAAAACAGATATTAGAAAACTGGATATTGAAATACAAGCATTTGAAAAAGGCCATATGCTTTGACCCTCTCCATCATTATACCAAGTGATTCAAAAATGTAAATGGTGCTTTAACTCCATTTGCAGTGTGCAGTTGGTGACAACTATATCACTAGGGTTACATAGGCCCATATTTTGATAGAGATAGATGGTGTAAACTCATTGAATGGCAATTTAGAAAGAAGGAGGGAGAAAGCACGATGAAACAACTCAAATCAATGGGGGTGGTAGGGACTTCACCACAAATGGGGAATCAGCTGGTCAGGTCATTTCAGATTTCTATAAAAACCTGTACATTTCTGAAGTGTCCCCATCTCCCACCCAAATATAGACCTTCCTACTCAAAGCACAACTTCCCCACATCTCCCATAAAACTTCCAGACAGCTTAATCAACCACTATTTACAGAAGAGCTTGCTAAAGGCAATAAAACTTTGAAAAGTGGGAACACCAGGGCTGGACTGACTCCACATAGACTTCATTAAGAAGCTTCACCCCTTCTACTTGACCCCCTTCTTGATATGATTCAGGAGGGTTTACTCCATGGGATCTTCTTGTTTCATGTGGTCTGCTATAATAACAATACTCCTGAAGCCGGTCAAGGACCATGCCCTTTGTGCCTTACATTGCTCCATCTCTCTTTTGCCTCCGACTACAAAAATCTAGCCAGGGTTATTGCGGCTCGCCTTGAACCATTGCTCTCTCAAATTATACACCCTAACCAAAGTGTGTTTGTAACAGGCTAACAAGGGAAACATAATATCCATCAGACCCTAAATGTAATATATCATTGGGTGCAGAACCCAAAGTCCCATAACGTGGAGGTCTTTGCCCTAGGGACCTGTTTTGTTCAATGTCTTCATTGGAGACATTGCAGAGGGAGTCAAGAGTAAGATCAGCTTGTTCATGGATGACACTGAGATTTGTGCAAAAGTGGACAATGAGGAAGAGAGTCAGGCACCCAGAGAGTATCTAGCTAAACTCAAACACTGGTCTAGGGAGTGGCAGTTGGGGTTTAATGCTAAGAAGTGCAAGGTCATGCACCTTGGAGCCAGAAATCCCAGGAGCAGGTACTGGCTGGTGGGGGAGTGCAGGTAATGGCTTCAGAGGAGGAAAGGGACCTGGAATAATAGTCACAGGGAACATGAAGGTATCAGCACATTGTAGGAGGCAGCAACAAGGGCAAATAAGATGCTGGAGTGCACTGCCAGAGGAATCACCTCTCAAAAGGTGGAGGTCATCCTGCCATGGTATAGATCACTGGTGAGGCCACAAATGGAGTACTGTGTACAGTACTCATGCCCATACCTCAAAAAGGAGGTGAGATTACTGGAGGGGGTGCAGCATAGGGCTACAAAAATTATCATGTGGCTGGGGAGTTGCTGTACAAGGAAAGGTTGAAGGAGCTTAACATGTACTTGCTGAAAGACAAAAGAGTAAAAGGGGACATGATAGAGACCTTTAACTACTTGAAAGGCATAAACAAAGTCAGGGAGGGAGGATTGTTCTGTTTAAAGGGGGGGAAGGATCACTAGGGAGCACAGTCTGAAGTTGGAAGGAGGAAGGTTTAGGAGGGAGATAAGGAGGCACTACTTCACAGAAAGAGTGGTGGTGGGTTGAAACGCACTGCCGGAGGAGTAATTTGCTCAAAGGATAGTGGATAGCTTTAAGCGGGGTTGGGATTGAGTCAAGGGCAGAGTTTGTACAGATGAAAACACTAAGGGGGGAAGGACTGGGAAAGAGGAGGAAGGGAGGGGTTTGGTTGGGGGTGGGGCAGCTGTAGTGATATGAAACTAAGAGCTTCACAACTGGGCAGACTTGATAGACCTGTGAGCCTTTTTCTTTTGGCAATTTTGTATGTTTGTATATTCGTAGATGCAGAAAAAGCTTTTGACTACATGGAGTGGGGGTGCATGTTTACCACACTACAAGCTTTGGACTTGGTCCGGGTATCCTGAGGTGGATCCAGGCCCTCTATAAAAACTCTCCTGCACAACTATTAGTCAGTGGGTTACCTTACATTCTCCTTTACCCTATTCAGGGGAACCAGATAAGGGTATCCCCTTTCCCTGCTGCTTTATGTTATGTTCATTTATCCACTTGCAGCGCTATCAAAAATCACCAGTGAATAGAGGGCTATGGGAGCAAATGTGAACATAAAGTGGCACTCTTTGTAGATGACCTACTACTTTACCTGAATGATCCAACCGTGGGGTACCCCAATGAACAAAACCTGCTAAGAAATTGTCTTTCTGTCCGGTCATAACATTGACTGGCCCAAAAGTGAAATCATGCCGGTGGGGGATCTGGGCAGGGGCACCTTGACCAGGAATGCTCTTGGGGTGCAGGTGGTGGATCAAATCAAAAATCTAGGAGTCCATATCCCTGTGCAGCTGTGCCACCTAAAAAACCTGAACTATGGGCCACTCACTGTTAGCCTCTCCAAAGATTGTGATAAATGGAAAGATCTGCCATTGACACTACTTGCTGGATCAACATGATAAAAATGAATATCCTCCCACAGTGCCTATACTTATTCCAGTCCCCCCATACATATCACAGAAAAATGCTAAAAACATTGGATGCTAGCATCTATGAATTCCAAAGGAGAGGGAAAATGGACAAATTCATAGAAACATCCTGTAGCTTACTGCTGGTGGGAGAGGTCTCCCCAAATTCAAATTGTACTTCTGGGCTGCCCAACTATCCTTTCTTCCTACTAGGAATTCTCCGGCTGTACCTGTATGAATGGTGATGGAGGGGGAAAAGGAAGGAGGAGACCTCTGCAGAGCTTCATTCTCCCCATGGTAAACTTTCAGCAGCACAGAACCTGTGATAACTCTTATACAGCAACCTTATGTGAGTTTGGTTGTCTGCATGTACTCATTTAAACCCCCTTGTAATATGTCCCAATACACTTCTCTCCATGTTGTCTTGAAATAAATCCCCAACTACTCAGCATTCCTACATAGAACTTCCGAGGTGGAAATAAAAGGACTTTGCCTCATAATGCAATTGTATGAGGGAGACAGACTTCTCTCCTCTGGAGAACTCAAACCAACATGGAGGCTATGCCCAGATGACATTCTTTGTCCACCTTCAGGTACACCAAAGGTTGCCCAACTTATTGATTGCTACATTGCATGGGCCTAATGTTGACCCCCCAGGAGAAAGAACTGTATCAGCATCAACTACCTTCCAAACACCTCTATGATTATTATAGACTTCTCCTAAGAAGCTCACCCACTCCCTAACTGCACATTATTCAGAAATGAGAAAAAGAACATGGGACTAACAATTACCCTATTGTATGAGGGGAGGCCATCAAACATCTAAACAATTGCTCTAAGAACAACATAATGAGGCAGATTCAACTTAATGTTTTGCATAGAGACTGTCCTTCCCTTAAAAATGCACCAGCTAAACCATGAAAAGCCTAAATAATGCCCTAAATGTGGGGCTGAGGATGGCTCCTTTCTACATATGGTATTGCTTTGCCCAAAATCACTAGACACTGGACTGAAATATATAGAATTTTGACCAGTTTTTTAGGCTTCTGCCTCCAAGTTCTCTCCTGGAAGTCAGTCTGAGAACATATCAAAGTAGGTGCTCTCTCAAGGGTAATCTTCCTCTCTGGTCTCTTGCCCTGGTCAGTGAATGGAAAAGTATGGTCCAGTATTGAATTTCTGAAAATCCCCCAACCATACAGCAATGGACCCATAACCTTCAACAGTGTCTAAAAATTGAGAGACCCAAATCCGGGGCCACCGACAATATGAATAACTTTAACAGACTCTTGGAGAAACTAGACATGGCTATTGCAGATAATATCTTTGTCTCATGATACCTTGGTTATCACTAGTCATTTTGTTTTGGTTTGTTTTATTTATTTATACTGGTAAATCCACAGGCCACAGACCCATTTTCATGGTCAACCAGTTTCACATAAAGACATACAATCATAATATACTACAATCAACATTAAGTGTCATATAGTCATTGATAAACTTTACATATATATCAAGTAAAACATTTACATTTGCTTTCTAGAAAAATATAGTCTTTAAGTCTCTTCCTGGAAAACATCAATGATCCATTCAGGCTATCTAAAGTGGGTAACAAAAGATTAGAAAAGTGAGGGAGAACATACAGTAGTGACTTTTGTCCCATTGAAGTCTTCATCCTAGGTATTACAAAAACTGTTTTATCATCAGACCTTGTGCAAACAGTACTAATACGTCTCTTAAATAAAGGTTTCAGTAATCTCTGGTATCTTGTTTAATGTTATTTTTGTTGCCATGATGCCCAATTGAAGTTTAAAATGTAAGCTAGTTCATGACTTTCCAGGATTCACATGAAAGCACCATAAATTAATATTATCACTGTCACTATCCTCATCACTGGTACAATAATCTAAGTGCCCATCATTGTATTTGCATTTACACAGTGTATTTGCTGGATATCTAATTAATTATCTACCATTATTTGTACTGTACTTTTATTTCAGTAAATAAGTTTTACAAAAAGATTGGCTTCTTTCTCAACAGTGGACTTTTATTTTTCTGCAAAATAAAATGTAATACCATAGTCAGTGGTAGCACATAGAGCTGGGCAGAATGTAAAACTCTTCAGCTGCAATTTACAGTATACAGAATGGCAATTCTACTTGCAAAATGCTTTTGGAACTTTTTTAATTCCATGCAGTTTCAAGGATCATTTCTATTTAATCCATGGAATAATATTATGTGGAATGTTATTCCACACAGCCTGCAGAAAGTGACAGTATGGGTTGCACAAACTGTGGAAAACAATTCTGTGGTTAACATTTTGCTTTCAGAATTTCAGAATTCTGCTCCTGACAGAAGTTTGCAGAATTAGAATTTAAAATATTTCCAGCTGAAGTGGAATTTAAATGTTTTGCATCACTCCAATAGGTATACAAACTATTTTCCTGATTTCTTCTAGTTTACAGGAGAAAGCAATGGTTAGCCTAGAAAAGTGAATCCGAAGTGCTGTTGTAAAATTTTTACTAGATAGGCAATGTGTATTTCATTGTCAAGGGTACTGTCCAGAGTGAAGACCAAGTACCTAAAGACTCTAAAGAAGGCATCAATTCAATTGCAACAATTGCTTAATGACTGGTATTTCATATCTTCTTGAAGCTTGTTTCTTTTAAGACTAATTAAACAGACAGGCATAGCGGGGAGTTTAAAGGGTACATACTGTAGATACATAGATAGTGTCAGCAGATAAGGGCCTATGGCCCACCCAGTCTGCCCATTTAAGCTTGTAAGTTCAGTTTATGTTTTCCAAGAATTCTGCTGTCCCCTACCCCTGACCTCCAGAATTCCTTTATGTCTATCCCATGCATTCTTAAATCCTGTGATCATCTCAGCCCCCACCACTTCCTCTGGCAGGGTGTTCCACTTGTCCACCACCCATTCTGTGAAGAAATTCTTCCTCAAGTTTCCTCTGAATTGTCCTCCCTCCAACTTCATCCCATGCCGTCTTGTCCTGGAACATCTTTTTCACTTAAAAATAGTGTATTCCTGTGCTCTGTTCCTCCCTGTAAGATACTTGTATGTCTCTATCTTCATATCCCCTCTCTCCCTCCTCTCCTCCAGGGAGTACATGTTCAGTTCCTTCAACCTGTACTCATAGGACTTGTGATGTAATCCATGGACCATCTTTGTTGCCCTCCTCTGAACCTTCTCTACCCTGTCTACATCCTTATGTAGGTAAGGTCTCCAGAACTGTACACTGTACTCCAGGTGGGGCCTCACTAGTGTCTTGTATAATGGAATCATGACCTCCCTTTTCCTGCTGGTGATGCCCCTGCCTATACATCCCAGCATCCTATTTGCTTTACCTGCTGCCTTGTCACCTGTTTCTACCTTGAGGTCATCAGAGATGATAACCTCAAAATCTCTTTCCTGCTTGGTGCATGCTATATCCTCACCCCCAACTGATATATTGTGCCAGGGTTTTGTGCCCATATGCATTATCTTGCACTTCTTTGCATTGAATTTCAACTGCCAGACCCCTGACCATTCTTCAAGTTTATGCAGGTCCCTTCTCATTCTGTCTACACCCTCTGGTGTGTCTACGCTGTTACAGAGCTTTGTGTCATCAGCGAACAGTGAAATTCTGCCTTCTAGGTCCTGCAGAATGTCATTGATGAAGATGTTGAACAGGACCAGTCCCAGCACTGATCCCTGTGGTACCCCACTGGTCACTCTTCCCTCTGTGGAGTGACAGCCATTTACCACCACCCTCTGTGTCCTGCCGCCCAGCCAGTTACCTACCCACCACACTACTCTCCTGCCCACACCCATATTCCCCAGTTTGTGTAATAGTCTTCTATGTGGCACAGTGTCAAAGACCTTGCTGAAGTCCAGATAGGCCATATCCACTGCCCTCCCCTGATCCACCTTCCTAGTCACCCAGTCAAAAAATTCAACGAGGTTGGTCAGACATGACCTCCTCCTGGTGAAACCATGCTGCCTTGGGTCCTGTAGTCCATTGACAACCAGAGGTTCCACCAATCTCTCCTTCAGTAGCGCTTCCATGATCTTCCCCACTACCGAGGTGAGGCTGACTGGTCTGTAGTTCCCCGCTTCCTCTTTGTTCTCACTTTTGTATAAGGGGATGACATCAGCTATCCTCCAGTCTTTGGGTACCTCCCCTGTTTCCAGTGATCGGCTAAACAGGATAGCCAGAGGTTCAGCCACCACCTCTCTTAGTTCTTTAATGACCCTGGGGTGCACCTCGTCTGGCCCCATTGCTTTATCAACTCTTATTACTTCCAGTTCCTTCAGGATCCGTTCTCGTGTAAAGGGACTTCTGTCCATTTCTGCACCATTCTCACTCATTGTACTCCCTTCAGACCCATTACCCTCCTCTTCCTCAGTAAAGACTGAGCAGAAATACCTGTTCAATATGTCAGCTTTACTGTTGTCATCCTCCACACGGCCCCCATCCTCCCTTCAGTCTCACTATCCTCCCTTTGCCTTTCTTTTTTTATGTACCTGTAAAGGTTTTGTCCCTCTACCCACTGATTTTGCAATGTGTTCTTCTGTCTGAGCTTTGGCTTCCATTACTGACCTCCCTGCCTCCCTTTGCTTCTCCTGGTACTTCTCCCTATCCCCTTCTGCCTGTGTCTTTTTGTATTGCCTGAATGCAGTCTTTTTGGCTTTCACTTTCTTTGCTACCTCTTTGGAAAACCATAATGGTCTCCTCTTCCTTTTCCTCTTGCTAACCTGCTTAATGCATAATTCTGTTGCTCTTGTAATCCCCATTTGAAATACTGCCCATTGTTTCTTAACCCCTGATTCCTGCCCCATTCCCCTTAATGCCTCTTTCAAGTATCTCCCCATTTTCCCAAAGTCTGCCCCCTAAAATCCAGGATACGTGTTTTTGTGTGGTTTGGTTCTGCTCTTTCTGTGATTTCAAACCACAATGACTGGTGGTCACTGTTCCCAGGTGCTCCCCACTGTTATTCCCATCACACTGTCCCTGTTTGTGAGCACAAGGTCCAGTATTGCCTTCTGCCAAGTTGGTTCCATGACCAGTTGCTTGAGGAAGGCACCCTGAAGGGAGTCCAGGATAAATCTGCTCCTAGTTGATGCTGCTGCTGGGATGCTCCAGTCCACCTCTGAAATATTGAAGTCTCCAACCGGTACTACCTCACCCTTGTCTGCCATCCTTTGGATGGCTAGCATCAGCTCCCTATTTGTTTCTTCCTCCTCGGCAGGTGGTCTATAGACTACACCTGTGCGGATGGCTGGCCCCATTTTCCTTTCCAGCTTAACTCACAGTATCTCTTCCCCCATTTTGTTCCTCCTGGATCTCTGTGACCCTTATGTCATTTTTCACATACAGGGCCACTCTTCCTCCCTTCCTGCCTTCCCTGTTTCTTCTGAATATGTTGTAGCCATGTGTGGCCATCTCCCAGTTGTGGGTATCATTACACCAGGTTTCAGTGATGGCCACAATGTGCAGGTCTGACTGCACCATGACAGCCTCCAGATCTTCCATCTTATTGCTAAGGCTCCTGGCATTTGCACACATGGCTTTCCATGATTTGACCTCCCTAGATTGTTTCTCTGTTCTACTCCAGCCCCTTCCTTGGTTGTCCTTTATCCTTGGTTCTCCTTGCTGTCTGCCCTTCTGCTGAATTTTGCCCTTTTCTGCCTATCCACCTCTTGGTGCTAATCTCCATCTTTTGCACACTGCTTTGTAGAGATAGCCACTCCTCTGGTTCACTGGTTCCTGCTAGCCATGGGGGTGAGCAAGCAGGTACCCTCCTTGCTGGGCTTCAACCCCCCCTTTGCTAGTTTAAATGCTTGTCAATGTAGCATTTAAACTTATCATTGCTTGGATTCCCCTTCAGAATGGATGCAGGCCGTCAGGCTGGAACAAACATCCATCCCTCCAGGTGGGTCCCCAGTCACCAATGAATCCAAACCCTTCCTCACAGCACCAATTCTTCAACCATTATATGAGAACATAATTTTGCATTATGTTCTCATATACTAATACAGCTCTCAGGAACAATGAGATTTTAACAACCACAAAATGGAGCATCCCAGGACAGTAACAGGGCCTTATATGAACTGTGAAAACTGGCTAAAGTATTTGCATACATCTTTTAACAGTTAATGAATAGAGTTGTCTGTTGATATGGAAACAAATAACATTTAGAAGATATGAGGGTATAGTTTTCCTTTAATAACACAACTAGAGCTATCAAATAAATTGCTTCAGGAGTGTGATGGAAAAATCATTGCTTTAGTTTTCTAATCATTAAGAACTATCCTGTTCTGTTGAATCCACAGCTGCATAGGGATAAAACAATTTCTGTAATATATAATTTACTATAATTTACTCCGCCAGATGTTTTTCCACCTTAAAATCATAGCATCACCCATATGACAGTGAAATAGGATGATAATTACCAAATTAAGAAACTTACATACTAGATGCCAGCAGAGTATGCTTAGTGGTCTGTCAAGTCTGCTTGTCCTTCAGTACCCTGATTGGGTACCATAGCCCTCTATCTGTCTCCTTCCACTGTTACTCCATCCCCCAGTCCTGCCTCCCCTGGGCAAACCAGCCTCTGCTTCACCTCTTACCTATACCTGTCCCACCCTCTCTTGAATCCCTCCACTATAGCTACCGGTACCAGCTCCCCAGGCAATGCATTCCACAGTTCCACCACTCTCTCAGTGAAGTACCTCCTCCTCCTTTCCCTCCTAATCCTACCACCCTCAATCTTCCAACAGTGTCCTATGGTGATTCAACCCTCCTTCAGTCAAAAGATCCTAGCTCTGCTTACCTTATTTACTCCCCTGAGGTACTTGAAGACCTCAATCATGTCTCCACCCCCCGGTCTTTCTTCTTCTCTCCTCCAGCGAGAACAGGTTGACTTCACTAGATTTATATACAGGTCTAATAAAGGTTTGTTTCCAAACAAAGAAAACCTGGTTATGGCATAATAAAATGTTTCAAAATTTACGTATTGGTAAAGTTAAGTCAAATTCCTTGCAAATTTTACTAATTAAAAATCAATACTGTCCCATCCAACAACTGGTCACAGTTTTCAATTTCCAAGTATTTCAATACTTGTGAGACAGTTAAATCCTTAAATTAAATCAAATAAAAAAAAAATTAGATAGATACGACAAAAGTAAGTTTGCAGTGGCATCCTCACCAGCAGGGTTGAGAGTGCTGTGGATCACTGTCACTCGCCTTGTCCTCTTGCATTTCAGCCTTCCCCTACCATGATGTGGCTCCCTTTTCCTGCACACCATGGCTTATAGGGGACTTAACAACTCAGCTAATCAGTTCCTGCCCTTTCCAGAACCCACCAATCAGCTGCATCAGCAGTGTTCAAAGAAGTAGCTATTCTCTCCGGTTTTAAACCACTCCATGTCAGCTATGGTCCGGAGCATTAAGAACCACAATACAAAGGATGTCAATGTCTACCCAATGTGGTCAGCACAAGAGGTAGCTTTCAGCTGATCCGCTGCTTCAGATCTACTTGCATTACTTTCTTGGACATCAATGTGTGCTACTCAGGCAAGACATTTTAAGGTACTGTGCATAACCCTGAGCTTTGAACTCTGACCATGTAGCAGAGGCCACAGTCAAACTTCAGAATGTACTCTTTTATGTTTTCAGGTATATATGAATTATTTATTTTAAATCTCTGAAGAACAAATATGGTATAAATCAAGTAATGGATATTTGATATATATATACAGTATATATATACATATATATATATATATATATATATAGTAGATAGATATATGGGATCTATTAATTAAGCAGTGGACATTTTGTCAGTGCAGCTTATTTGCTGCTTAACAGCATATAATTAACTGAAACATTTATTTTAAGATTAACTAAAATTAGGATGCACTCAGGGCTGACTTGAGTGTAAAGTGTATATTCTGCACTAAATATTGTGCATGTCTTTTGATATGACAGGAGGAACAGGCTCTCCCAAAAGATGCCTTTAGAAAGGGTGAAATGTTGGATTTATTTGGTAAATCCAGCTCAAGCCTGACACCTTGAAAATGTTCCACTCTCTGTTGATAGGCAGCCTGTGTCTGGGGTGTGATGGCTTTACTTTTCCAGTCCCAGGCTTCGTTGTCACTACCTCCCATAGGAAGGTTGGCACCATCTGTGCCTCCATGTCCACTGCAGGAGCCAATTTCCTGAACTGCTGCAACTGCAAATGAAAGAAAGCATCAACAATACCATTCTCCACTCCAGGAACATGTATGGCCTTGAAATGGATTCTCAGCAACAAACACCTGAGTACAACGATGCACATCAAATCCAGATATGCACTTCAAATCCCCTAATGGTTCTTTGGTCCCAAATTGCCCATTAATGGTGTGCACTGCTCTGGTGTTGTCAGACCAGAAAATCACCCTGTGATTCAGCAGCCTGTGGCCCCATACTACCAATGCCAATACTATTGGAAGAAATTCCAATAATGTAATCTGCCTGATGATGCCCACTGCAGCCCCCTGTAGGGGACCATGTCTCTGCACAACATGCTCCTTTAAATACACCCTGAACCTTAGTCCACCTGATGTATCCATAAACTGCTCAAGTTCATCACTCAAGGCTGTTTGTGGCCACATGGCTGTACCATTAAAGAGAATGAGGAAGGCATGCCAAATCATCAAATCCTCCCTAAAGCCACGAATCACCTATATTCTGTGGTGAGGCTTCCATGCCCCTACCCCTGCTTTCACCATCCACCACAAAAAGGTTTGTCCCATAGGGATGATCCTGCATGAAAAATCAAGATGACCTACTAGCTGCTGTAGTTCTTTAAGGGTAACTTTCTTGTCTACTTTGAACTTACCCCAAAAGAACTCTCAAGGTTTCCACCTTGTCCTGTGGCAACTGGCATCCCTAAACTACCATGTCTGATTCAATGCATAGGAAGGACATCACTGTGCTTGGTGGCTTTACTTTAACCAGGGCCAATGTTATGCCAAGTTCCTGATACAAACTGAGAAATTTGTATAGGTAATCCCTGTATAGTGTGGAATCTGCAAGCCCCCAGAACAGAAAGTCATCCACGTAGTGCACAAAACATATTCCTTCATGCTCTCTTGCCACCACCCAATGCAAAAATGTGCTGAAATTTCCAAAGACAGCACAAGTCACTGAGTCCCCATGGCATGCAGTTGTCCCTCTGATTTCATCCACAAGAGATTTCCATCATCTGGGTGCACTGGAAGTAGGTGAAAGGCCGATTTGATATCAGCCTTAGCCATGAGTGCCCCTGCCTCAATCCCAGTCAATTCTGCCACTTTCACTGCCCTATAAAAGGATGCACACTGTACTGTGGTAAAGCATGGGTCTATATGTAATCATTTACCAAGTCTCCCTCTGTGTATGATGAATGATCAATCATGCGATATTCTCCAGGGGCTTTCTTGGTAACCAAGCTAATAGGTGAAACCCATAAGCCTTGCATTGTCAAAGATGGGAAGGGGCCTCTAATCCTACCTACTGTTATTTCTTTCTGAGGGTTTTGCCACATAAGGCCAGGGCAACTGTAGGGAATCCTAAAGCTGACTGAGAACCCCTCCTCAAGCAGCAACACCACCTGCCAGTCAGGGTACTGGTAGAGCCACAACCTAAGCAGCTCCATCCTTATTGGCATGGGAAGTCCAACCTCTGCCCAGATGGCCTTGCCTGCCCCAAAAGAGCTGCTCACCTTTTTGACCCCTGAGCTGCCCTGACCTTGTTAACCAGACCTGCATTTTGAATGAGGGGCCCTGCCTTAATGCAAAACACTCATGGATGTAGCAACACAAAGTCTGTGAACAATTTCCCTGAATAAACCCAAAACAAACTTGCCCAGTGAACTGCCCTGATTCCCCCATGAACAACCTTGGCCACCGCAACACTGGCCATCATCATCGGAGTGCTATTATTGGTATGTATCACCCTTTCTCCATGCATGAACTCTATTATTAGGGGCATATCCAAGTGACCCCAATCTTTCCCTGTTTCCTGCTGCATACATTGCCAAAACTCTTCATCATACTCTGTGTATCCAAGGCTGCACTTATGCCTCTATGTACATATGATTCTACATAAATAATTAAGGAGGCAGACTTTTTTTCCAGGGTTGCTTGACAGATGGTAGTGGCCAACACCACAAAACCCATTAATCAGTTCTTATAGGAATGTTCAACCTTGACTTTCTTCTGTTCAGTGTCATTGCCCTTCTGTCCATAGACTCATCAAGTTCACTGGGCCATTTAAGTACAGGAGGGATAAAACATCTATGCACTCCCTAGTGTGGATCTGTTGATGGATTTTGTCCATCAAGTGAGAACCCACTGGCTCCACCATGCTAGCAGATGCATTTGGGGTTTTGGGGGATATGTCCACCTCTTTGCCAAGTGCAACCCATCTCCTGCCAGCTCTGCTGCCCCCTTATGAAATTGCCCTTGCATGACAGCAGCAAGGTCTGTTACAGCCTCCAATAGCTTGTCAAGCTTCTATTCAGCTGAGGTCCTGCCTGTTGCCCCTGGGCCATCCCTACTAGGCTGTGCCAGCTGAGGCTGCTGATTGTTTATGGCCACTGTCTCTAATTTCAGTAAGCCTGGTACTACCCATGGCTTCAGATTTGGCTCTGGGTTTGGGACCAGCTCCATGGGAAGCTGTGGAGCTTTGTTCCTAAAAAACCTGTAAAACCATTTTTGAAACTCCTCCTCTGAGACCACATTCACCTTGACCTGGTGTCCCTTACTTGGCTTATTTTGGTTGGTCGTGGTCTTAGCATGAGGCTGTACCTTGTCTGCAGTGCACTTTCACTGCCCCACAGGCAGGCCTGTCCAGGAACAGGTGTCTCCTGCAAGCATGCATCCAACCAGGCTTGCCCTTTTTTTGCATGCATTGCCCACAACTGCTGCTTGAGGGTCTTGGCCGCTTGGGTCTGGGAGCTGGGAGACTTCTTGCTTGGCATTGTAATGTAACAGAAGCTGAAACAATGAACAGCTTTCCAAACTGTAACAACAAGAAATCAGTTAGTCACAACATGCCTTTAAATTGTTTTTTTTTCTTTTTATGAAGTCCCCATGCCCATGCTCCAAAGCGACCAGGTGGCTCTAGTAATAAGAAATCCCTGCCTGTAGTTGAAACTGCCCTCAGATCCTTGACAGTTAAGCAAGTTCCCATTTTGTGTGTCACTCAGCTGCTGGTCATATTACTTGGTCTGCTCTGGTAACTGGAGCCATTAAGGCTGCAACACTTGCATTCCCCCTTCCCGCCACCAAGAGGAGCCAATACCTCAGAACCATCCTACTGCCTCTGGTTCAATGCCATTTATTGCTTTACATGCCCCAGGTTTAGACCATGAAAAACTGTAAATGATTCATCTTCCCCATTATTATTCCACTTTTGTTTTTCAGTTAAGGGACATGGTGGGGGAGCATTGGCCTCCAAAAAGGGATTTCCCTGCCATCAGGGAACACCAGGAGGCTGGGGGGTGATCAGCCAGGGTACCCCCTCAACTTCCCTGTCAGCACTCTCCATGCCAGCCAACAACATGGCAGAATGCAGCCCCTTCCTCAATCATATAAATCATATAAAGCACTGGTCCCGCTTTATAGATGATGTTATATGTGTTTGGTCTGGCAATGAAGATGAAACAGCACAATTTGTTCATTGGTTGCATCAGAATACATTAAATTTACAGTTCACTTCTAAATGTGATCAGGTGGAGACAGAATTCCTGGATATAGTGTTGACCACAGGCCCTAATAATGAAATAATTTCTAGGGGCTACTGTCACCAATAGCTTATTTATTGCAACAATTGCACACTCGAAAAGACTTAAAGACTCAATCCTCTATTCATAACTTATAAGACTCAGGCGTAACTGCAAAGAACCAACTGTTTTCAGGGAAAATAATTCAGTGCACTGACAAACCAAATAATTGTTTTTATTAGACAGTTCATATCCTGCATCACAGCTTATGTGGTACATGCACTGTAGTGCAGCTGTGGCAAACTGTATGTAGGCGTGATGATGCACCAACTAAAAGTGAGAATTCAAAAGCACGTAAGAGATATTCATAACCAGGAGATAAACAGCCCAGTTGCACTGCACATCTTGGAAAAACACAACAGTGATCCTAAAAATCTTATATTCACTGGTCTGGAAAAGGTTGGGGTGGAAGGAGAGAAAGGGATCACCTGAACAGGCTTGAACAAAGACAGAGCTATTGGATTTTTTCTCTTAAAGCATTAGCACTAGAAGGCTTAAACAATGAATGGAATTTGAAACCATATTTGGAAAGCAGCTTCTTTACAACCCCCAACCCCGTTTAGTCCTGAAGCATCTTGTTTAACCCTTCAGTCCCCCCCATTCCCACGATGATGAAAAATCACATTATATTTCAA
Source organism: Neoceratodus forsteri (assembly GCA_016271365.2). NCBI lineage: Eukaryota > Metazoa > Chordata > Ceratodontiformes > Ceratodontidae > Neoceratodus > Neoceratodus forsteri. Next base: position 128,002,657 of record CM028136.1, on the reverse strand, counting down.
TGCATGATGTAGTCATTATTAACTTTATGTAATGATTCATGAGGGATTTTGAAATGATGTTACCACAACAGATGTATTTAAGTTACAGTAATGGTTTGTCCCTCTGAATTTTTGAGGAGTGAATATATTCAGCTAAATTCATAGATTTATCTACCAGATTTAGATTTAGCCTTATTTTTTTACATTTTGTTTCTCTGTTCTATTTTACAGAAGGAGCTGGCTGGTGAGCACAAGCAAGCCTGGAACCACAGTTATAGGCTAAGTTCATTCCTGTCAATAGTGAACTTGCTCCCTACTCCACAATCTTTCTCCAGGTTTGAAGAGCAATATGTTAATATACATGACGATCACTGTGTTCATTTGAGGCAGAAATAGTATATTGTTCGCTGCAGTCAGTGGAAAGTGTAAGCATACAGCAATGCAAGCTGAAGCAGACACACCTATTTGGATGCACACATTAGCAGGACTAATAGTAAAGAATATATAATTTCTGATCAAAATGTAGAATGAACAAATACCAAATGGTGCATCACTAACTTTTTTAATGCAGTTTTGTTTTATTTTGTGTATGTTAAAAAAGCATTTTGCTTTGAATTGTTCTTTAAGTGGATTTATATGATGTCATCAATTCTTTTTGTATAAAGTCATGTGGTTGTGATCAGGTACGTGCCCCTGATGAAGACTTACATGGCAAAGAGCCGGGGCACCTGATCTTTGCAGGGAGTACCAAGTCTTGTGTACTCCAGTGCTATAATTTTAGGCTATGTTAAGCCTTTGAATTAAACAACACATTTTGGCATCTACAACTTTGTGGTCCTGGCTCTGGAATGCTAGTGGATTTCTTTGTTTGTTTGTGGTCTAACCATGGATCTGTACAGTGGCATGATCACCTCTCTCCTCCTACTTGTGAGATCCCTCCCTATGCATACCAGCACCCTGTTTGCCTTTCCCACCACCTTGTTGCACTGGTTTGCCACCTTTAGGTCATCTGAAATGATAATCCCCAGATCCCATTCCTGCTGTGTTGTCCCAAGTTCCTCTTCTCCCAGTGTGTAGCTTGCCTTTGGATTTTTGCACCCTATGTGCATTATTTTGCATTTCTTTGCATTAAAGTGCAATTGCCAGTTCACTGACCACTCCTTCAGCTTGATTAGATCCTCTCTTTTTTTTACCACCCCCCTGTAGTGTATCCACCCAATACAGATCTTTGTGTCATCTGCAAATAGACACACCTTCCTATGTAGACCCTCTGTTATAGCCCCAATGTAGATGTTAAACAGTATTGGACCCAATACTGACCTTTGCAGTACCCAACTTGTCACTCTTTCCTCCCTGGGGCAAGCTCCATTGACCACCACCCTTTGAGTTCTGCCTTCTAGCCAGTTTTTCACCCAGTTTGTTAATTTCCTCCCAACTCCTAAGCTGCCCATCTTGTTCACCAGACTCCTGTGAGGGATGATGTCAAAGGCCTTGCTGAAGTCCAGATAGGCCATGGCCACTGCCCCTCCCTGATCACATACCTCTGTCACTCCGTCAAATAATTTGATCAGGTTCATCTGGCATGATCTTCCACCTGTAAACCCATGCTGGCTGTTGTACATGAGCCCACCCTCCTCCAGATATTCTACTAATCTTTCTTTTAGGAGTGCCTCCATCAGCTTACCCACCATAGAGGTAAGACTGACTGGATGCTAGTTTCCTGATTCTTCCTTCCCTCCCTCTCTAATGCAATGGTACCACATTTGCTTTTTTCCAGTCTCCTCTGTCTTTCCCCTTGTCCAAAGATAGATTAAACAGCTTTGCAAGTGGTGCTGCATGCTTCACCTTCATCTCCTTGAGCACCCTGGGATGTAATGTATCAGGACCCATTGCCCAAAAGGACTTGTGTCTACCTCCCTGTCCTCCATTCCCCTATCTCTTAGCTCTGGTCCCTTTCCCTCTTCCTTTATCATGATGACTGAACTAAAGTGCATGTCTAATTTTTCTTCATCCCTCTTGATCAGAGCTCCCCTTCCCTTTTATGTTTCATTGTGCCCCGCTTGCTTTTTCCACTCACACTGATGTACCTGAAAACTTTTTTTCCCCCTCCTGGACTCCCTCTCTGTTTTCTCCTCTGTACCTGACTTTGCCCTCCTGACTATTTGCCCTGCCACCTGAAGATTTTACCTGTATACTATTATTATTTTATTTTATTTTTGTTATTTTATTCTTTTCCTTGTGCAAGAAAAAGCAGCTACAAGGCAGTTAGATATGTAAAATAGGAAAAGGTACCCCACAGATGAGGACCCAACCTCTCAGTCAGGTGTGCAAGCACTGTGTAAAAAAGTATGAAGAAAACAGAGTTCAGGAATGCTCGTAATACGTATTAAGTGCTCCAAGACTGAGCTGTATTTTGATACTACTGCCACATGGTGAAGCACTATAGTACAGCCCAAAGAAATGATAATGAGGTAAATAAGGTAGTTCTTCTCCTTGATTATGTAGAAAACAGTAAATGTGAGGAAGAGTCCGGAGCACAGTTCTGACATGAAGCCATGCCATCAGAACTGCTGAGTGGCTCCCATAATGTTTAAAAATAAGATTATGTTTTCCCTGTCCTCACTGGAGAGCTGTGTTAAAATTAAATCATTCATTATCCTCTGGTGCCCCTAAAAGAATACTGGTGCCTGTTTTGAGGGAGAGGAGAGCATTTGTGACTGAAAAATAGGAGTGTGCTCCCTCCTTGCTCTCTCACTCTCTCTCTCTCTCTCTCTCTCTGGTGCAGTACAGTGCAGAGTGACTTAACTTTTACTTTTTAACTGTACAGAAGCTACTCCACCTGAACAAACCTAACACATATGGAATTAAAATGGGACAGGAATGACCCCTATAATTAATTCTATCTTCCTGGTGCCCCTAAAACAGAAAAAACAGATTGCACCTAGGACAGCCAGTCATATTAAAATAAAGGTATGAACCCCTGTTGCTTCAGTAACATATAGCAATTGTACAGCCTATACAATTACCTCTTGCCTCTAAAAATGTCCTCTCTTACATAATGTGGAAGGGAAGTGGAAAGAGGAATTGAGGCGTGCACTCTCTTATTCTGTTCTTTTCTGCAGCCAATTCCACATTAATTAAAACATGCAATAAAACTAGAATAAACACAGAATGTTCCTTATCAGCCCCTTTGGTAGTCTCTTGGAATATGGATAAGCAGGGCCTAAAATGACATCTTGGCACTGTAAGGGTCCTCTTTAGGGGCTGGTAGCACAGAAAGCCAGTTCTCCTATACTGTTACCAATATGTGTGATGTCACCAGAGTAGTTTAAGTTCAAGTTCAAGTTTATTGCAGGAAAGACTCCGTTGAGCAAGCTCATTCACAAGGAGGTCCTGAGGCACATACACATACAGTTTGCAATTACATAGACAGGAGATATAAAATGTAGAACAACAAAGAAAAAAAATATATAATACAAGAGGTATACACAATAGAAGTCCTTATGCTATATATGCAGTACATTCCAGCTTTAACCTGGCCCTAAATTATGCAACACATTTCAGCTTAATAAGTAGAGGGCCAGTTGATGCCTAGGAAGTTGACTTGGCGTTGGGGGCCTAGTAGCACCTACATATGTCTTTTAATTTAGAGATAGCTAGTGTTTTGTAGGAGTTAATTGATACGATGCTGATTAGTTTCAGCATGGCTTGTAGTTGGTTCCAAATGTTTGGGAGGGTGTATGAGACAGCTCTTTGGCCAGCTGTGGTACGTGTCCTGGGAACATCTAGTAGGATAAGGTTGGATTTCCTTAGGGAGTAGGCACAATGCGAGATGTGTATGAGAGACGTTAAATAGACAGGCAGTTTGTGGAGTAGTAATTTGAGGGTCCAAATGCCAGCATGCAGGAGGCATCTGGTGGCTAGAGTGGCTTATGCCAGTTTAGATGATAACACTGAATTTAAGACAACTAGAGGGAGATACTGTACAGATGGTGTATATTAATGCCATACCTTATTTTTAAATGACATAATATGTTCTTATGTTAGAAATGTCAGCCTGTTTGCATTTATATTAGAGAACTGGGAATCAGACTGGTCACATGATGCTGACATCATCAGTAGGCAAGTATAAAACCTACCTCTTGAGAAGCAAGACAAATGAGTTGATCAGTGGAGTCCTCACTGTCATGGAGGAAGCATCTCATAGTGCGTGCAAGCTTTCATGTGCTAGGAATCTATTTGGCTGGAACTAAGCCTGGAAGTTGTGCACTGAGGGAATTGTGCATTGTTTTTGCCTTAAGTTTATTACTCAAGATAGGCTCCATCTTATGCAGTTCCATATATTGCACAATTTATATTACACACCTCAGAAACTGGCCAGTCCTGCCCCAAGGTAATCCCTTTATGGACACTTATTAAACAAAGAGTGGATCCCCTTTTAGGTCTTAATGATCTGTTCTCAGCCAAAGTTTGCCTCATGGGGGACTTCTCTGAAATCCCAGTAATCACTTGCAGGTTCCACATGGCTTTAATGTCAATGTCAAAAAATTAATATTGAGACACTGGAAGGACAGTGAGGATATATCACATACTGAATGGTTGAAGGAGCTCCTAGCTCATCTTAGATCAGAGAGAATGATTGCAAGTCTCCAGAACAACATTGCCAGATTCAATCACATTTGGGGAACCTTGCAAACTCTTTATTCTCTACAATCTGCCTAAGACAAAGTTCACATTCAAGAAGCTTTATTGTTATGTATGTACTTTCACCATGCGATATTTGGTAGAGTGGGGAGGGGAGTGTGGAGGGGAGAGGGGAAAGGGAAGGGGGAGGGGACACATCTATCAGTTTGTCAAATTTTGATTTGCCCTGTACAATTTGTGAGGTGTTGTCTTCTGTATGACAAAAATGTTAATAAACTTTGAATTGAAAAAAAAAGAAATGGAAATTAAATACCTACTGAAATTTTTGATCATCTTGGATGACGTCTCCACCGCTCATTCACACTAATGGGACTATGCCAGAGGTGCTAGGACCCAGCTGGAGCCAAAAATCTTCAGGAGGGCCAGAGCCTAGGTAGGGCCATGAGGAAGTGGTAACTTGAGCTCAGCTCATGCCATATAGGTTACCTTGGCATTGACCATCCAACTGCTTCAGTACTTGTTTTAATAAGGAGGTGTGGTGCAAACTAACCTAGTGTGGTGTGGTGCAAACTAACCTAGTGAAATTAACCTATGACTGACATAAGATAGTCTGAATGACCCATGTAAGAAGGGTCAACTCAACAGAGTCTTTGCAACCCAACAACGAGTGGGTGAAGACCAAAAACAGGATGAGTGAGCTTGGCGGATGGAGGTTGGGTGGGTGAATGAGTGGTGGAGACTTTGTCCAAGAAGATCAAGAATTATGGTAGGTATGTAATTTCCATATCTTCCTGGATGTAAAGTCTCCACCACTCATTCACACTACTGGGAGAATACCAAGCTAGAATAATCCCAGAGATGAGCGGCAGGAGAGAGAGGAGCTAACTTAGGACAGAAGTCCATTAAGGATTGTCCTGTCAAAGAACTGATGCTACCTGACATGGACATCAAAAGTGTAGTGTTTTACAAACATGTGCACAGAGCTCCAAGTGGCCACATTGCAGATGTCCAGAATGGCCACGTTCCAGATTTCTGCCAGAGATGCTGCAACTGCTCTTGTAGAATGTGCGTATACTGTGCCTTCTAGCTTAACCTGTGCCATGGAGTAGCACTGGTGCATGCATGCCACTAGCCATGCTGAAATGCATCTGGTAGCAACAGGCTGACCCAGCTGGGCCATGATGAAGGAAAAAAACAGCTGTTTTGACATGTGGATTTTTTTTAGTTCTGTCTAACTAGAACCACAAAGCTCTCTTCACATCCAGAGAATGCAGGGTACACTCCCTGTCATTCTGGAAGTTTGTGAAGTAGGTTGGAATGACCAAGGGCTGATTTAGATGAACTTCTGAGACAACTTTGGGTAGAAACTTAGGGTGGGTCTTAAGAATCAGTTTGTCTTGCGAGCAGAAGTGATGGCTACAAGGAAAGCGGTCTTCCAAGTCAGAGAATTCAGCTCACAAGTAGCTAGGGACTTTAAAGGTTACCAGGTGAGCATGTCTAGCACAAAGTTAACGTCCCAGGCAGCTACTGGTCATCTGACCGGTGGCCTATTATGCAGTATTCCCTTGAGAAACCTCTTTACCACAGGTAGCTTAGCCAGGGACATGGAGTGTGCAGGCTCATGGTATGCTGAGATAGTGCAAAGGTGAACCTTCACAGTTGAGTATTGAAGGCCTGTGTTCAAAAGATCTAGAAGATACACTAGGACCTTGTTTGGTGGGCAGGAAAAAGGATTCCAAGAGAATTTTGCACACCAGATGGAGAACTGCTTCCACTTAGCCATGTAAGTTTTTCCAGTAGCTGGTTTGCATGCAGCTAACAGAATATCTGAGCCCCTATGTGAAATGTTAAACCTGTTCACCTCTATATCTTCAGAAGCCAGGCATGGAAGTGAAGGGACTTCAGGTCGGAGGGACCACAGGGCCCTGTGTCAGCAGATTCACAAGAAATGGAAGCTGTCTCAGATAAGTTTCTAATAATCTGTTGATTAATGGAGAAAAGATATGATGAGGCCAGAATGGGGTGATGAGGATCATTCTGCCCCCTGTGCCTCTAGTTTGAGCAGCACCCTCTGAACTAGGAGAAGAGGAGGAAATGCATACAGAAAGTGTCTTTTCCACCACAGTCTGAATACATCCTGACAAAAAACACCAGGTCCTGGATTTCTGGAGCAGAAAAGGGCAGTTTTGCATTGAGTGGGGACACAAAAAGGTCAAGGTCTGGAGTTCCCCAGTCTTTGAAGAGTGATTGCATGATGTTTGTGTCGAGAGACCACTCATGAGGGTCTGTCTCCATTCAGTTGAGATGATCCACCAGATCATTCTGTACTCCCAACAGACAGATCACCTGGATCAGTGATTTGTGCTCCAGGCACCAATCCCACATTCTCATAATTTCCCTGCATAAGGGGTAAGAGTGTGCTCTTCCCTGCCTGTTGATGTAATACATCACTGTTTTGTTGTCCATTTGAAGGATAATGATCTTGTGACAGAGGATGTCCTTCAAGACTCAGACTGCATACAGGACAGCTCTCATTTCTGAAACATTTATGTGAATCTGAGACTCGTCCTGACTCCATTGACCCTGGGTGTGGAGATCCTGGCAGCGAGCTCCCCATCCAAGTAGGAATGCATCCTTGGTGATGGAGATCTGGGATTCTAGAGGGGCAAAGGGATAATCTTGCAGAAGGTTGTCCTGCTGAGACCACCAGGTGAGTGACCATTTCAGAGGTTCTATCACCTTGATGTAGAAAAACTGTGGGTATGTGGCTGGTGACCACTGAATGCTGAGCATCCACTGAGTAGTCCTCATGTGAAGATGAGCCAGAGGCACAGTGAAAACAGAGGGTTCCATGAGACCCAGCATCCACTGTATAGAGAGAGCTTGAACCAAGTTGTTCTCTCTGATGAGGTGAGCCATCTGAAGGATGTCATTCCTTCTGTCCTCCAGAAGAAAGGTTTTTGCACCAGAAGTATCTAGAAAGGCTCCTATGAAGAGGTGCCACTGGGAGGGCTGTAGCTGTGACTTCCCCAAATTTAGAAGGACTCCCATGGGTGTGAGGAATTTTGAAGCCATAGCCACGGCTTCCTGAGTCTCTTGTCTGGAGGGACATGCTAGAAGCCAATTGTCCAAATATGGGAACACCTGAATTATGAGCTTTCTGAGATGTGCTGTGAGAACTGCAAAGCACTTTGTAAAGACTCGAGGCAACGAGAATAGCCCAAAGGGCAGGACTCTGAACTGGTAGTGTTGACCCTATGCCACATATCTGAGTATTTATGGTGGTTTGGGTGTATGAGAACTTCCTGATAGGTGTCCTGTGTGTCTAGGGAGGCCAGCCAATTGTTTTGATGAATCAGAGGTAAGTGATAACATCTTGAACTTTTCCTTGTAAAGAAATCTGTTTAACTTCCTGAGATTGAGAATTGAGCACACACTGCCTGTTTTCTTTGGAACTAGGAAGTAATGGGAGTAGAAACCTGTGTTCCACTGATCCAGTGAGACTACTTCTACTGCCCTGTTGTTCAGAAGGCCTTGAATCTCTGAAGCAAGAAGCTCTAACTGAGAGAGAGACAGACAGCTTGGGCTGTCATTTGGGTGGGTGGGTGATCCCTAGGGGTTTCTGAAAGATTTAGAGAATATCTCTTGTGGATTATCCAGAGTACCCACTTGTCTGAAGTGATTGACTTCCACTGGCTATATATCTGAGTCAATTGCCCTCCTACTGCAGAGGAAGAGTCCCCCTCAGGCAGCTGCATTGGGACTTGGGCCTGAGTCTCAGATGGTGGCACTAGGCACTTTGGGACCCTATGCCTTCTGCTGCATTTTCTTTTGTGACTATGGGGTTTGTTTTCTGTTGAAGCCCCCCTGCCTTTACCACAAAAGAACTGACGGTTATGAAACATGCCGGTTTCCACCCCTTTGAGGGGCTGCGGATGGCGGTCTGGCCGTTCCAGTTTTCTGTGTGGCCTCTCGCACCTGCATGACCTGAGGACCAAACAGGTAAGTACCATCAAAGGGAAAAGCCATAACTACCTGCTGGGCATCATTTGTGAATCCCGACATGAGCAACCAAGAATGCTGTTGGGGGGGGGGCACTGTGGAGACTGAGCTGTGCAGCAGCAGATTTTTCCAGCTCTTCATGAAACCTAGACAAACAGTTAAATTCCTTATTTTCAAGCTGTAGAACTAACTTTTAAGTATCATTTTCTGAAAGAGCATCACTGATTTAGCTGCAATGGGCAACCCTAAGAAGGAAAAATCTCAGCGGAATAGAGAGACGCAAGGGAACCGATGGGGCCCTGTGATCTTTTTTCAACCAAAAAGTCGAAGCAGACATTGAATCTACAGAAACCATGGTGTATTTGGGACACCAGCTCCAGAACTTAATTGCCTCTGTCTCCACCTTAAACCAGAAGGTGTATCATTTTAGTAGTTGAGTTCTGGTGGTTGAGAATGCTGTTGATGGCCTTAAAAGTGAATTACAGGATGTCAGAAAGCAATTGGACACTAACACCACTACCTTTGCTCTAATGGTAAATGAAAATCAACACCTCCAGCACCTTCATGCTAGGCTAGAGGCCTTGGAAAATCAGGCCCAGGTAGGTAACATTCAGATCACTGGTCTTCCTGAAGGGTGTGAGGGAGATCATCTGATTATGTACATTCACGAGTGGCTTACCAAAAAGTTGCTGCCAGAAGGGGATGACATCCCTTGGGACATCCAGAAAGTATATCGTATCACCCCCAGAGGTCAACTCCTAAACTCAAAGGAGCCAAGAACACTCATGGTAGTGATGGCTGGGGTTGGCACCCGCGACCGCATTCTTAGATGTGCCCAGAGGGTCAGTCCTATCATGCAGGACAACAACCAAGTGTATTTTTTCCCAAATCTTAGCTACTTGACTCGTCAGCACAGAAAAAGATTGATGGTGTGCAAAGATCCTTGAGGGAAGTGGGAATCACTCACAATATGATTTTCCCTGCGAGAATAAGGATTACTCATCAAAGGAAGGTATTTCTATTTTTGGATCCTGTCGAAGCTGGCAAATGGGCCAACTGCATGATTACAGTTTCTAGGAAGTGAGGAGTGGCTGCTGCAACTGAGGAGATGGATGGAAACACTTGAACACTGGGACTCTATTGTAGGCCTTGTACCTACCTGTACCTTTTCATAAGCTAAGTGCTCTGCTTTATTTTGTATTGTTTTACACTGTTGGGTCTCTCCAGATAATCATATGTAAGAAGAGGAGTTACAGAGAGGGGCTTTCTTTATAGAACTTTTAGTACCTTAAGTGCATTAGCTCTATAAATACCCCTCACAGTATTGTTACAGCAGTTTATTTCCATAGCATAGTTCTAATCTAATTTTCCTCAGTGATGTTGTTTGATGGTGTTGCTGCTACATGTTTAATTAACCTTAGAAGACTGTGGACGTATATATACGTCCAGAATCTATATACGTTCACACATATTCAGTTCTCAAAGGTTAAAAGGATAATTTCTTTTTTAATCTGCTGCAGAATGTTAAATTAAGAGTGTTTTTTCTTACATTAAGGTTAACACCTGGTACCATTTGCCCCTGCAGGAACAAGTTCTCTTAAATTAAGCTGAACATTGATGGGCAATCCTTAATCTTTTTGAAGTAGCCATATTGCTCCTGTACTCTCAAACACACAGCATATATGGGACTCTTATTTAGTTTAATTTTACAGGTACCCTCTACTGATGTAACACTATATAGTAAATGCAATTTTTTGTTCTTTATCCTATGATTAAGGGGGCTTTTTCCCCTGGTTGGATATCTATGTGGTCTGTTCACTATATGTATTCTATACTAAAGAGTGGCGTTGGGTGCGTATACCGGCTGCTGCTGCTCTGAAGGCAGTGTCAAAGACATCCATGGCAGCTTTGAGCTGCTGGTTATTAGATTCAGTGCCTCTAGTAATAGTTTGAAGAAGCTCTGAGTTAACTTTAGAATCTGGGAGAGCTTCTACTGTGGCCTTGAGCGAATGCCAGAGTGTATACTCATACTGAGAGAAGTAACCCTGGTAGCTAGCAGTCACATGTCCAGAGTGGAAGCAGCAAAGACTCGCTTTCCCAAAGTGTCGATTTTGTGAGATTCCTTGTTTATCAGATATAGATTCTTGTGGAAGAATGGCCTTGTCATTCTCTGCCAGGACAACTATGGCATCAACAAAGGCTTGCGAGGCTGGAATGGGTCGATCCTTTGGAGGGGCATATTTTCTGTCTATGGACGTAGCCACGGAGGGAATAAGCACCAGATTATTCCATACCATTTGAGAGAGAGTCTCAAAAGAGGATAGCATGGGAGAGTCAATTCCACAGGAATGTCCAGAATTTGCAGGTACTGCAGACACAGCAATTTCCCAGGATTGGTCTCTGAAGTCTGGAGATAGAGAAAGAGAGTGGTATTCACATTTCTAAGCAGAGACTTAAAGAAAAGGTCCTCGACTAGAGGCTGTGCTGTAAGCGAAGGTTTATTCACCACCCCTATGGAGGAATCATCGTCAAAGTCATCCTCCAATCGAAGATCAGGATAAGGCTCAATATCCTCTCCTACTAGTCCCAGAGAGACTGTATAGATAGGAAAGTGAGGAAAAGAAGGAGGAGGAGCACTACAAATATGAGTAAAAAACCCCAGTGTCGCATGCAGCACTGCAGGCACTCCCAGCGCAGGAACAGAAGACGGCACCGAAAACACAAGTTGCACTAGCACAGGTCATAGCACCAGGCATGGCACCGGCACCAGCAGCACTGAATCAGAGATTTTAGACCCTGACTCACTGAGGATATTTGAAGAAATTCCACAGGAGATAAAGGCACCAGTGTGGACCTCTGCACCACAGCAGTATGAGAGGTAAAAACACCAAAGCATGGCATCGATGGCTCTAAAGGAGGTGTCACATGACTAGGAAGCTCCAACCACCCTGCCCGCAGGTCCAAAATGGAAAGGCCAAAAAGCATTGGTGACAGACTCACCAGTTTGGGCAGATGGAACATCCACTGAACCCATTGCTCTGTAAGAGTGGCCCAATGGTGAAACTGCTCACCAGAGAACCCCACAGTGGCAGGGAGGGACTCTGGAGTTGAGAATGCCTGTCACTAGAAACAGAAGCTGGAGAAGACTCCAGAAGGGATGGAGTCAGGTCCCTTCCACCAGTAACTGATGAGCAACGTGCAGATGTACCAGAAGGCAACCTTGAATGGTGCAGCTTCTTTTTCAATGGGAAGGCTGAAGAAAAATTCAAGGCCGAGTGGTACTGCATCCTCGACAAGGACCGAGAATGGGCCCTCATCTTTCTTTGCTTTCCAGAAGACCTCCCATCCCCCCAAGCACTGGACTGCCTGTAGTCAGACCCCCTCCTCCAAAGAGGGTAGTAGACCAGACCCAGCCATGCTGACAACACAGCTTTCATGTGAAGTCTCCCTACTGTCACCTGCCCCATTCATGGTCGACTCTGTCGAAGGAGGGTTTAAGACTGCTTCTGATGAAAATTCACTCACTAAATTTTATTTATTTAATTTTTCTTTAAACTGATAGAAATATAATAAAACTAATCAAACTGAAAAGACTATAGCTGCTGTTCTATAGACGTAAAGTTTTGACTCCTGGCAGGTGAGTGATGTCATCACTGAAGCACACTCGATGGAGGGAGAAAGGAACTGAGGCAGTTGGAGGGTCAATGCTGAGGTAATCTATATGGTGCTAGCTGAGCTCACGGCACTGATTCCTCACAGCCTTGCCTAGGCACTAGCGCTCCTGAAGATTTTTGGCTCCTGCTGGGTCCTAGCACCTCCAGCATAGTCCTATTAGTGTGAATGAGTGGTGGAGACTTTATGTTTGGGAAGATCAACAGAAACACCCCCAAACAATGCAGCCATTCATGTTACAATAGTCTCCTCTACTCCTACTGTATAATGAGTGCCTAGGCCATGGTGGAGGTGTTCCTAGGTCCACCAACAATGCAGTGGGATTTGCTCAAGGAATGTAAACAAACATGTTTTGGTGTGGTAACACCAGTATGGTGGGCAGTCTGTTTTTCATTGCTTAACAGGAAAAAAAGAACCAGAATCAAACAACCAGCTGCATCACCAGTCTCTACAGAATGTGAACAGTCATAAGATGTGTTTCGTAAACTCGGGACACTGCGTGGCCTAAGGGAGTTGACAGTGTTCTTTAATATTTTGTGGCTGACCAGGTCAAAAGCCTCCGTGAGGTCCAAAAAAACAGTGCCAGTTGCAAGGCCCTTATCCACTGTGTGATAAATGGCATCAGTGAGCTCAATCAGGGCAGAGTCAGTGCTGTGCTCTTTTATGGAAGCCATATTTCTCAGAACTGATGAGATTATACTACTGTAGGTAGTCAGCTCATTGTCTATGCACAGTTTCTCTTGCTTTATGTTCAGATAAGGCTCAGATAACTATCAGATCATTTTATAACTTTTGTGCTTCTCCAAGCCTTATTAACAAGGGAAGCACAGTTTATTTAATTCATGATTTAATATCTTATCAGATAAGTGGTAATACAATATTGCTTTATATGCCTTTGTCCTCTATTACCTACTGTATGTGAACTCTTCTTAGCAAGTACGATAACCCATAACATTAGTCAAATTCAATTCACATTTTTTTACCAGAATTTGATTTGGGCAATAAAGAAGAACCTTTTTTATCCAGGCCTAACATTTAAACCAATTTCAAACAAGGCAGGTACAAATGGACTACATTCAAAGTATTTAAAAACATGTACGGAGGTGGCTATCAAATTATCTTTGTTTTTAAAACATTGTATAGATAAGCAGACAGAGAAATTTTCTGGATGGTCATTTAGCAATTTCAGACCATAATCATTAACGATATTTAAAGAACAGGAGCCGATTAATATATGTAAGGAGATTTTTGTAAATTCAGACTCTATATGGAAAACAGAGTTGGTCCACAAGCTCCAAACGGAACCTATCACTTTATTCAAGTATCTTCCTTTGAAGCAATTTAACATGTTTCTACTGCTTTCAAAGTGCCCATTCAAGGCCACACAGATGTCAGCTAGATAAGCAGGAAAGGTGCAGAGGGTCACTGTACATCAAATATGATACTGTTTCTCCATCCTAATTAGATTCCTACTTTTGCTGACCTGGGGACCCACTCTCCCAATTAACAGGTTGTCATCAGGGATCTGGGGATTTAGCGAAACTGCTACATTGTCACTTTAGCACTCACTTTTAAATAATGTTCTTAATGCTTACATTTTATGGAATATCAAATAAAATGAAGAGCTCCTCATTTAGCCCTGTTTTGTTCTATATTTTAGGAATGTAAGCATATTTTATTTTACTTCACTTCAGTTAGGTTGGAATAAGTCACCCCTGAATAGTCATCCACAATGTTCATTAAAATAGCTTATAAAATGGAACAGAGCACTGTGAGTCTTGGAGTCCAAGTACATACAGTGGAGCTTGTCAGCACGCAATGCAATATTGCAGCAGTCTTCAACAGAGTTACTACAGCAAACAAAGCAATTTCAGTGGTAGTTAATCAATAACTTGAGACAATGCATTGCATTGCATCCTGATAGGCTTCACTGTAGCTGCATAGTTTTACCGAATGCACACCCTGTTGCGTGTTATTGCCTACATCACCTAAGAGGACAATGTCATGTATTACCTTTTAGAATAAGCCAGGGAGCCATAGTTGAGAGCTACTGAGTATGTGTTTCAGTGGTGAATAACATTGGCAAGTACACAGAACCCACAACCTACTGTAGGAAACGGGTGTATCCTTGGAGAACTTGAAAGTTAAAACATCTGGCCCAATGATTCTCTGTTTTTAAATGAAGTTAAGGATTTGAATTGCCAGCAGTTGTTTTAGAGGTTTTATTTAATGTAACACATATCTTGTTTGAAAATTAAAACAGTGCATTTTGGCAATGGCAGTGGCTTACTGACCATCGTGTTTTGGATTCCCAGAAAGGCCTTATGGGTCACTTCTATAGCACTTGGAGGGACTCACAACCCAATCCCACACAGAACTGTAGGGCACAGTGGGAAAAACTACTGGGGGTATCAGTCTCAGAAAAGCAATAGTTGTCATACTGTAAAAGTATCCATTATTCCTACAGCGACTCTAACAGTCACTTTATACAACAAAAAATACTGTTCTTGTGGTATCGCACTCCAGAGTTTTTGCATAGGAGAGGTTTGCTTAACCACAGCCTCTGCTGGCAATGTGCACAACCAAATGCTCACATTGAACATTTACTCTGGTCATGCCCTTCTCTTGCTCTCTCCTGGGCTATGGTGGCTGATGACCTCTCCAAGGTGTTGAAGGTTAAGGTCACCCTGTCTGCTCCCTTAGTACTCTTGGGGGATGCAAGCCAATTGGTAGCCCTTCCTAAACCCCTGCAGTACTGGGTCCTCTCTACCATGCTAGAAGCCAAACAACTCCTGCTCATGCATTGGAGACAGCTCATAACACCTAGCAGGTCTGTGTGGCATGAGGCTATCACACGCCTTTTTCAGTTTGAATGGCTCTCTTCCTTGCAAGGATCTAATAGGCATTCATACTATGCCAAATGGGAACCCTACCTTCAGTCTGACTTTTTGAAAATTCCAACATAACCTGGGAACCCTCCCTGAATTACCAAGGGATTTTGAAACTTCCTTTCTCTCCCCCTGGTCTGTCTATATTGGCACAAAGATTTCTTTTAGATTGAGGTGAGAGCATTGACCTTCTTTGGTTAGTCTGGTAAGAGGTGCACAATGTATACTTATGATTTGCATCATACATATCAATATGCAGCTAGAGAACCTAGTACAGATTTATGGAGACTATGTCTACTAATGGTGTATTATTGCACTATGTATTTGATGTATCTGTATCTTTATACCTTTCACAATGCTGCAATCTGTAGTTTGTATGTTAAAAGGAAAACTTAATAAAAAACATTATATGATAAAAAAAACAGTGCATTTTGTACAATGAAGATTCAGATTTCTATCTTGGATAAAGTAAAGTAGTCTATATAAAATGTTTTATATCCTGGATATCCTGGAGACTGACCTGATGAGGCATAACATCTCTTCTAAAAAACAATTTTGTTGGTCCAATGAAAAGTATCATCTGCATCATATTTGTTGTTGTTTTGTTATAAAATGGTAAGTAAAAAGCTTAAAGCATTATTGTCCAAGAGACCTCATCTGACTATGCATTAGAAAAGTATTCATGCACAATCAGGTGCCAGAACTTATTTTCAAAGCTAGAAAACCATAATAATGTAACACATCAGTACACATGACAATAAAAATAAAAAAGCCAACATATGCCATATTTAATTTCCTATACTTTAACCTAATATATAAAAAAACATGTATCCTGCTTTCATTTTTTCAGCTTTTCACAAAACAAACCTTTTTAGCACTGCCCTACAACTTCTCTCACTTTGCCCCAAATATTTACAGTGCTTTTTTCATCATCCAAATAGTCCATGATTCTATGTGGTCCTGCCACAAATTCTGCTGATTGGGAGTATTTTGAAAGACTGAAACTTGGTTGACAGACACTTGAAATCCTGATGCCACAACCCCGACATTGAAAATTTCAACAGTGAGATTTTGGCCGTTATAATAATTAAGGGGGTGCATGGGGCAAAGTCCCCCGAAACATGAAAAACATATTTGCCATCACTGTCGAGATTTTCCCTGTCAGGCTTGTGGCATCAGGATTATGAATGTCGAGGAACTGCCTGTCAGTCTTACACAATAAATCCCCCTGATCTCCCCCTCTCACCACAACTGCTATGTCTCAGTGGAAGTCACTACTAGATCAGGACTCTATGAATGTTGTCTCATAGCTGATCTTTGGGGCTGTGAATTGAAACCAGTTTGCATGCTTAGTCATGACTGCCCTCAATGACTCTGCAGCCAGCTTGACATCAGCAAAATCCAATCATCCTTCATCTCCCCAGCAACCAACAGCATATCCCCTCCCTACATGTTGAGCGGTCTTTATACCCTCATTCCAGCGGCAACAGTGGGCATCATCCAGTAAACATGTACAACTTCAACTAAAAACACCAGCATTAGTAACAGGAGAAAGGCTGCATGTTGTGACTGCCCTCAATAGCTCTTTAGCCAGCATGACATTAGCTCTGTGTGAAATCTGGCCATCCTTGCTATCCCCAGCAACTGACAGCAGACAAATTCCTTCCTCACTGAGCAGGATCTAATTCCTTATCCCTGCAGCCACAGTGGGCATAATCTATGAAGCGCTGGTAATACTAACTGAAAATGCAGGCAGTGTGAGTGGGAGAAAGGCTGCACATGTCTGAGCAAGGTCTCACACTGAAATATAGCAGTAACAACAGCGTCAGTAACTAGAGCGAAGCACAGACACAAAACTCTAGCAAACACCACAAACACCTTAAGTTTCCTAAATGTAACAAATATAAAACATGAAAATCAAAAGCACTAGTGAAAAAAAAATCGCACAGCTGGACACCATGTTGCTGAACTAAGCCATGGCACCACCTACTGTAAAATGGGCAAACAGTGAACTATTTAACCCTCTTTACAACATCTAAAGCTTACACAGTTTAAATCCCCATTTTAAACACTTTATTGTACTACAAAACCTAATTGTAATATAGTACACAGGAGCGAGCAATTTTATAATTGCAATAAGCCACTTCAGAGTGTGCATCAAAGGATTAATGATGCATTTCCCAGTGATGGCGTAATGAGACCTGGGCTTTGGCTCTGTGCCGCACTATGCCTCAGGGGCATGCATTATTAATCCAATAATGCACACCTTGTTGTGGCTTACTGCTTACGCTGAAACATAGAAACAAAGATTTAATGGCAGAAAATGACTACTTAACACACACAGTCTGCTCAGATTGTCCACACCTTACTTACTTACTTTTATATCCTGGGTAGGACCTTTAGTGGTACTGTGAAGAGTTTCTTTCACTTTCAGGATGTACAGTATGTAGAACATGACAATGCTTACTAAATAAAAATATAGTTGTATTATGTCCCGTAGTGTATTTGTCACTGCTGCTTCTTATCTAAGTTATTTAAGCCGCAATAATTCATGAAACTCATGTGATGCCACTTTAGTCATCATACAGTTTTGTTTCTGCTGTGTTGAGGAAACCTGGGGCTAGATTCACAAAAAAATCAGAAAGTGAAGCTTAAATGTTTGTGTTGCACTTTGCGATTGCCCAGGTGGTAAAAATGCTATTCACAGCTGGATAGCATAGAGCGCTATCTGACTGTGAATAGGGCTAGGTAGAGGCAGCAGTAATCCCATTACCACTGCCTCTAATCCCATTAGCACTGCCCCAATCTGTATCCCTTTAAATGGCTCTGCAATGAATATCACAGGTGCTCTATTTTGTGTTCACAAAAGCAGCCATATAGATGAGCCCATTGGGCATGCAAGGCACTAGCTGGCCATTTGCATGCACATTATGGGACCTGCGAGGGAGATTTGTGTTCCCCCAATGCGGGCTGCTGTTCCTGTATTTAAACAAAACTCTCCCTGGTGGTCTTGTGGACCTTCCCCATCCCTGGTCACTGATCGCTGACCTCTATTAATAAAAAAATCTCCCTGGTGGTCTAGTGGTCCCTCCCCATCCCAAATCACCTGATCGCTGGATCATCCAAAAAGTAGCAAGAAACAGTAGTGGAATAATGGCCCCCACCCCTACCCTGATCGCCAGTCACCTGCCCATGGTTTAGAAACTGAATTTCCCAGTAGTCTAATGGCCCCACTCCCCCTCTCCATGCTCTGATCACTGACTCATACTGAAAGAAGTATTTCCCTGGTAATCCAGTGGTACCTTGCCCACAATGATCGCTGGCAAGAGAACTGAAAAGTAAATGATTCCCAGGTGCTAGTGATCTCTCCCACCACTCTCCAGCTTGAATACTTAAGAAATTTGTATCACTGGTGGCTAGTGTCCCTCCCATGATCGCTGATCACTAGTCCAAGTCAAAATGAGTAGATCCTGATGGCTAGTGGTCCCTTCCCCCACCCGATCACTGGCTCACTATGTAAACACCCTTTGAATTGGTGACTAGTGGTCCCATGCCCAACTCAATCACCTGTCAAATATGTAGAAAATATTAACATTGGTTTCCCGTGGTTCCTTCCCTCCCAACATCCTGATCCCTGGTAAAGGAAAAATCCCCAGTTCTCTGGTGGTTTAGTGGACCCCCCACCCTGTCAGGGGTCGTTTCCACCATGCTGCTCCCCCCAAAAATCTGATCCCCAGCTGGCAACCAGCACAGCCCTCCTCTCACTTCCATGGCTGGCCACCAACTGAGCTTTCAATGAGTGTGTGCTGTATTCAGTAAGCAGTCATGGAGAGTTCAGTTGGCAGCCAGCTGTGGAGGTGAGAGAAGGGCTGTGCTGGTCACTGGCTGGGGATCAGGTTTGAGGGGGAAGTGGGGTGGTGGTTTGATCCCTGACAGAGTAGGGGGATCCACTAGGCCACCAGGAAACTGGGGATTTTTTTCTTTTACCAGGGATCAGAATGTTTTTTCTGGGGGGGGCCACTGGACAACAATGCTAATACTTTCTACATATTGGATGGTTGATTGGGTGGGGTGGGACCACTGGACACCAATGTTAATATTTTCTGCATATTTAACAGATAATTAGGTGGGGGAGGGACCACTAGCCATCTGGGAGATTCTTTATTGTATGACAGGCCAGTGATCAGAGGACGTGGGGAGAGGGGAACAATACCATCAAGACTGCATTTCTCTATTTGTCTGTGTACTCCTAGGGCCAGCGATTGGCAAGAGGTGGTGGAAAGCCACTAGATGAGCAGAGAATACCCATTGTAATGGCACTGGTGGACTGAAATGAGGATCAGCTGGGGAGGGGACCACTAGACCACCAGGGTATATTTTGTATGTATGTGGGTCCAGAGATTGGCAAGGGTGAGACCACAGGACAACTAGGACAGCATTTCTTTCACCTACAGGACGGCAGTCAGAGAATAAGGAAGGGGAGGGACTACCAGACTACTAGGGGAAATTATTTTTATTATAGGGGGACAGCGATCAGAGACCAGTTAGGGGAAAGGGACCAGTAGACTACCAGGGAAAATTATTTTACACATAACGGGAAGGCAGTCAGAGAATGGGGAAAGGGGGAGGAACTGCAGGACTACCAGGGAAACTTATGTCACACATAACTTGATGGTGCTCAGAGACCATGGGGGGGAGGGAACACTAGACTACAAGGGGTCACAGTGTTTTGGATGTAGGGGCCACTGCATTACCTCTGGTAGCCACTAGGGTTGTGTGGAATTGCACCAAGTCTCAGTCAATGGTATCTTCTTCACGCAAGGGACCTCCGCAAAAGGCCATTAAGTGGAGAAAATGGTTTATGACTGGCCAGTGCTGTTATGCAGGTCCTCTCCCCGTAATCTGAATTGCTTCCCCCTAAACCATTTGTTCTGGAGCAAGCCCATTGTAATGGTGCAAACTGGGCTTTTGTGACTAACACTATGATGCAAAACCCAGTCTGCACCATGCAAATGGGGTTTGCACCAGGAAAAAGCTTTGTGACTCTAGCCCCTGAACTCCTT
The DNA here is from genome assembly GCA_016271365.2 of Neoceratodus forsteri. Lineage (NCBI taxonomy): Eukaryota > Metazoa > Chordata > Ceratodontiformes > Ceratodontidae > Neoceratodus > Neoceratodus forsteri. The sequence goes on along the minus strand of CM028136.1, from coordinate 127,982,409 downwards.
ATTTTAATGAAAATTAACTTTTTCACATAATGTTTATATTTTATTCTTTATTCTAATCAAAAACTTGGATACACTGACCTGGCCCTTTTCCCTGTAGGTTGAAATCATTCTGGGAGGAGTCTTGTTGAAACAGCAGAGAAGTAAATCTCTACTATAGTTTGATCTTGTCCCACTCACCAAATAAATTAATTGTGCTTGATTCTCAAAAGTCAGCGCAAGCCCCACCAAAGGCAGCTTGTGCTGATTGCCGGTGTGCCAGGTACCCTGCAAGCAATTCTTGATCAGGTAGGGTCCTGGTGGCAGAGTCCCATGGCTTGCAGCAAACATAGCAGTGTGCCAAACTGAAGGCACACCTAGACAGGTTGCTGCAAGCTGTGGGCAGACATTTGGCAATGTCCCCAAGCATTCTCTGGTGATATAATTGACTGCCCCAGCCCCAATCCCCCATTATTACAAATAAAACATCCCTGGTGGTCTAGGTGGTCGAGCCCCGATCCCCTGTTATTATAATTAAAGATCCCTGGTGATCAAGCATTCCTCCAAGCCCCGATCACCCATTATGACATATGAGCACATCATCTGTGGTTTAGTGGACCTCCACCACCCACCCCAGCAGGCAGTGTCCCTCCACCCTACTCTCCCATCCCCAAATCAAGCCAATGACTGGCACAACCCACTGCTCACTACCACAGTCAGCCTTCTGACTTAGCTCTCCATGAGCTCTGTACTGTATTCAGTACATGCTCATTGAATGACAGTGAGCTGTCATTTAATGAGCACATACTGCATGCCGTACAGTGCTCACTGAGAGCTCAGTCTCTGGCTGGCCATGGTGGTGAGTGGTGGGCTATGTCAGTTGCCAACTCGGTTTAGGGATGGAGGAGAAGAATGGTGGGACACTGCCTACCGAGGTGGGGGTGTGGGGGTCCAATAGACCACCAATGATGTGTTCATATGTCATAACAGGGGATCAGGGTTTGGGGAAGGCCACAAGATTACCAGAGATCTTTATGTATAATAACGGGGATCAGGGCTTGGGGGAACACTAGATCACCTGGAATATTTATTAATAATAATGGGGGATTTGGGCTGGAGAGAGGGGACCTCTGCACATTGCCACTGATTGCCCAACTCTCCCTGAGGACAATTTTTAAATACCCTTAGACCAGCCCTGGCTGGTCTAAGGGTACTTAGAAATGTGACCTCAAGGAGAGTTTTGAGAATCCAAATTGAAGGTATTTGACAGCCTGCATCAGCCACAAGCTCCTAGAGCAATGCCACAGCAAATTTTGTGGTGTACAGGTGGCACAAGCTCTGTTTGCTGCAGACAGACTGCAGTTGATGCAGGCTGCCTTTGAGAATTGCTCCTGGCACAAGAAGCACTTTGCACCATCCTTGGGGTGCAAGCCCATGGATCTATGTGATAATGGTGATCAACGATGGGTGATTGCCTATAGGGCGATGGCACATCTCTGAAAAAATATTTGGGCAATGTACTCCCTGGCGCACAGCAAAACGGTGCTGGGGAGTTGGATTTTTTCATTTTATGCAGGGGGCTGTGCCTTCCGCACCCCCTTACTAAGAATCTCAACTCCGGGGCATGTCAGGGGTGCAAACATGGAACAAATAAATATTCAGGACAATAAAGGTGCCTGTGTCTGAACTCGAATCCAGCACCATTCCCGCCACAGCCCTGTACCACCAACCACTCACAGAAGCAGTTCAGAGCATGCTCACCGCTGCACCACCCCCTACAACCCCTCTGTCCTCCCACCCCACACTCAGCGTACTTGCTCCCCTCCCCCATGCACATAGGCATGTAATGACAGGATGCCGCTATATCACACCCTCCTCCATCCGGTCGCCCACCTTCTCCAGTTGCCCCAATGACAGGCACCAGGACTGAGTCACCCTTTCAGTAGGCACCAAATGGCGGTCACCAAAGTCATGGGATACCCAAGCCCATTGCACCACGCCAGGAGCTTTTGAGAATTGGGCCCATGATATTCAGTCAGTAATTTTTTGAAACCTATTTATTTTCTCAAATTTTATTAGATGCAGTTGACAGGAATCATACAGCTCAAGTCAACATATTGCTCTATCTAGCCAAGCTTTTTCATGACAGTATGATCTGCTGCCAGGTTTACTTATTGTATCCAGTTTTCTACCAAACTCCCTCTTGTGACCTTACAACCTTTATTTCCCATTCTGGTATGATATAATGTGCATTTTCTGCTTGCAAAAACTATATTGAGTCTATTTTCATCTTTTTTTTATCTGTGGTTTGTACTCCTACCACTGCTGATGTCAGCTCTCACTTTCTTAGCTTTTTACTATGTTTGATTCCATTTTTATCTTAACTGGTGAGCATCACCAAGTATTTAGTTTTGCTCACTACCTGGACCCCCATATCATTGCCAATAAGACCAGATCTGTCCCTGTCTCCAACTGGAAGAATCTCACTTTTTGACTGATTAAGTTTATGCCCAGATACATAAGCATATTCATTTAATATCTCCTGGACATACCAGAGCCCCACAGTTGGTTCTTGGAGATAAAGGAGCAGGTCATCTGCAAACATGGATTTCTTATACTCTCCTTTATCCCCATACCCCACCACCCCAACATGGTTACTAATAAGAGCTGCGAAAGGTTCCAGTGCTAACAAATACAGCAGTGGCAACAAGGGGCATCCCTGGCAGGTTCCCCAATGTAACTCTTGAAATTAATCAATTAAAGTAGAAAGAAGTGGGGAAGGCAGTCAGAATAGCAAAGGCCCAAACAGAGGAAAAAATAGCCAACTCAGTTAAGAAGGGGGATAAAACCTTCTATAGGTACATTAGGGAGCATAGAAAGGTTATGGGATGAATAGTGAAGATTAATAAAGGAGAGGGGAGGTGGGCAGAGGGAGACAGTGAAAAGGCAGAGACACTGAATGAATACTTTTGCTCAGTATTCACAAAAGAAGATGAGGAGGAGTTACCTAAGCCAGACAATAGAAGCACTCTGGGTAGAGGGGTTGACACCAGTTCATTTACAGAAGAAAGAGTCCTGAAAGAACTCCCCACAACTCAAGGTGGACAAAGCAATGGGGCTGTGAGTTCACCCCAGAATCCTAAAATAACTAAGGAGGACCTAGTGACACCACTGACCACACTTTTTAACAAATTATGGGAGGATGGGGTGGTACCTGAGGACTGGAGGAGGGCAGATGTGATTCCCTTACAAAAGTGGGAGCAAGACAGAAGCAGGAAACTACAAACCTGTAAGTTTGACCTCAGTAGTAGGGAAAATGATGGAATCACTTCTGAAAGAAAGAATTGTTGAGTACCTAGAGGCCAGCAGGGCACAGGACCCAAAGCAGCATGGATTTACAGCAGGAAGGTAATGTCAGATTAATCTAATTGATTTCTTTGACTGGGTGACCAAAGTAATAGACCAGGGAGGGGCTGTGGATATGGCCTACGTAGACTTTAGCAAGGCATTTGACACAGTCCCGCACAAAAGACTAATAATTAAGTTAGCTAGCCTGGGAGTGGGTTCTAGGGTGGCAGCCTGGGTAGCAAACTGGCTGCACAACAGGACACAGAAGGTAATAGTGAATGGAACACATTCCGAAGAAAGGGGGGTTACTAGTGGAGTAACTCAGGGCTCAGTACTGGGTCCAGCCCTCTTTAACATCTTTACAGGTGACATTGCAGAGGGTCTGAGGAAAGGTATGCCTCTTTGCAGATGACATAAAGATCTGTAACAGAGTTGATACACAAGGGGGTAGAAAGGATGAGAAGGACTGGCAAGGTTGGAGGAATGGTCAGACATATGGCAACTTAGATTCAATGCAAAGAAGTGCAAAGTAATGCACCAAGGAAACAAAAACCCAGGAGAAGAGTACACAATAGCAAGGGAGGTACTACCAAAAACAAAAATGGAAAGAGACTTGGGGGTAGCCATATCAGATGACCTAAAGGTGGGTAAGCAATGTGAGAAGTCAGTAAGGAGAGCTAGGGGGATACTGGGATGCATAGGAAGGGGCATCACAAGAAGAAAAATGGATGTGGTTATCCCTTTGTACAGACAGTCGGTGAGACCCCATCTGGAATACTGTGTGCAGTTTTGGAGACCCCATCTACGCAAGGACATAGACAGGATGGAAGCAGTCCAGAGGAGGGCAACTAAAATGGTGCAGGGTCTGCATCAGAAACCATATGAAGAGAGACTGAGAGAGCTTAATATGTATACCCTTGATGAAAGGAGGGACAGGGGGACATGATAGAAACTTTAAGTACCTCAAGGGAATCAACAAAGTCCAGGAGGGCAGCATCTTCAGAAAAAGAGATGTGTAAGGAACAAGGGCCACAATTTAAAGATAGAGGGGGACGCCTCAGGAATGTGGAGGAAATTTTTTCATGGAGAGAATGGTGGATGCATGGAACTGCCTTCCTGGGGAGGTTGTTGGGTCTAAAACAGTGGGGGAATTCAAACATGCATGGGACAGACATAAGGCAATTGTAGTGGGGGGTTGCAGGAAGTAGGCTGTTGGTTAACTAGAATCTGCAGCTTATCCAATAGGAAGGGAAATGGGCAGACTGGGTGGGCCAAGTGGTCCTTATCTGCCATCAAAGTCTATGTTTCTATGTAACTCAATACCCGTAGAAAAGGATCCATTGGTTAATATTTGAGAAGTGGGCCTGGCATATAGGGTTTTTTATCCATGACAGCATACAGTATATGGCCCCATCCCAAATGCTTGGAGTGCACTAAACAAATACCCCCACTCCACATGGTCAAAGGCCTTTTCTGCATCAAGTGCCAGCACCACTGCCCCATGAGTTCTATGAGACTTGGCTCAGTTATGTATGACATTCAGGGTTTTACGTATGTTGTTTTTCCCCTGCCACCCCTGGACAAATCCACTGATCTAGGTGAATCAGTGATGGTAGTACTTTCTCCAACCTCACTGCAATTATTTTAGCAAGGATTTTATATTCTGAGGTTAGGAGAGATGTTGGTTGGTAAGAGGAGCACAACATGGTGTCCTTGCCTGATTTGGGGATTACAGTTATAGTAGTCGACCACATGGAGCATGGGAGTATCCCCTTATCTAGACTTTCCTCATACATGACCTGCAGTAAGGGCACTAGTTCCTCCTGGAAAGCTTTAAAAAAATCAATAGGTAACCCATCGGGACTTGGAGCCCTACTGCCCCTTAGATGTTTGACAGCCTGATTTATTTCAGAGGGTTCCAGAATCTTCTCCATCTGTGTCAAATCCCAAGGCGCTGTTGGTACAAAAGTGGCTTTCTGGATTAATTCTTGAATCTTCAAGGGTGTTGAAGAAGTTTTGGAGGAATATAATACTTCATGAAAATTAGCAAAGGGCTGCCCTATTGATTGGGTGTCATGCACCAGCCTCCCATCACTCTCCTTAATAACCTTTACTGAGTTTTCTCCCTCTCTCTGTTTCAGTTTCCAGGCAAGCAACTTCCTTCCCCTGACTCCATCAAAGAATTGCCCCACCCTACCTAATAATTGGTTCCTTTCAAGTTGTGTGCCACTAAGGGAGTTATAGCACCACTTCTGCTGCTGTAGTCTACTGTGAAGTTCCTGAGAGGGGTGGTTCGTGTGTGCCTTTTCCATTTCCAACATTTTTCACTTGAGGTCTACTAGGTCCCCCTCCTCCAATTTTCTTTTGTGTGCTGTGTAGGATATGGTTTGTCCACTTATGTATGCTTTTAGTGTTGTTTGGGAAGTCTCTCCTTCCTTATTGTTGGTTAAGTACTCTAGTATTATGGCCCTTGTGTATTCAATATATTGCTCATCCTTCAGAAGGGTGGGGTCTAGTCTCCATGGGTGGGTTGGGGTATCTTCCTGCTGGATACTAAGCTGTGATGTGAGTGGGGCATGGTCTGAAACAAGAATAGATTCATACCTTGATGGTCCCATATTCCTAACAAGAGATGGAAAGTCTAGTAGTCTGTCCAGTCCAGCACATGATTGGTGGGTATGTGAATAAAACTTGAAGTGCACATGCATTTTTTGTCAGTGGTACCAGTGTTGGGTTTGATCTATCCATTATGGTGTCCCCTACACTGTTAACCCCCCCACGAGTATCCAAGTGCCATAGAAGGGAGACATGTCCAGGAGTAGTTTATAATAGAACCCACTATCCTCAATATTTGGACCATAAATTGAGCCCAAGGCTACCATTCCACTTGAATTTAGTTGGAGCTGTTCAGGGACATATGTACCCCCCTGGGTCCACATAAAAATGGACAATACTACCAGGGAACCCCTTTGGGATCCAGATCACTGTTTCTCTCACCCTTGCTGAGTGTGTGGCCACTATCCATCAGCCTCCCTATGAGATTTTTATGTTGACAATCTCCTTGGGCAGCATACAGGGCCATTGGAGATCTAAGGGTTCAGCTCCAGGCAGCATGGGCAGAGATTGTGCACCTCAAATCGCATATTCAACAGGAAATGTATTATAAGAACGGCCCACCATTTCCCCAACATCCCACAGAAGCAGCTCGATCGCAGAGGGTAGTTGGTCTTGGAGGTTGGCAGGTGGTTAGGAGGGGCAAATCGGTTGCCCCATCACTCAGTGCTCTCCAGTATATCACCTCCACAAACCATATAAAAACTACAAACAGGTTTCTACCTTTATCTCCAAAATCAAACAAAGGGGCAGAGGACACTGCAGAGCAGGACACTGCAGCACAGGAGCTAGGACAACAAAACTCACCCAAAACAGGAACCAAAACAAAAAAAGCAATAAGGAAATCCAAAAAACTTCTGATCACAGCAGACTCCATGATTCAGGGAGTTGATACTCCAGCCAGGGGTAATGGTCAGATATCTGCCAGGTACATCATCGTAGAGAGATACTGATCGTATTGCTAAAATTGTTCAGGAAGGAGGAGAAAACATTGACATCCTGGTACACATAAGGACTAACGATCTCACCACCAGTCAGTTGTGGAGACCAAGGAACACCTGACCAGGCTGGGTGACAAACTATCATCCATTTCATCCGGCATCTCCTTCTCTGAGATCCTGCCAGTCTAGGAGAGGGGGGCAGAATAACGGAAGGTCAGAGAAGGGGAGATACGGGAGCTAAACATGTAGCTCAAGGGCTGGTGCCAGGAAAAAGGACACAAATTTGTAGGGAACTGGCAACAGTTTTGGGAGTGAAAGTTCTTTAAATTTGATGGACAACATCAGACTAAGGAGGGAGTCAGTGCATTGGGGCAGAAGGTTGACGTCTTTGCAGAATACTTAAACTGGCAAATGGGGAGAAGGGTGCAGCACCTCATAAGTCGAATGGGAAGAACACCCCTCCCCTCTCAGCTAGTGGTCAAATAAGAGTTCAGCATGTTTGTAGTTCATTTGCCTCACCAGGTAAGGAAAAAGGTCTTGGTCCCCAAACGATACACAGGGGAAATACCAGACCTCACCCAACACCTAACACACTGAATCTGGCCAATGGAAAATCATGTACACAAATGCTCGCAGTCTGGGAAACAAGATCCCAGACCTGCAGGCAATAATAACAGAGGCTAAACTGGACATAGTAGCCATTAGAGAGGCATGGTTTACCAGTAACCACACTTGAGAGACTTCAGTACCTAGCTATGTACTGTTCAGAAGAGACCAAGGTGCAAAAGGGGGTGGAGTGGCCTTTATGTCAATGAAAATATCAAAGCTACAGAAATTCAGAATACACATAAGGAGCCAGAAGAACTGTGGGTCACCCTGGAAACAGGAAATGGGACAGCCATAAGAACTGTGGTTGTGTACAGGCCTCCAGACCAGGGGGAGGACATAGACATGTTGCTGTTAGAAGATATACAAAACATGACAGTTAAATGGGAGACTTCAACATGCCAGATACAGATTGGTCAATACCAGCAGGAACATCTGCCAGAACTAGACACATGGTGGATTCCCTGCAGGGGAAGGGCCTCAAACAACTGATACAACAACCCACAAGAGATAGGGCTGTACTAGATCTAGTACTGACTAACAGGGTAAGGATCACAGATCTCCAGGTAGAAGCTCACCTGGGGGCCAGTGACCATCACATGGTATGGTTCAGTTTGGCCACTAAAACTAAATCATCCCATTCCAAGGCAAAAATATGGAACTTCAGAGGAGTTGACTTTGATAAGATGGCCAACAGAGTTAAGCTAGCCCTGGCAAAAAGAAATACTGGGGGTACAGGCAAAGTGGGCAAGCATTAAGGATGCAATACTTGAAGCAACATCCCACTGTGTTAGAGAGAAAAGGAAGTGCAAAAGAAGAAGGAAACCACTTTGGTTCTCAAAAACAATAGCAGAAAACATCAGAGCCAAAAGGCTGCCCTTCAGGAAATATAAGGGATGCAGCAGAATGAAGATAGAGGGGCATACCAAACTTCCCTAAGGGAAGAAGGGAAGGCAGTAAGACAGGCAAAGATCCAAACCAAGGAAGCACTAGCACAAACAGTAAAAGAAGGTGACAAGACTTTCAATAGATACATTAGTAAAAGGAGAAAGTCCAGAGGGGGTATTGATAAGATCAAAGGGGATAAGGGGACATGTGAAGAGGAGGACCATGTAAAAGTATTTATTCTAAATAGATACTTCTGCTCAGTATTTATTGAAGAGAAGGTAGGGCAGGACCCACAGCTTAGCACCATGGGCACAGGTGGGAGGGTGGTGTGCACTAGTCCCTTCACAAAAGAAAGGGTCCTACAAGAGTTCGATAAGCTCAGGCTGGACAAGGCAATGGGACCTGATGGCATACATCCCAGGGTACTATGGAGCTAAGGGTGGAATTAGCAGAGCCATTATCACAACTGTTTAGGGAGTCTCTGAGCACAGGAGAAGTCCCAGAAGACTGAAGAAGGGCTCATGTAATACCACTCCACAAGAGTGGTAGCAGGGAGGAGGCAGGGAACTACAGACCAGTCAGTCTTACCTCAGTAGTGGGCAAGATTATGGAGGAACTCCTTAAGGAAATCATAGTGCAACACCTGGAATCCATTGGAGCACAGTATCCAAGACAGCATGGATTTACAAAAGGAAGGTCCTGTCAAACTAATCTCATAGATTTCTCTGACTGAGTAACCAGAGTGGTGGACCAAGGGGGAGCAGTTGACGTCACTTACCTTCACTTCAGCAAAGCTTTCGATACTGTTCCACATAGAAGATTGATTAAGAAGCTGGGCAGGCTCAGTGTGGGTCAAAAGTTGGTCAACTGTGTGGCAAACTGGTTGACAGGCAGAAAACAGAGAGTGGTGGTAAACGGTATGCAGTCAGAAGAGATGCAAGTCACAAGTGGGGTGCCTCTGGAATCAGTCCTGGGGTCTGTCCTCTTAAATATTTTCATCAGTGACATTGCAGATGGACTGGAGGGTAAGGTTTGTCTGTTTGCAGATGACACCAAGATCTGTAACAGAGTAGATGATCTAGATGGAGTGGGCAGAATAAGACGAGGTCTGGATAAACTAGCAAAATGGTTGAAGGAGTGGCAACTAGGGTTTAACGCAAAGAAGTGCAAGATCATGCACATAGGTAAGAGAAACCCTGAAGCCACCTATAGGCTGGGAGGAGAGTTGTTGGCAGTCACAAGGGATGAAAGAGACTTGGGCATCATCATCACCGATGACCTGAAATCATCCAAGCAGACCACTAAAGCAGTAGGTAAGGCTAGGGGGATTTTGGGTTGTATTAGTAGGGGAGTCACAAGTCAGAAGAGGGAGGTAATAATCGCTCTTTACAAGACACTGGTTAGGCTCCATCTGGAGTACTGTGCGCAGTACTGGAGGCCACATCTTCACAAGGACACTAACCAAATTGAGGCATGCCAGAGAAGGACAACCAAAATGGTGCAAGGACTGCATCAGAAAACATATGAGGACAGATTAATGGAGCTCAATATGTTTGCCCTAGAGCAAAGGAGGGATAGAGGTGATATGTTCGAAACATTCAAACACCTTAAGGGCATTAACAAGGTGAAACAGTCTAACATGTTTCAATATAAGAAAAATTGCAGGACAAGAGGATGCAGCATATTAGAGGGAGGCCAATTAAGCGGTAATGTAAGGAAGTTCTTTTTCACAGAAAGGGTGGTGGATGCATGGAATGGCCTACCTCAGTAAGTGGTAGATATGAATACAGTGCAGGGTTTCAAATAGGCATGGAATAGGCACAAGGGAGCAATACAGATGAGTATGACTAGATAGGCCATTGACAGAGCAAAGGCCGATGGCACATTCATAAGGTAGGAAAAGAAATTGGCAGACTGGATGGGCCTTTTGGTCCTTATCTGCTATCAACTTCTATGTTTCTATGTTACTATGTTTCCTGGAGAGGGCTATACTAGTCTTGAGTTTCTTGAGTCTCGTTAGGACCCGTTTCCTTTTAATAACATTTTTGAGGTCATTGATCTTCCAAGTTGTGATTTTTATGTTGGGATCCACTATAAATTATATTGAAATGGCCTGTTCCTGTGGGCCCCTCTATAGTGACCCAGCAATTTCAATCTACTGTATTCCTGTATTAGTATAATTAGAACCACATCCATATTTCCATTAACACAAACTATAACATTAACTATAATGACCACAACTTCCCCCAGTTTTTCACACATACCCCTCTCCCTCCCAGGCACTTTTATCTCTCCCTGTTCTTTCCTTTTCTCCCTCCCATCTCTGTCCAGACTAGTAGCCACCCAACAAGGCCAGCTACTATCATTGCAACTAGGTGTACAGATATACACGACTGAACACGACTGAACTGGTCGCTCCTGAAAAAGGGTCCTTCGAGGCTCAGTGGGCCTACCCGGTCATCAAAATTCAGTAAATAAATAAATAAATAGTCAGTTCCCTTTTCCCTTCTGCTAGTGATGGCAAGCATTAATTGCAGCCATGAACTGTTATTACCTCAAAACTTGTGTCACCATCATAGTTGAAATAGAATGGCACCGTAGTGCCTGTACCAGGGAAAGGAGGAGGAGCAACACCTCTCTCCCCCCAACCCTAAATTACATCTTGGCATGGCTAGACAGGCATTTCAAACAAACCCTTTGTGGCTTCTCGCTTGACTCCCATCAGTGGCCCCTGTAGCACTGCGCTGTACCCCTTCCACTGATCTCTCAAGGTCCCCCATCCCCATGAATGCACCACATTTTGAATATGAAATTACACTATTATCTGGCACATTGTTTTTTATATGTCCCTGAGCTCAGTCTTTGTGATCTTTGACACCAATGGTTTTCCTGCAGCATCCACCTCCCTGATATTATTACATCCCCCCCCCCACTGAGATCTGCATCCCCTCTTGATGCAGTTGGAGGATGGAGGTGTCCATCATCACCTTTGGTCTGATTGTCAAACCAGACTGGGTGCTGCAAATGTCCAAGGCCGTCATGGTGGCCCTTGTCCAGAGATTCTTTTATCCATGTTTAGCCCCATCTCAATATCATTACTCTGACTCAGCTCTCATTAATGCACAGCCTATTGCTGTTCCAATGATCATATCCACAGTCCCCCCCCCATCATCACCGGCACCCCTAGGTACAGTTGGGTAGGTGGGGGGCACATGAGACATTGCAGCGGTAGCGCTTATAGTGCATTGAGTAAGTATCATTGTATGTTCGGCACTCAGCCCATTCTCACTCAGCATCAGGGCTATTCCGCAACTACTGTCCCTTCTTACCTGGTCCTCTCAGACCCCTCATTGGCAACTGGATGCATTGGGTGCCACTTACCCAAATCATCCCTCCCATGACTGGACCTCCAGTCTCCGGGACACTGGGAGGTCCCACTTGGAGCTCTTACTGAATTAGTCATTTCATTTAATATCACAATAGAGACGCTGTTCATACTGTACCTGTGCTGCAGGGATTTCTTCACAAAGTCAATTTGCCAGGGATTGCCAAGGATCACCGTGAACAATGTGTGTGCCTTTAATAGTGGATAAGCCATGAGGAGACAGCCTAGGGAGTCAGTCAGAAGCCTTGGTTTCGACTGGATTTGACATTTGTGAAATTGACATCCCCCTAAGTCGAAACTGTCAAACCTGGACTTACACTAGTTGTTTCATCGGTTCCTCTGATATATTTTTCGTCTTTTTGTGGTGATTTGAAGAATTTGGGGGGCCTTGACTGGAGCTGAGATTCATAGTCGGGACAGATACAGGTGCGCAAACTACCATTCATTTCAATGCTTTTAACCCTATTAAACTTCTGTCATTGAATTTGCAGGTCTCTACTATAGTCCTGCACCATAAAGACTCTGCCAGCACCCTCAAGATTTATGGGACTATTGGATTTTGCTGGTCAGAGCACTTTCTCTTTGTCTGTGTACTGGAAGTATTTCAGCAAGAAATGTTGGGTTCTCTCTCCAAGTTTAGGCCAGGGTCCTGTATGATGGGCCCTCTTGATTTCAAAGTTTATTGGTGACTCTCGTAGTTTTAGATGCCTGGCCAGTCATCCATGGATCTCAGCACCAGGGTCTCTCTTCTCTAGTCACTCCAGGAGGCTAGTGATGTGTAAGTTTGAGTGTCTCGATCTATTTTCCAGATCATCGGATTTCATATGGAATTCTTGTAGTTGTTTTTATAATATAGCTCTTCTCTGATAATTTCATTCAGTTGGTCCTCCGCATCTCTGAGTCACCTCCCCACCTCATCTAGCCTGGATGTGTGCACAGCGGATGCCTTGAAAAGACCCGATACCACCACCTGCACGTGTTATTTATGCAATGATATTTTGAAACCTGGCTTTCATTTCATTTTGCATGTCAAATATTGTGGCTGGAATACCGGCAAGTGACTTTTCCATCTCCGTCATTCTGCTTTGTGGTGATGGCATACCACTTGAGGGTCCTCCTTGTGTGGGTGCCTGGTTATGGATTTGCCCTTTGGTACTTGAAATTGTACCTTTGATTGTCTAGTAAGTACCTTGCCGGGTGCCACTTGAACTCTGCCAGTCATAGATATCTTTTTTGTGCCATTTGCCTTCATTTCATCAGGTTTTTGTTTACTTTTAATTTAGCCCATGATGTGCCAGTCTAAACAGCATCTGCCATCTTGCCCTGTTAGCCACACCCCCACAAGTATCAACATTTTCTCACTGAACTATGAAGGTCTGATCACCAGAACTGCACATGCATGCAAGAGATGGATTGATCTACCCTTAACCCTCCAGGGAAGAGTGAAGGAGGCAGTGTAGCACAGTGGTTTAAGACTTTGAGCTGCAAATCTGGAGACCTGTGTGTGAATCCCACAGCCCCCACTTGCATACTGTGTGACCATGAGCAAGTCACCCTGTGCTCCCAGGTTGCACCTGTAAACAAGCTTTCAGGTTAGTGTGTCTTACCTGGTTAAACAATTGGGGGAAAAAAAAAATTAAAATGAATATCTTACCCCAGTGCAAGGAGTGTGCAAAAAAATCTTACACAGGCGGAAGATAAGCGAAAGTCTGACTTTCGCAAAAGTTCGGAAATCAGTTTCTGAACTTTTGGGGAAATTCCACCTGCTTCCTCTGTTGCTCCACAAATGAAAAGAATATACAAACCCTGGTGGCCCCTACCCCCACTCGACCACCCACTATTGTCTCTCACAGTATAATATTACTGTTTACCCCCCTGCACCATCCTCATCCTCTTATCGCCGTATAATAATTTTCCCTCGTGGTCTAGTGTAGTAGTACAATTCTCCTCCCTTCCAGATCCCCCTCCAATGTACTTATATCCTTGTAAGTTGTGGTCTAGTACCCCCCCATACCACCCTCCCCACCCTATTAGGTAGATTCCTACCCCTCCCCCATCCTGAAACATAGCAGCAGTGGGCCACGGCACAGCACTGAGCTCTCCTCCTTGGCAGGCGGCCCACTGAAATTTGTGAATGAATGAATGAGCACATGCATATAATAGATGTGAGTCCTGGCAGAGTTACCCAACTTAGAATCAAAAGTTGGGTAACTCTGCCAGAACCTCATCCATTATGAATTCTATGCACTGCTCTTCTAAACTGCCTGTTTGGTAATGTACCTCCGCAGGTACTAAAACTTCAAATTCCTGTAGCTGCAACCCTTTTCTTTCCCATTTTTCTCTCCCTCAAAAATAGCAAATTGAAGTAATTTTAACCACTTATTTTATTTATGAGAGAATAAAAGAGCTGAGAGCCTCAATACTGTGACTTGGAACCAGGAGGAAGCACATTTCAGACATTCATAAACAGTGCTGCCAGGTAAATTTTGCCTTTTTCAGACTTTATTTTTTTAATTTTCTTGTTTGACTTTACATGAGATAAAGTGAGGATGGCACCTGTGATGGCATTTTAGGATCAGGTTGGGGGACGGGGATGGGGACAGTGATGGGGTTTGTAGCATAAACTCACAAACACTTTGCATTTTTTTTTCAATAAATGTTTCAACGTCACATCCCACAATAGTGTTCAAAGAGTGGGGACATTAGCATTTTAGTAATGTGCTTTTCAATAAATGTGACAAAGTCAGGATTGTTAGACTGTGCCAGAGTGGGAGCAGTTTTGATAACAGAGTGGCAAGGCAGCAAGCGAGCAGAATGGGAAGTGAACAACAAGGCTCCCAGATCAATGGGGATTCAAAGGAAAAAAAAAGGCAGAACTGCGCATGCGTACATGGTAGTAGAGGGGCAGGGATTTCATGATCGGGACACTGGGAGATTGAGTGCCCCCAGTGTGACCAGTATGTTTCTGGGGTTGTGGATGTGGGGTTGTGAGGGATGAGAGGGAGGGTTGGATGGGGAGTTTATGTTATGCAGTAGGTCACGGACCTCAGGGAAAAAAAATAGTACAAGTGTGCAAACTGATTGATGTGGAGGCGACTTTTTTGTCACCTCAATGTGTTGTTGTTTCAGAAGGTGTGCTGGAGTCCTTTTTCTCAAGTCAAAGCAAGAGGTCTGCAGGGCTATGCCCACTGCAGTCCTAAAAATTACATAATAAATGGCAAATTCCAACTAATTACTGACAGCATATAGATACTTTATTTATGGAGTGGACCAACATTAAAACTATAATAAAGACTTTATTTTAATAACAGCTTGTTATAAATGAATGGGATAGAAATAATGGTAAACTGGTGACTAACATGACTTAGATAATGGGTAAACTGAAACTGACACCCTGATTGGCTGAAACAGCCTGCCACCCGGGCCGTTATTTCTTAACAATGGCCCACTTCAAAACAAGTGCCACTTTGGAATGCCCCATTTCTGACATTATCCTTGGGCACCCAAAATCTAAAACTCACCAGTCACCATTTTCATGCTCGCTTACCGAGCTACTTGTGACCCACGATCTCCCAAACACCAGTGCATTTCTTTCATCCTGCAAGTCACCAGCACTACAATTAACGTATCAAACCAACAAAACATTCTTACTAAAATAACCATTTCAACCTCACTAAAGTCCCGTGCTCTGAAACAGACAGTCACATCTCCCGCTTCTACAAATGCAGGCCGATGTCCTAGCATGAGCGACCGGAAGCGCGTCTCTGTATCTCAGTTGTGCATACTATAAAGCTGTCAGTGCTGCTTCTCAACCCAAGTCTAACAAAACCTTCAAAACTACAGTACTCCCCCTTGCTAAGTAAAACCGCTCATAATCCACATCAAAAGCATGGAAAAATAAATATACTGTACCTGTTTAAAAATAAATACTTTCACTTTCTTGTAGTCACTCGCTCCACTGTCGAAGCCATGGGTGGGGGACCATGACAACCATCAAGCAAAACTTAAATCTACTAGGGCAGTACTAGAACAAAAATCCCTAATTTGAAAACAAAAAGCAGCAGTAACATGCAGACACAGGAACTATTTTATTACTGAAATAAATAAAACAGCTCAGACTTTAAACATTTAAAAACAATATATATTTGCCCCAAATATATAAAATACAGGTGCCCATTTTCTAAGTGTAATAATACCTTCCAGGGTGGGCGTTATGGGATATAACGGACCTTCCAGGGGCTATAAGGCCCTCCACCTGTGGCGTCAGGCCTCATTATGCCCCTGGGCGGTCTGTTATAGCCCAGTAACGCCCACCCTGTCGGGTATTATTACTTACATCACTAGTACACTGAATGTGAGAGACCATGAAAGTAAAAACAAAAGATAAAAGCACAACTGCACAACCATACATTAAGTTAGAACAGTATTTTAAATGCAATATTTGTTTTCACTAATAAATCAATATTTATCTTTATTTATCCAGGCAAAACACCTTTGAGACAGCTCATTTACAAGGTGGACCTGGGTCAGGTACAGGTATATAATATACAAAAGTTAGATGAATATATAAAACAAGGCACAATAAATACAATCTTACAAATAGATTATAGTTTGTACATCACATACAAAAAAATGTAAATTTGTACATTATATACATAAAAACACAAGAAGATACATAAGTCACTTAGTACAATTTGTTAAATGCTGCTAATAACAAAATCAAATACATGGTTTTGGTTCCTTTATCTGTAACACTGAGCTTAAAATCACTATCCCTAAATTTGAGTAGGTTAATCAGACATAACCAGCAGGGAATCCACCCCTGTAGCGGTAATGACTGTGAAAGTTAAGGGCAGAAGTACGCTACATACTGTATGTACTGTCCCTTTAAATCCTTCAGTCATCTGCTTAAGCACTCAAAGAATTAGTCTAGATATAACCATATCAGCCAACTGGCTTAACACAGCATACATTTATTGCAAATTGGTTCCCCCTCTACAGCATTTAAACTGAAATGTAAATGGTTTGTGGACTAGTTTGATGCAATCTATCTCCATTCAGTCAGATCTATGGGGTATTATAATAAACTCCCCTAGCCAAGTTACAATCTCTTTGGAAAGAGAGTTGTCAATTCCCCCTCATCAAAGCAATAGGCCAGAGTGGAATCTGACATTCAGCACTATGTCTTGCTCTAAACACTGCAAGCTGCAATTTAGATCAGATTGAGATGATATCAGTCTGATCTGTGAGAACATTTTTCCCAGGGAAACTTGCAAATGCACAGCAGGCAGATGGTGGGTGGTTTATCATTAACGGAATTTCTTGGTATCTCTGTATTCATGAGATGATAAAAGGGCTGTAACTCTGTGGGAGAGATTTAACTTTTCTGAAGATGTTCACCATTGTGGTTAAGCTGTGGGCAGCACCTTGTGTTTTTTTATTAAATGAAAGAGAGCATGAGGCCCTACTAAACAGTCTTGTTCTTCTGATTTTAAAGGCTTACTAAAAGAGCCTAACAGTTGGACCGTTATACAGTATGAAAATTCTGCAGTTATAGAAGTCAAAGTTGATAAGGACACTGTGCAAGCAACAGAACTGAAGCCTCAAATTAAACTAAAATTCAATAAAAATACTGTATCTCCAACAGCTTATCCTGATGTAATATTGTACTGTGTGTCAGGCTGCATCTGCATCTCAATCCCCCACTCCCGGTTCATGTCTCAAATTAGTCAGACATGACTAGACATCCTGTTCACGGTCAACAAAAACTAAATAAATTAATAAAGCTGATCCATTCCCTACCATTCTGTCCATGATTGTTTCATAACTACATGCTTTTTAATCAATTGCCTTATCATCTTACAGAAAGTAAAATACACATCTCAACACACAGGACATGATGCAACTGAGGTTGACAAACATGGAAGCATAGAATTAGTTGGAAGAAAAGGACAACTTGGCCCACCCAGTGTGTCCAGATGTTCCCTGTCTGATCTTTTTCTGAGGACCATAACTGGTCTCCAGAGACCCCACCATCTATTTACTAATATTCCCTTTGCATGCTTGAAGTCACCCCCCACCCCACACACACACACACACTGTTTTTGCATCCACAACTTCTGCTGGCAGTCTGTTCCAGGTGTCTACTGCCCTTTCAGTGAAGCAATAATTTCTCACGTCCCTCTTAAGCATCCTCCCTTCCAGCTTCATAGCACGCCCCCTGACCCTGGTGATCTTTTTCATTTGAAAGAGACTTCTCACCCTGTTCATTCCTGTGAGGTACTTGTGGTCTCTGTCATATCACCTCCCACTCTCCTCTCTTCCTGGGTGTACATGTTGAAATCCCTCAGTCTCTCATCATAGGGCTTTCCTTGCAACTCCTATATCTTTTTAGTTGCCCTCCTCTGTACTGCTCCCATCCTGTCTATTTCTTTTCTGAGATGTGGGCTACAAAACTGGACACAGAACTGCAGTGGTCTCACCACTGAGCAATACAGTGGCAACACCTCCTCCCTCCCTCCCTCTGCTGGAAATAGCCCTCCCTATTCACCCCAGCATCCCACTAGCCCTACCCACTGCTTTGTCACATTGCCCTGCCACTCTGAGGTCATCAGTTATGATAACCCCAAAGTCCCTTTCCTGTTTAGTGACAATCAGTACCTCCACAATCCTATACTCTGCTACTGGGTTCCTAAGCCTCAGGCGCATTATTTTGAATGTTTTGCCATTAAATCCCAACTGCCTTGCTCTTGACCTCTCCTTGAGTTTTCCAAGATCTCTGCACATTCTCTCTATTTCCTCCTGAGTGTCCACCTTACTACAGATTTTGGCATAATCTGCAAAAAGGCACACTTTCCTTTCCAGTTCTTCTGCAGTGTCACTCATGAAGACAATGAAGAAGAACTGTCACAGTATTGAGCCCTGTAGCACCCCACTGGTCATTCTCCCATCATTAGCATGAGTACCATTAACCACCACTTTCTGTCACCTATCCATTCACCAGTTTCTAACTCAATTCACCACTCTAGACCCCACAAAGTAACCCACGTATTTCTTTAGAACTGGAGAAAGACAGCAAAGCAGATATCCAGCAGTAGAGCAGAACAACAGAACAAATAAGGCTGTTTCCAAATAATATGAATAGGGCAATCAGCACAGAATCAATTTGCTGGAAGGAGTATGGATGCTAGTGGGGTAATCCCCATAGTACTAAACAATTAATTATCCGAGCCCTGAACAATACAAAATAGTTACCAGGCCAGCACTTAACAGTTGCCCCCTCCATGCACTCCATATTATATCCTGATAGAGTGGCACATGATAACACAATTTAATAAATATAGTAAAACCCAGCTGTACACAGAAATTACCAGCACAACTTAAAGAACAATCCAAGGAATTGAGGTAGAATAAAACAGTGGAATGAAGGAAATAACCCAACTCTATCATAAAGTAATAAATGCAGCAGTAAGAGGAACATGAAACAAGAAAGGACTCCCAATAATAACTGGTGCAATAAGTAAACATATACAGGAGATTCCAATTCAAGGTTATTTAATATTTGAAAAGTTCAGACCATTTTCCAAAACAGTTGCATATGCTATTATTGCAAGTTGTCCTGCCTCTTCCTCAGACCCCCAGTGTTAAGTAGTCTTTGGTGAATGAGTACCAGAAGGCACCTTTGTCTGTATCTGTAGCATTTGTCAAATAAGCATTAATGCATAACAGGATGTGTGTCGCACTGTGATGATATAATGCCCCAGGTGGCTGGGCACCAAGCCGATGGCCAAGTGTGACAACACTTGAGAAGTGATATTATGCCACACGGGTTCACACTCTGGAGTGCATTATTGCTATTAAACAATGGGTCCCTTGTATTAAAACAAAATGATTCAAAAATATAGTTTTAAATATATTTTCTGTGTTTTTTTGCATGGGTAGGTATGCAGTTTAAAAAAATGGTTTTGTTTTTCCTCTTTTTGCCAGTAGGTGGTGCTGCATTTGTGTGTCTCAGAATTTTCCTGTTCCAGACCCCAACATTTCTCTGTTTCTTTGTCTTTTTTTTGTGATTCTCACTCTTATTGTCTAGTTTTCTCCCAGAGTTTAATTCACCCAGTCCAGCTGCCTGCACTGGAAACAGGTGAATGTTTTTCAAATTCAAAGAGCTGTTTATTTTTATGTTTGGTAACTGGGTAAGGCCCATTAGGCACAAGTGCCTGTTTTCAGGGGTGACCTGGGAGCACTGAGTGGTTAAGTAACTTGCTCAGAGTCACACAATATGCAAGTTGAAGTTATGAGAATCAAACCCAGGTCTGGGCTGCTGGATGCATCAAGCTCATTCACAGCTCGTTACTCTAACCTCTAGGCTATACTGCCAGCCTAGTTTGAGGAGCAATCACAATCACAATCCCTCTGAGTAGTGGGAACTGAGACTTCATGTACTACATTCATCAGGTAAATTGCTCAGTACCGCTACTTATGTTTCTTTTCAGAATGTTACTGGAACAGATTGAGCACTTTAAAAGAGATAGAAATTGCCACTGCATGTGGTTTTTCACAGAAACACGTGGCCAGGCATGCACCACAAGAACTGTGAGCAAGGGAGAAATTGTGGAGCCACATGCAGCAGTGCTTTGTAAAACTTTTTTTTGAAATTTTATAAGCTAGATAACCCACTCTAGGGTGTGCAGTCGCGCTCCGATATAGGCATGCCTTGGGTGGTTGATGCACTCGGCCTGTGGCCTCGTACATAACAATGCACACTAGGCATGTGTATATCAGAGCAGTACTGCACACCTTAGAGTGGGTTATCTATTATGCACACATGTATATATATATATCTATATATATATATATATATATATATATATATATATATATATATATATATATAAAAATACATGATGGCCATGAGTGGGATATGGGAAATATATCCATGAGTGGCCACTGACCTTGGGATATTCACAAGTGGCATAGCATAGCTGAGTCATGAGTGAAAGTATCCCACGGTCACTGGCAGCAATTGGAGATATTTCCCATATCCCACTCCTGCCCATCATGTGTTTGATTTATACAATAGGACAGGAGTGTGCATTTGGGTGTATTTGTTTGGAACATTTTGGAGAAAGATTTTGTTTGTCATGATGTTATTTTATGTATATGTGGTTGCCCATGTTAGTGCTGCTGGTTTCTGAATGGCAAGACGTATGTTTGTGAATGAGTTGTGGTTGATGTTTTGTATTGGTTGAAGCTTCGCATTTGTGTGTTTTTGTTGGTTGTTGTTTAAAGTTTCTGTCACTCTGTGTATGTTATTGGTTGGTGAGGATGGAATCTGATTGGATGTCTGTGGTGTGCATGGTACAAAAGTGTGCTCTGATTGGGTGGTTTACCGTGGTGGGTGGGCCTTCGCCATATAGGAGTGTTGCGATTCCGTGTTTATGAACCACTGATATTTTATTTTAATTTTTTTTTTTGGGGGGGAAGTACATTTTATTTATAATGTGTTTTTGTTTGACGGACTCAGTTGTGCATTTCACAGTACTTTTGCAACATTTCTCCTCTGGTTAACTTCACCAGATCTTGGTTTCGACTGTTTCGGCACTTCATGTCAAGTTGAGTTTCTGTGGCTAAGTTGTGTTTCAGTGAGATGCTATGAACAGGTATCTGCAGCTTTCTTTTTTGACAGGAAAATATTCTCCAGTCAGAGTTGCTTTCAGAGGATAGCATTTTAGCTTTCTTCCTTAGTGGGCTGCAGCATTGCCAACCTAGAAAAGGAAGAGATAAAAAGTGTTTCTTTTTAATTTTTTTATTTTTAACTCTTTATTAATTTTAGTACCAGATATACAATGTCATTTGATATCATAAGGGCTAAAGGTACATACAAAAGAGAACAAATAAACCCAGAAACAACAACAACAACAAAAAAATATAAAACTAACCCTCACCCTCCCCAGCCCCCCCCCTAGGCTGCGCAGTACTACAGACCACATATCTACGATTAAATGAAATATGTTTATATGCCTGGAGATTTCCATGTCGAGATAACAGCCTCTAGACTACCCCAATGAGTAGAGAATGTGTTAATTCTGTTTCGCATGGCCGCTATGTGTTTCTCCAATTGTAGGGCCAAAACGCATTCCCTATACCATTCCATAACTGAAGGTGCCATCTCGTCAGTCCAATGCCTCACTATTACTAGTTTTGCAGTTGCTGTTATCAATGCCATGTGTGCCTTTCTTTTACTTGGAATACCATCTGGGAAAAGATTTACTAGGCATACTTCTGGGGTAAAGAGGTCCCTCAATCCGATAATCGAATCTAGGGATTTGCTGATAATTTGCCACAGTACTTTAATACACGGGCATAGCCAAAGCATATGATAAAGGAACCCCTCACTAAAAAGTGTTTCTTAGTTTGCTGTAGGTCACTAACATGAATAATTTTAAGTGACATGGATTTTCAAAATATTTCACTCACCTTGTATTATATTATCAGCAATATGCTTTGCTGAAATGCTTGGGTTGTTAAAACAGGCTTACATTCCCTCAGGCCAGGGTGAAACTTGATCACAGATTCCAGTTGCAGAGGATATCCCCAAGGAGGTGAAAAGCTGAGGTTCTGTGTAGCTGCTCAGAATATGGGAAATATTTATCTGCTTTTCCTCATTAAGTCAAGAACAGTCATTAAGTGATTGGAACTTTTTGTGTCTGGATACTTGACTTACTTCAGTGGGTGAGATATTGCTGTCCACTAATTTCTGTACTAAATGTTTACATATAGAATGATTCATTAGTGTACGGTCTGTTTGTATTCCGTCAGCTTGAATCATATTTTTGACTATGTTGGCAACGCTATTTATTCCCAGAGGTTGGTTTTTAACCCAACAACTTGAAAAAATTGCTTTTCGGGGGTGATGTATCACTAAATAAAAGGTGCTGTGTCATACATACTCTTCTCAGGTCTTCTGCTCCTATAAATGATATAGTTGGATACAGGGCATTTGTTCTTATACGTTATTTGGTATGCTGTGGGTTTTAAGAGTCAGGTATCTTTAGGATTGATTCCACTTCTGGTTTTCATATGTCATTCCTTGTTGAATTACAGATATTGTATTTGTTTCTCAACACAGCACAGGCATATGTCACTCCTCTTAAAGCTCTGAGTCTCAGTGTTGCCACATATCCCAAAATACATAGTTACATTGAGTCACATTGTGTTCAGCATTATCTGGTCCTAGGATGTTTTTGTCATAAAGTTCATTTATTAAGCTGTCAGTAAGTTCATCAGCAGCAAGAGGTTTATTCCCCTTGCCTTGTTCCTTTAACATTTTTTGTTTTGACATTAACACGTGCCTAGTTTTAATAAACTTTGCAGACTAAGACAGTGATTTCGAGTAGTTGTGGTCATTTAAGAGTCGTTTGAAATGTTGCCCTTAAACTTAATGGCTCATAATCGGAGCCTTCTTTTCTTTGAACTGATATGAAATAATGGCAGAAGAGAGGGTCCAGATCTTGTGCTGGGATGTTGTAAATTTCTTCATTAATTCCCATATTTTCTCTGTGGAACTGATGTAGATTGTTAATATTTGCCTCGGTTTTACACCTGGTATTTTCATTTTTGGTACAGTTGATGAACTCCCCTATGCACTTGCTGTCAATTTTATATTTCTTTGGTCTAATGTTTTCAATATTTTGGATTTCTGGTGCAGTAAAGTTGTCACCAGTTTCTATAGGATCAAGTAAGGGCTCTGTGTCTTCTTCAAATTGAGAGTAGTTTAGAAATACCTCCTTAGCTACATTTATAGGCTTCTGATGTTTTCTCACCATTAATTTGTTAATCTGGACAGGAGTAATGCTGTTTTCTGTTGAGACAGAATTTCATTGGTTGGAAATCATCTCTTTTCTCACTGCATGACTGTTCTGTTTTGTTTTACAGCAGACACATTGAGCTGTCTCCTCGAGCATTCTGGCATTTACAACTCAGCATGAGAAAATCGAGACTTTACAGTAATGGGACAGGTGGTCTACAGGTGAATGTAATTCATTCATTTTGGGGCTCAAAAGTAGTGTCGACCAAGACAAAAAAAAAGGCTTCTGACGTCACTACAGTGAAAATGTCGAGAGCTGACGTAAGCACAGTGTATGTAAATGTAACAGAAAGTCACTGTGCTTACGTCAGTGCATATTTATCACACTGGGGTGAACATAAAGAGTTTTATTGTTTAAGAATATCACTCACCCCTATTGTATAAATTATATATATATATATATATATATATATATAGAGAGAGAGAGAGAGAGAGAGAGAGAGAGAGAGAGAGAGACAGTGCTACTGTACCTCTCTATAGTGAACTCCTCCATAAGGAATTTCTGTTATAGTGAACACCTCTTATGGCTCACATTGATACCTTATTAGGCATATTAGCACTTCACTATTGTTAACAGTAGCTATAGTGAACAAATGTACTGGCTCCAGGGGGTATGGATCACTGTGTATATTCATATATATATATATCTATATATCTATTTATATCAAACTAAATGTGTCCTATCCATGGATGGAAAAAAATACAACTAGACAAGGGGGTCCTAGTCCTCCTTCTCCTGGGAATCATTGCTTGATCCCTTGACGATGGTTGGTCACTTCCCCTTCTCTATCAGCACCACCCCTGCTAAGTGGACCATGGTAGTGCTGAAACATCATGAACACAGGTGACAGTGATGAGGAGGCTGTACATACAAGCCTGAAGCTGTACACAGCTGGCAAACAGTGGCACCCAGCACACACATACATTTGATGGCTCCTCCAGGGCCCACAACACTTCAACATCATCTTTATAATGGGCATCCTGACTGCCTACTCTCCAGGACAGGAAGTCCAGAATGAAAAGTGGCCACAGCTACCAGTTTCTCTGAACCACTACCATTGACACTGCCCCACTGGTTTGGTCCCTCCTCTCCAGGACTATCTGTCCTGGACATCTATCGAAATTCTTTAGAGATGTAAGATTGAGAAAACATCAGTGACAATACACACCTACACAAAAAGGTAAAGCATGCACCATAAGCCAATTTTAAGTGTGTACTGTATTTACTCTGTAGGCTGGGTCACCTGCCAGACGACCCCCTCAAGAGAGTCCTGATATGTGGAGAGGGACACCTCCTCAACTTTTGTGAGTATATCCCAAGCCTCTCCACACTTGGCACTGACACACCACACACTTGCATAGTCATTTTGATGCAAAGTGCTGTATAGAACCAGGACAGTATGCTAAATATCAAAGGTCACACAGGTGAGATGTTCTGTAGAATTTGTATTATGTGGGTGACATTTCTGGGAAAATGAATTTAACATAGTTAAATACAAGTATCCAACAGAGCATAACAATACAAGGAGCAGTTCAATGCCTTTACCTCTACTGCAGTGACTGTACAAATATTTGCACCTGACCCAGCATTCCCCCTCTCAAAATACAATAGGTGGAACTGGACTCTGCATCAACATCCAACAGGTACTACAGTATATCACTGGGTGTGGTGGTGTGACATTGTGTAGTGTGCAAATCTAGGACACTGTTTCTACATCACAGTCAGAGTTACATCACACCTGGAGCTGGAATTAGAGATTAAACTTGACATGTGAAGCAGATGGCTCTGTGTTTCCATAGTACATTTAGCTGCTGTACATTGCCCACATTCACCATTTAGTCAGAAATTTACATTTTAAATATGTAGAATTTCAGAGTTTTAAATGAGTTCAAATTGATGCCACAGCTGTCATAACAGAAATCAGTAAGCTACAGTAATTTCTTTTTTTTTGACAAGACCCTATCCCTACAGACATGAGTAGCAAAGCTGAAATCACACCTCAGTATGCTGCCTGGCTCGGCATTAGAACTTGACATGGCAGCACAATCTGGGTTACTATTTTGTCACTCTTCTGAGTTTATAAAATGTTTATCAAAGAATGGCATACCTTGCAAGTCTCCATATTTTTAGTGATTCTCCCTGATTTTGCCTTTTTTTTTCTACAATACCACTGTTTTTATAGCACCATTCCATTTTCCGAAAACCGTCAGAATTAAAGAACAAACTGATCCCCTATCTTTGAATGACTTTAGGACTGCATTTCTAGCACCTTATATTCAGTTAGGCATATTCATTAGGGCCCAGTGGAAATCTCCCTGTATGAGTGATAAATTTTAGAAACAGTATGTTGGATGAAATGTACCTTGTACCTTTCCATCTTTACTACCTTATGAATTACTGTAGAAATACAAAAGTAGCAAAAGCAGGGTGGGATATCATGGGGTAACAATAACAAAAGAGGAGGTGTTTACTTCTAATAAATAGAACATTGACTATTTTGTTTATTATATGTTGAAGTGTTTCTATTTACTCTTTAACAATTTACAATACAATAATTGATAGCGCACTGACAGTACTGTCTGTTCTTTGACGCGTATGATTTTAAAGACTTGGACACATTTCTGGCTAGACTTTTTCTTTCAGTCTGCAGCCCTCTTCAGAATTATTCCTGAAACCTTTATTTTCTCCCACCCAGTAAGTTAGCAAACCTTAATTCATACCTCTATATGATGTCCTGCTGGGTGTTGAAGCACTGTCTATTCAATGCGTCTTCAGAATCTTTGACACTCATCCTCCACAGCTGTGATTTGCAAATCTGACATCATGCCTCAGGATGCTGTGAGGCCAGGTGTTTGGATAGAGCAGGAGTTACATACTGACATAGCAAAGATGTGGGACATAAAAAAAGCAAAATACTTACAACCGGAAAAACAAATTTAAATGTTATTATTATTTTTACCTTGCAGTGACACAACCATTGCATGAACAATGGCTGGCATCACTTTTTAAATGTGATCAATATATTTATTACAGTCTTCAGCTGGCAGCACTGTTCTCCAAAAGTGTCTTATGCCCCTATTAGGTGATCACAGTTCCTTGTTTGAATACTCCACCAAATATAGTACTTCATCTGAACTCTCAACCCCATTACAACTATTATATGAACATTGTTTAAATACAAATTGTGTACCAAACTTATGGAAAAAAGCATATGTTATACCAATTTATAAACAAGCACTTGTCAATGCTGAATGTTATCTTGCTGCCATTGGCAGTGCAGGAGTTAGAAAGATGCAGCATAGGCATGGCAGTCAAGTATTGAACTGATGCCAACCAACCCCCACCCTGCAGAGAGTGACAGGCATTAGGGTGTCCCTTTGGTTGTTTGTTAGTGCAGTGAGGGAAAACATGCTGGGCAGGATGTGAAAAATGACAGCTGCACAGTTCATAAGGAGGTGTAATAAAATGCCAGTGCTGAAAATGTGGCATACAAATATACGAAATTTGTGGAGTTACAAGGGTGCGTGGGAAATATGCAATGTATGCTTGCAGCACTGCCAGTTTATGGGCGTTCAGCACCAAATTTTCAACATAGGCATTTTAGCACCTCTGCTCATGTACAGTGTCACTGTCATTTCCTCAAAGTGTCCCAAGAAGTGATTTAGCACAGCGACCACGCTATTCTGCGCCGGATGTGCAGAAACACATTTTGGGCAGGATATGTGAAGTGACGGCTGTACTGTTCATCAAGAGGTGTGGAAAAATGGCAATGGTGAAAATCCAGAGTGAAAATATCACAAATGCACGATAGTATGAGCGTGCCTTCAATCTGCCAACGCACGCTCATAACACAGTCATTTTATGGAGTATCAGCTCCAAATTTTCAGCATAGGCATTCTAGGAGCTCTGCTCATGAACTGTGTCACTGTCATTTTCATAATCTGGCCTAAACACTGATTTTCCACAGCGACTGCGCGCTATTGTGCATTGGAAGTGTGGAAACACATTTTGGGCAGGATGTGGAAAATGACAGCTGTACTGTTCACAAGGAGGTGTACAAAAATGTCAATGCTGAAAATCTGGTGTTAAAATATTGCGAATGCACAAAGTTACGAGCCTGCGTAGGAACTGCGCAACGCACACTTGTAAAACAGGCATTTGTTGGATTTTGTCCACCAAATTTGGAACATAGGCTTTTTGAGATGCCACCTCATGAACACTGGCAGTGTCATTTTGTTAATGGGTCCCGAAAGGTGATTTCGTGCAGTGACTGTGAAATCACCTTTCAAGGCTGATTAACGCTATGACAGTGATAGAATTCATGAGGAGGGGCCTCAAAAACCCCATGTTGAAAATTTGGTGCCAAAATTCCAAGAAATGCCTGAGCTATGCAGCAAAGTTGAAAAAACCCTATTCATTGCATTATACAGCTTACCGGCATTTCTTCCGTTCGCGGTTGGCTTTGAAGAGTGCAGACGTGTTCCCGGTCCACGTAAGATCATCGCACCAGAGTCCGGAGGTAAGTATGGGGTGAAGGGGGGTGAGGGGAGGTAGGGTGTGCAGTGGGTGGGTGCATCTAGACTACGAGGGATGGTTTTCGTTTTGCAGGGGAAAAAAAAAAAGGAAAACCATTGCAGGACAGTTTTCATGTTACAGGGCATTTGGCATGCTGGGGTGGGCTCCCAGCATGCCACCTAAGTGAGTTTTTGGGGTGCCAGTAGCCAATGGGGATTGGGCACCTCCTTGGCACACACAACATGGGGGTAATGCCGACGGGATTGGGCACCCCATCGCAAAAAAAAAAGCGGGGGCGTGAACCGAGGGGATTGGGCACCCCTCAGCATTCAACAGTTGGGCATGTGATGCCAATGGAGGTGGGCTCCCGTCCAGCATGCAAAGACAGCGAGGGCTGCGAGCCGAGGAGGATTGGGCACCCCCTCAGCATTCAACATTTGGTGGGGTATGCCGATGGGGAGTGGGCTCACCTGTCAGCACACAAACACAGGGGGTTTGCCAGCAGAGGATTGGGCATCCCCAATGAAACAGAGCCAAGTGTGAAGTGACGCCGGCTGCGTAACCATGGTTATAATAGCAGCGACGCACAGCAAGCAAAGGACCGCTGTGTATGACGAGCTTTGCTTGGATTGCAGTGGACCTTTGCTTAGATGTGCTCGCCCCATTATGTAAGCATAGTGAGTCACCAGCATGCAGGCTGATTGGGGAATGAGGGACGCACCTACTGATGCATGCCCTGCATTCACCCAACAGCAGCCACGCCCCCAAAACCCGTACTAGCGCAAGATGTTGCTTGCGCATGCATGCAAGCCAACATAAAAAAGGGTCCTAGAAATTTTCGTAGTAGTTATAGACCCATTAGTCTAACATTGTCAATCTGCAAATCTTGGAGCGTCTCATTAAAGAAATGCTTGATTCTTGTACACAAAACATCGATTTGGAACAGCATGGATTTAAATCTGTCAGAGGATGTTTATCCAATCTGATATGCTTTTATGAAGACGTCAGTTTAACCAAGACTGTAGAATTCCTTATGATGTGGTATATCTGGACTTTAGCAAAGCTTTTGGTCTACTACCACATTGGGTATTAACCACTAAACTGCATCACATAAATATTAATACTACTTTAATACAATGGATAGCTACTTGGCTGAATAAGAGATCACAACAAGTCTTAATAAATGGTCAATTTTCAGATCTCAGATTAGCAGTGTCAGTGGCTCAGTAGGTAGCACACTCGCCTCTGAGGCTGGGAGATCAGAGGGCTGTGGGTTCAGTTCCCACATCTGGCACTTGGGTTAATATCCCAGTACTGACACTGTAATGCAGCATGAGAGGGGTGCTGCACTTCTGAGGTGCCGTCTTTCAGATGAGACGTTAAACCGAGGTCCCATCTGCCTGGATTGGTGGTAGTTCAGGTGGATGTTAAAGATCCCAGGGCACTTATCGAAAAGAGTAGGGGAATTTCCCTGGTGTCCTGGCCAAATTTCCCTCATTAACTAAAAATACCACCAACAGCTTAGTCTGGTTCAAGGTCAGTTGGCATTCATCTGTATCCCCTTCCCCCAGGTCGTGCCTGAAAATAGGCAGGATTTGTCTAGTGCACTTACCCGGTCAACAAAAGCTAAATAAATAAAGATCTAGGATCCATTTCTAGTGGAGTACCTCAAGGCTCTGTTTTAGGCCCATGTCTTCTCCATCTATTTATAATGGATATTTCTAAGACTCTTTTCTCTAAAATTATAAAATATGCAGGTGATATTAAAATCAGAGGACCATGTGAAAACAGTGAGCAAATAAATGTAATACAAAAAGACTTAGATAGTATTTCCTCATGGACTGCAAAGTGGGGTATGAAATTAAATCATGATAAATGTAAGATCTTGCATTTTGGGGAAAATAATCAAAAACATGTCTATACGTTACACAACAAACTACTTCTTGATTCAGAAATAGAAAAAGATCTAGGTTTTATTGTAACTGATAAATTCCTTCCCAATCTTCAAATTAATGAAGTAATTCGCAAAGCAAATGTGTCATTTGGGCAATAAGACAGAATATTAAATCAAAGGAAAAAGAGGTACTTATGCCACTATATAGGGCATATGTTCTCCCCCATTTAGATTTTATGTCACAGTTTTGGTGTCCTTATAAAAGACAAGATATTATTAAAATTGAAAAAATTAAATGGAGATTTACTAAAATAATAAAAGGCTTGAAACATATGTCATATGAGAATAGACTAAAATCTCTTACTTTAACGTCATTGTATACAAGAAGATTGCGAGGTGATCTTCTGTTAATGTATGACATTGTAAATGACCCTTTTTTACTGGAAAATCTTGGGTTTAATTTTAAAGAAGACACTCATAATCTCAGAGGACACCCATTGCAGATTCAACAAATACATTATAAGCATTTACCAAAGAAGTACTTCTTTACATTACGTGTTGTGAAGATTTGGAATACCTTTCCAATCAATGTCATTATTAGCACTTCAAAATAACTGTTTAAGAAACAGTTGGACAAATTTATCATAACACATCCAACTTGTGATTATTATTAACAAATAGGAGCAATTATGAGCTTTATTGCTCCCTAGCTCCTAATACAATCTTAGTATGAATCTTAGTATGAATTTGATGCCACACCATCTCTGGTGGGTTCAGGTCTTTTGATTATGGTGATGTCCTAATGCAATTCACTCCTTGATCCTTTATGTACACCCCAGATGTTGCATTCCTTGGGTCATTACACGTACTGTACAAGAGAAATAACACATGTATAAGTAAACACAGAGAAGACTGTGCTGTATGTCCCCACCAGGAACACAGAGAAATTGTAATTGCAAATTGCTCAGTCACGAACCTTGGAAAAGCAGATACCCATCAGCAAAATCTTACTCAATAAAAGGCACCAATGTATTAGATAATGTTTTCTCTATGAAGAAATTTACCTTCATGATGCTACTGAATGATAGTATTGGTCTTGGTCTGCAGCACAAGATGGCATCCCAGACATGCATTTTTAGGGGTTGTTTGGGCTCTGGTTTCAGTACAACAAATCCTTTTTTGTGGACAGCCATAAGGCAAAAAGACTGCATCGCTGAGGTAATCTCATTAGTAAATAGAATGTCTGCACAGTGTTCATTTTCTTCCTCACACCTTAGCCTGTTCCAGCTGCTTATATTTACTTGCATAATGAATGAGTGGTCATATGTTGCTGGGGTGAAGTGCCTTCAGTATCTTGACATTTTGAGGTACTGTACAGTATATTATCTACAGCACATATGGTACAATACATAGATTCGTACACATTTGGTCAGTATGTTAGCAAAAGATGAAGAATTTACAGAAATGGGCAAACTTTAAATTGATTTTCTGGCATTCACTGCCAAGAAAGAGCAATTATGAACTTACTGTAACAGTAGATCTTTGAGACAACCTTTTTCATCAGGCCACACCTACAGTATGGAACTATAGCCATCAGGCACTAGGAACACATAGAAACTTTTTGCAAGCAGTCCACTAGGGGCCACCCACAATTAAGTCCTACATTAGCATTTCCCATATAAATGTGGTTGGCCCCTACCATCCTTGATTCCTTGCTGGATATCATGATTGGAGGATCTCCCTGTAGGGAACCAGGAGAGAACCTATGTCTATGCCTACCAGGTGAGGCAGGAAGCAGCAGGTAGACCTTTCTGGAGAAATAGACTGGAGTTGCAGAGCTCTAATCCCTAAGGAGGATTGAGTGTGGGATGGCATGGCCTGATGAAAGAGATTCTCACAAAGATATACTGTTATGGTAAGTATGTAACTGTTCTATCTTTTTCAAGGATATCTCTTTCAACAGGCCACACCTATGGAATGACTACCAAGCAGTACTGACAGACAAACAGTCTTGGTGGCTGGAACCTACAGGCCCAAGAAATTGGCATTGAAGCACAGCTAGGCCAAAGCCTGCCCTCTTCCTTGAGACAATGTCCAGACTGTAATGTTTAGTGAATTTGTGGACAGTACTCCAGGTGGCAGCTGCACAAATCTCATCAGCAGACACATTTTTGAAACAGGCAACAGACGTGTCCATTCCTCTAGTCGAATGGCCATGAACAACACTAGGAAGTTCCTTATTGTACTTCCTGTAACAGAAAATAATACAGTTGGCCAACCAAATGGACAAGCACCATTTAGAAACAGGTGTGTCCTCTTTCCCACGACCAAAGGAAGCAAAAAGTTGAGAGGACTTCCTGCAGTGCTTTCTACAGTGTATATAGTCCCTGAGTATTCTATCTACATTCAAAGTATGGAGCAATGCTTCCCCTGGATGGGTATGCTCTGGACAATAAACTGGCAGGTGGGTGGCTTGATTCAGAGTAAACTCAGATACTACCTTTTGGTAAAAACTCAGGACTGGAACACAAAGAAACCCTGTCTTTTTGAAAAATCAAATAAGGAGGCTCACAAATTAAAGCAAGAATATCTGAAATTCTTTGAGCAGAAGTAATAGCAACTAAAAATAATGCTTTCCAAGACAGAAAGCATAGGCCACAAGTCACGGGTGGCTCAAAAGCAGCCAAAATAAGCTTTTCTGACATAAAATTCGGGTACCAAGCTGGGACTGGATTGCAGATAGGAAGCTTTGAGTGCAGAATGCCTCTCAAAAACAAACAGGCCACCTTCAGCTGAGCAACAGTATGACCATCAATAGGCACATGGAAAACTGTAATGGCTGCCAAGTGCACATTGCTAGAAGAGTATTGCAGGCCTGCATCTGACAAGGACAGCAGATACTCCAGAACTTGGTTTACCAGGCAGGTCAAAGGATCCAGTTGGTAAGAAGCAGCCCACAGAGCAAACTGCTTCCACTTCATAGAATAAGTGGCTCTAGTGGAAGGTTTTCAGTCAGCCACCAAGACATCAGCTACTTTTTGTGACACCCCAAACCAAGCAATGGCTATGTCATCAAGAGACATGCATGAAGGTAGAGTGACTTGAGGTCTGGATGGACCAGGGTTCCCTGCTCCTGTGACAATAGGCCCTGGCATAATGGCAGAGGTACTGGAGATTCTACTGCCAGCTGCTACAGCAAGGGGAACCAAATCTGATTAGGCCACAGGGGTACATAAGTATCAGAGTTGCCCCCTCCATCTGAAGGTTGATTAGCTCTCACTGAATGAAAGAGAAGGGAGAAAAGGCATACTGGAGCAGAGAAGGATGTGTCTTGGCAGAAAACTCCATGCTCTACAATGAGCAAATAGAAAAGTGACAGTTTTATGTTTTGATGGTACGCAGAAAAGTTCAATTCTGGATGCCCCCACTTGTTGAACAGACCTTCTATGACTGAGGTCATCATTTCCCACTTGTGTATATAGTGATATACAGGGCTCCAACACAGGGAGAAGACATAGACAAAGAGATGTAGGAAGACATAGACAAAATGACTAAGAAGGAGGAGGAGGAGGTGGTGCAGGTGGAGGGCTTTAATCTGTGAGATGTAAAGTGGAGCCTACCTGTTGCAGCATCAGCTAGGAGCAGAGACATCTTGGACTTCCTGAATGGGGAATTCCTCAGGCAACTTATCAGTGAACCCACTTTGGGTGGGCAATACTAGACCTGGTACATATAAATGGAAAAAGTGTGGTGGACGTTAGAGTGGGGAGTCTCCTGGGGACCATTGACCATCACACAGTATGGTTTAATATAATAACAACAGTGGAATCCAGCCACACAAGGGTGAGGGTACAGGATTTCAGAAGGGCTGACTTTACAAAGGTAGGGGAATGCATCCTAGAAAACCTGATGTGGGGCGATGTCAGGGGAAGTGGAGGAAAAATGGGCCAGAATAAAATAAAGCATAGTAAAGACTACAAACTTGTTCATCAGACAAATAGGAAAAAGCAGAAGGAGGAGGAAACCATTATGGTTCTTGAGGGACACAGCAGAAATGGTAAGGGCAAAAACAGTGGCATTTAGAAGGTATAAGGAGACACAAACAGGAGGACAGAGAAGACAGAGAAATGGAGGGAGGCAGCAAGGCTGTATAGAGCAGAAAAGCACAAGCTGAGGAAAGAATAGCCCAGACAATATCAGAGGGGAACAAGACATGATTCAGGTGTATCAGTGAGAAAAGGAAGACCAAGGGAGGGATTGCATGGTTAATAAAGGAGGCAGGGGCTATACTGAGGAAGATGAAGAAAAGGCAGATACCTTAAATATTTCTGGTCAGTATTCACAGTTGAGGGGAAGGGGAGGGGAGAGACCACAAATAAGCACCAAGAGATTGGGGAGGGAAATGGACACCAGTCCCTTTTCTAAGGAGGGGATCAGGAAAGCACTCACTAACCTGAGGGTGGACAAAGCCATAGGGCTAGATGGGGTGCATCCAAGAGTGTTAAAGGAACACAGGGAGGTGCTAGCTGCAACCCTGACAGATTTATTTAACAGTTCACCAGAGACCGGCATGGTCCCGGAGGACTGGAGAAGGGTGGACGTAGTCCCACTTCACAAAAGTGGTAGCAAGAAGAAGGTGGGAAGTTGCAGGCCTGTCAGTCTTACATCTCTAGTAGGGAACTTGATTGAAACACTATTAAAGGAAAGAATTACGGAACACCTGGAATCCATAGGACTGCAAGACCCAAGGCAGTATGGCTGTATGGAGGGGATGTCATACCAAACAAATCTGACAGATTTTTATGACAGGCTAACCAGGGTGTTGGATCAGGGGAGTGGTGGTGGACATGGCCTACGTGGAGTTCAGCAAGACCTTTGACACCTTTCCACACATGAGACTGGTAAACAAGTTGGGTAGCATGGGGGTGGGCAATAAAGTGGCAACCTTGGTAAGAAACTGGTTAGGGGATAGGAGACAAAGGGTGGTGATAATTGGAGTTTGTTCTGAGGAGGGGAGAGTGACCAAAGGGGTACTGCAGGGATCAGTACTGAGGCCAGTCCTCTTTAGTGTCTTCATTATTGACAGACAGTAGCAGAGGAACTGGAAGAGAACGTACAGTATTCCTCTTTACTGATAACACCAAGATCTGAAAAACGGGGGACACTCTGGAGGGGGTGCAAAGAATGGAAAGAGACTTGAAATTACTGGAGGAGTGGTCAAATGTTTGATAGCTAAGGTGTAATGCAAAAAAGTGCAGAATAATGCACTTGAGTCTCAGAAACCTCAGGGTGCAGTACAAAATGGGGGCAGAGATACTAGCAGTGACCAAGCAGGAAAGAGACCTGGGGGTAATCATATTGGATGACCTGAAGGTGGCCAGAGAATGCAACAAAGTGATTGGGAGAGCTAGTGGGATGCTGGAGTGCATAGGTAGAGGTATTAACAGCAAGAAGAGGGAAGTAGTGTTGCCTCTATGTAGGTCTTTAGTAAGACCTCACCTGGAGTACTGTGTCCAGTTTTGGAGGCCACATCTCAGGCAGGACACAGACAGGATGGAGGCTATCCAAAGTAGGGCTACCAAGATGGTATATGGGCTACATCAAATGTCCTATGAGGAGAGGCTAAACGAATTAAACATGTACACCCTGGAGGAGAAGAGGGAGATGGAAGATATGATTGAGACCTTGAGATACCTCATTGTGGTGAATAAGGTACAACTGGGGAGGTATTTTTCAGAGGAGACAGTGCTCTAGAACAAGGAGCCATGATATGAAGCTGGAAGGGGTAGGTTTAGGAGAGATGTGAGGAAATACTTCTTCACCGAAAGGGTGGTGGATGCCTGGAATGATCTGCCAGTAGAGGATGTGGGGGTAAAAACAGTGGTGGGATTCAAAAAAACCTGGGATAAGCACAAGGGGGTCATAAGGAATAGGTAGAGAGTGGCAGAGAACGTGCCGTAGACCTGGAGGGGTCTACAATGTAAGCAATGTAACTGTATGGGCCATGTGGCCTTTATCTGCCATCAGCTTCTATGTTTCTATGTTTCTATGTGCATCTTGGACTGTGACAGATGTACTCTGTCTGCCAGTATGTTTTGGACCCCTGGAACATGTACTGGTGACAGTTCTTGACCATGTTTCAGAGCCCAATACTAAACTTTCATTGTCTCCTTACACAGTGGGTAGGAATGAGTCCCCCCTTGCTTGCTGATGTAATGCATCACATTTATGTTGTCCGTTTTGATTAATGAGGACCCAGGGATGGATGGGTATGGAAGGCATGCAGGCCATACGGAACAGCTCTCATCTCTAGGAAGTTTATGTGGAGGTTGCTTTCCACTTTGGTTTATGTGTCCTGTGACTGATGGGGCCCCAGATGGACAACCAAGAAAATTCTGAGGCATCTGTAGTGAGGGTCTGATGTGGAGAGGGGATCAGGAAGGGAACCCCCTTCAGCAAATGGCTGGCTTCCATTCACCACTGAAGAACCTTTCAGACAGAAGAGACTAGAACTTTCTGTTCTATGTCATCCGCATGCTGGTCCCACTGGAGTCTTAGTGTCCATTGTGGTATTGTCATGTGCAATCTGGTCAGTGGCACTGTGGTGATGGCCACTGCCATCAGGCCTAGGAATCTCAGGAATGTCCTGGCTGTGACATATCTGTTGTTGTAAACCATATGGGCCTGTGCAATCAGATGCTTGGTCCTGTCCTATCATAGGAAGGCTATGCCTCAGGCCATGTCCAGTACTGCCCCTGTGCACTGCAAGTATTGGCAAGGGATCAGTGCTGACTTGGGCACATTGATGGTTATCCCTAGAGCCTCAAACAGGTGTCTGGGTGCAGTCTGGGGTGTGGGAAAGCTTTTCCTTGGAGAGCTTTGAGAAGCCAGTCATCCAGATAGGGGACAACATATATGCCTTCCCTGCAAAGGGCTACTGCCACTACTGCTAAGCATTTGGTAAAACTTTGCGGCACAGATTACAAGCCAAAGGGCAATACCCTGAACTGGTAGTGTTCCCCCTGAAACAGGAATCTTAGATACCTCCTGTGTGGGATGAAAATCTCAATGTGCAGGTAAGCATCCTGCATATCTAGGCAGCAAATCTAGTCCCCTGCTTGCAGAAGTGGAAGTAGGCATTGCAAAGTCACCATTCTGAACTTTGTGTACTCTATAAAGAAGTTCAGATCTCCGAGATCTAGAATGGGTCTCAGATCTCCTGTTCATTTTGGAACTAAGAAGTACCAAGAATAGAACCCTGTATTCCATTGTTCCAAGAGGAGAGGTTCTATTGCCCTTTTCTGCACTAAGGTATGAATGTCCTCCAGAAGCAATGGGATGTGTTCTGGAGGGTAATGGGAAGGCACTGGTGGAAGGTCTGGAGGTAGTTCCAGAAGTTCCAGAGCATGGCCTTGTGCTATTATCTGCAGGACCCAAGCATATAAAGTTACCTTTCTCCACTGGTCCAGGTGGAGGGAAAGATGACTCCCAACAACCACCCCTGGAGGCATTGGTGGGGGGGGGTTTGAAGAAGGAGTCAGACAAAGTCAGTTACTGTGGCTGCTGCCACAAAGCCACCTCTAGGGGCTTTAAGTAGGCACCTGGGGTGGTTCCTTGCAGGCTTAGGATTGCTGCTGCTCTGCCCTTACACTGCTGTCTGGTTGAAGACCAATATCTGGTAGTGGCTGCACAAATGGGCACCCTTTGTCGAGTCCTTGCCTGGGTATGACAGAGGGAATGGACTGATTTCAGGGTTCTACGTGAGGCCTGTAAATTGGAGAGAATGCCCTGCACATCTGCTCCAAACAGTTTATATCCCCTGAAGGAGGCACTGAGGATGGCTTGCTGAACTTAATTTGTAAATCTAGCCATTCTAAGCCATGAGTAGAAGCAGCTGCCCTGGTAGAGTCATCTGAAATTTCATAGGTGGAGCATAGGAGGTGTTTACCTTCACTGGCACCTGCTGTGAGAACACTTTTTTTTTTTTTTGCAGGTAATCTTTTTATTGAGTACACTTGAAATACAGGACATAGCTTTTTTTCTTACTTTACAGACATACATCACCTTTAAATCACAAAAAACAAATATATTACTGGTCCACTGTTTAATACATAAAAACTTTAGTTCAGTGATTATAATTCTGTAAGTATGAGTGATCTTTACTTTAGCAGTCTAATAGCTTTACTCTTACTGAATGCTATCTAGGGTAAAACGCATTAGCTTGTGTAGTGTATCCTACCTTTATGGGGTCAACTCATACCCGAAGAGAACAGTACTGGTTGCCATAATTATTTTTAAGGCTGGTGTATAACCATGTACAGGTTTAGCCTATCAAGGAGGCCTTAGTAGGTCCTTGTTAAGTGAGATTTTAGTACTGTAGGTGATGCTC
Source organism: Neoceratodus forsteri (assembly GCA_016271365.2). Lineage (NCBI taxonomy): Eukaryota > Metazoa > Chordata > Ceratodontiformes > Ceratodontidae > Neoceratodus > Neoceratodus forsteri. Next base: position 127,943,987 of record CM028136.1, on the reverse strand, counting down.
TATCTTGAATGAATTCCAAGTATGGGGCCCATATATTCTGAAATGTGTGGACTGTATTGGCAGCAAAGTGTACCATCCTGGTATGTGTGACTAGGGTCTCCATATCTTTAAGCCAATCTGTAATGATTGGTACCTCAGTGGATCTCCACTTTTTAAGAAGTTGCCTTTTCACTTCTACCATAACCTGATGTAACCACTGCAGCTGTGAAACCATCAAGGGGGTATTTAGCTGTGCTATACCTAGTAACACCAAGTCTGGGAGCATGGGAGGCTAGTTTTCAGATTATTGTAGCAGTTTTGTATTATCTTAGACCAGAGAAGTTGGATGAGTTTGCATTACCATAATATGTGTAGCAAATCAGCACCCCAGGGCATCACACCTTCAACATTTATCATGCTGTAAAAGTCCCATGATTTTAAACCGCACAGGTGTGGGATACCATAGGTGCATGATATTATTTTGAATCAAAAGTGAGAGAATTTAGTTTTTCCTGCTTGGCAGCACCCTCTGGAAGGGCCTGGGTAGTAGCCTTGGCCTTCCTCCAAAGAGTATTCTGGTATTTTACCATGTGGGTCTTTTGCAGTTTGCAATCCTCAGGCCCAGAGATGCAGAAGCAAATGTTCTTTGGCACAATACATCAAGCCCCCTTGCCAGGAGGAAGGGAACTAAGGTGCTTTCATGCCTTAGACCTGTCATGAGCTGCATTGATGACAACAGAATCTGCCTCATGTTGGCCTACAAAAATACGTGAGGGGGGCCTGATGCATCTTATCTGCCTTCCTTGATATTACATGTATCATGTTGGGTCTATGCCAGGAAGCCAAGGTGGCATCCTCCAGTGGTGGCAGAAGCAGAGGAATAACAATGGGTGTGGAATTAGGCAATTCTAAGAATTCCACCAAATTCTTTTTAGAAATGTCCTAATCCTTCAAGTCAAACTCCATGGCAGTTTCAAGTTCCTGCATCATGGTTATGAAAGAGGGATCTTAAGGAGAAGACCTGGGTGTATACACCACAGAGTCTTCACTCCCAGTGGATACTGTGGAATTGGTTCTTTCATAAAGGTCCACATATTTTTTTTCCTGTTCCTCCTTCTCCATAAAGAGCCCTGGGTTATACTCCTAGTCCTCATCGATGTGGTCCAAAGGGCACAAGGAGGGACAAGGAGAAGTTGTTGATGGTCTGGAGGGTATCTGGTGCATTGGCTTGGCAGGCATTGATGCTTGAGCTTGTTGTGCTGGCCCCATCAATGTATCTCCCTGTATAGAAGGGAAAGGCAAAAGGCTTCTGAGAATTTCCATGAAGGATGAGAGAACTACTTGCACATCAGTGCCCATGTAGTCAACGGGAATGCCAGAGGATGTTGACAGGAGAAGCATTGCCCCCGACGTCAATGGCAACTCATCACCTGTAATAGTAAGTCCATTTTTATTTCTTAAGATCCCAATCCCAGAGGCACTGGGCGCTTTACAAAGAGGAGTAAGAACATATAATAAAATTACATACAGTGTCAATAAAATAAATATAACCAATAAATAATTAATTCCAGTAATAAATATTAATAACATCTGGCTGTAGCTAACTAAAAAAGGCTTCTTTAATAAGATGAGCTATCAAACCCTGCTTGAATACTTCCAAAAATGAAGCCTCCCTAAGTGATCTGGGAGTGAGTTTCAGAGGGCCGAGCCAGCCACCTTGAATGCATGGTCTCATGAGGTTTTCAGCCTAGCCCTCAGAACTGCTAGGAGGCCCTTGATGAAGGAGGGGAGTGAGTACACTTGGAGGACGGCATCAGGAGGTCTCTCATGTAGCCAGGTCCCAAGCCATATGGGGCCATATAGATGAGCAAGCACAGCTTGAAGATGATCCTCCATCTGACAGACAGCTAATGCAAATCATGCAGAACAGGTGTCATGTGACAGGACCTAGGAAGGCCCTTCAGCAACCTGGCTGCTGCATTTTGTACCACCTGCAGTTGGCAGAGGTTCATTCCACTGACCTCAAAGTAAAAAGTGTTACAGTAGTCTAGCCTTGATGTGACAATGGTGTGTATCAGTGAGGGCAGGTCACCAGGCAGAATTAGGGATTTAATCTGGGTGACATTCCTTAAGTGGTAAAAACCACTTCAGATGCTGGATGACATCTGAGCTTCAAGCATCAAACCATTGGCAAGGATGATGCCCAGATTTCTTATCTTAGTGGATGCCACCAGCAGGGTAGGGCCCAAAAACAACCCTTTTTCTGACCTGGTGGTAACAGGCCAGGTGGTGCTCCCAGCCTACTCGGACTGCGTTTGGCTGGTGATGGCTGTATTGCATGGCGGTGTCACCGTGGTAGCAGTTGACAGTGCCAGGATGGTCATGCTGAAGTGAAGGGGCGACTATGAATGAACCAGGGAGGCCTTATCTGCCAGACCTCTCTTCCCCCATGCCTGCAGGACATCAGGCATGGGGAGGAGAGGTCCAGCAGGAAGTGGAAGGGAAAATACGGGGGAAGGCAGGAAAGGGTGAACTCTCAAGAGAGGGACAGGGTTTGCAGGCAGTTAAAGGGAAGAGGTAGGGAAGGGGGAGCGGAATAGTAGTGATGGGGGACTCTATACAAAAGGGTATCAGGTGGGGAGGAAGGAGTGAATGCCACAGTGAGATATGGGTGGAATTCATATGGGCTTAACAGCGGGTAGGGCAGGGCAGGCTTTGCTTAGGCATGTCAGGGAGGGAAGAGAAAAAACTCACATGTCAGTGCATGTAGGCACCAATGACCTTGGGGAGGGCCTGGTGGAGTTGATTATGGAGATATTTGGGGAACGAGGGAGATTTTGCATGGAGGTTGGGTGCTCAATGGCCTTCTTGGAAGTGCTTCCAGTACCCAGGGAGAGGAGGGTGAGGAAGGACAGGATTGTGGAATTTAACTCTTTGCTGGTGGGGGTGGTGTCACTCTCATTGATATGGGCTGTTGGGAGATTGCGGGAACACATGGGTCAACAGTGACCTATACCCAGAGGACAGATTGCACTTGAGTAGAGCTGGGCAGGGGGCCTTGAAGCAGAAACTGGAGAAATACTTAGCTTCCAAGGGGTTTTTAAAATAAGAAGGGGGGGAGGTGAGTGTGTAGCTAGTGTGCAAGGTCACCAGGCAGGGGATCTGAATGAGCTGACCCCCCATGACAGCAGTGTTTGTAATGAGATTGGGCCACATGGGAAGGGTAAGGTAGAGGGGGCAGACGGTAGGAAGAAGGTGGGTAATGGGTGGAGGGTGGTCTCCCTGAATTCGAAGAGCCTGGGTAACAAAGTAGTTGAACTACAGGCTCTCTTAAACATAGGGATGGTGGACATTGCAGCTATTACGTAGAAATGGACCAGCCAACACCAGGATTGTGATCTGGCTATCCCCTGGTACAGGATTAATAGGAAGGACAGAGGGGTGGGGAAAGGGGAAGGGGTGGTGATTTACATAAAGAATGGCATTAGATGCACAACAGATGAGGGGGAGGAGGGGAAGACAGAGGCACTGTGGATGCAGTTCCTGGATGCAAGAGGTAGGAAACTGAGGCTAGGGGTGATGTATTGGCCACCAGCGCAGTCTGAGGAGTTGGATAGGGAGTTGGCAGATCAGATTCGACTTGTATGTAGTAAGGGGAATGTGGTGATCATGGGGGACCTCAATCTACCTGAGGAGGACTGTGGAACCCAAGCCACCTCTAGTGCCAGGGAACAGGAACTTCTGGATGCATTCCAGGAAACCCATCTGAAGCAGATGGTTGGCGAACCAGTCTGGCAAGATAATACATTGGACCAAGTATTATCAAATGGGGAGATGGTGAGGGAGCTATGGGTGGAGAACCCACTAGCTGGGAGTGGACACCCTTCAGCATGGTTCATGCTCAGCATGAGCAGGGAGGCTATGGGGTAAGCTACAAGGATAGTGGACTTCAGATGGGTGGAATTTAGGAGGATGAGGGAAATACTGGGGGGGGGGAGGTGCCTTGAGGAGATTTGGTTGGAGATGGATGCACAATAGAAGTGGCATATCATAAAATCTGGGCTGAGGGAGGCTACTGAAGGATGCACCAGGACTCTGAGCAAGATGACCAAGGCTAAGGTTCCATGCTGGATGACCAGGAATGTGTTGGAGGGGGTAAGGGCCAAAAGTATGGCTTTTAGAAGACTGAAAAGAATCAGGAGGGAGGAGATCAGGTAGATGTATGTGAGGAGGTCCAAGGAGATAACCAAGTTAATAAAAGAGGCCAGGGACTCCAAGGAGCTGAGGCTGGCTCAGGGCATCCGGGAGGGGGAGAAGGAATTCTATAGATACGTAAGGGAGAAAAGGAACTTCAGGGGCAGGAAAGTCTGGATCAAGAAGGACAGGAGGTGGGTGAAGAAGGAGGAGGAGGAACAGGAAGAAGTACTGAATGAATACTTCAGCTGTGTTCTGAATCATGAGGGAGGTAGGAGGTCCGCTAACTCCATGGACTGGCAGGGTTGGGAAGGGGGGGGAAGAAGGTGACTGATGGGGTGATTCTGGAAAGCAAGGTATTGGAAGGTCTGAAGGCACTTTGGGTGGATAAGGCACCAAGTCCAGATGGCATTCACCCTAGGATGTTGAGGGAGACAGTGGAGGTGTTGGCTGGGCCACTGGCTGACCTGTTCAACACCTCCCTGGACACTGGGTGTGTGCCGCAGGACTGGAGGTTGGCTCATGTGTTGCCTATCCACAAGAACAGCCCAAAGGATGAGCTGGGTAATTACAGACCTGTCAGTCTCACTTCCATAGTGGGTAAACTTATGGAAGCAATCTTGAAGGAGAGACTAATAGCGTTCTTGGAGGTCAATGAACTCCAGTATGGACCGCAGCATGAGTTCGCCTCTGGGAGATCATGCCAGATCAACATACTAGAATACTACAACTGGGTCATTAGGGAGTTGGACAAGGGCGATGCAGTGGATGTCCTATATTTGGATTTCAGCAAGGCCTTTTATTCAGTCCCTCAAGAGCGGCTGGGGGCTAAGCTGAAATACATAGAGGTCGGGGCTAAGACGGCTAACTGGATCAAGAATTGGCTGGAAGATAGACTGCATTGAGTGGATCTGGGGGGGGGGGACTCTCATCTCCTAGGCCAGTGACCAGAGGTGTGCTGCAGGGCTGTGCTTGGGCCGGTGTTGTTTGGTCTGTTCACATTAGATATTGCACACGGGGTTGGAAGCAAGATCAGTTTGTTCTCTGATGACACCAAGATGGGGGCTGTTGTGGATGACATAGAGGGGTGGCAGAAGCTACAGGGTTAGACAAAGCACTAGAAAAAAATATTAGCCAAGAAAGAAAAGCCACTAGTACACTGGGCAAACTGGCTAGACTGGTACTGTATGAGAAGTATTTTTGGTTCGAAGGTACCAGCTACAGACAGTTAAAAGGGACAGCCATGGGCAGCACCATGACATCCACTTAGCCAATTTATTCATGGAAAAGTTTGAACAATAGTTCATTAACAGACCTATGTACAATCCTTACCATAAATATATCCTTCTCTATAAGAGATATATTGATGATTTATTATTTATCTGGCAAGGTACGATGACACATCTTATTGAATTTTATGAGCATCTGAACAGTCTTACTGAGTACTCCAAATTTATAATGGATGCGAGTGAACAATCTGTACCTTTCTTAGATCTGCTGATTTTTAAGAAACAAGGCAAAATAGAACATATTCTATATAGAAAAGAGACTGACAAAAATATGCTTTTACATTCACAGAGCTACCACCCTAGTCACATAAAGAAAAGTATCCCCTACTTACAGTTTCTCAGGGTTAACAGAAACTGTAGTTTAGAGGAGATGTGAGGTGAGGAGTTAGACAGAATGGCGAACAGATTCAAGAACGGGATATAGTAGAAGGACTGTTACAGAGGCTAGGGAGTGGGTGGAGTTAACATCTGGAGATACACACAGAGCTGATGATGAGGAATCTAATAGATTGATACTGTTATCAGAATACTCTGAGTTCACTAAACCAATAAAACATATTATTTATAGTAATTGGAATATATTAGAATCAGTAAATATTCTAGATTTTAAGAACAAACCTGTTATACCTTCAACGAGAGTCAATACTATAAAAGACAAACTGGTGCACTCAGAATTATCTAACCAGACACATATGAAAGGACAATTACTACTAGAACCTCTAGACCCTGGTATGCAGCCTTGTGACAGGTGCGTCCACTGCAGTAATACCTCCATAAAAAAAGGAAATCATACACCCAAATAGAAATAAAAGATACCCTATAAAAACATACATAAACTGTGACACTGATCACGTGGTGTACCTCTTTACATACCCATGTTGAAGATCCTATGTGGGACAGACCACTAGACAGCTTAAACTAAGAATCAGTGAACACAAAAGTAATATTCACAATAGAGTAAACACATCTCCAGTAGCTAGACAATTTGTAGAGGCACAACACACAGTTACAAACCTTCATGATTCCTAGATGTCGCACCTCTCTAGGACAAAGAGTTTTTGCCCACTGGGTGCCAAAATGGATTAACAATCTGCTTCCTAGCATCTCTTCTAAAACAAAGTTAGGCCCCTTTAAATGTGAGTTCCAAAATTATCTGGTTGCTAATGCCAGTTGTGACTGCTTTCATTAGTGCCTCCTGGATACTCTTATTGTGTCCAGCCAGTGCTCCACCTGGCCTCCTACTATCTCTCCCACTACTTCTCTTGTTCCCCAATCTGAACGTTAGTTTTTCTTCTTATCCCGTTTCCTCTCCCCTCCCCTCACTCCCTCCCTCCCCTCCTCCTTTCATCCTACACTCTTTCTGCCCTTATCCCATCACCACTTGTCCTGCTACCTGCTACTTATTAATGGTCTCATCCTGCTACTTAGTAATGGTCGTGCTCCACCACAATGCACGGTACCACTTTGTGCTCATAACCGCTACTGATGAGACCTATTTGGGCTGACGTAATCTACACCTTTAGGCACTACCTGTAGATGTAGTCACTATGTAGATTGTCCTCTCTGTCTCTCTCTCTCTCTGTTGCCCACTACAGCCTGTGTTTGTCCTCTCCCTGTGTCCCCCTGCACCTTACTATATTATTTCCTGGAGTTTATTTACACAGTGTATGAAAGTGTTATTGCCTATTTACAATTCTGTACATATTTTGTCCATTGTTGTTCTTCCTATACCATACTGCTAAATTATAATTTATTTTGATTCACCATTTGTATAACTCTGATGTGGAACCTATGCAATGAACTTGTTCTGAAAGGTTTAAGCTGAGATCTAAATAAAATAAAAAAAAAAATAGTTTGGAGGGATTGAGATGGTGTAGACACCAGTTGGGGAGGGGATTGGAATATAGCACTTGAGAAGTGTGAAACATATTGTATTTATACTTTGGAAACTGTAGGAGTCAGATGGGGTATTAATGAGGATATACATTGGTCAGTATGTTGGTAATGTGGCAGTGTCTTTGGATGCTCACATTACCAGGTCATGGCCTGCTGTTAGTCTGCTCTGAGTCAAATATACATAAAAAAAACCTGCCCTCCTGTGTCCCCTCTTTTCCTTCTGAGTTGCCCCCCCCCAAGTCTTGTCACTTTACTAGCATACACATAGATCTTAGAGTTAGGGATAGGGAAGTTATAGTTCCTTTTTCACAATAGTTATATGTATACTGTAGATATCAAACTTTCTAATGGCCACATATACACCTTCTTTTCCATGGAACAGTGCAGTGGAGTGGAAAGCCCACAGATGAGGTGCCGTACAAACAAATAAAACTAGTTATAACAGATAGTAGGGCTTGATCTTGCCCCCCCCCTTTTTAGTGGTTACTTCCTAATATTGGTTTAAATCATTCCAAGCTATAGCTTGGGGGTAAAATATTTACATAGATGTAAAATCACTTTACTATTGATTAAAAAAGTATGGAAAGGTTGAATCTAATATTGTTATTGAAATGGAGCCTTGCATATTGAAATATAAAATCTAATTTTGAAATGGGTCTGTGGGGTTGACAGTGAAAGAATTTATCAGATGCAAAATAATGGTTAAACAGTGTTTACACCCTCTGATAAGTTCAAAAAATCATGAAAGAGTTAAATAACCTTGGGAATCATTAGAGAAGAGTGACTATGTACACAGACTGTGGGAAACTGCTGTTGCTAGGCAATACTAGTATCCACCACACAACCTAGCATGCTGACTAAGATGCTAGGCAGCTCTTGCACATGGTGGATCATGACTGGTGGATCCCTTTCTGCTTCACTGTACTGCAGCTATATATATTGTAAGAGTAGCTTCCAGAGTGGACAGCGTAGTCCATTGTGGATGCTGCCAGAGGAAACACCACATATAAACTGTTGCGTCTGCTTAATGCTGGCTACAGCCATTTCAACACTAGCCAGCAATTAGATATTTGCATTAAATTAAAATGCTTTCCTATTGTAGTTATCCCCTAGGAATCATAATGTAATGGGATGACATTTCAAAAGGCAACTTTGATGATCAAGGAAACTTAAGGATTTACACTGTAAAATGTGAGTGTTATGTGAAACAAATTGGGGTTACTTTAGAATCATACATATAAAGTATACTCTTTGTAAAGCTAGACAGCCTGTTTCATAAGCATGAGAGAATGAGAACTCTTACACAGGGGTACAGATGTATAGAAATACATAGGAATGATGTATTAAAATAAAAAATGTGCCAGGTGAATATGTAATAAGTTAGATTGTTACTGTATGGAACTATGGGGGGGGGGGCAGGATAAATTGAAATGGTGAGAGTAAAACATATAACATTTTGAGCATTAAACCAAAAATATGGATATCTGTTAAAGCTTTACTTATTTTATTGACTAGATTGTGTTTTAACATCTAACGTTGAAGGAACAACTGTTTGGCATCTACATTACAGAAGAATCTGGTGTATGAATGCATAAAATTATCTAACATAGCAGTCGTCGTAGTAATACAATTTATTTAATGACTTATGTGTTTTAAGAGTTCTAATTAAGATATTTAGATATAGTTCAGATATTTTATGGGTTTTTTTTATGTTTTTTACCTTTGTACAGTGCTTTGATAGTTTGCTTGAATTGCACTTTATAAATACATTTTATTATTATTAGAGTAAATTTATGTTGCTGTGTTATTTTTAACATATTTTACTGATGATGGAGAACACTTAAAGCTGTGGGAAGGATGTTGATGTTGCATTAGTGTTGAGCATGAACACTGTGTGAAATTATGAACTAACAGACATACGTCCCAATTATTATTTAACTAATGCTGTTGCTGACTAAGATGTAAGTATTAGGACGGTTGCATCAAAAAAGCTTGATGAAATTTGGTTATGTCATTGAAACATTTATTTTATCATTTGATTCTGATTATGCCTAGATTCTCCTCCCTAAAGAAGCCCTTGCCTGGGTGAAACGTTGGGTTTTTTTACGTGAGGATTTCATGCTGGAAACATTATATAAATAAAGGAGAAAATATGACAATGCAGAATTTTGTGTGCGGGTGGTGATATACTGTCTTCTTTGAGAAGCTACATGGTGACTTAACCAGACTTGAGGAGTGGTTGGCAAGGTGACAACTGAGTTTTAATGCAAAGAAGTGCAAAGTTATACACTTCGGGGTGAAGAATCTAAGGAAGGAATATTGGTTGGGTGGGGATGCTTTTGGGTGTCAGTGAGGAGGAGAAGGATCTAGGGGTCATAGTAACAGGGAGCATGAACAACACTGCTCAATGCAGAAAGGCTGCGGCTAAGGCAAATAAAATGCTGTGGTACATTGTGGGGGGTTCTTGTCCAGACACAAGAATGTGATCCTGTCCCTGCACAGGTCCTTGGTCAGGCCATATTTGGAGTACTGTGTGCAGTACTGGCATCCATATCTGATGAAGGATATCAGGCTGCTTGAGGTGATGCAGTGTAGCAGAACATATGAAGAAAGGCTGAGAGACTTGAGTTTGTACACCCTGGAGGAGAGAAGGGAACGGGGGGATATGATTGACATTTTCAAATACTTGAGGAGGATCAACAAATCTGGTATAGAGGGGTTGTTTAAGCTGAGGAAATGAAGGGACATGAGGGGGCATGGGGTAAGACTGGAGGATGGCAAATTCAGGAGGGAGATGAGGAGGCATTATTTCACTGAGATGGTGGTTTAAAAATAGATGCTCTACCAGAGGAGATGGTGGCATGCAGGACAGTGGGCAGTTTCAGAAGAGCATGGGAAAGGGCAACAGAGGGCTGAGTAAACAACGCTGAGCAGTTTCTGAGGGTGAGACGGGGGATGGGCAAGCTGTAGTATGGAGTGCTAGCTGCACATTCAAGCAGACTTGATAGACCGTGAGGCCTGTTTCTGCTGGCAAGTTTCTTATGTTCATATCTATACTGCTCTCCCTCTCCCGGTGCTTGTGCTTGTGTCTCAATGTTTTTCCCAGGACTTTGAAGACTGGGGGCCCAAAGAACAGGCCAGTGAAATGGCAGAGCTCTTCTCCTGTGCTCTTTTTCCTTTCTGACTACCTGCTGATTCAAGAAGTGGGTCTCCAAGGCCTACTTTTAGTGTTGCCAGGTAGTGTTGTTGAACTTTCAGCAGATCTGGCAGGTCTTCACATTATAGGCTGAGCTGAAGTAGTATATGTAGACATCTTGTGAGTCCCCCAAGTATATATTTTCACAGCTGACACACACAGCATCAAAAATCACTGTATAAAAAGGTGATCACTAACTAAAGTGAGACAAAGAATTAGAAAAGTCGACAGCAATGGCTGCGTTTCCATGGACGATCAGATGAGTACGACCGATGGCAGGAAAAGAACTGTGGAGGGAAGGGGCTGCCCACATTTTATATGGCAAGTGCCAATGTAGGACGTCATTATGGGTAGCCCCCAGTGGACCACTTTAAAAAAGTTTCAGTGTAGTTCTAGTGCCTGACTTCTATCATTCCATAGATGTGGCCTGATGAAAGAGATATCCTCGAAGAAAATAAATCAGTTACACTGTACTTATCGCACTCTGCCATAGCTCCATCCATTTTGGCATTGTATTCATCTTACTGACGATTCTGATACAGAGTACCCCCATTCTGCCAGTTTCTGATGGACCTCTGCTGCACTGCTCTCATCTTCCATTGTTAGCTGATCCACAATAGGGATATTTCACTGTTAAAAGACAATAATTAATGGCTTCCATTTTTTTCAATGTAAAAATCCATGTGTTAAATACCATAACACCTGAGTAGGTGTTAAGGCATTCACGCACTCCCTTCCCCTACAAATACGCTCGAGACACTGAACAAACACAGCTCGAGCTTAAAATGCTCCATCTTTCTTCACACACTACTGACCACAAAAAACTCGGACTGCTTCTTCAGCGGGTAGGGAGACAGGAGGTATTCTCACAGTGGGAGGGAGTAAAAGGGAAGTTGGCGATGCGAGGGACAGCCATATGGGTGCGATGCGGCTCTTCAGTGCTGCTGATGGGGCACCGAGTTTAAACTAAACCTCTAAAAGAAAAAAAAGTTGCCCTTCAATTATAAATAACAAAATGTGGAGTGCAGTGTGTTTTACTTGAATTTCACACACTCCCTCATTGTTGGATAGCTAATAAACCCCTCAGGCTTTGCTCTCTGGGTTTATATGCTATCCAGCAACTCGGGAGTGTGTAAATTCTCGTAACACACTGCACCCCATTCTTTATCCTATATATAATACACATTAGTTAATGACACTCAAGGCCAAAGAAGCAACCCTGGAACATTTCACTGCCTTGTATTGTACTGTGGATTACTCAAGGACACAAAGGAAGCCCCAGAACATTTAAATACCTTGTAGTGTATTGTGGCTCATTCAAAGTAACCTTGTACCCATCTTGTGCAGACTGTCTTCATTTGTGGATGTCCTTTGCATGATCAAATGTGTTTGTAGAGGACAGGGAGAGAGAAATCATGATGCTGGCCACTACAAGGTAGTTCTGCATATCTAGCACTGGAGTCCCATTTTTGCGCATTTCACAAACAGCACTGCCATGTCTGACATACAGCTTCTTGGTCATAGTAGTAGTGTAAAGGAGGTGGTTTCTCAGTCTACAAATCTCCTCTAAAAGACATGGATACATTCCACAAAAATACACATTATTTATGCAGTAGAGGGACAGATACAGTAGGCATGGTCAGCAATTGTGATGAATCACAAGCTGGAGATTAAGGAAAAGGCACATTAGATATTGATGATGCTGGAAGCATTACATTAATTTCAGAAACAGTGTTAGCCAATCAGCTACAAACTGATGGCTATTCTGAAGTCAGGGAACAGCATATAATGGCTTTGTTGAACTTGAAAATGTACATCTGACTGAGAGGGAATATCTTGTATCACTGTATTGTGTATTCGATTGAAGATGACTACCAGATTCTGAGCTGCATACTTTGTTGGGACACCAAATGCAAGCAGACCTGCCAGGATGAGAAAAGATAACGCAACTGAAGAGCAGTTCACCTGTGAGCAGAAAGAAAGGGTGGAGGGAAATGCCGCACCACCAGTAAAACAAAGAATTTGCAGAAAGGAGCTCAAGGAATACATGGTAAGAAAATTTTGTTTTGTATCATTTTTACTAATCGGTATTCAAATAACTCTCAACTAGGGATGGAAGGGTTGGCTGTGACCCGGTTCCGATTCCGACTCTGATTTATTTCTCAAAGGTTCTGATTTACTGTGATGAACTGTAGACATATTTTTAGTCTGAGTATGAGAAAGGTATCAGTATTATTCTTTTAGGTCACTCTGTAAAAAAAAACAAAATAAAACACAAAAACGTAACTTTAAAAAAAAATTGTGTCTGTATTTTCATGTCATTTCAAGAACATCAAGCAGCCAACAGCAATACAAAATAAATAGACAACACCACTACTGCAGTAGTAAGTCACTGAACAAGGAAGTTAGGGCAGGGTACCCCCACAAAAAAATAAAAAGAACATTTTTTTTCCAGTCTCATATCGAGTACTACCTGGACCCTCATGACCAACAAATGAACAAACAGTATGAAAGGCAACAAGAAAAATAAATCTGCTATGGTTTTCCAAGGAAGTGGCAGCGCAGTCAAAGAAAAAAAAAGGCATACAGCATGTACCAGGAAACCAAAACTGAGAAAGATTGGGGGCCAGATATTCAAAACTTTGCCCTGGGGCTAAATTAACACTGCCCAGTGGGAAAACTTAGCCCAGAGTGCAAAGCAAGCTATATTCAAAAGGAATAGCTGAGGGCAAACAGCTTCTGAATATAGCATGGGAATGAGGCAGTGCAAACTGGGCTGGGAGTGCAGGGAAAACTTAGCCCAGGAATAAGACAGCTCTGAATATAGCAACCAGGAAGTGCAAACCACAACATCAACGCAGCGCACAGCGACGTGAAGGTAGGTAGACGTGAACTACAGTATGTGGCCAATGTTTGTGCCAGCAAATGTATGGACCCAGTACAGCTGTAGGCTGCAGCGCATATGAAAGTATTGTGCAGTGTTCAAAACTGCATAATATTCCCCAAACTGTTTTTGCAGTGCTAATACATTTGCGTGGGTTTAGCACAGGGCTAAACCGTTAGTCTGGTGCAAACACATTTGCCCGGCACTAAACTCTACCATATTCAAAAGTGACTGCAAATGAGCCTACTTAGGTAGTCTCTAGGCAAACATCCAGATTAGCATCTCATTATGCCCTGATTTGCATGCAGTTTGCCCAGCATTACTGCAGGGTCCCACAGCTCCATCTGTAGGTCAGTCTGGAAGTACAGGGGCTGGCCAGGTCTGACTGCAGCTCCACCTGTAGGTCAGTCTGGCAGTGCATGATGATAGCTGTAGGCTACATGTAAACAGTACAGCATAGCACAGAATATTGTACCCCAGGGGACAACACAGCATAGGCACAGATGGTGGTGGTGCTGCATGCAACTGTCACACTGTAGGTCATGCTACAGTGCACAGCAGACACTACAGTAGCAAGGGGGCCAGTAGTGGGTGGACACAGCACTGCCTATGGTGTGTAGGGCAGTGCTGATGACTGCACTATACACAGTGACAGGCCCAACATGCAGGAGTTTACTGTCAGTGGACATTACTGTTATGCTGTTGTGTGACCCACAGATGCTGCACCTCTGGCATGGGATGCTCACAGTGACATATACATGTCCAGCTTTGTGTGCTGTGGCAGTTGTATAGCTGTGCAGTATGTGGCCAGGGGGCATATATTATCAGAAAGGCACACTGGTGTTGGGGTATTCCCAGTACTGGCCCATGTGCACTGCATGATGTGTCCCAGCCTTGTGGCCACACCTGGTCTGTGGCAAAGCCTGGTCACCCGTACACTCTACCTTCAACATCCTCCATGCCCATAGTGCTACATGTTTGTGCTGGCATCTGTTGGTGTTCACAGAAGAGTAGTCCACAGGTGTGTGCTGTATGGCAACACTGCCATGCTGTCCACTGGTGGCAGGGTCACCACTTACTGCCTGGCATGGCTGGGACTGGTGGCAGATGATGGCATCATTGTGATGCCACCAATGAGCAGTACATTTCCTCTATGCCTGGCTTTGTCTATGTGTCATATTTATTTGTTAGGATCACGCAAAGCCACGCAAAAGCAGCGCAAACACTGCACAAAGCCAAAATGTTGTGCAAAGCTGATTGCCCAGGGTTAAGACTACCTTATCCTGGGCGGTAATGTGCATCGCTAAGTGTCATGTTAAGTCACGAAACCACTATGCACGGTACTAGTTGCTGAATATAGCATTGCTCCTGTATTCATGTACACCCCCCCTCAATTTGCCCCTTGCATACATTATGATTTTGCCTGACGCCAATGCAGTTTGCATGTGCTATTTGGCCTTTTGAATATAGCAAACCCATGCTAATCCCATGCTAAACCTGCACAAACAGTTTTTGCCCAGTGCAAAGTTTTGAATATCTGGCCCTGGGAGTCATATAAGGAAAAATAAGAGAGTCAAACAAACAAATTAGAAAGGCAACAGCCCAGACAGTGGAAAAGATAGCAGAAGGGGCAAAGAGAGGAGACAAATAATTTTTTAGATCCATTAGAGAACATAGGAAGACAAAAGGGGGGAGAGTAAAGATTGCTACTGAAGAAGGGAAATGCACCAAACTTGACCCATAGAAATCTGAAATCCTCAACAAATACTTCTGCTTGGTGTTTACCAAAGAGGACCCATAGGATGGCCCAGCCCTGAAACAACACAACTCCCCAGCACCAGTGGTAGACATGAGTAACTTTACAGAAGCCGAAGTACGGGAGGCACTAAATAAACTAAAAGTAGACAAAGCCATGGGACCAGATGAGATGCACCCCTGAATCCTTAGGGAACTGGAGGTGGAATTAGCAACCCCTCTGGCACTTCTATTCACCAAATCCTTGAAGAGCGGTGTGGTACCCGAAGATTGGAAAAAGGTAATAGTAGTTCCATTTCACAAATCAGGCAGTTGCGAAGAGGCTAGTAATTACAGACTGGTGAGCCTCATGACTATAGTAGGGAAACTAATGGAGATGCTACTCAAACAGAGGATCATAGTATTCCTCAAAACTAGTGAGTGACAAGACCCTAAACAGCACAGTTTCACAGCAGGTAGGTCATGCCAGATAAATCTTTTTGAGTTTTTTGACTATGCTTCAAAAATAGTGGACGATGGTGGGGCAGTGGATGTGGTCTACCTAGACTTTAGTAAGGCCTTCGACTAGGTTCAACACAGAAGACTGGTAAAGAAGCTTGATAAGGGGGTGTGGCTAGCTACCAGTAATGGCAGAGGTGTGTTAGCTGGCTCCTCGGGGCATCTAGTTTAAAATCGCCTAAAAAGCTGATACTTCGCCTTTTTTCTTCTACAAAATTACTATTCTAAATGTCAGTCATCCATGGCATCTAGCAAAAATAAAAATTGCCAAGGGAAAATTAAATTTGAAGCTGCAAAACCGTTGTGGTCAGGGAAACAAAGCGAGGCATCTACAACGCAGCAGGCCTCAAGCATGGAGGATGCGAGCAGATCGGATGGGCCAGACTTGAATGTGTTATCCAAAACACTTGCTGGAGTTCCTTCAATGTTGTTGCAGATGCAACAAGAAATGAAATCAGGCTTTTTAAATCTCACTGCTCAACTCACCCACCTACAAGGGATTGTACCTGGGCTTTCTGAACCGTCTGCTGAGCAGATCGCAGAACTACAGCAAAGGGTGAGCAATTTGGAGGATACACTGGCTGAGGTCTTGGTGGACAGGAATGAATTGAAATCCTCACTGGAGGAATTGATGGCGAGGATTGATGACCAGGAAAATAGTTCCAGATGTTCAAACCTTCGCATAATAGGGCTCTCTGAAGGTATGGAGGGCCAGGATGTGGTAAGGGGCCTACAGAAATGGTTGGTATCACAGTTGGGCCTCATAGATGAGTATGGGGATTTCAAAAATGAATGCTCACATGGAGTGGGTCGACTTCCTAAACCTGGTGAAAGAGCCAGGCATAGCCTAATTAATTGCCTCCGTTTTACAGATAAAGAAAAACTGCTGCAGAAAGCTAAACAAAGTGGTCCAATCCTGTATTAAAATACCAAAGTGCTTATTTACCAGAATTTTAGCAAGGATTTACTGAATAAGCAGCAGAATTTCTCCCAAATAAAAAATAAGTTGCATAGCCTTGGATGGTCCTTCACTTTCCACTACCTGGCTTGTCTGCAGATAGATCACCCAGGCCAGGCCCCTCACTTCTTCCTGTGCCCTAGAGAGGCTGACAGATGGGTTGCTGAGGAAGAGACCAGGAGGGACAGGGCCGAGGCCGTAGATACCTAACATTGTTAATTTAATATCAATTAGGGTCTGGTTCATTCCCCGGGGGCTCTTATTTCCTCAGCGTGACTGCCTGAGCTGCTATATTCTCAAGTTTTGGATTTCAATTTAATCTGCTGAGGGGCCACCTGGGCACTAAAAAATGTATGAATACATTGGCTTGCAACCATTTCTTTTACATTTTGGAGTCTTTTGTACCCGACCGTGTCTGGGGGCATGGGTAATGACAGGTAGGCCAATTACCTTATTGTAGAGACTGTTGGAATGCCTGAGAAGACATATTGGGCTGTTGAGAAACTATATGGGATTGATGGAATGCTCATGCTGTTTGTTCTGAACTTTGTGCAGTTTTACAGTCTAATCTACATAGTAAGATTTAATGGGACAATGAACAGAGTGGTAAATGTTAACTTTGACTGCTCGCTCTGTGTTTATAGCTTTACATTAGTCCTAATGGACTATCGAATTGCCCCTATATTACTATGCAATGGGAAATTCCAATTTCTGCCATTTGTTGCTAGTGGGAGTTTTGGCAAGCTCTTTTTTGCTTTCTGGTTGGGGGTACAAGCATTAGTTTTGTTTAAAGGGGGAATTTCAGGGTGGGGGTATGTTCAGGAGACTGTATTGTACTTTGTTTGGATGGGAAAGCAATGTTTGGGCTGTTTTGGGTTGATCTGTTAACTCATTGTCACCTAGCAGATGCCTGTAGGCTTCAGTAAAATACACTGGTATGTCCTGAGGACGCCTACAAAAGTCAGCTACTGACTTCCTGTGTGCCCTGGCAACGTCTAGAGAAGTCACTTATATATTTTAATATATAATGTGACAGAATATAATATATATTTGACTTCATAGCACCGTTGGAAAGATAATTTTGTGCGAACAACTTTACCACTGATATTCTGTGTATATCATGTATACTTTAGGAATTATTCATATTTGTTTATGATATGGTGTGTATGGCTTATGTTGCCTGTTTTAGTGAAAAAAAAATATATTTTTTTTTTTTTTTGCTATTTCAATCAGCATAGAAATAAAACGAAATCACATATTAGTCTTTTCATACCACCACTGGAAAGGTAATTCTATGCTGAATAACTTTGCCACTCATACTTTGTGTTTAGCACGTACGGTTCTTGAGCTATTAGGATTTGTTTGTGGCATGCTGACTATAGCTTGATTTTGCTTAGAAAGGCCCATGATTTACAGTACTATTAACAGTATACAGGAGACACATGGTGCAACTTCAGAGAGCTCCTGTGGAGGCAATGAGTTAAGCATTGCACATATGTTTGGAAATGGAGAGGTAGCTGACACCAATTTCAGAGGGTTAAATATCTCTGTTCCATACTCTCTGCAGAAAGTGCTGTGGGCACCCTGTAGTTTCCTTCTGCGTTTTTGCAGTTGGGGGAAATGCATGGGGAAATTGGGACTGGTGGGTTGGGTCTAGGGGAGCTTCTTGGGGTTTCTGATTTTTTTCCTGTTACAAATTGTGGTTTGGGATGTGTATGTATTAAAGCTAGGTTGGGTACTGCTATGCAAGGGCATATATCATGGTGTCTGATACTAAGATAGTCACATGGAACATAAATGGGCTTAAAATGATCCTTAAACGTAGAAACATTTTGACAGAGGTACGCCGGATGAAGGGGCAAATACTATTACTACAGAAGATGCATTTCTCCATCAGTGAAGCTCGTAGGACTGCTGCTTTCATGGGTGGCTGGTGGGTATCCTCCCAGTTTTCATCTAAGGCAGGGGAGATTCGATTTGGTTGCCCAGGGGATGTCCAGTGGAGTTAAAAGACTCCTTTGTGGACTCAAAGGGGTGCTACTCTCTTGCAAAACTTCGTATGCCCGGGGGTGGTATCTTATTACTTGGGTCTGTATAGGCCCCTAACATCAAAGAACTGGGTTTCTTCCAAAGGCTGGCATTGGACATGTCACAGTGGGATGGATTATGGGTAGTTGGGGGAACTTTAATTATATGTTAGATACAGTATTGGACCACTCTAAAATCACTGTGGTTCCAATGTCTAGAAATGCCAGGGCTGTAGAGCAAATTCAGGGGGATATGGGCCTAATGGATGCCTGGTGACACTTCCACCCCTCAGATAGGGATTATAGCTTCTTTTTCCACACCCACCAGTCTTATGCTATAATAGAGAGAAATTTAGTCTCAACCTCATTACTGCTGGGGATTGGAGAGGTAAAATATATTCCAATGCTGATATTTGATCATGCCCCCACTCCTTATCTCTGGGCTTTTTGGGCTCCACTGTGTTCCCGTGTAGTTGAAGGTATGACCCACTTCTTTTAAAGGATCCTGCATACATTGAGCAAATGAAGGGAAACTTGCAAGAATTCTTGCATTACAGTGCCAGGGGGGGGAGACGTCTCATGGAACTAGTTGGGAGGCTCTGAAGGCATTCATCAGGGGTCAGACCATTTCCTTTGTATCCCACAGTAAGAAGGAGGAGGAGGAAAGGGATTTGACCTCAATCAGGCTTAAGATCTCAGCTTGTGAGATGGCTCATAAAAGTAAACCCTCATAGGAGTTATATAATGTAATCCAATGCTTAAGGTATAAATGTAATATCCTAAATAGTGCTAAGTTGGAAAGATCAATTTTACTTGCTAATGCAGGAGCTTATTTTGATGGAGATCATGGGGCAAGCTTCTGACCTGGCAGATCAAGCATAGAGAAGCTGAATGGAGAGTGGGAGAGAGTGCTGAACTCGGGGGGGGGGGTGTATATTACATGATATTGAGAGTATTGGCAAAGCGTTTGTAAACGTTTATAAAGAATTGTATGCCTCAGAATGTCAACCCTCCAGTGAGGAACTGGCTGCTTTCTACAGCTGTGCCCCACTGAATAAGTTGGCAGAAGAAGAATCTAAAGGGTTAGGTGTCCCCTTGACTAGGAAAGAAGTACACACAGCAGTAAAGGCTCTGAAAGGTGGGAAGGCTCCTGGTCAAGATGGCATCTCCATAGATTTTTCTAAAACTTTTGGCCCCCTGCTATTAGACCCCTTATTTGACATGCTAGAAGAAAGATTGCAGTGGGGTATCCTGCCCCCCTCCACGTGGTCTGCTGTAAGTACTATCCTGCCCAAACCTGGGAAAGATTTGACCAAGTGTGCTTCTTGCTGACCCATCTCTTTACTAACAGTGGATTACAAAATGATGGCAAAAGTGATGGCCACCCGATTGGAGCCTGTGTTACCCTTGTTGATACACCAGGATCAAACAGGTTTTGTAAAAGGGTGTCAGGGAAAACATAATATTAGATGAATTCTAAATATAATTTATAGATGGGGTCAGAAGAAAAGGGCAAACAGAGCTGCAATAGTTGCGTTGGATGCAGAAATGGCCTTTGACCCTGTGGAGTGGGGCTATCTATTTGAGACTTTAGGGAGGATGGGGTTGGGTTCAAACTTCAGTCAATGGGTGTGCACTTTATATAAGGATCCTTCGGCCAAAGTCATGATTAATGGCTGTCTTTCAAAACCCTTTATTTTGGAGCAGGGTACACATCAATGATGCCCTTTGTCCCCTCTACTTTATGTTCTCTCTTTGGAACCCCTAGCAGCAGTCCTGCAGGCTCAATCTAATATAAAGGGTTTTACAGGGGGGGGGCTGTGTATAAAATCTCTATGTATGCAGATAACCAATTGTTATATTTACAAAACCCTGCACAGGATCTCCCTGTAGTCCATAAGCTCATGAGGGAATTTGGTGCTCTGTTTGGCCACAAAGTAAATTGGACAAAGTGTGAGCTGCTACCTATAGGTACTTGTGATAGAGCACAGCTGATTGCCAACTTGGGGGGTTTGCAACTAGTCACACAAATAAAGTATCTGGGGATACAGATCTCAGCATCAGTTGGTCACCTGTATGCTCTTAATTACAGGCCACTGTTGGTCCGACTCTTGGAGGACTGTGAACATTGGACTGCCCTTCCCCTCTCTTTGTTGGGTAGGGTGGGTACTATAAAGATGATGATTTTACCACAATGCCTGTATCTCTACCAGTCTCTCCCTATTAGAGTCCTGCAGAGTCACTTCAGATGCCTGTATGCAATGCTACACACATTTTTATGGAAGTGGGGTAGGGCAAGAATATGCAGAGTCATACTATTTCAATCTCCTGGCAAGGGTGGTGTCAGGCTCCCAGACTTTAGGGCTTATTACTGGGCTGCCCAGTTAGCATTTGTTCCACAAGGGCATGGGAGGGATACACCTGCTTGGATGAGGATGGAGGAGGAGATGCTAGGAGGCAGTTTTAAAAATGAGTTGGGCCTCCCAGACGAGCATGGGGATTTTGAAAATTGAATGCGCCTAAACCTGTTGAAAGAGCCAGGCATTGCCTAATTAAATGCCTCCATTTTACAGATAAAGAGAAACTGCTGCAGAAAGCTAAGCAAAGTGGTTCCATCCTGTATTAAAATACCAAAGTGCATATTTACCAGGATTTTAGCAAGGACTTGCGGAATAAGTGGCAGAATTTCTCCCAAATCAAAAATAAGTTGCATAGCCTTGCATGGTCCTTCACTTTCTGCTACCTGGCTCATCTGCAGATAGACCACCCAGGACAGGCACCTCACTTCTTCCTGTGCCCTAGAGAGGCTGACAGATGGGTTGCTGAGGACGAGACCAGAAGGGACAGGGCTCAGGCCGTAGGTACCTGACATTGTTAATTTTATATCAATTAGGGTCTGGTTCAGTCCACGGGGGCTCTTATTTATTCAGCGTGACTGCCTGAGCTGTTATATTCTCAAGCTTTTGAATGCAGTTTAATCTGCTGAGGGGCCACCTGGGAGCTAAACAATGTACGAATACATCATCCTGCTACCATTTCACTTACATTTTGGAGTCTTTTACACCCGACCATGTCTGGGGGCATGGGTAACAACAGGTAGGCTAATTACCTTATTGTAGAGACTGTTGGAATGCCTGAGAAGCCATACTGGGCTGTTGAGAAACTATATGGGACTGATGGAATGCTCATGCTGTTTGTTCCAAACTTTGTGCAGTTTTACAGTCTAATCTATGTAGTAAGATTTAATGGGACAATGAACAGAGTGGTAAATGTTAACTTTGACTGCTCACTCTGTGTTTACAGCTTTGCATTAGTTCTAAATGGACTATCAAATTGCCGCATATTACTATGCAATGGGAAATTCCAATTTCTGACATTTGTTGCTAGTGGAAGTTTTGGTGAGCTCTTTTTTGCTTTCTGGTTGGGGGGACAAGGGTTAGTGTTGTTTAATGGGGGAATTTCAGAGTGGGGGTATCTTCAGGAGACTGTATTGTACTTTGTTTGAAGGGGAGAGCAATGTTTGGGCTGTTTTTGGTTAATCTGTTGAGCGCTGCACGCGTTTGGAGATGGAGAGGTAGCTGACGCCAATCTCAGAGGGTTAAATATCTCTGTTCCATACTCTCTGCAGAAAGTGCTGTGGGCACCCTGTAGTTTCCTTCGGTGTTTTTGCAGTTGGGGGAAATGCATGGGGCAAATTGGGACTGGTGAGTTGGGTCAAGGGAAGCTTCTTGGGGTTTTGGATTTTTTTCTTGTTAAAAATTTTGGTTTGGGATGTGTATGTATTAAAGCTAGGTTGGTTACTGCTATGCTAGGGCATATATAATGGTGTCTAATATTAAGATAGTCACATGGAACATAAATGGGCTTAAAACAATCCTTGAATGTAGAAAAATTTTGACAGAGGTACACCAGATGAAGGGGCAAATATTATTAGTACAGAAGATGCATTTCTCCATCAGTGAAGCTTGTAGGACTGCTGCTTTCATGGGTGGCTGGTGGGTATCCTCCACTTTTTCATCTAAGGCAGTGGAGCTTCAATTTGGTTGCCTAGGGGATGTCCAGTGGAGTTAATAGACTCCTTTGTGGACTCAGTGGGGTGCTTCGCACTTGCAAAACTTCGTATACCTGGGGGTGGTATCTTATTACTTGGGTCTGTATATGCTCCTAACGTCAAAGATCCGAGTTTCTTCCAAAGGCTGGCTTTGGACATGGCATGGTGGGATGGATTATGGGTAGTTGGGGTGGACTTTAATTGTGTGTTAGATACAGTATTGGACCACTCTAAAACCACTGTGGTTCCAATGCCTAGAAATGCCAGGGTTCTAGAGCAGATTCAGGGGGAAATGGGCCTAATAGTCACCTGGCAACACTTCCACCTCTTAGATAGGGATTATAACTTCTTTTCCCGTTCCCACCAGTCTTATTCTAGAATAGACAGAATCTTAGTCTCGACCTTATTACTGCTGGGGATGGGAGAGATAAAATATATTCCAATGATGATATCTGATCATGCCCCCCACTCCTTATCACTGGGCTGTTTGGGCTCCACTGTGTCCCCACGTAGTTGGAGGTTGGACCCACTTCTTTTAAAGGATCCTGCATACATTGAGCAAAAAGGGGAAACATACAAGAATTCTTGCTTTACAATGCCGGGGGAAGATGTTTCATGGAACTAGGTGGGAGGCTCTGAAGGCATTCATCAGGGGTCAGACCATTTCCTTTGCATCCCACTGTAAGAAGGAGGAGGAAAGGGATTTGACCTCAATCAGGCTTAAGATCTCAGCTTGTGAGATGGCTCATAAAAGTAAACCCTAGAAGGAGTTATATAATGTAATCCAATGCTTAAGATATAAATGTAATGTCCTAAATAGTGCTAAGTTGGAACACTCAATTTTACTGGCTAATGCAGGAGCTTATTTTGATGGAGACCATGGGGGCAAGCTTCTGGCCTGGCAGATCAAGCATAGAGAAGCTGAAAGGAAAGTGGGAGAGATTGCTGAACCTGGGTGGGGGTATATTACATGATACTGAGAGTATTGGCAAATCATTTGTAAAGTTTTATAAAGAATTGTATACTTCAGAATGTCAACCTTCCAGTGAGGAACTGGCTGCCTTCTACAGCCGTGCCCTGCTGAATAAGCTGGCAGAAGAAGACTGTAAAAGGTTAGGTGTCCCCTTGACTAGGCAAGAAGTTCACACAGCAGTAAGGCTCTGAAAGGTGGGAAGGCTCCTGGTCCAGACAGCATCCCCACAAATGTTTTAAAACTTTTTGGCCCCTACTATTAGACCGCCTAAAGCCTTTAAGCCTGGAAAGAAAGGGCAATAGTGCAACACTAACACAGGAATGTGGTTTTGGAATTTGGACTTTGGAAAATACTGAACAGGGCAGTATATAGTGGATGCCTCTTAAAGGTAAAAATAAACAACAGAAAAATACTGTGCACTTGAATAACAAAGAATAAGTAATAAACAGAAAATAAAAAAGAATGACAGCTGAGAAAAGAACACTTGAAACAGGTGTACTAGCTTTCTCAGAAGAAGAGAGAAATGCATTAGCATTTTCAGAAATGGAATATGCTGAAATGTTTGGAACTACAGGAGTGAGCAAAATTAAAATAAGGAATTTAGATAATTTAGAGAATATGATGAAAAAACAAGTGAAAATGCAGCTGCATGCACTAAGTCTAAGTAAATATTGGAGCGACAAACAGAATCCAAGAGGTTTACATATTCAAAAAGTGCCTTCTTTTGGAGAAGATGATGAAGAATACATAAAAGACTGGGAAATTAATTTAAATAAAGCATCAAGTGATTTGATATTGACAACTATTAGAAAAGCAAAAAGAGATAGTGAGAAACTAGAACCAACCATTAAAGGAATGAAGACTGAAATATTTAAATGACTTTCAAAAACAGAAGAGTAAGAAAGTTTGAAAAATAGAGATAGAAGTAAAAAATGTAAGGAAGAATTAATGGAGTATAAAAAAAGGAAAGCATGAGAGAGATGCAAGAGATTATCAGGAAGGAACAATATATAATTGGCATGGAAAAAGACATAGGTTCAATCATATGAAGACCAGTTGTGAGAATGAAAATTATGGAACCTCTGATAGTGAGACAGACTCGATAGAAAACAGAAGAGAAGGTGTGTAAAGACAGGATTTTCAAGAAAACCCCCAAGAAGGAACCAGTTCAGGTTTAAACAGAGGTCAAGGACCAGGAGGGGGGAAGAGGAAGAGGTTACAGAAGCAGAGGAAGAGGACCAAGAAACAACTATGGAGGCTACTGGGGTGAACAGGGACCCCAGAGATCTCAAAGGAAAAAGAGTTGGAATTGATTAATTTAACAGAGAATACATTAACAAAAGCACAAGAGAATGTTCTAAAAAAGGGTTATCATTTGTTCCAGTACAAAAGTGCAGTGCCTTTAAAGTAAAGATAGACTTGTTTAAAACATACAGAGAGTTGCATTTAAAATCTTTTTTTTTTCAAAACAACAGTTGATGTACCCGGTGGTCCAAACGACTACCCTAGTGAACATTGATGGAGAAGAAAATGGCATAGATTTTGAAAGTAAAAAAACACCATTTTACAAAAAATCTAAATTTGTTCCAAATATGCAAATTAATAATGACATAAATGTATTCAGCAAATTAGTAGACACAGATATTGAAAAAGTGTTAAATTGATATGAAAAATTAAAAACAGCAAAGAATCTGAGTAAGGTTGAAATAGAAGCCCTAAATGAAGTAAGAAAAAACTACCGGATACAATAATTAAGAAAGCTGATAAAGGTGGAGGGGTAGTATTATGGGGAAAATATATGTATGTTAAAGAAATGGAAAAACAGCTTGGTGACAAAAAGTACTATATGAAACTGGAACAAGACCCTACTGAAGGAATAAAAAGTGATGTGGATAGAGTAATTCATGAAGCTAATGAAAAGAAATGGATTACAGACAAGGAAAAACAGTTGTTGACTACATATATCCCAGTGAGACCCACTATTTACTTGTTACCAAAAATCCACAAAAATAAAGATGCACCACCAGGTAGACCAATAGTGAGCAGTTTAAATTCTGTAACAGAACCCCTGTCAAAATTTATGGATTTTTTCTTATGACCATTGGTAAAAGAAAATATGTCTTACATAGCTGACACAAAAGACATTTGAAATATTCTAAATTGTGTGGAAATAAAAGAAAATACATGGTTGGTAACAAGTGACATCGAGAGTCTCTATAATAATATACCACAACAGGAAGGACTGGAATCTTTGAAAAGAAAACTTGAGAATCGACCAACCATCATGCTACCACCTATAGAATTTATTCTAGATATGGCTGATTTAGTACTAAAAAACAATTATTTTTCATTTGGTACATCATTTTTTAAACAGATCCATGGGACAGCAATGGGCTCAACATTTGCCCCTTCACTGGCAAATATTAATGTTGGAGTATGGGAAGACAAATTTATATGGAATAAAAATAATAAATGGTTCAGTAATGTGGGAAAATGGGTTCGGTTTGCTGATGATGTGTTTTTTATGTGGGATGGTGAAGAAAAGTATTTGCGAGATTTTTTGAATTACATAAATGGATGTGATAGAAATTTAAGATTTGTCACAGAATATAGTAAAAATTAAGTACATTTTTTGGACTTAACAATTTATGTTAAGAACTTGAAATTAGAGACCAAACTGTATTGGAAAGATACAGATAGAAACACAATTTTACATCATGACAGTTAAAATCCTTCCCATACTAAAAATAACATTCCCTATGGACAATTATTATGGATTAAAAGAAATTGCAGTGAAAAGAGATAAGGTTACAGACATCAGCAGAAATGTGCCTACGACTATTAGATAGAGGCTATAAGCACGGACAATTGAAAACAGCCCTAGAGAAAGTAAATAAAAAAACACAAGAGGACTTACTAGCAAAAAAGTGAGAGAAGGACATTGGAGAACAAATTTGCTTTACGACAGAATATAATGAGCTTTATGGAGAAATAAAGCAGATTATAAACAAACATTGGTCAGTATTAAAAGTGGATGACAGTTTAACAGATATAGTGGAAAAAGGGACCTTGTTTAGTTATACGAGAAATAAAAACTTGAAAGCTATTTTGGTACATACTATGTACACAGAAGAAAGACAATCAAAAAGACCAGATTGAATGCCTACATTCCCAGAAGGGAACTTTAGGTGTGGAAATTGTCCACACTGCAATGGAACAAAAAACACAAAGGAATTTAATCATCCAAGAACAGGGAAAAAATATAAAATAAAAGGTTTCATACACCGTTCATCAGAAGGCATAATATACATGTTAAAATGCCCATGTGGAGAAGCCAATATAGGCCAAACAAAAAGAGAACTCAAGATAAGGATTTGGGAGCATAAGACAGCCATTAGAAGTAAAAATACAAAATATGCAATGGCAAAACATTATATGGAAGCATGGCATGGCTCAGCAGCATCATTGACCCATATAGGTTTAGAAAAAGTGGAATAGAGGAGGAAGTTTGAAAGACATTTTGTTAAAAAAAGAAGCATTTTGGATTCATGAAATGCAAACTCTTATACCAAATGGACTGAACTATGATGCAGGATACAGCAGTTACCTATAAAAAATTAGGGTAATCAGAATATTTTATAGTAGTAATTTGTTGTAGACAAAATGATGGAAGATTGACCTTTGGCATCCATATGTGACCTCTATAATAGCTGGATGCTAGATAGATTATAAACATATAATAATGTAATTGGTAGAGAGGAATTGTGCAGATGGTAAGTCTAAGTAAATAAGTAGAAATAAGACATATAATTAGTTTTTTTCTTCTGCTTGAACTTGAGTATCCTGACTTGACCTTCTAAATGGCAAAAAGGAGGTAATGGATAAGATGACAAAAAACATTTTTAAGATGTAGAGATAGATTAGTGAGGATGGTATGTGTAGAAAACAAAAATAAGGAGATAGAGAGGTTGCTTAGATGCTTGACCTTTAGCACTTGGATTTGACCTCCATAGTAGATTGAAGCAACAACTTAATGATGAAGGTAAAAATCTAATTCAAAGTATTGATTCAGTGAGGTCGATTGGTGCATTTAAGTATGTATGAGAAATCTTCTATTTAATAAAGTTATTTGAGGATTGACCTTTTTCACTTAGATTTGACCTCCCTAGTAGATAAATTGTATAGCATATAGATGAATTGCTAAAAGGTAAAAAAAATGTATTTGATGTTTAAGAATGTGGGTGAAACAAAGAAAGTATATAAAAATGGAGTAATTAGAGGAAAGTGAAATAAGTTCAAAATGAAATGTGCTAAAGTACGAACTAGTAAGACGAATATGACCTATAGAAAATCGGTAGGAAGCATCTCCATATGAAAAGAATACTAAAAAAGAAAAAACAAATATAAGATAGAATAATTAAAATTGGGAGGTTGACCTTTAGCAATTTGAACTGACTTCCTGCAATAAAAGAGGGCTATTAGAAGAAAAGCATTTCATAGAAAAACCTGTAGGAAAACCCCATGTATTACAGAATATATTACAGGGTATTATTTAACTCTTAAAATTGATTAGCGTTTTGCTCATAAAAGTTCTAAAACATTGTGAAAATGCATAGCACTTGTCTTACTGGGTTTAACAAACATAACACTTCTAGAAAACCTATATAAATGCTTTCTGTACAGTTAGTATCGTCCCAAGAAAAAAACCTAATCAATTATTTAAAACTCTGTATTAAAAAGGAAAAAATATTTCTAAGCTACAACAGAAAAATTGGAGGTTGACCTTTAGCAACTTGAACTGACCTTCTGTAAAAAAAAAAAAAAAGCACTATCAGAAGAAAAGCATTTTTCAAACGAAATTAGAGGTTTGGTGATAAAGGTCGTTGTTTAAAAATGGTAAGATTATTGCAGTACTTTCTTTTTCTTGTAGAAAATAAAAATAAGGAGATAGGTTGCTGTGATGCTTGACCTTTAGCACTTGGTTTTGACCTCCATAGTAGATTGAAGCAACAACTTAATGATGAAGGTAAAACTCTAAGTCATAGTATTGATTCAGTGAGTTTGATAGGTGCATTTAAGTATGTATGAGAAATCTTCTATTTAATAAAGTTATTTGTATGTATCCTGTATGTTTGTACTCTCCCGGGTCATTCCTGAAAATAGGCATATTACTTGTCTAGTGTACCTACCCTGTAAACAAAAGCTAAATAAATAAATAAATTTGAGGATTGACCTTTTGCCCGCAGATTTGACCTCCCTATTAGATGAATTGTATAGCATATGGATGAATGACTAAAAGACAAAAAAATGTATTTGATGTTTAAGAATATGGGTGAAACAAAGAAAGTATACAAAAATGGAGTAATTAGAGGAAAGTGAAATAAGTTCAAAATGAAATGTGCTAAAGTACGAACTAGTAAGATGAATATGACCAATAGAAAAATCGGTAGGAAGAATCTCCATATGAAAAGAATACTAAAAAAGAAAAAACAAATATAAGATAGAATAATTAAAAATGGGAGGCTGACCTTTAGCAATTTGAACTGACCTCCTGTACTAAAAGAGCGCTATTAAAAGAAAAACATTTTATAGAAAAACCTGTAGGAAAACTACATGTATTAGAGAATATATTAAAAAAGAAAAAACATTTATAAGCTACAACAGAAAAAATTGGAGGTTGACCTTTAGCAACTTGAATTAACCTTCTGTAAGAAAAGAGCGCTATCAGGAGAAAAGCATTTTTCAAAAGAAATTAGAGATTTGGTGATAAAGGTTGTTGTTTAAAAATGGTAAGATTATTACAGCACTTTCTTTTTCTTGTTTCTTATATATAAACATGATAGACTGGTTGCAGCACAAAGAGTGGGTATAAAAAGGCAGTACACCTTTAGTAACATAGCTCTGATGATGGAGATTTATTCTCTGAAATGTCAGCACGTTAGAACGTGATTGCTATCACCTGATTGAGGAAGCACCGAGGAGGCTCGCTGATCCAAAGCAGAAAAAAGGAGTAATGGCACAGGAAGCCAAACACAAAAAATAAGCAGAATGTTAAGCATTTGTGGACAACAGTAGACTCTCTAAATTTCATGCAAAGAATACAAATGAAAGGTGCAATCATGATGAAATAAAAGAAACAAAATGAATATGGAGAGAGACTGAAATAGGCAATAGAGCAACGAAGAGGAAACAGCTTGCCATAAATGAAGTATGGTAAAGTACATGTGTTAAAACCACTTTGCAATCAAGCACAAATGAAGAGATTTGAAGTGACATATAAATACAAATTGTTTTCAGTAATGAGTGTAATATAATTATCTTTGGACTTTTAGCATTTAAACAAAAGAAAGGTTTTTTTAAACACATGTTAGTTTTAAGCACATGCTAATGAAAATAAAACTACTAATCAATACCCAATGAGTGATGTTTTGCTAAAAAGAAAAAAAGAGGCAAACTACATTGGAAAGGGAGTGCAGGTGAAAAGCACTAAGAAGAGTAGTGGAGGTGCAGTTCTGTAGATGCTACAGGAAGGATTGCAGTGGGGTATCCTGCCCCCCTCCTCACGGTATTCTGTAATTACTATCCTGCCCAAACCTGGGAAAGATTTGACCAAGTGTGCTTCTTATCAACCCATCTCTTTACTAACAGCAAATTACAAAATCATGGTGAAAGTGATGGCCACCCGATTGGAGCCTATGTTATCCTTGCTGATATACCAGGATCAAACGGGTTTTGTAAAGAGATGTCAGGGAAAACATAATATTAGACAAACTCGAAATATAATTCATAGATGGGGTCAGAAGAAAAGGGCACACAGAGTTACGATAGTTGCATTGGATGCAGAAAAGGCCTTTGACTCTGTGGAGTGGGGCTATATATTTGAGACATTGGGAAGATGGGGTTGGGCTCGAACTTCTATCAATGGGTGTGTACTTTATATACGGATCCTTCGGCCCTAGTCATGATTAACGGCTGTCTTTCCAAATCCTTTATATTGGAGCAAGGTACACGTCAGGGGTGCCCTTTGTCCCCTCTACTTTATCTCTCTTTGGAACCCCTAGCAGCAGTCCTGCAGGCTCAATCTAATAAAGAGGGTTTTACAGGGGGTTGTGCATAAGATCTTATATATGCAGATAACTAACTGCTATATTTACAAAACCCTGCACAGGATCTCCCTGCAGTCCATAAGCTCATGAGGGAATTTGGTGCTCTGTTTGGCCACAAAGTGAACTGGACAAAGTGTGAGCTGCTACCTACAGGTACTTGCGATATTGCACAGCTGATTGCCAACTTGGGAGGTTTGCAACTAGTCACACAGATAAAGTATCTGGGGATACAGATCTCAGCATCAGTTGGTCGCCTGTATGCCCTTAATTACAGTCCACTGTTGATCTGACTCTTGGAGAACTGTTAATGCTGGACTGCCCTTCACCTTTCTTTGTTGGGTAGGGTGGGTACTATAAAGATGATGATTTTACAACAATGCCCGTATCTGTACCAGTCTCTCCCTATAAGAGTCACGCAGAGTCACTTCAGATGCCTGTATGCAACGCTACACAAATTTTTATGGAAGTGGGGTAGAGCAAGAATATGCAGAGCCATACTATTTCAATCCCCTGGCAAGGGTGGTGTCAGGCTCCCTGACTTTAGGGTCTATTACTGGGCCATCAGTTAGCATTTGTTCCACAAGACATGGGAGGGATACTCCTGCTTGGATGAGGATGGAGGAGGAGATGCTAGAAGGCAGTTTTAAAAATGACTTACTGAGTGGTACTCTTGCTCCCCTTGCTCTCCAGCATGACAGTCCACTGTTGAACCCTTTTACAGCTAACACATTAGCGATCTGGAAGAGGGTACACCAATATATTGGCTGGCAGGGGGGTACTTCACCATACCTGAGCCTGACTGGTGCTTCGAGACAGAGGGGACCCTATTCATTGCAACTCATCCAGAGGCTGTGGCATTGGAAAATGGTGGGCCTGTTCCACATAGCTCAGCTACATGAGGGAGGGTTCATTTGTAGCTTTCAAGACCTATGTACCAAATGGGGGCTCCAGACAGGGCATTTCTTCGTATATCTTCATGTATGGCAGCTATTTGGGTCCTCTCTGTCAATTAATGATGGGTGGACATCTCCATAGCCATTTGAGGAGGAGCTGTATAGACCTCAACCAGGATGTAAGCCATTGTCAGTCTTCTACCATGCCATTATGGGGAGAGATGAGGGGCTGCCACAGGTGAGCAGGATGAGATGGACAGAGGACCTCTCTTTACAAACTGATTTGTATACATGGAAGCTGGCATGTTCTCATTATGTACACTGCTCATATAATAAAAAGCTGAGACAGATACAACTTAACTTTTTTTTTACACAGGACATACATTACTCCTGAAAAGTTGCATATAATGGACAAGTCTAATTCTAAAATGTGACCTAAATGCAATACTGAAGTTGGTGATTTTCTTCACATGGCCTCAACATGTACAAAAGTTGCCCCATTCTGGCACAGTATTCATAAAATTATGTCTCAAATTCTTGGATATGCCCCCTCGAAGTCGCCTATTGAACTTCTTCTGGGAACTGATCCAAAGCACCCCAATATAGCTATGAGTAATTCATTATGGAATATAGCCTTAATAAATGCTAGAAGGACTGTGGCCCAGGTTTGGATATCCCCCAATCCTCCTACTCTGAGTAGGTGGTCCAATAACTTGCTTTCATGTTTGGCCCTTGAAAAAGCACAAATGGGTGCATCAGGACTGCTTCATAAGTTCCAGGAGATGTGGGTCCCCTGATTAAGGTGGTCGAGGAGGGGTGGTTCTCTATATAATTAATTAATTGAGATCTGTGTATTCCCCTTTGTGTCCCATTTGTGACATCTGTCAAATTTATAATGGCAACTATTATTGACTCCCTTTGCGTTTGCATTATTTATTTGAGTACTGAAACTTATTGTGCTCTTTCTACCTTTTAAGATAGGGCCTTTGTTGCCTACCAGATGACTATAATAATGAATATTGTATTACTTGATAACTCATCTAGCAAAGAATGTATATTTAAGTTATGCAAATAGTAACTATGTGACTGTGAGCAATTTATAACGTTTGATGATTGTTTAGGCCTGTATCCAGCTTGTCCATATATTGTATCTTTACTTGTGTATCCTAAACCACTCTATAAACTATTTTGGAAAAAAAAAAGATTGATCACACAGGAGTTGGTCCAGAAGTAGTCAGATGGGTACAAAACTAGTAACAAGGCAGAACCCAGAGGGTACTGGTCAATGAAGCGCAATCAACAGAAGGCAGGTGACCAGTGGGGTACCCCAGGGCTCAGTGCTAGGGCCTGTGCTATTTCATGTTTTTAAAGCAGACATCATTGATGGACTAGAAGGAAAGGTGTGTCTGTTCGCTGATGACACCAAGATATGTAGCAGGTTGGACACCCCAGAAGGAGTGAACAAGATGGAAGCTGACCTCAAGAAACTAGAAGAATGGTCTAGAGTGTGGCAGCTGAGATTTAACACCAAAAAGTGCAAGGCCATTCACATAGGAAAGAAAAATCCAAGAATGGAGTATTACCTAGGAGGTGAAGGACTGGCAGCCTCAAACCAGGAACGAGATCTTGGAATCAATCTCAGATGGCTTGAAGGTTAGTAAAAGTGTGAGAAGGCAACAATGAAGGCCAACAGAATACTGGGCTGCATTGTGAGGAGAAACACAAGCAGAAAGAGAGAGTTGGTACTACCACTGTATAGATCGCTGGTCAGGCCTCACCTGGAATATGGAGTCCATTTCGAGAGGCCTCACCTCAGGAAGGGCATTGACAGGGTGGAAACAGTACAGAGAAAGGCAACAAAAATTATTTAGGGTCTGCAGTACTTGTCCTATGAGGAAAGACTTAGGGAACTGAATATGTACTCCCTGGAGCAGAGAAGAGAGACAGGAGACATTATTGAAACATTCAAGTACATAAAAGACAATTAACAAGGTACAGGCACAGGAACTTTTTCACTTCAAAAAGAGCTCCAAGAACAGGGGACATTACCTTAGGCTGCAAGGACGGAGGTTCTCTACCAACACCAGAAAGTTTTTCTTCACAGAAAGAGTGGCAGACACTTGGAACAGCCTGCCCCAAGAGGTTGTGGGGATCAAAACTGTGGGTGGATTCAAGTATGCATGGGATAGACACAAGGGAGACATGACTACTAAAGGCAACTAAAGTGTCAAAATAGGTCTAAAACAAATGGGCAGACTAGATGGATCTAGCAGTCTCCTTCTGCTGTCAACTTCTATGTTTCTATGTTTATAACACTCATGAGATAGTGGGGCACTGAAGAGAACCATCCATTTAGGGTCTTTTTTGTTTGATTGAATATTGTTCTTGCCAATCATGTGTGTTAGCCACCACATGACATTCTTAGATCATGGTCTGGATTGACAAAACCTGAAAATCCTGTAGCTGTGGGAGAAACTCAGCACAAGTGGGTTGCCATTTCTGGAAACCCAGTTTCTCCTGCAGCCTCAATATTCTCAAAAGTGGAGCCAGTTTACAACTGGCTCCTCAATTTACAGCAGCTTGCAGGTGGTGTTGCTGTGGAAATCTCTGCAGTTGCAGAAAAATTTTATGGCCGGTGGGACTGGTCATAACATCTTTGGCAGCTGCTGCAAATGTGAACAGCAATCCCCACAACAGCTGAGATTTTGATCCACAATTAGAGCAGCAGTGTGAGACTTAGTCCCAAAAAGTTTGTGAATCCAGCACAGTGTATGCATCATATTTGAAGCTTTGCAGAAAGGAGGCAGTGTGTCAAATGTTAGAAAGAGAAAGAGAGATCAACAAATTCAACAGCAGAAAGACAACAGCAGAGTGCAAACTGTCAATGAGTCTAGCATGCTTTTTGGTGGGAGACAGGCAGCTTGAGCAGGTTATGCAATGAGGCCCCAGCCATTTATCCTGCTCTTTTAACTTAAGTTATTTTTTTTTTATTTGTAATTATTTTGCTTGACTTCTTAGTGTTATAGCAGGCATCATTGGCTATCCCACACACTCCTGTCTGACTGGCCAATTATTTTTTATCACTTGTGTTTTGTAACTTACTTTTTATCTGGTTGATCTTGCCCCCCCCCCAAACCTGGTATTGGAGTTTTGGATATATCCTACAAGCTTCCACAACTAATAATTGCAGTTAACTATGCTATGTGTGTGTGGGTGTGGGTGTATACAGTATATATATATATATATATATATATATATATATATTCATGACAAGAAAC
Source organism: Neoceratodus forsteri (assembly GCA_016271365.2). Lineage (NCBI taxonomy): Eukaryota > Metazoa > Chordata > Ceratodontiformes > Ceratodontidae > Neoceratodus > Neoceratodus forsteri. Next base: position 127,909,010 of record CM028136.1, on the reverse strand, counting down.
TCTGTTTAATGCATCAGTAAGTGTCATTCCACAGCAACAAGAGCAAGGAAATTCGGTGTTAGGGTTGCCACCCCTTCCACCCCAAGCCCACCCCTTCCACACCAACAGGCATTGGGTGTGTGTTGGAGTCATCGGTCCTAACTCTCACCCCATCCCATGTGAAAACAAGCTGAAGTGGTGCAGTATAGGAGAATGGGGTGAGAGTTAGGACCGACAACCCCAACGCACACCCTGATGCCTGTTAGTAGGGACAGGGTGGGATTGGGGAGCAAGGGGTGGCAACCCTAACACAGAATTTCCTCACTTTTATTGCTGTGGAACAACCCTAACTGATGCATTAAATGGATTTTTTTGGCATGAATTTCCTTTCTTTTTGAGAATTAGCACTATAAATAGTGAATGGAATGTAATGGCGGGAGCATGGGGCCCGATTTTTTGTCACATAGTAACGCTAATGGTAACGCAAATGCAAGTGCAAACAGTAGCACACATGGTGACACAAATGTAAATGGCAATACAATCAGTAAGAGAAATGCAAGTGCAGACGTTAATGAAAACAGAAATGATAACGCAAACAATAACACAAATGCTAATCGCAACAGAAACACAAGCGTTAACGAAAACAGTAACGTAAAACGTAACACCAACGGAAATGCAAACGGCAAGAAAAATGCAAACAGAAATGCAAACGGTTAAGACAACAGCGCCGCAGAAGGAAACAGTAATGCAATCGACAACGGAAACACAACCAAACATGCAAATGCTAAGGCCAACAGAAAAGCAAATGGTGACGAACATGCAAACAAAAATGGTAAAGCAATTTGAAACTGAAACATTTAAAGTAGCAGCAATGATGATGCCAAAGCGAACAGTAACGCAAATGGAAATGCAAACACAAGCGCATACAGAAACCAAATGGTAATGTGCATGGTCATGGTACCTCAATTGGAAATGCAAATGCTAATGGTAACAGCAACAATGACACCAAAGGAAACACATACGCAAATGAAAGAGCGTACGCAAATGCAAATGGTAATGCACATGGTGACACAAAATGAAAAGCAAACAGAAACAGTAATGGAAATGAAATGTAACAGTAACATAAATGCAAGCACAAATGAAAATGCAAAGGGTAACACACAGGGTGGCTTAGACGGGAACGCTAATGCAAACAGTTACGGAAATGCAAGTGGAAACGCTAACTGTAACAGTAACAAAAGCACACACCCTTTTTTCCCAAAAATCTGCATAGAGAAACACAGTGAATACAAAGAATTTATGCATAATAATGGGCCTTGGGGCAGAAAATGAGCACTTGGAATACTAAATTGCTTATTTCTCAGGAACCATATCATGTAGAAAAAAAATTAAAATTCCATATAATTTATGACTCTTCTGGCTAGTTTTGTGCTTAGCCCCCTAATGCGGTTAAGCATTATTTGGACGAAAAGTCCATACCTCAAAGCGTTTCCGAGTTATGGGCCCCGAAAGGCGTGGCGGATGCCGTAATGTTAGTCTACGGAAAAAAATATCAAACTTCAGAGTACTGTAACTTTGCATCCCTGTCATATTTTGTCACCAAGGTGCCAAAAGGCACATCTGTGGGATGTTGGCTTTCTTCCTTCCAAATTTCAGCCCAAAAGACCAAACTGTTCTTTTACAGCAGGGTGGCAAACAATTCCTGTTATTTTGGGCATAGTGCCACAAAGTAGTGTCGCAAATCATGACACTTTCACAAAACAAATCATAAAAGTACTGCAGGTGCGACACTACTTGGCGACACTACGGTTTACAAAAATTTCAAAAACATATTTCTGGGGTGTTTAACCCCCCCAAAAAAGACATGACTAGCATCCTCAGGGCTCGACTAGGTGAACACAAAAAAAAAATTGTGTCTCTAGAGGGTTCCAAATTTAAATGCAAGCATTTCTGTGACCAGTAACTGAACAAAAAGACTGACTCACGGCACTACAGGGGTCATTTGTGACACTAAAAACTGCACTTGCGACACTGTTGAATATTTTGTTAACTTTCCCATTGACTATAATAGGATATTTGTTTTTTGAATAACTTTCGAACCGTTTAATATTTTTTCACGAAATCTTTGAAAGCCACATCAGAGACCCTGCTGCATGTTCCCTGAAGGTTTCAGACTGGTCGCGCAAACTGTGTGACCTGTAGGTGTGAGAAAAGAATGTGTAAAAAAGCGTAAATGCAACTTTCTATTGTGCTTTATAGCTCCGCAATCGTATATCCGACTGTTACGAAACGTAGCAGATTCAGAAATCTGTGTCACCGCTCCATGCCTGCCAAATTTCAGGCAAATCCATTATATAGCGGCAAAGTTATAAAGCTGCAAAAGTTCACATTTTAACATTAAATGGGGTACTCAACCCTAACTACAGTGGCACTACCGTACCACTATTTTTTATATATATATATATATATATATATATATTTATACAACATGGCCTGGATATTCAAACTGTGGCGCAAGCCTGGGCACAGCTCAACTTGGCTGCGCTGGAGTGTGGCTTGGGCGATATTCAACAGAGCTGCACTACGGCTCAGCAGCTTTGAATATCGCACCCTGGCCACCCCCACTGTGCATGGTGCAGTGGCACTGCCCAGCGCAAGTAGCCAGAGTGGAGCATGGAGATGCGCTAGCACAAGTGCAATTGCGCCATTCACAGCACCTGCGATATTCAAAAGGGGACATACAAATGGGGCCATAATTTATGCAAGGTGCACATGGGGCCATTTGCATGTCATTATGGCCCCATTTGCATCCCATTAGCATGCAGGTGCACCAATCCCCGACGACTTGCGCCTGGCACCCTGCCAGGCAGCAGCCATCAGGGACCAATTCCCCCCGCAGCCCGATCGTGGGCATTTGTGCAAAATAAAAGATCGCTTCCAATATCCCTGTTGGTCCAGTGGACCGCTATCCACCCGATCACGCGGAACTGTAAAAAAATAATATTCTGTCCTATATCCCTGGTGGTCCAGTGGACTGCTATGCGCCCGATCGCGGGCATTTGTGTCTCAGAAAGATCCCCTCCCAATATCCCTGGTGGTCCAGTGGACTAGCTATCTGCCCAATCATGGGCATTTGTCAAAAACAATGATATCCAATATCCCTAGTTGTCTAGTGGTCCCCCACCTCCACTGAGCCCCACCGCCCCTCCTCCCCGTCAGCGGTGGGCGGCAGCTACCCACCTGCCGCCACCCACCGACTGACACCTTGGTAGGCTGCACGCGCATTGGTAGACAGCGTGAGCCAATGGGCATGCAGTCCCTACCTTACTACACATTCCAGATACGTGAATGAATTGGGCGTGCAGCCCTACTGAGGTGTCAGTCGGTGGGCAACAGGGTGGCAGGTGAGTGGGGTGCTGCTGCCCACCAGCTGACGGGGGAGGAGTGGGGCGGTGGGGCTCAGTGGGAGGGTGGAAGGACCACTAGACCACCAGGGATATTGGAATTCTTTATTTTTTACAAATGCCCATGATCAGGCAGGTAGCTGGTCCACTGGACCACCAGGGATATTGGGAGGGGATCTTTCTGTGACACAAATGCCCGCGATCGGGCAGATAGTGGTCCACTGGACCACCAGGGATATAGGACGGAATATTATTTTTTTACAGATGCCTGCGATCAGGCATGGGGGCACCACCAGGTGCAGCCGGAACTCGGGGGTCCACCCACAGGTGGCAGCTGCCGTGTTGCACCCTGCAATGTGGCAGCTCACCTTTGGGTGGCCATGAGTTTTTCCTTTTTTTTTTGGCTTAACTTTGTGCAGGCGCAAGTACGGGTTGCGCATGCATGGCTCTGCACGTCCCGGGCTGAATATCGGGCTGTGCAGTTTATGCATGGGCACGCTCCCCCTACCTGTGCCTGCCTGCATACATTACTGATGCTATCTGGCGCATTGGGATTTGTGCGGCGCACTTTTCTCTTTTGAATATCATGCCGAGGCACATTATTGGGTTTTGCATGACGCAACACTGTTGTGCCATGTGCAACCCTTTTGAATATCTGGGTCCATGTGTTTTGGGATAAATGCAGGGATAAAACATAGTATCTTCATCAGGCAGTGGAGAGATCACTGACATCTCCATGTTCCTATTCTTCATAGTGATATCTCCATGTTCCTATATGTCATGGTGATATGTTCCTGTACGTCATTCAAAAGGAAGTGAAAGTACAGTATTTCACTCTCTTTTGCAGAGCCGTCTCTCTCACACCTCCCAAACACAGTTGCCTCCGACAACTATCTGGTAAATCCTGCCATTATGTTTACATAAATAAATACGAACACACATACAAACATACGAAGAAGCCAGCAGCAGAAGGCCATTTGGTCTATCACATCTGCTCATATTGCAGGGTCCACAGCTTGAGCTAATGTTCCTGCCCTCCATCCCTACTCCTTCCATCCTCCCTACTTATGATCCTTACCTTTCCCTTTTGCCTATCCCAGCCTCCCTTAAAACTGCTCACTGTCTTCAATGAGACAACCTCTTCCAGTAGTACATTCCAAGTGTCCACCACCCTCTCTGTGAAGAAGTGCTTCCTGACCTCCCTCCTAATCCTCCCACCCTTCAGCTTAAGACTGTGCCCCCTCATGTTATGGTTGCCACTCAACTTAAAGAGACTCTCCTTATCAACCTTATTTATCAATTTCAGGTACTGAAAGGTCCCAATCATGTCTTCTCTCTCTCTCTCCTGTCTTCCAGGGAGTACATGTTCATGCCCTCAACCTCTTCTCATATGCCTTACCCTGCTGACTGGCTATCATCTTTGTAGCCCTCCTCTGGACCTTCTCCAGCAGGTTAATGTCCTTTTTGAGGTATGGGCACCAGTACTGAACTTCATACTCTAGATGTGGCCTTACCAGTAACCTATACAAGGGCAGTATAACCTCCTTCCTCCTTCTACTGATCATCCTAGCTATGCATCCCAACATCTTGTTTGCCTTTGCTGCTGTTTTCTTGCACTGCGTGGAGTGCTTCAGGTTACTAATGATCATTACTCCCAGGTCCTTCTCCTCCTCTGATGTGGATACTCTGACTCCACCCAGGTAGTACTCTGTCCTGGGATTCTTGGCTCCAATATGCATAACTTTGCATTTCTTGGCATTGAGGTTGAGCTGCAAGATCCTGGACCATCTCCACAGCTTTTCCAGATATTTCTGTATGTCCTGTATCCCTTCAGCTGTGTCCACTAGCCCACAGAACTTGGTGTCATCCACGAATAGGCAGATTTTGCCCTTAGTGCTATCCCCAATATCATTGATGAAGCCATTGAACAACACTGGCCCCAGCACAGAACCCTGTGGGACCCCACTGGTTACCTCTCTGGTGCCAGATAACTCCCCCCCCCACAACCACCCTCTAGGTTCCAGTTTTCCGCCCATGTGGTTGTCTTTTCCCCAACTCTATGATCCACCAACTTCCTGATCAACCTTTTGTGTGGCACAGAGTCAAACGCCTTGCTGAAATCAAGATAGATGATGTCTACTGCTTGGCCCCTGTCTACTGTCTTAGTGACACAGTCAAAGAAGTCAATCAGATTTGTTTGACATGATATCCCAGCCCCATGAACCCATGCTGCCTCTCATACTGGAGAACATTCTCCTCTAGATATTCCACCAACCTTTCTTTTAGTATGGTCTCCGTGAGCTTGCCCACAATGGAGGTCAGACTGACTGGTCTGTAATTCCATGGGTCATCTTTGGGACCACTTTTGTTGTGGGATACTATGTGTGCTGTTCTCCAGCCCTGCAGCACCATGCCTGACTCTAGTGAACTGTTAAATAGGTCTGCCAGTGGCCCTGCCAGCTCCTCAGCCAGTTCCTTTGGTACCCTTGGATGTACTGTGTCCAGGCCTGGTGATTTATCCACCTTCAATGCCAGAACACCCTCTCTCATTCTATTCTCCTCTATCAGTACATCTGCGTTCCCCTCCCCCTCTGCTCCTCTTTTCCCTCCTGAAAGCACTGGTCAGTCCCTTTCTCTGATGAAGATGGAACAGAAGCATTCATTTAGTATCTCAGCTTGTCCCCCATTATCCTCCACCCACTCCACCCCTTTCTTAAGCCTTCCTTCTTGTCCCTTTTCTCACTTACATAGTGAAGGAAAGCCTTCTCTCCCTTCTTAATTCCTTCAGCTATCTGCAGCTTCTTCTGCGCCTTTGCTCACTGGACTTCCTTACTTGCCTCACTAGTCAACCTTAGGTCATTTTCTCGGTCCACCTCTCTCTTGGTCTTCCTGAATCTTCTATAGGCCAATCTCTTTTCCTTTACCGCCTTGGCAACCCCATAACTGAACCAGCTGGGCACTTTGGCCCTTATGTTCTTCCCCCTGAGCCTAATGCACTCATCTGTGTCAATCAGTATTTCTTCCTTAATAATGGACCACCTTTGGTCCACCCAGATATCTGCTCTGATGCCCACCAAATGGCTCCTTAGCACTTTGCCCATTTTTCTGAAGTCTGCCCTCTGGAATTCCAAGATTTTGGTCTTAGTCAGGATGCGTTCTTTGCCTATATCCAACTGGAACCCCACTGTGCAATGGTCACTTCCACCCAGTGGCTCCCTGACCATTATTTCCTGCATACAGTATGCTTACCATTTGTAAGCACCAGATCAGGAATTGACTTAGCTCTTGTTGGTTCAGTGATGCCCTGAGTCAGGAAACCATTCTGCAGTCCTTCCAGGATCACCTGACTCTTAGCACATGTTGTGGATGGTATGCTCCAGTTCACCTTGGGCAGGTTGAAGTCCCCCACAATTACCACCTCTACTTTCCCTGCAGCTTCCAATATTTGTGAGATCAGTTCCTTTTTCCTCTCCTCATCTTGACTGGGTGACTGTAAACCACCCCCAGCCACACCTTTGTCACTCTATTTAACCTTAACTGAACCCATAAAGCCTCCACCTCACCTTCCTCTGACTCCTCCCTCATGCAAGTTATTCACTCCCTGATATAAACTGCCACCCCACCCTCTTCCAGACTACCCTATCCCTCCTGTTTAGTTTATATCCAGGTATCGCAAGGTCCCAGTCATGGTGTGATGTTGCCCAAGTCTCAGTTACTGCAGCTATGTCCACCCTCCTGTCTGCTAATAGTGCCTGCAGGTCATCCATTTTGTTTCCAAGACTCCATGCATTCAAAGACATCACCCTTCACCTAGAGTCTGACCTTCCTTCTCTTCCCTCTTTTCTTCTATCCACATTTATCCCCTCTATGTGCACCCATTCACGTACCCTTGTAAATAAATAGTTTAAAAAGGTACCTGGTTGAGCCTGCCATGTGGTACTGTGAAAACCCTGTATTACTTTCACTCCCCCCCCCCAAAAATGTGGCGTGACCAAGCGGTATCTAAACTCACAGATAACATGCTGCCAGACCTTTAAAATAAGTCAGCCCTTTTTAGAAAATCATGCTTTTAGCTCAATCTAACACTGTTTACTCAAAAGAAGGTACCGACCCTGCTGAAAGCACAGAGAGTAGGCAACTTCAGAACAGAAGGAACCATGAGCCTGTGTTGCTAGAGCAACACATGCTCACACTTCCTTCTCTGGTTATAAAGCCACCGACTCACTCGCTATGCTTTCAGTAGAGTCAGTACCTTCTTTTGAATAAACAGTGTTACAGTGACCTAAAAACAGGATTTTCTCAAAAAGACTGAGTTATTTTAAAGGTCTGGCAGCATGTTATTTTTGAGTTTACATACCATTCGGTCGATAAACTGACAGGATCAACCAGATATCTTTTTTTATATATAAAATATTGCATCTGTTATCTTGCTGGAAGATTGGGGTGGTGGGTCTTTGGGTGATTGTTTTGCATAATGCCCAAAACACATGTGATATAAACAGAACATGACATGGCCTGACTGAAGATATCATATTTATCTTCACTTGAGGCCAATGACATCATGATATCTTCAGTCAGGCCATGTCATGTCCCCTATATATCTATATATATATATCACGTAGGTAGTATATGAGTGTATATATATATATATATATTAGAGGTAAAACTCAGTTTAATGTTAGTTGTTCACAGCGACAGTGAGAAATTAGTAGCAGTTGAACCCTGATTTTCGCTTACCCCCCCAACCAGCATTGAGTAGGCATTGGGGTCATCAGTTCTAACTCTCACCCCATCACATGTGTAAAACAGCAGAAGTATAGGAGAATGGGGTGAGAGTTAGACCGATGACCCCAATGCACAGCCCAGTGCCGGTGGGGTGGGCGGGGGTCCAAGGGGGTTTTCAACTATAACACTGAATTTCCTCACTTTTGTTGCTGTGAACAACCCTAATGCATTAAACTGAGTTTTTTGCCTCTAATTTCCCTTCTTTTTGAGAATGATAACGAGAAATAGTGAATGTAATGCAACGGCGGAACGCTCCCACCACGTGATGTCTTGTGGCATAGTAACAGGAACAATAACGTAAACAGAAGTGCTAACAGTGGCGCACATGGTAACACAAGAGTGAATGAGAACAGAAAGGGTAATGCACACGGTGGCATAAATGGGAACGGTCTGCCACGTGATGTGTTGTCACATAGTAACAGGGTGCCTGCAAATGGAAATGTCAATGGGCATGGTGACGCAAAGTGAAACAGAAAGAGAAACAGTATTGTAGACACAAATAGCAAAAAATAACAGAAACGCAAGCGCAAATGAAAACACAAAGAATAACGCACATGGTGGCGTAGACGTCAACGGTAAGTGAAACGGGTATGGAACTTCAAGCGGAAAGGGCAACGGTAACAGTAATGTAAGCGCACAGGCTGGTTTTCCACAAAACCTGCATAGAGAAAGACAGTGAGTACAAAGAATGTATGCATAATAATAGGTATTGGAGCAGAAAATGAGGACTTGGAATACTAAATAGGTTATATCTCAGGAACCGTACGACGTAGAAAAAAATTTTAAAGTCATATGATTTATGACTGTCCTGGCTAGTTTTATGCTTAGCCCCCATTAGGGGGCTAAGCATTTTTCTGACAAAAGTCCGTATCTCGCACCGTTTCTGAGATACGGGCCCTGAAAGGTGCGGCGAACGCCGTAATGTTATCCTATGGGAAAAAATGAGAAGTTCGAAGCACCATAACTTTGCCACCCTGTAATATTTTTTCACCAAACTACTGAAAGATACATCTGTGGTCTGTTGGCTGTCTTCCCTCCAAATTTCAGGAAAAAAACCAAACCGTTATTTTGCAGCAGGGTGCCAAAGGATTCCTGTAATGCGTCGGGTGCAGTGATGTTATCCTATGGGAAAAACTGTCAACTTTGGAGTGCTGTAACTTTGCCGCCATGTAATACTTTTTCAACAAAACACTGAAAGGCACACCTGTGAGATGTCGGCTGCGTTCCCTCCAAATTTCAGCCCAAAACTCCCAACAGTTCTTTTGCAGCGCAGTGCCGAAGAATTGCTGTCATTTTCCCACAGACTAGAAAACTACTGTCGCGATTTGCGAAAGCTTTCACAAAAATTTGCAACACTTTTGTGAGCATGAAAGTGCTCTGTGAAAGTGCTTTTTCCAGAAATTTGAAAAACATATTTCTGGGGTGTTTTACCCCAAAATAGAGACATGGCTAGCATCCTCAGAGTCCGACTAGGTGAATACAAAAAGAATTAGGTTGCTAGACTGTCCCAAATTTAAATGCCAAGCATTTTTCTGATCACTAACTGAAAACAAAATGGTGGATTTGCGAAAGTAACAGGGCCATTTGAGAAAGTAAAAATGCATTTGCGAAAGTGTTGAACTTTTTTTTAACTTTTCCCATTGACTTATAATGGGAAATTGTTTTTTGAATAACGTTTGAACCGTTTAATATTTTTTCACCAAGTCTTCGAAAGGCACATTGGGGACCCTGGCCACATGTTCCCTGAAGATTTTGGGCCAGTCGTGCAAACCGTGCGACCTGTACATGCGACCGTAGAATTCCAGAAAAAGCGTAAACACGCACGCAGATCATGCTTAATAACTCTGCAGCCGTGTATCCGACTGGTACAAAACTTAGCAGATCCCAAGGCCTATGGTTCTTGATTGTGTATTCCAAATTTCAGGTAAATCTGTCAAACAGTTGCAAAGTTATTAAGGTGCAAAATATTGGGTTTAACATAGAAATGGCTCCTCAACCCTAACTATGGTAACACTACCGTGCTGCCATAATATATAATATATATATATATAAATATACATGTGAGTGTATGAGTGTGTGTGTGTGTGTGTGTACATATATAAATATATATCTACAGTGGCATCCCCCAGGATGAATTCTGCAGCATTTGGCAGCACTCTGCAGAATGCTGCAGAAGACCTACTGAATAAAGCAATGTAATTTCAATGGCAATTAGTCCCCTTTGTCATTCAGGAAAAGGTGGCATTGCTAGCATGAAGTGAATGCCACAGTTTCCTGCATGACAAAGGGGACTAATTGCCATTGAAATCACATTGCTTTATTCAGTAGGTCTGCTGCAACATACTGCAGAGTGTGTTAAAAGTGCGTTTCATCCTGGGTGATGCAACTGTGTGTGTGTGTATATGTATATATATATATATATATATATATTTATATTATAGTGGCACGGTAGTGCCACTATAGTTAGGGTTGAGGAGCCATTTACATGTTAAACCCAAAATTGTGCACCTTAATAACTGCAACTGTTTGACAGATTTGCCTGAAATTTGGAATACACGATCAAGACCCATACGCCTTGGGATTTGTCAAGTTTCGTACTGGTTACATATACGACTGCAGAGTTATTAAGTGGGATCTACGTGTTTTTACGCTTTTCTGGAATTTTACTATCATCTCTACAGGTCGCACGGTTTGTGCGACTGGTCAGAAATCTTCAGGGAACGTGCGGCCAGGGTCCCTAATGTGCCTTTTGAAGATTTCATGAAAAAATAATAAAAGGTTCAAAAGTTATTCAAAAAACAAGTTCCCATTATAAGTCAATGGGAAAAGTTAACAAAAAGTTCTACAGTGTGGCAAATGCAGTTTTTGCTTTCGCAAATGGCCCTTTTACTGTCACAAATCCACCATTTTGTTTTCAGTTAATGATCAGAAAAATGTTTGGCATTTAAAATTGGGACCCTCTAGCAACTTAATCATTTTTGTATTCACCTAGTCAGACCCTGAGGATGCTAGCCATGTCTATTTTGGGGTAAAACACCCTAGAAATATGTTTTTCAAATTTCTGGGAAAAGTACTTTTGCAAAGCACTGTCGCACTTGCGACACTGTTGAATGAATTTGTGAAAGCTTTTGCAGACTTCAACAGTACTTTCCTATGCTGTGGGAAAATGACAGAAATTCTTTGGCACCCTGCTGCAAAAGAACAGTTTCTAAATATTTTTTCTTAGTTGTGCAAGGTTTTAACTTTGATCTACACTGCCTCCCTTGCATCTGAAATTTATGAATGTAAGGCACGGTTCTTCTACTAGTGCCAAAAGCTGAGAAATGGAAGTGAAGCTGAGCACCCAGTTTCATCACCATCAGGGGGTATAAATCTGTGGGGATCGTGGGTCAAAGCAGGGGTGTAGCCAGGGATTTCAGATTTGCACACCAAGTGAACTCACTGCTACACCCCCCTTGTTAGTTTGTGCTACCGCCTCGGGGTGTAGTCAGACAATATACAAATATACACCAGGATTGTGTTTGTTGCCTCATTTGGCACAATAAATACAACTTTTGTATCTCATGACAAAGGTTATTGCCATGCATGGGTAAATACAAATGCCATGCATTGCTCCGTAAGACACCCACATACCAGCCCAGACCCTATAAAGCTGTATTGTCCTTGGGATGCAAAGACAGTGTTAGTGACCAGTCCTTCTAGTTTCAACTCCTATGAATAAAATTACAGAAAGGGTCAGCATTTTCTTTTGCTTTCAGGGAAAAAGGAAGCAGTTTAGAGCCTATTTGCTACCCCCTTAAATAAAATTGCACACCACGAAGTACTTGGAGTATGCCTGGCTACACCCATGGGTCAAAGCCCCTTTCTTTAACCACTGATCAATGGTGAATTCATGTCATCTTCCAGTATTCTGGGTAGTGAATGTGAACTCTGTCGAGATTCAGCATTTGGGCTCCCTACTGTGAGTTGCCTGCATTTAGATTAATCGTACAACATCGGGATTTTGTTTTCAACAAAAAAGGTAATTACTGGACATTCTTTGGTGAAAAATATAATGAATCTGTTGGGCTTGATGGGCATAAAGGTAATGGGTACTGTATTATTAATAAATGTAGAAATCCTCCATTTTATCTGAAGTCTATGGTGCTTACAGGGCATGAAGGTGGTGGGCACTGGATGATCAAATAAGTTTTCATTGAAATCTGTGGTGCTTGCAGACATAAAGGTAAATGGTAAAATAAGTGTAGAAATCTTGTTTTTTGTTTAGCTTGTGGGGTACAGTATATTTTACACACATTTGGAGCTGTAAATAAAGCCACATCCAGAAGTAGCACGCAGCATTTCTGAAGAGTCCAGCATTTGGATTTATAAATAACTGGTGCTTGCATGGCTATAATGTAGGCAGTACTTGATGATAAAATAAATGTGCTTTTCAGTGTTTTGTTGAAAAAATATTACATGGCGGCAAAGTTACAGCACTCCAAAGTTGACGCTTTTTCCCATAGGATAACATTGCGGCGTCTGACGCATTACAGGAATCATTTGGCCCCCTGCTGCAAAATAACAGTTTGGTCTTTTGGGCTGAAATTTGAAGGGAACACAGCCAACATCCCACAGATGTGCCTTTCTGTGGTTTGGTGAAAAATAGTACAGGGAGCCAAAGTTATGGCACTCCAAACTTCTCTTTTTTTCCCATAGGATAACATTACGGCATTCGCCATGCCTTTCAGGGCCCATATCTCGGAAACGGTGCGAGATACGGATTTTTTGTTGGAAAATGCTTAGCCTATGTTTTATTTTCATAAAGTGACAAGACAAGAAGTTCTGAAATTTCTAAAAACAATCCCTGACAAGTACAGCGAATGAGGGGAGATCCTTAATGGAAGATTTATTAGTTTGGCAGCGTCATTTGTTGCTGGACCTCTCAGCGCAATTTTCAATTTTTGCTTAACATCAGGTCAATTTCCATCATGTTGGAAGTGTATTAGTGTGGTTCCAGTCCAAAAGAAAACAAATGCTGTGACCCCTGATGATTTTCGTCCAATATCAATCTTAAATCCAGTTAGTAAAATTCTTGAAAAACTGGTGGCAAATCAAATTACTGATTAGGAATGTTTTGGTATCCCAGCAGCATGGCTTTCAAAAGGGTCATAGAACAGAGACTGCCTTGGTCAGGTTCACGAATACCATCCTATTGGGGTTTGAAAAGGGGCTTATGACTGGAGTGGTTTTTGTGGACCTAAACCAGGCATTTGATTTGCTTGAACACGATCTTTTATTGGAGAATTGGCTTACTTAAGATGTTTCCTACTGGTGGTGGATTAGTGTAGAGATTACTTATCTGGACCTAAGCAATTTGTTGCCATTGGTTCCACAATTTCTTCCTTCTCTTTAATAAATTATGGTTGTTTAGTTTATTTGTTAATTTCCTTCTATTTGTAAATCGTGAATGTTTATTGTATAATGATGATTTGGTTTTGTTTCATCAATCTAATTCCATTTTGGAATTATCCTCAGTTGTAGAAAAATAAATGTATTTGGTAAGCAACTGGTTTATTGAGAATGAATTGATTTTGAATGTAAAAAAAAAAAAAATAAGTCAATGCTCTTTGGTACTTCACAAATGTTAAAAGCTAATCCTGAGTTTGTGATTCATGATGTGTTAGGGGAGGCCTTGGATTGGGTTTTTTAATTTAAATATGTGGGTCTAATACTTGATCCTTCTTTATAATTTTCCTTACAAGTAAGGGCTGCCTCTCACACCATGAATCTGAAACTGGATTTACTTTATAAAGTTCAACGTTATTTTTCACCTATTGTTCGAAAGTCTATTGTTCCTGGGACATTGGTGCCACATTTTGATTACTGTGCAAGTCTGTATATTAATCTTGGACAAAAGGAACTTAATACTCTAATAGTTGCTTATAATAATATTTGTCATTTTGTTTCAAATTCTCCATTATGTACTCATCACTGTAAGTTATATTCACAGTTGAAAGGGTTATCTCCAAGATCAAAGCTTGCATACATCTTTGGATGTCTAATTTACAAATCCATTTTTTCTACTTCAAAATTCTCCTTAGCTGATTTGGTCTGTTTGTAATTTTTCAGTTTCATTACATGCCTCCCATAATACACTTTTACAAAACCATTGCACATAAGACAAAAGCAGGTTCTAGGTCATTTTCTGTGGCTGCTCCTTTGTTTTTTAATGCTTTACCTGATAATAATTGGTCATCTACCTCATTGCTGTGTTTTAAAACAAATCTTAAACAGTATTTAACAAGTGTGGATAATTGTAATTGCTTTTTGTAACTTATTCATTATTATCTTGTAATGTTCTTATTTCATGTGTATGTTTGTAGACATTGTTTGGGCCAGGCCTGAAAATGGACTAGTTCCAGTGCCTTATCCCAGTTAACAAAATGAATCAATGAAAATGAATGAACTGATAACTGGCACATCTTAGTGGGAGCACGGGCCATCTGGGCCCTGCGCTTCCTTCACATTGCCCATTTTTAGTGTAATGGTATGTGTATGTGGAAGCTTTTGTGCTCCAACTTTCACATTAGTACGGAGCCATAAAGAAGCACCATAGTACTCCAAAGGAAGTCTTGTAACACATTTTTGCCAATATCTCCATAACCTTAGCAAGTAGGAAAAAAAATCCACTGCAGGTGTAATCTATGGCTTTGAAATTTGTTTTTTGGCTTAGTAAGTTGTGGGTAGCAAAAAATACATATCTCACACCATTTTCAAGATACGGGCTCTGCAATGTTAGCCTATGGGAAAGTTCTAAATTTTGGAGCACTGTAACTATGGGCCCATTGAATGTTTTTGGGCCAAACCACGGAAAGGCACATCTGTGGGACCAAGGCTTGCCACCCTGCAAATTTCAGCCCAAAAGCTCCAACTGCTTTGCTGATGGGGTGTGGCAAAGATTTTCTGTTTTGGGGTAAAATACTGTCACAAACGGCGACAGTTTCACAAAAATAGCATGGCACTTTTGTGATTTGCAAACGTGTCATGGACATTTCTGTCACAATTTGCAACAGTACTGGGGCTCTGATTTTTAAAACAGCATTTCTTCGGGGTTCCCCCCATAAAAGATATAGCTGTCATCCTCAGGAACCAACTAGGTAAACACAACAGTCAGTGTTTATCTAGGGGGTCCCAAATTTAAATGGCAGGCATTTTTCTCTCTTGCTAACTGAAAACAAGATGGCCACCTCATGACAGTAAAAGGGCCATTTGTGACAGTAAAATGTAATGGCAGCAGCTTTCAAGAGACATCTTTTTCCCTTTGACTATAATGGGAAATTTGTTTTTTGAATAACTTGTGAACAGTTTAATATTTTTTCACCAAATCTTCAAAGAGCACATCAGTTATCCAGACTGCATCTTTCTGGAAGACTTCAGAACAAATGGACAAATTGTGCAGGTTGTAGCCATAAGCAAAGAAACATGCAAAACGCTGTTTTATTGCATTTTTTTGTTGCTCTGCAATTCCACAATCGCTTATCCGACCATAACGCAACCTGCCAGATCCCAAGATCTAAGGTACCAGACCATATACTGTATGCATAGTTTCAGGCAAATCTATCATATGATGGCAAAGTTATTAAAGAGCAACATTTTGGATTTAGCATAGAAGTGGCTGTGCAACCCTATAATAAATATATATATATATATATATATATATATATATATATATATATAGCTGTTTTGTTCCAGTTACAACCTACACATATCAGTCCCCAGCCCCATTGCTACTCCATCATCTTCAAGCTGGCAAGGATCTGCATGGTGGGGGACTCGAGAACCCTGGGGGCCCAGACTCAAAGCGGCTGGGTGCAATCAACTATGGTATAAAAATATTTTTTTATAGAGCTGTTAAAAAGAGCCATGACTGCCACCTACTCCTGCCATGAAGCCTATCTGCCTGTCCCAGGCCCTATCACTGCTCCCCCGTCATCAAGCCAGTGGGAGTTCACACACTGCAGGATATGAGGACCACGAGGGCCAGTACTCATGGTGGCCGTGCATCCACATAGGTTTTATTCCTTTGTGTTCCCCCCTTGTTCCTGCCCTCCACCCCAAACATCCTGCAATCCACTGCCTGTTTGTATCTTTAGCTTGTGAATAAACAAATTAAACTCCACCTGGGCTCCCAGATAGAATGTGAAAAACACATACAGCAATAAATATGATTTAATAAACACCATGACCTCACAAGAAGGTTTTTTTTTTCACTTGATGTTACTGTTATAGTTGCTGACCTTTGTTATCTGAATTCAAAGAAATAAATCATTATTAAATATCATCAAATCATTATTAAATATCAACACCATCATCTTCAAACACTACCAAGAAGGGTTCTATGTGATAATCGCGAGTGCCGAACAGCAACTTGCATTATCTCAACGTCAGGGTGACAAAAACAATTTCATCACCCTGACATCCTCGGAGCTGGAGAATTAAATACTTTGCTCTCTGTAAGGGGGTTCCCCCTCCACATGGGGGGTGAAGCCCCCCGACCCCTACTTAAAGATTCTCAACCCAGGGGGTATGTCGGGGGTAAAAGCAAAATAACATAAGCTTTAAATAGTGCAACAAAAAACATTGTAGCACCTGACCCAGACTCAAACCCAGAACCCCATGCACCGCAAGCGGAGGCCAACTCCTGACTCCACAGTGCAGCTCGGCAGCCGACCACAGCACTACCCCCTACATCCCCACTGCCCCCTCCCAGGCCATGCTCACCATGTTCGCCCCCCACGCTCATGTACATATAGCGACATCCTGTCGCTAGGGTTGCCCACCCCATCACACCCGGTCATCCTCCCTTCCCCCTCACCTTTCAGGCTTTCAACCACATCTTGTCACCATTTCAGACAGTGCCATGATCAGGCACCCACCTCACATGCTACCACCAAGAAGTAAGTAATAATATCCAACTGGGTGGGCATTATTGGGATATAACGGACCACCCAGGGGTGTAATGAGGCCCAACACCACAGGTGGAGGGCCTTATAGTCCCTGGAAGATCTGTTATATCCCATCATGACCACCCTGGAGGATATTATTACACTTTGAATATGGTCTGGATATGAAATTTTAAGTATAAATTTGAAAGATTAAGGAAAAAAAAACAGAATAAAATAGATTCAATTTAGTAAAAAATGTTTATTGTAAAGTAGTCCCTGAAGTGGCGGAATTGCTAAGAATTGCCAGTAGAGGGCGCAGGTGTTTTATTGTGGTGGTGATCATGCACAGAACGTTCTTTCCCCAGAATAAGCGTTCTTTTGTAGAATAATTTGTGGCCAAGTGGTTTGAAATGTTGCCCGTTCTCAGCATTTGGTGTACTGTGTGTTCCGGGTTGTGTAGATTGGTAGTGAGTGGAGCGCAACACTGTGCAGGTGGTTAGAAGCAACTGAAATTTAGGAGCAGAAGTCTGAGTTGAAGAGAGCTGGCAGAAAAAAATATGAAAGGTAAGGTGACTGGAGCAGTGGGGGAGAGTAGTGTTTGTTATGTTGTGTTGCAGTTTTAAGTTGAGTCACAGTTGGTTCTAGTGGCTTGTAGTAGTGTTGCCCAAGCAAGAAAAAAAAGATTTCTTTTGGAAATGGTCTCGACCGGGTGGTGACAGCTTAAGTGAGCTGGTGTAATGGAAATAGGTAGCAGCTAGTTTACCACTCACTTTGCGATGGGAAAAAAAATGGTGGTAGTGAGCTTTAGATGTTGGGGTAGCTCCTGGATACAGCAAGTGATGGGGCAGTAGAAAGTGACACTCATTATTTTGAGGGCATTGTTGAAAAATAACAGTCCAGGTGCCAGGCTGTTTCAGCCAATCAGGATACAAGTTTCACTTTAGCCATATTCTAAGCACCCTTATTTTTTTGGGGGGGAGGGCCAAGCCCCCCAAGAGTCTCAGCCCTCGCTCTGCTCACCGCTCCTGCATGCCCCAGGCTTATTCCCCTCAGGCTGAGCAACCAGGTGGGTGACCCCTCTGAAAGGACACTAGTGTAGGCAAGCCCTAGCTTCCCCTCCAGGTTGGAGCCACTGGAGTGGGACCCTCCCAGCAGACATGGGTAGGTAACGGGACAGCAGCCAGGACAGGCATCATAATTGAGGGCAGCCATTTCTTTTTAATGGTATCCTGGGGGCAGGGATGTGCTATAACAACCAACATCCACCCAACCCCCCCAGACATAAGGTGCCAGCCACAGCAGTACCCCCAGCCTCTGCTAGAGGTCCCCAATGTGCTAGACACTCATTCACCCCTTGCCTTGGAGAAGGAGAGCAGTCCCTGGGATGCCCAATCCTTTTCCCCCTGTCTAGCCCTCTGACTCCCGAGTCCATCCCCAAAACCAGCATGTGGGCACCACAAGCAGATGACTTGCCATTGTGCCAGTGGTCTGTCCCCCAAGAAGCCCCCTTATTATGAGATGCCTGTTCTAGCTGTTCGTCATCATTGCTTTTATGTTCCTGCCACTGTTGACCGAACTGGTAAGAGAATTTATTAAGACGGACTTTTAGGACCGATGCTGGTTCAACAACTATTTCATTAACCGGCATCACAGCGGCATGCTCCATGTCGACCGCGATTTGCAGCCGGCAGGGAGCCGCGCACATCGGACAATGTTTTTTCTTTGGAGGGCTTTGCCCCTGAACCTACTGAGTTGGACTTGGTTTGGGGAGGGGGTGGAGGATGGGGGAAAAGTGTTGCTGGGTCCTGGGTGAACTTTCACAGTGACATGTTGCTGTTGTCAGCATCGACATATGTCGCTGTAGAAGTGTTGCTGTGTGGGAGGCATACCAACATAAGGTACTGTACATTTTCAGAAGTATGCCTCATACAGCTATTAGACACAACATTTTCAGCTGTGCTAAATATATGCTCACAGTAAACACTAGTGGGAGGGCAACTAATATGCCTCATAGCAAAAGCAAACAGTCCAGGGCAATTTTTGTTCTTGTTCAGCCGGTACTCAAAAGGGACATCAGCAATATTATCGAGTGGTTCTCATAAATAGGCTTCCACAATAGCAGACACTGGCAAAGGAGGCATCTCCACGACATGCACATCTGAATTATCAGTTTCCATGAGTTTTGACCAAAAAGTGGGAGAGTCATCTGTTTGCTTTTCAGAATGACATGCCTTTGTCAAGGGCCGTGAAAGAGGACTTTGTGCAGGACTACTCAATGTTGATGAAGGAGTACATGGTGGCACTATGGGGAAATTATTGCTGTCACCACCAGTAGATGTTGCATCATCAGATGCAGCATCCACATCATGTGATTCACTTGTATTGTCACATACAGGTCCTTTCTTTTCCTGTGCAGTTGCTGAAGTCAGCATGTTTTTGTATTCAAAATAAGAGTCACTGAGATCTGAAGGACACAGCTGTTGCAACTTAAACTGGGGGTTAAGAAGAATCAAATGAAGAAATTGTTTATCTGTCATGATGTTGTTAAGTCTTCTGCAGTTTTGGAATTGCTATATCAGTTGGTCCATAAGTAAGTAAAGTAAAATGTTATTTTTAAAGTGCTTTTCAAAGCCAAAGCACTGTACAGACACATTAAAACACACAGTTAAATTAAATTAAACAATCATATTTAAAATAATTCAGCTTTAAAAAACAGATAAGTTTTGTGCTCAGTTTTAAAACCTGAGACAGTCAGACATTCTCTTATGCGAAGAGGTAGAGAATTGCACAGGGAAGGGGCAGCATAAAAAAACACACATGCCCCAGATGTCTTTAACCGAACCCTGGGAAACTCTAGCAATCCCTCGTTGGTGGATTGGAGAGAGTGGAAGGGGCAGTAGGGAGTAAGAAGATCTTGCAAGTACTGGGCTCCCTGTTCATGTAGGGTTTTATAGGTCAGCAACCCAAATTTAAAAGTGATCTGCCATTGAACCGGCAGGCAGTGCAATCCTCACAGCACAGGCGTAATATGATTAGACCTAGATGTACCAGTCAGAAACCTGGCTGCGATGTTCTGCACTAGATGCAAGCAGCAGATATCAACCCCTGGCAGCCCTAGGTAAAGGGCATTGCAGTAATCAAGGAGGGAGGTGACGAAGGCGTGGGCTAATATGGGAAGGTCAGCATGAGGAACCAGGTGTTTCACCCGCGCGATGTTCCTAAGATGATAAAAGGAAGAATTGACAACGGCAGACACCTGAGATTTCAGGGTCAAACCATCATCAAAAATAATGCCCAGGTCACGCACCCGGTCTGAGGTCAAGAGCTGGACACCATCAAGCCATAAGCCAGATGGAATCCCAGCCATAGGACCTGCCTCAAGTTGACCAGGGTCCACAACCAACACCTCAGTCTTATTGTGGTTTAACCTCATCCAGCTAGTGCTCATCCAATCTCTGATCTCGGTTAGACAGCTGTTAAGCATGGAGATTGCATCATCCTGTCCAGGAATAAAGGACAAATACAGTCGGGTATCATATGCATAGCAGTGAAAACCCAAACTGTATCACCTAATGATCTCTCCTAATGGTAGCATATAAACTGCGAACAACATGGGCACCAAAATGGAGCCCTGCGGTACCCCACAAGACAGGGAGAAGGTGACAGAGGAATAAATTCCAGTGACAACCCTCCGTGTCCTGCCTCTAAGAAAAGATCAAAACCAATGTAAAATTGTTCCAGACAGTCCAAAAAGAAGCTGCAGGCACTCCAAAAGCACACCATGGAACACTGTATCAAATGCCGCAGAGAGATCAAGAAAGACTAGAATAGTACGAGCCTTTCGATCTCTCGCAGTTAGGAGATCATTTAAAACCCAGACCAGGGTAGTCTCAGTGCTATGTCTTTTCCTAAACCCAAATTGGAGAACATCATAGACATTGTGATTTGTAAGATGGTCATCCAGCTGCAGAGCAACCACCTTTTCAATAACCTTACCCAAAAAGGGCAGGTTAGAGACAAGTCTATAATTAACTAAGCAGTCTGGGTCCAGGGAGGATTTTTTAAGGAGTGGTCGAATGACCGCTTCCTTGAGGGGATCAGGAAAGACCCCCTGCTCAAGGACTTCCAGATAATTTCAGCAAGGATCAGGCAGATAACATCTACACAACCTACTAATACCGGTGTAGGGTCCAGATCCCAACTACAGCTGGCTGGTCATACACTCTGGACAATCCTCACAGTGTCTATGAAACCCGGCCTGCTAAAGTCAAACCAGGCAACATGGGTGCTCGCCACCTCATGCCGATCTCCGCAATTCCTTAAAGAGAGAGCTAGGACGATACCCGATCTAATGCTGGCAATCTTATCTGCGAAGAACAGAGCAAGCTCATCACACTTTATTTGTGAAAAATCTCTTCTAGGCTGCAGACAGACTGGATTGCACAGTCTGTTGACAGTCTGGAAGAGTTGAGCTGGTCTGTTCCACACAGCAGCAATCTCTCTGGACAGGAACTCTGCCTTCTTATGGGCGATTGCTTATTGATAGACCTCATAGTGATCCATCAACCTAAGCCTGTCAACATCAAGACTGGATTTCCGCCAAGCCCTCTCTAGCCTTTGCCCCACTCTCTTCAGCTCCTTCAAGAACCCATCAAACCAAGGGGTTCTGGGGCACAAAGTGAGTGGGTGAACACCAACAGGAGCAATTAATTCCAGGGCACCACCCACTGCCTTATTATAGGCAAGTACAAGATCCCCTGGACTCATTATGCACTCACTTGATAAACCCGATAGGTCTATCACTGCCAATAGGCCCTCTGGGGTAATCCCTCTCAAAGGGCTGTACTGGATCATCTCAGTAGGGGCAGGCCTAATTGGGGGTGCCCCAAAGCTGAATCTTATTGTGTGATGGTCTGACCAATCATTTGGTTCCACCCCCAGTCCTGTGATCTCCATCCCCAGGTGAAACACAAGATCTAATGAATGACCCCCTATATGGGTAGCAGAGGTAACCACCTGTGTAAGGTCCAACATAGTCGTAAGTTGGAAGAGGTTATTCCCAAACTGCAAGAGTTCATCATCGATCCAAGCACTGACGCCACCCAGAATCAACCATCTGGGTGACTCCAATGCCACATCAATAATAAAGTCCGCAAACTCCTTCAGAAATTCTGCACCATCCCCGGGTGGATGGTAGATGAGGAGAATCCTGAACCCAACACCTGCTCCCAGAGTACACTCAAAAGATCAAGTGCAACCCACTGGCACATCCGTAAGACCCAGCTCCATTTTAAAACAGATGGCCACACCCCCGCCCCTACATCCAACATCGGGCGATATATAACCGAGAACCCAGCTGGAGCAGCAGATTCCAAAATAGGGCCTGCATTCTCATCTAGCCAGGTCTCAGTGATACATGCCAGGTCAGATGTTGCAACAAGATCAGCTATAATAGCGGTCTTGCTCCTAATCGACCTATCATTACATAACACCGCCCGGGTTGGATGGGTTTTCAAGGGATACACCAGATTTATCTCCTTTTCATTCAAAACATCTATGCAGCCTCCAGAGTTCCTTGTTAAATAAATTTATGATGGGAATAACCTGACTTAGAGTAACATTCTCTTTGGTAATTTGTCGAGTTTCTTCCTCCAATGGAGTCAAGA
Source organism: Neoceratodus forsteri (assembly GCA_016271365.2). Taxonomy (NCBI): domain Eukaryota; kingdom Metazoa; phylum Chordata; order Ceratodontiformes; family Ceratodontidae; genus Neoceratodus; species Neoceratodus forsteri. The sequence goes on along the minus strand of CM028136.1, from coordinate 127,886,249 downwards.
GCAATGTAAGATGCTCCATGAGGCCCCATTGAAATGAGTTAACAACACCATCTGCTATGTTGTGCTGTATGGTATATTCATGGACTGCATTTTTTTTTTTTGTGACTTATTGTACTTTTATTTTTTCCATTGCTGCTGGCCCCCTAACCCTGAGAACAGGCTCACCCTGGCCATGGCACCGGACCCCCTTTCTCTGGGAAGCCCCCCCTGGAGTGGGGCCGCAGCAGTGGAACTATCAAGGCTGAAGGGTTCGGCACCATGCCTGGCTCATACGCGGGGGCAATGGCATTATTTCTCTGGCAAGATTCCCCTTGGAGCTAGGACGTGCAATGATGCAAGGGAGCGTGCGTCTGTTCTAGCTCCACCCCATGTCTTGGTGTGGCTTGCTTGTCTCCCAGCATCTGCTGGAGGGCAATAATCATCGACACTCAGAAACCCCCTGCCCCGGAGAAGGAGAGCAGTCCTTTGGACACTCAATCCTTCTCCTCCCCTGCCGACCCCCAAAGACCCGTGGTCATTCCTGAACTCGGGTCACCAGCATGGTGCGAGGTGTGGTGTCCAGCACCTCAACCCTCAGTGCCACTGGGCTGGGTGCCTTCTTTTGTGTGAGAAGTCTCTCACACATGTACAGCATTGAGTTCTGTCTTGTCAGAACATTTTGTTTTTGTTGCTGTATTGGCAAGCCATTTTTTTTTCTTGTGGTCTGCCAATATACCACATGATTTTTCAGAGTGACTGAAATTACCACAGATTTTATTTGCATCCCCCACTTGTATTACCATACTGTTGTCACTGGAAAGGAAAGCTCATGCAAACAGATTTAATGAGTGTGCAAACAATGGAAGTGAGTAAAACCACCACATTTCAATGCACTAACAATATTGGCACCATTGTCTGAAACCACATATCCAGTATTGAGTTCTAGGGACTCTAACCACTTAGAAATGCTGTCATGCAACTCTTCCAAAATATTGTCAGCAGTGTGATGCTTACCAAGCATGCTAACACAAAGAGCTGCCATTGTTTGCCTTCTTTCCTGTACACTGCTGCATGTGGTGGTATTTAAAGATGATTGTGACACCAAATATGCTGTGATGCACATACTGTATAATCAGAAGTTTGAGAACTCTTACACATGTCTATGATCAGGTGCACAGCACCAGATTCACTCTCTTGAAGAGCCAATTTTATTCTACTTCACATACAGTTGTACATTTTGGGAGTAGAGAAAGATGCAGTGTATTTACTGCTTGGTAAGCTACTTGTAACATGGAGCAAAATATCTTAAAAGGGCTCTAAATCCTTCATTCTCTACCACAGAAAATGGTTGCCGATCCTTGACAATAAATTCAGCTAACATCTGATTAATTCTTACTATTATTTGATGTGATCTACTGTAGGCAGTTTTTGTTCAAGCATCGCAGTAAAGGTCTGTTGTTTAGTTCATGCGGGGGGACAAAAACTATGTGATTGCACTGGTAAAGCTGTAGCTTGTCCAAATACTTTTATCAGAGAATCTGAACATGTTTTTTTTTTCTGCCCTGTGTCTTGGTCTCGTCACCATCATTATTGTCTGTAGGATTATTTTCATCACAGATATTTTTCCTTAACTCAGGACTGCCGCTCAGTCGAATGGTTGGATGTGCTCTTTGCAAACGCTTTTAAGTGATGTTGTCCCGAACTGGCCCTCACTTTCCCCCTGCTATGTTCCTGATGACAAAAGGTGCAGAGAACAACAGATTCATTTTTAAGACTTACATGTAAATTGCTCCACACAGCTGAGGTGGAACATTTTGTCGTCATGCCTGGAACTGCAGCAATTTTGGTGGTTGGTGTTTCTAACCTTGATTCATGCACACTGTGGCTGTCCCAGAAGAGCTACTATGATTGCTATTGATTTGTTTCCCACTGCTGGCTATGGCTAATGGTGGTGCTTGCTGTATTCTCTTCCCACTGGCCACTTGCCACTTCACCACCGGTGAAGTCACCAGCCCTGTGGCTAAAAGTGCTGACTCCTGCCACACCACAGAGGCAAAAACAAACAGCTGTGATCTTTTTTTCACCACTCTCTCAACATGGACTGAAGAACTACAGAGAGAGTGGCCAGAAAAGCTACAAGGAGCAGCCATCATGATGGATCTGGCAGAACTACATGACAGTAAGCTATGGTGAGCTCTGGGAGTGCCGTACTGCACATGGCCAGGTCACCAGCAATCATCTGACTGGATTCAGTGTAAGGAGCAGCCACCTGACTGAATTCTTGGTGTGGAGGAGTCAAGTCTGATTGTAAATATCTGCTAGACACATCTCATCTGGCTAATCAGTGGGGGTTTGATGTTCTGAGGCAGTCTCCTACAGTGGAATGAGTCACTCGGGCTGCAGCAGTGAAAGGGAGTGAGTGTTTCATCAGTTTCAGTGATTGCTGGCACATAAAACAATTATATTTGCTGCCATTAGTTTTCTAGTTAGGTAGGTAGGGAGGACACTAGAGAAACTCAGGATGCAAGACAGAAATGACAGAGATGCATACAAAAATGGGATAACAGAACATAAAACTTTGAGTGCAGAGCGATTTGCACTGAAAAAGAAAGCAGGAGACATGGAAAAACACATTTTAAATCTCAGTTTGCATATGAATGTGAAAGGTGGAGAAAAGAACAGGGGGATATAAGAAGGCAGTGTGCCTTAAAGACTACAGTAAAGTGAGTGAAAGATGCAGACAGCTTCCTACTGAAACATAATTTAGAAATAAAAATATGATAAGATAAGGAGCAGATAGAACTGGGAAAGCTTAGCTAGGAGAAAAGAAAGCAGTAGAATATTTGGGCACAAATCAATTTCTGTGGGCAGATACTGAAAGAAAATTAAGAGATATGCACATTTGAGCAAATAAGCCTGAATGCAAAAGGGCATGAACCAAGAAAAGAAAAAAAAGAAGCAGGGGTATAAATACATTAATTAAAAGCACACTCACTATATTTATACTGGAAATGGAAAAATAATGTACTAGAGAGGATCAACTAAGCTACTGAAACAAAAAGGAATGTGGGTGAGTTACAAAACAATGGCACGTTTTCCTCAGAAATGTAGAAAATAAGTAGAGAAAACAAAGTAAATGAGCAGTGGATCGGGGAACAATTTACTGAGGAATCTATTGAAAGATCATTATTGACTGAAGCAAGCCACTGCTCCTGAAATAGAGGAGAACAAAACAATAGGGATCAGGGTGGACTTAAAGAACTGGGCACAAAACAGCAACATAGATGTTTTCAAGAAAGCATTCTAAAAAAATTCAAGTTATAAGTTATCAAGAAGCAGGACAGACAAGCTGAGGGGGAAGAAAAGCACTGTGCACAGTATATGTATGTGCATGAAAAAGCCAGGCACTGGGACTTCTGGAGAAGACGCCATACTATGCAGACGTCGGGATGATCAGCTCCTGCTGATTCGCTGTGGTCTAATTTCTGCTCACTTCACCTGTTAATTTTAAAAGAATTGAAGGCAGTAACTTATTGTCACCATGGCTTTCAGAACGAAGAACTGAAAAGCACTGGGGGAAATCTAAAACAATGGAATTTAAATCTGGCTTCCTAGGCCCCAGTGATAGGAGATGCACCTGATAGGCCTCCAGAAAACCAGGACCTGAATTCAGCTAGCAAGTCTGAGGAGGAGGGTGAGGACTTCACGATAACCTCATGGCAGCTCTTTCTGGAACTATGATGACTAACTATAACTTTGGACAACATCAGAAAAGCAGTTGGAGGCAACAGAACCAAAATTCGGATACATGAAAAACAGCTACTCGCGATAGAAGAACACCTTACCATGCAATCAGAAGTGGTGAATCTGCACAGTGAAGCCCTGCTACAGCTCCATGACTGCTCTCAGGCACTGATCAATAAAACAGAAGATCTGGAGAACAGGTCACACTGCATCAATCTACCACTACATGGGCTGCCTGAATACACAGAATCGGGGGACATGGCAGAGTATATAGAAAAGCTGCTAAAAGAGATACTGGATCTGGACAAGAACACTTCTCTAAATATCATTAGAGCACATAGCGCTCTGTTGGCCCTACTGAAGGATCCCATAGCCAGACCGTGCTCTGTTATGATGGTATTTCTGGATTATAGAGTGAAGGAGATGGTGCTTCGCAAGGCCTGGGCTCAGAAAGAAATTATATTTGGGGACACTAAATTATAACTGGAACCAGATTATAACCCCACCACCATGGCCCAAAAGAAACTTTGGTTTCCAGTGGTAAAAATACTTCGCAGCAAGGGGCTCAAAACCAGAGTGAACTTTCCTGCTAGACTGCGAATCACCTCAGACAAAGGTACAAAAATTTTTTTAAATGCACAGGAAGCTGAGAAATACCTAGTCTTATTGGAAATCATGATTGATGAGCTTATTGAACCAGGTTCGTTCAAAGATCTGGAGAAAAGTCAATGGTAGTTGGTGGGAGGGCATCCCGGTCCTCTACAAACACTTGGCAAATTGGCCCAAATCATGGAACCCAGCACGTGGACTAAATTCAGATCGCATTGCCAGTCTTCCAACAAGAGATGGAAGGTAAACCCAAAGATCAGAGGATGGCAGGAAGGTAATCCTCAGCATCAGATCTCCAGGACAAACACCCCAGACACTTCTACACAGCAGAGACTGCTTGAGACCAGGGAGCCAGTAACATCCAGGAGGTTAATTAACGACTGCCATTAACATAGGTGGCAGGATGGAAATTCCCTGCTGGGGAAAAGGGTAAGCTCTGGGACTTAAAACTTTGGACTGGAGGAAATGTTGGACTGAAAAGTATGATAAAGAAAGGGGAAGTATACATGGATAACTAAGGTGGGGTGGACACTTATAAAAAGGGGGGGGGCAGGTGATTTTCCCCTTGCCCTCTCTCTAAAATATTACAGGAAAGGCATGCAGAGAAGGCTGAAGAGAAGTGGTAAAGCTTGCATGGGGTTGGCAGTACCCCACCAGTTGCAACTCCTTGGCCATGCCAGAAGAGGGCAGAACAGTGTGGCACTAGCTCCAGCACTATCCATCATCACACAGCACCAGATAAATGATGTGATTGGGGTGGAACTTTGGAAGTAAAAAAAAGTTGATAATGAAGGGAATTCATGCTGCTGGGTGTTGGTTAAGCCCAGGAGCACAGTTATACTGTTCGATTGTTCTAAAATAGTTTTGATTGATATTAGGACATTTTTATTGTTGGTCGTGTGTCTCTATTCTTCCATAGCCCCTCCCGTTTTGGGACCCGGGTCACAATCACAAGACCTGGGTGGGTTCTGGGACCCAGGGATGCAGAGTTACTACATGGCATATTATGGATAGTTTAAATATCACTACTTATAACATCCGGGGGATTAACAGCCCCATAAAAAGAGCTAAGATACTATGAGAACTGGGCAGATTGGAAACTCAAATTGCACCGATACAGGAAACCCATTTTACAATGGATGAGCATACCAAATTACACCGTGGATGGGTGGGCTCGGTCTATGCCTCCACATCTCCACATATGAAGCACACCCTCATAGAAGGGGAACGGCCATCTTAATACATAACACCTGTCCCCTGAATGTGGAGAGAGCAGAGACTGACCCAGAAGGATGCCATATTAAATTGTGGGTCACATGCAGAGACATACCATGTATTATTTTAAATGTATATGCTCCAAATGAAGATGAGGAGGCCTCCCTGTTTTTTAAAAAAATATTTGCAGATCTGTTGGATCCTACAGAATGACTCTGCATCCTGGGAGGGGACATCAATTCCATTCTATCTACTGCTTTTGATAGAACAGGTGAAGCAGTGGGGATGAGGAGGGGCATGACAGGCCCCATATTCCTTAAATTAAGCTGGTTGGCAGGTTTACAGGATATCTGGTGGGGAATTCATGGACAGCTAAAAGATTATACCCATTATTCAGACAGATTGATTGTTACACTAAAACTAAATTTTTTATTCATCCATGAGGAATGGACCCATACTGCCCTGGCATGTGAGATTATGCCACGGTTGCTTTCAGATCACACACCAGTCAGACTAACCCTGGTCCTGGCCCCCGGAATCCGAAATTCACATTGGAGGTTCAGTGTGGGATTGTTGAATACACCCAATTTTCAGTACTTAATTAAATCCACCATTAAAGTGTATCAACAGCAGAACCCAGCAGGAGACACAACCCATGCGGTACGATGGGATGCAATAAAGGCAGTCCTCCGAGGGGTAATAATAAAGTTTGCATCAGAACATAAGAGAAGGATGGCAGGTAGACTAGCGAGCCTTGAAGAAGAACTGAAAGACATAGAGTTCCAACATAAGATTACGCTGAATTCAGAAGTCAAGAAACTCCTCACAGAAAAAAGGGTAGCCCTTGAAAGCCTTATTCAAGCCCAACTGGAGGGGAAGTACAGGGGGTTCATCAACAATATTTTGAGGGGGGAAAATAGGGCTTGGAAAATACTGGCAGCCACACTCAGGTCCCAACAGCTTAGCAGCTTGGTTCTAAAACTAAAAGAACCAAACAATTGGGGCACCTAATAAGCAAACCAGGGGAGATAACTAATATGCTTGTTGATTATTACAAGTCCCTATATACCCAGAAAGAGATCTCAGACTGTGAGGGCCTGACAGACAGCTTTTTCAAAAGCCTGAATGTCAGGACCCTCTCAGAAGAGGCTTGAGGTATATTGGAGGCAGGAATTTCTATTGCAAACTTAAAGACCCAGATAGGGAGTTTGAAAAATGGCAAGTCATCCGGCCTTGATGAGTTTACACTGAAATTTTACAAGGCTTTCATGGATCAGCTACTCCCATTCCTGCTACCGGTATGTGAAGAGATTATTGGGGAGGGAGTCCCCCCCTCTTGGCAATTAGCCCAGATTTTAGTATTACTTAACTCATTTGCTCCCGGTGGTCATTTTGGGTCAGACCTAGCAATTGATTGTTCCGACACCATATGGTGTCTATGGGAACAAATGTGTTTTTAAGAAGGGAAATACCCCTTGGAGCGTGGGTCTTATAGACCCATATCATTACTTAATGTTGATTTGAAGCTGTGGTGGGGAGACTGCAGACCGCAGCCCCCTCAATAATAAATGAGGATCAGACTAGATTCATCTCGGGTAGATATCTCCCAGACAACATCCACCTGTTGCTGAACATCATTCCCTTCCAGAAGACCCAGACCCAGTTCTAAATAGCCATATCCATGGATGCGGAAAAAGCATTTGATACGGTCAATTGGCAATTTCTAAAAGCAACCACAGAGCACATTAAATTTGGTCCTAAATTTTTAAAAGTTATGTCACAGTTATACACCAACCCTATGGCTTTAGTAAGGGCAAACGGTATCAGTTTGGAGTTATTTTCATTGACAAGGGGGATGTGGCAGGGCAGCATCTCATCCCCACTTCTGTTCACCATTGGTCTGGAGCCTCTGGCAATAAAAGTACATAGCAACCCCCAAATCAGGGGGGTCGTGGCAGGGGAAATCGAGCAGAAACTTTCCCTGTAGGCAGATGACTCCATTTTTTTTGTCGTCTCTTGAGTACTCTTTGCCACCCATTACATTCCTCTTACAGTCTTTTGGGACAATTTCTGGCTATAAGAGCAACTTTACAAAATCAGAGGCCTTAGTCTTAAGTGGGAAGTGCCCAAGAGCCTTTGGGAGCAGTTTCCCCTTTTGGTGGGCTCCCAAAAACCAAATACATTATCTGGGTATGCAGATCACAATACATTTAAATAAACTTTTCAATGCAAATTATGAACTGCTATGGGAGGCTTTGGAGCAGGATATGGCAAACATAGAAACATAGAAGTTGACAGCAGATAAGGACCGCACGGTCCGTCCAGTCTGCCCATTTCTTTTTCTACCTTATAAATGTGCCATCAGCCTTTGCTCTGTCAATGGCCTATCTAGTCCTGCTCATCTGTATTACTCCCTTATGCCTATCCCATGCCTGTCTGAAGCCTGCACTGCATTCATATCCACCACTTCCTGAGGTAGGCCATTCCATGCATCCACCGCCCTTTCTGTGAAAAAGAACTTCCTCACATTACCCCTTAATCAGCCTCCCTCTAATCTCATGCTTTGTTCTCTTGTCTTGCTATTTTTCTTATACTGAAACTTGTTAGACGCTTTCACCTTGTTAATGCCCTTAAGGTGTTTTAATGTTTCGATCATATCACCTCTCTCCTTCCTTTGCTCTAGGGTATACATATTGAGCTCTGTTAATCTGTCCTCATATGTTTTTTGATGCAGTCCCTGCACCATTTTGGTTGTCCTTCTCTGGACTGCCTCAATTTGGTTAATGTCCTTGTAAAAGTGTGGCCTCCAGTACTGCACACAATACTCCAGATTGGGCCTAACCAGTGTCTTGTAAAGAGGGAGGAAGTTGTTGCCACTAAACCTGGTGGGAAGAACAGCCACTGTACAGATAAATATACTGTAAAACTGTTTAATTGCGCTCTTTGTTAATTTCGCGATGTCTCTCACCCGCACTGCTAGTTGTTAAATTAAGATTGCTGTTCTCCCTCGGTCCCTCTAATCATTCCATTCAATCAGCAAACTGTAAGTAACAGTTCATTTAAAAAACACTTCTCACCTGGTTCTCTAATCACTAGGTAAATGATTAGGTTTTTTTCTCATCTGTTTCTCATCTGGTCAATTAAGGTGAACACTTAAGAACAGGTTCACTGTGGTTGCCCTGTCTTTGAGCTGTGTAACGGTAGCTGTGTTCTGTTCTGTGAATTGCAATGATGTCTCTTTATTCCTGGCTACAGCATCCAAAGCAGTTAAAAAGGGAACTGGCTGTACTAAATGAAGTGACACCAGATGATTTAAGTGATTGTGCTGGAGTGTCACTTAAGGTAGCGGAGAGTGTTGTGCATGAACAAATTGCCACCACACACGTGTAGATGCATGGGAATACAACACTACACAGCAGAAGTTCGTTTTGAAGTTGGACGTTATGCCGCTGTGCATGGTGTAATGAACGCTGTGCGATTTTAATCTGGCAAGTACAGCAAACCAATTAATGAAAGTACTGTTCGCAAATTTAAAGAGGATTACTATGACAAACTAAAGAATGTGCCTGATCCTTCTAGCATGTCACCCTCCCTTCCCACAAAACCGAGGGGATGACCTACTCTCCTTCTGGAGGAGGTAGAGAATGAACTTAAGTCAATTATCAAAAGTTTACGTTGTGAGGGTGCAGTGATAAATGTGAGAATAGTTGTGGCTGTGGCAGTTGAGGTAGTGAAAGCTACAAACCCTCAATTGCTGGTTGAGTATGGGGGCCACTTGAGCTTCACCAGACAGTGGGCATGGCAGCTACTAAATAGACTAGGGTACTGTAAGAGGAAGGGGACCAAAGTGGGAAGAAAAGCCCCTACTGATTTGCCTGTGTTAAAAAATGCCTTTTTAGAGAGGATTTCAAATGGCTCCGTGCAGAAATTGATTCCAGCTGAACTAGTTATAAACATGGATGAAACGGGGGTTAATTTAATACCATGTGTTTCCTGGACAATGTAAATGAGTGGATCAAGGCAGGTAGAAGTTACTGGCATAAACGATAAACGGCAAGTCACTATTACACTGGCAGTAACACTCGCAGGGCATTATCTGCCACCGCAAGTCATTTATGCAGGCAAGACAAGTACTGTAACTGCCACCCAAATTTTGAGTTTCTGACTGATTGGCACATCACACATAGTGAAAACCATTGGGCCAATGAAGCCACTATGATTCAATTTATAAACTGCATCCTGATACCCTATATCTCCAAGGTTAAAGAGATTAATTAGCTCCCCGACGAACAGAGGGCCATGCTAATTTTAGACCTTTGTAGAGCCCACACAACTCGACCAGTGAAGGACAGGTTAGAGGAATGTAAAATTATTCCAATATTTGTCCCGGCATCCTGAACTGATCAACTACAACCCCTCAATTTAAGCATAAATAAAGTGTACAAAGATGAGCTGAAATCTCTGTTCACTGAATGGTAAGCAACGCTCATCACAGACCAGCTTAACCAAGGAACCCCGTCACCCAGCATCTCCGTGGACTTTAGGATGACTACGCTGAAAGTGAAACACTCACAATGGCTCATGACTGCATTTCAGAAATTGAGGGGGAGAAAGGAAGATGCCGTCCATGGATTTGACTGGGCTGGGATATCTCTAGCTCACGATGAATCCTTAAATATGGCAAGTAAACTACTGCACTACTGGATACTGTATATGGTTACTGTAAGGTAACAAAACCAATTCTTATTGTTTTAATTTATTTTTACAGCCAGTGCTTCTTCTGCCTGCAACAATGTGAGCTGATCCTGATCCTGTCCTGACACCGCTATGATGCTGAACTGTGCAGTCTGTGTATGCCGCATTTGGGGGGGGGGTGCTGAAGCTGTTAAGAACATGTGACTAAACAGCGTTTTTTGAGGTTTTAGTAGGGCTAAAAAATAAAACAGTACATTAATTCACTACAAAATATTTTTTGATGTTTTATTTTGTTCACGGTATTATCGATTCTGCGAATATAGTGAGAATTACTTGTCCATGATATTTACCTGTTCTACAGTACTATCTTGACTTCTTTCTGTTTCAGTGCCTCCCTATTCAAATATCAGTTTCATATTGAAATAAAGTTAACCAGCAAATCTCCAGATTTGTCTGGAATAATAAAAGACCCAGGATTGCTAGGAAAATATTACATCTCCCAATGGGGGCGGGGGGGTTGGCTCTGCCTAATCTTTCCTTATATTACCTAGCCTCGCTGGGTGCAATGCTGGTAACATGGGCCAAACAGAGAACATCATCCCAATGGTACTCAATAGAAGACACAGATGTGGGAGCAAGACCACTATATACATTAGCCCTAACCACGGCACCTCCAGAACTTGTGAGGATGGTGAGAAATAGTTGGATTAGGCATGATCTTTACATTCTTAGAAAGATCCAGAAATGTACTAATATACCAAAGGAACTAGGGTCCCTTTCATTCATCAGATATGAAACAGAATTTTTCCCACCGTCACTAGACCCAGGGTATGCAGGATGGGGGACCCAGAGACCCTGCAGATTTACACAGCTTATAGAGGGGCAATGATGCATAACTTTCCACCGAGCCAAGGACAAATTTGGCTGCCCTAGCTCAGATTTTCTCTGATATATGCAAGTCTGACACTTTATTAATACAGGGGATAACATTCAGCTTCTCACACGATCCTATACAGGATGGGAGGAGTTTCTATATATGGTGGTCACCATTAAAGACATTAAGAGACAAATATCAAGTATATATAAAATCTTGTTGGCCCAAAACGGAGCATCTCTAGGACCCATGAGGAGGGTCTAGGAGAGGGAGGCCAACATAACCATAAGTGAACAGGACTGGTCACATAGGCTACAGCATGTATGGCGGGTAATGTCTGCCCCAGTGTGGTGTTAGTTTTTCAGGAAAATCTTACTTAGATTTTTTTCAAACTTCACAAATCACATGCCACTACATCACTTCAGGCTCAGAGGTTTGCTGGCAAGGCTATAGGCAAATGGGGAACCACTGGTATATATTCTGGGGCTGCCCTATATTAGATTCATATTGGAAATCTGTTCAGATGGCAGTGCATGGCATCACTGGGACCATCCTTTCCTTACAATTTGAAGAATGGGTACTGGGACTCCCAGGGGCCACACACCAGAGGGGGGATTCAAGGGGAGTCTTGTTGACCCTGATAGTTGTGACTTTCAAATGCATAACAGTGCACTGGCTAAATCAAGAACCCCCAATCCTGGGGGAATAGATACAGAAAGTTAAGGGAGTCTTATCAATGGAAGCCTTGATGACAAAATTACAACTCCGTCATGAACAGCATGAGGCTCAGTGGTGCAGTTGGGAGACCTGCTTTATAAAGAGGGGTGAATAGTAGAGTTCAAACCCAAACTGGAGAGAGTCCTTATGAGAGAGATGAAACTGTGGGAGGGGCGGGGCATATGATTGCAGGAGACGTTACATGGTTTTAAGTTAAAGGAACATGCAAGAAATAAGTTCTTGGGGGGGGGGAGGGGTAGGAGTACATAACGGCCATAGGTTAGAACTAAGAAATTTAGCCCAGTAGGTTATATGTTTGATTTTTTTGATACATGTGTATAAATACTCCTGTAGGGGACTTTTTAAGGAGTATAAATAAGGGATATGCAATGGTGAGCTGTCAGATAAATGATTTATCTACACAAGTGCTGTTTGACCTCGGGTAACCTCACGAGTGCAGTAAGCCATGAGTGAGATGTCCGAGGTCAAACAGCACGAGTGTAGATAAATCATTTATCTGACAGCTCACCATTGTATATTTCATTTATGCAGTAGGGATGCTTTCTGTCAGTGCAGGGACATTTGCTTTTGATTGTTTATCTTTTTTTGCATATGTTTGCCAAAAAAGTGAACAAAATATTGCATTTTCTGCTTTTTTTCGCTAATTATAAAAAAATTTATAAGGTATCTATAAATGAAATACCACTCATTTTGTAGATAATTTTGTGCTGCACAACTTTCATGCTCACAGCACTATGCTATCTTTTTTCACTTTAAAGTTATTTGCATTTGAATACAGTTAGTACTGGTACTGAGGCTGAACATTCTAAATGAGTTCTGGAGTGATTTTGACATATGTATATAAATATGTGATGATGCGTCTACTATGTGTATAAATGAAAAATTTTGAATTTATCTCATAGTAGCTCAGATTTATCACATAGCATTTATGTCCATGCCTATTGCATAAATATATGTACAGCAAAATGCAGTTTAAAATATCATTAACTTCATTAACCACTAGTGAGCTTACATTGAATATCTTTGTATATTGGATGGTTGTACACCCCAAGAAGATTGTTTTATTTAAACAAATCAAGAGACAGTGCAACTCTGAGTGTCACCTATATTCTTGTGCCATCAAACTGTCTAAATAAGTAAAGCAAGAGACACTACATGTCACAAACTCACTCAACAGGTCAGGCCCTCTACTCTCAAAGTACCAACCTCTGAGCGCAGTCTTATGAACAGTGTAACAAACAAGGTAACCTTCTTGTCTGTTTTTGTGAGTTCGGGTCAACCTTTGGTCTCAGTTCTGGAGGGATTCAAACTGGTAAGCTCTTGCTAGCATACCCAATGCACAGGCTCAGATATATCTGTCTTCGGGGGGCCAGATATCTTTGCCTATGGGCACCTAGCCAGGTATTCAGAGATGAACCCTTTAAAACTATTATAAAGACCTCAGATTTAAAACTCTTCTCTTTCCAGTTTGATATCACCATACAAGCTATACGTCTACTGAATCATAAATATTTCTTAGCAAAAGAAAGCAATTCAAACACAGACCAGGTTTGCTCTAAAATTAGAGTTTTTACTAAAATATATAATAATACGTCAAACATACAATACAGAACTCGTATCAAAAGACATACAAATCTTTAAAACAAAACAAGGTTTAAAACAATGCAATTCCTACAACTATATTTAGATCTGTCTAGCTTTCTAAATACCTGTTTTCAGTGCTCAGATGTTTCCTTAGTCAGTGTCAGATAAAAAGTGCATCTCTATAGTGAAAGAGAATAATCTTTTCAAACAATATTGGCCAACCCCTTTTGGATGAAGTCATCCAGCCCCTCCTCTGGTCAAATATCTAACAAAACTATATTTTTATACAAACACAGGATGTAATTTTATTAATCTATACTATACAGCTATACAGGATGTATTAATTCTATAACCTTAGCATATCTCTAGTTTCAATGACACCTCTTTTGATCTCATGCTGTACCCTCTTCACACAGGCTTCATAGGGTCATTTACAACCTTACACCTCTAAGTGACATCCTAGCTTCCCTTATTTTAACATCATAAACTTAGTTTATGATTTCTCTCTTAATAAAATTAGCTTAACAACTCTGTAATTAGCTCAGAGAAACAGGATCCTTAATAAAAGTCTTCTAGTAACATTGTCTCTAAAAAACTGAGTGTGTGATACATACTGTCAGCAGTTCTCTTGGCCTGTATCTGTCACCTAAAATCTGGGGGGGGGAGGAGTGAGAGAGGTCATTCCTAGAGCATTTGATTTTCAGCAGAGACAGTCATAACACATTTTATATGAAAAAATATTATCCAGCACTCAGAACTGGCTGTCTATGTTACACTCCTCCCCACCTAGTCTGAATTTGGGGGCTCTATCCCTATATGGGATGAGCTTCCCAAATCAGTTCACTCCTCATAGACCCTAGACAGCCCATCAGTGTTCTGATTCTTAATGCCTGCCCTATGTATGATTGTCAGATCATATTCTTGCAAAGAAAGACTCCATCTTAGTAGTCTCCCATTGCTCTTTCCCATCTGCGTCAGCTAAACCAGGGGGTTGTGGTCAGTCTGCACCACAAAATGCTGCCCATACAAGTATGGCTCTAACTTCTTCAGGGCCCACACTATGGCAAGACACTCCTTTTCCACCGTGGAATACGCTTGTTCCCTGGGGATAAGCTTCCTGCACAAGTACACAACTGGGTGGTCTGTCCCTTGGCTAGGTGTCTGGCTAAGTACTGCCCCAATACCCATGTCTGAGGCATCTGTCTGAACTATAAGGGTTTTGCTATAGTCCAGACTTTTCAAAACAGGAGCCTGCACAGTGCCTCCTTCAGTCTGTTAAAGGCTTCCTCACAGGCTGGGCCCCAGGTAATTTTCCTTGGCATCTTTTTCTTTGTCAGGTCAGACAGGGGAGCAGCCAGGGCACTGTAATTAGGTACAAACTTTCTGTAGTACCCTGCTGTCCCTAAAAAGCTCCTGACCTGCTTCTGGGTTTGTGGTCTGGGAAATGCCTGAATCACCTCTATCTTTATTTGGTTAGGTCAGAGCTGTCCTGGGCCTACCACATGCCTGAGGTATGCCACTCCCCCATGGCCACCTGGCACTTCTCGACTTTGACAGTGAGCCAGGCCCTGAGTATTCTGCCCAGCACTTCCCTAAGGTGTGAGAGGTGTTCCTCCCAGCTGGTACTGAAGATGGCAATGTCATCCAGGTATGCTACAGCGTACTCCTCAGCACCATTCAACACCTGGTTCACCATCCTTTGGAAAGTGGCCGGGGCTTTCTTCATTCTGAAAGGCATAACTTTAAACTCAAATAAGCCTATTGGAGTGATGAAGGTCAATCTTTCCCTAGCTCTGTCTCTGAATTCTACCTGCCAATACCCCTTGGTCAGGTCAATAGTCGTAAGGTAGGTCACCCCTTCCAACTTGTCCAGGAGTTTGTCCATCTGGGGCATTGGGTGGGCATCAGACTTCATGACTGCATTCAGTCCACGATAGTCCATGCAGAAATGAGTTGAGCCATCTGGATTGGGCACAAGGACTACGGGTGAGGCCCAGGGGCTGTGGGATCTCTGGATTACCCCATAATCCAGCATCTCCACCACTTCCCTCCTAATGTCCTTTTGGATAGCCTCAGACACCCGATATGCTGTTCACCATATGGGCATCTGTGTCCCTGTCTCCACATCATGTGTCGCTAAGGGGGTTAGTCCAGGCTTGACACTAAACAAGGGGGCAAAGTCTGCTAAAACCTCCCTTACATTCTGGACCTGGTCTGGGTTCCACTGGAGAGACAATTTTACTGCCTCCACAGAGGACTCCCACTTACTTTCTTCCAGCAGATCCAGAAGGGGGTCTCCTTCGTCAATCCCCTCCCCATGACTACACACTACAAAAACCATGTTAGCCCTATTTGCATATGGCTTCATCATGTTGACATGGTACATCCTTTCAGTCTGTCTTCTGTCAGGTAACTCCACGATGTAGTTTACATCATTTACCTTCCTAACCACTTTGTACGGTCCTGCCCACTCAGCTTGCAGCTTGTCTTTCCAGACCAGAATAAGGACCATGACTTCCTGATCCACCACGTACAAGCGAGCTCTGGCTCTGCAGTCGTACCACACCTTTTGTCTCTGTTGGGCAGCTGTCAGGTTGCTCTGGGCTGTCCCCATAAGTTCCTTCAGCATTTCCCTAAACCTAAGGACATAATCCACAATGGGAGTTCCCTGGGTGGCATGCTTTCCTTCCCTGTCCTCAAGGATTAAGTCTAGGGGTCCACGTACCCAGTGTCCATATAAGAGTTTGAAGGGGAAAAATCCTGTTGACTCTTGGGACACCTTCTTGTATGCAAACAACAGGTGGGGAAGGTATTTCTCCCAGTCCCTCCCATGCTGTTCACCAAATGCCCTGGAGCATTGACTGTAGGGTACCATTGAAATGTTCCACAAGCCCACTGGCTTGTGGGTGATATGGTGTTGTGCATCTCTGCACCACCCCACACTTCTCCCATAAACACTTATTCAGGTCTGACATGAAGGAACCCCCTCGATCGGTGATTACCTCCTGCAGAAACCCAACACGGGAGAAAATCGCAAGTAAGGTATCTGCCACTTTGTCTGTCCTCAGTGAGGATAGGATGACTGCCTCTGGATACCGGGTGGCATAATCCACCTCAGTCAGGATGAATCTCTTCCCTGAGGAGCTGAGGGTATTAAAAGGCCCCACAATATCCATTCCCACCCTCTGGAATGACTCCTACACTATGGGCATGGGGATCAGGGAGGCTTGGGTTTTCTTGCCCTCCTTCCCTATTTCTTGGCACCTGTGACATTACCTGCAATACTTCTTCACCTGCTGGTTGAAGTTAGGCCAGTAAAAATTCTGGGCCAACCGCTACGTAGTTTGTGCGATTCCTGGATGACCAGACAAGGGAATATCATGTGCAATTTTGCGCAACTGCTCACGATACCCCTGAGGAATGACAAGCTGACTGCCTAGCATCCCTCCCTCTGTCTGTACTGCCTATGTATACATAAGTCCATTTTCCCAATAAACCTTATGTCTGCCATCACCTCCCAGTGTGCCCTCAGAGTCTGCCCAAGCCCTCAGCTTCTCTAAACTAGGGTCACTCCTCTGAGCAGCTGCAAACCCCTCACATAGTCCCAAGGCATGGGACAAGTCCCCTTCAGTCGCTAAACTAGGGTTCCTAGCACTAGCATCAGTGACCTCAGGATCACTGTCAATCCTAACCCTCTGACAATTGGTCACCACTCCCTCTTCAGAGTAACCTTCCGTAGCTGTGTGGCCACTTGCTACCAGGAAAATTTCTACCCCCTTTTTATCAGCCTCCCCATCTGTAGACACAGACTGGGGAACCAGCCTCTCCATGGTTTCCACACTGTTTCTGTGGGGTTCAGGGAACTACTATTTTCCCTTGCCGCTTGTCTATGGATAACAGCACATACCATCCCCTGTAGGAGATTGTTATCCAGGATCACATCTACTGCTAACATTTTAGCTACAGCCACCTCTTGCACAGTTCCCCCTGTGTCACTCCAGTCCAGGAGAACACTAGCGAGTGGCAATGTTTTCCCTTCAGTAGTAAACCCTTGTACAGTTACGTATTTGTTTGGGATAAGCTGACCAGGCTGTACTAGATCCCCTTTCACCAATGTCAGGGATGCTCCTGTGTCCCTTAACCCCTGTGTCTGTACAACATTTCCTATTACTGGGTGCATGTGTTCCCTCATGTTCACTGGCATGCTTCCAGGGACACACAAACAACCCACTTCCTTTCTGGTACTACTTTGCATATTATTGCTTGCCCTTCTTGAACACTGTCTGGCAATGTGCCCTGTTTCTTTACATAACCAACAAGCATTTCTTACTTCAGAGAAATCTTTTCTTTGAAACCTGGGGCTAACTGGTTTCAGTGGAGGCAGTGAGGGTTTTAGCTGCTCTGAAGGCATGCTTTTCCCTTTCTGCACTGCCACACCTGCCCCATTCACTCTCAGAGCAGGTCTGCTCTTGTCATAGCAGTCCAAGAGTTCAGCAGCCTCTTGCACTGTTTTTGAATCTCGGTCCTTTAGCCAGGTTTTTAACTCTGCTGGGCATGCCCAATAAAACTGTTCTAATAAAATCACGTTTTCAATTTAATCAACAGTGTTTGCCTCAATTCCTTCCCACCAATGTTTTAAAAACTGACGTTGTTTCGTGGCTAGCTCCTCATAGCTCATATCAGGGCTTCTCCTGAGCTTACAGAATTTAGGTCTGTATGATTCAGCAGTTAATTCAAACTTTTTTAGTAGTGCAGCTTTTAACTTGTTGTAATCATCACTGTCTTTATTGTCCATGTGACCCAATGCATCCCAAGCTTTTCTGGTAAGTAGCGGGGATAGCTGGAAGCTCCAGAACTCTCTAGGAATTTTAGCCTGAATACAAATTTTATCAAAAGAATTTAAAAAGGTGTCTATGTCCTCCCCATCCATAAACTGAGCTATTAATTTAGAGTTCAATTTGTAACCCAGTCCTGCAGTCCCAGTTAAACCCGAGCCACTTACCTGCTCTGGCGCTGCTGGTTGGAGTCGCATCTTCTCCAGCTCATGTTGCCTCTGGCGCTCCTGCTCCTCATGGTCTGTGTCTCAGCATTCTCATTCTGCCTTCTCCTCTGCATCTCACTGGCGCTCGTGCTCCTCACAGTCTGCCTCCCTCTGTTGTCACTCTGCCTCTCTGTGTTCTCACTCTGCCTCACGGTCATCCTCTCACTTCTCTCACTCTTTCCTCTCTTGAGACTCCAGCTCCATCCTGCACAACTCAAGTTGCAACCTGAGAGCTTCCGGATTCAGGATACTGGTGACTCGTCCCTGCTGCTGTGGCCCTTCACTGACAGTGGCCCTGCTGTCCTCCTCATCGGCTTGGGACCCCTCACTAGCCACTAGTTCTGCCACACTTGAGGTCTGGTCCCTTTCAGTCATGGTCTGTGACTCCCTGCTCTGTGTATCTGCTACCTCTGCTACCATCAGGGCCTCTATGAGGTTCTGCTTACTGGCTTTCACCTCAAACAACGACTCCTCTGTCCTCACACAACTGTTTTAACTGTTCTACAGTGTGCCTGCTGTAGTAGGATGCCATCTTTCCTAACTACTGCTACTCTGACTTTGCACTTTAGAAAAAAAAATAAAATAGGCAGGAACTTGACTATACACCAAGTGATATATAGTTCTGTTTTCTTTTTAAAATAAAGCTCTGTCTTTTTCTTTCTTTGCAAGAGAGCTTATGGTCTCAGCTGACACAGAACAGTAAATCTTGTGATACCAAAATTATGCCACCACTGCCACCCAATCTGTCACAGACTCACTAGCGCTCAAAGTTCCAACCTCTGAGTGCAGTCTTGTGAACAGTGTAGCAGACAAGGTAACCCACTTGTCTGTTTTTGTGAGATCGGATCAAACTTTGGTCTCAGTTTTGGAGGGATTCAGTCTGTTAATCTCTTGCTAGCATACCCAATGCACAGGCTCAGATATATCTGTCTTCGGGGGGCCAGATATCTTTGCCTATGGGCACCTAACCAGGTATTCAGAGATGAACCCTTTAAAACTATTATAAAGACCTCAGATTTAAAACTCTTCTCTTTCCAGCTTGACATCACCATACAAGCTATATGTCTGCTGAAACATAAATATTTCTTAGCAAAAGAAAGCAATTCAAAGACAGACCAGGTTTGCTCTAAAATTAGAGTTTTTACTAAAATATATAATAATACGTCAAACATACAATACAGAACTCATATCAAAAGACATACAAATCTTTAAAACAAAACAAGGTTTAAAACAGTGCAATTCCCACAACTAAATTTAGATTTGTCTAGCTTTCTAAATACCTGTTTTCAGTGCTCAGATGTTTCCTTAGTCAGTGTCAGATAAAAAGTACATCTCTATAGTGAAAGAGAGTAATCTTTTCAAGCAGTATTGGTCAACCCTTTTTGGATGAAGTCATCCAGCTCCTCCTCTGGTCAAATATCTAACAAAAATATATTTTTATACAACCACAGGATGTAATTTTATTAATCTATACTATACAGCTATACAGGATGTATTCATTCTGCAACCTTAACATATTTCCAGTTTCAATGGCACCTCTTTTGATCTCATGCTGTACCCTCTTCACGCAGGCTTCATTGAGTCATTTACAACCTTACACCTCTATGTAACATCCTAGCTTCCCTTATTTTAATGTTATAAACCTGGTTTATGATTTTTCTCTTAAAATAAATTAACTTAACAACTCTGTAATTAGCTCAGAGAAACAGGATCCTTAATAAAAGTCTTCCAGTAACACATTGTCTCTAAAAAACTGAGTGCATGATACATATTGTCAGCAGTTCTCTTGGCCAGCATCTGTCACCTAAAATCTGGGGGGTGGGGGATGAGAGAGGTCATTTCTAGAGCACTTGATTTTCAGCAGAGACAGTCATAATACATTTTATATAAAAAAATATTATCCAGCACTCAGAACTGGCTGTCTACTTCACACTACGTACATATCTTGTGCAAACAACTCTGTCTTGAGTGTAACATATTCTTGTGCCATCAAACTTTCTAAATAAGTACAGTAAAGAAAGCTGAGATGCTACATATCTTGTGCAAACAACTCTTGAGTGTTACATATATTCTTGTGCCATCAAACTGCAAAGCAAGCAGAGACGTTAAGTACATATCTTGTGCAAGTAACTCTGTCTTGTGCCATCAAACTGTCTAAATAAAAATGTCATAACAATCAGCAAATCCTGAAACTGCTAAACAGGTTACCAGTACTTGCAGGGTGGCCACAGTAAAACAAAGCAAGATAACAGATATTTTCAAAAGCCCCAGATAAACAAGTCCTGTCCCCAAAACTGAGTCAGAACACAGTGTAGAATGTGGCAGCACCTCTGTAGCAATGGCGAGCAGCTACTCCCCAATTGCAAGCAAGAAAACCAGAGTTTATGACAGAGACAGCCATAGAGAAATTAAGGATTCATGGTTTAAAACCTACCCATGGCACATTCATGACAAAGAGGCTGCATTATTCTATTGCAGAATCTGCAAACAAACTGGCCGAAGAAATGTTTTCACAGAAGGAAAACTAACCAATAAGCCAAAGGCTGATGATTTCAAAGAACATTAGCTGTCCAAAGATCACAAGTGAGTTTCACTACAGATCATGGCCCAGCCAGTTTACCATTGTTGTCTTCTGAGTAAATCTGTTGCTAATCATTGCAGTTTTAAAATATTTTCTTTGTTTTAATAAGGCTGGCAATGGAAGCAGAAAGAGGGAAAAAAGAAAATGACAAAGGCAGCGAGCACAGCTTATTCATCGGTGAAAAGTGCCATCATAACAGAAATGTGAAGTGTTTATTATATAGGCAAAACTCTGACTGCAAATCATAATATACAGAAACTTCTGAAACTGCAGTTTCGCAATGTAAGTATTTTTACTTGCTTTTCTAAAAGAACTGCAGCACCTTGACTCTCACACTTCTTCACATAGAAACTCTTGTTTCGGTGGGGGGCAGCCGAGTAACTCGCCTGAATTCCTTTTTCCTCTTTTTTCACACAGGATTCCACTCTGCTGGTGCCTATCAAGCAATCAGTCCTGCAAGGCACAGGCATCTACACACATTCTGAATTCATTAATGAGTTTTACAAAGCAAAGACTGTGCAGGATGCTTTTTCAAAGGAATTGGAGAATTCTCCATATAAAATAGTTTCCTTACAGACCGATGAGGGAACAGATGTGGCCAACAAGAGTACATTAATGGTATACATCAGATTCAGTGATAGCAAAAATTATGTTCAATCAAAATTTTTAGGTGTGACTGAGCTTGCAGAATATAATTCAGAAGCAGTATACAATGCTGTGATGTACATGATCTCTTATAAAAATCTAGGAGATAAAGAGTTAATAGGACTTGCAACTGATGGGGCCTATGTAATGACAGGATGCAAACAAGCATTTGTCAATGCCAAATGTTGTCTCGCTAGCATTGGCATTAGTAGTGCAGGAGTTAGAGATGCATGATAGGAATGGCAGTGAAGTACTGAACTGACACCAACCCAACCCCCACCCTGCAGAGACTGGTAGGCATTGGAGTGTGCCTTTGGGTCATCAGCTATAACGTTTATGCCATTTTACCTCACCCTACCCTGTAGACACTGACAAATGTTGTGGTGTGCTTTGGGGTCTTTGGGCCTTATACTTACCCCATTCCATAAGGAAATATGCTGAGGTGGGTGCTGTGGCATGTGGAAAGCAGGTTCTGATTACAATATGATATTATTTCTGCAATATAAAATATGTAGGGGAGTGTCTATCAGGAGAAACTATAGTCTTGCTGAAACTGACACATCAACCTCCCCCCAGGGATAAGTTCAAAGGACAGGATGTAGGTTAAACTCCAGATGTCTGAAATGCAATTACTTTGTTAAGTTTTCTTTAAAGCTCAGGAAATAAAATATCTATTCATGATATCCTCAAAGAAATCCTTTGATTTGCACTAGGTGTCATGAAGGAAGGAGCATATGCATTGGGTTGGGGTGTCTCCCAAGATAGCCAGTAATTACATCAAAGAGACTTTGATATCTGTGTGAAGCAGGTCCGAGAATAAAGTGGGAAGTCCAATATGCATGTGTTTGTGGTATCCAGTGAATTACTTCAAAGAGACTTTGATGTCTGTGTGAAACAGGTCCCAGACTAAAGTGGGAAGTCCAAAATGCATTTGCTTGGGGGTGCCCAGTGAATTACATCAAAGAGACTTTGATGTCTGTGTGAAGCAGATCACAGACTGGGTTGGGGAAAGTCACATGAAGAGAGGATATTCAGATGTCACCTATTTTTGTTTAATATCTTATTAGGACATCCTGTGTTATAAAATATAAATTTTAATACACCAAGGCAGAGTTAGGTGACCTCAGAGAGAAGGCCAGCTCAAGACTGCTTTTAAGTATACTGAGCAGACCTTACAGAGAAACATTAATTTTCTGACTGAGAAAGAAGAAAATCGAAGCACTGAAAGATTAAGAAAGTAAGAATACATTAAATAAGACCAGTCTGAGTGTATGGGTTGTAGTAATTTGCACTTTTAAACCTATTTAGTCTTTAAGACTGTATGTGTTGGAATATCTTTTTCTGTATTTAATGTTTTCCTATTTTTTTACCTATTTTAAATTAAAGATATATTTTAAAAGCAGAAACTGCCTGGGGTGCCTTGAAACTTCTTTTTTTATAAGTGAAGCTTAGATGGTTATAGTTGACACTGTGCATGAGCTTATTGTGGTACCAAACTGGGAAACAGATAAGAGTTCTCTAAGTCTTGCATAGAGTTCTAAGGGTTCATTTTGTAATACCTGGTTAGGTTCCCATAGGCAAAGATATCTGGCCCCCCGAAGACAGAATTATCTGAGCCTGACAATTGGGTACGCTAACAAGAGGTTATCAGTTTGAATCCCTCCAGAACTTGGGACAAAAGTGACTCAAACCTACAAAACAGACAAGAGGGTTACATTGTTCTGTTCACTGTTCACAATTCTATGCTCAGAGATTGGCACTTTGGGAGTAGAGGGCTGACCTGATGAGAGGGGTTGTGACAGATTGATTGGCAGTGGTGCAAAAAAGTTTGGTGGTATAAGCTTTATTGTTCAGTGTGTCAGCTTGAGATTGTTCAGCTCACTTGGAAAAAAAGAAAGGCAGTGTTTTATTTCAAAAGGAAACAGAACTATATCCCTTGGCTTACAGTCAAGTTCCTACCCATTTTATTTTTTTCCAAAAGTGCCAGTCAGAGTAGCAGTAGTCAGGAAAGATGGCTTCCAACTACAGCAGGCATACTGTAGAATATTTAAAGCAATAGTGCGGGTACAGAGGAGTCCCATTTTAGGTGACAGCCTAAAGGCAGAACCTCATAGATGCCCTGATGGTAGCAGATACCCAGAGCAGTGAGTCACTGACCATGACAGAAAAGGATCAAACCTTGAGTGTGGCAGGGCTAGTGGCCAGTGCTGTATCCAGGTCCAGTGAGGAGGACAGCAGGGCCACTGTCAGTGAAGGGCCACAGCAGCAGGGGATGGTCACCAGTATCCTGAATCCGGAAGTACTCAGGCTGCAAATTGAGTTGCACAGGATGGAGCTGGAGTTCCAGGAGAAGAAGGAGCAAGAATGCCAAGCCACAGAGTGAGAGAAGTGAGAGGCAGACCATGAGGCAGAGCGAGAATGCCAAGAGGCAGAGCGAGAGAAGCGAGAGGTGGACCATGAGGCAGAGTGAGGATGCCGAAAGGCAGAATGAGAACAGAAAGATGCAGACCATGAGGAGCATGAGCACCAGCAAGATGCAGAGGAGAAGAGAGAGGAGCACCAGAGGCAACATGAACTGGAGAAGCTACGACTCCGACCAGCAGCACCAGAACAGGTAAGTGGCTTGGGTTTAATTGGGACTGCAGGACTGGGTTACAAATTGAATTACAAATTAATAGCTGAATTTAAAGAGGGGGAAGACATGGATGCCTTTTTAAATTATTTTGAAAAAGTTTGTATTCAGGCTAAAATTCCTAGAGAGTCCTGGAGCTTCCAGCTATCTCCACTACTTACCGGGAAAGCTCAGGATGCATTGGATCAAATGGACAATGAGGACAGTGATGATTACAACAAACTTAAGGCTGCACTGTTACAAAAGTTTGAATTAACTGCTGAATCATACAGAGCTAAATTACGAAAGCTCAGGAGAAGCCCTGAAATGAGCTATGAGGAGCTAGCCATGAAAGAATGTCAGTTTTTAAAACATTGGTGGGAAGGAATTGTGGCAAACTCTGTTGATCAAATTGAAAATGTGATTTTATTAGAACAGTTTTATTGGGCATGCCCAGTCGAACTAAAAACCTGGCTAGAGGACTGAGATCCCAAAGCAGTGCAAGAGGCTGCTGAACTCTCAGATTGCTATGTCAAGAGCAGACCTGCTCTGAGAGCGAATGGGGCAGGTGTGGCAGTGCAAAAAGGGAAAAGCACACCTTCAGGGCAGCTAAAACCCTCACTGCCTCCACTGAAACCAGTTAGCCCCAGGTTTCAGAGAAAAGATTTCTCTGAAGTAAGAAATGCATGTTGGTTGTGTAAAGAAACTGGGCATATTGCCAGACAGTGTCCCAAAAAGGTGAGCCATAATACACAACCGGGTGCTAGAAAAGAAGTGGGTTGTTTGTGTGTCCCTGGAAGCATGCCAGTGAACATGAGGGAACACATGCACCCAGTCATGGTGAATGTTGTACAGACACAGGGGTTAAGGGACACAGGGGCATCCCTGACATTGGTGAAATAGGATCTGGTACAGCCTGGTCAGCTTATACCCAATAAATACATCACTGTACAGGACTTTGCGGGTGAAGAGAAAACATTGCCACTCGCTAGTGTTCTCCCAAATGGGAGTGAAACAGGGGAAACTGTGCAACAGGTGGCTGTAGCCAAAACATTAGCAGTGGATGTGATCCAGGGTAACAATATCCAACAGGGGATGGTATGTGCAGTTACCCGTAGCCAAGCAGCAAGGGAAAGTTGTAGTTCCCTGAACCCCACAGAAACCATTGTGGAAACCACTGAGAGGCTGGTTCCATAGCCTGTGTCTCCAGATGGGGAGACTGAAAAAAGGGGGTAGAAATTTCCCCGGTAGCAAGTAACCACACAGCTACAGAGGGTTACTCTGAAGAGGGAGGGGTAACCCCTTGTCAGAGGGTTGGGATTGACAGTGATCCTGATGGCCCTATCGCTAGTGCTAGGAACTCTAGTTTAGTGACTGAAGGGGACCTGTCCCATGCCTTGGGAATGTGTGAGGGGTTTGCAGCTGCTCAGAGAAGTGACCCTAGTTTAGAGAAGCTGAGGGCTTGGGCAGACTCGGATGGCACACAGGGAAGTGATGGCAGACATAAGGTTTATTGGGAAAATGGACTTATGTATACTCAGGCAGTAAAGACAGAGGGATGGATGGTAGGCAGTCAGCTTGTTGTTCCCCAGGGGTATCGTGAGCAGTTGATCAAGATTGCCCATGATATTCCCTTGTCTGGTCATCTGGGAATCACATGCACTATGCAGTGGTTAGCCCAGAATTTCTGCTGGCCTAACTTCACCCAGCAGGTGAAGGAGTATTGCAGATCTTGTCACTGGTGCCAAGAAATAGGGAAGGTGGGAAAGAAAACCCAAGCTGTCCTGATTCCATTGCCCATAGTGGAGGAGACATAGAGGGTGGGAATGGATATTGTGGGGCCTATAAATACCCCCATCTCCTCAGGGAAGAGACTCATCCTGACTGTGGTGAATTATGCCACCCGGTACCCAGAGGCAGTTGCCCTATCCTCTCTGAGGACAGACAAAGTGGCAGATGCCTTACTTGGGATTTTCTCCCGTGTTGGGTTTCCGCAGGAGGCAATCACCGATCGAGGTGGTTCCTTCATGTCAGACCTGATGAAATGTTTATGGGAGAAGTGAATGGTGGTGCAGAGATGCACAACACCATATCACCCACAAGCCAATGGGCTTGAGGAATGATTCATTGGTACCTTAAAGTCAATGCTCCAGGCATTTGCTGAACAGCATGGGAGGGACTGGGAGAAATACCTTCCCCACCTGTTGTTTGCATACAGGGAGGTGCCTCAAGAGTCAACATGATTTTCCCCCTTTGAATTCTTATATGGACGCTGGGTACATGGGCCCCTAGACTTGATCCATGAGGACTGGGAAGGCAAGCATGCCACCCAGGGAACTCTCATTGTGGATTATGTCCTTAGGTTTAAGGAAATGCTGAAGGAACTTATGGGGACAGCCCAGAGCAACCTGACAGCTGCCCAACAGAAACAAAAAGTGTGGCATGACCGCAAAGCCAGAGCTCGCTTGTACATAGTGGGTCAGGAAGTCATGGTCCTTATTCCAGTCTGGAAAGACAAGCTGCAGGCTGAGTGAGCAGGACCGTACAAAGTGGTTAGGAAGGTAAAGAACACAAACTACATTGTGGAGTTACCTGACCGAAGACAGACAGAAAGGATGTACCATGTCAACATGATGAAGTCATATGCAAATAGGGCTGACATGGTATTTGCAGTGTGTAGTCATGGAGAGGTGATGGACAAAGAAGAACCCCTTCTGGACTTGCTGGAAGAGAGAAAGTGGGAGTCCTCTGTGGAGGCAGTAAAATTGTCTCCCCAGCTGACCCCGGACCATATCCTGGAAGTAAGGGAGGTTTTAGCAGACTTTGCCCCCTTGTTTAGCACCAAGCCTGGACTAACCTCCTTAGCGACACACAATGTGGAGACAGGGACACAGACAGCCATACGGCGGACAGCATATTGGGTGTCTGAGGCTGTCCAAAAGGACATTAGGAGGGAAGTGGAGGAGATGCTGGATTTGGGGTAATCCAGAGATCCCACAGTCCCTGGGCCTCACCCGTAGTCCTTGTACCCAAGCCAGATGGATGACTCATTTCTGTGTGAACTATCGTGGACTGAATGCAGTCATGAAGTCAGACACCCACCGATGCCCCGGACGGACAAACTCCTGGACAAGTTGTGAGGGGTGACCTTCCTTATGACCATTGACCTGACAAAGTGGTATTGGCAGGTAGAGTTGACGGACAGAGCTAGGGAGAAGTCAGCCTTCATCACTCTGATAGGCTTATTTGAGTTTAAAGTAATGCCTTTCAGAATGAAGAATGCCCTGGCCACTTTCCAAAAGTTGGTGAACCAGGTGTTAAATGGTGCTGATGAATACGCCATGACATACCTGGATGACATTGCCATCTTTAGAACCAGCTGGAAGGAACACCTATCCCACCTTAGGGAAGTGCTGGGCAGGATACAGAGGGCCGGGCTCACTGTCAAAGCTGAGAAGTGCCAGGTGGCCATGGGAGGTAGCATACCTCGGGCATGTGGTAGGCCAGGGACAGCTCCATCCTAACCAAATAAAAATAGAGGTAATCCAGGCATGGCCCAGACCAGAAACTCATAAGCAGGTCAGGAATTTTCTCAGGACAGCAGGGTACTACAGAAAATTTGTACCCAATTACAGTGCCCTGGCTTCTCCCCTATCTGACCTGACAAAGAAAAGGATGCCCAAGAAAATTACCTGGGGCCCAGCCTGTGAGGAAGCCTTTTCCAAACTAAAGGAAGCACTGTGCAGTGCTCCTGTTTTGATAAGTCCTGACTACAGCAAACCTCTTATAGTTCAGATTGACGCCTCAGACATGGGTATTGGGGCAGTGCTGAGTCAGACATCCAGCCAAGGGAGGGATCACCCAATAGCCTAGCTGAGTAAAAAGTTACTTCCCTTGGAGCAGACATACTCCACGGTAGAAAAGGAGTGTCTTGTCATAGTGTGGGCCCTAAATAAATTGGAGCCATACTTGTATGGGCAGCATTTTATAGTGCAGACTGACCACAACCCCCTGGTTTGGCTGACCCAGATGGGGAAGAACATAGGTAGATTGCTAAGATGGAGTCTTGCTTTGCAAGGATATGACATGACCGTTCTGCATAGGGCTGGAGTAACCAATCGGAACTCAGATGGGCTGTCTCATGTCTACAAGGAGTGAACTGATTTGGGAAGCTCATCCCATGCAGGGGATAGAGCCCCCAAATTCAGTCTAGGTGGGGAGGATTGTGGCATGTGGACAGCTGGTTCTGATTACAATACGATATTTTTTTCTGCAATATAAAATATGTAAGGGAGTGTCTGTCAGGAGAAACTACAGTCTTGCTGAAACTGACACATCAACCCCCTCCCGGGATAAGTTCAAATGATAGGCCGTAGGTTAAACTGCAGATGTCTGAAATGCAATTACTTTGTTAAGTTTTCTTTATAGCCCAGGAAATAAAATATCTATTCATGATGTCCTCAGGGAAATCCTTTGATTTGCACTAGGTGCCATGAAGGAAGGAGCATATGCATTGGGTTGGGGTGTCTCCCAAGATAGCCAGTAATTACATCAAAGAGACTTTGATGTCTGTGTGAAGCAGGTTCCAGACTAAGGTGGGAAGTCCAATATGCATGTGTTTGGGGTATCCAGTGAATTACTTCAAAGAGACTTTGATGTCCATGTGAAACAGGTCCCAGACTAAAGTGAGAAGTCCAACATTCATTTGCTTGGGGTATCCAGTGAATTACATCAAAGACACTTTGATGTCTGTGTGAAGCAGATCACAGACTGAGTTGGGGGAAGTCACATGAAGAGAGAAGATTCAGATGTCATCTATTTTTGTTTAATATCTTATTAGAACATCCTGCATTATAAAATATAAATTTTAATACACCAAGGCGGAGTTAGGTGACCACAGAGAGAAGGCCGGCTCAAGACTGCTTTTAAGTATGCTGAGTAGACCATACAGAGAAACATTCATTTTCTGACTGAGAAAGAAGAACATTGAAGCACTGAAAGTTTAAGAAAGTAAGAATACAGTAGATAAGACCAGTCTTAGTGTATGGTTTGTAGAAATTTGCACTTTTAAACCTATTTTGTTTTTAAGACTGTATGTGTTGGGATATCTTGTTCTGTATTTACTGTTTTCCTATTTTTTACCTATTTTAAATTAAATATATATTTTAAAAACAGAAACTGCCTGGGGTGCCTTGAAACTTTGTTTTTTATAAGTGAAGCTCTGATGGTTATAGTTGACACTATGGATGAGCTTATTGTGGTACCAAACTGGGAAACAGATAAGAGTTCTCTAGGTCTTGCATAGAGTGCTAAGGATTCATTTTGTAATATCTGGTTAGGTGCCTGTAGGCAAACATATCTGGCCCCCCGAAGACAGAATTATCTGAGCCTGACAATTGGGTACACTAACAAGAGGTTATCAGTTTGAATCCCTCCAGAACTTGGGACAAAAGTAACCTGAACCCACAAAACAGACAAGTGGGTTACCTTGTTCTGTTCACTGTTCACAATTCTACGCTCAGAGATTGGCACTTTGGGAGTAGAGGGCTGACCTGATGACAGGAGTTGTGACAGGTGCAGTATAGGAGAATGGGGTGAACTTTGGGACTGAGCACTCCAAGGTACACCTCGATGCCTGTCACTGGCTGCAGGGTGGGGTGGGGGGTGGAATGGTGGGAGCATTACAGCTGATGATCCCAAGTCACACCCCTGTCACCTGTCAGTCACTACCGGGTGGGGTGTTACAGTTGGAAACCCTAACATTGTAGGCGTTTGTTGGTATTTTCACTCCAAATTATCAACATGGGCTTTTTGTGACCCCACCTCATGAAGAGCGGCACTATCAGTTTGTTAGCGGAAAGGTGGTTTTGCACAGTGACTGTGCCATTTGGTGCCACAGGCACAAAAACACATTTTGGGCAGAATGTGAAAAATGACAATTATATTGTTCATGAGGAGGTGTAAAAAAATGGCAACGTTGAAAATCTGGAGTGAAAATATGAAAAATTGGTGAAGTCATGAGCATGCATAGAAACTGCACAACACACATCCGTAACCCAATTATTTGGGGGATTTTTTTAACCACATTTTCAACACAGGCATTTTGGGACCTCCCCTCATGAACAGTGGCACTGTGATTTTGTTAATCCGTCCCAAAAGTTTATTTCCCACAGGTGTGAAAACACATTTCGGGCAGGACGTGAAAAATTACAACTGTACTGTTCATAAGGAGGTGTGAAAAAATGCCAGTGTTAAAAATCTGGCATGAAAATATTGCAAATTTGCAAAGTTACAAGGGTGCGTGGAAACTACACAATGCATTCTTGTAACATAGTCATTTTATGGACTTTCATCACCACATTTTCAACAAAAGCATTTTAGGACCTCTGCTCACGAACTGTGTCACTGTCATTTTCTTAATCTGTCCCCCTAAAACTGATTTTCCACAGCTACCTTGCTATTCTGCACTGGAAGTGCAAAAAAACATTTCGGAAAGCATATGTAAAATGACAGCTATACTGTTCATAAGGAGGTGTGGAAAAATGCCAATGTTGAAAATCTAGAATGAAAATATTACAAATTCACAAAGTTACCAGCGTGCGTGGAAACTGGGCAATGCATGCTCGTACAACAGTCATTTTTTGGATTATTTCAACCAAATTTGCAACATAGGCTTTTTGAGAGCCCACTAAATGAACAGTGGCACTGTCATTTCATTAATCAGTCCCAAAAGGTGATTCTGCACAGTGATCGTGAAATCACCTTTTAGGACCGAATAATGTAATGACAGTGACTAAATTCATGAAGAGGGGTCCCAATAACCCCGTGTTGAAAATTTGGTTCCAAAATTCCCCAAAATGCCCAAGATATACATCAAAGTTGAAAAAACCCTATTTATGCCATTATACAGCTTACCGGCATTTCTTCAGTTCATGATAAGCTTTGAAGAGTGCAGATGTGTTCCTGGTCCACCGAAGATCATTGCACCAGGCTGAAGAGGTAAGTATGGGGTGGGGGGTGGTGTGGAGAGGCTGGGAACGCAGAGGGTGGGCGCGGGTGAGGGGAGGAGGCAGGAGAGATCGCGAGGGGCTTTTTTCTTGTTTCACAGTGGGAAAAAAGGACAATGAGGGTCAGTTTTCTTTTTTTGCAGGTGTTGCTTGGTACACTGGGGGTAGGCTCCCAGTGTACCACCTGTATTACAGGGGCAGGTGGACCACAGCTGATGAGTATTGGGCCCCCGTTGGCACAGAAAGGGGGGCACCTGATGCCGAGGGGGATTGGGCACCCCCTCGGCACACAGCACAAATTGGGGTGGGGACATTATGCTGATGGAGAGTGGGCTTCCCATTGACAAATTGAACTGGGCAGGGGACTGAAGCCAATGAGGGATTGGGTCCCCTATCAGCAAAGAAAGACTGAAGATGATGCCATAGATTGGGCACCCCCTTGGCACACATTTGGGATTGAAGGGGGCATTATACTGATGGGGAGGGATCCCCCATCAGCAAATGAACTGGGTCAGGCATGCTGACAGGGGGGTTGGGCAACCCTGAAGTCGGCATTGTGCATAGTGCCACCACGTTTACTGGAAAACTTCTCCAGTAAAGGCACGTCGGTAGGCGTGTTATTGTGCCACTGCATGAAGAGCTTGTCTCTCATTGCAGTGGCACTTTTGTTAGATGTGGTGGCCACTTTACGTATGCCTGTTGTCAGCGCCTGCATACTGGCTTATTTAATTTAGCATGCAAATCTGTGCATGCTGGCTTTTTGGGGAATGAAGGACGCACCTACTGATGCATGCCCTGCAATCGCCTACAGTGACTGCACCTAAATATCTGCTACTACTGCAAGATGTTGGTTGGTGCACATGCACGAGCCAACATAAAAAGGTGTGACCACTCTTGCAAAACTTGATCATCTATATTTAGCTGCCATTTACTGTCTCGCACATAGACTCACCTTAGCATCAGAGAAAGCAGCCAACCAACAGCAGTATCTTATCAGTTACATGTCCACAGTGAATCAGCTTGGAAAACTGGTAAAGTACTAGCCCAAACTGTGTTGAATACTTGATCAGAGCAAAGTCATACACCAGGAACATGCTGTGAAGCTGAAACAGATTTTCTTCACTAGATGACTTTCATTTTCTGATTCTGTGCAGGCATTACAAGCATGCATAGCCTCATTTATTTCTACTTTGTCACAAATGGCAGAGGATAACTATCAGTGAAATTTTGCTATGGGGAGCATTAAAAAAATAGGACTTTCAAATTTGTTGCCACTACTTTCCTTTTGGCTGATGTCATAGGTTTTCTTGCAATTCTTTCAAAACTTTTCCAGAAACGGTCTGTCATCTTCTCGGAGGCAAGGCAGCAGCTTGTTAGCACCACTGATGCACTTCGGGCACTTCCTCCACCACACTTGAAAGTTTTTTTGTCAGAAATGCCAAGTGAATCACCAGAGGAAGGACAATCTATATTTAGAACTCATTCACTGCTAGATTCATTGGACCAAAGAGAACAGTTCAAGAATCTGCATACTTCTTATATACAGTGAACAGTTGAACAACTTGAAAGTTGCTTTCCAGAAGGGACATTGCTGGACAACTGGAAGGTATTAGACCCAAGCAAAGCACCTGAAGATGAGAACATTGATTGCTATGGAGAACAGGAGACTGAAAACCTTATTGTTCACTACGATGTCCTTAAAGAAGGAGTCCTAGGTAGTAACATCCTGCCAGTTAACCCAGATGAAACCAGACTTGAATGGTCACTGATACGTAGAATATTCTTGGCACACAAAGAGTGCACTATTGAAGAATTCAGTGTCAAAGTGGTAGTCCCAAACAAGGAATCTTGTCCAAACAAGTTCAAACTGTATTCATTATGTCTTGCAACCCCATCAACTTCAGTGGAGTCTGAACATGGGTTTAGTGCATACAACACCATTAAGACTACTGAGAGGAATCATCTTAAAGTGTGAAATGTGAACTCTCTCATGACTCTTTTGGTTGACACTCCTGATGATATTGCACTGTTTGAGTATGAAACTGCATTTGAAATCTGGGCATTGAAGAAGGACAGGCATGGTTTTCTTCAAACTGTCAAGAATACCGAAGATGCACTTCCAGGTTCTCAAGATGTCCAGCACTGCATCATAGACCTAACAGCAAAAGAAAAATAGATCAGACCCATTTTTTTTGTCCATTATCATATTGCTGTGTTGGCGATTCTTGAAAATGTGTTCAACTCACATCAGTGCACTGGATATGTTTTTTTTCTCCACAGTCAGTGACATCTTATATTTTAAATTCACCCACCCACTCTCTCAGATCAAATGACGCTCATACCTTGATGGTCCCTTGATGATCTGCCCTCATCTGTCAGACTGGTTTCGCTCATTGTTTCCCTAAAATCTGGAATTCCCTCCACCCCCCAAAGTATGACATTCTTCTTCCAACTACTCCCTTACCTCTGCCCTATGCAATTACCTTTCCCTCAGCTGTTTCTGCTTTAACCAACTTTAATACCTATCCCCAGTTTCTGCCTTCCTACCATGACCCTCCCCCCCGGCAGGGTTCTCAACACCCTGAAGGGCGAAATCAAGAAATGGCTACCCCTTTCTCCTCATATTCAATTCTTGCCTCTCCCCCTCTCTTCTCCATCTGCCCTTCTGAGTCAACAGTGTGCACAACCTAACCGCATCCTTTTTACTCCAACTGCACTTGTGTACTACCTCGAGCCTGCTCCTGGTACACTCATGCATCTTAAATGGTTCTATCTTGCATCTTAAATGGTTCTATCACATTATTACTGTTTTGTATGTTTATATGTTCTTTTTTATGATTTTGGACATCTATTGTAATGTACCCAATGTTCCACTACTGTTTATTGTACAATACCTTGTGCTCCAACTGTTGCACAATCTTACAATGTTGTATTGTTTGTACTACCCACATACTATTGTAACTGATCATCCTTCACAACCCTATGTAACCCCTCCCCCCAGGTCACACTGTGAGATGAGCAACTAGTTGGTCAGTGTGCCCTCCTTATGAAACATTTAAATAAATAAATAAATAAATACAATTCTGTATGAAACAGGCTGACAGAGAAATACAAGCAACTGCTGTTGGTTGGCTGTTTTTTTTTGTCATAATGTGGCGCCTTGATAATAATGGTTAGCAATTAAATATTTCAGAAAAATGTTTTTTGGCTCACTGCTTTACCTAATGAAAAATGTACTTCAGTGCTTGTGACATTTTTCTAAACTGGTCTGCATGGTGGATAATCCCCTCTGTGGTACTTTATTATTGCTGTGCAAGACTGTCGACTCTAACCTCTCACAACTGAACCTACAAAAACATTTTAAATAGCGCAAATCTGTAATTGTGTTTAAAACCTTTGCAGTGTACTAAGTATTTTTTTGATTAGACTGGCTTAAACTGTACTCCTTATGAAAAAAAAGTCATAGTTGCACTCAGACAAGACTGCAGGTTAATATTACGCCTGAAAAATCTTACATGTATTCTGTTGCACTAGGATTGTTTGCCTCAGACACATTGTGCAATGGCAGTTTTGGTCAAAACTGGAATGAGGACCAGTCTAGTTACTGTTGTTGGGTTTGCTGATAATTTAGGCATGACTTGCTGCTGCCTTATTACTGTTTTTAGACAACAATACCTTTATATTTTAAAAAGTTTACTACTACCGCTTTAACCTAATGTTCATGCTTCAGTTCTGAGACATTTTTCTAAAGGCTGGCTGGTGGCCAGTCCCTGGTCTGAACTATTATTTTATTACTGAGAAAGTCAGAGACTTGCTCAGCTGCCTGATAACCTCATGACTGAAAAAAACATTATTTAATTTAGCACACAAATCTGTGCAAATATTGTGTAAAAAAACCTGTTAAGTGTGAAATACTATCTGACTGTAACCATACACCTCATGGAATAAATGTATCAGGCACTAGACTTAGAATGACTAGTTAATATTATGCCTATTGTTATTGTATAATATAATTTTGTATTTGTTGCACTCAGACTGCTTGCCTCACATAGTACTTACTGCAGTGAGTTTTTTTTTCAAACTGTGCCCATGGTGGCCATATCCTCCTTCTTTCTGCAATGTTACTATGACTTAACTGTTGTATGTTTATTCCTGTGCTTTGCACAACTTGCCCATCAGCTACCTGATAATAAAAAACAACTTTTTTTTACTCAAACATGTGCATTTTTGTGTTTAACCATTAAAAAAGTGCTGTAAACATATTACTACTTAAAAATAATGTGATTTGTACAAAAAAAAATCACAGACATTTTTACCAATAATTGGCGTGTGTGGCTAAGGGTGGCCAGCAGTGGCTAAAAAATATAGAGACTGTTTAGCCACAGTGGCTAATAATTTTGAAACCCTAGGGAGGAATGGAGCTGTATGCATTTTTGTTTTTCCTTTTTTGATTTGGGAACCCAGATGGCATCCTCTACCTCATCAGCATCACATTCTGAATCATTACTTTTGGAATAGCATAACTGTGATACATCAGGATCTTGTTCTTGTACATTTACAACATCTTCATCGGAGGCATTGCCTTCTGATGAAGGAGCTAGACAGCATGAGTCTCATATTGTGGAGTGCCACGTCAAATGGTGCTAGACAGAGCCTTTTCCTTAATAATTGACTTTGTAGGTCTAACTGTTTTGGCTTCCTGTTTTTGTGTTTTATCTGATTTTACTAGCAATGCTGATAGAGCTGAAATGGTTCCATATCATAATGATGATCGCCGAAAGGCGGTCACCGTTAGGGTGAAGTCACATCGCCAAAAATCATTTCTGGTGATGTGACTCTCCAGTGCACAGCAAAATGGCACTGGGGACTTACAATTTTATGTCCTCCATACCCCCCTACTTAAGGATTGTCAACTCCTGGAGGGTGCATGTTGAGGGTGCAAACCGTGTAAAAAACATTTGGGGGCTGGGCACAATAAAAACTTACCCTCACCCAGACCCGAACCCAGCACCCTGTCCACTCAAGCCCTGAACCCACTCACCAAACCACGGGGCCAGCTAGGTAGCCCACTGCGGCACCACCCCTCAAAAACCTTCCCGCCCCTCGCTGATCATGTTCACTGCCCCCCCCTTGTGCACATTTAGCAACATCCTGTCACTGTAAGCGCTAACCCACCCCCATCAGGTCACCCTACCTTGTCAGTAATCCCCATGACATGCACCATGATTGAGTCATCATTTTTGTTTTCCCTTCAATCTCGGTCGCACATGTCATGGGCTACCGCTGAAATTCTTTGATCAGGGTATTTACCTACATTCTTTTCTTTTTCTGGTTGTGTTTCTTCATTTTCATCAATTGTATTAATTATATCTGCAGCAGTGAATTTCTCTCTTTTTTCTGAAATTCTTTTCGGGAAATATTTTTATTGTTAAAGGACAGCTAAACAGGGAGTGGAACTTGCAAACAAGATAGTGACAGCATAATTTGAGTTAAGGGCTCCTCTGGGTAACAAGACGTCATCCAATCATTAATCCATTTGAGTGCAGTAGGTCAGGACAAGGCCAGAGAATACAGGAGAATTTTATCTTTTGATTGTGCCCTGTTTTTGAAAATCGTCCAGCAGAATCCAGAGATACAGTGTGTGACAATATAACAACTCTTACCACACTCTGGGCCCTTTGACTGTTGGTAGACCAGCGAGTGAAGTTAACAAGAAACAAGACAGCCACACGGCACAGTGTGGTATGGACTCTAACCACCAGTCTACCCTAGGAAGGCCCAGAGATGGAACAATACTGGCACCCCCACAGGATATGGCAAATGAACTGTCAAAAATTACAGACATGTTGAATCAGGTGCTTATTGACACAGCAGAGCATATAATCACTACCACTCAAACAAATATGAATTTAAAAATGCTTAGAGCAAGAGTGGCAGGGACTGAGCAAGAGGCCTGTGTACATGACAATTTGTTGCAAACCCATCAAGGGAAGCTGAGAGACCAACAAAGACAATTTGACTATCTGCTTTCCAAAGTAGACGATATGGAGAACAGATCCCACTGCAAAAATATCAGAATAGTAGGATTGCCTGAAGGAGTCAAGGGGTGGGATAATGCAACCTTTCTCCAAAATGCTTTGCCTCACATGCTGGCACTGCCAAACAGAATCATGCTAAAGATTGAAATGGCTCATTGGTCCCTTGATCCTAAACCCAAACAAAGGGAACTACCAAGACCAATATTGTGCAGGCTATTAAAAAACACTGTTGAGGAAACAATCCTTAGGGTCACTAGAGACGAGGGGGGGGGGACTACAATGGGAAGGTGCCCATGTTATGATTTTCCAGGACTACTTTCCTGAAGTAGCTAAAAAGCAGAGCTCTTATTCACAAATAAAAGAACAATTGTAAAATCTTGGCATCCCCACATCAATCAGGTATTCAGCTATGCTGCAGATCTAATTCCAATGGGAGTTCATAATATTTAACAACACTTCTGAAGCTGAGCACTTTCTATGGGATTTATAAGCTAATCAAAATGCTGCTGCTCAGCACCCATATAAACCGCATGGCAGCAATCCAATTCTAATGGAGACCACACACCATGAGGGGGAATGCTGGAACACTTCCTGGGAGACAGGGCAACCTACAGAAGACCAATGGCAACCAGGACATAGGGGCAGGCAAAAGAAAAAGTGAAAATCCTACCCCACAGAAGCTGCTCTCCAGGACAGCCCATTCCAGAGGTTTTCAGCTGCTACATGGAAGATAAGGAACAAGAAGCCACTCCCTCAACAACATACCAATAAAGACAAGCAACAGGTACACTTTACCAGGGGAACTAACTCCAGCTCCACTTGATCCATTGGCAGCTAGGGACAAGGTGTTGGACCCAATGGACAAGGTGGAGTTTGGTGCCACAGATTGGACATTGTTATGTCAGGAGTGCGTGGATTGTTTAGAGGACCAAGTCAAGGCTGCTGTAGCTCCACTACAACACCAGAAAGCATCGAAGAGGGATGAGGACAAGAAGCGACAGACCTGAGGAATTGTGGCAGTTGCAAGTTTCAAGTAGAAATCCTAACTTGCACTGCCTGTATATCAGGTAACTTTTTGACAGTGCCAGCTTGAGTTTAAAGATCGGTTGCAGTGGGCTGTAGGATCTGAACAGCAGTCAAGTGCCTTACCCCAAAGCAATAATCATTGCAATATACCAGGCTTTGAAGGGAACAGTGGGGATACGCCTTCATGCTGCCAAATCCTCCTTGGGCATTGTGAGTCCTAAGAGCAACAGCTACCAGCAGTGACAATAAGGGCTTCATCCGCTCAAGCGGGGTACTTTTTGCCCAGGTGGCGCCTCCTTGTCACAATAAGGAGCCAATCACTGTTTGTGTCTACTTCCTGATTTTGTACTGTTTGTTTTGTTCTCTTGTAACTTCCTGGGTTATGCCTGAAAATGGTAATTCTTATGACTAGAGCACTTACCCTGTAAACAAAAACAAAATAAATAAATAACTAAATCAGTGGTGGAAAGCGTCTCGTGCTTTTTGACTAGTTGTCATCCAAGGCCACTGTTGTGCACAAACCGTAAGTTTTAAGTGATTAAGGTCACGGTTAATGTTTAAAAAAGTTATTAAGTTATAAGTTGTGAGCTAAATGTACCTGAACTAATGTGGGGAAACAAGAGTTGAGTTGTTTATACAGAGTACCCCCCACATGTCTGAGGGATGTTGCAGTGCTCTCCACTTCTGCAGAAGGCTCAGGTAGTCTCAGAGCCAAAATGGATCTACGAGGAGCATTCTGAACAGACAGATCCATTAGGTAGGGGAACACTTATGCACCCTTATGGAAAAGAGGGAGTGCTCCTGTCCCATCTATTTCCTGTGCTCCTGCAAGTCATAAAGTGATATTGCCACAATGGCACTATGCGGTGAAGCCAAGGGGTTCTTCAAGCCTCCCACCCTCCTTCCTCTGTTTCAGACCTGAACAAATCTGAGCACAGAGGCTACAGAAGGAGTGAATGTGCTCAGCAGGCATGGTAGCAAACGGGAAAGTCAGGGCATGGGGTTGGGTAAACCACACGGCATACTGTCAGTGATTCTATGGACACACATGTACCCACTGGTGAGCAGCACAAATTGCCTTAGTTGTTCAGAAGAGGTTGAAGTAGAGATACAGGGGATAAGAGGAAATTGTTCAAAGGGGATGCCAAAGGAGCTAGGCTGTAGGATCCATGCATTCTACTGAACCAGTCCTATTGACTGGATGGTACTTTTGGGGTATGTGTTATGTTCATGGGGGAAGCATGTGGCTAGAAGAGGTATACGAAAGATCTCTGTTTCTGAGTCCTGCTATACAGGGACTAGTTGAGTGTACACCTCTCTCCCCTCAGATCACTAAGAGGGAAACCTCTCCTTACAAGAGTAAAAGTCAAGTTAAGTTTGTATTTCCATGTCATAGGTTATGATACTAATATTTATGGTTGTAATGTTGTAATGTTAGTTTTTATAGCAAGAAAGTTCAACGTGATTTTGATAAGTTTTATTTTCAGTCAAAGATGGTTGTCCCTAAGGGCCAGACTGGTTGGCAACTGTCTAGCCAGGCCCCAGGAACAGAGAAAAATAGTAAATAGAAAACAGATGGATGATCTTTTTTCAGTACTGCAGTAAACAAGACACAAGAAAGATAAGGGGCAAGTAAGGGAAGGGTGCAAGTAGAGTGGAACTCCAATGGGGTGCCAGTTGTACATCTCTGGGTGTCTCAAAATGGATCAAAGTACACAATACAAATATGGGTTCAAGTGTTCCCATGGCATCAGTAGCTCCTATTGTGGCCACCAAGAAAGGAAAAAAAAAATATTGACCTGACTGTGACAGTTGGGCATGCAAGTGGTATAGAAACACAGAAACACAGAAATTGAAAGAAGTTGACAGCAGAAGGAGACTGCTTGGTCCATCTAGTCTGTCCTTTTGTTTTAGACCTATTTTGACACTCTAATTGCCCTTTGTAGTGGGCTCCCTTGTGTCTATCCCATGCATTCTGGAACCCCCCCCCCACACAGTGTTGACCGCCACAACTTCTTGGGGCAGGCTGTTCCAAGTGTCCACCACTCTTTCTGTGAAGAAAAACTTCCTGGTGTTTGTAGAGAACCTCCCTCCTTGCAGCCTGAGGTCATGTCCCCTGGTCCTGGAGCTCTTCTTGAAGTGAAAATGTTCCTGTGCTTGTACCTTGTTAATGCCTTTTATGTACTTGAATGTTTCAAATATGTGCCCTCTCTCTTCTCTGCTCCAGGGAGTACATATTCAGTTCCGTAAGTCGTACCTCATAGGACATGTACTGCAGACCCTGAATAATTGTTGTCACCTTTCTCTGTACTGTTTCCACCCGGTCAATGTCTTTTCTGAGGTGAGGCCTCCAGAATTGGACTCCATATTCCACGGGAGGACTGACCAGCGATCTACAAGGTGGTAGTACCACCTCTCTCTTCCTGCTCATGATTCCCCTTCCAATGCATCCCAGCATTCTGTTGGCCTTCATTTTTGCCTTCTCACACTGCTTACTAATCTTTAAGTCATCTGAGATTATGATTCCCAGATCTCGTTCCTGGTTTGAGGCTGCCAGTCTTTCGCCTCCTAGGTAATACTCCTTTCTTGGATTTTTCTTTCCTATTTGCATGACCTTGTACTTTTTGGCATTAAATCTCAGCTGCCACACTCCAGATCATTCTTCTAGTTTCTGGAGATCAGCTTCCATCTTTCTCACTCTGTCTAGGGTGTCCACTCTGCTACATATCTTAGCGTCATCTGTGAACAGACACACCTTTCCTTCCAGTCCATCAGTGATGTCTGCTATAAAAACACTGAGAGGCACAGGATCCAGCACTGTGCCCTGGTGCACCCCGCTGGTCACCCTGCCTTCTGTTGATTGTGCTCCATTAACCTGTTCCATCTGGGTTCTGCCTTGAAACCAGTTTTGTACCCATCTGACTACTTCTGGACCAACCACTGTGTGGTCAAGCTCCTTTACCAGACTTCTGTGTGGAACCGAGTTGAAGGCCTTACTGAAGTCTAGGTAGATCACATCTACTGACCCACCATTGTCCACTATTTTTGTAGCATAGTCAAACAACTTGAGCAGATTTGTCTGGCATGACTTACCTGCTGTGAAACCATGCTGTTTAGGGTCTTGTCAGCTGTTAGTTTTGAGGAAAGCTATGATCCTCTGTTTGAGTAGTGTCTCCATTAGTTTCCCTACTTTAGATGTGAGGCTCACCAGTCTGTAATTACTAGCCTCTTCACAACTGCCTGATTTGTGAAGTGTAACCACTATTGCCTTTTTCCAGTCATCGGATACCACACCGCTCTTCAAGGATTTTATGAATAGAAGTGCCAGAGAGGCAGCTAATTCTGCTCCAAGTTTCTTAAGGACTCTGGGGTGCATCTCATCTGGTCCCATGGCTTTGCCTGCTTTTAGTTTATTTAGCACATCCCATACTTCGGTTTCTGTAAAGGGACTCGTGTCTACCCCTGGTCGTGGGGTGTTGTGTTTTTTCACAGCTGGGCCATTCCCTGGGTCCTCTTTGGTAAACACCAAGCAGAAGTATTTGTTGAGGATTTCAGCTTTCTCTGGGTCATGTTTGGTGCATTTTCCTTCTTCAAAAGCAATCTTTACTATATACCCTTTTGTCTTCCTACATTCCCTAATGTATCTAAAAAAATATTTTGTCTCCTCTCTTTGCCCCTTCTGCTATCTTTTCCTCTGTCTGGGCTTTTGCCTTTCTAGTTTGTTTGTTTGATTCTCTCATTTTTGTACTTGTATGACTCCCAGTCTTTCTTAGTTTGGTTTTCTGGTATATGCTGTACGCTTTCTTTTTTTCTTTGACTTTGGTAGTTACTTCCTTTGAAAACCATAGATAATTTATTTTCCTTTTTGCTTTGCTGACCCATCTGGCACATTGATCTGTGGAAGTTTGTTTTGCTGTCTTGAGTCTCCCTCATATGATACTCCACCTCCTTAGTCTCTGTTTCCACTATTTGGCTACTTATGTTGTTCCTCATTTTTTTGAAAATTAGCCTTTCTGAAATCTAGCACCTTTATCATTGCTATTCCTACAGGAGACAACAATTTCCAACCAGGAGGCTCAAAAGCTGTTTAGGGAGTGGGTGGGGTGGGAAGCTCATAGTTCTGTAGGTACAGTGAGGAGAGGGGTCTCCATCCTATGCCACAAAATACTGGAGTGGAAACTGATATCACAAAAATCGGACAGTGAAGGCAGATGGGTTACAGCCAAAATGGCTACTCCAGCAGGACCAATTTTACTTGCTAATCTGTATGCTTTTAATAAAGATAAGCCCACATTCTATGACTCAATGTCCCAAATGCTAATGGACCTGTCCTACGACAACCCTGACATTATCATGGGGGAAGACTGCAACCTACTTGTGGACCACCTATTAGATAGATCTAACTCCATGGCAGAAACCCACACCCAATCCCAAAAAACACTGAAAGATCTGATATGGCTGAACCAGTCAGTGGATGTATGGAGACTAACCCACCCAGACAAGAGGGACTATACCTATTTTTCAATGGCAAACCCCATGGCTAGCAAATTGGACTACTGGCTTACATCCCCAAGAATTACATAAAATGCATCAGATGTCTCCATAGCCCCCTTATATTTATCTGATTATGCCTCTGTCACTTTAAGCTTCTCTATACAACTCCACTCAGTCAGGTCTCTGACATGGTGCTTAGACCCCCCTACTTTTACAGGATGTAGAGTTTAAATGGTGGTTGAAGACAGAAGTAGGAAATGACTTCCAGGAAAACCCTCTGGGATTTGCCCCTCTGGACATGATATGAGAAGCAAACATGGCTACCCTATCGGATAAAATCATTGAGTACACTGCTTATCATAAGTGACAGAGGGAAAAGGAGGCAAGCCAGTTAGAAGCACAACTCAAAGTCAAAGAGCAGGAATATAAATTGGACCCAGGCAGGTTATGAGACTCTAGGCTTCTATATGAGTTAACCACCCTCAGAATGCAACTAAATTGATTGGCCACGAGGAAAACTGAGCTGCAAATCCACAAAACTCAAAATAAATACTGGGTGGGGGGGGG
This sequence comes from Neoceratodus forsteri, assembly GCA_016271365.2. NCBI lineage: Eukaryota > Metazoa > Chordata > Ceratodontiformes > Ceratodontidae > Neoceratodus > Neoceratodus forsteri. Next base: position 127,842,801 of record CM028136.1, on the reverse strand, counting down.
GCTGGAAAATTACTGGCATTTAGACTAAAAAGAAGACAGGCCAAAAGGTACTTCCCACAGCTTGTGGATCCCTATGGGTTACCCTGCATCTCTTCCCAAGCAATAAATAGTACCATGGCTGGGTTTTACAAAACATTGTATGTTTCACAGGGGAAATTCAAAGAGGGTAGCATCTTTCAGAAAAAGAGATGTGCAAGAACAAGGGGGGGCACAATTTGAAGATAGAGGGGGGACGGCTCAAAGGTAATTTGAGGAAGTAGTTTTTCACAGAGAGGGTTGTGGATGCATGGAACAGCCTCCCTGAGGAGGTTGTGTAGTCAAGAACAGTGGGGGAATTCAAGAATGCATGGGACGGACATAAGGCAGTTCTAGTTGGGGGTAGGAGAAAGTAAGCTGTTGGTTAACTAGGATCTGCAGCTTATCTGTTAGGTAGGAAAATGGGCAGACTAGGTGGGCCAAGCGGTTCTTATCTGCCATCGAATTCTATATTTCTATGTTTCTATGAAATGGGATGAGACATCATTCTCCAGCTTCATGGCCAGCCTCTCTCTTCTCACACTCTCCCCCCTCCAGAGGAAGGAATTGGAAGCCCCCTTCACAGAGGGTGGACTCAAACTGGTTATGCAGCATATGAACCCACATAAATCACCTGGAATCAAAGTCTTTCCAGTTGACTTCTACCAACAGGTAAGAGACCGGGTCTCAGAACCTATGTTGGCCATGTTACAGAAAGCCTTCCAAACAGAGAAACTCCCTGGCACTCTCACAGAGGCAATAATAACAGTGCTACCTAAAGAAAGGAAGGATCTTCATCACCCCACAGGCCCATTTCTCTAATCAGGGCCCTATGTTCACTGCGGCAAACTGGACCTACATTGTGCGGCAGGACCTCATGCTTGCTGTGGTCAGGCTATGAGCATGCTGTGGTGATTCTGTGGCAGTTCTGTGATGGGCTTTACATTCTCTGGCAACTCAAATGAGCACCAAAATAAAATCTAGTTACCGAGAAAGAATGCACAGGCAAGGCAATGCAAAGCAATTCTGGCATCATGATTTGGATTGGATGTAGGGCATGGGGGATTTGAAGGATTATTTGTTTTACTGCAGTCTGTTTTATTGTCCCATGGCTCCCTCCCACCTGCCCAGTACTGCTTTACTGCAGCTGTGCCCCTGAGAATTTCTCCCCCTGCCTGCCCACTTACTTGAAGACCAGTATTGCCTGCTTGTAAAACAGTGCTTCTCCAATGACTCCCTCCCACACACTTGCTTGAAGCCTAGTGGCGATGGTTTGTACTGTAACGCTGCTCTAGTTGCTTCATCCTGCTCGTGCAATTCAACACAAGTGGTGTTATCTGTGGCAATGCCACTTGACTGCCACATCTTCATCTCTTCTGCTCTGTAAAGATTTACTGTGAGGCTAGAAAGTAGCTGGACCATTTTACATTAGACAAAGATCCAGAAAGCTTCCCTTTTTTGCCTGTAATAATTACTAATGCTTTTTCATTCCACAGTTCTGCAATTGGCAAATAGAACCACCATTCTTTCTTATGAAATAGACTTCCTGAAGTTCCCTCAGTGTTTAGGCCATAATGGTCATAAGCTTCAGGGCTGAGTGTCAGTGGATTGAAAGGGGTGACCTCACTGACTACTGCACACGAGGGGATGGATGTATAATGGAGCTGCCAACAACTCACACTAACGCCATTTTAAGCTTGCCCGCAATCATTTTAGCCATTTAGTTGGGTTTTCAGTGGTGACAGCCATTCTTACTGCACCAAAAAATGCTGTTTTTATGGCAAAGGCTTGTTTCTGTGGCAGGACCATGTTTCTGCATCTGTTGCTGCAACCGCAGAATTGCAGAAAACATGGGGCCCTGTCTCTAATAAATGCAGATGCCAAGATCACAGCTAAAATATTGGAGGCCAGGTTGGAGAAACTGTTACCCACAATTGTCCATCCACCTATCCTAAGTAGATTGTGTGTGGAGCAGAATCAGCTCCAACCACCCAAGAGCTCTCACCTCCCTATTCCTGGTGGCAGCAGAACTACCTTCTCAGTTGTATCCATTACACTGGACTTCAAAAAAGCTTTGATTCCATCAAATGGGCGTACCTGCTAGCAGTGTTACAGATATATAACTTCAGGGAAGGTTTCTGCACCTGGATCAACAGATTACATTCCAGCCAAATGGCCAAACCACTAACTAACAACACCCACTTTGAGCCAATTCAGTTGTACTGAGATACCCAATGAGGTTGACCCTTATCTCCCCTATTATATGCATTAGCAATACAGTCTTTGGCAGCAGCAATTACGGAATACCCAGGAAATGGGGGCTTATAGGTAGGCACTGAAGAATTCCACACAAAGCTGTATGCAGATGACTGTCTGATTCTAACCAGAATCCCACAACCAGTATCCTGCACATCCTAGGTGTCCTAAAAGTCTTTGCACATGTCTCAGGTCTCAAGATTAATTATCGGAAGTGCAAAATATTATCCCTCAACAGACACGCAACCTCAGAGGTAGCCAAAGGCACAGGTTTAACATGGGCCCCATATGCAATCAGGTATCTGGGGATTAGTCTCACCTATGATCTACAAAACCTTGTGGCAAAAAATGTCCAACCCCTCCTGCTCAAGTTTAAAGACGAGAATGAAAGATGGAAGCTGCTCAGTCTTACCCTAGCAGGTAAAATCAATGCCATTAAAATGATGATGGTGCCCAGGATATATTACTTGCTGTCCAACATTTCACTAGAAATTCCAAAGATTTGGTTCCAAAAGATAAACACTGTGATGGACAACTTTTTATGGGGTCCATCGCCCCTTCCCCCAGATACAGTAGGGATAAACTGAGAGCACATTGGTCTAGTGGTGAATGAAACTTCCCAGCATTTCCACAGTATGCATTGGCATTTCTTGTAGCCAAATCCTGCAGACTATTCCAGGGCACATTCAACAAACCTTCAGCTTGAATGGAAGTGGAGGCAGCCATTCTACATGGTACTCACATCACAGTATACTTAGGCCACCAGTTACCCACACAGTTTAAAAACTGACTTATTCTGAAAGTGGCCCATGTGGTCTAGTACAACATTGGGAAAAATGCCAAGAGATGCCATTGACTGGGGGGTGTTATCCCTCTGAGGAACAATACACACCTGTGTGTGGATGAACATCCTATGAGGTGGAAAGAATGGGAGCTCAAAGGGTCACTAAGGTAACGGATTTACTGTTCTCCGACAGAGTTACCTTGGACTCATTTGAGAGGGTTACAGAATAAATTTGGCCTAGGAAAAAGGAGACTTCTGGAGGTATCTCCAGGTGTGTAATCTATGTACAACATGGTCTAAAGAAAAGTGCACATGCTTTTCATGCAAGTCACAGCCACTTGCCAAGCCCCTTACAATGCTAAAACAGAGCTGCACCAAGTCCACTAAGGGAAAGGCAAGTCATATACAAAGATTACTGAGAGATGCGGCCACTGACCCATCCATCCCAGACAAACTGCACTGGTAGAAACATGGAAACATAGAAACATAGAATTTGACAGCAGATAAGGACCGCTTGGCCCACCCAGTCTGCCCATTTCCCTACCTAATGGATAAGCTGCAGATCCTAGTTAACCAGCAGCCTACTTCTTTCTACCCCAACCCCCTAGAATTGCCTTATGGCTGTCCCATGCATGCTTGAATTCAGTCACTGTTTTGACTCCACAACCTCCTCCAGAAGGCCGTTCCATGCATTCACAACCCTCTCTGTGAAAAAATACTTCCCCACATTACCTCTGAGCCGCCCCTCTATCTTCAAATTGTGCCCCTTGTTCTTGCACACCTCTTTTTTTGAAAGATGCTACCCTCTTGGACTTTGTTGATTCCCTTGAGGTACTTGAAAGTTTCTATCATGTCCCCCTCTCCCTCCTTTCCTCGAGGCTATACATATTAAGCTCCTTTAGTCTCTCTTCATATGTCTTCCGGTGCAGTCCCTGCACCATTTTAGTTGCCCTCCTCTGGACAGCTTCCATTTTGTCTATGTCCTTGTGGAGATTGGGTCTCCAGAACTGCACACAGTACTCCAGATGGGGTCTCACCAGCTGTCTGTACAGAGGGATAACAACTTCCTGTTTTCTACTGGTGATGCCTCTCCCTATGCATCCCAGTATCCCCCCAGCCCTCCTTACTGCCCTCTCACATTGCTTGCCCACTTTTAAGTCATCTGATATGACTACCCCAGGTCCCTTTCCATTTTTGTTGTTGTTAGTATCTCACCCCCCATTGTGTACTCTTCCCCTGGGTTTTTGTTTCCCAGGTGCATTACCTTGCACTTCTTAGCATTAGATCTAAGCTGCCATACATTTGACCATTCCTCTAACCTTGACAAGTCCCTTCTCATCCTTTCCATCCCACCTTGTGCATCAACTCTGTTGCAGATCTTTGTGTCATCTGCAAAGAGACATACTTTTCCTTCCAGTCCGTCTGCAATGTAAACACAAAAGACATTGAAGAGGACTGGTCCTAATACTGAACCCTGCGGCACCCCACTAGTAACCCCCCTTTCTTCAGAGTGGACTCCATTTACTATTACCCTCTGTGTCCTATTCTCCAGCCAATTCTTTACCCAGGCTATCATCTTGGGACCCACTCCCAGGCTGGCTAACTTGTATATTAATCTTTTGTGTGGGACTGAGTCAAATGCCTTGCTAAAGTCTAGGTAGGCCATGTCCACAGCCCCTCCCTGATCTACTACTTTGGTCACCCAGTCAAAGAAATCTATTAGATTTGTCTGGCATGACCTTCCCGCTGAACATGCTCCAAACTCACATTATGGAGGAGGAGTGGTGCCAATGCTGGGTGTTGGCACATAGGGCAAGCAGAGATCAGTGGGCCTTCCTGATTCAGAATAAAATATTACATTTGTGGTACCAAATCCCTGAGAAGCTCCCAGCAATGTATTACCTTCAAGAAGATAACTATTGGAGATGTAACTCCACAGGAGCAGACCTTTTGCATATTATATGGGAATGTACTCTGGTCAAACCTTTTTGAGCTAAAGTAGTAACTGGTTGCTCCCAAATCCTTCAGGCCACAGTGCCATGCTCAGCAGACCTGTGCTTGCTGGGGCTAGGGCAAGAGAACATTTGATTACCTAGACATCAACTGAGATGGCTCCTCCAGGCAACAGTAGAAGCCAAAATATTGTTGCTCAGGAAATGGCATACCAGATTCATCCCAACTTATATGGAATGGCTCAATGCCTTAGAGTCTTTGGCAACACATACAAGAATGCAGCATTTTGCAACAAACTCTATTGGCAAGTTCCAAATTGAGTGGGGCCAGTATATGCCTTATGTCCAAAAAAGATCCACCAGTAAGCCTCTTTCATTCTTCAAGGACATCCTTAAACCTCCCTGAAGGCCTACAAAGGATCATTTGCTTCATTTTATACCGCTTGATCAGGAAGTGTAAAAGCCTTCTGGGGATATGTAACACCCCATGTATGCAGTGTACTACTGAAGTTAAGAATGGCCTTCTTTGTGGGTCTGTTCATGAAAAGGGATTACTAAAGTACGATGTGAGGGTCACATTTTCAGAATACTTCTAGATTACATTTGTGATGCATTTCAAGATATTATGACCCAAGTATGAAAAAGGAAACATATTGGGAGATAAAAGCCTCACAGGTTCCTGAGATAAAAGAACTGCATTGTGGTGAGTGTAACAAGTGACACCACACACCATGGTGAATGTAACACCTGACACAAGACATTTGTTTTAGTAGTAAAAACTTTAATAAACATATGTAATGAGGTATATTAAAACATGAGAAACAAATATTTACAAGAATTAGATTACATTATTCGCAAACTGGATGTTTTGCACCACGTACTGTGGTGAATGGAACAAGTGACACCACACATTTGTTTCAATAGAAAAATGTTTACTGAACATGTCTAATGGCTAACATGCTACTAGTAATGACTGACATAGTGCTACAAAACCTGGAGAAATTTGACGATAAAAATGTGACTGACAGGTGTGATGTTTAACTCCACATATCATGGTTAATGTAACAAGTGACACCACACTTATGTTTGACTTACTAAAACTGTACTAAACATGCCTAACAACTAACATACTACTACTACTACTACTACTACTGACTGACATACTGCTACTAAAGATGAAAAAATTCAACAATTACATTACTGGCAAGAGTGGTGCTTAGCACCACACAACGTGGTGAATGTAACAAGTGACACCACACATTTGTTTCAGTTTTAAAAAGTTTACTGACTATGCCTCATGGCTACCATGCTACTACTAATAACTGCCATAGTGCTACAAAACCTGGAGAAATTAGACAATAATAACAGTACTGGCAGATGTGATGTTTGACATCACATAATGTGGTGAATATAACAAGTGACACCACAAAGAAAAAAACAATTTTAACCCCCCAATCCATATACACAGTATAATCCCTTTTACAACTGATGCCCAGCACTTTCCCTAGATATGCAGTTGTCACTGGAATTTGCTCCCTGAAAATTTGCCTCACAATCACTGAATGATGGTAACTGAAGTCTTTCTATGGTGAATGTAACTGCAGTCCTCAATGTTACATATAGTGCTTATCTTCATGGAGTGTAGCCCTACAAAATGGAGGAGCCACATGCAAACAATGGGTTTTAAACCACAACTCAGCTCCTCCCTCTATGGCTGCTGCTTGGTTCCGAGGGGCAGATAATGACTTTGCAACTGTCACAGACTCACGGGTAAATATTTGGCCTGATGTGACTCCAGGTAGAATGAGGGTCAAAGGTTGCTCTCCCTTCTATGAGAGAGCTAGATCAGGTAGTAACACAGTCATTTATCACAAGGAGCCAAACTGGGAGAGCAGCCAGAAAATCACTTAAAGTGCTAATAGCATAATTACAGATTTGAGGGCCATGTGTGAATGTAACATACTATGACACCAGCTGTTACATTCATCACACTAAATGCAAAGCTGTATAAATTAAAAATTGAGCATTACAATGGGCTAGAGAGTACAGATAACAAAAAACACAACTCCAGATTAGTAAGCAGGTTTGCTTTATTAAGGGAAAACAGTAAATAAAGCTTGCAAAAACAATTAGTAAAACATGTGTTTTTGCATGTCACACTTTCTCAGATAAAAAAAGGAGCAACATGAAGCAGGACACCCCATAAAAAATATGGATACCCTAGAATTCTATAGTTTTGTTATTTATCTGCACATGTAGGGAGGCAGTATATCACGGTGGTTTAAGGCTCTGAGTTGCAAATCTGGAGACCTGGGTTTGAATCCCACAGCCCCCAGTCGCATACTGTGTGACCCTGAGCAAGTCACTTAACTTCCCTGTGCTCCCAGGTTGCACCTATAAACAAGCTTTCAGCTTAGTGTGTCTCTCCTGGTTAAACAATTAAAAAAAAATATAGTCAGCTTTCAGATTTAGTCAAAAACATATGACTGAAAGTTCTCAATTTTTAAAAATGTGCTTTCCACTGTATGGTGGGCCCTTTTTCATGAACAGAGAATATGTGAAAAGTCCCAATAGTTCCCAGGACTGTAAAGAAACAAAGAATTGTAATGTCTTGTCAACACTCCCTGTGTCTTGTAGTGTAAGTGTTATTGAGCTGCTGATTGTACATCATATATGCTTTGGTCTGTAATGTCTGTCTGTTAATATATACTCAATAAAAATTTAACTGCAGAAAAAAAGGACAGCTAAATAGCCTAATTCAATGAAATGAAGCAGTCAGAATATGAAAATGTAGGGCTGTAAACTAAGCCCTTACCTGTGACATACTGCCCTTCGTTTTGTCCAGAAACTAGTTATAATAACTGGTTACCACTTTTTCCCATAGAAAACTGGGTTATAATTCTAGCGTTATAACCAGCTGGTTATAATGGCATTCATTCGTCCAGTTTTCCTTCTACTGGGCATGCGCCACCTCGCGCTCTTCCTTTCCTTCCTGCAGCTCCTCTCATACTGGACGATCCACTGTCTACAGCTCGGCACAGCAAGTAGGCTAATACATATATTCTTAAGTTTTATACAGGACTGCTTCCCAACACAAAAAAAAGTTAAATCTTTTTAGAAAATACCATTTTACCCGTGAACTTCCTCTCTCCTCCCATCATTCTCCTCCGCACTCTACACTTAAGCGAATGACCTAAGTAGGAGTAAGTTTGTTTTTTTGGTTTTTAAAAAACATGTCTGGGTACAAATCTTTGGTTTTGCTTTGAGCTTTGTACAAAAAAAAAGACTTAAACACTGCTTTGTCAGGGGCCGAGCCACCACAGATCACTTTAAAACCCCAATGGCTGCTTGGCTCCATGGCTACATTTATTTTGTATAATTGCTTCAGCAAAAAAATGATCTCCAGTAATTATACAAAATAAAAGATGGGTAGTTAATTAAAACTCGGATTTTATACACCCCCATCGGGGTGGGATGCCTTCATAAACCCCTTGAGCTTTGCTCTCGGGGTTTAGCAACCACCCCTCAAGTGTATAAAATCCCTTATTACTTCTTCCATCCTGTCTCTATTTAGCTCATTTCATCAAGTTGCAGCCTAAGATGGCCATGACGTGCTTACGTGATGATGTCATCAGAGCCACAGTGCACCAGAGTAATCATAGGATCTCTATTGTGGCCTATTAAATATATATATATATATATATACTTTTAACTCCTCAGACTGCATATATGGATAAAATTCTTTACTGTACATGTGTGACACTGTCTTCACACAGAGTCTATGGCAGTATGACCTTTCAGGGCAGCACAGAGATGGGCAATACAAGATCTGAGATGTGGGTGACACCCTCCTTAAAAATCTGTATGGCACTATAGGCTCCCTTTCAAAATTAATGAGGCACAATGACCTTTAGACAGAGTCCGCCTGTTCTGCTTGCTCCTCTTATTAGTTCTTCTTACTTTCTTAATATATATTTTTTTTTAATTTTCTTAAAATATTTTCCAAAAAGAACTGGATGTTAGTGATAATTATAAACTTTTTTTTTTATTTTGTTGATTTTGCAAGAACAACAGACTGGTTAAAGTAATACTTAACCTATACCTAATCTATTTAGGCACAGAGATGGGTGACACAGAATCTAAGACGTGACACCCCTACACACACACACACACACACACACACACACACACACACACACACACCTTCAAAATCTGTACAGCACTTTTCCCTACAGCAGTAGTAGTTCATGCACAGAGATGGGCAACAGAGAGTCTGAGATGTGAAGTCCCCCCCTAAAATTAATGAGGCACTGTGGACTTCAGATAGAGTCCCCCTGTCTTGTCTGCTCCCCTTATTAGTTCTTACTTTCTTATTTTTTAAATAACAAAGATTCAGAAAGAAAAAGAAAAGAATTATTAAGTTGTTGGATGCTGTACACTACTAATATTTCAACTTTTTTCAATGTTGTTGATTTTGCAAGAAATCCAGACTCAAACCTATACCTAATCTAACCTATCATTACTATAATGTTTTTGTTGCCGAATGATTTCATGAGAACTGTGCCTGCCTTGTGGCACCGCAGACTGTAGGCCATGCTTTTTGTCGTACCCCTAAAATCCCTTTCCTGTTTTTTAGTTTTTATAAAACTAAGAAAAAAGTCTGCACTCTGCTGCTGTCTGCTGTAAAATTTATTGGTCTCTCTCTCTCTCTCTCTCTCTCTACTTCCTCTCTCTTTCTGACCAATTTCTTTTTCTTCTTTACTGTGGAGTCTGCACACACAACTGCCTCCTTTCAAAGCAAAGCCCCAAATGAACTGGATACACTGTTTCCCACAGGATGGCCTGTGGTGGCTGACACACAGGATTGGCAAGAACATGAGTCAGTCACAGAAAAAAATACCCTAATTGGTTGGCTCCTTTTAGTGCCCTAGTATTATGAGTGTTTGCCTTTGTTGGTCATGTGAGGGTTCAAGAATTCAGGAATATTTGGTAGGAATTAAAACAAAAAAAAATTTTTCTGTACCCTGCACTGACCTTGTCCAGTGATTTGCACTGCAGTGGTGAGTCTTATTATTATTATTTTTTTTTCCTGCCTGTAACCTGTTGCTACTTGCTGACCTGTAGTTCTTTTTGGTTCCGGTGCCCTACTCATACCATCAAGGCATGTCCCTGTCCCCCTAAGCACCACACAGACATTCATGGAACAGGCTGCTGCCTGAAATCCAGCTTCCCTGTCCCGTGCCATCAAGCACCAAACTGGACTGCACTTCCGAACCAGGGCGACTCAGGTCAAGCCATGAAAGACTCAGTATTCTCAATCAGAGCCTGGTCGGCCTGGTCCAAGGAGGCTTTGAAGTGCGTCACAGGTGGTCTGCCCATCCCTTCTCTCAACTGTAGTGCTTTTCAAGTAGTGTCACTAATGTGCACTATAAGTAGTAGTAGTAAAAATGTTATTCAACTGAGATAGTGAATAGGTACAACTCGACTGAAACAAGTTCATTTCCAGCAAGGCCCTTAGTACATCCTAGTTAAGTTACAATATCAAAATACATCAAACATTATTATCAATACAACATGTAATGCAACAAATATTATTCTAAACATACATACACCAAATGAAAAGCTAAATATCTTATAAATATAAGTTTTGAAATATGTACAATTTTATACACCCAAGTAAAACAATAAAAAATAAATCTAAGGTCAAGACAGGTGTTCACAAATTTTCCTTAGTGCATCTTGTTCAAATCAAGATTTTATTTCACCTGACTGAATGGTAATATTTGCTGGTCTAAGAAATGATAGTAATTTGTTCCAGGTTTTGGGGTCCCTGAAGAAACTATAAAGTTAAGTTTCTGATAGAAACTGTTCTTAACACAAGCATTTACCAACATTTTTGAAATGATTATTCTTTTCCCAAGTGTGATCCTATCCCATACCCTTCAGCCCCCTGCCTCACAAATCTTAGGCAAAGGGCCCAAATCAAGGACACAATTTAACCATTAGGGATAGCTAGCTACTCAAGAAGGTTTTACCCAAACAGCAGGCGCATCCAAAGGACATGGAACCACCATAACAGCTGGCCCATCCACAGGATATGGAAGAATCCAAGCAGCTGGCCTATCTGGAGAGAACAGAAATACCAGAACACTGGCTCATCCAGATGACAAGAAATCACCTAAGCAGCAGATTGGCCCAGAGGACCAGGAATCAACAAAGTAGCATGTGGAGGGTATTCGAGGGGAAAGGGTAGCTGTAGAGCATGAAGGAACATGGGCTGATGTGAAAACAGCTGCACATAGAACACAGAACAGAGTTGGAGATGGAGAGAGCCAAATTCGGACATTTTATGTGGCACAGCATAAAGGAATGAAAGCATGAATGCCAAAAGGTGAGTGAGACCATGGAACATCTAAAGGCCGGGCACCTCCATTTACAGGCAATGAACCAAGACCTAAAAAGAGGAATGAGGGAGATGGAGAAGCAAATGTTAATGCCATGGACATCAACACCACTAGAGAGGCACTGTACAACTAGTTTATTAGAAGACACTAACAATATAGAGGCAGAGGAAATGAGAGACTCACTGTAAGACAGTGACACAGTGCCAAAGGCAATGGCAGGTGAAAGGGTACCTGTGTCTGTTCCACTGACAGCAGTCCCTGGTCATATCACAGGTACAATGAATGTTCTTTCAGATGTGGACACTGTGCCCCTCACAAGTGAAAAAGAAAGGGATCTCAGGAACTGGAGCTAAAAAAAGAACCTGAACTTTTCACATCTCTGATTTGTTATGCCCTTGTGCCATACATTTTTGTAAATAATCGGATGAACACCTTTGAGCAGAATCATTATGAACTATGTCTCTACAATAATTCTTTGCTACATAAAAATGTAGTATACAATTGCAAACAGAGGAGAGAAAGAAGTGTAAAGCTGGGAATTGAACCCAGGCCACCCAGAATACTATTTGGTCATGCTAACCAGCTGTACCTCCAAGGCAACTGGAGCCTGGGCTGTATCAGAGCACACATTACTCTTTCTCCAATACACACTCTGGTTCTGCACAAATAATTACTACATTTTCAATTACATTGGTGGGGTGTGCATATTTATGGAACACATACAAACAAAGGAGAAAAAGAAGTAAGTGCCTCAACTGGGACTTGAACCCATGCCACCAGGAATACCGTTCTGGTTGCGCTAACCAGCTGCACCACCAAGGTAATTGGAATCTGGGCCATCCCAGAGCACACATTACTCTTTCTCCAGTGCACAATCTGGTGCTGCACAAATACTGTAATTACTACATTTTCGATCACATGGGTACAGTGTGTATCTTTATGGAACTCATACAAACAGAGGAGAGAAAGAAGTAAATGCTTCAGCTGGACATGAACCGAGGCCACTTGGAATACTGTTCTGGTCATACTAACCAGCTGTGCCACCAAGGCAACTGGACCCTGGGCCATCCCAGAGCATGCATTACTCTTTCTTTAATGCACAGCCTGGTGCTGCAGCAATAATTACTACATTTTTAATCACATGGGTGCAGTGTTTATATTTATGGAACACATACAAACAGAGCAGAGAAAGAAGTACCTCAGCTGGGACTTGAACCCAAGCTGCCTGGAATACCATTCTAGTTGTGCTAACCAGCTGTGCCACCAAGGCAACTGGAACCTGGGCCATCCCAGAGCACATATTACTCTTTCTCCAATGCACAACCTGGTACTGCACAAATGATTAATACATTTTCGATCATATGGGTGCGGTGTGTGTATATTTATGGAACATACACAAAAGAGGCGAGAAAGAAGAAAGTGCTTCAGCTGGGACTTGAACCCAGGCCACCAGGAATACCATTCCAGATGCGTTAACCAGCTGTGCCACCAAGACAACTGGAACCTGGGCCACCCCAGAGCACACTTTACTCATTCTCCAATGCACAGCCTGGTGCTGAACAAATATGTATTACAATTGCAATCACAATGGTGTGGTATGGTATGCATATTTATGGAACACATACAAACATAGGAGAGAAAGACATATGTGTACAGCAAACGCAGGAGCCGCACTAGGAACTGGGTGCTCTATGACAGTTATTATGAACTAGAAATTGAACAGTCATGGCACACCATGCACACAAAATAAAAACCAGCAACCATATGCTTAACCAAATTTTGAATATTTATTCCAGGCCACCACAACAGTGCCACACTGTCTGGAGACTCACAGCACAACCTTCTGATGTTTCAAGCAATCTTGGTCTTTAATGGCCAAGATGGTTGCTGTCAGAAAAACCTGCTAATAAATCCGAGCAGTGTGGCCATAATGATGGGAGAGAATAAATATTTAAAATTTGGTTATGCATATGGTTGATGGTTTTTATTTTGTTTGCATGGTGTGTAATGATGTTATGCGCCTCAGCTAAGACTTGAACCTGGGCCACCTGGAATACCATTACATTTGCGCTAACAGGCTGCATCATCAAGCAACTGGAACCTGCGTCATCCCAGGGCACACATTACTCTTTCTTCAATGCACAACCTGGTACTGCGCAAATAATTACTACATTTTCAATCACATGGGTGCGGTGTGCATATATATAGAACACATACAAAAGTGGAGTAAAAGAAGTAAGTGCCTCAGATGGGACTTAAATCCAGGCCATCAGGAATACCATTCCAAAAATGCCAGCAAGGCACCTGGAACCTGGGCCATCCCAGAGCACACATTACTCTTTCCTGATGCACAACCTGGAGCTGCACAAATAATGACTACATTTTCAATCACATGGGTGTAGTGTGCATATTTATGGAACACATACAAACAGAGGAGAGAAAGAAACACGTGCCTCAGCTGAGACTTGAACCCAGACCTCCTGGAACACTGTTATGGTCATGCTACCCAGCTTTGCCACCAAGGCAACTGGAACCTGGGCCATCTCAGAGCACAACTTACTCTTTCGCCAATGCACAACCTCATGCCTCACAAATAATTACTACATTTTCCTCACACGGGTGCAGTGTACACATTTATGGAACACATATAAACAGAGGAGAAAAAGAAGAAAGTGCCTCATCTGGGTCTTGAAAACAGGCCACCTGGAATACCATTCCAGTCAGGCTAATCAACTGCACCACCAAAGCAACTGGAACCTGGGCTGTCCCAGAGCACACATTATTCTTTCTCCAATGCACAACCTGGTGCTGCACAAATAATTACTACATTTTCAATCACATGGGTGTGGTGTGTATATTTATGGAACCCATACAAACAGAGGAGGAAAACAAGTGCCTCAGCAGGGACTTGTACAAGGTTTCAAAGAATACCATTCCGGTTACACTAACCACCTTTGCCACCATGGCGACTTAAACCTGGCCATGTCAGGGCACATATTACTCTTTCTTTAGTGTGCAACCTGGTACTGCACAAATGATTACTATATTTTCAATCACTTTGGTGCAGTGTGCATAGTTATGGAACGTATACAAAAGAGGAGAGAAAGAAGTAAGTGTTTCAGCTGGTACTTGAACCCAGGCTGCCAGGAATACCATTCCAGAAGTGCTAACCAGCTGTGCCACCAAGGAAATTGGAACCTGGGCTGTCCTTGAGCCCACATTACTCTTTCTCCAGTGCACAACCTGATGCTGCACAAATAATTACTACTAGGATCGGAGGGAAGGGGAGGGGTTGGCCAGGGTAAATAAGGAGGGGATGGCAGGTGGCACCCAGATAGGGGGAGGAGCAAGGAGCCGGCTGAGGGAAGGGGCCAGTAGAAAGGATGAGGGTCATGGAAGGGGGGGAAATGGAAGAAAAGGGGTGGCCAGAGTGCTCCTGTTGGGTGATTCCATGATCAGTGGGATCAAATGGGATAAGGAGGGAGAAGCCTGCTCGGTTAGAACAAAATGCCTCCCTGGACTAACGGTGCACAGGGCCAAGCATGAGGTATATCAGCTGGCAAAGGATTGTGGAGGTTCCCTGGGACATAATGGTCCACCTGGGTACCAATGACATTGAGGGAAATAGTGAGTTAGAGATACAGGCAAGGTTCAGGGAGCTTGCCAGGGTCTATCATGATATAGGATGCACAATTTCCTCCTCGGAAATCCTGCCAGTGCCAAGGGCTAGTGGGGAACACAAGGGGAAGATTAGGGTAATAAACCAGTGGCTCAAGGAGTAGTGTTGGGCCAGAGGGTATGGGTTGATGGGGGATTGGGGGGGGAGACCTGGGAGGATAAGGGGCTGTATGCTAGAGATAGGCTCCATCTCAATTTGGAAGGGAAGGAAATCCTTAAGTTGAAAATAGAGGGGTTCATTGGTGAAAGGTGGGGTTTAAACTTGTGAAAGGGGAGGGGAGGGAGGGGAGAAAAGGCTGTTGAGGGGAGTCCGATAAAGGAGGGACTCTGTCTCCATCCCCCTGGGGCACTGGAGGAATACAGGAAAAGGCCGACTGGTAAGGTTCGGGCCAGGGGAAGACAGCATCCCCACGGGAACACAAGCAGGGGAAATGGAAGTATAGGGAAAGGGTGGAAGGTAGTCCTGCTAAATGCCAGGAGCTTGAGCAATAAAATGCCTGAGCTCCAGGCGATGCTAACTGAGGGAGAGGTAGATGTGGCAGCGGTCACCGAGACCTGGGCCACCGCAGGGCACGACTGGGACCTGAATCTGGAGGGTTACACCATATTCAGGAAGGACAGGGGGAGGGAAGGGAGGAAGGTAGCAGTAATAGTCAAAACTGCATTGCCATAGGAGGAGAGGAGGAGGCGGAGGGAACTGTGGAGCAATTTTGGTCCCTTGATAACAAGGGGGAGAGTAAAATAGGAGTGGTGTATAGACCCCCTGCACTGGCGGAGGAGCTGGAGGAGAGTCTGGTGGCAGATGTTGGGAGACACTGCAGAATGGGAAGGGGAAGTGTGGTGGTGTTGGGGGACTTAAACATGCCAGGAACAGACTGGGAGACTATGACATCCTCGTGGCCAAGGAACAGAGGTTGTTGGATGTCTTTCAGGACACCTTTCTAACTCAGCAGGTGGAGGAACCAACCAGGGAGGAGAGGATACTGGATGTGGTCCTGGCAGACAGTGACCAGATTGGGGTCCTGGAGGTAAGGGACCCATTGGCGGGGAGCGACCATGCCACGGTCTGGTTTTGCCTGAACCTAGGAGGGGTAGAAGGCTGCACAAAGACAGAGGTAATTGACTTCAGGGGGGCAGATTTCAAGGAAATGGGAAGGATCCTTAAGGAGCACTTTGATGGGATTGGGCCAGACATGGATGCTGACAGTAGGTGGGAAATCATCAGGAGGGTGGTGCAGGATGCTACCAGCACCTGCGCAAGAGTAAGATGAAAATGTGGTAAGGCCTGAAAACTCTGCTGGTGGACCAGGGAGGTTCAGGAGGTTGTGAGGGGAAAGAAGGCAGCCTATAGGCAATTCAAGTGTTCAAGGAGTGAAAGGGACTGAGGAGAGTACAAGCTGATGGCCAGAAGGGCCACTAGGGTGGTGAGGGAGGCTAAGGCAAGGAAGGAGCAGAACCCGGCCAGGGAAATTAGGAGAGGGAACAAGCGGTTCTTTAGATATATTGGGGAAAAACAAAGGGTGAAGGGGCAGATTAGCAGGATTAAAACAGGGGAGGGATGGGCACAAGACCCGGGGGAGCAGGCTGAGGTATTAAATGGCTACTTCGCCTCAGTTTTCACCAAGGAAAATGGGGGGGCTGCATCATACATGGGATGAGATGGTGAAACTGAGGAGGGGGGGGACCCTTACTGATCAGTGGGTCTGGGGAGGAAGGGGCATCACTGGCAGGTGGGGGGAAGGCAAAGCAGGGGGACGAGGTAGCAGAGATGGAAATCACGGTGGAGAGTGGGGGAAGCCCTCAGGTCCCTTAAGATGGAGAAAGCACCAGGGATGAATAAATTACATCCCAGAGTGCTGAAGGAACTGGCGGATGTCCTGGCAAAACCCCTGGTGGAGCTTTTCAGCATCTCTCTGAGGATAGGGTGGGTGCCCCAGGAATGGAAGGTGGTGCATATAGTGCCTATCCACAAGGGGGGATCAAGGGAGGTGGCAGGGAACTACAGGCCTGTCAGGCTGACATTGGTGGTGGGCAAGGTGATGGAGGGCATTGTCAAGGAGAGATTGGGGGCACCTAGAAAAATTGGGGTGCCTGGATGATAGACAGCATGGATTCATCCCGGGGAAATCGTGTCAGACAAACCTTGTGGAGTTCTATGACTGGGTGATGAGTGCCTTGTACCTGGGTAGACCAGTGGACGTCCTCTTTCTTGACTTCAGCAATGCATTTGACTCTGTTCCTTATGGGGGCCTGTTGGATAATCTGGGAGAAATGGGGGTGGGGAACCAGATGATCAGATGGATAGGAAATTGGCTCCACAACCAGACCCAGAGTGTCGTGGTTGGCGGGATAGTCTCATCCCCAATGAGGGTCATTAGTGGAGTCCCTCAGGGATTGGTCCATGGGCCCCTCCTGTTCAATGCCTATGTCTCTGGCATAAAGAAGGGTATCAGGAGTGAGATGAGTCTCTTTGCGGATGACTCAAAACTGGGGGCGGTGGTGGATGGGGAGGAGGGATGGGTGGCCCTACAGGGGGACCTGGAGGCTCTGGAAAGGTGGTCTAGAAAGCGGAAGCTGAGGTTCAATGCAGGGAAATGCAAGGTACTGCACCTGGGAGTCAGAAACCCGGGCAAGTGTACACCCGGGGGGGGGGGGATGCTACAAGTCTCGATGGCTGAGAGGGACCTGGGGGAGGTGGTGAATGTCAAGATGAACAACTCGGAGACTTGTAGGAGGGCAGCAGCAAAGGCCAACAGGATGCTTGGATTCATCGCTAGGGGGCTCACCTCCAGAAGGAGGGAAGTAATACTCCCACTGTATAACTGCTTGGTGAGGCCGCACCTCGAGTACTGCGTGCAGTTTCGGAGACCACATTTAAAGAGGGACATTGAACTCCTGAATGGGTCCAGAGGAGGGCAACCAGAATGATTTGGGGCTTGGGTGATAGGACCTATGGGGAGAGGCTTGAAGAGCTAAATATGTACACATTGGAAGAGAGAAGGGACCTGGGGGAGATGATAGAGGTCTTCAGGCAAATGAAGGGGGTAAATAGGGGAGAAGCAGTCTGGAGGAAGGAGGGGGGCAACTAGAGGGCATGGGTGGAAGCTGGGGATTGGAGATTCAGGGGAGAAAGGAGGAGGAGGTGCTACTTCACTGAAAGGGTGGTGGAGCCATGGAATGTGCTTCCCAGGGGGCTGGTGGAGGCAGAAACGGTGGAGGGGGTTCAAGAGGGGGTTGGACAGGTACAAAGGAAGGGTTCTGGAAGCAAAAACCAGAGCAGCGAGAATATCCATGACTGGGAAGGGAGAAGCCAGAGAGGAAGGGGGTGGCAGCAAGGTCAGCTTCCAGGGTGGGGGCTGACCAAACAAGCAGACACGAAAGACCGTTAGGCCTATTCTGCTGGCATTTTAGTATGTTAGTATGTTAGTACATTTTCAATCACATGGTTGCAGCATGCATATTTATGGAACAGATACAAACAAAGGAGAGAAAAAAGTATATGTCGCAGCTGGGACTTGAACCCAGGCCACCCGGAATACCGTTCCTTTTGGGCTAACCAGCTGCACCACCAAGGCAACTGGAATCTGGGCCATTAAAGAGCACAAATTATTCCTTCTCAGTAGCACATCAAATGAGAGAAACAATTTCAGTGAAGCAATTACAATGAATCAAGAATAGCGAGAACAATTATAGCACATAGCACATCACAGCAATTAGGGCAATATAGCAAACCCACATTATGGCGACAGCTAATTTCGGTGAGTACTAATAAAAGTGACCACATACATGCTACATACCCCCTGTGTCCAAGTGCGCCATGGTGTTAAAATCTTAGAAATATGGGGGGGGGGTTGGGGACATAGCCCCCCTGTGCCAATAAAGCAATTAGTGGCAGCTGGTAATTAACACGATACAAGTGTATCAGGTGTATTAATAGGGGGTGTATTCTCCAGCTGAACATACCAGAACCATGGCTGTTGAGTTTGTGAGAAGCCAGAGGGGGATGCCAATGCTGATGTATGGGGGCTTCTTGTAGAGGTGGAATAAAGAAGTTGACAAGGTCTACTGGTGGTATGGGGACTACCACAGATACCGCTGTCTGGCCCGAGTACACACCATAGCTGATCGTGTGGTTAATGTTCCACGCAGCCACAACCATATGGCTGATGCTGCTGCCATAGGAGCTGGGCATGGAATGGCTGACATGCATGAGAGGGTGAGATCGCTGAAATTCACTAAAATATACATTCACTATATAAACGCATTGCTGTAATTAATGTTGCTGTTATTGATTCACTGAAATTGTCGTTCAGTATAATTGCCTTGCTGTAATGACATGGAGCCTTCTTTCTCCAATGCACAACCTGGTGCTGCACAAATAATTACTAAATTTTCAGTCGCATGGATGTAGTGTACATATGTATGGAACACATACAGTACAAACAGAGGTGAGATAGGAGTAAGTGCCTCAGCTTGGACTTGAACTCAGGCCACCCGGGATGCCCTTCTGGTCATGCTAACCAGCTGTGCCACTAAGGATACTGGAACCTGAGCCATCCCAGAGCACACATTACTCTTTCTCCAATCCACAACATGTTACTGCACAATGGTAATGATTGAACTGCTACAATAAGACTTAGGTACACAAAAGGAAGAATGCAATAGGTAACAAACAAACCAGGTGTGGCAACCACTGTAGGCAATTATCATCAGCCAGGATAGTATAATGGAGCAAGGCATTACCCGAGTTCATAATTAACAGCCATTTAAAGAGCAATTGACACCTTCAAGAGAACTTTAACAAAACATAATATTTAGACACAGTTTGGCTTACAAACATACACACATACAAAATTGCCAGCAGAAACAGGCCTCATGGTTCATTGAGTCTGCTCGAGTGTGCAGCTAGCCCCTCATCTTGCAGCTGCCCCTGCTTGTATTTTACATTAGTTCTGTGTTTATCCTCCCTATTATTTATTGCTGAGTTCATTTGCATGAAAACAGGATCTTTGTTCATGATGAGTTCATCTATTCCTGTTGTTTTTTTCTCTACCTGAAGTCATAGTGCACTGCTTGTACATCATAGTTACTCCCATGGCACCCAGGCTGAGATGTCACAACAGAGGACTGTGAGTTAAAGTAGGTATTCATTTATAGAAGCAGATGAACTCTAAGGGATAAGAATCATGTATTCATGCATATTTCCTCAATAATATATTATGGGAAGGAGAAATCTATAGAATAGATATGTAATGCAAGCTGGATCATACATAAACGTTAAATTTTTTACAGTTTTCTTTGAGGCGTCAGCAGCTTTTTAAGGCATTGTCAAGCATACTGGATTCAGGACAGTTGGGACATAATATTAGTGTGGGGATCTGCTATCCCTATTGGCAATCGTAATTTACATAGTACTAAAGGAAGATACAATATTTGAGTGCCTGGTTCCCCTCCGCTAGCCGATCACTGTGCCCACAGTTAAAAAAAAGTAATGTATCCACTAGTGCCATTTGTCCCCACCCCCCATTCTCCAGTTGCCAGCCCGTTATAAACAAAATAGTTTCCCTGGTGGCTAGCGGTCCCTTCCCCCATCCGATCTCCCACCTGATACAAAAAACAAATCAATCCTGGTGTTCAGCGTCCTCTTCCCCCCAGCAGCCTGATCTCTGCATAAGTGCAATACATGGAAAATTACCTGGCTGATCTTGTGGCTTCCCTTCCTACCCTTGATCCCATGTTCAAGGAATTGCAATTGTACCCTGGTGGCCAAGTAGACCCCAGCCCCATCCTATCAGGGAGTGACCCCTCACCTCACTTTCCCCCAACCTGACTCCAAGCCAGTAACCATCATAGCTCCTTCTCAGAACACTATAGAGTTAGCTGCCAACTGATATCTCACTGAGCAAGTACTGTATACAGTACGCACTCATTGATAGTGATTGACAGCTCTGAGTGAGCTGTCATACAATGACCGTGATACTTTATACAGTACTCTCAAATTGAGAGCTCAGTTGGTGGCCAGCCAGGGTGGTGTGAGCAAGGCTGTGTTGGTCGCTGGCTTGGGGTTGGGTTGGGGAGAGCAGGGTGGTGGATCACCCCAGACAGGTGGAGGGTCCACTAGACCGCCAGAGTACGGTTGCAATTTCTTGAACATGGGATTGGGGATAGGAAGGGGGCTTCTAAACCACCAGCATAATTTTTCATGTACTTATTCAGGGGTCGAGTTGGGGGGGACACTGGACACCGGGTGGATTTATTTTTTTATATCAGACAGGTAATCGGAGGGGGGGTCCACTAGCCCAAGGAAAACTATTTCTTTTATAATGGGCCAGCGATCGGCAAACATGGAGGGGGAAACAAATACCACTAGGGCATAAATTACCCTTTTTTTTTTTTTAACTGTGAGCATGACAATCAGCAAACAGGGAGTGGGAGAGGGAACCACTGACACCAGGCACTAAAATAATATACCTTCCTTTAGTACTATGGGAATGGCAATCAGTGACTGGGACAGGGAAGGGACCACTAGACCACCAGGGAGACAGACTTTTTCTGTCATGGGCTGGCGATCAGAAATGGGAGGACCATTAAATCACCAGGGCAGATGGAGGATATATTTATTTCTGGGATTGGTCCACCGGGGTGGTCCACTAGCGCCAGGATATTCTGCTGTTTTGTTAAACCATACAGATGGCGATCAGTGATCGGTATGGGGGAGGACCACTGGACCACCAGGGCAACTATTATTACAGACTCAGGACAGAGATCAACAGTACTTCCAGCAGCCACTAGGGTTGCGGAGAATAGCACCAGGTCTCAGTCGGCAGTATTTTCTGCATGCATAGGAACCCCACAAAGGGCCCTTGCATGGAGAAAATGATTATTGAATGGGGTTGCGCTAATAAGCAGGTCCCCTCCCCCACATTTGCATTGTTGCCACCTCAAAACTTTGCTCCGATGCAAACCCAGTTTGCGGGTGCAAACTGGGCTTTTGTGAATACCGCTCTGGTGCAAAACCCATCTTGCACAGCACAAACTAGGTTTGCGCCAGGGCAGAGTTTTGTGAATTGGGCCTCAGGTGTTTACTTCTAATAGATAGACAACTGATTGTTTTATTTATTGTATTTTGATGTGTTTGTAGTTACTTTTTTAAAATTATAATACAATATTTGATAGCGCACTGAAAGAAGGGACTTTTCACCTTTGCTTATAACAATGCTAGTAAAAAGAATTCTTACTAATCACTTGCTCTTTAACGTAGCAGCTGATTTTTGGCTTGGCATTCTACCTGTAGCTAGACACAGGGAGTGGGAAGGGGGAGGGTAGGAAGGTAGCAAGGGTGACCTTACACAAAGAACAAAATTGAGGGCTGTCAGACACAAATGTGTATTGGTTATTAGGTGTTGCATCTTAAATGTGTACTCCAAGTCACAAATGGCTGCGCCACTACACCAAACTGAGCAATGGATCACAAGACACCTAGCGAAAGGCTAAACAATTACAAATTCAGCACTTGCTACTCCGACATCAGAGGGCATATTGGCAGACTGATAGCACGTTGTTGTGCACTATAATGTAGAAAATCTTTGATAGTGGGGATGGCTACCACTGTGTGCTGTTTTTTGTACTCACCCAAGCTACACCTACAAAGCAGCATTTGAATGTCGAGCATACTTTCTTGGTTTAAAAAAACAAGTAAATAAATAAAATACATTTCAGTTGAGATAGTCATAACCACAAAGCATCAGAGCTGTAGGTGAATACATCTGACCTATTGTACCTATGATTAAGCTTGAATAGCATTGTTGTGAAAGGAAGCTATTTATGCCTGCAGGCTGCGCCATGGTGTTCCATGTCATAATGGTGATTGCAGAAAGGCGATCTCTGTTACGGTGAGTGTACATCGCCAAAAATCTATTTCAGTGATGCACACTAACAGGGCAGACAGAAACAGCGCATGAGACTTACAGGTCTCATTCTTAATGTGGTGGTCTGTGACTCACCCCCGCACCCCCCTCCCCACTTATGGATTCTCAACTCCAGCGGGTGCATGTCAGGGGTGAAAACTTTAAAAAAATACATGCCACCTGCTGGCAAAAAAACACATCGCGTCGGACCCTAACCCTGTACCCTGTGCCTTCCAGCAGACCACCCTCCCCACAATGCCAGTGGTCCAGCTCGGCAGCTACCTGCCTCACCATCTCCCACATATCATCCTTCCCCTGCCCCCACCGCGGGTGCGTGAGCATATACCTGCTATTTCCCGTCATGGTTTTTCACCAACCCCAGTATCCGGTTGCCCCCTTTCTTGGTAGCCTTGAACTCAGGCACCATAATTGAGTTGCCATTTTTGTAGGCACCCAATTTCGGTGGCCTTGTTCGCTGGATACCGCACCATGGCTCTGAATGGAAATGCAGAGCTCTGAGGCTCTGGTGTCCTGGGTTTGTAACCATTGCGCTGGATGGTGGGAGTGGAGACTGTCAGGGTAGATGCTGATCATCTGTCTATCTGATCTCCTCCAGTGGGTGGGTAGCCAAGAGTGCCGTTGCTCCTCAGCATGGCACTTCATGTGATCTGAGATGGCAATGCTGGGGTCATAAAATATTTGGTTCTCTTTGTTTTTCCCATTTTTGCACTAAATAAACGTTATTATGAACTTAAGTATGCTTTGCATTTTCACAGCCCTTAGCTAAAGCTATGCATGATGTATTGCGATTACCTAGTAGCAGAATGGACTCTGGAAGCATGTGACTGGATACCTAGAATGTCTCTTTCCACAGTGGAATTGAAGCCTATGCAGTCCTCTCTAGTCACCGCAGTGCTGTTCCTCTGTCTCCCCTCCCCATCTGCTGCTGCACTATCTTCTTGATCTAGCCCGCTGTCTATTCTATTCTGCATCAGGTTGCCTTTAAGGCACCAGTATTCATTTTGTGGTTACAAAAAATGCCATATCTTTTGCTTTCTGACGTTATCCATCATCCTCTCTCTTCTTCCAGTGGTCTCGGCAGCAGCAGCTGTGGCGGGACAATGTTGAGCATTGGACAGAGGCTTGCAGTTGTGATTCTTGTCCAGGCAGCAGCATGCACTCTGGACCATTTAGTTCCACCTCACCAGCCACAGAAGCAGCAGACAAGTCATTTGGGAGTGCAGCTCACTGGCTCCCCTCCAGACCATAGTGGCACCTCCCACCTTCCAGCCAACCACCCAGCCGCCCATTTCCCTAATGTTTCCCTGGTGTCTAGTGGCATCCCCCACCCTCTGATCACTGTCCCCATATTTATTTTATGATTCCCTGGTATCTAGTGGCACCCTCACCCTCCAATCACTGTCTCCCTACACATGTTATATTTTTCTGGCATCTTGTGGTACCCCCACCCTCCACTCACATTTCACTGGTGTCTGGTTGCACCCCCACCCTCTGATCCCCAGTCCTGTATTTCTCTAATGTGTCCCTTGTGTCTAGTGGCAGACCCTGCCATCTGATTGCCATCCACATATTTCTGTTATGTTTCCCTAGTGTCTAGTGGCACCTCCCACCCTCCAATCACTATCGTCCTACCTATGTCATATTTCACTGGTGTCCAGTGGCACCCTCACCCACCACTTGCATTTCCTTGGTGTCCAGTGGCACCCCCACCCTCCACTTGCACTTCCCTGGTGTCTAGTTTTACCCCTTATCCTATGATCATATTTCTTTGATGTCTAGTGGTACCCCCACCCTCTGATCACTGTCCCTGTAGGACTTCTTCAAATGTGACCTGTAAAAAAGAAAAACATCCCTTGATGTCTTTTTTCCTTTTAACCTCTAAAGGAAAACTGTCCTTTGCTGATCTGACCCCTACCACTCTGACCTCCCACTGTGCAGTCTCCACACACATACCCCCCACACCCTCACTCACCTGAACATAACCCAGGGTGAAGATCCACTCTCTGACTGAAGATGTCTTGCTGCTGGAAACAGTGATTGCAATATGAGAAACTAAGGTAAATGTGGTTCAATGTACTTCAGTGGGGTTTTCAACTCTGAGGCATAACTTTTGCCTTTTTGTATATTTTCATCCCAAATTTTCAACATGGTCTTTTTGGGACCTCCATCTCATAACCAATGACAGTGGAATTATGCACATCAGGCCTAAAAGGCAGTTTCTTGCTTACCTGGTGAAATCACATTTTATGCGAGTTTAAAACATTTTCACCACCCTTGTTCATGAGATGGGGTCATAAGAAGGCTATGTTGAAAATTTTGGGTTGAAATATGTGTAACAATGACCAAGTTAAGAGTGCATATTGAAATTGTTCTACGCTCGCTCGTAACTTCAGCAATTTTAAATATTTTCAACAGCAATTTTTTCACACAACCTTATGAATGTGACAGCTGTCATTTTTCAAATCCTGGCCAAAATGTGTTTTCGAACCTGTGGCAGGGAATTACATTTCAGTGGTGCACAATCACATTTTGGCTGGGATTTTAACACATTTGCCTATAGCTCATGAGGTGGGGTAATACAAAGGCTATGCTGTAAATTCATTTTTTTGCAGCTATATTATCGCTGACCAGAATTAGTTTTTTTTTTTAATGGGTGGTAGCGTGCTTAATTATTTAACTGTTGGCATTGGCTGAGGGCACCAACTTTTGCACCGGAGTGACCCTGTGGTGGTTATTGTAATATAATTAAAGACATTTTCTTACCTATTGTCATATAGTGCTAACAAAATATTACACCTACAGTACAATTTACTGTTAATTGTAAACTTATACTTGAGTCTCCAATGTGGTTTATAGAACATTACTAAGTCCAGAGTTCTCAGATAGTAATAGTACCTGAAATGCAATTTTTGCAAGATTTTTCCTTAACAGAGCTTCCAATGTATCATTTTACTTCAGAAACTAAATATGTCTATATAATCTAGAAGTCCACCATGATGTTCTGTAATTTCCCAAAATATCAAAACAGATCATCCATTACTGTGCATATGTGTGGATAAAAACTACATGCATCTTGAATTTTAGAAAAACTGTCATTCTGTAAACCCTTAAATAGGTTTTGTTGCTACTAAGAAGTAACTGTTTCAACAGACCAGTGCTCAGAATTCAACCCTTTAATTTCTGGATCTATGATTTGTATCAATGGGAAGTAGGTAAAGCAAAAAGAAAAATAGAAAATTGCCAGCAGGAGAAGGCCTTAAGGTCTATCCAGTGTGTCCCATGAGGTGATACTCTTCTCTAGGGGATCATGCACATCCCACCCATGTTGTCTTGTGCAGCCCTTTATATCTATCCTCTTCTTTCATGAAAAAAATCCACCATTTTTGTGCTGGCCAATATCACTGGTGGTTTGTTCCAGTCATCTACCATCCCCTGTGTAAAACAGCATTACATAACTTCATTGTTAAAGCTGCCTTCCCCCTCCCAATAGTGTCATACAATTCTTTCCTGGAATTAGTGTTGTTACTGACTGTGAAATTCTTGCTTGAGTCCTTTTTGTTAATACCTTGCATATATTTAAATGTTTTGATCATGTCCTCCTTCTCCCATGTGGTCTTTAGTGAGTACATGTTGAAGGTCTTGAGTCTGTGTTCATATGTCCTTCCTTGCTGACCCTGTATCCTCTTGGTTGCCCTCCTCTGCACTGTCTCCAGACTGTTGATATCCTTTGACAGTTCCAAAGCTGTATACAGTTATCCAGATGTGGTGACACAAGAGTCCTGTACAGGAGCAAGCTTTCCCCTTTTCCCCTGCTGCCAAATCCCCTATCAGTACTTCCTTGCATCCTGCTTATCTTCCCTGTTACTGTAGTACATTGTGCTGATGATCTGAGCTTAAGATCACCACTCCTACAGTAGATCTCTTTTCTCCTCAGTCACAGTGACTGTCATTCACCCAGCCTCTAATCTACACCATGAATTTTAGCTCCCACATCTCACTGTGCACATTTTGGTATTGAAGCCCAGCTGGTGGATCTTTGACCATCTTTCTAGCCTTTCCAAGTCCTTCCTCAAATCATAGATTCCCTACATTTAGTCAACCCTGCCACAAAGCTTGGTGTTACCCATGTACAGGCAGATTTTCCCTTCAATACCTCCTCTGTCTCTAATGAAGATGTTAAAAAGTGCCAGCCTAAGTGCTGCCCCCTGCAGGTCTCCATTAGTGACCTCCCTCAGATGCAATAACTCCCCCCATTTATTACCACCCTCTGTATCCTTTCCCTAGCCAGTTCTCCACCCATCATGTCTGTTTGTTCCCCACATCAAGTTCCAAAAGTTTCTTCATCAGCCTTCGACATGGAATAGAGCCAAATGCCTTGCTGAAGTCCAGATACAGGAAGTCAGCTGCCGGACCTTTATTAACAGCCCTTGTCACTCACAGAGTCTATAACATTTGTTTGAGAAGATTTGCGAGCCACAAATCTGTGCTACCTTTCATCTTGCAGCTCATTTGCTACCAGAAACTTTTAACCAGTTTTTCATAGATTATAGTTTTCAGAACTTTGCCAGCTACTGACATCAAACTGGCCAGCCTTATGTTTTCTGGCTCAAGTTTTCCACCACATTTGTGCAGGGCAATGAAATCCATTGTTTTCCAGTCCTTAAGAACCTCTTTAGTTTTGACAAAGCAGTTAAGAAGGTCTGCTAGGGAACTATTAACACCTGCACCATTTCACTAAACACCCTGGGAGCAGTCTGTCCTTCCCTAGTTATTTATTTACCTTCATGGTCTTGATCCCCTTGAGTTCCATTTCTGTAGATGTTGGTTTCAAATACAGTTATGCCCCATTCCGGTCTAACTCTAACTTTTCCCTGTGGTAGTGATCCTTGCTTCTTTTTGTAAATATTATATAGAAGCAATCATCCAGTATTTCTGTATTAGCCATATCATCTTGCACCCTTATTTTGCCATGCTAAGTTTGACAATGCTTCGTTTATCTTCCTTTTCTTCCTAATGTCAGCTATTGCCCTGCCAGGGTACAATGTCTTCAGACTTGAGAGGAGTACAAAAAGAAGGAGAGGCTGTGCTTTATGTTTCAAAGACACCCTCCCGGGTCACCACTTACCTTTCCCCCTCTTGGATTCTTCTAAGCAGATCCTACCTATTAAAATTCTGCTGGGGGCTCACAACAGAGCATTGACTGTTGCTACTGTTTACATTCCTCCAAAAGAACAAGGTAAAGACCTCAATGCAGACTTGGACCTCATCCGTGCCCAACACCCTGACTCGGAGTCGATCCTAATGGGTGATTTTTACATCAGTTGGCTAGCCACTGACACAGGGGGCCTCAAGGATGCCATCTCAGCAGCCAACCTGGCACAGCTGGTAGTCTCCTCCACCAGACATAATTGTAAAACTGGTGCAAGCACTCCTAGACTGGATACTGACCAGCCAACCCTCCTGCATCTGGGATGTTTCCATCCTTCCAGAAACACTAAGTGACCATTCCCCAGTCATCTGAAAATTGAAACATAGACTTTGACAGCAGATAAGGACCACTTGGCCCACCCAGTCTGCTCATTTTCCTACCTACTGGATAAGCTGCAGATTCTAGTTAACCAACAGCCTACTTCCTGCAACCCCCCACTATAATTTCCTTGTGTCTGTCCCATGCATGTTTGAATTCCCCCACTGTTTTAGACCCAACCTCCTCAGGAAGGCTGTTCCATGTATCCACCACTCTCTCCATAAAAAAAAAATGTCCTCACATTACCCCTGAGCTGTCCCCCCTCTATCTTTAAATTGTGCCCTTTGTTCTTACACATCTCTTTCTGAAAGATGCTACCCTCCTGGACTTTGCTGATTCCCTTGAGGTACTTGAACGTTTCTATCATGTCCCTCTGTCCCTCCTTTCATCAAGAGTATACATATTAAGCTCTCTCAGTCTCTCTTCATATGGTTTCTGCTGCAGACCCTGCACCATTTTAGGTGCCTCCTCTGACTGCTTCCATCCTGTCTATGTCTTTATGAGATGAGGTCTCCAAAACTGCACACAGTACTCAGATGGGGTCTCACCAACTGTCTGTACAGATGGATAACCACTTCCTTTTTCTACTTGTGATGCCCCTTCCTATGCATCCCAGTATCCCCCTGGCTCTCCTTACTGACTTTTCACATTGCTTACCCACCTTTAGGTCATCTGATATGACTACCCCAGGTCCCTTTCCATTTTTGTTGTTGTTAGTACCTCCCCCTGCTATTGTGTACTCTTCTCCTGGGTTTTTGTTTCCCAGGTGCATTACTTTGCACTTCTTTGCATTGAATCTAAGTTGCCATATGTCTGACCATTCCTCCAACCTTGCCAAGTCCCTTCTCATCTTTTCTACCCCCTTGTGTATCAACTCTGTTACAGATCTTTGTGTCATCTGCAAAGAGGCATACCTTTCCTTCCAGACCCTCTGCAATGTCACCTATAAACATGTTAAAGAGGACTGGACCCAGTACTGAGCCCTGAGGTACTCCACTAGTAACCTCCTTTCTCTTCAGGAATGTGTTCCATTCACTATTACCTTCTGTGTCCTGTTGTGCAGCCAGTTTGTTACTCAGGCTACCACCCTGGGACCCACTCCCAGGCTGGCTAACTTGATTATTAATCTTTTGTGTCAAATGCCTTGCTAAAGTCTAGGTAGGCCATATCCACAGCCCCTCCCTGGTCTATTACTTTGGTCACCCAGTCAAAGAAATCAATTAGATTCATCTGACATGACCTTCCTGCTGTAAATCCATGCTGCTTTGGGTCCTGTGCCCTGCTGGCCTCTAGGTACTCAACAGTTCTTTCTTTCAGAAGTGATTCCATCATTTTCCCTACCACTGAGGTCAAACTTACAGGTCTGTAGTTTTCTGTGTCTGCCTTGCTCCCACTTTAGTGAAGGGAAATCACATCTGCCCTCCACCAGTCCTCAGGTACCGCCCCATCTTGCCATGATCTGTTAAACAGCGTTGTCAGTGGTGTCACTAGGTCCTCCCTTAGTTCTTTTAGGATTCTGGGGTGAATCCCATCAGGCCCCATTACTTTGTCCACCTTGAATTTTAGGAGTTCTATCAGGACTCTTTCTTCTGTGAATGGACTGGTGTCAATCCCCCTACCCAGAGTGCTTCTATTGTCTGGTTTAGGTAACTCCTTCTCATCATCTTTTGTGAATACTGAGCAAACGTATTCATTCAGTATCTCTGCCTTTTCACTGTCTCCCTCTGCCCACCTCCCCTCTCCTTTATTAATCTTCACTATCCCTCCCTTAACCTTTCTATGCTCCCTAATGTACCTATAAAAGGTTTTATCCCCCTTCTTAACTGAGTTGGCTATTTTTTCCTCAGTTTGGGCCTTTGCTAGTCTGACTACCTTCCCCACTTCTTTCTGCTTTAATTGATACAGTTCCTGTCGTGCTCCTTTTTGATTCCTTATACTTTTGAATGCAGCCTTTTTCTCCTTAACCTTCCCTGCTACCTCTTTTGAGAACCATAGTGTTTTTTTACTCTGCTTTGTTTTCTTTATTTGTTTCACACAAAGGCTTGTTGCCTCTATGATGGCAGTTTTGATTTTTCTCCATTGTTCTTCCACCCCTCCTTTTTGGTCATTTGCTAGTGCATTTTTCAGGTATTCACACATTTTGCCAAAGTCAGCCCTTCTAAAGTCCAGTATCCTTGTTTTTGTATGGCTTATCTCCATGGTTGTGCTCATTGTGAAGCACACTGTGCAGTGGTTGCTTGTTCCCAGATGTCTACTGACTTTTAAATTTGTGATCCTCTCTCCATTTGAGAGTACCAGGTCTAGTATTGCTCCCTCCCGAGTGGGTTCCAACACTAGCTGTCTAAGGCCTGCCCCCTGCAGGGCATCAAGAATGACCCTGCTTTTGGAAGTGGCTGCAGTACATGTTATCCAGTTAACATCTGGCATATTCAGGTCCCCCATCAACAGTATCTCCCCTTTTTCAGCCATTTTGAGAATGTCCTCTATCATTTTCTTGTCCATTTTCTCCCCTTGAGACGGGGGTCTGTATTCAACCCCTGTGCAGACTGTGATGCCATTCCCTGTCTCCAAGGTGACCCAGAGTGCCTCTTGTCCTCCCCCTTTACTTTTTAGTTCTGTAGCTTTGATCTCTTCCCTTATGTATAGAGCTACTCCACCTCCTCTTTTACCTTCCCTGCCGCTTCTGTAGCTTGTGTACCCTGGTATGTTGACATCCCAGTCATGGTTCTCGGTGTACCATGTTCAAATAAATTCTGTAACCCCCCCCAAATGAATCATTAGTAGAGTCCTCCCACGTGATCAGTTGAAACACCTAGAAACATAGAAACATAGAAGTTGACTGCAGATAAGGATTGCAAGGCCCATCCAGTCTTCCCATTTCTTTTTCTACCTTATGAATGTGCCATTGGCCTTTGCTCTGTCAATGGCCTATCTATTCATACTCATCTGTATTGCTCCCTTATGCCTATCCCACGCCTGTTTGAAGCCCTGCACTGCATTCATATCCACCACTTCCTGAAGTAGGCCATTCCATGCATCCACCACCCTTTCTGTGAAAAAGAACTTCCTCAGATTACACCTTAATCTCATGTCGTGTCCTCTTGTCCTGCTAATTTTCTTATATTGAAACATGTTAGACTCTTTCACCTTGTTAATGCCCTTAAGGTGTTTGAATGTTTCAATCATATCACCTTTCTCCCACCTCAAATCCCACCTCCGACAGCTCAACTGGTCTCCTATATTCAATGCTTCTGTCAACTCAGCCTTGGATTTTTTCATCAACTCCTTCAATGCTGCCTGTGACACCTATGCCCCTTTCAAAAGGTATAAAATCAAAGGCCTTTGCAATCCTTGGCTGTCTGCTGAACTACTCAAGGATCTGAAAGCAAGGGACCTTCTCTGGCTTTGGGCATGGGCCACTGGCAATCAAGACGATATTCAGAACTACAAGCGGGCATGAAAGGACTGCACTAAATCAATGCCCCAGAAGAAAAATGCATACGACAGAGATATCCTCACAAACACCTGGGGTAAGGGGAAATCCTTCTGGGACAATATTAAAGAAGTAACTGGGAAGCAGCCAAAAACCTCACCTACTATGTTGGTCATTGATGGTGGTATTACTCTTGACCCTACCACAATTGCAAATACTTTCAATACTGCATTCTGTGACCTCAGTAGTGTTCTCCCTTCGAACTTCTTCAATGATGACCACCCTCCTTCTCCTACCCCCAGCCAACAAGCCCCTCCCTCCAACCACCCACCATTCTACTTTAAGGAAGTCAGAGCACATGAGGTCTGTAAATATGTCTCTAATGCAATTGCCAAATCCATAACTAGTGGGGACTCACTCGACCTCAAGCTGGTGTCCCTCACCCTTGATGAAGTGTTACTTCCACTAAGAAAAATTTTCAACCTCTCCCTAACCCTCAGCCAGTTCCCTGACATATGGAAATCAGCCACAGTAACCCAGGCCCACAAAAGTGGGGACGAGGATCTGCATGTGAACTACTGACCTATCTCCATATTCCCCCCCCCCAAGGCCATTGAACATATGGTATCTGACCAACTAACTAAATACCTGGACAAGCACAACATCCTCTGTCCCCAACAGTAAGGTTTCTGTACAGGTCACAGTACTACATTGGCCCTCCTTGAATTCACCAGTGTTGTCCACAGCTCGTTGGACAACAACCTCCTAACCAGGTCAGTCTTCATTGACCTGACTAAGGCTTTTGACACTGTACATCATAATTTATTAATCACACAGCTATGTTCTGCTGAGCTGTCACCTGAGTCCACTACCTGGTTCAAGAGCTACTCAGAGAACTGCTCCCAAAGAGTGAAAATAGCTGATGTTCTCTCAGATGCACGTCCTGTTTACTCAGGACTTCCTCAAGGCTCCATTCTTGGGTCACTTCTTTTTAGCCTCTTTTTGAATGATCTTCCACAATCATGTCCAGCACAAATCCTCCTCTATGCTGACGATGCCATCATCCTCTCCACTCCCAAGGATCTGGGCCAACTTCAAAAGAATCCACAGCTTGCCTTCACCTCTATTGAAACTTGGTTTAGTACACATACATTGGTTCTCAACTAGAAAAAAAACAATTCCATGCTCGTCTACAGTCTGCACAACAAACATAGACTTAATCTCATCAAGATCAAAAACTGCCTTTCGAACAGGTTCAATCCTTTAAATATCTAGGTATTGCATCAGTTGTAACCTGTCATATGCTATGCACATTGGCAACATTGCCAAGGCTGCCAACATTTGCAGTGATCTACTCTCCAGGCACAGGTAATGCCTTACCTCAGATGCCTTAAGGACTGCAGTACAGAGCTCAGTAATCTCAGTAATTGTCTATGGCCTGGTCATCTATAGCTCTGCCTCTGCCACCGCCCTCAGGCAAATTTCCATTGCACTAAACAAAGCTTGCCATCTCATAACCAGTGCCCATTCCCTCACCCACATGTGTGATCTCTATGCACAGACTGGGTGGCTTCAACTTTCAAACCAGATGAAGTACCAAACCTGCCTTATGACAAAGAAAATAACACTAGACCTTGGTCCCCCAGATGTCCAAGCTCTCCTTTGCCCAGTGCAGGCTGCCCGCATCACCAGGGGCTCTGAATACCATCTTCTGCATATCCCGCATTTCCGCACCACACAAGGGCAAAGATCATTTGTGCACAGAGCTCCCAGCAGTTTCAATGGTCTCAGCATTGACATTGCCTCAATGCCAAAGCTTGATCCATTCAAATGCAGTCTCCATCACATCCTGTCTGCATCTAGCTCCAGTGACTGTCCTTCCTAATTGTTCTCCTCTCTCCTCTTTGCTCTTTCCACCTAGCACTTAACCCTCTCCCTCCTCAACTCCCTCTCCCATACACCCACTCTTCCTCCCCCCCCCTCATCCCACCCTCCTTCCCAACCCCCAGTAGCACTTTAATGGATATTTGACAAGTGCCTATGGCTGCACACCACTAGTGTGTCTCTCCCCCATACCGTACCAACCCTGTTACCAGACCTCCTTCTGGCATGTTTGCCACTGTATTGAATGTATAAAACTGTATTTAACTACCTGTAACCCACTGTTATACTGTTATTCAACATCTTGTTTGAATTGTACCTCAATTGACGTGGAACCTTTATAAAACAGCCTTGGCTCAAAGGTACTTGTAATCCTAGATTCAAATAAATAAATAAATAATGTAATGAAAGGCCTGATCCCATTTAACTTGTTCTGTTATGCTTAACTCCATATTTGCTTTAGCTTTTCTCATGACCTTGTTGACCTCCCACAGTTTCACCACATAGACATCCCTGTCCTCCCCATTCAGACAACTTTTATACTTCTCCAAAGCCTCCATTCCCCCTTTTAATATATCATCCAAATCCCTCGTGAAGTAATTTTATTAGTACATCTTTCTTTTCCTCATCTTCCTCAAGCAGGAGCAGGTGATCTCATTAAAACTGTTCTTAACAATACTTCTAAAATAACAGAGCTGCACCAATGTATATTGGGTTACTTAGAGACAAAGTAATACAGTATGAAAAGAACCAGTCAATACACTTACCCAAAACACAATTATTAATGGAGAGTCCACACAAGTTCTCAACTTCATATCTCCATCAAAGATGATTACGCCTTTGACAAGATGAAATGTCAGAGCTCTTTGAATCTTTCTCCCTGACCCAAGATGATTGCTTTTGATTGTTTGTTTTGTTCAAATAAATGGAGATTTGAAGTTGAGAACTTGTGTGAACTCACCTTTTATAATTATGCTTTGGGTAAGTGCTGTGACTAGTTCTTCTCATACAGTGTTTTTGATAATGGTTCATTCTCTGTCATCTCAGTGGTGTGGAGGGCTGATGTGCAAGCTGTCACACCCATCACCACATCAGTGACCCTGACTTGGCAGTGAACCAGGGTAACCATGTGTTGGCTAGGGAGGAAGGGAGGGAGAAAACTGAGCATCCAGGGGACAGCTCTCCCCTCCTGGGGAGGGAAAGATATTGCACAAGCGCATGCCCAGCCTCAGTTATGGCTGGGGGAAGGCAGCCAGGGACCACCACACAAGGTCAATGCAGCCATCCAGATCCTGCACTCAGCAGCATATGAAGGGCTTTCCTTGGTGACACTGCATGGCCCCTCCCTCTACGGACAGAAAACAAAGGAAAAACATGGTGGCCTCTGGCTCATCTGTCCCTTCTGGACACATGCAGGCCCCAATGTCATTGAGGCACAAATCAGGAAGCATAGGAAAACCAGGAGCAGTTTCAAAATTTGCAAATAGCATTTTATTTTTCTCAATAACAGCAAATTAAAAATTAAAAATTATTCGGTATAACTATTTACAAAGGCAGTACAAACAGGGAAAATTAAGTCCTGACGGTATCTCTTAATTCCAAGTTTCAGTCTCTCAGTTTTCACTCTCCTTATCTGTCTAACAAAAGCATTGCTGCTCTTTTTATAAGTCTTTGTCTGGGAACTTGTTTAGAGCCCGCTTCTCAGAGAATGTTTTTTGTAAGTTTACAGAATGTTCGTGTCAGTTTCATTCCTTGCAGGTGCAGCAAAAGAGTACATGGGGTCCCAGAACTGACCTCTTGTTGACAGCTCTGCAAAGGGCTTAAAAACTGCATCTAAGGTTAACCCCTTGAGTTTCAAATAGCTTTTTTGTAATCATTTCAACAGTATAACTATATACAGTTTTAACACTACTGCACCTACAAAGGTAGCATTTTCAATTAATGCAGTAATGTGGCATGGTTTGTTGTTTAAGTTCATTTTTGTTAACTTATGTCTTTTCTTTGTATCATTTCTTTGGATATATCAATAAAAAGTTCAACTTAAATGAAATAACTATGTACAGCTTTAAACAAAGGGATCCCAGTATCAGTGACATTTCCACATAAAGATTTACAAATATTTTTATACCCGCAGATATGCAAGTGGGATCGAAAGACAGAAATAGCAAGGGAAGGCAGAGATATAGCGAGAGGCAGAGAATTGCGAAACCATCAGAATGATAAGTTCCTAGATCTCACGAGAAAATTTGATTGCACAACCAGACAGAGAAGAGACAAAAAAGGAGAGGATAGAACAGACCATTGTGTTTAAACTCTTTTCTGCATAACAAATGGTGCAGGGCCTTATTCAACCCTGTCACATACCCCCTCTTTAAGAGGGAACCTGTTTTACAAAAACAGGTTTCCAAAGTGTTCTATTAAATTCCCATCTAACATTAGCTTATAACCTTTACTGTTCAGTTCATTTGCAGCATAGCAAACAGAGAAGTTTCAACTCACATTTAGTTTTTTTAACCATTCTCAGTTCCTGATCTATATCTTGACAGAAAATCAACATTGATATTTTCTTTCCCAGATTTGTGCATCATTTTAAACTTGAATGCCAGTAGTGCCAGGTACCAATGTGTGATTCTAGAATTTTTATCCTTCATTTGGTTAAACCAAAAGAGAGGATTGTGATACGTCATCAGTACAAAGTCAGCTCCTAGCAAATACAACTTAAGGGACTCCATGGCCCACTTTGCTGCAAGGCATTCCTTTTCAATGGTGGAGTACATTTTCTCTCTGTTGTGCAATTTCCTACTGATATATAGAATATGATGTTCTTTCCCATCTATATTTTGACTCAGGACTGCACCAAGTCCTAACTCTAATGCATCAGTCTGTAACAGAAATTGTTTCTTAAAGTCTGGGCTTCTTAAAACAGGGAGCTGAACATAATGCAGCCTTAATGGCTCAAAAAGCCTCATCACACTGTGAGGTCCATTTTGCATTATTCAGGTACCATTTTTTCATGAGTTCAGTGAAGGAAGTAGCTGGCTGGGCTAAGTTAGAAACAAATCTTCGATAATAACCAGCCAGCCCTAAAAATGATCTGTCGTGTTTCTTGGTTTTGGAGACAGGGCTGTTAGCTGAAGCTTCTATCTTGGAAATCTCTGGCTTGACTTCTCCATTTCCTAAAACATAGCCCAAATATCTGGTTTTCTGCATGCCCAATGAACACTTCATAGGATTAGTTGTCAGACCTGCCTTTTTGATTGATGGGATAAATGATCATAGTTGTTACAGGTGGCTTTTCCAGTTTGGACTGTACACCACAACATCATCCAGATATGCAGCACAACAACCAGTGTGAGGGGATAAAATTACATCCATGTATAAGCTGGAATGTAGTGGGTGCACTGTGTAAACCAAACAGCATGGTGCTAAACTGATAGAATCCTATAAGAGTGGCAAATGCAGTTTTGTCTCTGGATTCTTTAGCTAAGGGGATTTGCTGGTAACCCTTGGTGAGACTGAGGGTACTGATATACTTGGCCATCCCCAGTCTGTCCACCAAATCATCTATTCTGGGCATAGGATAACTACCAAATTTTGACACTTGATTAAGTTTCCCAAAATCAAGGCATATTCTTACACCTCCTTTTTTTATGTTTACTCACGCTTGCATGCCAGCCAACATCTTGCAGTAGTAGCGGATTTGGAGGTGCAGTCACTGTGGGTGAATGCAGGGCATGCATCAGGGCATGCATCAGTAGGTCTGTCCCTCACTCCGCAATAAGTCAGCATGCAGGTGCCAACACCAGCAATATGTAAAGTGATCACCGCATCTAAGAAAAGTGCCACTGCTATGAGAGGCAAGCTTGTCATGCAGCGGCACAATAACACACCTCTTGATGTGCTCTTCCTGGTGAATTATTCCAATAAACATGGCGGCAGTGATTGCCACCACTGCCTGCCACAATGCTGACTTCAGGGGTGCCCAATGCCCCTGTTGGCATGCCCCAATGCAGTTGATGTGCCGACAGGGGAGCCCACTCCCTGTCAGCATAATGACCCCTCCCATTTCAATTGTGTGCCAAGGGGGTGCCCAATCCCCCTTGGCATCATGCTCCCCCAACAGTATTTCTTTGTCAGTGGGGGTCTCAATCCCCATTGGATTCAGTCCCCCCTGTTCCCAGTTCAATCTGCCGATGGGGAGCCCACTCCCTGTCAGCATAATTCCCCCCTATTTGTTGTGTGCCGAGGGGGGTGCCCAATCCCCCTTGGCTCTTGCCCCCTCACTTGGTATGTGCCGACCGGGGTGCCCAATCCCCTGTCAGCTACAGCTCCCCAAAAACACTCAGGTGGCATGATGGGAGCTCACCCCAGTGTGCCAAATGTTCCTGTAAAAAAACAACCTTCCTGCAATGTTTTTCTTTTATTTGTAAACCTGTAAAACAGAAAATGGTCTCTCATTGATTCCAGTGGCCCTTCCCCCAACCTGTGCCCACCATCTGTGTACCCTGCCTCCCCACCCTCCTCATTCATAATTACCTCTGGAGTGTGGCACGATGATCTTTGGTGGACCAGGAACATGTGTGCACTCTTCAAAGCCGACCATATACTGAAGAAATGCCAGTAAGTTTCAACTTTGGTGCATATCTCAGGCATTTTGAGGAATTTTGGCACCACATTTTCAACATGGGATTATTGGGACCTCTCCTCATGAATTCAGTCAACGTCATGACATTATTCTGTCCCAAAAGGTGATTTTGTGGTCACTGCACAGAATCACCTTTCAGGACTGATTAATGAAATGACACTGCCACTGTTCATGAAGTGGGCCTTCTAAAAGCCTATGTTGCGAATCTGGTAAAAAAAATCCAAAAAAATGACTGTTTTTAAGAGCGTGTGTTGCCCAGTTTTCACGCACGATCGTAACTTCATGAATTTGTAATATTTTCACTCCAGATTTTCAACAATGGCATTTTTTCTGCACCTCCTTATGAACAATATAGCTGTCATTTTTCACTTCCTGCCCAAAATGTGTTTTCGCACCTGTGGCACACAATGGCATGGTTGCTGTGGGAAATCAATTTTTGGGACAGATTAACAAAATCACAGTGCCACTGTTCATGAGGGGAGGTCCCAAAATGCCTACTGTATGTTGAAAATGTGATTAAAATAAATCCCAAAAATAAATGGGTTATGGACGTGCATTGTACAGTTTCTATGCATGCTTATGACTTCAATTTTTCAAATTTTCACTCCAGATTTTCAACATTGCCCTTTTTTTTACATCTCCTCATGAACAATACAGTCATCATTTTTCACATCCTGCCCAAAATGTGTTTTTGTACCTATGGCGTCAAATGGCACAGTCACTGTGCAAAATCACCTTTTGGCTAACAAACTGATAGTGCTGCTCTTCATGAGGTGGGGTCACAAAAAGCCCATGTTGAAAATTTGGAGTGAAAATACCAACAAATGCCTACAGCATTAGGGTTTCCAGCTGTAACACCCCAACCTGTAGAGACTGACAGGCATCAGGGGTGTGACTTGGGATCGTCGGCTATAATGTTCACGCCATTTCACCCCCACCCTGCAGCCAGTGACAGGCATTGAGGTGTGCCTTGCAATGTTCAGCACCAAAACTCACCCCATTCTCCTATACTGCACCCTTCTCAGCATATTTCCTTATGGAATGGGGTAAGTATAAGGTCCAAAGACCCCAAAGCACACAACACTTGTCAGTGTCTACAGGGTAGGGTGAGGTGAAATAGCATGAGTGTTATAGTTGACGACCCAAAGGCATACCCCAACACCTGTCAGTCTCTGCAGGGTGGGGATGGGGTTGGCGTCAGTTCAATACTTCACTGCCATTCCTATTAAGCATCTCTAACTCCTGCACTACCAATGCCAATGCCAGCGAGACAACATTCGGCATTGACAAATGCTTGTTT
Source organism: Neoceratodus forsteri (assembly GCA_016271365.2). NCBI lineage: Eukaryota > Metazoa > Chordata > Ceratodontiformes > Ceratodontidae > Neoceratodus > Neoceratodus forsteri. Next base: position 127,802,998 of record CM028136.1, on the reverse strand, counting down.
ATTTATAGTCACCATTGCTGATGACTAAGCATTTCTTGACTCTTCTATGATACCCATTTCTTTCATTTTTTTTGTATTTCCTTAACCACATCTGCCCTTAACTGCTCTGGTAATCTGTATGTCTTTTGTCTAAAAGGGCGAGCATTCCTTTAATGTGCTTGACCCCTTTTGCTCGGCCTGGTACTGTGGTTAAAGTACTATTAAATGCCTTTAGCAAGTTACAAATTTCTGTGGTTTGTTCAGAGGTTAAGGAAATATTCACCTTTACAGCATCAGCAGTTACAGTTTGTTCCAGTCTGTCATAAGCTATATCAATATCTTCTTTATCAGATTCTGGTAAAATTAGCAAAGCAGCCTTTGGTGTTTTTTCAACCCACTTCTTGAGGAGGCTAGCATGGTATATCTTAATAAGATTTTTCCTATCAGGGGTCTCAATCTCATAGTTAACTGTGCCAGTACATCTAAGCACTTTATAAGGCACTTGCCACTTCACTGACAGTTTATTTTCTGTAGTGGGTAACAGCAGCAAGACCTTTTGACCTGGCTCAATAAACTTTTTCTTTTACTCCATGGTCACAATACACTTTCTGCTGGTTTTGGGCCTCTTCCTGATTACTATGGGTGATTTCAACATAATTTGCCAGTTTCTTTCTTAGGGTAGACATATAAGATGTAATAGATTGTTTTGGTTTTATGTGATAAGGGCGAGTCCCTTATCATGCTACTCATTAGAGCGATGAAAGAATTGCCCATGACAGAAGGATGACTTCCCATTAGAGAGACCACTGCATACAGCAACAGTGCTGTAAAAATGCAAAATACTCCTTTTTTTATGCATGGGGCTATAACCCTGCACACCCTTTGTGGGGGGCAGCCCTCCACACACCCCAAAATTAGGATTCTCAACTACAGGGGGAGAGTGGACTTAGAAAAAATAGAAACTTCCCTCTGGAATCAAAACAACTGCCTGCACTGGGATCCACACCAGGCACCACAGGCTCCAGGAGCAGTGGCTCAAGCCACTACACCACATGGCCAGCTTCACCAAATAATTTCTCTTATCCTCTGTCTTGTGAGTGTAGCACGTATCCCTCAGCTCTACACTCACTATACATATTCAGAGCTCTTTTCCCCCACCCGCTTTACATGGGAGTGGTATTACTGAGTTGCTCATATTGAGTCACTTAATAATGCTCCCCATATAGGCTGCTACTATTGTTTCTGATGTGGGTTATCTTCCAATGTTTCTTTTATTACATCTAGTGGCCCTCTAGGTTGTCTACCATGCAGCATTTCAAATGGTGAAAAACCTGTTGATGCCTGTGGCACTTCTCTTTAACAAAAAGCAGATTAGGTAAGTATTGGTCCCAGTCTTTCCCTTCCCCTTTTACAAACCTTTTTAACATGCATTTTAAGGTTTGATTAAAATGCCCAACAAGACAGTCTGTCTGAGGGTGATAAGGGAAGGTTCCTATGGCAGTGATACCTAGTAGTCATCATGGCTCCCTCAGTAATGCAGCACCAAAATTACTACCCTGATCAGTTATAATCTCTTTAGTTATGCCAAGCCTGCTGAAAATTTTGGCAAACATGATGCCACCTTTGGGGTTGTGACAATATGCATTGTAACTGCCTCTGGGTATAGACTAGCATAGTCACATACTTCCAAAATAAATTGATTACCCTTTTACTTTTGTCTAAGGGGCCAACCACATCCATTGCAATTCTCTTAAAAGGTACATCTATCCAGTTTAGGGGCACCAAGGGCACCTTGTCTTTTTTAGTCACTGGGGCTACTTTCTGACATTCATCACAAGAACTTCAATAGGTAGCAAGATCTTCATGAATTCCAGGCCAGTAAATCTGTACAGTAATCTGGCAGGGGTGCGATCCTTCCCTGTGTGACCAGCCATAGGACTATCATGTGCTATCTGTAACAACTCAGATCTATACTTTTGTGATACAACCAATTGTTCTATCTAATTCTGTGTCTGAGGCTTAACCCCAACTCTGTACAGTAGCCCATTACATTTTTTAAATGTAGGTTCACCCTGTTTTGGTTTCACCCACTGCTGCTTAAAATAACTCTGGAGAGACACATTTTTAGCTTGTTCTGAAAGAAAATCACAATCAGTCATCAGTTTAGTTTCAATATTTTCATATGTTAATCCCTTTTGTCTATCAGTCTTTTGTTGCCACTGTTTCTTCAGGCATCGTCTTTCTTTCTTGGACTTCCAGATCTTGGAGCTGTGCTCAAACAAGTCCGAATCAAAATCAGTGAAAGGAAAAGAGTCCCCACCATCTGAGATTTTCTTTGCCTGAGCTCTTGTCACCACAGCTGTTGAAACATCAGGATTTACTCCCTCTTTGATTAACTCAGTAAATCCTGGAAATTTCCAATAATCACAGGTATAGGTAACTTAGGTACTACCCTCACTTTCATTTGGTGCAACACCTGATTAAAAGTCAGAGTCACTTGGCTAGTGGGATAGTATTGAGTATCCCCGTGGATGCAGATGACTCCAGTACCTGATCCTTTTGGACATTGTTTTCCCAGCACTTCAATATGCACTAGGGTCTGTCTGCTTCCCAAACCTGTAAGTCCCTTCACATCTGTTAAGTACTTGCCTCAATTTGCTAAAGACAAATCTGCTCCAGTATCACTCTTCTTACTACAGCAATTTCTTGCAATAGGACCTGGCTTATTACAGTTATAGAAAACAAAGGCTTCGGGTGCAGATTTGTTACCCCCAGAGTTTTTATCAGACTTAGATTTTTTTTTTTCAAATTCTTTAACCAGGAGTAGCACACGAAGCTGAAAGCTTCTTTACAGGTGTGACCTGGGAGCACAAGGAAGTTAAGTGACTTGCTCACGGTCACACAGTATGCAAGTGGGGGCTGTAGGATTCAAATCCAGGTCTCCAGATTTGCAGCTCAGAGCCTTAAACTACTGCACTATACTACCTCCCTAAATGGGAAAAAGAGTGTCTTACTGGTGCTTGGCTGTTACCTCACTGCTGCATGGTCTTACTGGCCATTTGGTAGTCCTCAGCCAAAGAAACAGCCTTTTCTCCACTTTATGGTCAGTGTTCTTTTACTCAGAGCTGCACATCTGTGTGTAGGATGTTGAAGAACTGCTCCATTACTAATGTGCTGATGAGCTGTGGGATTGTTTTGCCCTCTGGCTGGAGTCAATTCATAAGGAGTTCTCTGAGTTGTGTGATGGCTTCTCAAGGATTGTCAACTAAGTTGAACTTTAGAGACTGAAATCTAGGCCTGTAGGTCTCTCCTGAGATGTCATATCATTTAAGGACCTCTCTTTTCACCAGGTCATAGTTTTTTGACTGTGCAGTGTCCATATTGCTGTAGGCCAGTTGGGCTTTCCCTGTCAGGCAAGGTACCAGTCTTACTGCACATTGCTACTTTGGCCACTGGCAAGCTGTAGCAACCCTTTCAAAAGTTGTCAGGTATACTTCGATATCATCTGAGGGACACAACTTTGTAAGTTTAAGGTCATTTAACTTGTTGGTGTTTTGTTGCTCTGCTGGACCTGTGCCAGAACCTCTAGCTTTGACAGCTTGCAAGGCATCCAGACATCGCTGCTCCAGTTGCTGCATCTCTTCTTTTCTCTGCTGCTCCTGTTGCTGCATGTCTTTTCTCCACTGCTTCTCTTCTTTTCTCTGTTGCTCCAGTCACTGCATGTCTTCCTTTCTCTGTTTCTCCATCACTTGTTGTTGTATAGCCCACAATTTGAAGAAGGCAGACAGTCTTTCAGGTTTTGTCACTGCCTGGTCTTTTTTTTCCATGACTGGTGCTGGCTGTACAGTCTCAGTTTGGAATTTTGTTTCTGTTTCTAGTTTGGCTGCCATCCTTCTGGTAATCACTCCTGGACTTGCTGCTGCAGAATCCATACCTTTCGTCTATGCTTCAGTGGTACCAAGTGTAGTAGGCATGGACAAATCTCCTGGCTTAGAGTACTGTATGTATGCCATAAATCCCACTCTGACACCATCTGTCATCAAGGCACAGGTAAGAAAGTATAGTATGACCAGGAGCAGTTTCAAAATTTGCAAATTGAATTTTATTTTTCTCAGTAACAGCAAATTAAAAAAATTAAAATTATTCAGTATAACTATTTACAAAGGCAGTACAAACAGTGAAGACTAAGTCCTTCTTCTGAGGGTATATCTCAATTCCAAATTTCAGTCGGTCAGTTTCACATTCTCCTTGTCTCTCTAACAAAAGCATTGCTGCTCTTTTTATAAGTCCGAGTCTGGGAACCCGTTAAGACAGCCTACTTCTCACAGAATGTTCTTGTAAGTTCACAGAATTTTCTTGTCAATTTCATTCCTTGCAGGTGCAGCAAAACAGTACATGGTGTCCCAGATTTGACCTCTTGTTGAAAGCTCTGCAAAGGGCTTAAACACTGCAACTCAGGTTAACCTGAATTCCAAATATCTTTGTGTAATCATTTCAACAATATAACTATATACAGTTTTAAACAAAGGAATCCCAGTATCAGTGACACTTCCATGTAAAGATTTGCATATATTTTTATACCCACAGATATGCAAGGGGAAGAAAAGACAGAAATAGCAAGGGAAGGCAGAGAGATAGCGAGAGGTGGAGAATTATGAAACTGTCTGAGTGATCAGTTCCTAGGTGTCACAAGAAAACTTCATTGTACAACCAGACAGAGGATAGAATAGACCATTGCGTTTAAACTCTTTCTGCATAACAAATGGGACAGGGCCTCATTCAACCCTATCACACCCACACCCAGTGAGCACCCAGGCCATACAGCAAGAAGCGTGACTTTAAGTTCCAGTGGTAAGCTAGGGTGACAGACCTGGGGTGGCTGAGGGCGTTCAACCATGCAGGGACTGCTGGCAACAGATAGAAACTAACTGCAAAAAAACTTCTGGCTTATCACCCCTCTAAATGGCACCTTTCCTTCCAGTGGGTTCCTTACTCCCCTATTTGGATAAAATCTTGCTTGCTACACAACCCCTTTACCATGTGTTGAGATTTGCATTTCTTGCCTTCTGGTTAGCCTGTGGCACCAGTAGCCCTTCTAAGAAGGAGACATAGGTTACCCTTTCCCTGATATTCGCCCCAGTACTCTAAATTAATACCTCCTTGACTACTTCGACCACTCACCCCTGCAGATCACAGGTACACAAGCTGATCACAAGATTTGACTTTCAGTCCTCCTCTCTGATCAGTGTCTGAAGCCTGGTTTTGGTCTTCTCTATTGCTGAAATGTGACATGTGACTAAACGCTGGTGTCTGTCTGGCAGTCTATGTGAAGTGAGATGGGCTGATGTTTGCCAACATACTAGTAGATAACATATGTATCCAAACCATAGGAGAACATCACAATGTATAGTAACATAATTCCTTATTAGCAGCCAACTGAAATGATTCAGATCCAGTTCTCAGGATCAGATTGGTAAGGGTTGTAAGCTATTACTATCAGATAGCTTTTCACCTTTTGGCAGTTTCATAGTATTCACTGATTAAATTGTCATGCACTCTGAACTAAGTAAATCCTGTCCTGCTTCAGGTGGTCATACTGGGTCATATTTGAGGCAAATAGCCAGTGCTATGTGAGGATAAATGTGTGCTATGGTTACAGACGATATCTGTCAGGTGAATAAGCAGAGGATTTCAGTCTCCACAACTGCCTTGATTCAGGCTCATTTATTTGTTTATTTATTTATTTATTTATTTAGTAATTTATTTTAAACATATTTTACCAAGTAGGCAAACAAAGTCCAAGGAGGGCTTCATTATAGATGCAACCTGACAGGGGGAAGGATACAGAGGAGAAAGCAGGAACAATACAACAGGGATATAACAATGTACATACCACCAATATTTCAGCAGTTAAAGCAAGACATCGAAAACTGGCAGTGAAATGATACAACTGGACAATATTGTATTAACCAATTGACAATATAAATACAGTTGACTGGACTTACATTAATGCATCAGACAAACAGAATACCTGGTGACCAACTTAGGGCAGTTGTGTCATGTCCAAGCAAGCAGTCTTATTCCACACTAAAATTAAATTAAAATAAATGCAGTTGCAAGAACTGACACTTTTAGATATTTCCTGAAAATGCAGTGATATCTCTAGAGAAACTCCCTGGCAGTCTGCAGCACCACCATAGAACCAACAGAGAGAATATGTAATGTATTGAAATTTTCAGAGAGTACCTTTGAACATAAGTGCTCTTTTGAAAAGGTTCCATTTCAAATACATAGTTACAGAAAACATTACAAGTACAATAAACAGTTATTTATTTATTATTTTATTATTTATTTAGATTATGATTAATACCTTTGAGTCAAAGACTCAATTTCAAAGGTTCCAAGTCATGGACAAACACAGCAAAGACAGGTACAGCTCAAATACAAATAGTACAATAATTAAGAGCAAGAATACAATAAGTACAACAATTAAGAATAAACAGTGGCAAATAAAGCATGGTATACATCATGGAGAACATTACAATGGAAAATCAGAGGAAATGCAGTGAATCAGGCTTAAAACACTTAAGACAGAAAAACTTCATACAGTTTTGAAAAAACAAATCCATGCAGTTCATTGTCCTGTATAAAAAGTCACAGGATATGTACAGAGGGAAACCAAGTAAAACAGTCCAATGGTTACAATTGCATTGGACTGCAATGACAGACTGCAAGGATCTCTTAAACTGATTAATCATGGGGAACATTAATGGCTAGAAATATTGTAAAATATGTAGAAATATCTGACCATGTATATTGCTGCAACTGTAAGTACTCAGAAGTTAATGTCAGCCATTCCTGATAAAAAGGGGACTCAGTAGTCACTGGGGCATCAATAACATTTGGGTAGATAAATCTAATGGTGTGACTAAGGACCTAGTATCTAGCCTTTTTCTAACTTAGGTGGTGAAAGATTGCACCTAGTTAACTATAAAACATGGACAAAAACCCTGACTGACTCAATCCTAGCCATGCACCCTGAGAGAATTATCACGGCTGAGGTCTTTCCTGAAGCCATCAGTGAAAACGTGCCTGTCCAATGTGAATGGTCTGCCATGATCCCAAAGTCCCCTGCTTAAAAACTACAAGTAGGGACTTTCTGAAATGGTTAACAGGTAGCTTCAAAGCACACCTGGCCCAGATTGACTAGAGCTTTTTGGATGCCATCCCAGACATCAATACGGTGCTTGACTACTTTATTACCCAATTCATGGATGCGTGCAACTAATCCCCCCCCAAAAAAAGAGAACTATCAAAGGTATCCCATCTGCATGGATCACATCAACATTACTTGCCCAACTATGAGGGAAGGACAGTCTGTGGACATGAGCAAGGAGCACTGCATAACCTGCAGACCTTCAAAGATATAAGGAAGCCCGCAACAAGTGTACCAGGTAAGTTTGGAAAGCTAAAGTCAACTTCTACAAGGATCAGCAGAATAAAAATTGGAGCAATGGGAGGAAAGTTTGAGCCAGCCTAAAGGACCTCCTTGGCAGCAATGACAAATCAACTCCAACAATGCTTAACACAAATGGGATGATCACCACTGTGCCATTTGAAATAGCAAACACCTTCAACAAGGCATTTACTGACCTAAGCTCAGTCCTCCCTGACAAGACAGCTGAGGATAACGATGATGACTATACCAGAAAAAGAACCCAGCCTGGCCCTTGCACCAGTCTCCCCAAATTCTACTTTAAGTGTGTTACTATGAAAGAAACCCTCCATTATGTGAAAAGAGTCCTGGGAAATACATTGATGAGTGGGAATATGGTAGCCATGAAGATACTTGCCATTGCACTTGATGAGCTAGCAATTCCCATGTCAAAGATTTTTTACTTGTCCTTGCAATCCTCTCAGTTCCCAGAAATCTGGAAAGCCACTATAGTTACACCTGTATTAATAAGTGGGATCACTCTAAAGTGACCAACTATTAGCCAATCCCCCCCCCCATATAAGAAAATGGAAAAAACTGATTCAGACCAACTAGTCTCACACCTAAACAAATATAACCTGTTGTGTAAACAGCAACATGGCTTTAGGAAACTACATAGTACTGGAACAACCCTCATTGAGTGTACCAATCATCTGCATGATGTCCTTGACAAAGGGCACCTGGTTGGTGCCAGATACATAAATTTGAAGAAAGCTTTCGACCTCTTCAGCCACCTTCTACTGCTAGACAAGCTCTCAGGCCTGGGCCTCTCTTCTGAAACCACAGCTTGGTTTCTGTGTGACCTCACTGGGTGGTCACAGAGAGTAAGGATTGATGGAGTGCGGTGTAGTGCTAAGTGTGTTAAGGTCTGGGTCCCACAGGGGTCTATACTAGGCCCACCCCTCTTTGCTATATTCATTAACAGACTCCCAGAAGCCTGCCACATTCAAAGATGTTTCTTTACACTGATAATGCAGTGATTTTCGGTAGTAGCCTACAGCTTGGGGATCTTTCTAGTGATCTGCAATTAAAGTTTAAGTCTATGGAGGACTGTTTTAAGAACAATAAACTTGTTCTAAACCATAAAAAGACAAAGTCAATGCTGTTCACTGGGCATCACCATAAGAAAAAAGGTCTCTTTGTTGGTTATCCAAAATGCACTTGATTCTACCCTTGAACAGTTCAAATCCATATAAGTAGCTGGATGTAACCCTGGATGACACCCTCTCATATACTGATCATGCTAACAACATTGAAAATCTGGCCAACAGAAAACTAGGTACGCTCTTCTGACAGCAATGAAATCTTACCTCTGAAGCTAGACATCTGGCAGTCTCAAGTATGGTCCTCTCCCTCATTGACTATGGTCTACCGATCTCTGGTGTTGTTTTTGATTCTGTCATTGGTAGGCTAAAAATGATCCTCCACAAAGCATTTTAGTTCACAAGTGGGGCCTATAGACTTACTCACACTTGCTCCTTGTATGCACTTACCAACTGACTCCCTTTGCGGGATAAGCTGAAACACCAGTCCTGTCTTCTGGTTAAAAAAGCCCTCTTTGGCCTCATCTCATCTGCAGTTGGTGACCGCTTCTGCCTGGACAACAACAGCTACTCCACAGGTAGTATGTCCAGACATGATCTGCAAGTCTCCTTTGGCAAAATGTTTTATTTATTTTATATTTATTTTGTTTTTGTTGACCAGGAAAGGAGGACTAGATAATTCTGCTTATTTACAGCATCATCCCAGAGGAGGGAATAAAAAATGGACGCCAACTGACAATGAATAAGATTAAGCTGTTAGTGGCATTCTTAGTGAATGGGGGAAATTTGGCCATAACAAGAGGGAAATTCCCCTACTCTGACAGTAGGGGGAACCTCTGTCCTGCTATTGGTTGGCAAGATGACTGACCATGAGGCTGGGGTGTGCAGGAGCAGAGGAAGGTCTGGTTGATTCAGACTATCAGAAAGCTATGGGAGAAGAAAGTCAAGGTACAGCTTTACTTGAGAAAGTGGGCATTGACATAGATACATCTGAACAAATGGAACTACCTCAGCCTATGGAAACACCTAATGTTAATGTTACACCAGTTAACTCAGAAATCCTGGCTTTTCAGACACACACTGCTGCAGCTCTTGCTAGCAAACAGCACTCAGGAGAGACTTTAAGGACCACAAACAGACAAAAATAACCATTGTCCTCACAGAAAATAATGGCCATTAAACAACAATGGGAAAAACTTCTACAGCTTTTAAAAAAGAGGATGATGCCTTACATGACTTGGAAAGCACCAAGGATAATGTTCCACTTGAATTAAAGGAAGCCTCATCTCAAGAAGATATGAAGTGCTAATCTCCAGACAGTCTGTAATTTTTATCTGTAAACAGGACATTCAAATCATTATTGCCCCAATCCAGTTTGTTGCAATCTATGTGACGAAAAAGGACACTCTTTCAAAATGTGTCCTTGGGCAGCCCACAATAGAGGTTCCTTCTATGATCTGGAGGAAATGGTCCTAGAAGCTCAACAGCAGAAAGAGAAGTCTCAATCCATTATTGTTGCATCTTCACAGATTATCATCCCCAAGCCAGAATTAGATACACCCTTGCAATGTTCACCAGCACCTCAGTCATTACAAATGCCAGAAGTTTTGATAGAACCACAAACTACTGTAGAAAATTCTCCACAAGCAGGCACACAAGTTATGCTACCCCCGGTAATTCCTCTGGATGATTTTACCCTTGTTGGGGGCAAATAGAAACAAGAGAAACAACAACCTAAACCTAAAATATCAAGGAGAGACTCCATTCAAACTAGAAACAGTTATGTAGCTCTACAGAATAATATTGAAGATGAAGAAGAAGAGTCCAATTTTTCATCAATAGCTTCTTCTCATAAAGAAGCATCAGAAGAAAAGGAAACACCCACCCAGAAAGAAAAGTTTTCAAACGGACTCAGAAAAAAATAATTAAAACTGTTCTTTGTGCTCTGGCCTTTTCTAAATTAAATTTCATCACCCTAAATGTAAACAGTATTAGAAATATAAAACACAGGCATTCAATATATTTTTCTTTGCAAATATCTAATGCACATTTTATGTTTTTACAGAATACAAGGCTTAGGACAACACAATATATTATACAGGCACAAAAATCATGTCCCTGGGGCCCATCCTTTTAGTCACTAGGGGCGAAACCCTATTCTGGTTTAGGTATTTTAATTAAATCCCTTAATGTAAAGGTCACCAGAATCATGGAGGTAGAGCCTGGGAGTCTGTTATTCCTTGACATACTTTTAGATGACATACCCATGAGACTAGGCACCATTTATGCCCCTCAGCTAAAAAGTGATAGGATAGCATTATTTAAATTAATGGAGCCTTATTTACATACAGCAAGATTAACTATTATAGGAGGTGATTTTAACTGTCCTTTGGACCTCCAAGATAAGACAGGTCACACAAATAAACTTTTTTGTGACACAAATGCTTTAAAATTAATCCTTCAAAACGCAAGTATTCAGGACTCCTTTAGGGAAATTCACCGTAGGGGAGGCCACACTTATGTTAGGAATGCTATATCCACAAGATTTGATTTAATTTTCTTTTCAGGCAGAAGCAAAATAAGGGAAGCGAAGACTATTGTTATGCATACTCAGATCATGCAGAATTACGAGTGTCCTTGAACCTCTCTGACATTAGGAAATTAGGCACAGGTTACTGGAAGCTTAACATTTCATTATTAAGTGATGACCTAATATGTCAGAAATGTATTGACATATTACAAGCAAGACTTTCTATTGCTGTATATTATAACAATATACTGGCTTGGTGGATGGATATAAAACATGATTTCAAACTGTTTTTTCTTACAGTGGGAGGAAAAGAAGTAAACAGGATTATTTACATTATCTTCAGTTCAACTTTTTAAACTCATCTCACTACAAGTAACAACAAAACAGACCCACAAAACCCAGATAGATTGCATTTGGTCTAAAATGTAGTTGTATCTCTATGATAGAGCCAAAACCTTACTGACTGAGCAGAGATTTGGAACTCATTTAAAAAAGGGATCTGTAGACATTTTAAACTATAATCAGGAAATGAATAAAACAACAAAGAAGGTATTAAACATGATCAGGGTAATCTGTTGCAACAAAGTGATCACATTTTACAGTATGTAGAGTCAAAGTATGAACAACTCTTTTCACCTACTATTACTACTATTACAGCAGATATTTTTTTTTGAGATTTACCACCAACCATTTTATCTCAAATGGAGGGTACCTCTTTGACTTGGCCTATCACCATCAGTGAAGTCACTGAGGCTACTCAAGCTCTCTCATCACATAAAGTTCCAGGACCTGATGGAATCAGTTCTGAATTGTATAAGAAATTTCAAAATATATTATCAAAAATTCTCACTGAATTATTTAATGAAAACCCAGAGTCAGGTTCTATCTCAAGTGACTGGCTTCAGGCCAGCACGATACTTTTACATAAAAAAGGTGAAACCTCAAATCTTATTAACTGGAGACCAATCTCCTTATTAAATTTTGATCAGAAAATCCTTACTAAAATATTAACTAGATATCTCAATGAAATCACTCCTACTATAGTTTCTACTTCCCAAACATGTTCGATTCCAAATAGAAATAACAATCTCATTTAGATCAGAGAAATCATTCATAAATGCACCATCAGTGGATTAGCAGGTTTTTTGCATTCCATCGATCAGGAAAAAGCCTTTGACTGAATTTCACATGACTTCCTTTATCTAGCATTGAGACATCATGGGATCCAAGAAGAAATTATCTCCTAGGTTTGAATGATTTATCAAAATGCAACATTTAGGAGATCACGTGATGCGTCTGTGAGACAAGCAGCTCCTAGACCGAGCTCCTGCTCCAACTCTCATCTACAGCCTAAAACAGTTACTCAGCCTTAGTTATTCACCTACCTACCAGAGGACTGTGTTCTTAAAAGCTCCAGGTGTGATCGGTAGGCAGTTCGGATGGCTAGCATTGAGAAAAGAAAACCTAAGCGTCTGCTCCTGGAATCTGGGCCTTCCATAATAATGGAGGTCAAATTGCGCCAGGCTTTACCAAGGCACACGCCCCCACAGACCCCTGAGAAAGGGTCGGAATGAGCTAAGGGCCAGTCGGGGAGTTCCTTGAAATCTACTACCCCAGCAGTAACTGAACAAATGCTGACTCCGCTCTCTGAGCAAAAGTTTATGGAAGTACTACAGCTATTTAAGGAGGCATTACAAGAGATCACTGGGGAAATTAGATCACTCAGAGGGGAACTTTCGGACACAAACCGAGCCATCTTGGACGTCGCAGCCCGTACTACCTCCTGGAAAGTTGGAAAGACAGAATGGAACCTGAAGTAACTAACATGAGGCAGCGGCTACATAAAATAGAAGATCTGGAAGGCCGAAGCCGCAGGAATAATATTATAATCTTTGGCCTTCCAGAGGATGCTGAGGGTCCTACACTTATTACATTCCTGCAAAAGATGCTCACAAAAATCACTAGGCCTTCTCCCAACAATACTGCCTACATAATAGAGAGGGCTCACCATTCATTGCACCCCAAACCAACAGCTGGGAAACCCCCAAGGCCAATGATTATAAAATTCCTTAATTTCTTTGATAAAACACATATTCTTCAGCATGTCAAGAACCTTCAGCAAGTACTATGGGAGGACCATCCCTTGAGATTTGTGCAGGACCTACCAGCTACAGTAAGACAGAGGAGATTGGAGTACCATCCCTTAGTTTCAAAACTAATCGCAGCAGGGATTAAGTATAGGGTACAGTATCCATCTCGCCTGTCAATGTTGCACGCGGAGCAATAACACTCTTATGACACCGCACAACAAGCAAACCCAGCCCAATATTCTCTGCTTCTCTACTTATTTACCACCCACTGAGATTACAGGAAGAGGATCTCCTTGGGAAAAATTTTTCTTACTCCATTCATCTGAAAAGGAGGATGGTTCTTCTGGGTGACTGGGAGCATTTTCGGTAAATATCCACAAGACGGCGGCAAAGAACGCAACTTTGGGGAGGAGAAGCTGCAGGCATTCCATGGACTTCCCATAACCTAATCTGTAGGAAGCTTAGCGATGGATAACCTGAATTGCATCGACATTTATCAGGAGGAAATTTTGAGTAGGCGACAAATAAACTGGTAAGCCTGCCTCTGAAGAAAACCAGCTCTTTTGGAGTTGTGCCTTTCCCTCTGTGACCTCTGCTTTTTCTTTCCATGCAGGAGTGCTGTGCGATGGCTTTGCTTTACTCAGTCAGACCACAGGAGGACAGTAGATTTTCATTGGGTGGACATGGCCCAGTGTTACTTTTTTGCATCAAGTAATGCAATCCTTACATTTATTTTATAAATTAAACGGGCCTGTTTAAATGGGAATCTCCCCTTTTTTTTCTCTCCTTTTCCTCATTTTCTTTCCAGCACAATCAGGAGTTTACATGTACAAGTTCAGACTGACTGCTCAGACTATTTGGCTGAAAAATAAGTCAGATGGGAGCTTGTTCTCAGGTGTTTTCACGTTTTCTTCTTCCTTTTTATTTCCCTTTTTTTCCCTCATATGCCAAACTTGCGAGTTTTTGGGCTCAATATGTCGCCCATGGTACTACTCAGTTAAGATAATCTTTTATTGGCTAGTTGCATTATCTTTGTTGGGGGCTGGGGTGGGAGACAAGGTTTGTGGATCACTCCGCAGTCTAACCAGTGCACCACGTTCCGGCACAGGGTGGGGCGGTACCATAACAGGTGAAATTTCCTGGTCCCAGTGGGTTGCAATAATTATGCTACTGGGATTGTTAAACATTTGGGCCCATGTACTCATGCAATCCACTAAGGACACTGACTACCTTGTTATGGGAAGGAGGAAATGGTTAAGGGGAGTGGGAATTGGTCAGTTGGGGTTTTCTTTAATATTTTTATTTTTTATGTTAAAAAAAATTTCTGTGTCTTTAATAAATATATTTGTACCACATGGTGGGAAGGGGGGTTGGGTAGGGAGGACTATAATTACCTGGGTACTGGACTTTACATTATGGAAGGGGAATGGGGGAGGGAATATACCATTCACCACTGGGTGCTGATACTAAAGACTATGGGGGAACTGGAACTTACTTGTACGGGGTTGATTTTCTCTTGAGGAGCTCTATGGTACATAGTAATTGGTCATGGTAGCACCCTTAAAATTCTGTTCATGGAATGTCAAAGGTGCACAATCCCCCACTAAAAGAGCCAAGATACTTTTGCATCTCCACAAGCTCAATGTCGATGTGGCTTTTCTCCAAGAGACACATCTACCCACAACACAGATCTTTAGTCTAAGATGAACATGGGTGAGTGTGGTGCTGGGGACGGGTCTGGACATTTGCAAATGTGGTGTTGCTGTGCTGGTAGCATGATGGATACCTTTTAAATTGTTACAATCAGTAGTTGATCCCCATGGAAGATACATTTTGCTTAGAGCAATTTTGGTCCACACGGAGTTTATACTGGGCTCTGTTTATGGTCTGGTAGGGGATGACCTGCAATTCTTTACTAATCTTATGACCAGTCTGGCTCTCTGGTCTACTCTTCCAATACTAATTGGTGGGGACTGGAACCTAGTCCTTTGTAACAAACTGGATAGATCCAACTCGAGAAGTTCCTCCCTCACCCCTGCATAATTGGCGCTGAAGGAAATGATGGACTCCCTGGGCCTAGTGGACTCCTGAAGTACCCTCTTTCCTTCAACAAAAGACTACTCATTTCACTCCCTGCCTCATAACACACTATCAAGAATTGACTACTTTTTGTTGGGGATTGAGTACCTACCAAGGGCTCAAACCTGTGATTACCTAGCTAAAGTGATATCGGACGATCACGCAACTCTTTTACAATGTTCAGTACCTACCTCAATGGATCACGATAAAGTTTGGAGATTCAATTCCCAATTACTAAAATCTGAATACCTAATAGAGCAGCTTAATAGTTTTATAGAGAATTTCTATGAATGCAATGTCCCTACTAAGTCAAAACTGGACAGATTGTGGGGGGCAGTCAAGTGTTCACTGAGAGGAGAGGTTATCCATTTAGCCTCAATAAGGAAAAAGAAAATCTCCCAAGAATCCTCCCAACTATTACAACAAATTAGAGTGTTAGAACAATCCCTCACCGCTTTCTCCAACCCAGTAGAATTTGAGAAACTAGAGAGTCTCTACTTCCAATATAATACCCTTCTTAGTGACAGAGCTGAGCACCTCCTTTTATGTTCTAAAACCACCTACTTTGACCAAGGAGTCAAAGCTGGGAAACTGCTTGCAATGAGACTCAGGGCACAGGTGGCGGACAGAACTGTCTTAACCATACGAGACGCCTCGGGTACCCTTCATACATCTCCCAGGAACATTGTTTCCTGCTTCAAAACCTACTACCCATCTCTTTACTCATGTTCCCCCATACCTTTTAAAAATACAGAGTTAGATCAATTTCTCCAAGGTATAGAGCTACCAAGCCTGTCTCAGTACCAAATCTCTATTTTGCAAGCTCCCCTGACATTAACTGAAGTTTACAAAGCCATTGATTCGCTCCCATTAGACAAAGTGCCAGGCCCTGATGGCTACATACCCAATTTCTACAAATCATTTAAAATCCAATTAGGTACTAAACTCCTTGACTTCTGTAATTATATCTATAAGCATGGCCCATCAGACCACAGTTTTACCTCCGCCACTATTTTGGTACTCCCAAAGCCAGATAAGGACCCTACAGTGATGCCAAATTACCGTCCAACATCTATTATAAATGTAGATTTGAAGATTTTAGCAAAAATTCTAGCCAACCAGCTGGCCCAAGTATGGCAGACTCTGTTAAGTTCTGAGCAAGTGGGATTTGTGGCCAGACGCTTATCATCAGACCACCTGCATAAAATTTTCTATCTTATTTCTGCATCCAGGGATTCCAATATTCCATCGGCCTTAGTGTCCCTGGATGCAGAAAAAGCATTTGATCGAGTGTCACAGGACTATCTACTTAATCCACTTCCGAAATATCATATCCCGGTAGAATTTATACAGTGGATAAAAGTTCTTTATTCCCATCCATCAGCCCGCATTTTCTGTAATGGAGTTCTTTCCCTTCCCTTCACATTACAACAGGGCACCCGACAGGGATGTCCTCTTTCCCCTTATTTGTTTAACCTATTTTTAGAACCCCTAATCAGGAAAATAAATACATCAACCTTAGTCACTGGTATCCCAATCAATCACCTCCAATAAAATTATCAGTGTATGCAGATGATATTTTACTTCATATTACCCACCCATCTAAATCTATACTGGTCACATTGGATATTATCCAGGAATGTGGGCACTTATCTAACTACAAATTGAATTTGTCCAAGACAGAGGTCATGCCACTAAATAGTCTGACTTTAAAAGCTGACATTCAATATCTTGGACTCTCCTGGGTAAAGGATAAAATGAGGTATCTGGGCATATATCTATCTCAATCTAATTCCAAAATGAAGCAATACAATTTAGACCAGCTAATAACACAACTGACCTGAACCATTGGGCATTACTCCCTAGTTCCCTGTGGGGATGAATTAATACTATTAAAATGAATGTTTTTTCCCGTTTGTTGTATCCCCTGCAGTTGTGTCATCAATACCTCCCTAAGGCCTGGTTCAGTCACGTTCATGGCATTATATCCAAATTAATTTGGAAGTATAAAACCCCTCGTAGGGCACTGTTTAAACTACAGAGATCAAAAGAACTAGGAGGCCTACAAGTCCCCAACATTTATCTTTACTATCTCTCCATTAAGTGTTCAGTTGTCTCGCAGTGGTTGACTGCTGCCCCGAACTCTGGCTCTGAACTTTATGCTCCACTGTGGCTACAAATAGAGATGTCACTCTGTGTCTCAGCTGGTATAGATATCAGGACATTACCATATCAAGGTTCCAAGACAGCTTAAAAGCACTCCCATTATAAGAATCCTTCGTACTCACAAGCAACTAAACAATACTATAAGATGCTCCATGGAAAAGGATTCCTCGCAACTCATTTTGGGTAACCCCAACTTTAAAATTGGAGGAAGAGTTATTAATCACTTGTTTTGGCTGGATGGAATGGCGAAAAAAGTTATAGATATAACAGAGAACCATATGTTGTTAACATTTCCGGAGATAATGGCAAAATACAACTTGCCTATTTCCTTCTGTTTTGAATATCTTCAAATTTCCCAGGTTCTAATATGGCATTTTGGTAATGGCCCATGGGACCATCATATGGTTGCCCCATCCTTAGTACACTACAAATGCGGCCTACCTCTCACTTGATTTCCTTTTATTATAAAGAGCTGCATAAAATAGTCATGGAACTAGATGGTACTCCTCACTAAGTATGGGACCGGACACTCCTTCCAACATCCATGGTCCCCCAACAATAGTCACAAATCTGGAACAGGCTATATATGGATGTTAGGGGGGACCGCTGTAGACTGCTTCAATTTCAGATATTACAGGATCTATATTATACCCCTGTAAAACTTTGTAAAATGGGAACGCTTCAGTCAGATTTGTGTACCAGATGTGGGACCCAGCGAGGCACACTGTTTCACATTCTGTGGGAATGTGATAAGGTGTTCCCCCTCTGGGAAAGTATCCACTCCAGAATTGACCCTTTATTAGGACTGCAAAATGCTTTTCAGCTAGAGATTTGCATCCTAGGGGACTCGGGGGACACTCTTATTGGAAATCAAAGGAAACATATGACTTTAATTTCCCTGTGTGCTAAGAAAGCGATATTACGTCACTGGTTGGATCAACAAACCCCCACATATACAGAATGGCACCAAGAAATCTTCTTTGCTCTACAAGCAGAACACCTCCTAGCAAGCATTTCTAAAAGTAGTATGAAATATCAGAGGATCTGGGCCCCTCTGCACACCCTACTATCCACTTAACACTCCCCATACCCATAAATTGTGTTGATCTGGCTCCTCTAAGCTGAATCCAGCAGGCATTAATTGTTCTAATAACAATAACCCATACTGTAGATTCATTGAACCTATCCCTAAATACAGGTAACATAATCTGAATTATGTTGAGGTTTCCCTTTTTTTCTCTTTCCTTCTCTTGCTGGTTTTTCTCAGTGGTGAATGAAATTGGGGGAGGGGGGGAGGGTACTGGGAGGGAAGATATGCCTGGGGGAGGTTTTTTTTCACCATTAATTTTCAAATAGTAACATAACTTACTCTCTTCTAATATGTTAAATGTAGGATATCAATCTGCAATAATGGTACAATGGATCTAAGTTTCTGGATTACTGTTTCTACACATTCTATGTAATGGTGTTTTGTGTGCAATTTGTTAAATGGTAAACATAATAAAGCTTACTAAATCTGAAAAAAAATGCAACATTTAAATTAATGATTAACTGATTTCAGGGCAACACCATACATCAAACGTGCTGGGTTAGGCAAGGGTGCCCTTTAATCCCCATTTTATACATTTTAGCATTAGATATCTTATTACAGAAAATTAATAGGATGACAGACATTTTTGGAATCTCTGTATCTAATAGTACCCTCCCGGTTAAAGTTTTAGCATATGCTGATGACCTCTGTTTATTTCTAGCTGACCTGCAATCTGGACATAATTTACAAATACTTTTAAAGGAATTTTCCATGGCATCTAATGGTAAAATTAATTCTCAGAAAAGTAAAGCTTTACAATTAGGGACAAACAAGCTGAAGCACACCAGGGTAGCTGGGATTCCTATTATACAAGAAGGTCTTAAACCTTTGGGGTTCCTGTGGTAGAGAAAACAAATTGGAATATCAAAATTAATGAAGAATTTGCAATCATTGAGAAGTGGAAACACATGCAAATCTCAAACAAAAAAGGTTACTTTTGATTAAAACTTTATTGTTACCATAATTTATATATATATTAGTGCAATTGTTCCTCTCCCATGGGATTTAGAAACTAGACTATATAACCTTTTTTTTTTTAAGCCCTTTGGGGTAGCAGGCTGAACCCTGTGAAAATGAACTTTACTTATTTACCACTGGAAAAAGGTGGTTTGGGCATGATTAACCCCATAGCCTTTTTTGCCACTAATTTTATATTTTAGAATATTAGGTCCATTTTGGGAACTTATTATAAGAATTGGCAAAACTGGCTCAGTGAAGAGTTGCACCATTTATTTGTCTTATGGGATGCAGGGAAAACACACTTTCATATAGTTTGGAGTAAGAAGACAATTTCTTCTCATATGATAATTATATTCAAAAAAAATCAAACAATGGAAAACCACTAAAGAAGAAGTTATTTTCTTTTCAAAAAAACTGTTTTATGATAATCTCCTTGATAGGAAATTTTTTGGGAACCTTTAATTTTCCCTCTGGGCTCCCAGGATAATTCAAAATCTTCTCTGAAATTAATTACCAACACTAGATTACCAAGATATATGTTGGAAACAACCTGGTTAGCTTGTCATGACAGACTAGGAGTAAGGAATATACACAAACATAAACAGCTAAGTGACAGGTTTTGCCCTAGAGACACCTGTAACACTTTTTTAGAAACGCAATCACATTTGTTCCTAGACTGTCCTTATGCTATCACTTTCTGGAAAATACTTGCACAAACTCTGCATAGGATGAAGTATGGTACAGTGGATTATGACACTCTGGTTCTAGGGGTTTATACTGGGCCATGGCTCAAATATCAACAAAGTACACTTGGAGTTATTAGTGGAATTTTGAAGCATTATCTATGGTTAGCCATATGCAAATATGTACTTCAACAGACATTATCGACTCAAAAGGATGTTATCCATTTTGTGCAGATTCAAATACATAATCTATATGGTTCTGATCAGACGTTTTGTTCAAGGGAAAAATTGGGCTCTTACTGGAAAAATTGTGAAAATTGGTGGTTTGATCCTCCTTGATTTTTTTTGCCATGTCTCTGTGTTTTTTGCTTATTCAATCTACTTTAATGCATTAATGCTATATTTTTTCATTATTAATCTAGTTTATTGTTGCTTTCCTTTATTTTGTATATGTCTTTATGTCCTTAATAAAAAACTCCCCTACTCTGACTCATACTCATGGTTGTTAAATGGTACATCTGGAATTCACGGTGTTGGTTTACTTTGTAGCAAAAGACTGTATCCCTCAAATAATTACTAGAAAAATGATATGGGAAGTAAAAGGAATTTATCATAAAGAGATCAAAGAAAGATCTCAGAACTGGGTGTTTCAAGCTTGGAGAAATCTCTCATGGGTCACAGACTCTGAAGTATCTGTTACATAATTATGGAAAATTCTAAAATCCTGTTAATAATTTAATTATTTTGTGTTATTATTTTTGGGAAGCTTCCTGGGTTTTAATTATGATAATGAATTATTTCTCATTTTTCTCGTATTTATGTATTTTGATAAAATTTCAATTCTGTCTTTGTTCTGATATACAGTATAGTTTAAATGTGTGAATCTCAATAAAAATGAAATGCCCCTACTCTAACTATAAGGGAAACTATTGGGCACTTCCCAAGATTGCCACTCCAGTGGACCTGGGAGGAAGGACGTGTGCTACAGAGGTAGAGGAGATAGCTTCCTCCTCTGCCTCTTTGATACCTGAGGCTGAAACAAATGATCAGAAAAGCATTGAAGGTGATGCGGTTCCAGAGGATTATTTTTAAACAGACATGGAATGGTCTCAACAGGATGACGATACAGTCACAATTGATGAGGTATGGACTATCAATTATATTTCTACAGCTATTATTTCAGACAAGGGGAGACTGTTAAAAAAGCTAGTGGAAGAAGAAACTAAAGGCAAAGTACAGAAAGAAGCATTGCAGGCTGAGCTGTCAGTGCTGCATACCGCTTCCAAGACAGGTAGACCTGCTGATTCACCACTGCCTGAACAGCTGAGTAGTGATGTGGCCTCATCAAAGGGAACTGCTGAACTGAGTGAAAGACAAGTTAGTGGAAATATTTCCTTAGCTGGTAGCTTGGAACAACCTCCAGTTGTGTGCAAAAGCTGAGGAAATTTACCAAACTGCAAAATCCTGGTTTTGCAGGAAAAGGATGCTGTCTTGGATTTTTGCACCCTCCTGTGTCTAAAATCAGAGCCAAATGTAGTCAGGCAGAAATCCCAGTTTCTGCGAGTGTTCTCCATGCCTTCCTGACAACAAATGTACAAATGACTGATACAAATGTTGTTGTTGAAAAACCTAGCTCTGACACCAGATTGAATGAGAACAAAGCTGCAAATAATTTACCTGAAACTCCATGGTTGCCTGCTCGAGCTTTGGAAGGGGAAGGATGGATCAAAACAGACAACGGGCAATGGTTGCCAGACCGAAACAATACAGATGTTCAAAGGTATCAAGAACATGTTCCACCTTCACAAGTAGCTACCACCTCTAATGCCGCCATGAGTATTTTGGACATTCCCAGTTTAGAATCTGCAACAGATACAAACAATACAACTGCAGTAATGGGCCCTGACAAAAGTGCACTGTCAGAAGCAACCACACAAAATACTTCTGCTTCCAATAACCTCCTGGAAGCTTCAGATACAAATTATATTAGACTGGGTCCCTCAGAATATGTGTTACAAGACCCCTCAAGACAAGCTTGGCTCAACCCTATGTTCTACTTGTCTGATTTGTTTCAAAATAAGGGTGTACCAGCTCCAAGGAGAAATGTGGTCTGTTGGTGTTTAAATGACTAGAACCCCCGGAGAGACAGTATGTAGCTAAACAACTCCTAAATATCTCAATGAGATTTTTCTCATCAGAAATATTTGCTTTAATACATTTGGGTAATGGGAATTTCGATGTTAGCTTTAAGACAGTTTCAAGCCTCGATACCAAACATAAAAAGCAACCCTGTTAGGATTACCTACATGGCTATCCCCGTTATAAAACTGGCTGTTAAACACATAACCATCATGTTTTGTAACGAGGGAGTCCATATGGAGGATATCCTTTTCTGGCTCCACCAGAGATGTGAAGTCCTGGACAGGCCTGCCCCCATTCTAGATAGTGAATAAATTTGGAAGGGGACTGGAAGATCAAGGTCAAATTATATTCTACCAACAATGATCCAGTTCACTTGCCAAGCACCTTTTACCTAGGGAAGGATGCGGTGGGGTATTGTTTTACATAGGGCAACCAAAATCTTGTTTTAAGTGTGGCTCACACACATACCTTAGCTCAGCATGTGACTCCCCCAGAAGCAGTCACTGCTTGGACTATGCTCACAATTCACCTAATTGTGTCAACTTATTTAAATGCAACCTATGTGAAAAAATAGGTCATAGATATGGCAAGTATCCCTGTGCCTCTCATAATCGAGAAGATTGCCCCTCTCAGGAAGACTTAATTAACAAAGCCCAGCAAATGCAGGCACAGAGGGTAGCAAATACAAATGCTTCAGTGTTGGCTGCTACAAATCCAGTACCACCCCACCCCCGGCAACATTACCCCTGTAAGGCAGGACACTGCAGATTAGAACACCATAGAACAGCCTGCAGCTTCAATAAATGAAAAGTTGACTAAGGAGACTCCAATTTTAGCTAGTCAGGAGACCACTGCACCCGATAGATCAGAGGAAAGAGATATGCCCCCCCCCCCAAGTCAAGAGTCAAAATTTCAGAAAGTAGCTACAAAAAAATGTACCGGATCAGGGAAAACTCTGGCTAATAAAACAAAGTGGAGTCTTAGAAGCAAAGAAATCCCTGCTGTAACATTGAAAACAGGGAACAAATATTCAGCCCTGGCTACTGATAGACAGGATGAAGATTCAGGGGGTAAAGAATCTGACTCCCCCTCAGTAACATCTGTGAGCACAGAAGCCACATCAGCTAAAGAAGGTGGGGGGTGGGTGTCCACATCTCTCAACGCATACGGCATAGAAGATGCATTAAAACTCCTTGAGGTTAGTTAACCCCAATCTTATTACTTTTTCTTTTTCCCTTTTCCTTTTTCATAAAAATGAGCATACTTACAATCACTGCCATCAAAGCTAACAGTATCAAATGTCACAATAAAATTATCACTGTTCCAAACACATTTCAAGAGGTTAAGAGTGATATAATATGCATGCATGATACCAAACAAGATTTGAATTACACCAAGCTTCCAAATATTGGAAAAAAGGCCCTTCTTTTTGGCCCATTGGACAAGAATTATGCGACGGGGTAGGTATCTTACTTAATAACCCAGGCATAAAAATCCCTAGACTAGTAGATATTGAGCCTGGAAGGGCCTTATTGCTAGACTTCACACTATACACAGGCTGGTTCAGAATTTTCACTGTTGACGCTCCACAGACCAAGGCACTCAGAGCACCGTTGTTTAAACAAGTCCAACAATATCTGTACACTTCTAGGATAGTAATTTGGATCAGTGATTTTAACTGTGGCACAGAGAGGGCAGACGGGTATTAAATCAGAAAAATTATTTAGTGATTCCTTAGCCCTTAAAATCATTACATCGAATGCTAATTTAACAGACTCATACAGGCACAAATTTTCTACAGGGGGCAACACATACTTTAGGGGACATTTATCCACTAGAATTGATTTTATTTTTGTCTCAGCATTTCTATTCATTTCTGAGGTAAAATTACAGGCCTGGGAATTCTCTTACCATAGGTCCCTCACTATACGTATTAATTATAACCAATCCCCTAGATGCAAAAAGAACACATGGAGATTAAATAGCTCCCTTTTAGCTGAAGAGAATATTAGATCAGCCTGGATAAAGGAATGGCAAGCAAATTGTCAGTGGCAGATCTACATGACAATGCTGCCACCTGGTTTGATGAAATGAAGCAGACTTGGAAAGAACTTTTCCAACACAAGGCAAAAACAATTGCAGATTAAAACTACCTTACTTACTTACAATTAAGAGCTCAGTTGCAAAAATTAATTTCTCTCACTGAGACCAATAGAATAGATTATGGGTCCCAAATCGCAATGATTAAAAAACAGATGTGTAATATACAATATGACATTAGAACAAGAACATAGATTTGGCACCAATGTGAAACAAGCATTGTCAATGCCGAATGATGGCTTGCTGGCATTGGCATTGGTAGTGCAGAAGTTAGAGATGCATAACTGGAGTGGCAGTGAAGTATTGAACTAACGCCAACCCCCCCACCCCGCAAAGACTGAAAGGCATTGGGAGTGTGGCTTTGGGTCATCTGCCATAACGCTTATGCCATTCCATCTTACCCCACCCTGCAGGCACTGACAGAAGTCACGGTGTGCTTTGGGGTCTTCAGCCCTTTAGCTCACCCCATTCCATAAGGAAATAAGCTGAGATGAGTGCAATATAGGAGAATGGGGTGAATGTTAGGGAAACAGAACCCCTGGCACACCTTAATGCCTGTCAGTGGCTACAAGATTAATGGGTAGAGAATTCTGTGAACATTACGGCCGTCGAACCCAAGTTATGCTCCTGACATCTGTCAGTCTCTACAGGGTAAGTGTATGGTTGGAAATCTTAATGCCTAGGGAATTTGTTGGTATTTTCACTCCAAATTTTTTAACATTGGCTTTTTGATACCCACCTCATGAACAATGGCACTATCATTTCCTTACTCTATTCTGAAAGGTGATTTCACACAGCAACTGCCCGATTGGGATCCACAGATATAGAAACACTAGTCAGGCAGGATGCAAAAAATTACAGCTGCACTGTTTATGAGGTGGTATGAAAAAATGGCAATGTTGAAAATCTGGTGAAAAAATATAAAAGATTTGTGAACCTACAAGCGTGCATAGATACTGCACAATGCACACCCATAATGCTGTCATTTCTGGGAATTTTTTCACCAGATTCTCAACATGGGAATTTTGGGAGCTCTCTTCATGAACAGTGACACTGTGATTTTGTTAATCTGTCCAAAAAGTTGATTTCGCACAGCGACCGCATCTATTGTGCACCACAGGTGTGAAAATATGTTTTGGGCAGGATGTGAAATGTGACAGCCATACTGTTCATAAGGAGATGTGAAAAAATGGCAATGCTGAAAATATGGAGTTAAAATATTAAAAACTGGTAAAGTTACAGCGTGCATAAAACTGCATAACACCTAATGCTTGAGTCACTTTTGGAATTTTTTACCAATTTGCAACATGGGCTTTTGGGACCTCCCTCAGGAACAGTGGCACTGTTCTTTCATTAGTTGGTCCCAAAAGGTGATTCTGCACAGCAACGGTGAAATCACCTTTCGGGATTGAGAAACAAAATGACAGTTACATGTTCATGAGGTGGGGTCCCAAGAACCCCATATTGAAAATTTTGGGCCAAAATTCCCCAAAATGTCTGTGATATCAACCTACTGTAAGTTGAAACCCCTCATTATAAAGTTTACCGTCATTTCTTCAGTTTGCAGTTTGGCTCTGAAGAGTGCAGATGTGTCCCGCTTCCGAGAAGATTGCAGCTCCCGACGTCTGAAGGGGAGAGTATGGGTGAGGGGGTTGTGGGGAGGAGGTGTGTGCAGAAGGAGGGTGGGGATAGGGAGGGGAATGAGGGAAAAAAATGGACTGTGAGGGCAGGTTTTCTTTATTTACAGGTTCAGACAGCATACAAACACAAAATAAATTTGCACACTCAGGTGGGCTCCCAGTGTGCCACAGTTCGGGGGGGATGCCGACATAGAGATTGGGCACCCTGATGTTGGTAAGCTGAATAGATGGGTTGGGGGGCCACATCCGACACCAGAAGTGGGCATCCAGGTGTTGGAAAGGGGATGCTATTTACCAGGAAAGACACACTAAGATGGGAGATGCTGACATGGGGATTGGGCACCCTGATGTCAGGATTGTGTAGCGGACAGCAGGAGCCACCATATGTATTTAAATGTTTCACCAGGAATGGCACTTAATGGAGGCATGTCGTCTGCTGCTTCAGTGATGAGCCTGACTCTGATTGCAGTGGCAGATTCATTTCAAGTTGGTGGCAATCTCTGAAACTGCTGTCATCAGTAGCATGCTCACTGGTTGGCAGCTGAGGGACACATTGACTAAAGCATCCCCTGGATGTGCCACAACACTGACACACCACTGAAAGTGCTACTACCCCAATATGTTGATATTCGTGTGCACAAGCCAACATAAAAAGGATCTATGGACCCATTTAAAGAATACAAGAACAGAATTGATCATAGAATAATCACGACAATTAAGACAGATACTGGACAAATTATTTTATCCCCAGAAGACATATTAAAGCAAGTAGACAGATACCTTAAGGAGTTATTTGGGAACACACCCTTGACTAATGAGGGTCTCTTAAATGATTTAGATCTCCCTGAGATCCTGGCTGAAGATATAGACTTTTTATCTGGTCCCAATACTGCAGCAGAAATAAAGAATTCTATAAGCAAATGTAAAAATGACTCAGCACCAGGTACTGATAGCATAGGGGCTGAACTATATACAACTTTTATAGAGGAAATTGTTCCAGCCTTAGAAATTTATTTATTGAAAATAATCAGAATTACAATCCTTTGAGTCATAGACTCTTTTGCAAATGCTCCACGTCAGGTAAAGTAAAAGAACAGCGTAAAACTCAATAAAGATACATTTACAGCAGTAGTAGTAGTAAAATAATGCAGGTTAGACAATCTTGGCTTACGGTAACTTAGTAGGTTATATCAACTGGGAGCATGTAGGAGTCCCTGGGTAAAAGTTAAGACAGGAAACATTTTCATAGGGTCATGAGGGGCACAGAGTCATAGTACCTGCATAAAAGGGATAGGGAAGGTCTGGGTGTCTTGGGAGTGAGACTAGCAACAACCAACCAAATGATTATTGGATGTTTACTGAGACACAGTAGGCTCCTGAGTAAACTGACTCAGGAAATGGGTGCGGGGGCAGGGGTGGGGGTTGGTGAGAGGGATAGGGTGGTGTGGGGGTTTAATTACAGTCACAGATTGTGAAGTCGAGGAGTAAGGGTTTGAGCCCTGACTTAAACTGGTTGAGACAGTGGGTCATTGAGATTGAGGACGGGAGGCTGTTCAGCCAGAGAGAGGCCCAATAGCAGAAGGATCTTTGTCCGAGAGATGTTCTACAGTGGGGGATTAGCAGGTTGGAGTTAGCTGCATGCCCTTGTGTCCACCTATGGGGGGCTGTGCATAAAATCGGGTGGAGGCCGATAGGGGCTAGTTTTAGTTGTATCTTTTTGGCCATGAGACAGGTGAAGTACTTAAGTCTGCCTTGGAAGTTAAGCCATCCAGTATGTTCATAGAGCTCACAGGTGTGGGTTAACTTGTCGCACCCCAAGAATAATCGGCAGGCTTTGTTGAGGGTGAGGTTGATGCTGCGCAGGGCAGTTTGATCTGCTGACCCATAAATGACTATCCCATAGCCCACCAAGGATAGGATAGAGGAGGATTTCATTTCATTTCATTTGTATTAAATGGGTTAGACCATTGAGTAAAACTCATTTGAAATGGTGACCCTTGGTTATACAAAATTATAGTTACAACAATTATGAAAAATACAAAAGAATACAAACATACATTAACATACAATAACAATAAATAACTATTTAACCACAACAGACCTTCTTTTGTCCAAAAAGTGATTCCAAATACCAGGTTTTAACAGCTTTTCGTGGTGGTATTTTTCAATTATACAGTCGAAATTTTACAAGAATCGTATTCCAAAATCTAGGGACTAACTGACTAAAAAAGAAATCAGAACATTTAGTTTTTGTTCTAGGGGGGCATGAGTGTAGGCAAATTGAGCAAAATAAGGCCATACTGGGTAATTATGGTGTTGTTAGTAGTGTAACAGTCATGTAGCAGACACTCCACAGGGTGGGGTAGGAGTGCTAGGTGGGGGATTAGAGAGGCAAAGAGGACAGGCATCACCAACAATGGGAACATTTTGTTATAGGGGTGGTTTGAATATAGGAGAGGCCACTAGTGGTGAGCTGGTATAAGCTGGTGCTGGAGAAGTGGGCTGTTAGATAAATTTCGTCACGTGATGTGGTGATCCCTATATATGTGCGAGCTGACCAAGGGTGGTGGTGGGGGCGGTGGGGAGCCGAACACATAGCGTTCGGCGGGGCGATCCTCAGTGTGTCAGCGTGAGTGCTCAGTAGCAACCGTCACATCCAGGAGCAGTGCCGACCGTAGGATCACCACACCGGGGCAGAGTTTTCAGTGGCTCCTGGTGGGCTGTGGGGGAGAGCTATACAGAGCCCTCATGACCTCCGTCATGATCGGGGGTTGGCTGTGGAGGAAGGAGAGGAAGAAACCAGATTATATAGGTAAGTGGAGGGGAGGAGCAGGGGGGCTGGGCTAACTCAGGCTATGGGGTTACAGCAGCAGGGAGCTGGATTAAATTGAGAGATTTTTGAAGCTAAGTTCAAATTCATAAAGGGAAACTGCAAAACGGTAACTTGCCTATCAGTTCAGAATTAATTAAGACAGTAAATAGCTATCTAGCTTAAGGTTACTTTCCTATTGAAACAGAAGAGCTTTAAATGTGATACAGCAGATAGAGAAACACAGTTTAAGTGGGAACAATTTAAAATAGCATGCAGTAAAGAGTATAATTAAGTTCTCAAAGCCTAAAACATGATAGAATAAACTATCTGCACATGTACATCGAACAAAAATGTATTTAATGTATTTAATTGCATGCTAAATGAGGGGGGACTGTCTAAAACCATGGATCTGGCATCCCCAATTCTACTTTTCAAAAAGGGCGCCCAAGAAGACTAAGAACTGGAGACCATTAAGTCTATTAAACATGGACTTAAATATTTTGGGTAAAATCCTGTTGAATAGACTTATCACAATAGCCGACAAAGTAATTAGACCCTATCAAACATGCGATATACATAGCAGATACCAATATGACAACTTAATCGTGATTAGGGAAACTTTTCAAAAGGCTGCTAAAAATGACTTACAAGGGTACATTCTAGGCATTGATCAAGAATAGGCCTTCGATAAAATATCCCATGAATATCTATCTAAAGAGCTTGAAGCATTCGGGATCCCTGTGTGTTTCATCAAGTGGATACAAGTCATGTATAAAAATGCAACTCTTATCCCAAATATTAATGGCTGGAAAGGGAAAGAGACAGGCTAAAAGGGGGGTAAGGCAAGGATGCCCTCTCAGCCCTCTCTTATATGTGTTCTACAATGGACATTTTGTTAAGAAAAATTGAACAAAATGATCAGGTACAGGGTCTGGTACTCAACCCAGTTTCCCCAACAGTAAAAATATATGCATACACAGATGACTTGGTTTTATGTTTAGACCCATCTACAAACACTGACTCCCTGACAGAGGTCTGCCAAAGCTTTACACAAAGCTCAGGATCTAAAATAATTATTCCAAAAGCTCTGGAGTTGCACTAGGGGACACCGCTATACCAGATGGGGCAACCTTTGCAGGTATAACCATTACTAGAGGAACAATGTCTATACTAGGTATTACCTTTGGAGGAGATGACATGGCTAAACAAAATTGTGACCTATGTTTACAAAATGCAAATAAGTTCTAAGGTACTTGGAAAAGCCAACAGATTTCTAAGAAAAAGAAAATCTTATTAATAAAAACACTTCTTTTAACTATCTTTCCTTATTTAAGTTATGTCCCCCCCCCACAAGAACTTTTTGTTTCTTTATATATTGTTTTTTTCTCAGCCCTCTGTAGTAGTCGATTGAATCCCATCAAAAGGAAAATTACTTATAAAGAGATAGAAGAGGGGGGACTGGGTATGATAAATCCAGCAGCTTTTTACTGTAGTGTGTTTTTAGCTTGTAACTTTGGATATGCTCTAAAACCAGGTAGCAAGTAGAGGCAGGTGAAGTGCTCCCACTTCACTACATGGAGCACTTCACATATTATCCCCCAATCCGTGCAGTGCTCCACAACACAAAGTGAATGACTCCGCCTATAAATCTGAATACAAAGTGTATTGTTTCCAATGGACTTCACGCTACTTTGCCTTGTATTACAACCTTCCCCTTAATTTGAATGCGAAGTGCCTTTGATTTTAATGGACTTTACATCAATTTGCCTGTTTATTGCTATTTCAGGTGAATTTTGCATTGATTCATGGGATGGCAGGTCACATGGGCCCTATATTGTATTGCACAGCCTCAGTTCTGCATAGTGTGTGTAGTGGAAACTGGACACAGTTTGCTCTAAGAGCTCTGAGAATCAAACCATCACACAAGCTTTAAAAAATCACTTTTGATCCAATTATTTTGTTCTACGTTTAGTTCGTCGACTGTAGGAAACCCACCTGTGCTTAGATCATCAAGTGTTGATTGTTTTTGTGTGCATTTTGAATTTTAATTTAGAAAATTCAGTCTGTGTACTGATAGACACTGTTAAAGTGTGCTTTGGAGAGGGGCATATCTATGGTAAAGTAAGATTTACATGAGAAAGGCAGTCTTTCTAATTATTTTGTACTAGTAGCGTGTGTTAGTATTTGTGTGTTTATGTACACAAAGTAATACCTGAAGTCATTTTTGATAATTATTTTCTGTTTGTTGTGGTGCAGTGTATATTTTCATTCTGTTTAAAAGATGTGTTTATATAGTGTACTGCACTGTTAAATTTTCTGCACATTACCTGTAGTGTGCGAGTTGTGTGTGTGTGCCATCAGTTAAGACACATTTTATTGTGCCATACAGTAATCGCTGTACTCTGAATTGGTTATCTGTCTGCAGTGTTTTTTACTGCTTCCTTCTATCTAGCTAGTGGACTGTTACTGCAGCACTCAACCTGCAAAAGGTATAATATATTTTTCCAGTTTTGGATTTGTGGGACCACTGGTTAAGGTGTTTTTGTGTCTGTGCGGCTGCATCTCTTTATAGTGTGCAATCTGCGTCTGTGCATTAGCATCTGTTTAGTGCCCAGTCTGCATCTGTAAGCCACAGTTGTTGATTTTTGGCTACCCACCCACTCCAAATTTCAGAAATCTCAATTTGTTGTAAATTTTCTGTGTAATCCCCAAAAATGCTTGCAAAGAGACGTGCATGCAAAGATGCTTCTGGCCATTGCTAGTGGCAAGAGTGGCCATGGGTTTGGCAGTATGCAGCAGAAGTGCATAGCTGTTGCTAGTAAAGGGATTTCTCTGACTATGTTTTTCACAACGTAATCATTAGCTTCAATCATGGTTGGAGATGCTGTTGTCCCCGCTGGTGGTAGTGAAGTTGTCAATGGCATGAGTATTGCCCCAAGTTCAACCCATGACCACAAGCTAACAAGTTTCCCAAATATTGTGGAGTCTAAAGCTTAATATGTATAACTGCCAAGAAAGGAGGGGGGACATGATAGAAACGATCAAGTACCGAAAGGGAATCGGCAACATTCAAGAGGGTAGCATCTTTCAGAAAAAGAGATGTGCATGAACAAGGGGGCAAAATTTGAAGATAGAGGAGGCAATGATCAGGGGCATCATCAGGAACTATTTTTTCATGGAGAGGGTGGCGGGTGCAAGGACAAACAAAAACTAATGATCAGTGTTATGGTGTGAGAGCAGCAGTTGAAGCATGCCCATTATTTGGAGTTGGTGGACTCCCATGTACACCACCCACTGCTCCACGTTGTGAATTGGGTGGTTCACATGGTCAAACTCACTCCACACCAGGCCCAAATCGGCATGTGGGGCAGGTATTTGTGTAGGGTTGCCACCGTCACTTGCAGGTTGTGGAGCAGCCACTAGCTTCATGGCCCACCCCCACTTGATACCACATGCAGTTGGAGGCTGTGCTGCCACCTGTTTCCCAGCAGGGCCAGCAGGTGCATTCCTGCCCTGTTCGGCAAGCTTGGCCTGCCAATCTGCATGGTGGTGGTTGTATAGGTAGATGCGCTGACCACCAGTGCCCAGATGACTTCCCTTGGGGTCATGATGCACACTTCACCACACAGATTGCACTTCACTACACTGGTGTTCTCAGGCAGTGTAGTGAAGAACTCCCACACTAATGAGCTGTGGGGAGGACCAGGCACAGGCAGGGGGGTCCAGATGTTTTTGCTGGCTGCTGCTGGTGCTTAATTGGGGCTGGGGGTGGGGATACCTGTTGCTGCTGCTGTGGCTGCGACTGCTGTGGCTTCCCCCTCTCTTCCTCCTGAGCTGCTGGCACAGAGGCCATGGCAGGTGGTGGTACTGTTGGGGGGGCACTGGTAGGTGCCACTGGAGGTGGTGCATCCATGGCACCACTACCTCCTGCTTCAGGGAGGGGACCACTAGCCCTGAAGGTGCTCCAGTTCAGATGCGGGGTTTATATGTTTTGCTGTCTCTCTGTCTCCTCTCAAAGTGGGGTTTATATTTTTTGCTACAGTATCTCTGACTCCTCTCAACACAGCTGTTTCTCCCACACTAGGTAAGGAGAAAGTGAAAGTCTTTCACTGTCTTGCATGATTAACTTCCTGCCTGAAGCATGTGACCTGAAGACTGTGAGCCATGTAATCTGTGGGCTGTTACAATACTCACTCACTCCACCTTTAAAAGAAAATAACGTAAAGTAACACAGAATTGTTATAAAGCTAAGTCATTCTGACACAAAGTGCAAAGTCTGTATTTCAATGGGCACTTTGCGTATCTGTATGTCGAGGAGGAGTAGGCCACTTCGCTTATGCTACGCTAGCAAAGTTAAACTTCACTGCATCTCTAGTAGAACGATTTAGAAGACTCAGGTAGTGGACTGGATTTACCTCTGCCTGGAAGCTTGGGCACAGGGTAAAACCGGGACACTCCACAGGATCCCTGGTCTACCCAGGTATGGGCATGAACAAATAAAAAATCTGGTTAACTGTGGTATTTCTAGTGCTTGCATGCAGACTAAAGATAGAATGAATATATACACACATATCGTCGAAAAGGAGAGTACGGAAATATCTCTTTAGCTGACTGACTCCAAGATAATCTTCAGTTTAACCTTAACATGTTAACCTCTTAAAGACTTTCTGAATTTGTTTGGGGTTCAGTCTGGTTAAGCTTCCATGGCAAGTTGAATGTCAGAAATAATAACAAGCACAAGCAGCTTCAAGATAGATATTGTACAAGACCTTCTTGTGTACAAATACCAGAGACTCAAAAACACTTATTTTTAGGATGTGAATATATTCGCCAATTTTGGTTATAGTTAGCTAAGGAACGAGAGGCACCTCTGTTTACTAGTTTGACATACCCTATGCTGATATATGGGGCACTGCTGCTGAATAGAGAACATTTTGCACAGAAATGTTATATATACTGTAATACTTGCCATGACCAGGTGTTACATATGGCAAGCACGTTGTGTTTAGAAAACCCAGCAAAGACTCGTTGCTCATGTTGAGATTCTCAGGGACATTAGAATCTCACTCCAGAATCTATAGTTACCAGATTTAAAAAAAGGTAATGACAAAAAAGTGAAACTGTTGTGTATTAATTGTGAATAATGGGCTAAGCATCCACGAAATATCACTTAATGTTTCTTGTTTGATTTTTCCTTGACATCTATTTTTTACTTTTGTATGTAATGATTATTTTAATTTGTGATCATATTTTGTCTGTAGTCCTTTCTCAATAAAAATTCCCCTACTATCCAGTAGGGGGAAACTTTGGCCGTCAGTCAGTTCTACTGAGGAAGCCAGAGATGATGGATGTGTGGGAAGATGAGGAGCAGGTCTCCTCCTCTGCCTCTAAACTGCATGAGAGTGAAGTTTTTTTTGATGCAGCTGGGCCAGCAGAAAATGGACTAAGTCTTGAAGCTTAGTTGGAAACAAATGTGCAAGAGGTTGAAGTGCAAAATGTTGGTAATGGGTCTAAACAGATTATGCCGTCTACATCACCCTCACCACCAAGCACTACTGAGCAGCTTCAGGAACTACTGCAGCAAGAAGAGGAGCGCTTTCAGGAGTGTAAAAAACTTATCACGGACTCCTTCACAAAAAACTTGTCTACTTCATCTTTAGAGGGAGAGGCCCTCCCAACTGCAGATCCCCATGGTCTAACGACTGCTAACTATGCCATGTCAACAGGACAAAATGAAGAACATACTGCAACTACATCAGAGACGATTTTCCAGACGCAGCAGGACCAGCAGAATGCTACGTTTTTTTTCTTTTGCAGTCCAAAGTGGAAGTCTCAAATCGCAAAGGAAGGCACCTGTCAAACCTTTTTCCAAAGTGGTGGAGAAAAGACAGATTTGGGTGGATACTGAAGCTGCTGACAACACACCTTGGTAAGTAGAAAAAGCTCTTTGTGCTGCTGGCTGAACTAAAACCATGACGACAGGAGACTGGATATCAGGATTTTCTCACATCCAAATTCCTGGGGGTAAGAACGCCTGCTTGTATTACCACTAATGATATTGCGACTTTTAATAAATCACTTCACAAGAAGCAGTCAGAGAACTCCAAGCAAAATAATGCTGTTGGCATAGAGTTTGAAGAAGGGGTGACTGCCCAAGACAAAGTAGCAGACTGTCCCCTAGCATTAACACAGAACCTAGCCTGGACCCATGACCCCACACTGTGGCTGGGTGAAGAGCTGCAGAAAACTGCAGTACAGGAATCTAATGAAAATGCAATAAGACCTACAAACATACCCAGTCAGACAAGGAATGACTTTAGCAAAGGGAATGAACCAGATTCAATTTCAGGCTGTAACAATATGAGGACAGGGAATGCCAGGCCTCAGCCACGTCCTTATGTTTCACTATTTCATGAACCTGTATACCCTGCCAGATGCTACAATGCAGTGAGACTACTGTATAAAGGAGGGTTGGAAGTCTTCCTGGACAGGCTCTTTGTGGCCAGAACTATTCTCAAGGATAGTATGCATTTTCACACTGCAGAAATATACTCCTTAATCCATGTGTCTGGAGAGGCCGCCTTTGATATTAGTTTTAAAATGCAGAGTGGCCTAGAGAAATTTTGGACACAATATCATATGCTTAAGTCCACCCCCTTATGGTTACCTTTTGAGGTCATTCCTCTCACAAAGCCTCCATGAAATATCACTTAAAGACTATCACTGTCTTATTTAGAAATCAGGGGGTGAGCGTCACTGACCTCACATACTGGTTAAAGCAAAGGTGCACAGTAATAGATAATCTTGAAGCCATCTTCAACACTGAAAGCATTTGTACGGGGGGGCTGGAGGATCAGAGTAATACTAAGGTCCAGTGATGCATGGTTAGAACACCTCCCCAACTGTTTTTTTTTTTTGGCAGGGACAGGGGTGTATTGTTTTATGCTGGACAGCTTAAAGCATGTTAAAATGTGGTAGACGTGGACACATCAGTAATATTTTGAAAGTTGCACTGCACCTTATGCAACTCTTTTGAGCACAAGAATAGCCATTGTAGAAGTGAACCAATTTGTAACATATGTGAATCAAGAGGGCATTCTTACGCCTCTTGCTCCGGGGCAGCTCATGCATAACCCAATACTGCTGACTCAGAAGAACAGCGCCTGTTGGTAACATTAGCACAGAGAGTCCATTCCAAAACTACCCCAGTGCAGACCCAGGTGACCCTCCCATTAACCTGACAGACAGGAAGCAAGACAAGAGACAGATACCTTACACATTGAAACAGAAGGAGAAGGTACCACATAAGTTCAGCTCACAAATCGGTCAGTAGATAGCATAACTGAAAGGGACATTGGTTCCAATGCTGCCTCAACTGAGGTAATGGAAACTGAGAATCCTTTTCCTGAGAAAGAAAACTCTTCCATGCCACCCCCACCCCTAGACCAGAGAAGAAAATGGTTACACGGTACTGTCAAGCATGGCATCAGTCAGCCTCCAAAGTACCCCAAATCACCACAGTCATCTCCTCTTACAGATATGCTGCCGTACTTAGACACCCTGATGCAACTGACGTAGGCTCAGAAAATTCTCTAGCAAGCACTGAACAAAATGAACCTACATCAGATAGTGAGTCTAGTGAGCTAGAGGAAAAATCAAAGGGTAAACAAACTGCTGCAAAAAAAACAGGAGGGAAGGAGGAAACAAGATAAACAGCAAAGGAAAAGGAAACCACCAAGAAGTTAGACCTGTAAGTTAAGAGAGGGGCTGTATTTTCATACATCCGCTTGAATACTGCAAGATACTAGATTGCACACAGCTTATGAAATGGTGTTAGCAACTAATGACTGGTTCACAGGTCCCTCTTATTGGTCAATTGGGCTTGAGGCCTGTACTGGGGTAGCAATTCTATGTTATACTACAGAAGTGACTGTTTTAAAGTCAATAGATTTGGTACCAGGCAGAGCATTGCTTCTTGATATAAAGTACCACAATTCATATTTTAGACTAATTAATGTGTATGTCCCACAAAAAATGGAGAGAATTGTTTTATTTCAAGGAATCTCACCATATCTACATGCCTCCGAACATTTAGCATAGGGTGGTGACTTCAACTGTGGTATATCCCACTCAGCTGCCTGCCCTGCAGTCAACGGAGCTCCCTCCAGGAGCGGATTCACCGTGTGTGCAATAAGAGGTAATTACAGTACCTCTACTGCTGCAACCTTGTGAGGGGGGTTTTTGATCCAGCAACACAGAACTTCAAGCTACCTTGTGACTGTAGAATTAGCCAAAACGCTGACTTTTACTCATCATGGCCATGTGGTGTTTCTTAAACTGGTTTTATCTTATTTCTCATGCTTGGGCTACTCGGGGGTGTACTCTAGTGACTACACGATAAACTCAGTAGATTCTAATACTGTATTTTCAGCTAGATTGTGTGTTTGATATAGCAGCTTAAGCTTTTTTACCTTAGCCATTGTGTTAGTCACTCCAGATGATCCTCACGAGTGTTGGGCAGCGCTGGTGGCAGGACATCTTGTACAGCTGTAGTTCAAATCCCGGTCTTCCTGCTGCATCCTTATTAAGCTTCTTTTGTCTCCCCCTCCAATATAGGCCTCGCTACCTCCCCACCCTGTCCCACTCAGCTGCCTGCCCTGCAGTCAGCAGAGCTCCCTCCGGGAGCAGATTCACCACAGGTGCGATAAGAGGTAATTACAGTACCTCTACTGCTGCACCCTTGTGAGGGAAGTCACCCCCATTGGTACTACCAATTTACTAAGTCTCCACTTTTCCATTTGCAGGTTATACCTGCTAGCCACTAGAGGGACCCACACACTCCCACCTCAGGCTCCACTACCTGTCTACCCCCCCCCCCAACTTCCTGGAACCCTTCTAACCTTCTGTGACACTTCTCTCCTCCGCAACTTACACCTACCTCTGCCCACACCTCTCCCAGCACCCAGCCCCACAGCTAGCCCTACCTCCTGATTCCTAACTGCACCTCCAAACCTACACCCAGTGACCAGTAAGAGTGGCTATTTCTCACCCTGTCTTCGGCCCCAACCCAGCCTGCATCAGACCCCTAGAACGGGGGTCACTGCTCTCACCCAGGCATTTTCTAGTTGCCCTGGCAAAGACTTGAACCTTCTACCCTGCCCACCAGAGTTTGTGTCACTACCACTAATCTAAAGTGATATCCGCGCTTTTCTGGAAGACAACCTAAATACTTCTACCTTTCTACCCTACTGCTACCACAAGAGCTATGTTAGTCCACCTCCTCCTTAAATGCCTCCCCCTCATCTACTTTCTAGTACCCTTGTCCCACCAGCCAGTCATCTCCCCTGGCTCACTGGTACCAGTGCCAACAATTCTCCCTGACATAGTTCGATCTCACCCTACACTGACCATGTGCACTGGCCCACAGCACCCATCCCCTGAGTACCTCCCCACTGCCTACCCAGGTTCCCTTTAGTGGCTAATCATTCTCGCACTCCCAACTTTGCAAACCCTACCCATCCCCTATTCCCTGAAGGTCCCCTCCCCATCCCCACATACCCATAGGAAGCCTACACATCACCACTCCCTGGCCAGAGCTGTGGTCCTCCTTCTACTCTTAACAGGCAATATACATGCTAACCCAGGCCCCAACCAGACCAGCCCACCAGGTGGATCCCCCAGTCTGAGCATTGCCTCCATGAATATATGCAGCATATTGAAAATATATGAAACCCTCCAAAGCTGAGTCATGCTGCACAAACCAGATGTCATTGAACTGGTGGAAACCTGGCTATCAAAGTCCACCCCTGACTCCTTTGTCTCCTTCCCTGGCTACACTCTATACTGGGAGGATCGTGTAGGCAAACGTGGGGGTGGCTGTGCAATCTATACCAGGGATAGTCTCACTGGTCAAGCACTCCCTGCTCCAGCCCTTGCAAGTGGGGCACAGGACCTTACCCATAAACTTATGCAAGACCCCTCCAGGGGCCCCCTTTATCTCACCACTGCCTACATTCCCCCAAAGAACCAAAACCCGGCACTATTATCCTTAAGTGATTATCTTGCCACCCTCCCTCACTAGGCAGAATAAGTCCTTGTGGGGGACTTTAACATGAACTGGCTCAGTGCCACCTCCTCCACCACCCAGGACTTCTTCGCGGCCATTGATCTGACACAACTCATTTCCCAACCCATTAGAGTAAACCCTAAAAGAGGTACCAGCACCCTACTAGATGTTATCATCACTAACCGCCCCAAAGAAATCCTGGACATTCAAGTCCTTCCTGACTCACTCAGTGACCATTCCCCTATCCTATTCTGCTGGGTGACCCTCTCGCCCATACTCACAGCCCAGCCCACACTCCGCTGGTGTTTCAGACAAGGTGGGCTGAAAAACCTCAAGTAATTTCTTGCCCAGATAAACTGGTCCCCCATTCTCTACGCTTCTGACATAGATACTGCCCTTGCTTTCTTTTCCCATACCTTTAACTAAGCCTGTGACCTCTTCGCACCCTTCACAGCTGCCCGAACCAAAAAACATAATGTGCCCTGGATTACTCCCACGCTATTACAATTGCTCAGGCTTAGGGATAACCTATGGCACTTTGCCACAGAAACAGGTCAGATGGCTGACAGACAGGCCTACAATGCTGCGTGGAATAAGTGCACTTGGGCCATCTGAAAAGCCAAGACTGACCACAACCAGGCCACTCTCACCTCCTCCTAGGGGTGTGCCCGAACTTTCTGGGATGATGTCAAACAATTAAATGGGATTGCACGCTACCCTCCCCCATCCCAGATCATCACTGATGGCACAACCGTTACAGACCCAGCAAACATTGCAAACTACCTTAACACATCCTTTACGGACCTTAGCTCTGTCCTCCTCAGTAATTTCTTTGACACACCACCCTCCCTACCTGACCCAGTCCTCCAACACCCTAGCTTCTACCTATGTAGGGTAACTGCCCAAGAAGCCAGACCCCTCCTGGTAAGAGCAATAAAAAGCAATAATCCCGGCGACGACTGCCTGGACCCCAGCATCCTCCATCTGGTACTGGATCAGGTCCTTGTCCCACTCACCAGCCTTCTCAACAAATCCCTCTGCCTGGGGCAATTCTCAACTGCATGGAAAACTGCCACTGTTACCCCCATTCACAAAGGTGGTGATTGGTCCTCTGCCGGGAACTACTGTTCTATCTCCATACTCCCACCCCTCTCTAAAGCCCTAGAAAAGCTGATTGCCACTCAAATCACAGAATACCTGACCAAACACAACATCCTCTGCCCTGAACAGCACGGTTTCTGTGCAGGACACAGTACCGGCACTGCACTAGTTGAATTTTCAATATTCCTACACTCCTCTCTGGACTCTGGCTCCCTAGCCGGGGCAGTGTTCATCAACCTCTCAAAGGCATTCAACACTGTCTCCCACCCCTTCCTGCTGGATGCCCTCTGCCACACTGGCTTCTCCACTGGGCCTCTTGCCTGGTGCACCAGCTACCTATCTGCCCACTCCCAATGTGTCAGAATTAATGGGACACTTTCCAAAACTTGTCCCATCTGCTCAGGGGTTCCTCAGGGCTCCATCCTGGGACCCCTACTCTTCTCACTCTACCTTAACACCCTGCACAGTGCATGCACTGGAAAAATTCTGCTGTATGCAGATAACGCCATCATCTTTGCCACCCACCGTAACCCTATCTCCCCCCAGGACTCCCTACAACTATCCTATAATGATGCTGAAACCTGGTTTAAAGAGCACAGACTGGTCATTAATCTCAAAAAACCAAAAACAATGTTCTTTGCCCACCCCCAAAACAAAGTCAGCAACTTCCCACTCCTTATCCCCCCCTGCTCCAAACAACCACTAGAGCAAGTCCACTCCTACAAGCACCTTGGGGTCTCCTTTGACTCAGCCCTCACCTACCACACCCACATTGATGCACTTGCTTCAGCCACTAATGTGCGGCTAGGTATCTTATACCGCTATAAAAACTGTCTCCCCCCGATGCCCTCCATCTAGCAATTACATCCTCTATATTATCCCTAGTTGACTATGGCCTACCAGTACACAGTGCGGCTGACACGACTGCCCTTAATAAAATTTGCCTCATCCTAAATAAGGCATGCAGGCTAAGCACTGGGGCTCCCAGCCTCCGCATTCGTGCTAGCTCTATGACATGGCAATACTGCTGAATCTAGATGAACGTCTTCAATACCAAACTTGCCTAATAACAAAATAAACTGTTCTCGGGCTATCCCCACCCGGGGCTGACAGCCTCCCTCCACCTAGCCCAACCCTTGGTCTGTACACGCACCTCCTGCAAGGCCACTTTTCTGGCTTCAAGATCTAGGACCTCCCATGGACAGAGAACCTTCTGCTATAGAGCTCCATCCTTGTATGACTCGCTCCCTGCCCCCATCTCGGATGCCCCCACGATTTCCAAATTCAAAACCGCACTTCGAAGCCAACTATTTAATACGCGTAGCTGTACCTGTCTATAATTGAGGCATAGCTCTCTGTGCCCTGACAATGCCCACTGGGCTGCATCCACACCACACCTCTTTTAATCCTCACCCATTGCTGATTGAACTGCTATTATCCTGCTGCTTGCTCCTCCCATCGTCAAGAATGTGCCATTGTAACCAAGCTGGCATATCTGTTTAACTGTTGTAATCACATGTGCTTGCTAACTATGTAACCCATATGTTGTAACCAAAAGTCTGTTATGTATTTGTCCTCAATGTGACGAGGTACCTTTGGAAAAGTTTTCGGCGATATGACCTGTTTAAAAAATTCAGTTCATACTGCAGGCCTAATAGACATTTTTTCTAGCAAAAATACCACCCCAACCCTACCTTTCGTAAAGGGAACCATGCCACATGGATTGATTTCTTTTCATTCATAAAACCCTCCCCATTCATTTAGCTGTTACAAATATTGTTGAATATGCTGACCAATCGGAGCTTCAGATCACGATTGGAGCCATTGGGTGGCACATGGGGCTGGTATTTGGATGCTTAACTCCTCACTGCTGCATAAAACTGAAATCCTGCAACAACTACAACACTTTATTATTATAAGGAACTCTGTCTATGTAGGATATGATGACCCTGTACAATGGTGAATGGATACAAAAGTTAATTTAAAAACCCTGCTCATCATGGTAAGTAAGGCAAATAGGGATAAGGAATATTTTTTTATATGAAATTAAGGCAGCAATTGCAGCATCTATTATCCCTAGCACAGGGTACAAAACAACTTTTCAGACCAGATTAAAACCATTGAGCAGTCCATGTTAACCTTTCATAAAACACAAAGGGAAGTGCTAATAATGCAGCAAGAATTTGGGATGCAAGGTAAAACTGCAACTATCTGCCCTTTTTCTAGCTGTAAAGAGAGAGTGTTCAAAAGCAAATAATGAAAGCTGTAATGAATGAGAATCACCAGATTCACAAAAACATGGATTCTAAAATACAGTATCTAATTATTCTTTCAAATTATTTAAGGAAGTACATATTGATGTGGCAGGTTTTCCTCAATTTTTGCAGATTTTAAGGTACCAGAATAACCTGCAGAACTAACTACTGAGCTCATAGCAGACAGGTCAGAAGTGGAACAAGCCATCTCGACCCTGGGTGCAGGGAAAGCACCACGTAAACATGTTTTTACAGCAGAATTATTTAAAACATTCAAAAGAGATATGGGACCTGAATTAGCTAATGTTTTTTACTTTATTTTACATACTGCAAACATGCCCTTATCTATGGCTGAGGGTATTTTCATCTTTTTACAAAAAAAAGGAGACAAATATATTCTGATCAAATGGAGACCACTTAGTCTCCTAAACACAGACTTTAAAATTTTATCCAAAAACTTAAATAATAGATTATTTCGAATAGCATAAAATTTGATATCACCAAGGCAGTCCTGCACAGTTCCTAATAGAACAATTACTGACCAACTCATTGTTCTCAGGACTGGTTTTGAATTTAATAACACTACGGTTCTGAAAGGTTATGTGTTGTCCCTTGACCAGTAACAATCATTTGATGCGGTATGCCATAAATTTTAATGGTTCACGCTTCAACAGTACCACCTACAATTTATCTTTATACAATGGCTACAGACATTATATACTGAGCTGGCAGTATAGCATAGAGGTTAGAGTAATGAGGTGTGAATGAGCTTGGTACAGCCAGCAGACTAGACCTGGGTTTGATTGTTACAACCTCCACTTGCATACTGTGTGACTCTGAGCAAGTCACTTAACCGCCCCATGCTCCCAGATCATCCCGGAAACAGGCACTTGTGCCTAATGGGCCTTACCAGATTACCAAGGACTAAACTAAAAAAAATAAATAAATAATCACACAGCAATGACACCTTTAGTGAATGGGAGGTGTGGGCCTTTAATATCTATACAGAAAGGGGTGTGACAGGGTTGACCCATTAGCCCACTCTTGTATGCTTTTTACATAGACCCATTAATTATATCACTAAATTCTAGAACTAGTATTATTCCTTTCTCCCTCCCCAATGGCCCCTTAGCATGTCCCACCATGGTCTATGCAGATGATGTTTGTCTACTAGTTCAGGATACAAACTCTGTAATAGAAACTCTTAAAACTTGAGAACAGTAAGGGCATATATCTGGGGCTAAACTAAACATGGACACATTTTCAGGGAAACAACTGGAGAAACAGCAGCTATTGTCCCAAACCCAAGTAGCTGGCATCCAGCTCACAACTGACCCCATCAAACTTCTTGGGATACATTTTGACCCCATTGGATCTTTGGACACCTTAAATTGGGATAAGAAAATTGAGCACAGAAATTTTATGATTCAGCACTGGAACAGATGGAAAATGAATAAGGTGAAATGAATACACTTAATCAAAACATATCTTCTACCTATATTCTTATTAATCAGTAATATCCCCCTTCCCTCAAATGTAAAGAGATGACTATGTTAAGCATCTTTTTTTCAGGCTGTATGGGGTAGTCGTCTCAACCCTATCAAATGCAACATTCTATATCTACCTGTTAAAAAGGAGGTTTAAACATGAATGAATCCCATTGTTTTTTTCCACTGTCAATTTTTAAGCACCAACATCAGGCCCATATTACAGGACTCGAGGAATCTGTGGATTGATCACTTCCTTACACTACTCTCACCATGGTACATGCTCTGGAGGGATTATAGATTGAGAATTATTAGGGCCTCTTATATGGCACCTGGCTATCTTAGAGATATCTTTGTTAAATTAAAAATGTGGAAAATTACGCCACAACAGTTGTCAACTGCAACCAAAAACCAGCTTTATCAACAGATATTAAATTCACACTTTTCAGAACCAATTTTTTCAAAATGTCCAGAACAATGCTTAACCACCGTATAGGCCCTTGTTATAGAACAACCCATACCTCCCAAACTGAAAGACTTAGTTTAGCTATACAAACATATGAAAATGCCAGCAGAAATAGGCCTTACAGTCTGTCTAGTCTGCTTGATTGTGTACCAGCCTCTCATCTCACAGCTGCTCCTCCCACTCCACGCCTCCCCTCCTTAGATTTACCTCACCCTATCCCATCCCTGCTTGAAACTGCCCACCATCTTACAGGCCACCACTTCCTATGGTATAGTGTTTCGCTTGCACACCATCTTTTCTGTGAAGAACTGTCTCCTTACCTCCCTCCTGAATCTTCCCCCCTCCAGTTTGAAACTGTGCCCTCTCATGTCCCTTCCTCTTCTTAATTGGAAGATCCCCTCTGTTCAAGTCTTGTTCATCCCTTTCAAGTACTTAAAGGTCTCAATAATGCCCCTCCATCTCTTCTCTCCTCCAGTGAATACATATCTAGCTCTCTGACCCTTTCCTTGTAGGGATTGCCTCCCAAA
This sequence comes from Neoceratodus forsteri, assembly GCA_016271365.2. Lineage (NCBI taxonomy): Eukaryota > Metazoa > Chordata > Ceratodontiformes > Ceratodontidae > Neoceratodus > Neoceratodus forsteri. The sequence goes on along the minus strand of CM028136.1, from coordinate 127,758,287 downwards.
CCCTGGATCATCTTTGTCATTCTATGCTGTATCCCCTCCGACAACCTGACATCCTTCCTTGGGTATGAGTGCCAGAACTGCACACAGTACTTCAGGTGTGGCCTGACCAGTGACATGTACAGGGGGAGGACTACCTCCATTATTCTGGAGGAGATTCCCCTTGCTATGCACCCCAGCATCTTGCTGGCCATCACTGCCACCTTCCTACACTAAGCAGAGTTGTTCATGCTCCCCGTTATGAGTACCCCAGGTCCTTTTCCTCCATGATGCTACCCAACTGTACCCCTCCCAGTTGATAGTCTCTCCCCTGGTTCTTTGCTCTGAAGTGCATTACCTTGCACTTCTTAGCACTGAACCCCAGCTGCCATGTAAGTGGCCATGACTGACTTAATACCAAGGGAAACCAGAATCACAAATAGCTTGCAGAATGGATATGTTCAAGGCAGAAACTTATTTAAAAAAATTGAAACTATGGAACCCTTATTTTTTTATGTGATTATATTGCAGATTTCTGGAGTACCTTAGTTAACTATTGGAAGGAGACCTGCTTTCAGAAAGTAACCCATAGTATATAGCTTTATGTGCAATATGCAGGGATATGGGAAAAATGTGACAAAAGTGCTCTTAATGTTATATTTTCTATCATAAAATGGTTCATTTGGAATGTTAGATGTTTTTATACTTTATAGGAAAAACATATCACTCATGTAGAATTGATAGAAAAACTCATAGAGAAACTACAGGACATTTATTACATAGAAGCATAACGTCTTACTAAACAAGCTTTGTTACAGCTGTGGATAAATGTACCTTGCATAACTGATAATGATGTGCCTATTACTTACCTAGTGATGGTTCTCAGCAGCCTCAAGCTCTTGAGTCTGAGATCCCTGTAAGGGGGGCATGGTTTCCACCTTACCACAAGTAACCATGCAGAGTGCGGGTACTGCGTCTGCTTGGGCATGACCTACTAATGTCTGTGGTGCTAATGTTAGGAACCATTTACTTCCTGACTCTTCAAAGCTGGCTTCTGAAGCCACCATGAGGTGGAATGCTGTTCGACTGAGTTATAGAGGAGGACTTTCTGAAGTGCCAGATAGATTTTTTGTGGGCCATATTCTCATAAAGGACAGTATGAAGTTTTACACATATGAGGTCTATGCTCTGATACATATGCCAGGTGATACTTTGCATGACATAAGTTTCAAACATCCTGTGGGTTTGGAGCACTTCTGGAAGCAGTATCAGTTTTTGAAGAAGAATACTCCCTTAAGGCAAACTTTTGTAGCTATCACTCTTACTAAACCCTCCTTTAAGAGCATTACTGTACTGTTTTATAATCAGGGGGTGATGCAGGTCACCTCAATAATGTATGTGACAAAATGAAATGAAACTTGTGTGGAATTTTGTGCCATAAGAGTGCACAGTATGCCAATCCAATGTACTGCATTTTGTATGAGGAGTAGGGGCACAACTTCAGAATATGTTCCTGGGCATCCCACAATAGTGCTGATCCTGCTGAGCAGGATGTGTATTTTACCCCAGCCCAGAAAGAGCATCAGAGGATGGCAACTGAGGATGTGGGTTTTGTTCCTATTGCTAACCATAAAGTGACACCATCAACTAGGAAAAAGGAAAATAGTGCCATCCAAAGAGCCCCCCTCTTCACCCCATGCCATCCTCCCTCACCCACTGCATGGACGGCTGAGGGGTCTGTACAGTCCCAGTCGCCTGTGGCTGTTATTTCTTCTGAGATTGATGATGTTGTTTCTACTCCACAGTATTTAGACCAAGATCTAATGGAGGTGTCCCTTCCTGTTCTCTCTGATGTCCACTCTGTGACTATTATACTGCCCCCTACTACTTCTGTGGGTGGGGCAGGGTGAAATCCAGATGGTTACCCGATCTAAGATATTGCTGAAACTGCCTTTGCCAAAACTACTGTAAAGGCGGGAGATGTTGATCCTGTGGTGGTACAAAATAAGTATTTTGTTTTACAGGACAAGGAGTAGGCTTAATCTGAGGGGGACTTGGATGTTGCTTCTGTTGCTTCCTGCTATACAGATCCCTCTATGGACTTAATGTTGGTTGATAAGCAAAAGACAATGAAGAGGAAGAAGAGGAAATAATCATGTCACATGGATTTTTTGTCTTGGATTTTTGTTCCCTTTTCTTTTCTCATGATGTCTAACTTAAATATTGTTACCTGCATTGTTAATAGCATAATGAATTGTAATAAGTGATTTGTTACATTTTCTATCTTGCAGGGTCTTCAGGGGGAGATTATGTTTTTACAAGATACCAGATTGCATATTTACTTATTTATTTATTTATTAAATTGTTTCACCAGGAAGGTGCACTGAGCAATAAATGCTCATCTCCCGGGTGCGACCTGGGGGGAGGGGTACAGAGGATAGGATATGATTCCAGATACTAGGCAGGCACAAAGGGATTGGAGATTGGGTCACTCTTTATGGTCGGTTAGGGAGGATCTGTGTTCAGGGTTGAGGATCTTATTTTCTGGCCTGAATGTTAAGGTTACTAGGGTGGTTGGCATCAGTGCTGGCAGAGCCTTGGTGGTGGATGCTATCTAAGCTGTGGTGCCAGTAAGATTGATTAATATTTGTGCTCTACAGGTTAAGGCAGCTAGAACTCAGCTGCTGCATTTACTAGAGTCTTATCTGCATACCAGTAAATTAGTTTTATGGGGTGGAGATTTTAACTGCTGCTTCACCAAGAGGGACTGGGGGAGGAAAACTGCTAAAATATTTTGTGATACTAATTTACTGCAGACCATTTTTAAATGGTCAGGGTTACAGGATGTTTATGACATTAGTCATTCAGGTTCCATGCAAACTTTTTACAAGGGGTCATTATCATCACGTATTGACTCATGGTTTGTACCGGAAAGGATGAGTGTAAGGGATGGTAAGATAGTCCCTATGGAAACCTCTAACCATGCTGCGGTTCAGGTGCTATTGGATTTGACACAGCATGCAGCTATGCCGAGGGTTATTTGGAGGATGAATACCTCATTATTAAAGGACAAAGCCATACGGCAGGAAATCTTAGAGTTGTTGGATGCCAGGCAGACTGTATGGTGTTTGTATGAGGATCCCTTAGAGTGGTGGGAGGATACAAAGTAGGATGTTAAAATATGGATGGTACAAGTGTCACGTTGTGTGGTGGGGATGAAGTATGCACAGTATTTGAGTCTCCATGCACACGGTACCTTCATCTCTTGACACAGATGAGCAACACAGGGATGGGTTTGTCCTTCCACATTTCAGAGGTGAGGCAAAATATGTTTAAATGCCAATATAATAGAGAACTTTCCTTGATTATGGAACAGAAATTTGGGACTAAGGGCACGCAACATCAAGTGAATCCTTTTGATAGTAACATGGATAGACTTGAAAATCAGGTTATGACTGAAGTAAGGGATGTTCTAGTGCACTGGTGTTAAACACTGATGCTTTGAAACTGGTTGTGGAGCAACATGTTAAAAGTAAGTTTCAGGCAGGTGGAGTTAATATTCATAAAACTTTTCTTGACAATTTAGCTGCCTCGCAGGTTTCTGAATTGGATAGCAACAGACTGTGGGAATCTTTTTCAGATTGGGGAGATTGGAGATGCCATTCAGTCCTTATCAACTAATACAGCACCAGGAGTGGACGGCATCCCTAATAAATTTTATAAAATGTTTGTGGCCCAATTTATTCCTATGTTGCAGGATAATCTTATGGCCATATCACACAAAGGGAGCTTGGGTACTAGTATGCAGCAAGACGTAATAATTTTTTTTTTTTAAATCTAGGGATCTGACTGATATTTAAATTTGGAGCCCATTAAGTTTGTTAACGTTGGATTACAAAATCTTGGTTAAACAGGTGACCAAGAGATTGGCAATGGTGGAGCAGCAGTTACTTCTTGATACACAGACTTGTGCTGTGCCTGGCAGAAATGTTAGCCAGAATTTAATATTCATTCGGGCGGTGGTGGACAAAGACATAGATATGTCTTTGGATGGCTATTTGTTAACAGTGGATCAGGAAACTGCTTTTGATGCAGTTAAGCATTAATATTTGTGGAAGACTTTGAGGTTGTATGGGATTCTGGATGGGTTTATTTACCTTATTCAGTTGTTTTATAAGGATGCACAATTAAGGCCGATGGCAAATGGTCACTTAGGAATACCTCTGTATTTACATAATGGAGTACTACAGGGATGCCCCTTGTGTCCTTTATTATATGTCTTTAGCTTAGATCCACTATTAAGGATGGTGGAGGTAGATGAACAAATAGACCCTGTGACTTCCAAGACAGGTTTGTCTCTTAGTAAAACTACTGTTTATATGGATAAGTGTGTTCTAGTGGTGGCTGATTTGGATTCCAGAGCTTGTGCTCTGGCTTTCTTTGAGGACAACAGGGCCTTTAGTGGTATCTCTAGTAATATGTGAAAGAGTAAGGTTTTGGTGCTTGGTAATGATACAACGTCTTGTGATTTTGACATTTCCTCTTTTGCTTTTTTGGGTTCTGTTTTAATTTTAATTTGCTTTGTTGGTTTTTTTTGGAAGCATGGAGTGAGAGTCCATGGTTCCATATATGGACATTTTCTGCGGTGGAAGGTGGGAGCTCCACTGTTTCAAATTGACTTTTTTAATACCTATCTGAACTGGTTATTATTGTTAATGAATTATTACTGTTATTGTTTGTTTATTTGGATATTTTGATTGTATAGTTTAATTTGTGTTAAGTTGATTTGTGTTTTTAAGTTTCAATATTTTATTTGAATTTTATTGGGATTTCTGGGTTGCTTTGAGATCATTGTTTTGGCCTGATGTCTGTGGATGCTGCTAGATATTGTTATTCAACCCCCCCCATCATGCACTATTCATCCACCGCTCTTCATGCCCTCCGCCCTTTCTTTGCCCCCCCTTTGCTTTTCCCTGTTTACCAATGCTGTAGGGCTTTGGGAATTGCACGTGGTGGGGTTCGGAGGGGCTGGGGGGTGAACAGCAGGAGATGGTGGAGGGGGGTGCTCGCGTTTGTGTGGTTAAGTCCAGAAGACACCCTGGGGCAAAATGGAGTGCCGAACGTGGTCCTTCCTGTTTGGTCCCCATACCCAAGGGCACCACCACTTCTTTAAATGGTGGGCAGGTGGTCCGGGCTTCCCAGGATTCCTATCCAACTCGGGCGGTGTTGTGCAATGCCAGGTCCGTTGTGAACAAGACTGCTATTGTAGCAGACTTGGTAGGCACCAGCGGACCTGGTCTGCATCACAAAACCTGGCTGGATAGTAATGCTGCCTCCAGTTTTGGCGGCATGTACCCAGCTGGGTATTCCGTGATTCACACCCAGATTGATCGTAGGGGTGGGGGGGGTTGCGGTCTGTTTCAAGACTGAATTGGACCTCGCTAGTGTTCCAGTGAGGAGACCAGATCCTTTGAATGTCATGGTGGCAGGTGGGGCTATAGAATGGCGCTTGTCTATCGTCCACCGGTGACGAGAAACTATTTCTAAAGGAAGTGGCGGATTTCGTCATCGACCTGGTATTTGGATCACCCAGGTTGATGGTGCTGGGTGATTTTAATGCCTGGATCGACTACGAACTCTCGCAATTTGGTCAGCACTTCCTCCAATTGATGTGTTCATTGGGCCTCTTACAGGTGGTTACCTCTGCCACTCATAAACATGGCCATTCTCTCGATCTGGTCTTCCTGCTGAGGTTGGAGGCCTCCGATGTGGGGGTGGAACCAGTCGGATGGTCTGACCACCACATTGTGAGGTTCAATTTTGGCACCCCCCTCCGTAGACCTACCCCAGTGGAGATGGTCAAGTACCGCCCTTTACAGGATGTTACTCACACCGGCCTAACTGCGGTTCTTGACCTATCAGAATTTCCTGGATTGAGCTTAAATCCTGAAGCGATGGTGCAAGCCTATAATAAAGCTGTCCCTCACGCCTTGGATTTAATTGCTCCCCACCCATCTTGACCTCTCTCCTTAGCCCGATCCCCTTGGTTTGATCAGGATCTGGGGAATTCATGAAATAGGTCGCAGGTTGGAGAGATGTTGGCAGAAGTCAGGCTTAGATGCCAACCATCTTAGACTCCTAGAGCATTATAAACTCTATCAGTCAGCAATTACTCATAAGAAGGCAGTGTTCCTGTCCGGAGAAATTGCTGCTGCTCAGAATCGACTGGCCCAGCTCTTTCGAACCGTAGACAGGCTGTGAAAATCAGCCTGTCTGCGGGTTCATCGTGCCTTTTCACAGATGCAGTGTGTGGAGCTTGCTCGATTCTTTGCAGATAAGGTGGCCGACATCAGGGTCGAGATTTGCGCCGCCTCCTCCATGGGAGTTGTGGTGGTCCAGCCTATGATCACAAGCACACCGTTCACCTGGAGTTCCTTCATAAGGCCGGAAATCGAGGATGTTATGAGGATTGTCCAGGGTATGTGCACCACTAGCTGTAGTTTAGACCCGGGTCCCACAGGCCTGATCATGGGCTGTGGGGAGGTTATCTTCCCGGTTCTAGATAGGATAGTCTGGTGTTCCCTAGACACTGGTGAATATCCCCGTTCCCTGAAGGAAGCGGTGGTGACACCAGTGTTGAAAAAGGCATCCTTGGACCCCGACTCCCTAGCAAACTACAGACCTATCTCAAACCTCCCCTTTGTTGGGAAGGTAATCGAGAAAGTGGTGGCAGCCCAGCTGGACAACCATCTTACCATCCATAACATCTACGATCCTCTTCAATCAGGCTTCTGAAAGAGGCACAGCACTGAGACTGCGCTGGTTCGGGTCCTCAATGATCTCCTGATGGCGAGAGACCAGAAAAAACAGTCCATTTTGGTCCTTCTGGATTTGTCAGCAGCATTTGACACCGTAGACCATGGGATGTTGCTTGAGTGCCTGAGATGCATCTGTGGTCTTTCGGGCTTGGTGCACAGATGGTTTACTTCCTTCCTCACAGGTAGAACTCAGAGGGTGGTATCGGGGATTTTTTCCTCCGATCCTACCGCTCTGACCTGTGGGGTGCCTCAGGGCTCTGTGCTGTCCCCCATGTTGTTTAAGGTGTACATGCTTCCCCTCGGAGACATTGTAAGATGATATGGGCTGGAGTTTCATTGTTATGCCGATAATACCCAGCTCTATCTGTCTTTTGTGCCTGACCAGAATAGAGCACTCTCAGTGTTTAACAACCGTCTCAGTGAGATCCAGGATTGGATGAGGTCCAGTTGGTTGAAGTTGAACTCGGGAAAGACGGAGGTGTTGGTTGTGGATCATGGTCGCTGGATTGAGGGGCTGGGGGCACTTCAAACCTCTTGTTTATTCCTGGGGGATGCGGAGCTCCCGACCTCTGAATGGGTGCGAGACCTGGGGGTGATCCTTGATGATCAGCTGACATTGCATGCGTAAGTGTCAGCGGTTGTTAAGGTATCCTTTTACCATCTTAGGAACATCGCCAGGATCAAGCACCTTGCTCCATCCGGCGACCTACCCATTCTGATCCACGCCTTTGTGACCTCGTGTCTGGACTACTGCAACTCCCTTTACTTTGGGCTGCCTGGGGTTGATATCCGCCGCATGCAGCTAGTACAGAACTCGGCAGCCCGGTTGTTAATGGGGACTCCCCGTTCCTCCCATATTACACTGGTGCTCCGAGATCTGCACTGGCTGCCGATTCAGTGGCGGATCACCTTCAAAGTCGGACTTCTGACTTATAAAGCCCTACACAGTTTGGGCCCTGATTACCTGAAAGAGCTTCTGGTGCCTTACCTACTGATGCGACCACTCCGCTTGGCCAACGAGGGGTTGCTAGAGATCCTGAGGGTAACTTTAAAATCCTCCGGCGTCCGAGCTTTTATGTTCATGGCGCCGACCCTCTGGAATTCTCTACCACGTTGGATTAGAGAGTGCATGATGGTGGAGGGTTTTAAAAAGGGCCTAAAGTCTTTTTTATGGAGTAAGGCATTTGCAGATAACTTGGATGCCGATTAATTGTTTTGTAGTCAACTCAGTTTTTAATATGTTTTAGTATGTTTTATTCTGTATTTTATTGTAATGCTCCTTGGTTTTGAGAAAGGCGCAGATAAATAAAGTTTATTATTATTATTATTATTATTATTATTTCCAGTGATGAAATGGAATGTGAAGATATCGGGTTGTATTTTGGATATAATAACATGGTTAATCGGGATAAAAAATATGACCTTGCACAAACCAAGGTTTTGCGATGGAAGTCATGAACGATGACAAGGAAGAAGAGAATCTTTTCATTAAGCACCTTTATAGTTCCGATTTTTTTTGTATGTTTCCCATATATATCCTTTGCCCTTTACAATGCATACCAAAATATTGGGCCTGTTTTTTCAGTTATTGTGGGGGAGCAGGCTTAACCATGTGAAGTGTTGTCATACATACAGGAAATGGCAGAAAGGGGGATTAAATATTTATTTTATCATATAAGATTTTATTAGTTTTTCTAAGTACAACTAACCAAGGTAGTAACACCCAGGCATTCATCATACAAATAAACAAGAATATCATAACCATTTTTGCAATATTCCATAACTACGACTGCTAGGAGAGATTTACATATTACCTCATATCACTTTTATGAGCCATATAACCTTACATTCTGCTCAAGCTAATTTAAAACGTATCTCAATATGGCAGGCATTTTTTAGATTAATACCTCCTTCAACCAGGGGAGTTTCCAAGAACTAACTGCTCATAGGGTAGTCAAAAGTGTCATAGGTCAGAATCCTCATATCTTTTATTATTAGTCAGACCACCCAAGTCTTTTCAGAATGGTCATCTGAGGCCTATGACATGTGGATAGCTAATAAAGATAGGTTGACAGTAATATGAACAGTGTGAGGTAAGTACACACTGGACAGCAACTGTCTGAGTAGGAAAGTAGATATAAAGGCAAAAATAAAAAAGAGAACAGACATCACAGTTTAGCATAACGGGGGGTTTGGGGGGAGGGGGTGGGACTGCACAAATATGTGAGTGCAGGTATGCATCCCATTTCTCGTGGAATCTGGAGAGACGACCTTTCCCGATTGCAGAAAGTCTTTCAAAAGTGGCCAGCCACGCCATTTCTGCCCGCCAGTAAGTGATCATGGGAGGAGTAGGCAGCCTCCATTTCATCAATATAGATCTTTTAGCTTCCATCACTGCCACCAACACCCAGGTCTTAGTTGACACAGACAGTGGGCCCAGGGTAGAGACATCCCCCAGCACCAGTGATGGTTGGGCAGTTGATAGGGGTCTGCCGATGATTTTAGAACAGTCATCTAGCACCTGCTGCCAAAACCCCTGAACTGCTGGACATGTCCATAGTATATGGAGTAAATCGGAAGGGGAGATGTTGCACCTTCAGCTTTCCAGGCTGTTTGACTAGACATCGTAGTGTCAGGTTGGGCAACCCTAATCACCTTATACAGAGCTCCAACCAAGTCCTTACCTTTTCTGGGTTTGTGAAGGGTGGCAAGGCATTTCCACCTCCCTCTACCGGTTGAAGCCCTCAAAAGAGGTGCAGTTGCACTCCAGATTTGTAGGTATCTCCAAAGGTCCTCTGTTTTTATTCCATATATCTCTTGCAGCTGCTCAAAGGACTTAAATGTCGTACTACCTGGGAGGAGAAGATCCCTCACCACCCGAATACCTCTAGTAGCCCAGTGTTTCCAATAAATAGACTTACAGTCTACCGTTATGAGTTGATTGTTCCACAAAGGGGCGTAAGGGATTAGAGGGAGGTATGCTCCTCTTGGAGTACCAGTAAGGGCCATTGCCAGTTGCCAGGCCCTACATGTTTCTGTCATAATAGGACTGAGCAAATCTCATGATGGCTTCTTGTCAGTAAGCAAAGAAAAAAGTGAGTTGTCAGGTAGGAGAGCTGCTTCTAGACAAACCCACTGAGGAGAATGGGACAAGGGAGAAACAAACTAAATGGTAGCCTGGGCCATGCGAAAAGCTAGGTGATATCCCATAAACCATGGGAGTCCCAGACCTCCCCTGGTCCAGTGTGCTCATAATTTAGCTTGGCCCCAACTTGCCATTTTGCCTTCCCACAAGAAGGAGATCAGTTTCTCTAATTGTAAGAAGGGCTTAGGGGTTAAGGGGAAGGGAAGGTTACTAAGCAAGTACAAAACTCTAGAAAAAATAAACATATGAATGGCCTCTATTTTGCCCTTCAGGGAGAGCTGTAATATTCTCCATTTCTGAACCTCAGCCATAATGGCTGTTAGCAAGGGAGAAAAGTTAACCTTTTCTAAATCTCTCCAGGCAGAAGGAATAAAGATTCCAAGGCATGAAAATCCCTGAGGTGCCCAAGTAATGTCCACATTTCATTGACAATTTCTACTGCACCTTGCATTCAGGGGGGAAAAAATTGTCTTCTTTTGATTAATTACCAGGCCAAAAAAGGAGGCAAACTCCTGCATCACCTGAAGAATTGTAGGGATGGAGAGCTCCGAATTAGACAGGGTGAGCAACATATCATCCGCATAGGCATTCACCAGGAAACAATGCTCTTTCACTGGTATCGCAGTAATGTCTGGGGTGCTCAGAAGCTTCGGTATCAGGGTGTCCAGGGCCAAAATAAAAAGAAGAGGGGAGAGAGGCCAACCTTGTCTAGTGCCTCTCTGTAAAGGAAAGGGCTGGGCTATATCTCAGTTGGTTACAATTTTAGCTGTAGGCAATGGTAAAGAGTGAAGACCCAGGAGCAGAACCTTGGCCTGAACCCGTATAGGGATAACACAGTGTGGAGATAACCCCACTCTAAAGAGTCAAAAGCCTTGGCAAAATCTATGGCCAGGGCTGCCATAGGTCTGTCCGAGTGCAAGGATAAACATTTTAAATTGAGGACTAATCGAAGACTGTCTGCCCCTGACTTCCCCTTAGAAAAACCAGCCTGTGAGGGGTGTATTAAGGTTGGTAAAAACGGAGTGAGCCTATTCGACAGGACTTTAGCTAGCAGTTTGGTGCCCACAGACAGCAGGAAATGGGCCAAAAATTGGCACAATCCATTGCATCAGAGGATTTCTTAGGGATTAAGGCTACCAGAGCCTCCCACATAGTAGGTGGGAGAGCTGTAAATGCATGGGCTTCTTGCAAAGCCTGTAGGAGGGGGACAATGATTTCTGCTTGTAGGAGTTGGTATAGCTCCCCTGTCATTCCATCTGGTCCTGGTGCCTTCCCTTTGGCCAGCTGGAACAAGGCAGGGTGGAGTTTCTCCGAAGTAACCGGGGCATCTAAAACCGCACTTTGCTCCTGAGAAAGTTTAGGGAGAGAGACCCTATCGCACATCTTGGATAGCCGGGTAGAGATCCGTGTCTGATAACTGAGGCTTAGATTGATATAGCTCCTTGTAAAAGTTCTGCATTACTTCATTAATGACCTTAGGTGTAGACACTACTCTACCCTGAGGATTTTTAAGAGCAAGGATCCTGAAGGATGCATGCTGCTTGTGAAGGTAGTATGCAAGAAGTTTGCCCCCCTTGTCCCCTCCCTCCCTGGATTTGTGTTTGGCTTAGATTAACTGCAAAGCAGCCTTTTCATTTAATAAAGTGTTTAGTTGGTATTTTAAACCAGTGATAGCGGACAGGAGAGGGGAATTAAGTGGATCTTGAGTTGTCACCTTAAACTGTCTTTCCAGGGTCACAAACTCTGCTTGCAGTGAGTAAATGGTCTTTGCTCTGGCCTTATTCTTGGCGGCCATGAAGGATATAATTCTTCTTCATAGAACTGCTTTAAATGCCTCCCATACAACAGAAACCATAGTTTCCAAAGGGGGTTTAAGAGCAAAATAACTTTTGGCTTCCTTTTTATGTTTGCTTGCACGCATGCGCAAGAAACATAGTGTGATGATCAAAATGCAGTGCCATGATAGTTAGAGCAGAGCACTGCTTGAGTGAGTGCTCCCTCCCCACACACACACGCTGCCACACACACACATTGCTTGCTCATGCACATCTACCTCCCACATGCACATACTGTATGGCTGACAGGGTGCCCAATCCCCCGTCAGCTCTACTGTCCACCCCGCAGTCTGTATGGCCGACGGGGGTGCCCAATCCCCTATTGGCTCTACTGTTCCCCCCCCAGACTATCGGGTGCCACGCTGGGAGCCCACTCCAGTGTGGCAACAGGTCCTATGGCTGATGGGGGTGCCCAATCCCCCATCAACTCGACTGTCCCCATACAGCCTTCCAGCTGCCATGCTGGGAGCCCACCCCAGTGTGGCAAACGTCCCGTGAGTCCAAAAAAAAAAATCTGAAAGAAAAAACTTCTCGCTGCTGTCTTCACCCCTGTCCCACCCGCACCCACCACTGCACCTCTGCCTCCCCACATCCCTACCTTGCCCCATACTTACCTCCGGAGCTTGGCGCAAAAATCTTCGGTGGGCCAGGAACACGTTTGCACTCTTCAACGCCGACCGTGAACTGAGGAAATGCCAGTAAGCTGTATAAAGTAATGAATAGGATTTTTGCTGCATATCTCAGGCATTTTTGGGAATTTTGGCACCAAATTTTCAACATGGGGTTTTTAGGACCCCTCCTCATGAATTCTGTCACTGTCATGGCATTAATCGGGCCCAAAGGGTGATTTTGCGGTCACTGCGTGAAATCCCCTTTCCAGACTGATTAATGAAATGACAGTGCCAGTGTTCATAAGGTGGGCTCTCAAAAAGCCTATGTTGAAAATTTGGTGAAAAAATTCCCAAAAATAACTATTTTATCAACATGCGTTGCACTGTTCCTACGCACGCCCGTAAGTTTGAGAATGTTCAATATTTTCACTCCAGATTTTCAACATTGCCATTTTACCTCACCTCCTTATGAGAAGTACAGCTGTCATTTCTCACTTCTCACCCTAAATGTGTTTCCGTGCATGTAGCACATAATGGCACAGTCGGTTTGCAAACTCAATATATGGGACACATTAAGAAAATCACAGTCACACTGTTCATAAGCAGAAGTGTTAAAATAGCTATTTTAAAAATTTGGTGAAAAAATTCCCAAAAATGACTTTTACAAGCGTCTGTTGCACTGATCCTACTCACACTCATAAGTTCGCTAATTTTCAATATTTTCACTCCAGATTTTCAACATGCCATTTTACCACACCTCCTTATGAGCAGTACAGCTGTCATTTTTCACATCTTGCCCAAAACATGTTTCCATCCACGTAGCACACAGTGGCGCAGTTGGTGTGCGAAATCAATGTATGGGACACATTAAGAAAATCACAGTGGCACTGTTCATGAGCAGAGGTCTTAAAATGGCTATTTTGAAAATTTGGAGAAAAAATTCCTAGAAATGACTGTGTTATGAGTGAGCATTACGCAGTTTCCTCGCACCCTCATAAGTTCATGAATTTGTAATATTTTCAGTCCAGATTTTCACTAGTGGCATTTTTCTACACTTCCTTATGAACAGTACAGCTGTCATTTTTCACAACATGACCAAAATGTGTTTTCACACTTTCAGCACAGAAATGCGTGGTCGCTGTGGGAAATCATTGTTCGGGACAGATAAAGAAAATCATAGTGAAACTGTTCATGACCGGAGGTCCCCAAATGCCTGTTTTGGCAATCTACTGTAAACAATTCCCAAACTAATTACATTACGGGTACATGTTGCACAGTTTCTACACACGCTCGTGACTTCACCAGTTTTAAAATATTTTCACTGCAGATTTTCAACATTGCCATTTTTTTACACCTCCCCATGAACAGTACAGCTGTCATTTTTCACATCCTGTTCGGAATGTGTTTTTGCACCTGTGGTGACAAATGCCGTAGTCGTTGTACAAAAGCAGCTTTCGGCTAACAAACCAATATTACCACTGTTCATGAGGTGGGGGTCACAAAAAACCTATGTTGAAAATTTGGAGTGAAAATACCAATGAATGCCTGAGGCATTAGGATTTTCGACCATAACACCCCGCCCTGTAGAGAATGACAGACATCAGGGCTGTGACTTGGGATTGTCACCTGCAATGCTCATACCATTCCACCCCCACCCACACCCTGCATCCACTGAGAGGCATCGAGGTGTGCCTTGGACTCTTCAGCCCCAAAGTTCACCCCATTCTCCTATACCGCACCCATCTCACAATATTTCCTGATGTAATGGGGTGCGCATAAGGGCCCAAGACCCCAAGGCACACCGTGACACTTGTCAGTGTCTGCATGGTAGAGTGTGGTGAAATGGTGTGGCCGTTATGCCTGATGACCCAAAGGCACACCCCAATGCCTGTCACTCCCTGCAGGGTGATGATGGAGTTGGCTTCAGTTCAATACTTCACTGCCATTCCTATTATGCAGCTCTGTAACTCCTACACTATCAATGCCAATGCCAGCAAGCAAACATTCGGCATTGACAAATGCTTGTTAATATAAACTTGAAAGCTTTTTTCTTGCAGCAGGAATGGATCACATCTCCACTTTGTGGTAGAGGCACCCTGACCCAGTGGGGAGTACAAGATAGAAAGTGGCGCATGGTCTGAAACTAAGATGCTGCCTATAGAGGCATCTATTACTCCCGACTCTGCTGCAAGTAAAAAGAATAGTCTTGCCCCTGTGGGTTAGCCCTCCTCCAGGAGTCACATAGATTCCATTCTGTCATCAAGTCAGTAAGACTGGCTAACGCCTTGGGATGGGTTTCTGGGGTGGGTAGAGATTTATCAAGAAAAATGTCTAGGACTAAGTTATGATCACCTCCTAAAAAAATAGGGACATCAGAAAAGCCATTCGTCACGGCTGAGAAGGCCTGGCTGAGGTCCGAGTATACCTTCCATATATCCATATTGTGGCCATACACATTAGCAATCAAAATTCTGCCTTCCGGATACAATTTCCGAGTTTCTATCCAGCGCCCTTGTGAGTCCGAGCGCTTGTCTTTAATTACCCATGGTATAGATTTCTTTAATAAAATGGCCACTCCCCTGGAATTGATAGTGGCACAACTAGAAACCACTGTACCAAGCCAGAGCTTCTTTAGCCATTGTACTGTCCGGCTGGTAAGGTGTGTCTCCTGCAGAAGGGCTAAATCCGTCCCTATAGAATTCAGATATTGTAGAACCTTAGTTCTTTTAGCTGGGTGATTAAGTCCCGTAACGTTCCAGGGGATGCACCTCCAGCTGTGCCCTGATAAGAGTATTGCAGTCGCTGTCATTCCTCCAAGGGTCAGTGAAAAATAAAACAAATTAGGTACTCACCCTGATACCTCCCTGGGGGTGTATGGCAGAGCGACAACAGACATGGGGCAAAAGAGAATACCTGCCTGACGTCTGTATATACCAAGTAGCAGATGCAATAGCAAGGTAGAAGAATAGAGAGTATGAGCAGTTGTTATCCCACCTGAGTCCCACCTGGTTGGAAAAAGAATAGGAAGAAAGCATACACACAAGATCTGTTATATGAATAACAACTTTAAAATTACAATGCTTCAAACTGTAACAATGAAACTAAGGCTCTTATTAGAGCTCCCTAAGAATCAAAAGTTGCTGGTGTTGAGGTGAGCATGTGAAAGAAGTTGTCCAATAAGAGGGTGCCTCATGCCACACTGCTTCAAACACCAGATGTATAAGGGGGGAGGTTACACCAATACATAATTAACCTGTCCCAACCTGGCCTTGTGGATCTCTGTGGTTAGTTGTAATCCAGAGGGTCCAGGAGAGAGAGAGAAGAGCCTACAGACATCAAATGTGTATCCACTGGTGGGGGAGAGTCATAGGTATTTCCTGGCCACTATACAGGCCAGGAAAAAGTGGGGGGTCTGAGGCTAGCACTAAATTGTAAATGCCTTGAAAGGTAAAAGGGAAGCCACAAAAATAAAAAGATTGCTGCCGGGGAAGGCAAGTGACATATACATAACGTGCATCTCAGCCATTTGGCAGAGTCCCCACAAACAGATATTAATTGCCTGCCCGGGACTTTGTGCACATACATAATAACCAAAGGGTATTCATAACATGAGGATTATTGAAAGGAAATAAGGAATGCGCATGGGGAGGTCAACTCTAAGCTGCACGCCTGAATCTGTGAACGTCCTCACCCGAGGGGGAGAGGAGTGCAACAGCTAGATAAAGTATCTTTGCATGCTACCCCATTCCCCTCACACCCTACTCAATGGGAATAGAAAAAGAGTCCAAACTAATTCAGCCAGGGAAACCAAAAGTCCATTCAGCCTTCTGTCCCCGATATCATGGGTTGCTCTTTGCACATAAGGCAGGATAAGTTAAAGTGTGAGGTGAGTGCCTCCACATATGATTTAGTCCCAGGTTTCAGGAGGCCCGTCTCTGCAGCAGCTTCTTGCTCGTTTTCCTCTGCTTCAGCAGCCCAGTCCAATAATTCCATGCCATCTGCAGATTTCTTGGCATCTTACATCCATGGAGTTGAAGCTGTTTTTGTTGCAGCTGCATCGGCTTCCGCTCTGGGGAGTCTGGCAGGGGGAGAAGCTTCCACATTGTCTGGAGCTAGCTGACGAGGGCTCCTAGCCTGGTGTCTTTGCTGGCCTGGCATTGGCAGAGTTATTCAGTCTGTTTGCCCCCTGTTGTCAGTGCCACTATCTGAGTGCCCATCTCGATTTAGGGGGGAGCTCACACAGGAGCATTTATCTGCCTTTTGCAATGTGGATAGAGGAAGCAGAGGGGCCTCATTTGTGACCATGCCTGACCGGTCAGAATTACCACCTCCCTGAGATCAATTTCCCCTTCTATCTGTTCTCTTTAGTAGGTGCTCTCTCGGGGTCCAGAGGCATCTGGGGAGTGTAGACCTTGGTAGCAGGCCTGGCCACTGGGTTGTTGACCCAGGCCTTTGCCTCCCTGGGCAATTCAGTCAGAAACATTCTGCCATTTTTGTCTAGTTGCAAGGCAGTCAGCCTCCTGAATCTGCACTGAAAGGAGTTAGCAGCAAGGTTCTTCTTCAGTGGCCCATATGCCTTTCACTTCATTGCCACCTCCTGAGAGAAGTCCCAGTAAAAAGAAATTATGTTGCCTTTCCAGGTGATATCCCCTAACTCCCTGGTAGCCTGCAGAAGTTTTTCCTTGATGGAATACTTTAACAAGTATGCTATGATCATTCTGGGTTCGTGGGCACCATCAGGCCTGCCAAATACTCGATGTGCTCTCTCCAACCCCACAGGTTCTTTCCATCTCTCACCAAGGAGCCATGGCAACCATTCATTCAGAAACTTCTCCATACTCGACCCCTCAGCCCTCTCCAGCACCCCCAGGATCTAGATATTATTCCTCCTGCTCCTATTTTCTTGATCCTCTGCTCTTTGCCACAGCCTGGAAAGTTTATCATCATGGTCTTTAAGCCTTTGTGGCACAGTGAGATGCTGTCTCTCTAGTTCCTCTGTCCGCTGATTGAGTACGTTTTGGTGATCCTCCAGTTTGCATACATCTGCAACATTTCCAGCCAAGGTCACCCCTATGCTGTCCACTCTAACTCTGCGGCCTACCTCCTCAGACTACTGCGACCTATGTGCAGTTGTTGTTTTGTTATACCAGCGTGGCTTCCCGTGATTAAACTGTTAAGCTAGCCTTAGTAGGGATAGAGCTGGAATCCCCAGCGGTTATTAATAAAATTCAATCTGGCATTCCGATGGATCAGATGGAAGATAGTGACAGGTCGGGGCAGAGAAAAGAAATCACATTGCCATCTATCAAGGATCCAAGCCACGCCCCCCAGAGGGATTGAATATGACTCAGCCAGTTTCTCTTTTTTATTTTTCTGCACTAATATAAGGTTATTACTGAGTGGGGTTATGGGTCTGTGGACACCCACTATGCAGCACTAACAGTCTGGTTTGTTTTCTGCCTGGGGTTTGGGGTGTTTGAGTGGGAGTGGAGAAAGCATTGCTGGATTATGTACAACTATGGTTGAAGTATGTGCAGTTGTGGAAAATAGATTTATCTTGATTTCAGGGGGTTTCAAGAAAACAGTTCTATTTTGAGATCTTGGTTGAATGTTACTTTGAGGCCCCAGTGTTTGTGGGTAGATCAAAAGTACAGTGTTAATTTCTACTAGATGCAATGTTAGATGCACGCATTCCTCTGAAAATGAGAGATACAATTGGGATGTGTAGCCATGGGAAACTGAATGTCACGGTGAATCATAAGCATAAAGTTTTGGGGGAATGGTTGTGTTTAGTGACAGGATGTGCTGATGTGTTAGAAACAAAGCAACATTTATTTTCTGAATGTTCATTTATACAGCCCCTTTGGCAAAAATAAGACCACTATTGGAATACGACTTGTTTTACTGCTATGACATATGATGTTTTGATTTATGGGCAGTTATCAGAACCCTGAATGGGATGGCACAGGAATACGGTACAGTATATGTTCTCTTTGCATGTATTAAATGAGTAATATGGCAGATTAGATGCCAGAATTTTCTGAGAGGGGAGATTGTGACATTGGATGATTTACTTTTTAAATTACAGGCTGAATTGGATAGGGTTTACTAATATGAACATGCTCATTTAGGGGCACATCTGAGTCAACATTACTGGAGGGTTATTGACTGTGTGGGGTGATTGGGGTTGTCAGTATTATTTTGTCTGATTGTTTCAACACTGCTTATTCCTTACATTTTTATAATTCTCTTCTTGTTGTATTTTGTACAGTTATGGTGTTTATCAGTTTTTTTGGGTTTTGAATAGAAAATTAGCATACTAACATACTAAAATGCCAGCAGAATAGGTCTAATGGTCTTTCGTGTCTGCTTGTTTGGTCAGCCCCCACCCTGGCCTTGCTGCCCCCCCTTGCCCTCTCTGGTTTCTCCCTCCCCAGTCCCAGATATTCTTGCTGCACATGACATTGCTTCCAGAATCCTTCTCTGTACCTGTCCCACCCCCTCTTGAACCCATCCACCATCTCTGCCTCCACCAGCCCCCTGGGCAGTGCATTCCATAGCTCAACACCCTCTCAGTGAAGTAGCAACTCCTCCTTTCTCCTTGAATCTCCCCCTCCAGCTTCCACCCATGACCTCTAGTGCCCCCCTTCCTTCGAGCACCCTGACTGCTCCTCCCTATTTACCCCTTCATGTACCTGAAGACCTCTATCATGCCCCCGGTCCCTTCTATCTTCCAATGAGTACATATTTAGCTCTTTCGAGTCTCCCTCCATAGGTCCTGTCCCCAAGCCCCAGATCATTTTGGTTGCCCTTTTCTGGACCTCTCCAGGAGTTCAATGTCCCTCTTTAAGTGTGGCTTCCAAAACTGCAGGCAGTACTCGAGGTGCAGCCTCATCAAGCAGTTATACAGAGGGAGTATCACTTCCCTTCTTCTGGAGGTGATCCCTCTAGCGATGCATCCCAGCATCCTGTTGGCCTTAGCCACTGCCCTCCTACAAGTCTCAGAGTTGTTCATCTTGACATCCACCACCACCCCCAGGTCTCTCTCAGCCATTGAGTCTTGTAGCATTCCCCCCCTCCAGGGTGTACACTTGTCCCAGGTTTCTGAATCCCAGGTGCAGTACCTTGCATTTCCCTGCATTGAACCTCAGTTTCCACTTTCTAGACCACCTTTCCAGAGCCTCCAGGTCCCCCTGCAGGGCCACTCTTCCCTTCTCCCCATCCACCACCACCACCCCCAGTTTTGAGTCATCTACAAAGAGACTCATCTCACTCCTGATACCGTTCCTTATGTCAGAGACATAGCCGTTTATTTATTTATTTGCTTTTGATAACCGGGTAAGCACACTAGACAGCCAGTGCCTATTTTCAGGTGCAACTCGGGAGAGTCACAGGGTAATTACATGGGAGAAGATACATAGACAACAATTACAATCAGGAGCATGTCGACAATTACAATCAGGAGCAGGCATACTCCAACAGTGAGACAGAGTAGTAGTTACAGAGGTAACATTTTGTCAGGTGCATAAGGTACAGAATAACTTATCAATAGATACATGGACAGCATTGCAAGCAGGAGCAGTAACATTTAGCCAGGTGGGGATGGGGAATCATAGGAAAGGTCGTGAGGCGGGGGTATTTAGGCCGCACACAGGCAAGTAGCAGCAGGCTTCAGAAAGTTCCAGAGGGATGTTTTAAAGGTGGAGTGGGAGGGGGAGGCATGGACCTGGGGGGGAAGGGAGTTCCACATCTTGGGTGCATGAGAGGCAAATGCCCTATCACCAGTGAGGGTGCAGGTCCTGGGGACGAGGTGGGTCTGGGACACACAAGACCTAAGATGGTAGATGGGGGAGGCTTGTTTCAGGGGGAGGGAGAGCAAGGCAGGGATGGAAGTACGGATAATGTTGTCTATGAAGTTGCCCATAGAGTAGATCTGGAATTTATCAGGGGGGAGCCAATCAAGACGGGAATAGAGCTCACAACGGTGGGTAAGTCGGGGGGCTGAGAGCGCAAAATGGCATATGTTGTTGTACGTGGTATCCCACTTTGCAAGGCATGAGGAGGGAGCAGAGGCGAAGGCGATGAGACCATAGGAGATGGTGGGCAGAAGTAACCCCCTCACTAAAGCCAGCCGGGTGGCGGGGGTGAGACAGTCCTTGGCCCTGTAAGCAAGGCCAAGTTTACCATTTGTGGCATTGCAAATGTTCCTGATGTGCCCAGAGAGGTCCAGCTGGGGGTCAAGGGTGAGTCCGAGGTACTTAGCAGAGACTGTTGTAGCCAGTAGGGAGTTACAGGTACCTCGGATTTTGAGGGGCGTCGTGCAGGAGGAGATTTTTACCACAGTGCCGAATAGCATTGCCTGGGTTTTCTTAAGGTTGACTAGTAGTTTGTGCCCTTCCAACCATTTGCAGATACGGGAGAAGTCCGAGTTGAGTTGGATATTGATGTTGGTGATCTTGTGGGAGCTGGCTAACAGAACAAGGTCATCCGCATACATGGTAATGTGCCATTCAGTAGCAGTGGAGGGTAAGCCATTGACAAACAGGGAGGACAGGATCGGTCCAAGGACAGACCCTTGTGGAACAGGAGGGACCCAAGGACCGATCCCTGAGGGACTTCACTAATGACTCTCCATGGGGATGAGACTATCCCACCAACTACGACCCTCTGGGGCTAATCTTGGAGCCAATTTCCTTTCCATCTGATCATCTGGTTCCCCACCCCCATATCTCTCAGCTTATCCAACAGGCCACCAAGAGGAACAGAGTCAAACGCCTTGCTGAATTCAAGAAAGAAGAAGTCCACTGGTCTACCCAAGTCCAAGGCACTTGTCACCCAGTCATAGAACTCCACAAGGTTTGTCTGACACGATTTCCCTGGGATGAATCCATGCTGCCTATCATCCAGGCACCTTGACTTTTCCAGGTCCCCCCCAGCCTCTCCTTGACAATGCCCTCCATCACCTTGCCCACCACCAATGTCGGGCTGATTGGCCTGTAGTTCTCTGCCACCTCCCTTGATCGCTCCTTGTGAATAGGCATTATATGCACCACCTTCCAGTCCTGGGGCACCCACCCTGTCCTCAGAGAGATGCTGAAAAGCTCTACCAGGGGTTTTGCCCAGACATCCCACAGTTCCTTCAGCACTTTGGGATGTAATTTATCTGGCCATGGTGCTTACTCTGTCTTAAGGGACCTGAGGGCTCCCTTCAATCTCTCTGCCATGATTTTGACTTCTGCTAGCTCGTCCTCTGCTTTGCCTTCCCCCCTCCTGCCACTGATGGCCCCCCTCCCTAGACCCACCAATTGGTAAGGGTCCTCACCCCAGTTTCACCATCTCCTCCCATGTATGATGCAGCCCCACCATTTTCCTTTGTGAAAACGGAGGTGAAGTACTCATTTAGTACATCAGCCTGCTCCCCCGGGTCTTGTGCCCATCCCTCCCGGTTTTAATCCTGCTAATCTGCCCCTTCACCCTCCGCTTTTCCCTAATGTATCTAAAGAACCCTATGTTCCCTCTCCTGATTTTCCTGGGTTTGCGGGTAAGTTCTGCTCCTTCCTTGCCTTAGCCACCCTCACCACCATAGTGGCCCTTCTGGCCATCAGCTCATACTCCCCTCGATCCCTTTCACTCCATGAGCACTGGAAATGCCTATAAGCTGCCTTTCTTTCCCCTCACCACCTCCTGAACCTCCCTGATCCACCTGCAGGGTTTATGGGCCCTACTGCATTTCTGTCTTACTCTTGTACAAGTGCTGGTAGCATTCTGCACCCCCTCCTGATGATTTCCCACCTACTGTCAGAGTCCATGTCTGGCCCAATCGCATCCAAATGCTTATTAATGATTGTCTCCATTTCTTTGAAATCTGCCCCCTTGAAGTCAGTTACCTCCATCTATGTGCAGCCTTCCACCCCTCCTAGGTCCAGGCAGAACCAGACCATGGCATGGTTGATCCCCTCAAATAGGTCCCTTACCTCCAGGCCCCCAATCTGGTCACTGTCTGCCAGGACCACATCCAGTATCCGCGCCTCTCTGGTTGGTTACCCCACCTGCTGAGTTAGGAGTGCTTCCTGAAAGATATCCAACAACCTCTGTTCCCTGGCCACTGAGGAAGTTATAGTCTCCCAGTCTGTTCCTGGCATGTTTAAGTCCCCCAACACCACCACCCTTCCAAAGCCCAAACTGCAGTGTCTCCCCACATCTGCCACCAGACTCTCCTCCAGCTCCTCCGCCAGCGTGGGCGGTCTATACACTGCTCCTATTTTTACTTTCTTGCCCCGCTTGTTATCAAGGTGACCCAAATCGCCTCCACAGTTCCCGCTGCCTCCTCCACGCCTCCTATGCCAATGAAGTTTTTGACTATTATTGCTACCACTCCTCCCCTTCCCTCCCCCTTGTCCTTCCTGAACATGGTGTAACCCTCCAGGTTCAGGTCCCAGTCATGCCCTGTGGTAGCCCAGGTCTCTGTGACCACTGCCACGTCCACCTCTCCCTCTCTCCCTCAGTTAGCATCATCTGGAGCTCAGGCATTTTATTGCCCAAGCTCCTGGCATTTAGCAGGACTACCTTCCACCCTTTCCATATTCTTCCATTTCCCCTGCTCGCATTCCCATGGGGATTCCATCTTCCCCTGGTCAGCACCTTACCAGTCGGCCTTTTCCCACATTCCTCCAGCTCCCTAGGGGCATGGAGACAGATCGCCTCCTAGATCGGACCCCCCTGTACAGCCTTTTCTCCGATTCCTCCCCTCTTCACAAGTTTAAACCCCACCTTTCACCAACAAACCCATCTATTTTCAACTTAAGAAGTTCCCTCCTTCCAAACTGAGATGGAGCCTATCTCTAGCATATAGCCCCTTATTCTCCCAGGTCTTCCCCAATATCTCATCAACCCATACCCTCTGGCCCTACACCACTCCCTGAGCCACTGGTTTATCTCCCTAATCTTTCTCTTGTGTTCCCCACTAGCCCTTGGCACCGGCAGAATTTCCAAGAAGGAAATCACATATCCTATGTCATGGCAGACCCTGACAAGCTCCCTGAACCTTGACTGTATCTCTAGCTCACTAGTTCCCTCAATGTCATTGGTACCCAGGTGGGCCAGTATGTCTGGGGAACCTCCACAATCCTTTGCCAGCTGATATTCCTCATGCTTGGCCCTGTGCACTGTTAGTCCAGGAAAGCATTTTGTTCTAACAGGGCAAGCTTCCCCCTCCATATCCCATTTAACACCCCTGATCATGGAATCACCCAACAGGAGCACTCTGGCTGCCTCTTTTCCTCCAATCCCACCCTTTCATGTCCCTCATCCTTTCTACCAGCCCTTCCCCTCAGCCGGCTCCTTGCTCCTCCCCCTATCTGGATGCCACCTGTTGCCCCCTCCTTATTTACCCGGGCCACCCCCTCCCCTCTGATCCTATACCTCTCCTCCTGAGTACCCTTCTGTATCCCGCTACCCCATCACTGCTCGTGACTGTTACTTCCCCCCATCTGCTATACTTGCCTGGCTCATCCTCCCTTCCTTCCCATCTCCGTTTAGCCCCTCCTTGCCTGTTGTGCTCCCCTGGCCTAAACCCTCAGCTCCTTTTGCTGTATCCTCCTTGTACTTCTGGTCCCTCTCCTTGCCCTTTCCTTCCAACTGGTCCTTCTCCTTGTGCTTTCCTCCCTCTACCCCCTCCTCCTCCTGCTCTGATCTCCTGCTCCCCTATTTTCCCATGTTCCAAGTTCCCCCCCTGTTCTTCCTGTTATCTGGCCCCTGCCTCCTGCCCCCCACTCCCTTTCCATCTCTAACCGCCCCTGTCATGACTACACCACCCCTTCATCCTCAAGCAGAAGAAGAGAATTGAAGTGGTTACTGAGCTTAAGGTCCGATTAACCTCCCCCCATTGCTTCCTTCTGTCCAGCCCCAGCCATCTGCCTACTTCCCTGAGAATGTCCTCCCTTTGGCTCCCTTATGTGAGGGTCCTCAGATACCTGCCTGCTTCCTTGGTAGTGTCCTCCTTTTTGGCATCCTCTGTCAGGGTCCCTATGAGACCCCAGAGTACTCTCCTGCACTCATTTCCCTATGCCCCTGCCCCTAGTGCTTTTGCAGCCCCGTGGGAGAGCCCCTACCCTATTCCCCAACCATACCTCCCCTCTCCCTCTAGCTGTCTCCTAATCCCCTCAACCTCCTCCCTAAGCTGTGTCAGCTGGTATCACACTGGGCAACCACTGAACTTCCAAGCCCAGCCCAGTATCATGGCCTCCCATACCCTGTGCACCCCACCACCCTCCCAAAGATGCCGCCCTAGTGACGTGTGGTCCCATCCTCCTTCAAGTAGGTTTCCTTGGGTGACCCACCAGGTTCCCCACTAGTCCAAGATACACCCCTACCCACTAATCAGGTCACCCACTAAACCTAGATACAGTCCCACAGTAAACAGGTACCCCCATTACTAGGTGTAGTACTAGACAGTAAACTTATAGGGGAAGTGTACAACTCCCTAAGCTCTTCTGTCCTAGCCTTTAAACCCAACTCCCAGTGGCTAGAACTACATGAGCTGCACCTGAAGCCTTTTCCTCCAATTGCAGGGCAGGTGTTCCTCTATAAAATAAGCCAAGCTCTGGGGATGGAGGGTTGGGGGATGGTGGCGTTAGGGCCTACATCCGACTCCCATGAGAGTGTATCTGCCCTGTGTGTGCCCCTCACTGCACCTTCAAGCACTACTAGCTAAGAAAATCTTTCAAGTCTGCTTACTGTCCCAGCCTCTCGCTAGAAGCTTATTCCCCCTTCACTAACTGAAGAATGACTGAGCTGGCAGTCACACCTTGCATTCAAACAGCACTAATCCTATGTAACATGATGTCTTCACTTACAGGCCAGACAGCAACTTTTAAACACACACAAACACCAAATTGTCTGTTTGAATCCCTTCCTCCTGCCCAAACTAAATGCAAAAGCAAGAAAAGGCTGCCCAAACTAAATGAAAAAGCACAATAAATGGCAGTTAAGACCAGGCCTCACATACAATTACAAACACACAGAATACCAGCTAAGAAAATCTTTCAAGTCTACTTACTGTCCCAGCCTCCAGCTAGAAGCCAATTCCACCTGAACTACCACCAGAACAGGCAGATGGGACATCAGTTTCATGTCTCATATGAAAGATGGCACCTCAGGAGTGCTGCACTCCCCTCATGCTGCACTACAGTATCAGTATTGTTATTTAAACCAAGTGCCTGGTGTGGAGATAGAACCCACAGCCTTCTGATCTTCCAGCCTCAGAGGTGAGTGTACAACATGCTGAGCAACTGACACTGATAAACTAGCCAGAGTGGATGTTCATTTGCTATCGAAGCCACACAGTGGTTTTATGATCTCCCTGAATCCCTTGTGGATCTCCCCAAAATCACACCTTTTAAGAATTCCCTAAGAAAGGAACTTGCTTTAAAATCTGCTTGCTGTTGTTTTATAGGACCAAATATCTCCCTGTATAATTTTGTGGCTTGGTTGTCATCTGGCTAAACTCTACTCTTCTATACCTTGTTTGTATCCCTAATGTCTGTACTTGACCTGGAACCCCTTGAGCTGGTGACATCTTATAGTATATACGGTATGTATTCAGAGTTATCTGTTTGCTACTGATGTGGCTCCAGTGTATCAATGTTGTGTATACCTGTTTGTTACTGATGTGGAACCTTTGGAAATGAGCACTTGTGCTCAAAGGTGTTATATGAATTTCAAATAAAATAAAAAAAATAAAAACTATGTAGATGTGCTGAGCTTAATCTGTTAATCATGCTGAATCATTAAGCAAGAACACACACATCTCCACTTTGCGTAGATAAGGGAATATATCTTTATTTTGTGGCACAGTTCATTCTAGGTAGCTTGAGTTTTCTTATGATTAAAGATATATCTTTTCTGAGGCTATATCTTGCATCCAGAATCAGTGACAGTGCATCTTTCTGCCTCTCTCTCTTTCTCTTCAGAACAACGGTATAGAGAAAATTAGTCTTTGCTGGCTTCTGGAGTGTCTCCGATCTTAAACTGAAAGAATGTCAGGTCCTTGGAAAAAACATATGTATTGTACTTGTTCTATGAAATAAAATGAGCCAGACACAAATGGTGCCACCTTAATTCATCTTGTGTTATAACTTCAATTACTGTATACAATGCTCAGTGGAGCAGATATCTGAAGCTGCATCTTATGTGAGATTACTTTCTTTGATATTAATTTGTGTGACCCAATTTTAAGTCTGTATCATATACCAGAATAGATTTTCGATTCAAAAGAAAAAGTTGGTGCTCTATTACATCTGCCGTGGACCTGCAAGATACTAAGTGGTGTACTTTCAAATGGGTGCCGAGTCTTCATCCATCCAATTGTGTCTATGATCACGTGTCCCATTTAAAAAAAAATCCATCCTTTGGGGATAAAAGCAATGTAGTTTACTGCAATATGCTTATAAAATGGCAAGGGCAAACCTGAATCCTCTTTGACTAAGAGACATTGCCAATCCATGCCTTAAAAAGCACACACTGCATGGTTAGGTGCCAGATCCCATTCAATGTCAGAAAAGTCTCATTACCTAAAAACAGGGACTATTTCATGTAGATAATGTTGCCATTAATACATATGGGGAGCTCTTTTAATAGGCTCAATAAACCACTACAGGGTGTGCATTTCTGGATTTGAATGTACTTCGTAGTTGTGTAGGGACACTCAGTCTTTGATCTTGTGTCTCACTCATTTGGGGCAGATATAAAAATCCTTTAATGCACACCCTGACATGGCTTATTAGTTATATAAAAAAATCATATCAACTAAATTTGTGTTACCTTTTCATACAAATTTGAGTGCAAACTAGATAGGTGGGTACACCTGTTAGGCCATGCTGTGCATGGCCAACAGTTCTAATGACAATGAACTACGTCTGCAATTGAAACTGGGACAGAGACTCAGAAATGATCCCTTTGAGAATACAACTCTAAGTGTAGTATAGTAAAAATACAGGATAGAAGGTTATATATTTTAGAAAAGGTCACTGTCCAAGTCTCAAAGAGGGATGTCAACTACTGTTACAGGAGGCTAAAAAACTGAAAAATTCTAAGCAGCCATCAGTTGGATCTAGGGCCATTTTTGCCAAGGCTGAAGTGTTTTTTGTTTGTTTTGTTTTGTTTTGTTGTTAATCTATTTTATCACCTCATCCCCTATGGCACTCCCTCCTGCTAGGGCACCCAGCCCCATCTCCTGCTCACAGCTTACCCCTCCACTTTCCTCCATGGCTTGACCCCCATGGCAGGGAGGTGGGACTCCCTCAAACCTCTGGAACAGATCCGGTGTGGGGGGATTGATGCCTGTTCACGGGAGTGGGGCCTGCGATGTCCAGCAATCATCCTGCATAGCGGCCATTTTCCATTTTTCTCCACCCCCCGAGTGGCACAGCGATGTGCAATGTCACCAATGGCCAAGCCATGCATGTTCCAACACGTGACATGCCGAGCGACTGCCCCATAACTGCCCCCTGCATGTGAGCCACCTGTGCTGACCCCCAGCCTCCGCTTGGGGTCAGGCATACAGAGGACTCCATCCCATCCCCCTCCCCGAGAGAGGAGAACAGTCCTCAGGATGCTCAATCCTCTCCCTCCCCAGCTGACCCTCGGTAGCCGGCTTGTACCGTGAACACGGGTCACTGGCATGGCAGGAGGTAAGCATGATGCTTTAGCCCTGCACGCCACTGGGACGGCTCAACCAAGGCTGAAGTGTAGTGTTAAAAAATCCTGTTTACCTGTTAGTGCACAACTGTAAATCTTAACTCATTCTGAAGAAAGAGTATGGCTAGGCAGAATGTGACATAAGCTATTAATAAATAATTCCAGCCAGATTCATCATAGCCTCCAGAACACTACAGAACATGACAATTACTCTGAGTTTTTACAGAGCAAGGCAATATTAATATGGTTTGCTGTAATACAATCCTACCACAATGTTTACCACAGCATAAATGTCCTTCTGGATGCGTACAGATCTCAGCATCAAGAAACAGTATACTGCAACTAAGGAGTGTCAAGGCAGTTCTGACATTTTTACTTAAAACACCTCTTACAGTACTGGGGTTGGACATTTGTACAATAAATAAATTGTTTGGCAGTTTGTATACTGATACCAACTGGGTAAAATGAGATATATGAATATTTTTGCATTTGTCAGCCTTATTTTCCTAAATATTGGATCAATGTTGGCCATTATTGTTAATGGCTTTTACATTCCCCAGACTGTACCAAGTCAAGCCCAGGCCCCACCATATAGAAACTATACTCTCAATATCCTTATAATAAGTGGGGTTACATGCTTCCTGACCAAAACATCAGTATCATTGTCAGGCCTTGTACTTCAAGGAAAGGGCACAAAAACAACTAGAATGCTAATCATATTTCATGCCTTCCCCAGATACCATATCCTGGCTCTTGGACCTAGTACCAGTAATATTTCGCAGTCATACTACTCTATGTGGACTAACAGGAAAGGAAAAGAAAGCAAAATGTACTCAGTTATTCCATGGCTACAATGAGCACAGTACTTGTGACCAGGCTTTTCCAGCCTTTCTTCACCAAACATATTACATGTAGCATATTTTAGAGGGCAGATTAGTCTTTAATACACTCATTGCAGCATGCATAAATAGATGAGGTTCATCTTTACACTAACCATCTAAAACTTTATTACTCACTTTTCTGCAAAAGGAATCACACAATAATGTGTAGTTCCTCTATTGCTCATTCTTGAGTTTGCAGACTTAATTCAGTTCATGTACATTTATTCTGACAGGAAAATGCCTGACTAATACTCATCTGGCTGAGTCAACAACAATAAAAAGTAAGAGAACCCCTTTTCCATGGAGATAAAAGTAAGAAAATAGCCAATTTATGCAAAAAGAAATTTTAAGTTCTCAGATTTACCATGGAGGAGGCACTGGTCTCCTTTAGTTTCTATCTGTTACCACAAACCCTGTTGAGCTCCTCATCAGAAAAGTGATTTGAAATTTGTGAATAAAACAAGGGTAGAGTGAGCTAATTTGGGATTTTTTTTTTTACAGTATGGAGGTGTGTGGTACTCATATAGCATTCTCCTGTTGATTGACTCTGAATTACCTTGGTGGAAGCACTTTAAAGGACAGAAATTAGGCAATGCACTCTATATAAGAGCAGCCATAGTGATGTGCGAAGTCGGCATAATTCACTCAACAAATCATTCCATGAATTGTCCTCAATCTGTGAAGAGAATTTGTGCAATTTGTTATTTCCTAGAGTGTTGATCGACCATGAGGTGTGCAATTTTGTGGGTGAAATTCCACTCTTCGTGGCAAAAATTATTATTAGTGGGCACCCCCCGAACCCCGCTGATCTACAACCACACTGTAAAAAATAACATTAAATCCCTGGTGTCTAGTGATCTCCACCCACCCACCCATCTCCCTGCTGATCACTGGTCTCAAAGTAAAAATAATATTAAATCCCTGTTGCCTTGTGGTCCTCCCCTTCAAAGATCGCAGGCACCAATGTAAAGAAAAAATATATAATTAATGAAATCCTTGGTGTGTAGTGGACTTCCCCCACCCCCACTCCATGAGGCAGTGCCCCCCACCACCCAACCTGACCCCTGAGCAGGCAACTAGCACA
This sequence comes from Neoceratodus forsteri, assembly GCA_016271365.2. NCBI lineage: Eukaryota > Metazoa > Chordata > Ceratodontiformes > Ceratodontidae > Neoceratodus > Neoceratodus forsteri. Next base: position 127,728,241 of record CM028136.1, on the reverse strand, counting down.
GCCATCCACTCTCCACCACAGCTGGCTGCCTGCCTGACTGACCTGGAATGAATGAGCACATACATATACAAGTATGTGCTCATTCATTCCAGGTCCATCAGGCAACCAGCCTGGTGGAGAGTGATGGCTGTGCTTAGTTGCCTTGCTTAAGAGTCAGGTTGGGGGGAAGCGGGATGGTGGGGCACTACTTGACGGGGTGGGTGTCAACTAGACACTGGGGACTAATGTTATTTTATTACATTAGGGCCAGCAATCAGCGGAGGGAGGGACCACTAGATACCAGGGATTTAATGTTATTTTTTACATTTGGGCTGGTGATCAGCAGGATGGGGGGACCACTAGACACCAGGATTTACAGAATTATCTATTTGCAACTTCTCCTTGTTTTGTTTTTTAAACTCCAAAAGCAAGGCAAAGTTAGAAATGGCAAACTGTCACCTTCGCGAATAGATCCATGGAGGTGAATTTGATGAGTTTGTGGAAAATGCGCGGGTGAAGTAAACCTTTGCTGCATCTCCATGCAGGCATTTCTTAGTTAGGGCCAAAATCTGAGGTTCCACCTTCTCATGTGGTGGTTTGACTTCTTCATTTTACAGCTGTAAAATGAAGACTAACAGCACCCTTTCTCATGGAGATAAAAGTAGGAAAAAAGCAAACTAAGGCTGAAATAAATTTTAACTTCTCAGATTTACTGTGCCTTGGGAGGTGCACTGTTTTTGTTTCTTGAGTCTGAGGCTCACCCCACTGCATGGTTTGGTTCAGCATGAGAACAACATGTCAAAAACAAGCATTTGTCAATGCCGAATGTTGTCTCACTGGCATTGGCATTGGTAGTGCCGGAGTTATAGATGCATAATGGGAATGGCAGTGAGGTACTGAAGTGATGCCAACCCCATCACCACCCTGTACAGACTGACAGGCATTGGGGTGTGCCTTTGGGTTTTCAGCTATAACGCTTATGCCATTGTACCTCACTGTACCTTGTAGACACTGACAAGTGCTGTGGTGTGCTTAGGGGTCTTCGGGCATTATACTTAACCCATTACATAAGGAAAATATGTGGAGATGGGTGCAGTATAGGAGAATGGGGTGAACTTTGTAGCTAAGCACTGCAAGGCACACCACAATGTCTGTCACTAGCTGCAGGATGGTGGTGGGGGTGAAATGGTGTGAGCATTACTGGTGATGATCTCAAGTCACACCCCTGACACTTGTCAGTCTCTAAGGGGTGGTGCTACAATTGGAACTCTAACATCATAGTCGTGTATTGGTATTTTCACTCTAAATTTTCAACATGGGCTTTTTGTGACCCCCACCTCATGAAGAGTGGCACAATCAGTTTGTAAGCTGAAAGGTGGTTTTGCACAGAGGCTATGCCATTTAACAACACAGGGATGAAAACACATTTTGGGCAGGAATATGGAACATGACAACAGTATTGTTCATGAAGAGGCATACAAAAATGGCAACGTTGAAAATCTGGAGTGAAAAAAATGAAAAATTGGTGGAATCATTAGCATGCATAGAAATTGCACAACACACGTCCGTAACCCAATTATTTGTGGGAGTTTTTTAGCCACATTTTCAACATAGGTATTTTGGGACCTCCCCTCATGATCAGTGGCTCTGTGATTTTGTTAATGAGTCCCAAAAGGTGATTTCTCACAGCAACGATGCCATTGTGCACCACAGATGCGGAATCGCATTTTGGGCAGGCTGTGGAAAATGACAGCTGTACTGTTGATAAGGAGGTGTGAAAAAATGGTAGTGTTTTAAATCTGGCCTGAAAATATTGCAAATTTGTGAAGTTACAAGGGTGCATGGAAACTGTGCAATGCGTGCTTGCAACACAGTCATTTAATGGGCTTTCATCACCAAATTGTCAACATAGGCATTTTAGGACCTCTGCTAATGAACAGTGTCACTGTCATTTTCATAATGTGTCTCAAACATGGATTTCCCACAGCAACCACTCTATTTTGTGCCGGAACTGCGAAAACACATTTCGGCCAGGATATGAAAAATGACAGCTGTACTGTTCATAAGGAGGGGCAGAACAATGGCAATGTTGAAAATCTGGAGTGAAAATATTATAAATTTGCGAACTTACGAACGTGCATGCAAACTGCGCTACACAAACTCATAACACAGTCATTTTATGGAGTATCATCACCAAATTTTCAACATAGGCATTTTAGGACCTCTGCTCATGAACAGTGTCACTGTCATTTTTGTAATCTGTCCCAAACACTGATTTCCCACAGTGATCGCACTGTTCTGCGCCAGAAGTGCAAAAACACATTTTGGCCAGGGTGTGAAAAATGTCAGCTGTACTGTTCACAAGGAGGTGTGTAAAAATGGCAATGTTAAAAATCTGGCATGAAAATATTGCAAATTCATGAAGTTACAAGCATGCGTATAAATTGCAACACACACTCATAAATAGTAATTTTTGATGCCCACTGAATTTGCAACATAGGCTTTTTGAGGCCCACCTCATCAACACTGGCACTGTCATTTTGTTAATCAATCCCTAAAAGTAATTCCATGCAGTGACCACAAAATCACCTTTCAGGGCTGAATAATGAGATGACAGTGACAGAATTCATAAGGAGGGTCCCAAAAACCCCATGTTGAAAATTTGGTGCCAAAATTCCAAAAAAATGCCTGAGATAAGCATCAAAGTTGAAAAAACCTTATTCATTCCGTTACACAGCTTACCGGCATTTTCTCAGTTCACGGTCAGCCTTGAAGAGTGCAGACATGTTCCCGGTCCACCGAAGATCATCGCATCAGACTCCGGAGGTAAGTATGGGGTAAGGGGTGTGGGGAGGCAGGGTGCGCACAGGGTGGGTGTGGGTTGTGGGAGGGGGGCAGGGAGATGCCGAGGGTAAACAAAAAAACATTGCAGGACAGTTTTTTTTACAGGGTATTTGGCATGCTGCGGTGGGCTCCCAGCATGCCACCCAAGTGTTTTTTTTTGGGGGGAATTCAGTAGCCGCTGGGAGATTGAGCACCCCAGTTGGCACATATGGAAGGGGAGTGGGGGTCACGAGCCAAGGGGGATTGGGCACCCCCCTCAGCACAGAAGAAAGGGGGTGACATCATGTCAATAGGAAGTGGGCTCCCCCACCAGCAGATCTAACTGGGAAAGGGGGGAACTGAAGCCGATGGGGATTGGGGCCCCATCAGCAAAGAAAAGTGTTTTTTTTTGGCAGGCATGATGATGCCGGGATTGGGAATTCCCTCGCACACAGCAGAAAATGGGGGAGGGGGAATTATGCTGATGGGGAGTGGGATCCTCCATTGGCATTGTGACAGACAGTGACGGCAGTCACTGCCGCCATGTTGCCTGCACGTCGGGAGTCATGATGCGGTCACGCTGCATGAGAGCTTTGCTCTTATTGCAGTGGACCTTTTCTCTGAGGTTATGGCCACATTAGATATGCAGGGTGTTGGCCCCTGCTGCTGGCTGATTGGGGAATGAGGGATGCACCTACTGATGCATGCCCTGCATTCACCCAACAGTGACCTCGCCTCCAAATCTGCTACTACCGCAATATGTTGGCTGTGCATGCGCGAGCCAACATAATGAATCTAAGTACCACCACCATTTATACAGGTGGCTAAATACTTGTAAACACAAAGTGAATTTATTTACTTACAAGTTGATGTGGTGAGATGCAAAACCAGTTGGAGTGTTGTTTGGTGATCTCTGTTAGTGTTCCTAAGAAGAGGTTAACACGAATGGAGTACCAGGGTGCAACCTTTATGCAAATACATTCACTTTGTGCTTACAAGTATTTAGCCTCCTGGCACTGTTTTGTTATTACAGATGGTGGTGATGCTTAGCTTTATTGTTGCCTTGTTTTTCTTACTTGCCAAACAAACAGCACCCCTCATTAAAAATATGATTTGAACTTGTGAATAAAACAAGAAAAGAGCACCTTAGTTTGGGAACCATTTGGCTGAGGCACTTTTACTCGTCACTGTTTTTCTGTTCCATTACTGTAGGTCTTGTCTTAGGTACACTCCTACCTACCCTCCATTGAACTTACATTTGGTTGTTTATCGTACCAAGCAGGCACCCTTTACCAGCTTTGGGATATAAGCTCATATACTCTGTCCCATACCCAACACTCATGCCATTGCTCTGCTGTGTTATTTAGAGACGTTACAAAATTTTACTTTTCGGAAGAAGTTCTGGTGAAGTTCTGGAGAAGTTGCAAAATTCACCTTCCCAAAACACTTTGCGAATCGCTCACTTTGCCACTTTGCAATGAGTTTCCCTGAGTAAGTGGCACTTTTTCAGGCAAGTCAGCAGAAGTCATTGTGAAATTATAACTTCACTTATGAATTTGCATGGCTTCACTTGAAAAAGTGCAACTTTGTCAGACAAAAACATTATGATGTTGCTACATCATGAAACTGGCAAACTTTTTGAATTAATTCACAGTGAAGTCTGCCAACTTTGCGCATGTCTAGTGCCAATACATTTATGGCCAGAATTGTCATACTATTATTATTCCACCTATGCCATTTTGTAATGAATTATGTTTTGTTTGTAACTTTCTACTTTCATGTTACATTTCTTTGTATCTTTTTTGCATTCTCATTGTATTTCTACCTTATGTGTATATTGTTTTTAACTGTTTTTCTACTGTGAAAACTTATACCGTTGCCTGCTGTTGTCCTCCTTGAGACCCCCATGAAAACCAAATGCCACATTAAGGCAAATAGGGATAAGGAATATTTTTTATTTGAAATTAAGGCAGCAATTGCAGCATCTAATACTCCTAGCACAGGGTACAAAACATAACTTTTCAGATCAGATTAAAACCATTAAACAGTCCATGTTAACCTTTCACAAAAAACAAATGGAAGTGCTAAAAATGCTGCAAGAATTTGGGACACAAGGTAAAACTGCAACTATCTGCCCTTTTTCTAGCTGTAAAGAGAGACTGTTCAAAAGCGAATAATGAAAGCTGTAATGAATGAGAATCACCAGATTCACAAAGACATGGATTCTAAAATACAGTATCTAATTATTCTAGCAAATTATTTAAGGAAGTACATATTGATGTGGCAGGTTTTCCTCATTTTTTGCAGATTTTAAGGTACCAGAATAACCTGCAGAACTAACTACTGAGCTCATAGCAGACAGGTCAGAAGTGGAACAAGTCGTCTCGACCCTGGGTGCAGGGAAAGCACCAGGTAAAGATGGTTTTACAGCAGAATTATTTAAAACATTCAAAACAGATATGGGAACTGAATTAGCTAATGTTTTTAACTTTATTTTACATACTGCAAACATGCCCTTATCTATGGCTGAGGGTATTTTCATCTTTTTACATAAAAAAGGAGACAAACATGTTCTGATCAAATGGAGACCACTTAGTCTCCTAAACACAGACTTTAAGATTTTATCCAAAATCTTAAATTATAGATTACTTCGAGTAGCACAACATTTGATATCACCGAGGCAGTCCTGCACAGTTCCTGATAGAACAATTACTGACCAAGTCATTATTCTGAGGACTATTTTTGAATTTAATAACACTATGGTTCTGAAAGGCTATGTGTTGTCCCTTGACCAGCATCAGGCATTTGATGCGGTATGCCATAAATTTCAATGTTTCACGCTTCAACGGTACCACCTACCAATTATCTTTACACAATGGCTACAGACATTATATATTGAGCTGGCAGTATAACCTAGAGGTTAGAGTAATGAGGTGTGAATTCGCTTGGTACAGCTAGTAGACTAGACCTGGGTTTGATTGTTACAACCTCCACTTGCATACTGTGTGACTCTGAGCAAGTCACTTAACCATCCAGTGCTCCCAGGTCACCCCTGAAAACAGGCACTTGTGCCTAGTGGGTCTTACCAGATTACCAAAGACTAAACCAAAAAAATAAATAAATAATCATGGAAGAATTACACCTTTAGTGAATGGGAGGTGCGGACCTTTAATATCTATACAGAAAGGGGTATGACAGGGCTGACCCATTATCCCAATCTTATATGCTTTATATGACTATGCTGAAGCGGAGCCTTTGTAAATGAGTGTATGACTCAAAGGATTGTAATTCCTATGAGTGAATAAATAAATAAATAAATAAATAAACAGACCCTTAAGTCAGATCACTAAATTCTAGAACTTCTATAATTCCTCTCCCCCTGTTCAATGGCCCCATAACATGTCCCACCATGGTCAATGCAAATGATGTTTGTCTACTAGTTCAGGATACAAACTCTGTAATAGAAACTCTTAAAAGTTGAGAACAGTAAGGGCATATATCTGGGGCTAAACTAAACATGGACATATTTTTAGGGAAACAACTAGAGAAACAGCAGCTATGGCCCCAAACTCAAGTATCTGGCATCCAGCTCACAACTGACCCTATCAAACTTCTTGGGATACATTTTGACACCACTGGATATTTGGATACCTTAAATTGGGATAAGAAAATTGAGCACAGAAAGTCTATAATTCAGCTCTGAAACAGACGGAAAATGAATAAGGCGAAATGAATACACTTAATCACAACATATCTTCTACCTACTGGATATTCTTATTAATCAGCAATATCTCCCCACACCCCCAAGTGTAAAGAGACGACTATATTAAGCATTTTTTTTCAGGCTATATGGGGTAGTCGTCTCAACCCTATAAAACACAACATTCTATATCTACCTGTTAAACAAGGAGGTTTAAACATGATGAATCCCATTGTTTTTTTCTACTGTCAATTTTTAAGCACCAACATCAGGCCAATATTACAGGACTCGAGGAAGCTGTGGATTGATCACTTCCTTACACTACTCTCACCATGGTACATGCTCTGGAGGGATTATAGATTGAGAATTGTTAGGGCATCTTATATGGCACCTGGCTATCGTAGAGATATCTTTGTTAAATTAAAAATGTGGAAAATTACCCCACAACAGTTGTCAACTGTAACCAAAAAACAGCTTTATCAACAGATATTAATTTCACACTATTCAGAACCAATTTTTCCAAAATGTCCAGAACAATGCTTAACCACAGTACAGGCCCTTGTTATAGAACAACGTATACTTCCCAAAATGAAAGACTTAGTTTAGCTATACGAACATATGAAAATGCCAGCAGAAATAGGCCTTACGGTTACATGTAGGATTATCTTGCTGTAACCTGTTATGTACATGACCTGTTGGAAGTGCTATGGTCTTATTGGAAAATAATAAAAAGTATTCTATTATAAAAAAGAAATAGGCCTTACGGTCTGTCTAGTCTGCTTGATTGTGCACCAGTCTCTCATCTCGCAGCTGCTTCTCCCTCTCCACTCCTCCCCTCCATAAATTTACACTTCCCTGCACCCTATCCGATCCCCGCTTGAAACTGCCCACCATCTTACAGGCCACCACCTCCTGTGATAGTGTTCCACTTGCCCACCACCTTTTCTGTGAAGAACTGTCTCCTTACCTCCCTCCTGAATCTTCACCCTCCAGTTTGAGACTGTGCCCTCTCCTGTCCCTTCCTCTTCTTAATTGCAAGATCCCCTCTGTTCAATTCTTGTTCATCCCTTTCAAGTACTTAAAGGTCTCAATCATGCCCCCCATCCCTTCTCTCCTCCAATGAATACATATGTAGGTCACTCACCCTTTCCTTATAGGGCTTGCCCCTCAAACCCTGCATCATCTTTGCCACTCTACGTTGCACTCCCTCCGACAACCAAACATCCTTCCTTAGGTATGAGTGCCAGAACTGCACACAATACTTCAGGTGTGGCCTGACCAGTGACCTGTAGAGGGGGAGGATTACCTCTCTTCTTCTGGACAAGATTCCCCTCGCTATGCACCCCAACATCTTGTTGGCCTTCACTGCCACTTTCCTACACTAAGCAGAGTTGTGCATGCTCCCCGCTATGAGTACCCCTAGGTTCTTTTCCTCCATGATGCTACCCAACTGTACCCCTCCCAGTTAATAGTCTCCCCCTGGTTCTTTGCTCCGAAGTGCATTACCTTGCACTTCTTAGCATTGGACCCCAGCTGCCATGTATGTGGCCATGACCAACTTAATACCAAGGGAAACCAAAATCACAAACAGCTTACAGAATGGATGTGTTCAAGGCAGAAATGTATTCAAAAAATTTAAACTATGGAACACTTATTTTTTCAGATGATTATATTGCAGATTTCTGGAGTACCTTAGCTAACTATTGGAAGGAGAACTGCTTTCAGAATGTAATCCATAATGTATGACTTTATGTGCATTATACAGGGATATGGGAAAAATGTGATAAAAGCACTCTTATTGTTATGTTTTCTACTATAAAATAGTTCATTTGGAATATTAGATGTTTTTATACTTTATAACAAAAACATATCACTCATGTAGAATTGATAGAAAAACTCATGGGGGAACTACAGGACATTTATTACACAGAAGCGCAACGTCTTACTAGACAAGCTGTGTTACAGTTGTGGAGAAATGTACCTTGCATAACTGATAATGATGTGCCTATTACTTGAATATAATTAGTTTCTTTTCTGTAAGTAGGAATATCTTTTTCTATTTATCAATATAGTGTTTTCATCTGAATTAAGATGTCTGGAATACTCTTGTGTGTATATTCCTTTTCTGTATTTTCTTTCTAGTTTGTTCATGGTTTAGTTGTTATTTTCTGAATAAAACAAATTCCCCAACTTGTTGGTAGGGGGCACTGTGGTTCATGTGCATATGGATGGCCAATCTGGGACAATGTTCACGCTGCATGGATGAGTGGGAGGATGTGAAGCAGGTCTCCTCCTCAACCTTGCAACTACAAAACTACAAGAGACCGAGATGGAAATGAACATGACTTTGCCTGGTGCACCTGCAACTGACTGTGATATGGATCAAGAGATTGATGTGTTTACCTCGAATGCTGAGTCTGCTTCGGAGGAAAATGAGCATACGGAATTGGACATTGGAAATGAATGAAACCTTGGTGCACATGATCTGTATTAAGTATTGGGAGCAGAGGAACAGAGGTTTGCAGAACGACAAGTGTAGTTACAGTTGGAAATCTGTAATTTGGAAGCAGCGTGGTCAGCAGCTCTGCTGACGGCTCTTTCCGCTCTGCTATCTCCTTTAATGATGAAGTAGGAGGCATTGACTTTTCAGGATTTAGCTAAAGCTTCTGCTGCAGCTAAATGTACAGTTACTCCTTCTAATAGCGGCACGGTTTCAAGTACCCCAGTGCTGCTCCGTACTTGAAGTCTTATAGCAACCATTGCAGTTATGAATGGCAAAATGCCATTGTCTGGGCCTGTGGAAGATATGAGTCTGGTCACTCCCTGTTTGCCTAATGCATCAAAGGGAACTACTGCTGATCTGAATGCAGGTATGCTGGCTATACACTGTTCCACTAGCTTGCCACAGAGGCAGTCTACTAAGGGGGATTGGTTCTGCAGCATTGACTGTGACATAACCTAATGATGAGGAGATTGGGGACATTGAGAGTGCCCCCCCCTTTGATGTTGCCCCAAACAGAAAAGAAAGGGTGTGCTACAGTGTATCAGGAGGGACCCTCTGTGTTCACACCTGCGTGGGCACAACGGTATTGGAGCAGGTGGGTTGGACTAGGACAGTGGATGGTCAGAGTTGGGATGCTAAGTTCCCCAGGCACTTCAACCAATGCTGGCTAACATCCTCTTGTCACTATGGTGGATGTACGGACAACGGAATCTTTGGACTCAGGATCTGCTTCACAGATTCCACCAGGTCAACAAGTGGCATCCTCTGCTTCTACCTGGGTGGTAGGTGAGGTGACATTGGAGCATGATATGCTGGATACAATAAAGGATTCGGAGGGGGTGGTGGGGTCTGTCCAGCTTCCATACCTAGTGAAGGTTCTCAGCAGCCTCAAGTTCTTGAATCTGATATCCCTGTAAAGGGGGGTGGGGCATGGTTTCCACCTTACCACAAGTAACTATGCAGAATGCGGGTACTGCGTCTGCTTGGGCGTGACCTGCTAATGTCTGCAGTGCTAATGTTAGGGACAGTTTATTTCCTGACTCTTCAAAGCTGGCTTCTGAAGCCACCATGAGGTGGAATGCTGTTCGATTGAGTTATAGAGGAGGACTTTCTGAAGTGCCAGATAGATTTTTTGTGGGCCATATTCTCATAAAGGACAGTATGAAGTTTTACACATATGAGGTCTATGCTCTGATACATATGCCAGGTGATACTTTGCATGACATAAGTTTCAAACATCTTGTGGGTTTGGAGCACTTCTGGAAACAGTTTCAGCTTTTGAAGAAGAATACTCCCATAAAGCAAACTTTTGTAGCTATCCCTCTTACTAAACCCTCCTTTAAGAGCATTACTGTACTGTTCTGTAATGAGAAAGTGAAGGCTGTTGATATCACCCTCTGGTTGAATCAAAAGTGCAACATTAATGGCTTTCCTGAACCACTGATGATGAACATTTGTGGACAGGGGGTTGGGGTATAAGGTGGCTTTGAAGTAAATAGATGGAGAATTACAGCATCTTCCCAATTGTTTCTTTTTGGGACAGGGCCAGGGGTGTTTTTTTTATGCAGGCCAACTCCGGGCTTGTTATAAAGTAAGTGTGGTGATGCATGTCACCTCAATAATGTATGTGACAAAATGAAATGTGACTTGTGTGGAATTTTGTGCCATAAGAGTGCACAGTATGCCAATCCAATGCGCTGCATTTTGTATGAGGAGTAGGGACACAACTTCATAATATGTTCCTGGGCATCCCACAATAGTACTGATCCTGTGGATAAAGAGCTGAGCAGGATGTGCATGTTATCCCAGCCCAGAAAGAGCATCTGAGTATGGCAAATGAGGATGTGGGTTTTGGTCCTATTGCTAGCCATAAAGTGACACCCTCTACTAGGAAAAAGGAAAACAGTGTCATCTAAAGCATCCCACTCCTCTCCCTACTCCTTCTCCCCCACCCACTGCATGGACAGCTGAGGGGTCTGTACAGTCCCAGTCTACTGTGGCTGCTATTTCTTCTGAGATTGATGATGTTGTTTCTACTCCACAGGATTTAGACCAAGATCTAATGGAGGTGACCCTTCCTGTTCTTCCTGATGCCCACTCTGTGACTATTATGCCACCCTCTACTACTTCTGCAGGGAAAGGGGGCAATCCAGATGGTTACCCGATTTAAGACATTGCTGAAACTGCCTTTTATAATACTACTGTAAAGGTGGGAGATGTTGATCCAGTGGTGGTACAAAATAAGTATTCTGCTTTACAGGACAAGGAGTGGGCTTAATCTGAGGGGGACTCGGATGTTGCTTCTGCTACTTCCTGTTACACAGATCCGTCTATGGACTTAATGTTGGTTGATAAGCAGAAGACAAAGAAGAGGAAGAAGAGGAAATAATCATGTCACATGGATTTTTTTCTTGGATTTTTGTTCCCCATTCTTTTCTCATGATGTCTAACTTAAATATTGTTACCTGCAGTGTTAACAGCATAAAGAACTGCAATAAGTGATTTGTTACATTTTCTATCTTACAGGGTCTTCAGGGGGAGATTATGTTTTTACAAGATACCAGATTGCATATTTATTTATTTATTGAAATGTTTCACCAGGAAGGCGCACTGAGGAATAAATGCTCGTTTCCTGGTGCGACCTAGGGGGAGGAGTACAGAGGAGAGGATATGATTCCAGATACTAGGCAGGCACAAAGGGATTGGTGATGGGGTCACTCTTTATGATCAGTTGGGAAGGTTCAGTGTTCAGGGTTGGGGATCTTATTTTTTGGCCTGAATGTTAAGGTTACTAGGGTGGAGGACGTCAGCCCTGGCAGAGCTTTGGTGGTGGATGCTATCTATGCTGCTGTGCCAGTTAGATTGATTAATGTTTACACCCCACAGGTTAAGGCAGATAGGACTCACCTGCTGCATTTACTAGAGCCTTATTTGCATATCAGTAAATTAGTTTTATGGGGTGGAGATTTTAACTGTGGCTTGACCAAGAGGGACTGGGGGAGGAAAACTGCTAAAATATTTTGTGATACTAATTTATTGCAGACCATTTTTAAATGATATGGGTTACAGAATGTTTATGATATTAGTCATTTAGATCCCAAGCATACTTTTTACAAGGGGTCATTATCATCTCATACTGACTTATGGTTTGTACCAGAAAGGACCAGTGTAAGGGATGCTAAGATAGTCCCTATGGACACCTCTGAACATGCAGCAGTTTAGGTGGTTTTGGATTTGGTACAACATTTAGCTATGGGAAGGGGAATTTGGAAGATGACTACCCCATTATTAAAGGACAAAGCCATGCAGCAGGAAATCTTAGAGTTGTTGGATGCTAGTCAGACTGCATGATGTTTGTATGAGGATCCCTTGGAGTGGTGGGAGGATACAAAGCAGGATGTTAAAATATTGATGGTACCGGTGTCACGTCATGTGGTGGGGATGAAGTATGCACAGTATTTGAGTCTCCGTGCATGGTATCTTCATCTCTTGACACAGATGAGACACAGGGATGGATTTGTCTTTCCAGATTTCAGAGGTGAAGCAAAATATGTTTAAATACCAGTATAATAGAGAACCTTCCTTGATTATGGAACAGAAATTTGGGATTAAGAGCACACGTCAAGTCAATCCTTTTGATAGTAACATGGATAGACTTGAAAATCAGGTTATGACTGAATTAAGGAATGGTTCTAGTGCACTGGTGTCAGACATTGATGCTTTGAAACTGGTTGTGGAGCAACATGTTAACAGTAAGTTTCAGGTGGGTGGAGTTAATGTTCATAAAACTTTTCTTGACAATTTAGCTACCTCGCAGGTTTCTGAATTGGATAGCAACCGACTGTGGGAATCTTTTTTCAGGTTGTGGAAATTGGGGATGCCATTCAGTCCTTATCAACTAATACAGCACCAGGAGTGGATGGCATCCCTAATGAATTTTATAAAACTTTTGAGGCCCAGCATATTCCTATGTTGCAGGATGATTTTATTGTCATATCACACAAAGGGAGCTTGGGTACTAGTATGCAGCAAGGCATAATGATTTTCCTTTTTAAATCTAGGGATCTGACTGATATTTAAATTTGGAGGTCAGTAAGTTTGTTAACATTGGATTACAAAATCTTGGCTAAACAGGTGACCAAGAGATTGACAATGGTGGAGCAGCAATTACTCCTTGATACGCAGACTTGTGCTGTGCCTGGCAGGAATGTTAACCAGAATTTAATGTTCATTCGGGCAGGGATGGACCAAGGCATAGATATGTCTTTGGATGGGTATTTGTTAACAGTGGATCAGGAAACTGCTTTTGATGCAGTTAAGCATTAATATTTGTGGAAGACTTTGAGGTTGTATGGGATTCTGGATGGGATTATTTACCTTAGTCAGTTGTTTTATAAGGATGCACAATTAAGGCCGATGGTAAATGGTCACTTAGGAATACCTCTGTATTTACATAATGGAGTACCACAGGGATGCCCCTTGTGTCCTTTGTTATATGTCTTTAGCTTAGATCCACTATTGAGGATGGTGGAGGTAGATGAACAAATAGTCCTTGTGACTTCCAAGACAGGTTTGCCTCTTAGTAAAACTACTGCTTATGCGGATAATTGTCTTCTAGTGGTGGCTGATTTGGATTCCAGTGCTCATGCTCTGGCTTTCTTTGAGGACAACAGGGCCTTTACTAGTATCTCTATTAATATGTGGAAGAGTAAGGTTTTGGTGCTTGGTAATGATAAAACGTCTTGTGATTTTTGACATTTCCAGTGATGAAAGGGAATGTGAAGATATCAGGTTGTATTTTGGATATAATAACATGGTTAATCGGGATAAAAAATATGACCTTGCACAAACCAAGGTTTTGTGATGGAAGTCTTGGACGATGACAAGGAAGAAGAGAATCTTTTCATTAAGCACCTTTATAGTTCCGTTTTTTTCGTATGTTTGCCATATATATCCTTTGCCCTTTACAATGCATATCAAAATATTGGGCCTGTTTTTTTTCAGTAATTGTGGGGGAGCAGGCTTAACCCTGTGAAGTATTGTCATACATACAGGAAATTGCAGGAAGACGGACTAAATATGATTCAGTGTTTTTCTTTTTTAGTTCATTTTTCTGCACTAATATATGGTTATTATTGAGTGGGGTTATGGGTCTGTGGACACCCGCTATGCAGCACTGACAGTCTGGATTCTTTTCTGCCTGGGGTTTGGGGTGGTGGAGTGGGAGTAGAAAAAGCATTGCTGGATTATGTACAACTATGGCTGAAGTATGTGCGATTGTGGAAAATAGATTCATCTTGGTTTCAGGGGGTTTCAAGAAAGCACTTCTATTCTGAGATCTTGGTTAACTGTTACTTTGAGGTCCCAGTATTTGCAGTTAGATCAAAAGTACAGTGTAAATTTCTACTAGATGCAATGTTAGATGCACATATTCCTCTCAAAATGAAAGATACAATCTGGATGTGTAGCCATAGGAAACTGAATGTCACGGCGAATCACAAGCATAAAGTTTTGGAGGAATGGATGTGTTTAGTGACAGGATGTGCTGATGTGTTAGAAACAAAGCAACATTTATTTTTGGAATGTTCATTTATACAGCCCCTTTGGCAAATATAAGACCACTATTGGAATACAACTTGTTTTACTGCTATGACATATGGGCCCAGATATTCAAACTGCGCCCAGAAAGTGCACAATAGCTGAAGCAAGCACAAGTCCATTGCACCCATGCGCAAGAGGTGTGATATTCAAAAACTGAGCCAGCCAAGATGCTCCTATAGCCGATGACTGAATATCACACTACCTGTGCCATAGCGCAGCTAGGGAGGGGAAGCTGAGCATATCTGATGCTCTATAGCGCAACAAGGGATGTGCAGCTGAGCAGTCCAGAGGTGCCATAGCGCAACCAGGGACACCGCCCAGAAGCAGTGCAGCAATGCAACTGCACAACCAGGGATGTAGGGGCCCACCACCCATGCCACAGATGAGCAGAGGAACACACAGCAGAACAGACATCGTCCCCCCACTCCCCATGCACTGCACAACTGGGGGAGGGCTGGAATAATCACTGGCCCATGGAGACAACCAACCAACCCACAGCTGGGCCATGGTGCCCCATCACACCCCCTGGCAAGTTGTGACCAGCACACAAGGAGGGCCGACCACCCCATGCCACACCATCCCCCCAGTGCAAAGCACACCTTGCACCATGACCCCCAGACATCCTGCCCAGGAGCAGCGTCCACCACTGCAGGAAATCTCATGCATGCCACCACCCCCTCTGTGACAAAGCAACCCTGTGCACCACAGAACCATGCAAGGCAGCCCCACCACGAGCACCCATCAGTGGGTGGCAGCACACAGCGATGCAACAACGGCATGCACAGTGCCATGATGCACAGCCCCCCCCAAGGTACAGCTGAGAGACCAACCATGTGCCGGCACATGAGGTACCCCACACATGACAGGGCATGCCCCGGACCCCACCACCAGTGGTACAGCACCCAGCACACCCTCCCAAGGACAAACCCTGACCCAGCACTGGCCACAACAGCCAGCGCAGACACCCACAGTGGTGCGTGGAAGCATGCACCACACTGGATGCAACACAGTGCATGGACAAACACCAACCCATTCCCAAGGGCACAAAAACACAGGGATGCAGTAGCAGGGCAACCAAGCCCCCAGCATGGGCCCATGGAAACTGTATACACACGGCCTGCAGTCCTCCATGGCACAGAAGTGCCAGCCACCCTGTGCAGGCACTGTGGACCTGTACGCCACCATCATTTGCCCGGAGCACAAGTCACAGGCAGTGGTGCACATCCCCCGTAACACACACAAGCCACAGCATGGAGGTGGGACAACAACTGCGGAGGCCACAGTGTCACCCGAGACAGACATGTACCACACCAGTGACAGGAGGCAACCCAGCACTGTGACGGGTTCAGTGGCTGCCCTGCATGGATAGACACCACTGACGTGCCAGCAGACCATGCAGGTCACAGACATGCAAGGGTTTCAGTTGCACAGGCCATGGATGGGCTGACAGGTGCACCATGGACACAGAGCATGCACCATGGACCACTGCACACAGTCATCCAGTGCACAGGGAACATCACACACACCACAGACACTGACTGAAAGCTACTCCCACACTATAGTCACTTCCCCATGGACACACACACATACCCATTACTGCACCACCCCTGATGCCATGCATACCACTGCAGCTGAGCACCTATAGCCCACTGCAAATCAAAGACCACCACAGTATTCATATCAAAAGACTTGAAATGAAAAACATCAAACAAAACTATTTACAAGTATGTACAGATGTGTGGAGGGAGGGCCACAAACAAGGTGGGGGTGGGTAACGGTCAGGGGTGAACAAATGGGACAGGAAAGGAGGGGTGTGAGGGTGGGTCCAGGGGGGTAGGGGAAATCAGGGGCATAGAGATGGTCACTGGGAGCCCCGCTTCCCGCTCCAGCTGCTCCACCTTCCGTGTCTCCGCCGGACACCCAGTCGCTCAAACCCCTGCAGTATGTCCAGTGATGCCCTCGCCACTGTCAAAATCTCCTGTAGTGCCTCCTGGATAGCATGCAGCTGGTGGACACCTAGGACAAGGGAGCACAATCAATAGGTGTGAATGCACAGCCCCATACAGCCCACCCACTGTGCATGGCATACGGCCATGGGACATGCCTCTGTGATGGTGTGTGACCATCCACAGTGATCACATCCACAAGACCTGCCCACCCAGGTGCATACAGCCATGCGGACCGCTGCACACACCCACTGGCCAAGTCCTGCACAGCACCACTGTGGCTGTTTAGTGACATGGCTATGTGGTGCGAAGGCAGTGGCACAGCCATGTACCCAGTGCATGCATGGACCACCATTGACTCAATCCAAGACATGCAGTGCCACTGGACAGTGCTGACTGTAACAAGTTTCGTGCATGGCAGTGGTGTCAATGGATGGTGGCCATGCCCGCTGCCCACCCTGTTACACAGCATGCAATAGTAATCATGGAGGAGCGGCACTCACCATCATCAGGCCAGTCCCTCTGATGATGTGGACTGTCGCCCCTCCTACTGGCCCTGTCCTCCTGCTGGTGCCTCTGCTCCCTGGCAAGCCACCTCTCTTCCAGCCCTGTGGTGCAAACATGGAGAGAGGAACATCAGTACAATCCTGCAGCAAAGTCCCCCTACCCCCATGTGTGTGCAATCCCACCCAGCCAGACCCACCCACCCACACCCTGATAGCACCACCACAGCCAACACCGGACAGTCCCTTTCCCATGTTCCGGTCACATGCAACTGTGATACCCATATGGAAGATAAAAGTGTGTGGATGTAACACCTACCTGCCCGTGGCACCATGCCCCTCCTGGCACGTGTCCGCAGGTGGGCAAGCAGGTCCAGTTCCCTCCTCCTCAGTTCGCCATACC
Source organism: Neoceratodus forsteri (assembly GCA_016271365.2). NCBI lineage: Eukaryota > Metazoa > Chordata > Ceratodontiformes > Ceratodontidae > Neoceratodus > Neoceratodus forsteri. Next base: position 127,710,783 of record CM028136.1, on the reverse strand, counting down.
TGTGGCAGTACTGCTTCGCTGTCCACCTCCTTCCTGTGGCCTCCTCCAGGGCGTCGGCCACCTCCTGCCACACCTGGCTCCTGGACCTGTCCAGGGGTACCTCCCCAAACAGTGGGCCATAAAGTGGCTCAACAATGGCCACCAGGTTAGCCAGTTCAATTTGGGTCCACTGGGCAGCCCTCCTCCGCACCATCTCAATTGCTCAGTAGGTTCAAAATGGCGCTCTGCAGTGCGACTCCACCACATGCAGATGCTGCACAGTACAGTGCTGCCATTCCCTATAGCGCTGTCACCAAACAGCGTGATGGTGGTGCACCCATGCCTGATGCATGGCGCCTAGGGGGCAAAGGTTGAGCACAGGGTCAAGGGTCTCTGGTGCACGGACAGGCACAGCGCCATTGGAACCCAATGTGTGTAGCTCAATTGGGTGCCTGTGTGCTACCTCCAGTAGTGGTCTACCACGCTGTTGCCCCAGTGCGCCTATGATGCCCCAGTGCCACCAGCGCCATATAGGTGAACATCGCTGTAGCGCCACTGGCACAATGGTGGCCATGCCCTGAATTGCCTCCCGCGCACAGTACGTCAGCAGCGTGGCAGGCACCTGTGTCAGCAACCAGGGCATGTGCAATGAGGTGTGTACTGCACATGTCACAGAACTGCACCCTTGACTCAGCACGTTCAGCACAATTGCGCAAAGCGCAACAGCGCGATATTCAGCCATCATATGCAAATCAGCTAATCAGCTATTCAATGACGCAGCACTGCAATTTGCATCCACTTAAAGTTGCGCCTCACCTCATTTGCATGGGCTGCACTATAAAAGTGCAACATTGGGCTGCACTGGCCATAGTCGGTTACTGCAGTCTATAGGTGAGTTGCATGCTGTTTGGGAGTGTGGACTGTGGATTTTGGGACATGCATGGGACTGCACAGTCACAGGTAACAACTTTCATTCTCACAGGCTAAATCATGACTGAGAGAGTTGTGGGAGAGGAGAGGAGAAACACAGTGGTGGGAGGAGGAGGAGGCCTAATTTCACCAAGGCCGAGACGGATGCCCTGTTTGAGGCCTACCTGGATCAGGAGCTGCTTCTCAGTGGACGGCAGGGAACATCACAGGCCCGTGCTGCTGCATGGGAGGACATGGCGCATGCATTGAACTTGCATGGCAGCCACCAGCGCTCCATGCAGGAGTGCAAGAAGAATATGGGCACAGACAGGAGGAGGAGGATAAAAGAGAAGGTGGCTGCCATCAGGGCAGCATGAGCTGTGACAGGTGGGGGACAGCCGGAGGTGCTACACCTGACCCCACAGGAGGAGAGGGCTGCAGGCAGCATGCAGCATTGTGCCATTGAGGGTGTTCTGGGTGGTGGCTTCCAGACGGGTGGTAGCCCGTCACTGCATGGTAGGTCATGGTCTGTCTATTGGGGGGGCAGGGTAGGTCACTTGCAGTAACACGACTTTGTTTTCCCTTACAGATCCTGAGCATCTGCATGGGTCAGTGGTGGTGGGCCTGTCCACTGAGGCCAGTCAGATGGAGATGGAGGAGGGCTCATCCACCCCCACAGGTATACATGGCTCAGTGTGACAGTAGGCCTGCCTGGCTGTCCAGACTGATGTTTTTGGGAACAGGTGCGGAGGAGGCTCTGCCCATGTCCCAGCGTGCCAGCGTCCACAGATGCCAGCATGCTGTGACTCGGGCTGGTGCCAGGTCCGTCACCGATGATGATGTCGCTAACGCTATGGGCAGTGACATGTGTGTGCCACGGGATGGCCACACAGCAGGTAACATCACAGCCATGGCTGTGGGTGGTGCCGCCATGGAGGCCTGCGTGTCATCACAGTCCCAGCCTGTGCCTGTCAGCACCAGTGGGGCAGCACTGGTGTGTGTACAGGACAGTGGGTTTGTTGCAGCCACTGCAGCACACCAGTGAGCCCTGGGGAGCGGCAGCTGGAGAGGCAGCATCAGCAGTTGGTCAATGGGCTTGGGGGTACAGGGTCAGGGGGCGGCGTCAGTGCACCGCCTGTGGACATGCCCAGACCTGGTCCTGGTGTGCAGCACCCACCCTCAAGGGGTGCTGAGCATCAAGGCCGCACACACCCTGAGGGACAGGATGCCAAAGAGGCAGGTGACCTCTTGGATGAGCACACCCGCATACTGCAAGCATCAGTCAACCAGCAGATGCGGCTTGCGATGTTGGTGGATGCACTGTGTGCGGCTCTGGATCGGGCAGAGGAGCGTCGCAGCAGAGACATCGCTCTGATACTGGCAGGGATGGACCGTTTCGGGATTATGTGACTGCTGCTATTGACAGGCAGACACAGGCATTCACTGCTGTCATGGCCACAATGGGCAGACAGTTATTTGCCCATGCATTGCAGACACCACGTAGTGTACTGTCCACGCCCTGTCCTGGCATCATGCGACACCATCCTTTTCGACACCGGGTTCAGCTGTGGGCATCCCGAGCATGCCTGGCGCAGGCATGTTTGGTGTGCTACAGACCCCCTGCTCAAGCACGGTCGCATTCACACAGTGGAACCCCTGGGTGGGCCATCGGTGCCTCCCCATGAGACCAGTGGTCAACCTGTCAGTGCTGGCAGGTCTCGGCGGGGCCGCCCATGCATCCGTGGTGGCCGGGGCACTGTGGCACGTGACTGACCTGTCTCCCAACACGGCTACTGTCTGGTGCTTCCCTGTGTGCATTGTGTCAGTCAGCGGGCATTGCACGGGTGGGTACCCGGACCTACACGCGGACACACAGTCCATCTACACACCCTCCCAGCTGCTGTCTACAGTTGTGTGTGCATGATGATGCCTGCATTGCACTGTACAACAATGTGCAATGGTGCTCAGCATCTGACACATGCACAAGGACAGGCAGTGGGCGTGGTGGTCTGTGGACACGTGTGTGGCTAGGGGTGGTGTTCTGGGTCAGTGTGCCTCCTACCCTTTGTGCATGTCTGGTGCATTTTGTGTGTGTGTGTGTCCACGTGGCATGTTAGACTTCACCCATCCCTGGTTGTGTGTGTGGTTCCATGCCCGGCTAGCTCCCTTGATGGCATGCACCCCTGGTGTGTGTCCATGCATGTTTGTGGGTTGTGCCTTAGCCACTGTTGGTTGCACATGGCCCCATGACTTACCTGGGTTGTCTGAAGTGCTCCGCTGTGATGGTGTCCCGGTGCAGCTGTGCCAGTAGGAGCAGTCGGGGGTCCCGTTGCCTAAGGGGGGGCTGCCCATCACCATTGTCAACAGCGTCCTCATCGTCTGCATCACTGTCCCCCTCTTCAACCTGTACAGCTATCCCACATTCGTTGGCCATGTTGTGCAGGATGCAACAGGCCAGGAGTAGCCTGCAGGCCTTTGAGGGGCTGTACTGTAGGGCACCGCCGGAGGTGTCCAGGCAACAGAAACGTGCCTTCAACATCCCAAACACCCGCTCAATGACATTATGTGTGTTGGCATGTGCCTCATTGTAGCGTTGCTGTGATGGGGTCGGGGGCCTCCGGTAGGGTGTGAGCAGCCAGGGATGGAGTGAGTATCCACTGTCACCTGTGTGTAGAGGGTGGAGGTTAGTTTGGTGAACAGCATCGCCCTGCCCCAGGCCCTGTAGGCCACTACCCATGCCACCTCTGACCATGCCCTCCCAGGCCCCATGATTGTCCGTGTGGCTTGCATCCTCACTCACTAGGTGGCCAGTGGGGATATCCCCACTCTCGAATCTGTGGCACAGTGCTGACTGGTGCTAGATGAAGGCATCATGTGCTCCCCCAGGGTGCGTGGCACAGACATTGATTATGCACCCCCTGGCATCGCACACTGCCTGGCAGTTGATGCTGGCATAGACCCTGCAATTTATATATGTGGCCCCCTCGAGGCCAGGTGGTGTGTGGATGGCCAAATGGGTGCAGTCTATTGTCCCTAGCACGCCAGGCATACGTGCTACCCTGTGGAACTCCTGTATGTTTGCTGTGCACTCCGCTGGTGTGCTTGGGAAATGGATGTACTCCTCAGCATGTGGCAGCAGTGCACTGAGGAATTGGGTGAGGTAGCATGATGTGGCCAACTGGGTTAAGCCTGTGGTGTCCCCAGTTGGTCTCTGGAAGGTACCCGTGGCGAGCAAGCACATGCAAGCTGTCACTTTCATCTCCACTGACAGAGCATGGCTCCGTCGTGTGGGTGCCTGCATCACATCACTGCACAGCTCACAGAGCCACCTCAGAATTGCCTGATTCAGATGGTACCGGCCCACGATCTCCATATCACTATACAGCTCGAAGCTGGTGTGGGCTCGGTACTGCCTGTTGGGGGCATACCGCCGATGGGCCCTTCCATGGCCACGCCCCCCTGCTGCCTGCCTTCTCACCCCCCTCATTACTGCCTCCATCTGGATGGTGACACTGGCCATGTCCCTGGCTTGTGTTCACCCCCCCTGGCAGCTGTTTCTGTATTCTCCCCGCTGTCCTGGCTGCTACTTCCCCTGCACCGGGAACACCTGCCTGTGCTGGCCTCACTGCTGTGTGGCATACTCCCTTCTGCACTGTGGCTCCCACTTCCCCTGAGCCTGTTGATTCCAGGTGCCCTTTCCAGGCCTGCCCTTGTGTCCCTGCTGCCCAGTTTGTCCTGCTAGACTTCGCCCCATGTGCCATCCCTCAGCTGCATGACGGCGCCCTTGCTCCCTTTTATTTAGGATCATTTCCACTATGGCGCAACTTCCGCTGGCTCCCCTATTGTGTATGGCACATGTTGTTGAATATCGCACTGTGCCATTTATGCATAGTTCCTCCGCCTTCAGTTGCGCATGCATTCATTATCATTGCGCTGTTGCTCAGTGTGATTTGGGGGGGCGCAACTGCCTCCTGCTGAATATCGCAGAATGGCGCATTTTCAGACTTGTGCAGGCACAGCCATATTGTGTATGGCTCAACTCTTTTGAATATCTGGGCCATGATGTTTTGATTTATGGGCAGTTATCAGAACCCTGAATGGGATGGCACAGGAATATGGTATATGTTCTGTTTGCATGTATTAAATGAGTAATATGGCAGATTAGATGCCAGAATTTTCTGAGAGAGGAGATTGTGACATTGGATGATTTATTTTTTAAATTACAAGCTGAATTGGATGGGGTTTACTAATATGAACATTCTCATTTAGGGACACATTTGGGTCAACATTACTGGAGGGGTATTGACTGTGTGGGGTGATTGGGGTTGTGAGTATTATTTTGTTTGATTGCTTCAACACTGCTTATTCCTTACATTTGTATAATTATTTTCTTGTATTTTGTACAATTATGGTGTTTATCACTTTTTTGGGTTTTTGAATAGAAAATGCCCCTACTCCTTTCAAGAAGTGCCATGGGATATTTAACATACACCTTAACTACCACTAGTACAGGCAAATGGGACCTCAGTTTCATACAAAAGATGGCACCTCAGAAGTGCAGCACTCCCCTCATGCTGCACTAGTGTCAGTATTGTTATTTAAACCAAGTGCCTGGTGTGGAGATAGAACCCACAGCCTACTGATCTTCCAGCCTCAGAGGCGAGTGTGCAACCTGCTGAGCCACTGACACTGATAAACTAGCCAGGGTAGATTTTCATTTGCTATCCAAGCCACATGGTGGTTTAATGATCTCCCTGAATCCCTTGTGGACCCCCGCAAACTCACACCTTTTAAGAATTCCCTAAGAAAGGAACTTGCTTAAAAATCTGATTGCTGTTGTTTTATATGTCCAAATATCTCCCTGAATAATTTTGTGGCTTGGTTGTCATCTGGCTAAACTCTACTCTTCTATACCTTGTTTGCAACCCTAATGTCTGTACTTGACCTGGATCCCCTTGAGCTGGTGACATCTTATAGTATATACGGTATGTATTCAGAGTGATCTGTTTGCTCCTGATGTGGAACCTTTGGAAATGAGCACTTGTGCTCAAAGGTGTTATATGAATTTCAAATAAAATAAATACATAGATAAAAACTATGTAGATGTGCTGAGCTTAATCTATTAATCATGCTGAATCATTAAGCAAGAACACAAACGTCTCCACTTTGAGTAGATAAGGGAATATATCTTTGTTTTGTGGCACAGTTCATTCTAGGTAGCTTGAGTTTTCTTATGATTAGAAATATATCTTTCTTGCATCCAGGATAAGTGACAGTGCATCTCTCTGTCTCTCTCTCTCTCTTTCTCTTCAGAACAACAGTATAGAGAAAATTAGTCTTTGCTGGCTTCTGGAGTGTCTCCGATCTTAAACTGAAAGAATGTCAGGTCCTTGGAAAAAACATATGTATTATACTTGTTCTATGAAATAAAATGAGCCAGACACAAATGGTGCCACCTTAATTCATCTTGTGTTATAACTTCAATTACTGTATACAATGCTCAGTGGAGCAGATATCTGAAGCTGCATCTTATGTGAGATAATTTTCTTTGATATTAATTTGTGTGACCCAATTTTAAGTCGGTATCATATACCAGAATAGATTTTCCATTTAAAAGAAAAAGTTGGTGCTCTATTACATTTGCCTTGGACCTGCAAGATACTAAGTGGTGTACTTTCAAATGGGTGCACAAGTCTTCATCCACCCAATTGTGCCTATGACCACCTGTCCCATTTTAAAAAAAATCCATCCTTTGGGGATAAAAGCAATGTAATTTACTACAATATGCTTATAAAATGGCAAGGGAAAACCTGAATCCTCTTTGACGAGGGACATTGCCTGTCCATGCCTTAAAAAGCAAACACTGCATGGGCAGCTGCCAGATCACATTACCATGTCAGAAAAGTCCCATTACCTAAAAACAGGGACTATTTCATGTAGATAATGTTGCCATTAGTACATATGAAGAGCTCCTTTAATAGGCTCAATAAACCACTACAGGGTGTGCATTTCTGGATTTGAATGCACTTCCTAGTTGTGTAGGGAAACTCAGTCTTTGGTCTTATGTCTCACTCATTTGGGGCAGATATAAAATTCCTTTAATGCACACCCTGACATGGCTTATTATTTATATAAAAAAATCATATCAACTAAATGTGTGTTACCTTTTCATACAAATTTGAGTGCAAACTAGATGGGCAGGTACAGCTGTTAGGCCATGCTGTGCATGGTCCAACAGTTCTAATGACAATGAACTACGTCTGCAATTGAAATTGGGACAGATAGATTCAGAACTGATCTCTTTGAGAATCCAACTCTAAGTTTAGTATCGTAAAAATACAGGATAGAACGCTATATATTTTAGAAAAGGTCACTGTCCAAGCCTTAAAGAGGCATGTCAACTACTGTTACGGGAGGCTAAAAAAACTGAAAAATTCTAAGCAGCCATCAGTTGGCTCTAGGGCCATTTTTTGCCAAGGCTGAAGGGTTTATTGTTTGTTTTGTTTTGTTTTGCTGTTAATCTATTTTATCACCTCATCCCTTATGGTACTCCCTCCTTCCAGGGCACCCAGCCCCATCTCCCACTCGCAGCTTACCCCTCCACTTTCCTACATGGCTTGCACCCCATGGCAGGGTGGTGGGGATCCCTCAACCCTCTGGAACAGATCCGCTGTGGTGGGTTGCTGCCTGTTCACAGGAGTGGGGCCTGTGACGTCTGGCAATCATCCTGCCGAGGGGCCATTTTCTGTTTTTCTCCCCCCCCGAGTGGCACAGTGACGTGCAATGTCACCAATGACCAAGCCAAGCATGCTGCAGCACGCGACATGCTGGGCAACTGCCCCATAACTGCCTGCCCCCTGCATGTGAGCCTCCTGTGCTGACCCCCAGCCTCAGCTTGGGGTCAGGCATACAGTGGACCCCGTCCCATCCCCATCCCCGGGAGAGGAGAACAGTTCTCAGGACACTCAATCCTCTCCCTCCGCAGCTGACCTCCGGCAGCCCACTTGCACCATGAACACGGGTCAACGGCGTGGCAGGAGGTAAGCATAATGCCTCAGCCCTGCACGCCACTGGGACTGCTCAAACAAGGCTGAAGTGTAGTGTTTAAAATGCTGTTTACCTGTTAGTGCACAACTGTGAATCTTAACTCATTCTGAAGAAAGAGTATGGCTAGGCAGAATGTGACATCAGCTATTAATAAATAATTCCAGCCAGATTCATCATAGCCTCCAGACACTACAGAACATGACAATTACTCTGAGTTTTTACAGAGCAAGGCAATATTAATATGGTTTGCTGTAATACAATCGTACTGCAGTGTTTACCACAGCATAAATGTCCTTCTGGATGCGTACAGATCTCAGCATCAAGAAACAGTATACTGCAACTAAGGAGTGTCAAGGCAGTTCTGACATTTTTACTTAAAACACCTCTTACAGTACTGGGGTTGGACAGTTATACAATAAAGAAATTTTGTGGCAGTTTGTATAGTGATACCAACTGGGTAAAATGAGATATATGAATATTTTTGCATTTGTCAGCCTTATTTTCCTAAATACTGGATCAATGTTGTCCATTATTGTTAATGGCTTTTACATTCCCCAGGCTGTACCACGTGAAGCCCAGGTGCCACCATATAGAAACTGTGGAATACTACCGATATCCTTATAATAAGTAGGGTTACATGCTTCCTGACCAAAACATCAGTATTGTTGTCAAGCTTTGTACTTCAAGGAAGGGGCACAAAAACAACTGGAATACTAACCATATTTTGTGCCTACCCCAGACACCATGTCCCAGGTCATGGACCTAGTACCAGTAATATTTCGCAGTCATACTATATGTGGACTAACAAGAAAGGAGAAGAAAGCAAAATGTACTCAGTTATCCCATGGCTACAATGAGCACAGTACTTGTGCCTAGGCTTTTCTAGCTTTTCTTCACCAAACATATCACATACAGCATATTTTAGAGGGCAGATTAATCTTTAATATGCTCATTGCAGCATGCATAAACAAATGAAGTTCATCTTTATACTAAGCATCTAAAACTTTATTACTCACTTTTCTGTAAAAGGAAGCACACAATAATGTGTAGTTCCTCCATTGCTCATTCTTGAGTTTGCAAACTTAATTCAGTTCATGTACATTTATTCTGACAGGAAAATGCCTGACTAATACTCATCTGGCTGAGTCAACAAAAATAAAAAGTAAGAGAACCCCTTTTCCATGGAGATAAAAGTAAGAAAATAGCCAATTTATGCAAAAAGAAATTTTAACTTCTCAGATTTACCATAGAGGAGGCACTGGACTCTTTTAGTTTCTATCTGTTACCACAAACCCCGTAGAGCTCCTCATCAGAAAAGTGATTTGAACTTTGTGAATAAAACAAGGGTAGAGTGGGCTAATTTGGGATGTTTTTCTTTTACAGTTTGGAGGTGTGTGGTACTCATATAGCATTCTCCCATTGATTGACTCTGAATTACTTTGGTGGAAGCACTTTAAAGGACAGACATTAGGCAATGCACTCTATATAAGAGTAGCCATAGTGATGTGTGAAGTCGGCATAATTCACTCAACAAATCATTTCATGACTTGTGCTCAATCTGTTAAGAGAATTTGTGCAATTTGTTAATTCCCAGAGAGCAGATCCCCCATGAAGTGTGCAATTTTGTGGGTGAAATTCCACCCTTCGTGGGCAAAAATTATTGTTATTAGTGGGCACCCCCTGCCTATCTCCAACCCCACTGTAAAAATAACATTAAATCCCTGGTGTCTAGTGATCTGCCACCCACCCACCCATCTCCCTGCTGATCACTGGTCTCAAAGTAAAAATAATATTAAATCCCTGTTGCCTTGTGGTCCTCCCCCCTTCAAGATCGCAGGCCCCAATGTAAGAAAAATATATAATTAATGAAATCCTTGGTGTGTAGTGAACTTCCACCCCACCCATAGGGAAGTGCCCCCACCACCACAACCTGACCCTGGAGCAGGCAAATAGCATAGCAATCCACTCTCCACCACAGCTGGCTGCCTGACTGACCTGGAATGAATGAGCACATACATATACAAGTATGTGCTCATTCATTCCAGGTCCATCAGGCAACCAGCTCTGGTGGAGAGTGGATGGCTGTGCTAGTTGCCTGCTCAAGGGTCAGGCTGGGGGGAAGCAGGATGGTGGGGCACTACACGACAGGGTGGGGGTCAACTAGGCACTAGAGATTTAATGTTATTTTTTTACATTGGGGACAGCAATCAGCGGGGGGAGTGACCACTAGATACCAGGGATTTAATGTTATTTTTTTACATTTGGTCCGGCAGTTGTTGGGGTGGAACACTAGACACCAGGGATTTAATGTTATTTTTTACATTTGGGCTGGCAATCAGCAGGATGGGGGGACCACTAGACACTAGGGATTTGCAGGATTATTTATTTGTAACTTCTCCTTGTTTTGGTTTTTAAACTTCAAAAGCAAGGCAAAGTTACAAATGGCAAACTGCCACCTTCGCGAATAGATTCATGGAGGTGAATTTGATGACTTTGTGGAAAATTAGCAGGTGAAGTAAACCTTTGCTGCATCTCTATGCAGGCATTTCTTAGTTAGGGCCAGACTCTGGGGTTCCACCTTCTCATGTGGTGGTTTGGCTTCTTCATTTTACAGCTGTAAAATGAAGACTAAGAGCACCCTTTCTCATGGAGACAAAAGTAGGAAAATAGCAAATTTAGGCTGAAATAAATTTTGACTTCTCAGATTTACTGTGCTTCGGGAGGTGCACTGGACTCTGTTTTTGTTTCTTGAGTCTGAGGCCCGCTCCACTGCATGGTTTGGTTCAGCATGAGAACAACATGTCAAAAATAAGCATTTGTCAATGCCGAATGTTGTCTCGCTGGCATTGGCATTGGTAGTGCCAGAGTTTGAGATGCATAATAGGAATGGCAGTGAAGTACTGAAATGATGCCAACCCCACCACCACCTCCCTGTAGATACTGAAATGCATTGGGGTGTGCCTTTGGGTTTTCAGCTATAACGCTCATGCCATTGTACCTCACCGTACCCTGTAGACAGTGACAAGTGTTGTGGTGTGCTTTAGGGTCTTTGGGCATTACACTTACCCCATTACATAAGGAACTATGTGGAGGTGGGTGTAGTATAGGAGAATGGGGTGAACTTTGTAGCTAAACACTGCAAGGCACACCACAATGCCTGTCACTGGCTGCAGGGTGGGGGTGGGGGTGGAATGGCATGAGCATTACAGCTGATGATCCCAAGTCACACCCCTGACACCTGTCAGTCACTTGGGGGGGATGCTACAGTTGGAACCCTAACATTATAGTCATGTGTTGGTATTTTCACTCCAAATTTTCAACGTGGGCTTTTTGTGACCCCTCACCTCATGAAGAGTGGCACAATCAGTTTGTAAGCTGAAAGGTGGTTTTGCACAGTGGCTATGCCATTTGGCGACACAGCGATGAAAACACATTTTTGGCAGGAATGTGTAACATGACAATGGTATTGTTCATGAAGAGGCATACAAAAATGGCAACGTTGAAAATCTGGAGTGAAAAAAATGAAAAACTGGTGGAATCATTAGCATGCATAGAAACTGCGCAACACCTGTCCGTAACCCAATTATTTGAGGGAGTTTTTTAACCACATTTTCAACATAGGTATTTTGGGACCTCCCCTCATGATCAGTGGTGTTGTGATTTTGTTAATGTGTCCCAAAAGGTGATTTCTCACAGCGACCATGCCATTGTGCGCCACAGCTGCGGAAAAACATTTTGGGCAGGCTGTGAAAAATGACAGCTGTACTGTTGATAAGGAGGTGTGAAAACATGGCAGTGTTGAAAATCTGGCATGAAAATATTGCAAATTTGTGAAGTTAAATGGGTGCGTGGAAATTGCGCAACGCAAGCTTGCAACACAGTCATTTAATGGACTTTCGCCACTGAATTTTCAATATAGGCATTTTAAGGCTCTGCTCTTGAACAGTGTCACCATCATTTCCTCAAACTGTCCCAAAAAGTGATATCGCACAGCGACTGTGCAATTCTGTGCCGGACATGTGAAAACATGTTTCAGCCAGGATATGTAAAATGACAGCTGTGCTGTTCATAAGGAGGTGTGGAAAAATGCCAATGTTGAAAATTGGGAATGAAAATATTACAAATTCACGAAGTTATATGAGTGCATGGAAACTGCACAATGCATGCTTGTAAAACACTCATTTTATGGACTTTCTTCACCAAATTGTCAACATAGGCATTTTAGGGCCTCTGCTAATAAGCAGTGTCACTGTCATTTTCATAATGTGTCTCGAACATGGATTTCCCACAGTGACCATGCTATTCTGTGCCAGAACTGCGAAAACACATTTCGGCCAGGATGTGAAAAATGACAGCTTTACTGTTCATAAGGAGGTGCAGAACAATGGCAATGTTGAAAATCTGGAGTGAAAATATTATAAATTTGTGAACTTACGAACGTGCCTGCAAACTGCGCAACATGCACTCATAACACAGTCATTTTATGGAGTATCGTCACCAAGTTTTCAACATAGGCATTTTAGGACCTCTGCTCATGAACAGTGTCACTGTCATTTTTGTAATCTGTCCTGAACACTGATTTCCCACAGTGACCACACTATCCTGTGCCAGAAGTGTAAAAACACATTTCAGCCAGGATGTGAAAAATGACAGCTGTACTGTTCACAAGGAGGTGTGTTAAAATGCCAATGTTAAAAATCTGGCATGAAAATATTGCAAATTCATGAAGTTACGAGCGTGCGTAGCAACTGCGCAACACACGCTCATAAAACAGTCATTTTTTAGATTTTTTCCACCAAATTTGCAACATTGGCTTTTTGAGAGCCTACCTCATGAACACTGGCACTGTCATTTCGTTACTCGACCCCTAAAGGTGATTCCATGCAGTGACCGCGAAATCATCTTTCAGGGCCGAATAATGCCATGACAGTGACAGAATTCATGAGGAGGGATCCCAAAAACCCCATGTTGAAAATTTGGTGCCAAAATTCCCAAAAATGCCTGACATATGCATCAAAGTTGAAAAAACTTTATTCATTCCATTATACAGCTTACCAGCATTTTCTCAGTTTGCGGTCAGCTTTGAAGAGTGCAGACGTGTTCCCGGTCCACCGAAGATCATCGTGCCAGACTCTGGAGGTAAGTATGGGGTAAGGAGGAGTGTGGGGAGGCAGGGTGTACACAGGGTGGGCACAGGTCACCGGAGGGGGCAGGGAGACACAGAGGGACCTTTTTTTCCCACTGGGTAAAAAAAAAACACATCGCAGGACAGTTTTTTTTACAGGGTATTTGGCAACCTGGGTTGGGCTCCCAGCATGCCACCCACATGGTTTTTTGAGGGGGATGCAGTAGCCAACGGGAGATTGGGCACCCCCGTTGGCACATAATGAAGGGGAGTGGGGGTCACGAGCTGAGGGGCACAGAAGAAAGGGGGTGACATCATGTTGATGGGGAGAGGGCTCACCAGTCGGCAGATCTAACTGGGAAAGGGGGGGAACTGAAGCCAATTGGGATTGGGGCCCCCATTGGTAAAGAAAAGTGTTTTTTTTGGTAGGCGCATGATGCCGAGGAGGATTGGGCACCCCCTCGTCAGACAGCAGAAATGGGGAAGGGGGAATTATGCTGATGGGGAGTGGGCTGTCTGTCGGCATTGTGACAGATGGTGGTGGCATTCAGTGCCGCCATGCTGCCTGCACGTCAGGAGTCATAATGTGGTCACACTGTATGAGCGCTTTGCTCTTATTGCAGCGGACCTTTTCTCTGATGTTGTGGCCACATTGGATATGCAGGGTGTTGGCTCCTGCTGCTGGCTGATTGGGGAATGAGGGATGCACCTACTGATGCGTGCCCTGCATTTTCCCAGCAGTGACCACGCCTCCAAATCTGCTACTACCGCAATATGTTGGCTGTGCATGTGTGAGCCAACATAATGAAGCTAAGTACCACCACCATTTATACAGGTGGCTAAATACTTGTAAACACAAAGTGAATTTATTTACTTACGAGTTGACGCGGTGAGATGCAAAACTAGTTGGAGTATTGTTTGGTGATCTCTGCTGGTGTTCCTAAGAAGAGTTTAACACTAATGGAGTACCAGGGTGCAACCTTTTTGCAAATACATTCACTTTGTGCTTACAAGTATTTACCTTCCTGGCACTGTTTTGTTATTACAGACGGTGGTGGTGCATAGCTTTATTGTTACCTTGTTTTTCTTTCTTACCAAAAAAACAGTAGCACCCCTCATCAAAAATATGATTTGAACTTGTGAATAAAACAAAAAAAGAGCACCTTAGTTTGGGAACCATTTGGCTGAGACACTTTTACTCGTCGCTGTTTTTCTGTTCCATTACTGTAGGTCTTGTCTTAGGTACACTCCTACCTACCCTCCATTGAACTTACATTTGGTTGTTTATCGTACCAAGCAGGCACCCCTTACTAGCTTTGGAATATAACCTCATAAACTCTGTCCCATACCCAACACTCATGCCATTGCTGTACTGTGTTATTTAGAGATGTTACAAAATTTTACTTTGCCGGAGAAGTTCTGGTGAAGTCCTAGTGAAGATGCAAAATTCATCTTCCCAAAACACTTTGTGAATCGTTCACTTTGCCACTTTGCAATGAGTTTCCCTTAGTAAGTGGCATTTTTTCAGGCAAGTCAGCAGAAGTCATTGTGAAGTTATCACTTCACCTATGAATTTGCATGGCTTCACTTGAAAGAGTGCAACTTTGTCAGACAAAAAACATCATGATGTTGCTACATCATGAAACTGGCAAACTTTTTGAATTAATTCACAGTGAAGTTTGCCAACTTTGAGCATGTCTAGTGCCAATACATTTATGGCCAGAATTGTCATACTATTATTATTCCACCTATGCCATTTTGTAATTAATTGTGTTTTGTTTGTAACTTTTGACTTTCATGTTGCATTTCTTTGTATCGTTTTTGCATTCACATTGCATTTCTACCTTATGTATATATTGTTTTTAACTGTTTTTCTACTGTGAAAACTTATAACGCTGCCTGCTGTTGTCCTCCTTGAGACCCCCATGAAAACAAAATGCCACACCATATGTGTTTATCACAGCTGAATTAATTTCAAATAAGTTATAAAAAGTTAATCGAGGGATGTAGTCTTCCATTTGGTGGCTTCAACTACTGCGATATAGACTGGGCAGAGGGAATGGTTACATCAAAGTGCAGTAGGTAATGTCCAGATCTTGTGGAAGACTGTTACCTAATGCAGTCTATTAAATGATTCAACCCCCTCATGGCCACCCTGGTACATACTTGACCCCATGGTGGGTAACTAGCATAGCCCCAATCCACCTCAGCTTGTCACTACCTTCTGTTCCATGATGTCTGTTAGTGCTATTCACAAACCTAAAAAAATGGAAAAACCAAAAAAGTCCCAAAAAATTCCTCACTGTACATGCACAGGGGCTTAGTTGTTTTTTTTTTTTGTTTGTTTGTTTTTTGCCAAAGGGATTGAAATTGGTGTCCAACAAAATCTAGTTTAGGGCCAGATTTAAACTCCTTAATTGTGTGATCATGAGAGGGGTATATTCCCTGATATTCAGATTAAAATAGAAGTAATAACATAAAAGCTAAGACTACAAAAAAAACTATTGGTGATTCACCCCCCCAAAAAAACATAAAAACTTCCCAAACGTCCCTAAAAACCTGAACTGCACATGTACTGGGGCTTAGTTTTTTTAACTGTTTATTCTGTTGCCTTTAACATCGTCAATGTTTCATATTTTAAGCACAAATTTGAGGGATGGGCTACTTTCCACTTGCCTTATGATCACCCAAATGGCAATCTTCAGACCTTCTCATTATGTCTTTCCCTTCACATGGGACTCATATGGCTCTGCACAAAGCATGCTACAGATCTGATGCTATTCTCTACATGTCTGCTCCTTCTCACAAGGTCTGCAGTGCCCTGTGTGATGCAACCAATAGTTCCAGTGCCATGTTTGATGGGTTGGCTGCTTCACATAGTGCTCATAGATCCCTGTACAAAATCAAGTTACATGTCTGGTCCTGCCCACAGTGGTCTGCTGCTTTGCATAGTGCCACCAGGGCCCTGCATTTAGCAATGTACAGGCCCACGCCCGTAATTAATGGGTCTGCTGCTTTGTATTGGGCCCTACATAAAGCAAGCTACAGGTCTATTGCAAAACCCAAAGGGTCTGTACTTTCCCTGGGGCTCACAGGGCCCTGGATGAAGCAAGCTACAGGTCCAGTACCAAGGACTGTTGCAATGTCTGTAGTTATACACAGTATGTTTTTCAATAGATAAGGAAATAAAGTTGCAAAAACTATCTTAATGCTTCTGGTAGGGCTCAAGGTCATAATAAGTAGGAAAATAACAACATGGGGAAAATAATAAGGCTGCCAAAGGACTACAGTAGATGTCCATTTGTCTGTGACCCCTCCTCATGAAGCTGAAACTAGGCAGGTAGGATTCCTCCCACTGGGGGGGGAGAGCAGACTCTGGCACCACCCCAGGAGGAGGAGGAACTATGGTGGCTGTCAGCAGGGCAATGGCCATTTTGAGAGAGACAGAGGGAGAGGGGTTAAAAAGAGCTGAGGCTAGCAGCTCCTCCTCTTTTCTTATCCCTCTTCAGGTCACCACTAGCCACTCTGAAATCTCAGCAGGCATCTATTAAGGTAAGGCATGTGGCAGATAATAAGTTCTAGGACAAGAGGAATGTACAAAAGGAACAAGGACAGGCTGAACAAAGGAGTAGCCTTGAGATTCTGTCAGGAATGGGCATCCTGAGGGAATTGGGCAGGGTGGCTCAGTGCATGGGTTAGCACAGGAAGACCTATAATGTAGAAGGCAGGTCATGAACAGTGGAAAGCAGGCTTAATAAAGGAGCAGCCCTGGTATGGCCATGGTTCAATCCCCTCAGGTAAGAACTGGTAGACAGAAGTGACTGTGTCGGCCTTGGGAGAGAATGCATACACTACATAGGACCAGAGCGTTAAAAAAAACAAAAAAAGCAATAGAAGCAATTAAAGGGGGTTGGCCATGGGCACTGTATAGTGAGAATATCCCATTGCAAGCCTTCTGCTGTACAGCCCTAGCCAGGCATTCAGTAGGTGGTGAGACCACATGGTCCCAACAAGGAGGCCTTTATTTCACACCAAAATGGCAGTGTTACTGGGCACTTATGATGGGAGCAAGAGCTGTGCATCCAGCTATCCAGTGGCACAGAACAAGGGAAACCTGAAGCTACAGTTTCTGAAACAAGTCTAGCAGGCTCAGTCAGTTGCATGGATGATGGTGGTGGCTTCACCAATTGCCATGGAAGTCAGAGAGGAATGGGGTTATTGGCAGGTGTGGTCCCTATGGAGGATTGCCAGGTCAGGAGCTGGTGTGCAAACCACATGGTGGGTCCACCCTTTCTGCTTTTTTGTTGCCAGGTGGTTTGCACAACCATGGTCCCAGACCAGCTCCTGTCATGGCCACATCATTCTACTCCATAGGGCAGAACTTGTGGAGCATACAGGGAATTATTAAAAAAAAAAACTGGTAGGAACAGAGTATACTGTGACTTTGTAGCCATCAGAGAAGCCCATTGCAGCTTCCTCTCACACACTAGCTATGGATCATGAGCAGCAAATAAAATAAAACATAAATAAATAATAATGCATCAATCAACCTGTGGAGGCACAGCAGCACTTGTAGTGGTGGGGATGGTAGGCAGCGCATGTCCCCGGCAAACAAATGGTTGCTACAGTATAGTTCAGTGCCCCAGTCTGCAAAGAAACTAAATCAGAAGTTTCTGGTAAGCCTACCAGCCTGAGCTTAGGAGTTTATGAAAGAAGGGCTAGGAACAAGATGAATGGCTGGGGAAAATATTTTGCTGGATGTCTAGAGGTTGGTTTTGCTGCCTGTGAGTAAATACTCCTGTTTCCTTTCACAGTTCTGATCACCAGCAAACAAATCAGGTACACACCAAAAAAAATTTCCTTTCTGTTTTGTTTTGTTTACTTGTTTTTTTTTCTTTCTGGGAGAGTGTGGGAAGGGGGACTGTTGAAGCTAGGTAACCATGGCAAGGCCTGCCCCAAGTATACCCAGGTTACAAAAAGAACTTACTAATGTACCCTTTCATTGTGGGGTGGTTCAGTAGTTAGTTATTGAAGCTTGAATAATGCCCAGCAAGATGAAGACCATCTCAGCAAAGGCAGTGACAATGGCACTGGAAGTGCAGCTTAAAGAACTGCAGAAGGAGCAGATTAACTGGTTGGATAAGAGAGGCAGTGCCTGGGTGGAACTGCTCCCTCAGTTGCTGACAGAGACCCAGACGGGGCTTGTACTGGACAGTCTTCTGATCCATCTAGGTGGTGATGACCTGGGGCCCTGAATGTCAATTGACCTGCTTCTGACAATGAATGAGGAGCTACTGCCCATACTACAGTGGTGGCCTAAGACTGTGATCATCTGGTCCCATCTAAATAAACAAATTCTGGTCAGGGCCAATATGGCTGTGGACAGCTTTTAGGAGCACAACAGCAGTGAGCAGAATATGCTATGCTCTCGCTAAACAGGAGTCAGCCATAATACTTCAGCGATTACAGTACTGCACATGTGTGATACTCGCTCATGTGCAGTTTACCTCAGAGTCAGTCTAGCGCAACATGGCAGTGTTGATATAACTACATGTAACAACCCAGTCACCTTGGGTTACTAGAATCCCATTAGTACTAGTCTTAGGCAGGTAGGAAAAGGCAGCTGGTTGGGAGCTCATTAGGGGTTTTCTACATAATGACATCATTGTTTACTCAGCCAGCCTCAAAGAAAGATGCTTATGTCATTTAGAACTCTCATAGCAGGATAACAATTTTTAAGTTAGCTGCTCTCAGGGAGCTTAGAATGTTCATCAGAAAGTGCAAGTGTGGCAGTCAGAGTGGCAGGAGATCTGTCACTGGAGCTCTGTCAAAGGGAGCTTGATTATTTCTCACCCTAGTTTGGTAAAATCTTCAGTTTGCCTACAGGACTCTAGTTTCACTTGAAGGGGAATGAGAGGAAATGCAGTTCTTGTGGATCCAAGGGGTAACCCCCTGATGTTCCTGAAGTCACAGTTGCCTTAAGGAAGAACAATGAGTAGAATCTGACAGCTACCAGAGAAAGAAAGGCGCCTTTTGTTCATTCCATGATTGGGAGGAAGGAACAACTAATCTGCAAGTACAGAATTTGAGACCGTTCTCTGAGGGAGTTGTCTGAGGTGTGTGCCCTAGATAAGGTTAGATCACACTGGTCAGGACCCCTTTCACCACAACAGTGCTGAATTTAAAGTTAAAGTTGGGAGTCTTTAGCAATTTATTTTGGATTGGAGTCTCATTTGGTGTAACCCTGAAGGAATGGCAAAGGCTGTTTGGGGCAAAGGGTGGGAGGAATGTCATCTGGAGTTTCAGGCGGGGCTAAGTGGTTTGTGGGTTGGCACCAGTGTTCCCTGGGCAAAGACTATGCACCAGGAGGATTTTAAAGTGTGTGGCACTGCCTACAGATATATACTTTGGAAATGGAAATGTGTGGAAAATGTTTAAAGTGTGTGGCACATCCCACAAATATACACTTTAGAAGAGAGAGAGATGTTTTTGTGGAAAACAGTATTTACTCCCTACTTCAAGTGATAATGCTCTGTTGTGACATCACTATCTGTTGCCATGAGAGTAACCGTGATGTCACAAGCAGTGCATTATGACATCAGGTAGGGAGATAGCAACAAAAATAGATGAACTCTTTAGGAGCAAAAGTCATGTTTTCATGCAAATGACTTTAGCAATAAATAATGGGGAGGAATAAAGAACTAAAGTGAAATACAAGCTGAACTTTATCTAGATATTAAGTTTTGTTAAGCTTATTTTTCCTTGCATTTTTAATCATTGTCATTTATTAATGCTAGCACAGACACACAGAATGTTTTAAAATGAAGCTTCAGTTGGTTTATAGCTTTTCTCAGGGAGTGATCTTTCATGTCAATGAAATTTGACCTTGGGATAGCTTTCTTTTGATGGAACTTATGCTGTTTTGTTTAGAATTTCACTCAACTGGAGTAGTAATTTGCAAAGTTGAGGCTGTTTAGAAGTGTAATAGGAGTTATGCCAAACAAATGTAAATACCTCTAAAAGTATACAACTTACAGATAATAAACCTGTATGAAACTTGTTCAAGACAAAAAGGCCTTTCAAATGAACTTATTCATTAGGCTGCACTAATTATATTTGTTAAACTATGACCATCTGATTACCTCAATTTTCATTTTTCATAGGAGTTATGCCAAAACAATGTAAATATCTCTAAAAGTATATGTGTTACACATAAACCATCAGTATGAAAGTTGTTCAGGACAAACATACCTTTCCAATGAGCATATTCATTAAGATGCACTAATTATATTATTTAAACTATGGACATCTGTTTACCTGAATTTTCATTTTTCTTCACAATTTTCACCATTCAAATGGCTATATTTAAAAAAATCTAATGAATTCAGATTAGTGACTACCCTCATTTGAAAGGTTGTTTTGTCCTGAACAACCTTCATGTTGGTTGTATATTGGTAACTTCTATACTTTCTGAGGTATTTACATTTGTTTGCCATGACTCCTACTGTGTTCACTCAAAGAAAGAAAAAATGAGGATATTTGAAAGACCATAATTTACAAATTATAAAGAATGCAGATTAGTCACTACCCTCATGTGAAAGGTGTTTTTGTCCTGAACAACTTTCATGTGGGTTGTTTTTGTGCACCTTGAATAGTTTTAAAGACATTTAGATTTATTTGGAAGGTGTGCAAATTTGCTCTCAGAGAAAAGCAGCTAAAAAAGAAGGGATTATTTTTTTAACTGCCATAGGGATTTGCAGTTCTGGAAGAATACACTGAAAAGTACTAAAACATGTGTTCCACAGAAAGCTCTTTTTTCAAGCTAAAGCAGGATGGCTGTAGGGATCCCACAGCCATAACAAATGTACTAGCTGCAGGCAATGGACTCCAAAGCTTTAAAGTCAGCATGCATCCACATTATTAGAGAAATGCGACCATTCATGAAGTCTATAGGAGGAACAATGTTATGACACAGAGATGTTAACACCTCCTGTCACAGAGTTTATGCTCCAGATTGTGTACATTTGCAGGATGAAGGATGGGGTTTGTTGCTGGAGTTTTTTATGAGGTGTTAGTAGCACAGTTGGTGTGAGCTGCTTGGGAGGATCAGACTGTATCCATCCTGTTGCAGACTAGGAGTATTGCAGACTGATGGCACAGGGGAAAAGAGGGGATAAGTTGAATTATTCCAAAGGGCTCATCATAGAAACACAGAAATTGTCAGCAAATAAGGACTGCATGGCAATCTATTCTGCACATTTTCCCTACCTACTGTATTACCGCAGACCCTACGTGGTCACCAGCTTAACCCTTTCATTCTAACTTCATATGATTCCCTTATGTCTATCACATGCTTTCTTCAATGCTGTTGCAGTTTTTGCTCTGACCACCTCTGCTGGGAGGCTGTTCCAGGCATCCACCACTCTTTTTGTGAAGAAGTACTTCCTCACATTCCACTTGAATCTATCCCCATCCAGTTTCATAGCATGACAACTTGTTCTTGAGCATATTTTTGTTCTAAAAAATACTTCCATCTTCTACCTTATTTATACCCATGAGGGATTTGAAAGTCTCTCTCATATCCCCCTCTCCCTCCTTTCCTCCAGGATATACATGCTGAGGTCCTTTAGCCTTTCCTCATAGGGCTTATGATGCAGACTAAACACCAATTTAGTTGTCTTTATCTGAACTGCTTCTATTCTGTCCGTGTCCTTTCAGAGATGTGGTCTCCAGAGCTGAACCTAGTACTCTAGGTGAGGTCTCACCAAAGTTTTGTACAGTGGTGTAACTGCAGTACCTACCTCTCTGCTGGTGATACCCCTCCCTATCCAACCCAGCATCCAACTCAATCTCCCTACTACCATTTCATACTGTTTGGCCAACTTTAGGTCATCCAAAATGATTACCCCAGGTGTATTTCCTACTTGGTGGCCATTACTACCACTCCACCCTCTTGTACTTGACCCATGGGTTTCTTCTCTCTAAGGGCTGCAGGATGCTCAGGGTAGGAGTGGCACCACTGGGTCTTCCATCATGCATTGCTGCTGGGGGTTGGGGATGCTTCTTTCTCCTCTGGCTCCAGGTGCATCCTGTAGATAGACCTCCTTATCCCCCTGGTATGGGGCCCCCGAGCCTCAGTGCTGCCTCCTGCTGCTGTCTCTCTCACTGTTTTGAGAGCCACTCTACAGCAAGGTGGTGCTGCAGGTGACTCCTTTGACCAGAAGTCCCAAAGTGGGACTCTGGTTTCCCCCTTTTTACATTTTTTCCACAAAGACTGCAGACAACCACACTTATATCATCTGCCTTTGTGGTAAAAAATACCCAAACTGATGATCTTTGGTTGGGAGTGGGTGCAAGCTGATGTCCTGGGGAGGGTCTTTCCCTCTACATCATCATGCTGGGGCTGCTGGGAGCCACATGATCTTCCTGGGGGGGCAATGGGCTATGAGTCTGAGTGCTGATGCTGCTGCTGGGTGGCTGTGGCAGGTCCACATCCTGCTGCTGGGAGGGGAAAGCTTCTTCTGCAGACAGTGCTGTGGACATGTGGTGGGGGATCCTGCTGGTTTGGGGCCAATGACCAGCACCTGCTGCTGCTGGGGGGCAGAGGCCAGGGCCAACTGCTCCTGCTGCTGGGTGGGGATCACTTATAAATATATGCCTGTTAAGGTGAATGCATCATCCTACCCTTCCACTCGCTCCAGTTTCAGAGTGGAAGGGGAGTTTTATTAAGAAACTCCTAAAGGAAAAATGAAAAAAGGGGGAGTGAAACAAACACACACATGCACACAACATAAAGAGAGAAAATAGAACACGAGAGAAAGATAAACTTTTATTAAATAAAGAAATAGGGGATGAACAGAAGTTCAACACACACAACACAAACTCTCACTCTCACTCACAGTTCACAAAATTATGTAATTTTTGGTCTCTCTCTGTCTCTCTCTCACAGTCTGTTCTACTGTCTCTATCCTACAAACTGCAGGAAAAGGATGTAGATTCAGTGGCTTCCTGTCTGAGTACAGGTACACATGTGACCTGCAGTCTGCTTCAGAGAGCAAGTCATGTGACATGACTTTCTTCCTAATATCACCTTAGTTAAATGCTAAGATGAAACTTACCAGCAGAAGCCAAAATTTACAGGTGAAATTTCACCTCGCAATATAGGCAAAATTTCACCTCACTATACAGGTGAAATTTTGCCTCACCATAAAGGTGAAATTTCACCCCAAAGTTGTAATTTTGTGAAATGTTCTGTGAGGCGAAATTGATAATTTCACTGGCATTTCACCAGTGAAATTAAATTTTGCTGTACCCCTAATCACCAGTAGAAAACAGAAAGTTGTTATCTCTCTGTATATGCAGTTGGTGAGACCCCATTGGAAGTTCTGTGTGCAGTTCTGGAGACCCCATCTCCACAAGAACATAGACAGGATGGAGGCAGTCCAGAAGAGGGCAACTAAAATGGTGCAGGGTCTGCACCAGAAGCCATATGAAGAGAGACTAAATGAACTTAATATGTATACCCTTGAAGAAAGGAGGGAGGGGGGAGACATGATAGAAACCTTCAGGTACCTCAAAGGAATCAACAACAACCAAGAGGATAGCATCTTTCAGAAAAAGAGATGTGCAAGAACAAGGGGACACAATTTAAAGATAGAAGGGGGACAGTTCAGGGGCCATGTGAGGAAGTATTTTGTCATAGAGAGGGTGGTGGACACATGGAACAGCCTTCCTGAGGAAGTCATGGGGTCAAAAACAGTGGAGGAATTCAGGAATGCATGGGGCAGACATAAGGCTATTCTAATGGGGGGTAAGAGGAAGTAGGCTGTTGGTTAACTAGGATCTGCAGCTTATTCAATAGGTAGTGAAATGATCAGTCTGGGTGGGACAAGCAGTTCTTATCTGCCATCAAAGTCTATGTTTCTAGAAATTAATGGAAATAGTGCTATGACAGAATATAAAAAGAGTAATGGGAAGGATAGTAGAAAAAAAAAACAGAAGCGTTTAAAGGAAAACTTCTTAGAAAAACAAAAGAAGGACCCCCAGAGAATGAGGGGCTAAAGGGGAAAATAAGGAAAGTCCTAGCCAGCTTAAGAGAACTTATTTTTTACAACAGTCTATTCCCCTGGCTTCTGTAGCCACTGATTTAAGTACAGAGATCTATGAGGTTAGGGAAAAAAGGGATGATATTCAACTTATACAATTTCCAGAAACCCCACTATTGGATGTATATTATAATGAGGGCATCTCACAGGAATCTTATGATATAGGTATGTTAGAAATCTGTACCCCAAGATATAAGTCACAGTCAGCAGTGGATTACAGTGGACAGGAGGAAGATAACTCCTTGCAGACATCTACCAACTTAGACAAAAGGGACTACCAGGAAAGGTTAGAGCTGAAACAAAGGGTGCCACTTGGAGAAAACCTACATTCTGTTATAAATGATTTAAATCATACAATAGAAAAGCTAAAAAAATAGCAGTTGAAGAAAAATTAAAAAGTTGTAACAGAATTGAATCATCTTAGGGATCTCCCTCATTAAAGTGTTCTCCCTCAAGTTAACAGCAACAGCCCTCTCCTGGAATTATGAAACATGTTGCATTTGATACTGAGATAATCTATGATAGGGACGTTTTTACCAATGAGAGCGATTTTACCTCCTGTTCGTCATTTTCCAGGCAAATACTGGAAATGATAAAAAACACATATTATGCTAATATAATAAATATTGGGAAATCTATGGACATTAAAGGAAGAGATAACAAATCTGCATGCTGATGTGGTCTATAATAAAGTCATTTTAGATCAAATGAGAAGTTCACACCAGGCTGAAACTCAAGAGCTGGATACATCAGTTTCTGCATAATGAAAGCAGAAATATACATACAGAAAATAAAGCCCTCCAGGACAATTTACCCACAACCTTTTATAGGTATGAGGATTCAAGTGATATTAGAGAATTTACTGAAACTTCGAAGGACTGGATAGTTAAAAATAAAAAGATATCTAAAAAAGGAGAAAAATATGTAGAGAATGGAAAGTTAGCACTCAGGATAAAGGCCAAGGAAAAATAGTGATGGAAACTATTAAAACAACAATTGAAAAAAAAAATAGGAAAACAGGATTATCAAAAGCAGCGTATACTTGGTCTCGGTGAAAATTTGAATAGGGTAGAGGATATGGAAATTGAAATGAATGAGAATGTAAGGGAAGTACTACAAGCCCAGTATCCCTCTCTGTGTGTGAATGATTTACAGTCAAAGGATGTTGTAATGTGTACTCAGGGGGAGACCAAGGTTTGCAATATAAAGATACACACTGGGAAAGATATAAAAAGTACTGTAACCAGAGACTCATTGATACAGAAAGAGGGAAATCTCCCAGGTTTAAAGTTGACATCAAATTTAGAATTCTTATTGGAACGTTATGGAATACATTAGTTGTACCAGGAAACTCTGCCAGATCTTGTAGGAATGGACAGTCAGATTATTGCACATATCAGACCGCCACAAGGACATACATATACAGTATATAACTAGACTACCAAACATACAAATTAGAGATTGTGGGCCTGATTCCAGAAGGGTTACGTCTGATGTAACTGCAGTTGTGCCAAGTAGAATGGCACATGTAGCAACTTACGCCAGCACTTGCAACATGCGCAATTCTACATAGTGGCCTGTGACATGGCACTGGCCACTTGCGCCAAACAGCCGTTACACTGCAGAAACCCCTTGTGACATGGCACTAGGGGGTTTACGGCAGCAGTTGTGCCCCATTCTAGAAGGTCAGCCATAAAGTGCCCACATCGGGATTCTACAAGAACCCCTGGAGGAGATCCCACAATGTAAGTTATACCAGCATTCAGCAGGTTTAACTTACGGATGCCCCTGCGGGTCCTGTAGACCCATCGGCTGTCCAGTGAACAGTGTACAGTGTTCCTCTCACCCCATGCCCAGCACTCCCCAGTGGGGCCCCACAGGGCTACCCATACCCCCAGCCCCCCGAAACACCCGTTGACAGATGCCCTGCAGAGCGTCACTGCCATCCCCCACTCATGCCCCAAACCATGGGTAGCCAGCCCCTTATCCCTGGTAGGCTAGCCCCCCCCCAAACTGTATTATAATAATAATTATGAGCCCTTTATCCCTGGTAGGTTAGTGCCCCCAGAACTATATTATAATAATGATTATGTGCCCCGTATCCCAGGTAGTCTAGTGGGCCACCACCCGGCTGTGCCTGCCCACCCAACACCCCTCAACCCACCCCCAGCCGGTGACTGGCACAGGCCACCTCTCACCACCATGGCCCGCTACCAACTGAGTCCAGTATCAGTATATTAATATCTGAGCATGTCTTTACAGTATGCACTGATACTGAACTCAGTCAGCGGCTGGCTGTGGTGGTGAGAGGTGGGCTGTGCCAGTCGCCAGCTGAGGATGGGTAGGGGGTGCTGGGTGGTCAGGCATGGCCAGGTGGAGGGGCCCACTAGACTACCAGGGACATAGGGTGCATAATTCTTATTATAATACAGTTCGGGGGGGCCACTAGCCTACCAGGGATAAAGGGCTCATAACTATTATTGTAATATAGTTCAAGGGGGTGCTAGCCTACCAGGGATAAGGGGCACATATTTATAATTATACTACAGTTGGGGAGGCACTAGACTACCAGGGATATGGGGCTCATATCTATAGTTATAATACAGTTCGGGGGGGCACTAGACCACCAGGGATACAGGAGCAGTCTATGTAATGTTTAACAGTTTGGGGAGGGCACTAGACTACCAGAGCTACCTGGGTATCTGTCACATTTGTGGCTGGTGACTAGGGGTCAGGGCATGGGTGGAGGGGTTGACCACACTGCCCTGCTGTTGCAGCTTGCGGCATGCTCTCCAGCTACACCTGCAGTTCGGTGTATCTGGCCAAATAGTGCAAGTCACAGGACTTTGCTGCAGAGACCCTGTCCCTTCTAGAATAGGGCACAGGATCAATGTTGCAGTTGCGGGTGATGCAAGTTGCGTTCGGCGGCAATTTGCACCATCCTTCTAGAATCGGGCCCTGTGTCCTTATTTATTGTAGTTCTCCAGAAATGGCTGAAATATTCTGGCAGAAAAAAGGGGATCTTAAAATGAAGGGAATTCAAATATTTCCCCCACAATTAGTACCCTCGGTAACAGGAGATATGCCCCTGGTTAAAGGAAAAGAAAGGGAGAAAAAAGCAAAAGACCTGAAAGACTGGTGTAGTAAGTCCTTGGAGGGAATTTCTGACATACAAACGCAAGGGTTACCTCTTGGGAAAGTAAGTCCCTTACATTGTTTGGTTGGAAAGTCATGGAGAGAGACTTGATAGGTAAATTAAATCTGAAATAGCCTTATTTCTTTAAGAGAACTGGATATATCTATTACTAGAGATAATATAGACTGGATTAAGATATATGATCAAGAAATCTATTGTTTACACATAGATATTTTCACAAACTCCAAATATGTGGAACTTATATATATATAAAAAATTATCAGTATTAGACATGTTAGGATTCTATGTGGTAGAAGTTCAAACAGTGAGGACAAGGACCTGGGAAAAAGCAGAATCAGAATCTAGTAATACAAAAAATAGATATGAACGATTACAGTCAGAAAGGATAGAATGATTTGGGTCACAAATTATGGATCAGAGACATTATTGTAGAGATACTGAAACATCCGTTTTATCACGGAACATTGAGGGCCTAATAATGAAATTAGTAGCTCCTGACTGTAGGAAATTATTAGAGAAACATGATATACTTTGCTTCCAAGAAACCTGGAGTACCAGAACATCTGTTCCTGTGATAGCAGACTATGCAGGTTACTGAATCCCAGCTGCAAAAATTAAGAGTAGTGGCAGATCTTGGGCTGGAATAGCAATTTATGTAAAGACATCTATGAACTTAAAGGTCACTCATATGACCTGTAGCCTGAAAACTATACTTCCACTTATGCTGGAATCTGAAAGTTTAAAAATAATATTGTTAAATATTTATATGCCTCCACTCACTAAAAAGGTAACTCCAGAGCATGACTGGACAATATATGCAGTACTTATGGGGGGAATCAGAGCCAGGGGATTGGGTGGCCTGAGGAGACAGTGAGGAGATGGACCCAAGCCAAGACTGAGTCAGAGGGCTTCAGGAGTGTGGGAGAAGGCATCACCCAAGACATCGCACTGGAGAGAGGCCAGGAGTCCAGTGAGTAAGGATCATACAGAAAGTTGACAAAAAAAAGAATAAAAATGAAAATACCTGGTTTAATGTTGTGTTCAAATAAGTCAAAAGACAATTGAATGCACAGATTTGATTAACAAGCCAAAATCCTGATAAGGAATGGTTGGGGCAACTAAACCAAACAAGGAAAAGCTATAAGGAAGTACTTGAGAGGGAAGGGAAAAAGTACCAGCAACAAAAGTGGATGAAACTTAGGCAGTTCAAGAAAAGAATAAAAACTTTTGAACCATGTTCATTCAAGGCCATCAACAGTATATGAAGGGAATTGAAGCATTTATTATGACAAATATTTAGGAAGATTAGTTTTCATGTCTATATTACTTCCCACATAAGGAACATTCCTTAACTCTGAGGGGAAGAAAGCCAGTATTTCTCCAAACCTCTATGCATACAATGTGAAGAAATCATAGTGGCTCTTTCACGCCTACAGAATAACAAAGCCCCAGGTCCAGATTCAATAATGGTTGAAGTATACAGAGATTTCCCTGAATGGTGGTTACCCATTTTTCATGTCATGCAGAAATAGATTAGTTATCATATTGGTCCTTGTAAGAACAGATCCAGAAGCAAATGGTTTGATATCTTTTATTGGACCAACATAGATGTTACATACTGTACATAGTTGTTTTCCTTTTGTGACATTTATGTTGGTCCAATAAAAGGTATCAAACTATTTGCTTCTGGATCCATTTTTCATGTGATTTTAATCAATTAATACAGGGAGAAGGAATTCCATGTGGTTGGAGAGGAAGTCTTGTATGTCCAATATATAAGGAAAAGGGAATCCCTTGGAACCATGAAAGTATAAACCAGTCAGCTTGATTGATATATCTCGGAAGATATTTTGCCATATAATATTAAATAGATTACAGACATGGGAGGAGGAGACCAACATAGTAAGTGAATTCCAGAATGGATTTGGGGAACGGAGGTCTACAATCCAGCATTGCTATGTGCTGTCCCATCTGTTATGGAAATATGTAAAAATCAAAAAAGGGACATTTTTTTGCCGACTTGTTGACCTAAAAACAATGTTTGATTCCATCAGTTGGACAATATTATGGAACAAACTAAACTCATATGATAACGACCCTACATTATTAGATACTATAATTAGACTTCACCAGGATACTTGCTTAAAAGTCAAATACATTCAAAAGACGGATCTAACACCAGAAATAAAAAAACAACCTTGGGGTAAGGCAGGGGGGCCTATTGGCCCCTATACTGTTTAATTTATATATTATTTCCATAATTGAACAATTGGATAAAACAGATCTTCACTCTCTTTGTATCAAAGACAAAATGATTTCTGTCCTGGTCTTTGCTGATGACCTTCATCAAACTAATTTTTGGGATTACAATGAAAAGTAAACTTGTTAGCCAAATTATGTAGAGAGAACAGACTGGTAATTACAAAGATAAAGCAAATCTGTTGGTATTTCAATATAATCAGAAAAAAACTGCCCTCTATATGTAGATAAGGAGAAGATAGCCGCAGTTAAATCCTATCCTTACTTAGGTGTCTGCTTCTCCCAAAGTACTAAATGGATGGATCATTTTGAGTTAGTCAGACTTAAAGCAGTGACTGCATTTAATGCATTTAGGAGGTTTACTATACAGATGGGAAATGGCTCAGTAAAAGTCCTATTGAAGGTTACAGAAGTGAAAATACGACCCAGTTTACTTTATGCAGCAGAGATATGGGGCCTGATTCTCAAAGCCCTGCGTCTGACGCAAGGTGCTTGCACCGAACAGATATGATGCAAGGTGCACCTTGTGTCCAGGACTGCCTCCACACACTTCACAAAGATGGCCTGCATCGACCGCAGGCTACCTGCCCCAAATGAGGCTTGCACCATCCCTGTGCCCAGAGCTGGGCTGCAACAAGGTGCAAGAGGCACTGCAACAGATGCTAGCTGCCACAGCCTGGGCACAGGATTCACAAACTGTGCCCTGAAGGCAGAATTCTAAATATCCTTAGATCAGCCAGGGCTGGTCTAAGGGGATTTAGAAAATGCTCTGATGGGTGCAAACCCTGTATGTGGCACTATGTCGCAGTCCTTCAATGGTGCCAGGGCCCATGTCATGCCCATGGTAATGTACACCCCCATCCCCTATGCAGACCATGGTACTAGTACTGTCCCCATACCACCCCGAACCCTGATGCTACCCCAGTACATTTCCAGCTAGTGCCACCCACATGGTGGAATAGCACCCCAACCCCAACAGATAGTGCCCACCCCTTCCCCAGATAGAGCAGGGGACCAGCATAGCCCTCCACACACCTCTGTGGAGGTTTCTGACTGCCCGGAATGTGCAGCAAACTGTACAGTGTACACGCTAATATTACTATGTACACTGTACAGTCCACTGCACATTCTGGACAGTTGGGGACCTCCACGGAGGTGTGTGGAGGGCTATGCTGGTCCCCTACTGTATCTGGGGATGGGATGGGCACTATCTGTTGGGTTGGGGGGGCTGGATCACCACCAGGAGGGTCATTGGCCTGTGTTGAGGCCATCAGGATAGGGGGTACCAGCTGGGCATTGCCTCAAGGGGCTTGCAGCACACCCTGTCCATGCACCATGCATTGGATGCATGGGGGGGTGCTGCCATGCATAAGAGGACTTAGGCTCTAGGATGCATCCCATACCTGAATTGGGTGCAGGGTCCCTGGTGCAGGGGGCTTTGGCACAAGCTGCAGTTTGCCACAGCTTGCGCCGAACACAGCCCCCTTTGAGAATCAGGACCATGGACTCTGCATAACCCAAAGACTTTGGAAGTACAGCTAAAACAAGTTTTATATATAAATATATATATATATTCTTAAAGTTCCACAAGCAGTTCCAGCTTCTATCCTTAGAGCTGAATTGGGTCAGTTACCACTAAAGGCATATATTATTGTGAAAAAGATAACATTTATACTGCAGCTCTTTCTTTTGCAAGAGTATAGAATTCCTAGAATGTGAATAGAGGAAGACACTTTATTACACAACATGGGGGGGGGGGTTGTCTCCAGTCTTGGAATGCATTGCAGCTCAGGAATTTTCCCTGGGCTTAGGCCATTTGCTTTATCAGATTTATTATAGACCATTTAATGAGATAACTTATTAGCTTAAAGAAAGGATAAAGGATGCCTTTCATTCAAGTGATAGAGTCTATGCAGACCTATACAAATTTTAATTGGTGCAAAAAAAAAAAATAACACATTAATTGGAACCATATCTATGTATACAGGAAAATTCAGATATACGAAGAGTAACAACTAGATATAGACTGGAACTGTATTTATGCAGACAAATTTATTTCCAACAGAAATGTCCAGGTATTGAAGATGGCCCTTGTAAGTGTAATCTTAGGGTTACAGATGACCTGAAACACATCCTTCTGATTTGTATGCTCTATGAAAAAACACAGGAAGTTCTAGGTAGGGCCAATATTGATGAACATCTGTGTCCCCGGATCAAATTACATCTATTTAACTCAAATATAAGACTGTACTGAATAAACTTGTTTGCTTTTTATTATCTTTAAAACTGTAATTGACACATGAAGGAATTAATGAACTGAGAGGATATTTTACTTTTTAGTATATTCAATTTTAAAGGAAAACACTGGGAAAGGCACATCTTTCCCCAGTCACTACAAAAAATGCCTGCTTAGTACTTTCTCATAGTAACATTTTTTTTTTAAATTACCTCTAAATATTTTTTTAATTATTTAAATAGTGACTCTCAACTTCCACTTTCTATTGCTGACAGCCACCATTTCATGAGCAGCAGTGAGCTTCCCCAGCTCACTTTTTGCTAATATGTACTGCTGACCAATAGGAGAGGTCAGCCAAACATATTAGCATAAAAGTGAGTCAGGGAAGCGCACTGCTGCTTATGAGATGGTAGCTGCCAGAAATAGAAAGTGGAAATTTTGGGTAGCTGTTTAAATCATTAAAAAACAAAGTTGCTGATGTTTAAAAGTACCAATTGAGACTTTTTGTAGTGTACGAAGAAAGCTGTATCTTTTCCAGTGTTTTCCCTTAAGTGAAGTGGTTGTTACAGTACGTTGTATAAAACTTATTATGTAAATACAAGATATTGATGTGATATGTATGTGCAATATATTGTAATGGCTTTGTGCCGAACAATAAAGGAACTCACTTGATTAAGTTGTTAGTCATGTCCAGTCAAAGCACTCAGGGGAAGAACACAGTCTATGTATCCTGTCACAGTCCCTTCTCTCTCTCCTACTCATAGCAATATGTCACCATGGTGACATCACTATGCAGTCATAAAAATGTCTTGTCCCCTTTCTTTACTGCCTATACCATTTTCTCCTCAGTTTGCACTTTTGTTCACTTGACTGCTTTCCCTGCCTCCCTCTGGTTTTCCTGATTCACCTCCCTATCCTCCTCCGTGTCTCCTTATATCTCCTGAATGCTAACTTTTTTGCCCTGCCTTACCAGCCACCTCTTTTGAGAACCGTAGTGGTCTCTTTTTTCTTTTACTTTTGCTAAGTTGCCTGATGCATAGGTTTGCTGCCATCAATATGGCTCATTTTAGCTTTGTCCACTGTTCCTCCACTCCACCCAAATCCTCCCCCTCCCAACCAGTGCATCTTTGAGGCATCCCCCCCTTCTTTATAAAGTCAGTCCTCTTGAAGTACAGGACCATCTCCTTTGTGTGATTCTATTTTGCCTCAGTTCTTACATTGAACCACACCGTACAGTGATCAGTGGTCCCCAGGTGGTCACCCAATGTGACATCTGCAACTCTGTCCTTGTTGGGGAGTACAAGGTCCAATATTGCTCCCCCATGAGTGGGTTCTCCTACTTGTTGCCTGAGGTACACCCCTGCAAGGAGTCCAAGATGTCTGCGATCCTAGCTGAAACTGCAGCTAGGATACTCTAATCAATATCTGGCAGATTGAAATCCCCACCAGAAACACCTCCCTCTTATTTTCCATCTTCTGGATGTCTTCTATCATAACTTTATCCATCTCCTCCCCCCGTGATCAAGGTCTGTAGAGTATGCTAGTGTGAATAGCTGCTCCATTTTCCATCTCCAGCATGACCCACAGTACCTTCAACCCTCCAGATTTTCCCTTTATCTCTGTTACTTTAATGGTATCCCTCACATAAAGAGTCCCTCCTCCCCCTTTTTTACCCACTCTGTACTTGCTAAACACAGAATAACCTGGTATGGCCATATCCCAATCATGGTTCTCATAGCTCCATGACCCACTAATAACGTCAATGTCCAGGTCAGCCTCTGCCATCATGGCCACCAGGCATTGGATTTTAGTACTCAGACTTCTACCATTTGCACACATGGCTTTCCAAATACTGTTTCCACCCTTTCTGTCAGCTTCCTTTTTTTCCCTGATGAAAGCTATAATATTTGAAAATATAAAAATGTGAAATATAAAATATAAAAATAAAAATTATAGAAATAAAAATATAAAATCTATATATCTGTTAACACATATCTCCAATCAGGATGAGGCCTTGGATATTGCAAGATTTGGACCCTGGTTAGTGGGAGGATCATGGTCAATCTCACCAGGCTAACCTGTGAGTGCAGTGGCACCAGACAGAGGCAGTCACTAGCCACTGGGCCACATGGCCTCCCCACTCTTGGGATTGTGTAACAATCCAGAAGGTACATCTATTCCTTGGTACATACAAGGGTTGGCACTTCCAAATGAAGGTGAGTGTTGGGACCAGAGGTGTCTGCAATTCTCCCAGCTATGCATACCACTGCAATAAGGTAGCATGTTAAATAAACTTGTGGCTGCAGCCATTTTCTCCAGTACCTGAGTTAGTGTGTTTATTCAGGGAAGGGACATGTGGGCTACAGAGACAATAGTAAGTTTGCCAAAGAATTACAGCAGATGTCAATTTGTCTGTGGCCCCAGCCTCTGAACCTGAAGCTTGGCAGGTAGGGTTCCTCCCCTCCTGGGATGGAGAGCAGACCCTGGCACCACCTCAGGAGGAGGAACCAAGGGGCATTCTGCAGTGTGGTGACCATCTAGAGAGGAGTGGATGAAGAGGGGTTAAGAAGAGCTGAGGCCAGCAGCTTCCCCTCTTTTCTTCTCCCTCTTCAGATCACTCACCCTACCCACCTTCATTAAAGCAGGGCCAGGGTTGCCCAGGCCAGGCAGGGAACTTATTGACCCAGTGGGGTGACCACACAAGGGGTGGGGGAGTGAGTTCTCCTGGTTTTCTCTTTAGAAAGGTTTTTTTATGTTTTTTCTACTTCTGTATAGGCATAAAATTTAGTTAGTGTAAAGAAGTTTATAACTGTTGCAATCTTGAATCATAGCTGCTTAGGAGTATCACACACCAATGATGCAGTGAAATGTCAAGTCAAGCTTTATTTGTAAAAAGACGCTTTCCAAAAACCAAAGCGCCTATAGAACAAACAATCGTAAAATAATTTCAGATTAAATTCCCAAGTACTAAAAACACAGCTCAAACTAATAATTAAGTGGCATTTATTTATTTATTTAACAAATCAGAAAGACTCTTGAGCCAAGGGCTCTTTTACAGAGGTTCCACTTCAAGTCATAAGAATAACAAATTATAATGGTTTCAGTAAGTAGTACAGCATGAGGAAAGTAATTACATAAACAAAAGAATAATATGGCAAGATAAATATAATGCCAAGTGCAGCCAGAGTCCTTGTCTGAAGAGGGGTGGAAGGGATTACAATGAGAAAAGGATAGGGAGTGAATTGGGGGGGTGGAAGGAGCAAAATAAGAGCAAGTAGGGAGGTGTCACGATGTAGCTTTTGTAGGAAAAGACCCACTGGGGGTAGAGAGAGAGGGAGAGAGAGAGAGAACAAAGTGAGGAAACAGATGGGAGGGAGAGGGATTGGGAGTGGGAGTGGAGGGATACAGGAAGGGGGATGAGGTAGGATGAAAAGAGGGCAGGGATGGGGATGGGAAAGGAATGAATGAAGGGATTGCTGTATGTGGAATAGTGCAGTAACAGGGTAGGGCTATATAGGGGCTAACGATAAAAGAGGGAGGTCCCAGTGCATTTAGCTGTCTGCAAAAATTAGGTATAGCAGTCACAAGATGCTCTGGAAACTGAAAATTGACACAGCTTCCTCTTAAATGGTCTCAAGGTTGCAATCATCATAATCTCAGGAGGAAGGGAATTAAATAAATTAACTGCTCTAACTGCAATAGATTGCTGTCAGAGCAAGGTTCAACAGCGAGGGACAGTAAAAGCTTGGCTCACAGAACTTTGCATGTTACGAGTGTCCCAGAAGGGACTGAAGAGCTGAAGGGAACCTGGTAGTAGGAGACCAAGAACTACTTCTTAGCCAGAATGCAGGCTTGATATTCAATGTGAGCCTGGAGTTGAAGCCAGTTTACTTGTCCGTAAAGGTCAGAAGTGTGAGTATGATGCACTGCACCAGTTAGTTGACTGAATGCCTTATTCAGAGCTGTGGTGAGCTGCTATTGGGTTGTGTCCATGGCGGTATGATAAATGACTAAATCATAGTCAATAATAGACACAATAGAATTTTGGATAGCCAGTCTGAGGGCTTTGGTAGTAAGGCAATGTTTGTGTCTGTGTAGAAGGCCTAGGCAAATGTTAACTGCCTTGGTAACATTCTCAACATGGTGGGAGTAGGAGAGCATACTATCCAGAGTAACTCCTAGGTATTTAAAAGATTGAGTCTGATCAAGAACTATATCCGCACTGTTTTTAATCACCAGTTGTTTGGCTTTATGCTTGCTGTGGGTACCATGGAAGAGCATGACCTTTGTTTTTTTGAAATTAAGCACCAACTTATGAGAGGTGAACCAGGACTCAACTTCAGTAAAACTTTTCTTAAGTTGGGACTGAAGGAGGGTAGGTTCGGCAGTCTTTGAGAAAAGTACCACATTATCCACGTAGAGGAGTACTGGTTTGGAACAGGATGTTGGAAAATTATTGAGGAAAGTGATAAACAGAAGGGGTCCCAGTATCAATCCTTGAGGAACCCCAGAGCAGACAGGTAGTTTAGCAGAAAGGGTAGACCCTGTTCTCACCTGTTGTGTGCAATTTGCTAGATAGCTGAAGAGCCACTTTAGGGCATCTGAAGATATACCAAGCATAGCAAGTTGATGTGTCAGCAAATGGTGATTGACCGGTCAATAAAGGTTGCGCCAACAAGTTGACCCTGACCAAGAGTATGGTGAATGAAACCTGTGAATTCCATTAGGGCTGTAGATGTGCTGTGCCCTTTCTGAAAACCATGTTGCTGGACAGATTGTAGGTTGTATTTTTCCAGGTAGTCCACAAACTGGTCAGCAACAATCCTTTCAATTGCTTTGGACAATGGGGAAAGAATAGATATTAGCCTATAATTCCCAGGTAGTAAATTGTCCCCACTCTTAAAAACTGGTGTAACCAGAGCGGATTTCTAGATCTGGGGGAATTGTGAAAGTATGAGGGTGCGATTGAGAAGTTTGGTGAGGGGGGGATAGGAATTCATCCTGGATTTGGGTAAGAAGTTTCGGGTCGAGGGAATCACTGCTTGTCCTAGTTCCTCCTAGAACTTTAAGTAGGTATGTCTTGGCCTTGCTTTCCGAGATAGCTTTGAATTATAAACATGGATGGGTAAAGGCCTCTTCTGATTTGGTGGACATAGGAGCTGTGCCTGGTGGTTCAAAGAAATTTGGGGGCAGAATTTGGCTAAGGTTTGTGATGGATGAATTAAATGTCTTGGCAGTTAACAAGGGATTATGGGCGATAGACCCATTAACATTTAACATAGTTGGAGCCTGCTTGGACGCTCTCCCAGTGATTTCCAAAAGGTTTTCCCAGAATTGTTTCTCATCCGCCCAGGTCTTGGCAAGGATGTCCTTATAGTAACATGCTTTGTGCTCACAGATAGCCTTAGTACATGCGTTCCTGCATCAAGGTTAGCGTGAATAAATAGATCTTCAGTGTGGACTTGAATGTCTCAATGGGAAGGCACTCTCTCACCCAATGAGGTAGAGAGTTCCACAGGGTCAGAGCCACAAAAGCAAAAGTTCTGGCACTGAGGCCTTCAAATGGACCCTGGGAATTTCTAGCAATACCTCATCAGTGGAACGGAGTGGGTGGAGGGAGCAGTAGAAACATAGGAGGACTTTCAAATAACATGGTCCTTGATCATGTAGGGCCTTATAGGTCAGCAAAGACACCTTGAACATGATCCTCCACCATACTGGCAGCCAGTGCAGTCCACAGAACACAGGTGTGATATGGCTAGCTCTTGATGAGCCAGTCAATAACCTTGCAGCCACATTCTGCACCAGCTGCAGGCGGTGGATGCCCACCCCTGAATGACCTAGGTAAAGAGCATTACAATAATCAAGGAGGTGGGTCGTCACAAAGGCATGGACCAATGTTGGTAGATCATCAGGTGGAACAAGGTGCTTTATCTGGATGAGGTTTCTCAGATGGTAGAATGAGGACTTGATGATGGCAGCCACCTGAGACTTAAGTGTCAGTTCACCATCAAGCACAATCCCCAGATTATGCACCTGTTCAGAGGCCCTCAACTGGTTACCCCCCAGTATAATCCCAGATGGCTGACCAGGAGGTAACCCCTCTGCCCGATGACCTGTGTCCACCACCAACACCTCAGTCTTATCTGGATTAGATCTCAGCCAGCTGGCACTCATCCAGTCCTGAATCTCAGTGAGGCAGTTGTTAAAGACCAAGACAGCATCATCCCATTTGGGTATGAAGGACATGTACAGCTGAGTATCATCTGTGTAGCAGTGAAAACTCACCCTGTACTTCCTTATAATGTCCCCCAGTGCCAGCATATACACCACAAACAACATGGATGATAGAACTGAGCCCTTCAGTACCCCCACAGGACAGGGGGAGAGGGGCTGAGGAAAAGATCCCGGACACCACTCTCTGAGACCTGCCCATGAGGAACAAATGGAACCACCTGAGGGACATACCTGACAATCCATAGATCAACCACAGGTGCTCAAGTAATACCCTATGGTCCACAGTGTTAAACGCTGCTGAGAGATCAAGGAGACCCAAGACTGAATGGCTTTTCCAATCTCTCACCATCAGGAGGTCATTAAGTACTCGAACAAGAGCCAACTTTAGTACTATACCTCTTCCTGAAACTGGACTGGAGAGGATCCTAGACCTTGTGGGTGGTAAGATAATCCTCAAGCTGCAGCATGACTACCTTCTCAATAACCTTACCTATAAAGGGCAGGTTGGAGACAGGTCTATAGTTTGCGAGAAAGGGGTATAACCACTACTCCTTTAGGGGGTCCTGGAAGACACCCTTCTCCAGCAAACACCAGACAATTTCAGCCAGGACTGATCCAATGACATCCATGCACTCCATCAGGAGATGGGTAGGACCAGGGTCCAAACTACAGCAAGTCGGCCACAAGCCTTGGACAATCTTCATGAAATCCATGATTGCTGGCTGCTCAAAAATCTGCCCAGACTGACTGGGTGTCTGTAACCCTCCACAGACCATAGCAACACTCAACAGAATAGGCTAGCTGGATCTCCAGTCTAATGGTGTCAACCTTATCAGTGAAAAATCGAGCTAACTCCTAAAACTTCAGTTGTGAAAATGCTCTCCGATTCTGGAGACAGGCTGGATTGCATAACCTGTCAACAGTACAGAAGAGCTGAGCCAGTCGATTTCTTGCTGCAGAAATCTCCCTGGACAGGAACTCTGCCTTCTTAAGGGGTCTGAATAATGGGTCATCAGCCTAATCTTGTCATCATCCAGGCCAGATTTCTGCCAGCACTGTTTCAACCTTTGTCCCACTCACCTCAGCTCCTTCAAGTCCCCATCAAACCAAGAAGACTGAGGATGGAAGGTGAGTAGGCAAACATGAACAGGAGCTATGGATTCCAGGACACCTGACACTGCACTATTATAGCATTGCACAAGGTCCCCCGGATCCAGGCATTCCATCAGTCTAACTGATTGGTCCATTACCACCATTACAGCCTCAGGGGTCACACCCCTTAAAGGGCAGTACCGGACCATCTCCAAAGGGGTAGGTCTTTTGGGGGGGCCACAAAACTGAACCCTATAGAGTGATGGTCAGACCACCCAACCGGTTCCACCACCAGGTCAGATACCTCCATTCCCCAGGAGGAACATCAGATCCAAAAAGTGACCCCGAGTATGAGTCAGAGGTAACTACCTGTGTGAAGCTCAATGAACTCATCAGCTGGAGGAAGTTCTGACCAAATATGAAAGTTCATCATCGATCCAGGTGTTGAAATCCCCCAGGACCAGCCACTTGGAGGATCCCAGCACCATGTCAACCATGAAGTCCTGCAGGAAGACTTTCTAATCTCTGGGTGGATGGCAGATAAGAAGTATCCTGCACCCCACACCTGTACCCATGATACACTCAAAGGATCTAGTCACCCAACTGATAACTCCACAAGGCCCAGTTCCGTCTTAAAAAAGATGGTTACACCCCTGCCCTACGATCCCATCTCTGGCAGTGTATCATCGAATATGAGTCTGGAACTGCTAATTCCAATACAGGAACAGCATTTTCATCCAGCCAGGTCTCAGTGATGCAAGCCAGGTCTGAGGTTCCCACAAGATCAGC
Source organism: Neoceratodus forsteri (assembly GCA_016271365.2). NCBI lineage: Eukaryota > Metazoa > Chordata > Ceratodontiformes > Ceratodontidae > Neoceratodus > Neoceratodus forsteri. The sequence goes on along the minus strand of CM028136.1, from coordinate 127,670,848 downwards.
AATTAGCGCTGTCTTGTTCTTTATTGACCTGGCATTGCACAACACTACCGAGTCAGATGAGCATCTGAGGAAGAGGATGTCATTTTCCCACCTTTAGTGGAGCCCCTGGGGTATGGGAACCAGGCAGGGAGGACCCCTGTCTTGGACCCATTTCACCCCAGGGCACCTCCTAGTACCCACAGCCCTAATATGTCCACACTGCTACTCCCCCTCCAGCAGAGACCTATGTTCCCCGACCTCTCCAAGCTATCCCCTAGGTCCAACAATGCATACAGACCTCAGAGCATAGCAGAGGATGGTCAAAAGGGTGCATGTCCCTAAGCTTAGAGGGGGAGTAGTGCCTGTCCACCAAAGACAAGTGCCAGCACATACCTAAAACCTAAAACTAGCAGCAATATACCCCAGAGATAGAAACCAACATAAAATAAATACAAATAAACCCAAACCACCCCCCACCCTAATTCAAAAGCCACCGTACAAGTTTTATTACAAACTTCCTACCCAACAAACCCCCCCAAAATAACCTTAACAAGTGCAACAAAACACACAACACAAATACACAAAAATGCAGCAAGATTAAAGTCTCCGAACAAAAGGCTTGAAAAGTTCACTGTAAGAGAGTTGCTGACTTTCTCAGGGAAAAGTTCAAATGAAAGTCCCTTTTGACCTTTCACATCTAAAGGCATATGATAAAATTCCAAAAAAGTCCAGCTCTCACCAGGACTCCAATGGATAACGGAAAATACTATATGCAGTCAATAAATTATGAGACACTCTCACTGCCTCAAATCCATTCAATCCAGAAATCACCCCAGCTAATATCCCACCAGTTAGAAGGTATAGTTCAGGGTCCTCTCTGGAAGTAAAGGCAGGTGCTTCAACAAGTCTTTCAAATAACATGATCTTTAGCAGGCCTTAATAGCATAAGTTCTTCAACTGCAATACACGCTACCCAGACTGGTCAACCCATTACCCCTGAATAGGCCTTTCCACAGCAGCCAAAACTGCAACTGCCAGGGAAGCAATTCTTTCAGCCAAAAAAGGGGAAGCAGCCCAGGGATCAGATACAACCCTGGTGGGGCCCCCAAAGATGTTGGCAAAGAGATGGACCCACCTGCCTGAATAATCCTGAGGTCAGCAGGGGTGGTGCTCAGTCGCCGGTGGACACCCCAGAGAACCACTGGTACCCAACAAAGGACCGGCCCTTCTGCAAGTCCAGAGATTGGGACCTTTCCAGGGTCCAGTCAATTGACCCCCAGTGCCAACACTGGAGCACCAATCACCTCAGCTCACACTCACCTCAGGGTCTATAGCCATGGGTGACCAGCCAGCTAACACACAGACCAACAACAGTCCATCATGATGAAGCACTTAATCTTGTCTGGCACAGTTCCACCAAATATACTCCAGGTTGATGCTTCACTCAGTTATCCTAGGGGGATGAGTCACATTCTTCCAAAGGGCTCATTGCATCTAGTTAACATGAGGCCTAGGGAACTGCAGTTTTGGTACAGCCTCATCAGGCTAACTGGTATCACTGGAGGCAGTATAGCACAGTGGGTTAAGGCTCTGAGCTGCAGATATGGAGACCTGGGTTTGAATCCCACAACTGCCTGGGTACATACAGTACTGTGTGATCCTGAGCGAGTCACTTAACTTCCTTGTGCTCCCAGGTTGCATCTAGAAACAAGCTTGGGCTTAGTGTGCTACTCCTGGTTAAACAATGTTCCCTTCCCTTCCCTACACCACCACAATGACATTTCTACAGCAAACACCACCACAGTGACAAATCTCACCAGGTCAAGATTGGTCACTGTGGTGGTCCGCTGTATGCCAACAGCATGACTCTCAGTGTTTCACGCCCACCTTAAACCAACTCCGACTCAGAGTTGGTTAATTAGATATGGGGGGTGCTGTGGTGAAGCCTCCCACAATAAAACTCTTCTTCCTGATGGGAACACTGCCTACAGTTGGCATTGTTCGTGTCACTGTCAAGCATGTTGACAATGCTGTTGTTGCTGTGTTGATGTGGAAATGGCTAACTTTTGAGGGTGGCGGTGCTAACCACATGGCCACATCACCTCCCTGCTCTTGGGGTTGGTACTGACCCAGGATGTATATCTATTCCTTGGCCCACACAAGGGTTGGCACTTCCAGCAAAGGCAAATGTTAGGACCAGAGGCATCTGCAAGTCTCCCAGCTATGCATGCCACTCCAATAAGGTGACATGTTAAATAAACATGTGGCTCTGGCCATTTTCTGCAATACCTGTGCCATTGCGTTTATTCAGGGAAGGGACCACCAAGACAAAAACAATCATTAATACTTTGGTTAATCTGTGGTGTACTGTTCCTTTGGGTTTGAATAATCAGATGATGCAGCATTGGGGTTACCCTAACTTTGGCATTGTCTTGTCAAAGTAAATACTAACACAGCAGTACTTGCATGTTGAAGTTCAGGTAACATGAATGCTGCATTGCATGAGTGCTGAAACCCCAAGGAACAGCATACACCAAATTCACCAAGACCCCATAGACTTTTTTCCCCTTACCTTTTCCCCTACTGTGTGTTTTGTGCCGCAATAATAATGGATGCACTAACTTAGTTTTTCTGCCATATTATAGTGGTGTAGTAGTGTCACTTTAGTTAGGGCTGAACAGGGGTTTCTATATTAAACCTCAAATTTAGCACTTTAATATCTTCAAAGCTGTTCAACTGATTTGCATGAAAGCATGCACGTGCAGTCCCATAGGGTAGATCTCTTGACATGCCAAGTTTCATTTTGGTCAGATATAAAGATTCTGAGATGTGGATAGTGAGAAAATTAAAATAAAATCAGTTTTCTTTTATCATCAACTAGCACCCACATGGCTTGGAAATTTGATCTGAAATTGTCTGGGTAGAAAGGGTTTGGCCCACAAATGTGCCTTTCACTTGTTTGGTGAAAAAATATTATTCCATTCCAGAGTTACATTTTAAAATGTTGTTTCTTACATGTTCAGTACAAATTTGTGGATAGGTGCTTGGAACAAAAAAATAATTTGGTCCACATAAAAAAGGATCCTTTTTTCCTATGGGGGTCATCCTTTTTCATGAGGAAAAATCCTTTTTTGGATGACCACTATTTTGTTTCCATTTTTTTTTTCCAAAAAAATATTTAGAAACCCACAAAAATGACACAATGGATAGACACCAATACATGTATCTTGGTCATTGGGACCCCAGTGGGGGATTCTGCACTTAACTTTTGGAAAAATTACCCCAAAATGTGCTTTTTTTAGTTTTTTTATTTTAAAATTCTCTTTTGTATGACAATTTGAAAAAATAATTTTGGCTATATGAAAAAGGATCCCTTCATATGAAAAAAGAATCTGAAAAAATTAGTCCCAATTTTTTTTTCTTATGAAGGAATCCCTTTTCATGTTTTTTTTTCATTCATATGAAAAGGGATGCCCTCAGATGAAAAAAATATTTGATTTTTGATTTTGATTTGATTTGATAACATTTATTTTTTCACAGGAATAACATTTGTTAGGACAAAAGTCCCATTTACAACAAAGTCCTGCATTCCAATCCATTATACAATTATACAATGATACTAAACACCTTACAAAATATTACACAAATAAAAAAACACAATACAACAGTTACATTAAAAACATGTGCAAGAAGATCTCATATAATTAAATAACTTTAAAACTAAAAAGATTTGTATCTGACTTCAGAAGATCTGACAACTTATTCCAACTACATGCTACACTATTCTGAAGTGTGCTGTCACCTAGTCTATTAAAACATCTGTGCATTAAAATACTATTCATTGATTTCCTTGTCTTAATATGTGTTTCCTTGTTATATTTTCTTATTATCTGTTTGTGTAGTGGATGACTGTATTTTTTATGCAGAATCTTATGACATGTGACAAGCCAGAGATAGTTTCTGTAAGCCTCTGGTTGAAGCCAATTTAAGTTTTTATAAATTACACAGTGGTGCAAGTTGTTACCACTGCCAACAGCAAATTTTCCTATCCTGTAATATACACGATTAATCTGTTTTAAGGCCAATTGAGTTGAATTCATGTAGATGATGGAACCATATTCCACCACTGGCAAAAGCATCTGTTTAGCCAATCGTTCTCTTGCCACTAATGGCAAACTGCCCGCTACTCTTCTGAGAGCTCTTAATCTCTGATTTACCTTTTTGATCTGAACTGTTATGTGCTCTGTATATGTCATCATTGAGTCCACTTGAAAACCCAAATATCTATAACTAGATACACATTTAATTATTGTACCATCTTGGAGGTGGAGTTGCATCGCCGGCCTGGTTCCCCTTTGTTGACCCACTGAAAATAACATGCTCTGAGTTTTCTTCAAATAGAGAAGAAGGCCAGAGTTACACATCCAATTTTCTAATTGGAGTAAGTCATATAGGATTTTAATTTTCATATCTGTCAGGTTGTTTGCAGATGTAATCAACACAGTGTCATCTGTGTACAATCTTATTTCGCTGTGTTCAATAACTTGGATAAGATTGTTAACATAAATGTTGAACAATAATGGTCCCAGAATCGAGCCTTGGGGAACACCCCTCTACAGTTTCCCAGGGTCTGACACTGAAGATCCACATACTACACATTGTTGATGATTAGCTAGATATGACTTTATCCATAGGAACATTGTCCCTTGAATCTCTATCTCCCCTAGCCTCTCCAAAAGCATTTCTTGATGAGCTAAGTCAAATGCTTTACTGAGATCCACAAACACCGCCCCAGGTACTCTTCCCTTGGTTCATCGATGTTACCACCAAGTCACTGAATTCCAATAGGGTCGGTGCTTGTGGATCTCTCCTTTCTAAAGCCATGTTGTTTCTCTGATAATTAACTGTTAGATTCCAAAAAGTGACTCAACTGTTAATATACTCTACACTCTAGAATTTTTGACAAGATTGGCAGAAGAGCTATAGGCCTATAGTTTGAGGGGGTCGTTTTATCACCTCCTTTATATATGGGAATAACCTTTCCTATTTTCCATATTTCAGGAACAGTGGAGCTACTCAGGCTCCAATTGTACAAACAAGTTATAACAAGGGCCATTACTTGTGCACCCAGCTTCAAAAATTGTGTCTCTATGCCATCTGCACCTCCAGATTTATTTGTGTTTAAGTTCTGCAATTCTTTTATTATGTCTTTCTCATATATTTCCTCAAATTTATAAATTTTATTTAAGTTTTCTGTTCTGCCCCTTTCAAGAACATCAATTATATTTGAAGTTGGTTTTAATATTTTAAGATCTGGTAAATCCAGGAAATAGGAATTAAAAGAATTTGTTACATCCATAGGGTCAGTCACTAACTTCTCTCTCTGCAATAGACTTATGTTATTAAGAGTTTTATTCAGAGTTTTTAAATCAGTAATACATTTGCAAAATTGTTTGGAGTCAAAAGTGTTATTTATCTTATTCAAGTAATACATATTGTTTGCATTATTAATTGTACTTTTACATTTTTTCCTCCATTCCATTAACAATTTGGATTCCATTTTTCCTTGACTCTTTTTTTCATATGAAGGCATCCTTTTTCGCATGGGTTTTTCATTTGATACAAAACAGGATTCCTTCTTACGAAAAAAGATTTTGGACATAGTTTTTTTCCCACATTTGAATTTCAAGAAAATATACCTCTCTCAATATTTGAACTTAAGGGACAATCTATATATCAAAACAAAGTCATAAGGCAATTATAGGGGTTGGGGGTAGGAAGAAGTAGGCTGCTGGTTAACTAGGATCTGCAGCTTATCCATTAGGTATGGAAATGGGCAGACTGGGTGGGCCAAGTGGTCCTTATCTGCCGTCAAATTCTATGTTTCTATGTTAATGAGTACTTCAAGAATAATATATAACCCCTTCCCCCAAAAAACACAATTAGGGCCCACATGAAAAAACATAAAAATTATCAAATAAACATTTTCATAGGAAAATATTGGAACTTTAACAAACCATAACTCCCTCAGTATTTTGACTTAAGAGAAAATCTATACACCAGAACAAAGGTCTTAATGATTACTACAAGAATAACTTGTACCCCACCCCCCCAAAAAAAATGTTTAAGGACAAAATAAAAACAAACAGAAAATGAAAATTCCCATAGGATAACACTGGAACTTCAACAAGCTTTACCTCCCTCAATATTTAGATTTAAAAGAGAAGTCCACCCAGAATGTGCAAGAACATATGTTATGTAGAGTGTTTTGATATGTATGTTAAGTCCTAGTGTGTCCTTCCCTTTGTCTGCTATTAGGAGTTTTTCCTAAATTAGCCTGCTAGCTGTATGGTAGTTTTACGACCCTTGGGGATCTCCATCACAAATAGGTATATTGGCTTTCTTTCTCCTACGATGCACCCTGGTTCATGTGTCAGTGATGTAGCTATGCCACAAGATTTAGTAGGGTCTGTCACAGCTCAGCCACAAAGATAATACTTCTTTCAGAGAAGAAGTCACATTGCTACATTTTGGGTGAGTGTAATCATTATTATTTTTTGATATTAGTACCTTGTCCTGCTATGTTACAACCTATAAGGTGATGTTCAATTTTTGCTGCTTAGTACTGGTGCAAAAACTGAAAGTGACTGAGAGGAATAGAGTAAACAGTGAATGATTCACACACACTCCACACACACACACACACACACACACACACACAGCAGAGCATAGCAGGACAAGGTACTGATATCAAAAAATAATAATGATTACACTCACTCAAAATCTAGCAGTTTGTCTTCTCTGGAAGAAGTATTTTCTCTGTGGCTGAGCTGTGACAGACTCTGTAACAAGACACTGGCTTCCTGCAGGGGCAGTTAGACATCACACCACAGGGCACTCTGGGAAGACTAGAGGCCATAAAAGAAACCAGAATGACAGCCTCCAAGGGCAATAAAATAGTTAGGTAAAGTTAGAAAAAACATCTCTCATAGCCAGAGGAAAAGAAAATGCTGGGACCTGGTTAGAACACAGAAAAAAAGACTACTACATATCTTTTTTCTGATTTTAACATGGAGTTTTCCTTTAAGGAACAATTTATATATCAACACAAAGGTTGTAATGAGTACTACAGTATTGACACCTCTCACCCCTAAACATTTAGGGCAATATAAAAAAAAAAATAAAACATGCACATTCCCATAGGATAACATTGGACTTTCAACAAGTCATAACTCCTTCAATATTTGGACTTGAGGGACAATCTATATTTATAAACAAAGGTCTTAATGTGTACTACAAGAATAACACATATTTCCCACTAAATATTTAGGGACAATATTAAAAAAGCCTAAAAAGATTAAATCCCCATAGGATAACTTTGGAACTTTAACAAGCCATACAACAAAGGAAAGAAACTGATGTTTTGGCAGAAATGGAAGTGCAGGACCCTGATTATACTATCTCAGAAAGTAAGGAAATTCATTGCCAAAAAAAAAAAAAGTAATGTATGCATTAGTTAGGGTTAAGCTGACAAAAGTAGGCAAATGTGATGTTAAGGTTCCCAACCCTAACACCCCACCCCTGCTCTGCAAATAACTTTGATAATGCACTAGTCAACCTTATTGCTCACCCATCTCTCGTATACTACACACATCTCAGCTTATTTACTGATGGAATGGGGTGCACATTAGGGTAGATAACCCTGAGGCACACCTATGCCTGATTTGCAAAGATGCAGGAGAAGTCAAACTGTAATTATTTTCCTGTTGCTGCCTGCATGGTGGGGTTGGGGTGTTAAGAGTTGGGAACCCTACACCACAGTTCCCTACTTTTGTTAGTTTAACACTAACTAATGAATTAACAAAGTGTTTTGCAATGATAATATCTATTTGTATATCTATGTGATAATAGTTGCATGAAAGAACTTCTATAGTTAGGGTTGAGAAGGCACTTCTTTGTTGAATAACGAAAAAAAAATCACAGAGAACATCCAGGGTGTCAAAATCAGTTTCAATCGTAAAGTCATTTATTTGTAATTTATTTGACAACATAACTGATGACCAACAACCAGCATATCACAGTGCACTGATACTTCATCAGAGTGCCAAGATCTATGTTAAACCTTGTGTTTTGCATCTTAATACCACAGCCAGTCTTAGAGTAGCCAGAGAATTAGCAGGCACATTATTATGCCCGGGATCTCTGGATCTTGAAAACTCAGTTGTAGTCAGGTTGGTAGATGAAAAGTCCCACAAGGTTGGAAACATGAAAAAATATGTTTTTAAGAACTTTTGTTTTGCTCACTAATAGCACAAAAATAGCTGAGAGTTGAAGCATAACTTTTTAGGTGAGTTAGAGTTTGACTTATGGGTGATGTTTCTTCATTGCATAGTTTAACTGTAGAATGTGAAGATTTTAAAGCATTACTAAAAGATAATTGGGATTTTGCATACATGCACTTTCAGTTTTTCACAAATTGTTCATACTTTATTTTTTGTATGTAACCCCTGTAAGGAGTCCTGACTCCATATGCAGTTCCACCAGACCTTATTTATTTTATTTATTGAAATGTCTCAGCAGGAGGGCACACTGAACAACAAGTTGCTCATCTCACGGTGTGACCTGGGGGGAGGGGTTACATAGGGTTGTGAAAGATGATCAGTTACAATAGTATATGGGTAGTACAAACAATACTACATTGTAAGATTGTGCAACAGTTTTAACACAAGATATTGTGCAATAAACAGTAGAGGAACATTGGGTAAATTACAATGCATGTCCAAAATTATACAAAAGAACATATGAATGTAGAAAACCTATAGAACCATTTATAGTGCAAGAGTGTACCAGGAGCAGGCTCAAGGTAGTATGCAAGTGCTGTTGGAGTAAAAAAGATGGGGTTAGGTTGTGCACACTGGTGACCCAGAAGGGAATGTGGATAAGGGGGGGAGGAAAGAACTCAAAATGAGGAGACGGGGTAGCCATTTCCTGATTTCCCCCTTCAGGATGTTAAGAACCCTGTTGGGGGGGGTCATGGTAGCAAGGCAGAAACTGGGGGCAGGTATTAAGGTGGGTTAAAGCAGGAACAGCTGAGGGAAAGGTAATTGTGTAGGGCAGAGGTAAGGGAGTAGTTGGAGGAGGAGTGTCATATTTCAGGGAGGAGGGAATTCCAGATTTTAGGGAAACGATGGGTGAAACCAGTCTGACTAATGAGGGTGGAGTGGCGAGGGACCGTCAAGGTACAGGCATCATTTGATCTGAGAGAGTGGGTGGGGGGAGGTGGAGTGGGCAGAGAGGATGAGAGATAGGAGGAGAGCCCCCCACACCAGAATTTGGAGGTTAGTTTGGCACAGTAAGAGATGAGTCTGTGAGATAGTGGAAGGAAAGTTAAAGAGTGATAGAGTTCACAGTGGTGGGAGCAGGAAGAGGAGTCGATAGCAAAGTGGCAGAAGGAGTTAAAGAGAGTGTACAACTTGGTCAGGGAAGATTTGGTAGCAGCACCATAGACTACGTCACAGTAGTCAAAGATGGGGAGTATCCTCTTCTGGACAATTTCGTGCCTCACAGTCAGTGGGATGCAACTATGATTCCTGTACAGAGCACCAAGCTTGGGGTGCAGTTTCTTCAGGATAGTATTGATATGCAGAGAGAAGCAGAGGTGCTGGTCCAGACAAACTCCCAGATATCGAAATGAGGAGGTATCCTCCAAGATGGTCCCATCAAGGGTGTGGAAGGTGGGCAGGGCCAGGAGCCTACAGAGTCTCTGCCTGGTGCCAAAAGTAACTGAGACTGTTTTCTTGGCATTTAGAAAAAGCTGGTGAGAAGCAAACCAGAGCTGAACTTGGTTGAAGTCATCATGCTGTAAGCAGGTTTGCACAGCAGCAGGGTTTTTGCCGGAACTGTACAAAACAGTATCATCAGCGTAAATGTGGATAGAAGAGGATGAGCAGGCTGTGGGAAGATCATTAAGAAAAATGGAAAAGAGTAGGGGACCAACAACGTGAGCCCTGAGGGACACCAGTGTTAATGGGGAGTGGAGGGGAGATGGAATCAAGGATTCTCACGGACTGGGTCCTGCCAATGAGGTAGGATTTAAACCAGTTGGTGGCTGATGGAGCAAGGGCAGCTGAGAAGAATGAATCAAGAAGCAGGGGATAGGAAACAGTGTTGAAAGCTTTGGCTAGGTCAACAAAGATGGCTGAGGTAATCAGGCCATCATCCATCCCTGAAGGGATGGAGTCAGTAAGCATGAAGAGGAAGGTGGTTGTCAAGTGGTTCTTCCAAAAACCAGATTGGAAGGGGGTGAAGAAGGAGGAGGAATCAGAGAGGAATGGTGATAGTTGAGAGACAACTAGATTTTCCTGAAGTTTGGCAAGGGTAGGAAGGAAGTAAATGGGATTATAATTGCCAGGAGTGGATGTGCCACCACCCTTGGGGAGAGGAAGGACTACAGAATGTTTCCAGGATGAGGGTACTTGGGCAGAAATAAAGGACAGGTTAAGGATTAAGGAGATAGGATAAGCAATTGCAGAAGCAGAAAGGTAGAGAAGTTTAGGATCAAGCTCATCTGGTGAGGAGCCTTTAGAGGGGGTTGAGGGATAGGAGAGCATTAAGAGCTTCATCAGGGGAGATAGTAGGAAAGGAAAATGGGGAGGGTTAGGCACTGGCTGAGGGGAAGGGCTGAAGTTAGTAGGTGGCAATGGGGACAGGGAATTTAGAAGAGACAAGGTGCACAAAGTGTGGTAGGCATTAAATTCACTGGCCACAGAGCCAGGGTCAGAAACTAGGGAGTTACTTATTTATTGATTTTTTTCCAACTTTATTTCCCTCCGGTCGTGGCCCCATGGAACTCTCTCAGGCATCCAAGTCCATGTTCTGCCTGCCAGAGGCCCCTCCAAGCTGTACTTCCTCACTCCCCCTCCTCCCTGTAGACAGTACTCCTGGTCTAACCCTCCCAGGGTGGGTCGCCCTACTCCTCTTGGGCACTTTTACAGACAGACTCTGGCTGCAGGGTAGGATCAGCCGTGGAGGACCTGGAAGGTCAGTCAGGGTATGCCCAGTGATGGACATGGGGACTGGTGCTGTCGCCTATCCATGGCGCTGTTGTTTTCCCTGTTTTGTGTGTCCCTGGAGCTCAGAAGTGCAATGACATTCAGCTTGGCTGATGCATGCTCCCACGCACCCCCGAATGATGTCTGCCACAGCTCCATTCCCCAGCAACTTGCAGCCATGCACTGTAGTGCCTCCAGCCTCTGTTAGAGGTCACCAGTACATCGGCAGGTGGATCCCCCCCCCTCCCCAGGGTAGGAGAGCAGTCCTAAGATGCTCAATCCTTTCCCCTCCCTGCCGACCCCTGACAACCCGGGCTCATTTCCAAACCCAGGTCGCCAGCATGGCGCTAGGTGTGGCATCCAGCGCCTCAACTCTCAGCGCCACCGGGTCGCCCTGGGTGTTACTTATTTTGAGAACTGGAGGGGGAGGGGGAGAGGGGGGAGAGAACAGAGCACAAAATACCCTCCAGAATTTAGATGGAGAGTTAGTGTTAGTCAGGAATGAGTAGCTGAAATAATCAGACTTAGCCAGTCTAGCAGCTTTAGTACATGAATTGTGTAGCATTCTGTGCTTGGCGTAGTCATTTGGATGTTTAGTAGATTTGTTTTTTTCTCCAGGCCCAATCACAATCCCTGAAGCAGGCCAGTAGTTCAGAGGTAAGGTGAAGCCCACAGACTCTGGTCCATCTGAAAGGAGCAAAGACATTCCAGGTGACAATGAATTTATCCTTAAAATAGTCAAGTGCTTGGTCAACAGAAATGGCAGAGGAGAGGGGAGTCCAGTCAGCGCAAGCAAGTGGAGAGCTGATTGGTCTAAGGATTTAAAGGACAGTATGATTTTAGGAGGAGGTTTGGGGCGATGAACCTTATGTACAATGAAAATGGGGTTGTGGTCACTAAGGGCATCAGGGAGGAGACCAGATTTAATGATGCAGTGCGGGTTGGTTACGAGTGACCAGTCAAGCAGGGTGTGATTTTGTGTTTTGGGATTAGGGCATGTGGGCTCAAGTATAAGTTGAGTGATGTTTAGAGCAGTGACATCATTGCGTAGCTTGTTTAACTTGGGAGACAACCAATTTAGATTCATGTTACCCATAATGAAAAGTTCACCAGATTGTGAGAGGGAGGTGATATTTGCAAAGAGTTCAGTCGTGACTGAGGGTTGAATACTTGAGTGGCAATAGATGCCAGACACAAAGATTGGGATTGAGAAAGGAAGGGTGTAAAAGGGTTATTCAAGAACTCAAGGGGGAGGCGCTAACTGGCTGTAGCTGAGAGAAGGCTCACCAGAACCAAAGAGAATTCAACAAAGCTGGAAGGGGAGACTTTAGGAAGGATGTGAAGAAGTACCTCACTAAAAAAGTGGTGGATGCCTTCAGCAGTCTTCCAGCAGAAATGGGGGTGATGCAAAAACAGTGGAGGCCTTCAAGCATGCATGGGATAGGCACAAAGGAATCTTAGTAGAAAACCAGAGGTCAGGTATGGTCTGTTGTGACAGTATAGGCAGAGACAAACTGGGCAGACTGGGTTGGTCAAGTGGTCCTTATCTGCTAACAAATTCTATGTTTCTAGTTGCATTCAGTCTGAGGGTGGTGTTCTCCAGGCATACAGTGCCTTCTCCCCTTGCTGAACCTCTTTTCCAGTGAGTGTGGTTCAGAGCAATCTCAGAGAATCATGGAGAATCATGGTGACTTGTGCTTGCTGAATGCCCCAATGGAGAAACCACTTCCATCTCTCGGCTTTTTAAATTTGGGTTGGTAACCTACAGAGATCCCAGCACTGGAGTCAAAGCCCAGGAGTGCGCATAATCTGACCTTTGATTTTCCTTCCATGGAGTTGGTATTTGGGAGAGAGTGGGATGTGGGACCAGTTGGCAACATGAGACTCTCACAGGGTGCCTACTTCTCCTTAGCATGTAAATTGTGGGATCTTCCTCTTAGATTCAGCTTCTAATTCTGTATAAGATTACTTATGTTATGGAGCAAAAGAAGATCTGAAGGCCTGGAGGCTGTTAACCCAAGTCCCCATCTGAGCAGGTAGTATGTTGATTGTGTAGGTGATGGTTGGATGGTGGAATTGCTTAGGCTGCTTTTCAGAGCCAAATGGTGCTTGTTGCATCTGAAGTCTGACAGAGTGAAGAATGAACCAAATAGTACAAGCAAAAAAAGCAAAAGGTTCCCCTTTGTTTAGGCCCCCTGTGGGTCCAGATGAATATCCCAGAAAATAAGAGGGTCACACTATCAATTATTAGTCAGGTAGTTCTAAAACAGATTGGGGAAAGTCTTGTTGGGACAGAGCAAGTATTTATTCTGTATTATGACAACAAGGAGAGAGAAAGAGAGAGCGCTATTAGAGTTGTACCCAACCGGGATGTCTGCAGCCCATGCATCAATGCTGGAGTGTCACATAAAGGGAATTAGAGTACAAATGGATGATATGGTGTATCTCCTAATTGGACTAATGAATCTGCTAGGGGTTCAGACTGGGGATGGTGTTACAGTACAAAGAAAGCATACTTAGAAAGAAGGCATACTGGTCAACCATGTAAAAGGGTCTTTGGCCCATGGACTCTCCAGTTTAAATAAATAAAACAAAAAGCATTCTTACCAAAATTCATAAGCTCATGAGCTGGAAGAATGATAGGGATACTGGTTTGACTTTATTACTGTTTTGGGCATTCTGTTCTTTTGCTGAGATAATTTGTTGTTTTCTAACCCCTTGCTTTGCGGCCCTGTGGAGCCCAACAGTATCAGAGTGCCTGGGTTGTCACCTCATGTCCAGGAGGTGAAGTAAGTGAAAGTTGTTTTGAATGCTTCCCTCCTGAGTGAAATACCATCATACATTACTAGACATGGGGTGGGGGATTCATACAAAAGCAGGTGTCCCATTTTTTGTATCCTGTTTGCAGGTTTCATGACATGACTTTGGTTCCCATTAGTCTTACTAGTCATACTAGCAATGAAAAGAAATGAAATGTTTGGTCAACAAAAACACCAAAATTGTTGGAAGCATAACTTAGAAATGTGTGTGATCAACAGACTGAGGAGTAAGGGTATTTTTTTTAAAACACAACATCATTTTTGAAATATTCATGATAAGAGTTTATTGTGTGTCATGTAAAGATAGGTTTCCAGTGACCTCCAGTACTTCTGTGCCTCACAACTACCTAATTTTGTGACATGAAACATCCTCTTTAATGACTTCATACAGTGATAAAAGTGGAAAATATCCACAGGGTTTAGTTGCTTTTGTATGACCCATAGGGTCATACACAATGCAAGCTTTAGATGTGGGGCTATTTCTGATGGTGATGGTACACCTGCTGTGAATATGGCCTGCAGGGCCATGTGCAAAATACGCTACCTGTCTGAGGCTCTACTTGATGGTTCACCTGCTTTGGGAATGGGTCAGGGTCATATGTAAAGCAAGCTGCAGGTTCAGGGCAGTTCCTGCAGGGCTACACAATGCAAGCTACTATAATCACCTATCTCAAGCAGATGGAAATGTTCTTGCAAAAACAATACCTTAATGCACAAGTTAGGGCTTATTATTAAAGTGAAAACAATTGTAATGCTAGGGTTTGTTTTCAAATGCCAGCTCTGCCTACCCCATTCTCAATCCCTTATAAAGCCTACCAAATTGAATACCAAAACACAGCCAAGGTTCATTGCACATGTATTAACATTCAAGATAAATTACATAATACAAAGAATACAGTTACACCCCATGATGACCACTGCATGTCAGTACACAAAATAAGAGGAGAATGGAAACAAACAGAGAGAAATGATGAAGAAAGGGTATTCACAAAACTGAAGGGGAAACAGAAAAACCTGATCCTGAGACAGTTTTGCAACATGATTCCAATTTAAAATAAAGATTTTCAGTTTCACCTGTAATTGTGTAAGTACGTTATCCTTTCTTCATTATTCCTTGCTGTTCATGTGCACTCCTCTCTGTTGTATTTATACCACTCCAAATATCCCTAGTGTCCTATGGCTTTCCATCCAGCTCCTTGTTCCATTTCAAACATTTTCTATTGTCTAATTGCTCCACTTCCACTCCCCTCAGTCCAGCATTTCCAAGCTTTTTGGTGGAACTCACTTCCTTCTCCCTGTCCTATTCATATAATTCCCTTATTCTCAGTGTCCCACAGTCCTTCACCAAATTGCATGTCAAGCAGTCTATGGTGTCCAGTGGAACACCAGCTCCCTTTCACATTTACAACATTTTCTGTTGTCCAGTGACACCCCTGTCCCTCTCCCTGTCCAATTTAAAACATGTTCTGCTAAACAGTGCAACAACCCCATCCCATTTCCTCTATCCTGTTCCCTAGCCTAGACTTCCAATTGTTCAAATAATCCCCTGTGCCCACCAGTACACCTCCACCTACTGCACCTCCATTCATGACATCGAACAGCACAGCTTTCAACTCTGCTTCACAGCTAGCTGCCATCTAATAAGAATACCACATGACTGAATTTCAAATTTTAATGAAAGGATCAGTGTTGAAAACTGGGCCTTGTTAATCTTAGAAATGTAGTAGTGTCATAGTCACTATTAGATGGTGGCCAGATGATGAGGTGAGAGAAGGGTATTGATTCTTGGGTTAAGTTTATAAGGTGTCTGAGGATGGCAGGGGATGGGTAGTTAAATGGCAAGGGGATTTATTTAATTAGAGAGGGCAGATGGCCAGTCATTGAAGTAGGTAGGGACGATGAGGGATGGAAAAAAGGCATTTTGTTTACTGTTTTGGGGCTACTGAGAGGGATAGGGGATGCAATAAGAGGGAGATAGGTTATTCTATTTATTGAAATAGTTCTCTGACTGCCTGTGCCACACAATCACATGAATTCTAATTATGGACATTTCATCTGGTTACAGGATGATACCATAACCACATGATGCATTTCAGTTGTCTTGTGCCATGTGGTAACAATCATGTTAAAACCCCTGTATGAAGAGGGACTTCTAGAGACATCATAAGTTTTATGGCAGGGTTGTGAGTTAGTTTCCAACCCATTGGCTCCTAACTTACCTCTACATTGTGCAAAAGTTGACCCAAAACATCAGCAATAGGACCAGGAGAAGTGGTGAAAACTCCAAACATATAGAGTGGAAAGAGCAGCTGGATGGCGAAGGATTGGAGGCCAAGCAATCTGACTTGGCTCTCTCCGAGGCTTCCAGCATGGCAGCAGACCAGGTCCTCTCCCCTAGCAAACAGAAAACAAAAATATGGATAAAGGGCTGTAAATCTGATTTAATCCTGTGGGAACTATAGGCAATCAGGTCCAAGATTAAAGATTTTAAAGCGATGCAAGAGTGAGTCACCCAGTTGGTAACTAATGCTTAGGAGACAGGCAAACATCTTATTGAGATGGACTCCTGACTTGATGGGCATGAGGCAGCAATCGAGCAAGTAGTCCAGACACAAGCAACCATACAAGAGACAGATATCTGAGGCTATACACTATTCCAGAACCCTCTAAAGGTGCAAACATTTTCCAGCTTTCTGAAAGAATTATCAGACTTACCCCCAGACTATGACTTTAGCATTGAAAGTGCCCACTGTGCATTGGGCCCAAAACCTACCTCGCCCATGAAATGTCCAAGATTTATAATAGCCCATTTCCACTGATATGAAACAAAAGAAGAGCTACTGAGAATGGTGTGGAAGAAAAATAATTCTGAAATGGCAGAAGTACACAATTTTTATAGACAAAGATTACCAAGCCAAGACTATGCAGTGGGAAAGGGCATATATCCAGAAGCACCAAGACTGCATGAAAGGAAAAATATCGAGGTTATGCATACCAACAGCACAATACTGACAACGGTATTGTGCCATTCAAAAGGTAATTTTTTTTTGTGGGGGGGCAGACACTGCCCCTGTCCCCCCCCCCCGATATTAATATAAACAACTAGAGATTGGAGTTGTTCCTGGGAGGGGGCAGAACACCCGTGGAAAAGCAGCACTCGAATATAGACCATTACAGTATCTGTCGCTGTAATGGTCTGTTTATGGGTTTTGCTGTTGGGGAGTTGAGCAGAAGGGGGCAAATAGATATATACCCCTCCTAAAAGCACTGAGGAAGGTTCAAATTAGATTCAAAACCCATGCCCAGCAAAACGTATCGTACAGTACCCAAATGGAAACTACACATATGACTCAGCATTAAAGGCTTACAACAGCATGAAAGCTAGAGGTATGGATATGCCCCTACTCCCAGACCGCTGAGATTCTCATCAGCCTTCTTTTACTGCACAGTGGCAAGATCCAGCTGGTGTCTGGAAAAAACAGTCTACAGTACCCATGTCCGATGTTATAGAGAAGCTCCAGGAAATTACCTAGTCGGCAACATGAGGAGACCCAGTTGAGATTTTAGCAGTCTTCTAGACACTGATGCAGATACTGGATTCTGGGGGTGGGGCACTGCCCACAGTTTATGTTTTTGGCAATGGTCATAGTGGAGGAAATTACCGGATTGGAGAAGATGCTTTTAATCGGAGCTGACAAAGTAGCAGATGGTTGAGGGCACTTTCTGAATATTTTGACCTAGCATTGATCTGTGACCCACCTGCTAAATATGTGCAAGTGTGGTGGAGCAAGGTTGAGGAACTTGAGGAGTCTGGTCTCTGACTTATAACTCAGCATTTGGACTGGGACTGTCTTTATTATGGATATGAGTGCAGTGTGACAGATGCATTTGTGAGTTTCTTTTCTGACTCCTGGTCCGTTTTGCAGTGCTCCTTGGCTGCAAAGCAGCTTTTGACATTGTGATAGGAAAAGCAATGCTGATTAACTTGGAGCTGTACTCTGCCTTGTATGTTCAGCTACATTCTGCTTGCTGCTCCTCTCTATTGCTCTGGCCAACCTCCACCATCCTCTGTTACCAAGGTGTACCCTCCCAAATTATCGAATGCAGACTGGCCCTACTCCCTACCCAGTTTGATGTTCTTTCCCAGTTTGGCCTGGTTGTCAGATGGAGCATATTTTTATATTAATTATCTGCTTTAGTAATGTTGCTTAGAAAATGGACTTTTTATTTGCTGGGTTCTGATTGACTAGTACCCCTGCCAGGGGGGTACATTAACTTTCAATAGATGCCCAGCAAATAAAAAGTGCCAGTCACCTAACCCCATCACCAACATAACTAATATCATAGTGTCAATCTTGTTTGCTATTTGCCTCAAACCCGGTGACTCAATTCAAAAACAACGCCATTTTTTTTGTCTCGCTAAGCGAGACATAGCACTGCCTAGCCATACTAGCACACTGTGGGCATCTAACATAAAACTGTGCTGGTAATCATCCATCTTCCGAAGAGTAGCCTCACTTAACAGCTTTTTTTTTCTGTACCGTTTTCCCTTTCTTTCTCTTCCCGCGGTTCAGACTCGGATTCCTGATCCTGTGTCTTGGACACCAGCTCCCCAGCTCCTTTGACTCAGACTCCCATGGCTCAAACTCCTGCTCCCATGACAAGGACTCCTGCTCCAAGGCCGAAACCCCCGTAATCCAGTACAGTCACAACAATCTAGAAATGGGGGAAAAAAGCATCACTCTTATTACCGCCAAATCAAAATGCACAGTGCGAACCTCTCCCTGTTTACTGCAAGAAACTGTCTGCCAGCACAAAACTCCGCTAAGCAACTAGCCGCGATCGGCAAACCAGCGCTCCAACAGCAGCAGACTTTCAGTTTTCTTTTCTGTCTCCTCCTTTTACTGACAGGATATATATTAAAAAAAAAAAACACTTTGCACTCACAACACTCAGTAAAAATGGGAATAAAACCGTCACTCTCATAACTGCCATTTAAAAATGCACAGCACGAGCCTCTCCCCGATTACTGCAACAAACTGTCTCCCAGCACAAAACTGCAGTATGCAACTTGCTGCAATTGGCAAACCAGTGCTCCAAGAGCAGCAGACCTTCGGTTTTCTTTTCTGTCTCCTGCTTTTACTGACAGGATACATATAAAAAAAAAAAACACTTTCGCTAATGGGGTGACATAATGCTGTCTACAGCAAATAAAAGACACAGACTAAGGGAGGTGGGGGCTAAAACAGCATACTACCAGACGTACAGGCACTACTTTGCCTCAAAAGAAGAAAAAATGAAACTGTAGTCATTTTTTATAGAATTACTTCACATTTTTCAGTATAATCCTGCAAAAATGACACAGTTAGCCAATTTTCTAAGCGCAATAATGCTCTCCAGGGTGGGCGGTATGGGCAATACTGGACCTTCCAGGGGCTATAAGGCCCTCTGCCTGTGGCGTCTGACCTCATTACGCCCCTGGGCAGTCCGGTATTGCCCAATACCGCCCACCCTGTCGAGCATTATTGCTTGCATAGATGCTGGTGCTAATATGACTGAACTGAACTTTACTGTCCATTGAATGACTCTCCATTCCTTGTATCCCAGTTGCTGGTTTGTGAAAGACAACAGAGCCTCCATCAGAGGACTGCCTCTGTAAAAGACCTTTCAATTGCAGAGTTTTGATATTAATTGGAGACATGCCCCCAAACCTTTTATCCCCTAAACACATAATCAGTGGCTATTCTTTAACAGGTCTTGGAGCCTTCTGAATTTGAAAGGGGCCATGTTCACATTGGAACACAGTGCTATACTGGACACTGGGTCTACACATACCCTGCCCTCTACTTAGTGGGGAATACTTTTGTTACACCTTGATTTAAACTGCGTTGTGTTAGTTTCAGTTTACTCAGCTCAGTTTGTTTGTCTCACAGCACTACTTGGGCTCTTCGGGATGCACAGTTTGACACTGGACTGATGTATTTGTTATGATAGCAACTATTGTTATTTGTGTCCCCTGATACTGTGCCTCAAAAGGGACCCATTGGTTCTTTGGGTCTGCTCCTCCTGCAGTCAACATTAAAGCCATTGTATTTTATCACCTGCTGTTCCACAAACACACTTTTGAAATAGCTGGTGGGGAGGAGGTGTAATAGACCTATGTGTTCACAGTCATGGGTGATGTATATGTTTTCTCCCTCCAACTTGTGTTGCTATTCTTTTGTTTATTTTCTCATTTGATTTCATACTACCTTCCCACCCTCCATCCTGTTACTATACTTGCTTAGAGCCCAGAGGAGCCAGAGGACCACAAGTCCCTGGCTTACTCCTCAATGCCCAGAAAAGGCATCATTAAGGAGGGCACAAATTCCCTCCACATCCTTGGAATTCTACCATGCACTAACTTTCCCTACCCAGTGAGTGCAGTTCTACCAGCCTCCCCAGGACGTGCTCTGGCTGTCCTCAGGGACACTACTTGAGGCTGCTGCAGTATTTCCCAGTTTTAGCTATTCTACAGTTCCAACTTGCGGGCATGTGCCCATTGGCAACTTCACCCCCAGGGTTAAATTTTTCTTCATGTTAATTTTTTTTTTGTTTCTTGTAGTACCAGATAAATTCACAGGGCCTCATTTGGGACATTATAAAACCAGGCTATGTGTTATGATCTCAAATACTATGATTGTATGAGTCAAAGACAGGAAGCTCACCATTGTTCACTCTAGTATTTAGCTCTGATGCAGAATGAGGCACACCCTCTTCCAGGGGTGGGGAGGCCCTAGATTACCCACTACTATCCCATGAAATGCCAAATTCTAACATAATCTCTTAGAATGTTAATGGCCTTACCAACCTTGTTAAGAGGTTGAAGGTACTTCAGGCTTTAAAAAAATAGAGACCTCAGTTACTTCTCCTTCAGGAGACACATTTAAGCTCAGCAGAAAATCAAAAACTCCAGAAATTTGGCTGTGAACATGTCATAAAATTAGCATATGGAATGAGATGGAGTGTAGCCATCATGGTCCTCCCTAGATATTATCCATTCAAACTGGGCTCATCTTATACTGACAAAGAGGGTACGCTATCCACAGACAGCTACAGGTGCTCTCAATGATAAACCCCTTACATTGGGCAACCTTTATATCCCTCCAGGAAGTGATGTTTCATCCCTATAATTTACTGATATGCTGCTGGAGCATCAACAGGGGACTTTAAAACTAGGGGGCAATTTCAACATCCTGCTGAATCCAGCAATTGACACTAGCAACCCCTCCCCTTCCACGTCAATGACAGGTCAGAGACATCTTAGGCTTTTACTCTGCGATTTATGTTTTATTAATGTCTGGCTTTCCCTGCATAGGAGGGACAGGAAATACACATTTTATTCTCATTTGCAACATAGTTATTCTTACCTTGTTTTTTTTTATTACTGTGGAAGACCTTGATTGGGTTTACATGCAAAAATTGACTCTATTCTTCTTTCAGATTGTGCACCCCTCATGTTAACTTTATTGACTCGCAGAGAACAGAGAACCACTGAGAGGTCCATAAGTCCTTCCGTCTTGCAAAACCCAGAGTTTCTCCAAAGAATAAAAACTCAAATCCCACAGATAATGTCAGACAACAGTGAAGGCATTATTTTACAGGCTACTGTCTGGGATATATTAAAGATGGTCAGCTGAGGGAACATTATCGTGTTTGCCTCATGGCAAAAAAAAAACAAAAACTAAGATAAGTACTGCTGTCTGAACTCCAAAAGAAATAAAATTACTTCATTTAGCACATATGAGGGCGATGATACCTTGGGGGAACAGATTAAGGTGACTCAGCATAAAACACAGGAACCCTTTAAATTATAAGGCAGAGCAGGCTTTCCTATAGCTATGCTAGTTTTTTTATGAGGGTGGTGCCAGAGCATCTAAACTTTTAGCACAATGTCTATGACTTAAAAGTGCAACCATCACCAAACTGACTGACCCAATCACAGGACTCTCTTCCACTAGCCATAAAGCTATCTTGCAAACCCTTGTTAACTTTTATACCAAATTAAATATGTCAGACACCTCTACTTCTGAAGAGCTCACTGACTCACTCCCTTGATAAGATCCCTCTGCTGCATGTCATACAAGACCACGAGGATAGTCTTATCATAATCATCATCTTTTTTTTTTAGTTGTTTAACCAGGAGTAGCACACTAAGCTGAAAACTTTTTCACAGGTGCAACCTGGGAACACAGGGAAGATACGTGACTTGCTCAGGGTCACACAGTATGCAAGTGGAAGCTGTGGGATTCAAACCCAGGTCTGGTCTGCTGGATGTCACCAGATTTGCAGCTCAGAGCCTTAAACCACTGTGTTATACTGCTTCCCCATCATCAATTTATTGGAAAGCAAATTGAGAGACACTCTTATTTACAATTGTGTCCAAATAAAGAGATCTTATAAAAATATTACAATACACGACTACGTAGAAACAAAAACCATATATGTAATATAGATAAACACATTACTTAAAAGTAGTACATAATGACTGTATGGACAATGCTAATAAATAAAGAAAACATAAGTTCACCCATAGCAATCACATTGTTTCAGCAAAGGAGCTCACACTTAGGATCAAAGAACTTAAAAATGGGAAAATCTCAGGCCCAGATGTATATGGAGTGGAGTTTTATAAAATCATGATAGAACTCCTGCATGGTGTGCTACTTAATACCTTTCAAGAGGCCATTACAAAAGCAACGTGTCCATATACTTGGGGATATGCTACCCTATCAGCAATTTTGAAACCCCAAAAAGATCCTACGAGTTGTGAACAGTACCAACCCATCTCATTATTTAAAGTGGATTATAAATTATGCACTAGCAATTTAACCATATACAAAACAATATTTTCCCCCCATATTATCCAGTAGGACCAGTTAGACATTATTAGATCAAGATAAACTGCTGATAATATTAGATGTACCCTATTAATAATTGATTAATACCCACGAACTCCCAGCTTTAATTGTAAGCCTAAATGTACACAAAGCATTTGATAGAGTAACATGGTCTTTCTTGCACCATACCTATATCATTTTGACCTCCTACCGTTATTTTTGGACATGATGCAGGGTCTTTACTCTACACTGAGGGCAGCAGTGAAAGCTAATGGATCTCTTTCTCCTTTATTTGATCCTTCCAGGGACACTCAGCAGGGCTGCCCCCTGTCTCCCTACTTATTTGCGCTCTACGTCAAACCACTGGCGCAATACCTCTGCCAAACTACTGCTGTCCAGGGGATAGCTATTGGTGGTCATGTACATAAAGTAGTGTATTGTGCAGATGGCCTCATTTTATACTTTACAGCCCCAGAACACTCCTTAGCAACCCTGACAACATCCCTTTTGGAAATGTAAAGGCGAGCTGGCTATAAAATTAACCAAGATCTAACTGAAGTGTTCCTGCTACAGTATGCCTCCATCATCCCTAAAAACATAATACCCATATAAATGGGGTAGATCATGTATTATTAGGGGTCTACATTGGGACCTGGACCACCGCTCTCTTTGCCCTTAATTACCCACTCCTGGAACAGTCAATACAGGGGATTTACAAAATTGGATCAAACTCCCTCTAACCCTGTTGCAAAGGGTTGATTCCATTTGTATGAACATCCTCCCATGGTTTATTTACTTATTCCAGACATTGCCTCTCCTTCTTCATCAAAATACTTTGACAAAAATGGAAAAAATGACTATCTCATTTTGTTTGGAATGGGGGGAGGCCAGGTGTAGCATCTGACAAACTACAATCACCAAAAGACAGGGGGGGAGGTTAGCTCCCTAAGCTCTCCCTAAACTAATTATATATGCTCAGGCAGTTCTATTAACCTAAATCCTGCATTGAAAGGCATCTTCTCCTGGCCCAGCTGGGAAGATCTAGAGTTGGAGAGGCTATACCTGTCACCACATATTTTATTGTTTGGGACTCCATTCACTCCCTCAAGCCAGGAGACCTTACTGGCCACCACCAGGACCTCAATATGATTCTGGCACATACCTAACCCATAGCTGTAGTTATCTTGTAGCAGATTTGGTAACTTATTTCAAGGCTTATCCTTCCTCAACCCCCCGTCATTCCAACAGAATCTCAACATATATTTTTTCTCAAATGTAAATCACCTTGTCTGAGTACCACAGCCACTGCAGTGGCATGCCCTGTTCTTTGAGCTCCAACCTTGCTGCAGACCAACTCTGAACAAAATAGACCACTGGTAACTCCGTTCCTGAATATGGTGTGGTCTCCCATTCAAAGTAACACTAAAATAAATAAACAAATGGGATCACCATTGAGTGCTGGGGGAAGGGGGTCAAGGTTCAAGAACTAGGGGAAGGGTTAAAATGCAGCAGTAAAGTAACTGAACTAAAAAACTGAAAAGTAAAGCAACTAGTAATGAAATACTGCAGTTCCCTCTACTAACAGTTATGCCAGTAGAGGAACTACTATACCAAGAAAATCACTTTAAAGTGGATTGTAGTCATTTATTTTTTAATCTTTAAGTAGTACATAAAAATGCCACAGTTCTACCATTTTCAAAGCATGATAATACCCTCCAGGGTGGGTGATATTGAGCTATACTGGACCTTCCAAGGGGCTATAAGGTTCTCTGACTGTGGCATCGGGGCTCATCATGCTCCTGGGCAGTCTGGTATAGCCTAATACCACCCACCCCATTGGGCATTATTGCTTACTTGGCTTACACCCAATCCTGTGACTATATCACAGTGTGAGGCTATACAGCAGTGTGAGACATAAAAAAAGATGTAAAAACCTACTGCACAAGTTCAAAAACAAGACGTCAGCACCTGAACAGACGGAATGCCTGCCTTTTTCATATTATGGAAAAAACTGATATTATTCCATGAAGGGCTCAGGTAGACAGCCTCTCTGTTTGACACTAGGACTGAGACAGGGAACAGTAGGGAAATGATTGTGGTAGGGGAGGCAGGTCACACTGCCTGATCATTCGATAGATGGGGGTACCCTACCAGGGGCTACCATGTTTCTGTCATACATGACTTAATACACCATATAATGTATCCTATCAACTTTTTTTAAGTTTAAGCAATAAGGCATGACAGGGAGTGTGTCATGGTGGGATAATGGCCCACCTCAGGTGGGTTGAAGAACAAGGTGAGGCTGAGTGCTTCAACCACCCGAGAAGTGCCATTAGCCCACCATAATGCACTCTCTGGAGTGCCTTATTGTGATTTTGAAATAGGTCCTCTTTAGTAAGGTAGTCCACCATTCCAAATATTTAGGGGCCATATGTTACGGAGGGTAGGAGGCCCCAGATTCTAGAACCTCATCAAGTTCTCCTTAGCATAAATCAGAATAAGACCTTGGGTGTCTTACCTTGCGATGTCTTCAAACCCTTGAAACTGAGCATTCAAGGATATTCAGCATCTCACCCAGCAGGGAATTCCAGCAGGCAGACCAATTAATTATCAAGCTTTTCCAACCCACCTGACCTGGAGCAAGAGGGCGTATGGAATTTCATGCTTCAAGACCCCAGGATAACTGTAAAAATCCCTAAAAAACTAAAGGACTTATAAGGCATTAAAATTCCTGTATGGCAGTGATCAAAACTGGACTCCAAATTCTTCATTTCAAGTTTATTCTCCTAAGCTCCTTAATGATTATAGAGCTCTGGGTCCCAGTGGCTTGAAATTTGAAAGAATACAGCTCCATGGGGCCAACTTGTTTACACCTATAGATTTATTGGGAGAGAGCGACAGGCATTCTTAGGCATGGATTTTCTGACAACAGAACCCAGCACCAAACTTAAACCACAGGACCAAAGATTACTGAGTGTAAATTCCAGGAACGTGAAGCTCCCGATGACTCCCACCAGCACCACTGATGTGGCACACTGGGAGCCCACCCCAGTGTGCCAGAATGTTTTTTTTTGTTTTGTTGATTACCTGTTAAATAAAAAAAACCTCCTCCCGATGTCTTTTATCTTTGATGCAGAATCCTGCATTGACATTTTCGATGCAGAATCCTGCATCAAAGTAGTCTGTCCCCCCAATTCTTACAGTCTTACAACCTGCAGTACAAAATACTGGGAGAAATACAAGTCTCGCTATGTCTAGACACAGCAATTCTCAGCAAACCTTTCTAGAATAGTACTTTCTATAGGGAGATAAGGAAAAAGGTACAACAATTCTCATTGGCTGAAGCAAGTGGTACAACTACATTGCTGGATAGAAAATGTAGAGTCAGCAGTAAGAAAAGCATTACATTATACAGAAGACGTAACATTAGTAAGAACAAAGACAGCACAGAAGTTGTAGCCGGTGCAAGATCATTATGGTGCAAAAGCAGTGTCAGCAGAAATACATGTGAAAAAGAATACTTTGGTAAAAATATATGATCAGGCCCAAAACACATATGACTCATGTAAGCAAATGCATAAAATTAAAATATAAGCAAATGAACATTACATATAACAGAAAACTAAGAAATATGCTGTAAAATGTATGTATACTGTACAGTATATACACTTAGCAAGCATGATCCCTAGTACCCACTTTTGTACAGTGGATACCCATTAGTACATGTTAGTGCAATAGAGCAATATCACAGTAATAATAACACATCTGTCATTGGCGTGTGCATGAGGGTGCAAGGAGTGTGGGACCCAGGGACAACAATATCTATCCATATATCTATCTATATATATATATATATATATATATATACACACACACACACACACACACACTCTGCTGCCCCAAATGAGGGCAACAGAAAATACACCCCAACAGCGTGCAAACTCCCTAAGCACCGGGGGTCCCTAAGTAGAAATATACTATCCCCACCTAAAAACAATTTCCTCCTGGAAATCGGAAGCCAGGTCAAGCAACCCCCATCCAAACAAACCAGGTAATGCACATGCCCAGCATGTCGGAGGGGGCACTCACAGAATTTGACCCAAAGGACGAAAAACCCCTCCCCAGCTACCATTGAAACCACCCAAAAAAAACTGGAAAATAAGAAAAGATCCTAATTTACCTGTGCCAGGAGGCCTCAAACTTTTAAACCACAGCTAGTAATATTATGAACATTTTGATTATCAAAAATATGTATGTATATACATATATTAGTTGCAAAAACTTCATTAATGCATCAGTTAGGGTGAATACCATACCAACAAAAGCAGGGAAATGAGGTGTTAGGGTTTTCAGCCTTAATGCATCACTTCAGGGTTCGAACCCCTACCACCCCACCCCATCCCCCCTCCACACACCAACAGGTGTTGGGTGTGCCATGGGGTCATCAGGCCTAACTCTCACCCCATTCCATGTGTAAACAAGCTTCCATGCTACAGTATAGGACAATGGGGTGAGAGTTAGGCCTGACAACCCCATGGCACACCCTGACGCCTGTTGGTGTGTGAAGGGTGGGGGATGAGGGTAGGGTGGTAGGGGTGGGAACCCTGGGGGTGGGGCATTAGGGTTGGAAACTATAACACCTCATTTCCCTGCTTTTGTTGCTATAGTATTCACCCTAATTGATGCATTAACAAAGTTTTAGCAACTAATTTCCTTACTTTTTGAGGTAGCATAATAGTATCCTCATTTTACTGTGGGAGAGTACAGTAGGGTTCTTTGGACCCTGCACCCCCATCCCTCCATCCAGATAGTACAACAGTATCCATATGTCACAGTGGGAGTACAGGGACCTTCAGACTCTGTGCTCCCATCCCTCCATTAAGATAGTACAACAGTATCCATATGTCTCTCTCTCCACAGATGCACATATGCATGTAGCTGTGGAAACACAGGGGTTTCTGTCCACTGCACTTCCACACATTAAGTTAAGAGCAGAAGCAGTGAAATGGCAATAAATTGTCATAACTGTGCCATCTTAAATAGTTTTCACCCGAAATCTTTAACATAACATTCTAATCACCTCATTGCATTTACCCAGTACAGAAAACTTTAAAATCCCTGTCGAAATGTAATTCAGCGCAAATGTAACACTGTTTTGCACCACAGATGTGGAAAAAACATTTTTGGCAGGATTTGAAAAATTACAGCTGTACTATTCATGATGTGGTGTAGAAAAATGGTAATGTTAAAAATCTGGAGTGAAAATATGAAAAACTGGCGAAGTTATGAGCATGCTTAGAAACTGCACAACACACGCTTGTAACGCAGTAATTTTTGGAATTCTTTCACCAAATTTTCAACATGGGCTTTTTAGAACCTCCCATCATGAACAATGGCACTGTGAGTTTGTTAATTCATTCCAAAAGTTGATTTCGCACAACGACTGTGCCATTCTGCACTACAGGTGCGAAAACATGTTCCGGGCAGGACGTGAAAAATGACAACTGTACTGTTCATAAGGAAGTGTGAAAAAAATGGCAATGTTAAAAATCTGGAGTGAAAATATTAAAAATTGGTGAAGTTATGAGTGTGCGTAGAAACTGCACAACACACGCTCGTAAAGCAGTCATTTTTTAGAATTTCTTCACCAAATTTGCAACATGCGCTTATTGGGACCCCACCTCATGAACAGTGGCACTGTCATTTCATTAATAAGACCCAAAAGGTGATTCTGCGCAGCAACCGCAAAATCACCTTCCGGGACCGAGTAATGAGGTGGGGTCCCAAGAACTCCATGTTGAAAATTTGTAGCCAAAGTTCCTAAAAGTGACTCAGATATCAACATAAGTTGAAAACCCCAATGACTGACATTATACGGTGCTTACCTTTGATACTTCAGTTTGTGGTTCGGCTTCGAAAAGTGCAGATGGGAAGATGGGTACTGGTCCAAAGAAGATGACAGCACTGACCTACAGAGGTAAGTATGGGGTAAGAGGGGGGTGTTCGGAGGTGGGTGAACAGTGGTAGGGTGGGTATGGGGGTCAGCTTCCAATTGTAAGACCTCACCCCCACCCTGTATGCAGGAACAGGTGTGACGGGTGTACCTTGGTGTTTCAAACTCTAATGCTAACCCCATTCTCTTATTCTGTACCCATGTAACCTTACTTAGTCTTGGAATGGGGTGAGCATTAGGGTTCAAAATGCCAAGGTGCACCCATCACACCTGTTCCTGCATTCAGGGTGGGGGTAGGGTCTTACAACTGGAAGTTGAGGATGTGGGTGGGGTGTTGAGGTTAGGAAGCCTAAGTTTCCCTCATGCCTGTTTCTGCATGTGCAGTGGGAGTGGGGCCTTATGGTTGGGAACACTATATTTGCATTTGCCTACTTTTAACCATTCAGCCCTAATGGTGCATTAAACGTAGTTGTTGATAT
This sequence comes from Neoceratodus forsteri, assembly GCA_016271365.2. Classification (NCBI taxonomy): domain Eukaryota; kingdom Metazoa; phylum Chordata; order Ceratodontiformes; family Ceratodontidae; genus Neoceratodus; species Neoceratodus forsteri. The sequence continues at coordinate 127,641,688 of CM028136.1, read as the reverse complement.
GAATTTCCTTATGTTTTCATATATTTGCTTTGTATCCTTAATGGGGCTGGGTGAAGTTGTGACCCTTATTAAATAAGAACCGCAGTTACAAGCATGCATACCCAAATTGTAATGAATGGACATAACTTTGTCATTTGTTCATATTTTGACCCCAAAGTTTGAACATTGTCTTAGCACCCCAGCTCATGAACCCATAGGTAAAAATTTTGAAATCTATGGGAAAATGCCATTACACACCACAGGTGTGGAAACATGTTTTGGGCAGGATATGAAAAATGACAGCTGTACTGTTCATGAGGTGGTGTGATAAAATGGCTATATTGAAAATCTGGAGTGAAAATATGGAAAATAGCCAAAGTTATGCACTCAAGTACAAAATTTTCAATGAATGTTCATAACTTGATCATTGTTGGGAGTTTTTCACCAAACTTTCATCATGGCTTTTTTAGGATCCTACCTCAAGAACACTACCATTATCATTTTGTTCATTGGTCCTGAAAGGCGATTTCGCACAGCAACTGTGCCATTGTACACCACAGGTGCAAAATCATATTTTGGGAAGGATGTGAAGAATGACAGCTGTATTCTTCATGAGATGGTGTTAAATAATGGCAATGCTGAAAATTTAGAGTCAGAATATTGTTAATTACCGAAGTTATGCATCTGCATCGAAATTGCGCAATGCAAGCTCGTAATGCAGCCATTTTTAGGATTTTTTTTTTTGAGACCACAGCTCATGAACACTGGCACTGTCATTTCATCAATCAGTCCCAAAAGGTGATTTTGCAGAGCGACCTCAAAATCACCTTTCAGGGCTGAGTAACAAAATGACAGTGCCAGTGTTCATGAGGTGGGGCCCCAAAAAGCCCATGTTGAACATTTGATGCAAAAATACAAAAGAATGTCCTAGATATCAGCATAAGTTCAAAACACCATTGACTGCCATTATACAGAGCTTACCTTGATTCTTCAGTTCGTGGTTCAGCTTTGAAGAGAGCAGATGTGTCCCGGTCCACAGAAGATGGCAGCATCAACCTCCGAGGGTAAATATAGGGTAAGGGTGTTTGTGTGTGTGTGTGTTTGTGTGTGGAGGTGGGTACACAGTGGGAGGGTGGGGATGGGGAGGGAGACTATGGGGACTATGGTAGACCATTTCTTTTTTACAGGTATAAAAATACAAAAATGTCAAGGGTTGGTTTTCTTCTTTACAGGGCTTTAGTAAATGAGTTTTGGGGACACTGGGAGTGGGCTCCCCAGTGTTCCTACACAGCCACTGGTGGGGGGACGTGGCTTTTGGGGGTGACATATCAGGACACTGGGGGTGGACTCCCAGTGTCCCTACACAGGCACTGGCAGAGGGCATGACTTTCAGGGGGGAGACATATTGGGATAGTGGGAGTGGGCTCCCCAGTGTCACTACACTGGCTGGGGGGTGGGGTGCCTGGATTCTAGTGCCAACAGCTGGATAGGGCACCCCCTGTCAGAAAATATATAAAACATATGTTTGAGGACACTGAGAGTGGGCTACCCAGTGTCTCACAGTGCTTAGGGGGGAGCTTGAAATGCTGACAAGGGAATTGGGCATCCCGATGTTGGCAAACACAACTAATAGTAGAACAGGCTGGAGGGGGCATCCAAAACTGGTGGTGGGCATCCTGGTGTTGGGAAAAACATTTAAACAAGTTAATAATGATTTTGGTGCACTAGGGGTGGGTGCCCCAGTGTGCCACAGTAGTGGAGGGTAAATAATTATACCCTTTGTAAAAAGTATACTTCATTCATTTCTCTCGTTAAGCAAAGAAACAACATGGCTGGTAATGTATTATGTTTGACCTAGAATCCCACATCGCAGCTGCTCCTGTGGCATGGTATCCTTCATCAATGCTAAACACCATTTGTTTCTCATAGGAAATAATGGGAAATGCAAAATTGAATAACATTGGAATGGATTAATATTTTTCACCAAATCTTCAAAGGGCACATCTGTGAGGCAAAGGCTTTCTACCATGAACATTTTCAGCCTAGAAGCTGAAGCTGTTTCTGACATAAAAGTTGAACAAAAAAACTGCAAAAACCTCAAAAAACTGTTTTTTCAACACTCTTTGTCACAGAAACCACACAAGAGATTCAAACCAAATTTTCCAAATCAAGAGACCTGTGCCTTAGGTTGACACATGTCAAATTTTATGCAAATCCATTGAATCATTCCAGAGTTATTAACCTGCAAAAACTGCAACACACAATCCTTGTTTGGTGTAGAATGTGACACAGAATCCTTGTTCGGTGAAGAAATGTGCTGTTTCATGCTATACATCTATTTTTTCCCATAGGAAATAATGGGAAATTCAAGATTTAATAACTTTGGAATGGATTAATATTTTTTTCACTAAACCTTCAAAAGGCACATTTCTGAGACCAAGGCTTTCTACCCTGAAAATTTCAGCCCAGAAGCTAAAGCAGTTTCCAAAGATATAGGTGGCTCAAAACAGTGCCAAAAAACCCAAACCTTCTGTATGTTAACACTCTGTATGTTCAAAATGGCTAAAGCTATTGAGACCAACTTTCCCACATACAAACACCTTCACAGGAGAATTAAGCATGCCAAATTTAATAGAAATCACTTCAACCATTACAAAGTAATTAAGGTCCAGACATTGCCCTTTAACGTTAAACACTTTCATCAGCTCTAATATTCAGGCACTACAGTGCATGTATTAAAATGTATATATATAAATATATATATATATATATATATATATATATATATATATATATCTATATATACATATATATATATATGTACATACTTTTGATGTCCCTTCCCTATACCACCCACCTAATCAGAGCAAAAACACCAAACAGCTTTGATAATAATAAATCTCTCAAAGTTCACACTTACACAACGCAGTTTTAATGCTCTGCCTTGCCTTAATGCAATTAAATAAATTTATAAGATTAGAAACATCATTATTATTTTTTCTTTTAAAACAAAATTGAGATTGTTACTGTACCAGATCATTACATTAGAATCTTAACCTGAGAATACAAACAGTCTTAGAACAAATCCAGCTCTGGTGAGCAATTTTCCAGGCCCAGTTCACAGTATGCTGGGGCTTAAATGGCAGGACCTCCATCCTGTGGGAAATAAAAGTCAGGATCTGGCTTAGTAGTGAGGTCCCCAAACGAGTCCTTGCCAATAATAAAGTCCAAACTAAGGAAAAGATAGCCAACTCGGTAAAGAAAAGGGATAAAACCTTTTATAGGTACATTAGGGAGGGAAGAAAGACAAAGGGAGGGATAATGAGGCTAAATAAAGAGGAAGGTGGATGGGCAGAGAGGGACAGTGAAAAAGCAGGGATACTGAACGAATACTTCTGCTCGGTATTCACAAAGAAAGTGGAGGAGGAGGTACCTAATCCAGTTAATAGAAGCACTCTGGATGGGGGGTCAATATCGGTCCTTTCACAGAAGAAATGGTTCTGAAAGAACTCCTAAAACTGAAGGTGGACAAAGCAATGGGGCATGATGGGATTCACCCCAGAATTCTAAAAGAACTAAGGGGAGAACTAGTAACACCACTGACTACCTTTTCTAACAAATCATGGGAGGATGGTGTGGTACCTGAGGACTGGAGGAGGGTAGATATGATTCCCCTTCTCAAAAGTGGGAGCAAGACAGAGGCAGGAAACTACAGACCTGTCAGTTTGACCTCAGTGGTAGGGAAAATGATGGAATCACTTCTGAAGGAAAGAATTGTTGAGTGCCTAGAGGCCAGTAGGGCACAAAACCCAAGGCAGCATGGATTCACAGCAGGAAGGTCATGTCAGATGAATCTAATCAATTGCTTTGACTGGGTGACCAAAGCAGTAGACCGGGGGGGGGGAGGGGGGCTGTGGAAATGCCCTACCTAGACTTTAGCAAGGCATTTGACACAGTCCTGCACAAAAGATTAATAAACAAATTAGTCAGCCTGGGTAAAACATTGGCTGGACAACAGGAAGCAGATGATAATAATAAACGGAGTCCACAGTGAAGAAAGGGGGATTACTAGTGGGGTGCTGCAGGGTTCAGTACTGGGTCCAGTCCTTTTTAATGTCTTTATAAGTGACGTTGTAGAGGGACTGGAAGGAAAAGTATGTCTCTTTGCAGATGACACAAAGATCTGCAACAGGGTTGATACACAATGTGGGGTGGGAAGGATGAGAAGGGACTTGGCAAGGTTGGAGGCATGGCCAAATGTATGGCAGCTTAGATTCAACACAGAGAAGTGCAAAGTAATGCACCTGGGAAACAAAAACTCAGGGGAAGAGTACACATTGGGGGCTGAGATACTGACAACAACAAAAGTGGAAAAGGACCTGTGGGTAGTTATATCAGATGACCTAAAGGTGGGCAAGTAATGTGAGAAGGCAGTAAGGAGTGCTGGGTAGGGATACTGGTATGTATAGGGAGAGGCATAACAGGTAGGAAACAGGAAGTTGTTATCCATCTGTACAGACAGTTGGTGAGACCCTATCTGGAGTACTGCAAGCAGTTTTGGAGACCCATCCCTGCAAAGACATAGACAGGGTGGAGGCTGTCCAGAGGAGGGCAACCAAAATGGTGCAGGGTCTGTACCAGAAGACATATGAAGAAAGACTGAAGGAGCTTAATATGTATACCCTCAAGGAAAGGAGGGAGAGGGGGTACATGATAGAAACTTTCAAGTACCTCAAGGGAATGAACAAAGTCCAAGAGGGTAACATCTTTCAGGAAAAGAGATGTGCACGAACAAGGAGGCACAATTTGAAGATATAGGGGGGAAGACTCCGAGGTAATGTGTGGAAGTATTTTTTTCACAGAGAGGGTTGAGGATGTATGGAACAGCCTTCCTGAGGAGGTTGTGGAGTCAAAAACAGTGGGGTAATTCAAGTATGCATGGGACAGACATAAGGCAATTCTAGTGGGTGTAGGAGGAACTAGGCTGTTGGTTAACTAGGATCTGCATCTTACCCAATAGGTAGGGAAATGGACAGACTAAGTGGGCCAAGCGGTCCTTATCTGCCATCAAATTCTATGTTTCTATGTTTTTAATGTAGTACTTCATTCTACAGCAGCCTAACAAGTCCTGAACTACGGCAAAATGACTGAACAAAGTCAAGCCGGACCAAGGCATGGTGAAACACATGGCACAAGCTTTCTGGAAGAGTTTGTGGGATGGTTGACCGGAACTTCAGGCTTGGACTGCAACTTATGGAGTTGCTCTTTATACACCCAGTTCTCATGCATTTCTTCAATGATGTCCCACATCCTTTCTGATAGATACAGATAGTCTACAGAAGGGTACTCTATGTGGACCCTTCTTCTTATCAACCACTATGCCTGACACCATTCGAGTAGCTCCCTAAAACTGGTCCTCCTGGACAGTCCAGGCTCCAGCCACACTCCATTAAGATAGGTCACATTGAGAGGGTCACTTCTTATAAGTCCATCCAGGTGGAACCTCAAAACTTTAGAATTCAACTGCAGGCGTGGGATTTTAACTGCCAATGATAACAGGGTGGTGGAAAGGCCAGGGGATAGCCCACTGAACTTCATAATCAGCAAACAGTAAATGCTTGAAAAGCAATTTTTCCTCATCAAACACAGATGATTCTAGGATCTTCTCTCGCTTAGTAGATACTCCAAAAGCTCCCAACCTCATAAAAGGAAGGGTTCTCACTGCAAGGGACGCCTCTGATTTGGTTGGAGGAGTTGATGGGCTGTTGCCAGACAAGCATGCTGCTGTGGACCCCCTGGGCCCAGGAGGGGTCACCCAATGGTACATGCAGGCCCCTGCCCCTCCCTCTGCCAAGGGGATAATGAGCAGCCGATAATGGGGAGTTGGGCAGATGGCTGTACTCCCCGCCACCCCACTCTTTTACCTCTTCCACAACAACATCCGGGGATGGTTCTCTTGGCTTTTCCCCCCACATCTCCTTTGTCCCGAATCTCAAGTTTTTCAAGGGCCCTGCCTCTACACTTCCTTGTGACCATACAGATGGCATTTCCCCTGAAGAACTGGAAGGGTACCCCAAATGAAAAATAGGTGGAGCAAAATCAAAAATACCTCCAGGGGCAGAGCTGGAGCAGGTTGCACAAACAGGCAGCTTGACTACTCATTCTCCCCTAAATCTGCACATGATACATCTTTCATCCGCTTGACCCCACCCTGACGAGATCCACAACCAAGTTAGCTGGAAGGTGTGAATTGCCGACTGTGGTTCCTCTGGAGAAGTAAATTCTTCAACTATCCTTTGTCCTCTGCTAGCCATATTTTACCTTCTGCAAGTCAAACTGCCTTCCAAGCCTTTGATGCTTTGCTCTGGTGAAGAGGGGAACACAAGTTAGTTAACTGAAGGCCTTGCCTTCTCTGCAACACCAATTGGAAGTTCTCAAGCAAGCTGCTAACTCTCCAGTCACCTCATCAAAATGGCACCCAGCTCATAGTTCTGCTCTCCTCTCATCTTACCAGCAGGCTATCAGAGAGGCTGAGGTTTGCATATAACCTCCCAGTCGCGCACTAGGAACAAGAAAGAGGATTGAGGTCTAGCCATCCAAATACAGGCCTAATCTGCACCACCCCACTGAAACTGCACCACAAACAGTCTAGACCCAAGGTAGCCTTTTGCGTCATCTCCTCCAGGCTCTGAAATAGGGGCAAAAGAACCTGCTGGGACAAAGAAAGGATCAAAGATGTGCCCCCACAATCTATAGCCCCCTTCCTAATGTCTAGGGGTCAGATGTTATGGAGCGAAGAGTGCCCTTGACTCTAGAACCTCACCAAATTCTCCTTAGCATAAATCAGAATAAGACCAAGGGTGTCTTACCTTGAGATGTCTTCAAACTCATGACACTAAGCCCCAAAGGAAATTCAGCAACTCACCTAGCAGGGAGATCTGGCAGGCAGACTGATTCATCTTCAAGTTTCTCCAACCCACCAGACCCAGAGCAGGAGGGCATATGGAATTTTTATTCTCAAGGCCCAGGAGAATTGTGAAAATCCTTAAAAAACTAAAGGACTTACAATTCATTAAAATCCATTCATGATGATCAAAACTGGACTCCATTTTCTACAACTAAATCATATTTATTCTCCTAAACTCCTAAATGATTAGAGAGCTCAGGGCCCCAGTGGCTTGAAACTTGAAATAATTCAGCTCCATGGGGCTAACTTGTTTACACCAACAGATTTGTTGAGAGAGATCTACAGGCATTCTTGGACATGGATTTTCCATACAACAGAAGCAGCAGCAAACTTGAACCCCAGGGCCAGAGATTACTGAGTGTAAATTCCAGGAATGCGAAGATCCCAATGACCCACTGGACCGTTTACCAGTTTTCCTCCTCCTCAGGGGAGTGATGCACTCCTCTGACACCACTGAGTTAATTCATGCTCAGGGTGAAAATTAAGCAGCCTGAAACCTACAATGGTTGCTCCAATTAATGTTCCTCCATATAGTTCTGGTATTGACCTGGTTTCTGATACTCTCTCTCTCACAATCCCATGGCTCTCCCTGGAGACGAGACCTCCACACAGTTACAGTGGCTGGCTCCTTCCAGCAAAACTCCTGTTGCCCGAGATGGGCACAGCCTATATTGCCCTGCAGGCCTACCCATATGCAGACCCTGGGGCCTGCCCCAGACATGGGCACAGTAGACCCCATTGAGTCCAGGCCACTACCCACTCCCATCTTCCATACCCTGAGCAAAAATGCCACATAGGAAACTGGGATCAGGAGAAGCTGCTGCCATCCTCAGATCCCCTGTAGAGGCCCTGCCACAACCTCAAAAACCCCCGACAGCCCAAGACAACACCTCCACAGGCTGGGCCCAATGCACCCCGGGGTCCTCCACTATCTGCTCCAAAAACTTCTCTGCTCCCACGGATGCTGTCACCACCCATCCCAAGGGAACCATGAACCCAAATGATCTCAACTGCCTGTCTGTTCCACCTCCCTCAGAGTCTCTACCAAGGACCCACACAGCACTGCCAAAAACTAATGACTTGCCTAAGAGGAGGGAGGGGACCCCCCCTCCGAAATGCACTGCAGTAACACTCACCAACTCTTTTCCCTCTCTCTTATAACTTCCTTATTTATTTATATATATATATATATATATATATATATATATATATATATATATATATATATATACCCACTCTACTGCACCCAAGTGGCGGCAACAGAAAATACACCCCCACAGTGCATAAACTGCCTAATCAATGGGGGGGCGTCCCTAAGGGTAGTAATAAGCCCCCCCCCCCCACTGTGAGGTTGGCTTACAGTAAATTGGATGTAGTTTTTAAACATCTTGTTGTTGAGTTTTTTTCAGCTGAGCCGTTGTGCTGGGATAACGGCCCAGTGGAAAGTACCTCTTGGCCAATCAGGAGCCAGCATTCTTTCTACCAGTTTCATAATTGTATTTATGAGCAAAACATTCCTTGACCTAGATCAGCATATGGACTGAATGCAATGTTGTTCCTTCTGAGTGCTCTGTAAAAATGCTTAATAAAATTTTAGTTTAGATAAAAAAACTACATGAACAGATGCTGACACACATGCACAAATGGCTATTATTAAAATGGTAATCACTTGTGTGATTTAATTTTTTTTCAGAAAATCTGCAAAAGCAGATCCTTTTTCTAAGAGTCAAATGAGCCTGAAAGATACATGTTCCAAAACTTCTCCATTCTGAGAAATTATTTCCCAAAAAAGAGCCTTAAAAACATAATTTTACTGTTTTTCCCCTTGTACTTTTAACTTTACAATGCTAATTGTTACTAAATGTACAGGGTGTCCAGATCCTGCAACACATTGTTCCATAACCTTTTCCTGTACAAAAATGTCATGTCCCCAGCTCTAAAGAGAGCTGAATTAGAAGTGTCTCAATATCTTATTTTAAGATTAACATGAGTACTAAACCCTAACTAAAGTGGTCAGTCCAAAATGGAATTTGTTTCTGTAACTCTGGTTTACATTAACAAGAAAATTTTGCCCAGCCCATGTGTAACCCCGCACACAAATAGGGCTTACCTTATTTTGCCCCCCAGAGCTCCTGGTTCTGATCCTGGTCTGCTCTCCTCATGTTCTCCTGCAAGACCTGATTTAGAAATTCTGTGGGAGACCAGAAGGGCAATGAGATAAAGTTAAACCACGAGCTTGGTGGTACGCCAAATGTCGTGCAACTCAGAGTGTGCATGTTCGAGCTGCCTCCTGTTCGAATGTGTAAGCTGATGGATTGGCTCACAGACTGAAAGGAGCTCTATAGTATTCAGTGGTTAAAGCCACTCCAGCAGCTCATGGAAGTTCTGCTTTGTGTGCTCTGACCCCCAGAACTTCAGAAGCTTAAGTGGGGATCAGAGGCACACTTGGAGGTGGGAGGAAATTAAACTTTGAAAAAGCACTCTTAAGCACTATATCTTTAAGAAGCAGCCTGGCTGCTAGGTATTTGAATAGCCCTGCCTACCTTGAGGGAGAGTGCTTCAGCAGTCATGACAGGCAGGGGAGACCCTGTCAAGCCCCACTCTGCCACCAGGTGCCAGGGCAGAGGGCCTGCTATTAAATGATGTGGGCAGTTGAACTTAAAACAATACAGTAGCCCTGTAGGAGAAACTAAAATTTGGGGCTCTGCATAAAGTGCAATGTAGCAGCCATATTTGTCACCCCTGACCCCACAAGCAGCCAATGGGAGATCAGGGAGCCTACAGAAATTCAACAGTGACTTTTGGGAGAAAGGAGAGGACTGTATTTTGACACCTTTCCATCCAGAGAATCAGGCATCGAGTGAAAATTCTGCATACTAATTCTGTGGATTGACAGCCTGATGGACCAATGGCAAGCTGCCCTGATCTCTTCAGAACTAGAGGGATGATCCATCTCTGAGTCAGTCAGCCTGCAGCTCTCAGGTAGTAAGGATGGCCCGGAATATGTATTGCTGAAATTTGGAGGCCAGCCTGAGGCTTCCACAGTCACTATTGAAGAGGTGTTCCAGAAGGTTTCCATAATCTGCATCCATTCAATTTATAGTGAAAAGTGCTGCTTTTGCTGAACACAGCCAGTGCACCTGCAAGGTACTGAGAGACTAATTCCTACCTACGGCCATAGGAGGTGATCCAATTCTGCTGAGATATTTGAGCCAAGGCTGCTAGACTACAGTGTGAAGAGAGACTGTGTTTCTGAGATCCTGGAAGAATTCCCAAGCCTGTGGACAGTCTGGGGAATTGAACTATCATTGTCACCGCTAGGTGCTGGCTAATGTCTTACCCTGAGGGCTAAATGCCAGGATGGGTGGGTAAGGTGTGAGGCCCTGGTCCCTAAGGCTGGTCCTTCCAGTTGTCTGAAAGAGAGCAGAAGATGGCTTCAAGTCTGCAACTGAACCCTCAACAACTACATCAGTAGAGAATTGAATCCAGGTTCAGAGCACTCCAGAGCTTCAGCCTGAAAGATCAAAACCCTGAAAAGACTCAAAGACAGGTATCTCTAGAACCATGAGTAACATCAGTGTTTGCCCTACCACTGGGATTCTGTATATAATTTCCCCAAGGGTACTACTTTGGCCAATGGGCCAGGAGTTACAAGTGTTCTATTTATATTGTCATTTTTGCAATTGCATGGCCTATGGGGTTTGAGTTAGAATATTTCTTTTAAGTGCAACAATGCTGGCCAACCAGCTGCACCACCATTGGTGCTGCACCATTCCAGTGGCTGAGTACCCATGCAAGACTGTGATAGCTCCCATTTAGTTAAAGGGCTGGAATATTGAAATGCTATGAAGTGAGAGCAGCATTCATCCTGCTGTGTTGGAGTGTGGATAAGTACAACGTTGAGCTTGTGTGATGTTATTTTAATGTGCAGGACTCTGTGGGCCCCATGTTTCTAAGGGAAGCTGCATTTGTACATTCGAGTTCAAGTACTGGTATCTTGCAAAGTGCTTGGAATAGTTTTAACTGTGTTGCCTGAAGCTAGAAAATGCTGACACTTTGTTACTGCCTGCTGCTTATTCTGCTGCTAACTGAATTATTTGGGAGGTCAAAATTGCTGGGATCTGTGTCCCTGGTGCTCCAATTGGTTGCCTTGGTAACTAGAGTTATTCACCTGTGGTGCCACTCCCTCCCCCCTCCCATTGGTGGTGGCAGCCCATGTGGTTGGGGTTGAGGTATTGAAATCAAGCCTATGCTAAATGCGGCAGTGTTTGCAGCGGAGACCAAAGCACAACAAAGTGCTCCAGAGTTAGAGGAGTGTGAGGTGGTGAAGGCTGGGTTTGTTTGTGTTGATATATATATAATGTCTAGGGAAAAAAGTATGTGTGTGGTAATAGTGTGTAAATGGGTAGTATTATTATTCTTATGTTGTGTGGTATGTAGTGATTTGATTATACCCTGTAATAATTTTTTTTTTTACTTTCTATTTATCCACCTTCTCACCCCAGAGCTACACTTCTTCAGGAGACACCAGCCACCACCCCGTGACTTGCCTTACCTGATTCCCCAGGAATTCCCCCATGGAGCCGTGACTATACACCCCAGGTGGGTACGTGATGAAACCTGGATGTCCCGATGCTTCAATGTCTCATTGGATCCCCCAGTGGTCAGGCAGGCAGTCGCCATTAGGGTCGGTGTTTTGGCACTCTGTCTACCCATGTTCTGGCTGTGTTTTTTCCCTTTTCTGAGGAAGTGGCCAGCGCCCTGATGTCAAGGCATTTCGCCGACAACCACCACTCCCAGCCCTCTCTTGTATGTGCTCCTGTGCTTGCTGTTCCTCTGGCCTCCACCAGAGGCCAGCCAAGCACCAGGAGAATGCCTCCTTCCCTCCCTCCCGGGAGAGGAGAGCTGTCCCTTGGACACTCAATCCTCTCACTCCCTCCCCTGCTGACCCCTGATGACCCAGGCTAATTCTGGAACCCGGGTTGCTGGTGCGATGGGAGGTGTGGCATCCAATGCCTCAACCTTCAGCGCCACCGGGCCGGCTTATACCCTGTAATAATGTTGATCAGGTTAAAGTAAGTGGTAGTATTAAAGAGTACGCTATGTCTAAGTTGTTGTTAAGGGGGAAACTAGAACTAAGCGCATTTAATTTGTTGAATCCAGAGAAAAAAACATTCTGAATATTTGGTTGCATCCCAAGTATTATACTGCTATCTTTGGTAAAGTGGCTATTTCATAGCTTGAGTTCTTGTAAAAATTGTTTGTTTATTTATTTATTATTAATGTTATCTAGTTCAGTTTGGGGCTAAAAGGGGTAAGGCTATCAAAAAAGTGGAGGGTGATGAGTACCAATGCCCGTAGTCTGTGTAATAAGCTCCCTGAACTAGTGGCCTTGATGGAAGAGGGTTGTCTGGATATTGTGGCAGTCACAGAAACATGGTACACAGAGAACCATGACTGGAATGTCAATATACCAGGATACACAATCTACAGGAGGGACAGGGAGGGTAAAAGAGGAGGAGGAGTAGCTCTCTATGTAAAGGAAGGGATCAAAGCAACAGAACTAAAGAGTAAACAGGGAGCAGATGAGGCACTTTGGGTCACCCTGGAGACAGGAAATGGCATCACAATCCGCATGGGGGTTGTATACAGACCCCCATCTCAGGGGGAGGGAATGGACAAGGAAATGATAGAAGGCTTTCTTAGAATGGCAGAAAAATGGGAGATATTGTTGATGGGGGACCTGAACATGCCAGATGTTAACTGGAGCACTTTTGCTGCAGGCACATCCAAGAGCAGGGTCATTCTTGATGCCCTACAGCGGGCATGCCTCAGACAGCTAGTATTGGAACCCACTCAGGATGGAGCAATCTTAGACCTGGTACTCTCAAATGGGGATGGAGAAAGAATCTCAGATTTAGAAGTGGGTAGCCATCTGGGAACAAGCGACCACCAAACAGTGTGGTTCACGATAAACACAGCCATACAATCAAGCCATACAAAAGCAAGAGTACTGGACTTTGGAGGGCTGACTTTGGGAAAATGAGAGTGCCTCAGAAAAGCACTAGCAAACAGGCAAGAAGGAGGGGTGGAGGAACAATGGGGAGTGATCAAACAGCCATCACAGAGGCAACAAGCCTTTGTGTAAAGCAAATCAATAAAACACAACGAAGGAAAAAAACGCTATGGTTCTCAAAAGAGGTGGCAGGGAAGGTTAAGGAGAAAAGGACAGCATTCAGGAAATATAAGGAAACACAGAAGGAGCAGGACAGAGAACTTTATCAGTTAAAGCAGAAAGAAGCTGGGAAGGCAGCCAGAATAGCAAAGGCCCAAACCAAGGAAAGGATAGCCAATTCTGTTAAGAAGGGGGATAAGACCTTTTATAGGTACATTAGGGAGCGAAGAAAGACCAAAGAAGGGATACTGAAGCTTAATAAAGGGGAGGAAATGTGGGTAAAGGGTGACTGTGAAAAAGCAGGGATACTGAACAAATATTTCTGCTCAGTATTCACAAAGGAAGAGGAGGGGGAGTTACCTAAACCAAACAAGAGAAACACTCTGAAGACGGGGTTCGATACCAGTCCATTTACAGAAGAAAGGGTTCTGAAAGAACTAATAAAATTGAAGGTGGACAAAGCAATGGGGCCTGATGGGATTCACCCAAGAATTCTAAAAGAACTAAGGGTAGAACTAGTGACACCACTGACCACTCTCTTTAACAAATCATGGGAGGATGGGGTGGTACCCAAGGACTGGAGGAGGGCAGATGTGATTCCTCTTCACAAAAAGTGGGAGCAGGACAGAGGCAGGAAACTATAGACCAGTTAGTTTGACCTCAGTGGTAGGGAAAATGATGGAATCACTTCTGAAGGAAAGAATTGTTGAGTACCTAGAGACCAGTGGGGCACAGGACCCAAAGCAGCTTGGATTCACGATGGGAAGGTCGTGCCAGACGAATCTAATAGATTTCTTTGACTGGGTGACCAAAGTAGTAGACCAGGGAGGGGGCTGTGGATATGGCCTACCTAGATTTTAGCAAGGCATTTGATACAGTCCCACACAAAAGATTAATACACAAGATAGCCAGCCTTGGAGTGGGTCCCAAGGTGGTAGCCTGGATAAAAAATTGGATAGACAACAGGACAAAGGGTAGTAGTAGTAAATGGAGTACACAGTGAAGAAAGGAGGGTTACTAGCGGGGTACCGCAGGGTTCAGTACTGGGACCGGTCCTTTTTAATGTCTTTATAAGTGACATTGCAGAGGAACTGGAAGGAAAAGTATGTCTCTTTGCAGATGATACAAAGATCTGCAACAGGGTTGATACACAAGATAGAGTGGAAAGGATGAGAAGGGACTTGGCAAGGTTGGAGGAATGGTCAAATGTAATGGCAGCTCAGATTCAATGCAAAGAAGTGCAAGGTAATGCACATGGGAAACAAAACCCAGGGAAGTGTAGACAATGGGGGTGAGATACTGACAACAGTAAAAATAGAAAGGGACCTGGGGTAATTATATCAGATGACCTAAAGGTGAGCAAGCAATGTGAGAAGGCAGTAAGGAAGGCTGGGGGATACTGGGATGCATAGGAAGAGGCATCAATAGTAGAAAACAGGAAGTTGTTATCCCTCTGTACAGACAGTTGGTGAGACCCCATCTGAGTACTGTGTGCAGTTCTGGAGAACCCATCTCTGCAAAGACATAGACAGAGTGGAGGCTGTCCAGAGGAGGCAACCAAAATGGTGCAGGGTCTGCACCAGAAGACATATGAAGAAAGACTAAAGGAGCTTAATGTATACCCTTGAGGAAAGAAGGGAGAGGGGACATGATAGAAAACTTTCAAGTACCTCAAGGAATTAACAAAGTCCAAGAGGGTAGCGTCTTCCAGAAAAGAGATGTGCAAAAACAAGGGGTACAAATTGAAGATTGAGGGGGGATGGCTCAGAGGTAATGTGAGGAAGTATTTTTTCACTGAGAGGGTTGTGGATGCATGGAACAGCCTCCCTGAGGAGGTCGTGGAGTCAAGAACAGTGGGGGACTTCAAGAATGCATGGGACAGGCATAAGGCAGTCCTAGTGGGGGGTAGGAGGAAGTAAGCTGTTGGTTAACTAGGATCTGCAGCTTATCTGTTAGGTCGGAAAATGGGCAGACTAGGTGGGCCAAGTGGTCCTTATCTGCCTTCAAATTCTATGTTTCTATGTTTCTATCTGGCGATATCGAACTCAACCCAGGACCTCAGGTAAGTTCGCTTGCTTTAGCTGGCTTGCCTGGGTCTGATTGGCATCATTTACATGGGTTTAAATTATTAAATTTGAATACTAGGAGTTTACTTCCTAAATTGGCTAATGTTGAATTGCTTATGTTATCATATCAACCAGATATGGTAGTAGTTACGGAATATTAGTTAAAGCCCTCTATACCTGTTGGCATGGGTATGTTGCCAGGTTATAGGATTTTAAGAGCTGACAGCAAAGGTAGTAAGTCTGGGGGTGGGATTGTTGTTTATTATTTAGAGCACCTGGAGGTGTCTATTCTCGCCTCCAGTATGACACTGGATGTATCAAATGATTGGTTGCTACTACTGTACATGTGCTTTTGGGTGGTGCTAGACATGTAGTGGTGGGAGCTTTGTATAACCCTCCAATACGTGGTTTACCTGGCTTACAGGAATTTCTTGAAAGGATTGCTGCTTTTCTGGTGAAGCATGATTTTGTCTTAATGGGTGATATAAATTTGAACTGGTAAAAGGTAGACAAGGCTACTGAGAACTTATTAGATTTATATGGTTTTTCTCAGCTTTTGGTGGAGCCTAACAGGTTGAATGTTAATTCACTGAATCATACCCTTTTAGACTGGGTTGTTACAAACAATCCACATATTGTTTCTTGTTCTGGAGTATTAGGAGATTCTGTGAGTGACCATCAGGTCACCTTTGGTGTTCTTAATTTTAAACGACGCAAGATTCCACCGTTGGTTGGTCATACTCATAATTTTAAGAGACATCAACCTGAAGTTTTGTTTACTGAAATGCTGAATTTGGATTGGTCATATTTAGATTTGATACCCGATCCAAATTGTGCATTAGATTTTTTTTGTCAACAACCTTTGCACATTCAAAATAAATTGTTTCCTCTTCAGAAAACATGCACTAGAGGTGTTTTACATCAGTGGTTCCCTAATGATCTAAAGCATTTCATAAAACAGAGAAAAATCTACTTGGTTAGCCTACAAAAAATCTCCTTCCCTTAAGAATTTACAAGAATATAGGATGGCTAGGAATTTAATGTGTAGAAAGGTAAAGCAGGCCAAGGTTGATTTCTTTAGGTCCAGATTAAAGGAAGTATCACAGGATTCTAAGAAAATTTGGGAGACTGTAAATCATTTAATTTCTTTTAAATCCAAAACATCTTTTTCTTCTCTTTAATATTCTCAGCGTACAGTTACTGACCCGTTTGAGATTACAAATGTATTGAATCATTGTTTTTCTGATGTCACTAGTCTAACATCTGGGTTTTCTGATATAAAAGGCAGTACAGATTGATCTGATCATCTCCCTGATAATTTTGATGGTCAGGAGGTTGTTCACACTGCATCTGAGTTTTTGTTTTGGTGGGTAACATCTTCTGAAGTGTTCAAATTATTATGCACTTAATCAGATACCTTTGAAGATTGTGGGTGGGGGTTGGATGCTAGGTTTGTTAAAATGATTACTTTTCATGTATCTGAACCTCTTTATAAATTAGTTAATTTATTTATCTATCTCTATTATTGTGTTTCCTTCATCTTGGAAACAGGCTCAGGTTGTGCCAGTTCCCAAAAAGGCTAGTGCTGTTGGACCAGAGAATTACCATCCCATCTCAATTTGAAATCCTCTGAATAAGAACTTCAAGAACCTATTAGTAAATCAGCTTAATGATTTTCTAGAGGTGGCAGTGTGCTCTGTGTCCAACAGCATGGTTTTCGATGTGGCCGTGGGACTGGTACTGCCCTGATCAGGTTCAAGAGCACCATTCTGCAGGGTTGTAATGATGGCCTATTGACGGAAGCAGTGTTCATGGACCTGTCCAGGGCTTTTGACCTGATTAATCATTCGTCACTTTGTCTGAAGTTATCTGATTTGGGTTTGTCTGAGTCTGAAGTGGCTATAATTCACAATTTTTTATAGAATTGTTCCCAATTTGTGTCGATTGGGTCTCTTTCATCTGATATCTGTTCTACTGTTTGTGTAGTTCCACAGGGGTCTATCCTTGGCCCCTTATTATTTTAATTATTCATTAATTAGGTACCTTCAATATTTCATGAGCGTCAGTGCCTATTGTATGCTGATGATTTGATTTTGTATTATCAGCATCAGTCTGTAGATTCTATAAATGCAATTTTGGATTCAGAGTTTCAGAGATTATGTCAGTGGATGTTCTCTAACAAGATGGTTTTGAATGCTCATACGACTAAGGTGATGATGCGTGGTAGTGCTGTGCGACTGAGGGATAATCCAGAAATATTAATTTATGACAACCATAGTACATTGCTTGAACAGGTTTTTGATTCAAGTACCTGGGTGTGGTACTTGATTATTCTTTGACTTTTACTTCTTAAGTAAAAATGGTAAAGTGTAAAGTTCATCAGAAATTGGGTCAGCTTTATAAATTTAAAACTTACTTGTCTTTTGATTCCCATATGAAATTATCGAATTGTGTTCTTTTGCCTCATCTGGACTATGTTTCTCCCTTGTATGAGAAATTGGATGTTAGGGAGAGGCAGATCTTAAGTGTTGTTTATAACAATATTTGTCATTTTGTATTAGATGTGCCAGTTATGATTCATCATTGTTTGTCGTATTCATCCTTGGGATGGCTTTTACCACAGTTTAGATATATGTATGCATTAGGATATTTGGTACACCAGGCAATTCATTCAGATGTGTTCTCCCCTCTTTCAGATTTGATTAAGATATATGAGATCAAAGTTTCTTTAAGATCAGTCGAAGGAATTATGTTGTAAGGTTATTCTGTTAAGAACAACTATGGTGCATGCTCCTTTGCTTGTCTAGCTCCTAGAGTTTGGAATGATTTACCCCCCTTCTCTAAGAGTAGTGAAATCTTACATAACTTTTAAAATTCGATATAAAAAATATTTGTTGTCTTTGATAAATTGTACATGTCTTTGATAATTATGTATTTTTGTATATATGTTTGCATATGTGATATCAATTGTTTCTTGTATTTTCTGTAATATGTTATCTATGTTGTTTGACTGGGTCAGGCCTGAAAAGGGGTTTTGGCCCACTTGCACTAACCTGGTTATCAAATAAAATGAAATGAAAGCAAGCAATAATACCTGACAGGGTGGGCGGTATTGGGCAATACTGGACCACCCAGGGGCATACTGAGGCCCAACGCCACAGGTGGAGGGCCTTATAGCCCCCTGGAAGGTCTGTTATTGCCCATGCCACCCACCCTGGAGGGTATTATTGTGCTTAGAAAATGGGCTTCTATGTAAATTTGTATTAATATATCAAATAAATGAGGAAATGAGTTTAAACAAATATAAAAATTAGAAAAAAAGATAAAATAGTCCCTACATTTGAAAGTTGTTTCATCTCCCATTGCTACCCCCCCCCCCGGAGCCATTCTCTTCTGGTTATCCCCCCCTCCAAAGTTAAGTGTCTCAAGTACAGCATGGCACAACAGCACTAAGTTATTTTTTTTTAAGTCTGACGAGCAGCTGCTGTTTGAGGCAATTATTGCATATGAGAAGAGGCAGCCAGGTTTAAGAGGCTCAGCCGTGCAGAATGGAAGGCGCGAGAATAGACAGCTCCGTTAAAAAGGCAACCACAACAGAACTGAGAAGTCGGCAGAAAAAAAAAAAGGAGGTATTTAAAATTGAAAACGCTGATGTGGGGAGGAGTATTCTATCTGTTATGGATAGTGAGGGATGAGGATTGTGGAGTGGGAGGGTTTTGAGTTGTCTGCCATGTTCCTGGCGAGTTCCGGAAGTGCAGGGCTGTAGGAACCACCACTTCTCTCGAAGCAATTCTTTTTATAAACTGAAGAAACAGGGTGTATTTTTTGGATTGGGTTATTTTAATTATTTATTTTTTTTACAGAAGTCGCGCTGGAGCTGTTTACAGGGTGTTTGTGTGTAGGGGGGGTAACTCGATCACTCGCTAAGCGGGGGAAAAAATGGCGGGTTTGATTTTTCAAATTCAAGGTGCCCAAGGATAAAGTCGGTAATAGCGCACCTTGAATTGGCACTTGTTTTAAATGGGTGTCTATTGAAACTTAATGTACCCCCCTGTACTGCCCGTCAGCCAATCGGTGACCTTGAATAATCTTGCCCATTTTCTAAAGAAATTTAGTTGACTGGGGGAACTGATAGCAGTTGAGACATGGGCTGTATTGTTTGTATGGCTGGTGGGGGTGGTGGACACTGCTAATGTTCTTTAGGCAGTTGATCAGTTATTCATTTTGCATCCCTCATTTCGCTACCCTTTATGGTTAACCATTTTAATAAATTGTTATTCATTTTAAAATGGTCTCAAGAGCACATTATTTGTGAGCATATTATTATAGATAGCTAATAACTGCATGTGCACTGAAATATTTCTGTTTTTAGTGTTCCATGTGTAGGGTGACTGTGCGGGGAGGTGGGTAGGTATGGCATCCCAGGGGGAGTGTACTACCTTGTCGTCAGGCCCACATAAATTTAAGTCTGGGTGGTGGCACCGTGTTATTTGTTATTTTGCTGGGAACAAAATCCCTGTTCAGGAAAAACAGATCCCAGGCCTCTCAGCTTTGTTTGAACACACAAGGCAGGGGTAGTAACCATAACATCCACAACAACCCAGTTACACATATCATTGGCCATAGAGCATTAAGGTACCGTAAGAAGGATGTGGGATAGCACTGCAGCACATGCCTAAGTTCCATTTCAAGCCAGAGAATATAGTAAGCTCTGAAGAGTCAGTGCTCTGGGACATAGGTGAAAGGACACTAACTACCGAACCACTGCAGTGCTTCCTTCAAGTGGGTCTTATGGTAAACCTAACCATCATTAGTGCCCCCATAATATCCACCACCTCTGATAAAGATTAGGAAATGGGTTTAAAGAATGCTGAATCCTCATTAGTCAGGATCTGTCTGTCTGTCTGGTCCGATTTCCACCAGATGGAGTTCAATGATATTGTGAAGATCATCCAAACATTGCGTCCAACCACTTGTAGTTTGGATCCGGGCCCTACACCCCTTTTGGTGGATTGTGCAGATGTTATCTGCCCGATCCTAGCTGACATTGTCTGGAAGTCTCTGGAGAGGGGAGTCTTTCCCAACCCCCTCAAGGAGGCAGTTGTTCTACCACTCTTTAAGAAACCCTCCTTGGATCCAGACTGTCTAGCCAGCTACCAAGCTCTAACTTGCCATTTGTTAGTAAAGTTGTTGAAAAGGTGGTTGCATTGCAGTTGGATGATCACCTTACTACTCACAATGTCTATGATACTCTCCAATCCAGTTTTGAGAAGAAGCATAGCATGGAGACGGCTCTTGTCCAGATATTGAATGACCTCATAATGGCTAGAGCTCGAAAGGCATGTACCATTCTGGTCCTTCTCAATCTCTCTGCTGCATTTGACACTGTAGACCATGGTGTGCTATTGGAGCGCCTGTGGCTTTTATGTGGGCTGTCTGGTACAGTCCTAAATTGGTTCCATTCATATCTCACAGGCAGGTCTCAGAGAGTGGCTACTGGAATTTATTCTTCTGGCGCTCACACCCTGCCTTGTGGGGTACCACAGGGCTCTATATTAGCCCCCATGTTGTTTGCAGTGTATATGCTGCCATTGGGTGATATCATCAGGTGATACAGTCTGAGTTTTCACTGCTATGCAGATGATAGTCAGCTGTATATGTCTTTGTCATGACCCATGTTGACTACTGCAATTCCCTCTATGTAGGGCTACCAGGGGTTGATATCTGCCACTTGCAGCTGGTGAAGAACTCGGCGGCCAGGCTTTTGACTGGGACTTCTAGGACAAGTCATATTTCCCCTGTGCTCCACGAGCTGCATTGGCTGCCTATTCAGTGGCAGATCACCTTTAAGGTTGGCGTACTAACCTTTAAAGCCCTACATGATCAGGGATCCAGCTACCTGCAAGATCTCCTGGTATCTTACAGACCCCTCCATCTTCTTTGTTCCACCAACAAGGGATAGCTAGAGATTCCCAGGGTACGACTGAAGATGTCTGGTTCTCGTGCCTTTGCTTTTTCAGTGCCGACCCTGTGGAATTCTCTACCTCGTCGGTTGAGAGAATGTCTAACCATCAGTAGATTTAAAACTGAGCTAAAAACTCATTTATTTGATTTGGATTTCCCTAGCTATGGATAACTTAAATCTTATGTTCTAATTGTATTTATATTGGCTGTTTCTGTTTTTATGTTAAGCGCCTTGGTTTTGAAAGGCGCTATAAAAATAAAGTTGAATTGAAAATTTAATTGAATCTACTTTTAGCAGGACTGTTGTCCAGCACAATAGCCTGGCTGAAAGAAGCCCTTCTCAATGAGGACTCAGCACATTCAGAGTACCCATATGCTCTTATGTAGGCACACATTTGCAAATTAAACCTGGTTGTTCATCCAAATAGGACCCTATACCCCTGATAGCACTGGCCTAGCTCTGGTTTCTATATTCTTGATTTGCCTGCTTCTGCTCGCAAGGTTGCTGAGTTTTAAACATTTTTCTATTTCTAGTACCGTTTCCCACTCACCACGAATGCTACATGACCTCATCTTACTGACTGCATGAAAATGAGATGGACTGCAATGGATCACAAAATAACTTTGTTTACAAAAAATAAATAAGAAAGATCTACTTATTACTGATTGTGGCATGTATCTACTGTAAAGTACGGACCGGCTCTCAGATAAGCTCTAGCAAGGCGTGTTATTGTGTTGATCGGTGGTTTAGCTTTCTGTTCAGAGCTGTGTCATTGCCTACATGTCAAATGTTAATAATCCAAGTCAACTGCCTTTCACCTCCTCTATGAATTTCACTTCTTCTAAGTAAAAATGCTCCCTGTAACTGTCTGTTTGAATAATTGTATAACCTGTTATGAATTCCGGGTCACCCTTGAAAAAGTGAACTTTGGTCCCAGTAGGTTTACCTGGTTACCAAAATTAAATAAATAAACAGTACTGTCTGGGTGTTGGACATAAATAGAACTGACCTCTCCTCATAATAGTGGCATGGTATGACATTATGAAATCCCCCCTTTCCTCCCCTTCTGTCTTTGATCTTTTGTCTCCTGCAGCTTTGCTGTGAGCTGAATGGTTGAATCCCCACTATATCATGCTACCTTAAGTGATGACTCTTCTAAAGGCACTTTTTGAGCACAAACTGATGGATCTAGAGGTACCTTATTTATGTCTTTATACAGGATACCACTTAGTAAAATATGTGTATAGATTGAGGTTGCATGCTTTTTTTGGTGGGATGTAAGTCTGCATTTGTATCTGAGGCTGGAATTTTGAACACGCAATTATCTTATTAACTTGACTATTCTCCGGTGATGACTACCTGCAATTCTGTAAGGAGTGTATTTTTTTTGATGGATAACTAATAAAAATTATACTATGATAAAAATAAATAAATACTGCTTAAACAGATTTATTTGAATAGCACAACAGCTCACACATCCATACTGCTTTCGGCCTAGTGCAGGACTGACTAACTACTAGCTTGACCTTTGGCTCCACCTAGTGACTTTACCCTAGCAATTTGGTTTCCTGTAAGATTCAAAAGGCATAGGTTTAATAACTTTGGACATTATACCTGCCACTCCAGATGATCCGACCGGTGGCCTAGTAATGCTCAGCAAGGGCTAATGTGGCCTATTCTTCTCCAGTGCCTGATGCTAAATTCACACTCCCATCTGACCAGCAGCCTCTGAATCTCTGATGTGGTCTGCTGTCTCCCAATGCAATACTGGCATCTGAAGCCACTGCCTGCCCTCCCTTTGCCCCATTTAAATTTCTGCTGATATGCAGAATTAACACCACCTACTGGCAGATTCATTTAAATACATTGTCCATATTGGACTTTTTTTATGTAAAGCCTAAATTCAAGTGCAAAAATGCCTTTTTGTTTTTATCAGCACTTTCTACTCTTATGCTCCTGTCCAGCCCCCTTCTAATTGGACCTCTCAGCATCACTACCTGCCCACTCCTGGATTTACCTTTTCATTCCATGGCAGGGTGTTCCCGGTCATCGGTGTGTGTCTAGCATAAGTTCAGATCTCATCCTGTGGCCAGAGGAGTTTTCCTCCTGATTTTTGGATTCCCCTCCCTGAAACTAACCATGTGCAATGTCATAATGGATGAGCTCCGTCTCTGTAGAGCTGTCCTCAAATGCCCGTGTTTGGTTAACTGATGTGTCTGAACTGCACTACCACCCCGACACCTCCAGGTGACAGGCAAGCAGTGGATCACACTACCCCCCTCCCTCGAGGGAGAAGAGCCATCAGCTGGATGCTCAATACTTTCTCCCCCGGCCAGCCCCTGAGTGACCTGACTACATTCCCGAACCTGGGTCACCAGCGTGGCAGTAGGTAAGGCAGTAGACGCATCAGGCTTTCATGCCACTGGGCAAGCTCAAAATGCCTTTTTTAATTATAATAAAGCCAACAATATTTACAACATCATGGATTGCTTGGCAAAACAGAGAAACATAGGAACGTAAGGGTAGAACAAGACTTGAATTCAACCAGTCTGCCCCAGAACCCTACATGGAGCTTCTTTTCAATGTCTTCTCCCTGAACCCCCATTATCCCTGGCTGCACTTCCCAACCCTGGTAATTAATCCCTTTTTAGCCATCCCAATCGGATGTTAATCCCATTAATGTTTTTTTGCATTGACTAGGGCAGGTTATTCCACTTAACCACTAACCTTTCTATATACAAATTTTTCCTTAAATCTTTTCTGAACTCCCCCATACTAGTGTTAAATCAATTCCTGACTGGATTAACTTTCGTTCGGCTAGAACATTTCTGTGTGGTCCATCTTGTTGAACCCTTGCAGGTTATTTGTATGTCTCTGCCGTGTCCCACGTTCCTTCTTGTTCTACAGGGAATACATATTGAAGCTCTGTATCCAGTCCTAACAAGTCTTATCCAGCTGACCCTGAATCATCATGGTTGCTCTGTGCCATATTATCTTCACCCTTTCCCTGTCCTTTCTTAGATGTGGACTCCAGAATTATACACAGTCTATATGGTGTGGCCTCACTAGCAACCTGTTGAGTGGCATAATCAGCAAATATCTGCAATTGGTTAATCTCTGTCTAATACACCCCATCAGTCTGGACTTCAAGTTACCAGTAATTAGGAAATGGGTATACAAAATCCAGAACCTTGATTGGCTAAGGAGCTCGGAACCCAGTGCTGATATCCCAGCACAACACTGGAAAATGATCCATGGCCTCCCTGGCCTGTTTACATTAAGCAAGCACATCTGTATCACTACAACTCTGGTTTACTTACCTGTGTTTTAAAAAAGTGCAGCATCTGCCATCTAGTGGCCAGAAAGCAAAAGTACAATAGCTCAATGCCAGAAAGCAAAAATTACAATGGCTCAATGGGACTATTTTTTTCTTTTTCTTCTTGTCTTACTACCTTTTTCTCAGTTTTACTTAATTAAATTAAAACATTATTTAAAAGAATATATATTTACCAGTCCTAATAGACCCATTTCATAATCTCAATAGCTAAGATTCAATTCAAAAAAGTGCAAAATCATGCATTTGAGGAGCAGCAATCCAAGGGAGGTGTACAAGATGGGATGGAGGGAGGTACTGGTGGCCACCAAGCAGGAACGGGACCTTGGGGTACTCATATAGAATGATCTAAAAGCAACCAAACAATATGAGAAGGCTGTGTGGAAAGCCAGTGGATGCCGGGGTGCATAGGGAGAGGTATCTCCAGCAGAAAGAAGGTGGTAGTTATGCCACTGTACAGATCACTGGTGAGACTTCAGCTGGAGTACTGTGTCCAGTTCTGGAGATCACATATCTGGAAGGACAGAGACAGACTGGAGGCGGTCCAGAGGAGGGCTACAAAATGGTGCAGGGTGTGCATGAAAAGCCCTACGAGGAGAGGCTAGGGGAACCTCTATATATATTCCCTAAAGAAGAGGAAGGGGGAGAATGATAGAAATGTTCTAGTACCTCAGGGGTATAAACAAGGTATGGGAGGGTAGCATATTTCAAACAAGAAGATGTGCAAGAACAAGGGAGCATGGAATGAAGTTAGAGGGGGGAGGTTCAAGGGTAACATGAGGAAGTACTTTTTAACTGAAAGAGTGGCAGATGCTTGGAATAGCCTCCCAAAGGAGGTGATGGGGCACAAACTGTTAGGGATTTCAAGAATGCATGGGATAGACATAAAGGTACCATAGGGACAGGAAAGGAGGGGTGAGTTGCAGATCAGCTAGGATCTGTGGTCTGTTATAGGTAGGCAAAATTGGTAGACTGGGTGGGCCACACAGTCTTTATGTGCCATTAACTTCTATGTTTCTATGTCACTCCAGGATGTGCTTTGTGCTGGGATGATGGCACTTCTCGGGAGGTGGAAGCACTCAGCCTTTGGCCTTATAATTCAACCCCAAGACACATGCCGTTATCCTAGCATAAATCACACCTTGTTATGCATTAGTGTTTAATCAGAAGATCTGGCAGTAATGCATGACAGGGAGGTGGATGGGTCTTTACAAGAGAAACATCTTGGGTTTATGATGATGCATGCACAACCCCTTCCCCCCCAGATTCCACAGCCCATTGGCATCCCCTGAAGTATCTTCTAGATTCTGGCACTAGATGTTATGCCTTGCTGTGGGTATGGCTGCACACAATTTACAGATTCCATTTCTAATGAAATTTTAGGAAATATTAAAATTTTTACAGAATCTGTGAAATATTGTGTTCTACAGAATCTGTGATATTACATAGAACATCACATTTTTGTTGAAAAACAACAACTGCTGATTTTCAACATGTCCACAGGACAAAAATTCACAGTTTACATAAATTCTAAGATTTACCTTAAACATGCTCTAAAACTGTGGGGAGAAAACCATTATCTATCTATTGACCTTTGTTGAAAATAATTCTGATAATTACATTACAAAATGAAGAGTTCTGCAGTTTATATATGCTGTCAATTTTTAAATTGCACACTATGGTTTTTGGCAATAAATTGCAAAAGTGGATTTGATATTTCTGCCAAAATTTCTTTGGTGACTTTCAATTTCACACAGCCTTATTATTATGGAAGGGGGGTCAGCAGGGGTACATTAGGGGTAGAGAATGCTTATGGGCAACCAAGATACTGCCGAGCGCTATAGAAAAGAAGAGCCAGTACCAGCGCTGAAGTCAGACTGGAGGACCATGGAGATAAAGAACATTTTAAAAAGTAATGCTTTAAAGGCACAGCTAATATGTTTTCCAAAATTGTCAGGACATTTCAAAGGCATCTTTTGTGAATAATGGAGCAAAAAGAAATAAAAATTGACCCTAAGAAAATGAAAGACCCATTTGTGATTTGTGAAGCTGAGTTTGCAATTTGGTTTAATAAGTGTCACATAGCTAGTTGATTGGTCATTATTTTTGCTTTCGTCTAATTACATTTCAGACAGGACTTTCTCTGCCAGTTGGTGCAAATGGGTTTTTGAAATTGAGAAACAGTGTCCAGGGCACATTTTGTGGGCCCAAATTAGTAGAAGGGTACACTTTGTCTTTTGAACAAAGATCCCACTGTGTGCATGCACAAATCTGATATTGATCAAAAAGGCTAGAATTTTGATTAGATGTACTCTATAAGCAGGAGGAAGATTACACAACAACTTACTATTGGGTATGTATTGTGAGAAAACAGCACACTTCAAGAAGTATAAGGTAGAACTCAGAGAAACAGGACATCGCAGGGGTCCAATAGAAGTGGATAACAGTTATTTATTTTTTCTAGCTTTGTGCCCCGTGTTGCTACTTGCACCTTCTGCTGGGCACATGACCTGTTTGCACTAGTCCTATCTGTCACTCCCCCCACTGTAGAGGCTGGGGGATCCATGGTGTGGGACCCAAAAGGACCAACAACCATTATTAATGGTGGCATGCAGACATACCATTTCCATGTTTACCTTCCTCCCTCCCTCCCTCCCTCCCTCCCCAGATGTTGGGAAGTAGCCCTACCATTGTGCCTACAGGCACACATAGTGATGCCCTGCAGAAGAGACATGCTTCCTTCATCCACAGCAGAAGCCCTGTGACAGTGGAACTGCATTGTCTAGCATCCATCACTGAAAGTGTGGCTGCACAGCAGTGCCACACCAGACTCCCAGCCACAAGACCAGATGCCTGAGTCCACTCCCTAACCTCGGTTGTCAGTATGGAAGCACATAGCACTTCATCAGTGCCATAGGGCAGCCATGTTAGCAGTTATTTTCCTGTATACTCTTTCTTCTATATGTAACCATAACCATAATCATTTTGATTAGCACACTGCTAAGTGCAGTAATCAAAACTTGCCATAAGTAAAATCTATATGGGTAGACTTGTCGGATCCTTGGTGTGTATCTGCTGGCAGTGTCTTTGTCTCAATGGATTGGAGGGTGACTTACCATTCATTTGCACACAATAGACTATAGCTTCCACTCTAAAATGTTGTATAACTTTCATCACTAAAACTACAGTACGATAACATTGGATCAGATAGTGATGTTTTAGAAATGTGCCATAAACTGTTATGTTGTTTGAGTACAATAACACTCTGTCATATTTCATTTGACCAATCACAGTTTGTCATTTTTAACATGTTACCCATTTAATCACTGCATAATATCATATACAAATATACATAGAAGCCAACAGAAAAAAATGCCATTTGGTCTATCTAGTCTGCTTGTATTGCAGGGTCCTTAACACAAGCTACTACGCTGACCTTATAGGAGGATAGAAACATACATAGAAACATAGACTTTGATGGCAGATAAGGACCACTTGGCCCACCCCAGTCTGCCCATTTCCCTTCCTATTGGATAAGCTGCAGATTCTAGTTAACTAACAGCCTACTTCCTACAACCCCCCCCCCCACTACAATTGCCTTACGTCTGTCCCATGCATGTTTGAATTCCCCCACTGTTTTAGACCCAACAACCTCCCCAGGAAGGCGGTTCCATGCATCCATCACTCTCTCCCTGAAAAAAAAAATTCTCACATTATCCCTGAGCTGTCCCCCCTTTTATCTTTAAATTGTGCCCCATTGTTCTTACACATCTCTTTTTCTGAAAGATGCTACCCTCCTGGACTTTGTTGATTCCCTTGAGGTACTTAAAAGTTTCTATCATGTCCCCCCCCGTCCCTCCTTTCATCAAGGGTATACATATTAAGCTCTCTCAGTATCTCTTCATATGGTTTCTGATGCAGACCCTTTTCCATTTTAGTTGCCCTCCTCTGGAATGCTTCCATCCTGTCTAAGTGCTTGCGTAGATGGGGTCTCCAAAACTGCACACAGTATTCAAGATGGGGTCTCACCAACTGTCTGTACAGAGGGATAACCACTTCCCTTTTATTTATTTATTTAAACAGCAGTTTGGAAAACCTTTGAGCCATAGGCTCATTTACAAAGGTACCTTGTCGCAGTAAGACAAACGAAAATACACAGTATAGCAGTATAACAGTAACTTAGGACATAGATACAAACAAGCTGGTACAGGTAGGATTGATGCAAACAATATCAGAGTTATGTTGTCCTTAGCAGCTTAGTAGTAAGCTTTGTCATAAGTATTGAGTACGGCTTTGACTAGTGGCAATTACAGCTTCGGGTGTTAACAAGGTGGTTCCAAAAGGAAGTTTTGAAGCACGATATAGTTGGAGCTTCTGAGATGGAGGGGGGCAGTGTGTTGAGCCAGGAGGAGGCCCTAAAGCTGAAGGCTCTTTGGCCGTGAGAGGTCCTAGCTCTAGGGATAACAAGAGAGGTTTTCCCAGAGGTCCGAGTATGAACTAATGGGACAGAGCGGCGGATGGTGGTGGTCAATCCTGTAGGGATAGCCCAAGGAGGGTCTTTTTTGTAATGGTACAGGTCAGATATTTGAGATGCTCATCAAGATCAAGTACCAGTGCTTTAGCGTACAGTAGACAGGTGTGTGTCAGCCTAGGTGCCCCAGTAATTAACCTGCAGGCCTTATTCAGAGTAGTGCGAATTTTATGGAGTGCGGTCTGATCAGCAGCACCATACACCGGCAGTCCATAGTCCACTAGGGACAGGACAGAGGAGGTGACTGTGAGTCGAAGAGCCTCCGGGGGGAGGCAGTGTTTATACCGATGTAAGATGCCCAATCGGATATTAGTGGCAGTGGTTAGGGCAGCAATGTGTCCATGGAAGGAGAGGGAGGGGTCAAAATGGATCCCTAGGTATTTATAGGCGCAAACTTGTTCGAGTGGGAAAGAGGACCCAGAGTGAGTGAAGAGTTTGAAGTTGCAGGACTTGTTTTGAGGATGAGTGAAGAACATGGTTTTGGTTTTTTTAAGATTTATCACCAATCTATGTTCCTTGAACCAGCCCTCGGCTGCGGCGAAGGACTTCTGCAGCGAGTCCTTGAGGGCAATAGGGTTACGACTCGAGGCAAAGATGACTGCATCATCAGCGTACAATAGAATGTTCCCCGAGCAAGAGCGTGGAAGGTTGTTAAGGTAAAGGGAGAATAGTAAGGGGCCCAGAATGGAGCCCCGGGGAACCCCAGAAAAGATGGGACAGATGTTTGAGTAGGTCCCATTAATTTTTACACGCTGTGAGCGGTCAGACAGATAACTGGTGCACCAGGAGATAGGCCCAGCAGCAAAATCAGAGAGACTAAGGGCATCAAGAAGGAGGGGGTGGAGACAGTGTTGAAAGCTTTAGAGAGGTCAATGAAGACCGCACCAGCCAGAGAACCAGTGTCTAAGGAGGAGTGGAGAAAGTTGGAGAACTCTAGGAGGGCTATGTTGGTACTATGGCCTGCTCGGAAGCCATGCTGCTCAGGACATAGGACATTGTAGGTGGAGAGGTAGTCAGAGATTTGAGAGGCCACCACTTTTTCCAAGGCCTTGGAGAGAGGAGAGAGAATGGAGATTGGCCGATAGTTTCCAGCCACAGTCCTAGCACCACCTTTAAAGATAGGGGTGACAGTGGCGACTTTCCAGGCAGTTGGAACCTTCCCCAGGCAAAGAGAGTGGTTGATGAGGAACGTGATCAGGGTAAGGACTGTGTCTAAGACCAGCCGTAGGATACATGGATCCAGGGTGTCACTGCCCGTACTATTACTCTTGAGGGCAGTGACAAGGTGCGCCTAAGTTCTAGGGCAGAAACACGCGGAGGAGAAAATAAGGGTGCAAAAGATTTACGGCAGGTGCTGGGGAGGAGGGACCAAAAAATTTGTAGGGAGGATAGGGCTAAGGTCAGTGAATGAGGTGTTGAGGTGAGACCAGTCAATTTGGGACAGAAGTTCCTTAAGTTTTATCAGTCCACCAGGTATTAGACGCCGCCGGCATGTGGACTGTGCTATGGGTTTGGGGACTGAGGATGACCAGTGGAATAGAATGGGGGAGTGATCACTGAGAGAGTCTGGGAGGACTTGTACATTGGGGATCCAATTAGGGCAGTTGGTGAGTACCACATCAAGCAGGGTACTGGAGCCTCTTTTAGGGTTAGTCCTAGTAGGGTGGGTAACTAGTTGCGTTAGGTCTATTGCAGAAAAGGAGTCTTGGGTAGAGGGAGCAGGAGGGGCTGAGCCAGTTGACATTAAGTCACCCACAGAATTTGATCAGCGGAAGGAGGTAGTGAGGAAAGGTATTCTGTAAGAGGCAATGGCCTACGTTTGGTCCCTGGGAGGCACATATGCAGTAGTCAGATAAAGGGGTCCCTTTAAAGGGTCAGGGGTTAGTTTCAGTGTAGCGCCTGGGCCCTGGAGTCAGGATGGGAGCAGGCAGGGCTAGTACGGGAGAGATTCCTTGACATAAATAGCGCAGCCGCGCGGGTGGCAGGCGTGGTGGATGCTGTCACCCGCCGCCGCAGGTGGGGGAGCGGGTGTAGGGCTTCGTGGGTGGGGGGGACACTTAGACACCAGGAGATGTTTGGGGGTTGTGTTGTGACATTCTGCCCGCGATCGGGCTTTACGTCCACTGGACCACCAGGGAGTTATTCGGGCTGGGGGAGGGTTACATTCTGCCCGCGATCGGGCACTGGGGTTTATACAGGTTCTGCCCACCATCGGGCACTGGGGGTTTATACAGGTTCTGCCCGCGATCGGGCTGTGGGTGATGTTGGGGCGAAGATGGAGTGTGTTCCTGCCCGCGACTGGCTGTGGGAGGTGGGGGCATTGACTGTGATGCCCGATCTGGCTGTGGGAGGTGGGGGTACATGTAACTGTGATGCCCGCGATTGGGCTGGGGAGGTGTGGGGGTATGTAACTGTGATGCCCGCGATCGGTTGCAGTAGCGCTGTCCCCGATGGTTGCTGCCTGGCAGGTGGCCAGGAGCAAGTCCTCGATCGGCGCACCTACATGCAAATGGCATGCAACAAGAAGAGATGCAATGGGCCCCCTGCGCTTGCATAAATTATGGCCCCATTTGCATGTCACCTTTGAATATCGGAATTTGCACATGGCTAATGGTATTTGGCGCCACCGCAAGTTGAATGCTCAACTCTGGCAACTTGGCGGGTAGCGCGTTCCACCGCGCTCATGCGCAGTGTTGTGGTTGGGCAGAACCAAAGGAGTTGCTCAACAGCGCAACTCCTTTGAATATCACCCCGGCCACACCTCTGCGCAACTATTTTGAGCAGCGCAAGGGCTTGCGCCTCAGACTGGAGCAGTTTGAATATCTGGGCCAATATGTATTGGTGCTATAGGCATTTTATTTTCACATTTGCATTTTCCTTTAGTCCACAGAATGTCATAATTATTTAGTTTGTAATGTTGGACCTGAGAAGTGCCAGTCTCAGTAAACCTAATATATTTCTATGACCGCGATTTTCACACTGAGTTAAATAGTTTTTCATGCCCCAACTATTCTTTATGTTTGAATGTAAAGGTTGAGATATTCAAACTGTGCCAGGCTGTGGCACAAGCCTGGGTGCAGCTCAACTTGGCTGCGCAGGGCGTGGACTGGGCGATATTCAACGGATCTATACCATGGCTCAGCATCATTGAATATCGCACCCTCGCCACCCTTAGTGCACATGGCGCAGTGGCACTGCACCAGCGCCAGTGGCCAGAGTGGATTATGGGGATGCACTAGCTCAAGTTCCATTGCGCTAGGCACAACTACTGCGATATTCAAAAGTTGACATTCAAATGGGGCCATAATGTATGCAAGGTGCAAATGGTGCCATTTGCATGTCATTATGACCCCATTTGCATGCAGGTGCGCCGATCCCCAACGACTTGCACCTGGCGCCCTGCCAGGCAGCAGGCATCCAGGACCGATGCCTCCTGCAGCGCGGCAATGTGCCACACAGGCTGATCACGGGCATTTGTGAAATAAAATAGATCCCAATATCCCTAGTGGTCCAGTGGACCAATGTCTGCTCGATCGTGGGCATAAGTAATAAATAAATGTCTCCTGTATCCCTGGTGGTCCAGTGGACTGATGTCTGCCCAATCCTGGGCTTAAGTAAAAGATTATTTACTCCTACATCCCTGGTGATCCAGCAGACCTCCCTCCCTCCCCACCTGCCCACTGATCCCCACCGCCCTACTCCCCCCGGTCAGTGGCAGGTGGCAGCACTCCACCTGGCAGCATCCCACCAGCCTGCCACCAACTGTTCGTCGATCATCAGGTTAAAGCCTGCCACCAGCGTGAGCTGGGCATGAGCCCGTCAGCATTAACATTCCAGATATGTGAATATCCATTCACATATCTCGAACGTGTAGACGGTATGGCTGCATGCCCATTGGCTCACGCCAGGACCAATGGGCATACAGCCTCACCGATGGTGTCAGTTGGCAGGTGGCGGGTGGCAGGGTGGGTGCTGCCGCCCGCTGTCCGGGGAGTGGGGTGGTGGAGATCAGGACGGTGGGAAGGGGCTCCACTGGACCACCAGGATGGGGGTCAATCACCTTACTTAAGCCCGCCGATCGGCAGACATCGGGTCCACTGGACCACCAGGGATATAGGAGACAGTTATTTATTACTTATGCCCGCGATTCGGCAGACATCGGTCCACTGGACCACCAGGGATATGGGAGACAGTTATTTATTACTTATGCCCGCAATTGGGCAGACAGCGGTCCACTGGACCACCAGGGATATCAGTTTCTAAGTTTTGACACCAATGCCCACGATCCAGGCTTGGGGGGGCACCACCACAGAGTTGCAGCCGGAGCTTGGGTGGCCACCCACAGGTGGCAGCTGCCGTGTTGCACCCTGCAATACAGCAGCTCACCTGTCGGTGGCCAGCCGCTTTTTTTTTTTTGCTCAACTTTGTACGGCGCAAGTAGGGGTTGCACATGCATGGCTCAGCACATCCCGGGCTGAATATTGGGCTGTGCAGAGTATGCATGGGCACGCCCCACCTTACCTGCGCCTGCATATATTACTGATGCACTCCGGTGCATCGAGATTTGTGCCAGGCGCAATTCCCGTTTGAATATTGCATCTGGGCGCATCAGTGGGTTGTGCATGGCATAACACTGTTGCACCATGCACAACCCTTTTGAATATCTGGCCCAAACCATTCACATCAATATCATGAATTCTAGAAAAATCTTCCTGCATAGCTGTGCCTTGTAATCTACAAGTTATTTCTCTTACAGTATTCTCAATGTTATTAAGAGATCCTATAAACCAAATGTCATGGCATCCAAGTCTTTTTAGCAATATATTTAATCTACTAAACAAACAAATACCTTATTTCTGGTATGGTAGAATTCTTTGTTGCTCAAGCCAGCACATTTTTAGGAGTCAATATCTGTCATTTTCATAATCCTCCTCCACAACTTGATTGCTCTATTAAAAATTCTAGTTTTTATAGGGAACATGCCCATTTCCAGTCTTAAAAAGCTGGATGGACAGTCCTTTGGCAGATTCAGGTATATTATAAGAAATGTGTTTTGAATTGTATCTATATTTGTATTATCTGAATACAACCCCTAGATTTCACTACCATATAATGATTGACTAGTGATCTTTGCTTCAAATGCATTTTTGATTGTAGTAAAGGAATTTTGAGCAAACTTATTTGCAAATGCTCTTATACCACATCCTGTTTTATATGCATTATTTTTCACATCCTTTAAATGGGCTTTCCATGACATAGTTTGATCTATAGTTATCCCTAAGTATTTATATTCTGACACAATTTCAAATTCCTTTCCACTAATGATCCAATACTTAACATTGGCTCTATTCTTTCCCAATAAGGCTATTTTTGACTTACTTATATTAATCTCTAGATCTAGCTTAACCAAGGTCTGCATTATGTTTTCTACCCCTTTCCAAAGTCCCTCAGGGGTTTGTGAAATAATTATTGCATTGTCTGCATACTGTAAAAGTTGGATTTTTTCATTGTTCAGAGGGGGCATATGTATTTATAGATGATATACTCCTAATCAGAGACTCAATATATAAGCTGAACAATAGCGGAGCGAGTTGACAATCTTGTTTTACTCCTTCATCCATATGTATTTCTTTTGTTATGGCACCATCCTTTGTATATCTAATTTCTGTCACTGTATTATGATGTAGCTTTTTTTAAAATAGCTAATAACCGAGCACTTATTCCAAAGTTGTCTAATATTGACCACCGAGTTGATCTATTGACTGAGTCATATGCCGCTTTTATATCTACAAAGCACACATACAATTTTCCCTTTTTCCCATTGACATATTTGTCTAGCAAATAGTTAAGAGTACAGACCAGATCGAGTATGCTATGTTCTCTTTTGAATCCACATTGGAATTTGGAGATCAAATTTTCTTCATCTGACCAGAGTAGAAGCCTATCCAGAATTACTCGAGTAAAGATTTTCTAAATTATTGGTAACAGTGTATTAGGTCTGCAACACTTAAGATCTTGCTTGTCACCTTTTTTAAATAGCAGAATGATTATACCATGCTTCCATACATTTGATGCAGTCAAATTTGGCCCAGTACAGTAAACATAGGAGCCAATTGCAGTGACCAATACTCTGGATTGCTTAAAAAAACTTCTGCTGGTAAACCATCTGCTCCCTCTGCTTTATTTATTTTTTGACTTAGAATAGCCATTTTAACTTCTTGGGCAGTACACATAAATCCATCCCATATATTACAATTTACATAATAAACATAATTATTTGATGCAAGTGACAAGACTTTTTTTTTTTGTCAGTCCTGTATAATTTAGAAAAGTGGGTGGTCCAAGCTTCTGCATTGACCATTCCCATAATATTAAAACATATATTTTTGTTTCATTCTAGCCATATGCTACTAGTGACCAAGAAGGTCTTATTATCCTTTTGCATAATACATTCTTGCAGATCAGCCCAATGTTTATTTCAGTATGTTCTCTTTTTCTCATATATAAGCAACCTATATTCTGCTTTCAAGTTTTTCAATGCCCCCAGTACAATGGGAGATGGATTCCTAGATCTTAATTTGCCCACTTTATTTATGTGTTCTTGTAATTTAATACAATCATTGTCGAACCACGGATTCTTGGCTCCAGTGTTTACTGTATTTTTTGGTCTTTCTTTCATTTCCAATTTAACTTAAAGTTGGTTCAAGGAGGTTTCAGAGTCTTTCATCATAGTCTCTATTTCTTCATATGATATGCTTTATCAATGTTTAATCCCTTTAAATGAGTTTCTCTAAGAATTTTGTCAATCACCTCTTTGGAGTAAGGTGTCCACATTATCTTTTTCCCATATTTAATGCACATATGTGTGTCAGCCTTTTTTCTGCTATTATATTTCTTGTTTTTTTTTAAAACAAATTTTTGAACCCACACTCAATGGGGCAGTGATTGCTATCATAAAATTTTGTTTACTCTAAAATACATCACTAATGCATAGTTTGATGCTTCAGTTATACACAGATCTATGACACTACCACTCTTTGTTGTAGGAAAGGTGTACTCTCCTTCCCAGTCACCTTTGGTACATCCATTTAGTACACGGAGACATAGTTTTTCCAACATAGCTACAACCTTCCTAATTCTTTGTGAGATTATTCTAGCTTTCGAATGTCTCACCAGAATATTGAGTGTGTCATCCAATTGCCAATCAGTTGAGTATTCCTCTTCTAAACTTCCAATATGTGCTTTGAAGCCAATAGTTATTAATGATTTTACCCCAGGATACCTGTTTTTAATTTACTCATGAGAGTCCTCTATTAATTTTAGTATTTGTGTTGCTTCCCTTTGTTTTAATCCTGGAGTTATATAAACATTAAACAGGACCCATGTTTCCTTGTTTCCAGATATTATAACATACATAAAGGATTCTTCATAACTACTAACCTCTAAGATTTTAAAGCTGATTGATGCATTAATAAAAATTGCAAGACCACCTTTTAACAATCCAAATTTATTTGTAATATATGGATTTCCAAAATAATAGTATTGAAAACGATCCAAAAAAATCCTTATAATACATCTCACAGAACTCTGCAGACCCAATAATACCACACTTCACTCTCAATGGAACGATAGTATTATCACTGCAGCAGCACAGCGCAAGTGCACCCTTCAACTTCACACCCACTACGAGCCACCTTAATCACCACACAGCTCTAATAGTTTAAAAAACTGATTAGCGGGAAAGTAACGCTCGCTACTGTTTTACGATACTCTGGCAGTAAAAATCGCACATATGGCACTATCAAAGCCACAAACGATAACAGAAACAAGGCTTCACTTCCGGATGCAGCTTTCAAGCCACCACCACAAACTTTTATGATCTTTGCCAAATCTTCAGTCAACTTCCTGATGCAGCTTTCAAGCCATCGCAGTTAAGACCTAATCCTCCTTCATCCATATATTACAAAAAATAACAAATGGGTTAGTGTGAATTACTCGGCTGAAATTTCATCTCGAGTTTCTGGGGACATAGAAACCTCTTGAGCTTCACTCTCGAGGTTATCTATGTCCCCAGAAACTTTCAATGAAATTACAGCCTTGTAATATACACTAACCCATCTATTATTCTATTTGTTCTATATGCTGCCAATGACCAAACTATAAAACCTTCGATTATTGGTTCCTTTACCTCACCAGTCCATGTCTCTTGCATGAATATTATGAATATTTTTTTATTTAGTTTAGACAGTCATTATCCAATAATTTTAGTCTTAGCCCCACTACATTCCAACTTAATAGTATTATATGATTGTCCTTTTTACCAGGCATATCTTGTCAATCTGATGTCTCTGAAAGGGATATTGTACTATTGATACTAATGGAGCTAAGTATGGACTCCTCCTGTGTATATTCTTCTGCAGAGCTTGACACTTCAGACTCAAGGATAATACTTGAATTTATTATTTGCCCCAATTGTTTTCTCCCTCTCCTTATTATTTGATTTGTCACATCACCAGGGAGCTCATGCTCTACTTCTAATGGTTTCAAGAATTCTGTGATGTGTGGTTGCTTACAGGCAAATATTCTTTTAATCTCTCTTTTACTAACCTCTTCATGCTTATGAGTGTCAAGCTCTATAGTATCTCCACTCATGGCAGAGTTCATAGTTGAATTCACAGTGATACCAATATCCAATAAATCATTTTTACATGCTAAACCTTTTTTCTTGATTTTTTAGTACTATACAGACCCAACATTTACAGGAAAGATTTTTGTATCAGTATGCTGATTTGATGTCCTACCAACTGATTTTGTTAGTAATTCATTTTAACAGATTATATATTACCAGTTTTAAAATATAATTATTCTCATTCCTAGATTTAGGGAGCTCTTTTAAGTAAACTGTTGGAAGGAGTTTTCCAGTTAATATTAGTGTGTCCCTTTCCTTCTCTAGCTCCTCCAGTGCCCTTGTCTGATTCTTTCCATTTTTTCCATTGTCTGTGTTTGCAAATGTAACTTGTTTATCTTTGCAATTCTTTTTCACCATCCATACTAATGACACCTGCCTAGTGGACCCTTGATCCTTATTCCTTGAATTTCTATTTTTAGAATCTTTATGTGTTGTGTTCTCTATTACATATACCCCTACCATATCCTGAACTGATGTTTCTTTTATGCCCCTTTACTTTCTTTTTTTTAGTAGAGTAAATCTCCTTGATCTTGGATTTCCTATCATTTAATTCTTTCACTAATAGTTCTGTTTCTTTGATCTCATTCTCAGCTATCTCTTCTGTACTTTCCTTTACTCTGTTTTTCTTAATTTTTTCTCCTTTCTTTTTTCCTTGGTTGACCCTTCTTTCAATTTGACCACTTGTTTCCTTCCCAGGACTTTTGAGGGACTGAGTATTGCCATTCTGACCATTCTGACCATTGGATATATTCTCTTTACAGTGTTTTTGTACTTGTATTATGTCCTTTTTCTCCTCCATTGTAAAAAAAAAAAAGTAAAAGCTTTAAGTAAAGCTACTAACTCCAGGAGCTGATTATTCCCAAATCTTATTTCTTTTTTTGACTTATATCAAATGCTGGGATAAAGCAGATACATTATTTTTTGGGGGGATGATTTGACTTCTCTTTATCAATAACCTCAATACTAGTCATTGTAACAATCTCGTTGTTTTGAATTATTGAACCATTATTCTCCATGTTATATCTGGAGGGGTGGGTCAAGTGTGTGTTGATTAATATATGGCATAATAAATTACTCAAATTAATTAAGAAAAAAGTCTTGATCTATTATTTGTAGTTGTCCTTGTTGAAAATTTGCTTATTCTAACAGATCTATACCCTTTGGGATATCAACAGCACCTGGAGGAAGTATTACATTTTTCAGTGAGTCCCCTATTTGTACCCCTTTACTATTATATAAAACATTGCTAATATCACAGATAATTTCTTGTACACTTCCATTAACATTCATCCTGTTATTTACAAGGTCAGATACATGTAGTTCAGGCCCAATTACATCAGTTACAATTTCCATCTGTTTAACATTAGAAGTCTTTGTTTTAATACCAGAAAGAGGTTCTTACCAGTTTTTAATTGTTTTCAGCAAGGGGTGCTCTGAAGCAGACCCACAGCTATCATATTTAGAAGGAGAAGATGTAAGGATAGGGTTAATTTTTTTCACAACCTTCTTGTTGCCCCTTAACTCGATTTGGTTAATTTATGGTTGAAGAAATGTTGTGATTTTATTAACCTCATCTTTTCCTTCAGGATTTTTTTTAACCTAGGTCTTTTTGATTATCTTTTTTTTTTTTTTTTATATGTTTTAGGCCTTTCTTTATCTGGTTACTAGACACAGACATATTGCACAATAATAGCTGCAAACACAGAAAGAAATACATATAAGGAACAAAGAAAATCTTAAAATACCAAATTATTCAATACCCATTCAGCGTAGCAGAGCAAGACCTAAAGTGCACAAGTACCAGATTGTTGCAAAGATGCTAAGAATTCTTTGTTAATTTAGCTCCCATCATATACAATATAAGAAGGTTATTTGCAAGCAATAAATCAATTTTCCAAATGTCCAACTCAAGGGCAAGAAGCTGTCATATGCAGTAAGAGTGTTACTTATCTTCTCCTTAGTTTTCCTGTAAGGGTAGTCCTTATTCAATACTAATTATTCTATCCCACAGGAATCCTGGGCTTCAGTGGTTTTCCCTTGCAGTGTTTCTTAATAAAAGTTGAAGACTTAAAATTTCCTGCATAAAGTCTATTATGACCGTAGACAGAATTGATTCTTGCTTGTTTGTCAGTTTCTTATTGTAAAGAGTAAGCTGTCTTTATACAATAATTATAATTCAATAAAATCTCGAGCTGCTCTAGGACCAATGAAAATTTCCAGATGGTAGATAAATGACCAAAATGTTTCTTCCCTTTATCACTAAAAGGGAAAATATACACGCAATGTATACTGTATGGTTAAATAGCTATTGACAATTAAACTCTAAAAATATATACAGCAAACTTAATCATAACAGAATAGAACTTTCAATTAAAAAAAGAAAAAAAACATAAAATTTTCTAGTTCCAGTAAAAATAAAAAAGGCCAGCATAGTATTTAAAACTAAGAACAAAGAAAGCAAGCATTTGTCAATGCCGGAGTTCATTGTTGGGATTGCTGTTGTTATGCACTGATTGGCAGGACTACAGTTCCCAGCAGAAAGAACAAGTTATGCCACCAAGTTCACATTCCCATTGAAATACAGTGAAGTGCATACCTGTTTCCTCAATTCGTGATCTGGCTTTGAAGAGTGATGATGTGTCTGCAGTTCAGAGAAGATGAGGGCACTGTAGCCCCACCATGGGCTGGGGAGGACGTTATGGTTAGAAACCCTAATGCCCCGAGCGTTTGTTGGTATTTGCACTACAAACTTTCAACATGGCCTTTTGTGACCCCCACCTCATGAAAGCATTTGGGACCTCTGCTCATGAACAGTGGCACTGTGATTTTGATAATCTGTCCCGAACCATTGATTTCACACAGCGACTGCGCCATTCTGCACCAGATGTGCTAAAATACAGTTTGAGCAGGATGTGAAAAATTACAGCTGTACTATTCATAGGAAGGTGTGAAGAGATGGCAGTGTTAAACATCTGGAATGAAAATATTAAAAATGCTTGAACAAGTAGGTGGAAACTGCACAATGCATGCTCGTAACAGTCATTTAGTGGAATACCAAAATTTCAACATAGGCATTTTGTGATCTCTGCTCATGAACACTGTCACTATGATTTTCTTACTCTGTTCTGAACATTGATTTCCCACAGCGATTGCGCCATTGTGCACCAGATGTGCGAAAACACATATTAGGCAGGATGTGAACAATGACAGCTGTACTGTTCATAAGGAGGCATGCAAAACTGACAATGTTGAAACTCTTGAGTGAAAATATTACAAATCCTTGAGATTACTAGTGTGCGTGGAATCTGCCCAATGCACACTCATAAAATAGTCATTTTATGGACTTTTGTCACCAAATTTTCAACATAGATATTTTGAGACCTCCGTTCATGAGCAGTGTCACTGTGATTTTCATAATCTGTCCCAAACACTAATTTCCCACAGTGACCATGCTATTCTATGCCAGAAGTGTGAAAACACATTTTGGCCAGGATGTGAAAAATGACAGCTGTACTGTTCATGAGGAGGTGTAAAAAAATACCAATGTTGAAAATCTGGAGTGGAAATATTACATATTCACAATGTTACAAGTGTACATTGAAACTGTGGAATGCACACTCATAACACAGTAATTTTTTGGAATTCTTTCACCAAATTTTCAACATAGGCTTTTTGGGATCCCACCTCATGGACAAGTACACTATTGTTTCATTAGTCAGTCCCAAAAGGTGATTCCACGCAGTGACTGAAAAATCTCCTTTCAGGATTGAATAATCAGATGACAGTGACTGAATTCATGAGGTGGGATCCCAAGAACCCTATGTTGAAAATTTGGTGCCAAAATTTGCAAAAATGGCCAAGATATGTACCAAAGTCAAAAAAAAAATGTATGTCATTATAAAGCTTACTGGCATTTCTTCAGTTTGTGGTCAGCTTTGAAGAGTGCAGACATGTTCCTGGTCCACCGTAGATCATCACACTAGGCTCCAGAGGTAAGTATGGAGTGACAGGGGGTGTGGGGAGGTGGGGTGCGCAATGGGTGGCTGCAGGTTGGAGGATGTGCCACTGGATTCAATGAGGGACCGTTTTCTAGTTTACAGGTTTAAAAAAATGCTAGAATGTCACAGGAAGGTTTTTTTCTTTATTACAGGGTCTTTTGGCACACTGGGCTGGCTCCCAGCATGCCACCTGAGTGATTGGGGGGCAGTAGCTGATGGGGATTGGGCACCCCTGTCAGCACATAAAAGTGTTGGGGGGCAAGAGACGAGGGGGATTGGGCACCCCCTCACCACACAAGAAATTGGGGGGGCATTATGCCGATGGGGAGTTGGCTCCCCCGTCGGCAAAATGAACTGGGAGAGGGCATACCAACAGGGGGATTGGGCACTCCCATTAGTTTGTTTTTTGTTTTTAACTTTGAGGGGGCATGCGGAAGTCCTGGGCTCAGCATGTTTACACTGCTGTAAGTTACAGCAGTGTGAATGTGCAACCAGGAATGCAACTTCAAAGGACCAAGCTGCACCACTATAGGTGTGGCTCTGTCCTTTGAAAAGTTGTCCAACTCAGCCTGAACAGCTGAAAGTGAGTCATCGCCAGCCTGCTGACTGATTGGCCTGCCGCTGACCTGCCCCAAGAAATGGAGCTCTCCATTGGGCACACCCCTGTAGAGCACCTTTTAGCAATGAGTTTGTCTGTGCCTGCATGCCACGATGAACTCAAAAACTGCTAAAATGGTAGAAAGACAGGAGCTGTATACATAATCCGTTACTATATTAAATGTCTAAACCACAGTGTTTCACAAAGATTAAATATCAAATATCAATGGCCAGACAGGGTTTTTTGTCTAATTTAAAACTGTTTAAACTATTTAAGGCTTGTACTTACTTCTTATAGTAATCTTTTACCGGTTCAGATAAAAGTTTTGGCAGATTTCAGCATTACAGGTTTTGTAATTGCTGTGAGGGACTCAAAATATACTCTGTGTTCCTCAATTCTCACAGACCCAGAAGGAGCAAATTTTGTAAACTATTCTGAGGGGACAGGCAAATAGAGAGCAGTTGCATTTTGTCTAGGATGCTATATAGAAAAGGTCATAAGATCAAATAAGCGAAGTCTCAGCAGCTTCTCTATTTACATTAACTGTCCGTACATTAACCATCACACACACACAAAAAAACCTTGCTATATCAGTGTGGCTGGCTGTTTGTGTTTGTCTCTGTCAGTAGTTTAGTTTTTGTGGTTTTTCATGTGCTTCTACTTGGAGGAACTGGACCATTCTTGGACATAACATCTATAAACATTTCCTGGACTAAGAAACTACAAAACATCGCCACCAGGTATAGGCATTCTCATCATAAATCAACTTTTTTGGAAGACATCAAAAAGCAAAAGTGAGGTCATTAAATCTTTTATACAAGTTTCTGGATTGTGGAGTGCTGCATTGAATCCACATTTCCGTCTGACTTTCTTAAAGGATGTGTGCTTGTCTTTGAGGTC
The DNA here is from genome assembly GCA_016271365.2 of Neoceratodus forsteri. Taxonomy (NCBI): domain Eukaryota; kingdom Metazoa; phylum Chordata; order Ceratodontiformes; family Ceratodontidae; genus Neoceratodus; species Neoceratodus forsteri. The sequence goes on along the minus strand of CM028136.1, from coordinate 127,598,486 downwards.
TATTCACAACTGTTTTGGAGAACAAAGGGAAGATTCTAAAAAAGGATTTTTACATCCTGCATATGCCCTAGGCTAATGTTCATCATCTTCAGGAATTTAACATTTTCTGGGTCTTTGATCTACAGTAACAATCAGTTTTCTGGTCCACAATAGCTCACCATGAGTCACTCAGGAACACTCACCCTAGCTACAGTAAACATTTGCACTCTCCTCTACCTCTCACACTAACCATTCAAGCTCGATACCAGCAACCTGGCACCATGGCAAATCCTCCCTACCCTCACTTGTGGCACCCTCCTACAAAGGACTGGGTGCAAATGACAGCTCACGCCACTGGAAAGTTGACAAATCGACACCTGCTCCTAGCCATTGCCCTATGCTGGGACCCTAAACAACTACACTGTACTCAAACTAACAAGAAACAGAGGCATTACATGTCATACTATGAGCTGCAGCAGATGTCCCTTAAACTCTTGCTCCTCCTCCTTCTGATGTCAGGAAGTGCCCATCCAAATCCTGGCCCTGTTTCCACCAGGATAACAAATCTAGCAAAAACAGAGGGTGGTTTCACCATCACCACCTTAAATATCTGTAGCCTCCTTCCAAAACTGGCATCCCTTCAAGTCTTTGCCAGTCAACACAATCCCAACATACTAGCCATTGTTGAAACCTGGCTGACACCAAGCACTCCGGACCATGCCATCTCACTACAAGGCTACAATATTTTCAGACTGGACAGGACTAATAAAAGGGGGGGATTGTGCTATTTACATTAAGGACAACCTCTCTAGCCACCCCATCTGCTTTTCCATCACTAACTCCTCTGTGCAATTTCTTCCTGTCAAGCTACTACTTGGTGCCCAAAATAAAGTGCTTACTGTGGCCACTGTCTATATCCCTCCTAAAGATCCATGGTCCGGCCTCCAGACTGTTCTTAAATTTGTAAGATCGCAACCACCTGACACTGAGCTCCTTCTCCTTGGTGACTTTAATATAAATTGGCTTGCATCAGACATTTCGTCCCTCAAGGATGCTATCCTAGCAGCTAGCCTAACACAGATGGTGAGCTCCCCCACTAGAAAAAACTACAAACTGGAACTTGGACTCTCATTGACTGGATCCTTGCTAGCCACCCAGCCCACATAAAAAACACAGTTGTTCTCCCGGACTCTCTCAGTGACCACTCCCCTGTGATCTGTACCTGGACAAATAAGTTCCAAAAACCACCTCCAAAAACCATCTCAAGCAGAGTGCTACCCCATGGAAACCTTACTAAGCTCAAGACCTGTCTTTTACAGCAAGACTGGTCCCCAATACTCAATACTTTAGATGTTGACGCAGCCCTAGATTATTTTATCACAACTTTCAACACTGTCTGTGATGCCTACGCACCAGTAAAAAAGTGTAAAATCAAAGCGCTCTCAAATCCCTGGCTCACGGCCAAACTACTGGCCCAACTCAAAGCTTATGACCACCTCTGAGCCATAACCAGAGCCACAGGCTCCTTGACAGCTATCCAGAAGTATAAACAGGCACGAAACCAATGTACCAAACAAATCCGACTAATGAAGAGCTCCTATTTCAAAAATGCCCACGAAAACTCCTGGGGTGACGGGAGATCATTCTGGGACAACATCAGAAATATCATGGGTAAGCAGTCCAAATCCTCTCCCACTATAATGACTGTTGATGGAACCACTACCCTAGACCCAATGGTCATGACAAAGGCCTTAAATAAAACTTTCACTGACCTCAGTGGGGTTCTCGCGTCGGACTTCTTCTCTGACATGGACTTGCCAAAACCAACATCTCATACTGCCTCACCTGACCAACCACTTTTCCACTTCAAAATAGTTAAGGCACATGAAGTCTACAAATATATAAAAAAGACTGTCTCTAAATCCAGAGCAAGCAGTGATACTATTGATCTTCAAATTCTGTCGCTTAGCCTGGAAGAGGTGGTGCACCCACTCACCAAAATTTTCAATCTCTCCCTCTGTCTTAGTCAATTTCCCAGCAAATGGAAGTCTGCTATAGTCACACCAGTGTTCAAAAGTGGCGACAAGTCCCTACCAGGAAACTATTGGCCTATATCTATACTTCCACCCCTCTCCAAGGCCCTCAAACGCATTGTGGCTGACCAACTCTCAGACTACTTGCATAAGTATAACATACTCTGCTTGCAGCAACATGGATTTAGGAAAGGACAAAGTACGTTGACCGGCCTACTGGAATTCTCAGGAAAAATTCACATTGCCTTGGACAAAGGATATCAAACCGGAGCTGTTTTCATTGACCTAACAAAGGCGTTTGATACTGTTCACCATGGCTTACTTATCACACAACTACACAGTCTTGGGCTCTCAGAAGGACCATGTGCCTGGGTTAAAAGTTACTTGGCCCAATGCTCTCAATCCGTAAAAATCTCAGAAGTTCTCTCAGACTCAAAACCGGTCCTCTCAGGTGTTCCACAGGGGTCAATCCTAGGCCCCCTCCTTTTCAGCCTTTTCCTAAACTCTCTCCCCAAATCCTGTCTGGAACAAATAATCCTTTATGCTGATGATGCCGTTATTTTCTGCTCTCATAAGGACCCAAAACCCTTACTCCAGAGCCTGCAACTTGCTTTCTCCAATGTTGAAAAGTGGTTCCTAGATCACAATCTGGTCCTAAATCACAAAAAAACAAAATCCATGCTTTTCTCCAGTCCACAAAATAGAAAAAGACAAATTCCACTTACTATCAAATCATACCCAGGAAATGCCCTTGAACAAGTGTCAACATTTAAATACCTTGGAATCACCTTTGATCAAGGTCTTACCTTTGCGACCCACATTGATAACACAGCGAAAACGGTGAACCAGAGCATTGGTATCCTGTTCCAAAACTGGCAATTCCTTACCCAAGCTACGCTGAGGATTGCAATCCAAAGCTCTGTTATCTCAATCATAGACTATGGCTTAATTATCTATGGCTCTGCCACTACCACCGCACTAAGGCGCATCACAACCACCCTAAACAAGGCCTGTTGGTTGCTCACTGGAGCACAAAGACATACTCATACATGTGAACTCTACACTGAAACAGGATGGTTGCAACTCTCAAATCGCATAAGGTACCTCACATGCTTGATGGCAAAAAAATCCATCTTGGGCCGCACTCCGCCGTGTATCCAAGACCTACTTTGCCCGAATACCAGCATCCGTCCCACCAGAAGATCGGAACACCAGCCTCTCCAGGTCCCTAGATGCTGGACCATACAGGGCCAAAGATCTTTTGCCTATCATGCCCCCAGCTGGTACAATGCCCTGAGATCACTCATTACATCCTCCACGTCACTAGGAGCCTTCAAATCTATGCTTTACTCTCACCTCTCAGCCTCTTGCTCCCGTGACTGCCTTGACTAATGATTCTTCCCTCATGGCTGTTTTTACTGTTTTTCATCCTCCTCCTCTGCTTCTTTCTTGACAAAGGCATCTGAGTACCTCTAACTACTCGAAGTCTGCTTCCCTCCCCATATCTCCTCCTACCCTACCCACCTTGACCATTTCCTCCAATGTTTTTTTTTTTTCCTGTGATGTACTGTATTATACTGGCTTACTGAAACCTTTATAATTTGTTGACCATTCTATGTAACATGTCTTGTTTGTTTGTACATTGATGATGTGGAACCATTGTAAAAGAGCCATTGGCTCAAAGGTAATAATTCCTAGAACAATAAACTAAACTAAACTAAACACTCCGGCTCCAATACGACTGTCTCTTCTGGCTCGTCAGGCTGATCTGATCTGATTTTAGCTTTCAGACATGTGCCTTTTATCTATAAGCCCCTCGTGACCAAATTAGCATATGGCAGCATTTTTTTAAAAATAATCTTAAATTAGTAATGATTATAAAAGTTTATAATTCTTTCATGCAAAAGAATACCAATGTAAATGAAGGAAGGAATGGAAGGTAAAGGACTTCTCTGTGAAATAAAACTATAGTGCTATCTAATCAGCTACTGACATTCCACTGATTTATCACACTTTACATACTGTCTACGTTCCTACCTACTTTCCTCTATACCTAATCATGGATATACCCTAAACATAATACAATGACAGCACTGAAAACGTCAGACACTAAGTTTTAGTTTTTTTTTTCCACAGTCTTTGGAAAAAACATTGATGACTAGCTAGTAGCTGATTATCCAGCTAACACTGATAAAATTAATGAAGCCTTTACAGTCACAGCAAGTAGGAGAAAAGTCTTCGAATTGTAGGAGTGCCTCTCCAAATCTCCAGTGTAATAGCCGATTCCACTGGTCCTCTGCCACTCCTTTCCCAGGAGCACCAGCTCCAGTACTCCAAAGCTCCAAGCCCTAATCACCGCAGCAGCAGATGAACAGGCAGGCAGGCGAGAGGCCCCCTCCACCTAGGAAAGGAAACAGAGAACACTAGAAGGAACCATATGGCAGAGTCCCCACTACAAGTTGGACTGGAAAGAGAGCGAGTAATAAGGTAAGGGTGGCATACCTGTTTTAATAAATTTAATAGCTTTGCTCTCCTGCTACTTTATCCTTCTCCTCAGACTAGAGCACACGTGGTGAGAAAATCTGACTGTGTCTCCCCTCAATCAGTCTCTTAAAATAGTAATGATTATAAAAGTGTATAATTCTTACATGCAAAAGGAAACCAATGTAAATGGAGAAAGGAACGGAAGGTAAAGGACTTTGCTGTGAAATAAAACTATAGTGCTGACTAATCAGCTACTGGCTTTCCACTGATTTACCACACTTTATACACTGCCTACGTTCCTACCTACTTTCCTCTACACCTAATCATGGGTATACCCAAAACATAATACAATGACAGCACTAACAAAGTCAGAAGTTAAGTTTATAGTTTCTTTTTTCCCCACAGTCTTAGGAAAAAATGTTGATGACTAACGAGTAGCTGATTATCCAGCTAACAATAATAAAATTCACGAAGCCTTTACAGTCACAGCAAGTAGGAAAGAAATCATCAAGTTGTAGGTGTGCCTCTCCAGATCTCCAGTGTTACAGCCGATCCCACTGGCACTCTGCCACTCCTTTCCTGGGACCACCAGCTCCAGTACTCCAATGCTACAAGCCCTAATCACCGCAGCAGCAGATGAATGGGCGGGCAGGCGAGAGGCCCCCTCCACCTAGGAAAGGAAACAGAGAACACTAGGAGAGAACAACACGGCAGAGTCCCCACTACAAGTTGAACTGGAAAGAGAGCAAGCAATAAGGTAATGGTGGCATACCTGTTTTAATAAATTTAATAGCTTTGCTCTATGGCTACTTTATCCTTCTCCTCAGAATAGAGCTCACGTGGTGAGAAAATCTGCCTCTCTCTCTCTCTCCCCTCAATCAGTCTCATGCATCAATTCAATAGAACAGGAATTAGAGTGCTGTTGTTCTTTTTAGTGTTAAAAAATACACACAGTGCCACACTGGAAATAAATTAGCACTATGTGTAGTTTTGCAGGTGTGACCCAAGGCCAAGCTACAGGTCTGGAGTCATGCCACATATGGCTGGTGTTTAATATACATCATTTTAAATAACACCCATTTATGATGTGATTTGCTTTGCACACAATACCGTGGACCCTTTGCAAAGCACCAGACTTGTTATAGATCTGTAAGTACAGTACTATACAGATCTATAACTGGGTGTGTTCAGGACAGTAGTGTGGTGGGTAGGTAACTGGCTGGGCAGCAGGACACAGAGGGTGGTGGTAAATGGCTGTCACTCCACAGAGGGAAGAGTGACCAGTGGGGTACCACAGGGATCAGTGGTGGGACCGGTCCTATTTAACATCTTCATCAGTGACATTGCGCAGGACCTAGAAGGCAGAATTTCACTGTTCGCTGATGACACAAAGCTCTGTAACAGAGTTGACACACCAGAGGGTGTAGACAGAATGAAAAGGGACCTGCAGAAACTTGAAGAATGGTCAGGAGTTTGGCAGTTGAAATTCAATGCAAAGAAGTGCAAGATAATGCATATGGGGCACAAAAACCCTGGCACAATACATCAGTTTGGGGGGTGAGGATACAGCATGCACCAAGCAGGAAAGGGATCTTGGGGTTATAATCTCTGATGACCTCAAGGTAGGGAAACAGTGTGACAAGGCAGCAGGTAAAGCAAATAGGATGCTGGGATGCATAGGCAGGGGCATCATCAGCAGGAAAAGGGAGGTCATAATTCCACTATACAAGACACTAGTGAGGCCTCACCTGGAGTACAGTGTACAGTTCTGGAGACCTTACCTATGTAAGGACATAGACAGGGTAGAGAAGGTTCAGAGGAGGGCAACAAAGATGGTACATGGATTGCATCACAAGTCCTATGAGGACAGGTTGAAGGAACTGAATATGAACTCCCTGGAGGAGAGGAGGGAGAGAGGGGATATGATAGAGACATGCAAGTATCTTACAGGGAGGAACAGGGTGCAGGAATACACTATTTTTAAGTGAAAAGATGTTCCAGGACTAGAGGGCATGGGATGAAGTTGGAGGGAGGATGATTCAGAGGAAACGTGAGGAAGAATTTCTTCACAGAACGGGTGGTGGACAAGTGTAAGACCCTGTCAGAGGAAGTGGTGGGGGCTGAAACAATCATGGGATTTAAGAATACATGGAATAGACATAAAGGAATTCTGGAGGTCAGGGGTAAGGGGCAACAGACTTCTAAGAAAACATAAACCGAACTTACAAGCTCAAATGGGCAGACTGGGTGGGCCACAGGCCCTTATCTGCCGACACTGTCTATGTATCTATGTATTGTTCCTTCCTTCCTTCCTTCCTTCCTTCCTTCCTTCCTTCCTTCCTTCCTTCCTTCCTTCCTCTTACTTGGAACTACTCAAAGCCTGTTACATGTCTGGGACTAGCAGTGTCAGTGGCTCAGTCGGTAGCACACTCGCCTCTGAGGCAGGGAGATCAGAGGGCTGTGGGTTCAATTCCCACATCTGGCACTTGGGTTAATATCCCAGTACTGACACTGTAGTGCAGCATGAGAGGGGTGCTGCACTTCTGAGGTGCTGTCTTTCGGATGAGACGTTAAACTGAGGTCCCATCTGCCTGGATTGGTGGTAGTTCAGGTGGATGTTAAAGGTCTCATGGCACTTATCGAAAAGAGTAGGGGAATTATCACTGTGTCCTGGCCAAATTTCTCTCATTCACTAAAAATACCACAAACAGCTTAATCTGGTTCAAGGTCAGTTGGCATTCATCTGTATCCCCCTTCCCCGGGTCATGCCTGAAAATAAACAGAATTTGTCTAGTGCACTTACCTTGTCAACAAAAACTAAATAAATAAAATGTATACTAGCTTTTGCTGTGTTTTCTTGAAACTGTATCAATCAATCAATCAAGCAATTAAGCAATCAATCAATCAATCATTCATTTGTTTATCGGATAGGCAAATTGAGAGACTAAATCTCAATTTTACAATTATGTCCAAACATTAATAAATACATTGACTTACAACAAACAGAGTTCCATAAAATAGCTTTAAAAGTTGATAGGTTATCAAATGTTCAACATGACTTACAAATCATTCAGCCAAAGCAAATACAATGTTTAAGTGATAAACTTGCTAGAGAGGCCCTAAAGCGTGCTATTGGAAGTAGCATAATTAAATTATATTTCTTTCTGAATCCAAGTACATGTGTATGGTACATATTCTACTAGGGAATATGTGAAATAAAATACTGCTGTTAAATGTATGTTATACTATAAAGAGGGTTCCCTAGGCCATACACACCCAATATATAATTATGTGATAACTGCAACTTATCATTGGACAAAAAGAGGTTCACATCAACCAGTGTAGCCTTGTAGCATGGAGATGGATCTGTAGCTTGGCCTAGATCACAAGGGTAGGGGATGAAGTATGGATTAGGGTTTCTATTTGCAAATTGTGAATATTTTGGCCCTATATGAGGTACCACACCATTGATGAATGGCCTCATAGCTTAGTCTTGGGTAATAAGGGGAAGTGAGGGAGGAGGGGTGGAAGTTAGGCTTGAATACCCTACAGTAATAGCACATATCCCAACTTTGTGGACATTGGGTTGAAAAACATTGTAATACACTACCAAAGTTTGAGGGTTTGAGTTTTATTCAGTTATCGATTCTAATCTACATTAATACAGTTTTTTGCAATAATACATATATAATGTGTGTGTGCACATGCGTTCAGTATGGGTTCTGTGGTTGTGTCACTATATTGAGGCTTGAACTGGGGTTTCTGTGTGAAACCTGAAATGTTGCACTTTAATAGCTTCACAAACATTAAACAGATTTGCATGATATTTTGTGTGCATTGTCTTCCATGACAGATCTCTGGATATGCCAAGTTTTGTTATAGTCACATGTGCGGTTAGATATGGACGGTGAAAAAAGTTAGTTTTTTGTAGTTTTTCCCCATTGGTTTTAAAGGGATTTTCTTTGAATTTGTCTACTGCCCAGACAGTTTGGAATTGTGGCCTGCAATTTGCAGGGTAGCAAGGGGATAACCCAGAGATATGCATTTTGCTGGCTTGTTGAAAAAATATTAATCCATTCCAAAGTTATTTAATTTTAAAATTTTGTTAATTGATTCTGAGCATACTCAGTAAGCACCAAAAAATGCCTGTATGAAACAGAAAAATAATTCCTTGCTTGCATTGATGTCATCCTTTTTCATTTGAGGGAAATCCTGTTTCTTTTTTTTTATTGTATAAGATTTTATTGAGTTTTAGGTTATTGTGTTATACAGTTTACATCAGATAATATATATCCTGGTTCAAGTTTAGGTATACATAAACGTACATGCATAATGTGCCATAGGACAGTAACTATAATTTCTCGAGACTGATTGGCTAATAGCACTATAAGACAGTATATTCCAATACACAGTAATAGTCATATCTAAACAGTCAGATGCTTACACCTTCTAGAGCCACAGCTAAAAGTGGGAAGATTTATCGGTGGGGGTGGAAGTTTACAGAGATCAGAATGCAAGTATGGTTCCCATTTAGAGAAATAATGTGTTAGATTTCCTTCTTGAAGGTAGGATAATTGCTCAAAAATAGACAGCCATGCAAGAGTTGCATGCCATGCCTTCCTTGGGGGTAGGACCATTTGGAGCCCGTACAGGAGTAGGAGGAGTTCAGCTTCTAGGAGGGCTGAAAGGGTCCAGTCTTGAAGGGGCTTGAGGAGACAGGACAAAGAAGTGCCATCTCCCAATAGTAGTTTAGAGTCATTAAGGGCTATAGGTGTCTTAAGCACTTTAGACATATCTGAAGCGATCATGTTCCAGAACTGTGCGAGGTGTGGACATTTCCAAAGGATATGTAGAAAGTAGGCATTGGATTGGTAACATCTCCAACAGCTAGTATGGTTTAAAAAGACACAGGCCTGTAGTGCCACTGGGGTATGATGCCAAAGTAGTAAAATCTTTAGTTGAAGAAAATGACTTTTGGTATCCATGTGTACCCTGTGGGCATTCCTTAAGTATAAGTCCCATTGGTTCTGCAAGATAGGGGATGCTAGGTATGATTCCCAGTGTTGTTTACATGTCTGTGTAGCTGACAGTTGTGCATCTCTCCATTTTGTGTAAAAGCACCCAAGTAGGCCTTTAGATAAGGGTTGTTTGTGCAACGTATTCAGCCATTGCCAGGGTGTAGCTATACATTGGTTGTTTAGGAGGGGTTGTAAAATACTACAGATTTGGAGGCATCTGCAAAAATCTTTTTGAGGGAGAGAGAATTTGGTTTGAAGTTGTGCAAAGGACAACATATGTCATGCTCCCAATGAGCATAGATCCTGGACTATGAGTATTCTGCTTCTCTGCCATGTGGGCCAATGGAACAGAATCCCATTGATTTTGAAAAGGGGGCTATGCCAGAGCAGGGCATATCAAAGTGGGGGTGGCCAAGCCTGTCTTGACATGTTAGTTCTAAGTTTAAGTGTTTTCCATGCCATGATTGTACTGAGGATTGTGGGGCCAGGAGGTGTGGTCGAGGGGAATTAAACAGGAGAAGAGAGAAGAGAGAAGAGAGGGATACCTCCTACCATGTCTGATTCCAATTGTACCCATATTGGAGGGCCCTTTGTGTTAGGTATAAACCATCTGGTTGCGTGTGCCACCATACATGCTAAGTGGTAGCCCTGGAACCAAGGGACATTAAGAACTCCGTGGGACGAATGTGCCCTCAGTTTTTGTTTGCTCCATCTTGGGGGTTTGTTATTCTGAAGGAAAGCCAAAATGTGACGTTCTATCAGATCAAACAGTTTAGAAGAGAATAAAACAGTGATATCATTGAAGATGTAGAGGAGACGGGGAAACAAAAGCATGTGAACAGCAGCCACCTGACCATGGAGAGAGAACTGCAGTTTATGCCATCTCTCTAATACTGTTTTAAGTTGAGTAAGTAGAGGACAGAAATTGGCATATTCGAGCACTGACCAGTTAGTGAGGAGCCAGATTCCAAGATAGGTAAAGCCTTGTGCTTCCCATGTAAGATAAGTACCTTGTAGGCAAGCCTTCATACATCCTGGGTTTAAAGGGGCTATAGTCATTTTTTTATGGTTAACCCTTAAGCCAGATAATATGGCAAAGTTCTGCAAGACTTTAAGGGGTGCAGGGACTGACTTGGTGGGGTTGGACAGGGTCAAGAGGAGGTCATCCACATATGCTGCCACTAGATCTAAATGTTCTGCAACTTGGATACCTTGTACCTGGGGAAAAGATATCAGAACTTGGATCAGAGGGTCCAAGGCTAGTAGGAAAAGGAGGGGGGAGAGAGAGCAGCCCTGTCTTGTTGCCTTTGTTAAGGGAAAAAAAAGAAGATATGTCACTGTAAGAATGTGCTCTGTTGGGGAGTGGTATAATATCTCAATCCAGAGTTGAAATTGGGCTCCAAAACCATATGTGTTAACTATTGCATGAAGATATTGCTATTTTATGGAATCAAAGGCATTTTAAAAATCTATTGCCATGGCTGCCATAGGGAGAGCGGATCTGGCTGCAAACCTTTTAAGATTAAGTAAAAGTCTAGTATTGTCAGTTCCCGACTTACCTTGCAAAAGGCCTGCCTGTGCAGGATGAATAACAGATAGAAGGATGGACATCATTCATGTAGCTAGAGCCTTAGCCAGGATCTTGGTATCAACCAATAACAAGGATATTGGCCTATAATTGGCACAATCCAAGGGGTCCATCGATTTTTTGGGAAGCAAAGTACAGTAATCAGTGCATCTCGTATTGTGACTGGGAGAGATCTGGTGGCGTGTGAAGCTTGCAGAACCATTTTAAGGGGTTGTAAAATGTTTGGTCCTAAAGCTTGATATAGCTCCACGGACATTCCATCGGGTCCTGGCGCTTTTCCATGAGCCGTGTTGGAAAGGGCGACCCGGAGCTGCTTGCATATATGAGGCGCATTTAGGGATGCTATTTGGACCTGGGTAAGTGCTGGCAGGGGAGTTTGTTGTGTAAAAGAAAAGATGCCATGGGAGAGCTGGGCACTTGTGACAGTCTGGGATTGGTAGAAAGCTTCATAGAATGCCTTCATGACATCATTTATGCCCTGTGGACTAGAGACAGTGGTACCAGAGGGAAAGTGGAGGGAATGGATTTTAGTTGCAGCTCGTTGTTGACGGAGCCGGAAAGCAAGAAGTTCCCCGGATTTCTCTCCACTGTCCCAGTTTGCATGTTTGGAACATATTAGGAGCCATTCTGCTTTCTGGGGTAGAATGGTATTGATCTTGTATTTGAGCCCTATTACTTGCCATTGCAGAGTAGTGTCCCTTATATTGGATGCGTCTTTTTTAAAACGTTGTTCCAATATGTATAACTGTGCTTGATGATGAGCTAATTGTGACCTACGGTCCTTGTCTCGGCAGCTGAGAAGGAAATAATATGACCCTGGATAACTGTCTTAAATGCCTCCCATACTGTTTCGTGGGCAACTCCACACTCAGCATTAAGGGCAAAGTAATCTTTTGTGGCCTGCATGAACATAGGGTACAAATTGGGGTCATTGAAGAGGAGGGGATTACAGCACCATCTAATCCGGTGGGAAGGGCTGCTAGGGAGAGAGTAGGAAATGTGGACTGCTGCATGGTCCTATATGAGAATTGATCCAATGGAGGAGTCAGATACTCCTTGAGCTGCCAGATCATTGGTGAGCCAAAAGTCAACATGACTGTGGGAGCCATGCAGTGTAGAGTAAAAGGTAAAATCCTGACCTGTGGGATGATCACTTTGCCAAATATCTGTAAGGTCCAATTCCTCCATCATATCTTGCAATGACTGTCTACCTTTGGGTGTAACATGGGGTGTGGGGTCAGATTTATCAAGAAAAATATCATTGACCATGTTGAAATCCCCATCAATCAGTAGAGGGATAGATATCCCTTCAGGATTTAGATCAGCAAGAGCTTGACTAACTTCCGGGAAAAAGTCAGTGTGGTCATTATTCGGGGCATAAATATTCCCCAATAACATCGTATTCCCCGGAGAGGAGAGCTTAATCACTACCCATCTTTCCCGAGTATCTTTCTTCACACTCTCCACTTTCCACAGAGAGCTATGTCGTAAGAGAATAGCCACCCCCTTTGTCTTATTTGGTGCAGAACTGCCCACTACCTCCTCTACCCAGAATTTCTTGAGCCATGTGGCGGCATGGGACAGGAGATGTGTTTCTTGTAAAAGTGCGATCTCCGCACAGAGGGAGCACAGGTGCTGCAGTAGTTTTGTGTGCTTAATTGGGTGATTCAACCCTTTTACAGTCCAGGACACCCATTGAGCCACACTTGGTACTGCAGCATCTGCTGCCATGATCCCAAAAGAAGAGCAAAAAGGTGTACTTACTGTGAGCCAGTGAGGGGGAAGAGATGCACTCACCCAGAGGGACGTAGGACCACAGTACCCAAGCCAAAATATTACAGCTAGTCCGTATAGCACACAATAAGGAGGTGTAAACATTATTGAGTTGGTAGGCACATACTATCTGAAATTCCAAACGAGCTGTATAAACACAAGGAGAATAAGATAACAGTTATTATATACTGTATCAAGAACTAATACGTCCAATCAACAACTTCAACAGATATTTTATGCATGAGGAGGTCAATGCAAAAGAGGGTAGAAAGCCTACCCTACAGCTACTGTATGCTCAATCCAACACTCAAGTTAGGGAATTCATGGAAATTCAATCAATAAAATCCTCCTGCACCGAGGCCTTCTAAGGTTGGACCCCTCGAACTTGAAGAGGGGAGAAGGGTATGTAAAGGAGCAGGGTATAGTGAAGAGCAAGGGACTGGGAAGGGTGGTGGGCAAACCCACCTACCAATACTAATCATATACAACTGTGAGGTGCTAGGCCCTGTAACCTTTTAATTGAAAAAGACATACCATGCATAGGTGGTGTCCTTACCATAACATAAGGGGCAAGTATGGGTGAAAAGGAGGCAGGGTGGAGAGGGTTCCAGCTGAGAGAGCCGGAGGAGACCTGTGAGTGTAATTACATTCCACAGCACAACCAGGGGGGGGAGGGGGTATCCAAAAGGAACCGGTGTGAGAAAGAGGCAGAGGCAAGAACCATAATAATTTATGTCGTCCTATTCAGCCTACTTGGGCCAAAGGCATGGTAGAAAAATGGCATAATGGGAAAAGGCATCATCCTCTACACTTATAACATCCGGTTCATTTACAAAGGCCACAGCTGTAGGGCAACAGGCCCTATAACACTCTTTGGCCTGGACAAATGAGGATCACATATGTAATCATTTTGCCTTTCCATGAGAAACAATGAAGGAGGTGGGAGGTGGGGGGAGTTCCAGCTGAGAGGCTGTGAATGTCAGCCCTTTCCAAAAACATACAGCTGGATTGGGGGGCAGAGAAAACTGGTCTGGAAGGAGACATAAGTAAGGCAACAATACAGGCAGCACGAACTAGAGAAATATACAAGTCTGTCATGTAGCCAGTCCTTCGGCCTGTTCAGGAGTAGCCTGAGTGAGGGCTTTAGTGCTTGAAACAGCATTCGCCACTGCAACTGCGTAGGTAATCAGTCTAGGTTTAATTGGTGTGATTTCGTCCATCCCTTCAATTAATGAGTTATCCGGAAAGTCTGCCCAGACCACTGTATACATAGTATCCATGTCCTGCAAATCGTCTTCCCCCAAGGTCAGAGCAGCAGAAGAGTCTTCCCTACTTATTTTGGAATGAGGAGCTGCAGGGCATTTACTGGGCAAATTTTGAGGACCACTTCTGGCTCATTGGCAAGATCTGGTGAAATTGCAGGTATCACATTGAGGGAGAGATGCTGGTGGAGTTTGTTCAGACCTCAAAGCTAATGCTTGGCTAGGTAACTTGAAAGAGGAGCCCATTAGCGGTGGGGGACCAGAGTGAGGTTGGACTGGAGTGGCTGGTCCATTGGGTAATGTGATTCCGGGAGTCCCTGCAGGAGAAGAGGTGTTCCTACCAGATGAGCCCGCAGCAGAGGGTTCCCATAGCCTTCTGGGAGATGTAGTAGGGAGTGGCAAGGAAGGCCAGAACTGTGCTAGCCAGTGCTCCAATTCCACTGAGCAATCCACAGTTATCTCTCTCCCTTCTTTGGAGACCTGCAGTCTGGTAAGGTTCTTGAATATGAAATTAAAGTTATGCTGGTATAAAAAACAGTTTAGGGGGTCAAATGCTCTTCTCTTTGCTGCTGTTTCTAAGGGCAAAGTCTTTATATATTGAAATTTGGGACCCTTGCCAGCGATGTACCCCAATGTCCCTGGCTGCATGAAGAATTCTCTCTTTTGTGGAGTAGCAGAGTATGTAAGCATCCACAGGTCTCGGTGAACTCTCAGACTTGTTGGGCCACATGGACACATGGTGCGCTCATTCCACCTCAATGGTGCCCCTCCAGCATTCCCCTAACATTAGGGGTAGATTCTCATTAAGGAATTTTTCCTTTGATGGGCCCTCAGCCCCTTCAGCAAGCCAGTGATTCATAAATTGTTGTGCCGGCCTCTGTTTTCCTGGTCTTTGGCTCTGTCCCAGAGGGTGGCTAAGCATTCTTCTTCCTGGTGTAGGCGCTGCTACATTTGTTTTTGTTGAAGTTCACAGTTTTCAATTCTTTGCTCAGAGACATTCATACGATCTTTCAAGTGGCAAACCTCAGTAACAGTGCCCGACAGGGTTAGGTTGATGTTGTCTATGCACAAAAGAACTGTTTCCAGCATCTTGGTGATATATTGGAGAGATTTGTCTACTGAGGACTGTCATGGAACCTCTGAGTCAGTGGGGCAAGCAGGTTTAGTGGGTAGTACAGTTGTTGGTGGGTTCATTATGATGTAGGTTGAGAGTTACTCAAAGCCCGCTCCTTATCTGTTGTCACCTGATGCACAGGCCGAGGTCTAGGTAATGTTCAGACAGCTGCAGGTTACAGTAGAGGCCTATGTGGCCCAATTAGACCAGAAGCATTGTGAAACAACGGCACTACTATCTACAGTATAACATCAAAATCGCTCCCAAATGACAGAACTGCCTGGTAGGCAAGGTTTTGTCCCTATATTAAATTACATTTTGAGGGCAAAACTTTGCAGGCTTGTGACGACCAATCTTAGATTAGGCTCAGGCAGGACAGAGCTCACAGATCATGTTGGTGGCTAAACCACGCCCCAGAAATCCTTTTTCACTTAGCTGCCATATTGTTTTGTGTTTTTCCAAAAAACTTAAAATTCAAAATCCATTTAATTGAGATTGTGGGGAGGCAACAAGACATGTAGCTTGCTTTTTGGGACCCCCTTAGTTGCATTCTGCACTTAGGTTTTCCAGGAATGCACCTCAAATATTGTTTTTTTTGATGTTTATAAATCCTTTATCATATTGTGTGATATGAAAAAAGATGATTTTATTCTTATCGCGAGTGATAAAAATGATTGTTTTTCATGAGGGAAAACTGCTTTCCCTGCTGTGTGGTAGCATTTCCCACCCTCTAATCACTTTTCCCTTGTGGTCATAATTTTCTCTGGTGTCTAGTGGAACCCTCTGCTCTCTGATCCCTGTCCCCTTATTATTAAAATAACTTGTCCTGGGATCCAGTGGCACCCCCTCTCAATCCTGTTCCTTTTGTAAAAATAATTTGCACTGCTGTCTAGTGGCACTCCCCTGCCCTTAAGTCCTTGTTGCTATTGTTTGTAGAGTTTTCCTGGTGTCTAGTATCACCCCCCACCCTGCAATCCCCATCCCATTTTTTTCTATAGTTTCCCAGGTGTCTAGTGGCACCCCCACCCTCTGATCCCCATCTTCCTTGTCACATCCCTTTTTTCACTGGTATCTAGTGGCTCATCCACCCTCCAATCACTGCCCCCCCATGTCAGAATCATTTCCCTGATGTCTAGTGGCACCCCCGACCCTCTCTTGCTTGTTTTTTTGCCTATAATAAAGAAAATGGTCCCTCAATGTATTTTATTTTTAACCTGTAAAAAAAAAAAAGGTCCCTCACTGATCCGAGCCCCCCACCTCCCACTCAGAACACACCACCCCACACAGCCCCCACTGACCCTAACTCACCTGAAAAAAGATGCCATGGTGAAGATCCACTCCCTGATTGGAGACATGTCTTGCTGCTGGAAATGCTGAGTGCTATATGAGAAAGTAAGGTAATTACAGTTTAATGTATTTCAATGGGGTTTTCAACTTTGGTGCATAACTTTGCCATGTTTGGATATTGTGACACCAAATTTTCAAATTACCCTTTTTGAGACCCCTCCTTATGACCAGTGTTGGTGTCATTTTACAAATCCTGACAGAAAGATGATTTTTAAGTTGGTTGGCGAAATCACCTTTCAGGCAGGATTTCCAAAATTTTCACCATACTTGTTCATGGGGTGGGTATGTTGAAAATCTGGGGTCAAAATATGCTAAAATGTCAAAGCTCAGTGCGTTCATTAACATTTCACTACACTCGCTTGCAACTTTTTGTAATTTTCAATATTTTAACCCCTAATTATCAACATAGTCATTACTTTACAACACCTCATGAATGTAACAGCTGTCATTTTTCAACTGTTGTCTAAAATGTCTTTTCATGCCCTTGGCATGGAATGATGCTGTGGTGGCATGGAATGACATTTTTGTGAGGATTTCACAATGTTTACTATCAGGTTGATGAGGTGGGTAATAGGAAGGCTATGTTGACAATTTCCAGGCCCTGTGTTTCCCCATAAAGATACATATATGACTCTATGGAGGGATGAGAGTACAGGGCCCACAGGGCCTTGAGATATGTCAGAGAAATAAGGATATGATTACACTACTTCAAAAGCATGGGCCCTGCGCTCCTACAAGAAAATAAGGATACCATTATAATATCTCAAAAATTAAGGAGATTCTTTATAAAAAAACTACATAAATGCAACATTTAGGGTTGAGGCCACAGCATCAAAAGAAGGGAAATATGGCTTTAGGGTTTCCAACACTAAAACCCCAATACCACTCCTAAAGCAAATCAGGGGCGGAGTCTTTCTAGGAGTTGTCAACCCTAAAGCTCACCCCATTAGCTGTGTATGTTTCTGGAGTATATACAATCAGGTGAGCTTTAAGGTTGACAACCCCTAGGAAGACTCTACCCCTGTTTTGCTTTAGGGGCAGCATTGGGGTTTATGGGTTGAAAACAATAAAGTCACATTTCCATACTTTTGATACTGCAGCCTCAACCATAAATGTTGCATTAACACAGTTTTCAGCAAAGAATATATGACATAAATGGACTTTTACATATGCAAGTGGTTAGCAGTTATTTCCCTTTCCCTTTATCTGCAACTGTGATCAAAATTAAGAGTAACCATTCAAATTTATTATATATAATAAGCAATAGAAAAATGTAGTATGCTCCTGAAATATACCATCAAGGGGAGATCATGAGGTAATTACTGCCACTTGTCCTTTGGCCTCGTGGCTACTTGCCTCATTATCTTCTGTTGATGGTATATTCCTTATTCACCACCATTTCTATCTGTCTATCTGTCTATGTCTGCCCATGTGTCTGTCTATCTATCTATCTATCTATCTATACAGATGTGCTGGTGCCTGTATGTTAGGGTTGAGTTAGGGTCTGTGTCAAAAGTGTTGTTTTTTGATAGTTTATATCTCATTTGCTTTAGCCTGTAACTATGTGAAACATGCTGTGCACAGTCTTAGTCCGTGAAGCTAATTCTTTTTAATAACCTTGATGAAAATCAGTTTGGCAGTTTAAAAGTTAATAATTTATATAAAAATCTTCATTTCCAATTGATGTTTTTGATCTCTGCTAATGCAAAAAAATTGGCAAAGTTAAAGTATGACACTTACAGGTTCATTATATCTTGTAGCAAGGAAGTGCTTGTACTGGTTTAACAATGAAATTTATATAAAGGTTTGAAGTTAGCACATGCACTGACTGAACAACAAAAAAAGCTGAAAGCATTTCATAATACTTTTTTAAAATGATTTACAATATCAATCATGAATGAAAGAAAAAAACATGTTTTGTTGTGATTTATAACTCTAGGGGCTAGATTTTCATAGACTTGTGATCATTTGGTGCACAGGGCTTGTGGCATTCACCTGGCCAGCAATCAGAATTTTTGATCCCAAAAACCAAATGCCAAAGTTTGACCAGATTTTCACTGCTCTAACTTGTTCTATTTGGGGGCATCATTTTTCAGGGATTGCACCAAATATTTGGCACAAGCTGACATAAATTGTGAAAAGTGTTCCAACTGTGCCCAATGTACTAAAATTGGGTGCAGTTGCATCAAAGTAGTTTGGTGTTGCTGAGCCAAAGAATGGGGTTGAAGCAAGGCTTGATGCAAGCTCCACATCAGCCTTAGAAAATCGAGCCCCAGGTGTTCAGACTAAATGTCAGATATTCCCCTAAACAACACAAGGTGCCCAACCCTGGTATCAGTTCCATTAATGTTTTTTTGACCACTGGGTGCCCTTCCCTGGTAGTTCTCTTACAAACTTCAAGAAGAACCCCCCATCCTTCCCTACCTTATGGCATCCATGCCACGCTCCTCCACCTACCACAGTAGCACATACTGTAATTAGTCCCATGTTGGTGACCAGCAGTTTTCCCTCTATCTCAGCCAGTCACCATCTTATTCGACATCCCCCATTGATTGTCACCCTGAGAAGTAAACATACAAAGCAAATCCCACCCTCTAGCACCCACATCCCCCTCCTTTCACCACACTATCACACCAGCACCTACTGTAATTTGTACCATGAGGGTGATCAACACAGTCCATCCTCCACATTGGCCAGTATGCACCCTTTCTACTGACTCTGCTGACCATTAACCTACCAAAAAAATAGGAAAAAAAACTCCACTCTCAACCACCCCTTAGCACCAATGCCACACTCCTCCCAACCATATTAAAATAACCTCCACCTCCTAGAAGCCATGCCTCTCTCCTCTACAGCTGTATTCATGCTTACATAATACCCCATCCATGGAACACCCATGACACCCTCTTCCACTTCTGGCCACCCCGTACATTCCATTTGATAGGTGATAGGTGACTTGCTCAGTCCTCCATACACCTCAACTGGTCACAATCCTCAGCTTTGATCCCATGCCACTGATTGCCAACCTAAAAGAAATCAAAGCAGTGAGCAGTGTCAGTGGCTCAGTAGGTAGCACACTCGCATCTGAGGCCGGGAGATCAGAGGGCTGTGGGTTCAGTTCCCACATATGGCACTTGGGTTAATATCCCAGTACTGACACTGTAGTGCAGCATGAGAGGGGTGCTGCACTTCTGAGGTGCTGTCTTTCGGATGAGACGTTAAACCGAGGTCCCATCTGCCTGGATTGGTGGTAGTTCAGGTGGATGTTAAAGATCCCATGGCACTTATCGAAAAGAGTAGGGGAATTTCCCCGGTGTCCTGGCCAAATTTCCCTCATTCACTAAAAATACCACCAACAGCTTAATCTGGTTCAAGATCAGTTGGCATTCATCTGTATCCCCCTCCCCCGCCGGGTCGTGCCTGAAAATAGGCAGGATTTGTCTAGTGCACTTACCTGGTCAACAAAAGCTAAATAAAATAAATAAATAAAATGCTTAAAAAATAAGTCTGGGAAAACTTACTGCACACGCACAGACACTTACTGTAGCATTTTTGAAAGAAAAAATGCTTTAAATTTGGTGTCCCTGAGAATGTATTTCAGGGCCAAACTTCAACCGTAAAGCCAACCCTTCCCCATCCCCTACCCTCATGACCCAAGGCCAAAATACAGATCTGAGACTGTGTCCCATGGCTCTGATGCTTAAAGCTACAAGTCTGGGTCATGCTGTAAGTGTCCAAAGCCATGCATCATGGGTGTAACCAATAATCCTGGGACTGTACACTATGGGTCTGTGCTTCAAGCTATAGATCCAGGGCCATACTACACATGTCTGCTACTTCATATAGGACCAACAGGCCCTGCATAAAAGCAAGCTATAAATCTAGGCTCATGCCCCATGAGTCCACTGTTTTACAAATGGTCTACAGAACCCTGTGTGAAGCATTCTACAGGGCCATGTCCCATGGGTGTGATTTTCACATAAGGACCACAGGGCCCAAAACTGCTTCAGAGCAGTGTCCATGTGTCTTCTGCTTCATGTAGGGCCTGCAGGGCTTGAAGCAAGATACAAATATGAGGCTATGCCCAATGTGTCAGTTGCTTTGCATAGGGCCCATGAGTTCCTGCATGAATCACACAACAGACCTGGGGTTGTGTCCCATGAGTCAGTTGCTTCAGTTAAGGTCCACAGGTTTGGGATCATGTACCATGGGCATGCTCCTCTGACCCTACAAAGCAAGATACAGGTCTGAGGCCATGCAAGACTAGTCTGCTTCTTTGCATATGAACCTATATCAAATAAGACACCTATGTAGCACCTGTGGGGCATAGTCTCTGACTTGCAGCTAAAAACAGGAGGCAAATGGGGCATGATCTGGACATGTAGCTTGGCTTTGAGTCACGAGGTTAAGGGATGGGTGAAGGGGTGGGCATTAGGCATGAAACCATAGTGCCAAATGACCTAACTTGTATGACTTTGTAAACATAATACATGCATTAACATTGTTTTTGCAATGAAGATGCAATATATACACACTATATACTAAGGTACATATATACTAAGGCTTTAGAGATGGCTGTAAGCTTATATGCCCATCATTATCTCGCCCCCTGCCACCACACTGCTCAGTGGTAGTAACTCTGCACTTTACACCTTCACGTATGATTATCTAAATGTTTTCTTAAAGCTTCCAGTAGTTTTAGGCTCCACTACATGCTGTGGCTGGCCATTCCACTCACCAACCACTATCTACATATAACAGCATTTCTGCTTGTCACTGCTAAATTACTTTATCTGAAGTTTCAAGCTGTGACAACTTTTTTTATTTTCCCCTTAAAATATTAAACTTAATGTACAGCATTATTTTATTGAACAGCAGTTGATGCCTATGCATTCTTATATCATCTTCAAACTATGCAGTCCTAAACACATAAATCTCTCCTTATACTTAAATTGTTCTGGACCCTGGCCATTAATGCCACCCCTTCTCTGAGCACTATCCACTCTGTCCGTGTCCCTTCTCTGAATGGGAGTCCAAAACTAAGAGCATTAGTCCACATGCAGCCTAACAAATGTTCTATACAATGGGACAATTACCTCCCAAACCTATTTATAAAATTCTTTCTAATTAGACATATGCAGAATGGTAAAGTCCACTGTTTGAATTTTTGTGGTGGAATTTTATTTATTTATTTATAGAACAGTTTCACCACGTAGGCCACACTGAGCAAAAAGATGCTTGTCTCACGGTGCGACCGGTGGGGGGGGGGGGATACATGGGAGATAGCATATACATTTCATAGTGTTACACATAGGAGACCATGGTACATGATACAGAGTGTACAGGGAATACATAACATTGAGATACACATTAGGATCTTGATTTTGTACATTGCTACATACAGGTTTACAGAGTGTAGATACATACAGGGGGGAAGGTGGCATATCGTGCATAGATTACAGACATAGAGTGATACTGAGAATTTGTAATGCTAGTGGCTAGGACTTGTTATCTATGGAGAGGTTGAGAACAGGGTGGGTGGGAAAGCACAGGATTTAGAACGCTCCCATAGAAGACAGACATAGACAGTGGGATAAACAAGTTACTAGGGGCTGAGCAGAAGTGCAGAAGGGGCAAGAGCAGGGTTGGTTGAACATGTATGCCAGCATGAGAGGAGAAATGCTAGAGCCACTGGTCAGGTTGCATAAGAAGGGGGGGAGTCAAAAAGGGGGTATGCGCAAGGGGGGAGGGGTCAGGAGTAGGAACAGTTTGTGGCATAGTAGTTAAGTAGGGCAGAGGATATTAAATGTCTAGAGGAGGAGTGCCAGATTTGGGCCAGTTGGGCATTCCATAACTTAGGGAGATGGTAGGAGAAGGCTGATTGGCCTGCAGTGGTCTGCCGGAGAGGGACTGTCAATAGCCAGGAGTCAGTAGACCTAAGGGCATGGGAGGGGGTTGGTAGGAAGGAGAGGGTGGAGGTGAGGTAGGAAGGAAGTGCACCAAGCCAGAAGTTGGACACACATTTGATACTGTGAAGTAGCCGACAGTTGCTCAGGAATGGGAAGGCAGGTAAGTGATAGGGCTCACAGTGGTGGGTGTGTGGAGGGGGCATCTTGGGCAAAATGGCAGAAAGTGTTGAAGAGTGGGTCCAGACTGGATAGAATGGATTTTGGGGCCAGCTGTAGACTATGTCGCAGTAGTCAAAGGAAAGTAGAATCATTTTCTGGATAATTTTGCATCTCACTGGGGGTGGGAGACAATTGTGATTCCTATAGAGAGCGCCAAGCCTGGGGTGTAACTTTTTCTGGATAGCATCCACATGGGTAGAGAAGGACAGGTGATGGTCAAGCCAGACTCCAAGGCACCTAAAGGAGGGCAATTCCTCTAGAATTGTTCCATCGAGGGTGTGGAAAATCGATTGTGAGATGAGTCTGGATAGTCTCTGCCTAAAGCCAAAAGTCATGGAGACTGTCTTTTTTGCATTGAGGGAGATTTGGTGGGAGTTAAACCACAGCTGTACCTTGTTGAAGTCAGCCTGGAGAGTGGAAGTGACTTCTTCTTGTTGGGTCTGGCCGGAGGCGATGAGGACAGTGTTATTTAGATTCTGAAATGTTCCACTGAAATGAAAAAAAAAGATTGGTGAAATTGAACCAATAAATAAATTGCTTTACTTTTATGTAAACCACTTAATTTGTTACTAAAAATAATGTGAATTGCAATTTTTTTCTGCTGTTGTACTCACATATAAAATACACAACAATGTAAATTGTGGAATTGTGCTATTTTCAGTGAAAAACTCAAGCAGAATTCCATGGTTTCGACATAGGCGATGTTTTTGAGGTTCCACAAAAGTGACTTAATTCTATGGAATTTCAGAGAATGAGGAATTTCACCCACATCTACTTTTAATGAATCCCATTACACTGTATCTGGTTTGTCACTGTGCTACTTGTTTGCATAGTGATTTATTTTTAATGTCCTGGGTAATTAAAACTCTCAAGTATCTCTCCTTCAGTTTAGTACAATTAAAAAATAACCTACCCATGCATTCATATTTTTCAAATGCATAACAACTTATTTATATGCACTGAAGATCATTCTGCATCTCTCTGATAATCATATAAGTAAGGTATTTGAGGAGATGTAAATGAAAACAAAAATATAATGCTAACCATTAACAGCAACATAAGAAAAGCAGCTTCCCAATGAATTGCCAATGTATCTGAAATGTGTGCACTGTGTGGGCCACACAGAGAGTTTGATTCTTGTAGATTGCTGATGTAGTGCTTGTTGTTTATTACTCTGCATTTGCAGTATAATAAACATGCCATCTTAATGACAGCTAGTAAATGATGCAAAATGTTATTTCTGTCTTTGGTAGATGAATTCATAGAAACATAGATTCATAGACAATAACACAGAAAAAGATCAGTGATGAATTGCCAGAGTATCTGTAATGTGGGGTGTAAGGTAGGGCACACAGGGAGTTTGATTCTTGTAGATTGCTAAACTGTTGCCTGTGGTATATTACACTGCAGTTACAATATAAGAGACCTGCCACATTAAACATAGTTGCTAAATGAGGCAAAATATCATTTCAGTCTTAGATGAATTTACAGAAACACAGACACATAGACAATGACAGCAGAAAAAAAAACACTGTTTCATATAGCCTGGCCAGAAAACATCTAATAAATCCAGAACCTATTATCCATAAAGGGATCTAAACCTCACTATCCACCCCCATGCTCCACACACTTCTGCTACCACCCTGAGTAAACAGTTAAGCCCTTCACTCTGCCCCAGCAGTATTTGAGATCATTGATAGTTTTGGCACCTAATGCATCACCTGGTAGATTGTTCCACAGTTCCACCACCTTTTTTATAAATTAAGATTTTCCTCACTTCCCTCTTGAATCTCCCCCCATTGATTTCCACTCAAGCCCCTGTATACTTGATCCTCTGTTTATGCTAAATAGTTCCTCACAGTTTTCCTTGTTAATTCCATTCAGGATCATGAGGTCTCTATCATATTTCCCCTCTCTCATCTGGCCCCCAGCAAGAACATGTTCATTGTCCTTAGTCAATCCTTATAAGTTGCCCTGCTGGCACCGAATCATTTTGGTTACCCTATGTAGTACTATCTCCAACCTGTCGTTATCTTTTTTTATGTGATGACTCCAGAACTGGGCTCAGTACTCCAGGTAGGGCCTCACCAGTGATCTATATAGAGGTAGTAATGCTGCCTTCCTTGTGCTGTGAAACCCCCTTCTTGTACATCTCAGCATCTAGTTTGCCTTACTGTAGGCCTTGTTGCACTGAATTGATTGTTTTAGGGAGCCTCTGATGATGACCCCAGGTCTCTTTCCTCAGAGCCATGGACAACTTTACCCCCACCCCCCATCTAGTACTCTGTCCTGGGGTTCTTGTTCCATATGTGCATCACTTTGCACATTTTGTCATTGACTTTTGGCTGCCAAACCTTTGACTACGTTTCTAGCTTTTGCATGTCTCTCTGCATCGTCCTAACCCCCTTCCTCCCTATTTACTCTGCCACAGAGCTTAGCGCCATCTACAATGAGACATATCTTGCCCTGGATTCTACTCCTATGTTGTTAATGAACATATTGAGAAGGTCATATTGAAAACATTCAGTAGGTATATTAGTGTATCATAAAATGTGATGTAATCATCCCAGAGACACTTGTGAAAACTAACAACAATGTTCTATATTCACGAACATTACCTCCAGCATTCAGTACTGTGCCAATGAACAACATGGGAGTTTGCTGAATCCTGTCAGTGCTATTACTGTTGAAGTTAATGTTTATGTAAAAGGGACATATCTTGCCATTAATCTGGGGGCATTAAGTAACCCTTGACATTCCTTGTTGTAGTTATTACACATGGTTAAGTTGTTCATTAAATGTTAACTTCACTATCACTAGATACCATTTTTAATTATTCTTGTCTACTCTACATTATTGCATTTATACAGTACATATGTTATATGTGTGCTCTAACATACTGCACGGGCACTTGTGCTATTATCACTGTATCATTCTGGTGTTTTTTAATTGATGCCATTGTAGCTTCCTTTTCAAAATAATTAAAACTAATGAAATTTAAAAAAAAATGTCAAGTAGCAGTTATTCTGTTCTGAATTATTACGTCACATTTATATACATATTCAGCAAGAAGGCTGAGTGGTTCATAATGGAATTCAAGTACAGCCTACCAAAAATCATGATTGACAAGGTTGCTTTTTTAATAGAGATCACATCTCAAATCCAGTTGATGCAGATCAAAAACAAATCTTTATATTCCTTCCATTTGACCTCCTTCATTTTGTAGTCTAGAATTAAATTACAACTTTCACACTCATGGAACCTGCTATTATATCCCCTCATGCTACTCTGCTCTTCACTTTATGAGAGTTTTCCCAAGAAAGAAACTGAAACTTTTATTTGAGAAAATCATAACAGGGTGTAAAAATTGTAGCACCATTATATTATGTTTCAGAACAAATCTAAAAGCCTCATCATGAGTCTTCAGTCACACAAATGTGAGTGGAATCATTTCATTAAGCTCTGCACCACACCAAGACAATTACAGCACCTGAAACCTAACTGTCCCTTCCTAGCATTCTTTCTGCAGAAACAAAAATGCACATTTTCCTCAAAATATTAGCTACATAAATAGGTGCTCCCAGACTCTTCCCATGTTTTAACGTAATTATACATCATGTAAGTTCTGCACTGTATCTAGCACTATTTGTGTTTGTACTATGTTTGCTCATCATCAGACATTTTGCCTTAAAATGACACCACTGTAAATGAGTAAATTGTTTTATCCTGAATAAATTAGAATTGAATTGAATTGTTTTGAGTTCTAAGGAAATCTTGTTTGCCTTTAATTCTCTGTTAGGAAAAAAAACACCCTTATATATACTGTATGGTTCATTTTATCTGTTTCCTTGTCATCAGTCAACTGCATTTCTATATGTGTTGGGCTATAACCTTTTGTTGCAGCTCATTTTTACTTTTAATAGTTGTCCTGTGTATTTATCCTCCTGGGTGCCTCCATTTTTCTGATGGTTGGAATCTTGTATGCTTCTGGGATCTGCATTAGCAGTGCAAACATGATGCAACATCATTAGCTGATCTTAACAATCTGTCTGTTGATTTAGAGTCTAAACAAAAGAAAAGTCAGCTGCCACCCTTTGTAAGGTACTGCACTTGAAGAGGTTAAGGAATAGGCCCAGATATTGAGAGCAGTTGCAAAATGCACAACTGAGATGCACAGGCTCAACCATAGAACTGCACCCCGCAACCATATTCAACCAATGTGAATGCGCAGCACAAAATACACTGCACAGAAGCACAATAGTAATGTATGCGGCAAAAGTACAAGGGGGCATACCCATGAATAAGCAGTGCAATGGCATATTCAGCTGAAATCCATAGTGCAAGTCTGAAACAATCCATAGAATGTGCCAGACACACTTGAGCATATAAAAAGAGGCTCAAAAACACACACAGGAGATGTGCAACACTGAGAGGGTCAGTAATGGATGCAGGGCCAATGCTGATGGAAGTGGTATTAAGGGTTGTGAGGAGGAAGGAGGAACAGCAATGTGGACAAGGAAAGGCCCAGCGGCAGTATGCCCAACACAGATGGTACCATGCCCACATCACCTTTGAGGACTATGGGGATGTAGAGATCATGGGCCAGTACAGGCTGAACTGAGCAATTCTGAGGTAGCTTTGTGAGCTGTGCCATGATGAGTTGCAGGCACCCACCAGAAGGAGTCATGCCATGCTGGTGGAGACCAAGGTGACAGCAGTGATGTGCCTGCTTGCCATGGGCAACTTCCAGAAACCAATCAGGGCAACCACTGGGATCACCCAGTCGGCCACATCCTGCCTTCTCACACAGTTAATCAACGGACTGCTGTCTCATGCTTCAGAGTTCATACAATTCCCAAGCACACAGGCAGAGCATACAGCAAACATTCAGGGCTTCCACAGGGTGGCATGCATGCCAGGTGTGATAGGGGCCATAGACTAAACCCACATGGCCATACATACATCACCTGGCCCAGAGGGGGCCACCTACATGAATAGGAAGGGGTGCCCCTCGGTCAACTGCCAGGTGGTGTGCAATGCCATGGGGCACATCACCAATGTCTGTGCCACACACCCCTGGAGTGCATAAAATGCATTTATCTGGCACAGCTCCATCCTGTGCCAGTGATTCGAGCATGGGGTGATCCTCACAGGGCACCTGTTAGGTGACCAAGGCATGGGGAAGGATGCAGGTGCAGCCATGCTGTGGGCAGAGGCCTATGACACAGAGGGCAGGAGTGGGTCAGGTGGCAGCAGGCAGCAGAGGTGAGGGGGCAAACACCCAATGCATAGTGATAACTGTATCCTCTATGCACACAGGTGACAGCTCCTACCCCCTGAGGCCCTAGCTGCTCACCCCCTACTGGTACTTGTCTACAGTTGTGGAGGAGAGGTTCAATGAGGCACGCACACCACATGCAATGTCATCGAACTTGTCTTCAGCATGCTCAAGATGCAAGTCCTTTGCCTAGACAGGTCAGGTGGTGCCCTACAGTACAGCACTGTGAAAACCTGTGGCCTATTCCAGGCCTGCTGCATGTTGCACAGCATGGCCGTTGACCATGGGATAGCTGTCCAAGTGGTTGAGGGCGACAGCAGTTAAAATGATGGAGATGATGGGCCATAAGGGGTTGTGCAGCCACACATGGGGAGGAGGGACTCCAGGCTGGTTAGACTTGTCAGGAGGCACCAGGCCACCATCACACAGGAGCACTTTGGGGACTGGAGGTAAGTGGAAATGCACACTTACCGTGCATGCACAGACAACTACCCCATCCACCCACGGGGGTGCACAGGGGCAATCAGGGATGCATGTGCCGACACAGACACACACACAGCATGCACACTGACTGCACAATCACACAGCTACATGCCCACAGCACAGTGCAGTGCAGAGGTATGGGCACATGCACACACACACATGAGCAGCAGGATGTGGCATGGATCAGAGTCATGACACCAGCACACAGGCAGGGCCGGCACGGTGTTGCCATCATCATGCCCACACCACAAGGCCCAGCAGCACAGCAAGCACACTCAGAGGACATGCCTCATGCCACACATGCATACCACCACACACACAGGGCTTCACCACACATGTGTGCACTAGTCTGTGGCAGTGGACAGCAGGATAGGGCAGCACACCCTGCAGGCCTACTGTGTGGTGCCACGGCCGCCACTGCCATTTGGGGGGCCATGACCAGGCTGTGTGGCAGCCACTAGCTGTGCAACAGCCACCGGGTGTGTCCAACACACTCTCAGGGGTGGAGACCTGAGAACATGACTGGGTCCTCGCTGGGGTGTAGAGCCCAGTGAACAGAGCAGCGCCGAGGGTGTCGGGGATTGCCATGTCGGAGCCTGGCATCAGCCGTGCAGGGGTCGCCAGATGCCACGTCCGAGGTGTGGATGTGCTACTGTGGGAAGTCCTACACAAATGGTCGTGCCCAGTGGATGCCAGTGATGCAAATTCGGCTGCAATAGTACCGGCTATGCGGTCCAGCGATACAGTCGTGGCATCCCGCAGCTGCCGGAGCTCATCAATAAGATGTGCACATCCACTGTCTTGCCTCTTGGCCAACTGACACACTTCAACCCGCAGTGCACGGGTCTCGATCCCGAGCATGATCTGGTTCTCCATGGATGCCCGCAGCAGCCCAGTGTGCTTGTCCAGCTGGTCAGCACCCTGCACAGCCTGGTGCAGATGCTGGCCCACTGGGGGTGTTGCAGCATGCTGGTCAATGCCCTGCTCCTGTGGACACTGCACAGGGGACCGCACAGGGGGTGGTGCATGTGCGGGCACACCACAGGCAGCCTCTGTGGCATGCTGTCAGGTGATCACAGCATCCCACTGCCACTGTTCAGCCAGCTGGTGGGCCGACCCTCTGACAACAGCGTCCATGGCAGCACCTCCTCCTCACCAGGCACAGTGGTGGCACCACACGCCACTGTATGGCCATGGTCAGGGTGCAGTTGCACATTTACCGTCACGTCACTGGTGTCCAACTGTGTTAGGTCCTGTACCCTAGGAAGCACCACCTGGCTTGCATCATCCAGGATCAGTGTCATGTCATCATCCGAGTCAGACGCCCCACCCAGCTACGTGCCCGGGACAAGCACGGACAGGCCCTCGCAGAGCAGTAGCTCTGACAGCATGTCATTATCATCTAGGCCCAGTTGGTCCAACAGCCACACACTGTCCTGACATGGACGGTCCCTGTCCCGGATGCCCATGGACGTGGATGGCAACTCCTCCTCCAGTCCAATGTCGGTGGTGGCATTCTGTATTGTACCACAGAGGCACGATGGCACTGGAAGGCAGAAAACTATGACCAGTGGTAGTGATGGCACCATGCAGGCTGGGCCTGTGCCCCCTACCCATGCCAGCAAGCAGCAGTGTACACCCAAGCAGCAGCATACAGCAAGGTGGACATGACATCAATGGTGCCCATGATGGGCCTGCAAAGCTGGCAAACAGTGGTGCATGGCATGAGCACAGCACATGGCCAGCATGGGGGCACCTCACACAGCACCACCAGTGGTGAGGTGGCATGCAACAGATGTTGCCCCAGTGGGCCACGCCATGGCGCTGGCTCACTGCCCCACTGTGCATGCAGCAACCTGTGGCTGGGCAGGGGCACCACACACTCTGGTGCATGTGCCCTGGGCACAGTACAGTGTCTGTGCAGCTGCCCGCTGTCCAGGGTGCACAATGCCATGTTCAGCATTCTCATGTGCGCCATGCAGTGCCATATGCCAAACTTACATTGGCCACTCAGCACAGCAGCTGGCACGCCTGCATGGACCAACCCGCATCCCCCCCATGGGTGCCCCACAGTGACTCACAGTGCTGTGAAGTGCTGCCACCAATCTGGAATCCTCCACCAGGGAAGTCCTCAATGGTGGCATGGCTGATGGTTGCCGCCACTGGTTCCTCAGTTACCATCAGTGCCAGGGCAGTGGTGTGACCCCTACCCATCCTGCTGTGGGATGCCCTGATGGCCTCCATCTTCTCCTTTATGCACCGTCTGCCCATCCCCACCTTCTTTTTGCACTCCATTGCACTCCTCTGATGCCTACTGTGGGCATTGACATTGATGGCCGCCTCATCCCACTCAGCCGACCTGTCCTGCGAGGCACCCATGGTGCCACTCAACAGACCTTCCCTGTCAAAGTAGGCCTCAAACAGTGCCTGCTGCTCCTCCTCCTTACTGAAATTGGGCCTGCACTTCCAAGCAGGCCCCTGATTCTCTGCTCCCTCAACCTCAGACATGTTGCTACCTGTGGACAGAGAGAGAAAGGGCTGTTAGCATCATGCAAGACCACACAGGATCTGTGTTGCTCTGTCAGCATGGGCATCCCATTCCCAGCATGTGTATCCCCTTATCACACTGGCTGCAATATCTGTCAGTGGCCTGTGTTGCGGAGCGGCACTTTAATGGAGCAAACGCATGCAAATGATTTGTGGTGCAACCATAATGCAATGCAAATGAGCTCGACTGTGCCATGCATAGCCTCATGATGTAATTTGCATATGCTGATTGAATGTTGCTAATTTGTGCCGTGCTCATTATGGTTGCACTGGAGCAACCATGCGGCGCATGTCCTGCGCATGTGCAGTGCATGGCTGCATGGTGTGTATGTGTGCCACCGTCAGCACCATGTCCGGTGGCCTACCACATGGCCTTGTGTGTTGGATGATGGTCCACCATTGTACATGCAGTGCTGGGTGCCTTCCGCACATCCAGACACAGTGCTCTGCCAGGACCCATGGTGCAGCAGCACCAGATGCACCATGCCACCTACAGCACATGGTAGGGGCCTGCTCACTGTTGCACAGGGTCACGCCTTGCATCTACAGGGTCACGGACGTGCCCCTGTGTCCCCATCAGGCCATGCCTCTGTGCGCATGCGTGGTGCTGCTTGATACACCTCCACTGTGCATGTCAATCGCACAAATCACGTGCTGCATGGTCATGTACATTAGGCCACTATTGCACAGTATAACCCAGCATTACCACATGCATGCAGTGTAAGCGGCAGCACTTGCATCACCTAATGTGGCTTCAGGGCAACATGCTGGGCTCCAGGAGTCATGCACGGAGGGCACTTAATTGGTCAGAGATGGAAATGTGCAACCTAGCTGTGCTGGTGGAGCCCTATACACACCAGCTCTTCAGTAATGTGGACCTGGTGTTGGAAAGGGTGGTGGTGGGCCTTGAGTGCCACATGGGCGGGCCTCGTATGGATGAACAGTGCTGGCACCAGTACAGGGACCTTTGTCAGAGGGATCCAGGCCATTTACACAGGCTCCAGGTGAGGGCAAATCAGGGTGCTGTGCCACAGCCAGATAGGTGTCCACGCACATCATGCATGCCCATAGTGTTCTTGTACTGTGCTGCCAGGTGCACTACGTGTACAGCTGCTGGGGGTGGCATGGTGCTGGCAGGTGCTGCATGTCCTGTGTAATTGCCACAAGCACCTCTGTTATGTGTGGTGCTGTTGTCCAGGCACCAGGGCCCAAGGGTGGGTGCCATTCCATCCCATGCTGTGCCAGCTGCATGCATGGGGTAGTGGAGGGTGCATGGCATTCCACTCATGTCCGTGTCTGTCTCTGTATTCCATCAACAGGTCCAGAGGACCACAGGAGGGCCAGGGTGGCCATGGCTGCAGACGGGCAGCGCCGTGATGGTGCCACCACTGGTGCATCGGCACAGAGCAGGCCAGGTAAGCTCATGCAGCACGTTGTACTGTGCATCTGTGGGGCTCTGTAGGGCACTGGGGTCTGGCCTTGGGCTATGCTGCCATGCTTGGACACTGCATGGGTGGGTGCCCTCATCAGCAGTCTTTGCCATGCTGTGCTGCATGTGCAGGCACTGTGCATGTATCCTCTGTGTGGTGGTGCCCCAGTGTTGCCCCTGTTGGGGTGGGGCGGTGTGTGCAGACCCCATGGTTTGTGATGGCCGTTGGGTGTTTGTGGGCCTCCTTGTATTGCATGGGTCTGCATGGTGGTGTACTCTGCATAGCCATGTGTGCCTGTCACCAGCTGCAGTCTGGCTTTCCTGCTCCATGTTCGGGCCCTTGGAGGTCTGTCCACCAGTGGGTGTAACCACTCTCCATTGCGCATGTTTGGGTGGGATGGGGATCCTTCTGGCATGTCACTTATCACCTGTTCTGTCCCTTCTCCTAGGTCAGACTTGGAATCAGGCCCAATGACGGCAGACATCCCGAGTGGTGGGGGTCCTTTGTCATCCTGCACAGACTGCTACCCTGGAATAATGCTCTGACAGCCATGCTGCTGCAGGTGGGGTGGTGCCAGCTGGTGTCCATGGATTCGCTGAGGCTCAAAGTACAGCGGCTGAGGGCGTCATTGCAGTAGCAGCTCTGATGTTCCATTTGCACAGATCTACTGTTGACTGGTTGCCCCCTGCCAACCCCAGTTTGCTGGACCATACATCCTCCCCTCTGTACCTATCCCCAGTCCCTGTCCCCTGCTTCCATTGTTGCCTCACCCTGTGTTTCCCCTGTTGCAATTCCTGGGTGCCCTGTTCCACTGTCCTCTGTGCTTGTGTGGTGTTCTGGCACCATGGCTGTGCCACTGTCCACATCATCGCCGCCTGTCAGGATTGCATTGTGAGTGCTGTGGCGTTGGCCTACCCATGGGCATGCCTTCAGGGTGGGTTGGTTGATGGGCTTTGTGGCTTGTGTTGCTGTTCGTGGCCTGGCATCCTGTTTGTTGCCATCCCCTGGTGCCCCTGTGCTGTGTCCTGGATGGTGTGCCCTTGTTGTTTGTGTCTGGCAGTGCTGGTGTGGCACTGTGCTCTTGTGTAGCCCTGCCTTTGCTACCCTATTTCCTGTTGTGCTTGCTCAGCCTGCTGGATTCTGCATCCTTGTTTGCTCCTAGGCATTCCTGGTTGTGCTAGAGCATGTCTGCTTGTGCGGTGGCACAATAATGCTATATTCAGTGTGCTTTGTGCTAGTGCATATCGGTGGCACATCATCTGAATATGGCATCCATTGTCCTCTGGCACATCTGCATTGTGCAGCACATTCCATTGCACACCCCCTGGGTGCAATTCTGAATATCTTGGCCATAGTCTTCAAATTTAGTACAAACATCATTATAAAATAGGTTTAAAAGGTAGCAACCCCAAATTTGCATACTTAATAATTAATTTATTTGCTTTTCCAGAAGTGGGCTGGTTTAGTAGCCCATTTACAACTGTGCCTGACAGGGATAGAGAAAAACAACACTTCAATATTGAGAAGAAACAAACTGCATTCATGTAAGATGACACAATGGCTATTTTACACAGTTAATCTTGAATGTCTAAAAAGAATCTCAAAATACATTCATGCAAATGCATTGGAATAGATTCAGTAAGTTGGTATTTAATGCTGCTTTAAGACTGGCATGATGGAACATATCCACAGATACAACAACTGGTAAGTGAAAAAAAGATATGACATACTATCTTGTATTAAAAGATGTATCAAGAGTAGGACTGGGGAGGTGGTGGTGTTTCTGTAGGTATCTTTGGTGTGACCTCATCTGGAGTACTGTGGGCAGTTTTGAACACCTCATCTAAGGGTGGACCAGAGGAAGCTGGAGGGGGTACAGAGGAAGGCGGCAAGAATGGAGCAAGATTTGTGTGAGTTGGATTATAAGGGGAGACTTTGTGAATTGGGGTTGTTTACACTACAGTACAGGAGACATTGAGGGGATATATGCTTGGTCTATAGGGCATTTGCTAACCAGGACCTTTGAGTATGTCTAGGCCTGACCTTGGGGCTGAACTCAATAAAGGTTCAGGGACATCACATGTAACTTGGAGGAGGCCACTATAACAATCAGAGAGGAAGTAGGTTCTCCCAGATAGTGGTGGCAAACTGGAATGCCCTGCTCAAGACAGTGGTGTCTTGCAATACAATACAATACACCAATTTAAAAAAGCACTTGACGGTTATAGTATGGAGCAACGTTTTAAACTGGGATTTTAAAGGGTACGGGTCAAAAAAGGCTAACGCTATATGACCTGAAATACATCTTCTGAATCTTATGAATATTATTTAACAGATAGAGGCTAGTGTATGAGAATGACCATTCACCAGATGTTTTTCCTTAAAACATTTTTTAGAAGCTTGCCTTGTCTGATGGTAGATGTATTTATTTTATTTATTTGAACATTGGTACCCAGGAGAGGCACAGTGAGCCAAGGCTCATTTCCAGGTAAGACCTGGAGGAGGGAACATTAGAAGAACAGCAGCACAATACATAATAACAAATCAGCCAAAACACCATTTTGTAAAAGTTTGTACAACATTAGAATACAGTAAATACAAAATTATGTGTACAGGAGTAAAATGCAGCACAGCTCAATAAGAGACACCCAGCAAGTACAAATGCAGAAGTGGCAGCAATATACAGATAACAGAAACACATTTTTACTTTACTTATGTATTTACTGAATTTTGTTAACCCGTATGCCCAATGGGTCAGAAAAATCCTTTCTCAGGGCAACCCAGAATTAATTACACAAATGCATATCAGAATTATACAGATTCAGTGAATGCATAGGCGCATTGCATAAATATACAGTCACCTGCTAACAAGATATTTACACAGTATTCACAGGGGTACAAAAGATTAGTACACAAGCAAAAACAATTGCAACACAGTCAAACTAAAAAGAGTACATACAGTAAAGGTCCCACAATTATCAGCTCCGGGACAAAATACAGAGAGATCAGCATAGCATTGTCAAGTAGAAACCAAGGGCACTGAAAAAAGGCAGCGGCTACAGGTCAGTGATTGCAAGAGCATTTGACATGGTGAATGACCTGTAAGATGAGAAAATGCCTAACCTCATAATGGAGGGAGAAAATGGTAGTAGTGACAAAGTGAGATCAAGGCAGGAGCATGGACCTATTGTAGAAAACTGGCTGCACTCTGGAGAGATTCCTGGTGCAGAGTTAAGGCTGCCAGCCCAAAACAGACATATGTTGCAAGGAAGTTCCACAATCATACAGAAATAAGCATCCAAAGGTTAGTTAAAGGCGTATATTGCAGTAAGGTGCGGTCACCCCACATCCCCAGGGATATATGGTGTTGTTTTGGCAACTTTACTGCAATAACGCTGCACCGTTGAAGCTTTAATGTTTTTTGGATGCTTATTTCTGGAATGAGTCCGGAACTTCCTTGCAACAGGAGGATGGACCTAGTTGACTGCTTTATCAGGATAGTTAAGGCCTGACTGGGAAGTTTTCAGGAGGAAGGGTTATAGGAACAGATGGGGGGGGGTTGGAGTCTCAACTGGTGCCTGAGAGAGCTAGGGGATAGGGAGAGGTGGAGGGAGGACAGTAGTTGGTTCCTGAGTAAGAGAAGTATATAGTAGAAGACCTATTGCCCCACAGAGGAGCAGGAGTGAGATGTGGCAAAAGAGTGACGGTCTCTGGAATGGAGGGAAAGGAATCAGGGGGGAGTTGGGAAAGGAGAAAGAGATGTCATGGGGAAGGGAAACAAATGAGTATTTAGATATGAAGGAGGAAGAGTAAGCCTGGCAACATGAAGGCAGAGAGAGAATGGCTAGGGTTGAACACAGTGAAAAATGGTGGATATGGGGGGGGGGTTGTAGCAAAGAGGCAGAAGAAGTTGCAAAGGGTGTCCAGTCTGGTCAGGGAACTGGAAGGGGTGGTGCCATAAATCATATCCGCATAATCAAAGACATGGAGCACCATTTTAGTAACAAGCTCCCTGCAGACATGTAGAGGTAAACAGTCATTGTTGCAGTCAGGGCACTGAACTTGGGATGGAGTTTAGCATGGATAGCATTGATGTGGGCAGAGAAGTCATGCTTACTGTCAAGACACACTCCATGGTACTTGAAGGACTGAACTGCTACATGAGACGTGCCATCCAGTATTGTGAAAACAGGAAAGGCAGTGATTCTGGTCAGGTTCTGACTGGTACCAAATGTCATGGACACCATTTGTTTTTTTTTTAATAATATGCTTTAGTAAGTTTTCATATCAGAAAATACAGGACAATAAACAAAATACAAAATGAAGAGAAAAAGAAAGTTGAGAAAAAGTAAAACTATAGGTACTTGTAATCATATTTATAGTTGAGTGTAATACAATAAAATTACACAAATTGAACCAGGACTGTGATAATGTGAGTTAGTTTAGAGGTGAACGGGGATCTGTGGGGCAAATTTCATGTCACACCTACTAGTAGAACCTCAGCTGAGGTTCAATAGCTGGGTGTGAGGGGTGCCCAGCCCATGACCTGCCATCGAAATAGGGGAGTGGATGGGTAGGCAATCTGCCTGGCTTTTCAAAGGTCATCTTCCTTTCCCCACTATCCTGGTACCTGAATGATATGTAGCAGACACTCAAGTGTGCCCCATTAATCCTTGTAAAGCTCCCTGTAGTTCTGAAGTGAATAGGCCATCTTTTTGATTTTCAGTGCATCAAGTATGGTGTTACGCCATTCTTTGTAGGAGGGGGTGATGTCATCCAACAAGTGTCTTAGAATAGTTTGTTTCACTGTAGCTGAAATTAGGGAGATGTGAAATTCCAGGATCCCAAAAATCTGGTGAAGGCCAAGACCCAAGAGGCAAGTTTCAGGTGTGAAGGCTGTGTCGAGCCCTTGTAGTGGATCTAAATGCTGTTGTGAGGCAGATTAGCGTGACCATGTCCTGTTTATATCTAGTACGGTTTGCAGATTGTAAATGTCCTGTTTTGTGTAGCTTCTGTGGTGTGAAGTACATGTTATGTGAGATTTTCATCTGCATTAATTGAGGCCATCTACTTTGGTGTATTTATGTAGGTTTTTCCACATTGTCTTCCTGGTGGTGGGGTTTTTGAGATCTGGGAACTCCTTTGCCCATTGGGGCAAGTGTTCATGCCCTCTGAGGATGTTTGCTCCAGGAGGTTTTGGTAGAAGCACAAAGTGGAGTGTCGCTGTTCAGCTAGAAGGGCTAGTTCCTCCCAGGTCGAGGGGTCATAAAGGTGGCATGGTCTGGGTGGGAGTGCCGATGAAATGGAGTGATGTATCTGGAAGAAAGCAAAGGGGATAGTTGTGTGTCTGGAAAGAGCTTGGCAAAGGTGGTAAAGGATATGAACGCACCATTCTGTATGAGATGGCCGTGGAGTACCGTTTGTGGTGCTTTGATGAAGCTAGTGAGGATAGACCTGTGCTGAATTTTGAAATTTGTATTCTCACAGATTGGTTGAGTTGGGTTGAGGATGGGCTTGGTTTTTAGGATTCTGGGTAGCTGTCTGCTTGCTAGTTGAAAGGTGCCTATGGGTGTGTGTTTGAACGTGTCTGGGACCCGAGAGAGTGGTATACTGAAGAGGGATTGTATATTGATGTGAGCTGAGTGGCACAGGTTGATTTCAATCTGTTGCCACAGCGGGGAGTAACCACCTGAACTAGCTGGGTTGGTCTTCTTTGTCCACCAAATGAAATTCCCTGCATATATTGCTAAGTATAATAGGTGGAAATCTGGTAGCCTTAATCCCCTAGTCATTTGGGGAGAGTCAGGTTTTATATGCTCTGTGGGGCACTTTGTTTGCCAGATGAAAGAGCTCAAGAAGGATTTCAGTTCGTTGAACTAGTGTATAGGAATGAATACATTTTTCATCTCTAAGTGGTATAGTAATCTTGGCAGTATATTCATTTTAATAGTGTTGACTTTAGCCCAGAGCATGAGCAGTAGTGCCGACCATCTGCCTAGGTTCTGCTTGATGGATGTTAGCAGTGCCTCAAGGTTTTGTACATATGTCTGACTTTTATTAGGGGTGTTATGGGTGCCTAAGTATTTAATTGATTTTGTGCACCATTTCACCTCCCATTGCTTTAGTTGTTCTTTGGTTATTGAGTGATTCAGAAGGATCAAGCAGGATTTGTCCAGTTTTAGTTTATAGCCTGAAAGTGCACCAAAATCCTTCAGTAAGATGAAGGTGGCAGGGATGGAGACTAGGGGATTCTCTAGATGTAGGATGATATCGTCTGCATAGGTGGATTGCTTATGCCTGTGTTGCCCTGCCTTTATTCCCTGGATGTCCTTCTCTAGCATGATTCTCCATGTTAAAGGTTCCAGTTACAGATTGTATAAATAGAGTGATAGCGGGTAGCCCTGCCTGGTGCCTCTGTGGAGATCAAAAGACCTAGAATTTGTTCCATTGCATCTAATGCGGGCAAAAGGGTGTGAGTAAATGAGTTGGACCCATCTGATGAATTGGTCCTGGAACCCAAAGTGTCACAGGATTTGGAATAAGAAAAGCCAAGAGATACTATCTAAGGTTTTTTCAATGTCTAGTAACAGAAGGATTGCCGGTTGATCAACTTCCTTTGCCATGACATTTAGGTGGGCCAGTTTACAGAGATAATCGGCTGACATTCTGCCTTTCATAAAGCCTACCTGTTCAGGGCCTATGAGGTGATCCCATATTTTCCTTATTCTATTGGCCAGGATGTTCGCTAAGATCTGAATGTTGGTATTGAGTAGTGAGACTGGCCTACAGCTAGCCAGGCATTCTGAGTCTTCCCCTGGTTTAGGTAGCAGTGTTATGAAGGCTTCTTGCGAAGAGGGGTCAGGGAAGTGTGAATCCCATGCTGTTTTATAAAGTATATTTAGGGGTTTGATCAGGTGGTGTGTGCAAAGCTCTTGTAGAAGTTGTTTGAGAACCTGTCTGGGCCTGGGGCTTTGTTCAGGGGTAACTCGATTGAACTCAGGATCTCAGCCCATGATATGTCAGCACTAAGTGCTGTCACATCCTTATATGCTAATTGTGGGAGCTGGACCGCATCGAGGAAATTATTGACCAGCTGATCTGGGGTTGCCACCTCTGCAGCGAAGGCCGAGACTATTTCTCTGGGTTTAGTGATGGGGGGGGGGCAGTTGGGGCAACGTGGATTCATTTAACTGTTCTAGCTGCTTCTTCCTGTTTCAGTCTAATGGTTAGCAGTTTGCCAGCTTTTTCTCCTTGGTTTATGTATTTGGTTCAAGATTTTAGTATGTCACACTCTGCTTGCTCTCTAATAGTTTCCTTGTATTGTGCTCTCATGAATTAAGGTGGAGCCAGTCCTCGGTTGGGGAAGTGGCTGAGAGGGACCGCTCCAGTATTCTGATTTCTAGAAGTAGCTGGTGGGACAGCGCTTCTCTCTTTTTGTTTGTATCTGTCTCTAGTCTAATGAGCTTGCCTCTAATCATTCACTTAAAAGCTCCTGAAACAGTATGGTAGTGTGATGCTCTGACTGTCTTCTCCTTGAAGAAGGTTTTGATGGTCTGTTCAAGTCTGGTTGCTGAAGCAGGGTATTTTTAACTCTCCACAATTTGTCCTTTTCTTGTTGGTTGGTGGGGGGTGTTAGGAAAAGACAAATGGGGGAGTGGTCAGAGATGACTGATTAATATTTAACAATGGTGTAAGTTTCCAAAGAGTGAGGGCAAGAGGAGGAAATAGTCTAGTCTGGACGAAGTGTTATGCATGGGGGACAGGAATGTGTATCCTCTCATGTCTGGGTGTATGGTTCTCCAGGCCACTATGAGACCTAGCAAGTCCAGCATCTCAGATAGAGCTCTTTGGTTCAGTGTTAGGCCAATTGCTTGAGTTCCCGACCTATCCATGGTAGAGTTTGGGACCATGTTCCAGTCCCCAGCCATGACCATGGTCAGGCATTTGTACCCCGCGAGGACTGCCAGCAGAGCTGCAAAGAATTTAGGATCATCCCTTTTGGGGCCATATATGATGGTCAAAACTATGTTGTTCCTGTCAAGTGTACCTTCTATTATCAGGAAGCAGCTGTTCGGGTCTACTCTTATCTGTCCTACCTGGAAGGGGTTGTTCCTATGGATTAGAAATGCTACACCAGCCTTCTTGTTTTCAGCCCCTGCTGTGAACACGTGGCCCACCCACTCTCTACATCACAGATGTGCCTGTGAAGTGGGTGTATGAGTTTCTTGTAGAAATGCCATGCTGGCTTTCTCCTCGTTTGAGATGCCTGAGGAGTTGGTATAATTTTTCTTTTGATTGTGCCACTCAGATGTTCCACATGATGACGTTAATTTCTGATGATGCCATCATGGATGGAGGGGTTTTGTGTGTTGTTAGGCAGCTTCTTTTGCCTTTCTTCAATGGCACATTCACTTCACTTTGGGCCATGTGCAGTAGTGGGAATACTGTGGCATGTGCTCCTTGGAAGCATGCAATGTGGAAGGCTGATGGCCTAGGGAGTTTGGGTGTGGCTGAGCTGCCTAGCAGGTCCCATATCTCGCTTCAATCGACCCTAGTAACTTGCTGAAAACAGCATACAAGAATAGGAACGTAGAGAAAAAATAAACATCTGTACTAACATCTCTATAAGCTATAAAAGATAATGCATGCAAACACCATTGAACTAGTGGTGGTTGAGAGTGGGCCCCTCTAGAGCCTGGGCTATCCCCCTCTCTCGAGGTTGGTAGCGTCCGACAGTGGTGGTACCCTAGACTAGTTGGTCTGACATATGTCATTGTGAGGGTGATCCTGTTCCTTGGGATTTGGCTGGAAAATGGCAGTGTGTGTCGTCCACTGTGGAGTTCCAGGAAATCCAGGTAAGACTAGGAGCAGGTGAAAGCTGCAGAGATCCACAATCTATAGTGAGTCCTGCATACCACATAAGTGGACTCTATATAAAGGGAAGATCCACCCTATGGGGTGTGCATTGTTTGTGGAGGGAAACAGGGTAGTTCAGCCTCATCAAAGGATGATGTAGTTTAAAGGAAGGCATTAAAAATTCACAAAGAAGATGCCCTATTACTCCCCTCTCCCCCTTCCTCTCCCTTCCCTTCTCCTCCATCCAGTCTCCCCTGCAGCTCCGTAGGAGTATCGGATTTGGAGGCTGTGTCCAGTGGGTGCCCTTATGTCCTGTCTCTTGCTTTGCTAAGCTGAATTGGAGGTACCTATCCCCCTAGCCCTTTTCTCTTGACATCCCTTCCCGCCAGCCTCCCTGAAGATTAGGACCAGCCTTCCCTCCTTTCTATTCGAGACCGTCTCCCTCTTTGTGTGTCCTGTCATAAGTAACCTGTTGGTACCAGTTAGGGCTATGAACAGCCTCAATATCATTTTTCGAATACCATGAATAATGCACTATTCGGTATTCGGATCCCAAATAATGAATAGTTCACTATTAGACCAGTATTCAGGAAACACTGTTTAAAAACACAAAAAAAAAACTAACCCCCTTCCTCCTCTCTCCCTGCCCATGCCAAGAGCAAAATCTCCAGCCCTCCTCCTTCCTTAAAAATCATATTCCCCCAGTACCCCACAGGCTGTTTTTTCTTTTTATTAAAGCCCCCAAAAATATTAATAAAGATTAAGTGGTGTTGAGTGATTGATTCTACCTGCCCCCTTCCATGGTCAATTTAAGCTTGTAAGGCAGCCTTCTGTAGCAAAAATAGTTTGCCCCTTCCCCAGCACCTGACCCTGGCACCCACCAGTCCATTATCAAGTTATTCTAATTCAAAGCTGAAAACGAAAGTGCCGGCACAACCCTCCCTCCTCCACAGTTGACTACCTTCCCATGAATGAAGTGCTTGTGTGCTTGCTATAGCAAAACCAGCTGATCACGTGATCATCAGCTTTTACTATAGCAAGTGTGCAACAGCACAAGTGCTTCATTCATGAGAAGGAAGTCTACTGTGAAGGACGGATGTTGTCCTGGCACCTTTGTTCTCAGCTTTGAATTAGATCAACTGGATAATGGATTGGTGGGTGCCAGGATCAGGTGCTGGGGGGGGTCAAACTATTTTTGTTACAGAAGGCTGCCTCAGAAGCTGAAATGGAGCATGGAAGCGGGCAGGTAGAATCGATCACACGACACCCGCAATCTTTGTTAATATTTTTTCAGGGGCATTAAAAAAAGGAAAAAAAAACCTGTGGGTACTTGGGGGAGGGATAATGTTTTTTGAGGGAGGATAGAGGGCTTGGGGTTTTGTTACTTCTATGGACTGGGAGATGAGGAAGGGGGGCTGGTTCCCGTTATTTTCACAAATGGCAGAATGACGAGTAACGAAGGCCAAATACTGAATATTTGGCCGCCAAATATTCGGGAAATGGTATTCGCACAGCCTTAGTACCAGTTGGTACCACAGAGTGACCTCCCTTGCCCTTTTCTTTCCTTCCCAGTGGCCTCCTGGAAGGCATGGGTCTTTGACCTTGTCTGTAAGATGTCTACCCGTTCAGTGCTTCCTCCTTCTGCTATAGGTGAAGTGCTGCGTGTAAACCCTGTGCTTGCTTGGGTGTAATTGTATGGTGTTCCTAACGGTCGCGGATCAAGGTGGCAGTTTTTACTAATGTGATGGGGGGAGGGGTGGATGCAGCTGCTGGGTGGTGACAGATGGTGCATGCAGGCACCTCTTTCCCTACAGGATAAGCATTCTCTGTTCTTCTATGTGCTGAGCTCCTCATTTAACTGCGCTACTCAACCGTGGTGGTCCTCAGATTTTATGGTGTCTTAGTGCTACCCATTCTAGTGTCTGTCTCATTATGGGTGGCCAGGGGGCATCCAGTTGGATTGCAGAAGCTGGTGATTAGAATCCAGGAGCTTGTTTCATCCTGCTGGCTGCCCTGTCTGATAGCATTGAGGATCCTGTCTGGTAGTGTTTCCCCTTCCTCCCATGTGAACACTGGGGTAGGAAGCCCCAGGGTCCCTGAGCATGTGCTGCATGCAAAGGCTGGAGATGCATCCTTTGGCCACTATCCAGTGGGTGTGGCACACCACCAATATTACCATCAGAGTGCATTCTTGTGCTCAGCATTGTGCAAAAAAATTTCCCCCACCCTCCCTCCACCCCGTTCAGAGCCTATTATCAGAGATGTATCACTTACTTGAACCTTTCAGGCATAAATAGGGTTATTTCTTCAACAGACAACAAGAATAAACTAAAATGAAATAATAAAAGAAAAACAGTAGAAGAGAGATAAGTCCATATTCCAAACAGCCCCATCACCTTGCTGCACTCTGTCAGCAGGATAAAAGCCATAGGTATGTAAGGCTGCCTAGTCTTGCTGATTAATGTGGAGTCCAGTGGGTGGGCAGAAAACTGTATGATTCTTTGCTTTAGTCCTAGCTCATAGCTTGACTCTGCATTGTTTGCAGCTGGCTGAGTAGTTGGTTATGGTAAGGTTCTTTTCTTTGTGTGAACATACAGTGGCGCACCTCCAGTGTCTGGTTGTGGTTTCAAGCTTCGGGGGTCGGGAAGAGAAGGGGTGCTTCACTGTGCGGGACATACTGGAGACAGTCCATGTTGAGTCTTGGTGCTGGGGTCTTGGTGGTGTCTTGGAGCTAGATAATTGTTCATTGTTGAGCAGTGCTTGCCCCATTCAGGCAGATAAGGGGGGAAGGGTGGCTGATGTTGGATGATGTCATAAGGCTGGATGGTGCGTAGGATTGGCCAGGAGGGGAGAGTGTTCAGTAAGGATAATCATTTAATTTATGGTGCTGACAATAGCAGGAGATTCCAGGGCTGGAGGAAGAAGGAGCATAAACAAACAGTTGACAGGACAAAAGGAGAACCAAGGTAATTAAGTGACCATGTTGAGGTTATGTTATAACCCAATCCCATTTGTACTAGCAGTATTTGATCTGTGTCCTCTCCTCCTGGTTGACATTGCAGGGAGAGAAGAAGCAGGGATACAAGGCAATGTTCACCAAAGAGTGAATGTATATAGTTTGCAGTTTGGTCTGAACGGATTGGGCAGAGTGAGACAGATAAACACAGATTGCATCGTTTCCCAGGGAAAAGAGATAGGAACATGAGTGAGGAGGTCAAACCTGTGCATCATGTACTTTCAGATTGAAACATATTTGCCCCATCTCATGACACCTGGGGTTTGCTATGGGCTGCCTTCAGCTG
Source organism: Neoceratodus forsteri (assembly GCA_016271365.2). Classification (NCBI taxonomy): domain Eukaryota; kingdom Metazoa; phylum Chordata; order Ceratodontiformes; family Ceratodontidae; genus Neoceratodus; species Neoceratodus forsteri. Next base: position 127,553,864 of record CM028136.1, on the reverse strand, counting down.
TGTAGCTTGTGGTGGCTGGAATAGCATTGGGAAATGTTTGGGCAGCTCTTGTCTGGCCACGTCCGTATTTGGAAACTCTGTGCTTCCCCTCCCAGTGGTGATCACCAGTCATGCAGGGTATAGCATTCAGAATGGGATGTGGGCTTGGTGTAAAGTTGCTCTGATTGCCTGATATGCCCGTTGTCTATCCCTAACATCATTGAAAATGTGGAATTTCTGACCACTCTATAGAAGTGCTCCTTTCTTTCCGGCTTGGGACATGATCTGGGTTTTGTCATGGAGGTTTTGGCATCTGAAGATAATAGCTTGGGGTTTGGTATTGTCATTAGCAGAATGCTGAGCTCTGGAGGAGTGATGTGCCCACTCTAAGTTAAAGGTAGGGCTGTGTTTCAGAGCCCTGGCTACTTCCAGCAGCAGATTCTGTACAAAGGTCAGCAGGTCGTGCCCCTCCACCTTTTTAGAGATACCAACTTGGATGAGATTTCTCCTTCTGTATCTGCTTTCTTGTTCTTTGATCTGATCTAGCTTCTGAGGTTTTTGCTGCATGATAATTATATCCCATTCATCTTTTTGTTGCCTGTCCTCTATTGAGCTGACCCTAGCTTCCACATCTGAGACTCGTGTGGTCAAGTGTCTCCAACACTGGCTTCATGATCTTGATATCTGATGTCAGCTCATAAATTTTGAGTTTAACTTTTGAAACATCTGAGAAAAACTGCTTTAGTTTACATTCCAGCATTTCATTTATTTCAGCTTCCAGCTGTTCATCTGTAGTTGTATCTGACTTAAGCTGCTTAGCAGCCTGGGCGGATAGTGGTGTGGCAGTGGAGCTTATATCCATTTGTTGTTGGTTTTGTGAGTCCATTACGGGATTTTACATTAGAATACATTCTGATCATATTTTAGCTAATGAAATATTAGGTTTGGAGCAAGATTCTTTTGGTTTGGACGATTTGCCATGGCTTTATTTGATATGTATCATGGAGCTACAGGAAAATCAACTGCTCACTCATAGCGCATCACATGACTCCATGGACACAATTTTTTAATGTTGACTCTGAGTTGGTTGGATATTAACCAGTGCAGAACACTGTTGAAGTCCCGCTGGAACAGGCCTTTTACAGTTGAGGTGGAGGGTCTGGAGGTGAAGATGACTGTGCTATCTGCATATATGTGGATATGACAGTTGTCACGTGCAGAGAGGAGGTAATTCAGGAAGATAGAGAAGTGGATGGGACCAGGATGGAGCCCTGAGGGATCTCAGCCTATATGGGAAAGGGAGGTGACAGGGAGCCTCCAACTGGTACCGATTGTTGTCAGCCCGAGAGGCAAGAACGGAACTAAGCAACAGTGGGAGCTATGAGTCCAGCAGAGCTCAGCTTCTTCAGGAGTAGTAGATGGGACAATGAATTGAAATCTTTGGGCAGATTGATGAATATTGCAGCAGTAAAGTGCACTTTATTCATCCTGGAGAAGATAGAATCAGTGACATGCAGATGGGAAGAGATGCTGGAAAGGTTCTTCTGGAAACCAGACTGACAGGAAGAGAAAAGTTGGAAGATGAAAGGAATTGAGCCATCGGGAATGGACCAGTTCCTCCTGCATCTTAGAAAGGGAGGGGAGGAGGCAGATGGGACAGACGTTACCAGGGGTCGAGGGGTCACCCTCTTTGCATCATGGAATAACTTTGGCCAACTTCCAGGATTTAGGAACAGCACTTATGAACAAGAAAAGGTTGAGTAGGTGAGTAAGAAGAGCTGCAGTAATGGGAGCTGAGAGATGGAGGAGCTTGGGGTCCAAACTATCAGGACTGGACTTTGATGTCTTGAGCAGGAAAGGGGAAGAAGGGTCAACTGGAGGGTGAGAGTGGAAGTGGAAACCCAGTGAGGGGTGGAAGGGAGCAGGAGGGAAGGAGAGGAGCTGTGAGGGGGAGAAGATGGGAGGGCACAGGTTGTGAAGGAATCATTGAAGTGAGCAGCATCAGAGGGGTGATGGGTGAATATGGCATTTCCAGAATAGCGCTGTCAAAATCAGCTTCCAGAATAGCATCTGCCTAGACAGCTACAGGGATGGCATAGTGCAAGGCAATTAATGCTACCTCTGTAACTGTCTAGTCACAGTGGAAGAGAGCAGAAGTATCCAGCAGTGTGGTGCCCTGCTGAGCTGTTCCTGTGGTAGAGGGAGCTAAGGCCCTGAGCAGCTAGGGAAGGGAATCATCCATGAGACCAGGGTTCAGTTCCTGGTCTCCTGATTGCTGTATTTTCCATTCCCCCCACAAAGTTTTTTTTTGTCCCCTCACCTGATGTAACCCCCCCCAAGTTTCTCCCCATCCCCAAGTTCCAGCCATCCCCCCATGGAGTTGATTATAATAATTTTGGGGGAACAAAGCACCCCACCAAAACAAAGATTACCTTTTTTTTTGTTAACCATTGTAGCAGTCAGTGAGTTTCTAGACTGCTATCACTGGTATGATTGTTGCTGTGACTGTTTTGGTCAGGTACTGATGTTGTCAGCGCTGTTTTGTTGTTGTGATGTTTGACTGTGCTGTTGTTGAATTTATGATATTGACCTAGTGTCGTAACAGAGATAGGGTCAGACACAGGTGAACTGTTAACCTGAATGATTGGGGGAGTGGTCTGTGGAGGGCACTCAAAAAGGGAGTGGATTACTTTCCAGAATTTAGCTGAGGAGTTAAGGTTATTGATGAGGCTGGCCTTGAAATAGTGTAACTTCATGGCCCGGACAGCCTTTGTACCATTGTTCCTCAGAGCTCTGTAAGAGATGAGGTCAGGTGAGGAGAGGGATCATTCAGCGCACCCACAAAAACACAGATTACATTTTTTATTTTTGTTAACCATGGATGTGGTCAGCATATTTGTGGAACACTACCATTGGTGTGGTTGTTACTGTGGCTGTTATGGTTGGGTGCTGTTCTTGTCAGTGCCATTTTGCAGTGGTGATTTTTTACCATGCTGTTGTTGAATTTGTGGTATTGACCTACTGCCATAACAAAGGTAGGGTTAGACACATGTGAACCATTAACCACAGTGATTGGGGGAGTGGTCTGGGCAGGGGAGTCAAAAAGGGAGTGGATTACTTTCCAGAACTGAGCTGAGGAGTAAAGGTTTTTGTGGAGGTGGGCTTTGAAACAGTGTGACTTCATGGCCTGGACAGCCTTTGTACCATTGTTCCTCAGTGCTCTTTCAGAGATGATGTCAGGTGAGAAGTGGGATCATTTATAGCAAGCCCATGCGAGATCTCAGGACACGCACAGAATGATGATTTTGGTGATAATCTAGGGGTGGTGTGAAATTTATGCTCGAGATTTCATGAGGGGGGCATGCTTCTCCCAGATGGAGGAGTCTGGAATGAAATAATGCAAAAACCACATCAATTTCAGAGATACAGAGGCTTGCTGACCAGTCTATTACATCAAGGTCACTCAGTAGGGCAATGATGTTTAGCAATTGGAGAGACCTGGACCAGATGTATTTAAGTGAAGAGGGGAGACACTGGATTTTTCTGAATCAGAACATAATGCATTGGTCGCTAAATGAATCCAGAAAAATACCTGTTGCAACAATGCGGTGAGGGTGGTGGTTTGGAACCCAGTCTAAAAGGGCATGATTAGTGGAACAGAGATTGATTGGGGTGGGCTCTGAAATAACCTGGAATAAATTAAGGGATTCAGTCTTGTGACTGGTAGAGCTGGAGGATAGAGAAAGCCAATTTACACTGAAATCCTCAAGGAGGATGAGTTCACCTGTGGAGGAATTAGAGGTAATGGGGGAAACCACAAATGCATGTGAGAGCACAGGAGAGGCAAAGGCAACCCCAATGAATGAAGGCCAAGGAGGTGAATGAGAGCCTGACTAGGAGAAATTTTGGGGAAGACGGTATGGCCTCCCTGATGGCCATAGAACATGAGAGGCTCAGGCAGACATAAATGGCTAACCCTCATCCACATGTTCCCCTCTTCTGCCTGAAATGGTGGTAATCAGGAAGGGCAGGTAGTGTCTTGAGTGCTGGTGGGGAGCCAGGACTCATAAATACATAGGACATCTTTGGGTTATCTGTAGTTTGCTAGACAAGGAGGACGGGAAGGTGTTGTGCAAATAAATATCCTAAACTAATTTGCTGAGAACTAATATCATTTTATTTCCAAACACAGGTATATTTTATTATTGTAAAGATTATAGTAGTGTGTCCAGAAAAGGGCTTGTAGAATAAAGAAACAGTTGTTATTTTTTGTTTTCCTATAAAGGTTTTTATCCCCTGATCACTGCAGGCCCCCTTTAGCTCTCCGTTGATATCCAGCCCTGTCACTTTCATTCTTAGGGGTTTACCTGGCTTAGTTTCATTCCTCCATGGATTTCTCATCTGTGACAGAGCAAGGAAAGTAGGACCATACCCCGTCTCAGGTAGACATCCAGACTATCACTGAGTCAGATCCAGTCAGTGGTGCAGGGCTTGTCATGTCACGGGGGCATCATCCTGTTCTGAAAGATTTTGTCTGCCTGCGTATTCTCCCTCCCACCTCCCTGGACATCCTGTGTAGCTCCACCAGGCCTTGCCATGCTCAACACTCCTTTCAAGGGAAGTTCTCCAGCCCACTGTAAGAAGATGTCCCAGTGGCAGAACAAGATGTCCTCCCTCCTGGGCTTGTAGTACAGCCATGCAAAATGTACTCCCCAGCTCTGGGCCACAGAGCCACCTTTCAACATTTGATCCTAAAACCCAGGTCACCAGCACTGAATAATGTAGCTCTTCCCATTGGGATCATTGGGCAGCCACAACATATATTATTTTTTGTTTGTTTATATTTGTTTACATTTGATGTTAGTGCTGTATAGTATAGAAATGTTTTCATACTCTACAATTGGAAGTAGAACCTTTTTGACAGTGGTAATGCATGCTTCATTGGTGATGGTAGTCAGGATCCTACAGAGTCAGCCACATTAATTCATGTTCTTTGATACAGAAGCTATTTAAAACTCATATGCCAGTGTTTCGTGCACATGAAATACTAGACATTTAAAAGATTGTACTGCGTTTCTTTTAATCCCTGCACACCTAATATAGACGCATCCTCTTTTGACTCAGGCCAGCATCTGAGCAGCACCAATATATTTGTTTTAGACTTGTTACGTGCAAGGTTGTTTCCATTAAATCAGTTTCAGAGGTATTTTAAGTTGTCCTGAATTTTCACATGAACCTTACTTATCGAGTGGAATGAGTCATAGATGACCGTGTCATCAACATCAGCATACACGATCATGTTTTCATTATGACTGAATATAGGCAGATCATTAGTAAAAAAAGAGAACAGAAATGGTCCTAACACACTGATCATTGAGCTATGACAGCTAACTCTTTCAGTGCTGCGGATATTGTATAACCAACTTTCACACACTGGGTATAGTTTCTGTAATTCCTTGATTCTGTCCAACATATAAGTTGCCACTCCAATATTGGCAAGTTTCTTCAACAATATTTTTTGACTCACTAGGTCAAATGCCTTTGATAGGTCCAAAATAGCTACCCCGACTTCACGTACAGTAGTATGCCTTTATCCAGTAATTAATTGATTTCCGATTTGTCACTGAGGTTGTGGTAGTACTGTACTGTAGTTTTTTTCTCCTAAATCCATGTTGCTTTGTAGATAGCAACTGATGTTTCTCAAGATTTGCTGCTGAGAGAACTTTTTTTCATGTAATGTCCCTAATGTGGGGTGTACAGATATTGGGTTTATAGTTGGCTATGCATATTTTGTCACCAGACATGAAAATAGGAAATACAGTGTTCATTTTCCATATAGATGGAATAGTGTTAATGGTTAGGGACAGGTTAAATAAGTAAACCAATTGTTTAGTTAATATTTGGATAGATGTTTTCAGGATTTTCATATGTAATATATCAGGATCAGTCTTTAGGTAAGTACATCTGCTGGGAAAATTTGGCAGAGTATTGCAATCTCTGGGAGAAGGCAGTGTCTCCCCATAGCCCATTAAGCTGCCGAGTCACCGACTGATTTTTGCTGTGGTAATTACAGTACTGCAACAAGGGTGACAGTGAAAGGGGTGATCTTGATTTTAGATGACCCCTCACTCATGTCGCCCTTCATGCCCACATAGTTTCTACCCCCTGGGTGCTTTGGTGCTGCAACTCCCTGGAGATGAAATGCCTGGTGTTGTAATGTCAGGTGGCATTTTGCCTGCACCATAATCAATATCAACAAAATGTATGTTGCTGCGGCATAGGTGAACCATGTCTCCCAGGGCCAGTAGAAGGTCAGCTGCTGGGAAAGCTTTGCAGAGAGTGGTGAGCACTGCGAGGAGTGAATAAATCCCAGGGCAGGAAATGGGTGACTGTGGGGGAGCCCAACAGTCACTTATGGAAGCCACTGAGAAGCCTAAAGCAGAAATCTCCTAGGTTAGTTAATTGGTTGTAGGAGTAAGCCCTCTGGCAGCTGAAGAGAGCCAGCCAAGCAGCCCTCAAGAGTGTTGAGGCCAAAATGTGAGAGGCAGGCCTCTCCTGTATAATCACCCGCTTCTAGGAATTTTCTTGTGAGGTCCATCACCAAGTGATCCAGTGCATTAGGTCCAGTATAAACTGATCCAGTTCCTGAGGTCCAATAGAAACTAATCCTGACATCCAGTACCAAGTTATTCAGTACTTGATAATCAAGTGCTTGAGGTCAACCACCAAGTGATTCAGCACACAAGATCCAAAACTAAGTTATCAGGAGAACCTGAGGTCCTGCATTAAGTGATCCAGAGCTTGAAGTTAAGCTTGTGTGGGCATAAGTCAAGCATCCGGTCCTTCAGTATAGACCAATGGGCAAACTATACTGCACTCCAATTACTTGTGCATATGAGATGGGACTAGAACTTGAAGCTACATGATAATTTGCTTAACTATTCACTAGATACAATTTCAAGCTTTTAATATGTGCACAGTACATGATTTATAGAACCAACAATATCACCACTGATTAAAAGTATTTACGTTTGTATTTTGAACCAATCTCATTTAGAGTGTTAAGGCCATTGATTTTCTGCTATTTATGAATTATTTGCTGACTAACTTAAAGAATTTTCTCTGGAATAGCTATCATCCAATCCTTTTGCATTTGAGATTGCCTCCTGCTTCTCCTTCAACAGCACTATATGGATTATAGGAACGGGGGACCTGTGCTTTACTAAGCTTTAAAAAAATAAATTCTTTTTATGTGGTTGATAGATAGAATCAGATGGGTGTGGGTTATATGCTTTGATCTTTTGTGTCCATGTTCTCTATGGCTGACAGCATTGCTGCCATACATTGTTAATGTAGTTATTAACAAGCATTTGTCAATGCCGAATGTTGTTGCGCTGGCATTGGCTTTGGCAGTGGTGGAGGTAGAGGCGCATAACAGGAATGTCAGTGAAGTACTGAAGTGATGACAACCCCTCCCCCACGAGAGTGACAGGCATTGGGGTGTGCCTTTGGGTCATCAGCTATAATGATCGTGCCATTGTACCTCACCCTACCCTTTAGACACTGACAAGTGTCCTGGTGTGCTTTGGGGTCTTTGGGCATTATACTTACTCCATTCCATAAGGGAATATGCTGACATGGGTACAGTATAGAAGCGTGGGGTGAAGTTTGTGGCCAAACAGCGCAAGACACACCTCAATGCCTGTCAGTGGCTGCAGGGTGGACGTGTGGGGGGGTGGAATGGCATGAGCATTACATCCGATGATCTCAAGTCACAGCCCTGATGCTTGTCAGTCCGTACCGGGTGGGGTCCTACACTTGGAAACCCTAACACCGTAGGCATGTAGTGGTAGTTTCACTCTACATGTTAAACATGGGCAGCTTGTCAGGCCACCTCATGAAAAGCGGCACAATCACTTCGTTAGCTGAAAGGTGGTTTTGCACAGTGGCTGTGGCATTTGGTGACAGAGGGACGAAAACACAGTTTTGGGCAGGATGTGGAGAATGACAACTGTATTGTTCATGAGGAGGCATAAAAAATGGCAACATTGAAAATCTGGAGTGGCAATATGAAATATTGGTGAAGCAATGAACATGCATACAAACTGAGCATCAGACATCCACAACCCAATTATTTGTGGGAGTTTTTTAGGCACATTTCCAACATAGTTATTTTGGGACCTCCCCTCATGAACAGTGGTGCTGTGATTTTGTTAATGTATCCCAAAAGGTGATTTCCCACAGCGAGCACGCCATTGTGCGCCACTGTTGTGGGAACACATTTTGGGCAGGCTCTGAAAATGGCAGCTGTACTGTTGATAAGGAGGTGTGCACAAATGCTAGTGGTGAAAATCTGGCATGAAAATATTGCAAATGTACGATGTTACAAGGCTGCGTGGAAACTGCACAATGCACGCTTGCAGCACAGTCATTTTATGGACTTTCAACACCAAATTTTCAACATAGGCATTTTTGGACCTCTGCTCATGAACAGTGTCATCGTCATTTCCTCAAACTGCCCTGAAAACTGATTTCGCACAGCGACTGTGTGATTCTGTGCCAGATGTGCGAAAACACATTTCAGGCAGGATATGTAAAATGGCAGCTGTACTGTTCATAAGGAGGTGTGGAAAATGCCAATTTTGAACATGTGGAGTGAAAATATTGCAAATGCACGAAGTCACGAGCATGCATGCAAACTGCGCAATGCACGCTCATAAAACACTAATTTTATGGACTTTCAGCCCCAAATTTTCAACATAGGCATTTTAGGACCTCTGCTAATGAACAATGTCACTGCCATTTTCATAATGTGTCTTGAGCATGGACTTTCCACAACGACCATGCTTTTCTGCGCTGGAACTGCAAAAACACATTTTGATCAGGATGTGAAAAATGACAGCTGTACTGTTCATAAGGAGGTGCAGAACAATGGCAATGTTGAAAATCTGGAGTGAAAATATTATAAATTCATGAACTTACGAGTGTGCGTGCGAATTGTGTAACACACGATCGTAACACAGTCATGTTATGGAGTATCATCACCAAATTTTCAGCATAGGCATTTTAGGACCTCTGCTCATGAACAGTGTAACTGTCATTTTCGTAATTTGTCCCGAACACTGATTTTCAACATTGACCATGCTATTCTGCACCAGAAGTGCGATTTCAGGCAGGATGTGAAAAATGACAGCTGTATGGTTCACATGAAGGTGTGGAAAAATGCCAATGTTGAACATGTGGCATGAAATTATTGGAAATTCGTTAAGTTACGAGCATGCGTAGTAACTGCACAATGCATGCTCATAAAACAGTAATTTTTTTGATTTTTCCCACCAAATTTGCAACATAGGCTTTTTGAGAGACCCCCAATGAACACTGGCACTGTTGTTTCGTTCCTCGCTCCCGAAAGGTGATTCCGTGCAGTGACTGCGAAGTCACCTTTCAGGACCGAATAATGCCATGACAGTGCAAGAATTCACGAGGAGGGGTCCCAAAAACCCCATGTCGAAAATATGGTGCCAAAATTCCAAAAAATGCCTCAGATATGCATCAAAGTTGAAAAAACCCTATTTATTTCATTATACAGCTTACCTGCATTTCCTCAGTTCGCGGTCGGCTTTGAAGAGTGCAGACATGTTCCCAGTCACACAAAGATTGTCACGCCCAGACTCCAGAGGTAAGTATGGGGTGAGGGGGTGTGGGGAGGCAGGGTGCACAGTGGGTGGGTGCGGGTGGTGGGTAGGGAGACTACGAGGGACCGTTTTTGTGTTACAGGGTGAAAAAAAAAACATTGTGGGAGAGTTTTCTTTTCCTCAGGGGATTTGGCACACTGGCGTGGGCTGCCAGCATGCCACCTAACTGTTTGGGGGGTTGCTGCAGCTGATGGGGGATTGGGCACCCTTGTTGGCATACAACAAAAGGGGGGGTTAATTTATGCTGATGGGGATTGGGCACCCCCTTCAGCACACAAGGAAAGCAGGGGGAAGCAAGAACTGAGGGTGATTGGGCACCCCCCTCAGCATATAAGAAATAGGGAAGGACTGCTTTATGCCAACGGGGAGTGGACTCCCCCTTCAGCACATACTTTGTGGCCACAGTTAGCTGGCAGGGGGATTGGGCACCCCCGAAGTTGGCAGTTGGGCAGCCGCCCTCCATGAATACAATGTGGCTGAGCATGTAGGAAAGGTTTGCTGCGTCTGACGAGCTTTGCTCGGATTGCAGCAGACCTTTCCTCAGTTGTGCTCACCACTTTAGTATGCATAGTGTGGCGCCGGCATGCAAGTTGATTGGGGAATGAGGGACACACCTACTGATGCGTGCCCTGCATTCGCCCAACAGCAACTGCACCTCCATATCTCCACTGTCGCAAGATGTTGGCTGCGTAAGCGTGCCAACATAAAAATGATCAGAGAAATCCTGGTTATTTAAAGGGACGCTGCCGGCTTTTTTGCATCATGTTATTTCTAGCTAAAACCCCATGTTTTATGAGTGCTTACAAACTCTAAAATCCATTGATGTTGCTGTTTTTTGAATCTGCTGAAATGCATGCTGATGTATAGTTATAAACAACTTTGTTTTGTTTTGAATCCTGGATCTATTTTTATTGCATATACTTCCTGAATAATAGAAACACACCCAAACATTGTAGCCACTCATGATACAATAGTCTCTACTCCCACTGCATAATGAGTGCTAGACCATAATGGGGTTGTTCCTAGGTCCAGCAACAATGTACAGTAGCTGAAGTTGATCAAGGAATGTAAACAAACATGTTTTGTTGTGGTAATACCTGTATGGTGGGCAGTCTGTTTTTCATTGTTTAACAGAAAAAAAGAACCAGAATCAAACAGCCAGCTACATCAGCAGTCTCTACAGAATGTGATCTGTCATAAGATGTGCTTTTTAAACTAGGGATACTCCAGGGTCTAAGGGGGTTGACAGTGTCCCTTTAAGTAGAATATGCCAATTAGCTTTATTCTGTGTATTTGGGTTTTTTTTCCCTAACGGGCTAGAATTTCTTAAAATGCATCCCAAAGCTCTTTCTGGTTATTGAGAGTTGCTAATTGCTTTTCTTGAGAGTAATTTTTGCAGTTCTCTCGACAGTGTTTCACATTTCAGCAACACTTTGTCAAGAGTCTTGGGTGGTTTTGAAGGACTGTTATCTTTTTCATCTATTTTATGCTGGCCTTTGCACTAAAATTTCATAAAGTCAGGGACTTTTTCCTGGAACTGTGTTAAGTGCAGTATCTTACAGAGGATGAGTGCCAGGTCTTCTTTTGTTGTGATTGTAGGCTGCTATCCTATGCACTGTAACAGTTGTCCCTATAAGTGCTCCCTGATCTTGTTTTCTTGTGACAAAACAGTACAATAGCTTCAAAAGTATGATATATCATAGAAACATAGAAACAAAGAATTTGACGGCAGATAAGGACTGCTTGGCCCACCTAGTCTGCCCATTTCCCTACCTAATGGATAAACTGCAGATCCTAGTTAAACAACAGCCTACTTTCTTCTACTCCCCACTAAAGTTGCCTTATGTCTGTCCCATGAATTCTTGAATTCCCCCACTGTTTTTGACTCCACGACCTCCTCAGGAAGGCTGTTCCATACATCCACAACTCTCTCCATGAAAAAATACTTCCTCACATTATTTCTGAGCAGTCACCCCTCTACCTTCAAATTGTGCCCCCTTGTTCTTGCACATCTCTTTTTCTGAAAGATGCTACCCTCTTGGACTTTGTTGATTCCCTTGAGGTACTTGAAAGTTTCTATCACGTCCCCCCTCTCCATCCTTTCCTCGAGGGTATACATATTAATCTCCTTTAGACACTCTTTGAATGTCTTCTTGTGCAGACACTGCACCATTGTAATTGCCCTTCACTGGACAGCCTCCATCCTGTCTATGTCCTTGTGAAGATGGGGTCTCCAGAACTGCATGCAGTACTCCAGATGGGGTCTCACCAATTGTCTATACAGTGGAATAACAACTTCTTGTTTTCTACTGGTGATGCCTCTCCCTGTTCATCCCAGTATGCCTCCAGCCCTCCTTACTGCCTTCTCACATCGCTTGCCCACCTTTAGGTCATCTGATATGATTACCCCCAGATCCCTTTCTATTTCTGTTGTTGCTAGTATCTCACCCCCCCCAATGTGTACTCTTCTCCGGGTTTTTGTTTTCCAGGTGCATTACTTTGCACTTTTTTCTTGTATTCAAAGCCTTCTTTGGCAAAATAGAGAAGGATTTTTTCTTGTAAACTGTTTTCACTGTGTGTGTCTCCTGAGGGCTTTCCTGGTTATGCATACTTGCTGCATGAAGCTAAATCATGCCCTTAAGCAATGGAGTGTCATATTCTCACAGTTTCCTTATATAGGGAGAGCTAGACCTTGACTATTAGGGTTGCCTTTATATGGTGTTGAGTTTATCAATTTTGAGTTTACATTGCTTGGACATATGACTTTTCAAATAATTTTTGGATTTGCTTCTGTGACATATGAGACAGTATCATATTTCTTGGTTGCACATGAAGTTTGAGCTTTTGTTCTGATACCCGCTCTGCCACCCTTTCCCTGGAATAACACGCATAGATACTGGTCTTGAAGTAAATGGCCCCAGCCATTCATTTATTGATATAAGTGCACATATTTTGGAGTGACATGTGCATCTAGGAAGATATGCAGCCACTTTAGGTGCCTCACACACAACTGCCCTCCATTCTTGAGCCAACCCTAGTGTGCACCTGTATAGTTGAAGTTGCTTGTGGATTGGGAGCCAACTGCCAGGAGAGAGGAAATCATGTGGCCAAGGAGCCTGAGGCTCCCCCATTGGTGCCGCTGTCCTTGCAGTATAATCTTGATGAGGGTGGACTGTGACCCCCCCATCTGAATCCAGGTCCTGTGGTCCCCAAGCCTCATACTGACCGGAAGCGACAAGCCCTTTGGAAGAATTTGACTCATCCCCTTTTTTTCCCCTGTACCATTATTCTGCAATCCTTCTGAGCTGACTCACATGGCATTTTTTTTTTATTTTTATTTTTTTTTATTTATTAAAATCTTGGATTACAAATACCTTTGAGTAGAAACTGCTCATTTACAAAGGTTCCACGTCAAAGGATGAGGGTTAACATACATACAGAGGTAGTAAAAGAATGCACAATAAACAACCAAAACAACTAAAAGAAAAAATAAAGCTACTCAGTTATAACATACTTTGAGATAATATTCATATAACGAGCAGCTTGAGTAGGCAGCTGGCTGCGGTAACAATAAGAGATAGAGGGCACCATAGGCAGTTAGTATTGCAGGTGTGCGACCGGGAGAGGAAGTTGGCAGGCTAATGGGCTACTGTCCGATGGTGGTGGAAAATATCTTGTACCAGTGGAGATGCGAAGCAGGAAAGGAGTCACAAGGAAGGCCCGGTGCCAGAGGGAATGAGACTGGTAAAGGGCGGGCTGTGAGACATGAGTGAGCTGGGAGGTGTTTAGAGAGATCTCTGTTCAGAGAAGCAGTCACATTGAGTGGTAGAGGTGAGGTAAAATTTGAGATTCCTTTTGACAATTTAGTGTGCATTCTCTTTGTTAAACTCATGTCATCTCAGTTCTTTGCCCTTTTTAACTCTCTAAACTTCATAACCCTTTGGAGGAGCAAACAACCTGGAAAAAAAACCTTCATTAGAAAAAAATTGAGAAAACTCACTCCCAGACCCCTAGCGCAGTCACCCCTTCTGGGTCAAGGGGCACTACCTGACCAGGCCACCCTACTCTGCTTTTATTAGGGTGAGCAGGTGGGGATCCGAAGACCAGTGGAGAAAGAGAGAGAGAGAGCTGCTGGTCCTCAGCTCATTTGCCCCTCTTGCTCTAAGCCCCCCTCCGAATGCCACCACCCTGCAGGCAACCTCAGTGGTTCCTCGTCTTAGGGTGTTGCCATGGTCTATCCCACCCCAAGAGGAGGCCCCTTTTCCCTTTCCCCAGGTCCGGGGGGGGAGGGCCCCAGACAAATGGGCAGCTGCTGCAATACTTTTGTAGCTTCTCTATTATTCTGGTATCCCTCCACTACCATTTCCCTGGAATAACACACACAGACACTGGTCTTGGAGGAAATGGCTGCAGCCATGCATTCAATGATGAAAGTGCACACATTTTGGAGTAGCACATGCAGCCAGGGGGATATGCAGCAGTTTAGACACCCCATACACCTGTCCTCCATTCTTGGGCCAACCTAGTGTGCATCTGTATGGCTAAAGTACCTCCTGGATCGGGAGCCTACTGCCAGGAGCAAGGAGGTCATGTGACCAAGGAGCCTGAGGCTGCCCCCAATGATGTCACTGCCCTTGCAGAAAAATCCTGATGAGGGTGGACCACTACCCCCCATCCAGGTTTGGGTCCTGTGGACCCCTGGCTTCATACCGACTGGAAGCGACAAGTGCTTCAGAAGAATTCAACTCATTCACCTTTTTTCACCTGTACCATCAGTCTGTGATCCTCCCAAGCTGCCACAAGATGGACGCAGTGTGACCCCCCCCCCCCAAGCTGCTCACTCCAATTGTGTCTCCAAGACCTACTGTACACAAAGGCACTCACTATCAAGTCTATTTCTCTGTCCAGCAATGCCCATCTTCCCCAACCTACTTGCCCTTGTGGGAGGTACAAATTACATCATGTCCCACAACTGCTCCCCCTGTGGATTCCTTACTGACTCTCATTTTGCAATTATCACAAGCGTATGAAGCATTATGCCAATGACCCTCGCATGTGGCCATCACTTTCACTGAATTAGGTGCAACCAAATGAGAACTGTATGGGGCCACCAGCATTTATGGAGTGTTGGTCCTCCTCCTTCAGCATTAGCAGATCTATTACTTTCTGAGGCCCCATGCACTCACCCCCCAAGGTTATCCACAGGATGTCTGGGTTCCTCTGTAAATGAGACTCTTCTGTTAACCTCTGGAGCCCTTCCCTCCAGTGCATGGGCTTTGCTTCCTAATAAAGAATTTGTGTGAGCAAAGCAGGGGCAGGAAACTACTAACCTGTTAGTTTGATCTCAGTGGTAGGGAAATGATGGACTCACTTCTGAAAGAATGAACTGCTGAGTACCTAGAGGCCAGTGGGGCACAGGACCCAAGGCAGCATGGATTCACAGCAGGAAGGTCATGTCAGATGAATTTAACAGATTTCTTTGACTGGGTGACCAAAGAAGTACACCAGGGAGGGGATGTGGATATGGCCTACCAAGACTTTAGCAAGGCATTTAACACAGTCCCAGACAAAAGATTAATAAAGAAGTTAGCCAGCCTGGGAGTGGGTCCCAGGGTGGTAGCCTGGATAAAAAATTGGCTGGACAACAGGACACAGAAGATAACAGTAAATGGAGAGCACACCAATAAAAGGGGGGTTACTAGTGGGTTACCACAGGGTTCATTACTGGGACTGGTCCTTTTTAATGTCTTTATAAGTGACATTGCAGAGTGACTAGAAGGAAAAGTATGCCTCTTTGCAGATGACACAAAGATCTGCAACAGGGTTGATACACAAGGGGTGTGTGGAAAGGATGAGAAGAGACTTGGCAAGGTTGGAGGAATGGTCAAAAGTATGGCAGCTTAAATTCAATGCAAAAAAAGTGCAAAGTAATGCACCTAGGAAACAAAAACCCAGAGAAAGAGTACACAAGGTGGGGGTGGGGGTGGGTACTAACAACAACAAAAATGGAAAAAGACCTGGAGGTAGTCATATCAGATGACCTAAAGGTAGGCAATCAGTGTGAAAAGGCAGTAAGGAGGGCTGGGGGATACTGGGATGAATAAGGAGAGGCATCGCCAGTAGAAAACAGGAAGTTGCTATCCATCTGTACAGACAGTTGGTGAGACCCCATCTGGAGTACTGCATGCAGTTCTGGAGGCCCCATCTCTGCATGGACATAGACAGGATGGATGCAGTCCAGAGGAGGGAGCAAGAAGCCATACGAAGAGAGACTAAAGGAGCTTAATATGTATACCCTTGAGGAAAGAAGGGAGAGGGGGGACATGATAGAAACTTTCAAGTACCTCAAGGGAATCAACAAAGTCCAAGAGGGTAGCATTTTTTTTAAAGAAAAACAGATGTGCAAGAACAAGGGGCACAATCTGGTGATAGAAGGGGGATGGCTCAGGGGCAATGTGAGGAAGTATTTTTTTCACTGAGGGGGTGGTGGACACATAGAATGGCCCTCTTGAGGAGGTCGTGGGGTCAAAAACAGGGGGGGAATTAAAAGTGCATGGGACATACAGTGGCGTGAAAAAGTATTTGCCCCCTTCCTGATTTTCTCTATTATTGCATATTTGTCATACTGGATGTTTTCAGGTCTTTAGAGAAAATGTAATATTAGATAAAGGGAACCTGAGTGAACAAATAACACTTGTTTTTTTTTTTTAATTTCACTTATTTAATGAAAAAGTTAACCAACACCAACTGGCACTGTGAAAAAGTAATTGCCCCTTACACTTAATAACTGGTTATGCCACATTTAGCTTCAATGACTGCAACCAAACACTTCCTATAATTCAATATCAGTCTTTCACATAGCTGTGGAGAATTTTAACCACTCTTCCTCTAGAACTGCTTTAATTCAGTAACATTTGGTAGGTTTTCGAGCATGAACTGCTCATTTCAGGTCCTGCCACAGCATCTCTATTGGGTTTAAGTCTGGACTTTGACTAGGCCACTCCAAAACTTTAATTTTACTTCTTTTTAGCCATTCTGATGTGGACTTGCTTTTGTGTTTTGGATCATTGTCTTGCTGCATGACCCAACTACGCTTCAGCTTCAGCTGACAGAAGGATGACTGGACATTCTCCTTAAGAATTTTCTGGTACAGAGCAGAATTCATGGTTTCTTTAATTATGGCAAGTCATCCAGGTCCTTAGGCAGCAAAGCATCCCCACACCATCACACTACCACCACCATGTTTGACTGTTGGTATGGTGTTCTTACTGTGGAATGCTGTGTTTGCTTTACAGAGACATTATGGGATCCATGTTGTCCAAAAGTTCCACTTTGGACTCATCTGTCCATAGAACATTTTCCCAAAAGGCTTGTGGATCATCCAGGTGCTTCTTGGCAAATGAGAGATGAGCATTTATGTTCTTCTTGGTTAGCAGTGGTTTCCTTGCTACTCTCACATGAAGCCCATTTTGCCCAGTCTCTTTCTGATTGTGGAGTCATGAACACTGACCTTAGCTGAGGCAAGAGAAGCCTGCAGTTCTTTGGATGTTGTTTTAGGATCCTTTGAGACTTCTTGGATGATTTTACACTGCGCCCTTGGAGTAATTTTGGCAGGCCGCCCTCCTGGAAGGTTCACTACTGTTCCAAGTGTTCTCCATTTGAGATTATGGCTCACTGTGGTTCGATGGAGTCCCAGAGCCTTAGAAATAGCTTTGTAACCCTTTCCAGACTGATAGAGGGCAACAAATTTTTTCTGATCTTTTCAGGAACTTCCTTTGATCATGGCATAATGTGCGTGTTGAATCTTTGTGCTGCGCAGTGACTCTGATGGTAGGGCCAAAATAAGTGAGGTTTATATTGAGCAGGGCTGGCTGTAATCAAGCCTGGCTGTGTTCAATCAGCTGACTCTAATTATCCCTTTAATTGGGTTGATTTAACTAGGGGCAATTACTTTTCACACAGTGCCAGTTGGTGTTGGTTAACTTTTTCATTAAATAAATGAAATAAGTAAAAAAAAAGTGTTATTTGTTCACTCAGGTTCCCTTTATCTAATATTATATTTTGTCTAAAGACCTGAAAACATCCAGTGTGACAAATATGCAATAATAGAGAAAATCAGGAAGGGGGCAAATACTTTTTCACGCCACTGTACATAAGGCAATTCTGGTGGGGGTTAGGAAGAAGTAGGCTGTTGGTTAGCTAGGATCTGCAGCGTATCCAATAGGTAGGGAAATGGGTAGGCTGGGTGGGCCAAGTGGTCCTTATCTGCCATCAAAATCTATGTTTCTATGTTTCTATGTGCTGTTTGTGGAAGTATATCTGAGCTACTCCCCTCTCCCAGGCCAGCTTGACATTCTCACCACTGCCTCGTAGCTGAAGGAGTGACCCAGATCCTCATGCTCCTGTCACCATCAGGGTACTCTGCAAGAGACAACAGAGAGTTACTGCAAATGCAGGCAGCAGTAGTGCAGTAATGCCTGGGATGTCCCTCACCCCAACACCTGTATTTCTCCCTCACACAACCCCAAGTCTCTGGTATTCATTGCTGCCCTGATCTGCAACAAATGTCTGTCCAACTACACTCTATGTGTCATCTCTGCTTAGACAGATGTGCATCCACCCCTTGCTGGGCTTCAGACTTGCCACCTTGTCCCTGCAGGACACAGCTCTACCTTTAGCTGCTAACTCTTGAGTGTCCCACCCCACTTCCTGGAAGTCTTGCTCCAGCTGTGTGGAACTTGTTAGGCTGTCAACGAATTGCGAACCTCAAGCCGGCGACCACCCCCCTTTCATACAAGTGACTTTGTAAGCCCATCCCTCTCAGAGACCTGCCAGGAGGGCCAGGCAAAACCTTTACTGGGTGCAGTCAGCACCTGCCACTCTGATCAGTCTTGTTCTTGCTTGACCCCGTCATGCCCCTCTCTTGCATGGTGACCATAGCCTCGACCGGAGTGCCTGGTACCCCCTTAGCCTGAGTGGCCTGTATCAACTCTGAATCCTGAAATGCCCCCACAGAGCACCACCTGAATCAGGGAATCAAGCCATCCTGTCTCCTGTGCACTGTAGCCCTGCCAAGCAACTCTACAGGAGAAAGAGAGGGAGCTGCTGGCCCTCAGGTCATTTAACCCCGCTCTCTCTCTCTCTCTCTCTCTCCACCCCCCACCAACTGCCACCACCCTGCAGGCAGCCTCAGAGGTACCTCCTCTTATGGCATTGTCATGGTCTGTCCCACCCCAAGAGAAGGCCCCTTCTATCTTCCCCCAGGTCCAGCGTGGGAGGGCTCCAGACAAATGGCCAGCTGCTGCAATACCTTTGCAGCTTCTTTATTTCCAAACAAGTATATTTTATGTTATAGGCTTTTCAAATCTTTTTAAAGTAATGTAGCAATTAATATTTTTTTTACTGTATATACGGTCCACAGAAATACATAATGTCACAGCCAAGTTTTTTAACTTTTATAATTGAACATATATGGGTGTATATGTAAGTGATATCCCATGACAAGGTGCGTGTTTACTGGGTGTACTCTTACACACACACACACACACACACTTGGGGTGGTGACGATTGGCATGAGGCATAGCTAATCCCCTGATACATGGTCTACCTCCTGTTGTACTCACTTTACCAACTATATTTATTGCACTGCATGCATTGTTCCCTGGCACAGTATTATATCCCTGCAGCTTATTGTACTTTGAATATTTATGGTTTCTAAATTGTCTTGTATCCATGTATGCATCCATATCCCATGACACCTATGTAAACAAGCTATTTTAACTCAGTGGGTCTTTCCTGTTAAATATCTCCAGGGACACTGGTTTTCCATTTTTACCGGTAACACCAATAACAATCACGAAATCCTGCTTGGTTTGTGGATTTTTAATTCTTGTACCGGTGCCTCATGGAAATTGCATGTCACTGCACAGAATCTCTAAGATTTCAGCAGTTTTTTTTATTTTTTTTTTTAATTTCTCTTTCTATGTCCCCTTGTCACATCATCAGTCTCCACTTTTCAGGCTGGGTATCCATTAGCTTCACCCCCAGGTAATGCTCGGAAGCCCCTGTGGTCCTGCCCCTATCCTGCCTGGGTTGTACCCCCACCAGGTGGAAAGTTAGGGGACCCCAGGAACCATCCACACTCCCTTGGTGTGTGTCGGGCAGCTCAGTGGGTCCCTCATGGAGCCTGGTTATGAAGTCTGGGGCACCTGGGTCCCTTCTGCCAGTGGCCAATGTGGGGTGATTGTTCCTTGTTTTCTGGTCTCTGTCCCTGAGGGCACTGACACTAGAGGAGATCCAAGGAGGTTGGTCACATAGAGACATGCCACTGCTCCAGATCCTGGCTAGGGCCCTCCCCTTCTGATCACTCTGCTGCACCATTGCATCACCACCCGTGGTCACACAGGTAGTGGTAAAGCAGCAGGACCTGCAGCCCACCCTCACTGGAGGAGGAGAGCAGTCCCCCAGGTGCTCGATCCTACTTCCCTGGCCAGACCTCCAGCAACCCAAGTTCACTTCTGACCCTGGGTCACTGGCATTGCAAGCAATAGTGTACTGCAGTGACAGCAGGCCAACCCAGATTTCGGCGTCTTAAAATGAATGCTGCTGTGCTTTGCATTCTTTCTGCTTTGCTGCATATGGAGTCAGTAAGGAAATCACCCGCATTGCTTTGTTGTAATCAGCCATTCAGTTTAACCACCCATGCCTAGTGGTTAGAGTAACAAGCAGTGAATGAACTGGGTACATCCAGCAGACTTGGGTTTGATTTCCACAACCTCCACTTGCATACTGTGTGACTCCAAGCAAGTCACTTAACCTCCTCAGTTCTTCTAGGTCACTCCTGAAAACAGACAGTCCTCCCTAGTGGGCCTTACCTGCTTTACAAAGAATATAAAAAAAATACCAGTATATGTTTACTACATCATAGAATAGTAGTCAGGGTACCATGTAATTTACCTGAGTTTTACTTGGGCTGAAATGATTTTGTATAGGTAAAGATAAATGTTCATACATTTTATGTGTTTTATAAGCTTGTTTTTAGATTTTAGTCAGGTGTTTATTGTATTCTTTGCATATAAGCATCTAGGCTGTAGATTGCTAAATGCAGGATCACTATTACCAACTAGCTTATTCAAGTTTATAACCAGTAGGGCCATCCACAATCCTCAGTTGTTTGAATGAAAACTAGTCTGAATGAAATTATGTTCACAAAGAAGAAACTGCCTTACTACTTATGAAAATACTTCAAAGTTAGCACCCCATTTAGGTGAATTTGATCATTTGCATCTTTTCTCCCACCTACTGTTTCAGTCTCTGTGACAACAAAAGGTTTTCTGATAGACTGCTTCAACAAAAAGCCAATGTTAAGTATTTAAGTGTACTTATGTTTGGCCAGTGGATTTTGAAAACACAGTCCATGATGTACAGAAGGTAAGACACCAGGGGCTGTATGATGCTGGTGGGCAGAGCAGTGCTCAATTCACATCTGAACAAAGACATGAAAACTGGGAGACACCCTTTTCATGGATACCAAGGGGAAAAAAAAGCATCCACATGTCTGATAAAAGCATAAATCAATATGAATGTCCTCCACTAATCACTTGTGGATTTTTTAGGTGAAGAGACTTTATTTCAAAGAAACAAATTCAAGCAGTTTTTTTAACCCCTGGCCATTCACTCTTTCCGGCCTGCCAAGGTCCCCTACCATCACTGCTGAGTGCTGACCACCATCCACTGACCCTTACTGCTGTGCTACCAGGTAACCCAAAGTAACCCTTCATTGACTGGGCCCCTACCCCTGTGGGAGGCTACCAGGGGAGGAGAATTGCCCTAAAGAGCTTCCTGTGTATCCTGGGCATGGCAGGGGTCAGAACAGACACATGTCTGGGGATTCTGGCTTATGGAGGGACCAACAGCTGTCCTTCGGTTGGGTCAGTGGGTGTTTTCCAATTTTCTTGGGAGCGTGACAGGCCACACGATGTCAAGGCACAAGCCAATGTCTGTCACGTCCCTCCTGCAGTGAGGGATGACATGTTGTGCCGCTGGCCTCCACTAGGGGCCAGCAAATGCTGAGCCATGAACCCACCCTACCTCCCAGGAGAAGGTAAGTGGTCATTGGACACTTAAGCCTTCACCCACCCGCTGGCCCTCCAACACCCAAGTCTGTTCCCTAACTCTGGTCAGCAATGTCCCAGGCAGAAATCCAATTCAGGTAGTTAAATTATAGATAGGAAAAAACAAAGACAGTCCACCTTAGTGGTGATGGTTCAGATTAATTCACATCTGAGTTCTAACAAGCAAAGAGACCAAGTCATTTGTAACTTGTGCATGTGGGGTGTGGTTACTGAAGAAAGGGGATCATAGTGCTGTCACTACTGCCATCACCCCAGAGGGATGTGGACTGCATTGTTGCTACTGCCATCACACCAAAGGGGTGGGGGATGTAGTGCTTCTGCCATCACCACTGGTGGATGGGGAATGTAGTACTGCTGCTGTCCCACCTGAGGGATGGGGCCATAGTGCTGATACTGCCATCACACCTGAGGAATGGTGAACGTATTACTGCTGCCATCACACCTAAGGGATGGAGGCCACAGTGCTGCTGCTTCTGTCACACCTGAGAGAGGGAGGTTGTTGTGCTTTTGCTGCTGCCATCACACCAGAGGGATGGGGGTCATAGTGCTTTTGGTGCTGCCATAGTACCTGAGAGATGGGACCATTGTGCTGCTTCCATTACACCTTAGGGATGGGGGCTGTAGTGTTGCTGCTGCCATCACATCTTATACCTAAAATGACTTTAAATTGGTACAAGGATGGAAGGATATACAATAGTGGAAATCAAAATTGCTAAACTACATGTTAGCAGAGTTAAAAATTGTTAAATAAAGTACACAAAACCAAATACCAGTAAAAGTGGATTTTGGCTTAGCAGATACCAGTGACAATACCATTTTTTATAATGTGCAAAATGGAATATGCCCTTTCTCAATCCCAGTAAACCAGTGTCCCTGAATATCTCTCAATAAATAAATAGCCAGGTGCCATAACCCCCCCCCCCACCACCACCAAGGTGTGTGAATATGTAAGTAAAAAGGCACAGCAGGGTATAGGTTTTTACATGTTTACTGCATGCCTAGATGCATTGTCACGCATGAGGTACATCCAAGTGCTTTAAATCAATTGGCAGTAAAGCTGTCACATAATGTAACAACCCACAGCCTGGATTACCTTATTGCACTTAAAGGTACTGTACACATTTATAAAAAATATATAAATATTTTGTAATAAAAGCAGATTTCTATAAAAACTTCTTAGAGTTAGTGCCAAGTAATCCCTCCATATATGTGCTATCATTAGAGTTATAGGTTTGTTCTCCTTTTTAATAGAATTATCAAGGGCATTTTCTACTTATATTTGAAGAAGCAGACAGTGATGTTTTTTGTAGGAGACAGGGAGTGCTGAATACATAATGTAGTGTTGGTCTGCCTCTGTTTCACTGGTGCATGTAAAAAAGAGCAAGCAGTTAAATGGCTTGTGCAGTCCCTGTGGTGTAGGCTGTATGAGCTGCACACAGGTGTTAGCCTCTCAGACAGGCTGTAGATTTGCCTTGTAGGATGGCAATGTTGTCTTTTTATGGCTGGAGGGCAAAGCTCTGCATGCCATATTTGTATCACAAAGAAGGAGAAGGCACATCACACTCCCAACAAAGCACACAAAATTTTGGAGTTGAAGCACACTCACTCTGCTAGATGAAACACTCTGCTGTCTCCATTCAGTAGACCACAGTGCTGTTCTTTTGTCTCTGCTCCCCCATGAACTTTCTAAACCCTTTCAACAAACCAGCATCTCTGTCTCCTGCAGCTTCTCTTCTTCACAAAGAAGCAGCTGTCCTCTCAAATGTGATTGTTTCTTTGATGGCAGGGCTACAAGCTTGCTGTGCTTGTGCTATCAATCCTGTTAGTGCATCTATTTGTGATTATTAGTCTCCATTCATTGTTATCTAAACAAAATCTGCTCAGAGCCGATACAGCTGCACAGAGGGGTAGATGATGAGTGAGGGGCCAAAGCTGCAGCAGATGTTTTCAGAGCGGCAGTGGAATGGAGCTTTTCAGAGCAGGGCCGGAGCCATGGCGGATAGTAGCTTGTCAGATGGCACTGGAGTATGCCATTCGCAAGATGGTGGTGATGACAGAATTGCACCTACGTGATACTCATGCATGCGCAGATTGAGTCAGAGCCACCATCTTGTGATCGACGGCCCTGACTTCCACAATTGCAGAACAAAAAGAAAGTAGACCGCTGAGGGGGGACAGCACTCCACAGAGGGGAGCTCCGTCCATGGAGGAGAAGGGAGGAAACACCACACCCTGCTAGTGACCACAGCAGTGTGGACTGCAGACCACAACACACTAGGAGAAGACAGGAATTGTTTCCAGTAATGGTCCCTTCTCTCTCCTACGGTGATGTGATCCCAAAATGCCTGCAGGGCTCCACCCATGTAGCTGTAAAAATGCCCCGTTGATCAAAACAGAGAATGTAATGGACTGCAGTCCTCCAGTGGAGGTTCAAATTACATTTCTCTCTCTCAAATGTGTGCGTGTGTGTGTGTGTGTGTGTGTACAATGATCTACTCCTGTCTGGATAGTTCATTTATGTTAACCCTTTCAGGACCTAACAAATTCTTAGAGGCATTTTATTTAGCTTGTTTCAGACTTGAATTATTCTCATAACTATTCACAAGTGTCCTTCTAGAGGGAGGTAAGTGGGATAGGAACCAGACTGCATTATACAGGGAAATTATGAAAACTGAAGATGATGAAACGTGATAACTTATTTTACTTTTTTTGTCAGCTTAAATTTTTAAATTATTTCTCAGCTTTTTTAAATGTTAACATTTTCTGCTGTGTGACTTTCAATTTCATGCAATAAATACCATATTGAAGTCTAAGAATGCATTTGGTAAATTGCACATATGTACAAGACGAAACTCTCATGACTTTATATTTGTAGGAAGGGCAGCTGTCCATTACAGGAAAGTAGGAATTTACCAATAGCAGAGTATAATTTCTGCAGAATCATAGTAGTTGCAAAGGTCCTCCACCTATCACAGTTTATATAAATAAATGCTAGGCAACCAGTGTTATAGGGATTTCCAGGGGTTTTAAGGGGCATTATAGAGGGTTGCAAAGAAGTAATAGAGGTGTCAACTGTAACATCTGGCTTCCCCGGAATGCATACCTCTCACCTTGCCAGGACCAAAATGAGGGATACTGCCCACTAAAATCTGGTATAAATGCTCAAAATCAGGGACACCATTTTGTGCTTGACATATAGCACAGCATCACAATTCTTACATCTATTCAAATGCACAGCACAAGCTGTCCTAAGGGTAGCATTGTGCCACTACCATTAATACATACAGTGCTGTCTTATAAAATGCATGCACAGTTAAACCAAAAGTTAATTGGCTGAACAGAATTGCACTACTGTCAACATTAAGGCCTGAATCTACTCCTGGTCTCATGTCTTCTTGTCACTCGAAAATGCAGGTCAAATAGTTGTTGCAGGTCTAATGTCTATACATTTCTTTATTATTTGCTATGTTGCAAGTGAGTTCTCAAAAATGAATAACGTGGTAAAAAACAAGAACAACAACAAGAACAGTAACAAACAACAAAGTCACATATTGTAAAGAGGATCCTTGGCTATGTGTCATTACTGTGTAGACAATGTCTGGATTATTAACAAAACAAAAATAAATAAAATGTCATATTTTAGCTAACTCAACATTGGTATATCGCTGGGTGCCATCATAATGCAGTAACTTCATACAGTATGTACATATCACAGTGTCACCAATCTGTGAGTAGTATATTGCTTCACACATGTTCACCTTGATTTTTTCTCCCTTGCAGTTTACAGTAACGACACAGTTCATATTAATAATTACACACTGTATCCATTTGAATCACATAACCTGTAATACATAGAAACATAGAAACTGATGGCAGATAATGACCACTGGGCCATATAGTCTGTTTCTACAATCACTTTTGATGCAGACCTAACTGGATCTATAGCAATGTCTCTTCCACCCCCATCTTTCCTCCTAGGATTCCTTTGTGCTTGTCCCAGAAATTTTTAAAACCCACCACTGGTTTCAACCCCACTGCCTCGAATGGAAGGCTGTTCCAGGAATCCACCACCCTTACTGTGAAGTGCTTCCTCACATCTCTACTGAATCTACCTCTTTCCAGCTTCATATCATGCCCATTTGTTCTGCATTACCTCTTTCCCTAAAACGTATCTCCCTCCTGCACCTTATTAACCCTGGTGAGATATTTAAAGGTTTTCATCATATCCCATTCTCCATCCTCTCCTCCAGGATGTACATATTGAACTCTTTCAGTCTGTCCTCATAGGTCTTCTGATGCAGACCATGCACCATTTTGACAGCCCTCAACTCTCTTCTTGTCATTTTCTCCTTTTTCCAATTGTTACCCTTCCTCATCTTTTTCCTTTGACTTCTCCTTCTCCTCCCCTTCCTCCTCTGCTAACCCCCTGCTTACTTGAATAACTTGCATCCTGGTGTGACTCTCTCTCCTTGGAATCTCCCTACTCTCTATCTCAGCCTGTGGTGGCCCACTTTCTGCCTCCCCTATTTCTTCTGTCACCCCCTCAGCTACTTTAAATGTCCATTAAAATAACATTTAAACCATCCACTGAGGACTATGGTTCCCTCTTGGATGGAAGCAGACCATCACCTCAGTATAAGCTCTTGTCCTTCCAGGTTGGCTCACAGTTCCCAATGTAGCCATACCTCTCCTCTCTGCACCATTAGTTCTACCATTACTTAAAGGCCTTGGTGCAGAGCTCCCTCTCCTTCCCCATATCGCCCCTGAAAAAAGGACCTTCAGGGCCCAGTGGGCTCACCCAGTTACCGAATTTAATAAATAAAAAAATATATATAGTACAAGATACACTCACTGCTCACATTTTAAACACATGGGAACACAGGATAAACCAGATAAACAATCTAACTTTACCAAAAATGAAATTTACACATGTAGCTGACTACAGCAATTCAACTTTATGTTTAAGCCCATGAAACATCCTTATCAAGTTGATGCATTGGCAGCCATAGTGGCTGGGACCAGTGTTTGTTAAGAGCTGGGATATGGGAAGGAAAGGTTTACAAAACATGCTGGACTGGCAGGTTTTTTTATTCCAGCATGCTGGAACAGAACTAGATACATAGATAATGATGACAGATAAGGGCCTTTGGCTCACCTACTCTGCCCAATTGCACATGTAATTTTGTCTCTTCAAGCTTCTCTTGAACTGGGTTATTCCCTTCCCCCAACTGCTAGGATCCCCTGATGCTTATCCCATGCATTCTTGAATCCCATAATTGTTTCAACCCCCACCACCTTGTGGCAGGGAGATCCTGCAACTCTTGAGGACTGACCTTTTCTTAAATCTGTTGCAGCAGTTCTTCTGTGTCTTATCCTAATCTATCTTTTACAGTTTCTAGCCCATAAGGCTGGCCACCTATGGGCACCCCTTTCCCTCCCCTTTCTTGACTATGCTATAGTGTCCTCTTTGATTTTCCTATTCCCTCTCAGGTCCTCGTACAGGAAGGTTATTGTTGTGACCTCTGAGCTGATGTAAAACAACAGACTGTGTTCCTTGTTATGATTTAGTATGCAATAGCACTATGTCATAAAATACCTCGATGTATATACCTTAAGTGTATGAAACCCGTAAATGTTGAAAATACCATGGCATTAGGTGTTTTTGATAAAGGTAAAAAGTACTAGGTGACAGTATTATAAAAATTAAGTTACTGGAGTAGAGATATCAGAAAACCCCAGCTGTGTTGTTAAATGCATGTAAATTGTAGATTGTTTGAGAGGCCATTTTGGTACCATGCATTCCTGCTGTAAACTGAGCCAGTCTGAAATGTCATGATGATTTGCATATATATTCCATGATGCTTTACATTACTGGAGTGTGTGTGATGTTGTGTTTCTTTGAAACTTGGCTTATTGCCAGTGCCCTTGGGGTAAACCTTGCTTCAGTGCTTCTGCACTGAGGTGTTTTGCCTTTAGTTTGCTTTTTTGATTTGAGCCCCCCACCACCCAAGCACACAAGACAAACATAGGGATGAAGTGATTTTCATTAAAAAGTTAGATCAGTAGTTCAGTAGGTGAGTAGGTGAGTAGGTGCTGACTAAGTGCAGAGGAAGGACATGCATAGTCTATCACTGCAAACTGATGTATTGAAGAATGGATATGCCATTGCTGAAGGTTGTCTCTTGTATTTTGAATAAACCTCACACAGGGAGACTGTTATCCCACAACCCCTCCACAAACTTGGTGTCAGAAGTGGGATAACTTGCTGGAAACATCTTTACTGGCCTAAGAGGGACATTTTTTCCAGTTGATATCACCCAGATATCCAAGATGGACCAATGCACCAGGAGTTGCCAGAGGAGAACCAGGAGATGAAAGTCCATGGAGTTCTGACCAGAACCATGGCTTACAGACAGAGAGAAGCTGCTGCCTGCACTGGACCTGGGAACTCAGAGGAAGGCTAAGTCTGAAGATAATGAAGAGATGCAAAGGGATAAGGAACTACTGTAGGGTCAAGGCAGACCGAATACACAGAGAGGTGGAACACCGGTGCCAGGTGCTTGAGAGGTCCCTGCCAGAGTTTGGATAAAGAATTGGAGGAGGATTTTCATGGACTCAGCTGGAGGAGGACTCCCTGACTAAGTAGGATATTCCTTTGTTGCCTGTGTTTCCAGGATGTTACCTGTTGGAGATCTGAAATGCAAGTATGGCATTTGAATGTGAGACCCCAGGTAAGACTGTGCCTAATGATATTGTGCTGTGGTTGAAGACTCCAAGCAAGTAAGAAGAAGCCTATGAGGCTGAAGGGACTTTTCTCTTGAATTGATACAGCTAACTCTATTAACAGTATTGACTGGGGTATACTGCAAGCCAAAGTTGCTAATGTTGCCAAACTGTGCCATTTGTCTTTGCTGAGAAATGTGTTAATGTCTCAGGGTAAATAATTATGATATCCACTAGGTTTATGATGGAATGTTTATCATTAATAGGGAACCTGAAATAGAGCTTCTGAAGCTGGATGGGTGGAAGCTTCATCTCTTCCTTGCACAGGAAGGTGATAAGCAGTCTGAAATAACTGCTTCCCTCTTAGGGTGGGGGATATGTGACAGGGAGATCCTGACACTCTTGAGGACTGACCTTTTCTTAAATCTGTGGCAACAGTTCTGTTTCTTAGTCTATTTTATCCTTTAAAATTTATAGTCCATAAAGTTATCCAGCTATGGGCACCCCCTTCCCTTTCTTGACTATGCTATAGTGTCCTCTTTAATTTTCCTATTCCCTTTCAAGTCCTTGTACAGGGAGATTATTGTTGTGACCTCTGAGCTGTTGTAAAAAAACAGACTGTGTTACACCTTGTTGGATTTAGTATGCAATAGCACTATATCATAAAATACCTTGATGTGTATATGCTGTGTGTATGAAACCTATAAATGTTAAAAATACCATGGCACTAGATGTTTTTTTTTTTGCAATTAAGTTTATTTTAATACACATTTTATCCATACATACAAAGAAAAGTGAACAAGCATCATCATTAATGTTGAAACAAACAAATAACAATAATAACTTTAAGGCACTAGGTGTTTTGATAAAGTTAAAATGTACTAGGTGACTGTATTATGGAAATTAAGTTACCAGGTAGAGATATCAGAAAACCCCCACTTGTGTTGTTAAATGTATGTAAATAGCAGATTGTTTGAGAGGGCATTTTGGTACCAGGCATTCCTGCTGTAAACTGAGCCATTCTGAAATTTTATGGTGATTTGCATATTCATCCCATGATGCTTTACATTACTGGAGTATGTGTGATGTTGTGCTTCTTTGTAACTTGGCTTATTGCCAATGCCCTTTCTTTGAGATACCCCTTGCTTCAGTGCTTCTGCACTGAGGTTCTTTGTCTTTAGCTTTTTTTTTTAATTTGAGCTCCTCCCACCACTCCCCAAGCACACAGGACAAACGTAAGGATGAAGTGGTTTTCACAAAAATGTTAGATATGTAGATCAATAGGTGCTGACTAAGTGGATAGGAAGGACATGCATAGCCTGTTGCTGCAAACTGATGTATTGAAGAAGGGATATGACATTGCTGAAGTTTTATTGCCCGTATTTTGAATAAACATCACACAGTGTTGAACCTGAAGTTTGGAGTCTGGTCCGTCTATTATCCCACAACCCCACCATACTCCTCCTCTGGCAGGGTATTCCACTTGTCCACTGTCCTTTCTGTGAAGAAATACTTCCTCATGTTACCTCTGAACATCCCTCCATCCAATTGTATCCTATGACCCCTAGTTCTTGAACATCTCTTCCACTGAAAAATTGTGTTTTCTTGCACCCTGTTCCTCCCTGTGAGGTACTCATATGGCTCTATCATATACCTCCTCTCCCTCCTGTACTCCAGGGAGAACATATTCAAGCCTATTTGTTTAAAAAAGGACTTGTGGTTGTCTGTACAACAGTTCTCCACTATAAAATGGAGTCAGCAGCTCAGAAGGCCTACAACTTATTTGAGTATGCTGGCAGCACTCTGGTGGTGGTGAGGAGGGGTAAATAAAAAACAGGAAGTCAAACCCCAAAGCAGAGGTACCAGCAGCTGCATTAGAATAAGCAGAATCAAGTGGGGACAACATGATTAATTTATTTAAGTACAACCTAAGTGAAAGTGAACTAAGTGTGCTCAACAAGTGCCTTTTGTTTATCCCTACTTCAGACCTTGACTTTTTTCAAGCTACTGTGGACCTTTACCACCTTTGTAGGGTTTTGAAATGTTTTTACATGAAGCAAGGCAACATGGGTATAACTGAGATTAATGTAAGTAGCATTCATTTTACTAATACAGTTGATGCAGATATATCTAGTAATGTACCCACACAGGATGCGCTACAAGCATAAACAGATTTTGAATACACTGTAGACCAAGGAGAAAATGTAAATGAAAGAGCTATTCATGGGAGGAAGCCCAGCACGTGTTGCCCCCCCAGGCCTCCTGTAGTAACAACTTTCCAGAAAATATCTGAGAGAAACCTAGAATATTTGAGACAGGAGGACTTTCTCTCCAGATACTGTAATGTTACTGCTGGTGAAAGCACTGCTAATATTTCATTAAAAAACAACAAAAGCAATGCTGATAAGGGGGTAGTGTGGTTATACAGGATTTGGCAGATTATATAACAGAAGTTGAAAGGCAACTGTCAAACAGGGAGTTTTATATTCCTGTTAGTATTGATCCCACAAGGCACCTCAAGAAGTAGGTTGATGAGTTTATATCATGAGCATGATATGAGGGGCTGGTAAGTAATCAGGAAATTAATTTCTTGACCACTGAATTTCCACTTAAATCCCAATTCTATGTACTCCCCTAGATTCATACAACCTTGGAAAATCCCCAAGGGAGATCAATAGTGTTCAGTATAGGCTCATCAACAAAACCCCTTGCCAGATTTGTGCATGATTCTACTAAAAAATAGTGACAAGTCTGCCCCCATAGCTCCTGGATACAGGGGATATTTTGAAAATACTGAAAGATACATGTTTGGAAGAAAATTCAATGCTAGTGACCCTAGATGTTGAGGCATTGTATACCAATATACCCCATGATGGGGCCTGAGGGCAGAGTGCTACTATCTGGAGAAATAGGGGCAGAAGACAAAACCAGATACAGAGCTTTAGGTGAAAATCACAATAATGGTACTAGAGGGACATTTCTTTTCTTTTAAAGGGAAATGTTTCAAGCAACAAAAAGGTACAGCCATGGGGGTAAGCTTTGCTCTGAATTAAGCAAATCTGTATCTGGGGCACTGAGAGGAAGGAGTTATTTGGAATAAACATGCCAATCCATACCACTACAAGATTTCATTATGGAAGCACTTTATTGATGATGTCTTCATGGTGTGGAGGGGGAACATGGAGGAACTTAAAGGGTTCATTGAATACTTTCATAGTACCAACAAGAATTTGCGGTTTGTATATAGCGCAAGCAAAACAGAGGTGCCCTTTCTGGACCTCAAAATACAGGTCAGAGAAAGTGGTGAGATAACCCCAGCACTATATAGAAAGCCAACAGACTACAAATCACCATTGCTGGCAAGCAGTTGCCACCCCTGCCACACCATGGAGAACATCCCCAAGAACCAGTTCCTTAGGATCAAACACAACTGTAGTGAAACAGTGGTGCTGGAAAAGGAATTAGATGAGCTAGGAAAGTGTTTCAGAACAAGGGGATATGCTGAATCAACAAAAATGAAGCCAGAGGAATGTGTAGTAATGTGGATAGAAAATTCCTTGCAAATAGAAACTGTGGAAATAAGAGTGGTAGGGACATGCAAGACAGGATCAGCTTTAACACCTACAGTATTAGATCACGGAAACTAAGGGATATCATATACAAGAACTGGTATGTCCTGGGGCTGACTCATGTCTCATAGAGACAGCCAAGGTGTCACCAAGGTTGGCGTATAGGCATGCCCAAACATAATGGACCTCCTAGTACATTCAGACCAATATAATGAGCGACCAAGGAACTGGATGCCCTCTTTACCAAAAGGATGTAAAAAATGTGGCCATTGTACATATTGTGCTGAAGTAATAGAGTGTAGTATGTTCACGGGCCCTAATTACCAAAAGAGGTATAACGTACTACAGTTCATCAACTGTGATACCACATATGTGGTATACTTGGCAACATGTAACTGTGGGGCATACTATATCAGAAAAAAAAAGGAAATGGAAACAAAGGACTGGGGAGCACATGCGGGCCATTCAAATTGAAATTTGGATTATGATTGGGCTGTACACATGCAGGAAGCAGAACACAAGGAGGAGCAAGGTCTGAAATTCATAGGAATTGAGCATGACTAGGACCAAGAGGGGGAGATAGGGATGGTTTATTGAGCAAGACAGGATCTATTGGAGTTACACTCTGGAAACGTACAAAGGGGTGGGCCTAAATGAACATATAGAGATGAAATCATTCCTGAAGGAGAGTCACTATCATTGTGTTTTGTATTTTCTCTCCCTCCTGTAGAATTTAAGAGAAATAGATATTACTGTACATGAAGTCACAGCCTTCCTTCATCTGTGTCCTAGGCTTTCCAGCCTACTTTGGTGTATGAGGAAAAGATAAAAAGTAATGGATATAGCACCCACAGAATTTTTTGGTCATTCCACCACTGGATGATTCATTGTTTTTTATCACCCTTCCACTACCTGCCCCTTCCCTCCCCATTTCCTTTCCTTTACCCTTCTTCTCCTACCCTGCTTCTCTTCTCTTCCTTCCCAGCCCCCCCCATTGTAGACACCACTAGTTATGTAATATAATATTTTTAAAAATAAAATAAATTAGATCTCTTTTGTTACAAGTTTTAATTTTTTTCATTTTTTTTTTCACTACCCTCTGTACTAGCTTATTTAATCTGCAAGAAATATTACATTCCAAGATAGAAGTTTGAAAGTACATGGACGTAAGGGTATGTGACACTTGGGAAAGTTTTTATGTTTTATGTCACAAAGGGGGATATAGCACTGAAAAATAATGTGTGTTTTGTAAAATGAAAATGAATTTGTTTTTAATTAAAATGGTGATCACTATTCTTGCATGTACATAAACATGTTTATAGCACTTTAAACCAGTTAAGTCATGTGACACTTTCATTTAGCTATATAAGTGCATCTCCCTTAGAGGGAATTATCTTTGAAAAAGCCTGACACAGATGAAACATTACAGGTGTGTTTGTTTCTCCTTAAGACCAGTTTAACTTGCTCTCGTAAAATAAAGTGTAGATTACTCAACTCTACAGCTTTATGTGAGACTCCAGCTTTTTACTAGTACAGTAAGTGCCATGACTGTCATGACTTTTGGAATTGTTTGCTGTCATTATGCACCCTGCAAGCCTTTGTGTGGCTCTGCTTTGTAACGTTGTCCTTTATAAACCTTACCTTGCCAACTTCTTTGAATTTCCTCTTGTAGTTTCTTTTACACTTACTGAAAGGTGAACATTTTACTTTCTACTTTGTTTATTCCCTGTTAAAACTTGTAAGTTTCTAAGTAGAGATGTCCGAAGCTGGCAAACTTTGCTCCCCAAAATAATTTGAGAAGTTTGCAAATTCATAAAGTTTAAAATGCTGACGTTGTGAAGTTTTTGGCAGGAAGGGGACGTTTTCTGGAGAAGTGATGCTAATTCACTGGTGAAGTAGCATCTTCAACTTAGCCTCACCTTAACCTCACCTTAACTTCACCTGACTTTGCCTGAAAAAGTTCTATTTCCCTAGAAAAACTCAATGTGAAATGGGCAATTTATGAAGTTATTCATGAGGGCAAATTTCAAAACTTCACAGGAACTTTGCCAGTGAAGTAAAACTTTGCAACATCTCTATTTTAACATATCCCCTTCCGTTTCCTGGTCAACAGAGAGCACATCTTGAGGTCCACCAGTCTTTCTTTCAATTATCTACCATATTACCACCTGAATCATCTTGGTGATCCTGATCAGCACTACAGATGTGGTGAAGTTCGTGCAAAGTGGTGAAAATTTGCACTTCACAGAGCTTCGCAAAGTTTTCCTAACCCTGAGAAACTTTGACTTCACCCAAATTGTGAAGTTTTTGCCATGAAATACAGAATTTTGCAGTGAAGTGTGGAATTTCACCTGCAAAATTCCACACTTCTTGATGAAACTTTGCACTTTGAGGTTGACCCATGCTCCGCAAATTGTGCAAAATTCATGGAGCAATGTTTGCTGACTATTCCCATCTCTACTCAGCACAGATTCTACCCTTTCCCTATCTTTCCTCAGCTATGGATTAAAGAACTGTTCACAGTACCCCAACTGTGGTCTCATCAGGGATCTCTACAGGGGCATTATCACATCCTTGGGCCTGCTGCTGATTTCCCTTCCTATGCATCCCAGCATATTGTTGGCCTTACCCACTTCCTTAATATGCTGCACTGCTATATTTAGGCAGACATTATCACTTCTAGATCCCATTACTTGACTATCTGTCAACCCTCACTTTCTTGCATACTACTGCATACTCTGCTTTCAGGTTCTTTGATCCTATATTTATGACCCTGCACTTCTTTGTGTTGAATTTCAGCTGAAACACCCTGGACCTCATCTTCAAACTCCCTATATCCTCCTTCATTTCCACTATTCCTTCCTCACTGTCTACCACAGTGCTTCAACATCAACATAGTATTTGGAGCCCTTCAGATTTTGTAGCTGAGTAGTACACAGGGTCCTCACAGGGGCAACATGTTCATGCAATGACCTGCACTTAATAAAGTGTACACTGGCAGGACTTTTAACTTTTTTTCCCTGCATGTGCTGTATGGGTGGATGGAGGGCATCAGCCCCCCATTGTCTCTACTTTTGTGGGCACATATGTCCTGTACATTACCACTTTGACCACCCTAAATACCAGTCTGCATCAGGTAACAGGGAGGGAGGGCTGTCCCCGGTACACATCCAGCCTATTTCTAAGTCAGATCCCAGTCAGTGGTGCAGGGTCTGTGATGCCAAACATGAGTCTGTTACTGGTGCCAACAGTGCCTCTCCATCTCCTTCAACACCATCTAACACAGGCTATCTGGACAAAATGATTTGTGTCCGTATCCCCTTCAGCACCCTCTCTTCTGCTTTGGCTCTCTTGACCATACTCCCTCCAACCTTACTGAGTCTCATCCCACGCAGTACTAGCAGTCAATATTCTTCCAACATGGAAACAGAACAGAAATAATTGTTCAATATGTCTGCCTTACCTTTTGCCATTTACTTCATACCCTTCCCCTTTTCAGCCTTAAGATCCATTCCTTTATTTCATACTTTTTACTGATATATCAAAGAAAAGTCTTGTCCCCCACTGTCACTCCCTCAGCACTTTTAAGTTCAGTTTCTGCTTTCAACCTCCTCACTATGCTATTAGCTTCAAATATTTTGCTTAAGTAGCTTCCCTGTTGTCTTCATGTAGAATACCACATAAATGTTCATGCAATTCCTGTTCTTACCCACCTAACTTACACAGTCCCTAGTAACTTCTTTTACTCCTTCCCTGATAATACTCCATTTTCTGCCTACACCTTCTGCCAGCATCAACCCTTCAATGAGGATATGTGGTAGGTAGGGAAAATTGGCAGAGTAGGTGGACCAAGCAGTCCTTATCTGCCATCAAATTCAATGTTTCCATGAGTAGCTACTATATTCTCCCCAAATAAACCCTCCAGTTATCCAGCATACTTTTTTCTTGAATTTGTGTTAGCAGCTTCTAGCACTATGTTGAACCATATTATTTGATATTCACTGCTCCCCAGTGGTTCACTTATTGAAATCCCTCTGGCATGCTCCCTGTTTGTGAGAACCCAGTCAATAATTGCTCCTACCCTCACTGGTTCTGCAACACATTGTGCAAAAAAGCTGTCCTGGAATGCCTCCACTAATTCATAGCTCCTGGTACTTGTTGTTACTGAGATACTCCAATCCATATATGGCATGCTGTAGTTCCCCATTAGCACCACATGATCTTACTTTGCAGCCTTTCTGATTACTTAATATAGTACTTATTTCATTTGTTAAATTGCATCCAGACTAAATTCAAAGGCTCCCCACATTTAAGAGCATTAATACCCCTTTACTAGGGAGTCTGGTATTGCTATTGACTTATCCTTTTCATTTTTTTGAATAGGAATTTATCCAACTACCAGGGACATTTTATTTTGCGTATTCTCTGAAAATAACATTGTTCTTTGCAGTTTCTCTGTTTATATTTAACTTGGTTTGTTTTGCCTTCTGTTTTGCTTTTTTGGGGGAGCCATTGAGCAGTCTGGCTTCTGCATGCCTCACAGATTCTGACTTGCTCGGTGAGCTCACTGAACAAGTTACGGCAAATGTCAAACTGAAAACTCCAGATAACAATTAACATTTCTGCTGCTAAAATGTCCTAGCAGTCAAAAAAAGTAGTTAAAGTATCTTAAAAACTGTATTTAGTTGATAAGGTTCAAATTTTATAGAGGTCCAGTCAGAGTTTGTTATTGTGGTGATATGCTAAATAGGCGCAGAGTTAAAAGTTCACAGTGGTTGTCATTGACATAAGAGAGACAGCATATTAGTTTCAATTTTAGGAAGGGAGTGTAAAGGTTAGTGAGAAATGACTGATGTATTTTCCTGAGTTTCTTTTTAGTGCTGGAACACTAATTTTCTTCTCTAAGGGGAAATGTGGCTATGTAGCTACAGAGTGATGGCACTGTTGGAGACAACTGCGTGGGTGACTGAGCACAAGCGCCGGAAAACAGAAGCTGGCATGTATTTGCCATTATAACTCCTAGATTATAAGGGAGAATTATAACCAGCTTCTACTATGTAAAAAAATCATCCAGTTATTACTTTTATATAATGCTTGCTTTCTGTGACTGAATCTTCTATGGGTATTGATAACCTGGCATAAGCTGAGCTGTTTCTGAAGAGAGTCAGGCTATTAAGCTATCTAAAGAAAAGCTTTCTCAGCAGTGACTAAAGGGCTGGGTTATTTTGCTTTTGGAAAGAACACCATGTTGTGTGAGCAGTGGCTCTGGTGGGATTTGAACCCGAAGTTACCCCACGTATGAGCCAAGCTGAGTGATGGTGGCATACCAAGGTGACCATTCAGGCATGTAATTTCCTATGCACTCCTCATTGCTGCGCAATAAGTAAACAGGCAGTTCTAAGCACAGTCATCTACTTATTTAACTCAGTAAACATCTTTTTAAGTTACTTTTCTGTAGTAGAACACTAAAAACACTTACTGTGTAGGACACCGGGGTGTAACGCCATCTCCATGACTTCTTATGGAGCAGTTAACACTGAGCATGCTAACTTGAAAAGATCCACCAAGATAAATTGTACAGCCCCTGCACCTGATATGTAGGTGCCCTACCTCCATGGCATGCTGTTATTGTGAAGACTGCCTGAAATAATCCAATCTGTAAAAAACTGTATCCTTTGTAAAATTAAGTAAACTGGATTGCAAGGACTTCCCGGTTGTAAGTGATGCCCATGCTCAACCCCTGCACTCACTAATGTGATGACAAGATGCTAGGGTGAGCGTGGGGACATGCTCCATTATAGCCAATGGGCAGTGGCTTTCTGATCATTTTTTAATATTACAATGGCCACTTGGTAATGAAACATGGGCACCTCTCAACTCAGCTGCCACCCATTGACTATAATGGAGTGTACCCCCACACTCTCCCTTGCATTTTGTCATCATGTTAGTGAGCACGGGGTGGAGTGTGGGAGGCACTTACAACAGGGAAGTCCTTGGGACCCAGTTTACTTAATTTTATGAAGGATACAGTTTTTTTACAGATTGTATTATTTCAGGCAATCTTCACAATAAGAGCATGAGTTAAAAGTAAGGCCTACATGTCAGGTGGAGGTGCTGAGACTGGTAAGTCTCTTTAAAATGTATTTGGAGGTGGGGAGAGCCAGCTTCATCACTGATATCAAAGCTAATACCACTGCTCAGCCTTGACACATTTAGCCCATGCCTGAGCATAGTAGATCCTCTAGTGGTGTGGAGGGATGAATACAAGTAGAGCCTCACACACCTGAAGGAATCCTCTTGATGATAGTTCACCCCCCCCCCCCCCATCCTCGGTTGTTGCTGAAAATGTTTTCTTAAAATTTCGAATGATGTTAGTGGGCTTAAAAAACCTGACCTTCTATATATTTCATTTTTATTTTAATCTTTTACAGATTTTCTGTTACTTGTAACCACATTATTATGAACTGTGGTGAGGAATATGGTAGAAGGAGTGGGGGGGGGAGTTTTTAACAGATCCAAATACATGTAACATGATATATTATTCCCTATATCTATGCATCTACAAAGCACTCCTTTTTAACATATGACACCTGCACATTCTGAATGTTTTATCAATACAAACTACAATCACAATCCTCGTTGACCCCTATATAGTGATTTGTAGCATCCAAAGTGAATATCCAATACACTGCACACGTCATGCTTTCTTAGCACTGTGTCCCAGTCCGCTCCAGACCTGGAAGGTTCCTCTAAATTTTCAAGTCCCCAAAAGTGCAATGAAAAGACTGAGTGACCAACTGCATGTGGATTGTAGGGAGTGGGGGCCTGGAAAAGCTAGTGGGACAGAAAGAAAGTTACTGGATTTATGTTTTAAATGCCAGGAGTGACCAATGACTTAATGAAACAACTGATTTTGCAGCATTCCTAAAGAAATTTTTAAAATGCATGTAATTTATATATAATGCTGATGTTTTCCCTTATTTACAATGTTGTTCTGCATTTGCTGCTGCTGTTCCTGAAAGTGGGTATAAAATACTTATTCTAGTGTGCAATTTGCCTTCTAAAAGCAACAGTGAAATTACAAGTTGGTACCTGGGATCAATTGGTACGTGCATGGATAAAATAATGTTACATACACAGTATATGGAATAGTACACTGCTGATTGTAACCCAATATTTTAAATTAAATTAATTGATGAATAGATTGATTAATGCATGGGTTTTTCTTAATGAGGGTACATATTTAGATTGGGTATGCTCACTGGTCCAGTTATCTGATGAAGCTCAGTGGTGACTGAGTGAAACGTAATCACGTAAAGCAGTATGGCGCAGTGGGTTAAGGCTCTGAGCTGCAAATCTGGAGAACTGGGTTTGAATCCCACAGCCCCCTAGGTGCATACTGTGTGACCCTGAACAAGTCACTTAACTTCCTTGTGCTCCCAGGTTGCACCTGCAAACAAGCTTTCAGCTTAGTGTGTCTCACCTGGTAAATAAATAATAATTGGTAATCAAGTAGTGTCGGCAAGCCAGTGAGGCTTGTTATAATGTGGCATGGTTTGGGTGTCTGTATGCACTTTATTTATTATAAATGGTAAGACATGAACCATTTTTCTTGTGTCTCACTTTTTGGTGGGTGCTTCTATATTGTGTTTTGCTGTTTCATTTATATTTTGAAGCACCACTAGATCAGTCCTGGTGCTCCTTCTTCCTTGTTACCTGTTTCACACACATACAGGAGTATAGGTTTCCCCATTGAGGGTTTAATAGGTCAGACCATGGATAATTTTTAGAGTCACACTAAAAAAACAATTGTGACTAGACAGTGTTGTTTACCCACACACCCGATATGGTGTTTTTTGTATGAATTTCAGTTTCTTCGTTTTTTACCACTGGGGGTGTCGGTAGTCCCCTCTTGCATACATTGAGAGTAAAGGCTTTAAAAGAAATAATGGCCGAGGGCATGGAGGGTCCAAGTTCTAACCCTACTACTGCCACTGGCTTTGCTGAGCTGCTTTTTTCTTCAGTAGAAGGCAAGAATCTTATTTTAGCTGCTATGGATACAAATCCACTGATACCAGAATCAGTTACAACAGAATTGAATGGACGTAGCACCTACAGACATTTTTTTTTTTGTATCTTCTATATCTTCTCTGGCAGGTTAGGGCATCCCTAGGGAGTAACCACTCAACCTCTGGCTTCTACTCCTGGTCTGAAACCACCCTCCCCAGAAGACATGTCACTGAGCGCCACCACCGCGGACTCATTCAGCCCCCCAGATCACCCCCTGGAGGAAGGCCCACCCCACCTACCTGGCAGCCATTTCTGTGATTACAGGAACGGTCCCTGGGCTGGGTTGAAGAGCTCAGTAGAGCCAGTGAAGGGTTGGTCTGGTGATGGGATGTGGGCCTCAGTTCCTGGGGTCTCTGTTGCCTCCCTGGTCCTCTGGGGTTTTTAGTGTAGTTTTCCACCTTGGGACATGGTGTGCAATGATTCCTGTGTGGCTTCAACCACTCCTCTGCCACTGGAGTCTGCTGTCTTCCCACACCCTACGACGTTCCTTGCTCTTGTGCTTCCTCCAGACTTCACTGGAGGCTATCACAGATCAGGGAACTCCCTGCAACCCACCCCAGGAGAGGAGAGCAGCCCTCCAGATGCTCAAACCTCTTCCTCCCCTGCCTACCCCCTTGCATTATGCTTCTGACGAAGGACTTGTTGATCTGAAAGCTAAAGCACTTTGTTCTTTTTGTTAAATCTATGTTGGTCCAATAAAAGGTATCATATCATTTGCATCTGGATCTGATTATATCTGGGAAAGGATGGATCATGGAAATGCTCTTTATGTTTATTGATAATATCTTACAGCCCTTTGAACAGAAACAGTGTTATTATATCCAGGATTTAACAGGTCATTAACACTGTAGAGGAATTAGCAATGTATGATGAGTGGTATTTTGCCACAATGTACATAAATTCACTATATACTGTCATCCCTCATGATGCAGGTTTATGAGCTTTGGAATTCTATCTGAAACAGAGGTCTGAATGGGGTCGAGTCCAGATACCTACTTGGTATTTATGGTATTTATTACAAATGGTGGAAATGATACTAACTAAGAATAAGTTTTTGTTTGGTGGCAACTATTATAGGCAAATCAAGGGCACTGTGATGGGGGCCACTATAGGTCCCAGCTAAGCAAATTTATTTGTTGGGTACTGAGAAAGGTGTTATCTGTACAGCACCACCACAAATCCTTTCTTTGATTGTTTGGATTTGTGGTGGCACTTTATAGATGATATTCTGATCATCTGGAAAGGTACAGTGGTACAGTTTGGGGAGTTCAATTGGTTGGACTCCACTAGTGATTGTTTAAGATTTAGCTATGTTATCCATA
The DNA here is from genome assembly GCA_016271365.2 of Neoceratodus forsteri. Lineage (NCBI taxonomy): Eukaryota > Metazoa > Chordata > Ceratodontiformes > Ceratodontidae > Neoceratodus > Neoceratodus forsteri. Next base: position 127,512,372 of record CM028136.1, on the reverse strand, counting down.
TTGAAGAAATTCATTTCTTGGATTTACATATTTATAAAAAAACCATGGAGGATGTGTGCACCAAACTGTTTCAGAGAACCATGTACTTCAATAGCCTTTTACAGACTGATAGTTGCCATACAGCACATACTGTGGGTAGCACCCCAAAGGGGCAATTGATTAGGACTCTGTGTAACTGTACAAAGAGGACAGAATTTGATAAGAAAAAGCTGGAGCAGGTCCATCAGTTTAAACAGTGGGGCTATGGAAATAACTGCATAGCTAGAACAGTTACAGTAGTGGATAACATGGACTGAGCCAATACCCCAGTGAACAAAATAATGTATCTATGTCTCCCATGTGTTGCCCCTTTGTCACTACATATTTGGTTAGAGCCTCATTAGTTAAAGAGATCATACATAGGAATTGGGGCATTTTGGCTATAGAACCTAAACTCAAGGAGGTGGTTTTGCATGGCCCCAGTGTTGTGTGCAGGCAGTCATGCACTATTAAAGAAAGAGTAGCCCAAGCCAGATTGCTAAGAAAAAAACATGTAAGGAATTTATTACTTCAGCAGATGGAACTGTAAAACAGATATAGCGGTTTATTACATGCAACAGCACATGTGTAGTTTATTTGTTAAACTGCAGTTGTCATTTCTATGTGGGCAGGAATACACACACCTTTAAAACAACAGTTGGAGAACATGTATGTGCCATATAAAACAAAAATAATATATATACTATAGTAAAACATATCATGGGGATCCGGGTGTGGTGCATAATATTAGTTTTACTGGAATTCAATGTGTGGATTGTGGGGTTGGGGGACCTGGAAAAGCTTGTGGGACAGAAAGAAAGTTACTGGATTTATGTTTTAAATGCCAGGAGTGACCAAGAACTTAATGTTACAATTGATTTAGCAGCATTCCTAAAGAAATTTTAAATATGTATGTAATTTATGTATAATGCTGATGTTTTCCTTTATTTGCAATGTTGTTCTGCATTTGTTGCTGCCATTCCTAAACATGGTTATAAAACATTTATTCTAATATGTAAATTGCCTTCTAAAAGCAACAGTGAAATTACAAGTTGGCATCTGGAATCGATCAGCAGGTGCATGGATAAAATAATGTTATATATATGGAATAGTAATGGAAGGTTGCAAAAAATTGCAAAAGGCAGCTTCTATAACACCTGGTGCCCAGACAAAGTAAATTCACAAAAGGAAAAGGCAGTCCAGCAACTCAGAAAAGACCATGTGCACTACAAGATGGTGAAATAATACATATTTATTCTGAATAAATAGTTCATTGTAGCAGCAAAAACATCACCATAGTACAAAAACAGTCAATATAAAAACCACCAATGTGTCACGTTATTCCAATGATTTTTCAGTACTGCACTGCTGAGTGTAACCCAAGATTTTAAATTAGTTGAATTAATTGATGAATATATTGACTGATGGATGGGTTTTTCCTAATGAGAGTACTTACTTAAACTTGGGTATGTTCACTTTTCCAGCTATCTGATGAAGCTCAGCAGTGACTGAGCGAACAATCAATTAGCGTTGGCTAGCCAGTGAGGCTTGTTGTAACATGACTGAAAGAAATGACGGTGGATAACAACAAACTATTGGAGGAAACGTACCTTGTGATGAAAGTTGGAGTGGGGATTAATCACTGGTAATGCCCGCTCGAAATAAGGAATAATCCCCGCATCAACTAGCAGTACCAGACAGTGCCAGCATAAAATGCGCTCTGTGCGAGTCGCATACACACACACACAGCACACCACCAAAATGTGCCAAACTCCCTACTTGTGAAAGAGGAGCAAACGCATTTTGATTATCCTACCTAGGCGCACAATGGTCAGTGTTAAACTGACAAATGTATTAGTTGTTAGCTATCTTTCCAAGTGGCGATTGACTTTGTGCAATGAAGTAATAAATCCCAGAATGCAATGTACCTCAGAAACAGGGTCAATCATAGGAAGCAATGCCTGTATTTGTCAAGGGAATAAAATCAATGTTACTGACTAAAAGGGAAAGGAAATGATGATTATAGTACATGTGGATGCCAAGGGAAATAATCAGTGTTTGGATTCTGTAAGCACATAACGATCTTATTGAGTGTGATAACCTGCTGTTGAATAATGAGCACTGTATCTGTAGAACTGTTTCTTCACAGACTAAAAGCTGTCAAATATAAAAAACAGATTCTGTGTTTTTATGTTGTATAACTCTAAACAGCTGTAGCGTGCAAAAAGTAGCTGTCATGTTACAAACACGTTAAGTCACTCTGAAGTCAGCTTCTACTGTGGAATTAATGCATGGTTGGGTGGTGGTAGGCACTTCTCAACCATACATTAATTCCCCAGTAGAAGTCTCCTTCATCGTGGCTTAATGCTTACCCAAACCATGCTATGTTATAAGTATCTGTATGCACTTTATTTATGAAAAAAAGTAAGACGGGAATTATTTGTTTTGTGGTCTCACTTTTTGGTGTGTGCTTCTATATTATGTTTTACTGTATCATCTATTTTGTGAATCACCACCAGATCAGTTCTGGTGTTCCTTCTCCTTGCTACCAGTACTCAAGCAGCAACTGTTAAAGGTATAGTCTCCTGTTAGCCTGTTAGCCTTCTTTGTTTTAAATTATTCCAGTTTAAATGTTTTTGTTTTAGTTTTTCTTTGTTGTGTAAGAGTAATAACAAAGACGGTCTTAGACAGGGGGTGCACTAAGTGGCTTTCATTGAAGAGCTACCTGTTTATGATGGGGGAGGAGAGGGTTCTCGGCACCAAGTGCTTTAACTCATGGTTGAAGGAATAGTGGAAAGAGGAGGAGCTTGGCTACAATAGGGACTGAGGACCCATCTTTAGGGATAAGGGCCATTACAGCAATCTGCAGTCTTCAGGGGATGGTTTACATGTCACAGTACTTTGATGGACATTGAAACTAGTCAAGGGGGTGACAGAAGGACTCCTGGAGGTATAAACTGTGCCCCTTTTGCAGACTAAGGTAGAGAATAAGGAAGACCTGAGGGGACATGAAATCCCCAGGGTGCAAATTAATAAAAGAAGAAGGGTGGTAGAAATGAAGCAGGATGGGACATGGGAATGAGAGCATTAAAAAGAGTGTTGGGGGGAGGAGGAAGGGCAAACAGGAAAAAGGGATAAGCAAACAAAGTGGTACCAAAATCTGGAAAGCCATTTGTGTGAATGCTAGGAGTCTAGGAAATAAAATTCCAGATTTAGAAGCCATCATGGCAGAGGCTGATCTGGATATTGTGGCCATCACTGAATCATGGTGCACTGAAAACAATGACTGGGACATACTCATCCATGCCATATTCTGTTCAGGGAGGACAGGGTTGAAAGTAAAGGAGGGGTGTGGTGCTTTATGTAAGGGAAGACATAAACGTGATGGAGATACAGGGAACAAGGGTGGGCAGAGGTACTATGGCTCTGCCTGGAGATGGGGAATGGAGTTATTATTTGCACTTGCATGCTCTACAGATCAGCAGCACAGGGGGAGGATTTAGATAAGGTACTAGTGGAAGCCACTGACAAGATGGAAGAAAGGGGGAGGTGCTGTTAATGGGGGACTCCAGTATGCCAGATGTAAATTGGAGCCTGCTTGCTACAGCTTCAGCTAGATGCAGAGACATTCTGGACTCTCTGCAGGGGGCATTTCTCAAGCAACTAGTCATGGAGCCCACTCATGATGGGGCAATACTGGACCTTGTACTCACTAACAAGAACAGTGTTGAAGATGTCAAGGTGAGGTGCAAAGTAGGGACCAGTGATTACTGTACAATGTGGTTCAACATAAGGATGGCTGTGGAATTGAATCACACAAGAGTGAGTGTCCTGTACTTCAGAAGGGCAAATTTTGAAAAGATGGGTGAATGCCTCATGGATGTCCTGGTGAGGAGGGGTGACCTGGGTGGGGTGCAGGAACAGTGGCTGAAGCTAAAAGAGGGTATAGTGAAGGCAACAAACCTCTATGCCAGGCAAGTTAGCAAAAGCAAGAGGAAAAAGGCCACTATGGTTCTTGAAAGAAGTAGCTGAAAAGCTAAAGGCTAAATGTATTTATTTATTTGAATTTTGATGACCGGGTAGGCCCACTAATACAGGGCTATCCCTTTTTCAGGGGAGACCCGGAAGTAGGTACATACATTCCATGAGATACAAATATACAGCCTTTACACAGTAGAAAAATAAATATAAGAGAAGTCATGAAACATACTATAACCCCCCAAGGGTTGGGGCTTACCTTGTTGCCCCAGGGACCCCGTTCCTGCTCCAGCTCCTTCCGTTGCCCTCCACTGCTGGTCGGGGTACTGGGGGTCTCCTGATCTTCATCCAGTCCCCTGTTTTGTTGCTGGGGATTATTTGGGGCCAGAGGAGCCAGTCTCAGGACCACTGCTGCGCTGTGCACTTTAAATGTGCCAGCAGGGTTCATGTATGCACTGTGGCACAAGTTGATTTTTGGACCACTGTAGTGGCTGCTTGATCACCTCTAAAGTGATGCTGACCCCCTAAAATGAGTTACTCGGAGGCTGGACACCTGAAGGAGGTGCATAAGAAACCTCCTCGGTGTTTTGTTAAAGAGCGCCTATAAGCATTTAGAATGGGGGCATATTTAAATATGTATGAGCAGAACATAACTATTGATGAGCTGCCTAGCTGCCTGGGAGGACTGCACATTTCAGAGGGAGTGACCAGCAGACTGAACTGTTTAAATATATAACTCTGCAGCAGGAAGATAGTGGGCAAAGCTGCTGTTGTACACTGGAGCATTTATGTTTACAAACTGTGTCATTTGGCTGCAGGAACACTTTAAAGATAGTGCTACTGTATAAACTGTATGGAACTGTGTATTGAGCTGCCATCTTTGTTTCTTTGACCCCCTGTGCCAGCCAATCAATAGCTTAGGTGCCCAAAGACTGGTGAAATGCCTTTTGGGAAAGGTGTGAACTTTATTCAAGGTGCCAAGAACTAATCACCAATTAATGATTGAATTAGATTAATGTTTATTAATATTTGTGAAGGACAGCAAGATTTAACCATTTGGAAGCTGAGATTTGTTATGTGAAACTCCAGGGACACTTGTGGTTAGGGCAGTCTGGCTTGGGCTCTATTCGAGTCAAGACGGCTCAGTCTGTGTGTGAAAAAAAAGATTTTAGAAGCCTGTCAAGGGTTTTCAGTCAAACGTCTGGAGAATTGGAGAAAAGGTTTGGAGAACTGTCTAACGGTTTTTGGTCAAATGTCTGAGATTTGGAAGAAGGATTCTCCTGCCTGGAGAATCCAGTGATTTTAACAGTTGAACCTGAAATCGCCTGAAGGAACCCTGAGCTTCTTAAAAGGGGTTTGTGGAACTGTACAGTATGTGCCAGTGCCTGATTTTGGCAATCTTCGTCTCAAAAGTTAAAAGACATTGTGGAAAAGGTTTGCAGGGCTCAAGAGCCAAGGATCCTGCTTGTGATGCTGAAATCTGGCTGTTTAAAGGTGGAGTGCCACTTAAGGGACTGTTTGCTGCTAGCCCATCACCACTGGCAAGGTGGAATTCCAAGGGGGCTGTTGGCTACATCTTGGAGCTGCTAGTTCCAATTTAGGCTGCAAGTCAGACACTGAAAATCTGCTCCCCCACAACTTGGAGCCAGGTAGGGAAATTGCTAATCCCTATCAAGTGGGACGGACTTGGCCACAGGTGTGTGCCTGAGTGCTAGGGCACTCTGGATCTGTTTGGGGAGCCAGATCAAGGAGTCTCTCCTGGGTCTGGGTTCCCTTGTGGCCTAGGAGGCTTTGCATTTGTGCTCTGCAATCTGGCCTGCTTGGCAGACTGAAGGTAACAAGCTGATAAACTCTGCATGTAAGTCAGAAGGTGTCAAGCTGCAAGATTGTTCAAGCAAGTCCAAGGTCAACCAGTTGCCAGCATTTTCTTCATCCTTCAGGCCAGTATTTGCTGTCCATCTGCTTGCCATACCACAGAGCAGCTGTTTCCTGCTTGCTCAAACCTACTGTGTCAGCACCTGAATCCCAGGGCCTGCAGAACCGTGAGTAACCCAGGGCTTGCTCTGCCAAAGGGGATTATTTCAAAGTTGTTAATGTTTTCTGATAATGTTTAGTCCAAGGGCCCTAATGCCGGGCAACCTGTGGTAGTGAGCAGGCCTTCATTAAAACCTGGGTACCTAGTCAGGACAGGAAAAGGGGGTTTACACTGGTACCAGTGAGGTGGACACTATTAATGTTTTGGCCTATGGGCCTTACTAATTCAACTAATCCTTTCATCCCTAATGGTAATCCCTTGTCCAGGTACCCTTTTCCTAGTCCTGTATTTTAAAATAAAGCTGTTTTGTTCTTTGCAGTTCCTGTGTTGTAAGCATATTGTTGGCTACTGTCATTAATTATATGTGTTTTACAGTATTGCCAAACAAAGTGATATACAGTTTGTGGGTGACAAGAAGGGGAGGTGGGTAGGTACAGCATCCCAGGAGGCTGTACTATTCTAACACCTGGCCCACTATTGTTTACTCTGGCTGGAGGCACTGCACTATTTTATTTCTATTTTGGGAAAGAACCCCCCCCAATCACCATTGAAACAGAACCCAGGCCTCTTAACCTGTATAGCAGTTAGCAGGCAGGGGTATTAACCCACTGGAACATGGCGTCTGGGCTACTCAGGGTACAGGTTACTAGTTACAATCAGGAGCTTCAAGAAATGTTCATTCAGAAACAAGTCACAAGGTAGATAAAGCAGTCATAAATGGAGATGTCCAGGGTCCATCCGGAGATTGGCGAACACCCAGGTGGCATTTGAAAGGTGTATGGAGATGCTACAGGAAGAGGATGGGGAGGTTATCAGGGGAAACAAAGGGAAACAGAGAAAGCAGTAAGGAGTGCAAAGGCACAAACTGAGGAGAGAATACCCCAGGTGGCAACAAAAGGGGACAAGACATTTTTTAGGTATGTAAATAAAAAGAGAAACACCAGGGGAGGGATTTTAAATTAAAAAGCAAAAGGAGGGGGGACTGTGTAGAGGCAGACTGGGAAAAAGCACACATCCAGAACAAATACTTTTGTTCAGTATTCACAGAGGAAGGAGAAGAGGGGTCACAAAAAGTAACCGGAGCTGTGGATGGAGGGAGGTGGACACTAGTCCTTGTAAATCTGAAAGTGGACAAAGCGATGGGGCCAGATGGGTTGCATTAAAGGGTATTGAGAGAGCTCAGGGAGATACTGGCTGCATTTCTGACAGTCATATTTAACAACTCACTGGAAATGAGATTGGTTCCAGAGGACTGGAGAAGTGCAGATGATGTCCCATTTCACAAAAGTGGTAGCAGAAAGGAGACTGGCAACTATAGGCCTGTCAGCCTGACATCGGTGGTGGGAAGTTATTGGAATCACTGCTGAAGGAAATGATTATGGAATATCTTCAATCCAATGGATTACAAGACACAAGGCAGTATGGATTCACAGAGGGAAGATCATGTGAAATGACTGGTAGATTTATTTGATTGAGTGACCACAGAATTTGATCAGAGTGGAGCAGTGAACATGGCCTTCCTAGATTTCTGTAAGGCTTTCAACACCATTCAACACTGGAGACTCATATGGAAGCTGGGCAGCTTAAGGGTGGGTCCAAAAGTGGTAAACGGGGTAAAAAATTGGTTAGGAGATAGAAACAGTGGGTGCTGATAAATGGAGTACAGTCCAGAGAAGGGAGGGTGACCAGCAGGTTGCCTCATTGATCAGTACTGGGACCAGACCTCTTTAATGTCTTTGTAAGTGACATTGTGAAGGAGTTGGAAGGGAAGGTCTGCCTCTTTGTGGACAAAGCCAATATTTGCAATACTGTGGACAGTGTGGTGGGGGTGTATGGAAAGAATGAGCAGAGACCTGCAAAAACTCAAGGAGTGGTCAAGAGTATGGCAGCTGGGATTCAATGTGAAAAAGTACAAAATCATGCACTCAGGGCACAGAAATCCAGTGGTGGTGTGCAAAATGGGTGGTGAGGTAGTGATGTCCACCAAACAGGAAAGAGATCTGGGGGTAATAATATCTGATTACCTAAAGGCAGTCTGATGGTGTATCAAGGCAGTTGCAGTAAGATAAGGCATTTGGGAGGTCTAGAGGGATGCTGGGCCCCTAAGGAGGGGTATCGCCAGCAAAAAGAGGGAGGTGTTGTTGCCTCTGTATTGACTGCAGATAAGATCGCACTTGAGACCGCATATCCGGAAGGACATTGAGTGGAGGCTGTCCAGAGGAGGCAACTACAATGGTTCAGGGTCTGCATCAGAAGCCCTATAAGGAAAGTCTAAAGGACCTCAATATGTACACACTGGAGGAGGGAGGGGGGTTATGATTGAAACCTTTAAATGCAGCACAGGAATAAATAAGGTACAGGAGGGAAGCTTTTTTTCTGAAAAAAAATGCTCAAGAATAAGGGAACATGTTATGATGCTGGAGAGGGGTAGATTCAGAAGAGATGTGAGGATGTACTTTCTCACAGAAAGCATGGTGGATGTTTGGAACAGTCTCCCCATGGAGATAGAGGTGGTGAAAACAGTGGTGGGGTTCCGCAATGCATTGGACAGGCATAAGGGAATCTTACTGAAAATGAAGGGGAAAGAGGCAATGATCAAGTAGGGTCTTCTTTGACACTGTAAGATATTGAAAAATGGGCAGGCTAGTTGGGCCAAGCAGTTCCTTATCTTCTGTCAAATTCTATGTTTCTATGTTTCTGTATAACATTCATTTAGCTGGACAATATTCACCATAACTGGCTGCTGATGGCAATCATTATAGTAGTGCTGTATGGTTAGAGATGAGAATCCATTTCTGTTAAATCCCTACTTTTGGTTATTAACTTTGGCACTGTTTCACTTTTTGCCATTCAATTTGACATAACAATGTGAGTCCCAGGATATCCGGGTTTTGAAAATTTGGTAAGTTTCTCTATCACAACAATATCCAAATTGCTGTTCAAAAGCTTGAGGAATGGTACCACTAAGGCATATATTATCTCTGATCTAGAGGTTTTAATTTTTAACCCAGATAGATTACCATAGGTGGATAGCAGATGTTCAAGTTTAGGCATGTTCTCAATTGGGTCTCAGAGAAGAATAACTGTTGGAACCTACATTTCTCTTTTTGATACAATTCTGTGTATTTTCCCTTACACTGCATGAATTATTATGCAATTTGCTGGTCTCCAATGTACTATTTGGTTATTGCGTAGCCATATGCTGTAGAGTTTCTTACAATATATTGACCTATGTATTAACAGAAAATCTCTCATGGTATATTCATTTATTTATTGCATTTTGGTAACCGAGTAAGCCCACTGAGCCAATACGGTCCCTTTTTCAGCAGTGACCTGGATTGAAACAATACAACATAAGTGCAACATTTAGGAGAGAACAAATACAATGAACAGTTCGATACAATAATATACAATTACAGGTACAGTTACAAAGAGACCTTGGAGTCAAACCATGTTACAACATGACAATTGAGCCATTAGGCTAAGTGCACAGTATAAATTCCTAAGCAGTGAACATACAAACATATGAACATATGTATTTGCCAGCAGAAATAGGCCACCTGGTCTATCAAGTCTGCTCGAGTGTGCAGCTAGCACCCTCGCCTTGCAGCTGCTCCACCCCCTCCCAATCATAATTACCCCCCCTCACATTGTCCCATCCCCTTTTGAAACTACTCTGCTGTCTTACAGGCTACCACCTCCTCCAGTAGAGCATTCCATTCCGCCATTGACCCTCTCTGTGAAAAAGTGTCTCTCATTTCCATCCTAAATCTTCCCCCCTCCAATCTAAGGCTATGCCCTCTTGTGTCCCTCTCCCTCCTCAGCCTGAACATCCCTTCGTGCAAAGATTTTTATTTATTTATTTATTAGACTCTAGGATTACAAGTACCTTTGAGCAGTAATTGCTCATTTACAAATGTTCCACATCAAAGGTAACATGCATACAAATGTTGGCAATGGTTAACAGTCATAACACACATTAGAAATTACAGATATTACTGGAGAGCAACTTAGTAAGCAGCTAGGTAAAGTAACAGAGTAAGAGATTATGAAGCAAAGGACAGTTAGTGTGAGCAGGGTAGGAGTGGGTCAGTAAGAAGTAGGCATGCTGATATTATCCAGATTATCTGGAGAAGTAGGTTAGTGGAAACAGGTGCAGGGAGGGGGAACAAAAAGATAGTGTGAAAGTTTGTGTTCGAACTGAGTGAGGGAGGTAGAGGAGAGAATCTCATGCATGTGTGAATTCCAGACGGACATTGCTGTAAAGGCAAATGACCACCTGCCAACCATCAGACGGGGGTTGGGAGTAACCTGGATGGGGAAGGCCGTGGATCATAGGGTGTGCTGAATATGTTTATAGTTGATGAGATCACTCAGGCAGGGCGGGGTATAATGATGAACCAAGTTAAACATAAGGCACATTGTTGTATACAGGAATTTGTTCTCAAGGTGTGCCCAGCATAGAGAGGAGAGAACTTTGCAGTGATGAAGACAAGGGTCTGAACTGAAAGTGAAACGCCCAGTCCTTAAGTAGAGTTGATTAACACGTGCAAGAATGGATGCCAATGCTTGGAGGAGCAGCAGGGCACCATAAGCTAGCAGGGATAGAACAGTAAACATCACTATTTTTAGACATGAGGCCCTAGTCAGGAGGGGATGGAGGAGGTAAAGGTGACCAAGCTGCTGGTTTAAAGTTTTTGACAAAACATTGACATGAGTCTCAAAAGTGAGTGAGGGATTTAGGGTGACACCCAGATATTTAAAATAGATAAATAGTCAGACTCTTCCAGACAGCTGAAAGTGAATTTCAGCCCAGGGGAGGATTGGGTGGCTCTTGCTGCTCGTTCCCCCTGCAACGGACACTTTCTACAAGTGGAGCACCTCGTGGTTGAGGCGCCGGCTACCTTCTCTGAGCCGGTCGGACCTCCCCCGATGAATTCACTGTGGGATTTTCGGCAGCAGCACTTCGGGCTTCCTTGGACAGTTGGGCAGCATTGTTGGGGACTTGAAAAAGAAATAACAGACTCAGGGCATGAAATTATCTGAAGATTCGGGGATTTGACTTTTTTCCTTTCTGGCACCAAGTTTAAAAAAGGCACCTGCGCCTCATTGGTCCCCCCAGCCATGATGATCGGGCAGCCTGACAAATAAGGCTGTGACCGAGCACCAGCAATTAGACTCCTCCAGACGTCTGAAAGCAAATATCGACCCAGGGAGGATTGGGCAGCTGTTGCTGCTCACTCCACCTGCAACAGACACTTTCTACAAGCAGAGCACCTCGGGGTTGAGGCGCCGGCTACCTTCACTGAGCTGGACGGACCTTCCCCGACTAATTCACTGTGGGGATTTTCAGCAGCAGCACTCAGGGCTTACTTGGACTGTTGAGCAGCATTTTTTGGGACTTGAAAAATTCCCACCCACCCGCCTCATTCCCTCCTCCCGTTAAATGCTTGCTAACCACGCCCATCTACTGCCTGGAACCAACCGGGTTTAGCAATTGCCTGTAACAGCCCTATCTGTCTTCACCATTGGCTGCAAACTAGCTTGCTACTGCGTACTTCTCTTTGATACATTGGAAACAACCAATTACAGACTGTCTAGTCATTACTTGCATAGATCACTTACTGTCTTTCATGTAATAAGGTGCAGGCTAGAACTGCTAGGGAGTAGGAAATACAAGAATCTGAATGTACAATGTAATAGCACCTGTATGTCAATCTAATCTTGGATGCTTATGGCCTGTTGAGATCCCCAGCTGTTTGATGGTACATACCTAGTAGCCGCTTGTCAATTCTGCCCTATCTGTATACTCCTACAGAAGATACAGAGTAAAGAAGTGTCAGGTAGACTACAGTAATTCTAGCTATCACACTTGGGTGATTACAAGATAAGCAACCCTAGGTATCCTTAAGGTTACCCCACCTAACTAGAGATCCCCCTACCCATAATCATGACTCTAAAACAGGGTATACCTTGCCATTATCTGCCCAACAGAGGACTACTCCTGGCCATCATATACATCCTATTCCTCCTCTGGATTGATGGGCTTGCCTGCACAGGTGACTCAGACTCTGAAGGATCCCAGAAGCCTGATACCCTTCCATACTCCTGTTACTTACTCCCTTCCCAGGGTAGACTCCAGTCCCTCTTGATAACCCACAAATTTACTAAGAAAGGCATTTGGTACGCCACCATCTTCCATGCAAAAAGGACTCTCAGAAGAGACCTAATCCCAACACCCAGCCCCACATCACTTTGCCTCCTCGCCACCCTCCTGCTCTTGGCTGGAGACATACAACCTATCCCATGTCCTCCCCCGATAACCTCTTGTTATCCTCACCTCAGTACCCTCACTGGGTGTCCTTGAAGGGTAAGCGGTTTGCTCACATGAACATTTGTAGCCTGCGGCCCAAGATGCAAGAAGTGCAAGCATGGTTGGACCTGTACCAATCAGATGTGCTGGCTGTTTCAGAGACATGGCTGAAACCACACGTACTCTCACACGAGGTCAATGCCCTTGGGTATCACTCCTACTGAAGAGACAGGACCAACAAAAGAGGGGGTGGGGTCCTAATCTATGTAAAAGATACCCTGAACTCAGTACAGGTCAACCTACAGTACAATGCTTGTACTGATAGCGAAGCAATTTTTGTTCGCTTCACCCTTGGGCACTGCAAGCATCTCACCGTTGGCTGCATCTACAACCCCCCTAAGAACGCTCCCCAATCCTTGGAGGCAGTCGTAAAGAACATAGCCAAGTAGGTCTCCTTGGAACTCCTCATCCTGGGAGACTTCAACTTGAACTGGGCCCAGGACGCAAACCTGTTTCTAAAAGGACTGCTCCAAGAAGCAAACCTCTTTCAGGTCATCTCTGAACCCACAAGACTGAACCACAAAACTGGTAATCACTCCACCCTTGACTGGGCTATGGTGACCAACCCCTGCAACATACTGACTGCTGGTACTGTGGCTGATGCCCTGAGCAACCACTTCCCCATATTCTGCATCTGAAAGAATAAGGTGCCAAGGGTTCCACCACAAATCCTGTCTGCATGGGACTATACCCACTTCTCACCTGAACTATTCACCGACCACCTCAGCAGACTAGATTGGAATCCAGGCAAACTCCTCCACAATCTGGACGAGGTGGCTGCCTTCTTCCAGAGATCAGTCATCACGGCAGCAAACCTCTTCACACCTATGAAAAAGCTCCGTGCTAAGGGCAGCTGCTACAAATAGATAACCCCTCTATTAAAGGCCCTGTTGATTAACCGTGACAAGGCTTGGAAAAAGTTCAAGCACTCCTCCCTACCTGCCGACTTCGTAAATTACAAAACCCTCAGGAATAAGTGTAAACTGGCTATAAAAACTGCCAAAAGGGAGTATGTCACATGTCTCCAGAAATAAAACCTAGGGAACCCTAGACTTCTCTGGGCTCACATTAATGAGCTGTTAAAAGGGAAAGGCAGGTCCGAACCTGGTCCCATCAAAGTCAACGGACAACTGTTAAAAGATGAGCTCCAAATTGCCACTTCACTCAACCACCACTTCACCAACCTTGATGCATACAAGGCTGGTCTACCACCCCCCAACACTGACCCCAATATGTGGGCACTCCCTAACCTAGGACTCCCATCCTTTCACCGTAGGCTGGTCAAGCCAAAAGAGGTTCTTCCACTACTTAAGACCTTAAAAACCTCGGGATCCGGAGGTCCAGATGGGATTCATCCCAGGCTGCTGAAGGATTGTGCCACTGCCCTGGCCAGACCCTTGTCTTGACTCATCAACTGCTCCTTGATGGAGAGTGCAGTCTCTAAACAGTGGAAGCAGGCCCACATGGTCCCCATCCACAAGGGAGGTCGCCGAGAGTCCATTGGCAATTATAGGCCAATCTCCCTCCTCTGCATCTTATCAAAACTTCAGGAAAGGTTGATCTGTGGACAACTCTGAGACTACTTGGAGGTTCATCAACTTCTGGCACCCTCCCAGCATGCATTCAGGACCAGGCATGGGACTGATACTGCCCTGACCAAATTCTCTACTCCAAGACCTGGTCAAGTGGTCCCCTACTTGAGCGGTCTTCATAGACCTGTCCAAGGCTTTCAACCTGGTCAATCACAACCTGCTTCTAGCCAAGCTGGGCAACATAGGCCTCAACTGCCATGCTCTAAGGTGGTTTGAAAGCTACTTAACTGGTCGCACACATAGGGTAAAATGGAAGGATGCCATATCTGACTCACTTCCACTAAAAGAAGGGGTGCCTCAAGGATTGATACTCGGCCCCCTCCTCTTCAACCTGTTCACTAATGATCTAAGTGACCACTGTGGCAGGAGCATTGTCATCCAGTACGCGGACAGCGCTGTCATCTATCGATCCACTACCAACCTGGCAGACCTCAGTTCCTTACTGCAAGATGACCTACAATCCCTTAAGAACTGGCTCATTGAGAACAGAATGGTCCTTAACATGAACAAAACCAAGACCATGTTGTTTGGTCCCAGATCTCTCAGTCAGGACAGAAATCAACTCCTACATCTCACCTCCGCAGCTGATACCTGCATAGAAGTAGTGCCCTCCCTAAAATACCTCAGCCTCACCTTGGGCCAGGGTCTCACCTTAAAGAACCATATGGACCAAGTCCCCAAAACTATACATGGGAAACTAGGTACTCTCTACCGATTAAAATACCAGCTGGTACCGGAAGCCAGGGTCGCTATCACCACCAGTGTCCTCCTCCCGACACTCACATCCCAGTCGTATATGGGCTGGTGAAGACTGAGAAGAACAGACTCCAAGTGCTGTACAACAATGTGGTGTGCTTTGCCTCTCTGGTAAACTGCAGGAATCATCACTGTGACACCCAATCCCTACTCAACTGGCCATCACTGGATGCCCACCTCTAGTACCCTTTGCTATGCCAAGCCTACAAGTTAATCAGCCCAGCTCCTCCCCCTAGTCTCTCTGGACTTGTCGCTTTAAAGTATAATCCCCGGCCCCTCTGCTCTGCAGGATGAACTCTTCTACAAGTCCCCAGAGTAAGAACCAATGCAGGCGGCAAGTCATTCGCTCACACTGCTCCCACCCTGTGGAACACACTCCCTCCTGGTGTGCAGGAAGCACCCTCTATTAAAAGTTTACACACTAGGCTCAAGGCCCACATGGTGCTAGCCAGTACCTGCCACTGCATCGAACCCTGAGACCACCCCTCAGATTTTAAGGTTTTCCTGGACCTCTCTTGACTCTGGTTGGTACCAGTACTATCAATCAACTTTGCAGCTCCCTCTATTTACTTTTCATGTATCATGACCGTATGTTGCAGGTAAAGCATGTAATTCATGCTCACTGTTTCACTATGCTGAACCATACCATATCTTGCCTGTAATACATGTAAATCATGCTCACTATTTCACTTTCTGTTCAATGAAAATCCTGGGTTTCCCTTGAAAAACGGAACTCCGGGGCCCAGTGGGCTTACCCGGTCACCAAAATTTAATAAATAAATAGCTTTAGGGAGTTGCCTTCCTTCGATCTGACTGCAAAGGGGTGCTGAGATGAGGATATGGACACTGAGTTATGAAACAACATGGACTTGGTCTTCTTTGTGTTAAGGACCAGACAGTTATCATGAAACCATTCCTCAAGGACATGGATATCAAATTCAAGGTTCCGGTTTATCCAGCCCAGGTCAGAGGATGAGCCATAGACAATTGCATCATCCACATAGAGATGAACTGTGGTACCTCTGCAGTTAAGCATTAGGTCATTATGTTTGCTTGCACGCATGTGCAAGAAACATAGTGCGATGATCCAAAATATAGCATTCCCCCTCCCCACACAGACGCACGTGCACGCATATTGCGTGCTCATGTGCCTCTCCCCCCACGCACACACTGTATAGCTGACGGGGGTGCCCAATCCCCTGTTGGCTTCCCTGCCCCGCACCAAAAAGCTGTGCAGGTGCCGGCGAGGCCACCCCAGTGTGGCAAAAACTGTTATAGCCGACGGGGGTGCCCAATCCCCCGTCGGCTCCACGGCTCCACGCTTCCCCCTAAAGCTTTCAAGGTGCCATGCTGGGAGCCCACCCCAGCATGGCAAAGCTTGTTGTGGCTGACAGGGGTGCCTAATCCCCCGTCAGCTCCAGTCCCCCCCTCAAACAGCCTTTCCAGCTGCCATGCTAGGAGCCCACCCCAGCGTGGCAAACGTCCAGCATCGTCTTAATAATAAAAAAAAACCTGTAAACAAAAAAGGTCCCTCATAGTCTCAATGCCCCCACCTTCACCCACCCACTGCACACCCTGCCTCCCCACACCCCCCTCACCCCATACTTACCTGCGGAGTCTGACCAATGATCTTCAGTGGACCGGGAACACCTCTGCACTCTTCAAAGCCGAATGCGAACTGAGGAAATGCCGGTAAGCTGTATAATGTACTAAATAGGGTTTTTTCAACTTTGCTGCATATCTCAGGCATTTTTTGGAATTTTGACTCCAAATTTTCAACGTGGGGTTTTTGGGGCCCCTCCTCAAGAATTCTGTCACTGTCATGGCGTTAATTGGGCCTGAAGGGTGATTTCATGGTCATTGTGCAAAATCACCTTTCGGGACCGATTAACAAAATGACAGTGCCAGTGTTCATAAGGTGGGCTCTCAAAAAGCCTATGTTGCAAATTTTGTGAAAAATTCCTTAAAGTGACTGTTTTATGAGTGTGCATTGTGCAGTTCCTACACACACTTGTAAGTTCTCGAATTTTTAATATTCACACTCAGGATTTTCAATATTGCCATTTTACCACACTTCCTTCTGAGCAGTACAGCTGCCATTTTGTAGCGCACAATGGTGCAGTCGGTATGCGAAAGCAATATTTGGGACACATTAAGAAAATCACAGTGACACTGGTCATGAGCAGAGGTCTTAAAATGGCTATGTTGAAAATTTGGTGACAAAAGTCCATAAAATGACTGTGTTAAGAGTGAGCATTGGGCAGTTTCCATGCACCCTCGTAAGTTCATGAATTTGTAATATTTTCAGTCCAAATTTTCACCATTGGCATTTTTCCACACTTCCTTATGAACAGTACAGCTGTCATTTTTCACAACATGGCCGAAATGTGTTTTCACACTTTCAGCACAGAAATGCGTGGTCGCTGTGGGAAATCATTGTTCAGGACAGATAAAGAAAATCACAGTGACACTGTTCATGATCGGAGGTTCCAAAATGCCTGTGTTGACAATATGCTGTAAAAAATCCCCAACTAATTACATTACGGGTGTGCGTTGCACAGTTTCTAAGCACGCTCGTGACTTCACCATTTTTTTTAATATATTCACTGCAGATTTTCCACATTGCCATTTTTTACACCTCCCCATGAACAGTACAGCTGTCATTTTTTACATCCTGTTCGGAGTGTGTTTTCGCACCTGTGGTGACAAATGTCGTAGTCGCTGTGCAAAAGCAGCTTTCGGCTAACAAACTGATATTGCCACTGTTCATGAGGTGGGGGTCACAAAAAAACCATGTTGAAAATTTGGAGTGAAAATACCAACGAATGCCTGAGGTGTTAGGGTTTCCGATCATAATGCCCCACTCTGTAGAGAATGATAGGCATCAGGGCTGTGACTTGGGATTGTCGCCTGCAATGCTCATACCATTCCACCCCCAACCACACCCTGCAACCACTGAGAGGCATCGAGGTGTGCCTTGGACTCTTCAGCCCCAACGTTCACCCCATTCTCCTATAATGCACCCATCTCACTGTATTTCCTGATGGAATGGGGTGCGCATAAGGGCCTAAGACCCCAAGGCACACCGTGACACTTGTCAGTGTCTGCAGGGTAGGGTGTGGTGAAATGGTGTGGCCGTTATGTCTGATGACCCAAAGGCACACCCCAATGCCTGCCAGTCTCTGCAGGGTGCTGGTGGACTTGGTTTCAGTTCAATACTTCACTGCCCATCCTTATATGCAGCTCTGTAACTCCTACACTACCAATGCCAATGCCAGCAAGCAAACATTCGGCATTGACAAATGCTTTTTTATAAATAGTGAAAATAATAGCAGCCCCAGTGTGCAGCCCTGTGGAACACCATGTTGGATTTGTCAAAGTTCTGAGAAGGCCCCAGACAACTTGACCCCTTGAGAACAGTGCAAAAGGTAGTTACAGAGCAATGCCAGGGCAGTAGAACCAAGGCCCAGTGTATGGCATTTACACAGTAGTAGATTGTGGTCAACTATGTCAAAGGCCTTCATTAGGTCAATGAAGACCACGCCCATAGCTTGACCTTAGTCCAAGGCAATGGATATATAAATCGTAACTTTTATTAGATCAGTCAGTGTACTGTAGTTCTTCCTGAAGCCGTGTTGGTAAATAGAGAGGAGGTTGTGTGATTCTAGATAGCCCTGGAGTTAATTATAGAGAATGCATTCTTGTATTTTTGCAGTTGGGCACAGAATCAAGATGGGTCTGTAGTTTTCAACTAAACTAGTTGGACCTCCTTTTTGGATTAGGACTACCACTGCTACCTTCCATTTGTCAAGAACTGTGCCTGTAAGAAAGGGCCTGTTTATTAAGTTCCTTACAGGTATAGTGATACCCTCTGCCCCAAGTTTTAGAAACTTAGTTTCAAGGCTGTCATAACCGAGAGAACTTTCAGGTTTTAAGGCCAAAAGCAACCTGTCTACCTTCTTGCTGATAGCTAGTTTTAGATGGAAGGCAGGCCGTATTTCCAGGTCAGCATGTGCAGGGGGAGGGGTTAGTAGGGCAGGCAAAGCAGGAGGTATATTTATCAAGCTCAGTAAAGAATTAATTGAAACCACTTGCAATTGAAGGGGGATCTGAGAGGACTTGGACTAGGGCTTTGAAGGAGCTGGGATTTACTGTAGTTTTACCTTTCATTAAATTGTTAATTTGCTTCCAAAAGTTCTTTGGGTTGCTGAGGTGTTCAGTCAGAAGTGATTTGAAGTAATTTCACTTTGCTTTGTAAATGGAGTTCTTGCAAGCATTCCTAAGCTGACCCCACACCAGGCACTTGGATTAAATCCTAATACTGACACTGTAGTACAGCATGGGGGGGGGGTGCTACACTCTCAAGGTGCCGTGTTTTGGATAATATGTTAAACCGAGGTCCCATCTTCCTGTTCTGGTGTAGTTCAGGTGGATGTTAAGGATCCCATGGCACCTCTCGAAAAGAGCAGGGGAATTTTTTATTCAAAACTCAAAGCAAAATACACAAAATTGTATTACGTCATACAAAATCATAATGGAAAAAAAAAACATAAATAAGTATTGCATCATACATTAACTTCAAACATGAGTAATCCTTATTTATACAAAACCCCTTCCTCAGTGAAAGGGTAGGGAAATTATGTTATTAAAACTTGAAAAAAATATATAAACATAATTGTATTGCTTCACACAAAATCATAATGCAAAAAGGGAGAAAGAAAAATAAGTATTCCATCTTACATACAATACAAATAGTCATTAACAAAACCAACACTCTTCCCCCACTAGAAGAGTAGGGGAATATCTCTATTCAGGACTGGAAAGCAAAATGCATACACAAAGTGTTACACCACACTGAATCATACTACAAAAGAAAAAGGAAATAAATAAAACATAAGTAAGTATTCCGTCATACTTTCTAGGACAGCCTGACATATCCCAAGGATGCTGTAACCACTCCCCCTCCCCCCTTGAAAGGAGCAGGGGTACAGTTTATTCAGGTTTGAAAGGCAAAATTAAAAGTATTGCACTATACCAAACCACACTAGAAAGAAAAAAAGTTAATAATAATATGGCTCCTGTCCATAATAAATTTAGGAAACACAGTTATTTCTTATTCTGAGAGAAAAAAATGTTTAAGAGAAAAGACAATTTCCCTAAATTACCTATGATTCTCTCCAAGCATCATTTGCTTATATTACACCCATATCCAACCAAGACATATTTCTCCACCATAATCTATACAATTCCGGAAGAACTTTGCTCTTTTCAATACCTTGCCACCATAACACCACTTTCCGCAATAACAAAAATAATTGCTCCCCTGATAATTGCTGCTGTCTGATGGACGATCCACATCTAGCTAACCAGAGTTGATAACTAATGTAACTCATTATCAACCTAATTGAAATAGCATCACATTTTACCCATGAGCCTGGCAACACTCCCTCTGTCCAAATCTGAGGAGACTGATTTTTAAAAGGGTTCAGAGGCCAGTTTTTGTGGAAAACTTCCCAAAAGAATACGGCAAATGGACAATCTAATAAGAAATGTGTAAAAGTTTCTATTTCCTCCATACATTCATTTCCTCTAGGACAAGTGCGTTCTTTAAGACCCTTATGTTTTAAATTGGCCCGACACCCAATTTCTGGTGAGCACATAACCATATGAAATCTCTCATATAGCATGAAAGTCTCTTACTGGATAAAAAGGAGTTCATCAAGGAGTGTTGGGCACTTGATTGCAAGGAATACCATGGGGATACATAAAAGAAGGATTCCAATATCCAATTATATAAGGATGTTCTTGATCATGTATGGAGGGAAGTCTTCGTGACCTTCCAAAGTTTTAATTTACTTACTACCCCCACAAAGTGACCTGACAGATGGGTTATCCGAGTCTGTCTAGGAAGAGGGGTAGACAGGTCCCAATCACTTAGTAGGGGCCCAATTTCATCCTCCACCCAGAGGGTCCATAGTTTTGCAGTATGATTTAGCAGGGGCACAAGATTATAATAAATAAAAGTAACATAAAAAAACACCACAGGGTTCAGCATTCCTAGGCCTCCTTCCTGTATAGATAGATAGATATGTAATACTTCTCTTTACATGGTTCAGTCTGCTTCTCCATAAACATTGAAAAAAAAACACTATAAACCGTAGCTTCAGAAGTCAATGGAGAAGGAAAAATGGCATCTAAATACAAAAAATAAACAACAAAAAGGTTTTAATCAAATAAATTAATTTTGCCTTGGTCATCTGCCATTTATTCCATTTATCCACTTTCATTTTAGTTGACTTCAATAACAATTCCTAATTGTACACTTGAGGGTCATTTCCACCAAAGTATACTCACAATATTTTCCTATATGACACATCTACAGGTATTCCCCAAATTGCGGACACATCCCCAGCATCATACCCCAAGGGTAAAATACCACTCTTTTGAGTATTTATCCTTGACCCGGAAATATCCACAATTCCTTGTATCAAAGAGCGAGCAACTATAGCAGATGACTTATCCACCAAAAAAATTTCTAGATCATCCGCAAATGCCAAGGCTACTACCTGTCTGTCCTCAGATCCTACTGAAAGTCCAGTTATTGCTTCCGTCCCATGAAGCACATGCAACAATGGGTCTAATGAGAGAATATATAGAAAAGGACTGAGGGGACAACCTTGTCTCACTCCTCTATATACTCTTACTGTTTTACCCACCCAACTATTCATACTTGGCAAAAGGCTAATTCCCTTATAACAAGTCTGTAACCAGTTTATAAACATAAGGGGAAATCCATAACATTTTAGTGTTTCCTACAAATATGCATATTCTACCCGGTCAAAAGCTTGAGATTGATCTAAACAGACCACATGCCCAAATAATTCCTGTGTGTCTCCCTTATGCATAATTTCCCACACCAAAATAAGAGCGTGCTGGACTTTTGTCTTTGAGATGCTGCTAAACTGGGACCACCAGATCAATTATACTTGCCAGTCTATTACCCAAAACTTTCATCAGTATTTTATAGTCTGTATTCAAAAGTGAGAGCGATCTCCATTGTTTTAAATCTCCCCGACAACCGCCTTTAAAAATCAGGATCAATATTCCTTCTAGCATGCTCTTTGGGAGTTCTTGTCGAACTAAACAGTTATTCAGACATGTATCAAATTCTGGCCCTAAAATGTCCCAAACATGTTTATATATTTTGTGTGGGAGGCCGTCAGACCCCGGTGTAATGCCATTTTTAAGTGCCCACCCAAAATCACTAAATGAGACATCTATAATAAGGGAGATAGTGTGTGAAAAAGATGTTCTCTGTCATATTTTGTTTGTGGGGCATAAATATTTATCAGTCTAAACAATTGGTCAACCCATTTTATATCTAGCAATAAAGCTCTACCTGATTGTATCTCTAAGTGACGTAAAACCTGTACTTTAGAGGAAAAAAAACAAATCCCTACCCCAGAACATAGATCATCCCCTTGTGACCAAAAACTGTCACCCCAAAACCATGCATTTGAGGCTTTGGTCTGTTCATCTAAAGAATGTAACTGCACATCCTGAAAAAAGACACAATCCAGGTTCTCATGCAAAAAATGTGCAAAGGTACTATGTCTTTTAGTAAGGGATTGAATGCTGTTAACATTCAATGATGCTATGTGAAAGGAAAAGGGTCCCATATTTTACATATAAATGAGACTTCATTTCACTTCGCTTGAGGCTCTTGTTACCCTTCCACCTTTTGCACCAATGGTCGAATGGCCAGGTTGGTCTGAGCATTCATTTTAGGGTCAGCCGATACAGCTCCTTCTGTAGGAAATATATAGGATGTTCAGTCAATACTGTGAATTTATTGGAGACCTCTAGGGGACCTTCAGGACCAATTTTCCTCAGTTTGACTTTTGATTTAACAGTCTTTCCTTTCTTTCCCTGAACCAATGTAAAATCTTCACTATTTGAAGTGAGTTCGGGGGGGTTCTGTTGTGAAGGTGTTAGCAGTCACAGCCGAACCGTCTTCCTGCATTTGGGTAGTAGTGGTTGTGGGCTGTACCTCCAGGCCATGTTCATGGATAGAAGGGGGTTATCAAAGGTCGTGGCTTGGGAATAATTGCTCCAGGTGTCAGGGGCATTCGATTCCCTGCAGGGGCTTGGCCCTGTTTTACAGCCAAACGAATATAATGGTCTTGAACCCCAAAATCAGCATCTTCTCTGTTCTTTGCAGCAGAGGGACAGTCCTCCAACATATGGCCCTGGTCATCACAAAGGTTACATTTAGGCTGCTGAAAACAATGGGCACTAGGATGGCCCAATTCCCCACAATGAGAACATTTTAAAATGTCACATGTGGTGCTGATATGTTTAGATGAGCCACATTTAAAACATACCCTAGGCTGACCTGGATAAAATAAGAATCCTTTTATCCCTTCCAGTAAAGAAACAGTTCGGCAGATGTATTAAATCATGATCATCATGGTGTAGTTTGATGCAAAATTTCCACCCCCCCATTCAAAAAACCCTCCGCAACCATAATAGGCATTGGATTTCCTTGAATGTCACATCGTTTTTCTAACCAATGTACGATATCCACTATGTTTACCCCTTCGTTCCGAAACAATATAATAGTAACACGAAAGGGTTGTTTAGTGAGGGGTAGTACAATAAAGTCAGACAATAGGGGGTTAGTTTGCAAGTTAGCATACCAACACCAAAACATTTCCAATAATGCAGGGGTATGAAAACTTATATCAAAAGTGAATTCTCCCTGCACATGTATTAGGGCATACACCTCTGAAGAAGAAAACCCCATACTTTTTTTAGTAGCATTTTCCCAAAAAAAAAACTGTCAGGAGGATTTTCTTGGGGACCCACATATCTTAGCCTAATCACATTTCTCCTTTTAGCTAGTTCCACTGTTTTGTGGAAATGACTAGCATAAGTTGGTTTTACAGGCTCGCCAGGGTTTAAGTCTGTTATGGGCCTTGAAATAGCAGGGGGAGCTGGGATTGCCTCAGAACTCCCAGTAGTATCATTTATTTGACCCTCTAAATGATTCGAATGTATTGTAGTCTGTGGGTTGCTTAAATTTAAATCATGTGCTAAAGAAACTGAATCGTCACTTATCTGAGTCAGGGAGCTGCTTTCAAGAATAGGCCCCACAGGATTAGGTTTCCAATGTCTGTCTGAGAGTGGAATCCAGCCTGCTGCTAGCAGGGCCTTGTCTGGGGACCAAGATCCTGACTCCTCAGTGCTCCAGTCATGCCTAGGGGGAGATTCAACTTGCTCGAAAGACTCCTTGGTCTTTTCCTCTGCTGAAAGTAATTTACTAATGCCGCTTGATGCTACGGTACCTGGAGATGTATCTGTTCGCTTCCTCTTCCTGTCTTCTGCTTGCTGAAGATGCTCTGATGACAACTGTTCACTAACGCAGAGCAGCTCTGCAGCCAAACACTGCTGTTCCTGCTCCAAACTTAATTGATTAGCCGGGTCTGCACGTAAGGAACCGCCATCACGGACGTTCTGCTGGACACCCATGGGGTGCATTCCAGCCATCCCCATAATAGATTCTATGTCTTGCTCACACATCTCCACTTGTGAAAATTCCTGGGCTCTCTCAATCCCAGCCATCCTTCCACCACTAGGCTCAACAACGAAATGAAGCGGTTCACCGTTCAACAGGCCCCCTACTGCAAGAGTAGGGGAATGTCCCTGGTGTCCTGGCCAAATTTCTCCCATTCACTAAAAATACCAGCAACAGCTTAATCTGGTACAGGATCAGTTGCCATCTATATCCCCCTGAAAATAGGCAGAATTGTCTAGTCTTCCTTTCCCTGTCAACAAAAACTAAATAAAAATAAATAAGTAAGCCAATCTTTGCGGAGGCTGCTTCCCTTGTAGACATGTCAGGCCTCGTCATGTGAGGACATGAGTTTCCTTTGTTCAGAGGAAAGCCACAGAGCCTTGAGTGCCTTGATTCTCTGTTTCCTCGAGGCAGCATGATGATTAAGTATGGCAGAGAAGGTTGTGATGAAGTAATCTAGAGCTTGATTGATATCCGGGAGGAGGTTGTTAGGTCTCCAGTCTGCACTGGTTAAGTCTTCTAGAAAAACCTGAGTATTGGGAGTGGGATATGTCCCTAGCAAGTATTGTTTTAGGGGGTGGGTTGGGGAAGTTGTTGCGCCAAATGCAGTAAGTTGGTGAGTGGTCAATATTCAAGATGTTTGTTTTAGTTGTTTCACACTGCATGTAATGTATAGATACCTTTTTTGGTTCCACAATAAAATATTCAAATACAAAAATACATTTTGGTAAGTTTATGTCTGGTATTGGAAAAGTTCTAGAAAGTTGAAAATGTGTGAATATGTGCTTTAAATGCACTTTCTTTACTCATCAATCGCTACACAATGGCTGAGAGCTGTAATGTGAATCATTCAGGTAAGTTTGACTTCAAAATATGGGTATCCTGTTCACTGTTTGTTTTCAGAAAAATATTAAGTTCCTAAATGAACAACTAAATAAAAATATGCATTTGTGTATGCCCAATTCTGTTTTTTAAAATATGAGTTAGTGCTTTTGTAGTGCTTTTGTAGTTACATTTTTCATAAGAACAAAATACTGTAAGTGATGTGAGATGGTGTTGAGACAAAGCAGTGTTGTGAAACTATTGTCATGAAATGAACATGCTTTTGTGGGAACTGGAAGACACATCTATGGGTCTCTAAAATGCAGACAATTTTTTCTGCTCATCAGTGGCTAATGAACTACTTTGAGTTGAAACTTTCTGGTTAGTTACATTCCATCCCATTGTTGACCCTTTCATTTTAGTTTTTTTTACCCCCGGAAAAAGTCTACATTTCAATTTTTTTCATAAGGTGCTTTTTTAAACAGCACATGAGATGATGTGATACTATCAAGTTGTCCTGCAAAAGAAAACTTAGGTACAGTAGCTCTTCGAGGGGATCT
This sequence comes from Neoceratodus forsteri, assembly GCA_016271365.2. Lineage (NCBI taxonomy): Eukaryota > Metazoa > Chordata > Ceratodontiformes > Ceratodontidae > Neoceratodus > Neoceratodus forsteri. Next base: position 127,486,661 of record CM028136.1, on the reverse strand, counting down.
CTTTCCTAAGGGCAACACCTTTGGAACTATACCGATGTCAGCACTAGGACCATGCAGAAACTTTTGCTAGCCAGGGGATGCCCCTAATGATGTCACATGTCAGTATCTACATAAACATGGGTAGCCCCTTCTCTCCTTAGTTCCCCACTGGAGACTGTGCTCAGAGGACTCTCTTCCTAGGGAACCAGGAGATTATACAATGGCTTCAGATATTAGGTAGATACAGGCACTAGAAATATATAATGTTCCAAGTCCAAAGTGGGTGCCATTTTTCCTTACAGCTTATAGAAGAGAGAAGGAGGGAGTGCTGGCATGGCCTAAGGTAAGACATTCTCTTGAAGAACTACTGTTACAGTAAGTATATGACTGTTCTAACTTCTTTGAGGATATTTCTTCCCTTAGGCCACACTTTTGGGATGATTTTCAAGCAGTCCCAAAATCCAGCTGGGGGGATGCTGCACTCTGTCATGACAGGAGGCCCTGTAGTACTGCAAGGCCAAAGACTGTCCAGCTACATGAGATGATATCCAGACTATAGTGTTTAGTGAAAGTGTGGCATGTACTCCAGATGGCTGCAGCACAGATGTCACCCATGGAGACATTTCTGAAGCAAGCAACAGACGTGGCCATACCTATTGTAGAATGACCATGAACTGCACCAGGAAGTTCCTTACCATACTTCCTATAACAGAATGTAATACAATGTGCTAGCCACATGGACAAGCACTGTTTTGAAACAAGTATGCCCTGTTTCCCAGGGGAGAATAAAACAAAAAGGTGAAAGGAATATCTGTAGTCCTTGAGTGAGCAGGATAGTACCTCAGAACTCTATGTACATCTAAAGTGCTGAGCAATGCTTCACCTTGATTGGCATGCTCAGGATAACTAAGCGCAGAAGATGTGTACATTGTGAGTATGTGGAACAAAAGAAAGAGTCTACAAGCTGTAACATAAGAAAACTGTATGAAATCAGACAGTGTATGACATGTTCAAGTGAAGGGGTCATATATTTAGCCATCTGTAAGTATATGGTTTTCTATGTGGGGAAAACCACTCACCAATTCAAGGTGATAGTGGGAGAACACATTAGAGCCATCCAAATAAAGATGAAACATATGCCACTGCAGCCCATGTGCAGGGTAAAACAGAAAGTAGTGATCACAGTTTTAGGTTTGTGGCTATAGATAAAGTGAGCCACAGCACCAGGGGAGGAGATTTTGAGAACCTGATGCTCATCAGAGAAAATTTTGGGATCCTGTCTTTGAAAGCTAATGTTACCCCTGGATTAAATTCACAATTAGTTGTAAAGCCTTATTTATTTAAGAAGAACAGATACTGAATCAGAACCTTTTGTGTTTTTTCTTTCCTTTCCTTTCCTTTCCCTTTCTTCTTTTATTCGTCCCCCTTCTTTTGTTTCCACTAACTATTCCCCCCTCCCCACTTTCCTCTTCTTTCTTGCTTCCGTTCCCCTTCCGTAACGCCTTCCCTTCCCCTCCCTTTCCTCTTTCCTTTCCTCTCCTTCCCCTTTTCATATTTTTCCCTGGATTTTATATGTTTACAGTAAATGTGTTTATACATGCTGATGTAAGATACATGATATTCTGATGACTATTTTATCCCTATCCATCTCCCTGTTTGTCTATATCCTATTGGAGTTATATTGTGTGTGATATTTATTCAAAAGGATAACAACATTCCTTTTTTAGTGTTTGTACAATGTATTTAAACATGTATTTATATGCAGTTTTGTCTTTAGGCATTTGTCACTTTAAGAGTGGTCTGCTTGCACTCTCTATTAGATTGTTAATTGAATGGATGAGATCAGCAGGTCATGTTATTTTTGAATGTATAAAATGAGTTTGTCTGTTTTTACTAGCCTTTGATAAAGGACCAAGCTGGTCAGAAACATGTTTGGCAGTTCTTTCTATTTTCCACTGGAGCCTTTTTAATAAACTAAATATGTGTTTTGCTTTATTTTGGTGAAGACCTTGGTTTTGCGTCCCTCTCAGGGGTTTGTGAGAGTGTCAGAAACCTGTAAGTATTATGCTCAGGATAATAAACTAGAAGGTGGATGGTTTGATTCAGTGTAAACTCAGACACCACCTTTTGCAAGAACTTAGGATTAGTATGCAAGACACTCTGGACTGGATATCAAATGTGGTGCAGGGTCTGCATCAAGCTCTTCAACATGACACCCTCGCCACAACTGTGCCTGATTTTACAATCTTGGGCACATTTGCAACAGTTTTTGTGATTTATGGCAGCTTGTGCCAAATATCTGTTGCAAGCTCTGTAAAAAAGGACCTCAGGATTGCCACAAGCAAGACCACAAAAAGTTGGTCTTAACTTGCAGCAATTAGCCCATGAAAGAGAAAATCCAGATCGCCTGCTAGGAAAATACCACAAGCCCCGTGCTCCATAAGTTTGGCATACCAGGAACTTGCGGCATTCTCGGAGGTCTGGAAATCCTGCTCCCTGTCTTTGTAGAAAATCAAATAAGGAGTCTAACACATTAGGGCTCAGCTCTGAAATCCTTTGAGCTGAAGGGACTACAACTAAATATAACACTTTCAATGAAAGAAAGCATAAGCCACAACTCACAGCTGGCTCAAAAGGAGACAAAGCAAGCTTCTCAAGCACATAATTGAAGTCTCTTGGAGGGACTGAATTGCAAATGGGAGGTTTCATGTGTAGAATATCTCTCAAAAAAGGTAAGGGAGACCTCTAACTGAGCTACCATATGCCCATCACTACGGGCATGGAAAGCTGATATAGCTACCAAATGCACCTTCAGTGAGGAATACTGCAGATGCAGTCTGACAGGGATAGCAAGTATTTCAACACCCCATGACCGGACAGGTAAATGGGTCCATATTCTTGAACATGACCCACAGAGTGAACCAAGTCCACTTCAGAGAACATATATGCCTGTTGGAAGGTTTTCTGGTTGCCACCAGCACATCAGCAACTTTTGGTGACACCCCAAACCCTGCTGTGGCTATGTCTTCAGGAACCATGCATGCAAGTGAGGGACTTCAGGTCTGGATGGACCATAGCCCCCTTGACCTGAGACAACAGGCTTCTGTACAGCTGCAAGGGCACTGGAGGCTCCACTGCTAGTTACTGGAGCAGTGGATGCCAAATTTGTTGAGGCCACGGAGGTTCAATGAGGATGAGGTTTGCACCCTCCATCTCTAGTTTCAGTATCACTTTCTGCATTAGCTGGATGGGAAAGAATGCATACAGAAACCTCCCTTTCAAGGAGAGGGACAACATATTTCACCACAAATCTCTAGGCCCTGAAGCAAGTGAGCAAAAACGTGGCAGTTTTGTATTGTGTGGGGATGCAAAATGGTCCAGCTCTGAATGACCCCACCTTGTGAAGAGGCCATCAACCACAGAAGTCAGCATTTCCCATTCATGTATGTTGGACTGTGACCTGTTTAGCCTGTCTGCTAAGATGTTTTAGCACACCTGGGAGATGCACAGCAGATAACTCCAGGCCATGTTGTATTGTCCAATACCACAATCTCATTGCTTTCTGACATGGGGGGAAAGGAATGAGTCCCCCCAATTGTTTATGTACTGCATGACACTAATGTTGTCCATCTGTACCAGTAGATGACCTGGAGTTAGATTGTCCTGGAAAGCCCAGAGACTGTAGACTGGTAACTTTCCTGAAGGTCAATGAACTCCAGGATGGGCAGCAGTAAGGGTCCGTCTCAGGGAGACCATGCCAGACCAATCTAATAGAATACTACTACTGGGTCACAAGGGGAGTTGGACAAGGGCCATGCAGTGGATGTTCTATATTTGGATTTCAGTAAGGCCTTTGATTCAGTCCCTCACGGATGACTGAGGGCAAAGCTGAAACACATAGGGGTGGGGGCTAAGATGGCTAACTGGATCAGGAATTGGCTAGAAGATAGAACAGAGACCAGCAGCATGCCGCAGGGCTTTGTGCTGGGGCCAGTGTTGTTTGGACTGTTCACATCAGATATTGCACACGGGGGTTGGGAGCAGAATCAGTTTGTTCATGGATGACACTGAGATTGGGGCTGTTGTGGATGACATAGAGGAGTGACAGAAGCTACAGAGTGACCTAACCAGACTTGAGGAGTGGTCAGTGAGGTGGCAATTGGGTTTTAATGCAAAGAAGTACAAAGTTATGCACTTCGGGCTGAAGAACCCATGGAGGAAATATTGATTGAGTGGGGTGCGGTTAGGGGTCACTGAGGAGGAGAAGGATCAGGGGGTCATAATAACTGGGAGCATGAACAACTCTGCTCAATGCACGAGGGCTGCTGCTAGGACCAATAGGATGCTGCGGTGCACTGCATGGGCATTCTTGTTCAGGCACATGGAGGTGATCCTTCCCCAGTACAGGTCCTTGGTCAGTCTGCAGTTGGAGTACTGCATGCAATATTGGCATCCGTATCTGGGGAAGGATTTCAGGCTGCTCAAAGCAGTGCAGTGTAAGGTGACAAAAATGATAGAGGGGATGGAAGGCAGAACCTACAAAGGAAGGCAGAGTCACTTGAGTTTGTTTACCCTGGATGAGAGAAGGGATGGGGGGGATATAATTGAAACTTTCAAATACTTGATGGGGATGAACAAATCTGACACAGAGGGGCTGTTTAAGCTGAGGAAGGGAAGGGACATAAGGAGGCATGAGTTAAGATTGGAGAGAGGCAGATTCAGGAGGTAGATGAGGAGGCATTATTTCACCAAGAGGGTGGTGTCAAAATGGAACACTCTGCCAAAGGAGGTGGTAGCATGCAGGACAGTGGGAGTAATTTCTGGAGGTTAATGGGGGTTGAGGATGCTGCAATACAAGAGTACTAGCTGAGCTTATGAACAGACTTGCTAGACCATGAGGCCTGTTTCTGCTGGCACATTTTGTATGCTTGTACAACTCTCATCTTCAGGACATTTATGTGCAATTTGTCTTCCACCTAGGTCAAAGACCCTTGGGTCCAATAAGGGCCCAGGTTTGCTCCCTACTCAGATTCTGATGCATTTGCAGTGAGGATCTGAGTCAGAGTTGGGATTAAGAATGGAACATCCCTTAAAAGGTTGTTGTGATTCATCCACCACATCAGTATTTAGAATAACTGAGATGTAATGAGCAGTTGTTGGTCTATGTCATCCATCAATTGGTCCTGCTATACTCTGTATCCATTCTGGATCCACATATGCAGTCATGCCTGTGGCGCAGTCACAATGGCTGTAGCCATGAGACCCCACAGGCAAATTAACATCCTAGCTGAGACATACTGGCTGCTCTACACCAGCTGCACTTGAGCTATGAGCCAGACTGTCCTGTCCAGGGGTAAAAATGATCTGCCTGTGCTGTGTCTGTGACTGCCCTTACATACTACAGCCTTTAGCATCGGAATAGGAATGACTTTTTGTATATTCACTGTAACCACCAGGTCTTTAAACAGTGGCCTTGTTTAGGATAGGGTACTGTATGTTCGAGCTGACTCAAGGAATTAACCTTCAACAGTCAATCATCCAGATCTGGGAATACATATATGACTTCCCTGTGAAGGGCTGCTGCCAGCAACGCTAAGCATTTGGTAAAGACTAGAGGCACAGAAGGCAAGCCAAAGGGCAATACTCTGAACTGGAAGTGCTACCCATTCAGGAGAAATCTCAAGTACTTCCAGTGATTCTGTCTGATTTTGATATGAAGGTATACATCCTTCATGTCCAAGGAATAGAGCTAGTCTGATGTTTGTAACAGAGGAATCAGAATCTGCATGAATATGATGCAAAATGTCTTGTATTTTATGTAGAAGTTTAGATTTCATATGTGTAGCACATGTGTGAGCGGTCTTGTCCATTAGTGGACCAGGAAGTACCTGAAGTAAAAACCTTTGCCTATCTGGTGTGAAGTCACAGGTTATATAGCATGCTTGGACAGTAAGGCTTGTATTTCTTCTTTCAACATGCACCGATGTCACGGGGAATACGTTGAAAGAGACAGAGGATGCTCCACAGGGGTGTCCGGCAACTCCAGAGTATGTCCCTTTGCAAATGTCTTCAAGATGCATTTGTTTGTCACAATCTCCCTTCATTGTTTTAGGTGAAGTTAGAAGCAACCCCCTACCACCACCTCCTGCCACTAAAGTGGTGTGGAGGAAATCCTGCATGAGTCATACTGAGCCAGAGGACCCAGCACCCCATGCTCTAGAGGCTTTAGTATGGGCTCCTGAGCAATGGTGAGGTGGCAAGGTTCCAGCACTCTTACTTTGGCCCTGCTGATGGTAGTCTTGGTGACCACCTTTGGCAGCAGGCTGACGAAATGATCCTCCACCTCTACCTCTACCACATTTAGGGTACAGGGAATTCACTGACCTCAATGTCATTCTAGAGGACTGAAGGCCTCTCAAAGCCTCTTCTACATGATAGTCAAACAGTTTGGTACCTGTAACGGGTGCTTTCAAGACTGTTTGTTGCACATCAGTTGCAAACTCAGCCATTCTGAGCCAAGAATATCTTCTCATACAAATGCCAGTGGCAGCTGTCCTGACAGAGGCATCTGAGATGTCATAAGCTGAGCATAGTACGTGTTTGAGTACCTCAGTACCTGCATGTAATTTTTTTTTGTAATTCATGCTTGGCTCTGCCTTCCAGAAGCACCTGAGCTGCAGTTCAGGCAGCCTTCCAAAGGCTGTTCTTATACTTGGTCATATGGGATTAATAGTTGGAAGTACAAAGGCCTAGTGAAGCAGAGGTGTAGGTTCACTTGCCCATCACATCTAACCTTCTGGATCCCTTATCAGGTGGCATGGTACTCATATATCTTGCTGCCCTGGATCTGTCATGGGGCAACCATGATAAACATAAGATCTGTTTGTGGTTGGTTGGCATAATAAGGCTTGGTGGTTGGAGCAGGGTACTGCTTGACAGCTTTTCTAGGAACTACTGATATTTGGCTTATACCAGGCAGCAAAAGTGGCATCCTCTAAAGCAGTATAATTTGGAGAGACTAATAAGGAGGGAGTGGAGGGCACCTCCAGAAACTCCATTAAATTCTTTTAAAAAGAATCTTCTTCTTCCACTGCAAACCCCATAGCAGTTTGAATCTACTACACCATTATTTAAAAGTGTGGTTTTTCAGGAGGAGATCTGAGGATGTACACCACAGAATCCTCACTGCAAGAGGATACAGTGGAGCTGGACCATGGAGCATAACATTTCACTTTCTCAAGAACAAGCGGTCATGCTATGAGGTTGGAAGGAGGTAGGCTCAGGGGGTATGTAAGGAAGTACTTTACAGAAAGAGTTGTGGATGCCTGGAAAAACCTCCTATTGTAGGTGGGGGGGGCCAAAACTGTAGTGCAGTTCAAGAAGGCATGGGCTAGACATAAGGAACCAAGGAGACACTTAAGCACCACCGACAACCACAATAACACCATAGAACACCAATATAAGTCAAAACAATAGATGTTTAATACATGAAAAAGTGTTCAGACCTCTAACAAAAAAACAACAAAGAAAAACAGATGAACACCAGCAGGACTCCACCAGCTCTCACTGGTTTCACTCAAGGTGTCATCAGGGAGTGCCTGACACACAGTTACCACATCATTTTAAATCATGCACTTAAAGACATATACGCATATACAGTCAAAGGTATGTATCAAAAAAAGATATAAATATGTACTATTTTACCTAGTGCACAAAAACATGATAAAATAAAAACTGAAAAAAAGGGGAAACAAATTACAATATGTCAGTGATGACAGTAATAAAAAAATACAAAATGAGCATAGAAATGATCAGCTACAAAAACTGTATAAATAGCTGTTAGATAAAATGCTATAGAATTTTATATATATATATATATATATATTATGGTAGAGGAGCCATTTACATGTTAAACCCAAAATTTTGCACCTTAATAACTTTGCAACCGTTTGATGGATTTGCCCAAAATTTGGAATACATGATCAAGACTCATACACCTTGAGATCTGCCAAGTTGTGTACTGGTCGGATATACAGCTGCGGAGTTATTAAGCGTGATCTGCGCATGCATTTACGCTTTTTGGGGAATTCTACAGTCGCACCTACAGGTCGCACGGTTTTAATGACTGGTCTTAAATCTTCAGGGAACATGCGGCCAGGGTCCCCGATGTGCCTTTTGAAGATTTCATGAAAAAATATTAAACGGTTCAAACGTTATTCAAAAAACAAGTTCCCATTATAAGTCAATGGGAAAAGTTAACAAAAAGTTCGACAGTGTCGCAAATGCAGTTTTTACTTTTGCAAATGGCCCTTTTACTGTCGCAAATCCACCATTTAGTTTTCAGTTGGTGATCATAAAAATGCTTGGCATTTAAATTGGGGACCCCCTAGCAACCTAATTATTTTTGTATTCACCTAGTCGGGACCCTGAGGATGCTAGCCATGTCTTTATTTTGGGTAAAACACCCCAGAAATATGTTTTCAATTTCTGAAAAAGTACTTTCGCAAAGTACTTTTGACTTTGACATTGTTTTAATGCATTTGTGAAAGCTTTCAAATTGGGCGTATACAGTGTCTTTTCTAGGCCGTGGGAAAATAACAGCAATTCTTTGGCACCCTGCTGCAAAAGAACGGTTTGGAGTTTTGGGCTGAAATTTGGAGGGAACACAGCCGGCATCTCACAGATGTGCCTTTCAGTATTTTGTTGAAAAAATATTACACTGCGGCAAAGTTACGATACTCCAAAGTTGACGCTTTTCCCCATAGGATAACATTACGGCGTCCGACGCATTGCAGCAATCCTTTGGCGCCCTGCTGCAAAATAACGGTTTGGTCTTTTGGGCTGAAATTTGGAAGGAAGACAGTCAACATCCCACAGATGTGCCCTTTAGTGGTTTGGTAAAAAAATATTACAGGGAGACAAAGTTATGCACTCCAAACTTCTATTTTTTTCCCATAGGATAACATTACGGTGTTCGACTCGCCTTTCAGGGCCTGTATCTCGGAAACGGTGCAAGATATGGACTTTTTGTCAGAAAAATGCTTAGCCCCTTCACAGGGGCTAAATACAAAACCAGCCAGGAAAGTCTTAAATCATATGACTTTTAAATTTTTTTTCTACGTTGTACGGTTCCTGAGACATAAGCAATTTAGTATTCCAAATCCTCATTTTCTACTCCGAGACCCATTATTATGCATACATTCTTTGTACTCACTGTCTTTCTCTATGAAGCTTTTGCAGAAAGCCAGCCTGTGCACTTCCATTACTGTTACTGTTGCCCTTTCCACTTGCGGTTCCATACCCGTTTCACTTATCGTTCCCGTCCACGCCACCATGTGCGTTACCCTTTCTGTTCTCATTCGCGCTTGCATTACCATGTGTGCCACTATTAGCACTTCTGTTTGCATTGCTGTTCCTGTTACTATGTCACAAGGCATCACGTGGTGGGAGCGCAGGGCCCAAAGGGCCCCATGCTCCCGCCATCGCATTACGTGGCGGGAGCCTCTGCTCCGCTGCCACACCATTCACTATTTCTCGTTATGATTCTCAAAAGAATGGAAATTAGAGGCAAAAACTCCACTTAATGCATCAGTTAGGGTTGTTCCACAGCGACAAAAGTGAGAAATTCGGTGTTAGGTTGAAACCCCCTTGGACCACCAGCCCACCCCCAACCGGCATTGGGGTGCACATTGGGGTCTTGGGTCCTAACTCTCCCCATTCTCCTATACCTCTGCTTCTTTATCATGTGATGGGATGATAGTTGGGGCCAATGGCCCCAATGCACCCCAATGACAGTTGGGGTGGTGGGTCCAAGGGGGTTTTCAACCTAACACTGAAATTCTCACTTTTGTCACTGTGGAACAACCCTAACTGATGCATTAAACAGAGTTTTTTGCCTCTAAAGTATATATATATCTATATATATATATATATATAGATATATATATTTATATTACTGGCCCGGTAGAGCCAGTATAGTTGGGTTGAGTAAGCACTTTAATGTTAAACCCCAAATTTTGCACCTTAATAACTTTGTCACCATACAACAGATTTGCCTGAAAATTTGCATGCATGGTCTGGTACAATAAATCTCTGGATCTGGGAAGTTGCATTATGGTCGGATTAGCAGTTGCAGAACACCAAAAAATGCCAAAAAACAGACTTTTTGTGCGTTTTTGTTTGCTCCCACTTACAGCCCACACAATTTGTCTGTTTGGTATGAAATCTTCAGAGAACATGCAGTCTGGGTCACTGATGTGCATTTTCAAGATTTGGTGAAAAAATATTAAACTGTTCAAAAGTTATTCAAAAAACAAGTTTCCCATTATAGTCAATGTGAAAAAAAAATATGTGTCTCACTAAAGCTGCCACCAGTACATTTTACTTTCGCAAATGTTCCTTCTACTTTTATGCTGTGGCCATCTTGTTTTCAGTTAGCAAGAGAGGAAAATGCCTGGCATTTAAATTTGGGACCCCCAAGGTAAGCACTGGCTATTGTGTTTACCTAGTCTGGTCTTGAGGATGTCAGCTCTATCTTTATTTTGGGGGAAAAAAAACTGAAATGCCATTGTAAAACTCGGAGCCCCAGTACTTTCACAAATTGTGAAAGAAATAGCTGTGACACTTTCACAAACACAAAAGTGTTGTGCTGTTTTTTGTGAAACTGTCATAATTTGTGAAAGTAATTTGTCTAAAAACTGTAAATCTTTGCCATCCCGCTGCAACAAAACGGTTTGGGCTTTTGGGCTGAAATTTATAGGGTGGCAAGCCCTGGTCCCACAGATGTGCCTTTTGGTGCCAAAACATTCAATAGACTGAAAGCTACAGCATTTTGAAGTTGAACATTTTCCCACAGGATAACATTGAGGCATCCGTGACACCTTTCGGTGCCCGTATATTGAAAACAAAGCAAGATACAGATTTTTCCCTACCTGCAGCTTAGCTCACCAATAGGTGAGCTAAACTGCTGAAACAAGTTTGGAAATCATAGATTATACTAGCAGTGGAATTTTTTCCCTACTTGCTATGGGTACAGAGATATTGGCAAATTAGTATCACAAGGGTTTCAAGGGTGCATTTTCAGCGCATTTTGGTGCCCATATCTTATAAATGATACGCGATACGAGTTTAGTCAACTTATCTTGCAAGGAGGTTATGCTGTCATGATTACAACGGCACTTGATTTTTTTTCATAGCTGCTATGGTTACTGAGATATTGGCAAATTAGCGTTACAAGTGTTCCTTGCCCTATAGGACTGCTGTATGACTCCGTAATTATGTGTAAGTGGGAGCGCAGGACCCCGGAGGGCCCATGCTCCCACAGACACATATCATTATGCACAAATGGGCAGCTTGGTGGCCCCATGCTCCTACCAACACATACTATTTACTAATTACACAGATACACAGAAATGTGAAGGCAGAGAAAGGCTCCACAGCCCATCTAATCTGTCCAACACCCTACCTCCCCCCTTCTGTTATGCTTCCACCCTCTTTTCCCAACCCCTTTAATCTATCCCAAGCCCTCTTGAACCCCTCCACCGTTTTAGCTGCCACTACCTCCTCCGGCAGCTTGTTCCAGGTCTCCACCACCATCTCCATGAAAAACTGCCCCCTGACATTACCATCTTAAGCATCATTAAGCATCTTAGGGTAGCTGGTTCATTCCACTGGGGTGTCACACAGATGAGGCACACTGAGTCCTGGAAGGATGAAACACGTGTATGTGTCTTCTGTTGGCACCCTTTACAGACTGTGTGAGAGACCTTTTGGTACCATGCATTTCTGCTTCAAGTTGAGCCAGCATAATATACTGTGGTGATTTGCATATACAGCCCATGGTGCTTTGCATTATGGGGGTATGTGTGATTTTGTATTTCTTTGAAACTTGGCTTCCTGGCCAGTGACCTTTGGGGTAACCATTGTCTCAGTGCTTGCGTGCTGAGGGTCTTTGTCTTTTAGCTTGTTTTTTGGTTTTATTGGGTTCACCACAACATAACCCAGATAGACCATCTTAGGGCAGCTGGTTCATTCTACTGGGGTGTCACACAGATGAGGCACACTGATGAGTCCTGGTAGGATGAAATGAGTGCATGTGTTTTCAGTTGGCATCCTTTGCAGACTATGTGAGAGACCTTTTGGTACCATGTATTTCCGCTTCAAGTTGAACCAGCATAATATACTGTGGTGCTTTGCATTATGGGGGTATGTGTGATTTTGTATTTCTTTGAAACTTGGCTTCCCAGCCAGTGCCCTTTGGGGTAATCATTGTTTCAGTGCTTGCGCACTGAGTATCTTTGTCTATGTAGATATGATTGCATCATACTCAACTCCATACAACCTTTGATAGATGATAAAGACATTCATTTAATAATGCATCATATTATAGTGGCATGGTATTACCACTACAGTTAGGGTTAGAATGGAGTTTCTATGTTAAACATCAAATTTTGCACTTTAATAACTTTGCAGCTGTTCAAAGGATTTGCACACAATTTTGCATGCGCAGTTTCATTGGGTAGATCTCTTAATGTGCCATGCATTGTTCTGGTCAGATTGAGGATTCTGAGATCTGGACAGTGAAAAAATCCTAAAATTCGCCTCTTTTGGCAGTTTTTTCACATCGCACTGCACAGAGACAGTGTTGATGTTTGGTCTGAAATTGTTATGGTAGAAAGGGCTTTGGCCATAGAACAGACCACCATTTATTTTGTGAAAAAATATTAATCCATTCAAAAGTTATAGCATTTTTAAGGTTCCATTACTTTCAATAGGAGTTTCATTTTTCAGGCTAGCTGCACAGTACGAACCAGGATCCTGGTTCACCAGGGGCCATTCCTTGCATGCCATTGGCAATCCTGGTTTGCCAAAAAAAATTATTTGCTTGTGAGCCGCCATCTTGTTTTTTGTTTTTGCCCCCCCCCCAAAAAAGCTTGATATCGCTGTCCAGGAATGTCTGTTTAACACATCTATGGATGTGTTTTGCTCATCTGGACTTGATAAGCTGTCCTCTGTAGCTTCCCCCATTTGTTTAGAGCTATTTTTCTATTTTTAGTACTTTTTAAATCCTGGTTCACCACTTGCTAACTTCTTTGTTCCCCATCCTGGTTCATCAGTGGCGAACAAGGAATACAGCTAGTGGACAAGGATTCCTGTCTGGCCATCTGGTTGGCAAAACTGGCCAACTAGATGGCCAGACTGAGATCCTTGTCAGCCAGGGACAAATCCGGGTGGCACACAAGAAATTTGCCTGGTGGACAAGGATTTCTGTCTGGCCATCTGGTCAGAAAAAATTGAATGACCAGATGGCCAGATTAGGAATCCTTGTCTGCCAGATGATTGACTAATCATGGTGGCAGACAGGGATATCCTTTGGTGAACAAGGATTTTGTTGTGGACATCTGGACCACAAAGTGGGGTGAACTGTTTGGGAAGTTTTTCCCATTTCCAGTTTTGTGCCTCTATCCCCTCATTTATATCCCTGGTGTCTAGTGGCACCCCCCCCCCACACACACCCTGTGTCCCCATGTATTATTAATTTAAATTGTTTTATTTATTTTAAATATATATTTTTAAAAAAAAATTTGTGGCTTTCTTGCCACATCTCCCTGGTCTCCAGTGGTACCCCCACCCTCCATTTCCCCAGTTATCATTGGTAGCACTGGGTCCCCATTACTGTGCCTGTTTTTTTTTTATTTAGTCTGAAAAGTAGAAAACTATCCCTCGTTGTTTTTGCAGTCATTTGCCCTGGAGAAAAGAAAAACATTGCTCATCAGTTGCGCCCATACCCCTCCACATCTCCCTGGTGTCCAGTGGTACCCCCCCACCCTCCATTGCCACAGTTATCATTGGTGGCAGTGGGTCCCCGTTACTGTACCCCCTTTTTTTTTCATCTGAAAAGTAGAAAACTGTCCCTTGTTGTCTTTGCAGACGTTTGCCCTGGAAAAAAGAAAACTGTCCATCGCCGATTGTGCCATACCCCCCCACCTGAGCCCACACTGTGCACCCACCTCCACACTCACTCTCTGATGTCTGCCAAGACCATCACTCACCTGAGGAGATCCCAGGATTGAGACCCACTCCACCTATCGAAGACACGTCTTGCTGCTGGAACTGGCGACTACAATATGAACTAAGGTAAATGTGTTTCAATGTATTTCAATGGGGGGGGTCAACTTATGGCCATAACTCAGCCATTTTTTAACATTGTAGCCTCAAGTTTTCAACATGGCCTTTTGGGGATCCCACCACATGAACAATAAGACTGTTATTAGGCAGCTCTTGCTGGAAAGGTGATTTTGCGGTCAGTTGGTGAAACCATCTTTCTCATGAGATTTGCATAACAAAAGTCATATTGTTCATGAGGTGGGGTCATACAAAGGGTATGTTGAACATTTGGGGTCAAAATTTTGAAAAATGGCTGCGTTATGAGCATAAGTTTCTAACTCACTGTGAATGCTTGTAACTTTGGAAATTTTGTATATTGACATCCCATATTTTCAGCATAGCCTTGATATTACCCTACCTCATGTATGTGACAGCTGCCATTGTTCAAATCCTGACCAAAATGTGTTTTCACACACTTGTGATGCAGAATGGCATTGTAGTTGTGCAGAATTATGTTTTTGCAGGGATTTGAAAATGTTCTGTATGGGGTACATGCGGTGACATCATAAAAAGGCTATGTGGGAAATTTGGGGTCAAATAAGGATGCTGTTATACAGCAGATCCTCACTATAATGAACCTAGCTATAGCAAAATCTCAGCTATTATGTACGAAGTGTGTGGCTCCCAGGAGAAATCGAGCAAGCTCTTCAGACTGCTCCAGGAACCCCACAATCTACAATAATCGGAGTCTCTTATTCTTTTCAGCTCTGAATTAGTTGTAATACACTACTATCTTATAAAAATAACTTTAAAATGTAAGCTTGCAGTTCCTCTCACTCTGTACCAGGAAAGTGACAGTATACGATCATGATTGGCACCTGGGATTGTAAGACATACACTGTAGACTGTGAGTTATGAGAGCAGTCTAAACAGCTTGCTGTTGATCTCTGCTGCTGTCTCTGCTGTAATTAGAATAGCCATGGGATGTCAGCAATCAGCCCCTCCCCATCGGCCCAATGGGTCTCTCTCTAACACTCCCCTCCACTGTCTCGTGTACCTCTTCCTGTTTTTTGTGAGCACTTGCCTTGTCCGCTAACCCATCTTACCTGACTAAACTCTAATGCTTATTTGCACACCTCACCCTCCAGAAACATCATTCTTCTTTTGGCCCTAACAACTCCTCAGGCTGTCTGTTGATAATTAAAATCTCCCTCTCACTTAAACCAACAACTGCACACTTGCAAAACCAGCAGTACCCCCCACTACAGCAAGTTTTTTCTATACTTCATTTTTAGATTGGAAATTGAGCATTTAGATGTAACTAATCTAATTTAAGTAATACCAGGTACAGCCATAATTTCTTTTTGGCATAGGTGGGTTTTCCAATCGAACTGGATCACAAAACAAAAACCTAAACCTCCTCTTTATCTCTCTGGCAATCACCTCACCTTTTTTTTTATTTTTAGCCTCCCACACTATAACAAACAGGGAGCTATAAGAACATGGGTTATGGCTCCCAAACTGTTCATTATAATGATGGGTTACTGTACTATCTCAATTGGACCCTGTGCTCCCACCATAAAAGAAGGATACTGTTATACTATCTTGATGGAGGGATGGGAGCACAGGGTCCTTTGGATCCTGTGCTTCCACTGTAATATTAGAATACAGTTATACTTTCTCGATGGAGGGATGGGAGCACAGAGTCCGAAGGACCCTGCACTCCCACTGTACAATTAGTCTACTGTTATACTATCTTGATGGAGGGATGGTACTCCCACTGTTAAATAAGGATATAATTATGCTATCTCAAAAAATAAGAAAATAAATTGCAAAAAACTTTGATAATGCATCAGTTAGGGTCAAATCAACAAAACAAATGTAGGGAAATGTGGAGTTATGGTTTCCAACGCGAGCACCCCGTTTCCCACCCTGCACAGACCCACAGGTGGGGGGAAGGATCTGTCTTGGGCACCGTGAACCCTAATGCTCACCGCATTCTCCTACGCTGTAGCTATGTCACCTAATTTTGTAATGGAATGGGGTGAACATTAGGGTTCGTGGCACTCAAGACAAACCCTCCTCCCCACCTGTGGATCTGTGCAGGGTGGGAATGGGATCCTAGGATTAGAAATTGTAACACCACATTTCCGTACTTCTGTCACTTTGACCCTAACTGATGCATTAATGACAATTTTTTCAATTTATTAGTATATGTGCACTTCATATAAGCAAGACTAATGGTGCTTCTTAAATACACTGATCCAAATTCAAGGCTACTTCTTCAGAAATACTGCTAGCTCAAAGCTGTTGTAAAGACCTGGAGATTTCAGTGCACCCAGTGTGTATATCCAATGGTATCCCATTAATGGAGTGGAGGAAAGAGTTTAGGGACTTGTGAGCGAATGCACGAGGGTGAACGCAATATGTGCAAGCCAGTGTTTGGAACAAGTGTGGCCGTGCTGATGGTTGAGTATGAGGCACTTGTGTATGGGGCGAGAGTGGATGTGTGGTGTATGTGTCAGCTGTGACTGGGTGTTGTGTGACTAATGTCCACTCCTGCTCCCCTGCAGCTATGTCTCCACTTCCCCACTGTTCCAGGATGTGGAGGTGTTCATATATATTTTGAGTAGGCAGTGGGCACAGCCCCCCATGATAGGGGGTGTGGGGGTGGAGCCCCCTGCATCACACATGTAGTTAGGAACCTATCACTGAGGGGCCAGTGGAGGTCCCCTGATGTCTGTCTGCTGTCTTCAACTTGTGGGAGCATATACTTCATTGACAGTATTTTTGCTCTCTTTTTCCCTCCTGGCTGAATTGTCTGCCATGCTGTTTATTTTCGCTCAGTTGCTTGCACAGCTATTTTCCTTGGAGAGATTGTTTTTACTTTATTGTGGGTGACCCATATCCAATATGCTTCCTGTTTATTCAGAAGAGCTTCCACATCCCCAACCCTGGGTCCCATCCTGACCCTTGCAATACCGCAAAATGAAAACAAATGATCCTCCATCCCTTCACTCTGTTCAAAAGGGAATATAGTGCATTGTGTACATCCTGTGTTCTATCAGAACTTAGATGCTCCCCTACCCTGATTTTGAAGGGCCTGCTTGTCTTTCCCACATAAAATGAACTGCAGGTACAAGTGGTCAAGTATGCTACCATTGGGTTGCTACAACTGATAAATTGTTCAATAATATACTCTTTTCTGCTGTTGGCAGATGAGAAAACCTTGGATTTGGGAATAATATTTCAATATGTACACCTGCCATGGCAGAAACACCCCTTGGGTGCAACAGGTAACCAATCCAACGTGGGTATCCTCACCACTGGAAAAGAACTCAGTACCACTGTATCTTTTTGGTTGTGTCCTTTCCTGTACACAACCCTAGGAGGGCATTGTGCAATTCCCATAAGAGCAGGTTCTGTAAACAGTATGTGCCAAAATGTTTCCAAACACTTTTTAATCATGTTACTATTTGCACAATACTGTGTAACAAAAAGCAAATCCCCCATTGTGTTCCCATCACTCTGTTTGTATTTCCTCTACATCATGATGGTTTATATCCCACCTAACAACCAAAAGCTCGTGTTTGATTTGGTACTGGACAGTATCTCCCACCTCCCTCCTAGGAGTGAAGTCATCTTACTGGGAGACTTCAATGTCAATTGGCTATCTTCTGCCTCATCACCCAGCAAAAACTCAGCCCTTGCTTGCGACCTTACCCAGGTAGTCGACTCCCCGACAAGACTGGACACTAGAACAGGGACCTCAACCCTTATAGACCTCATCTTCACCAATAGGCCTAAAGAACATCTCCCAAGTCACTGTGCTCCCTGACTCGATTAGTGACCATTCCCCTGTGATTTGCCTGTGGTCCGCTAGAATCCCCCTCACTCCCCCTAGTGTCACTGAACATAGACGACTTAAAAAAGGAGCACTAGCATGTTTCACATCTCACCTAGCTGCCTGTGACTGGTCCCCTATTCACACTGCACAGAACACGGATGCCACTCTGTCCTACTATATTGCCATTTTCAATGCGGCCTGTGACACATTCGCGCCCTTCTCCAAACAAGTAGTTAAAAAAAGAAACACCCCTTGGATCTCCCAATCACTACTTGACCAAATGCACCAGAGGGATAACGTATGGCATAAGGCCCTTGATTCAGAGCTCCCACAGGATAGGCAACTTTACAGAGAGGCACGAAACAAATGCACTTGGGCCACTCGGTTAGCCAAAGCTGCATATTGTAAACAAACCTTCACCTCTTCCTGGGGCTCTGGGAAAAAATTCTGGAGCAAATTCAAGGAACTCTATGGGAAATCTACTGTACTTCCCTACCCCAACCCAGATCACAGTAAATGGGGTTAAAACCCAGGACCCTACTGCTATCTCAGATGCCCTCAACACCTCCTTCTCTGACTTCTCTCAAATTCTCCCACCAAACGTCTTTGACCCCCCCCAACCCCCTGTCATAGATACATAGATACATAGATACATAGACAGTGTCGGCAGATAAGGGCCTATGGCCCACCCAGTCTGCCCATTTGAGCTTGTAAGTTCAGTTTGTTTTCCTAGAAGTCTATTTCCCCTTACCCCGACCTCTAGAATTCCTTTGTCTATCCCATGCATTCTTAAATCCCGTGATTGTTTCAGCCCCACCACTTCTTCTGGCAGGGTGTTCCACTTGTCCACCACCCGCTCTGTGAAGAAATTCTTTCTCATGTTTCCTCTGAATCGTCCTCCTCCAACTTCATCCCATGCCCTCTAGTCCTGAAACATCTTTTCGCTTAAAAATAGTGTTTTCCTGCACCCTGTTCCTCCCTGTAAGATACTTGTATGTCTCTATCATATCCCTCTCTCCTCCTCTCCTCCAGGAGTACATGTTCAGTTCCTTCAACCTGTCTTCATAGGACTTGTGATGCAATCCATGCACCATCTTTGTTGCCCTCCTCTGAACCTTCTCTACCCTGTCTATGTCCTTACGTAGGTATGGTCTCCAGAACTGTACACTGTACTCCAGACTGTCACCCCGGACACCAACATCTCCGCACCCTTCAGGCTAAAAGTCATCTCTTGAAGTGAGGCAAAGCACTACCTCACCAAAGCTCTGGCAAACTCTCATTATAGCAGTGACTCCCTTGAGCTCAAACTCATTCGGCTGTCCCTGGATGTGACACTACCTCATCTCACCAAAATCTTCAACCTGTCCTTATGCCTCAGCCAATTCCCCTTGCCCTGGAAGAGTGCTACAATAACCCCTATACTAAAGAGTGGCTATCCTACTGAAGCAAGCAATTATAGACCAATTTCTATCCTGCCACCCCTCTCTAAGGCCCTTGAAAGAATAGTATCAGATCAACTTACTGACTACCTATCCAAACACTACCTGCTCTGCCACAAACAGCAGGGTTTATGGAAGGGACACAGCACCTCCACCACCCTCATTGAACTCACTACTTTTATTCATGAGGCCCTAGAACAAGGATCCGTGGCGGGGGCCATCTACATTGACCTGACCAAGGCATTTGATACCTTCAGTCACGAGCTATTACTCCATACCCTTCCATCCCTAAACCTTGCCCCAGAGGTTACCGCCTGGTTCAAAGATTACCTCTCAGGTCAGACTCAACAAGTCAAAATTAATACAACTGTCTCCACATGCAAGCCGGTTCACACTGGGGTCCCACAGGGGTCAATACTTGGCCCCTTACTCTTCACCCTCTTCCTAAACTCCCTCCCTAAATCCTGCAGTGGATGCATGCTGCTTTATGCTGATGATGTGGTAGTATTCTGGAAACACCCTCACCCAAATTCTCTTCAATTAGCCCTGCAGGGCTACTTTAGGGAGCTAGAAACCTGGTTCGCTGAACACCATCTTATTATCAACTACAACAAAACAAAGTCCATGATCTTTGCTCACCGCCAAAGCCCCCAAAGTCATGTGCCGCTAGTTGTGAAAAACACTCATGGCGATGCGCTGGAGAAGGTCCCATGTTTTATATATCTCGGTGTCACCTTAGACACCTCTGTCACCTACCTCTTTCACATACAACAGGTCTCCTCCTCTATTAACTCTAGATTAGGGGTCCTCTACAGGCATAAGCACTGCCTACCCCCCAGGCCATGCACCTCACTGTGTCCTCATCTATCCTATCCTTGGTAGACTATGGTATAGTCATATATGGGTCAGCTGATCAATCTACCCTGTGCAGCATCAACCTAGCCCTTAACAAAGCTTGCCGTCTAGTCTCAGGATGTGACAAATTAACTCACACATGCGAGCTATATAAGCATACTGGCTGGCTTAACTTCCAAGGCAGGCTTAAGTACTTTACCTGCCTCCTTGCCAAAAAGATACAACTTAAGCAAGCCCCAATCAGCCTCCACCCACTCATCCGCACAACCCCCCATAGGCGGACCCAAAGGCACACAGCTAACCATTCCCTTCTAATCCCCCACTGTAGGACATCTCTTGGACAAAGATCCTTCCACTATCGGGTCCCTCTATGGCTAAACAGCCTACCATACCCTGTCTCCTTGACCCATAGTCTCAACCTATTTAAGTCAGGTCTCAAAACCCTACTACTTGATACCACCACCTGTGACTGTTACTAAACCCACCCACTCTTTACTCTATCTTTCTCACCCCGTCCCCTGCCCTCCTTTCCAGGGACAATGTTATTCAGGAATCTAATCTTTCTCAGTAATTTTCCTGTAGCCCTTGATTAGATTGTTGCTAGCCTCCCCCCTCTCGCTCTCCAACATCCCCCTTCCCCTTACCCTGGTATTTTGACTCTGTGTCCCTCAAAACCCTATGAAACTGTTTTCTATCTCAGCACTGTCCCAGGACCTCCCGTATGTTCCCAGTTAATGTAACCAAAAACATAAACTTAAGCCAGGAATGTCTAACCCTGTATTAATACATTGTTACTGTATGTATATTTTTCTCTTGAATTTTACTCTGTACTCTTACTTTATTGTACCTTTACTTTTATCTGATGTGGAGCCTTTGCAAAAGAGTTTATTACTCAAAGGATTGTAACTCTGATTCTATTCAAATAAACAAAATTTCAGGAGATCCTGCCTAGGGATATTTTTTACAAGATACTGCACTTGTTCTATCAAACCATGGCCTCAGGCTAGAAACCTATTGAGCAGTTCATCACTTCTTTCTTTGTATGTATCTGCCTCTGTGCAGTTCATTTTTACCCTCATAAACTGTGACTTTAGGATGTTGTTAATGGTGTAGCATGGGTGACAGCTACTGAAATGTAGCAGACTGTTCCTGTCTGTTGATTTCTGGTACAGATCAGTGATGATTGTACCATCTGCTATCCGGGTAATGTCCAAATCCAAAAACTAAACATTGTCATGAGAATAATGCACCGTAAACTTCAAATTTGGATTGAACTTTTTCAGGTATTCCACAAACTCGAATAATAGGGGAACATCCCCATGCCACACAATTAACACATCATTAATATATCTGCACCAGACATCTAGCATGTCATGATAGGGATACTGATCTCTGTCATAAATGACAGCCTTCTCCCACTGGCCGAGATACATGTTTGCATATGCATAAGGGAATCTTAGTGGTAAGGAAAGTGAGGAAAAGCTGGAGATCAAGTATGGTCTGCAGAGTTACAGTAGGTAAAGAAAATGGGCAGACTAGGTAGGCCAAGCGGTCCTTTGCTGCTGTCAGTTTCTATGTTTCTATATCCCTCTACCTCTTCATACTCTTCCTCCATTATGTGGTCAGGATTACATTCCTTCTTGTTGACATCATGAGTGGTGACAGGAATGGAGGACCTTGCTAGCATTGTCACAGGCCTTTATTCAAGGGGAACTTGCTAGATAGAAGCTCAGGGAGTTGATGGGCCTGCTATGCAATAGCCCCTGTTGACAGCAGTGTAGGTTGCAAAGGCAAGCCTGGCAATATGCATCTTATCATATCTGTGAATGATGCCAGCACTGCCTGCACATTGACAAAACTCTGGCCAGGGGTTTTGACTGCTGATGTCAATGACAGGCATGCCCCCATTGACGATGGTGACATGCCATCCATAGTAGGTACAGTAGTACTTAAGGCAAGCCCTGACCATAGTGTCTGATCGATGTTCAGGAGGACCAATGCCACCACCGCTGGGGTGGATGATGATGACATAGATTGAGTGGGTACAGGCCACAGCAATGACCTAGACCTCACTGAACACATTGATCTATCCATATAGTTATGCTTATGTTCCAGTGATGACCACTCATTTTCATGGTTTTTGGACTTCAACAACCATGACTTGATCAACAGGGCTGGTGATGCTTCCTTTTCACCCCTGGGCTTCTTTCATGGCTGCTAGAGTTTTCTCTAATAAAAATTAATCTACCAGTTTTTCCAGGAGTAGTTACAAGAACTCCTAGAAGTACTTTTTCTAAAAAACATTGTTCATTGGCTGTATCACAAGAATAACACATTTACTAAGAAGTGGGGAACATTGACACATTTTGGTTGACCTATGTGATAATTAATGTTAAAGGACAATGGAATCCAGTATGTAGACTATTCAATACATGTACATGTCCATTTATTAATCAGTTACCTATGTAAGTATAAGTCATATGCAGTATGTAATGTATTTTTATGACAACTACAATACATTTTTTAAGTTATATAAATCCTGTGAAAGTAGTTTATGAGCCTTAATTTCATATCACCTTTCTTCAATAAAATTGCAATGCCAGTTTAATATTCTCAGATAAAAATTCAATTATCATATCATTGGGTAGGGGTTAGTAATTACTTTCATATAAAGAAAGCTCTAATCTGACATTATGATCTAATAAACATTTTCACTTCTGGTGGAATAATTTCTTTCATTATTACTGCCGTACTGTACCTCAGCATATTTACAGGATTTGATTGGTCCACAACTACCCTCAGGACTTTATAAACAATGTAATTTTTTGCTAACTTTTATATGAGCACAGGTCACATTTTAAAGTAGAGATTTGAAGTGAGTGTAGGAATAAATAAACTGCACCCCAATTGTTTTATTAAATCCTGTCACCTGGAGGGGGGAGGAGAGGAAATTTTGACTACAAATATTGTTGGTGTTTTTCAGTGTCTGGTTTAGGATTCTAATATATCTTTGTAATTCAACCAGTCTCAGGGACTCGGGGGTTCTTCACACGATGTGGCCAGTGTCATAAAGTCAGATGATAGATAGAAGTGCATATTGTATTCTGCTGCATGTTTGCTTGTTATGTATTGTATGTAGTTCCCTTGATGTGATGCTGGTTTTATATTTTTGTGAAATGCTCCAAGCCTCAGGGAAGGGGGCACTATATAAATAAAGTTTCTATCTATCTCTCTATCTATCTATCTATCTATCTATCTATCTATCTATCTATCTATCTGTCCATCTATCTATCTATCTATCTAGATTATGTCATGCATGAGAAAAGGGATTTAGTTCTCTGTAGCATGTTTCATACACATTGTATGCTAAACAGTTGCACAACCAGTGAAGGGATGGCAGTAAACTTTAGGTATCAATAAATAATTTAAGAGAGGTCAGCAGGTTAGACATAGAGAACAAGAGTGAATTAAGCATAGGTAGGTAAAGTGATTTGGAACCCAATTCAGAAAGGGTTGGAAACCCTTTCTGCATGTGCTGAGGGCTGTGTATATCAAACATCCCCCTCAGCACATTCAGGGCCTCTGGACCATCCATAACTGTGAATGCATACCTACTCCACATCTCATCCTATTTCAGCTGCATGTCTACATGGGCAACTTGGTCAGGGATGGGCATAGTGCTTTGTTCACATTTGTGAGGGGGCATGGAGGGCGGCATTGTTACAGAAGGTTGGAAACAGCAGTAATGACTGCCCGTTATACAGTACATATGTTTCCCCATGCCCTCCACAAACTGTCTCAGGAACTGTCGTGTTCCATCCCCAGGAGCTCCCATCCCACTAAGCTGGCATGAGAGACTGAGACTTTAATTTTGTTATGCAAAAGTTTCCATTTTCAATGTGTCTGTCACTGTCCCCTGCTATGTACAAAGCAAGACATGCACTATGGTGCTGCCAACCCAGATATTTTATTGTATGCTTGGTTTCTGGCCCTGCTCTGATCACTGACATGCCTCCAACCCCTCTGAGCTCCATTATGCTAGTAGAATGGGCAACTTGCAGCTGTGGATGCCATAACTTATGCAGATATCTGTGGGTGCAGTCAACTGCTTTGGGATATCTTTGTGTATTGGGCCCTTGCTCAGTAAGTGGCAGCTATGTGATTCAAACTTAACTCTACAGGTGTCTATGTCTCCAGGTTTTGCTCTAACCACTAGGCTATACTGCCCTTATACCAAATGCAATTCTCTTCAATGTGCATGACGTTTTTTAATTAAACTGATTTTTACAAGATCCATGACCTCTTATATTAGGCCCCTATGCTGGCCTGTTCATTTCCATCTTCCTGAAACTTCATTGTGGAGGTAAGGCTAGTCCATCTGTTTCCATTTTATGATGCTTAAGTATGCAGATAGAGAAACGGTCTCTGCTTCCATTGTAAGTCCTTCACTGATCTAATATTTAAATGAAGCCCATAAGTCACCATATTTGTCTGATGGTTGCTGTTTGACATAACCATCAGACAACAAAGAAGCTCCAGAGCTAGCGCACTCACCTTTTAAGCAGTTTTTGGTTACCTCTCTCTCTCCAGGTGAAAAGAAATGTGTTGATGCATTTCAGTGGCATACATTACAGTAGTTGCACCACCAGACTGAGGTAATAACTCATTAATTTACATTATGTGTAGATTGCTATTATACTGTACAAAAAAATAACATAACCCAAGCAGAGGAGAGAGTTCTCAAAGTAGATTCCTTTTTTTCACATTTGGCAAGGTCAGCCTAGCTGAAATGCTATGTCTAATATACTGTATAGTAAGATATTTTTCTATCCAATTTTACAGCTGAAAGGATTAAAGTATAAGCAGGTCAAGTAAGGCAAGGTTGGGCAAACTATGGCAATTTTATTTATTTTAGTCTTCAGTAACCGGGTAAGGCCCACTAGGCACAATTGCCTGTTTTCAGGGGTAACCTGGAAGTGCTGGGGAGGTTAAGTGACTTGCTCAGTCACACAGTATGCAAGTGGAGGTTGTGGGAATCAAACCCAGGTCAGCTGGATGTACCAAGCTCATTCACAGCTCATTACTCTAAGCTCTAGGCTATATTGCCAGCCCATGGCAAGGCAATTGTATTAATAAAGTGCCCTATTCCTGAGTGCTAAACAGGTCATAACACATAATAATGCCACCAAAATAAACTAAAAGGACCAAACTCATTCTGACACAAAAAGTAACTTACTGCCACATGGTGAGTAAGTACTTTAAGTAAAGTATCAGTGGGGCTTGATCCTTGAACCTCTGGGTTCCCAGCTCTATGCTCTAATCTCTACACTATACACTATACTGCCTTTTTGTACAATAAAGAAAATATTCTATTGAATGCAAGAATGGAAGTTAGCATTTCTGAACAGCAATACAAATTCAGAAATGCAAGTACGAATACAATCCTGGAAAAGGGTAACTAATAAATCACTGAAAAGAAGCACTGCTAACCAAAATAGATCTTAAGGTGCCAAATGGCCACCATTATTTGTGTATTTTATGAATGCTTGATGTAGTCACACCTTGTTATACAATTACATACAAAAAACATAGTAAAACAAATTGAAATTGCTGTAGTGGCTAAGTAATTGCTTTGACATGCTATATTTAGTGATTAGAATAAACAGTTACACTGACCTGGCAGTTAATAGTAGGAGATGGGGAAATATTATCCAGAGACCTAGTGTTACCTGAATGCAGGCCAAATGGAGCAATCAAGCCACAGTCTAATAAATGAGGGACAATAAATGGGGCCTGTTGAGTGAAATGCCAAAAGTGTACAGTTTCCTTGCACTTTGTTACTTCAGCCAAAGCAATTAATTTATATCACTGTACAAAACCCAAAGTTGTGTTAAAGATTTATGAGCCCTGACTGAGACCTCATTTAGGTCTCACATATTAAAGTTTATACAGAGCAACAACATCTTCCAACGGAGGTGTCTCTGGAGCAGAGGTCTAACACATTCTGTGTCTGCTTGCTGCTAGACTTCATTACTGCATCAATGACTCTGATTAAAGGCTATTAGCAAGTTGGCTTGGAAAAACCAAACAGAGATTTAATTGTTGCTTTCTTTGGCCCATAGCTATGAAATTCAGTACATTTGCTACTGTATATACAATATTTACAGGATGCTTAAGGTATAAATGGAACCTGCAGTTTACCATATCAAAGGCCTGTATCTGGAATGGAGATTCAGTTTTCAAAGCATGCCTATTTAAATACAGACAAACACAATATATTTAAATTGCAAACCTTTGAAACTTGAGCTCATGTTGTCACAACAAAGAAACTGTATTTTAAAGTAGAAATCCACTTCCAGATGTTGAAGAAAATAAACAAACTTGGCTGAGTGAACAACAATGTTCAGCAGCCATGCTTTCCAGTCTCAATCATTTGCCCTTTGTAAGGGAAAGAGAAATCTTTCCTGCACAAAGGCAGACTTTCAAAACTCCCTACCAGCATTTTCAAACACAAAACTTGTAACATGAGCTCATCTATTCAAAAGTGCAAACAGTATTTTAATGTAGAAATCCACTTGCTTTAGGGCACTGTTGAGCTGCTAACAAAGATGGCCACTTAACCTTCTCACTCTGACAGAGCCCTCTTCTTATCGAAATACATGGGCCATTTATTTGGGCCATCTGGGTGAATGGAAGGCATGATTTGGTAGAGGCAACATTTCTTATCCCTTCTGTGGCTTCATTTTGTTTTCAGAGAGCTTTACTGCTTAGAAAACATTATGTGAAATTTATCTCAGGCTGAGACTCTTAAAAGAGCTGAAAATAGCCTCTCAGTGAAGCCTACCCTGGAATACATCATCTGAATGTTAGAAATGGTAGTGGAAAACATGACAGCTATAAAAATATCATTGATATCCAAGTATGGGAACAGCAGCGACTCACATACCTTCTCTCCCACACCTGCACCTGCTCGCAGCCCTAACCAGGCTCCCCTTCTTAACTTTTTTTCCCCCTTAACCTCTGCTTAATCCATCTCTGGCACTTACCCTCTCTTTCTAGCACTTGTAATATTGTTAATCCACCTAGGCTAGTTTTTAGATTGCACTTAAATTTTTAGGCACCTGCTATTGCTTCAATGGACTTACTAGCTTAGCAACTGAGTGGAACAGCAGAGAGCATGGCTTGGACCTTTGTCACCAAACAATAACCAAAACTGCAGCAACATACTACAAATCCTAGAAGGTGCATTCATTCTATTTATTTAAAAGTTTCAGAAGTACAGGATAAGTTCAATGTGTAGAGATGCAGCGAATTTAAAATCTGCTGGCGAAGTGAATGCGAAGTGGCTCTTCACTACGTTGGGTGCCCCATAGGAAAGGCTCACTTTGCCTTGTTATTATTACTTTGCATTGTCATTCCATCTTAAATGCAACAACAATATTGGCAGCACCCCATCCAAACAGTCACCAGAATTAATGTGCATCCTCAAAGTTGTACTGTCTTGTGTCCAGAAAACTCCCCAGTGCTGACAAAGTGAAATGAGAGCATAACAAGAAATGCAAAGTCTCCCAGAATTAATGGCGCACTCAGTCATGCATGCAGTGGTCACACACAGAGTCACCAGAATCAATGTGCATCCCCAAAATGCAACTGTCTCATGTCCATAAAAATTCCAAGTGCTGATGAAGTGAAATGAGAGCATAACAATAAATGCAGTCTCCCAGAATTAATGGTACACTGCAAATGCACAGACAGATTAAGATTGTGCTGCACACTCAAAGGATGCATACGAAAAGGCACAACAACACCTAACCAGTGCTCACAAGTCACAAATCCAAATCTGGAAGGAAAGGAATACATTTTGCCAGTTGGGGGATTAGTACATGGCAGTAACAATCCGCTACCAGTAAATATACCACAAAGCAGTATAACGAAATTCATGCAGGTGCAGTGGATAGCAGGTTCACACTGCTGCAATTACTCTGTGGCTCAATAAAAGGTGTCTGATTTAATGGCACGCATCACACACACACTCATACACACACTACAAGTAATGTGCAGCAAATTGAAAACCTTTAGTAATATAATCAAATGTTTTAAACAGACAGAGTATACACTGTTGCACCACAACAATCAGTAAAAAAAATTTCAAGAATTACTGAAAATATTACTGTGTGTACATAAACACAGTTATACAAGAAAAACAGAACCAAAACAGAAAGACTACCTTTTTCTCCCAGTTAATGTACCTACGCCACAAATGCACCACTTCCCCAAAGCACACTTCACAGTACACAGACTGACTGTTCTAAATTAACATTTAAAATCCACACACAACAATAAACACTCGATTATATGAGCAAGGAAGGGCTTTCTACAAATGATGTACAAAATTTTGAGCAAAAAAATGACTCAAAATGCATTTTAAACAGCTTTTAGAGGTTTTGAATCGCAGAGCTCTGAGAGCAAACTGTCTCCAGCTACCACTACACACACACTACCCAGGCCAGAACTGAGGCTGTGCAGAACAATCTAGAGCCCCTGTGACCTTCAATCCCATGAATCACTGCAGAATTTCATTTGGAGCTCAATTACAAGGCAAAGTGAGGTGAATTACATTGATTTCAATGTGCTTTACTTTAAAATTGGTGGAGAAGTGGTTTGGGGAAGGCAGAATAACACAAAGTCATTGGTTTCAATGCTTCACATTGTGGAGAACTCCACGGATTCTGCGTTACTCCATGAATCATTTCACAGAGCGAATTGGGGCCACTTCATCCACCACTACTTACAGTATTGTAACTCACATGCTGTACAGGAAGGAACAAGAATGCCTATGGCTGTACTTCCCTGATGAGCTGAGCCTGAATCATAAAACTCCCAATTTAAAAACTCTTATTAATGAGTACAGTGGT
Organism: Neoceratodus forsteri; assembly: GCA_016271365.2. NCBI lineage: Eukaryota > Metazoa > Chordata > Ceratodontiformes > Ceratodontidae > Neoceratodus > Neoceratodus forsteri. Next base: position 127,457,520 of record CM028136.1, on the reverse strand, counting down.
GGGGTGATGAAGCCTGGAGAGATAATACTAAATCAGCTTACAATACATCCAAGTAACTAGTAAAAAAATTTATGTTGTGATTCGTGACATGATCGTGAATCGTGATTTGTGACCGTGATGATGAAGAACGTGATTTGTATCATGAGTGACTCATGATGACGGTCCTGACTTAAAAATGTTCATGCAGAATTATGCACCACACCAGTCCAGTACTGTGAAGGGAAGTCAATGAAATAACTGTGACTTAAGTTACAGATGGAGACTGGGCCCTAAACAGATGCAAATGCACAGACAGATTAAGATTGTGCTGCACACTGAAGAGATGCAGAGGCAAAGGCACAACTCCTAACCAGTGCTCACCATCAAAAATTCAGATCTAGAAAAGAATACCTTTGCCGGTTGGTGCGGGCCGGGGGTGTCTGCACTGCTGCAGTAACAGTCACTAGTACTAGTACCAGTAAAGATACCACAAAAAAGTACAAAAATCACACAGCTGCAGTGGATAGCAGGTTCACATTGCTGAAATTACTATGTGGTACAATAAAAGGTGTCTGATTTGCTGATGCACGTCACACACATATACTCACACACACACACACACACACTAAGCAGTGTGTAGCAAATTGAAAACTTCAGTAATATACTGTAACCACGTATTTTAAACAGACTAAAATTATGCACTACCGCACCACTACAATCTGCAAAAAAATGGTAATAATTATTGAAAATATTACTGTGTGTACATTAACACAGTTATACAAGAAAAATATCCCCACAACAAAAAGAACTGTCTTCTTCTCTAAGTTAATCTACCTACACCACAGATACTGCCCTCCCCCAAAGCACACTTCCACTGTCTCTCAGTACACAGACTGAATGTTGTACATTAACATTCAAAATCCATACACAAACAATAAACGCTTGATCATATGAGCATAGGAGGGTTTCCTATAATTGATGAACTAAAGTTTCAGCAAAAGAAATTACTCAAAAATGATTTTTTAATAGATTTTAAAAGGTTTGAATCACAGAGAGCTCTCAGAGCTGACTGTCTCCTACAGCTTCCTACACACACTACCCCGAACTGAGGCTGTGCAGAACAATCTAGAGCCCATGTGACCCAAAATCCCATGAATCACTGCAAAATTCACATTTGAAGCTTAAAAACAAGGCAAAGTGAAGTGAAGTACATTGTTTTCTATGTACTTCACCTTAAGAATTGGTGGTGTAGTGTTTTGGGAAGGTGGAGTAATGCAAAGTCATTGTTTTCAATGGACTTTATGTTACCCATTATAACGCGAAGTACTCACCTTCGCATTGTGGAGCACTCTGCGAATTCGCTTTCACATCATGATTCACTTCACAGAGTCAATTGGGGCCATTTTGCCCATCTTTGAGAAGCAAATTTCATTTACTGAACTTCCCAAGTCATAGTTATAAACACCTAAGAAAAAATAATATGATGGTGAAGTGCACACAGTAACAATCTTGGTCATTTGGGTAAAGAACCCCTCCGGAAACAGACACCTCAGATGAGTGCCACTCCCTATCCAGGGTACAAAACGCAGCAGTGGTGCAGTCCCATTTCAACTTCCACATAACAACAGTGAAGCATAGAAGCAGCGAACCAGATGTCAGGAAATGCTTACGTCCAAATTTTGAGGAAGACAAGCTGTGATGGTGGATTCTTCCTCTAGAAACTGGGATTGCAGCTGATATTGGGCAGCAGACAGATCTTGGGCCAATCCCCCACCTTTCCCCATTCTGCTTGGCTCACCACCTTAGCTCCACTAAGCATAGTACCAGCTTCTACAACAAGGTCCAAGTTTCTGTGACATCCACCAATGACTTTAAGATCTCTGGTTGGTATTGCGGCAGATAACATGGGCATGCAGATGGTCAGTGAGGGAGATCTGGCCATGCTGCCCTTTTCCCAGTGCTTCAACATCAACAGACCAATCTGAGTCCCTCTAATTTTGTAGTTGAGCAGTGGACAAGGCCCTTGGAGGAGCAACATAGACTTGCAATGAACTGCACTTAGTAAAAGTGCATACTGGATAGATTTTTAACTTTATGACTTTGCAGGTGCTGTAGAGGCTAAGGGAGGGCATTAGCCCTCCATTCTCTTTATTCTCACTGGGCACTGATGTCTTGTGCACTGTCTGAGTCCAGACTGAATGCCAATTGGCACCAGGTAACTGGGCTCCCCCCCCCCCACCTTCCTCCTGCCTTTCATTTCCTCCTACCTGCCTAGGAAGCCAAACTGGAAGGAGCTCCAGCTTGACACGGGATTGAAGGCTACCCCATCCTCACATACCTCCACCCTCTCCCTCTACTACCAGAAAAATGTTAAAATTTGTTCTGAAGCAGCCAGGTGTCACAACAGTACCCCTTCCCCCTTCCTCTATTTGCTTTCCAACTCTAAAGGAATTGCTTTTCTCTCACAGTGGTACCAAGTGGAGGCTCAGTTGTGGATGGCTAGGGCATGCCAAAGCATTTGTCTATCCTAAGACCTCCCTCCCATTCCTGGCATGCAGTCCTGCATGAACAGAAGATACACCCACCTTCACCCTCAAAAAGGAATGACTAACCTTCCTTATGATGCATCTTCTATACCCAGGGCATACAGTATAAAATGGAGCAATGTCAGAGTGATAGAATGATTGGAATGGGCTGTGCATATAGCCAGCCCATCAAGCCCAGTGCAGCTTTGTTAGACCTTTGGTTTATGTGGTCAAGTAACCTATATATTGGTGGCTTTTTTCAGTTGGCTAGGACAAGCATGATTATAATTTTCCAATGTGTCTGCTGTTAGTGTTTATTGTTGATTATAAGCTGGCTTTGTCCTGTTGCAACTGTTTCATTGTTGTTCTATTTATTAAGGGTATGTATATATGTATGAAGATATTTTACCACAACTGGCAAGTGTACAACAGCTTACTTCTCCAGACGGGTGTTTTAAAGCATTTCTCTACTTACGCTGCAGTGGGATTACCTCTGCAGGCTGCATAGACCTAGGCGTAAAACTGATAAACAGACAACCTTTCAGGGTTGAATTTACTGGTCACAGCGGTATGAAAAATGGCTTCCCTTTCTTTTTTTTTTCTATATACAATTTTTCTTTTTTTACCATTTTTCTTCTCCTTCCCAGCATCAAGGCATACACATGTGTACGCACTTATGGAAGCATGTGTGCACACCAGGATCTGGTGACCCCTTCCATCCCACCCCAGACTTGCATCGCTGCTCCTACTGCCTGCGCACCCATCAGGCCTCCACCTGATGGGTGCGGGACTATGGAGGAGCAGGCATCCACCCCTGGAGGGGAAATCCTACTGCAACCCTCCCCCCCTGAGCCTGCTCCTCATTGACCCAAGGTCATTCCTAAACCCAGGTCATCAGCATGGCATGAGGTGTGGCATCCAGTACCTCAACCCTCAGAGCCATGGGCTGGCTCAGTGGCTTTCCTTTCATGTCAGCAATTCTAGGATAATGTTCCATGGCTAACACATCAGGGACCATATATTCAAAACTTAGCCATGGGGCAAAATTAGCATTGCACAGAATGCTAAACAGGGCTAAACCTGCTGAATATAGCATGCAAAGGAAGCAGTGCAAACAGGACTGGGAGGGCAGTGCAAAAATAGCCCAAGAAATAAGACAGCTTTGAATATACAGTAGCAACAGGGAAAGCCAAAATGCAACAGCAGCTCAATGGACACAGAGGTGGAGGAAGGCAGAGCTGCAGTAGCAGACCAATGTGAGTGATAGTAATGGAGTGTTGCACAAAAAGCAACAGTAAATGCAAGCCACTCACAGCAGAACTGTGTTGCACAAGTGACAGGTTAGCCTGGAGCAAACACATTAGACCGGCACTTACACAGCCACTTTTGCATCTCATTATGGGCTGCTTAACATACATTTCCATGTAGTTTGCCCAGTCCTATTCCATGGTGCTCACGCTCCACCTGTATGCCAGCCTGGGAGTACAGAAGCTGAATGGGTCTGCTCACAGCCGTACCTGTATGTCAGCCTGGGAGTACAGATAGGAAGCCTCAGTCAGTGGATGTCAGCAGGCTCATTCAGTGCAAACCTCTCACCAGGTGACACAGACAAGTGGGACCCAGTCACTTGGAATGAGGGACAATGTGGGACACTGATCCCCAGAAAGAGGGACACAACCTCAAACATGAAGAAACAAACCCACATCCCATTGGTTGTCTAGAAAAGTGAATGTACAGATGCTACAATATAAGTAGCACCATAGCCAATGGCATTGTCTGCTGGGACCACAGGATGCACAGCACATCCACTGTGTTCACCACTGTCCCCATGAGGGACATATGCAGGGCAGGGCAAGTATGTAGGGTACAATGTGGGGTATGCCCATACTGAAGGACACTTGGGAGGTATATGCATAATATATATTAGAGGCAAAAAAATCCATTTAATGCATTAGTTAGAGTTGTTCCACAGCAACAAAAGTGAGGAAATTCAGTGTTAGGGTTGAAAGCCCCCCTTGAACCCCCCCCTGCCCACACCACCAAATGGCATCGAGGTGTGCGTTGGGGTTACTGGCCCTAACTCTCACTCCATCAGATGTGTGAAGAAGCAGAGGTGTAGGACAATGGGGTGAGAATTAGGACCGACAAACCCAACGTGCACCCCAATGCTGGTTGGGAGTGTGGGCGAGAAGAGGGGCTTTCAGCTCCTAAATTCCTCATTTTCGTCTCTGTGGAACAACCCTAACTAATGTTCAAACAGAGATTTTTGTCTCTAATTTCCCTCCTTTTTGAGAATGATAATGAGAAATAGTGAATGTAATGCAGCGGCGTCACATAGTAACACGGTGCCCACAAACGCAAATGGTAATGCGCATGTTGACGCAAATCAAAACACAAAGATAAACTGTACTGTAGACACAAATGGTTAAAATAATGCTATCACAAGTGCAAATGAAAACGCAAAGGGTAATGCACATGGTGCCGTAGACAGGAACAGTAAGTGAAATGGGTACGAAACCACAAGCAGAAGTGGTAAGAGTAACAGTAATGTAAGTGCACAGGCTGGTTTTCCCCAAAAGCAGCATAAAGACAGTAAGTACAAAGAACGTATGCATAATAATGGGTCTTGGAGCAGAAAATGAGGAATTGGAATACTAAATTGCTTATATCTCAGGAACCGTACGCCATAGAAAAAAATGTATAAGTCATATGATTTATGACTTTCCTGGCTAGTTTTGTACTTAGCCTCCATTAGGGGGCTAAGCATTTTTCTGACTAAAATTATGTATCTCGCGCCATTTACGAGATACGGGCCCTGAAAGGCGCAGCAACACCGTAATGTTATCCTAAGGGAAAAAAAGAGAAGTTCGGAGTGCCATAATTTTGGCTCCACATAATATATTTTCACCAAACCACTAAAAGGCACTTATGTGGGATGCTGGCTTTCTTCCCTTCAAATTTCAGCCCAAAAGACCAAACCATTATTTGCAGCAGGGCGACAAAGGATTCTTGTAATGCAGCGGACATCGTAATGTTATCCTATGGGAAAAAGTGTCAACTTTGGAGTACTGTAACTTTGCTGCCCTCTAATACTTTTTCACTGAAACACTGACAGCACATCTGTGAGATGTTGGCTGCGTTCCCTTCAAATGTCAGCCCAAAAGACCAAACCGTTCTATTGCAGCAGGGTGGAAAATATTTGGTGTCATTTTCCCACAGCCTGGAAAAGTACTGTGGAACTTTGTGAAAGCTTTAGCAAATTCATGTGACAGTGGGGGTCACGTGATGGCAGCCTAAGTGAAAGCAGCCCTTTTGGTTTGCTCCTTTTCCAGCCTAGTTTATTACCTTCACTGCAAATAACTTCATCGAATACTGAGTGGAAATCGTCAAGCAAGTCTTAAGGAAGCTATTTAGAGACATAGGTCCTTTCAAAATGGAAGCATTTGTTAAAAAACAGCCCGCTAAACACACGCCTCCTCCTTCCCCGGAGAAGGAGCAGGCCATAAAGCATCCTCGACAAGGATCCAGTAAAGCAGCACCGGGGCCTTCAGTCTTAACGGAAGACCGTTTCCTAGAAATAATAATGCCCTTACAAAGCTCGAACGAGGAGGTTTCCTCTGAAATTCACAGGTTTAAAACAGCACTAGAATCATTAGGTACTAGAGTGGGAGACAACGAAGTCAGAATCAGGTCTATGGAAACCAAATTAGATAAGCATGATCTCGAACGTGCGTCGCTTAATAAAAGAATTAAAAAGATTGAAGATAAACTCGAGGACTTGGAGGGAAGGAGTAGAAGAAATAATTTGGTTATAATCGGAATTCCGGAGAAAGAGGAGGGAGCAGTACCCATTCAGTTTGTCCAGAAACTACTTGAAAAAGTAGCTGGCCCATCTCCGAACAATGCAAGTTATATAATTGAACGGGCGCATAGATCCCTCTGCCCCCCCCCGAGCACAACCAAGACCAATACTCTGTAAACTTTTAAATTAACTCGATAAACAACATATCCTGAGCAAAATTAGATCACTGCAAGAAGTATTCTGGGATGGTAAGCAGATCAGGATCACCCACGATTTGCCCCAATCGATTCGGCTCAAACGCCAAGAACTACACCCAGTTGTCTCCAAACTCATAGCAGCAGGAATACAGTATCAGGTTAAATATCCGGCTGTACTACAAGTTAAAATCAAAGATCATTGGCACTCCTATGAAAGTGCAGAGAAAGCATGACAAGAGCTAAATAAGTCCTTGCAGGACTTATTCAAATGACATGCTTATCTATCTAACACTGCTGAATAAGAACACCCAAAAGTAACCATAAGATAATTTGATTTTGAAAAGTTGGAAAACCTCATAGCCTGTGTTCCTCCAGCCTGCCTCTAAGTTTGTCAGCAATAATGCCATGGAGTCTTCATCAAGGGACTTCTCCTCGGTACCTGTAGATCTCCTTTCACGATGCAATAACACGAATTATGCTCCCCCTCTTTTCCCTAGCAAATCAGACAGTAATCCCTTCATTCATCATAAGGTTGGCATTGGAAATGGTGGTGACCTGAAGCTCATACATCGTGGAATGTTGAAGTGGTTCCCAGATCAAAGAGTGTTTGCTATACATTAAGCTCTAGTCTCTCTTTAAGGTCGAGCACCCGAGTACTCAGAAGCTCATTCTCGCCGAAGTAATCATTGCTGCTTCTGAAATAAAGCACAGTCATAGTGCGCTCTGTTAAAATCCTGGGATGGGCTTGAGGCACTGAGGGTTGGGAGCTCCTGCTTACACATGAACCGCTAATTGAGAATATGATTCCTCCGGCAACGGTAACACCTACCAGATTCCCAACTTGGGGAGCAGAAGTAGAGGTAATGCTGACTGACCCAATAATGGAGCGTGTTGCTGCAAGACTAATCGCAAAATCTGATCCATTAGCATGTAACATCAAGCTGGTTATCTGTGCTGCCATCAATACTTGAACTTTAAATAGCGATCTGAGAGGGATGAATAACTGCATTTGATTTGCTTAATGGAAAATGCTCAGAACCAACAAACAGCTCAAGGGCAGTGACTGAGCCAGATACAATCCAACTGGCTATGTCTCGCTATGGGAGATCAGTTTTTTTTTTAAGGAGACTAACGTGGCGCTTTCTGCTGAAGTGCACATATGAACATTAGAGATGACAATTGGCAGCCTGACTAATTTCAACTGTACAACTTATAAGTTTTGTTGGGTTTTCCTATCATAGTATAGTCTAGCATGTAATATACTCTTCTCCCCACTAGAGGGGAGTAGAAGTTAACGAATACTTTTCTCTTGGCAATCAAAAATCAAATTTACAGGGTTTTGAATTCATATATTAGGGTTGGGGATCAAGTAACGTTCTCCCTAAGGAACACTGTTTAATTCTCTATAACCGGAACTTTTTAAGAGGGGAAGGAAGTTCTAAGAATATCGAGTTAAAATACCTTGGTTTGATAATGCAGGTGAGGGATCAGATTTTACAAAATGGGTGTAAGTAATTAGCACTACAGCTGGGTCAGGAAATGGAGAACTATTTCATTTGGGTTTGCAATAGCATCACATGGCGAATTGGCTTTGTGGTGCAGTTACTAGAACTGGGGGTAGCAGTGGGATTTTGGGGGGATTAGGGCAACATATGGGCAAGGGGAGATGGGGATGGTGCAGCATTTACGCACTTGGTTATGGGATGACAAGAACCACCATAGTTAGCATGGTCAAAAACACACGTATTAAAAATCAGAAAGTAACCTATCATTTTGCTTCAGATGATGATATTGGGGGGTATTAACCTTTTGAGTTGGAACATTAAAGGGGCTCGGGATAGATGCAAAAGACAAATAGTTTTGAAGCATCTTGCTACTTTAAATTGTGATGTGGCATGCTTACAAGAGACTCATCTTCTAAGGGAAGATATTCAGTTATTTAATAAGTATTGGGTGGGACAGGTATTTGGTGCAGGTGCATCCTCAAACAAAAGTGGAGTAGCCATTTTAATCCATAAAAGAGTTCGTTTCCAACTGGAAAAGGAAATATGGGATGAGCAAGACCGATATCTCTTTCTGGTTGGAACGTTGGTAACACAACAAGTGGTTATTGGGTCGATCTATAGCCCCAATGTGGATTCCCCACAATTTTTCATGCAATTTTTAGATTTATTAAATATCCATGCATCTAGGATAGTTCTTATTGGAGGTGATTGGAACATAACTCCACAGTTGAAATTCGATAGATCAGACAATAGACGAGTGGGATTATCTCCTGCCCAGAGAGCTTTAAAGGAGTTAATGGAGGGCTTAAGTCTAATAGACATCTGGAGAATGAACAATATGGGGGTGAGGCAATACACCTTCTTCTCAGCACCGCACAAGACATGTTCTAGGATTGACTATTTTCTTGTCAGCATAAAATTACTTGCCTCTTTTATAGATGCAAAGATACATACCAGCGTTATATCAGATCACTCTCCAGTATCTATCCTATTCAAACACAATTCTAGTACTAAGAGAGATTTCATGTGGAGATTCAATAACCAGCTATTACATGACTCTTTTACTTATGAACACCTGAAGGATTTCATATCTCTTTTCCTTGATAAAAATATAAATTCTGTCTCTAATATTGACATTGTCTGGGCAGCTTTGAAGTTTGTGCTGAGGGGGGAGTGCATTAAAATAGCCTCCAATAAGGCCAAGAAAGAAAAGTCACGGCTAAATGAAATAACTAATGTTATTAGGGTCATTGAAAATAACATAACCCAATTCTCAACTGAAGCTGATTGAATTAAATCGCATCAGCTGCAAACTCAATACTCTTCAATAATGATGCAAAAAGCAGAGCTAGCCCTTCAGAGAACTAAGATTAAGTATCTTGAATCTGGCAAAAGAGCAGGAAAACTTCTAGCCCTAAGACTCAAACAGCTAGATTCCAATAGATTTATAGCTGCCCTACAAAATAATAGGGGAGATACTATAACCATAGACCCTAGAGAAATTGCCACAATTTTCAGAGAATACTTCCACAAGGTATACTCCATCCCTAATGCAGATAGAGCTGAACTTGAAGAAATTCAGAACTTCCTAAACTCAGTCACCCTGCCCAAGATTACTAACGTAGAGGTGTTTAAGCTTGGATTACCTATACAAGAATGGGAGGTGAGGCAAGTGGCTACGCAACTTAGCTCAGATAAATCCCCTGGACCTGATGGTCTTCCTGCTAATATATATAAAGCCTACACAGAAGTACTCTGTCCTGTCTTGACCAAAGTATATAATTTCTGGTTCCATGAGAGTCTTTCAGAGGGAAGTTTCCAGGAGGCCCTCATAACCCTTATTCCCAAACCAGAGCGAAACTCTGTTCTTCCTGGCAGTTATCGTCCGATATCACTGCTGAACATTGATATCAAGACACTGGCAAAGTTGTTAGCCAACCGACTTAGCCCATTAATGAGCAATATGGTAAGTGATGTGCAGGTCAGCTTTATGAATGGCAGAACGTCTAGTGACCACATACGTAAACTCCATCACTTAATAATACATTCACATAACATGCAGACCCCGGCTGCCCTCCTTGCACTGGATGCTGAAAAGGCATTCGATTGGGTTTCGTGGGACTTCTTATTTGCAGTTTTGTCCAGGTTTGGCCTACCAGAAGGTTTCTTAAATTGGGTCTGGTTACTTTACAGAACACCTAAAGCATGGGTGTGGTGTAATGGTATCCTGTCGGATCCTTTCCCCCTCACCTGTGGCACAAGGCAGGGCTGCCCTCTCTCCCCACTCCTGTTTAATTTATACCTGGAACCCCTGATTCGCAGATTACTCACAACACAGGAGATTAGGGGACTGCAGAAAGGCAGCAAAAGATATTTAATCTCAGCTTATGCTGACGACTTGCTCTTGCACATAGAAGACCCAGAAACCTGTATACCAGCAGTCATGCAGGAGATCGCACAGTTCTCCAAAGTCTCAAACTACAAACTTAACATCTCCAAAACAAAGCTCTTCCCACTTAATAACAGATGCTATCCGAATGTGGCAAAGGATTTGGGGTTTAGCTGGGAACCAAAAGCATTAACGTATCTCAGTATTAAAATCACTAGGGAGATAACCACGATGATTAGAGAAAATCTCTATAACTTAATTAAAATAATTAAGCAGGACTTGACCAGATGGAGTTTACTGCCCCTCTCATTCTGGGCTAGAATAGAAATAGTGAAAATGAACATATTGCCAAGGATTTTTTACCCACTAAACTTGCTGGGGTCTTATCTACCCAAAACCTGGTTTGGAACTTTGCAAAAATTACTCAATGTTTTTCTATGGAAAGGGAAGACTGTTAGAAGAGCTTACCAGAAGCTTACTGGACAAAAGAAAGCAGGGGACCTAGCGCTTCCTTCCTTCTTTAAATATTATATAGCATCACATGTCAGTAAACTAGTCTTTTGGAGCCAATCAACTTCTTTAGTTGACCCCTTTTCTTATGTGCCTCCCTGGGTCCACATTGAGAGAGACCTAGTTCTTAAATACTCACTATCTCTAAACTCAATTGCCTATGCTTCCCTAAAACTACTTCCTAAATCAGTTAAAAATACGCCCATTGGCTGGTCAATAAAAGCCCTCCATCAAGTTCAAGAGCTCCTAAAAGTGAATTGGCAGAACTCACCAGAGCAACCCTTGACGCACAACATTCACTTTTAAATACAACAAGCCCCAATCCCTCTTACATTCTGGGAACTGATAGTCAGGTTACGTCTAGGGGACCTGGCACCACAAGGGAAACTATTGCCATATGAACAAATTTGTTCTCAAATCCCAGGTGTAAGAGGTCATCCTTTTAAACTTCGACAAATTTGTGACTCCATAAAAGCTCATTTGCATAAGATGAAAGCATGGGCAGAAAACAGGATTGAACTGTCCGGGTTGTTAAAGATTGCAGATCAACGTCACTCCATCTCCAGAGTATATCACGAATTACAGAGGATAGATGAAGGAATGCCCTCCAATATTAGCCATTACTGGAGGCAGAGATTAGAGATAAATGCTGACAGTGGTGTATGGGAGCAAATATGGGAAAATAATCATAAATACATAAGGCAGGACAGATATAAACTACAACAATTTAACACCATACACAATTTATATTATAATCCTACTAAGTTACACAGGATGGGTAAATTAACATCACCTAATTGCAGCAGGTATAAGGCCGGAGAAGGTGACTTATACCACATGCTGTGGGCATGTCCCAAGATTCAGCCTTTCTGGAGGGCGATTCAAGCCTCAATGGCATCTATAATAGGCCTATAGTCTTTTTTTCACACCAGAAACTTGCCTGCTGAATAGCTTCCCCAGAGACATGGGTATACGGAATAAGCTTTACATGGCTATTATATCAGCCACGGCCAAGGCGGTCATCTTAAGGCACTGGAAAGATGCTACAACACCCTCAGTGCTCGAATGGTATAAAGAGATTATGTTGGCACTACAGCTGGAACTGCATATAGCAAGAATGAACAATAGAATGCAATCCTATAATGCCAAATGGGGCCTTCTAGATGCAATTCTAGTCACCTGGCATATGTAATCCCTTTAACTCAGTGAAACCATTCCCTTATCTGAGGCACCCCCTGAGTCCTTGTGTGTTTTCTTCCTTCCAGGGGGAATTTCTGTAGTTTTCTAACTTAATAAATGCTGCTGGGGAGGAGGGTGGTGAGAACGGTGGGTTTTGAGTAAAAGGCTTTATTAGGATTACTATGTTAATGGTTCATGTTGAATGTGTATCATTCTCACTGTTTACCACTTTATCTTACACGTACCCATGATACTTACCTGTTTGGTTTGTAAGTACTTGGCCTGGTTAAGGCCACAAATCTTCATGTAACATTGCTGTGTTAATAAAGTAAACTGAATTAAAAAAATTCATGCGACAGTGTGACAATGTGAAAGTACTTTGCTAAAGTACTTTTTCCAGAAATTTGGAAAACATATTTCTGGGGTGTTTTACCCCAAAATAAAGACATGCTTAGCATCCTCAGGGTCCGACTAGGTGACTACAAAAAGAATCAGGTTGCTAGAGGGTCCCAAATTTAAATGCCAAGCATTTTTCTGATGACCTACTGAAAACAAAATGGCGGATTTGCGACAGTAAAAGGGCCATTTGTGAAAGTAAAAACTGCATTTGTGACACTGTCAAACTTTTTGTTAACTTTTCTCATTGACTTATAATGGGAAATTGTTTTTTGAATAACTTTTGAACCGTTTAATATTTTTCACGAAATCTTCAAAAGGCACATCGGGGACGCTGATCACATGTTCCCTGAAGATTTCGGTCTGGTCGCACAAACCGTGCTACCTGTAGAGACAAGCAAAGAATTCCAAAAAAGCGTAAATGCACATGCAGATCATGCTTAATAACTCTGCAGCTGTATATCCAAACAGTACGAAAGTTGGCAGATCTCAAGATGTATGGTTCTTGACCGTGTATTCCAAATTTCAGGCAAATCTGTTGAACGGTTGCAAAGTTATTATAGTGCAAAATTTTAGGTTTAACATGTAAATGACTCCTCAGCCTTAACTGTGGTAGCACTACTGTGCTACCATGATATATATATGTGTGTGTATACATATATATATATATATATATATATATATATATATATATATATATGTGTGTGTATATGTATATGTGTATATATCGTGTTGCTCAGGTAGTCTATTGACTCCCCAAACCAATCCCTGATTCCCCTCACATGCACTGCAGTCTGTCCATGACATTCCCTGGTAGTCCAGTGGCCCTCCCCCAATGAGTTTCACACCAGTCCAGACATGGCAGTTAAAGGGACACTGTTAATCCCCTTGGGTCTAAAAGTGTCCCTAGTTTAAAAATCACATTTTATGATTGCCAACTTTGTGTAAAGATTGCTGATGTAGCTGGTTGTTTTATTCTGACTCTTTTTTTCTTTAAAAAACTGAAAAACAGACTGCCCACCATATAGGTGTTACCACACAAACACAGGTTTGTTTACATTCCTTGATGAGCTCCAACTGCATCTTTCCTGGACTTGGGAACACCCACAACAGCCTAACCCCTGCAGTGGGATTTTAGGAGGCTACTGTCTCATGACCGACTGCACTGTTTGGGTGTGTTTGTTCCAGAACCACTCCCCTAAGAAGGAGACTACATCCAGTACTGTATTTTGGTTGCTCAGTCGGCAATACCTTTTATTAAAAGTTTATTATACAACCATATATACATAATGCACAATATTGAGTTCCTTCTTTATTCAGCTATTTCAACTCCAATTCTTCAGGTTAACTTCACCTTTATTATCAATTTTCCAATAATTCATGAGATGTCCTCCTTTCTGATTATGTTTCAATTTTTGTCCTTTTCTCACCCCTGCTCGCCGAACCAGAGGGGGTATTGTTTCAATCCTTTCTATTCCCAGGTGTAAATCAGAGAGGGTCAGCTTTTACCTTCTCCTTCAGGGGCAGGTCCATTTCCTGCCCCCAATTTTCTCACTTACCGGGGTGTCCACACCTCTTCACCTCCTTTTCTTCCCACTTCTTATTGTCATCTACCATCCCCCCAGGAAATATTAACCTTTGTTTCTCTTAGTTCCCCTCTCCTTTCTACTAATCCTGGGTGGTGGCTGGGAATAGAAAAATTCTTCTTTAGCCTAGCAAAAAGTGGGACAGCCTCCTTGTGCAGTCCCTTTTAACTCCCCTTTTTGGCCCTCCCTTGGCTCTGTTCCGCCTCTCTTTCTCCCCCTCTCTCCTTACCCATTCGCTCTCCCCCTCTTCATTACCTTCCTTCTACTGATGTCATCTTACCCCTCCCCTTTCATCTGGGGCTCCAACCTTTTCCTCTAGAGACCTCATTGCCCTAGAGCATTCCCCCTACCACCCTCCCTCCCCTTTCTTCTTCCTTCTGGGTCCTTTTTCCTGGAACAAAGGGGGCTTCCTTCATGACAGCCCTTCTTGTTCCAGAACTACTCCCCTAAGAAGGAGACCACACCCAATATTGTATTTTGGTTGCTCAGTCGGCAATACCTTTTATTAAAAATTTATTGTACAACCATATATACATAATGCACAATACTGAGTTCCTTCTTTATTCAGCTATTTCAATTCCAATTCTTCAGGTTAATTTCACCTTTATTATCAATTTTCCAATAATTCTTGAGATGTCCTCCTTTCTGATTATGTTCCAATTTGTGTCCTTTTCTCACCCCCGGGTGTCGAACCCAAGGGGGTCTTGTTCAACCCTTTCTATTCCCCAGGTGTAAACCCGAGAGAGTCAACTCTTACTTTCTCCTTCCGGGGCAGGTCTAATTCCTTTTCCAATTGACTTGAAAACCCAATAAATCCCAATCCTCCCTCCATACTGGTAACAGCTGGAAAGTAGACTTGATGTCTGTCTTTGCCAACCACGCCTCCTTGCGTTTCCCGATAATGTCAGCCACATCCTCCAAGGTCCCATGGGTTACTTTGCTATCCTCCTCTGAGATAAAGTCATTGACCAATCCATTTTCTGGATAGGATAGATGATGGATCACCTGGTACTCTCCCTCATGTTTATTAGATACCAGGC
Source organism: Neoceratodus forsteri (assembly GCA_016271365.2). NCBI lineage: Eukaryota > Metazoa > Chordata > Ceratodontiformes > Ceratodontidae > Neoceratodus > Neoceratodus forsteri. The sequence goes on along the minus strand of CM028136.1, from coordinate 127,442,412 downwards.
CCAGCAGTGACACTCTTAAACATGGGAAGGGGGGTTCCCAAAGTGTCTGCTTTACCCTACCTGCTTCTTTTTCTTTTCCAGTCTTTCCTTTCAGCAAGTCCTCTTTCCCACTTATCAACTTTAAATTTTTTTCCATGTCCTAACCCTATCCCCTCTGTAGTGCAGACTAAACCTGCTTTGAAAACCTGTAATCAGCTCTAAACCTTCTGCTGCTTCTGGGTACCCCTTAATCCACTGATCTAGAACTTCTCCCTTGATCGGGGTTTTTGCCAAAGGGAAGCTCTTTCCCTTGTGTTCATTTTACCCCGTGTTGGTAGCCCTTCAATCTGGAGTGCCCCCTCCCTCTTCCCATGTTGTCCCAATGTGCCCCACTCTGGCCTCCCACACCCCCTCAAAAGGAATAACCCCCTGGTCCCCCTCCTGTGCTAGCCTCCCTATAGGATCAACATCTAGAGGCTGGGTGGGAGCCTCCACACTTTGAATATGCATGTCTAAATCTGCAGTGGGGAAAAGAACAATATGTCTTATTGTACCCCTAACAACACTTTTGGAGTCTACCTCCCCTTTTTTGCCATTTCCCTTCTGCCCCCTCTGACACTGTCATGGTTTCCCATCACAAATCATTGTGCCTAGAATCCCATCTGCTGTCTTCCCCATAATTTGCCATCCAGGACCTAAATTTCTCATCATACTGCAACCAGTTTGTGCTCCCCATCATTTTGTAAGCATTCCTTATAATTAAAGAATACGCCAGCAGTGGGATCCCTAACTCTGGCTTCTTTTCTTGTGCTATGGCACTGTAATATGTAAACTCTAGGGTCCACATCTCCCATGTATTTCCTTTGTAAGTGGGGCCTTTTGGATCCTCCCCTTTTTTTACCAATACTACAGCTGCCGCTATTCCCTTTTCCTAAAACCCTCCTTCTCTTCATACAATTCTGCTGTCTTTTTGTCCACTTGGGCGGATACATCGAAAAATTCCCCGTTCGATATCTTCTCTTTCATTGCGAGTGGGAAGTGGGACATGGTATCCTATCAGAATGCCCCCCCCTTCTTTTTTCTGTTCACATACCTCCTTGTCCTTGCTATCTGCTCTCTTCTGCTCTTTTTGTTCTTTTTCTAGCTCACCCAGCACCTTCTGTAATTTTGCAATGTCATCGCCTCCCATACCCAACAATAATTGCTCCACATATTCTTTACTACTCATAAATGTTAAAACCATACCTGTATCTTTTTGTGGGTCTTTTGTTGGTCCTGGTGAAGAGCCTGGGGCTGGGCTGTCAATCAGCTTGATTCTGTCTGGAAGTGGGGATGCAGGTGCTGGTGGGCAGAGAACTGGCAGTGGCTCAACTGGGGTGATCAGGGCAGGCACAAGCACTGGTCCTGGTTGTGGCCTGGAACCTGGCCCCAGCAGGGGAGCGAGTAATGGGTCAGGGACGGGCACCACCGGGCTTGGTAAAGGAACAGGGTGGGAGGTAGGGTGCCAGTTGTTGCCCTGAAGAATTGGGTCTGGGACATTTCGAAGCCGGGTCCCTCAGACCTTTTCTATTCTCCCTTGTACCGCCTCTTCCCTTTTGTTCCCCTCTTCTGTGGTGGCGTATCCCCAGGCTCTGTATTGTCCACATCATCCAAGACTTGGTGGGCCCTTTCCACCAAATCCATGATGACATTCATGGTATCTGCTTTTAATGCCCTTGATCCTTTGGTGTCCATTCTGCTCCTGCTTCAAATGAAAAACATTTTTACATTGTTAACAATCCTCTTCTTTGCATTGTTGTTTTCTTTGTTGCTTATTTTTCTTTTTTTTAATTAACTGTCAGGCCATCCCTGAGCCTGCTGCCCATTCCCTGCTTGGTCTGCCCCCTTCATCCTTGCTTGCCACAATCCCTTTCCTCATTGCGTTTCCTCTTTTCTTTTTAAGTGTCCTTTGTTGCACATGTGACCGCCACCCACACTGTCTAAAATGGCAGTCGCCCACGTGCACACTCCAAAATGGCAGCTGCCTCATGCATTCACAAGATTGTGGCCACCACATGGCCCTGTGCATCCAAAAGGCATCCAGCTCGACTCTGCTATAGATGAACACTCCAAAATGGCAGCTGCCACTTGCGTTTTCAAAGATGGTGGCTGCCACATGTGCCTATCCTTCCCCTAGTGGCCCAGTTCTGCCCTGTTGTCCCTCCTACTGCATGTTTGTGGCCCTCTTCCCGAAAACTGCCCTCCCCATGCAGTCCTCCCTCTCTCTCCAACCTCCCCCCCAATGCCCAAAGGAGCCTTTTCATGTTTAGGCACATTTTTCCATGAACATGCATTATGTCCCAGAAAATAATAATGAATGATTAAATGACAGACCTGAGATCCAATAAGAGTAGTATTAGCATATATACTTGACAGTGCTGAGGTAGTATCTGTCCCCAAACACTTGAACACTTGGCAACCTGTTCTCTTTCATTGACTGATTCCAGCAAAACTGTTTACAGCCACTTGGTCCCATGGCAGGAGCCAAACATATACCAATGCATAAAAGTTGTTATCAGCTGCTACAATAACCCCTTTTTTCACAAAAACTGAATGCTGCCATCCACTAAGGCACCTCTCAGGACAGGCCACCCGCAAAAACACTCCTTCCTCTGGCGCCCCCCCTTCTCGGGGCCCCGCACTGCTCCCCAACCTTTCCGGTCTGTTCTCTAAGCAAACCCCCACCCCCACGGCTCCAGCTCCGGAGCTGCCGTACCAAATTCACGCCACACAGAGTGCCTGCCCTTTTTGCAACTCGCTATCCTTCCCTCTTCCACTCACCTCCATGGGCTCTGTTCCCCCGATGCCTGCTATTTCAGCATTGCTCGACCCCAAAACCACCACCAAACTCGGCGCCTGTACACTTCGTTGCTCGCTTCTGCTCCCCCTCTGAGTTCTTCACTCCCAACCCCCACTCTCCCAGCATCTGAAATGCCCTTCCTCTGACAAACTGCCAACCTCTGCAGCCCTACACAATGAAACCAAAATAAATCTATTTATTTATTTATTTTTTTAAATCCTAACCCAAACCACCTCCTAGCGACCTGTACAAGCCATCCTTGCTGTCTACTGTTACACGCTCTACCTGGCTGCACCAACATGCTGCGAATCTTTCTTTTCTGCCTCCTAGTGACAACAAACTCACAAAAAGACCCCTTCTTTGGTGGCTTTTAATGCCAGTGGTCTCTTACCAGCCTCTCTGTCCCAAAACAACCATCTGCTCAAAACATCTCTCAACATTGCCAACAAAATGCTCCAAAAAACATCCTTACCTCTGAAACTAATTTCTCCCAAGGAACTCTCTGACTGATGTGCTAGACCAATAGAATTTTTTTTTCTTTAGCTTAGCAAAAATGGGAGAGCCTCCTTGTGCAGTCCCTTTTAATTCCACTTTTTGGCCCTCACTTGGCTCTCTTCCACCTCTCTCTCTCTCTCTCTCTCTCCCCTCCTCCTCTCTCCTTACCCATTCGCTCTCCCTCTTCCTTACCCTCCTTCTGCTGATGTCATCTTACCCCTTCCCTTTCTTCTGGGGCTCCACCCTTTTTCTCTAGTGACTTCATTGCCCTAGGGCATTCACCCCCACCCCTCCCTCCTCCCATCCTCCTTTCTTCTTCCTGCTGGGTCCTTTGGCCTGGAACAAAGGGGGCTGTCCTTCATGGCAACTCTTCTTCTAATGCTCAGGAAGTATGCAGTAAGAACAGATCCAGGACTGTAAACAAAACAAGGTTGTTTATAAACATACATTAGCATGCATTTCAGCTCTACTAAACAAGGACACAGACAAAACAAGCAGCAACATCAATGAATGTTAGAGAAAGTAAGCAATCATAAAATGTAGGTTTTTAACTAGAAATAATATGATGAAAAACAGGTTAACACTGTCCCTTTAACAGAAACGAAAAAGTCCTTGGTATTCAGTGGTCCCACCCCCCCGGCCAATCACTTGCCCAATATGATAAATGACTCCCCCTGCTAAGATTCACTCTCCTGCCCCTGTTGTGCATTGCAACCATCTTCAGAACATAACCATTTCAGTTAGAAACAAAAACACTCTCACTGGTGGCTAGTGGACCCCCACACTGTCCATTAGTGACCCCCATCCCCTCTCCCCCATCCACAACCTCATAGGGCCACCAGCACAGCCCTCCATTCACCTACACAACCGGCAGCCCAACTGAGTACTTGCAATTACAGAGCTTGACTGAGTGCTTTCAATGAATGCGCACATGCATGTAAGCATGCGCCCATTCATTGAAAGCACTCAGTCATGTTGTCAGTGGAAGCACTTAGTCATGCTGCTGCTGGACATGGATATGAGTGGAGGGCCGTGCCAGTAGCTCAATGGGGTCATGAATGGGGGGTAGGTGGGGTCCACTAGCCATCAGGAGAATGTTTTGTTTCTAACTCAAATGGTTATGTTCTGAAGATGGCTGCAATGCACAATGGGGGTCAGGGAGTGAATCTTAGTGGGGGGGTAATTCATCATATTGGGCCGGCGATTGGCCAGGGGGTGGGACCACTGGACACCAGGGATCTTTTCTTTCAACTGCCACGTCTGGAAGAGTGTGAAACTTGGCAGGGGGGAGGAACTTCTTCATGTTGTGCCGGTAATTGGCCAGGGGGTCTAAGACCATTATCGGTTCATGCACAGCCCTTGGTGTGCGCATGTGGCAGAGACCAGGAGATCCGCCTCTCCCTGCTTGCTCTGCAGTACTGCATGCTTTTTGCTGGTGGTATTGTGAGCCACACTATGCATCGTGCAAGAACCTGTAGCATGGCACCATTCTTTTGAATATGCCTGTAAGCTGGCATTTATGACTCCTCCCCTCACTCCCTCCCCGAATACATTTACTTTTAGCCTCGGTGCAATCATATAGTGCTGGTGCTGCTTGATATTTTAAATATTGCAGACGAGTGCAAATTCGACACTATTTCAGTGCAACGGGTTTGTGCCAGGCACAATTCTTTGAATATCTGACCCCAAGTGTTACAATAATTAGCTTAGTGATGTGGATCATTAAAGGTCTCAAACATCTGGTGACGTGCCATAAGACCCTCATCTATTTTAAAAAGCCTGAAGGCTTCAAAAGACAATTCTTACCATCTGTAACCTTTACTTGATCTGTAAGGGGTGGGTGAAGCAAAAATGCCACAATTTAGCTCCTATAAAAACTAAGGCAGATGCAATTCTGTTACGCCAGTCTCTCAAATAGATGGTGTACAGAATCCTTACTGACAAGAATGGTCACTGATTGCTTGCCCCCAGTTACCTCTCAAGGGAAGGAATATAATTATCTTCAGTATGTATGCATCTAGAGTGATTTGGAGCACCCCTATTTCTTCTCTTCTGTTAGTCAGGTAGTCCTTACTCTTAAGAATACAAACCTATTCCAATAATCCTTAGTGTGGGCAGGAATGTATTACTGGATCCCTACTTGGCAAGTCTCACCTGTGTGTGGGTGGGGGTTGGGGGCAGGATGCACATCCTAGGGCAAGGGCAGACATGCTCCATCTTATGAGGAAGCGAGACCTTTAAGATATTTGTAGGTAGGACCATCCAACATCAAATTGTTTATATCACAAAAAGGTTCCATGCTTAAAAGTACAGGTAAGCCTCACTAGAATTGGGGTGGTGGGGGGCAATTTTGTTTTACTATTACCAGAAAACTGTGTGAATAATATAGTCATATATACGCATAAAAAATGTTTAGCCTTACCATAGTGACGTGTAAATGTAAGTTTTGCATTGTGTCCCCATTCCTGATCAGTTACTTCTTTTTAATTTTTTTAACAGGGAAAATGCTTACAGAATGCAGAAAAAATATGTATAACAGTCACATTAGCTCTTCATAATACTTAGTGAGGTACAGCAATAATTGACAATTATGGAATTACTTTAATAAATAAAGGAGCGAAAGGAAAAAAGGAAAAAAAAATAATAGAATTAAAAATGCAAGTAAAAGAAAGTAGGAAACAGACTGAGGACAAAACATAGGTGATAGGAAATGGGATTTATTTATTTATTTCTCGGATTACAACACCTTTGAGCCAGAGGTTCTTTTACAAAGGTTCCACGTTAGGTAAAAGATAAACATGGTTACATAGTAAGTTACAAAAAACAGGTTAAGTGAACAGTGCATGATAGACAAAACAAAGTGCAAACTTAAGGAAAATACAGAATAACAATGCAGGCCCTCTATCATGACATAGCCTTTGCCTGGCTGCATAATGTAGCCAGGCAAAGATTATGTCATGATGGAGGGAAGAGGTAGAATTGGAGCGGGGGTGAGTATGGGAGGGGAGATAAGACAGACAGAATAGGGAAGCTTAGATCACTGGGAATGGGGATAGAGGGAAGGAGGGACAAGAAATAGAAGTCTGGGGGGCTCAGTTTCACAATAAATGGGGCGGTAACTTATATCAGACAATCACACCTGCACTGTGTTGCGAGGTGCTGGCAAAGTTTGTTCTTAAAGGGGCCGATCTTGGACTGGTCGCAGATTAATGGGGGAGGCCATTTAGCCAGCTTGGTGCCCTGTACTTGAAAGAATGCTGTGCCATGGAGGTGCGACAGAACTGGACTTGGTAGGCCAGGTTAGACATTCCATGGATGTGGTGAGGGTTAGTCACCTGGTTAAGAAGCTTTAAGAAGACTGGAGGGATTAGACCAAAACAGATTTTTGTTTGCAACAGACAGGTCTGATACTTAAGGTGTAGCCAGTTAGACTGAACATCAACTCACAAGTATTATATTCAAATAGAAGGAAAAAAAAAGAGAAAATTTAGTTGCAACTGCTAGTTCAACCTCTTGAGATATATTGATTGAATGGCTCCCATGTCTTGCTAAATCATAGAATCATAGAAATGTGATAACAGAAAAGGACCTTTTGGTCCCTCGAGTCTGCCCTTTACCTACCCTTCCTACTTGACTCTTCTCCCAGATATCCTCCCTTGCCCCTAGTACACCCCTTGTGTCTGTTCCATGCCATCTTGAATCCCTCCAGAGTTCTGACCCCCACCACCTCCTCCAGCAGACTGTTCAAGGGCTCCACCACCATCTCCATGAAGAATCATCACTTTAGATTGCCCTTAAACCTTCCACCCTCTAACTTTAGTCTGTGGCCCCTAGTTTTAGATCCTTCTTTCCTTGAAAATATGCTTCCTGCCTTATTGAACCCCTTTCAAGTACTTAAATGTCTCTATCATGTCCCACCTCTCCATCCTGGTCTCCAGCAAGTACAGATCCAGCTGTGTTAACCTCTCTTAATGGGGCTTTCCATGCATCCCATGCACCATCCTAGTGGCCCTAATCTGAACCCTTTCAATCCCATTAATGTCCTTACATAGGTGAGGTATCCAGAATTGGACCCCGTACTCCATGTGAGGCCTCACCATGGATTTGTAAAGTGGCATCAGCACCTCCCTCCATCTGCTTGTTCTATCTCTCCCTATGCATGCTGGTATCCTATTCACTTTACCCACTGCCTTGCTACATTGGTTCCTCACCTTAAGGTTATCCAACATTATAACCCCCAGATCCCTCTCCTGCTCAGTTTCCTTAATTACATTCCTCCCCCACAGTGTATAACTCACCTGTGGGTTATTCCTAATCATGTGTATCGCTGTGCACTTTTTGTCACTGACTTTCAACTGGCAGGTTTCTGACCACAACTCCAGCAATCTTAGATCTTCCCTCATTGCCTCCACCCCCCACTGCGTGTCCACACACTTTCAGATCTTCGTATCATCTGCAAACAGGCAGACCTTCCCTTGTAGTTCATCCATTTATGTCACTGATATAGATGTTAAACAGGATGGGCCCCAGCACCAACCCTTGGAGGACTCTGTTGTCACCCCTTCTACCCAGGAATGTACCCCATTAACCACCACACTTTGGCTTCTGCCAATCAACCAGTTTTTCACCAATCTTCTTATTTTCTTTCCCACCCTAAAACTTCCCAACTTATTTACCAGCCTTTTGTGGGGACAGTGCCAAAGGCTTTTCCAAAGTCCAGATTGGCCATGTCCACTGCCCCTCCCTGATCTACTAGCAGCATCACCCAATTGAAAAACTCAATCAGGTTCATCAGTCATGACCTACCTTGTGTGAAGCCATGTTGAAGGATGTCCTGTAGCCTACTGCCCACCAAGTAGCTGACCAACCTTTCTTTTAATATTGCCTCCCTCACCTTGCCTACCACTGAGGTGAGACTGACTGCACAATAATTGCCTGCCTCCTCCCTGCTGCCACTTTTGTGAAGTGGCACCACATCTTCCCTCTTCCAGTCCTTTTGCACCCACCCTGTATCCAAGGACAAGTTAAACATCCTCACTAGAGGTGCCAACAGCTCCTGCCTTAGTTCCTGGAGTACCCTAGGATGCAGGGCATCCAGACCCATAGCCTTATGCAAACTCAACCTGCCTAACTCCTCCCTTACCCTGTCCTCACTTATTAGACTAGGATCTACCCTTTTGCCATCCCTTCCCCTCTCCCTAAACACCTGTTCCTTCCCTTCCTCTTTCCACCGTGAAGACAGAACAGAAGTATCTATACATTCTTAATATTTATATATTAGAGCCATATATACACACCAAGATCTCCAGATAAAAGAAGGGGGGGGTGAAAGATTTTAAACATGTTGTTGACACCTAAGATTTCTGTACATCATGCAACATGTATATAATGGGCTGGATATTCAAAAGGGATGCGCCAGCGCAAGTACGGAAATGTGCCATTGTGCGATATTCAATGGGAGGCAGCTGTGCCACTCAAGCTGCAATGCACAAGAGCGCAACAGTAATGAATGCATGCACAACCATAGAGGGATGAACCATGAATAACATGCGCAGTGCGATATTCAACAGCATGCACCATGCGCAATAGGGGAGCTAGCGGAAGTTGCGCTTGACAGCGGAAATGATCTAAAATAAAAAGGAACAAGAAAGGGGTGCAAGAATGCTACAGAGAAGCCACAAGTGGGAGCAAGCTGACAGGCACATGGCAGAGTGTAGCAGTGAGCAGGACTGGGCAGGAGCAGGACAGGCACACCTGGAGTTAACCAGGAACAGGATAGGAGTGGGGAGCCTGTGCCACTGTGCAGGATTGCTAGTGAAGTGCCACAGTGGACTTAGGGCAGTGGCAGTAGTCAGGACAGCCACAGCCAAAGGCCAGAGGTGTACCTGGTGCAGGGGGAGCTTCATAAATGGACAGTGAGGGGAACGGGATAACAGCTGCCGGGGGGGAACACCAGCCAGGGACATGGTCAGTGCCACCTTCCAGATGGAGGTGGTAATGAGGGGTGTGAGAAGGCAGGCCGCAGGGGGGCGTAGCTGTGGAAGGGCCTGTCGGCGGTACACCCAGAACAGGCAGTACCAAGCCCACACCACCTTTGAACACTACTCTGACACAGAGATTGTGGGCCGGTACTGCCTGAACCGGGCAATCTTGAGGTGGCTCTGTGAGCTGTGCAGTGATGAGATGCAGGCATCCACATGACAGTGCCATGCTCTGTCAGTGGAGATGAAGGTGACAGCTGTCATGTGCCTGCTCACCACTGGCACCTTTCAGAGACCAACAGAGGACACAACAGGCATAATCCAGTCAGCCATATCATGCCTACTAACACAATTCCTCAGCGCACTGCTGCCACATGCTGCAGAGTACATCCATTTCCCCAGCACACAAGTGAAGCACACAGCACACATACAAGAGTTCCACAGGGTAGCACAGATGCCTGGCATGCTCGGGGCCATTGACTGCACCCATGCGGCTATCCGCACACCACCTGGCCCAGACAGTGTGACTTACATAAACCGGAAGGGGTATGCCAGCATCAACTGCCAGGTGGTGTGTGATGCCATGGGGCACCTAATCAATGTCTCTGTCACACACCCTGGGGGAGCACATGATGCCTTCATCTGGCACCAGTCCACACTGTGCCACAGGTTTGAGAGTGTGGGGACATCCCCACTGGTCGCCATGTGGGTGAGTATGCATATCACACAGGACAACATGAGCAGACGTGGGGGGGTGCATAGTCAGAGGTGCTATGGATACAGGCCTTGTCGGCCCATGGCAAAGTGACGCAGACTACCATACTAATGTCCACCCTCTATACACAGGTGACAGTGGCTACCCATTCAGTCCCTGGCTGCTCACACCATACCAGCGCCCCATGACCCCATCACAGCTATGGTACAATGAGGCACACACCACAACATGGAATGTCATCGAGCAGGTGTTCAGGATGGTGAAGGCACATTTCTGGTGCCTGGACACATCTGGCAGTGCCCTACAGTACAGCCCCTCGAAGGCCTGTGGGCTATTCCTGGCCTGCCACACCCTTCATAACATGGCCAATGACAGTGGGATAGCCGTAAGGGTCAAAGAGGGGGACAACGGTGAGGATGATGAGGACATCAGTCCAGAAGGTGATGGGCAGCCACCCACTGGGCAAAGGGACCCCTGCCTGATCTGGATGTCATAACTGCACCGGGACACCATCACAGAAGAGCACTTTGGCCAACACAGGTAGGTCATGGGGCCATGTGCAACCACCAATAGCAAAGGCACAGCCCATAGACAGGCATGGACAAATCCCAGAGGTGGATGGCAGTAAGGGAATGGGTATGAGCATGGCACCGCAAACACCATCAGCGATGGACAGGACCAAACACAACACATGCACACAGACACACACACACACACACACACCCCACAAGACATGCACAAGGGGTAGATGGCATGCCAACCTCAAATGCAACCCCTTCCCCCACACAGGTCCACACACAACCATGCCCAGTGGCCATCACTGTGTGTTCCTCAGACGCTGGGCACCATTGCACACTGTTGGACAGTGCGATGCAGGCATCATCATGCACACGCCACAGTGGCCAGCAGCTGGGATGGTGTGCACAGGAACTGTGTGTGTGCAGTGCCGGGTACCCCACCCATGCGTCGCATGACACACACCACACTGCACACAGGGCAGCGGCAGACAGTGGCCACAGTAAGAGACAAGTCAGTTATGCGGCACAGTGCCACAGCCACCAGGGATGGGTGGGCAGCCCCGCTGAGACCTGCCAGCTGTGCCAGGCTGACCATTGGCCTCATGGTGTGGTACTGACGGTCCTCCAGGGGTGACACTGTGGGAATGTGACTGTATTTGAGCACGGGTCTGCAGCTCACTGAACATGCCCGCGCCAGGCATGCTCGGTATTCCCACAGCCGAACCCTGTGTCGACATAGCAGGTGTCGCACAGTGCCAGGAACGGGAGGTGGACATGACACTGCGCAGTGCCTGCGGTGCATGGGCACTAAACTGGGTGCCCAATGTGGCCATGACAGCTGTGAATGCATGTGTCTGCCTGTCAGTGGCAGTGGGTCACATCATCCCACTGCCAGGCCATCTCTGCCAGGATCAGACTGTGGTCTCTGCTGCACCGCTCCTCTGCCTGGTGCAGAACCGCACTAAGTGCATCCACTGCAGTCACAAGCCACAACTGCTGATCCACTGAAGCCAACACATTTTAAAACATAATGAATATAGTCCCCTCTATATAATCAAATGCATTTTCAGCATCAATAGCTAACAATACCGGATCAGAAGAGCTGTTATTGTTGATTATATTAATTGTTCTTCTAATGTTCTCATCTCAGTTGTTTACCTTTATTAAATCGATTTTGGTCCTCCAGAATAAGTATAGGGATGGTGTTTTCCAGTTAGAAAGTCAGAATTATTTTAAGGATTTTCATGTCTGAGCTGAGTAATGAAACAAGGTGATATGATGTGCATTGTGTAGCATCCTTTTCTTTTTTAGAAAAAAGGGAAATGGTCACATCAATAAATGAAGTAAGGGTGTCTTTAAGTAATAATGAATTGAAAAGCTTTTACAGATGGGTAGTTAATAAGTATAAAAGATTTTATAAAAATTCATTCGGATACCATCTGGGCCTGAGGCTTTCCCATTTGGAAGGGTGCAGAATGCATTAAGAACTTTATCTTTTGTAATGGGCTGTTCTAATGGGTCCAGGACTTGTTTTGATATGGATGGAAAAGTTATATATTTTTTTGCAAACAAGTGGGCTTCATCTGGATTTTGGGTCCTTCTGAAGTATATACTGTAGTTTCCTGCAATATGTATAATATGTGCTATCCGTTCATCCAGGTTTTGTACCACCCTGTCATTGGAGGTAAAATGTTTGATATCAATGTTTGTTCTTTATCCTTTTTCAACTGCAAAGTGAGCATGCCCTTGGACTTTGCACAGTATTAAAGTATTGTGACCTAGTAATTAAAATGTGCCTCTCTGTAGTTTCTAAACAAAGGTTATTGTACATATTTTCCCCTGTAATTGTGTCAAGCAAATCAGAAGATAAATTGCTTGCATGGACATTTTTTAGGTTTTTAAATTCCTTTTCCAATGAAGTAAAATGTAATGAGACATTGTTTTATGAATGTCGTATGAGACAATAGCACCTCTTCATGTAGCCTTTAAAGCATCCCATATAATAAAGTTTGAGACATCATTAGTAGTGGTATGTATAAAGAAATTATCTCTTAATTAGGGATGGGACAACCTCAAAAGGTTCTGAAGTTCTAAAAGGTTTTGATTAGCAAAATAAGTAATCAAAATGTTATGAAACATTGTTTTATAAATTGTGTATGAGATAATAGCACCTCTTCATGTAGCCTTTAAAGCATCTCATATAATAACGTTTCAGACATCATTAGTAGTGGTATCTCTTAATTAGGGATGGGACAACCTCAAAAGGTTCTGAAGTTCTAAAAGGTTCTGATAAGCAAAACAAGGTTTGGATCATTATCTGAACCTTATCCAAACCTTTTATGATCTTTATTGTTTTATAGTAACCATATGATAAAACTTAATTTTAAACCACTTTTAATCAACATATCTGTAGAAAAAAATGAATAAACCACTGTTTAGTAGTAGAAAATGCTCTCTAAGCACTCTTCTGTTTCTGACATTTAAGAAAGCAATACTAATACTGTGTATAAGATATTAACAGTAGTGATTTGTATTTCCCAACAGGTACAGTCAGGCACCTGATGTGTTTTAGACAGTTAATTGATGAAGAAGAAGCCAGAGACACAGAAAGAGCACCAGTCCAGAGCAGAGAGGAGCCAGTCAGCCAGCTACCACTTTAAGGCTGCAGTTTGCTACTGTCCCCACCTACTTCAATCAGGGAAAACCAGAGATAGTTTACCAGCACTGAAATCAATATGATTAAGATGTATTTACCAAATATTTCTGCTTAGAAAAGAATGAGACAGTGACTGTGATGACAAGAAAATCCCAGATCAGCTCTCTAGTTTGTAAATAAATGGTATCCTCCTCAGTCTGATTTTTAGAAGGGGATAATAGTGTGTTTAAATAATTGTACTTTGTAATAGTACTACCACTACTACCAGGGGGTAAAAACAAAACTAGCAGCATTTATCAATGTGGTTATTTAATTGTGCTCATTTAGGTAAATTACGTCCTTAGAATGATAAAACGACTCTGTGTGTGAGAACAGGGACTTGTCTGCCACGATGGCTACCAGTACATGATGCCATGAATGTGATGTACTGGCTGCACCTCCTACCCACCCCCAGGACGACAATGATGCAGTCGAAAGGCAGGCAAGTCCCAGGTCTCTATTTTTTAAAAACAGTCTCAGAGTCTGACTTTTTGTAGAAGGGGTCAGTGTATTTTTTGTATATCACCAATTATTTTAGCATAGCAATGGGGTCTCGGTATGGAATGCAGTGTGAAGCAATGTGAAAGAACAAGAGCACCAGGCAGTCCAAAGTGACCACTTCACCACTGCTACTACTACCACTACTATCAGGAAGAAATAATTGTTCTTAGGTGCATTAGGTAATAAAATAAATGATCTCATCAGAATGAGACAGTGACTGTTTGTGAAATCAGGGACTTGTCTGCCACTGATGCTACCACTGCCTGATGATCTGAACGTGATATACTGACTGCACCTCCCATCCAGCCTCAGGATAACGAAGATGTGGTCGAAAGGCAAGCAAAGTCCCAAATCTCTGTGTGTTTTAACCAGTCTCCAGAGTCTAACTTATTGTAGAAGGGGTCAGTTTGTGTTTTTTGCATGTCACCAATTATTTTAGCATAGCAACGGGTCTCAATATTGAACACAACGTGAATCAATGTAAAAGTACAAGAGCACCAGGTAGTCCAAAGTGATCACTTCACCACTACTACTACTACCACTACTATAAGGGGGAAAAACAGCTGTGGTTATATAAGTAATAATTATTTTTAGGTGCATTAAGTAATAAAACAAATGATCTTGTCAGAATGAGAAAGCAACTGTGTGTAAGATTAGGGACTTTTCTGCCACAGTTGCTACTAGTGCATGATGATGTGAACATGATGTACTGGCTGCACCTCCCACCCACCTCCAGGATGATGATGATGTGGTCAAAAGGCAGGCATGTCCAAGATCTCTACTTTTAAGAAGTCCAGTGAGTCTCAAAATTGAAAGCTGATGTGTCACTCCACAGCTGCAACACAGATACTGCTGTCAATGTCATCTTCTTCAAGATCAGCATCACATATGTAGCCAAAGCCTGGCAAATTAACCTTCAAGAACATTAGTTTTTAAACATTGTCTGGTGTTAATCTTGTTTGTTTATCAGTCACAACATTCCCAACAGAGCTAAATACATGCTTGGAACAGACACTGGAGGGTGGACATCCAATATACTTACAAGCCAGGGTAGTCACTTTTGGCCAGCATGATTTTTTCTCTTGCCAGTAGGCTGAAGAGTGATCCTTAATACTAATGTTGGACCCAGGCAGTTATGCATCTACCACGCTTACTGCTGAGCATGCATTTTCTCCTTGTTGAATTTCAATGTCCTACAGCTGGCCCAAAATGTCATCCTCCTTATAGTCTGCCTCTGTCCTGGTTTTTGGAACAGTCTTTTGAATTTCAGGTGGTGTCATTGTAGTACCGCTTGCCAATCCTCCTTATGAAACCTCATCTACTGCATCAATCAAAGTTGCCTGTAGTCCATATAATCAAAAACCACATCAGGAAGGAGTCTGTTTTGAAAACATGGATCTAGCAATATTGCCAAGAGATACTCCTTGCTCTGTATCATGACTGATAAGTTCTCATCATTACTACTGTAAGTAATTACATGGAGGTAGTATAGCACAGTGGTTTAAGGCTCTAAGCTACAAACCTAGAGACCTGAGTTTGAATCCAACAGCCCCATTTGCATACTGTATGACCCTGAACAAGTCACTTAACTTCCTTGTGCTCCCAGGTCACACCTGTAAATAAGCTTTCAGCTTAGTGTGTCTCTCCTGATTTAAAAAAAGTTTGGTAAGCATGTTATTGACTAGAGATTGGTTCATATTAAGTTTCTCCTCATTTTCTCCAATCTTTTTTTGAGAAGTAGAATGAGTGGAATAACTTCGCTAAGGGATGCCTTTTCTGCACTGACCTCTTTTGTAGCACTCATGAATGGTTTCAGAATGTGACACAACTGTTCCAGCAGAGACCATGGAATGGAATGGAGTATGGAGTACAGTGCCCTCCCCAATATCGTTGTACATGATATACTCAGTGATAGCTGCCTTTTGTTCAAGGATGCATTCAATCATAAAGTAAGCAGAATTCCACATTGTTGCTACATCCTGAGCAAGCTGGAGATGAGGAAGACCTTTGTCCTTCTGGATATCATCAAGGATGTCATGGGCTTTTGCTGAATGGCTGAAGTGGCCACACACTTTGCGCACTGTACCCACAGTGGTTGATACTTGCTGGTAATTATCCAGGAAGCTTCAAAGGATTAGGTTAAGACAATGGGCAAATCAGTGTATATGTACATAGTTGCCATCATGAAGTGATTTTTTAATATTTGAACCATTGTCAGCAACAGTAAAAAACAACTTTCAAACCCTGTGAAGTGACCTAAGCAGTAAGTAGTATTTTCAGTTCTTGCCGAACATGCTGTGCTTGATGTGTGTGTCTTGAAAGTGACATACATGGAGAACTGCCATTTTCTGAAACTTGACTGTTTTTTTTTTTAGCTCTGAGAGATAGTAGTGGTAGTACTAGTACTGGTTGAAGTGGTAGCAGACAAGCTAGTAGTACATGAGGATGATGATGAGTAGCCCTCAAAACGGATCCAGTGTGCTTTAAGAGAAAGACAGACAATGGTCTGGCTGCACCTCCACATATCAGTAGTGAAGTGAATTACCTTGTCCTCAGCATCTTGGAGACCATGCCTTACTTCAGCTACTAAGCTGTCATGCATTCTGGGCACAGCTGTAACTGAGAAGTATTTTTTGCTTGACACTAAATATTGTGGCTGTAAGTATTCCATAACCATTTTGAAATCCATATCTTCCACAATAGAGTATGGCTGCAAATCAAGTACAGTCATTTCTGCTATTTTACTATTTATTGCTGCTGCTACGAGATGGTTTTGTGAATATTTAGACTTTCTTTCAAAAACTTCCTTTAACTTCAACTGCTTCTTATTGGGGGGGTTAAAGTTACTTTTGGTGGGGGGTATTGTATGACTACATGCCATGCCTGGTAAAACAGAGGACCTTAAAAAATTATCATGACCATGACAGTGAGGCGAAAGTGGACTCTTGGATCTTGCCTATTGCTCGTCTCTTTGTTTTAGCAGAATATTCCTGTTCACTGAGAGCCCTGCTAGATTTCCAACTACCAATATTAGACAGTTTTTTTGAACCATATACGACACTAGACTGAGTTCATGAAAGATGTCACATCATTGTTGTTGTTCCAAAATGCCCTTTATTTTTTTCTCCTTCTAACACATCTATTGCAATACACACATATAGCTTGGCAAGCATCCTTGGGGTTTACATAAAAATTATTCCAAACAATAGAGGTGGACTGTTTATGTCTAGTAATGACCCCAGTAGGACTCGGAGTCGAGTGGCTGGGTTTACACGGGGAAGATATATCAATGGAGGATTCAGGTTCATCAGGTGAGACAATCATAGACTCCTCTGCAGCACTATGATGGCAATAGTGCTGCATAGACTCCTCTGCAGCACTATTGCCATCATCATCATCATCTCTACTGTCAAACTTTGTTTTACTTTGGCTTGTGCCTTTGACTTTTTCTTTTTCCCTGTTAACACTCTACTAGTGTCATTATTGTTACCCACACGGTCACTGTTGGAACCTAAATGAGACCTAGCTAAAGGTAAAGTCACAAGCTCGTCACCATCAGTCTCATCATGACCATGGTTGTCATCATTGTCATTATCAGATTCAGTAGAGCTAACATTTGCAGTCATAGATTGAGTTATTCGATATGCATGTTTTGCAAATCGAGCAACTCCACAGAAACATAGAAACAATGACTTTGACAGCAGATAAGGACCGCTTGGCCCACCCAGTCTGCTCATTTCCCTACCTATCAGATAAGCTGCAGATCCTAGTTTTAAAAACAGCCTACTTCCTCCTACCTCCTACTAGAATTGCATTATGTCTGTCCTATTCATTCTTAAATTCCCCCACTGTTTTTGACGCCGACTTCCTCAGAAAGGCTGTTCCATGTGTCCACCACCCCCTCCATGAAAAAATACTTCCTTACATTGCCTCTGAGTCATCCTGCTCTAGCTTCAAAATTGTGACCCCTTGCTCTTGCACATCTCTTTGTCTGAAAGATGCTACCACCTTGGACTCTGTAGATTCCCTTGAGGTACTTGAAAGTTTTTATCATGTCTCCCCCTCCCTCCTATTCTTGAGGGTATACATATTACGCTCTTTTAGTCTCTCTTCATATGGCTTCTGGTGCAGACCCTGCACCATTTTAGTTGCCCTCCTTTGGACTGCCTCCATCCTGCCTATGTCCTTGCAGCGATAGGGTCTAAAGAACTGCACACAGTACTCAAGATGGGGTCTCACCAACTGTCTGTACAGAGGGATAACAACTTCCTTTTATCTACTGGTGATGCCTCTACCTATGCATCCCAGTATCCCTCCAGCCCTCCTGATTGCCTTCTCACATTGATTACCTAGCTTTAGGTCATCTGAAATGACTATCCCCAAGTCCTTTTTCATTTTTGTTGTTGTTAATAACCCCCCTACTGTGTACTCTTCCTTTGGGTTTTTGTTTCCCAGGTGGATTAGTTTGCACTTCTTTGCATTGAATCTAAGCTGCCCATACTTCTGACCATTCCTCCAACCTTGCCAAGTCCCTTCTCATCCTTTCCTTTCCCCCTTGTGTATCAACCCTGCTGCAGATCATTGTGATATCTGCAAAGAGGCATACTTTTCCTTCCAGTCCCTCCGCAATGTCACCTATAAGGACATTAAAGAGGTCTGTTCCCAGTACTGAACCCTGCGGTACCCCACTAGTAACCCCTCTTTCTTCAGAGTGGACTCCATTTACTATTACCCTCTGCATCCTGTTGTTCAGCTATTTTTTTACACAGGTTACCACCCTGAGACCCACTCCCAGTCTGGCTAACTTGTTTCACATGTTTCATAGGTAGATTCAAGTGAATATGGACAATAAGTCCATGGTGCTTGCCAAGTGTGTTATCCAAAACAAAATTTCACGTTGTCTCTGATGGCTAGGTGTAAGCTTGATTTGAAAGAATCCATATTAGGGCAATTTACTACAGCTACTGGGAGAATTATTCCATGCTGGAACAACTCTGTTACTAAACCAATTTTTTTCTTCACTGTGTATTCCATTTAGATAAGACTAGTTGTTTATTATGTTTTCTAGTACTTGTTCTGTATTCACTAGGTATGATCCCCACATGATCCCGGAGGGTTGGATCAGTTGTAGCTTTGAAAAGGAGGCACATATCCCCTCTAAGTCTCCTGTAGTGGAGCATGTACATGTTTAGTGATACAAGTCTGTCTTTATAGGTCTTATTACTCATCACAACTTTTGTGTGGGACTGTGTCAAATGCCTTGCTAAAGTCTATGTAGGTCATGTCAACAGCCCCTCTCTGGTCTACTACTTTGGTCACCCAGTCAAAGAAATCTATTAGATTCACCTGACATGACCTTCCTGCTGTGAATCCATGCTGCCTTGGGTCCTATGCCCCGCTGGCCTCTAGGTACTCAACAATTCTTTCTTTCAGAAGTGATGCCATCATTTTCTCTAGCACTGAGGTCAAACTAACAGGTCTGTAGTTTCCTGCCTCTCCCTTGTTCCCACTTTTGTGAGGGGAATTACATCCGCCCTCCTCAAGTCCTCAGGTACCACACTCTCCTCCCATGATTTGTTAAAAAAGGTAGTCAGTGGTGTCACTAATTCTCCCCTTAGTTCTTTTAGAATTCTGGGGTGAATCCCATCAGGCCCCATTGCTTTGTCCACCTTGAGCTTTAGGAGTTCTTTCAGGACCCTTTCTTCTGTGAATAGGCAGGTATCAGCCCCCCCATCAAGTGTGCTTCTATTATTTGGTTTAGGTGCCTCCTTCTCCTCTTCTTTTGTGAATACTGAGCAGAAGCATTCATTTAGTATCTCTGCTTTGTCACTGTCACCCTCTGCCCACCCACCCCTCCTCTTTATTAAGCCTCACTATCCCTGTCCTGGTCTTTAGTCTTAGTGGACAATGATGTCCAGCTCCCACTCCTGTGCTGCTGCTCCTGTGATCCTGAGGATTTGCATCCTGTCCCTCCCAGCCATGGCACTGGGCAGGGACCTTAGCCCCCCCAGTTCTACCCTCCTAATAATTGAGTCCACCAACAGGAGTTGTTTCCTTCCACTGTGGGGTCTCATGCCACCCTCCTCTGGGCCTCCTTTGTGAAGATTCCAAGTATCCTCCTTGGTCTCCACTGTGGTTGCCTCCATAGAGGAACCACACTTTGCCAAAATGGTGTATGAATTGTGGAAAATACAACTGGAGGGACATGCTTCTGATCTGCCACCTCCCCCCCTCCCTGAGCCCAATGTGGTCCAACTGCTCCTATTTCTTTTTAACCTCTGAGACAGCAGCAACAGCACTGGTGGCCTCTGGGTGGATGGGGGAGTTTTCCTGAATCCTCACCTGGTTGGACTGGAGATGGGCAACCTCCTCCCTCAGACCAGAGAAATGCCTGCAAATAGGCCAGTATTGCAGCCTCCAGAATGTCTCAGAAAGACTGCCGTCCCACAGCCAGTGCATTGCACCATCCCCCACATGTCTCTCTCCCTTGCTGTTTATATTTTTTCTTTTTGTCATTGTGTGTGAGCATGTGCATGCATCTACCCCCTATGCAGCATGCTGGGCTGTTAAGTTTATGACAGGTGTATGTATTTTGCCCATTTCAGGAAGTGATGTCAGAACCTCTGGTATAAAGGAAATTATGTACTTGGGGTGGGTGGGGTGAGTGTCAGGGTGGGGGTGGACCAAGCCTGTGCCCTCCAGAAACAATCAGCTACAGCTGTGACCCACCACCCCAGTGAGTGTTTTCCTTCCTTTCAGCAAGACAACCTGCAAAACAATTTCAAAGAAAATATACTTTACAAAACATGGTTTCAGACAGAGAAAATGAAAGCAGTAAACTGTACAATCTGTAAGCACAAAACAGTAATAAAACCTGTAAGCACAAAACAAAATAATAACATAACAGTAACTCTGCTTAGATAAAAGAAGCTTTAATGTTTCTCCTTGCTCTGTTAATGCCGCTTCTTGCTCTGTCCATTCAAGCAAACACTAGAAGAAAAGAGTTCAGGTGAAGCTAGGTGCTTTATGCCAGCAATCCTAGTCTTCATCACAATGCACCAACTAACCTGACCTGTTAAATATTCCTTCTGTTGGAAGGCTCTAAGCCTTTGTCAGCTCCAACCCCCCAGTTACACTACTAATCACCTGGAAGAGCTGTGGAAGAAAAGCAATTAGCTCCTTCAATGTGAGAAAGAGACTGCAATATCTTTAAGCCCAAAGCAAAAACCTGTACGCACAAAACAAAATAGTAACAAAACAGTAATTTTGCTTAGCCCAAAGATAGATCAAAATGTAAAACCTGTAAGCACAAAACAGTAACATAACCTGTAACAATTTAACAGAAAATATACCCTGCAAAAATAAAACAATTTGAATCAGAAAAAAATAAATCAGTAATATGTAAGTACAAAACAGTAACAAACCTGTAACCACACCCTGTATCACTGTAGCAGAAAATAAACCCTGCAAAAAACAATTTCAATTAGAGAAAAATAAAGCAGTAAACTGTTCAACCTGTAAGCACAAAACAGTAGTATAACTTGCAAGCACAACCTATAAGCACAAAAGAAAATAGTAGCTCAACAGTTACTTTGCTTAGCCAAAAGTAGCCGTAATGTTTCTCCTTGCTCTGTTAATGTTGCTTCTTACTCTGTCCTTTCAAGCAAATCCTAGAAGAAAAGAGCTCAGGTGAAGCTTGGTGCTTTATGTCAGCAAACCTAGTATTCACTGCACTGTGAGCTGTACATGTAAGTGCTTTAACTTTAAGTACAACTGGAAATGGAATACTCTTGGTTTTTGCACTTTTTTCTCTGATAAGTTGCTATTGCCACTGTCTTTTGACACTTTGTTGGCTGTACTACTGAGCCCTTCTGACATAGACAGTCCACCAACACTTGCTTGGTTTTCAGTATTTTGAGAGTTAGCCTGCACATGGATAGTAGTAGCATTTAGTTCATCCCCTTCAACAGACTGTGATGATTGTTGTTGTTGTTGTACTGTAATTTAATTTTTTGGGTCACTTCTTTCTGGGCTCTTGAATTAACTTTTATGTGTTTATTACTTCCTTTGCCCCCGGCTTTTGCTTTACTATTTTCAGGAGTACTCATAAGGCCAGTCTGTTGCTTGTTCAGGGTCAAAAAGTGGTTATTATTATTTTTTTTATTCCATTTGATGTGATGGAACGCCATGCCCACTGAGCCAAAGCTTATACCCCACTGAATGAGCACAGTGAGGAAGATGACAAATGATTGACTTCTTGGGGGGTGTCACAAAGACAGTATGCAAGAAGTGGCAATGGTGCACTGATGACTGGCTGGCAGATTTTATTTCACACACAGAATTTAATTTGCAAACCACCTATATTAAGTGCAAGGCTGCAGGCAGTGCTGCTAGTATACTCAAAGAGATTCTGGGGGAACCTGCCTGGCATAACCCTCTCTAACACAGTACTTTTCCCCTTCAAGGATTTTTTTAAAATGTTTTTCTTTTTTTCACGTGATGTGATGGAATGCCCTGGCCCACTGAGCCAAAACTTATACCCCACTGAGAAAGCACAGGGAGTAAGATGACAGATGGCTGACTTCTTGGGTGGGGTGGCATATAGAGACAGTATTCATGATGTGGCACTGGTGCACTGACTACTAGCTGGCAGAGTTTATTTCACAATCAGGATTTATTTCACACACCACCTACACTAAGGGACAATGCTACATACACTGCTGCTAGTGTTCCCACAGAGATTCTGAGGGACCCTGCCTGGCCTAAACCTCTCTGACACAGTACTTTTCTCCTTCAAGGATTTTATTTTTTGTTTTCTTTATTCCACGTGATGTGACTGATTGCCCTGCCTACTGCGTCAAAGCTTATACCCCACTGAATGAGCACAGAGAGGAACATGACAGATGACTGAATTATTTTGGGGGAGGAGTTCACATAGACAGGCTGTAAGAAGGGCACTGGAGCACAGATGACTGGCTGGCAGATTTTATTTCACACAGAATTTATTTCACATACCACCTACGTCAAGGGTGATGCTGCAGGAACTGCTGCTGGTATACCTACAGAGATTCTGGGAGGACTCTGCCTGGCCTAATCCTGTCTAACACAGTACTTTTCCCCTTGAAGGATGTTTTTTCCTTTTTCTTTATTCCACGTGATGTGAAGGAATGCCCTGCAAACTGAGCCAAAGTGTATACCCCGCTGAGCGAGCACGGGGAGGAAGATGACAGATGACTGTCTTCTTGGTGGGCTGTCACACAGACAGTATGCAAAAAGTGGAACTGATGCACTGATGACTGGCTGGCAGTCTTGGCAGATCTTATTTCATACACCATGCACACTAAGGGTGTTGTTTCAGGCACTGATGCTAATATACCCACATAGATTCTGGGGGACCCTGCCTGGCCTAACCCTCTCTGACACAGGAGGGGGGTGTCACACAGATAGTATGCAAGAAGTGTCACTAGTGCACTGATGACTAGCTGGCAGATTTTATACACACAGCACTCTAGTTCTCACAAGTTGCCCTCTTTCCAGGTTCCATTCTGACTCATCATTCAATCTTCATGTTCATGTTCAAGTCTCCTCTCCCATACATTGTACTCCCCAGTCCAGTCCCCCCATCAATCCCCTACTCCTTCCCAAGTTCCACACCTATCTCTTGCTGACAATCCCCTACTGAGTCCCCGACTCTCCACCCCCAGCTTCTCCAAGTTCCCAATCCCTTCCTCCCTTACGTTCCTCTTTCAGTTAAAAAAATTTTGCTTTTGTTCTGTTTTTTTTTTTGGGAGGAGTGACAGACTGGCAGTGGACATCTTCACTTGCCCAAGGGGCCAAAAAAAAATTGCAAGCAGCACAAGCAAAGCAATCGATTTGGTGATCCGCAATACAAGGAGCAACCAAGGGAAACTGCTGCTCCTTCTCCATTCAGCTGATTCCTCTGCATAGCTATAAGGTGGACTACACTACAAGTCACATTAAACTGTTCCTCCAATGAGTTGTTTTAGCATTTCTGACTGAGTTGCATAAGTGTTGATGTATACCGCACAAAGCTCTGCACAAACTGTATCTTAAGAGCTAAAATGTAGTTTTTCATTGCCTTGTGACTGGACTGCAGATGCATTCCAAAAGAGTTACAAAAACATTTTACAAACATTGCTCTGAAGTTGGATAAGTATGGAAAAACAATATAATATGAGCTGCCAATGCATTGTTAACTATAAAAAACAATGCTAAACCAATTCATTGGTGGGACAGTTTAATGCAACTTGTACTGTACATGGGTTGCTAGAGTAGCAGCTGATTCAGGTGCCACCTTAGAGAGATGGACACCTTGGTCATCCAATGAGGGACCAGAGTCTTGTCTCTGGTGCCTCCTGTGGTTTCCACATGGTCTGGTGTTTCTCGCACTGCAGTTCCAATGATGAGAGCCTTCCGAACTGACCCAAACAGCCTAAAGTGTTCAGAAGCCACCAGTTTCTGAATACTTCAGCATGTTCGGGTCTGTTCATATTTCCAAAGAACTAGTTCACACATCCCTACTCTTAATATAGCTAATATATATTACTGTCTCTTAATAGAATCTTACCAATTACCAACAAGAATGATGTTTGTCCAAATCTGAGATACAGTATTAAGAAACATTACAACTGGGGAATGATCAGAAATCAATGTACCCAGGTACTGTATAGTTTTAGTTAAAAATCGGATTGACTCAGACCAGAAAAAATCAATATATGAGCATGATTGTTGGGCAGGAGAGAAGATAGAAAACTGCAGATCTTTTGGAAATTTGGCACACCATGGCTCCACCACCTGAATATCCTCCATGCAATTGCTCATGGTATTGTTAACTTTGTGATTGTAGGGAAGAGTAGTACAGAACAGTCTATTTGTGGATTGATGACTATATTAACCCTCCACTTGAGAGTATTTAATGAAGCACATTGAGATAAATCAATGAAAATATTTGCAAAAAGCTGAGAGCCATTTTCACTTTGCCCATAAATAGAAGTAGTGGTAATTTTTTTTTCCATTCAAAATTCATGTTGAAATAGCAATGCTACCTTTTGAATCAATTACAGAGTCAGTGACCTGGGCCATTGTCCTTTTTTTTTAAAAAAAATGCAGTCCTCTAAAATTAGATTGATAGGGGGAATGATAGCCAGAGACCCTGAATCTGTAAATCCATTCAAAGTTTGTAGTAGTGAAATGAGTTTCTTGGGGGGAAAAACATTTTTGATGTTTTTTCAATCAATGAAATTAAAAACATTCTTGATTTCTAGTTTGTCCCTAAATCCATTAACATTCCAACTCATAATATTCAAATTCTGTGCACATATACTATATCCCCAAACTATAAGGCAACACCTCCTGCATATTGAAAAGTTCAATCTGTACCTGACAGAATTGTAGCCGTTAAATTTCACCTTAAAAATTAAAATGTAAAGTGTATTCCTAGCACCAAGCATAATGTATGTATTTCCCATATTTTAAATGTTTATACTATCCATACCCTCTCATTCCCGCCCTAGCAGAATTTGTATATCCCAAAAAAGAACTAAGAAAAAAGTAAATGAGCCAAAAAACTATAACCCTCATCATGTCCATGACCAAGCATTCCATTTGCCCAGCTTTCAAGCCTACCTACAAGTATTCCTCCCCCCAAATAACAACAATGATGAACTTTGTTTCACCAAACAAATGACACATTGAGCTGGGGGCTGTGCTACCCATAGAGTTGCCAAAACACACACACAATTAAACAAACAAATAAAAAAGAAAACACTGCTACTCTACCAGCAAACTGTGATCAAGTGAAATAAACTTATCTGAGTTGAAAGAAGTGATTTATGTTGAAAACATGAACATTAATCCTCCTGCTGTAGTTGTTTTTTGTACTTATTGTTTGTACCTGCTGCCACACGTTACGGTCTCTTCGTTTTATTTATTTATTTATTTGTACATCGGTTTACAACCTTTGAGCCAGAGGCTCATTTCCAAAGGTTCCTCATCACACTGAGGACAAAAACAGACAGTAAATTTTGGTTACAGTAAAGTGTTACATACGTACATAGAAAGACAATATATTTTTGATTACAGCAAAAGTGTTACATACTTAGGGTTACATAGAGTGGTTCCGTACATTTTAATCAATTTGGTAGAATAGCTTGGCAGAAGACACCAGGAGAAAGGACTGCTGTGTGACTGAACTTCTCTGCTGGGACTAAAGTAGAAGAACTTTTGTATTTGGACCTTTAATTTAGGGTAAAAAAACTAACATACAAAACAAAAAAAAAGTGTGTGTTTGGGTTAACTGAACTGAATGGGTAACTGAAAAGTCATCTAGGTGTAAATCTCAGGTGACTGAAAGGACTTAACTGCTGTGAGGTTTAAATTACTTGTGGAAAGATCTGGTAAGTAGGGGGAGTGGCTTAGCTAGAAGGAAGCTACATTTAAATACTGCCTTAGAAAGATTCTGCTAATAGCTTGGCAGAAGACACCAGGAGAAAGGACTGCTGTGTGACTGAACTTCTCTGCTGGGACTAAAGTAGAAGAACTTTTGTATTTGGACCTTTAATTTAGGGTAAAAAAACTAACATACAAAACAAACAAAAAATGTGTGTTTGGGTTAACTGAACTGAATGGGTCACTGAAAAGTCATCTAGGTGTAAATCTCAGGTGACTGAAAGGACTTAACTGCTGTGAGGTTTAAATTACTTGTAGAAAGATCTGGTAAGTAGGGGGAGTGGCTTAGCTAGAAGGAAGCTACATTTAAAGAGTGCCTTAGAAAGATTCTGCTAATAGCTTGGCAGAAGACACCAGGAGAAAGGACCGCTGTGTGACTGAACTTCTCTACTGGGACTAAATTGCCCTCCTTCCCCCCACCCAAAGCTAGTTCTATTTTTATAGGCACAAGATTTGACTGACAACAGGAACTTCCTGTTTAGGGGCAGGAAGTGAGTGATCACAGAACCACCAAGGACCTACCATCCCAGAAGGGCAAGAGTAGCTCTCCGGCCCTTCTATTGCTGGAGGTCTGCCTCTGAACAAGTAAGTGGTCTACTGAGAAATATAGGATATTCTTGTCTCAGAACAGGACAATCAGGAGCTTAAAGGGCACACAGGCAGAAAGTAAGGAGAGAGAGAAAAAACAGAGGAAAGAGTAAGATTGCAAACAGTTAAGGGGCCAAAAATAAGACATGATTGAGTGGTGCAGTGCAGTGGCTGTGAGCAGCAGTCTCCGGGAGATGTTCTGAAGGATGCGGTATTGTCCCATCTGCAGGCACCTCTCTGGGCTGAGGGAGGAGGTTGCTTATCTCCAGGCTGAGTTGGCCAGGATTTGTGGGACCTCCTCTTCCATCCAGGGACCACCAGTGCCACTGCCGTTGCCTCAGAGGTTGCCAAGAAAGAGGAGTGGTTGGACCACAGTGGGCTCAGGGAGGGTGAGGGTGGTGGAACAGAGGCACATCCCTCCAGTTGTACCTCTCCACAATTCCTATGCCATTCTGGCAAAGTGTGGTTCCTCTATGGAGGCATCTACAGTGGAGGCCAAGGAGGATGCTGGGAACCTCCACAAAGGAGACCCACAGGATGGTGGCAGGGGACCCTGCAGGGGAAGGAAACAACTCCTGGTGGGGGACTCCATAGTTAGGAAGGTAGAAATGGGAAAGGAAGGGGAGAGAGAGGTAAGGTGCCTGCCTGGCGTCATGGCTTGGAGGGACAGGGAGCGAATCCTCAGGATTGCCGGAGCAGCTGCACAGGGGAGGGAGCTGGATGTCATTGTCCACCTAGGGACAAATGACCTGGCTAAGAAAGAGATTAGAGAAGTGCAGGAAGAGTTTGTGGAATTGGGGAGGGGCCTTAGTCAAGTAGCACGCACGGTAACCTTCTTGGAGATGCTACCCGTCTATGGCATAGGAGAGGCTAGGGTGTTCCGTACCATGGGATTCAATCAGTGGTTGAAAAACTGGTGTGGAGCTCAGGGATTTGGCTTCATTGGGGACTGGGGGTCCACCTGGAGTGATGCAAGCCTATACTGGCATGATGGGCTGCATCTGTCCAGGAGGGGAACCAGGATCCTAGGTGATAGGTTTAAATGCTTCATTGGCAAGCTTTTAAACTAGCCAAGGGGGGAGGCACTGGAAAGGAGCAGGAAAATCCTAGCCCCCCAAACAATCACGGTAGTAAGTGTGGCAAACACCAACATGGAGGTGTCAATAAGGAGAAGGGCAGGGGTAAGTGGAGAAAGTGACAAAGGCAAGAAGGACAGGAATGGGGCAAAAGGGGGTAAGGCCATCAGGAAATGGAGGGTTATGAGTACCAATGCCCATAGTCTGGGCAACAAGCTCCCTGAGCTGGTGGCCTTAATGGAAGAGATGCCTGGATATCGTGGCAATCACAGAAACATGGTACACAGAGAACCATGACTGGGATGTTAACATACCAGGGTACATAACTTACAGGAGAGACAGGCAGGGGAGAAGAGGGGAGGAGTAGCTCTCTATGTAAAGGAAGGGATAAAAGCAAGTAAACAGGGAGGAGAGGAGGCACTGTGGGTCACCTTGGAGACTGGAAAGGGCACCACAATCTGCACAGGGGTTGTGTACAGACCCCCATGTCAGGGGGAAGGAATGGACAAGGATGTGATGGAAGGCATTCTTAGAATAGCAAAGAAAGGGGAGATACTGTTGATGGGAGACCTGAATATGCCGGATGTTAACTGGAGCACATTTGCTGCAGCCACATCCAAGAACAGGGCCATTCTTGATGCCCTACAGGTGGCAGGCATTAGACAGTTAGTTTCGGAGCCCACTCGTGAGGGAGCAATCTTAGACATCATACTCTCAAACGAGGGCAGTGAGAGGATCTCAGATCTAGAAGTGGGTTGCCATCTGGGGACAAGTGACCATCAAACAGTGTGGTTCACGTTAAACTCAGCTACAGAGTCAAGCCATACAAAAGTGAGGGTACTGGACTTTAGGAGGGCTGACTTTGGCAAGATGGGAGAGTGCCTCAGAAAAGCACTAGCAAACAGGCTAGAAGGAGGTGTGGAGCAACAATGGGGAATTATCAAAACTGCCATCACAGAGGCAACAAGCCTTTATGAAGCAAATAAACAAATCAAAATGAAAGAAAAAGCCACTATGTTTCTCAAGAGGTGGCTGTGAAAGTCAAGAAGAAAAAGATAGCATTCGAAGTATAAGGAAACACAGAAGGAGCAGGACAGAGAGCTGCACCAGTTAAGGCAGAAAGAAGCAGGAGGGAAGTCAGAATAGCAAAGGCCCAAACTGAGGAAAAGATAGCCAACTCAGTTAAGAAGTGGGATAAAACCTTTTATAGGTACATCAGCGAGCGTAGAAAGACAAAGGGAGGGATAGTGAGGCTGAATAGAATGAACGGTGGGTGGGCAGAGGGGGACAGTGAAAAAGCAGGAATACTGAATGAATATTTCAGCTCAGTATTCACAAAAGAGGAGGGGGAAGTGCCTAATCCAATTAACAGAAGCACTCTTGATAGAGGATCGATCCCAGTCCTTTCACAGAAGAAAGGGTTCTGCAAGAACTCCTAAAACTGAAGGTGGACAAAGCAATGGGTCCTGATGGAATTCACCCCAGAATTCTAAAAGAATTAAGGAAGGAACTAGTGAAACCACTGGCTACTCTTTTTAATAAATCATGGGAGGATGGTGTGGTACCCGAGGACTGGAGGAAGGTGGATGTGATTCCCCTTCACAAAAGTGGGACCAAGACAGAGGCAGGAAACTACAGACCTGTCAATCTGACCTCTGTGGTAGGGAAAGTGATGGAGTCACTTCTGAAGGAAAGAATAGTTGAGTACCTAGAGGTCAGTGGAGCACAGGATCCAAGGCAGCATGGGTTCACAGTGGGAAGATCATGTCAGATGAATCTAATAGATTTCTTTGACTGGGTGACCAAAGTAGTAGACCAGGGAGGGGCTCTGGACATGGCCTACCTAGACTTTAGCAAGGCATTTGACACAGTCCCACACAAAAGATTATTAGTCAAATTAACCAGCCTGGGAGTGGGTCCCAGGGTGGTAGCCTGTAAAACATTGGCTGGACAACAGGACACAGAAGGTAATTGTAAATGGAGTCCACTCTGAAGAAAGGGCGTTACTAGTGGGGTACCAGGGTTCAGTATTGGGTCCAGTCCTTTTAATGTCTTCATCAGTGACATTGCAGAGGGACTGGAAGGAAAAGTATGCCTTTTGCAGATGACACAAAGATCTGCAACAGGGTTGATACACAAGGGCGCGGAAAGGATGAAAAGGACTTGGCAAGGTTGGAGGAATGGTCAGACGTATGGCAGCTAGGATTCAATGCAAAAAAGTGCAAAATAATGCACCTGGGAAACAAGAACCCAGGGGAAGAATACACAATGGGTGGGGAGGTAGTAACAACAACAAAACAGGAAGGGGAACTAGGGGTAATCATATCAGATGACCTTAAGGTTAGCAAGCAATGTGAGAAGGCAGTAGGGAGGGACGGGGGTATACTGGGATGTATAGGGAGAAGAATCAGCAGCAGAAAACAGGAAGTTGTTATCCCTCTGTACAGACAGTTGGTGAGACCCCATCTGGAATACTGTGTCCAGTTCTGGAGACCCCATCTCCGCAAGGACATAGACAGGATAGAGGCAGTCCAAAGGAGGGCAATAAAATGGTGCAGGGTCTGCAAGAGAAGCCGATGAGGAGAGACTAAAGGAGCTTAATATGTATACCTTGAGGAAAGAAGGGAGAGGGGACATGATAGAAACTTTCAAGTACCTCAAGGGAATCAACAAAGTCCAAGAGGGTAGCATCTTTCAGAAAAGAGACTTGCAAGAACAAGGGACACAATTTGAAGACAGAGGAGGGGCGGTTCAGGGGCAATGTGAGAGTATTATTTCACAGAGAGGGTCATGGATGCATGGAACAGCCTTCCTAAGGAAGTTGTGGGGTCTAAAACTGTGGGAGAATTCAAGAATGCATGGGACAGACATAAGGCAATTCTTGAGGGGGGCAGGAAGATATAAGCTGTTGGTTAGCTAGGATCTGCGGCCTATCCTGTAGGTAGGGAAATGGGCAGACTAGATGGGCCTAGCAGTCCTTATCTGCCATCAAAGTCTATGTTTCTATGTAATATTACAATGAAACAGCTGATAGTATGCTGGTAATAGCAGAGGGATAAGACTATGGTGGGGAGAGTTGGGGAGGGAGAGTTAGAGTGCTGCCTAAGTGGCATTGTCAAGTGTGCTTGGGTCAAGGCTCTGTTTACAGACAGGTGCAGCTGCGAGTGCTAAACAGTTGGCTCTGCAAGGCATTTTTGAAGGTGGAGATTGTAGGGTCTTTGGAGATGGATGCAGGGAGAGAGTTAAACCAAGATGGGCCTCTGTAGCAGAAGGACCTCTGTCCATGGGTGGTCCTGGATTTGGGTACCAGAAGACTGGACTTGCTAGAGGTTCGGGTTGGGATGGATGGCTGGGAGTGGTGGATGGAGGCTGTCACCCCGGGAGGGACGACCCGAGTAGGGTTTTCTTTGTGAGGAGGCAGATTTGATAGTGTAATCTTTCATCCAGGTTTAGTAATTATGCTTCATCATAGAGAAGACAAGTATGTGTGAGCCTGGGGGCACCAGTAATCAGTCTGCAGGCCTTATTTAGGGTAAGTCAAATTTTGTTGAGGGCGGTGGTGTCAGCCGCACCATAAACTGGCAGGCCATAGTCAATGAGTGACAGCACTGAAGATGTGACTGCTAGTCGGAGAGCATCAGGTGGGAGGCAGTTTTTATGGTGGTAGAGGATGCCAAGCCGTGTATTGGTGGTGGAGGCAAGGGCATCAATGTGAGTGTGGTAGGTGAGGGCTAAGTCAAAAGTGACCCCAAGGTATTTGTAGGAGCTGACTTGCTCAAGCGGTTGATTGGTACTAGAGAGGATATGAAGTGGGAAGTTGCGGGCTTTGTTTTGGGGGTGGGCAAAAAACATAGTTTTTTTTTTTTTAAGATTAATGACTAGCCTGTGATCTTTAAACCATGACTCAGCATCATTGTAGGATTTTTGGAGAGTATCCTGTAGTGAGATGGGATTGCGGTGGGTGGCAGAAATGACAGCATCATCGGCATACATAAGAATATTGCCAGAGCAGACACTGGGCAGGGTGTTTAGATAGATAGAGAAGAGTAGGGGCCCCTGGATGGAGCCCTGAGGTACCCCTGAGTGGATGGGATGGGTTGTGGAGAGTGTTCCATTGATTTTTACACTTTGGGAGCAAGTGGATAGATAGCTTGCATACCAGGTGAGGGGGCCAGTGGAGAAACCAGTGTGGCCTATGGCATTCAGCAGAAGGGGGTGGGAGACAGTGTCAAAGGCCCTTGAGAGGTCAATGAACACTGCACCGGCTAGCGAGCTAGCATCGAGGGAGGAGTGTAGGAAATTGGAGAACTCAACTAGTGCAGTGCCGGTACTATGCCCAGCATGGAAGCCGTGCTGCTCTGGGCATAGGACGTTATGTTTGGTAAGATATTCTGTAATTTGTATGGACATGATTTTTTCGAGGGCTTTGGAGAGGGGCGGAAGGATGGACATAGGTCGGTAGTTCCCGGTGGAAGACCTGTCACCCCCTTTATGGATGGGTGTGACCGTGGCTGTTTTCCATGCAGTGGGGAATTGCCCCAGGCAGAGAGATCAGTTGAGTAAGCTGGTGAGTGGGTCAAGGAATTCATCCAGCACCAGCCGGAGAATGCTGGGGTCCAAGGAATTGCTGCCGAGGCTGTTGCCTTTTAAAGCTTTAATTAGGAGTGGTCTGGCTTCCTGGGCAGATACCCTATGAAGATGGAAACTGGGGTATTGGAGGTCAGGGGGAGGTAGGGTAGAGGGAGGGTCAAAGAAATTACTAGGGAGGACAGAGCAAAAGTTGGTGAATGCGGTATTTAGGTGGTTAGCTATGCAAGCAGGGTTGGTGAAGGTGGTGCCATCAATTATGAACTGGGATGGGGGGGAGCGTGATTTCCCATTTAATTTTTTAACATTATCCCAGAAAGTCCGGGCACACCCCCAGGAGGAGGTGAGGGTGCCTGGTAATAGTCGGCCTTGGCTTTCTGGATGGCCCATGTGCATTTGTTCCGGGCAGCATTGTAGGCCTGTCTATCTGTCAACCATCCTGTTTCAGTGGCATGGTGCCAGAGGTTATCTCTATTTCTGAGCATTTGTAGTATGGCAGGAGTAACCCAGGGTGCATTGTGTTTTTTTTTTGGGTTGACCTCCTGTGAGGGGTACATAGAGGTCACAGGCCTTGTTAAAGGTGTGGGAGAAAAAGGCGAGGGCAGTGTCTATGTCAGATGCGAGGAGAATGGGTGACTGAGGAAAAGATAGCCAACTCAGTTAAGAAGGGGGATGAGGTGACCTGGAAAGACGCTACTTCTTTATTCAGCTTTGAGCTGTGTGAGAAATTCTATATTGTACTTGATATCTGCAACAACGTGCACTTTTGCTTAATTCTGTGGGAGGTGAAACTAACTACCCTTGGTAATTGCTTTTTATTCACATATTTATTTAGTGTTTAACCAAGAAGGGGCTTGCAAACTCTGTTTATCTTGTGAGTAACTTCAGAAGGATTTAAATACTGCATGTGGGTAGACCCTTGGGAGGTAGCTAGATTGTCTACTAGGATTTTCTGACAGTGAAACTATTTTTAAATAAATTACAGGTCGCTGAGTAGTTGAAAAAGGAGCTTGCAAACTCTTCTTAATTTCACAAGTGTTTGAATACTGCATTTTGGTTGTCCCTTGGGTGTAGCTGGATTGACTACTAGGATTTTGGGACAGAAACTATTTTTAAATAATTTACTGGTGCATAGGAGTTTGTGATAGTTAAACTATTTTTAAATAAGTTACTGTGGTTAAGGAGTTGTCATAGCAAAACCTGCAGTGTGAAACAGGAAAAGACAGTCTTTCAAGCAACAGAGGGAGGTGGATCTGGGTTTACGTTTGTTTGTTACAATTCTTAAGATTTTCA
Source organism: Neoceratodus forsteri (assembly GCA_016271365.2). Classification (NCBI taxonomy): domain Eukaryota; kingdom Metazoa; phylum Chordata; order Ceratodontiformes; family Ceratodontidae; genus Neoceratodus; species Neoceratodus forsteri. Next base: position 127,408,677 of record CM028136.1, on the reverse strand, counting down.
GTGCAGGAAGAGTTTAAAGCACAGCTGACTTATTTTGGGGCTGACTGCTTTCAGAGCACAAACCACCAGGCCTGTTTTGGGGCTGGGGAGGTTTACCTGTGTCTGACTTGGATGTGTGGATTTTTCTCTGTTTGATTAGCGGGGTATTTTCTTTGTCAAATTGTAGTGTAGGGCATCTTGCTGACAGGAAGGCATTCATCACAGCGGTGGGTCAGAGTTTTTAGCTGATTGTTTTGTGAGGGCACAGTTTAGGCCCAACCCCTTCCACCCTCACCCCACCCACCCTGGAAATTGTTCCTTTATACCTGGGGTTCTGACATCATTTCCTCAAGAGTGCAAGGTGCATATCACTGTCATATCCTCTCTAGCATACTGCGCTGGCAATATAAGCATAAACATTGTATAATATATATATTTCTATATAACAAACCAATCACACACACAGACAAAAAAAATGTGGGGAGTAGTGCAATGTAATGGCTGTGGGGCAGCAGTCTTCTGGGAGTCTTTCAGGAGGCTGAGATGCTGCCCTATTTGCAGACAACTCTCTGCCCTGAGGGAGGAAGTTGCCCGTCTTCAGGCCACACTGGACAGTAGTAAGGGAACCTTCCCCCAGGCCACACTGGATGGTAGGAAGGGAACCTCCCCCAACCAGGGAGCACCAGAGCCACCACCACTACCACAGAGGTTGTGAAGAAAGCACAGCAGTTGGACCACAGTGGGCTCAGGGAGGGTGAGGAAGGTGGAACAGAGGCACACCCAGTCAGTTGTTCCACACCACAATCCATACACCATTCTGGGGGAGCATAGCTCCCCTATGGATGCACCCGCAGAAGAGACTAAGGAGGCTGAGGACAACTGTCATAAGGGAGGCCCACAGGAAGGAGGCAGAGGACACCACAAGGAAAGGAAGCAGCTCCTGGTGGGGAACTCAATTGTTAGGGATAGAACTGGGGAGCAGGGAAAACTGAAGTGAGGTGCCTGCCTGGTGCCATGGCTTGGAGGAGACAAGCGCATCCTCAGGATCATGAGAAAGAGCTGCAGGGAGTCTGAGCTGGACATCATTGTCCACCTAGGGACAAATGACTTGGCTCATCATGAGATTAGAGCAGTGCAGAAGGACTTTGTAGAATGGAGGAGGGGCCTAAGACAAGTAGCACACACAATATCCTTCTCTGAGGTGCTGCCTGTCAATGGCATGAGTGAAGCGAGGGTACCTTGCACCATGCAGTTTAATGAATGGTTGAAAAAATGGTGTGGAGCACAGGGGTTTGGTTTCATTGGGGACTGGGGTTCCACCTGGAGGGACACCAGCCTATACTGGCAGGATGGTCTGCATCTGTCCAGGAAGGGAACAAGTCTTTTGAGCAATCAGTTTAAATGTTTCATTGGCAAGCTTTTAAACTAGTCAAGGGGGGAGGCACTGATAAGCAGCAGGAAAATCCCAGCCTCTCCCTAAAAAACAGGGTACTAAATGAGAAAAAGACCAAAGTAGAAAAGGTCAGTGGGGGATGCTGCAAAAGAAGGTAAAGCCATCAAAAAATGGAGAGCAATGAGTACTAATGCCCGTAGTCTGAGTAACAAGCTTCCTGAATTAGTGGCCTTGATGGAGGAGGAACTTCTGGATATTGTGGCAGTCACAGAAACATGGTACACACAAAACCATGACTGGGATGTAAACATACCAGGATACACTATCTACAGGAGGAACAGGGAGGGTAAAAGAGGAGGAGGAGTAGCCCTTTACATAAGGGAAGGAATCAAAGCAACAGAACAAAAGGGAAAACAGGGAGGAGAAGAAGCACTGTGGGTAAATTTGGAGACCGGCAATGGCACCACAATCCGCACAGGGGTTGTATACAGACCCCCTTTTCAGGGTGAGGAAATGGTAAGGAAATGATAGAAAGAATACTTAGAATGGCAGAACAAGGGGAGATATTGCTGAATATGCCAGATGTTAACTGAAGTGCAGTTGCAGCAGCCATTTCGAAGAGTGGGGTTATTCTAGATGCCCTACAGGGGGCATGCCTTAGACAACTAGTATTGGAGTCCACTCAAGAGGGAGCAATCTTAGACCTGGTTCTCTCAAATGGAGATGAAGAGAGGATCACAGATGTAGAAGTGGGTAGCCATCTGGAAACTAGCGAATATCGAACAGTATGGTTCACAATAAACACAGCAATAGAGTCAAGCCATACAAAGGCAAAAGTACTGGACTTTAGGAGGGCTGACTTTGCCAAAATGGGTAAGTGCCTAAGGAATGCACTAGCAAATGGGCAGGAAGGGAGGGGTGGAAGAACAATGGTGAATAATAAAAACTGCCATCAAAGAGGTAACAAGCCTTTGTGTGAAGCAAATAAACAAAATGAAACGATGTAAGAAACCACTATGGTTCTCAAAGGAAGTGGCAGTGAAGGTTCAAGAGAAAAATAAAGCATTCAGGAAGTACAAGGAATCACAGAAGGAACAGGATATTTTGTTTTGGTATTGCCCACCTCTGGAGAGAGGTCCTGAACAAATATATATTGAATATACCTTGTTATTTTGTGTTTCTATATACTTTAAGTGCTTATGTAGTTCAGACTGTAAGCTGGGGGTATTCTCTCTCCCCCTGCATTTTCTTGTTTTGGCTAGCAAGGGACTGTGAGGTACTGGAGACTTCCTGATTCCATCTATCAGTCCTCCTCCCGACGATCTGTCTAAATTCAAGACATTTTCTGTGCCTTTTTAGCATTTCTGTATTTCTAAGCCTCCTATAACATCTGGCTAGCCTTTTTAAAAGGCTTTAAATATGCTTTTTAGCAATTGAATTTTACTGCGAAACCGGAAGTAACGCGAATCGAGCTTCCAATTTTCGCCTTATTTAAGATCTGCTCTAGCGAGCAGGGTGAGCGTGCATGGGCCAGCGCGCGGAGACGAGCGCAGAGACACGTGCATCTTAGCGCGTGTCTATCGTGTCCATCATGGACAAGATGACATTGAGGTAACACTCTGCAGCTTTACAAACTATACTAAACTGTTATACATAGTTGTTTCCTTTCAACACCTCCGTATCACTTGTAAGTAAAAATGAAAAAGGCAAATAAATATTGCACATCCTGTAAAATGTATGCCCTTGGCAAACAAACAACCAATTACATGTGTGAAAAGTGTGTTCTTGTTAATGAACTACAGGAAGAAATTGGTAGATTGCAGCCTAATATGTCTGTAAAATCTGACATTAAAGCCCTGGAAGATTACATCGACCAGATGTCTATTTTGGTGGAGGCTAACTCTTCACCCACAAAAATGGTGTATAACGATACCACTCAGAAGTCCCACATAAGAGTCACACATATTCCAAAACTAGGTCACCCAACCATCACTTCTACTCCTCTAACTGCAGCTGTATGTTGTCAACAGCCCAAAGATAGTAAGATTAACTCTTGGTTCACAGTACCTTACACAAAAACTAAGTCAACAGTAAAATCTTCGACATCCTCTGCTCCATATGAAATCCCTACACACAATTCCTTTGAACAGCTGTCATAAATGGTTGATGAAACTGTATCAATCAGTCCTGAAATTGGTACAATTGCTAGAAACAAAGCCACACACAATAAAACATCAAGCGACCAACCTTGTGCAGCCCCTACTCATCCTCAGATTTCCCTTGAGAAAATAGCTAGCAAAAAGGAAATATTTATCTTGGGTGACTCTATCACGAAATATGTAGACTGTGCGGTCTGTAACCCCGATAAGGAACAGCGTACTTGCTCTAGTTATCAGGGGGCAAGGATTTCCGATACTACCGCAATGCTTAACACAATATTACAATTGGCTGGAGAAAATCCACTAGTGGTAGTACACGTGGGAATTAATGATATTTCAAAACTACCTTTACAACGTATTAAGCAGGACTTTGTCGCTATGTGTAACTCACTGATGGAAAAGGGTTGTGACATTTGTCTTTCCGAGGTATTACCAGTTCCAAGAACAACTGAGTTTATTACAACTAAAATAAAATCCTTGAATGAATGGTTGAGGAAATGGTGCCTTAGACAAAATATTTCTTGTCTGACACACTGGGAGGAATTTCATCAGAACCCATCTCTCTTTTGTTGGGACAGGTTACACCTTAGTAGATGGGGCAGTACTTTACTTGGTCGTAAAATTACCACTTTTATTCATTCTCATTTAAACTGACTGTTAAGGGGGATTTTGGGATACCTACCAATACTCTTAACACTGTGACCCATTTTTCTAGCCCTAATCATCTAAATATATTATCTCTTAATGCCCGATCTCTAAATATTGAAAAACATGCTGAGCTCGAACTTAAGGCTCATTTTCTTGATTTATCTCTTATAGCCATTACAGAAATGTGGGGTAATTCTGTCAGAATTTTGACAGCTGAAATACCAGGTTATAAACATTACTTTAAGAACAGGCCAGAAACCAAAATGGGTGGTGGGATTAGTCTTTATGTAAGAGATAGTATCATCTCCTATCAATCCTCAACAAGTATAAATTCTGAGAGTGTATGGGTGTATATCCAACTCAAAGGTCTCCCACAAATTTTAGTTTGAACTTGTTACCGACTTCCTTCGTCAGATACTATCCAAATTTCAAGGTTAATTGAAGATATCTCCCAGCTAGCCAATAACAGCCCTGTCCTAATTTTAGGCAATTTCAATTTACCAACTATAAACTGGAATACATTAGCAGGCTCCAATCATTATGACACTAACTTTCTTACAACCATTATTGACCTGGGACTTTATCAACTGATCAAGGAACCTACCCGAGGTAATAATATCCTGGACCTTGTTATAACAAGTATAGACATCCCTGTGAATAACTTACAAATATCTGATCCTCTTGGTAACAGCGGCCATGTGTCAATACTTTTTACCATCCCCTTATCCCAACGTCCAGTACGAAATAAACTAACTATTAAACAATACAAACGAGTGAATTTCCAAAAAATAAATCACCACCTTGGTACAATTGATTGGGTTAATACCTTTTCATCTCTCAATACTAATGAAACCTGGGATTATTTAAAAGAACAGATCCAAATACTTGAACAACAGTAAGTTCCAACTATACATAAGTACAATACTAAAGGTAAAATTCCACCATGGTTTAATTCAGTTATAAAAAAACAAATTTCACACAAACGAAAATTATTTACATTATTGAAAAACTCTCCCAGGAATATAAATAATGAATTATTAATTCTATATAGGGAATCTGTCAAAATATTAAAAAAACTAATCTTGGAAGTTAAAAGCAAACTAGAATTTCATATTGCACACAATAAAGACTCACATAAATCACTTTATGCCTATTTAAATAGTAAAAAGGGAAATATTGGAACAGTAGGCCCTTTAAAAATAAACAACACAATAATAACCTCTGATTTCGCAACTGCTTCTACATTAAAGAACTATATTTTATCAGTATTTACTCAGAATTCATCTCCAACTCCTTCTAATATTCTTCCTTCAAGCAATATAAATTATATGGTGTCCCAGGATGAAATTTACAAATTATTATTAGCTTTAAAAAAATCCACAAGCCCTGGCCCTGATGATATCAGCTCTAAATTTCTCTTGGGAGTTAAAGATACTATTACTCTACCACTTGCTATCATTTTTAATAAATCTCTCCAAGAATCAAAGGTTCCCTCTGATTGGCTAACGGCAATAGTAACCCCCATTTTTAAACAGGGTTCCCATTCAAAAGTTGATAATTATCGTCCAATCAGTTTAACTTCAATTCCTTGTAAATTACTGGAAAAAGTAATCAAAACACTTCTTGATATAGAAATAGAATCATTAAACATAACTGACATAACTCAGCATGGATTCAGTACTGGTTTATCCTGCACCACAAACCTGTTGTCCTTCTACAATTCCATGAGCAAAAATCTCGACTTAAATGTTCCAACTGATGTCATCTTATTAGATTACAGCAAAGCCTTTGACAAAGTGTCACGTGTTATTTTGATTAATAAACTCATTCTCTTAGGCTTTTCAACATCATTAGTCCTATGGATAAAAAACTGGCTGACTAATCGATCTCAGAAGGTTCGGGTCAATGGCACCATGTCAGATTTGGGTAGAGTGACGAGTGGTGTGCCTCAGGGCTCTGCCTTGGGACCCAGTCTGTTTAATATTTTCATCAGCGATATGAAAATATCTTCTTCTAACATCCTTATGAAGTTTGCAGATGATACCAAACTGGAGGTGCTGTGAACAGTGTTGCTAAAATTCAGTCAATATTAACTGATCTTGCATCAATTGAACATTGGGCTTTTATCAATAAAATGCTTTTGAATGTATCAAAATGCGCTGTTCTGCATATGGGGAAAAAATAACCCTAAACAGGTTTATATACTGAACAATACAAATATTAAGGTTTCCTGCGTCGAAAAAGATTTGTGGATCCTAGTAAATAATAAACTCACCTCATTTTCTCATTGTAATAAAACTGCCAATCATACCAATGCTCTTCTCCAAAGGATAAACAGTGCATTTGTTTCCAAAACTGAACAGTGTATTATAACTTTGCATAGGTCTCACGTTAGGCCCTATCTTGATTATGGCTCCCCTTTATGGAGCCCATATCTCATTAAGGATATAGATAGAATTGAAAGGATTCAGAAAAGAGCTACAAAAATTATTCCTCACTTAGCACATCTTGATTATGAGTCTAGACTACAGAAGACAGGCTTACATTCCCTTAAACTGAGAAGAACAAGAGGTGATTTACTACAACTTTTCACTCGCCTCTGAGGCCGGGAGATCAGAGAGCTGTGGGTTCAGTTCCCACATCTGGCACTTGGGTTAATATCCCAGTACTGACACTGTAGTGCAGCATGAGAGGGGTGCTGCACTTCTGAGGTGCCGTCTTTCGGATGAGACGTTAAGCCGAGGTCCCATCTTCCTGGATTGGTGGTAGTTCAGGTGGATGTTAAAGATCCCATGGCACTTATCGAAAAGAGTAGGGGATTTCCCCGGTGTCCTGGCCAAATTTCCCTCATACAGTAAATATACCACCAACAGCTTAATCTGGTTCAAGGTCAGTTGGCATTCATCTGTATCCCCCTCCCCCGGGTCATGCCTGAAAATAGGCAGGATTTGTCTAGTGCACTTACCTGGTCAACAAAAGCTAAATAAATAAATAAAGATTGTTAAGTCACCTATTTTGATGAAGCAATGTGGTATAACATTATCTTCTAGAAAAATTGTACCTAGACTAAATAATAAACAACTTGATATTGATAAATGTAATACTAACAAAAGACAAAACTTTTTTTCCATAAGAACTCCCAGATTATGGAATGCCCTTCCACAAGTTATTATTGATTCAACTACTGTTACGACATTTAAAATCAAACTTGACAATTGGTTATCCAGATAGGAACAAAATAATGATCCACACATGTGGAGGACAGTCTCGATGGGCTACGGCCTTCTTCTGTCCTTCTAACCAAGTAAACTGTATCAGTTAAAGCAAAAGGAAGCTGGGAAGGCAGTCAGAACAGCAAAGGCCCAAACTGAAGAAAAGATAGCCAACTCAGTTAAGAAGGGGGATAAAACCTTTTATAGGTACATCAGGAGTGAAGGAAGACCAAGGGAGAGTTAGTGAGGCTTAATAAAGGGAGGGAGGGTGGGCAGAGGGTGACTGTGAAAGGCAGAGATACTAAACAAATATTTTTGCTCAGTATTTACAAAGGAAGAGGGGGAGGTACCTAAAACAAACAGTAGAAACACTCTGGATACAGAAGTTGATACCAGCCCATTTACAGAAGCAAGGGTTCTGAAAGAACTCTTAAAACTGAAGGTGGACAAAGCAATGGGGCCTGATGGGATTCATCCCAGAATTCTAAAAGAACCAAGGGTAGAACTAGTGACACCACTGACTACCCTCTTTAACAAATCATGGGAGGATGGGGTGGTACCCAAGGAATGGAGGAGGGCAGATGTGATTCCCCTTCACAAAAGTGGGAGCAAGGCAGAAGCAGGAAACTACAGACCTGTTAGTTTAACCTCGGTGGTAGGGAAAATGATGGAATCAATTCTGAAGGAAAGAATTGTTGAGTATTTAGAGGCCAGAGGGGCACAGGACCCAAGCAGCATGGATTCACAGCAGGAAGGTCATGCCAGACAAATCTGATAGATTTCTTTGACTGGGTGACCAAAGTAGTAGATCAGGAGGGGCTGTGGACATGGCCTATCTAGACTTTAGCAAGGCATTTGACACAGTCCACACAAAAGATTAATATACAAGTTAGCCAGCCTGGGAGTGGGTCCCAAGATGACAGCCTGGGTAAAGAATTGGCTGAAGAATAGGACACAGAGTAATAGTAAATGGAGTCCACTCTGAAGAAAGGGTGGTTACTAGTGGGGTACAGCAGGGTTAAATATTAGGACCGGTCCTCTTCAATGTCTTTATAAGCGACATTGCAGAGGGACTGAAAGGAAAAGTATGTCTCTCTGCAGATGACACAAAGATCTGCAACAGATTTGATGCACAAGGTGGCATGGAAAGGATGAGAAGGGACTTGGCAAGGTTAGAGGAATGGTCAAATGTATGGCAGCTTAGATTCAATGCTAAGAAGTGCAAGGTAATGCACCTGGGAAACAAAAACCCAGGGGAAGAGTACACAATGGGGGGTGAGATACTAACAACAACAAAAATGGAAAGGGACCTGGGGGTTGTCATATCAGATGACCTAAAGGTGGGCAAACAATGTGAGAGGGCAGCAAGGAGGGCTGGGGGGATACTGGGATGCATAGGGAGAGGTATCACCAGTAGAAAACAGGAAGTTATTATCCCTCTGTACAGACAGTTGGTGAGACCCCATCTGAGTACTGCGTGCAGTTCTGGAGACCCAATCTCTGCAAAGACATAGACAGGATGGAAGCTGTCCAGAGGAGGGCAACTAAAATGGTGCAGGGTCTGCACCAGAAGACATATGAAGAGAGACTTAAGAGCTTAATATGTATAGCCTCAAGGAAAGGAGGAGAAGGGGACATGATAGAAACTTTCAAGTACCTCAGGGAATCAACAAAGTCCAAGAGTGTAGCATCTTTCAAAAAAGGTGTGCAAGAACAAAGGAGGCACAATTTGAAGATGGGGCGGCTCAGAGGTAATTTAAGGTATTTTTTCACAGAGAGGGTTGTGGATGCATGGACACGCCTTCCAGAGGAGGTTGTGGAGTCAAAGACAGTGGTGGAATTCAAGCATGCATGGGACAGTCATAAGGCAATTCTAGGGGGTTGGGGTAGGAAGAAGTAGGCTGCTGGTTAACTAGGATCTGTAGCTTATCCATTAGGTAGGGAAATGGGCAGACTGGATGGGCCAAGTGGTCCTTATCTGCCACCAAAATCTATGTTTCTATGTAATTGATCTGGGCGAGAAAATGCTCGAGTTTCATCAGGCCGCCAGGGTGGAGGTGCCTGCGGGATGTGGTCAGAACAGTGGGTTTGGGAGCAGGGGCCATCCAAAGGAATAGGATAGGGGAGTGGTCACTTAGCGAGTCTGGGAGGAACTGGATGTTATGAATTTTACTGGGCCGGTTGATGATAATAACATCCAGAAGGGTACTGGCACCTCTCTTTGGGTTAACTCTGGTGGGTTGGGAAATGAGTTGTGTCAGGTCTAGGGTGGTGAAAGAGTCTCGGGTAGTAGATGAGGAGGTGCTAAGCCAGTTCACATTTAGTTCCTCCAGTATGATTTGTTCTGCTTTGTGGTGGTGGGTTGCAAGATATTCTGTTAAAGATATCAGTGCCGGGCTCTGGTTCTTTGGGGGAATGTAGGCGGTGGTGAGAAGTAGAGGACCCCTGGAGGGGTCAGAAGCAAGTTTAAGGGTGAGGGCCTGGGCCCCATTTACAAGAGCAGGGGCAGGGAGTGCTTGTCAGATGATTGTGTCCCTGGTAATGATTGCACAGCCACCCCCGCGTTTGTCTACTCGGTCCTCGTCATATAAGGTATAGCCTGGGAGGGAGACAAAGGAGTCAGGGGTGGATTTGGACAGCCAGATTTCAACCAGGGTTATGATGTCTGGTTGATGCATCATCACCCAGCATTGGAGGGCATCATATTTTTTCATTAGGCTACATATGTTCATGGAAGCTATGCAGAGACCATTTTGCCTGGCTGGTGGGTTGGAGGAGACTGGGCTAGGGTTTGGATGTATATTACCCAATAGAAGAAGTAGGAAGACCAAGGCCCTGATCAGGGGGTGGCAGTGTGTAAGCTTATGGTGGGTACGCAGGGATGGGAGGGAGGCCTTAGGGGAACAAGGAGTGGATAGGTTTGGAAGGGTAGGGAGGGCAAGGACAAGTAGTGGCCATGTGGAGGTAGGGTGGGCAGTGGAAAGGTTTCCAAGGGGTGGGTGCTGTGGGCCAGGGTACATGGGCAGTGTCAGGAGGGGTCGGCCAAAGTCAGGGAGAGTAGAGGGTGCTGGTAAGTGTGGGCCAGGTGAGATGTTTGGCAGATGGGATGAGGGTACTAGCAGGAAAAAAAAGGGGGGGCATTTGATGAGGAGGAACTCAAACATAATGCCTGGGTAGTAGCAGGGTTGGGAGTTTCAAATATCTTGGCTGCCCCTCCACAAGCTTAGATACTACTTTGGAGTAGTGGTACTGTCACGGACTCTGGTGTACAGGGTACAAGGTTTGAGACCCTGGCAGGGCAGTTGAGATATGACCTGGCAGAGGGCAGGGGTCCAGGTTCTAGGTGACTTAATCTGGTTGGATTTGGGCCAGAAATTGGGGTAGAAATAGTGACTCCTACTGGTCACTGGAGTTAGTAGCAGGCAGGGTGTGGGTCAGGTGGTAGGGCAAGGTCAGTGGGTAGGGCTAGCCAGACAGCTGGGTGAGGTGTGGGCAGAGGCAGAGATGGGGGTATAGAGAGAAAAGCCTAGCAGGTAGAGAGGTTCCAGGAAGTAGGAGGGGAGGGATTCTGGTGGGGAGACGCAGGTGGATGGTCAGAGGGTCCCTCTAATGGCAAGCAGGTATAACCTGCAAATGGAGAAGCGGGGACTTAGTAAAAACAACCAGCAGGATATGATGTCACGAGAAAGTGCCTATAAAGGAAATGTTGAGGGTGGGCGGGGCAGTCAATGTGCACAGCACATCGAAGAGCTAACCCCCCTCACAAGGGTGCTGCAGCTAGAGGTAGCTTATTACCTCTCTGCAGGCCCGCGTGGTATCCGCTCCTGGAGGGAGCTCTGTGGGGAAATCCAGCCGTCGGGGGGTCGGGGATCCTGCTGTGCTACCCATAGAGTTGCCAAAACACACACAAAATTAAGCAAACAAATAAAAAAGAAGACGCTGCTACTCTACCAGCAAACTGTGACAAAGTGAAATAAACTTATCTGAGTTGAAAGAAGTGATTTATGTTGAAAACATGAACATTAATCCTCCTGCTGTAGTTGTTTTTTGTACTTATTGTTTGTACCTGCTGCCACACGTTACTGTCTCTTCGTTACTTGTACCTTAGCCACAGTTGCCTATGAAAACTGGCATTTTGTTGTCCATAGGCTTTCATTTTAAAATGAATGAATGAATGCAAGGTTGCCAAAATGTAAAAGTTCATTAAGTGATTTAACTATCATGATCTTCCTTCATCCCTCCCTGTATCTTTTAGCTTCAGTAAATACCCATGACCTGTTCTGCAAAAAAAGAGAAGTGATCAAAACAGAAAAAGCATGCCTCCCATAATTCTAGTTTGAACTAGTGTGTAGTCTATCTTAAACAAACATATTTAAACTATAGATGTTATTTTTTCCTTTTATCTTTTCCTATGTTAACTTTATTCAATAACAACAATTCAGAAAAAAAACATATATTTAACCTGCAGAGAATCCCATTTAGTAAGTAAGTAAGTAAAATATTTTATTCATACAAGTTATATGAATTAGGATAATCTCGATTGAGCTATTGCTCATTTACAACAAGATCCTAGAGGTTATCAGACAATTATACAAAACAGAAAAAAAAACAGAAGAATGAACAATAATCAATAAATAAATGTACACATTCACTATACAGTAATCCCTCATTCAACAGTACAGGCAGGTAATAGCATAACAGTCTCTTACTTTTTCAATGAGGGCAACATTGTCTTGAGATAATGACCAGCTTCCTAAATCAGGTCTTAATCCCTGGCCAAGATATTCTCCCCTTTTTAATGTTAGTATTTGCTAGTATTTTGTTCCACTCAAGAGGACCCGTATATAGAACATATTGCCGACCAATTTGTAGTTTACATTTAGGAATTTCAAAGTATGGGGCCTTAGCTGTTCTTAAAGAACTCAATTTATCCTGTTTTGTCACCCCTGCAACTACATATGGGGGTAAAGTTAAATAAAAATTGCCTTGCCTTGCCTAAAGTACCCAACCAGCACTTATACATAAATGCAAATAGATGTTCCTCTCTGTATTCTGAAAGTCTCAACCATTCCAAGTGATTATATAAGAGACACTTATGAGTGGAGTGGGGGGCATTCAAAATAAATCCAGCTAATCTACCATGGCACACCTCCAATCTCCAAATCACTTTTTCTACAGTACCACTGGCATAGATAAAGTCCCCATAATTCAACATGGGGATTATCATTGACAAACTTCCCTCTTACCTCAGGACTCATGCAGGATCTGACCCTATACAGAGCAGCTACTTTTTTTCCCCCTGTTTTTAATTACACTGTTTATGTGAACCCCCCCCCCCAATATAGGGAAAAATCAAACCATACGGCCAAGTATTTATAAGAATAGATCTACTGAATCAGGGATCCCTCCAGGGTATCCATCCTTAGTGTCAGGTTTTCCTGAGCAGTAAAAGATTGATGAAATAACAAGGACTGCATTTTTGGGGTTTAAAACTAAACTACTAGCCCTAAAAAAAATCTGCAGCTCATTGAAGGCCTTCCATAACTTAACTTAAATTTTGTTTACTGTAAAAGCTGAGGTATATATAATGTTAATATTAGCATATAAGTGAAAAGAAATAGTTTAATCTGAAAAATGTAATCCAGTAACATAAATATTGTACAATAATGGACCCAAAATGGAACTCTGGGGGACCTCTGATCCAACAGGAACAGCACCGGGTGTCCAACCTCCCAGAATTACCATTTGAGTTCTATCAATTAAGTAGGAGGTGAGCCATCACAAGCTAGGCCCCACTACCTCCAGAGACACTGCTCTTCTAGATAGGAGGACATTGTGATTCAGTGAATTGAAGGCCTAGATAAATCAACAAAAATTGCACCTACCAGTGACCTCCCATCAAGAGCAGCCTGTATGTCCCCAGTAACCTTGACCAGGGCAGATATGGTACTATATGTTTTCCTAAAACCTGACTGCATGCCATTCAAAAGGCTCTGAAATTCTACATATCCAGCAATCTGAGCAGCCACAATCCTTTCAAAAATCTTTGAAGCCTGAGATAAGAGGGAATAGGGCAGTAGCTGTCAAGCTCAGCTTTATTGCCTTCCTTAAAAATAAGCACAACTTTCAATTGTTTCAGGCATTGGGGAATTCTCCTGTCTCAAGGGAAAAATAAAAAAAAATATGCTAAAGGGTGTGCAACAACAGGGGAGGCAAACTTCAGTAAATTGGAGGGAATGCCATCCAGACCCATGGCTTTAGAGGTGTTTAGTTTTAGCAACTCCACCAGCACCTTGTCAGCTGAAATCCTTGAAAAGGAAAAGTTGTGCATTAAACCACCATTTGTACCCGGCTGTACTATAGCTATCCTGTTTATTTTTTAACCCAATTTTACTAAAATAATTTGTTAAATCTATCTACAACTAGTTGAGACATGGGAATTTAGATGAACTATAGCCCAAAAATTAGAAATCTAGCGCATAGCATTAATATAGCATCAACATTTAACATAGACAAGAGCATGTTAGCATAATAGCTGGAGGCCAGCTATTAGGCTGAGACAGTATATAAAATAAGACATTTTTGAGCATAGATCCAAAGGCAAGAGAAAATTGCATGAGTTCCTAGTCACTTCTCCTATATATTAAACTTGTAGGTAGTATCCTTATTAATGGAGCATGAGGATAGTTTAGCTATAAAAGCATAATCAATATTCTTACTGATGGAGCATAGATTCATATATATGTGACAGCAGAAAAGGACCTTCTTGTCCCATCAAGTCTACCCATTCCCCCCTCTTTACTTGCCCCCCCTGCCCATAGATTCCATATATTCCATCCTGTGCTCCATAGTCAATCCCTTGTGTTTGTCCCATGCCCTCTTGAGTCCCTCCACAGTTCTGGCCTCCACCACTTCCTCCAGCAGACTGTTCCATGGTTCCACCACCCTCTCAGTGAAGTAATGTCCCCTCACATTACCCTTAAACCTACCCCTTCCACCCTCAGGCTGTGCCCTCTAGTTCTAGCACCTACCTTCCTTGTGAATGATCCCCCCCCACTCTTTTCATCCCCTTCACATACTTCAATGTCTCTATCATTTCTCTCCACTCCTTTCTGGTCTCCAGTGGATAAAAATCCAATGCCCTCTACCTATCTTCATATGGCTTCCCACTTAGTCCATGCATCATCTTGACTGCCCTTCTCTGTACTCTTTCCATTCCATCTATATCCTTGCATAGGTGAGGTCTCCAGAACTGAATCTCATGCTCCAGGTGTGGCCTCACCATGAATTTGTAGAGTGGAATCAGCACCTCCCACCTTCTACTAGTTATTCCTCTCCCTATGCACACCTATATTCTATTCACTTTGCCCACCGCCTTGCTGCATTGGGTCCCCACCTTAAGGTTGTTTGTGATTATGATTCCCAGATCCTTCTCCTGCTCAGTTGCTTTCAGTCCCCTCCACCCAGTGTATAGTTTGCTTGTGGATTATTCCACCCCATGTGCATCACTGTGCATTTTTTGGCATTGAATTTTAGCTGCAATGTTTCCTACCATCCCTCCACCTTAGGTCTTCCCTCATGGCCTCCATCTCCTCTGTAGTTTCCACCCTGTTGCAGATCTTTGTAACATCTGCAAAAAGACCTTCTCCTGCAGCCCCTCCACTGTGTCGCTGATGTAGATGTTAAATAGGATGGGCCCTAGCACTGACCCCTGGGGGACCCCACTCATGATCCCTACCTCCCTGGAATGCACCCCATTTACCACCACCCTCTGGCTTCTACCCATCAGCCAGTTGTCCAGCCACCTTGTTATATTCTGTCCCACCCCCAAACTCTCCAGTTTATTTAGCAGTCTTCTGTGGGGCACAGTGTCACAGGCCTTTCTGAAGTCGTGATAGGCTATGTCCACTGCCCCCCCAATCAACCACCCTCATCACTCAATTGAAGAACTCTATCAGGTTTGTCTAGCATGACCTCCCCATGTCAAGCCATGTTGACAGACATCCTACAGCCCACCAGCCTCCAAGTAGCTAACCACCCTTTCAATATTGCTTCCATCACCTTACCCACCACTGATATGAGGCTGACTGGTGATAATTGCCCACTTCCTTCCTGCTGCCACTTTTGCAAAGCGGCACCACGTCTGCCCTCTTCCAGTCCTCTGGCACCCACCCTGTATCTAAGGATAGGTGAAACAACCTCACTAGTGGTGATGCCAGCTCCTCCTTTAGCTCCATGAGCACCCTAGGATGCAGGGCATCTGGCCCTATAGCTTTTTCTATCATCATTTTACCCAACTCCTCCCAGACCCTGTCCTTACTGATTGGACTAAGATCCATCAATCTGTCCCCCTTCCCTTTCCCCCAAACACTGGTCCCCTTCCTTCTGTCTCTATCATGAAAACTGAGCTGAAGTATCTATTCATCACCTCTGCCTTCTTGAAGTCCCCTTCCACCTGTACTCCCCCACTCCCTCTACCCTTACTGCCTTGCCTTCCTCTTCTCCCCTATTTACTGAAAAAAAGGTTTAGCACCCCTTTTTACCTGACTTGCAATTTTCTCCTCTGTTTCTTCTTTCACCTTCCTAATCTTCCACCCACCACCCTTAGCTTCTCCCTGTAAGTTTTCCTGGCCTCCTTCCCCTGCGTCCTTTAATATTCTCTGAATGCTATCCTTCTCCTGCTCTTTCTCACCTTCTTTACACAGTTCTCTGTGGCTTTTAATAGACCCCTGATCTCATTCCATAGTTCCTCAACTCTCTCTATCTCCCCCTTCCCCTTCATTTAATTTCAGAATATCTCCCTCATCCTTGGAAAATCTTCCTGGATGAAGATGGTTTAGTTATAAAAACATAACAAATGTTAAGAAAGAGTTGCATCTGACCTGTCACTGAAAGCAATTGCAGCAGGGTGATCCATTTCTATGGCTACATGGGTGGAGCCACACAGTCGTACTACTATCATCAGAAAAAAATGGTCTGAATTCCTTTCCTAACATAGCACAGCTTTTGTTCTTATGAGGGAGTGAAATGAAATCAAAGCTGCATTCATTAATCTGATTCTTCCACCCCCACCTATGTTGTTAGGAGAGAGTGACATCCCTCTGCTCACTGCAATGGGGAATCTGCAGTCTAGTAGTTCAACTCAGGTTTCAGGTTTCACAGTTCTTTAGTAACAGCTCTCAGTGCCAATGTAATTCAATCACAGATGTCTTTGTCTGTTGTTGTCTTCCTTTGTCAAAAAAGTTTAACATTTGAAAGTCAACCATTAACAAAAATAAAGGGAAAAATAACAATGTGCCACATATCTGATAAGTTAAGGAACCACACACACACACACACACACACACACACACACACACACACACACACAATCTGTACTAGCCATATTCAAATGAGAATAACTTAAAAATGAAAAACTGATAGCATGGTACTGTGAGCATGAAAGTTGTTCAGCACAAAAATATCTAACAAATGAATAGTGTTTCATTTGTAGCTACCTTTTCTTTTTCCTTTTATTATCTTTATTATCAGTGTCAGTGGCTCAGTAGGTAGCACACTCACCTCTGAGGCCAGGAGATCAGAAGGCTGTGGGTTCAGTTCTCACTTGGGTTACTATCCCAGTACTGACACTGTAGTGCAGCATGAGAGGGGTGCTGCACTTCTGAGTTGCCGTCTTTCAGATGAGACGTTAAAACCGAGGTCCCATCTGCTTGGATTGGTGGTAGTTCAGGTGGATGTTAAAGATCCCATGGCACTTACCGAAAAGAGTAGGGGAGTTTTATTGTAATAATAAACATAGATGACAACACAGTACTACAAGGTATACAAGAAAGATGTATCGTAATAACATGAAAAAAACCTAATTGTTCTTAAAAAGTCAGTTCTTTATATACATGAAGTTATTTAAATTTTATAAAATGAGTGAAACCTTTCCACCATTTCAAAATTTTATGTGAATTACATATCTGTGAGTCTTGTGAATATATTTTTGAAAGTTCATTTGATACTAAGATACTATAAGACTCATAAGACATTTTCATTTGATAAATCACCCATTGACATCTTGCCTGCCATAAGAAATATCTCACACAACAAAAAAATAAAGATAAAGTACTGGCATGAAAATGAGCAAAATTAGGAGGATAAATTCCCAACACTAGTATGTCATACGTGACAGAAGGAAACCATTTAAAATTCCATAATTTTGCTAAATAAACCCACAAGCCTTTAGAATAACAGCACTGTAAGAATAAATGTTCCATCGTTTCTTCTATATTTATGCAATCCATATAAAGGAAATTCCTCTCTTCTTTGGCTTTGTACTTTGAGTTCCCCCGACATTAAGACGGCCATACAGAATAAGCCATTGCGTTTCCCACTGGCTTGGAGGCAATCTAGTATTGTTAAGCTGTGCCATTACCAAGGAGTTTAAGGCTAATGGGCAATTCTTAAAACAAGGAGCTTGTGGATGTATTGCCCCCATAACCAACTTATACATAGTCTGTGTATTATTATTCTGAATCATAGCTTTAGTAATTTGCCATCTCTATAATTTTTGCACTGCTGGTCTAAAATACAAAGGCATGTATGTGTGAGGATTCACTTTGGGAGCTAAATTGTGCCAAGCTTTAAAATATTTACGTAGGGCCCTGTCTATCCACCCCCTGTTCAATACTTACTGCTTGAGCCAATCCACATTTAATGGTATTCATAAAAAATAGAGTGTGCAGAAGTACAATTGGGTCTATCATCCCAAGACCCCCAGATTTTCTATCCAAATAAGTATAGTGCCTTTTAACTGGGTTCAGATGATTCCCCAATAACATTTGGGAAAAAAAAACACTATAGGTTTTAGTCTCCAGCTGAGGTGGAATAGGGAAAATCATAGCAACATACTGCAAGCAGGGTATTATGAGTTGTTTTAAGATATGTATATGCTTTAGCTTAGAAAATTTCCACTGCTTCCATCTATTTACTTTCTTTTCAACTTTCTCAAGTACTAAATTCCAGTTATCTACTAGCAGATTTTGGAGACCAAAAAGGATTCCCACAATCTTTAGTGGACTCCGTGAAATACAAATATCATCCTGCACAACCTCAGCAGGTCCCATTGTCCCAATAAATAAGCCTTTAGTCTTCTGCAGATTTAGTTTGGCATTTGAAACTGCAGAGAATAGTTTAAACACCTCCATAAATTCATGAATTTGACCTTGGTCAGAAAAATATAAATTCAAATCATCCGCATAGGCTTACAAATGCAGCTGACAATCACGAGTATCCCCTATAATGCCTGTCCACTTTGGTGAATTAACTAAGGACTGCAAAAGAGGGTCTAGTGAGAAAAAATATAGAAGGGGACTCAGGGGGCAGTCCTGATGAACCTCAGTTTTTAACTGAAAGCTCTTGGCTGTACATCCTTTTAATAAAGGATGGACTGCATTACACTGATATAACAATTTGTAAGTTTAATCATCTGTATAGGTACTCCATAGATTTCTAATGCTAAAAAAAGGTAAGGTAAACTCTATCAAAGGCTTTCTCAAAATCTGCATTGATGACACATCTGGATTTACCAGCTAGTGATAAATGCTCAATAACATCTCTTATGATCATCAGAGTGGATTGGATTCTTCTATCAGGAATTCCACAGAATTGGTATGGAGATATAACTCACTTGGCATATCTTTTTCACCTATTATTTAAAATGCTGGAAAATATTTTATAGTCTGAATTTAGAAGAGTAATAGGCCTTGACTTCTTTATATTATTCCTATCTCCTGATTTAAATAAATGTATCAATAGTCCTTCAGTAAAGGAGGGAAATATAGAATTAGAATAAAAAAAAATGAAATAGGATTATAAGACAAGGAGGCAGTATAGCGCAGTGGTCTAAGGCTCTGAGCTGCAAATCTGGTGACATCCAGCAGACCAGACCTGGGTTTGAATCCCACAGCTTCTGCTTGCATACTGTGTGACCCTGAGCAAGTCACTTAACCTCCTTGTGCTCCCAGGTCACTCCTGTAAAAAAGCTTTCAGCTTAGTGTGCTATACCTGGTTAAACAACTAAAAAAAAAAAAAAGACATTCACTGAATTCGTTCTGAAAACATTTATACAATTGATTAGAAAGCCCATCTATCCCTGGTGAAATATTAGGCTGCATCTTTTGAATGACCTCAATTACTTCTAAACTATTAATAGGCCCTAACAGTTTTAAAGTCTCTTTTGATGCTGAAGGGAGGCTAATGGATTTTAGGTAGGTAAGTATCGAATCCTCTAGAATGGGGGAGTCAGGTTCTAGGGGCTAGTAATGTTGTTTAATCAGATCCCTTAACTGCTCTATTGTAGTAGCTGTAGAGCCACCAGAGTTTATCAGGAAGTCTATAGTTGAAGATTCCCTCAAGGCTTTACAAGCCTCAAAAGGATCTTCTATGTGAGTTTTTTTTTATACCATTGACAAGAATGGCTTGTAATGTCCTAGCCCTATCATATTGATTTAATTTCATACTAGATTTAAGCACTTTAATTTGTTCAGAATAATCTTGTCTAGAAGTGTATGAAATCATAATGAGCCTCTGTAGTTGTTGTCTAAGAGATATGTATTTAAAAAAATTACGGTCTTTTGGTATTACACCCTGTTTTTTGAACCATTGACAAAGGTCTGATTTTGTCTCCATCCACCATGCTCCCATATCTGTGTATAAAAAAGCCACTGATAAATGAGCCCATAAAATTAATTTTATACCAGTTTTTATCTGGGGGAATCTAGGATGGAAGTATTCAGTCTCCACTGAACCTGTGTGCTGTAGGTCAGGCCTACAGATTGAAAGGAACATAGTTAAAAAAGGTGATCTGAGAATTCACTAGGTCTCATGTGGAAGGAATTAATCTGTACAGATGGGGAATTTAGCATGTGATCTATTAAAGATTGTGTTTTCCCTTTCATAAATGAAAACCTGGGCCCATGAGAAACGTAGGAAATACAATTAAGCAAACAAGCAGTCTTAATTATGGAGTCAAGTGCATGAGAATCATAGTACATTTTTTGTTCTGCTGGGGTGTTTTAATTAGACTACAATTAAAATCTCCATCCCATAACACCTTAACAGAGGTGACCAAGAATGGTTGCACTGCCTTCATATATCCTACTCTATCTGCTTTAGTCTGAGGGTTATAAATATTGATAAATCTGTAACACATGTTTTGCCATTTCCCATCCAAGATCACGACCTTACCAGGAATAAGATCTACTAAGTTATCAAGTAAAAAATCAAAAGAGTTAAATAAGATGCCTATACCATCTGCACTATCTGTCCCAAATGACCAATAGGAAGGAACCCAGGACCATTCCCTCTTGAAGGCTGATAATTGTTCTATTGAGTACATCCAGGTTTCTTGCAAGAAACAAACTGAAACATTATGGTTGTGAATATATTGAAATAGAGCTTGCCTTTTAATAGCATTTAACAAGCTATGAGTATTCAATGAACCCCATGTTACCAGCAATGAAAAGCCTTGTAGTTACCATTACCCTTTATTTTTTCTGTTTTTTTCTCTTTATAATTGTCCACAGACCGGGAGATAGTGGACAGAGAGGATTTTTGAGAGCCTGAATCTCCCATATCCATTTCTGTCTCCCCTCATGCAGTAAATAGGGCTATATATGAATTATGTGATTCTACAAGAATAGAAGGGGGAATTGGGTTGCAAATTCCAAGAAGATCTCCTTCAATGTAATGGAGATAAAGGAACAGCAACCTTCGGATCATTCTCAGGGACTACCGGATCTGTAAAACAAACTGGACCAAACTCCAGGTTTTCCGGAGGTCCCATGCAGGGCTTAACTTCCTCATGAGTTTTTGAAACTAAGGATTGAGCCTTCATCTCAGGTCCTGGGGAAGGAGGCCTAGTAGAGGAAACAGCACGAGGCATATCCTTTCCTACCTTGGGGAGGGGGGTGGGGGCTGTAGCATCCTGGGCTTTCTGAATTAAAAGATCAGGACTAAAACAAGATGTTTATTTTTGCAGCCCAAGGACATTCTACAAAGACATGGCCATACTCCTCACAAAGATTGCATTTAGTATGATTTGCACATTGCATAGTAACATGACCAATTTCCCCACAATTGTCACATCTGGGTTGATCGCATACATTGGATAAATGAGTCCTTGAGCAACACTTATAACAAGCTCTAGGCTGACCCCCATAAAAACAGACCCCTCTGTCCCCTCCCACCAAAAAAGAATTAAGTATGTGCTCAATACCCGAATCTGATTGCCTTAGTTTAATTTTGTATTTCCACCCCCCCCCATACAGAATTGCTCAGAATCAAGGATAGGTTCTGGAGCACTTAAAACTTCACATTTCTGTGATAACCAGAAAGTAATATCTTCCACATGGACCCCCTCATTTTGAAACATCACAGTTGCAAACTTAATCAAGGGCTTAGTGAGGGGGATAACCAGAAAGGGGGTCCATGTAGGAGAAAACTTTACCTGTCCATATCTTTCCCAAAACAGGTCTAATGCATGAGATGTCCTAAAACTGACATCAAAGTTATCCTCTCCAGAAATGTTTATAAAGGCAGACACATCCTTCCGTTAAAAATGAAGGGAGTCTTTCAGTAGGTTTTTCCCAAAAAAATATCTGTCCAGCCTATTCTCCAGATCCCTGTTGTAACGTATGTGGACTGCATTCCTTCTTGGGAGCTGCCTCTTGTTTAGCATTAGAAAGCATTTCCGACATTAAAGGCTTTTGATTAGGTAAACTAAAGTCTTCTATATGTGGTGAAATAACTTGAAGAGGAAGGTCAGAATCTTTTTTGGGAGCGGTGGACTGTAAAGCCTGTGATTCTGAAGGCCTAGCAGAAGAGTAAGGCCAGGGTTCACAGAGCTTTTCTCCATTTGTTAAGACCTCTGTGCAAATATTAACATTTGAACCTAGTTTCCAGGCAGGGGAATTTTGAGAAAAAGTAAAGTCAGCATCCCATGAATTGTCAGGTATCCAAATACCAGAGGAAGCCTGCTTCCATCCAGCCCCTACTAGGGCTTTTCCCAGTGTCCAGGGCCCCCGGTTAGATTAGATGCTATATCCTCAGAACCTGATTTATGAACAGCAGGATTAGCTTTTGTAAATACAGTACCATTTTTACCCTGCTGCTGAGGATAATTGTTAGGAAATAGAAACTCTGAGTCCCCAGCTTGAGGCTCCGCAGTAGACCGGTATACAATACTGGGAGAGAACACAGACTCTTCACCAGTCAGGTTTTTAAACACAAAACCTGCCAATTTACTTAGAGGTGTGTTAGCATTTAGAATAAACTCAGCAGATTTGGGAGCTGCATGAACCCCTTGTTGCTCCGCTAGACAAACAGTTTCCAAAACTGTATTTCCCTTGCTTTGCAATATATCAGGCTGTTGGCACTCATTGGCTCCAACAAAATTACTGCCAGCCTGCTTTTTGACAGTGTCAAAGTGAATAGAGTTTGGTTTGACAGGGAAGCTGAAATCTGACTCACCGTGCCCCACGGGGCCTTCTGAAGCTTTTTCTTCTGCTGTCATGTTGACAGGATAATCAGCACTAATGACAGGGCGCGCCTCCATTAGTTGCAGCATCTGTGTTGATTCCTTATCTCCTGGTTGTTGAAACTCACACACTCCATTTGGACCTTCAGGTTCAATGCAAACATCCACTTTCTGTAAGTTAAACTCGCTAGTAGATATCACAGCAATTTTCTCCATTTCCTCCGTGGAAATACGAGCTTCATGAAACTCATCATCTGAATCAGCTTCAACTCAACGCTATTGATCAGCCTCTTTTGCAAATACTGTACAGTGAGAGCTGAGGCAAACACTCCCACTGTGCAGATGTCCTCCTCCTCTGGCGTCCAACTCTGAGTGGCCATCATGCCGACAGCCTGTCCCCCTACCAGCAAGAGTAGGAAAATTTCCCCAGTGTCCTGGCCAAATTTCCCTCATTCACTAAAAATACCAACAGCTTAATCTGGTTCAAGGTCAGTTGGCATTCATCTGTATCACCCTCCCCCGGGTCATGTCTGAAAATAGGCAGGATTTGTCTAGTGTACTTACCCAGTCAACAAAAACTAAATAAATAAAATATATACATTTTTTTTAGGATAAGCAAAAAACAGCAGAAAATTATTATTTTTTTTTCACTTTAACGAAAAAACAAAATGACTTCAAAACGGAAAATGATAGCATGGTATCTCAACACAAAATGTGTTCAGCACAAAACATCTACAAAATGAGTGGTGTTTTAATTATAGATACCTTTTAGATTTTTTTATACTTGGCAAAAAAGGCAGAAAAATAATTTTTTTCACTTTTTCAACAAACAAATCTGAATAACTTTAAAACAAAACAAATGATAGAATGATACTGTGAGAACAAAATTTGTTCAGCATAAAAATATTTACAAAATGAGTGGTGTTTCCTTTATATCTACCTTTTAGTTTGTTTTTATAATTAGCAAAACACAGTAGAAAATTCTATTTTTTCACTTTTTCAACAAACAAATGTGAATAGAAAAGGATAACATGGTACTGTGAACACAACATTTGTTCAGCACAAAAATATCTACAAAATAAGTGGTGTATCATGTAGAGATACCTTTTAGATTTTTTATAGATTGCATATAATTAATTACCCCTGGAACTGCTCTTGGCTTCCATAAGATGTTTATGTTGTTATGTTAATACTGTATAATCTATGCCTTACAACGCTGGTACGCTGTGTTGAATCTGTAACATTACTGCTGTTATCTCCCACAAGGTGTTTATTTTTGTTATGTTAATACTGTATAATCTATGCCTTACTATGTTTCGTATGCTGTGCTGAATCTGTCTCCTCACATGAACTGTTACATGTCTAATTTGTACAATGTCGTTGTATGTACCTAAATCTGTTATTCCTGTACTCTCCCAGGTCATATCTGAAAATAGGCAATTGTCTTGTCTAATGTACCTACCTGGTTAACAAAAGCTAAGTAAATAATATAATAATATAAGGTTAGACTTCTGAAGAAGGACTTGATGGTCTGAAAGCTAAAGCTCTTTGTTCATTTTGTAACATCTTTGTTGGTCCAATAAAAGGTATCAAACCATTTGTTCTAGATTTATAATCAGCAAAAAATTGCAGGTAATTCAATTTTTTTTCACATTTTTGGAGGTACGCATAAATGGAATATGCTACCCTCTATTGGAAATATTGTTGATATGTTTTGTTCTTCTGCCAATTGACTTGATCACATCACTCGTGGCTCCACCACTCGTGGTATCTTTGGGTCAATCAGCGCTCAAGCAAAAAATATCAACAATATTTCCAGTAAGGTGGGGTAGTATATCCCTTATATATTCTTTGAAAAAAAACTCCATTAATTTATCAGTTTAGGTTGCTATTAAAGTGACAAAAGTATAGAAATGAAATTTTAGAAGCCGGCCCGGTAGCGCTGAGGGTTGAGGCACTGGACACCACATCACACACCACACTGGCAATGTGGGTTTGGACACAAGCCTGGGGTGCCGGGGTTGGCAGAGGCGGGTTTCAATTGAGCATACGGAGGACTGCTCTCCCATCCCTGGGGAGGGATCCAAGGAACCACCGCTCTGTAGCAGCCACTGGTGACAACCAGGGGCACAAACTGAGTGGGGTTAAGCAAGAGGCCGAGTGCGGCAGATGCCAGCACACTGTACTGGATGTCATTGCACGCTCACACTCTGGAGGCATAAACCTAAGGAGGAAAATGGCAGCACAGGTCCATGGCAGCATGATGGCTGCAGCTTCACTGACTGACAAATGCCTGAATTAGAGGTGTGTGCTGGTATTGGTTCCTTGCCAGGTGCGGAGACATGGGGGAGTTCCTCTCTATGGTATAGCTGCATATGCCAGTAGGGGAAGTCTAACTTCAGGGTCAGAGGTGAAGGAGGAGCAGTGGCTGGAGGTAAGCAGGGCTGTGGCTGCAAGGAGGAGAAAATATGATATGATAAAAAAAAAATGCAATTTTAGGGTTTTCAACGCTAACTCTGCTCCCCCCCCCAGCAGCCAAAGTGGACACAACAACTCATGCAACCACAGACATCTATCATCAGGTAAGACAAACAACATACAACTCTTATCACATGACATGGGAGACATCCATCATCATGGTCCAGTGCTTCCAGAGCCATGGATACACATGTGCACTTGCAGATCACATGGGAAGTACAGTAAAAAATTCCCATATGATCACACTGTAAATTGTAAGTAAGGAATGAAACATGACAGGGTGTTCAGCAATGCTAAATTCCTGCACACCCCAGGTGGGTTGTGAAGTGTGAGGTGCAGCCAAGTGCCTATTACCATGTAGGAAGTGCAGTATATGATTCCCATAGGATTACAATGTAAATTGTATAGTAAGCAGTATCACGTGGCAGGTTGTATGTTAATGCCTAATGCTGCATGCCCCAGATGAAGTGTGAGGTATGAGGTGTATCCTAGTGCTTTCAATCACCTGGGAAGTGTGATATAACATTCCCATAGGATCACATTGTAAATTGTAAGTAAGCAATAACACATGGCAGGGTGTATGGTACAGCTAAACTGCTGCATGCCCCAGGTGGGTTGTGAGTCATGAGGCACAGCTGAGAAGTGGGATATAAAATTCCCATAGAATCACATTGTAATTTGTAGGTAGACTGGTCTGACAAGATTTACCTTGGGTTTGCTTATTTAAGTTCCAAAAGCAAGAAGGACTGCAATTGCCTATGTCTGTTTTTTCATGTAACATTTGCATCACAGATTAATTTGGTGCAGCAAGCTGTGTGTGTGTGTGTGTGTATATATGTGTGTGTGTGTGTGTGTGTGTGTGTGTGTGTGTGTGTGTGCATGTGTGTTTTCAAGGAGGTCTGTATGTCCAGATCCAACAGCACCTACAGTATTACTGCATCACCTTGACATTTATACTTCTCTTTTTATTTTACTACTATTGGAGTATAAATGTGGGACTTTTATATCACAATAATACAAGGACACCTAAGTCACACATTAATTTCTTAGTTCCTATCACATTAATGCATGAGCAGCCATTGTGGTTCTGATCAGAGTTTGTTTTATGTGTTGGCAAACAATCTAATTCTAATGGATTTCTTAATGGAACTAGTCTGATAGTTGACTACCCCATCCCTGATTTTAAGTAGTGTATACTTGCCAGGTAATTGCCTGGAGCATTGGTAAACCTCAGTAAATCAATGTCTCAGTAATACATCTATAATGTGACACTATAACAACCAGCCCACTGAAAGCTTTTCATGAGCATCTGTAACTGTATAGCATTAAATATTTTTGAAAGTAAAACATTAACAGCAAAATGGTATTTTGAAGTTTATGTAAACTGCCGGGGCTGCCCCAGACCTTTATAGAGTATCTAAACCCTTTGATTTCCAATTTTCTCTAATTTAAAAATGTTCTTTGTCATCCAGCAGTACTCGGTGTGGTGATCAAAGGTATGTACGAACGTACATCTCATTTGCCATTTTTCATTGATTTTTCAGTTATTCTGTGTTCCACTACATGCTTGAAAGCAGCAGAGAGACATCTCCACTGCTCTGCAACTGAAGCTCAGTGTACATGCAGTAATGGCTGAGTTTCCAGAATTGAGTGTGGACCTTACACTTGAAATAGAGCCTTACCAGTCTGAACCATTGTGATAGGTTCACCTCAATTTCCATAGCTGCACATCCAGTGAATTAGAGGATGACTCCAATAAGAATGATAGATGTCTTGCTGTAATTTCAGCACGGAGAGTGTGACTGCCTTTCTCAGCTGGGCAGTGTTTCTTGTTTGCTGAAATGATGACTTTGAAGCATGTTTAACTTTGGAAATTTTAATTGAATCACTTAGCAAGTCTGCTCTTACCAACACTGGATGTGTACTCTGAAATGTGGAGAGATAGATAGATTTCATATTCACATAGTCAGTCAGATATGTGAGTCAGCATGGTGGTTCTAACATAGCAGCGATGGTGGTAGCGCTCATAGCATGGGACTGCTGTTCAACTCTGTCCATATTGTCTGCATCAGGCAATGCTGGCAGCAGGAACACTGTAACAATTAAGTTACATCTGCAAGGCAGCATCAATAGTGGTTGCTGCATGTTGAAGCAACTGCCTCCAATCAACCCCCCCCAATAGCAGCAATACCAGTACTGGTAGGCAATGTTGCCACTTGCCATATACTCCATATGGTACTGTCTGATCACACTGCAGCATTTGACATACCATGCGCCACTCCCAGTGAGGATGGAGGAAGTGTCTTGGGGCACAGACAGTCTTCCATCCTGGTCTTGACCACAGGAAGAAGGGCACCTCAGCAAAGGATGTACCAGGTCAGTTAGGGGCAGCATGATGAGGGGCAACAGAAGGGAGGAGCATGGTAGGAGGGCCTGGCCTCCCAAGGTCAACTAGGCTGGTGGTGGTGGTAGTGGAGAATAAACAAATAAAAAAATGAGATGAATTTCGTCAATGTACTATCCAGATTTCAAATGTTCAGCTAAAAATACCAACAACAGCTAAATTTATTTGCGTTTGAGTTAGTTAACATCAGTGTCTACAACCTCCACATGAAACATGACTGAAAATAGGTACATTGTGTAGCTAATCATTCCCTGTCTACCAAAATGAATGAATTAAATAAATAGATTACTAAATAAACTAATAAATCAATGCATACATAGAATAAAAACAGATAGAAAAACAACGAAATAAATGCACAGTAATATAATTACCTACCTGTATGACTTGCATTGACAGCACCTGATTGTGTTACAGATCCATGTGCATATGAAGGCCATACATTGGTGAATGACCTGGAGAATCACATCTGTCAACCCCACCTAAAATCTGCTCTTTAGCAACATGTTCCTCCATGATTCATCCCTGTTCCTTCTCCCAGACATGGTTTACTGCTGGGAGAATAAATTATCTGAGTGTTGTTGTACAACATCAATGACATGATGAATGTCTGAAGGATCTGAAGAACCCTCAATGCTTTGGATAGGATGACTCCACTACAAAAGACAACCTTGCTAGTCATTATGTTATCCCAGGGCATTTTTCCATGGACCTGCTGATTACTACACTCCTGCATGTGACCTTGCTCATAGTGACACTGTACGACTATCATTGTACCTATCTGATTACCAAGGCCACTGTTTTTTGGTTTTACCGGAAAACCCAGTAAAATTCCGGAATCAGGGCTGCCTGAGCACCAGTAAAAACAAAGATTTCATGGAATCTGCCATTTTATACTAGATCAGTAATTCTACAAAACTTTGTATTTTTCTTATAACTGCTTCCTGAACTATTTTCAACTTGCTTTATTTGATGCTTTGTATATTAAGCCTTCTTTTATTCTGATTATTTATACGCACACTAAAAGAATGACAGCAGAATCCCGTTAAAATCCGGAAATTAGAATAACAATCACCGGTGCAATTCTGGAATCTGAAGTATTGAACATGGAATTTCAGTGTTTTAATCACCGTAAATCAGTCGCCTTGCTGATTACTAATAGAGCATGTGTTAGTACATCTGCATGTCTGCCACTTTTCAGCTCAGCAAGGCTTTGGTGTTACACAAGATAGTAGCTCTGATTGGATGGGTTGACATTGGATAATAACGTTGTTTTGGAAACTATTATTGGATTTTTGCTGGCATGCATGCCTTACCTCACAGTCCATTTCTGTGTCATAATCTATGTCACTGTCATCATACATGACTGCCGTGTCTGACGTGTCTTCAACAGAATCATTTTTGGACTCAACTTCATTATCTGAATCTTGGAAGCACAGTCCCAAGTCACACTGAGTACCATTTGTTACTGTTGTAACCACTTTAACGTGCGTCTTGTCAGTAAGGGACACATGGATGTGGCATGTCCTTTGTGGTGGTTGAATGTCTGTGTGACATTTAACACAATGGTACTTTAGTGTTGGTGTGCTAATGGACACTGAAACATCTGTGACAGCATGGGTACACATAGAAGTGTATGCATCATCTATTGATGAATTTACATCCAAGTATAGTCATCAAGCTATGGTATTTCCTCAGGATTCAGGCCACGTCCATGTAGGTGTCTTAAGACCTGGCGGGTGAAATTTCATTGGAAGATTAATTCTGATGTACTTCCACTATGGACTGAAGTACCGATGGAGTACAGAAAGAGTACGATTTGATTACAACAATGGTAACATTAATAAAATGAAAGAAACAAACTTTAATTGCACAATTTGAACATGTACTCCCTGGAGGAAAGGAAAGAGAGAGGACATGACTGGGACCTTCAAGTACTTGAAAGGGATAAATAAGGCTTATAAGAAGCATCTCTTAAAGCTGAGTGCTAACCAGAACATGAGGGGGTACAGTCTTATGCTGGAGAGGGGAGGTTTAGGATGGATGTCAGGAAGCGCTTCTTCATAGAGAGGGTAGTGGGCACTTGGAATGCACTGCCAGAAGAGGTGGTCTCGTTGAAGACAGTGGGCAGCTTCAAGAGAGGTTGGAATAGGCATGGGGAAGATAAGTATCATGGGTAGGAAGGATGGTAGGAGTGGGTAGGGGGGCAGTGACAGTAGCTTAAGTTGTGGACCCTGCAATATGAGCAGACTAGATAGACCAAATGGTCTTCTTCTGCTATCTTCTTCATATGTTCATATGTATGTTCGTATAAATGGTAAAGTAAGGAGAATTCAACAATGAAAAGCAGTGAAGAACATAGTCATGCTTGCCAAGTGGTTAACTCTGGGTGGTTCGCAATGGTGAATCATGTCACCTTGCCCACACCAACTGGAAGGTGGGGGCCATGCTCCAATGGAGAGTATTCTAAGATCCTGAAACTCTGTTTCCTGAGTTTCAGTATCCCAACACCATGTGCCCAAAACACGTTTGCCTGATGGGCGAAGTTTGCCCTCGGTGGAGTTAGTTATAAAAATTAGGGGGGTGCTGGGGGCAAAGCCCTCTGAAGCACTGAAAAAAAAACTCTGCAATGGGAAAACGTCATCAGTCAGGCAAATATGTTTTGGGTAGTTGGCGACAGAATCCTGAAACTTGGGGAACAGAGTTTCAAGATCTTGTAATATATCCGTCCAATGTATGTACTGTACATGAAAGGGACACATGACAGTTGGGACACTGACAATGAAACAGAATCTGTCTGTCGGCAGATAAGAATGTAATGGCCCACCTTGTCTGCCCTATTTCCCCTACCCATAGTGTTGCTGAAGACCCTACTATATCTCCGGTCCCCCGCCCCACTAAGACCCTCTGTGTCTATCCCATGTGTTCATGAACCCTGTCACCATTTCCGCCACCAGCACCTCCATGGGTAAGCTGTTCCATGCATCCACCACTCTCTCCTTGAAGAAGTACTTCCTCACATTTCCACTGAGCCTCCCTCTTCTAACTTCATAGCATGACCCCTTGACCCTGAGTATCTATTTTCTGTGGAAAATGCTTCCCTCCAGTACCTTGTTTTTGCCTGAGAAGTATTTGAATATCTCTATCATATCCCTCCTTTCCCTCCCTTCCTCGAGTGCATGTTAAATTTCTTGAGCCATACCCCATAGGGCTTTTGATGTAGGCTATGCACCATTATGGTTGCCCTCCTTTGTACTGCCTCCACCCTCTCTATATCTTTACCGAGGTGGTGCCTCCAGAACTGTACACAGTACTCAAGGTGCGGCCTAACCAGTGATCTGTATAGGAGTACTATTACCTCCCTCCTTCTTCTGGTGATTGTAACCCAGCATCCTTCCAGCCTTCCAGCCTTCCCCACTGCTTTGTCATACTATTTCGCTACCATCAGGTCATCAGAAATGATCACCCCCAGGTCTCTCTCCTGCTTTGTAACTGTTAATACCACTCCTCCCTGTTGGTATGTTGTCCCCACCCCCCCGGGTTCTTATGTAACAAGTGCATTATTTTGCACTTCCTTACACTTTTTTTTTTTTTTTTTTTTTTTTTAGTTGTTTAACCAGGAATAGCACACTAAGCTGAAAGCTTTTTTACAGGAGTGACCTGGGAGCACAAGGAAGTTAAGTGACTTGCTCAGGATCACACAATATGCAAGTGGAAGCTGTGGGATTCAAACCCAGGTCTGGTCTGCTGGATGTCACCAGATTTGCAGCTCAGAGCCTTAGACCACTGCGCTATACTGCCTCATTAAAACCCTGCTGCCAAGCCCTTGACCATTCTTCCAAATTTCTAGATCACTTCTCATTTTTTCCACTGCTTCCAGTGTGTATTGCAGAGTTATGTGTCATCTGCGAACAGGCATACTTACCCTTCCAGCTCATCTGCAATGTTACTGATGAAGACATTGAAGAGGACCGGCCCTAGTACTAATCCCTGTGGTATTCCACTGGTCACTTTACCTACTCTGGAGTGACTGCCGTTTACCACCACCCTCTCACTCCTATTACCTAGCCAATTTTCCAATCATTTTACTACCTTAGAATCTACTCCTAAGCTTCCCAGCTTGTTTAACAACCTTCTATGTGGAATGGTGTCGAAGGCCTTACTGAAATCCATGTACTGTAGGCTATGTCCACCATTCCCCCTTGATCCACTTCACTGGTCACCCAATCGAAGAACTCGATCAGGTTTGTCTGGCAAGACCTTCCCTATGTGAACTTGTGCTGCCTCTGATCCTGCAGGTTATTGCTAACTAGGTATTCTCCAATTCTTTATTTTAATAGTGTTTCCATTATCTTGCCTACCACTGATATCAGGCTGACTGGCCTGTAGTTTTCTGCCTCCTTCTATTTCCACTTTTCTGGAGTGGAACTAGATCTGTCCTCTTCTAGTCCCCTGCTACCTTCCCTGTTTTTAGTGACATGTTGAAAAGGGCTGTCAGAGGTTCAACTAGCTCTTCTTTCAGTCCCCTCTATATCCTGGGGTGCACTCCATCTGGACCAATTGCTTTGTCAACTTTTATCTTTGATAGTTCCCTAAGAACTCTTTCTTCTGTAATTGGCTTTGTGACCACTTCCCATCCCTTATACCCTTGCTCTTTACCCTTAGCCTGTTTCCTTCCCCCTCCTCCGTAAATACTGAACACAAATAGTTTAATAAATCCACTTTTTGATGGTCCTCTTCCACACTGCACCCTCCTTCTATCCCCCATCCTCCTTTTTCACTTATGTATAAAGTGTTATCTCCCTTTGTCAATGACATAGCAATCCTTTTCTCTGTCTGTGCCTTTATGCTTCTAACTGCCTTCCATACGTCCTTTGTTTCTCTTGGTAAGCCTCCCTCTCCCCCTCCTCCTGTGTTTTTTTGTATGTTCTAAATGCTCTTTTTTTGCTCTTCCCTATCTGCTACTTCCTTAGAAAACCATAGTGGTGTCTTTTTTTCTCTTGCTCTTGCTCATTTGCCTTACACAGAAGTTTTATAGCTTGCCTAATTCTCTCTTTTATTTCTGCCCACCTTTCCTCAACTCCCCCCAGTTTTCCTATCCTCACCAGGGTTTCCCTCAGGCACTCTCCCATTTTCTTAAAATCTGCTCTCCTGAAGTCCAGAACCCTTGCCCTTGTGTGATTTGATTCTGACCTGGTCATTACCTGAAACTACACTTTATAGTGGTAATTTTTTCCCAGGTGGTCCCCCACTCTGATGTCAGTTACACTGTCCCCGTCTGACAGTACTAAGTCCAGAAGTGCCCCCTCTTGAGTGGGTTACAATAATTGCCTGAGGAACTATCCATGTATGGAGTCCAGGATGTACCTAGTCCTGGTTGTAGCAGTAGCTGCGAGATTCCAATCCACGTATGGTAGATTGAAGTCTCCCACTATCAGTACCTCCCCCTTGCTAGCCATCTTCTGAATTGCCTCCACTATTTCCTTATAGAAACATAGAAACACAGAAGGTGACAGCAGATAAGGACCATGTGGCCCACCGAGTCTGCCTCTTTTTCCAACCCAATGCAATACCACAGACCATAGTTTATCTGCAGGTTACCATCTCTTACCTACTGTAAGTGTACACTTACTGTATATCTGTCACATGCATTCTTGAATTCCTCTACCGTTTTTGCCCTTACCACCTCCACAGGGAGGATGTCATAAGCATCCACTACTCTTTCTGTGAAAAAGTACTTCCTCACATTGCCCCTAAGCCTACCCTCCTCTAGCATCATACTATGCCCCCTTGTTCTTATACACCTTCTTTTCTGAAAGCTGCTACCTTCCTGTACCTCTTTTATACCCCGAGGTACTTGAATGTCTCTATCATATCACCCCCCACGACAAAGAATACATATTGAGGTCCTCTAGTCTTTCATCATATGACTTTTGGTGCAGTCTTTGCACCATTTTTTGTTGCCCTTCTCTGTACTGCATCTATTTTGCTTATGTCCTTCTGGAGATGTGGCCTCAAGAACTGGACACAGGACTCCAGAGGAGGTCTCACTAGTGATCTGTACAGTGGCATAGCCACCTCCTTTTTTCTGCTGGTGATACCTCTCCCTATGCACTCTATCATCCCACTG
Source organism: Neoceratodus forsteri (assembly GCA_016271365.2). Taxonomy (NCBI): domain Eukaryota; kingdom Metazoa; phylum Chordata; order Ceratodontiformes; family Ceratodontidae; genus Neoceratodus; species Neoceratodus forsteri. The sequence continues at coordinate 127,374,754 of CM028136.1, read as the reverse complement.
GCTCTTCCCACAGTCTTCTCACATTGTTTAGTTACCTTAAGGTCATCAGATTTTATTTCCCCCAGGTCCCTTTCTTGATTGGTGACCGTCAGTACCTCTCCCCCATCTTGTACTCCACTCTTGGGTTTCTGTGCACCAAATGTATGATTTTGCACTTCTTTGCATTGAATCTTAGCTACCAAACTCTCAACCACTCCTCAAGTATGTTTAGGTCCTTTCTCATTTTATCCACTCCCCCCAGGAGTGCCTGCCCTGTTGCAGATCTTCATGCTGTCTGCAAAGAGGCAAACCTTAACCTCCAGCCCCTCTGCAATGTATCTTATGGAGACAGTAAAGAGGACTGGCCCCAGCACTGATCCCTGCGGCAACCCACTGGTCACCCCACTTTCCTCAGACTGAATGCCATTTACCACCACTCTCTGTGTTCTGTCACGCAACCAGTTTCTGATCCAATTTATCACCTTGCGGCCCACTTCCAGGCTGCCCAACGTCTTTACCAACCTCCTATGTGGGATGGTGTCAAAGGCCTTGCTGAAGTCTAGGTAGGCCACATCCACCGCCACTCCCTGATCTGCTTCCCTGGTCACCCTGTCAAAGAAATCTACCCAACACCTCTCTAAGTTCTTTTAATATTCTGAGATGTATCCCATCTGGACCTATAGCTGTGCCCCCTTTCAGATTCTCAAGTTCTTTTAGGACTCTTTCCTCCATAAACAGACTTGTATCCACTTTTCTCCCATTGGTGCCCCTACCACACAATAGTGATCCTTCTCCTTTCCCTTTTTTTTGTGAATTCTGAACAAAAATATTTGTACAGGATTGTTGTTTTTTCTAGGTTCCCCTCTGCACCCCCATCAACCACTTTTCCTCGTGTTGGAGGTCTGTAAATCACTTGTGTGCTAATAGCGGACCCTTTCCTTCTTTCCAAAGTGGCCCATAGTATCTTCTAACCTCCCTGCTTCCCCAGTATTTCCAAAGCTATTATGTTATCACTTACATATAGAGCCACTCCTCCCCCCTTTCTACCTAATCTGTCCCTTCAGAACAGTGTGTATCCTGGAATGGCTACTTCCCAGTCCTGGTTTGCATTGCACCAGGTCTCTACGATGATGACCAGGCCCAGGTCTGCTTCCACCATGGTGGCCTCCAGGTCTGCAACCTTGTTGTTCAGACTTCTTGCATTGCACACATGGCCTTCCAGGCTATGCTGCCACACTCTATCCCTTTTCCATTTTGCCCTCTCTTTTCCTGTCCACTATATTTTTTTTTGTTTTATTCTTGCCTTGTACCCCTGACCTTCATTTTTGTTTGCCCCTTGTTGGGTATTCTCTCATTTTTTGCATTCTTTGTTTGCCTCTTGAGCTTATGGATGAGGGCAGTGTTTGTTCTTCTGCCTCCTTCCACTTCCTCCCTTGCCTAGTTTAAATGCTTGCCAATGAAGCATTTAAACTGCTCACTAATGACCATGGTTCCCCCTCTGGCTGGATACAGGCCATCCCTTTTGTACAGGCCCTTATTCCTCCAGGTGGGGCCCCAATCTTCAGGGAAGTTGAACACCTGCTTACCGCACCATTCTTTCAGCCATGCATTGAAGACCCTGATGTGGTGTTCCCTGGCCTCCCTTACCGAGGACAGGCAGCACCTCGGAGAAGGCCACAGAGCGTGCTACCTGCCCAAGACCCCACCCCATCTCCCTAAACTCCTCCTCTAAATCTGCCTCACCCCTTGCTGGGTCATATGTCCCCAAAGAGCCAATGACATCTAGCTCCCCGTTCCTTGCTACCACCCTGGCGATCCTCAGGATCTGCTCACCATCCCTATGAGTCGTGCCTCTGGATAGGTACTTTATCTCCCTCTCTCCCTCTCTGCCTCACTTCCTGACACCAAATCTATCACCTAGACAATGGAGTCCCCCACCAAGATTTGCTTCCTCCTCCTCTGGGGTCTACTGCCACCCATCCTTGGGGTCTCTTGTGGAGGACCAGCTCATCCTCCCCGGTCATTATATTTGGTGCCACTGTGGGACCTTCCAGCTCCTCCAAGACAGCACAGGAGTTCCATAGTTGCACCAACTGGGGGATGTGCCCCTGCCCCACCTCCCTCACCCTCCCTGAGCCCACAGTAGTCCATCCGCTTCTCTGGCCCGGCAACCTCTGAGGAAGCAGTGGCAAACTTGGTGGCCCCTGGGTGGGGGAGGAGGATTCCTGAATCCAAGCCAACTCATCCTGGAGACTAGCAACCTCCTCTTTCAGCCCAGCAAGGTGCCTGAAAATGGGGCAACCCCATAGCATCTAAAATTTCCTCCTGAAGACAGCTGCCCCACAGCCACTGCATTGCACTACTATCATCATCCTCTTTTTTTCCTCTCTCCTGTCTCTTTTCTCTCTCTACCCCTATTTCTTTCCTCCTCCTCCTTCTCTCTTCTCTTCACTTTCCTCTCTCCACCTTTCTCCCTACTTGTTTGTGTTACTGGGCTTTGGTAGCCCTACTTCCCTACTTCCTAATAGAGTGGGAGGGGATTACAAGCAAATCAAATCAATATTACTTGTTGTTCCCACCCTTCCTGTTCTTAACAGATAGTTCAAGTGTCAGTCAAACTGTATTGCTTATATATTTAGGTCTTGACAAGGGTGAGAGGGCAATTTGTTTCAGTGTTTGTGTGCTGTTATCCTCAGCCGCCTCTCCTCAGAATCTGTCTCCACTGTTTCTCTCCCAAATCTGCTGCTTCTAAATGCTCAAAATGGAACTGGGGCAAAGCTGGCTCTGCTTTCACTGGTCACAGGCACCTTCCAGTTAGCTGTTTCAGTTGGCAGTTAAGTGATGGGGAGTGGATGCTGTAGTTTTTTTCCCCTGTTCCTCTTCCAAATCTGCTGCTTCTTAAAGCTCAAAATGGAGCTGGGACATAGCTAACGCTGCTTTCACAGGTCACAGGCCCCTCCCAGTTCAGTGTTGACTGATATACTCAAACCTGTCATGTGGCTGCAAGTCACAAGCCTCTCTCAGTTCACTGCTGACTGACACAGTCAGAACTGCCATGTGGCTACTGGTGAGATGCTCACAGTGGTGATCCATGTCACCTTGCCCACTCTGGGGGTTGGGGCCCTGGTCCAAGGTATGTACCTGAAAGTGACACATTATGGATTGGACCCTGTCAATGGGTTCACTGTTGATAGACACAGAGAAAACTGTCATGAGGCTACATATGTGGTGCTCGTAGTGGCGAATCATGTCTCCTCACCCACACTTTGGGGGGTTTGGGGACATGGACCAATGTTTGTACCTAACAGTAACACATGAAAGTCTGGACCCTGTCAATGGGTTCACTGTTGACTGACATAGTCAGACCTGTCATCTGGCTACATGTGCGGTGCTCTCAGTGGTGAACCATGTCACCTACCTGACACCTGGGAGTTGGGGGCCGTGGACCAAGGTATGTACCTGAAAATGACTCATGACAGCTTTGACCCTGTCAATGTGTTCACTGTTACCTGACACAGTCAGACCTGTCATGCGGCTACCTGTGAGGGGGGGCCATGGTCCAGTGTAAGTAACTGAAAGTGACACATGACAGTTTGGACCCTGTGAATGGGTTCACTGTTGATGAACACAGAGATATCTGTTATGAGGCTACCTGTGAGGCACTTGCAGTGGTAAACCATGTCACCTCACCTAGACCTTTGGGGGGATGGTGGTCCCATGTCTCTAATTGACAGTGACAGTTGACAGTTTTGACTCTGTCAGTAGAGACCAGTCATGCTGGTAACTGTGACACACTCACAGTAGTGACCAATGTCACCTTGCCCACACCTCACATCAAAGAAATGAGACAATAAAAATTATGGGAAAAATGCAAGACAAAAAAAAAAATCATACATAAAATACAGGTTAATGCTGTCATGTGATGTACCTCTAATCGCTGCCTCATTCTCAGCCAATCTGCACTTCACAGGTGACCTAATAGGCTCCATCCTGGAAGGATGAAAAAGAGTAGGAACTGCATTGCTCTTCAACTTTGGCGTTGCATGGTCCCACCCAACCTCAGCAAGTCTCAGTGGATCACTGTCATAGCTAGAGTGCTCAAAATGAATCAAACAGATATGGCTGTATATTGACGGTTTAAAGTCCTTATGTTTGCAGAAATGAATACATGCCTTGCTCAATGGATTACTGTCAGGAAACTTGATTTTTACTCCTACCTTGATGGGGCATCTCTCAGGAATCCACACTCGGCTACTGATGCACCTGACTGCCCACCTGAACCGTGTTCACCCGTCGACGTAATCAGGTTCAGGATTTCAGCTCTCTTGCCTCATTGGACAGGCCCAAAATCCCCAAGGGTGAAGTCGGAGTAGATGGCCTACATTGGGTGTGTGGGCTCAAGCCACTGGAGGTTCTGTCGCCTCCCTGAAGGTAGGGGATTTTCTTGTTTTTACCCCAACCCCCCCCCCAGAGCTTGGATGTGCAATGACATCTTAGAGCATCTGCCACAGCTCCATCCCACTACTACGTGCCCCGATGTGTGCACACTCCTCCAGCTTCCACTGTAGGTTGCTGTTGCACTGGACAATCCCTAGATCCCTCCCCAGAGAGAAGAGAGCAGTCTATGGATGCTCAATCCTCTCTCTCTCCTGCCAACCCTCGGCACCCTAGGCTCATATCAGTGTCAGTGGCTCAGTAGGTAGCACACTCGCCTCTGAGGCTGGTAGATCAGAGGTCTGTGGGTTCAGTTCCCACATCTAGCACTTGGGTTAATATCCCAGTACTGACACTGTAGTGCAGCATGAGAGGGGTGCTGCACTTCTGAGGTGCCATCTTTCGGATGAGACGTTAAACCGAGGTCCCATCTGCCTGGATTGGTGGTAGTTCAGGTGGATGTTAAAGATCCCATGGCACTTATCGAAAAGAGTAGGTGAACTTCCCTGGTGTCCTGGCCAAATTTCCCTCATTCACTAAAAATACCACCAACAGCTTAATCTGGTTCAAGGTCAGTTGGCATTCATCTGTATCCCCCTCCCCCGGGTTGTGCCTGAAAATAGGCAGGATTTGTCTAGTGCACTTACCCGGTTAACAAAAGCTAAATAAATAAATAAATAAATAAATTCCTGAACACAGGTCGCTGGTGTGGCGCGAGGTGTGATGTTCAGTGCCTCAGCCCTCAGCACCACTGAGCCTGCTTACTGTCAGGAGACTTGAAGAAGTGAATTCCACTTCCCTTCCTGCTTTAATTTCTGCAGGCATACACTTCACAGTAAGGCATGGTAGTAGTAATAGTAATCATAACAAATAATAATAAATAAAACTCCTAAAGTCTGACTACCCATTGGAAGTACTGCCTGAAATCACAGTATTCGGATAACTAACAATCATTTATACAGATGATAGCTGCGCTTCACAAGGATAAAACTTCCTCAAGAAATCACCACAGAATGACTAGTCAATGATTTTTCCTGTGGCCAAACAAACACACGACATTATATACATTATATCCATATGTGGTTCTTATTGCAGATTTCATATTGTACAGTTAACATAAAAAACAAGGGTAATATTTCAAATTATATTAGTAAATTTAAAACGTTTTGGGAGAGATGTATTGCAGCACTGTTGGTCTGTGAGAACCACATAATGATGACAGTTTATAAGGTATCTGGAAAGGGCAATGTGTAATTCTATAATGATTGCCATATCTATAGGCCTAGATATTCAAAAGTGAGCCTACAACATGTGCAAGTGAATGTGCCACACAATCCTGATGCGCCACAGCACAAAACTACAATATTCAGCAGATGCGCCACAGAAATACTCTGGTGCAAACAATTCTGAATATTGCAAAGATGTACCATTGCGTAAACAGAACTGCACCAGAGCAACCTGAAATGTGCTGGAGCAACTATGCAGGCTGAATATAGCAAATGGAGCAAGTGGCACTAGGTGACAGGGAAAACACACATGGCTGTGCAAAGGCACCGGACCATGACAGTGGAGGCAGGGCACAACCACAATGGCAAAGGAGGGGCAGATGGCACAGGAACAGTGCAGAGGCCAACACCCAAGGATACGGCGTTGAGCACCACACAGTCATAGGCAACCCACAGGACAGGGCACATAACTGGTATGGCACAGAGGGCTGCAGAGAATGAGCACCCCAGGACCTGATTCCCAACAGCCAACATAGAATAGCCAAGCACCATTGCCATCATGAGATGGCACCATGCAGGCACAGTGGTCCACAGGCACACTGGCATACAGGCACATGGCATTATACAACACATGCAAAACAGGTACACAGGGCACAGGGAAGTGCAACACAGCAGGGTGGGCACCTTGCTGGACATGTGGACATGGGTACAGGACACTGTGGCAAGCTCAGAGCCAGGCCTCTCCCCTCTGGCAATCCATGGAAGATTGACACACAGGGATGAAACAGGCAAGGTAGTGGGTGCCCACTGGTGTCACACTGCAGATGCACCATTGGCCACGACATGTCCTGTCCAGACTCCAACCATGGTAAACAATAGCGCACTGAAGCAACAGGCATGCAAGGGAGTCCCAGAAACACAGAAGCAAATATGAAACAATACTTTAATACAAAAATGGGGACAAAACAGTAAAACAAAACAGTAAGGAACAGGCAAACAGAAAGGGTACATCAGTGAATGAACAATACCAAACAAAAAAAGGGGCACAAGCCAACAGTGATCCGGAAAAGGTGAGCAAAAACAACAAACATCAATAACAAGCAATGAGGATGGGTGTGAGAAGGGAGAGTGATGGGAATGGAACAACAATGTCCATGGGAACTTGGGATGTGAGGAAGGAAAACCTGGGGCTATAGGTTCATAGGTTCATAGGTGCTTACGAATTTGAGGGCAAAGCTCAACAAGAAACTCGCCACCATTAAATTAATGGTGGAAATGAAATGTTCCTTCTCCCATATACTGGTCTAGTCTAAATCTAAATTGTTCCAGAGTATTACTAGCTATAACTTTTAATGGGAGCGAATTTCAAATGGGTGGTAATCTTTGGGTAAAATAGTTGTTACGCTTAATGGTTTTATTAGTCACAGTGCAAAGTTTAGAAGAATGAGATCTAGTGTTAACAACTGATACTTGATTTACAAAACAAATGGTTTCAAATAAGGCAGGGTCTTGAAAAGCTTTCAAAGTGAAACACAAGTCTCCCCTAAATGACCTGTATTCTAGTGAGTACAGGTTCAAATTTGTGAGTCTACCACTACATACCTTACTGTCTAGGTTTTAAATATACAAAAATGTCCTTGGCCTAATGGCGCAGCCAACGGATGGCCACCCTCATGCATCACACCTCAGCGACCAGCATCCATGTGACTGCAAGCTGACTCCTAGACAGGGAGATGTGAATGGTTATCCAGTTGCACATCCTGAATACCAACCACTGCAGCTGTAGTATTCCACCACCTAGGACATCCACATGGTGTCGTCCTCTCCCTGGCCCTGAATTACCTATGCAAGGGAAACACAGAACAGCCACTGAGTGATAGATCCCACACAGCGAAAGCCCGCCCCCAAGCTGTGTGTGCATATAGGCCTGAGACTTGGCGGACCCATGGACAAGGCTGCCAAAAGCACATGCACAACAGATACTGACAGCAGCCCGGGGAAACCATGCCACACAAGGAAGGTGCTGTTTGTCAGGGAGTACCTAGCATTGTGACATGTGCAGAAAGACCCCACAGCGGGGGACCGATGCCCCCAGGTGCAGCAATCAAGCAGGCCGAGCAACTTCTCCTGGTGTGCATTGTGGGTTACACATAGCCATCACCAGTGACAGAAACAGGGTAACAGCACACAGATGCCATGCGCATGATGGGACAGCCACATGCTGCCGGCCAACACTGGCAACAGTGCCTGACAACCAACATATGCACTGCATGCAGTCATGGCCTGCTGTGTAGAATGGTCCACCACCAACACCCAACCCCAGGCACTGAGGACAGTTTCACATGTCATGCACTTATCTGTCACCTGTCCCACAGGCCTAGCTGTTACCACATTGGCCAGCTATCTGCCATGCCTATCAGCTTCCTCCCTCCCTGGCTCGCATGTGCGCCTCCAGTCCTGAAAAGGAAACACAAAGAAAATGGACAATGGGTAGCATGCATTCAACAAACACACAGCCCACACCAAGCCAGCCCAACATGGTGAATGACACCACAGAGCACCATGCTGGGAACTCATGCCACAACCCACAAACCAAGCACAACGTAGTGGGCCACTGGCACAGTGTAACACAGGGACACACAGTGTGCAGCACGGCCTCACAACAGCACCCACACACTCAAGCAAAGCAGCCCCACCCTGTGTGCAGGTGCACACACACCTGCCGCACACCCCAATGCCCCTGCTAGCAATCATAAGTGGCATGCACAATGCATGGACAGATGTACCTGGTTGTGGGACCATACCATGGCAGGCATGGTCCTGCAGTCTCCTGAGCCTGTCTGGATCACGCCAGCGCAGGTCACCATACTGGTGCCGGCAGTGTTTAGCCATCCTGGGGACACCAGTGTGCCTTTCCAGGCCCAATGCAACACTGGCCCACACTTGGGACCATGCCAGCTGCAGTTCCACTGCCCCAAACAACTGGTCTTCCAGTGGGACGACCACTGCCATGAGGTTGGCCATCTCCACCTCACTCCAGTTCCTGGCCAGAGGGTGGACACTCCCGGCATGTGCCATAATGGCAGATCACTAAACCAGGCCCACTGTGCTGTTTACCGCTATACTGTGGCCCCTGTAGCACTGCCACACCAGTTACACAACAGGAATGGACAGCACACAGCCATGCAGCACATAAATGCACTATAGGCGTGCACCAATGGGACCTACCGCTGAGTACCACACTTGTACAATGCCGGAAGTATGGGTGGGAGACTGGTGTCACATCTGCGACCCACGTCCACGCATCTGTGCGTCGCCACCATTTTGTGAAGGTCATGCATTGCCACACATACTGCACAGCAATGGCGAAAGAACAGCACCTGCATGGTGCTGGCTAATGGTGCAGCATTCCCTCATGCATGATAGGGCACACATGCGCATCACTGCCAGATGCGTGATATACACACACACATACCAATGCGTGGTATGGCACATATGCACTTCACTGATGGATGCATGATACACAGACACGTACAGAGCACAGCAGTCCATGGAGCATGGTAAGTGTGGTAATGGATATCGTGCATGTGTGAAAAATGCGCCGGTATAGTGCTCCAACGCATCCCAGTTGCACATCACACAGTCAGTTGTGCCTGGGGCAATTCTGCAATATTCAGCCAGATTATGCAAATTGCCTCATGAGCCAATGCCAGGAGCAAGTCAGCACATTAGCATCTCATTACAGGTTGCTCCGCAGCCCAGGTGCATGAGTTGAGCCATAAAAGTGACACCACACAGCACTGGTCACTGACAGGAATTGCAGCCTTGAAGTTATGTTTGTTTACATTCTGATTGCTGAGAGCTGTATTGCACTGCCACAAGTTACATGTTGCACAGCAACAGGGGATGCAACCATACAGCTCATCTGCGCTCCATTCCTGTTCATAGGTGGCATAATGTTGGAATCTGAGGGTGCAGAGGAGCAGGGATCTGCCAGGAAACGCAGGCCAAACTTTACCAAGGATGAGAAACAGGCCTTGGTGGAGGCACATCTTTACAGGGAGGAACTCCTGAGTGGGGCCACAGGGACTGCCCAGGAAGGAGCCACAGGGTGGGATGAGGTGGCCACCTATGGGAATGCCCATGGATGCCACAATCACACACCACAGGACTGCAAGAAGAAGAAGATGGGCACAAATAAATGCTGGATGAAAGAGAAGATTGCTGCCATTAGGGCATCGCTCCACAGGACGGGTGGTGGACCCTCAACAACTACATTCACAAGGGCAGCACTTGAGGGTGTCCCGGGGGATTGGTTCCAGACAGGTGGCAGCCCATCTCAGCACTGTGAGTATGCCACTGGGACATCTGGCAGGGGTGTAGTGTGCAGGCCATCAGTGTGCCCGGTACACAGCAGGGGTGCCACTAGTGTGTTCATGTTGCATCCTGGAGTGGTGCACCGCCTGCACAGCCACACCAAGGTCCAATATGGTCCCCTGTGTGCTATGTGGCAGCTACGAGAACTATGTCATTGTTGGGTGGTGTCTGGTCCAGAGACAATGCTACAGCTAGCATGCATGTCACATGGGTGTCCGCTGCAGGATGTGCATGTACATGGCCATCCACTGTGGACACCTGCACCAGCATGTCACACCGGACAAGGTCAGCACATTTGTGCTGTATGCCATTGGTATGGGGGGAGCCACTGCCTGTCAGTTATGGGCATGTGCCACATGTTGCTGTGTGTACGCACAGATGCAGACACATGTTCAGTTCAATGCCTGTGTCCTGACGGGCATGGGCAGCAGAGCTGCCACTCCACACGTAGGGCAGGGCAGGCACACCTGTGGCACACATGCAGACAAACCACTGTATAGTTGGCTACTTGCAATGCATCACTGACACACTAACCACTCTCCATTCTGTCTTACAGCTCCATCACACCTCAGGGGTGCTGGGCAGGCAAGACATGGAACCATGGCACAGAGTGATGCTGTGCCATCAATGTCCACTGTCATTGTGGCCGTCACCGGGCGGAGGGGCACCATATTAATTTTTGGTCAGTGGACCTACTTGGTCTTGCAGATGAGGATCCTTTGGCAGACCTACTCATGCAGAACAGCCTCCCTGTGCTTGTCCCGGCCACGCATGATGATGATGACTTCAACACTGATGATGACTTAACACAGATTTTGGGATGCACAGGTGTCGACACCCCTCTCCATGTTCCAGTATTACCACAGGAGGTGGCACACAGCTCTGGCAGGCCAGGAAACATGCATGTACTCCCCCCAGGACCCACCGGCAGCAGGAAACACCACTGCCAGCGTTGGCCAGGGATGGGGTGCAGGAGTGGCCACTGGTTCCACTGGTCGGGTCCAGCATGCCACCGTCATGCTGCAACAGCCTGGGGAGACATTGTGCGGCACTCCCCAGAGGCCACCATCGGTGCCCGCAGTCAATCCCTGCCCCATCCATGGTCTCCTGTGTGGCATTCCCTGTCGAGGGATGTGGCACAGCAGGCCACCCCCCCACCTGTTGGCACCAGGACCATGATACGCCAGGTGCCAATAGGTTGGATGAGCACACCAGACTTCTGTGGGACTCCATGGATAACCAAGTGATGCTCAGGACAGAGATACATGAGCTGTGGGTTGAGGTGTGTCAACTGTCTGAGTGTGGGGCCATGGGATATTCCCAGCTGATTGGTGAGATCTGGCAACTGTGGGTGGACTAGGCTGCACCATGCAGGCATCCACTGGTCACAGCGGGGCATGCAGGACTCCCTGTAGTGCAACAGCCACACCCAGGGCTTGGCGTCTGGTGACCCCATTGAGGCTGATGCCGCCCGCTGCCATACCCATCCCCAATACACCCGGCAACAGTCTGTTTGCTGGATTGTACACACCTGTGAGGACCTGGTTGAATTCTCAGGCCTCTACCCCCATTGATGTGGTGATGTCACCTCCTGTAGGCTGTTGAGCCATCTGTGGCTGCCATGCAGTTAGGGCATGGCTGTCCCCGTGTCAGTCGTGGATCTGCACAGTAGTCTTGATGGGTGTGCTGACCTGTCCAGTCCCTGCTGCATACAGAGCCAGGTCCATGGCTGGCCATGGCCTGGTTTGCATGCTGTGGCACACACATGGCCTGGGTCATGGCTGGCATGTGTATGGGAAGTGATGCCAGACCATGTGGCATGGGCGTGATGAGTGCAGCACTGTCTTGGCATTGCCTGTGTGCCAGCGCATACCCTCTGATCCATTCCACAGACTACAGTACTGTGCATGTCTGTGTGCATGGGTGCAGTGCTGTGTGTGATCTGCCTGGTGCTGTGTGCCCTGCTGTGAACCCTGTGGCAGTACAGATGCATGTGCCTGTATGCATGTGTGGTCCTGGGCATACACCAAACAGCACAAAACTGTTCAGGTCTGTTTTTGTTGTTCTGTGTGTGGGTGGGGGTGCATGTGCATGCTCGTGTGCCCACCTATGTGACTGGTGTGTGTCTGTGTGTCCCTGCATGCATCTCTTGGTGTCTACGCATGTGTGTGTGGTGCAGTGCATGCCCTGCTTACCTGTGTGGTACTCACCTGCAATTCTCAAATTGCTCCTCAACAATGGTGTTCCTGTGCTTCCTGGCACATGCAGCAAGCCTGGGATCCCTCCTCTCCATGGCTGGCTGCCCACCCCCATCCTGCTGATCCTCCTCGTCATCATGAGTACTGTTGCCCTCATCCACCTGGACAGGTATTCCATGGTCAATGGCCATATTGTGCAGCATACAGCAGGCCGGGAGCATGCCACAGGCTTTCTCAGGGCTGTATTGTAGGGCACCACCTGACCTGTCTAGGCAAAGAAAATGCATTTTGAGCATGCCAAAGGCACGCTCTCTGATGCTGCGAGTAGCGATGTGTGCCTCATTGTACCTCTCCTCGGCACCATTGCTGGGTCAACGTATGGGTGTGAGCAGCCATGGTTGGAGGGGATATGCACTATCACCTCTAGGGAATGCACATGTGTTAGTAGACACCCTGTCTGGCTGTTGCCTGTTCCCCCCACTTCTCCACATTGGCACTACCTGCCCTCCTGTGTGCCCTTACCACAGCCAGCATGCACAGCTCATGTGCTATGATTGCCAACACAACATGTGCGTCCTACCCATCTGTTGCTACTCCTACACAGGCTTGTGGGACAGTGTCCCTGCAGCGTGCATTGCGCTACTGTTCTGTAAAGCCATTTTGACCATTTGACACATGGCCACCCATGGCGCCTTGCATCCATGGTGGTGCAGGGCGATGCTGTGCTCATGTCATGCATACCTATGGCCAGCACCTCATGGTCCCCTGTATGCATGCTCCCCTGCAATGTCATCAGGGTTCATTTCCATTTATGTCTTGTCACCTAGCACTGTTCTTGTTCCACACCACCCCTTCCAGCTGCTGTGTGTTGTTCCACACTACTGTGGTTGTTCTCCTCTTCTCCATCCCAACTCACCAACTAGGTGCCCCGTGTGGATTACCCCACTCTCAAATCTCTGGCACAGGATGGATTGGTGCCAGATGAATGAGCCATGTTACTCCCAGGGTGAGTGGTGCACACATTGATGATGTGCCCTGTGGCACTGCACACCACCTGGCAGTTGATGAAGTTGTATCCCTTCCTGTTCATATATGCTGCACCTTCCTACCAGGTGATGTGTGTATGAGCACAATGGTGCAGTCACTGACCCCATCACGCCTGGCATGTATGCCACGCTGTGGAATTCCTGCATGTTTGCTGTACACTCTGCCTGTGAGCTTGGGAATTTGATACACTCCAAAGCATGTGACAGCAGAGTGTTGAGGATATGGGTGAAGAGGCGAGATGTGGCCGACTGGGATATACTAGTGGTGGCACCCACTGGTTTCTGGAAGGTGCCCGAGGCAAGCAAGCACATTATAGCTGTCACCTTGGTCTCCACTGACATGGCATGGCTCCTTCAGGTGGGTGCCTGCAGTTCACCATGGCACAGCTCACAGGACTGCCTCAGAAGTGTCCTGTTGAGGTGGTACCTGCCCACTATCTCTGTGTCACTGTAGTTCTCAAATGTGATCTGTGCATGGTACCATCTCTAGTGGGCATACCACCTATGGGCCCTTCCACTGCCACGTTGTTGTTCCTCCCTCCTCCTCATCCACCTCATTACCTGCTGCATCAGGAATGCGATTGCATCTGTTTGTTCCTGGCTGTCCTGCTCTCTGCCTGTGGGGGGGTGCAGTTGAGCCTCTTCCTTTTATGCTCTACTTTGTGCTGCACATCTTGTGAGTTGCTTCAAAATTGTGCTGTGTGTTTGGGCTGAATATGCCATTATGCCACATATTCATGGTCATGCACCCTCTATTTGTACTGCATACATTATCTTTGTGTCGTGGCACATTGGGAATTGCACTGCACAATTCACCCTTTTGAATATGCCTCCAGGACACGTTTCTGGTGTTGTGCTGGTGCATTTTAGTTGCACCATGCACAACTCAGTTGAATATCTAGGCCATAATGTATAACTCACTGATTCAGGGGTATATAATTTTCATATTGTCAAATTTCTTTTTACATTCACAGTATGATAGATAGCTGGAAACACTGACAGCAGGTACACAGTATTTACAGCAATGAACTGCATAATCATTCATTTCCTTCGTGAAGACAGATAAAAAACTGCCACTTGTCATCATTGCAAACATTGCTTTTTAATTAAACTTGTCTATGTTCATTGAAAACTGCAGCTGAAATGAAATGATAAATAACATTAAAAAAAGTTTTATCAGGCAAAGCTGCGGAATGCCTGTTGCAGCCAGGGAACTGCATTCAGCATAGGAACTGTGCGACTCTTCGCTGATGTCAAAGGAAGCTTCACTGAAGGCCACACAGTTGGGGTAAATGTAAAATATGCATGCACAACACAGTTTAATAAAATCAAGTGGATTGCACAAACCAGACAAGTGATCACAAATCTACAGCTACAGGGGAGTAGAGCGCATTGCGCTGGTAAAGGAAATGATAGATACATACTGTAACACAATACCGAAAACATGATGGTTTAGGTATCCTTTAAATATTACAATAATGAATACATGCTGAGCAAAGCAGTTGGACTGAGTCTTGTTTATTAAGTAATATATGTACAACTGTCTTATACTAATTGTTTATTAAATTTTGTTATAGATATTGGTATATATATATATATATATATATATATATATATATATATATAAACTCGACTACTGTGTTTTTTTTGTTTAAGATGGCAATAAACATAAGACTTAAAAAAATCCAAATATAAATATAAAAAAAAAAAACTGAATAGCCTAGGGGTGCAATCCAAAGGGTATCCTGTGATAAGAGTGAGCAAACATGAGCCAGTATTTAATGGAGAGTCCAATTGAACAACATTGGCTAAACATCAATGGTGAATAACAGCGATGTTATGGAAGGGATGAGTAAGGTAGGGACTGAGGTATTGATATTTGTAAGCTGGAAATGGTGAGGGCAGAATTGAACCGGCAGCATGGCATAGAGAGTGTGAGCACTTCCTGTGTGTGTGGCAGCCCTGGGTTTGGGACAGGCTGTGGGAGTTTTATTTATTTTTCAGTTTGGAGTGTGATTTTCTACATTGTCCAACTCTTCCCCAGAGTTGATTATTTAATAATTAGGGATGTGGGGGTGAAGCCCCCTGCAAGGGGGGGGATGTAGCCGTCTGCATAAAAAGTAATTAGAAATTGTCCATAATAGATAGAGGGAGCGCCAGTCGGTATTTCTGTCATGCACTATTGAGTTAATGGTCCTTTTGCTTTTCAGTGATTTGTAGTCGCCATTGTGCTGAACGCTATAATTCTTTAGCTGTTATCACATGGAACCCATCCAAAGTGGTGAACTATATTAGAAACTGGTTAATGGATAGGAGACAGAGGGTGGTGGTAAATGGCACTATCTCTAAGGATGTGAAGGGGACTAGCAAATGCCACAGAGCTCAGTACTGGGACTAGTCCTCTCCAACGTAAGTGACATTGCAGAAGAACTGGAAAGAAAGGTATGCCTTTTTGCAGATGATACCAAAAATCTACAAAAAGGAATACACTTAGGAGGGGGTGGAGAGAATATGCAGGAATCATGGGAAACTCAAGGAGTGGTCAACAGCATGGCAGTTGGTGTTCAATTCCAAAAAATACAAAATCATTCATCTAGGGTATATGAACCCAGGGGATGGGTGTATGATGGGGAGAGGTACAGAGAGTCACTAAACAGGAAAGAGACCATGGGGATATCATATCTGATGACCTCCAAGTGGCAGGGCAGTGTAACAAAGCAGTGAGTAGGGATAGTGAGATGTTGGGGTGCATAGTGAGGGATATCTCCAGCAGGAGGAGGGAAGTGGTGTTGCCACGAGTATCTCTCACTGGTTAAACCCCACCTAGAATACTGTGTCCAGTTTTGGAGGCTGCATCTCACAGAAAACCTAAACACGGTGAAGCAAGTGCAAAAGAAGGGAACTAAAATGGCATATGGAGTGCACGAAAAGTCCTATGAAGAGAGATTGCAGGATCTTAACATGTGCACCCTGGAAGAAAGGAGGGTGACAGGTGACTTGATGGAGACCTACATGTACCTCACAGAGGTTAACAGGGTGCAGGAGGGTACTCTCGTTAAATTGAGAAAAAGTATCAGGACAAGAAGACATACGCTGAGGCTGGAGAAGGCAATTTAAGAGAGATGTGAGGAAACATTTTTTCACTGAAAGTGTGATAGACTCCTGGAAGAAAAAGCAAGCAGAAGTGGTGGGGGCCAAAACAGTGGGGGACTTCAAGCATGCATTAGATAGAAATAGGGGTAAATTAAACATAGACAAGGATGGAGGGAGGGTTGCTGTAGATCATTTAGGGTCTGCAGAGATAGATCTGGAAGGGAACATCTGGGCAAATTGACTTAGCCAAGTGGTCCTTTTCAGTCAGAAAAATCTATTGGCTCATTTTTCAAAGCCTGGGGAATGACACAAGGTGCCTGCATCAAACATACATGAAACAAGTGACACCTTTCATGAAAAGATATGGCATTCCCAATTTTCAAACTCTGTCTGCATCGAAAAGGGGAGCCACTGTATCAAAGGAGCACAGCACCAGCCTTGTGATCCAAATCAGGGTGCATCAGGTCAAAAGAGAGCTTGTACTACAGTGAAGCTGCAAAATCCCCTTTTTTGTGAATTTGCAAGCCTGCCATGGACGCAGCACAGGAGTCCACTTAGACTAACCAGGAGGTGATCTTAGTGACATGTGCCAGTGCCACACACTGTGGAAAAAGGGGATGAGGTCTTACTCTGGGCTACTGCATGTAGAAGCAGCACAGGAGGTGGCAAAGGGGGAGTCAGGGAGACAGTTTGGCATTAATGGGAGTGATGTGGCAACTGGCAGGGTGCGTTTGTTTCTGTATGTATTTTTATAATTTCTATCAATTCCTATTAGAACACTGCAAAGTACTGTACCTATGAATTATATTATACAGGGTGGGGGGGACAAAGACAGAAAGTGCAACTGCTAGAGGCTGTGCCCACTAGTTTGCCATGTCACTTTCTGTCCCTGAACAACCCCACCCCCCGTACAGTATAATCCATAGATAAAGTACTTTGCAGTCTTCTAATAGGAATTGATAGAGTACGAAAATCAAAACCAAATGCAACCCGCTGGGTGCCACAGTACTCCCATTAATGCCAAGTTGTCTCCCCAGCTCCCCCATTCCACCTTGTGTGCTCCTTCTGGCCACAGCCCCCTCGCGTCTAGCACATTTACCACCACCACCCCCAACCCACCCCGGCTACTCAAGTGTTGTGTTGGGTGGGGAGGGGGCAAATCACTGCAGCTGCACCAGCTGTTTGGCACAGCTGTTGGCTTGTGGCAAATGCAGGGAGTTTTGCACCAGGACCCTTATTTTTCTAAAATTGGGCACAGGGTCCCTGGCGCACTCGACGTTTGCCGCAGCCCTGGGGTGATGCAACTTGTGTTGCTCTAAGAGCTCTTTGAAAATCGAGTCCAATGTTTCTAGGCTTCTGTGTTTGTATGTATAACCAAGATTTTGAAAATATAATTGCTGGGGCAGCACTGCCACCAGTCATTGCCCACAGGATGGTCCTAGCTTAAAGTCAGTGCTCTAACTATGATAATTTAGGGTATACAGTATGCATACTTGCATCTAACTGCAAGCAACCTTGTAAACTGTGAATTAATGTTCCACAAACTGCAGAATAGTATTATCTGGATTACATAATCCATGGAATATTATTCCATGGTTTACCTAGAAATGCTTTCTGGAATTCTTGAGTATTAAAAATGAATTTCCAATAAACATTTCAGAAGCAGAATCACCATGATGAGCAAATTCTGCAGGTGGAATTCTGCATTCTACAGAGCTATATTAACACTCTGCTAATGTCATTAAAGTCATTTGTGCCCAGTCACTTCCTCCTCTTAGGCTTTTATGGAAAACCTTTTTCTGAAGTAGCAAGAGACAGACTTATAGTGAAAGAAGTACGGCAATTTAGTTTTATACCAAGGGATTTAATTTCCAACTTTTTAATAGGAGGAAACCTATGTAATGACATTCTATAAATGACTTCATGCTATTTCTCACAAAATAGTGATATACTGTACTGTGCTGAGAGCTCTGGCAGGGACAGCAGTGGTAGAGGTACTACAGTATGCAGTGGTGCATTTCAGATTTTTTTTTTATTTAATAAAGGGTGTTCTCTTACAAATACATCTTATGCATCTTAAAAATGAAAATGAACTGTATGTGATGCCTGTTAGGTCAAATGTTTGAAAATTACTTTTCAGGTGCCACGAAGGGCTAAAAGTTTGTGTTTTTATGCTAATTAGAATAGATGATTAGAGATCCAGATGTAAATCTTTGAATGCACACAGACCAATTATTTTTTTTTTATTGCAGCAGAATGGACCAATATTCTGAGAGCAGACTTGTGGCTTTGGATCTTATTTCCTCTAATGTAGCAACTTAACTGAAGTTCCTGTCCTTGTTACAGCTTTGTTAACTGTGTCAGTGATTAATACTTAGCCTGCTAAGTGACAGGCATAATTGTATATAATTGCTCTGCTGGTCTGTCTTGCTGATGGAATAATACTTCGTAGCACAGAGCATGTCTTTTTATAGCATGCTATGTAGCCAATGCCTTATGATGAAAGTCCTAAAAATGTTTAACTTTTTCACAATGAAAAAATACGAATGCAAATCCAAGAGTTCAATGAACACTGTTAGTGTGTCTTCTGCAGCTGTCACTAAATTGATCATCTGTTTTAGAGTTTCCTAAATAGTTCCTAGTTTCATCAGTAAATTTTGCCTTTTTTATTTACTTTTCTGTTGTCTTTTTTAGTGCTGAAACCCAAGTCCTTCTGCAGCAAAAAGCTCAGTTTTGTGCTGTACTGTTGACAACACTGGGCAAAATTCTGGCAAACAGAGCGAGTATTTGATTTAATTTTTCCCACTGATGAGACATACCTGATATCCTACTGACATACCTTATCTCAAGTATACAGTCTCAGGTTATTGGTCAAAGATCTGTACATCGTTCATGATCTCCATATAAATAAAACAGGGGCTTATACTCTGGTGGAGAGACTAAAGCACTCAGTAGAGCATATTTAAAACTAAGTAGCAAGGAGCTGGAGGGAACAAATAATTTGAATAGGTTGGGGCAGTTACTGGAGACATGAAAGGTGCAGTATCAAGGCTGATCATACAATGACACAGCCAAATAAAAATGTTGCATGTAGCAAATGGAAAGGAACATTACTAAATGACAGGAGTCTAAATAACACAAGCATTTGTCAATGCTGAATGTTGTCTTGCAGGTGTGTGCTATTTAGGTGTTTGATACTGATAGACAATACACACATTTGGCCTTATGTACTATGCCACCTCAGGGTGCTCATATGTGTATAGCACAGGCGCATAGGTGTGTATGCATATCTGATGCACATGTCCCAAGATAGGGACATGCACGACATGGCACAAGTGACTGATGCCCTGATCACACACATGAAGAGCACATCTATTTCCCCATAACATTGGATGAGGTATGGGCCATGAAACAGCCATTCTATGAGATGCATGACATGCATGATGTGTATGGGGCCATTCATGGCACCCACATAGCCATATTGACACCGGTGGTACATGAAGAAGTATACCTTAACAGGAAGGGATTCCACAGCATCAACTGCCAAGTGGTGTGTGACGAGAATGGCATATTCACAAATATGTGTGCAAAGTTTCCTGGCTTCACACATCACTCCTATATACTGGACTCCTCTGGTCTCAGTGCCATGCTGCATACAGGATGGCTGGATGGCTGGCTGCTGGGTGAGTATTGTGCTGCCACATGCACCAGCCATATGTTACAGTGGGTGTATTACATGGCACTAACTGCCTGTTCTCTCTCCTTGCAGGTGACAGTTGGTACCCTTTCTCCGCTCATACCTGATGACACCATTCCTGGCACTGAACACACCCACAGAATAAGCATACAACAGTACACACAGGAAGACATAGGGAATCATGGAGAGAACCATCAAGCTCCTGAAGATGCAATTCTGGTACCTGGACCATACCGAGGAGACCATTATGCTGGCCCCTGCTGGGGCATACAGGGTGTTTACTGCCTGTGCCACGCTGCATAATGTTTCCAAATACACCAACATACCTTTGCCACATATACCACCTGCCTACCCTCAGGATGATGAGGCTAACGAGGTGCCACTCCATGAGCTCTGGACAGTGGGATGCAGGGTGGCAAGGCAGTCACTGGTTGAGGGGACATTTCAATGGTAATGCCAACCACAGAACACCCACCCTGTGCATCACTGCATGTGCACTGGTATGCACACCCATTCAGTAGTATGTGGTATGCCATGATGACCAGTTGTGTGCATCCCATAGTGCAATTGTACACAGTTTCAGGCAGTGTGCGGCGTGGATGCCATGTGATGCAGGTGCATGATGATGCGGCCACTCACTGAGTGCACTGATGTTGGGGGTTAGGGGGACCATGTGGAGGCATGTCCAGGATGTGTCTGCTTGGTGTCCTTGGGGGTCTCGGTGCATGGGTGAGGGGGGGCATGTACACTCGATGACGTGTGCTTTGTTACAGGTTGTGGAGGGGTGGCCACCAGTGTGATTGGTGCCTAGTACCATACTGTGGGGTGAGTTGTGCTTTACCACAGTGTGCTTTGCTATGTACAGACGTGTGGGGGGTACAGGTGTACCTGGTGCTTGGTTCTATGTTGTGAGGTGGGTTGTGCTTCACCACAGTGTGCTGTACTATGTACAGATGTGTGGGGAGTACAGGTGTGTCTGGTGCTTGGTACTGTGCTGTGTGTGCAGTGTGGCCCTTCACAGTGTTCTTTGGATTGGTCACAGGCAGGGGTGGGCATTGCTCTACATTGGGGGTGGTCTTGTGGTGTGTCCCTGGTGCTGTGGTGAGCAGCACCTCTGCCTACATGGCCCCATGCCTCTTTGGTGACCCTGACTGTCTGGCACTTTGGTCCTACTCCATGGGCTTCCCATCGGGATTTGCCTGGAGCTGTGTGGATGTTCTGGTCCTGGTACACCTTCCATGGGCACAGGCCCATGCCACACCACATGCCCATGCCACACCACATGCCCACTGTGCACCCTGTGAGAGTCCAATGGACAGCCTGTCCAAACCATTACCACCAGCCATGACCTGGCTGCTCACATCCCCAGCTGTGTCTGCCTGTGTACCTCCTTCATCACTGTCACCCACCTGTGTGCTGTGCACCCCTGGGACAGTGTTGCCAGTGAGTATGGCTCGCAATGTGCACCCACTGGTGGTGTGGCCTGTGTGCAGCATTGTGCAGCCTGGACCTGGTCAGGGCCCAGCATAGGTGGGGACCACTGTATTGCCACATCCACCGTGGGTGGTGGTGTGTGTGCTGCAGGCACAGATGGTGTGGGGTGTCCACATAGGTGCTGCAGTGGCGCATTGCTCAATGCCACTACGCATTCCTTGGTCCTCATCAATCAGAGAGATGAGCACCACTGTGTTCTTTCTCTGTACCTGCAGCCTGTCTTACTCCAGCTGCTGGAGCACACTGTACTGTGCCTCCATGTAGGACTGTGCACCTGGTGCTCTGCTGCATCTTGGTGGCTGTGCAGTGATCCCCTCATCACCACTGTCATCCAGGAATGAGTGTGCTGCCTTGGCCTGGGCCCCTTCATATAAATGGTGTGGGTGTCCTGTCAGTGTCAGTGGTGCCGGGACAGCTCAGTGCTTCACCTGGTGCTTAGCAGGAGATTGAGGGGTGTTCACTGCACATGCCATGGCCCTCCACTGGTAGGGACTTCACTGCCCTACACAGAGTCCTCATCCCATTGTGCCACAGTGCTCTTCCCATCCATACTGCTGCCCAGTTGCTTCTCGGTCTCCATCTCCATACCTGTGAGTATAGAAAGCACACATTACTATATCATGTGGCTGTCCCACCACCTCCATACACCAGTGTTGCCTGTGGCAAGCATACCTACCTGAGGCACCCAGCTGCTGGCAGCTGGACTCCTGTGCCTGCTGCACCATCACTGTGGACATGAACTGCATGGTCCCCACTCCAGAAGGCTATTATCTGCTTGCCATGTGTGTGGGTGCAAAGGGAAACAGTTACTACCAGCATGGAGCACATTCCCATCTGACCCCTCCCCTGTTGGTGTGCACTACCTGCCATGGTGTCCACATCATCAGCCTCACCATGGACTGCAACATCAGTGAGGGTCTCAGACACCATCATCTCCAGTGGCTTGAGCTGTGTGTTGATGCTTGATGGGCCACCCCCTTTGCCCAGGCTTGCCTGTGTGGCCATGGTAGCCTTTTTCTTGACTGTGGCACACAGGTCATGCCACTTTTGTTTTATAGTGGTAAGGGTTCAGGTCTGAGACACGGCAGTGTTGACACTGGCCTGTATGTCCAGCCACAATCTGACCTTCCCCTCAGGGTCTGTGGTTAATGCCTGTACTCCATACAGCTGGCTGTAGTGCTGCCAGATATCAGTGAACATTGATGCTACCTGCCCACTGTGAAGTTGGGGTCTCTGGGCCATGCACCACCATGTGTGTGGACATGGCCATGGTGCATCTCACCATGACCCACAGCCCATTCCTCCCATCCCTGTAGTAGGAGGCTGCACTTTGCATCTCCTTCAGGATCCATCATTCTGTGTGTGTGGCTGTGGTGCACAGAATTTGCTTCAGTGTTGATAGGCTGGATGTATACCATGCCCATATATGGTGGTGTCAAGGGGTAGTCCTGCCTCTGTGGGAGTGCAATGTGCTACTCGTGCCATTCCATCATGCCCCTCGGGTGCACATAACCGGCAGTGCCATTCGTTCATGCTGTATGGCCTCATTGGCTTGCACACCGCATAGCTGCACACTGCTGATGGATACTACGGTATTCCATGTAGTGTACACTGATTCTTGCATAGGCACCAAAGGTTGTTAAACAATTTTTTTTTTATTTTGACCCCAACATTTGACGATACTTGTTTTAGGAGTCACCTTATAAACATGACATGTAACATTAATAGTATATTGGGTGAAATGTCATTTTGCATCAGAGATGTGAAAACACATCTCATCCAGGATTTAAAACACAACATGTCACATTTATGAAGTGGTGTGGAAAAAGTTTACAGTCAAAATATTGAAAATTTGTGAAGTTATGAGTGAACACTGAAATAGTGCAATGTTCAGTCATAACCTGGGCATTTTACTGTAGTTGTACACCAATGGTGGGATATTCAGACTGCGCCAGGCAGTGGCGCAAGCCTGGGCGCAGCACAACTGGGATGTGCCAGGGCACTGACAGGGTGACATTCAACGGTGCTACACCATGGCTCAGCACCATTGAATATCACTCTGTGGCCACCCGCATTGTGCATGGTGCAGTGGCACTGCACCAGTGCAAGTGGCCAGAGAGGGGCAGGGGTATGCTCTAGCGCAAGTGCCATTGCGCTAGGTGCATCGACCGCAATATTCAAAGGTGCACAAGCAAATGGGGCCATAATGCATTCAAGGTGCAAATGGGGCCATTTGCATGTCATTATGGCCCCATTTGCATGCAGGTGCACCCATCCCCAGCAACTTGCACCTGGCGCCCTGCCAGGCTGCAGCCATCGGGAACCGGTGCCCCCTGCACAAGTGGCAAAGTGCCCCACTGCCTGATCACGGGCATATGTATGAAAAGAAACCTTCAATATCCCTGGTGGTCTAGTGAGTGAACCGGTGGCAGTCCGATTACGGGCATATGTATAAAATTAGAAGGTCCTATATCCCTGGTGGTCCAGTGGACTGCTCACAGCCCTATCATGGGCATATGTATATAACTAGAAGGTCCTATATCCCTGGTGGTCCAGTGGACTGCTCACAGCCTGATTGCAGACAGAAGTCTAATGAAAGATTAATCCCCATCCCTGGTGGTCCAGCGGTACCCCCTCCCCACCATCCCACTGAGCCCTGCCACCCCACTCCCCTACGGGCAGCAGCTCCTGACCCGCAAGCCACCCAGCCACCCACTGACTGACTGTGTACAGTACAGCTGTATGCCCATTGGTCCACAGCATGGGCCACTGGGCGTGTAGACCATACTGTACTACACAGTCCAGGTATGTGAATGGATTCATTCACATATCTGGACTGTGTGGTATACTATGTCTACGCCAGTGACCACACTGTGGACCAGTAGACTACAACTTGCAGTGGCTGGGTGGCTTCAGTGAAAAACTGCCGCGCCGCTGAGAGAGGGGAGTGAGCTAGTGAAAAGGGAGAGTACTGGACCACCAAAGAAATAATCTTCATTGAACCCACAATCAGGCTGCCAGCCACTGGACCACAATAAAACATATTTTATACATGCCCGATGAGCGAGCAGACCGTACTGGACAAAATACTGTGCCAATGTATACATATGCCAATGATCGGCATGAGAGCTCTACCAATGAAAGGGTGCGACCGGGCTTGGGTGGCCACCCACAGCTGACTGCTGCCATGTTGCGCCCTGCAATACAGCAGCTCACCTGTGGGTGGCTGGCTGTTGCTCCTTTATTTTTTGGATCAACTGTATGTGGCACGTGTAGGGCTTACACCTGCATTGGCTCTGCACATCCCAGGCTGAATATCGGGATGTGTGGGGGTATACATGGGCACGCCCCCCCTACTTGCACTGCATACATTACTGATGCACCCGGCACATCGGGATTTGTGCCACGCACATTCCCCTTTTGAATATCATGCTGCGGCACATCAGTGGGTTGCACATGGTGCAGATGTGTTGCGCCATGCGCAACCCTTCTGAATATCCCCCCCCCAAATGTTCAGCATAGCCTTCTTATTACCCAACCTAATGAAACCTGCAGGTGAAAATCTTCAAATCCCCGCCAAAACATCATTTCATACCACTGAAATGCCATTCTTCACCACAGGTACAAAAACACATTTTGGCCAGGATTTCAAAAATGACAGCTGTCATGTTTGTGAGGTGGTGTGAAAAAATGGGTATGTTGAAAATTTGGGGTCAAAATATTTAAAATCACCAACATTACGAGAGAGCATCTTCTTGTTCAGTGTTCTTATTGGTAATGGGATGAATGAATGAATGAATGAATGAATGAATGAATGGTGAGTGATGTATTTGCTCCTAGTAAAACCTGACTGGCTAAATTTTGACAACCCCAAATTATTGCCCCAGGTGTGGATTTTGATCGCTGGTAGTCTTTGTGCATTCACTTTTACTTCTATTATGAGACACAGATGGCTGTAGCACATTCCTTGCTGTTTCAATTAGGTTACCTTGATTTTTTCCATACTTTAAATTCTGGTGGGCCCATGTTAACACCCCCACACTAAACCTACTGCCTAGAACATGAGTGCCAACATATCCATATTCTTTATCCTTGAGACTTGCTTATCACAAATCATATATATTGTTAAACCAAATGCGAGCAGACAAATTGAAGGCCTGAACCTTCTACAAACTCATTGCTTTGGCTTGACAATAAGAGAGCTCTGCAGTTGTGCCTGTGGCTGCACCAATGTAGAAGGAATTGATTCTGACTCCCAAACTCACTGAGAGCAGATCAACTGCCTTCAAGGCTCTTCCTAAGACATAACTAAAATGTACCATGTTAGTAGGATAAGCACAGTTGTGTCTTAAAGACACACTCTACCTTGGCTATTCCCTCTTTGTAATCAACATCCCGTGCACATTCTAGACTGTCCTGTTTGGTGTAGAACTTCCATTCAGTTGCCTAGGCTATTCATATCTGTTTTATACCCACGTAACTAAACCACAGCTTGAGGTTGCATAAAACATGCCCAGAGTGCAGCCCCACTCCTCTTGCATTGTTCTTTTTTACGCTGGTATTGATTTCTGATACTGTACCTTAAAGGATCCACCCAAGTCCCCAGAGAAAGCAGGCTTAAATATGTATGTCCCATAAGAGTGCAGCAGCTGTTCAGCAGTATGACTCATACAGCATCTAACATTGTTGGAAATATTGGTCCACTCTTACATGTTGGGAAGTTCCCTCTTCCTCTTCATCCTTCCAGGACATTGCATACCCTGAAAGTCTAAGTGTTCTCTGGTAAGCCCACTGACTTGGACAACCATGCGACACCAGCTATCAGCTGCCCTATTGCTTCTGGGGTTACCCCCTTTGTGCCTTGCAACCAGAAGAAATTAGTAAAACTGGTTTACTGGTAAATGTCATTGCTTAACCCAGCCCTAGGATCTCTGGATCTACTGAAATGCCCCATGGCTTACTTATATGTGTGCCTTGTGCTGGGGCTACTGATATGTTTTCCTACTCCCAGACATCCTTTTCCCAAAGTCTGGCAAGAAATGAGGGACATGGTGAAAGAGTTCTAATGCCTTAGTACTGGTGTCTGAAGCCTGTGCCACTGAAAGTGAAGGAAGCAATGTATCAGCATTCACTTTATGAACCAATGGTACATGCTTTGCCATAAACTGGATGTTAAAGGGAAGCTCAAAACATACAAGAAATGGGAATTTAAACATTTTGGCCATTACCTTATGCTGGTGATAGTCTAGTGAAGGAAAAATGGAATGCTGTCACTATGACCACAATGGGAGGGAAGGGATCAAAAATTGTGCCAAACAGATGGCCCGCTGATCCCTTCCACTTCCTGATCTGCCAGCCCCACCCCTGTGTTCAGATGTTTTGTGAAGTCTAACCAGGGAGAGCATGGGGACGCATCACAGACAAGTGAATGGAGGACATTTTCTTGGCTGCTTTATGGTAATTAAAGCAACCTCTGATATAAATGAAAGCCATCACTCAACTAATAGGGGTCCTATTGGCCCTATTATTTATTTATGTAAGTATGTATGTATGTCTTTGATAACTGGGTAAGTGGGCTGATCCAAAAAGGACCGATTTCAACCATGACCCAGGCCAACAAGATGGTAGCAAAGTGGACATCAGGAGCTATACATAGTGCATATCCAAGCAGTAATACAAGTACATGTACAGGACACTGAAACAAATCAGTTACAGCGTAGCTGAAGCTGGGTAACAATATGTAGTTCTAACTATACAGAGCAACAGTACGTACAAATACACAGCAAATGGATTATATACAAGAGCAGAGTTGTAATATTAAGCTATTAATTATACACTGTGGACTAATTGCAGTATAGAATCACATCAGAAAGGTGCTAAAATATATACAATATTAAAGCAGTTTTATGGTCAGGGACAGCCCTGATCGACCCGGAGAAATATGAGAGAAGGACACCAGAAAATAAATGAGTGCAAATTAGGATTAGGGAGTAAGGGATGGAGGCTGACGAGGTAAGGATCAGAGACAGAGGCAGGGCAGAAAAGCAGAAAACTATGGTAGCTAGGGTGGATCATGGGACAAAACATGGCCTAGAGAACAGTTGCAGGAAGATTTAGTGAGGAAGCAGGCTCGTAGGTTATTTCTGAGGGACATGTGGGAGGGGGAATAGCAGATCAATAATGGGAGCCTGTTCTAGAGGGAGGCAGCAGACACAGAGAAGGCTTTACTACCCATGACAGAAAGGGTGCATGGGACTTCCAGAGGAGGAGGAATGGAGGAAGACCTAAGGGTTCTAGACAGTTCCTTATCTATAAGTAATGAGGAGAAAGGGGACAGATGGTGATTCCTAAGAGAGTTATCAATTAGGCTGCCCATGGCATAGTCAAAATGCCCTGAAGGTTGGGCCACCCTAGGGTTTTGTAAAGTGTGCAGTGGTGGGTAGAGTAGGGTACTTGGAGAACAAAGCGGCAGATGAAGTTATACATAGTATTAAGGCAAGAGCGAAGATAGGAGGCAGCGACGAAGGGGTAGACAGAGAAGTAGTAGTCAAGCAGAGGGAGAAGGTTACCTTGTGCAATGGCAAGGTGGCATCCAGAGACAGAAATAGTTTGGTTCTGTAGGCTGCACCAAGCTTTTGATGTATTTTACTTATCATGTTTGTTATGTGTTCATTAAATGTTAGGGAGGGATCTAGAGTTACCCCTAAGTATTTGAAAGAGGAGACTGTGTCAAGCAGGGGGCCAGCTGGGGAGTGTATAAGTAGGGATGTGCTTGACTTGGTGACCTTGGTTAGAAAAGGCTTTGAGTCAAATAGCATGGCTTTGTTTTTTGTTTCATTAACAAGTAGTTTCCTGGAGACGAACCAGCCATGGGCCGTGCCATAGTTAATAGTAAGGGTGGATGAGATTGACTCAAGGGATTTGTCGCTGTGGTACAGTACCAAATCATCAGCATAGGGGAGTGACTTGCAGTTTAGGCTTTCGGTGGGGAGAGCATTTATGAACATAGATAAAAGTAGAGGGCTGAGTATGGAGCCCTGTGGGACTCCAGTGCATGTGAGTAGTGAGGCAGAGGGCACTTTTCCTATCAGAAGAGATTGGGACCTATTGGACAGGTAACTGTGGAACCACGCAGCAGTGTCTACTGAACAACCAAAGTGGCACAAGGTGGAGTGAAGGAGGTGATGGTCAACCAAATCAAAGACCTTTGATAGGTCTACAAATACTGCACCTGTGGCCTTGCCTATATCCATGTTTCTCAGGACATGGTTGGAGAAAAGGGCGAGGGCAGAGGAGGTGCTGTGACATTTGTGGAAGCTATGCTGGACTGGACACAGAAGGTTATATTTTTCCAGATGCTCTGACAGCTGGTGGTGGATTATTTTTTCCAATAATTTTCTGAGGTAAGGGAGGAGGGAGATGGGCCTATAGTTTCCTGGGGCAAGGGGGTCTCCAGCTTTGTAGATAGGTACCACATGTGCATGCTTCCAGGAGTGAGGCACTGTGGACAATGAGAGTGCAAGGTTGAATATAAAGGTCAGGGGTTTGACAATGGCTGGGGAGATGAGTTTCAGAAATGTTGGGTAAAGCCCATCACTCCCAGGGCTACCTCTGACTGGGAGAGTCTTCTGTTGTTTGATGGTAGGTAGCACTGTGACCGATGGTGCTAAAGTAGAACAATGGAGGAGTGCTACTTTTCGCTGATGACTGAGAGTAGTGGGAAGGTTGTCTTGGCTAGTGGGAGGCTGGAGAGGCAGCTTACTTAGGTGGGGGGGGTAAGGTCTGCGAACACTGTATTTGAAATGTTAATAATTTTTATAGGGTCTGAAATGGGACCTGAGACTGATGCAGGCTGTGTAATTTTCTTGTTGTATTTGGGATTTAGGAGGGACCCAATGGAGGCCCAGAAATCACAAGGGTTACTGAGACCATTATTTTGCTGGTTGATGTAGTATTTGCTTTTAAGTTATCTGGCAGCCTGCTTGCAAGAGTTGCGCAGCTGTCTGTAGACATTCCATAACTGAGGGGAGGGAGATGCCTTATAGAGCTTTCATGTTTTATCCCTTTCCTTCATTTTTGCAAGCAACTCTTCAGATAGCCAATGAGTCCATCCGCCCCTAACTCTACTGGTGGTGGTGGGTGTGACGCTTGACCAGCTGGTTATGATTATTCTATGGTATTTGTAATATAAAAATATGGTATGTGATTGTCTCACATAAGACAGCCTGGCCTTCCATGGGTCCTGCCCCCCAGGTTTCATGGAAACTAGATGATATGTAACTGACCAGGAGATCTCTGTAATGTAATTAACTTCCTTGAGAAATTGCATTTTATGGCTTTTTATGACCTTATGCTTTAAAGTTGGGAAACTAAAATATACATTTTATTACAGGACAGGGCATCATTTAGCTGATTCCTGTTGGCTATATTGTTCCTAGGTGACGGACTGCAGGGTTGTAAACCTTAAAGAAACTGGTGGATCAAAGACTCATAATTTGGGAAATGAGTTTTTGCTGATGTCACCTTATTTAATATACCTCCTGATAGGACATCATGTTTGTATTTTTTTATATTCTAAAAGGAGGAGCTAAATGACTCACAGAAGGGGCGTGGAGAGACAGAGTTAAACTAATACTTGTGTCTGAACTGTTTGAGATATATACCATCTTGGGACTCTAGAAAGACATAGCTCTCTGATTTAATTTAACTGCAATTACAGAGGTAATAGATTAAATAGAAAAGATCTGACTGTATGTTGGTAGGAGTTTGTTCTGTAGTTTTCCTTGTTTTTGTTTTATGTGATTGTGATGCTCTTTGATATATTGTTCTTGGTTTACATTTTTCATATTTTTATCAACTTTTAGTAAAGCATCTTTTATTTGAAAGACTGTCTGGGTGTCTGCAAATTATTTTTTATATTTTGCATGTGACGTATACATGGTTAAGTCTAACAAAACTGTTCAATAGCTTGATGGTGTTACTGAGCTTGAGTAAAAAGGTAAGAATATACCTAAGGTCTCTTATAGAGATTTAATGGTTCATTTTGGAAGCCTGGCTTAGTAACCCTGGTGAAAGATTGTACCACAATCCCTGAAGAGGGTACATATCTGAGCCTGTTCATTTTGCATGCTAGCATAAGGCTAACAGTTTGAATCCCCCCAAAACTTGAGACTAAAGGTGATTTGGACCCAAAAGCAGACAGGAGGGTTACCCTGTCTGTTACCTGTTTACACTATTGTGCTCTGAGGTTGGCACCGTGGAAGCAGAGGTCCTGACCTGTGGAGTGCATTTGTGACAGATTTGGTTAGCAGCAGTGTGATAAAAATTGGTAGCACAAGCAGAGAACAGACAGAACACCAAGAGAAAGGAGCTACTGGTATAACTAAAACTTCTCTACTGGGACTAAGAACTAGATCTCTTGTACTGGGACCTTCAATTTAGGGTAATAAAAAAGGAGTTGGTGTGTTTGTCAGAGGTAATTGAAGTAAATTGTTATCAGTTATCTGTGTTATCTGTGTACTTATCTAGGTGCTTGTCAGAGGTGTCAGAAGGGAATTGTTATCTGTGAAATTAACTAAGTGTGGAAAGATTTTCAAAGTAGGGAGAGTGGCTTAGCTCGAAGGAGCCAGGTTAAAATCAGATTTAAACACTGCCCTAGATAGCTTCTGCCAGAGAACAGACAGAACACCAGGAGGAAGGATCTACTGGTATAACTAAAACTTCTCTACTGGGACTATACTGCCCTCCTGTCCTCCCCTGCACCCCTCCACCTTAAACCAGTTCTACTTTTATAGGCACAGGATTTAACTGACAACAGGAACTTCCTGTTTGGGAGCAGGAAGTGAGTGATCACAGGGCCACCAAAGACTCACCGTCCTAGAAGGGCAAGAGTAGCTCTCCATCCCCCAGCTGCTGGAGGTCTGACTCTGAGCAAGTAAGGAGACTACTGAGAAATATAGGAATTTCTTGTCTCAGAACAGGAAGATCAGGAGCTAAAAGGGTGCAGAGGCAGTAAGTAAGTAGGAGAGAAGAAAAAAAGGAAATAAACAAACAGAGGAAAGAGTAAGTATTTCAAATAACAGTTAGGGGGCCAGAAAAAAGACATGATGGGAGTGGTGCGGTGCAGTAGCTGTGGAGCAGCAGTCTTCCGGGAGATGTTCTGGAGGATGCAGTGTTGTCCCGTCTGCAGACACCTCTCTGAGCTGAGGGAGGAGGTTGCTCATCTCCAGGCTGAGTTGACCAGGGTTTGTGGTACTGCCTCTCCCACCCAGGGACCAGCAGGGTCACTGCCATTGCCTCAGAGGTAGCCAAGAAAGAGGAGTGGTTGGACCACAGTGAGCTCAGGGAGGGTGAGGGTAGTGGAACAGAGGCACTTCCCTCCAGTTGTACCTCTCCACAATTTCTATGCCATTCTGGAAAAGTGTGGTTCCTCTATTGAGGCACCCACAGTAGAGACCAAGAAGGATGCTGGGAACCTCCACAAAGGAGACCCACAGCAGGGTGGCATGGTACCCCACAGGGGAAGGAAACAGCTCCTAGTGGGGGACTCCATTATTAGGAAGGTAGAACTGGGGGAGGAAGGGGAGAGGGAGGTAAGGTGCCTGTCTGGTGCCATAGCTTGAAGGGACAGGGAGTGAATCCTCAGGATCAGCTGCACAGGGAGGAAGCTGGATGTCATTGTCCACCTATGGACAAATGACCTGGCTAAGAAAGGGATCAGAGCAGTGCAAGAAGCATTTGTGGAGATGGGG
The DNA here is from genome assembly GCA_016271365.2 of Neoceratodus forsteri. Taxonomy (NCBI): domain Eukaryota; kingdom Metazoa; phylum Chordata; order Ceratodontiformes; family Ceratodontidae; genus Neoceratodus; species Neoceratodus forsteri. The sequence continues at coordinate 127,342,459 of CM028136.1, read as the reverse complement.
AGGGGCCTTAGACAAATAGCACACACAGTAACCTTCTCGGAGGTGCTGCCTGTCTATGGCACGGGTGAGGCTAGGGTGCTCCACACCATGGTATTCAATCAGTGGTTGAAAAACTGGTGCAGAGCTCAGAATTTGACTTCATTGGGACTGGGGTCCACCTGGAGGATGCAGGCCTATACTGGCATGGTGGTCTGCATCTGTCCAGGAGGGAACCAGGATCCTAGGTGATAAGTTTAAATACTTCATTGACAAGCATTTAAACTAGCCAAGGGGGGAGGCACTGGAAATGAGCAGGGAGATCCTAGCCCCCCCAAAATATCAGGGTACTAAGTGAGGTAGACACCAACATAGAGATGTCGATAGGGAGAAGTGCAGGAGTAAATGAAGAAAATGACAAATGCAATAAGGACAGGGATGGGGCAGAAAGGGGTAATGCCATCAAGAAATGGAGGGTAATGAGTACCAATTCCTGTAATCTGGGCAACAAGCTCCCTGAACTGCTGGCCTTGATGGAAGAGGGATGTCTGGATATTGTAGCAGTCACAGAAACATGGTACACAGAGAACCATGACTGGGATGTTAACATACAAGGGTACACAACCTACAGGAGAGACAGGGAGGGAAGAAGGGGGGAGTAGCTGTCTATGTAAGGGAAGGGATAAAAGCAACTGAACAAAAGAGTAAACAGGGAGGAGAGGAGGCACTGTGGGTCACCTTAGAGATTGGAAATGGCACCACAATCCACACAGGGGTTGTATATAGACCCCCATATTAGGGGGAGGGAATAGACAAGGATATGATAGAAGGCATACTTAGGATGGCAGAGAAAGGGGAGATACTGTTGATGGGGAACTTAAACATGCCACACGTTAACTGGAGCACCTTTGTGGTAGCCACATCCAAAAGCAGGGCCACTCTTGATGCCCTTCAGGTGGCATGCCTCAAACAGCTCATTTTGGAACCTACTCATGAGGGAGCAATCTTAGAGCTTGTATTCTCAAATGGGGACAGTGAGAGGATCTCAGATCTAGAAGTGGGTAGCCATTTGGGAACAAATGAGCACCAAACAGTGTGGTTCATGAGAAACTCAACTACAGAGTCAAGCCATACAAAAGAGAGGGTTCTGGACTTCAGGAGGGCTGACTTTGGCAATTTATTTATTTTATTTTAAACATTTGTTAACCAGGTAAGTACAATGAGCCAACGGCCCGTTTTCATGTTCGACCCGGTGACTGAAAAACAGTCAAGATGTTACAAAAAAAAAACAATAAATCACAGAACACAAGATGGGAGAGTGCCTTAGAAAATCACTAGCAAACAGGCTAGAAGGAGGGGTGGAGCAACAATGGGGAAATATCAAAACTGCCATCACAGAGGCAACAAGCATTTGTGTGAAGCAAATAAACAAATCAAAATGAAAGAAGAAGCCACTATGGTTCTCAAAAGAGGTGGTGGTAAAGGTTAGGGAGAAAATGATAGCATTTAGGAAGTACAAGGAAACACAGAAGGAGCAGGACAAAGAACTGTACCAGTTAAGGCAGAAGGAAGCAGGGAGGGTAGTCAGAATAGCAAAGGCACAAACTGAGGATAAGATAGCTAACTCGGTTAAAAAGGGGGATAAAACCTTTTATAGGTATATCAGGGAGCATAGAAAGGCAAAGGGAGGGAGGGATAGTGAGGCTGAATAAAATGGACGGTGGGTGCACAGAGAGTGACAGTGAAAAAGCAGGGATACTGAATGAATACTTCTGTTCAGAATTCACAAAAGAGGAAGTGGGGAGGTGCCTAATCCAATTAACAGAAGCACTCTGGAGAGGGGGGTCGATCCCAGTCCTTTCACAGAAGAAAGGGTTCTGAAAGAACTCCTAAAACTGAAGGTGGACAAAGCAATGGAGCCAAATGGAATTCACCCCAGAATTCTAAAAGAATTAAGCAGAGAACTAGTGACACCACTGACTACCCTTTTTAACAACTCATGGGAGGATGGTGTGGTACCTGAGGCCTGGAAGAAGGTGGATGTGATTCCCCTTCACAAAAGTGGGACCAAGACAGAGGCAGGAAACTACAGACCTGTCAGTTTGACCTCTGTGGTAGGGAAAGTGATGGAATCACTTCTGAAGGAAAGAACTGTTGAGTACCTAGAGGCCAATGAGGCACAGGACCCAAGGCAGCATGGGTTCACAGCAGGAAGGTCATGTCAGATGAATCTAATTGATTTCTTTGACTGGGTGACCAAAGTAGTAGACCAGGGAGGGGCTGTGGACATGGCCTACCTAGACTTTAGCAAGGCATTTGATACAGTCCCACACAAAAGATTAGTAGTCAAATTAACCAGCCTGGCAGTGGGTCCCAGGGTAGTAGCCTGGGTATAACATTGGCTGAACAACAAGACACAGCAGGTAATTGTAAATGGAGTCCACTTTAAAGAAAGAGGGGTTACTAATGAGGTACTGCAGGGTTCAGTACTAGGTCCAGTCCTTTTTAATGTCTTTATAAGTGACATTGCAGAGGGACTAGAAGGAAAAGTATGCCTCTTTGCAGATAACACAAAGATCTGCAACAGGGTTGATACTCAAGGAGGCGTGGAAAGGATGAGAAGGGACTTGGCAAGGTTGGAGGAATGGTCAAAAGTATGGCAGCTTGGATTCAATGCAAAGAACTGCAAAGTAATGCGCCTGGGAAACAAAAACCCAGAAGATTACACAATGAGGGGGAGGTAGTAACAATAACAAAAACGGAAAGGGACCGGGGGTACTCATATCAGATGACCTTAAGGTTGGCAAGCAATGTGAGAAGGCAGTAGGGAGGGCTGGGGGAATACTGGGATGTATAAGGAGAGGTATCACCAGCAGAAAACAGGAAGTTGTTATCTCCCTGTACAGATAGTTGGTGAGACCCCATCTGGAGTACTGCATCCAGTTCTGGAGACCCCATCTCCGCAAGGACATAGACAGGATGGAGGCAGTTCAGAGGAGGGCAACTGAAATGGTGCAGGGTCTGCAAGAGAAGCCATATGAGGAGATACTAAAGGAGCTTAATATGTATACCCTTGAGGAAAGGAGGGAGAGGGGGGACATGATAGAAATGTTTAAGTACCTCAGTGGAATCAACAAAGTACAAGAGGGTAGCATCTTTCAGAAAAAGAGATGTGCAAGAACAAGGGGACACAATTTGAAGATAGAGGGGGGATGGCTCAGGGGCAATGTGAGGAAGTATTTTTTCACAGAGAGGGTGGTGGACGCATGGAACAGCCTTCCTGAGGAGGTTGTGGGGTCTAAAACTGTGGGAGAATTCAAAAATGCATGGGACGGACATAAGGCAATTTTTGTGGGGGGGGTAGGAAAAAATAGGCTGTTGGTTAAATAGGATCTGCAACTTATCCTCTAGGTAGGGAAATGGGCAGACTATGTGGGCCAAGTGTTCCTTATTTGCCTTCAAAGTCTATGTTTCTATGTTCTATGTTTCTATGTTTATCTGTTCAGTGCATCAGCTTAATACTGTGCAGCTCACTTGCAAAATAAGACAGTGATTTATTTTTATAAAAAGGAAACAGAACTATATAATTTTGCTTACATTCAAGTTCCCACTTGTTTTATTTTTTTTCAAAGTGCAAGTCAGAGTAGCCGTAGTTAGGGAAGAAGATGGCTTCCAACTATAGTGAGCACACTGCAGACTACCTGAAGCAGTTGTGCGAGGAGAGATGAGTTCTGCAAGAGAGGAGAGCCACCAAACAAAACCTTATGGACATTCTGATGGCCGCTGATGCACACTTTAATTAATATTCATAAGCTCTTTCTGTGGGCCATAATGCTGGGCCCTCCCTTGGCATCGCTGCACACACTGAATGTTTCATTATTTAAATTAGGCCCTCCGTGACTTTTTCCATGCAGCTCTGAGCCACTTTCTTGCTCTTTGCGCCTATTGCTAATAAAAATAAACAATTTTTCTTTTGTTCTGTGGTGGTCATGAGTGTTGAGTCACAGTTTGTGGCTGTAAGGGACCAAACCTTGGGTGTGGAGGAGCTAGCAGCCTGTGCAGTGTCCAGATCCAGTGAGAGGGACACCATTGCCAGTGCAAGTGAAGGGCCACAGCAGCAGGGGAAGGTCCCCAGCATTCTGGAGCAGAAGCAACCAGGCTGCAGATTGAGTTGTGCAGAATGGAGCTGGAGTTCCAGAGTGAAGAGAAATGAGAGCAGCAAGATGCAAAGGAGAACAGTGTGCAAGAATGGCGAGAAGTGGAGCAAAAGAAACAAGCTGCAGAGGAGATGAGGGAGCGAGAACAGAGAGAGGCTGAGTGAGAGAAATGAGTCACAGAGGAGAACAGGGAGCAAGAACAGTGAGAGGCAGACAGAGAGGAGCGTGAGTGCCACAGACAAAATTAACTGGAGAATCTATGACTCCAACAACCAGCAACAGGGCAGGTAAGTGGCTTGGGTTTAACTGGAACTACAGGACTGGGTTACAAATTAAATTCCAAATTGATAGCTGAATTTAAAGAGGGGGAGGGTATGGATGGATGCCTTTTTAAATTCCTTTGAAAAAGTTTGTATTCAGGCAAAGATTCCTAGAGGGTCCTAGAGCATCCAGCTATCCCTGCTTCTTACTGGGAAACTCGGGATGCATTGGGTCAAATGGACAATGAGGACAGTAATGATAACAGCAAACTGTTAGCTGCACTTTTAAAAAAAGTTTGATTTAACTGCAGAAGCATACTGAGTTAAATTCTGTAAGCTCAGGAGAAGCCCTGACATGAGCTATGAGGAGCTAGCCACGAAACAACATCAGTGTTTAAAACATTGGTGGGAAGGAATTGAAGCAAACTCTAGATAAAATTGAAAATGCTATATCATTAGAGCAGTTTTTTTTGGGACATGCCCAGCAGAGCTGAAAATCTGGCTGGATGACCGAGATCCCAAAACAGTGCAAGAGGCTGCTGCACTCTCAGACCGCTATGCCAAGAGCAGACCTTCTCTGAGAGTGATTGGAGAGGGCATGGCAGTGCAGAAAGGGAAAAGCACACCTTCAGGGCTGCTAAAACCCTCACTGCCGCCACCAAAACCAGTTAGCCCCAGGTTTCAAAAAAAAGATTTCTCTGAGAAAATAAATGAATGTTGGGTTTGCAAAGAAACTGGGCATATTGCCAGACAGTGTCCCAAAAGGATGAGCAATATGCAAAATGGGCTAGGAAAAAAGTGGGTTGTTTGTGTGTCCCTGGAAGCATTCCTGTGAACATGAGGGAACACATGCACCCAGTCACAATGAATGGTGTACAGACACAAGGGTTAAGGGACACTGGGGCATCCCTGACATTCAGAAAAGAGGATCTGATAGAGCCTGGCCAGCTTATACCCAATAAATTTGTAACTGTACAAGACTTCATTGGGGAGGAGAAAACATTGCCACTCACTAGTGTTCTCCTATACTGGGGTGAAACAGGGGGAATTGTGCAACAGGTGACTGTAGTCAAAACTTTAGTAGTTGACCTCATCCTTGGCAACAATCTGAAACAGGGGATGGTATGTGCAGTTATCTGTAGCCAACTAGCAAGGGGAAATTGTAGTTCCCTGGACCCCACAGAAGCCATTGGGAACATCACTGGGAGGCTGGTTCCCCAGCCTGTGTTTTCTAATGTGGAGACTAATGAAAAGGGGGGTAGAAATTTCCCCAGCAGCAGTTAACCAAACAGCTACAGAGGGTTTCTCCGAAGAAGGAGGGGTGACCCGTTGTCAGAGGGTTAGGGATGACAGTGATCCTGAGTGCCCTGACACTAGTGCTAGGGACCCTAGTTTAGAGACAGAAGGGGATCTATCCCATGCCTTGGGAATGTGTAAGGAGTTTGCAGCTGCTCAGAAGAGTTACCCTAGTCTAGTGAAGCTGAGGGCTTGGGCAGACTGTGATGGAGCAGATGGAGGTGACAGTAAACATAACGTTTATTGGGAAAATGGACTGATGTATACTCAGGATGCTAAGATGGAGGGAGGGGTGATAGGCAGGCAACTTGTCATTACCCAGGGGTACTGTGAGCAGTTGCTCAAGATTGCACATGATATTCTCTTGTCTGGTCATCTGGGAATCACATGCACTACACAGTGGTTGGCCTGGAATTTCTATTGACCCAACGTCACCCAGCAGGTGAAGGAGTATTGCAAGCCTTATCACCAGTGCCAAGAAATAGGGAAGGTGGGTAAGAAAACCCAAGCCGCCCTAATTCCATTGCCCACAGTGAAGGAGCCATTCCAGAGGGTTGGAATAGATTTTGTGGGGCCTTTAAATGCCCCCAGCTCCTCCAGGAAGAGGTTCATCCTGACAGTGGTGGATTATGCCACCCGGTATCCAGAGACAGTCGCCCTATCCTCACTGAGGACAGACAAAGTGGAAGATGCCTTACTTGGGATTTTCTCCCATGTTGGGTTTCTGCAGGAGGTTATCACCAATCGAGGAGATTCCTTCATGTTGGACCTGATGAAATGTTTGTGGAAGAAGTGTGGAGTGGTGCAGAGGCACACACCAACTTACCATCTGCAAGCCAATGGGCTTCTGGAAATATTTAATGGTACCCTGAAGTCAATGCTCCAAGCATTTTCTGAACAGCATGGGAGGGATTGGGAGAAATACCTTCCCCACCTGTTGTTTGCATACAGGGAGGTGCCCCAAGAGTCGACAGGATTTTCCCCCTTAGACCTCTTATATGGACGCCTGGTACATGGGCCCCTAGACTTGATCTGAGAGGACTGGGAAGGCAAGCACACCACCCAGAAAATTCCCATAGTGGATTATGTCCTTCGGTTTAGGGAAAGGCTGAAGGAGCTTATGGGGACAGCCCAGATCAACCTGATTGCTGCCCAACAGAAAGAAAAAGTGTGGTACAACCACAGAGCCAGAGCTCGCTCGTACATGGTGGGTCAGGAAGTCATGGTCCTTATCTCGATCTGGAAAGACAAGCTGCAGGCTGAGTGGGCAGGACCATACAAAGTAGTCAGAAAGGTAAATAATGTGAACTATATCATAGAATTACCTGACAGAAGACATACAGAAAGAATGTACCATTTCAACATGATGAAGCCATATGCTAATAGGGCTGACATGGTGTTTGCAGTATGTAGTCCTGGGGAGGGAATGAATGAAGGAGACCCCCTTCTGGACTTGCTAGAAGAAAGCAAATGGGAGTCCTCCGTGGAGGCCTTTAAATTGTCACCCCAGCTGGCCCCGGACAAGATCCAGGAAGTAAAGGAGGTTTTAGCAGACTTTGTCTCACTGTTTAGCACCAAGCCTGGACTAACCCCCTTAGCAACGCACGATGTGGAGACAGAGACACAGATGCCCATATGGTGGACAGCGTATTGGGTGTCAGAGGCTGTTCAAAAGGACATTAGGAGGGAGGTGGAGGAAATGCTGGATTTAGGGGTAATCCAGAGATCCCACAGCCCCTGGGCCTCACCTGTAGTCCTTGTGCCCAAGCCAAATGGCTCTACTCATTTCTGTGTGGACAATCATGGACTAAATGCAGTCACATAGTCAGACACCCACCTGATGCCCTAGATGGACGCACTCCAGGACAAGTTGGGAGGGACAACCTACCTTACGACTATTGACCTGACAAAGGGGTATAGGCAGGTAGAGTTAACTGACAATGCTAGGGAAAGGTTGGCCTTCATCACTCTGATAGGCTTATCTGAATTTAAAGTAATGCCTTTTGGAATGAAGAATGCCCTGGCCACTTTCTAAACATTGGTGAACAAGGTGTTAAATGGTACTGAGGAGTACGCTGTGATATACCTGGATGACATTGCAACCTTTAGTGCCAGCTGGGAGGAACACTTGTCCCACCTTAGGGAAGTGCTGGGCAGGATACAGAAGGCCAGACTCACTGTCAAAGCTGAGAAGTGCCAGGTGGTCATGGCTGAAGAGGCATACCTCAGGCACGTTGTAGGCCAGGGACAGTTCCATCCTAACCAAATAAAAATAGAAGTGATCAAGGCATGGCCCAAGCCAGAAATGCATAAACAGGTTAGGAGTTTTCTAGGGACAGCAGGGTATGTGAGGAAATTTATCCCCAATTACAGTGCCCTGGCTGCTCACCTATCTTACCTGGTAAAGAAAAAGATGCCTAAGAAAATTACCTAGGAACCAGTCTGTGAAAAAGCCTTTATCAGATTGAAGGAGACACTGTGCAGTACTCCTGTATTGACAAGTCCTGATTATAGCAGAACCTTTATAGTCCAGACTGATGCCTCAGAAGTGGGAATTGGAGCAGTACTGAGTCAGACATCTAACCAAGGGAAAGATCACCGTGTAGTGAGGGACTGGAAGGAAAAGTATGCCTCTTTGCAGATGACACAAAGCTTTGCAACAGGGTTGATACACAAGAAGGTGTGGAAAGGATGAGAAGGGACTTGGCAAGGTTGGAGGAATGGTCAGAAGTATGGAAGCTTGGATTCAATGCAAAGAAGTGCAAAATAATGCACCTGGGAAACAAAAACCCAGGGGAAGATTACACACTGGGGGGTCAGTAGTAACAACAACAAAAATGGAAAGGGACCTGAGGGGGTAATCATATTAAATGACCATAAGGTTGACAAGCAATGTGAGAAGGCAGTAGGGAGGGCTGGGGGGATACTAGGATTTATAGGGAGAGGCATCACCAGCAGGAAACAGGAAGTTGTTATCCCTCTGTACAAATAGTTGGTGTTACCCCATCTGGAGTACTACGTCAAGTTCTGGAGACCCCCATCTCTGCAAGGACATAGACAAGATGGAGGCAGTCCAGAGGAGGGCAACTAAAATGGTGCAGGGCCTGCAAGAGAAGCTATACGAGGAGAGACTAAAGGAGCTTAATAGGTATACTCTTGAGGAAAGGGGGGGGCATGATAGAAACTTTTAAGTACCTCAGTGGAATCAACAACCTCCAAGAGGGTAGCATTTTTCAGAAAAAGAGATGTGCAAGAACAAGGGGACACAATTTGAAGATAGAGGGGGGACGGCTCAGGGGCAAAGTGAGGAAGTATTTTTTCACACAGAGGGTGGTGAACATATGGAACAGCCTTCCTGAGGAGGTTGTGGGGTCTAAAACTGTGGGAGGATTCAAGAATGCATGGGACAGACATAAGGCATTTCTTGTGGGGGTAGGAAGAAAAAGACTGTTGGTTTACTAGGATCTGCAGCTTATCCTGTAGGAAGGCCAAGCGGTCCTTATCTGCCATCAAAGTCTATGTTTCTACATTACCTGAGTAAAAAATTACTTCTTAGGTAGCAGGCTTACTCTACTGTAGAAAAATAGTGTCTTGCCATAGTGTGGGCCCTAAAGAAGTTAGAGCCATACTTATATGGGCAGCATTTTGAGTTACAAACTGACCACAACCGCCTGGCTTGGCTGACACAAATGGGAAAAACTAATGGTAGACTATTAAGATGGAGTCTTGCCTTCCAAGGGTATGACATGACGATCTTACATAGGGCTGGAGCAACCAATCGGAATGCAGATGGCCTGTCACGTCTATATGATGAGTGAACTGACTTAGGGAGCTCGTCCCATGCAGGGGATAAAGCTCCCAAATTCAGTCTGGGTGGGGGAGGAGTGTGATGCTTGGCCAGCTGGTTATGATTATTCTGTGATATTTGTAATATAAAAATATAGTATGTGATTGTCTCACATAAGACAGCCTGGGCTTTCATGGGTGCCCCCCTCCCAAGTTTCAATGAAGCTACAGGATATGTAACTGACAAGGAGATCTCTGTAATGTAATTAACTTCCTTGAGAGATTGCATTTTATGCCCTTTTATGAACTCATGCTTTGAAGTTGGGAAACTAAAATATACATTTTATTACAGGTCAGAATATCATTTAGCTGATTCCTGTTCTCTATATTGCACTTAGGTGACGGATTTCAGGATTGTAAACCTCAAAGGAGCTGGTGGATCAAAGACTCATAATTTGGGAAATTAGTTTTTGCTTATGTCACCTTATATACCTCCTGATAGGACATCATGTTTGTATTTTTTTATATTCTAAAAGGAGGGGGCTAGATGACTCACAGAAAGGGTGTGGAGAGACAGAGTTAAACTAATACTTGTGTCTGAAATGTTTGAGATATATACCATCTTGGGACTCTAGAAAGACACTGCTCTCTGATTTAATTTAACTGCACTTACAGAGGTAATACATTAGATAGAAAAGATCTAACTGTATGTTGGTAGGAGTTTGTTCTGTAGTTTTCCTTGTTTTTCTTTTATGTGATTGTGATGCTTTTTGATATATTGTTCTGTGTTTACATTTTTCATATTTTTATCATCTTTTAGTAAAGAATCTTTTATTTGAAAGACTGCCTGGGTGTCTGCCAGTTCTTTTTTTTTTTTGCATGTGACGTATAGATAGTTAAGTCTGACAAAACTATTCAACAGTTTGATGGTGTTACTGAGCTTGAGTAAAAAGGTAAGAATATACCTAAGGTCTCTTGTAGAGTTTTAAGGGTTCATTTTGGAAGCCTGGATTGGTGCCCCAGCGAAAGATTGTACCGCAGTCATCGAAGAGGGTACATATCTGAGCCTGTTCATTTTGTATGCTAGCATAAGGTTCACAGTTCGAATCCCCCAGAACTTGAGACTAAAGGTGATTCAGACCCAAAAACAGACAGGAGGGTTCCCCTGTCTGTTACCTGTTCACACTATTGCGCTCTGAGGTTGGCACTGTGGTAGCAGAGAGCCTGACCTGCGGAGTGCATTTGTGACAGTTTGGAACAGCTTATCCTGTAATGTATCCTGCATTGCTTGGTCATCCTTTTCGTTAGTGGTTGGCAAAATTAGTAGAATCCTTTTCATGCAAATTTCATGAATTAAATAGTGACTTTAAAATGTGCAACATATGCTTAAAGTGCACTTTAAAAAAAATCACATTTTTAGAGCATGATCGTTTATTGGGAAAAGTGTGCTATTTGCTGAAATTGTCCATTACTTTTAAATGATTTTTTTTAATTTACAATTTGAGGGAAGTGGCACTATTTGAATTAAAATGCACTGGTGAGTTGGCCCATCAGTGCAGTAGTAGAGCTAATGCACTCAGTGCTGCTGCCCCTCTTCAGGAATGAGCCTGGATTGTCTAAGGCTGATGATGGGAGAAGGCTCGATCATCCCAGAGGATGAGCTCCACCTTTGGGGAAGGAGAGTTCTGTTTTTTGCTGCTACGCTACTACCTGGCTTGATTACAGATGGTAGTGTGGGTTGAGGACTGAGGCAGGCATAGCACTGTGGTAATCAGTGAACAGGCACCCTTTGCAGTCACATGCCCCTGGTAACATTGCACACAACATCCTAGGAGATAGGGAGAAAATAGGCCCCAGCACATGCAACAAAGGACCCTATATATTGAGGCCCTGCACAGTCAACTATAGCATCTTTTGTCAAAACAGGAAGCTTGTTGTAAATCCATCACCCACTATCCCTGCTTAGGGGAATTTCCCAGTGGGGTGCATGGGGTCAGGTGTGCATTGGGAGATCCAGGGGTAAATGGGAGCTGAAAACAGGAAGGGGCTTGAATAGAATGTAAAACAAAATAAAAAAAACAGACATTGGCAAATTATGCCAGATTCTGGTACAATTTTGCAAACATTTCTTGAATGCGAATTAGTGCTCATTCACATTTTATTTAAAATGTCAGTTTCAGTATTTATGTGTGGTAGGTAATCATTAATTACATGCAGCATGAGTAATTACACTGTAGTTACTTGTTTGTTGCAAGCAACTACATTGCAATTGCGATACAGTTACAGTGTAGTTACATGTAATTACAGTGTAGTTAACTGACAGTGTTACTGAGTGTTCATACTGCTTTTTTTAATCAATGGTCCATACACTGAGAAGAAATGAGCCCATCTGCTCCTATGTGTACTCATGGACATGCCTATTGACACCATGCATAACCATATGAGCACATAAGTGCACCTTTTATTTTCATTTTACTCACTTTTGCAGATCTGACCAGTTGCTGGGCTGGGGGAGGTAGGTGAAGGAATGGATGTCGGCATGTGCATTACTAAAAGGGTGGCACTTATTTATTGCTCATTCCCCTAGAGATTTGTCTATGTGTCTCTTCAGTGTTTCTGGTGCTCCTCCTCTGGTTGCTCACCATTCACATGTCCCTTTTTGTCCTGCATAATCTGTAGCTGTAAGTAGGTGGCCTGTTCCTGCTTGTTGCTTTTTAAGGTGAAAATGTATCTGTTTGGCCCATGGCATGTGATACTGGTGGGTTAGTGGGTGAGTAGACAAGTGGGTGGATGTACAGGCCAACAAGCATGTGGGCTTGTGGATGGACAGATTGATTGGGATTTAAACCATACCAGGTTACAGTTACTTTACCAAGCATACCAAAGATTTCAAGAGACTGTACCAAGAATGTGGAGCACTTCCAGAGTTAAGAGGTAGAACTAGCTGGGATGTTCAACCACCATCCAAGAAAGCTAAACCACCCATGTGTCTATTCACTTCCTTTTGCATTTACTGTTTATTATTCTATTGGTTTTGCTAGGCATACCAAAACATCTGTACCTGAGGATTGATATCAAAGTTAAAAGTGTGAGAGAGTCCACGCCCAAAGCTAATTTGGGGAACAGGGCGAGCAAGTCCTGTGCATGGTATATTAAAGTCTCCCTAGCCTCCCTGTGATTGGCCAGACCCCTAACCTAGATTCTGATCTGCCCCATCTATCTGCCATTAGCCCACCTCCAGTACCTGGGGCTAATTGTGGGTTCCTCCCAATGAGAGATTCATAGAATACCATCAACCCAGTTTCATGGAAGGGGAAGGGAGAATCTAGACCCCACATCCCTTCTCTGTCTGATGCTTCACTAAAACTGCAATACTGGTATAAACATAAAAGAAAAAAGTGAAAATTTGGTTTTAATGAGTGGGTGCCAGAAAGAGTTGAACCTTTCAGTATTAAATCATTTCGTAATAAATGACTGTACTAATCAAAGTAAAAGTTGCTTTTGCTTCAAGGAAGATGTGAGTACAGTACTGCTCATGTTGAGTATGTATGCTTCTTAATAATACAAATGCTTAAACAAAGTGATGTCCAAGCCTGTGATATGTATCTTTCAGTTGCCATTCCCCAGACATGAAAATACATAGACAGTGACATCTACAGGTGGTAGTATGTTATAACACAACTGACAGTTGCAGCAAAAGACAGTGGTAATTTATTTCCTGAAATTTCTGTGATATCTCTAGAAAAATTCCTCTCCTGCAAGCAGTACCACAGTAGGTCCACCAGAGAGAATCTCTTTAGAAATATCACAAAATATCTGGAACTATATGCCCATGTCTTTGGCTGCAACTATACTGTACATGGACTAAACATCCCAGCAGATATTCCCAGAGAAAAAGACATTACTGTCCCAGAATGGATGCCAGTAGGGTTAGAATGTAAATGATTTACTCCATCCAAAACACCAGTCAACAGACAAAGTTTAATAAATGACCAATCCAACCTTGCGCTCAAATGATCTGTGTTTATGAGGCTTTTCTTACACTGGAAGACTATTTCCTAGTGCATCATATAGTATCAAGAGGCAGGTGATGGGTTAAATGGGGAAGTCAGGTTTGAAAATTGAGTTCCTATAGGACATTCTGATTTTGGTCTGACTTAGCCATGCATGGACTGGTTCAATTTAAAAAAAATGTTCCATATACCTGAAGCAAAGATTACTGAGTTATTCCTTTTAGACTGACAATATAGTTTCCACGCTGCATGGTCAAGAGTCTGTGGTTGTAGCAATTCAATCAGCATGGTTACATATTGAATGACTGTCCTCTCCCTGCAGGCAGTTTTCCTATTATTTATATTTAAGTGCCTATCAAAATCTAAGCTGAAAGTACTAAAGAAAAGCAATTTGTTTTTGTTCCTTCTTGGCACTCAAAAGGTAAAATGCAGCATAATAAACTTCTGCTTTGCTGTCAGTACACCTTACCTAGAAGCCTGTGATAGTCTTTAAATTTTCAGAAATAAATCATGCTACAAAAAGATGTTTCAAAACCTATGAATGACATATTAGTGCCATCTGGTTGCAGTCCACAGGGCCTCTATACCGGTTTAGGGCTGGGACCTCATGAACACATTTCTCATGTGACTAGCTTGATTAATAGGATCTAGATGGATTTCAGACATTGCGGTCACATGATAGATTCCTGTCCAACTCCAGTAGGTGAGAGGTGAGCCCAGCGCAAAAGGTTTTCCAAGAAACCATTGCTTTCTCCCTTCTCTGTATCTGTGGCATTCTAAAAGATGTGCCTGTAATGTAACAGTGACAGCTTGCCTTTCAGGTGTCTGGACACCTACATTTGCTATTCACATCATGACTACTGCATGCCAGTAGTGACTGATATGTCTATCTGAAAAGGCAGTGCAAGATATACATAAAAATGAGTATTTTCATGACAGTTACTTTAGTCAATAGTGCTTTTTATCCTTTAAAGACATTCATTATATTGCTGAGACTTCAAAGAGTGCCCTGTTTACCCCCTACTAAGTAGCTGAACAAGCTTCTGGGCAGAAATTCTTTAATGTATTCTGTATGAGGAAATTCTAATTGCTAGAACCAGCTCCTCTACGTTTCTGAGAAAGGGTGAGGGGACAATGTTAACCTTCATTAGGTCTGAAAGCCTTTGGGGGGATTTGCAAAAGTGTCAGAGGCAGGCACAGTTGTGTACCTGCCAATGCCAAGCACTCCATCATTTTCAGCTGTAGACATCTCTCTCTCTCTCTTTGCCAGAAGTGTTCTTGTGTTTACACTTTTTGAGATGCAGTTTGTACAAAATGTGGTACTCATATGAATTCTGTCTGCTGTTATAAATAATGCTATTTTAATTAAATGTTCGAACAAGTATTAAGTAATTCCTTTTAATTATTTTATTCTGAACATTATGGGCTTTTTTACAGCTTTTTGCTATTTTTTTCTAACTGACACTAGTATATAAACTGACTATAATGAAACTGATTGGGTTTGATATCAACTCAAAATCAGACACTATAGTCCTTCTAGCAACCTGGTATTATATCAAACCAGGCTGATATGAAATAAATCTGCATATTAACATGGTGTGACATTACACCATGATAATACAGAAAAAGACACAGCCGATCAATCACCAATGAAGGGAGCTGTTATGATGTAAACACTAACTGAAAACAGCTGTGAAAGTGTCTATTGGCTTACTATGCTCTCGCTCACTGTCTTGTTATGTTTGCTTACACGCATGTGCAAGAAACATAGTGCCATCATCCAAGTTTTCAGAGGTGTGGCACCTGTCTTCCAATTCAGTCAGTGTGTTTGCAGGTGCAGCAGCAGTTCTCCAATGAATGCTGCAGCAGTCTATGACAGCAGTTGAAAATGCAATGGCCATACAGTTGAAAGGCAGAACTACGCTTCAGTGAGCAGTGATAAGATATCGTGTGCTCATGCGTGCTCCCCCCACACACACACACATACATTCATACTGCGTGCTCATGTTTCCCCCCCCCGCGGACACACTGTATAGCTGATGGGGGTGCCCAAACCCTCGTCGGCTGTGTTGCGGTCTCCCCTAACAGAGTTCAGATGCCATGCTGGAGCCCACCCAGGGTGACAGCAGATTGTATAACCCAGTGAGGTACCCAATCCCCGTCGGCTCCACTATCCCCCCCAAAAGACTACAGGGTGCCATGTTGGGAGCCCACCCCAGCATGGCAACAGATCGTATGGTCAATGGGGGTGCCCAATCCCTAGTCGGCTCCACGGCCCTCCTCAAACAGCCTTCCAGCTGCCACGCTTGGAGCCCACCCCAGCGTGGCACAAGTCCCATGTCATCTAAGTTAAAAAAAAAAAAAGAAATCTGAAAGAAAAAAAAACTTCCCTCGCTGACTGTCCTGACCCAATCGTCCCCCTCCAGCTCCCACCCTCTGCACACCCTGCCTCTCCACACCCCCTCCTCACCCCATACTTACCTCCAGAGTCCAGTGCGACAATTTTCCGTTGACCAGGAACACGTCTGCACTCTTCAAAGCCAACCGCAAACTGAGGAAATGCAGGTAAGCTGTATAATGTAATAAATAGGGTTTTTTCAACTTTAGTGCATATCTCAGGCATTTTAGGGAATTTTTTCACCAGATTTTCAACATGGGGTTTTTGGGACCCCACCTCTTGAATTCTGTCACTGTCATGGTGATAATTGACCCCAAAAGGTGGTTTCACCTTCAATGCATGGACCCACCTTTTGGGACTGATTTATGAAATGACAGTGTCACAGTTCATGAGGTAGGCCCCCAAAAACCCTATGTTGAAAATTTGGTGAAACAATTCCCAAAAATGAATGTTTTACGAGCATGTATTGCACTGTTCCTAAACACGCTGGTAAGTTCACAAATTTTCAATATTTTCACTCCAGATTTTCAACACTGCCATTTTACCACACCTTCTTATGAGCAGTACAGCTGTCATTTTTCACATATTGGTCAAAACATGTTTCCGCCCATGTTGCGTACAATGGCACAGTCGGTGTGCGAAATCAATGTTCGGGACAGATTAAGAAAATCACATTGACACTGTTCATGAGCAGAGGTGTTAAAATGGCTATGTTAAAATTTGGTGAAATATGTCCATAAAATGACTATTCTGGCGACCATTGTGCGGTTTCCACGCACCCTCGTAACTTCATGAATTTCTAATATTTTCAGTCCAGATTTTCACCACTGGCATTTTTCCACACTTCCTTATGAACAGTACAGCTTTCATTTTTCACACCATGGCCGAAATGTGTTTTCGCACTTCCAGCGCAGAAATGCATGGTCGCTGTGGGAAATCACTGTTCGGGACAGATTAAGAAAATCACAGTGACACTATTCATGAGCGGAGGTTACAAAATCCCTGTGTTGACAATCTGCTGTAAAAAATTCCCAGAGTAATTGTATTAGTGGTGTGTGTTGAGCATTTTCTATGAATGCTCGTGACTTCACCAGATTTTTTAAATATTTTCACTGCAGAATTTCAACATTGCCATTTTTTGCACCTCCCCATGAACAGTACAGCTGTCATTTTTCACCTCCTGTTCAAAATGTGTTTTCACACCTGTGGTGCTAAATGGCGTAGTCACTGTGCGAAATCAGCGTTTGGCTAACAAACTGATATTGCCACTGTTCATAAGGTGGGGGTCACAAAAAAATCATGTTGAAAATTTGGAGTGAAAATTCCAGTGAATGCCTGAGGTGTTAGGGTTTCCAACCATAACACCCCAGACTGTAAAGATTGAGAGGCAACAGGGGTGTGACTTGGGATTCTCGCCTGTAATGCTCATACCATTCCACACCCTGCAGCCAGTGAGAGGCACCTAGGTGTGCCTTGGACTCTTCGGCCCCAAAGTTCACCCCACTCTCCTATACAGGACCCATCTCATTGTATTTCCTGATGGAATGGGGTGAGCATAAGGGCCAAAGACCCCAAGGCATACCGTGACACTTGTCAGTGTCTGCAGGGTAGAGTGTGGTGAAATGGCGTGGCCATTATGCCTGATGACCCAAAGGCACATCCCAATGCCTGTCAGTCTCTGCTGGGTGGTGGTGGGGTTGGCTTCAGTTCAATACTTCACTGCCATTCCTATTATGCAGCTCTCTAACTCCTACACTACCAATGCCAATGACAGCAAGCAAACATTCGGCATTGACAAATGCTTGTTTTTTATACATGCTCACTTGCTTACTTCTAATTCTGGTTGATATCAGACCGTAACAGATATTGAAAAAAAGAATATGGGTGAATGTGTAATTACTCATCCTTTTACATACCCTTGGTGTGTTTTTTCTTTATATCGGATGGCAGTATAGCCTAGAGGTTAGAGTAATGAGTTGTGAATGAGAATGGTACATCCAGCAGACCTGGGTTTAATTCCAACAACCTCCACTTGCATACTGTGCAACTCTGAGCAAGTCACTTAACCACCCCAGTGCTCCCGGGTCTCTCTTGAAAACAGGCACTTGTACCTAGTGGGCCTTACAATGTTACCAAAAAAAACAAAATAAAATAAGTCAGTCACTCACGCTATGCTGTTGTGATATATGTGGATAAACATACCTCCGGTATGTAAAACAAATGCATAGCACAGAGTCAGCCATACAGTATGCTATGTGCTGCCTAATTACTGAGTGGGTCCAATATAAGCCTAAAACAGGTACTCTCCAAACACCATAACACATGAGTAATATAGGAGTCTTGCAGTTCTTTTTTCAAAGTAACATTTGCTGACTCACACCTCACTCCATTTCAGTGACTGTAAAAGGGCCATCTGATCCAGTGCTTTATTACCCAGTTAACAAATAATTTAAATGAAAAAGTGACAAATGAGTGACCATATAACAGCAATAGTTATAAAATGTAATATATGGGCAGTATAAGTGCTCATATTGTACACACTTCAGAGTGTGATGCCAGTACAGTACAGTACAAACCACTCAAGTTTTGCTGTCATGGTTTATGTGGCATCACACACCTTCAGTGTGTAAAAAGGCTCATTCAGTGGTGACTTGCATCAGATTTCTCAAGTCTAATTGTATTACTCAGTATCCTGAGTGAAGAACTGTTGAGAACAGTTAAGGCCATCACTTTACACTAGCCTGTCTACTTGCAATTTGCCATCTGATCACTGGATGCTCAAGGTTAACTCATTACCACCTGGAGAGCTTTTTGAAATCCGAGTTTTCCATTGCTTAACCTTGATACAAAATGGCCACTGAGGTAAAATTAATCAATAATGCATGACATGGTGTGGTATATCATGGGATATCATCACGCCTTGGGTGGTTGGACACGAGGCTGCAGGCCGAGTGCATCCAATGGCCCGAGAAGTGACGATATCCTATGATATACCATGCCCTGAAGGGCATTTTTGCTATTATGAAGTGGCTTTAAAGTTTTAGTGGAAATAAATAAGAAAGAAACTTTTAAAATGTTTTAAAAATGTCTTTTATTGGGTGTTGGAAGGATATGTTTTCAGAAAATAGGCCCTGATGGGCTCTGAACAGCAGGTGGCGCAGTTGTAGGTAGAGTTTGTGGAACTCTTGTTGTACTCTGCCAGCACTGCTCTGAGTTTTGAAACTTTTTTTTTGACTGCTTGGACTGATGTGGGAGTTGGTGAAGATCTGTGTGGATTTATTTGGGGTTTTTTTTTGGTAAAATTCCTGTCTACTGAGCATCATGATCTGAATGGGAGGAATGCAGGTAGATATCTTCATTGTTTTAGTTGTGCTAATGGGGAAGTAGTGAGCGTAGCTGTTGAAAGGGGAGAGCCACAGAATGGGCAAAAATGCTCATGGAGGGCTGTTTCTGCTGAGTAACCCTGGTTCTGACTATTTTACTTGCTTTCTTTACTGCTTTTAAATGGGGACTCGGAACATAAGCCGCGGTTTCGGTTTGCCATTAGGAAGAGCGGTTGCAGTCTGCAGTGCGCAGGGGTTACAGTTGTTGGAGGTTACAGAGTCTGTATTTGTGGGCTAGTGGTGGGACATGGTCCAATTGTGTACCAGTGTCAGTAGCAAATAGATTGAGGCAGCCATTTGTAGTGCCTTTTGTTGCGTTGAGCACGCTGCTTTTGAAGTTATGAGTGGCAGAGTGTGAGGAAGAGCTGATGCGAGCAAATGTTACTTCAGTGTGGCTGTATTTGTTGTAAGGAGACTGGTGACCAGAGGTTTTCTGAAGCCGTGATGTTGTAGCCTGATATCATCACGGCTTTAAAAACATCTTGGCCAATCAGCTTCCTCTATTTACGATCTCCAGTTCATAAATGAGCTTGTAGAGGTACACTTATGCACATAAATGTTTCTGTACATTACCACCTGCTGACCTTTTAAGAACTCTACAGATGACAAACTGTGCTTATAGCATTTAAAAACAGTGACTTCAAATGACATGAAGCTTAAGAACAAGTTGAGACTGTGAACATTATTACATTGTACTCAGGATATCTTTTAGTCACGATGGAACCTCATGCAGGGCACCACATTAGCACACTGCTGCACATACATGATTTCATATGCAATTCCTCATATTCTTTTTACAAGCTACCTATGCACATTAATGACTTCTGTCACAACTGCACTTGTTATGGCATATTGCAGTGACTCCCATGGATCTTAGACACTCATGATGTTTTAGCGGTGACATGTCATGTCACATACCCTGGCAAATAAGGACTTGATATTTGAAACTACTGCAACAAGCATATAATATTCAATTTCTATTTTATTTGTGAGTTAAACATTGAGACAAGCTTATTTGCAATGGTTTCCATAGAGTAATTGTATCAAACAGTTACATAGTATAAAAAAATGCATAAGCGCAAAATACATAAGAATTAAATTACTGAGTAACTATGCTTAACTGGTGCCCAGTTATCTATGATACTGTACAGCATGTTTATGCAACTGAAATGCAGTTGATGTAAACAATCTCCAGTACACTACAATATGTCTATTTGATGTTGATGATACATACAATAGTAAAGCAAAACAAACCTACAGATATACAGTAAATTCCTTGGAGATTTCTGGATCAAATATGCCCCTTTCTTTTTCTCATCCTTTACATTCAATTAAAGTTCATTTATATGATTGTTTTGCACCCTAATGTTCAAATGTGGAAGCTAATAGCAAATTTCCAATATTTAATTTGGGTGAACCTATTATAATCTCAGTGGAACACATACTCTTCTTACTTTTCTGTCCTATTTTTGGCATATAATTTTCTTTTGAGAACATTATTAGAACCATGATATGAAATCCTTTATAACATGCATTGATTGAGAGCAATACATTAGCTACAGGGGACCTGTTCTCAGCTAACCTAAGATATTAATTTTTTTATGTACTGCAAATTAATAATTATTAACCATGAAACTAATGTAATAATTGTTATCGTATATATTACTTAAAGATCTCAGGTTCACAGCTACAGTATTTAATGAATAATTGGGTATAATGGTATGTCAGTGCCCAAATGTCAAACTATTACCCTCCCTAAAGCAATTGTGTGCAGAGCATAATGCAGCCAACACAGGAAAACATTGAAAAGAAACAAGGCGCTTTTATTTAGCGCTATGCTCATTTCTTGGGGTTGAAGATATTATTAATGATAGAATTCACATGTAATATACCATCTACTGTATTATGGACCATAGGAGACATTATTTTAGGATATTTAGAAAAGAACATCCTATTTGTTTTGGCATCAAGTCTTACGTTAATAAAATGTAGATATGACTTACAGGCTGCTAGATCCCAGTAATTCTTTGTATTTTTTTTTTCAAACAAAAGCATGTTATATTTAACATTTTCCTTTTCCTCAATAGCTCTCTTTTAATCTGCAAGACACTGCTGTACACTTGTACTGCTGTTTTTAAGGGGCATACCCACATACACCTAAAGACCACTGTTAAAAAAATGAAAGACGATCAACTCTGTTATACATGTGATATGGTTCATGCTAATACATTATATAAAACCATTTTTTAAATCAAACAGAATTGTGGAAAATGACCTCTCAGTATACAGAGCAGAACACTACTGGTGATGGACTCCTCCATCCTAAACAACAGCAGGAAGAGACTGTTCCCAAAGCTGCATCATCACAGCTGACTTTATCAAGCAGGAACAATATCCTAACACACATATCTCAGGATATATCAGACAGCGAACAAGCCAGGGCAGAGCATGCTATATCCTGAAGCAATTATTAAATGACTAAAGCAATTGTGGTCCTCTCCGTTAACATGTTCCCCTACTTCCACCTGGAAGCTTCTGGTAGACTGCACTATATAAATTTGGGATTAGGAAGATAGAGAGTGGTCTTTGGAGAGTGAGAAAAAGAGAGCGAGAGAGAGTTAAGAAGCAGGATCTCAGTTCATGTATAAAAGTGGACAAAACAAATCGCTTAGGACTTGGTCTCTAATGAACTATCTTGCTATGGTGGTCAGCCATCTCCATTTCTGAGTTTAATAATTGCTGCTCAAAGTCAAAAAAATTATCACTTCTACGTACTGAACTGTGATCCAATGAATTAGGGAAGTCTGCCCTAGTCGTGCTTCATATTAATAATGAAACTAAGAACTTTTTTCATTGATATGAAGAAAGAATGCACATAGGAAAATGGGGAAAAATTATTTACAGGCCCTCATTAACTTTAAAAATGTGAGTGCCCATGTGATCTGCCTAGCCTGCCTGTGCAATTTTCTAAATAGAACAGTCCAGACTAAGATGAAGAAAAGAACGGGGACAAAATAGCTACATGAGAGTAGTTGCCCTTGTTTAATCTCCTGATGAGATACTGAAGTAACCACAATACTTTGCCTCTGAAAAAAACACTACTGAGAAAAAATGTTCCCAAAATAGAAGTACAAGTTCCTGAATACAAACATATAAAGAAAGAATGAAACAAGCTAAGAAAAATGGAATAGAAAAATATAAAAAAAAAAAACTGAGCCTCTCACTTTCTCATATTCAGAGGCTGAGAAAGCAGAACAACATAGGTTTGATGGATTGCTACCTTTCTGAGATCCAAACTGGAGGCTTCAGGGATGCATTTGTTGCTGTACTAAGTGGCACTGGCCCCGCCCCTGCCATTTTGGTTATGCTTCCAATTTTTACTGATACAAAGACTTTCTGTTTGGAGCCTGGTGAGATTTCTACA
Organism: Neoceratodus forsteri; assembly: GCA_016271365.2. Taxonomy (NCBI): domain Eukaryota; kingdom Metazoa; phylum Chordata; order Ceratodontiformes; family Ceratodontidae; genus Neoceratodus; species Neoceratodus forsteri. The sequence continues at coordinate 127,319,766 of CM028136.1, read as the reverse complement.
CACACAAAAAAAAATATTTTAAAAAATATAATAGCACTGCTACACTGCTGAGTAAGACAAGAGACAACCACTAGTGGCGAGCATGCAAAAATCAATTTAGCACAAGATACTGTTCACAATGGGCACTATGCATCAATGGGTGGAGTGGTTATGCACCATGTATCTGTGGCATGTAGCCACTCTGCACCCATTGTGCCCCCTGTGAGGGATGCACTAACAGGGGGCACACAGCCCCTATGCACCTGATCTCCATGTTGTGCGGGCAGCAAGGCACCAGTGGTGGGTGGGGGGGTACCAGCACCATGCACCATGCGTTAAGGCACACAGTGCTTCCTATGGGGGTGCAGAGGAGGGAATGGGTTACACCAAGGGAGACCCTGCTGTAACCCACTATGCGCCCCCACAGTTGCCTGGTTGTGGTGGCACTTGGGATTGTACAATTTTGCCAGCCCAGCCCACTAGGAGATGGGGAGGGCAGGCCAGGCCCCTCGACTGAATGCCTGTATGTGCTGGTGCCCTGGGGTGCATGGCTCTGCACCCATGACATGCACCAGAGCCCCTTCCACCAATGGACATCCCCCTTCCCACACATGCCTGCCCTGACCGATATGTGTCATCGCCCCCCCCACAAGCACAGATCTGCCATGAACCCATAGGTGCCATGCTACCCCAACAAGGATATTGATATGTCAGTGGCAGTAATCCCCACAACCATTGCCCTGCAATGTGGTCTGTCCCTATCCAACATTGCCTGCCCACCCCTGGAGCCCCAATCCCAGCTCCCCTGGTGACAATAGTAGTGAACAGTTGCTCCCCACCCACCATGGCATTGACAACCTCTCCTTCCTGCTCCATACCTTCCTGTAGGTGCCGCAGCCAGGAGCAGCCAGCAGCACAGCCCTCCTCATACCTCCTCAGCCATTGGCCATCCCAGTGATGCAGGGAGAATGCTGTGTATGTATAGGGGTGAGCTTTTAGCATCACTTGGACTACTGGCTGCCATGGAGGTGTGAGGAGGTCTGCTCCACTGGAATTTCCTGGCTGCAGCAACTACAGGAAGAAATGGGGGAGGGAGAGGGCTTGTCAGTGCCATGGCAGGTGGGGGGTTACACTGACTGTCAATGTGGGGGCAAGGGTACTGGGGTGGGCTGTGGCCTGTCAGGACTAAGGCACCTCTGTGTGTGGGGACACTGACCACCATTGGGACTTGGGGTGATGGGTACGAGGTTGAGGGTCTTGGGGGCATTTGCCATGGTGGGGTCAGATGATATCTGTGCAGGGGGGCAGCCTATGGGATGGGGGTAGGGTTCCACTGCCAGGTCCATCTGTGCACTTGGAGGGCATCTTGTGGTACAGGCTGGTACAGGGGTCCACAGGATGATGGGGCTATGCCATGGGGGCTCTGGTGGCTGCCGTAGTCATTCACACACCCGGATTCACACTGTGACTTACAAGGGATTCACTGTGGGACCCATACCGGGCATCCAATTGGATGCCTGGCTAGGCCCACAACTCCACCCATGGCCAGCACCTGCACGGACAGGTGGTGGCCATTGATGAATATGGCTGGTGCCCACCTGTCCACAGGTGCAGAGCTACGCAAGTTTGATACAGGCCTCTGAAAAGTATTTTCACCAATTTGTGCATAGGGGCCAATATGAGAGTGTTTCACAAGCAAAGTAACCAATGATTTGGATTGACAGCACAGTTCTCTTACCCAAACAACTTAAAAAGGCACTTTTTTATTGTTTGGTAATCAGGTAAGACCTTGTGGGACCAAGGCTTATCTGCAGGTGTGACCTGGGAGGCTAAGTGACTTACTCAGGTTCAAACAGTATCCATGTGGATCTTTTTGGAATCAGACCAAGGTCTGTTGGAAGTCTGAAGCTCATTCACAGCTTACTGCTCTAATCTCTAGGCTATACTGCTAGTCCACCACCATTGCCATAGCCATAAGAGATAGTTGCTGGACATATAAACACAAATAAACACATACTGTGGACAGTACACCTGCAATGCAGCCCTCCATAAAAGCCAGTGTGAAAAACTGCATTTTGATTTTTTAATTGTGTTGGCAACTTGTGTTGTGCTGTTTTGCACCACTTAGCCAACTCAAAAGTAACTTTTGTGAACTGTTTTGGCCACTCAACAGAAATGCATTTGCAGTCCTGTCACTGTGCAATGCAATACTGAATTACAACTCTTAGGCACATGCTTTAGCAATGCCTTTGCTGAGTCCATCAACACTTATGTAACCTGTTTAATAATGCTAACACAACCCATAAACTTAGGAGTTTAATGAAACAAAGAACATAAATAAACAATGCTATGATTTCATAAAAAATGTAAATAATTAGAGATGTGTTGAGATCCATCTACTGGCATTTGTGTACTAGGTTAAATACATTCAAAATTCAAAGCAATATATCTTGCACATTAAGTTCCCCCACTTTACTTTGTCTGATTCATATTTAATCTACAATGTCCACTGTCCTATATACTGTGTCCTCTCTCTCTCTCTCTCTCTCTCTCTCTCTATATATATATATATATATATATATATACACACACACACACACACACACACACACACATATATAAAAATAGGGGATACCTGATGGGCGACTGTGGAATATGGAAAATATTTGCATGAGTGCAGAGTGAACTGTGATAATATCACAAGTGCCGAAGGCATGAATGATATTATTGCAGTTCACTCTGCATGAGTGCAAATGTTTGCCATAGTCCACAAGTCACACATCTTGTGCATGATTTATACAACAAGGCAAGTACCCTTTAGGAACTTTTTTTTTTTCTATGTTCTCTTCCTGTTTTTTTTTTATTTTGGTAACTGGCTAATTTTTTAGTGGGGACCTGGGAGCACTGGGCAGTTAAATGATTTGTTCAGAGTCACAAAGTATTGAACTGGAAGTTGTGAAAATCAAACACTGGTCTGGGTTGTTGGATGTAGGAAGTTTGGTCATTGCTTGTTACTATAACCTCTAGGCTATACTGACATCACTCTTTGAGTGTGGTCTGAGTGTGTGTAAGTGTTTCTTAATGGGCTGGGAGTGTTAAACACTATGAGAAACAGGTGCAAATCGTATGCAATGATAACTGTGTTACCTGCAGCTAGGAGTGAGAAACAGACTTTTTATTCGGTAAATTGTAGGCTATACTGAGACAGAGAGACGTTTGCAGTCAGCACTCAGAAAGAGAAACTGGTTTATGAAGGAGGCTAGTTTGAAGATTAGAGCAGCACAGTAATGGGCTAGGACTGTCAGAATAACTATGGGACACAGATGATTGTCTTTTACAATGCTAATTGAGTTAGTTGCAGGATTCAGTGAGAAAGAGAAACTGCGAAGCTATTAAATGCAGGCTGCAGTGTAGATAGTCTCACTCTGGTAACATTACCACTATGAGAATATTTGCTGGTGATGTAGACACTGTGGGTTTATCAGGAAATAAATCCGCAGTGGTGATGTCATCACAGTGATTATACAACAGATGTGAAAATAACACCACTTATTCATAGTGTTATCCCTTCACCCCTATTGTATAATTATATATATATGTAGTCACATACATTCACATGAAATGATAACAGCATATTTTTTTTAAGCACCTGAGTTTGTACAAAGTGTATATTATACAATGGCATGAGTAATTCTAGTGTTCTATCATTCCAATGCTCTGATAAGTTAGACTGCCCTAGAGGTAGTGATGTTATCTGACAGTAGCATCACTATAGCTAGGGTAGGCACAGAAATTACCACATGATCACTTCAGAAATCACTCCCTGCTCAAGCCACACAGAACTCAACCATGTTCATATAACTAAGCCATCATGGCTTCATCCCCCAACCAGACAGCAGTTCTGTCTGTATAGATATATGGCCTGCTATGGATCATGAAAGGGAAAAAGAACAACTGTGGTTGGAAATGTGAGCAAAAGAACAAAGACATAACAAATCTGAGTGATGAATGAATATTTTGCAGAAACTACATCTACCCTCTCACATTATGTTACCTTTCTAAGAATAACCTTACCCTAAAGGTGGGAACCAATGAAAAGGTCTGTTTGTGCTCTGGGGGACCAGATAATAGAGGACACCAGCTTTGTTTTGCCAAGCAGGGATTATGCTTCTAAATACCCTAATGGGTCATTCTGCTGGACTTTGCCTCCAGGGGAAGCAGACAACAATTTTTTTTTTCAGAAAGAACATTTTACGCAGCTTAATTATTCAGCAAAACCAGATGTTAGACATCACTCCAGCTTTGGTTTCAGGTCCATATGGGGTCTAGGGGGGCACTATTAAAAGGATCCTCAAATCAAGCAGAACAAAAGCTCAGACTAGGTGATGAGGTCAAGGAGGAGTCTGGCTTAGAGTCAACCAAGAGAGAAAGCTGGGGGATGGGCATGTATTAATGTTACATACAACTGCTCTCACGTAAGTATTGTTGTACATAAAATGGAATGCAATAGAATTATGACACTAGATGGAGTGGTGGGACTCCAATATAGTAAATGCAAAATGTTTTAATTAAGTGACAGGGTCTTTCTTGAAGAAAAACATATATCTGATACATGTAAATCTCCTGAGTTGATTAAATGAGAAAATAATGAACTGAGAGAGAACTTAAGCCAGATGTCTCATGTCAGAGAGCAAGAGAAGTTATTTGACTAAACACATAATTGCATATATTCAAGCAGGATACAGAAAATAACTTATCAGTACAGCAAGGTACTGGGGGAAAAAAATGAATAAATCATGAAGATATACATAATGATAGCTGGTACACTGTAGTTTACAAAGAAAAACAGAAAAGGAAGCGTGGCATATAATCGTCATATTGAATTAAGAAATAGGTCTGAGCTCTTGGATCATTTAGAAGGTGAGCAAAAAAAAAAAGCTCCATTTTTAATAACATTGGAAACTAATCTAGATAAACCTCTGCAGTTTACTGCTAACCCTATCCTGGAGCACAATGCTGATATGAACAGGATTTTAAAGAGGAAGACAAAGATGCCTGAGCATGTTCTGCCCATGTCTGCATCTTCCCACATGCTTCAAAACTCAGGATCCTTATTTCCAAAGAATCCAGACATTTTGAGACAATTTCTACTATTTGCAGAGGCTTGTATAAATTTTTTTATTTATTTAAGAGATTTACCAGGAAAGCATGCTGAGCTAAAAGCTCGATTCCAGAAGCAACCTGGGTAAATAAAAATGATTCAAGCAACCTTTTTTAGATACCAGCTCTGCTTTTTGTAACACAACTGCAAATCAAGTTCAGATGTTGATCCAAACTTTGCATGTAGTTGTGTCAACAATGGGATATGGCCTGTTGAAAATCCATCCTCAAACATTTATCCACAACAATTCAATTGTCAGAAAAGGCCAAGAACTGAAATCTCACAGCCGTGGCCTTTCCCCACAATTTCGTTGCTGGCAGCAAACAGTTTTATTTTATAAATATAGTAGTATCTCTCTTGTATTTTCCTCCTCAGAAGAATAAGTACTCCCTTCCATTCATCCCATATAACATCCCAACACCCCCCCATTGTATATAAATTAAAAGATCTGGTTGATCCCCTCATTTACCTGTACTTTCTTTAACTACAGTGGAGCCAGCCATAATACAATGCAATACTGCAATAGATGTATTGCAGTAAACAAAGCAGTTTCAATGGCAGTTAAACCCCTTTGTCATGCAGTAACATTAGAAACTGCATTACCTTTTGAACAGCTCCACTATATGTCTTTTGGTGAATGCCACCTTTTCCAACCACTGTAGCATCAAACACCATCAACCACCCCTGTCATGTAATATGAATTGGAAGAGCTGATCCCATTGACCCATCCCTTACAGAATTATATGAAATGCTTTTATGCCACTCACATAAAACTACCCACATTATAGGCATGCTGCAAGCATGATTTAAATATTACATTGAAACCAACTGCATGCATGTGGCATGCATGCAGTAAGCAAGTGTGGAAAGCATGCTTTTTGTGTTAAACTGGAACAGACTGCATGCATGAGGCATGTGTGTACACAGCAAGTGGTCACTGATAACTGTACACATAAAAGTTAAGTGACTTTCTCCGGATTACACCATATACAAGTGGGGGTTGATGAGATTCAAACCCAGGTCTTTAGGTCTTCATATCTCTTGGTTTGCATTTCGGTGTCTTTAACCACTAAGCTATATTGCCTGTACACATATTGCTTGCTTGTACTTCAATACAAATCTGCATTCATCTGCACACATGAGGCATGCTTATAGCCACTGTTATACCTTTTAGTTTTCTTGTCCCCCCTCATCTTAGCTGCACAGCTGAACTGTAACACACATCCCAATGGAAACACATGATGTTCTTCCCACCCCCAATACACACACATACCAACACAACTACTTAATTACTTCTGTCTGGTGTATACTCCTGCTATTTTCTCTCATAGTGTTGAATGCTTAGACACAAACAGACTTTAGGGGCAAATACAAAAGTAGCAATAACTCATCCACCCACTTAGCCAGCCCCCCTATGCACACACACTGCAGTGGATGTAGCCATGCTGCTACAAACAACCTAACAAGTATAGATATAAATCGAGAGCCTCTTATCTGAGTACTAGGAACCAGAGGTAGGAGTCTTTAAGAGATGATGTCCATGATTCAGAGTGCTAGGGCATACCCCATTGAACTGAATGGAGTTATTCTTCATTACTATTTTATACATTATTAGGGTGAGTTGGAGAATAATGATGGCCATTGTCCTACTATCAAGACCCTTGTTAGTCATGCGGGGGCCTTCATTAATCTCCAGCTCTCTATGAAAAATGTATAAAACAGTAATGAAAAATACCCCAATTCATTTCAATGGTGCACAGCCCTGCAGTCTCCCTTGCCCTATGTCATAATGTGCCTCAGTGTGGGAATGTGAATTTAAGCTTCACTTGGGGGGGGCATAAGCCTGGCTATACTGGGGCTGCAATAGTCTGTGCACACAATACCACTCAACTGTCCCTGAATGCAAGGGACAGCCCTCATTTTATCCCTGAAAACTGCTCTGCTCCTCATTCATCCCTCATGGAAAACATGCTGCTCACACAGAGGATGTCCTGTAAATTTAGACTTTATGGTAGGGGCACAATTTCAGATTTCAGCAGGGTGGAGCCAACAACCAGTGGAGGCCAGGTGCTAGTTAGCCCCTGGGTGGCAAGCTCTAGAATGTCTGGAACACCTCTAAAAGGTAAAACTTATTTGTTGTGGCTGAAAAGTTATATGCAAATTAGGAAAAATCCAAATGTATAAGATCCATCTGTCTATACCCTGGAGCAGTGCATCAGATTTGGGCTTAAACTCACCCAGTTACTAACCAATTGTTTTCCTGCCTGCAGTTCTGACTCCCCCCTAAGAAAACTTAATCCCAATTTCTCTCCTTGACTACATTCCATTCAATACCTATCCCTTATGGGTCATGAAGCCACCCAAAAATGCAGAAAAGTGAAAAACACATCAATATTTCAGTCCTTCCTCCTTCCCCCAATCTCCTTGTAAAAAAAAAAAATTTACTTTTACTTACCACTCTTCCATCCTTCTGTCAGAAGCTGGATGCTAGAACCAACATCCCACATCCCCAGCGTGGTTCCCAACCAAGTCACCTCACCAACCAAACCCACCCAACCTATGTTGCTTGCTTCTTGCTTGGCTGCTGCCATGGTTGCTGTCACACTGCACTGATCAAGGCCTATGAAAACCACCCACACCACTGTCACTGCTGCTGCTAGGCCTAGCTTGCTGCTGCGGGGGGTCTGTGCTGTTTATTTTTGTGAGGTGAGTCTAGTAGAGAAAGTAGGCAGCCTAGTCTTAAGTTAGCTTCTAATTCACCCTCTTCCCCTTCAGACACCAGGGGACATGGAGACTCACTAAAAGCAGACCAACAAACATATGTCCCCACAACACTGCTATTGAGACTTCAATGCTTACTGACTCCTCCAAGCTGTAGTGTGCAGCCTGTCTACTCTGTGACAGGAAAGCCAGTATTGCACTCACATAACTCATGTGCTCTTGCTTTGCTGAAGCTCTTCCACATCACTTGTTATGGCACTGCTACCAATAGGGGGAAAGAGTGAACAACACAATACAGACACATTCAAGTCAGGAGTGCACCTTCAGCATGAGTGCACACAGGCCTGGGGAGGCACTTATTGTGCAAAAGATTAAATCACAATTTAATGCTGTTGTTGCCACACCATAAGGACAACCTAGGCACACATGCAGGGGAGGGGACAATGGCCTCCCTCTGCCCTACCCAAATGGCACTCCTGCTTTATGGTAGAAATTCATTCTCAGGTGCTAACATTAGTACAAGCAAATACAGTGGCTTCCATTGTGTTCTGAGGTACTGTATCTCCATGTTTCAGAATATGTCCTGATAATTGTCAGAGTTAGTGTCCCTCATTGTCCCTCATTTTGAGTGCCCATATCCCTCATTTCAGTGACAAAATGTGAGGTATGGTGCATGCTTCCAAGGTCCTACTCAGCACAAAGAGCACTGAGCATGGCCATAGTGTGTATATATGTTCCATACAGAATGAGAAAGGGAAAGTAAGTGAGCCAAAACAGTTATGGCGAAACACATTTGTAGCACTAAATATGCATAAAGGGATTTGCATGGCACAAAACAAAAAGGTCAGGCTTCCCAACATGGAGGCCACTCTTCACACATCTGGAATGGGGGATGTTGGCTGACTATATCCTAGGCCAGGGGTTCTCAAATGGTGAGGCCAGCCTCCCTTGGGAGGCCCCAACCTGTTCCAGGGGAGGCTCAAGCAAGTCTTAAAAACTACTGTATTTAAATTTTGAGTTTTATGTATTTTGTGTGAAAGGATGAAGCAAATTGAAAGAGGATAATAGTAAGTGGATTTTATGTATTTATTTACTAACAAGTGACAAAGGAAGGTGAATGAGCAAAGGCTCATTTCAGGTGTACCTGGGGAAGGGTAGGGAGTGAATACATTTCAAAAGGTAACTGCAAAACAATCAAGAAATACACAATGAACAATAGTGCAAACAAATACGAGCAATAAACTAATAATGTGTGATGGTAATTGATCAATTTGTAGACTGATAGCAGAACAGCCCAAATACAAGGGCTGAGCATAGAAGTGCTAAAAGCAATAGCAGGAAGGAGCAAAGTAATCCTGGAGAAATTGCTTAGGAGCAGGGAAGGAGAGGGAGAGGTAAAGTATGTAGGAAGGTTATTTCATATAGAGGGGAAACAAAGAAAGTAGTCTGACCCATGAAGGTACTGCAACAAAGGGTAACAATGGTTCAAGAATGAAAATAGTGGAGCAAGTAGGCTGGCCTGTGGGGGGGGGGGGGTGTACAATAAGCTGAATAATAATATTTGTTTTATTTATTTGTTATTCAGATAACACCTTTGAGCACAGGAGCTCTTTTTCAAAGGTTCCACATCAGTGTAAGACAAATAACTGAATGTGAGCCAAGTATTCAAAGGGGTTTCAGTTTATTCATGGGGCCAAATATTCAAACTGCGCCATTCTGTGGAGCAAGCCCTTGCGCTGCTCAAAAAAGTTGCGCAGGGGTGTGGCCAGGGTGATATTAAACAGATCTGCGCTATTGAGCAACTCCTCTGAATATCGCCCTCTGGCCACAGCCACTGTGCATGGCACAGTGGAACTTGCACCACCGCAAGTGGTCAGAGTGGAGCATTCAGATGCGGTTTTGCACCATGCGCAAATCTGCGATATTCAAAAGGTGACATGCAAATGGGGCCCTAATTTATGCAAGGCGCATGTGGGGCCATTTGCATCTCATTACGGCCCCATTTGCATGCCATTAGCATGCAGGTGCGCCAATCCCCGACGAATTGCACCTGGCGCCCTGCCACAGCAGCAGCCATCGGGGACCGACAGCTTCTGCAGCCCGATCAGGGCAAGTAAGCAGTCACTTTACCGGATTAGTCTGATCGTGGGCATAACGCACAACCCCCGACTAGCCCGAACATCGCTGGCATGACATATGAAACCCTCCCACTAGCCCAATCTGGGCATAACAGCAACCTCCAAAGACCAATATCCCTGGTGATCCAGTGGACCGTGAAGCCCAATCATGGGCATAAGTTCAAACCCACCCCCAAGTTCAATATCCCTGGTGATCTAGTGGTCCCCACCCCACCCACCCACCCACGGAGCCCCACCACCCCGCCTCCCTCCCGTCAGCCGGTGGGAGCAGTACCCCACCACCTGCCAGCCCCACTGCCTGCCGACTGACAGCTCGTAGCTGTACGCCCATTGGTTCAAAGCATGAGCCAATCGGGCGGCATCCCATACCGTACAAGGCAGTCCAGATAGTGAATGAATGAATGGGTGCTGCCGCCCCCGGCTGAGCGGGGGAGGCGGGTGGTGGGGCTCCATGGGTGGGTGGGGTGGGGAAACCACTAGATCACCAGGATATTGGACTTGGGGGTGGGATTGAACTTATGCCCACGATCAGGCTTCAAGGGTACACCGACCACCAGGATATTGGTCTTTGGGGTTGCTGTTGTGCCCGCCGATCGGGCTAGTGGGGTGTTTATTACATTATGCCCGCCAACGGCAAAACATGAATGTGAATTCATTCATTCACATACCTGGACTGCCTTTGTCTGGTATAGAGCGCACGCCCATTGGCTCATGCTCAGAACCACGGGCATGCAGCCCTACCCCAGCTGTCAGTCAGTGGGTGGCGGGCGGCAGGTGGGTGGGTATGCTCCGTCGGCTGATGGGGGAGCGGGATGGTAGGGCTCGGGTGGGTGGGGTGGGGCACTAGATCACCAGGATATTGGACTTGGGGGGTGGGTTTGAACTTATGCCCATGATCAGGTCATGTCCACTGGACTACCCAGGACATGGCCTTGGGGTTGCTGCCATGCCCGCTGAACGGGCTAGTGGAGGGGGTTCATACGCTATGCCCAAGGATCGGGCTCGGGGGTTCTATGTTATGCCCGTGATCAGGCTAGTTGGGGGTGGGGGAAGATGTCCTTTATGCCCGCGATTGGGCTGCTACGGTGGGAGGAATACTCTGCTGCCTGCGATCGGGCTATGGGGGGTTACTATTATGCCCGCAATCGGGCTGCAGGGGGGGCACCGGGAACAAGTGGAGGGCCACCCACAGGTGGCAGCTGCTGTGTTGCACCCTGCAATGTGGCAGCTCACCTGTGGGTGGCCCTCGACTTGATCCTTTTTTTTTTGGCTTAAAGTTGTGCAGGCACAGTTAGGGGGTTGCGCCTGCACAACTCTGCACGGCCCGGCTGAATATTGGGCTGTGCAGTTTATGCATGGTTCCTCCCCTTCAGTTGAGCATGCCTTCATTAGCATTGCGCTGTTGCTCAGCATGGTTTGGGGGGCGCAACTGTCTCCTGCTGAATATCGCAGAATGGCGCAATTTCAGACTTGCGCAGATGCAACCCTATTGTGCATGGCTCAGCTCTTTTGAATATCTGGACCATGGTGTACTGCACAAAGTACAGTACGTTATTTTTCTTTGGGGAGGCCCAAGATTATTTTAGTTTTTGGGGGAGGCTCAAAATCTTTTCCATGGATTTGGGGAGGCTCACTGTGACAAAGTCTAAGAACTATTGTCCTAGGCATTTAATGCAGTAAGAAACAATACTTTACAAACTAATGTCAATTTAATGACAAAAATTAAAAGCCATTAAACAACTTGCAAAAAGGATCAAAATTAATTAATTAACCTAATTGTAATGGGAAATCAATGAAAAATATATTTTAATGGCTTTATTTGCTAGCAGTAGTATGAGAAATAGAAATTGATGTGTTTTTTAGATGAGATTTGCACCAGCTTAGTTGCTACTCACATCGTAAGTGTGCAACATGTGAACTTGATGTTATATTTAAATGATGTTCACTCCAGCTAAACTGCCGCGCTCAGGTCACGCATGCAGCACGCAAATCTGACCTGATTTTCAGCAGATGTTCACACCAGCTTTCCTGCTGCACACATGTCAAGCTAACAACAACCAATCCTAATTTGTTTATTTATTTATTTATTTATTTAAAAGTTTTAACAGGAAAACATGTTGAGCAGGTTACCGCTCGATTCCAGATGCGTCCTCAGGGATAGGGACATGTGGAACATACATCATAACAAGAGTGTAAAAGAAATGCAGTTACATTTACATAAAGTAGAGGAAGACTGTACATTTTGAACAGTACACTATGCAGGAAGTTGTTATGAGAACTCAGAGGGGAAGACAGGAGCATACAAGTAATAGCCAAGAAGTGGAAGCACATGTGTGCAGCTTACATATTACAAACAGTAGGAGAAATAGTGCATGTGACAATTAATAAATAGGTATAATTAGCTGTGAAACAAGTATGAAACAAAAGAGTTTATACACTGTTCTAAGAAAGGACTGCTCCTGTGACCCCTAACAATTTGCTCAACAAACATGTAAACTACACAGGGATGGTGTACTATGAGCACGTCAAGAAGGCTTAAATATGAATTGTGGACTTGGGATACCAGCCCTTTGAATGGCCCTATGTGCAGGCGCATGTAGGGAAGAAGTGGGCCTTGAGGAGGTTGTTTAGGTGAGTCTGGTTAGTGAAATTACGAACATCTTCTGGGAGAGCATTCCAAAGTTTAGGCATGAGATAATTGAATGCAACCTGGCCCCTTGATATGGCCATGCGTGGAACATATAGGAGCCAGGAGTTACCACTCCTAAAGGAGTAGATGGGCTGTGATGGGACTGCGAGGGCAGATGCAAGGTAGGGAGGATGGGACTGTGCCCAGAATTTCGCAGTGGTCCTGATGCTGTGGATATGTCTGCAAGTGTGGAGCGATGTTAGATCGAGGGAGCTGTAGAGGTCACAGTGATGAGTCTGAGTGTGGCAGTTAAGGGCAAAGTGACAGAAGTAATGGAAAAGAGGGTCAAGGCTGGCTAGGGCAGATTTGGGAGCAGCACAGTATACTGTGTCCTAGTAGTCCAGAAACGGGAGGATCATTTTTTGGGCTATTTCCCTGCAGGCTGCCAGGGGTAAGCTACCCTTGTTCCGGTATAAGGTTCCTAGTTTTGGGCACAGCTTTTTGTAGATCGAGCCGATGTGAGTGGAAAAGTCCAGGTGCTGATCAAGCCAGACCCTGAGGTAATTGAAAGAGGTGCAGGTCTCAAGAGGAGTCCCCTCAGTGGTGAAAAAAGTGGGACTAGAAGGGAGTCTGGAGAGCCTTTGCCTTGTCCCAAAAGTTAGGGACACTGTTTTTGGGGGGTATATAAAAAGTTGGTTTGACCAAAACTAATGCTGTACCACATTAAAATCTTGCTGGAGAGTAGAGGCCACTACATCAGTGGAGGGGCCTGTGGCGAATAGTACAGTATCATCAGCATAAAGGTGTATGGATGTGTGAGTGCAGACTGAGGGAGGTTCATTTAGGAAGATTGAGAAGGGTAGTGGGCCTAGGATTGAGCCCTGTGGGACCCTAGTAGTAACAGGGAGGGGGGAGGAGGTATTAGCTCTGATTATTACTGATTGAGTAAGTAGGAGTGAAACCAGCTGGAGGCTTTGCCAGAAAGTCTGGCACTTGATAGTTTGGATAGCAGTAGGGAGTGGGAGACAGTATCAAAGCTTTAGCGAGGTCAATGAATATAGCAGAGGTGGTGTGCTCTTTATCCATGCCCATGAGGATGACGTCAGTGAGCCTTAGCAGGGAGGTTATGGTGGAGTGTGATTTCCTGAAGCCTGATTGGTAGGGTGTAAAGAAAGAGGATGAGTCAATGAAGGAGGAAAGTTGAGCTAGGACAAGGCACTCCTGTAGTTTGGCAAGGATGGGGAGTATGGAGATTGGGCGGTAGTAACCCGGTGATGAGGGGTCACTCCTTTTGGGAGGGGGATAACAGCAGCATGCCTCCAGTCAGATGGTACGTTGGACAGAGAAAAAGAGAGGTTGAACAGCATGGCCAGCGGGGTGGTAATTGCAGGGGCAGATAGAACATTTTGGAATCGAGCCCTGATGGGCACTTGCCTTTTGAGGGGTTGAGAGACTGCAGGGCTTTAAAGACAATGAGCTGAGTAACCCGACAGAAAGAGAAGCCAGTAGTCTGGTATGCTGTAGGCATCGAGGTAGGTGCATTCTTGAGGGGGGTGCAGAAGAGAGTCTAGAAGAGAGGATGCACAGCTGGTGAAGAAATTATTGAAGGCAGAGGCCACTTTAGCTGGTTCGCTTAGGTTCACTTTGTGTATGCTAACCACATGCAAAGACTACACCATTAAGCATGTGGCATGCATTCTGCATGTAACAGCCCACTTATATTTCTGTAAGGGATACTCAAATTTAGTATCAGTTTGATTCTTAATTTTTGTTTAATCCTCCCATCAATGACCCTTGTAGCACCTCCCAGACATTACTAAGTTGGTGACCAGCAAAATACCATCCAGTTGTCTCCCAGGATAATTTCCATGTTACGTGCAGTATCTGAGCTGCAGTTCTGTATCCATCAGTCATGTTTAATTACATGTTAAGGATTGCATGAAGGGTTATTATTCCAACCTATCTTTATTGATAGACTAGGTTCAACAGATCACAGTTTGAACTAACGATTCATCAGTCAGTTATGTATCCTTCAATAAGCATGATTCATAGTTCCAGAAACGTGGCTTCCATAGCAGTTTCCTCTAGAGGTAATTGATTTTTTTTCAACCTGCATGTTGGTGTGGGGTGGGAAACCATTTTACAAGTGTGGGGTAATGAGGTAGGAAGTACTGGACAGGTAATATATATGGTGGGGTCAGCAGGATAATCAAGATTTGGGAGGATGATGTTTTGTGTGTTATGGAGGCTATGGGAGGGAAGGACTGATATAAATAATAAGATTAACCAGTTAGTAAATTTGAAGCGGGTTGGCAGGATCAATTAGATAACAAACTTGAGGGATGCTGGTTGTTACAGAGATTAGGGGAAGGATTTTAGATATATATCTCAAATTAGGAAAATTGTTCTATCTGCTTTGAGCGTGTTTGTTAAATAAATAGTAACAAATAATTTCTTGGCAACTGAGAATGAAATGGCAAGTACTGTGTGTTGTATTATCAGATTTTAGTAAAGTGTTTGATCTTCGTGATCACACTATTTTAATGTAGACATTGTTTATCCTAGAGGTGTAAGCAAGTAAAAACATGTAGATATGTTCAATTTTTGACTGATAGGATTCAATGAATAACAAGACTGAAAAGATCTTCATGTGATGAGGTACAGTTTAAGGGAGTGTCTCTCAGGGAAACATACTAGAAACTCTCCTGTTTATGAAATGGTAAGTAACTTGGCTTCAGCTTGAAACTAATGAACCAAATGTATGTAGACAATATTACAATATACAGTGATGCCCAGTGTCAGGCTCCCTTGTGTGAGTCATTATCTTCAGTAAAGAACAGTCAATAATAGTCAAAAGTCTGGCACTTTTCACTTGCCGGTTTTCTTTTTTTTTTTTTGCTACAGTCATCTTCCCCTCAAGCCAGAGGGTTCTGGTTTGCCCCCCCCCACCCTGCTCGCTTACCTCCCCAGGTGGTGCCACCTGGCAGGTGCTGCCTCCCCAAGGAGGACATGGTCTCTTGCGCCGGCTTACCCTAGGGAGGGGCCACAGATGCAGGCATTAGTCACTGTGGGAGTGGTGGTGGAGGTGGAGACCATCAGGATAAGGGCCAGAACTTTTTTCCATATTTTGCTGAGGTCCCTGGAGGCAGGGTCATGCAATGATGCCAGTACCTGCCCCGTTCCCTTGCATGAGGTGCCAACAGCAGCGGTACTCCCAGTCTCCACCAGAGGACCGCATAGCATCAGACACTTCCCCCCCTCCAGAGAAGGAGAGCAACTCCTGGGATGCTCAATCCTTCTCCCCCTGGCTGATCCTCCAACTCCCAAGTCTGTCATTGAACCCAGGATGTCAGCACTGCAAGTGACACCTTGCCACTGAGCTGGTGGGCTGGCCATACCTGCCTGTCTTCTTGCAATTTGCAGCAGACTACTAGAATTCACAAGGCAATATGCTTGTGAAAACACACAAGGCACAGCCCTGTTCCTGTACAATGTAGCCTGTTGACTTTTTAATAACCCTTCAGATGACAATATGTTACAATGGCATGGTAGTGCCACTATAGATAGGGCTGAGTAGGCTGATGAAACACTAAAACCCCTAAGTTTGCACCTTATTAGCTTTGCCCCCATTCAATGGCATTGCACACAATTTTGTGTGTGTGATCTGGGGGCAAGGTCTCTTGATCTGAAAAAAAAGGTTTGTTCTGGTCAAATGTGTGGCTTCACAAAAATCAGTGCTTTGTTTTTTGCTGGTTGTTTTTTTTTTTTTTTTGTCATCACCTACATTCAAGATGGTTTGGAACTGTTTTCTGAAATTTCCAGGGTACAAAGGTCTCACCCTAGAATGGTGCCATTTGTTGGTTTGCGGAAACATATTAATCAATTTCAGAGTTATAAGGATTTGAAATTTTAGTTCTTAGCACACTTGGGTCTTTCAGATAGATGTTTTATATGAAATAAGAATGTTCTACTCAGAAAAGAAGAATCTTCTGTTGTGAGCCAAAATTCTTCTTTCATTATGAAAAAATCTTTCGTAAGGCAGCCGTCCTTTTTTTTAATTAAAAACCCATAAAAATGATGCCCCAGAGAAAAAAATATACATAAATCTAACTAAACAGAATCCATTTAGCTCCATTCTGGAGTTTGTTTTTCAAAAAAATGGCCCCAGAATATGGTCTTGTGAGATCCTCAAAATCCTTTCTGTGGCTTGTTTCATGAGCTGAAATTTTTCTTTCATGAGTCTCATAAAAGAATAGTTCTGTCTCATGAAAGAAAAATCTTGACTCATGAAAGAAGATGATAGACTTATCTGTATTCCCATTCTTCTTTCATGAGCCAATCTTCTTCTTTTGTAATCAAGAAATAACTCATGAAATAAGAAGGTTGGCTCATAAAGGAACAATGGGGGGGAGACATAGCCCACTGTCTTCTGTCATGAGCTGAGATGCTTCTTTAGTGACTTCTTTCATAATCACAAAAGAAGAAGGTCTGCTCACAGAAGAACAATGGGAAAAAAATAAGTCCAACATTTTCTTTTGTGAGCTGAGAGTCTTCTTTTGTGATTTCTTTCATGATCATGAGAGAAGAAGTTCAGGTAATGAAAGAAAAAGGGGACATCTATTTTTCACAGTTCTATCATGACATTAAATGAAAGAACCATTCTTCTTTCTGTCCATGGACCATCTGTCTGTCTGTCTGTCTGTCTGTCTATCTATCTATTTATCTATGTACCTATCTATCTATCTATCTATATTGTTTCTCTACAGGGTTAAGTGCAACAGGGTAACCACAAGAACTGTCCATGAACTGACTCTGTCTGGATGGCCAGTGGCTGTGGAGCTGAGAGGAGGTCTGTGCCACTTACCACCCTGTGCTGTGGCCACTATGCTCAGGTATGTGGATGGGGGGTGGGTTGTTGGTGCTAGGGGGGCTGCACGCTATATGATGTTAAAGGGGCTGCCATGTTCCAGTGGTTCATGGGTTCAGGCACTGAGCATGGATGGAATGGGGTGCTGGCATGTGGGGGCAGCCATATGGGACAGGGGTGGGGGTCCTGCTGGTGACTGCACTGGTCTGCAGTGCTACTGGGGAATGGGCTGAGGTCTTCCAGCCAATGGAGCTTTGCTGTGCAGGTCCAGGTGCCTGTGTTAGGCATTTCAATACACAGACCTGCACTCTCAAGCACAAGGGAGCCACTGTAGAACCCAAGTCAGGAATCCTATTGGATATGTGAATGGGTCTTCAGCTCTGCCCCTAGCTGCCCTGCAGAGACCTGCATGCTGGGGGGCTGGACCATTGACAGGTGACAGCCATTGATGAATACTGCTGGTGCGCATCTTTCCACAGGTACAGTGCTACACAGGTGGGATACACACCTCAAGTGCATATATCCCACCCCATGTGCATAGGCCCCATAAATTGGAGACTGTGATGTGCGCCATGGTACTGCTACTTTCCAACCCCTCCCAACTAGGTGGTGGCCCCACAATAAAGAAATAGGTGGTGGCAACAGAGTGCCCACCCTGAATGCTGCTAAACACCATCCTGACTCTGGGGTGTCCAACCCCAGTGTTGACTTTTGTTCCCTACAATAAAATAAACATCCCTTATTGATATTTTTTAATACCTAAAAAAAATAGGTCAATCAGTGATCTCATCCCCCAGCACCCCCACCCACCCCACCTATCTCTCTATCTGTCTGTCTTTCTGTCTGTCTAGCCATTTAATTATCTATCTAGCTGTCTTTATATTTTTGTTAAGCAGACTGTGGTGTCTACCCCTGGTACCACTACTTCCCATCTCCCTTCCCTTCAGATCATGTCCATCCAAAAGAAATAGGTACTGGCACTAAGATGCCCACCTCCAGTGCCACTGAGCACCATCCTCACTGTTGGCTTATGCCCCCTACAATAAAGAAAATAATCCCTCATATATCTCTTTTTATAGCTGAAAAATGAAAACGTCCCTTGGTGATCTTACCCCACCAGCACTCCCCTCCCTCCCTGTCTGTCTGTCTGTCTATCTATCTATGTATGTCATGTTCATTAAGCAGACTGGGGTGCCCAACCCCAGTACTGCTTCTTTTCATCCCCTCCCCTCCAGGTTGTATTCCCCCTCCCAAAAGAAATACGGGCGGCACCTTGATTTCCATCCCTGGTGCTGCTGACAACCATACTGACACTGGGGTGGCCAAGCCAGTGTCAGCTTCTGTCACCCTACAACAAAGAAAGCCATCCATTGTTATTCATTTTGTTAACATGTAAGAAAGAAAATGGTCCCTCATCAATCGCACCACTTCACCACACATCCCCCACACACCCTCACTCATCTGAACATGTTCTATGATATAAAACCACTACCCAACTGAACATACATCATGCTGCTGCAACTAGCGACTGCGTATGAGAGCATAAAATAAATGCAGTTTGATGCATTTCTATGGGGTTTTAACTTTTGTTCATAATTTTGTCATTTTTTAAATTTTTTACACCAGATTTTCAAATGTCCTTTTTTGTGAACCCACTTCATTAAAAAGGCAGTGAAATTTTGGAAATCCATCCTGAAAGGTGATTTCACAATTGTTGTGTGAAATCACCTTTTTGGCAGGATTTGAAAATGTTCTCTGCTGTTGTTCATGAGGAGGGGTCATTAAAATGCTATGTTGAAAATTTGGGGTTCAAAAATTAAAGAAACTACAAAGTTATGAGAGTGAGTTGAAATTTTGCAATGCATGCACATAACTTTAGTAATTTTTCACTATTTTGACCCCAAATTTTCAACAAAGCCACTTTATCACAATATGAATATGATATTTGTTATTTTTTTAAATCCTGGCTGAAAAGTGTTTTTGCATCTGTGCCACAGATTGATGTTTTGCCCAAGATATGAAAGTGTTCATCTATTAAGTTCATGAGGGTGGTTCCCAACAAGGCTACAGTATGCTGAAAATTCAGGGTAAAAATATTAAAGACAAAACACAGATATGAAGGTACATTGACATTTTTCTTTGCACATTCATAACTTTGCTAATTTTGACATCCGTCACTGCACAGAAATGCAGGGTCCACAGGGCCCTGCACTTCTGTAGGTGGATGGGATCTTGCCTTGGTGCAGGGCCCAGATAATTCTGTGTGTCTCCTTGGGGGTCTGCATGAATGAGGATACCTTTCCACTATATCAAAAAGAAAGGAAATTCTTTGTAAAAACTGCATTATTGCACCAGTCAGGGTTCAGCTTAGCACAACAAAAGTTGGGAAAAGTGGCATTAAGGTTTCCAAACAAAACTCCCCAACCCCACTGCCCAAGGAGCAAAAGGAAAAAAGAATTATGATTTTGGGTCTCTAAAGTCTTGACGAATGAGTGGTGGGGTCTTCCTTTGGCTTGTCAACCCTAATGCTCGCCCCTTCCCTGAGCAAACAAGGTCAGTCTTGTGTGTCGTATGCTAAAACACATTTTGTTGGTAACATATGTGGCAAGACATACTTCTCTACCATTAAAGAATGTAACAGTATGAGGCATTGACTTGGAGCTGTACATTGTGCTTTGGTTAGGAGGCTATGGACATGGGCAGGGTTGAAGACTGGGATTGACAGCCCCAAGGAAGACTCCTGTACAGATGAGGAAAGACTCAAGAAACCCAAAACCCTAATGTTTTCTCCTTTTGCTGCTTGGGGGGTGGGGCTGAGAAGATAGGGTTGGAAAGTCTAATGCCATATTTCCCTACTTTTGCTGTGTTAAGTAGGATCCTAACTGCTGCATTAACACAGTTCTTTGCAAAGACTATGTACTGTATACAGTATATATATATATATATATATATATACTGTATTTTATAGGGGCGTGGTTGTAGGCAGTTTAATGTTAAACTCTAAATTTTACACGTTAATAACTTTGCAACTGTTCAAATGGATTTGCATACAATTCAGCATGAGCAGTCTCAAATGGTAGAGCTCTTGTTATGCCAAGTTTCATTTCGATCGGATGAGCAGTTTTCATGCAGTACCACAAAATACATGTTTTGCCCTTTTTTTGGCTAATTTTTGCTGATTTCTGCCCATCGCACTGTGGCCACACCATTTGGAATGTTGGTCTGAAAATGTCAGGGTAGAAGGCAGGTTGCCCAAAGAACAATCCAGCATTGGTTTGTTGAAACAATATTAATCCATTCAAAAGTTATTTAAATTTTGGATTTTTGCATTCTAAGCATGCTCAGTTCAGTCTTAGATTTATATGTATGTTTTGAGAAAGAGGATTGGGATCATGATCAAGGATTTTTTCACCTTGCGAATGGGGATTTATTAAATCCCCATTCATGAGGAAAAAAGCCCCTTTCATGAGCCATCTTGTTTTTAGTTTCCCCCACAAGTAAAACACTATAACTTCTCCCACAGATGTCTTGTGTGGTATTACTAATATGGATTTTGTTCAGGGAGACACCCTTTACAAACCCATTCCTTTGGTTTTCTTTGTTTTTGTCTAAAACATCCATTCTTAATTTAAAAAATCTTTGATCATCACTCGCTAATGATCTTTGTTCATGAGGTGACAAAATCCCCATTCGCCAGTCAATCCCCATTCCTGAGCTGTCAAAATTCCAGTTCATGAGATGATGACCAGATGGCCCTAACTCACGAATGGGGATTGGCTGACTAATGGGGATTTCGACACCTCGCAAATGGGAATTTGGCTGATGAATGGGGATTTTGACACTTCACAAATGGGGATTATACAAACAAAATCCCCGTTCATGAGGTGTCAAAATCCTTGTCAGCCAATCCCCAAACATGAGGTGTCAATATCCCCATTCATGAGATGAAGACCAGGTGGCCACATGGTCAGATAGGACCATCTGGTCCTCAACCCATCTCATGATGTCTTGAATTTTTTTTTAAAACCTGCAAAAAAGAAAATGGTCTCTCGACTTCTCCGTAGTCCCCCCTCCATCATCCCCACCCTCCCTCTGCGCACCCACCTCCCTGCATCCCCTTACCCATACTTACCACTGGAGATGGGGAGCAGCGATTTTCTCTGGACTGGGACACGTCTGCAATCTTCAAAGCTGCACTGCAAACTGAAGAATCAAAGGTAAGTGCTGTATAATGGGGGTTTCAACTTAGTTGATATTTCAGCCATTTTTAAGAATTGTGCCCCCAAATTTTCAACCTGGGGTTCTTGGGAACCCACCTTGTGAACACTGGTACTGTCATTTCATTATTTGGTCCCGAAAGGTGATTTCGCGGTCACTGTGTGGAATCATCGTTTGGGACTGATTAACAAAATGACAGTGCTGCTGTTCATGAGGTGGGGTCTCAAAAATCCTATGTTGTAAATCTGGTGAAAAAATTCCAAAAAATAACTGCATTACAAGTGCACATTGTGCAGTTTCTATTCACTGTAATAACTTCACCAGTTTTTGTTATTTTCACTCAAGGTTTTCAACATTGTCATTTTTTGACATCTCCTTATGAACAGTATAGCTGTCATTTTTCACATCCTGCCTGAAATGGGTTTCCACACTTGTGGCACAGAATGGTGTGTTACTGTGCAAAATCAACTTTTGGGATGGATTGACAAAATCACAGTGCCACTGTTCATGAGGGGATGTCCCAAAAAGCCCATGTTGAAAATTAGTGAAAACATTCCAACAAATGACCATGCTACGAGCATGCATTGTGCAGTTTCTAAGGACACTTGTAACTTTATCAATTTTTAATATTTTCACTCCAGATTTTCAGCATTGTCATTTCTTCACATCTCCTTATGAACAGTACAGCTGTCATTTTTCACATCCTGACTGAAACATGTTTTTGCACCTGTGGTGCAGAATGTCACGGACACTGTGCAAAATCAATTTTCGACATGGATTAACAAAATCACTGTGCCACTGTTCATGAGGGGAGGTCCCAAAAAAACCATGTTGAAAATTAGGTGAAAACATTCCAACAAATGACTGTGTTATGAACATGCATTGTGCAGTTTCTATGCACGCTTATAAGTTCACCAATTTTTCATGTTTTCACTACAGATTTTCAGCATTACCATTTTTTACCCCATCTCATGAATAGTAGAGCTGTCATTTTTTTAAATCCTGCCAAAAAAAATTTTCCACACCTGTGGCTCAAAACAGCATTACAGTTGTGCAGAATTACATTTTAATAGGGATTTGAAAGTTTTCTATACTGGGTACGTGCTGTGAGGTGATAAGAAGGTTATGGTGAACATTTGGGGTGAAAATTATTTAAGATGCCACAGTTATGACTATTTGTTGCAATTTCACTACACCTGCTCATAACTTAATGTATGGAAGCACAGGGACCAGAGATCTCTGTGTTTCAACAGCTACATACATATGTGAATCTATGGAGGGATAGGAGCACAGGGGCTGAATGTCTTTGTGCCCCCATAGTGATATATGGATACTGTTGTACTATCTGGATGGAGGGATGGAATCATAGGGTCCAAAGAACCCTGCACACCCACAGTAAAATAAAGATACTATTATACTATCTCAAAAAGTGAGGAAATAAATTGCAAACAACTTCATTAATGCATCAGTGGCATGGGGTCATAATGTTGCAAGACATTATGTCTCATGGCAAAATCGTGCTGCCAATACAGTGCAATTTCTGCCATGAGGCATCTCTTTTTTCTGTGGGGGGTTATGCCCCCCACACCCCCGTTATGGGGAGGCTGCACCCCTAGACCCCACCTCTAAACATTCTCAACTTCAGTGGGGTCCAACTTGGGGAGTGTACAAAAGTGTGAAAAATAAATGATTCTAGGACCAGGAATCAAACCCAGTCCCAGATGCAGTGCCTTGGTTCCTGCTGCTGTGGCTCAGTCCCGTGAACAATGGCAGCTGCTTGGTGGAAGCCACTCCAAGCAGAAGTCATATCCTCTGCCTGGGAGATCACTACTGGTGCAATACTGCATACAGCAATATACAAGTTATTGCACCAGTAGCGGTTACGGACTGCGCTGTAGCCGTTTAGCCATAATGTCATACGCTATTAAGCATGTGACATTATGACCTGGTAGGTACATCAGTTAGGGTTGAAGCATGAAAAGTATGGAAATGAAGTGCTAGGGTTCAGAAGCTACCCCCTCACCCTACCACTCCACCCCCAATCCTCCACAAACCAACAGGCATCAAGATGTGCCATGGGGTCGTTAGGCCTAACTCTCACCCCATTCTCCTATATTTTACTGTGGTAGTGGGTTTACCTAACTGATGCATTAACAGATTTTTTTTGCAATATATATATATATATATATATATATATGTGTGTGTGTATATAAAATAGGGGCACAGTAGCACCCCTATAGTTAGGGTTGAGTAGACACTTCAATATGCAACCGTTCAATGGATTTACACAAAATTTGGTATGCACTATCCTATGGGATAGGTCTGCTGACCTGTCAAGTTACGTTCCAGTTGGATGTGTGGTCTCTAAGTTATGGAGAGGTGAAAAAACATGTTTTCGCTCATTGACTTTGCTGGGATTTTTCTTTGAACTTGCGTACAGCCCAGATGGTTTGGTTTTGTGGTCTGAAATTTTCAGGATGGAAAGGGACTACCACACAGATGTGACTTTTGCTAGTCTGATGAAAAAATAAAAAGCCATTTTTAAATTATTGCAATTTAAAAATGTGAACATATAATTTCTGAGCATGCTCAGTAAGCACTAAAATATAGTTTCATAGTGTCATAGTGTGTCAATGAGTTCAGGAGGCTTGGGGTTCTTTTGTGAACTTGCCACTATATTAATGGTGGTATTCAGATTTTTTGTTTCCCATATGTATGTCTAGCCTCTTCTTAAAAATAGTCATGGTTTCACTTTCTACAACACTTTTAGGAAAGGCATCCCAGTGTAATATAACTCTTTGGATGTACCATTGACTGCGTTTAGTGGTTTTATAATGGTCTCCCTTTAGTTTTAAATGATGAGATCTAGTAACATTATTAGCACTGTTTGTAACTAATCCAATGGTTTCAAATGTGGCATCATTTTGTACTGCAGCATATGTTAGACATACTGTAGATCTCCTCGTAAGTAAGCAATAAGCCATGACAGGGTGTGCATTAAACAGTTTAACACACGGCTGGGCGTAGTGAGGCAGAGGAGGGCCAACGGCCGAGTGCATCCAGCCTCCTAGCTGCAGTGTTAAACTGGGGTTCAAGTAACCCTGGAGTGGTTTATTGCGCTTATGAAATGGCCATCTTTCATTCAACTGCATTTGGTAGGTTAAATTTCCAATTTTAAGTAGAAAAAAAATGTATGTTTGTGTCACTTTTAATAAAATAGTTCCTCCGCCTAAGTGTGCTGTGTGTTTGTTTGTTTGCATTGAAGTAATTTTGTCCTACAAAGGCTTCTGTACTTTAGTAGATCTGGTTGTCATAGCAGCCCCCCATGCTGCTGGACAGAAATAAGATAGATTGCAGCTGTTTCTTTCTTTCTTTTTTTTTTAATTAAAAAACAAAAACTCTAGTGAGCAGGTGGGCTGATAGAGCGAGTGGGTGGGCTGGTACAGAGATCGCGGAAGTCTGGTAATGATAGCAGTACCCCCCCCATGCTGCTTGTGGAGACAAATAAGAGAAATTACGCTGTTTCTTTTTTTTTTTTTAATTTAAAGACAGAATGAGTGAGGGGGCTGATAGAGACAGCGACTAGGAGGGCTGGTACAGAGATCGAAGTTGTTCTGATTTTTTTTTTTTGGTAGATGAAGGAGCGTCCGGGTTGGGAGAGACATTGCAGTTGTTCATTTCTTTTTCTGTTAAAATTCAAACAATTGAGTTTAAAGAGCGAGCGGTCGGGCTGGTGAAGAGATCGTGGCTGTTCCATTTTTTTTTTTACTGAGGCAAAGTGAAGAGGCGTCAGAGGTATTTATTTTTAACAGTTCAGCTGGCACCACTTCTGGCACAAACAAGATGGCTGCGTTTTGTTTTGCTAACATTCTAAAGTGGGCAGCATCACCTATATCAATGCCACTGCCCAGTGTTGGTCCTTTTTCCTGTGCATCAGAATGAATATCACATCCCTAGCAGCCAAGGAGAGCTCTTAATTTATGGTGCCCATTTCATAATCTCCTATAGTGCATAGAATATAATACCAGTGTCTTGAGTCTGTCAGCATAGTCTATGTTCTTAAGGTGTGTGATTTTCTTTGCAGCATTCCCCTGTACCCTTTCAATTAATTTCTTCTCTCTAGTCAAAATTGTGGCATACACAGGAGAACAATACTCCACATGTGGCCTTACCATACTAGTGTAGAGTGGCACAAGTACTTCTGATTGTCTACTTTTATTATTTTTAAAAATACAGCCTAATATTTGTTGGCTTTTTTTAACTATATTATTGGAGTGTGTATCAAATGATAATTTCTGTGATATGACTACACCCAGATCTTTTTCATTTTCTATAGTTTGCAATACAGTATTATTAAGTATGTAGTTATATCCAGGGTTGTTTTTTTTTTCCCAAAAATGCATAACCTTGCATTTAGCTCATTTTATTTCTCTTTGCCCTATTATCAAGATGAGTAAGATTGTTTTTGAAATGTTGTGCACTGTCTTTGCCCATTACAATACCTCCTATTTTGCAATCATCTGCATATTGCAGAGCCAGATGTTATTCAGTGGTAGCATAAAAGGTACAATAATATTGAACAGTATTGGGCCCAAAAACCAAACCCTGAGGCACACCACTTATTACTGTGCTCCATGGTGTCTTGTGTCCCCTAATGGATACACATTGTTTTCCGTTTGTCAACCATAAATTTACCCACTTAACTATATTTGGAATGAAAATTAGGCTAATCATTTGTTCTATTAAAACTCTGTGTAATACTGTATTGAATGCTTTTGAGTAATCAAGGAAAATAACATCAACTGATAATTCGTTGTCCAGAGCAGAACTAATGGGTTCAAAAAGATGTAGCAAGTTTGTTAAACATGATCTACCCCAAACAAAGCCATGATGTGCTACATCCATTTGCCCCTCATCTTGTAAATCTAAACTAATACATTATTTTAGCATTTTTTCAAGTGGTTTTCCCAACACTGATGTCAAACGTATCGGTCGATAATTTTTTACATCATTTACTGCCATTTTTCTATATGGGCGTAATAGTGGCCTCGTTCCATTTGTGGAGTGTCTTTCCCTCTATTAATAATGTGTTGACTAGTAATGTTAGGGGACCAACTAATTGGTTTGTAGTTTCTTTAAGGAACTGTGGGGTTATCCCATCCAGGCCTGGTGAGCTATTCGTTTTAGTGGTCTTAATTGCTTCAATAACATCAGATTCATGAAATAGAACAAAAGGGACCTTAGTTGTTAAATTATCTGGATTTACTTCTTCTTTATCAGTATATACACTAGTAAAATAGTTGTTTAAGTCTGTGACCATTTCTTGTTCTCCCGAGATCATACTAGTTTGTGTATATAGCGGCTCGATATTGCTGTTGCTTCCCTTTAGGGTACCAATGTAGTTGAAAAATCTATGTTTATTATTCTTTATAGTTGTAGCTATTCTTTTTTCCTTTGTTTTGCTTTTTTGATTATATTTTTTATTTTTGTTTGCTGCTTTTTTATAGATAGACCAATTGCATGATGTTGGATGCTTTTTATATTTGTTTTATAGTTTCTGTTTTTTTAGTGATGTTATGCTTAAAGGGGCACTGTCAGCTTTGCCACCGAGTTTTTTAGCCCATCTCAGAAATTTGCCTCTTTATACACTCATATCCCACACTGCCCACAGAATACTCATGCACATGAATAAAGTAGTAGTAGTAATTTTTATTTGTTCGATCAAAAATATCATTACAAAAAAACAATCATTTTCATATAAAAATATTAAATATTGTGTCATAAATAACAATCACATGCCATTCATATGAATAAAAACATTTCTCACACAGCAGCATTCATAAAGTGACATTTTCATCATTTTCTAATCAGGACATTCATATATTAGTTTATCCTTGTACCACAAATTATATTCATACAATTTAAACTTTCAGACAATATTGTTCTGTACAAGAACCACACAAGTTTAATATGTCTACAAGTCCTAAATATTAATAATCGGTATCAGAATATTATATTCAGACATTCAAATGAAATCCTCTCTGTGTAATTATTTTTAATAGGGAGACCAAGGGGACCAGCACTTTGGTGTCCTTGGATTTTATCAAATAAGCTAACAATTGGTTAGGATGATATTGCTGTTGGCTCAATATACCACCTAAAAGAGAACATCTGTATTTCTCATACAATGGGCACAGCAATATTAAATGTAAAAGATCATCTTGGCCCAATTCACAATTACATACAAACTCCCTTTTTTTGTACCCATTAACTTGTGCCTTTTTTATTATTATTTGGAAAGCATTCAAATTTAAATCTTGTGAAATACTACCTCTGTGTCGGATTTGTTAAAACATGGAGGTATTCCTCTATCTTATGCTTTCTCTTATATTTAAGGACAGACTCTAGATTATTTACAGCATTTTAGATCTCCTTGTCTAAAAATATCTCCAACTCTGTTATTAACAATCATTTTAATAATCTCAAAGGGATGTCTGAGACTATCTGTAAATATATTTAATAAGCTATATGGTTTAATAAATGTCTCCACTACCGGCAAACAAGGGAAAGTTATATCCTGATGCTTGTAACTAATGGCTTCTTCTAAACACAATCGAGGGAGCCTATATGAAGGCATAATAACAATATCTATCCAATAATTAATCAATCATTGGATACAAGAACACTCCATTGAGAGTTGACCTAATTCAGCTCTAACCAGTGCTGGAGGTGCACTGTTAAGGAGACCCATGATTTGTTTATAGAACTTGTTCAAACCAATATCCAGTGTCCTGTTATATTCAAGTTCCCATATTTCAGCACTATATAAGAGTTGAGATTTAATCTTTGCACGGGATACTAATAAGTTCCCGTCTAAAGATTTTCCACCATACTTATGTGAAAAAGATAATAAAACTGGGGAACATTTTTCAGCTTCAATTCTAGCATTTTTTTGATGTACATAACATTTCCCATTCTCACTGACTGTTATACCCAAATAACAAAAGCTCTTCACCACCTCTAGTTTATGATTATTCATGTAATACTGAGAACTCTTTTTGTTACCTCCAAAAACTAAAACTTTAGTTTTCTCATAATTTATTTTCAAATCTGCCTTCATGAACACAACTTGAAATTTCTCTAGAATCCTGGTCATTCCTAAATGACTAATGGAAAAAAGCACATCATCAGCATACACTAAAAATGAAATTATTCTTGTTCCAATTCTGGGTAAATGGAATTCTTGGTTATACATTCCATTTAGTACAGTGGAGAAATATAAATTGAAGAGTAGAGGAGTGAGAGTACACCCTTGTTTAACCCCAGTGTTATTTTGGAACCAACTACTTAAATCTCCAGATTCACTATATCTGATACTGGTAAAATTTATTATGTAAAATTCTAATCATTTCCAGTAAAGATTTATCCAGTCCTAATTTATTTCATCTTTCCTAAAGAAGTGATCTGCTGACCATATCAAAGGCTGTTTTTAAATCGATGAATGTGCAATAAACTTTTTGTTTTTTGATTACATTATATTTGTAAATTATATGAGATAGTGTAAAACATTGGTCAATCGTAGCATAGTTATTTCTAAAACCTGCCTGTGCTTCATCATTTATATTATTACTTTCTGTCCATCTCAATAATCTATTGTTCAGAATTCTGGAGAAAACTTTCTCTACAGTATCCAAAAGAATGACTGGCATGTAACACTCTTGAAACATAGTAACATAGAAACATAGACTTTGATGGCAGATAAGGACCGCTAGGCCCATCTAGTCTGCCCATTTCCCTACCTACAGGATAGGCCGCAGATCCTAGTTAACCAACAGCCTTGATTCTTTCTATCCACTTTTTTGAATGCAGAACAATTATAGTTAATTTCTAACTATTCGGAACATCTTCTGATTCCAGATATAATTAAACAATCTATATAAAAATGGAATCCAGAAATCTTTTGTTTTCATTACTACATCTAAAGGAACCCCATCAGGTCTAGGAGCTTTTCTTTTCCTAAATGAACCCAAAGCACTTTCAAGTTCAAATAGAGTAATCTCAGTAATTGGAATAACCTCTCTCCTTGTCTGATCTTGATTACCCGTACCAGTCAGATAATCCAGATCACCTAAAAAAGAGGTTTTTTTTTTTTATGCTTAGCCCAAGTCTCCGGTTCAATATGGGTATCAACATAATTATAATTCCTTGTACCATGGTTAACAACATTCCAAAAAGTTTTACTCTCCTTTATTAAAACTGCTTTTTGTAATTCTATCCACAATTGTTTAATATAACTATCTTTATGTTTAAGCAAGATCTCTATGTATTCTTTTCTATCCTTATTCATTATTCTATTAGTATTCTTACTTGGATTTTGTTTAAATAATCTAAATTTTTGGTTTAATGATTTCCTTGCTTTTTTACAATCTTTGGTAAACCACAGATATTTCTACCTAGACTGAACAGAAAAATCCCTTATTATTATACAGGTATATGCAATTGTATTTATTATGTTATATTTTGATATTAATGTAGAATTGCAAGGCTGATCAGAAAGCTCTAATAATTTGGAAAGAATAACTTTACTCTCAAGTAATGCATAAAAATCATGTCCCTCAATTAAATTCCACTCAGTACCCTGTTTGCTTTTCTTTACAGGGATAGCCATTCTATCCTTTTTGCTATTTTTATTTTCTACAAAAATCTCTAGCTCTAGGGACATATGTTGACTTTCAGGTCTGGGAACCAAGCACAAGGAATTATAATCATTAATCAAATTAAGATTAACCCAAATGTGATCAATAATGGAACAACCATTACCTCCCAAAAACGAATATTAGACATTCATTTCTAATGGGTATCTACCATTTAACAAAAGCAGATTGTTATCTGAAAGGGTTTCATTTAGATCCTTTTCCTTCTTATTAATCGTTTTATCTTTAGAATTCCTTACCAACTGTAATTTACTGTCTGGATTAGCAGTGATGGCTTCCAATGCTTTATCAGAACAGCCCTGGAGATCACCAAGTCTTGCATTAAAGTCTCCCATTATAATAATTTTACTAAGAGGCAGTATAGCATTTAGTTTTGGGAGGCAGTATAGTGTAGTGGTTTAAGGCTCTGAACTGAAAATCTGGTGACATCCAGCAAACCAGACCTGGGTTTGAATCCCACAGATTCCACTTGCATACTGTGTGACCCTGAGTAAGTCACTTAACCTCCCTGTGCTCCCAGGTTACTCCTATAAAAAAAGCTTTCAGTTTAGTGTACTACTCCTGGTTAAACAACTAAAATAAAAATAAAATAAAAGAGCACTATCAATTTGTATTTTTTGGATTAAATCATCCAATATCACAATATAATTTTTATCTCCATTAGTACTACCCAAAGGATGAGAATAAACATTGATTATATACCAATTCTTCTTATTATTATTATGTTCTATTAATTTAATAGTAAGTATACTACTGCTTGTAATACTTAGTTCATCAGATGTAACATCATCATCTAATTTAACAAAAATTGCCAGACCACCTACAGCCTGCCATACTTTTTGTTTTTTATTGCTTTCTTAAAATATGCAGAATACACACTCATAAATAAATTACCTAAAGCCCAATTTTCCTGTATTCCAACAATATTAAACTGTTTTAAATAACTAACTGTATCAGGGTATCCCATTTATTCCTCCAGACCAGTGGAATTCCAATACAAAATTTGAATAGCCTTTATATCAGAATTAACAGATTCTCTCAAATCCATATCATTTAACTCCCCAATATTTGTGCTAGGTCCCCATGGTCTCCCTTCCAAGCAAACATATTGTCAATGTTTCAAAAGATCTAAGGTCTCATATCTATTTAAAATCTCTACCAAAGTCTCCCAACTTTGAGGAGCAACTTCATTTCCATTCTGATTACTAATAACCTTTACATATTTTTTTTTCAACACAGAAATAAACTTCCAGTTGTCCAAAATACTTGGCTAGTTTTTTTTTTAATTTCCTTTAAAATACATTGTTAATTAACAAACAATATCATTTGGCCATCCTTATGTAATCTAGAGACTTTATTAATTTGATGACTACCACCCTGTAGATCCAAACACACATTGAGAAAATCAACCAGCTTTTGTTTTAAATTAACTTTTGTTTCTTTTGGAAATTGTTTCATGCCATAAAAACAAACTGAAGCATCAATTTTACTAACATTTTTAGATTTATTTACATAAAACTCAGGAACAAGATCCTTCATCTCAACTATATTGCCTATTGCAATATCCATATCAGTTAGTTGCTTAGATTTTAGAGTTATTGCATTCAAGACATAAAATTGGTCAGTAACAAACATAACCAATTCAGTTCCAGTTATTGGTCTTAAGATGTGGATTGAATTTCTTACCAGACTGCAACCATTGAACAACAAAAGTAATGAACCCATTACAGTATCAGCAAGTTTTCCTGGAGTTTCATTAGGAAGGCATGAGACCTTATATAATGGTAAAACAAAATCTGATTCCAAGGTTTTCTCCATAAATAATCTAAAATGTTCATTCATACCTGTTACTGTTTTACTCAGTGAGCACCCTTTGTCCACTGGCTCAGCATTTTCAATCATTCCTGATTTTTGTTACATAATTCCCTCAGTATTATTTTTTGACAAATTATTTTATCTCCTTCCTCAGTTTGGATTCTGTCATCTATCTTTATTTGCAGACTTTTTTTTTTTTTTTTGTTTGTCCATTTGTTTTGTTTGCCTCAACTATCCTACCATTCTGTGCCTGTTTTTTTTTAATCATTTGTGAATGTTTAACAGTTTTTGATTTAACAAGAGGGTTTGATCCATTTCCATTATTCCCATGACGTTTTCCCTTAATACTAATTTCATCACTTATTATTTCAGCAATTATTTTCCATTTCTTTTTCATTTTCTTATCATTACCCTTATTTTTTAAGGAATCAGACCCAGAAATCTCAGTATCCGTAATGAGTTCTGGTTTACGAGGGGACATATTCCTAACAGGGGGAAACTTAATTTCTGAAAACTAGAATTGATTTCCCTTTCATGTATTTTACCCTTATGCCACAAAACTGAGTGGTCAGCTGGCAATTCTCTACAGATGCTGCTGTCTCTTAAATCTTTAGAAAGCAGCATAATATATTCTGAGCTGGTACTAATCCCACTCTGGTCAGCTTCAGATGTTCCCTTAAATGATCCCTTAGGGTCAATTATATCACTATCCTTTAGTCCAATCTGGCCCTTATCAATTCATGATATTTTTGAGTCATCATTTATCCCAACATCAGTTTTCTCAGAAAGGTTTTGCTCTATTGATGCCAATTTAATTTTACTTTCAAGGCAAACCCCTATTACAAAATATATATATTTTTTAATCTCTTAAGCTGCTTGAATAAAAGTATATTAGACTTTACTGGGTCTCTTAAAACTGCTAACAGATCTCTTGACAACCCCTCAATGTCTGATATATTAAAAGACTCTGTGCTCATTGTCCATAAACTAAAATGACTGGGGCTTAAGGAAGATTTCCCACCTTCATTTGGGGAAATTACTTTGCCCAGATTTACATTAGGGATATCCTTATTAAGAAGCAGACCTTGTTCAGACTTACTTATTGTATCAGAACATGTTCCAGCCAGCTGCTGGCTAGAAACAGAAAAATTCTGGTTTGTTAGCTTCATAACCTGCAATGTCATGCTGTAAAGTTTCTCTTAAACTTCTGACTTTCATGTCTAAATCAGACAAATTCTGACAAATCTGAGTTAAGTCAATTTTCCCATTTTCAAACTCCCAGTCCACTCACACTCCCACCTTTGTATTATTTAAGTTAGGATTATCCACAACAATATCACCTATAGTGGAATTCATTTGATTCAAAAAAGGGTTACTATACTTATTCATAACAGTTGGCATTTCCAAATTTATGTTATTAACAGGAGTACTCAAAAATGCCTACTATCTCCATTACCTTCATTTGGAGTTGAGATAAGTTGAGATGTAATTCCCTTTGCTAACTGTGCCTGCTTTATATACTTGCTTTTATTTCTCCTTACTTTACCTTTGTTATACAATTTATCTTGATTTTTACCCACTATTCTGTTGGCCAGCATCTTCAGAGACAAAGACCTTTTAGGTTTTACTCCCCCTCCCTCCCCTTCCCCATTTACAAAAATCAGCAATAAACATATACTCAGTCTCCAGTGAATTAACAATCTTGTTCTGGCTGCATGTAATAGCTGGCATACTCTCATAAGTGGATACATTCACTTTGATCAGCTCAAATTATATCAAATCAACACTCTTGTCACAAAAAAGAAAACCTTAAGAGCATATACAAACAAGTGTCAAGATCATACAAGATCATACAAATGGAAAATACTGCACTAATGCTTATTCTTGTAAAAATGAAGAAAAAAAGAAAAAAGGTTCACAACAGTTTCTTCCTTGCATACCGTTTAAGTGCCATTTAAGAGCCGTTCATCCGATTTAACCAATTTATATTCCCCCACTCTCTTGATTTCTCTTGGCTCTTCCAATTCTTTAAAAAGATTTTTCTAAGAGGCACCAAATATTTTCAGAAGTCTTGGTGGATTTCAATCACCCACTTAAGAGCTGGCATCTCCTCAGTGTTCTACTAGTAATCACAGTCACCACTCCTTTGCAACTCTTTAGGTGTAGCAAATCATTTTCAGGGCACCTTTAATTTAAACAATGAACATTATGAGAGGATCCACTAGAATGTTATACTGATTACAAACACCATTACAATCTAAAAGGTCCAGAACAAAATGACTTTAAATATAAAGCAATAATAAACAGTGGTAAAAGAGTGTCTACCTATTTTTACGCAGTCACTAAGTAAGCTAAACAGTAAAATGGTTTATGCACAGAAATACACATAAAACTTTTTTCATTCTGGCTTGAAACAAACTCAAAATTCAGCCTTTTCAGGCCTTTCCAGGCTGTAGCTCTAGATCCGAACTCTAGGACTTGTAGGTGTAATAAGGAAGTATAAGGGAAGTAAAACCCTCCCTCCTTACAAGTCAAAAGGAGCTCTCTTCAAAGTGCTTCACTCTCAAAGCTTCTAAACCACAAGGTTTTATGAGCATATACAAGTTTTTAAAGCCTGTTTGCCAGTAATCTGTAGAAGTTACTTTTAGCAAAACAGCCTGATCAACTCAATCGCTTGAAGAGACCCTTTGCTACCCACATAAATGTGAACTCCGCCATGGCCTGGCTAGGAATGGCATTCTGTTCATACCATGCCACTCATGCACTTTAGTGCTTACAGAGCATGTGACCACCAGAGCCGATCAAAAATCAGGATTCACTCAGTAGCGCAAAATTCAAAAAAATAATAAAACAATTTAAATACTACTTTTTGTAAACATGTAGCAAGTTTAAATTTAAATTTTTAATAGGACTATTCAGCCTTTAAGGCACAAAGAGAGAACAAAAAGTAATTTTCATTCACTTCGGACACTCAGTTCTTTGCTTTATAGTCTCTGCATCTTTTATCTCCTTTAATCGATTCAGATTCAATATCCTTTTATCCTTCTTATTTCTTATTCCTTATTTCTCATTCCTTATTCCTTGTTCCCCTGCCACAACTCCGCGTGCTGTCTCCAGGCACAACCTTTCCGAAGGGTCTTCCTCTTTTCTCGCTATCCAGCTCCACTGTCACTTTCCTCCTGTGGGGAATAAGAAAACAGCCTGAAGACCACACACAAGACAGAACACACAAAAGAAGGACTGGTAAGGTTAAATATTCATCTACGGTGGTATACCTTTTGTAAGGAAAAATGCACCTTATATTTGATCCTGCTCTCTGGGTTTCTCCTCAACTCAGCAGTGTGCAGCAATGCAACCATCCGATGGGGTCACATCAGATATTCTAAAGTCAGCTTGGAGTCCGCCTCCATTTATAAAGTGATCATTTTTACATGTTTTTCAATTTATTGACAAAATAGCTTTTCCAGCTGTCCAAGTTTAAATCATGCACTGACCAGAAGTATGCTAGCTCTAATAACGCACATCTGCCAGGGACCGTAGTCCTGAGGTTCTACTTTTGGCATGCACATTTTTAAAAACATTTCCTCTGCCAGAGTCTTTTATTTGAAAATGTTTTTACTGACTTTCTTGGAAAAATGAGCAGTGAGAGTGCTGCTACTTACATTTTAAACATGGACCTGAAATCCCGCACATGCACATGTTAGTCTTGGGCAAAGATCCCACGCATCTGCAAGAGAATGCCGGTGTTGGCCATGTGCGAGATTTCGGGGAATTTGAGACTTAGGTAAGAGGGAAGTAGGATAGTGGAGAAGAACATTGACTAGGTGACCATCCTCAACAAATACTTCTGCTCCATATTTATAGAAGAAGACCATTTTTATTTATTTTATTTATTTAGTGTTTGCTGATTGAGTAAGTGCACTAGACAAATTCTGTCTATTTTCAGGCATGACTGGGAGAGGAGGATACAAATAAATGCCAACTGACTTTGAACCAGATTAAGCTGTTAGTTGTATTTTTAGTGAATGGACAGAAATTTGGCAAGGGTACAGAGGAAATTTCCCTGCTCTGCCTGCAGGGGGTCTTGCTTCCTGTAAGCAGAGGGAGACCACTTTGTCTGGGGTGCTAAGATCATGGACAAGAGTCCTGGAGTGAGGAAGAATGTTGTGGAGGTGGGAGAGCTGGTATCCTCTCACACCTTGTCTATGCCAGAGACTGAAGTGCAAACTGAGCAAAATCAAGGGAATAAGGATTTGGATATGCATACTATGGTAAATGAACAGGATGGAGTGAGTAATAACCATATGGATGCACAACTGCAGGAACAAGATCAGGAGGAAAGTATGGACACTGATTCTGAGGATGAGGGACTTGAAGACATTGCTGATACAGAGACATCAAAGCTGGTGTCAGAAGAAACGCTGGAGTTACAGCACTTACTGGAGGTGGAAGAGTGGAGATTCCACTTTAAAAAAACATCCTTGCTGCATAAAATCTGGCACTTGAAAGCTGACAGCATGGTTAACACTGTCATTTCAGATCAGCTAAGTAAGTAAAAGAATGCCTTAAAGGAACCGTCATCTGCCAGGGATCAGAACGAGTCTATGGAGGCTTGCTCTGCTACTGAGACACCTCTACAAAATGTGAGTACTCCTCCTGTATTGAAACAATTGCATTCTGATAAAAAATGTTCCTCTCCTGGTACTAAGACCCCTGGCCTATAGAAAAGGCCCTCCAAGGTGAGGGCTGGGAAAAACAACCCCAGTCAGGCCAGAGGGTTTCTGGTAAATCCCCTATTAGAATGCCTACGCCTGCTGATTTTCAGGAAACTGCAGTTCAGAATATGAATAAATCTCATATACAAAATCCTGGGGAATCTATCTTGCAGGAAGACCCGCTGGCTATACCTGATGATTTAACTCTGACACAAAACCCTGTACTGGCTTTACCTAGTGGGGAGAAAAATACAGCACCACTTAAAGTGGAAGCACCCTTAAATAAACAACCTGATAGGCAAAAGAAGACTTTTTCCTCTTTGTTTCACATGCCCAGCCTTCCAACCAAGTGCCACAATGCAGTCAGACTCTCCTATATGGGTAACATGCCAGAAACTCCAGACCAAGTATTTGTGGCTAGATCTCTTCTAAAAGACTCGATGAAGTTCTTCTCACATGAAATATACACACTGATTCATATTTCAGGGGAAACAACTTTTGACATAAGTTTTAAAAAACCCCGAGGAATGAAGAGGTTATGGTCAAAATATCATACCCTAAAATGTTCTCCTTTGTGGATTCTGTTTCTAGCTATCCCTCTCACCAAGCCTGCCTACAAGACTATTTCTGTTTTATTCAGGAATGAGGGAGTGGATTTATCTGATGTTCTTTACTGGCTCAAGCTACATTGCACTGTTATTGGAGATCCAGTGGCCAACCTGGATACAGAAAATATATGGACTGGGGGTGGAGAATAAAAGTTCTTCTAAAATCAAAGGACTCTTGGGTTATGCATCTGACAAACTCTTTTTTTCTGGGCTGAGATAGGGGAGTGTTATTTTAACCAGGGCAGCCTAAGGCCTTCTACTGGTGTGGGGACCCCTCACATCTGAGTAGTGTACAGTATGTGACACTGTAAAGTGCAACTTATGTGAGGAATTGGGGCACTTGAGTACTGCATGTTTAAATGAATGTAGATGAAATTTGTGTGATGAACTAGGGCACACATTTCAGAACTGCTCCTGAGCTGCTCACAACCAGAAGAACCATGATGGAGGTGCAGACCATCAATTTATAATTTCCCAGACCCAAATAAATAAAATCTGGATTAGGTCCAGTAGAGCCCAGACTTGCCCTGAGCAGAAGAGGCCTTCCACCTTGACTGCTGCATATCCTCAACCTTTACTGACTCCCCCCTCGTCATAGATATAAAGAGGCCTCCTCCCCTTCCACCCTGGATGCAGGAGGTGGTTTTAGTAAATTCTGACCAAGTACCTACTGAAAAATAGTCCATGCCCTTTCCCCCAGAGCCTGTACAAACTGTATGCAGACGCTTCTCGAGGGCCAAGATAAAAGCATCCCCCCCAAAAGCTGTTAGAACATCCCCCATTCAGCTATCCAACCCCTATTGTATTTTGCAAGAGACATCTGTCAACTCTGGTGAGGATTCAGACTCCTCATCTATCCTCTTCATGTACCCTGATGGCACAACAGATACAGAAATCAATTCTAGAGGTAGAGGTTCACAGAAACATAAGGCAAGGTCTAAAACAAAAACAGTTGGTGGATCTGGGAGGAAGAAATAACTGGAGAAGTGATTTGACCCCCTCCTTCTTCTTACATGTTAAATGACTCCTGATGCCTTAGCATGCCATACTGTTAACGTAAATAGTATTAAGAGGATAGACAAATGGAACAGAATCTTGGCTTTTCTTTCTTCATTATAGATGGGTCTGATCTTTTTACAAAATGTCCGATGTCATACCTCTAGTGAAATAAAACAGGCCCAAAGACATTGGTTACTAGGTCCAACTTTCTGGTTTATTGGCCCAGAAATCATGCTCTGATATAGGTATACTAATACACTCACTTGATTTTAAACTGCTAAAACTTTATGATGTGGTTCCAGGCAGAGTATTAATACTTAATGCCCTTATTCAGAAACGGCCTTACCGTGTAACTAACCTCTATGCCCCACAGATGAAATCAACTAGAATTGAGATAATGCCCCATATTCAGCCTTTTTTACACACACATCCAAATATGTAGTGTTTGTGGGAGATTTCAGTTGCAGGCTAAGTCTCCAGGACAAAAGTGCTCAGTCCAAAACAAAAAAAAAGTATTGCTACTTTTGCACCTTAAACACAATTATTCAGACTGCAAAAATGTGAGATGCTTATCTGGAACACACAAAAAAAAAAACACACACCCACCTTCCAGAAGGGCACCCTGGCAACTAGAATTGATTATACTTTTTGGTCCCAAAATCTGAGCACTTCAGCTGCCTGAGTGGATCACTTAGAATTTTCAGACCATAAGAAAGTTTCTATTCTAATTGGTGAAAATCCCCCATTTGCTAAAGGGCCTAACACTTGGAAATGTAATACCTCTTTGTTAAAAAAGGAGGCCTTTCTTAATGTACTAGGACAGCTTTTAGCAGCCAGAAAATCAGTGCTGGTGTGCTATGATGATCCCATCCTCTAGTGGAAAGATACACAATTGGACCTTGTGCACTTCCTCAAATTATACAGTAAGTGAACATGTATTTTCTGCCTACCTTACATATTTACAAAAGTGCCACTAGTTACAAAACCTACTAACTATAGCTCATATCACAAGGCAGGATGTGAGTAACCAAGTTCTGCTAGTCCAAGCAGAAATGATGGCTTTTGCAAAACAAAAAGCTAACCAACTTTTTCAGCAGCATAAGTTTGGCATGCAAGGTGGAGAACAAGAAACATGTCCTTTTAGCTATAATACATACCAGGTGAGGAAAAAAAATCCATGACTGGTTTGCTGTACCAGGCTGGAGTCCTTCAGAACTCCCTTGATAAAATGGTACCTATAGTGTCTGATTTTGCCAGGGAATTATTTATGAATATTCCTTCTGATGCACAGAACAATAAAGGATTTTTGCCAGATATTCCAGTGCCTGTGGTTTTCTCCTGGGTATTGGCTGAGGTATGTAGACCAATATCAGTAGGGGAAGTATTAGATGACATTCATCATTTAAAGAATAACATTACACCTGGGCCAGATGGTCTCCCAAACGGGTTGTATAAAATCATAGGGGAGATCCTGAGTTTGCATCTGTGTTCAGTGCTCTTTTAGAATCTGGTGAAGTGCCATTAAGTTTTAATAAAGGAACGTTAATTTTCCTGCATATAAAAAGGGGACAGGGTTGATCTAAATACCTGGAGACGTATTTGCATGTTAAACATTGATAGTAAACTTGTATCCAAAATTTTAACCAACAGGCTACTCCTGGTGGCAGAAACTGTCATTTCCACTGAAAGCCTGTGCTATTTCTAAGTGGAAAATTGAAGATCACCTTATTTTGGTAAGAGAAGTCATCAAGTAAGGCTATTCTAATATGTGCCCTGGCTTTGTAGTCTCTCTAGACCAAAGAAAAGCCTTTAATTCAATTTGTCATGATTTTTTATGGGAAGCTTTATTACACTATCATGTACTGCCTCAAATGGTAAACTGGATTAAATCCCTATATAGGTATAGGACAGAAGCCATAGTACCAGTAGTTAATGGAAAATTGTGACCTACGGTACCTATAAGATGAGGGGTTCTGCAGGGGTGCCCATTGAGCCCCCTCCTATATACTTTCTTTATAGATCCTTTACTATGGAAACTTAATGTTTCTCAGTCTATCAGATCTATAATAGAGCCAAATCTACAGGCACCGCCCAAAGTTTTGACGTATTCGGATGATGTGTACCTTATAGTAAAAGATAAATCCCCAGTCCTTGTGGCCATTTCAGAATGTTCCACTTTTGGAACAGTCTCGGGGGCTGCCTTAAACTTAGGAAAATGTAATACCTTAGTACTAGGGACTGGCCCGGTGCAGGAAAACTCTGAGGGTCCCATCCAACTCTCTACTGAGACAGTATCAATCCTGGGGGTGAAATCTGGCCCTCCTGGAATGGATATTTTAAAACTGGGAAGAGAAAATTGCAATTGTGAAATCTAAAATTTTACAGAGGAATAGGAGTAAAATTGGCAAAAAGAAAAAGATATTCTCAATTAAAACGTTCTTATTACCCATCTTTCTATACCTCAGTTTTGTGTTTCCAGGCCTCAAAAAGCTAGAAACAACCATCACGAGCCTTTTTTTTTCAGGCCATCGGGGGAGCCGCCTCAACCCTATAAAAAGGGATATTCTATACTTATCTGTGAAGGAGGGTGGGTTGAATATGCTTAACCCTATCTTATTTTTTAATAGTATATTTTTTATCGCTAACCTGAGACCTTTATTGATTAATACACAAAAGGGGTGGGAGGGCTGGATGTATGAAAACTGTAAGCCATGGTTCCACCAGAGGGAACAGAATTCCTTGAAGACAGTGCAAGTTCCAGTCTCCTTACAATATATAAAGGATACCTTCCGTAGGTTAAAACAGTGGAAAGTTACTCCCCAACAGATTCTGGCAGCTCCCACACACAAAATGTGTTATAAAAATCTACAGGCATCTATCTGTGCATGTCCTGAGCCCTTCGCTTTGTGTCCTGCACAATACAGGAGTTCCCTTAAAAATCTGTTAAGAAATCTGAGAATTCCAATACACATATGGGACTTCCACTGGCTGTCCTGCCACGAGAAAGATAAATATAAAAAATAATCATAAACACAAACAGATCCAAGATAGAAAATGTAGTAGTGTACAATGTATCAATACTGTGCAGACAATAGAACATCTCCTCTTCCAATGTTCCTTTCTCAAAGATTTTTGGGCATACATAGCCATGCAATGGAATGAGCCATTATTTACAAAACTCACTTATGTTAATATTATGTATGGACAAGTTTCTCCAGTTTGGAGTAAATGGAATCACAGTACATTACAGTTACTTTTTACCATCATTAAGTGGAATATTTTGATGGCCTGATGCTTGTTTATCTTGTGACAAAAAGTATGTACTTATAATGAACTAAGGGAAAAAATAGTGAAAGATTTACAAACAGTGTATATTCTAGCATGTAAACAACTTTCAGCATTAGATACTGGGGAATTATGGAAAGAAATGCCATGGATTACAAACACTGATGCAGCAGTTACTTAAAAGGGGAAAATGATAAACAAGTATTGTTTAGTTTAAAGCTGTATTGAATATTGTGGTTTATGAATTATGATTTATGTTTCTTGTGTTTGGATATGATCTGATTTCTTTTTTTTTCCAATAAAATTTACCCCTACTCTTTTTTGAGAAGTGCAATGGGATCTTTAACATCCACCTGAACTACCACCAGAACAGGCAGATGGGACCTCAGTTTAACATGTCATCCAAAAGACGGCACCTCAGGAGTTCATCACCCTCTCATGCTGCACTACAGTGTCAGTATTGGGATTTGACCCAAGTGCCTGGTGTGGGGATAGAACCAACAGCCTTCTGATCTCCCGGCCTCAGAGGTGAGTGTGCTACCTGCTGAGCCACTGACAATGGGGATGGTGCCCCATTAATGGAGAAGGGCAAACAGGCAGAAGAGGTGGACATTAGATCTTTTTCAGAGGACAGAGTATAAAGAGCACTAGAATGGCTTAGGGTGAATAAAGCTATGGGGCCCATTGTGATACACACAAGGATCCTAATGGAGCTCTGGGAGGAACTGGCTAAGCTGTTCAGTGGATCACTGAATACAGGCGTGGTTTCTGAGGATTGGAGGAGGGCAAAAGTGGTACCCCTGCACACAAGTGGTAGCAAGGAGGAGGCAGAAAACTACCTCCCTGTCAGTTTGACCTTGATAGTAGGTAAAATGATGGAAACCCTGCTTAAGAAAAAGATGGTGGACTACCTAGAGACAAGAGGGCTGCTGGACCTAAGGCAACATGGATTCACAGCAGGGAGGTCATGCCAGACCAACTTGATTAATTTCTTCGAGTGTGTGATGAAGGAAATAGACTAGCACAGAGTGGTAGATGTGTCCTATCTGGACTTCAGGAAGGCCTTCGACAGTCCCACACAGGAGACTAACTCACAAGCTGGCAAATCTGGGGGTGGGGACAGAGGTAGTCACATGGGTTAGAAACTGGTTGAGTAACATAACACAAAGAGTGGTGGTAAATGGGATTAGCTCACAGGAGGGATGGGTAACAAGTGGCATACCAAAGCGATCAGTGCTGGAGCCAGTGTTCTTCAATGTCTTCATAAGTGATATTTCAGAGGGTCTAGAAGGGAGGGTTAGCCTGTTCACAGATAATGCAAAACTATGTAACAGGGTAGATTCACAGGAAGGTATAGAAAAAATGAGGAGAGATCTGAAGAGGCTAGA
The DNA here is from genome assembly GCA_016271365.2 of Neoceratodus forsteri. Taxonomy (NCBI): domain Eukaryota; kingdom Metazoa; phylum Chordata; order Ceratodontiformes; family Ceratodontidae; genus Neoceratodus; species Neoceratodus forsteri. The sequence continues at coordinate 127,276,529 of CM028136.1, read as the reverse complement.
AAATTGGTCCAAGGAATTGCAGTTGGGTTTCAATGCAAAAAAGTGCAGGATTATGCACCTGGGGAGAAGGAATCCTATGATCAAGTATGAACTAGATGGGGTAACACTGGAGACCACCACAGAGGAAAGGGATGTCATAGAAGACAATCTCAAAGTGGCTAAACTGCGACAAAGCAGTTGGAAAGGCTAATAGAATACTAGGGTGCATTGAGTGGGGTATAACAAGTAGAAGGAGGGAAGTGGTGGTACCATTATACAACTCCCTAGTAAAACCTCATCTGGAGTATTGTGTTCAGTTCTGGAGGCCCCATCTCCAAAAAGACATAGACAGGATGGAGACGGTACAGAGGAAGGTGACAAAAATGGTGCCCAGGATGCAACATAAGTCATATGAGGAGAGACTCAGAGCTCTCAATATCTACTCCTTGGCAGAAAGGGTGGAAGGACATGAGAGAGACCATCAAGTATCTGAAGGGGATCAACATGGTACCAGAGGGGAGCATCTTTCACATGAAAGGAAATAGCAGAACAAGGGAGCACAGCATGAGACTAAAAGGGGAAAAACTTAAGAGGAATGTGATAAAATTCTATTTCACTGAAAGGGTGATGGAGAATGGCAAAATGTATTCTGACATGAATTACCAAGATGTTTTAGTTGAGTGCAATCAGAGAACTCAATATATAAAGTACAGGGTAGAGCTGTTTCACAGTAATATCCTAGACACAATATATAGAAAAGATTCCTCTGTGCAGGCTAGATTGTGTTCATGTACTTCTACATTTCCTTTGTACCCGAACAAGATGATGCCTTATCGGTATTTAATAACTGCCTTGCTGAGATTCAGTACTGGATGAGTGCTAACTGGTTAAGACTAAATCCAGACAAGACTGAGGTGCTGGTAGTGAACCTGGGTCACCGTTGACTCCTGGGTTGCCCTCTGGCCTTTTTCTTTGGGGTAACCAGTTGAGACCTTCTGAACAGGTGCAGAATCTGGGAGTAATTCTTGACAATGGGCTGACACTGAAGGCACAGATGTCAGCCATTGTCAGGTCTGCCTTTTACCATCTGAGGAATATTGCCTGGATAAAACACCTAGTTCTGCACAATAACCTTCAGGTATTGGTCCACACCTTTGTTTCTTCATGTCTTGACTACTGCAATGCTTTATAGCTAGGGTTGTCGGGGGTGGATCTCTGTCGCCTGCAGCTGGTGTAGAATGTGGTGGCCAGGTTGTTGACTGGATTGGGAAGAACGTGGCACATCACACCTGTGCTGCACAAACTGCACTGGCTGCTGGTGCAATTGAGAATCATCTTTAAGGTTGCATTGCTGACCTATAAGGCCCTACACAGTCAGGGACCTGGCTACTTGCAAGATCTCCTTCGACCCTACTGCCCTCTCCATTCACTCCGCTCCACCGATGAGGGATTGCTAGAGATTTCCAGGGTCTGTTTTCAGTCATCAGGGGCCAGAGCTTTTTCTTTTGTGGCCCTGACCCTGTGGAATTCTTTACCTCGTCAGATTCGAAAGTGCCTGTCCACCAAGTCATTCAAGGCAGCTTTGAAAACTTACTTATTTGAACAGGCTTTTAATAGATAATGTATATGTTATGTTAATTGTTTTTAGTTTTATATTTATATTTATGTCATTGATTGTATTATTATGTACCTGCGCTTTGATTTCTGAAAACCACAATATAAATAAATCTTGATTGATTGATTAATACATCTCCAGCAAATTCAAAACATATTATGTTTTAAGTGCACCTGGTATATGATGCTGAGGAAGAAATGGTTAACACCACTTTGTGGCACCATTCAGACTTTTGATCAAGATCTTCTCTTGAGGTTATTTTTTACCACTAGTGATGAAATTATTATTGGCTCAGTAGCCTGCTATTTAATATGTATTTCAAGAATTCACCTAAGATTTAAAGGTAATAAAGCAGTTCAGTAGGAATGTTAACATGATGAGTTCATAATACAACATGGTGTAAGATGCTGTATGTGCAATTTATTATTTCTCTAATGGATTTAAAGCTTTGGCTTGTATGTGCAATAATCCTGTATATATATTTTTAACTAAGTATTGTTTATATTTGTTGTAAATTAACATACTTGTGTATTCTCTGTGCTGAAAAGGTAAATGACTGACCAATAAAATTGAAATTGAATTGGGTGGTGGAGAGATGTCTACCCCAGAAAGTGGTGGGAGCGCCCACGGTTCAGGGATTCAAGAATGCGTGGGATAGGCACATGGAAATTATCAAGCTAGGGTGAAAGGGGGAACTTGTAGCATCTAGGGTTCCTTAAACATTAGAAAGAGGGATAAGGCAGACTGGATGGGCCACAAGGCCCTTATCTGATGACAACATCTATGTATCTATGTACTCCTATTTGTGTTAGAATTATTTTAAGTTGTAATTATTTTTTTCTTTTACAGAATGGCATCGTAGAAGTCTATGAGGCTTGTGACTGATGCTTAAAACATGGTAATAGTAAACTGTGCATTGCTTCACAGTGATTTGCTATTTGGGTTCAGACTCCTCATTTCTAGTTAACCCCATTATTACAGACAAATGGTTTGACAATATTTCTGTACCTTCATGCCACCATGTCTCTTGACACTGCCAGTGTACTACATGTAACAATTATTACCAATTCTTCCTTTTTTTATTAAACTGAGGGCACCTATTTCTAAGTACAAAATGCAAGAACATAAACAACAACAACTGCAGACACCAACATTGTTGTTGCTGCTGCTACAAAGTTCAGGATCTAACATGGATTCCAGTTTTGTTTTTGCTTTGATCATTTTTCCTTTCAGGACACCATCACAATCTCAGAATGCTGGTTGTTGAGGGGTTATGTGCTAAGGGACGCATCATGGCATAACAGCTTTAGAGCAAGGCCCCCTTCCTCCTATATATACCGTACGCATTACTGATTAGCAGGGTAGGGTTTTGCACAGGTTGAGTGTGTAGACTATCTAGTTGGCTTTATAGTGAATCCACATGGACCGCAAGCTGGGACGGCTTACCCCCTGATGCTGGTGCCTCAGAGTTACAGAGCATAGCAAGATACCTGCATAATGAAATGCATCTGTAAATTTCTTTTCAGCTTGTCTGTGCCTGCCTACCCTGTACTGCATGGCCCTATATGCTAACCATTGGTTAATACCTGCTTATGGAGGGGAAGGCATGACTGTTAATTAGCTGCCTTGCTATGGCTGTCGCTGCCAATGTTGGCAGACATTGGAGAGAATTAGTGGTTATTGGTACTGTGTTCTAATACTTATGTGTTTCTAAGAACAAACCATGGGGTGGATGTGCTTTACCGAGGATGGAGGGCATCCCAGCAGTATGCACTCCCTTGATACACTTATTAATGATAGCAGCATCCCTTAGCCCTTTATAAAGCAAATTTATGAGGTGGCATAATGAGCCGTGCCCTAGGGTTTGGTGCTTGTGCACAGTATTATTATTTATTTATTTTTATTGGTTACTCCCAACTTGTATGTTTGAGCTGCCAGGCTGGTCAGGGAGATAGAAAAGGAGTGTGATGGGGGGAGGGTAGAAACCTTAGTGTCTGTGCCAGCATCCCCATAATATTAAGTCTTGTATTAGTTATTCAGTCATACACTATGATATAAAGGACAGGACTGCTGTAGCTGGTCCCACTCAGCAGTGTGGATGTGCGATCATGAGTATGGTCCTGGTGGAGCTGAACGAAGGGTGGCAGTTCAGCAATTTTTGCATCTCTCACTGGCCAAAAGGTGGCCAACTGAAAACAAGTGGCTACTGAGGTGAGGACACAGGCACATAAGGGGGTGGAGGGAGAGAACAGCTCAAGAAATGAACACCAGCACTTGATCTGCAAGCCAGTAGTATTATTTGTGTAACTGACACTCTCAGCTCTCAGCTCTCTCGCTGACACAAGTCTTTATCAGTTCTGTCTCCCTCATCTATTCCTACTGTTGCAGAATTACAGATGTCATTCCTTAATTTGCAATCTTCTCAGATCTTTGCAGCAATGCTTTAAGAAGAGAGGGGATGTGTTGTCAAGAGTCCTTCCAGACTGTTCAACTGTGCAAGGACTGGGAAGGTCTCTAAGAGTTTGACAGGGAGATCCTGCCACTCTTATTTTTTTTATTTTTTTTATTCAGAAAGTTTTACAAAATTTTCACAATAACACTTTTTACAGTGTGACCAGAACATTGACACATATGTAATCACCCAACTCCCCCCCTTCCTCCCATCCCAACCCCTCCACTCACTGTTGGAGCGATCCCTTAATCTTTAAAAACAAAACCCACTGTTCTCAATATATTCCATCAAAGACATAACCAGTAGATTAAACTGAAGAGCACGAGCCTTGGATGCCAACTAATGCAAATAGAGCGCATATAATTTGCCCCACTTTTTGTCAACCCCACCCCCCCGGATTATTGCGCAAACTCACAGTCATCTTCTCTATCCTGAGACAAAAGGACATCTCATGTAACCACTCTGCATATGAAATAGTGGTTTGATCCAACCAGTGCTTGAGAACTAATTTTTTGACCATCATTGATATAAGGGAAATATGAAACTTCCTTTCCCTGACCATAATCGAAGATAGATCCCCCAATATGCATATTTTCGGGGTAAAACATTGCCCTAATCCTAATAAGAGATCCATTTGGGATTGGATTTTTCTCCATAATGGTGCAACTTTCCCACAGGTCCAGAAAATGTGCAACTTTGTCCCTTCGCTTTGGCCACATCTAACACATGTGGAAGATTGCCCTCATCCCATTTTAGCTAATTTGCATGGAGTAAAGTACATATTATTTAACACTTGAAATTGAGTAACCTTAAGCCTGTCTTGTGTAATAGAGATCCTGCTACTCTTGAGGACAGACCTTTTCTTAAATCTGCTGCAACAGTTCTTCTATTTCTTAGCTTAATCTATCCTTTACAATTTCTAGTCCATAAGGTTGGCCACCTATGGGCGCCCCTCCCCTATCTTGACTATGCTATAATGTCCTCTTTAATTTTCCTTTTCCCTTTCAGGTCCTTGTACAGGGAGGGTATTGTGGTGACCTCTGAGCTGATGTTAAATAACAGCCTGTGTTTCTCATTGTTGGATTTAGTATGCAGTAGTGCTATGTCATAAAATACTTTGATGTAATAGTCTTATGTGTAAGAAACCTGTAAATGTTGAAGATACCACAGCACTAGTTGTTTTTTATAAAGGTTAAAAGTTACTTAGGTGACTGTATTATAGAATTAAGTTACTGGGGTAGAGATATCAGAAACCCCCTGTTGTGTTATTGAAATGCATGTAAATTATGAATTGTTTGAGAGACCCTTTGGCACCATGCATTCCTGCTTTAAGCTGAACCAGCCTAAAATGTCATTGTGATTTGCATATATAGCCTATGATGCTTTGCATTATGGGGAATGTGTGATGCTGTGTTTCTTTGAAACTAGTCTTTATTGCCAATGCTCTTTGGGGATAAACCTTTTTTCAGTGCTTTTGCACTGAGGTTCTTTGTTTAAAGCTTGTTTTTTTTCCTTTTTGAGCTGCCCATCACCCAAACCTACAAGACCAACATAGGAAATAAAATAATTTTCACTAAAGCAAGAGACCAGTAGATCGGTGGGTCAGTAGGTGCTGACTAAGTGCTAAGGAAGGACATGCATAGTCTGTTGCTGAAAACTGATGTATTGAAGAAGGGTTATGCCATTGTTTAAGGTTACCTCCTGTGTTTTAAATAAACATTACTTGTGTGTTGAACCTGATGTTCTGCATCTGGTACATCTGTTATCCCACAACCCCTCCACAAGGAGGTACTGTGTGAGCCTGACAGCTCGCAGACTGTTTTTCCTGCCATTTCCTAGGATGGCCATGTTGGCCACAGCAGTCACCAAAAACAATGGATATAGACAAAATGGCATGAAGGGTGAGATACCAAGAGATGTACAGTAACACAAAACACTGGAGCCAGCTGTAACTCAATCATTGGGAAATATTATTTAAACTGATATACATATCTCTCAGTCACCCCGCTCATCCAGCATGTCTGTGATTCCATCTCACACCCCCACCACTGCTCCCTGTACCTTAACATAAAAATTTAGATCCCTTACCCAAGAAAACACATTTGGAATAGTTCTCACAGATTAATACAGGACACTGTTCTTATATGCAGTAAGAATCAATCATTAGAGCTCATGTACAGTAACTGATAGTCTCCAGTTTGCACTTTTTCCCAACTTGCAGACATCAAAAAGCCTTTGATTTATTCATCTGCAATGCTTAACCTATGGGATTCCATCCTTGGCTATGTCCCTTACAGTACTTACTTCCAGATGGAACCTTCTCATTTTTAAGGACCAGGAAAAAAAATTTTCTCTCTCCATCAGATGGACTTTGTTACTAATTTGTTCCAGCTCAACCCATATCACCTTCTTCATTTATGTCAGTCTTTTATTGAATGTTTCATTGCAAAATGAAATCTTTGTTTTTATTATTGCAAGATAAGGCTGTTAGGGTGTTGGCTTCTATTTACTACTCTAAAGGGAATGGTATAATTAGGTTTCCTGAATATTCCTCAAATATCAGTCATGTATAATACTATATATGGATTGCTATTTTCATTTCTGTGCTGGCTGGACTATCTGTCTGACTTCATTTTGCTGCATGTTCCAGCAACTCTGAAACAATGGCCAAAGCAAACAATGTCCCCAAAACTAGTGGAGTTTCATTAGTAATAAACAGCATGAGGCTATACTGGGAAATGTTCTGCAGATTAAATTGTATGTACATTTACTCAGCAATTACGTTTAGACTAACCATTTAGTCTTTCATTTCAGATATGACTCAGCCCTACATACAGCAGATGTCACATTGTTATGCCTATAGATTAACACCATATATGGTCCTTATTCTGAACCCTCCCTTGCTGTTTTTAATTAGCCCCTAGGCTATCTTATATTTCATAATAATAGTGTAAAGGAGATTATTTCACAAGAAGATAATAAATCATGCAGTCCTGCCAGAAACTGTCTACAAAACCCAGAAGTAGCATTGAGTGATATGAAGGCACCTTGATCATTCACTTCTCTGTTTTTGTGTGTGTGGCAGGGTGATATTCCTGCCCCAGGATTAGGTGAAGCACTGACCCCCCCCCCCTTCTCTTTCTCTGTATTATCTCTTCTCTTTCTAGCTGCTGTTTTTCTTTCATACTGGCCAGCTGCAAATATATCCTTTTCTCTACTGTCCTTCATTCCCCTCCTTTCTCTCAAAAGGTGCTAAGTGCAAAACAATAAAGTACAATAAATAAAGTTCCTGGGTTAAAGTGCAGAGTGCCTCAATATATAACTTAAATGTTATTGTGAACATAGAAAATTAATTTATGAATCAGCTCTTGGTCTAAAGTGCTATGTGTGAATTCATGTGCTGAAGTGCCCCACGTTTGTATGATATGAATGAAGCTATCAGAAAAGGTTTATTAAATATGCCTCAAGAGCTCTACCAGTTATAAAAATGATTTTACACATGAAGTTTCTTGGTAAAGGGACACTGTGTAAGGTAAAGTGCACCAGTAATTTAAAAGGAGAGGGGGCACATGCATCCTGACTGCCCTGTGTTTTTCTCCCATTTCACTTTTATTTCTGGGAAATTGTCCCATTTTCTTGAGAGAAAGTTTCGTAGCTTGCTTGTTAGGCTACAGGGTTTGGAGGGTTTCTATGCAAAAAAATCAATCTGTAAAGCCCTCCAAACACCTGTGGAATTCCACCCTACACTTGCAGGCCATAACGGAAGCCGCCACTTGACTGGCTCGCCTGCTCCTTCCGGCTACCCTTTCAAATGTCCTTTGCAGCTGCATTACAATAGCATCCCCACAGCCTCTCAAAAGAGAAAGGAGACATTCAAAATGTAGAATGTTGGTGACTTGTGAGGGTAGTTGCTGCAAAGCTCCCTCTAGACACCCAGAGGATGGCAAGAGTGACTGTAGACCTCGGGTGATGCCTCCACCAAGCTGCATGTCTCTTCTTCACATTTGAGCTGGATTGAAATTACTTAAAATACCCTCTCAGCTGTAAAAAAGCTGCCCAAAAGTAAAGTGAAAAAGAAAAAAGGGAGAATAAAGAATGAACGCTGACAGGTGAGCAAAAAAGGTGCACCCGCTCCCTCTTCTCAGTGTTCTGGCATTCTAGCATCCCAGCCCTAGAGTACCTCCTCATACTTTTAGTTAGTCCATACTTGGTCTCGAAGCGAAATTTCATTTTATTGTTGTAGCAGCCCCTGAAGCCAGCATTATTTCTTTCTGTCACACAGGGGTAAAGTAAGTATCACTCCCATTAGAAAGGAGTTTAAGATACCATACTTTCTTGCACTTCTCTATTGTAAAGCTCCCATAATAAAGGTTTGTTTTGCTTCCTGTTTTTTTTTTTCCCTTTTCTCCTCATGTTCCCATTCATTATAAATTACACTTTTGCACCTTGAAAATGCTAGAAACAGTAGTGGGTAACTTACCCTCCCTTAGTTTGCTCCCCCCTTCTTGACTGTTGGTCTCCTTTAGGGGCCAGCTGGTCCTACAAACTCTGTATTTATACAAAACTAAGCAGGCCTGTTAGAAAGGAGGCGGGCCTCATGAATTATGCATCCAGTTCTTTTTGTGACCTTCAAAAATGTGCACTAAAAAGCTATTTATGCTACTCTGTTTGTTTTTATGTTATGTCACTGCTGATTGTGAAACTAATTAAAAACTGTTTGAACTGTGTAAAATAAATGTTTGATTTCTAAGAAGGGGTGGGCTCAAGGTCACATGAGCCTGTAGGCAGGTTTAAAAAATATGAAGTTTTAAGCCAATGCAGATATCTAGGTCAGAGTAATTCTGATCATAGAGGTGTGAAAACTTGTTGTCTTCAAGTCCTGTTCTGTTGCTTAGCAGATTATTGCCTATTTTGCTGATTTGTCTGCTGTTGACTTTGCTGCTATTTTTTTTACATGCTTAGTTTGCTATTTTACTGCTCTCTGACTACAAAAATAAATCTAAACACACCATCCAATGTGTTGAAAGAGCACTTACCTGTGTTTTGTCCACCTTATTTCCCACTCATCTCTATAAAATTGGTGTCAGAGTAGGATACTAGGGTGGCTTGACTGGGCAGGGGGATGCTCTAGGGGGTATTGCGATGATACCCTGGTGGACCAGTGCACCGGCCAGAAGTTAAGCAGCAACCAGCCAAGAAGCCAAAGCCCTCCCATGATTAACAGGTGTGCTGACCAGATGGAGGCGCCACTACAGCCTGGCCTTGAGTTCATGACTAGACCAAAAACAAAGACTGAGTCACTGGGTGCCACCAGTAAGAAGGAAGAAAAAGAAGAGAAGGAAGAAACACCCACAATGCCCCTGAGAACTTGGGTTGAGTTGCTCTGGTGGCTCTTTGTGAAACAGTTGCCCTAGCCAAGCAAAGGGAACAGGACAGAATAGCCCAAGAAGAGAGATGGGTAGAAACTGTGAGAGCCATTCATGCCATAAGCACAGACCACAAGGGCTCCTGATATCCCTAGAAACATTAAAATGACCAAGTTAACAGACTGTAATGATGTAGAGACCTTTCTAACAACTTTTGAAATGATGGCTAGGGCCTGTGCCTGGCCCCGGGAACAATGGGTGGTACGGTTAGCCTCTTAAATCTCTGGAAAAGCGCAGTTGGTGTATAGCCATATAGACAGTCATAACACTTACAATTACACCCTGGTTAAACAATCAATACTCCAGAGACACAATATAAATGCTGAAACATACAGACAGAGGTTCAGGTCCCTTTGCATGCAGTGGTCAGACTCCCCTAGAGATACAAATGTGAGGCTGAAAGTACCTTGCCATAAATGGATTCCGACGGGCAATTAAACAGTTGCTCAGGTCCCAGAATAATTCATCCAGATTATGCCCATGACCTATAAATATGGGTCAAGAAACATAGGTCCAAAACTGCAGACAAAACCATATCTCTAGCTGAAGACTACCTCTCAGCTAATCCCTCTAGACGTATGGACCACCATGCACTGACCCTCACCAGCAAAACCTATGTCCAGTCTCGGACTACACCACCAGAGGCTACCCCAGTGGATAAATCAGAAGGGAAGCCAGGAAGAATTCCTGTATCAGAGATCATATGCCAAAACTGTCAAAACAAGGGATATTCGGTTCAGAATTGCCCCAAGAGAAAAACTCATCTAGCCCTAGTCAACTGGGGGTAGTATACTACCACTATTCAAGTTAGAAAACATCAAGTCATTTGACTCATCAACTCCGGAAGTTGACAAACCCTAATTAAGTCTGATTTGCTGACTGAACTCAGCTCTTCAGGGCCCAGTACTGGTATTGTATGTATACAAGGGGACTCCCACTTCTGTCCAATCATCACTACTGACTTAACCATCCAAGGTGTGACCTGAACATTTCCAGTGGGCCTTGTCCCATGATTGCCTGTCCTGATAGTCATTGGACATGACCACCCTGATTTCACCTCCTTGATCAACCCAGAAGTGACTGCAGTCACAGCAAGCTCAAGCTAAGCAACAACTAGCACAAGAGTGATTTCCTTTTGAGGAGGACATTTTCAGTGCTCCAGGAAAACCAAGAGCACCCAAACAAAAGGAAAAAAGCAGTGGAACAGTTCATTGCCAGAACCACTGGACCCTTTATCCCAACCATTTAAAGGGTGTAACATGAAAAAGGAACAGGAAAAGGACTCTATACTAACCCCTTTCTTTTTGCAGGTTAATATAATGCAGGAAAATGGAAAGGGTGTGCATCAGTATGTTGTTAGAAATGGTTTGTTGTACAGGGAATGTACTAATGTGAACACTGGGGAAAGGGTTGATGAGTTAATGGTCTCTTAAAAAATTCCGTAAGCAACTTTTGTACCTAGCACGTAACTTGCCTATGGCCGGTCATGCTGGAAGGGACTGCACCCTAAGCCATTTGCTGCTCCTATTTTTCTGGCCCTCAACACATGAGCAAGTAGTGGAATATTGCCATTCATGTGCGGAGTGCCAGAAGGTAGCAAGTACCCCTACAGCCATTACCATTAGTCTCAACCCATTTTGAGCACATTGCCCTTGACATCATGTGCCCTCTAGAAAAGATTGCTAGAGGCAACATGTGCATCTTAATGGTCTGTGATTATGTAACCAAATATCCAGAGGCTTTTCCTCTGAGGACAACAACCACTAAAAAAATTGTAGAGGTCTTCACTGAATTATTCAGCCATTTGGGTATTCCTAAGTTTGTATTTACTGACCAAGGAAGCAATTTTTGTGCTCAACTACTTTCTCAATTGTACAGGTTGCTAGGGATAGCAGTCATTCGGACCTCCCCATACCATCCCCAGATGGACAGTTTGGTGGAGAGATTCAACCAAACCCTGAAAAGAATGTTAAATAAGTTTGTCCAAGATGAAGGGAAATACTGGTATTGCTATTTGCCATTCCTGCTCTTTGCATATCATGAGGCGCCCCAGGCTTCCACTGGGTTCTCCCCTTTTGAACTACTGTTTTGGAGGAATCCAAGGGGACCTCTTGATGTAGTCAAAGAATAATGGGAATCTGGTAAAGATGCTGTACATTCATCTATACTAGATTATATGACATAGCTGACGTAAAGGTTACACAAGTATGTTCAGCAAAAAGTTCATAAAAATAATCAGCAAAAGCAAATAGAGCAGACAACTCTTCATGACCAGGGGTTGCAAGAAAAACAATTTGATAAGGCAGATAGGGTACTTCTGTTATTGCTGTCCAGTGATAATAAACTGCTTATGAAATGGCAGGGACCAACACATTGTGCTAAAAAGGACTGGGCCTGTAAACTATGAAATTAGCCCACCAAAAAAGAGGGACAAAACAAAAGATTATCATGTAAATCTCCTGAAAAATGGCAGGAAACAGAAGCTTCCTCCCTGTATATTTACCACGTGACAAAAGGGACTGAGATGAAAATAGCATATCAAAAGCTGGACAAATCTGGAGAGCTTGGTGAACTGGTAGTTAACCCTGATCTTGATACAAAGCAGCAGAATTACCTGCAAGAGGTGTTATAGACCTACCAAGTTACCTTTACCAACAAATCAGGTAAAGCTAAGAGGGTTGAACATGTTATTGAGGTTCCCCAAATGAAACCTATCTGCCAGAAAGCCTATTGCCTACCTGAAAAGGTTTGAGGGGAGGTTACTGCTGAGGTTGAGAAACTAAAACAGCTGGGTGTAATCCAACCATCCACTAGTGCATGGACCTCGCCAATCGTCATTGTGCCAAAAAGGAAGGCGGCATACGCTTATGCCTGGACTTCCATTAGTTAAACATAGTCTCATCATTCGATGGCTATCCAATGCCACAAATTGATGACATTGTGAACAGACTAGGGAAAGCATAATATATTATTACGTTTGACTTAACAAAAAGCTATTGGCAACTACCTCCTTCACCAGAATCCCAGGAGAAAACAGCTTTTGCCACACCCATTGGACTTTTTGAATTTATCACCATGCCATTTGGCCTACATGGAGTTCCTGCCACCTTCCAGCATTATATGGACAGGAGTTTGAACCCCACACTGATTTTTGCTCTGCATACCTAGATGATGTAGTTGTGTTCAGTCCTTCCTGGGAAGCCCATATCACCCACCAGAAAGCCATACTGCAGACCATCACTGAAGCAGGACTAACAATAAACCCTGCTAAATGTGCCTTTAGCAATGAAGGAAACAAAGTATCATGGGTTTATCCTGGGGAGTGGTCAAGTAAAATCAGACATAGGGAATGTTGAGGTGGTTGCCAATTGCCCTGTCCCCACCACCCCACCACTAAAAAGCAGGTACATTCATTTTTAGGCCTGGCCGACTACTATCACCACTTTGTGCCTAACTTTCAGAAATAGCCAGTCCTCTGATACAGCTTACCAGAAAGCGCAACCCCACGAAAGTTCACTGGTCACCAGAGTGTTACCAAGCATTTAGAAAAATCAAAGCTTTGTTATGTTCATCTCCAGTCTTACAAAGTCCCAATTTTGAACTTCTGTTTGAAGTTCATACTGATGCTTCAGCCCATGGAACTGAGGCTGTTTTGTCACAAAATGCAAACTGAGAAGAACACCCAATTTTATATATATATATATATATATATATATCCAGAAAATTACATGAGAGAGAGAAACCCACTTTTCAACTATAGCAAAAGAATGTTTAGCGGTTTAGTGAGCCATTGAGGCACTTAAATATTATCTATGGGGGAACGAATTTGTGTTGGTTACGGATCATAATCCATTATGCTGACTACAGCATATGAAAGAAAAAAATCCACACATAATGAGAACAAACATAGACCAGGGGACACAGCATAAGAATGCTGACTTTCTATCATGTTTTGAAGCTGGTATACAGGAAAAATTGAATGAAAAATGTTTTGAAATGAGATTAGCAGAATATGTATATATGATGTGCATTTATGGTTATATGAAGGTCCATTCCTACCTTCGGGTAACTAGGTGGGGATCTAAATAAGTCTGAAAACCAGTTGTACTGGTTTCCTCATGGATGGGGAGGTATGTGGCAGGGTGATACTCCTGCCCCAGGATTAAGTGAAGCACCAACCCCCCCTTTCTCTTTCTTTGTATGATCCTTTCTCTTTCTATCTGCTATTTTCCTTGCAGACTGGCCACCTGCAAATCTATCCTTTTCTCTACTGTCCTTCGGTCCTCTGCTTTCTCCCTAAAGGTGCTAAGTGCAAAACAATAAAGTACAATAAATAAAGTGCCTGGGTTAAAGTGCAGAGTGCCTCAATATATAACTTAAATGTTATTGTGCCATAGAAAATTAATTTATGAACCAGCTCTTGGTCTAAAGTGCCATGTGTGAATTCATATGCTCAAGTGCCCCATATTTGTAATCCCAAGGAATATGAATGAAGTTATCAGAAGAGGTTTATTAAATATGCCTCAAGAGCTCTACCAATTATAAAAATGATTTTACATATGAAGTTTCTTGGTAAAGGGACAATGTGTAAGGTAAAGTGCACTAGTAATTTAAAAGGAGAAGGGATGAATTGCTCCTGACTGACCTGTTTTTCTTCCATTTCACTTTCATTTCATGGAAATCACCCCGTTTTCATGAGAGAAAGTTTTGTAGCTTGCTAGTTAGGCTACAGGCTTTGGAGGGTTCCTATGCATAAAATCAATCTGTAAAACCTTCCAAACACCCATGGAATGCTGCGCTGCACTTGCAGGCGATAACGGAAGCCACTGCCTTGCCTGCTCCTTGTGGCTATCATCTCAGGCATCCCTTGCAGCTGCATTACAATAGCATCTCTGCAGCATCTCAAATGAGAAAGGAGATGCTGAAAATGTAGAATGTTTATGGCTTGCAAGAGTAGTTGCTGCAAAGTTTAGATGCCTGGAGGATGGCAAGAGTGACTGTAGGCCACAGAAGATGCCACCACCAAGCCGCACAGCTCATCTCCACATTTGAGCTGGATTGAAATGACTGAAAACACACTCTCAGCTCTAAAGAAGCTGCCCAAAAGTAAAATTAAAAAAATAAGGGAGAAATAACAGTGAACACCGAGAGTTGAGCAAAAGAGGCACAACCGCTCCCTCTTCTCGGCGTCCTGGCATCCTGGCTTCACAGCTCTCAAGTACTTCCTCTTACTTTTAGTTAGTCCATACTTGGTCTTGGGGTGAAATTTCATTTTATTGTTAGAGCGACCCCTGAAGCCAGCATTGTTTCTTTCTATCACACAGGGGTTAAGTAAGGATTTAAAGAACATCACTCCCATTAGAAAGGAGTTTAAGGAGTTTAAGAAACCCTGCTTTCTTGTACTTCTCTACTGCAAAGCTCCCACAATAATGGTTTGTTTTGCCTCCAGTTTCTTTTTTCTCCTGATGTTCCCATTCATTATAAATTACTCTGTTACACCTTGAAAATGTTAAAAACAGTAGCAGGTAACTTATCCTCCGTAGTTTGTTCTGCTCTGCTCTTCATCAATTTCAATCTCCATTAGGGGCCAGCCGGCCCTACAAACTCCATATTTATACAAAGCTAAGCAGGCCTGTTAGAAAGGAGGTGGGCCTCATGAACTATGCATGAAGTTTTTTTTTTGTGACCTCCAAAAATATGCACTAAAAAGCTATTTATGGTACTCTAAGGTTGTTTTTATGTTATATCACTGCTGATTGTGAAACTAATTAAAAACTGTTTGTATTGTGTAAAATAAATGTTTGATTTCTAAGACGGGGTGGGCTCAAGGACACATGAGCTTGTAGGCAGGTATAAATAGATGAAGTTTCAAACCATTGCAGATAGCTAGGTCAGAGTACTTCTGACCAAAGAGGTGTGAGGACTTCCTGGGTGCACAACCCACTGATGAGCCCCGGCATGATATTCAAAGGGGGGTGATGCACTGCACAATTCCCAGTACTCCGGGGTGCACCAGTAAATGTATGTGGCACAAGTGCGGGGGGCATGCCCATGCATATGTGGCACATCCCAATATTCAGCCTGGGATGTGCGGTGCACATGCAGGCACAAACCTGACTTGCGCCACACAGGGGGGAGCAAAGATGTGCATGTAAAAAGCAAGAGCATGTCGGGGGACACTCACAGGCCAGCCACTGTATTGCTTGGCGCATCATGGCAGCCACCCACTGTGGGTGGCCATCCAACCTCCTGGGACACAGTCCAGGCATTGTGGTCCTCCCCTCACCTGATTGTGGGCACAAGCATCCATATATAACCCTGGTGGTTCAGTGCACCCTACCCCATCACCCGATCGAAGGTGTATAACATATAAAACCCTGAATGTCCAGTGGACCTGCTCCCCTGCCTGATCACGGGCTGTCATAAAGATTACATTCCCTGGTGGTCCAGTGGACCCAATCCCCAGCCCGATTGTGGGAAAATTAATAACATATTTACCTGGTGGTCCAGTGGAACCGATCCCCAGCTTGATTGTGGGATTTAGATGTAAATAACTTCCCTGATGGACCAGCGGTACCCCCTCCTCACCTGCCCACTCAGACCAGCCACCCCGCTCCTCCCACAGTCAGCGGCGGGTGGCAGCTCCCCACCTGCAGGCTGCCTGGTCACCCACCGACTAACAGCGTACAGTACGGCTGTATACCAATTGGTCCCCTGCATGGGCCAATAGGTGTACAGACTGTACTGTACTACACAGTCCCAAAATGTGAATGGTTCATTTACATTTCAGACTATGTAGTACAGTACAGTCTGCATGCCCACTGGCCCATGCAGGGGACCAATGGGCATACAGTTGTACTGTACGCTGTCAGTCGTCAGGCAGCTGGGCAGCTTGAGAGTGGGGAACTGCTGCCCACTGCTGACAAGGGGGGTGTGGGGGTGGTGGGTCTGAGTGGGCACCACTGGCACACCAGGGAAGTTCATTACCCCTAAAGGCCACAATTGGGCTGGGGATTGGGTCCGATGGACCACCAGGGTAATACGTTATTCATTTGCCCACAATTGGGCTGGGGATCAGGTCCACTGGACCACCAGCATAATATTTTATACATTTGCCCACGATTGAGCTGGGGATCAGGTCCACTGGATCACCAGGGAATGTACATTTAACAAAAGCCCATGATCGGGCAATGGGGTAGGGTCTGCTGGACCACCAGGAAAGTTAACATTAACTAAAGACCGCAATTGGGCATTGGGGCACATTGCCTGCCTAGGGACGGGGGCATTGGTCCCAGATGGCTGCAGCCTGGCTGGGTGCCAGGCGCAAGTCACCGGAGATCAGCGCACTGCATGCAAATGGGGCCATAATGACATACGAATGGCCCTGTTTCCACCTTGCATGCAAATAGGCTCATTTGCCTGCCCAGCGCTGAATATCACGGTTGCTGCACCGTGCACCTGCACTCTGCGGATCCCCTGCTTCTTACTTGCCACTTGTGCTGAGCAGCAGCACTGTGCTTATGTGGGCAGCTCCTTAGTGTACATATTCAATGGTGCTGAGCCATGGCACAGCACCATTGAATATCATCTGGACCATGCCATGGCGCATCCCAGTTGCGCTGCACTCAGGTTTGTGCCCCTGCCTGGTGCAGTCTGAATATCCCACACTCTGTCTTCAAGTCCTGTTGCTTAGCATATTATTGCCTGTTTTGCTGATTTGTCTGCTATTGACTTTGCTGCTTTTTTTACCTGCTCAGTTCACTATTTTACTGCTATCTGGTTACAAAATTAAATCTAAATACATCATCTGGTGTGTTGAAAGAGCACTTGCCTGTGTTGTGTCCACCTTATTTCCCACTCACCTCTACAGTGTGAGCAATATAAATTGGCTGTATGTTCCAAGGCACACCCAACACTGTTCTGCTATGCTATTTTCGTTAGATGTGCTTCCTCATCATTGCACCCTGACATGAGTATTGAACAGTGCTGGGACAGATCTGTGTGGGGCAAACTGTTTTAGATGTGATTCCCAGGATAACTGTGATGGAATAGCTGTAGCACAAAGTGTGAACAAGAATACATTTTAAAATGTTACAATCTACAACTGTGCAAAACACTGAACACTTTTGTTTTTTGTGGTAGCCTGTTTGGAAGCTATTAGGAAATCAGATTTATCATCCTTCTAATACGTGTTTTACTATGCTGCAGTATTTTAAATCTAGGCCACTGCTGACCTTGGATAGCTGGGTCTTTATTTTTCAATTCTAAAGGCACAGCATTAGACAAAACAAAAAGTCATGTTAACAATGATTTCATTCTCTTATAGTTTTTAGCCTGTATGAATTTCCATGCCCCAGCAATTTGAAGTCTGGAACTAGTGTTTATCCTGATTTGTTCCTATAACATTTTTCATGCAATAGCCATTTCATGAGCTACTTTATCCCAGTTTTAACAGGGCGCACACATTACAGCTATAGTAGCATCACATTTTTGTTGAACCTTTCTTGTTGAAGGTATAATTAATTATCCTCCAGTTTCTATCTTACTCTAATACAGTTTCACTGCTGCAGGACAAAGACCAGACATTTTCACAGTGTAATTGCTGCTAGATTTAGGTAGCTGAAGAAGCTAGAATCTGTGGTACAAATAAGGGACTGTTTTTACAGTGTGATCGATGAAAGAAATATTGCTGATGCTTTTTATTCTTGAGTTAAACAAACATGTTTTTGCTGTTTTGCATCTTCAACAATCTTCTTCTTCCTTGCCTTTCCACAGGCACTCCTCAGTGTATGTAGGTAAGCTGTATGTCAAACAGGAAAACATTGTGTAATTGACATCAGTGTAAGTTCAGAACTGGTGACTACAACTTCTTGAATACATGAATGGATGTGTGATCTTTAAATATTGTATGCTCAATGTCTCTTTATAAAACCCCTCATTGAGTGCAGTAAATACTAAGGATGTATGCCACTTTCACTGCAACAAAGTATTACTCTTTACTTATATTTCTGCCTATCTCTGTGCTTATATTAGAATAAAGACCAAGAAATAAAAAGAAATGAAGACTGTCAAATATCCCTCTGTGTACAGTACAAAGGAGCAATGGATAATAAGAAGGCTATGCAGACAATTTAGTTGCTGTTTTGCTACAATTGCACTGCAGGAAGTTTGTTCCCCTGACGAGATCTGGGCAGAGATTAGTTTACATGCAACCTGGTCTGAGACCAGTTTCTGAGCCACCTGGTCTGGGGCCAGTTTCACCACTGTACAGCTTTCTTTGTTGCACTTAGATTTTTTTTTCCTGCACCAACTCCCATTAGTGTAGATTTCCTATTACCAACTCCACACCACCATCGATCACCAGATCATTAAAATTTGGGGTCAAAAGAATTTTAGGGGAAAGTGAAATTCAGACATAGACTTTCACAGGATTACAGTCTTGTGCACTAACCACTGCACTATGCTGGCTGCTACCTAGCAAGTCTGTGGTTAGACACATATATGACAATAATTGATCCCAGACCAGTTCAGCAGGAAGGAGAAACTGGTCTCAGACCAGGTGGCATGGAAACTGGTCTAAAACCAAGCAGCTTTGAAACTGGTCTCAGACCATGTTGCTCTGAAACTGGTCTCAAACCATGCTGGTCCCAGACCATTCATCAGGGAAACAATCTTAAAAAATGGGTTGTGGAAATTGCAGAAGCTGAGCGGCTTAGGCTGCCAGCTTCCCGGTCCGGTATCAGGCAACAAAGACCAGTAAATAATGAGTCCCAGTCCCTGCCTGCCTGTTTACCATATAAAATGAAAGGTCCATAGAATGTTGAATTTGAAAATATTGCAATTTTTTTTCTATTGCATAGCGAGAGAGATGGGTGATTTCTACAACCCATCATATGAGCACTGTGCCCCCCCTCCACACTCAGTCATCCATCTGCCAGTGTCCAATGAAGAATTACAAATAAAAAAAAGAGGTAACCATACTCTTGAGTAGGTTGAGAGGGAGAACAAATAAAAAGTTCTCCAAACCTCATTCATAACAATTTGTGAGTGTCACTGTCTGGATCGCCACATTCCTGAATGTGCTTAACAAGCAAGTGAATGAGTGCAACCTGTCTCCTTTTTTTTCTTACTTAGTGCATCTTTAAAAAATGACCATTCATAACCTCTCTAACTTTGTACTAAACTTACTTCGTACAACAGTTCACAAATGTATTTGCCAGCTGACTGCTGGCACCACTACTGATGTCCCACTTTGTCTGACACTTGGCTCGCAGGCATACACAACACTGAATGCATAATAAAGAAAAATGAATGCCAACCCTCAACACTGTTTTAAAATTAAAAAAGAAGTGGAACCCAAAGAATTATTTCATTTTATTTTGGGCACTAAACAACATGCTGAGTTCACGTGCTTTCCTTAGTGCTGGAGGGGCATTTGTGCTAAATTTAACAACAACCAGCTCTCTTTTCTGATTGATCTCATCGCTTCAGAGTTGTGCTTGCATGTCTTACTGGCGAGCGTCTCCTCTTACCTTCCCTATTATGGGTCTGTCTCCTGAGTGCACACAGTAAAAGAAAATGAAAACATTTATCCACAGTACTCTCCATTCAACGGTTCATGCTGCAACTCTCAGCTACCACATCACGAACAGAGGTGCTCAGTTAATGCAGTCACTCAAATGAAAAAAAGTGCCTAAATTATAAAAGGGAGCACAAGTGAGTGGGGGGAGGTACTGTGAAGAAAGGAGGGAGAGGGAAGGAAACAGTATAAATGTTTTTAAACCAACTGTGAAATGCTACAGTGCCTTCTACTTGCAAGTCTACCAGAAGAGGGAATACTTCACCAACAAAACAACTTTAACTTACTTTTTAGGCATTATATATCATGGCAAAAAACTCCATTTAATGCATCAGTTAGGATTGTTCCACAGCGACAAAGCCTTTGTTTCACTACCTCAGTTCGCCTTTCTCTGTCCGGCATTGGTGTCCATTGGGGTCATTGGCCCTAATCTCGCACCCCATCACATGTGTAAACAAGCTGAGGTATAGGAGAATGGGGTGAGAGTTAAGACCGATGACCCCAACGCACAGCCCGATGCCAGTTGGGGGGGTTGGCTGGGGTGGTGCAAGGGGGGCTTTCAACCTTAACATTGAATTTCCTCACTTTTGTTGCTGTGGAACAAACCCTAACTGATGCATTAAACTTAGTTTTTTTACCATGAATTTCCCTTCTTTTTGCGAATAAGGACTATAGATAGTGAATGGAATGTGGTGGTGGGAATGCAGGCCCTTCAGGCCCCACTCTCCCACCACATGATTTTGTGTGACATAGTAATGGTAACTGTTATGCAAATGCAAGTGCTAATGTTTACGTACATGGTGACGCAAACGTAAATGGTAAAGCAAACTGTTACAGAAACATAAGTGAAAATTGACGCCAAAGTGAACATTGACACAAACGGAGACATAGAAACATAGAAACATAGACTTTGATGGCAGATAAGGACCGCTTGGCCAACCTAGTCTGCCCATTTCCCTACCTAGAGGATAAGCTGCAGATCCTATTTAACCAACAGCCTATTTCTTCCTACCCCCACAAAAATTGCCTTGTGTCTGTCTCATGCATTCTTCAATTCTCCCACAGTTTTAGACCCACAACCTCCTCAGGAAGACTGTTCCATGCATCCACCACCCTCTCTGTGAAAAAATACTTCCTCACATTGCCCCTGAGCCGTCCCCCCTCTATCTTCAAATCGGTCCCTTTGTTCTGTACATCTCTTTTTCTGAAAAATGCTATCCTCTTGGACTTTGTTGATTCCACTGAGGTACTTAAACGCTTCAATCATGTCCCCCTCTCCCTCCTTTCCTCAAGGGTATACGATTAAGCTCCTTTAGCCTCTCCTCAGATGGCTTTCTTGCAGACCCTGCACCATTTTAGTTGCCCTGCTTGAACTGCCTCCAACCTGTCTATGTCCTTGTGGAGATGGGGTCTCCAGAACTGGATGCAGTACTCCAGATGGGGTCTCACCAACTGTCTGTACAGAGGGATAACAACTTCCTGTTTTCTGCTGGTGATGCCTCTCCCTATAGATCCCAGTATCCCCCCCAGCCCTCCCTACCACCTTCTCACGTTGCTTGCTAACCTTAAGGTCATCTGAATGATTACCCCAAGGTCCGTTTCCATTTTTGTTGTTGTTACTACCTCTCCCTCCCAATTGTGTAATCTTCCCCTGGGTTTTTGTTTCCCAGGTGCATTACTGTGCACTTCTTTGCATTCAATCCAAGCTGCCGTACTTCTGACACATGCGCATATGGAAATGCAACTGGTAATGCACACAGTCACTATACCGCTATTGTAAATGCAAATGGTAACTGCAACAGCAACAATAATGCAAAAGGAAACAGAAATGCAAACACAAGCGCTTACGGAAACGCAAACCGTAACATGCACGGTCATGATACCGCAATTGTAAATGCAAATGGTAATGGAAACAGAAATGGAAATGAAAATGCAAGCACATACAGAAATGCAAACCGTAATGCGCACTGTCACGGTAATGCAATTGCAAATGCAAATGATAATGGTAACAGCAAAAATAATGCCAAAGCAAAGAGAAATGGAAACACAAATGCAAGCACATATGGAAACGCAAACTGTAACACACACGATCACGGTACCATAATTGTAAATGCAAATGGTAACAGTAACAGCAACAATAGCACCAAAGGAAACAGAAGCAGAAATGCAAACGCAAGCGTGTACAGAAACACAAACTGTAACACTCACTGCCACGGTACTGTAATTGGAAATGTAAATGGTAACAGTAACAGCAAAAATAACGCCAAAGGAAACAGAAATGCAAATGCAAGCATGTACAGAAATGCAAAGCATAACGCGCACGGTGACAGTAATGCAATTAGAAATGCAAATGGTAACAGTAAGAGCAATGATGATGCCAAACGAAAGATTAATGGATATGCGAACGCAAACAGAAGGGCAGACGCAAACACAAATGAAAATGTGCATGGTGACGCAAATGTAAACTCAAAGACAAACAGAAGTGGAAATGCAAATGCTAATAGTAAAGCAAATGAAAACGTAAAGGGTAACACACACAGTGGCGTACACGGGAACGGTATTGCAAACGGGTATGGAACCGCAAGCTGAAACAGTAAGGGTAACAGTAATGTAAGCACACACCCTGGCTTTTCCCAACAGCTGCATAGAGAAACACAGTGAGTACAAAGAATGTTTACATAATAATGGGGCTCGGAGCAGAAAATAAGGAGTTGGAATACTAAATTGCTTATATCTCAGGAACCATACAACGTAGAAAAAAAATTAAAATTTTGTATGAATTATGACTTTCCTGGCTAGTTTTGAACTTAGCCCTGTTTTGGGGGGCTAAGCATATTTCCGATGAAAAGTCCATATCTTGCACCGTTTCCGAGATACGAGCCCCAAAAAGCGCAGCAGACGCCGTAATGTTATCCTATGGGAAAAAAGATGAACTTTGGAGTCCCGTAACTTTGCCACCCTGTAATATTTTTTCACCAGACTACCAATAGGCACATCTGTGGGATGTTGGCTTTCTTCCTTCCAAATTTCAGCCCAAATGACCAAACCGTTATTTGGCAGCAGGGTGGCAAAGAATTCCTGTCATGCGGCGGACTCCATAATGTTAGTCTATGGGAAAAAGCATCAACTACGGAGTGCCATAACTGTGCAATCATCTAATATTTTTTCACCAAACCACCACAAGGCACATCTGTGGGATACTGGCTTTCTTTCCTCCAAATTTTAGCCAATAAGATCAAACTGTTCTTTTGCAGCAGTGTGGCAAACAATTCCTGGCATTTTGGCCATACTGTTGAAAAGTAGTGTTGTGATTAGCAACACCTTTCACAAAAAAGTGCAACAGTGTCACAGGTGCGAATCTACTTTGTGACTCTACTTTTCCCAGAAATTTGAAAAACATATTTCTGGGGTGTTTAACCCCAAAATAAAGACATGGCTAGCATCCTCAGGGCTCGACTAGGTAAACACAAAAATAATTATGTCCCTAGATGGTCCCAATTTTAAATGCCAAGCATTTCTGTGATCAGTAACTGAAAACAAAATGGCAGATTTGTGACATTACTCAGGTCATTTGCGACACTGTCAAACTTTGTGTTAACTTTTCCCATTGACTATAATGGGAAACTTGTTTTTTGAATAATTTGTGAACCGTTCAACATTTTTTTCACAAAATCTTCAAAAGACACATCAGGGACCCCAGCTGCACATTCTCTGAAGTATTTGGACTGGTCTCGCAAACCATGTGACCTGTAGACGCGAGCAAAGAATGTGCAAAAAAACATAAATGTGCCCCAGAATGTCTCTTAATAACTCTGCAGCCGTATATCTGACCGGTACGAAAGTTGGCAGATCCCACGATATATGGTTACTTCTGTGTCTGCCAAATTTCAGACAAATCCATTTAATGGTGGGAAAGTTTTAAGGTGCAAACTTTCACCATTTAATCTTAAATGGGGTACTCAACCCTAACTATGGTAGCGCCCGAGCTACCATAATATATATATATATATATATATATATATATATATATATATATATATAGTAATTTCTTTAAATGGTACATGACAACTTCACATGTAATCCATTTTCTAAGTGCAATATTACCCTCCAGGATGAGTGTGGGCTATACTGGACATTCCAGGGGCTATAAGGCCCTCCATCTGCAGTGTCAGGCCTCATTACACCCCTGGGCTGTCCTGTATAGCACAATACCACTCTCCTTATCAGGTACTATTGTTTATTTCCTACATCTACAAATGCAAGGACAGGGCCTTTGAGGGCCCTGTGTTTGCACAGCAACATACATGTATGCATCTAGCTTCCCCAGGCAAATGAGGATACGATTATACTACCTCAAAAAGTAAGAAAATTATTTGCCAAAAACTGCATTAATGCAACATTTAGGGCTCAGGTTAAAGTGACAAGAGTAGGGAAATGTGTGTTTTGGGTTTCCAATGTAAAACCCCACCCCTGAAGCAAATCAGGGGTACAGTCTTCCTTTGGGTTGTCATCCCTAAAGCTCACCCCATTTTGGTAGTAAGAAAACTCAGATGTGCTGGAGACAGATGTGCATGTTTCAGGAGTGTATAGAATTGGGTGAGCGTTAGGGCATACAACCTCAAGGAAGACTGCTCCCCTGATTTGCTTCAGGTGTGGTGGTGGGGTTTTAGGGTTGGAAACCTTAAAACCACATTTCCAAACTTTTATTGCTTTACACTGAACCCTAAATGTTGCGTTAACAGAACTTTTTGCAAAGAATATGTATTATTTAAATGTTATTTTATTTCTCTAAATTACAAAACCTTTGAGTCAGAGACTCATTTACAGAGGTTCCATGTCTGTGCATACAATAGGTTAGAATACAGAGAAAGTACAATAAAATAGTACAGACAATATGATATTGAATCACAAGGCAGAATTCTGTGGTAAATAAATGTATATACATTTGGGTAACAGCATTGTGTACATTTGTGGGTGCAGATTATAACAGATCACAGACAATGAGAACATTAGGTGACAATTGAGCCATCAGTGAAGAGACATTGTCAAAAGAGCATGGGGTTCCAATCCCAGTGCAAACTGATAAATAACGAGGAAAAGTAACAGCATGAACATGTAGAGGAAAACAGGTAAGGGGGTTACAGGTAGAAAATACAGGTTTACAATACAAATTACAGGTTGGTGCACCAATAGTGTGATGTAGCAATGTTTGAGCAGTCAGACTATTGCTTTTGTCAAGTAACACAGTGGACAGAAGAAGGGGCAAAAACAGAGCAATCAGCAAGGAGACTTTGTTGGGCTAAGTGTTGAAGGGAGGGAAGTGGAGTGGTATTGGGGGGAGTGGGAAGGATGGAGACAGCACAGAGGTCATGGGGGTGACAGAGAGAAGGATCAGGGGAGAGTGCAGAAAATCTGGGAGCTGTCAGGGGGTGATCATCAAAGGGAATGGGAGCTGAAAGAAGGTGAGAGTAGTAGGGTGCTAGCACAAAAGAGGGAATGGGGACTGAAACTAGATAATATATACTGTATATATATATATATATATATATATATATATACAGTGGTGTGAAAAAGTATTTGCCCCCTTCCTGATTTCCTCTATTATTGCATATTTGTCACACTGGATGTTTTCAGGTCTTTAGACACAATGTAATATTAGATAAAGGGAACCTGAGTGAACAAATAACACTTGTTTTTGTTTACCTATTTCAGTTTTTAATGAAAACAGTTAACCAACACCAACTGGCACTGTGTGAAAAAGTAATTGCCCCCTAGTTAAATCAACCCAATTAAAGGGATAAGTAGAGTCAGCTGATTGAACACAGCCAGGCCTGATTACAGCCAGTCCTGCTCAATATAAACCTCACTTATTTTGACCCTTACCATCAGAGTCACGTTGCCAGCACAAAGAGTCAACAAGCACATTATGCCATGATCAAAGGAAGTTCCTGAAAAGATCAGAAAAGAAGTTGCTGCTATCTATCAGTCTGGAAAGGGTTACAAGCTATTTCTAAGGCTCTGGGACTCCACCAACCACAGTGAGAGCCATAATCTCCAAATGGAGAACACTTGAACAGTAGTGAATCTTCCCAGGAGTGGGCGGCCTGCCAAAATTACTCCAAGGGTGCAGCGTAAAATCATCCAGGATGTCTCAAAGGATCCTAAAACAACATCCAAAGAACTGCAGGCTTCTCTTGCCTCAGCTAAGGTCAGTGTTCATGACTCCACAATCAGAAAGAGACTGGGCAAAAATGGGCTTCATGGGAGAGTAGCAAGGCGGAAACCACTGCTAACCAAGAAGAACATAAATGCTCGTCTCTCATTTGCCAAGAAGCACTTGGATGATCCACAAGCCTTTTGGGAAAATGTTCTATGGACAGATGAGTCCAAAGTGGAACTTTTTGGACGACATGGATCCCATTATGTCTGGCATAAAGCAAACACAGCATTCCACAGTAAGAACATCATAATAACAGTCAAACATGGAGGTGGTAGTGTGATGGTGTTGGGATGCTTTGCTGCCTCAGGACCTGGACAACTTGCCATAATTAAAGGAACCATGAATTCTGCTCTGTACCAGAAAATTCTTAAGGAGAATGTCCGGTCATCCGGCCGTCAGCTGAAGCTGAAGCGTGATTAGGGTCATGCAGCAAGACAATGATCCAAAACACAAAAGCAAGTCCACATCAGAATGGCTGAAAAGAAGTAAAATTAAAGTTTTGGAGTAGCCTAGTCAAAGTCCAGACCTAAACCCAATAAAGATGCTGTGGCAGGACCTGAAACGAGCAGTTCATGCTCGAAAACCTACCAATGTTAGTGAATTAAAGCAGTTCTGCGAGGAAGACTGGGCTAAAATTCCTCTACAGCGATGTGAGAGACTGATATTGAATTATAGGAAGCGTTTGGTTGCAGTCATTGCAGCTAAAGGTGGAGTAACCAGTTATTAAGTGTAAAGGGGCAATTACTTTTTCACACAGTGCCAGTTGGTGTTGGTTAACTGTTTTCATTAAAAACTGAAATAGGTAAACAAAAACAAGTGTTATTTGTTCACTCAGGTTCCTTTTATCTAATATTACATTGTGTCTAAAGACCTGAAAACATCCAGTGTGACAAATATGCAATAATAGAGGAAATCAGGAAGGGGGCCAATACTTTTTCACACCACTATATATATATATATATATATATATATATAGTATGGTAGCACTGCAGTGCTACCATAGTTAGGGTTGAGTAGCACTTTTAAGGTTAAAGGGTCAAATTTTGCACCTTAATAACTTTGCCACTGTTAAGTGTATTTGCCTGAAATTTTGAATGTATGATCATGAATCATACATCTTGGGGTCTGCCAACTTTCGTACTGGTTGAATATACGACTGCGGAGTTATTAAGTCAGATCTGCGTGCGCGTTTATGCTTTCTGGTGAATTCTTTGCTCGCACCTACAGGTCGCACAGTTTGCGTGAGCAGTCCAAAAACCTCAGGGAACATGTGGCTGGGGTGCCCGGTGTGGCCTTTGATGATTTTGTGAAAAAAAAATTAAACAGTTCAAAAGTTATTCAAAAAACAAATTCCCATTATAAGCCAATGGGAAAAGTTAGCAAAAAGTCCGAAAGTGTCGTAAATGCAGTTTTTACTTTCGCAAATGGCCCTTTCACTTTCGAAAATCCACCATTTTGTTTTCAGTTGGTGATCAGAAAATTCTTGCCATTCAAATTTGGGACCCTCTAGCAACCTAATTTTTTTTTGTATTCACCTAGTCGGACCCTGAGGATGCTACACAGGTCTTTATTTTAGGGTAAAACACCCCAGAAATATGTTTTTCAAATTTCTGGAAAAAGTACTTTTGCAAAGTACTGTCACATTTGTGACACTGTAGAATGAATTTGCAAAAGATTTTGCAAAGTTCGACAGCACTTTTCAAGACTATGGCCACAATGACTGGAATTCTTTGCCACCCTGCTACAAAAGAACCGTTTGGTCTTTTGGGCTGAAATTTGGAAGGAAGGCAGCCAACATCTCACAGATGTGCCTTTCAGTGGTTTGGAGAAAAAATATTGCATGGCTGCCAAGTTACAGTAGTCCAAAGTTGATGTTTTTTCCCATAGACTAACATGGTGGCCTACGCCGCGCCTTTCGGGGCTTGTATCTTGAAAACGGTGCGAGATATGGAATTTTCATCACAAAAACCAAAACATAGCCAGGAAGCGCATGATTCATGTGACATTTAAATTTTATTTCTAAATCGTATGGTTCCTGAGATATAAGCAATTTAGTATTCCAACAGCTCATTTTCTGCTCCGAGCCCATTGCTATGCTGCATTCTTTATGCACACTGTGTTTCTCTTTGCAGCTGTTGGGGAAAAACTGGTATGCACTTCTGTTAATGTTAGAGTTACTGTTTCCACTTACTTTTATGTACCTGTTAGCATTTCTGCTCCCATGTGCGCCACCACGTCCGTTACCCTTTGCATTCTCGTTTGTGCTTGCGTTTGCGTTACTGTTAACATTTGCATTTCCCCTACTGTTTGTGTTTGCATTTCAGTTTGCGTCCCTGTCTGCATTGCCATTTGCATTTACGGCAGCCCTTTTGTTTGCTTTACCATTTCTCTTTTGTTTTGCGTCTTCGTTACTGTTACTGTTACCATTTGCATTTGCAATTGCGTTACTGTGCCTGTGCGCATTACAGTTTGTGTTTCCATATGTGCTTGCATTTCCTTTTGCATTCCTGTTTCCTTTGTTGCTAGTGTTACAGTTACCATTACCATTTGCTTTCACAATTGCGGTACTGTGCCTCTACGTGCATCACATGACTCCTGCAGCTGCATTACTTTCACTATTTCTCATCATCATTCTCAAAAAGAAGGGAAATTAGAGGCAAAAAACTCCATTTAATGCATCAGGTAGGGTTGTTCCACAACGACAAAAGCGAGGAAATTTGGTGTTAGGGTTGAAACCCCTGTTGGACCCCTCCAGCCCACCCCCCAACTGGCATCGGGGTGCGCGTTGGGGTCATCGGTCCTAACTCGTCCGATCGCAAGCCTGCAAATTCTTTGATTGTGAGATTTTGTGATCACGATCATGCATTTTGAGTAAGGGACAAGATGGCCAGATTTAAAAAATGTTTTTCTCAGCCCAGGTGTGCCCTACAAACTTAAATAAGGCTGGGTTTTGCTCAGGGGGCTTTGTTCTGCCTCATCTGAATAAAAAAAAACAAGTTTAACATATCCCTGGTAGTCTAGCAGCCCCCACCCCATCATGATAAAATATATAATGATCTATAGTGGCCTCCCAATGTTCATAAATGTTTGTTTTTTTTATATCCCTGGTATTCTAGTGGCCCCCCCATGTGTATTAAGTAATATTTGTTATTCATATCCCTGGTAGTCTAGCTGCCCCCCCACATCATAAAAATATATATAAGTTTCTGCAATTTCCTGGTAGTCTTGTGGCCAACCCTTATATTGCTGTTTTAGATCCCTTGTAGTCTAGTTGCCCCCTGATCTGTATTACATTATAATTATTTTTCCTGGTAGTCTAGTGGCCCCCCCACATCATAATAAAATATATACGTTTCTGCAATTTCCTAGTAGTCTAGTGGCCCCCCATACGTATTTTATACATATTGCTGTTTTAGATCCCTAGTAGTCTAGTGCCCCCACCGATCTATATTACATTATAATTATTTTTCATAACCCTGGTAGTCTAGCGGCCCCCCTCCTCCACCATAATAAAATGCATAAGGATTTTGAATTTCCTGGTAGTCTAGTGGCCCTCACCCCTCCACCCAGCCGTGCCAGCCCACTGAACACCCCCACCCTTTCCCAGTCGGCAAATGGCACAGCCCACCTCTCACCTCCACGACCAGCTGCTGACTGTGTGCATTACGATCACTATTGCAAAGGGGCACTCAGAAATAATTTCAGAGTGCGTCTTTGCATTAGCGCTTGTAATATACAGTTGGTGGCTGGCCCTGGAGGTGAGAGGTGGGCTGTGCCAGTCGCCGAATGATGAAGGGTGCGGGGGGTGCTGGGTGGGCTGGCACGGCTGGGTGTGGGGGTGGGGACAACTAGACTGCCAGGAAATTCAAAATCCTTATGCATTTTATTATGATGGGGGCGCTAGACTATCAAGGATATGAAAAATAATTATAATGTAATACAGATCGGGGGGCCACTAGACTACCAGGAAATTACAGAAACTTAGATATTTTATTATGATTGGGAGGAGCCGATAGACTACCAGGGATATGAATATCAGTTTATACACACTGGGGGGCCCACTAGACTACCAGGCATATAAAAAAAAATTTATGAAATATACATTGGGGAGCACTACAGATCGTTATCTATTTTTGTATGATGGGGGGGCCCTAGACTACCGGGGATATTTAAAACATGATTTTTTACATTCAGATGGGGCAGACTGAAGCCCCCTGAGCAAAACCCAGCTTCATTTAACTTTGTAGGGCACCCCTGGGCTGAGAAAATACATTTTTAAATCTGGCCATCTCATCCCTCGCTCTTTGT
Source organism: Neoceratodus forsteri (assembly GCA_016271365.2). Taxonomy (NCBI): domain Eukaryota; kingdom Metazoa; phylum Chordata; order Ceratodontiformes; family Ceratodontidae; genus Neoceratodus; species Neoceratodus forsteri. Next base: position 127,245,950 of record CM028136.1, on the reverse strand, counting down.
TCACAAGCAAGCAATTTCTAATTTGACTGCAGGTTCTTTGATCACGATCGTGCATCGCGAATGAGGGACGAGATGGCCAGATTAAAAAATCTATTTTCTCAGCCCAGGGATGTCCTAGGAAGACAAATGAGGGTGGGTTGTACTCAGGGGGCTCCGTTCTGACGAACCATGGCAGTGGTTTACTCAATTTTTAATTTTTTTTTTTTTTTTTTTTAAATTACAAAAGTTTTTATTCTTTGGTCATAACCCTGCAAATTCTTTAATCGCGAACCTGCAAATTCTTTGATCGTGAGATTGTTTGATCACCATCTTTGATTATGAGGGAGGGACAAGATGGCCAGATTTTTTATAATAGAATAGATAAGGACATTTTACCAATCTTTAACATTGAATATCTTGGAAATGGTTTATCTTTTTACTTGAAATTTGGAGGGTATTTACGGCATGTCCTGTAGATATGAATTATGGTGTTTACGTGTCGGAGAACATTTTTTTGGATGGAGATATTTCATGATGCACTTTACATGCTGTGGACAGTGTTTTGGATTGTGCTGGTGGCTTGAAATTGATAGGGTACCTAGCCTTAGTGTCATGGATGTAGTTTACAGTTGTGTGTGTTAAATGTCAACAGGTGCGGAACTGTGCCACTCTAACGAAATAAAATGTCAAATTTTGACATGCTATATCTCGGACATGGTTTGAGCCTTTTACTTGAAATTTGGAGGGTGTTGACGGCATGTCCTGTAGATAGTAACTGCAGTGTTTACGTGTTGGAAAATATATATTTTGTGGAGATATTGAGTGGCGCAGTTTACGTTTCAGGACAGCGTTTTCTATTGTTCTACTAGATTAACATTTGTTTGGTGGCTGGCCTTGCTGTTGTCAATGTACTTTTTAGCGATTGGGTGTGTAATGTGGCCTGACACTTACAAGTTGGGGCCCCGTGCTCCCACCAACTTGTGCAACTTTCTACTTTTCTATTCTTTCTTAAAAATTAAGGAAATTCCATGCAAAAAACTTCATTAATGCATCAGTTAGGGTTCTTCAACAGTGAAAAAAGTGAGGAAATTCGATTTTAGGGTACCCAGCCTTTGCACCCCACCCCCAGCTTACCCCCACCAACAGGCATCAGGATGCGCGTTGGGGTCGTCAGCCTAACTCTCACCCCATTCTCTACACTGCACCACCTCAGCTTGTTTTCACATGGGATGGGATGAGAGTTACGGCCGATGACCTCAATGCACACCCAGATACCTGTTGGTGGGGGGGCTGGGGGGTGCAAGGTGAAACCATAAAGTCAAACCCTCACTTTTTCACTTTCAAAGAACCCTAACTGATGCATTAAGGAAGTTTTTTGCATAGAATTATATATCTATATCTAGTTACATATATATATATATATATATATATATATATCACCATCAACTTAACTCTCTCTCTCTCTCTTCTCTCTCTCTCTATATATATATATATATATATGTAGCCAGCAACTTAACATTGATGGCTGCGTCTCCACTGACCCACAATGCATTGCCGACAGGCTCAGCACTGCTTTTACAGATCTTAGCTTGGTATTCCCCAATAATTTCTTTGACCCCATTGATGCTTCCCTGCCGCCCACCCTCCGCACCCCCATCTACCTTTGCACCCTCATACCTCATGAAGCCAAACCATATCTATATAAAGCCCTAAGTGGTTCTAGTTACAGTAATGGCTTACTGGACCTAAGACTCCTTTGCCTAGTCCTGGATGTGGTGTTCCTCCCACTGACAAACCTGCTCAATCATTCTCTTTGCCTTGGGCAGTTTTCCCTTGCCTGGAAGACCCCTGTCATCACACCTATACATAAAGGTGGGGACAGTACCACCTCTGGAAACTACTGGCCAATATCCATCCTCCACCCACTCTATAAAGCTCTGGAAAAGATAGTGGCAGACCAACTTATGGACTACCTCTCCTCTCATAACCTACTCTGCAAGAAGTAACACGGCTTCCATGTGGGCCACAGCACCACCACTGCACTTCTAGAATTCTCTAACTTCCTACATTCCACTCTTGAGGAAGGTCACCTTACTGGCACAGTCTTCATTGACCTTTCCAAGACCTTTGATACCAACAGCCACTCCTCCTGTTAGACACTCTTCTGCAGCTAGGCCTCTCCCAGGGCCCCTTGTCCTGGTTTACCAGCTACCTTTCATCCCAGTCACAATGCATTAAAATTAACAGCACTCTCTCCAGCATCCATCCTGTCTGTTCAGGGGTCCCACAAGAATCTATCCTGGATCCACTGCTCTTCAGTCTGCATCTTACTACCCTCCCCAAATCCTGCACAGATAAGGTCCTTCTCTATGCCGATGATGCTGTCCTGTTCATATCCCATCCAAACCCTGCCATCCTCCAGAATTCCCTACAACACTCTTTCAATCAGCCTGAACACTGGTTTACTGACCACAGATTGATCATTAACCAGATAAAAACTAAAGCTATGCTCTTCTCTCATAACCAAAGCAAATCCAAAGACTCCCCCCCAGCAGGTACTCTCCAACACTCTCCACCCACTTGAACAAGTCTATTCTTATAAATATCTGGGCATCACCTTCGACCCTGTTCTCACTTTCCACACCCATATCTGCACTCTCTCATTGGCTATCAACTCACAAATTGGTCTACTCTACCGCCACAAGAGCTGCCTACCACCTGAGGCCCTTAGACTGGCCATTACCTTCTCTGTCCTTTCCTTAGTGGACTATGGCCTACTGGTCTATGGAGCTGCTGATAACACTGCCTCAGCAAAATCAAATTGTCCTTAAACAAGGCTTGTAGGATCCTGACTGATACTGATTGGCTAAATCACACCTGCACTCTTTACAGTACTCACTAGCAAACATGCTTAATTTTGATGAAAGGCTCCACTATCAATCCTGCCTCATGGTCAAAAAATACAATTAGGTCTATCCCCCCCCAGGTTAGAAGCATCTTTCCAACTCTCAAATCCCACCCTGCCCACTCACAGCTCCTCCAAACCCTCTCTTCTTGTACCGAGAGTTAAGACCTCTCTAGCCCAAAGGTCCTTTCTGTACAGGGCCCTGTCTTTGTACAACTCCCTCTCCGCTGCAGTCACTACTTTACCAAGGATTGGTTCTTATAAGGATGCCCTCAGGAAAAGACATTTTCTCCTCCCACTGCTGTAAGTGCCCACTGCAGTGATTTACCAGTGTTCTCAGTGCCTACCCACTGTGCCTGCCCTGACACTGCCTTAGAGTCCTCATCCGACATAGTCTAATACCTTAGACTGCTTTTGTATATATTTTGCTTTCATCGTGCACACTGTCATAATGTGTCTTAGCTACCCCTCTGTGTAGGTACACTGACTATTTTTATATAGGAACATTGATTACTGTTTATTGTTATATGTCATATCTGTTTGCATGCTTCCTGTCTTACACTGTAACCTGATGTGGAGTCTTTGGAAATGACTCTCTGATTCAAAGGATTGTAATTCTGATATAATAATAAATAAATAAAATACATACACACAGATGTGCTCTCCAGGATGAAGGCCAATTCTGCAGCATTTTGTAGCATTCTGCAGCATGCTGCATCAGAGTTACTGTGGTAAACAATGTTATTTCAATGGCAATTAGTCCTTTTTGTGATGCTGTGACATTCACTTCATCATGGCAGTGTAACAATTTCCTGCATGACAAAAGGGACTAGTTCCCATTGAAATTACATTGTTTACTGCAGTAACTCTGCTGCAGCATACTGCAGTATGCTGTAAAAGTGGGCTTAATCCTGGAAAGCACATCTGTATAGTAGTAAAAACATTGACACAAAGTGACTTCAAGTAGGCAGTCCTGTCAGCACAGCTGTAGTACTACTGCTCATGATGCTGGTGACCTGTGTTTGGAAATGAACCTGTAGCATTGAAGGGCTGGTCAAGGGTAAAAAGGATCATGCATCCAAGTGATGGCTGTCCTCCACAGGGGAGGGATGTGGAGTCTGTCATTTGCCTGACCCCTAGTGGAGGCTGGGGTTGATGGTACCTAGAACCCCCACCTTGGGAGAAGGAAGCAGTGGACATTGACACTGTGGATGGCTGGATGCACAGTGAAATCCATGACATCATTACACATTCAGTCCTTCTGGGTGCTGAAAACTAGGGAGGAAGAGTCACAAATAGGAGGGCGACTCTGCACCTTACCCCCACCATTCATTGCTGTACCTCTTCTTACTGGACATGGAATACTGTACCTGTCATGTCTACTGCTAGGATGACTGAATGCAAGGGGAGTTACCATGCAGCAGAAGGCAACCCTACCTTTGGGGGGCTAGCAGATGGGGGAACATCCAGGTAGTGTGTCACAGGTAAACCAGAGCTCAGTGATCCAGGTAGAGGGTTCTTGGCTGGATGTGAAGTGGGTTATGGTGTAAGTCTGAAGGAGGTCACCATCACAGGGAGAAGGAATAAACAGAATTTAAAAAAAGTGACACTGAGCAGTACAACTGGCTGCAACTGAGGGTATTGTGGCAGCGGTATGGTATTGGCCACTTCAAACATCCACATATAAGCCACAGGGCCAGTTACAGTGGATGTTTGCCTAATGCCAAAAGCCATTATCCTATAATTCCTAGCCAAAACCTTGAAGATAAACTGACATACAGCCATCGTCCATACCAGCCCACCAGATATCATCAGAACTATTAATTTGTCAAGACCGACCAGCTGTTCACGACTCACAAATAGGTGCTTATTAGATAATGCAGTTGCGGTCAAAAGCACCACAGAAGGAAGTCTCAGATTACTTTGCTTAGTTTCTCACTCCAGGCTTAAGTGCTGAGTTGGACATATCTGGCAAAAAGAGTGGTCTCACATTATCTTGAGAAGATGCCATTCTTGAGAAGTTGCAAAAGTTGCCAAAGCTCAGCCTTCAAGATCTGGCTATTCACTTTGCAGTCTCCAAGTCAACGCTAAGTGATTTGATCAAAGTAAAGGAGTACCTGCTGTCAGACTGGCACTCCAACCAGAATCCAGAGCATAAAAGAAAGTGAGAGGGTAAGGACAGTGATGTGCAGGAGGCCCTTTTAAGCTTGTTTACAAATGCAAGGTGCAGGGAAGCGCTCATCATTGAACCTTTACTGCTGCAAAAAGCACAGCAGCCTGTAGCAGCCCTTAACAAGTCTGACTTCAAACCTGCAGATGGGTGGTTAATGTGATGGAAACACCGCCATAACATAGGACATAAAAAATCCACAGTAAGAATCAAAATACAAATGTAGATGGAGCAACGGCCTGGCTCCATGATCTACTCAATCAATCAATCAATGTCTTTATTTAACCAGGCGATCACCGTTGAGCAAGCTCATTTTCGAGGTGGACCTGGGTTTGTTAACAAGGAACAAGGGACAATAGACATGGGATGCAACACACAAGAAAATAGTAATAATACAAATAAAGTGAGATACAATAATACAGTATATACAAAGTATCAGCAGGTAGCATTGACAGTAGTATATGTTTGGAACAGAAGATACAGATAGTTTTGGGTAGGACACAATTTTCAATAAAAGTAAAGAAATATACATAACAGGTGCACCAAACACAAACAAAACCTAATGTAAAAAGATGTATAGTGATACGGTATGGAGAATTTAGAGCTGGAACCAGGGTCAAAGGAATGTGAAAGGGACAGATATGGGGGTAGAAAAAGGGGAGAGGGAAGAGTCGATTACTGATGTGATCAGTCTTTTAACAGTAGTAATTACAGTGTGCTTGGACTTATAGGAGTCACTATTTAGGATAGACAGGCACAGGACTCCTTACTATGATGTAGATATATAGATTTAAAAGCTGCTAGGCTGATGGGGTGAGTTAATTTTAAAGTTTTTTGCAGCTTGTTCCACAGTTGAGGGAGCACAAAGCTGATGGCTGCTCTGCCAATGTGAGATTTAGCTTTGTAAACATAAAGGTAGATATATGAGGTGCTTCTCAGGGCATACTTCCCCAGAGTGCACAAAGATAAACAGAGATATACTGGGGCAGTTTATCTGAGATAGCTTTGTATGTCCAAACCGCAGCATTTTTTTGCCATCTGTAAGCAAGGGATGACCATCCCACTGCCATGTACAATGCACAGTGGTGGGTTGAGTATGGAAGACCCGTGATAAATCTTATGGCTCTGTGATAAAGCGTATTGAGTTTGGCTAGGGTACCTGCAGGTCCCTGACTATATAGAAAGTCTGCATAATCCAATAGGGAAAGAAAGGTAGTTTGAACCAGTTTCAGTTTAGCGTCTCTTGTGAGGAGATTATTAATCTTAAAGAACAGACCAAGTCTTCTGCCCACTGTTTTAGGAGAGTATGCCCCCATAATATTTTAATATGGATAAAACCATATTTTTCTTCTGCTATACTGGCTACGGGCACTGTCTTTTAAGGCATATAACCCTATAGGACTAAAGGAAGCTAAAGAGTGCATTTCAGTGCTCCTGACTTGCAGCATGTCTGGAACTGAAAAAAAAAGAAACACTTGTCATTGGCAAATATGCCCAGCCTAGATGTTTCTGTAGCATTAACAATATTTATGTGGTATATAGATCAAATTGCATAACCTGAATGGCTGGTGGCACATTCACTGAGTGGCTGCATGACTGGAACAGAAAGTTGTAGTCTTGCAAGATCGCCTCGATCCTAGACAATTTTAGCAGTCATCTCTCTTTCATGGTCTCCAGAACATAAAACAAATATTTTTACCACTAAACACACCCTGCATAGTGCAGCTTTGGATCAAGGGATAATCTATAGTGTTAGGAGGCACTTTCAAGATCTTACAGTTGTCCCCTGTGTCAAAAAAAAAACCTTCTTAACGTGATCTGCTTGATAAGTCATGCATGTCTATGTGAAACCATGGAGACCACTGTTAGGTAATTTACAAAAGGGAGATTTGCACCTGAGGCACAATCAGTGATTCAACACCCTGAAGATCCAGAAAACCCAGCCCCACCTGCTGGTCTGACACCAGATGAATTTGACAACTGCTGCAATCTGGGCAACACTGAAGAACCACTACAGAAGGCCGATGACATTATGGAATCTGTGTAAGGCATCAGGGCTGAGGAAGGAGAACTGAAGGATGAAGAGGATGACATTACAGTAGCGTAGGAGATTGCTGGGTCTACCATCAACTTCGATAACATGATCCTTACCCTCTAAAATACCACGGGGCAGTGGGTCAACATCCCAACCAACTGGAACTTCCTTTCTGAGATGGAGAAAATGTGGGGGAGGTACATGAAAAGACCAAGAGCTAGAGTAAAATAATATCCTGCATGGGGCTTAACAACAAAAGCAAAAGAAAGGGAAGTAGCTTTATTTATTGTAAAGTACAGTCATTTAAAAATGTTATTATTAAAGTGCAATTTTTAACTACTGTAAACACCAGGACAAAATCAAACAAACAATCACCAGAAGAGCTGTAATCACTCATTTACTCTAAACAGTTTATCGGTTGTTACAGTATAACATTTGTGCTTCCCTTTCATTTTTCTTTTCATCTCACAATAGAATGGACACTGGTTATAATAGACAAAATAAATGCAGTATGCCACATTTGTCCATTATAAGCGACATGAACTGTATCAGCATATGATTTGTCAAGATGGAACCTGATGCTTAGCACCACCGTACATTACCATATGTCTAGAAAAGAGTGGTTTGCAGATAAACCTACAGTAGATGCTGTGATTAAATGAACAAATAAAAACAAAATGTTTACTGTAGGGAACAAGTGCTTATATTTAATTGTTCTGTGACAGTAATATTAAAACAAGAACTGTTTTCAAATTAATGGAAATGTGATACAAGCAACGTTGCTAGACGTGTGCATACAACCAAACATATATTGAAAAGCCCATATAAACACATTTGTAACTAAAGCTCGAAGACTTCTATATTTTCTTAACTGTTCTTAAAGAGCTGGGCTCACAGCAAATTAGCTGATTTTAGTTTACAAAATGATGATAATACCTGTTCTTGAATGCTGCTGCCTTGTCTTACACTTACATTTAAAAATAGGGGACTAGAAGAGAATCAAATCTATCAAAAATGTTTTAAACTGGAAGACAGTCATGTTACCAATTGTCAAGAAGTGTTCACCTGGCATCTTTTAGCCAAAAAAAGAGACGAGTTTAATAAGTATTCTCTATCAGTGCCTAATTACAGCAGTATATTATGGTGGTTTATCTAGTGAAATACACAGAACAGATATTCTATGAGATTTAGAAAACAATGGATTGCAAACACATGGATAAAGCTGGGAGTTCCAAACTTTTTTTGGGGGGTGAGGGGTCTTTCTTGGTAACCGGGTAAGACCCACTAGGCACAAGTACCTGACTTCAGAGATAACCCAGGAGCACTGGGCAGTTAAGTAACTTGCTCAGAGTGACACAGTATGGAAGATGAGGTTGTGGGAATCATCCCAGGTCTGATGGATGAATAAAGCTAATTTGCAGCTTGATAGGGAACTAGATAGGGGCCATGCAGTAGATGTACTATGCTTCAGTTTCAGTAAGGTTTTTGACTCAGTGCTGCATAAACACTTGCTGAGGAAGATGGAGGATCTGGGGGCAACAAGTGAAATTGTCAGATGTGGGGTTAAATCAGCAGAGGTGGAGGTCACAAGTCGGGTGACACAGGGAACAGTCCTAGGCCTGGACCTTTTTAATATATTTATTAGTGACAATGGTGAAGGAGTCCAGGATAAGTATGGCCTCTTTACAGATGACACTAAATTCTGTGGACGGGATGACTGTGTCAAGGGAGTTAGGGAATTACAATATGACTTTCAAAAGCTGGAGAGATAGTCAAATGTGTGGCAACTGAAGTTCAATGTCAAGAAGTGCAATATAATGAACCTGGGGGATAAAAGAACCCCAGGACAGACTACTGGCTACATGGGGTTAAACTTAGTACAACAACAGAATAATATGACCTGGGTGTCATTATCAGCATCACACTGAAGCAATCTAGCCAGTGCAACAAAGCCAACAGCAATGCATGCAGAATGCTGGGGTGAATATGGAGGGGTATAGATAGTAGAAGGAAATAAATAGCACTTCCCTTTCATTGATCCTTGGTGAGGCCACACCTGGAGTACTGTGTCCATTTCTGAAGCCCTCACCTCAGGAAGGATAAGGAAAGGCTGGAAGTGGTACAGTGTAGGGTGACAAAGATGATTCAGGGCCTGCATGGGGACTCCTACAAGAAGCGTCTGAGACCACTGAACATGTACTCGCTAGAGACCAGAAGGGAGAGGGGGATATGATAGAGACCTTCAGGTTTTTGAAAGAGATCAATAAAGTGAACTACATAGAATTATTTCTTAGAACACCAGCTCAGTGGCACAAGGACATGAATGAAAACTGAAAGGAGGGGGTTAGGAGGGTCTTGAGAAAGTATAATTTTACTGAAAGGGTGGTGGAGCCATGGAAAGGCCTGCCTACCAAATTGGTAGGTGCTAAAACTATGGAAGACTTCAAGCATGGGTTGGACAGAGTCAAGGCACAAACAACAAGCTGTGTACCAAGTGTAGAGAGAGGAAGGATGGGCTGATGGGAAGAATAGGTCCCCAGATAGACACTAGGTCTTGGGCAACTTTGGGTAGACTGGATGAACATTTGTTTTTCTGCCATCACTGTCTATGTTTCTGTGTTACTGTAACCTCTAAGCTATGTCGCTGGAGTATCAGTACAGTATCTTTGTCTGAAATTCAACCAACTGGAATGTTTTAAGAAACAGAGCAACAGCACGGTGTTTTGGGGCATTTCCCATTTTCCGTAGGGAAGCCAAAACACAAAATTTATATTTAATTAAATAGGTTTTGGGACAATATATAGTATTTACCATTTTTAGCTGTGTGTTTTATTTTTAAAGTAAAACACCATTAGTGTTTGTTTTGGAGGCATTGTGAGGCCCTCATTAAAATGTAATTGCTTTGTTATATATAATTGTAACCCACTTGTTCCCAGAGGTTACTGGAATCCCAGTTAGCATCAGTGGCAGGCACGGAAGGCAGCTTGTGAAATGCCAGGTACATGGGTTTCACACTGTCATACTTTGTTTTCAGTCTCAGCTGAGCTGGAACGATGATGTAATCATGGAACTCTCTCAGCAGCATAATCCACAGTTTTCAGCTGGCTTTAGAGTGAATTGGAATGTTCAGTAGTCTTACAGTGGAGTTCTAAGAAGAGGCTGCAGCTGCTGTGCAGCTCCTCAGTTTAACTCTGACAAAGAGCTACCCCTTTTGTTTTTGTGGTAGTTTGCTCTCACCCTAGAAGAAGAACAAAGAAGACAGTTTTTCTGAAGTGCTGGAGACCCGTGCCAGTAAGGTTTCTTTGCCCTATCCCAGGAGGGATAGGACGAACTCCAGGATTCGGTGGCCATCCCTTTGATCCACTTGTTTGGTGAAGCTGCCTTGGACATCTTCATTTGTTGTGAGTACAATTTCTCTGTGTAAGCCTAGGTGCATCTGCAATACCTAGGAGTGAATTTCACTGACAAAGGGACTCCATCACCTAGACTTTCTGTTTAAACGTGTCTGCCTACGTTGCAGTCCAGTATGTAACCATCCAAGTACAGAACTTTTAATTTCTGACACCTCAGAGGTCTGTGAGTGTAATATGTTAAGTGTGATATATATTTCAAGACAGCATCTACAGTATTTCTACAGTTGTGTGGTATTATTAACCAGATGAATGGCAGAGTACAAGCTTGGAAACAAAAGGTGGGAGACCCCCCACCTGGAGTAACCAGTTTACCACTACGGGTTCTGAAGCGCACCTATTACTTTTTCTTCAGTGCAGTTGGCCAATGCCTGAGAAAAGTGTTTACCCCTGGACGTGGGTTGTTTTCTCTCAGTTTACCCCAGTATAGTGGGTTCTGAAAGTCCTGTGCTCCTTTGTGGTCATGTGTACCACCTCCGTTACTCATGAAATATGGGAAAGTGTCCTAGTACTGGCCATGTGTGCCTAGTAGAAGGGAAATGTACTACATCTGGCCATGTGTGCCAAGCTTCATTTCAGAACCAGAGTGTTAGCTGTGTTGTATTACTTCAGCCTACGCTAAATGGGAATTCAGGAATTTCTGTACCCTGGAGAATCTGCAATACCAGTATGTGTAGCCCCATGGGGGTCCATCTTCGCTTTGTGATTATTCCTACTTTGTTACATGAATAAAAGCCACACTCTAGAATCCCAACCTGGTTTGGACAGTATTGTTATTGCTTCCCTGCGTCTGGGGTTACTTGGGTGCCCCTGTCCAGAAGTGCAAACCTAGCATAATTGTGAACAAATGTTTTCTCCCAGGGACCTTGGTTGCTGGCCATGGTAAATGGTCCTACCAAATGTGTGCCAGGTAGTTGCCACACTTGGTTTACTGTTTTTGTATAACAGTCTGGTCCACCGAGTCTAACGGTGGCCATTTCACTCTGTTTTTGTCTTGTACTAATTTATGTAAACCCCCAACCCTCTCTGTTGCCCCTAGACATTTGTGGTGAGAGGAGAAGCCCTGCTGGTTAAACAGGGGGGGACGGTGGGGGGGGGGTTATATAATGTTCTTCAGCTGTTTATAATATTTATTTGGTATTTATCTTTCGAAAACGGTTGTTATTTTGAATGGCATCAAGATATAATACTATTTCCTATTATCGTGTTGATATTCATATACTATATAAACTTCAACTTTTTGTTTTACTCATAGTTGCAATGTAGAATATTAATTTAATATGACTATTAACATTGTGGTTTAGTTCTTTATAATGTGATAAATACTTGCTGATCACCAAATATAGATGACTGCTGGATAACAGTTTTGTGACTTCCTGAATTTCACATACATATACCTATTCTATGATACACAAAAGCAGTGGCCGAGTAACTCAGTTCTTAGATCATATCCAATGAATGCACTCACGAGGAAGGCGTCACCCCAAGACAGTGATAATAGAATGAAAGGATAAGAGCAGGCAGGCATGGAACACAGAACCCACTAAATTATTGAAAATGATTAACTGTCCACATGATAGAAATGGTGTAGCAAAAAAGTTTTATATTTACTCACATATAAGTGCAGATAAGACAGTGAGCACTGTGTGTAGGAATCATTTGTCCCAAATAAATAGCAGAGTGCACTTTTCAAAGTGATATGGGAATCCTGTAGAGACATCCATTTTATGAACAGCAATGATGTTAAGATATTGCCACTGCCAGCCCTAATAGCGTGCAGCAAAACTTTTGATAACAAATTGTTCACACTGGCAGGGAGCCCATGGAATTCTAAAGAACAAGTACTGAGTTTTCTGTTTCAGCTTTGCCAGAAAGAAAATCTAATCTTTTCATGAGAGGCAGACTATAAAGAATCAACCCACAGAAAACAGTGGTATAAATGATCTAACTCTGTAAATTCTGTACCAGCATAACAATCCCTTAGAGACCCAAGTAATTATTTTCATGTCATTCACAAGATAAGATATAATATTAGTTCCATGGGGGTTGCAAAGCAACTTGTTATACTATAAGAGCTATCCCAGCATGACTATGTAATCTCTTCTGGGACTGTAGCAGGGCATAGTTAAAAATAATAACCAAAATACACGTGTTCTGCTACAAAAGCATAGCCATCTCTCCCTTCCATATATTAACTAAGTTATTTATTTATTTGAAGTTTGGTAACCGCGTAACTAATAACAGGTAACAGCAACATTGCAGCAAAAGAAGACTCACTGTATCTACCTGAATATATGATGAAATACAGATTTACTGTCTCCTTGGTAAACAGTAGCATTTTAATTAAGCTAGCACTACAGTATTATTGATTTTTCAGATGACATAAATGTAAGCAGTACTTTCTCTCCATGGGGACAATAGTTTCTTTTTTTGATATATTATAGGCAGTTTGAAATGTTAAAGCTTGAGCCTTAACATAAGTCTGGGGCCTAGCATTTTATTTCTTTTATTTACTTCTTTCAGAAAGGTTTTCCAGGAAAGACATATTGATCAGAAATATCTTATTTCCAGATGCATCCTGGGTAGGGGTGGGGGGTAAAGCAGTAAGTTACAACAGTCAGTTACACAAATCAAAAATATAAGTTAAACAATTAAGTAACAACACAATGAATGAAATGAGCTAGGCAGAGCATCTGAAGAGCAATAAGTAACATAAGTGCAAATTGGAGCACAACTGTACTTTAGCAAGTCATTTGACACAGTCCCACACAAAAGATTAATATACAAGTTAGCCAGCCTTGGAGTGGGTCCCAAGATTGTTGCCTGGGTAAAAAATTGGCTGGACAACAGGAAATAGAGGATAATAGTAAACGGAGTCCACTCTGAAGAAAGGGGGGTTACTAGTGGGCTACCGCAGGGTTCAGTACTGGGGCCGGTCCTTTTTAATGTCTTTAAAAGTGACATTACAGAGGGACTGGAAGGGAAAGTATGTCTCTTTGCAGATGACACAAAGATCTAGAACAGGGTTGATACAAAGGTGGGGTGGAAAGGATGAAAAAGAACTTGGAAATGTTGGAGGAATGGTCAAATGTATGGCAGCTTAGATTTAATGCAAAGAAATGCAAAGTAATGCACCTGGGAAATAAAAACCGAGGGGAAGAGTACACAATTGAGGGTGAGATACTAACAACAACAAAAATGGAAAGGGACCTGGGGGTAGTCATATCAGATGACCTAAAGGTGGGCAAAGGCCATCAGGAAATGGAGGGTAATGAGTACCAATGCCCGTAGTCTGGGCAACAAGCTCCCTGAGCTGGTGGCCTTGATGGAAGAGGGATGCCTGGATATCGTAGCAGTCACAGAAACATGGTACACACAGAACCATGACTAGGATGTTAACATACCAGGGTACATAACCTACAGGAGAGACAGGCAGGGGAGAAGAGGTGAAGGAGTAGCTCTCTATGTAAAGGAAGGGATAAAAGCAACTGAACAAAAGAGGAAACAGGGAGGAGAAGAGGCACTGTGGATCACCTTGGAGACTGGAAAGGGCACCACAATCCGCACAGGGTTGTGTACAGACCCCCATGACAGGGGGAGGGAATGGACAAGGATATGATAGAAGGCATTCTTAGAATGGCAGAGAAAGGGGAGATACTATTGATGGGAGACCTGAATATGCCAGATGTTAACTGGAGCACATTTGCTGCAGCCACATCCAAGAGCAGGACCATTCTTGATGCCCTTCAGGTGGCAGGCATTAGACAGCTAGTTTCAGAACCCACTCATGAGGGAGCAATCTTAGACCTCATACTCTCAAACGGGGACAGTGAGAGGATCTCAGATCTAGAAGTGGGTTGCCATCTGGGGACAAGTGACCATCAAACAGTGTGGTTCACGTTAAACTCAGCTAGAGTCAAGCCATACAAAAGTGAGGGTACTGGACTTTAGGAGAGCTGACTTTGGCAAGATGGGAGAGTGCCTCAGAAAAGCACTAGCAAACAGGCTAGAAGAAGGTGTGGAGCAACAATGGGGAATCATCAAAACTGCCATCACAGAGGCAACAAGCCTTTGTGTGAAGCAAATAAACAAATCAAAACAAAAGAAAAAGCCACTATGGTTCTCAAAAGAGGTGGCTGTGAAAGTCAGGAAGAAAAAGATAGCATTCCAGAAATATAAGGAAACACAGAAGGAGCAGGACAGAGAGCTGTACCAGTTAAGACAGAAGGAAGCAGGGAGGGAAGTCAGAATAGCAAAGGCCCAAACTGAGGAAAAGATAGCCAACTCAGTTAAGAAGCGGCATAAAACCTTTTATAGGTACATCAGCGAGCGTTGAAAGACAAAGGGAGGGATAGTGAGGCTGAATAGAACGAACAGTGGGTGGGCAGAGGGGGACAGTGAAAAAGCAGGGATACTGAATGAATATTTCTGCTCAGTATTCACAAAAGAGGAGGGGAAAGTGCCTAATCCAATTAACAGAAGCACTCTTGATAGGGGGGGTCAATCCCAGTCCTTTCACAGAAGAAAGGGTTCTGCAAGAACTCCTAAAACTGAGGGTAGACAAAGCAATGGGTCCTGAAGGAATTCACCCCAGAATTCTAAAAGAATTAAGGGAGGAACTAGTGAAACCACTGGCTACTCTTTTTAATAAATCATGGGAGGATGGTGTGGTACCCGAGGGCTGGAGAAAGGTGGATGTGATCCCTTCACAAGTGGGACCAAGACAGAGGCAGGAAACTAAGACCTGTCAGTCTGACCTCTGTGGTAGGGAAAGTGATGGAGTCACTCTGAAGGAAAGAATAGTTGAGTACCTAGAGGCCAGTGGAGCACAGGACCCAAGGCAGCATGGATTCATGGCGGAAGGTCATGTCAGACGAATCTAATAGATTTCTTTGACTGGGTGACCAAAGTAGTAGACCAGGAGGGGCTGTGGACATGGCCTACCTAGACTTTAGCAAGGCATTTGACACAGTCCCACACAAAAGATTAATAGTCAAATTAACCAGCCTGGGAGTGAGTCCCAGGGTGGTAGCCTGGGTAAAACATTGGCTGGACAACAGGACACAGAAGGTAATTGTAAATGGAGTCCACTCTGAAGAAAGAGAGGTTACTAGTGGGGTACCGCAGGGTTCAGTATTGGGTCCAGTCCTTTTTAATGTCTTCGCCAGTGACATTGCAGAGGGACTGGAAGGAAAAGTATGCCTTTTTGCAGATGACACAAAGATCTGCAACAGGGTTGATACACAAGGAGGCGTGGAAAGGATGAAAAAGGACTTGGCAAGGTTGGAGGAATGGTCAGAAGTATGGCAACTAGGATTCAATGCAAAGAAGTGCAAAATAATACACCTGGGAAACAAGAACCCAGGGGAAGAATACACAATGGGTGAGGAGGTAGTAACAACAACAAAAAAGGAAAGGGACCTGGGGGTAATCATATCAGATGACCTTAAGGTTGCAAGCAATGTGAGAAAGCAGTAGGAGGGCTGGAGGTATACTGGGATGTATAGGAGAGGCATCAGCAGCAGAAAACAGGAAGTTGTTATCCCTCTGTACAGACAGTTGATGAGACCCCATCTGGAGTACTGTGTCCAGTTCTGGAGACCCCATCTCCGCAAGGACATAGACAGGATAGAGGTAGTCCAGAGGAGGGCAACTAAATGGTGCAGGGTCTGCAAGAGAAGCCGTAGTGAGGAGAGACTAAAGGAGCTTAATATGTATACCCTTGAGGAAAGAAGGAGAGGGAGGACATGATAGAAACTTTTAAGTACCTCAGTGGAATCAACAAAGTCCAAGAGGGTAGCATCTTTCAGAAAAAGAGACTTGCAAGAACAAGGGGACACAATTTAAAGATAGAAGGAGGGCAGTTCAGGGGCAATGTGAGGAAGTATTATTTCACAGAGAGGGTAGTAGATGCATGGAACAGCCTTCCTGAGGAGGTTGTGGGGTCTAAAACTGTGGGAGAATTCAAGAATGCATGGGACAGACATAAGACAATTCTTGTGGGGGGTAGGAAGAAATAGGCTGTTGGTTAACTAGGATCTACGGCCTATCCTGTAGGTAGGGAAATGGGCAGACTAGATGGGCCAAGCGGTCCTTATCTGCCATCAAAGTCTATGTTTCTATGTCTATGTTTCTATGTTTCTAAAGCAATGTGAGACGGCAGTAAGGAGGGTTGGAGGGATATTGGGTTGCATAGGGAGAGGCATCACCAGTACAAAACATAAAGTTGTTATGCCTCTATACAGACAGCTGGTGAGAACCCATCTGGAGTACTCCATGCAGTTCTGGAGACCTCATCTCTGCAAGGACATAGGCAGAATGGAGGCTGTCCAGAGGAGGGCAACAAAAATGGTGCAGGATCTGCACCAGAAGACATATGAAGAGAGACTTAAGGAGTTTAACATGCATACTCTTGAGGAAGGTGGGGTGGGACATGATAGAAACTTTCAAGTACCTCAAGGGAATCAACAAAGTCCAAGAGAGTAGCATCTCTCAGAAAAAGAGGTGTGCAAGAACAAGGGGGCATAATTTGAAGATAGAGGGGGGGCGGCTCAGAGGTAATTTGAGGAATTATTTTTTCATGAGGAGGCTGTGGAGTCAAAAACAGTGGAGGAATTCAAGAATGCATGGGAGAGACATAAGGCAATTCTAGGTGGTGGGGGTAGGAGGAAGTAGGCTGTTGGTTAACTAGGATCTGCAGCTTATCCATTAGATAAGGGAATGGGCAGACTGGATGGGCCAAGTGGTCCTTATCTGCCATCAAATTCTATGTTTCTATGTATAAACAAGGCACTGCTAGGTATGACATTAAAATTCAGATGGCAGCCATGTGAAGGGTGAATGAAGCATTGTTGGTACTTCATTCAGCAGGGAAGGTTGGAGGAAACTATGGGGGGCAGGAGGAAATGAATTAGGGTAAGAACAGCGGCAGTCGGGGGAGGGAATCATATAATGACAAAATATAGCACAAGATCAGAGACAACTGCTGCAGTGACTAGTGAATCCATGGAAGAGAGATGTGAGTGAGTGAGTGGGAGGAAGGGGCAGTACAAATTGTAATAGAAGAGACCGCCATAGTTTGGGGATGTGAAAAGAGAAGACAACCTGGCCATCAGAGGATTTTAAGAAAGGAAGTACAAAAGAGTAAGGGCTAGATCTGGAAAGGGAGTAGGAGATAGAGGGGCTATAAAAGTCTTGTACTCTGTAGTAGCACATTGCAAACTGTAGGAGTTTTAGACTTTCTTTTGTTCTGTCATGTTAGGAGACTTTTTAAAGGACCTCCAGAGTTTGAGAAACTTTCTTTTCTTTTTCTACCATCTCTCAAATGATAAGAAAAACAAACTAAAACCATCTTCTTAGTGCCATAAGACATACTGGAGGGCTGATACGATGCTGAGGTGTATAGAAACATAGAAGTTGATGGCAGATAAGGACCGCAAGGCCCATCCAGTCTGACCATTTTTTCTACCTTAATGAATGTGCCATTTATTTATTTATTTATTTTTATTTATTAAATTCTCGGTTTAGAAATACCTTTGAGCAGAAACTGCTCATTTACAAAGGTTCCACGTCAAAGGATGAGGGTCAACATACATACAGAGGTAGTAAATGAATACACAATAAACAACCAAAACAACTAAAAGAAAAAAATATACTCAGTTATAACATACTTTGAGATAATATTCATATAACGAGCAGCTTGAGTAGGCAGCTGGCTGTGGTAACAATAAGAGATAGAGGGCACCATAGGCAGTTAATATTGCAGGCATGCGACCAGGAGAGGAAGTTGGCAGGCTAATGGGCCACTGTCCGATGGTGGTGGAAAATGTCTTGTAGCAGTGGAGATGTGAAGCAGGAAAGGAGTCACAAGGAAGGCCCGGTGCCAGAGGGAAAATAGACTGGGAAAGGGCGGGCTGTGAGACATGAGTGAGCTGGGAGGTGTTTAGCGAGATCTCTGTTCAGAGAAGCAGTCACATTGAGTGGTAGAGGTGAGGTAAAGTTTGAGATTCCTTTTGAAGGGTCCAAGTGTAGTAGAGGAAAGTGCTTCTTTATTGAGGGAATTGAACCATTGAGCAGCTCTATAGATAAAGGACCGTTGACCCATGGAGGTACAACATCTAGGAACCTGAAAGGTTAGAGATTGGGCACCACGTGTTTGTTGAGTGCCACTGTAGGTAGTAAGGAGTGAGCTAACACCAGGTGGCATGAGACCGAGGAGAATCTTTTTGGTAAGTAAGCAGGTCTGGTATTGTATTCTGCTGAGCAGGGGTAGCCAGCTGGCCTGTGCATAGAGGACACAGGTGTGAGTTTGTCGGGCCGCACCCATTAGTAGTCTAGAGGCTTTGTTGAGAGAAACTGAGATCCTGCAGAGGGCACTTGTTGAGGCAGAGCCATACATAGCAAGGCCATAGTCAATGATAGAGGTGACAGAGCTGTAGATGGTTAGTTTAAGGGCATCCGCAGGCATACAGTGCTTGTGTTTGTGTAGTAGTCCAATCCGTATATTGGCGGTCTAGGCAACAGTGTCAATATGCCGAGTGTAGGAGAAGGTACTATCCAGGGTAATACCAAGGTACTTGAACTCCTTGACATGTTCGAGTGGATTCCCAGCATAGTTCTTGATGGTGAGGGACAGAGAGTTGTGCCTGCTCCGTCGGTTACAGAAGGACATGGCTTTAGTCTTGCTATGGTTCAAAACAAGTTTATGAGAACGGAACTAGTCTTCGATGCGTTTGAAGTCGAGCTGCAGCTGGGATTCAAGGACTGTAAAGTCATGGTGGATGGAAAACAGGATTGCATCGTCTGCGTATAGTAATATTTTTTGGTGGCAGGCACTGGGGAGATTATTGATGAAGGGAGAAGAGTAGAGGGCCCAGAATAGACCCTGGGGACTCGGGAACCGGTTTTCATCCGAAGAGATCCCTGCAATCCTTACACGCTGGTCTGATTATCAAGGTAGCTGGTGAACCGTGGAAGGGCATTGCTGGAGATCCCAATGGAGGACAGTTGCTTGAGCAGTAGGGGGTGGTTAACTGTGTCAAATGCCTTGGTAAGGTCTATAAATACTGCCCCTCCACAATTCCCTTTGTCAAGCGTGGCATGGATGAAGGTTGTAAATTCCAGTAGTGCAGTGGTGGTGCTGTGCCCTTTTCTGAAACCATGCTGCTCTGGGCACTGTACATTGTACTTATCCAGGAATTCAACTAATTGGTCTGACACTATTATCGCCTCAGCTTTAGATAGTGGGGAGGAGTGAGATAGGTCTGTAATTGGTGTGGAGCGCCCCATTCCACTTTTGATGAACCGGGTGTGACAGTGGCTTTCTTCCAGAGAAAGGAAATGGCCCAGTCTAAGCGAGATTGAAGATCTTTGTAAGTGGTTCTAAGATTTCATCGAGGACTTGTGCCAGCAGTTTCAGGTCAAGGGAGTCACCACTGTACCCTTGTTTGCGGATGGCCTTTTGAATGTATTTTCTAGCTACTTGTGGTGGGATCTTCTTAAAAAAAACTTTGGGGTTGTACGTTCTAGTTGGGGGGTAACTTGGGAGGAGCTGGAGGGGAGGTTGTCGAAAAAATTTGGTGGAAGGACACTGTCCAGGTTTATAAATGCATTATTAAAAGTGCTGGTGATGGTACCTAGGTCGAGTGTAGGAGTGTCATGAAGGTTGAGCATAGTGGGTGGTGCTTTAGGATCCTTGCCTGTGAGTTCTTTCATGTTATTCCAGAATTGTTTTCCCTGTCCCCAAGAGTTGGTCAGATACTCTTTGTAATAGCTGCATTTAGCATTCTGTATTTTTCGAGTGCAATAATTTCTGGCTGTTTTGTATAATTGTATGTTTACTTGCATCGGAGTTGCACGAGCGCAGTGCCAGAGGTGGTCTCTGTGCTTCAGTAGAGTTAAAAGGTCAGTAGTAACCCAGGGGTTGGTCTGTCCTTTGACCTTCATCTTTTTCGCTGGTGCATAGATGTCACTGGCTTCATTGAAACGTTTGATAAATAGGTCCAGAGCTTTGTTGGTGTCACTGAGGGAGTCAAGCACTGCCCAGTTCAGCCTGGTTATATGCCTTTACTCTGTCAATGGCCTATCTATTCATGCTCATGTGTATTGCTCCCTTATGCCTATCCCATGCCTGTTTGAAGCCCTGCACTGTATTCCTATCCACCACTTCCTGTGGTGGGCCGTTCAATGCGTCCACCAACCTTTCTGTGAAAAAGAACTTCTCACATTACCCCTTAGTCAGCCTCCCTCTAATCTCATGCTGTGTCCTCTTGTACTGCTATTTTTCTTATATTGAAAAATGTTAGACTCCTTCACCTTGTTAATGCCCTTAAGATGTTTGAATGTTTCGATCATATCCCCTCTCTCCCTCCTTTGCTCTAGGGTATACATACTGAACTCTGTTAATCTGTCCTCATATATTTTGTGATGTAGTTCCTTCACCATTTTGGTTGCCCTTGTCTGGACTGCCTCCATTTTGTTAATGTCCTCATGCAGGTGCAGCCTCCAGCACTGCATGCAATACTCCAGATGGGGCCTAACCAGTGTCTTGTAAAAAGGGATTATTACCTCCCTCTTACGACTTGTGAGACCCCTGCTAATACACCCCAACATCCCTCTAGCCTTATCTACTGCTTTAGTGGCCTGCTTGGATGGTTTCAGGTCATCTGTGATGATGATGCCCAAGTCTCCTTCTTCCCTTGTGATTGCCAGCAACCCCCCTTCCAACCTGTAGGTGGCTTCAGGGTTTCTCTTCCCTATGCGCATGATCTTGCACTTCTTTGCGTTAAACCCCAGTTGCCACTCTTCTGACCATTTTTGCCAGTTTATCCAGATCTCTTCTCATTCTGCCCACTCCGTCTAGGTCATCTACTCTGTTGCAGATCTTGGTGTCATCTGCAAGCAGACAAACCTTACCCTCCAGTCCCTCTGCAATGTCACCGATGAAGACACTGAAGAGGGCTAGCCCAAGGACTGATCCCTGAGGTACCCAACTTGTAACTTGCATCTCTTAAGACTGTATACCATTTACCACCACTATCTGTGTTCTGCCCATCAACCAGTTTGCCACCCAGTTTGCTAACTTCTGACCCACCCCAAGCCTACCCAGCTTATTTATCAATCTTCTATGTGGAACAGTATCGAAAGCTTTGCTGAAGTCAAGGTATATGACATCAACTGCACCCCCTTGGTCCACCACTCTGGTTACCCAGTCAAAGAAATCCATGAGATTAGTTTGACAGGACCTTCCTGTTGTAAACCCATGCTGTCTTGGATCCTGTGCTCCTATTAATTCCAGGTATTGCACTATCCTTTCCTTAAGGAGTGCCTCCATAATCTTGCCCACTACTGAGGTAAGACTGATTGGTCTGTAGTTCTCTGCCTCCTCCCTGCTACCACTGTTATGGAGCAGGATCACATGAGCCTTTCTCCAGTCTTCTAGGACCTCTCCTGTATGCAGAGACTCATTAAACAGTTCTGATAATGGCTCTGCTAGTTCCAACCTTAGCTCCTTTAGTACCCTGGGATGTATGCCATCCGGTCTCATTGCCTTGTCCACCCTGAGCTTAATGAGCTCTTGTAGGACCCTTTCTTTTGTGAAGGGACTTGTGCACACCTCCATCTCCACTGTGTCCATGCTGCTGAGCTGTGGGCCCTGCCCTACCTTTTCCTCAGTAAATACTGATCAGAAGTATCTATTTAGGATAGATGCTTTTCCTTGGTCCTCCTCCATACTGATAGAGTGTTAAGAGCATATTATTCATACTTTGCCTGTCATCTCCAGTCACTGCAGTAGCACCAATTTTTCTTTTTTCTGTGTACTTTCTTCTCCCTCCAGGCATGCCACCTGTACCTGCTTTCTCTCTTTTCTGTATTTCTCTGAGGCAAGCAGGAATAAAGCGCTCTGCTGGCACTACCCCTCCCCCCCATTATTGTATGGAGCTGTGTGTTCCCTGTATGTATTTTCATTATGAGGGGTCTGAAAATGAGTACAGAAATTATATGGAGGTCTGAATAGTGCTGCTGTGTCACCAGTTACACAGCTCAAGTGCGCAATTGAAAGAAACCTGCAATGGCAGTTGCCGTTGCTTTCCCTGGCAACAGAATGCTCCATTTGTTGGGCATAAAGACAACCACATACAGGGTATCTGAATTTCCTCTCGCACTATCAAGCAGCCAGAGAGAGGAGTCAGGGAACCTTATTGTGTTTTTATTACACATAATAGAGCCTGTCAAATTGCATATAGTTAAGCAAGGAAGGTTTAAAAGAGAGTACTGTACATATTGGGGACGTTCTTAAAGGTGTACCTTACCTCCCCGAAGCCATTGAGGCTATGTTGAAGACAGTCTAGCAGAACTATTAATACAAATACATGGTAGGAAAAGAAATAAAGGATAAAATAAGACTTTTCCAGAGAAAAGCAGTCGCGATAGCACAGCCCCTTTGTAGCAGTACTTTTGTTTGTTGTTTGCTTCTTGTTGTGCTACGCAACAGCTTTTCTATCTGCAGGCCTAAAAAGAAAGGTCCCGAGGAGAATTTCTTATTAACTTTTAGACTCAGTGTGCACAATTTTGAAATTTGCATACAAATGCAGAACGTTGCCTATCATTTGCTAGCTAGCATAAATGTAAAGAGAGCTTCTTCATGTGACAGAAAGAAAGCGTACCTATTGTGGTTACTCAAGACTAATTCTGTTGTGCACCTTGTTGTTTCCTGCTGCTCCAGCTGTGTTCATAGGCAGCAGCTGGCCCTCTGCACACCATAGTTTTGCAATGAACAAGAGGAGGTCGGGGCTAACCTCTGAAATGTTTGATTGTTTTGCTACAATAACTAATTGTATCCTAACAGGGGCCTTCCTCAACCTCTTAATAAAGAAATATAGTGTTCTCATGCTTTTGAAAATTATTATGTTCTATATTAAAGATATTTTTCTGTTAAACATTGAAAGGTGGAGCTTAAGACAGTCACATGCTGTCTCCCAGATTTAAAAAAGCTCAACTTAGTAACTCCTGTCAGATTAGTAGTGGGATCAGCCTGCTGTATGTCATGTTCTATTCCAGGGTGGCTATAGCTGTTACTGCCTGAGGAACTTTGAGAGGTTGTTCTTTTTGTACATTTTTGTTTAATTTCTTGTTTAAGTTCGCTGTAATGACTTGCTGAATTATTTTTGATTTTTGAAATAAATATTTGGCTTGGCAGCCTGAAGCCTTGCCATCTCTTCAGATTTATGCCTGTG
Organism: Neoceratodus forsteri; assembly: GCA_016271365.2. Classification (NCBI taxonomy): domain Eukaryota; kingdom Metazoa; phylum Chordata; order Ceratodontiformes; family Ceratodontidae; genus Neoceratodus; species Neoceratodus forsteri. The sequence continues at coordinate 127,222,216 of CM028136.1, read as the reverse complement.
TCCATCATTATACCCACTAGCTACGACACACACATACTCCTCCTTATCCCCTTTAATCATAGCAGTACCCCCTCTGGACTTTCTCTTTTCACTAATATATCTATAGAAAGTCTTGTCCTCTTCTTTTACTGTTCATGCTAGTGTTTCCTCAGTTTGGGCCTTTGCCTACTCCCTTACTTGTTATTTAGTTGTTTAACCAGGAGTAGCACACTAAGCTGAAAGCTTTTTTACAGGAGCGACCTGGGAGCACAGGGAAGTTAAGTGACTTGCTCAGGGTCACACAGTATGCAAGTGGAAGCAGTGGGATTCAAACCCAGGTCTGGTCTGCTGGATGTCACCAGATTTGCAGCTCAGAGCCTTAAATCACTATGCTATACTGCCTCCCCTGCTTCCCTTAGCAAAGTTTGCTATACCTACCTATCTTCATCACGTTGCATTCCTTTATATTTCCTGAAAGCCAACCTTTTGGCTCAGACCTTTTCTGCTACTGTTTTTGAGAACCAAAGTGATTTCCTCCTTTTGCTCTTGCTTTTCTCCCTATCACAATGGGATGTTGCTTCAAGTATTGCATCCTTAGTGCTTGCCCACTTTGCCTGTACCACCTCACCTGTATTTCTTCTTGCCAGAGCTAGCTTAACTCTGTTGGCCATCTTGTTAAAGTCAGCTCCCCTGAAGTCCCATATTTTTGCCTTGGAATGGGATGATTTCGTTCTAGTGGCCAAATTGAACCATTACATGTGATGGTCACTGTCCCCCAGTTGACCTTCTACCTGGAGCTCTGTGATCCTTTCCCTGTTAGTCAGTACTAGATCTAAGATAGTCTTGTCTCTTGTGGGTTGTTGTACCAGTTGCCTGAGGCCCTCCCCCTGCAGGGACTCCACTATGTGTCTAGTTCTGGCAGATGTTCCTGCTGGTATTGGTCAATTTGTATCTGACATGTTGAAGTCTTCCATTATCAGAACCTCCCCTTTAGCTGTCGTGTTTTTTATAACTTCTAACAGTAATGTGTCCATGTCCTCTCCCTGGTCTGGAGGCCTGTAGACAACCCCAATTAATATGGCTGTCCAATTTCCGGTTTCCAGGGTGACCTACCATTCTTCTAGCTCCTTAAGTGTATTCTGAATTTCTGTAGCTTTGATATTTTCATTGACATAAAGGGCTATCCCCCCCCCCTTTTTGCACCAATGTCTCTTCTGAACAGTACATAGCTGGGTACTGAAGTCTCCCAAGTGTGGTTACTGGTGAACAAAGTCTTGCTAAGGCTACTTTGTCCAGTTTAGCCCTTTTGAAAAGTATCCTGCAGTTAATAATATCCATTCCAGCTGAGCTGTCGAGTATATAACCTGGTCCGAGTAATTAGAAGGAGGAAAATGACAGTAAAAGTAAGATTTTTGTTTGTTTGTTTTTGTATAACTTACTGTAACAAGTTAAATTACTTGTGCCCCTGTAAGTGAGGTCACTGTGTGGATACCCCTCTGATCCTCCCCTCCCTGCTTTGCTACAGGAAATTTGATGACTGTGCTACTCTATAAAACAAGTGTAGCATGGGGTGGTTGGGGATGGGGGTGGGTGACTGGGCTCTTCCGCTGCTGAAAAGGGAGAACTACAGACAAAAGAAACAAGGAGGTAATAACAGAAACAATCTACCTACAACAAATACAGAAGTTCTGAAAGCTTATCCTAATGATAGATAAAAATGTAAACCCTGTATGCACCATCTGTAACAATTTCACAGAAGATATACCCTTCAAAAACACTTTGCTAAAGAGAAAAATAAAGCAGTACCAGAAGATATACCTTGCAAAAACAATCTGAATCAGATATTACAGCAGTGATCTGTAAACACAAAACATTAACAAACCTGTAGGCACACCCTGTAATAATGCAACAGAAAGTATACCCTGCAACAGCAATTTAAATCAGAGAAGATGGCAGCAGTAAAATGTAAGCAAAAAACAGTATTAATCCTTCTGAGAATTAAATAAAATAGTAATAAACAGTAACTCTGCCTAACAAAAAGAAGCCTTAATCTAGTTCCTTGCTCTGAAAATGTTGTTCCTTGCTCTGTCCTTACAAGCAAACCTAGAAGAGAGAAGGACTACTGGCAGAAGGAGAGAGGTAATACTGCCCTTTTATAGATACTGTAACTGGTCAGACTGCACATGAGGTTCTATGTGCTGTTCTTAGGTTCATGTCTAATAAAAGGGTAAGGCCATGTAAGTGGTAGTGCAGATATGGGCAACCAAGATAATTCATGGACAAGGAAACATTTATGAGAAAAAACATAATAGTCGCATCATGTATTCACGGGAGGATAAAAGGGACAGGTGGATGTGACGGATACTTCTTAGTTCATGAAAGATTCAACAGAGTGGGCACTACAAGTTTATTTTAATACAAAAAACAGTAGGTCCACCAAGGGTCATGTGCTTAAGCTGGAAGGGAAAAGATTCATAAAAAAGATAATAGAAAGTACTATTTCATAGAAAAGGTGGTAGAGGTATGGAACAAACTTCCCAAGAGAGTGTTGTGGAGGCAGAAACAATATCAGGGTTCAAACAAGCTGGGATGCAATTAATGGGGTCATAACTGATTCATGTATTTATTTTAGTTTTTGGTGACTGGGAAAGGAGGGCTAGGCAATTTTGACTATTGTCAGCCTCATCCGGGGGGTGGGGGTATACAGATGGAAACCAAATGAAGTTGAATCAGATTAAGCTGCTGGTATTTTTAGTGAGTGGATAAGACAGGGTAATGTAGACAGGAGAGAAAAGTATGAAGAAAATAATAAATGTTAATATGATTCTGAGTAGAGAATCTTGGGACTGACTAGATGGACTAGTTAGGTCTTTTTTTGTCCTGTTTTCTATGTTTCTGTCTACACAGTGACTCAACTATGGTGACAAAATCATGCTGGTGTGGCATTTTCACAAAACATCCTGATTCCAATATCATCAACAAGTGCAGGAATTGTATTTATTTAGTTAAAGATTGGTAGCCGGGGAAGGCACACTGAGCCAAGACTCATTTCCAGGTGCGACTCAGAGGAGAGGGGGAATAGGAGTTATAATACAAAAATGATAGTTTCGTATGAGATACAAAGTACATTATTAGGTAGTACAAAAATACATACATATTGTCAAAAAGTTGTCCTTGGAGTTAAATTTGAAATTACTAAAGTGAACATAATAAATAAGTTTGACATAAATTGACAACTAATAGCAGTGTGAGGTGTGATATAGACAAGTAAGGTGTGAATTTTCTCCAGTATTTGCAGTTTGCACGAGAATCGGGTAACTGAAAATCTGGCCCCTGGAATAACAAACAGCACATCTAACAGCTAAGGAACCTAATGTTGGCACAGGGTGATCTACGCCTTTCAGATTATTTCAGTCTGTCATTAACTTTGTGAACATGATGCGAATGAACCCTCTGAACATGCTGCAATGAGATTATCGAAGGTCAGTTTCAGTTCAGCTGCATCTGCAGGTAATACTTTACATGCTTTTTCTTATTCTTCAGTCTCTGATTTTTAACCAGTTAGTTTCATCCAATTCCACAAGAGATACTGCCTAAAAAAGTCTATTATAATATGGCAAGACAAATTTCCAGGCTGTGATTGATTAGTGCTGACCATCAATAGTAATGTTATTTCAGCACAGCATCATGCCTATTCAAAATGCAACTAAACATGTATTTTAAAAAAATATATTTTTTCACCTGTTTTCTTTTTTTATAGGCAAACCATTTTACAATTACAATAATGCACTCCAGTGCATAGGCACCAGGTTGTATGGGCCCATGGGGCATTGGCCGCAGCAATATTTTTTTGCCTGGGCCGAGCCCCAGCAATATTTTGTCTGCCACATGCTGCCTTTTTCCCCCCTGGAGTTGGTTTTTGAATGTGCACCTATCCTCTGCTGCTGTGACCATGCTGGCATCACATGCCCCCCTCCACTCTGCTGTTTAATTGGCTGAGCGGCACTGGCATTATTTAAAATTGGCACCTTTTGCCTTCCTGCAGTTGGTTTGCACCCCCGAAATCATTATGACTGGTTGGCAAGAAGTGGCATTTTTCAAATTGCTGGCATTGCTGCACTGATTGGCCAGGGGGCAGGGCTTATAATGCACAATACATGGGCATCTGGGCTGGGCGATTCTGTAAGCGAGGAGGCGGTGAGGCACTCAGGTGAGAGCAACGTTTTCCAATCCTTCCAATTCAAAATCGTATCTGGATTCCATTTATTCATGTGGCAGGCTGGCCTAGATGTAGACAGTACAGTAGTCGAAGGAGAAGTGGTGGTCCAGGCATTGCCGAGGAGAGCATCAAGTGACAAAGACTGGTGCGGTGGTTGGAAGTCATTTCAGCAGTCAGCCAGGTCCGGGAGTCAGGAGAGAGAGAGTCCAGGACCTGGAGTCGGCCAGTCAGGAGTCCGGGTCAGTCATGGGACATAAAACCCACACCAGAAAGCAAGTTGCAAGAAAGGCCAGGCAGCAGGCTGAGCAGAGCAGCAGACTAGCAGTGTGATGTATGCAGTGCTGCAGCAGAGCAGTCGGGGAGTAGAGTGAGTGCCGTGGGTCGGGGGTGACTCAAGCACACCAGGTGGGGAAAGGGTTAGGGTGGACTCAAGCCTGGTTTAGGCAGGACAGGCCCACAAAAAGTGGGTGGGTTATGGTCACCGGGTGCAGGTGGTGGGATTGTCTTGTGGCTGGTGAGGAGGCCAGGGTCAGTATCCTTCAGTCCGGACAGCCGGCAGCATGGCACCAGCAGAGCATCTAGTAGCAGCAGGTCAATTGGAGCCTCTTGGAGGAGTGAGGTGAGCAGCAGGAGGTCGGAGGAGACTAGTGCCGCAGCTGTGCCTGCATCATCCCCAGCAAAGGTAGGCAGCTGCCAGCAGGCTAGGTCGACAATCATTGTATAATCATTTTCTTTATCTTTGCAATTGCATTTGGCCATTAAGCGAGGAGGAACTGCAGCCTGTGTATAATGTTATTATTATCTTTTATCTTATTATGTATAAATAAATACCATCCTCAGGTTTAAGGAGGAAGACTGGAGGACTGCAATGCCACACTGCCACCACTTTCACAATTGCATGGCCTTTTTGTGTTGGGGGTTATCAGAGCAGATGTGCAGCATTTAATTTAAAATGCAAATCTACCAGACATCCAATGGCAAAGGATTCATTCAGCACCGATTCAACACACTGGGTACAAACACAGGGACTTTATAAGGGATATCCTTAGATTGGTTAAAAAGGAAATACTGGTATGAAGAAGATGGCAGCAGCCTTTAGTCCAGGAGGTTACCAATTTTAAGCTGCACAGTGCACTGTGGTTGTGGTGTGATGGTAAGATGAGTGTGAGGGCTGCACCTTTGGGGACCTAATGGCAGCACAGGCAGCCCTAGTAAAGTTTATTTGGCTCTCATAGCAGCCATGGAATAATGACTATAACTACTGTACATGTGATTATGATGATGAAGTCTGCATAAGGCACCAGAAGACCAGTCTACTGGGATTGGCAATGCATTACCTTATTTGCATTAACCCTAAATGAAACAGTGTTTTTGTTGAAGCCATTTCTCATTTTTGTCTCTGAAGAGTATCAGTGCACATTAATTGTTGGAGTATACTAGTGACCACCATAAGGAGGTGAGCAGCTGGCAGTTACAGTGTTCTGGCGGTTGTGTTGACCAGTCATTAATCTTTCTCTGGACAGGAGCACTGCACAATTCATACAGATACAGAGACACTGTTGGAAGATAAGAGCCTATGGAATGACCCACCCAGTCTGCCCACTTGACCTCGTTACTTTAGTTCCCTCTATGTTTTTCTAGAAGTCTGTTGCTCCTTTCCCCCCCAATCTCCAGAATTCCCTTATGTCTATCCTATACATTCTTAAATCCCATGACTACTTCAGCCCCCAGCAGCAGCAGAAATAACTGCTAATGTGATGTTCTGAGACTGTAACTGTTATCTTGTCTATTTTAAACTTATTTTTGCCAAAGCCAAACAAAACATCAGCTCCCATTTTTAGACAGCGTGGAGCTAAAAATGCTAGGGACATGATACTGGGAACAGCATGGTGGTCACTGGTCAATGCCACCTGGTACATGCCATTAATGTAATGTCAGCCTCAGGTACACACTGTATATACTGCTGTGTCATGCAAAAGAGGAATTCTACCTGCATACAGGGTACATCTTTATATACAGTGGTTCTGAAAGTGCTAAACAGCCAAAATCGCATCACCTTTATCATAGTGATAGTGCACAGCAGTGCAGCATGTTGCCTTCCAGTTTCCGATCAGTAGTCCAATCCCCGAATACCTCATCTTTCTTGTACAGATCCATAGCATCTACTGGTCCCACACCCCTCAATTGCCATTCTGATCGCCCATGAGCAAGTTATTCAATGTTCCTTGGCATCTGGTGGACCCCGGCCACCACCTCCTCAGTCAATGGTCTGAACCCAAATAACTCTTCATCTCAATAATCCCTTGTGTATAGTCATTTTTTTAAACCCTCCATTGATTGTCAGTCCATACTCAAATAACCCTTTATGTCATAGATCTCTAGCATCTAGCAGTCACCTCACCCCACCCTGATCATTGGTTTGAGCCCAAATATCCCTGCCATCTAGTAGCTTCCACCCCCTGATCATCAATCTGAACCCCTTGATCCCATCCATCCCACACAGGTCCCTCCAGCCCCCTCCCCTGGGTGTCCCTGCCTTTACCCAAGCTGGCAACTTCCACTGGGTGACTGTGACTGGCACAGCCCCTCCACTCACTACCTCTGCCTTCTGCTGTCTGAATGATGGGGAGCAAACTTGCAGCTGCTGTGAAAACAGCTGTTTCTACAGTAGGCAAGCACTTGCTCTCTATTACTCAGACTGTGACTGGCTGGCATAGCCCCTTGACTCACTACTTCTGCCTTCTGCTGTGCTGTCTGAGTGACAGGGAGTGAGCTTGCCTTTGCTGTGGAAGCAGCTGTTCTACAGTAGGTGAGCACTTGCTCCCTCCCTATTACTCAGACTGTGGTTGGCCAAAGGAGTGAGTGGAGGGGCTATGCCAGTCACCTTACCATCACTGTGAGGGGGCTGCCAACCAGGGGGAGAGGGGACACAGCCCAGAGGGAAGTGAAGTGTTCAAACAGTCATTATATGGTGTTATTTCAGTGTTACAGTAGCAGTGTACACTTACTGCACACTTCATTCCATAGTGCAGTCCATCAGTGTTTAATTAGTGCACTTGCAGGTCTCTGTTGATGTGCATGCAGTGCTGACACAGTGTGTGCAAATTATGTTAATTAACACTGCAATCACACTGCAAAAGTACTGCAATTAGCAGTGTTTTGTCATCAGCACTGCCTGAAGAAGTGTTGGTGCAGCAGTACTGGCTGAAGCAGTGTTGTGTCAACGACACTGCCTGAAGCAGTATTGCATTGCTTTTTCAGTGTGTGCAAATTATGTTAATTAGCACTGCAATCTCACTGCAAAAGTACTGCAATTAGCAGTGTTTTGTCATCAACACTGCCTGAAGCAGTGTTGGTGCAGCAATACTGGCTAAAGCAGTGTTGCATTGCTTTTTCAGTGTGTGCGAATTATGTTAATTAGCAATGCAATCTCACTGCAAAAGTACTGCAGTTAGCAGTGTTTTGTCATCAACACTGCCTGAAGCAGTGTTGGTGTGCAACAATGCCTGAAGCAGTGTTGCATTGCTTTGTCAGTGTGTGCATATTATGTTAATTAGCACTGCATCAACACCTGTAGTGCACTTCAGTGTGCACTGTGGTTTTAATAGCATTCCTGTCAGCAGTGTTTCAGTTCTGTTTCAGTGTATTAGGCTGCATTAAAGATGGCGTCGAATAAAATTCAGCAAAAACACAAAAATTCATCATAATAAGAATTAGCAATTAGAATTAATATGAATGATCAAGTTTTATTTATTTATTTATTTATTGAAATTGTTTCACCAGGATGGCACACTGAGCAAAAAGATGCTCACCTCCCGGTGTGACCTGGGGGGTTGGGGTACAGTGGGAGATAACTTGCAGGTTATCAAGAGTTACATATACGAGAAAAACAGTAGAACATAGTTGAACACAATTACAGCAGTACAGTAGACTGAGATGCTGTTGAACAGTTGACAGAGAATGAGTTTCAGCTATACAGTTGCAGGATGCAGAGAAAGGGTTATGGTTATACAATTGTGTTTTGGAATAGGAACAAGACATCCAGTACAGTACAACAACAACACTTGGAAGGCATAGATTATAGTACAGACTTAACCAGCAAAATGTGCTGGATAAATTCTAACTCGTGGGATAGAATTGGATAGCTGAGGTGTGACACTGGCAGTGGAGAGCATGTGATGATCGAGCAGTATCAAGTAGGATTTAGGGCAGGGCAAGACCATGTACCAAGAAGTGCTAAAGTTGGCATAGTTAAGCCAGCTTCCATAGCGCAAGCTAGGTGCCGCTGGTCAGGCAGTCAGGAGGGGGAGCTATAAGGGGGACACCTTTGGGGCTTAGGTGCAGAAGCATTTTACTGAGAGGTAGTTTTACCATTTCTTGCATGTTAATTATGGGCAGACATTTGTTGTATGTCCATCAGCTTGCCTGTGCTGATTTTGATAGCTATTGAATTATTCAGACACATAAACAAGCTTGAAAATGTGCACAGTACACAATGCTGTTGTATGATTACCATTGGTCCAAATCACAGGAAAGTCCATATCTGTGTAGCTATATCCTGCATGAAACATACTACATGTCCTATAATGGAAACAACATTTACTGAATGTTTCAAAAAAAATACCTTTAAACACCAAAAACTGTACCATGGCCTGCAGTGTGTGCAGTATTGTAAGCAGCACTCCCTTCGGCCAGCTATCCTACCTTTGTCTATGCACAATATTTGCTTTTGCTGCTCCTTTACGCAGAAAGTTAGTTGTAGGGGAGGCAGTATAGAGCACAAGTTTAAGGCTCTGAGCTGCAAACCTGGAGACTTGGGTTTGAATCCCACAGCCCACACTTACATACTGTGAGACCCTGAGCAAGTCACTTAGGTTCCTTATGCTCCCAGGTTGCACCTGTAAGCAAGCTTTCAGCTTAGTGTGTCTGTCCTCCTGGTTAATAAAAAACAAATAACCATGGCGAGACAGTCCATGGGAATGGTTTGCCAGCACTGCTGAACCGCTTGTAAGTGCATGCTCAGATGAACAGGACTGCTCCAGCTGATCATCGTCATGTATACATGCGGCTAGGAGTTACTGGGTAATTCTTTTGTTAGCCGGTAACTACTTACCCGGTAACACTAGCATGCATGTAAACGTAGTGAATGTGTCCAAATAAGCAGTATCACCCAGTTGAGAGGAGCCATCAGTTCAACATAACATCACCTTTTGCTCTGAAATATACTGTAAGGTGTCCTCACACCTGTGGGGGGTGTTTACTGCTTATAATATAATAAGTCATATGACTCCAGTTCAAGTCGCCCAAAGTTGAGACCCCAAAAATTATAGAGACACTACTTCACAAATGTGGGCTCCATAAGTAGCTGAAACTTTCATTAAAATGATGCATATAGCTACCTTTTTAGGGTCTTACGTCCCCCCCCCCAGTGACTCCTCCATCACTGTATTAGTGTCCTTGTGAAGCTTAAGAGATAAGACTAACACAATTAAACTTGTGAAAACCTTGTAACCTGTCATAAAATGGGAATCTAGGAGTCTAAATCTCTCCTGCGATGTCTCACAGTCTGCCGCATTCTCCTTACTTCAGTTTGGTTTTAAGGTTTTCTTTAACCTGGGACTTTATCTTTATGACTCCCTTTCCAGCTCCAAAAAGAGACTGCAACTATACAGTACCTTTTCTCTGGCAAAAGCACTAAAAAGTCTTATAATTGGCATAGGCATCCTATTTTCCTCTCTCAGGCATTCAATTACAATAAATCTTCTTTATGTGTGACAACTATCCAGCACTTAATATGGATCCCGCCTAAACAGTAACTAATCTTTCAGCATGCTGACTAGCACTCCACAACCAGAAAAACACACACAGCTGAGCTGAGAAGCCCTGTGGCCTTTTAAACACAACTCCACACTGTCAGGAAAGCTTTTAACAAATATACAGTGCCTGAACAAAACAAAAGCTCCACTCAAGTGGCTGATAACATGAGCGAAGAAAAAAATCTGTTATCGGTTAAATACCTACAAAACTGGCCAGCAGCGTGCTACATGCACTTAGAACAACATTGTGTCCAAAAGCGGAGCAGCACTTAACTTCAATATAAGTAGAGTGCAATTTAAACATTTGTTCCATTCACCAGTGTAAAATCAATAAAAAATGTGGCTTTTTTAGCAAAAAAGTGTACAAGCAGCCAGCCCGCTGGTGCAGAGGCATGGCTGCCGTCTGTAGCGCCGACAACCCGGGTTCAGGAATGGATCCGGGTGTTCGAGAGCTGGCCGGGGAGAGCGAGATTAAGCATCCATAGGACTGCTCTCCTGCTCCGGGGGAGGGGGGCTGAGTGCCTGGTGCAACGTGTACCCCCAGTGGAGGCTAGGGGTACCACAAGCGATCCAGCATCTAAATGTAAGGGGGCAGTCATTGCACATCCCCACCCCTGGAAAAACCTAGGAAAATGCTGGCTCCCTGCTAATGAGCCAGCTCCGGTGCTGACCCCACTGGCCACCTAACTCTGCTGTCAGCAGCCCCATTCAGGGGGGGCAGCCCCGAGCATGTGAGGGGTTGGACGCCAGAACTGGGTGAAAGCCGTTCATGGGGTTAGGAGAAGCTGACAAAAAAAAGAATAATAAAAAAAAATAAACATTTACATGCAAGCTTCTTCTAGGAGTGGAGCAAGTTGCAGCCACCTTGCTGCTCCACCCCTCAAAAGCAATAAATAGCAGCTTACTGATTTTAACGTGTGCAAGCTGTCACACCCGAAACAAAGGGCCTATATGTGGTCATTTTGGGGGCCGTGTTCGACTGAGGATCCCAGTTTTTTTATTTTATCAGGTTGTCTGCCCTCCTGATTCCGATTTACTGTATATTTGAAAAGCACTCAGATGGAGATCTTCGACCTAAGCTTACTTACATATTTGTCATATAGGCACAATCTTCATTTTTCCCCCTCTATGTGTCAAGACTGACTTGCTCATGCCTCAGACTGCCACACTGATATAATTAAGCTCTTTGATGGTGCCGGACACTTTACAAATATGGATTAGAGATTTAAAATAAATCTACCTGGCACATTTTCTTTTACATGATGCTACAGAGTTCTACTATGAGGTTTGGCACCGTTTGACAACTGCTTGCTCCAGACAGTGCGAGGTACAAAATGTCAGCTTGAGCACGGTACATTACAAAGCAATGCCTGAGAAATACTCTCCCTTTTTAAAATCCTAACCTCTGCCTCTTTTTTTTTTTACACTTTTATTTATCCACCTCAGTCATGATCCTGGACTCTCTCAGTTGAGGGCTCTCGGCTTACCTTCATCCCACCCCGTCATAGACTCAGTCCTGACTCTCGGTCAGCCACGCTTCTCCACCATCAGGCATCCGCACCCCCGAGACTTCCATTCCATGCTGTGCGGACATCCCGTGACTCTGAGAAGCTTCAAGGTCAGCCGGCACACTTGACTGTTGGGCATGGGGGGTAGCTCCTGGTCCCCATCGTCACCTACCAGGATCAGGTACATTTTTTTCCTTGTTCCTGTTTTCCCTGGGGCCTTGGATGTGCAATGGACTCCTGCACACTGAGTGCATGCTCCTGCACACCCCCGTTGGATGTCCTACCAAGGCTCCACCCAATAACACTGCAGGTCATTCTGGTGCTATGCTCCCTGCCTCCGCTAAGAGCCACCAGAGAGAGGCCAGCAGAGATCCCCTCTCCCCAGGAAAGGAGAGCAGTCCTGTGGATGCTTAATCCTTTCCCACCCTTGCCAACCCTCGATGACCCGGGCTTGCTCCCAAACCCGGGCTGCCGGCATGGCATGAGGTGCAACGTCCAGCTCCTCAACCCTTAGCATCACTGGGCCAGTGTGAAACCTTTGCCTCTTGATCCCGCAACAGAGTTGGCCTGTTTCTAGAGCCCGTAGCCAGTCCCAGATAAAAATCAATCCAGCTTGCTGGCAAAATGTGACACATGCTGCAAAACAGCTCACAATTGCTACTGCTCCCTCTTGATCAGCAAAACACAGTGCTGAGCTGTGCACTTACTTGATTCCCACAAATGAAATTAAAGCTGGGACCACCACACTGCAACCTTTTTTGTTTGGGTGGTGTGGGTGGATGGGGGCACAAGATCCTGCAGGTATCTGAAATCCTCCTCAATCACTCACAAAATTTTCTATCACGTCAGAATGCTGGAGTAGGCAGGATCACGCATGCGTGCAGCTCTTAAAGGAACACACTTTCTACTATCCCATGTGGGTGTTGTGTGAGGAGTGAGCATGGCAAGCAGCATATTTATATTGGGAGCAGTACATTTCAAACATTTTATGGAAATTTCAAGATTTTTCACATAGTGAGTGCTCCGATCTACCCATAATGAAGTTTTTAGTACTGCAGTATGTTTCACTGAAATAAAAAGCAATGGGTCAAGGAATTGTTGCATGAATGCTGCAACCACATTTTAATACTAAATGTGGGGGGGATAGAGCTTAAGAGGGGGTGTGGGGGATAGGGCTTAATTTTGTGTAAATTCATTACTGCTTGTTGCAGTAATTTTTGACATCAGGATGTTGCTCAAAATTCACAGATAGTTGAGCTTGTGAACTACTGAAATGCTGAAAACTACAGGCATGACATCATCACACATGCTGGTGGGGTAGGGGGAGTGGTTTGCAGGTAGGGAAGGGAGTGGCAGCATATGGGGAGTGTACAGCTGGTTGTAGGATGAAGTGCTGATTCATGTGGAGTGGTGATGTGTTGGTCTCCTGGAGTAGAGTGAGAGTGTTGCTTGCGCAACTGACTGTGCAGGTCCGGGGGAGTGAGAGTGGGTCTGCTGGTATGTGTTGGTGGGTCTGGCTGTGTCAGGGTGGGTGTTGGTTTATCTGGCTGAAGATAGTGGTCGTGAGGTCCGGAGGGGTAGGAGTGGGCGTGCAGGTCAGTGTCGCTTGAACAAGCATCAGTGCTGGTCCAAGGGGTGGGAGTGGGTGTGCAGGTACGTGGGGTGGGTCAGCTGCATCAGGGTGGATGAGTGTGCTGGTCCATCTGGCTGGGGATAGTGGCCATGCTGGTCCAGGGACTGGAGTGGGGTGTGCAGGTATGTGGGGTGGGTCGGCTGCATCAGGGTGGGTGGGTGTGCTGCTCCATCTGGCTGGGGACAGTGGCTGTGCTGGTCCAGTGGGTGGGAGTGGGCGTGCAGGTACGTGGGGGTGGGTCAGCTGCATCAGGGTGGGTGGGTGTGCTGCTCCATCTGGCTGGGGACAGTGGCCATGCTGGTCCAGGGGATGGGAGTGGGCATGCAGGTCAGTGTTGCTTGGGCAACTGGCCGTGCTGGTCCAGGGGGTGGGAGTGTGCATGCAGGTACATGGGGGTGGGTCGGCTGCATCAGGGTGGGTGGGTGTGCTGGTCCATCTAGCTGGGGAAAGCGGCAGTGCTGGTCTGGGGGGAGTAGGCATGCAGATACATGGGGGTTGATTTAGCTGCATCAGGGTGGGTGGGTGTGCTGGTCCATATGAACATATGAAGAAGCCAGCAGAAGAAGGCCATTTGGTCTATCAAGTCTGCTCATATTGCAGGGTCCACAGCTTGAGCTAATGTCCCTGCCTTCACTCCCCACTCCTCCCATCCTCCCTACCCATGATCCTGTCCTTCACTGTATGCCTATCCCACCCTCTCTTAAAGCTGCTCAATGTCTTCAATGAGATGACCTCGTCCGGCAGCGCATCCCAAGTGCCCACCACCATCTCTGTGAAGAAGTGCTTCCTGACCTCGCCCATAAACCTCCCATCCTCCAGCTTAAGACTCTGATGTATCATGATATGACTGCCACTCAGCTTAAAGAGATTGTCCTTATCAACCTTATTTATCCCATTCAAGTACTTGAAGATCCCAATCATGTCCTCTCTCTTTCTCTTTCCTGTCTTCCAGGGAGTACATGTTCAGTGCTCTTAACCTCTCCTCATATGCCTTGCCATACTGACCTGCTATTATCTTTGTAGACCTCCTCTGGACCTTTGACAGCAGGTTGTCCTTTTTGAGGTGTGGGCACCAGTACTGAACTCCATACTCTGGATGTGGCCTTACAGTGACCTGTACAAGAGCAGTATAACCTCCTCTCTCCTACTGCTGATCCCCCCTGGCTATGCATCCCAGTATCTTATTTGCCTTTGCTGCTGCTTTCTTGCACTGCATGAGTGCTTCAGGTCACTAGTGATCATCAATCCAAGGTCCTTCTCCTCCTCTGATGCAGATACTCGGACTCCAACCAGGTAATACTCTTTCCTGGGATTCTTGGCTACAACATGCACAAATTTGCATTTCTTGGCATTTAATCCAAGCAGCCAAACCCTGGACAACAGATTTTCAGGACCTTCCTGTAGGTCCTGTATCCCTTCAGCTGTGTCCAGTCTCCTACAGAGCTTGGTGTCATCTGTGAACAGGCACATTTTGCCTTTAATGCCATCCACAATGTCATCGAGGAAGTCATCTGGCTGGGGATAGTGGCCATGCTGGTCTGGGAGATGGGAATGGGTGTGCAGGTCAGTGTTGCTTGGGCAACTGGCCATGCTGGTCCAGGGCATGGGAGTTGGCGTGCAGGTACCTGGGGGTGGGTTGGCTGCATCAGGGCTGGGGGGTGGGAGTGCTGGTCCATCTGGATGGGGATAGTGGCCGTGCTGATCTGTCGGGGGTGGAGACTTGCTGTGCTGTATTGCCCTGCCATCTTTGTGCTGCTCACCTACCCTACTGGCTTCCGTGTGCTGCTGATCTGCACTTTCTGCTTTCTTGTCCTGTATCTTGACTGCAGGGGGGATAGGTGAGATGAAGGCCCAATCTGTACTGTGTTTTCTATAAAAATTCCGAGGGAAAGTGCATCCTTACAAAAATTTATTTGGAATACCACTGTAATACCTGTTGTTTACCATTGTACTATCACTGCGATTTTCAATGCATTACCATTGTGGGGTTCCATAAATGGTATCACAGTGGATCTGTTCCAATTCCATTGTGATCCCATTGTAACTACTGTGATACCATGCAGACAGTGGTAGTTCACTGGCAACACCACTCTTCTGGTACCACAGTGGTAACAAATGTGCACCATTTTGATACCACTGGTTGTTGGTATCAAAGTGGTTTTGGTCCAATTCCAGTGTGATACCACTGTGTCCACTGTATTACCATCAACCCACAGTGGTAACACAATGGCAAATATTCATGCAATGGTAGCACAATAACAAACACCAGTGTGATACCACTGCAAATGGTATCACACTGGATTTGTTACAATTCCATTGCACTACCATTGTGACCACTGTGGTACCATGTGTCAGTGGTAGCACAATGAGTGCACCTGCAGTGGAAATACAATGGTCTCCTTCCATGCCTTATGCTGGTAGTACCACAATGATCATGCAGCATGGTATCACAATGGCCTGCGTCGGTCACTGGTAGCAAAATTACCACATTGTAGGGGAAACCTGCCAGTGGAATTATCCAAAAAATAATGGCACATCCAACAAGATCAGACACCCACACATCTTATTGTAGGTGACATCCAACGTCAGCTAATCACCAGCTGCACATTGGAAATCCCACCAAAGTTATCTATATACCAGTCATGCCCCTGATCTATGCTACACAGAGTCTTCCTAGCCCCACAACATGGTGCTGCACGGTGTGGCCTCAGTGCAGGAACCTTCCTAGTTCACATAGAAAGCACAAAGTGACCTTTTGGGACACTCCTCCTTCCTACAAAAATGAAACTAAAGTAAATAACCCCAATACCAGCTGTTCCTAAAAGTAGGATAAAGAGTCTTCATGGTAGTGCAGACAGTTTCAGCCCATCCCAGTATTACTACCATGGGTTACTCCATTGACGTCTCTCTGCAACAGAATTAACACAGCAGCTCAGCTGAGACATGACTTTCTTTCACATGGTATCCTGATTTTCTGCGCGGGGGGGCAAGCAAAAACAAATCTTTAGTGAATTATTTATGGCTCACATTTGACTGCATCTGCAGCGTGTAACTGAGCAGATTTTGCATGGACTTACACAGAAACATAGAAGGTGTCGGGAGATAAAAACCTCGATGGCCCAGCCATTTTCCCTGCCTACTGTACCATTGCAGCCCCTACAAAATGTCTGGCCCCCGACCATTCTATTTATGAAGATTCTTTTTACATTGCAAATGCACTTGTTTACACCCTGATATGTCTGACTTCATATTTATCTTGTTATTTCTCTCAAAATTCTTTTTTATCTTTTCTTACCAAGAAAACATGATGCCATGATGCTCTCCTCCCACTGTGGAACTGCTGTCTCTCCGCACCACTCCATATAGTTTGATGTGCTACATGGCTATAATAGGGAGGATATTTCTTTGACAGACTTTTGAGTGACCTCTGACATCCCACTACTAGAAAACAGGACAATAAGGAAAGGGTTAAAAAAACAAACTGTAAAACATACAGAATACTGGATGGACACCTATGCACAACCAGTGAGTTCTGCCACAGAGGGATTCTGATTCCCTCTGACCTCAGAAGCAAAGCTTGAGAAGACTGTGGAAATCAGAATCCCAAGGTGGCAGAACACATTGGTTATGCATAAAGTTGTTCATCCTGTATTGTTTATAGTTCATAGTATTAAATGTGTACATTGTGTTTTTTCTCTTTCACAATGAGACTGACTTGTATAGTCTTCAGACATTCCTAGAATGCTGTTCTACTACAGAAGGGTACAATTACATTCCATGACCTTTGAACTGTGGTACAACAGCATTTTGAAAAGGATGGATTTCTATACAGAACAATGCTGTACTATACATTATAAACTAGTAATGTACAGTTAACAAGACGAGATGTCAACAATTTAATTCACAGGTTACAATTACCGCATATAGCAGTAATATCCTAATGACACCTAACAGCAGTATAACTATTTAATAAACAAAATAACATTACTTTGATATATTTATTCTTTTTTTATGTAAATAGATTTAGACAACCCCAATTTTATTTAAGCAATAAGGCACTACTTGGCATTGGTTGAATGAGGTTTACCCCATGCTCAGGAGCATTGTAAGGCAAGAGGTGAAGCCCCAACTGTGGGGTAACCCTAGTATAACCAATGTCCCTGAAGTGCCTTATTACTTATATAAAATGGGCACAGAGGCAACTTTTAAAAAACAAGCACTCTAAAAGTGTTCAAACCCACAAAAATTATAATAAAATGCTACTAAATAATGCAAAATAGTCCATCCACAGATGTTTTTCACCTGTCAGTCATTTGTCTTTCTTCATATTAAGTACACTGTGTGAATGTTTACCATGGAATAATAGAATTCAAAACTCTGCATTATTCGAGTAGAAGAGTGCTCCTACCCCTCCCCCACACACAGAATGGCATCATGGAATGCAGGAATTCAAAATTCTTCAGAGTTCCACTAGCATACACACACAGGCCTAAAGTGGAGCAAGAACCTCCATTTTATCGGTTGCCAGGTAAGGAGCAAGGAGTTCTCTAGCAAACTGGTGGGGCTAGGAGGGGGATTTTTCATGGTCATCAAAGAAACACCAACAATGGAAACTCAGAATAGTACTTGATTTTCTATATTTGTGTATGTGTGTAAGGGGGGCCTCAAGTAAAAATAACATTAAATTATTTATTTTCTTTAGTTAATTTAATAGACTTTCATTTGTAGGGCTTAGTTGGAGGTTTCGATATATGAGTAAATGTTGCAGCCGTGTTTGGGATGGAGATTAGGAAGCTTATGGCTTATGAATTCTGTGAGTTGTCCCAGTTGGCAGGTACTTGTTTCTAGCCATTGGCACTGTAGTGCTCTCTTACGGCAATGATTAGAACCAAGTCTCAGCCAATCAAGACACAGGAATGTCCTTGCTCATTTTATATAAGTGCAATATAACACTCCAAGGTGTGTGTTATTGTCTGATAAACACAGTTCTATGGGCATGTGGACTCATGCCTCAGTAGGCCCCTATGCATGCATTTATCAGAGTATAACCCACACCTTGGAATGTGTTACTGCTTTATAATAACTGGGGAGCATTTTCTCCCATTGAAAACCTGGGTTATAATTCGCCGTTATAACTCGCGGATTATAATGGTGAACACATGATGGGTTTCCAATGCTCCACACATTCACCTGCCTCCATGCTCTCCATTAACCATAGCACCAGACAATTGCAGCAACTTCAGCACTACACTGTGCCCTGGACTCTACACCACCATGAGTCGGCAGTAATTTTTTTTAAAAAGAAACTTGCTTACTTGCCTCCTTTGCTAAACTTTTTTTTTTAAAAAGGTTTTGGGACCTACTCCGCTGGAGTGCTGACCGTGCTTCCTCCACTCCCGACTTGCTTCTTCCAAACCAACACAGTTTTATTTGATATGATTGCTGTGGTGAGAAAACACTCCCCAGCAATTATATAAATTAAAACATGGGTTGCGTGTTTAACTTGAGTTTTTACACACACCCCTTGGTGCTGAATGCTTAAATAAACCTCTTGAGCTTCACTCTCTGGGTTTATGTAGCATCCAGCACCTCGGGGTATGTGTAAAAACTTATTAAGCACACTGCCCCATGCATTATTCTATATAGTATAGGGAATAAAATGAGTTGCATGCTGTTTTATCTTTTTCACAAGAGAAGTGATGTTAGGGTATTCAAAACAAGCTAAGAACATTAATAATAACTTCTTTTACATTTGTTTTTATTTTCACTTATGCAGAGATTACATCCTCATACAGAGCATGTAAATCATATTCAATATACATCCAACTGAAACAGTGTTGCCAGTACACTATGATGTCAGAATGCCTGTTTGGTGGTACACGTGACTGGTGTCAGTACATCCTGACATCCCAGTACAGAGTCACTGTTCATGCACACCACCAATTAGGTACAGTATATGGAGATCATGGTCATCTGACATCACTCATGCCCCCCCACCCATCAACCATACTGACATTCCGGTACAATTCGACCACTCATGCACATCCACAATTAGCCATACAGACAACTGGCAACACTCACCCCACCCCTATTTTAGCATACTGACATCCCTGTACAGTCACCTGTCATGCACACCAAAAATCTGGCATCCTAACATCGCGGTGGATGTTCACAACTTTTATGCCCCCACCCCACAAATCAGGCACCCAGACAGCAGTCAACAGGCACCACTCATGCCTCCTCCACTGAAGACAGCACGGTACACTGTCAACATGCACAATCCATCATCCTGACATCAAGTTTGAACAATATGTCAAGAATGCCTGACTGGTGTGCTTCTGTGGTGCCAGCATACAGGAGTATCAGCGCCGAATGGAGGCATGGGTAGTGCCAGTTGACATTATGTCCGCATACCCGTTTGGTGTTGTGTGTGTCTGCTGTCAATGCATACCTACATCCTGGTACACAGTGTCACCATCATGTTCACCACCAATCAGGCATCCAGATACCATGATCATTTGGCACCACCCATGTGCCCCTTCCCCAACAGGCATCCACACATCTAGCTTACAACTCAAGCACACCACCAGTTAGGCATCCTGACAAATCAGTTGACCAGAAACGCTCCTGACCTCCTCTCCTGGTGCATGCCATTAATCACACCTGCAGAACACAATCTGCAGTCTTCCACACTCACCATGCTGTGTGCTTGGGATGGTGTACACAACAAAGTAGTTGAACCCCAGTTTGTCAGGGACTGGAGGCTGAAGTGGAATGGCATTGTGTGATCCCATTCCCTTGTGGAATTTCCAGTGGGCACACGGCAGTCCTTCTCCCATGACAGCATGGGAGGAGTGGGGAAGGGGCAGGGTCAGTAGTGTAAGCTGTGGTTCCTGAAATACAAGCAGACTAGATAGATCAAATGGCCTTCTACTGACTTCTTTGTATTTATGTTCCTATCTGATGACTGAAACAGGCTAAAATCTCATCCCACAGCACATGATTCCTGGATTCTCTCCTACCATCTCATAGCTGTTTGCAGACGCTACGTCTCTCCGCACCACTCCAAATGGTTTGATGTGTTCTGGTGAGCATGACATTGAGGGTCTGTATTTCACTACCATCCTCTTCCTGGTGCTACCTGGCCATTTGGCTAGGCATTCTCAGTTCACTCGATATCATCTTGACATCAATACCCCCTTCCAACTTGACCCTGCCCAGACCCCTTGCTGTGCCAAAAATATAAAGGTAATGGCTGGCATGGTACATGTATTTGCACTATTTACACCCTTATGTTCTAGCATAAATATTGCTAATGAGCACTTACCCGAGTCCTTGGGATTCCTGTATGGGGTTGAGTGACTCGAAGAGAACACCTAGTTGTACTGTACCTGTAATATAAAAAATAGCAACAAGGTCTCAAACATTCTGCAGCTCTTCAGTAGCTAAAAACAAGGCAATATAATGATATAACAATACTTATCTGAAACACATGGTCAATGTCCTCCCACACTGTTGTCATTGTTCCATGGGATCCATAGACAATGCAGAAAATAGATTAATATTAGTAATAAAATTGTGATTAGCCAAGTCGGTTGGGTATAAAGTACTTTTCTGTTTGTTTAAATGGGTTGGTTGGGAGGGTAGATACCAGAACCAAGGTAGCAACCCAAGTTCATGAAAAGACTCCAGTCACTCACACATACTCAACTCCCCCCACCCACATCACCCAGCTCCTCTCCACCCATGCAAAGCCCTTCCACAAACAGTCACACTCAGTTTCTCCACACTGATGCAGCTCCTCCCAAACACACACACGTATATCCAGCCATAAAAACTGCTCCATTCCAAAAAAAACCCCAAAAAAACACACCCAGCTCACCCCATGCACAACCTGCCCCCTATTCTGTTACACGCCAGGCTATGCACACCCAAACACAGCCTGCTCCACATACATGCCACGCAGACTAGATGGACCATTGGTCTTTTCCTCATTGTCTGTTTCTGTACAAACTCAGCCATCTCCCACACACGCCAAGCTGTTTCACACCATATCTCACATATGTACACACACACCCCAGTGTTCATCCCTCCAACATACATACAGCCAGCTCATCACCCATACACATCCATGTATACAAACACGCACACACACGCCTTGCTCCTCATACATGCCACGCAGACTAGATGGACCTTTGGTATCTTCCTCTCCTGTCATTGTCCATTTCTATACACATCCAGCCATCTCCTACAAGCGCCAAACTCCTCCACACTGTCTCTCACACACGTACACACACCCAGATGCTCAGCCCCCCACACACATACAGCCAGCTCCCCACCACACCCATGCATGCCAGCCCCATACACTATTAAACTATCCACTATGTGCCACCTTTTGGAAAAATGAAACAATACATAAGCCAGTCTTTCTTTTAATGGATTAAGTATTAGCCATGGTATATCGGGTGAGGATGCCATGGTTACAATTTAAAACAAATTAAGTAAAGCCAACAAAAATAGCAGAGCAGCTAAAAGGTAGAGAAATATTTAGTAAATATTTAACCTCAAGTGCTCTCTCCCTCTTCAGCGTTTCCAATCTATACATGTTAGGCCTATGGCACAGGATCTAAGCAAGAGCCGGGAAAATAGAAGACAGATGGGGGGGGCAAAATTCAACCAAAAAGAGAAACCTACCTATAGGACTAACTGCAGTGCCTGCGGACACTGAGGTGTGCAAAGGAGAAAACAGAACTCACCTTCATCATGGTAGTCGCTCTGGACTTTTGCATGTCCGAAGTCCTGCTCTTTACCACTCCACTGATGCGCCTTCACTCCCATGACCCCGTCAGTGTCTTCACAACAAATCTGCCCAATGGGTCACAGAGGAAGAGAAAGAGTAGGAGCCATGGCAACACATCAGCATGGAGTACGCATAGCGCATCATCACCCTATTGTGGATGTCAGGACCAGGAAGTGGTCCTTTAATATCCACATAGTTTAGGTGGCACCCCAGTCCATGCAGCATTTTCAGTTTTTTAAATAAATGAGTATAGTAGAAGCCACCCGGACAGGATTTGCATTGCCAGGGGCCGTATGCACTGCAGTGACCAGGGACCCCTTCCACTCAGGTACGTGGTCAAACCTTATAACATAAACATCCCATACTTACTGCAGTTGACACTTTCAATGCAACAAATGAGCATTACCACCATACAACAAAACAATAAACATATATTCATTTGATATGACAGTCTCTATACACCAAGCTATGTGTGATTCTCCTCTCAAAGGCTTCAAAATTAAAAATAAAGCTTAACCCTGACATGATCCTGCTGTAACCCCTCCCCCATGGGGGCTTATCTGCTTTTGCCCTTTAGGGACCACCCAGTGCCTCCTGTTCCCCTGGATCCCCCGGTTCTGCCTCTGCATTGCCCATATTGTCCCTGAAGTCTCCATCCAGTCCCTGGACTGTTGTGTGCATTGGGGCCAGAGGAGCTAAACCGCAGAGCCACCGCACTACTTGAAGTTTGAATGAATAGCGGTGGCCCGCCTATACTCAGTACCGCATTCTGCCTTTCTTAATGCAATTGTGAGAAAAAAAGTGCCCCTCCGGTGGTCTCTATCTCAAAAATGTGTTAATTGGGGGCCCAAGACCTGGAGACAGTGCATAAGGAGTCTCAGTTTGTTGTGAATAAAGAGTGCCAGTAAGAGCTGTGGGGAATGCTTCATGAATATAGGGAGGCAGTATAGCACAGAGTTTAAGGCTCTAAGCTGCAAATCTGGAGACCTGGGTTTGAATCCCACAGCCTCGACTTGCATACTGTGTGAGCCTGAGGATGTCACTTAACTTCCCTGTGCTCCCAGGTTGCAACTGTAAACAAGCTTTCAACTTAGTCTCTCTCTCTCTCCTGGTTAAACAATTGGAAAAAATATATATTTGTATATATTGATGAGGCACAATAAATGTTGATGAGCTGCCTGATGAGAAATGGCACTAGCGACAGGTATGGGGGTTAATTAAAATTGTTAGATTCTGCAAGAGTTCAACGGGGCACAGGGACTGCTAAGAGATTGTGGGGCATTAAATAAATAAAGGTGTGTATACTGGCTGCACCAAAACTTTCAAATTGGGACATTTGACTGCTTATTGATAAATGTTGCCAGCAGCCATGATTGCAGCCTTTGACCTCAGCACAGCCAATCAGATAGCCAGGATCCTGATAAGGATTTATGGCACTGTGACAAAGAGTTATGGGGAAAAAGATGTGGAAATTCTTGGCACCCTTTTCAGGACCAATCAGGCATCAGAAGAGCTTATGCATATTAATTTTTCAATGGGACAGTTAAATCAGCCAATCAAAGAGCGGCAGAGAGCTCCCAAAACCCAAGGACTTTTGGTTCTGGGCTCAGTTCAGCAGAAGCCCCTCCAGAGGGAGGGGGGTTCCATCCCCTTTGCAGAAGGATGTGGCTGCAAGGTTTGGGAAGGGTTTGCCTGGGGGTTGCCAGCTACCTGTCCCCCACGGCCTCTGTTTGACTTTCCCACATGCTGGAGGAACTTTGTACAACGAACCCTGTTTTGCAACTTCAGCTGGTAGAGAGCTGCAAGGCCCAGCAACTGTCAGCTGTGAGCTGCAAGCATCTACATCCTCAGGGGAGGAAGCTTTGCCTAAGGGATCGTGAGTGAGAAAGTCATCTGTGAATTTTATTTATTTAGCTTTTATTGACCGGGTAAGTGCACTAGACAAATTCTGCCTCTTTTCAGACATGACCCGGGTGAGGGGGATACAGATGAATGCCAACTGACTTTGAACCAGATTAAGCTGTTGGTGGTATTTTTAGTGAATGGGGGAAATTTGGCCAGGACACCGGAAAAATTCCCCTGCTCTTTTCGAGATATGCCGTGGGATCTTTATCATCCACCTGAACTACCACCAGAACAGGCAGATGGGACCTTGGTTTAACGTCTCATCCGAAAGAAGAAGATGGAGATCTTGGGGGCTGTGTGTCCACTGGCTATAGGAAGTACTAAAGTCTATTACCAAGTGTTTGACTCAAAGTCACAAGGACGGGGGTGGACATTTGGTTAAAGGAATGACCACTTAAGGTTCTGGTTTGCAGAAAATGGATTTGTGAAAAGTGTATGGCTCTGGTCTACAGAAAATGGTATGGGAGTCTCCCTGACATGCGAGGCCTCACCAGTATTTCCAGGTTTATCTTCAAAAAGAGATGAGAGCCTCTTCTGATTGGGAGCATTTACACAATGAGGAAAATTATTTTCGGTATATGGGGCTGTTCGAGTAAAAGGTGTATTCATTCAGTGCCAAGTTTAGGGCCCTCAGAGGAACCCTTCATATGAACTCAAGTCTCACTGTGACTGCGTCTGCAGTGAACCTCTAGAGACTGTGTGCTGATGTTAAAGGGCCACAGCTGCCATGCTGGCAGTGTGGCTTGAAATGCAAATAGTATCTGGATGTGTCTAAACTTCCAGAAGCAGGAAGGGAAAAAAAGAGACTTTCTATCATGGTCAGCTTTGGGAATCAGCCTGGTAGTGTCACCAGCTAGGCACAGCCATTGCGCCTCCCCCTGATGGGTCAAGTCTAGATGTGGGGGTCTGAGGTGCGCCGGCCCATGTCCCTGTGCTAGTCTGTGTTCCAGATTGTGACTTCAGCTTATCCCAGGTTTCAATTGTAAGAGGAGCTGAGATAGGTGCCAGCCTTCCAAAGCTGCAAGAGCCTGTTGCAAGGGAAATGTCCAAGCTGCAAGGTGCCTGCTGCTCATCTCAAGCTGCTCAAGATCTAGACTTCTGCTGATCCAGTTACACCAGATTTACAGTCCGATTACCATCCAAGACTGTCTGCAGAACCCTGGGTAAAAGCAGGGATCGTCCTGCATCTGGGGAATTGTAAATAGTTGCTTTCAAGTTCTACCAAGTAGCTAATAGATGTGCAGAAAAGTTAGCTTTTAATTTAAGCACGTGCACCAATGCCTGCCAACCAGCTACATCACAGGCCTGCAATGAGTTTGATACCCAGGGATAGATTTGAGAGGCTTTTTATCTGAAATGGGGACTGGTGCCAGTTGTGGTCTGTATGCTATACATCTGCAGCAGTTAAGTCAGAGAGCTTAACTTTAATCCATCCAAGGATCGGTGGGTGGCTTGCCTCAAGAATGTTGTTGAATTAGAAACTGCAAACGATTGTTTGCTGATGTCACATACTAACTGCCAATTGCCAAATGTGATTGTTACTTACTCTGCCTCCAGTTACCCTTTCCTAACACCACCTCATGTAAATAAATGGTGGTTTAACAGTTTTGGAAAAGTTTGACATGTGAGCATATTATTAGTGAGCATACTATTAATGCAAGTCAATAATTCCAAGGTATTAAAAATATGATCTCTGGTTTATGGCAATTCATGTGTGGGGTGACTAGACAGTGTAGTGGGTAGGTACAGCATTCCAGGGGGTTGTACTGTTGAATACCAAACCCACTTGTAATTTTACTCTGGGTGGAATCACCGTGCATTTTTATCTCTATCTTGGGAAAGAACCCCCTATAATATCCAGAATAGGAACCCAGGCCCCTCAACCTTGGTCAGGCCTGCAAGGCAGAGGTAGCAGCCTCTTAATACACCACATCAGGGCTACATTGCTGATGGAAGTAACAAAACAAAAGTACCATATTTGTGCAGAGTTTATGTTAAATACAGTGCTGTAAACTGGGACCACACAAACATAAAGTTCAGGGACCACTGGTGGCTTAGTGGGTGAGTCCAGTCGGTGCCTGTTGGGGACCCATAAGGGGACATATTTGTATGAAGTGAGCATGCTGCAGCCTGCACACTGAACCATATCGGTACCCCTGCAGCAGGGCTGCACAAAGAAAATTGCAACCTTCAGTCACGTCTGCAGCAACTTCCCACCACCCACCATCTTCCCCAGTTAATGGATGCTTCAGCCAGAACCCTCAGCACCCTGCACAATCCATAGGAGAGCTTCTTGATTAAAACTTGCTCCCTGCCTTTACACTCAGAGACCCCCTTCCCAAGCAGGCAGTGCTGGAAGAAGCAGCCATGCACTGGGGCTCATCTAAGGCAGATAAGTCAAGTTGTGTTATTTAATGAATTAACCTTAGTCATGGTAGTCTTTTTCCATTAAAGTCTGTCTGACAAACTATATAAAAACATTGCGTGCCCTTTATTTCATATGACATCACTGGGAGCAGGCAAGGAACTACTCTGGCAAGTTTGGTGATAGCAGCACATACATTCTTGGTCATCAGATAGTAGTGGAAAGGAGCTCTACAATCAGTGTAAATGCTGGCACTCCTGATATTTATGGTGAGAATTGTAGTAGCCGGTATCCTACACTTTAACTACAGCCAGGCAGTGTAGTGCACACGCAGTGAACATGCAGCCTCTAACGGAATAAATACCTGCATAATGTTAAAGAATGGACACACAAACACATGCACACCAGGGATGTTCTGCAAGCACAGTGTGCATCCCAATTACCATCAACCACTTAACCATCCTCAAGTAAACATTAGACTGCCAAATAATTATGGCAAGCAGGGAGAGAGGGAGGGAGGGACAGGGCATGAACAAAAAGAAAAACAAATTCACCTTTTCCTGCAGCACTCCTCCACCTACTGTGATGACCTCCGCTTGCTTCCTGGTGTGGCCGCTGTCCTATCTGATCCAGTTCTTCTTCAGCTTGCCCATACTACCACCACACTAACTATCTGGCTATGCCTGGGATGGCAAATTGGGTTACTTGACCATTCAAGTACTCTGTGGGTGTGGGACTGTGTTGGCTCAGTTTACTCAGTAACATGGTCATGACTCATTACTCAGGCCTCCAGTCAGGTCAACTGTGCTCTACATCCTCCATGTTCCACCCTGACCTACCTCCCACCTTGGTATGCCTGGCAGTAGCTTGGCGCCCACTGGCCTCTCACTATTCTGACCTCGTGGCCATCTCAAAATATTTTTTTTAAAATGTTCTTTTGAGTGACCTTGTCCCTCCCTCCTCCTCTGTTCTCGTCTCCTTGCCCTGGCTCCTGCTGTCTCCATGTCTTTATGGTGTACCCTGAGCTGAGCCACGATTAGGGCTGCTTCTCTCTTCTGTTCAGCTGTTTTGAGAACTTACCAACACGACACGCCACTTGCTTGCAAAAAAAATAGCTGCAATGGGTTGAACGACAGGACTTAAGGTTGCAGCTTCTTATGAACTGGTGACTGGTGCCAAATACCGTAGCAGCCTTGTTTGAGAAGGAACCAGTTTAATTGGAGGGATAGAGCCAGTCAGAAGTATGAAGGGTGGCAGATGTGGAAACACAGGCATGGATTTAGATCCATGTTGCCTGCCTGTCAGTAGAGAAAAAAAAACGTTGAAACTCGATGCTTAAATCCCAACATGTAGAACACTAAATGGAGGAACCAGTATATGGAGAATGCAGCTCATACAGAGAGGGCCCCCAGAACATCATGGGCCCTAATGCACTAGCGTAGTTTGCTTAATGGTAAATCTGGCCTTTCCAGGGATGGATTTACTTTACATTGTCATGGGCCCTATGCACAGCAGTATCCATAGGCTCCCCTCTGGCATCGCCTGCCCCCCCAAAAGGTGGCACAGCAGCAGCACCTCCTACCATATTGAAGAACAGAACACTTTGGTAGCTTAGCAACTCTCCTATACTACACTGGCATGCCAATGTTTGGGGTTACTAAGACGATCTTTGTGTGGGATTAGAACCCATGACCCTCTGGCCCAGAGGCAGATGCTGCAAATTTAGCCACTAAATATCATGGCCTGGTTGCTAGTTTAATTCTGACAGCACTAAGACATTAATTAGGCCCAGTCCTGTTTAATCTACAGAAGGCTAAATCAGACTATGTAGTAAGATCATCACAATGCTCCATGTCCAACCATCTAAACAGACATGGGGGGGGGGATATGCACATTAAGAAAGTTTTCCTTCTCAGACTGTTCCTGAAACCTTTTGTATAAAAAAAAAAAACAGTGGGATATCTTGCTTCTAAATAGTTTCAAGACTACTAAGCACAGAAAGATAATGATTTGCTCAAGGCCACCCAGTGACCCAATGGCTAAAGGGGATTTAGACATGTACCTAATTAACAGAAACATAGAAATTGTCAGCAAATAAAGACTGCCTGGCCCATATAGTCTGCCCATAAGCCCTTGTACTGGATTACTGCTTCTGACCCACCCACTGCTATACCTCTACAATTCCCCTATGCCTGTCCCAAGCATGCTTGAATCCATCCACTGTGCTTGCTCCCACCACCTCTTGAGGCAGACTATTCCATGCATCCACCATCCTCTCTGTGAAGATGAACTTGTCACATTCCCTCTTAACCTCCCACCTTTCAATTTCATGTCATGCTTCCTTGTTCCTGTGCTCCTCCTGTATTGGAAAATGTCTCCCCCCGCACCTTGTTTATACCCTTGAGGTACTTGAATGTTTCTATCATGTCCCCGCTTTCTCCTTCTCTCTTCTAGCGAGTACATACTGAGGTCCTTTAATCTCTTCTCATAAGTCCTGTGTTGCAAGCCCTGTACCATCTTAGTAGCCCTTCTAGGGACCATCTCCAGCCCAATATCCTTATGAAGGTGTGGCCTCCAGAAATGCACACAGTATTCCATGTGAGGCCTGCCCATGGTTTTATATAATGGCATCACTACCTCCCTCCTTTTGCTGGTGATACCCCTGCCTATGCACCCCACCATACCACTGGCCCTCCCAACTGCCTTAGCACTCTACTTTGACATTTTCAAGTCATCTGAAATAATCCCCAGGTCCCTTTCCTCCTTTGTGCCTGTTAGCACCCCCCCCCCCATCCCATAGCATTCCCCAGGGTTTCTGTGTCCCAGGTGCATAATTTTGCACTTTTTTGAATTAAACTTCAGTTGACAGCCCTTAGACCATTTTTCAAGCTTCCCAAGGACACTTCTCATTTTCTCCACCCCCTCTGGGGTATACACTCAGTTACAAATCTTGGTGTCATCTGCAAACAGGCAGACCATTCCCTCCAGCCCTTCTGCAATGTCACTAATAAGACACTGAACATGACTGGCCCCAGGACCGAGCCCTGAGGCACCCCATTTACCACCACCCTCTGCCTCCTATCTGTTAGCCAGTTTCTAACCCTGTTTACCACCATGTTCCCCATGCCCTGCCTACCCAGCTTATTTATCAGACTCCTATGTGGGACAGTGTTTCACTGAAATCAAGGTAAGCGATGTCCACTACCTCACCCTGATTTACTTCTTTTGTCACCCAGTTGAAGAAATCAACCAGATTTGTCTGACATGACCTCCCCACTGTGAATCCATGTTGCCTATGGTCCTGGACTCTGATGGCTTCAAGATGCCCCACTATCCTTTCTGTAAGTAATGTCTCCATGAACTTCCAGTATAGCAGAACAGTATATAGAACAGTATAGCAGTAATAACCTTCTACCTGAAAGCCTTATGTCTTCCTCCCCTCCTCTGATCTGCTGTTATCCCTCCACCCATATCTTGCTCCAAACTAGTCCTCCCAGTTGACTCCCTCCTTGTCCAAACCCCACTGCCCATACCATGCTGTACTGCCAGTTGCTGCTTGCCACCCACCCAGGGAACACATGCTGCCTTCAGCCTTCAGACAAGGCACTTGAAGCTTAGTGCCATCCCAGTCTATAGCCCAACAGTTTAAAATTTAAAATACTTTTTAGAACTCTGACTTCACCCTGCTGCCAGCCCTAACTGTCCGATTATGTAAATACATAAAGCCGCTTGCCTGACAGCCTGATCCAGCAGTGATGCTTAGCTCCGCTCCAGTGCTTCTCTGACCGTGCCACACCCAGCCACAATTTAGACCTTCTTGGCCTGGACTGTCAGAATGGTGCCAGATTTAACGGTCACCATGTGACTGCAGTGCACAGCCACGGTTTCCGATTTTGCCACTCACCTTTCCTTCTGGCTCAGCATTAAGTGCTTGCAAGCTAACCACCGCATGACAGTTACCGTAGTGGGGGTGGTACTCACACGATGTCTAAAGTAACTCTGCCTCAGACCAGATATATCAAGTTGCACACAGTTTCTGGGATTTGTTTCCTCTGCAGCATGGGGATCTTCGATCTTACCTCCCGACCGAACTCCAGGAAGCGAAAGTGAAGTAGGTCAGGAGGAAAGAATAGGGCTCAGTGGGACTTTGGGGGGTTATAAGAAAAAGAAACTATCCTTACAGTAAGTCTTCCTATTTTAAGGAAGTCTCCCTGATTTTGGCTTTTTTTTTACATTTCCCCTGCTTTTTATGGCACCAATCCAGTCCTTAAAGCCATTAGAATTAAAGAACAACTGATCCCCCATCTTTGATCTTAGGAATGCAACATGTATAAAAACAAACGGTTCTTTAATTATAGAACATGTAAATTGCTCCATTTCATAGTGACAAAGCAAACTATACTTTGGGGTATATTATGAGGTCAATTAAGGGATGCAGAAACCTTAAATCACAGCAAGTATTAAAGGAACCATCCACCTGTAATTTGTCCCCAGTACCTCAGTATGAGACTGCAGGTCAGATGAGCATTTTTGCACTTTTAATTAGTTTTTTTCTTGTTGTTGTTTACTTACAGTGAGATTAGTAATTAAGAATTTATCTTGTTGATCCTGCCATCACTCCAACTGGCATTTTGAAATGAAGCACCCCTAGCAATAGTGCACAACCTCCCCTGACTGTCCCAGGAATGATGTACGATCCAAGGGAGCAGGTATGGGAGCATGCATAGAGGTCCTGTCTAGTCAGAGCTATTAATATCTCCAGTTTGTAATTTACATGTCTCTGTGCTACACCGAGAGTATGGACAGGCAGTCAAATGCCAATCTATACCTGATCTTGGTATAGCATCAAGGCATGTAAACTGCAAAGTGGAGCTATTAATAACTCCAACTATACAGGACCTATAGCTATGCACGCTAACCAGCTCATACGTCATTCTTGCAGGACAGCTGTGGAAGGTTGTGGGTGCAGGGCTGGGGCACTTCATTTTAGAATGCTGGTGGAAGGGATGGCAGGATCAATAAAATCTTAATTGCTAAACTCACTGTAAGTAAGAAAATTAAAACTGATTATAAAAATGCTACTCTGGTCCATCATCACTGAGATGGAGCCCGATTACAGATGGACATTCCCTTTAATGAATTACACTGTGTAGGCCCAGCTAACATTTTGATCAGTCTGTGCACCCTGCAGTCAACTGATCAGAGGAATATGTTCTCTGAATGTGTATAAAGTGGAACAAGCTGGCTGTAATTCCAAGCTCATGAGTTAGAGATGGCTGCCTGAAAGAACTGAGCCTGGGTAGCAAACAATCCAACGTCATCTGCAATCCAAACACATTTTTTTAAATAACTTCCCACCTTAACAGAAAAGACCCTAAGCTACAAATTGACTCCTATATCATGAAGTTTTAATATCAGGAAAGGTAATAATAATACATTAGAACCTACCGCAATTTTAAACAGTGCTAAATGAACTGACATGGGTATACCGTAGCTATGGCAATAACTTTACCATGACCAACACTATAGTGACAACAGCCCCAGGTCACTGTATGGGCATTGCTTTCTAGGGGTATTGCCCCCATCCCTAAAGCAACTCCAACTTGGAGTTAAGTAGCAGGAGGTGTGGGCAGCAGACCTCCCCTCCCGCCTGGGGGTTAAGAAATGGCTCCTTTTATGCCGACCGCAAATGCGGTTGACATAAAAGAGTAGCTGTAACGTCGGTCGACAACGAAACTGTCGCCTGACAATGAAACTGTCACCTGACAATGAAACTGTCACCCAACTGTTGTAGATCCACAGACATGAATGCTGTAGCAAACAGTCCTTCGCCATCCATGATCCACACAACATATTTTTGAAGAAATTACTTCACATCCTATCAGTACAGACCCTAGGCCACACATTGAATCCTGTATTGTGAGGTTCTGACATCAGAAAAGAAAAAAATAAAACATTAGAAGCTACTGCAATTTTAAACAGTGCTGAATGAACTTTAATAAATGCTGCAAATAATCCTTCACCATCCACGAGCCAAACAACATATTTTTTTAAAAAAAACTTCACATCCCAACAGAACCAACCCTAGGCTACAAATTCAGTCCTATATTGTGAGGCTTTGATATCAGAAAAGGTAAAACTAAAACATTAGAAACTACCACGGTTTTAAACAGTGCTGAAATCAACTGTTACGAATGCTATGCCTCTCCTTCTGCTGAACTGAGGGAAATGTTGTCCTCAGAGGACCTAAAAAATTAAAAGCATAAAAATAGCAATAGCTAATTTAGAAATAAATATCAAACATGCAAATAACAGCATTTAGTGTGACCCCCAGGTGGTGCTGTCCCAAGGGCTACTACCCCTGCCTGCTTGACTACTAACAGGTTGAGGGGCCTAGGTTCTATGGTGGGTGCCTCCACCCAGAGGTCAGGGTTTGTAGTGGTTAGACTAGCTTGGTCACAGCCCTCAGGGACACTGAGACCCCCTTTTATTCCCTCTAGTGGCTCACACAGTACACAGGAGTTACAGCCCCAATACCATAAAGTACCACTTACCCTCGAGACTGATTCTGCAGCACATCTCTGAGGATCCTCTGTAAAATAAGGTTAAACAACATACACAGCAAAATACAATATTGTTTCCGTAAGTACCAACACCACAGACAGTATATAGTATAACAACAACAAATCTGATTTATTTAGGGGACAGTAACAGGGGAAGGGGCAATCAGGTTAATTGGCAGAATTAAATCACAGTACTGTGCACACATACAGGGTCTGAAAAGTCACACTCTGGGTACCCAGGTTGGGGGGGACTAGCCAGGTCCATTGCCTGGGGATGGTCGGCAGGTGCAGATGGACAGGGCCCTGTAGAAGAAAATATATGCACAACACCCAATTGTAATCCGGAGCTGAATGGCTCAGTCCATGAAGAAATGAAACAACAATAATTAGATGACACACTTGTAATTGAAAACAGGCTGCAGGGGAATACCCTGATTTGTACTTACAATACCCAAGTTGAGAACCGGATGGTGGATGTTCTTTTGGGTTTCCAGAACACCAGGGCATGGAGACAAGGTTCTTGTGACTGGACCCCACTGCAGTAGATAGCAAACGGATTTAGTCCTAGACAAGCTGGGGTTTGCTTCCAGCTTCAACACACAGCACACAGCACAGGGGATTGGAAATAGTGATTCCCCACAAGCACTATGCGCATTCATATGTAAAAGGAAAGTACTATACCAGGCAGGCTGCTCCAAGATCCCGATCGCAATTACTGCAAAATACCCAGGAGCACACACAGTAGCTTCAGTTTCTGACAGACCGAGTGCGATTCAGCAATTTATCCAGTCTTCTACAGGGTGAACCTGGTTTCCACTCTTCAGACTTCCTTCTTTCTCCTCACAAATCGGATTCAGTCCGTACTGGCACTTACAGCGGCTGCAGGCTGAACCTCAGGGCCTCACATGCACTTCCCGCATGAAACTATACACCGCAGAAGCAAACAGCTCCTTCTCTCTTCACTGTCACAACCGATCTGATCTTTCCAGTCTAAGAGCAGGGCATTTCCTTTAGCTCCACACCATTCTGTTGGTTGGTTCGGCTGTCACTCACAATGAGACTCCCTCTGTTTGTGAAAAAAGGCGCCAAGGTCAAAACTACATTTCCCAGAGTCACTGCCCATACAATCCCCATGTCGCTGGCTCAAAATTGAGAATCCAAGTTCCGATTTGTCCACAGGCTCCATTTTAAGGAACCCCTCCCCATTGATTAGTCCATTTCAGCAGTTCAGGACCAAAATGAAAGAGCTACACTGAAACAGTTCATGCTGAAATGAAGACAGGTTAGGCAAACTACATATTCTCAGTCACTCCAAATGATTTCTGGCAAATAGTTATATCTTTCAACAAGGCTCCCTCTGCACATGTAGCGATGGCAGAAACAGAGTGAATTGACAGCAGCTCGGGTGGGATTTGAGCATTAAATACACAGTCTCCCCATACAAACTAATTAAGTCTGCTAGCAGACAGCTCTTAAAGAGACAGTACATGGAGGCTCAAATAGCACTCACTTGGAACCACATTTAAACAGCTTAAACGCCGAACACCACCCAGACTTGGAGCATTCAGGCAAGCTCCTGGAAGACTTTTGGGAACCCCCATTTGCAGTAGGGTTACACCCTTCCTGGCCTGGAAAAACTTGGCATCCACGTCAAGTAAGTACCCCCATAAGTTTCAATATAACCATATACATTTACATCAGTATCACATTAGGCTTATACATGTAATCATCAGTCAACATATCACCTTACCAGAAACACATTTCTGAAACTTTTCAGTACATCACTTTTACACAGTATTATACACACATTGTACTGTAACTCAGGTTATTACCTCCTGTACATGAAACTTGAAAAGGGGGGCCCTTCCCTATAAGCTACCTTGGGGCTGGATGGGGCAGGGGAACCATACCTAGAGGGCAACACAAGTAATTTGGAGTTAGCACTGATGTTCAGTTTGGGCAATGAGCTCGGGGACATATACTGTACACTCCTTTATGGACAACATTGAGAGGCAAGCCCACAGGTCTGCCAGGGGATTCATAGCTTAAGTGTACCACAGGCTTTACAGCTTGACCAGTCCTTCTAGGGGGAACCGTTATAGTCTCTGTGTTTTTATCCCCACTTTCAGCAGTGTCTTCACTTGTCAGGAGAACTTTCATTGGGGTAGAGAGACTAGAACTGGGGACACTCTCAGCTCCAGGAGTTGCAATCTCTGAATCCACAATACTTGGCTCACATGGAGAGTTTTCTGATATTGGCAGTGAACTGTCAGGGCACTCACCACACTCTTCTTGCTCTGGTATATCACCAACTTTTCCCAGTCCATCATTTTCCTCCTCTGAAAGCTCAAACAGTTCAACCATACGCAATGATTCCATTTCATCTGACTTGATGCTTTGCACTTCACTTTCTGGGAGCATTGCCTCCAAGGACAAAGCTGGGGGCTTAGACAGTCCAGAAGGCCCAGCTTCATCTCCAGGATTGACTAGGGGATTGCCCCGAAACAATTGACTCAGTTCGTAAGAAGGGTAGTATTCAAAGCCACACTCACCTTCCTCTGACATGGACTGACAGTCATGTTCAACTGGGGCTTGTGGAGGGGAACACTTTAACTCAGCTTCTCTAGGTGCAGACTTTCTTGACTTTTGCTTAGCAACAGCTCTAGTCACTGGTCCAGAGAGGGAATTTTCTGGGGGTTCAGACTCAATCAAGATTTGTCCAATGGGCAGTAAATGATTTCTATGCATTGTTTTCACATCTTTTGAGTTGTTCTCTGGCCTTACTTTGTACACAGGCAGATCATTTAGTATGCCTACCACAATGTAGGGGAGATGGGGCCACCTACCAGCAATCTTGTGTTTGCCATGCAGTCCCAGATTTCTTAGCAACACCCGATCTCCCTCCTGGAGTTCCAGTGCTTTCACTTTTTTATCATACCTTTCCTTGTTGGCCAGATTTCTTTTGGCCGCCATGGTTTGAGCCAGTTGGTATGCATGATTTAGTCAGGCCTTTAACTTTTGCACATACTGTAAATGGTTATCAGCTCGAACCCCATCAGGGGAAACTCCAAAACAGACATCTGCCGGTAGTCGGGCTTCTCTTCCAAACATCAGGAGATAGGGGGAGAACCCAGTGGCATCAATTTTGGTGCAGTTGTAGGCATGTATCAGGGTGCTAATTTGTTGGCTCCATCTGTGCTTGTCCTTTGGGTGGAGAGTGCCTAGCATATCTATCAAAGTGCGGTTGAAACGTTCAGGCTGTGGGTCCCCCTTGGGGTGGTAAGGGGTGGTTCTGGACTTTCGCACTCCCCACAGAGAAAGCATCTCTTTGATCAGACGACTCTCAAAGTCCCTCCCTTGATCAGAATGGATTCTTTGTGGTGCCCCGTAGTGAACAAAAAAGTTTTCTATAAGTACTTTGGCCACAGTGGATGACTTCTGGTCCTTGGTGGGGAAACCTTGGGGATATCTTGTAAAATGGTCAGTGACCACCAACACATTACTGATATTTCTTTGATCTTGCTCCAAACTCAGAAAGTCAATACAGACCAGCTCCTTGGGGGCACTGGTGGTGATATTAACTAGGGAGGCAGCCCTCTGGGGCAAAGCTTTTCTCTGTAAGCAGTGACTACAAGTTCTAATGTGTTGTTCAACATCAGCCCCCATCTTAGGCCAGTGGAATCTGGATCTCACCAAGTCAAGTGGTCTGTCTATGCCAAGGTGCCAAATGTGGTTGTGTAGGGACCTCAGCACCAAGTCTCGAAAGGCAGTGGGCAAAACTAGCTCTTGTTTATTTATTTGTCCCCCTGTGTGTACTGTTTCTCTGAATAACAGTCTATTAATCAGTTTCAACTTAAGACCTTCCTTATATAACAATGCGGTTCTCAAATCAGTGGAGAGTAACTTGGATACATCTTTCCCTGCATAGAGGGCTTCTAGAGTTGATTTGATCATGGGATCTCGGGATTGAGCCCGCTGAATACTGTCATTGTCCAGCTGAGGCAGTGCACCAATGTCTATTGCAGAATAGTGGCAATAAGTAGCAGGTATGCAATTCTCAGAGGGTCCCAAACAATCCACCATACAGTCCACTGCGTCCGTGGACATTTGTTCCTCCCTGTCAAACTTCTGGCAGAGTGCTCGAATATCAGGTTCTTACAGTCTGACCCAGTCATTCCGGGGAACAGTCCTCCGTGAGAAAGCATCAGCATCTATGTGGTTCAGGCCTGCTCTGTATTCAGCAGAATAGTCATATGTAGATAATGCAGAAAGCCACCTATGGCCAGTAGCATCCAACTTAGCTGAAGTCTGCACATAGGTCAAAGGATTATTATCAGTTTTTACTAGTATCTTAGCCCCATACAAGTACTCATGGAATTGGTCAACAGTGGCCCACTTCAAAGCTAGGAACTCTAACTTATGTACAGGATAGTTCTTTTCGGATGGAGTCAGGCTTCTACTGGCAAAGGCCACTGGTCTCAGGCCATTCTCATGCTCCTGGTACAACACAGTCCCCAAACCTTGCAAACTAGCATCACTGTGTAGGACATAGGGTTTTGTTGGATCTGCATAGGCCAGGACAGGAGCGTGGGTAAGTTGATATATAATCTCATGAAAAGCAGCTTCACAATCAGGTGTCCATCATGCCCTATAAACTTAATTAGGATGGAAATACACTCTCTCAGTCTCAGGGGGAGTTGACCTCTTGTATTTTTTGTGGGTAGGAGGGTAACCTTGAGTAAGATTAAGTAAAGGACGGATCACTCTTGAATAGTCCTTGATGAAACGGCAATAGTAGCCAAAGAATCCCAGGAATCTTTGCAGTTCTTTTAGAATGTGGGGCTGTGGCCAGGTGGTCAAGGCCTCAACTTTACTTGGGTCAGTCTCTATTCCCTCAGTGGAGACTATATGCCCCACATACTTTACAGATGTTTGGAAGAACTGACATTTATTGATGGACAGTTTCAGGCCAAAGTCTTCCAGTCGGTCCAACACCTTGAATAATCTGCTCTCATGTTCCTCCAGTGAGCTGCCAAACACAATAACATCATCTAAGTATACCAGGCACTCTAATAAGTTCATGTCCCACACTGCACACTCCATCAGTCATTGAAAAGTGGCTGGGGAACCTGAAATCCCTTGAGGCATCCTCATGAATTCATAGAAGCCAAGCAGATAGATAAAGGCGGTCTTCTCACGGTCTTCTGGGGCCATTGGGATCTGGTAGCACCCACTTCGAAGATCCAGCACAGAGAACCACTTGCTACCATTCAGGTAGTCCAAAGCATCCTGAATGTGGGGCATTGTATACTGATCAGGGATAGTCAGCCGGTTTAAAGTGCGATAATCCACGCACACCCTTACTGTCCCATTCTTTTTTCTCACTACCATGATAGGGGAAGCATATGGGCTTCTGGATTCTTGTATTACACCAGCAGCAAGCATCTCTTGCAGATGCCATCTCATATCATCTATGTCAGCAGGGGCCAGGTGTCAAGACCTCTGATGAAATGGCCTTTCATCATGCAGCTGGATGTAGTGCTCAGCTCCTTGCACACATCCTATGTCCCATTCCTTTAAAGAAAAATACCTGGTCTCTCTGGGCAAGCTTTCTACTGATTCTCATCTTCCATTCAGCTGGCAATGAGGAGTCCCCAAAATCAAACAAGTCAGGCGTCACTCTGTCATTTTCCCATGAACACTTGTTACTGGGTAGCACTGCAGTATATGCACAATATACATTAGCCAGGGTGCAACCTCTATTTACTCGAATCTCTCTATCAGACACATTATGAACTTGGACCATTACCCTTCTGGCATAAGCATGGGCTCTGACAGGCAAAATACTTGGCTTGACCATCAGTCCTTCAGGCAATTTCTCATCACCTGGTGCATCCAGCATGAGGATTTTATTCTTGACATCCTTTCTGATACGGACTTCCCCCTGTAGGGTACACTGGGCATTTGGCACCAGGATCAGAGACTCAGGATCATTCTTCCAGACAATTCCAACCGGTTCCTCTGGTTCTACTTTTTTAGCATCTCTCTGTGCCTCATAGGCCTTCTTGATCAAGGTCAGAATTCTTAAAGCTCTACTAGTCTTTGATCCCTGTTTTTCATAACACAGCTGCGCCAACCATTCAAACATATGCGTATTCATCCCAATTAGTAGAGGAACCCCATCATACAGTCCAGTAGGGGGACAAACTAAGGCCAGGGTCTCTACTTGCTCTGTCACTCCAGCCATGGAGGTGGGAAAAGACAGCCAAATTTGGATATATCCAGAGTAGGGGTAGGCCTTCTCACTTAACTCCCAGACATGCAGCCCCTCCAACGGTTGTAAGGGTACATCAGACAAATGCTTCTGATACCAGTCTTGGAACATAATTGTCACTTGGGAACCACTGTCTAATACAGCTCTGGTAGACACTCCATTCACCTTTACAGTGGTCTCCATGGAGGGACCCACTATTCTGGACCAGTCTGGAGAGGCAGTAGCGGGGGCCTGGTCAACTGACCTTGCCACAAAGGGACATGAGTTAGCATTTCTGAGACTCTCACTGGAATCATTTCGTGCACCTCTTAACCACTGATTTCTTCTCTGAAGCTCTCCCTGTAGCCTGTATACCTCTTTGTCTGGGTCCTTTGGGGGCTAGCACTCTCTCTTCATGTGCTCATCCTTCCCACAGTTATAGCAAAACATACTTTCTGGAGTTTGAGCTGGCCGAGGCGTCACACTGGTGGCCAGGTCAGGGGTACTATTAACTGGGAACCTTGGGGCTATCTCGGTCTGTGGCGTGATAAGCATTTGGAGGTATCTTGTCAATTTCCCAACTTCCATGGTCAAGACATCGAGTTTTGAGCTGTTGTCAGCAGGAGATGCATGGGTGGGTACCCCCACCCCCATAGCAGATGCAGTCGGATGAGGGTCGAGGCCTGTACTTGCAGGAGCGGCCTTCATAAAGAGACGTTTTTTTATTTCCCTGAACTCTCTCAGCAGTTCACCCCATGGTAGCACACCCTTTTCCTTCTCAGAGCACTCATTAACTGTCAACCTCTGCCCCTGAACTTCTCTTGGCGGGTCACCCTCAGTCACTCGGGTCGTAGCAGCAGCTATTGGTGCAAGTCCCTCCCGGGGTCGCCTTTTCTCAACCCCTCAAATTTCTCTCATTAGCTCATCATAGGAGGGTGGGGATTCCAGTCGATTGGCCAGGTGTAACTGAAGCAACAGCAGTTCTGAGAAGGGGGCAGACTTAAGGATCCTGTCCAGCCTGGTTCGGTCCAGTTCAATCGTTGGCAAACTACCCTTTCTGAGGCATTCTTGCAACAATTCTTCCAGCTGAGATACATACACAGACAACTCCCCTTGGTACTGTTGCGCATTTCTTACTCTCCACCACAGGTCCTCATCAGAATCTGGGCTCCCATACACATTCTCCAAGGCCTCAAGATAGTCCTGTGCAGTCGCTTCAGGGTTCTGGCCTGTTTGGCTTGGATGGTAGCCAGGGCAGGACCTCAGAGGCTCTCACTTAACCTCTTTTGCTTTTCTGCTTCTGAGGATTGCCATTTAGCACTTGAGGGGCAACATAGTCTATCCAGGTCTCCCAGTCATCCTCCACTTGTGGGGTGGGGAGGGTGCCAGAGAAAATTTTCAACCTGTGGTAAAAGTCGTGACTATTGGCAGGTACAGACATAGGGGCTAGCACTGGCACAGAAGGAGGGGCAATAATGGGTGCTGGAAGGGGAGAGGGTGTTGGTGGAGAATGTTCTCAGGTGGCAATAATAGTTTCTTTAAATCCTCCACAGTTTTTCCTTCCTCCAGCAACAATTTAACAAATTTCTCCTCAAAAGTTTCAGATAGTGGGGGGGGGGTCATCTGTTCTTAGTTACCACTCTCCAGGCAGTGAGGGCTCCCTCTTGGGTAATAGTCTGTGTCACTTTGGAGCTATCTATGGGGTCCTTATACTCTACTAGGGCCATGAAAGTGTGGGTGAGCAGATCAGCATGTCGACCCACCACCACAGGGTTTTATAAACCTTCCACCTTGGAAAGTACTCCCTGTACAGTGTCCATATTGATACCCGGGGGGGATGTCCAGGATAAGCATAGCATCTTGGGGGTCAATCTCCTCCCCAGTACACCACTTCACCAACCGGTGCACAGCCACTTCTGTTGGGGTACCCATTTATTTTTTTAATAGTGGTTCATAAATGTGGCCACTAGAGGACACAAAATCCCAGTGGTGCCTCCAAGATGTAACCCCCAGGTTGCGCTGTCCCAAGGGCTACTACCCCTGCCTGCTTGACTACTGACAGGTTGAGAGGCCTAGGTTTCTATGGTGGGTGCCTCCACCCAGAGGTCAGGGTTTGTACTGGTTAGGCTAGCTTGGTCACAGCCCTCAGGGACACTGAGACCCCCTTTTATTCCCTCTGGTGGCTCACACAGTACACAGGAGTTACAACTCCAATACCATAAAGTACCACTTACCCTCGAGACTGATTCTGCAGCCCGTCTCTGAGGATCCCCTGTAAAATAAGGTTAAACAACATACACAGCAAAATACAATATTGTTTCCGTAAGTACCAACACCACAGGCAGTATATAATATAACAACAACAAATCTGATTTATTTAGGGGAAAGTAACACAGGAGGGGGCAATCAGGTTAATTGGCAGAATTAAATCACAGTACTGTGCACACATACAGGGTCTGAAAAGTCACACTCTGGATACCCAGGTTGGGGGGGACTAGCCAGATCCATTGCCTGGGGCTGGTCGGCAGGTGGAGATGGACAGGGCCTTGTAGAAGAAAATATATGCACAACACCCAATTGCAATCCGGAGCTGGATGTCTCAGTCAATGAAGAAGTGAAACAACAGTAATTAGATGACACACTTGTAACTGAAAACAGGCTGCAGGGGAATACCCTGATTTGTATTCACAATACCCAAGCTGAGAACCGGATGGTGGATGTTCTTCTGGGTTGCCAGAACAACAGGGCATGGAGACAAGGTCCTTGTGATTGGACCCCACTGCAGTAGATACTGTAGCAAGCAGATTTAGTCTGAGACAAGCTGGGGTTTGCTTCCAGCTTCAACACACAGCACACAGCACAGGGGATTGGAAATAGCGATTCCCCACAGGCACTATGCACATTCATATGTAAAAGGAAAGTACTATACCAGGCAGGCTGCTCCTAGATCCCGATCGCAATTACTGCAAAATACCCGGGAGCACACACTAGCTTCAGTTCCTGACAGACCGAGCGCGATTCAGCAATTTCTCCAGTCTTCTACAGGGTGAGCCTGGTTTCCGCTCTTCAGACTTCCTTCTTTCTCCTCACAAATCGGATTCAGTCCATGCTGGCACTACAATGGCTGCAGGCTGAACCTCAGGGCCTCACATGCACTTCCCGCATGAAACTACTGTATATTCTGCAGAAGCAAAGAGCTCCTTCTCTCTTCACTGTCACAACCGATCTGATCTTTCCAGTCACAGAGCAGGGCATTTTCTTTAGCTCCACACCCTTCTGTTGGCTGGTTCGGCTGTCACTCACAATAAGACTCTCTCTGTTGGTGAAAAAAGGTGCCAAGGTCAAAACTACATTTCCCAGAGTCACTGCCCATACAATCCCCTTGTGGCTAGCTCAAAATTGAGATTCCAAGTTCCGATTCATCCACAGGCTCCATTTTAAGGAACCCTCCCCATTGATTGGTCCATTTCAGCAGTTCAGGACCAAAATGAAAGAGCTACATTGAAACAGTTTGTGCTGAAATAAAGACAGGTTAGACAAACTACATTTTCTCAGCCACTCCAAATGATTTCTGGCAAATAGTTATATCTTTCAACAAGGCTCCC
Organism: Neoceratodus forsteri; assembly: GCA_016271365.2. NCBI lineage: Eukaryota > Metazoa > Chordata > Ceratodontiformes > Ceratodontidae > Neoceratodus > Neoceratodus forsteri. The sequence continues at coordinate 127,179,570 of CM028136.1, read as the reverse complement.
TCTGCACATGTAGCGACGGCAGAAACTGAGAAAATTGATAGCAGCTCGGGAGGGATTTGAGCATTAAATACACAGTCCCCCCATACAAACTAATTAAGTCCACAAGCAGACAGCTCTTAAAGAGACAGTGCGTGGAGGCTCAAATAGCACTCACTTGGAACCACATTTAAACAGCTTAAACGCTGAACACCGCCCAGACATGGAGCATTCAGGCAAGCTCCTGGAAGACTTTTGGGAACCCGCCATTTGCAGGGGGGTTACACATGCAATTGAAAACTGAGTAAACTACACAGAAGCAGTTGTCGCTAAGCTGAAAGAACTATGAGAAAAAACAAATTAGGTACCATCAGAAAATCTTGATAATTTAGAAAACTGATGTAGGAGGAGTAACCTAAGAACAACTGGAATAATACTATGCCAACAAAGTTGAAAACAATTCATTTGGTTTGAAAAGAAAACATCACATTCTAGTCAAAATGGTTCTGTGATGATAAAAAAGAGAGTTTAACTGCATTACAGCACAGAAGTTAAGTAAAATACTGAAAGGATATACACACAAAAAATGCATTCTCAATTTGCTGATGTTCATACAATCTTCCTGCAGCCAGGCACTATCCCCTCATAAAATATGCAAATACAACTTAACTAAATCAGTAAACATACCACACATAATGGGTAATCTCAAGGTACAAGGCACACTAGACACTTTAAGGAGTGATTTGGTTAAAAAAAACACAGTTGTTTTAAAGGTTTTTCAAAGGCCACAAGGGAGATAAGAGCACAGAACTTTCTTCATAACAAAATATTCACCATGGAAAACTGCACAGCATTTGAATTACAAGACAATAAGACTAGAGTGATGATTCCATTCATACCTCTCAACTGTACCACATTACGAGGAACGTTCCTCATTTTACTTCAGAAAAGGTCCCTGTTCCACATTGTGAAGACTTGTTCCACATTTAGAGTCAACATTTTAAAGCAAATATCCATAGTAAATGATGGAAAAAATAACTTATTCAATTAATAACAGACATTCTCAATATAAATGCAACATTTTAATAGTGTTTTGAGCTTCTTAGGTAAAGATTTGATTAAGTGTTCCACATTTTGCCCATTTGTTCCACATTGTGACAGGCAATGTTCCACATTTGGGGGACAAAAGGTTGAGAGGTATGATTCCATTACTCTATTAAACATTTCAGGAAGTTAAAATTATGCACTTTTCTAATAAAACAAAACACAAACCTTCTTAACTGCAAGATCAGGCTGATGATCAAAATGTAGATTAACAGTCTGGAGAGGAAAGGGAAGTGAGGGTTTCTCTGAAATGTAGTTCACTTGTGGAAAATGTAGTTCAGTAAACTTTTAAAGGGATACTGCCAATCTTTTTTTATCATATTATTTCTAGGTAAAAACTCACATTATAAGATTGCTTACCTTCTCTAAAACTCATTGCTGTTGCTAGTTGTTTTATCTGCATGCTTGCTTTGTGGAACTGAAATACATAGTAATGTGCCCAGCCTTGTGGCTTCAAATTCATGAACTACTCTGCTGACTGTAATCTTCATTTATGATTCAGTAGTATTAAAAAAAATTGTACTTTTAAGAGCATTGCAGATCTATTTCTAATCCTCATTTAGTAATAATTTACTCTTGAACAAGTAGTCTGCTGAAATACTTCTTAGAATTTAGTATTCTTAGAGGTTGTATTTTTTAATGATAATTAAAGATGATTAAAAATGACTAAAATTAGTCTTTGAAGGCAAATGAATGACTGTTTTAATACTAAATTTAGTATTCCACTTCAGTGAGGGTTCCCAAGTGCAGCCCTTTGGGCCTGTACCCCCCATGACCACTCACATCTTGAACACCCCTGCCCAGATGACCAACCAGCTGGACAACCACATCAGCATCCCAGTAGACCTCTCCCAATCTGTGCACCCTGCCTACAGCTAGACCACCCTAAAAGCCCCAAACCAGCCTTTCCCCATCAACTATCACTCTCCCTGTAGCTGGCTCCTCCAGACCACTCTTCCTACCCTCAGACAAGATCCTCCTGCAGATAGAACTCCTCCCTGACCTGCCTCCCCCCTCAGTTGACCACCTTCCCTGTAGCTGGACCAAGCTCCCAGGCTCATTAAACAAAGCACCCTCCTTGGAGCTGGACCAGCACCCCCTAGATAATAACTCTTTCTGCAGCTGGACCCACCCAGACAACCCATCTTGCCCACAGACCAGTTGCCCATCCCACCACTGACCACTCTCCGTGCACATAGAACACCCTGCCCTGCTAGGTACCCTTTTGTAATCCCGACGCTTGCTAGCCTGACATGTTGCATCCCACACATAAAAACCTGACAGCCCTAGCAGCCCAACACATAGCAGCCTGACCTGGGACAGTGCCGACACATTGTCGGGCTAGAGGAGGTCAGGATGCTGTGCGGCTGTTGAATGGATTTTCCACAAATGTCTGAAGCACCGAATCCTGACCTACGCCACCCATCCCCAGACCTGAGCCACTGCTGAACAGCACAGACAATGTGGACCCCCCCATGCAGTGCACCCTCTGAGGACATACTGACCTGATCACGAACCCCTGGTAAGGATGACTGTCTCACCATCTGTGGGACAGGGATGAAACAAATAGCTGTGCATGCCCTGGTGTGTTGACCAGCCATCCCAGGCAGAATGGTGGACTGTCTGTGTGTCCCTGCATGCATGGTGATGTCAGCTGACAGCCAGCCGGGCATGCATGAAGGAACTGGAGTACCATACCTGTTCATTGGTGCATGCATGACACTGCAGGCACACAGCAGAGTGGCACAGTGAGAGCATGGATAGCTGTGCCAGGAAATGGCCCACAGTGACACTGTATGTGGGTGCCAGGACATGGAGCAGTATGCTGTCGCACCAACTGTGTGATGTGTGCATGTGCCCGTGTCATGCTAGCCCACTATGGGCTTTCAGTAGCCACCCAGAAAAAAATCTGGAGGTGTTTGGGGGGACTTGTGCCACAGGAGCCCATTGCAGCATGAAGGCTGCACACCAGAGACAGCCAGGTGTGTTGTGGTGGGGGATTCCACAGGAGCTCATTGTGGGCCTGCTGTTACCACATAGTTGCACAGATGGAAGGATTGGGGGACTCACACAGCTTTAGGCCTGTGCAACCTGTGACACACATGAACAGCTGGAAGGATTTGGGGGGGCTCACACAGAGTCAGGCCTGTGCAACATGCGACACACATTGCAGATGTGGCAGTGTGCAGTGGGCTGCTTGGTGATACCCAGCAGTGTTGTGATGAGACATGGCCACCAGGTTGGGGTGCATGTGAAATGTGGGGGGTGCAACTTTATTCAACAGTGGGGGGCCACAGTGGCAAACTGGTGGCCACGCATGATGTATACTGTGAGTGTACAACTGTCAGGTGCCATGCCACTATGGAAACCTACAGGGTGGTGTTGTGCGCCATGCCACGGAGGAACTCCAGCAGCTTTCCCTTTTCCCTGGATGCCAGTACCATCCTTATCCACTCCTCATGGGTTGCGTAGCTCTTCTTGGGTGGTGTCCATGGCAGTCTACAATGAATGCCATCCCTGGTGACATCAGTCCATTGCTGTTCCCTATGGAGCTCTGCTAGCATTGTCATGACCCCTATATGCATCTTCCTGAGCACGGCATGGAGATGGTGGTGCCAGGTCTCAACATTGTTTTGGGTCCATGGTATACCTTGCTTGTTGAGATCTGCAACCAACCACAGCTGAGATGGGAATATTGGATCATAGCTCATGGGCACCTCGGCTGCTCTACTGTACAGCCATATCCTGCCCAGCACATGTGTCTGTTCGAAACAATAGAGGAGTGTGGTGGCATTGGGAGGTATGGTTGACTTCAGGAGGCCAAATGCTGCTGGAATGTCCTGTGCCAGGAGATGGGCAAGGGCTATGAGTTGACAGAATTTCAGGCTGAAATCTGGGTCACTTCCACAAGGCCAAAGCTCTGGACCTTCCGCCACACAATTTGCCCAAAGTGGAACAGGCAACCCTTGTTCATGGCTTGAGGAAGCTACATCTTACAGGCATTGCTCACAGCCTGCTCAAAGTCAGTGATGATTGTAGGTGGTTTGAGGGTGCAGAACTGTGTATTGGCATATTTGTTCAACTCCTGGAACAAGGTGTAGTAACATTCCAAGCTCTTTGTCATCATCAGTGTATACAGCAATGATATGATGAGGTTGTTAGGGCCCATCCCCATGGGTGCATGGGTGGTGTACAACTGAGTGTACAGGTGTGGCACAGTCTGGAATGTACCATCCATCACCCAGAAGGGTGCCTATGCCAGGATCCTGATGTTGTCCTCTGTGGTGAATAGAAGGACCTGGTGGGTGGTGCTGCCGGTGATCCTGCTGTACCATGGCCATCTATTCACTGTCTGTAGCTGCTCAGAGATGGTGAGGTCAGCCAGTGTCACTGGTTCTGTGAGAGGTCCTTGTGGTGAGTCCTGTTCACAGTCTGCAGCAGGGCCCTCTTGCTTGGCTAATGTTGCTGCACCTCAGTGGACATCACCATTGCCTCACTCTGCAGCAGCCATGCGGGGGTAGCCATGGTGCTGTGTACCTTCTACTTGATGCCAGCCAGTGCCTGTGCCAGTGGAGAATTCACTAAAATACCACCAACAGCTTAATCTGGTTCAAAGTCAGTTGGCATTTACCTGTATCCCCTTCCCCTGGTCATGCCTGAAAATAGGCAGAATTTGTCTAGTGCACTTACCCAGTCAACAAAAACTAAATAAATAAAAAAAAAGAAATAAAATCTATCACATCCCCGAGCATGAATATGCTCATTCTTTTTCTTAAGGTAGTGCTGGCCATTTTGGAGCAGTGTGATGGCTCAGCTGAGGCAGGACTTGGACTTACGGTGCTGGCAGCACCAGTACACTGTCTCACTGCATGTCCGTTCATGGACCAGGAGGTAGCCATCCACATTAAGCTTGGACTTTCCCCTCCTGGATGGTACCACCTCACAGATTGTCTCTGTTGTTGGGGTTGCAGTCAAGCACCCTGGCCCATCCATGGCTTCCACTCTCTCCTCTATTGTGTCAGAGGACTGTGCAACACTTACCGGCTTTTGTTACAGCTCAGGCATACGGGCGTGATTGCACTCCGTTTGCACATCACACTCCATAAGCCATACCTGTGGCAGCTGCTACTCATCTGTGGGTGGTTTGTACCAGCACTCTAGTGCCACTGTCTGCCAACAGTCCCAGTGCTTCATGGGTGTGCTGTGCACATGGTCACATTCAAGGTCTGTGTCCACAGTGTCCTGGACCCCCCGTCAGCTACTGTGCTACAGCAGGGCTATGCTCCATGGTACACTTCCCTGCTGTCCAGTGTGCAGGGGTCCCTGTGTGTTGTACACTCTGCCAACAGGTTGGTGTCCACCTACCTAAGCTGGCCTTTGCACCCCCTCGGCATTGGCATCCCAGCATCTGTAGCTCCCATGCATGCCATCATGAGTGCACGTCCGTCTGCTGCCCCATGTATCATTTTCCGCTGCCCGCCTCTGTTCTCCATGTGTTCCTCAGCTGTAGTTCCCTGACCTGTGACTTCTGTGGTAAATGACTTATTGTGGCCCTCACTGTACTCTCTCCAAGGGAGCCTGCATTTTCTGCCCCAGTGCCGGTTTGTTTGTCAGAATTCCCGGTTCACTTGCTTTGTTGCCTACTCCTGTGGCAGACTTGCACTCATATAGCAGTGCTGTGCCATGTGTCCCAGTGTACTGTTGGCTGCTTGTGGACTCTGCCTCTTCATGGGGCAATGGGTTTTCAGGATTTTGCTCCTGCTGTGTGTTGGGTGGCTTTACCCGACTGTGCTCTGTCGGGACAGTTGCTCTGCTGGTCTACTGTGGGGCAGGAAGGTGTGCTAGGTATCCCATGTGTCAGGATACCGAGTTTCAGCACTGCATAATATATCCCCCTACTAATTGACTACCCTGTAAGCAGCTGCACCATTGTTTAAGTCCCCATACAAGCCTCCCCAAATCTGAGCACACTCCCTGGATCATTTCACAGCCCCCAAACCTGCCTCTTACCCCAGCTAACTACTTTCCCCTGCTGCCAGAATCCCCCAAACCACCCTTATCACCCATGGACCAGCCTCCCTCTCCAACAAATCTCCATGCAGCTAGAACTCTTCCCAGACCACCCTTTTCTCCCCTAGCCAGCAACCTTCCCTGCAGCTTAACCAACCTTCCAGACCATGTCCCCTGACAAATAGTCCCAGGACAAGCCTCTCTCTCCCAACAGCAGCCCTCCCTGCAGCTAACTCCCTCCCCAGATCATACTTCCCACCCACAGAGTAGCTGCTCACCCACACTAACCACTCTCCCTGCATCTGGAATGGGCCTGCCTAGCCAACCATTCTCTCTGTAGCTGAACCACCCTTTTGGCCTCTGGACAATCCTTCCCCAAGAAAAGCATTGTCCATGGACCATTTCACAGTCACAAGGAGGGAGGAAGAGGCCCCCAGCTAAGTAGAAAGCAACTGCTGGTGGGGGACTTAATTGGGGGATAGATTTGTGATCAGGGTGGAGTAAAGGAGAGGGAGATGAAATACCTGAGAGGTGCTTTGGCTTGGAGGGATGAGAGTAGATACAGTGGATCATTAAGCAGCAGGAGATGAGAGGGAGCTAGATGTCATTGACCACCTGGGGACAAATGACCTAGCAAGGGACAGGATAGGGGTAGTGCAGGGAAATTTCAGGAATCAGGGAAGGGTCCTCAAGCATACATGGTGGCTTTTGCCAAAAGGTTACCTATAAACATCTGGGGAGAAGATAGGACTCTCCACACAGCTTTCAACAGTTGATTAAAGGCATGGTGTGGGTTGGGGCTCAGTACTAGGAGTGGGCCTCTTCAATGTCTTCATAAGTGAAATTGCAGAAGAACTGAATGGGAAGGTATGTCTTTTTGCAGATGCCACCAAAACCTGTTATAGGGTGGACACTCAGAAGGGTGTGGAGAAAGGGTTCACCCATGCTGGTGTGACAACCATTTTGCTGATGCCGATCACAGCACAGGCAACATTACAGCACCAGGCATAACGTATCCCAGGACTTACACCACCAAAGCACGCTCCCGGGAAACAGTCAGTCTCCAGTGGGCCCCCTTCCCTAATTATCCCACAGGTCCAGGTTCTTAAGGTACCTGCTGTCAAGTCCTACCCCATCCAACAATCACTCCGCAGGTATACAGTAGGTTGTTACTATCCCTGATGCCAAGTGATTCCCATTTATTTATTTATTCACTTGTTTACCGAGTAGGTGCACTGGTCAAAGAAACATTTTCAGGCATGACCTGGGCCATTGAGAATGGCACAAGAATACAAGCAAGTACAAAGCAGGATGGGACAAGGCATACAACTGACAGTAATAAAAATATACAGGATAATATACAGGATAGTTATATGAAGATATATATAAAGTTGCAGCACAATAGATAAATAACATTTATGACAATAGCAGGTACAGTAGTAGCCAAGTTGTAAAACAAAATAGACATGATAGGAGATTAGTAAAGGAAAAAGTACATCAGGGCAGTGTAGGTATGGACCAAGAAAGAAAAGGAGGGAAGGGGAGTAGAGGCATGATAATAAGTTGGGAGGGTAGGAACAAGAGGTGAAGGATAGAAGGTGAGCTCCAAAGAGAGAATGGAAGAGTCCTGGAGAGTCAGTGGTGCTAAGTGGGGTGGGAAGGTTGTTCCAGAGGAAAGGGGCTGTAGATGAGAATGCACATTTACCAATTTGTCTGCACCTCCAAGGCTCTTCTTACTCGCTGGCACACGACGTACAATAATATTTGCCACTTTGCCCTGGCAGCCCCTCATCTCACCCATCACCATGAGCTTTATGAAAAACTAGGTTGGCTTTCCCCAGCAAATCACCTGAACTTTGAGCTGGGATGCTTCATGGGTAAAGTGATCAGAACTGGCACCCCTCCAGAGCTGGCACAGCTTCTCTCACCTCCTGACCCCTCCTCCTACTCTCTCGGGTCCCAGGGTCCTGGGGTGCTAAAAGTCCCCTTCACCCGAACCCTCATGGGGGATAGGGACTTCGCTGCATGTGCTCCCAGGCTCTGGAACTCTTTTCCAGACTACGTTTGCTCCACCTCCTCCCACCAGTGCCTCCAGAAGTCCCTGTGGGGGCATCTGAAGCTGGCCTCAAGGTGTGAGTGTCCCAAGCCTCCTTAGCCTAATGGCCCATGCACTGGACTCACACTTAGCATCATACTTGGAACCTAACTGTTTTGAGGATCTGCTAATGTTCTTTTGTTTGTTTCTTATGATCTCATGTTCACCATGGCATTCGTCTGTGCCATTGTATGTTCTAGACTATATACTGTTGTTCATATGTATATTAACAATTTCTGCCACAGTAGATCATTCTATGCTAGACTGTTTTTTGTGACTCAATGTATTTGCTCTACTCGCTATTATGTTCTGATGTATCTGTATTCCTTGTTGTACTCTCCCGGGTCATTCCTGAAAATAGGCATATAACTTGTCTAGTGTACCTACCCGGTAAACAAAAGCTAAATAAATAAATAAATAAATTCAGGTGGAGACTGGAGGCACTCAAGCATGGAGCCAGCAGTGAGGCAGAGATCTTGGACAAACAATTTTGGCCAAAGGAGGTGGGATTGCGGAGAGGTAGCTCAGTTTTGGATGACCTTATTGACTGTGCTAGCCAGGAAATAGGTTCATTAAGCTGATAGGGGGAGCCAGCCCAGGGACTGATAGAATGAGCAGTGGTGTGTTGAGTGAGAGCCCTTGCCCCCTGTACAGTATATCCAAAGCCTCCACCATGACCCAGTTAGTTCTTACAGCTAATACTACCCCTGGTCCCCAGGTTTACTACATATTTGCCACCGTACCACATTTGACGCAGTCACAGACCCTCCTCTCAGCTCATTGATCAGGCACAAAATGGATGATAGTTCACGATCATATGCTAAGTGTAATCAGCTTTTTTACACAGTAGGCACGTGAGCGCAAAACTGGCATTCTGTCCTCAGCTGGTCACAGAAGTTAGCAGAGTGTCTCTGCCAAATGCCACTGTGGGAAGAGTGTGTAAACATATGGAGGGGGCCATGAATGGTGGGTGCAGTGAGATTGGGTGGGCAGGTAGGTATTGGCAGTTTCCAATGCGCAGAATGGGCAGGAGTACCACTGAACACCTGGCTATGTTACCAATAGTGGGAGCTCAAAAGGGCAGGTGTACGAGGTAGCGGTGATAATACCTGGTTTAGGGAGGCAACATCTTTTAGATCCATTCACCAGTGGGTCGGAGACTCACTAATCATGCTATCCAAGCTATCATTTTGTGATCCTACCCTGTTTTGGGGGTGCAAAGTGTTGTTTGAGAGTCACTAACCCATTTAGAGATTGCGAATATCCTTTGAAAGTTCTGGTCTATGTGAACAATAACAGTCCATTACCAGTAAGATAAAGACAAGTGAACAAATAAAAATATGGAATTGAGAGCTGTCCACCATGAGGCTGATAATGTAATTTATCTTAACAATGCATTAGAGTATAATGAGATTAATACTGGTACCACTGTGCTACCACATGAGTCTAGGGTTGCTGTGAGAGGTACCAAATACTGAAATGTCAAAATAACACATTACCATTGTGCTACTAGTGTGCCAGTATTTGAGGGAGTTGCCAAAAATCTCTAAATTCCATGATACCATTGTATTACCAGTGTGTGTGTGTGTGTGTGTGTGTGAGACAGAGAAATGGTAAAAAATGCCATGGGGATACCATTGTGCCAGTGCACTACCAGTGCACAGAGGAAAATCTATATATTATCTACCACTGTGATACCAGAGTACCAATGGGTAGTACCACTGTGGATTTTTCAGCTGACCACAGTATTGCCATTGCTATACCACTGTATTGCCATTGGGACAAATTTGGTAAGGGTAACCAGATTGCTGAGACAATGCAGTGCTAAAAAAGTGTAATAAAAATGATAAAGTGTTGCCAGTACTACTGCAGTGTGCTGCAAACATTAGTGAAGGAAATACAGTGCTAAAGATGCGTGTATCAAGTAAGCAATAATACCCGACAGGGTGAGCTGTATTGGGCAATATCGGACCACCCAGGGGTGTAATGAGGCCCGACGCCGCAGGCAGAGGGCCTTATAGCCCCTGGAAGGTCCGGTTTTGCCCATACCGCCCACCCTGGAGGGTATTATTGCGCTTAGAAAATGGGCTAACTGTGTAATTTTTGCAGGATTATACTAAAAAATGTGAAGTAATTCTATAAAAAATGACTACAGTTTAATTTTTTCTTCTTCTGAGGCAAAGTAGTGTCTGTATGTCTGGTAGTATGCTGTTTTAGCCCCCACCTCCCTTAGTCTGTGTCTTTTATTTGCTATAGACAGCATTATGTCACCCCATTAGTGAAAGTGTTTTTTTTTTTATATGTATCCTGTCAGTAAAAGCAGGAGATAGATAAGAAAACTGAAGGTCTGCTGCTCTTGGAGCGCTGGTTTGCCAATTAGCGAAGTTGCGTACTGCAGTTTTGTGCTGGGAGACAGTTTGTTGCAGTAATCGGGAGAGCTCGCTGTGCATTTTGAAATGGCAGTTACGAGAGTGACACTTTTTTTCCCATTTGTACGGAGTGTTGTGAGTGCAGTTTTTTTTTTTTAATATATATCCTGTCAGTAAAAAGAGGAGACAGAAAAGAAAACTGAAAGTCTGCTGCTGTTGGAGCGCTGGTTCGCTGATCTCGGCTAGTTGCTTAGCGCAGTTTTGTGCTGGCAGACAGTTTCTAGCAGTAAACAGGGAGAGGTTCGCGTTGTACATTTTGATTTGGCGGTAATGAGAGTGATGCTTTTTTTCCCCATTTCTAGACTGTTGTGACTGCACTGGATTACGGGGTTTCAGCCTTGGAGCAGGAGTCCTTGTCATGGGAGCAGGAGTTTGAGCCATGGGAGTCTGAGTCAAGGGAGCTGGGGAGCTGGTGTCCAAGACACAGGATCGGGAATCCGAGTCTGAGCCGCGGGAAGAGAAAGAAAGGGAAAATGGTACAGAAAAAAAAAAGCTGTTAAGTGAGGCTACTCTTCTGAAGATGGGTGATTACCAGCACAGTTTTATTTTAGATGACCACAGTGTGCTAGTATGGCTAGGCAGTGATATGTCTCAGTTAGCGAGACAAAAAAATGGCAGTGTTTTTGAATTGAGTCGCCCGGTTTGGGCCAATTAGCAAACAAGGTTGACACTATGATATTAGTTATGTTGGTGATGGGGTCAGGTGACTGGCACTTTTTATTTGCTGGGCATCTATTGAAAGTTAATGTACCACCCCCCCGGCAGGGGTACTAGTCAATCAGAACCCAGCAAATAAAAAGCCCATTTTCTAAAATCTAATAATTATTTGCAGTGCTCTTACAGTCTGCATCAAAAAATAAGAAAGATTGAGCAGTACTACTGCAGTGTGCAGCAAACATTAGTGAAGGAAATACAGTGCTAAAGAAGTGTGCATGAAAATCTAATAATTATTTGCAGTGCTCTTACAGTCTGCATCAAAAAATAAGAAAGCTTGAGCAGTGGTACAACAGTGTAGCAGAAAGTCTATGCAGTGTATTTAACAGTGCACTGACGAAAAGCAGTGCTTTGTCAGTCTGGACTGCAATAACACTGAAATGAGACTCAAGATGGAAGTGTGCACTCCACTTCCGTTCTGGGAGGGGAAGGGGGTGGAGAAACCTGCGTAAGTAGGATGAGGAGGGGGATATGAACTAGCAACTGAGGGTGTGGGGACCACTAGACAGCAGACTTTATTGATAAAAGGGTTAATTGGGCTTGGATTTACAAGTCTGGAGTGGGAGAACCACTAGATGCCAGGGATCATTGAACTTAAAGGTATTTTGAGTTTGAAAAAGCTGTGATTGGGGAAGTGGATCCCTACACATCTGGGATGAGGGATCTATTAAAGTAGGATTATTTTGGTTCAGACAGTTGATTCAGGGGTAGGGGCAAGCACAGATCCACACCATGCCTTCATGCAATCAGTCACGCATGGTACAGGGTGTGTAGAGCTGCTAATAAGCAGATAATGGCATGAAAATGGCTCCTTAGTTGCCGCATTGCATGGCATGCCACTTACGTGCTTATTAGCATGCTGCTTGCTGAATATGGCTCACATATGCAAGGGCACTATTCCATTTGGGATCTCTTGGGCTGGATTTTCAAAGTCCGATACAGAGCTTGCATAAAGCCCTGTGTTAAAGCCATTTTTTGGCACAGTTGCGTGGCCTGCGCCAAACTCATTTGCCAGAACTGCTCCCAATTTTCTATCATCAGGTGCAGTTGTGACAATTTCTTCAGTTTATGGCAGCTTGCCCCAAACATTTGGCACAAGCTTCGTAAAAAGGGTCCCATGAATGTCACAAGTTAGACCTGGGCAAAGCTGGTCTAAGTTGTGGCATTGGCAGCAGCGCATGGGATTGAAAATCCCTATCACCAACAAGGAGAACGCCACAAGCCCCATCCTGTGCACGAATCAATTGGTGCACAAGTGGCTTGCATCATTCTCAGGGCTTTGAAAATCCAGCCCCTATCTCTCTTTGCTCCTGAAATCCAGCGTCCAATAGCGGGCTGTGTTAGTGCAGTTTATAGTCACTGTGCACTGCACTTCCACATGGCCTTTTGTGCAATGTACATTTTTGTGCTAAAAATGTCTGCTATATTGTTGTTAACTGCTTAGTTATTTGATGCATCTTATACGTCTGCCATATCTATTTAATGTACTGTACCTCCTCACGACCATGTGTTTGTATTGCACTGTGATATTAAGCATTTCATATGTAATTTTTTATTGTATTTTGTACTCCATTGTGCTTGTTAACTGTGCTCTTCCAGTTTGTGACTGAAAACAGGCATATTACTGTTAAGTTAAATAAATATATACATTCAGACAAGCAGCATATACCAGCCAGAGTGTATTGCCTATATGAATATGTCCCCCGGGCTGACCATGCTGTGCTATCTCACAGGCAGCACTATAGGCTGTGTGGCTCTAATTGCTGGCTCTGAATGTGGGGGTCATTGTCTTTTAAATAGATTTCTTTTTACACCTGATCCAGTATAGACTGAAAATAACAAGGTCTGCTTAAAGGCAATGTACCATCTTGTTTAATTGGCAATGTAGAAAAGAGGGTGATGGGGACTGCAGTCTCTTGTGGTATGGATGGATCTGAGTTGAGAAGGGAGATAGCAAGCATTGTCATAGCGGAGCACCATCAGTCATGAACATCATCAACAGGTATCAACATCTGGCTGTCCAGGTTCAGCGGGGGGGGTCAGCGCAGACAACTGGGGCTGGTTGTGGACATACAGGCACCAAGACATCACAGCTGTCAAGTAGGAGGAAGGAAAGGGCTCAGCGGAGTGGCAAGAAGGTACTGTAGTAGTCATTGTGGACTCCATAATTAGGGTAGTGCCTGAGTGAGGTGGAGGGGGCATTGTTTACTCAGCTGGATTGACTGCAGTACCAGGAGGTCAAGTGAGTTGCAAAGAACAGACAGTATTTGGCAGGGTGCTGTAATGTGTAATTGGGTATGTACTTTAAAGACATAAACCTCTTCAGTGGCACAGAAAATTAGGATTTTGACATTCATAATGTCACAATGTTTTAATTGTCTGTTATGTAGTAGAAACATAGACAATGTTGGCAGAAAAAGGCCTTTGGTCCATCCACTCTAACACAGTTCTTCCTAAACAGAGTATAACCCGATATGACCATGCCTAGCCCAGGCATAGTTTTCAGTGCACCCCATGACTCGGTAATGGCCACAGCCCACATTCAAAATAAAAGCTACAGTAGTAGTCCAGGATGCCCAGTGCCCCTAGTGGAACTGTTCTTAAGTCAGTTTAATATGCTGTCAACCCTCACCCTGTTTATGCATGGTCTGTCTCCTCCTGACGTATGTTACCAGGTTCTGTTCATGCAGCAGCACCTAGTGGGATTTAATGTGCTGCTGATGCTTTGGTTGACCAATGTGGGGTGCACAGTTAGGGCCCTGATGTCTACCAGTGGTGATATGGCAAAAACAATGCTTTATTACATAATGCATAGACTGTATGGACCTCCATGCCCTTTTCTACAGAAACAACCTAACAATTATATAATGTTGCTATATCCTGTATCTTTCCCCTTTATAAAGGGCAGCAGGCTCAGGAGTGAGTGAGCACCGAACAGTGCACCAGCCAGCCACTCCAGCCCAGCAGCAGCCAGCCAGCATCAGAGAGGGACGGAGGGGAGTTGAGTCAAGTCAGTGAGAGCAGCAGGCCAGCTGCAGCCAGCCAGCACCGTGTGGTAACATACCCCCCCAAGACAGCCATCAGGCAGAAGCACTGCTCCCTACCAGCCACTTAAGCCCCAAAAGCCCAGTCAGTCAGACAGCAGTAACCAGGTAAGGTGTGGTGAGGATGGTAGGGTTGGATTTTTTCCAGTCTCCAGTCATTGATTTTAAAAGAATGGGTATGGGTAGCGCTTGTTATAGTGCCAGGATTTAGCATTTTCCTATTATTAAAAAAAAAAAATGTGTGAGGGGAAATGTGGGAAATGTCTGAGGTGTGGGAGAGTGACAATTGGACCCACCCCGGCTAACTAGTACGGCCTAGAGACAGAGTGTTTTCCATTGACTAAAGGCTGCAGTGACCAGTCCAGAACAAGTGACCCAATTTAGAGTGCTGAAGCTGAATCAAAGGTGGAAAGTGGCCCTTTTTTACTGCTTGAACACACATTCAAGGATCAGTTTATCTTAATTATGCAACATTAAACCTTATAATGTTAGTTCGTCTCTGCAGGTTGAAAGCTTCTTACAAGGATGCATGCATTATTGGACTTTCTATGAGATTGGTTTTGGGCTGTGGCTTCACATGTGAAGCCAGGGACTACTACAGATTGTCTGCTGACTGCTGAGGCATGCCAGTAAATGGTTCTGACTTTCAGAAGGGGGTATGGTGTTTGTGGGAAAGGGATGTAAAGAAAAACTGAGGCACCTCCTCCCCTTCACACATACATACGCGAGCGCATACACACACACACACACACACTCACTCACTCACTCACTCACTTACTCACTCATGGTGGCCAGACAAATGCAGCTGAAATGTAGGAGATGCAGAAATCTGCCCATATTATGTAAATATAATCGATGCAGAAACATGGTTGTTCTGTGTCCTCCCTCCAAATAATAAATGTATAAAGATGCTGAGTCCAACGAGGCCATCAGTGAAAGTGACTGATGAAAAGTGTCTCTGCAGCAGCCAGCAGTCTATGATGACTACTCTGATTTGGGGCCATGGGGGAGAAATTTCTCTGGCTTGCAGCTCTGCAGTCTGTCTAATGTATTGATGGAACAACAGCCTGTGAAGCATCAGGTCAGGAACAGAGACCTAACCTACTGGCTAGCTTGCTAACTTGCTTGCTGTCTTGCTGAAGCCTTCAGTGAGCATCTTGGCAAGCTAGCCAGTAGGCTATGTCTCCATTCCCATCCTAAAGGCCCTGTCATGGGGGTAAGCACTGCCGTAACCAGGTAATAAGGTATGGTTGCCTAACGCCTTTGTGAGGATGATGGGAGGGATGCGGAGTCCAGTAACTGAAGTGGACCTCGTGGTCTGTCTCTGCAGCAGTGTCTGATGCATGGGGGGGGGAACAGCCTGGGGAGCTTCATGATGGGCACAATGTTTTATTTTTTTGGGGAAGTCTATTGTGATGGTCAGACTTCAGGGGGTGGGGAGGTGGGTAATGTTGGCTAACTATACTTATTTAAAAAAAATCTGTAAACTGAATATGTTGACATCTATGGTTATTCTTAGTTGCATACTGCGTGTGTCTCCAGATTTATGGTCTTCTAACTTGTTTGTGACAGCTTGATTACTGCTTCAAAGGCAAGCAGCTGAGCCTAGTTGTATCACATGACATTTCGATAACCTACCTAATTTAATTTACAGGTTGTAAACTGAAAATGCATTTAATGGAATTGTGATGAAATAGAGGATGTGTCATGGTTTGAGGAAAAATATTGCGTATTTGCGAAAAAGAAGCCTGTTATCCACCAATACTCTTACTGTCTGTGGCAGTATATGTGCGCTGGCAATGAAATCATGATATTTCTGACATGGTATGATCATGCCTTGCTTAGTATATTTAAGCAATAAGGCACAACAGGGTGTGGGTCATTGGGGATTTACCCACACAAGAAGTGAGTAAATCACCCAATAACTAACACCCTGGACTCGGAGTGCCTCATTGTGGTTATACAATGGACCCATGTGTAAAATAAACTTTGAAATGTGTTTTAATTATGTTTTTTAAGAATGCCATTCCTCAGCCGTAGGTTATACAGGATTTACCCATAGTCATGTGCCATGGTTTGACCAATGAGATTACATGATTTTTACACACACCATTGTATAATTCTGGTTTTCTCATACCTTTTGAAGGTCATTTAGTGATTAATGATTTGCATCATTATAGAAAGACTCCACTGTCCTCACATGTTTAGATTGTAAACATGCTTCACTTTGCAATTGTAGCACTTGGTGAGGGAGTGTGCCTGAGTAAGGCGGACAAACCCCACCCGTGCACATCACACAGTAGTCACTCCCTGGTTTACAGTTTATCCCCTCTCCTCCAAGCCTGCTCCTGTATAGTAGAAAATGTGTTGCTGATGTGTAGTAGTACATCCACTGACTCCTCCCTCTTATCCCAACCCCTTACAGAGAGGAACATGTTCCTCAGATCCCTGCCACCTAAGTGCAAATAGTTCCCTAATCACTTCCCTGGTCTCCTCTCTGATCCCTCCCCCCGCTGCACCTATGCTCTATTTTGTATACATTAGTCCCTGGTACCATCCCCATAACCAGTACCCAACCTAGTATGGATGACAGCTCCCCCCAATGTTTGTTAAGTCATCCCAAGCTACCACCCCATGGCAGCAGCCATCCTGTCACAACCGTGTGAGAATCCGCTTGCAGGGAAGTTCACACACTCTCAATGTCCTGTCCCCATACCCCCATGATTTGTGCCACCCCTCCTGATGAATGGGCCACACCTTCCCAGCTGCCTCATGGACAACAAAAATGCCAACACACCCACCTGTTGGTACCTCTGGGCTGTCTCACCTCACTGACTGTGCCATGGTGACTGAGGCAACTGTGACGGACACAGTCCACCACACACCACCTAGGCCACCCACTTTCTAACTGCAACAGAGAGTGCAACTTAGGAATAGGGCAAGAGTGACTCACCACACTAGGCTGTGCTCCTCCTTTTTTCTGTTAGATGCAGGTAGCAGAGGTGGTGTATGTTGGGCTGTGTCACTTACAATTGATTCAGTCACCATGGCACCTTCAGTCAGATTAGACAGTAGGACCGATGTGTGTGTGGGCATGTGTGTTGTTGATGCTGCAGCTTGGAGCTGGGAAGTGACAACACTAACCACAGCTGAGTAACAGTTCAGGAAGGGTGGTGCAAATCACTGAGGTATGTATAGAGTCAGGTTGTTGTTAGGGGGGAGCCATGCAAGTGGATTCCCACACGGTTGTGGCAGGATGGCTCAGGCTGCCGGCATGGTGGTGGTAGTGCCTGGGTGGGTACTTAACAAATGCTGGGAGGAGCTCTCTGCCCTACTGGGTCTGATTTTGGGTCAAGGGTGGCACTGCTACACACCAGGGGAAAAATATATCAACATGGGGCTTGGGTTGGGAGAGTGAACACTGAACACAAGGGAAGGGCAGTGTTGCATTTGTGGGGGGTGATATCAGAGGACAGGAATACTATACCACTCATGTAGCTTACTGTACATGGTGGTCTGGTAACAAAGAGAGGGGAGGGCTGCCATACCACTACCACCAGGAATACCTCTATTGGATGTAGCAGGGCATGGGGCTGGTTACTGGCAGTGCTGTGCAGGTGCAAAACAGTGTCTGTCCCCATGCTAAAGAACCAGTTGTGCACATGGAAGTGACCCATAGGGCCTTGCATGCCCATTCTTCTCCTTTGCATGGCTCCATTGGAATATCGAGATTTTGATTTAAACATGATCTGCACAGGCCATTGTGGCTCCTTATTTCAGGAGCTGCAGAGTCTGAAACTGTCATACATCTCTTGGTTCTGGCTTCTAATGGGTGAGGGCAGGCCAGCAACAATAACAGAATAGTATCTTCATGCGATCTTCATCATATGGAATTGTGCAGGACAGGGATTGGGATGGTAGTCACTCACACTACTTCTGAGCTTCCAATCATGGAAAGTGATTGCTGGGTATGTGGTGGACCGTGGCCTAATTGCTGAATGCAGGCAGGTGAGGCAGCACTCCCTGCACCTGTCAATCATGGCTCTAAAGATTCCAGCACACAGCAATCAGTGTGCACAAAAATGTACAAGTTCTCAGTCAATGTGGCTGGGGAATACTTCATCTTTGTATATGCTGATGCAGCCTGTGACACTTTATTTCCCAGTACACAGTCCATTAACCTTTACCCACCTGATGCCAAAGCAAGTGCCACTGTTGTGCAAGCACAACATAATAAGCTCCAGTGCCAATTTATAGTCTAAGCAGCATTGCAGTCAATGCATGTGCTGAACCATTCTGTTTCTGCTTATTTTTTTATTCAATTAACAACAAACTGCACAATATGGATAGATACGTAATAAAAAAAAGTACAACAGAAGCAAAGTGAAACTGCAGAATAATATGGGAAGGTTGCTCCACTTCTAATCCAGTACTCTTGGAAACTAAAGTGTCAGAAGAGACAAATTCAAAAGATACAGTCGCAAAGGCAGCGATAAACAGAAATTTTCAGCAATCTTGGTTAACCAAAGTTTACCTGGCTGGAGTATCATAAGCAGTCAAACAAAGTGTTTTTCCATTTCCATTTGCATTTGTAAGACATGCTCAGAAAATAAGCTCTTAACATTTCACACAAAAGCTGAACCAGCTTTTATTTCACCTGTATTTGAAGATTGGAAACATGCATTGCGTGGTTTCCATCACACAACAAATCAGCATGTCACAAGGAAGCTCTAATGAAGCATGCTGCACTGCAATCTCAAACAAACATATCTGCATTGATGTCTGCCAGTTACAAGAAAGAAATGCAAGCAGCATGGGATGCCTTGCACAAAATATTTACTAGCATTCGTTACCTGGCCAAGCAAGGACTAGCAATATGTGGACGTAAAGACATGGATTCTAACCTGGTACAGCTGTTGCAGCTACACAACACAGATTTGGATGAATTAAGGCAATGGCTTACTCATACAAAATGCAGGTGGTTATCATATGAGATTCTTAACAAGATACTTGCAATGATGGCAACATCAGTGCTACACACAGAAGTGCAGAAGATCAAGGGCTCTAAGTATTATGCAATCTTAATGGATGAGACTGCGGATTTATCTCAGAAGGAACAATTAAGTTCTTCCTTAAGGTACTTTTCAAATGAAGATTGAAAAACTCATGAAGAATTTCTGGGCTTCTACCACACTGCCGCAACTGATGCTGCATCCCTTCTCAAAATTCTGGAAGATATGCTCCTGAGATTTAATCTATCTTTTTCTGATTGTCAGGGTCAGTGCTATGAAAGAGCCAGTAATGTGTCTGACAAATTCACTGGACTGCAAGCCAGGGTGAAAGAATGAGAACCAAGAGCAGTATTTGTTCACTGTACTGCCTATTCCTTGAATCTTGTCATGCAGGATACACTACAAAATATTCAGACATGTCGTGACTGCTTTTTGCTGATGAAGGATCTCTTAAATGCCATAAGGCAGTAGCTGAAGCATCTGTCAACATTTAGAGACTTTCAAGATGAAACACAGCCTTCTCTACATCCATTGTGCCTAACAAGGTGGACACTGAGGATCAGCAGTATCAGATCTTTGCTCTGCAATTACAAGGCCATGATTAACTGCTTGGAAGAATTTAATGAAATGTGTGCTAATGACTTTGGTTCAAAATGCAGTTGGTTCTTGAAGCAACTCCATCTTTTCTCACCTACTTCACGTTACAAGTCATTGTGAAAGTGATGGGTCTTTTGGAAGAAGTCAATGCAAAAATTCAGAGTCCGAATCTCTTGCTGTCCAACATTCTAAAAAGGTTGATATACTTCAAGAGGTGCTGAGTGGGATGTGCAGTTAGGCATCATACAATCACTTTTGGGAAATGACACTAAAGCAGACATACGTTCTCAATGTAGAGGAACCTTCACTTCCTAGAAAATGCAGACCACCAAGATGGCTCAATGAAGGAAGCTCTCTGCATACCCACAGTAACCCCAAACATTAGTTTCATCAAAAATATTTTGAGGAAATCAATGAATGCAAGGGTGCACTGGAGAGGTGCTTTTCATCAGAGGGCTTCACATCCACAGTCAAACTGGAGAAGCATATCACTGCCATGGTCAGGGGATCATCACAAGAGGAAATTGACCATGTTATTGAAGCATTCAATGATGATATCAGCAGAGACAGACTAGCTCTTCATTTACAAATGCTGAGTGACATTTTCAAATCAAGAAAATGCATTCTTAATTCTGAAAGTGAAGTGAAGAACTTTCTGAGAGAAAATGAAGAGTTGAGTGATGTCTTGTCTGAAGTTGCAACTTTGCTGAAGTTGTTCTACACAATTCCAGCAACAACATGCACTGCTGAGAGATCATTTAGCTGCCTACGAAGACTAAAAAAATATTTTTGAACCATTATGAGTCAAGACCAACTCAATCACTTTGCAGTACTGCACATTCACAAGCAACCAACCTAAGAAATAGACATTGACAATCTCCTTGATGAGTTCGTTATGTGAACTGAACAACGCTGCACAATTTTTGCTGTTCAACAATCAAGAGGCAAGTGTAAGTGTTCTATGCACTTTATGTTGACTATTATAAATGCTTGATTTACGCACCACTTTTCTAATATAGGTCATCTTCTTTTTACTAGCTTGAAATCATTATTATAATTAGTGTAGAGCAGAGTATGTCCATATGACATACACAAGAGGAAATTATAACACTTTCAAAATGTTTTCTTTCCAAATATCCTTTAGGAAGAAGATGTCTACAGGGTGCTAGAGATCACCCTTATGTGAAGACACACTCAGCCTCAGCTCTACACCTTCAGGGAACAAACTCAATCAAAACTGGAATTTACAGTCTTCACAATTTGTTTTCAGTGGCAAAGTTTGCTTCAACTTATTATAGCACACAGATTGATAGCAGTTTTATGATGGGGCATCCTAAAGGAACAGGAGGCAGCCCAAATAACCATCCACAGCCACTCATACCACAATCTGAGTTGTCCTCTACACTAGTCAAGTCAAGTCAAGTCAAATTTATTTAAAAGACGCCCAATCCCGGAGGCTCTGGGTGCCGTACAAATTTTTAAAAGAGCATAATACATTAAATAAATGAAATAACAGATAATAGGCACATCATAGTCTAATGTAGTCTAAACATCAAAAGCCTGAGCAAATAAAAAAGGTTTCAGGCTGATCTTAAAGATATTTACAGTCGAGGCCTCTCTGACCATAGCTGGTAATAGGTTCCATAGGGCGGGAGCCGCAACGCTAAAAGCTCTATCACCGGCTGACTTCGCCCTCACCCTAGGAATGGTCAGGAGGCCACTACTGGAGGATCGAAGAGGGCGGACCGATGGAACAGGTGTCAGGAGGGCTGACAGGTAACCAGGGCCCTGCCCGTGTAGGGCCTTAAAGGTGAGAAGACCCACCTTAAAGAGGACTCTCCACCTGATCGGCAGCCAGTGAAATTCACTACCCACCATCTCTGGAGTGGAACCACCATGGCAGTCTCTGGTGGCTTCCATGCGAGCCATCAATGGCAAGGTTGAAATAATTTTAAAGAGACTGGGGGAACAAGACACCAAGATTGAAAGTGCTACAAAAACTGCAAACCTGGCAGAATATTCAGCAATAAAAGCATTCTCAGCAACCAGCAAGCTTTCGCAAGAAAATACCCAGGTAAGGTATCGACTGGGGGCACTTGAAAATGCACAAAGGACAGTAAATGCGAGGCTTTTTGGCCTCCTGGAAGGGAGCAAGGGAGTGCAAGTCCTCCAGTGTCTTCAGTCCTGGCTTCCAGGGACATTGGGACTTGATATGGACACTATGATCAATTTAATTAAAGCTTATTGGATCTTGCCTTGGTCAGCAGGTCAAGAGGGAGACAATCCAAGGACTGTGATGCTGGTTATGACCTTGGTGGTAGTACAGTATGATTTGCTACGAGCCTCCAGGGATGCACATGACTTCAACTCTAATGTACTACTCTGCACTTATTTCCTGACCTTTCTTTTGAGACCCACTCCAGAAGGAAGAAATTTGATGTGGTTCATGCCCAACTGAAGAGCCTGGGAATCTCACACTCCCTCGGTATGCCAGCACATATTCATATTAAAACTATTCTTGTCATACATATCAGTTCTCTGATCCAGTGGAAACAGGCAAGGGAGTGGAGTGTATTCTGCAAGAATTCGAGCTTGCCAGACCTGAAGGAACCATTCATTTGGAAAACACAGATGACACTTGACTTTGGGGCTAGCCCTGCAGACCCAGCTGGTTTGAAGTTGGATTCCATCAGTAACACATGTACTTTCTATATTTACCTAGTATACCATGATTTTGACTTCAATTAATGTATGATTATTTGTAGGTACCTGAGGGGGGAAGTGTGGCTGTATTTAATTATAATTCTTCATTTGTATGTAAAGACAAAGCTTAGAGGGGAGCATGTTTTTTGGGGGGGATTGTATTAACATATTTTTAATACAAAATGCAATGTGTGATTAAAATGGCGTCCACCTCGTGGCAGATCTGTAGTACGTGCATTAGGTTGACACACTATATTAGGCAGGTCTGTGTGTCTAGTCTTTTTTTTCCCTTTTTTATAGGCATTCACAGTCAGATGCACTTTCCTCAAGGACCCTACTATTGTTATTGATATATATTTGCCACTGCCAGAAAATCTTTAAGCTTTATTGTTCAGGGACACCACCTTTGGTTTTGTGGTCCCTAGACATGTGTTAGCACTGTAACTAGTTTCTTGTATTGGGAAAGGATTTGTTCCTAGAAGGGAGGTGAACTGGGAGGAGTTTGCTTCTAATGTTGGGTTTACTGCTATTTTGGGGTTGAGAGCACATCCCGGTTTCATACGGGATTCTAATAATATTTGGTTAAAATTTTCTACTTTTGTGATAGCTCTCTCACACTTGCAAGGTGCAGCATTATCCTCTATCATATTTAATTGCTACAATCAAATGTTTGTTATACCCCCACATCCATATACCAGGTTGTTTAGGCTGTGGATCCTAATATACATTGAATGTCTCCTGTATTTTCAAATGATGTCTGACATGAGATGTAATACTTTGTATTTGATTTAAAATGCAATAAATATAAATGAAAAAAAAAGGAACAAGATGTTTGACTCTAAGGCAATAGGTAGTTATGTGGGCTGGGCTGGTTGTTGGACACTCAAATTTTGCAATGACCTTTTTGAAGTCCTGGGTACAACATATGATCATCATGTTGTTTCTAACATCACATCAATGGATGTCTTTGCTACTGTAACATGACTGTGAACATACTTTAATGATGATTCGATACCAGGGTGGGACAAATCACATATCACAGGGTGGCAGCGAGACGTTCACAAGTAACAACTGGTTATCCCGGGGGGGGAACCTTGCACAGTTGCAGGTGGCAACAAGAGGAGGGTAGGTGGGTGGTAGTCAGCAGAGAACAAGTGATACTGATACTTTTGCGGCTTTTAAAAAAGGAAAAAAAAAGCAGCTACAATGAGGAAGCTGCAAAATGAAAACACAAAATACCGAGCTAAAAAATGTCTGCTGAGCAAAATAAGGGGCAAAAACATAACTGTACTTTAATAACGTGAAAATGATCCTTGGATTGGGAGACAAACCTTATGAGGAGAGACTGCGAGACATCAATATGTACTGTATTCCCCTGTGGATAGAAGTGAGAGAGGGAATATGATTGGGACTTTGTTTCAAGTATCTGAATGGTATGTTTCAAGTATCTTAAGGGTATGAACAGAGAGAGAACTGGAAATATTTTCAAATTAAAAGATGGAAGGGAAACCAAGGAGCACAGTCTGAAGTTGGAAGGAAGCAAATTAAGGAGGGAAATGAGGAAGCACTTTTTCACCAAACGGGTGGTGGCAGAGTATAACACACTGCAGTAGGAGTTGTTATCACTGTGGAGCATGGGTAGCTTCAAAAGGAGGAGGGATGGGTTCAGAGAAAGGGTTCAAACCATAGGGAGCAGAGAGTGGGAAGGAAGGATTAAAGGGTAAAATCAGGGGAGAGGTGGGGGGACAGCTGCAGTCTGAAAGATGGAAGTGCTGCACACACAAGCAGGCTAGATAGACTGATAGGCCTGTATTCACTGGCAATGTCATATGTTTGTATGCAACACTAAACATTTTAGGTGATGATACTAAAGGAAATGGTCAGAAAGACCATGACAGGGAAAACAGAATTGGAAAAGTTGACCACAACACCTGGGGATTGACAACTGGGTACAACAGAGCCAGAGGTGGAACAGGTTGGTTTGTAAGGACCTAGATCAGGAGTATATGATTATCCAAACTTAACATGCAGCATTTCTATTCACAAGAAACTAAAGATGAAGGAGAACAGGAGGAAGAGGAAGGTAGCACCTGTAAAAAAGCTTTCAGCTTAGTGTGCTACTCCTGGTTAAATAACCAAAAAAAAAATAAACTTGGGAGAGGAAGAAAATAAACTTGTGAAGAAGACTTTAAGAAGTCCCATTACAGACAAGCAGACAGTGACATGATACATAACCATCGAGTATGCAATTCTTGCTGATCTGGTTGACAATGCATTTGTAATAACCGTGTGCTTGCTGAGAGCGCCACTCATTGGCGGCTGGGATTGTGACTGAGAGTTAGATCTGGACTGTTCCTCTTGTTGGACTGCCTGCTCACTAGCCCCCACTTGGACATGTACACAGCATGAGAGGCTGTGTTGGAGCCATCGTTAATCGTTTCCAGCTGGAGCTGGAGGAGTGAGTGGGGGGGAACCAATTGTTGGTGCGAGGGGGGGGGGAGGTCCTGAATAAATGCAAGCACCGCTCACAAGCGGCATTTCTGCGTTTGCAATAACCGTGTGCTTGCTGAGAGTACTGCTCATTGGCGGCTGGGATTGTGACTGATTGTTAGATCTGGACTGTTCCTCTTGTTGGACTGCCTGCTCACTAGCCCCCACTTGGACACATACACAGCGTGAGAGCTCCTTGGAAGCTGCTTGTCCCTGAACAGGGCTGTTCCAGCTCACCCACGGTCGGCGGCACCCAGCCAGCCACCGACCAAGACCAGGGCTGGTCTTGGTGGTGGTGGCCGCCGCCGACCGTGGGTGAGCTGGAACAGCCCCTGTTCAGGGACAAGCAGCTTCCAAGGAGCTGCAGGCGGGTGTCCTGGTCTTGGTCGGTGGCTGGCTGGGTGCCGGCCGACCGTGGGTGAGCTGGAACAGCCCTGTTCAGGGACAAGCAGCTTCCAAGGAGCTGCAGGCGGTGTCCTGGTCTTGGTGGGTGGCTGGCTGGGTGCCCGGCCGACCGTGGGTGAGCTGGAACAGCCCTGTTCAGGGACAAGCAGCTTCCAAGGAGCTGCAGGCGGTGTCCTGGTCTTGGTCGGTGGCTGGCTGGGTGCCGGCCGACCGTGGGTGAGCTGGAACAGCCCTGTTCAGGGACAAGCAGCTTCCTATCTGACCTGAGCATGATCAGATGGCAAGATCTTTACCTAGCCAAAGATGTCAACAAGGCAGCTTGCATCCTTAATGACAAACTCACTACAATAATAAATAAGCATGCCCCTTTCATCAAAGTAAGGGTACAGAACAATTCCAATCCCTGGTTCACCTCGGATCTCAAGGCAGCCCTTATAGCTCGAGATAAGCTCTGGGCTAAAGCTAGACATTCCAAAGAATCTTCAGATTGGCAGGCCTTTAGGACAGCCAGGAATAACTGTGTGAAAAAACTTTGCTCTGCTAAAGCTAACTATTATATTTCTACTCTCGAACAAGCTAAAGGTAACCCTCATAAAATATGGAAGACTATCAAAGCTATAGAAGGACGGCCCATGGCCCCTCTGTCCCAACAAAGATAGTCGCAAGTGGCAAGATTGTGGAAAACAAGTTCCTAATCCTGGAGGAACTTAACTCCCACTTTGCCACAGCTGGGTTACTTTGACTCAGTACCTTATGCTGGTGCTGCGGTGAGCCAGCATACCCCTCCCGCCACATCTAGTCCTGCACCCAGTCCCTTCCAACTGCGCGAGATAACTCATAAAGAAGTAGAAGATTCTCTTCTTAACTTAGACACCAAAAAAAGCACAGGGGATGATGGCTTGGAATCCTTTTTCCTAAGGTCAGGCTATGCCCATCTCACTGCCCCAATTCTCCACATCTTCAATCTTTCCATTACATCTGCTGCTGTGCCGTCCTGCTGGAAATCAGCACATATCCTCCCTCTATTTAAATCTGGTGACCTATGCGATGTAAACAACTATAGGCCTATCTCCATATTGCCTATCCTTTCTAAAGTTCTCGAAAAACTGATCCATATTCAGTTAAATCTCACTTGAAACCTTCTCTCTCATTAACCCAGCTCAATCTGGCTTCGGGCTAATCATAGCACAATCACTGCACTATAAAAGTAACCAATGATTGGATCTCTGCTATAGATGCTAAGAAGGTAACTGGTGCAGTCTTTTGGACCTCAGCAAAGCTTTTGATACTGTTGATCACAAACTATTAGTCAATTGCCTTGCAAAGTTGGGTGCCACATACCATACCACCCAGTGGTTCTCTAGCTACCTAACTGGAAGATTCCAAAAGTAAAGGCGGAAGGCTTTTTTCTGCTGCCTTGCCAGTTGCAAGAGGAGTCCCCCAAGGATCCATCTTAGGCCCTATCTTGTTTTCTCTGTACATCAATGACTTAGATGCTAACATATCTACGTCCAAGCTGAACTTTTTTGCAGATGATACTGTGTTGTATACTTCTGGCTCATCGTTATCTGAAGTCAAGGGAGTGCTTCAAGCGGACTTCGCACAACTTGAGCATAATTTAATAAAGGCAAAGCTTCTGCTCAATGCCAAGAAGACTAAAGCGATGATATTCTCCCGCAGTGCTGTCTCAGGCCCCCCCAATACTCTTGCCCAAGATTTCATTGTCACCACTTAATCGAGCCTCTGGAAGTTGTAACCAAATTTAAATATCTAGGTATCTGGATCGACAATAAATTATCTTTCAGTGACCACATCGAAGATGTCTCTAGAAGGTTAAAAGCAAGGTTAGGTTTCTTCTACAGAAATAGGCCCTTTCCCCTTGAAACTTGAAACAAGCTTGTACAGGCCACTTTTCTCCCCCTACTCGACTATGGAGATGTAATCTATTCCTCCACCACTCTTGCAAATCTAAGTAAACTGGACATCCTTTATCACCGTGCGTTACGGTTCATTACCAGCTCCCCTTACCGTTCGCACCACTGTGACTTATATGCAGCTGTTGGTTGGACATCCCTTACTACTAGACGCCTGCTCCATGCTGGGCTATGGACTCTTAAACTGCTCCTGCAGAAATTGCCAAGCTATCTCTCTTCCCTTATTAGTATCTCACATAGTGCATACTTTTAAGAAAATCTGACTTTATTATGCTTGACATACCAAGGACGGGACTTCCTTTGGTAAACGTGCTATTGCATATGCCCTTCCCTCCATTTGGAACCAATTACAAACCGTACTGAAACTAACTAGCACAGTTTCAATAAACTTCTACAAATCGCTAAGTTCAGCCAAAATAAAAGACACCTGTAACTGTCATTAAGTCTCTTCCTTCCCCATGTGTGCTATATTTATCCACTGGCAAGGTATAATTGATTTGTCATATTAACTGCTTTCCCTTCCCCTTCTACTTCTGGCTTTATCTTTGCTTACGCTCCACTGCTACTCTATCAAATCTCTCCTCCCTCCCATATCAGTTGTAGACTGTTGTTTGTTCTAGCTGCCAAAATACTGTATATTTGATTTCATTTGATTTGATTAAATCAAATCACACCAGTAATCATGTTTCATTTATCAGTATGCGACCTATAAGTCGCTTCCCTGTCTCATATCAATGTTTACCACCTGCGGTCACCATATGTGGTACCCTTGTATGTATATCCAGCCTGTATCATGTAACATGTATTTCATGTATATACTGTTATTACCTATCTGTGTTTGTACTTTAAGTGTTTATGTCACAGGACCTCCTTGTGAATGAGCTTGCTCAATGGAGTTTTCCTGCAATAAACTTGAACTTGAACTTGAGAGGCTGTGTTGGAGCCATCGTTAATTGTTTCCAGCTGGAGCAGGAGGAGTGAGTGGGGGGAAACCAATTTTTGGTGCGAGGGGGAGGGGAGGTCCTGAATAAATGCAAGCACCGCTCGCAAGCACGAGTGTAGCATGAGCGGTGTGAGTGGCGAAAGCGTCACTCGGAGTTGAAATTTTCTCTCTGTTTGGGATGAGAGGAGGGAAGCAGATCAGGTTATAGGAGTTTATATATGACAATCAGGTTTTATTGTAAGGAAATGTTTTAATGTGTTCGTGCTTGCATTAGTTAATGTGTCTATTGGTTTATTTAAATAGACATGTGTAGGGGGTCTGTTGGACGATCTTTAGGGCCTAGGATTACTTATGGGAACTCGCAGCTGCATGCTCTGCGTCCCTTTTTCCCTTTCCCTGTGTCTGATGTTACTATCAGGCATTGTAGGGAAGTGGGGATTGTAAGGGATTGCTCTGTCTGTGGGCTGTGGGATGACCAGGAGTGGGTTGATCAAAGGATAGAGGTGATTAAGTCCAGGAGACGCCCTGGACTAAATAGAGCATCTAGGAGAAGCCAGACGTGGTTGGTGCCTATTTCCAGGGGGACCACCAGAACCAAGTGGTCAGGTAACCCAAAGGGCTGCATCACCCTCAACATCTCTGACGGCGGTGCTATGCAATGCCAGCTCGATCAGAAACAAGACGGCTATTACTGCCGCCTTGGTCTCATTGGTCGACCTGGCTTGCATTACAGAGACCTGGGTGGGAGATGATGCTGGCCCTGTTTTTGAGGCTGCAGTCCCCCCCCAGGATATACTGTTGTGCACTGCCCCAGAGAAAATCGCAGGGGTGGCAGTGTAGCCATTTGTTTTAGATCGAACCTGAACTTCACCGTGCACCCCGGTGGGAACCCCAGGTTCATTTGAATGTGTGGCCATTCATGGAGGACTTGGCGTGGGCTGCAGGATCCTCCTCATCTATCGCCCTCGTGGCCCAATGGGGGGGTTCCTGCAGGAATTCGCCGAGTTTGCTGCCAGCGAAACATTGGATTCCCCAAGATGTATTTTTCTGGGGGATTTCAATGTTTGGGCTGAGGATAAAGCTCAAAAGTGAACCGGCGAGTTTCTGCAGAGTATGTCCCTTTTGGGGCTGGTGCAGTTTGTTGGCGCACCTACTCATTGCGATGGCCACACATTGGACCTGGTGTTCTCACTGGAACTTGAGATCGTTGATCTTGCAATTGATCAGGTATTTTGGTCTGATCATTGCACTGTGAAGTTCACGTTCATGGCTCCCGTCATAAATTTTTCCCCTGCCAAGATGTTTTGCTGCCGCCCTTTAAGTGATCTTACCCCTGAGGGTTTTATGGCGGCAGTTGATTTATCTAATGTGGGTGATGCATGCATTGGAGCTGTTGATACCGGGGTAGACACCTATAATAAGGTGTTGTCGGGCACCATCAACTCCCTTGCACCTATCAGTGTATGACCCAGAACTTCGTACCTGAGGTCTCCTTGTTACGATGGTGATCTCAGGGAAATGAAGAAGCTGGGTCGGAGATTAGAGCGTCGCTGGAGGAAGTCCCGCCTGGAGACTGACAAACTGGTCCTGTGTGCGCATTATCGCGCATATCAGGAGGCAAACAACCAAAAGAAGACAGTATTTCTGTCTTGGGAGATTGCTGCCGGGAGAAGCCGACCAGCCTCACTCTTCCGGACTGTTGATAGACTTCTTCATCCGTCTTGTCTTCAGCCTGGAAGAGTTTCCTCAAATGAGGATTGTGAGGATTTTGCTCGGTTTTTCTCGGACAGGGTGTCTTTGATCCAGCGGGAGGTTTCTTCAGCCAGTAAGATCATTGCTGTCAGTGGTCGTCAGTTGTGTTCTAAGAGCACTCTGCCTGGTTGGGGAGAGTTTAGGCCAGTGGAGGTTCATGAGGTTATTGAGGTGGCGGCCAACTTGAAGCATACCTTTTGTGAACTGGATCCCGTGCCAACGCGCTTCTTAATGAGATGCGTTGACACTGTTGGCCCGGTGTTTGCCCTGATTGTCCGGTGTTCCTTGAGTCAGGGTGTCTTTCCAGATGCCTTGAAGGAGGCTCTGGTGAGACCCCTTTTAAAGAAAGCTTCCCTGGACAAGGAGATTAGGGCAAATTACCGTCCTATCTCCAATCTTCCATTTTTGGGGAATATTGTTGAGAAGGTGGTATCGCTTCAGTTGGGGGAACATCTCATGACCCACGAGTTGTATGATCCCTTCCAGTCAGCTTTTCAGGCCAGACATAGCACTGAAACTGCATTAGTTCGGGTGCAGAATGACCTCCTCAGGGCTAGAGACTGGGGGGACAAGACAATTCTTGTTCTCCTCTATCTCTCCTCAGCGTTTGATACTGTGGACCATTGCATGTTGCTTTTCCACCTGAGGGAGTTATGTGGACTCACCGGCATTGTCATCAAGTGGTTTGAGTCATTTCTCACTAATAGGAGGCAACGGGTTGTGATGGGTAATTTCACATCTGCACCCTGCCTCCTTTCGGGTGGAGTCCCTCAGGGTTCAGTATTGGCCCCAATGTTGTTCGCAGTATACATGCTGCCCCTGGGGGGGATCATTAGGAAGTATGGTCTGAGTTTTCATTGCTATGCCGATGATACTCAGCTATACTTATCCTTTGCCCCAGAAACATCAAATGCAGTGGATGTGCTAAATAACTGTCTGGCTGAGATTAATGACAGGATGTCCTCCAGCTGGCTGCGACTGAACCCTGACAAGACTGAGGTATTGGTAGTGGAGTCGAACAGAGTTCATTATGGGATGGCCTCTGATTCTGCGACTGGCCTTGTGCTAGGAGCTGTGTCATTGATGGCCTCCCCATGGGTGCGAAATCTTGGTGTGATTTTTGACAGGAACCTGTCCATGGAGGCTCAGATATCCTCTGTTGTTCATTCCTATTTTTTCCATCTTAGAAACATTGCCAGGATTAAGCCCCTTGTTCCGGCTCTGGACCTCCCTACCTTGATACATGCCTTAGACACTTCTAGGCTTGACTACTGTAATGCCCTCTATCTCGGGGTCTCTGGAGATTCTCTTCATAGACTACAGCTAGTGCAAAATGCTGCTGCCTGGCATTTGTCCGGGCAAAGCAAATTTTGTCATATTACTCCCATATTGCGTGAATTGCACTGGCTGCCTGTCAGATGGAGAGTACTCTTCAAGGTGGGTTTTCTCACCTATAAGGCCCTACACGGGCAGGGCTCTGGTTACCTGTCTGATCTTCTGGTACTTTCTGCCTCTGTCCGAAATCTCCGCTCCTCTAGTGGTGGCCTCCTAACGGTTCCAAGAGTGAGATTAAAATCTGCGGGGGACCGAGCTTTTAGTGTCGCCACTCCCACTTTTTGGAACTCTTTGCCATCTGTAGATAGAGAGGATCCCACTATAATGACCTTTAAGGGTCACCTAAAGACCTTCCTATTTTTGCAAGCTTTTGGGGAGTAATTTTATATGTATGTTATATTCTAATTTATAATTTATATGGTATGAAATGCTGTATAGTTTTGTGCGGCGTCCAGAGCCTTTGGGATTGGGCATCTTTTTAAATAAATTTGACTTTGACTTTGACAAGAAAGCAACCAAATGTGCATGTCCGGAAGAACAAGAACTGGGAAAAGCAGAGTGAATGATGAATGATCCATACTGCACACACAAGACCAGGACGGGCACCAGAATGGAACCACAAGACTTCATTTGATGAGCCAGATACCAGGGAAACTGCATCATCCAGCTGCTCCTGCTCCTGCTCCTGCTCCTACTCAAAGGAACTAGATACATTTCAGTAAAGGTGGCTAACAATACACATGGTCCAAGTCTGACTGCTTACTGTTCTAAAAAGGCAGTGGATGGTCAGATAACTTGCTCTATTTGCAACTAGTATTTGTGAATCTCCAGTTCTTTAAAAACAACTGGTTCCTTGTTGGGACCTGGAAGACAATGTTCCATACTGATCATGAAGGCACTCGATACATGAAAGGTGAGAAACTCTTTGACATTCACACCCAGTCCCAGACATGAGGTAATTTTCAAAAAGTACTTACTGTAAAAAGTGCATTTCATCACTGCTTTACTCAATAAACTAGAAAGCCAATTGTCATTAGAGAGGCAGCGAATTTAAATTCCACCTGCGAAGTGAACGTGAAGTGGGCACTTCACTTTGCCACTCCTCTACGCAGAGTGGGCAATGCAAAGTGCTCACTCCGCCTTGTCATTACCACTTCCTGTTAAGGCGGAATGGCAATGCGAAGTAAGGCAAAGTTATTGTTTTTAATGGACTTCACATTCCTCATTATGATTCTAAGTGATCCGCTTGGTGTTTCAGATTTGGCAGCCCCCCCCACCCCACACATCACATGGCTTACAGTACTGTAAGTCACATGCTCGTTAGCTAGGCAGGAAGGAAGTTATTCATACAAGCAGACACTTTTACTTTCTCCTGTGCAGATGGAGAGAGAGTAGTGTGTTCTGTGACTGCTGATACTTTGAGATCAGAGCAAGGAGGAGATTTAAACTTTGATTTAGACCCAACAGCTCTTTTAAAAGCTACATTTATTTGCCTTTTCTGTACTCTTTTTTACTTAATTTGTTCTTTCTGTAAATGTTATTATTCTTACCTTTATAATGAGTTAGTTGTTAGCCCCCCTTCCCCGCTGAAAGCAGGACCAGCACTGCCTCCCGTCCTGAATCTGAGGCAGTTGAACCACGACCACCACCACCAAGTCCAGCACCAGGTCCTCTGGAGCAGGATGTGCCTGTTCCCCTGGGCCCATGTGTGGATCCTGTTCCTGTTCAGCACCATGACCAGTCGGCTGCCAGTTCATTTGGCCCTCTCCTGCCTGTGCCTGGTCCTCCCAGCCCCTCTGTTGTTTGCAGTTTTTTGACTGTGTCTGGGGGGACAGCAGTGTGGTCAAGTGCCACCTATGTGAGGTGGAGGTGCACTGTGGCCCCCAAGGAACTCATCTGGGGCCTGGGGGTCAGCACACCCATATGCTCAAGCACCACCAGTTGGAGTGGCAGGTTGCCACAGAATGAACCATGCCTGCACCTGCTGGCCATTCTGTGGCAGAGGGTGCAGCTGTGCATGGCGGCATCCCTAAGAAGAGGAGGGCCACAGCAGCACCTGCTGCTCCACCAGCACCAACACCACTACCAGCAAGCCAGTCTATAGAATGTGTGGACCCCTGAGAACTGCGTGTAACACAGGCTGACTTGGCAGTTCTCTGGAGTGCTGTTGAGGATAACAGTGAGAGGGTGAGTGCTGTGGAGCAGCAGCTGGATCACATAGAGGGACATCATTTGTAAATTATGTCCATGCTGGATCACCATGGGATACCACATTAGTTTTTTTTTTTCCTCACACCATGTAACCCCCCACACCTTCCCTGCTGTGTTATAAAATGTATTCCTCCACCATCATCTGACCCTTGTATGTAACTACGCCCTTTGTTGTCTTCCGTATGTGTGACACTTTGTATTCTGAGCAGTGCAAGTATACTGTGATAAACTGCATGTGTGCAGTCAGTCTTCTTTCCAGTCTGTGTATGTACTGCAGACACTGTTCAAATCCCTAACTTAAAAACACTTATTAATGAGTACAATGGTGGGAAGGTGAAGCCTTGAGAGATACTACAAAACAGGCTTACAATATATCCAAGCAACTAGAAAAAAAATTAATGTTGTGATTCGTGATGTAATCGTAAATCATGATTTGTGACTGCATTTGTGACTGTGACAATGAAGAATGCGAATGCCTACGGCTGTACTTTCCCGGGCCCCAATCAGGTGGGGCACAAAACTCCCCAATTTAAAAACACTCATTAATGAGTATAATGGTGGGGTGGTGCAGCATGGAGAGATACTACAAACAGGCTTAAAGTACATCGAAGTAACTATTAAAAAAATTTATGTTATGATTCATGACGTGATCGTAAATCGTGATTTGTGACTGCATTTGTGACCATGATGATGAAGAACATGATTTGTATTACAAGTGACTCATGATGATGGTCCTGACTTAAAAATGCATATTAATGGTACAATGTTCATGCAGAATTATTCACCACACCTTTCCAGTACTCTGAAGGGAAGCCAAAGAAACAACTGTGACTTAAGTTAGAGATGGAGATTGGGCCCTAAAGAGATGCAAATGCACAGACAGATTAAGATCATGCTACACACTGAAGAGATGCAGATACAAAGGCACAACACCTAACCAGTGTTCACCATCAGAAATTCAAATCTGGAAAATAATTCCTTTGCCGGGTTGGGGCAGGCACTGCTGCAGTAACAGTCACTAGTACTAGTACCAGTAAAGATACCACAAAGAAGTACAAAAATTACACAGCTGCAGTGGATAACAGGTTCACATTGCTGAAATTGTGTGGCATAATAAAAGGTGTCTGATTTGATGACACACATCACACACATACTCATACACACACTAAGTAATGCATAGCAAATTGAAAACTTCAGTAATATAACCACATATTTTAAACAAACTAAAATTATGCACTGCTGCACCACAACAATCAGCAAAAAAGGCAAGAATTATTGAAACTACTACTGTGTGTACATTAACACAGTTATGCAAGAAAGATATCACCAAAAGAGAAAGCACTGTCTTTTTCTCCAAGATATTCTACCTACACCACAGTTACGCCACTCCCCCAAAGCACACTTCCACTATCTCTCAGTACACAGACTGAATATTGTACATTAAGATTCAAAATCCACACACAAACAATAAACGCTTGATGATATGAGCACAGGAGGGTTTCCTATAATCGATGAACTAAAGTTCGGCAAAACAAATGACCCAAAGAGGCTTTTTTAACAGCTTTTAGAAGGTCTGAATTGCAGAGAGCTCTCAGAGCAGATTGTCTCCTCCAGCTTCATACACACACTGCCCCAAACTGAGGATGTGTAGAACAATCTAGAGCCCATGTGACCTGAAATCCCATGAATCACTGCAAAACACGCCTTTGGAGCTTAAAAACAAGGCAAAGTGAGGTGGAGTACATTGTTTTCAGCGTACATCGCCTTAAGAACTGGTGGAGTAGTGGTTTGGGAAGGAAGAGTAACGTGAAGTCATTGTTTTCAAAGCACTTCGCGTTACCCATTATAATGCAAAGTACTCCACTTCGCATTGCGGAGCACTCTGCGAATTCACCTTCACTCCACAAATCACTTTGTTTTGGGGTCACTTCGCCCACCACTGATTGTCATCAAAACACCTTATACGTGTTCAGCTGTTTCTTCATGTTAAATCCAAGAGCTGCAGCATTCAGATGATCTCATTACATACGATGAAGAAATTACATTGAAACATAGAACTTGACAGCAGATAAGAACCGCAAGGCCCATCCAGTCTGACCATTTCTTTTTCTACCTTATGAATTTGCCACCAGACTTTGCTCTGTCAATGGCCTATCTAATCAAACTCATCTGTATTGCTCCCTTATGCCAGTCCCATGCCTTACTGAAGCTCTGCTCTGTATTCATATTCACCACTTCCTGAGGTAGGCCATTTCATGCATCTACCACCCTTTATGTGAAATTGAACTTCCTCACATTACCCCTTAATCGGCCTCCCTCTAATCTCATGCTGTGTCCTCTTGTCCTGCTATTTTTCTTCTATTGAAACATGTTAGACGCTTTCACCTTGTTAATGCCCTTAAGGTTTTTGAGTGTTTTGATCATATTACCTCTCTCTCTCTCACTCTCTTCTTTGCTCTAGAGTATACATATTGAGCTCCGTTAATCTGTCCTCATATGTTTTCTGATGGAATCCCTGCAGCATTTTGGTTGCCCTTCTCTGGACTGCCTCAATTTAGTTAATGTCCTTGTGAAGATGTGGCCTCCAGAACTTCATGCAGTAAATTACCTCCCTCTTACGACTTGTGATATCCCTACTAATGCAACCCAACATCCCCCTAGCCTTACCTACTGCTTTAGTGGTCTGCTTAGATGATTTCAGGTCATCTGTGATGATGATGCCCAAGTCTTTTTCTTCCCTTGTGACTGCCAACAACTCCCCTCCCAGCCTATAGGTGGCTTCAGGGTTTCTCTTCACTATGTGCATGATCTTACACTTCTTTGCATTAAATCCCAGTTGCCACTCTTCCACCCATTTTGGCGGTTTATCCAGATCTCTTCTCATTCTGCCCGCCCCATCTGGATCATCTACCCTGTTGCAGATCTTGGTGTCATCTGCAAACAGAGAAGCCTTACCCTCCAGTCCATCTGCAATGTCACTGATGAAGATATTGAAGAGGACTGGCCCCAGGACTGATCCCTGAGGTAGCCCACTTATGATTTGCATCTCTTCTGACTGTATACAATTTACCAAAACTCTCAGTTTTCTGCTCGTCAACCAGTTTGCCACCCAGTTGACCAACTTCTGACCCACCCCAAACCTACCCAGCGTATTAATCAATCTTCTGTGTGGAACAGTATCAAAAGTTTTGCTGAAGTGAAGGTAGGCAACATCAACTGCTCCCCACTTGGTCCACCACTCTGGTTACCCAGTCAAAGAAATCTATGAGGTTAGTTTGACAGGGCCTTCCTGTTGTATACCCATGCTGTCTTGGATCCTGTGCTCCTATGGATTCCTGGTGTTGCACTATCCTTTCCTTAAAGAGTGCCTTTGTAATCTTGCCCACTATTGAGGTAAGACTGACTGGTCTGTAGTTCCCTACCTCCTCCCTGCTACCACTCTTATGGAGCAGGATCACATGAGCAATTCTCCAGGCTGCTGGGATCTCTCTGTGTTCAGAGCCTCACTAAACAGTTCTGCTAATGGCTCTGCTAGTTCCACCTTTAGATCCTTTAGTACCCTGGGATGTATGTCATCAGGTTCCTTTGCCTTGTCCACCCTGAGCTTATCAAGCTCTTGTAGGACCCTTTCTTTTGTGAAGGGACTAGTGCACACCTCCATCCCCCCCATGTCCCTGGTGCTCAGCTGTGGGCCCTGCTCTACCTTCTCTTCAGCAAATACTGAGCAGAAGTATCTATTTAGCATAGATGCTTTTACATGGTCCTCCTCCTCACATGCCCCCTTATCCCCTTTGATCTAAGTAATACCCCCTCTGGACTTTCTCCTTTCACTAATGCATCTATAGAAAGTCTTGTCACCTTTTTTTACTATTCATGCTAGTGTTTCCTTGGTTTGGGCCTTTGCCTGACTTACTGCCTTCCCTGCTTCCCTTAGGGAAGTTTGATATGCCTTCCTATCTTCATCCTATTGCGTTCCCTTATATTTCCTGAAGGACAGCCTTTTGGCTCTGATCTTTTCTGCTATTGTTTTTGAGAACCAAAGTGGTTTCTTCTTTTGCAGTTCCTTTTCTCTCCAACACAATGAGATGTTGCTTCAATTATTTCATCCTTAGTGCTTGCCCAATTTGCCTGTACCCCCTCACCTGTATTTCTTTTTGCCAGGGCTAGCTTAACTCTGTTGGCCATCTTATCAAAGTCAGCTCCTCTGAAGTCCTATATTTTTGCCTTGGAATGGGATGATTTTGTTCTAGTGGCCAAACTGAACTATACCATGTGATGGCCACTGGCCCCCAGTTGACCTTCTACCTGATGATCTGTGATCCTTTCCTTGTTAGTCAGTACTAGATCTAGGATAGCCCTGTCTCTTGTGGGTTGTTGTGGCAGTTGTTTGAGGCCCTCCCCCTGAAGTGAATCCATTATATATATATATATATATATATATATATTTAGTTCTGGCAGATGTTCCTGCTGGTATTGATCAATCTGTATCTGGCATGTTGAAGTCTCCCATTATCAGAACCTCCCCTTTAGCTGCCATGTTTTGTATATCTTCTAACAGCAATGTGTCTATGTCGTCCTCCTGGTCTGGAGGCCTGTAGACACCCCAGTTTGTATGGCTGTCCCATTTCATGTTTCCAGGGTGACCCACAGTTCTTCTGGCTCCTTGTGTTAATTCTGAATTTCTGATATTTATTTTCATTGACATAAAGGGCCTCTCCACCCCCCTTTTTGCACCTTGGTCTCTTCTGAACAGTACATAGCCCGGTACCGAAGTCTCCTAAGTGTGGTTACTGTTAAGCCATGTCTCGCTAATGGCTACTATGTCCAGTTTAGCCTCTGTCATTATTGCCTGCAGGTCTGGGATCATGTATCATTGGCCAGATTTTGGTGTGTTAGTTGTTGAACGAGGTCTGGCATTTCCCCTGTGTGTCATATGGGAAGCCAGATCTTTTTTCTTACCTGGTGATGCAAATGAACTACAAACATGCTGAACTCCTGTTTGACCATTAGCTGAGGGGGAAAGGGGTGTTCTTCCCATTCGACATTTCGGGTGCTGCACCCCCTTCCCATTTGCTAGTTTAAATATTCTACAAAGACGTCAAACTTCTGCCCCAATGCACTGACTCCCTTCTTAGTCAGATGGAGTCCATCAAATTGAAAGAATTTTCTTTTTTTTAAATTTAATAAGCTTTATTGTATTTTCGATTTTACAAGATTATAAACAAAACAGCATTACACAAGAAGTTAAGGAGTAATAATCCAACATACTAGATCCTATATTTTAAAATCTCATATGGGAATCATAGATGAAGTTAACTACTAACAGAACACCTGTATGTAATTTCTGTTCATAATTTGTACCCAACAGTGAATAACAGGATTTATTGAGAACAGTTAACAGTAACATCTAAGAAAAGAATAAAATAAAATGAAATAACACCCCTCTACCCTCCCTTTCTCCTCCTCCCATCTTCACCACTGGTAGGAAAACAGAAAAACATCCAAAAAATACAGCTTGTTTTATATAGAACTGGGGATAAAATATAATAAAATCTCAGAGATAAATGATTATTATTAAAATCTACAGAATTCAATTTGATACAACAGTGCAATCATTAGTGTGGACTTAAAGAACATTAAATGGACAGTAAAGTATGCAGAGGAGCCCAGGTCTTCTGGTATTTATTACTACATTTAGAGATGCTCACCAGGAGGTGTTCGGCTTGTAAAACAAGGAGAATTTATTGGTGGCTTTCTGTATATGTAGGGATTTGCTGGTCCAGCCAATGGCGTAATATAACTTTCTTGGTGCATAGGGAGATTAGAGTCATATGTTTCTGTTGGTTCCCTAGTAGAGTATACCCCAATTCCCCTAGAATGCAAATTTCTTGATGAAAAGCATTTTGCAACCCTAGTAAGGGGTCAAGTCTTGAACAGATACATTCCCAGAAAGGGGACACTTTAGCACATTCCCAAAGAATGTGAAATAGTGTACCCCGTTGAAGCTCACATCTGGTGCACATATCCGACTGAAGCTTTCCCATTTTATTAAGTTTTACAGGGGTGTAATATAAGTCTTGTAATATCTGAAACTGGAGTAATCTATAGCGGTTCCACCTGACATCCTTATCCAGTCTGCTCCAGATTTGTTGCCAGTGTTAGGGAGCCATGGGAGTTGGGGGGATGGATCCTATCCCATACATAATGAAGGGTACCATCTAATTCCATAACTGTATTGTGCAGCTCTTTATAATAAAAGGAGACAGAGAGAGAGGTAGGCCTCGTTGAGATTGTACTGAGAACTGGGCCAACCATATAGTGATCCCAGAGGCCATTACCAAAGTGCTGCATTAGAGCCTGGGAGATATTTAAAGCAAAAAGAGATAGGTAAATTGTATTTTACTTTTATATCTGAGAATACTAGCAACTTATAATTCTCTGTTAGATCTATAACCTTTTTCCCCATTCCACCCAGCCAGAAGGAGTGAGTAATGACTCTTCCACCTAATTTAAAGAACTTTCACTCCCAAAGCTATTGCCAGTTCTCTACAAATTTG
Organism: Neoceratodus forsteri; assembly: GCA_016271365.2. Lineage (NCBI taxonomy): Eukaryota > Metazoa > Chordata > Ceratodontiformes > Ceratodontidae > Neoceratodus > Neoceratodus forsteri. Next base: position 127,139,259 of record CM028136.1, on the reverse strand, counting down.
TGTCCTTTTTCCTGGCACCAGACCTTGAGCCACATGTTTAGCTGCCCTATCTCCCCTTTTCTGACCTTCCATCCATCTGCCCCCCTCTCCCAGACTGGTAGAATCTTAGAGGAGGAGATGCCAGATGAAATGGATGATAGTTTGTCACCCAGCCTGGTCAGGTGTTCCTTGGTCTCCACAACTGACCAGCTGGCGAGATCGTTAGTCCCTATGTGTACTAGGACATCAATGTTTTCTCCTACTTCCCATACAATTTTAGCAATGCGGTCAGTGTCTCTCCATGCTGATGTACCTGGAAGACATCTGACCATTACCCCTGGCTGGAGATAAGTATCAACTCCCCGAATCATGGGGTCTTTCCTATGGTCAGATGTTTTTTGGATTTCCTTTTTGCTTTTTTTGTTTTAGTTCCTGTTTTGGGTGAGTTTTGTAGTGCTAGCTCCTGTGCTGCTGTGTCCTGCTCTGCAGTGTCCTCTGCCCGTTTGTTTGATTTCAGAGACAGAGGCAGATACTTGTTTGTAATTTTTATATGGTTTGTGGAGGTGATATGTTGGAGAGCACTGAGTGGTGGGGCACCTGATTTGTCCCTCCTAACCACTTGCCAACCTCCCAGACCAACTACCCTCTGCGGTTGAGGTGCTTCTGTTGGATGTTGGGGAAATGGCGGGTGATTCTTATAATATATTTCCTCCTGAATATGCAATTTGAGGCATGCTATCTCTGCCCATGCTGCCTGGAGCTGAGCCCTTAGATCTCCAATGGCCCAGCAAGTAGGACAGTGTCCTAAATCCTATAAAACTACCCTTTTGAAAAGTGTCCCGCAGTACCTGCAGTTAATAATATCCATTCCAGATAAGTTGCTAGGTTTATAACCTGATCAGAGTAATTAGAAGGAGGAAAATAAAAGCAAAGGTTTGATTTTGTTTCGTTTATATGTTTTTGTATAACTTGTTATAACAAGTTAAATTATTAGTGCCCTTGTCAATGAGGTCACTGTGTGGATACCCCTCTGATCCTCCCCTGCTTTGTTACAGGAAATGTAATGACTGTACTGCCCTATAAAAGGAGTGTAGTGTGGGGTGGTTGGGGATGGGGGTGGGTGGCTGGGCCCTTCCCCTGCCGAAAAAGAATCATGGATGAAAGAAACAAGGAGGTAAGAGCAGAAACAATCATCCAGCAACAAATGCAGTAGCCATGAAAGTCTATCCTAAAGATAGATAAAACTATAAAACCTGTAAGGTACCACCTTTAATAATTTCACAGAAGATATATCCTGTAAGAAACACTTTGCTACAGAGAAAAATAAAGCAGTAACAGAAGATATAAATTGCAAAAGACAATTTGAATCAGAATATTACAGCCATAATCTGTAAGCATATACCTGTAGGCACATCCTGTAAAAGTGCAGCAGAAGGTATACCCAGCAACAACAATTTGAATCAGAGAAAAATAAGGCACTAAAATGTCAGCAACAAACAGCAACAATCCCTGTGAGTACAAAAGAAAATAATAACACACAGTAAATCTGCCTAGTAAAAAGAAGCCTTAATCATTTTCCTTGTTCTGGTAAGGTTCTTTGCTCTGCTCTTTCAAGCAACCTAGAAGAAAGCAGCTAAGGAGAAGCTAGGTGCTTTTCCCAGCAAACCTAGTCTTCCACCTCCCACTAGATAAAATACGGAGCACTTCCACGTTTCTGAGCTAGCGCCAGAATCTGCAACAAGCATTAGTCAATGCTGTATGTTTGCTTGCTGGTATTAGCATTGGAAATGCAGGAGTTAGACAGATGCAGAGTAGAAATGGCAGTGAAGTATTGAACTTCACGCTAACCCTAGCTCCACCCTGCAGAGATGGACAGGCATTGGGGTATGCATCTGGGTTGTCACCCATAACATTCATGCCATTTCACCTCACCCAATCCTACAGACACTGACAAGTGTTGAGGTGTGCCTTGGGGTGTTCAGCATTACAGTCACCCCACTCCATAAGGACATACACTGAAATGTGTGCAATATAGGAGAATGGGGTGAACTCTGGGGCTGAAGAGTCCAAGGCACACCTCGATGCCTGTAACTGGCTGCAGGCTGGGGGTGGTGTGGGTGGAATGGCATGAGCATTACAGTCCACAATCCAAAGACACACCCCTGATGCCTGTCAGTCTATACAGGGTGGGACATTATGGTTAGAAACCCTTATGCCCCTGGCATTTGGTGGTGTTTGCACTACAGATTTTCAACATGGCCTTTTTGTTACCCCCACCTCATGAAAGCATTTGGGAGCTCTTCTCATGAACAGTGGCACTGTGATTTTGTCAATGTGTCCCGAACTTTGAGTTTCCACAGTGACTGTGCCATTGTGCCCCAGATGTACAAAAGTACAGATCAGGCAGGATGTGAAGAATGACAGCTGTACCATTCATAGGGAGACGTGAAGAGATGGCAATGTTGAAAATCTGTAGTGAAAATATTAAAAATGCTCAAACTTCCAAGCGTATGTAGAAACTGCGCAATGCATGTGCGTAACATAGTCATTTAGGGGAATTATTTCACCAAATTTTCAACATAGGCATTTTGTGACCTCTGCTCATGAACAATGTCACAATGATTTTCTTAATCTGTCCCGAACATTGATTTCCCACAGCAACAGTGCTATTTTGTGCCAGATGTGTAAATGCATATTTCGGTCAGGATGTGAAAAATGACAGCTGTACTGTTCATAAGGAGATCTGACAAATGCCAGTATTGAAAATCTGGAGTGAAAATACTACAGATTTGTGAAGTTACAAGGGTGTGTGGAAACTGCACAATGCATGCTTGTAACAGTCATTTTATGGACATTTATCACCAAATTTTTAACATAGGCATTTTAGGACCTCTGTTCATGAACAGAGTCACTGTGATTTTAGATATGAACATACATACATACATACCAAGATATGAACATACGAAACTGGAAGTGGAACACACCAATCGGTCTAAGTCTGCCAGAGTGTGCAGCTAGCACCCTAGATTCCAGCTGCCTCAGCCTCCTCCCCCTCATTTCCTCCCCCACTTGTCCCAGCCCCTGCCCCCTGACTCTTCGTCTTGCTTTATCCCACTCCTCCTTAAAGATATTGACTGTGCTACATGTTACCACCCTCTCTGGCAGCACATTCCAACTAGACACCACCCTGTCAGTGAAGTAGTGCCTCCTCATTTCCCTCTTGAAACATACCCCTTCCAACCTTAGTCTGTGCCCCCCATCTCTCTTTCACTCCTCAGTTTAAACATCCCCTCAGTGCTAGGTTTATTTACCCTCTCAGGTATTTAAATGCTTCAATCATATCCCCCCATTCCTCCTCTCCTCCAGTGTGTACATGTTCAGCTCCTTCAGCCTATCTTCATATTCCTTTCCTTCCATCCCCTTTCATATCTTTGTTGCCCTCCTTTGCACCCCCTCCAGTAACTTTATTTCTCTCCTCATGTATGGCCTCCAGTATTGCACACAGTACTCTAGGTGCGGTCTGACCAATGATCTGTAGAGAGGTAGGATCACATCCCTGTGTCTGGATGAGAATCCTTTTGCGATGCACCCCAGCATCCTGTTCGCCTTTGCTGCTGCTCTCCTGCACTGAGCTGAGTTGTTCATGCTCCCAGTTAACAACACCCCAAGTTCCTTCTCCTCCTCTGTGATCCCCAACCAATAGTCCCTCTTCTGGTTCTTAACCCCGAAGTGCATCACCTCACACTTCTTTGCATTGAATCTTAGCTGCCACTCCACTGACCATGTCTCTAGTTTGGATAAGTCCCCCTGCAGTTTTTCCCCATCCGTCCTCTTCATTCACTACCAGATCCAATTTGGTATAATCTGCAAACAGACTAACCTTACTCCCCACTCCGTGTGCTGTATCAGAGATAAAGAGCCCAAATATCACCAGGCCCAGCACTGACCCCTGTGGCACCATGCTTGTCACTGATCTGGGTGCCAAGAGATCCTCAACCACCACCACCACCTGCTGCTCCCTTCCCTGTAACCAGTTCTCTATCCATCTATCTTTTTTCCCCACCTCCACTGCCATCAGCTTCCCCCCCAGTCTCCCATGAGGCGCTGTATTAAAGGCCTTACTGAAGTCCAAGTACAGGACATGTACTGCATGGCTCCTGTCCAAATCCACTGTCACCCGGTCATAATACTCTGTTAGGTTGGTTTGACAAGACCTCCCTGAGATGAACCAATGTTGCTGCCCATCTTGGAGGCCATTACTCTCTAGGAATGCCATCAGCCTCTCCTTCAGTATTGCCTCCATAAGCTTACCTACTATGGACGTGAAACTTACCGGCCGATAATTTCCTGGCTCCTCCCTAGGCCCACTGTTGTGTATGGGCACCACATGGGCTACCCTCCAGTCCTGGGGCACACACCCCGTTTCCAGGGAGATGTTGAACAGATCTGCCAGTGGCTCAGCCAACAGCTCCGCCATCTCCCTCAGCACCCTGGGGTGGATGCCATCGGGACTTGGTGCCTTGTCCACCCTTACTGCCCTCAGCCCTCTAGTACCCTACTCCCTGTGATTACTTTGTCTGTCTCCTCCTCCGTCCTTTTCCCCACCTCCTGCCCATTCTGGTAGTGAACCATCCCTCTCCTTAGTGAAAATTGAGCAGAAGTACTCATTTAGAATTTCCACTTGCTCCTCCCCCTTTGCCACGCAATCCCCTCCCCGCTTTATCCTCACAAGATGTTTCTTGCACTTCCTCTTTTCCCTGTCATACCTAAAAAAAAGCCCTTTTCCCCTCCGTTTATGCCCTGTGTGGGCCTTAATTCCCTGGAGGTCTTAGCTTTTTTCACCCTCCTGGCCACCTCCCTTGACCAACCCTCATAAGCCTCTTTATCCTCTCCCTTCCCTGTTCTCCTGCACTTCCAGTATGCAGCCCTCATTGCCCTTATCCCTTGCAGCACTTTGTTCAACTAGCATGGTTTCTTGGCTCTGCTCTTCTTACTCCTGGCCCTAATGTAGGCTAGTGTGGCCTCCATTAACCCAGTCTTTATGACTCCCCACATTTGTTCTGCATCCATCCCCGGCCTTATATCCTGCAGTCTCCCTTGCAATATTGCTCCCATCCCCCCCAAAGTTCACCCTACTAAAGTCCACCACCTTAGTTCCCATGCCTTCTGTCTCCCTGCCCAGTGCAAGTACAAGCCACACTATTTGGTGGTTGCTAACTGCCAGTGGGTCCTCCACCCTTACCACCCTCACTGCCTCCCCATTTGCCAGTACTAGATTTAGAGTGCTACCAAGCCTTGTAGGCCCACTTACCAATTGTGTCAGAAGGCCATCCTGGAATGCACCAAGGAGCACCTGCTCCCTGGTACTGCAAGTGGCTGGGGTGCTCCAGTCAACCCTTGGTAGGTTAACATCCCCCATTTTCACCACACTTCCCCTTCTACACACCCTGCCAACTCCCCATCCAGTTTCCTGGATTAGGATGGTGGTCTGTACACCACTCCCAGCCTCAGCTTTCTGCCCTTGGAGTCCAGGAGCTGCACCCAAAGTGCCTCTGTCCTCTCCTCTCCTCTTCTCCCTTGTCCCTTATGCATTTATTCCCTTCCCTCACATAGAGTGCAACACCCCCTTCTTCCAACCCCCCTTCCCCCCTTATATCCTGAATCCTGGGAATACCAAGTCCCAATCATGGTACTCTGTGGCCCAAGTCTCTGGCACTGCAGCAATGTCCACCTTCCCCTCTGAAAGGAGTGCCTGAAGCTCTGCAATTTTGTTCCCGAGACTTCTTGCGTTGAGAAAGACCACCTCCCACCCATACCCCTCCTTCTTCTCACTCTTCTCCGCCTGTGTCCCTCCTCCCTGTAGTCTGCACCCTTTCTCCCTGCTATTCTTACCGGGTGGTGGTGCCGCCTTCTGTATTAGACTTGGACCACTCTGCTTGCCCCTTCCCAGGGTTACTACGCCTATGCCTTTACCTATATATGGGGGGGTGAGCTCATCAGGCTCCACTGTCCCGACCTTTCTACCAACCTCAGTCTTTTGGCCACCCCCCCACTTGTTTAAATCCACCTTAGTAGAGATGTACCCCTCTAATCCTGCCTTTAATACTCCTCTCCCCTTCCTGCTCAAGTGTAGCCTGTCCCCCGCGTACAAGTCACTATTCCCCCAAACCCTAGTCACTAACCCATGATTTTTGGTGTGGCACCAATCCCTCAGCCACTCAAACTTCTCAATCCTACCCTTCCTCCCCATGCTTGCACATGGTACCGGGAGTACATCTGAGAATGCCACCGACTCCCCAACCCCTCACACTGCCTGCCCAACTACTCGAACCTCCCCTTCACTACTTCCCAGTCTCCCCTGCCAAGTCGTTTGTACCCACATGCAACACTAAATGAGGTTTCTTCCTCCCCCTCGCTGCACACTTAAGCAGTGCATGCCCTGCCCCTCCTGCAGTCAGCCTGGGGATAGCTTCAACCCAAATACGGCTGTGCCTTTCCCCCCTTCCACCCCATCTCACCACTTTCAGTATAGAATCCCCCAGGATGAGTACCCCTAATCCCTTAACCCCTTTCTCTTTTAATGCCCCTTCCACCACCCCAGTATTAATTCTTCCCTGCACCTTACCCCTGCCAGCTTCACCCTCTGTGACTTCTGTATCTGTACCCCCTACTTCTGCCTCACCCCTTTTCTCTGCCTTATTCCTCCCATCCTCCTTGAACCCCTTCCCAGCCTGACTACTTCCTACTGGGCTTCCCATGTCAACCTCCCCTCCTCCCCTGCTGATTTCCAACCCCTCTCCAATCCCTGTTGATGTCGATTTAGAACCCCATTCCCTTCTACCCCAATAGTGATGCCCTTCCCATCCTTCTCCCTTCCTGTAGCCTTCTCTCCTCCATTCACCACCCCGCCTTCCTTATTAGCCCCTTCAATCCTTTCATCCTCGCTATCTCTTCCCCTACCTGTTGCCATCCCTCTCATGCCCCGGTTGCCCTCCCCCCTTCAGCATGTTCCTGCTGCCCCTCTCTTTCCCATAGCAGAGGCTCAAATCTATTCCTAGTCGATACCCCTCCTACATTTCTTCCCCCTATCGGTTCCCCCTCCTACTTGTTCCCCTCCATGCCAACCCTGGTCCCACCCCTGGTTCCTCCCTACCAGCAGCCATCTGCTCTCTGCCCTGGTGCTCCTCATGGTCTCTTCCTCCCCCATCAGGTGGCCCTCCCCTCATTTTGGGCACCCCCTCCCTTCTACTCTCTTTTCTGCTAGTGCCTCTGATACAGGGGTCGGTTTCAATCCCTAGTTGTTCTTCCTCTGTTCCCCACTTGCCATCCCCTATTCTCCTCCCCCAGCCAGGGTGTCTACCATACTCATCTGCCCTGCCACTTAGACTCCTCTCAGACCTCCACAGTTCCTCCCTCAAACTATCCAGTTGTCTACAGACCATACACCCCCCCTCCTCCAAGCCCAGTTCAGGATCATGGCGGACCCAGACCCTGTACACTCCACCACCCTTCCAAAGATGCCCACCCTACTGACATGCAGCAAATGCCCCATTTTGGACCCCATCTTATGTTATGGGCTCTTACTCCCAGTTTCTGTACCCTACTGCAACTGTTAGGCTCCTATTTACTCAAATTCCTGTCCCTTTCCACACTAGTCCCCCTACTGCCCCCTTGCCACCGAGTTAATTCAGTCTCAAATCTCATCTGTTAGACATTGTATTACTGTAGCAATCCTAAACCCTCCTTGTCCATTTTTCACCCCTTGGCTAGCATACTTTTTGTTCTCAACTCTCATATAGTTTCACTTAGCCCCGTTAGAAATCCTATTGCACTCCAAGTATTACTCAGCTCAGTTAGAGAAATAAACAGAACAAATAAATATGTATCATTACAGCAATCGTATAAGTATCCAGTCATTGCTTTGTCTCCACCCCAGAGTCCCTGCTGTAATACAAGCCAACAGAGGACAATGGTTGGGAGGGTAGGCAATTCTAAAGTTCTGGCAGAGCTCTGTTGAGCTTGCTCACTCCACCTGGTGCTGCAGGCTGCCTTTTCTACTAGGCTCCTGCCTGCGTTGGTTCCTTTTTCTGCCCACAAAGAAATCCACAGCAGTCCAGACAGAGCTCCGTTGAGCTCTCTCACTTCCCCCTCTCACTCTCTTATTCTGTTTCTCCCAGCACTGCTGGCTGCCCTTTTGTACTGGGGTGCTGCCTGCATTGGCTTCTTTTTCTTCCCACAAAGAAATCCGCAGCAGTCCTGACAGAGCTCCGTTGAGCTTGCTTACTCCCCCTCTCTTACTCACTCGTTTGGTTTCTCCTGGTGCAGCAGGCTTCCCTTTTGTACTGGGCTTATGCCTGCATTGGCACCTTTTTCTGCCCACAAAGAAGTTTGCAGCTGTCTCGACAGAGCTCCATTGAGCTCGCTCACTCCCCCTCTCTCACTCACTCATTCTGTTTCTCCCGGCACTGCAGGCTGCCCTTTTGTACTGGGCTTCTGTCTGCATTGGTGTCTTTTTCTGCCAACAAAGAAATCCCCAGCAGTCCCAACAGAGCTCTACTGAGCTCGTTCACTTCCCCTCCCTCACTTACTTGATCTTAATCTGTCCCAAACACTTATTTCCCACAGCGACCGCAATTCTCTTGCCTGGGAAGTGTGAAAACACATTTTGGCCAGGATGTGAAAAATGACAGCTGTACTGTTCATAAGGTGGTGTGAAAAATACCAGTGTTGAAAATCTGGTGTGAAAATATTACAAATTTGCAAAGTTACAAGGGTGCGTGGAAACTGCGCAATGCACACTTGTAACACAGTCATTTTATGGACTTTCGTCACCAAATTTTCAACATAGGCATTTTAGGACCTCTACTCATGAACAGTGTCACTGTCATTTTCTTAATCTGTCCAGAAAACTGATTTCCCACAGCAACCGTGCTATTCTTTGCCAGAAGTGCGAAAATACATTTCGGCCAGGATGTGTAAAATGACAGCTATACTGTTCATAAGGAGGTGTGGAAAAATGCAAATGTCAAAAATCTGGAGTGAAAATATGACAAATTCGTGAAGTTACAAGCGTGCTTTGAAACTACGTAATGCACGCTCATAAAACAGTCATTTTTTGGATTTGTTCATCAAATTGGCAGCATAGGCTTTTTAAGAGCCCATCTCATGAACAGTGGCACTGTTGTTTTGTTAATTGGTCCCAAAAGGTGATTCCACGCAGTGATTGCGAAATCATCTTTTGGGACCGAATAATGCCATGATAGTGACTGAATTCATGAGGAAGGGTTCAAATAACCCCATGCTGAAAATTTGGTGCCAAAATTCCCCAAAACGCCTGAGAGATGCACCAAAGTTGAAGAAAAACCTGTTTATACCATTATAAAGCTTACCAGCATTTCTTCAGTTCGCGGTTGGCTTTGAAAAGTGCAGACATGTTCCCGGTCCACCGAAGATCGTTGCACCAGGCTCCAGAGGTAATTATGGGGTGTGGGGGGTGTGGGGAGGTGGGGTACACAGAGGGTGGGTGCTGGTTGGGGAGGGACACCGGACACTTCGATGGACCGTTTTCTCATTTTACAGGTTTAAAAAAAATACAGACTATTATGCTAAGATGGTGTTAGCCTCTGAGCAGCTAGGATTGTGGTGTCTTATTGCTGATGGTTGTATGGATGTTACCTTGTTTAATTGATAACAACATTGTTGAATGAATCATAAATATGATTGAGCTTAAAATAAATGGAAGTCATTGTGGCTATAAATATGACTGAGCTCAAATTGAATTTTGAATCCTGGATTCAAAGACTTAACAGCAATAATGATGTGATTATTCCATTTGGGACATGATTGAGCTTGAAATGAGTAGATGCTGATTTTGTTACAAATGAGATTGAGTCCAATATAGTTTAAATATTGAATGTTGAAAATATATTAGGAAATATATGGCTGCCACTCTTCTTGAGATGGTCTAGTATAATTTAGAACTAGATAGAAGCAGAAAAATGAAGTAAGAACTGTTTGTTATAACTACTTTGAAACTGTGTTTTGAATCATGTATGTGTGGATTATCACCTTTTACATGTTTTTGTATGTGATCTTTATTAATTAACAAAATATAAAAGGGAACTGATTTCGTAATTGAAAATCTATTTAAAATTTAAAAGATGTGAGATAAAAATATAAGGACTGGGGTAGACTGTATCTAACAGGTATCTGCGATCATGTTGGAAATATGCTGGGTGTTACGGTTATGAATGAATTATTTAAACAACATGTTGTAACAGTGTATGGGCATATAAGTATTATTTTGAAACAGTACATTGAAATGATACAAATGAGAGCTCACTAATTTTTGTGTCTTTTTTAAAAAAAGGAACCTAAGGGACAACAAAATTCATGAAACAAACAAATAAGTTTGAAGGACCATCATGATATTGAGACCAGTTTATTTTCTGAAACAAAGGATGTGTGGGGGTAATTGAATATTCTTATGATTTGATGTATATATTATAATGAGTGTTAGGGCTCATGATATATGCAAATTTAGCACTAAAGAAGTTTGGAATGAGATATAAACTTGGATCTTAAATTTTTTAGGACATTTTGAAAAAATCTCTTCTTAGAGGATTTGTTTATTGACGAAAGATATTATTTGAATCATTCCTTGTAAGTAGCACCATTGGGAGTCATGATATTAAATCTGTATGTAATTATGGTTGATTTATTTATGAAATTCGATGTGGACAGTATTTTTTAATTATTTTTATTTATGTATTTTCTAGAAAGGCAACTCTTGATGAAACCTACACTGTAGGTGAAACCTTGAGTTCACTGCCATTTTTATACAATAAAGAGAGAAGTTATGAAAATGGGATAATCCTGTCCACATTTATATTTCTATGGCGCCTTACCACTTTTTTTGCTCTGAAACAGAGAAACCATCCTTATTTATGAATACATCGGTAAAGGTTGCTTCGGACAAGAATGAAAATTCTTCATAAAAATTGCTCATTGTCTGTGGACATTTTTCCTACCCCTTCCCTTTTCCTTTTTCCTTTTCACACATTTTATTGTCAGGTATGCAACCTGAATAATGGACTGCTCTTAACATCATGGCTCCTGAAAATAGGAGAGATGGGTCACTTACAGTCGTTTGGGCCATGTTTAGAGCTCCTGGGTAGTTGTCAGAAATGAGAGCTCCTTCATAATCTTGGCATTAACAAGAGTGGATCTGCAGTGAGCAGAGAACTGTGAAGACACTTGGTTCCAGTTATTGGAAAGCTTCAGTATGCAGGGTCTATCCCCACTGTCTGCTGCAAGTGCCTTGCACAAGATAGTCACTGGGGCTTAGTGTGCATGTATGATTCACAGCACATGAACAAGAGCCAATAGTGCCCGGGCCACAGTGGGAGTTCAAATAAAGGGGAACTATATTTGCCATAACCTAGGGGCTACTAGTGGCTGAACAAAGGATCAGAAAACCATGGGCAAGTAATGGACAAGCTGTGGTCACCATTATGGACCAAGGTCTGTAGCAGGGGGTTCCCTGTGAGAGTCTGATTGGTGTGAGGGATCTGGGCTAAATTGGAGCCTATTTATTGCTGTTCTAAGGCATAACACTGGGCTGCATTAATTAAATTAATGTGGAAGCTTTCTGCCCACAGCTAATCCAGGAACCACTAGAAAGGATTCCAGGTTGCCACCACACTTGCTGGAGAACTTGAGAGCCCCACTATTGGAGGGGGCCTCATTCCTTCAAGTAAACCATAGTCTTTGTGACCACTGTGGAGGCTTTCACCAGATGGCTAATCCAGGAGCCACTAGCAGGGATTCCTGGATACAACCATGCTGGCTGGAGCACTCAAGAGCACCACTAGCAGGGAGGCCCTCACTGTTTTGGCAAACAACTTTGTGTAACCACTACCTGATGGGGTGTGTGGGGGCTTCAACTCAGTCACTCAGTAATCCAGCATCCAATAGCAGTCTTAAGAGTCAGCAGGTGAGAAACTGTCTAGAGGAGTAGTAGTATGCATTTCAGGGAGACAGAAAATAAATTGCAAGTGGAATTTACAGTAGCTATGGCTAGGACATGAATTTTAAGCTATAAGAGTTCCCGAATGCCACCACCTTGTGCTGCTGGTTGCAGGGTAGAAGGCTATAGCAGATATTATGAGTAAAGTAGAGTCTCACATCAATAAAAGGATCACAAGCCAACAGTTCCACTTACCTTAGATTTAATTGCTTCCTGCTGGGGCAGGGTACTTGGTCCACAAAATCTGCTGGTACAGCTGGTTGAAGATATGTTGTTATGCCTATACAATTCTCACAAGGTGGGGCATTTTGCAATAAAACACAGGAATTACTGCAGGGATGGTGGTAAATATGTAAATCAGCTCAAGGCTAAACAAATGCTTTTGAGCTGAAAAAGAAAATCTACTTTCAAGATGTGTTTAGTCTTACTTTCTTGAAACACGTTTAGAAGCATTTTTAAATCCTAAATAAATCTTCAGTGGTTGAGGGAAAAAATCCTTTTCAGAAAAGAAGACAATAGTAATCCACAAAAAATTTGAAAAACAACATTAAGACAGAAGTAAGCTGAAAACAATCCAAAAAATGGATTTCTTTTTTGTAAAGGGACTACATTTGCCCCCCTCCAGTCCTTTGGTACCACCCCTGTTTCTAGTGATCTGCTGAACAGGGCTGTCAGTGGGGTTGCCAGCACCTCCCTAAGTTCTCTTAATACTCTGGGATGCATCCCATCTGGCCCCAGTACCTTCTCCTTTAGAACTCTGTCTTCTGTAAATGGAGTGATGTCCACCTCCCTTTCCATGGTGCTTCTAATTCCTAGCTGTGGTTCCTCCCCTTCTCCTTCCTCTTTGAATACTGAGCAAAAACCTTTGCTCAATATTTCTGCTTTTCCTTGGTCTTCCTCTGAACACTCACTTCCTTCCTTTTTTAGTCCCACAATGCTGCCCTTAGTCTTTCTTCTTTCGCTAATGTACCTGGAAAAGTTATTATCCCCTTTTGTTACTGCCTGGCTATTTTTTCTTCCATTTGTGCCTTGGCGCTCCTGACTGCCTTCCCCACCTCCCTCTGCTTTTCAAGATACAGCTCTCTGTCTACCATCTCCTCTGTAATTCTTTGTACTTCCTGAATGACACCCTTTTTGCCCTTAATTCTTGGTCACTTCCTTTGAGAACCAAAGTGGCTTTTTCTTTCACTTTGATTTGTTTATTTGCCTAAAGCAATGGCTTGTTGTCTCCAGTATAGCTCTCTTAAGATTCGACCATTGTTCCTCTACCCCCTTTCTCCTCCCCCTCCCCAGCAATTTCCTAAGACATTCCCCCATCTTTGCAAAGTTGGTTCGTCTAAAGTTCATGTAGAAGTGTGGGAAATAACAGATGTCCAGACCAAAGGTTTAAGATGCATAAAAAACGCAAAGGTATGCGTTTGTCAATTTATTTCCAAAAACAAAACAAAAAAAAATATTCTGAACTTAAAGTTCACAGAAAGGAAAAAAAAATCGGTGTTAGTCTTCACACCCAAAAACAGGAAATACTTCTTTCCACAGACTCCTGAATTGCCTTTTCCTTTCCTTTTGTCAGAACAGCACTTTGTGTGGAAGCACACACACAACTTTCTTGTTCTGTGGTCAGTCGAATACTGACTCTCCTCTCTCTATCTAAACAGGTCTCCTAGTGGAGGGTTTATATACTTTCCAGAAGGGGTGTGTCTTGAACTGAGCCCCTCCCCTATTGTGACATCACATTACCTGAATACTATAAAAGCAGCCATTTTGTAGGCTGCCATCCCTATAGCAGGACCTCAGCAGGAGAAGCAAGACATTCAGGTACACATTCATTTTGTTTTAATACAGAAAGAAAACAAACACTTGTTAAAGATTGAAATAAAATCTGCAGCCTTGGCAAGGAAAAACAGATGAGGGCGTTCCCTATCTGTCTTCCTTGCAAGGTTTCAGGATTCTATTTACTTTTAAATGTAATTGTCAGAAAGTAAACATGCATTTATTTTAGACAACAATTCTAGTAAATATTTTTACACAGTAGTCTCCTCTAACATATTTTCTTTATATGTGCTACATAATGCTTGTTTTTTAGAAATTCTCACAGCTAGAATTTCAGCTGACTGCTTTTTCAGCTTATCAAGATCTGGATGGCAGATTGTTTTAAAGATAATCAGGGACAGTAAAGAAAGGTTTAAAGATTGCCAGGTTGGCCACCCTGACAAGAAAATTAGGATAGATACGAATATAGAAGCAGACAAGATAGAGTGAAAATTGAAAAGTGGGGGGGGGGGCATCTTGTAAATTCTTGATATTTCTCTTCATAACAGGACCCTGTTACAGTTCAAGACCTTTGCTTTTGTATGGTTTGACTCCTCCACAGTTCCCACATTGAACCATACCGTACTGTGATCGCTTTGAACCCAGGTGGCTACCCACCCTTATATCTGTAATTCTGTCCCTGTTGGTGAGTACCAGGTCTAAGATGACTCCCTCTTGGCGGGCTCTAACACTTGCTGTTTGAGACCAACCCCCTTCAGGCCATCCATGATGACTCTGCTCCTGGCTGTGGCTGCAGCATGTTTGCTCCAGTCCACATCTCGCAGATCGAAGTCTCCCTCCAGCAGAACTTCCCCTTTAGCTGTCATTCTGTGGATGGCTTCTTTAAGTACACTGTCCAGCTCTTCCCCCTTGTGTGGGAGGTCTGTAGTTCACTCCAGTATGAATGGCAGTACGATTACCCATCTCCAAATAGATCCACAGTGCCTCTGTCTCATCCTGCATTCCCTGTATCTCAGTTGCTTTAATTCCCTCCTTGATGTAGATGGCCACTTCTCCTCTCTTCTTACCCACCCTGTCCCTCCTGATCAGAGTGTAGCCAGAAATGGCTACATCCCAATCATGGTTTCCCATGAACGATGTCTGAGTGACAGTGACGATGTCTAGGTCTTCTTCAGCCACAAATCTCCCTAGGTCCAGGATCTTATTTCCCACACTGTGGGCATTTGCACACATGGGCTTCCAATTACTGTTGCTTCCTCTCCTAATGGTTCCCCTCCTCATCCCATGTCTTTCATCCATATCCCTCCTATCCATACTGCAATTTTGTCTTATTTCTACCACTTTACCTATTCTGTTACTAGGCATCTTTGGTGATCTCTCAACCTTAGGTTCCTCTCTGCTATTTTATTTTTTGGTTGGAGCTGTTTGCTTCACCCTGCTTGCTCCTGTCACCCCTCTTGGCTAGTTTAAATGCTTACTGATTAAACATTTAAAACTCTCACTTAGGATCCTGGTTCCCCCCTGGATAAATGCAGACCATCTGTCCTGTACAGGCCAGCATCCCTCCAGGAGGACCCCTGTCCCCAATAAATGCCAAAACCCTACTCTCCACACCAGTCCTTCAGCCATGTATTGAATCTTTTGGTGTGGAGTACCCTGTCCTACCCCTTGTCATTAACAGGCAACACCTCTGAAAAGGTGACAGAGTGTGCCACCTGTCTATGACTCCTCCCCAACTCCTTGAACCACTTCTACAGTACCCTAACCTCATCATCATCATCAAATCCAGATCTAGTTCTGGAGACCCCATGAAGAGGCAAGATGGCGGTGGTGTATGTGAGCTGCCTGAGCTATGTCTGAGCTGTATGTGTTTTTTATGAGCACTGAAGCTGTTTAAAGATGTGTTAGATTGTTTTTTCTTGATTTATTTTATTTTGCCCACTTTGTCAGTTTTTATCTGCGTTTGTGTTGGAGTGAGTCGGGCAAGTCGTACATTACGACATCGCGGTCCCGATAGTCCATTTTTGGTGCAGTTAAAAGTGTTTTTTTTAAACCGTGGTTTTGTGTTGGAGTGAGCCAGGCAAGTTGAGCATTACGATATCACGGTCCTGATAGTCCCCTTTTTGGCACGGTTAAAACTTTTTCTGAAAACCGCGGGTATCGTGGGGACAGCACCAGGACTCTCCATGGACTTTGAGGGGAGTTTTGGTGAACTGGGTTACTCCCTCTGGAAACCGTGGAAATCATGGATTTTGTGGGGCAGCCCTGAATTTGGTGGATGTTGAGAAGAGTTGTGCCTTGGGGCCATGTTATTCTGTTTTCGGAGCTTTGTGCACTCCTTAAAGGATTTGTGGATGCTGTGGAGCTGTGGAGTATTATGAACTCAGAGGGGAGTTTGGCAACTCCGAAGCCTTATGATTTTCAGCAACATATCCTGGGGACTGTGGTCTCTGAGTTTGTGAGTGAAATCTTCTTTGCCTGCCTTCATTGTGGTGGGAGCGCATGAAATATTAACATCTGAAGTGGGTTTTGCTGCATGACTAGAATTATTTTGGGGTGGTGAGAGCGCCTAAAGTCTAGATGCAGTAAATGAAGGTTTCTCTCATCTCTATCTGGATGTGTTGAGACTATCTGCTTGGCATACTGAGGACGGAAAGAAACACCTTCTCCCCTGAACATTTAGGTAGATGCTCCTCTCCTCTTGGTGTGGACAGTTTTCAGGGTTTTGGGCTGTTTTGGGAGGAACTGCAGGGATTTGAACCTGAGGGATCTTGTCCCTGTGGTTGTTGGTGGGGGACCTCAGTGGCTGGCAGGTGGCTGGGGTTATGGATTCCCCTTCTGGAGCAGCCTGCTGCCCTTGTGGATTTTACACACCTGTAGAGGGAGTGGGAATTTCATTCTGCCTTTTGGGTCATGGCTCATGTCTTGGCCTGTGTATGAGAGTGCTTTTTGGAAAGGATTGAAAAATAGCTGGTCTCTGGGAGGAATCTTTTGGAGAATTGAAGGAAGAGCTTGGACTTTCATTGGAACTGTTTGCACCTATTTGTTTTGTAATAATTTTGTTTTGTTTATATTTATTGGTTTATTTTAATTGTTTAATAGTGAGAGTGTTTCCATCTCTCTCCAGTGGTGAGAGGACTGGGTGGGGAAGGGAACTCATTATTTACTGTATTTTGTTGTATTATGTGTTTGGGTTTGGGGGGTGAGAGACCCTAAACTCTGTTTTGCTGTGTATTTGTTTAGTGGGTTATTTTGTTAAGGGGGGTTGTTAGGGGTTCTAAATTTTAGAGCCCGAATTGATGTTAAGTTAACTTGGGTGTTGGATGGGGTTTTAAATTATTCTTAATTTAGTATTATTAGTTTGTTAGTTTCATTTTCTTTTTTGGTTTCATTTGTTTAATTTTAGTTAGTAGTGTAGTTTATAGTATATGTTGGTTTTATTTTCCATAATTGTGTTAGGCTAAGTTAATAGTCTGAGCTGTAGCTAAATTATTGTTTCATTGTAGAGCTTTGTATTTATTTAAACTTTAGAGGTGGGTTAATTTCTGGATTGTTTATTATGTGTTGGGAAAATATTAGGACAGTCGGGTATTACTCCCACTCCAGGCTCAGGGATCTTTGCCCCTTCTCTTGTCCCCCCCATCCCCTAAGGTCTATAGACATTGCAGGGCCTTGGGGATTGTGGGGAGGAGGAGGAGGATGGGGACAGAGTCTGGAGGGGGAATGGAAAGGAGTGGGCGGATTGGGACAGTGAGGACAAGGAGATGCCCTGGGGCAAAATGGGCCCAGGAAAGGGGGCCTCCCTGCCTAGTACCCATACCCAAGGATTCTGACCATAGTCAGCAGGTAGCACGGTCATCCTCGGAGGCTCATCCCACTCGGGCGGTGTTATGTAATGCCAGGTCTATTAAAAACAAGACTGCTATTATAGCTGGTTTTGTTGAGTCATCTGACCTGGCGAGCATCACCGAGACCTGGCTTGATGAAAATGCTGGACCAGTTTTGGCGGCAGCAATTCCGGCCGGGTACTTGGTGATACACCGCCGGAGGGTGGATCGTACGGGTGGGGGTGTTGCTATTTGTTTTAAAACAGAACTGGGCCTAGTGGAGGTGCCGGTGGGAGTTACCAAATCCTTTGAATGCATTTTAGGCGAGGGTGTGGGGTGCAGGATACTTCTCATATACCGTTCACCAGGTGATGGGAATGTTTTCCTGCGGGAAGTCGCAGACTTCATTGTCGACCTAACATTGGGATCCCCCAGATGGTTGGTTCTGGGGGACTTCAATGCTTGGGTCGACGATGAACTCTCGCACTTTGGTCAAGACTTCCTCCAGTTAATGATTTCGCTGGGCTTCACACAGGTAATTTCCTCCTCGACCCATGTTGGTGGTCATTCATTGGATTTGGTGTTCCTCCTGGGGATGGAGATATCTGACCTGGTGGTGGAACCAGTCGGATGGTCAGACCATCACTCCATTGGGTTCAGTTTTGAGGCCACCCCTAGTCGGTCAGCCCCTATGGAAATGGTCTGGTACCGCCCATTAAGGGGTGTTTCCCCAGATGACCTGATGGCGGTGCTGGATCTATTGGGCTTTCCGAGAGATTGCATGGATCCAGGGGAACTGGTACGTGCCTATAATGAGGCGGTGGCAGGTGCCCTGGATTCTATTGCTCTTGTTTGTGTTTGCCCTCTCACTCTTCGCCCCAGGTCTCCTTGGTTTGATGAGACCCTGAGGGAGTTGAGAAGAGTTGGACGAAGGTTGGAGAGGTGTTGGCGGAGATCAGGTCTGGATAGTGACAAACTTATTTTGAATGACCATTATTTGGTCTATCAATCCGCAACCTCTCGTAAGAAGGCAGAATTCCTGTCCTGGGAGATTGCGGCTGCACAGAATTGACCAGCTCAGCTCTTCCAGACTGTGGACAGACTGTGCAATCCAGTCTGTCTTCAGACTGGAAAAGCTTTTTCTCAAGAACGAGGTGAGGAGTTTGCTCTGTTCTTTGCAGATAAGATTGCCAAAATCAGATCCGAGATCCATTTGACCCTCTCAAATGGGAGTTGTGATGGCCGGCAGGAGATGTCGGACACCCAGTTTGTGTGGTCTGACTTCAGCATCCCCACAATCGGTGACATTGTGATGGTTATCCAATCACTGCGTCCGACCAACTGTGATTTGGACCCGGGCCCCACGTGTCTCTTAGTGGATTGTGTAGATAAAATCAGCCCGGCTCTTGCTGAGATGGTCTGGAGGTCCTTGGAGAGGGGGTCTTTTCCAGATCCTCTTAAGGAGGCTGTGGTTAAGCCCCTTCTTAAGAAGTCCTCCTTGGACCCGGACTGTCTAGCTAATTACAGGCCTGTCTCTAACTTACCCTTTGTGGGTAAAGTTATCAAGAAGGTGGTCGCATCACAGTTGGATGATCATCTGACCAACAACAATGTCTATGATTCTCTCCAGTCTGGATTTAGGAAAAGGCATAGTACCGAGACAGCACTTGTACCGGTACTAAATGACCTCTTGATAGCTAGAGATTGAAGGACCTGTTCCATCTTGGTCCTTCATGATCTCTCTGCAGCATTTGACACTGTGGACCATGGTGTGCTATTGGAATGCTTGCGATCTATCTGTGGACTGTCTAGTACAGTCCTAGGGTGGTTTTGATCGTACCTTGAGGGTAGGACTCAGAGGGTGGTGTCAGGAATTTTTTCCTCGGCATCAGTCTCCCTATCCTGCGGGGTACCGCAGGGTTCCATTTTGGCACCCATGTTGTTTGCAGTGTACATGCTGCCGCTAGGGGTGATTATTAGGTGGTATGGCTTGGGTTTTCATTGCTATGCAGATGATACCCAGCTGTACATGTCCTTTGTGCCCGGCCAGGATGCTGCCTTTTTGGTCTTTAACAACTGCCTTGCCGAGATCCAAGACTGGATGAATGTGAGTTGGCTGCGGTTGAACCCTGAAAAAATGGAGGTGTTGGTTGTGGACCAGGGTCACTGTGAGGCGGGTTTGTTAGCGGATCACCCTCGGGCTTATGGCTTGGGGATGTCCAGCTGACTATCTCAGACCGGGTGCGGAACCTTGGCTTTGTATTTGGTGACTGTCTGACCTTTAAGTCTCAGGTGTCAGCAGTTATCAAAACCTCTTTTTATCATCTGAGGAACATCGCCAGGGTGAAGCACCTGGTTCCTCCAGAGGATCTTCCAACTTTGATCCATGCCTTCGTTACCTCCCGCCTGGACTATTGCAGTGCCCTATACCTAGGGCTTATGGGGATTGAACTTCACTGCCTGCAGCTACTGCAGAATGCAGCAGCCAGGCTTTTGACTGGTTCTTCTAGGTTCAGTCATATAAAGCCTGTGCTCCGCGGAATGCACTGGCTGCCAGTTTGTTGGTGAATCACCTTCAAGGTCGGTTTGCCGACTTGTAAGGCCCTACATGATCAGGGACCTGCTTACCTGAAAGATCTCCTGCATCCCTACTGTCCCCCCCCCCTCCCGATCCGATCCACTGACGAGGGATTGCTAGAAATTCCCAGGGTCTGTTTAAAAACTTCAGGGGCAAGATCTTTTAGTTTTATGGCCCCGACCCTGTGGAATTCTCTACCTCGTCAGGTACGAAATTGCCTGACTGTCCAGAGTTTTAAAGTAGCTTTGAAAACCTACCTTTTTAACAAAGCTTTTAATGATTGTTAATTATTTAATTTTAATTCTGTTTAAATTCTGTTTAAATATTTATTGTTTTATGTCATTTGTAAAGGCACCTTGGTTTAAGAAAGGCGCCTTAAATAAATAAAGACTGATTGATTGATTGATTGATTGATCAAGGTCATGGAGGACAATGACATCTTGCTTCCACTCCAGTTCTGCTGTCCCAGCAATCCTGAGGATATGCTTTCCATCCTTCCAAGCCATAGCTCCAGGTAGGCACATCACCTCCCTCACACACACACCCTTCTCCTGCTCCCAGGTCTACTCCCCTAATGATAGAGTGTCCCACCAGGAGTTGCTTTCCTCCTCCTCTGTAGCCCTCTGCTTCCCCCCCTCAGGGTCTCTGCTGTGGAGGACCCCACATCCTCCTTGGTATCCAATGCAGGTGCCTCACTGGGGCAGCCCTGCCCTGCTAAAGAAGCAAAGGGATTATGGAGTGGAACTATGGGAGGGATGTGCTCTCCCCCACTTCCCTCACCCTTCCCAAGCTCACCTTAGTCTAGCCGCTCCTCATCCTTGGCAACTTTTGAAACAGCAGGGGCAGATCTGGTGATCCCTGGGCAGAAACCTAGCCAACTCAGCCTGGGAATGAGACACCTCTGCCTTCAGCCCAGAGAGGGGATTGCAGATAGGACAGCACCACATCCTCCAGAAAGTCCCCCTGAAGACTGCCGCCCCACAGCCACTGCACTGTACCACTCACATCATGTGTGCTTGTGTCCTCTGATTTAGCCCCCTATCTTTTTTTTTCCTTATCCCTTTACTACTTTCCTGATGTGTCTAACATCCTTGGCTTTGTGCCCTGTAACTCACACTCAGCATGTTCCGGCAAACCCTCCCTTTCTGTCTCCACAGGAAGTACTACCTTCTGCAATCAAACTCCAGTGCCTATAGAACTGGAGCTAGCCCCGAGTGTGAGGGAAGGTAGAATTGTCCAAATAGGAGTGTTTTTTGTTGATTGACTCCTTGGTGACATTTGTTCGTTCTTTTTTTTTCTGACCCCTGTTGCTGCTATACTTCACTCTCTGCTCCAATGCCGTGCTGAAGTGGCATGTGGTTTCAGAGGACAGATAGGCTGACTGTCAGGAACTATCAGCCCTGTCCTTTGACTCTCCATATGATCTCCCTTTCCCACAGTGAGAGCTGTTTAAAATTCTGTTTACTTTGTCATCGCTTGACCATACCCTCCTATTCATTGCAGAAGCCCTCAGATGTCCTTCTGGATGCTACTGGATGCTCGCCCTTTCCTGATCTTGTCCTTGTAGAAGTGTATTTGTTGATTTTCTCCTTATTGCTGCTGGCTCATCGTTCCCTTTTTTTCTGATCTGTGCTGCTGCTGCTGTTGTATTTCACTCGCTGCTCTGATGCTGTGCTGGATGCAGCATGTGGTTTCAGAGGACAGAGGGCTGAATGCCAGGAACTATTAGCCCTGTCCTCTGACTGTCCCTATGATCTTCCTTCCCAACAGTGAGAGCTATTAAAAGCTCTGGTTACTTTGGTGCCATTCGACCGTGCCCTGTTGGTTGCATCTGCACTCGCAGATCTTTCTGGACACTACTAGATGCCTTCCCCTTGCTGATCTTGTTCATGTAGGAATGTGTTTGTTGAGTGTCTCCTTAGTGCTGCTTGTTTGTTACCTTTGTCAGATTCCTGTTGCTGGTGCTGTACTTCACTCGCTGCTCCTATGCCATTTTGTATGCGGCGTGTTGTTTTATAGGACAGAGGGCTAACTGTTGGGAACTATCAGCCCTGTCCTTCAACTCTCCCTGTGAGTTCCCCTCCCTGCAGTGAGAGCTATTTAAAGCTCTGCTTACTTTGGCATCATTAGACCATGCCCTCCTATTGATTGCAGCTGCCCTCAGATGTCCCTCTTGCTACTACTCAGTGCCCCCCCCTTGTTGATCTTGTCCATGTAGGAATGTGTTTGTTGAGTGTCTCCTTAGTGCCACTTGCTCATTCCCTTTTTTCTGATCCCTGCTGCTGTTTCTGCACTTCACTCACTGCAGTGAGTACATGTTCAGTTCCTTTAGCCTACTGTCATATGGTAAGTCCCCCAGATCTTTGATAATCTTTGTCACCCTGTGTTGCACCCCCTCCAGTAGCTTAATATACCTCTTCAGGTATGAGTGCCAGAACTACATGCAATACTCCAGGTGTGGCCTAACCAGTGATCTCTACAAAGGCGGAATCATCTCCCCCCTCCTTGAGGATATTCCCCCAGCAATACAACCCAGCATTCTGTTAACCTTTGCAGCCACCTTTCTACATTGTGCTGAGTTGTTCATTGCCCCTGTAATGAGCACCCCCAGATCCTTCTCCTCCTCTGTCACCGTCAAATGCTCACCTCCCAGATGGTAGCTCCTCCTCGGGTTCTTAGCACCAAACTGCAGCACCTTGCATTTTTTGGCATTGAACCCCAACTGCCAGGTATCTGACCAGGACTCCAGCTTAGCCATATACTCCTGAAGCCCTTGCCAACCCCCTAGGCCACTGACCACTGCCGCCATCTTGGTGTCATCAGCAAACAAACTGATTTTGCTAATGATGCCCACCAAAATGTCTACAATGAATATCTCAAACAGCAATGGTCCCAACACTGAGCCGTGCAGAACTCCACTCATCATCACCCTTGGGATGATAGCTCCCCACCACCACAACTCTCTGCTGTCTCCCCTGTAGCCAGTTCACCACCCAGCCCAACAACTTTTCTCCCACCCCTGTATCTTGTAGCTTACTTACCAGCCTCCCATGTGGTACAGAGTCAAATTCCTTACTGAAGTCTAGATACAGGATGTCCACTGCATAGCCCCTGTCCAGATGCCTAGTTACCCAATCATAGTACTGTACCAGGTTTGTCTGGCATGATCTGCCACAACAAAGCCATACTGCTTACTGTTCTGCAGCCCATTTGCCACCAGAAGGACACCAGCTTCTCCTTCAGGATTGTCTCAATCAGCTTTCCCACTATGGATGTGAGGCTTACCAGTCTATAGTTCTCTGAATCATCTCTGGGGCCACTCTTATGCAGAGGTACCACGTGAGTCATCCTCCAATCCAGAGGTATGCACCCTGCATCTAGTGAGACACTGAATAGGTCTGCCAAATTCATTGCTAGTATCTCTGCCAGTTTCTTCAGCACCCTGGGATGAATGCCATCCAGCTCTGGTGCCTTGTCTACCCTCAGCATCCTCAATCCCTCCAGTACCCTGTCCACAGTGACCTCCCCTGTCTGTCATACTCTCTCCCTCCCTACCTGCCTGCAATGCCCCCCTTGGGCATCTCCCCCTTTTTCTTAGTAAATACCAAGGAGAAGTAGTTGTTCAGCGCTTCTGCCACTTTCCCCCTTACCTCAACCCACCCCCCTCCCTCTTGATTCTTACTATATTGTCCTTGCAGCCCTTTTCTCCCTAATTTACCTGTAGAATTCATTTTCTCCCTCCTTAATGCTTTGTGCCAGCCTGAGCTCCTTTGATGCCTTTGCTGCTCTTACAGCCTCTGTCACCTCCTTAGCTTCCTTCAGGTACTCCTTACTGTCCTCCACCTCTCCCTGTTTTCTTGTACCTTCTAAAGGTGGCTCTTTTCCTCCTAATCCTTTCAATGACTCCATTGGTCATCCATCTAGGTTTCTTAGCCCTCACCTTTTTACTCCTAGTCTTAACATAAGCTTTCATTGCCTCTGCTACCGCCTACTTAATGAGCTCACACCTCTGGTTAGTGTCCATACTAGGGTCAATTTTTGCCACATGCTTTTTAACTATTTCCTCCATCCTCACAAAGTCAGGCCCCCTGAATTCCAATACACCTGCATCAGACACTACTCATTCCTTATCCGTTTCCAATGTGAATCATACCAAGTGGTAGTCGCTCCACGCCAGTGGCTCTTCCACCCTCAGTTCCCTCACAAACTCCCCATTTGCCAGCACTAGGTCAAGGATGTTCCCCAACCTGGTTGGTTCACTGACCATCTGCATTGGGAAGTTGTCCTGGAATGCATCTAGCACCACCTGCTCCCCCCTATTAATTGTGACTGGAGTATTCCAGTCCACTTCCATTATGTTGAAGTCCCCCACTATCACTACACTCCCCTTTCCATAGGCCCTCCTGATCTGCCCCACTAATTCCTTGTCTAGTTCTTTAGTCTGGGAGGGTGGCCTGTATACCACTCCCATCTTGATAGTCCTATTTCTGGAGTTCTGGATCTGCACCCACAGTGCCTCGGTACTACCCTTCTCCCTCTCCTCCCTCATGCACGTCAGTCCTTCCCTCACATACAGCACCATCACCCTTTTTCCCATTTACTCAATCCTTGTGGAAGATCCTGTGCCCTGGTACTGCCAGGTCCCAGTCATGGTGCTGGGTGGCCCATGTTTTGGTAATTGCTGCCATGTCCACCTCCCCTTCTGTCATGAGGGTCTGATGCTCCACAGCTTTGTCCCCCAGGTTTCTAGCACTCAAGGTGACCACCTTCCACCCTCTTACCTTCCCCCTCACCCTTCCTTCCACCTCCTTATAGCGTCCTCCCCCATACCTGCCCCTTATCCCCTGTCCCTGTCCTGGGGGTAATCTTATCTGACTTCCCTTCCAATGGCCTCTGTTTTCCTCCTGTCAACTTGCCACCCCCCCACTCCTAGTTTAATTATCCAGACTCTTTTATGTAGTTACTTATCCCCTTTTTCCACACTTTCTTGCCCTCCTTGCATAGGTGGAGTTGATCATTTGAGTAGAGGCTGTTGTCCACCCAGGCCCTCCCCCCCCAGCCCATACCCTCTGGCCTGACACCAAATTCGTAGCCATTTGTTAAATTCCCCTATCCTCTCCTTTTCTACTGTGCTTGCCCTGGGAACAAGAAGTATCTCTGAGATGGTTACTGATCTTCCTGATCCTTCGGATAGTGATCCTAACTCCTCAAACCTCCTCTGTACCACTGCTACCATCCTATCAGCCAGGTTGTTTGTCCCTAAATGCAGAATTAAATGAGGTTTCTCCCTACCCCTTTTGGAACATTTCAGTACTGACTGCCCCACCCTCTCCACTGTCATTCCTGGCATGGCCTCCACCCATATGCGCTATGTCTCTCTGTCCCCCGCTACCCCACCTGACACCCCTTAGTACTGTCTCCCAACACCAGGATTCCACCTCAATTTCCCACCATGTGCTCACCCTCCTCCCTTCTCCTACCCTTCTATGCCTCTTCCTCCTCCTGTGCATTAGTTTCCTTGTTCACCCCATTACACCATCCTCATCTGTACTCCCCCAATGCCTCTTTCATCTTGGCTACCAACTGTTACACCACCAGGCTCTTCCCCCTTCTTTCCTCACCTCCCACCAGGACTGCAAAATGATTTTGCATAGACCCAACTCCTAGGCCTACCTTTGCTGTCTTTCCCATGCTAGCCCTTCTTCCCCTTCTGCCACCTTCACCCTCTCCCCCTCTTCTTTCCCCCTGACTCCTCCATGTTTGTTCCCCTTCTTTCTTTTTTATTTTATTTTATTTTTATTTATTTATTTATTTGTGTCTAGGATTACAAAGTACCTTTGAGCCAAGGCTCTTTTACAAAGGTTCCAGTCATGCTGGTTACAGGGTAACAGACACTAAAACATAAAACAGTTACAGGTACATGGTTTTAGACAGTAATTTTGCTTGACAAAATCAGACTGAGTGATGAGTAACTCAAGAAACAATAGGAGGAAGAGGGCAAGAAGGGGAGAGGGCTGAGCGTAGGGGAAGACATAGGTGTGGAGGGTCAGGGTGAGGCAGCCGAGGGGCCTTGGCAGGACAGACACAGGGCAAGTGCATTAGAAGTTGCATTGGACAGGTAAGTGCAAGAAGAGAGGGCAGAAACTGACACCTATAAGGTCAGAAGCAGCGTAGGGAATGAAGATGTTATGGGGTGCAAGCACAGGTGGAGGTGCCAGTTATGAAGTGGCGGAGCTTTTTTTTGAATGCTCCAAGCATTGCTGTGGATGAGGTGTCACTAGAGAGCTCATTCAGCCAACTCAGAGCCCTGTATGCAAATGACCTTTGGCCTTGGGATATGCGGCAGTGGGGGATTTGAAGGATTTGGGGCTTAGAGCTCCTGGTGTTGCGGTTGGTGATTTTGGGTTTTAGGAGGGTGCTGACTTCTGGTGGTGCCTTTCCCATCATGATTGTCTTAGCAGTGATGCAGGTTTGGTATTTGATTTGGTTGTTCAGTTGCAGCCAGCCTGTTTTGGAGTAGAGGTCGCAGGTGTGGGTGAGACGGTGGGAACCAGTAACAAGTCGGCAGGCTTAATTGAGGGAAGTTAAAACACGCCTGAGAGATGAGGTTGTGGCAGATCCATAAATCATGAGACCGTAGTCAATGATGCTGATGATGGAACTCTGGACAGCTATGGACAGAGCTTCTGGGGTTAGATGTTTCCTATGTCGGAATAGTAGGCCCATCCTGGTGTTGGCTACTTTTGTCATGTTATTGATGTTTGGGACATAGGAGAGATTACAGTCAAGGGTGAGGCCGAGGTATTTGAAGGTATGAACTTGTTCGAGGGTGATTCCTTGCTTGGTTTTAATGGAAAGTTGATATTGTTTGTGTTTGTTTTGGGAGCTGCAGAAGATCATGGTCTTTGTTTTTTTCTGGTTGAGTATAAGTCTGTGTTTTGTGAACCAGTTTTCGACTGCAGAGAAGGCCTGTTGGAGGTTACTTTGTAGATGAACTGGATCATGGTGGGATGCCAGGATGACAGCATCATTCACGTAGAGTAGGATCTGTTCAGGGCAGGATTCTGGCAGTGAGTTCAGAAAAAGGCTGAAAAGGAGGGGGCTCAAGATTGAGCCCTGTGGGACACTGGACCGGACTGGTCTTTGGTCTGAGAGTGTGCCAGCAATTCTCACTCTTTGGGAGCAGTTGCTTAAGTAGCTTTTTAACCAGTTCACTGAGTTGGGTGAGAGCCCTGATAGTCAAAGCTGGGCAAGTAGGAGATTGTGGTTGACGGTATCAAAGGCTTTAGTTAAGTCGATGAAGGTGGACCCAGTAAGATGACTGTTATCGAGTAAGTGATGGATTGCACCAGTGAATTCAAGTAACACTGTGGAGGTGTTTTGACCTTTTCTAAAGCCATGCTGCTCCTTGCACAGGATGTTGTGATTGTCTAGGAAGTCGCTGAGCTGGTCTGACATAATCTGTTCTAGGGCCTTGGAGAGTGGAGGTAGGATGGAAATTGGACGGTAATTCTCAGTAGCTGTTTTATCACCACTATTATGAATTGGGGTTACTGTGGCAGATTTCCATAAGTCAGGTAACTGGCTGAAGCTGAGGGAGAGGTTGAAAATCTTGGCCAGTGGTCGGAGTACTTCTTCAAGTATGATTGATAGCAGTTTGAGGTTGAGGGAGTCACTGCTGGCTCTGGAGTTGCAAATGGCTTTGGTAATGTAGCTGCAGACTTGATGCATTTTTACTGCTTTAAAGTAAAAAGAAGGGTGGCTGGAGGTGGCTGGGGGGGCAAGGGGAACCACCTCATTGAAAAAACCCTGTGGGAGTACAGCACTGAGGTCTGCGAAGGTGTCATTGAATATGTCAGCAATGAGTTTCTAGTCAAGTGTAGTTTCACCATTTATGCTGAGTACTGATGGAGGTGATTTAGATTGCTTCCCAGTGCCTTCTTTAATGTTATTCCAGAAGTCCCTACCATTGCCCCATGAGTTAGTGAGAGCATTATGGAAATAGGTGGTCTTCGTATCCCGGATATATTTTGTGCAGTCATTTGGTGCACGTTTATAGTTAGCAATATCAGCTTGTCTCCCGGTGTTTCTGGCAATCTCCCAAAGGTGGTCTCGAGCTTTTAGTCATCTAAGTTGGTCTCCGGTGAGCCAGGGGTTGCATAGGGCTTTGGCCTTGCACTTCTTGAAGGGTGCAAATATGCTGCATGCTTGGTTGAAGATCCTGACGTAGTGTTCCAGTGCAGTGTTCACATTGGTTGCAGTGAGAATTGTGGACCAATCCTGTTGACAAAGGAAGGTTTTGAGATGAGGTAGCTTGCCTCTAGGTAGAACCTGACTAGTAATGGTTTTGGGGGAGGCTTCAATCAATCAATCAATCAATCAATCAATCAATCAATCACTTTATTTAACCAGGCATAAACACCATTGAGCAAGCTCATTTTCAAGGTGGTCCTGGGCATTAATACAATACAGTACACTTCATAAGATTACAATTATGGTGGACAATGCTGCTGCTGCAGAAAAAAAGGAAAAACATTGTGAAGGTGCCAGTCAATATGGGCCTATACATACCGGTCAACATAATTAACATGCAAAGGTACATAATGATAAGCTTTACTGAAATGAGAAGAGACAACAATCCCTTATAGTCTCCGCTAAGTAAGAGCTCATACCTAAATGATAAAAAATAAGGTGGTATTAAGGAATAGGGTAGAAATTGGGGTGAAAGAGTAGGCAGCCAAATGGGAGGCCAGAATAGGTAAAAGGTAGAGAATAGGCAGGGCCATCTTGGATTATAGGAACTAGGCTTGAAGGTCCTAGGTTTCTGTTGTTAGGAATGTGGGGTGGATGAGATACTTAGGCGTAGGATTTGAGAGTGGCACCCGGGCTTAGGGGTCATCGGCGTCTGAAACAGTTGCATGATTCCTTCAGATAATCCATTAATAGAGCTTTGAATGTGAAAATGCTTGGAAGTGAGGATAATTTTAATGAGTCCTGCATACTGTTCCAAAGTGATGGAAGTGAGAAGTTGATTGCTGCTGAGCCAAGGGTAGTTTTTACTCTAGGAATTTGGAAGCAGATTAAGGAGAAGCTTGATGAATTTATTGGACCAGTAGCAGATGATGGGGGAGTGGTCACTAAGTGTGTCAGGGAGGACAGTGGTGTTTGTGATCCTGGCAGGATGGCTTGTCATGATCCAATCCAGAAGGGTGCTAGTACCCATTTTATAGTTTGTCCTGGTTGGGGAGCTAACCATCTGAGAAAGGTTTGCTGCCGCTATCAAGTCCCTGTATGCCCCTGCCTCTGCAGCAGGCCAGTTAATATTAAAGTAACCAAGGAGGATGGTTTCTGAATCAGGTGAGAGAGATTTGGTAAACTCCAGGACTGTGTTAAGCCCATTACCTTGCTCTCTCAGTGGAATATAGACTGTGACAACTGTGATGGCTTTATTGTGTGCACCGAGAAGGATCTTGACAGGAAGAATCTGTGCAGTAGTGGTTTGGGGAGGTTAAGTTGATGAGGTGCCCCAGGATCGTGTCCTTAAGGTATAGGGTGCAGCCACCTCCTCTTTTTGATGTTTGATCAAGTCAGTAGACATTATACCCAGAGAGGGTGATGGCTTGGTTGGGAACTGAAGGTGAGAGCCAGGTTTCTATGACTGCTAGTATGTCTGGGTTAGCTGGCAGGCAAAAGTCTGAAGGGCGTCAATTTTGTGAAGAAGACTGCATATGTTAAGTGAGATTACTGAGAGGTATCCTGGTTGATTGGTCTGAGTTGTTCTTATTGTAGGGGGCTGGTCTGGGATTGGGATGAATGTTTTCTGACAATAGAAGGAGAAGAAGTATACGTTTTAGAGTACTGGTGTGAGATCCCCTCCAGCCACTTCTCCTACCTGCCATTTTGTTCTGCTGTTTGACCTTGGTCCCCCTGACACAATGTTCCATGGCCTGTGCCTTCTTGGTTCCAAGACCCCCACCTCATGCCCCCTCCCGCTCTCCCCCCTGTCAACTTACAGTGCCTTTCCTCCTCATCTTCCCTACTGCCACCATGTTCAGTTGGTCAGTGACCCACCATGGCCTACTGTGCCATCTGCAGCTGCTCCTGCAGTCCGCTGATCTCTTCTTTGAGCTTCCCTATTTGGATGCACACTAACATCCCTCTGATCTCCACACCATTTTGAGAAATAGCGGTGATCCACAGTTGCTGCAGCCCACTACCCATCCCAAATCTCTATTTGCCTACCAGATCCCCCCCCAATATCCAATGAAAGACACCCCTCCCTCCCCAAGCCTTCCCTACTCTTCCTCCACCAAAACTGGACATGTTCCCCTCCTGCACCCAAATCCATTCACTTAAGCTCTTCCTTTAAGGTGGCTGAGCAGCCTATTGCAAGCCCTTAACTCTACTACTCCCACTATAGGTTTCCAAACCTTGTAGAGTCTCCTTTTTACATAAATGCTATAGAGACTACTGTTGCAGTTGTCTGTTCCTACAATTGAATTGAACTCCTCATCCTCTGTGCCCTTATGAGAGTTGCTAAGGTGTAATGAGTAGACTCCTTTAAATGTCCCACCAAAATAAATACACTTTCCATATAATACATCTACAATTAACTAAGGATAGCCACCCAAATACTCGCTCTGCCCAAAAACATCGAGTAGCAAAGCACACCAACAAAAGGCCACAATACCTTATTCCTGAAGAAAATGTCCGTCTGGCCATCCAACAGATTCTTCCTCCTCTCCACTCCTTTGATTCTCCACCCTGTGCCTGCTCATCATTGGCCAGGCCCCCCATTGGGCATGGAGCCTGAGACCATTTAATTAGGTGTGGTGGTGTGGGCGGTGGGGTGGGAGAAAATTAAACTTAAAGTTGAACTACTGTACGGCTGGGCTCCTGCCTTTTAATGCCCAACTGCCAATTTGAGCCTTGCACTCCTGCTCCTGATTGGCTCCCTTTGGGAATCCATTCCTCCGTTTGGCTTCTCACTGCCGATGCAGCATCTCCCATGCCTCTGGACTGCCTGCCATCTCAGGTTAAACTTATGGCTTCTGCTGCCTTCCTGGTTGCCGCCAGTGCTGCCAGACCTTTAGTCGTTGTTGCAGCCCACCTTCTCTGTCACAGGTGTGGCCTCTCCCTCATCTCCAGCTACCCCCTCTTATACGATGGCTGTGGTTGTGATCTAACTGCCCTACCCCATGGTCAAAAAAGTTCACCCACAGTGCAGCTGGGCTCCTGCCTTTTAAGGTCCAACAGCTGATTTAAGCTTTGTGCTCCTGCTCCTGATTGGTTCCCTTCGGGAGACCATTTCCCCTGGTTGGCTGTCGCAGCTTCTCCCATGCCTCCAACTTCCCAACCCCTTGGGCTAAACTTGCTGCTTCTGCCATCTCCCTGGTTGCCTCTGGTGTGGTTCAACCTTCAGCTGTTGTTGCAGCCCACCTTCTCCACTGCAGGTGCAGCCTCTCCCTTGCCTCCGACTACCCCCCTCCTATACTACAGCAATGGTTGCTGCCTGACTGCCCTACCCCACGGTCAAAAAAGTTGAACTCCGGGACCAATTCACATTACCAAATTTTGGATGCCTGCCTGCAATAGCAGCAGAGCTACAAACTTTGAAATATTTTTAACATTTTCACATAATTTAACAAATAATTAAATTGTGAAATTATGAACTCAAGTAACTTACAATTTATATAGACAACTACCTCCCTATTTGGCAGTTTCTAAGACTATTTCAAGAAAGTATGCAACTACATTTTCAGTTATTCATATCCAAATGTGACTAGGTTGTAAGCATAGAATTATTTTCAGAAATTTTCATAGCAATACTCAGTCACCAGATTTTGTGTCCCTGTATGTTCATGCCCCTCATGCATATGTCATGAAACTTGACATATCTTTACTGCCTCTTTCAAAAAGTAAGCAGAGCATAAGAAAGTCATATTTTAGGTCTATAGCTATAAATATAGGATACACAATGGGCTGGAGTGGGATATGGAAAATATTCTCACTCCTACAGAGTGAGCTCTGTATTCTCATGAGTTCCAAAGGCATGAGTGAGAATACACAGCTCACTCTGCAAGAGTGAAAATATTTTCCATATCCCACTCCTGCCCATCATGTGTGCAATTTATACCACAGGGGTGAGAGCTTTAGTAACAATTTTTCTGAGTCTGTGTGTTTCCTGCTCATTCTGTGTGTGCTGTCAGTGTGCGTGTGTGTTCTGAATGGACTGGGAGTCAAAAACACAGGTGTGTGTGTTTTGCAAAGTTAATTGAGTGAGTCAGAGGCTCAGTGAGAAAGACAAACTGCTGCAGGTAGCACTGAGAAACAGAACCTGCTTTGTAAGAGTTTCATTTAGAATTCAGGTTGTTTTGAAGCTGAGATCAGCACAGTAATGGGCTAGGAATGTTAAAAACACAGTGGGATACAGGTGAGAGTCTTTTGCAAAGCTAATTGAGTAAGTTTCAGCTTCAGTGAGAAAGAGAAACTGTTTTCTGAAGCAGTTTCCTTTAGAATGCAAGCTGCAGTGCAGATATCCTCACTCTGGTGACATCAGCAGAGTGTGGATAAATGTCATCTTCAGGATGTATTCTCACTGCAGTAGAAATAACACAGGATATCCTACTGAGAAAGCTCTCACCCAGAGGTATAAGACTGAGTTATTCCAATTAAAACATTTCAGGGACCCCACATACTCTTTGTGGATCAGAAACCTTCTAAAGGGTAAAAATGAGGGATGCCCCTCCTGGTAACAGTTGAAATGTACGAACATGAAACTGATTTCTCATATTTTCTGATTCATTCTGAGGGCATATTCAGTCCCAATGAAATATATGATATACTAAAAACCTGCAGAACTTAAAGAATGGGTTAATATGAAAGGAAATTGATTATATAGAATAAGATTTAGAATATGTTACAGTAAAACAGTAATGGAATATACTCAAAATTCCCATTGAAATGCATAAATGTTGGCTAATATTAAAGAGTAAATTTGGTTTGTAAGTTATTTTTTTCTTACATTGACATTTTTAAAATAATGGAATGGTATGGAATGTTGATTGTTTCCTCAGGAAAACCTGAGGTGCTGCATCTTCCTTATTCATTAAAGCTATCTGTTTTACTGGTATTTTTTTCCTATTGTTGAAATATCAAAATATACTGTAAATATAATATTCTATAATAATATTCTGTATTTTTATGTCGCCTTTCAAAAACCAAGGTGACTAACAAATATAAAATAACGTATCAGACAGTCCAAACATTTTAAAAATAAAACAAGAAATACAGTTGAAAAAGAAATCAGTCATCAAATGCCTGGTACCACAAGCATGTCTTTCATGCCTGCTTGAATCCCTCCACAGTTGTGCACTCCTGTAACTGACTGGGTAGAGAATTCCAAAGGGTTGAGACCACATGCATAAATGTAAAGGCCCCAGAAGATTTCAGGCACACCCTCAGAATCTCTAGTAACCCCTTGGCTGAGCAGAGTGATCACTCAGGGCAGTAAGGAACCAGGAGCTCTGTCATGCAGTCTAGGCCCTGTCCGTGTAGGGCTTTAAAACTCAGTAAACTGACTTTAAAGGTAATCCACCACTGTACTGGCAGCCAGTGCAGTCCACGCATCGCTGGAGAAATATGACAGGACCGGGAAGTCCCCATCAAAATCCGAGCCACAGCGTTTTGCACTAACTGCAAGCAGTGGATTTCCACCCCAGTAAGCTCTAGGCAAAGGGAGTTGCAATAGTCCAAGCACGAGGTCACAAAGGCATGGACCAGTGTAGGAAAATCACCAGATGGAACAAGGTGCTTAATCCTGGAGATATTCCTCAGGTGGTAAAAAGAGGACTTGATGACAGCTGACACCTGCAAATGCAGAGTCAGCCCTTCATCAAAAATTACAACCAGGTTTCACACCCGTTCAGAGGTCAGGAGTGGTAAACCCCCAAGGAAAAGCCCAGAGGGTAAGCCAGCCCCTGGCCCCCCTATCTGGCAAGCCCAATCCACAACCAGCACCTCAGTCTTTTCCAAGTTTAACTTCAGCCAACTTGAGTCTATCCAGTCCTGGATTTCTGCGAACCAGTTTTTGAAGACTGAGAGAGCTCCATCCTGGTCAGGTGCAAAAGAAAGGTAGAGCTGGGTATCATCAGCATAGCTGTGAAACCTCAGCCCATACCTTCTTACAATGTCTCCGAGGGGCAACATGTACACTGCAAACAACATGGGTGACAGTACTGAACCCTGAGGAACCCCACATGACAAAGAAACTGGGTCCGAAGAATGAACTCCAGACACCACTCTCTGAGTTATTCTGGTGAGAAAAGATGTAAACCACCGGAGGACCACACCCAACAGTCTGCAGGTGAACCTTAGGCGATCAAATAAGACCCCTTGGTCCACAGTGTCAAATGCTGAAGAGAAATCTAGAAGAACCAAGATAGAACATTTTTTTCCAATCTCTAGCCATCAGGAGATCATTGAGCACCTGAACCAGTGCTGTCTCAGTACTGTGCCTCTTTTGAAAACCAGACTGGAGGGATTCACAGATGTCATGGATGGTCAAATGGTTCTCTGGTTGTATGGCTACTACTTTCTCAATCACCTTCCCCAAAAAGTGGAGGTTAGAGATTGGCCTGTAGTTCGTATGGCAGTCGAGGTCCAAAGAAGCTTTCTTCAAGAGGGGTGTTACCACTGCCTCCTTCAGGGAGCTAGGAAACTCTCCTGTTTCCAAGGAGCACCGGACTATCTGTGCTAGGACCGTACTGATGGAATCAGTACAACCCAAAATCAGGGAAGTTGGTCCTGGGTCCAAACTACAGCATGTGTGGTACACACCCCAGACAATTTGCATGACATCTATGAACTCCAGTTGTTCAAAGGTACTCCAGGAATGCTGAGGGCCAGTGACCATGCGCTGGTGAAACACAACACCCATAGAGCATGCCGGTTGGAGTACCGCCCTGATGTCAGCCACCTTAGTTGCAAAGAATCGAGCAAGTTTATCACACTCTACCTGTGAAAAAACTTTTCGAACTTGTAGACAGACTGGGTTGCACAGTCTGTCTACAGTGCAAAAAAGCTGAGCTGGTTGATTCTGAGCAGCTGCAATCTCCCCAGACAGGAACTCTGCCTTCTTACAGGTGATTGCAGATTGATAGACATGATAATGATCCATCAATTTAAGGTGGTCGGCATCAAGGGTGGATTTCCACCAGCAACGCTCTAACCTTCATCCTACACAAATTTCTCTAGTCAAAACAAGATGTACAGAATTCATTTTGTTCTGGGCCTAACCCCTTTTGTTGTCAGAGAGTCCCTCTTAACAAAAACTCCACAGAAGGCAGCATTCTCATCTAAGAGTGGGTGCTGCAAAAATATAGAACAATGTAAAAAATGAGAAACAAGCACTCCAGACAATGAACATTCAGTGAGAGTTTTTTACTGAAGAGATTTCATGGTATGTACAACATCAGTACAGCATTAAAGCACAATGATAATTTAAAGCTCCCACTCAAATGTCTGCCTCAGTACCTGGGGGTATGGTACCCCTTCATCAGGATGCCCTCTTAACAAATATAATTCCTTAGATTGCAACCGAATATCACAAGTTTCCTCAGTGAGTAATATTCATTGTAGTAAGGATCAGTGGAAAGTTGGATTGCCAGATTGTAATCTTATTTGACCTACTTAGAATCAATTGGTTTTCCATTGTTTTCTGTTGGTTGAGGTGCACCAGAGCCATGCAGTCCCTTTACAACAGAGCATAGTGGCATAAGACAACTCATTAATGAGGTTATAAAAACACTGTGGCCAGAAAATGTTTACATGTTGTTGAAGAATATTAAAATGTATATATAAATGAATTTCAATAGCATTGCATCTTTCATCTAGTGAATTAACACAGCACCACAGCATACAAAATTAATTAAATTACCTTAAATCAGACTTGTTGCTTAGTATCCTTGCATCCTGCTTTATATCAACCATTGTGCATTACACTTACTTGTTGCCTCTGTATTCTGTGTGTTTTATTCAGTACTTTGCAATTGCCCCATTTCTCTGTTTTGCTGACTCTCTGATCCAGAACCGACTTGTAAATGAGCATTGCTCAATGGATTTTTTTCCAGGTAAAATAAATAAATAGAATACTGTACATTAGTGCAGCATAAACTGAGTTTAAGGCAAATGAAACAAATTACAGTACTGTCAAATGTGTCATGTTTCCTTATTATCTTGCTTGAGCTGTTCTATTTATTGTTGAATGTCCAGAAAAAGATTTTTTGGCATACAGGTTCCAAGCAATTAAAACCATTTTAACTTTTTAAAGAATATAACATACTGTATGTGTGTTCTTTGTTGCTAAATGTGGAATTCATTTTCACTGTACCTTATCATCTGAGTGGCTAAGGAGCTTTCTTTTCAACTTTATTTTATTTATTTTTATATTTTGACCAGGAAAAGAGACCTACTGAGCAGACGTTCATTTCCAGATGTGATCTAGGGAGGGAAGGTGGTGCTTGCAAAGAGTAAAGGGATTAAAAGCAAAACACAATAATATAACGCTCACAACATAGGGTGTTGGATTTACAAGGTAATAACCAGATCATGGGGTTCATAACCACAGAAGCCAAAGGCCAATGATTTATTAAACCCATGGTCTGGTTATTACTGAGGTAACTAAACACACTATGATGTTATTGTTATTATACTGGAAAAGTAACTGATCTGTAAGCATTTGCATAAAGAAAAGATGAGCGGACTTGAGGTTACTGTTTAAAATGTACTTTACTGCACCAAATTTATAGAACAATTCATATCAGACAACTTAACCTTTTTTAAGATTTAAAATATTTTTCACAAGTTTCTGTTTCTGTATTTACAATTTTTAGTCCCTTCAGTAAAATGGAGCTGAACTTGAGTAAAACAGGCCAGCAGAACCACAACAGTGTCCCGTTATTTACTCTAGCCAATAAGAAGGCAACGCCACTGTCCCATTATTCAGTCTACTGTCTGGTTATCGCAGAATAACCAGACAATAACTTTGCATTGTGGTAGGCTAAGTGGTATCTTTTACAGTATAATGTGTAATATAACAAGATGGAACATATTTATCAATTAATATATGATATGGTACAACAGGTAATTTTTGAAACACAATTGTATATTATGGTCATTCAAGTATATCAAGTCATCATTTTGACTCCCTTTTACTGTGACCCTAGAAGGTATGGGATGCAAAACTTGCTTAAAGGAGGACATCACCTTCACATAAATTTTAAAATTTGTCATTATTCTAAAGTACATTTTCTTAAGTTAGAACAAAAAAATATGAAAAGGTTGCATTTATATAGTGCTTTTCATAGAAGTTGTTTCCCAAAGTACTTTACAAGGAATGAGAGACTGGTAGTGAAATGGCTGTACAGTAAATTTGGCAGTCATTTTGGACATCAG
Source organism: Neoceratodus forsteri (assembly GCA_016271365.2). Classification (NCBI taxonomy): domain Eukaryota; kingdom Metazoa; phylum Chordata; order Ceratodontiformes; family Ceratodontidae; genus Neoceratodus; species Neoceratodus forsteri. The sequence continues at coordinate 127,101,620 of CM028136.1, read as the reverse complement.
CACCCACTGCCAGCTGTGGACAGTTGTATTAATCAGCTTTATGAGAAGGAGAATGTGCTGGCCATACAGTTAATCCTCCCTCATGAGAGTACACTGTACATAGAGATGCAGCAAAGTTTAATTTCGCCTGCGAAGTTCCAGCAAAATCAGGAATTTTGTCCAGTAGAATATTTTTCAAAATTCGTGCAATTTTTTGTTAGTGCAAAATGTGAAATTTCGCCTGAGAAATGCAGAATTTGGCTCACAAAATGCAGAATTTCGCCCCACAAATAATGAAATTTCACCTATAAGTGGTTAAATTCTGCCATTTTCAGGTGAAATTCTGCTGTTCACAGGCAAAATTCTGCTTTTTGTATGTAAAATATTGCTTTTTGTGGGGGAAATTTTGCATTTTGCACCCATGAGATATTTTGTGAAATGTGTGAATTTCATGAAATATTTCACAGAGTGAAATCCGTGGATTTCGCACATTTCTTCAGAGGAGGGCAACAAAGATGGTACAGGGGTTGCATCACAAGTCCTATGAGGACAGGCTGAAGGACTTGAATACGTACTGCCTGGAAGAGAGGAGGGAGAGAGGGGATATGATAGAGACATGCAGGTACCTTACAAGGAGGAACAGGGTGCAGGAATACACTATTTTCCAGCAAAAAAGATTTTCCAGTACTAGAGGGCATGGGATGGAGTTGGAGGGAGGGTGAGTCAGAAGAAATGTGAGGAAGAATTTCTTCGCAGAAAGAGTGGTGGACAAGTGGAACACCCTGCCAGAGGAAGTGGTGGGGCTAAAACAATCATGGGATTTAAGAATGCATGGGATAGACTTAAGGGAATTCTGGAGGTCAGGGGTAAGGGACAACAGACTTCTAGAAACATGTAAAGGGAACTTACAAGCTCATATGGACAGACTGGGTGGGCCATAGGCCCTTATCTGCTGACAATGTCTATCTATCTATCTATACAAAGAATAAGAGGCACAGTGGCTCTGCATGTTGGTTGGCTGAAGTCACCATACTGATTTATTATATCCATTTCAGAGATTTGTATACTGAATCATTATATCACTCTTTTGTTGCTTCCATTTCTTGGAGAACCATACCAGTTCTTCCAGTCTGTCTTCACTGTCATGTTTCTCAAGCCTTCATTTCCCTTGGTTGCTGTCCTGTTAACCCTTTGAGCTTGTTACTATCTCTCCAGGTTATAATTTGTACATAGAATTTTACCATTTCCATGTTGAAATATACTGTATGGGTAATGGTTATTTCCTTAAGTGAAGTTGGTAATTCTCCACTATTATGTGCTCTCTAAGACTCAGAGGTAATTGTGTGATAAATGTATTAAACAAAGCATGCAGAAAAACATTTGAACCCAGTGATTTACTTAATTTTAGGATTTCATTTCTATAATTATCTTGCTGGTTGTTGATGCTGCTTTAAGTTTCCCTCTATAGTCTTTTGGAATACCTCTAATCTCAGGATCCCCACAAAAATTTAAAAGGTTACACCTCCAAATCTTCATATCTGTTTGGTGATGAGTGCACAGTAGTACAGAATAAAATTCTGCAGTTGTTTAATACCTAATTTCTCATAATACAATACAGTATATTATTAAAAGTTCTTCGAATTTCAACTGTCAATTTCCTCCTGTTCTTAAGCTGAATAGCTCACATTGTACCTCTGTTTTCATCTGCTTCTACTTAACTTGACATTTTAGGATGTAGCAGCAAATTCAGATTCAGAATTTAACCATTTATTGTAAATGAGCATAGTTTCAGCCCAGTCATCCCATATTTTTGAGTTAGCTACATTGTTTAATAATTATTCTATTTCTATAAGATTATTTATGATTGCCATCTCAGTGGGTTGAGGCACTGAGTGCCACACAACCTATCACACCAGCAACCCAGGTTCAGGAACAGATGCAAATTGCTCATGGTCTGACCAGGGAGGGAGAATTTAGCTTCACAAGGAGGAGGTAAACACATATCAATTCCCACTAGGTAGCTGTCAAAAAGAAGAATCTGGGTATCAGCATAGCAGGATACAAGAAAAGGAATCTCACATGCTTGATACCATGGGGGTGTCTTTACAGAGACAAAGCTCATACAATACATCATTGTACATGCTCAGGTTAAGGGAGGAAATGATGGAAAACCCAGACTGTGACTGGATGACTGTCCATTCCCATGCAGATCCACCCTGGCAAGTTGGCACCTCCAGGTCATGTGGCATAAAAAAAAACAGAGGATGAGGTAAGTCCCAGGGAAGCATGATGATGGGGCTGGAAAAACTGATCCAGATGGGGACAAGTGGGAGATAAAGAGATAAAGTACTGATTTAAAAAATATATATATATATATATATATATATATATATGTATATTATGGTAGCATGGTAGTGCTACCATAGTTAGGGCTGAGGAGCCATTTACATGTTAAACCCCAAATATTGCACCTTAATAACTTTGCAACCGTTCAATGGCTTTGCCTGAAATTTGGCATACAGAATCAAGAGCCATATGCCTTGGGATCTGCCAGGTTTTGTACCGGTCAGATATACGGCTGCAGAGTTATTAAGCATGATCAGCGCGTGCATTTATGCTTTTTTTGGAATTCTACGGTCACGCCTACAGGTCTCACGGTTTGTGCGACCGATCAGAAATCTTCAGGGAACATGTGGCCGGGGTCCCTGATGTGTCTTTCAAAGATTTCTCGCAAAAATATTAAACGGTTCAAAAGTTATTCAAAAAACAAGTTCCCCTTATAAGTCAAAGGAAAAAGTTAACAAAAAGTTCGACAGTGTTGCAATTGCAGATTTTACTTTCACAAATGGCCCTTTTACTGTCACAAATCTGCCATTCTGTTTTCAGTTGGTGATCAGAAAAATGCTTGGCATTTAAATTTGGGACCCTCTAGCAACCTAATTCTTTTTGTATTCACCTAGTCGGACCCTGAGGATGCTAGCCATGTCTCTATTTTGGGGTAAAACACCAGAGAAATATGTTTTTCAGATTTCTGGAAAAAGTACTTTTGCAAAGCAGTGTCGCACTCATGAAAGTGTTGCAAATTTTTGTGAAAGCTTTCGCAAATTGCGACAGTACTTTTCTAGGCTGTGGGAAAATGACAGCAATTCTTTGGCACCCCGCTACAAAAGAACGGTTTGGAGTTTTGGGATGAAATTTGGAGGGAACGCAGCCGACATATCACAGATGTGCCTTTCAGTGTTTTGTTAAAAAAATATTACACTTCGGCAAAGTTACAGTACTCTAAAGTTGATGCTTTTTCACATAGGATAGCATTACGGCATACGATGCATTGCAGCCATCATTTGGCGCCCTACTGCAAAGTAACGGTTTGGCCTTTTGGGCTAAAATTTGTAGGGAACACAGCCAATATCCCACAGATGTGCCTTTCAGTGGTTTGGTGAAAAAACATTACAGGGAGGCAAAGTTATGGCACTCCGAACTTCCATTTTTTTCCCATAGGATAACATCACAGCGTTCACCGTGCCTTTCAGGGCCCGTATCTCGGAAATGGTGTGAGATACTGACTTTATGTCAAAAAAATACTTAGCCCCCTAACAGGGGCTAAATACAAAACTAGCCAGGAAAGTGATAATTCATATGACTTATAATTTTTTTTTTCCATGTCGTACGGTTCCTGAGATATAAGCAATTTACTATTCCAAGTCCTCATTTTTGTGTTCCGAGAGTCATTATTTTGCATACTTTCTTTGTACTCACTGTCTTTCTCTATACAGCTTTTGGGTAAAGCCAGCCTGTGCACTTACATTACTGTTACCATTACCGTTTACGCTTGCAGTTCCGTACCCGTTTCACTTACTGTTCACGTTTATGCCACCATGTGCGTTACCCTTTACGTTTTCATTTGTGGTTGCGTTTGCATTGTTTTTAACATTTCTGTCTACAGTACTGTTTCTCTTTCTGTTTCACTTTGCGTCACCATGCGCATTACGATTTACATTTGCAGGCACAATGTTACTATGTGACAAGACATCACATGGCGGGGCCCCGTGCTACCGCCACTGCATTACATTCACTATTTCTCGTAATCATTCTCAAAAAGAAGGGAAATTAGAGGCAAAAAACTCCATTTAATGCATCAGTTAGGGTTGTTTCAGAGCAACAAAAGTGAGGAAATTCGATGTTAGGGTTGAAACCCCCTTTGCCCCCTCAGCCCACCTCCCAATTGGAATTGGGGTGCGCGGTCATGGGGTCCTAACCTCACCCATTCTCCTATTCCTTAGCTTCTTTCCACATGTGATGGGGTGAGAGTTAGGCCCGACAACTAACACGCACCCCAATTCCAGTTGGGAGGTGGGCTGAGGGTGCAAAGGGGTTTCAACCCCAACATCGAATTTCCTCACTTTTGTCACTGTGGAACAACCCTAACTGATGCATTGAATGGATTTTTTGCCTCATATATATATATATATATATATATATACACACACACACACATATATACATACTTTGGCCTAATGCTAACTTTCTCTTTTGATTATGGCTGACATTCAAATTAGTTCTCCCTTAATACTGCATTCATATGTGTTTCAGATTTAAAACCTATGATGTAATCAAGGGGATTATTAAATATTATTACTTCACATTGAGTCACTAATTTAGGGATTGCAGAATGTAGGTGGTTTTCAGTACATAATTAATTGTTTTCCATCTAGGGAATGGTCTCCATTGAAGTGCCCATAAAAATTAATAAATGACTGGGCAGGGTCTGATATTACTCAGTGCTGATGTATTCACTATGCCTTTAATTAGGTTTCTATGTATGAACATCCTCTGAAATATTTAGGATTCTGTCTGATGAGTGAAAAAAAAATGTTAATTTGTAACTGTACATTTAATAGATACCCAAATATCATTAAGTAAGTACAGCAGTTTGCTAATTCATTTAGAACTTTGCTTGCTTTATTCTAAGAAACTTTCATTACCATACCAATTTGATTAAGAGCTACATTTGTGTCTCTCCCAATCCCAGATGAACAGTTAATTGTTTAACAATGGGCCACGTGTATCTTGTGACCATGAAAAAATGTTAGGAAAGCTTTCAAAGCTCTATACATATTTAGTAAAGCAATTAAAAATGTATCCAGGAATCTAGTCATAATTGTTCACTTGGGAGCTTAAGCAGCAGGCAGGTAGGAAAGAGGGCTGGAGTTATATTCTGTTTTAACTGAAATATTTGAATAGTTTGTAAGTGAAATTAGTTTTATGTGTTAAAAATTATTACCTTGAATTAGAACTGTTACATTGTAACTTTGGTGGCTTGGGGATAGTTGTTTGGCAGGGATACTTAGAGGGAAATTTAAATGTGTTGTTTGCCTGGTGTTTGGGGGAAGGGACATTAGCTGCAATTACCTTGTCTTTAAACAGGAATTACCTTGGCTTTCATTGTTCACTTGGGAGCTTAAGCAGCAGGCAGGTAGGAAAGAGGGCTGGAGTTATATTCTGTTTTAACTGAAATATTTGAATAGTTTGTAAGTGAAATTAGTTTTATGTGTTAAAATTATTACCTTGAATTAGAACTGTTACATTGTAACTTTGGTGGCTTAGGGGTAGTTGTTTGTGAGGGATACTTAGAGGAAATTTAAATGTGTTGTTTGCCTGGTGTTCTTAAATACTGAAAAGCCACTGGGGGTTGGGATTGAAGGGCTGAGTATTTCTGTTTGGGACTGAAATTTGAAGCAACAGGAGCTGGTGGGCCTGTGACATCATATGGTACCTGATGTCTGCTTACACACACTGTTAGTGGGACCGAACACACACTGGACTGTATGTGTTTGTGAGACTTGGGAACGTTATTGGTGGAGTTGAAATTGGGTTTGTAAATAACTACAGTCAGTATAGAGAGAAACTGTACTCCAGGAAAAGGGACTGAGAAAAGGGGGTGTGCTATTATAAACAGAGGGGGATAATCAGGGTGGCCATATTCCACCATGGCAGGCATCTTCGGAAGGGTTGTAGGCTGCACAGGCTGTGGGATGGCAATAATTCTAAATTGGGCCTGGAGAGAGGGAGGCTGCCCACTCTGTAGACAGCTATCTCGTATCAGGAGTGAGGTATATTGGTTAAGGAGTAAGCTGTGGGAGCTGGGGGTGTCCAAGGATAAGGGGTGTGCATATGGGCAGCAGAAGGGTGGGGCTGAGGGGAGGCTGGGGCAACGCTCTGAAATTACAGGACGTTATGTTACAGCAAGCAGGAGGGGGGATATTAGGGACAGAGGACCCTTAGATAGGGAAGTTGATGCTAAGGGGAAAGTGTAAGGGGTGAACATTCTGAATACAAAGAGACTGGAGGGGGAAGAGTCAGGAGGGGCTGTTGTGCGGAAGCCTAAAACAGCAGACTGTGGGAAGGGAGCTCCTAAGGTGAACAGTGCAAGAGAGGAAGAAGAGGGTCAGTTTAGAGATGCAGTCAGGGGAAACTCGGGTTACTTGATGGAGGCTGACATAGAGTGTCACAATAAATTTGAGCTACTAAGCAACCTAGAGGGGGAGGAAGGGGTTGGTGGAAATGAGGAAACTTATACAGAGGCCGGGGGGAAGGAGTCAGATACCCATAGGGCATCACAGACCAGCTATGGAAAGGATAGACAAAGTCCCAGAGGGAGAAGGGGAAACATATATGTTAAGCAAATGGGGAGATGCAACATATTCCAGACATGAGGAGGAGAGCATGATTGGAGAGAAACTGGGAGACAAGGAGGTGGGAGAGGCCCCTTCAGCAGGGAGGTCAGTACCAAGGATGGGGCCCAGCTAAAGGGACCCACAGAGAGCCTCTGGAGGCAGGGGTACTATTACAAGGGGAGGATGGTGGTGTGGGGGAAGGGGAAACCATCAGGGCCAGGATAAATGGTTCAGATAAGAGAGGGTTAAAGGGGACACCTATTCAGAGGGGGTTTGAGTTAAGTGGGCAAAATAGCAAGGGAGGCAGAAAGGGGAGGGTGACAAGGGGGTCTCTAATAAGGCAGGAAGACTCCCATGAAATTGAGATCATGAATAAAGGGGAGGAAGGGGGCTGAGAAGGCATAGTGGAGGTAACCATAAGGATGATGGCAGTGTTAAGGTTCTGTTACTGGGAGACTCGATGATTGGGGTATCCATTGGGAGGGACAGGGGGGTGGATGCCATAGCCAGGTGAAGGTAGTGAGTATCTCTGGGCTGACAGTGCACAGATCAAAGTTCATGGTGTATGAAATGGTTAGGAATTGTGGAGGGAAACCGGATTTCCTGGTGCATTTGGGAACTAATGATCTAGAGGGAAATAGCATTTTGGAAATCCAAGCAAGGTTCCAAGAACTTGCCAGAGTCTGTCGGGATAATGGATGCAACATTTCCTTTTCGGAGATATTGCCAGTACCAAAGGCCTCAGTGGAGAAAAAAGAAGCTTACAGAGGTTAATGACTGGCTCAGGAAGTGGGGTGAAGAGAATGGGTTGTGGGTGTTAGGGAACTGGAATGGAGTTTGGGAGGATAAGGGACTATATGCCAAGGACAGGTTTCATCTTGCCCCATTAGGGAAGGAAGTCCTTAAACAGGGGATGGCTGACTACATACAAGAAAGGTGGGGTTTAAACTTGTGAGGGGGAAGGGATGAGGGGGGCTGACCAGAAGCCCTCTCCTCCAGATGAGGGAGTAGCCGTCAAGCCCAAGAGGGAGGGAGAAACAGACTGGAGGTGGAGGTTTCAGGAGGAGCAGGGGAGGATGGAGTATAAGGAATCTGGGTGGGGTTTGACAAAGAGGATCAGGGATAAGGGTGGGGTTGGTGTTAGTAAATGCCCGGAGCTTGGGAAACAAGTTGCAGAGTTCAGGACATGCTGTTCGAGGGTGGATGTGACAGCGGTCACGGAGACGTGGGCCAACAAAACCATGACTGGGACCTAAATGTACAGGGGTACACTATGCTAGGAAGGATAGAAAGGAGGTCAGAGAGGGTGGAGTGGCTATGTTCATTGAGATGATATAGAAATTGCTATGGTAGAAGAGGCAGAGGAACTGGAGGCCTTATGGGTCCCTTACGATCCCAGCAGGAGATAAGGTCAAGCTGGGAGTAGCATATAGGCCCCAGGATGAGTGATGTTCTAGAGGATGGTTTGCTGGACAACATATTGCCCAGTGTGGTCCAAAAGGGGAAGGAGTGGTGTTGATGGGGACCTTAATAGTGCAGGTACAAACTGGAGAACCATGTCCTCTAAGGTGGCCAAGGAGCACAGGCTGCTGGATGGCTTCCAGGATGTGTTCTTAACACAGCATGTGATGGAGCCCACAAGGGAGGGGCATGTCCTGGATGTGGTTCTGGCAGATGGGGATCTGGTAAGGGACATAGTTGCAGGACCCCTGACTGGGAGTGACCACAATACTGTCTGGTTTCAAATAAACATGGGGGAGTGGGTGAGATCTAGGGCACTGGCAGTGGACTTCAGGGGGCAGACTTTATGGGCATGGGAAATATTCTCAGGATCACTTGAAGGGATTACCTCAACGACAAGTGTGGAAAGGAGATGGGAGGTCATAAAACGGGGACTTCATGAGGCAGTCAGGATCTGCGCTAAGTTGAAACGTAAGGGAGCAAGGTCACGTAAACCATGCTGGTGGTCCAGTGTGGTACAGGTAGCAGTCAGAGAAAAGAAGGCGGCCTACAAAAAATATAAAACAACAAGAGGGGATAGGGATAAGGAAATATACCAGCTTGCATCTAGAAAAGTCACCCATATGGTGAGGGGAGCAAAGTCCAGTAATGAGCAGCGGCTGGCACAGGGGATACATGGAGGGGAAAAGGGGTTCTTCCGCTACATTGGGGAGTGGAAAAAAACCAAGGGCCATCTCAGCAGATTGAGATCAGAAGGAGGGTGGGTGGAAGAGGCGAGGGACCAGGCAGAGGTATTTAACGAGTACTTTGCCTCTGTGTTCACTAGGGAGGGGGATGGGATATCTACAAAGCAAGGCATGAAGGGGATAGAAGCGGCAGGGAGTGGGATCAGGGGAGCAACAGAAATGGAGCAAGAGGGAGGGAAAGGTACCCCTAGGGTGTCACATCTGGATAAGGATAAAAAGACCAGTAAGGGGGAAGGGACGGATGATGCTATCTCCACCAAAAGGGTGTGGTTAGCCCTCAAGGCTCTAAAGAAAAACAAATCTCCTGGACTGGATGGCATTCATCCGAGAGTACTATGGGAATTGGCGGACATACTGGCTGCACCCCTGGCAGAGCTTTTCAGCAGGTCACTTGAGACAGGGAAGGTACCTAGGGATTGGCGAGAGGCACATGTGGTACCAATCCATAAAGAGGGGTTGAGGGAAGTACCAGGTAACTATAGACCCATCAGTTTGACCTCGGTGGTGGGAAAATTAATGGAGAGTATACTAAGGAACGATTGGGGTGTACTTGGAGGAGGTGGGAGGTCTGGATAGTCGGCAACATGGGTTTGTGCCAGGTAGATCATGTCAAACCAACCTTGTGGAGTTCTATGAATGGGTAACATCAGAACTGGACAGGGGTAAGCCTGTGGATTATTATTCTTGGACTTCAGCAAGGCGTTTGACTCTGTCCCCCACAATGGTCTGGTGGAGAAACTGATGGGGTTAGGAGTAGGCCCTTTGATGGTCAGATGGATTGAAAACTGGCTAGCTGGCACACTCAGAGGTAGTGGTCTGTGGGGAGCTCTCAGAGAGCTCTAGAAGAGGTTGGTAGTAGGTACCACAGGGCTTGGTCCTGGGTCCGATCCTGTTTAATGCATACATATCGGACATCAGGGAGGGTATAGGGTGTGAAATGAGTCTCTTCATGGATGACTCCAAGATGGGAGCAGTAGTTGAGGGAGAAGAGGGTGGGTGGCCCTGCAGGGACCTGGACACCCTGGAAAGCTGGGCTCACACAAGGAAATTAAATTTCAATATCACCAAGTGCAAGGTGTTGCATCTTGGTGAAGCTCTAAACACAGGTACACCCTGGGAGGGCGCTGGAGGCCTCAATAGGGAAAAAGACCTGAGGGTCATGGTGGATACATGTATGAATAACTCTGAGCAGTGCAGGAGAGCAGCAAGCAAGGCAAACAGGATGTTGGGATGCATCATAAGGGGATCACCTCTAGGAGCAAGGAAGTGATTCTGCCGCTGTACAATGGACTGGTTAGACCACACCTTGAGTACTGTGTACAGTACTGGAGACCACACTTGAAGAGGGACATACAGCTCCTGGAGAGGGTACAGAGGAGGGCAACAAAGATGATATGAGGGCTAGGGGATTTGACGTATGAGGACAGACTTGAGGAGCTCTGCCTGTTTTCATTGGAGAAGAGGAGAGACAGGGGGGACATGATTGAGGTCTTCAAGTACCTCAAGGGAATAAATAGGTTAAACATGGAGGGGATCTTTAGACTAAAGCAGGGAGGTATCACCAGAGGGCATGGTTTGAAGTTGGAAGGTGGAAGGGTGAGGGGAAAGAGGGAGGTTTTCACCGAGGAGGTGGTGGACCCTTGGAATGCACTGCCTGGTGAGCTGGTTCAGAGATCCACAGTGGAGGGCTTCAAGAGACAGTGGGACAGACACAGAAAGTGGATGTATCAGATGATGGCCTGTCCCGGGGGGGGTGGGGATGGATGATAGGGGTTTCTGGAGAACAAAGGATGGGAGGGTCTCAGCATCCAACTAAGGATCTAGGTTCGAGCAGACTCGATAGACCATAAGGCCTAATCTGCTGGCAAATAGTATGTTAGTATGTTAGTATTTCTTGACTTGTCATTGATAAGTTTCTCTACTTCAAATTTAATTTTAAAATGTACACAAATTAAAAACCCAGTCTTTTAATAACCATCCCTAGAGCAAATATTTACCCAATACATTCTCAGTGCAACTGTGAAATTGCATTATTGTAAATTGAGATTTTTGTATAAACATTTTCTGTAGTTATCTTGTCAAATACTTTAACACCTGACATGTTTTCATTTTATGAGGAAACACTCTAACATTTCAACATGTTTTTAGATCATTATGGAGAGAGAGAGAGAGAGAGAGAGAGAGAGAGACAGAGAGAGAGAGAGAGAGAGAGAGAGAGAGAAGATAGTATGAGAAGTTAAGAGTGGTGCTTTCCTAGATGCTTATGTGTCCCTATTTGTTATTGAATATGTCTGCTATAATGATGCTCTTGAGACATTTCTTACCTATGTAAAGTTGATGTGTTCATCTGTTGATGTACAGAATTGTATTGATTAATTTATTTTAAATGTTTTACCAGGAAGGATACACTGAGCTGTAACAGTTTGTTTCCAGATGCATCCTAGGAGGAGAGGCATGAGACAGAGCAGACAATATAATAAGATGCAAAAGTACAAGAAATTAACAATTGTGTACTGTGAAACAAGCAAACAACTGGTGCAGACTACCTCAATATGCAAGGTGTACTAGGTAAGGTCAATTTTCAAATGATCAAAATCAATTAACAATACTATACATTGGGTAGGGAAGGTATGGGTGGGCAAAGTGCAACAGTAGGGCTAGTGGAACCATGGTTGGAGGGTTGTGGATGGCAGCAGATGACAATGGGTCAAGGGCTATTACAGGCATGTGCTGTGAAGGCACAGAGGAGAAACAATTAAGCAGGGGAAGAGGCAGAAGATGAGGTCAGGGGAAGAGAGGGCCAGAGCTTATGGAAGTAGTAGGAGAAAGCAGCTTTACCTGCAATAGATTTCCTAGGAGGGAGGGAGGCAGAGAGAGGGACTGAGAGTCAGTGTTCTGGAGTGAGAATGAGGAGAAAGGGGAGGGTGAAAGAATATGGAGGTTAGGTACAAGGGAAGGAGCCAAGCCAGAATTTAGAGATGAAGGAGGCACAGTGGGTGATGAAGGTAGGGAATACAGGGAACTGTGCTGGGTACAAGGGGAACAGTCCAAGGCAAAGAAGAAGAAATAGGGAAAGAGGTGTTCTAGTTGGGCTAGAGAGGACTTCAGAGTGGTGCTGCAAACAATGTCTCCATTGCTGAAGATAGGAAGAATCATCTTCGAAGCAATCTACTCTAGAGTGGGAAGTATGATACTCTCTTTCTTCCTGTGCAGTTCACCAAGTTTAGGGGAGAGCATCTGGTAGATGGCATCAGCATTCACCAAGAAATCAAGGTGAAGGTCCAGTCAGATCCTGAGATACTTAAAGAAGGAGACATCCTCAATCACTGCACCATTAAGGGTGAGGAAGGATGGGAGAGGGGGGAGCCTTGCAAACCTCTGTCTGCTACTAAAATTCACTGAGACTGTTTTTGTGGCAACTGAGGGACAACTGATTTCACAGAAACCAGTGCTGGATGTTTGCAAAACAGTTTGAGACAGGTAATGAAGTCAGGGAAAGAGGAACTTGAGAAAAAGATCATCAATGTACATGTGGATGGACACAGAGGAACAGGCACTGGGAAAGTCATTCAGGAAAATGGAGAAAAGAATTGGGCCAAGGGCTAACCATTGGGCCATGCCTAGTCTGATAGGGAGTGGAGGTAGGGAGGTTAAGGTGTCTCTCTAAACAACTTGATACCTGCCCTTAAGGTAGGAACTGAATCAACTGATTCAAGAGGCAGTGATGCCTACTGCCTTAAGCTTGGAGAAGGGATGGGCAATAGTGCTGAAGGCTTTGGCCAGGTCCACAAAGTTGACTTAAAAACTGATCAAATGAAATCAAAGGAAAGAAAAGAATATCAAGAAGAATTAAAACATATTCCCAGGATAAATCTCTTAAATAAAATGAAATCAAATGGAGTAAAAGGCAGAAATCTCTCATTTCATTCCAGCCAACCACAAAATCTCTCTGCTCAATCCACTCCATACAGTTATGAATTCAGAAGATGGTAGTGTCAGCTCAGTAATCACCACCCATTTAAACCCCACCTAAACAGGAAAAAGGCAAATTATAAAAGAACCTATTGTTCATAATGACTCTCAATATCATCAAAGAAGGAGAATAAAAAAGGTAAGAAAAAGGGTGTCAAGGGGCTGACAGTATAGCCTAAATGTTACAGTAACAAGCTATGAATGTGCTTGGTAGAGCCAGCAGACATAAGTTTGATTCCCACAACATCCACTTGCATACTGTATGACCCTGATCAGATCATTTAAACCCCCCAGTGCTCCTGGGTTGCCCCTTAAAATGGGCCTTTTGCCTGGTGGACATTAACTGGTTATTAAAGAATAAAAGAAATAGGTATGAAACTGTCATGAGAAACAGGAACTGGTTCTAAACAAACTAGTCAGGAATATGTACTGTATATTTATTCATTTAAAATTATGAATAGGGAAAGACACACTGAGCCATTAATCAGGAAAGGCACACTGAGCTGAGGCTCATTTCCTGGTGCAAAGAGAGTACAGAAAGACTAAAATTACAAAGCATCAGAGTGTGGTTATATAGACAATCACAGCAAGTGGAACAGCAGTATAGTAACTAGGTAGGTAAACAGCAGCATGGTTCAATACACTGATCGATGGATGAGCATGCAAGAATACAGCAAATAACACAGGTGCTTGCATGGGAGAATGACAGTGCTATGCAGGGTTGCACGTGAGGTGGGTGCCTGAATCACAGCGCCATCTGAAATGGAGACGTGATATGGGAGAAAGCCCGAAAAGAGATGGAGAAGGGAGGGTGACTGGATGTGGTGGGGTGGGTGTTGCTACATGTGCACGAGTGTGCGGAGCAAGCATGGCAAGCATGGCCTGGGAGGGGGCAGAGGGGATGTAGGGGTAGTGCTGCAGTCAGCTGCTGAGCTGCGCCATGGTGTCAGGGGTTGGTCTCCGCTTGCAGTGCTGGGGTTCTGGGTTCAGGTCTGGTTCCGTGCGCTACTGTGCTTTTCTGTGCTTGCCGAAAATCTTGTTTTTGCTACATTCCAACATGCACCCCGGACTGAGAATCCTTAAGTAGGTGGGTGCGGGGGGCAAAGCAAGTATGTTTAGTCTCCAGCACCATTTTTCTGTGCGCTGAGGTTGTCAGGGTGGTGAAATAGTTTTCGCCGCTCTGATGTCGCTCTTCTGTAGGTCACCCTTCTGCAGTTGCCCACATCACATAAAACCCTATGCAGCACAGAATCAGATGAGGGCATAGACAAAATTAGCCTAAAACTGAGGGGAGCCTAGGCAGGAAGGAATGTGAAAAGAAGGCAAGAAAAGTTAGGAGGTGGGTTGATGGAGACATGGGGGAGCAGAAAGGCCTTAGCTGGTATCTAAGGGCTGGGAGTTTTAGAGAGAGGGGAGCAGGTTCCAGAGGGAAGTAAGGTGGTAAGAAAAGGAAGCTTGCCAGCAGAGGAGTGAGGGTAGGGAGTGGATAAAGTGTGGGAAACCCTGGAGTGGAGAAAAAAAAGAAGAGGGAACAAAGAAGAGGAGTGAGGAGAGGTAAGAAGGAATGAACTCAGACCAGTATTTAGCAATGAATGGAGCCCTGTGGGACTGGCAATGCAAGAGTAGTGGGAGGATGAAAAGGGAGGAACGGAAGGAGCAGTGATGAATATGGAAGGGAGAATTGTTAGTAAAGCAACAGAAAACTTTGCAGAGGGTATTCAGTCTGGCAAGGGAAGAAGAAGGGGTGGTGCCATAGACCACATCCACATAATCAAAGATGGGGAGAACCATTTTGGTGACCCACTCCTGGCAGACTGGAGTGAAAGGCAGTCCTTGTTGTAGTACAGGGCTCAGAACATCAGGGTGAGGTTCAGCACAGATGGTGTCAATGTGAGCAGAGAAGCTGAGCTTACCATCAAGCCACACACCAAGGTACTTGAAGGCAGGGACAAACTCGAGACGGGTGCCATTTAGCATGGAAGGGACAGGTGAGAGTGAGAGCAAGAGCCTAGCCAGTGTTTGGCTGGTGCAGAAGGTCATGGACACTGACTTCTTGGTGTTGACTCTGAGTTGGTTGGCATGGAACAAGTCCAGTGTGTTGTGGAAGTCACACTGAAACAGATCTTCCTCTGCTAAAGCTGATGGGCTGGAGCTGTAAATGACCATGACATCTGCATACATATGGATGCACGAAGAAACACAAGCTGAGGGCAGGTCATTTAGGAAAACTATGAAAAGGATAGGACTCAGGATGAATCCCCGTGGGGCCCCTGCTCAGATGGGGAGGGGAAGGGACAGGACACCTCCCATCTATACCAACTAGAGAAAGACGGTGAGGTGTGAATGGAATCATTCAACAATGGGAGCTGAGCAGCTGGAAGAATTCAGCTGGTCCAGAAGGAGCTGGTGTTGTGGTGAGCTAGCCAACTGCCAGTCATTATTTGCAGATATATTTCTGTCATATTTTTTGATGTGAATTTATTTATATTAAATGTCACAATAAAATGTCCAGTGTTACTGAAAGGTCATAGAAAGAGAGAAAAGGTCTTGCAAAAGATGTGACATTCCTATGTGACCCAGGAAAACAGCTACTAGCCAGGAAGCTGAAAATTACATTTTCAAAGGGGATGGAAGTCCCTGGTTAGCTAAATGGTGTAATAAAGTCTCAGGATGAGAGAAGCTATCTCCCCTGTGGTAAACCTTTAAGATCAAAAGGAGAAATGGTTTTAAACAGGAATTGTCAGCAAGGCTACCACAGTCTGATTAAATTTTTTTAGTAGTGACAGGAGGTGGTGATATGAGAACCCAAATAAGGAAATAAATAATAAATTCCTTAAAATCTGGAAGGAGCAGGGGTGACATCTACTGGCCTAAAGATCAGAACCAAACCGGGACTCTTTACAGACTGCCAGAGGGACTATAAATACCCCATGTAAACAGAAGCTCATGGCAATACACTTTGGACACTTTCTTGACAAGATGCAGAACAACCTGCAAGTGGCTGAAAAGAAAGAAAGGATTTTTCAGACTTCACTTATTCTTCTGGACCACGATTTACTACAAACTTAAGGGAGAACTTTAGATAACAGTTATAGTGCATTTTTCATGCATATTTTCCACTTTTATTTGTGTTATTCTGTGACCAACATTTTCTAAATCGTTTAGTTGTAACTGTATGATTATTAATTATTTTAGTAAAAACATTTGTGAATAAACTGTTTTTGCTAAGGGTCATCACCATAAGCTACCAATCTAACAAGGGTCTACGCAGGGAAATCTGGGTAAAAATAGGGAGAATATGAAAATTTCAAGGAAGAGTCTGTAGGGATTTGAACCAGGTTATTGCATGAGCATTGGAGAAGACAAAATCAGGGTTACAAGGCTACCCTAAAGAGACTGTATAACCTGGATCTTTCCCCTTTGTGTAACAACCAAGAAAGGGTTCTCATTTGCCAACAAGACTTGAGACTGGTATGATACTCTTATCCAGAATAAAGAGGGAGACCTGGAGCCTCGTGGTGGGTGTTCAGGCATGATCTCAGTGAGCATTCTAGAAGGACACAGGGAGGGTATTCCTGTTTCCCCTTCCCTGTCATGGATTGCACTTAGTGGTGAGCACTGTGAGCTCAGTGGACCTGACCTTGAGGAGTGGGTTTGACAGATCTCATGCACAGTGGTGGGATCTGACAGATTTGGTGCACAGTGGTGGGATCCAAGAGATATGGTAGCTCAGTTTTGTGATTCGAGAGATATAGGTGGTGCAAGCATAACAGCTGGATTCGAGGCCAGTACATCAGATTGAGAAACTGAAAATAATCCACATGCAATCAAGGCAGAGATTTGGAAAAAAAAATAATTTGGTTACAGTATAAAGTTCCCTACCTGTTTTCTTTTTTTTTCAGTTGTAAGCTAATGTACAAGTAGTTAGAGAAGAAGATGGCTTCCAACTACAATGAACACACTGCAGACTACCTAAGACAGTTGTGTCAGGAAAGAGGGGTTCAGTACAAGGATCAAACCAAAAAGAACATTGTGGAGGCTCTTGTGGCTGCTGATGAGCAAGTGGTTGCCCCAAACCTTGAGTCACAGCAAGTGACTGAAAGGGACCAGACCTTGGGTATGGGGGTGCCAAAATCCATCGTAGAGTCCAGTCCCAGGGAGGAGGGCAGTGAGACCAGAGGGAACCCAGAGCCACAGCAG
This sequence comes from Neoceratodus forsteri, assembly GCA_016271365.2. Lineage (NCBI taxonomy): Eukaryota > Metazoa > Chordata > Ceratodontiformes > Ceratodontidae > Neoceratodus > Neoceratodus forsteri. The sequence continues at coordinate 127,084,585 of CM028136.1, read as the reverse complement.
CATGGGAAGGTCACTACAGAGCTGGAGCTGGAAGGGATCAGGCAACAATCTGAGCTGAGGAAACTGATGCTGGAGCAGAGAAAGTTTCAAGCCCAGCAAGAAAGAGAAGAAGTGGCTTGAACTGGAGGTGCCAGAAAAAGAAATGCAGTTTCACAAAGAGGCTGAGAGGGAAGAAAAACTGTGACAGAGGGAGTCTGAGCTGGAGAAGCTAAGTCTCCAATGACCAGTCCCAGAGGAGGTAAGTGGCAGGGGTGAACCTGAAAGTCTAGGGCTGGGGTACAGTATAAGTTAAATTCAAAATTAATAGTTGAATTTAAAGAGGGGGAGAATATGGAAGCATTTTTGAATTCATTTGAAAAGGTCTGTATCCAGGCCAAGGTACCCAAGGAGTCCTGGAGCTTCCAGTTATCCCTGCTGCTTACTGGTAAAAGGTATAAGGTGCTAGGCCAAATGGACAATCAGGACAGTAGCAATTAAGAGAAACTGAACGCTGCTTTGCTTAAAAAGTAGGAACTGACTCCTGAGGCCTACAGGGTTAAGTTCCCAAAACTCCAAAAAAGCCCTGACATGAGCTTTGAAGAACTCGCCACAAAGTAATGTCAGTTTTTAAACGTTGGTAGGTGGGGGTGGCAGCAGACTTTGTGGGTGAAATTCCGGAGGTTGTACTTTTGGAGCAGTTATTTTGGGCTTGCCAAACGAGTTGAAAACCTGGCTAGAGGACCAAGATCCAAAACAGCACAGCAAGTGGCTGAGCTCTCAGACTGCTATGCCAGGAGCAGGACTTCTTTGAAAGGAAGTGTGGCAGGTGTGGCAGGGCTAAAGGGGAAAAACGCATGTTCAGGATGGCTAAAACCCTCATGGCCTCTGCAGAAAGGAGGAAGCTCCAGGTTACTGAAAAGGGATGTACTGGAAAAAAAGAATGAAAATGTTTGTTTTGTGAACAGCCAGGGCATCTTGCTAGACAGTGTCCTAAAATGGTGCAGAGTGGGCAAAGTGGCCCTTGAAAAGAGTTGGGCTGTTTGATTATCCCTGAAAGCATGCCTGTAAACATGAGGGAGCACATGCACGCGATTACTGTAAATGGGGTGCAAACCTATGGGTTAAGGGACACAGGGCGTCTCTTACCCAGGTAAAAGGGGATTTGGTTTGGCCTGACCAGCTTTTACCAAATCAGTTTATCACTGTAAGGGGATTCACTGGGAAGGAGAAAACTCTGCCACTTGCTAGTGTTCTCTTGGAATGGGGTGAGACAGGAGAGACAGTGCAAAAAATGGCAGTGGCAGGCAAAATCACCCTGGATGTGATTATAGGCAATAATCTACAGAAGGGAGTGGTGTGTGTGATTACCCACAGTTAGACAGCAAATGCCAGTTGTATCTCTCTGAACCCCATAGAAGGCCCTGTGGAAAAGAATAGGAGGCTGGTTCCCTAGCCTATGTCTCATGACATGGAGAGTAATGAAAGGGATGTAGGACTTCCCCAAGTAGCATTTCATACATAAGCTATAGAAGGTTACTCCTAGGAGGGAGGGATAACAATTGGTCAGAAGGCTGGGGATGGCAGTGACCCTGAATGCTCTGATGCTAGACCTATGGACCCCAGTTTAGGAACTGAAGGGGACATGTCCCAGACCTGGACAAAATGTGAAGATTGTGCAGATGCTCGGAGAACTGATCCTAGTTTGGAGAGTTTGAGGGTTTGTGCAGAATCTGATGGGACATCAGGAGGTGGCATAAGACATAGGGTATTTTGGGACAATGGACTGTTGCATACACAGGACATGAGGACAATGGAAGGGGTGGTGGACAGGCAGCTTGCCGTTCCCCAGGGGTAACATGAGCGATTGCTCAAGGTCACTCATGAAATCCCCATGTCCAGAGATCTAAGCATTGTGCACACCACACAGCAATTGGCCCACAATTTCTATTGGCCCAACTTCACCCAGCAGGTGAAGGAATATTGCAGGTCTTGTCACCAGTACCAACAGACAGGAAAGGCGGGTAGTAAAACCCAAGCTGCCCTAATTCCCTTGCCATTGTGGAGGAGCCATTCCAGAGGGGTAGGAATAGATATTGTGAGACCTTTGAATACCCCAACTTCTGGGAAAAAGTTTAACCTGATGATGGTGATCGATTACACCACCCAATACCCAGAGGTGGTCACCCTCTTCTCACTTAGGGCAGACAAAGTGGCAGAAACCTTGCTAGGAATTTTCTTCCATGTCAGGTTTCCACAGGAGGGTATCTCTGATCAAGGGGTTAGCTTCATGTCGGACCTGATGAAGTGTTTGTGGGAGAAGTGTGGGGTGGTGCAGAGACACATGGCACCTTATCACCCACAAGGCAATGGGCCTGTGGAAAGGTTAAATGGTACCCTAAAATCAATGATCCAAGCGTTTGCTAAACAGTATGGGAGGGATTGGGAAAATATCTTCTCTGCCTGTTGTTCGCATAGAGGGATGTGCCCCAAGAGTCGACAGGGTTCTCCCCCTTCAAACTCTTGTATGGACGTAGGGTACATGGGCCCCTAGACTTGATCCAGGAAGACTGGGAAGCCAAGCACACCACCCAGGGGACTCCCATAGTAGAGTATGTCCTTAAGTTTAGGAAGAGGCTTAAGGAGCTTATGGAGGTGGCCTAATGCAACCTGTCAGCTGCCCAGCAGAAACAAAAAGTCTGGTACGATCATTCAGCCAGAGTTTGCACATATAGTGCAGGTCAGGAACTAATGGCCCTAATCCCAGTCTGGAAAGACAAACTGCAGACTGAGTGGGGGTACCATATAAGGTAGTCCAACAGGTCAATGATGTAAATTATATTGTGGGATTGTTTGATTGGAGACATACCCATAGGATGTGCCATGTCAACATGATCAAGCCATATACAAATAGGACTGACATGATATTTGCAGTATGTAGTCCTGGGGAAGGGACAGACAGAGAATATCCCTCCTGGACTTGTTTGTGGAAAGAAGGTGAGAATCATCTGTGGAGGCAATCAGATTGTCACCCCAGTTGACCCCGGAACAGTCCACGGAAGTGAGGGAGGTTTTAGAGGACTTTACCCCTTTGTTTACAGCCAAGACACCCTTAGTGACACATGATGTAGAGATAGGGATGCAAGCGCCCATACAACAGACAAACTTCCTGGTATCCAAGGCCATCCTAAAGGACATTAGAAGGAAGGTGGAGGAAATGCTGGATTTAGGGGCAATCCAGAAATTCCACAGTCCCTGGGCCTCAACTGTAGTCCTTTCTCCCTAGCCTGATGTCTCAACTCACTTTTGTGTGAACTATAATCGACTCAGCGCAGTCATGAAGTCTGATGCCCACTCAATGCCACAGACGGATGAACTACTGGATAAGTTAGCAGGGGTGATCTACCTTACCACCACTGACTTGGCAAAAGGATACTGGCAGGTGGAGTTAACTGCCAGAGCTAGAGAGTGGTTGGCCTTCATCACTCCAATAGGATTATTCAAATTCTGGGTAATGCCTTTTGGAATGAAAAATGCCCCTGCCACCTTCTGAAGGTTGGTCAGTCAAGTGTTACATGGTACAGAAGAGTATGCAGTGGCTTATCTGGATGATATTGCCATCTTCAGTGCCAGATGGAAGGAACACCTGTCCCACCTGAAGGAAGTGTTGTGTAGGATACAGAGGGCAGGGCTCACAGTAAAGGCTGAAAAGTGCCAGGTGGCTATGGCGGAGATGGCCTACCTAGACCATATATTAATTCTGTTTATTGGATTTTAGTGAATATTTTATATCCAGTTGTTTTACCTGTTTTTATTTTTGTTTAACTTATTGTAATGCACCTTGATAAATTTGAAAGGCACAAAAGAAATAACGATGATTATTATTATTATATAGTGGGGCGGGGGCAGCTTCACCCTAATCAAGCAAAGATGGCATGGCCTGAACTGGAAACCCAAAAGCAGGTTAGGAGCTTGCTATGCACCACAGGGTACTATCGAATGTTTGTTCAAATTTACAGTACCCTGGCAGCTCCCCTATCTGGCCTGCTAAACAAAAGAAAACCCTAAAAGATAGACTGGGAGCCAGCCTGTGAATGAGCCTGTGTATGGCTAAAGGAGCCACTGTGCAGTGCTGCTGTGTTGGCCAGTCCAGATAACTCTATGGAATCTGTAGTCAAGACAGGTCTCTCAGATGTGGGGTTTGGAGCAGTCGTCAGTCAGACATCTAATCAAGGAAAAGACCACCCAATCGTATCCCTGAGCAAAAAGTTACTTCCCAGGGGCAGACAGATTCCAAGGTGAAAAACGAGTGCCTTGCGCTGATATGGGTCCTGAAGAAATTAGAGTCGTATCTATATGGGAGACACTTCGAGGTACAGACTAATTATAACCCCCTGGTGTGGCTAAATCAGATGGGTAAAACAAATGGTTATCTCTTAATGTGGGGTATTGCCCTACAGGCATACGACATAACAATTACCCACAGTGTCGGATTGGCCAATGCCAATGCAGATGGCCTATCTCACCAGTTAGAACAGTAACAGCATTTGTGAAAACCTTACCATGAAGTAGGGGGCATGTTCCCACAAATTCAATCTAAGGTAGGAGGGTTGTGGTGAGCTAGCCAACTGCCAGTCATTATTTGCAGATATATTTCTATCATATTTTGTATGTGATTTTGTCCAAGTTAAATGCCACAAGATAATGCCCAGTGTTACTGAAAGGTCACAGGAAGACAGAAAAGGTCTTGCAAAATATATGATAATCCTATGTGACCCAGGAAAACAGCTAATAGCCAAGAAGCTGAAAATTACATTTTCAAAGGTGGTGGAAGTCCCTAGTTAGCTAATTGGTGTAATAAAGTCTCAGGATGAGGGAAGTTATCTTCCCTGTTGTAAACCTTTAAGATCAAAAGTCAGGCAGGCAACTAAAATGGTGCAGGGTCTGCACCTGAAGACATATGAAGAGAGACTTAAGAAGCTGAATATGTATAGCCTCGAGGAAAGGAGGGAGAGGGGGGACATGATAGAAACTTTCAAGTACCTCAAGGGAATCAACAAAGTCCAAGAGGGTAGCATCTTTCAAAAAAAGAGGTGTGCAAGAACAAGGGGGCACAATTTGAAGATAGAAGGGGGGCGGCTCAGAGGTAATTTAAGGAAGTATTTTTTCACAGAGAGGGTTGTGGATGCATGGAACGGCCTTCCAGAGGAGGTTGTGGAGTCAAAAACAGTGGTGGAATTCAAGCATGCATGGGACAGTCATAAGGCAATTCTAGGGGGTTGGGGTAGGAAGAAGCAGGCTGCTGGTTAACTAGGATCTGCAGCTTATCCATTAGGTAGGGAACTGGGCAGACTGGGTGGGCCTAGCGGTCCTTATCTGCCATCAAAATCTATGTTTCTATGTTTCTATGTAAAAGTCAAGTCAAGTCATGTTTATTTATAAATGGCACTTTAAAAAATTATCAAAGTGCCTGTACAAAATATTAAAACAAATGCAGTAGTACATATCAAAACAGTAATCAACAAGAAAAAATTAAAAAATGCAGCATATCACAAATAATAATCATCTAAAAATGCTAATCTAAATAAATAGGTTTTTAGGGTAGACTTGAAGGTCTTGGTGGACAGGCACTCATTAACCTGATGAGATAGAGAGATCCAGAGGGTAGGAGTCATAAATGCAAAAGATCTCACCCCTCAGGTCTTCAGATGGACCCTGGGAACCTCTAGCAATCCCTTGTCAGTGGAATGGAGTGGACAGAGGGGGTGGTAGGGACAGAGGAGGTCTTGCAAACAGCATGGTCACTATCCATCTAGGGCCTTACAGGTTGGAAACAAATTACCTTCAAGGTGATCCTCCATTTCACTGGCAGTTAGTGCAGCTCGTAGAGCACAGGTGTGATATGGCTAGATCTAGATAAGCCCGTCAACAGCCTTGCTGCTGCATTCTGCATCAGCTGCAGGTGGCAGATGTCCACCTCCCTGAAGCCCTAGGTAGAGAGCATTGCAGTAGTCAAGTCCAGAAGAGAAATGGTTTAAGACAGGAGGTGTCAGCAAGGTAACCTCAGTATGATTAAATTTTTTTTAGTAGTGCCAGGAGGTGGTGTTATGAGAACCCAAATAAGGAAATAAATAATAATTCCTTAAAATCTGGAAGTACAGGGGTGACATCTACTGGCCTAAAGGTTAGGACCACACCAGGACTTTTTACAGACTGTCAGAGGGACTATGAATACCCCCTGTAAGCAGAAGCTCATGACAATGCACTTTGGACACTCTCCTGACAAGACACAGAACAATCTGCCAGTGGCTGAAAAAGAAGAACGGGTTTTTCAGACTTCATGTATTCTTCTGGACTACAATTTACTAAGAACTTAAGATAACAGTTATAATGCATTTTTCATGTATATTTTTCACTTTTATTTGTGTTATTCTGTGACCAAAATGTTCTAAATCTTTTATTTGTATCTGTAAGATTATTAAGTATTTTAGTAAAACATCTGTTTTTAAGAAACCTGCCTGAGTGAGATTTTTCATGTTGTATGTGGTTGTGGGATGTTTAATAATAATCTGTGACTAGACTGTTATTGCTAAGGGGTGTCACCATAAGCTACCAGTCCAACAAGGGTCTGTACAGGGAAATCTGTGTAAAGATATGGAGAATATGAAAGTCTCAAGGAAGAGTCTGTAGGGATTTGAACCAGGTTATTGCATGCCCATGGGAGAAGACAAAATCAGGGTTACAAGGCTACCTTGAAGAGATTGCAATGCTTGGATAGTCCCCATTTGCGTAACAACCAAGAAAGGTTCTCATTAGGCTACAAGACTCGAGACTGGTATTGTACCATTATCCAGAGTAAAGAGGGAGCCCTGGGGTCTCATGGTGGGTGTTCAGTCGTGAACTCGGTGAGCATTCTAGAAGGATACGGGGAGGGTATCCCTGTTTTCTGCCTCCCTGTCATGGACTGCACTTAGGGGTGGGCACTGTGATCTCAGTGGATCTGACCCTCAGGAATGGGTTTGTGACAGGTGGGAGAATGAGACAAAGGTTTCAGCCAGATCGATTAATATAGTTTCAATGATGTATCCCTGATCTGTCCCAGTGAGGATAGTGTCAGTTACACAAAGCAAGGTGGAGATGGTGGAGTGGCGCTGCTTAAAACCAGACTAGAAGTGGGGGAGGAAATCTGAGGAGTGAAGAAAGTCAGCATGCCTAGAGGAGATGATGGTCTCTTGCAGCTTTGCAAGAGAGGGGAGGAGTGAGACCAACTGGAAGTTGCTGAGGGAGGAGGGGTTGCCCCCCTTTGTGCAGAGGTAGAACCTTCACAACCTTCCATGCCTGAAGGACAGCACTGATGGAGAAGGAGAGGTTCAGAAGGTGAGAAAGTGGAGAAGCAACGGTGAGATTCAAGATTCCCAGGTGTCTGGGTTCCAGACCATCAGGGCTAGCCTTAGAAGGGCTAAGAGTAGTAAGGGCAAGAAAAATATCCTGTGGGGAAACAGGAGGGAATCAGAAGTCTTCAGTTGAGTGGGGCAGTGGAGAGGCGGTGGAGAACAGAAGGGTAGAGTGACCAGCAGATGGAGTAGATGGGAGTGCAGAGGTGGACAAGAATTCATTAAAATGAGCAGCAACTGAAAGATGACTAGAAACTGGTGACCCATCCACCAGGAGGACAGGGGCAGTAGACTGGGCTGGGAGATCAAAGAGGGAGTGATTAACCATCCAGAATTGTGATGGGGAGCTAAGGTTAGACTGGAGGTTTGATTTGAAGTAGTGGGCCTTATCAGTGTGGACAGCATTCATGCAGGATTTCCTGAGTGGCCTGTAGGATAATAGGTTAGACAGGAAGTGAGAGGATTTGAAAGGTGCCCAAGCTTGGTTCTGAGACTTGTACAAATCTATAAAGTCAGTTGTTATCTAGGGATGGTGGGAGCTTTTAACCCTGGCCTTTTTTGTGGGGGATGGTGATTGTCCAAGATGTGGCTAAAAATGACATAGAAGAGGGAGTGGGCCATGCCAATGTCTGGGGCAGAATAAATGGGGACCAATAAGAGCTAGCAATGTCATTAGGAAGGCATTAGTGTCAAGTGACCTGGGTGACCTAGACCAAATGTATTTAGGGGCAAATTTTGTGAGCCTCACTTCCCTGATGCAGGAGGTCATCTGGTAGAGTGCTGCTGCAGCGATACAGTAAGGGGAGAAGAGCGCTGCTAGTCCAGGATGGAGTGCTTAGATGAGTGAGGATTGTGCTGGTGGGTTCATTGATTAGTTGATAAAGGTTTAGAGACAGTCCTGAGGAGGGTGGGCAAGGGGGCAGAGAGAGCCAATTTATGTTGAGTCTCCAAGGAGGATCAGCTCACTGGAATCAGCAAGGGCAATGAGGGATGAGATGGAGTTGACCATGAAGGAGGGAGTGATTTTAGGAGAGGCATAGAAAACACCAACAAATATGGGGAGATAAGAGGGGAAGAGATAATTTTGCTAGTATGAGCTCATGAGAGGAAAGGACTGAATCTCTGAATGTGATGGAACAGGAAAGGGTCTGATGGACATACAAGGCAACACCACCACCACCATGCTTGCCAGGGTCCTGTCGGAAAAGGTAGTAGTCAGGAGGAGCCAAGCTGAAGTCAGGTACATTAGAGGAGACCCAAGATTCAGAGATACACAAGAGGTCAGGAGAGAGGCGAGAGAGACAGACATCAAGAGGGTCAAGCTTAGGGAACAGTCTCCTAGCATTAAGGTAGAAAATGCTGAGGCCTTTAGGGAGGGTAGAGGGAGAGAGAGAGGAGAGGAGATGAGAGGAGAGGAGAGGAGAGGAGAGGAGAGGAGAGGAGGAGGCCAAGGTTGGGTACAACATCGCCAGCAAGGAGGAGGAGAATGATGAAGAGAAGGAGAATGGAATGGGACTTATGCCTCCTTGAACAAGGGGCAGGGAGAGGAAGGGAGAGAAAAGAGTGGAAATGAGGAGAGGATAGGGTGGAGAAATTCAATGTTAAGGAAAGGGGTGTGAAGGAGCCCAGAATCGATTGCAGGGGTACAGTGGAGGGGATGAGGGAGAGAATTGAAGGGAGGGGAAAGAAAGTGGTAGGAGAGGAGGAGAAGAAATGAGGGAGATGAGGCAGGGGAAGATAGGGGAAGGTATGGCAGGAGGGCAGAAAGGTGGAGGGATAGGGGAAGGGAGGGGACATGGGTAGGAGGGAGAGAAAAGTGAAACAAATAGGAAGTGTAAGGAACATAGGTATATTTAGAGGCAGATGACTACCTAGATCAAAACCACTGACAAGGCACTTTGTGGCTGCTTATTCCCACCCCAACCCCCCACCCTCATATAGTGTTTTTCTTGTTATTTAACCTGTACCTATGTTTTGAGTTATTCTGTAAGTTCTAAATCCAAGCTGTATCATTCATTGTAATGCACGTTTGCTTTCTCCTGTTGTACTTTGTTTTGCAATGTATGATGTGGAATCTTTGTAAAAGAGCTTGTGCTCAAAGGTCTTTTCCAAACCACTAAATAAATAAATAAAAATACAGTGACAATGAAACAAGTGCAGCAGTTAAGCAAATTGATCAAAATCAAGCAGGGAAGCATAAATACAGTGGCAGTATCCCTTGAGATAATAACTAGAGCAGGTTTAAGTAGGTCTGACTGTTGTAGCAGCAGTAGCTGCAGCAAATGCATCAAGCAGAGAGTTATATTAGTTGCAAGTACACCAAGCACAAGTTCAAGGTGACCCAGTTAGGGAGTGAGCAAATAATTAATGTATGAGCCTACAGACATTTAAACCCAGGTGTCTGGTAGCAAAAGTATAAGTACAAGGTGACCCAGATGTGGTGTGAACAATTATTAGCATTTTTGCCTACACAAAAAATGGTCTCAAGAGTCCAGACTCAAAAGCAAACATGCATTGTAAGCCAGATGGGGAGAATATAGTAACTAATTGTTTGACCTTAGAGATTGCCTTGAAGAAGGTGAAAACATTGCACAGCAGACAGGACAGTCAGTCAGTACGTACCTCCTTCAGTATGTAATGTGCTGTATCTGAATGCCTGGCCAACAGCAGACACCATGCTGACTTCAGTCCAGGTTCTTTGCTCTTGTCCTTAGCATTATGACTGCAGCATGGAAGGACCATTTGGATGAAGAATCTTTTGTGGTGTGTAGCAGGTTCATTAAACTCCACCCCACCGATCCATCATCCATCTGCCCGATTGGTGGATTTGAACCAGCGTTGGTAGCCAGAGTGGTGCCGATGAAGCCTTTGGCACTGCAAAGGTTTAGGATGGAGATATGGTTAGTTCCTCAGTGGATCAGTGGTTATGTCACATTTTACTGAAAGCTTGAATATCCATCAGTTGCAAATAAAAAGCAGAGGGTCTCACACTGACATTTAAACATTGTTTCTACCCCTTTGAGCTTGTAAGAGAAATTTCTTTATGAGTTCAAAACACGGAACACATCCTTCATTCAAGCCCTGTAGTTTTCCATTTGCTCTATGCTAGCAAAGAAAAACCTAAATGCACTAGTGATATGCACATTTTTGAAATGACTAACATAGGTATTTTTTGATAGGCAGGTCTAACCGTGAAAGAAATGAGTAAAATGTTAGCACAGTTACTGTATACAGGGAGAGAGAAACCAACCAGTTAATGTGGAACTAGTATTCTCTCCAAAATTCCTCATTCCTTTCTGTTTTGTTTCATACAATGCCTGAGCTAGATTGCTGGAACTTGACCTCCCCTAATACCTGGCTGCTAGTGCTGTGCGGAATATTCAACTTCTGATGGAATGGGCAGAGTTCTGAAATATTCTGTGTACATCTGTCAGCAGCAGAATTCCGACATTCTCTATGTAAAATGCTTTTTGTGGCTTAATAATCTGTAGTTTATATAAATTGTGGATTCTTTTTCTGCAATCCACTGTGCTTGACGTGATCTTCAGAAAATTATTCCGCAGTTTACACAGAAATGCTTTCCAAAACTACAGAATTTAAAACAATATTCAGAAAAGAATTTCATAAGTGGAATTGCCATTCTACATGAATTTCACCAGTGGAATTGTGCACTCTTCCCAAGTCTACTTGCTGCCACTTAGGAGCGTTATAACATGTTGACTACCAATTCCTACATGAGCAACAGCAGGCTAGACCCTTACTGTGTCTGTCTGGTATCTCCAACCCTACAGCAGATTTTTATGCTACCTGCAATTTAATTTGTGCATCATCATCCTAGCCAACAGGTCTTATACATAGCGTACCCTGTACTGTGTATATAGTCATAATGAACCATGCCTTCCTGCCTATTTTCTATATCACACGCTTATGTCCCAGGAAGGTTGGGCTTTCTGGGGCAGACATTAGTTTTTGAGGGATGAGCACGATGACACAGTGAATAATTCACAAATGAACTTTAAGTTATAGGATATCTATTTTTTCTAGGAGAAGAATCATTAAATTCTTACTTTATTCTTACGAAAGGCCTCTCACACAGTTTGCAAAGGGTGCTAACAGAAGACATAGACACGTGTTTCGTCCTACCAGGACTCATCAGTATGCCTCGTCTGTTTGACACCCCAGTGGAATGGACCAGCTACCCTAGAGGCAGTGTGCCTTGGATATATAGTGGTGAACCCATTAAAATAAAAAACTATTTAAAAGACAAAGAACCTCTGTGCGCAAACACTGAGGAAAGGGTTACCCCAAAGGGCATTTGGCTGGGAAGCCAAGTTTCAAGAAAATACAAAATCACACTTTCGGCACCATGCAATTCTGCTTAAAGTTGGACCAGCATAACATTCTGTGGTGATCTGCATATGTAGCCTGTGATGCTTTGCATTGTGGGGGCATGTGTGATTTTGTATTTTCTTGAAACTTGGTTTCCAGCCAAATGCCCTTTGGGGTAACCCTTCTCAGTGTTTCATGATTGAGGTTCTTTTGTCTTTAAATAGTTTTTTTATTTTAATGGGTTCACTACTATATATCCAAGGCACACTGCCTCTAGGGTAGCTGGTCCATTCACTGGGGTGTCAAACAGACAAGGCATACTGATGAGTCCTGGTAGGACGAAACACGTGTCTATGTCTTCTGTTAGCACCCTTTGCAAACTGTGTGAGAGGCCTTTCGGCACCATGCAATTCTGCTTAAAGTTGGACCAGCATAACATTCTGTGGTGATCTGCATATGTAGCCTGTGATGCTTTGCATTGTGGGGGCATGTGTGATTTTGTATTTTCTTATATACTTATATTGTTGAAATGGCTGCAGAAAGCTACTTGGATTTCTTAAAGAAGTGACAATCTGGAACACAGCGGGTAGACCTTGAGATGTAGTTTGACCTCCACAAACTTGATTACACAAGTGTCAACAGGAGGCCAGCTCTGGGACAGAATGTTCTATTTTGTTGCACCCATTAAAGACTAGATGTGTTCTTCAGGTTGACCTCAGGAAAAAAATTGATGAAGTTCTGTACATTTTGTGAGAAACAGAAGATGCATCTTACAAGAACAGGATGCGGTTTGAACTGCCAGGCAAAACCATCTTATATAAAATAAGAGCAATGTTTTGTTCAGAGAGAGAGAGATATAGAAACCTGGAGATTTTAAAGATAGTTTGAGATGTTGGACTTTCTTTGTAATGCCCGTATAAAGAGCTACTGTACCCTGTACAATTATTTTTATTATTTTACTGTTGTTAATACTGTAATAATAAAATGCTACTTGCAAATTATATAACTTGTCCTGGTTTGTCTATACTTGCTGACATATGCCCCCTACGGCACATATCTCCAATCATGTTGGTGGCTTTGCATATCTCTCTCTCTCTCTCTCTCTCTCTCTCTCCCTCCTCTTCCTACCTCCTCCCTCTCTCTCTCTCTCTCTCTCTTCTCTCTCTCTGTCTCTTTCCCACACTTTTGGTAATCGGGTGCACAGAACCGCACAATACTCCAGGTGGGGGCCTTGCCATCGCCTTGGAAATTGGTAGGACTACTTCCCCTGCTCTGACCATCCCCCTTTTAATGTACCCTGGCATTCTTCCAGTTTTCTTGTCAGCTGCCACCCACTGCTCATTGGGCTTTTGCACCATGATGGTCATGGCCCTTAGGTTTTTCCTCCTCCACTGCAGAAGAACCCCACACATTTTATATATTCTACCTCTGATTTTCCTCCCTAATTTAGCACACTGTATTATGGCTACACTAAATATAAGTCTCAAGAAGTGTAAGCAGTCACCCTGATTAAGCAAGTCCCCCTGAAGTTTGTCCCCATCATCTAGCAAGTCTTCTTGAGCTGCTTAGTGTTATCAGCAAACATAAGTCATATGCTGGAAACTTCAGCTTCCATATCATTGATGAAATGGTTGAAAAACAGTGAACTGTGTGCACTCCTCTTATTATGTGTCACTGCCAAAGACTGACTTCACTGATACCATTGCTTGTCTACCTGCTGTCATGTGTTAAAATGTGGCATGTAGTGTACCTCTGCATGTGTGTGTGTGTACGGTATACATGCTTGCACTGTGTACAATCATCATACACCAGACCAAACATAATCATGCCTGCCTGCCAATTTCCTGATCATCACAGGATGATTTCTCAACTACTGCCAAGGCAACAGATGATGGTGTTCTTCACATTACTATTGTGGCTTGCTATATCTTATATCTAGATTACCTGCCTTTGTATGGATGAGACATGGTAATTATATTTATATGATGAATACTCAGTGGCTTGCAGAAACTGGGATAACACATCATGTCTGCTATACAGGCTCTGGGCTAAGCAGTCATGTTTTATCACTCTTACTACTGTATGTTTTATCTCCCAATTCAATTCTTATGCCTCCTGCTAGTCATTTTCTTTATCTTTACTATATCAGTTTTGCCATTACTCTGTTTAGTTTATCTTTAGCTTCTGAGATATTGCCAGATTTTCCTTCACACTACACAATCATGATCTTGATAACAGACTGATTAGAGGAAGATTCTGCTGATAAGAGCAATGTCAACTCCATGCATTGAGGACCCATGATGCCGACTGCCCTGCACCATAAACGTGCCTGGTCTGAACATACTTCTCTTCCTTTCTATATAAACGTGACTATTCATACTTCTAGGCCACTTCATCTGAGGAACACAGAATTCACTTACAGCTAACATTCTAGTGTAGTTTTGTTTATTGTGCTACCCATATGCCACTTGCCAGCCACCCAGACCTGGCCTGTGCCATCACTACTGTGTGAGCTCACATGATACTAGATAAACAAAAATGACTTCTGAGATTACAAGTACCTCATTGACCCTTTATCACCTGATTCAAATGCCTACTAATTAATTTAGTTCATTTAAGGTCCATTTGGCTGGTGCAGACAAAACCAAGATTATAGGATAATTAAATCTGGAGAGTGCCCAAACGTATTTTGAAATGCTCCCAAGAGCAGAGCTACCCTATATAAGGTTAATGAAGGTACAGCTGAGTGATCTGTTTGTGCATTGAGTGTGAATGGTGTTGTTAATGTACAATCTGAGCAGCTCTTTAGAACATTGCAGGGAACTTGCTCTGGGCTCACTGCAAGTTTTGGTTCTGGTCTTCTGTGTTAGGGTTCTGCAAGTTCAGAGTTAACTTGTGGTCAGGTGGGTCACAGTAAGTTATTGCATGTTCCAAAACTCAGTTTACAACAACTGTACCATTTACTGTGGGACTGTAGGGAACGTATGCACTTAATGTGTTATCTTGTTTTAAGCATGTTTTATGTGGTCATGCCAATGAACCAATGGTTTAAGAATTCACCTTTCACTTGGAGGACCACATGTTCAGTCCTGAGCCCATGGTCCTAGTCTGAAATGGTAGGAGTAGAGGTAGGAGCAATCAGATGGATGCACTCTCCTGTTATGGGGCATTCCCCACTTCCTATGGAATGGCTGTCCCTTTGGTACTACAGAGGGGGTGGAAGGCCATTCTGCATGGAATGGAGTGCATTATTACTTTTAGCCTTGTATCAGACAGAGATCAGTACCTATTGGTAAGAGGACACAGAGATGTCAAGATCAGGCCCAACCTCCCAATGTCCAACAAGTCACAGCATTCATTTTGTAGTTTTCTGGCAGTCATAAGCACTGCCCCTCTCAGTTAACAAGAGTGAGCTGTTTCCACTCCCTGCCCTGTCTCCTTTCTAAAGTCTTAGGTTAAGCAGATGAAACTTGATGCCAAAAAATGCAAGGTTTTGCACCTGGGGGGGGGGACAGGACAGAGTACTGGATGGGAGGGGTTAAACTGAGCACTACAGCAGAGGAAAGGGACTTGGAAGTCATCATTAGTGACTTCTTCAAACAATCAAGCCAGTGTGACAAGGCTTATAGTAAGGCTAATTGGATGCTGGGGTGTATTCAAAGGGGTACTGACAGAAGGAAAAAGGAGGCACTACTACCTCTATGTAGATCACTGGTAAGGCCGCACCTGGAATACTGTGCTGAGTTCAGGAGTCATAACCTAAGGAAGGAAAGGGACAGGTTGGAGACAGTGCAGTGTGGGGTTACCAAGGTGATTCAGGACCCAGAGGACAGATCTTATGAAGATCATCTCAAGACACTGAAAATATACTTGCTGCAGATCAGGTGAGAAGGGGGATATGATAGAGACATTCAAGTTCCTGATGAGAATAAACATGGTGACCTATGGAGAACTATTTAGCAGGAATACAGAGTTAAAAACCCAAGGTCATGAGTGGAAACTTGGGGGGGGGGGGCAAGATGGATGTGAGGAAATTCTATTTTATGGAATGGGTGGTAAAGCTGTAGAACAGTCTGCCAGCAGAGATCATGGGTGCCAAGACTGTAAATCATTTTAAGTATGGCTGGGATAAAGTGAAGGGCTTAGTGGTTGCTCAGGTCGGTAGCAGTAGGAAGGGGGGCAGAGGGTGGGTGGACGGTGATTTATTTATTTATTTATAACTTTGCTAACCAAGTAGGTGCACTGATCCCAGGGACTGTTTTCAGGTGATGAATAAAACCTTGTATGAACAATATGCTTTGGGCAGATAGGGAACTCTGAGCAGACTTAATGGACCTTTGTCACAATAGGAGGTGACAGTGGGGACGGGAACACAAATGGATGAGAATCACTAGTGAGTGGTTAGAGAATACAAGTGACAGAAGTTTTATTAAACAAGAATTGCCATGGACCTGCAAACCATGTTTTCCTGTGGCAGCCACATTTTAATACTGGGTGCCATTTTGATATTTTTGCATCTTTACTGGCCTTTTAGTGAACACAGTGGGTGTTTATGATTCACACACCAGTGGTAAGTATCAGTTTTGGAACTGTATGATGTCATTTATGTCTCTTTCAGCCACACAGTTCTATTCTATACAGTAGATTTTATTTTTATTTGTTTAGTATTTTTGAATGAGAAAGGTCCATGGAGCCACCGTTCATTTCCAGGTGCATCTCAGGAGCAGGGGAAGGTTATGTGACTTGCTTAGAGTCACACAGTATGCATCAGTTGTGGGTCAAACCCAGGTATCCTTTGTTTCCAGGTTCAAAACTTAGTGTTTTGCCCCAATAGACTTAGAACATTACTACACTGTGACAACAAAGGAACAGCTGAGCAAGGACAACAACTACTTCATACATTTCTTAAATATGAACCAGTATTTGAAAATCAGTTTCTACAAACAATGCAGTCTTAAAAGTTTAAACACAGTTCTCCTTTAAAGCTATAAACATACGAACATATCAAGGTGCCAGCAGAATAAGGCCTTGCAGCCTATGAAATCTGCTTGTATTCAAAGTCCCCAGCATCAGCTAAGGACTCCTCCCCCTTACAAAGCGATAGCCCCTTATTTCTGGCTACACCCCTTTGGACCCTGACTTTCCCCTTTACTCTGTCACAACCTTATTTGAAGCCATACACTGTTTCAAGAGATACTGCTTCCTCAGGGAGCCCATTCCACCCCACCACTACCCTCACCATAAAGAGATGCTCCTGGTCTGTCTCCCAAACCCTGATCCAACTTAAGACAATGCCTCCTTGTGTTTCTGTTTCCACTGACCCTGAAGAGGCACTCTTGACCACTCTGTTTATGCCTTTCAAACACTTAAAGGTTTCAATCATGTCCCCCCCTCTCCCTCCTCTGCACCACAGGGTACTTGTTCAGGACCTTCAGCCTCTCCTCATATGTCCTGCCCTGCTGACCTTTTACTATCTTTGTTACCTTCATTTTGAACACCTTAGCAGGTTTATGTCCTTTGTTATGTAGGGACACAAGTACCACACTCTGTATTCCAGGTATAACTGCTCCAGTAACCTGAACGATGGCAGTATAACCTCCTTCCACCTGCTGCTGATCGCTTCTTGCAATGCAGCCCAGAATTCTTTTGGTCTTCGCTGCTGCTTTCCTGCATTGTGTGGAGTTCTTCTGGTCACTAGTGATCAACACCCCCAGGTCTTTTACTTCCTTTGATTTGGTTACCAGGCTCCCTCCCAGGATGTACTCCACCCTAGAGTTCTTGGCTACCACGCTTATATCCTTTTTTTTTGCATTAAAGCCAAGTTGCCCAATTGCAGATCACCTCGCAAGCTTTTCCATATATTCTTTTAGTTCCTGTATCCATTCTGCTGTATCCACCATCACAGAGAGATTGGTGGTTGACAAGGATAAGAAAATATTGCCCCTTATGCCTTCAACATTGTCATTGATGAAGTCATTAAAAAGCACCAGACCAAGCTCCAAACCCTGTGGAATCCTGCTTGTGACATCGGTAGCACCTGAGAACTTCCCCACCACCCCCTAGGTTCTGTCTTTCAGCAAGCTAACTACCCATCCAAGCAGTTTATCTCCTACTGCCAGATCCTCCAACTTTCTGATCAATCTCTTGTGAGGCACAGACTCAAAGGTCTTGCTGAAGTCCAGGCTCTAGATATTTACTGCTTGGCCCTTGTCCAGTGTTTTAGTGACCCAGTCAAAGAAGTCAAGTAGGTTTACCTGACCTGATCTCCCAACCATAAAGTCATGTTGCAACTCATCTTGGAGGCCATTTTCTTCCAGGTATCCTACCAGGCTCTTCTTAAGTATGGCCTCCATGAGATGCACAATTGGGGTTGCAAGCTGAGAAAACCTTCTTTTTATGAGAATTTTGGAATTTATTTTTAATGTTTGTAAAATGTGCCAAATTGACAGCACTAAAGACAAAAGTTCTTCTTTCACCCACATGTCCAGAAGATTAGGCAGTAAGAGTGACTACTAGGCATAACAGGTGCTGCAATCAAAGTCACAGTGCAAGCTTCCCCCACATTGCCCTATCAATATGTCTCAACTCTGTCATGGAGTAATTCACTCCAGCAAAATTATGGGGATCAGAGACGCAATCAATCTGAAAATAATTCACAACTATGTGAATTTTGGAATTTGCACAAGCTGAGTGAGCCCCCCCCCATTTTTGTACTTTAAATTAAGTAGTAGTATTTAAGTCAGGCATGCAAGCAGAGACTAAATAATAATAATAATAATACTTTTATTTATTAAGCGCTCTTCACAAAGTACCAGAGTGCTGTACATACATGAAACAACAATTACAACCATAAAATTCTAAAATACATCTATCAATATATATAAAACACAACTGCAATAGTCAGACATAAATTAAGAAACATCTTCAAAGGCGGGTTTGAATAAATACATTTTTAAAGCAGTTTTAAAGCTCTCCACTGTCAGGCACTCTCATATACAATGAGACAGAGAATTCCACAGGTTTGGGGCTACAAATGAAAATGCCCATGATACAGAAGTTTTTAATTGTACCGTGGGAATCTCCAGCAGTCCCTCGTCGGTCAAGCGGAGTGGTCAGATGGGGCAGTAAGGATGCAAGAGATCTTGCAGGTAGCTCGGTCCCTGTCCATGTAGGCCATGTAGATCAGTAACTGATCTTGAAGGTGATCATAATAGTGTTTCCAGCTGTGGCATCAGATAAGGAAAGTGCAAGGATACATAGGCAGCAGGTGAAGGAGTGATAGATTACAGACACTTTGCATCATACAGTAAGGTAGGTAGGTAAAATTGTTATTTGTTCTACATAAGTCATTACAAAGTTCACATAAATACATTTCATACAAAATTGACAGATTTTACTAATTACATATAAAACATCATAATACTGTATATACATTGGAGCTACAGTTTAGCTTGACTCATTTATCAGAGATCATTTTTTTATCTAATGCTCAACAAGCATACTTAAAGATTCAAAGATTTCAGATGTCTATGCAATCTATCAAGTACGTTCAAGTCTTCATTGTTAAATAAATACTTAACAAGTTGGTCTGATGGGAGACCAAGTGTAGCTAATATCGGAGCTAACAATTTTCTCCTTTTTATTTCAAATTGTGGGCAATTTAATAATATGTGTTAAAGATCATCTACTACTCCCATGTGACAACTACAATTTCAGCCACTTATACCCGCTCTTTTTTGATTATAAAGAATATGTCTTGCTTTATAAAGCTCAAATCTGTATCTAGTTATCACTGTCTTTGTTCGGGATTTCTAAGGATAGTTAGGTATGGCTCTTATTTATGATCTGTTTTTATAATTTTATACCATTTAAAATTATGCAAATCATTAATTCTTGTATGATCTTGTTGAACAGTATCATCTCTTAATCTAATCTTTACCATTTGTTTGATTTGGGGAAAAGGAAGTTTGTATATTATTTCATATAATGTATTACCAAGCCCCAAGGGAAGAATATGATCATGTATGGTTTTAATTATGCTAGGTATGAAACCCATGCAATGATACTTTATTTGTTCTTCAAGACACATCCGAGGGAGTCAATTATCATGAAGAAGAAATAACCATAATGTAGATATGATTCTTCTTTCTGTAGCCAAGGTTCTTTAAGGAAACTGGCCCAACTTTCTTCTTAGAATTTCCACTGGTACTGACTGCTGGACTTTCAGAGGATACCTATGTATTTTGTTTATTTCTACTTCTAAGGATGTTATATTAGATGGAGTCCAGAGATCATGTGATGAGCTGAACGAGCGAGATGCTCTACAGACCGCTCCAAGGCCCACAGCTAATTAATTAAGTTAAATCTCCTACAGGCTGACCCGAGTTGCGCTATTTCAGCTGACCGTGAAGTCGGAAGATCTGCAGACTCGATTGGGAGCTAAAATTAACCGGCAGTTGTAAATCGCTCGGGTCTGCAGTGCAACAGGCGGCAGCCGTCTTGAGATAGCTGTTGCGCTACCACAGAAGATGGACGCTGAGAGTACTGAACCTCTGGTAGGAGGTCCCCAGCTTCTAAAGGTCTAAGTTCCCCAGTCCCCACCCCGAAGAGCAGGAGGAGGTGGCAGGAGAGGAGAAAAGCCTCAGGCAGGCAACGGAGACCTGCAGGAGATTAAACAGCTGCTTCAGGGCTTGTACTGGATTTTGCAGCAGTGTCCAGCGCTGCAATCTAGCCCAGAGAATGGGGATGCAAAGCCAGGATTGCATCTCAGGAGAGAAGAATTTCCACCTCGAACAGGAGCTGCTTCTGGTCAAGAGGCAGATTAAAAGCTGGAGGAGAGGCTGGAAGACCAAGAGTCGAGGAGTAGGAGGAATAATTTAATTTTAGCAGGGTTGCCAGAGAGGGCAGAAGGAGCTGACTGTGTGTTGTTCATTCAGGACCTGTTACTTAAGCAATTTGGTCCATCACCTTATGGAGAAGCATACAACTTGGAGAGCTCATAGGGCTCTGAGGGAGGTACCTGCCACGGGAGGCAGAGCCCGAGTTATCATTATAAGCTCTTAATTATAAAGAAAAGGTGTTTGTACTCTGGCAGCAAGGCAAAAGAAATCTCTGCAATGGAATGGCGCCACCCTGTGGATGTTCCAGGACCAAACACCCACTGTGAGAGGAAAACAGAAAGAATATGTGACATTAAAAGAAGTTATATATGGCGGGGATCAAGTTCCCGGCTCAGTACCGGGCTTTGGTGGTTCGGTTGCAGGCAGGAGAGAAAGCGTTATCTCACTGCTAGAAAGCACTGGAAGGGCTGCGAATAGAGCTGCCAGAGTTATTTAGCGCTCCGACATGAGCTGCTCTGGTCTCCTGGAAGAGACCTGATTGTTTTCCAAGGCTGAGACTGTGAACTGGCTAATTTGTTTTTTATTTTATTTTCTCTCAACTTCAAAAAGGAATAGGTTGAGGTTGAAACCTTATTTAGAACACAGGAGGAAGGGGTGGAGAACTGAAAGGGTCCAATTCGCTAACACTATTATATATATTCTGCTGGGTTCAATATGAGATTATTCAGGGGGAGATGCTAATTTAGGTGTCAGAAGCGGACGGATAGGCTGGGTAAGGAGGGACAGAGGGATCCGGATATCTGATAAATAAAGGCTTTAATTTTGAGCTGCTAGAAGGGTCCTTAAAGGAGTTCCCAATCATTGGACTCTGGTATTTGTTTTGTTATAGATCTTCTGCCTACTACCAGTTTCAGCAGCTTAGGTGAGGGCAAAGGGGTACAATGAGGTTGTTAGGACGAGGACTTTAAACTCAATGGTTTTAAAACGGTATTCAGATGGAACCAGTTTTATATTTAGAAAATTAAGGTGTAAAGAAAAGTAATATTTGGTTATGAGAGGATTATAGTTTGATCTCAGAGAGTTGGAGGTCATAGAGGGGCTGGGAGTGGTCTGGGTAGGAGTTCATCGATGATCCGAGGATTCATAGGTGTATGATCCGGGATCGGGCGAGGGTTAGGGGAGGGGATTTGGGAAAAGAGAGAATCCAGCCAGGTAGAGACAAAAGGGCAGGCTCAGGCAAGGTCTGGGGGCCCAGTAATTGTACTGCGACATTTAGTTATGGGAATGGTGAGTATTAGATTAATCTCATGGAATGTTAAAGGACCTAGGGTAGACGAAGTGGCTCATTATTATGAGACACTTGGATCAGTTGGGGCCCATATTGTTGCCTTCAGGAGACTCATTTATTGACAGAGGAATTGGGTACCCTCGCGTATGGGTGGGTCAGGTTTATGGAACGGGTAACGAGAGGGCTCAGCAGGAGTAGCAATCCTAATTAGGAGGTCATGCCTGTATAGTATAGACCAGGTGATGATAAGAAAAGATGGTAGAGGGGTCTATATATCCGGTTTACTATACGGTGAGGGCTACTCTAGTAGCCTCTATATATGGCCCAGCCTTCCAACCCGGAATTTTTGCTTCGATTGAGAGGATATAGTTGTTTTTGGGACATGCGCTATCATAGCAGGGGACTGGAATGTCTATGGGGATAACTGGGTGGATAGAATCCCACCGGTGAGAGGGCCATTAACAAGGGCCCAAGTGGCCTTGAATAAAATGCTAGACTCTATGGCGCTTGTGGATCCAATACGCACCCATGCTATGGGTGGTAACAATATGACATTTTACTCGGCAGCACACAAGACTCAATCTCATATTGACTTCTTTTTAGTTGACAGGGAGGTATTAGTGGGCATCAAAGGGGTGGAGACGGAAGCCAGAATTTTCTCGGACCATTCCCAATCAAGCTGGATGTGGAGAACCAAGAGTGGTGCGCCTAGACCACTTCGATGGTGGTTGAGCGATGCTATTGGCTGACCCGTTAGCTAAGGATGAACTTGAGGGAGCCCTGATAAGTATTATACAGCAACAATTACTCACCCTATTAAATAGGAAATTGGCGGCTAACCTGTAAGGTTCTGTATGGAACAGCACGGGAGCTGACAGCCCAGAGAAACAGGCAGAGGAGAGCTAAAGAGGATTTCTTAGTAAGAGCTATAAGTTTTTTGACCCCCATAGAGGGGACTTCAGAGGAAATAGATGGGGAGCTTAAAAGCTTAAGGTGGGAACTGGGGGACATTACCTATGGTAAAATAGATTATTGGCTAGAGAAGATTAAAGCTAAGTATTTACTGAAGGGAGATGTTCCGGGACGCCTGCTGGCAGCCAGAGTCAGGGAGTGGGAGGCAAGTAGAACAGTGACATCTATTCAACATGACGGGAAGGTGATAGTTGACCCCCAGGGCCTAGTAGATACGTTTGCACTTTATCTTAAAAAACTATACCAAATTGGACACAGGGTGGGAGAGAAAGATATGGAGACATTTCTAGATGGAGTCCCTTACCGGTTCTAGATCCGGGCAGGCCAGGATTTAGCAGCCTATAAGTGTAGCAGAGATTACAGAGGTAATTAAATCACTGCCTTTGGGTAAGACACCAGGACCAGATGGTCTTACAGCGAAGTTCTACCAGACCCATATACACACCATAATGCCCCTCTTCAGGAATTCTTCAATAGTGTAATGCAAGAAGGGTTCCCCTCCTCTCTATCAGGCTTATATTACCCTAATCCAAAACCGGTAAACCCAGAGACGAATTATCTAGCTATAGACCTATTGCATTAATGAATCAGGATGTCAAAATTCTGACAAAATACTGGCTAATAGAATATGGCGGGTAGCACCAGCTATAATTAGTCAGGAACAGGTGGGGTTTATGCCAGGGAGGGGTGCTCTTGATGCGTTGAGGAAACTCCATCACATTCTGAGTTATGCAGTGGACTCCCAATTACCTCTAACGTTAATATCTTTAGACGCAGAGAAGGCGTTTGATAGGGTCTCGCATCCCTTCTTATTCGCCGTAATGGAGAGGATGGGTTTTCCTGAAGGCTTCCTTAAAGGCATTAAAAATCTATACGCTGCCCCATCGGCTAGAGTTCTATGTAACGGCTATGTCTCTTGGGAGATTCAATTGAAAAATGGAACCCGACAAGGTTGCCCACTTTCCCCAATATTATTCAATATTTATTTGGAACCCTTGTTGAGGACCATAAATATGGATAGACAGATAAAAGGGGTGGTGATCCTGGGAAAAGAACTGAAGCTCTCAGTTTTCACGGATGACATTCTGCTACATCTCAGGGACCCGGTGGAGGGGTTTGAGAAAACTAGAGCTAATCGACAGTTTGCCAAAGTGTCTAATTATAAGCTCAATGTGACCAAAACACAGATCCTCCCCTGACGCCACATGTGTATCGGGCGGACTTTGCTCAACTAGGAGTTCAATGGGTGTCGAATAAACTTAAGTATTTAGGTATTTGGATTACAAGGAATTCGAGTTAGGGGCAGAAGTCAATATGGAAGGGAGCTGTCAGCTAATAAGGGGATTTAATAAGATGGAATAAGCTACCCTAAATTTTACGGCCCGCTTTGGGCTTATTAAATGAATTTGCTACCGAGGTTACTTATACCCAGTATATTTAGCGCCATATAGTATACCCAAAAAATGGTTTATAGCGATCAAGAAAGTACTGTCTGATTCTTTTATGGGGTAAACCCCTAGGAAAACACAATGATCTCATCTCCCTCCCACTTAGGTGGGCTTAAACTCCAGATCTCCATCTGTACTATGTAGTGGGGCAGTTAGGTTTGATGAATCACTGAACGTGGTCTGGAGGGAGAGGATTATGTTCCGGAGTGGCTGTATTTAGAATCTCATTTTTGAGAGAGGCTGGGCTTTCCCAGAAGCCCCATTATATGCTAATATTGCTCAGTGTTTTATGGCTGGAGTGGAGGCCCAGTTAAGAAGGGAGCAGATGCCTGGTGGTCATATCTAACTCGAGCACAGAAAGATGCTCAAATGAAGGCTCAAGATCAACCGCTGGTGGGTAATCCCAATCTATTTATAGGAGCAAGGTACTTAAAGGGAGATGGGCTGTGTCGGCCTTCACCTAAAGGAAGTCATTCAAGATAACAGAGTAGTCCTCCCAATGCAATGTGACAGAATGCCCTTTTCCAAAGAATGCAAATTATACATTTGCTGGAGGGTTTTTAAAGAGAACGGGGACTGTCAGATGGCTCATTTAACTGGGACAGGCTAAGGGAGGTTGACCCCAAATCTAGACCCTTATCACAGATATATAGAGTCCTAATTGAGTTTTTGGTCCGGCTCCCCATTCCGTGTCGATTGGTCGATAGGTTGGCCCCCAAACAACAACTGGGCCAGCGTGGTGGAAAAATAGCAAATATATAAAATACCCAAATATAGAAGTCTGCATTTTTCATTGCTTCCAATTTATATTTTACCCTGTGAAGCTTATTTGAAAGAGGCCTTAGGCAGACAGACCTGTGTTTTAGGTGTGGTCAAGAGAAGGGGGACTTACTACATGTGTTATGGAACTGCAGTAAAATCTCGCCCCTGTGGGGAGAAATCAAGAGGCAGTTGGACCCTTTGCTCGATTACTCAGAATATATTATACCGGAGATCTGTATTCTAGGGGATTTGTCGTAAATGAGGGGTACAATATCAAAATATCATATATCCCTAATTGCGTTCTAGTCAAATCATTTGTGGTTCAACATTGGAAGGACGATCAGCTTTATGAGTATGAGCAAAGGGTGGGAGATCTTGTGGGGGCCCTTAACAGAATTAAATGGTATGTTTACTTAGATGGGAAGAAAGAGTTGTATATTAAAAGGTGGGTGCTGTTGGAGGCAATTTACTCCCAATAAAGAGATATTCGAATCACACAGATCTGTCTGTGGGGCTGTGTTTAGCTAATAAACTTGAAATTAAAGAAAATATGGCATATGGATAGGTTAGGGAGTTGTTAGGGACAGATTTAGTTAATAAGAGGTCCAATAAAGCTTGAGGACTTGTTTGAGTGATAATAGGGAGGTCTGCCTTAGCGCAGGAGGGTTTGGGATTCTCTCTCTTTCCGGGGGGCATGGGGAGGCTCTACCCTCGTACAGGCTACAGCTTAATTCCAACCTGGCTAGGAGTGTTCAGGCCAAACTGCATGGGACCCCAGTGAGATAGATATGGGGAAGCTAGACATATTGAGCAATAGGTGGCTTGATTATGGGAACATTGTTAAGTTTAGGGGTTGGTATGATTGAGGGGGTGGATGCCTCCTGGTGTCTGTAAATTGTTTTATTGTAAATAGTTTACACAATCAGTTTTTTGGATTGTGTACCCTGGGATGCCAGGGTTAACTGTCTTGTCTGTCTTGTCTGTCTTGTCTGTAATCACATCAGAAACTCAATAAAAATGGATATTAAAAAAAATATATATATTAGACGGAGTCCAAATTTCAGTAGCATATAAGATTCTAACCTTTATCTTGGCATTAATTACTGTAATTAATCTTAATATGGAAGAATGTCCCAGTCTCTTATGGAATTTTTTGAATGCCATAAAAGATGATTTTAATTTTTCTAGCATAATTTTCACATGTAGGGTCCATGATAAATTATTCACAAATGTTAACCCCAAATAATCATAATATGCAGTTGTAATTACTTTATTACTATCAATATACAGGGTATATTGTTTACTAGACCTATTCCTGAACACTACCATATTCCTTTTTCCTATATTTATTACCAATTTATCTTTTTTGCATAAGTCCAAAAAAATAGGTGACCTTTCTTTGAAGATCCAACAAAGAAGTTGAAATCAGAACCACATCATGTGCATTAGCTAATAAAGAAACTGCATGATGACCTATTTTTGGTGAATGAAAACTGGGGTTATCCAGAGACTTGAGAATTAAATTTATATAAATGTTGAATTAAAATGGGGCTATCAAACAACCCTGCTGCACTCTTAAATTTGTTTTGATTTTGGTTGTTAAATTCCCATCATGATCATATTTAACCTTTAGCCATATGCTATCATGAAGTCTTATTTGTTAATCTAATAAATCTCAAGGAATATTATAGCTTTCCAACTTTCACCAAATTATCTTTCTACTTAAGGAATTGAAAGTGGTTCTTAGTTCGATAAAACAGCAGAATAATTAAAATTTTTTGATTGTCACATATTTCCACATGAGATGATTTAAAACAAAACAATGTTATTTAGTTGAACGATTCTCTCTAAATCCATTTTGAGTTTCAGATATCAGATTGTTATTTTCTGCCCACTGCTGTAATCGATCTAAGATGATTCAGCAAAAGATATTTTATGAGGCATTAAGAAGGCTTATTGGCCTGTACATGGCCAGGTCATTTATATTTCCCTTTTTAAAGATGTTGCAAATTATGCTCCCTTTCCATGAATCAGGAAAATATTCTTCCTGTATGCAATGGTTATGAAATATATGTAAAACATGGATCCACCAATAATTGAATATTTTATATATGTCCACCAGGATTCCATCAGGACCTGGAGCTTTATTATTACATACTTTGTCAAGGGCATTTCTTATGTCTACCTTATTTACATAAAATGCTTTGGGAAAGCCTCTTACATTATCATTTTTAATAAAAAGCTGCCTGTCTTCTTCTTGAGAGAAGTATAGCTTCCTAAAGTGAGCTTCCCAATTTGATGGAGTAATAGCTGCCTCAATCTTATTTGCATGTTTATCATAGCTTTTGCTTACCAAGGTCCAAAACTGTTTGATATCATTCTTTTGTATTGCTTTCCTTAGTTTTTCCCACATAACCACATATTTTAATATTTCCTTGCTTTGTTAAATATTTTATTAGTGGTGTTGATAAACACCAGTAGTAATTTATAGATAATATTTTATTAGTGTCTTTTAATCCTAGTTTTTCCTTCTGCCAAATTAAGACTTTTAATTTTCTCTTTGCTTTATTACAATTACAATTAAACCAGGTATTATTCCCCTTTTATGCAGTGAAGCAGAATATAAGAAACATTTTATTCAGAACTTATGTCATTCCATATTCATGCAATCTCTCTATGATTCATCTTTGATAAATTATTTTTAAGGTTTAATAAATGTTCTCCATTTAATATTTCTTCAAATTTTGTGATTTCAGTTCCTTGCCAATGTATTCTTTTGGTGTTGATGATCTCTATTCCTTGTGTGTGTAGAGAAACATTTTGATTGTCTAGAGGGTATTCCCAGTCCCATATTGTCATTACTGGTAAATGGGCTGATTCTGAAAGCCACAAATAAGAAACATAGTTGGAATGAGTAGCGAGGTAGTGGAGAAGGTGAGGGAAAAGAGGAATGCATTTTGGACCTACAAGCGATCCAACAAGGCAGAAGACAAAGAAGAATATGTGAAGAAATCCAGGAAAGTGAGCAGAGTGGTAAGGGCAGCAAAGGCAGCTAGGGAATGGAGGTTAGTACAGTGGATCAAAAGAGGAGAAAAGGGTTTCTTCAGATATGTCAGAGAGAAGAGGAAGAGCAAGGATCAAATTGTTAGGATCAGGAAGGGAAGAGGGAGGGTAGAAAAGGGGCTGAGCAGGCAGAAGTACTTAATGAATACTTCTGTTCAGTCTTCGTCAAGGAGAGGGATGGGCCCATACCTGAGAGGAAGGGTGAGGTGGGAAAGGGTGGGGGAGAAGCAACCATGGATGGGGAAATCATAATGGAAAGGGTGAGTGAGGGTCTTAAATCCCTGAAGGTGGACAAGGTACCTGGCCCAGATGGTGGCCACCCCAGGGTGCTGAGAGAGTTGGCAGAGATCCTGGCAGGGCCATTGGCAAACATGTTCAATAACTCTCTGAACTCAGGGTGTGTGTACAGGGACTGGAGGGAAGCACATGTGGTACCTATCCATAATAGTGGGCCCTAGGATCAACTGGGGAACTGTAGAGTGGTGAGCCTTACTGCAATTGTGGGAAAACTGATGGAGACAATCCTCAAGGAAAGGCTGGTACACTCTCTTGAGGATAACAACCTCCAGGACAGCAAGCAGCATGGATTTGTCTCAGGCAGATCCTGCCAGATGAACTTGGTTGATTTTTATAACTGGGTTACAAGGGCACTGGACAGGGAACATGCAGTGGATGTCCTCTACCTGGATTTTAACAAGGCCATTGACTCTGTGCCACATGGTAGGCTGACCTACAAGTTGAAGAGTTTTGGGAGCAGGGAGGAAACTGATCAGATGGGTCAACTGAAGGTGGACAAAGCAATGGGGCCTGACAGAATTCACCCCAGAATTCTGAAAGAATTCTGGGGAGAATTAGTGAAACCACTGACTACCCTTTTTAACAAATCATGGGAAGATGGTGTGGTACCTGAGGACTGGAGGAATGTGGATGTGATTCCCCTTCACAAAAGTAGGACCAAGACAGAGGCAGGAAACTACAGACCTGTCAGTTTGCCTCTGTGGTAGGGAAAGTGATGGAATCAATTCTGAAGGAAAGAATTATTGAGTACGTAGAGGCCAGTGGGACACAGGACCCAAGGCAGCATGGGTTCACATCGGGAAGGTCATGTCAGATGAATCTAATTGATTTCTTTGTCTGGGTAACCAAAGTAGTAGACCAGGGAGGGACTGTGGATATGGCCTACCTAGACTTTAGCAAGGCATTTGACACAGTCCCACACAAAAGATTAGTAGTCAAAATAACCAGCCTGGGAGTGGGCCCAAGGGTGATAGCCGGGGTAAAACATTGGCTGGACAACAGGACACAGAAGGTAATTGTAAATGGAGTCCACTCTGAAGAAAGAGGGGTTACTAGTGGGGTACTACAGGGTTCAGTACTGGATCCAGTCCTTTTTAATGTCTTTATAAGTGACATTGCAGAGGAGCTAGAAGGTAAAGTATGCCTCTTTGCAGATGACACAAAGATCTGCAACAGGATTGATACACAAGGAGGTGTGGAAAGGATGAGAAGGGACTTGGCTAGGTTGGAGGAATGGTCAGAAGTATGGCAGCTTGGATCCAATGCAACGAAGTGCAACATAATGCACCTGGGAAACAAAAACCCAGGGGAAGATTACACAATGGGGGAGGGAGGTAGTAACAACAAAAATGGAAAGGGACCTGAGGTAATCATATCAGATGACCTTAAGGTTAGCAAGCAATGTGAGAAGGCAGTAGGGAGGGCTGGGGGGATACTGGGATATATAGGGAGAGGCATCACCAGCAGAAAACAGGAAGTTGTTATCCCTCTGTACAGACAGTTGGTGAAACCCCATCTGGAGTACTGCATCCAGTTCTGGAGACCCCATCTCAGCAAGGACATAAACAGGATAAAGGCAGTCCAGAGCAGGGCAACTAAAATGGTGCAGGGTCTGCAAGAGAAACCATATGAGGAGAGTCTAAAGGAACTGAATATGTGTACCCTTGAGGAAATGAGGGAGAGAAGGGACATGATAGAAACTGTTAAGTACTTCAGTGGAATCAACAAAGTCCAAGAGGG
Source organism: Neoceratodus forsteri (assembly GCA_016271365.2). Taxonomy (NCBI): domain Eukaryota; kingdom Metazoa; phylum Chordata; order Ceratodontiformes; family Ceratodontidae; genus Neoceratodus; species Neoceratodus forsteri. Next base: position 127,054,476 of record CM028136.1, on the reverse strand, counting down.
TAGCATCTTTCAGAAAAAAGAGTTGTGCAAGAACAAGGGGACACAATTTGAAGATGGGGAGTGGCTTAGGGGCAATGTGAGGAAGTATTTTTTTCACAGAGAGGGTGGTGGATGCATAGAGCAGCCTTCCTGAGGAGGTTGTGGAGTCTAAAACTGTGGTAGAATTCAAAAATGCAAGGGACAGACATAAGGCAATTTTTGTGGGGGGTAGGAAGAAATAGGCTGTTGGTTAACTAGGATCTGCAGCTTATCCTGTAGATAGGGAAATGGGCAGACTAGGTGGGCCAAGCTACCCTTATCTTCCATCAAAGTCTATGTTTCTATGTTTCTATGTCAAGAACTGGCTGCAGGGTAGACAGCAGAAGATAGTAGCGGGGGGGGGGCCCCTGAACTCAAGGCAGTAACAAGTGGTGTACCACAGGGCTCAGTGCTGGGACCGGTTCTGTTTAACATTTTCATGGCTGATATTGCAGTAGGGATTAAGAGCAAGATCAGTCTCTTCTCAGATGACACAAAGATTTGTGCCGCAGTAGATGGGGGAGAGGGAGGAAGCAAAAGTACTTCAGGAGGATTTGGCAAAACTGGAGAAAAGGTCTCACACTTTGCAACCTTGTTTCATTGCCAAGAAGTGCAAAGTGATGCATTTAGGAGGCAAGAACCCAGGACACAATTACTGGCTGGAGGGTGTTTCATTAACAAAAGCCAAGGAGGAGGAGGAGGAGGAGAAGAAGGATCTGGGAGTGCTGGTAACCAGGGAGATGAACCACTCTGCTCAGTGCAGGAAGGCAGCAGCAAAGGCAAACAGGATGCTAGAGGGCATTGCAGGTGGAATTACTTCTAGGAATGGGGAGGTCATCTTGCCCTTGTACAGGTCTCTGGTGAGACCACACCTAGATTACTGTGTGCAATTCTGGTGCCCTTACTTAAAAAGGGACATCAGACTACTGGGGGGTACAGCACAGTGCAACAAAAATTATCCTGGTGTTGGAGGACAGACGATATGAGGAGAGACTGAGAAAGTGCAATATGTATACACTGGAGGAAAGAAGGGAGAGAGGGGATATGATTGAGACCTTCAAGTACCTGAAAGGTTTGAACATAGTAGACATCAGGCGTATGTTCAATCTGAAGGGCAGAAGGGAAATCAGGGGACACTCTATGAAGTTGGAAGGGGGCAGGTTCAAGAGGGAAGTGAGGAGGCACAATTTCACAGAAAGGGTGGTGGTAGGGTGGAACGCTCTGCCAGAGGAAGTTGTATCACTGCAGAGTGTTAGGACTTCAAGAGGAGGAGGTGGGACAGATTCAAGGGGAGGGTACAAACCGAGTGGGTGCATGAGATGGGGGCAGCTGCAGTCTAATGGACTGAAGTGCTACACACTTGAGCAGACTAGATAGACCGAATGGCCTGTATCTGCTGGCAGTTTTGTATGTTCATTGTGTTCATATGTTCTTATTTAGATTTCTACCATAAGTCCAGTATGGTGACTGAAGCATTTATATTACCCCATACCAAATCTATACACGATGAGCTTAGAGGGCATATATAGGTGTAATCACCCTCTATGTCCACATTTGTTCTACTGTTATAAACACAAAAATTTTGGTCATTCATAACTTCTGACAACAATTTCCCATTTTGATTACTTATGTTGTCATGTGATTTCCTTATGGAAGAAAGATTTTTATTAATAACATTTGTTCCTTTTAAATAATCACAGCCAATATATCCCTTTGAACTATTTTGAGGACCTCTGGCATTAAAATCGCCTTGTATTATTATTGAGAATTGTTGGTAAGTGTATGTTATTTCCTCTAATGTCAATTTGAGCAATGTCCAGCATAGTGTTGCACAAAACTGAAAAATTTCCTCCCTGCAAAATGTTTTGCAGAATCCACACATTTTGCATAATATTTTGCGAGGTGAAATGCTAAACTTTGCCAGTGTAGAGAGAGCAAAATTTCGCCCTTGGGCCAAAAAAATTCATTCCTCGCTGGTGAAATTTCACTACCCATTGGTGAAATTTCACTATTTGCTTCGTTTAGAAGCTCCCTGCTGTCTTGTGGAACCCCCTTCCCCAACTGCTCACTGGCCCAATTTAAAAAAAATATTTCTCCCTGGTGTCTAGTGGTTCCCCTACTCTGTCGGCTCACCGGCGCAAATGTTTATAAAAATGACTTTCTCCCTGGTGTCTAGTCATCCTATTGGCCAATCACTGGCCAAAATTGAATAAAGCTTCCCACCCCCAGCCCCAGTTACCCTCATGCCCTTCTGAAAATATATCCCCAGTCCCTGGTATCTAGTGGACCCTGCCCTTCATCACCACACAGCACCAACCCCGTTTCCTCTTCAGCACTCAATCACTGCACAGCCTTCCACCACTTCCACAGCCGGTAGACAAACTGAGTACTTAAATGAATGAGCATGTGCCTGTACAAGCACACACTTATTCATTGAAGCACCTTTGAGCTACTGAGCACTTCAATGAATGAGCGTGTGCTTGTACAAGCACACGGTCATTCATTGAGCACTCAGTTGGGCTGTGGCCATGGAGGTGAGTGGAGGGCTGTGCCAGTGGCCCGATTGGGGTACTGGGGGGGGAGTGGAGTGGGTGTTGTCTTAATTATGGAGAGGTGGGGGGTACACTAGACACCAGGGAGTGGGGGATTTATTTTCTGAAGGCCATGAGGGAGGAGCTTATTCAATTTCAGCCAGTGATCAGTCGGGGGGGGGGGACAACTAAACACCAGGGAGAGATAATTTTTAAAAACATTGGGCAGGTGAGTGGCTGGGGGGACTACTAGATACCAGGGAGAAATACATTTTTAAAAACATTTGAGCTGGTGAGCCAATGGAGTAGGGGGACCACTAGACACCAGGGAGAAATATTTTTTTAAATTGGGCCAGTGAGCGGTGGGTAGGGGGGCTCCACTAGACAGCAGGGAGCTTCTAAATGAAGCAAATAGGGAGAAATAATTAAAATTAAAAAAGACCAGTGAGCAGCTAGGGGAAGACCACTAGACACCAGGGAAATATGAAAGCTCCCTTGCGGGGAAGAGGGTGAAATTGTAGGTGAAATGTCACCTTTTCGCCACAATTCCGTGAAAATTTTTGCGATGCAAGATTGCCAATTTTGCAGCAATTTCGCCAGTGAAATTTTATTTTGCAACATCTCTAGTCCAGTAATCTCCTCTACTACTTTTCCTTTTAGATGAAATACAAATGTTAACTAGGATAAGCTTTAACCTGTCATTTATCTTCTTAAGGAATTGACAGTTCTCTAAATGAACCTGTATCTCAGTAACCATACAGTTAAGAGCAGTGTTTATTAATGTGACCATACCTGTCATAAGTCTCCCATTTTTATTGTTTTATCACTGGAATAGCAAAGCTGGAATAGCCTGGTAATAATGGAGGATTTTCTACCATCATCCAAGTCTCTTGCAGACATATTATGTCTATTTTCATAGGGAACGGTTTGAGTTCCTGATCTGCTAACTTGGAAATCAGGCCCTCAATATTCCATGTTAATATGACCAGTTTTTTATCCCTTGTTTTAGTTCTTTTACGGCAATCTATTTTTAGATACTCCAATGTGGAAAATCTGTTGTTTGCTTTTAAGGGTAGGTTCTCTCCCATGCCTGTTTTTTTTTATTTTGAACTGTATCTCAGAAAAAGGACTCAATATTAGTTAAATAAACTGCATACTCATCTAGGACTTGAGATGCCTGTAGTACTAAAGCTGTCATTTGACTTGAATGAAAAGTAATGTCAATTTGTGGGTATTTAAAGGTAGATGGATGAATGTGAATATATTTTTATTGAACTTCTGTTAATATTCACACCCAAAGAACTGAAACAAAAGTCACCTATATCTCTTTTAATAACACCTATAAGTTGATTCTTTTCAATTTCCCATCCAAAAAGAGACAGGGTCTTAGTTTCCCATGCTTTTGCTCTTCTTTTATTTTGCTCATCGATTACTTTAGTAAGATTTTGCAACCATTCCTTATCTTTTGCTTGTTTTTCTTTTGATTGGTCTAAATCAAAACTGACATTTGAAACAAAGGTTGGAACAAACTATGGGGGATAAACATAAATACTCTTCTCATATAATATCCTTTCTTGATGCCAGATTCTCTGAGCTGTACTATAAGATTAACAGTATAAAAGGACACATTTTTTTTATATTCCTGATTTGGGGGTCTCATCATAAATATCTCATTGGGTTATTCATTCAAATGTAATAGATTTAATAATCAGTCTGATAGTTTGGGTCTTGTTTCAAGACCCAAACTTTGAATTACACACATCTCTATTAAATATTCTTCCCCTTGGGCTATACCTGTTCTTGTTGAGCAATGACAAGTTTCTTGCTCCTGACTATGTGGGGCCTCAGTTTGTGGCTCTGACATAGTACCCTTTGTCTCCCCTTTATCTGTCTCCTTTGTACCAATACACACACTGGTGCAGAATAAATGATTATTGGTATAAATGTCTGTTTGTATTTGGGAAGAATCTTGAACCAACTTGATTCTGGGCATTTCATTTGAGTTTTTTCCCATTTTGTTCTAATCTATTGCATTTTTATTTTTACCCTTATTCATCCTTTTATTTTTACCATTAGATGTGTTTGATTTATTTGGTTGATTCTTTTCATTTGTTCCCTTTTTAATATTTTGAGTTAGTACTTCAAATTCTGTTATAGACTCAATTCCCTTTTGAAAATGTGGGGGTTGATTAACCTGATTTGCTTTGTTTCTTTTCTGTTGTCCATTGTCATGCAAAGTGTCTTCAATTATTATTGAATCTGTGAGAGATTTATCTTGTTTCATATTAAGGGTATCTAATACAGCCATAGTATAGGCTACTTCACCTCTCAAATTCTCTGCTTCCCCTTTTAATATCCATACATTTTCCAATAGTATCACATTTGCCAAATATTGGTTTTTAACCTCCTCTAATAATTCTGGGGACAAGACTGAATACATAGCACAATCTCTAGGTACTGTGTTATCCTTCTCCACAGATTCTGAGTTTGAACAGTAGCCTGACCTTTTGCTGGCTGACCATGAGAGGGAGAGAATTGTGGCAAAGATGATAAAGCACTTAAGGAATCATTAGTTACAACCAGCTGATTCAAATTTTGAAGGGTTTTTCTAGTTCCTTTAATGTATTACTGGCACTCTGTACATTTCTTTTCTTAGCTATACCTTCCCTAAGTAATCTACCATCAGTACTCTTCAATCCCCTTTGTACTTTGGAGTACTCACTAGTCTTTAAGACATGTTTTTTAACCCCAGATTTTTTAACTGAGTTTATGGCTATCCATCCATGGGTATCCACTACTTTAGAGTCATTAAGATAAGATTTAATTGGGAAGTTTAATGGTGTATACATCTCATTAGAGGAGTCAAAATCTGGATCAAATAACACCACAGGCACCAACGGTTGTACATAGGACTCAACTGAACTTATGGACTCCTCAGTCCAGCTATTGCCATTATATTCATCCAGTGTGATCAGTTGTTGATCAATTTCATTTAGTACCGGAGGAACAAAATTCCCCACTTCCACATCATCTTGTTTGTTTTTCTCAAAGGTCTCCTCAATAACATTATACCCACTTGAGATAGCAGGAGTTGAGCTATCTCTGTTAGTTTGGGGAGACTTTTAGAAAAAAGATGTGCTTTTAGGTTGAAAATTCTTAGCTTTTCTTTTAATATCTCGCTTTATTTCTGGCTGCTCTAGCTCATCTAAGTTTTTATTCTTTTTGCCTTTGGCTTTCCTTTTAAATCTCTGTTATGGGGAGGCTAGCAATCTACTTATTGTATTCACCATTATGAGTGACCCTAGTTTCACTTATGTGCAACAGGAGGTAGGTCAATCTATAACCAAATTTAAATTGGACCTACTTGGCTTATCAGTCTTATTCTGGTACATTTGTCCTAGGGAATAAAAATAACCAGAATAAAATAGGTACCATATATCGGCACAATGAATCAAATGTGTCTTAAAAACCATGCACAAAAATTATATAAGATACAAATGAAGAACTATTAGCTATAAATAAATGTATGCTTATAAATAGCTATAAGGTATCTATAGAAAAATTAAAGTCTGAAGCCAGTTAAAATGATATAGCAAAATGTCCAGTGTCTTATAATTTCTTGCCAATCCCTTCTGTAGTCCCAGAAATTTCAGATTAGAGTAGCAATACAGTACGTATCTGGGCCTGCATTAACATAGAAGGGGAACAATGGACCAAGTAGCTTGACTAGATGACCAAATGACCAAGTGAAGTATGAGTCCAGGATAAAATGCAAGTCCAGCAAAAATAAAATCCCAGCTAGAAACAGCAATATCTCAACAATTTGAAGACCCCTTGCAGTTTCACTGGATAGCTTTGGCTTTATGTACAGCTTATGACAGGGATGCTTATCCACTAAAATAAAAAGCAAAATCCAGGTAGTAGTTGCTCTTAGATGCACTTAAATAACCACTAAAACTTCTAAAAATAGGCTTTAAATTCAGAATGTACATTTCTAAAAAAAAATAAAAAAAATAATTACAACTGTAGCATCTAGTGAGATCTATTGTGTAATTAAGGGCTGTACTAATTATACCAAATACATTATGCTAGATACAATAAGTACTAAATGAAACACACTTTATATAATCTGATACCTTAGCCCCTCTTGCTATAATGTAGCTTGCAAAGTATCTTGCAACTACAAGATTCAGAGTAAGGTGTGAGACTTAATATAGAATTTAAAATAAATGTACTGGTCTCAGCAGATTTCCAGCACGTACTACTGGGCTGTTTTTCAATAGTAGCTGACCAGTGACCAGGGACCAGCCATGAGTTGCATAAATATAAATGTTTGCTGAGCTAATGAGCTACCAAGTTGTTGAGCTACTGAGCTATTAACCACTGAATAACCATAGGTGTCCAAATGGGAGCAAGAATTATAGCTACAACAGGTTCTAAAGACCGTGTGAGCCACTGAGGGGTCTGTAGTTATTAAAATTGCAACCATGTTTGCTATATAATACTGATATTAAAGATAAAGTCATGCAAACTATTTGAGCTATTGAGTGATAGGATCTGTTGGTGAAAAGCTCTTTTTATACAAGAAGCCATCACATTAAAATGGTTGGTTTGAGAGACCTTCACTTGCCTTCACTCACTCTAAATGTGGGTCTGCAACCTCCTCTCTCTCTCTCTGAACTTGCAAGCAAAAGATTGTCTGAGGGGTCCTGAGCAATATGTGCTATAAACTGCAAGGATCAAGCCTGTGTTAAACGTGCACTGCAATCAATCAATCATCCAATCATCTAATCAACTCTGGATCAGAGGGAACACTTATCTAGGTGAATCGCTAGCTGAGTATTATTGGTCTAAAAGGGTCTAACAGGTGAACTCAGATGGGTATATCTCCTAAATAAGGTGCTTTAACTTAACAAGATAACAAAATGTTTAATTGTTGAATGGGTCACATATCCCAGCATAGTCCTGCATTAACCCCTTTACCCACGGTTTCTTTTATAAGTCCTTTAAAGCAAAATTTACCCTTGAGTGGCAGGAAAAAAAACTTCCTTTTCCTTCCTTTTAAAGACCTAATATGTGTATCCAAGGTGTAACAATGTTTGTCAAAACAAGTATATAATCACCAAAAGAGGAGCAGTAGTAACTGAATCCAATGATATGCACATACACTAGACTTGGTTATTACTACTGGCATCAAGCTTAAAATGAATATCACACTAAATATAAAAAATACAAAATAAGAGGCTCAGTTTCAAAATCATTATAAAAGTTCCTCAAAGTGTTTAGTGTAATATAGCAATGGCTGAAGCAACAGTCTTTTTTCATTAAGGATATCATCCTTGGAGGGTCACTTCGGTTGGTCCAATTGGCTGTTTGTTTCCGCAGTCCTGCTTTAGCTCCACCCTTGCAGGGGAGGACTCCACAACAACCTTCCACCACTCAACTTCCTCCATCCACCATCTGAGGTCTTAACACCTGCTGAAAACAAAACAGAAAAACACTCTATGGAGGAATCCTGGTGTGGTGCACATAAAAAATTCTGGTAAGGGAACAAACGTTTGAGGCAACAGTGGTATACCTGTTGTAAAAATAAAACTAGGAATGTTCCCCTGTTTCTCTCTCTGCCTCCACAAGGCAGAGAGCAACATGCAGCACAACCTCCACCTTCAATCGCAGCAAAAATAAGTGCAAAATTACAGCCTGAGCAGAGCAAGAAAATACAGGTAATACAATATGTGATCTTCTGTTTGATAAAAGCTTTGGTGAGGACTGATTGGGGATGGATTTGAACAAGAGGTGGAGGTTGCCAAAAATCCATCTTGTTTGTTTTATTTTATTTTTAATATTGTATTTTGTGATAGTTTCATTCCTTTACTGTTGATTTTCTGCAACTATTGACAGTGGCCTATCTAGGCTTCCTTCTGACCCAGTGCCCCATGCTCTGTATCCCAATGGCTACTATTGCTTTCTTGCAGTTACTGCCTGCCAACTGTCCACCCTGACCTAGGATCCTGGAAGCAGGCTAAACATAATATGCTTTAGCAGTATCCCTGGCTCCTGAGGCACCATTACAACTTTCAGTGTTGCTCCATCTGGCCATGGTCCTTACTACACAGTCTAGAAAATGTAAAAACTGTATTCATTTGTTAACCAGGTGAGGTCTCTGGACCAAATGCCCTTTTTCAGGTTCAACCCAGGGCTTTGTCTCAGCTCTGCAGTGTAACTCCTGCACTACCCCGGTTAATTCTTCTGTTGTCGTTGTGGCCCATGATCTCTGTGTCTATTCATGTCCTATTGAGCAGTCCTTTGGTCTGCTGTGCCCTCTCCCTATCCCCCATTCTTATCTAGGACATTGTGTGCTGCCACTGAGGATATCTGCTTCCCATCTGTGCCAGTGATAACTCTGGGCACTTTGAGGTAGTGAATGATCTCTTTCATAACTCTTCCTAAACTCACCCATGCTCTATTGATCCTTTGAAAGAATTAATGAAAAATACTTCCCTCATCTTTCTCCTCAACTCTGTGCTTTACTGGTACCTGAGATCTCAGTTGCACAATGTGAGCCTGGTACTGTGAAGTAAGACAAAAATACACCACACACTTGCATCTCCCCTTCTCTCTCTCTCTATCTCTCGCTCTCTCTCTGTCTTTAGGTGTAACAGTATAAATTCTTAATATGTTGTGTGAGCTGTGAATTATTGGCAGTTTTACATCTATCCCCATTTCTGGAATAACCTTCTCCCATTCTCTTTTGCTGTTCTACCGTCTCCCTGAAGGCTCTGCTCCCTGAGTTCATAGGCTACTCTTTCCATATCTAGTTATTTTTCTGTGCTCACTTCCTCAGGTCACACCTGGAAATTAGCTCTGGATCAAGGTTCTTTTTCTGGCCAAAACTTCTAAATAAGTACAGTATATTTATTCATATAAATAAGGCTATTATTCAGTACTCCATTTTTGTCCAAGTATAATATGGCAAAGCACTGTATTTGGCAATCAAGTCTAGTTTATTTTATTCTATTTTATTTATTTATATAGTTATCTGTCTGTCTGTCTGTCTGTCTGTCTGTCTATCTATCTATCTATCTATCTATCTATCTAATATCTATTTATTTAAAAGTTCAGTAACTGGGAAAGGCACAATGAGCCAAGGCTTATTTCCATGTGCGACCCAGGAGGTGGGGTGGGGGGGGGGTGAGAGTACAGACATAAAGGCATTGCAAACATCTGAAGTGCAAAAATAAAATCTATAAAGTGCAAAATACATAGACAGTCCTAATGAGGAGATTAAACAAGAAGCCCCACATGAAATAACAGTTATTTGTTAATTGTTAAGCTTTAGTCTAAAGTGCTCTAAATTATCCCAAGCAAGACAGAACAAATATGTTAGTTAAGCTTAAATCATGCCAACACACTGGCTTTGCTTGTTGTATTCCAGTTTCAATTAACAGACCCTGAGTGGGATTCAGATTTCATACGCTCATGGGAAAAATGAAGTTCTGTCCTAAACAGAAGATAACCTTGAATTACATTTTTTATTATAACTGGATTTTTTCACTTGTGTAGCCTCCATAATCTTCCCACTGTGCTACATTCATTTGATTGCTTTGCTATACTTTTCCCCCTTTTTTAGAGTCCCATTTTCATCCTTTACCCACTTGGTATTTATTTTAATAATTAATGATCTTTTCTAGTGCCTAGTGACATCAATTGTGTGGAGGCCCTTCAGTGAAACCTGTATGCTGAGCTTCGGCTCAGCTGTTGTCAGTGGGTTCTGTAATGGTTCAGTTATTATAAGTACACAGTAGGATAGGCTGTGCAATCATGAGTCTATAGTTGAATGCCTCATTGGCCACTCAATGACCGGTTAGGTAGAGTGCCAAGCTCCTATGCTAGCAACCAAAGTTTATGAACATGTCCAAGATGCTGGCAAATAGGGATCCTTTTTGAACCTAATATTCATTTTTATAATTAATCATCTCTTCCAGTGCATGATGACATCACTTCTATGGAGGTGAAACCTGTATTTTGATCTCCAGCAAAATTGATGTCATTGGGTTCCATAACTGCTAAGTTATTATAATGAAGCAGTAAGAAAGGCTGTGTAGTTATGAATAAGTAGCACATGCTTCATTGACCACCCAGTGGACTAGAGGATAGACTGTTGTGCTTCCATGCTGACAACCCAAGTGTGAAACAAGCTCAAGATGCTGGCAAACAGGGAATTGAGGTTCAAGGAGTGTTACCAATGGCAGTGTATCCTTAATTGGGGGCTCCATGTCATCACAGCGAATCCGATACAGTGAATGCAATTTCAGCAAATTAATTTTAGCACATGCATTTTTGGCAACCGGTCTTTACAGCGCATATCATTCCAGCTAAGATTTTCACAGCTGAAGCTGGAAATTGTATGCCATTCCCACTGGTATCCCTCTCTGGCCCCTCAGGAATTCCACAGCCATCTTGAGATATTGATCTGTGCCACCATGCACCAATCTTCTTTACAACAGTTAGACACCTGGCATCAATCATCTAATTAAGGTAACAACCTTTGCAGTAATTACTGGTGGGCTAAGTACAGGTGGGATAATAACAGGCTACTTACTGTACATGCTGATGTACTGCAGGGGGAACTATGCTCTCCTGCACCCCACATGGGGCCTATGCCCCCTTAACCCTACCATCTTATGGATTCTAACTCAGAAGCACACTTTTTCTCAAAGGATTGCTGTATTGTTGCAGTTGGGCCACATTTCTGGTCACCAAATCAACATGCTCTCTATAATAACTTTCACTATATTTGAGTCACTGTAATTGATTCGTTGAAATGACTTATCTGTAATGTCATGCTACCTTAAGGGTGTGAGTCAGCATCACACTTTGGCACCAGTGACCTCTGCAGTTTGATGCCCTAAGTGGCTATGGTGGGCACCATTGTGTGGTGGGAGGCATGCTGTACTTTTGCAAAAAATGCCAGGCTCTATCCTAATTGCAACTGCAACTGACACATGCAGCTTCCACCAAGTCACATCGACAGCAAAGTTGTTGAATTACTTTACAGTGGCAACACTTTTCCGATAGTGATTGCATCACTGTGCAAAGTGTCAATGGAGTGCCACAGCACCAGAGCCCTTTACTGTTTTGCATGGTAGCCTGTGATGATAGCAACCGCATATGGGTGACCTTCATAAAGGCGACCCATATAACGGCACTTTCATTGTGGGTGACTGTACTGGGATGGCGACTGCTTCGATCGCGAAGCAAGGATGGGCAACAGGAAGGGAGGGTGGGTGACAGGATGGGGAGGGATGGAGGAAAGGGATGTGACCCACAGGGAACCTGCTTCTGCTGAGCCAGCCATGTGGTGTGGTGGGTAGGCTGCATGGCTCCGACGGAGCAGGTCCTGGGTTCGGGACTGGGGGCGTGTGTTTCATTTTGCGATTCCCACAGCTGCAGGACTTAGGCTTTTGGAGCCAGGATGTGCCCCCTCCCTGACATGCATCCTGGGTTGAGAATCTTTATTTAGCGGGGGTGCGGCACCTCCCCAGGTGCACAATTCCCAGTAGCCTTTTTCTGCATATCGGCAAAATTGTTTTCAGCGATAATGCAGGTCGAGATACTAGCAATTGCCTTTGTGCAGTTGCTGTTATCACATAGAATTGTTTTGCACCCCCCACACACACCCCCGGAATAATAGATTACCACCTCCGGGAGGGGCAGATTTTGGAGGAGATCAGCCAACACAAGGAGTTGGTGTATTGGCACATTGCTCCAACAACCTGTTCCACACTGTAGATGCCGAATGGGTTGAATCACTGTGCTGGTTTTGCTGTTGGGGGTTTGCTCTCCTGACATGATACCATACACTCAGCGCTCATCCCATGAAACCCATTGTCTGCTGTAGATCTTGATTCTGTTGAGAAGGCCAGCTAAAATGGTAACAAAGGCTTGGTCTGGGACAAAGAACTTGACATAAAAAAAATGAACATGCCTAGGGGTTGTCTTCATACAGAAAGTTCAGCTAAATGCCACTGGACACTCCTAACAAGTGCAATTATTGGTGATAATCACACATCTTTCTCTGAAGGGTCTTATTGCACTGTTAAAAGGGATAATACCACAAAAAAAATTTAAACGTGCACCCGTGTTGTTATGAAATAATTGCAAGGTCACATGTGGACTTGTTTTGCCAATCATATACTGCAGCTTCATTTATCAATGCCACTTTACAAAAATACATTTCTGGCATCAAAAAGTTAACATTAATAATGACCCCCCCAAAAAGTAGAAAAAAGACACAAATATTTTATTGCAAACAAATGAAAAAGCACAGTATGGAGATAAATTGACACACATGCTCAAATGTTCACTTATATTGAAATGAGTAAATGAGTGGTTTATGTTCCCTTTAATATACTATCATTATAAGCAGTTTTATTTTTCTCAGCTAAAAATGCAGGTGTTTGGAATTAGACAGTATTTTGTGAAGAGAACAGTGATGGAGAATCGGTTAACTAATGATGCAGCAGTTATACTATATAGGTGTAAAAGAGTTTGCTACAGCTGTAATTAATCAGATTTGTCATAAAACCTCTATACAGTAGACTTTGGTGGCAGCTCCTACCCCTTTTTCCCCTAGTTTGTGAAGGATTAAAATTGTCTCTATTGTCTTTAATGTTTCAATAATTGTATTACCTCTGACATTAAGAATCCATCTCAGCTGTGTTTATTTTCTGCTGTTTTCTTTTTACTCCTATTTGTGGGCCACTTATGTTCAGAATCCTACTTCTATAGTTACAACTCAGAATATTTGACAGAATAGGTGTGATTCTCATCCCAGCACCAGGGAATGACCCTTTTCAAACTGGGGTGAAACTTTTTAATAACAGTGAGAGGCTGTAAAATAGAATTTTGAAGGAGTCGACCAGATGTATGGGTGAAAGACTCTGTTCCTCTTCTTAATTATATATTAGACTGAACACTAGGATTTCTCTGACACCGAACATTATGTTTTGTAGAATGAGTAGCTGGCTCTAATTCTCTGAAGAGGAAGGGGAAACAAATGAAGAAACTAACCAACATAATGTATTATTTATACAGCATTGTGTGGTGACAATGGCCTGTAAATAAGAATTAGAAAGTAAAAAAGGCACTTGAAATGTGTTAATTTGTGAACAAACACAATCTGAATATACAAAAAGAGCAATAAATGCTTTTGGACTATGCAAAGCAGTACAGTGGCACACTTGGAACATTCAAATACATTTCTAATCTACGGTTCATCTCTTGAATGCTGTGTCAGAAACCCAGTTGTCAAACAGAAATGGCATCAGCTGTGTGGTTCATGGAGCTGTCAGAAGCTGCCAATGCTGTTTTGAAATTCTTCAGTTTCTGAATCCCAGTTTTAGTCCTCAATAAGAAAGTGATAAAGGTAGGCATTTGCGAGTCTGTACTCAGGAATAATGATAATGACCACTATAGACAGTAACTTCTGCCTCTGGCCTGTGACACTGTCTACAGTGCCCAGAGCCATTGCTCCCTTGTGCATCCTCTGCTGTGCTTCCAACTGTTGCTTTAGTAAAGGCATTTGCAAATGTGATCAGGTTGCTTTTGCAAATTTTATAAACTTTAATTTGGCATAATAGTGCCTGCACAGAATTTCCAGGATGAACAGAGACAGTTGAAAAGGATTGCATATTGCATCACCTTACAGCATCCCCCATTCATTACCATCTGGGTTACATCCATCTCATAGGCTACTGATGCACATGTGACCAGATGTTTCGAAATCTGATCTGCCTAGGTCCTCCTCCTTGCCACAGTGCTCCAGTTCTTTAATGTACATCACAGAGGCTACACGCACACTGCCTAGTTCCACAGCTAATCTAGAATGGTAAGATTTTAAAACTTCCTCCAAATAATCTTTAACACTCCCTTTAGCAGGGCCTGGTTACTGTTAGCAGTGGCCACTCTGCAATGCTTAATTTTATTCTGATGTTAGAGCTACTTGAGGAAGGAAAATGATTCATGTTATGGAAGTGCAGCATTGATGTTAGAGCAACTTGAGGAAGAAAAAGTATTCATAGATACATAGATACATAGACAATGTCGGCAGATAAGGGCCTATGGCCCACCCAGTCTGCCCATTTGAGCTTGTAAGTTCAGTTTATGTTTTCCTAGAAGTCTGTTGCCCCTTACCCCTGATCTCCAGAATTCCTTTACGTCTATCCCATGCATTCTTGAATCCCGTGATTGTTTCAGCCTCCACCACTTCCTCTGGCAGGGTGTTCCACTTGACCACCACCCGTTCTGTGAAGAAATTCTTCCTCACGTTTCCTCTGAATCATCCTCCCTCCAACTTCATCCCATGCCCTCTAGTCCTGGAACATCTTTTTGCTTAAAAATAGTGTATTCCTGCACCTGTTCTCTGTAAGATACTTGTATCTCTCTGTCATGTCCCCTCCCTCCTCTCTCAGGGAGTACATGTTCCAGTTCCTTCAACCTGTCTTCATAGGACTTGTGATGTAATCCATGCACCATCTTTGTTGCCCTCTTCTGAACCTTCTCTACCCTGTCTATGTCCTTACGTAGGTATGGTCTCCAGAAGTGTACACTGTACTCCAGGTGGGGCCTCACTAGTGTCTTGTATAGTGGAATTATGACCTCCATTTTCCTGCCGGTGATGCCCCTGCCTATACATCCCAGCATCCTATTTTGTTTACCTGCTGCCTTGTCACACTGTTTCCCTTCCTTGAGGTCATCAGAGATGATAACCCCAAGATCCCTTTCCTGTTTGGTGCATGCTATATCCTCACCCCCCAACTGATATATTGTGCCAGGGTTTTGTGCCCATATGCATTATCTTGCACTTCTTTGCATTGAATTTCAACTGCCAAACCCTGACTATTCTTCAAGTTTCTGCAGGTCCCTTCTCATTCTGTCTACACCTCTGGTGTGTCTCTCTGTTACAGAGCTTTGTGTCATCAGCGAACAGTGATATTCTGCCTTCTAGGTCCGCATTGTCACTGATGAAGATGTTGAATAGGACCGGTCCCAGCACTGATCCCTGTGGTACCCACTGGTCACTCTACCCTCTGTGGAGTGACAGCCTTTACCACCACCCTCTGTGTTCTGCCACCCAGCCAGTTACCTACCCACCACACTACTGTCCTGCCCACACCCATATTCCCCAGTTTGTGTAATAGCTCTATGTGGCACAGTGTCAAAGGCCTTGCTGAAGTCCAGATAGGCCATGTCCACTGCCCTCCTGATCCACCTCCCCAGTCACCCAGTCAAAAATTCAACAAGATTGGTCTGACATGACCTCCCCTGGAGAAACCATGCTGCCTTGGGTCCTGTAGTCCATTGACAACCAGATGTTCCACCAGTCTCTCCTTCAGTAGTACTTCATGATCTTCCCACTACCAAGGTGAGGCTGACTGGTCTGTAGTTCCCTGCTTCCTCTTGTTCCCACTTTTGTATGGGGACTACATCTGCTGTCCTCCAGTCTTTGGGTACCTCCCTGTTCCAGTGATCGGCTAAACAGGATAGCCAGAGGTTCAGCCACCACCTCTCTAGTTCTTAAGGACCCTGGGTGCACCCCATCTGGCCCCATTGCTTTATCAACCTTATTACTTCCAGTTCTTTCAGGACCCTTTCTCGTGTAAAGGGACTTGTGTCCATTTCTGCATCATTCTCACCTCTTGTACTCCCTTCAGACCCATTACCCTCCTCTTCCTCAGTAAAGACTGAGCAGAAATACCTGTTCAATATGTCAGCTTTACTGCTGTCATCCTCCACGCAGCCCACATCCTCCCCCTTCAGTCTCACTATCCCTCCCTTTGTCTTTCTTTTATCACTTATGTACCTGTAAAAGGTTTTGTCCCCTCTACCCACTGATTTTGCAATGTGTTCTTCTTATGAGCTTTGGCTTCCCTTACTGACCTCCCTGCCTCCCTTTGCTTCTCCTGGTTCTTCTCCCTATCCCCTTCTGCCTGTGTCTTTTTGTATTGCCTGAATGCAATCTTTTTGGCTTTCAATTTCTTTGCTACCTCTTTGGAAAACCATAATGGTCTCCTCTTCCTTTTCCTCTTGCTAACCTGCTTCATGCATAATTCTGTTGTTCTTGTAATCCCCATTTTAAATACTGCCCACTGTTCCTCAACACCTGATTTCTGTCCCATTCCCCTTAATGCCTCTTTCAAGTATCTCCCCATTTTCCAAAAGTCTGCCCCCCTTAAATCCAGGATATGTGTTTTTTTGTGGTTTGGTTCTGCTCTTTCTGTGATTTCAAACCACAATGACTGGTGGTCACTGTTCCCAGGTGCTCCCCACTGTTATACCCATCACACTGTCCCTGTTTGTGAGCACAAGATCCAGTATTGCCTTCTGCCGAGTTGGTTCCATGACCAGTTGTTTGAGGAAGGCACCCTGAAGGGAGTCCAGGATAAATCTGCTCCTAGTTGATGCTGCTGCTGGGATGCTCCAGTCCACGTCTGGAATACTGAAGTCTCCAACCAGTACTACCTCACCCTTGTCTGCCATCCTTTGGATGGCTAGCATCAGCTCCCTATCTCTTTCTTCCTCCTGGGCTGGTGGTCTATAGACCACACCTGTGCGGATGGCTGTCCCCATTTTCCTTTCCAGCTTAATCCACATTATCTCTCCCTCATTTTGTTCCTCCTGGATCTCTATGGCCCTTATGTCATTTTTCACATACAGTGCCACTCCTCCTCCCTTCCTGCCTGCTCTGTCTCTTCTGAATATGTTTAGCCAGGTATGGCCATCTCCCAGTCATGTTATGGAAGTACAGCATTATAATTATTTCTCAGGTTTTAAGCAGTTAAAGGAGCAAGGTACACAGTTCTGTAATTTTACTTTAAATGTTACAAGCACCTCTTGCCTGCATTTAGTCGTCTTGAGTGCAGCAGCATTTGAGACACACTGATACTGTCCCCAACAACTAAGTCTAGCATCCCTACCTAATCCATTGTGTTACTACGCAATTCACAGAAGCTACAACAGTCGCTGCTGAAGGTAAAAACTAGCCTAGGGACAGAATTCATCCGTTTGCATCAGGGATCAGCTAGGTAAATGCTTCCAGCTACTATGAAAGGAACAAACATGAGGAAACAGACTTTTAAATATGATGCCTATGGCAAACTCGTCCACCCCCGAGCTGATACAGAAATAGGACGCTGAACCTCTTGCGAGCGGTTCACATTGTCCAGGAGTGGGCAGGGCCCCCTTGCGAGTGGACCCCACTGATACTCCTGGATACAAGACAGTACCTTTTTTACACTAACAGAGGTCTGCTTACCAGTCCATATGACTGCAGTCCTCCACCGCAGACCAAACTTGGCAGCTCCTCCCCATATGGGCCAGCATCCATTCCACTCAGATCCCTTGTGATTTAACTGCCCTGAGGCCACAGGACTCTCAGTCTGATGATGGAAGGCACCAGCAACCATTTCACCAGTCACAGCAGAACCAAGTGAGACACACATGGCAGTCACTCCTATTAAGAGGGCTAAGACCCTCAAGCCAAACAGACAGCCATATTAACTCCTTCCACCTTGTATCAAGGAGTATAAAGTCGGGGGAACATGCCCGGCTGCCATCTTATGAATGGCAGAACTGATGGACTTATGCATGCACATGGCTCTGCCTGACGTCACAGCCACCATCTTAAGGCTTGCACGGATGCCATTTCACCACTCTCCCTACTTTACCACAATTAGCTACATCAGCACACAGATTACTGAGGCAAGTGCTGACTCTTTTTTTTTCAATGTATCTTTAACGCAATGTTACAGCCTAACAGGTGAATGACTCTTGCAGCAGGCTGCAATTGCAGTGGCGATCAAGCCCCACTCAACAGCACCAGACTCCCTTAAAGGCACAACACTGCTTCCCTTAAAGGCACAGTTATGCTGAGCAAGCCATAAACAATCAGTATGACTTTTGGCATCACCATTAAGCTCAACATGTGCTACCAAAAAGGGGACAATCAATGCTCACATATTATATACATTTATAATGCTGCTTATGAATATAAAAGTATAATAGTTAAGCATGGCCACAAACTGCTATCAGACATGAAGCATGGCAAACAACCCATCTCTTGTCTTCCTCTTATCGCCCACAGAGATAAAAACATAGCCAAGTCCAGGAAATGCAGAACATGCCATATTACAATTCTGGCAGGACGAATTGGTCCCTAATGCCCCACTTGGTCTAAACAACAAGAGAGCCCAGAGTTCAGCAATGAACAAGAAGAGGAGATGGAGCAGAGCACAGAGTCTCATGAAACATCACCGAATGAGCTCCCATCCACTGTAGAGGACTTTTTTATAGTTCAGCAAATGGTTATGCTAAAGAGCCTCAAATGTATGGAGGAAATGTCCAAAGCGCATCTTACACCATGTCCAAACAAGCCTGCAACGTCTACCAAGCAGGCTACTATGACCACAAAAGGCAGCAACACAGCAGCTACCAGCTCTGTGCCCACACAACCAGATGACACTGATACAGGAGACAATACAGAAGCCCCTCATTTCCCCCCCGACACAGAATATAGGGACAACGAATCCCACCCAGGACCGGAAGAGGAGGAACTCACCCTGCCCCAAAAAATAACATCAATAGAGGCACTTCCAGAACTATTAAGGGTGGTGAAAGAGACAATGGGGTTTGAGGTTCAGGAGTCAAAGCAAAAATCCAAACTGAACCCACTTATAAGGCAAAACCGAAAACAGATGAATATTTCCCAATTTGCGAGTCACTCACAGAAGTGATAACCAAAGAGTGGGAGATGGCAGACCTGGCACGAATAGTGGAAAAAAGGACATTCGACAGGTTCTACCCTATCCATGATGACTTTAATAAATTATGGTGCACCCCCCCTTAGTGGACCACCAAATAATGGGCCTCTGCAAAAAGATGGTACACCCATCCTAGACCACCACTCCACTCAGAGACCCCTCCAACCAAAAAATGGAGGAGTTCATGAAAAAAATCCTTTGAAATGACAGGCCTAGCCTGTAGGGCAAATGCAGCAGTTACCTATACCTCCAGGGCCCTAGTCACATGGCTGAAAGAACTAGCCTTCACTTTAGACCCAAACTCAAAACAAGTTGACATGGCTGAGTATGCCATCCAGGCAGCAAAATAAGTAGCTGACACCTCTATCGACACATTTAAAATGTCAGCAAGACTACCTACTCTAACCAACAGAGCAAGACACCTCATATGGCTAAAAATATCTAACGCAGATTTTGAATCTAAAACAATGCTCAATAAGCTATCATTCAAGGGCAGCCTAGTCTTCGATGAGGGTCTAGAAAAGTATGTCAAAAATAAAGGTGACAGAAAAGCGTTGGACAAGGACAAATCACCAAAGAGCATGTACCTACCAGCCTTTCAAGGCAGATTTCACCTGTACAGGGGGAGGCAGGACAGAAGACAGACAAGCAATTACTACCAAAACAAATCTTATTCCTTCAAATCAACCTACTTCTCTAGCAGTAACCGAACTAGAGCACGAGGCAGAGGCCAGAGGGGAAGATACAATTACAACAGCTCAAGAGGAAAACCCCACTCCAACTGACTTCTAATGGCAATGACATGAACAAACACCACCTATGACAAATGAAAGCACACACTCACCGATAGGGACCAGACTACTACAATTTGCACACCAGTGGTCCAAGACCACACAAGACAGGTGGGTGCTGGAGGTTGTATCACATGGCTACTCCATCGAGTTCGCACAGACGCCACTCCCAAACAGAGTAATAGTCTCACCCATCTCACGCCAAACAGCAAAGTTACTGGAAATGAAATCCATGATACAGAACCTACTAACTAAGAACGCAATTGTGCCAGTACCACTCAACCAAATCGACCAGGGGATATACTCCATCTTCTTCTTCCTAGTACCAAAGAAGATGGGTGATATGAAACCAGTATTGGACCTCAAGTTCCTCAACCAGTTCATCTGACACAAAAAGTTCAAAATGGAGAGCCTGAATTCCACACTACCTTCCATAAGACCAGGGGACTACCTGACCTCTATAGACATGAAGGATGCCTACTTACACATTCCCATCAGATCACCCAACTACACATTCCTGAGATTCAGGGTTCTAGGCTCACACTACCAATACCAGATGCTACCATTCAGCCTAGCATCCACCCCCAGGGTATCTACCAAAATTACCATAGCCATAGCAGCTACACTCCAGCAAAAAGGGATCGATATCATCCCTTACCTAGATGACTGGTTAATCAGAGCAAGATCACCTCAGATATTGCAAGAACACACACAGTTAGTGGTCAAGACACTACAATCACATGGATGGATAGTGAACTGGGACAAGAGCAGCCTGACACCAAGCAGAGCAATAGAACACCTGGGCACACTCATAGATATAGAAACAGCCATGGTGAGACTACTTCTGAAGAGAACAGACAAGGTAATGGCACAAGCACGAGCACTGGCAAACACCTTGGAACCATCATTAAGGGCCATACTACAGACACTTGGCTCCATGGCTTCATGCATCGGCCTAGTACCTTGGGCTTTATGAAACATGCGCTCTCTACAAATGCTAGCAATACAAGCAGGCTGACTACTACACGATGACTTGTCCAAACTAGTGATTCTGACTCAACCAGCAAGGAAGTTGATATCATGGTGATCCCATCGACAGAGTTTAGCCAAGGGTATGCCGCTAGACTCAGAGCCAGTAGTGATCACAAATATGAATGCAAGCTTACTCGGGTGGGGAGCCACACTCAATTGTATACCAGCACAAGGGTGTGGTCAAAATTTAAATCCAAGCTCCCAATCAACATCCTGGAAATGAGTGCAGTATATCACGCATTACACTCCATCCAGAGGACAATCCAAAGCAAAAAGGTAAAAACCAGATCAGACAATAGAGCAACAGTGGCATACATCACCAACCAAGGCAGAACGAGGAGTATCCGACTACTTCAAAAGTCTTGAAAAGTACTAGACTGGGCACAGATCAATCTGTGATCCATAACAGCTGTACATCTCACTGGAAAGCTGAACATACAAGCAGACTGGTTCAGCAGATAGGAAATCTCACCTGGAGAATGGTCACTACACCCTCAAACATTTTGCCAGCTAAACTGGCAATGAGGACCACTACAGGTACTGTAGATCTAATGGCAGCCTCAAAGAATGCCCAACTTCTACTCTTCTATTCCAGGTTCAAGGAGTCGGGAGAAATTGGCAAGGATGCACTATTCCAAAACTGGCAGTTCCAAAGAGCATACGTGTTTCCACCAATGCCATTGATTCCACAGACATTGAACAAAATCAGACAAACAAGATCCATGGTAGTGATTCTGATACCATACTGGTCAAGAAGACATTGGATTTCAACTCTAGTAGTGATGGCAATAGATGCCCCATGGGCAGTTCTGATCCAAACAGATCTCCTGACCCAAGGACCCATATCTCACCCGAATCTCAAGTCACTGCACCTCACGGCTTGGCTTCTGAGAGGCAAAGACTGCTAAACAAGGGTTATGACCCACAGATAGGGGACACAATGCTTCAATCCAGACGTGCATCTACCAACACCACATACAAGTGACAATGGTCCATATTCACCAGAAGGAGGTCGGACAATCTTCTATCCAATGACCCCATCACAATCCCACAAATACTGACATTTCTGCAACAAGGGGTTGATAAATGACTAGCTGTATCCTCTCTTAGAGTCCAAAAAGCAGCCATTGGAGCAGGAGCAGGCCCAATAGACAACTATCCACCAGGATCTCACCCAGACATCCTCAGATTCTTAAAGGTAGCATCAAATATCCACCCCAGGCACAAATCCATCATACCTTCCTGGGACCTCAATATGGTACTAGATGCAGTAGTAGTAGCAGCAGCACCCTTTGAATCCATGTCTTCCACGAATTTAAAGTGGGTCTCCTTTAAAACTCTATTTCTTGTAGCCGTAGGCTCAGCACGAAGTATCAGCAAAATCCGAGCACTCATGCAAGCCCCCCTTCATAACCATGTACAACAATGGAAGCACTCTACAAACCTCACCTTATTTTATACCGAAGGTATCGACAACATTTCACATATCACAGACCATCGAGCTACCTGCATGGAACGTGACACCGGACACTGACCATGACAACCTGGCCCGACACTGGGACATGAGGAAAGTCATCACAGTATATCTCAACAGAACGAGAGACTTCAGACTCTTAGATAGACTATTTATCCTACATAGCGGCCCCAAGCGTGGACAAGCAGCGGCATAGTCCACCCTCTCCACCTGGATAAAACACACCATATCAGAGGCCTATCACATACAGGGACTACAAGCACCACAGAACTTTACTGCCTGCTCTGTAAGAGCAATATCTACCTTATGGGCAGAAATGAACAGTGCCTCAATACAGGACATTTGCACAGCCACTACCTGGTCATTGGTATGCACTTTTACCAGGCACTATAGACTCAAAGTAACTAATGTTGAAAAATCTTCATTTGCCAGAAAGGTGCTACTGCACCATAGTGGACAGTAGTTGTCACGTCATCTGATCCCACCGGTTAACTACTTATTGCTTCTTACTACCTAGATGGTAATGAATGGGGGATGCTGTAAGATGATGCAATATGCAATGGTAGTTTACTCACCTGGTAAAGGTGATTGCATGAGCATAACCTTACAGCATCCCCATACCCACCCGGGCATATGGGATGATGAGACAACTACTGACATAACAGCTTAACACCCAGCATGCCATACAGGCTGGGATACTTTAGTATATAGCAAACAGGAATAAAATAATTGCTTTATTAATCATATGACTCACTTGCCTGACGTCACATACTGTAACTCTCATTAGACATAACCTCTTAATTTAATAAATGAATACCGCAGTACTCTCTAGGAACCTACCACTTGGGAAAACTCAGACTGGAGCACTGTGGCAAGGACGAGGACCTAGACAGATCAGATTTCAAAACATCTGGTCACATGTGCTTCAGTAGCCGATGAGATGGATGTAACCCAGATGGTAATGAATGGGGGATGCTGTAAGGTGATGCTCATGCAATAACCTTTACCAGGTGAATAAACTACCATTACCAAGGAGGAGAGTTGTGTCCCTTGGTGTACTTTTATTTCCAAGGAGCAGCACACTAGTTTTAAAAATATTCACCTTGAAGAAAAGAGAACAGAGCCAGTAGTTGATATACAGAAGGATAGAGTAGAGAGTCCGAGTTCACTAAATCAGTCAAATGAACTGTAGAGATGTGTCAACAGTACAGAAGTGATAGCTAAAGTTTTAGTTTGAGATTAGTTTTTCTACAGGAACGTGGTAAAGAGAGATAATAGAAAACCCAGGATAGATCTCTGAGGAACCCTGAAGAGGAAAGGATGTTGCAAGAAGTAAAATAACACCATCAGAAAAATAAAAGGAGTGGTTAGAGAGATAGGAGTGAAACTGTGAGAAAAAAAGGACCAGTGACAGCTGCATAGTGCTCTAGATGATTGCAGAAGTTGAGGAGATCAGCAATGTCAATGGCAGAATTGGGATTAAGGAGAAAATGAGGACAAAGAAACATGGTCAGCAGAGAAAAGAATATGATTGACCACATGGAGGAGTGGAGTTTTGGTCCTGAGGCTTATAGTAAGATGGTGGAGAAACTAGATGAGACACTGGTGGAATCTATTATCCCAATAACAGAAAAAGTGGAAGTGCTGCTGGTTGGAGACTTCAGTCTGCCAGATGTAGACTTGAGTCTCCCAGCCAAAGACTCAGCTAGAAGCAGGGACATCCTATACTCCCTGCAGGGGTAATTTCTGAGGTAGCTAGTCAGGAAGCCCTCTCATGGTGGGGCAATGCTGGACCTGGCACACACAAACAGGGACAGTATTACAGACATCAAAGTGGGAGGCCAACTGGGAACTAGTGATCACTTTACATTGTAGTCCAACATAAGGATGGCAGCAGAAACAACCCAACAACGAGGGTACAGGAATTCAGGAGGGCAGATTTTTTTAAATGGATAAATGCCTCAGAGATGATCAAGCATGGGGAGATGGCCTGGGTAGGGTGGAAGAACAGTGGGCTATGATAACGGATGGCATAGTGAAGACAACAAACCTCTGCACAAAGGAAGCGAGTAAAAACAGGAGAAAGAAAGAGACTACCATGGTTGTCAAAGGAAATGGCTGAAAAGATAAAGGATTAAAGGTAGCATTCAGGAGGCACAAAGAGACACAGAGGGAAGAGGATATGGAGGTGAATCAAGAGGAGCAGAAGGAAGAAGGGAAAGTGATGAGGAGTGCAAATGTGCAAACTGAAGAATAGCCAAGGGGTAACTAAAGGGAACATGACTCTTTTAGGTGCATACATAAAAAGATGATGTCTAGGGTAGGAATTGTGAGGTGAAGACAGGTGGGCTCGGGGTGGGGACTGTGCAGTGAAGAATAAGAAAAAGCAGAGAAGAAATACATGTGTTCAGTCTTTACAGAAGAAGTGGAAGGGGTATGGGTCATATAAAAGCAGCAGGAGCTCTGGGAGAGGAAGGTAGACACAAGTCCATTTACTCTAGAGAGGAGAAAGTACTGAAGGGACTCACAAATCTGAAAGTGGACAAAATATGGGGCTTGATGGGGTACACCCAAGGATATTGAGGGAATTCAGGGATGTACTGGCAGTACCTCTGACAGCCCTGTTCAGCAACTCACTGGAAACAGGAGTGACTCTAGAGGATTGGAGGAGGGCAATAGTAGTCCCATTTCATAAAAGTAGCAGTAAAGAGGAGGCTGGCAACTAGAGGCTGGTCACTCTGCCATTAGTAATGGGAAAAATAATGTAGACACTGGTAAAGGAAAGGATTGTGGAGTATTCTGAATCTGGCAGGTTACAAGACCTGAGGCAATGTGGATTCACTGGGGGTCATGTCATACAAATCTAATAGATTTCTGTGATGGGTGATCATGGAACTAGATCAGGGTGGAACAGTGAGCATGGCCTACTTACATTTTAGTAAGGCATTTGACACCATACCACATAGGAGACTCACAGAGAAACTAGGCAGCTTAGTGGCCATTTTAAGGTGGTAAACTAGATGGAAATTTGTTCATGGATGGGCAACAGCAGATGTTGGTAAATAGAGTTCACTCCAGGAAAGAGAGGGTGACTAGCATGGTATCTTAGGGCTCAGTACTGGGACCAGTCCTCTTTAATACCTTTATAAGTGACATTGCAGATGAGCTGGACGTGGAGGTATAACTCTTAGCAGATGACACCAAAATCTGCAATAGGGTAGACATTCCAGAGGAGATGGAAGGAATGTGCAGTGACCTGAAAAAAACTGAGGAATAGTCAAGGGCATGGCAACTATGTTTCAATGTGAACGAGTGCAAATTCATGCACCTAGGGCACAGCAAGCCAGAGGCAGAAATAAAAGGGGAGAAGAGCTAATGACAATCACCAAACAGATAAGGGACCTTGGAATAATCATATCTAATGACTAAGGCCAGTGATTTCCAGATATGGAATGTCACAAATTGTGGTGATAAAAAGATGCAATTTCAGATCATTCTGGATATATTAGTCACCATAGGTTTCTTATCAATAATTAGTATTCTCCAGCAGTTTACCAATATATAGTGCCACAGAGTACAGAATTCCAAGGACTAGGTCAACACAGTGTATTTAAAAATCAACACTATGAGCATTATATATTTGTAAGTGTGTATGCTATATTACATTTTGGGAGAGAGACACTATAATAATTCAGGTCCACTCTTTTCTCAGAGGTATTCAAAAGCATCTAAAGATTAGTTTTAAAAGCTGATTCCTTTTGTATCAATGTTGGAAGCCAGATGATTATGAAACTATCTTAACTGAAACAATGGGACAAGAGCAAAGGTGTGAACTAATTCCCATTCGCCTTGATCAGTCACTAGTATCAGCAACTTTTGACCATTTAAATACAGTGCAACAGTGTTGAGTTTTATCCAAAGTTAGAGAAATTTGAAATGTGTATATCAATGCAGTCCGAGGCCTGTTTAAACTGCAACATTTGCACCACAGCAACCTGAGTACCAGGGTTGCTGTGGTGCAAATGTGACAGAGTGGACCCTTACCTGATCATGGTAAGTTGGTTCCTGCTCCTCTCACTGAGCTGCAGCAGACTAGGGTAAATGTTCTGGAGTGAGCTGTGTTAGCAGCCTTGTGGGCAGGCTCCACTGCTTGCTCCAAGAGGGGACTTATCCAGACTGAGCAAATGCCAGCTTTGGGTGATATGTAGGAGAGCAAGCCTGCTGCCACATTACATGGCCCTTCTCAGCGTGGCTTGCATTGGCACCCAGGAGGGCTGTGTAGACATAATTTGATATAGGGACAGACAATCCAGGGTAACAGACTGCAGTTAACTGTGGAGTTGCCATGTAAACACAACTATAGCCCCTCTGAACATTTAAAATGTGAAAATCTGCATAAAAAGTAAGTTGTTATAGGAGGTGACAGGTTTTATTTATGGATTGAAAAAGACATATGAGGGAAAACCATCATTTTGGATAAAATGTTATTCAAAATTGCACTTTCACATATACTATCCAATTTTAAGCAATTTCAGAAAAAAACTGTCGTAATTTAAGCAATGTCTGGCAAACACTGGCATACTGATGACCTCAAGGTGACGAGACAGTGCAACAAGACAGCAGGTAGGCATAGTGGGATGATGGGGTGTGTGGGGAGGCTTATCACCAACAGAAGTAGGGAGGAGCTGTTGCCACTCTATAGATTGTTGGTGAGACCTCACTTGGAGTACTGTGTCCAGTTCTGCAGACCACATCTCAGGAAGGATAAGGAATGAGTGGTGGCTGTCCTGAGGAGGGCAACAATAATGGTGCCTGGCCTTCATCAGAATCCATACAAAGAGAGAGATTGAAGGCCTTCAATATGTACATCCTGGAAGATAGAAAGGAGAGGGAGACATGACAGAGACCTATAAATACCTCACACATTTGAACAAGGTGTAAGAGAGAAGTATTTTTCAGAGAAGATGGACAAGAACAAGGTGACATGCAATGAAGCTGGAAGGGGGAAATTTGAGATGTGAGGAAGTACTCCTTCACTGAAAGAGTGGCAGATGCATAGAGCAGTCTTCCTCCGGAGGTGGTGGGAGCAAAAACGGTGGTGGGTTTCAAGCATGTATGGGACAGGCACATGGGAAATCATAGTTGGAAAGCAAGAGAGGAGGAGGCTGGAGATCAAGTAGGTTCTGTGCTAACAGTATAGGCAGGGACAAATGAGCAGACTGGGTTGACCAAGCAGTCCTTATCTGCCATTAAATTCTATTTTTCTATTTTTATGAGGCTACAAGATTCAGTGAGGTCAAGGATGCTATTAGAGGTAAGATCTATGGAAAAGTGAGTTACAGCCACACTCTCAAGTGCTGTCCTAAGGTCTTGGGGTAATAGTTTTACAAAGGGTTAGGGTCAATAACATGTTTTTTGATGATGACAAAGATAGTAGTATTTTTCAGGGATTTGGAGAAGATGCCAGAGGAGAAAGACTGGTTCAGAATAACTGTCTAGTAGGTGCAAGATTGGGGACTCAGAGAGGTAGGATGGATGATACAAAAGTTTAAGAGAGTGGATCTAGAGAGGATATGACCTTTTTCATGGATTGGATTATATTGGTGAGGTACAGCCAGGAAATGGGAGATGATATGGTATGAAAGCAGACGGGCAAAGGATAAAGGGGAAGAGTGTATATAAAGAGAGGAGATTATGGAGTCATGGATTTTAGAAGATAGACCCTCTGGCCCCAAAGGAGCATATAACACAATAGCACCCTGACCCCACAATGCAGGATGTTGAGACACAATAGAAACAGCATTCCAGCAGTTAACTATTTCTGTTTTGAGTGAGTCACTGTCATCTGAAAGCAGGGCAGCTGGTAAGTGGGGCACCAGTCTTATAGCACAGATGATCCTAGGTACACTGAACAAAATTTTAAGCTGGAGGGGTTGGGCTTTGGAGGTTGGGGGTATAAATCTAAAGATTTTATATGGTCCTGGCTTTGAGTCAGTGATCCATAATGGGAGGGCTAGCCTGGGGTTCAATGTGGGGAATAGCTCCTCCCACAACCTCTACTTAAACCCTCCACTAAGTGCTCTTCCCTTGCTTAGGGAGTGTTTTTTTTTCCTGGGATCCCTGCGTGGCTCATGTGTCTGTGCTTCCTTGTGCTTTGCTGCTGTCTCCATTTGTGTTTTTTCAATTCCCCACCTTCCTCTTTTCCTGTGCCCTTCTTCCTCCCTTCCCCTTTTCCTCATCTTTGTTTTCTTCAGCATTTGTGCCTACCTTGTTCTGCCTGTGTCTTCTGCGCTGCTCAATCCTGTCCTCTGCTCCCCTCCTTCCCTGGCCATGCTGGGGTTCTCCATGCTCCTGTTTCTTTGGGGGCTTCTTCCCACCTCTCCACCCAGCTTCTGGTCATCCACGCTCCTTCCCCGCATTCCCCATCCTACATGGGCTTCTTCTAAGACCATGCCTTGGTCCGTCCACCTGCAACCTTCCCCGACACCTCCATGACTGCGGTGCTCCACACCATATCTCAGTAGCATGAGACTCCTGTCTCAGTAGCATTGCCCTCTACTCTACAATTGATCAGTATGAATCAGCACACTATGCCTTCAGCTTGTTCATTCCACGCTGGTACACTGTTTCTAGATTGCCACCGAGCATGCTGTATCGCATCAGTGCATCAGCCATGGGGAACTGAAGCAGGCAGAAGCCAAATGTCTCATTCTAACTCACTCACAGTAAGTTTAATGACAGCAGCGACTCCAGTCGATCTTGAATTCACACTGTGATGCATAGCTTAACTGGGGAGGTTTTTGGGGTGGGTGGGGTGTTGTGGCTAACCTAAGTGCTTGCATTCAAGGAACTCTAACTGGCCTGGCATCCCTACTGTGCTCGACTACAATCTTGCAATATTTCTATCATATGGCTTACATCATGCTACAGTGTTTCTGCTACATTGCTACGCCCCACTATCTTACTGTGACAACTACTGATAGGTGCATCACTACGAATTTAACTCTCACTCATGCTTGTCATGTTCTCCCTTATATTACAAGGAACTGTATTTCCCACTGCAGTTGCTAACTCATCGTCTGTCTCACAGAAATGACCACATATATAAAGCTACAGATTTCTGCAGCTGAGCAGCAGCTAAAACTCTGCTCTGATACCACAACACAGATTCTCATGGTACTGGTGAGCTGAGGGTGGGGGATGTCTGTTCGACCAGGTAAGTCTTTCCATATGCCTTGGTGTTATAACTTGGCGTGTGATGCCTGTCTCCTTCTGCCCCACCTTTTGTTCCTATTTTCTTTTCCATTTCATACTCCTGGATACTCCTCACACTCATCCCCACTAGTCAACCATACTACTCCCCTTCAGGATGCAAGAACAGGGCATACCCAATCGATCCTGCTCCACTGACTATCTCCCTACTGACTCCTTCTCTGCTGCCTCCAATTTCACTTGCTCATACTGCTTCCACT
The DNA here is from genome assembly GCA_016271365.2 of Neoceratodus forsteri. Lineage (NCBI taxonomy): Eukaryota > Metazoa > Chordata > Ceratodontiformes > Ceratodontidae > Neoceratodus > Neoceratodus forsteri. Next base: position 127,024,338 of record CM028136.1, on the reverse strand, counting down.
CCTTATGCCATGCTCCTCACCTCTTCCCTTACCTTTATGTTTGTTCCTGTCTTACTATTCCTACCATGCTCCTATTGCCTGCCATGACATATACTGACTGCTCATTCTATCCCAGTTTGTCTCCTAAATCTACTGTCTCTCTCTCTCTTCAGCAGCATTTTGGGCTCTGCCAGCCCATACCAGCAGTACTCCAGGCTCTGTCCCTAACTCTTGCCTTCTGAGGTGCTGAGTGAAGGTAGGCTTTCCCTGTCTACTGGGGATGGGATTCCATTACGACCACTACCACCTACTCATCAACTTGACATCCTCCATCCCTAATTCTGCTTAGCAACATTGAGTGAAAGTCAGCTTGCCTTGAATACCAGGGTTGGGAGCCATGTCTACATTCTACAGACTTCTTCCATACCTTTTCTATCACTTACCAGTTGTCGTTTCTCTTCGGGAATGGAACACCATGCTTCATGGGACCTCATCATTCTAACCATGCCTGGCTGCCTCAACTCACCATCATCCGCCTTGGTGTCCTCAACAGGTACCTGGATCAACAATCTACTGCTTCAACTTCTGCATTCTCAGCCTGATACCCAGATACTGCTTCCCTTCAGGGACATGACTTTGCCTGACTTGCCTTCTCCATCTTACCTTGTCTACAGTCTTGATCCATCGTCCTCTCTGCTGATGTCCGTGGCTGGGAGCCTGAATCTGAATTTGACTGTTTCCGCCATTTGTATCCTAAACCTGATACAGATTGACGCTTACCTTTGGGACTGGAACTTCTTCATTCATGTACTCTCATTGTCCTGCCTCAACTAACCACATCCAATCAGTATCATCTCTCCTCGATCATCCTTCCTGGATGCATGCTCTTTCATTCTGCTGACTCACATGTGTTCATTATCCACCTGCGATCCAATATCATACCCCTTCTGGACTTGGGCCTCCTCCTGCTAGTGGTCTTCATTTCTCCTTGTCCGCAGCATTCCATAAAGCCTCATCACCCTGTCTTGCCTGGTCCTCAGCCTGGGCTTGCATTGCTGTGTCCACTGTCTGCTTTCTCTACCCAATCAGGTAACCACTTTCCTTTAGGAACAGGACCATCGTGCTCCACTTGGCTGTCGCCCTTGTCTTTGCCCGTTTACATCAACTGCACATCATCTCATCGACATCACGGTGCTGTAGCCTGTCCCTGGATCCACTGTGTTGTTGTATCCCCTGTCTCCTGCCTGGTAGCCGCTTCCTGTTTAAAGAGGACCTCCATACTTCATTTGCCTCCATTCTCCTACCTCTGCAGTGTGATATCGAAGGCTAGTTCTCCCTCCTAGTTTACAGTGCCTGGAAGCTCATTTCTACAATCAACCATTTCAATCTTACCTGCTATCCACTGGACTGTTGACAGCTGCTCCATCCTGGACTTGAGCATCTCCCATATGTGCCTGCACCTTGAATTATTATCTGGAGCGTCATGCCCTTCATATTTTTTTTTCCCCTGGCAGGGCCCCGTTTTAACTCGGCCCTAGTCATGGCCCCCTGGAGACCTCCACCACTGTCTATGGCTGCTGAGATCCCTCGGTCACCCTCGGCTTGCCCCCCGGAGGGTGGGGCCATGGCCACCGTCACCGGCAACCCACGGAGCTAATGTCTGGTCGGGGATCTGCAGTGATGCTGGTGCATCGAAGTCCTCCAGGGAGGGCTTCATGTTCACGGTTGCCCTTGCCTCAGTTTTTTCTCCCTTATGGAGGCGGGGACATGCAATGACGCCAGCATCCACCCTGCCTCCCTGAGCTGTATACATTGGTTGCCTGAGGTCCCCCGGCCTCCACTAGGAGCCCTCGTGTGCCGATCTCAAGCCTCCCCCCGGAGAAGGAGAGCAGTCCTTCGGATGCTCTATCCTTCTCCCCCCAGCCTGCCCTCCGATGATCCAGGCTCATTCCCGACCCCGGGTCGCCAGTGTCGCAAGCGGATATCCCACCACTGCGCCAACAGGCCAGCTTATCATGCCCTTCATCTTACCTCACCTATTTTAAGTAGGAGCCTGCATCTGCACTGGCAGGCCCCTCCTCATGCACTGTCCACATCCTACCTTATTACCACTTCCCTCCAGTTTTGGAAGCCATTTTCCCTGATTAATTTCCAACCTTCCTCACTTCTCTCCATCCCGCTCATTCATGGACCATCATACTTCTCCCCCTTGACCTACTTTCCCTCATGATTTGGATCTTTCCAGCTGGTCTGGTATCTATTTCGATCCAGGTTGACTACCTCTGGGACTTCCTTGCTGCAGCTCACCCATCTAGTTGATGTCTGAGTTTATTTTCTCCCTCAGATGTGGGAACTTTATCCTTCTTTACTCCAGCACCTTCCATCCCTTCACTAGGTGGTTGAGGCCTTCGTCAGATGTCGGACCTACGTACCTCAACCCTATTGCTCTTAGTACTTTGCTTCGCTCCTCGGCCCTCCATGGATCATCTTCTAGTACTTGCTACAGCCTTCCTGAATTCTGCTGCCATTTGCTGAGGAGCCAAAATGATCTTGTTTCATCCTGCACAGTATGACATATGACTTCACTTACCTCAACCTTATCTTGGATCAGTCCTTCAGTCCATTGGGTTTTACTCCAAACTTTCTTTCCGTCTTCGGGTAGCGACCTTTCCATTTCTGCCTTGCTGGCTCAGGGCTTTGTCCTGTTTATTGTGGCTTTTTTGGGCCTCCTACCACATTTGGCCAGTATTCCTACCCAGTCAACCACTATACCAGTCTATCCATCTTAAACTCCTACTCCAGTCATTCTAACAGCTCCCATCCACTGCTCAATGGATCACTGTACATTTCATTTGAGGACACTACTTTTAACACACATCCTTTGGATAACATGACTCAGAAACTCTTAAGTTCACCACAGAGTTTTCCATACTGCTCAATCAGCTTTCCTAGATCATTTCAGGATCTCATTTGACTGGACACTAGAAAGATTCCCATCTCTTTCTATTGGATAGTCCCTTCGAACCTTGTCTATTCAGTCTCTGTGGACTTCCCCATCTACAATGCTTCACAGGATGCCCTCCTGCATGGAAAGGACTTCAATTATTCTGTCATGCTCTGACTTATTCTCCATTACTGCTGCTTCAGATACCAACACTCGCAAGATACTTCACGCCACCTCGGACATTATCCAGTCACCTTCTGTAGCTTCTCTTGCCATCACTAACTTCATTGATTGTATTACTTGACTCCTATTTTCTCAACATATGCTGCTTGTCCTACTATCTTCTAGCTTCCTTCCAGAACATTCATCGTTGGATCACCAGTGCCTAGTTACTTACTACTGTCAATCTATTCGAACCATCATTTTCTGGCTCCTGGACATCACCACACCTCATACAATCATTTGCATTTCCTCAACCATTACTTTCAGTCAAGTTAGCACCCTTCCAGTGGATTCTCCAGTTATCCTTCATGAATTTTCTCCATTAATCTCTCTGGTAAAGACTATCACCATGTACATGCTCCTCTGACTTTCTTTCTGGAAATCTGCAATAGTTAAGGTAGATTCACTATCTCAGTCTTGCCTTCCAACTGTTCTTAATCAGCCATAGCACTAAGATCATCTTGCTTCCACACTACTCTACTTCGCATCTAGTCTAGACTACAGACTCTTCCATATATCCACCTCCAAGATGCTTTCAAGTATTTCTGTATCGGATTAACAATAAACCTAACCAACTATAAGACAACACAGTGCATCTCATGGACAATCATGTCACAGAAATACCCATCTTTACTCCAGTCAGTGTGTGCCAGCAGGGTATTTACATGTATAGTTACAATATCATGCTCAACTAAGCCATCCAATGTCATATACCAAACTTCAAATCATTCTCTCTATATATCTGGTTGACATCTAGCCTGCATCTGCAAATCTTCCTCCATTCTCTTACTAATCGCTTATGGTATTACTCCCATCAGGCATTCAAAGACTCTCTTCTACTAATTTTCTACTTCATGGATGATTATTTAATGACTCATTGTTCACTACCAAATTCCTTGCCTCCAGACTTTACCTTGAAAGTCAAGCCTTGCACAATTTGGATCATCTACCCATGACTTTTCATATCATATAATGTTCACCATTCACTGCGTAGTAACTTCTCAATCAATTCATGCTCTCTCTGCTCATTATGTCAATGCAGTCCCTTGAAACATGCACCCTTCATCACCATGGAAACCTGGACTTCATTTGCCCTTCTTCAACTGGATCTGCTTCATGCTTTGGATTCTACTGCTTCTTTAGAAAAGATCTACTCTTCAACTTCAGGAGCATCATCCAATCTGCATCATCCATAGATCGAGGATGGCCACCATCTCTCCAAGAAGGTCATCTTCCTCAAATTAGCTATGGTTACTAAAACCTAGATCCTTCTCTGCTTAGTATGCCCAGAGGATGGTCAGACCAATGGCCATGGATTCTCAGAGGTTTCCTCCACCTGGGGAGTTTTCCTCTCCTAAGTGCCAGGGGTCATACTCTCCATGAGTTGGAGGAGGTATCTTTTTGGGCATTCTATTCCCTACAGATTGCTAACTCAAGGGTGGGAATAGTGTTAAGCCACAAAAAGTACTACAAGCTACGCAACCACTATATACCCCATTGCTGTTCCCTAATCATTGAACTGTTTTTAGGGTCTTTCAGTACGGAAAGATAGATGGGAAGATGATGAACAATGACTGGGACTAAGGGGTAGGTAGCCACACAACTAGCCCTTGCCACATGGGGAGGTATATAGAGATTTTTATATTCAGTTTTTATGCCAAACAAAAAACTAACAACAAAATATCTGGGTTGCTGAGCATCTGAAATAAGGTACTCATGCACCCTAAACAGTATATCATGATGCCACCTGCTCTAAGTCCCAGTCAGTGGGCAGTCTCATCCCCAGAGTCATAGTAAAAGTCATTACAAATATGACCCCCACATGGACATTGACACATATGCTTCACAACTAGATTCAAATAAACAACAGTGGAAAGGGAAACATATTTATTAGGCATCTCTGGGAGGCAGTATAGTGTAGTGGCTAACTGTACTAAACAGAAAACATGGAGAGCTGGATCTAAATCCCACAGCCACCATTTGCATATGTTGTGACCATGAGTAAGTCTCTTACTTCCCCCTGTGTGTCAAGGATACACCTTGTGGAGGGGTTGTGGGACAACAGATGGACCAGACACTGAACTTCAGGTTCAACACACAATCTCTGTGTGATGTTTATTCAAAATACAGGAACTAAGCTTCAGCAATGTCATATTTCTTCTTCAGTACATCAGTTTGCAGCAACACACTATGAATGTCCTTTCTCTGCACTTAGCCAGCACCTACTGACACAATCTCTAATCTCACCACTTTTCAATGAAAACCCTTCATCTCTATGTGGGCCCCATTTGCTTGGGTAGAGGGGGCTCAAAAAGAAAAAAAAAAACAAGCTAAAAACAAAGAACCTCAATGCAGAATCACTGAAAAAATGGCAACCCCAAAGGAGATTGGCAACAAATCAAGTTTTAAAGAAATACAATATCATACATACTTCCATAATGCAAAGCATCATGGGATATATGCAGATCACCATGACATGTCAGACGTGTTCGGTTTACAGCAATTTACATGCATTTTAAATAGCACAACTAGCTTAATTTTTATAATAGTCACCTAGTACGTTTTACCTTTATCAAAAACATCTAGTGCCATGGTATTTTCTACATTTACTGTACAGGTTTCACAAACATAAGGTATATACATCAAGGTATTTTATGACATAGTGCTATTACATACTAAATCCAATAACGATAAACACAACCTGTTTTACCTACGCTTGGAGGTCACAACAATAACCTCCCTGTATGAAGACCTGAGAAGGAAAAGGAAAATTAAAGAGGACACTATAGCATAGTCAAGAAAGGGGAGGCGGTGCCCATAGGTGGCCAACCTTATGGGCTAGAAATTGTAACAGATGTAGTAGGCTAAGAAACAGAAGAACTGCTGCAACATACTTAAGAAAAGGTTGGTGCTCAAGAGTCGCAGAAGCTCCCTGTCACATATCCCCCATGTTAAGAGGGAAGCAGTTATTGCAGACTGCTTACCATCTTCCTGTCCCAGGAAGGGATGGAGCTTCCACCCATCCATATTTGGAAGCTCTCTCTCAGGTTCCATATTAATGATAATCATTCTATGATAAACCTAGTGGATTTAATCATTCTTTACCCTGAGGCATTAACACAATTCTCAACAAAGACTAACAGTACTTTTCCTGAACGATCTCCTTTAAGGGAAAGTACAGCATATTTCTTAACCCAAAAATCTGGATGGCTGTAAAGTCCAGTACTAGAGAAACAACAGACATGTTAGTTTTAAGCAGGGACCCAGTCCTAGGTTCAACCTCTCTACATAAACCCACTATGTCTCTTGATTCATTTCAATTGCTACAGATAAAGACACCTGAGGGTAAACACTCTTTTGATGTTACCCCAACACATGTTCCAATCCATTTTCCACCCACCTCCTCCATTGTAGGTTTTTCATAAAAATAAAGTCAAACACATGTACTACCTCCTTGATCTTAACATATTGTAACATTTTGGCAATATCAGCATCTTTAGCCTGCAACGTATTCCAGTCAATACTGTTAATAGATTAAGCTGCATCAATACAAGAAAAAGTCTCTTCAGCCTCATAGGCTTCTACTTGCTAGCTTGGAGACTTCAACCCCAACACAATATAATTAGGCACAGTCTTACCTGGGGCTGTATATTCAAGTTCCATACTTGCATCTTCGACCTTCAACAGGTAACATCCTGGGAACACAGGAAACAAAGGAATATCCTGCTCAGTCAGGGGTCCTCTTGAAACTGAGTCCACAAAATATCCTTCTCTGACTCTTTATCCAAACTCTCCAGCAGGGACCTCTTGAGCACCTGGCACAAGTGTTCCACCTCTCTGCATAGTCGGTAAGCATCCAACCATTGCCCACTCATCCAGTGGATCATCCTCATCAGGGTCTCCACCTCCTGGGTGTTGTCTTCACACCTCCGGTCTGCCTCAACCTGCATCTTTTCATCATCTTCAGGCTTGGCATTTCTCCGCCCTCCCAGGTCCAGTCCAGGCAGCAGCTTCTTTCCATCTGTCAGCCAAGGTTCTGATCAGAACTCCATGGACTTTCTCCCCTGGCAACTACTGATGCATCGGTCCACCTAGGATATCTGGGTGATATCCACCAGAAAATGTCCCTCTTAGGCAAGTCCAGATGTTTCCAGCAAATTATCCTACTTCTGACACCAAGTCTGTCGAAGGGTTGTTGGATAACAGATGGACCAACACCGAACTTTAGGTTCAACACACAATCTCTGTGTGATGTTTATTCAAAATACAGGAAATAAGCTTCAGCAATGTCATATTCCTTCTTTAGTACATCAGTTTGCAGCAACAAACTATGAATGTCCTTTCTCTGCACTTAACCAGCACCCACTGTCACTGATCTCTGATCTCACCACTTTTTAGTGAAAACCCTTCATTCCTATGTGGGCCCCATTTGCTTGGGTAGTGGGGACTTAAAATGAAAAAAAAAAATGAAACAAGCTAAAAACAAAGCACCTCAGTGCAGAATCACTTAACAAAAGGGATACCCAAAGGGCGTTGGCAACAAATCAAGTTTCAAAGAAATACAACATTGTACATACTTCCATAATGCAGATCAGCATGGGATATACAGTATGCAAATCACCATGAAATTTCAGACTCGTTCAGTTTACAGCAATTTACATGCATTTTAAATAGCACAACTAACATAATTTCTATAATAGTCACCTAGTACATTTTACCTTTATCAAAAACACCTAGTGCCATGGTATTTTTAACATTTACAGGTTTCATAAACATAAGGTATATACATCAAGGTATTTTATGACATAGTGCTATTACATGCTAAATCTAACAATGATAAACACAACTTGTTTTACATACGCTTGGAGGTCATGATGATAACTTCCCTGTACAAGGGCCTGAGAGGGAAAAGGAAAATTAAAGAGGAAACTATAGCATAGTCAAGAAAGGGGAGGGGGATGCCCATAGGTGGCCAACCTTTTGGACTAGAAATTGTAAAGGATAGAGTAGGCTAACAAACAGAAAAACTGTTGCAATAGATTTAAGAAAAGGTCAGTCCTCAAGAGTGGCAGAAGCTCCCTGTCACACACCTGGAAACAAACCTCAGCTTAGTGTGCCTTTGCTAAACAAGAATTGCAATGCCAAGGTGGGGTTCTGTCAGCTGCCACAAACAGATAAATCTCTTTTTCTTCTTCCTGCATATTTGCACTTCCAGCCTCAAACTGCAGGCTTGGATGCCATGGTACTTGCTACTACCCAAAGGGGTTGCAGTGCCCCCTTCTGATTACTCTCACAGCAGGACCACTTGGTGTATGGGCCCCCAATAGTTCTACAAGCCATAAGAATGTTGTATGCATTCATCATTCTGCATCTCTAAATACTGTATCTTGTTCCTTCATGGATGTCACCTGCCCCTATTAAATAGCTCATAACAGACATACCCAAAATGGCTCAGATGGTATCCACCAGTTGATACACTATAGTAGTTCCCCAAAGTCAGGCTCCTAGGAAATACCACAGAAAGTAGAGTTATAGGCAACACATCCCTTTATCTGTCTCTATGTCTAATTATTTATTTAGTTAGTTGTTGTTCACCAAGAAAGGTCACTTCCTTGGTAACAGGTAAAGCACATAGGGCAGGATATTCATAAGGGTTGCACATGGCGCAACACAGTTGTGCCATGCGCAACTCACTGATGTGCCCCAGCATGATATTCAAAGGGGGATTGAGCCTGGCACAAATCCCGATGCATTGGAGTGCATCAGTAATGTATGCGGTGCAGGTGAGGGGGGCATGCCCATGCATACTCCACACATCCTCCGGATCTCCATTCATATATCTGGACTGTGCAGTATGGTATGGTATGGGCTGCATGCCCACTGGCACATGCTGTGGACCAATAGGGGTACAGCCCTACCGTATGGGGTCAGTTGGTGGGCAGTGGGGCAGCAAGCGGGTGGGGAGCTGCCACCCGCCACTGACCGGGGAGCGGGGTGGTGGGGCTCAGTGGGTGGGTGGGGAGGGGGTACTGATGGACCACCAGGGTTGGATTGGAGTGTCATTATTTATTACAGATGCCCACGATCAGGCTGCGAGCGGTCCACTGGACCACCAGGGATATAGGACTATTAATTCTTTAACATATGCCTGCAATCAGGCTGCGAGTGGTCCACTGGACCACCAGGGATATGGGACTATTATAATTCAACATATGCCCGCGATGGGGCAGTGGGGCACTTTGCCGCTTGTGCAGGGGGCATCAGTTCTCAATGGCTGTGGCTTGGCAGGGTGCCAGTTGTAAGTCACCAGGGATTGGCACACCTGCATGAAAATTGGGCCATAATGGCATGCAAATTACCCTATTTGCACCTTGCATACATTATGACCCCATTTGCATGTGCACTTTTGAATATCGTGGTTACTGTGCCCAGCACAACAGAACTTGTGGTAGCGCATCCCCCTGCTCCACTCTGGCCATTTGTGCTGGCACAGTGCCACTGCGCCATGCACACTGCAGGTGGCCAAGGTGCGATATTCAATGATGCTGTGCCATGGTGCAGCTCCATTGAATATCATCCTGTCAACCCCCATGTGCATCCTAGTTGCCTTGCGTCCAAGCTTGCACCACAGCCTGGTGCAGTCTGAATATCTTGCCCATGAAGTTAAAATCAAGGAATCACCCTACAAGCATTAAACTTAATATGCAATCATAAGATTATTGCATTCTATTCTGACAATATTACCATGGTACTCTAATAAATATTTAATAGTGAAGATTGCCTATTTCATTATACTGAGTAGTGAGGCTGAATAATATAGGTTAATAACTATGTCATCTAAATAAAAAGTGCAGTATACCCAAAACAGAGGAAAAATTCACAGAGATTTGGTATACACAATTTCCAAGGCTGAACCTCAGTCCGTGATATGGTTTTCACATTAATAGACCAAGCTGGTTTCTTCAGTTAAAACATGTTTATTATATCAACATGTTGCACTCCCCTGTCACACCCAGTGTTTTCAAACATATCTGTGTTCTTTCTCAAGGCATGTGAAGGCTGACAGCTGTTCCCTATGTAAAGGGAATTTCTTATAGATACAGTGTAGTGCACATATAACACATATACAAACATATACATACTGCTTTTGAATTTAAAACATGTATTCACATAATATTCCATTTAATTTTATGTTCACCTCACCCTTCATCCACAATACTAACACCTATCAGATAGCTTAAACACTAAAGGCTAATGATATCTAAGGAGGCCAGTGACCTTGCTCATGTGGGGAGGGGGGAGGAGGGGAAAGAAATGAAGGAGCAGAGGGGGAGAAGGGTCCTAAAACTGATTTTTATTAAGAGACAAAATGTTTTTGGGAGGTTTTATAAAAAACACTTCCTTCAGAATTAATTGCTATTAGTATTTGATTTATATTTATACTAAAAAATAATGCTAATGAACCAAATTTAATTACTCAAGCTATGTAAGTTATACATAACCTTGTAAAGAAATAATATTCAGTACCCAGGATAAAAGTTTCATCACTAAATAGTGCTTATTTTGGTTATACAATCTCATAAATTGGGTGTAAGATCAAACTTCTTATTGAGTCCGAACCCCTGCATCTTTCCCATTTGGTATTGCCAAAAGCTTTCTTTCAAAGAGTCATTTTTGCCCCAGATTGGAAGGGGGTTCAAAACCATTACCAAAAGGGAATTTTAAATATAAGTTCTGTGTTTATTATAGTGATGTCTTAATGGGAGATGTCTTTATAAACAACAATAAGGGAAAAAATTATAAGATTCACCAGTTTATTATCTGTAATATGGATAATCTAATATATTTGGCTACAAGAATGTGTAAATGTTTTTACATCAGCAAATGTACTAGCAAATTTAAGCTCCATATAGGGGAACAGCTAAAAGACATTGATAAAAAAGATGCAAAAAATGCCTGAGGGACACGTGATGCAGAAAGGGGAGGGACATCACTTTGTATTTCAAGGAATAGAGAAGCTATTTTTATCAGAAAGGGATGGTGATAGATATTGACAGTATGCTGCTGAAAAGATAAAAGCTTTGGTAATAAAAAAATAGGGGCAATGCAGGGGTTCAGACTCAATGAAATGTTTGATCTTACACCCCATTTATGACATTGTATAACCAAAATAAGAATTATTTAGTGATACAACTTTTATCCCCGGTTGTGGCATATTATTTTTGTACAAATTTAGTTATAACTTATATATCTTGAGTAATTAAATTTGATTCATTAGCATTATTTTTTAGTATAAATATAAATCAAATACTAATAGCAACTGCTTCCTAAGGAAGAGTTTTTATAAAGCCTCCAATAAAAATCTTGTCTCTTAATAAAAACAATTTAAGGACCCTTCTCCCCCCCTCTGTTTCTTCACTTTGTTTCCCTCCTCCCTCCTCCCCACATGAGCAAGGTCATTGACCTCCTTAGATATCTTTAGCTATTAATGATTAAGCTGTCTGATAAATGTTAGTATTTTGGATGAAGGTGGAGGTGAATACAATAGTAAAAGGAATATCATGTGAATATGCTTTAAATTCAAAAGTATTATATAGGTACAGTATGCTCCACTTGTAACGGACTTGGTTGTAACATACATTCGGTTGTAACGGACAAATTTAGCTTTCCAAATGCCTTTTCCTATTGCCCCAATGTTAAAATTAGTGGTTTAAATGGACCAGTAATTTTGTTTGTAATGTCTGCAGTTAGCACCTTGTCTAATCGAACCCATTAAGTAATTAAGTATTTCAGCTGCCAAAGTATTTAATTTAATAGGCACTCACCCCCACACAGCAGGAAAATCAAAAAAAAAGGGGGGAAATAAGCTATCACTGAGTCTCCTGCTTATAGGACAGCTCATCTCTGCCAGAGTTCAAAGAAAAGGCATCCCATGATTTTCAGCAAGGACAGGAAGAAGTCCTTCAGATAGCAGACAAGCGGGCCACCTCTCTCAGACCCAGGATCCACACCACAGGCTCGGGACAGTGGAAGATGGGCAGAGTTCTCTGGGAGGCAGCAGAGCTCTCACCTCTTGCTGCACCAGTTACCCCTAATGCTCAACTGACACCTCCATACACAACCTTGTCATCGCAACCAAGAAGCCAGTGTTTCCAACCATCCAGCAGGGCTCTCTCCTCTTGCACTCACCATCAAGGTGAGTGGTCCTTCAAAACTGCAGCAGACTTTCCACAGTGTTTCCCTAAACTAAAAATAAAGACCTATTCTCCTAAACTACTTCACTATAAGTGTCCTGCCTGATGCTGACTTCCCTACACTAGCTAAAAATAAGTAAAATGACAAAAATATCATTAAAATGCAGAAATTGATATAGCAGATGCTGGTTGTAATGGACGAATTGCTAGTGGACCAAGTAGTCCGTTACATGCGGCATATACTGTATTTGTTAATGTGTTATGTGTGCACTACACTGTATCTTTAAGTAGTTCCCTCTAAGTAAGGACAGTTGTCAGCCTCCAGATGCCTTGAGAAAGAACAAAGAGGTGCTCAAAAGTGCTTGGTGTGACAGGGTAGTGCAGCATGTTGATATAATTAACACATTTTAACTGAAGAAACCAGCATGGCCTATTACTCTGAAAACCTTAGCATGGACTGAGGTTTGGTGTTGGAACAATTTGCTATTGTTGTAAAAGTTTATTCCTTATGAATTCTGGAAAAGGATAACCCTTTGAGTCGTTAAACTCATTTTCAATGAGGTCCAGTACAAATAGTAAAGTTTCAATTTCATAAAAGTAAAAATACACACAATGCATTAAAAAATACAAGTTTTACAGAGTAATACTCTGTCACACTCATAATATTATTTATCCATAGGCAACAACATCCATAACAAGTATTAGAAATACAAAGCCCAGTCATAGCCATTTTACATATAAAAGTGGATTAAGAAATAGCCAGTAATCATAGTAATAAATAATGGTAATTATAATAATAAAGAGTGACAATAGAAAGTGCTTACTTGTAACTGGGGGCACTATCAGGTAAGTTAATAGACTTCTGTTTTAACCATTTTTTTATTTCATACCATGGGACAATTGACTTTGTCTTCAGATAATCTGGTAGCCCGTTCCATAGTTTAGGCCTGCTCACAATTAATGCACAGTTTGCCTTTGCCATTCTAGATTACCAATTCCAAATTTTGTGCTGATCGCAAACCTACTCTAGATGTGTATATCTGAAACAAGTTATCCAAATAAGATGGTGTCTTCTGTTTCAGATGTTGATGAACTAAATGCAATATATGCAAATTTCTATGCTCCGTAAGGCTAGTCCAATTTAAAGCATTATACATGGTGCGCTGGTGCGCCAATTAAGGCGCATCTAAAGCAAACCTTGTGAATCTATTCAAAGCTATGTCCAGCCCCTCTAGTACAGTTTTTGATGCACCGGCATACACCACATCCCCATAATCAAACAATGGAATTATTGTAAAATTTATTAAATGTACCCTAACTTTATTTTGTATACGTCTTTTCAATCTGTACAATGCTCCTTTATCTACCATGTAATATTTTAATCAAATTTTCTATATGTAAATCCCATTTTAGATATGTGTCTAACCATATTTCCAAATATCTGTACAAGTTCACCTGTGTTAATGTATGTTTAGTCAATGTTTTAATTTGAAGTAAATTTTATGTAATTGTCTGCTTATTTTCAAAAAGCATAACTTGTGATTTTTTATTTAGTATCAAGTTTCATGACTTATAATACTCATGTAGGATATAAAAATAGCTTTGAAGCATTTCCTGAATTTCCTGAAGAGAATCACCTTCAGCATGCAAATTACATCTTCTCCATATGAGTGGTGCTCCACCCCTTTTATTAGGGTGCCAGCACCATTTGTATACAGATTAAACAAAAGCGGACCCAGCACCGATCCCTGAGTGACTCCAGATTTAAAATATGCAAACTGAAATGTAAACTTTACTAAAGTGACCTGATGGGTCCTACCAGTTAAATAGTCCTTATACCAGTTCAGAGCCACCTGGTTGAGGCCAGTGTCCTTCAATGTGTCTAACAAAACTGTATGACTAAGCATATTGAATGCTTTGGACATATCTATAAACATGGCCCTGACCAGGAGGCCCCTGTCCAATGAAGACTGAATATCAGGTTACCTTTATCAAAGTTGTCGTTGTACAATAACTAGAACAAAAACCTGACTGATATTGATTGTGTATGTTATAGTTCTCAAAGTAAATCTGTAGTTGCTTCCCTACAAGTTTTTCAAAAAGTTTAGATATTATCGGGAGTAGGGTTATTGGTCTATAATTTTGAATTTCATTTTTTTATTTGTCAGATTTATATACTGGAATTACTTTTGCCTTCTTCCAGGCACTTGGAAATGTTCCAATAGTCATAGACAAATAAATGTAAGAAATTTGTTGTGCTACTACAGGAACCACAGATTTCAGCAAAAATGTAGAAATACCATCTAAACCTGAGGCTTTTTTCACATGTAGTACTAGTAGTTCATCTATAACTTCTTTAATGCTAATCCAGCTAAAAGTAAAATCTGTTTTTTTTTAATGTTTCCTGTCTATTTTTTACTTACTTTTGTAAGTCCTGTTCGCTACTATCCTTAGTTGCTCCTGGTTCCAGATAATTCCCTATCTTACCTCTTTCAGCATCCTCCACTGGGCTTCCAAAATCTATAAAAAAAAACCTGTTCATAGCATTTGCCACCTAATCAGATGTTGGGATGTTCTCTCCATTAATATTGAATTTGTTTGCTCAGAGCTTGGTTTGCTATCTGGTTGCTACCTTTTGCAGCTCACTTTACAATTGTTTGTTGAGACATGAATGGATTCACAGGAAATCCCCGGTATATTTAGGGAAGTGACTACAACATCAAATATGGGAACTGCCTGCACTCCCCTTGTAAGTAATTCACAAACTAACACACATAATTTTGCTGATTCATTGTTCTTTAATGAAGGGGATTGTAATCCTCTATTGGTTCAAAATAAACAACAGCAAGAGAATAACACCATGGGGAACCAGGAAAGAAATGAAGAGGTGATGTCTGATATTAAGATGGCTTTATCACAACTGGAAAAAAATAGCTATTAAAGTGAGAAGAATGCACTGGCAAAGAGTGACACTATCAGCTTACTTGGTAGTAAAATGAGTATTGAGAGGTCTGAGGTTCACCAAGCAACCCAGTTTTGGTTTAGAACAAGGAAACTTTTATACTGGATGGCAACAATATCTTTTGCCCTATTCAGCTGATCTGATCCAATATTTTCTGAAGGATGCTGAATAGGTAGAACAGGACATTAAAAAAAGAATGGAAAAAAAAGCAGGCTGTACATTTTGCAATCTATATGGAGTATGTGAGATACAGGGAACAGCTGAAGCATATAATCAGAAAGACAGACATGCATAGCAAATGAATTAAAGAGAACATATTTGAAAGAGATAGATTGGACTATGTAGAAGGCCATATATTCGACTGGTTAAAAAAGAGAAACACCCCAAAATAAATTTGAAAAATAACCTCTACACCTGAGAGGGATGCCTATACAAGTGGGTCTGAAGTGGAAGGAGCTACTGCAAATTCCAGCAACTGAAGGTTTTTTAGACCACAGCAGTACAGTGGACATTTCAATGAACCAGTAGGCAGCAGCACACCTGATATAAACAAATCTACAAATAGATCAACATCCACTAGGCCCTCTGCAATTCCTGTGGAGAAGTCCACAGATAACTTGATTTGGAGAAGCCCAACACTTAGAGGTACTGGGGGAAGAAAAAACTCCTTTCAAGTAGAGAATTATCACAGGTACACATGAGGACCAGAAATGATAAGAGGCATGAGATACAACAGAAGGTCGAGGAGAGGCAGATGCTAAGTAACTCATTGTTTGCTAATATCTTGGACTGTGAAATTTCAGAAATTGAAGTGAAAGTGCTTGAAAAAGGCTCAATGAATGTTCCTACAAATAAGGTGACTGAATTTGATCTGGTTGTAGAAGAGCTTCATAGATTTACATGGAATTTGAATCTTAAGGTTGTGTATACTGATAAAGAACCATTAGGGGTAGGGGATTCACAAAATACTGCAGAAGGAGATCTTTTTAATTCTAACATTAATGAAATTGAAGAAATGTATGTTTTCTCTTTAAAGAAGGAATCAAAGTGTATGCCTTCTTATAACCGAACAGTGGAAGTGTTTGCAGAATTATGTATGCAGGATTTGAAAAAAACTTAAAAGAATTGAAGGTCAGCCCCAATATAATAATTACAGTACAGTAGAATGACAGGTTCTGGAAGATTTTGCAAATAACAAAAAATGGTCATTAAGTGAGCTAATAAAGGTGAGGCTGCTGTGATTTTGAGTGCAAAGCAATATGAAAGTGATATGCTTGCACAGTTAAGCAATCACAGATTTTATCTGCCTCTTTCTGACCCCTCCTTGAAATTCAAAAATATAATTAATGCATATCTTCATGAAATGTTACTAGATGGGCATATTACAAAGGAAACATATGATTTTCTGCTAGTTATAAATCCAATTATAGCCATGATTTATGACTCCCCCAAAAATTCATAAAACCCCGTCAGCCCCGGCACACGTCCAGTAGCATCATGCTTTGGGTCCCTAACAGAAAACTTAGCCCAATATATAGATGAACAGATTAAAAATTTGCCACAGGTAACCCCCAGTTACATTAGGGATTCAGTCCACATTTTCCAAATATTGGAAGACCTGTATGTGGAACTGACATGGTGGCAAGTGACTTTGGATGTTAACTCACTATACACAAATATAGCATATGAGGATAGACTAAAAGCCTTAAGGACAATTTTGTATGAATTTACAACTTACAATGGAAAACATATTGAATTAATTTTAAACTTAGCAGATATGGTTCTAAAAACCAATGTTTCTATTTTATTTTATTCATGAATGATTTTTATTTACAGATCAAAGGCACCTCTATGTGTGCAACATTTTCCCCAGCCTACGCCAATATTTATTTAGTCTTTTGGGAAAGAAAGTTTATTTATGCAGAAGACCAAAATAGATTTTGAGATAAGATTGATCTGTACAGAAGATATCTTGATGACCTCCTTCTCATATGGAAGGGCATTATGGAAGAACTGGTGGAATTTGTACTGTATCTATAATCTACCAATGAACATTTAAGATTTATACTACAGAAAATCTGGAAACCATAGATTTTTTAGACTTCAGGATCACTAAGAATGGAATAGAGAAATGTGGAGTCAAAACATGTTTGTTTCAGAAAGAAACTGATAGGAACTTGATGTTGGAATTTTCTAGTTGTCACCCAAGACACTTAATTAACAATATACCTGTCAGTCAGTTCACTAGTCTAAAACATGATTGTACAACAGAGGAAGAATATGAGACAGGGGCTTTAGAGATGAGAAGGAAAATTTTTGAGTGGAGTACAATACACCTTGTATTGGTAGGGCCATGGCTAAAGATACCGAAAGGGACAGAGAAAACTAACTATCTACATGGAAGAATGAAACTAGAAGAGAGGAGCAATTTAATTTCATTACAACTATTTCCCGACAAACACAGGAGGTAACAATAATAATTAGGAAGCATTGGAATGTTTTGTCAGCTGAAAAATCTGGCTAAGATTGTAACAAAGAGTAATTTCTGCCCCAGATTGGAAGGGGGTTCAAAACCACTGCAAAAAGGGAATTTTAAATGTGAGACCTGTATTTATTATAAGGTTGTCTTAATGGGAGATGTTTTTATAAACAATAATAAGGGAAGTAATTATAAGATTTACCAGTTTATCAGCTGTAACACAGATAATCTCATATATATGGCTGCTAGAGATGCAGCAAAGTTTAACTGTGCCCTTAAAGTTAATGCAAAATGCCCAACTTCACCTCCAAGTATCTTTAAGCAAATTTTCCAATAAAAGGTTGAAATTCAGCTTTAATGGGCTTTGCATTGTGGACTTTGTGTTAACTTCTGGTTACAGTTTGGGAATGCAATGTCCGTGACAAACAGCCCACAGATCACGTCTGACTGTCTGTAGGTCACATGATGCAGGCAGGAAGTTTATCAGGCAGAAAGTCCATGAACTAGTTTCACTTATCCATACCCAGGCTAGAGAAGGAGCTGTGGAGAGTGTGTGATGTGTGCTACTGAAGTATAATCAGTCTTTGCAGTCAGATTTTTCTGCTTTTGAGTTTTGACCATTTTGTTTACATATTCCTGACTTTATTTGAAACCTGAGTTTAGTTTAAAAACAACTTTTTTTAGTTACTGACTTTTAGATACTATAGGTAGAGTTACTAGCACAGAATGCACGAGGTCCTAGGTTCAATTCCTAGTGGTTCGCATTTTCCTTCCTCATTGTAATTCAGAATCTAAATTTGCCTAGCAGTGTCCTCTTTAAAATTGCTCTGAGAAGGAGTTGATTGGCTGTTATTCTGATGTATTTGTGAGGTTGCTAATTTACACAATATCAGAGGAAGGGAATGTGACTTTGAAGAAAGACCTGGACAGCTTCTGCATCTGTGTGAACCATAGCTAAGAGGTAAAGTTATTAGCACAGAATGCTAGAGATCCTAGGTTCAATTCCTTGTGGTTCATATTTTCACTTCTTCATTGTAATTCATAATCTTAGTTTTAGTAAGTAATAGTTTTACTACTAGTACTTTTTAGTTCTGTTAGTAGTAATTTGAGTTAGTTCAATAATTTTTGTTTTAAGATGGAGAGAGATGGAGAAAGTGGAGGCAGTGTGGGCACAGAATGCGTGGGAGTCTTGGGTGAGCTATTTGCTTCAACTAAGGCAGTACTTTTCCATCCAGTGAACCCCCCTGCAAAATGTTTCCACTTGAAGTGGACATGTGGTGCCCAAAGCAGCAGCAGCAGCAGCTGCTGCTGCTTCTTTTGATATTAGTGTTGCCACTGCTAGGTCTGCAGCACTGGTGGCTGCCACCATACCCAAAAAGCAGCAGGAACAACAGCAGCAGCAGCTTGTTGCCTCTTCCTGAACTGCAGAGCAGCCAACAACATCTAGTGCCCTCCATTGCCAGTGCCTGGTCCTCCCCACAGCTCACCAGTGTGGCAGTTTTTCATCACAGTGCCAGGAAACATGATACTTGTTAAAGGAGATAGGAAATGATTTTTACAAAGTTAACTACCCTTACATCTTCCTTTCCATGCCAGTTATGCATTCTGATTTGCTTTGATGTTTTTTTGATAAAAAAAAATGTCTAGCTTTGGGGTGTCCTGAGATCTACATGGAGTTCCAGTGTCCTCACCAGCTACTTCTATCAAGTTCCATATCTGTAAGATAGTCTATTGTACCAGAAACTCCTATTCCATGCTATTAGTCTGAAAAGCCTGGAAGGGAGTATGTGATGTCATAGAATATTCAGGCAGTATAAAAAGAGAGATCAGCTGCTTCTGAGCAGAGAGGGATTCAATGTAGTTACAAAAGCAACAAAATTAGATTATTAATTTAACAAAAAAGGTCAAAACCATATCAGAATACTGGGTAGCCAATAAAAGAATAACTGGAGGACATCTAGAGGTGTAAAAACTGTTTCCTATCACCTTTAAATGCAACATCTGCAGGATGATTGTGCATCGTGGTCACAAAGGCAGCCACTTGGGCATGGGTGGGTAAAGAACCCACCTATTAGTGCACCGTCATGCCCAGTTGAAGGCCAAGATGCAAGAGGTAGCAGCAACTCCTGCAGTGGAACAGGTGGCAGTACAGTGAGTGAGTTAGCCTGTGCAGCATAAACTCAGCAGAAGGGATGGAACAGAACCAGTGGTGTTCCCACAGCTACAGGCAACAACCCAGCTGAAATTCCTGCCACACAGGCAGACTTGGGCATCCTGTGGAATAAGGTCAATGCACTGTGCAATGTTATTGACCAAGCTTGCCAACAGCTGAACTGGACGAGGCTCAGCAATTAGAAATCATCAGTATGTTACTCATGCTTACTGGTCAGCTCCAGGCCCAGTAAAAAATTATAAAAGATAAAAAAAATTATAAAAGTTAGAAAAATAAACCCCCCAAAATACTTGTCCTCCGCTTTTCCTTGTTTTCCTACTTAATAGTCTTTTTTCATACTGAAAAAGTACATAATTTATTTTTCATTAATGATTTCTTCCTGTTGTTAATTTTGTTAAAGCAGCAGTGCAATAATCCAGTGACAATTTAGACCCATACTTTTGTATTCTATTTTCAGTTGGCTCTTATCTACTGACTTGTTTTATGATACCCTTCTAGCAACAATGTATTTGATTCTGCATTACTCCAATGTTTTAAATCTGAAATAATAAAAGTGGTGCTCCTTTTAATGTCACTCAGACCAGGCTTCCATCAGTATTCCCAGCTGTTTTTGAACAGCTACTGTTCCATAAGGTCATGGAACACTGACTGCTGAATGCTAGTTCTTTGTAGTCACAAAAGAAATTATTTTTTAAACAGTTGATGTCCAAAAGCATGTGAGAAGACTGATGAAAACCAGGTGCAAGCCAGAGTAAAATGAGTGCTCCATTTATTATTTCAGATGTGAAAAAAAAGTAGTACAGTATACTTAAATTGTGGAAAGAAGGGTATCATTCGTATAGTTATTAGATAAGGTGCAATATAAAATATAATAAAAAAGTATCAGTCAAAATTATAACTGTAGTCTTGCACTGCTGCTTTAATTGTCATGCTGTATTACTTTTTGGTTACTGTTTACTGTGTTAAATTTTCATAGTATACCTACTCATAACTACAATCAAAATACCATAAAATCCCCTAACATGACAATCAACCCCCCAAAAAAAACAATTTCTTATCTTATGAATGTGGCTGGCTTATACTGCTATCTTGCTACATTATTCAGCCACTCAGTATTAGTTTCCCCGAGGAAAAATAAGAACATCAAAAAATGTTCAGAAAAGTCATAAGTATTTCTTGACGCACTGCTTAATGAGTGTGCATAGAGCCAGAACTGTGTCACAGTATCCCAAATGAGAACATTGCTTGCTGATGCCTACTGCTGCTGTTGTCCTGCTGTTTTAATTTCTTGTTTAGTCCCAATGAAGAATAAGCACATGGAAAAAAATGTTCAGAAAAGTCACAAGTATTTCTTCATGCACTGCTGGTTCCAAGACTACCTGATACAGAGAAATCAGTGTCAAAACTGGGCAAACAGTAGCTAGCGCAAGAGAGGTATCATTATCGGTACCTCAGGGATCAATACTGGGGCCCCTACTCTTCAGACTTTTCTTAAATGACCTTCCAACAGCCTGCAACACCAAATTCATATTATATGCAGACAATGCTGTGCTCCTGAGCAGTAGCACACCTAAGGCAGCCCTACAATCTGAGCAACAGAACTCCTTCTCCAAACTCAAGGACTGGTTCTGTAGTAAAAAGTTGCTATGAAACTACAAGAAGACCAAGACCATGCTTATGTCCAGCCCTCACAACAAAAATAAGCACCCCCCCATCATCTCCAACTCATGCAGTTAGCCAATGGAACAAGTCCACTTGTTCAAGTATCTGAGGGTCATGATAGATGATACCATCATGTTTGCACACCATGTCCTCTCTCTGGTCAAGATAGTCAATACCAAGATGGTGTTGTGTACAGGCACAGGCAATACCTCTCTCTGGGGCCTTCTACCTGTCAGTCCAGAGTTCCATTATATCTACTACTGACAATGGACTAGTGGTTTGTGGGGCGGCAATGGACACAGCACTCAAGAGGGTTCAGACTGCACTCAACAAAGCCTGCAGACTCACCCTGGATGCTGAGCATGGCACTCACACATGTACTCTGTATGAACACGCAAATTGGCTGTCACTAAGAAACAGGGTCAAATTCCAGATTTGCATGCTAGGGAAGAAGGCTCTATTGGGTAAAACATCACCTTGTGTAGGCAATTTGATCAAGCTGGCCAACTCATTACAGGTCACCAGAGGGAGAACTAAAGGGGCTTTGGCTGTCCCTTTCTATCGCACCTCACTTGGGCAATGTGCACTTGCTTACCAGGTGACCTGTGGATGAATGAACTCCCTGGGCACCTCTTGGCCATCAATTGTGTTGCCCAATTCAAAACTGACCTCAGACAGCACCTAATAACACTCTCTAAGTGCACCTGCTCCTACGTCCAGCTACTCCTGCTCTCTCTCTACCCCTCCAGCAAGCACTAGACAGGCCTCAGGTACCCCTCACTCTATCCCTTCTCTTGACTTGCCTCAGCAATCAGTTTGTGTCATGCTCCTTCGGCACCCACCACCCAACCTTTCCCCCCTCCCCCAACTCCCAGTCCCAAGAGTTTCCCTAAAAGTCACTACTAATGCAGGCTGCCTGACCTTGCCCCCTCACAACCCATCATTTACTCTAGCATGTCTTCTCCTTTCAGCCTCCCCTCACCCCCATTTCTCCCTATACCTTATCACCCTTCTTCCCCCACCCTTCACCTCCGCTGCAGTACCTACCTCTCTCTCATACCTCCTTTCTTCACCCCACTGTCAGCTATTACCATCCCTCTGAACTACTGACAAAGCTCTTTGTGGCTGCTTATTCCCCCATCCACCCTCATAAAGTGTTTTTCTTGCTGTTTTAACTTGTACCTATGTTTTGAGTTATTCTGTAAGTTCTGAATGCGAGCTGTATCGTTCATTGCGATGCACCTTTGCTTTCTCCTATGGTACTTTGTTTTGCAATCTATGACATTGAACCTTTGTAAAAGAGCTTGTGCTCAAAGGTCTTTTCCAAATCACTAAATAAATAAATAAAGGGTGCACAGAGAGCCAGAACTGTGCCACAAAGTCTCAAGTGAGAACTTTTCTTACTGTTGCTTGCTGCTGCTGCTGTCCTGTTGTTTTAATTTCATGAAAAGTCCCAATGAAGTATAAGCAAATGAAAAAATGTTCAGCAAAGTCACAAGAATTTCATGATGCACTGCTTAAAGGGTGCACATAGAGCCAGAACTGTGTTATAGTGTCCAGAGTGAGAAACTTGCTTGTTGACGCCTACTGCTGCTGTTGTCCTGCTGATATAAGTTCATGAAAAATCCCAATGAAGAATAAAGACATGAAAAAAATGTTCAGAAAAGTCACAAGTATTTCTTGATGAACTGCTTAAAGGGTGCACCTACAGCTAGAACTGTGTCACAGTGTCCCCAGCTGAGAAAATTGCTTGCTGATACATGGTGCTGCTGCTGTTGTCCTGCTGTCTGCTGCTGGTGCGGATGTACAGTGTGCTGCTGATTGATGGCAGCAACAGATAACCACGGGTTGAACTATAATTAGATGTTCTGGAAATTGCTTCTGCTGCGCTGCCTGAAATGTTGCTGTATGTGTGTGTGTATTCATACCAACAATGGTAAGTTATTCTACATGTTACTGTCATGTTTTTTTCAGATACTCTGCCAATTAATTTGTATTTAATCTTGTTGATTGTTATAACTTGTAAGCAATCTGTCATGTTGTTCCTTTGTAGGGCATCATCTACATACAGTACTGAATGTTTCCCTTTCCCTGGTGTGGTGGCCATGATCACATTCACATGCCATACATATGTGCCACAATCTAATGTTGTACAATAACATATACACTTTTTTGTGAGGGGTTACTGCTGTGGGTGAGTGAATTATAAGCATTTCTCACTACTATTCTTTTCCTTTTCATTCCCAGGTCATAGCATACAGATTCTCAACTGTAGTGAGGAAACTATGCTGCTGCCGCACATATGTTCCACATTTGTCTGATTGTTACATAGAAACATAGAAGTTGACAGCAGATAAGGACTGCAAGGCCCATCCAGTCTGCCTATTTCTTTTTCTACCTTATAAATGTGCTATCAGCCTTTGCTCTGTCAGTGGCCTATCTATTCATACTCATCTGTATTGCTTCCTTATGCCTATCCCATGCCTGTTTGAAGCCCTGCATAGCATTTGTATCCACCACTTCCTGAGGTAGGCCGTTTCATGCATCCACCCCTCTTTCTGTGGAAAATAACTTCCTCACATTACCCCTTAATTGGCCTCTCTCTAATCTCATGCTGTGACCTCTTGTCCTGCTATTTTTCTTTTATTGAAACATGTTAGACTCTTTCACCTTGTTAATGCCCTTAAAGTGTTTGAATGTTTCGATCATATCACCTCTCTCCCTCCTTTGTTCTAGGATATACATATTGAGCTCTGTTAATCTGTTTTCTAATGCAGTCCAAGCACCATTTTGTTTGACCTTCTCTCTGGACTGCCTCAATTTGGTTAATGTTCATGGAAAGCCATGTGTGCAAATGCCAGGAGCCTTAGCAACAAGATGGAAGATCTGGAGGCTGTCATGGTGCAGTCAGACCTGGACATTGTGGCCATCACTGAAACCTGGTATAATGATAACCATGACTGGGAGATGGCCATACCTGGCTACAACATATTCAGAAGAGACAGAGCAGGCAGGAAGGGAGGAGGAGTGGCACTGTATGTGAAAAATGACATAAGGGCCACAGAGATCCAGGAGGAACAAAATGGAGGAGAGATACAGTGGGTTAAGCTGGAAAGGAAAATGGGGACAGCCATCTGCACAGATGTGGTCTATAGACCAACAGCCCAGGAGGAAGAAACAGATAGGGAGCTGATGCTAGCCATCCAAAGGATGGCAGACAAAGGTGAGGTAGTACTGGTTGGAGACTTCAATATTCCAGATGTGGACTGGAGCATCCCAGCAGCAGCATCAACTAGGAGCAGATTTATCCTGGAATCCCTTCAGGGTGCCTTCCTCAAGCAACTGGTCATGGAACTAGCTCGGCAGAAGGCAATACTGGACCTTGTGCTCACAAACAGGGACAGTGTGATGGGGGTAACAGTGGGGGAGCACCTGGGGAGCAGTGACAACCAGTCATTGTGGTTTGAAATCACAGAAAGAGCAGAACCAAACCACACAAAAACACGTATCCTGGATTTTAGGGGGTCAGACTTTGGGAAAATGGGGAGATACTTGAAAGAGGCATTAAGGGGAATGGGACAGGAATCCGGGTTGAGGAACAGTGGGCAGTATTTAAAATGGGGATTACAAGAACAACAGAATTATGCATTAAGCAGGTTAGCAAGAGGAAAAGGAAGAGGAGACCATTATGGTTTTCCAAAGAGCTAGCAAAGAAAGTGAAAGCCAAAAAGATTGCATTCAGGCAATACAAAAAGACACAGGCAGAAGGGGATAGGGAGAAGTACCAGGAGAAGCAAAGGAGGCAGGAGGTCAGTAAGGAAGCCAAAGCTCAGACAGAAGACTACATTGCAAAATCAGTGGGTAGAGGGGACAAAACCTTTTACAGGTACATAAGTGATAAAAGAAAGACAAAGGGAGGGATAGTGAGACTGAAGGGGAGGATGGGGGCTGCATGGAGGATGACAACAGTAAAGCTGACACATTGAGCAGGTATTTCTGCTCAGTCTTTACTGAAGAAGAGGAGGGTAATGGGTCTGATGGGAGTACAAGGGGTGAGAGAGTGCAGAAATGGACACATTTCCCTTTTCACGAGAAAGGGTCCTGAAGGAACTGTCAGTAATAAGAGTTGTTAAAGCAATGGGGCCAGATGGGGTGCACCCCAGGGTCCTTAAAGAACTAAGAGAGGTGGTGGCTGAACCTCTGGCTATCCTGATTAGCCAATCACTGGAAACAGGGGAGGTACCCAAAGACTGGAGGACAGCAGTTGTAGTCCCCTTATACAAAAGCGGGAACAAAGAGGAAGCAGGGAACTACAGACCAGTCAGCCTCACCTCGGTAGTAGGGAAGATCATGGAAGCACTACTGAAGGAGAGATTGGTGGAACATCTGGTTGTCAATGGACTACAGGACCCAAGGCAACATGGTTTCACCAGGGGGAGGTCATGTCAGACCAACCTCGTTGAATTTTTTAACTGGGAGACTAGGGAGGTGGATCAGGGGAAGGCAGTGGACATGGCCTATCTGGACTTCAGCAAGGCCTTTGACACTGTGCCACATAGAAGACTACTACACAAACTGGGGAATATGGGTGTGGGCAGGACAGTAGTGTGGTGGGTAGGTAACTGGCTGGGTGGCAGGACACAGAGGGTGGTGGTAAATGGCTGTTACTCCACAGAGGGAAGAGTGACCAGTGGGGTACCACAGGGATCAGTGCTGGGACTGGTCGTATTTAACATCTTCATCAGTGACATTGCGCAGGACCTAGAAAGCAGAATTTCACTGCTCGCTGATGACACAAAGCTCTGTAACAGAGTAGACACACCAGAGAGTGTAGACAGAATGAGACGGGACCTTCAGAAACTTGAAGAATGGTCAGGGGTTTGGCAGTTGAAATTCAATGCAAAGTAGTGCAAGATACTGCATATGGGGCACAAAAACCCTGGCACAATATATCATTTGGGGGGTGAAGATATAGCATGCACCAAACAGGAAAGAGATCTTGGGGTTATCATCTCTGATGACCTCAAGGTAGGGAAACAGTGCGACAAGGCAGCAGGTAAAGCAAATAGGGTGCTGGGATGTATAGGCAGGGACATCACCAGCAGGAAAAGGGAGGTCATAATTCCGCTTTACAAGACACTAGTGAGGTCCCACCTGGAGTACAGTGTACAGTTCTGGAGACCATACCTATGTAAGGACATAGACAGGGTAGAGAAGGTTCAGAGGAGGGCAACAAAGATGGTGCATGGATTGCATCACAAGTCCTATGAAGACAGGTTGAAGGAACTGAACATGTACTCAGTGGAGAAGAGGTGGGAGAGAGGGGATATGATAGATACATACAAGTATCTCACAGGGAGGAACAGGGTGCAGGAATACACTATTTTTAATTGAAAAAGATGTACCAGGACTTAGGGCATGGGATGAAGTTGGAGGGAGGACAATTCAGAGGAAACATGAGGAAGAATTTCTTCACAGAATGGGTGGTGGACAAGTGGAACACCCTGCAAGAGGAAGTGGTGGGGGCTGAAACAATCACGGGATTTAAGAATGCATGGGATAGATATAAAGGAATTCTGGATGCTAGGGGTAAGGGGCAACAGACTTCTAGGAAAACATAAACTGAACTTACAAGCTCAAATGGGCAGACTGAGTGGGCCATAGGCCCTTATCTGCCAACACTATCTATGTATCTATGAAGGTGTGGCCTACAGTACTGCATGCAGTACTCCAGATGGGGCCTAACCAGTGTCTTGTAAAGAGGGATTATTATCTCCCTCTTACAACTTGTGATACCCCTACTAATACACCCTAACATCCTCCTAGCCTTACCAACTGCTTTAGTGGTATGCTTGGATGATTTCAGGTCATCTGTGATGATGATGCCCAAGTCCCTTTCTTCCCTTGTGACTGCCAGCAACTCCCCTCCCAGCCTATAGGTGTCTTCAGGGTTTCTCTTCCCTATGTGCATGATCTTGCACTTCTTTGCACTAAACCCCATTTTCCACTCTTCTGAGCATTTTGCCAGTTTATCCAGATCCCTTCTCATTCTGCCCACCCCATCTGGATCATCTACTTTGCTGCAGATCTTGGTGTCATCTGCAAACAGACAAACCTTACCCTCCAGTCCATCTGCAATGTCACTGATGAAGATATTGAAGAGGACTGGCCCCAGGACTGATCCCTAAGATAACCCACTTGTGACTTGCATCACTTCTGACTGTATACCATTTAACACCACTCTCTGTGTTCAGCCTGTCAACCAGTTTGCCACCCAGTTGACCAATTTCTGACCCACTTTGAGCCCACCCAGCTTATTAATCAATATTCTATGTGGAACAGTATTGAAAGCTTTGCTGATGTCAAAGCAGGCTACATCAAGCGCTCCCCCTTGGTCCACCACTCTGGTTACCCAGTCAAAGAAATCTATGAGATTAGTTTGACAGGACCTTCCTTTGTAAACCCATGCTGTCTTGGATCCTGTGCTCCTATGGATTCCAGGTGTTGCACTATCCTTTCCTTAAGGAGTGCCTCCATAATCTTGTCCACTACTGAGGTAAGACTGACAGGTCTGTAGTTCCCTGCCTCCTCCCAGCTGCTACTCTTGTGGTGCGGGATCACATGAGCCCTTCTCCAGTCTTCTGGGACCTCTTCTGTGCTCAGAGACTCACTAAACAGTTCTGATAATGGCTCTGTGAGTTCCACCCGTACAAACATAGAAACATGAAATTTGATGGCAGATAGGACTGCTTGGCCCACCTAGTCTGCCTATTTTCCTACCTAACAGATAAGCTGCAGATCCTAGTTAAGCAACAGCTTACTTCTTCCTACCCCCCCCACTAGGACTGCCTTATGTCTGTCCCATTCATTATTGAATTCCCCCACTGTTCTTGACTCCATGACCTCCTCAGGGAGGCTGTTCCATGCATCCACAACCCTCTCCATTAAAAAATACTTCCTCACATTACCTTTGAGCCGTCTCCCCTCTATCTTCAAATTGTGCCCCCTTGTTCTTGCCGATCTCTTCTTCTGAAAGATGCTACCCTCTTGGACTTTGTTGATTCCCTTGAGGTACTTGAAAGTTTTTATCATGTCCCCTCTCTCCCTTCTTTCCTCAAGGGCATACATATTAAGCTTCTTTAGTCTTTCTTCTTATGTCTTCTGATGCAGACCCTGCACCATTTTGGTTGCCCTCCTCTGGACAGCCTCTACTCTGTCAATGTCTTTGTGGAGATGGGTTCTCCAGAACTGCATACAATACTCCAGGTGGGGTCTCACCAACTGTCTGCACAGAGGGATAATAACTTCCTGTTTCCTACCGGTGAGGCCTCTCCCTATGCATCCCAGTATCCCCCAGCCTTTCTTACTGCCTTCTCACATTGCTTGCCCACCTTTAGGTCATCTAATATAATTACCCCCAGGTCTCTATCCATTTTTACTGTTGTCAGTAACTCACCCCCCATTGTGTACTCTTCCCCTGGGTTTTTGTTTCCCAGGTGCATTGCCTTGCACTTCTTTGCATTGAATCTGAGCTGCCATATATTTGACCATTCCTCCAACCTTGCCAAGTCCCTTCTCATCCTTTCCACTCCATCTTGTGTATAAACTCTGTTGCAGATCTTTCTATCATCTGCAAAGAGACATACTTTTCCTTCCAGTTCCTCTGATATGTCACTTATAAAGAAATTAAAAAGGACCAGTCCCAGTACTGAACACTTAGCTCATTTAGTACCCTGGGATGTATGCCATCAGGTCCCATTGCCTTGTCCACCCTGATCTTATCAAGCTCTTGTAGGACCCTTTCTTTCATGAAGGGACTTGTGCTCACCTCCCTCCCCCCTGTGTCCATGGTGCTGAGCTGTGGGCCCTGCGATACCTTCTCTTCAGTGAATACTGAGCAGAAGTATCTATTTAGGATAGATGCTTTTACATGATCTTCCTCCTCACACTCCCCCTTATCTCATTTTATCTTAGCAATGACCCCTCTTTACTTTGTCCTTTCACTAATGTATCTATAGAAAGTCTTGTCACCTTCTTTTACTCTTTGTGCTAGTGTTTCCTCAGTTTGGGCCTTTGCCTGCCTAAATGCCTTCACTGCTTCCCTTAGGGAAGTTTGGTATGCCTCCCTATCCTCATCCTGCTGTGCTCCATTATATTTCCTGAAGGCCAGCCTTTTGGTTCTGACCTTTTTTGCTATTTTTTTGAGAACCAAAGTGGTTTCCTTCTTCTTTTTCACTTCCTTTTCTCTATAATGCAATGGAATGTTGCTTCAAGTATTGTATCCTTAATGCTTGCCCACTTTGCCTGTACCCACTCACCTGTATTTCTTTCTGCCAGGGCTAGCTTAACTCTGTTGGCCATCTTATCAAACTCAGCTCCTCTGAAGTCCCATCACTCGGTGCTCTCCAACATTGTACCTCTACAAACCATATAAAACCTACAAACAGGTATCTGCCTGTATCTCCAAAATCAAACAAAGGGGCAGAGGATACTGCAGCACAGGAGCTAGCACAACAAAACTCACCCAAAACAGGAATCAAAATGAAAAAAGCAAAAAGGAAATCAAAAAAGCTTTTGATCACAGGAGACTTCATGATGCAGGGAGTTGATACCTATCTACAGCCAGGGGTAATGGTCAGATGTCTCCCAGGTACATCAGCACTGACCACATTGCTAAAACTGTTCAGGAAGCAGGAGAAAATATTGACATCCTGGTATACATAGGGACTAATGATCTTGCCAGCTGGTCAGTTGTGGAGACCAAGGAACACCTGACCAGGCTAGGTGACAAACAATCATCTATTTCATCTGGCATCTCCTTCTCTGAGATCCTGCCAGTCTGGGAGAGGAGGCAGATGGATGAAAGGTCAGAGAAGGGGAGACAGGGAAGCTAAACATGTGGATCAAGGACTGGAGCCAGGAAAAAGGACACAAATTTGTAGGGAATTGGCAACAGTTTTGGGAGTGAACAGTCTTTAAATTTGATGGACAGCATCTGATTAAGGAGGGAGTCAGTGCATTGGGGCATAAGTTTGATGACTTTGTTGACTTCAGCTGTACGAAAAATATCAAGCCATGAAAGGTAAATCTATTTTTTGGGGGAGCATCATTGGAAAATAATTTTCATTAATATTTTGGTCTTCTTTCCAGATCTTCAGTGTATCCAAACTGTTGTCTGTCTTCAGATTGGAACATTCCGCGGCCACCGATCTCAATCACCTCGATGTTACCTACAAACAGATGAAGAAGAAATTATTCTGATTTCACTCCTGTAGCCCATTCAGTTCCCAGCTGTGCTTTTCCTGTCTTTTGTTATATCCAGCTTGAAATACACAGCTATTACTAAATGCCTGTTAAATAAATTATCAAGTTTAGTAACACATGGAGGTGCATGTCGGTACTAGTGTGAGGTGGCTGCCTGATGACAGAGCTCACCCACCAAAATTAATCCGATCAGAATTTTTAGTATTTATATCAAAAGTCCATCCATATTGTGAAGTACAGACAGTAGTGTTTAGTGTTAACTAAGTACAGGGAAAATTTGACAGCGATTGGTTTATGAAAAACAAAGTTAGATACATTTTACCACAGTACCGCTTGCCTTCAATTTTCCAGCTGGGTGACAGGCACGTTGAAGTGGCGATGGCTACAGGAAACTTGGGTGTATCACCACTCAGATCTATTAGCGCTACAGGAAACAGGAACAGTGGAAGTATGGCACCTAAAAAAAAATGGGAACAATCAGCTCCATGGTAATAGTGATTATGATTCCATTAGGGGCAAATTGAATAGTAAGCATTTAGATACTGGCATTTTAAAACAACAGGCAGGAGATGAGAGAAATATAATTGCTTTCTAGAAGACAGAGAGAATACTCTGGAAGAAAGATTGGCACTGTTAGAGGAATCCCTGTCAACTGTGGAGGATGAAGATGACAGAGATATGTCCAAGCTGGAATACTTGGGCACAAAGGTAGATGACTTACAAAATAGGTCCAGACAAAATAACTTGAGAGTGGTGGGGGTCCCTGAGATGTCTGAAGGGAATGACTGTATTAAGTTTCTCCAAGAGTTTATACCTTCTCTACTGAATTTTCACTGGCAGTGGCCCCTGGACATAGAAGGGGACCACAGAGCCCTAAGACCAATTCCAAAGCAAGGTCAAAGACCAAGACCACTGACAGTAAAATTCCCCAGGTATAATGTTAAAGAAGAGATCCTGGTAATTGCAAGGCAAAGAAGGGCATTGTATTGGGGTAATGAAAAGGATGTACATCTTTCAGGACTTTTCTTCTGAAATTGTTGAGAAAAGAAAAGCATTTGGGGACATCAGATATGTTTTACAATCTCTTAATGTATCCTATTACATAAAATACCCAGGTGTGCTTGTAATTGCAAGAGGAGGGGGCTCCCATAATTTTAATACACCTGCTGAGGCTTGGGAATTCATCATTAAACAATGGTCAGAGGCTTCAAATATCATGGAAAACAGGTCTCATAAAAATGTTAACTTTATGCATGCCCAAACTGTTGGAGAAAAGTTTCAAAAAACTAACAATTCCATCTCAGAATGCATGGCTCAGGTGATCCAGAACAACCACAAAGCATGGGCAGCCTTATCTGAAGCTAAGCTGGAAACTGCTGCACAGGTACCCACTCACATTCCAGTGCTTAAGCACAATCTAAGAGCCTCTTCTGTTAAATCCACTCTCCCCAATTCTGCTGCTTGGACCACAAAAATTACTAGTAAAACTCAAATATTTTACAAAAATATTGGCATCTCCTCAGGAGCAGGATCTTTCCAAATCTGGATCTTGAAAAGACTGGTTGAATTCTACTGCTGCTTCAGTGCCAAATAGTCGGGATCTACTAGTATTGGAAATACCTGAAATTCTTAAGAAACCTTTCAACCCTGTAGCAGATATGTTTGCTGAACCATTTCCCCCTGTTTTTTCTGCTGAGGGTATTGAAATGCTAGCATAAGGACATAGCAGTTATATCTGAACTTTATAATGAGCTGTTAAACTTTATTAATCCTGATTCAGTTTGCCTAAAATAGGGTTTATTAACTGCAATATATGTCCCTTTCGGTATATATCCTCTCACATGGTTACCTGGGGATAACAGAGCCTGTCTTTAAGTTACTGTTGTTGCTAGAAATGGGCTGTGATTTTCTGCAGAAAAGAGATGATATTGCTGAATCTAAGCTTAAAGCTTTTGGTTCTGTATGATGTGACTCTGGCATGAAGGGTTTTTCTAAGCTAATTGGGGAATAGCACACGTATGCTGCCATCAGATAACAACACATGCCTCTTATTTATCATAATAGGTGACCTTATACAGTTTGGAAAAGTGTGACTGAGTGCTGCCTCACATCAAATATACATATTTACATAATCTGTATTTCTAACATGTTATCATTTTTATAGGTGTTTTAAGTGTGGGTTTGTAGTAGTTGGCTATCTTGGGTTTGTGACCAGCCACTTTGAGGTCCTTCCTCACTGGTTAAGCACAAAATCTACTTGTTGTTTTAAGGGTAGGGTGGGGTAATTGTATAGTTCTACCAGAAATATGTGTGAATACATTTATTGGACTTGATAACTTATAATAGTCTATAGGGCATTTGAGGAATTTATTGATTTATATGGATCCATTGGTGGAGGTGTTAATTTTCTTACTGGTTCTGGTATATATAATCCAACTGTAGTTCATTTAGTGTGAGCTTATTGCTAAGCACATAGCTAAGGTATATTCCTTTGTTTTATTTCTAGTTTTTAGTACATTATTCTCTAGTTATGACTTCTATTAATATTACCACTTGGAATGTAAAAGGTGTATGCACACCAATTAAACGATACAGAGTTTTAAATCATTTGAACAAACATGAAACTGACATTGCCTTATTGCAGGAGACTCATCTGTCCTCAGATGAAGCAGATAAACTTGCTCGTAACTGGGCTGCCTTGGTAGAACATTGCTGCTTCTTAACAAAGAAGGCAGGTGTAGTAATTCTAATAAGGAAAGGCATACATTTCAATACGCATTCACACATAACAGATACAGAAGGCAGTTATCAGATACTACTAGGGAATCTCTATGGAAGGGATGTAGCAATCTGCAATGTTTCTGCCCCTAATGCAAACAGAAGGATTTCTTCCACATGCTGTCCTTTGCATTGGCCAATCTGGGAAATTATAAAATAATACTTGGGGGGGACTTTAACTTAGTCATGGACCCTATACTTGATAGATCATATACTAGTAAATCTGGATCTCTTTCCTTAGCTCAAGATAGCCTACATAGCAAGCTTAATAACCTGGGTTTGCTAGATACTTGGAGATTGCTGCATCCCAGTGGGAGAGATTATTCCTTCTTGTCAGCAAGGCATGGCACATTCAATAGGTTAGACTATCTATTCATGTCAATAGGCTTTTGCAACAATACAAACAACATTAGTTACAAGAATATTTTGGTTTCAGATCACTGTTTGGTTAAAGCTGCAGTGTTATTTAACCATAATTCAGGCAGCTCTACTGGCTAGAAATTTAATTCAGACCTGCTGAGAGATGATAACTTTAAAACATGGTTGTTAAAAGAAACTTGTTCTTACTTTGATATTAATTGTAATGGTGAAGTCTCTCCAAACATTGTCTGGGATGCTTACAAAGCTTTTATTCATATGGAGATTATTAGTTTTGCCACCCACAAGAAAAAAGGAAAACAAATGCAATTGAAAATTCTTGATGGGTCCCTTAGTTCAGTCAGGACAGAACTTAAAAACAATCTGGGAAATAAAAAAAAGTGCTATTATACAAAATAATAAGCCTCAAATGTGATATAAATAAGATCTACTCTGGAAAAATAGAACACTCATTGTTTAGAATCAAACAGAGGTACTGGGAATCAGGGGAAAAGGCAGGTAAGTTATTGGCACATAGACTATGGGAAATGCAGAATCAAAATACTTGAGAACATAAGCAGGAGGCTGGTAAGGACAGTGGTCTGGGGTTATATTCTGTTTTAACTGAAATATTTGAATAGTTTTGTACATGAAATTAGTTCTATGTGTTAAAAATTACTACTTTGAGATAGAACTGTTACTTGGGCTGTGATATTGTAGCTTTGGGAGCTGGGGAACACTTGTTTGCCAGTGATAATAAGAGTTAAATTTAAATGTAATGTTTGCTTGGTGTTAGGCAGAGGGGAAATTTAACAGGAATCACCTTATCTTTCATTGTTCAATTGGGAACATAAGCTGGAGGCTGGTAAGGACAGAGGTCTGGGATTATATTCTGTTTTAACTGAAATATTTTAATAGTTTTGTACATGAAATTAGTTCTATGTGTTAAAAATTACTACTTTGAGTTAGAATTGTTACTTGGGCTGTGATATTGTAACTTTTGGGACTTGGGAACACTTGTTTGGCAGTGATAATAAGAGTGACATTTAAATGTGATGTTTGCCTGGTGTAGGCTTTCTTAAATACTGAAAAGCCACTGGGGGTTGGGATTGAAGGGCTGTGTATTTCTGTTTGGGACTGAAATTTGAAGCAACAGGAACTGGTGGGCCTGTGACATCATACGTTACCTGATGTCTGCATACACACACTGTTAGTGGGACTGGACACACACTGGACTGTATGTGTTTGTGAGACTTGGAAACTTTATTGGTGGGGTTGAAATTGGGTTTGTAAATAACTGCAGTCAGTATAGAGAGAAACTGTATTCCAGGGGGAAGGGGCTGAGAAAAGGGGGCGTGCCATTATAAATAGAGGGGGACAAACAGGGTGGCCATATTCCACCATGGCAGGTATCTTCAGAAGGGTTGTAGGCTGCACAGGCTGGGGGATGGCAATAATTCTCAATTGGGCCTGGTGAGAGGGAGGCCTCCCACTCTGTAGACAGCTATCTTGAATCAGGAGTGAGGTATATTGGTTAAGGAGTAAGCTGGGGGAGCTGGGGGGTTGTCCAAGGATAAGGGGTGTGGAAATTGGCAGCAGAAGGGTGGGGCTGAGTGGAGGCTGGGGCAATGCTCTGAAATTACAGGACATTATGTTACAGCAAGCAGGAGGGGGATATTAGGGACAGAGGACCCTTAGATAGGGATGTTGACACTAAGGGGAAAGCGTACGGGGTGAACATTCTGAATACAAAGAGAGTGGAGGGGGAAGAGTCAGGAGGGGCTGTTGTAGGGAAGTTTAGTAGTGCATACATTGAGAAGGGAGAGGCTGTTGTGGGGAAGCCTAAAACAACAGACTGTGGGAAGGGAGCTCCTATGGAAAACAGAGCAAGAGGGGAAGAAGAGGAGCAGTTTAGAGGTGCAGCCAGGGGAAACTCAGGTTACTTGATGGAGGCTGACATAGCGTGTCAAAATAAATTTGAGCTACTAAGCAACCTAGAGGGGGAGGAAGGGGTTGGTGTAAATGAGGAAACTGATACAGAGGCCAGGG
The DNA here is from genome assembly GCA_016271365.2 of Neoceratodus forsteri. Classification (NCBI taxonomy): domain Eukaryota; kingdom Metazoa; phylum Chordata; order Ceratodontiformes; family Ceratodontidae; genus Neoceratodus; species Neoceratodus forsteri. The sequence continues at coordinate 126,988,275 of CM028136.1, read as the reverse complement.
GGAGGGAGTCGGGTACCCATAGGGCATCACAGACTGGCAATGGAAAGGATAGAAATAGTCCCAGAGGGAGAAGGGGAAACATAAATGTTAAGCAGATGGTGGAGATGCAACATATTGCAGACATGAGGGGGGAGAGCAAGACTGGAGAGAAACTGGGAGACAAGGAAGTGGGAGAGGAGCCCCACTTCAGCAGGGGGGTCAGTACCAGGGATGGGGCCCTAGCTAAAGGGGACCCACAGAGAGCCTCTGGAGGCAGGGTTACTATTACAAGGGGGAGGATGACTGTGTGGTGGAAGGGGAAACCATCAGGGCCAGTATAAATGGTTCAGATAAGAGAGGGTTAAAGGGGACACCTATTCAGAAGGGGTCTGAGTTAAGTGGGCAAAATAACGAGGGAAGCAGAAAGGGGAGGGTGACAAGGGGGTCTCTAATAAGGCAGAAAGACTCCCATGGAATTGAGATCATGAATAAAGGGGGGGCTGGGAGGCTGAGAGGGCATAGTGGAAGTAACCATAAGGATGATGGCGATGTTAAGGTTCTGTTATTGGGATACTCGATGATTAGGAGTATCCAGTGGGAGGGACAGGGGGGTGGATGCCATAGCCAGGTGATGGTAGTGAGTATCTCTGGGCTGACAGTGCACTAAGCAAAGTTCATGGTGTATGAACTGGTTAAGGATTGTAGAGGGAAACTGGATTTCCTGTTGCATTTGGGAACCAATGATCTAGAGGGAAATAGCATTTTGGAAATCCAAGCAAGGTTCCAAGAACTTGCCAGAGTCTGTCAGGAAAATGGATGCAACATTTCCTTTTTGGAGATATTGCCAGTACCAAAGGCCTCAGTGGAGAAAAAAATGAAGCTCACAGAGGTTAATGACTGGCTCAGGAAGTGGGGTGAAGAGAGTGGGTTGGGTGTGTTAGGGAACTGGAAAGGAGTTTGGGAGGATAAGGGACTATATGCCAAGGACCGGCTTCATCTTGCCCTATTAGGGAAGGAAGTTCTTAAACAGGGGATGGCTGACTACATTCAAGAAAGGTGGGGTTTAAACTTGTGGAGGGGAAGGGATAAGGGGAGGGCTGACCAGAAGCCTCTCCTCCAGATGAGAGAAGTAGCTTCAAACCTAAGTGGGAGGGGGAAAAGACTGGGGGTGGAGGTTTCAGAAGGAGCAGAGGGAGGATGGAAGTATAAGGAACCTGGGTGAGTTCAACAAAGGGGATCAGGATAAGGGGTGGGGGTTGGTGTTAGTAAATGCCAGGAGCTTGGGAAACAAGTTGCCAGAGTTCCAAGCCATGCTGTTTGGGGGGGTGATGGCGGTAATGGAGACGTAACAACAAAAACCATGACTGGGACCTAAACATGTGAGGTACACTATGCTTAGGAAGGATAGAAAGGAGGGCAGAGGGTGGAGTGGCTATGTTCATTAGAGATGACATAGAAATTGCTAGGGTAGAAGAGGCAGAAGGAAATGTGTAGGCCTTATGGGTCACCTTATGATCCCCAGCAGGAGATAAGGTCAAGCTGGGTGTAGTATATAGGCCCCCCGGGATGAGTAATGTTCTAGAGGATGGTTTGCTAGACAACATCATTGCCCAGTGTGGACCAAAAGGGGAAGGAGTAGTGTTGATGGGGGACCTTAATATGCCAGGTACAAACTGGGGAACCATGTCCTCTAAGGTGGCCAAGGAGCAGAGACTGCTGTCCGGCTTCCAGGATGTGTTCTTAACACAGCATGTGATGGAGCCCACAAGGGAGAGGCATGTCCTGGACATGGTTCTGGCAGATGGGGATCTGGTAAGGGACCTGGTTGTAGAGGACCCCTGACTGGGAGCGACCACAATACTGTCTGGTTTCAAATAAGCATGGGGGAGGGGGGAGATCTAGGACACTGGCAGTGGACTTCAGGGGGGCAGACTTTGTGGGCATGGGAAATATTCTCAAGGATCACTTGAAGGGGATTACATCAATGACAAGTGTGAAAGGAGATGGGAGGTCATAAAACGGGGACTTCATGAGGCAGTCAGGATCTGCACTAAGTTGAAACATAAGAGAGCAAGGTCACATAAACCATGCTGGTGGTCCAGTGAGGTACAGGTAGCGGTCAGAGAAAAGAAGGCGGCCTACAAAAAATATAAAACAACAAGAGGGGATAGGGATAAGGAAATGTACCATCTTGCATCTAGAAAAGTCACCTGGTTGGTGAAAGGAGCAAAGTCCAGTAAAGAGCAGTGGCTGTCACAGGGGATACATGGAGGGGAAAAGGGTTCTTCTGGTACATTGGGGAGTGGAGAAAAACTAAGGGCCATCTCAGCAGATTGAGATCAGAAGGAGGGTGGGTGGAAGAGGCGAGGGACCAGGCAGAGGTATTTAACGAGTACTTTGCCTCTGTGTTCACTAGGGAGGGGGATGGGATATCTACAAAGCAAGGCATGATAGGGATAGAAGCGGCAGCGAGTGGGATCAGGGAAGCAACAGAAAAAGAGCAAGAGGGAGGGAGAGGTGCCCCAAGGGTGTCACATCTGGATAAGGATAAAAAGGCCAGTAAGGTGGAGGGGACAGATAATGCTATCTCCTCCAAAAGGGCGTGGTTAGCCCTCAAGGCCCCAAAGAAAGACATATCTCCTGGCCGATGGCATTCATCCGAGTACTATGGGAATTGGCGGACATACTGGCTGCAATTTCTGGCGGAGCTCTTCAACAGGTCACTTGAGACAGGGAGGGTACCTAGGGATTGGCAAGAGGCAGATGTGGTGCCAATCCATAAAAGGGGGTCGAGGGAAGTACCAGGTAACTATAGACCCATCAGTTTAACCTCAGTGGTGGGAAAATTAATAGAGAGTTTACTAAAGGAACGATTGGGGGTGTACTTGGAGGAGGTGGAAGGTCTGGATAGTCAGCAACATGGGTTTGTGCCAGGTAGATCATGTCAAACCAATCTTGTGGAGTTCTATGAATGGGTAACATCAGAACTGGACAGGGGAAAGCCTGTGGATGTATTATTCTTGGACTTCAGCAAGGCGTTTGACTCTGTCCCCCACAATGGTCTGGTGGAGAAACTGATGGGGTTAGAAGTAGGCCCTTTGATGGTCAGATGAATTGAAAGCTGGCTAGCTGGACGCACCCAGAAAGTAGTGGTCTGTGGGGAGCTCTTGAACCCTAGAGAGGTTGGTAGTGGGGTACCGCAGGGCTCAGTCCTGGGTCCGATCTTGTTTAATGCATACATATCGGACATCAGGGAGGGTATAGGGTGTGAAATGAGTCTCTTCGCTGATGACTCCAAGATTGGAGCAGTACTTGAGGGAGAAGAGGGAAGGTTGGCCCTGCAAGGGGACCTGGAGACCCTGGAAAGCTGAGCTAACTCATGGAAATTAAATTTCAATATCACCAAGTGCAAGGTGTTGCATCTTGGGTAGGGAAACCCTAAACACAGGTACACCCTTGGAGGGGAGGCGCTGGAGGCCTCAATGGGGGAAAAAGACCTAGAGATCATGGTGGATGCATGTATGAATAACTCTGAGCAGTGCAGGAGAGCAGCTAGCAAGGCAAACAGGATGTTGGGATGCATCGTAAGGGGGATCACCTCTAGGAGCAAGGAAGTGATTCTGCCGCTGTACAATGGACTGGTTAGACCACACCTTGAGTACTGTGTGCAGTACTGGAGACCACACTTGATGAGGGAGATACAGCTCCTGGGAAGGGTACAGAGGAGGGCAACTAAGATGATACGAGGGCTAGGGGATTTGGCATATGAGGACAGACTTGAGGAGCTCTGCCTGTTTTCATTGGAGGAGAGGAGAGATGGGGGGACATGATTGAGGTCTTCAAGTACCTCAAGGGAATAAATAGGGTAAACATGGAGGGGATCTTTAGACTAAAGCATGGAGGTATCACCAGAGGGCATGGTTTGAAGTTGGAAGGTGGAAGGGTGAGGGGGGAAACGAGGAGGAGGTTTTTCACTGAGAGGGTGGTGGACCCTTGGAATGCACTGCCTGGCGAGCTGGTTCAGAGATCCACAGTGCAGGGCTTCAAGTGAGGGTGGGACAGATGCAGAAAGTGGATGTATCAGATGATGGCCTATCCCAGGGGGTTGGGATGGATGATAGGGGTTTCTGGAACACATGGGAGGGGAGGGCCTCGGCACCCAACTAGGGATCTGAGGTTCGAGCACACTCGATAGACTGTAAGGCCTAATCTGCTGGCAAATAGTATGGTAGTATGTTAGTATGTAAAATAATATAAATGGCATCAGGACTAACAAGGGAGTAGTAACTCATAATATTACAGAAATAAACAACTGTTTTAAAAACTTTTATGAGAAAGTGTATAAATCTCAGAGACCAACTAAACCAGAACTATTGGAAGACTTCTGTAATAGAGTTAAACTTCTAGCCCTATCAGATGCAGAAAGTCTGCAGCTAGAAAAATCCATTTCACTACAGGAAGTTGCTGAAGTTATATCTGGAGTACCTAAAAGGAAATCTCCAGGGCAAGATGGTTTACCCAGTGAGTTTTATAAGTTCTTAAATAGCTCTATTTCTCCTCACATGCTTAATGTTTTCATTAGCTCCTTAATTTCTGGGGAACTCCTGGTATCAATGAATGAGGCATACATCTGTCTCTATAGTAAAAAGATAATGATCCATTAGAGTGCAGTAACTACATGCCCATTTCACTCTTAAACTTTGATTATAAAGTAATTGCTAAAATTGTAGCTATCAGAGTTTCTAAATATCTCAACAAACTGATAGGGAAAGAGCAGGTGGGTTTTTTGAAAGGTTGACAACCTGCTGCTAACTTTCACAGACTTTTTTAAGTTATATGGGCATCACAGTATTCAAAAATAAAAATCGGCCCTCAGTTGCCATTTCCCTAGATATAGGTAAAGCATTTGATTCCCTAGAATGGGATTTCCTGTACAAGGTTCTAGAAGTGAGTAACTTTAGTAACTTTTTTAGATCTTGGATCCAAACACTTTATGCTGCACCCAGTGCTTGTGTAATAACTAATGGACTTAGGTAAGACTCCTTCAAACTATTTAGAGGTTCTAGACAAGGTTGCCCTGTTTCTCCCCTTCTTTTTGTATTAGCCATTGAGCCTCTAATTTGGAAGATTATACAATCTAACAGGATCCATGGTATTCAAATCGATGGTTATTCTAATAAAGTACTGGCATTTTTGGATGATATTCTCTTAACTCTTTTTCAACCTTTCTTTTCCTTTGAAAATGTCAAGGCCCTACTAACATATTTTGGGGATATTTCTGGTGTATTTATTAATTGGTCTAAGACTGAATGATGTTAGGTCAATCTGCATCTGAATTATCTAAACTTAAAAGTATACCTGAGTTGTCATGGCCTTCTGATGGTCTGACCTATCTGGGAATAAAGATTTTTGATTCAATAGGGAAAATCCTAAATCACAATTTGCCAAAATTATTAGAGGAGTTTAAAAATAATCTAGACATGTGGTCCAAGTTGCATCTCTCTTTGTGGAGGAAAATTAATTCTATTAAAATGATTCTGGCACCAAAATTATTCTATTTTATGAACAACTTTGCTGCAAGTATGTCGGGTGTGTGGTTTGTTAGAATCGAAAAGATTATCTCTGATTTTCTCTGGGAAAGAAAGCACTCTTGTCTCTCAAAACTTAAACTATGGGCATCACCTAAAGAAGGAGGTATGACACTTCCTTGATGGCAAGGGTACTTTTGGGCCCACAAACTAAAGTAGTTAGCTAATTGGTTTACATGTGCAGACTTTGAGAATATTCCATTATGGTATTGATAGAGAACAGCTTGGTTCTTCCACTAAAATTACCTGATATATTATTCATAAGGTTGCCAGCAAATTTAGCTTTTCATCCATTAATATGAATCTCCATCTTGGTTTGTAAAAAATTTGCATGTCTTAAAAAAAAATTTCCACATCCCTCAAGTTTATGTCAATCTGGAATAACCCCCAGTTGACCTATAACAAAAAAAGTCTTGATAGATATGGGCTGGAAAGGCAGAGGTATTCATAAAGTTGGGGTCTGTTAGATTCGGATGATAGACATTTGTCTTTTGAAGATTACTTACAGTTACATAGTTTTTTGATGAACACAGCTTTTGATAGCAACTTAAAGATTATATCCTCAATTAGCTAGGACCTGTTTTTTTAATTGGCTTTTCTTCCCAATGCTTTTAGTTTATTGTATAAATGAATCAATCAGACACTGATATTACAGGGAGAACCATGGCTAAATGGCAGAATGATCTAGGTGTGCCAGTCTGTAAGGATGCTTGGAGTAAGATATGGGACAATGCTTGTAAAGCACTTAGAGAGGTCCAAGGCAGATTAATTCAATTCAAAATACTTCATTATTGGAACTGGAGGCACCTGTGAGGATGTCATCATGCTGCACGCAGAGACGCCCAAGATGGCCAGGTAAACACTGCACTGGCATTCCAAGCCAGGTCAAGGCTTCTGCAGGAGAAAGAAAAGTTGCTTAGAATGCAAATTAGCACAATGAAGAAAAGCTGTAATGGTGGTCTAGTTGGTAGGGAAGAGGATTGGAGGTGGTAGTATGTGGCGGTAAGCAAAAGAGATAAAATCACACTGCAAGAGCATGAACTGTTTGTACTTTATTTTTCCTGATACTAGACCACGGCATTAGTTTGGGCATTCTTGAGGAATGGCGCTCTGCTTCTTATTTTACTCCTCTTGAAAGATAATTAGAGAGGGTTAAGGGAGCAAGTATTTTTTTGTCAGTCAGTATCAAGCTAAGAATTTTGAACATGAAGTAAGTTACACGGCAGTAAGAGAAAATCTAAGCTGCACGTATCATTCCCAGCTGTTTTGTGCTTTGCTTTTTCTTTTTTTTTTTTCAGTTTTGGTTTGGCGCGGTTGGTATTTTTAACTTTCTTGCTGTGCGCAGAGCAAGGAATGTTGAAGTCAGTTTGATGTGTGATGGACTTATCTGAAGACACAGCTCAGCACAAAAAAAAAGAAATCAAAAGAAGGTAAAACAACAAGGGCTTCAAAGAAACAGGCAACTCAGTGTCTGTTAAATTTAATGGAGTCAGCAGCTAAACAGAAGTACAGTATGATTTGCTCTTCTTGATTACTAACATGCCACTAGTTGAAGGCACACAAGGTAATATTTTACACTTCTTTAAGCCAAAGGAGTCATTGAAAGAAAATATTGGTGTAAATTCGGTTCAGCAAAGGGAGGGGTTAATGGAAGGGGCAGGTGTATCAGCAGAACATCATACCATGGAGCAGGCTGATAAAGTAGGGGATTGGGATGTATAGAATGAAAACTTCCCTATAAGCAGCTCCTCTATAAAGACTTGGCCACAAGAGGCAGGGGGTCAGAACTTTCAGAATGAACACCCAATTCTCCAAGCTGTATTATATTTCAAGGGAGAAATGCTGACTGCTTTAAAAGAAATAAAAAGGGCCCTACCTTTGGTCACAGGCTCATTGCAGGAACTTATGGCTAAATGTGAAGGTCTCAATTTAAGAACAAATGAAACTGAAGAGAGCATTTCTAAAATAGAGGATGGCACTGCTCCTTTACCTTCAAAAATAACATTGCTAGAGAGACAATTGTCCCTGCTAAAAGAAAAGATAGAGCAAGAAGATCAAACTAGGTGGGGAAATATGAGACTATGCAAGATTTCAGAGGGTATAGAGGGTACAGGGGGTCCATTGCCATTCTTTGAAAAAATGATAACTACAGTTCTGAATAGAAAATATCCTGAGGAGAAGTTGATTTTGGATAAAGCCCATCATGCAGGTTCAAGATTTGTGGGAAATGCCAACTACCCACACACTGTATTTATCAAACTCTTGAACTTTCAGGATTGTGAAGCTATAGTGCACAAAGCAAGAGTGGCAAGAGGCTTAGAATTTTAGAGTATTAAGTTTAATGCCTTTCCAGATATGTCAGCAGAAATTGTGGAGAGAAGAAAAAAGTTCAATCCTGTTAAACAAATTCTACTAAAAAAAAAATCAGGTTTATAATGATGTATCCTGCAAAAATTAGATTCTCATTGAATGGGAATCTGCACACATTTGACACATCTGAGGATGTGACGGAAGCAATTAATTAGCATTTTGTTAAAGAAGATGGGAATCAAAGCTCTCAAAATAAAGTTTCCCCATACCCTTGTGCTAAAGCAGCAGAATCTTGAAATGTTGAATTGCTCTTTAGATTTTTTCCTTTTTCTGGTTGTCTTTCTTCTTGGTATAGTGTGAATATGACCTAGGCTGGAATATTGTATAGAGCACCGAGTTGATCATGTTATTGTCTGGTTTGAAGGGGGAAGGGGGTCAAGTTAGGGGTAAGGAGGTGTAGGGGATCACTAAAAATGAAGAAGAAAGTATTTATTCAAAGAATGATTACTGAGGGGGATAAGGGTGGGAGAGAAGAGAGGGAAAACACATTTACAGGGAATGGCTTTAATGAGTAAGATATATAAGAAGTCTATTATGGTAATTTTAATGCATATAAAAAAACTAGAAAGAGTCCAGGAATTAATGGAAAACTAAAAAATAATAACAAAGTAAGTCAAAGTAAGTCAACTATAATATACAAGTAAAGTAACGGGGATGGAATATAGAATATCAACATGGAATGTGAAATGGGCTTCAGAATAGAACAAAGATGCTGAAAGTAATAACATATCTGGAGGATAAAAAAGTAAGTTGGACAGATAGAAGGTGGGGGACAACCTTTGCTATGGATTATGCAAGAAATTCCAGTGGAACACTAATTGAATATTACAATAGATCATATTTACCAAAAATATTAAAAATTATGAAAGATATGCAGGGGAGATATGTCATTAATCAGGTACAGTCAGACCTGGTTAATCCGTGCCTTGTTAATCCATATGTCTGATTATCTGAATGAAAAACACTGCATACAGATTTTTTGTTGGGCTATTGATCTCTTTATTATCACTGTCTGGTTACTACGTAGATTCATATTATGTAACAAAATTGGCAAATACAAATGTGTATGGATTACCCAGGTCTGACTGTACAAATACATAATACAAGAGTACTGTAACTATGGCTATGTTGTATGCTCCTAATATTAATTATCCTAAATTCTATACATACTTTTTTTGACACTATCTACCTATGAGTCTCCGTATATCATGGGGGGATTTCAATGTTGTCTTGGAACAATTGGATAAAACAACATTTATAGATGCTGCATATAAAACAGCAAGGAGAATAATTAAAGAATTCATGGATGAACTAGGTTTAATTGACCCATGTTGAGCTTTATATGGTGATACTAAGATATCCTCCTAGTATTCTAATATTCAGAAAAGCTACTCAAGAATAGATTATTTTCTGATATTGGAAACATTATTACATCAAATAATATCACTGACATACCCTGGGATAATAATTTCTGATCATTCCCCATGTATATTGGTAATTAATATAATTCAAGAACAATATAGGAACAGGATATGGAAACTAAATAGTACAGTTATTAATAGAGGAATGGTAAAGGAGGAAATAAATAAAGCTTGCCAAGAATACTTTAAGCTAAATACTATAGAAAAAACATCTAGGATAACTATATGGGAAGCATTTAAAGTATATCTAAGTGAGAAATGATGAAAGTAGAGGCAAAGGAAAAACAAGAAGGAATATAAGTTTAGCACAATTAGAAAGAGAAATTACAAATTTGTCTACTTGACATTTTTCTACATTTGAGAATCAGGTGTATAATAAACTGATATACAAAAGAGAGAGAGGTATAATCAAATAAAGATGGAAAATGTAAAAAAAACAAATGTTAAACACAAGATCCATTTATTATGGCTTAACAGATAAACCACTTAAGTGATTGGCATGGTAAGCAAAGAAAAGCTAGAAGGAATTAACAATAATACATATTAAAAAACAAACGCAAAAAAAAAAAAAAAACAAGGTAACTTTGTTAATAACCCAATAGAGATTAATAATTGTTTCATGGAGTTTTATCAGGATCTATATACATCACAAAATGAACAAACCTCTGTAGAAACAAATCATTTTTTAGACAATGTTAATATGCCATATATAACTGAAGAAAATAAAAAGGGAGCTAGATCAATATATGACTGAAGGAGAAATATTAGAGGCAGTTCAGGATTTAGCAGTAGGCAAAGCACCTGGGCCAGATGGACTAGTGGCCACATTTTATAAGGAATCTAAAAATCTATTAGCCCCATAACTAGGAGCTTTATTTTACTCCTTTGAAGTGTTAGGTACAATAATCAAGCAATTATATAGGTGTTCCTTAAGAAGGGTAAGGATCTGCTCGATCTGTGCCTCCTACCACCCAATTTTACTCCTTAATACGGACTATAAAATATTCACTATAATAATAGCAAAAAGGTTAGAGGTCATTATTCCAACTTTAATAAATCAGGACCAGAATGGCTTTATCAAAGGATGATCCTTGATGGAAAACATCAGATGAACAATAAATGTTATAAATTATAATAAAAATCCAGATGCCATATTAATGATGATAGACATGGAAGAAGCATTTGATCGCATAGACTGGACTAATATATTAGAAACTTTACATAAAATTGGGATGGGGCACAGATGAGCAGTTGAATTAAATTACTGTATAGGGCACCTGCAGCCCAAATAAAGACAAATACGATGATTTCACAGCAGTTTAAGATTTATGGGGCACTCAGCCGGGAAGCCTGCTCTCACTGATTATATTTGCTTTTACAATAGAAACACTTACAATCACTATACAAGAAAATAAAAATATTATGAATGTAAAAATCAACAATTTAAAACATAAGATAGAGATATATGCAGATGACGCTTTGCATTATTTGACAAAACCAGAACAATTAATACAGGAATTTATAAAATTGGCACAGCAGTTTGGTAAGAAGTCAGGATACAAAGTAAATTGGGAAAAATCAATAATATTGAGTTAGAAGATACTATAAAGATAAATCTCTCTCCACAATATCCAATACAGGAGACTACAGAACAAATACAGTATTTGGGTGTAAACATAACAGCAAAAATAAATAGATTGCATCAGGCAAATCATATGCAACTAATGAAGGATATTCAGACAGATTTAATAAGGTGGAATAAGCTACTGTTGACAGTAATAGGAAGAATAAACATTATAAAAATGTGTGTTCTCCCTAAAATATTAATTTTATATCAAACTTTAGCAATACCATTACCACACACTTTTTTACACAGTTAAAGAACTATTTTAGAAGCTTTATATGGAGAAATTAAAAAAAAAAACAAGAATAGCATGGGATGTACTGACATTGCCTAAAGATAAAGGAGGGCAAGCATTGCCAGACTTGTATGTTTATTATTTGGCTACTCAGATAGTGCAGGTCTGGCACTGGTTAAAAAGGGAAGGCCCCCAATTAATAACAACACAGATGGAATAGGAAGCACACAGCTATCCAACACTGCTCAATTTATTATTCTCGAAGGTGATAGTAGATAATAAAATAGAAATAGGTAGAATAACAGCAGATATAACTATAAAAAAGTTGGAATAAGGCATCAAGACTGATGAAGGAAATAAAAGGCATCACTATGTTTACCCCAGTATATAAAAATTATGATGTTAAACCTTCAGTATCGAATGCGATATTTGCAATATGGCAACAAAAAGGTTTAACACAATGGGAATATTTGTTAGAAGAAGGAAAGCTTAAGCAATTTGCTAAGTTACAAACAGAATTTCAACTATCAAAGGAGCATGAATTTCAATATATACAGGTAAAAGCATATTATCAAAAAAATTAAAAAATAATAGAAACTCCACAATTATTAAAAGTGCTACAAGCAAATAAAGATGGCAAAAAAAAAATCTCAGATATATATAAAATGTTGATTGGTAGTAGAGGTTAATTTAGAAAAAACTTAAAAAAAAGGGAAACAGATATGGGAATTAAGCTGACAGAAGATATGTGGCAACAAATTATCAAAGCATACACAGATAATATTCAGTCAACAAAATTACAACAAATATAAATGAACTCTACACACCAAACTTATACATCTTAAAAGTTACATAAATGTAATGAGCAAATATCAGATAAATGTCTAAGATGTGTATTTACAAGTGGTATTCTGATCCATATGCTTCATGCATGTCCACATTTGTCAAACTATTGGAGCAAAATAATAAAGATAATAACCACGACTTTTGAGAAGCAATAACTTTTAATCCACTTTTCACAATAATGGGACTTACTCCAAATAAAGAATATTTAGATTCATATGAGGAAAGATTGTTAACAACAGCCATGGTGATAGCTAAGAAATGCATTCTCCTTAAATGGAAAGACGATACCCCACCGTCTATAGAATTGTGGATAAATACGATGATTGACACATCAGAATTAAAAAAATGTGGTATACAAAAAATGGTAAACAAAGCATCTTTGAACTGGTCCGGGCCACTTTTAGAGCAATATTAAAAAAAGAAATAAAGTAGATTGAACTCAAGACAAAATTCAGAAGTGAAAAGATCTAAATATTAAAAATATTAAAGATAGTTAGGATATTCCTGGACCCTCGGATATGATGATGGAATCAAAGCCCATGCTGACTGGCAATATGTAGTAAAAGTGGGCCATGATGATGTCTGAGCTTATAATATATATATATATATATATATATATATATATATATATAATAATAATAATAAAAATTACTTCATTATTTCTATTATTCCCCTTGTCAAGTTATTCAGTTTAGGTGTAGCTGTCAATGACAAATGTTGGAGGTTTGGAACACCTAATGCTGGCCTTGCTAATTTATTCTGGTATTGCGATGGGGTTTATACAAGGAAGAAACAAATTCATGCACTCTGTCAAGAGAGTCTGAACAATACATTTCATTTACTCCCTTTAGTTTATATATTGAGGGATTTTTCAATGGTTCCTCAACTTCCTTTCCATTGAAAACTCTGGGTGGTTTCAATTTCATTAATGTTTAAAAAACTATTATTACAAGCATGGAAGGAAAAGGGCATATCAAAGTTTCATCAGTGGATACACTCCTTAATCAGATTAGCTAATAATGAGAGAATCAGTTTCTCTTAATAAACAAGATTTGCTTGACTGCATATGGGGACCATTGCTAGAATACTGTATGGAAATAACTTAATTTGTCAATATCTTATGTTAAGATTACTTTGGGGTACATTGTTATGTGCTTGTTTTCCTTCTGGATACTTTGTATCAAATATGCTGATAAGATGATCTTGTTTGGGTGTATCAGTTTAATGACGTATTCTAAGTATTGTGTAACTTTAACCTGATATATAATGTAATTTTGAAATATTTTCTCTCCTCTTTGGATTGTAATTTTAAACTTTCAATAAACTTTGATTTAAAAGAAAGTTTATTAACATGCACTGGCCCAGTGTCTTACATTCCATCCCGACCTGGAAAACACATTGTACATTCCTTGCATACTGAAGTACACCTGTCTCATCTGTGTAGAAAAAGTGTTATTATCTGGCCTGTATGTCACTGCTATTGAATACTTCACACCTGCAGAAAACAATAAAAAAAAATAAAGAGGAAATTAGACTGATACTTTCCTGTAAATGAAATTATTTAAGTGGCCACACTGCATTGGCATTGTTGCTACAATTACAGTAGTTGATAACATTTTGGGCCTAGGAATGTATGACTGTAGGTTTAAACAGTCAACTGTGATGATAAATGGAAAATCACTTGCCTTTATTTTACCATAGTGGCATGTACTGTATAAAAAGGTAAAGAAAGGATTAACAACACAGTTCAAGTCAAAAACAAAGCTCATGAGATACATACCTACTCTACTGATGTTAATCATGATGAGGGGTGTAATGTTTCTTGACTGCATGATGGTGCATTGCTAGCTGCAGCCAGACTAGCAGTGCAAACAACCAACATTACAAATTATTGCTCACTGTGGCAGAAGTATTTTTATGTTACTTGTTAGCAAATCATCTTGTATTGATCATGCAGTTATGTAATACAACAAAGTAACTTGTTTAAAAGAATAGTTGATCATTACTGAATGCTGGAATCCAGATTAATTTTTAGTACATTATTTTTAATACCAAAATATAAAACAATGCTGGTGAATGTTGCTACTTTATTTCATGATCATTGGGCTATTCTTGTTAATAATGATGATGACAAGATAAATCAAATTTCTGCTGAAATGGCTTTAGTACTGAAGTGGTACAATAAGAATTAAATTAATGCATATTCATTGGACATGAACTCACTCTGGCTGCCTGTGGGTTCTTCGATTGTGCAAAGTCACCATATCTAACTATCTGTCTGTCTCTCTTAAGAAGCAGGGTGACTGTGGCTGGCTGCAGGTTCTTACATTGGGCACAGGCACAATATCTGTCTGTCTGTCTATCTCTCTCTTTCTCTCAAGAAGCAGGTTGATTGTGGCTGGTTGCAGGTTCTTACTATAGTGTGATAGTATAGAGTAAGAAATTACAAATCACCGCCACAGAAGTCCTACGGCAAATGGTAATCTTGCCACAGAACTTGGTCCCAATGTGACACAGAAAAGTAGGGGCCTTGATTATAGTTCACCCTCCCTTTCCCTTATTTTGTCAGTATAGTTCACAGAATTTGTGCAGTCATTTTTACCTGCAGTCTTCTAAACTCGTCAGCTTGTAGCCACTGACACCATGCTGATTGTATACTCCTCCTCCTGGGTCTGTGTGGTGTCTGCTTGTCTTTGTCTGTGTCTGTAGCTTAGTTTTTGTGGATTTACATGGTTTTCTGCTTGGAGTAACTACACCATTCTTGCTCACTACATCCGTGAAAGTCTCCTGGACTGGATTTCTACAAAGCATCATCACCAGGTATCTGCATTTTTTCATTTTAAAATCAACTTGTTGGAATGTATCCAAAGCAAAACAAAAGTGAAGCAACAAAGTCTGACAAATTCAGTGACTCTGGGTCCTGCTTGAATGCACATTTTCATCTGACCTGCCCCATGATCTGTATTTGGGCTTTTCAAGACCTCTTTGAATGACAAATATGCATACAGACAAAAATATTTCACATCCTGCATATGCACAGGCAGAGTTCATCCCTTTCAGGAATTCAAACACATTCTGTGACTGTGGACCTCAACTGTTGATAATTTCTTTTAGCTTTTGACTTAACCACCAGGTATCAAACATTTTCAATTGAAATCAACCTTAATGTACTTGTTTCTAAGGGCTATCTATCCAACAATCATTTTGAAGTACAAATGAAACTTTTGGCCTGTTCTCAAAACTACTGCAACTGTGCCCTTACAGCTCCTTGCTATTACTAACTGGCCACTACCTCATGCATCATCCTTATGGAAAGGAACCTGTTAAAAAAAGGGCCCTGCTGCCCCACAGAAGCAACTTTAAACCCCTTTTAAAACATCTAATACTGCTGCTGTTGCTCCTCTCAGGCAACATTCACCCTAACCCCGGCCCACCACAACTTGGCCACAAGGTTAACAGCAGTGCAGGGTCACTCTCCTTGGCAAGCATTAACATCTGCAGCCTCCTCTCCAAACTTGATACCCTCTCTGCCTGGGTTTCCCAGCACAATCCAGACATCCTATCAGTGCTGCAAACATGGCTCTCTCTGAAGATACCTGACTCCGCAATAGCAATTCCCGGATATGTAGTTTTCAGGGAGGACAGGCTTACCAAGAAAGGAGGAGTCTGTGCCCTTTACCTTAAAGAGTCTCTCATGGGTCATGTCATGCCCATGCCCAACCCCAAAAATGATATCCAAATCCTTGCTGTCAAAGTACTTCTTGGAACTCATAACAAGATCCTGACTGTTGTCTCTGTCTTTATACCACCCAAGTTGAGCAATCTGGTCTTTCACTCCCTCCTTGACTGTATCAACTCCCTGGATCAGAATACAGAAGTTATCCTACTTGGTGATTTCAACATCAACTGGCTAGCCTCCAGCTCGAATAGTTATAAGGATGCCCTAGCTACTGCTAACTTCTCACAAATGGTTAAATCACCTACTAGAGTAAACTACAGAACAGGGACCTGTACACTTCTAGACTGGGTGCTAACTAATCGTCCAGAGCAAATCTCCCGAAGCAACAGTCCTCCTAGACTCCTTAAGTGATCATTCCCCTATCTTGTGTATCTGGACCAACAAATACATCAAACTCCCCCCCCCCCCAAAACTATTAACAGGAGAATGCTGACCCCTGGTCATCTTGAGTCACTAAAAACACTCCTTCGTGAACATGACTGGTCACCAATTGATATAGCCCCAGATGTAGACACAGCACTTGAACACTTTATCACCTGTTTCAACTCAGCCTGCAATGTTCATGCTCCATTCAAGAAGTGTAAGAACAAGGGTGTCAATAACCCACGGATGACACTAGGCCTCCTTACACAAATGAAATCTCGAGACCAGCTCTGGTATCATGCTAAGGCTACTGGCACCCAGACTGATATCCAGGCCTACAAAACAGCAAGGAATGTATGTACCAGAGCAATCCGCCATGAGAAGGCTAGCTATTACAGGAACACCTTTAGCCAGCACCTGGAATGACGGGAGTAAATTCTGGCATAACCTTGCTGAAGTGACTGGAAAGGATCCCAAAACAACACCCACAATGTTGAACATCTTGACCATGTAATCATTGCCAACACATTTAACACCACTTTTGCTGACCTTAGTCATGTGCTACCCCCTAACTCCTTTGATCCTACCACAGTCAACCTGGGTCCTGTTAGTTCAGGTTTGCCACCAGGGCACCCTCTTTTCCATTTCAAAGCAATCCCAGAAAGCCTAGCTAAAAAACTCATTCTTAAAGTGCTTGGAAAGTCTAGGGTCAGTGGTGATTCACTGGATATGAAACTTCTCGCCCTCACCATTGACGAAGTCTTGCTCCCACTAACCAAAATCCTCAACTGTTCCCTCATGCTCTCCCAGTTCCACCAAAAGTGGAAACTGGAAGTGGTGACTCCAGTCCATAAAAGTGGTGACAAGACTCTCACGAACAACTACAGGCCTATATCCATCCTCCCTTCTTCCTCTATCCAAAGCATTGGAACGGATAGTGGCTGATGCAATGTTCCCAGCAGCATGGCTTCCACAAATGGCACAGCACTACCACGGCACTC
Source organism: Neoceratodus forsteri (assembly GCA_016271365.2). Lineage (NCBI taxonomy): Eukaryota > Metazoa > Chordata > Ceratodontiformes > Ceratodontidae > Neoceratodus > Neoceratodus forsteri. The sequence goes on along the minus strand of CM028136.1, from coordinate 126,971,109 downwards.
CTCAAATTCATCACACATATCCAACATGCACTTGATCAGGGCCAGTTGGTCGTCACCTCTTTTATTGACCTGACTAAGGCATTAGACATCATCAATCACTCCATTCTCTTTAAACAATTATCCCTCCTTGATCTTTCAAGTGAAACTACCCTCTGGTTTCAAAGCTACCTCAGTAACTGGACCCAACAGGCCAGGATTGGTGAATTCCTCTCATCATCCCTACCAATCCACTCTGGAGTACCCCAAGGTTCTATCCTGGGTCCCTTGTTATTCAGCATATTCCTGAACAAACTCCCTGCCTCCTGCCATGGCAGGATGTTATTGCATGCAGATGATGCAGTAATCTTCACTTGCCACACCGACCCCACCTCCCTTCAGTCTCAACTACAGAAAAGTTTCACAGAAGTGGAAGACTGGTTTTGCTCACATAAACTCATCCTTAACCACAAAAAAAGCTAAAACAATATTGTTCCATGGAACCCACAACAAGTACAAGGTCCATGAGCTCATAATTAGCAACCAAGAAGGCGTCACTCTTGAGCAGGTAGATATGTTTAAATATCTGGGCCTGTCCCTTGACTGCTCCCTCTTGTATACCAAACACATTGACAATATCGCTAAAACTGTGAACTCCCGTATAGGGCTACTATACAAGCATAAACATTGCCTAACGTATGAAGCCTTGAACCTCGCTATCCAGAGCTCTGTTATCTCAACTATTGACTATGGGCTTGTTATCTATGGATCTGCTACTGATACTGCACTCCGGCGCATAGCTATAGCTCTTAATAAGGCATGTAGACTCCTTACTTCAGCCGCCCGGCTTTGTCACATGTGTGACATTTAAGAGCAGGATAACTGGCTCCAGCTATCCGGCAGCCTAAAGTACCAGACCTGCATCCTAGCTAAGAAGACATCACTGGGCCTTATGCCCCGTGGAGTCCAATCAATATTGCCCCTGCAGCATGTCCGCTGCCTAACTAGAAGATCGGACAGTCTAACCTTTACAATATCTTGCTGTCAGACCTCTCAAGCTCAGCATTCTTACCTTGTCAGATCCTCCACCTGGTTCAGCTTGCTACCTACAGAAAACTCCAACATTGCCACGATTGATGCTTTTAAGTGTAAACTGCATCAACATCTCATGGCTAGTGCCTTCTGTGATTGCTTTTTATAATCCCTTCCTAGCATACTACCCTCAAGCATCCCTCCTCACTGCCTCAGCTCCTCCTCCTCTCCTACCCCCCATTACTGGGTATAGGATGAATCTGTCTCCTTTTCTTTTTCATCCCCCCTTTCCGCCTCCCTTGCTGTTTCCCATCTACCACATACCCAATGCAATGCCCTCCCCTTTCGTCCCTTCCTCCCTCCCTCTCTCTGTCTCCCATTCCACCCCCTCACCACCACTCTTCTTTCTCTTTTCCCACCAACCCACTCCTAACAAAGCTTCATTGAGCTGCCTATGACTTGTACTGTATAATTAACTCGTAACACAATTCCGTGACAATGCCTTTGGCTGCTATTATTGAAACCGTATATGTCTTTTTTTTGTGTGAGTTCCATTGTAATGATCATGTTATGTTTTGTACCTTATTGTCCTTATTGCCTTGATGTGGAACCTTTGTAAAAGAGCCCTCGGCTCAAAGGTGTCATCTGAGATACAAATAAATAAAAAAAAAAATAAACACTGGGCACAGGTACGATGTCTGTGTCTCTCTCTTTCTCAAGAAGCAGGGTGGCTGTGGGTGGCTGCAGGTTCTTACATTAGGCACAGGTACAATGTCTGTCTGTCTGTCTCTCTGTCTCTCTTTCTCTCTCAAGAAGAAGGGTAGCTGGCTGAGGTGTGTTACTGTATTTCACTGTCAGGATACCTGTCATTAAATCAGCATGATGTCAGTGGCTACAAGTTGACATGTGCTTAGAAGACTACAGGTAAAAATGACGGCACAAATTCTGTGACCTATTCTGACGAAGTAAGGGAAAGGGAAGGTGAACTATAATCAAGGCCCCTACTTTTCTGCGGCATATTGGGCCCAAGTTCTACGGCACGATTACCATTTGCCACAGAACTTCTGAGGCAGTGATTTGTAATTTCTGTGGAAGTTCTGCAGCACTAATGAACTAACACATCACAGTGTCAGCTTGTCATCCTGACTTCATATCTATGACAATGGTTATAGCAGGCAGGATGGAGGAAGCACAGTAACACAAGTTCAAAAAATTACAGACTTATAAAAATAATTTTATGTATAAACAAGAAAAAAAAATCTGTTCCTTAAGGACTTAGGGCAGGATTCACGAACATCAGGGCAGGTCCCACAGCTGTGGGAAAACCTCAGCGCCAGTGGGTTTCCACTTGCAAAGCTGCAGGTCGCCCACAGATGTGGGTATTCACTAAGGTGGAGCCAGAGTATGACCAGCTCCATAGATTATTGCAACTTGTGGGTGCTGTTGCCAGGGGCAGCACCGAAGCTGTGAGAGGCTGCTACAGGCAGTAGGACCCGCCGTAGCACCCTCCACAACTGCTGCAGCTATGGATTGGTTGCTTTGCAGCTGTGGCGATTTCAAAGCACAAATGGGGTTGCAGAGTGGGACTTAGTCCCAAATAACTTTGTGAATCCTGCTCTTAGTCTATTTCATAAATGAAATATACAGAGGGGGCTTTATGTGATAAGTAAGATATTTCTATAATCACACTGTCTATGCCACTCCTGAGGTCCCCACTGTGTATCACTTATATATTTACATGTAATCTGTAACATACATACAAATATGTGTATATGTGTACATATAGATACTGTATATGTGTATATACGTGTGTGTGTACAGTGAGATATACTGTACATATCTATATCTATATTTTATTTCCATGAAATTGCATCCTAATTCATACAGGACCCTTTGGAAATGGAATAAATAGAATAGAGGAGATATTGTTAAACTCATGCCAACACGCTTCCCCGACACACTACATAACACAATCAGGCCATGACATGCAAGTGAAACCATTGTCTGATAATGCTCTCCCAGCCCATCACAATGAGTCCCCCACATGACAAAACACTGTGCCATACCTTTCCAGGCTCAGAGCAGTGGTGTGCTCCCCCAATCATTGTGCTGCCCAGACAGCTCCCAGAGGATGTCTCTGAACCCAAGTTGCCCACAAAGGAACACAACATGCTACCCTCTGGCCCAACTGCTGGCCCTGCACACAACATTTTTCCATAACCTTTACTTGATTCTATCAACCAATGACAATATGTAATCAATAACCCAGGCAAAAATGTGTATAGCACAATTGTTTATTTAACAAGTCTGTTCTCGTTCAACAGGTCTACACATATTATTATATTCAACTTGTCTGGACATAATTACTTAATTTTTCTTACAAAATGACAGGTTAATTCATTTTACCAGTTATTCAGTTCGGATGGCATCTCTATACTTTAAGAGGACTTAACAGGTATATGCTATTGTCAAAGTTTTGTTTACGTTGGCCCTAGCTTAATAATGTAAGACTGAAAACCATATTAAGAGGTAGTGCAGACTGAGTAAATATCATTGTACCTGATGTGATGTGCCACCGCCTCTGGCAATGGGAACTGTGGTAGATAAGTGAATATTTATTTCTGTGGCAAAATGTAGCAATTTCATTAGCTAATGTATGATGTTATAGCACTGATAACATCACATTCTGAGCATAGAGGAGTTTTAGATATAAAAAGAGGGGAAGGGAACCAGGTTCTATGGATAAATGGAAATATTAATACAGAGTCATCAAGAACAGTGAATTTTGTGGCACTGCAGAAGTTCTTTAGTAAGTTCCACTTTTTTGCTGGAGTTTTTGATCCTACAGAAGAAGCCAGAAGGGGAAGGAAGGAAACATATTGAATTCAGTGCTTTAGAGTAACTGGTAATTGCTATTTTTCTTTTTAAACTTAGATTGTGGGCTTGTAGTGACACTATACTTTCTTTGTTGTCTTTACTTATAATTGTTTTTGGGCTGTTGAAAATTTAAAACATAATGGTGGTGTAATTCTGTGCTGTCTTTAATTGCTGCAAATTTTCGCCCCCCCTTCCCCCAACTCTTAATTATATGCCCTGATAAATCTGATTCACAGGAGCTAAACACAGGGTATAGTAAGGGGTGTGAAGTAGGAGGGGCATAAGGGGGAGGAAGTCCACCCTCAGCACGACAAGTGTTTTGACTCATTTATTTATTTATTGGTTTCTTTTTCCTTAAAAAAAAATTATCTGAGGATCAGTGACAGGATTTTTAGTACAGTAAATTAATAAAAAGAGAACTAGGAGAGCTTCAGTAGCAGATAAGCAGTGGAATTGCAGTATAATGTGGGAGTGGTGCAATGTAGTGGCTGCTGTGGGTAGCCATATTCAGGCAGACCTTCTGGACACTGAGGTGCTGCCCATCTGCATGCATCTCTGGACTGTGGGATGAGGTAGCCAGACCCAGAGCGAAGTAAACTGGGTCAGTAGTACCATCACCCCTATCCAGGGACCACCCAGTCCAATGCAGCTGCCTCAAAGGATGCCGAGAATGAGGAGCACTTGGATGACAGTGGCTCAGGGAGGGTTAGAGCAGTCAGGCAGAGGCACATCCCAGATCCTATTCCACTCAAGAACTCATATGCCACACTGGCAAATGAGCACAACCAAATAGAGGTACCCAGAGAAGTGGAAGGAAAGGATGTGGAGGTTAGTCAAGGAGGTGACCTCAGCGGGGAAAGCAGTGGGCCCCAGAGGAGGAGGAGGAAGTGAATCCTGGTGGGGGACTCCATTGTAAGAGGGATCCAGCTAGGAACACAGGAGGAGGAGGACAGGGAGGTGAGGTGCCTACCAGGTGCCATGGCATGGAGGGATGGAAGGAAGATCCTGGGGATCACTGGGAAGGCAAGTCGGGAGGGTGAGCTGAATGTCATTATCCAGCTAGGTACTAATGACTTGGCAAATGGGGAGCCAAAGGAAGTTCAGGAAGAGTTTAGGAAACTGGGGAGGGGTCTCAAGCAAGTAGCTACTTCTGTCACTTTCTCAGAAGTACTACCTGTGAGAGGCAAGGGAGAGCATAGGAGTGCATGCACCAGGAACTTTAACTCATGGTTGAAGAACTGGTGCTGTGAGGAAGGGTTTGGATTCATTGGTGACTGGGGACCCACCTGGAGGGATGGAGGTCTGTTCAGCCTGACAGCCTGCATCCATCCTGGAGGGAATCCAAGCACTCAATGATAAGTTTAAATGCTACATTGACAAGCATTTAAACTAGCAAAGGGGGGTGGCAGGCCAGCAAGGAGGGTACCTACTTGCTCACCCCCCACAGCTAGCAGTGGAACCAGTGAACCAGAGGAGTGGCTATCTCTGCAAAGCAGTGTGCAAAAGATGGAGATTAGTGCCCAAGAGGTGGATAAGCAGAAAAGGGGCAAAATTCAGCAGAAGGGCAGACAGCAAGGATAACCAGGGATAAATGACAACCAAGGAAGGGGCTGGAGTAGAACAGTGAAGCGGTCTAGGGAGGTCAAATCATGGAAAGCCATGTGTGCAAATGCCAGGAGCCTTAGCAACACGATGGAAGATCTGGAGGCTGTCATGGTACAGTCAGACCTGGACATTGTGGCCATCACTGAAACCTGGTGTAATGATAACCATGACTGGGAGATGGCCATACCTGGCTACAACATATTCAGAAGAGACAGAGCAGGCAGGAGAGGAGGAGAGTGGCACTGTATGTGAAAAATAACATAAGGGCCACAGAGATCCAGGAGGAACAAAATGGGGAGAGATACTGTGGGTTAAGCTGGAAAGGAAAATGGGGCCAGCCATTCCACAGGTGTGGTCTATAGGACCACCAGCCCAGGAGGAAGAAACAGATAGGAGTTGATGCTAGCCATCCAAAGGATGGCAGCCAAGGTGAGGTAGTACTGGTTGGAGACTTCAATATTCCAGAAGTGTACTGGAGCATCCCAGCAGCAGCATCAACTAGGAGCAGATTTATCCTGGAATCCCTTCAGGGTGCCTTCCTCAAGCAACTGGTCATGGAACCAACTTGGCAGAAAGCAATACTGGACCTTGTGCTCACAAACAGGGACAGTGTGATGGGGGTAACAGTGGGGGGCACCTGGGTAACAGTGACCACCAATCATTGTGGTTTGAAATCACAGAAAAAGCAGAACCAAACTACACAAAAACACGTATCCTGGATTTTAGGAGGGCAGACTTTGGGAAAATGGTGAGATACTTGAAAGAGGCATTAAGGGGAATGGGACAGGAATCAGGGGTTGAGGAACAGTGGGCAGTATTTAAAATGGGGATTACAAGAACAACAGAATTATGCATTAAGCAGGTTAGCAAGAGGAAAAGGAAGAGGAGACCATTACGGTTTTCCAAAGAGGTATCAAAGAAAGTGAAAGCCAAAAAGATTGCATTCAGGCAATACAAAAAGACACAGGCAGAAGGGGATAGGGAGAAGTACCAGGAGAAGCAAAGGGAGGCAGGGAGGTCAGTAAGGGAAGCCAAAGCTCAGACAGAAGAACACATTGCAAAATCAGTGGGTAAAGGGACAAAACCTTTACAGGTACATAAGTGAAAAAAAGAAAGACAAAGGAGGGATAGTGAGACTGAAGGGGAGGATGGAGCTGCATGGAGGATGACAATAGTAAAGCTGACATATTGAACAGGTATTTCTGCTCAGTCTTTACTGAAGAAGAGGGGTAATGGGTCTGAAGGAGTACAAGGGTGAGAATGGTGCAGAAATGGACACAAGTCCCTTTACACGAGAAAGGGTCCCGAAGGAACTGGGAAGTAATAAGAGTTGATAAAGCAATGGGGCCAGACAGGGTGCACCCCAAGGTCCTTAAAGAACTAATAGAGGTGGTGGCTGAACCTCTGGCTATCCTGTTTAGCCAATCACTGGAAACAGGGGAGGTACCCAAAGACTGGAGGACAGCAGATGTAGTCCCCTTATACAAAAGTGGGAGCAAAGAGGAAGCAGGGAACTACAGACCAGTCAGCCTCACCTCAGTAGTGGGGAAGATCATGGAAGCACTACTGAAGGAGAGATTGGTGGAACATCTGGTTGTCAATGGACTACAGGACCCAAGGCAGCATTGTTTCACCAGGGAGGTCATGTCAGACCAACCTTGTTGAATTTTGACTGGGTGACTAGGGAGGTGGATCAGGGAGGGCAGTGGACATGGCCTATCTGGACTTCAGCAAGGCCTTTGACACTGTGCCATAGAAGACTATTACACAAACTGGGGTATATGGGTGTGGGCAGGACAGTAGTGTGGTGGGTAGGTAACTGGCTGGGTGGCAGGACACAGAGGGTGGTGGTAAATGGCTGTCACTCCACAGAGGGAAGAGTGACCAGTGGGGTACCACAGGGATCAGTGCTGGGACCGGTCCTATTCAACATCTTCATCAGTGACATTGCACAGGATCTAGAAGGCAGAATTTCACTGTTCGCTGATGACACAAAGCTCTGTAACAGAGTAGACACACCAGAGGGTGTAGACAGAATAAGAAGCGACCTGCAAAACTTGAAGAATGGTCAGGGTTCGTCAGTTGAAATTCAATGCAAAGAAGTGCAAGATAATGCATATGGGCACAAAACCCTGGCACAATATATCAGTTGGGGGTGAAGATATAGCATGCACCAAGCAGGAAAGGGATCTTGGGGTTGTCATCTCTGATGACCTCAAGGTAGGGAAACAGTGACAAGGCAGCAGGTAAAAGCAAATAGGACGCTGGGATGTATAGGCAGGGCATCACCAGCAGGAAAGGAGGTCATAATTCTGCCATACAAGACACTCAGTGAGGCCCCACCTGGAGTACAGTGTACAATTCTGGAGACCATACCTCACGTAAGGACATAGACAGGGTAGAGAAGGTTCAGAGAAGGGCAACAAAGATGGTGCATGGATTGCATCACAAGTCCTATGAAGACAGGTTGAAGGAACTGAACATGTACTCCCTGGAGAGAGGAGGAGAGAGGGATATGATAGAGACATACAAGTATCTTACAGGGAGGAACAGGGTGCAGGAAAACACTATTTTAATCGAAAAGATGTTCCAGGACTAGAGGCATGGGATGAAGTTGGAGGAGGACAATTCAGAGGAAACATGAGAAAGAATTTCTTCACAGAGCGGGTGGTGGACAAGTGGAGCGCCCTGCCAGAGGAAGTGGTGGGGCAGAAACAATCACGGGAATTAAGAATGCATGGGATAGACATAAAGGAATTCTAGAGGTCAGGGGTAAGGGGAAACAGATTTCTAGGAAAACAAACTGAACTTACAAGCTCAAATGGGCAGACTGGGTGGGCCATAGGCCCTTATCTGCCGACACTGTCTATGTATCTATGCAAGTTCTGAGCAAAATTCTGCAGCTGCAGATTTCTAGGGGCCTTGACTATAATGACATGTCATATGACACTAATAACAGGAAGAAGTACTTTAATGCCAGTTGTTTCTTTATGCCCTTCTACCAACTTCCTCAACATCATCAGTGAGGAAGCAGCCCTCACAGTCCTCAATGCCAGAGTTGTACTCACTTGGAAATCCTTTTTTCATAAGCGCATCATCAACCTCAGTGTACACCGGTTGACACTGTCACCAGAATGGCCTGCTTCTGCCCTCATCATCAGCAACATCATCATCGTGACTGGGTACAAACATAGATTGATTGTCTGACTTGGTATGTGACCTTCATTCATTTTGATAAATGTCAGCATGATGACATTTGTAGGTGATAGATTAGTACAATGGTCACACACTATGGCCCCGAAGAACTAAATACCCTCTCTACACTTACACTGGAGGGTGGGAAGCTCAGGTACTTCAGTGCTACTGAAGTTAGTGCTGGCCATTCATTCATCTTGCCACTCCAGTACCCCAGAGGATCAACCAATATTGTCAGATGCCTGTTTTCTGCCAAATATGCCTGAACCATGCTCTATGATGCATGCATTCCTGCTGAGTTGTACACCTGTTCACAAGATTCACCTAGGTCACAAATTCCTACTTAGGACAAGGCACACCAAAGTGGATTATTTGCCAGCTGTGCAGCTGACACCACCCCTTGCTGTTCAGCTACCTTACTGGATACACTGCGTCCACAATGACCTCCAGTCTTGTTATGCTGTGGTTTGCAGAACTTTGCACATGACATCTGTGCTCAAGAATCAATTTGAGCAGCTGTTCAGTGAGATAATGAACATGATCATGTCCTCCCTCCAGTATGGATGCAATGTCACATTTGTAGCATGGATCCAGCATTGTAGCTATTCCAAATTCTGAAGATTGCTAAATGGTGGCAATGTGTCTATTTCTGTCTAAGATTGTAATCATGTGTTTGTTTGAGCAATGAACAGCTTGACCTATCTCCAGCCACATCAAGGCTCGGCTGCAGATTCAACAATATCTGCCTCAGCACTCATATCAGTGAAATGGCTGGACTAATGGATGCAGTGTCACCTCTCAATGCCTATGTGACATGTTTAAAAAGCCTCAAAATTACTATTACTGAATCCATGAGTTACCATTGCTCAGTAGTCAAAGGCATTGATTCCCCAGAGCTGTCATGGCTAGTGTGCATAACAAGGTACACAGAGATTGTTTTGTACTGCTCATACAAGTGCTCTGCCATGTAAAGTGTAGAGTTCCATCTCGTGACAACTTCAAGTGTGAGGCTGTATTGATTTGGGCTGTTTTAGATCTACAGCTGCCTAAATTAGTCACAGGCCTTTCCTGTGCATGTAAAGTGGGCACAGATGCAACATGCAGCAGTCAGCATTCGCTTAATTTCTGGGTACTGCAGAAACTCCTGTACCACAAGATTTAAACAGTAGGCCATACTGGGAACCCTCACAAACCCACCATTGCTGATACATTTAACAATATTTAACCCATTATCACTAGGTATGAAGCCAGCTTTTAGGGACAGGGGGTGCTACCGCTCATTAATTTATGTCAGTAGCAAGTCTAGCATTTTTTCACCTGTATGTAACCCTGCTACACTATGCATTGCAAGTGTGGCATGCTGTCTAATGCCATGAAGGTTGCTACCACCACAGTCTGACATATTACAGTGCTTTCCCATTCCACCATCACAGACAACCCCATGTACCTGCGCCCAATGTGCGGTAATACACAGATAAGAACTACCCACTGTTTTGCCACTTGTCCACATATCCATACTTAAGCAAATGTATGGTGATGTAGAATGCTGATGGGTATGTCTTACAGACTCCATCACAGTATGATATAACTCAGGCACAGCACAGGTGGCAAAATACATCCTGGATGGGATCTTTCATTAAGGATATGGTGTATCACAAAGCGTCGAAATCCTACATTCTCCACAAAGGAGAATGGCAACAGGTCAATTGCAAGCATTTCTATACTTAGGTATGTAGAGTAGTAGCACACACCTACAAAATGGGCAAATAAGGCAGTTTTGAAAGCAAAAAATCTGTATAATTTTATTTTGCCAACCAAATAGCCAAACTCTGCTGTCCACAACAGAAACCACAAGCATTTCCACTATAGCAGCATTGATTTCATATACAACCACATGATTTTGGGGGTATTTACTGTGCCACTCAAAAATGATTTGCAGTGTGGGCTGCATTGTTCTGTGTTTTGCACGTTGTGTGCCAAATGTCTCTGCTCTGTGCATTGCCATGGATGGGATGCCTTTGACATGGGATGGTAGGTGCACAGGTGGCAAGCCAATAAATGCTGTTATTTTGCACGTCTTAAGTACAGGTGCTGATGTAGTAGAATTATGACATGGACAACCACTGCTACTCTGAACATTACTGGAACAATCACAGTCATCCTCCTCCTCATGCCTGTAGTATTGTAATCTTCCAGTGTTAATTCACAGCTTTTACCTACATGGCTACTTACACTGACTTGAAAAGGGGATACCATGCTCACTAAAGTTAATGAGGGTGAAGGCCCCATTATGGCATCAGCTCCCTTCTGGTGTGGAACACTGCTGAGTCCACAGTGCCATGTGTCTGCTCTTGAGATGAGCATGCTGGCCCGGTATCAAGATGGCTACTCTTTTTACCACACCTCTCACACACACACACACACACACACACACACACACACACACACACACACTTGGCAAAGATGGCAGATTATAACTGTTTCATCTTTTTCATCCTGTACAAAAAAATCCAAACTAGGGATTTTGCTGCCCTACATTTCACATGACACTGCTGCTGCATATAGAACTGCATGGTGATGCATGATTTCAGGTATGATGCAAACTTGGACTTTGACTGAACATCATAATCTATGAGTATGACTTCAGGGTCATCCACAGATGCAGCTAAATCAGAAGAACATTGAAGGGGGGCACTAACAGACTGTTTACCTACAGCCACCTTAATTTTCTTTCTGTCCGGTTCTCATATTGAGTCTATAGCATTATCATCACACTCATTCACAAAGTCACTTTTGATGCTATCTGATTGAGATATTACAACTACAGCCTCACATTGATCATCCACACTTTTTTTGTCACCATTTGATTGTTTTGATGGCCTAACTTGAGGAACTTTGGAAACATAAGACTGAATCATGATGATCAGAATCATGTTCAACTGCAGCGGGGAGTGGGGCATTAACTACACGCAGGTCTCCTGACTCCACAAGATTTCTGCCACCTGATAACTTTTCCCAGGTTGTAGCAATACTCATGCTGTTATCAACCATGCCATCACTCACTTTACTACCAGCGGTGACACCAGTATCTCCAACCAACGTTGAAGCAGCTGATTTCAGCGTGAAAAATGAACTTTCTACTTGCAGCAACTACTACCTTCCCATTCTGCTGTGAATTACCACATCCACATACACACTTAACTGCTAGACCATGATGAACCTGCCTCATAATCACAACAAATTCCACTGCTAGCATTTGGAGGCACACAAGCAATAGTCTTCTTGGCAGCAGCAGCATCACTGCCAGAAACAGCTTTGCATGACCATCTCTTTGTGGGCATTTTTTAAGATTACACAGACAGTCACCAAGAAAAGAAACACGTGCACCAAAAAAAGTTATCTTTTTGGTCTTGTGTGTTGCTGTAACAAATTCAAGAGAATTTACAAGACAGTACAATGACAAAAATACTGCAACGGGCAAGTTCATTTATTATGTCTGTTTTATTTTGTTTAAATGCTATTATATGTAATGAGAGACAGTGTGCACAGTACTATGGGGAAACACACAATAGTGGTACAGTGACAACAATTTCAACAGATTGAACATCGACAACTAACAGCAATGTTATATTTCTTCAGTTTTGGTGGAGGGGAAGCCAAAAAACAACAGTGACTTCCAAACAGAAATTGGGCACTAAAGAGATGTAGCTGCAAAGGCACAAGAAGACCTTATCCATTCTTCAGAAATATAAAAGTGAGCAAGAATACCTTATTTTGAGGGGTGGAATTTACAGCAGTAGCCAGATAGAAACATGAAAAAAATAATGCAGATGGGCTAATAAATGAAGAGTATTGCTATTATGGTGATGCAATAAAATGCATATGACCAGATAGCACACACACACACAGACTAAAGGTAATGCACAGAAACTTTAACAGTTCAGTAAACTACAATGCAGACTGAAAACATGCCCAGCAAACAGCAAAAACCTATAAAAGATTACTAGAAGTATTAATGTATGTACCTGAACACACAAATACTAAAACATTAGCCAACAACAGTTGGAAAGACTGCCTTTCACAGCATGTTTTGTGAATCTCCCTCCACAAAGCCCACTTCTGAAGAGTTTGTCAGTACAGACACTAGGGGTGTGATATTCAAAGTGCACCAGGCAGGGGTGCAAGCCTGGGCGTGGCGCAACTGGGATGTGCCAGTGAGCGAGCTGGGTAATATTCAAAGGTGCTGCATCATGGCTCAGCACCATTGAATATGGCAATGTGGCCTCCCACATAGTGCATGGCGCAGTGGCACTGTGCCAGCGCAAGTGGCAAGGGAGGAGGAGAGGGATGCACCAGTGCAAGTGAGGTTGCACTAGGGGCAAGAACTGTGATATTCAGTGGCAGACATGCGAATGGGGCCATAATGCATGCAAGGCACAAATGCGGCCATTAGCATGCCATTATGGGCCCAATTGCATGCAGGTATGCCTATCCCCGGTGACTTGCACATGGCGCCCTGCCAGGTTACAGCCATCGGGAACTGACGCTCCCAGCATATCGTGGCAAAGTGCCCCAATGCCCGATTGCAGGCATAAGTATGAATAAACACACATCCCATATCCCTGGTGGTCCAGTAGACTGCTTCCAGCCCGATCGCTGACGTATGTATAAATAACACATTTTAAAATATCCCTGGTGGTCCACTGGTAAACCCCTTCCCACCCACCCACTGAGCCCTGCCACCTCACTCCCCAGTCAGTGGTGGTGGCAGCTCCCACCACTGGCAGTGCTGTGCTGACTGCGTACAGGATGGCTGTACACCCATTGGTCCATAGCTTGGGCCAATGGGTGTGCAGACCAAACCGTATTACAGTCCAGATATGTGAATGGATCCAGTCATATATCGCGACTGTGTAGTATGGTAAAGTCTGCATGCCCTTTGGCCCATGCTATGGACCAATGGGTGTACAGCCATACTGTACACAGTCAGTCGGCGGGCGGCCAGGCGGCTTGCAGGTGGGGAGCTGCTGCAAGCCACTGACTGGGGGGAGCGGGGTGGCAGGGATCAGTGAGTGGATGGGGAGGGGGGGTACTGCTGGACCACCAGGGATATTTTAAAATGTGTTTTTTATACTTATGCCCATGATCGGGCTGGCAGTGGTCTACTGGACCACCAGGGATATGGGACATGTGTTTATATATACATATGTCCTTGATCAGGCTGGCAATGGTCCACTGGACCACAAGGGAGATCAATTATATTACAATGCCTGCAATCAGACATAGGGGGACGCAACATTGACAGACCTTGGATCTGGAGCCCGGGAGGCCACCCACAGCTGGCAGCTGCCATGTGGCACCCTGCAATATGGCAGCTCACCTGTGGGTGGACAGGCCTTGCTCCTATTTCTTTTTGGCACAAGTTTGAGCACCAGTGTGTGGTGTAAGTAGGGGTTACACCAGCATATGCGCCGCACATCCCAGGCTTAATATTGGGATGTGCAGAATATGCATGGGCACACCCCTTGCACTTCCACTGCATTCATTACTGGTGAGCCCTGGTGCATTGGGATCTGTGTGGCACAACATCCCCTTTTGAATTTTGCACTGTGGCGCATCAGTGGGTTGTGCATGGTGCAACACTGTTGTGCCATGCACAACCCCTTTGACTATCCCACCCCCAATGTACTAATTTAAGATGCAATATTCACACCAAATCAATAAATGCTCCATGATATAAACACACAAGGGTTTACTACACTCAATGTACTAAATTTGGACTGAAAAGTCCAAACAAAAAATGCTTTCTTGAACATTTGAAAGTTTTTTGATGGCTTGATTCTCAGAGCTCAGAGACCAAACTAACTTCAGCTTTCCTCTACACACACTATGCTGAACTGAGTCTGTGAAAGCCAATATAGAGCCCATGTGACATGTCATCCCATGAATCACTGCAAAATTCACCTTAAAGACCCCCAAAAAGTGAAGTAACTCAAAGCCAACATAAAGCAATGAAAAAATTTGCGTTCATAAGGAACACAAAGCTTTTTTCTTCGCTTTGAAGAGTATTTCATGAAATTCAAGTAATGCACAAAATTCTCTGCGTAGCAAAGTTAAGGAACTTCACCTACCTCTGCTTATGGCTACATGTATGTGTAGGTGTTTTTACATCAGCAAAACTATTAGAAAATGTATTTATTTATTATTTATTTATTGAATTCTCGGATTAAGATCTCTGAGCTAACAGCTCGTTTACAGAGGTTCAAAGTTAGAATGGTACAGACAAGTTACAACAATAGGAAAAGTACTGTACTGTAGCAGTTCTATTCATAATACATGGTTAACAAGAGAACATAGAAAAATGTAGACAGTAAAGCAAGGTATAACGACTCCCCACTGATGCCATGGTTCGAGACTTATATGCAAATAATTGTTATGAAGTGTTGGGTTTGCCCAAGGGAGGATAGTTTCTCTGCCCAGGAGGGAAAGTAGGATTCATAGAGTGAAATATGGTGCAGTAGGCGGTATGTTGCAGGATAGCAGAAGTAAGAGAAGTTCAACCCAGAGGGTTTCATTGGTGTAAGGGTAGGTTGTGGAAAGAAGCCTCCCGGCTGGTACATAGGAGCAGATTAGGAGTAACGATGGAGCTTGGTTGTGATGGTAGAGAGAGAGGGGAAAGGATATTAGCAGCAGAGCCAACCTGAGAGATTAGATAATAACATTTAGTAGAAGAGAAGGTCATGGGGCGAGGGGGAGAATAATGGGCAGAGCAAGTTCTATCTTGAGTGAGAAGAGTACTGAGGTGCAAGAGGGGAGGAGAGTGGGGTAAGTGCACAGTAAGAGGCATAAAAGGGCAAATACCTGGTACAGATTACATTTTTGAGTTACCTTCACACATACTGAGCGTGCTCAAATGTGGTTTTCTTCTGGATTTAAAAGGGCCTATTTTTTGTTCCAATTTAAGTTCCATGTAGGGGAATATCTAAGAGCTATTAATAAAAAAAAGACATAAAAAATGCCTTAGTGACACATGTGATGCAGAAAGGGAAGGGATATCATTTGGTATTTCAAGGAATAGAGAAACTATTTTTATGAGAAAGGGGTGGTGATATTGACAGTATGCTGCTCAAGAGAGAACACTTTTGGCAATACGAAATGGGAGAGATGCAGGGGTTTGGACTCAATGAAATGTTTGATCTTACACCCCATTTATGAGATTGTATAACCAAAATAAGTATTATTTAATGATGCAAATTTTATCCTGGGTACTGAATATTATTTCTGTACAAATTTAGGTGTAACTTCTATATCTTGAGCAATTAAAATTGGTTTATTCGCATTATTTTTTAGTATGAATATAAATCAAATACTAATAGAAATTGCTTCCTAAGGAAGAGTTTTTATGAAACCTGTCAAAAAATTCTTGTCTCTTAATAAAAACAATTTTAGGACCCTTCTCCCTCTCCATTCCTTCACTTTGTTCCCCTCACCCCCCCCCCCACACATGAGCAAGGTCATTGACCTCCTTAGATATCTTTAGCCTTTAGTGATTAAGCTGTCTGATAAGTGTTAGTATTGTGGATGAATGTGGAGGTGAATATAATATTAAATGGAACATCATGTGAATATATGTTTTAAATTCAAAATCAATATGTGTGTGTTTGTATATGTGTTATGTGTACACTACACTGTATCTTTAAGTAATTCCCTTTAAATAGGGAGCAGCTGTTAGACTGTACTGTATATGCCTTGAGAAAGAACACGGAGGTGTTCGAAAGTGCGCGGCATGACATGGGAGTGCAGCATGTTGATATAATAAACATGTTTTAGCTAAAGAAATCATCATGGTCTATTACTGTGAAAACCTTAGCACAGACTGAAGTTTGGAGTTGGAACAATTTGTTTGCCTGGAGTTTGGTTCCCCATCTGGTTGCTGTCTTTTGCAGTTCACTTAATTTCCAAAGGACTACATCAGTTCTGAATTTCATGGTAGTATAAATGATTGCATTGAATGGATATTTTTCATTCATTCCTGGAACTACATCATGACAATTGTAATACTGAAACCGCAAAACACTATGGGTGGGATATTCATAAGTACTGGATTGGGCCTACTAAATATTGGCTTCAGGAGTGAGTTAGTACGTGGAGCAAACCAGAGATATATTGGAATATGCTGCAATACTTTATAAGCACTTGGAGCAAACCAGAGGTATATGGGAATATGATTGGGAACTGTACAAGTGTTAAAGGCATGGTCTAATACACCAGCCAGCACCATCCTGATTACAAACTCTGGCCATTATGGCCCACTAATGGTGATTGCTCCTCTGGAGCACTCTGTCATATTCATATCTCAAGATACAAATGACCCCAGAGTACTAGAAAGGCACTATGAGGTTATGTGCATCTCATTAGGGCTTCATTACAGATCAGGAACAAGCAGAGTTAGCAACCCCCCCCAACATCTGTCAAGGCTATGCATACTGGTGGTTTAGTGCCCCTATTCCAGAACACCACTGACTACATGTATTACTCCTTCTCTGGTGTTCAGTGGTCCCCACCACCTCCAAACACCCTTTTGATATAAATGTAGTATTTCCTGTGTGTTCAGTGGTCCCCCTGCCCCTGAATACCCTGATGATATTCACTTCATATTTCCCAGGTGGATTATGGTCCCTCCCATCCCTGCACACCCTGCCGATATATTTTCATTATTTCCCTGGTTCATAGGTTCATAGGTAAATGCAAGCTAGGTAGACAGTTATGCCTATAATGAGCTCACCACCATTTTTCATTGGATGAAAAATAATTTTTTATTATACATATATACATGTAGACTGTTTTTGAAGGTGTTCATTGTTTTACTATCAATGACACTTTTTGGTAGACTATTCCATGTCTTCATTACCCTTTGTGTGAACCAATTATTTCATTTTTTAGTTTTATTTACAGTACCCATTAAGTTTTTATCATGTGGCCACAAAACATGATGGGTAGTAAGGTAAACACTGAGGTACAGTGCTCAACAGAGGGCAGGACAGGGGTAAATGGAAACATAGACAAGGGGAAAAAGAGCAGACATGGGGGAAAAAAGGATAAAGCCAACATTAAATGGGGGGCAATGAGTACCAATGCCCATAGTCTGGGAAACAAGCTTCCTGAGCTAGTAGCCTTGATGGAAGATGAACACTTGGATATTGTGGCAGTCACAGAAACATGGCACACGGGGAACCATGACTGGGATGCCAACATACCGGGGTACACAGTCTACAGAAGGGACAGGGAGGGGAAATGAGGAGGTGGAGTAGCTCTCTACATAAGGGAAGGGATCAAACTACAGAACTAAAAAGTAAAGGGGGAGGACAAGAAGCACTCTGGGTCACCTTGGAGACAGGGAATGGCATCACAATCCGCACAGGGGTTGTATACAGACCCCCATCTCAAGGGGAGGAAATGGACAAGAAAATGATAGAGGACATTCTCAAAATGGCTGAAAAAGGGGAGATACTGTTAATGGGGGACCTGAATATGCCAGATGTTAACTGGATGACATGTACTGCAGCCACATCCAAGAGCAGGGTCATTCTCGATGCCCTGCAGGGGGCAGGCCTTAGACAGCTAGTGTTGGAACCCACTTGGGAGAAAGCAATACTAGACCTGGTATTCTCAAATGGAGAGAGGATCACAAATTTGGAAGTCGGTAGACATCTGGGAACAAGTGACCACTGCACAGTATGCTTCACAATAAGCACAACCATGGAGACAAGCCATACAAAAACAAGCATACTGGACTTCAGAAGGGCAGACTTTGGCAAAATGGGTGAATACCTGAGGAATATACTGGCAAATGGGCCAAAAGGAGGGGTGGAAGAACAATGGAGAAAAAGCAAAACTGCCATCATAGAGGCAACAAGCCTTTGTGTGAAACAGATAAAGAAAACAAAGTGGAGTAAAAAACCACTATGGTTCTCAAAAGAGGTGGCAGGGAAGGTTAAGGAGAAAAAGGCTGCATTCAAAAAGTATAAGGCATCACAGAAGGAGCACGACAGGGAACTGTATCAATTAAAGCAGAAAGAAGTGAGGAAGGCAGTCAGAATAGCAAAAGTCCAAACTGAGGAAAAAATAGCCAAGTCAGTTAAGAAGGGGATAAAACCTTTTATAGGTACATTAGGGATTAAGATTAATAATCAAGTTAGCCACCTTGGGAGTGGGCCCCAGGGTGGTAGCCTGGGTTGCAAACTGACTGCACAACAGGACACAGAAGGTAATAGTGAGTGGCACACATTCCGAAGAAAGGGGGGTCACTAGTGGAGTATCTCAGGGCTCAGTACTGGGTCCAGCCCTCTTTAACATCTTTATAGGTGACATTGCAGAGGGTCTGGAGGGAAAGGTATGCCTCTTTGCAGATGATACAAAGTTCTGTAACAGAGTTGATACACAAGGGGGGGTAGAAAGGATGAGAAGGGACTTGGCAAGGTTGGAGGAATGGTCAGACATATGGCAACTTAGATTCAATGCAAAGAAGTGCAAAGTAATGCACCTGGGAAACAAAAACCCAGGAGAAGAGTACACAATAGCAGGGGAGGTACTAACAACAACAAAAATGGAACGGGACTTGTGGGTAGTCATATCGGATGATCTAAAGGTGGGTAAGCAATGTGAGAAGTCAGTGAGGAGGGCCAAGGGGATACTGAGATGCATAGGAAGGGGCATCACAAGTAGAAAAAGGGAAGTGGTTATCCCTCTGTACAGACAGTTGGTGAGACCCCATCTGGAGTACTGTGTGCAGTTTTGGAGACCTCATCTAAGCAAAGACATAGACAGGATGGAAGCAATCCAGAGGAGGGCAACTAAAATGTTGCAGGGTCTGCATCAGAAATCATATGAAGAGAGACTGAGAGAGCTTAATATGTATACCCTTGATGAAAGGGACAGGGGGGACATGATAGAAATGTTTAAGTACCTCAAGGGAATCAACAAAGTCCAGGAAGGTAGCATCTTTCAGAAAAAGAGGTGTGTAAGAACAAGGGGACACAATTTAAAGATAGAGGGGGGATGGCTCAGGGGTAATGTGAGGAAATCTTTTTTCACAGAGAGAGTGGTGGATGCGTGGAACTGCCTTTGTGGGGAGGTTGTTGGGGCTAAAACAGTGGGGGAATTCAAACATGCATGGGACAGACACAAGGCAATTGTAGTGGGGGGGTGGCAGGAAGTAGGCTGTTGGTTAACTAGAATCTGCAGCTTATCCAGTAGGTAGGGAAATGGGCAGACTGGGTGGGCCAAGTGGTCCTTATCTGCCATCAAAGTCTATGTTTCTATGTTTCTATGACCTGATACTAGCTTTAGATGAATTGCCTAACAACCCAATTGTTTCGAATGTTGATTTTTCATTTAAGACTTTATAAAATGTACACAAATCGCCCCTCATTCTTCTGTACTGCATTGAGTAAAGATCTAGTTTATTTAGCCTGGTGCCATAATCAAAATTTTGCAAGTTTTAATTGCTTTTTTGGCTTTACACTGAATGTTTTCTATTTGTTTATTACCTCTAATGGGTTGTGGTGCATATACTGCAGAACAATATTCCAGATGTGGCCTGTCAAGGTCCGAGAAAAGAGGGAAAATTACCTTTTCATTCCTGCTCTTGATATTTTTTTAAATGCATCCCAGTATTTGGTTTCCTTTTTAGTGATGTTTACTGTGTGAGTTTCAAAAACTAGGTTTTTGGAAAATGTTATCCCTAAATCTTTCTCATTTTCAGCCATTTGTAAATTAATATTGTTCAACTTATAAGAGTAGCATTGATTGTGTTTTCCCCAGATGCATCACCTTGCACTTGTGTACATTAAATGATAATTCATTTTCTATTAACCAATTCTCAATCTGTGTAAGGTTTTTTGTATTTGGACTGCAGACTCTTTATTAGTAACGATGCCTCACAATTTGCAATATTTGCAATCGTCGGCATATCTGGCCATCCAGCAATGATTGTTCAAGGGAAGCATGGTAGAGATCAGTATATTAAAAAGAACTGGACCCAAAATGGAGCCCTGAGGGAAGCTGATAGTAACAGAGCCCCATGGTGATAAATAACTTTTTAATGATACTCGTTGTGTGCAGTCGAAGACCCGTGATTTGATCCAGCTCATAATTTGAGGATGTATTTCTATTACTTCTTATAGACTGATAAGGATTTTATGAGACACCAAGTCAAAGGCTTTTTTAAGAAGTCCAAGAATATAACATCAACAGATAGGCCCTTGTCTAAAGTATCACTTACCGGCTCAAAAAAATTTAGAAGATTTGTTTGGCATGATCTGCCTTTGACAAAACCATGCTGAGTTATATCTATAAAACTTATGTTTTTAAGATGGCCTTCTATTCTGTCTTTTAATAATCTTTCCATAAGTTTGCAAAATACACTGTGAGACTTATTGACTGATAATTTAACACCGAATTTCTACTACCATTTTTATGTAAGGGAATTACTGTAGCTTGCCTCCATCTAGGTATGGTTAACCCTGCACTGAGAGAGACATTGAATAAAATGGTCAAGGGGCCCACTATATGACAAGCAGTTTTCTTTATAAAAAATAGGTGGATTCCATCAGGACCTGCAGATCCATTTGGTTTTAGTGTTTTAATGACATCCATAACCTAATCTTCACTAAGAAGCTATACAATATTATTTAGCTCAGTCTTAGATGTTTGAAATTGAGCCTTGGAGCTAAACACACTAATGAAATATCTGTTAAATTCTGTAGCTATATCTACTTCATCAGTAACAACTCCTGTTGCTGTATTTAGAGGACCTATAGTAGGTCTTGATTTTTTTATAGACCTGATGTAATTGTAAAAACTCTTTTTTATCTTTTGTTGAGAGTGCTATATTTTCCTCAATTTCTTTTGCCTTCCTAATTTGAATTTTATTTTTAATTGACTAATATTTTATATGTTGACCAACTAGTAGGTGTGGGGTGTTTTTATATTTTTTATATAGTCTTCGTTTTCTGTTCATGTTACATTTTATACTTTTGTTCCACCATGGAGGAATTCTTTTATTATTACTATAGTTCTTTCCTGATGGGACCCAATAGTTTAAACAGTGTTGTATTTTACTATGAAATCTAAGCCAAGTATTATTTAGAGATTTATCAATTAAGTAATTTTTCTAATCCCAATCCTTCACAAATTTATTTATTGATATGTACTCAGCTGCATAAAAATGTTGTGCTGTTCTACAACAATGTGTAAGAGTGTATTGTTTAATATTAACTACAGCTAGAACCATGTTATGATCACTGTTTGATAAAGGGTGAAGAACTTCAACTTTACCTGTATCTTCATGAAAATTTGTTAAAAAGAGATCCAGGATATTATTTCCCCAGTAGGTGCTTTGACATATTGGCACATGTTATTATCAATCATTATGTCCATGAATCTACTTTCTAGTGCAGCAAAACATTTGCCTGATTCACAATTGATGTTAGGAAAATTAAAATCACCTAGAAGTATATAGTCTTGATCAAGTCCCATTTCTTTCATTTTATTCAGGAATGCATCATTTTCTTGACTAGATAGGTTAGGTGCCCTATAACTGAGATCTACAGTGATACTAAAATTGTTGGAGAAGATGACTTTTGTCCATAATAATTCAGATGAATATTCATTGTCTGATCCATTGTCAATTATAATACTTTTTTAGATGTTTGATATGTACAGAGCAATACCACCACCTCCTCTAGGACCACTACAATTTTTTTCAATTTTTGTATAGCCAGTTATCTCTGTACCCCAGTCTGAAGCTATAAACCATGTTTCAGTTATACCACATATATCTATGTCATTGGTTACAATTTTATTTATTTATTTTATTCAGAGAATCAGAATTACAATCCTTTGAGTCATAGAGTCCTTTGCAAAGGCTCCATGTCAGTACAAGAAAACACAAACATTACATTTAATAGTATTATTTATAGGTCACACAGCACAGTGAATTTACATTGGTGGGTTACCGCATCTAGGTCCTTAAAAAGACCCTGGGTCATAGTTGTGAGACATGTCAGGTTACAGATTTGGAGCGTCATTAACAGAGCCCTGAGTCAGAGTTTATATACAGCTAGATTGTAGGACCTGAGGATGTAGTCATGGGATAATGCTAGACATTTTATCCTTAACATTGAAGGTTTTCTCCCTGCTCTGGAGCCAGAGGCTACTTGCTATTTGCCACATTTTGTGATTCAGACAAGGGGGAGGAATTTTGACTACAGCCACAGAGTCAAAGAGAATGTTCTTGATACCAGTTTTAAATTGGCCAAGACTAGAGGCCAGGGTGATGGAGGGTGGTAGGTTATTAAGCCAGAGGGGAGAACAATAACAGAAATACCTTTGTCCTAGGGAGGTCCTATAGTGGGTGAATAGGAGGGAGGTGCTTGCAGGGTGTCTAGGGGCCCTCCTATGTGGGACTGGCTGGATGAGGGAGTGGCAGCTTTTGGGTGCTAGATTCATGAGTATTTTTCTGGCTTGTAGGCAAGTGTGATACTTAAGCCTCCCTTCGAAGGTCAGCCAGTCTGCAAGCTTGTAGAGCTTGCACATGTTGGTTAATCTATCACAGTCAGTGACCAGCCAGTAAGCTTTATTGAGAGCTAGGTTGATGCAATTTAGGGTGGTTTGGTCTGTGGAGCCATAAATCACAATGCTGTAGTTCACTAATAAAGGACTGAGCAGGATACAGCGAGATATAAGGCCTGAGGGGACAGGCAGTGCTTATGTCTGTATAGAATCCCCAGTCTGGTATTAACAGTGAATGAAAGGTGTTGAATGTGTGTGTGTGTGTGGTAGGTGAGGGATGTGTCCAGAGTGACACCCAGATATTTGAAGTTTGAGACCTGTTCAAGATGGAGGTCCTGTGACTTTGAGATGATTAGAGGGGCACTACTGAGTGGGGTTTGGTTGTGGGTAAATATCATGAATTTCATCTTGTTGTAGTTGAGTACTAAGTGATGCTCAGTGAACCAGGATTCTATTTCTCTAAAACAGCCTTGTGGGGCAGTTTGGAGGGAGTTAGGATGAGGGTGTTTCCAGAAAACTACAGTGTCATCCACATAGAGTAAGAGCTTACCACTGCAGGATTGTGGGAGATAGTTTAGGAAGAGAGTGAAGAGTAGTGGACCTAGAATAGACCCTTGCAGGATACCCATTAGGACTGATCTACTGGAGGAGAGGGTGGTGTTAATTTTGACCTTTTGTGTCTGGCCAGAGAGATAGTCTTTGAACCTGGAGGTGGCCTCATGTGAGAAATAATAGGAGGGAAGGGAGTGGAGAAGTAGTGATGGTATCAGAAGCTTTGGTCAAATCGATGTACATTGCACTTGCTAAGGACTCTCATTCCAGGGCCTCATGTATGTATGATGTAAATTCGAGGAGGGCAGTGATTTGTGCTGTGTCCCCTCCTGAAGCCATGTTATTCATGGCAGAGCAGATTGTGTTTGGCCAAGTATTCGGTGAGCTGGTCTGATACAATTTTTTCAAGAGCCTTTGAGAGGTGGGTAGGATTAAAATGGGTCAGTAATTTCTGGAGGAAGTGAGGTCACCACTCTTCAGGATCAGTGTTATAATTCTTCTTTTCCATAGAGAGGGGAATTGGCTGAGGTGTACCGACCAGTTAAGTATTTTGGTGAGATGTGGCAAGGTCACATCCAGTGTTAGTCAGAGAATTTTGAGGTCAAGGGAATCACTGCTGTAGCACAAGTTCACCAAGGCTTTGGAGAGGTAGCACTCACTGCAAGAGATGATTCACAGCTGGAAAGGTGGGGGAACCATAGTGGCTGAGGTGCCTATGGGGCAGTTAGGGATCGAATCAAAGACGTTTTGCAGCAGGATGTGATTGAGGTCTGAGAAGGTGGTATTAGGGGCATTGGAGATGGTTATGAGGTCCTGGGAGAGGGCCCCATTGACTTGAAGCTGTGCAGGGGCAGAAAAGACGGTTTTCCCACATAGTTCTTTAATACTCTTCCAGAAGATTCTCCCTGAGCACCAGGTTGTGGTGAGGGATTGCTTATAGTAAGTTGCCTTTGCTTGCCAGATGGCCCAGGTGCATTTGTTTCTGGCCTCTCTGCAGAGTTGTCTGGCTTGGGGTAACTGTGAGTTGAGGGCCCTGTGCCAGAGGTTATTTCTATGGCACATCTGGTAAAGCAGGGACTGCGAGATCCCTGGGGTATCCCTGTTTTTTATAATATGCTTTGTGAAGGGGGCAAAGATGTCACAGGAAGTGTTAAAGGTGGTAATAAAGGAGATGAGGGCAGCATCTACAGTCTGGGCAGTGTGGATGAGTGACCAGTCAAAGGAAGTAAGGTACAATTTGAGGCATGAGAGAGCTCCTTTTTTGATGCGCCTTTGGACAGTATCTTTAGGGAGGCTAAGTGGGAGTTTAATTAACCACAGCTCATCTATTTTGCTTAATAGACTGCGAGTATTAACCAATAATATATTTAATTTTGTCTTGTGTTGTTTTTTGGTATTCTTAAGTGTTAGTATGGTATTGGTCTCATTTTCATTAGTGTTCATAGGTTTCGGGTTTAGTGGTATCCCTTCTTCCCTATTACTTAGTTTAAATAGTTCTGAAAATGTGCAACTATGCTTTTTCCCAAAAGGCTATTTCCTTTGCTGCTAAGATGAAGAGCATCCCATAAGAAGAGTTTGTATCTGCCTTGGAACTCTTCTCAATGCTTTAGGCAGTCAATGTGCTGTTTTAGGCACCAACTTCACAACCAGTTTTTCAATTGTTTAACTTTAAGTTCTGTATAATAATAAGCTTTAGGTATGAGCAAAATCTCAGAAAACGTAAACTTGCAATCCATGTGAATCAGTTTATTTGTCATGGCTGTAAAATACTGTTTTATTTTAGTTAAAGGATGTTTTGAGAATGTCATTTGCTCCGGCGTGAATAATAACTAGAGAATCAGCAGGGTTAATTATGATATTCTCTAACATGTAGGTTATGTCTGAGATTTTTGCACCCCCAAAAGAAGATAGTGTATGAAATGCCTTATCATCACTGCATATTTGTCTATCTAAATGCTTCTCTATAGAGTCACCCAAGACGTATATTGATTTGTGATGGTGTTCAGTCTGAAAATCCATTAATTTAACTTCTTCTGACGCAGTTATGTCTGTTTCTGAAGACTGATGAGTGGATACCATAAGGTCATTGGAAGCAGGGGTTGGAGTATTAATACTTGAAACTGCTGTTTTAAAGGATACAATGCTCCTATTGTGTTCAATTGGTGACCCCTTATTATGAGTATTGAGTATTATTTCTGGCTGCAAGGGTGAAAAAATGCAAGAACCCTAGATTGCACATCACTTACAGCTTGATCTATGGTGGCAGGTGTTAAAATATTATGACAAACTGGTAGAGAGTTTAAATTTACAATAGTGCTATCTTTGTATTTACTCAGACCTTTGTCTGGAGATGCTGATGGTATTACTGGCAGTATGGATCCTGTATCATTAGTATGGACATTAGTATCTGTATCATTATTACAGTTATTAAATATATCAAAAATATTATTTAGAGGTATTGTAAAAGTGCAAGCATTGCAGCCTTTTTTGGGGGCTTTAGCCCTTTGAACTAGAAACCAGTCCTCATTATTGTTTATGTTAACCTCTGTTTCCCTGCCTCTTTTTTTGTTAGGTCTCTGGCTTGAGTCATGTTTTGTGCATGCTTGCAATTGACTAAGTTAGATGTAGACACGGCTCTTTGTGTATTATAACAGATTCAGATCTAGATAAACCTAAGTTACTTGGTATTTCACTTCCTAACTTGTCAGTGGTATTACTGACATTCATCCTAGCAGCCATGTCCTGCTGACTGGATTCTAGTCTAATTAGCCTGCTGCTGAATGCGTCTATTTCCAGCTCCATTTCTTCACTTCTGTGGCATTTAATACATTTGAAAACTTATTTCAAGCCCAATAGTCTAGCAGTTAAGTCATATATATTACAAGTTATGCATTTGATTCCCCTAATCCCATCCTCAGTGGTAATATAAGCTAATATTGTTATTTTTTTGTTTTTATTTAATAAAGTAAGAGAGTAAAGATGAACGCCAGCAGAGAGTGATTACTTACATATGCATTATATGTTTTTTTGCTTTGCTGTATTTGAGCTAACTCTATTTTCACTGAGACCATGCTGAAAACATGCAAAACATGGGCAGGAAGTGCATGTCTTTGCACACATCTTCGCGCGTGTCGACGTGCACTTGCCCTGCCCGTGCTCGCCCTGCTCACTGCAGGGCAAGTTTACATATCTGCAGTAACCAGGAAGTAGTGTCAAGGGTCATGGAAAGGTCCATGTAACAAACCTCCTCAAAATAGTACTTTTTGGTTTAAAATGCAACACGTAGGTTGCTAAACTTAAAATATAGCACTAAAAAATGGGTACAGTACACAAATGCAGCAATTCCAGTGATTTGTAGTTCCTGGGTTCACCAACAAAGAACTACAAATCCTCTTCCTAGTTCCTTGATGAAATGTAGGGCTCCAAGGAGTCGCATTAGCGAGCAGTACCTCTGCAATTAGTAGTTTTATTCACAATGACATGAAAGTTCCATAAAGCACATTGACACCAGTTATAAGTTACCAGAGGTATCCCCCTTCCACCCAGGTTTGAATACCCCACCTGACCTGCCTGCCCTGTTTCCAGTGCACCACTGTAGGTCATACTCCCCCAACCCACTCACCCTGTCCCCAGTGGTGACTGGCACAGCTCCTCCACTCATCTCTACTGTCTGCTGCTGACTTACAGTTTGAGATTACATGTCTTCTCTAATCAGCAACTATTACAGCAGATGTGTGAACTGTCAGTCAGCCACCAGCCTTGAAGGTGAGTGGAAGGTTTGTGCTGGTTTCTGAAGAAGGCACTTGGGACAGGGCAGATGGATCAGGGGGTGTCAAATCTACAGGGGCATGCTGGGGACAGGGCAAGCAGTTGGGTGGGGGGGATTCAAACTCAGGATGACTACTGGACACTGGGGAATGAATAAAATATTAGTGTAGTTTTTTGGGGCAGGGGAACCACTAGACATGAAGGAAATCTTAAATTTCTATCATCAGGATGTTTGGGGATGGGGGGACTACTAGACATCAGAGACATATTACATTACTCTTTGTGGGATATCTGGAGACAGGGTGGCCAGTTTTAAGGTGCGCAGGTCATACATCTTGGTTTGTGGAGGCAATAATGAGCCCGGCAGTAATGTCTACCTACTTCCTCTCCAAGCATACTAATATGCTGGTACAAAAACAAGAAGAAGCACCACATTATAGAAAGAATGTGCTCAGCCAAAATAAACAGTACATGTAGAACAAAAAAGACAGCACTAGACCAACAACAGATACTGAATGCATTGTTTATGGAAGTGCTACGTTAAGTGCATACAAGTGCAAAAAGGCAGAGTGGCTAGTATGCTGATGAAGAAAAAACACTCAACTGGTTTCATTACCTCAGTAGCATCATCATCAGTCCTGATAATGCTGTTGGGGCAGGGAAACTTGTTGAATATTTTTTCTTTGTCAGCATGCTAGCCACTCTGCTTTTTATGGCTGTGGGCATAGCCCAACAAACGTTTTGCATTCAGAAATGGGCTGAAGTCATTTTTGATACCAAATGACATGATAGAGTGTTAAAAATAGATTCCTCCACTGAAGTCTCATTACTACGCTGCCAGTGTGTGTATAGGAAGCTGTAGAGCACTATTTTTCCTCTGGCTTGAGGAGTTAATTGAACCCACAAAAAGTTAACTCCATATCTTCTGGCAGTCATTCTGTGTCAGATTACCAGTGGATAGTACACACATCAAAGAAAGCTACTGAAAGTAGAATGGGTTAAACACTTTCTGGAGCTTTCTGCATGACAAATAAGCTCTGCTGTTCCCTTAGTCCCTATGAACACCTCATTAAGCCATTTGACACCACCATCCTAAGAGCAGTCATTCTGCTACTTGGCAGGACATTCCATAGCAAAGAGTACAAGTGTTGCCTGTTTCTAAACAATACACCAACTTCATTTTGTCAGGCAGGCAGTTCTTGGATACTGTTTATATTCTACTGAATGTTTTTAACCTGCAATTTGTGACTATAGTTGTTTATAACTGAATGACAGTAACCACATTTGCTTTACTTGCAAATAGGTAGGCATGTGTGTGACTGATTTTTGTTTGACTTAGGTTACACATGGAATCTGATCAGTTCATAACATGCTGTATTGTGATTAAATGAGCTAATACATGGGGGCTTTGGTTTCTTTTACAAATTCATTTTTCCTGACCATGGATATACTAAAACAAAGATTTATCAACAAAATGTTTAGAAGTAAGGAGTTTAGCAGTAATTTAGTTGATGTGGTGTAAAGAGCTGCTCCCTGGAAAATTATCTGGTTTGGGGAGGGGGGGAGCTGCCACAAGCAGAATGGGACTTCATGGTTGGAGAGCTCATGGCAGCAGGAGATGCACGATGGCATTAAAAGCTTAATGATGTGGTTGTAGAGGCACCAATATTTGAGCATGACTTTGGTAGAGGACTAAGTGTGACTTGGGGTGGGAGATCATCAGGAATTGAGTGAGTCTTGGTATTTTTAGCATAATGGTTTTCTGAAACTTCAACCTTCAATGGGTTAGACTCTGTATCCATTTGTACAGTATGTCACTAAGCCACATGCAATGAAGCATGGTTAAAAAACAGATCACCAGACCCAGACCAGAGATGAACAAGCTGAACTGGGCACAGCTTGTGGAAATATTGCCTGATCCACTCACTCCAGGTGGTCTGGTCTGGTGTTTACCTATCTGGTCAGGTCCTGATGGTTCCATTTTCAACCATGCCAAGGAAGGATTGAAAAACAGACTTCCAGTAGTGGACCAGATATGTAAAAGTCAGACTGAACGGTGCAGTCTGAGTGACTGGACCAGCAGTATTTGTGCAAGTTTCACCCAGTGTGGCCAGTTTGGATTTCTATGGTCTGTCAGTCCAGTTTTTAATTAATCAATCAATCTTTATTTTATACTGAAAGGTATGTGAGCAAAAATGCCCACTTACACAAACATCCAGTTAAGCATACAAAGAGAACAGATCACCAGGTCAAACAATTATATAGTAAATTACAGTATAAACAGGGCTAACATAAACAGGTCTAATACAGAGATCTTGAGGGATATACAGAAGAAAGGGGAAGCAAATAAATAACAGTGACAAATTTGCAGCATAGGATATAGTTGGAGGTACAATTCAGGAACATAAACAGTTGGGTGATGAATCAGAAAGAAGTACAAGTTCTGCAGCACCCAGATCCTTCATGTGGATGAGTGTTCCCGCTGCATGATTTGCCTTGTCCCCAAAAACCAGGTCAATGACTGTGCGCCCTGCCAACCCTTCAACCAGGCCCCACAGATTAGGCACCAGAAAAAGCTCAAAGCCCACTTGCTGGAGAAGTGCCTAACTTTGATGGAAAAGGAGCTGCAGAATCTGTGGGAAAAATCTTCTTCTCCGATGCCAGAAACCACTGAGACCAGTATAGGTCTCCATCCCCTTCGGGGTGACCATTGGGCACCACCGACACCAGAGGGGCCTTCACTTCAGTAAGTACCCCTATTGCCAGGTCTCCTACCACTCCTGTGGATCAGACCACGGCCTCCCTGCCTGCTTTACTCATGGTGCAGTCAGGGCTCTTCTTGGTCAAAGGAATCCCTATTATGCTCCTTAGGCTCATATCTTCTTTAGGGTCTATCACCAGCAACCAGGTTGATAAGTCACTCCCTGGCCCCACTGAGGAGCATATGGTCACAGCCGGTAAGCTGGACTCCAGCTCTGCTGTTGTCTGCATGACCCTGGCTGATAAGTCGGATGCTAGCTCTTCTGATGTCTGCATTGTCATGGTTGATAAGTCGCTCCCTGGTTTCTTTGGGGATTGCACAGCTGAGAATCTCCCATTGGGGTCACAGGATACCGCCAATATTGAGTTGAGTCAGCTGCCAGACACCCAACAATCTATAGAGGGTTCCTCACTCCCACTGACCCAACCAGATCCTCTGGGCTTGCCTGAAGATCAAGAGCCGGAGGTGGGTACTAATCTGAAGGTTCCCCCTCCTTTGCCATGTCAGTCTCTTCCTTGGTTCACCCACTTAGCCTATTGTTAATCCCTCCAGGGATCTTCCTTCAGGACTTCCTCAAACCAAGCCCCTTTGGACAACCAGATTCCATGATCCTGGAGTCTGGCTCCCCAGATGATGGTGGGTCTTCCATCGGGTTCTACTCACACCTCAACACCAAGTGACCCTTCACCAGGTGACCCTTCACTGGGTCAGGTTATGTCTGGTACTCCGGCCATTCCTCAAATGCTGGATGGCCTTCTGTCAGACCCCCAGGAGCCAAATCTTCTGGTGGTGGACATTCCTGTGCCTGATCCAGTGCCAGCCCCTTGAATATCCCTATGGGGTCAATGCCTGTTCCTTCTAGACTTCCTGCTGGGCCTTCAGCTCTGCCTCTGGCTGGACCTATGGGCAATGTTCCAGGCTATCCACTCCCACAATACCTAATGTACCCTTCACCGGGGTTACCAACGCCTGGTCATCAACCCCATTATGTACCTGTCTAATCACTATATACAATGTCTAATCAAGGGTATGCTCCTTCTGGTATTCCCTACTCCTATCAGGCTCATGGATACCCTAAATATCAGATGCCGGGCTATTCATTATACCAGCATCCTCCTCCACCACCACCTCCTCTTCCTCCTCCTCATCTGCCTCAGCCTCTGCCTACACTGCAGCCTCATGCTGATATCCTGGCAGTGTTTCACCCTGATTCAGGAGGCTAGGACTCAACTAGCCTCAGAGCTTGACCATTGGAAACCAGTGGCAGCCTCTACTCCTGCCTCTTTTCCAACCCCTAGTTCAGCCTCTCCTGTGGATTCCCACCTTTCCAGAGAGGGCTCCTCTAGACCCCAGGTCAGGGATAAAACCTGGAGCACTCCTCTAAAAAGGGTTCTGACCCCCAGCTGGCACTCTTTGGACTCTGACTCTGACAAGTCCTCCAGCTCTTGTACATATACACCTATAGAACCTCAGCCTAAGCAGTCCCCCAAGTCCCCTCCGGAGGACCCATCCTTTTCAGAACTCCTCATAACTATACAAAATGCCTGTGGCTGGGCTATCCAGGAACAGGATCCAAAGTGGAAAAGGCTTGTGGAGCATCTAGACATGACTGATACAGCTCCTATGCCCATACTGCCTTGGACAGGGCCCCATGAGGACCTGACATCCACTATCTAGCAACAGCCTTCCTCCATTCTGGCTATTTCAAAAAAGGCAGGTGAGATGTACCACCCCCCAGATGGGGTTACACACCTTAAGGCCATCCTAAAGCAGCCTTAGTTGTTATCACGGCTGCCCATGACCGGTCCTTTAAACCTAAACATTTGAGCATGTCTCCTGCTGATAAGGAGTCTAAGCAGTTGGACAGTTTTGATTGCAAGATCCACTCCACCTTCACTTACATCCACAGGTCCCCTAATTATGTGGCTCATATGGTTTCCTACCAGAAATCTTCCCTGGCCTCACTCGAGTCCAAGCTTGAAGCTATCCAGGACCAGGAGCTTAAGGCCGAGATTGCCAAGACAGTGAGAATGGCTAAAATCTCCTGTCATCATGCCCTCCGGGCCACTTATGACACAGTAGACTCAGTTGCTCACACCATATGCACTGCTGTCTGCATAAGGTGACATTCGTGGCTCAGGACTGCTGGTCTGGCTCAAGACATCCAGACCTCCATCCTGGATGCCCCTTTCAGGTGATCCATGTTATTTGGCAGTGAGGTCAAGGATATTATCACTGAATTGCAGGACCATGGTAAATCCCATCCGTGATGTACGCTTTATGTACTGAGGGGGTTACAAAGGCAAATAGCCTTTTCATCAGCAACAGAGATGCCAGATCAAAGAATCCCCTACCAAATGCCAGGCCAAATGCTGGTATCCAGCATCAGGAACCAAACTCCCCCTGCCAAGTCACAGACATACCCTGGAGGAGCTGCCAGCTCCCTCCCCAAGCCTCCTGACATGAGGGGGATCCTCATAGAAACATAGAAACATAGAAGTTGACGGCAGATAAGGACCGCAAGGCCCATCCAGTCTGCCCATTTCTTTTTCTACCTTATAAATGTGCCATCGGCCTTTGCTCTGTCAGTGACCTATCTATTCATAGTCATTTGTATTGCTCTTATGCCTATCCCATGCCTGTTTGAAGCCCTGCACTGTATTCATAGCCACCACTTCTTGTGGTAAGCCATTCCATGCATCTACCACCCTTTCTGTGAAAAAGAATTTCTCACATTCCCCTTAATCGGCCTCCTCTAATCTCATGCTGTGTCCTCTTGTCCTGCTATTTTTCTTATATTTAAACATGTTAGACTCTTTCACCTTGTTTATGCCCTTAAGGTGTTTAAATGTCTCGATCATATCACCTCTCTCCCTCCTTTGCTCAAGGGTATACATATTGAGCTCCGTTAATCTGTCCTCATATGTCTTCTGATGCAGTCCCTGCACCATTTTGGTTGCCCTTCTCTGGACTGCTCTGGACTCCTCCTGTCTCCTCCAGATCCTCTAGAGGAACCAGTGGGGGGAGATATGCCCTCCACCTTCTGGGGTCACAAGACATAACCACGGACTCTTGGGTTCTTCAGTTAATAGCAAGCGGTCACACCATAGAGTTCCTAGACATGCCTCCAGACAACCCCCAGGCTTCTCCCTTCTGCAAAAGTCAGCCATAGATCCCATGGCTCTGCAACAGATAGAAAGAGGGTACTACTTCCATTTCTTCCTAGTGCCCAAAATGACAGGTGACCTAAGACCCGTTTTGGGCCTCAGCATGCTCACCCTGTACATCAAATACAAGAGGTTCCACGTGCTCACCATGCAGGGACTTCTACCCCTGCTCCACAAGGGCCATTGATTTTGTGTGCTGGACATGCAGGATGCTTACCTGCACATCCCTGTCTTCCAGGCCCACCACCGCTTTCTTCAGTTTACCTTCCAGGGGAAACATTACCAGTTCAAAGCTCTCCCTTTTGGCCTGTCCTCAGCACCTCAGGTTTTTACCAAGTGCCTAGCAGTGGTGGCTGTGGCCCTATGCTACAGTGGGATCTAATTGTACATCTATCTGAATGACTGGCTTCTGTCAGACCCATCACAGAGCAATCTGAGAAAGTCCCTCTCCTTCATCCTGGACCTCTTTTCTACACTTGGATTAACAGTCAACTATACCAAGTCACACCTCTCCCCTCCCAGTGCCTACAATTTATTTGGGGAGGTGTTGGATGTGGTCCAGGGCACGGCCTTCCTCCCATCAGACAGAGTGGAGACCCTGCAGGAACAGGCCAGAGTAGTGGTCAACTCATGCTGGAACACAGCCCAGTTAATCCTCTGTCTTCTTGGGCTGATGGCAGCTGCAGTTCTTACAGTTCCTCTAGCCAGACTGCATATGAGGGTGACCCAATGGACTCTTCATGTCCAGTGGGATCAGTGGCTGGACAACTGGACCACATGGTCCTAGTGTCCAGGTACATTAAGAAGGATCTTCTTTGGTGGCTGGAGTTGTTCAATCTCTCCATGGGTATTCTCCTTTCAATCCCTTGTTCCTACCATGACCCTTACAATGGATGCTTTGTGTCAAGGCTGGGGAGCCACCTAGGAAACCATCAGACTCAGGGAACATGGTCTCAGCTAGAAGTGTCTCTACACATCAATGTGTTAGAAATGAGGGCAGTGCTGTATGCCCTCCAGGCCTTCCAACCTCTTCTATGTCCGGGGACACTCCTGGTTCAAACTGACAATATGTCTGTGGTCTGGTTCCTGAACAATCAGGGAGACAACCACTTGTACCCTCTATGCCAAGAGGCGATGCAAGTGTGGTACTGGGCAGTCCACCACGACCTCCGCCTGACTGCTGTCCATGTGCCAGACATCAGCAACATCCTGGCAGACAGTCTGAGCCACACCACTGTCAGGGCTCATGAGTGTGAGCTAAATCAAGAGGTGGTCAAAATTTGACCTGTGGGGTCGACCAGAAATAGACCTCTTCATCTCCCCATCCAATGCAAAACTACCCAATTTTTGCTTACTCGTTCCCAGGCGTGGAGTTTTCTGGTGAGATGCACTGTCTCTTTACTGGATAGGGTGGTTCTTGTATACCTTTTCTCCCTTCCCAGTGCTTCTGAGGGTTCTCCTGAAGCCACAAGCGGATGGGGATCACATGAGTCTAATAGCCCTACTTTGGCCTCATCAGATTTGTTTCCCTCTGCTTCAACAGCTATCGATGAAACCTCCAGTAGCTCTGCCTATCCACCTCGATCTTCTGACTCAGGAGCAGGGCAGACTGGTGCATCTGGGACTCAAATCCCTCCACTTGCATGCATGGCACCTGTGGACATGTGTGGAATAACTCCCATTGTTATTATTTTTTTACAAACATTGTCAACTGTGCAGACTCATTTGTAAAAAAATGAATTATAATACTAAGACTTTTTGAAATGTTATTTGACTTACCATACTCATGCTTGTCTACCCACTTACTCAGTCTCCTTCTTGTTTCTGTCTTTATACTAACTAATTCCTGTTGCATCATATCAAGGAGTTATTGATTTTCATATTGTGTGTGCCTGGGGTGGAGCAGCAATAAAAGATAAACTATGCAATACCCTGAATAAAACACATACCCCAGGTTACTTCTACCTAACACCCATTTTTAGGCCTTGTACAGTAAGATAGTCCTTCAAGAGAACAACTTGTAATGAAATGTGTAAGATTTACATTGACATTTGGGTATGTGCACTTATATTATACCAATTATGTGTGTGTGTACTGTATAGCAATCTCTAAAAAAATGAATTAAGCACATCAACTGTTTTTCTAAATATATCTCAACATTGTGTTTATCTTCCACCTTGTCACAACATATAGTTGTCTCAGCAGTGTTTGCAATTAAGGTACAGTACCTTCATGTATATGATGGCCCACTTCTGTTGAGTTGATTGCTATAACAGTGCATAGAATAAAATGTGAAACATATACGTAACTGTAATACATACGGTGGCATTATTTTTATATCTGCCTTTTCTCAGTGTACCGTACTTTGATTCAGTTAGTGTATGCAATGACAATTCATGTTTATGTTTAAGCCCATGAAACACCCTTATCTAGTTAATGTATTTGCAGCTGTAATGGCTCTGCCAGAGTTTGTTTGCACTTGTTTGCATTTAATGTAACACTTCTACAAACATTGCTTTTGTTATCTGTTGCTGGTCTGGTGCTGTCTTTTTTGTTCGGCAATATGCTGGTGCACCTATCTGCAAGGGACTATCAGTTGCTTTGCACTGGTGCATCAGCAAATTTTAGGGCCAGCCAATATAGCATTTTGTGGCCCTTCCCAGCTTTGCGGCTACATAGCAAGTCAGTAACCTGGTTTGCAATCAAAAAAAAATATATTGATTATCCCAGCCTATATGTAATGTTGTTCAGATAGTACTTTTATCTATCCTACCACCCTCCATCAAATAGTGCTGGTATCCTAGCTAGGATCCTACCAGAAATCCTACCAAAGATGAATGTAGGATCCAGGGTCAGATAGTAATGGATCCTAGGTCAGATCCAGGGATCCTAGTCAGATCCAGGAATCCTAGGTCAGATAGTTAGTATCTGAGCTTGATCTGTTGATCAGATCCATGGATCTGTTGCTAGAATCCACAGGATCCACAACATTTGTCAGATCTGTGCACTGGATCCTACAGGGTCAGATCCATGGCTGAATAACACTGCTATCCTACCACAGAAACCATCTGGCCAAATGGGAGGTATCTGTTGGTATCCTAGTTTCTAAGATACTATATGAGCAACACTACCTATGGGGGCAATTCTTAAAGGGGTGGAAACTATGCACCAAAGGTACGTATCCCACCTGTGCAGCTCCGCACCCATGGAAGAGCCACACAGAGGCTGCATTCACCAACACTGGCCTCCGCATGGCTCCCTTCCATGGCCCCACCTCCCTGGCATGCAGGATCCCTGGGGGGCGGTTGGGTGCGGAGGAGTGTACCTGGGCAGGCAGTAAATCAGCTGCCTCTCCTGGGTTCCAACAGTGGATTACTTGTGCCCATGAGGTGCCATGTTGGCAGCCAGCGCACAGTGGGTGGACTGCACTGGGGGGAGTGTGCCCGATCCGCCACCCCAAGTCCACCGAAGAGTTCCCCTATGGCAGGGGCATCCATTTGGGGGTCTGTGGATACCTGCCATCACCACAGCAGATGGTGGCCACCACCCAGTGGGCACATACCAGGTTTATGGTTCCTTGAATTGGCATAGCCATCCATGCCCCATGCGCAGCACTCCACACCTTGAGGAATGCTGCAGAGTGCTGGCACACCCCCCGCACTGCCCCCCCATGTCCACCCCAGTGTGAGGCACCGTAATTAGCCCGGGACGGGGTGCATGGGGGGCATAAATGGTTTCTGACTCCCGTGCAGGGGGTGCAGTGGGTGTGGGCAGGTGCGGGGTGGCAATGCACTGCATTTATGCAGTGCATACCCACTCCGCACCTTCGTGAATAGGACCCTTTATGTTTATATGTGTACTCAGGTGTTTCCCTTATTGAATAAGAATATTCTCTTATGCTGTTTGTGAAGAGGACAATGATGCAAAGCTGAGCAGTTCTGTATGCCTCATATAGCACAAAATAATGTTCTTATTCTAAAAGAGACACCCGTAGTACACATATAAAAATATTATAAATCACTTGTGTTGGCTAGAATATTTTATAAGGAGGTTGTTCACTTTTTTGTTTTAAAACTGATTATAATGTTACTTCCCTCACCTGTTAAGTGGAATGCTTCCCTTTTGTCTTAGTAGGACACAGTTCCCCTCCCTTTAACCAAACAAACTGAGAGACATATATAATGCTTTGGAGAAAAATTGCCATAGCCATGTATTTATTGAAAGCATAATTGTAACCCCATTATATTAGCAGTGTGACATGTGCAGCAAAGATGTCATATCAAGGCTTTGAATTATCTAACTTGAACTCAGCCATCCCTTACACCACAGGGAATCCAACAAAGTGTACAGCCTCCAGATGGATTCCTGCCTTTGAGCCATAAGGGGAAGCTCCTGGGCCATGTGACATGCGCCCCCCTCACCATCAGATGGTGTTACACACACAGGCCATACTCAAAGAGGCTATCCCATGACCACACCCCACAGGGGGTGCTTCAGCCATCCAGACCCTCACCTCTTGCCAGCCTCAGGAAGAACTGTTTGCAGATATATAATTTTCCCAGTTTTGCCCTTTATATACTCCTTGTGAGACTACCATGTCATTACATATAACATGACTGTGACATTCTATCACTAAATCATTGCTAAAAATTATTTTTAACCCCACCGAGGAAGGTGAAAAACCCAGAAAACCAAATGGAAAAAACTGTGAAAATATCTTCTCAACCCCTAAGTTGATCCCCATAATGGGACAATGAGTTCCATATAACCTGCTATTCCAATGCCCTGCTTTTACAAGGATGGTAGGAAGGGAATTGCAGCCAGAGTGGAGAAGCAATTGGAGCATACTTTTGGTAGCTTGCCCCACACCTGCTCCAGCAAGGAGAAGACTAATTGGTTGACACTTGTCTTGTCATTTTGGGATTTTCCAGGACCATTTTTCCAACATTTTGTGGAGTCAAAATGCCCATGTGTTGTCCTCCAGACTGGAGACCTTAGAGAACCACAAAATGCCTGCCTAATGCTGGCCCAGTACCCCTGGCATTAAATGTTCTTATTCCATTTGCATTAAATAGAGGAATTACTGGTCTACCTGAATGGGTCCCATGTCCACCAACCCTGGGCCTGCCACAAAATCAGGATGCTCTCAACTTCTCTCCTGTCTGCCACATGCATATCAATCACTTGTGAATTCCTGAGTAACTTCCAGGCTTCTGGATCACCAGCTCCCAGAGGTAGGCTGGGACTTCCCTTAAAAGTACCTCTACTTCTGGGGCCAGCTCCTGGAATCTCTGCCTTTTCAAATGAGACAGAGCACCACCAATACTGTTATCCATACGTGGAGCTTGCACAGCTTTAAATTGGATATTATGTACCAAAAACCTGAGTACAAAAACCTGCATGACATCCTTTTGTGAGCCCTTCACCTCTGACTGCCCATTAAATAGTGTGGACTACCCCAGGGTGGTCTGTCCTAACAGTTACCTTCTTATCCCAAAAGCACTTACCCAACACTACCAAGGTGAACACAATGTGAACAAATTCCAACAGCATGATTTGCTTGGTCAAGTTTCACTCCCCCCCCCCCCCAAGAAAGGGGCCACTGCCTTGCACACTATTCTCCTTAAATGTAAGCTCCAAAGCCCCCAGATGCATCCATGATCAGTTCTCACTCTTAGTTGGTGGCTACTTCAGGTCAGATCAACACCCCACTGATGCAGTTCTGGAAAGTCAGCCAACCCCACAGATCCTATCTCATGCTGTCACATGGAGCCTGTGGTGAGGCTTTTAGCATTCCATGCCTGCTTTCAACAAATGGCACAGGGAAGTCCTACTGATGGGGATTTCCTTTGAAAGTAATTTTTTTTTGCCTCCTCCAGGTAGGTCTACCCCCCCAATTTGGACCAAGACCCCCCAGTCCCGTCTCTTGGCTTATTAAGGACTTACCATGTTCCCCCATCTGCTCTGATGGCTTGCCCCTCATGGCAGGGTGTGGTAGGATGCCCAGCTGCCACTGCACAGGATCCAGTTTGGGGAAAGCTTCCACATCAGTGGATCTGGGCCTGTGAGGGGTCAGTCCATCATTCTGCCCCAGGCTTACCTGCTTTGCACCTTTTTCTTCCTTACCCCTAAGACACCAGCCTGGGTTGTTACTCAAGCATACAGGCATGGTGCATGTCATGTGCTGGCCTCTCCTGGCCAGTCAAGCTGCTCCTGAGTGCACTGCCACCTGTGGTTACCAAGGAGACAGTCATGCATCAGAGCTGGCTGCCCTCCCTCCCCAGAGAATCAGAACATCTTCTGGAACAAGCCAGCCCATCGGTGCAGTGGTAGGATTTCTGCTCACGACGCCAGCGACCCGGGTTCAGGAATGGACAGGGTCGCTGGAGGGCCCGGGGAAAAGGATAGAGCATCTTATGGACTGCTCTCCTTCTGGGGTGGGGAAGTACCCGGTGTGTGAGGGACCCTTGGCGGAGGCCAGGGATCACACAGCTACTGGTGCTGAAGTGTGTACAGGAGGCGGGCAGATGCAGGACATCATTGCATAACCCCCCTTCCCAGAAAAGCAGAAAAGCAGGACAGCTGCCGGCCACCCTCCATGAAGCCCACTACGGCTTCGATTAGCCCCTCTGGCCAGGGCCCCTCCGACCTATCTGATGTCTGCAGCATGAAGGGAGAGTGCCATAATAGTCCCACCGTGGATGAAAAGTCACTGGGCTTCAGAGGGGACCCATTGGCCGATCTGAGGGGTGGAAGTCAGTAGCTCCATGACATGGCTGAAAGTACCAGGCAGCTAGCAGCTCAGGGAGAAAAGAATAAATAAAAAAAAAAAAAAAAGAACATCTTCTGGAACACTCACTCCTCCCCCCCACCACAGCTTGTCCCCGATGACTCAGACTTGCTTCCAAACCTGGGTCACCAGTGTCATGTGAGGTGCACTACTGCTGCACCAACAGGCCAGCACATTGCAATGAAAGTTGAGGTGACCAAGCACTTGCTGTAGCTCATTCAAGGTAATCTTGCTTGCCTTCACTGCCCAGGACAACAACTCCCTCAGGGCCACAACCTTCCACTGAAGTAGGCAAAACTATGTGGATACAGTGTAAATCTCAAAACCCAGCAAGGACAGTGTGTTGCATAGTCCATCTGCCTTGTCCTCGGCTGGAGGCAACCCATGTCAGTGCACGCCGCCTGGACAGAATACAGTAAATGCTCAGTCTCTAATGAACAGACTGCCTATAACAGGAAATCAGCCAGGCAGTGTAATAACTCCAGATGGTCCACTTTGTACATGGTAGTCCAATGCAGGAATGTACTAATTTGCTCAGACACAGCCCATAACACTTCACACTCCATCGACAGGCAGTTTTCAACATAGTAGTGTCCCTCAGACTTCATGCCCAGTAAAGCTCTTTCTTCTGGGTGAACTGGCAACAGCCAGAATCTAGATACTATGTCTGTCTTTGCTAACAGGGCTCTGTGCCCCCCACCTGGGTCACCTGCACTGCCATATCAAACAGAGCATAAGACATTGCCATGTGGTATGGGTAAATGGGTTCATTGGCAGAGACCCCTCTAGATAAGACATATAGAATAATGTTTGTGCAGATGTGTACTGAGTTTTTTCCACATACTCATGGTGTGTGACATCACTTAAAACCCAAGAGCAAAGCCTGATGGGTTTAACTAGGCGTCACATACCGAGGGTGTGTGAATAAAATGAGTATTAACGCATCTGCACATATTTTCTTTTTTTCAATTACTGGTAATTGGAGATTTCACAGTTCATTTTCCTCCAATGCACTACTTTCACAGTTGTTACTGTTTCCAAAGGGCACCAAAAGAAACATGTCCAAGGCAGCTGCCTCAAAGGATGCCGAGAACGAGGAGCACTTGGATGACAGTGGGCTCAGGGAGGGTTAGAGCAGTCAGGCAGAGGCACATCCCAGATCCTATTCCTCTCAAGAACTCATATGCCACACTGGCAAATGAGGACAACCAAATAGAGGTACCCAAGGAAGTGGAAGGAAAGGATGTGGAGGTTAGGCAAGGAGGTGACCTCAGTGGGGAAAGCAGTGGACCCCAGAGGAGGAGGAAGCATCCTGGTGGGGGACTCCATCATAAGAGGGATCCAGCTAGGAACACAGGAGGGGAGGACAGGGAGGTGAGGTGCCTACCAGGTGCCACGGCATGGAGGGATGGAAGGAAGATACTGGGGATCACTGGGAAGGCAAGACAGGAGGGTGAGCTGGATGTCATTGTCCACCTAGGTACTAATAGACTTGGCAAATGGGGAGCCAAAGGAAGTTCAGGAAGAGTTTAGGAAACTGGGGAGGGTCTCAAGCAAGTAGCTACTTCTGTCACTTTCTCAAGTACTACCTGTGAGAGGCAAGGAGAGCATAGGAGTGCATGCACCAGGAACTTTAACTCATGGTTGAAGAACTGGTGCTGTGAGGAAGGGTTTGGATTCATTGGTGACTGGGGACCCATCTGGAGGGATGGAGGTTTGTTCAAGCCTGACGGCCTGCATCCATCCTGGAGGGGAATCCAAGCACTCAATGATAAGTTTAAATGCTACATTGACAAGCATTTAAACTAGCAAAGGGGGGTGGCAGGCCAGCAAGGATGATACCTACTTGCTCACCCCACAGCTAGTAATGGAACCAGTGAACCAGAAGAGTGGCTATCTCTGCAAAGCAGTGTGCAAAGATGGAGATTAGTGTCCAAAAGGTGGATAAGCAGAAAAGGGCAAAATTCAGCAGAAGGGCAGACAGCAAGGAGAACCAGGGATAAATGACAACCAAGGAAGGGGCTGAGTAGAACAGTGAAGCAGTCTAGGAGGTCAAATCATGGAAAGCCATGTGTAAATGCCAGGAGCTTAGCAACAAGATGGAAGATCTGAGAGGCTGTCATGGTACAGTCAGACCTGGACATTGTGGCCATCACTGAAACCTGGTGTAATGATAACCATGACTGGGAGATGGCCATACCTGGCTACAACATATTCAGAAGAGACAGAGCAGGCAGGAAGGGAGGAGGAGTGGCACTGTATGTGAAAATGACATAAGGGCCACACAGATCCAGGAGGAACAAAATGGGGAGAGATACTGTGGTTGTTAAGCTGAAGGAAAATGGGGCCAGCCATCCAGACAGGTGTGGTCTATAGACCACCAGCCCAGGAGGAAGAAACAGATAGGGAGTTGATGCTAGCCATCCAAAGGATGGCAGACAAGGGTGAGGTAGTACTGGTTGGAGACTTCAATATACCAGACGTGGACTGGAGCATCCAGCAGCAGCATCAACTAGGAGCAGATTTATCCTGGACTCCTTCAGGGTGCCTTCCTCAAGCAACTGGTCATGGAACCAACTCGGCAGAAGGCAATACTGGACCTTGTGCTCACAAACAGGGACAGTGTGATGGGGGTAAACAGTGGGGAGCACCTGGGTAACGGTGACCACCAGTCATTGTGGTTTGAAATCACAGAAAGAACAGAACCAAACCACACAAAAACACGTATCCTGGATTTAGGGGCAGACTTTGGGAAAATGGGAGATGCTTGAAAAGAGGCATTAAGGGAATGGGACAGGAATCAGGGATTGAGGAACAGTGGGCAGTATTTAAATGGGGATTATAAGAACAACAGAATTATGCATTAAGCAGGTTAGCAAGAGGAAAAGAAAGAGGAGACCATTATGGTTTTCCAAAGAGGTAGCAAAGAAAGTGAAAGCCAAAAAGATTGCATTCAGGCAATACAAAAGACACAGGCAGAAGGGGATAGGAGAAGTACCAGGAGAAACAAAGGAGGCAGGGAAGTCAGTAAGGAAGCCAAAGCTCAGACAGAAGAACACATTGCAAAATCAGTGGTTAAAGGGACAAAACCTTTTACAGGTACATAAGTGAAAAAGAAGGACAAAGGAGGGATAGTGAGACTGAAGAGGAGGATGGGAGCCGCGTGGAGGATGACAACAGTAAAGCTGATATATTGAACAGGTATTTCTGCTCAGTCTTTACTAAGGAGAGAGGTAATGGGTCTGAAGGGAGTACAAGGGTGAGAATGGTGCAGAAATGGACACAAGTCCCTTTACACGAGAAAGGGTCCTGAAGGAACTGGAAGTAATAAGAGCTGATAAAGCAATGGGGCCAGATGGGGTGCACCCCAGGGTCCTTAAAGAACTAAGAGACGTGGTGGCTGAACCTCTGGCTATCCTGTTCAGCCAATCACTGGAAACAGGGGAGGTACCCAAAGACTGGAGGACAGCAGATGTAGTCCCCTTATACAAAAGTGGGAACAAAGAGGAAGCAGGGAACTACAGACCAGTCAGCCTCACCTCGGTAGTGGGAAAGATCATGGAAGCACTACTGAAGGAGAGATTGGTGGAACATCTGGTTGTCAATGGACTACAGGACCCAAGGCAGCATGGTTTCACCAGGGGGAGGTCATGTCAGACCAACCTCATTGAATTTTTTGACTGGGTGACTAGGGAGGTGGATCAGGGGAGGGCAGTGGACATGGCCTATCTGGACTTCAGCAAGGCCTTTGACACTGTGCCACATAGAAGACTATTACACAAACTGGGGAATATGGGTGTGGGCAGGACAGTAGTGTGGTGGGTAGGTAACTGGCTGGGTGGCAGGACACAGAGGGTGGTGGTAAATGGCTGTCACGCCACAGGAGGAAGAGTGACCAGTGGGGTACCACAGGGATCAGTGCTGGGACCGTCCTATTCAACATCTTCATCAGTGACATTGCACAGGATATAGAAGGCAGAATTTCACTGTTCGCTGATGACACAAAGCTCTGTAACAGAGTAGACACACCAGAGGGTGTAGACAGAATGAGAAGGACCTGCAGAAACTTGAAGAATGGTCAAGGGTTTGGCAGTTGAAATTCAATGCAAAGAAGTGCAAGATAATGCATATGGGGCACAAAAACCCTGGCACAATATATCAGTTGGGGGTGAGGATATAGCATGCACCAAGCAGGAAGGGATCTTGGGGTTGT
Organism: Neoceratodus forsteri; assembly: GCA_016271365.2. Lineage (NCBI taxonomy): Eukaryota > Metazoa > Chordata > Ceratodontiformes > Ceratodontidae > Neoceratodus > Neoceratodus forsteri. The sequence goes on along the minus strand of CM028136.1, from coordinate 126,926,599 downwards.
CATCTCTGATGACCTCAAGGTAGGGAACAGTGTGACAAGGCATCAGGTAAAACAAATAGGATGCTGGGATGTATAGGCAGGGCATCACCAGCAGGAAAGGAGTTCATAATTCCGCTATACAAGACACTAGTGAGGCCCCACCTGGAGTACAGTGTACAGTTCTGGAGACCATACCTACGTAAGGACATAGACAGGGTAGAGAAGGTTCAGAGGAGGGCAACAAAGATGGTGCATGGGTTGCATCACAAGTCCTATGAAGACAGGTTGAAGGAACTGAACATGTACTCCCTGGAGGAGAGGAGAGAGGGATATGATAGAGACATACAAGTATCTTACAGGGAGGAACAGGGTGCAGGAAAACACTATTTTTAAGCAAAAAGATGTTTCAGGACTAGAGGGCATGGGATGAAGTTGGAGGAGGACGATTCAGAGGAAACATGAGAAAGAATTTCTTCACAGAACGGGTGGTGGACAAGTGGAACACCCTGCCAGAGGAAGTGGTGGGGCTGAAACAATCACGGGATTTAAGAATGCATGGGATAGACATAAAGGAATTCTAGAGGTCAGGGGTAAGGGGAAATAGACTTCTAGGAAAACAAACTGAACTTACAAGCTCAAATGGGCAGACTAGGTGGGCCATAGGCCCTTATCTGCCGACACTGTCTATGTATCTATGTATCTATGGATACAGTTGGAATCATTGGCTGTCACAGTTAACCATGAATTTGACAGGCTGAGAGCTGCAGGCTCGAGCTGTCTCGAGCGCGAGGGGTCATAGCCTGGAACATGACAATCGCTGGTAAGGGACAGCAACTATATCTGAAATTTTTTTTTAGGCAAAGTGAATGAGTTCTCAGTGTTGTTGTTTTACATGTACATAAATAGGAAGTGTATTTTTACAAAAATAAAAGTAAGCATTAACCTTAATTATACAATGGCAAGAGAAAATCCTTGTCCCCGATTGGTCAGACTGGGACAGTAACCGGGATGTTATCCCAGCATAACATCCCGACTGTACTCCCAGCGCACTGACGACCGCATTCCAACTAGAGAAAATATCACTCCACTATCGTCCTAAGCAGCAGCTACAGCAGTTGTTCTTGTGCACGGAATCCAAGTTTCCCTCCCTGCTTAACAACTGACCTCCGTGTCACATCACCACCATGGTAACCACGCTGCCAATGTTAAAATTCTAAACGCAGACAGTTTAAAATACATAAAGAAATGGAAGCCAAGTCCACTCACTCTGCAGCTACGATACTATAACACGTCAATTTCAAAATATATGCTGCTACCGCTTCCTACCTCAAAAACGCAATCCTCCACTCATTAAATGACAAACTGTGAACAGTCACGAACTAACAGTTTTTCTCCAGCATTCCCCGATCCCAGCTCACCTCGTAATCTGCAACAGTAATCCTCCCTACATCCCGCCATGTACTGTCACAGACTTCCATACTGTCACAGACTTCTGTTCACATTGGTAAAACCAGCAGTCTCGCAGAACACTGACATGCTGGCAGCTCCGATCAAATTGTAATCCACACTGATACTGTCCCGGTATATTAAACAAACTGTACCGAGAGAACTGCAAACAAGATACAGTTGTTTGTCTGTGGGGGAGCAGACACATTCAAAAACACATCAATTTGTTTAGCAGCAGCACCACCTACTGGCCAAAACAGAACTACTTTTCTCTTCAGTACACCTCCACATTGAAAATCAAACACAAAATGTATTTAAAAATGCATTTTTTCTTCATCTTTCTATCTTTTAAAATTAACGAGCCATTGTATAATAGGAATAATGCCCTCCAGGGTGGGTGTTATGCTGGGATAACATCCCGCCTTGGGTGTTGGACGCCCTCGGCCGTTGGCCTCAGGCCCAACCACTCAAGGTGGGATGTTATCCCACATAACACCCACCCTGTCGGGCATTATTCCTTTACTGATAACAACCAGTTGCCCAGTAAATACGGAGCACCATAGTATCAATGAAGCATGTCATTACAGCATTGTTTTAGAAACGGAAACCCAGGTAATAAACAAGTGTCACCAGTAATTATACGGAGAATAATATATGGGGAGTGCATAATGAGAATATAATAACCAGCTTCCCCCTTTTCCCATAGGGAAACCGTGGCATAAATTGCCGTTATAAAGGAGTGTTTATAACGGCAAACATGCGCACAGTTTCCCTTGCTGTGCGCATGCTCACACAGCAGCACCACCACTCAAGACCATTCACCGCTTCCATCTCTCCTGAAACAGCACCGCCAGAAGAACTTGGTGGTAAGTTATTTTATTTTTCCCCCCATACACAGTGAAAACCTCACAAACCAGGACAAAAAAAATAACTTTTTAAAATATGCTGATTCAAATTGGCACCTGACAAAAATGAAGCTACACCGCGGATGCATCGGAAACTCTTTATTTTATATAATTGCTGAGGTGAAAAGGGGAAACCCAGCAATTACATAAAATAAAATATGGGTCGGGATGTGTTTCAAACTTGATTTTACACACACCCTCGTTGTGGGATGCTTTTCACAAACCCCACGGGTTTCGCCCTCGGGATTTATGTAGCATCCCACAACTCGGGTGTGTGTAAAATCTCATTACACACCCCGACCCATACTTTATTCTCTATTTAATGCACACCCGAGGTGTGGAATGCTACATAAATCCTGAGGGCAAAGCCAGAGGGGGTTATTAAAGCATCCCACACTGAGGGTGTGCATTAAATTCAAGTTTTGTACTCCCTCCCATTAATGTTTTATATAATTCATGGGTGGCATTTTTTCATCTTGGAAACACTACACAGCAATTATAGAAATCAATATGGGCAGTAGACGGTGCTTCTGTTGAAAGCATTTAAGAAGCATTGGTGGTGGTGTTTAAAGCCTCCCACTCAAATTTAATTCCCTGCACATTTAAGACCACTGCAGACCCCACTCTCTCTCACCTCTTCTTTGTTTTAAGATCACTGCAGGCCCCTCTCTCTCACCTCTCTTGCAGTAGCAGTTGTAAGAGTTGAAGGGTGGTGGCGGGAAGTGCCATTTTAACTTTTTTTTTCCCCAAGTACAATCCGCAAGGAGCATGGCATGCAGCTTAAGGTTCTACCTTACATTCCCATTGACTAAAATTGTAACTGCTCCCCACCCCTCGACCCCTACCTGCTAGGGCCCTGTCCCCCTAATTTTTGATGACTGCGACCACCTAAGTGGAAAGCCATCGTCAGTGTGTTGGACCTCCTGCCAACTGAGATGAATGATCCACAGCAATGGGAGGTCCAATATGCCCCAGGTCATTTTGCTTTCTATGATGAAATAAAATTTCTCATTGTAATCCAGACAGCTGCTCCCTGGCTTGCTGGCATGTTGGCCATCAATCTAATGTAATAATTCCATGGGTCACCTGCCTTGCCTAGATTAACCTGGGTCACTATGCCCCTGAAAACTGAAAACCCCTGCTGACCCATTATCCCAGGTCTGGTGTGCCATGACCCTTTTCTTAGCCACCCCCCCGCCCCCATCCTTGTCCTTCCGTTTTGTCATCCTGTAGCACGCTAAGTCTGTTAAGCTATTTAAATATATTGGCATATTTAGCATTGCCTATATCCTGCCTCTCCTTCTCAGAGAGGTGCAAACCCATTGGCTCTCCTATGCTTATGTAGCTTGTAGCAGTGAGCTGTGGCAAAGGCTGTTGCCTGAGTGCCACCAAAGTTGGAGGTGTTGTCCCCTGTGCTGATGATGGCACTCTCCCTGCAGTGTAATGTTCTGGACACTTGTGCTCCAGCATCTCAGTGAAGACCAGCACCTTATCAGCTTTTGCTCAAACAGCAACATGTCTAATGGGGGCACCAAAGGCTGGGGGTGGGCTGGGAGAGCTGAAGTCAGGCCTGCCAGCTGCTGTGGTTTAACCACTGTAGCATAGGGAATGGAGTTCCACTTGTTTATGCTCTTGGGCTTTGATAAAGGATAGTACCCTACTGAGCTTTTGTTCAAACAGCAATGGCTGCATTCCTGCCATGCTAACTTGTTGGCCTAATGGAGCTGCCAGAGGCTGTGGGAGAGATGGGCTTATCAGTTGCTGGGGTGGGGTGATCAGAACTGGAACCACAAGTTGAGGGGACAGGACTACCAGTTTATGCAGCGCCCTGAGCCCCCCCATAACCCACCAGAGGCTGGACTTCTAATGGGATAGCTGGAGGGAGGTGAGCCCCACTGTCCTGGTTGGCTGCACCCCTTCCCCATAGGGTACTTGGGGCCCAGCTCAACGTTCCGGCTGGTATCATCAAAAAATTCAAATTACCAGTGCCCTCAACTCATCAACACTCTAATTCTCAAAATTCTGCCTACCATACAGAAGATTTGTCAGGATGAGACAGGGCCTCCCAGGTTCTGGAAGCAGGCATCCTCCCATGCCTTCCCACACACCTGGGCAAAGGCAACCAGCTGCCTTTCAAAGTCTGGTACTGCTGCCTTACACTTTCCTGACATCCTGAATCATTCTGTAATTTGTGTAAAAAGGAGTACACAGAACACCAAAACCCATGTCCAAGGTATCCTCCTTCACTTCCTACCAAAGCATGGGATTGCATGATAAATCTCTCTCTCTCTCTCTATCTTTCTAGTTAAGGATGGCCACCTCATTTTTCCCCTACCTTGCCCTCTCCCCACCCCATCCTTCTACCTTCTTTTTTTTAATTCATTTGAGAGGCTAAACAAAATAAACCTGCCTACCTTGGTCAGCTGTGCTTTGAACCCGGGCTTACTGGGGCCAAGGCCTTGCCATGGTAGCCCATCTTTTACCAAGCTCCCCCGACCTACAGGCTATCTAACTACCTCCATAAATCAATAATCCCTGTGTCTAAATTCAAAGGAACACCTCATGTGAAAGCATCTGAAGCAGAAAGGGCAGCGCTTACACAGATTTTAAAATGATGTTTTTTTTATTTTGACTAATTTCTATGTCCATGGCTTCTCCAGATCATAATATCTCTGTAGACAGTTCCTGTATTTTAATGTGCCTCATTAAAAAACAACATGAATTACTCCTGTGCAATTTCTTTTTTAATTCTATGTCCTAGCATGACTTCTGCTGTTCTTCATTGCCACTGCCCTGCTGGACTACACAAACTATGTACATAAGGCCCTGGATGAAGGTAAACTGGTGGGGTCTGTCTTTATTGACCTCATCAAAGCCTTCGACACAGTCAACCACCTCCTGTTGCTGACCCAACTGTGAAACATGGGTGTAGTGCCCAATGCCCTTTGCTGGTTCCAAGACTACTTGATACAGAGAAATCAATGTGTCAAAATTGGGCAAACAGTATCCAGTACAAAAGAGGTATCATTAGGGATACCCCAGGGATCAATACTGGGGCCCCTACTCTTCAACATCTTCTTAAATTACCTTCCCACAGCCTGCAACAACAAGCTCATACTGTATGCAGATGATGCTGTGCTCCTGAGCAGCAGCACGTCTCAAATTGCCCTACAATCTGAGCTGCAGAACTCCTTCTACAAACTCAAGGACTGGTTCAGTATCCATAAGTTGCTACTAAACTACAAAAAGACCAAGGCCTTGCTTATGTCCAGCCCCATAACAAAAATAAGCACCACCCCCTCATCATCTCCAACTCATGCAGTGAGCCGCTGGAACAAGTTCACTATTTCAAGTATCTGGGGGTCACAATAGATGACCCCCTCATGTTTGCTCACCATATTGACTCTCTGGTCAAGACAGTCAGTACTAAGATTGGTGTCCTGTACAGGCACAGGCAATACCTCTCTCCAGGAGCCCTCTACCTCTCAGTTCACAGCTCAATTATATCTACTATTGACTGGACTAGTGGTCTATGGGGCAGCAATGGATACAGTGCTCAAGAGGGTTCAGACTGCGCTCAACAAAGCCTGCAGACTCACCTTGGATGCTGAGCATGGCAATCACACCTGTACTCTGTATGAACGTGCAAATTGGTTATCATTAAGAAACAGGGTCAAATTCCAGACTTGCATCCTAGGGAAGAAGGCTCTATTGTGTAAAACACCACCTTGTGTAGGCAATTTGGTCCAGGCGGCCAACTCGTTACAGGTCTCCAGAAGGAGGACTAGAGTGGCCTTGGTGATCCCCTTCCATCGCACCTCACTTGTGCAACATGCATTTGCCTACCGGGCCCCCCTATGGATGAATGAACTTCCTGGGAACCTCTTGGCCACCAATTGTCTGGCACAATTCAAAACTGACCTCAAACAGCACCTAATAACACTCTTTAAGTGCACTTGCCCCTAAGCCCAGCTAACCTGCACTATCTGCCCCCCAGCAAGCACTAGGCAGGCCTCAGGTACCGCCTTCCTCTGTCCCGTCTCATGACTTGCCCCAGCAAACAGTTTGTGTCATGCTCCTTCGGCACCTGCCACCCCCTCCCCCTCCCCCAATTCATAGTCCCGTGAGTTTGCCAAACAGTCACTACTAATACTGGCTACCTGACCATGCCCCCTCACACCCCACCATTTTACTCTAGCATGTCATCTCCGCTCAGCCTCCCCTCACTCCACCATTTCTCCCTATACCTTATTGTCCCTCTTCCCCCACCCTCTCACCTCCACCGCAGTACTTACCTCTCTCTCTCTCTCTCTCTCGTACCTCTCTTCTTCACCCCTCTGCCAGCTATCCCTGTCCCTCTGAACTACTGACAAGGCACTTTGGGGCTGCTTATCCCCCCCCCATAAAGTGTTTTTTCTTGTTATTTAACTTGAACCTATGTTTTTGAGTTATTCTGTAAGTTCTGAATCCAAGCTGTATCTTTCATTGTAATGTACCTTTGCTTTCTCCTTCTGTACTTTGTTTTGCCATCTATGACGTGGAACCTTTGTAAAAGAGCTTGTGCTCAAAGGTTTTTTTCCGAATAACTAAATAAATAAATAAAATAGTAAGAATTTTCCATAAATCACCCACACAGAGGCAGAGTCTTTTTTTATTAGTTATACTTTTTGCTCCTTGGACCACCAATCTGCCTACCTCGTCACGTCAGGCATCCTCCTCGGGTCTTAGGCCACCATCTCTGGGGATTCTCCTCGGCTCCTAGTCGGGTCCCGCAGCAACCCCCATGATGGGGTGGAGGGGAGCTCTTTCCCTAGCTCTACCCCCCCGGATCAGAATCCAGTATTGCCGCATACCCTCAGCGCCAAACTGGTCCCCTACTGGAGACAGCCATCATGCCGCCACGACTGGTGCCCTATTTCTACTTTTTCCTCCCCTGATGTCTGTGGCGTGCAATGACACCTACGGTCCAGAGCGCGCAGGCTTCCACACGTACTCTGAACCAGATGTCATCCCCAGTACGTCCCCATATGTCTTGCCAGTGGTCTTGAGATCACCCCCAGCCACCACCCGGGGCCATCAGAGTACCAATGGCAGCCCTCTCCCCTCCCCAGAGAAGGAGAGCAGTCTTACAGATGCTCAATCCTTCCCATCCCCTGCTGACCTCCGATGACTAAGGCTCGTTTCCGAACCCGGGTCGCCAGCATGGATCAAGGTGTGGCATCCAGCACCTCAACCCTCAGTGCCACTGGGCCAGCCCAGCAGAGTCTTTTTTTTAACTAGCCATCTGCAGAAGAGGTTTTCATCTCAATGTGCTGGGGCTTGTCTTCTCATGATCTGTCATTTGATGCACTTTATTATTTTTGTATGGGGCCAGCATGCCCATAGGGTGTAGAAGTACTGTTTAATTATGATCAGATGACTTAGATTTAGTGCTGTGCAAAAGAAAATCTGCTGGCAGAATTTTCATGAAAGTCAGACTTTCGCATCCGGGAAAGTCAAAAATCATTTGGGCAACTTTTGCAGAAATTCTGACTTAGAACAGCAGGCAATTCATACATTCATTCCACAGCTCAGTGAGTTGTCCCTCCCTGGTGTTTCGCAGACCCCTCCCATCCCAGAGTGCCTGTAAAGTAATTTTTCCCTGGTGTCTAGCAGACCCACTCGATATCCTCAAGCACCCATATACTAATTCTGTCTTGGTGTCCAGTGGTTCTCCCCCATCATTGATCCTCTATAAAATATTATAGATCCACTCCCTGGTGTCTGTGGCCAGCCATGGTGGAGAAAAAAGGGCTGTGCTGGTCACAGGTTTTGGTTCAGGATGGGCGGCAGTGTGGTGTGGCACTACCTGCCGGGGTAGTGGGGCAGGGGGTCCACTAGATGCCAGAAAATGTTTTTATGTCATCATACAGGGGATCACAACAGGGGTGAGACCACTGGACACCATGGAATGCAGTATATTTAATGAGCATATGCCAGATTGGGGTTTGGGAGGGGGCCACTAGTCACCAGGGGCATACATATAGATATACAAGCAGATTGGGGAGGGAGGGCCACTGGCCACCAACAAGGAACAGGCTGGGATGGTGGAGATCACAGGATGGGGATGGGCTGGGATTATGTTTTGGGGGGAGCCTTGTCACACCAAATACTGGGATTGGATGGGGGAAGAGTCCACTAGATACTGGGGAATATGTTTACAGGTAGCGCAAGAGATCAGGTGGGGGGAGGGACCACTGGTCACCAGAAACAATATATCTTTATATCGGGTGGGGGGGACCACTGGACACCAGGGAAACATCTGTCATTATAACCAGACTGGCTATTGCAGGGGCCACTAGGCACCAGGGAGAGTTTTTTCTTTATCATCAGGCCAGCAATCACTGGGGAGTCCATTATGCACCAGGGAAATCTTTTACTTTATAATTGGGCTGGTGAGGAGGGGGCACTGGACACTGGTGACTATTGTGCTGAGGCCTGGGTGGAAGAGGTGCTGCAATACCTTCTTCAACCATTTGGGTTGCACCGGATTAAGGCAAGGTCTTCATTAGTGGTATTTGCTCCATGCAAGATGACCGCACAAAAGACCCTTGCGCAGAGAAAATGCTCTGTGGATCAGACTGTGCCAATATTCAGGTCCCCTCCCCCCTCATTTGTATTGTGCCCCCCTCCACACTTTGCCCCTTCGTAAACCTGGTTTGAGTACACATACCTGGCTTCTGTGAATACCACCTCAGCACAAAAAATGGTTTGCTCACGCAAAACCAGGTTTGCGCCAGGGTAAAATTTTGAAAAATCCTGGCCCCAGACTGTAGGTAAAACATGGGTGTGGAATAGAGAGTTAAAAAAAATCTTATCTTTCATAAATGTTTGATTTTTTTCTGACATGTACTGTATGTACTCATCTAGAATTCAACCTCACATATAAGTCGACCCCCCATACCTTGTCAGTTTTAACAAAATTAAGGACATTATTTTGCTGCTCAAATTGGATGGAAACATTTGTTTTCAGACCAGTATCAGTCACATAATCATTATTTGTGGCCAGAACTGCACAGAAAATTGGATTACACAGTTGCAAAAATTGTTCACCTTTGTAAGCCAAGCAGATAGATCAACCTCACAGATAAGTTGAGTTCTCCATCTCGGGGGGGGGGGGTCTATTTTTAGCATAAAAAGTAGACTTACATGTGCATATATAAACAATACTAGGTAATAACTGAGAAAAAAAAGAACCATTGAAACACTACTAACCAGTTAAAATCGAAACAGAAAGTGATGAACTATTCTCCACTCCTTTCATAGAGGTTCAGTTATATGAGAAACTATCAGGGAAGCACTACTTAAACTGACACCCATATCCCGGAGCAATTGTGCTAACAATCAAAAACAATAAATTGTGGCTCCTTTGTGGCTTATTCACTTCCAGAATTTTTTTTTTCTGCCTAGGAAAGTGGTGAGCAATAATTGAGATGAGCAACAAATGTACGAGTTTACCCTGGAAGAGTCTCAAAATGAAAGAATTCCTTGTACTTTCATTGCATGGGTCCTCAGGCATTCTAATGTTCAAGGTCAGTTTTCTTCTAGTGTGCTCCATTCTAACCCACAGTTATCCGGGTATGACCAAAGTCATATTACTATTCTCAGAAGTAACATCCAGACCTGCATATTACAGTCAGAGGTATTTGTAAACAGAGTGGAGAAAAAAAAGTGTTTCTATTTAATAAATTAAGAATAGTGATATTTCATTGAGGGTTGAAGGAAATATACTATTGCATATCATATTTCACCTTCACCGTTTAGATTTAGGCATCCCCTGCAAGTCCTCTTGATCTTTGAAGTTCCTGTTTTGTTATCCAGATTATTCCCATACTCATATCCATTTGCTCTGCACTTCAGTTCTACGTACTGTAGTATCCAGCAGGTTACACATTGGCAGAAAGAGCTCAGTAGAGATATAGATATATCACAGAGAAATTAAATTAATTTCAATGGGATTTCATAGTAATATTTACAAGAAGAAATCACTACTTACAATACCCAGACTGCCAGTGCACATCCAAGCTTTTTTCTTCAGCAGTGACACCTGCTCTGATTCATGAGAAAGTATCAAAAACTTTTTTTTAATTTTCTTGTTTTCATTTCCACTCCTAAAATATAGCTTTAGTTGTACTTCTTCAAATTTCCCTCAATGGAGCTCACTGTGCATTCTCTTTCTGCTCTGTATAGTATCAAGAGTCTGACTTTCTGGACCTAGTGGGTTGGACAATACAGAGTCCATGGATTCCTTACTATAAAACCACATCTGCAAACATTTTTGATTTAATTTTTAATGCCACACAATCTCCCACTGTTAAAGTCTCCCCCTCTGGGGGAGGGGGGGTTGTGGCTAGCACAGAACATGGCAGATGTCGCTTAGCTGGCTCCTCTAAGCACTGTGTCTAAAATTATCTTTCAGGGCTCTTCCTACTCAACTAAAACTGCACTATCGACAGTACAGGTTACCTAAGCTATATGACATCCTGCAACAAAAAGAACAAACAGGAAAGCTGCACTTTGGTGCCATCCAGACCTCCAAGGATTCAAACGGCGACTCTCAACCGCGGGAAAGGCCCCAAAACCACAAGCCTGTGTGTGGCTTCCAGTCTACTACTACCAGCATGACAGACATAGAGAGATCTTTGGCCAGGGTGCTGGCCACTCTGGCCCATATGCAACCAGAAATGAAGGCTAGCTCCCTCAGCATTACTGCTCAGATCATGCATTTGCAGAGTGTGGTCACTGGCCTATCTGAAACCTCTGCAACTCACACTTCGCAAATTTCTGAATTGGAGCTGTGAGTGAGCAGGCTGTAGGACTCTTTATCTGAGGTTTCAAATGAAAGAAATACTTTAAAGACAGCCTTAGAAGAACTCACCACCAGGGTAGACAATCAGGAGAATTGTTCACGGCTCTCTAATCTCCAGATTGTGGTCCTCCTGGAGGGAACAGAGGGCCAGGACCCCAAAAAGAATTTGCACCACTGGCTCATTGGGCGCCTAGAACTCTCTGAGGAGGCCGCTGACTTAGAAATCGAGAGTTCCCACAGGGTGGGCCCTACCTTGAAGCCCAGTGACAGGCCCCGCCACTGCCTCATAAAATACTTAAGGTATAAGGATAAGGAGCTCATTCTTAAAAAAGCTAAAAATATGGAACCGATCTAATACAATAATACTAAAGTCCATGTTTTTCAAGATTACAGCCATCAACTACAGACGCAATGGCAGAGATTCAACAGGGTAAAATCTAAGCTGCATAATCTTGGCTGGACATTTGTGTTTATGTACCCAGTGAAACTCAGAGTGGACAGAGCTGGTAGATCCCTCAAATTTTTTACATGCCCGAAAGGTGCCAAGAGGTGGGTCACTGAGGAAGAGAACAAGGGGAGCAGAGCACAGGCCCAAGCTGAGGATGCCCAAAGGTGAAGAGCTGACACATGTTTTCTCGCTTTAAGATGTCTGACCCCCCACAGGTTTAAAGTTGGATGCTTTCAGGCCTAGTGCTCCATGGAAGGACACTCCAAGTTGGACAATTTGGTTTAATTTCCTATATTTTTTGTGTTTTTAACTATGTATCTAGGAAAACGGTGCTCTTCCAACTTGCATTGACATGAACTTACGGCCTAAAGTTACGTTACCTGTGCACTGTGGGAGATCTTATCCTCCCCCCGACTATGCCTAGCGGCATGGGTAATGGTGGGGGGGATACTTCAATTCAACATGGTGCTCACCATCAATGGCATACCTCTTTGCATGTGGCATTCGAGCTGGCTAGATGTCACAACCGCTTTTGTGCTGGATGGATGGAGTGGTGAGGCAACCACAATATGGTAAGTACTACACATTGTGTATGGGACCGATACAAGCTTCCCACTTAGCGATGCTGCAAGACACCTGACTGTTTTGCATCCAGTTTGAATAATCTCATTTAGTTGTGAGACATCTGCTTATCAGGTGTTTCAGCAGTGTTGCAACAGCAACAGCTGCTTTCATTTGGTTACCTTTATTGAATTGTTCAGCAGGTTTTGATAAGTTCTTTAGTGCAACATCTCCGTCTTTGATTTGGAGAGCCCTATCTACATGGAGTTTTTCAACATGAACAGTGCCATAATCACTGCACTTAAAATGTACTTAGTAGTTATCACATTAATGCTATCTGACAATTATTTGAAAGGGGATGTTTTACAGGTGCTGTTGTGCCTGGGGGAGGGAGGGGGGTTAACTTTTGTAAAAAGATTCATTAGAGGGATAGAATTTGTTCAGGGGCAGGCGGGTGGGAGGAGTAATTCTGTTGGGTTGAAATGGAGGATGAATCATGGAAAGCAGCTGGGTCCCATGCCCAGAGAGTGGCCTTATCATCCGGTGTGGTTGTACAAGGGGCGGATTGGGAGATAGTCAGGGTTTTTCGCTCTTGGGGGAAAAATAAGAAGGGGGCAGTACAACTTAATAAGTTTGCATATCAGTATTTGTTTGGTACACTTAATGGCCACTAGATGGCAATCATGGTGTAATCTCCTTTATGTGTATGTTTTATTTAATTGGGTAGGCAGAACAATGATAATTGTGTTGCACAATCATGGATAACACTTTTAAGATAGTGACATGGAATATCAATGGGCACAAATCTGTAATTGAGCTTAAAAAACTTTTGACTGAAGTGAGAAGGTCCAAGTGGCGGGCTGTGCTACTTCAGGAGATGCATATGTCTGCGGAGGATGCACAAAGGACGAGGGAGTTCTTGGGGGGTGTCTGGATCTCCTCCATTTTGCCTTGAAGGCTTGGGGAGCCTCAGTGTGGTTCCCTCACGGCACTGTTGTGGATATTGTAGGGCAGAAACTTGACCCTGGGGGTAGGTACACACTGGTCAGAGCTGCAATTTCAGGGGTGGGAACAATATCAGTTGCCTCTATATATGCTGCTAATGTTGAAGACTCAAGTTTTTTTCAAAGATTGGCATTGGACATGGTGGGTTTGCCCGTGCCTTGGATCCTGAGAGGTGACTACAACTATGTCACTGACCCTATATTGGATTGATCCAACCCTTTGCCTGTTCTGTTGTCTAGGAATGCAAATGCCCTGATGACATTAGCATCAGAGTACAATCTGGTGGACATTTGGAGACACATGAACCCCTCAGGAAGAGACTACAGCTTCTTCTCCCACTCCCACCACTCTTATTCCAGGCTTGATAGGCTGCTCATCTCCCCCTCACTGATACCAGGAGTCGGGGGGGGGGATACACTATTCCTCTATTCTCCTCTCAGGCCACGCCTCCCTCTGCATGTACCTAGCTATTCTGGGTACCCCTGTCAGGCCTAGACAATGGAAGCTAGACCCCTTACTCTTAAAAGACCAAAATTACATCTCTATGATGAATAAATCTATTCAAGAGTTTCTATATTTTAATAAAAGAGGGGGTGCATCACACCAGTCTAGATGGGAAGCCTTGAAGGCATTTGTTAGGGGGTAGACCCTGGCCTATTTGGGCCAATGTAGGAAAACAGAGGAGGGGGAGCTGGAATTCCTTAGATCCAAAATTTAGGCATGTGAAACCGCACACAGGTCTTGCCCCACTATGCCTCTTTACAATGTCCTACAGAAGCTGAAGTGACGCTATAACCTATTGGGTACCGCTAAACTAGAATGAGCTACTCTTCTCTCTAGAGCTGGGACATACTTTGATGGGGATGGGGGGAAGCGACTAGCATGGCAATTGAGACATAGAGAAACCGAGAAAATGATGGGCCAGATACATAATGAGGTGGGACAGCTTGTACAGGAGACAACAGCCATTGGTAATGCATTTTTCACTTACTATAGTACCCTGTACACCTCTGAAGTATCATCCTCTCAACAGGAGAGTGAACTTTTCTTCAGAGACTCCCCCTGTCAAGCCTGGAACCCAGCATGACCAGTGAATTAGACTCTCCTCTCCATCTGGACGAGGTGTCATCAGCCCTGAGAGTTTTGCAGGAAGGAAAAGCACCAGGCCCTGATGGACTACCCATACATTTTCTTAAGGCCTTTACCCCCATATTAATGGAGCCATTATATGACATGCTTATGGAAAGCCTTGATGGGGGCATACTCCCCCCCACATGGTCAGCAGCCATCATGGTCCTGCCAAAACCGGGGAAGGACCCCTACCAGGTCATAATGTTGCATACTTAATAGTGTACGACATTATGGCTAACCCGGTACAGCACAGTATGCTACTGCTACTGGTGCAATACCGCATATACTGCTGTACATGGTATTGCACCAGTAGCACTTTCCCAGGCAGAGGATAAGACCTCTGCTGTGAACAAGTTCTGGCTAGCAGCTGTCGTGGCTCACAGGACTGAGCCACAGCAGTAGGAATCCAGGCGCTGCGTCTGAGACAGTGTTTGATTCCCTGTCCCAGAAACATTTTATTTTTCCCAACTTGTGCACTCCCCAAGTTGGACCCCCCCCACCGGAGTTGAGAATCTTTAGTGGGGGGGTCCGTGGGGCACAGCCCCCAGTAACAGGGGGTGTGGGGAGTAGAGCCCCCCCACAGAAAAAAGACATGCCTCATGGCATAAATCACGCTGTATTGGCAGCGCGATTTTGCCATGTGGCATAATGTCTTGCGACATTATGACCCCATGCCAGAAGGACCAACCATCTGCCCTTCCTATATACCTATCTTCCTATTCACTGCAGATTATAAAATATTTACCAAAGCTCTGGCCTCATGCCTAGATCCATTACTAACTAGCGTGATTGACCCCGACCAGTCTGGATTCGTGAAAGGCCGTTAAGGGAAACACAATATTAGGTGAACTCTAAACATAGTTCACAGGTGGGGAAGGAACCACCAGAAGCATGGAGCAGCTGTGTTAGCACTGGATGCAGAAAAGGCATTTGACCATGTGGAGTGGGGGTATCTCTTCCAAACATTGGAGAAACTGGGCCTGGGTCCACACTTTAGGAGCTGGATCCACACTTTGTACACTAAACCACAGGCTTGAATAGCAATAAATGGCACCATTACTCCCATGTTTGACCTAGGCCGGAGGACTCACCAGGACTGCCCCCTGTCACCTCTGCTCTATGTTATGTCCCTTGAACCATTGGCGGCAGCCATTAGAGAACACAAGGGAATTAGGGGAGTATTGGGAGGGGGCTGCAAACATAAAATAGCTATGTACATGGATGAGCTTCTTTTATATCTACAGCACCCCACACAGGTCTTGCCCAATGTCCACCTCTTGATGAAAACATACGGTGAGTTCACCGGGTATAAAGTTAATTGGACTAAAAATGAACTTCTCCCAATTGGTTTACATGAGAAAGCCTTATTAATCTCAAATTTGGAGGACTTACAACTAGTTAGCAGAATAAAATACCTGGGAACTGTCTTATTGGCCTAAACAAGGAAACTGTATATTTTAAACTTTAAGCCTCTTCTGCAGGGATTAACAGATGATTGTGACTGATGGACAGGTCTCCCAATATCACTGATAGGAAGAGTGGGGGTGGTCAAGATGTCCATCCTCCCCAAATGTTTATACTTATACCAGTCACTTCCAATTCACCTACCCAAAGTGGCTTTTAAGTGCCTAATTGATATAATCCATAACTTTTTATGGCGGGGTGGAGCTGCAAGAATTAGGAGAGCAGTGCTGCAGATGGCCCACAGGGGGGGGGCCTCGCTTGACAAATTTCCTGGGATATTATTGGGTGGCACAGCTCACCTTCATCCTTGTAGGCACAGCCCCCACAACTTTCTCCTGGTTAAAGCTGGAGGAGGGCTCCCTCATGGGCTCCCTTAAAGAGGAATGCTTGGCAGCAGCATTGGGGGGCTCCCTCCACCAGCTCTGGCCAACCCTTTTAGGGTCAACACACTCAAGGTCTGGTTAGAAGTACATAAAAACCTAGGTCGCCCCCCAAGGGACTTACCCTACTCCAGACTGCTGGCAGTTGTTAAAGGTAGAGGCTGTTGCTCTGTTCCCTTACTACAGAGACTCCTAGAGTGGAAGCGAAAGGGATTGCTCTCAGTTAAATCAGCTTTATGAGGGAGACTTTCTCAAACAGTTCTCCACCATCTGTAATGAGTGGAATATACAACCTGGGGATTTTTTTGTCTATTTAACAATAAGACAGAGGTGTGGAATGGCTCTGACACCTGTCAATGGCTGGCCTTCCCCATCACCATATAAGGAAGAAATGTTCAGGCCCCAACCCAGGCAAAAGCCACTTACCATATTTTATCGGACGTTGCAGAATCAGACTGGTACAGCAGCAGCAGATGATATCAGGGAGAAGTGGAGCAGTGATTTGCTTATCCACATAGGCCCCAAGACCTGGAGACTGGATTGTCAACATCTGCATTCTGCTTAAAGTTGGACCAGCATAACATTCTGTGGTGATTTGCATATGCAGCCCATGATGTTTTGCATTGTGGGGGCATGTGTGATTTTGTATTTTCTTGAAACTTGGCTTCCCAGCCAAATGCCCTTTGGGGTAACCCTTGCCTTGGTGTTTGAGCACAGAGGTTCTTTGTCTTTTAAATAGTTTTTATTTTAATGGGTTCACCACAATATATCCAAGGCACACTGCCTTAAGGGTAGCTGGTCCATTCCACTGGGGTGTCAAACAGACGAGACATACTGATGAGTCCTGGTAGGACGAAACACGTGTCTATGTCTTCTGTTAACACCCTTTGCAAACTGTGTGAGAGGCCTTTCGGCACCATGCAATTCTGCTTAAAGTTGGACCAGCATAACATTCTGTGGTGATTTGCATATGCAGCCCATGATGTTTTGCATTGTGGGGGCATGTGTGATTTTGTATTATCTGCAACTATGCTTCTGTAGTAACAAACTGAGGCAGGTTCAAGTCAACTTTCTTTACAGAGCATATATAACCCCCCAGAGACTCCATTAAAGGGACCCACAGAAACCTGCAGAATGTCCTAAGTATTCTAGGGAGAAGGGAGAATTCCTAGACCTGGCTCTTACCTCTCCAAGGGTTGCCCCCTTCTGGTTCACTGTACACCAGTTAATGTGTGGGGTCCTGGGCTATAGTCCTTCAAAATCACCCCTTGAGTTTCTCCTTGGTGCTGATCCTCAGCATCCCAGGGTTAGACTGCATTGCCCACTACGGTCCTTGACATTGCTTACAGCTTGGAAAACTATTGCACAGACCTGGATGTCCCCCTCCTCTCCCACTATCTCACAATGAGTGCAGAATCTTAAATCTTGTATGTCCCTGGAGTGAACTCAATAGGAGCAATGGGACAAAATCAGGAATTCATGAAAATATGGGGGCCCCTGATAGAGGCCATTGAAAATTGTATATTTCCTATGTCTTAATCCGCCTAAGCCCAGAATAACAGCATATATTGGCTGCACATCTTCATAAGTTAATCGTTAAGTGTACCTAATCATATTTATTATATGTATAATCGACTATTCATTTTATTACAATGTACTGTACTTAATGCCTGATTTTTGTAAACCAAATGTTCATCGAATACCATGATGTACTGTTTCTCCCTCCTTTTAATAAAATATTTTGACAAAAATAAAGTCTGCCCCTTCCAGCCAATTATTTGCAAATAGAATTATTCCATCCCTCACCCAGATTTCACCCCCCTGTATCTCAAAGTAGCCTTTACTAGTAGAAAGAGGACAAAACAATACTTCCTATTTTCAACAATGTCCCCGGGGGGGGGGGAGTAAAGTTGCTAACCAATTGTTCAATGTTTGTGGAACTGCAAAGAGGTATTTAGTGCTTCTGTAACTCGTAGTGCTTTTTGTAGCATAACTCTATTCCCACCCTTGAGCAGTTGGTATGTAGGTAGGAATTTGTAGGGACTAGAAGGCCCCAAAAGATACCTTCTTCAACTCATGGAGAGTATGATCCCCTGGCACTCAGAAGAGGAAAACCCCTCAGGTGGAGGAAACCTCTGAGGACCCATGGTCAGTGGTCTGCCCATCCTCCAGGCATACCAAAAGGAGAAGGTCCTAGCTTCTAGTAACCATAATTAATTTGAGATAGGTGAATTACTTGGAGAGATGACAGTCCATCCTTGATCCAGGGATGACGTAGGTGGAATGATTATCCTGAGATTGAAGAGCAGGTCATTTCTGAAGGAGAGGTAGAATCCTATGTGAAGCGAATCCAGTTGAAGAAAGGTGAAGAAAGTCCAGAATTCCGAGGTGATGAAGTATGCTTGTCCAAAGGGATTGCTTGAGTATTATGAGCAAGGAGAGCACGATTTGATAGATATGGTACAAGACAGTGCATGGTGGGAATGTGATGATTTGTGAAGCCATAGGTGAATGATCCGACTTGTGTAAAGTTTGACTGTTAAGATAATGTCTGGAGGCAAAGAATTTAATAGTGAGCAATGAATAGCTAAGTCGGTATCTATATAGTAGAAAATGAGTATGGAAGAGTCTTTGGGTGCCTGATAGGAGTACTGCCATAAGTGATTCGTAGATGAATAGAGGAAAACTTGTTGATGCAGTCCAGAGGGTAACCCAATGTATATAGAGAATAAGTGGCAGTTCGGTATAAGGAATTGGATGGCTTAGTTGGGCATGATGTCATAACTGTATTTGTAAATACTCAGCTGGTTCACTGGCAGATGTAAATACAGGTAGTTCCGTGGCATTATTGTCCATGAGATGCACTGAGGTGGCTTATGGTTGGTTAGGTTTACAGGTAATCTGATGCTGAACACTTGAGAGACACTTGGAGGCTGATATATGGAGAGTCTGTAGGCTGAATTGGAAGTGAGGTTGAGTAGTGTGGAATGCCACAGGATCTTAGTGCTATAGCTGATTAAGACCAGTTGGAAGCATGACATGGTTAGTGAATTTACCTTAAGTATTGTGGATTTCTGGATGGAAATCGGAAGAGCCTGTTCTTGATCATGGTCTTTACTGGAAAGATTAATGTATATAATTCGTGAAGGAGGGCTGGAGGGTCCTCTAATAGGGAGGTTAACTCGACTGAAGGTATAAGATGGAGAAGTGTGGATGATTGTATGAGGAATGGTAATATCCAGGAGCCAAAAATGATGGTTTGGATTGTGTGGTGATAGTAAGCAACTAGGCAGAATATTCAAGAAGACAGCTGGGAATGTCTTAGAACAAGCAATGTCTGTTGCGGACATAAGATTCTAATAACATGGTCAATGAATTCAGTGATAGTAGGAAGCTGTGGAATGGAACTAGGTAATGTTTGAGGTGCCATGAGGTATCTTGTGAGTCCAGAGATCTGGAGGAGTGATGATGGAGAGTAAGTCAGAGCATGACAGAAGACGTTACATCCTTTTATGCGAGAGGATAGCCTGTGAGGTATGGTAGACAGGAAAATCCCCCGAGACGGAATGGTCATGATATGTGGGGAGTATCCAATGGAGAGATGGGAATGTTTCTAGCGTCCAGTCAACTGAGACTCTGGAATCATTGAGGGGAGCTGATTGGGTAGTATGGAAAACTTTAAAGTAACTTAAGTGTTTCAGAGGCATGTTCTCCAATGAACGTGAGCTAGAAGTAGATTCCTCAAGTGAAATGAACAGTGATCCATCGAGTAGTGGATGGGAGCTGTAAGGATGGCCAGAGTGGGAGTATGCAATAAATAAATAAATGAGGGTAGAAGTTGCATGAGTATGAATACTGGCCAGGGATATGGAAGGATGCCCAAAAGAACCACAGCATACAGAACAAAGCCCCAAGCCTGCAAGGTAGAGATGGAAGGGACACTATCTGAAGATGAAAGGAAAGTCCAGAGGGAATCCTGATGGACTGAAGGACCGATCCAGGAAGGCGTCGAGATGAATGAAGCAGGAAGACATACTGTGCTGAAAGGAACTGAACTGGGTCAGCTTCTCAGCGAACTGCAGCGGAATGTGGAAGGCTGTAGCAGATCCCTAGAAGAAGAGCCATGAAAGGCCAAGGGGTGAAGGAATGCTCCAAAAGCAAGTGGGTTGAGGTACTTCAGTTCACATCTGACGAAGGCTGCAGTTGATGAATAGAAAGAAGGGAAGGTGCTGGACCAAAGAAGGATGGAGTTTCCACACCTGAGAGAAAATTAAACTCATACAGCAACTGGAAGGGGTGACCTGCAGCAAGGAAGTCCCAGAGGCAGTCAAACTGGATTGAGATACATACTGGACCAGCTGGCAAGATCCAAACATGAGGGACAGGAGGTCAAGGGGTTCAAGGATGATGGTCATGGATGAGCGGGATGGCAAGGGTGAGAGAAGGATGGTAGTTAGACCGATAAAAGGGTCCAGAGTCTGGAAGGAAGTGGTAATCAGGTAGGATATGGAAATTGTATAGGAGGGAACTGCAAGTGCAGATGCAGGCTTCTAACTGAAGTGGGTGAGGTGAGATGATGGCATGACATTCCAGATAATAGTTGAGGGTGAAGGCATGATTGGGACATTATGAAGTCCAGAAGTGAGCTGCAGGTGATGGTCCAATGAAGAGCAAGTAAGATTGAAACAGTTGATTGTAGAAATGAGCTTCCAGGCTTGGTAAATGAGGAGAGAGAACTAGTCTTTGATACCACTCTATGGAAGTAGGAGGATGAAGACAAATGAGTCATGGAAGACCATTCCAGAAGGGAGTGGCAACTGGGAAAGAGACAGAGGATACAATAATCCAGTGGATCCAGAGACAGGCTACCACTCCTTCATGTCAATGAGATGATGTACAGTTGATGTCAACAGGCACAGCTGATAGTGGAAGGCAGTTGGAGTGTGCTGGTTCCTTTTCTAAAGGGAAGTGGTAACCCGTATCAGGTGAATGATGCAGGGAGTGGAAACAAAGATGCATGCTCAGGCTCTGAACCAGGGAGGTTAAGTTGATGAGACTTGAGGGACAGCTGCAGGCAAGGACGAATGTAGACAGTGAACAGGACGATGTCCAGTTCCAGAATGGCTGGCATCCTATAGCAGGTTGAGAGTGGACACATAAGAAGCAGCGGAATGAAACTCAGCATCCATCCATGATGGTTGAAGCACAATGATCTTGACTGGCTGTAGCTAGGAGATAGAGGATGAAGAGAGTATATAGTTGAAGAAGTTCCAATCCTGAAGAAAAGCGGCAATCTGTATCGGAAATGAGATACAGACAGCGGACACAATCAAATGCGGATTCAGGCTCCCAGTCATGGAAGTTGGGGGGGGTAGGACAGTGTCTTGAGGCTGCAGACTAGGTAGGATGGAGAAGGCAATTTGGGCAAAGTCAAATTCCTGAATGGAAACGGCATCCAGATAATGGGCTGAAAATGCATAAAGTTGAAGCGATGAAATGTATATGCAGGTATCCATCCAAGCCGTTTGGGCAGACTGATCTTGACTTGAGGCATCTTAGACATCGGTAGATTGATAATGGCACATAGGGGAAAGAAGTTCCATTCCCAAAGGGAAGCAGCAACTGGTATGAGGTAGAGAAGGCATGGTATGACTCAGTAGAGTGTAGACATGGCTCCCATCCCTGGTAGTTGGGGCAAGCTAACCTTCACTCAATGCTGTCCAGCAAAGTTAAGGATGGAGGATGTCGGGTCCGAACATCGTAGGAGGTAATGGTTGCAATGGAATCCCATCCCGGTAGACAGGGGAAGCCTACCTTCACTCAGCAGCTCAGAAGGTATGAGTTAGGGATGGAGTCTGGAATACTGCTGGTATTGGCTGGAAATAGCATGTACAATGCTGTAAAGAGAGAGTAGATGTATAGCAGGAAGCAGGGAGAGGATGAAGAATCAGTAAATGACATGGGAATACGTAGAAAGGCAAGTTTGATAGGCATAGGACAGAGATGAAGTGTAGGGGGAAGTGCATTGGAGCATAAAATAGAGGAAGGAAAAACACTCAGAACAAAGGCATGAACAAGAGAAGGCAGAAGATTCTAGCAATTGAGGTTGAAAACTGTATGAGAGCCTGGTTTGGTTGGTAATGAACTGTTTGGAATGGCACCATTTAGCAGCAGGAAAGCATTTGATATTGATTATGCTGTGTGGAGCATTTTGTTTTCTTCCACATAGTCCAGTTACCAACAGATTCATGCTCCAGAAGGAGCATAAAGTAACCAGATCTGAAACTAAAGTGGGAAACATGTGCCAAGTTGATGCCCATGAGAAATGTAGATGCCCGTTAAAGTAGAAAGGCAAGGTATGTCTATAGGTTGGAAGAGATACTGTATGTAATAGTCCCGCAGTATTGGAGTAAGGAATGTGTGGTTTTAATGGAGTAGGTGGAGGTGCAGGTAGTGGTATCAGAAGCAACCAGAATGAAAAGTGAGATGAGACAAATGGGAATAGCAACAGTGGGCAGAATGAGGCAAGCACAGTACCGCATGTTATATATAGTGGTGTAGACAACACGGGCAGGCCAGTTGTGCGTCTGACCCATCTCCCCCCGTGTATCACTGCAGCCAAACGGCGGTAACAGAAATGAAATCCAGGATGCTACTGGACTGCATCTGGGCCATAAATCCTAAGCTAAACCCGAGAGATGGCATGAGGCTGGTAAAATAATTAGCATGTTCTAGTGATTGTACTGCAGATTGTATGCAGAGAGAGGTACTTACAGAGCGAGGGAGGTCAAATCAGAGCTCCATCTGCTAACAAGTAAGTATTGACGAGCAGGAGAAGCAAGGCCTGTCCACAGCCAAGATCCTGGTTATGGAGGAGGAGCTCACAGGCCACTGAAGCTAAAGAGGCAAAGGGGATGTTTACAGGGAGAACAGGAAGAGGGAGTATGTGCAGAAGGGAAGGCAGGACGGAACAAGAAAGTTCATAAACGGTGGTCGGAGGGGAGGTAAAACGAGCGGTTGGAGGGGGGCTAAAATCCCAAAAGAAAGAACAAAAGAAAATATAGTGCAGTGGTCTAAGGCTCTGAGCTGAAAATCTGGTGACATCCAGCAGACCAGACCTGGGTTTGAATCCCACAGCTTCTACTTGCATACTGTGTGACTCTGAGCAAGTCACTTAACCTCCTTGTGCTCCCAGGTCGCTCCTGTAAAAAAGCTTTCAGCTTAGTGTGCTATACCTGGTTAAACAACAACTAAAAAAAAAAAAAAAAAACATGAGACAGGAGAACCCAGGACAACTGGGAAAGGGTGAAGAGAAGACAGGAGCTGAGAGGCGGCGTGGCCGGGGAGAAGGAAACCAAAGAGAAAAAGGGAGAGCAGGCAGACACAAGCACAGATGGG
Source organism: Neoceratodus forsteri (assembly GCA_016271365.2). Lineage (NCBI taxonomy): Eukaryota > Metazoa > Chordata > Ceratodontiformes > Ceratodontidae > Neoceratodus > Neoceratodus forsteri. The sequence continues at coordinate 126,903,034 of CM028136.1, read as the reverse complement.
AAAACAAAGACAGGAGGAGAGAGAAGGCACAGGAGGGGAAAATGACAAGAGCAGAAACAGCAGCATGAGAAAGTACAGCTGCACAAGCCACACAGGGAGCCCAGGGACAAAAAACACTCCCTAAGCAAGGGATGTGCGTTAGTGGAGGGCTTAAGTACAGGTTGTGGGAGGAGCTATTCCCCACATTGAGCCACGGGCTAGCCCTCCCAAAATTGAACCACATTAAGCTGTTGGTGGTATTTTACTGAATGAGGGAATTTTGGCCAGGACAACTAGGAAATACCTTCACACATTTTGAGAAGTGCTGTGGGATCTTTAATGTCCACCTAAACAACCATAAGAAAAGGACATTGCCTTAAAGTAGCATTAAGAGGACAGCAAACCCCATAAGAAACAATATCCCCCAGTACTGCATCTGGGTGCCAGCATTTATGCTATGAGCTCAAGCCCATTGTAGGACCAGAACCTATGACCTTCTAGCCCAGAGAAAATTTGCTGCCAGCAGAGCCACACTGACACCTAGTGTATTACCAAATTATTTTATGGTGTATACTCTGGAGTTAGGGATTGAAGTAGACATTAACGTCCATTGTCCATAGAGGGAGGATGGCTCAAGAGCAATGTAGAGGGGGGATGGGTCAGGGGCAACATGAGGAAGAATTTTTTCATGGAGATGGTGGTGACACATGGAATGGCCTTCCTGAGGAGGTTGTGGGGTCAAAAACAGTGGGAAAATTCAAGAATGCATGTGACAGACATAAGGCAATTCTGGTGGGGGTTAGAAAGAAGTAGACTATTGGTTAACTAGGATCTGCAGCTTATCCATTACGTAGGGAAATGAGCAGACTGGGTGGGCCAAGCGATCCTTATCTGACATCAAAGTCTATGTTTCTGTTTTTATTGAGTGTGTTCCCCTGCTGTCTCAAGGACAGTATCTGGTATCGGATCTGTCTTGATTTGTGATTCTGATCAACATGGAATGTCAATATTTAAACAGCTTACTGTCATGGCTATACCTAAATTCTTATCTGCCAGACATGTGATGCCAGCGCCTGAAGTAAGAACCCTACAGATCAAGTCATCGTAACTTGACACAATTATGGTACTGTGGTTATAAAATAAGATGGCTGAGGAGATAGGGGTTGGCAAAGGGAAGTAGGAAAATTAAAGGGAAAAAAGGAAACAGGAATATTGGACCTTGGTTTGAGGAAAACATGATGTGATGCATAGTATGGTCTAACTGCTTCCCCGCAAACAGTAGGTAGCAGAGAGATGAAGATGCATACCCTGACCTGACAATCAGATGGACACATCTGCCCATAATTTATGTCAGGGGAGAGAAGAGCTGAAGATAGAAGTAGAGAATTCTAATTCCAGACCGCAGGTATGTTACTCGCACAAAACATCTCAATTTATATTTCCCCAGATAATTAGGGGCCCCATAGTCAAACTATTAGTACAGTGCTAACAGGCTTAGTGCCACACCATATTAAAAAGTACAATTAGTGCATTAAGTTGTTTGCATGATTACAGTAAATAAACCATGAGGTGAACCTGTTGCATGCATAGAAACATAGAAGTTGATGGCAGATAAGGACCGCAAGGCCCATCCAGTCTGCCCATTTTATTTCTACCTTATGAATGTGCCTTAGGCCTTTACTCTGTCAATGGCCTATCTATTCATACTCATTTGTATTGCTCCCTTATGCCTATCCCAATGCCTGTTTGAAGCCCTGCACTGTATTCATATCCACCACTTCCTGAGGTAGGCTGTTCCATGCATCCACCACCCTTTCTGTGAAAAAGAATTTCCTCACATTACCCAGTAATCAGCCTCCCTCTAATCTCATGCTGTGTCCCCTTGTCCTGCTATTTTTCTTATATTGAAACATGTTAGACTCTTTCACCTTGTTAATGCCCTTATGGTGTTTAAATGTTTCGATCATATCACCTCTCTCCCTCCTTTGCTCTAGAATATACATATTGAGCTCTGTTAATCTGTCCTCATATGTTTTCTGATGCAGTCTCTGCACCATTTTGGTTGTCTTTCTCTGGACTGCCTCCATTTTGTTAATGTCCTTGTGCAGGTGCAGCCTCCAATACTGCACGCAGTACTCCAGATGGGGCCTAACCAGTGTCTTGTAAAGAGGGATTAGTGCCTCCCTCTTACAACTTGTGATACCGCTACTAATACACCCCAACATCCCCAAGCCTTATCTACTGCTTTAGAGGTCTGCTTTGATGATTTTAGGTCATCTGTGATGATGATGCCCAAGTCTCTTTCTTCCTTTGTGATTGCCAGCAACTCCCCTTCCAACCTATAGGTGGCTTCAGGGTTTCTCTTCCTTATGTGCATGGATCTTGCACTTCATTGTATTAAACCCCAGTTGCCACTCTTCTGACCATTTTGCCAGTTTGTCCAGATCTTTTCTCATTCTGCCCACCCCATCTGGATCATCTACTCTGTTGCAGATCTGGGTGTCATCTGCAAACAGACAAATCTTACCCTCCAGTCCATCTGCAATGTCACCAATGAAGATATTGAAGAGGGCTGGCCTCAGCACTGATCCCTGAGGTACCCCACTTGTGACTTGCATCTCTTCTGACTGTATACCGTTTACCACCACTCTCTGTTTTCTGTCTGCCAACCAGTTTGCCACCCAGTTGACCACTTTCTGACCCATCCCAAGCCTACCCATCTTACTAATCAATCTTCTGTGTGGAACAGTATCAAAAGCTTTGCTGAAGTCAAGGTAGGTGACATCAAATGCACCCCCTTGGTACACCACTCTAGTTACCCAGTCAAAAAAATCTATGAGATTAGTTTGACAGGACCTTCCTGTTGTAAACCCATTTGTCTTGGATCCTGTGCTCCTATGGATTCCAGGTGTTGCACTATCCTTTCCATAAGGAGTGCCTCCATAGTCTTGCCCACTACTGAGATAAGACTGACTGGTCTGAAGTTCCCTGCCTCCACCCTGCTACCACTCTTGTGAAGCGAGATCACGTGAGCCCTTCTCCAGTATTCTGTGTCCTCTCCTGTGCTCAGGGACTCACTAAACAGTTCTGATAATGGCTCTGCTAGTTTCCTCCTTTGCTTCTTTAGAACCCTGGGGTGTTTGCCATCCGGTCCCATTGTCTTGTCTACCCTGAGCTTAGTGAGCTCTTGTGGGACCCTTTCTTTTGTGAAGGGACTTGTGCACACCTCCCTCCCCCATGTGTCCATGTTGCCGAGCTGTGGGCCCTGCCCTTCCTTCTTCTCAGTAAATTCTGAGCAGAAGTATCTATTAAGGATAGATGCTTTTTCTTGGTCCTCCTCCATACACTCCCCCTTACCCCCTTTGATATTAGCAATACCCCCTTCAGACTTTCTCCTTTTATTAATGTATCTATAGAAAGTCTTGTCTCCTTCTTTTACTGTTGGTGCTAGTGTTTCCTCAGTTTGGTCCTTTGCCTGCCTTACTGCCTTCCCTGCTTCCCTTAGGGAAGTTTGGTATGCCTCCCTATCTTCGTCCCGCTGTGTTCCTTTATATTTCCTGAAGGCCAGTCTTGGCTCTGACCTTTTCTGCTACTATTTTTGATAACCAAAGTGTTTTTCTCCTTCTTTTGCTCTTGCTTTTTTCGCTAACACAATGGGATGTTGCTTCAAGTATTGCATCCTTATTGCTTTCCAACTTTGCCTGTACCCCCTCGCATGTATTTCTTCTTGCCAGAGCTAACTTAACTCTGTTGGCCATCTTATCAAAGGCAGCACCTCTGAAGTATCATATTTTTGCGTTAGAATGGGATGATTTAATTCTAGGGGCCAAATTGAACCATACCATGTGATGGTCACTGACCCCCACGTCACTTTCTACCTGGAGTTCTGTGACCCTTTCCCCGTTAGTCCATTATTATGTTCACTTGCGCACATGCGCAAGGAACATCTTGGGAGAATGGGACACTTTGGAGGTGTGCCTCTCCTGAGCAATCCCCTGCTCCCTTGAGCAGGCGTGGCAGTCCTGCACCAATCTGCACCGGTGCTGTGTATAACAGCAGTGGTCTTCTCTTCAAAGAAAACCACCGCTGTGTGCTTGCACCATGTCATGCCCTTCCCAAATCTTTGCTGCCACGCTGGGGGCCCACCCCAGTGTGGCAAACGTCCTGTGTCGTCTGCCGATGGGGTGCCCAATCCCCGTCGGCTCCGCAACCCAGCCATCCTTCTGCCATGCTGGGGCCCACCCAGCGTGGCAAATGTCCCGCATTGCCAAAGTACAAAAAAAAAAACCTGTAAATTAGCGGTTCCACGCAGTCTCCCTCCCCTCCCACAACCCGCACCCACCCACTCACTTGCCTCCTCCACCCCCCACCCCATACTTACCTCTGGAGCTCGCCGTGACGATCGTCGCTGGACCGGGAACACGTCTGCACTCTTCAAAGCCAACGCGAACTGCAGAAATGCTGTAAGCTGTATAATGGGCTAGATGGGCTTTTCAACTTTGTTGCATATCTCAGGCATTTTTTGGAATTTTTGCACCAAATTTTCAACATGGGGTTTTTGGGACCCCTTCTCATGAATTCTGTCACTGTCATGGTGTTATTCAGGCCCTAAGGGTGATTTCGCAGTCACTGCATGAAATCACCTTTTGGGCCTGATTAATAAATGACAGTGCCAACATCTCATAAGGTGGGCTTTCTCAAAAGCCTATTTGGGTTGGTGGAAATCCTAAAAATGCTGTTTCTATTTGTCAGTTGTGCAGTTCCTATGCACACTCGTAAGTTCACGATTTTCAATATTTTCCTCCAGATTTTCAACATTGCCATTTTACACACCTCCTCATGAGCAGTACAGCTGTCATTTTCATCCTGCCCAAAATGTGGTTTCGCCATGTAGCGCTGGCACAGTCGTGTCTTGAACTCTCAATATGGGACACATTAAGAAAATCACAGTGTCACTCTTCATGAACAGAATATAAAATGGCTATGTTGAAATGGTGAAAAAATTCTAAAAATGACTGTTTTGCGAGCATGAGCTTATGGTTCTTCTCATGAGCTCGTAAGTTCTCAAATTTTCAATATTTTCACTCCAGATTTTCAACATTGCCATTTTACCACACCTCCTTATGAGCAGTACAGCTGTCGTTTTTCACATCCTGCCCAAAACGTGTTTCCACCCATGTAGCACACAATGGCGCAGTCGGTGTGCAAACTCAATGTATGGGACACATTAAGAAAATCACAGTGACACTGTTCATGAGCAGAGGTCTTAAAATGGCTATGTTGAAAATTTGGTAAAAAATCCTAAAAATGACTGTTTCACGAGGCGTCTGCGTTCGCAGTTCTCGCATGCTCAAGCGTTTGCGAATTTTCAATATTTTCCTCCAGATTTTCAACATTGCCATTTTACCACACCTCCTCATGAGCAGTACCAGCTGTCATTTTCACATCCTGCCCAAAGCGTGTTTCCAACCATGTAGCGACAGTGGCAGAGTCGATTGTTGCGAAATAAATTTATGGGACACATTAAGAAAATCACTGTGACACTGTTCATTAGCAGAGGTCTTAAAAATGGCTATGTTGAAAATTTGGTGAAAAATTCTAAAAATTACTGTTTCACGTATGGTGCATGATACCCTCACCTGCGCTCATAAGTTCAACAATTTTCAATTTGCACTCAATAAGTTCCAAATACCTAAACAGCACATAGAAGCAAGCAACATTCAGCATTGACAAATGCTTGTACTTCTTTGTCACTGATTTTTTTAAGCCATGTCCAAGTGCCAAATACCACTGCAAATACCTGCAAGTGAACGTTCGGCATTGACAAATGCTTGTTAGATCTAGGATAGCCCTGTGTCTTGTGGGTTGTTGTACCAGTTGTTTGAGGCCCTCCCCCAGCAGGAATCCACTATGTGTCTAGTTCTGGTGGATGTTCCTGCTGGTATTGACCAATCTGTATCGGGCATGTTGAAGTCTCCCATTATCAGAACCTCCCCTTTAGCTGTCATGTTTTGTATATCTTTTAACAGTAATGTGTCTATGTCCTCTCCCTGGTCTGGAGGTCTGTAGACAACCTCAGTTTGTATGGCTATCCAATTTCCTGTTTTCAGGTGACCCACAGTTCTTCTGGCTCCTTATGTGTATTCTGAATTTCTGTAGCTTTGGTATTTTCATTGACATAAAGGGCCCCCTCCCCTCCCATTTTTGCACCTCGGTCTCTTCTGAACAGTACATAGCCAGGTACTGAAGTCTCCCAAGTGTGATTATTGGTGAACCATGTCTTTCTAATGGCTACTATGTCCAGTTTAGCCTCTGTCATTGTTTTCTGCAGGTCTGGGATCTAGTTTTCCAGACTGTGGGCATTTGTGTACATGATTTTCCATTGTCCAGATTTCGGTGCGTTAGTTGTTGGGCAAGGTCCGGCATTTCCCCTGAATGTTGTATGGGGAGCTGGAACTTTTTCCTTTCCTGGTGATGCAAATGAACTACAAACATGCTGAACTTCTGTTTGATCACTAGCTGAGAGGGGAAGGGTGTTCTTCCCATTCGATGTATCAGGTGTTACACCCCTCTCCCCATTGGCTAGTTTAAATATTCTGCAAAGATGTCAAACTTCTACCCCAATGCACTGACTTCCTCCTTAGTCAGATGCAGTCCATTAAATTTAAAGAACTTTCGTTCCCAAAACTGTTGCCAGTTATCTACACATTTGTGTCCTTTTTCCTGGTGCCAGCCCTTGAGCCACATGTTTAGCTCCCCTATTTCTTCTTCTCTGACCTTCTGTCCATCTGCCCCCCTCTTTCAGACTGGCAGGATCTCAGAGAAGGAGATGCCGGACAAAATGGATGACAGTTTGTCTCCCAGCCTGGTCAGGTGTTCCTTGGTCTCCACAACTGACCTGCTGGAGAGATCGTTAGTCCCTATGTGTACCAGGACATCAATGTTTTCTCCTGCTTCCTGCACGATTTTAGCAATGCGGTCAGTGTCTCTCCATGCTGATGTACCTGGGAGAGTCTGACCATTACCCCCTGCTGGAGGTAGGTAACAACTCCCAAATCATGGAATCTCCTATGATCAGAAGTGCTTTTTGTGTGGCTTTTTTTTTTGTTTTGGTCCCTGTTTTGGGTGAGTTTTGTTGTGCTAGCTCCTGTGCTACAGTGTCCTGCTGTGCTGTGTCCTCTGCCCCTTTGTTTGATTTTGGAGATAGAGGCAGATACCTGTTTGTAGTTTTTATATGGTTTGCAGAGGTGATACGTTGGAGAGCACTGAGTGATGGGGCACCCGATTTGCCCCTTCTAACCACCTGCCAACTTCCCAGACCAACTAACCTCTGCAATCGAGTGCTTCAGTTGGATGTTGGGGAAATGGCAGGTGGTTGTCATAATATATTTCCTCCTGAATATGAGATTTGAGATGTGTATTCTCTGCCCATGCTGCCTGGAGCTGAGCCCTTAGATCTCCAATGGTCCAGCATGTAGGACAGCCTCCTAAATCCTGTATAACTGCCCTTTTGAAAAGTGTCCCACAGTGCCTGCAGTTAATATCCATTCCACTTGAGTTGCCAAGTTTATAACCTAATCTGAATAATTAGAAAGAGGAAAATGAAAGCAGAAGTTTGATTTTTTTGGGGGGCGGGGTTTGTATAACTTTTTAAAAGTTAAATGACTTGTGCCTCTGTATGTGAGGTCACTGTGTGGGTAACCCTCTGGTCCTCCCCTTCCTGCTTTGCTGCAGATCGCAGTGGTATATTGAAAGAGTTTTTGGAGCACTAAAAGGCTGCTGTGGCAGCACAATTTAATGCTTCCAAAACCATACTGATATCAACATGCACAGTGGTGTGCAGTGCCCCCTACCAGCAGCACAGGAACTTGCCAAATACATTCAAAACATGCCCCTTCCTTGCCTGTTTGAGTGAAGAAATCATCTCACTTCACCTGATTCCTGCTGTATTGAGAAACATATCTCAGGCAGTCCAGTTGCCCCTCCCCCTCCTGGTAGCCTCCAATCCTCCATACTACCCCCCCCAGCTGACAGCACTTACACATCACTCTCCTGACTTAGTTCATTTCCAGATAAATCCTGCAGTGCTATTAGATTTGCATATTGTTACAGGACTTGTGTAGGGCAACCAGATATGGAGGACGGTGGGTAAGTGCCAGCAGCACGGGGGAGGGGTGGTTGGCATGGTGATCGGAGGTTACTGTTGTTTATTGGGGGGATACCAGACTACCTGCAACATGGTGACCTTTGATTTGTCTGTATGGCATTTAAAAAGGATTACCTCTGGGAATGACTAGGGCTTGAAAGGAAAATAGTTCAATTGTGTTTATGCAACTGGATGAGATGTATGCTTGTTTGACTTTAATACATTGTGGCTATTTGCCTCTCTATCCATGGGATTTACCACCCTGTAGGGGTACGACACAAGGAACCCTACTGGAGGGTCCCCCCCATAGGTGCTGTGGGAAATTCCCTTGGCTAAAGGAAGCTTAGGAAGAAGCCCAAGGGAAAGAGAGATGAGCTGCTGGAGGAGGAGGGGTGGATGGTGGGGCAATGATGAGATGAATCATAGAACAGTCCAGGAGGAGTGGCCTTTTAAGGCCTAATGAGGGAGTGATGTAGTTGCTCTGCTCATTGAACCTCAGGCTTAAAGCCTTCCCATTCAATTGTGCTTGCATAATTGGATGAGATGTATGCTTGTGTGACTTTGATACATTGTGGCTACTCGCCTCTCTATCCATGGGATATACCACCCCATAGGGGTATGATGCAAGGAACCCTAGAGGAGGGTTCCCCCCATAGGTGCAGCAGGAAATTCCCTTGGCTAAAGATAGCTTAGGAAGAAGTCCAAAAAGAATACCCAAAAGGGTGTCATGCATTGAAGAGGTGAGAAATCAGAAGATATCTAGACCAGAAATAAATGTAACAGACATTGATAGGGAGGACAAGAAAAGAACGATAAAAGGTGAGGAAAATGAACAAAAGGAAATCTGACAAGATGCAGAAGGGTGGACTTCCTAAGGAGAGAGGGAACAGCTGGAGCCACCATCTGACTCCGTCCAACAGTAGAACCTAACTAAGGAACCTATGAAAGCACTAACCCTCACCAATATTATGACCTTTGGTGTGGAGGAGAGGAAAAACTCCCTTTGAGGAGGAAACCTCTAGGGATCCAAGGCCTAAGTCACCTTCCCTCCAGGATGAAGGATGTTTAGAGATGGCTCTGCTACAACAATTTAAAGCAGAGATTGAGGAAGGAGGAAAAGTACAATTTTAGAGGAAGCTCTCACTCTGTCCTTCCAAGTGGACAGCTGTCGAGGTATGCGAGCGATATCTGCAACTAGATAATCAAATGCAAGAGAGGAAAGTATGATGATGAAAAGAAGCCATGCAGGCCTGCAGGGTTTAAAGTGACACACATGAAATGAACAATGAACAATGATGGCGAGAAGCCTGCTAGCCCATGGCGAATGGGCAATAGGTATGAGGGCATGTCTTTGAGTTGTGAGCAGGTCAAGTCAAGATAACATGGACCCGAGAGGGTTATGCTAGAGTAGTTGATTTGAAGGAGTAGACCCACGCAGAGGTCAGATGAGCAAAGGATCTCTGGAGGTGGGTATGAGAAGACTGATGATGATAATAACCACAAGATTGCAGCAGTTGGATGAGGTAGTATAGGACCCAATGAGAGGTATGCTTGATTAAGCATGGAGGCAGTATAGCGCAGTGGTTTAAGGCTCCGAGCCTAAATCTGGAGACCTGGGTTTGAATCCCACAGCCCCCTCTTGCATACTGTGTGACCCTGAGCAAGTCACTTAACTTTCTTGTGCTTCCAGGTCGCACCTGTAAACAAGCTTTCAGCTTAGTATGTCTCTCCTGCTGTAAAAAAAAAAGTGATATAAATGAGTAGACCCTGAGGTAACAGACTGAGCAAAGGAGAACCAGACTCAAGCATCTGGAAGCCAGATGGACTAAAATAATAGAAGGTTACGAATAAGGAAGGTGATGGCAGGGTAGGGAAAACCCCCAAAATAAAGCAAAGGTCATAGAAGGAGTGGAATGGAGGGTTGAGGGTTCCAAGTACTATGACAGTTGAAGGCCAGAGCTATGATAGGCAGTCCCAAGAGAGTGAGAGGTACGGGAATAGGGGGAGAGCCCAGGAGCGACCTTTGTAGTTGTCACACCTATCAACTACAAGAAAGTAAGCAAAGCACCAGAATACCATACCAAAATTTACCCTCACTCTGGATAACGTTAACAATGTTCCTCATGATGGTAGTGCTAGGAAAAGGAAAACCAGACTTAGGCACTGGGACACTGGGACACCAGATGTACTATGGTAAGAGGAGGCTATGAATAGGGACGATGATGATAGTATAAAACCCCAAAAGAAAGCAATGGTCAGAGAAGCAGAAGAATGGGAGGGGTGGTAGAGGGATGCACAGATCGAGGAAGGAAAATAAATGAGAGCAGAAGGAATGGAGGAGGAGGAAGGCAAGGAAAGCTAAAATGCAGGGAGAGGGATGATAAGGAAATGGAGAAGGGCACAAGATGAGGAAGGAGAAGAGATGAGGGTCGAAATAGTGAGTGGCAAGTGAGGCCACAGCACAGTGGTGCCTGGAGTAAGGACTATGTGCCAGGATGGAGGTAGAGGAGGCAGGAATACAGGAGGAGATAGGTGGAGGTCATGCACGGAGCAAGTTTTGTTTAGTTAGCCCGGTGATACGATTATGAAAGGCCAGCGCTAAGATGTTTAATGCTGAGAGGTTGAGAGGTAGAATGAGTAGGGAAAAGCAGGAGAACAGAAAGTCCTAGCCAGCGAGGAAGTGAAGGGGTATCAGCAGCAGGAGCTGATATACTATCTATGTTCCTTAGCACTTTGGGCTAGAGACTTTCAACAGTATCTGTCAGAATACCAAGGAATGGAGGTGGTAGAGAATTACTATTACCATTTACTTTGTAATATGGTAAGGGAAACACAGGCAACCAGCGTTCTGTCACTGATGCCCTCAATCGATATACAGGGGGTGCATTGGGGCTGTGATGTAGATGTCAGAAAACTCTCCGGTGTAAACTCAGAAACTTCAGCATCATGCTAACACCATCTCCGAATGTCCTTCAGTGGTGTAGGTGGCATAACAGACCCACTAACCTCTACTCAAGCTATCATCTGGCATGGGTGCTAGCAACAAGAAACACAGACAAAATGAATAGTAGAGATTCAAGCGCACTCATGCAACTGAATGAATTAATCAATGAAATTAGTAGAGTCAGGTCGAAGAGAGGCTATCGAGTCAGAGTGAGGAGGAAGCCAGGCACAAAGGAGACAGCACGCCTGAAATGCCAGCAGGGAAGAGCAGCACAGAGGACTTCCCAATGCAATGCAGTGGAGGATGAAATAGCAAGGGGGAGCAGCATGGCTCGGAGTTCCACAATGAAGGAGTGGGAGGGCGCTACGGGAGCAAGCTAAAAAGGGAAGCCAAGGGTGGAAAAATATGAAAATAAAAGGCAGCAATAGGGAAAGAGCATGAAGAATGAGGTAAGGGGGAAGGGAACAGAAAAGGTGGGGGAAGGGAGAACTGGCAGAACTGCGAGACAGGGATAAGTAGCCGGAGGCACGAGGAAAATAAGATAGATCAGAGAAAGGAAGGTGGTGCCTCTGGCTGCAACAACAAAACGAATCCTGGAACAATCTAGGAGGAGTGGCCTTTTAAGGCCTGATGGGAGAGTGACGTAGTTGCTCCGCCCATTGAACTTCAGGCTTAAAGCCTTCCCAGAGAACAGACAGAGAACACCAAGAGGAAGGAGCTGCTGTTATAATTATACTTCTCTACTGGGATTAAAGAACTAGAACTCTACTACTGGGACCTTCAATTTAGGGTAAAAACAAAATAAAAAAGTTAGTGTGAAGTATGCCGGAGTTGGTTATAAAGAACTGAGTAGGTGGAAGTCACGTATCCTGTCCGTGACACCAAGTGAAGTGAGCTGGGAAGGTAGGGGGTGTGATGTGATGTGATGCCTGCTTGGATGGTAATAAACGCCAAGTGAAGTGAGCCAAAAGCTATAAATGTCAGGCGATTCCAATACACCCACCCAGGTGGTAAAGCAGTTATTTTCCTATTTGGCTACGTGATGTAGTTTTTCACCAAAATGGAGAGGCAGGAGGCACGAGTGGAGAAAAAGAACTAGTTTATTAGCATCTGATTATCGGGTGGGATCACAAGAGAGGGACAATCATATATATACACAAGCTACTACTTTACTATAGGCAAGAGGAATAATCAGCTGTAACAGCTACACTGTAAGAGTGTCTTATTTCTATTTCCCTACCTCCCTATAAGAGGGAGAACTCTATAGCATAGAATGCCAAAATAGCTCAATCGACTGTAACAGCTACGCTGTAAGAGTGTCTTACTTATCTTCAGATATCTACTTCTAAGCCCGAGGTGCACCTCTCCCTAAAACTTAGTTTTTTTTAGAATTACTGTCATTTCAATACTACAAGAAGAGTCTATGCAATAGATGATCATCAGTTGGTGCACGTAACTGTCTCTGTCGATGAAAGAAAATGTGGAACACTTCACTGGTTTCCCAGTGAAACACAGAACCTTGGTGGAAAAACTAAAGATGAAGACAGGATTTAACAGACCATGGGTCCTCGGCTACATCCCACCTCTCTAGGGTTGCCGGAAAAGAATACAAGATCTGGCTGCAGTCCGCTTCTAGACTGCCCGTAAAGAATAGGCGATGCAAGCCACTTGGCCACAATCCGCTTCTGGATTGCCAAGTGAAGGGATCAAGAAGAAGAAGAACCAACCAACAGTCTACTTCTGGACTGAAGATATACTCTAAGCTGAAGAACACACTGGATTGGGAGAATCAGAACTTCTGGACCATTCTTGGACTCTAGGCAAGCACTCCCTCTGGACTGAAGTCACGCACTGGCTGACACTCCCACTGGATCAGGACCTCTGGATCACTCTTGGACTCCAGGGCAACCACTCCTTCTCTGGGCATCGAAGTGCGTTGGTCTTCTGAGTTCCAAGGCTGGACGAGCCAAGGCACTCGCCAAAACAATAAAACGTACATCGAACTGCGACCAGCTTGGAGTCCACAGTCAGACGAGCCAGGACACACTAAGACAATAAACCGAACATCACTCAGAGAACTGACACTGACGAGTCGAACGGTACTCTGCTGCAGACGTGAAAACAAGAAAACGGATGGCAGACATCTGCACTGAGTCAAGCCATACTGGGGAAACTGTGACAGGAAAATAACAAATGGGACGATACAACTTTGAAGCGACTGCGGTACGGCTCTTCTCAGATTGACTGTTGTCTGCTTCTGGATGCACTGGAGAATGATTCTTGAAGGATGGGTGAAGTCTGACAGGGTTGCCCCGGGGTGAAGTGATTCCGAAAACAGTTGAAGACTGATTCTGATGGTTACCCAGCACCGAAATGCTGACACACAGCAATGCAAAACAGTTCTGACATTTAATAATGTTTGTGAATGACTAATAACGTAGGAAAATGCAAACAGAGTCTCAAATTCTGCTGCAGTAGTCAATAACTATATAGTCTCAGTGTCCAGACCACAGTAAATATACAGGCAAATTATCATACAAATCCAACCCTAGCTCTGTTGGACCTAACTATAATGGAGTCCCTTCTAGCTAAATCAGGTACTCCTGTTACTGTGGAAACACTACAGTGAGAAATTGGCTATCGGGAAGGCTATACCAAAGATGGGTGACCGGGCCCCTTTTAACAATGGAGGACCTAAGTGGCTAGCTAGGCTCCTATTAAATCTGGGGTCGCACCTATTGCTGGGCCCCTAACACAGCTGTAAACCTAAATAACTAGCTAAGGGTCCTGGGCCTTGTGGTACCCCTCATTTATTGCTGTTGGGTCTGGTGCCTTCACTTGGCTGGGCCTTGTGCCCTAGTACTGCTAGGCTGGCTTGCTTTAACTGGCTAGGCCAGGGTATCCCTTTAGTACTACTGGGCTGGCTTGCCCTAACTCACTGGGCTGGGATAGCCCTTTACTACTACTGGCCTGGCTTGCCCTAACTTGCTAGGACTGGGTAGCTCTTTACTACTACTGGGCTGGCTTACCCTAAATCACTAGGCCTGGGTAGCCCTTTACTACTACTGGGCTGGCTTACCCTAACTCACTAGGCCTGGGTAGCCCTTTACTACTACTGGGCTGGCTTGCCGTAACTCACTAGGCCTGGCACCTACTTACTGCTAGGGCCTGGTTTGCCCTACCTCACTAGGCCTGGACCCTACTTACTGCTAGAGCCTGGTGCCCTCTTAGTTGGGGCCTGGTGCACTTTGTAACTGGGCCTGGTGCCCTTCAAAATGGGCCTGGTGGCCCTCTTTAACCTGAGCCTGGCATCCTCTTAACTGTGGGCCTGACGCCCCTGAAATGGGCCTGGTGCCCCCTCTGAACTGGGATTGGTGCCCACTCTGAACTGGGCCTGGTGCCCTCTGAACTGGGCCTGGTGTCCTCTCTGAACTGGGCCTGAGCATTGCCCTTTTAATTACAGGAGGCAGAGCCCCTTTAAATTCTTTAGCTTCCTGAGAGCTGCTGTCTCTCAATCTCTCTGCCCCTCCTTCAATTCAGTCCCCTTCTGAATATGTAAAAGGCCATTACTTGGCCTTGCTTGAAAGCTCCTCCTGTGGGCATTACTTGCTCCCACCCCTTCTGAATAAGAAATTAGGGTCCTCTAACCCAATTCCCCTGCGGCTCTCAGTCACTTCTCCAAGAGCCTTGTGCTTAAGAAATATAATAAAAAAAACACAGTCATTATTTCCTTATGGCAGACAGCACGAATCATGTGCTGCCACTGACTCACCACTCCGTTGTCTGCTCTGGTGAGGAACGGGAGGCAGGAGGTGCTCTGGCAGTGGGAGGGAATTATTCAGGCAGCAGGGATGATGACAAGGGGCCTCGGACGGCCGACAGTTGCACGGTCGCGATGCGGCTCTTCTCTTCCGCCAACGGGGGACCGGATTTAAACTCTAAATAACTCGGGGGGCCAAAATAAATAAACAATGGAGCTCACAGCCCAACGACCACACCAGACACCTTTTCTCTTCTTGTGGTGCCCCGATGGTACCACTGACCGTGCCGTCCAACTTCTGGGGCAGTCTTTAGCAGCTGGAGAAGGAGAAGACATGCAAGCAAGCCTGGAGGGATGGCTCTAACATCAGGTAAGCCTTTTTCTGGTCCTCCCAGACCTGTTTCATCCTCTCCCCTCCACAGCTACCAGGATCTCCCTTTCTTAACTGACCTTTTTTTTCAAAACTAAACCTACTAATTCTAGAATGGCTGGAGTGGAATGCTGTGCATGAGCAGCTCAGCACAACATTCCATCCAGACCATTGTTGCTTAAGCTGAACATAAAATCTATTTTGTTACATACTTTTAGTGCACTGGGCAGTTTACTGTGTACCTGGGGAGGGGAACTGGGGACTACTGGGGCACTGCTGGGGTCCCTCTAACTTTAGCCTATTACATGTGTGTTTGTCTGAGTTGGCTGAAGTAAATTGGTATCTATGCAGTTATCTAGGTGTTTGTCTCAGGTGGCTGAAGGGAATTGTTATCTGTGCAATTAACTAAGTGTAGAAAGAGCTGTAAAGTAGGGGGAGTGGCTTAACTAGAAGGAAGCCAGGTTAAAGCCAGATTTAAAAACTGCCCTAGACAGCGTAGGCCAGGGAACAGGCAGAAAACACCAAGAGGAAGGAGCTGCTGTTATAACTATACTTCTCTACTGGGACTAAAGAACTTGAACTGTACTACTGGGACTTTCAGTTTAGGGTAAAAACAAAACAAAACAAAATGTTACTGTGTTTGTCTGAGTTGGCTGAAGTGAATTGTTATCTGTGCAGTTATCTAGGTGTTTGTTTCAGGTGGCTGAAGGGAATTGTTATCTGTGCAATTAACTAACTGTAGAAAAAACTGTAAAGTAGGGGGAGTGGCTTAGCTAGAAGGAAGCCAGGTTAAAATGAGATTTAAAAACTGCCTTAGATAGCTTCTGCCAGAGAACAGGCAGAGAACACCAAGAGGAAGGAGCTACTGTTATAACAATACTTCTCGACTGAGACTATATTGCCCTCCTTCCCGCTCCTCTACCCCCCAACCTAAGCCAGTTCTACTTTTATAGGCACAGGATTTGACTGACAACAGGGACTTCCTGTTTGGGAGCAGGAAGTGAGTGATCACAGACCCACAAAAGTCTCACCATCCTAGAAGGAAAAGAGTAGCTCTATGCCCCCCCCCCAGCTGCTGGAGGTCTGACTTTGAGCAAGTAAGGAGACTACTGAGAAATATAGGAACTTCTTGTCTCAGAACAGGAAGATCAGGAGCTTAAAGGGCACAGAGGCAGTAAGTAAGTAGGGAGAAAAAAATAAAAATAAAAATAAATTAATGAATAAACAGAGGAAAGAGTAAATATTACAAACAACAGTTAAGGGGCCAGAAATAAGACATGATGGGAGTGGTGCAGTGCAGTGGCTGTGGAGCAGCAGTCTTCCAGGAGATGTTCTGGATGATGCAGTGTTGTTCCATCTGCAGGCACCTCTCTGGGCTGAGGGAGGAGGTTGCTTATCTCCAGGCTGAGTTGGCCAGGATTTGGGGGACCTCCTCTGCACCCAGGGACAACCAGGGCCACTGCCGTTGCCTCAGAGGTTGCCAAGAAGGAGGAGCAGTTGGACCACAGTGGGCTCACGGAGGGTGAGGGTGGTGGAACAGAGGTGCATCCCTCCAGTTGTACCTCTCCACAAGTCATATGCCATTTTGGCAAAGTGTGGTTCCTCTATGGAGGCACCAGTAGTGGAGACCAAGAAGGATGCTGGGAACCTCCACAAAGGAGACCCACAGGATGGTGACATGGGACCCCACAGTGGAAGGAAACAACTCCTGGTGGGGGACTCCATTGTTAGGGGGTAGAACTGGGGGATGAAGGGGAGAGGGAGGTAAGGTGCCTGCCTAGTGCCATGGCTAGGAGGGACAGGGAGCGAATCCTCAAGACGGCCAGAGCAGCTGCACGGGGGAGGGAGCTAGATGTCATTGTCCACACAGGGACAAATGACCTGGCTGAGAAAGAGATCAGAGCAGTGCTGGAAGAGTTTGTGGAGTTGGGCAGGGGCCTTAGACAAGTAGCACACACGGTAACCTTCTCGGAGGTGCTGCCTGTCTATGGCATGGGTGAGGCTAGGGTGCTCCACACCATGAGATTCAATCAGTGGTTGAAAAACTGGTGCAGAGCTCAGGGATTTGGCTTTATTGGGGACTGGGGGTCCACCTGGAGTGATGCAGGAATATACTGGCATGATGGTCTGCATCTGCCCAGGACGGGAACCAGGATCCTAGGTGATAGGTTTAAATGCTTCGTTGGCAAGCATTTAAACTAGCCAAGGGGGGAGGCACTGGAGAGGAGAAGGGAAATCCTAGCCCCTCCCCAAATCAGGGTAGTAAGTGAGGTAAACACCAAGATAAAGATGTTGATAGGGAGACAGGCAGGCAGGGGCGCCGACAGCGCGGGTGCTCGGGTGCTTGAGCACCCACAAAGTTTAAATGAGCACCCTCAAATTCTTGTCCTCCTATACCTAACTCCTGCCCTAACCTTGCCTTAGCCTTTTCATTTCCCCACTTCCCTGATACTCTGTCATCCGTCCCGGCTCCCAGCCATGACCCTGCACCCAGTCCACAACTTTCACAAGTCGGTCCCCCCATAGCAGCAACCGTTACCTGGCACTGGCGCAATGAGTCGAAATGACAGTTGACAGGAGGACAACCCACTCTTGACAATTCGCTCCTGGTTCTTCTCGCTCTTAGTTGACATATTCTTCCCCCATGACAACTCGCTCCTGGTTCCCGGTTATCAATAGCGACGCTGGGACTGGGGGCACAATTCACTTTCAAGGAAGCTTAACGTCAACTAAAGCAAAGCAATTAAGCAAACTAAATCTCTAATCAGGATGGGTCTAAAATTAGTTGCACTGACTGAAGCACTGTCTGACGAGAACAGCGATATGACGATGTCTCCGTCCTGTCCTGTAACAAATGTTACTCGCCGCGTGGCAACAGCTCAGAGTAATCAGCTCCCCGATTGTCAAAACAGATGTCAAGTACTCGGCTCTATCATTATTAATTAGTTCTTCTATTATCTCTTCCTGCTGTAAATTTACTGGCCCTGTAAAAAATCATCTCTAATATTTACTCGCCAGTCGCCATGGCAACAGCTCTGATAGTAATCAACTCCCGACCTGATTGATTGTCAGATATACCCTAGATGCAGCCCTCACCAGTTCATGATTTCAGACAGCAATCACAATTAGCTAGCAGATAAATAAATCTCTACTACTACACATGACAAGCTCTGGTGGACACAAACACAAAGTAATTTTTTTGCTGCACGATAGTGGGTCTGGAGGACGGTGATGACCGCATACTGGTGTTTGGAACAGATTCAGAATCCACTCTTGCCTTCTTTGAGCATTCCAAACATTGGTATGCTGAGCTGACAACCATTTCAGTGTTGCCCCCCCCAACGCAAATAATATTCCATCAAATAAATGTATGTGGTGCTTGCTGAAAGCAATAATGTTTTTCCACAAGAACTGGAGCCTGTAATTGATTATTTTGACTCGAGGATACCTAGATCGGGAGGAAGAACAGGAGGGGCACTGGCAGAAGACCCAGTCACAAGTATGTGGAATCGTCTGGGTAGGGACACTGTATTGGAAAGCCACGCCAGGCAAAGACAAACAATGCTGTAGTCAGAGGTGTTCCATGATAGGGGAATGCAAACAACTCCCATTGCACATGATCCATCCCACGCTATGGTGCTTTGTGGATGGATTGGCATCCATAAAACACAATAGAGTGGGTGGGATGGATGGTATACGGCGGGGATGGGGATCGATCCAACAAAAAAGAGACGCAGTCAGAAATCGAGAGCAGCTGATTGCTGGAGCCTGGATGGGATATGTGCTGATGAATGTTTCAAGGAGGCCGGGGTTAGGGGTATACATAGGATAATACTGCTATCAGCTTGCAGGCAGTGCACTGTTGCTAAATGTGAGGAAAGAACCACTGGGGGGAATTTTTGAGAGGCGTGACAACACACACTTTTGAATACTAAGAGTGAAGATCAAATGTGCAGGCAGGCAGGCAGCTGCTCGCCCCTTCTTCTGGCTTCAGTCCCACCATGAGACAGTACCCGACTGAGCCGACTCTCGATCTGACCATCCGACGATTTCCAAAATTACAATCCCTCCTGACCCAACCCCGAACCACCTGCGTGCCTTGCGCCCACCTACTGTACTCCGACACTCGCTGCAACTGTCTGGCTCCTCTCCAATCACCGGAATGATACGATATAGAGACACATGACTCATCAAGGAGATGGTCATGTGATGCAGGTAGAGAGCAGCTTCAACTGAGAGCTGCATATCACATGCAAGGAGTGAGTTGGTCAAGCGTTAGCACGCAGTGAGGGTCCTCCATTGCTGTGTGAGCTGAGTGAGGAGCAAGTCATTTTTTTGTGTTGTGGATGTGGTCATCGTTGTATGGACCTGCTCAACCGATTCTTTAGCTAGCTAGCTAAGGGACCAAGCAGGGAGGGAGGGGTACTACCCGCCGCCCTGTTGCAGACTTAAAAAAAATAATTTTAAAACTGCAGTGCTAGAGGCGAGCCTAGACTAGATAGTGTGTTCAGTTTGGTTGAGTTTTTGTGACACACACTGTAGTCTGCAAGTGGCAACACTGCAGGACTCAGGACAGTCACAGACTAGTAAAAGCAAACAAAAACAGCATCTTTAAAAAAAATTCTGCAGTGAGTTCAGGCTAGGGCCAGGCTCAGGCTGTGTGTGTGTGTGTGTGTGTTGGTAGGTGTGTGGGTGTGAGTTGTCTTTCGTCTGCAGACTGCAGCAAAGTTAGCCAGCCGCAGTGGGGGGGAGTCTCAGTCTGGAAAGGAAGGGAGAATTGCTGGCATTACTGCTTCAGTTTGAGTGAACTGAACAGTCAGTTGGTTGGTCATTGTTTGCTGACTGTGACACTGTTGACGTGCTGCAGCCTAGTACTTCTGTCTAGTCGTGCCTGTACCACCAGTAGCAGAGCCTGACCATCCAAAAGTGAACACAATCAAGTCAGAGAGGGGTCTCCTGTCCAGTCCCTACCAGTGTCTGACTATCCGAAAGAAAAAATACAGGTAAAATAGTAAAGTCAGAGTGCTGATTGCACAGCACAGAGGTGTATTCTGGGCCGTATAGTCCAAGTGACAATAGACAGTAGTGCTCTGTCTGTGGGTGCTTGTGAAGTCTGTGTGAGAGGGTGAGCAGTTGAGTATCATCCAGCAGCCAGTCACAGTCCTCCTGTCCAGTCCCTACCAGTGTCTGACCGTCCGAAAGAAAAAATACAAGTAAAATAGTAAAGTCAGAGTGCTGATTGCATAGCACAGAGGTGTCTTCTGGGCCGTATAGTCCAAGTGACAATAGGCAGTAGTGCTCTGTCTGTCGGTGCTGGTGAAGTCTGTGTGAGAGGGTGAGCAGCTGAGTCTTATCCAGCAGCCAGTCACAGTCCTCTTGTCCAGTCCCTACCAGTATCTGACCGTCCAAAAACCAATAAAAAAAACCCAAAATAAATCAGACTATTAGGATTTAAGAGGGGTCTTTGTGTCAAAAACAAAGTGCTGTGAACTGATTGTCTAATGTTATTCTGACCTCCACTGAGTTTGACTCTAATGTTTTAATCATATTCTGTCCAGAACAGTAACTAACAGTGTAACCTATTCCGAATCAACACAAGAGAAGCACACACTGTAAGTTAAAATGGACAAGTTTATTAAAAAGTGGGCTAAACAGAGTGAGGCAAGCAGTACAACAGCAGCACCATCAACAAGTGACATAGCAAGTTGTGAGACTGAAGCTGAGGAAACAGCAGCTGGGCCAGCTGCACAAGTTCACATTGCTAGGGTTGTGGACATGGTTGATGTTGAGGAGCCATGTAGCAGCAGCAGCACTCTGTCAGTAAAAGAAAAAACAAGACAGTCACAGGAGGAATCATTAGTAGCCACCAAGAAAAAAGGCAAAACCTTTCAGGAAAGGTGGCTTGACCGGTTCAAATGGTTACTGTATGATTCCAATAAAAAAAGAAAAGCCTTCTGTTCAGTGTGTAAAGAGGCAAGACAGAAAAAACTGCTCACATTTTCCACAAAAGCTGATGAAGCATTCACAGTTACTGGTTATAATGCATGGCATAAGGCAATAGAAAGATTTGAATCCCATGAAAAAAGTGGCTGCCACAGTGAGGCTGTAATGAAACACATGTTAAGCAAAATGTGTACAGCATTAGTCTCTGATGCCAGTAGGCAGTGAGCAGTAGATGCAAGGATTGCACTTTTAAAAATGATGACATTTAAGATTACTGGCCCGACAGGGCTTGCTATCGAGGCCATACAGATGAGAGTTCAAATTACATGCAAGTGCTAAAGTGCGAGAGCCACTGATTGTCCACAGTTGCAGCAGTGGTTGTTATGGATAGCTACAAGTGGTTGTCTCATGACATAATGAATGAAATGCTGGACATTATGGGACAAGATGTGCAAACACAATTGTTTCCAAAATCAAAGCAGCTCAGTATTTTGCTGTAATGATGGATGAGACAACGGACATTACTGTTCACGAGCAAGTCCCAATATGTTTTCGATTTGTCACTGAGGATTTTGAATTGAAGAAGTATTTTAGGATTTCATGAAACACCAACTGTAGATGCTACACTATTCAGTATCCTTAAAGATGTTTTGTTATGTTTTGACTTGGATATAAATAAATGCCAGGGTCAGTGTTATGATGGAGCTGCTACTATGGCTGGTATTCACTCTGGAGAGCAGGCTAGGCTAAATGCTGTTGAGCCTAGGGCCCTTTTCGTACATTGTTTGGCACATTCCTTGAACCTTGTAGTACAGGACTGCACCAGCAAAATACAAGAATGTCGAGACATACTAAATCAGTTACGAGAACTCATAACATTTATTAGAGACTCTCCAAAACGGCTAACTTTTTTTGAAAACATACAAAGCGGTATGGAAGACACTAGGCCTGGCTCTTTACGACAAGGTGGACAGTGAGGGTAAATAGTTTAAATTCGATTCTAGAAAACTATTTAGCATTATTGGAATTTCTGGACAGTGTGTCCTCAGAGAATACTCGGGAGTGTGGGGCAAAAGCTGGAGAGTTCTTGGCACAGCTACGATCATTTAAAGAATTTTTCTTCTTGAGTCTTCTCTTAAAATTTTCTCTCACTGTGATAGCATAAACACAGCCCTTCAAGCAACCTCTCTTCAATTTCTAAAAGCTAATTGCATGATTCAAACTCTTCTCGACACTATGCAACAATACAGAGGGCAGTTTGACAACTTCTGGAGTACAGTGGAAGGAAGAGATGAGGAACTGCAGTTAGACGAACCAGTTCTTCCACGTCAACGCAAAGTTCCTCGTCATATAGATGATGGCTCTCAATCAGTTACTGATGCATCTCCAAAAGACCACTTCAGGAGAATATTTTTCCAAGTGATTGATCAGGTTGTTCTTTCAGTCAAAGATAGATTTCAGACTCCAGCTCAGAAGCTTATGTTAGATGCAGAACGATTTGCGATAGGACAAGGCCCATTAGATTCTATATCTAATTTTTATGGCAATGACTTAGATGCAGGGCATCAGCAACTACACTGTGACATGTTCATTGACATTGCAAAAGCTAGTGGGAAAACTGTTGATTAATTGCAAGATGTGTACTGTGTCATCACAGAAAAACAAGCCATTCGTGATTTACTGCCAGAGTTTGTAAAATTTATTCAGATCTTACTGACAGTACCAGTATCAACTTGTACAGCTGAGCGTTCTTTCTCAGGACTCAGGAGACTAAAAACATATCTTAGATCAACAATGTCACAGAGACGCTTAAATAGTGTTGCTCTGCTTCACATTCATCAGGAACACACTGATGCATTAGACATGGACAAAATAGCTGATGAGTTTATTGGGAGAGCAACAGTTTGTAAGAACACCTTCTATATGGTCAAATAATGTGTAATCATTCATGGCATTGCCATTTACAGTTATGTTTACTATTGAAAATCATCAGCAACTGTCTCTAGCAACTTACAATTACTCCTGCTTTTGACCTGGCTAGTTCTAAAAAATTGTAATACCATTACACTGACACATGCTTCCCTTCCCTGGTTGTTTCTGGAAATGAGCCTCATGCATGGTACCTTTCGGTTATCAACTTTAAAATAAATAAATAACGTACTAAGTGAATCCTTTGAGCACCTGGTGGCATCAAAGAGCCATTCAGAGCACTCTTCCATGTCTTCTTGCACCACCTGGAGGTATCAGAGACTTTCAATGGAAGACTGCCATGGAGCAAGGGCTCTATGATACCCCCAGGAGCTCTAAGGTTGCCCTTTGTGATTTAAGATACAGCATCACCACTCCACAGAGTGCAGGAGTGCCCTCTTTGTTGCTTCCACGTGCTGCAAGAAGACATGGAAGTTCCTTGTATTTTACAACACCTGGATAATGCATGAAGGAGCCCTCCAGTGCACTCTTGCACACTGTGGAGTGGTGACACTGTCTGCAACCTAAAATCACAAAAGACATCCTTAGAACACCAGGGGTCATGAAAGGGCCCTCCAGGGCACTCTTCTATGTCTACTTACAGCATCGGGATGCATCTAGGAGCCCTCCAGGGCATTTGTATACCCTGTGGAGTGGTGGCACTGTACCCTAAAGTCACAAAAGGCATCCTTAGAGCACCTGGGAGCATGAAAGAGCCCTCCATGGCACTCTTCCCTTGGAGGGCTGTTTGATGCCTCCAGGTTCTGCAAGAAGGCATTTAAGAGTGCCCAGAAGAGCTCTTTGATGCCTCCAGGTGCTGCAAGTAGACATGGAGGAGGAGTTTCCTGGAGGGCTGTTTGATGCCTCCAAGCTCTAGCTGCTGCAAGAAGACATGGAAGTTCCTTGTCTTTCTGCAGCACCTGGTGGAGGCAAACTAAAATCTCAAAGGGCAGTCCTTTTAGCACCTGGAGACATCAAAGTACCCTACAGGGCACTCTTGTACCCTGTGGAGTGGTGGCACTCTTTGCAACCTTCAATCAAAAAGGATATCCTTAGAACACCAGGGGACATGAAAGAGCCCTCCAGGGCACTCTTCTGTGTCTTCTTGCAGCACATAGAGTTATCAAACAGCCCTCCAACCCAGGGAAGAGTGCCATAGAGGGCTCTGCAATGCCCCCAGGTGCTCTAAGGATGTTCTTTGTGATTTTAGGGCATAGCACCACCACTCCTCAGGGTGCAAGAGTGCCCTAGAGGGATTTTTGTTGCCTCCAGTCCAGGTGCTGAAAGAAGACATACGAGAATGTTTGACTTGGGCTCTTTTATGCCTCCAAGTGCTGCAAGAAGACATAGAAGAGTGCCCTGGAGGGTCCTTTTATGCCCCCAGTTGCTCTAAGGGTGTTTATTGTGATTTTAGGTTGCAGACAGTGCCACCACTCCACAGGGTGCAAGACTGCACTGGAGGGCTCTTTGATGTCTGCAGGTGCTCAAAGGATGCCCTTTGAGATTTTAGTTTGCCTCCATTTGATGCTGAAAAAAGACAAGACTCTTACATGTCTTCTTGTAGCACCTGGAGGTGTAAGTGAGCCATCCAGGGCACCCTTGCACCCTGTGGAGTGGTGCCACTGTCTGCAACCTAAAATCACAAAGGACCTCCTTAGAGTACCTGGGAGCATGAAAGGGACCTCCAGGGCACTTTCCTATGTCTTCTTGCAGCACATGAAGGCATCAAAGAGCTCTTGCTCCAAGCCAGGGAAGGGAACAGTGCCATAAAGGGCTCTGTGATGCCCTGGTGCTCTAAGGATGTCCTTTGCGATTATAGGGTACAGCACCACCACCACTGAACATGGCGCAAGAGTGCCTGTAGATAGAGGGCTTTTGTTGCCTCAGGTGCTGCATGAAGACATGAAAAGTGTCTATGGAAGCTCATTCATGCCCTCAGGTGCTCTAAGGATGTCCTTTGTGATTTTAGGTTGCAGACATTGCCACCACCCACAGGGTGCAAGAGTGCCTGGCTGGAGGCTGTTTGATGCCTCCAGCTGCTAAAGGATGCCCTTTGAGATTTTAGTTTGCATCTACCAGGTGCTGAAAAGACAAGAAAATTCCATGTCTTCTTGCAGCACCATCCTGGGCATCAAAGAGTCCTCCAGGTACTCTTCTATGTTCATTGCAGTTGCAGCACATGGCTGAGCCTGGAGGCATCAAACAGCCCACGAAGTGCACTCTTCCATGTCTTCTTGGAGCACATGGAGGCATCAAAAAAGAGCCCTCAGGCAGTCTTGCACCCTGTGGGTAACACTGTCTGGCTCCATCACTAAGGGCATCCTTAAAAGCATGTGAGGGCATCAAGAGCCCACCACCCAGGCACTCTTCCATGGGTCCTTAACTGGAGGCTTCTAAGAGCCCTTCAGGATACACTTGCACACTGTTGAGTGATGGCACTGCGTCTGCAACCTAACATTAGTACTCTGACATGCTTGCAAAACTGAGAGCATGAAAGATCCCTCCAGGCAGGCACTCTGTTATTGATCTTAGCACCTGCTCAGGCATCAAATAGCCCCCAATGGTACCCTGGCATCCTCTACATTGGAGTAGTTGTGATGGTAGCATACTCATTCCAAAATGTATCAAAATAACCACCAAGTGCACCAGAAGCATGAAAAACCCTATAGCTTCTGGGGGCCTAGGCGGCCCCCAGACCCATGGCCTTTTATTAGCACTCTGAGCACCCACAAACTTTTTAAAAACCTGGCACCCCTGCAGGCAGGGGTAAATGGAGAAAATGACAAAGGCAGTAAGGACAGGGATGGGGCAAAAAAGGGTAAGGTCATCAAGAAATGGAGGGTAATAAGTACCAATGCCCATAGTCTGGCAAAAAACTCTCTGAACTGGTGGCCTTGATGGAAGATGGATGCCTGGATATCATAGCAATCACAGAAACATGGTACACAGAGAACCATGACTGTGATGTTAAAATACCAGGGTACACAACCTACAGGAGAGACAGGGAGGGGAGAAGACAGGGAGGAGTAGCTCTTTATGTAAGGGAAGGGGTAAAAGCAATGGAACAAAAGAGTAAACAGGGAGGAGATGAGGCACTGTGGGTCACCTTAGAGACTGGAAGTGGCACCACAATCTGCACTGGGGTTGTATACAGAACCCCATGTCAGGGGAGGGAATGGACAAGGATGTAATAGACAACATCCTTAGAATGGCAGAGAAAGGGGAGATACTGTTGATGGGGGACCTGAATATGCCAGATGTTAACTTGAGCACCTTTACTGCAGCCACATCCAAGAGCAGGGCCATTCTCGGTGCCCTAGAGGTGGCATGCCTCAGACAGCTAGTTTTGGAACCCACTCATGAGGGAGCAATCTTAGACCTCATACTCTCAAATGGGGATAGTGAGAGGATTGCAGATCTAGAAGTGGGTAGCCATCTGGGAACAAGTGACCACCAAACAGTGTGGTTCACGATAAACTCAGCTACAGAGTCAAGCCATGCAAAAGTGAGGGTACTGGACTTCAGGAGGGCTGACTTTGGCAAGATGGGAGCGTGCCTTAGAAAAGCACAAGCAAGCAGGCTAGAAGGAGGGGTGAAGCAACAATGGGGAAACATCAAAACTGCCATCACAGAGGCAACACGCCTTTGTGTGAAGCAAATAAACAAATCAAAATGAAAGAAAAAGCCACTATGGTTCTGAAAAGAGGTGGTGGGAAAGGTTAGGGAGAAAAGGACAGCATTTAGGAAGTATAAGGAAACACAGAAGGAGCAGGACAGAGAACTGTACCAGTTAAGGCAGAAGGAAGCAGGGAGGGAAGTCAGAATAACAAAGGCCCAAACTGAGGAAAAGATAGCCAACTCGGTTAAGAAGGGGGATAAAACATTTTATAGGTACATCAAGGAGTGTAGAAAGACAAAGGAAGGGATAGTGAGGCTGAATAGAATGGACAGTGGGTAGGCAGAGAGGGACAGTGAAAAAGCAGGGATTCTGAACGAATACTTCTGCTCAATATTCACAAAAGTGGAGGAAGAGGGGGAGGTGCCTAATCCAAATAACAGAAGCACTCTGGATAGGGGGGGTCAATCCCAGTCTTTTCACAGAAGAAAGGGTTCTAAAAGAACTCCTAAAACTGAGGATGGACAAAGCAATGGGGCCTGACAGAATTCACCCTAGAACTCTAAAAGAATTAAGGGGAGAACTAGTGACACCACTAACTACCCTTTTTAACAAATCATGGGAGGATGGTGTGGTACCTGAGGACTGGAGGAAGGCAGATATGATTCCCCTTCACAAAAATGGGAGCAAGACAGAGGCAGAAAACTACAGACCTGTCAGTTTGACCTCTGTGGCAGGGAAAGTGATGGAATCACTTCTGAAGGAAAGAATTGTTGAGTACCTAGAGGCCAGTGGGGCACAGGACCCAAGACAGCATGGGTTCACAGCGGGAAGGTCATGTCAGATGAATCTAATTGTTTTCTTTGACTGGGTGATCAAAATTGTAGACCAAGTTGGGGCCTTTGGACATGGCCTGCCTAGACTTTAGCAAGGCATTTGACACAGTTCCACACAAAAGATTAATAATCAAATTAACCAGCCCAGTGGGTCCCAAGGGTGGTAGCCTGGGTAAAACATTGGCTGGACAACAGGACACAGAAGGTAATTGTAAATGGAGTCCACTCTGAAGAAAGAAGGTTACTAGTGGGGTACCGGAGGGTTCAGTACTGGGTCCAGTCCTTTTGAAATGTCATTATAAGTGACATTGCAGAGGGACTGGAAGGAAAAGTATGCCTCCTTGCAGATGACACAAAGATCTGCAACAGGGTTGATACACAAGGAGGTGTGGAAAGGATGAGAAGGGACTTGGCAAGCTTGGGGGAATGGTCATAAGTATGGCAGCTTGGATTCAATGCAAAGAAGTGCAAAATAATGCACCTGGGAAACAAAAACTCAGGGGAAGATTACACAATGGGGGGAAGTAGTAACAATAAAAATGGAAAGGGACCTGGGGGTAATCATATCAGATGACCTTGTGATAAGGCAGTAGGGAGGGCTGGGAAGGGGTTACTGGGATGTATAGGGAGAGGCATCACCAGCAGAAAATATCCCTCTGTACAGACAGTTGGTGAGGCCCCATCTGGAGTATTGAGTCCAGTTCTGGAGACCCCATTTCCTCAAGGACATAGACAGGATGCAGGCAGTCCAGAGGAGAGCAACTAAAATTGTGCATGGTCTGCAAGAGAAGCCATACGAGGAGAGACTAAAGGAGCTTAATATGTATACCCTTGAGGAAAGGAGGGAGAGAGGGGACATGATAGAAACGTTTAAGTACCTTAGTGGAATCAACAAATCCAAGAGGGTAGCATCTTTCAGAAAAAGAGATGTGCACGAACAAGGGGACACAATTTTAAGATAGAGGGGGGATGGCTCAGGGGCAAGGTGAGGAAGTATTTTTTCACAGGGAGGTTGGTGGGCGCATGGAACAGCCTTCCTGAGGAGGTTGTAGGGTCTAAAACTGTGGGAGAATTCAAGAATGCATGGGACAGATATAAGGCAATTCTTGTGGGGGGCAGGAAGAAATAGGCTGTTGGATAACTAGGATTTGCAGTTTATCCTGTGGGTAGGGAAATGGACAGACTAGATGGGCCAGGCAGTCCTTATCTGCCGTCAAAGTCTATGTTTCTATGTTTCCATAGAAAGGGATACCAGACTACACAAATATCAATTGAAAGGTGAATTTTATAGAGCTACTAAGAGGGATGCCTGAATTAATCAGAGAGTGGTGACACTATGGAATGGCCTCCCTGAGGCAGTGGTCGGTAGCACTTCCATGGTAGCCTTCAAAAAAGCTCTTGATGAGTTTATGGGTAACATAGCAACTATGGTGAGAAGTGACAAGTCATACAAGCCTATGCTATTTGACTTCTACAATTACTATGATTCCTATGTTACTAAATAAAATGGGGTAAGGTGAGAGAGCTGAGAACCATTAGTACCAGTAACTATTTTTACCTTCAAACAGGGATCATGGTGGGATTCGGTTACCACTAGTACCAGGTACCAGATTTTCAAAGGCCAGGGAATGACGCACAGTGCTTGCATCAAACAGAAATTATGCAAGGGGCACACTGAATCATTTTAAATTTTAGAATGCTTTCATCATGTGCTAGACTGGCTTGTGCCACCAACCCGGCTGCGCCATGTGAGAACATGGGCCTGTGCAACAACACTGCTGCATCATCCCCTCAAATGGGATTTTTGATGTGTGCAGGTCCTGGCAGTGTTTAGACCAGCCAGGTCTAATGGCCACTGCAACATAGGAAGTTTCCCACGTCAGGCTGGCAGGCATAACTATGTGCCTCTAATTTGCAGACTGAGGTCTGGGTACTGCAGGGTAGACACTGTACTCTGGAGCAAGGCACCTGTGGTGTCCTGTGACAAGCCCATGCAGTATTGTACTATGGGTGCCTGCTTGGGCTTGAGAGGGACAGTATGCACATGTGTGGGTACAGAGGCCAATGTCCCTGTCAGGGTCTGGTATGGGCATTTTGGGGACATACACTGCCGTTGTCTGGGCAATGCCCCCTCCTCAGTGTATGCCGTAGCTATGGCCATCCGAATATAATTGTGTAAATGTGCTTGAGAGAAAACTGGCACCAGAGTAAAGGTTAAGGAATGTATGTGTTTTTAACAGGTTCCTTCTGAATCAAGCCAAGACACAATACCTTGCTCAATTAGTGCGATGGCTTCTTTGTTGAAGTGCTCAGTGCAATCTTTCAATGAGAAATGGCATCAAATACAGCAAATATAGGTATAGATCCATGTGAATGAGGCCTGATGTGAGGAGGGAGGGGAACCTGCAGCAGCCCAAGCTTCTGCCTTATCTTACAAGGACCTCCATGGATTTTCATTTACATCTACTGAGCAAGGTATTGTGTCTTTTGTTCTGATTCAGAAGGAGCCTGTTAAAAACTCTTACAGGCAGCCCAGTCGTGCTGAGGGTTGAGGAGCTGGACTCCACACCTCACACCATGCCAGCAACCTGGGTTCGGGAACGGACTCAGGCGCCAGGGGTTGGCAGGGGAAGGGTTGAGGACTGAGTGCCTGAGTAGTGCTCTCCCTGGATTGAGGGGATGGGATGCCCAAGTGAGCCAGAGACCTCCGGTGGAGACCAGGGGTACTGCAGCAAGCCGGACTGGCACGCACTAGTGTGGCCGACGCTGGCAGGGTAGCCGTGCACCAGATAGCATCAGGGCATGCCCACACATGGGAAAGAGGACAGAACACAGAAAAACCCGGTCCCAGAGGTAGGCGTTGGCACAAACCCCCATGCACACTTCCGGGCCTGACCTTGCCGACCTTCATTGATCCTCTGCCCAGGGGACCACGTCTGCAGCTGGAGTCTACAAAGTTTGAAGCGCGCCCAAGGTAGAAGGGGTGGCCCCACCCTGGAGGGGTTAAGCTGGGGGTGCCAGCTGCGAGGCGGAGGTGAGGAAGGCGCGGTTGAGGGGGGCTTCAGGCAGGGCAGGACACAGGTTGGATGCCTGAGAGAGTCTCCTGGGACTGTGATAGGAACGAAAAATAATCAGGTAAAAAAAAAAACTCTTACAGTCCTTAGCTTTTACTCAGGTGCAGGTTTTCCCTCAAGTTGATTATTTTTTTTGGTTTTGTTTATTTGAGAACATGTACACATATACAGTAACAGCAAAGCAAAAAATACAAAATGGATAGACATTATACGAAACTTTACATAGTAAGGATTCATTATTCATTCATGAAATACTAAGCACTGTGAGACAATGCATACAGCAAACAGAGTAGGGCAGCAATTATTTTCATTAATTGCAATAATTTCTAGTGGATTTTAAGTCCAGTCTGTATCATGGATTGAAAAGGCAGTAAGCTGATTTCTGCATGTAAATTCAAGCCCTAGCATGGAGAGCCCCAGTGCTGTTTTTATATTGACTGACAATTATATTATGTAAATGTGTTGATATTTATTTCTGCTTCATATAGTACAGCCATTGGTCACATAACTAGAATCACCTACTGCGTGACATATTTCAGTAGGAATCCCAGATACACTGATCATGAATGTAAGGCTGTATGATTGTAAGGGTGGCATACTGCCTAACAAATGTGGTCACATTCTTGGCTGCCTAAAAAATACCATCACTCTACAGTAATGGTTTGCAAATGTTGTATAGTCATTGAGGATTGTACATCAATACTGTTATAACATCATCAACAGTAATATAACATGTACCTGGCCTTGGAGGATGGTATTGATTGATCTATTTAAAAGCTTCCTCTTCAGCCACATGGTCCAACAATTAACAGTACTTTTTTAGGCTATCCAACTGTTTCTGTTGCACTGAAATAATTTATATCATAGTGTCTTCCTCTGCAGACTGACAACTCTGGGGGACTTTAACCATTGTATAGTCTACCTATCACGACACAGGTGTTCAGGTAATCATCTTTGTCATGTATGTGCGCATAAGTTAGCCCTTGCATCACCAGATGTCATACATTGTGGCACACACTTAGATATCTATTACAAGGCAGCAGACCTAAAGTAAATGGCAATATTACTCCGTATTAACATATCACACACACACATTTATTTTGTAGCCACAATTGCTATTGGTCACGAACATTCTGAATACCATGCACTGAATATGGTTTTGCTGTTTATGGTATGAGATCATACCAATGGAGTACTTTCCTTCATTACAAGTGCTTTTGTCCAGAGAATCTGTGTCACTATGTGACTTCATGACATTCCCTCATAATTTAATTCCATTCCAATTTTTCCCCGTTGATGTACAGTACCTTGCCACATCTTCCTAGCCAGCTACTGTCCTTCCCATCCCATGCATCATATTGTAGATGCAGCAGACCCCCTATGTCAAGTTCAGAGACTTAGCCATTGGGCCTGCATTTGCTGCAAAGTACAGTGAATGATCTATGGTGCACCTGGCTTTGCCACAGGCTGGTTCTGTGATGCATCTTGTGTCACTTTACAGGACCTCTGAAATTCTAGTTCCAGGGATGATTTCTCCATTCAGACTGGTAACAGGGTAGGAGGGAGGGATAATACCAGGGTATGCCCCCAAGACAGTGACACCAAAACAGTGACCTACCAACCCGTCAACAAAATTGACAGATTGCTGACAGGTCGCTGTGCTGGTGCTCCTGACACATGGGCGCACTAACTCCCGGTCCTGCACCCCCTCCCCGAATTAACTGCAACCGGAGTTGATAATACTAAGTACAGGGGGTGCGGAAGGGCAGAACCCCTGCATGGGGGGTTGAGGGGGTGGAGCCCCCAATGAAAAAATAGGACTGGGAGAGGTGGGATTTATGTCAACCACAACTCATGGCCGACATAAATCCTTGTCGCCAGATGCTGGCCTTGACAAAAAGTGTTGTTGAACCAGCATTGTAGAGCCAAATACAAGCATCAGGGATGATTTCTGCATTCAAATAGGGATCAGGGAGGTAGGGGGAACCACTAGCAACAGGGGTGATTTCTTCATTTAAGCAGGGATTGGCTTGTGAGGTCACCACTTGACTACCAGGGATTTTATTTTACATGTATATGAGTAGAGCAAGAGCCAATGACCCATGCTCCATACAACATCTCTGGGCATACAGTGATGTAGAGGCATGACACAGAACTGCTAATGGCCACATAACAGCATGCAAATGGCCACTTACCACCTTGCATTTCTTGTGTGGTCATTAGTCTCCTACCATTTGAATAATTGAACTAAAGAGTGCTTTTTAGTTCAAACAAAGTTCAACAAAACTAAAACTGGCTCTTGTGATCGGCTCAGTG
Organism: Neoceratodus forsteri; assembly: GCA_016271365.2. Lineage (NCBI taxonomy): Eukaryota > Metazoa > Chordata > Ceratodontiformes > Ceratodontidae > Neoceratodus > Neoceratodus forsteri. The sequence goes on along the minus strand of CM028136.1, from coordinate 126,870,082 downwards.
GTGCTAAGAGTTGAGGCGCTGGATGCCACATCTCACACTGCACCGGCGACCTCAGTTCAGGAGTGAGCCCAGTTCATCAGGGGTCATCAGGGGAGGAGAGGGATTGAGCGTCCGGTTGACTACTCTCTCTCTCTCCGGGCCGGGGGGTTTGTGGCTGTCGGTGTGCTGGTGGTCCCTAGTGGTGTCTGGGGCTGGTAAAGTGGCATGGGCAATGCAGGGGTGAGTTGGAGCACGACACTAGGGGAGCATGCGTGAAAGTGTGCGCAATCCTTCCGTTGGTGTCATTGCATGTTTCACTCTCTAAGATGGCCTAGAGCAGGGAAAATGGTGACTGATCATAGTGGCTTGATGGCCATTCCATGGGACATCCAGCTTTGGGGGCATCATTGCAGAATACTGGATCCGGTTCTGGTAGGGGAGTGCAGGGGAGGACTCTCCACCACCCCGCCACGGGGGTCAAGCCGTGGGGATAAAAAGCAGCCAGGGTCCAACTTGGAGCCAGGACACTCTGGATGGAGGCCGGATTAATAAGTTGCCTGGATGTGGATGGCAGATCGGGAGCCAAGGTAGAAATAAGAACCAACAACAACAACAACAAACAAGCATTTGTCAATGCCGAATGTTTGCTTACTGGCATTGGCAGTGGTAGTGTAGAAGTTACAGAGCTGCGTAATAGGAATGGCAGTGAAGTATTGAACTGAAGCCAACCCCACCACCACCCTGCAGAGAGTGACAGGCATCGGGGTGTGCATTTGGGTCATCAGGCATAACGCGATGCCATTTCACCACACCCCACTCTGCAGAGACTGACAAGTGGACGTGGTTCCTTGGGTTCTTTTGGTTTTATGCACCCCATTTCATTAGGAAATACGGTGAGATGGGTGCTGTATAGAGAATGGGGTGAAGTTTGGACAAGAGTCCAAGGCATACCTCGATGCCTCTCAGTGACTGCAGGTGTGGAATGGTATGAGCATCACAGGCAAGAATCCCAAGTCACACCCCTGATTCCTTATTCTCTATAGGGTTGGGCGATTTAGTTGAAAAGCCTAATACCTCAGGCATTTGTTGGTATTTTAACTCAAATTTTAAACATGTTTGTTTGTGACCCCACCTCATGAACAGGGGAATATCAGTTTAGTGACAGCTGCTTATGCACAGTGACTCATGGACGTAGCACCACAGGTAAAAATATTCGAACAGGCTGTAGAAAATGACAGCTGTACTCTTCATGGGGAGGGTAAAATGGCTATGTTGCAAATGTGTAGTAAAAATATTTAAAAAATGGTGAAGTCACTGAGCGTACATAGAAACTGTGCAACGACACCTGTTATATAAGTAGGTTGGGGATATTTTATAGCAGATTGTCAACTCAGGCATTTTGGTGCCTCCGATCATGAACAGTGTCACTGTGATTTTCTTTATCTGTGCACAACAATGATTTCCCACAGCGACCACGCATCTCTGCACTGAAAGTGTGAAAACACACTATGGCCATGTTGTGAAAAATGGCAGCTGTACTGTTCATAAGGAAGTGTTGAAAATGCCACTAGTGAAAATCTGGACTGAAAATATTACTAAGTCATGAACTAACGAGGATGCGTGAAACTGCATAATGCTCACTGTAACACAGTCATTTTATGGACTTTTGTCACCAAATTTTCAACATAGCCATTTTAAGACCTCTGCTCATGAACAGTGTAACTGTGATTTTCTTAATCTGTCCTAAACATTGCTTTCGACACCAACAGCACCATTGTGCGCTACATGTGCAATAACACATTTTGGGTGACATATGAAAATTGCAGCTGGACTGTTCATAAGAAGTTTAATAAAATGGACATGTTGAAAATCTAGAGTGAAAATATTAAATTTAAACTTACAGCATGCATAGAACTGTGCAACGACACTCGTAAAAGTCATTTTAGGCATTTTTTTCACCAAGTTTTCAACATAGCCATTTTAAGACCTCTGCTCATGAACAGTGTCACTGTGGTTTTGTTAATGTGTCCCATACATTGAGTTTGCATACACCGATCTGCGCCATTGTAGCTATATGGGCGGAAACACGCTTTTGGGCAGGATGAAAAATGACAGCTGTACTGCTCATAAGGAGGTGGAAAAATGGCAATGTTGGAAATCTGGAGTGGAAATATTGAAAATTAGCAACCTACGACGTAGTGGAACTGTGCAACGCACACTCGTAAAACAGTCATTTTAGGAATTCTGTCACCAAATTTTCAAAATTGCCATTTTAAGATCTCTGCTCATGAACAGTGACACTGTGATTTTCTTAATGTGTTCCATACACTGAGTTCGCACAACGCATCATGCCTATTGTGCGCTATACGTGAAACACGCTTTGGGGAGATGTGAAATGACAGCTGTACTTTCATAAGAAGTGTGGAAAATGTCAATGTTGAAACTCTGGAGTGGAAATATTGAAAATTGAAGAACCTATGAGCGCATGTGAGAACTGCGCAACGACACTCGTAAAACAGTCATTTTAGGAATTTTTCACTAAATTTTCAACATAGCCATTTCAAGACCTCTGCTCATGAACAGTGTCACTGTGATTTTCTTAATTTGTCCTGTACATTGATTTCAAGACACCGACTGCGCCATTCTGGCGCTACAAGGGTGGAAACACATTTTGGGTGAGATGTGAAAATGACAGCTGTACTACTCATAAGACAGTGTGGTGAAATGGCAATATTGAAAATCTGAGTGAAATATTGAAATTCGCTAACTTACGAGCCTGCGTAGGGAACTGCGCAGACGCTCGTTGTAAACAGTCATTTTTGGAATTTTGGCACCAAATTTTCAACATGGGGTTTGGGCCCCTTCATGAATGATGTCACTGTCATGGTGGTATTCAGTCCCAAGGGTGATTTCACAGTCACGTGCCGAATCACCCTTCTCAGCCCGAATAACGCCATGACAGTGACATCATTCATGAGAAGGGTCCCAAAACCCCATGTTGAAAATTAATGGTGCAAAATTCAAAAATGCCTGAGATATGCACAAAGTTGAACCTCCTATCTAGCCCATTATACAGCTTACCGGCATTTCAGTTCGCGGTCAGCTTTGAAGAGTGCAGACGTGTTCCCGGTCCACCAAGATCGCCGGGCGAGTCAGAGGTAAGTGTGGGGGGGGGTGTGGGGAGGCTGGGTGCACAGTGTGTGTGGGGTTGTGGGAGGGGGTTCGGGAGATGCGCCTGTGGGACCGCTTTTGTTTTACAGTTAAAACAAAAAAAGACATCATGGGACCGCTTGCCACGCTGGGGTGGGCTCCCAATGTGGCACCAGGACTTTGGCGCCAGCCAACGGGGATTGGGCACCCGCCGGCAAAAAAAAAAAAAAACTTGGGATTGTTTGCCACGCTGGGGTGGGCTCCCAGCGTGGCACAAGGACTTGGGAGGGGACGTTCAGCCGACGGGGATTGGGCACCTCGTCGGCAACATGACGGATTGCCATGCTGGGGTGGCCTCAGCGTGGCATCAACTATATGGGAGGGAGGGAGAGACAGGACGCGGTTCAGCCGAGCGGGTTGGGCACCCGTCGCCTATCGCTGCGTGGTGGAAGCGCGCCGTCTGCGGCTGGGAGCTGCGCGTGAGCAGCTTCTTATCGCTGCTCACCAAGCGTAGCCCCCTTTCAACTGAAAGCACTGCATTTTGGAGCGTCATAGACAGCTCCAAAATGCATTGGCTTACAGGGCCGCGCCTGCCAGCACAGTGCCTGAATTGGAGGAGGAGGTGACACACCTCCGAAATCTCCGATGAAGGCACTATGTTTCTTGCACATGCGTGCAAGCAAACATAAAAATGGCTCTTGTGCTTTTTTGGTTGCTGCCCTTTGTTACTGGAATAGGTTACCAGAACCTTTACGACATTTCCAGTTTTTAAAAATAATGTTTGTCAGCATTTGTTTACTCAGCACACTTGTGACTGTTCTTATTTGTATTTTGTTTATTTATTTGCTTTTGGTAACGGGGTAAGTGCGCTAGAGAGAACTCCCTATTTTCAGGCATGACCCGGGAGAGTACAAGTCAAGAACAGGTAATAACAAAATACATATACAGTGTGGTATAACAGGAGTTCCAAAAGCTATACAGAGGTGCAAGTTACATAGCACAATAGTGGAGGTACATATTGTATCACAAATTATAATATGAACAAAAACAGGCAATAATTGCACAATAAGAGTTAACAATGTACAAACATGACAGTGCCGATGGCTAAATCAGCAAGGAGACAATTCTCAGGCAGAGAAAGGGAAACATAAAGCACATACCAGTAGCTCAGGAAGAGTGGGGAGGGGGATCAGAGACCACAGCTAAATATAAGTGCAGGACAAGGGTTGATTAACATGACTCATGGAACTAGGGACATTTGCAAGTGTTGAGGGAGGTGAGGTAATTGGAGATGCCTTTCTTGAAAGCAGGGTGATATTTGGAGTGCCTAAGGTCAAGTGGGAGAGAGTTCCAAAATCTGGGGGCATAGTTGGAGAAGACAAGTTACCCCATCCTGGTAGAGCATTTCGGGATAGAGAGCACAGCTAAAAACATGGACCAGAGGAAACGAGGGCAGTCTAAATAATATAATAATAATAATAATAAACAACTTTATTTTTAGAGTGCTTCAAGTGCGGAGGGGATAGAAGAACAAATAGTGTTGTCAGTCAGACAACCTAAAGAATAAGCACGGCGGGAGGAAGGAGATAACTAGCAGAGGTCAAAGTAAAGTGTACAGTGGTGTTTAAGACAGGGAGCTGATAACGCAACTCTACAGACATTGTCATAGGCAATATCCCATATTTGAGCGATACTTGCCTGAACCATAGTGAAGACAGGCAGAGCCTAGCAGAGTCCAGGGAGGAGAAGGCCTTGGGCAACAGATATTCTTGCTGCAGGGGCCAGGAACTGTTTGACTCGATAAGTCAATCCAATTTTAGCATTGACTGATTTGCAGACAGCTTTGACATGCAGGGAGAAGTTAAGAGATGGGTCTAGCATGACCCCTAGATATTTGAAGGACTGGGTTACTTCAACAGGGGAGCCTTCAAGACAAGAAACCTGGAGAGACAGAGTTACGGTGATGGATTTCCTTTGTGACCCAAAGAGCATAGCATGGGTCTTGGCAACATTTAGCACCAGCTTCTGGGATGTAAGCCAGGTTTGGATACTATGAAGATCAGAGGAGAGGCAGGAGTTACAGTAATTTCCTGGATAGAGCTGGAGGAGATGTAGAGCATCAAGTCATTGGCATAGAGTAAGGAGAGACAGTGGGTGGGCACAGAAGGAAGGTTATTGACGAACAAAGAAAACAGAAGTGACCCAAGTGTGGAACCTTGTGGGACTCCCAAATGTAGCAGGGCAGAGTCAGAGAGAACTTTATGGCAGGAGACAGACTGGGAGAGGCTAAATAGATAGCTGGAGAACCAGGCAAGGGTGGATTGGGAGGCGCCAGTAGAGCCTAGTTGATGCAAGAGCAGGTTGTGGTTAATCGAGTCAAATGCCTTTGACGTCAATAAAAACAGCCCCAGTAAGCTGGCTTCGATCCATAGCAGATTTGATGTTGCTGGTAAATTGAATTAGGGCCATTGTGGTGCTGTGGTTTGGCCTAAAGCCATGCTGAGCAGGAGATTGCAGGTTAAAGTTAGCAATGAAGTTAAACACCTGGCGATGAATGAGCTTCTCCAGGAATTTACTGAGGGATGGCAGGAGTGCAATAGAACAGTAGCTTATTAGGTTTTTTTGGATCACCCTTTTTGAAGACTGGGATAACCCTGGCATTTTTCCAGGAGAGGGGTGCATGCCCTAGCTAATGGTGAGGTTGAACAAACGCATGACAGGGGTAGTAAGAAGTGAAGCACCTAACTTGAGAATTCTGGGTTCCAGCCCATCTAGGCCTGCACTACCATGAGGAGACATCATTTTAAGAGCTTGTAGGACATCCGACCTGGAGACCAGGTGGAGAACCAGGGAAGGGTGGGACAGGTGGAGGTCAGGGGGGGAAGGTGTGGCAAAGGAGGGACTGGCAGTGGCAAAGCTAGGGAGGGCAGTAAGGTGTGAAAGTTGAATGCGTTAGCTATGGTATTAGGGTTGTTACAGGAGACGTTATCTATTAGAAAGTCATGTGGGGTTTGGGACGTGGTGCTTCCCATTATGTGGTTTATTTGAGCCTAGTACCTTTTTGGATTACTAGAGCTGGCATGAAGAAGGCCTCTGTACTAGTTGCTTTTGGCAGTATGTATTGTGTTCTTACAGGAGTTATGAATGGAGTGATATGCAACAAAGTCTGTGTGAAGGGCGGAGGCTTTCCATCTGGTCCAGAGTTTGTCCTGTGTTTTAAGCATATGGAGGAGAGGGCTGGTTAACCATTTGGTATGCAGGCCCTGCACCATGCGCCTAATGGAAGGAATGTGCTTGGACTGCAAGGAGCACAGGGGGCAGGTAAAGTAATTAACAGCCATGTCAATGATATCCATAGAGAATATAGGGGACCAGTCAACATGCTGAAGATCTCTTAGAAAATCTGGGGTGTCGAGGCATAGACGTCAGACATGGTGATGATTTTGGGTGGGTGGGGGCAGGTGTCCCAGACACAGGTAACAGGAGAATGGTCACTAATGGAGTCCAGTAGCATGGCAATGGAAGAGATTCTGTCTGGCTTGTTGGTGAGGACCCAGTCAAGTAGGGTGTATCTGTCATCATTGCAGAAATGCCTTGTAGGCACCAAGACAAGCTGGGTTAGGTTGGACTTGCTTATATTAGAGTCAAGGAAAGGGAGGTTTAGGCTGAGCCAATCCTGACTGAAGTCACCTAGACAAATTACTTCATTGTTTTTAGTGGCCAGAGGAAGAAAAGCCAGGAAATCCTCTCACCCACGTTTGCAGGAAACTGGTGGAATATAGATGCAAACAATATGCAACTTTTTGGAGTCGCCCAATAGAAGCAGTCCATGAAGTGCCTCACAGGATGCAAATGAGGGACACAGTAGTAAGGTTAGGTTTAGGTGAGACTTAAAAAAATAGATCAAGCCACCACCTCTTTTTAATGAGGGCCGATCAGCCCGGAACATGTTGTATCCGGGAAGGGCGCACAGAGAGTCAGGGTGAGAAGGCTTGATCCAGGATTCAGTAATTCTGAGGAGATCAGGACCTTGAGTCATAGTCCAAGCTACAAGTTCAGCATGATTAGCAACCAAGCTTCTTATATTAAGGTGGCCAAGCTTTAGTCCTCTGGAATGGGGCCCGGGGGAAGAAGCGACTGGATATTGAGGGAGCCCTGCAGCAACTGGGCTAGGGTTGGTTTCCATATCTCCTGCTAGAGACAAGGAAAGGACAATAATCCAAGTAGCAGCAATCAAGAAGGCAAAGATGGGCCTAGCTTTGGAGATGCATTTAGATGTGCTGTAATACCTAGTGAGGCAGAGAACCAGTTTTGGGCAAGAGTAGTCAATATGGCTATTGAGTCAGCGGGGGAGAAGCAGCAGATTGGACAAGATAAAGTCCCTCATGTCTGCAACAAAGCCCAGAGGAGCAGCAGAGGGAGGGGTGAAGTATTCTAGGGCAATACTGCAGCAGACAGGAGACAGTAGGACTAGCAAGTAGAGTAGGGACTGCATGATGATGTAAGAGAAACTAATAATTTCCAAAAGGCAGGACAGTACTATATTTGTCTGTTCTATTCTTTTGATCTTGTATTGTTTTTAGCATATCTGGGTTGAGCCTGGAAAAGGACCCTCAGTCTGGGGTTCCTACCTGATTAACACATTAATAAACACAAATAAATAAAATAGTGAAATATAACACCCAGAAGCAAAGGCACTAACCTGTCTGGAACACACTAGCCCCCTTTGCTCCTTGTTTTTTGCTGGCAGGGGGATGTGCTATACAGTAAATCTGAGCTTTGCATAGTACTACCACAGCCTAATATTTGTACATGCAGAGCACACCAGCTCAAGTGCAATGCATGTGTGAATGTCACATTTTACAGACAGTGCAATAATTAATGCACTACACTGCCTGCTGCATGGCGCTATTGGCTGACTTTTTTTAAAGTTCATATTTAACAAATATTTTTGGAGTAAAACCACATGGATTCTATCGGCTGACTTTGAAAAGGGGGCACTAACTGAGCAGCAAAGAGCCAAGCAAATAAAATCTAATGAAATAATTTCTCTGAAGATCTCATTTGCATCTCTAGTCAGTCTGCCTCCCAAATGCATGTACAGTAGGGATGTGTAAACCTTTGAAAATACCCAAGTTGTGAATAGTTTGAGATGCAGTCAAAAACAGTTTTAATATTTTGGTTTGATCTGATCTGATCAAAACCTAAAATGTGTTCCTAATATAGAAGTTAGAGACAGGAGCATCAGTTCAGATTGTTGGACTGATTCAAAGTAGCTAGAATTAGAATTCTTGTTCTGGCCCTGTAGTTCATTCCAGTTTGAGAAAAATTACCACCCCCCACCCCCACACACACATACACACAGTTTTGAAGGTTTCATTTCTTTTTCTATTTTTTTTTTTATTTCAGATTCACACAGCAGACATCAAAGCATCACATCCAGACAGCAAGCATATGGTAAAGTTTATTCCTGCTCATAGCTACTGTATCATAAACTGCAGTTCTAAAAATAGCAAAATGAGCATACAGAAACATCAATGTATAAAAACAGACAGTTTCAAATCCTTTGTAATTTAATCCGTTTCCTTTTTAAACACACATTATAGGGAACTTCTAAGACGTCAATGTTAGAATGTATAGAGTTGAGTAATGACATTTCTGATGCACATCTTAAACTAGGTCACAGATTAGTGCACAAAGATATATTTTAATACTGAGTTACAGTCTGTACAAATTGCTTTATGAGGGAGCAAAATTTTCCCCATCAGTTGTTTCATGTACCCTGGGAAATAAGAGTGAACCCAATTCAGATTGAAATTTGGTGGATAATTCTTTATTTTGTCAGTTTCTGCTACTTATTTCCAAATGTTTCTTACTTATTTATTTATTGTGCAATTGGATTAACAACCTTTGAGCCAGGGGCTCGTTTACAAAGGTACCTCATCACAGAGAGGACATACAGAGTCACATACTTACAGAATACAATCATACAGAATAACATAGTTGCTAGAACACAATGAATAATTAGAAACATTTCAGAGTGACAGATTTAGTACCAGCAGGTACTGGCAGGGAAGGAAGCCATGAGGGAGTGGGGTGGGGGAGTTCAGCCCAGAGGGCTACTTCAGTAGTGTCTTGAGAGTAGCAGGCATCTGTTAGAGAAAGGTGCAGCAGCAGCGTGTGTTGAACAGTAGGTTCTGAAAGGCAATTTTGAAGGGGGCAATTTTGGTAGTGCTGGAGACGGCTGTGGGGAGTGAGTTGAACCAGGATGGGGCTCTGTAGCTGACCGACCTCTGTGCCTGAGTGGTCCTAGTTTTGGGTACTAGTAGGGTGACTTTGCTAGTGGTTCAGGTAGAGACTGTGAAGGGTATAAGTAGGACAGAGGCAGAAACCCCGGGGATGGGGGAAAGCCCAAGCAGAAATTTCTTAGTTAGAAGGCAAGTTTGGTAGTGGAGATGTTCATTGAGGTTAAAGAGTTTGGCTAGGTCATAAAGCTGACAAGTGTGGGTTAGCCTGGGGGCACTGGTCACTAGTCTGCAAGCCTCGTTTAGGGTGAGTTGAATCTTGTTGAGGGCCATGGAGTCAGCAGCACCATAGACCGGCAGACCATAATCCACAAGGGACATTACTGAGGATGTAATGGCAAGCCTGAGAGCATCAGGTGGGAAGCAGTCCTTGTGACTGTAGAGGATGCCAAGTCAGGAGTTACCTGTAGCGGTGGATGCAAGGGCTGTAATGTGGGCATGAAAGGTGAGGGCCGAGTCAAAGGTGATCCCAAGGTATTTGTAAAAGTAAACTTGTTCAAGCGGTTGTAGAGTGCTAGGGAGGATTTGGAGGGGGTTGTTGCTAGCTTTGTTCTGGTGGTGGGCAAAGAGTATTGACTTGCTTTTTTTTTTTTAGGTTAATGACAAGTCTGCTCTCCTTAAACCAGTTCTCTGCATCATTGAAGAAGTGTTGGTGAGAGTCTTGGAGGGAGGTGGGATTCCTGTGAGTGGCATTATAAAACAAAGTTAATCTTTGGCTTAGTGTATAAAGTTTGTTTACATTTTTAAGAGAGGTTGGGCCATGATATGGGCAAGATAAAGCTATAGAGAGACAGTCACAGACAGACAGATGAAAAAGAGATGTTCAGTGGTTAGCAGCATCAGTGAATCAGCAGACTGCACATTTGCCTGTCAGGCTGGAAGACTGGAAGTTTATGGATTCAAGCCCCACACCAGGAGCAAGGGAAAAACCTTCCTTTCTCTGGTATTGCATATCCTGCAACTAGGAATAATCAATGTGACAATTATATACAGTATACGTGTATATATATATATATATATATATATCAATCCTGCCTGGAAATCTTGTTATTTTCTCTCTTCTAGCACTTAGCACTTACTCACTAGTTGTATGACTTATGACTGTTACTTACTTGCACTTATATTTCTGTTTTGTTACTACATATAGATTCCTGCAAATGTACTGTAATTGCTGAAAATTTTGTATAAGTGTACTATGTCTGACTTCTACTTGTTCCCATGATGTTTTCTTGTATTTACTATTGTCTAAATATCCTTTGTTGTAATCTCCTGGGTTGTACCTGATAATAGGCAGCTATGCTGTCTAGTGTACCTACCCGGTTAACAAAAACATTATTTAATGTATGTTTCTTATCCTATTGATTATCTCATGCAAAGTAACATTTTTGTTGATCATAAATAAAGAACATGAACCTAGAAGACATAGGGGGAATGGCTAAAGAAGGACTGACAAGTGCAAAGTCCCAAAATTAGACATTCTTCAGCAGTGGAAGGGCTGCTAGACTTCTATCTGCCATCATTTTCTATGTTTCCATGAATACCTCATCTCCTCCACAGGAAGCGGCTACAGATATGTCACTAATGGAGGACCTCACATGAGAAGAGGGTGAAAGGGCAATAAAAGGAGTAGGGGAAGTATAGACCTCACAGTCGTCTGTGTGATGACACTACATTGTAGCAGAGCAATGGTTGCTTTAGAAGGGAGGGTACTGAGATCTGAAGGGGAAAACAGATGATGTTGGGTGGAGTAAAAAAGCTTAATTTTAAAATTTGAGTACACTTGAAAGTGCAGTATCGGGGGCCCCTTGCTATGTTGGTTACCCAGGTTCACTCCTTTTGCATCCCCTTTGTAGCTACAGGCCAGCATGAGTAGGAGGAGACACATTGTCCCACCAGATGCTCTTCTCCTCCTCTGAAGAAGAAGGTGGGCTCTCCATCCCACTGCATGTGCTTTATGCATTCAGCATTCAGTAAGTATAAGGAAACATAGAAGGAGCTGGACAGAGAACTGTACCAGTTAAAGCAGAAGGAAGTGGGGAAAGCAGTCAGAATAGCAAAGGCCCAAACTGAGGAAAATATAGTCAACTCAGTTAAGAAGGGGGATAACACCTTTTATAGGTACATTAGGGAGCAAAGAAAGACTAAGGCAGGGATACTGAGGCTGAATAAAGAGGAAAATGGTTGGGCAGAGAGAGACAGTGAAAAAGGAAAGAACTAAACGAATACTTCTGCTCAGTATTCACAATGGAAAAGCAGGGGGAGATACCAAATTCAGTCAATAGAAACACCCTGGATGGGGGGTTGATATTAGTTCTTTCGAAGAAGAAGGAAGGATTCTGAAAGAACTCTTAAAACTGAAAGTGGATAAAGCAATGAGGCCTGATGGGATTGACCACAGAATTCTAAAAGAACTAAGGGAAGAACTAGAAACACCACTGACTACCCTTTTTAATAAATCATGGGAGGATGGTGTGGTACCTGAGGACTGGAAGAAGGTGGATGTGATTCCTCTTCACAAAAGTGGGAGCAAGACAGAGGCAGGAAACTACAGACCTGTAAGTTTGACCTCAGTGGTAGGGAAAATGATAGAATCACTTCTGAAGAAAAGAACTGTTGAGTACTTAGAGGCCAGTGGGGCACAGGACCCAAGGCAGCATGGATTTACAGCAGGACGGTCATGTCAGACAAATATAATTGATTTCTTTAACTGGGTGACCAACATAGTAGACCAGGGAGGGGCTGTGGACATGGCCTATGTAGACTTTAGCAAGGCATTTGACACTGTCCCACACAAAAGAGTAATAAACATATTAGCCAGCCTGGGAGTAGGTCCCAGGGTGGTAACCTGGGTAAAACACTGGCTGGACAACAGGACACAGTGGGTAATAGAAAATGGAGTCCACAGTGAAGAAAGGGGGGTTACTAGTGGGGTACTGCAGGGTCCAGTACCGGGGCCAGTCTTTTTTAATGTCTTTATAAGTGACATTGCAGAGGGACTGGAAGGGAAAGTATGTCTCTTTGCAAATGACACAAAGATCTGCAACAGGGTTGATATGCTAGGTGGGGTGGAAAGGATGAAAAGGGAATTGGCAAGGTTGGAGGATTGGTCAAATGTATGGCAGCTTAGATTCAATGCAAAGAAGTGCAAAGTAATGCACCTGGGAAACAAAAACCAAGGGGAAGATTACACAATGAGGGGTGAGATACTGAGAACAACAAAAATAGAAAGGGACCTAGGGGTAGTCATATCAGACAACCTAAAGGTGGGCCAGCAATATGAGAAGGCAGTAAGGAGGTCTGAGGGGATATTGGGATGCATAGGGAAAGGCAACACCAGTAGAAAACAAGAAGTTGTTGGCCCTCTGTACAGACAGTTGGTAAGACCACATCTGGAGTACTGTGTACAGTTCTGGAGACCCCATCTCTGCCAAGATATAGACAGGGTGGAGGCTGTCCAGAGGAAGGCAACCAAAATGGTGCAGGGTCTGCACCAGAAGACATATTAGAAAGATTAAAGGCTCTTAAGATGTATAGCCTCGAGGAAAGGAGAGAGCGGGGGGACATGATAGAAACTTTTGAATACCTCAAGGGAATCAACAAAGTCCAAGAGGGTAGCATCTTTCAGAAAAAGAGATGTGCAAGAACAAGGGGGCACAATTTGAAGATAGAGGGGGGCCGGCTAAGAGGTAATGTGAGGAAGTATTTCTTCACAGAGAGGGTTGAAGATGCATGGAATGGCTTTCCTGAGGAGGTCGTAGAGTCAAAAACAGTGGGAGAATTCAAGAATGCATGGGACAGACATAAGGCAATTCTAGTGGGGGGTAGGAGGAAGTAGGCTGTTGGTTAACTAGGATCTGCAGCTTATCCATTAGGAAGGGAAATGGACAGACTAGGAGGGCCAAGCAGTCCTTATCTGCCATCAAATTCTATGTTTCTATGTACGTTTCTCTCTGGTGGCAACAGGGAAATAGTGGTGTGTCTGTTGGGTCAGTTAATGCAAGAATGAGAATACTCCACATGTATGTGAGTTTCTAGGGATGTCACTTGAAATGGAAGGTGCCAGTTAAAGCAAAAATTGGGAGAGATACAAAAAATGATTATGCTGTTTTATTGGTAGCCTAGTGATGCATTCCTCAAATTTCATGTTACTGTAACATGCTTTTATTACAGTCGGTAAAAAATAAACAGCTGTCTTTGCATCTGGGTGCCTTTAAAGGTAAATTATTCATTAAATAGCCCTTCTCAGTTTTGACCTGCACGTGAACAATATTGTTTATCTGAAAATATGTCTGTAAAAATGCCTGCTTTCAAGACTTCAGAAACTGCTCATCTAAGCAACTCTATGTGGGACCACAAAACCTTGGAAAATGAAGACCTCTGTAGCTATTTTATATTAGCTCTCAGCAGAAAATGCCCTCTTGACAGCATGCATGAGTATATGATTGAGCTGTCAATAACCTTCTTGAGATCAACTCAGCTGAGAAGCATGTCGTCACATGAAATGCATTGATAATATCTCTTTAGAGGTGGTAGTCCATTTTTGGAGAGAATGTTAAAAGATTAATGAACAGAAAATAAATATATTCAATAAAAATAGCTGATATCTTTGACAATTGGTGTAATATTGCTAGTTACTCGCATCTAATTATGTTGATTAAATACAGGACAGTGATAAATCTGTCCAGTGTCTTATGAAAGCAGTGGTACTGATGCAAACATCATGTGTTATGGTATACTCAGTAGAGCTATACAGTGTGTACTTGCACACAAACAGTGATATCAACATATATGCACCAAGAGACAGTGAGGACTGGCAAGGAACATTACATTGTAGATGCTTTCTTTTTTGCCACAGTTGGTATTGATAATCTCTTCTAATAATTAGCTAATTGTTTGACTCGAATCGCTACAAACTTTGAGTGTTTCTTGCAAAAACTAACACATAAAGGAAATATATTCAGTATCTTACTATAATATTTTAAAGAAAAGTATTCTGTTGAACAGAGAACAATGATAATGAAAATATAAAAGTATATAGCTGAAAGTGCCACATAGTTGTCTCAGGCTCAGTGTAATTGCCTGTGGCTATGTTCTGGGGTACTATTGAGATTAAGAAGTTCTTTGTACACATGAAATCACTGGACCGTAAGTATCTAATTCATTGGTTTGTAAAACTCTTTGAGATAAGTTTATTATAAATGGCAATATATATATATATATATATATATATATATATATATATATACATATATATATATTTTTTATTGCAAAACATTTTAATGCATCTGTTAGAGTTAAGTGACTAAAGTGGAAATGAGATGTTGAGGTTGAGCCCAAACCCCTCCCCACCAACCCCATGCCCACCCTCCACATGTCAACAGATGCTGGGGTGTGCCATGGGTCATGAGGCCCAACCCTCACCCCATTCCATGTGTAAACAGGTTGACATGCTACAGTAAAGCAGAATGGGGTGAGAGTTAGGCTTCATGACCCCATGGCACACCCCAGCATCTGTTGCTATGTGGAGGAATGGGAGGTGGGAGTGGTGGTGGGGGGAGGAGTTAGGGGCTCAACCCTTACATCTCATTTCCCCACTTTTGTCACCTTAACCATAACTGATGCATTAATGAAGTTTTTGCAATGAATTTCCTTACTTTTTGAACATGTGTAATGTAACTAGTAAATAGTATGTACTGGTGGTAGCGCGGCACTCTTTGGGCCCCATGCTCCCACCAAACTGCCCATTTGTGCATAATGATATGCGTCTGTGGGAGTGTGAGCCCCTGGGCCCCGTGCGCCCACTTACACATAACAACAGAGCCATACAGTAGCCCTATAGGCCTGAAAAGGAACTTTTGTAACATTAATTTGCCAATATCTCAGTAACAGTACAACCTATGAAAAAAATTCCACTGCAGTTGTAATCATGACTTTGAAACCTCCACTCATGAGTGTAGTGAAAAATCTGTATCTCAGCATCATTTCCAAGATAAGGGCACCAAAAGTCACTGTGGGCACTGCAATGTTATCCTATGGGAAAAATCTTAACTTTGTGATGGCACATCTTTGTAACCGATTAACTTTTTAACACCTGAACAGCATAATTCACATCTCTGGGACATCCACTTTATACCCTGCAAATTTTAAGCCAAAAGACCGAAACATTTATTTACAGTGCAGTGGCAAAGATTTTAAAATCCTGTTTCGCCAGGTGTCAAAATCCCAGTTCGCGAGATCAGTCCCCATTTGCGAGCTGTCAAAATCCCCATTTGCAAGTAATCCTTGATCATCAGATTTTGGCCTTCTGGTCTCCATGTCATGAAAGGGGACTTTGTCAGCTCTCAAAAGGGGATTGGTTTGTGAATGGGGATTTTGACAACTTGCGAATGAGGAACTGAAAAACCAATCCCCTTTCGCAAATGGACAAAATCCCCTTTCGCGAGCCGATACCCTTTGTAAGGTATCAAAATCCCTGTTCGTGAGCCAATCCTCATTCACGAGAATGACCATCTGGTCATGAAATAATGATCAAGGATTTTGTCAGCTTGTGAAAGGGGATTGTCTCGCAAACAAGGGTTTTGACACCTTGCAAAGGGGGATTTTGTCAGCTCATGAAAGGAGATTCAAAAATTCAATCCCCTTTCGTGAGCTGATAAAATCCCCATTTAGGAGCCAGTTCCCTTTCACGAGCTGTCAAAATCCCCATTCATGAGCCACTTCTTGTTAGTGAGATATGGTCATCTGGTACCTAAGTCACTATCAAGGATTTTGCTAACTTGCAAAAGGGAATCAGCTTGCGAACAGGGATTTTGTCACCTCGTGAATGAGGATCAGAAGTGAGTCACTAATGAAGAATTTTAAAATTTAAAAAGGAAAGTTTTTGGCCAAAATGAAGGAAACCAAAGGTATGGGTTTGTAGAGGGTGCCACCCTGAACCAAACCCATGCCTTATTTCAGTAACAAGTCACCCGTGGAACAAGCTATGACATTTTGATAGGGGGAAAAAATTAAAACAAAATGGTGGCTCACGAATGAAGAATTTTTTTTCATGAACAGGGATTTTATAAATCCCCATTCATGAGCTGACAAAATCCTTGATCACAAGCCCAATCCCCTTTCAAAAAACATACAAATAAATCTTGGAGTGAACTGAGCATGCTCAGAATCCGAAACATCAAAATTAAATAACTTTGGAATGGATCAATATTTGTTCACCAAACCAATGCTATATTGCTCTTTGATCAAACCTCTTTCTACCCTGAAATGCCAGACCAAAATATCAAATGGTGTGGCAGCAGTGCGATATGCAAAAATCAACAAAAAAGTGAAAAACATATTTTCAGCACTTCACTGCATGTAAACCGCAAGTCCAACCAAAATGTAACATGGTAAATCAAGAGACCTATCATACGAGAATGCACACTCCAAATTTCGTGCAAATCTGTTGAATGTTTGCAAAGTTATTAAGGTGCAACATTTGGGGTTTAAAATTAAACTGCTTACTCAACCCTAACTATACTGGCGCAACCGCACCAGTATAAAATATATATATATATATGTAATACATGGATGGGATTCGAATCTCATTGAAAAGCCTGTCATTTACTTCCCTGTGTACCACAGCTATCTGAGGTATATGACTTTCCCCTGAAGGACCAGTTTAGCATCAGGAGGCTCATGCATGCCTCCCAACATCCCCATTTAGCTAAACACATAATTTAGGACTTTCCAGAATGCTGAACTGGGAAAGTGTTTCATAATGAAAAACAAGTGCTAAAAGTTACAGAAATCAAGGCAAAAAAGATGAGCCATGATACTGGGCATGTACCTATGCATATGCATATCCACTAAGATATTCATATGCATAGGCGCAAGCGCAGTATCACAGCTCCACTTGTCAGCCATGAATTCAGTAACTTTTAGCTCTCATTTTTCATGAAGAAATACTTTCCCCAGTTCAGCATTACCCAATGCCTTAAAATATATGTTTAGCTGAATGGAGATGGTGGGAGGCATGCACGAGCCTCCTGGTGCTTCATTGCCATCTCGACTATGACCGCGCTGTGGCAGCCGGCACTCTCAGTTTGAATGGCCTATGTTACAAGGAGAAATTATTAAAAAGCATCACTTTTTTGTACCACATATTGCTACTATGAAATAGGCATGCAGGGCTTACTGTACTAGATGGTTCCAAATATGTAAATGAAGCCATTCACATATTTGAGACCATCTAGTGCAGTATGCCCTGCACAACCATTGGTCCATAGGCTTACAGCCCATACTGTACCTGTCATTTGGTGGACAGCTGGGCAATATGGGGCAGGTTGCAGCCACCTACCAATGACGGGGTGGAGCAGGGTGGGTGAGGGTTCTGTGGGTGGGGTGGGGGTGCCGCTGAATCACCAGGGAATTATATTTCAGTGATTTACCACACTCAGGAACCCAGGAGGGAGGGGGTCCACTAGACCACCAGGGCCTGTATTACTGTACAGTCATCTGGGACTCAGGATGGAGGGGGTACCACTAGACTACCAGGGAATGGAGTATAACACATATACTGCGATCAGGGACTTGGGAGGAAGGGGGGGTCCACTAGACTACCAGGGATTGTTCTAATTTACATTTACTGTGATCGGGGTAACGGGAGGGAGGAGGGGTCCCACTAGACTACTGGGGACTGTATTATTATATGTCTACTGAGATCAGGGTAATGGGAGGGGGGTGGTCCCACTAGACTACCAGGGCTATGTGGGTGCTTCCTGATGGTGTTCTGGGTAGGCACTCAGTCATGCATACAAAAGTGGCACAGAGTCCCCAGATTTTTTCTGCCAGCCCAAAATGCATTCTGCTTGTGTGCAGAAAATTGACAAGTGGTTATACAGTGGAATGATAGTGTTTCAGCACATACAAAGTCCCCCAGAATTAATGGTGCACTCAGTCATGCGCGCAGTGGTGGCACAGAGTCCCAGATTTTTTCTGCCAGCCCAAACTGCATCCTGCTTGTGTGCAGAAAATTGACAAGTGTTAACACAGTGGAATGAGAGTGTTTCAGCACATCCCCCAGTATAAAATGATGACTGTAAGCATTGTGTTGTTGGTCCAATGTGTTCTGTGAGATGATTCCAGCAAATGCAATGTGATCATCTCAACTGGAGTGAAGGGTGCCCTTTGGCTGTACACTAATAATAGCCTTGGTGAGTATATATATATTTATATATATGTGTTGTGTATTTTGTAGGGGGGTTGACATGGACATGTACTCATGGCCCCGGATATTCAAACTGCACCACAAAGTAGTGCAATAGTAGGAGCAGGCACAAGTACAGTGCACCTATGCGCAACAAGCGCGATATTCAAACACTGCGCAGGCCAAGATGCTCTTGCACCACACAACTGAATATTGCACCAACTGTGCCTTGGCGCAACCAGTGATACGCAATGGTGCAGGTCTGATGCACAGTAGCACAACCAGGGATGCACAGTGGAGCAGGGTTGCATAGCATGAGCACAACCGGGGATGCACAGGGACATGATGCAGGGGTCCACCATCCATGAAAGATATGGTCAGAGGAGCACGCAGCAGAACAGACATTGCCCCCACATCCCATGAACTATACAACCAGAGGAGAGCTGGAAGAATGACCAGCCCATGGACACCAGCAACAATCCTTCAGCCAGGGCATGGTGCCCCAGCATACCCCCTGGCAAGCTGTGCTCGGCACACAAGGAGGTATGGCCACCCCGTGCTACACCATCCCATCAATGCAGAGCACACCCTGCACAGTGATCCCCAGACACCCTGCCCAGGAGAAGCACCCAACAGTGCATGACACCCCATGCATGCCACCACCCTAACTGTGACAATGCAACCCTGTGCACCATGGGGCCATGCAAGGCCACCCCACTGCAAGCACTCTGCAGTGGGTGGCAGCAACCACTGATGCAACAACTGCAGACACAGTGCCGCCCTGCATGGCCCCCCTGAGGTAAAGCTGACAGACTGACCATGTATCAGCACATGAGGTACCCTGCATGTGACAGGGCCTGTCCTTGACCCCACCACCAGTGGTACAGCATCCTGCACACCCTCCCAAGGACACACCCCATCCCAGCACTGGCCACAACAGCCAACACAGATGCCCACAGTGGTGCATGGAAGCATGCACCACACAGGATGCAACACAGTGCTCAGACAAACACCCACCCATACCCAAGGGCACACCAACACAGGGACACAGTAGCGGGGGCAACAAACCTGCTATGTGTGGCCACAGCAACCATGTAACCAAGGCTATTACCCCTCCATGGCACAGGTGTACCAGCCACCCTGCGCATGCACCATGAAGCCGTATGCCACTAGCATGTGTCCAGAGCACAAGTGAGCGACAGTGGAGCACATCCCCTGTAACAGACACAAGCGACAGCATGGAGGGGGGGACAACAACAGCGGAGGCCACCGTGCCACCTGAGGCAGACTTGCACCACATCGGTGACAGGAGGCAACCCGGCATTGTGCTGGGTACAGGGTTGTCCAGCATGGACAGCCACCACTGACATGCCAGCAGACTGTGCATAGCACAGACATGCAAGGATGTCAGCTGCACAGGCCATGGATAGTCTGACGGGGGCGCCATGGACACAGTGCATGCACCGTGGACCACTGCACACAGGCATCCAGAGCACAGAGAACAACACACAATCTACAGACAGTGACCAATTCCCCCACCCACACCATAGGTGGTTCCCTGCCGAACACACACACACACACATGCCCAT
Organism: Neoceratodus forsteri; assembly: GCA_016271365.2. Taxonomy (NCBI): domain Eukaryota; kingdom Metazoa; phylum Chordata; order Ceratodontiformes; family Ceratodontidae; genus Neoceratodus; species Neoceratodus forsteri. Next base: position 126,849,872 of record CM028136.1, on the reverse strand, counting down.
GCCTGCACCAGCTCTGATGCCATGCACACCACTGCAGCTGAGCACCTGTAGCCTGCAGCAAATCAGAGACCACCACAGTTGTCATAACAAAACAAATGTATTCAAAAGAGGTAACAAACAACTATGTACAAGTATTTACAATGGGGGGAAGGGCCACATACCAGGTGGGTGCGGGCATGGGCCAGAGGTGAACAAATTGGACAGGGAAGAAGGGGTGTGAAGGTGGGTTCAGGAGGGTAAGTAGGGTCTGGGGGCATGGAGAGCCTATTGCCTGCCCCGCTCTCCACTCCTGTGGCACCTATGTGTCCTTCTCCTTTGGACCCTGTGCCACTCCAGTCTCTGAAGGATTTTAAGGGAGGACCTCACCAGCTGCAGCAGCTCCTGCATGCCTCTCTCCAAGGCCATCAATCACTGTCCACCTAGGACAAGGGAGCAGAGTCAATATGTGTGACTGTCCATCCCTCGGCAGCCCACCCGTTGTGCATGGCATACAGCCATGGGCCACGCCCCTGTGATGGTGTGCAACCACCCACACTGACCATGTCCACAAGACCTGCCTACCCAGGTGCACACAGCCATGCAGACCGCTGCACACACCCACTGCCCAAGTCCCGCACAGCACCACCGTGGCCGTACAGTGACATGGCTATGCAGTGCAAAGGCAGTGGCACAGCCATGAACCCGGTGCATGCTTGGACCACCAGCGATGCACACCCACACTTGCAGTGCCACAGGACAGTGCTGAGTGTACCGTATAGCGTGCATGTCGGTGGTGTCAAGGGCAGGTGGCCATGCCCTGCCACCCACCCCTCAACACAGCATGCACAGAAGTTCCTGGAAGAAAGGCACTCACCTGCATCTGCAACTGGCGGGTGCTGCTGCAGTATGGGCCCTCCAACTCATCCCTGTTGCCAGGCAGCTTCACGTTCACATTGTGGGCGTGCCTCACAGGCATGGCACCTCTCCTCAGGGCTTAGGGTGCAAACATGGAGAGGGGAACATCAGTACAAACCAGTAGCAAAGGCCCCCCCCGGTGTCTGTGATCCCGCACAGCTCAGCCATGCCGCATCTCCACCACCACCACCACCCACACTGGACAGCCCCCACCCCCCTGCATGGTGGACACATGCACACTGCAATACCAGGATGGACAGATGCTACCAGTGTATGGATGGAGCACCTACCTGGACGTGGCACTGCACCTTGCTTGGTGCATGCTCGTAGCCATGCCAGCCTATCTGGGTCCCTCCGCCAGAGGTCCCCATAGTGGTGGTGACACTGCTCTGCACTGTGGGTGATCCCAGTGGCCTCCTCCAGTGCCTCTTCCACCTCCTCCCACACAGCACTTCTGGGCCTTTCTAAGGGGTCTTCCCCAAACTGGGCCCCAGCATGGGCCTCAACAATTGCCACCAGATTGGCCAGTTCAAAGGGGTTCCACATAGCTGCTCTCCTCAGTGCCATCTTTCGTGCAGCCAGGATCACAAAATGGTGCTCTGTAGCACACGTCCCCGATGTGCAGATGCTGTGCGGTACAGTGCTGCCATTCCCCATCGTACTGTCACCGAACAGAGTGATAGGGGTGCACCCATGCAGACGCATGGCACCTAGGGGGCAAAGGTCGACCGCAGGGTCAAGGGTCTGTCGAGCATGGACCGCCACAGCGCTATTGGGACTCCCTTTGTGTAGCGCGGCAGCAGGGGTCAACCTTAACTTTTTTTTGCAGTAGCCAGCCGGACAAGTTGATTAAAAATTGCACTAGCCCGCAGATGGTTGCACTAGCCCACAATAATAATAGTAGTCAATTTTGATCGGTTATACAGGAAAAATGCAAGCCAAGAAATACTCTGATTATTGCATTTTTATCCTGCTCCCACATTGCTTCCTGCCCCAGCAAAAAAAAAAAAAAGACTGCAGTCCAATCACATGCACTATACCCCCATTGTTTTGTTTTTTTACCATGTGTCCCTTGCTTCCTCTTTCTTCAACCCCTCCCCACCAAACTAGAGAATACCATAATAGCAAATGTTCAATCAGACAGCTCTAGCTCTGCACACACAATAGCCAACATCATCATTTATGTCACCAAAGTCCTACCCTGACCTGCAGGGCAATGTACAGAATCAGGCAGAGAAAGACACTCTTATCCCCCACCCTGTGATTAACCAGAACTGCACTTCTGGAAGTTTTCTTACACTGTGAAGTGAGCCAGGGGCAGTTCTAGGATTTCTTTGGAGAGAGTTAAACAAACACAGGGGGCTAGGATGTAAGAAACTTTTTGACTATCTGTTTATATATACCAGGCACAAAAATATTGATTTAACATGCTCTGCCCTAACAAAAACAGATTTTTCATAAGTGGCCTTTCATCAGTCAAAGGGGTGCAGTATACAGGCATGATGCTGTATTACCTCTTTCTATATAGGATGATCTGTGCACACCAGGAATACCTATTTAAACCTTTCAAATTATATATTTTACTAAGGTTTTGCTTTGTACCATACATGCTCCAAAGCATTGTTTTTAGGATAAAATGACATGCTGGGTGGTACTGCATTGATGGCATTGACTGGTGTGATCCATTAAGAGGAGCTGTGAACCATACACCAGTCAGTAATGGCAGCTATGGGTCTATGAATGGCCACTTCAGAGCCTAGTCTGCAGTGGTGTCCAGAGAAAGTATAGAGTGGACAGACCACCTGGCTGGGCAGACCGTGTATACATGATAGCATTCTATCACTGCAATGTTGGATATAGACACTCAAAAGGTTGGGAAATGAAGGACACTGGCTTTAATATTGTGGGACAAATCAAACACAAGTTCAGCAAACTGGAAGCTACTTACTTAACAGCACTCTGCCATTGATCACAGCATGCACAATAGCTGAATGTCCTAACAATTAAGTGATAATGACTCACATTGAGTCTTTTGTTGGCTCCCCCTCTTAAACTGCCAGATAATTGCAGCTCTTAATGAGCTGTTAATCACACCAGACCACCTGGAACACTGAGGGAGATTAGCAAAAGGACTACAGTCTGCTAAAGTAGGGACTTTTTCAACTTCATTAACAGCCATGAAAAACTTGCACTAGTCCAGATGGACAAGTAGAGGGTTAGCTGCACTAGCCCTGGCCAATTTGCACTAGGTTTAGGGCTAGTAAAACAATGTTAAGGTCGAACCCTGTGTGGTAGGGTGCCTGTGTGTGATGCCCTGCAGTGGCCTTCCGTGCTGTGGCAACATGGCGCCTACGGCAATCCAGGGCACAAGCACCACATGCGTGAACAGCACACTATCATCACTGGCACAGTGGTGGCTGTGCCCTGCACTGCCTCCCGTACTCAGCACATCAGCAGCACAGCAGGCGTCGGCATCAGCACCCCGGGCATTTGCCGTGCGGTGCCTACTGTACACATCACAGACCTGTGCCTTTGCCTGAGCATGCACAACACAATTGTGCAAGGTGCAACAGTGTGATATTCAGCCAGCATATGCAAATCAGCTCATCAGCAATTCCACGGTGCAGCCACTGCATTAGCATCCACTTAAAGTTGCATCTCACCTCATTTGCATGCCTTGCACTATATAAATGTGACATGGGGCTGCAGAAGACATTGTTTGGTATTGCAGTCTATTGTGGTGGGCTGCATGCTGTTTGGAAGTGTGGACTGTGGTGTGTGAGAGCTGCATGGGACTGCACATTCAAAGGTAACACCTGTCATTCCCACAGGCTCTATAATGACCAAACGTGAGGAAGAGAAGGAACAGATACATGGGAGATGGAGGGAGGTCCAACTTCACCCTGGCAGAATCAGATGCCCTGTTCGAGGCCTACCTCGACAGGGAACCACTGCTCAACAGACAGCGGGGAACACCACAGGCCCATGCTGCGGTATGGGATGAGGTAGCGAGTGCCATCAACCAGCATGGCAGCCACCAGTGGTCCATGCAGGAGTGCAAAAAAGAAGGTCGGCATGGACAAGAGGAGGATTAAAGATAAGGTGGCTGCCATCAGGGCAGCATGTGCTGCAACCAGTGGTGGACAGCCGGATGTGCCACGCCTGATGTCACCGGATGAGTGGGTGACTGGTACCATGCGGCGTTGTGCCCTAGAGGGCATTCCAGGTGGTGGCTTCCAGAAGGGTGGCAGCCCATCACTGCATGATAGGTCCTGTGCTGTCACTGTGTGGGGGGTGGGGGGAATGCCACAGGGTAGGGTAGAGACATTAACACTACTGTGTTCCCTTACAGCTCCTGAGCATCTACATGGGTCAGCGGTGGTGGGTGTGTCCACTGAGGGCAATACCCTGGACATGGAGGAGCACCCATCCACTTCCACAGGTGTCCGAGGATCAGGACCACAGCATACCTACCTGTCTGTCTGGACTGAAGATGGTGGTGCTGGTGTGGAGGAGGTCCTGCTGGTGTCCCAGCATGGCAGCGGCCATGGATGCCAGCGTGCTGTGACACGGACTGGTGCTGCATCCAGCACCGATGATGATGGATCACACATCCTGGACAGTGATACATGTGGGCCGCAGGATGGTCCCACAGCAGGTAACAGCAGGGGCGTAGCTGTGGGTGGTGCCACTGTGGAGGCCTGCATGACATCACAGTCCCAGCCTGTGCCTGTATGCACTAGTGGGGTGACACTGGTGTGCGTCCAAGCTGGTGGGGCTGTTGTGGCTGCTGTGATGGCACTGGTGATCCCTGGCAATCGGTGGCCAGAGGAGCAGTGTCAGCAGTCAGCCAATGGTGACGGGGGACAGTGTCAGGGGGCAGCATCAGTGCACTGCATGTGGACGTGCCCCGGCATGGCTCTGGTGTGTAGCACCCATCGTCAAGGGGTGATGCCCAGCACTGCCAGGAGCACCATAGGGACAGCATGCTGATCCGGCAGATGACCTCTTTGATGAGCACAGCCACCTACTCCAGGCTTCCGTGGATCAGCAGTTGCAGCTTGTCAGGGTGGTGGATGCACTCAGTGTGGTTTTGCACCAGGCAGAGGAGCGGTGCAGCAGAGACCATGGTCTGCTCCTGGCAGAGATGGCCCAGCAGCGGGAAGATGTGACCGCTGCCACTGACAGGCAGACACGTGCATTCACAGCTGTCATGGCCACATTGGGTTCCCAGTTTGTTTCCCATGTGCTGCAGACACCGTGCAGTGTCATGTCCACCCCCCATTCCCAGCATCGTGCGACACCTTCCATGTCGACACCAGGTTCAGCTGTGGGCATACCAAGCATGCCTGGCGTGGGCATGTTCGGTGAGTTGCAGACCCCTGCTCAAACATGGTCATGTTCCCACAGTGTCACCCCGCGGCACCGTCGGTGCCACCCCATGAGGCCAATGGTCAGCCTGGCATGGCTGGCAGATCTTGGCGGGGCTGCCCATGCGTCTGAGGTGGCTGTGGCATGTGCTGCGTGACTGACCTGTCTCCCACCATGGCTACTGTCTGACGCTGCCCTGTGTGCAGTGTGTTGTGCAACGTGCAATGCATGGGTGGGGTACCCAGCTCTGCACACACATGGTCCATGTGCACACCCTTCCGGCTGCTGGCCACTGTGGTGTGTGCATGATGATGCCTGTGTTGTGCTGTCTGCCAGTGTGCAATGGTGCCCAGCATCTGAGACACACATACTGATGAGCACTGGGCGTGGTCATGTGTGGACCTGTGTGTGGCTTGGGGTTGAGTCGGGGTTGGCGAGCCTTCTACCCCTTGTGCTTGTCTTGTGGGGGTGGGTGTGTGTGTATGTGTGTGCATGACCATGTGTCATGTTAGGCCCTGCCCATCCCTGATGGCATGTGCAGTTCCACGCTCAGCCCATTCCCTTGCCGCCATCCTCCCCTGGGATTTGTCCATGCCTGTCTGTGGGCTGTGCCCTTGCCATTGGTGGTTGCACAAGGCCCCGTGACCTACCTGTATTGGCTGAAGTGCTCCTCTGTGATGGTGTCCCGGTGCAGCTGTGACATCCAAATCAGGCAGTGGTCCCTTCACCCAAGGGGTGGCTGCCCATCACCATCTGGACCTGCGTCCTCATCGTCCCCATCGCTATCCTCCTCTTTGACCTCTGCAGCTATCCCACAGTCATTGGCCATGTTGTGCAGGATGCAGCAGGCCAGGAATAGCCCGCAGGCCTTCGAGGGGCTGTACTGTAGGGCACCACCAGATGTGTCCAGGCACCGGAAACATGCCTTCAGCATACCGAACACCCGCTCGATGACATTACGTGTGGTGGCATGTACCTCATTGTACCGTTGCTGTGATGGGGTCTCAGGGCGCCAGTATGGTGTGAGCAGCCAGGGACAGAGTGGGTAATCACTGTCACCTGTGTGTAGAGGGTGGACATTAGTATGATGGTCTGCATCACTCTGCCATGGGCCATCAAGGCCGGTACCCATGGCACCTCTGACTATGCACTCCCCCACAGCTGCTCATGTCGTCCTGCGTGATGTGCATACTCACCCACTAGGTGGCCAGTGGGGATGTCCCGACTCTCGAACCTGTGGCACAGTGCAGACTGGTGCCAGATGAAGGCATCATGTGCTCTCCCAGGGTGCGTGGCACAGACATTGGTTATGCACCCCCTGGCATCGCACACCACCTGGCAGTTGATGCTGGCAAACCCCTTCTGGTTAATGTATGATACACCGCCCAGGCCAGGTGGAGTGCGGATGGCCACATGGGTGCAGTCAATGGCTCCGAGCACACCAGGCATACGTGCTACCCTGTAGAACTCTTGTATGTGTGCTGTGCGCTCCGCCTGTGTGCTGGGGAAATGGATGTACTCCGCAGCATGTGGCAGCAGTGCACTGAGGAATTGTGTGAGTAGGCGTGACGCGTCCGACTGGGTTATGCCTGTTGTGTCCCCAGTTGGTCTCTGGAAGGTGCCCGTGGTGAGCAGGCACATGACAGCTGTCACCTTTGTCTCCACTGACAGAGCATGGCTCCATCGTGTGGGTGCCTGCATCTCATCACTGCACAGCTCACAGAGCCACCTCAGGATCGCCCAGTTCAGGCGGTACCGGCCCACAATCTCTGTGTCAGAGTAGTGTTCGAAGGTGGTGTGGGCTTGGTACCGCCTGTTGGGGGCGTACCGCCGACGGGCCCTTCCATGGCCGCGCCCCCCTGCTGCCTGCCTTCTCACACCCCTCATTACTGCCTCCATCTGGAAGGTGGCACTGGCCATGTCCCTTGCTGGTGTTCCCCCCCCCAGCAGCTGTTATTCCATTCCCCCTGCTGTACTTTGTGATGCTCCCCCTGCACCGGGTACACCTCCGGCCTTTGGCTGTCCTGCCTACTGCCACTGCCCTCAGTCCACTGTGGCACTTCCCTGTCACTCCTGCACAGTTGCACAGGCTCCCCATTCCTGTCCTGTTCCTGGTTGTTTCCAGGTGTGCCCTGTCCTGCTCCTGCCTAGTCCCACTCACTGCTACCCTCTTCCTAGTTGCTGTCACCTCGCTCCCACCTCTGGCTTCCCTGTAGCGTTCTTGCACCTATCTTGTTCCTTTTTATTTTGGATAATTTCCACTATCACGTAACTTCCGCTTGCTCCCCTATTGCGCATGGCTCATGCTGTTGAATATCACACTGCGCCATTTATTGATGGTTCCTCCCCCTACAGTTGCGCATGCATTCATTATCATTGCGCTCTTACGCATTGCAACTTGTGCGGTGCAGCTGTCTCCCACTGAATATCGCAGAATGGCGCATTTTCGTACTTGCACTGGCACATCTCTGTTGCGCATGGTGCATCCCTTTTGAATACCTGGGCCATGGTATTGTTCTGCATCACAGGTCACACAGAAACCGGTGATGTGCACATTCCAGTGCTCAATGAGAATTTTTTGCACTGAAATTGGAAACGGATAACTCTCAAGCAGATGAAGGTAAATATACTTTTTGTGGGGGTGGGGAATCATATTTGCAGGTTTGTCTCTAATGGTTTCTTATTTTGTTACTTCTTCAAAGATTTCATCAGCATCCTCCTGGAGTCCGGTTGTCTTAGGATGGTCATGGTCATCTAATGAAATGACTTCTGTGTGTTGCCTGATGATGCAGAACATTTTTGGATAAGGCCACTTTGACAGAAAAACAAGCATCTGGAAGTTTCCTAAAAAAAGAAATGAATTACTTCTTACAACTTAATTGCTATGTGTCCCTCCCTGGTACTCAAATCTCACTCTAAAGTCAAGTTACATTTCAAACCCACATCTTGTCAACTAACACAACCTGTGTGCAATATTTGCTGCGGTCTTTACAAAACAATGAAACAGATGAAATAAAATCTTCATTCTTACCAGAATGGATTTCACATGGATATTTCATTGCTTCCTCTCTGTGAGGTACAGCTACAGTACCATTCCCAACGAGTTTTAGTGATGGAGACTTTTTTTGTTACCCTGTAAAAGAAACAAAAGAAGTGTACCGTATGTGTTTTACCATTGCGGCTCTGAAAAGCTACAGAAAACAAAACATACAACTAAAAGAAGTGAAGCAACATAACAAACATGAGTACTCATACTCACTTTATGGTTTAAATATTAAGAAGCTTTATGTCTCTGGCTGATGGATGTAGTGGTCTGGACAGACTCAGGCTCAGTGGTGGCAGTGGCTAACATCAGTCCCAGTGGTGGTGGTCCAGGGGGCAGACAGACTCATGGTGGCAGTGGCTAACATCAGTCCTGGTGGTGGTGGTGGTTTGGGGGGCAGACAGACTCATGGTGGCAGTGGTGGCAGTGGCTAACATCAGTCCCGGTGATGGTGGTTGTTCAGGGGGCAGAAAGACTCATGGTGACAGTGGTGGCAGTGGCTTACATAAGTCCCGGTGGTGGTGGTGGTGGTGGTGCGGGCAGACAGACTCATGGTGGCAGTGGTGGCAGTGGCTAACAGTCCCAGTGGTGGTGGTTCAGGGGGCAGACAGACTCATGGTGGCAGTGGTGGCAGTGGCTAACAGTCCCAGTGGTGGTGGTTCAGGGGGCAGACAGACTCATGGTGGCAATGGTGGTAGTGGCTAACATTAGTCCCAGTGGTGGTGGTGGTGGTCCAGGGGTCAGACAGACTCATGGTGGCAGTCGCTAACATCAGTCCTGGTGGTGGTGGTTCGGGAGGCAGACAGAATCATGGTGGCAGTGGTGGCAGTGGCTAACATCAGTCCCGGTGGTGGTGGTCTGGGGGACAGACAGACTCATGGTGGCAGTGGCTAACATCAGTCCCAGTGGTGGTGGTCCAGGGGTCAGACAGACTCATGGTGGCAGTGGCTAACATCAGTCCCAGTGGTGGTGGTCCGGGGGGAGCACACTGCCTTTTAAAAACTTCAGTTAAAACCTGCCAACATTAACCACATCATCATCCTCATAAAGAAAGCCGCCCTCACAGTCATCGATGTCTGAAGTCTGACTACTGGGAAATTCTTTCTCCATTGTGTCGTCATCTATGTTAGTGGTGGGCCTTTTCAGGCAGCCACTGCCAGTGCCACCAGGATGCTCCATTTCCACATCAGCAAGACCATCATGACTAGGCCGGGGTACGAATACCGAGGTCGCAGACTGGGCTGGTATGCGCCTCTCATTCATTTTAATGAATGTTAGCAAACTAACATTTGCAGGAGACAGGTTTGTCTGACAATCCCTGACTACTGCACGTGCTGAGCTGAATACCCTCTCAACACTTACATTGGAGGGTGGGCATGTGAGGTACTTTAGCGCCACTGGAGTCAGCTCTGGCCATTCACTGATCTTTCCACTCCAGTACAAAAGGGGATCTTCAGTTATTGTCAGATGCCTGTTTTCAGACAAATATGACTCAACCATTCTCTGTGCCGCACTAAGTCCAATTGTTTATGCATCATTCTGTTCTCCAGAATCATTTATTTCATAAATACCCACTTGGAACAAAGCCTCCCAAAGTGGGTTAATGCCAGCCACTTTGGATGACAGACCACCTGGAACTGCAGTCCCCTTCCCCTTGCAGGATATGCTTGATGGTGCTCCAGGTACACCTTCAGCCAGATTATGCTGCTGAGGCTTGCTGACCTTGGCACATGACATCTGTGCCCCATGAACCAAGCGCACTAGTTGACCACTGATATTTTTTACTTGTACAGGCCCTCCCTCCAGTACTGATGCAATTCCATGTTTGTACCATGGGTCCAGCATTGTTGCTATGGCAAAGTTGTCACTACACTGAATGCTCACAACTTGACAATTCTGGTCGAACACTGTCAGCATATGTTGCAGCAACATACTGCTACCACCATCTCCGGCAACATCTAGGTTATGCTGTACATTCACCAGTGTCTGCCTCAGCACCCGCAGCAGTGGAATTGATTGGCTAAAGGAGGCAGTCTTGCCACTCACTGCCTGTGTGGCATGTTCAAAAGGCCGCAAAATTGTTATTACAGAGTCCATGAAGTGCCACTGTTCAGTCTTCATAGACATGGAGGCCCTGGAACTGTCACGGCTAGTGTGCATAACAAGATATTCTGAGCTGGCTTTGTATTGTTCATACAACCTCTCTGCTATGTATAAAGCAGAGTTCCATTGGGTGACACCTTCCAGCTTCAAGTGGTGCTGAGGCAGGCTGCTTTGTATCTGCAACTGCCACAGTTGGTCACGGGCCTTTCCAGATCTTGAAAAATGAGAGCAGATACGTCATGCAACGGTCAGCATTTCCTTTATATCAGGGTGCTGCAGAAACTCTTGAACCACAAGATTTAAACAGTGGGCCATGCATGAAACACGAAAAAAAACACCGTTCGTGATGCATTTCATCACATTTGACCCATTGTCACTTGCTGTGAACCCAGCTCTCAGGGACAAAGGGTTTAGCCATCTGTCAATTTCAGTCAGTACCACGTCCAACATGTTCTCACCAGTGTGTGAACAGGTCACATTGTGCATTGCAATCGTTGCATGCTGTCGAATTCCTGGAAGATTGCTACCATGACAATCCACCTTACTGCACTGATTATTCACACTACCAACATCACAAACAACCCCTGGCACCTGCGCCCAGTGTGCAGTTATACACAAATATGAACTCCCCACTGTTTTGCCACTTGTCCACATAACCATACTTCAGTGGATGAATGGAGAGGGAGAATGTTGAAGGACATGTCTTACTGAGTCAGACACAGTGCAGAACAACTCGGGGACAGGATGGGTAGAAAAGTATGTCCTGGATGGGACTTTCCATTTTGGACAGGCATGTGCAGCAAACCTCCGGAACCCAGAATTCTCCACAAAGGAGAAGGGCAAAAGATCAGTTGCCAGCATTTCCGCTACAGCAGTATTGAGTTCACGTGACACTGTACGATTCGGGGGTACTTCAGCTTATATGCCAAAACACTCTGTAATGTGGGCTGACTTAAACGTTTTACACGGGGTGTGTTGATCACAAACGGTTGTGCTCTGGATGAATGGCATTGGCAGGGGGTGGAGTGTGAAAATTTGATGAAGACTGTTGCACAGGTGATGATGACAAACCCAGAAATGCTTTTATTTTGCCAGATTTACCAATCTGGGTTGATGTACCACTTGCACTAGACATACTGTATTCACCACCACCACCACAAAAACTGCTACTGTCACCAGCACTGGACAACATTTCAAAGTCATTATCATCCTCCACCTCATCATGCTTGTAGTTATCCTCTGCTCTTATTACCACACTACTGCATATGTTTAATTTCCTACTGGGCTTAACAGTCATGGAAGGGGATAACATGCTGGCTATGCTTGCCGGTGACGCGGGTGAATGCCCCACTATGATATTAGCTGACAGCTTGTACTGGGTCCACAGTGCCAAGTACCTATTCTTAAGATGCATATGCTGTCCTCCTGTGCCCAGATGGCTCACCTTTTTACCTCAACTCACACGTACATGGCAAACCTGGCAGATTACAACTGAATCATCATTTGCATCTTGAACAAAAATATCCCAAATAAGGGATTGTGATGCTCTGCTTTTAACATGTCTATAATGTGGCTTATTTAAGTCCATTATTTTAAGCACTGAAGTTGGGGGGCACATGATGTTTCGGGCACTGCACATCTGGACTGCAACTGACCACCATGACCACCTATCATATTGATTACTGGGTCATCATCATCATCATCAACTAAAACCGGTAGATCACAAGTTTTAACAGGGGGGGATTCCTGCAGACAGACTCAGACACAGCCACTTTTAATTTCTTTTTCTCTGGTTCCCAACTGATGTCAATTATATCATCATCATATTCATCAACGTCACACACATCCACATCTTCTGCTTGGATGCTAGCATGTGGACTGCATGATGTAACAACAGCAACATCATCATCGTCATCATATTCATCATCCGCATCTACGCCACCATCACCTGATATTTTTTCACCACACTGTGAATCACTGCATGGAAAATGCATGACGTTAAGTGCTACAGTGGACGAAATATCACATTGTCTGCTATCACTGACATGATTATCAGAATCCTCAGGTTCAGTTACTGGGATGTTACTGGGAAGTATGACATCATCTACACTGCCACTCACTTGCACTGCTTCACACTCAATATTTTTGGATACGGTACACTGGTCGGAATTAGAACTTGATGCAACAATTCTAATACTACCTCCACCACCACTAACACCAGTAACACTAACACCATCGGCTGGGAAAACATCATCTCCTCCAACTATGAGTGAAGCTACTGATTGGGCTGTAAAAAACATTGCAGGAGAAATACCTTTCCTCACATCAGCAATGCACTTCTGCGTCTGCGTACTACTACCATGCCCACAGACCATCTTACTGCCAACATTGCCATGGCGAGAAACAGCTTTGCTTGCACTTCTCTTTGTAGGCATTTTGGGGGATCAACCACAAATATTATAACCAAATTTAGATTTTGATATGTTCACTCTCTGATTGGAGGGACGCTGGATGTGAAGCCAAATAAACAACTATGGCTTCAGCAACAAATAAGAGACTACTCTGAGACTGTCATGAAATTAAAACAACCAGTAACTAGTGGTGCCGTTGAGGTCACAAAAACATTCCAATCTGGTAAAAAATACCTTTTGAACGTGGGGGTGGGGGGGAGCACTGAATGCAGACAGTGCTGATTTTTACGGCACTACAAGTAGCAAAACTAAGAACAGATACCACGATCACAGTACAAAATCAGGCAGCTGCAGTGGATAGCAGGTTCACATTGCTGTGCCTGCAATTACACTAGCCTGTGGCACAATAAAAGGTGTATTATTTGATGCATGCAACACTGCACACACATTCACTCACAGAATAGTTTGTGTTCAATGCTGAACGAGGAATGCGACGCAAATGCAAAAGTTCAGTACTATGCCACGTAACATATTGTAAATTTATAATGTAAACAACCTGAACTTATGAACTGCTGCACCACATCCACACAACAAACAGCAAGACAATTTCATTTCTACTATTAATGATAATATTACTATGTGTACATTAACACAGTCAGTTGCATAACAAAAATATAACCAAAAAACAAAAAAATCACTATTTCTCCAACTTAAATCTACCTACACCACAGATAATCCCCTCCCCCAAAGCACACTTTCACTGTCTTTCACCACACACACACACACTCAATGTTGTAAATTAACATTCAAAATCCACACAAAAACAAATACACTCGATGATATGAGCACCGGAGGGTTTCCTACAATCGATGAACTAAAGTTGGATCCCCCCAAAAAAGGCAAAAATACTTTTTGAACAGCTTTTACAAGATTCCTATCACAGACAGCTATCAGAGCACACTGTCTCCTACTCCTTCCTACTCATACTACCCCGAACTGTGGCTGTGCAGATCCATATAGAGCCCATGTGACCTGAAATCCCATGAATCACTGCAAAATTTGCCTTTGGACTCAAAAACAAGGCAAAGTGAAGCGAAGTGCACTGCCTGCAATGCACTTCGCCTTAAATTTGGCAACATGAAGTCATTGCTTCCAATGGACTTTGCATTGCTCATTATAACACAAAGCACTCTGTTTCGCATTGTGGAGCACTCTGCAAATCCACCTTTGCTCAGCGAATCACTTTGCAAAGCGGGTTGAGCCGACTTCGACCGCCACTAGACCTGAGGGGCCTAGTTTAGGGTTGGATGCATCTGCTCGGATGTCCTCTGGAACAGTGGAGCCAAAAAACTCACCAAGGAGCAACATAAGTGTATGGGGGTGCATGGTTTAGCCACTGACCAAGATGGCCACCAAACTCAAATGCTCCGTTTCAACCTGGCTAATAATATGATTTTTTTGCACCGTGGATGTCCTTTTCTTACAGTGCTATGCATTTGTTCGCTATGGGGAATACCGTCTGATGATGTGTGAACTAAAAACAGGAAGCTTTCCTTCTCTGATAATATAGTGCAATGGGGGAACTTGTTGGCGAGTGGCCATGAGGCAGCACACAAATCGGGCTGATCGTGGTTAAAGTTGACTGATGCAAATGGGATCACAGAATTCTGAGTGCCCTGCAAGGAGATTACATCATTATTCTGGCTGGCTGGGCACAATATTCAGCAGCTCTTTTAGTAACAGTCAACCAGTCTGGTATGAGCAGCTTAATGGCTCCTACTATTCTCTACAGCCTCTTTGATCCCTGCACTTCACTACAGCAAAGGAACCACACTCAAACTAGACTGTGGCATGGCAGGGGCAGAGCTTGGGGCACCTAACATCCCAGATGCAGCACCACTCAGCTATAGTACACACATTTTTGGAATCTCTGGTAGCAGACATGGCTATTCTCAAAACATCCATGGCTGGCACAGCAGAGGGGATTTAAGAGTTGAAGGATAGGATGTATGTGAGTGAACAAAGGGCAGAAAAGGTGGAAAACCTACAGCATATCATACTGCAGTGTCTGGATGACCATGAACACAGCTTGGAAAATTTATGGGAGAGAGCTGAGGATCAAGAGAATTGAGGACACCACAATGGCATCAGGATCCTAGGCATCCCGAAGGTGCTGAAGGGAACAACATGGAGCATTTCCTGAGTGATTTTCTGCCGCAGCTCATGGGGCTGAGATGGAATGAGACAGTTGAGGTGGAAAGGGCTCACAGAACAAAAGGTTACCCCAACCCACCAGGCTCAAATCCTCAGCCAATCATTGCCTGTTTACTTCACTAATCTGTGAAGAAGAGACTCCTCAGGGTGACTAGAGAAAAGGGGGATTTACACTAGAAAGGGGCAAGAATTTCATTATATCAAGACTATTCTTATAAGGTAGTCCAAAAAAGAAAAGCTTGCAGTCCCATCAAGGCTGTACTCAGAGAAGATGACATTAAATATTGTTTCAAGGGCCTGACCAACCTCCAGTTTTCCAAGCTTGGCAAGGATTTCAAAGGCTGATCCCCACACAGGGTTGCCGCCTGGGTTCATCATCAGTGGCCTGACATCTGACTGTACATACAAACATATGAACAGACGAAATGCCAGCAGAAATAGGTTTCACAGTCTATTGAGTCTGTCTGACTGTGCAGCTAGCACCTCAATGTGCAACTGCCCACCCTCCCTCCCTCCTCCTATTAACTACCCCTCCCACTCTGTCCCATCCTCTCTTAAATCCTTCCACCGTTCTACATGATACCACCTCCTTGGGCACAGTGTTCCAGTTATCCGCCACCCTTTCTGTGAAAAAGTGTCTTCTGATTTCCCTCCTGAATCTCCCCCTCCAATCTCAGCTGATGCCCTCTCGTGTCCCTCCCCCATCTGATCTGAAGAATGCCTTCTGTATTAATCCTGCTAAAACCCTTTAGGTACTTAAAGATTTCAATCATATCCCCCCATCCCTCCTCTCTTCCAGAGAATGCATTTGTAGCTCTCCCAGCCTCTCCTCGTAGGATTTACCCTCAAGTCTCTGAATCATCTTGGTTGCCCTACGCTGCACACCCTCCAGTAATCTGATGTCCCTCTTCAGGAATGGATGCCAGTACTGCACACAGTATTCCAGGGGCAGCCTGATCAGTGAACTGTATAGGGATAGGATCACTTCTCTGTGCCTAGAGGAGATTCCCCTCGCTATGCACCCCAGCATCTTGTTTGCCATTGCAGCTGCCTTCCTGCTCTGAGCTGGGTGGTTCATGCTCCCCGTTATTAGTACCCCTAGATCCTTTTCCTCCAGTGTGTTTTCCAACTGTACCTCTTCCAACTGATATTTTCTCCCCTGGTTCTTTGCCCAGAAGTGCAGTACCTTGCACTTCTTGGCATTGAACCCCAACTACCATGTCTCTGACCATTCTTGTAGTTTGGTCAGGTCTTCCTACAGCCCCCTCCACTTCTCTATGTCATCAACCACTTCACTGATCTTAGCATCATTTGTGAACAGACTGACCCTACTCTGGATATCAGATATGAATATCCACAGACTACATCTCCCAAGAAGCTCTGGGAGCTGGATGACTGGACCCCTGGGAGGAGCAGGAATGATGTAGCCAACAGGGGTGGAGCAGGGTTAGTAAACAACAGAGCACACTGGACCACAAGATGGTGACCACCATTCCATCTGAGGCCTCACTGCAGCAACAATCTTGAGGTGAGATGGATAGCTCCAAGCATACAGGCCAACAAGAGCACAAGAGCCCGCTACCACAAAGGTAGAGGCAGAGATCAAGGAGCCACTCGCTACGGCCATGCAGATGCTCAGCAGATGCCCCTCACCACCAACCAAACATGCCAGAGATGACATATCGGCACTTGCAAGCCCATCATGGCAAAGAGATGAGGATCTGGAACTTCATGCAGATACACTCCCCACGAAGATGGACTGACAAAACTGGTGAACTCTCAGATATTGACACTGCAGAAACGGCTGAAGCTCCACTGTGGCCTGAGAACTGCGCTTTCACAGAAGTGGCAGCCATCAGCAAGATGTGAACTTTTCACCCACAGTTACTGGGTGAGCCTCAGGCATGTCTTACAACCTGGGTAGGTAATTGTGTTTTCCTCTGTTTTTGTGTCAGCAAGCTAGCTTGACTTATCCAGGATATGCCAGGAGGGGAGGGTAAGGAAGCATTTCTGTGTTTTAATTTTTGTAATTAAATGTACATTATTGAGGTTTTACATTATTAAATACAGCAATATCACAACAATAACAATTAACAAAGAATAACAAGACTAACCCCATATAACAGAAAAAAAACAAAAACATATTTTTGTGTTTTAATGATGGGCTTTTCAGGGATACAAGTGAATGCAGAGCACAAGGGATGGCATTTGGGCAGTTCAATGAAGCCACAAATATGCTGGCACTTCACATCTGTATATCATGGATGTACTACCACAGCTCAGGTGCTCTTCTCAGCTGTTACACCTGGAAAGGGCGAAAATGAAAATGTAACTGCCATTGACAAGCACGGTCTGGACAGCCACAAGGGCAGAGGGCCAAGATACCACCTCCAATACTCGAGGGGTATGCCTGATGATAAGGAGGAGCTCTCCCAGACAACCCTCTGCCTACAGATTTTGTGACAGAGTCCAGGAGCAAGCGCACTGTCCTCTCGAACATGTGCATGCTCAGGCATGTCAGCGTGACATCATCACACTCACGGACTAGCACTTTTCAGGGAGAGCTCAAGAGAGAAGGAGCAAACAGCATTCCGTCATTACTGCAAACGCTGAACCAGGGGACATGAGGTTGTTCTTGTAGCTCCTTTCTAAAGGCAAAAACATTACTTTTAAAGCAAAACTAATTATAAAACTCGTTTGAAATGCAAATTTCTATTCAAAGAACAGCAAAAGTGAAATGCTGATAACTTTATATTTTACAATGGGAGCCCTAGTTTCCAGTGAGGGAATTAGAAGCAACACAAGTTCAACTGAAAGTAAAAAAAACAACCATACTGATTGCAGCTTTATTCAGGTATGCTGGAGTTGCTCAAGTTATAAAGTAGTAGGGTACATGAGAACACTATATTCAGTGTAGCTTGACAAATGAAATGCTGAAGAAGGCCTTTTTATTTGTTTTGTACATCTAGGTATGGCGTGAGACCATCAATATAACCTGTAAAGATTAGGATTTAAGCAAAGAGAAATCTAAGTAGGTTGAACAAATACTTTGTGAGTGACTAAGAATTTTTTGATTCACAAATTAAAGGCACAAAATGAATTAATGAAAAACTACAATAACATGGAAATGTTTGTACTGTTTAAAGAATTCAACACATTTGGAAAAAGAAGCATAAGCATCCCCGTGAACAAGGTCTATGAAGAGAGCGAAACGTAGGGGAAAGGAATAAAGAGAAATTGGAATACACCAGCAAGTGTTCGGTGTCTCTATGAAGGATTGTAAAGGACTTTACCTCCCCGCCCCATTTTTGTGTTGTGGTAAGGAGGACCTCCTGCACTCCCCACAGCATGGGAAGCCAGGCATTCTGGGTGGATAGCTAGACCTACCCCAACCCCACTTTAGTAAATCCTCCACCTGTTTGTCAAGTGATGACTCCACCCCCTTCCACATGGGTTCTCATTGTGGAGCTGTGGCAGGCATGGCAGACAGGATACAGATCACAAATTGCACATTAATCGAGCCCTCATCCCCAGATTCCTCACCTATTGTACAACCAGGATAAGAGGTACTACTGGAGGAAGATCCTCTCTTGCTACTGGCAGCACTCATTCTTCACACAGTTGCACCGCCTCCTCATCTTTTCTGTGGATCTGGTTGGGGGATGGCAGGCAGCAACTGGAAGGGAGCGGGCCTATGGCCCCAGAACCCCCCTCATGGGGGCGCCTCTTAAGACAGCATCACTCCTTTACCTGTTCTGGGTCCTCCACCTATCCCTCCACAGGAGTCAGAGGGGCCCCCTGATTCTGCACTGCTTAGTCAGGTGGGCCTCAGACCCTAGTAGTGATGATGTCTGGGGTCTGTATCCCTTCCCCCCAAACCTGAGGGACCTTTCCCCCAAGAGCTATATGTCTCCCGTTTGTGTAATGTTTCTCTATGCAGGCAATGTACTATATTCAATATTGACACTGTTGCCCACAGATCCTTTGGAACAAGGGTTGAAACAGATGGGTAATGCTTTTTCACTAACCCTCCACTTCACGTACCTGTGTGGCGGAGCTGGGCAGGCTTTGTTACCTCCCTTTCACTTTCACATCTGGTACTTTAGTGTTATCACCATATAGAAAATAGTAATTGTTTCTCAGCTTAAGTGTTGTTATTGCAGTTTATAAATATTGTTGGTGGCTAGGTACTTGTCAGGGGTGAGAAGGTGTGATCATATCACCCCGGTTCTCTGCGGACTGCACTGGCTGCCAGTCAGGTGGAGTGTTGTCTTCAAGGTAGGGCTCCTGACCTACAAGACCCTGCATGATTGGGGACCTATCTATCTGCAAGATCTCCTTGTCCCCTATCATCTGCCCCTCTACACTCTGTTCTATGGGAGGGGGCCTCCTTAGAGCTCCCAGGGCAATGTTGTGGCATTCAGGGGACAGGGCATTCTCAGTGGCCGCACCTACCCTGTGGAACTAATTTCCAGCTTGTGTGAGGGAAGCTCCCTCGGTAGAAGCCTTTAAAAAGAGGTTAAAAACCTATCTGTTCCAGCAGGCTTTTATTGACTAATTAGTGTCTGTTTTAGGATAGATAGATGAATTTTAATGTCACTCTCAGTTGCACTGTTAAGCGTATATACAGTAGTTGTATATTACTGCATATTATTGTACTGTTTTGTTGTCGTACAGCACCCAGAGTCCTTGGAAATGGGCGCTTTTATAAATAAAATATCTATCTATCTATCTCTGTAAATAAATATCTATCATTCTAACCTTGTTCGGATACTTGTTCAGTCACCTTAGATATTTTTACTTTGTATCTTGCTAGTTAATAGTTGTTGAAAGCCAGACTTTTTACACTCGCTGTTTGTATCTCACAGCAGGGAACTTTTACCAAAATTTGACAGGTCTGTTGTATGGCACTCCCCTTCTGTTCCTCCCCCTTCCTTCAGACAGGACAACCTCCCTACTACGGGCTAGAGTTCGGTGTGCAGTATTGTAGATGTACATAGCACAGGGGTGTTACAGAGAGAACAAGGTGTCAAAGGCCCTGAAGGTTGAAGTGAGGTGTGTTTCCTGGAATGTAAAGTTTCTCAACCATCTGGTAAAACACACTAAGGTGTTTCAACATTTAAAGTACCTGAAGTCTGATACTGCATTCATCCAGGAAACAAACCTCATGGAAAGAAAGATACAGTGCATTAACAAAAATTGGGTGGAACAGGTACTGCAAAGCTCCTCGATTTCAAAATCCAAAGGGATGGCCATATTTCTGCATAGAGCACTCCCCTGGATGATAGAAATGATTAGGACCGATAAACAAGGTAGATGGGTGGATGGTTGCCCTGCTCTCCCTCCCCAGAGGAAAGGTGACATTAGCCAACCTCTACGTTCCCAACATTGATGACCTAGATTTTTTCCTCCAGGTCAATCAAGCTAAAGCCAAAGTCAAAAGAGAGGAGAACGCTATAAAATTATTTATAAGTGGGGATTTTACCTTAGCACCAGACATTTTTATTTTGGGATAGGTCACAAGCAACCCCGGGCATTCACCCTAAGGCTCAAGAAGCCTTGGAGGCAATGATGGAAGAGTGGAGGCTAGTAAATGTATGGAGTAGAGATAATCCCAAAGGGAGGTACTACACCTTCTACTTGGCAGTACATGACACACATAGCCGCATTGACTACTTGTTGATAGACGGCACAGCAACTCAAAGGGCTTGCAGTCCTACAATAGAGCCGATGCTTATAAGAGATCACACTCCTACTAGTATTTCTGTCTTTCCCCTGGGGAACAGAGTAGTTCACTACATTGGAGAAGCAACCCCCTGCTATTGAGGGACCCCAGGTTCTGTACCTGGATCAGTTCAGTAGCCCAATCCTTTTTTCAGTTTAATAGTACTGGGGAAGTCTCAGCAGGGACCATGTGGGAGGCCTTTAAGGCTTTTCTTAGGGGATACATCATTTCATATACTGCAGCCCAGAACAGGAAGGGGAAAATGAGCTTCATAAGCTAAATCAGGACCTACAAGTGCTGAAGACCAGTTTGAAATCTCCCCACCCCCCTCTGCCTGATCTTTCCTCCACTGTAGGATAGAAGTATAAAATCAACAACATTCTGCACCATAAAGTGGAGAGGCAGATGATGTGATGAAACACAAATTCTGGGAGCCAGGAGACAAGGAGAGCAAGCTCTTAGCTTGCCACCTTCAAAAGCAAACTCACAAATCATAGCTCTCTAGAATGGTAAGGGGAAAATTGTCACAAACCCTATGGAGGTTAATGCTGTAATGAGGCAATACTACTAAGCACTGTATGCCTTGCCAGTGACCACCTCTTCCTTCAAGCCACCAGTACTCTCCTTCCTAAAGGAGTTACCAGTCCACTAATTGGACCCAGCTCTTTGCCAGGAACTGGAATAACCACTGGTGGCAGAAGAGCTCTGAACAACCCTCAAGCAGTTAACTGATGAGAAAGTGCCTGTGGCAGATGGCATCACAATTGAGTTATACCAGCATTTTGCTGATGATATAATCCACCCATTGTTGGCAGTCTTGCAGAAGGCCAGAATGAAGGGCACTCTCTCCCCCTACAAGGTCCTGGTGAATTCACGCTATAGCAGTGACTCCCTGGACCTCAAACTCCTACTGCTTACGCTGGATGTGACCCTTCCCCAGCTCACAAAAATTCTTAACCTGTCCTTATGCCTCAGCCAATTCCCCATGCCCTGGAAAACAGCAATAATAACCCCTATCCTGAAGAGTGCTGACCACACTTCCACCAGTAATTATTGGCCCATTTCGATTCTCCCCCCGGAAGGCATTGTGTCGGACCAGCTCACAGATTACCTGGCCAAGCATAACCTGCTCTGTCATGAACAACATGGCTTCCAGAGGGGTCACAGCACAACTACTGCCCTCCTCGAATTTACATCATACACAGTATATGTGAGGCTCTGGAACAGGGCTACCTGCCTGGCACAATCTACGTCAATTTGACAAAAGCATTAGATACCGTCAGTCACGTGCTGCTTCTCCACTCCCTTCCATCCCAGAACATCTCCTCTGAGGCCACCTCCTGGTTCAAAGAGTATCTCTCTGGCTGAACTTAACAGTTCAAAATTAACACCACACTCTCTTCCAGTAGACCAGTCCTAACCGGGGTCCCTCAAGGGTCCATACTTGGCAGATTTCTCTTCACCCTCTTCCTGAACTCCCTCCCTAAATCCTGCAGTGGGAAGCTATTGCTGTACACAGACAACACCATAGATTTTTGGAAACACCCTGATAGAAACTCCCTCCAAATTACCCTACAGGGTTTCTTTGGGGAACTTGAAACTTGGTTCTCTGTGCACCGCCTCATACTGAACTACGAGAATACAAAGTCTATGATCTTTTCCCACAACCAGAGTCCACACAGTAGCTCCCTGTTAATCACAAACTCTCTAGGCATCCCGCTTGGACAGGTCTCCTCCTTCAAGTACCTGGGTGTCATGGTGGACACCTCCCTCACCTATCACACACATATTCAACACATCTCCTCCTCCATTAACATCAGGCTGGGGATTAGAGATGCAGAGAATTTAAATTTCGCTGGCAAAGTGAACGCGAAGTGGGCATTTTGCGTTGTCACTCCGCTTCACGGAGTGGCCAGCATGAAATGCCCACTTCGCCTTGTCATTATTACTTCGCATTGTCATTCCACCTTAATGCAAAGTAAGGTGGAGTGACAACAATACTGGTAGCCCCCCACACACACAGTCACTAGAATTAATGTGCATCCCCAAAATGCTACTGTTGTCTTGTCTCCAGAAAATTCCCCAGTGCTGATGAAGTTAAATGAGAGCGTAACAAGAAATGCAAAGTCTCCCAAAATTAATGCCACACTCAGTCATCTGGGCAGTGGTCAGACATAGTCACCAGAATTAATGTTCATCCCCAAAATGCTACTGTCTTGTGTCCAGAAAATTCCCCAGTGCTGACCAAGTGAAATGAGAGTGTAACAAGACTTGCAAAGTCTCCCATCTTAGAGAAGCAGCAAATTTAAATTCCGCCAGTGAAGTGCCAGCGAAGTGGGTACTTTGCATTGTCACTTCGTTACACAGAGTGGCCAGCATGAAATGCTCACTTCCCTCATTATTGTGATTGAGACTTTTCATTGTCATTCTGCCTTAACCTGAAGTAAGGTAGAGTGACAACAATATTGGCAGCCCCCGGGCCCCCACAAATCACATGGCTTACAGTACTGTAACTCACATGCTGTATAAGAATGCGAATGCTTACAGCTGTAGTTCCCCAATGGCAATGACCTGTATCACAAATAGAGATGCAGCAAATTTAAATTCCACCAGCAAAGTGCCTGCAAAGTGGGCACTTCACGTTGTCACTCTGTGGCCAATGCAAAAGGCTCACTTCGCCTAGTAATTATTACTTTGTGTTATCATTCTGCCTTAACTCGAAGTAAGGCGAAGTGACACCAATATTTGGCAGCCCTTCACACACGCAGTCACTAAAATTAATGTGCATCCACAAAATGCTCATGTCTTGTGTCCAGAAAACTCCCCAATACTGACGAAGTGTAATGAGAGCACAAGAAATGCAAAGTCTCCCAAAATTAATAGCGCACTCAGACATCATGCATTCAATAGTCACACGCAGTCACCAAAATTAATGTGCATCCCCAAAATGCTACTGAGAGCGTAACAAGAAATGCGAAGTCTCTCAGAATTAATGGTGCACTCTGTCATGTGTGCAGTGGTTACACACAGTCACCAGAATTAATTTCATTCCCCAAAATGCTACTGTCTTGTGTCCAGAAAATTACCTAGTGCTGATGAAGCGAAATGAGAGGGTAACAAAAAATGCAAAGTCTCCCAGAATTACTGGTGCACTCTGTCATGTGTGCAGTGGTCACACACAGTCACCAGAATTAATGAGCATCCCAAAAATGCTATTGTCTTGTGTCCAGAAAATTCCCCAGTGCTGACGAAGTGAAATGAGGGAGTAAGAAGAAATGCAAAGTCTCCCAGAATTAATGGTGTACTGCAAACACACAGGCAGTTTAAGATTGCACTGCACACTCAAGACGCAGATGCAAAGGCACAACAACACCTAACCAGTGCTCATAAGTCACAAATCCAAATCTGGAAAAGAATACTTTTTTGCTGGTTTGGGGGGGGGGTAGTGCACAGCAGTAACAGACAGTCCAATATCAGTAAAGATACCACAAAGCAGTATAAAAAAATTCATGCAGGTGCAGTGGATAGCAGGTTCACACTGCTGCAGTTACTCTGTGGCACAATAACAGGTGTCTAATTTAACGGCACGCATTGCACACACACACACTCACGCACACACTACAAGTATTGCGTAGCAAATTGAAAACCTTTAGTAATATAACCAAATGTTTTAAACAAACTGAAATTATACACCGCTGCATCACAACAATTAGAAAAAAAATGTCAAGAATTACTGAAAATATTACTGTGCGTACATTAACAGTTATACAAGAAAAATATAACCAAAACAGAAAAGACTGCCTTTTTCTCCCCAGTTAATCTACCTACACCACAGATACGCTGCTCCACCAAAGCACACTTCACAGTACACAGACTGACTGTTCTAAATTAACATTCAAAATCCACACACAAACAATAAACACTCGATAATATGAGCACAGGAGGGTTTCCTATACTCGTAGTAAATTGTGAGCAAAAAATAGCTCAAAAAGACTTTTAACAGCTTTTAGAGGATTTGAATCGCAGAGCTCTGAGAGGAAACTGTCTCCATCTTCCACTACACACACACTACAATGAACTGAGGCTGTGCAGAACAATCTAGAGTCCATGTGACCTGCAATCCCATAAAGCATTGCAAAATTCTTCTTTGGAGCTCAAGAACAAGGCGGAGTAAGGCGGAGTAAGGTGAAGTACATTGATTTCAATGTACTTCACCTTAAAATTGGTGGAGAAGTGGCTTGGGGAAGGCTGAATAATGCAAAGTCACTGTTTTCAATGGACTGCCTTCCCATCATAACGTGAAGTATTCTGCTTCGCTAGGAGCACTTTATGACCACATTCAAGGAAATCAATTCGCGGGAGCGACCAGCCACTTCACCCACCACTACTGGGGCTCCTATAGACATAAGCACTGCCTACCTCCAGAGGCCATCCGACTTGCTGTGTCTTCCTCAGTCCTATCCTTGGTGGATTACGGCATTGTGATCTACGGGACTGCAGATCAAACTCCCCTACACTGCGTCAATCTAGCCGTCAACAATGCCAGCCGCTTGGTCTCTGGATGTGACCAGTTAACCCACACATGCACACTTTACAAGCTTATGGACTGGCTGAATTTTGAAGGTAGGCTTCAGTATCACACTTGCCTCCTTGCAAAAAAAATACTTCAAAAGCAAGCACTGTATGGCCTCCACCCCCCTCATCCAAATAGTCCCACACAGAAGGGCCTACAGATATTCTGCCAATACCACCCACCTAGTCCCCCACTGTAGGACCTCCCTTGGTCAAAGGTCCTTCTGCTATCATACCCCCCTTTGGCTAAACAGCCTACTGTCCTCCATCTCCCTGGAACCCAGTCTTGGTCGATTTAAATCCGGTCTCAACACCCTCCTCCTTGACTCTGCAGCCTATGACTGTAAATAATATTTCACCTTCTTTTCTGAATCTCACTAGGAGGTATATTTTAAACAGGTTTAGCTTTATTTGGGTAGGAAGCCTGCAGGAAAAGGACAACATGTCTGTCACATCTCATGATTAATTCCCTGTTCCTTTTCGTTCACTGTATATAAATTATGATTCAAGGTCCGTTTTTAAGATCCCCTGAAGCTGTAACCTGCCATATGTATATAACTATGACCCAGGGTCTACTTTAAGACCCCTGAAGCTGTAACCTGCCAATTGCATATATCCCTACTAAGTACTACTAAGTATAAGTACTGTATTACTTACGTATTCTACTGTATATGTTATGTATGTGTATTTTTCTGATGTGGAGCCTTTAAAAAGGAATCTATGGCTCAAATGATTGTAATTCTGATTCTCTTCAATAAATAATACAATGAAAGAAGCGATTATCACCCAGCTACCAAAAAAATCCTCTGACCCTCTAGACTGTGCCAATTTTAGGCCTGTATCGCTGATGTCTGTGGACACTAAGATAGTGACCAAGGCCTTGGCCAATAGAGTGGAGCAAGCCCTTCCATCTGTCATACACCCCTCCCAAGCAGGGTTCCACAAGGGAAAGATGGGGGTGAACAATATACATGCAGTGCTGAACATTTGTCAGTAAGCTATGTAGTCTTCTACCTCTGTGGCAGCTATAGTGATAGACTTCCGCAAGGTGTTCGACTTCATAGAGTGGGATACCTACACTCCATACTGCAGGCATATGGCTTCGGACCATATTTCAGAAGTTGGATAACTGCATTGTTCAATAACCCCACAGCAACTGTCCTTACCAACTGCAACATCTCCACCCCTTTCGAGCTCCATGGAGGAAAATGGCAAGGGTGCCCACTGCACCTCTTACTTTTTTTAGTGGCCCTGGAACTGCTCACTTGGCAGTTAATAGTATCACAGGATGTGCAAGGCGTTGAAGATGAAGGGAAATCTTATCTAGTCAATACCTATACAGGTGACCTGCTTTTGACTATTTCCAGCCTGGCACAATCCCTCTTACTTGCTATGAGCATCTTGGATGCCTTTGCAGCAGCTTCAAGCATAGTGGTAAACTGAAATAAAACTACCATTTCACCACTGAACTTGGCATGCACAAAAGGGAGTGTTCAAGGTACAGGATTGGTATGGGCACCTCAAGGCTTCTCTTACCAGGAGTACAAATCTAGGCTAACTGGAAGGACTTGGTGGAAGCCAACTTTATACCACTACTCATCTCCCTTGAACCAGAAATTTAGAAGTGGTTGAAGCTTCGCCTGTCCCTTAAGGGTAAAGTGGAGGCTGCTTGTATGATTGTCTGGCCAAAATTCTTCTATCTATTCTGTAACCTCCCTATTGAAGTCCTTGCCAAGGTATTTCACAGAATTGATAAACTCATAGCTTCCCTCTATGGGATGGGAAGGCCCTGAGACTAAGTAAGGAAAAGCTCAGAGCACATGGTTGAAAGTGAGACTGGGACTGTCATGGTTCCAAGGCTACTCCTGGGCTTACAGGATAGCACAGGCCACAAAATGGTTCCTCCCTGTTGGCAGAGACATCCCTGCATAGGTCACTCTGGAAGTGGACCTAGCAGGTGTCCCTTGGCATGGCTCGGCCAGCTGCTCAGTGGAAAACCGAAACTCAAAGCCTCGACAAACTCCATGATCTGGGAGACCCAGAGGGCATTGATTAAGTGTATGAGTATGACTAGCACCCTGAGAACATCATGGGTGCCACCAACCCAGTATTCTTATTTATGGGCCAGTTCCACTATTCTGATTGGGGACAAGGGTGTTACATGGAAATCCTGGGAACAAGTGGGTATTTGCACCATAGCAGGCTTAACAGTCCCAGACTCAGAGAATATGTGGTCCTTCTAGCAAGTCCAGGGAATATATGGCCTGCCTAGTGTAGACTTCTTGAGGTACTTATAGATTAGGTGTGCCATCTCCCACTACAGACAGAGCCATCATACTGCCTAAGTGTGGAATACATGCACTCCATATTGCAGGCATACTGCAGGCGTATGACTTCGGACCATATTTCAGAAGTTGGATAACTGCATTGTATAATAACCCCATGGCAACTAGCCTGTCGCACCACCCAAGGTCAATGGTCTTTTGCAGGTAGATGTTTAACTCCCTGTGCAGCGAACTCACCAGCTTAGGCACCCTCTGCTCGTTCATACACAAGCTACATCAAACGCTTGTGTCCAGAGCCACCTGTGACTGTTTCTCCTAACCTCCCAGGCAGTCACTTCTGTTCTTTGCACCTGTCTGCTATCACCACCTCTGCCTGCCACCACCCTCCCCTTTCCCTATATCTACCCCTGCCTCTCTCCCTAGCCCAGGTCCACCACCTTCCTCTCTCACCCTCCTTCAACTCCCTTCCTCTCTCCTTTTTCTAATCTGCTCATCCCACCCAATGTTGCACTTGTTCCCCAATCCTTGCCTCCCATCCACCTCTCCTTCTACCTGCCTCCCAGTTACCCCTCTACACCCACTCTCCATCCCACTTTCCTACGCTACCTGGCACAATTGGCAGCAACTCAGTTTTTTCCACTCTACCTCTCTCTTTGACAATGCCCTTCTGGCAGCTTTAATTCATGTAAATATTATTTGTTGTGATTCATCATTCTTAAATGTATGCCTGATTATGTTGTTCTAACTGTTATTTATATCACCTGTAGCTTTAGACCATGTATACCCTGTATTGAATTTTGTATTCAAACTGCTTGCCTGCTAATCTCACACAAGCTGTACTTCTATTCTTTGTATACTGACATGGAACCTTTGTAAAAGAGCCATTGGCTCAAAGACATTTATCCGAAATTCTAATAAATAAAAATTCTAATAAATTAAAAATAAAAACATGGTTTCAGGCAGAAACACAGCACCACCACAGCACTGTTGGAATATAAGGACTTTGCACACAAGATGCTGGATGAAGGAAAATTGGTGGGGTCCATCTTCATTGACCTCACCAAAGCATTTGACACCATAAACCACCCACTACTTCTACATCAGCTCCAAAGATTAGATGTAGCACCAAATGCTCTAAATTGGTGCAATGACTACCTGACACAAAGGAGTCAGTGAGTCAAAATCGGGCAGACACTATCCAGCTCCAAAGATGTACTCCTAGGAGACCCTCGAGGATCAATCCTAGGGCCCCTACTTTTCAGCCTATTTTTAAATGAGCTACCCTTGGCCTGCGACTCTAAACTTATAGAATATGCAGATGATGCTGTATTGCTAAGCAGCAGTACCTCCTCTGCAGTCATCCAATCTGATCTAACGGACTCCTTCAATAAACTCGAGGACTGGTTCAGTAGACAAAAGCTGCTGCTGAATTACAAGGAGACAAAAGCCATGCTTCATTCTAGCTCTAACCACAAGCATAGACACACCTCGCTCGAAATCACTAATACAGTTGGTGAGCAGATGGAGCAGGTACATGTGTTCAAGTACGTAGAGGTCTCCATTGATGACTCACT
The DNA here is from genome assembly GCA_016271365.2 of Neoceratodus forsteri. NCBI lineage: Eukaryota > Metazoa > Chordata > Ceratodontiformes > Ceratodontidae > Neoceratodus > Neoceratodus forsteri. The sequence continues at coordinate 126,820,680 of CM028136.1, read as the reverse complement.
CACTTATACACTCCACATAGACTCCCTTGTTGGAGTGGTTAACACAAAAATAGGAGTCCTCTATAGACACAAGAAATCCCTCACCCCAGAAGCAATCAGAACCTCTGTCTCCAGCTTCATTCTCTGCGATTGACTATGGGCTTGTGGTTTACGGTGCAGCCTCTGATAGTGCACTCAGAAGGGTCTAAATGGCACTGAATAAGGCATGTTGCCTCACCCTGTCTGCAGATAAATACACTCACACTTGTGCCTTGTATGAGCGCACAAACTGGCTCAACCTAAAAGACAGGATCAAATACCAAACCTGTCTCTTGGCAAAGAAGGCATTCCTCAGTAAAACCCCACCCTGCATAGGTAATCTGCTTCAGGCTTCTCCTATACCTCACCTTACCAGAGGAAAGAAGAATGGAGCACTGACTGTCCCATTCCACCGTACCTCGCTAGGGCAGCGCACCTTTGCCTACCGGGCCCCCTACTGGCTAAATGAACTCCCTAAGACTTTACAAACAGACAGAGTATCTCAATTCAAGGCAGGCCTCAAGCAGCATCTCATGTCATGTGCAAAGTGTACCTGCAGCTCAGGTGTCACTTGATAATCTAGGCTTCCCACCTAGGTCCCACCCAAGTGGGGCTACCTAAAGAACCCTCCCCTCTCCTCCCCAGCCCAGCCAAGTGTGTAAGTAAGCTACTCAATTTAGCTCTTATCTGTATGCAGTTAGGCCTCTCCACATTCTCCTCCCCACCCCCAACAGACAAGACATTTTGTGCTATTACCACCACCCCCACCCCATTGCACCCCATCCCACTGCCCTCCTTCCACCCTCTGGGATTGATTTCAAACCCACCCTCCGGTTTATTTACAACTAGCCCACTACCTTCGGAGTAATCTCGTACTACTTCTCAGTAGAATCAACTTCAGTCTAACAGCCCATCCTGGAGGTCACTGCGGGTAGGGAGCAGGTGGGTTTAAAACTGGTTTAAAATTGGTGCATTTAATCCTGTTACTAAAACCCTTCAAGTTCTGTTATAATTCTTGTACACAATTTGTCCAACTCTGATGCAATTGCTCCTGAATGCCAATTGAGCAGGCTTTCTGTAAAAAAACTGTACATGTGTATTGTCCTATTTGTCCACCATGACGTGGAAATTTCTAAAAGAGCTCACGCTCAAAGGTCTCTCCGAAAGTATAAATAAATAAATAAGTGTGGGAATAGTTACAATACTTGTATAAGCCTGGTAAGGCCAGAGGGATTGCAGGGGAGGCCATACCATTTAGTCAGGAATATGCAACCTAGACCTACAGATAAATGTAAACTCAGTTGGGAACAAGAGTTACAAGTGCCCATACACCCTGACATTTGGGAGCAATGCCTCAGGAATGCACATTCCTCTTATAGGGATGCAAGAGGTCAGCTCATTCAACTGAAAATTATACTGCAGTGGTATGACACTTCACAGTTTTTGAATGGAAAAGGCCTTCTGCCCCACTCTGAATGTTGGTGCTGTCATGCACCTAATGCTAACATTCTGCATGTACTGTGGCAATAACCCAATTTGGTGCCCTTTTTGACAGTATGAGATGCTTGCTCCAGAATCATAGGCTTTCACATACCTCACCACCCAGCACTTATCCTCCTAGGAGACCTTTCTCAACTACCTCACAGCCCAGCCCAAGCACTGCACTGACTGTTAGCTGTGCTCAAGGAGGCCGAAAGGGCTATCCTGATGAAATGGGGGCAGCCTACCCCCCTTTACTCACCTGACATGCTGTTCTGGCTAAACTTGTGGTCTTTGAATGGCTCACATTTGTTAGCTGCAACCAGCTGCAAACCTTTTATCAAAAGTGGGATAGTTATTTACATTCATATCTATGTTCAGTGCCCCTATCACTGCCTGGAAACCATCTGGAGTGGGCTCCCAATGCTCCAGGTCCCCTCCCACCCTTGCAGGGAAACCCACATAAACCCATTGTGGACAGATGTCTTCATTATTGCTTCCTCTTGTTACCTTATTCACTGATAGGGAAGATGTGTTATTTAAGCAATAAGGCATGACAGGGTGTGTGTTATGTAAGTAATAATACCCAACAGGGTGGGCGTTATTGGGCTATAACGGACCACCCAGGGGTGTAATGAGGCCCGACGCTGCAGGCGGAGGGCCTTATAGCCCCTGGAAGGTCCCTTTAGGCCCATAACGCCCACCCTGGAGGGTATTATTACACTTAGAAAATGGGCTATTTGGTGCTATATTTTGAAAAAATATATGGGAACTAAAATGTGTATATGTAAAAAAAATAATCCAAAATAATCTCTGTATCAAAATAGTCCCTGCAATGTGAAGTGCTATAATTACCAGTGGAGGTCGCTGCTGTTTTATGCATTTATTTTATTTCCAATTAGATTGTCCTGCTGCTTGGGTACACAGATACACACGGTGTTACTGTGTTTTTGTTTTTTTACTTACAGTGGACTTCGGATTAGGTTGTGCTCCTAATTCATCGCAGAGACACAAAGCGATTGATGAACACTCTATGAGAATCAGAGACTGTAGCCTGCTGAGAATGAGGTTGTTTTGTTTTATTTCAGACTGAGTTAGAAGTATGGCGTAAGTGTGCAGCTAACTGCAAAACCAAGCGTTGACTTCACAGGGACTGCGATTACGTTCGGTGAAGGGAAAAAAAGTTTGTTGTTTTTAAGGGATTTCTTTTCATTTATTATTACAGGGAGACAGTGAGTACCAGGAGCGTACATGTGTGACAAACTGCCAGTAGTATCTTCAGATTTGTGAAAAAAGATGATAGGCAGGATTTTGGGTTTGGGGTTGCATTTTTATAATGAAATGAACTAGAGGTTACTGTTGATGTTTACTCAGTATACAGAGGCGAGTCTTTAGTGAGTGAGGATGGGGAAAGTGGCAGTTGGTGTATTTTGAAATTCAGGGTTGCCCAAGGATCGTGTTAGTATTGGGGCACTAGAAAGTGGCACTCGTTATTTTGCGGGCGTTGTTGAAAAATAACAGCTGTTTTAGCCAATCAGGATACGAGTTTGAGTTTACCCATTTTCTTTTTTTTTTTTTTTTGCAAATAACTATACTTTATTGAAATAACAACAGAAATTACATTTGTGCCCCATCCCAATGCATCCCCTACATTTTGGTACAATAAATGGAATAAGGTACAAGAGGTTATATAAAAAAAGAAAAGGAGAAAACCCCCCAACCCATCCCGAATCCCACCCACCCAGTAGGTCTGGCAGCCCAGCAAGCGAGGACATGATAAGAGAAAATTGAAGTTCCGTGGGGATCACTATGGAATAGTAGGGGAAAAATGTATCCTGGTATGATGATCCCTTTAGACCCGCCCGGAAAACAAAACAGAAAAGGAATAGTGGTTTAGAAAGTGGCTAATAGGTGGGATTAAAGGCATATGGTAAAAAAAAATAAATGAAGGAGACAGGAAAACGAGGAAAAGAATAAGGGGGTTGAAGAGATAACCATTCCCATAGGCAACTTCAATTCCTCTACAGAAAGTGAGGTGAAATAAGAAATTGGATCACCTACTTAGAGAGTATGGGGCTATACTAGATGGTAATTGTGCTGATAGCCAAGTTGTCTTTTAAGCGTTGATATAAGTTGCCCCAGCATTTGTCAAATTTCTTTCTCGAATTGAAAAAAGAGGCCACAACCCTTTCTGCGTTTAAGGCTTCCAGGAAAGTGTCCCACCATTCTTTACATGAGGGTATTCCCTCTCTACACCAGTATCGAAGAAGTAACAGCTTAGCCACTAAGGTGATTAAGGCTATCTGGTATTTGTGAGCTGTAGACGGGATATGAGTAAACCTGCCAAGGATGCAAGTCTCGAGGTTAAAATGCGGCACTGCATCGCAGAGAGGAGTCATCCATAAGCGGATTAGGTCCCAAAACTTGACTACCTTGGGGCACTTCCCGAGTTTATGTAGGGTAGTAGCCAAGGGGTTGCCACAATCTTGGCATTTGGGTGACCTATGTTTATATATGCGTGAGAGTTTAGCTGGGGAAAGATACAGGTTGTGTAAAATATTAAATTGAAGTCCCCGTAGTCTATCTTATTTAATACAATTATACAGATCCTGCCAGACCTTTGTCCAGATCTCTTCTGACCAGTTCAGGGATAAATTCACTTTCCAATAGTGTGGGGCAGGTGAGGCCTTAGAATCCCTTAAATTAAGAATAAACTTGTAAATTTTTGATATCGCTTTGTTAGATAATGCAAGATTTTTTATTTCCTTTATCAAGCTTCCTGCCTTCTCATACCCCTGTCCCCTTTCAGAAAGGAGCAGACACAGTTTCGAATTTGGTATAGCCGAAACCTGTCCTTTGAATCTATTTTAAACTTATCCACCAGTTCTGAAAATGGGACAGGGTAGCCACCCGAGACAAAATCGGTAATTCTAGGTTTACTGGAGGGGTTACCCACACCCCTTCTTAATGGTTGGTTACCGATCAATAGGTTCGGGTTGTTAACAAGGGGTTGCATCAAGTCTTTTTTAAAGGGGATATTTAGGAACGAGTAAAGCTGATGAAGAGCTTTAATATCCCAGCCAAGTGGAGTGCCTTTAAGTTTAGATGGGATTTTAGGCCAGGGAGAAAAGAGCAGAGACTCTAAATCCAAGTTAACACTATGAGCCATCAAACCGTCTAGGACGCCACTTGCTGTAGATAACAGAGTTTCGGATGCCCATTGAGCTGACCTTGCCACATGGCTTGCTAAATAATAGATATAGAAATCTGGCAACTGTAGGCCTCCTTCTTCCCCTGCGCATTTGTGAGTTTCGGTAGGCCCTACGGGGAGGGTTACCATTCCAGATAAAGTCAGTACAGTATTTGTGACAAAGGTTGAAAAAGGATTTTGGAAGGTACACATTAAGGTTAAAAAGGAAGTAAGAAATTTTCGACAAAATCATCATTTTGATTGTATTGGCCCTCCCCCAAAAGGATAGGGGAAGTTTGGTCCACCTTCCAAGGTCATCCTTAATCGATTTAAGAAGGGGTTTAAAGTTCAAATCAAATAACTCTGTTAAATCTTTGGAAACTTTTATACCCAGATACGGAAGAAAATTCATCTGCCAGCACAGGCCCAGGGAAGAACACCAGGTTCTTTGTAAATGAGGGGAAAGTGGGTAAACTAGAGTTTTATTTTTGTTCAGTTTGTAACCAGAAAACTCACTAAAACGTGAAATAGTAGAAAACAGCTGTGGAAGGGAGGTCTGAGTATGCCAAATATGGATTAGTAAATCATCTGCAAAAGCAGACAGTTTAAATTCAGCATTCTCAATGCGCACCCCATGGACGCCAGTGTCCATCTTGATGGCTCTGATAAGTGGCTCCAAGTATAAGTTGAATAAATATGGTGAAAGGGGGCACCCTTGTTGAGTTCCCCGCATTAATCGGAAAGGGAGTGATATCAAGTTGTTGCAGGAGATCCTCGCAGAGGGGCATGTGTACAGAATCCGGGTGTAACTCAAAAAAATTATCTGGAATGCCAAATTTAGAGAGTACCTCAAACATAAACTCCCACTCCACCCTGTCGAATGCCTTTTCTGCATCTAGAGCAACCAGTGAGGCTTCCCTGTCTGGGCTCACAGACTCCTGTATTAAGTAAAACAACTTTCTAAAGTGGTCTGCCGATGACCGACCCGACACAAATCCAACTTGCTCAGGGCTTAATAGCCCTGTCCAGGATGATTTCAACCTGCTGGCCAGAATCTTGGCAAATATTTTAATATCAATATTTAATAAGGATATTGGCCTATAATTGTCACCAGATCTGGGGTTTATCTGGTTTTGGCAGGAGAATAATCCTTGCCTCAAAAGAGAGTGGTCCTTGATCCTTCCTCACACCAGAAGGTGAACAGTTGGTGTAAGAGGGACCAAAGTCTCTTTGAAAGTCTTATAAAACAAGGCAGTAAACCCATCCAGGCCTGGTGCTTTGTCAAGTTTCAAAGCATCGATGGATTGTGAAATTTCTTCAAGCTTAAGGGGGGCCTCTAAGACCTATCTAAGGTCTTGAGGGAGTTTGGGAAAGGGAATATCTGTGAGAAACTCTCTCATTCTAGAAATCGTCTCTGGTGGCAATGGCTCGCTTGCATATAGGTTCCTATAAAAATCAACAAAAATGTTCAAGATATCCTCTGGGCCAGAAATTACATCACCTGTCTGGGGGTGTTTTAACGTGGCAACCCACCTTGCCGCTGCTCGCTGTTTTAGCTGCCAAGCCAGCATCTTCCAAGCTTTTCTGCCTTGCCCTATATAAGATGCCTCAAACTGGAAGCGGATCTTTCTACTTTCTTCATAGTCGCCTGCACTCAGGCTCTTAGGGAAGCAAGTTCTTGCTCCTGGGAGGGAGATCTTATTTTCACCTATGGAGTCCAGGGCCCCAATTCTATCCAGACAATCCAATGATGAACGGTAATGTTCTTCACGGATTGTTGCCAACCTAATGAACTCACCTCTCCATGTGGCCTTCAATGCCGCCCATACCTGGTCAACTGCATGTAGTGATCCCCAGTTCACATTAATAGCGTGGGACATAAAAGATCTGAATCACTCCAATAAGGAAGAATCTTTGAATAAATGATTGTTTAGAGACCATGAATATGATCTGGGTGGCAGGGAAAGTGGACGGCACCGGAGGCCAACGGAGGAGTGATTGGAAATTACTCGACCAGAAATAGTGACCGCCTGAACCAGAGGGAGGATTTGGTGGTTTACTAAAAAAAAATCTATTCGGGAGTAGCTTTTATGAACTGGAGAATAAAAAGTATATTGTCTAGCCTTAGGATTAATTAAGCGCCATGGATCAAATAATCCTATTGAGGACATAAGTTCTAACATTGCTCTCTGGGCTGAGGATGGGGGGGAGCCTTTAGACCATGAGTGGTCCAAGCAATTAGATTGGACCAGGTTCCAATCCCCACCTAAAATTATTGGGTTATCAGCTAAGGGAGCAATAAGAACCGCCAGCTGCATAAAAAAGGATGGAGATTCCTGATTAGGTCCATAAATAGAGCCTAACACTACACTTGCACCCGCCAGTTTACCCACGACTAGGATAAACCTACCCTCTGGATCCGAAATCACCTCTGATGAAAAAAAAGGAACATTATTGGCCACTAAAACAGCTACACCTCTTTTACTTGTAGAGAACCCCGCCCCAAAAACTTGGCCCACCCATCTTTTTTTAAGGAAATGAAGTTGTTCAGGGATCATATGTGTTTCTTGTAAAAATACTATTGAGGGATTAAAGCGTTCCAGATGGTTGAGGACGATGTACTTCTTTTTGTTATCTCTTCCCCCTTTTATATTCCAAGAAATTATATTCAGATCAGAAACCATATAGAAGACAATAGAAAATAAAACTTAGACTGTTGGGTTGCCAGACCCCCCCCCAATAATCCCAACTTACCCAAAAACTGAAAAAGGGATAACCTCCCTGTTATCCAAACCCATCCCCATACCCTAATCACTATAACTACGCTTACCCCCGGCCCCAGGCCGCCTCCAAACTGCTGGACCGTGGCGCACTCCGAAAGTGGGGTCTCTCACTCCCAAAAAAGAGTCGGTCAGCTGACCTCCCGCCTTTGAGGTTTAGTGTTACTATAAAGGTCTTAGATAAACATTTTATTATATGACTCAGATGGATTATTCTCACTTAGGTCCATCTATATGGACTCAAAGGGAATAAGCTGCAGAAACTGAAATTAGGGCTACATCACTACCTCGTATTAAAAAGGGTAAAGTGGATTGAACATAGTAGCCCTAAAAAGTACTGGCGAGTCTGAGAAATTGAAATGTTACAACAAGGTTGTATACTAACACCACTTTCTAATAACCCAACCTTTAACAAATGACTATAGAGTCTCAGGGTGTGGGCCTAGCCCACTAACCCCGCTAATAACCAGCAAACTGTAATAACGTTGTAGTAGAAAGGGGTTCCAGACTAACCCTGAAGAAAGGAGGGCTAGATGAGTCTGGTTTAGGAATACGTCTGGCTACCACATAACCGTGAATGGTTCCTCGTACAAGGGGTTATCAGAGGAGGCAATTACAAATAGGAGTGTCCGTTATCAAGTGCAGCATAGCCGCCTTCTACTTCTAGAACAGCTCCAGGCAAATCCCCTTTAAAACCCTTTAACAGGGAGTGCCATTGAAACCCTCCTCTAAACATAATAAGATGTAGTCTTATTGAATATGCCTTAAGTATGTTGAGTCTGTTACCCTTAATATTAGCTGTAAACCAAGAAAAGCAACTAGACGGGTATAAAGTGGTGAAGGAAGAGGAGGAAAGGGGAGGGAGGGGAGGAAGGGGAGGGGGAAGGGGGAAAGGGTAACAAGAACGTAGTAACAGTAGTCCTTTAAAGTCCACCATTTAGGCGCTTAGAAGTAAATCCACATTGTGCAGTAGCGTAATCAGTCCAATATTCAAGTATATGCTGGAGGCTAGTCCATCAACAGTGTTTTTCAGGTCTTATGGAAGAGGTCTGGAAATGAATCTTTTAACACCTTCAGAGCTTCTTCTGGTGCCTCAAACAGCTTCTTCCCTTCCTTGAGGGTAACTTCAAGCTTGGCAGGGTATAACATGCGGTGCTTTATCCCCGCAGCCCAAAGCTTAGAAGTAATAGTTCGAAAACTGGCCCGCGCCATCCTGCTCTTTATTGTCAAATCAGGCACCACTCGGAGTTTCTTGCCCTCCCAGAGGATTGCTGAGAGCTTTCTTGCTTCTTTCAATATGTGTTCTCGATCGAGGTAATTCAGCAGTTTGAAAATTATAGGCCTCGGAGGGTCTGCAGGAAGAGATTTCGCTCTTAAGGCCCTGTGTCCTCTTTCAATGATGTATTCCGGTCCATTAGGAGAGGGGCCTATTGTTTTTTTTAAGAATTTTTGTAGAAAAACAATCGTGTTTGGCCCTTCCTCCCCTTCTGGCAGCCCAAGTAAAACAAGATTATTCCTGCGGTTTCTGCCTTCAAGATCTTCGAGGCGATCTTCTAGCTTTGTTAAAGACCTCCTGAGGTCAATCATGGCAGGGCCTTGTTTGTCTGAGTTGCGCTCCAGAGAGGATATACGGGCTTCTGCGTCTGTGACCCGACGAGCCAACTGAGTTAATGCAGGCTTAAAGTCTGCCACATCCTCTATTAGCTTAAATAGAGCATCTTTGATAGTTGTGAGCTCTCCATAGATTCGCGCTGGCATTAGATCTTCTGGCGGTGCCATCGGGGAAGAGCTGCGTCTGGGCTGCTTCGCCTCCAGTTCCTGTTTTGTTTCGTCCATTCTGGCAAAGACGCGTAAGTACTTCTCCGATCGTTTCTCCGGTCTTTCCTAAAGTCGTTAATGCGAGCAGGAAGTCACAAAAAGGACGAGAAGTTTTAAAATTATGCGTTTTAGAGAGAGAGAGCCCCGTAGACGCTTGCTACGCTTTCAGGCACATCACGTGACTCTCCACCCATTTTCTAATATGTAATAACATCACTCCTGGGGTGGGTTGAAGCACGAGGCGAAGCTGAGTGCTTCCACCATCCCAGGTGTGATGTTATTACACAATAACACACATCTCTAGAGTGCCTTATTGCAATTATACAATGGCTCATTTGTTAATAGTAATAAAAAAGCTTTTTACATTTTTTTTTTATTGAGGTTTGTATTTTTTCTGTAGAAGGCATATTTTGGAAGTAAGGAGAAAAAATAGTCCGGCAGGTGGGGCTGCTGCTTCATGACTCAGTTGTCCACTCCAGTGTTTCTGTGGCACTTTGTGTTCTGTGTCCCCCCCCCAACTAGACACAGACAGACAGAATTCTTAGTGGCCAGGTAATTTAATTCAGCAGGTTTTGTGTTTCTGTTGTTGCCATCCATAGAACATGGTACGGGCATTTGAAATGAATGGCTTCACTGACTCACGTGACCGGCAGTTACAGTCTGTGAAGCCGCTCGCTTCAGGGGAAAATTAAAAACAGAAGAAATTAAACCAGAGGTGGAAACATACATTTTTCTGGGCACTTTGTTGTTCTTTTGGGAGTGATGTACAACGTGGTTGGTGCATCTTGAAGTGCGTGCCCGTTACATTCTGTGCCGCTCAGTGAAAGTGAGCGGTATCAGAGTGGGAAAGCGAGAGATATCAGAGACAAAAATCAGAAAGAAAAAAAACACACGGCATGAGACTGTATGATTACTGTTTTGTTTGTTATGAGCGTCTCGTTTGTTTGGGGGTGGGGAGGTGGGGAGTGAAGACGAGAGATTTAAAACTGTCATGTTTCCCTGGACGCACATGACATGGGCAGTGATTCTTTTAATGGGTATGCAGTGATTTTACTGCCTGTCCTAGATTCAATGATGTTATCCACTACTGTAAATATGTAAAGACACGCACTTGAAATTTAAGGTAATAAATGGTCTAGAAATGAAATTAATAAACTTTTTCCACTCTGCTGTTCATACAAAAAGTGTAACCACACCACCAAACTCCATACAATGTACTATACTGTATTATTCGTCTGTTACTTGAAATTTGCTGTATTTGTATTTCTCAGTCTTCCACCTTGTATTACTTGTGCCCGAGTCGTACCTGGAAATGAGCCTCGGCTCAGTGTGCCTTTCCCAGTCACCAATTTTAAATAAATAAAATAAATAAATAAATAATATCTTCACTCTGTCTGGGGCTCATTAACCAATCAGTGTGCTAGATTATTTCTTGCCATTGTATAATTACAAATTAATGGATGACTGGATGGTGGTAGGTGGATGGTAATACATTACTTTGACTGGTGTTGTCAGGTTTGACCCCCACCATAAACTTGTTTGAAAGAATATATTGTAAGCGCTTTTGGTGATTGCAGACAATGAGTTATTTGTGTACAGTCATATCTTTAAAAATCAATAAAATCTTTCATGTTAACAATAAGGTGCAACAAAAGTGATTTTTCGCATTTCTGCTTGCCACTGCCAGCTGAAGAACCAGGTGCACCACTCCCCAACTCAGAGGACCGGTTGGGGGGAACCGTTAGAGAAATATTATTCTGGGAAACACAATGAGGACAATAGGAACTCATGGGGAAGGGCCTCATCACCCACTTTCAGGTCTTACACCTTTTCCTACTTAATGGTCTCCAATAAGCCATGATGCCAAGCACAACCTGTATATCTGTGAAGGTACAAAATAAACCATTCAATGCTGCAGAGAGGATAAAATACATACTTATTTTAGCTTGCCAGCATTGGCAAGTGACCAATGCAATAGAACCTACTGTGCAGGTAACAAAAAAGCAGCGCTCCCTCTGCTTAGCAAAAATATTGTGTTTAAACAGAACTAGTCATGCATACTCACTGGTGGGCACGCACATGACATAACAATGCCCCACAAGATGTTACGCACTAAGTGGCATTTGCATGCATGTTAGCTCTGCACAAACGGTCTTTTGTGCACCCTCAGGCACCCGAAAATCCAAGCGTGAGAGAAGGAAGTCAAACTGTGAGAGGAGCATGCGCCCAACTGTCTAACTGCTTAATGGTAGGAGTGCAAAGCGTTCAGGTGGTGAGATAAGATTGTACTCAGATGCCCCCTGATCGGAACTTAGATAAAATAGTTAAATGAAATAGTTAATTACAGCAACTATGAATCCACACAGGAGTTACTGAGACCCCAGCAGCTCACTTAGGAAATGTTGACTTCAGTATGAACCTGCAGTCACTCTTAAGGGGGAAATGCCAATTAAAATGGTAATACTCCAAAATACCAGAGTTTTTTTTAAACAACAGAAAACCTGAAGATTGGGGGTGAGGAGAAAACTGACACAATAGCTAAGCCCCCCCCCCCGGAGTCCTATACTGCCCCACAAATAAAGTAAAAAGCACTTACCTGTGGCACTTTTTTTAAATTAAATCAGAGACCATTAGAACACCCTAGCATGGCAGAAGTGGCTCCCAGTCCATGAATAGAAATGGGACAAGCAGGTTAACCAATTTGAAAGCTGCAGCTTAACAGGCATGATTTTAATTTAGGGGTGCTCCCTGGAACCAGGCAGCCCCAACCTGCTATGCAGAATCTCAGCTTCTAGAGAAAATCTAAAAATCTTGAATGAAGATAAAGGTAGCTGTTTCCCATTTCAATGGCACATCTAAACTAAGGAGTTGCTGCTGCTTGGAATCCTAATATGTCCAACATTCTAAAACTTGGGCTATGCCATTCCCTTGGTAGGGGTGCACTATACTTAGTTGTGATTACCCATCGACAATGTGGAGCACTACAGAATAATATTTCGCTTTTAAGGGTGACGTTCTTTGCATTCACTTCTATTTAATTCAGTGGTGGGGGAGATTAAACTAGCTCTGTTTGCAGCCCCTCTATTGCACTGTAATAGGTGCTCCAGTCAGTAAAATTATCAGGTACAAATATTCAGTGGTTTCTGATGCAGCTACTGCTATTAACATGAGCTGCTACTTTAATCAAAATTGAGAACATTGAGGAGTGGCTCCATTCTCATCAATGTATCAGCCTATACTAACAGTGTTATCAGCATTATTTATTTATTTGAAATTATCGTAATTGGGATGATGCAATATTTAATTTTCATAGTGGTCCCAGGGAGGACAGCAGCAGTTAACAGGTTAACTGGCAGTATAGCGCAGTGGTTTAAGGCTCTGAGCTGCAAATCTGGTGACATCCAGCAGACCATACCTGGGTTTAAATCCCACAGCTTCCACCTGCATACTATGTGACCCTGAGTAAGTCATTTAACTTCCCTCTGCTCCCTTGACGCTCCTGTAAAAAAGCTTTCAGCTTAGTGTGCTACTCCTGGTCAAACAACTAAAAAAAAAAAAAATAGTTCAGCAGAGATGTCCAGCAAGGATAGTTACATAAAGGTCAAAATACACACAGGATAAAAATCAGTAAAGGTAATTGCATCCAAAAAGTAATCAAAGCACGCTAACAAAGTAGAATCCCAGTACAAAATAGCATGGGCATTGTTTTGCACATGAGCAGCATGATCAGAATTGAGGAGAGGGGCATTCTGGACCAAATCAAATACAATAATTTCTAAGGTACTGTAGCTGGAATGACTGGACTTGAACTCTTGCAAGTTGGAAGCATTTCTCAGCTGAATAGGGAGTCCATTCCACGTGTCTGGTGCTGCAAATGCAAAGACTTCTCTGCCAAATTCAGGTTTCATTCTGGGATTTAAGAAAGTAGTGCGGTTGAGGAATAGAGTGTATACACATTTCTTGGCTGTGTGAGGTAAGCAAGGAAATAATTAGAGGCTTTTCCTTGTGCACAATTGTACAACAAAAAGAGACAGTGGTAGTCATGCCTGATAGAGGGATATAGACAGTTAAGCAGACAATGATGAATAGACCATGCACACTAGAGTATGAACCTATATAACATGTTGTACAAATGATCCAGGAGCAGCACGGCAGTTTTGTTTGCACTAGGGTTGGGCAAAATTAGCAAATTCCCATTGTGGGTGAATTTTCATGAAATTCTGCAAAATTACTCAACATTTTGTGAAATTTTGTGGAATTTGCTGAAATTGTATAAATGGACCTAACTTGGCCAGTATTATAGCTAGGGGTTCGACATGTGGCATGCATATTATTTGAAAAAGCCCTAAGTGGTTGAGGGGTTGGGAAGTTATAGGGGCTCAAATTCTGGCAATTTATTATTCATGTGAACATTTCTGAAAATATTTCTATGCTTACAAATTAGCCACAATTGAAGTTTAATAATGGAAAATTTATAATGATAATAATCTTTATTAATTATGCACCTTTCAAATTGCCAAGGCGCATTACATAAAGTTAAAACAAAAGAATGAAAACAGAAATATGTAAAATATTCGGTAAAAATCCAATAATCAGCCTTAGTACTCAGAAAATGCCCAGCTCCATAAGTAGGTCTTTAGAGCCTGTTTGAAACCCCCCATGGTCGTGCTCTCCCGAAGCTGACGGGGTGGAGAATTCCAAAGGGCTGGGCCATGTACATAAATGGCCGGGCCCCTGAAGATTTCAGAGATATCCTTGGAATCTCTAGCAACCCCTCATCAGCTGAGTGGAGCAATCACTTGGGGCAGTAGGGGGACAGAAGCTCTTTCAGGTAGTCTGGGCCAAGTCCATGTAGGGCTTTAAAAGTCAGTAATCTGACTATGAAGATGATCCGCCACTGAACCGGCAGCCAGTGCAGTTTGCACAGCACCTATGTGATGTGTCATGTCTGGGAAGTCCTTGTCAACAGCTGGGCCACAGCATTCTGCACAAGCTACAGGTGGCGGATATCAGTCCCTGGAAGCCCAAAGTAAAGGGAGTTGCAGTAATCAAGGCGCAAGGTCACAAAGGTGTGGATCAATGTAGGGAGGTCCCTGGATGGAACAAGGTGCTAAATCTAGTGATACTCCTCAGATGGTAAAAGGATGACTTAATGACTGTCCACACCTGAGATTGTAGTGTCAGCCCCTCGTCAAGCATAACCCCTAGGTCGCGCACCAGTTCAGAGGTAAGGAGCTGGGAGTCCCCCAGGAAATCCCTGTGGGCTGACCAGCCCCTGACCCCCCCCCAATCCGGTGATCTGGATCAACAACCATCACCTCAGTCTTTCCCGAGTTCAACTTTAGCCAGCTGGAATTCATCCAGTCCTGGATTTCAGTGAGGCAGTTATTAAATACCAAAAGTGCACTATCCTGGTCGGGTGCAAAAGACAGGTGGAGCTAGGTATCATCAGCATAGCAGTGAAACCTCAGGCCATACCATCTTACAATGTCTCTGAGGGGCAGCATATACACCGCAAACAACATGAGGGACAGCACTGAGCCCTGAGGGACCCCACATGACAGAGAGAGAGGGTTGGAAGAATAAATCCCCAACACCACCCTCTGAGCTCTGCCAGCGAGGAAGGACTTAAACCATCTGAGAACAGAACTTGTCAGGCCACAGATGAACCTCAGGTGCTCAAGCAGTATCCCATGGTCCATGGTGTCAAAGGCTGAAGATAGATCAAGGAGCACCAAGATGGACTGGCTTTTCCAATCTCTTGCCATCAGGAGATGGTTGAGCACCTGAACCAGCGCCATCTCGGTACTGTGCCTCTTACGAAAACCTGATTTGAGAGGTTCATAGATGTTATGGGTGGTCAAATGGTTCTCCAACCGTACAGCCACCACCTTCTCAATCACCTTCCCCACAAAGGGGAGGTTAGAGATAGGTCTGTAGTTGGCCAGGCAGTCTGGGTCCAGAGAAGCTTTCTTCAAGAGGGGTGTCACCACTGCCTCCTTCAGGGAGCTGTGAAACTCACCTGACTGAAGGGAGCACCAGACTATTTGTGCCAGGACTGGACCAATGATGTCACAACAACCCATAATCAGGGAAGTTGGGCCCGGATCTGAACTACAGCACATAGGGCACATATTCTGGACAATCTGCATGACATCCATGAACTCTGGCCGGTCGAAGGTACTCCAGGAGAAGAGAGGGACAGTGGCCAGACACCGATCACTAGCATTCCCCATAGAGTGTGTCAATCGGATCTCTAACCTGATGTCAGCCACCTTATCCACAATGAACCAAGTGAGCTCCTCACACTCCAACTGTGAAAAGGCTCTTCAAATCACAGCCTGTCTACAGTTTGAAAGAGCTGAGCCAGTTGGTTCTGAGTAGCAGCAATCTTCCTGGACAGGAACGCTGCTTCTAATGGGCGATTGTTGACTGGTAGATTTGATAATGCTCTAGCAATCTAAGATGGTTAGCCACCAGTGCAGATTTCCACCAGCAATGGTCTAACTTTCGTCCTAGTCACCACAACTCCCTCTAGTCAAACCATGGGGACCGAGGATGAAGGAAGAGAGGATGAGCTTGGACAGGAGTGACAGATTCCAAGGCTGTGGTAATGACCTTGTTATAGGCCAAAACCAAAGCCTCTGGGTTCCTGCTTGCCACAGGAAAATCCTATAGGTGAAGCACCTACGCTAGGCCTTCAGGGCTCACATCCCGTAAAGGGCAGTACCTGACCATCTCCACAGGGTAGGCCTACAAAGGAGGGTGCAAAAATTGAATCTCACAATGTAATGATCGGACCACCAGACAGGTTCCTCCCCCACATCAGAGGCTTCGATCCCCAGGAGAAAAACCGGGTCAAGGGAGTGACCGTGTTTAAGAGTAGCAGCAGTAACAATCTGTGTAAGGCCCAGTGATGTCATCAACTGAAGGAAGTGTTGCCAAATTGCAAGAGTTCATCATCGATCCAGGCATTGAATTCACCCAGGACCATCAGCCCGGGCGACTCAAATGCTATATCGATCACAAGGTCTGCTACTTCCTGAAGGAATCGCTTCTCATCCCTGGGTGGATGGTAGATGAGGGCTATCCTACAGCCTACACTTGCTACTACGGTACACTCAAATGACCCGGCATCCTCAAATTGTACACTCATGAGGCCCGATTCGGTCTTGAAACTGACTGCAGCCCCCCTCCTTTGCTCCTTTGCAGTCCAATCTCGAGCGGAGTATCACCAAGTACCCGGCTGGAATCGCAGCCTCAAGTATGGGGCCAGCATTTTCATCCTGCCAGGTCTCAGTGATGCACATCAGATCTGATGTCCCAACAAGATCTGCAATAATTGCAGACTTGTTCTAAATAGATCTGGCACGGCATAACACCGCTCGGGCTGGATGGGTCTCCTGGGCTGCCGCGACCTCTTGCCCACCAATAATGGTGGTGGTGCCCTTGGATATGGAGACTATGCATGGCGGACCATGTTCCAGAATCCATTTCACCCCAGGGCATTTTCTGGATATAACTACCCCAATGCAAGTGCCCGCTCATCTATCCTCCACTGTTTGCACCCCCCACCCTGTCCCCCCCAAGGGCAATGCCCAGTGCTCTACAGCGCTGATAGGTAGAGAATAATAATGGGGGGAAGGGTGGAGGGTGTGAAGAGTGGAGGATGAATAGCACACAACATGGGGGGTAGACCCACAACACATATCGCTGGCTCAAATAAACACAGAGCAAAAAGAAAAAATACCCCACAAAACAAAAACCAAAATACAAATAATACACACAACTTCCACAGCTCTCACTCTGAGGAAGAGGTGAACATAAAAACAAGACAACCAGAACCAAAATATAAAACAGATAAACTAATCCCCCCTTATTTCTGAAACTCCCCACTCTCTCTCACCAAGAGGAGAGATTCAGATAAAGAATTAAATTAGACTAACCACCTTCCCCACCCAAACAGTACTATACTATAATAAAATTACAATAAATAAAATATAAAACACCAGTCCAGACTCCACAGTCTCTAAATGTAAATGATGGTCCAAAGAAGAAAGGTGACAAATCACCATAAGGAGTCACTTCTAGGAAGTCCAAGTCACAGGGTAGCAAACTAAAAACAATATAACTGAAACTTAAGACCAAAAATAACAAAATAAAGCTAAGGTACACCTCCTCTCACGAGGTGTAAAGGCTAACATAAAATAAAATAAATAATGGAAAATGCAGTTCTGATCCCCAGGCCCTCTCACTACCTGGGGGTCTAAAATAAGCTGGGCACTCTCACTGTCTGGAACACAGTACAAAGAAAAAAGATTTGAGATCTGAACATGAGCTGAAGATTTTAATCAATTTATTTCCCAAAAGTGATTTCCTTATCGCAGGAGGCCTCCCAATATAATTCAAGTCTTCTTTGGAATTGAAGTGTTCGATGATGGTCCAAATATCAATCAGATCTGTACCAGACACCCCAAAACCCTTCTGTGAGGGCTGATACCAGAAATATCTGCCCCACCACCTCAGCACCCTGCCTACGCCAGCCCACCGGCTGACCAGCAAGGGCCTTGGAGAAACCTTGGGCCTGCTGACCG
Source organism: Neoceratodus forsteri (assembly GCA_016271365.2). NCBI lineage: Eukaryota > Metazoa > Chordata > Ceratodontiformes > Ceratodontidae > Neoceratodus > Neoceratodus forsteri. The sequence goes on along the minus strand of CM028136.1, from coordinate 126,802,801 downwards.
GCTCCCCGGTCAGTCCAGGCCCAGTCCTCCTGGGCAGAAGCAGAGTCTGGTGGTTGGCCACCCACAATTACAGGGTAATGCAATCCTGGTCTGGAAAGCTCCATGTCAGTCTTAGGATCAAATTCTGAGCAGTCACCTCAGCAAAAGGGCCAAATCCAAGACAGTCACCTCAACAAAGGACCAAACCAGATCAATGAGTCAGGGCAGAGGGTAAAATCATTCAGCTTTTACACCACACAGTCTGTACTGTCATCTGAGCATTTCCCCTATGATATGCCACACTAAAATTTCCTCAGTCCACAATTTACTCAAATCCAAGGGCTACAACTGTCAAACTGCTGAACAGATCCGCAATCCTGAAAATTCTTCGACAGACTATGATTTCTTATACATTCGGGGCGGCAGCAGACCCAGTCAAACAGCCCAGTGTACACTCCATGGCTAATTGAGCAGCTCTGATAACACTCCAAAGGGTAAGTTAACTTAAAATACTATCCATCTGTGCAATTTAGCTATGTGATTTGCTACTCAAGCTGGGCAAAGCGAAGGGGTTAAAAAGATAAATAAAATGAGCAAAAAGTAAAAAGCCGAAGAGCTGACTAAAAACTAATTACTAGTTATCCACGAGCAGAGCGGAGCGAAGTTCCTTTAGCGTGCTCAGCACAGCGGTCATCTTCCAATGCATACTTATATGCATACTTCCTTGAAAGATTCATAGAAACAGTTAGAGAGGTACAGTAATTGATTGTGTAAATTGTTGTTACATGAGTTTAAAATTTTGCAGTTTATTTATTAAACTGCATGAAAATCTTCAAAATATTTGGATGTAATAGCCCCACTGCTATTGCAAGTATACACTCAAGATTTGGTATGCATACCAAAGTAGATATGCCCCAGAATCTTATTAAGCTGGATAAATGTGGTTTAGTATGTTAAAATACTCAAAAATTAACAAATGCATAATAGGTAATGCTACTAAAATTCCACTTGTTGAATGTAACTTTCACAAAGGACTTGTTATCACCTCAGATTCACCTTATCTATACTAGCATCATGGCCCTGCAATACCCCTCCAACCCTCCTGTGACAGTGATGCTCAGCATTGTGCTCCATCATTACTAAAGTTATCCAGGTACTTCTATCACAATGGTCTAAGTCGCAGCAGGTTTTAAGACTACTGCGTCACTTAGTGCCACTGTTTTCAAATAGTAAATATTTATATTGTTCTCCACGGGGTTGTTAAAGAGTTAGCAGGTGGCATTGTGCTAATACAATCCTGCACGTGCATGTACTTCCACAAGTCATTAGGTCAGTGAGCTCGAGTAGTTATCTGGCATATTGCAAGAATTCAGGCTAGCGCACAGTGTCGTCCATGACTATTCTTCATGGTTGATCACTCAAGATAGTGACCTGACACTTGGTATGATTACACTTTCAATATGGAGTCTCCCATGAATGCTACCTTAATGCTACGGTATGATGACACTTTTAATATGGAGTCTCCTATCAATGCTACCTTAATGCTACTTCACCCAGCCTTCCTCTACAATTGCAAATCAAGTGTATGTCTGGGCAAAATGTATGGACATGGATTTGACAAAAGTATTGCAAAATTCCACAATTTCACAAAACCTCATGAAATGCAACTTTAATTACCGATGTTATTTTGTAATCTTTGGCTGCCCAAAACTTGGCCAGACTTTGAGCAAGAGATTAGATAGTTGACACACACAGTCTCTTTTTTTTCCATATTGGTTCTTCTCCAGGCCACAGCTCATCAATCAGGGATATACATTCTTTACAGAGATATACCCTAATTAGTCCAACCACAGTCATCATTTAGTTGGCTACTAGGTTTTTCTCCAACATCCTTCCATCTTCCATGATTGGGTGGTGCCTCTGTCAGCCTATCGCAGCCATAGCTTCTGCGGTGGCAGGAGCAAGCTTCCTGGCTCTGCCATTGGGGTAGCTGTGTTGGTGGAACCCACCACCAACCTTCCAAATGGAGATGCACTGCCAAGCCACAGATGTCTCAGTCATGGCCTGCCTCCCAACATGAATTCCCTGGCTCACTTCCAAACCCCGGTCATCAGCATGGCAGTGACATTCTGCTGCTAGACCATGAGGGTGGCCTTAAAGCTTAATATTTAGGGTCAATGAACCTAACAAAATTAGTAATGTTCTCTTCACTAGTTTTAAAGTTACAAAGTCTTACAAGTCTGCAGTTTAGATAATTGTAAAGTGTAATTTTAAAATTTCTGACAGTCTGGAGGCTAATAACTCATTTTCTTTTAATAATAGAAATGTCAAACTTGGTACACATCTGTATGAGCATTGGGCAAGTCGTTGTATCATTTATGGTGCAGTGTGGACAAATAGGTTCCACCATGTCATTTTGACAATAATGTTGTTGACTAACATTATATCGACAATAAAATGCTGACAGCGACCATGTCGCCAGGCAGTCGTGCCACCCGACTGCGATCACGGCAAAGCACTGGGGCACATTCTGGCTGTTTGCATGGGGCTTTACCCCATGCATGCCTCACTGTATGGGGCATTTTACCCCACTCCCCCGGAAAATAATATAATCACCTCCAAGTCGGAGGTGTAGGGGGGAGACAGTGCAAAACCCCTGGGATGGCAAGACAGCAGGCGCTGCAAAATCCCAATCGATGAAATGACTGTGGATCAGGTTATGGCACCCACATTGCCATTGATGTAGGAGTTTCACTGCATTGACAGCACACCAGACAAATATGTTTTAAATTAGACGGAAATACTGTAACTGAAATCACAATTCTGGCAGCATTTTGCAAAAGGTTTTGTGGAAATTTCACAAAATTTCACAGAAGCAAAATAGTAATTTTGCAAAAATTCCTGTCAGAAGATAAACATCACCCAGCTGTAGTTTGCACAGTGATATATAATGTCTCCATAGTCAATGGAATTGAGCAGTAACAGGGAGCTAATCTTATCACATTAGCACTGAGGCAGCATTTAGATCTGCAAAAAAAGTTGAGCTTCGGTCCTACAGTCATTCAGATGAAATCAATGTACATATTGTATTAATGTGATCAAATCAGATTCCTAGATATCTGAATACATTTACTTGTTCAACAGTGTTCCCATCCGATGTTATGATTGCAAAACAATCAGCTGAACGAGCATTAGGAGCACAGAGATCATAACAGAAAATTATTGTCCTAACTCTAGCAAATCTGTGTGAGAAATGCAGCCATCATTGATTATGGAAATTAATGGGTATTTCCATAGACATATTTTCAGTGTAGGAGGGCCAAAATGTGCTTGTTGGAGATTCTTGCTCATTTCCCTAATCAAAGATGGCCTCGGTTCATACATAGAAACAGGGGGCTAGATTCTCAAAATGGGCTTAGATCAGTGTGGGCTGCAGCAAACAGCACCTTGCACTGAGGCCCAGTGAACCAGAGAACCTGCACCAGATTCTGGTAGAGGAAGGGTTCCAGTGCCTAAGTCCCCACACTTGAAACAACCTCTTCCATGCAGCAAACACATGGAAACATGGAAGGGTTTGCTGCAGGCACCTTGCGGTAAAGGCAAGCGGTCCCCCATCCCTGATCTCCTATTCAGCAACAGAAATACCCATCCCTGGTGGTCTAGTGGCCCCCCTTCCCGATCCCTGATGTCACCCATTAATATTTATTTATTTTATTTAGAAGAGATTCACCAGGAAAACAACATGAACTGTGAAACAGCTCATTTCCCGAAGTGTCCTGGGGGAAGGGGTTTACATGAGGAGGAAGCAGGAGCCCACATCATGAGAACATTTGTACAGAATCATTACATTTCTCTAACAAACAAGCAATAAAAAGAAATTACGTAATTAAAAAACATGCACGTTATATCCAAAGACATTTAAATATACAGGCTAGGACAGCAGTACCACTGACACAGTGCCAATACTACAGTATTTTGGGCACAACAATGGACTTGATCCCAATGAAGACGCTAATTCATGACAGAAGGAAGGAGCTGGCAGCTGAGGACAATGCTACTATTTTAAAAGGATTAGTTGTAGGAAGGAACTGGCAACTGAGAACAATGCTACTAATTTAATGGTTAGTTGTAGGGTGGGGGCAGGCAAGGGATGGAAGAGGGGAGAGAATTACTAGACACAGGATTGTTAACCCTAAGTGAATACATGATGGGAGGAAGCTAGAGGGGAGAGGTGGGGCGAGGGAAGGTGTAACCAGGGCCTTTTGTTCCTTCAGGATGATGAGAACCCTGCAAGGGGGAGAAGGACCATGGGAGAGGAAGAGGGAGGGAGGTGGGTGTAACCAGGACCTTCACCCCATCAGGATGTTGAGAACCCTGCAAGGCGAGAGGACCATGGGACATGGATGTAGACTAGGGGGGAGAAGGATGGGGAGGAGGACAGAAGGCAGGTGTCAATGTGAGCAGTAAAGAAAGGGGTGTAAGGGGAGTAGGAGTGAATAGAGGAATTAGAGAATTGGCAAGTTAAAGAGAAAGGGGTAGCCAGGACTTTCATCCCTTCAGGATGCTGAGAACCCTGCAAGGGGAAGGGGAGTTGACAGGGGATGATGGGAAATAAGAGTAACATACATAAGGGTGAGAGTAAAGTGAAGAAGGGAGGGAATGGGGAGGGGAGGGCAATTTAAATGGGGAGAGGAAAGCTGTGGTGTCTACTGTCAAGAGGGGGGTTGAAATAAAAAATAGGGATTAGTTACAGTTGCAGTAGTGTACTGTGTGCTTTCGAAGGAGGGGTGCAATGGATTGTCGAGAATGGGCAGAGAGAATTTCAAGGGGGAGAGAGTTTCAGGTGAAAGGGAAATTGTGTGAGAAGGCATAGTGACCAGTTGATGTATGCCACGATTGCAGGGTGAGCATTCTGTATGTTGAGGATCGAAGTGAGTAGAAGGGGGTGTGGGGGATCAATAAAAGGGAGGACAGATAGGATGGCAGACAGCCTAGCCAGTATTTACCTACTAGAATAGCTGTGTGGGTTAGGTGCCTGGCAGTAAGGGAAGGGAAGGAAAGGGAGGTATAAAGAGTGCAGTGGTGAGTGAGAGGGGGCAGCTGAGTATAAAGCGGCAGAAGGAATTGAAGAGGGTGTCCAGCCTGGCTAGTGTGGTGTTAGGGGCAGAACTGTAGACAATGTCTCCGAAGTCGAAGACTGGGAGAATCATCTTTTGGACAATTTCACACCTGGCTAACATGGGTAGGCAGCTGTGGTGTCTGTACAGGGCACCAAGCCTAGGGAGAAGATTTTGTGAATGGCATCAACATGTGCACTGAAGTCTAGGTTTTTGTCTAGCCATAGCCCAAGGTACTTAACAGAAGAGACGTTGTCCAGTTTGGAGCCAGTCAGGGTATGAAAGCTGGAGGTGGAATCCAGTTTGGACGGCTTTTGTCTGGTGCCAAAGGTCATTAAGACCATTTTTTTTTTGGCATTCCGAGAAAGTCGTTTAGTGCTAAACCAGTGCTGGACATTGTTAAAATCCAGATGAAGACTGTAGTCACATCTGAAGGGGAACTTCCCGAGGAAAATATCACAGTGTCATCAGCATACTGTATGCTGGTGGATGAGCAGGCATCAGGGAGATCATTCAGGAAGATGGAAATTAAAATGGGACTGAGTACTGAGCCTTGGGGAACACCTGTGCTAATTGTGAGGGGGATGGAAGTTGAATTGACGACTCTTGACAGATTGGGACCAGACAGTAAGGTATGACCAGAACCAGTCGGTAGTTGTTTCAGAGAGGCTGGCAGCAGTCAACTTGAAGAGAAGAAGGGAGTGGGAGACGGTGTTGAAGACTTTGGGCAGGTCGACAAAGATGGCAGAGGTGATGCATCCCTGGTCCATCCCTGTGAGAATGGAGTCAGTGAGTCGGAGTAGGGAGGTGGTCGTGGAGTGGTTTTTACAGAAGCCAGACTGGAAAGGGGTGAAGAAGGAGGAAGAGTCGAGGAAGGTGAAGAGTTGTTCCAGTGCCAGGTGCTCTTGAACCTTAGCAAGGATTGGTAGAAGGGATATGGGGTGGAAATTGCTAGGGTTGGAGAGGTCACCTCCTTTGGGAAGAGGGACCAAAGTGGCAGACTTCCAAGCCATAGGTGCAGTAGCGTGTGAGAAGGAAAGGTTCAGGAGATTTGTCAGGGGAAAAGCAATTGTGTAGGTGGAAAGGTATAAGAGTTTGGGATCAAGACCATTGGGGATCTTTCCTTTGTTGGGATTCAGAGCAAGTAGTACATGCAGGGTGTCTTTAGGGCAGACTGGTTTGAAGGAGAAGCAGGAGGTGACAGGATTGTGAGTAAGGGGGAACATTTGAGCATGGGAGAGCTATTGGTGGAAGAGCAGCAAGGAGGAAGGAGACACAGATAGTAAAGAAGTTACTGAATTCTGCAACCATGGAAGGTGGGTCTTCAATTAAATGGGGCCCAATTCTGAGGACTGGGTAGGGGGTTTGGGAGGGCAGGGAGAACAAGGTGTGGATAACTTTCCAGAATTTGGAAGGGTTGTTTATGTTGTCATGGAAGGAGGTGTTGAAATAGTCTGCTTTAGTAAGGTGAATGGCACAGGTGCAGGCATTCCGGAGTATGCGTAGTGCTGAAGGACTTGCTGTGTGCCTGAGGTCTTGTATGTGAGCCACGCTTGATCTCGTGTTCATTGACAGGTAATGAGTTCAGCAGAGACCCAGGGTATGTGGCTACCTCGGACTCTTGCATTTCGTAGTGGGGCATGGTGGTCCCAGATTGAGAGGAATTGTGAGGTAAAGAAGGACAGAGCTATGTCAATAGTGGGGGCAGAGGAAATGGGTGACCAGTCAATACTGGTGAGTTCTCTATGGACTGTGGAGGTGTTGAGAGAACAGAAAGAATGAATATTAAGAATGATAGGAGGGGACTTTGTGCGGTGGATCTTGTGCACACAGTAGACCATGTAATGGTCACTAAGAGTATCAGAGAGTGTACCAGAGTTGATTACACGATGAGGGTGAGAAAATAGAACTCAGTCAAGTAGGGTATGTTTACCAGTTTTATGGTTTAGGCACATGGGGTCATCTATTAATTGCTTTAGGTTCAGGGATGCTGCGTGGGTACAAACTTTGGACTGTTTGCTAGCTAGCCAGTTAATGTTAAAATCCCCAAGGAGGTACAATTCCCCAGGGGTGGCAAAGGACTTGATGGTGGAGAGGAGATCCGAAAGAGAAGAGAGATCAGAGACAGAAAGGTTGGGAGAGCAGTAGATCCTGCCAGCATAAATGGGGAGGGAGGATAGAAGAGATATTTTGAATAGGAGCAACTCATAGACAGAGGGGGATGAGATAGATAAGCAGATAGTGTAATTACTAGATGAGGCGATATTCATAGTGACGCCCTCCGCCCTGGACTTATGGTCTTGGCGGACTATAGAATAGCCAGGGATGGAGATATCTGTGTCTTTAATTTTAGTACTGAGCCACGTCTTGGAGATGAGAATAGATGGTTTTAGTTGTAGTTTGAATGGCTGCATGAGGTCTATTTTGGGAAGGAGGCTCTTATATTTAAGTGGGCTATGCTTAACCCCTTAGGGAAATTAGTTTTGTCAATGGGGGGGGGCAACCTGGGTTAGGTTCAACATCGCCAGCTGAGAGGAGTAGGAGTAATAAGAGTGACCAGGATACTATAGCTGCCCAGTTCTTTTTCCTTGTGCATGTCCGGCTGGAGGAGGCGAAGATGTCAGTTGTCCAAGTGTGGCATATGGTAAAGGCTCAAATGGCAGCCAGGTGGAGCCCCGATCCATATAAGAAACCAGCAGTAGGGTGCCAGAGTGAGTGAAGGGCAGCGGATAAGTAGGGGCATGTAAGGGTGGGTGAGATCGATGGGAGCAGATTGGAGTTTGGCTAGGGAGAGAGAGTTTAGAAGTAAGTGGAAGAGATGTGGGAGAGAAGAAAAAGGGAAAGCAGGCAAGGAAGAGGAGCAGCATGATTAATCATTAATTGATAGCAGGATTATTGGGTGACAAAGTAGGTAAATTGGTGTTTGTAATGGCCAGGTAAGTAGTTCTGTGTATAAATCGATTAACATTGGTGCCAAAGTAGGTATATGGTGTTTATATTGGCCACTATGAGCCACTTTGTGTAGAAAGGAGAAAGGAGTGTAGAAAACAAGACTATTTGATATTGCTATAGAGATAGGTGCTAGATGGTAAAATGGCCAGGTGGGGTGTGGGGGGTTAGTGAGGTCAAGAAATAAATTAGGATGGGAGGAAAATAGGGAGTTCTGCCATTAAACAGCAATGTTACAGCAACTGATGAGCACAGACTACAGTGAGAGTAATGTACGCTAGAAGAAGGTAACTAGCAGACAAGATACTGCAAGCTGTGTCAAAGATTAGCTGAAAGCACTACTGTAAATTGCATTAACACGTTTAGTAGAGAATATGAGGTGGCAGTTTAGTAGTGACCAATTAGGTATATGAGCTGACGGAGCCAATGAGTGGGCAGGGGAGAAAACAAAGAGGAGCTAAGGTCTATTTAATAGAAGTCAGGGCAGGGGTGGGTGGTGTGGGACAAAATATGCAGTACAGCGAATTCTTGCAAGTGCAGCCGTACAAGGAAAATTAAATTCAGTTCATAGAGCAGGGACTGTTCTTCAGAATTTGAAAAAAAAAGCACTGAAAATCCAACAGCTTCAGTTGGGCTAGGGAGCCAATGGTGAAGAAGCTGTAAGTTCACCTAGCCAATCAGAGAAGTGGCTTTCAAACCTCCATTCCCAGATGGAAATGAATACCTTGCAGTTAGCCAGCGGGCGGGCTGAAGATGCCATGCAGCAGACAGAGGTCTGAGCCAGGGCTGCAGGCCCGTACATGGCAGATCCTGAAAGAGAGGGACAGAGAAGGGAGTCAGTACAATTAAAGGCCACGGTAGGTGCTAGGAATGAAAATATAACATATTATAAAGCACCTTTCACTGGTAGTCTAGTGCCCCTCCGATCTCTGATGTCCCCATCACAATATAAATTCTATAATGCCCACTTCATTGGTGGTCTAGTGGCCCCCATCCCTGATCCCCGATGTCATTCACTAATATAACATGTAATAAAGCCCCTTTCATTGGTGGTCTAGTGCCTCCCCAATCCCTGATGTCCCCATCATAATATAATTTATTAATGCCCCCTTCATTGGTGGTCTAGTGGCCCCCCCCTACACAAACAGGAAGTGCCCACCACCCTATTCCCCCATCCCGAGATAGAGCTGGCAACTGGCACAGCCCTCCTGACACCTCCTGTCTTATTAATCAATGAGCACATACACGTTACAGCATGCGCTCAGTGACTGTTCAGTCGGCTGCTGGCTGCAGAGGTGTGAGGAGGGCTGTGCCAGTCACCAGCTCTGTCTCTGGATTGGGGGGAGCAGGGTGATGGTCACTACTTGCTGGGGTGGGGGGCCACTAGGCCACCAATGAAGGGGGCATTATTGAATGATATTATAATGGGGACATCAGAGATCAAGATGGGGGCCACTAGATCACCAATGAAAGGGGCTTTATTTTATGCTATATTAATGGGCAACATCAGGGATTGGGGAAGGGAGCCATGATACCACCAATGAAGGGGGCATTATTAAATTATATTATGCCTGGGACATCGAGGATCAGGGAGGGGGACCGCTAGACCACCAATGAAAAGGGCTTAATTATATGCTATATTACCAAGCGACATTGGGGATCGGAGAGGGGGCCACTCAACCACCAATAAAGGGGGCATTATTAAATTATATTTTGATGAGGACATCAAGGATCAGGGATGAGGGGGCCACAAGACCACTAATGAAAGGGGCTTTATTATGTGTTATATTAAGAGGCGACATTGGGGATTCGGAAGGGGGTACCACGGCACATTGCCAAGAACAGGAAATTCTCCTACAGGAGAATTTTTTAAGTACCCATAGACCAGCCCTGGCTGGTCTAAGGGTACTTAGAATTTCTACCTCTTGGAGAGTTCTGAGATTCCCACATTGGGGGATGTGGCAGCTTGCATCTGCCATATGCCCCTAGCTCCATGTTGCAGTCCATGTTTGGGCACACAGGTGGTGCAAGCCCCATTTGGGGTAGGCAGCCTCCAGATGATGGAGGCTGCCATTGAAAACTGCTCCCAGCACATTGTTTGGTGCAAGGGGTACCATTTATTGTGGTGCATGCAACTTGTGCTGCACCAGAAGCTTTGAGAGTCAAACCCATAGAATTTTATGGCAGATAAGAATCACTTGGCCCACTCAGTTAGGCCATTTTTTCTCTACCTGCAATATTACCACAGACCCTAATCAGTCTATGGCTCTTTCTCCCTCCCCACTTCCTTTCCAGTAAGACATGCTTATGTCTATCCCATGCATTCTTGAGTCCCACCACTGTCTTTGCCTCCATTACCTCCTCTGGAAAGCTGTTTCAAGCATCTACCACTCTTTCTGTAAAGAAGTACTTTCTCACACCTCTCTTGAATCCATCCCCTCCAGCTTCATAGTGTGTTCCCTTGTTGAGCTCTTTTTTTCTGAAAAATACTTCCATCCTATACCTTACTTACCCCCATGAGGTATATAAATGTCTCTATCATATCCATTCCACTCCCTCCACTCTTCCAGGGTGTACATATTGAGGCATTTTGGTTTCTCTTCATAAGGCCTTTGGGACAGACCCCACACTACTTTAGTTGTCCTCCTCTGGATTGCCTCCATTCTGTCTATGGCCTTCCAGAAATGTGATCTTCAGTACTGGATGCAGTAATCAATTGGGACATTACCAGTGACCTATGCAGGGGCTACATCACCTGTCTCTTTTTGCTGGTTCTACCCCTCCCTGTTCACCCCAGCATCCCAATAGCTATACCAACTGCCTTGTCCCATTGCCTGGCAACCTTTAGGTCATCTGATGTGAGACCTCTCCACCTATTCTGTACTCTGCTGTAGGTTTCTGTGCTTCAGTGCATTATTTTGCACTTTTTTGCATTGAAGCTGGGCTAATATACCGTTGACCACACCTAAATTTTTCTCAGGTCTTTGCTCATCCTTTCCACCCCCACCCAGTCAAGTGTCCTCCTTCTGGCAGATTTTTTTTTTGTGTAAATCACACTTTATTATCCCCTCCATGCCAGAACCCCAATCAGTCAGGAGATGCTCATGCACCAGCCCTGCTTCCTGTACCTACCTGAATCCCCTGGTGGACTCCCATGGAGCCGAGGCTGTATTCCCCAGGCGGGTATGAGGTGGGGCTCAACACCCCAAGGTAATTTATGTTTTGGCGGGTCCCCTCCGGTGGTAAGGTAGGCAGCAGCCATTAGGGTCTGTGTTGTGGTGCTCATTCCCCTTGGCACTCCAGCATTATTTTCCTTGTTCTGTTGGAGTGGCATACACCCTGACATCAAGGTGACTGCTGATATCTACCACTCCCGACCATCTCTGTTTAGACTGCACTTGCTGTGCCCCCGGCTTCTGACAGAGGCCAGGCAAGTGCCAAATCTATGCCCCCTCCCTCCTGGGTGAAGAGAGCTGTCCCTTGGACACTTGATCTTCTCTCACCCCTGCTGACCCCCAGCAGCTCGGGGTCATTCCCGAACCCGGGTCACTGACATGGTGTGAGGTGTGGTGTCCAGCACCTCAACCCTCAGCGCCACTGGGCCAGCTTCCTTTCTGGCAGATTTTGATGTCATCTGTAAAGAGGCAGACCTTCCCTTGCAGTTCCTCTGCAATGTCACTCTTAAAGACATTAAAGAGGACAGCACTGCACTGATCCCTAAGGCATGCCACTGATCACTCTCACTTCCAGGGAGTGAGCTCCATTCTTTTATTTTTATTGGCTTTATAAGAACTTTTTTTAACTTCATATACTTTATTGAAGCTTTATATTCAAACACAAGCATAATAACAACTACAAAACCACAGACCAAACAAAATATAGTACAATCCCTTTCTGGCCATTAGAGTGCAGGCGTTAGTGCGCTGGCACATCAGTGTGCCGATTTTGGGATTTGCGCCCCCTCCTCAAAGTTACCTCCCTTGGAGTTAGAATAATAAAGGAGGGGGGCATGGGGTGCAGCCCCCCACATAGGGTGTGTGGGGGGCACAGCCCCCCACAAAATCAGGGGTCAGCAAAATCCCCACTTGGCACCCTGATGACCGGACATACTAACACCGGTACTCCGAATGGGTGGAACCAGTACAGTCTGATTACTATATGCATTCCAAATGGATCACTTGTTGAATGTATGCAGTAGCTTACAGGCAATACAGACTCTGGAGCTAATTATCACAGTGCTCTACAGGCAAACCAGTCTGCAATATGTATGATATAGAACAGACCCCACGAACATTAGAATTATATCTAGATACTTGTTCACCTTGATCTAAAAACTAAGGTGGGTAGGAGCAGTAGAGTGTAAGGACACACCCATCGGTGCCTATATGTTTTGTAAGCACATATTTAGCACAGGTTAGCATGAGTTCCATCTTATGTGCTTCTAGGATGGCCCATACTCCACTCTTTGTATGCTGGTATGGTATAATCCAACCAATGACAGAGACATACAAGTATCTTACAGGGAGGAACAGGGTGCAGGAAAACACTATTTTTAAGCAAAAAAGATGTTCTAGGACTAGAGGACATGGGATGAAGTTAGAGGGAGGACAATTCAGAGGAAACATGAGAAAGAATTTCTTCACAGAACGGGTGGTGGACAGGTGGAACACCCTGCCAGAGGAAGTGGTGGGGGCTGAAACAATCAGGGGATTTAAGAATGCATGGGATAGACATAAAGGAATTCTGAAGGTCAGGGGTAAAGTGCAACAGACTTCTAGGAAAACAAACTGAACTTACAAGCTCAAATAGGCAGACTGGGTGGGCCATAGACCCTTATCTGCCGACACTGTCTATGTATCTATGTATCTATGTTTCATTATCTGCTTTTTGGCTGTTGCTGCTATGTGCATGATATGGAATTTATGTGTCCCCATAAACTGCTCCAGCCCAAGACCCAGCAAACAGATCTGGGATGTGAGGGCCAATTGCAGACACAGTAGAGGGTCTAATTTAGCTTGTATGCTTATGACACCCTAATTTGCTCTGTTTTTCTTTGTTTTTGTTTAAATTCTCCCACCCGCCATGTTGAATTGGAACCCTTTGCTGCTAGTTGTTCATATGCATGACTCGCAGTACTACACAGGGACAGTGAAAACGCACAGTGCAGGGTCCAACAGGAGTAAACAAAAGATGTGATGTGACATGGGGAGGGGGAGGTTGGCTGCAAATTAGGCACCAGACATATTTACTTTGGATCCACAACAATGGAAATATATTTTAAATAACGAAAAACCTAAAGCGGTCTAGAAAAAAATATTTACAGATATGGAAATGGGAACAATGACTGCATGCTTTCAGTCCAAAAGCAGAATTTTGATAATCACTTCCTGATTATTCAGTACTGCTGCTTTAAGTATAATAGGTACCATCCTTAGGTTTGTGAAGGGCTGGCATTTGTCAGAACACCTTAAGCAGGAGCTTGGGCAACTCACCCCTGGCTGACACACCACTGGCAAATTCGAACGATCCCTTGTCCATTGCAGTTATCAGTTGTGCTGGATAAAGCATTCAACACTTGATGTTTGCTTCATGAAGCAGTTTTGTGATGTGTTTGTAGGCCATTTACTTGTCTCGGACTAAAGGGGTCACATCACTAAAAATATGGAAGTGCTAAACTTCCCACATCAGAGCTGGTTGTTTGTAAGCCTGACTTGAATATAAACTCTGTCCTGAAAGCTGAGGCACTGGGGCATTATTGCATGGGGTTGGTTACCAGGTGGTACCTGTGGCCTTAAGGATCTATGTGTCCTCTCAATTAGGTACTCAGTGCAATGATCTGGTGGTCCAGCTACTTGTTGTAGGAGGCGTTGGATGAAACTGAGCATGTAGCCTCCTCTGCTTTCTCTGTAATACCCATGAGGACCGGATTATTCCTCCTACTTTGCCCTTCATGGTCCTTGATGTGGTCTTCAAGTTTAGCACTTTTTTCTTCATGTCATAAATGATATTGTCTTCCTTCTCCATCCAGTCCTCCAAAGAACTGATATAGACTTTAGCATCAGAAACTCTCATAGTCAGGCTTTGCAAGGCTGGTTTGATGGACCAAAAGTCTTGAGCAATGTCTTTCATGAACAGTTTTATAGAGGCCAGTTCAGTAGAAAAAAGGTCCAGTTTCACCAAAATGGTTTCTTGGCCTGTGGCAATGGGCAACAACTCCTGTGGCAAGTTTTGATTGTGGGGCTGAGCATGCGGGGGGATCATCGGTGCCTCTGGCACATTCTCCATGTCAATAAAAAATGCTTCTCTGTCAGTGGGTCCTTTTAAGACTGTAGGTGCCTGTTATGTTAATACCTCCTACTTGAATAAGACCTGTCAGAATTTCCCCAAAACAAATGGTTTTGCCACATTAATTTACCGAGGTTCGTAAGCTGACAGAAGGACTACCTCCCAAGTTGGACACATCACGTGACTCTCTCTGAACTCTGTTCACCACCACCCCCTGTTGCCTCTCCCCTTAACCAATTTCCTACACAGTTTACCACCTTTGGACCCACTTCTAAGCCATCCAGCTTGATTACTAGTCTCCTATGTGGAACAGTGTCATAAGCCTTTTGGAAATCTAGGTATGCCACATCCACTGCTCCACCCTGGTCCAATTCATTGGTCACCCAATCAAAGAAATCAAATACATTTGTTTGACATAACCCCCCACCCCCATGAAGATTTGCTGTCTCGGGCCTTGTAGCCTGTTGGATTCAAAATATTCCACAATCCTTTCTTTCAGCAGTGTTTACATGAACTTTTGCACCATTGATATCAAGCTGATTGAACTATAACTGCAAGCCTCCTCTCTGCTACCATTTTTGTGAAGTGGGACTAAATCTGCCCTCCTCCAGTCCTCTGGAATCACTCCTATTTCCAGTAAACTGTTAAACAGAATGTTCAGAGGTGCACTAGTACCTCTCTAAACACCCTCAATACCACTAGATGCACTCCATCTGGTTCCATTGCCTTGTCCACTTTCAGAGAAGCGAGTCTCTTCAGGACCCTCCCCTCTGAAAAAGGAGTAGGGTCTACCTCCCCATCCATAACTTGTGTTACTTGTTTGTGGTCCCTTCCTCCTTCTTCCTCTGTGAACACTGAGCAGAAGTATTTCTTCAGGATGTCTGCCTTTTCTTGGTCCTCCTCTGCACACTTCCCCCTTCCCGTTTTAACCTTACAAATCCTCCCGTTCTTCCTCTTTTTGCTTACATACCTAAAAAATGTTGTGTCCCCTTTTTTTATCGCCTTGGCTGTTCTCGCTTCAGTTTGTGCCTTTGCTCTCCTTACTGATTTCCCTGCTTCCCTCTGATCCCCTGATACATCTCCCCAGCCTCATCCCTCTGTGTGTCTGTATACCTTCTGAATGCAACCCTTTTAACCTTGACTATTTCTGCCACCTCTTGTGAAAACCATAGTGATCTCTGTTTTCTCTTGCTCACTTGATTTTTTTCTTTCTTTTTCTTTTTTTTTCCTTTTTCTTCAAGTGATGGGTTCACAGCATGGGTACCATAATCCATCGTGTTCATGATCAGCACTATTCGTTCTCATCATAACCAAGCGCTAGTCCTGCTGCCCATAACTCCTTATTTAGAATAAGCCATTGATCACAAGAATGGAAGACAAATTTGATGAAATCGAGCTTCTTGGTTCTCCATTTTGTAATATGCCCCTTCTACCTTATGTAAATCTACCATGAATTGAAATAATTCTAAAAGCTCTGGTGGTTGTATAGCTTTCCAGTATATTAATACTGCTTTTTTGTTACAATCAACCCCAGATTTCATAAATCAGTTAAATCTCCCAGTTCCAAATTTGAATAAACAACCCGAATAAAGCAATTCCCGGATCCGAAGGGAAGGCCTGCTCAATAAGTTTACCAAAAAAAGAAAATAGCCTTTGCCAGAAGAGTTCCAGTTTTTGACATGAAACTAACATATGATCTAAAGTCCATCTAGCCTTCCCACACCTTTGACACACTTCAGATAAGTTATTGCCTTTTACACCACCTTACAGATGTTAAATATGTTCTATGTAGAATGTTTCTATAGATTTGCCTTAATCTATTACTTTTAATAGATGTTTCTCTAAGATTAACAAAAGTGTCCCAAGGTGGATCCTGAATCAGAAGAGTTCTATCTTTTTCCCAGGCTTGTTTCAGTTTATAAAGAGATGTGCCTCATGAGTTTTTACTATTGAAATTATATAGTTCCCTAGTCAAATGTTTAGAAGATTCTATATTCATAAATATCTACTCTAATATTCCCATTTTTAAATGCAGAGAATTCCCATTTTTATGTTTGTTTGTTTGCTTGCGCACAGGCGCAAGAAACATGTTGTGGCAGCTTGCTACAGAAGCAGGTTGTCGAGGTGTGGCACTGTGGTGGCCAATGCCACCACTGCATTTGCAGGCTTGGCCCTCTTTATCCAATGGGATGGCATGCTGCTGCTGACACTAGTTCGGCAAGCGTACCACCAACTTGAAATAAATTGGCTGCTGCAATGAGGGAGTGCCCTGTCATTGCAGGGCATCCCTGAAAGAAACTGGCTGCTGCAATGAGGGAGCGCTCCATTACTGCAGGGCGTGCCTACCCTGCCGAGACATTTATGTGTTCACCACACTCCCTCCATTGTCCATTGTGGGAGCAGGGGAGCAGGAGAGCAAGTAACCCCCCCCCGTGTGCTGTCCACTCCGCTCCCTCAGTTCCCCATCCAGGCACCCGCTCTGTAAGTAAACCCTCCCACTTCCTCCCACTGAATACAGTGCTGTCCACCCCGCTCCCTCTGTTCCCCATCCCAGAACCATATGCAAATAAACCCTCCCGCTGCCTCCCACTGCATGCTGTCTGCCTGCTCCCTCCATTCCCCATCTCAGCAACTGCATCCAAGTAAACCCTCCCGCTCCCTCGCACTATGTGCTGTCCGCCCCACTCCCTCCATTCCCCTTCCCAGCAACCATGTCCAAGTAAACCCTCCCACTCCCTCCCACTGTGTGCTTTCTCCCCGCTCCCTCAGATTCCCATCCCGGCAACTGCATCCAAGTAAACCTTCCCGCTCTCTCCCACTGCATGCTGTCCACCCCACTCCCTCCTTTCCCCATCCTGGCAACCATGTCCAAGTAAACCCTCCCGCTCCCTCCCACTGCATGCTGTCTGCCCCACTCTCTCCATTCCCCATCCTGGAACTGCATCCAAGTAAACCCTCCCACTTCCTCCCACTGTGTGCTGTCTGTCCCACTCTCTCCATTCCTGGCACATAATCAGACCCTCCTGGTCCCTCCCTTTTGTTTTAATTCTGTTCCAGCTCTGCAAGGCATCTGAGCAACTCTTGTATATTAGACATGAAGGGACCTGTCTGATTTATTTAACGCTCGACCAAAAACTCCTTTAAATTACTGTAGTTCAACAGAGAAGCTCTGCATAATGTACATTTTCAAGGGAAACAAGAGTATGTAAATGTGGATGCCCTCATAAACAAACAATTCAAATGCTTGGTAGAAGGTGAACTTTTTGGTTGTGATGTAAGCTCTGCTGCCTGTTCAGTCTTTCTGAAACAGATTTTTATAGCTTTGCAACCCCCTGTTCCCTCCAGAATGTTGTGTCTCCTATGGATTTAATTCCACATCTTGCTCCCACATAACTAGAATGTGAAAATAACTCTATTTTCCTAAGGTAAAAGTTATGTGGAATTCCAGTGAAGTTAATCGAGTGAAAATGGTCACAATGTTATTTTCACTAGACTGACAAAGTGGAGTCTGCCGCTGGCTTTTTTCTTAAGGATATTGTGGTGACAGACAGGGTGCAACTGAATGCATTCAAACTGATCAAAGGCATGGAGGTCATTAGTTGTGAAGAAAGGGTATGGTTGGCATATTTGCCATAGAGAAGAGAAAGTTAGAAAGAGATATGGATAGATATTCAGCCATCCTACTGTAGGCACAAGTCTCAATTGTGGTGTGCATCTGTGGCAGGGTAAATGCTGTATAATGTTTGGTTGTCATTAAATGTTATCCTGCATTGACAGTGGCTGCTGCCACTTTATGGCCGGATAATGGCACATGTGTCAAAGATTGATGCATACATCATTATAGGGCTCCTCCGTGTAATCTAACTTATCAGTGCAAATGTTGGGGATGCCGCTGATCCCCAGCTCATGGCAGAAATTCCAACCATTGATTTCTAAAATACTAAAGAGACTAGTTAATGTCATTGAGGGTAGGGTATTTCAGATGACTAAGGGCAGTAAAGTAAAAAGGGTATTGGAGAAGAGTTATGGAAGGGAGAACAAAAAAGAATGTGAGAAATCACTTCTCACACAGAATTCTAGAACTTTGCAACAGACCCCTGAGGAGCACTGGGATGCAGGCAGCTGTCTGTGTTTTAAAGAAAAACTGGATAAGTATGAAACAGGAGATATTATTACAGGTTACATAGTATTATACTGAGGAGTAGCAGAGAGACCTGTGGGGCAGCAATGCAGTACTGTTAAAGCAGCAGTATTTGTAACATGGCAAAGATTTTTCATCATGTAGTTTTTTAGCAAAATGTATTTCTGACATCCATAGTTTCATCAACTGAGTTGTGCCAGCAAATCCCCAGAAATGTCCCCCTTGGCCATATTCAAAAGGCAGGGACATGCCACGCAATTCCAGATGTGCTGCAGTGCAAAGATGATGTATGCAGTGCATCTGGAGGGGGCGTTCCCATGCATATGCGGCACATCTCAATATTCAGCTGAGATGTGCGTTACAGCTGCCCACGCATCTTAGAGATGTGCTGCACAAAGTTAGGCATGGAAGAAATGTGCTTAAGACATAGCCACCCACAGGCAGGCTGCTGTACTGCACAGCGCAACACAGCAACCACCAGTTCCTGGGTGGCTAGCCCCCCCATCCCTGAGCGTGAAATAAAATAGAACAATCCCCTTATCCCTGGTAGTCTAGTGGTACCCCCCTCCCATCCCCAAACCCCGTCCATATGATAAATTTATTTTGAACATCCCTGGTAGTCCAGTGGTAGCCCCCTCCCATCCCTGAACCCCATCTGTATGATACATATATTTTCAACATCCCTGGTAGTCCAGTGGTACCCCTATCCCGTCCCCAAACCCTGTCCGTAAGATAAATTTACTTTGAACTTCTGTGGCTGTATTTGGATGGTGCTACCACATGTTTCTGATAACAAACAGCACAGTGCAGTACCAACATATTTAATTTTTTCATCAACGGCATGGCACTGGTGCAGGAACTTTTAAAAACTTCACAGTCCCATAAATTCCTTCAGGAATGAAAGTAAACAAAATGAAAAATTTGTATATTGGGGCAAGATTCTCAAAACAACTTGGAACTAAGTCCCACACTGCAACTCCAGTTGCAAACCAAAATCTGTGCAGCTAGGGAGATTAGTATTATCAGCCACTGCAGCTGCTGGAGATGTTATACCTGGTCCCACCAGCCGTAACATTTTTCCACAGCTACAGGGAAAAAACACTGATAAATTGCCATAAATTGTGCAGCCGGTCATAAACCAGCTTCACTTTTGACAATACCATAGCTGCGGGAGAAACTATGGTTCTGCAAGTGGCAACCCACTTGCATCAAGTTTGCCCTGCAGCTGTGGGATTTTCACAGGCTTTGAGAAGCTGGCCCATTGATGTTTCTGCAAGGAAAACATTCTTAATTAAAAAAAGGAAATGCTTGGGAGAAATGGGCAGACAACTTGAGCATCCCGATGTTCCAAAGGGGTCTGTTCCATGCAGCACAGGATCATCTCGCCGTACACAACAACAGCTCAGCAATGTACCACGCCGTAAATACAGTGGATACATTGCTGGCACTGAAAAACAATGACGACAGAAATGTTGGCACAAAACTCAATGGACTTAAGTATTTTCCATGGGGGGCTCCCCCGCACCCCCCCATTATGGGGGATCATGCCTCGAACCCCTATTAATATAATTAACTCGGGGGTCAACACAGGGTGTGGAAAAACCAGCGGGGGGCAAAAAAACAATACCGCACAATGTGGTCTGCAAAAGTCTGGGACTGGGATTCGAGCCCAAGTCCACAGATGCAAAGCTGCCCTGCACTGCACAGCTTATCAATCTGAGCCACGGCAGCTGCTGAGTGGACCACCTCACCAGCAGATGTTTTCACTTCTGCATCACTCCTCCCCTCCAGCCATCCATGACAGGGTACAAAAACTGCACATGCTGCATTGCTGCCATGCGGTGTTTTGTATCCTGTTGCTATGCTTCCCAGTGCTGTATGCACTGCGCAGTTTTCACTATGCTGTTCCTCATACAGCGAAGTGACCTGGTACAGTTCCAAACATATGCACACACACACACACACACACAGTTTATTTATTTATATTGGATTTTGGTAACTGGGCAGGCTCATTGAGACAAGCTGTCCCTTTTTTAGAAATGACCCAGAATTAATTACATGAAGTACATTGACAGTATATACACAGATATTAACTACATGCAGTGCATGAGTGACAAAGTACAGTGAAACCAATGGATATACATTCCAGAAGTAAAACGCTGAGCAACAGATCAGGTAGTTAGAAACAAACACCTAGTGTTCTGTGTGATATAACAGTTTACATGAGTCACTTGAACGTTTGATACCTTTTGTCTGTAAAATATATGTTCTGCACAAAGAAGGTGTAGTACAAAAACTTCTGATGCCACACGGTCACTTCATTAGGTGTAAACTGCAGTTTGCATAAATGGTAGATTACTGTTACACAGTTTACATGAAAAGCAGATTAGTTTTCTGTAGTTTACAGTACCTTGATTGATTCTTCATCAATCAATGTGAACTGCAGACAGCTAATCCATGGTTAATGCACTCTGTGGAAAACTAATGCAGTTTACATCAAAACACCACCAAATACTTTCAGAATTTAATGGAATTTATAAAAAATTTAAAAAATCATTCCTAAAGTGGCATTGCCATTCGTCTGCATTCTGACAGTGGAATTTTGCATTCTGTGCAGCTGTACCCATGATTATCTGGAGGGTGACAATCAGATGGAACTGATCAACTGTAGATGCATGTGGGCTGTGGTTATATCTCCATCCAGTCTTCTTGAAAATCTGGTTGTTTTTCCCTGTACATCTCCAGTGAGCGTATGTAGCTTGTGTGAGTTGGCTGCATTACACTGACTGTTCAGGGTTGCATTGTTGTTGATTGTAAAGCACTTACTACCATATCATATATCAAATGTAGCAACATCACTTTTAAGTTTGCTTGCGTTCATGCGCAAGAAACATTATGCGGCAGCTTTGGAGAGAAGCGAGTTGTGGAGGTGTGGCACTGTGGCAGCCAATGGAGGCACTGCATTTGGGGGCTTGGCACTGGTGGACCAATGGAGGCACAGTGTGCCAATGACACTGGTCTACAAAAGTGCCACCAAGTAGAAATGTTTTCACTGCTGCAATGAGGGGCTGCCTTGTCATTGCAGCGTCAGCCATTCTACTGCAATGAGGGAGCTACCCGTCATTGCAGGACAGTACCTTCCCAAGTCTAACAATTAAATAAACATGGTGGCAGATTGCCACCACCTCTCGGGCCCATGAAAACTGAATGAGGGTGGCCAATCCCCTAATGGCAGCCCCTGACCCAGTTAATTTGCAGACATGGGGTCCACTCCCGTCGGCATGATGTATTACTCCCTCATTTATTTGTGTGTGGGGGTGCCCATTCCCCTCAGCATCATGGTCCCCCCCAAACAGTCATTCTTCACCGACGGTGGTCCAATCCCCATTGACTTCAGTACCCCACCCCAAAAAAAGGCAGGTGGCACACTGGGAGCCCACCCCAGTGTGCTGAAAACAAGCCTGGAAATAAAACCTTCCAGCAATGTCTTTTTCTTTTTTTTATCTCCCTGAAACAAAGGAAACGGTCCCACGATAGTCATTCTCTCCCCCCAACCCGCACCAACCCACTGCACTCCCAACCTCCCCACACCCCCCTCACCCATAGTTACCTCCGGACCCTGGCGCGATGACATTTGGTGGACCGAGAACATGTCTGCACTCTTCAAAGCTGACCGCGAACTGAAGAAATGCCGGTAAGCTGTACAATGGCATAAATAGTTTTTTTTCTACTGTGGTGCATGTCTCAGGCATTTTTGGGAATTGTGGCACCA
Source organism: Neoceratodus forsteri (assembly GCA_016271365.2). Classification (NCBI taxonomy): domain Eukaryota; kingdom Metazoa; phylum Chordata; order Ceratodontiformes; family Ceratodontidae; genus Neoceratodus; species Neoceratodus forsteri. The sequence goes on along the minus strand of CM028136.1, from coordinate 126,780,558 downwards.
AATTTTCAACAAGGGGTTATTGGGACCCCTCCTCATTCACTCAGGCACTGTCATGGTGTTATTCAGTCCCAAAAGGTGATTTTGCGGTCACTGCACAGCATCACCTTCCAGGACTGATTAACAAAATGACCGTGCCAGTGCTTAAGAGGTGGGCTCTCAAAAAGTCTATGTTGCAAATCTGGTGAAAAAAATCCAAAAAAAATGACTGTTTTTCGAGCGTGCATTGCACAGTTTCCACGCACGCTCTTAACTTCATAAATATTTAATATTTTCACTCCAGATTTTCAACATTGGCATTTTTCCACACCTCCTTATTAACAGTACAGCTGTCATTTTTCACATCCTGACCAAAATGTGGTTTCGCACTACTGGTGCAGAAAAGCACGGTCGCTGTGAGAAATCAGTGTTTGGGACACATTAAGAAAATCCCAGTGTCACTGTTCACGAGAAGAGGTCCAAAAATGCCTATGTTGAAAATTTGGTGATGAAAGTCCATAAAATGACTGTGTTACAAGCATGCATTGTGCAGTTTTCATGCATGCTCGTAACTTCACAAATTTGTAATATTTTCACTCCAGGGCTGGCCCGGTGGTGCTGAGGGTTGAGGCGCTGGATGCCACACCTTGCACCATGCTGGTGACCCATGTTAGGGAATGGGCATGGACCACCGGGGGTCAGCAGAGGAGGGGAAGGATTGAGAGTCCGGAAGACTGCTCTCCTTCCCTGGGGAGGGGGGGGATCTGAGGCACAGGCAACTGAGTGCCACCTGGTGAAGGCTGGGGAGCAAGGTGACATGCGCAAACATGGGGGTTGCCGAGTGCAAACGCTTCAAGGGGAGCGCACACGGGAGCATGCAAGTTCCACCTCAGCTGGTGTCATTGCATGCACCTGGCTCCAGAGGGAGCAAAATAGAAAATCCCACTGAAGTAACTCCATGATGCCGCCTCGCCACCCCTCCTTACTCTTAGGCTGGCTCCCATTACCCGACCCGTGTCTGTGACACATTGGCCGGTGCCGCGGCCCCACCCTGGGGGATAAGCCAGGGGGCAAATGGGAGAACAGATGATTTGGGAGTGAGGGGCAATGGGGGCCGTGACCAGGCTGAAGCCAGTGCTGAGACAGACAAAAAAAAGATATATATTTTCACTCCAGATTTTCAACATTGTCATTTTTCCACACCTCCTTATGAACAGTACAGCTGTCATTTTTCACATCCTGGCTAAAATGTGTTTTTGCGCTTCCAGCGCAGAATAGCATGGTCACTGTGGGAAGTCAGTGTTCGGGACAGATTAAAAACAAATCACAGTGACACTGTTCATGAGCAGAGGTGCTAAAATGCCTATGTTGAAAATTTAGTGACAAAAGTCCATGAAATGAATGTGTTACGAGTGTACGTTGTGCAGTTTCCAAGCATCCTCATATTTACGCGCATCTGTAATGTTTTCACTCCAGATTTTCAACACTGGCATTTTTTCACACCTCCTTATGAACAGTATAGCTGTAATTTTTCATATCCTGCCCGAAATATGGATTTACACATCTGGCATCTGTTATCCCTCTCTACAGTCAGTTAGTGAGACCCCATCTGGAGTACTGCATGCAATTCTGGAGACCCCATCTCAGCAAAGACATAGAGTGGAGGCTGTTCAGAGGAGGGTAACCAAAATGGTGCATGGTCTGCACCAGAAGACATACGAGGAGAGACTAAAGCAGCTTAATATGTATGCCCTTGAGGAAAGGAGGGAGGGGAGGACATGATAGAAACTTTCAAGTATCTCAAGAGAATTAACAAGGTACAAGAGGGTAGTATCTTTCAGAAGAAGAGATGTGCAAGAATAAGGAGGCACAATTTGAAGATGGGGGGATGGCTCAGAGGTAATGTTAGAAAGTATTTTTTCACAGACAGAGTTGTGGATGCATGGAACAGACTTTCTGAGGAGGTTGTGGAGTCAGGAACAGTGGGAGAATTCAAGAATGCATGGGACAGGCATAAGGCAATTCTAGTGGGGGGCAGGAGGAAGTAAGCTGTTGATTAACTAGAATTTGCAGTTTATCCATCAGGTAGGGAAATGGGCAGACTGGGTGGTCCAAGCGGTCCTTATCTGCTGTCAAATTCTATGTTTCTATGGTGCAAAATAGTGTGGAAGCTGTGGGAAATCAATGTTTGGGATAGATTAGGAAAACCTTAGTGACACTGTTCATGAGCAGAGATCACTAAATGCCTATGCTGAAAATTTAATGAAAAAATTCCACTAAATGACTGTGTTATGCACATGCGTTGCAGAGTTTCCACATAAGCCTGGAAGTTCAAGTATTTTTAATATTTTCACTGCAGATTTTCAACATTGCCATCTTTTCACAGCTCCCTATGAATGGTACAGCTGTCATTCTTCACATCCTCCCTGATCTGTGTTTTCATATATCTGGGGCAGAATGGCACGGTCACTGTGGGAACTCAAAGTTCGGGACACATTAACAAAATCACAGTGCCACTGTTCATGAAAAGAGGTCCCAAATGCTTTCATGAGGTGGCGGTCACAAAAAGGCCATGTTGAAAATTTGTAGTGTAAATGCCAACAAACGCCCGGGGCATTAGGGTGTCTAACCATAATGCCCCACCCTGTACAGACTGAAAGGCATCATGAGTGTGTGTTTGGATTGCCGACTGTAATACTCATGCCATTCCACCCCACCCCACCACCCTGCAACCAGTGACAGGCATCAAGGTGTGCCTTGAACTCTTTGGCCCCACAGTTCACCCTGTTTTCCTATACTGCACCCATTTCAGCTTATGTCCTTATGGAATGGGGTGACTGTACAGCCAAACACCCCAAGGCACACCACAACACGTGTCGGTGTCTGCAGGATAGGGTGAAATGAAATGGCATGAATGTTATGGGCGATGACCCAAATGCATACCCCAATGCCTGTCTGCCTCTGCAGAGTGGAGGTGGGGTTGGCGTGAACTTCAATACTTCACCGCCATTCCTATTCTGCATCTAACTCCTGTATTTCCAACGCTAATACGAGCAAGCAAACATTCGGCATTGACAAATGCTTGTTTTAAATGAAATTTCTCACTTGTAAATATGAAAAAAGCATTTAAAGAATGATAAAATTTATTTCGTACCTCCTTAAGTGAGGCCAATGTGTCCCTGATCAGAAAATCCCTTTTTCATAAATAGAGGAACATGTGTATTGTTAGTAATAGGCTTACATTGTGATAAAGCATCTCCTTCTTCTAAGAGCTTTTTTACTTGATTCCATGCTAGTGATCTTAGTAGAATATAACATAGTTGGATATGAAGACATTTTATTAATATTTAAGGCCAAACTTTGAATTAAAGCAGAGAAAGCTATGGTTTCTGTATCTATAAGAAAGCATGCTAGTTGGCCCTGTCCATGTCAAAAAAAGCAGCCAAGACATTCTAATTGAGCCACCAAGTAATATTGCCCCAAATTAGGCAATGGCATGCCTCCTTTTTCCTTTGGTAGCTGTAACTTACGATGTGCAGTTCTAGGCACCTACTATTGCCACAGAAATTTTCTTATGACCTTATCCAATGTAACAAAAAGTACTTTGGGGATCATAATAGGAAGAGCCTGGAACAGAAACAGCAGCTTTGGCAAAATATTCATTTTTATTGCATTAATCTAGCCTAATAAGACTAATGGAAGGTTTTGCCACCTGATAAGGTCTTGTTCAATTTTATCAAGAACAGATAAAAAGTTCATAGTGTACAACAGGTTTTTATCTTGTGAAATCTGAACTCCCATACATTTCATATACAATTTTGGAAATTTATATACAGGATGATTCTGACTTGGGGCATTACCTTCTGAGATTATTATAGCCTCAGTTTTAGCCCAATATAATTTTATATCATGAGTGTTTACCAAAATCAGAGAAAATTTGGAGTAAACGGTCATAATCATTCAATAAATCTCTCCAAAAAGTGAAAATATCCTCTGCTTACAGTGATATTTTTGGGGTTTGATTGCCTAGTTTACTTCCTTTATCAGAGACACCTCTTATTAAAGCTGCTAATGGTTCTATAAACAAGGAAAATAGCAAGGGAGATAGGGGACACCCCTACCTGGTGCCATGCTTTAAACTGAAATAATCAAAAGAGATATGATTTGTTTTGACAGAGACCTGCGGTGAAAAATATATCATTTTTATCCATTCCAGATACTTTCACTCAATGCAGAAAGCCCCAAGAAGTTGGAATAAAAACTCCCAATGTACTCTATCAAATGCTTTTTTGGCATCGAGGGAAAGCACTGCCTGGTCGATTTTTAATGATGGATCCATTAAATTTAAGTCTCTCATAATGTTATGATTTAGCCTTCTACCCACCACAAAACCAGTTTGATTGGTATTTACAATACTAGGAATAATATTTGCAATCCTGTTGACCAACACTTTTGCAAACATGTTATAATCATTATTTAACAAAAATATAGGCCTATAGGAACCACAAACATCCGCAGGCTTATATCTTTTTTCAGAAGTAAAATTATAAAGGTCTCATTAAATGTAGGTGGAAAATCTGTTTGAGCCTGAAAACTTTGAAACAAATGACACAGAAGGGGAACAAGTTATTCTTTAAATGTTTTATAAAACTCAGCAGAGTAACCATCAGGCCCAGATGACTTATTATTTGACAAATTAGATATTACATTGTATATCTCTGCTTCATGTATTTCCCCATTAAGGATTATTCTATTGGCCTCTGAGATCTTAGGTAAATCCATTTTTTTGATATAATCCTGAACCTCTGTTAGAGAGGCACAGCAATCCTCCTTCTATAATGTTCCAAAAAAGATCTTAAATTCTTTATTAATCTCAGCTGGATCTAATATAGTTCTCCCATCAGGTGTAATAACACTTCCAATCCTATTCTGATTATCCTACACCTTTAGCTGATAAGCCAAAAGCTTACAAGGTGAATCTGCAGAAAAATAATAATTAGCCCTAGATTTAAACATTTGCTTCTCCACTCTCCACTAACTGATCCTCTCTATTCTTTCCTTCAGAAGGATCATTTTTATTTTATCTTCTTCTCTCCCTGTTGTAGCAAACACTACTTCTGCCAAGGTCAGGTCCTGCTCCAGTCCTTCCAAGAACCCCCATATTTTTTTCCTGACATTAGATTAATACAGCAAGACACAACCCCTTAAATATGCTTTGAATGATTCCCAAATTGTAATCCACAAAAACTCAGCTGGAGAAAGACCCCAACTTTCTTCTTCATAAAATTTACAAATTGCTCATACGAACATGCCAGCAGAAGCTGGCTTTGCAGTCTATCAAGTCTCCTCAATTGTGCAGCTAGCCCCTCATCTTGCAGCTGCCTCTCCCACTCACCCTGTCCCAACCCCCTTAAAACTGCCCACTGCACTACACAAAACCACCTTCTCCAGCACAGTATTCCACCTGTCCACTACCTGTTCTGTGAAATAATGTCTCCTGATTTCTCTCCTTAATCTACCCCCTCCAGTCTTAGCTGATGCCCTCTTATATCCCTCCCCCTTCTAATCTGGAAAATCCCTTTTGTATTAACCTTGTTTATCCCACTAAGATATTTAAAGGTTTCAATTTTATCCCCTCTGTCCCTCCTCTCCTCCAGGGAGTATATGTACAGCTTGTCCAATTTCTCCTCATAGGACTTTCCCTCCAAGCACTGGATCATCTTTGTCGCCCTCCATTGCACCCCCTCCAACAATTTGATATATTTCTTCAGGAATGGGTGCCAGTACTGCATGCAGTATTCCAGGTGCAGCCTGACCAGAGACCTGTATAGAGGAAGGATCATTTCCCTATTTCTGAAGGAGATTCCACTTGCTATACACCACTGCATCCTGTGGGCTTTCACTGCCACCTTCCTGCAATGGGCTGAGTCATTCATGCTTCCCATTATAAGCACCCCCCGATCCTTTTCCTCCTCCATGCTTTCAAGCTGCACCCCTGCCAGCTGATAGCTCCTCCCCTGGTTCCTAGCTCCAAAGTGCAGCACCTTGCACTTCTTGACATTGAAAACCAGCCGCAACATTTCCAACCATTCCTGTAGTTTTACCAGGTCCTCCTGTACCCCCTTTCACCCTTCAATGTCATCCACCACAGCTCCCATCTTCGTATCATCAGTGAGCAGACTGATCCTACTGAATATCTTGCATGAAACATCTGATATAACTATCCCAAACAGCACTGGTCACAGTACTTAGCCCTGTGGCACCCTGCTCATCACCTTCCTTGGTGTTGAGATCTTCCCCACCACCACCCTCTGCTGCCTTCCATACAGCCAGTTGATGATCCATTTGACCATCTTTGTTCCCACCCCTATGTACTCCAGCTTCCCCCAGCCTCCCATGTGGTACAGAATCAAAGACCTAGTTGAAGTCCAAGTACAGGACATCCACTGCATGGTCCCTGTCCAGCTCCCTGGTCGTGCAGTCATAGTACTCAAGTAGATTCATCTGGCAGGATCTGCCTGAGACAAACACATGTTAATTACCATCCAGGAGACCAGTGTCCTCCAGAAAGGCCACTAGCCTCTCTTTTAGGATTATCTCCATGAGCATCCCCACAGTTGATGTGATGCTCACTGGTCTGTAGTTGCCTGGTTCATCCCTAGGGCCTCTTTTGTGAATGGGCACCACATGGACCATTCTCCAGTCTTGTTGTATGCATCTTGTGTCTAGGGAGGTATTGAACAGGTCAGCCAGTGGCCCTGCTAGCAGCTCTGCTAGCTCCCTGATTAACCCAGGGAGAACGCTGTCTGGCCCCTCTGCCTTGTCCACCCTTATTGCCTTTAGTCCTTTCAGAACCCTGTCTCCTGTAATCCTTACATCAGTCACCCCCTTCCCCCCTTCCCACTCCAATCCTCCCTTGAGGTATCTGCCCTCTTTCTCCTTTGTGAACACAGATCAGAAGTATTCATTTAATGCCTCTGCCTTTTCCACCCCCTTCTCTACCCATCTTTCTTCCTTCTTAATCCTCAAAATCTGGTCTTTGTTCTTCTTTCTTTCTCCAATGTAGTTGAAGAAGTCATTCTCTCCTTCCTTAATACCATGTGCCAGTCTCAGATATCTTGAAGTCTTGGCTGCTCTGACATACCTGGTGACCTCACTGGACTTCTTTGTATACTCACCCTTGTCAACCACCACCTGTCAATTTCTTGAGTTTCTGAAATGTCCCTTTTTGGCCCTCACCCCCTCCGTAACCTCACGAGTCAACCAACTGGGCTTCCTTGTTCTCTGCTTCTTATTCTGTGTCTTTGTACAAGTCCCATGGCCTCTGTCACACCTTTTTAAATAACATCCAGGTTTTGACTAGCATCCATGTCTGGTTGAATTCCTGCCAGATACCAACCCAAAATTTCCCCCATCCTTTTAAAGTCTGCCCCTATAAATTCAATCACCCTGGCTCCCGTACCCCCTGTTTGTCTAGCCATATTGAGCCCGAACCACACCAAGTGGTGGTCACTCCCAGCCAGTGGGTCATCCACCCCCAGATCTCTTTCAGCTACCCCATATGAAAGTACCAGGTCCAGAGTCCTCTCCAGCCTGGTCAGGTCATATACCAACTGCACCAGGAAGCTGTCCTGGAATGCTTCTAGTATTACCTGCTCCCTTGCACTCGTGGTGGTTGGAGTGCTCCAATCAACCCCAAGTAGGGTAATGTCCCCCTCCACCACTGTGTTCCCCTTCCTACAGACCTTTCTGATTTGCTCAGCTAGCTCTCTATCCAAGTCATCCCCTTGTGCTGGTGGTCTGTATACTATCCTCATCCTCAGCGTCCTTCCCCTCAAGTCCTGGAACTGCATCCATAGGGCCTATGTCCTGCCTTCCTCCCCCCCTCCCTTATGCAACTTATCCCGTCCTGTACATAGATTGCCACACCCCCTTTTCCCCTTAGCCCTATCCTTCTTGAATATTCTATACCCTGGGATCATCATAACCCAGTCTTGGTACTGGGTGGACTACGTTTCCGTTATGGCGGCAATGGCCACCCCCACACTGCCTGGAGAGCCTGCAATTCATCTGACTTTTTACCTAGACTCCTCACATTCAGCTTGATCACCCTCCACTCTGTTTCTTCCCTTATCTTTCCCTGGCTTCCCCCCCTCCTCTCCCCATGCACCTACCCAGACTTCCTCCCTATTAACTAGGGGGTAAGCTCATCTGGCTCCCCTCTGTGGGATCTCTGCCTACCAGCAGTCCACTCGCTATCCCCAAATCTAGTTTAAACCCATCTTTGTTGCTATGTACTCCTCTATCCCCTGCTTTGATAATCCTTTCCCCTCCCTGCTCAAGTGTAGCTTATCCACTGCATATAGGTTGTTATTGTCCCAGCTCCTCCCTAACCACCCACTAACCCATACCATTTGGATTGACACCATTCCCCCAGTGTTGAATTCTCTGATCCTCCCTTTCCTCACCGTACTCGTGCAGGGCACTGAAAGCACCTCTGAGAAGGTCACTGATTCTTCCAGCTCTTCACACAACCTTCCCAGTTCCTTGAACTTCTCCCTCAAAACTTCTACCATTTCCCCTGCCAGGTCATGCATACACATGTGCACCACAAGATGCTGTTTCTTCCTTCCCCTTCTTGTGCACTACAGAACTGACTGCCACACCCTGCCCACCGTTAACCCAGATATGGATTCTACCCATATGCGACTATGCCTTCTCTCTTACTGCCCCATCTTATCCATTTTTGTATGGAATCCCCCAGCACTAGTATTCCCCCCTCATCATTCCTTTCCCCATCCCCCATTATCAAGGTACCTATCCTAGAGTCTACCATATTTGTAGTTATGTCTTCCCCTATAGCTGCCCCTCTCCTGACCTATTCCCCCTCCCCTCACTGTTCCTTTGCTATCCTCTACAGTCTTCCCAACCTCCCTTGGCCCCCTCCTGCTTCACCCTTCTTGTCCTTCCTACCAGAATTGTTTCTTTCCCCTCCCCCCTGCTTCCTTTGACTGACCTTCTTGCTGTGCCCCACCCCATTACCCCATCCCCTCTTCCAATTGCCTAATGCCCAATGTTCATTCCTCTACTCTCCTTTTCCCCGCCTGATCCCCCCAGAGATCCTCCCCTCTTTCTCCCTCCACCAATGTTGTCAGCACTGCAAACCTATTACCTACCCCCACTGAAGTGACATGCATTGGCTCCTCTCTCTTGACTTTGGCCTTTCTTTCAGTGCTAGGTCTCATGTTCAGCTTGCTCCCTCCCCCACTCCACATCCTTTCCCTTGATTCAAAGTTCCTCCCATGTGGTGCCTTCATATTACCCCCTGTGGGAGGCCATCCTGACCCAGCATCCACCCTTCCCCTCCTATCCTCTCTAGATCTCTAAAAGCCACAGCACTTCTTCCTCAAGTCTTCTTAGCCTGTGACAGATTGGACACCCTCCAAGCATTCACAGGATGTTCATCCAAACTGCCTCCCCACAACCATTAAAGCCCACTAGTGTGCCCATGTTTAAACAGTATTGATTAACAGGAAGGGACCCAAAAAGAAGAGTACAATACTATCTATAGTTTTATCAGCTAGTACTTTCTATGAGTTTTCAGCTAGTCGTGTCCCTAAAAGCAAAGATAAACATACAGTACTAGCTAATTTTTTATTCTCTTCATGCAATCTGGTCCCTACCTAAAATGCACTACTCGCTACACAGTATCCTCTACCAAATACAATATGGGATGCTAGTCCCTTGCACATACCCCCACAGACAAAAATGCCAGACAGTGTAACCTTCCTAACTGTACTTGCCAAGCTGCGTACAATATTATTTCCTAGATTAGCAAAACAGTGATAACACAAAATACAGTGTCATATACCAGACTATTACTTAAGATGCTATATTTTTGCCTTTGCAGACAATAATTCCAAAGAAACTCACCATCCACAGCCAGTCCAGGTCCAAGTAGTCAGAGTAGTGATCAACTCCTTCCTGGCTCTCTCTCCTGTGTAACCTGTTACTTTCTAGAGGGCAGTGCCTTCCTCTGCTCAGCTCTTAGCTCTGTGCTGCTCACTGAAGCTGGTTCCTCCCACCATGACCATTTAATAGAAGTCAAGGCCAGGGATGGCAGGTGGGACAAAAACCCCGTTGTCTCCAGGCAGCTGCCCATCCCAGCGCCCTCTTGCCCACCTGATGCAATAAGGACTGGGCACTGCCCTCTTTTGCCCAGCCACTCACTTGAATCAGGCACTACTCTGCCTGATTGACTCCCAAGCTCACAGCCTGATTGGTTTCCAAAGTGCTGCCCGATTGGCTTTTCTAGTGCTGGGAACCCCCACATATGACCTCTGCTCTCTCCCCCACATATGACCTCTGCTCTCTCCAAGTGGCTCCCTGCACCAGACTTCAGCAGCTCTTGCCATTCTCCTCCAACCACTGATCCAGCAAAAAAATAAACCCCACTCTCCCCGGGTGGCTTCCCACCCTGGACTTCAGTGGCTCCTGCCACTCTCTTCCAGCCTTGGGCATGGCAAAAAAATTAAACCTAACTCTCTCCAGGTGGCTGCCTGTTCCAGCGCCCTCTCACCCACATTTTGTAATAATAAATTAATAAATAACAAAAGACCCACAGAGCAAATTGACTGAAGCAAGGGTTATCCTGGAGGATATTGGCCATGCAGCCAAATTTAAAAAAAAATACAAACTGCACATACCCCGATAATGTAATGCATCATGGGAAGCATATTCAAATGCCCATGAATTAATTTGGGCTGGCTCAACTTTAAGCAGAAATGTATGGTGCCAGAAGGCCTAACAATAAAATCAGAAAAGGCTGAGAACAGCAGACATAGACATATATTTCAACTTCATTTGGACTCATCATTGTGCCATATCTGTACCTCAGGGAGGTTAGGGAGGCAGAGCTGAATCAGGTGTGGTGTCAGTGCTTTGGCTTCTCAGAAGGAACTAGAAGGGGGGCAGGATCAGATCTATAGTACAGTAGCTTCTTGTTGTTTTTACATTATTTCTTGTGGATTCTACTTGGTAGAAGGTTATTTCTTTTCTTTCTTACTACTAAGGGGCTAGCAGGGTATTGTTTGGGGCTGTTGGAATTTTGAAACCTGTTTTGGTAGCTATAAGTGGGCTGATTTGTTTGATTCACTGTGTGGCAGGCTGCATTTGTAGAGGCCTATTTCTTCTGTTTTAAAACATAATTGGTGTGATTTAACTGGGTCTGTTTCTTTGAATTGGAGACCTATATCTTCTAATTCCAAGCCTATTTTGATGTGTTGTTGGTGAAGCTGTTTGAATTGGAGTCCTGTTTCTTTGGGTAGCAAACCTACTTTGGGGGCTTTGAGTAGAATTGTGTTTCATTGTTGCTGGCTTCACTAGCTGCAAAGTTTTAGTGCAGAATGGGGGAAGGGTGCTAATGGTCTGGCCAGAGGCCTCAGCTACCTGATTGTTTCTGGAAGACTTGGGCTGGTCCCACCCACCCAAACCCTCACCCACCCACCCCTGGTCCATTATTTCCTTTATACCAGGGGTTCTGACATCACTTCCTCAAATGGGCAAAGGATATGCACCTGTCATAGCAGAAGCAGACATCCAGGAAAGGAACAGCAGCAAGTGAAGAGGTGACTGCTATCTCAGTGGAAGGGAAGTAAATGCAAATCTAGGAGCTTTCATTATTACTTCTTTGCATTGATATTGCATTGGGGAAAGGAGGAGAAGGAGTTTGAAGAAGATGGTGCAATGGCTACTTAAAGTCTCTTTTTGAGTAAGGATAGGAATATAAAAAGCAGTTGCTCAATATATCTAAACATGTGCAACAAAGGAGGTAAGGGAAATAAAGAAAATGTTTTGCACTGATAGAGGGGGAAGAGGGGAGACTTGGGGGAGTGTTTGGTATCCTGCATCTGGAAGGGTGGGGGTCGCTGGTGGGCAACGATAGCAATTGGTAGGGTGGTAGGCTGCAACAACTGCGGTGCACCAATCTTTCTAAAAATTGCCTGGAGTGTGGGAGGATGTTTAGTGTGCAACCACAAAGAAAAACTTAGAAAGGAGATTGAGGGTCTGCAGGTGGAACTAAGACAGGCAAGGCAGATTGGGGAAGGGTTTAGCCCAATATTGGAGGGAGGAAAAAGGGGAGCTGAGGGAGGGCAATTTAAGCCAACAGTGGCGAGGAGAGGGTCAGAAGAAGGGAAGCAGAGACAAAGGGGCCCAGACCAGGAAGAACGATTGCCGGGGAAACCAGGTCAGGAGACAAAAGACAAATGGAAGGAGGAGATAGGGACTTGTGAGGGGATGTGAAGAAGTGGCAAAAGTCATGGAGTGGAAAGGAGAGAACAGGTTACTATGAAGAGAGAGGGGAGCGGGCATTTGTGAAGGGTCTTCAGAAAATAGTTTTGCACTGCTAGAGAGAAAGAAGGTGGAGGAGGGAAATGATGAAATTAGAGGAGTAATTGATAAATGCCTGGACCAAACTGGAGCTGGGGGAAGTTCTGCTGGGAGAATTGCAACAGGGGTAAAAGGGGGAAATGATGTGCAGGAGGAAGAAGTGGAGCTGGAAATGAGAGATGGAGATGAATGGAAGCAAGCAGGGAGTAAGAGGGTGGAATCTTAGTGCTGGGGGACTCAATACTAAGAGGAGTCAGGTGGGGTAGCAAGGAGGAGAGGCATAGTCACATTTGGGTGGAGGCCATGCCAGGAATGGCAGCGGAAAGGGTGGGACAATCTGTTCTGAAATATGCTAGAAGGGGGGCAGGGACAAGCCTCATTTAATTATACATCTTGGGACAAACGACCTGGCTGACAAGACAGTAGATATAGTCCAGAGGAGGTTTTAAGAACTAGCACAATTATGTGAGGGGGCAGGAAGATCAGTAACTTTTTCAGAGATACTTCCGGTGCCAAAGGCAAGCACAACAAGAAAGCTGAGAACAGAGGAATTTGATGGATGGCTAAGAACCTGGTGTTGTGCTAAAGGGTATGGGCTGTTGGGGGGTGGGAGGGACCTGGGAGGACAATAGTCTCTATGCCAAGGACAGACTACATTTGAGTGAGGTGGGAAAGAAAGTGTTGAAACAGAGGATGGAGGAGTACATAGAGGAAGTTGGGAATTTAAACTAGGAGTGGGGGGTGGCAGTTGGGGAAGAGATATGCAGAGACCACAGGTTGGGAAACCATATGAGCTTACCCCCCATAACAGTGACAAAGGACAAATGACAAGTACTATTGGTGAAGCTAGGAGAGAAAGGCAGGATGGGAGGAGGGGAAAAGGGTGGAAAGTGGTTACCCTTAATGCTAGAAGCCTTGGGAGGAAAACTGCAGCATTACAGGTTCTCATGGCAGAGGGAGAGGTGGACATTGCAGCCATCACAGAAACATGGGCCACCCAATAAAATGACTGGGACTTGTCTGTATCAGGGTACAGGTTATTTCGTAGGGATAGGGTGATTGGGAAAGGAGGGAAGTGGCACTATATGTGAAGGAAGGACTGAAGTGTGTAAGGGAGGAAGGGGAGGAGGGTAGTAGGGAGTCACTTTGGGTGCAAATCCAGGATTCCAAGAATAGGATTCTTAGAATGGGAGTGGTGTACAGACCACCATCTCAGATGGAGGAGTTAGACAGGGAACTAGCGGGACAGATCAGGAGGACCTGTGAGAAGGGTAGTGTGGTGATGATTGTGGGGGACTTCAACATGCCAGGAGTGGACTGGAGCACCCCAACAACCAGGAACAGAAGGGAGCAGGTACTGCTGGATGCCTTCCAGGACAGCTTCCTGCTGCAAATGGTCAGTGAACCAACCAGGTTAGGGAATACCCTTGACCTTGTGCTGGCAAATGGGGACTTTGTGAGAAAACTTACAGTGGAGGAACCGCTGTCAGGGAGTGACCACCACTCAGTATGGCTCACATTGGATATGGGCAAGGAAGGAGTGGAATCTGGCACAAGAGTGCTGGACTTCAGGAGGGCTGACTTTGGGAGGATGGGGGAAGTGGTAAAAGGGTACCTGGCCAGAATTCAATCTAGTATGGACACTAACCAGAGGTGGGAGCTCATAAAGCTGGGGATAGTGGAGACAGCCAAAACCTGCTGCAAAGCCCAGAGCAAGAAGGCTAGGGCTAAGAAACTGAGCTGGTTGAGCAAGGAGGTCATGGAAAAGGTAAGGAGGAAAAGAGCTGCCTTTAGGAAGTACAAGAAAACAGGGAGGGGGGAGAACAGGGAGGAGTACTTGACAGAATCGAAGCAGGTGACAAGGGCAGTAAGGGGAGCCAAAGCATCTATGGAACCCAGGCTGGCATAAGGCATTAAGAAGGGGGAGAAGGACTTCTTTAAGTACATCAGGGAGAAAAGGAGCTGTAAGGACCACATAGTAAGGATTAGGAAGGAGGGGGGTTGGGTGGAAGCAGGGTGCGATAAGGCAGAAGCACTAAATGAGTACTTCTGCTCAGTATTTACTAAAGAGAGAGGGGTGACACCCAAGGTGGGAGAAATGGCAGAAGCAGCGGGGGAAGTGGTGACAGATGTGGAAATCATGGAGGGCAGAGTTTGAGAGGGTTTGAAGGCACTGAGGGTGGACAAGGTGCCAGGCCCAGATGGCATCCACCCCAGGGTACTGAAGGAGCTGGTAGAGGTCCTTGCAGGACCTTTGGCAGACCTATTTAATGCCTCACTACATTCGAGGTGTGTACCTCAGGACTGGAGGATGGCTCATGTGGTGCCCCTCCACAAGAGTGGCCCCAAGGATGAACAGGGAAACTACAGACCAGTGAGCCTCACATCCATCATGGGTAAGCTAATGGAGACTATCCTGAAAGAGAGGCTGGTGGCCCTCTTAGAGGCCAAAGGACTACAGGACAGCAGACAGCATGGCTTCATATGTGGCAGATCCTGCCAAACCAATCTGGTGGAGTTCTATGACTGGGTAACTAGGCAACTGGATAGGGGCAATGCAGTGGATGTCCTGTATCTGGACTTCAGTAAGGCATTCGACTCGGTGCCGCATGGAAGGCTGGGAAGGAAATTAGTAGGCACAGGGGTGGGTGCAAAGCTGGTGAGCTGGGTAGGGAACTGGCTTCAGGGAAGGCAACAGAGGGTGGTGGTGGGTGGGGAGCTCTCACACCCAAGGGCAGTGACGAGCGGTGTTCCACAGGGCTCAGTGTTGGAACCAGTGTTGTTTGGGATATTCATTGCAGACATATCATGGGACATCAAGAGCAAGATCAGTCTGTTTGCTGATGATACCAAGGTAGGCGCGGTGGTGGATGACCTAGGGGCATGGCAGGGATTGCAGGATGATCTGGCAAAACTTGAAACCTGGTCAGATACCTGGCAACTGGGGTTTAATGCCAAAAAGTGCAAGGTGCTGCATTTTGGGATGAAGAACCCAAGGAGGAGTTACCAGCTGGGGGGAGTGCAGCTAGCCCAGACAGAGGAGGAGGAGGAGAAGGATCTGGGGGTGCTCACTACAGGGTCAATGAACAACTCGGCACAATGTAGGAAGGCAGCTGCAAAGGCCAACAAAATGCTGGGCTGTATTGCAAGGGGTGTATCCTCAAGGAGAGAGGAGGTGATTCTGCCACTGTATAGGTCATTAGTTAGACCACACCTGGAGTACTGCGTGCAGTACTGGTGCCTGTATCTGAAGAGGGACATTAAGTTACTGGAGGGGGTGCAGCACAGGGTGACAAAGATGATCAAGGGGCTGAGGGACTTATCATACGAGAGGAGGTTGAAGGAGTTGAACATGTACTCACTGTAGGAGAGGAGGGACGGGGTGACATGATTGAAACCTTTAAATACATGAAAGGAATAAACAAGATGGGTACAGAGGGGCTGTTCAAAGTAAGGAGGGGAGGCCACCAGGGCCATGATATGAGACTGGAGGAGGAAGGTTCAGGAGGGAGATGAGGAGACACTTTTTACAGAGAGGGTGGTGGCTGGGTGGAATACGTTACCTGCAGAAGTGGTATGCAGTAGAACAGTGGACTGCTTCAAAAGGGGATGGGACAGGACAAGGGGGAGGGTTAATGAAGGGGAAGGGTGGAAGGGAAGGGCAGCTGCAGAATAAGGGGTGCTAGCTGCACATTTGAGCAGACTTGATAGACCTCTAGGCCTTTATCTGCTGGCAAATTTCGTATGTTTTGTATGTTCAGCCCAGGGAGAGATAGCACTATACAATTCTGTGTAAAGTTGAGCCAGTCCAAATTAATTCATGGGCATTTGCATATGCTTCCCATGCTGCTTTGCATTATTGTGGTATGTGCAATATGTGTTTTCTTATAAATTATTAAATGTCCATTTTTTTGAAGAAAATTTATTGTTTTTTGATAGATTCAACTCCATATAGCATGAAGCATGATCAGATATCAAAATGGAGTACTATCTAACAAATTTAATTGTATGCAATAAAGAGCTAGAGACCAAAAAATAGTCTATCCTTGAAAAACAGTTGTAAACTTTTGAAAAAAAAGATAATTTTTTTAAACTAGGATATCATTTTCGAAAAGGATCCACCGAGGCCGATTCTTGAGTGTAGTTATTAATTAAATCAATAGTTTTATTCTTCCTTTCTAGGGCTGACTGAGCCCTATCCAGTGCTGTAAGAGCTACAGTAAGTATCCCCCTATTATTACAGGAGGGTTAAGATGGAAACCTGAAGGTACAAGCTCTTAAAAAAAAAATTAAATCCTCATTTGGGGCATATACACTAATAAGTGAAACATGTTTGGTCAATAAACACCCTAGCATTTACCTATCTTCCCACTTTGGAACTGATTATCTTAGGTTTTAAACGTTTTAAAAAAAAATTGCAACAATTCTTGCATTACCTGCAAATGTGGTAGAAATACCAGTTGCATGAAAAAGATTAGAAAAATAGACAATATCTTTTTTTTCAAAATGTGTTTCATGTAACAGAACACAATCTATTTTTTTGTTATTTAAATAATTAACAGTTTGTCTAAGTTTTCTTCTATTCATGGCTCCATTCAAGTTCCAGTCTAACAACCTACATGTTTGCATCTAAATTTAGGTGAAAATAATTTTTCATCCTTAAAACAGGCAGCAGGATATACCTAACAGTCAAAAGACCAAGCACTAATTTAATAAAGTATCGACGCTTCCATTTATCAGTAATTTTAGAAAACCTAACCCCTTAGTAATATTTTTATTAAATAACCAACAGAGTTAAGCTAGCCCTGGCAAAAAGAAACACAGGTGAGGGGGTACAGGCAAAGTGGGCAAGCATTAAGGATGCAATACTTGAAGCAACATCCCATTGTGTTAGAGAGAAAAGGAAGTGCAAAAGAAGAAGGAAACCACTTTGGTTCTCAAAAACAGTAGCAGAAAAGGTCAGAGCCAAAAGGCTGGCCTTCAGGAATTGTAAGGGAATGCAGTGGGATGAAAATAGGGAGGTATACCAAACTTCCCTAAGGTAATCAGGGAAGGCAGTAAGACAGGCAAAGGCACAAACTGAGGAAACACAAGCACAAACAGTAAAAGTAGGTGACAAGACTTTCTATAGATACATCAGTGAAAGGAGAAAGTCCAGACAGGGTGTTGCTAAGATCAAAGGAGGTAAGGGGGCGTGTGTGGAGGAGGACCATGTAAAAGCATCTATCCTAAATAGATACTTCTGCTCAGTATTTACTGAAGAGAAGCTAGGGCAGGACCCACAGCTCAGCACCATGGACACAGGGGGGAGAGAGGTGAGCACTAGTCCCTCACAAAAGAAAGGGTCCTACAAGAGCTCAATAAGCTCAGGGTGGACAAGGCAATGGGACCTGATGGCATACATCCCAGGGTACTAAAGGAGCTAAGGATGGAACTAGTAGAGCTATTACTAGAACTGTTTAGTGAGTCTCTGAGCACAGGAGAGGTCCCAGAAGACTGAAGAAGTGCTCGTGTGATCCCGCTCCACAAGAGTGGTAGCAGGGAGAAGTCAGGGAACTACAGACCAGTCAGTCTTACCTCAGTAGTGGGCAAGATTATGGAGGCACTCCTTAAGGAAAGAATAGTGCAACACCTGAAATCCATAGGAGCACAGGATCCAAGACAGCATGGGTTTACAAAAGGAAGGTCCTGTCTAATCTCATAGATTTCTTTGACTGGGTAACCAGAGTGGTGGACCAAGGGGGAGCAGTTGATGTCGCCTACCATGACTTCAGCAAAGCTTTCAATACTGTTCCACATAGAAGATTGTTTAATAAGCTGGGATGGCTCGGGGTGGGTCAGAAGTTGGTAAACTGGGTGGCAAACTGGTTGATGGGCAGAAAACAGAGAGCGGTGGTAAACGGTATACAATCAGAAGAGATGCAAGTCACAAGTGAGGTACCTCAGGGATCTGTCCTGGGGCCAGTCCTCTTCAATATCTTCATCAGTGACATTGCAGATGGACTGGAGGGTAAGGTTTGTCTGTTTGCAGATGACACCAAGATCTGCAACAGAGTAGATGATCCAGATGGGGTGGACAGAATGAGAAGAGATCTGGATAAACTAGGAAAATGGTCAGAAGAGTGGCAACTGGGGTTTAATGCAAACAAGTGCAAGATCATGCACATAGGGAAGAGAAACCCTAAAGTCACCTATGGAAGAAAGAGACTTGGGCATCATCATCACTGATGACCTGTAATCATCCAAGCAGACCACTAAAGCAGTAGGTAAGGCTAGGGGGATGTTAGGGTCTAATAGTAGGGGTATCACAAGTCAGAAGAGAGAGGTAATAATCCCTCTTTACACGACACTGATAAAGCCCCATCTGGAGTACTGCGTGCAGTACTGGGGGCCACACCTTCACAAGCACATTAACCAAATTGAGGCAGTCCAGAGAAGGGCAACCAAAATGGTGCATGGACTACATCAGAAAACATATGAGGACAGATTAATGGAGCTCAATATGTATACCCTAGAGCAAAGGAGGGAGAAAGGTGATATGATCGAAACATTCAAACACCTTAAGGGCATCAAGAAGGTGAAAGAGTCTAACATGTTTCAATATAAGAAAAATAGCAAGACAAGAGTACACAGCATGAGATTAGAGTGAGGCCATTTAAGGGGTAATGTGAGGAAATTCATTTTCTTTCACAGAAAGGGTGGTGGATGCATGGAATGGCTTACCTCAGGAACTGGTGGATATGAATACAGTGCAGGGCTTCAAACAGGCATGGGATAGTCATAAGGGAGCAATACAGATGAGTATGAATAGATAGGCCATTGACAGAGCAAAGGCTGATGGCACATTTGTCAGGTAGAAAAAGAAATGGGCAGACTGGATGGGCCTTGTGTTCCTTATCTGCTGTCAGCTTCTATGTTTCTATGTCTCTATATTACTTGATCTAACCTAATAGAATCTTATGAGTTTGAAAGATCCCTCTCCCTCCCTAGTAACTTTATAGATGACTTACCTTAAGCTGTGTGCAAGATGTTGAAAGATTGAGCTAACTCCATCCACCCTTGCCTTGTTACTTTCTTATAATTAATTATTGCCCTTCCAAAAACAAACAAAAAAAAAACACAAAAGAGGGAGTAGAAGATATTCATTTCTAGTCCGACACCATTCTTCAGCTTATTTTGTAAGAAGGCCCATTTTCCGTTTTTTCTTTTTTCCCTTTTCTCCCTTTCCCCCCTTCACGCTCCCCCACTCCAGACCCCATCTACAGTCCCAGGACATGTCAGAACGACATAGGATAACCTATTTCTAAGTACTGGATGCAGAAGAGGCCACAAAATCTTTATGTGTTTATTTTGCCAAAGATCAAAAGCCTTTTGTAGTGTACAGAAGAAGAAAAAAGACTTTCCATCCATAAAAATTGTTAATCTTGCAGGCTGCAACAGAGAAGAAGAAATTCCCTGCTTCATCAACTGATCTCAGACACCATCAAAAGCTTTACACTTCAATAAAATTGAAGGAGGAAGGTTGGGAAAAGTTTAAGTTTCATGCTATTATACACCTAGCCTTTTTCCATCCTAGCTTTATAAAGAATATTATCTTTATTCTGAAAACATAATGGTTTGGCAAACATAAATCTTGGCCTTCCATCTTTTCTTCTAGGGCCAAAGGCCCTATGAGCTCGACCCATGCACATTTTTTCATCTGGATATTTCAGACCCATGATTGATGTTAACATCTGCTCACAATAAGTTAAGGGGTTCCCTTCTTCAACCCCTCCGATAAGCTGCAATTTTTAAAGTTATTCATTTCAATCTGGACTCCAGATCTTACACTTTGTTTTTTTAAGGTATCAGGGGACCCAGATATTCAAAACTTTACCTCAGGGCTAAATTAGCACTGCCCATTGTGCTAAATTAGCCCAGAACCAGTATCCCACTATATTCAAAAGGGATAGCCCCAGTTCTCAACCTGCTGCATATAGCGTGCTAAGAAAGTTGGGCAATCTGGACTGAGAGTGCAGTGCAAAAATAGCCCAGGAAATAAGGCAGCTCTGAATAAGCAACCAGGAAGTGTAAACTACAACAGCAGCCCAGTGCACAGTGATGTGAAGGAATGTAGAGGTGAACTATGTGAACAATTTGTGTGTTAGCAAAGGAGTGGATTCATTAAAGCCACAACCATCAGCACACATGAAATTTTACAGAAATGTACTATGTTTCCAAAATTCTTGCATAGTGCAGACACATTTGCACAGGTTTGGGGTAGAACTAAGCTGTTTGCCCAGCGTTATCACATTTGCCCTGGGCAAACATTTGCTGTATTCAAAAGTGACATGCAAATGAGCCTACTTAGGCAGTCTGTGGGCAAACATCCAGGTTAGCATCCCATTATATACTAATGTGCATGCAGATGGCCCAGCACTATTTCAGGGTCCCACAGCTCCACCTATAGGTCAGTCTGAAAGTACAGGGGCTGGTTGGGTCTGCCCACAGTGCCACCTGTAGGTCAGTCTTGAAGTGCATGGTGGTAGCTGCTGGCTGCATTTGTACAGAACCGTATAGCATATTGTGCCCCAGGGGACTACACAGTACAGGCACAGGTGGCAGTGGCGGTGGTGCTGCATGCAATTGTCAAACTCTAGTTCCTGCTACAGTGCACAGCAAACACTACAGTAACAAAGGGTGAGGGACACAGCAATGTCTATGATGTGTAGGGCATCAATGACTGCCGCACTTTACACAGTGACAGGCCTATTTTGCAGGTGTGTACTGACAATAAACATTACTGTTATGCTGTTGTGTGACCCACGGATGCTGCACCACTGGCATGGGATACTCACAATGACATATACATGGCTGTCTGTGTGTGCTGTGGTGTCTGTACAGATGTGTGGTATGTTGCCCGGGGGGCACATACCATCAGACAGGCACACTGGTGTTGGGGTATTCCCTATACTGGACCATATGCACTGTGTTGATTGTCCCAGCCTTGTTGTAGCACCCAGTATGTGCTGCAGACTGGCCACCTGTACACCCTCCCCTCATTACCCTCCATGCCCCCAGTGCTGCATGTGTGTGTGTTGGATTCTGTTGGTGTCCACTGAAGGGTGGTCTGCAGCTGTGTGCTGTATGGACACACAGCCATGGTGTCCACTGGGCTTTGGGTCACCCCTTAATGCCTGGCATGGCTGGGACTGGTGGCTGATGATGGCAACATAGGAGGTGCCATCCATGTGCAGCATGTTTCTTCCATGTCTGGTTTCTGTCTATGTTTTAATATTTACTGGGTAGGATCAATAAACCACCACTGGTAGACACTTGCAAACTTCATTATTCACACTTGTGAATCAATAAGTTCGATGAATCATGGTTCTATGTCAAGCAAAGTCATGCAAAGCATGCAAAGCTGCACAAAGCCACAAAGTCACATAAAGCTGGTTTGCCCAGATTTAAGATTACCTTTTCCTGGGCAGCAATTTGCATTGCATTAAGTGTCGCTCTAAGTTGAGCAACAACACTTTGTGTGGTGCTAATGCACCGAATATACCATTGCGCCTGTATTCATGTACATGCCCCCTTTTTTGCCCCTTGCATGCATTATACTTTTGCCTGTGCTAATGCAGTTTTCCCATGCTATTTGACCTTTTGAATATAGTGGACTAACATAAACCCTGCACAAACAGTTTTAGCCCAGCGCAAAGTTTTGAATATCTGACCCCTAATTCCTTAGTTGCAGCTGACATGTCTGTGGATACCTTTGGCAATAGGTCTTCCACATTAGATAGGCATTGTTCATATTGTTCAGTTCTTAAAGAGACAGCATCCAATCTTTCTACTATATTGGTAAATTTTTGATCTAAGGAGGAAATAGCTAGTTTAATAATTCCAAACCCAGCTCTTAGTGCCTCCAATATTGTTTGTTGTGAGAAACATTTATGCAATCAGAGTTGTTCTTAGAACCCTGGGAGTCATGATGGCCTAGATAGGGTGTTGGGGGGTAGGATTTTGCTCAGAGTGCTGCTCCATGTTTTTTGCATTTTTTCCCTCCTTATGTTGTAGCCCCATGAGCTTATCTTGTTTGTCCTGCTTATTTTGTTTGTCGATTTGTTTAGCAGATCATGTCTTAGGAAGAGAAGTCATTTCAATGAATGCCAATTTTTTTTTTATTTACAAGAAGGGGACTTTAGATATGTAGTCATTGTCTGCTAGAATTGCGTGCAGGGAGTTGTACCCCTTATTTGAACAGGACAGGGCAATGATCTTGTTATCTCAAGATTTAATACTGAGACAGCACATGCTAAATTTTCTCTCTCATTTTCTCATTTTCCTCATTCACAGTCCCAACAAGATTTTCTTTCTTTTGCAACTCTGTATCTTCAGGGAAATTAAAAACATGAGGCAAGGAAGTAGTTTCTGAACCCCCTTTTTCCCTCTCAATAATTTTCTCACTCCCAGAAGTTAAAGAATTCACCTCTACCCCCCATAGTTCATCTTCCCCATTCAATTCTTCTGCTCCTCCTGCAGACTCTTTTAAAATATCACCCACCAGATTCTTAACCCCAAAGACCAAACAAAGAGAGACAGTTTTTCCTTTTACCTCCCCCTCAAGAATTTTCAATAAATCTTGAAGTATTGAGTGAGAGCCATACAGAGAAGCAGATACCTTCAGAATTGCCTGCAACCGCCGCAGCTCACTTTCATCAAACGACCAAGATACTCCAACAGCTGCTCCTCCACACAACTCCTCATCCAATGAGTTCTTCCCTGAAGAGTCACTAGACAAAAAGTGTTCTGCAGCCATCTTTATATTGAATGAATGAGGATCACTTGTATCAAGGTGGCCTCCCAACTTGACATCTGCAGTAATGTCCCTTTTAGTGAGTATCAGGTCTAGCATTTCCCTATCATGAGTGGGTTCATGGACTGGTTCTGTGTCAAAATAGCAATCACAAAATAGTGATCGCTGTTATGTCTAGTGTATATTGCCAAAAGCAAATTGATGATATTCACTCCCAGGCGACCTAACATTTTGAAAATGAAAAAGTGTTTTTGTGGGGGGGGGGCTGTGCCCCCACCATGCCCCTGCCCCCAGCACCTCCCTGAATATATATTCTCAACTCTGTGGGAGTGAACATCGGGGAGGGGATAAAACCCCTAGATCACAAAAGTTAAGTACCGCAGCCACAGGCAGTGGCAAAGGTTTCAAGCACCCAGTCCTGAACCCTGTACCTGCTGCACCAGAGATAGCCACCCAAACCACCACAACACATGGCTAGCTCGATGGCAGCAGGAATAGCAGTCACCCACAACCCCTTCCCTGTCTCTCCCCTTCTCCTTGCTATCCTCCCCTTCCTGACTCCCTTTACTTCCCTCATATTCACGTATGGTCACTTGCCTTGTATGGTAGCCCAGGAGGAAGGCGTTGAATATGAGTTGCCATTTTGACAGTCGCTCATATTCAATTGCCATCCTCTCTGGATACCCACTCACTAGCTGCCTGAATAACATTGAATGCAAGCAGTCCAGGGAGTCCCTGCTTCTAGCTGAAGCTGCAACTATTAGGTTCCAATCTACATCCAGCAGTTGAAGTCCCCAACCAGCAGCACCTCCATCTTTTCTGCCCTTTTGCTAATGGCTTCCACCAGTACTTTAATTTCTCCCCATATCTTGGAGGTCTGTAGATCACACAAGTGCCAATAGTGGCTCCATTCTCTATCTCCCAGGTGACCCACAGTACCTCTGCCCTCCCCTAATGCCCTGTATCTCCATTGCTTTAATGCTTTCCCTCACATAATAGAATCATACCGCCTCCTTACCTTCCCACCCAGTGTTTCATCAACAGAGTGTAGCCCGGTATGGGTATGGCCAGGTCCCAATCATGGTTTTCAGTGCACCATGATTAACTAGTGGCCATAATATCCATGTGAGCTTCTGCCATAATAGCATCTAGGTCTGGAACCTTAGTACTTAGACTTCTTGCATTTGCACACATTGCTCTTCAGATTTTGTTAGCACTCTGCTTGTTGCCCCTTTTTCCTTTTTGTCACCCCTTGCCCCTTTCTTACAAATACTCAATATCCCATCCCCCTTCATTTCCACCCCCCCTGCTTCCTTTATTAATTTGTACCCTGGAGGATTCATCTCCCCTCAGGTTCTCTCTATTCTCTACTTCAAAATGTAGTGGTGTAGTTTCTGCCTCCCCGATTTCTTCCAACACCCACTCGACTAGTTTAAATTTTCATAATAACATTTGAACTGCACACCAAAGACTTTGTTTCTTCTTCCAGACAGATGCAAGCCATCACCTCTGTATAGGCCTCAGTCCATCCAGGTGGATTCCCAATCCCCAATGTATCTGAACTTCTTCTCTATGTATCATTCATTTAATCATGAGTTGAAGCTCCTGGTGTGGAGATCCCTCTCTTCCTCCTTATAGACAGGTACCACCTTAGAGAAAGTCACTGAGTATGGCACCTGTCAAAGACCACTCCACACCTCCCTTAACTCCCCTTGCACTATCTCAGCCCCATCCATAGCCAGATCATTGGTTCCCAGATGGACAATAACATCAACAATACATCCCCTTTCTGCCCAGCTACACTAGCAATCCACAGGATCTGCTTCACATTCCCATGGGTTGTTGTGCCGTGTAGGCCCCTGACCTTCCTATCAACTTCCCTTTTTATAACCATACCTAACCTCCTGACAATTTAATCCCCCACCAGAAGTATTTTTCCCTTCTTCTGGGGTTTTCTTCCACCCCCTTTGGGGTCTCCACTATGTAGGACCCCACATCCTCAGTAGACACTACCATGAGTGCCTACTACTGGCAGTCCCATCAAATGGCATAGGAATTTTGTATTGGTTTGAACTGAGGAATGTGCCATTAACCCACTATCCTCAACATTCCAAAGCCTGTCACCCCCACCCTTACAGAGCTCACCATAGTCCAGATGTGCCGCCTCCCTGGCATCCTTTGAGATAACAGTGGCAGATCTTGTGGCCCCTGGGTGGGGGAGAAGATTCCTCCAAATCTCAGCCAACTCAGCCTGGCGTCGAACGACCTCCTTCCTTAACCCAAAGAGATGCATGCAGATGGGGCAGCACTACTGTCTCCAGAAGTTCTTTCTGAAAACTGCCACCACTCAGTCACTGCACTGCACCACTCCCAGCAGTCCCATGTCCTACTTTCCCTGTGTTACTTGGAAGTACTTATTCACCCTTACCCTTGATATTTTTTTTCTAGTTCTTCTTTTATATTATTTGTTATATCTGTTTGTACGCTTACGCTAGTTAGGGTTTTGCTCCTGTTACAAGTTTTGGCCTACCCTTTTACTTTCTCATGCCCCCTGTGTACTCCTTACCACTGATATTGTGTTCTCAGTTTTACCCATTTGTTGTTTGTTATTACCCTTTGTACTCTTATCCTGGATGGGGTGTTGATCCTGTTCCCAGTTTAGGCCTAACTTTTACCTTCAGCCCTTCGCAGCCATGAATGCATAAACAGGAGTGAACTGGTGTCTTATCCAGTTTTATGAAAAGACCATCATCACAAAACTCCTACCTGAGTGCCCAAATCAAGTCTAATGAAAAAGACACGTGGTTAGCACTCTGGTGTTCTTAAGATCTTTATGATCAGAAGTCACTGGCTGATTTGCAACCGATGATGTCAATGGTTGGAGTACCTATAATATCAAGAGCTCATTTTAAAGATCAGCAACACTGAAAATGGAATAATTGAGAGATGTACAGAAACATAACAGTGAATAAGCAAGTATGAATTGGGTACATTGCAATATTTCCAGTCCTCTATAAGCCATTTATTATTCTGACACTACTTAAGGGGGAAATAAGAAATAATTATCTGATGTTAGGCAACTATTAAACTATATTTAATGTTAGTTGATATTAACATGAATGTTTTCTTTTGTGAGAAGGCACAATTATTGATTCATTATGGCCAGTGTGTGAGGCACAGTAATTAATGTACTGCTTGCAGTATATAGATTGCAAAATGGAGATACTTTGAATTAGTTTGCATATATTACTAACTAGTATAAATTTATGCTTAATGGGGTTCCCTGAACAGCATGTTGGAAGGTGGAAAATGAAGCCTGCTTTAAATGGACTAGTTCTAATTGAATTAGTTTAGCTAGTACAGTATTTTCTGAAACACTTAATTGCTTTGGTGAGGGAAATATTACTTTGTGCTGATATGACCTGGTTGATGTTACCTTACATTCCTACTCTATGTATCCTTTTCTTGGGTGGGGTATAGTGTTAGAAAAGTATTGTACTGCCCCCCCCCCCCCCCCCCCACCATACACACACTCTGAGATTAAATGTGCCTTGGTATGAACTATAGTGGTTTGATTTACGATTGTTTTATAATTACTAATGACCATAAATATCAACCTGATTATCATTTTGCTAAAAATGCATAGCAACCATATTTCAGGTTATTATGCTCCAAAGGTAATAATAACTTGAAATTAGGTTGATATGACACTTCACAATAACCAAAATCTGGTTGATATGGTATTCCCCAAAGAAAAGACTAAAACTGTTACATTCCATTGTTTCAAAAAAAATATTTCAACTGCAGTATTTTCAACTGTGTTTTATTCATGTACAGTTTAATTTCTTCAAAAAATAAAACTGCACTGTAGCTAAAAGTAATACAGTCTAGACCTCAACACCAGCAACTGTAAAAACTAAATGATAGATAAGTGTGTGTTATGGATTTCACATACACTTACATATCCATTATTCTCTATATAATAACTGGGTATTTTTTTTTTCTCATAGGGAAATCCGGGTGTACTTTGTGATAATAACCAGCTGGTAATAACTGCATTCCCACACCAGGCACATCTACAGCACCCACATGACAGCACACTGCCTCACACAGCAGTTCTACACAGATGCCTTTATTTCCTGTTAATTCAAACCATCTGATAAGCAAATAAAAATGTTAAGTGCTTACAGTGTACTTTGATGGTCACACCATTCTCCTATTGTAATCAAAAGTAAACTGTTTCCTTGTTCCTGAAGGCTCAACTTGAGCAAACAAACTCTGGTCAGAGTCAATACTGTTGCAAAATGTTATTTTGAAGGGATTTGGAGTCATGATTGGAAAAAGCTAGAGCAGTTAGCTGTTTTTAGAGTTACAAGCTGTTATCTCCTTTGTTCTATCTGTCCTTCATGCTCTGAGTGCTCACATAATTGCCTTTGCCACACTGATGCAGATGCCTAGGTGTTTCTCCTCTCTCCTCACTCCTCAGTCCTCACTCTTTTTGCTTCTGCACACTTCCTTCACTCCATACTCTGTCCGCAGTCAACCACATACCTCAAGCAGTCTTTGTTTCATCTGTCTGGCATGCCCTGAATGCTCAGAGAATTGTCTTTACCACTACAATCCAGTTACCAAGGTACTTCTCCTGTCTCCTTACTTGTCATTCCTCACTATCCACACTTCTGCACTCTTCACACTCTGTACAGTTGACCAAGTACCTCAGGCAGCTGACTCTGACTGAGGTAGAATGGTCAGTGGGGGATGCTGCAACAGAAGGTAAAGCCATCAAAAAATGGAGAGCAATGAGTACCAATGCCCATAGTCTGGGTAACAAGCTTCCTGAATTAGTGGCCTTGATGGAGGAGGAACATCTGTATATCGTGGCAGTCACAGAAACATAGTACACACAAAACCATGACTGGGACGTAAACATACCAGGATACACTATCTACAGGAGGGACAGGGAGGGTAAAAGAGGAGGAGGAGTAGCTCTTTACATAAGGGAAGGAATAAAAGCAACAGAACAAAATGGTAAACAGGGAGGAGAAGAAGCACTGTGGGTAAATTTGGAGACAGGCAATGGCACCACAATCCGCACAGGGGTTGTATACAGACCCCCTTCTCAGGGGGAGGAAATGGACAAGGAAATGATAGAAAGTATACTTAGAATGGCAGAAAAAGGGGAGATATTGCTGATGGGTGATCTGAATATGCCAGATGTTAACTGGAGTGCAGTTGCAGCTGCCACTTCGAAGAGTGGAGTTATTCTAGATGCCCTACAGGGGGCATGCCTTAGACAACTAGTACTGGAGCCCACTCAAGAGGGAGCAATATTAGACTTGATTCTCTCAAATGGAGATGGAGAGAGGATCACAGATGTAGAAGTGGGTAGCCATCTGGGAACTAGTGACCATCGAACAGTATGGTTCACAATAAACACAGCAATAGAGTCAAGCCATACAAAGACAAAAGTACTGGACTTTAGGAGGGCTGACTTTGCCAAAATGGGTGAGTGCCTAAGGAATGCACTAGCAAATGGGCAGGAAGGAGGGGTGGAAGAACAATGGGGAATAATAAAAACTGCCATCACAGAGGTAACGAGCCTTTGTGTGAAGCAAATAAACAAAACAAAATGATGTAAGAAACCACTATGGTTCTCAAAGGAAGTGGCAGTGAAGGTTCAAGAGAAAAAGAAAGCATTCAGGAAGTACAAGGAATAACAGAAGGAGCAGGACAGAGAACTGTATCAGTTAAAGCAAAAGGAGGCTGGGAAGGCAGTCAGAACAGCAAAGGCCCAAACCGAGGAAAAGATAGCCAACTCAGTTAAGAAGGGGGATAAAACCTTTTATAGGTACATCAGGGGCGAAGGAAGACCAAGGGAGGGATAGTGAGGCTTAATAAAGGGAGGGAGGGTGGGCAGAGGAGACTGTGAAAAGGCAGAGATACTAAACAAATATTTTTGCTCAGTATTTACAAATGAAGAGGGGGAGGTACATAAAACAAACAGTAGAAACACTCTGGATACAGAAGTTGATACCAGCCCATTTACAGAAGAAAGGGTTCTGAAAGAACTCTTAAAACTGAAGGTGGACAAAGCAATGGGGCCTGATGGGATTCATCCCAGAATTCTAAAAGAACTAAGGGTAGAACTAGTGACACCACTGACTACCTTTCTTAACAAATAATGGGTGGATGGGGTGGTACCCAAGAACTGGAGGAGGGCAGATGTGATTCACCTTCACAAAAGTGGGAGCAAGACAGAAGCAGGAAACTACAGACCTGTTAGTTTAACCTCAGTGATAGGGAAAATGATGGAATCACTTGAAGGAAAGAATTGTCGAGTATCTAGAGGCCAGAGGCACAGGACCCTAGACAGCATGGATTCACAGTGGGAAGGTCATGTCCAGACGAATCTGATAGATTTATTTGACTGGGTGACCAAAGTAGTAGATCAGGGAGGGGCTGTGGACATGGCCTACCCAGACTTTAGCAAGGCATTTGACACAGTCCCACACAAAGATTAATATACAAGTTAGCCAGCCTGGGAGTGGGTCCCAAGATGACAGCCTGGGTAAAGAATTGGCTGGAGAATAGGACACAGACAGTAATAGTAAATGGAGTCCACTCAGAAGAAAGGAGGGTTACTAGTGGGGGCCACAGGGTTCAGTATTGACTGGTCCTCTTCAATGTCTTTATAAGAGACATTGCAGAAGGACTGGAAGGAAAAGTATGTCTCTTTGCAGATGACACAAAGATCTGCAACAGAGTTGATGCACAGGGTGGGGTGGAAAGGATGAGAAGGGACTGGGCAAGGTTAGAGGAATGGTCAAATGTATGGCAGCTTAGATTCAATGCTAAGAAGTGCAAGGTAATGCACCTGGGAAACAAAAACCCAGGGGAAGAGTACACAATGGGGGGTGAGCTACTAACAACAACAAAATGGAAAGGGACCTGGGGGTAGTCATATCAGATGACCTAAAGGTGGGCAAGCAATGTGAGAGGGCAGCAAGGAGGGCTGGGGGGATACTGGGATGCATAGGGAGAGGCATCACCAGTAGAAAACAGGAAGTTATTATCCCTCTGTACAGACAGCTGGTGAGACCCCATCTGGAGTACTGTGTGCAGTTCTGGAGACCCAATCTCCACAAAGACATAGCCAGGATGGAAGCTGTCCAGAGGAGGGCAACTAAAATGGTGCAGGGTCTGCACCTGAAGACATATGAAGAGAGACGAAAGGAGCTTAATATGTATAGCCTCGTGGAAAGGAGGGAGAGGGGTGACATGATAGAAACGTTCAAGTACCTCAAGGGAATCAACAAAATCCAAGAGGGTAGCATCTTTCAAAAAAAGAGATGTGCAAGAACAAGAGGGCACAATTTGAAGATAGAGGGGGTGCAGCTCAGAGGTAATTTAAGGAAGTATTTTTTCACAGAGAGGGTTGTGGATGCATGGAACGGCCTTCCGGAGGAGGTTGTGGAGTCAAAATCAGTTGTGAAATTCAAGCATGCACGGGACAGTCATAAGGCCATTCTAGGGGGTGGGGGTAGGAAGAAGTAGGCTGCTGGTTAACCAGGATCTGCAGCTTATCCAGTAGGTAGGGAAATGGGCAGACTGGGTGGGCCAAGCGGTCCTTATCTGCCGTCAAATTCTATGTTTCTATGACTCCATTAACGGCTCTGCTCTGGACTGTGCTGTGAGCCATGCACCTCTCCCTCTGTTACTACATCTGCTATTGATCCAGGGGAGAATTTCTACAACAAAACAAAAAAAAACAGAGTGCTTCCTAAGTGCACCAGGCTGTAACAGTCTTCAAGTAAAATAGTGCAATTTAATGCAGTGACAATGATGACACACTTTTTGAAAAATATATTAGCACAGAAGACCTGTGGCATTGATAACTCAGGACACCTCTGCTGTTGATGTATTTTACAAATGGCATGTCATCATTGTTACTGCATTAAATTTCACATTTTTATATTTATTTGAAGAGTGTAAGAGCTTAGGGCACTTAGGAAGTTCTCTGTTTATTTTTTTCTTTTAGAAACTGTCCCCTGGATCAGTTGTGCCAATGGTGTATTTTAGACACAGTTCCTAGATGAATGAAAGCCTTTGTACCAGGCAATATGGCCACCAAACCTAGAGCATTGTGGGAACTGGGGTAATGGCATATATCAGCCTCAGTCCATAGCTAAGGGGCTATCCTGTCCACCCGGAAGAACTAGTGTCAACGCATGCAAATGTACGTGTCATACGATCACTGACATTTTGGCTGGACCCTGCATTCCTCAGAGCATCATCATGTTGGCAGGTTGACAGTTTTTAAACCTTTAGTTGTTGTCATAGCAAGCTAATTCACTGACCCCTGCATTTCAACATAAATTAAGTGCAACTCTTCTGAACACACTTGTCAAGAAACTGTGAAGCTGTGCAAATCTGTACAGTGTAAGTTAAAAACAATTGGTCAGTACTGATACAGCAATGCAATTTTAAATACATGGTTACATTTAGCATATGCTGATTTCATCCATGTTTTACTCTCCCCGTCTAGTCACCTTTTCCCTTTCTTAGTTGCATTAGTACGAGATTAGGTCACTTTATTTTACACAAAAATCAACTCAGCTTCACCCAATTAAATTTATCGTGATTATCCTTTTTCTGTATACTGTAGGCGATTGTTACACAAACTTACATTTCTGGAAGTGACACTCCTGCTAAGGGTTATTTTACCCTATTAGTGTTTGCAACCCTCACTCAGTAAACTTTGCTTTAAACTCTCTTTTTTATATTCTACATTGCCTATACGCCAATTCATTGCTCTCAGTTTAGTCAAACAATAAAAGTCCTATCATGATGCTCCATCATGTGACCTAAATTCTCTTTTTATTTGTAACTTTTTTAACATTACAGACATGTATCACAGCACTAATGTACTCCTGCTAGTTGTCTTCACTAGTCAGACAATGCTAGAGCCCACATTACCATCAAATCCTCTTATCCTACCACTTGCACTAATAACTGGTGATTACTGTCATTGCATATTTTTTTGCCAAAGTGTCTTATAATATTAATTTTATTTTCAGAGTCCATTAGTTAAATGAAAGTATTTATTTGAATAATTTCCCTTCCGGCTCCTGAATATAGTATACCCTGATTATTTAGTTAAGTTTTAATTCTGCTTGTATGCTGCTATTTACTGGTGATCACTCATAATGCTTTCTTAATTCACATTCTTATGTAACGTGGTATGCCCATGTTACAAGATGTTCTGTACCTTCATATTGGGAAGATCTCATGCCTGTCACCTTTTTTTCTTTCTCTGAGATACCGTTTACTGGCAAGCACTCCTGAAGCACACTTGATTCAAAAACTATGAGCTATTTCTCTAAGTTTTATTTCTGTTTCTGTGCTGCCATATACTGGTGATCACTCCTGACATCATTTTAATTCTTGCAAGGGGTTCTGTACCTTTATATGGGGATGGACTCATACCAGACACCTTTTTCTTTTTACTTCTGTGCTGCCATTTACTGGCGATCACTTCTGACACAATTTTAATTCTTGCAAGGGGTTCTCTACCTTTATATGGGGATGGTCTCATACCAGACACCTTTTTCCTTTTACTTCTGTGCTGCCATTTACTGGCGATCACTCCTGACACAATTTTAATTCTTGCAAGGGGTTCTCTACCTTTATATGGGGATGGTCTCATACCAGACACCTTTTTCCTTTTACTTATGTGATGCCATTTACTGGCAATTGCTCTTAAAGTGCACTTGATTCAAAATTATATGTAGATTAAATTGCCCATGTAGTGTATGTTAATAGGTGTTTGAACATTAATTTAGAGATGGTTTCTTAACAGACACATAATTGAAGTCTCATCCACTCCATCTTGTAACATGAGCATACCACGTTACATTAGAATGTGAATTAAGAATGCATTAGGAGTGATCCCCTGTAGACAGCAGCATACAAGCAGAATTTAAACTTACATAAATAGCCAGGATTCACTATATTCAGAAGTCAGAAGGGACATTTTTTTATTTAAAGAAATAGTTTCATATAACTTAGGGATCCTGAAAATAAAGTTAATATAAGTCACTTCAGCAAAACATATGCAATGGGAGCGATCACCAGTAATTAGTGCAGGTGGTAGGGTATGAGGAATGGATGGTAATGTGGGCTCTAACATTGTCTGACTAGTGTAGACAGCTAGCAGGAGTACATTACTGCAGTGATACATGCTTATACTGTTAAAAAAGTTAAAAAGGAAAAAAAGGATGTAGGTCACATAATAGCATGCCATGATAAAACCTTTAGTGATTGACTGAATTCAAAGCAATGAACTGACAGCTAGATAATGTACAATACAAACCAGCACTGAATGTAAGACCAAATGCTCACTTAATGCTTAAACAGATTGATTTCAGCTCATCAACTCACTCCAACAGTTGCCTGATTTTGTTCTGTTAGCCAACTGTTGGAGTGAGTTGCTGAGATGAAATAAATCTTGTTTAAGTGTTAAATGAGCATTTGTTTTTTCAGTTAGTGCTGGAGTGGGGCATGAGTTGTTACTTTCATTTTCTGCACTTTACTAGCAGCGCTCTGATTCCTTGTGTGACTTTTGTTTCCGCTACTGTTATAAAACAACCACAGGCACAGTACAGCATGAGGTAGCCATGAACCATGCTAGACTCTATGTGAAGAAAATAATGTGCCAGGGAAAGGGAGGACACAGAGAGATTCTCAATAGTGGAGTGATCGTGTTTAAGCTCTAAAAGTTTGTGCTCTTAGTTCAGAATCCAGTGAGACCCCTTTTCTGTGATAGCTTAAAAAACTTGTTACAGAGCTCTGCCCTGCAGCTGTAAAAAAGGTGAAGGTAAGTTTCAGGTCTGTGAAACCAGACTTTAACTTGACCATGGACTACAACTACTGCTACTGTAAGCCTCTGCCCTTCATTGCCACAGCTAGTCCAGCTATCACATGAAAAACAAGAGCTAGCCAGAGCTGATACAGTTGTGGTAAACTGCAAATTGACCAAAGTTACACGTGTGTGTAGAAAACTTTGAACACTCAGGTGTAACTTGGCCATTTTATGGAGTTTTTTCACCAAAGGGGGAAAGAAGGGAGCATGGAGGACAGCAGTAGTGGGAGAGAGCGAGTGGTTTTCTGCTGCCAGTGCTGGGAGGGAGTGGGGGGGGGACAGGAGCTGTTGGAAGGTGCAGAAGGAGTGCCACCCAAAAGATGGTGGTGGCAGCACAACTCTACATGCGTGGTACTTGTGCATGCGTAGCTGTGGTTAATGACATTCTGCCATTCACAAGATGGAGGAGCCAGCAGAACTGCATATGCATGTGAGTCACGCATGTGAAGTTCTTGCTCCTGAATGCAGAAGTAACAGCCAAAATAGTGCGTCTGTTACTCCATTGCAGCCGATTGGAATGGAGTGTTTCAAGCTCTGTTGGACTTTCAGAAGGATACTTCCAAATGTCCAATGGAAGGTGTCAAGAGCTGCACTTTAAGGCACAACATGTCAAAATGGCAGTAGGCAACACCCACAGCCATAAAAAGGGACCCCAATAAATAAATAAAACAAGGGCAGTAAAACACCAAATAAGACTGAAGCAGAGAGAGAGAGTGTGAGAGCACAAACAAAAAGTTCTCTACTAATAAGCACAGCAAATGTACACAGCAGCACCATCTAGTGGCCAGAGCACACACTGTCACACATATTCAAATCCTCAGGACAGCAAAACATTACACAGTAATTATATAAACTAAAACATAGGTAGAGATAAAAAAAACATAATTTTATACAAAATTTCCATTATGCATACCTATTCATGCATTATTCTATATTATTTATTTAGTTTTTGTTGACGGCGAAGGAGGACTAGACAATTTTATGCCTATTTTCAGCCTCATCCTTAGGGGAAGGGGGATACAAATGGATGCCAACTGAAATTAAACCAGATTTTTGAAGCTGTTTATGATATTTTTAGTGAATGGGAGAAATTTGGCCAGGACATCGAGGAAATTCCTCTACTCTTAGCAGGGGGTGCTGTCTCACTGTGAGAGTATGGTGGAGCCCAGTTTAGAGGAGGATGAGCAGGGGGAAGGTTCTGCTCCTATGTCAGAACAGACTTATCAAGACATGGACCAAAATCCACGGCATATTTCAGAACAACCAACGGATTTTCAAGCAGAAGATTTGGATATTACTGAAGATGAACAGTGTTTGCAAAAGGAGTTGGAATCTAAACAAACCTATTTGCTAAATATGTTGTCAGAAGCTGAGAAGGAATATAAGTTGCACAAAGGAAAAATAGAAGAAGAAAAAAAAATGTAATGAACTGCTAAAAGTCCTATATCACTTTCAGTGAAAAAAGGAACATTTTCTGCACCTAGTACTTCATGGAATATGCAGCCAGAAGTGTTAGCTCACAGAATTTTCTGCTTTTAGCAGACAAGACAGATTGGAAACCCAAAGACACACTGAAAACTGCTAAGTGGCTTTTTTAAAATTGAGAATGGCTGACGGAGTCAGACATTCCGATCCCAAGGACACCCGAGAGACAATGAGTAAATTCTACGTCAACATCAGGCTGAGGAGAGTTGTGTCCCAATGCAGATGAGAGGCGGCCGTAGGGAACAACAGCTGGAGCTATACAGCCAGACGAGGCAGCAGGTATTTTGGCTGCAACTGCATCAGACATGGTGGAGCAAATCCACGGTAGACCTGCAAGTCAAAGCAAGACTGCACATTACCCTTGTATGGATAAACTCTGGAGAGGCATGAACCAACTCATGAAAACATTCAACCGAACTCTACTACAGATTCAGGTACTGTTGAAGTATTGCCTAACTTAGATGATGATGTGCTAGATTTAATGCCTGATGAAAACCTTGGTCAGACTGCCCCATTGAATCTGACTAGCTATGCTAGTTTATCCAAAGGTCTATTCAAGCTGCAAAATGCAGGTTTTTGGTTAGACTGTGGTATAAAGGGGGGTTATAGATGCCCCCAGACTGCAACTATGTGGGTAAAGAACTGTTAATTGATTCTTACATTTTTCCCCTGCAGAGGTATACATTTTTATTCATGCCTAGGGGGATCAGAATTTTGACATCAGGCTGGCCCAGTGGCACTGAGTGTTGAGGCGCTGGATGCCACACCTCACATCATACTGGCAACCTGGGTTCGGATGTGGACGTGGGTTACCAGAGGTTGGCAGGGGAGGGGGAGGGTTACAGGGATGACTGACATCCTGGTAGCCCCAAAGGAGATTGGGGGAATTACAGGACTTGCCGGCTAGCGTGGTGGGTGAAGTGCAGCAGACGCCAGGAGGGTTGTTGTGCGCTTTGGTGTCATTGCACATTGCACCTGGGAGAAGGATCCATGGGAAAAAAGTGCAAATACCCCCTGTGGACCAGTGGAGATGAAGAGGGCTTCAGGAGCAGGTCCCACATCCCAAGGCCATCCCGGCACACCAGGAATCTCCCCAGGTGCCAGCCCGACAGCCAGGTAGGTCCCTTGAGTCTGTAAGGTCACCAAGAAAATGGAGACCCTCCTCCGGGAGTACTCAGTTACCAGGGGACTGTAACTGACTGAGCTGTTCAGATGTGGATGATAATGGCAGGGGGATTCAGGCAGGGAGTGAGAGGCCCCAGCCGAGTAAGTTTTTCAGAAGGATGTCCTGGACCGTTCATTCTGAGGCATTATTAGATAAATTCTGGGCCACTTATTATTCAGTGGAAGACAGCCTGTTGTGAAAACCCTGTATTGCTATACCTATCATGAAGCCCACCTTTAACAAAATTACAGTTCTCTTCAGAAACGAAAGTGTGAAAGTTAACAATATTATATATTGGTTAGAGAAAAGATGTACAGTTCAAGGTCTTCCTGAGGCAATAGTGGCTGATTTTGGTTTTTCGACAGAGGAGTGGAAATTTCATATCCAGTTAAGGCAACTAAAGAAGAGATTCAACACCTGCCAAACTGTTTTTTTTAGGTCATGACAATGGCATTCTGTTTTATCCAGGGCAGCCATGCTCATGTTATCGCTGTGGCTCCTTAACACAACTGAACACACATTGTAAAGAACTTAAATGTCTTTTTTGTGGTGTGCTTGGATATATAGTGGTCCACTGTATAATTCCTCCTGTATGTAACCTCTGTGGGGCAGAAGATAGTTTGTTTCATTCTTGCTCATAGGCAGTGCACAACACCACTGATTACACGGAGCAAGATTTTTATGTGAATAAGGTCACCAGAGCTCACATGTGGAATGCTCAAAAAAATGAACCCCCCTCATGTTGGCCATACAGAGGAGGGGTTATACCTAAACTGAATGTCTCATAGGAAAAGGACCACATTACCCCTGCTCCCAGTACTTCACAAAAAGCATCAGCATGTGGCTGATACACACACATCAGATTTGGGGCACAAGGAGGTGATAGCTGCACAGGATCCTGTAGTAACTGCATCTACTTGAATGGAGATGCCCCTGCCCCAGTACGTTCAGAACAGACAGTGCAAACACTCTTAACTTTACCTGTCACTTCCATTGAACATCTCAGCTCTTTCCATACTGTGTCAGGGTAAAAAAAAAAATCAGCAGGCACAAAAGGCTCAATAACTGGGACACCGATCCCAGTGCAAACGAAAACAGATATGAGGATATGCAATCATGGGGAGAAGCAATGGATGATAGGGACTAGGATGTGTCATTCCAGTCTACTCAGAGTGATTCCCCCCCCCCCACCATGGTGGAACAAGTTTCTTTGGGCACAGTGGGACTCCCTTTAATACCAAAGAAAAAGGATGACTCATGCTAGCAGGAGAATAATAAGATAATTTCTCTTAATGTCTTTTGATGATTCTGGCTTTGAGTCTAATAAGCCTAAATACGAATAGTATAAAGTCAGACTATAAAAGAAAAGCAACATTTTCTATATTATTATCTTTACATTGTGATGTGATTTTTCTTCAGGATACAGGACTACATTCACTAATAGGAACTAGTCATGCCACAAAAGAGTGATTTGTGGGTAATTCGTTTTGGTCTATAGGAATAGAACAATGTGGGAGTAGGAGGAAGTAAGCTACTGGTTGGCTAGGATCTGCAACTTATCCATCGGGTAGGGAAATAGGCAGACTAGGTGGGCCAAGCAGTCCTCATCTGCTGTCAAATTCTGTGTTCTGTGTTTCTGGTTTAGGCTTTTGTTTTAAAACAACAGAGGTTATCCTACAAATATAATAGATGTAGAGCCAGGTAGGGCTCTGATCTTAGATGTTTTACTTCAAGGTCTAGCCTGTAGAGTGATTAACATGTATGGACCATAAACCAAATTATGGGCAAGCCTGCTGAAGAAAATTCAGCCTTTCTTATCTACTAATTGACAAATTTTGTGGGATGGGGATTTTAACATTAATCTTGCAAAAGCTAGGGTTACATCATCACAGACCAAAATGTATTATGATATGTCCTTTCTAAAGGATATGGTTAAACAGCTCCTTTAAAGGATGTGTTTGGGAATGATAAGCAGACCCAGAACAATATCTTTTTTAAGTGTAAATTGGCCTCATGAATTGATTATTGGGTAATTATGAAGACATTGCCGGTTATAAAATCTGAAATCAAATTCATAGAAATGTCCTATCATGCCTTACTGGAAATACATAAAGCCTCCCATCCACCCAGAGTGCTGGGTAGAGGCATATGTAGATTAAATTCCAGTTTATTACAGCAGCAGCTGATATTCGATGATATGAAAATCATCTTGGAAGATAGGAAATCTGTGCTATTTTTATATGATTTCATAATTCCGTGGTGGGAAGACACACAAATCTGTTTAACTGAATTTTTTCAACAGATTTCAAGGCAATACTCTAAATCAAAAATGTGCCAGGTTTATTATTAAGAACAGCATTATATGAGCTTAAGACAAAACAAATAAAAGACAAGAACTTTCGTAAGAGATAGCAGAATTAAAACAACACATGATGACATTACAGTATAACAGACAAGCTTCTTTGGAAAAGGAGCAACGCTTCAGCACACAAGGGACGAAAGAACAGACTAATCCCTATGAAGACTGTAGGTATAGAGTACAGGCAAGACACATTTTGAAATGACTAAATAACAAGGGAAATATAGTTAATGATGACTGTAATACAATGGTAATAGTGGAGAATCATATTCAACAACAATTTGGGACTCCAGTAGTAGAGAATGAGGAAATGGCTACTATTCTAAAAGCTACAGCACCACCACATTTAAATAAAATACAGGCATCTAAATTAATTCAGGATTTTTCTTCTATTGAGCTTAATGGGGTTATTCCGTCTTTAAAAATAAATACTTCCCCGGGTTCAGATGGACTCACCGCAGAATTATCTAAGATATTATGGGACTGGATTCCAACAGAATTATTGGTGTTATATAACGTCTTTTTACAGGAATATAGAATAACAGACAAAAAGTATGAAGGCTTAATGATCTTCCTGTTTGTAATGGGTGATCAAACTGACATAAACAACTGGAGGACCATTACACTATTAAATGTAGATTTAAAGATTTTTGCTGAATTATTATGTAACCGGCTAGCACAAGTATTAGATATCTTAATCCATCCCATACAGTTTGGGTCTGTTCCAGGAAGGAACCCAATGGATGCACTTCTTTTATTTAGTGAGATTATGGAAGCAGAATCAAATAAACAAACTGAAAGATATATAATGAGGGTTGTTCAACAGAAAGCCTTTGATCGAGTGTCCGAATTTTTACGGTTGGCACCAGCTAATTATGGGATTCCAGCTATCTTCATCCACTGGCAATAATTATGTTATGCCTTGTCCTATGTTAGGCCCTATGATAATGTCAGGGTGGGAAATAAATGCCATATATTTGTTGGGATAAGACAGGATGTCCCTTAAGTCCCCTATTATATTTATTTTCAATAGATCCAATAATCCATATTATAAATAGATCACCCATCATAAGAGGGATTTGGACACCGGACATCCCTGTGAAAAGTCAGTTGCTTATGCAGATGATGCATGTTTAACAGTTCCAAATGCTACTGAAGGGTGGCTAACCTTGAAGGTTTGGCATGCTTTAATGACAACAGTGCGAGCTGCAATTAATCTTCTAAAGAACTATACAACAGAATGATGAAATCGTACCTACTATTGGAGGGCTGCAGGTTGCTATGACTCCTTCTAAAATTTAATGACTGTTTTTATATTGGCTTATGCTTGCACGTCAGCCACATATTGCAGTAGTAGCAGATCTGGAGGTGCGGTCACTGAGGGTGAATGCAGGGCATGCATCAGTAGGTGCATCCCTCATTCCCCAATAAGCTAGCATGCAGGTGCTGACACCAGGCATACATAAAGTGGCCACCAGATCTAACAAATGTGCTGCTGCAATGAGAGGCAAGCTTGTCATGCAGCAGCACAATGACACACCTCCTGACGTGCCTTTACTGGAGAATTTTTCCAGTAAACATGGCAGCACTGATTGCCACCACCCAACTTCAGGGGTGCCCAATTCCCCTGTCATGCCATGATGCACTTAATTTCCTGACGGGGAGCCCACTCCCCATTGGTATAATGGCCCCCCCCATTTCAAGTATGTGCTGAGGGGGATGCCCAATCCCCCTCAGCATCATGCACCCACAACCATCTTTCTTTGCCGATGGGGGCCCAGTCCCCATCAGCTTCAGTCCCCCCTTCCCAGTTTAACTTGCCGAAGGGGGAGCCCACTCCCTGTTGGCATAATGTCCCACCCCATTGTGTGCCGAGAGGGGTGCCCAATCCCCCTCGGCTCTTGCCCCACCTTCAGTATGTGCTGACGGGTGTACCCAATCCCCCGTCAGCTACAGCCCCCCAAAAACACTCAGGTGGCATGCTGGGAGCCCATCCCACAATGCCAAATATCCCTGTAAAAATAAAAAGTCCTGCAATGTTTTTCTTTTTTTTTTACCCTGTGAAACAGAAAATGGTCCCTTGGGAGGCTACCTTCCCCAACCCACACCCACCTTCTGTGTACCCTGCCTCCCTACACCCCCCTCACCCCATATTTACCTCCGCAGCCTGGCGCGACAATCTTCGGTGGACCAGGAACACATATGCACTCTTCGAAGCCGACTGAGAACTGAAGAAATTGTGGAAGCTGTATAATGGCATAAATAGGGTTTTTTTCAACATTGGTGCATATCTCGGCCATTTTTGGGAATTTTGGAACCACATTTTCAACATTGGGTTATTGGGACCCCTCCTCATGAATTCAGTCACTGTCATGGCATT
The DNA here is from genome assembly GCA_016271365.2 of Neoceratodus forsteri. Taxonomy (NCBI): domain Eukaryota; kingdom Metazoa; phylum Chordata; order Ceratodontiformes; family Ceratodontidae; genus Neoceratodus; species Neoceratodus forsteri. The sequence continues at coordinate 126,739,087 of CM028136.1, read as the reverse complement.
ATTCAGTCCCAAAAAGTGATTTCACGGTCACTGTGCAGAATCACCTTTTGGGACAGATTCATGAGATGATGGTGCCACTGTTCATGAGGTGGGCACTCAAAAATCCTATGTTTCAAATTTGGTGAAAAAAAATCCAAACAATGACTGTTTTACCAGCGTGCATTGCATAGTTTCCATACACGCTCATAACTTCATGAATTTGTAATATGTTCACTCCAGGTTTTCAACATTGCCATTTTTCCACACCTCCTTTTGAACAGTATAGCTGCCATTTTACATATCCTGGCTGAAATATGTTTTCACACTTCTGGCGCAGAATAGCACAGTTGCTGTGGGAAATCAGTTTTAGGGACATAGTAACAAAATGACAGTGCCACTGTTCATGAGCAGAGGTCCTAAAATACCTATGTTGAAAATCTGGTGATGAAAGTCCATAAAATGGCTGTGTTACAAGCATGCATTGTGCAGTTTCCACTCACGTGTGTAACTTCACAAATTTGCAATATTTTCATGCCAGATTTTCAACACTGGCATTTTTGCACACCTCCTTATAAACAGTACAGCTGTCATTTTTCACATCCTGCCTGAAATGTGTTTTCTCACCTGTGGTGTACGATGGTGTGGTCGCTGTGGGAAATCAACTTTTTGGACAGATTAACAAAATCACAGTGCCACTTTTCATGAGAGGAGGTCCAAAAATGCCTATGTTGAAAATGTGGTTAAAAATATATCAAAAATAATTTGGTTACAGATGTACGCTGTGTAGTTTCTATGCATGCTCATGACTTCACCAATTTTTCATATTTCCACTCCAGATTTTCAATGTTGCCATTTTTTTACACCTCCTCGCTCCTCGTGAACAATACAGTTGTCATTTTTCACATCCTGCCCAAAATATGTTTCCGTACCTGTGGTGCCAAATTGCGCGGTTGCTGTGCAAAATTACCTTTTGGCTAACAAACTGATAGTGCCGCTCTTCATGAGGTGGGGTCACAAAAAGCCCATGTTGATAATTTGGAGTGGAAATACCAACACATGCCTATGGCGTTAGGGTTTCCTGCTATAACACCCCACCCTGTAGAGATTGACAGGTGTCAGGGGTGTGACTTGTGATCATCAGTTGTAATGCTCTCACCATTCCGCCCCCACCCCCACCCTGCAGCCAGTGACAGGCATTGAAGTGTGCCTTGGAGTGTTCAGCCCCAAAATTCACCCTATTCTCCTATACTGCACCCACCTCAGCATATTTTCTTATGGGATGGGGTTAGTATAATGTTCAGAGACCCCAAAGCACACCACGACACTTGTCAGTGTCTACAGGGTAGGGTGAGGTAAAATGGCATAAATGTTATAGCTGACGACCCAAAGGCACACCCCAATGCCTGTCAGTCTCTGCAGGGTGGGGGTGGGGTTGGTGTCAGTTCAATACTTCATTGCCATTCCTATTATGTGCCTCTAACACCAGAATTCATCCTTCTCCAGATGGTATCTGTTTCAGAGCCCCTGGAATGAGTTCATGAGTAAGGTATCGGTCGTTAGCAAATGCTTGATTAAGTGGATCCCCTTATCTTCCCACTCAGACAACCTGAAGAAGGCCTCCCCTACTGTGACACTGGGGTTGTTCCATAAAGGAGCCATAGCTGGGTGTGCTAGGGCCAAACTGAGCCTGCATTGCATCTACTTTCAAATTGCCAATGGAGCTGGATAGTGGGGTGGGAGTTTAGGACTTTGGAGTTCTGTGTGTATAGAAAAGAAGCAGATGACTCTCTCCTAGCTGTGATTCCTCCAGGCTAAGTCACAGAGGAGGGGACTGGTCTGGGTCCTGCAGCCATATGAGTGGCTGTGCAGTGTGAAAGACCCAAAAGTACACCTGAAACTAGGAGAGCCCCATCCTCCTCTTTTCCAGTGCATGCTGAGCTTTGCTTGGCTGTATATGGTTTAGCCCCCTACCCACAAGAAACTGCATATCATCCTACCTATAGTGTTAATCCATTTACTATGAATGTGTATTGACAAGTAAATGAAGAGGTGAAATAATCAGGGGCAGTGACCATTTAATGAGTTTTGTCTTTCTGGCCACAGAAGCTTTCAAGGGTTTCAATCTGTCATATTTGGCTCGCGAGTCAGCCAGCAGTGGAGTGAGGTGTAAATCGCACATTTTTGTGAAATTAGAGGAGAAGTTTAATCCCAAGATACTTGATTACTTCTGGTGCTCACCATAACCCCAGATGTTGCATTGTAGATGACTCACAATGTCATTTCATGGAAAGGGTCTCCGTCTTAGACCTGTTGACTCTAACCCCAGAGATACAGGAGACAGTGGCAAGGAGACTTAGTTTGGCTGCTGTGGTAGGGCATGGTCTTTGAGGACCAGCACGTTGTTGGCATACAGAAGGACCTCATATTTCTCCTACCCAACCTGGAGACTGGTGAGCAATGAGTATCTCCAAACTGTAGAGGTAGAGTCTCAATAGCAGGGATGATAAGGAGAGGGGAAGTGGGCATTCATGGTGAGTCCTCTTCTTCAGAGGTAAAGGGTCCAATATAAAAGAGCTGGTGAGCAACTTAGCCATGGGACTGGAGTATATGGTATGGATATTCTTGAGGAATTGATGACTAAAACCCATCAGTTCCTGTACCTTATAGAGGTACCCCCACTTCACCAAATCAAAAGCTTTCTCAAAGCCTATGGTTATTGCTGTAGCTGGAGAAGGAGCACTCTTTGAAAGGTAGGTCAGGTTTATTATTGTGTGTAGATGGTCTGAGCTGAAGTGACCTTGAACAAATCTTACTTGGGAGGAGTGAATGAGGGAAGGCAGAAAAAGCTCCAGCCAATGGCCAGAAGTTTAGCGAATATTTTCCTGTCCACCATGAGTGAGATGGGTTTATAAGTAGCCAGGTCTGCTGGTCTCTTTCCTTTCTTGGGTAGGACTGTTATGGTCACTGTCCACATGGAATTTAGAAAAATGCCTGTGGCCGAGTACTCCTGATGAAGGGCACACTGTGGGGGACAGGAACTTAAGATGCTTTGTTGGAAAACCTTCCTCCATGGAAACAAGTGAAGATTTGGGGCCTTCATGGCCACTTCTGTCTTAGGTATGGCCAAGAGGGCTTTGGGAGCTTGGGCCAGCTCAGCTGTCAGAGGGTTGAGAAAGGCCTCAATCTGGAAGCTGGATGGGTCATCAGAAGAGCTGTGTAGGGCTTCGTACAAGCCTTTCATGATAGTGTTTTTATCACCCGTCTTAATGTGTACAGTGCTTAGGGAGTCCTTAAGCTCTGATATAGGGCATTCAGCCTGTTGTTTTCCCAAGTGGTAAGCTAGTACTTTACTACAGCATTCTCAACAGTGCAAGGTCAGCTTTCTTGGCAAGAACAGTGTCCACTTCCATGCGGATCTTAAGAACTTCAGCATGGAGAGAGGAATTAGAGCCCATTTTTGGCTGGGCCTTGGCTTCCTCCTCCTCCTTAAGTCAGAGTTTGGCATCCAAGTCAGCTATCTCAGCTTCCCATTCTTTTCACTGGCTTGCTTTGTAACCTATTATTGGCCTCCTTATGGTGACCTTAAATGTCTACCATAATATGGCAACCGACGTATTCCCCGTATCGTTGATCAAGAAAAATGTAGCAGCTTCCTCTTTTATCCAGGTGCTGAAATGGTGGTCATGCATCAACACTGAGTGCAGTCTCCAGGAGGGTGATTTGCCTGAGGCAGGTCCAACAGCACATCCAGTGGGAGTGGGGTACTGTCAGAGATGACCAGCAGCTGAATGATGACCGCTGTTTCCATGTGTTGGAGATTGTGGGAGGCAAGCCAAATATCCAGTCTACCATTGGACTGATGAGCTGCCGAGTAGCAGGTATAGTCCCTGGCTCTGCGATAATGTACCTGACATACATCTGAGAAGGCCTGGTGCGACATCCAGAGGTGAACTAATTGCTGTACTCTGTGGTGGTGTTCTGCTGACTAATGACTGATTCTTTGCTTGATCCAGCACCAAATTGAAGTCCCCTCCTAGTAATACAGGGTAAATGACATAATTAAAATGTAATTCTTTGTCCTCTAACTGGTGGAAAAAGGAGGAGGGGTGTCTTCATTTGTAGCATACAGATTATCCAGGAGCAGGGGACCAGACCCCATGTCTTTCATTGCTAGAACCCACCTAGCATCCGGGTCAACTTCTTTCTTTAGGAAAGTCTGATGTAGTGTTTTATAGAGGAGGCTAGAGACCCCTCTTTTCTTCACCATAGCAAAGTTGGCAGCTCAGTCTTCACTCATTCCCTTTGTAGTTTTTCTTCATCATGAGAATGAAGTTTAATCACCTGAAAGAATGCCACTTGAGTGTGCAAGAATGTCACTTGAGTGTGCAATCATTTAAGATGAGTAAGACATTGCTTTCTTTTTGTAACACCAATGTTGGTCCAATAAAATGTATCAAACCATTTGCTTCTGGATCTGTTAAGATGGGTTAAGAATTGCATCTGTTTCTGGGGAGTTCATCCATGTATAGCGATGTGCATAATTAGGGCATTCTGCGAAATATTTCACTGGGCGAAATGTGAAATTTCACCCACAGTTGGATGCAAAATTTCACCTCCAGGCTGGCAAAATTTCACTCACGGGCAAAATTTCTCACCTGCAGGTGAAATTTTGCCACCTGAGGGAGTAATTTGGCCTCCACAGCAAATTGTTGTGGCCATTGTCCACTGGCCCAAATTCTCCCTGCTGTCCAATGGTCCCCCCCCATCATCACTGGCTATAATAATACTAAATACGAACCCCCCAAGTTATCCTGCACCTCTCTGATTTGTCTTATTACAAAAAAAAAAAATACCCTCCACTCCCTGGTGTCTTGTGGTCCCCCCCAGCCATCACTGTCCCTTATAATATTAAATAAGCATCCCCACAAGTTGCCCTGCGCCTCCGTCTGTTTTATGCAAAAAATGACAAAATCACCCCCACCCCTCCACCCCAACAATAGATATCAGCACCCACCCAGCTCCCCCAGTAACCCGATCGAGCCACCAGCACAACCCTCCACTCACCTCCACGTCCGGCAGCTCGACTGAGCGCTTGAATGGATTCAAATTATCGTGCAATTTTACGAAATATTTTGCTGGCAAAATTTAAGCATCTCTACCTGTGTATGTTCCAGCTAAGAAATCTTATGCCTGCTATCACAACACATGTGTCTGAAATGCATGCTTGGGTGCATCTCCGGTGAGACCGAAACAAGCCCCAAACACACTGGCTTGGTGACACTTGCAGGCCCTATGGTGAAAGGCATTCTAATGGCTGCATAAAGGTGGAATGCAAGGTAATCAGACTCCAACCAAGATTCCAAGGGCTTTCTAACATTTGTAATATTTCAAAACTTATAACATAGCATCACACAACCAACAATATGTACTGAAACAAAGCAAGTAGAACAAAACTATGTACAGAGACACTACAGTTTGAGGCATGAGGCAAGATACAGTCACTGGGATGACCTACCTGTGCTCATGAGCACAAACCTGGTAAAACTAGTTAGCTGGGAATAGAAAGTAGTTACTCTGTGTGACCCTGAAGACTACAGAAGCTTGTTCTATAGTTCCCATTTCTAAGGCAGTTCCTAAACAACCCCATCATACATTCCTAAAATGTCAGACAAATGGACTGTAACCCTCAGGGATCACTTAGTCCACAGCAGGCAAGCCAGACCTTTTTCACAGACTTGGTTGACTCACAAGTATGTGGGTTGTTTTAAATGTCAGAACTGCTCATACTGCCCAGTATTTCCCTAGGTAAGGAGTTCACAAGCCCACATGTGGGCAAACAGTTTCAAATATGACAGCTTATTACTTGTGATACCAGTGGGGTTATCTATATGACTGTGTGCACTTGTGGTACTCTTTATGTTGGAAAAATTAAGACAATTTAAGGCAAGGGTAAGAGATCACTTCAGGGCAATTAGAAATGAGGACATGTCCTATACCACTGCACTATACTGTATGTCATGTGTGACACAAACAGAAATGAACACACATTTCTTTCAGAGCTATAGAAAAAGTACAAACCAGACCCAGGGGTGGTGATTTTAATAATGTACTACAGAGAGAAACGTTCAGGATATACACCTTAGGTGCTTGCAAATTACCAGGCCTGAATAAACAGTTTGACATTTAACCTTATTTAAGTAAGAGAAAATAAAACCCCAAAATGCATGATGTGTCCAGGATTTTCCCTTTAGTGACATGACAAACATATAGGATATTGCAGTTTAATTGTATATTCATATATGGATGAATCAGATACCTACTTTATATATTTCTCTATGTGTATTTTTCGGATACAATAGTGTAGTGGCCTTAATTCATTGTGGGAGACTTCTGACTGCAAGTCTTGGTGCAGACACAAGACTGTCATGAGAAGATCTGAACTCTCAAGGTGTTAACCATTATCTTTGATTTGATAATAAGCACTACATTGTACTCGGATTTATTCCGGTTATATATATATATATATATATATATATATATATATATGTGTATGTATGTATATGTATTAGGATTGTTTAAGTTTATTTAAATATTTAAATATGGTTTTAATGCATCTGCTCCTTTGTCATGTCACTATGTCATAGCCTGATGATGTCATCATGATGTACAAAAGTAGCTCCAGTTCCTTTGTTCTCTAGGTCCTTTGAGAAAGGAACATAATTCTGAAACATGTCAGGATGTTTGTGTACGCTGACACTTGAATAAAAGATCAGCATGCCTTACAAAACTGTGAACAGCCTCTTCATTTGGGTGGTGAGTGCTGGAATAGATATTGCTCTTCTGCAATACCTATTTAACAGTTGCCTCTGTGTAATAGGGTGGGGCTTGATAGCTATCTATTTGATAACTAGGTGAGGGTTGTATGGACTGCCTGGGTGTGGCAAGGCTACAAGTTTGTACAAGTCAGAGCTGCAGCCTTTTGTCAAGGTAATGCAGGGTAGGGAAATGCAAGCCCCTGTGCTGGATAGGCAGTGGTAGCCAAAATAGAAGAGTTATATGTTGTTAATATCATGTAAACTGTATCTGAATATATTACAAACTTTTATCAGATATATGTGTGTGTGTGTGTGTGTGTGTGTGTATGTATATATGTATGTGGTCTCACCCCTATAGTTAGGGTTGTGTGGGATGTTTAATGTTAAATTCCAAATTTTGCACATTAATAACATCACAACTGTTTAATGGGATTGCACAAAATTTGGAATACACAGTCTCAGATGATAAATTGCTTGATTTGCCAAGTTGCATTTCAATCATATTTGTGGTTTTCATGCAGCAAAATGCTAAAAAACATGTTTTTTGCCTTTTTTAGCAAATGTCAAGGTCATTTTTCGACATCAGGCTACCACCACAGCATTTGGAATGTTGGCCTGAAATTTGCAGGATAGAATTAAGTTATCATAAAGAACAACCCAGAGTTGGTTTGGTGAAAGAATATTACTCCATTCCAAAATTATTAAATTTTGAAATGTTAGTTTTTAAGCATGCTAAGTTCAGTCTTTGGGACAGATGCACAGTTTCAATCAAGGATTCCTGGTCATAAACAGGGATTGCGAAAAGGGATTGGAAAGTCTTAGAAAATTCCTTTTTGTAAGAAAATTCTGTTTGTCAGCCACCATTTTGTTTTCTTTCTTAGCAAGGGGAGAAAGCAAAACATTATAACTTGTCCCAGGGAAGTCTTTTGTAAAAACCCTCTACCCTCCCATCCCTTTGGTGTTTTTTTTGTTTAAAAACTGCATTTTTAAACTTTAAAATCCCTTTTCACAATCCCTGTTTGCCAACGGATCACTTTTTGCTAGATTCGCTGGCGAAAAGGGATTGCAAAAATGGATTCTAAAAGGTTCCTGAGCCATTTTCCCTGTTGTCTACTGGACCCCTGACTCCCTTAAAAAATTCATTTGCTGGAATCTAGTGGCCTCCCCACCCTCTGATTGCCCTCCCCTGATTTTATTTTTTTTTCTGACACTGGGATGCCCACCCCTGGTGTCAGATAACCCCTGCTCACAACCCATAATTTTGTAAATGTGCTGACATCGGGGGGCCCAACCCCCATGTCAGCATTTACCCTCTCAATCCTCCCAGTACTATTGGACACTAAAGAGTCCACCCCCAGTGTCCCATAATTTTTTTTATGTTCCTGGAAAAAAGAAAACAGTTCCTTGAAGTATTTATTTTTACCTGAAAAGAAGAAAACGGTCCTTGTCATCCTTGCTGCCCCTTCCCCATCGCAACCCTCACTTTGCACACCCACCTCCTTGCACCCCCCCATACCCCATACTTACCCTCAGAGGTTGGCAGGCGTGATCTTCTCTGGTCTGGGACATGTCTGCATTCTTCAAAGTTGAACCACGAACTGAGGAAACACGGTAAGCACTGTATAATGGCAGTCAATGGGATTTTCAACTTATGTTGATATCTCAACCATTTTTAGTAATTTTGGCCCAAAATATTCAACATGGGGTTCTTGGGACCTGCATCATGAACACTGTCACTGTCATTTCACTACTCTGTCCAGAAAGGTGATTTTGCGGTAAGTGTATGGAATCACCATTCAGGACCAATTAACGAAATGACAGTGCCACTGTTCATAAGGTAGGGTCCCAAAAAGGCCATGTTGAAAAGTCTGACAATTATTTGAGATGGCACAGTTATGACTATTTGTTGCAACTTCGGTATGCCTGCTCATAACTTAATGTGTTGAAGCGCAGGGGCCGGAGACCCCTGTGTTTCCACAACTACATACATATGTGCATCTGTGTAGAGATGGGAGTGTGAGGTCTGAAGCATCCTGCACTCCCAAAGTAAATAAAGATACTATTATGCTATCTCAAAAAGTAAGGAAATAAATTGCAAAACAAATTGTTAATGCATCAGTTAGGGTTGAAGCAACAAAAGTAGGGAAATGCGATGTTAGGGTTGATCCCTTAACACCCCTCTCCCACCCAATCCCACCAGCCCACCCCATATCCACCCTCCACAGATCAACAGGTGTCGGGGTGTGCCTTGGGGTCAGTGAGCCTAACTCTAACCCCATTCTCCTATGCTGTACCAGGTCAACATCTTACACATGTAATGGGGTGAGAGTTAGGCCCAATGACCTCAAGACACATGCTGATACGTGTTGGTCTGTTGAGGGTGGGTGTGGGCTAGACTGGTGGGCTTAAATGTTGGAAGGGGAGTGTTTGGGGCTCCACCCTAATATCTAATTTCCCAGTGTTTGTCACTTCAACCCTAACTGATGCATTAACATTTTTTGCAATGTGTGTGTATATATATATATATATATAATTTTTTGTTTGACTTTTTATTGTTTTAATGGACTCTCTGATGAAAAAATCTTATATTTGTATGTAAGTGCAATTTTACTGTATAATTCCTACAATAAGTATATGTTAATTTATTTAGTTTTTGTTGACCGGGTAAGTGCATTAGACAAATCCTGCCTATTTTCAGGCATGACCCGGGGGAAGGGGATACAGACGAATGCCAACTGGCCTTGAACCAGATTAAGTTGTTGGTGGTATTTTTAATGAATGAGAAAAATTTGGCCAGGACATTGGGGAAATTCCCCAACTCTCCATTGGGGGCTAGCAGACCATCTGGGAGAGATGGCCACTTCTCCGGGAGCGGCAGTGAGGAAGGACGTCTCAGGGACAGGAGCTTTGGCCTCTGCTCCTGTCCTGTCTACGCAGGAGGCCCTGGATGTGGAATCGGTGCTTTCTGTCTTTTCTAGCAGAAAAGAAAAGGTTGTGTCAGATGGAAATTCGCCTGCTTCAGTGGGGTTGCATGTTTTGGATGATGGTGTTCCTTTAGAAGAGCACCAGGCTGATTCTGCCTGTTCCCGTAGGCAGGAGCTTCTGCGTTGCCGTCAGGAGTTGCTCATGCAAGGTGCAGTTGTGGAGGCGGAACTCAAACTGCTACGTGAGGCTCCTCAGGGAGCCTAGGCTGTTACAGACAGGAACAACTCGGACATCGGGATGGACGCCACACAGGAGGAGGCTGTGCTTCCTCCCCCAAAAGATTTGTTGGATTTTCGAGCGGCTGCTACTCCAAGGGATGTTCTAGCAGAAGACTCCCCATTACCAACGGTTTCGGATGGTGAGTTACTCTGGATTCCCACGCCAAGAAAACTAGGATGGGAATGACAAGGTTGGTTTCTCTCCCTTCAGTTGCCTACTCTGCTGTTACGATTGACACTGAGCAATCGTTTTCTTTTTTGGATCGCGCACACTCCAGGAACTGGGGAGATTTGTCCCCCGCACCCCCTACCTCACATGCTGTATCTTGGTCACCTGCAAAAGCTTTGTCTGAGGCTGGTTGGATTGCAGGTCAATCGGGTAAATGGACTCCGGATCCATTGGACCCTTCCTTTTTGAAAATGTGTACTTCTTCTGTGCCTGTGGCCACCACCGTAGATTCTTCACTGAGCTCCACCAAACCCTTGGGTACTTCTAATGTTATACTGTCTAATGTTTCTGTTAATAATGCTGCTTTACCTGTGGTTCAGGATAAGGGTTTACCGAATACTACTGAGCAGGGGTTTAGCTCAGTTCCAACAGCTGATGATCAGGGGTTGCCAGATAAACCTTCCTTATTTAAGTTAGCTGATTTATTTCGGCCGACAGGGGAGCCTGCTTCTTGAAGAAATGCAGTACGATTATTATATAAGCGGGGCTTAGAACAACCACCAGATAGGCTGTTTATTGCTAGAACTTTACTCAAACAGTCTATGAAATATTTTTCCTCAGAAGTTTTTGCATTAATTTCTTTAGGGAATGGAAACTTTGACATTAGCTTCAAACAAGTCTCCAGTCTTGATAGGTTTTGGGCGCAATATGAGAACCTTAAGTCTGACCTTTTATGGGTCCCGTTTCATGCTATTCCCCTCTCTAAACCCTTGATTAAAACTATAACTATTTTATTTAAGAATGAAGGTGTTAATATTGAAGACATCCTATTTTAGTTGAGGAAGAGATGTGATATTTTAGGTAGGCCTACTCCCACGCTGGACAGTGAAAAGATCTGGGATGGTAGTTGGAGGTTAAAGTAAAACTGTTTTCCACTAATTCAGGTCCGGTCCACCTCCCTAGTGTTTTTTTTTTGGGGAAAGATCGAGGGTCTATCTTTTATGCTGGACAACCTAGATCCTGCTTTAAATGTGGGTCCTGGCTGCATTTAAGTTCTGCTTGTGATACCTCTAAGTGCTCTCATTGTTTGGAATATGGCCACTTGGCTACTGCTTGCTTGAACCTTTTTAGATGCAACTTATGTGACCAGACTGGTCATGCTTATGGGAGATGTCCTTGGGCCTCACACAATAGACCTGACTGTCCTTCACACGATGGAATTATTACTCAAGCACAGCGGCTTGTCTCCCAAACTTCTGACAGGCTGGTGCAGCAGAGTACTGATTGTGTTCCGACTCCTGCTCCAGTTGCGCCTCGTCCTGCTAGTCCTGTTGCCCCAATGGAGATTACCTCCCCTGACTCCTTGGTGGATGTTTCTCTGTCTTCTCTTTCTGTCCCTTCTAAGGATTTGCTTGTTGAAGAGTTTGTGGGTCATATGCCCCCCCCCAGATGATGCTCCTTTTCAGGTTATTCAACCTAGGAAATGGAATAGATGTGGTAAGACTATGCCAGAAGTTAACCCTCTTCTTCCTGCCCCTGCTCAGAGAAATCTGGTTAAATTGAGGAACACTTTTTCTCCACTGGAAGAAGATGTGGGTGGGGATTCTGGAGAGGACACTGACTCCTCTTCAGTTATTTCCAATACGGATTCAGACACTAAAATTGATGATTCTATTGCTAAATGCACTAGAAGGAGGCAATTGGGTAAACCTCCTTGAAGAGTACGCTTTGTTGTATTATTGTTTGACCTACCATCCTTTTATTTCCTGCTATGTCTTCTCTAAAGATTTCTACCTTAAATGTAAATGGTTTGAAGGGGGTGAAGAAACGTATTGGTTTTCTTTCGCTTCTTAAAACTTTTGACTTGGACATTCTTTGTTTGTAAGACGTCAGATTGAAGACTTCACAGAAACTATGACATGCCTCTTCTACTTGGACTTTGGGGCCACCATTTTGGTCTATAGGGGAGGAACCTTGTGATGGCTTAGGTATTTTGTTTTTTAATTCTGCTTTTTCTGTTTCCAGATTGGTGGACATTCATCCTGGGAGGGCGCTATGTTTAGATGTCTCTATCCCTATGGCTAGGTTCCGGATAATTTCTGTTTATGCCCCACAAACCAAAGCGCAACGGGTTGCCCTTTTTAAAGACATACAACTGTACTTGCATACTTCCCGATTGGTCGTTTGGTTAGGTGATTTCAATTGTGCATTATCCACTAATGATAGGGGTCTCAAAACGGATAAACTGTTTTGTGACGCGACCGGTCTCAATAGAGTAGTGTCTACGGCTCATTTAATTGATGCTTATAGAAAGTTGTACCCTACGGGTGACTTTACTTTTTTTAAAAATACCCTTAGGACGAGGATAGATTTTGTTTTTGTTTCTTCCATTTTTCAGATACTGCAGGCCTCCTCCAGACCCATTGAATTTTCTGATCATACTGTTCTCACTGTTCTCCTTTCCTGGGATGGGGCCCTGAGATGTCGCAAGAACCTGTGGAGGCTCAATGAAAGTATGTTGGAGGACCAGGCCCTTAAAAAATTCTGGTTGAGAGACTGGGCGGCCAGGATATCTGTGGTAGAATGCTATGATTCCATATCAGAATGGTGGGAGGATACCAAACGGGGGTGGAAGCATTTTTTTCTACATAGAGCGCAAGTTAAGTCTCAGACAGATTATTTATCTTATTTACAACTTAGACATCAGTTACAACATCTAATATCCTTAGCTGAAACTTCAACACATGACTATAGCTCCCATATTGCGAATTTAAAAAAGCAAATGATGGCTGTACAATATAACAGGGGCAGATCTTTAAATCAGGAATTACGTTTTGGCACCAGTATGTCCAAACACTCATTCGACCCCTTTAAAGAAAGTCATCAAAGGGTAAACTCTAGACTTATTACTGCCCTCAAGGATTCCTCTGGACATCTTGTGGGTGATCTGCAACACCTTTTGTCTGTGGTGGAACATTATTTATCCACTAGTTTGACTCCAGATACTATCCTGGATGACACGGCTGTTACTACTATTTTATAAGAATTACAGCTACCAGGCTTCTCCCGAGATCAACAGCAGGAACTAACCATAGATGTTTCTTTGGAAGAAGTACAATCTGCAGTTGGTTTGTTGCATTCTAATACGGCCCCTGGCATGGATAGTCTGGGCACTGGGTTCTACAAAACCTTTATTTGGACTATTGGGCCTGTTTTGGTTCTTCTTTTTAATCATATTTTACATACTGGAATTTATGCCCCCTCTATGAGAGAGGTGCTCTTGCTTCTCCTTTATAAAAAAGGGGACAAAACGGATATTAGTAATTGGCGTCCACTCAGCTTGTTGAATACGGATATGAAACTTTTGAGCAAAATCCTTTTGTCACGATCAGCCAGGATCACTCCACTGCTTCTTCATCCTGCACAAACTTGTGCAGTGAAGGGTAGGAAGCAACAGGATAATCTGATATACCTATGAGAGATTTTTTCTAGAGGAGAGCTTGGACAGCTACAGGGGTTTGCTATTGGCCTTGATCAAGAGAAGGCTTTTGATCGTGTCTCTCACACCTTTCTCTTTTTGGTTTTGAAGGATTTTGGTTTGCCAGAGATGTTTGTTTTTTGGATCGCTGCTATGTATCAGAGGGCAGTAATTATCTCTAATGTAAACGGCTGGTTGGGGAGGAAACTGGCCATCACGAAGGGGGTTAGGCAAGGTTGCCCACTGAGTCCGACTTTATATGCCTTTTCCATTGATATTTTTATTAGATTATTACAGGCAAACAACAGTCTTTGCAGTCTGGACATGATGCAGAATAGGCCTTTGCAGTCTGTATTGGCTTATGCTGATGATTTGGTTTTATTGTTGCCATCTCAGTTTTCTGTTCCGGAGTTACAAAAATCCATACATCTGTTTCTTAGTGTTTCAGGCTCCAAGGTTAATTATAATAAGTGTTCTGGAGTAGTTATAGGTTCTACGCAAGTGCCTGATTCTGGTTGTATAGCTGGGATTTCAGTCTCCAAGGACCCTATTAGAATCTTGGGGATTTTTTTGGCGCAGGGGATATGGCTGGATACAATTGGGATAGGACTTTATCGAAGGGTTTACGACTCGTGGGGGAATGGAAAGGTATGCAGATTTCGAAGAAAAAATTAGTTTTATTGATTAAAACGCTCCTAGTTCCTGTTTTTTTATGTCTTAGTTATATTTTTCCAACCCCTATGCGTATGTGGACGCAGATTTGTAGTATTTTTTTCCAGGCATTCTGGGGATCTTGATTAAATCTCATTAAACAGGAATTCACTTATCTTCCAGTTCCTGAAGGAGGGGTTGCTATGATACACCCTATTGCTTATTTTTTTCCGTCTATTTTTTACTTATAATTTGGGTTTGGTCTTTAAACCGGGGTGGCTTCTTTGGAGACCCTTTATGGAGCAGTGGATTGATCTCTGTCACTTTGGGTGGCAGGAGAAAAAGTTTAGAGTTATTTCTAGACTAAGGGAATTGCCTATGTATATGAAAGATTGTATGAGACTGCTTATCAAATGGGAAGTTTCTATACAGTTATTGCAGTCTTACGATAGGAAGAGGTTGTATACACATATACTCTCAATGGAACGTATCTCTCCGGTTCAGTTCCCAGAGTATCCACAGGACAGACAGGTTATAATTTTACAGTATCTCACTAATAAGCATATCCCTCCGTATATCTGGGATTGTGTTTGGTTGGGGAATTATGGTAAATTAGGGGTCAAAAACAATAGTAAACATAAACAATTGTCTGAGAGATATTGTCCTAGACCTATGTGTATACACATCTTAGAAACTCAATGTCATTTATTTCTTGACTGTTTGTATATTAAACCTTTTTGGGATGTATTGGCAGATTGCTGGAAGGTTCCTGAACTTAGATCTTTAGATTATCCTATGCTTATGTTTGGTCCTTTTCCTAATACTTTTGTTCAATATAATAGTGATACTATGTATGTTATCTTTTGTCTTTTGAGATTTCACATTTGGCAGTCCAGGTGTCTGTGGACCCTGCAACAGAGACTTATTACCCCTGCAGAACTGGTAGCCACTATTTGTAATGCAGTGGCTGGCCTTATGCGTTTTGACTCTACTAATGGACCTCCTGCACAATTTCTGAATTATTGGCTTAATTGTGCCACATGGGCTAAATAACTTTAGTTTTTTGGTTATTTTTTTCATGTTTTGTTCTATTCCTTGCTTTTTGTCTCTTGCCTTTCAGTGTATATGTATTTGTTTTTGTTGTAATGAAGTCCATTCTTTCAATAAAATTCCCCTACTCTTTTTCGATAAGTGCCATGGGATCTTTACCATCCACCTGAACTACCACCAATCCAGCTAGATGGGACCTTGGTTTAACGTCTCATCTGTACATTTTCAATATATTAAAGATATGTATTCTGAATATATATATGTATATATATTTATATATATTGTATCCCTAGTGGGTCTATCAAAACGTGGGGGAGAATATGACATTAAGTTCATGGCCAAGGGCGGAAGAACCAGTAGGGATGCCATAGAGGGTGACAGGGGAATGGTGGCAGTTAAAGGATTCAGTTGCTCTCAGTGGAGGTGCCTTGCCCATGGGGACAGAGCCAATTGGCCTTGGTACACAGGAGTCAGCATTAATGAACCCTGTCCCAGACCCCAGGTGACAAAAACCTTGGCACCTGCCCCAGAGGTAACACAGTCTGCCTTCTCTTTGTGGGCTGTGTACCAGGGAAATGCTGTGGTGCTCAGGAAACATTCCCAGCAACTGAATGCATCCCATAACTTACAGTCAATACCTCCCATGGCAAGTAGGGCACTGTGGCACCACTGGTGAGGTGCCAGGGCAGTTGCCACCTGTGGTCTGGGACAGCATCCATCTCTGCTGTCTCCCATGTACCCAGGCTGATTGGCTCTGTCCCTGTTGGCATGGCACATCTGCCAGGTGCCTCCTCTTAAGCCTCCAACTGCTGCTGTTCCTGCATCACCCCTATGGCACCCTCACTGGTCCCAAGCCCCAAACTTGCAGCACCCCACTCAGCTCCTATTGAGGCAATGAAACAGGGCCCTTAGACAAGCTCATGGCTGATCTAAATTCAGCCCCCCTCTTGCAACCATGACAGGGCTTGTAAAATGCCAAATAAGGGGATGCTGCAGTCCTGCAGTGGCCCAAAACTGCCTTGCAACTTGGTGCAGTGGCACTTCAGCTGCAAGGGTGTTGCAGGGCAGCTTTGGCATAAGGCATTTCTTTTTTAATGCAGCCTGCATCTGAAAATCAGGATTGCCATAAGGTTTGCTGTAAGGTGTCATTTGCATCAAATTCTTTTCGTGCAATCACCTTGTGCCATATTTTGAGCATTTAAAATTGTGCCCATGGAGTGAAATGTTCCAGCAGACTTTGGAACTTTAGTTTACATGGTCACAATACAGGGATTTCACAGCAGAAAGGGTAAGGAACATTATGGCAACTGCAGGTTAGGGAACTTGAATACTGCAGATGTTTTCCCCACAATACTGTAGCTATGCACTGGACATCATAGGGAACTCTTGACTGTCAACAATGTGCATTGGGAGGGGCAGCTGGGGATCCAGAGGTTGTTCTCAAATGCTCTGCTAAGACCGGACAACTGTTGTAATTTTGGCTGTCATAATCCACAGACATCTGAGTGCACACACTCCAGATTGTGTAGGTTAAAATAAGGTGAGACACAGTTCATATTAGGGTATACTTTTGGTAAGTAGCCACAGTTCTGTAAGGTGGGTGTGCCAAAGTAGTAAAGCCTTGGTAGGATGTGACTGTGATTATGGATGTAACAATGTTTATGGGAACAGTAAGCTATGTGTTGAGAGGAGCAACTGTACAAGAGGCCACAGGAATTGTCTGGCATCCAATAACAGTAGTTGACTCTGCAAGTGAGTGCACTTCATTGTACAGCCACATCACCATGCAGCAGTGTGCAAGCAGTCACTGAGGCAGGAAAGCAGAGTGGATGGGATGTGTTGGGGGGGGGGGGGGGGGGGTGGCTTTTACCAGATCTTCACACAAGTAGATATAAACAATGTATAGTTGTAAAATTAAGTCAGTCAGCACTCCTTCTCCCTTTTCATCCCACACATTTAAGATTTTGATGTTCATACTTCTAGAGTGTGATCAGTTAAACAAGTACTGTTTAGTCATAGTACCTAATCAAGGAGGGTCTGCCCATGGCAACACAGGTTTTGCTGACAGAGACTGCAGGGTAGTGGTGTTATCCTCCAGGCCTGATGAATTTGTGGAGGGGAGATGGATGAGGTGGGCACTACCTCAACGCAGGATACCTGATTAGGCACTGGGGACATGCAGCTGTCAAGTGCTGTGGGTTCCGGTGGGGCTAAGGAAAGCACTGGCATTGATTGAGGTGTATTTGTGCAGCCTCCCCCCCAAGCTGAATAGTCAAATGGTTTGAAGGAAAGGGGCATGACTGTTGGAGGTGAGAAGTGCAGAAAATGTTGGTTCCTCATCCTCTCTGGAGTAATCATTTGTGCAGCTGTCGCTGCTAGAGTGGATGAAGTGAATACAGTGCTCTCTGCAATGCCTGGCTTGATTCCTATTTTTTCAACAGGTTTTTGGGGGAAGGGTCTACTGTTCCTCCCCGGGTCATGAGGAGCAGGCTGAGCATGGCTACCTTGGTAAACAGGGGTCACATTCATAGGTGCCATTGGTGCTGTACAGAGATTTACACTGGCCTGCTGGTCACAGGCTGGGGTACTGGTCTCACTGCTTGCTACCCTGGGCCATTAAGTGTCCAGGAATGCAGTCATAGCTTCATACATATTAAAGATCTTTGGCACCCCATTCACCACCATATGTATAGTAGCTGGATACTGCAGCATAAAGGGTATGCCAAGCTGACATAGCCATTGCTGCATAGTAGTATATGCCCTCCTGTGGTTAGTTAGATCCCATGAGAAACCTGGGAATATCATGACCAGGTAGCCTTGCCTCTCAAGGCATCCCAGATCCATGGATCTCCGTAAAATGTCCTCTTTCACATAAAGTAGATGAATTCAGCAAGATGGGTCTTGTTTTCTTGCCCTTCTTAAGAGGGGGTGAGAGACCTGTGGGCTCTTTCTGTCTCAAAGTGCATGTTCCTGGGGAGCTTGAGGAGAGAGAGCCGGATGTGACACAGAAAACAGTTTGGGTCATCAAGCTTAACCTTTTTGGGAAGACCCATGAACCACAGATTGTTGCATCTCCCTCTATTTTTAAGATCATCCAACTCGTCCTGAAGCTGGTACATGCTCTTGGCCTGGTCTCTTAGCTGAGCCCAGAGGTGATAAGTAGCTGTGTCAGTGCCACTGCAGTTCTGTTCTATAGTGACAATTCTGTCTTCTAGCCCCTGGGTGGCCTTGCTGTTTGACACAGATGAACCCCTAATTCCATCCATGCCTGTGAGAAGCTGAGCAAACATACCTTCTTTGCAGTCAATATACATTGCTGTTGTTATATCTCTTTGGTGGGAAGAATACAGGTAGCACTGTGAGGGAACTTTGTTGACATACTGCAGTACATCAGGCAAACTGAAGTGGAAAATAAAAACAAGTCACTTTAGCAGCCACTAAACTTAACTGGATGAATTATTTTATATTGTAAGAGGGCACTGGGAGACTTGAGGATTACATAGGATTTAACTTCCAGTCATACAGAGTAGAAAACCTAAGCAGCCATCTTAGTTGAGCTCAGGCCATGTCCCCTTCTGTCCAAGGGTGCCGGAACATGGTAAAAGCTGAGGGGGCTGAGAATCAAAAGGGCACTTATAAGGGAACAAAGGGCACTTTTTCTACTAGTTTTTGCCATACAGAAATAAAAAGTGGAGGGGCTACCGCCCCTTCCGCCCCCACGGTTCCGGCACCTATGCTTCTGTCTACTTTTATAGCAACTCATTCAAATTTCACCAGATTTCAGACATTTAAACTACAGTTCACATGGCTATGTTTTCAGTTTTCCAAGTCTCTAGCTTTAAAATGGATGGAGTTATAAGTAGTTAAACTTTCTGAAATGTTTTAATTAAATGCTGAGAATAGGTAAAGTACAAAATTATAAACACCTGTAACTATAACTTGAGGGCACAGTGCGAATACATTTGACCAATTCATAGACCTTTAAAGGGGCTTGCATGTGCCAACTTCTTAATCTCTTGCTTAAATACAAACATACCTGCTCGATTACGCTGCTAGCAGCCCTTATACTGCAGCTGCCCCTCCCTTGGCCCTCCCCCTTACCCTGTCTCATCCTTGTTTGAAGCAGTCCACTGTTCTGCAGGATACCACTTTCTCTGGTAATGTGTTCCACCCAGACTCCACCCTTTCCATAAAGAAGTGTCTCCTCATTTCACTCCTGAACCTTACCCCTTTCAATCTCAGCTCTTGCCCTCTAGTGCCCATTTCCTTTATTTGAAGATCCCCACCATACCTGTCATATTTATTCCTTTCATGTACTTAAATTAGATGATATTCATGTTACAAATTGCTAAAAATGCAAAATCATATCAGTACTTAAATGTAGAATTCCACGAGTCTGTGAAAATTATGGACTTTTGTGAGAATATCATGGAAGCCATTGCCATGATTTTCCCCCCTTCATACTCCTAATCTGCAATGGATGAGACTGGAAAAGGCTTGTGAGACTGGTAATTACTGGTTGAATTCATAGAGCACTCCATTGTTAAAGCAGCAGGAGGGTTGGGGGACATTGGAGGACCACAATGCTAATGCAGGTAAGCTGATTTGCCTACATGCAGTAAAGGTCAATTGAAAGGGGTCCATAGCCAAACACTGCAGCAAGAAGGAGGAACTGACATGTGTGCACATTGTGATTAGGCATACAAGTTCTGAAGATATGAGGAGGTCTGTCATTGACTTAGAGATGTTCCTAAGAAAAAGATATTCAGAGGGATCCTCTCCAAGGCCCATGTGGTCCAGGAGCCAGTGAGGAATGACAGTGACAGAAATTAGACAAGCTAGCTAACATTTGCTATGATTCTGTTGAAAGCAGGAGGGTCTTCATTTTCTGATAAGATAGAGAGCATTCTGGAAGAAAGAATGCTTTATTTGCTCAATATGTGCTGCAGTTGTGCCAATGGGAAGAATTGGTCATGTTAAGGGACAGGTCAGTCTGGAGGGGTTTAAATAAAGGTTAGTGTTTGTGAAATGCAAGGGTTTACTAAGAAAACAACAGATAAGCAGTGTAGCACAAGAACTGTACATGTCAAGGTGGGCCAAGAAGTACAGAGGGAAAATAACTTCAACTTTAGTGCAAATCATTTAAAAATTACACCCAGCTAAACTGACTAGCCTGAAACCTTGATTTACTTGACAGTCAAGGACTTCGTGGCATGAAGAGATACATATTGTAGTGGGGAAATAAAATGACTTGTTCACCATGAAGGGGGAATTCTGGCAATTCCCATGGATCTAGTCTGTCAGGAAGAGGAAATGGTGGCTTACATTTTAAGGGGGGGGGAGTAACTCTGAAGAACAAGAAGGATATCAGAAAATTAGCAGATTCACTGATTCTGTCTGGTCAAGGTAAGACAGAAAAATAGAGGCATATCAGATTAATTTGAAATGACCTCCCCCCCCTTTGAAACCATGCTAGCTTGGGTCTTGTAACCCATTGGACTCAAGATGTTCCACAATTTGTTCCTTCAGCAGCAATTCCATTTCCTTTCCCACCACCTACTGTATGTCAGACTGACTGGTCTATGATTGCTAGCTTTCTTCCTGCTACCACTTTTGTATAGTGGGACTACACCTGCCCTCCTCTAGTCTTCCAGAACCACTCCTGTTTTGAGTGAGTTGTTAAATAGGACTACCAGAGGTGCAGCTAGTACCTGCCTGAGCATGTTCAATACCCTTGGATGCACCCTATCTGGCGCCCCATTGCTTTATTGCACTACAGATGAAGCTGCGTAATAGGGATGGCTCCATGAATGAGCTGTTGTCCCTATTAAGTGGACGTTCCAATTAACAGATCTATGTTTTGTATTGTAATCATCATCTGTGTCACAACATAACATCAATTACAATGAAACAACAGAGTCAGATAGTAAAATACAATTAAGGCTTTTTATTGTTGTGCATTTCTGTGCATGTATTATTTTTTTTGTTTTGTTTGCTCTGCAAGTGCTCAAAAGTTACACCAAAAAGTAAAGTTCAGTTTCAATCATTGCGATAAAAAAAGTATGTGATTGAGCTCTGTTTTGAATCAGTGCTGATCCTACCTGAAAGGCAGCTCTCCACAGCTGTGAGTGCTCCCCAGGATACAATGTTACCATTCTGTGTGCACCAAGTCATCAGTGCACTACAGTGCTCAATAGCATCCTTGTTCAAAATAGGATCGGGGATTGGATCCTCCTCTGCCTCCAAATCATGTTGTGTTTCTTGTGTTCCCACATCCAGTCTCAGATGTTTGACTGTTTCACAGATTTCACCATATGTTGTCTCTCCCTCTGTTTTGACATCAATGTCAATGTCCACACATTTGGAGAACTCATCCTCAGTCATGTACGCTGGTGGCTGAACATCATAAAGTGGATCCTCTGCTGCTGTTTGATCTGGTTTGTCCACAGGTTCCCCAATGCTACCCTTAAACCCAGCCTTCTTAAAATAGTGCAGGAGTGTAGTAGGGGAGATAGATTGCCAGGCTTTGGCTGCCATGTAGATGGCATCCAGGATAGTCACTGCTTTAGCTATTGCAGATGCAGCCAACTCCACTCCTAGGTCCTTGATGTTTTGTGGCAAAAAAAAGAAACAATTTTAATGTGGGGGTACATCTCCACAACATCAGCAGGGTGTGCAGAGCAATTGTCCAAGAACAGTAGGACATAGCACCATTTTCATTTCAGCTCACTCTCCCACATGCCCAGCCATTCATGGAATAACCACCCTGTCATTCACGCATTCGCTGAAGAATAGTAAGCAACCAGCAGTGTAGCAAGATGGTGAGATGCAGTATAGTACAGTGGTTTAAGGATCTGAGCTGCAAATCTGTTGACATCCAGCAGACCAGACCTGGGTTTGTATCCCACAGCTTCCACTTGCATACTGTGTGACCCTGAGCAAGTCACTTAACTTCCCTGTGCTCCCAGGTTGCACCTGTAAAAAAGCTTTCAGCTTAGTGTGCTACTCCTGGTTAAACAACTAAAAAAAAAAAATGATCTCAGGGAAAACAATGAGGTCGCTTACTTTTACCAATGACAAGCAAGGGATGCTTGTCTGTCCTATCCATATTGGCGCATACCAATAGAGAGACTGTGTCCTTCACTCCCCCCGCCACAAACAGTGCTGTTTGTTTGTGCACATGACTAGGGTCAGGATACCCCCTGAAGTACAGTCCTGTCTCACCCACATTGTACATACACCTAGGGTTGTAATCTTTAAGAAGGGTGGGAAGCACGGCTGAGACCCAGTCTGATGCTGCACCAGTGTCTGCATCAGATTTTTCATTGTGCTCCTTCTTGTACACAACTGAGTTCCTCTGTTTCCACCTCGCCAGTCACCCATCGGTGTCCTTGAAGTTATCATGTCCAAGTTGTGAGGCAAGCTCCTTTGCTTTTTTTTTTTAGCAGTGTGCCTGACAGTCTGGCACCATGGCTAACAGAACCGCTAAACCAAAAAAGGAGGGCGTCTTCCACCTCACCGTCCTTGCCCTTGTGTTTGCGTTTCCTTGCTGAGTTAACATTTGAATGCCACTCAGTCAGGATAGCCTTTCTGTTTTGGCTTATGTGGCCCATTTGACTTTTAGAAATGCCAAAATCTTTTGCCAGAGAAGCTAGAGAAGAATTAGGAATTTGCAAAACTTTGATTACTTTCACTCCCTCCACAAGTGTGAGCTCTACTCACTTGGAAGCCATGATCACAAAATGAGTACTGCACCAAGACACCAGACTTTTTCTAGTAAAAACATCCCAATTAAGTGGCCCAGGTGTCCCTTATAACCAGATTAGCACATAATGAAAGTCAATTGGGAACCAATTGGTTACTGGAGAAACGTCCCTATTAAACAAACATCCCCATTAACCCATGTCCCTACTAAGTGGATTGTACTGTATTGTGTTCCTTTATTTCTTTCAGGACAACATGGAAACAGGAACAGGGAGTTAACCCTGCCACCAATACTACAACAGCAGGGAAGTTACAAACATCCACATTTTTGGACAGTTTTCAAAAAAAATTTGCAAATAAGTATATAGTGAAATTATGAACCTGTATAACTTAAATGTTACTAAAGCAAATCCCTCTATGTTTAACAGTTTATATAACCTTTCCATGAATATTATGCATATATATTTGCACATATCTAGCTCCAAAGTAGGCTGGGTTCTAAGCAGATAAATATTTTCACAAAATGCCCCCAACAAAATAAAATGCCAGTGTTTGAGCCCCAATAAGTTGGAAACCACCCATCCAAATTTAAAATCTGTCTTGTCCTTAGGACATCTAAGAACAAATAATCATGCCAAATTCAAGCGTTTTAGCTTAATAGATGGTTAACTCATTACCAAATAGACACATTTCAAAAATTACATGAAATTTCATGGAATTCCAAAGAACAACATCAAAATCCAGCAAATCAGAATTTAAGAATGCCACATAGCCTTAACTGACAGTGATAGCACTCTTACTAGCCCTGCCTATCTGATTTGTGCTATCAAATTTACTTCTTTACCTATGTTGCTGGCAAGGGATGGCAACATGCTGCCACTGAGTAGCTGCTCATCCAAAATGTCTTTATAAAATGTAAGCTATTTATGGTCCTTGTATGATGGCAAAATTCTTCTAAAACAAATTCAAAAACACCCATAGAAAGTATATATTTAAGGGTTCATAAAGCAGCACTGCATGTTAATGGTGACACTTTTTACTGTGTGTTTTATATTTTATTTTAGATTGTCCTTATTTTTGTGTAGTAAGAATACACTTTTATTCACTTTTTTGAATTTGCTTTATTTTTTTTTTTTTACATTTAAAATAATAAAAGGAGTGCTCCTTTTTGAAGTCTTTCCTGAGGTTTACATCAGCATTCTCAGATGCTTTTGAACATCTAGTATTTAACAAAACTTTTCTTGTAACTAAAATGAACCAGCAAGCAATTGACACAGATCCCTAAACTTAAGGAATGCTTCGCATTCAAAAACAGCTAAAAATACATATTAAACCATGTGGATAACCATTGTAAAAGATGCACTCTTGTTATTTTTAAGGCCAGGATATTCAAAGGGGTTCCACCGGGCACAATAGTGTTGTGCCAGCACAACCCCGCATTGCACCCCAGCGGGATATTGAGAAGGCTGCCCAGTGCAGCGCAAACCTCAATGTACCAGGGCACAATGCTAATGCATGCAGTGCAAATGCAGGGGGCATGCCCATGCATATGCAGCACATCCAGATATTCAGCCCAGGATGTGCGGCACATATGCTGGCACAACCCTGCATTGCGCAGCATAGGGGAGCTCAAAGTTGAGCCCCATAAAAGATGGCACAACTCCAGGCCACCCACAGGTGGGCTGCAGTATTGCAGGGTGCAACAAAGCAGCCCAGCTGTTTGTGGTCATCCGCCCACCCAGAACACCGTTGGCAAGCACACACATCCCTGGTAGTCCAGTGGCCCCCCCCTTCCTGAGTCCCCGAATCCCCGACTAATGTCATGACAACCCATCCCTGGTGGTCAAGTGGTCCCCTTCCCAACCAAGTCCCTAAGTAATATAATAAGACTGTCCCTGGTGGTCTAGTAGAACCCCCTCCTGCCCCTAGCTGTGATCATAGTAATCCACCGTATGGATAAGCCATGGTGATCTAGTGGCAGCCCCACCCCTCCCACCCACAGTGGACCCCTTGCCCAACACTCTCCCCCCATCAGTGGTGGGTGGCTGCAACCTGCCCGCATACTTCCTGGCCACCCACCGACTGACAGGTACAGCATGGGCTGTAAGCCCATTGGTCCCCAGTGTGGACCTATAGCCTTGCAGGGCATAGTGTACCAGACAGTTCCAAATATGTGAATGACTTCATTCACATATTTGGGGCTGTCTGGTACAGTATGCCCTGCAAGCCTATTGGTACACATTGGGGACCAATGGGCTTACACCCCATACTGTACCTGTCAGTCAGTGGGTGGCTGGGTGGAATGCAGGAGGGTTGCAGCCACCCACTGCTGGTGGAGGGCGGGGCGGCAAGGGTGAGGGTGGGTGGGAGGTGGGGTGCCACTGGATCACCAGGACTTATCCATATGGTGGATTACCATGATCACAGCTAGGGGCGGGGGGGTCCACTAGACCACCAGGGACAGTCTTATTACATTACTTAGGGACTCAGGTGGGAAGGGGACCACTTGACCACCAGGGATGGGCTGTCATGACATTAGTCGGGGATTCAGGGACTCGGGCGGGGTGGGGCCATTAGACAACTACCAGGGCTTTGTTTTGTTCCATTGCAGCAATCATGGTTTCAGGCGGGGGATGCCCCAGGATCCCCACTGCACACATCATGCTGTGCAGGGCACCAGGTGCAAGTCACCATGCTGTCCTGCGCAAGGCATGCAAATGGGGCCATAATGACATGCAAATGGCCCCATGTGTGCCTTGCATATCTTATGGCCTCATTTGCATACCTCCTGCTGAATATCGCTGGTGATGCACCTAGCGCAACTGCATTTGCACTGGTGCATCCCTGTGCTCCTTCTCTGTGGCTTGCTCTGGTGCAGTGCCACTGCGCCATGTACAGTTTGTGTACCAACCTTGCCATATTCAATGGTGCTGCGCCATGGCACATCACCATTGACTATCGCCTGGTCCTGGTCCTGGAGCAGTCCAGTTGCACTGCAGCCAGGCTTGCACCACTGCCTGGTGCAGTCTGAATAGCTGGGCCCAAGTGTTAAAACAGAATCAAAAAGGACAAAATGGGTACCTTACAAGGCAGAAGATAATGGCTCATCTAACATAAAATAAAAGTAATGGTCAAAATGTTTACCATAACATGCACTACTGCTAAAAGAAAAAAAAAACCAAAAAACTTTTAAACCCTTTAATATCTTGATATTTCTAAAGCCAGGTATAATGCTAAAGCAATCATATTAAATGAAGCAGATAGCACTGAGGGGTAATGGACTATGAAAGGAAGTAAGGCATCCTGAGGCAAAGTAGAGAGCTTTTAATGTATTGCCATGGTCCTTTAAGTCACCATAATGACCATGTTTTACGAGTCATATTATTATAATAAATCATACATGCCATACTTTGATTCAAAAAGATACAGCTGCATCTTATTATTTCATTAGTGTTTCGTACCATGGGATATATATGTGAAGGTAATTTGATTTTATCCTGTAAGTGTTAACACATGCTAGGTGGTAATTCAACTTGCATAAAATCAATTGTTAGGTTTAAGATTTTAAACTATTTTTTGAAGTTCTCCCTTTTCAGTTTTATTAGTGATACAGTTTATTTTGAAATCATGCAAAGGTATTCACAGAAAATTACCATTGTATTTAATTTGCATCCCCCTTCCCTTTATTAGCATCTAGCTGTTGTTCTGTATATCTCTCATTGCTACTGAGAGACTGATATAACACTTCCGTATGCCTAGTAGTTAGGTTTTCCCATTGCTGATAATGGTCTCTAAGCAGTGGTATAATGGTGTCTTTCAGTGGCCTGCAACTGATTTAGAGTAGCAGGCTAATCTGGAATATTAGCATGCTAAATGATTATCCCAATTAGGCAAGTCTTATTTCTGTTACTAGTAAAAAAAGTTTCAAAAAGCATATCAGTGCAACTTGTCTTATGGATCCCATTGGTGATCACAGAACCTGTCAGTAACATGAATGTATCCTAAATATGCAGGTGGCACATTATTTATGAAATAGTAGTCAAGACAATATTGTGATATGCTTGCAAGACATTATCATCAATAGCAAGTTTTTACTGCAGTTCTATGATTGATTTGAGGACTGCACACAAAAATATAATTTTTGCCTTAAACGTAGCCCTGATAATGGGTAAATATATTTCTAAGATTATGGGTGAAGGCTTCCTGGCCACACTATTCGAAAGGTTAGCAAGGTACTAAAAGGAATAGCACCACACTAGCTGGACATATCTAAAAGGAGTGGATCCATTTTAAAAGTGCCTCATAGCACAACACTCAATGGCTAGCACATCTGCACTAAATACACCACTGGGCCAATGCAAATAAGGTAAGAATACTGCATACAATGAGCAGAGGTATAGTTAGAGGACAATAAAAAAGCTAACAGGCCTCTGAGGCAATGCTTTTTGCCCCATCCAAAACCCTACTTTTATAAGTGTGCAAAGTGGTGCATGACCCCAGACCCACCCTGTGGTAGCACTGGTGAAAAACAATGTACTGAAACCCTCTCCCTCATGCACCAGTCCCAACTGTACACAGCACACATAACCTGGTAGTCTGGTGTTACTCCCATGGTACCCCCACCCACCCCAATCTGCCATGAAATGAAACATATTCTAGTAGTGTTTTTTTGATACTCCACTGCTAAATTGATCACTAATAAAAAACACACACTGATTTATTCAGCTAGAGTATTGCCAAAGAGGGGAGGTGAGGATTTGAGCCACCTGTCATCTCGGGGAGGGGGGGGAGTTGGTTTTGGTTGCTTGAGGATGGGAATATAGCTGGACTCCATGTATGCATTAATTAAAGATTAGTGAGGCAGGGGGTATCACTGGACACCAGGAAGTGATTTGTTTCAAGCAGTGTGAGTGGGGGTACCACTGGATGACAGAGATTTATGGGTATAGAACAGTG
Source organism: Neoceratodus forsteri (assembly GCA_016271365.2). Lineage (NCBI taxonomy): Eukaryota > Metazoa > Chordata > Ceratodontiformes > Ceratodontidae > Neoceratodus > Neoceratodus forsteri. The sequence continues at coordinate 126,711,082 of CM028136.1, read as the reverse complement.
CAAGAGATGGGAACTATTGGATGTCAGAAAATACCATTTTAGGATCAGGAGGCAGTACAGCACACTGCATGACAGACAATAATGATTTGGGGCAGGATGAGGGAGTGAACTACCACCAGATGCCAGAGACTTACTGGCTCAGAGATGGGGTGAGGGAGGTGATGCCATTGTATTTCATGGCTCCTTCACACAGGTAATGTGATGGCAGAGAGCAGCCATGAAAATCAGGTACTGTTTGCCATTAAAAGTACTGATTATCTAAAGTAGTGTTCAACTGTTATTACATTTCCTTATAAAAAAGTATGGAAATGAACTGCAAAAAATAAAATTTATGCATCACTTAGATTTGAAGCACAAAGCCTTAAAAGTAAAGACATGCAATGATAAGGGAACAAAAGTTCCCTGAGCCTTCTTGAATATGTGGCATGCTGTTTTGCACCACATCATTGGCATCGCCCTAACTTTGGCATCCTCTCTCCAAGCTTTTGAATGTAACTATTTTTCCGTGCCAGGAAAGACAGTGTCATATTTAGGCTATCTCCAATGATGAGTCATATGCTCATTTAAACCCAGAGAAACAATATTCCCCAGATGCAATTCAATTCAATGTTTTTCATCAACAATTTTGTCATTTCAACATACATACAAAAAAGTTTTTAAAAATGTGAATACATTGGTAAAAAACATTTAGGCAACATAACATAATAAGTTGAAAAAAACATTGCTAATTCTCCAATTAGGGTAAAAGTGACAAATGTTGAGAAATTAACCATTAAGGTTTCCCTAACACCCTACCCTCACAAACCAGGCAGGAGAGCAGGTGCGGGGTGTGCCTTGGGCTTCTCATGCCTAATGCTCACCCCATTCCATCTGTAAATAAGGTCAGATGTGTAGACTTTATGAGAATGGGGTGAGCATTAAGCTTGAAGCCCAAGACACCCTCCTGCTCTTCACCCTGAGTTTGTGAGGGTGGGCTGTCAGGGAAACCTTAATGCTTCATTTCCCAACCTCTGTCACTTTGACCCTAACTGGAGCATTAACAAAGTTTGTTGCAACTTATTTCCTTACTTTTTGAGATAGCATAATACTCGGTATTACTCGGTTACTCAGGTGGAAGTAGACTTCTAGCCCATCGGGACCACCTTCCCCACACCAGGTGGGGGATATTAGCTTTCCCTTTGAAGTAGGTAATCATCCACTGCCTTTTTAAATTCTACTTTATTGCTTGCTTCTGCTATGTGGTTAAGGAGAACATTTCACATTTCAGAGGCCCTATTTTTTTAAAAAAGTGTCTACATTTGTTAGTTGTGGATTTTGGAATGAGAATCTGTTTCTTGTGGGATCTCAAGTTTGCTGTTTTGTTAACTTGAACAATTTTATATCATACTAACATACTAAAATGCCAGCAGAATAGGCCTAACGGTCTTTCGTGTCTGCTCGTTTGGTCAGCCCCCACCCTGGGTGCTGACCTTGCTGTCCCCCTCGCCTTCTCTGGCTTCTCCCTTCCCAGTTCCGGATATTCTTGCTGCATTGGATTTTGCTTCCTGAACCCTTCCCCTGTACCTGTCCCACCCCCTATCCCTTCATAAGATCTTGGTCCTTACAAATGCAAACACAGATCACCCCTATCTCTCTTAAGTTGGAGATCATAGAGACCAAGAGCCTTTGCCCTGTCTGGATAGGGCTAGTTGGTGAGTCTCGGGATAAGCTTAGTGGTTCTATACTGTAAGCTTTCAATATTTTTTTTGTCTTTTACAAAGTAGGGAGCCCAGAATGACACAGCATAGTCCGTGTGAGGTCAAATGAATGCTTTACAAAGTGGCATAGTGCAGGCTTCATTCCTAGACAAGAAAGTTCTTTTAATAGCATTAATAATGCAGTCTCCAGTAAGCGTAACACTCCTGCATTGGTCACCTGGTGTTAACTGGTTGTTTATTATGACCCCTAAGTCTTTTTCAGTAATTACTGAGTTAATTTTACTTCTGCATAAAATATATGTGATGTTTGAATTTTTTGCCCATATGTGAATGATTGAACATTTATCTGTGTTAAATTTCATTTTATTTGAATAAGTCCATTTTTCATTGCTTGCAAATCTGATTAAACTTGGGAAATTTTATTTTCCATATCAACCTCTGATGACATTTTTATGTTGTCTGCAAATTTGGTAACTGAGCTATTTACACCTATGTGTAAATCACCAATAAAAATGCCAAACAGAGCAGGGCCCAGCAGTAATCCCTGCGGTACCCCGCTATTGACAGCCACTGGGGTAGAGACAGCATCCCTTTTATTTAACACACTGTGTACTTTTTGTTAATCAATTTGTCACCCATTGTATGGTGAAGTCGTTAAAGAGGAACTTTCATGATGGTTCATAAAGTTACAGCTTATAGTCATTAAATGCAGTACTAGACTTGAAAAGATGTATGCATTTGTTATGTTTGGCCAAGGTTTACTCTGCCTTCCATAATTTGGATTTGTTTGTGAGCCCTGCTGCACTTGCCTTGGCTGTTCAGCTGCTGGGCTGCTAGCTCCTGATGACATCACTGTAGGGTAGAGGAGTGACTCGTACTGTGCAGTACCATACAGTTGCAACAATGTTGCAAAGGGAAACTACCAGTATTCAGTGTACATATTGTGTTTCCTCTTCCCCAAGACACCCTGATAGCAATGCATTATGCCAAAATCCAAATGTCTTGCCAGTATGTTTTTTTTTTGGTGAAATTGACTGTGCCCTATTGTGATATCAGCAGTACAGCCCTGGGCCCATAACAACACCAGGCTTGCTATAGAAGCTCTGGTACACCCTGCCATTTTCAGCAGCTCAGAGTGCAAAAACTAACTGCAACAGACAGTAATGAAATACAATTTCAGAATCAATGCAAGAAGGGATAGTTTATGCATTAATAAGGGGTAGTTTATGCATGAAAGTCAACAGGACTGGGAAAGTTCCTTTTTAAATCCTAACCTGATCATTTTCTGAATTAGTAGATAGTGGGAAACTAAATCAAAGGCTTTCTTAAAGTCTAGATAAATTATATCAGTAGGAATGCATTGTCTATACTACTACTGATATTTTTATAGAATTGGACCAGGTTTGTTGTACAATATCTTCCAGTACAGAACCCATGTTGATTTTTATCTGATATTCCCAATGTCTGTATCTCAGCTTCATTTCTAATTTTGATTGCTTTTTCCAGTATTTTGTATATCATGGATATCAGACTAATGGGTCAGTAGTGGGATGTACTTGATGTATTTCCTTTCTTATGAATGGGTACCACTAAAGCTCTCCTCCAGTCTTTAGGAATAATGCCAGTTCTATATGATTTGTTAAATATGACGGATAAGGGGTAGGCAACATATTCCATAGTTTATTTGATTAGTGTTAACAACATCAGGGGCCTGGTTCAGGGTTGTTCTTTAGGGTCTGTATTTGTGTTTTATTTCATCAGGTGTAATATTGATAGATACATTTTTATTCATTATAGTGAAAGTTTTATCTGTTTTCTCAGCGAAGACTGCCCCAAAATACTTGTTGAAGGAGTTGGAGATCTCTATATTATCATTAACAACTTCACCGTTAACTCTGATTGATGTTATACTATTATCTTAATTTTTATTTGAATTGACATAGACAAAAAAAGCCTTTGGGCAGGATTCACGAAGAAGATGCGCCTGGCACAACTCAGATGCGCCGGCACAAGTCAGATGCACCGTGCCCACGTATAGCCATTCACAGATGGATGCGCCATGCCAAACACCAAGCGCAACACCACTCTGAATCACCCCAGGACACAACAGCGCAACCGCAGAGCACCAGCACAACCAGTGATGCGCCAGGCAGGCAGACAGACCTGCAGCCACACTTGGGAGCCTGCAGAACAACTGAAGAAAAACAGCAGGTCAGGAGGAGCAACCACAGAGCTGGAACAAACAGACCCACGGACACAAGTGTAGAGTAAAACATGTTTATAAAACATAATGGCCATATAAACTGTACAAATCAAATGCCAGAAAAGGAACAACAACAACATCCACAGATGGGGAAGAGGGGAACCAGGGATGGGAAGGAGGACAAGAAAGGGACAGAAATAGGGGACAGGGTAAGGCAACTATCTACACAGGATGGCCCCCAGAAAGTGTCAGGGGGACACTAGCAGTGCCATGCCTTGCCACACAGCACCCTGGCATGGACCGGAAGACACAGCATGACGCCCCACAGGGCAGCTGACAGGTGTTGAACAGTCCATGTATGAGGGCACAGGGCCACCTGGATAGCCACATGGATCCTCCGGTCCACATCCACTGGCACAGCACCACCACCACCATCACCACCCAAAACGGCATGACGATCAGGAACACCTACAGAAAATGACAGAAGAAACACACACTGAGGGCCAGAACGTGGAACACAACCCCATCCACCACTGACTGTACAACACCAGAAAGGCTGCAATCATGGACAGTGGTACTCACCTGCCCCTGGCGAGGCACCAAGCCTGGCACCCAAGTATCGCCGACGATACTCCTCAGCTGTGTCCACGGCATGCTGCCTGGCCCCTGGTCCTGTAAAACACAACAAACAGCACCATGAGCAAACACTGCCACTGTGCAGGATGCATGTCCCCATCCCCCACCCCCGCCGGCATGTGGCCATGCAGCAGACAGTGATGCCAGGGTGTGAAGCACCCAGTGTAAGCAGGCACACACAGCCATGCACTGGCCCCCCCCGGCACCAGGACAATGCAGCACAGGAGCACCATGGGGGCAGTGATAGACACATCCAGCATGTGCCACAGAACACCTACCTGGACGTGGCAGTGCACCCCTGTGTACATGGTGCCACAGTGGCACAAGCCTCTCTAGGTCCCACCTCTGGAGGTCACCAAAGTGATGCCTGCACTGCTCCCTTCTGCATGGCATCCCAGTATGGCACACAATCCTTCAAGCAATGGTGGCCCCCACCCGGGCCCTGGGCACATGGAGGTACTCCTGTCCAAACAGGTGGCCCTCCACAGCCATGACCTAGGCTACAAGATGTAGCAGCTCCAAATGTGACCAGTTCATGGCCCTAGGCACCATTCTCCCAGCCCTAGGCATCCTACACTGTGTTCAGACAGTGGCAAGGTGCAAACAGTGAATGCGCCGTCTACCGACCGTTGAGCACCACATGAAACAGTGATACACGTGCAGCACAGCGCGCACTGAACATGATGTGAGATTGGCCACTGGTGAGATACCTGCACATATGCACACCACCATGTTATGCTGCCACACGGCAAGGACACGGTCGCACATGCGTGGTGCGCGTGCGGGTGCCATGTTGTGCATGGCATATGCCATTAACATGCACCACACATAGTGTGCAATCCATGGGGAGGGCCAGACACTGCTGCATTGTGGGACATGCTGCACAATACAGTACATGGCACCGTGATCATCAGGCATGCTATGGCGCACCGGACCATGGTGGAATGGTGCATCACAGAAGATGCTCCATATCACATGGACACCACGCATGCATGAGGGATGTGCCATGTAGAATGCCCGCAAGCCATGCAGATGTGCCACCCAGACCACGCATGTGTAGGAATGCACTGTACAGTAGTTGGCGCATCACACAGATGCTCCGTGCAAAGTGAGATGAACTGGGAGCAATTATGCTATTCAGAGAGAATAAGCCCCAAACAGTCTCATCAACCATGCATGGGCAACTCAGCTGATTAGCATCTCATTAACAGGTGCTCAGGCCTCATTTGCATGCCCTGAGCCATAAATGCTCCCAATTCAGCAGGTTGAGTCTAGGACACTGAGAGGAGTCAGTGCCTACAGGGTGAGCATACAGCCGCATTTACAGGGCTACAGCACACACTGGTGTACCTGCATCAGAGCGTGCACAACTGATGGTGCCGCCATATACCGCATGTGGGACCAGACATCCATTAGGTGACACCCACGGCAAACCGTGTTGTACAACTGCAGGGATGTATCCACGGGGCGACATTGTACTGGTCCCTGGCAAGTCCACAGCAGATGACTGGGTCACAGGGACACACACAGCACAGCACATATGAAGCACCGCTGCCAATCTGTGGTGCAGTTGGCAGTGTGCTGAGGTGGTGCAATGTGTGTGGGGGGTGCAATGTGTACAGAGGACCACACAAAGTACACAGGGACACAGGGATGGTACGGATAGCTGGGGGTGGACTGCACTGTGAGGTGCATGCAGCGCCATGCCACATGTATGTACGTCGCACAGTGCAACACCTGTGCAGGCACAGTGTCACCACTGCCAGCACGCACACTGCAGCTGTCCCAACACTGCACACCATCATATGGCAGTCCCCCTCTTCCCTGTACCCATCACAGGGGTGGCACCCAGGTATGATGTGGCACCATAGTGGTGGAACACACACTGCTGGGGTATTGGGACATACCCACGGCAGATGGGTCAGTGTCACACACCCTGTGGTAGCTACACGGTACCCCAACCATGTCCTGGATACCATGTGTGGCATGTGCACCATCCCACATGGACCACACACCATGGTGCATGTTCACCTGTGCTTGGCAGCCTACAAATGGACCAAGCCACAGGCCACCAGCAACACAGACTATGGTGAGGCTGCAGACAGTGGGAGATGGGTGCGGGTCTCTGTGTACACATGGGCGGGTCTGACACAAGGTTGCTTCTCCCCACAGTGTTTGGAATGTCTGAGGAGGCAGGTGCTACTGCCAGGCAGCGACCAAACTTCACGAGGAATGAAGAGAGGGCATTCATTGAGGCATGCCATCTACGCCTGGATGTACTCACCGGTAGGGGTGGCAGCAGGACGGCACGTGCAAAGGGCAGGGAGGAGGTGGCCCGGCACGTGAACACGGTCGCACCATACAATCACATGGTGCAGGAGTGCAGAAAGCATTGGAATTACGGCCGACAGAGGGCCAAGGAGAGGGTGGCCAGCATCCAGGCCTCCCTGTGGCAGACAGGGGGTGGACGCAGCTCGGTGGCACACCTCAGCCCCAGCGAGGCCCTCCTGGCCGCCAGTGTGTCGGGGATGGCCGTGCATGGCATCCCTGGTGGTGGCTTCCAGACGGGGGGGCAGCCTGTCGCATCATGATAAGTAGCTGTGCACCCTGTATGCACCCGCCATGGATAGGCATGCATACCCGGCAGTGTGTGGCTGACCATGCTGTGTGTGTCATGTGCGTCCTGTGCACTAACCATGTTTCCCTTTCTCTCTCTTCCACAGCTCCATCGTGACTTCAGGGTGCAGCCATGGCTGACTGTGCAGCCCCCATAGGCAATGATGTGGGCCCACCCCATGGGGCTGATGACACTAACATGGGCATGTGTGCACCTGCGATGTCCCTGCTCCGCACACCACCAGTCACGGTTCCTGTGGCAAAGGGCCCTGCAGAGCCCTCCACCAGTGATGGCGGTACGGCAGTTGGGTACATCACATGGTTGGGGGGCCTGGCTGGGTTGTCTGATTGTGACACAGATGAGGCGGTGAACATAGCAGATGCACTCATCATGCTCACCAGTGGCTTGCAGGGTGAGGGCATTTGCACTGATGCATGTTCCACCTTCAACAGCGCCACTGCCATGGGTTACTGTGGTGCACAAGGCATGAGGATGCCTGTGCATGGGACCCTGGGTGCCAGCGGCATTCCCACCATGCTGGACACCGGTGCAGCGGCGGCACAGCTGACTGGGGCTGTGTGCACCATGCCCCCTGCACTGCTGCCCAGCACAGTGCTGGCAGCATCAGTGGCATCCAGGAAGGGCACCAGTGTGTGCACACCCAATACAGTGGGCCCACTGGCTGACATGCATGGACAGCAGGCACCTGTGCCCAGCCCAGATACGCACACAGCACAGCCTGACAGGGTGTGTCCACTGCCTGTGGATGACTCTGGTGAGGCTGACCATTCCCCAGTACATCGGTGCTGTCCCCATGCCGCATCACCTGCCTATGTCATGGGTGTCCACCTTGACCTGTTGTGGGCAACTGTGGACAGTCAGGGGGAACTCCAGATGGAGTTCCAGATCCACAGGGCAGTCATGGTCCAGAAGCAGGAGTCCGTGGTGGAGTGGCATGCTCAGATGCTGGCTGAGACATGCCTCACACAGGTGGGCATGACTGCAGCCATGGAGCAGATCACAGCTGCTGAGGAGGCAGTGGCTGCTTCCACAGCATGCCGTGGACAGCGTGCGTCCAGTCAGATGCCCAGGAGCACGTCCCGGACACCCCGATGGTGGGGCCAGGTGGGCTCCCTGCTGCTGACCCCGTCACCACTGGCATCCACTCCCACCAGCCATGGCTCAGCTGGTGGGCATAGAACGGCCACCCCACTGAGCACCCATTCACTGTCTCAGTGCAGCAACCCTGAGGGGTCCCTGGGGATGCCCCCTGTGGTCGGTGGTGGCACCCCTATCATCAGCAGCCATGGCAGAGGCCACCCACATGTCCATGGCCGTCATGGGGCAGCCCTGTGATGTTCATGCCCAGGTCCTGTGGTGACGGGTGGCATGGCTGGGTGTACTGGCTGCCCTGCAGGTGGTGCCAGTGCTGCTGTGAGTGGTGGTCTCCAGCAACACGGTTGCCCTGGCATCCCACTGTGTCACCTGTGCAGGTGCACCGGAATGTTTGTGTGTACCGCAGTCATGCCATGTGTCATAGGAATGATGAGTGCGTTACAGTGCATGCAGTGCCCCTGTGCTGGCTACAGTTCACACTGACCTGTGACAGTGTGGGCGTGGCCTGTGTGGTTCTGGTGTAGTGCATGCATGGTGCCTGTGTGTGAGTGTGATGTCCCCCACCGTGTCCACGCACTTGCATGTGCGACCCCGGTGTGGCATACGGAGCCTGCCATTCCTCTGTCATGCTGTCCCTACAATGTGGTGCTCACGCCTACACATGTACCATCCTGCATACTCACCTGCATGTCCCGAAGTGTTTCTCCACCACTCCTGTGTGGTATGCCCGTTCCCTTGCCGTCAGCCTGGGATCCCTGTGCCCATGTCCGCCTTCAGCTCCATGGTCCCCAGAGTGTGCCCCTGCTGCGCCCTCACCCACCCCCTCCTCCTCCCCAGAACTGTTGCCCTCACTGGCCTAAACAGGAATCCCATTGTCATGGGCCATATTGTGTAGCATACAGCAGGCCAGAAATATACCACAGGCCTTCTCAGTGCTGTACTGTAGGGCACCACCTGACCGACACAGGCACCAGAAACGCATTTTCAGCATGCCGAAGACACGCTCGATGATGGCGCTTGTCGTGACGTGTGTCTTATTGTAGCATTCTTCCGCCACAGTTCTGGGTCGTCGGATGGGGGTGAGGAGCCAGGACCACAATGGCTATGCAGCGTCACCTGTGGGGGTAGATGTGTCTCCATTAGTACATGGTGTTAGACTGTGGCATGTGGCCTGACCCCGTCCCGCCCTGTGTTGTGTGCTCCTGTCCTGCCCCCATGCCCATGCAGCTGCATGCCTGGCAGTCCTGCATCCCCTGACCCAGCTGCCCCTGCCTGCCCCTGTCCATCTTGTGGTGCACATCGGTCTCATGCCACCCTGCATCCACCCCAGCACCCTTTCACACCCCTGCTGTCCCAATGCCCTCATGCCTGCGACTTCCCACCCACACCCCGCGGCAGGTGTCCCAGTCATGGTGCCCCCCCATACTGCTGGCGCCCGGTCACATGTACCTAACAGGTGTCAACTTTGGATGTTCCCAGCCTCGAACCTTGTGCAGAGTGCTGACTGGTGCCATATGTATGCGTCATCTGCTCTCCCAGGATGTGTGGTGCAGACATTGGTGATATGCCCCGTAGCATCGCACACCACCTGGCAGTTCACTGAATGGTATCCCTTCCGATTCACATATGTGATGCCCTCCTCACTAGGTGGTGTGCGGATTGCCACATGGGTGCAGTCGATGGCCCCATGACACCTGGCATGCGTGCCACCCTGTGGAACCCCTGCATGGCGTCTGTCTGCTCTGCCTCCGTGCTGGGGAATTTGATGTATTCCGAAGCATGCGGTAGCAGTGCAGTGAGGAACTGTGTGAGGAAGCAGGATGTTGAGGCCTGTGATATGCCAGTGGTATCCACTGTAGGCCTCTGGAAGGTTCTCATGGTGAGCAAGCACATGACCATTGTCACCTTGGTCTCCACTGAGATGGCATGTCATCGTGCAGTGGGTGCCTGCATCACATCATGTCACAGCTCACATAGCTATCTCAGCATGGCCCTGTTGAGGTGGTATCACCCGACTGTCTCCACCTCTGTCAGCTGCTTTAAGGACAGCTGGGTGTGTTACTGCCATGGGGCTGGCAGCCTACGGTTCCTTCCAGTGCTCTACCTCCTCCTCCTCCTCATTAGGGCCCAGCAATGGCAACTGCTGCTGGGTTCATCCCCTCTGTTGCTGTGGCCTTCTGGTGCAGCTTGTTGCTTGGTGTTGTTGCTGGCTGTTTGCCTGCCTGTGCCTCTCCCTCTGGTTCAACTTCCCCTCTGGGTGTGACCTGCTGTCGTCGTTCCATTGATGGCCTGCTGGTGTGCTAGACTTAAGTCTTCTTCTTTTGTACTTGTCTTTCTTCGGCGCATCTTGGTTTTGATCTGGATTTGCTCCATTGCTGCACCTTGGTTGTGCTCTGTGTATTGGGATGCGCGGTGTATTCATGGGTACTCCCCCTGTATAAGCGCCACATGTCATTACGTTGCACCTGTGGTGCATGTCTTTTGGTGCAGGGCATCTCGTTTGCACTGGCACTTCCTCACTATTCCTGAATCGCCCTCCGGTGTATTTCTGACTTGAAGCCGTCGCATCTGGGTTGTGCTTGGCCCATCTGTTTTGTGAATCCTGCCCTTTGAATTTCCCTTTGCTACTGATAACCTAAATTCAAGATTTTTCCTTTCCTTTATTATTCATTTTTTGGTTAACTTCAGTTCATGTTTATATGCTGCCCTGTCTTCATTTGGCCCTGTCTGTTTCAGTTGTTTAAATGCTTTTTTTCTTCTTTTTTCTTAGTTTCCTTATATTTTTTGTTAGCCATTGTGGAATTTTAGCCTTTTTTGTTCCTAGCTGTACTTCATGAAATATGTAAGTGCTCCAGTTCATGTATAATATTTTTAAACATTAGTCCATGTGTCTTCTGTTTTGAGATCACTTAGTAAAACATCCCAGTTGTATTGACTTAAAGCAGTTCTTATTTTATTATAGTTACCCTTTTGGTAGCTAAATCTTGATGATTTTGTTTTTTATGATCCTTTTGAACCTGTTTAGGCTGAAAAAGACTGTGTAATGATCATTGCTACCTATGGGGCTGCAGATCTTGAGATCATTAATATCTATGGGGAGGTTCACAAGAACTAAGTCTAGAATGTTAACTCCCCTTGTGGGTTCAGATACCATTTGTTCTAGGCCACATGAGAGACAAGTATCTGGGAAGTTATTCTCTGTTAAGGTACAAGCTGTTAGATTGACCCAATCAATGCCATGGTAGCTGAAGTCACCCAGTAGAATAAAGTCTGATTGATCAGATAATTCAGCTATAACTGCATTAAGTTTGTTGTTATAGTCTGCATCAGCAGACAGAGGTCTGTAGTTGTTAGCTATGGTCAGTTTTCTCCCCCTAAGGTCAATGAGATTAATATAGCATCCCTCGATTTCAGCCACATCTTCTGTTTTAAGGACAGCTTCTGTTGTTTTAAAGGTGTCCCTAGCATATATCCATACACCGTCACCTTTATTCTGACCTCTATCTTTGTAATAGATTGTGTATCCTGGAATTGCTGAAAACCATGTGGAGGCATCATCTCACCTGGTCTCGGTTGTAGCTAGAATGTCTATGTTATCTTTGAAAAGAGTATTTACCAGTTTACTTTAAGGATGTTTAGACTCCTGGCATTTCCAAGTAAGATGTTATACCCATCTTGCTTTCTAACCATAGTACTGGATTTTGTGCATAAATTAAACCTTTCTTAACCCTTCTCCATTAGTTTAAATGTTTTTTCAATTTCATTGGCAATTTTCTTCCCGAGCATGTAGCTACCCCTTTTACTTAAATGTAAGACATCCCAACTGAATAGGCTGTTATTGCCCACAAAGGTTTCCCAGTTTGTTATACACATTATCCTTTTTTTCAGGGTCCATTTCCTGAGCCATTCATTTATGGACTCTATTTTATTGTTTATTGAATTATTTGCCATAGGAACAGGCAGGATTTCAGAAATAGATATTTCACAGCTTTGTTGTTGAAATGTATTAATAAGTGAAATATAATTGGCTTGGATGTCTTCAATGGTAAATTTGTTTGCATCATTTGTGCCAGCTGCACAATGACTAGGGGATTACTACTGGAATTTTGTAGGATGGTTGGCACCATTCTTTCAGGTCCCTTACCCAAGCCTCCCTGTAGCTGGATCATGTTATATTCAGTTTGTCTTTTCTACATGTGTGGCCATCTGTACACTTAATAATTGAGTCACATATGACAAACACTTGTCTACTTACACTCGGACTGTCTGTTTCCATACTATCTTGCTCAATATGTTTACTTGGGTCATTGTTTCTAGTACTGACGTATTTTTGTCTTTTGTCTTTTGTTACATTGGTTTCTACAGGTGAGGTGTGCATGGGGGCCTCAGTCAGTGTGGTATCTTCCCTGTAAATCTGTGCAACAATTATGTGGGTATTTGTTTTTTTTTTTATTCTGGCTGGCTGATACAGAGGTGGTAGATAGAGGTAGTGGGGTTTTGTCATTACCAGGTAGTATATTCACTTCTTCCCCTGAGTCTACAAATATTTCCTCTAAGGGGGCAAAGGAGTTGTGAAGAGGAATGTTGAATGCCATGGCACGTCTCTGGTTTTTATTTTTATTTTTATTGGTAACCTGACTCCATTCAGAGTCTCCCTCAGGATCCCCTCTTAGTCTTCTTCTCTCCCTCTTTTCAAGGAGTCCTCTTTTCGTTTGTTAGGGGCCATGTTAATGTTGCTAACCTTACCTAATTCCATCTGCTTGGAGAGATTCAGATATTTAGATTCTAAGTTCTTAATAGCAATCTTTAGTTCCTTAATTTTTACTTTTAATGAACTATTTTCTATGCACTGGTTGTATTAAAGACCATCAAAGACATTGCTATTATCCAGGTAGAAGTTGCCATGCATAATGCACATCATGACCACCTCCCCTGTACTTAAAGTTACTATGCCATCATTAATATTCATCTCTGGAGATAGTTTAGTGTACTTGAGTAAAACAGAATTTTACCTGATGCAGAGTTTCCTGCCCAGCATTCACAGCGGACACAGCTGACACGCCAAGATGCGCGTGTCTCTGTATGCATCTTTACGCATGGCCCAATGCACGCTCACCCCGCTCGCTTGTGTGGGGCAGATATAGTGCTTAGACAGGAAGTGGGAAGACTTCCTACTTCCTATTTATCTGTAAAAACAGCTGTCCCAAAACTTAATATTAAAACACTGCAACTGACTCTGCTGCACTGGAATTAGGCAGTAGATGATATAAAAGGGTTTTAAAGGGCTAAAAGCCAGTTGAACAGTATCCCTGAGCAGTGCTCTGGAGCTACCCCTTATAGCTGGCTGGAACAGTCCTCCAATGTCCAGCAGTTCTCAGTAGCACCAACAACAATTCACTAGTAAGTGCAGGAAACCTCCTGCTCCAACACTAGCACAATAAGTGTATCTTTATTTTACTGAATGAGCACAAAGTCCTTCAGACCCTTGAGTCCCATCCCTCTGAAAATACATATATGTATGTAGTGGTGGAAACTCAGGGTCCTCTGGGCCCTGCGCTTCCATTTATAGGACAACAGTGACCAAATTGTCAGTATAGCCACCTTATTACCCCTCCTCATATTCCTGATACAGAAAAAATTCAAATCCTCACCAAAACATAATTTTATGCAACTGCAATGCCATTCCATGCCGCAGGTTTGAAAACACATTTTGGCCAAGATTTGAAAAAGGAAAACTGTGACATACATGAGGTAGGGTAATAAGAAGGCAGTGTTGAAAATCTAGGGTCAAAATATTAAAAATTTCCAAATTTATGAGTGGGTGTAGTGTAATTGTAATGAATGGTCATAACCTTGGCATTTTTTTTTATTATTTTGACCCCAAATTTTCAACATCATCTTCTTATGACCTCACCTCATAAACCCCACAGCTGAAAATGTTCAAATTCATGCCACAGTGTAATTCCATGCCACAGGTATAAAGGCAAGCTTTGGACAGGATGTGAAAAATGACAGCTGTATTGTTCATGAGGTGAAAAAATGACTATTTTGAAAATTTGGACTCAAAATATTGAAAAGTACCAAAGTTATGCACGTGCATAGAAAACTTTCAAAAAACACTCATTGCTCAGCCATTTTTAGGATTTTTTTCACCAAATTTTCATCATGGCCTTTTTGGAACCCCAACTCATGGACACTGGCACTGTTATTTTGTTAATTGGGCTGTCCCAAAACTTAAAGTTAAAATACTGCAGCTGACTCTGCTGCGCTGGAATTAGGCAGTAGATGATATAAAAGGGTTTTAAAAGGCTAAAAGCCAGTTGAACAGTATCCCTGAGCAGTGCTCTGGAGCTACCCCTTATAGCTGGCTGGGACAGTCCTCCAGTGTTCAACAGTTCTCAGTAACACCAACAACAATTCACTAGTAAGTGCAGGAAACCTCCTGCTTATGGGGAGAATTCTCATTGAAAACAATGAGAACTTAAAAACTGAATAACTTTGTGACAGATTCATATTTTTTCAACAAACAAAGCATGGTAGTTCTGTTACCCAGGCTGGTTATACCATAAAAACATCACACCAAAATTACACAATGTCTGGACACAAGGTGATAAGGAAAAACTGCCAACAATGATGACATTTAAGGTTTTAGCACTATCCCGATCTCAGAATCCATACATCTGACTGGAAAGAAACTTGCCACATCAAGAGATCTACCCCAAGGGACAGCATATACCAAATGTTATGCAAATCCATTGATCTGTTGCAAAGTTATTAAAGTGCAACATTTGAGGTTTAACATTAAACAGGCTACTCAACCCTAACTATAGTGGCATGACCTTGCCCCTATAATATGGCATAAGAATTTTAAGATGACAGTTATTATGGATGAACTCCACTGTGACATCAAATTGCTTGTAGCTATGTCTTTTTTGTTCTGTTTCAAAAATGCACACTTCAAAGGAATGTTTTGTGGGAAACCCATTTCCTTAGCCCCTCATGTTTTACCTAAATAAATCATATAACAGTAATTACGACCACGTATTTCATGTTTTTTTTGTTCAAAAAACTGTTTTTGACAATCACCCATCAAGATTCCATTGCCCACATTCCTCTTACTCACAATGCGCCACATCTCAGTACTATTTTTTGTTGTCATCACCCATCATTTCGTTCCCTAGTTTTATTCTGTATCTTATAGTGCAAACTATTACATGAGTTAATATTGCACCCTGTGCATCCACATCCTTCTCTCACCTCTTTATCAATATTCTTTGTATCTGTCCTTTGTTTCAACTGTTTATATGTTGTATCACTGTTTTTTGCCTGCATAAAAATATATAAAAGATATGCTTTGTTGTCCCTATAATCCAGTATGTCCCACTTGAATTTTCTCAATTTTTGTTGTTTAATATAGTCCTCATATTCCTCTAGTTCTTTTTTGATCTTTTCAAAAGTTGCAGTGAATTCCTGATGTGCCACCAAAGTTTTATAGTTGTCTTTTACCTCTTGTATTTCTATCATTAGACAATTCTTTTCTTTTACTATAGCTTCAATGAGAGCTAGCATGAAATCCGTAGAACATTTGTTACAAATTCCATTCCATTTCTCATTTAATTCAATCATCATAAACCCCAAATTGAGTTCAATTGAGACTCTAAGTCCTCAATGTAATCTTTTGTTTTTAACATATTCTCATAAAAACAGCACATGCCATTCTAGCCTTATATCACATTGTTCCAAATGCTGACCCTTATTCAACAATGTTTTATTATTAGTTGTTTCCATCTATGTTTTGGTCTGTGTTAATATACCTAATACATCTGCTTGCTGTTCTCCTGTAAATTTAGAAGAGAAAGACATTTCTGCTGTTTGGTGAATCCCAGGACTGGTGTTTGTCTCATCCCTGCACTACTGGGATATCCTGTATTATTTCCTGTGATGTTCATGTTGAAAAGGAAAAGGGAGGAAGTTGAGATAGGCTAGAGGTGGCACAAGGAGAGGGGTTAGGAGATAGTAAACTTCATCAGTGATGTCAGGAAAAAATAATTGATATTGTGAATCGCTGTTGAAGCTTCCAACGTGGGCCACTATACTAAGGTTGGTCAAAAAATACTAGAAATGAGTGGCAACACAGTAATGAAAGAATTAATGAAGGTACATGCATTTAAACATGAATATTTTTGTACAGATAAACTTGAACTATAGAATATATTCTGTACCTGTGCTGGAAGAGACACAAAATACCACCAAAGGACAGGTGAGGAGATTTTTATCTGACTATACAGTGGCGTGAAAAAGTATTTGCCCCCTTCCTGATTTTCTCTATTATTGCATATTTGTCACACTGGATGTTTTCAGGTCTTTATACAAAATGTAATATTAGATAAAGGGAACCTGAGTGAACAAATAACACTTGTTTTTTTTTTTTTATTTCACTTATTTAATGAAAAAAAGTTAACCAACACCAATTGGCACTGTGTGAAAAAGTAATTGCCCCCTTACACTTAATAACTGGTTACGCCACATTTAGCTGCAATGACTGCAACCAAACACTTCCTATAATTCAATATCAGTCTTTCACATCGCTGTGGAGGAATTTTAACCCACTCTTCCTCATAGAACTGCTTTAATTCAGTAACATCTGGTAGGCTTTGAGCATGAACTGCTCATTTCAGGTCCTGCCACAGCATCTCTGTTGGGTTTAAGTCTGGACTTTGACTAGGCCACTCTAAAACTTTAATTTTACTTCTTTTTAGCCATTCTGATGTGGACTTGCTTTTGTGTTTTGGATCATTGTCTTGCTGTATGACCCAACTACGCTTCAGCTTCAGCTTTAATAGGAAGAATGACTGGACATTCTCATAAATTTTCTGGTACAGAGCAGAATTCATGGTTCCTTTAATTATGGCAAGTCATCCAGGTCCTTAGGCAGCAAAGCATCCCCATACCATCACACTACCACCACCATGTTTGACTGTTGGTATGGTGTTCTTACTATGGAATGCTGTGTTTGCTTTACTAGACATTATGGGATCCATGTTGTCAAAAGTTCCACTTTGGACTCATCTGTCCATAGAACATTTTCCCAAAAGGCTTGTGGATCATCCAGGTGCTTCTTGGCAAATGAGAGACGAGCATTTATGTTCTTCTTGGTTAGCATGTGCCTGCCTTGCTACTCACATGAAGCCCATTTTGCCCAGTCTCTTTCTGATTGTGGAGTCATGAACACTGACCTTAGCTGAGGCAAGAGAAGCCTGCAGTTCTTTGGATGTTGTTTTAGGATCCTTTGAGACTTCTTGGATGATTTTACACTCGCCCTTGGAGTAATTTTGGCAGGCGCCACTCCTGGGAAGGGTCACTACTGTTCCAAGTGTTCTCCATTTGGAGATTATGGCTCTCACTGTGGTTCGATGGAGTCCCAGAGCCTTAGAAATAGCTTTGTAACCCTTTCCAGACTGATAGAGGGCAACAAAATGTTTTCTGATCTTTTCAGGAACTTCCTTTGATCATGGCATAATGTGCTTGTTGAATCTTTGTGCTGGCAATGTGACTCTGATGGTAAGGGCCAAAATAAGTGAGGGTTTATATTGAGCAGGGCTGGCTGTAATCAAGCCTGGCTGTGTTCAATCAGCTGATTCTAATTATCCCTTTAATTAGGTTGATTTAACTAGGGGCAACTACTTTTTCACACAGTGCCAGTTGGTGTTGGTTAACTTTTTTTATTAAATAAATGAAATAAGTAAAAAAAAAAAGTGTTATTTGTCCACTCAGGTTCCCTTTATCTAATATTATATTTTGTCTAAAGACCTGAAAACATCCAGTGTGACAAATATGCAATAATAGAGAAAATCAGGAAGGGGGCAAATACTTTTTCACGCCACTGTATGTGGCTATGAGATTCAATGAGAGGAGCAGGGAACTCTGAGAGATATGTTTTATATATTTTTTATGCAGACAAAAGAACAGTGGCACAACATATGAACAGTGGAAACAAAGGGCAGATACAAAGAATATTGATAAAAAAGTGACAGAAGGATGTGGATGCACAGGGTGTAACAGTAACTTGTATATAGTTGGCACTATAATATACAGAATAAAATTAGGGAATGAAACTATGGGTGATGACAAAAAACATAGTACTGAGGTTTGGTGCATTGTGGGTAGGAGGACTGTGGGCAATGGAATCTTGACTGCTGATTGTCAAAAAAAGTGTTTTTTAACAAAAGGAACATGAAATACATGGTAATAATTACTGTTATATGATTTATTTAGGAAAAACACAAGGGGCTGAGGAAGTGGGTTTCCCAAGAAATGTTAACCTTTAAAGTGTACATTTTTGAGACAGAATAAAAAAGACATTACTACAAGCAATTTGGTGTCAGAGTGGAGTTCATCCAATATAACTGTCATATCTGATTTTTTGGTCCTTTTGGATTACTGAATTGAGGAAGGAACTGACCTCAATTAGAGGAAGGGCAACCAATAATACCACCCATACATGAATAAGAATTTGAAGTACAATTATTATTTGTAAATAGAGCAGGTGGATTCAAAATGACATTCATTCATAGAGAGGTTTAAATAATTGTTAAATGACAGTGAACACTAATTAATTGAGACTGACAAGTATTAAAACCAGAATAGTGTTGATATCCATATTAATTGTTTTTGTTTTTTAGTGCCTATGTGTGAGTATCAATGAAATTTCTTTAGCTGAATCCAGACAGACAGTATGGAATGTAAATGATACACTGAAGAGTTTGGGTCTGTGTACCTACATTTCCTAAACAATATTTTGTGGCTTATAATCACAGTTTTCTATATATTCCATAGATTCACCAAGGCACAGGGGACTTTCATTTACCATAACATTGCTTTTCCATATTTTTGAGGTTTTGTGCTTCGACCTCAAGTGATATCTAAACATAGTTTTTGCAATAAACAGATACATATTTAAAGAGTGACTAGACAATTTTAACTGGACAACATCAATAACTAATAGCAGCTTTCAACCAATTGCATTCCAGTGCAAGCTTTGTAAACATTTCAAAGGAAAATTCAAAGGAGAGCACCGACAGTATACTGGTATTTATCAACTAATTAAGGAAACTTGCATACATATTTCTGTTTTCAGAGCTTGTTTCAGAATATTTTCTATGTCATTTTGGATTTTATTCTCTGTCTCTCCTTTGTAATTTTCCTGATGCTTCTGATTGCTAGAATCAAATGTGTGCCTTTATATTCTGCATGACTTATTGACATTAACTCCAATCTGGATGTTTCTTATCTTTTCTCTGTTTGCTTGCATTGTTTTGTATGTATATTTGACATTAATATCTCCTAATTAATGTGCATCATGGTTCACTAACATCTTCTGATAGAGTTCAGGACTTTTTTCCTTTGGTATTGTAAATTATTAATAAAAGTTTGGGGGTCTGAATTATCTGCATGATTTTACATCATCTTTTACAGTTTTTTAACAGATGATTACTCCATTTTGATGGAGGTTTCTGGAAGCTATTCCTCACATGCAGAATGGCTTTTTCAGAACTTATAACATTACAAAATGACTTAGAACATGAAGAATAGGTATCTGTGGAGACCAGGAAAACATCTTATGAATTATCTCCTTTATATCCTCATTAACTTGGGCTCTTGAACAAGTGCCCTGCTGGGTACTCCATGGATTTGGCAGCACGCCAACACAGCTCATGAACTCTAGAAGATTTGGTGTTTAAATACATAAGGCTTGACTCAGAAATATTTTGGGAATGCCACAAATCCTGGGTGTGGCACACATATGGCTCATGGGACTTGCAGCATTCACCGTCTAGCAATTGGGATTCATGATCCCATACACCACTTGCCCTGAGTTAGATCAACTTTTTCCTGCACTAACTTTATGGCAATTGTGGGAGCTTTTTATGGGGTTTGTGCCAATTATTTGTAGCAGGCCACCGTAAAGTGGGAAAAGTGTCAAAAATCCATGCGACCTTCTTGAATAGGGCAAAAGTTGCAGCAAAGTGTTTGGCACAGTTGCGCCAAACACTGGGTTTCATGCAAGGCTTGTTGCAAGCCCTGTGTCAGCCTTTGTGAATCAGGCCCATGGTGAGTTTGCAAAATAGGCAAATCATATATTATAAAACATAGAACCCTTTAACTGTGAAGATTTGGAATTGGGTTTCTATGATGCCTCAGTGTCCTAGTAACATCATGGTACCACTCAGACTTTGCTCTCATGTTTCTGTGATGTCAAAAGGAAAGCCCTCATTGTCTTAATACCTAATTCTTCACAGAGTTAGAGGTTACCTATTCTCTATATGTTGTTATAATGAAGTTATTGATTGGGGTGGTGCATTGATAGTTTTGTTTCCTGTATTTTCTGTCATACCTCTTGACTTGTCTAAACTGCCTCTGTACTTGTGTTTGATTTATTTTATTTTATTTATTTGCTTTTGTTAACCGGGTAAGCACACTAGACAGCCAAGTGCCTATTTTCAGGTGCGACCCGGGAGATTACAAGGTACATTACAAGGTACATACATGAACGTCAGGCAAATACAAGTGGAGGATTACATTACATAGAATTAGCACAACAGGGACTTTACAAGCATCAGATTTCATCAGGCAAATAGTAGTGAAGAGTTAATATAAAGTGAACAGAACACAGGGACATGTAAGACAACAATACCAAAAACAGGTATTACAATACAGTATTAAACATTGCAGTCAGTAGGAAGAAGTGCAGTGTGAATTCATCGATTTAGGCAGCAAGTTGTAAGGCTAGCAGTTAGAATAAGGAGGAGTCACAGTTGGGATAGAGTGGGCCCAGTGTGAGAGAAAGGAGTGCACAGTTATAGTGCTCACCCTGTTTTGCCGGTGGGCCTAAATGGTCCATTTTTATATATGCTGTGAGAACAGGAGGAGTATGAGCACAGTTGTGCTCTGCCCAAGTCGTAATGTTTTGGTAGCATCTCAGTTAGTTGGGGCATCTCAGGCTGAGAGGGTTTGTCTAGTGCAGAGACAGGTTGTGCATGTTGATAACCCTTTTGTTAACTCATGGATCCCTAATTGTGAGGTTGCATATTGTACACGTGATTTCAATGTTGCTTCAATAACTGTATTATGCACTGCAGTCAGTAAATGTTTTCCTGGGCTCCATATCAATTGGTCAAAGTTTTTTGAGTGATCGTAATTTGGGTGACAGCATTACAGCGATCCTCATTTGAGTGACGGTACACTACAGCAATGCGATATATAGCACCTACATTACACTGCGCACAATATAAAGTAGGAGGAAAGCTAAGGTAAGAAAACTATGGGCAGGAGGGCATGGGGGTGGTATACTCCTCAAGATGGGTAGGGTGCACTTTTATAGCACCGCTCACATACCAAAATAGCATGTTCTATGCTCTGTATCTGAGTGTTCCAAGCTGCAATTTCTGTCGGTGTTGGGAGGGTTGGGGGAATTAGTCCTCACAACTTGAGCCCAGCAGGAACAGCGAAGTCTGAAAGAGATGGTGCACATCTGTGCTTTTGCATTGGGGCTTTGCCCCCCTGTACTCCCGGTGGGGCTGCACCTCCCGAACCCCCCCCATCTTTAACATTCTAACTCCACAACACTCACTGACACTGGTGAATGATACATTTGTGGGGTCACTGTAATGAGACAGTTCCTGTAATGTGCTTGTCACCCTTAATGTGTTTGCTCAATTGTAGTCACTCAAATGTCATCGCTCAAATCACAACATTCATTTGACTTGCTACTGGTTTCCTATAGCCACAGTTATTAACAAGTATTGGCAGTTTGTGAAACTCAGTGCTCCTTAGGGTTTGCTAGTTCTTTTATTAGTAAGTGTAGTTTGTATTTTTATTTAGTATCTTTCCCATGCTCAGGGCACTTTATAGCAAATAGGTTATACAACATAATATTATTCAACCAATAACAGACCACAGAAGCATATAGTTTAATACGATGGGAGGGTAGAACAAAAATACAGTCTTGTGGCAAAGATGAAATAGCATGCAACAGTTACTGGCCACAGATCTTATGGGACAACACCAGGACTGACTCCAGGCCACAGAACTAAAGCTCTGATATGGTGAACACAAATGAAATGTGACACCAGAGAAATGGATTCAGAAACAGACATTTTTTAATTATTTTATAATCGGTTTACCTAGGATAGCCCATCTGAGATGCAGCATCTCTTTACCAGTGGACCCATGTCCACAGCTGGCTGGAATGGAGCACTGAGAGGTTAAGTGAGTATGTGATGCTAGTGGGGGTTGAACCTGTGTTCTTCTAATTCCCAAGCCAATGTGCTCACTCATCAGGGATCAACATCAGGGCTTGAAAAGGATTTTATACTGAAGTATACACAAAATCTTTTAAACATAAGATTCTGTTTTTAAAAACAAATTGCAAACAGAGTTAAGGGAGAAAGCAACACAAATTTGATTCACTGTATAACTGTATGGTTTAATGAAAAAGTTATTGAATTAAGTGGAGGGGTGTGAAAAGAAATTGAGAGGAAAGAAGTGTGCGAAAGTTGCCATATGGGAACTTTTGCAGAATTTGGCAAGTTTCAAGGAAGTTTCCAAGCTTCCACCTGTGGCAGATTGGAAAACTTCCAAATGTTTGTGGTGAAATTTCACCCTGTTCCATCCACCTGAAGTGTTATAAAACACCCCCAGGCTAATGGTCCCTTCCCCTACCTGATCACCCACCCGATGCCAATACCCCTTCCGCAGTGGCTAGTGGTCCCTTCCCCGACCCAATCACCCACTCACCCAATGTGCATTTAAAAAGACAAAAACCCTGGTGGCTAGTGGTCCCTCCCCCACCTGATCACCCCCACCTGACATGCATTAACTGCCAGCCAGGTAGCACAAGGTTAAAGGCTGCAAAGTTCATTTTTTTTACAACTTTTTGACCATCCAAAAGCTTTAACAGAAAATGTGGCTGTCATATTGGTATAATTGTTTACTACTCCCTTCACTGTGTTGTGCCTTTAGCAATGTCATGCATCCTTCTCTGTTTCAGGAACAGATCTGAAAAGAGGACGGGGTACTTCACTGAAACATTTTTCTACTCTGAGCAGGAAAAACAGCAGGATGAGAAATTAATTTTGGAATCAGGTTACACACCAGTATGGACATGCACTGCCAGTCAGGGAAGCAGGAGCCACATCTTTGAAGAGACACCAATTGACTGTCCACTGTAGTCCAGAGCATTTAAAATAAAAAAAAAAACCCTTGTGGCTAGACATCCCTTCCCATACCTGATCACCTGCCCATGTCCAGTATTACTATTTAGTTGTAATGTAACCCCCCCATCCCTATCCCCCGTATAGTAAAATATTATTTTCCTTCATGGTCTAATGAACCCCCTTTCCCTCCCTATCCCCAATCCTCAGTATGTATTATTTTTTTTTGTAACTTATTCCTTGGTGGTCTAGTGGCCCCTGCCTCCCCATCCCAGCAGGTAGTGTCCCACCCTGCTCCCCCATCCTGAAATGGAGTGGGTACCATCACAGCTCTCCGGTCTCCTCCACAGCTGGGCCACCCACTAAGAAGTCAATGAATGAGCATGTGCTTCCACAGAGGAAGGGAAAGGAGATGGACCAGTACTGGGCAATAGATGCAACAATGAGAGAGAGAGAGAGAGGAGGACACCAGCCTATTTACAGAGGAAAGAGTCCTAAAGGAACTCAAGAATCTGAAATGGGACACGGCTATGGGGCCAGATGGGATACATCCCAGAATATTAAAAGAACTTAGAGAGGTGCTGGCAGCACCTCTAACAGTTCTATTCAACAAATTGATAGAGAAAGGGGTGGTTCCAGGCGACTGGAGGAGAGTGAATATAGCCCCTCTCCACAAAAGTGGGAACAGGGAGGAGGTCAGCCTGATCTCAATGGTGGGGAAAATAATGGAGTCACTGTGAAAGGAAAGGATTGTGATATTTCTTGAATCCAGTGGAGCACTGGAGCATAGGGTCTGAGGCAGCATAGATTCACAGTGGGATGGTTTTGTCAAATAAATCTGATAGATTTCTTTGACTGGGTGATCAGGGAGGTAGAGTAAGGAGGGGAGGTGGATGTGGCCTACCTAGAGTTTTGCAAGACATTCGACACCGTCTCACATATGAAGTTGGTAAATAACCTGGGCAGCCTAGGAGTGGGCCCCAAGGTTGTAAACTTTGTCAGAAACAGGTTGAGGGACAGGACACAGAGGGTGGAGGTAAATGGCATTCAGTCTGAGGAGGGGGGGTGACCCTCGAGATACCACAGGGATCTGTACTGGGGCCAGTTCCTTTAATGTCTACATAAGCGACATAGCAAAGGGTCTTGAGGGGAAGGTACAGTGGTAGCCAGAGACATTGCCAGCTGTTTCCTGAAATTTCTGTGATATTTCTAGAGAAATCTCTTGCTTTCTGCATTTCTGCAGTAGGTGCAGCAGAGAGAAACTGTATAGAAATTTCACGAAATATCTGGAAATAGCTGGCAATGTCTGTGGCTACTATTGTATGCCTCTTTGTGGACGACACTAAGATCTGCAACAGGGTCAACACTCCGGGGGGGGGCATGGAAAACATGAGAATAGACCTAAACATGCTTGAGGAGTGGTCAAGAGTGTGGCAGCAAGATTCGATGCAACAAAGTGTAAAATCATGGTTTTAGGGCACAGAAATCCAAGGGAGGAGTACAATATGGGGAGAGAGAGGTACTGACAATCACCAATCAAGAAAGGGACCTAGTGGTAATCATATCTGATGACCTAAAAATAACCAAACAACGTGAGAAGGCCATTGGGAGAGCTAGAGGGATGCTAGGTTGTATAGGGAGAGGTATTACTGTCAGAAAAGAGGTGATTATGTCACTTTACAGATCACTAATGAGACCTCATCTGGCATACTGTGTCCAATTCTGGAGGCCACATCTCCAGAAGGACATGGACAATATAGAGGCAGTCCAGAGAAGGGCAACAACAATGGTGTGAAGACTTCACCAAAAGTTACATGAAGAAAGACTAGAGGACCTCAATATGTATTCGCTGGAGGAGAGAGGGGGGGGGGATTATGATGGAGACATTCAAGTACCTCATGGTATGAACAAGGTACAGGAGGGTAGCATCTTTCAAAGGTGTGCAAAAACAAGGGGGCATGACATGAGGCTAGAGGAGGGTAAGCTCAGGGGCAACATAAGGGAGTACTTTTTCACAGAAAACATAATGATTGCTTGAAACCGCCTCACTGAGGAGGTGGTGAGGGCAAAAATGGTAGGGGAATTCAAGATTGCACGGGACAGACATAAAAATACTCTCACAATAAGGAAGAGATGGTAAGCTGCAGATCAACTAGGATCTGCGGTATTGCATTAGGTAGAGAAAAATATCTGCTGTCAACTTCTATGCTTCTATGAAACAGAGGCAAAAACAGTAAACTGTATATCTGCGAGAGAGCTTGTCCACGAGCAGTCATTGTAGTGAGTGTCTTTTGCATCCTATTTTTGACACTATGGTGCCAAACAGTTAATTTCATAATATCGGTGCTGA
Source organism: Neoceratodus forsteri (assembly GCA_016271365.2). Classification (NCBI taxonomy): domain Eukaryota; kingdom Metazoa; phylum Chordata; order Ceratodontiformes; family Ceratodontidae; genus Neoceratodus; species Neoceratodus forsteri. Next base: position 126,685,251 of record CM028136.1, on the reverse strand, counting down.
ATATTCACATTTAACAGTAAACAGACCATGTGTGGTGTGACGGTTGGAACCACAGCATAAGTAGACCCAGAGTGGTTGCATAGAAACCACAGATCTTGAGACTGTGAGTGAGAGCACAAGCAGGAAAATGTTGCAATAATCCGCTGTAGAGTTATTACGAAATTCAGCAGGTCATTATAGTGTTTTATCAAAACTGGATATCCAGTCATTATAAGGGGTCAGTTATTCTAGTGCAGTATCTGCTAGTGCAATGTAATGGTTTAACACATAGTTACAATCAAGTATCCAACTGTATGTTTCACTGAATGTTCAAAAAGTGCCCATTTACTACTGTCATTAGTTACTAGTACAGTACAGTACGCGTTTATTTTGTTTGGGTGCTTGCATTACAAATTAAAGTGCACCAAAGGGATTTCTGGTGTTTTAATCACCCATGTAACAGCAGGATCTTAGAGCACTATTTGACTAACACTCAGTCTACCAAAAATTGCCCCTTAAACACAGACTCAGACTACAAGAAAGAAACATTTTTCCTGTCTACATGCCGGGAACGGGACAGTGAGGAATTCTGATGAAGGAAGATCAGCTAACAAAGAGAAGGGGTTGGCAGTATAGATTAGAGGTTAGAGTAACGAGCTGTGGATGAGTGTGGTACTGTACATCCAGCAATCCTGGATATGATTCTCACAACCTCCACTTGTATACTGTGTGACTATGAGCAAGTCACTTAACAACTCCAGTGCTCCTGGGTCACCCCTGAAAACAAGCACTTATGCCTAGTGGGCCTTACCCGGTTACCATAAGAATAACAAAAAAAAAAAGAAAGAGAAGATTGAAGTCCCGTTCAAGTAGTGCAGCCCAGTCAATGGCAGCTGACTCTCCAGAAAATCTCATTGAAATGGAGGTGAAAAAAGAACTTTTTACCATTACAGTGGAGCCCACTTGAAGAAGCAGCTTCCCGGATGATTAAAAATTGCATTTCAGCGCAGCACAGCAGAGCGAACAGCGTGAACAGCCAGATAGCGTGTTTTAGCCATAGCATGTTTGTTCTTCAGTGAGCACAGTCCCAATTATCACCCAGATTGTGTGTTTTAGTCCGAATGCATTTGCCTTCTCTCTCCTTGTCTCAAGTGAGCATGATATGAATGAGATGCCAGATGGCACGTTTAAACGAGCACATTTACCGTCCCTTTCATTTCTCAAGTGAGTATGGAACAAATATACAACCCGAGTTGGAATTTCAGTTCAATGTGAAAAGAAAAGAAATGAAAGAAAGAAATCACAGCTCTGATATAATATGAATAGTACAATTCAGGTCAGTTGGGGGGGGCAAAACAGATGACAGAGTCTGTGCAAAACAACGTAAACCCATATAGTTAAAGATACAGTGGACACTGCCTACAACTGATGAAAGGCATTCACATGGACTAGTCCATTATATGAGGGTTTTACTGTACCTCCAAGCCCCTAGTTATGGAACTCTGGAATATTAGTGCCAAGTTAAACTGACTGGAGGAAACCATAACATCCTCACAAAAAGACATGCAGCAACTCTAGGAGAAGACTATGGAGACTGACCACAGGCTGATTGCCAAATGCAGAAAGGAGAACACTCTCAATATGGCTCTGATTTATTTTTATGTTGGCTCGCGCTTGCGTACCAGCCATCATCTTGCAGTAGTAGCAGACTTGGAAGCGTGGTCACTGTTGGCTGAATGCAGGGCATGCATCAGTAGGTGCATCCCTCATTCCCCAATCAGCCAGCAATAGGCGCTGATGTCATGAATCCCTAATGTGGCCACCAGATCTAAGAAAAGGTCCACTGCAATGAGAGCGAAGCTCTCATGCAGCATGACCACAACACACCTCCCAAGGAGCACACAACATGGTGGCAGTGACTGCCGCTGCCTCCTGTCACAATGCTGAAGGGGGATCCCACTCCCTGTCAGCATAATGACCCCTTTCCCATTTACAATGTATGCCAAGGAGGTGCCCAATCCCCCTTGGCATCATGCGCCCCCCAACAGTTTTTCTTTGCCAACAGGGGCCCCAATCCTCATTGACATTTGTCCCTGTCCTGTTTATTTTGCTGATGGGGGAGCCCCCTCCCCATCGGCACAATGTCGCCTCCCCCACTTTTGTTCTGTGCTGAGGGAGGTGCCCAATCTCTCTCAGCTCCTGTGTCCCCCTTCGTATAAAGGGATGCCCAATCCCCCATTGGCTAGTGCATCCCCAAAAACACTTAGGTGGCAGACTGGGAGCCCACCCAGCATGCCAAATTCCCTGCAAAAGAAAAACCATCCTGCAATTTTTTTTTTTGTAAACCTGTAAAAAAGAAAACAGTCCCTTGTGGTCTCCCTGCCCCATCCCACAACCCACATCCACCCTCTGCGCACCCTGCCTCCCCACCCTATACTTACCTCCGGAGTCTGGTGGGACAATCTTCGGTGGACCAGGAACACGTCTGCACTCTTCAAAGCCGACCGTGAAGCGAAGAAATGCCAGTAAGCAGTATAATGGCATAAATAGGGTTTTTTTCAACTTTAGTGCATATCTCAGCCATTTTTGGGAATTTTGGCACCACATTTTTAACATGGGGTTATTGGGACCCCTCCTCATGAATTCATGCACTGTCATGGCATTATTCAGTCCCGAAAGGTGATTTCGCAGTCATTGCATGAAATCATCTTTTGGGACCAATTAACAAAACAACAGTGCCACTGTTCATGAAGCCTATTTTGCAAATTTGGTGGAAATATCCAAAAAATAGCTGTTTTACAAGTGTGCATTGTACAATTTCCACACACACTTGTAACTTTGTGAATTTGTAATATTTTCACCCCAGATTTTTAACATTGGCATTTTTCCACACCTCCTTATGAATAGTACAGCTGTCATATTACATATCCTGGCTGAAATGTGTTTTCACACATCTGGCACAGAATAGCGCAGTGGCTGTGCAAAATCAGTTTTTGGGACAGTTTCAGAAAATGACGGTGACACTGTTCATGAGCAGAGGTCCTAAAATTCCTGTTTTGAATATCTGGTGATGAAAGATCATAAAATGACTGTGTTACAAGTGTGCGTTGGGCAGTTTCCATGCACCCTTGAAACTTCACAAATGTGTAATATTTTCATGCCAGATTTTCAACACTTACATTTTTTCACACCTCCTTAGCCCTTATGAACAGTACAGCTGTCATTTTTCACAGCCTGCCCAAAATGTGTTTCCGCACCTGTGGTGCACAATAGCGTGGTCACTGTGGGAAATCAACTTTTGGGACAGTTTGAGGAAATGACGGTGACACTGTTCATCAGAAGAACTCCTAAAATGCCTATGTTGAAAATTTGGTGACACAATTACATAAAATGACTGTGTTGCAAGTGTGCGTTGAGCAGTTTCCGTGCACCTTTGTAACTTTGCAAATTTGCAATATTTTCATGCAACATTTTCAACACTGGCATTTTTTCACTCCTCCTTATGAACAGTACAGCTATCATTTTTCACATCCTGCCCTAAATGTGTTTTTGCACCTGTGGCGCACATTGTCGTGGTCACTTTCCAAAATCAACATTTCGGACTAATTAACAAAATCACAGTGCCACTGTTTATGAGGGGAGGTCCCAACATGCCTATGTTAAACATGTGGTTAAAAAATTCCCAAAATAATTGGGTTACGGATGTGTGTTGCACAGTTTTTATGCATGCTCATAACTTCACCAATTTTTCATATTTTCACTTCAGATTTTCAACGTTGCCATTTTTTTACATCTCCTCATGAACAATACAGTTGTCATTTTCCACATACTTCCCAAAATATGTTTTCATCCCTGTGTTGCCAAATGGCATAGCCACTGTGCAAAATCACCTTTCAGCTAACAAACTAATAGTGCCGCTTTTCATGAGGTGGGCTCACAAAAAGCCCATGTTGAAAATTTGGAGTGAAAATTCCAACAGACGCCTATGGTGTTACGGTTTCCAACTATAGCACCCAACCCTGTGGAGACTGACAGGCATCAGGGGTGTGACTTGGGATCAACGGCTGTAATGCTCATGCCATTCCACCCCCACCCTGCAGCCAGTGACAGGCATCGTGGTGTGCCTTGCACTGTTAGGCCACAAAATTCACCCCATTCTCCTATACTGCACCCACCTCAGCATATTTCCTTATGAAATGGGGTAAGTATAACACCCAAAGACCCCAAAGCACACCACGCCACTTGTCAGTGTCTACAAGTTAGGGTGAGGTACAATGGCAAGAGCGTTACAGCCGATGACCCAAAGGTACACCCCAATGCCTGTCGATCTCTACAGGGTGGGGGTGGGGTTGGCATCACTTCAATACTTCACTGCCATTCCTACTATGCATTTCTAACTCCGGCACTACCAATGCCAATGCCAGCGAGACAACATTCAGCATTGACAAATGCTTGTTATGAAAGAGACTGTTAGATAGAAGATGAGCTGGAGGATTTAGAGTCACACACTCCAAAAGAAACAATATCCCCATTTACAGTCTGCCTAATGCTACAAAAGAAACAATATTCTCATTTACAATCTGCCTGAGGACACTTAAATGGGGGAAGGAGGATTTCATCACATCAATTCTTAAAGAACTGCTTGATCCTCCCCAGACCTAGATTCTGGCATTAAAAGAGCACAACAAGCACTTGCACCTAAACTCGAAGAGAAGAACCACAAACCAAGGTCAGTAGTGCTTTGGTGTGTGAACTACAAAACCAAAATGCTTCTGTTATGCAAAACCTTGAACAAAAAGGATATTGCATTCAGGGATACAAGGCTTTACTTTGATCATAGTTTTTCTCTGGGAGTTATGGACAAATGCTGTAAAATACTATAAGTCTTTTAGGAATTACTGGAAACAAATGTGAAAGCTCATCTTCTTGCACTGGCGCTACTGTGCATTTCACTGACTCAGAGCTGAAGTTTTTATGAGCTTGGAAGATGCACATGACCTTCTGCTGCAACTAGGCCTACACCTGCCTCCACCATAACAACCAGAGCTTGCTGACAGGAGTGGACACCTGCCCCAATGCCTGACAGTAACAAATGTAAATTGCAAGGCACATTGAATGATGCCAGATGCTGCAGTTTCCAAGCCCGAAGACAGGACACCACTTCTAGCCAACTGACTGCACCACTGAATGGATGAACACTTATTGTTTATTTCCAGTTGGGCAAGTATGGGTATTCTTTACCCTTTTGTGACTATTCTGCCTTCTTTGGGAGATACACATGAGTTACAAGCTGCACTGTGATCTGAAATTATCATTGTACACTATTCTAAAACTTTTACAGCCAGTGCCTTGCACTCCCACTGTACTGTTCTATCTTTATTTGAGCAGCTGCATTTGATGGCTACTACATGACTTTGTGTTTCATAAATCTGTTCCTAGAGACACTACTTTGTTATTTATACATGGGGGGGGGGGTGGAGGTCATTATGTACAGCATATAGAATTGTGATTGATAATTTCAGACTAAACTACATTGTATGATTCTGCAATTTACTTACTGTTGTTGATCACATTGAATAGTAAGAGATAATTGCATGACATGGTCCATTGTGGGGCTGTTGGGGGGTCTCCTGCCAATGTATGCTGGCTGAGTGGCCCGAGTGTTTGGCCTAGTTGGGATACTATTGGCTGGACATGTGGAGGGGGGTAAGCCAGTGAGCCCACTGAGTGCCAGCAGTTTATAGAATCCCCTTGGGATCTCCATTTTACAAGAGGGCACACTGTGCATGAGCCGATTAAGGTGGTACATCCACCAAGAGCAGGGCTAGTGATCAGGGCCAGTGATTAAGAGTCAGGTGTCTCTGCAAGAAACAGGTAAGGTATTCCAATGCATCACATGACCTAAACCCCTGCTGGTTTCAAAACCATGGAGCTTGACTGGGAAAACCGCCACCTTAAGGGTAATGACTGGTGCAACCTGAGGGGGCTTGCTGGTCACAGATCAGATAATACTGGATTGCTGTGGGACACCTTCTCTACAAACATGCATGATTTTACTTCCTGGTTATGGAGTCACCTGATTTAGCTACTTTTCCATATTGTCAAGGCTGGCTCTGTGGGTCGTGGCCCACTCTTATGCTGCCTTATAGCCTCGTTGCTTACTCCTAGTTGAGAAGAGACATAATTTTGCAGACACTAACTAGATGCTTTGGACTTGTACAGACCTGCCTGTGTGATGGCAGGCAGAGGTAACATTCGACTGGAGGTTCGGGGTGCTCACACCAACAGGAAGGGCAAGGTGTTAGAGATCAGTGGGGGAGTCTGGACCCTCTGGAACTCATGAGGACACCTAGACTTGGGTAATGCTATTTTGAATGGATTGGAGTGGAACAGAGATGGTATGTTTTACTGAGACAGGAGATGACATGGATGCAGAACTGGCTGCAGGTTGCAGTGGAGGTGATCTAAATTCACACAGTGCTGCTAGGTAGCATAAGGGGGATATCACCCTAGGCTGGTTGCTGAGTGAACCTTCCACCAAGGCATGGCCTAACCCTAGTTATCTTGAAGTTTTTAATTATCAGTTTCCAAGTTTGCTGTTGATATGTGTGTCTACATACTGGGTTGAATTTCTGCATGGACTTAATATTCTGTCAGGGAGACATCACATACACAGGGTCTGGCAGATAATGGAACACCTGCACTTTTAAACCATGGAGACCAGTGATTTAAAAATCATAATGCACAATGTCAAAGGGTTGTCCAGCCCTTCAAAGCAAACCAGAGTACTATAGGAGCTCCAAAGGAAAGACACCTGCATTGCATTATTACAGGAAATGCATCTCATGCAGGTGGAGCATAAGAAGTTTAAAATGATCCTGAGTGGGGGAATGCTACACATCTTCTTTTCAACAATACCCACACAGATGGGGTGCAGCAGTCCTGATTAAGAGAGGCTTAACACTGCTGATTGATCGAGTGTAGGATGAAATACAAGAGCAATTTATTTACCTAGATGGGTTATATAGAGATTCTCCCTTTGCCTTGTTGAAAGTATGCACCTCTTCAACTCAGATAAGGAGAGGATGGCATTTTATCAAAAAATCATGCTGAAGTTCCCCCCCCCAGGTGCTTGGCAATCATATATCCTGGGGGGGTGACTTCAAAGTGGTAATGAACTCAGGAATGGACAGGCAGGGGCATGGAGGAGGGGAGCGGGGATCTGACAGAAGCAGCATCACCCTTAATAACTGCTCAAGAAGACAGGCTTGAAGGATGCCTGGTGTGCACACAATCACAGAGGACAGAACTTTACATTTTATTCTGCTTTGTAGAAATCCTACTCTAGGATACACATGTTTTTTCTTGGCCACAAAATGGCTGTATACAGTTGAAGAGGCCAACAGTGATGGAATTATACTATGAGACCGTGCCCCAGCGTGATTGGGACAGAATGTTTGCGCCCCCACCATAATACCTCTACCTGTCATATAAACCATTCTCTTGTAAATAACCTTGAATTTGAGACCCTCCTTAGGTAGAATATGGAAGAATATTTTAAGCATAATAAAGTATGGCTGATATCAGAAGGGGGCAGGTGTGATGGTTTTAAAGTAGAGATGGGCATCAGCCGAGTGGCTCTGAGGGTTGAGGCACTGGACACCATACCTCAAGTCATGCTGACAATCCATGTTCAGTAATGAGCGCGGGCCACCGGGGGCCAGCAGGGGAGGAGAAGGATTGAGTATCCCAAGGACTGCTCTCCTTCTCCGGGGAAGGGGGAGTTCAGAGGTCGGTACACACCTGGCCCCTAGCAGAGGCTGGGGGTGGCTCACTGATGCTGCTGGCATGGGGTCAGAGGCAGGGCAGATGCCTGACTCGACAAACATGGGAGCATGCAAGCTACCAGCACCGGCACACTCTGCCTCTGAGGGGGCTGTATACTGGAGGAGAAAAAGATTGCTCTGACAGGATAATGGAGGGCACCTCGCAGGTGCCACCCCTGAATAGCCACAGTGTCAGTCACACTGAATCTGGTCTTTGGTGGGGTTTGGGGTGCCCCACCAGCCATGACGTAGGGAATCCCAGGGGGTATCAGTTGGCATCAGCTGGTGGGCATCAGGGAACAGGACTGGGGGCTCCCTCAAGAGCTAGGGCCATGAGCAAGGTGAACAAAGTGATAGCTAAAAAAAAAAAATAATAAAGAAGAGATGGGCAAAGTCCTCAAATTTCATTCCACAAAATATTTTGCAAATTTCATGAAATATTTTGTGGGTGCAAAATTACGCCCACAAAATACAGAATTTTGCCTGTGGACAGCAGAATTTTGCCACTCGCAGGCAAAATTTACACATTTTCTGTCATGAAATATTTTGAGAAATGCATGAAGTTCAGGAAATAGTTAGTGGGGCAAAATTCCCAATTTTGCCAGAACTTTGCTGGCGAAATTAAATTTCACTGCATCTCTATTTTAAAGTGACCTTAGTGGGAGAAATGATCCAATTTGCATACGGAAAAAATGGATGAAATAGCTAAAAGAGTGGGATTGGAACATGAACTATTTGATTTGCAGTAGAGGTGATCCACAAAACAACTATAAATGAAAATCTTCTCTCGAAAATACAGAAGTGTAAAAGAAAGCTGTACATTTACACAGAGCAGAAAATAGAAGGGCAAAATAGGTTTGCAGGAAAATGTTTTCTCAATGTGGGAACAGGGCAGGTAGGTTGTTGGACTGGAAGATTAGAACGTAGCACACTAACAGGACACTCCTCAGAATACAGGATAGAGGAGGAGTAGGGCACTTGGTCTCTCATTCCAGTAAAATAGCAGACATCTTTGCTATATACTATAATACCCTTAATATGCAAGAACACCTCCACAACCATGAAGATCTCATCAAGGCTTACTTCTGGAAGTTCCACCTCTCTTCTTTAACAAAACAGGATAAGGAGAGGCTAGATGCTCCCATAACAGGGGAGGAAGTAGCAGACATGATTAAGAAGTTAAAAATTATAAATCTACTGGGGAGGATAGTTTTACTGCTGAGTATTGTGAACACCAAAATATGTGCTCTACATGGAGCTGCTGACCCTACTGAGGGGGAGGATGGAGGGAGAGGGAACCCAGAACATGGCAAAGAGCCAAGATTTCAGTGCTATTAAATCCAGATAAAGATCTCACAAAGTGCAAATCATACTACTCCATTTCACTCCTATCAGTAGATATTAAAAATGTTTACCGGCATCCTTGCCCATAAGCTGCAGGTATGCATGGGGAGCCTAGTCCACCCAGATCAAATGGGGTGTATTAAGGGGTGGGTCCTACATGACTATATCTGGCGACTCCTTAATATACATTGCTCTCAACAAGGGGAACTCTCAATGCCAGATAGCCGCTTTCATGGATGTGGAGAAGGCCTTTGACTGAGTGGATTGGGCTTTCCTACAGCACACTCTGTCAATTATGAGTTTCAGTCCTAAATTTAAGGGATACATAGAAGCTTTCTATGAAATACCTGGGGCGGTTCTCAGAACAAATGCACTTTATACCACTGATTTTTTTTCTTCAAGACCCTAAGAAATCCACCTCAACACTGTGTCAGGAAATGGAAACTTCTGTCATGATTTTAAGCTATAAGTTAAATTATAGCAAATCCAAAGCCTTTCAGGTATGAAGGGTTGCCCTGTGCAGTTTGGAGCCACATTCCCTCTTTAAATGGGCACCACACAACACCATACATTATCTTGTGGTGAAAATCACATCACATTTATCTAAACTCTTTCACCTCAACCACCTCTGTTTGCTTGGTGAAGTAGTGGAGGATCTTAACATCTGGGCTTTCCTGCCTCTTTCTCTGGGGCAGTATTGCAGATCTCAGTGCAATTATTTTACCACGGTTGTTTATTTTTTTACTTTCTGGCCTTACCCATCATTGTTCCCAAAGTATTCTGGGGCAAACTATGTAAACCAATGCTGAAGTTCCTCTGGCGGGAAGGAGAATAAGGGTGGGAATGAATACCTTAGCACTTATCTTAGAGAAGGCACAGCTGGGTTTCCAATATTTTGAATGATGTTACTTATCAGCCAGGACAGCACAGCTGGCGGCAGTAGCTAAACAGAATTTAAGCACTGTGTGCTTTGTAAAATAGGAGGTCCCTTCCAGGTCCATTGTATACCTTACCATTCATATACTAGACTAGTTCATGGTTCCACCAGATCCAAAACCCTCGGACAAGAACATCAGTATGGGTCTTGCACAAGCTGCATTGTATAACTAGACAGCGGATGATATAGATCCCCTCACGGTAATCACTGGAAATCCAGATATCTCTTAGGGCCAGGAAGATATGGGCTTTTGCATATAGATTCAGGCAGGACTCACCACAGTTACTCAACCTTTAAATAACAGAGCCTGTGTGTCCTTTATTGACTTACAGGCCAGGCTTATTCTGATGAATTTTGACCACTACAGATTTCTCAATATGGCACTATATCCTGGCAGGAAGCAATAAAGACCATTTAGCGAGAGACATGGCTAAATTAGAGAACAATTTCTTGTGGAACATGAGACTCACTGATAAAAGCAGATGCATATCCTTCATATATCAACTATTGCAGTAGGCTGGGGGTCAGTGTCCAGACTAAATTCAGAGAAAGTGGGAGAGGGACAGCAGTCAAACAAACTTAGACCTAGACTGAGAAGAATTTTAGGAAGGGGGTGGAAGGAGACTACCTCTTTAGCTTGGAGAGAATAGAAGTGCAAGGTGTTGGGTTTTTCCATACCTTCACAGTCACTACCCATTTTACTCAGTGTCAGAATTATAAATGCTGGAGAGGCTGTAACATGAGGGGCACCCATTATCATACTTTTTTGTACTGCCCCATAATCAGAGCCTATTGGGGACTATACACATGGAACTGGAGAAAATGTGTATACAACCCTTTCCATTCACTCTAGGAACAATGGCACTTGGTCTGCTTCATGGGAATCAGAAGGCAGCAACAGAGCAAACTATTTCATACCTTTTGTTTGGTGGTCACCAAAAGGAATCACATGCCATTTGCTCTTGTCTAGGGTTCCCTCTGTTGCTGTATGGCAGGGGTAAATACAACAGGTGGAAGAGCTGGAGAAAAAAAACTGCTGATTTTAGACTGTCTCCAGAGAAACACTTGGAAAAATGTGATACATGGTACAACTATGGGACTTCCATGTAAAACTTGTCTAGGCCCCATGGGGATATGACTAGATTGAAGGTATCAGTCAATAGAAATGCACAACAAAGGAAAATACTATAACATACACAGACACAAATGTTTTGTTTCTTGTTTACTGCTTCTTTAATATTCAAGTTGTGTACTGTTTAATGTTATAATTTTTAAAGACTTAATACCACATAGTTCATTTTAGAAGAGGGGCCACCTCAGTAATATCTCAGATGAGACACAGCACTAGGACTGCATGAACGTGAAGCCCTTCACAGCTATGCTATGGTTTGTGAACTTTAATTACATCACCAGGGGTGTACCTCATGTAATTCATATAGCATACTCACTGTATTGTTGTGCATTATGTGCTGTATCCATCCTTTTCTCTCAATAAAACCTGAGTTACAAAAAAAGTGCACCAAAACCAATAAACTATGAGTGATACTTTGCTTTATGTTGAGTAGTTTGTATAGCTACATGCACCCTATGGAGTCGGTGTAGCTTAAAAACCCTTAGTAGAAATAAAAACCTGTTAAACTACAAGAGATCAATGAACAGGTAGCAAGATGCTCAACAGCTGATATGCATACAGCAAGAAAGAAACAGGGGCTTCACCAATAAGAATAAAAACATCAATATAAGCTATTTAGCTAACACATTTCAGTAGAGCTGCAGCAAAGTTAAACTTTGTTGGCGAAGTTGCCACTTAGTTGCAACACTTTAACTTCACAAAGCTTTGCAAAGTTCCTATTGGCATCATCAACTTTGACCTTGCAGACTTTGCAATGTTTTTTCAGGTGAAGTGGCTTTATTTTCCATAAATTGGCAACTTTGTGAGTAAAGTTTGGTCACTTTGTGAAAAAAGAAATGCTGCTTCACCTGGCAAAAAAGTTGTGAAGTCAGTACTTTGAGCTATGCTAATTTGGCCAACTTTGCAAAGTTTTGTCAAAGCAAAGTTTTCTCAGCTTTACACATTTCTGCATTTCAGTACCATGCGACCAATGAACTAAATGGACTACATTTTCAAAGGGCAGTGCAGGGCTTGTATCAAACCCTGCATCACAACACTATGAATAGTCAGTACACCAATCATTTTTGCCACAACTGTGCCAAATTAATAAAGGTCAGGTGCAGTTGTGACAACGATTTTCCCAATTTACAGCAGCTTACTCCAAATCTCTCATGTGAGCTCCATAAAAATGATCTTCAATACTGATGCAAGTTAGACCACAAAAAGATGGCCTAACTTGTGTTGATTGCTGCAGTGGATGGAAAATCCTGTTAGATTACTGTAAGCTCAGTGCGCCATATCTTTGGCACACCCAATGCTTGTAGCAATCAAAAACCTTTGAAAACCCAGCCCAATATCTTTTTGTCATACTTTACAAACCTGTACTGTTCGGTCAATGGTATTTCTTTAAAAAGCAACTGAGGCCTATAGGAAAATGTTGAGAATCATAATATTTAGTCTTGATATAATATTTATTTAATATATTTTCAGTCAGTTTTCCCTTTGCTACTTTTGATTAGTAAGTATATTTACATTAAAATGAAGTTATTGCATATAAGCTTGTCATCTGCTTCTCCTGCTAATTATTCACTTGAACTCACATTACACACTGTGGACAAGGCAAACATTGTGATGCCATAAGCTAAGGATTATGACGTCAGGTGGAACTGCGCCAAACTAACTGAAGACTAAGGGGCAAAAATCATGTTTGCTTGCAAATATCTATTATTTTGAGGAACAGTGAACATAGAAATACAATAGATATGTGACAATAAACACAATTGCAGCTGAATTTCATGCTTCTGGAACGTTTCCCACAGGCATTGTATCCACTACTCCATAAACAGCCCCTGACTGCATTAAGACAACTTAAAAAAGATATATATATATATATATATATATATATATATATATATATATATTATTTGAAAACAATTCATATTTCTTCTGAATTTTCACCCTTAGTTATTTATCATGAAGGGCATTTGTGTGAAAACAGGTTCTCTGTCCTATTAAGGGCATGTGATTGAATCAGGGGGCTTGATTTTCAAAGGCTGATGAAGGGATTGCATCAAGTCCTGCATCAAAGCCATTTTTTTGAGCAGCTGCACCAAACTCCTTTGCCACAACCGCACTCGATTCCATATTGTTGGGCACAGTTGTGACAGTTTCCTCAGTTTATGGCAGCTTGCACCAAATATTTGGTTCAAGTCACATAAAAAGGGTCCCCAAATGCATCAAGTTTGACCAGGGAAAAGCTGGTCTGAATTGTGGCACTTGGTGCCCTAGATTGAAAATCCTAATCACTGGCTGGGAGACTACCACAAGCCCTATGCACCAAATAATTGGTGACCAGGGGCTCGTGGCATTCTTGGGGCTTTGAAAATCAAGCCCAGAATCTCTGGCTACTTGTAATTTACTCTGACAGCCCAATTATTTTTATGACATCACCATCTGTTGCTGTGGAGTTAATTATGATGTCACAAACAGGGGATCATGATGCCAGGTGTTTTTTTTTTTTTTTTATTTTAGTCTTTGGTAACCAGGTAAGTCCACTAGGCACAAGTGCCTGTTTTCAGGGGTGACCTGGGAGCACTGGGAGGTTAAGTGATTTGCTCAGAGTCACACAGTATGCAAGTGGAAGTTGTGAGAATCAAACTCAGGTCTGGTCTGCTGGATGTATCAAGCTCGTTCACACCTCGTTCCTCTAACCTCTAGGCTATACTGCCAGCCCAGGTGTAGTCAGGTAGCGAGAGCCTCTGTCTTCAGTGAAAAAGAAAAAGCAGGAAATGATTACTGAAACATGTATAAAAGCTAAACTGAATTATGTCAAAATCTTACATTTTTCTAATGTTTCCCTATGGTGTTGGAACTCTTTAAGCGTTGCATGGACATCCAAAACAAAGTACAGCTATGTTCCACGGGACTAGGCTCTCCAGAAATTTTGGAGAAACCTAATACTAAGGATTCACTGGTTTCAGAATAGGTTGCAAAAAGGTGACCAAGCAAGTTGCAATGTGTTCCAAACTAATGTGATACCTAATGAAGAAAACAATGCATATCTTCTATAACCAGTATAAAGTTTTGGGAGGGTTGTGATGCAAGTATATTATGTTAAAACTGTTACCGAAATGCAAAGAGAAAGTACAAGGTGAAGTTAAAATAAACTGGTGATAAACTATAGCATTGTACAGGAAATTTATCATTTTCTTGCAGTCTTCTTGCCAGTCTGATAAATTACATTGTTTTTGCAGTGCTAGCCCTTTTCACCATGATAAACTCTTTGAAAAGAACCCAATACAGTGATAAAGAGACTTAGGCAGGAATGAGGAGCAGTTGCCTGGTTAGAGCAGTGTGCTGTAAGATTGTGATGAATGAAAAACAAGTGAGCTGTGGCAGAGTGCCAGAAGCTATGGAGGCTCTAGCATACTTGGCTATAGCAGAATGTATCTCACTTGACATTTATATACATTGTGCATTCTAATACAGTTATGGGGATGGGTGAAGTTTTCACAAAGCATGGAAAATAAGTATTTTTGCTTTTAGATGTAGTCTCTTCATATGTGATTACTGTAATCCCAGAACTGCAAACCAGCTAGCAATTTGAAATCATCAGTGTGAGAATTCAGAGAGGTTCTTCTACTTCAAGTGATACCGTTTACTAGAATTTACTGCAAACATCAATGCTTGCAAAATTCAGCTCACTTCTAATTGCAGTATTCACCTGCTGGTGAGGACAGTGCATATAAAACAGATCCTATTATACCCTACTGAGAGTATGATCTATTCTTTCCTCCTCATCCCTGACCCTGAAGTTATTGTCATATCTTATATCTTCTGTGAATGAGATGTGAAACAGTATCTTGTTTATCTAAAGTATACTTTTTATTGGTACAAGCTACTCAGGATCAACAAAAGTTATGAAGTCAGATCATTTATGCAATTAATTTGAAAGGAACATGTCTGTGCAGACAGTGCAGTCCGTGTCTGGTTGAAATAAGCTGTGATGATGCACAACAGGATTCAATAGCATCAGTCACCTCTGGTTTACATTAACATACTGCCGTAAGGAAGGAGGTTTCAGTTACGTTTCAGTCTATTTAAATGTGTTATATTGCTCCCAGAGGCTAGTTCATGTTGCGTCTCATTTAAATGAAGTCCTGAAGCCATACTAAGCTGCTGTCTGCATTGTTCCTGGATGACAGATATGTGCAATACGTTCACTTATACTAAACATGAATAAACACTGACATAACAATCACAAAAAGGATATTTTAATACATAAGTTAAGAAACGTGCAATCAGTTGAACACCAGCACTTAATATACATGATGTGTGACTGTTAGGTCATCTAGTCCAATGGCATCAGGAACTCTGAACACAGACAGCATTGGGGTTTCTTGAGTTAAGCACACAATCCTTTTTGTTAATTAAAACTTTATGTTTTTGTGTAGCTTTTCTAATCTAAACTTCTATCTTGCTAAGATCCCTGGGAGCCCTAAGAGGTGCATCGGCATCTCTGCAATGATTAATGCAGTTTTACAAGCAGTGCTGACTTGCACTCACACACATAAACATGCAGGGCTACTACAGTCTTTCATACCCTGACCTGGGATGACCTATAGTTAATGTGGACTTCATTGAAGTTGACAGCTGAGATTGGCCATGGCTACTGAAACACTATTCTGAGATAGAAGCGCCTTTGGCAGTATTTGAGCATTAGATCATATTATTGTATTGGTGAAGATGTACTGTGCTTTTCATCAGATCATAAAGTATCTACAGACAAGGGACTTTCACTAAAAGTTTTCTGAGGTTATTTTTATATGATTTAAGAATATTTTTTTCTTTACCTCAATATAACAGTTTATGTGTCACTTCAAATTCGATGAATGGCTAAGTAGTTGCCAACAGTAAGTTACATTTCAAAGAATATCAGTCTCTGAGACAGGTGCTGAACTACACAAGATGATTACATAGCATTGTACAATAGCATGCAATGTTTCATTCCACTATTCCTGATTTTCGGGGATGTCCCTGATTGTGCCTCAAGGATTTTCTGAGTAGTCTGTAAGTTGGTATTTCAGGAGGTGGTACCGTGGAGCCACAGCCTCAGTAAAAGTGTGCCTGATCTTTGAAGATACAACTCCTGTTCAGCACAATTTTGACTAAATTAATTAAAAAGGAACCCATATTCTTCTTTTTGTGTGGCAGTATAAAGTATGTACAGTAAGAACATTGCATAATAAACATGGGCAAGCCACAGAGAGATTGAGTAGTTACAAAGGGTACTAACAACAAAACACCTATGTGTGCGTCAGCCAGAAGGTTAGACCTAGCACAGCAGTATGCAGATGGTGGCCATCCTGTAGTGGAAACCATGCAGCAGTCTATTAGACTAAAGATTCAACATTTAATTACCTTGTTTGATGAATTCAATACAAATTGAATGGCATTAATGGTTGGATAGTCATGATAGAGGCTACAGTAGAAGGAGTAGAGTTAGAGATGTCAGAAAGAAATATAGAAATGTAGATTTTGATGGCCGAAAAGGATTGCTTGGCCCACCTAGTTTGCCCATTTCCCTACCTATTGGATAAGCTACAGATCCTACTCAATCAGCAGCCTACTTCCTCCTTACTCCACTCCTACCACATTATAATTACCTTATATCGGTCCTATGCATTTATGAATTCCTCCACAATCTTTGACCCCATGACCTTCTCAGGAAGACTGTTCCATGCATCCACCACCCTCGCCATGAAAAAATACTTCCTCACGTTGCCCCGAGCCGTTCTCTCTCTATCTTCACATTGTACCCCCTTCTTCTTGTGCATCTCTTTTTCTGAAATATACTACCCTCTTGGACTTTGTTGATTCCCTTGAGGTACTTGAAGGTTTCTATTGTGTTCCCCCCTCCCTCCTTTCATCAAGGGTATACATATTAAGCTCTTTTAGTCTCTCTTCCTATGACTTCTGGTGCATACTCTGCACCATTTTGGTTGCCCCCCTCTTGATTGCCTCCATCCTCTCTATGTCCTTGCAGAGATGGGGGTCTCCAGAACTGCATGCAGTACTCCAGATGGGGTCTCACCAGCTGTCTGTACAGAGGGATAACAACTTCCTGCTTTCTACTGGTGATGCCTCTCCCTATGCATCCCAGATTCCCCCCAGCCCTCCTTACTGCCTTCTCACATTGCTTGCCTACCTTAAGGTCATATGATATGAGTACACCCAGGTCCCTTTATATTTTTGTTGTTGTTAGTACCCCCCATGGTGTACTCTGCCCATCTGCTGGCTTCCCAAGCAGCTCCTGTGGCCCTGGCTTTCTCCAAGCAGGCCACAGCTAACAGACCATCCGACTGAACCCCGGACAGATTCAGACAGCCCATCTGTGGGCTTTCTAAGCTGCTACTGTGGCCCTGGTTCTCTCTGAGCAGGCTACAGCTAACAGACCACCCAACTGACCCACGGACAGACTCAGATAGCCCATCTGCGGGCTTCCCAAGCTGCTCCTGTGGCCCTGGCTCTCTCCAAGCAGGCCGCAGCTAACAGACCACCCGACTGACCCCTGGACAGATTCAGACAGCCCATCTGCTGGCTTCTCAAGCTGCTCCTGTGGCTCTAGCACTCTCTGAGTGGGCCACAGCTAACAGACCACCCGACTGACCTCTGGACAGATTCAGACAGCCCATCTGCTGGCTTTTTAAGCTGTTCCTGTGGCCCTGGCACTTTCCGAGCAGGCCACAGCTAACAGATCACCCAACTGACCCCCAGACAGATTCAGGTATGCACCAGACCTCTGAAACTCATGTTTTTTTTAATGCCGCTGTTTTGACTGGATGCCCAGTGGAGGTGCCAGGCACTGATTGGCAGTTCTTCTCCTTGGCTGATTTTCCAATGCCTGCCACTTCCTGATCTGTGTTCTGGACTGAATTTTTGTTAATGTAATTTACTTATGTTATGCATCAATTGATCTTACTTTACCTGCCAGTTTAGATGGTCTATTACAAGCCACTAGTCTAGCCTCTCAGTGTTACTTGCCGCTGTGCGACTAGTACTCGACAAACTGTATTGTATAGTAACTGACGTTTGACTGGTTAGAAATAGCTACTGAGCAAGACTGCTGCAGTTTTCCATTTCTTCCCTACTGACAAAACCTGTCCCCTTCCCCACACAGGTCACTCTGCTAATTCTTAATTTCTCCACCCCACTGGTAATGCTGTCTCTCTTAACAGCTTAGTTTCTTCTCTGCCTTACCTACAAACCCTTCCCTTACACCCCCCTGCTGCTGCTGTCCTCTTCAGATGTCCCAGTGCCAAAGCACAGACCTCCCCATTAACTTCTCTTCTATCTCTAAATAATTGCCCTGCATTTGCCACCTCTTTACCTCATGCTTTGTCCCTCCCCATTGCCTGCCCCCCACTGAACTTGCTATTGTTCTCTAGCTGTATTTAGTCCTCTGTGTTTCCCTCCTTGTTCCACAGACAGCCCATCTGTGGGCTTCCCAAGCTGCTTCTGTGGCCCTGGCTCTCTCCAAGCAGGCCGCTACTAACAGACCACCCGACTGACCCCCGGACAGATTCAGGTATGCACCGGACCTCCGAAACTCGTGATTTTGAATGCCACTGTTTTGACTGGACGCCCAGTGGAGGAGCCAGGCACTGATTGGCAGTTCTGCTTCTTGGCTGATTTTCCAGTGCCTGGCGCTTCCTGATCTCAGGGAAATCTCTTTCTGCACTGTGTTCTGGACTGAATTTTTTTGCCCACCCCACCTTCTCACTGTATTAAATAGACCCTTACTCCACCCTTTTCCTCAGCCTATCAGCTGATTGGTCACTTCACTGCTGTACATTCTTATACTATTGGCCTCCCTGTCTTCAATACCTGACATAACCCACTTTCTTACCGCCCCTTTTTAAAGCAGTCTCACCCACAGGTTTGCACATTTGCTCTCAACGTTTTCTCCAGCCACTCCAGTTAACTCTTCTCAATTACTGCTCTAACCTGCCCTATTGTTAGGGACCTCACCCTAATTCGACTATATACCCTTTCAACTATAAACCAGCTAGCAGTTAAAGCAGGCCAGCAACACCAAACAAACTACCATGGGGTGCAACCACATACTACTACTCCTCACTACCTCTTTTGGCATTGCTGGTACAATATACAAATTCAAACCCCTACATCCCCACTCTGAATCCTCACTGGGTGCAAACTGGAAGAAAAGCATACACATGGCCGCTACCACTTCCGGTAACAATAGGCTCTTTATCCTCCAGCACCTCCCATACACAGTTATTGCCAAGTCAACCTCCCAAATCGTAGCCTTAACAGATAGCTTCCCCCCTAATTTAACACAGGTGTATAGACACCTCCCACACCTAAAGTGCAGGTGATGGAAGACACAAGGGAAGATAAACATCACCCTATCTGCCAGAAAGGTTATCTTTCTGCTATTGCTGATCTCTGGCAATATTCACCTAAACCCTGGACCAACAACCCTGAGGAGCAGGGGGGTCCATACAGTGAATGGCCTAAAGATAGCATCACTAAACATCTGCAGCCTAACTACCAAATTCGACCAGTTCCAGGCTTGGATGGCCATCCATGCCCCTGGCATACTCTGCCTTACTGAAACCTGGCTGTTGGGTAGGATCAAAGATGGTGAGGTGGCCATTAAAGGATTCCAAGTGTTTTGAATTGATAGAATAGGCAGGAAAGGCAGCGGCTGCCTCTTATATGCCAGAAGCTCACTAAGTTGTTCCATCCTCCCCATCTCCAAAGTTGTGGAGGAAAATGAGCTACTAGTGGTAAAAATACAAGTAGGCCTAAAAGGCAAGACCATTATCATTACCACAACTTACCTGCCCCACAAAAAAGCCAAGGAAGGCCTTCCTCTTGTTACGGAAGAAATGAGTACACTCAAAAAGGGCTCAGAACTCATCTTGACTGGTGACTTTAATATTAACTGGTTAGGTAAAGAGGCGACACCCTCCACAGACCTAATCACCGCCCACAGTCTCATGCAATTCACAATTCACCCCACCAGGCTGAGCTACAATGCTGGTACCAGCACCCTCATTGACTGGGTCTTAGCTAGCTCACCAACTCGATTCTCCAAACTCAGGGTTCTCCCGGATGTTGTGAGTGACCACTCCCAATCTCCTTTATATGGACCACTAAACTTGCCAAAAGACAACCACGCCTCATCAAGAGCAGAGCTCTGTGGAAAGGCAAACTTGGATCCTTCAAATTGGCCCTGTCTGCCTACAACTGGTCCTCCATCAACAAGGCACCTACGCTGGATCAGGCCCTTAGTTTTTTCACTGAGGGCTTCAATTCCATCTGTGATATCTATGCACCATGCACAAAACGGAAAATTCTGGGGGAGGTAAACGGCTGGATTGATGGCAAGCTCCTCTCCCTCCTAAAGGAGAGGAACTGCCTCTGGGAAAAAGCCTTAAACTCAGGTAGCAAGCGTGACCTACAGTGCTACAAAATGGCTAGAAATCAGTGCACCAAACTTTTCAGGCTTTCAAAAGCCGATTTCCATAAGACCCAGCTTAACAACGTATGGGCAGATGGAAAGAGGTTTTGGAACAACATCAAGAACATCCTTGGTAAAGATCAAAAGCAGCACCCTAATATGCTCAACATTAATAACTCATCCTCCTCAGATCCACTAGCCATTGCTGATGCCTTTAAACAGGCCTTTACAGACCTGTCCTCAGTGCTGCCTCCAGACTACCTTCTGCCTGCGGAGGACCAAGGTTGCACCAACCTGCCCATAACTAACCACCTAGCCTTCTACTTTAAGAAGGTGATGGTAAAGGAGGCCCTAACGATGGTCAGGAAAGTCCTAGGCACATGGGTGTAGGCAGGCATACTCTAAGCACTTCATGGTGTGCAATTTAATTTAAGGGAGATAGCAAATAGGCTCTGAACTGCTTCCTTTTTCCATGAAAACTAACAAGGAAATTTGTTCATAGGAGTCAAAACCAGAAGGACTGGTCACTACTACTCTCTTTGCATCCCAAGGACAATACAACTTTATAGGCTCTGGGCTGGTATGTGGGTGTCTTAGGGAACAATCCATGGCATTTGTATTTACCTATGTATGGCAACAGCCTTTGTCATGAGATACAAAAGTTGTAATTAGTGTGCCAAATAGAGACAACAAACACGGTCCTGTTGTACATTTGTATATTGTCTGACTACACCCGGGTGGGGGGTAGCTCACCCTAACAAGGTAGGTAGCAGTGAGTTCACCTGGTGTGCAGATCTGAAATCCCTGGCTGCACCCCTGCCTAGGCAAAACCAGATTGGGGAGTGACGGGCTAGACATGAAGTTACTATCTCTCACCCTTGATATTCTTATCATGACCATAACGATGCCATTTAAAAAATCCTTGGCTTTAGCTCAATTTCCGGAGGTATGGAAGCAAGCCCTGATAACTCCAGTGCATAAGAATGGTGACAAGGTGCTGGTGTCAAACTACAAGCCAATATCTATCCTCTTCCCACTATCCAAAGCTTTGGAAAAAATCGTGGCAAGTCAACTCACAGAATACCTCAATAAGTACAATAAGCTCTGCCTAAACCAACATGGTTTCAGGCAAAAACACAGTACCACCACGGCACTGCTAGAATACACTGACAATGCGCACAAGGCACTGGATGAAGGCAAATTGGGGGGTCCATCTTCATTGACCTCACCAAAGCCTTCGGCACAGTCAACCACCTTCTACTAGTACTCCAGCTCCAAAGACCGGGTGTGGCACCTAACGCCCTGAATTGGTTCAATGACTACCTAATACACAGGAACCAGCGAGTCAAAATTGGGCAGATGTTATCCAGCTCCAGAGATGTACTCCTAGGAGTCCCTCAAGGATCAATTCTATGGCCCCTGATTTTCAGCCTCTTTTTAAACAACCTACCCACAGCCTGTGTCACCAAACTTACCCAGTATGTGGATGATGCCATGCTGCTGAGCAGCAGCACCTCTCAGATTGCCCTACAAACAGAACTACAGAACTCTTTCAATAAATTCAAGGACTGGTTCAGTAGGCAAAAGCTGCTACTAAATTACAAGAAAACCAAGGCCAATGCTACAGTCCAGCTCTTACAACAAACGCAGGCATGCTCCTCTCGTAATCACCAATAAGGCTGGTGAGCAGATTGAGCAGGTGCACTTGTTCAAGTACCTTGGAGTCACCATTGATGACTCTCTCACTTATATGCACCATGTAGACTCCCTTGTCAGAGTGGTAAACACAAAGATCGGGCTCCTCTATAGGCATAAGAAATCCCCCAGCCCGGAAGCACTCCGAATCTCAGACTCCTGCTCCATACTCTCCATGATAGACTACAGGCTGGTGGTCTATAGAGCTGCTACTGAAACAGTGCTCAAAAGGGTCCAAATTTCACTCAGTAAGGCATGCCACCTCATCCTGTGTGCAGATCACTACACTCATACTTGCACCATGTATGAGCGTACAAACTGGCTTAACCTAAAAGACAGGATCAAATACCAAACTTCCCTCCTGGGAAAAAAGGCACTCCTTGGAAAAAAACCACCCTGTATAGGAAACCTGCTCAAGGCTTCTTTCTCGTTACACATCACCAGAGGGAGGAAGAATGGAGCACTGTCCATACCATTCTGCCGAACCTCACTAGGGCAGCATGCTTTCTCCTACCTGGCCCCCCTCTGGATAAATGAACTCCCGATGAAATTACAAACAAACAACAGCCTGTCTCAATTCAAAGCAGGCCTGAAACAGCACCTAATGTCTAGCTCAAAGTGCACCTGCTTCTCAGGCCCTACTTGATAGACAGGCCTACCCCCAAAGTAGCACCCAGCAGGGCTACCTAGAGAATCCTGCCTCCATTTTAGCCTAGCCAAGGGCTTAAGTAAGCTATCAGTCCTCTTCAAACACTCTTGGTACTGCCCCTCCCTAACCACCCCACATACACACCCTACTCGACAAAGCCCTCTGGAGCTGCTCCCCACTCATCACAGCCCCCCCTTCACTATCCCCCCACCTCTCGCTCTCTGCAGTAGGTTCAATCTCAATCCCCCTTGTTTCACTGTCACCCAGCCTCTCGCCATCTGGGATAGCGTTAAACCCTATGCAGTTACTTTGCCATAGTCTATCAACAGATTTGGAGGTTTCCAAGGTGTGCTACTTAGGGCAACCAATTAGAAATAGCTTAGTATTCTATTACAACTGTTCTGTTTTTCTCCTATTTGTCTAATTCTCATGTAATCTCTCTTTAATGCCTAATGATCAGGCCTCTGTAACCACTGAATATGTGTATTGTCTTATTGTCCACCCTGATGTGGAACCTTTGTAAAAGAGATCATGCTCAATGGTATTTCTGAAATACTAATTAAATAAAAAAAAAGGTGCATTACATTGCACTTCTTTGCATTGAAACTAAGCTGCCATACTGTTGACCGTTGCTCCTATCTTGCCAAGTCCCTTTTCATCCTTTCCACCCCTCCTTGTATATCAATCCTGTTACAGATCTTTATGTTGTCTGCAAAGAGGCATACTTTTCCTTCTAGCCCTTCTGCAATGTCACCTATAAAGACATTAAAGAATACTGGTCCAAGTACTGAACCCTGTGGTACCCCACTAGTGACTCCCCTTTCTCCACAGTGTGCTCTGTTTGCTATTACCCTCCCCATCCTGTTGTCCAGCCAATTTGTTACCCAGGCTACCACCCTGGGACCCATTCCATATCTACAGCCCCTCCCTGGTCTACTACTTCAGTCACCTAGTCAAAGAAATCTATTAGATTTGTCTGACATGAGCTTCTCACTGTGAATCCATGCTGCCTTGGGTCCTGTGCACCACTGGCCTCTAGGTACTCGACAATTCTTTCTTTCAGAAGTGATTCCATCATTTTCCCTACCACTGAAGTCAAACTAACAGGTCTGTAGTTTCCTGCCTCTGCCTTGCTCCCACTCTTGTGAAGGGGGATCACATCTGCCTTCCTCCAGTCCTCAGGTATTACATCATCCTCCCATGATTTGTTAAAAAGAGTAGTCAGTGGTGTCACTAGGTCTCCCCTTAGTTCTTTTAGAATTCTGGGGTGAATCCCATCAGGTCCCATTACTTTGTCCACCTTGAGTTTTGAGACTTCTTTCAGGACCCTTTCTTCTGTGAATGAACTGGTATCTACCTCTCTGCCCAGAGGGCTTCTATTGTTTGGCATAGGTACCTCCCCTTCTTCTTCTTCTTTTGTGAATTCTGAGCAATAGCTTTCATTCAGTATCTCTGCCTTTTCACTGTCGCTCTCTGCCTACCTCCCCTTCCCTTTATTAAGCCTTACTATCCCTCCCTGGTCTTTCCGTTCTCCCTATTGTATCAATAAAAGGTTTTAACCCCCTTCTTAAGTGAGTTGGCTATTCTTTCCTTAGTTTGGGCCTTTGTTATCCTGACTGCCTTCCCCACTTCCCTCTGCTTTAACTGATAAAATTCTCTGCCCTGCTAGTTCTGTGATTCCTTATACTTTCTGAATGTTATATTTTTCTCCCTAACCTTCCTTGCCACCTCTTATGAGAATCATAGTGTTTTTTTCACTTTGTTTTGATTTCTTCATTCACTTTACACAAAGGCTTGATCATGCCTCTATGATGGCAGTTTTGATTTTTCCCCATTGTTCTTCCACCCCTCCTTCCTACCCATTTGCTAGTGCATTCCTTAGACACTCCCTCATTTTGCCAAAGTTAGTCCTTCTAACGTCCCAGTACCCTTGCTTTTGTATGGCTTGACTCCACAGTTGTGTTTATCGTGAACCACACTGTGTGGTGGTCGCTTGTTCCCAGATGGCTACCCTACTTCTAAATAAATCTATGATCCTCTCTCCATCCCTGTTTGAGAGTACCAGGTCCAAGATGGGCTGGCAGTATGGCCTAGAGGTTAGAGCGAAGAGGTGTGAATGAACTTGATACATCCAGCAGACCAGACCTGAGTTTGATTCTCACAACCTCCACTTGCATACTGTGTGACTCTGAGCAAGTCACTTAACCGTCCAATGCTCCCAGGTTGCCCCTGAATACAGGCACTTGTGCCTAGTGGGCCATACCCAGTTACCAAAGTCTAAAATAAAATAAATAAAAAAAAGATTGCTCCCTCCTGAGTGGGTTCCAGCACTAGCTGTCTGAGGCATGCCTCCCATAGGGCATTGTGAATGACCCTATTCTAAGATGTGGCACATTAAATGTGTTCCAGTTAGCATCTGGCATATTCAGGTACCCCATCAACAATATCTTCCCTTTTTCTGCCATTCTAAGGATGCCTTCTGTCATTTTCTTGTCCATTTCCTCCCCCTGAGATGGGGGTCTGTATACAACCCCTGTGCAAAATGTGGTGCCAGTACCTGCCTCCAAGGTGACCCACAGTGCCTCCTCTCCTCCCTGTTTACCCTTTAGTTCCATTGCTTTGATCCCTTCTCTTATGTAGAAAGCTCCTTCTCCTCCTCTGTTACCCTCCCTGCCCCTCCTGTAGATTGTGTATCCTGGTATGTTGACATCCCAGTCATGGTTCTTTTTGTACCATGTTTCTGTGACTGCCACAAAATCCAGGTGCCCCTCTTCCATCAAGGCCACTAGTTTAGGAAGCTTGTTACCCAGACTGCGTGCATTGGTATTCATTGCCCTCCATTTTATGATGGCCTTACCCTTTTTTGCCTCATCTCTGCCCTTACCGTCTTTGCATTTTTCTCCATTTATCCCTGTCCTGCTCCTCATTGACCTCTATACCTTAGTGTTTACCTCACTAACTACACAGTTTTGTGGGAGGATGCTTGTAATTTCCTGCTTCATATCAGTGCCTCCCCCTTGTCTAGATTAAAAGCTTGACAATGAAGCATTTAAACCTGTCACCTAGGAGCCTGGTTCCCCTTCTGGACAGATGCAGACTATTGTGCCAGTATAGGACTGCATCCCTCCAGTGAACATGTTGCAACCACCAGTACCATCACCATGTTCAGATGGGAAAAGCAGTGCTTACGTATCAGACATGAAACCATAGAAAATCAAGTCAAAGCCACCAACATTCATTTTTTGGGTCTCCTTAAGAAGTGGAAGAGACTACCTGGTTATGTTCATCAAGGACTGGCTGGCAGAGACTGCATTAGAGGGAGATGAGAGAGATTCTGTAAGCTGATGGTAAAGAATGCACACTGCATTGCACCTCATGGAAGGATGCTCACAGGTATAACACCACCCATTGTTCATGTGGTTAAAATTAGTGTGTCAACAAAGGATAAACTGTGTAATTTGGCACAACAAAAACCCTTTGTTGTTTGACAGATGACATTTCATATAGTCTCTACTTTAGATCAGTTTCTCAATTCACCAATGTATAAAGAGGTTTAATGTGTTCCATTAACAACATAGGGAGACCTCCATCTTCCATGGCTTGCTTTTCCCAGCTAAATTCCAAGAGGTCTCTGAGGGGAAAGTGTTAATTTTTTTTCTGATACAGTAGATGCAGGCAAATGGATGGAGAAGGCCTCAGCAGTGGCCCACAGCAGAAAGCGAGCAGGGACAGAATTAGATGAAGACAATTCATCAAGATCTTTGCAATTCCTTTATGAACTGTGCATATTGAAGAGCTTTTTTTCTGTCCAACATATTTTGAAGTACCACTGAACTGCCATGACTGAAAGAAGAGTAAATGGCAGCTATAACACTATATTTTGTTTTCAGATCCAGACCCGCTGATTAATATTACTATGGAGCTAAAAGATTCAGTAGGTTATTTTTGTGTAACCCAGGCACCACCTCCCAACTGGCTACTACCCCTGCCTGCAGCCTTAGATGCAGGTTGAAGGGCCTGGGTTCTGTTTCAATTGATAACAGGGGCTCAGTACCAAAAATAAAACTATTTTCATGGTGCCTCCACCCAGAGACAATTTTAAGTGGTTTGATGTTAAGCTAATACAACCCTCTAGGAATTTGTACCTGCCCACTGCCCCAACCAGTGGTCCCACACATTTAGTAAAATAAAACACTTCACTTTGCATATAATGGTACAATTAATGGTGAGCGTTGGTAATATGCTCACAGTGACCACACTTACCATTTAGGTCTGGACTTCTCAAATACACCCTGTGCACCTGCAAAGAATAATTTTTAGCAACAACAATGCACCTTGCAGTTTTTCTCAGTAACTCAGCACTTAGCAATAATATGCACATTGGCCAGAATAGCATTAAAACAACAAAACTGATTTATTTAGGATATTGAACAAAGAAAAGGAGACATAAATCAAGATTTAACTTTAAAGCAATTTGGTTTTGTAAAACACATTCAAATACCACATTTAACACCCTGGAAAGTCCAGCTAACACTACTGGGTACCCAGTGATTACTCAGTTGCAGGCCTGAAGTGTTACAGCTGGTTGGCAGGCATTGCAGCTGGTTGGGGCCCTTAAATAAAGAATTTGTTATTGGTTATTTTACCCTTTGCTGCAGCAACATAAACAGAAACTTTTGGACTCACAGAAAATTGTAATCCTCAGGCCCGATGGCCTGCAAACAGTCTAATACCAGCTTGAACATAGTAGGCAAATCAGATGGCAAAGACACTTTTAATTTTACATTGCAGGGACAAGCCCTGTTACTACTCACTGAACCAGGACCTTGGGATCTGAGATGGTTGCCAGGCTGATTCCCCTTAAAGCCTCATTCGGCTCTCTGGTTCTTAACTCCAGGCTGCAGGGTTTATCCTTCTTGCCAAGGATCAGAATAGAGAGACCTGGGCTAACTCAACTCACTCCCATGTCTAGGCCTCTCCCCCAAGGGTGGCCACAACCAATGATGATCTTCATCACAGGAGCTGACTCCCCAAACAGGTCTTTCAGCAGCTTTTTTTTTATTCAATATGCTTTATTAAATTTTTGTTTTTAACAAAAATAAACATCAATATAAAAATAGACAAGTCAATAAGTAAAGAACCACAATAACTATAAACAGCCAGACAATAAAAATAAGACCAACATACAAGAAAAGAAAAAATGCAGAACAAGCCAACCCTCCAAAAATAAAATAAACCCTTCCCCCTCCTCTTGGGATGCCACCCACAATCCTAGATAGCCATCAAAAAGCTAAAGAATGGTCCTGACAGACAAAAACAAAAGTAACAGAAGGAATGCTAAATAAGGAAAAGACAATGGAGAAAGAAGAAGAAAAAAACCAAAAACAAAGTGAGGACTAAAGTGAAGTAAGTCAAGCATAAAGAGGACCCCACTTTGCAAGAAAACCTGGATGAGTGTGCCTGATATTAGCTATGTGTAACTCCAAATTTAAGACACTCAGGAGTTCTTTGTGCCATTCCACCCACCGTGGAATTGTTGAATCAAGCCAGTGTCTTAATAACATTATTTTGGCAGCAGTAGCTATAAGGTCAATGTAATTATGCCAGTAGACAAAGGGAATATCCCAATACCAGCTCAATAAACCTCAGGTGTAAAACATGGACACAGATCAAAAAAAGGAATCCAAACGCACCTTAATATCTGACCAAAAAGGAGCAGCCTTATCACAACTCCATAAAATATGAAACAACAAACCTTCAACTTGTTGACACCTGAGGCAAAAAGAATGTACTTGACTTCCCATCCATTTTAATCTGATTGGTAAAAAATACATATTATGAAGAATCCTAAATTGCATTTGTCTGTACCTGTCTTGCTTGATAATGTTATATAAATTGTCCCATACAAATCCCCAGTTCTGGGAGCTCCAAGTTAACGACAAAATATTTTGCCAATAATATGCAATCCTAGTGAGATGGGAGCGGTGAAAAGATTGAAGCAGCTGGTACAATTTAAAAATAACATGGGTAGAGGAGGCTGCAGCCTGCAATTCTTGCAAGTGGTGAGAGATAAGGTCTGGTCAAAATGGGGATCTCATATAGGTCCAAACTGATCTAGCCACCTGTAAGTACCGAAAATTAACCTTAAAATCTAAGTCATACCATTTCTGAAAAGCAGAAAAGTCAGATAATCAATCTGATAGTAAATGTGCTGACACTGGAGTATAGGGCAATAATGGGAGAAAAGAAAAAGGTATGGGGTCACAATCAATACAAAAATTTGGATTTACAACAATTGGTTGAGAAGAACACTTTTTAGTCTTCATCCAGAAAAACTGGCAAAATTGGGTGTGGGCCAGAACTGCCCCAAAAAATGACCTCTGTCTCAATGTACGAGGGATAGTTTTAGGTGGGGGAAAGAAAAGAGATGTGGAGTTAGATTTAAACTTTGACATAAGGTATGCTCTATAGTAAGCCAAACAAGGGAGTGGTTGGATTGGGAAAGCACCACATATGTACCCCAATGAAATATTTGAAACCATGAAGTGCCAAGTAATAGAGAAACAAATCAGGTAGATGAATGCCACCCACTTTTAATGACAATGTAAATTTTGCATAGTCACATCTCTTCCATTAGCTTTTGTCTCACAGGCAGAAACAGTCTCTTTGTGACAGAGTCACCTCTGTCATGGAAAGGTGCCCTGGAATTTGAACTCCCCCACCCCAAGATGTAAGTACAAAACTACTATTAAGAATACTGGTGTGTTGTTGAAGAGGGAGGTGGGTGGAGAAGTATCCCACACTCCCTAGATGTAAAGAATAACTCTAACTGATGAACTCTTTTCTGTCTTCTTTTTTCATCCCCTCTAAAAACTTCTGTTGCGCAACAGTATCCCTTTACATTCTTACTTGTTTTATTTCCTTTATCCTAGGTAGGCCACCTAGGATAAGGCTACACTATCTGCATTATATCAACAAAACTCTTCTTAGTACCTCTTCTTCTTTCTTCTTTTTCTTCATTCATTCAGTTATCCCCTCCCCCTGTTAAATAAGAAACGTTTGTGGTAAGAAATAAAATGTTGTGAACAGCAGAAATAAATGTAATCTTTCTTGTTTATATAGGAGCCAGTAGGTGTTATGTAGCTTGCTGGTTTTATTATGATTTGTGATCCCAGACCTTGATGGGAGCTGCTGTATTAACTCTGGGCAGGCACGTTTTGCTTTTGCAGCCGCCCAAGTTAAAGAGAATTTACATGTTTAAATGTTTTATAAATTAGTACTTAGGTTTAAATGCTAGAAAAGACCCCCTTTTAGTCTCTCGGTATCAGCACCTAATGCACTGAGAGATGAGGAGCTGTAAATGAAAAGGTTACAGTGTAAGGAGAGATGGTGTGGCGAGTAGAAATCTCAGCCATCCACCAGAAAGTAAAAGTGAAGTGCTTTCCATTTTGGATGTCGCGCTGCAGGCAACTCATGACAGAAAGGAGCCTTCTGTCTTTAGCCTCCTCAGAAAGCTGTAGTAGGCTGCTACCAGAGTAAATGAGGCTCTGATAAGCATGCACACAGTCTGGGGCCAGAATGTGAGAGAGTGTTGCTGTTTTGCAATTGCAAGACATCGCTCCTGCAAAACTGAGAAGTGCTCTAGTCCGACTTGCTTCCTGAATTAGAGCAATAAAACTCAGGGGACCCATGCATAACACCAGTGTGCCCCGAAGTACACTGATAGTACTGAGTGTTAAAGGCTCTCTTTATGCCTTTTTAAATGCATGCAAGTCTGTGGTAAAAAGAACTCTTGCAAATGAAAGTAAAGCCCTTAGGTTCTGTACATTCGAGGTAGCATACCCAGAGAATAAATAAGCACAGCAATTGTTTTTATGTGTGTCAGGGAAGCCGTTTGTAAAAGAATGCAGGTTGGCCAAAAAGGAGAAATCATTACCTGAGTTTTGTAGAAAAAAAACAGTGCTGCTTCTCTGTGTAGACTTTAGAGTAAAGGGATTTTCCCTAAGGGTGGGGTGCTCTCTAATGTCACTGTTTTACAAGACAGTCTGATTAATTACTGTCAATCTTATAGTAACTAAGGTAGCTACCTCAGGATTGCTGAGCAATTAGTGACCTCATTATCAACATTTTTCTAATATATCCAGCTACACACTGATATAGTAGGATTTTGGTGATGTCCTAAAGAAGGTAGAAGGGATTAATGTACTTAGGTCACTTTTAAGTGTCCTAAATCACTACCTTGATTAAAGAAATATACTTTTTATGTTAAGGGTCTGGGTCATTTGGCAATGACCCAGGGGTATAAATATCCCCCTTCCCTGGACATCAGACAGTTGATCCTGGGAAGTGACAAGGAGAGGTCAACTTTATGAGTAGATACAGAGGTATTGAGAGTTGTAGCAGTTCTACAAATTCTAAGACTGTTGAATATCTGAAGGTGCAAGAAACCACTGAAGGGACAAGCAGTCGTTATATTGCTGAATAGTTTGTTTTACCTGACTTGAAGGTTATTATTTTGGTTTTCTTTTTTTCTGGTTTATTTTCTTCCTTTCTGTAAATAAGTTTTTCTTAATAAATATCACACAACTGTCTGTTTTAAATCTTAAAACATTATCCTGTCTGTTTATTTCCCACCCTCTGTGACATATGGTGTCAGAAGTGGGACTGGGTACTGGTTATCTAATGCCAAAAGGGAGAGACCAGTATTTGACACCAGCTCTGGTGTCCATACTATTGGGACAAACATTTAAGATGGCACACCTGATAGAATCTGTGGATACAACAGAACTTAAGGAGGAAGAAGGTGCCACTGGAATGCAGACCACAGCCCAGACCCAGAAGACGGGGGATATTCCATTATTGGGGCTGGAATTTGGAGGAACCAGAAGGAAAACCATTGAAACAGGACTGGACAAGTCATTGCTAGACTGATGTAGATGGACCAAGGATGGAAACAATGGCCTGTATGAGGCATTCAATCAATCATTCAAACTTTATTTATAAAAGGCACCTTTCCAAAACCAAGGTGCCTGTACATAACATAATAAAAGCAATATAATTAACAGAATATTAAAATTAATCCAATACGGCAACATTTAAAAATCATTATATGCAAGGCTAAAAAGATGCGTTTTTAATGCCCCCTTAAAGCTTTGGACAGTCGGCCATTGTTTGATCGAAGGAGATGGACCCAGGATGGAAACAGTGGCCTCTATGAGGCACTGTCAGATTGGAGGATGAATGGAAACAGTGGCCTGTATGAGGCACTGTTAGATTGCAGGATGAGTGGAAACAGTGGCCAGGATGAGGCACTGTCGGATCGGAGGATGAGTGGTGATGGTAGCCTGGGCGAGGTACTGCAGGACCAAAGGAACTTGTTATGCTGGTTATACAACCACTGAATGGATGCAGAGCATTGATGGAAAGATGCCGGGGGGAGATGCCTCGAGTTGAGGAGTCAGAGGGAGAAAACCAAGGTGGCACTGGGAAAGAAAGGGCCTGAGAAATTGGGACCCGAGGAAGCCCAGGTAATGTGCTTCATGTGGGACTTATCAATTTTACCTATGTTCCCAGGTATGTACTGGTTGGAGGAGAATGGAGAAAAAAACTCACAAAAGTCCCCAGGTAAGACTGTTTCTAAACACTCAGGGGTGAAGAGTAAGCCTACAAGCAACAAGGGAAAAACTGAAGATACTGACGCACCTGTCAATGATGTTTGCAATTAACCACCACTTGAATGTTATAACTCCAGCATAGCATGTGGGAGGTTACAGGTGGGAGACCCAGACATTATTGAATTACAGGCATCCCTGAAACATCAGGAGGAAAGTAGGGCTGCAGGTATACAAGGGATAAAACCTTTGTGGTGGGTAGAAAATAAGCAGGGGACCCTCTACCGTATTAAATCTAACCCCCAAACAAAAAGGTTATGTGCTAGGATCATAGTACCACTAGCCTATATAGAGGTAGTCATAGAAAATATGTGTACGATACATTCTGAACCTCTACAATCTGAGGAAGTCTTCAAAGAACTCGCCTCAGCATTCTTTTCGCCAGGGATATACTGACAAGTTGCCAAATACCTAGAAAGGAGGTGTGTTAGCTGAAATGTAGATGCTAGATGCATGAGAGGTGAAACCCACAAATGGGAGGGCCGCCAAGGATGCTAACCATGAAAAAAGGAGAGGAACTGATGCATGGTGAGAAGCACATGGTAGAGAAAGCACACTAAGTACAAGCATGGATGGAAAAGGGATCACTGAAAGTTATAGGGCTGAGGTTAAATAGAGTTATCTCAGGAAGAAACAAATAATATAGAGGATAATGTATGGTCCTCTATCATTAACCAGTCAGTTAACAGTCGAGAGGTTGCCAGGGCGATCATGTAAACCTCGAGAGCGAAGCTTGAGAGGTTTACGTCACCATGGCAACCTCGAGACGGTTAAAATTGACCGGTTGCCGATAGAGGGACCATACATTATTTTTTATAGTGTATGGTCCCACTATCAAAAATTAAATGGCTTACGCTTTTTAAAAGTCACCGCTGTGCCCTTCAGTCCTTCCGTGGGTTTCGCTTCAGTCGGTTCCCCGTTGAAAAAGCGCCGCACATGCGGCTGGATTACTTGTTAGCAATCGGTCATGTGGATGGGAGGGATCTATAGGTTAACAGCCATATCTACGCTACATCGATAGGTTGACAACCTTAGGAAATGATGATTTCCTATGGTTAACAGCGTTCTAACATACATTATAGCAGTATTCTACTATATATGTACCTGGGCACAGTAGTAGTAGTCATAGAATAAAGAGATGATAGTGATGATCCGGTGTATGTATCTCAAACCTGGTATGGGGAAGAATGAGTACATGAAAGGATTGTATGAATGTACAGATGAACTGTGACAAATCAGCCCCAGGATAAAGATGGATTAAAAAGGGAAGTTTGAAATGAAAACTTTCATGAGTTGTATATGATGTAAGGCACCCTGTGGTGGAGCTAATGGATGAGGGTGGGCCATAGCTCCATCCCCTTCCAGAAAGGTGGATAAAGTTGCTGAAAGGGCTACAGTCCATACCTCCATCCACTTCCAGGAAAGTGGGAGGGTGGACTGATCTGAAAGATACCAAATGTTTACCTATGAACAAATTGTTTTTTTTTGTTGTTCTGTGATTTTCCTTCTATGCTGCAGCATTCTCTTTTCTCTTTCAAATATTTTCTCATGTTCAGTGAGTTGGCCACTTCTTTGGCGATGTTTTCTCTTTTCTATTATTGTTCTGCTGTCACTTTTGATCTATGATTATGTTTTTTTCCTTCTAATGTTCAATGAGGAGGTTTATGACATGCCGTTGAAGTAGAGAGAGATATAAATGAGTACCATGAAAGGGTACTAGGTGTGCTTATGGAAGGAGTGTACAAAAAATGAAACATGTACAGGTATACTATGTGATGATAGTATGTGTGAATATGAAAAGGGGGCACAGCAATATGTCTAAAGGTTACTGTTTTTGTTGGGATAGTATGGTTGAATATAGAGGTTACTATGTTTAACTCAAAGATAACAGCCCCAGGGTTAATGAATGGGTAGCGTCTGAGATGCTTTGCATTCTGACTAAACATGATTTAAGGGACCCTGGGGTGGAGCTCTATATTGAGGGTGGGCCGGAGCTCCACCATACCCTAGTGTGGGTTGGTATGGTACTCTTCGACAACCATTGGATGGTTGTCCTCTTAAGTGGGGAGGTATGTGAAAGAGTGACCTCTGTCATGGAAGGGTGCCCTGGTATTTGAACTCCCCCCAAAGATGTAATCACAAAACTGCTATTAAGAATACTGGTGTGTTGTTGAAGAGGGAGGTAGGTGGAGAAGTGTCCCACGCTCCATAGAAATAAAGAATAACTCTAACTGATTAACCCTTTTCTGTCTTCTTTTCTCTTCCCCTCTAAAAACTTCTGTGGCGCAACAGTATCCCTTTATGTTCTTACTTGTTTTATTTCCTTTATCCTAGGTAGGCCACCTAGGATAAGGCTACACTATCTGCCTTATATCCACAAAACTCTTCTTAGCATCTCTTCTGCTTTCTTCTTTTTTCTTCATTCATTCAGTTACCCCCTCTCCCTGTTAAATAAGAAACATTTGTGGTAAGAAATAAAATGTTGTGAACAGCAGAAATAAATGTAATCCTTCTTGTTTATATAGGAGCCAGTAGGTGTTATGTAGCTTGCTGGTTTTATTATGATTTGTGATCCCAGACCTTGATGCGAGCTGCTGTATTAACTCGGGGCAGGTGTGCTTTGCTTATGCAGCCGTCCAAGTTGGAGAGAATGTTTAAATGTTTTATAAATTAGTACTTAGGTTTAAATGCTGGAAAAGACCCCTTTTATTCTCTCAGTTTCAGCTCCTAATGCACTGAGAGATGTGGAGCTGTAAATGAAAAGGGGACAGTGTAAAGAGAGGCGGTGCTCAAGCGGAAATTTCAATTGCCCGCAAGAAAGTAAAAGTGAAGCGCTTTTCCTTTTGGAAGTCGCTCTGCAGGTGACTCATGACAGAAAGGAGCCTTCTGTCTTTAGCCTCCTCTGAAAGCCATAGTAGGCTGCTACCAGGGTAAATGAAGCTCTAATAAGCATGCACACAGTCTGGGCCCAGAATGTAAAAAAAGTGTTGCTGTTTTGCAATTGCAAGCCGTCTCTCCTGCAAAACTGAGAAGTGCTCTACTCCTACTTGCTTCCTGAATTACAACAATAAAACTCAGGGGACCCGTGCATAACACCAGCGTGCCCCGAAGTACACTGATAGTAATGAGTGTTAAAGCCTCTCTTTATGCCTTTTAAATGCATGCAAGTCTGTGGCAAAAAGAACACTTGCAAATGAAAGTAAAGCCCTTAGGTTCCATACATTCGAGGTAGCATACCCAGAGAATAAATAAGTACAGCAATTGTTTTTATGTGTGTCAGGGAAGCCGTTTGTAAAAGAATGCAGGTGGGCCAAAATGGAGAAATCATTACCTGAGTTTTGTAGAAAAAAAACAGTGCTGCTTTTCTATGCAGGCTTTGGAGTAAAGGGATTTTCCCTAAGGGTGGGGTGCCCTCTAATGTCCCTGTTTTATAAGACAGTCTGATTGATTACTGTCAATCTTACAGTAACTAAGTTAGGTTCCTCAGGGTTGCTAAGCAATTAGTTACCTCATTATCGTATTTTTTCTAATATATCCAGTTACACTCTGATATAGTAGGATTTTGGTGATGTCCTGAAGAAGGTAGAAGGGATTAATGTACTGAGGACACTTTTAAGTGTCCTAAAACACGACCTTGATTAAAGAAATAGGCTTTTTATGTTAAGGGTCTGAGTCATGTGACCATGACCCAGGGGTATAAATACCCCCCTCTCCTGGGCATCAGACAGTTGAGCCTGGGAAGTGACAAGGAGAGGTCAATTGAGTGAGTAGATACAGAGGCTTTGAGAGTTGTAGTTGTTCTACAAATTCTAAGACTGTATTGAATATGTGAAGGTGCAAGAAACTGCTGAAGCGACAAGTGGTCGTTATATTGCTGAATAGTTTGTTTTACCTGACTTGAAGGTTATTATTTTGGTTTGCTTATTTTCTGGTTTATTTTCTTCCTTTCTATAAATAAGTTTTTGTTAATAAATATCACACAACTGGTTGTTATAAATCTTAAAACATTGTCCTGTCTGTTTATTTCCTACTCTCTGAGACACTCTTAGAAAGGTTGTTTGGCATCACAAGGTTAACTTCTGGCACAGTCTTTTTTTTATCAGATTCACTGTGTTTTATTGTTAGGAAGATTTTACATATCATTCGTTGCAGACATTAAGCAGGGATGATTACATGTTTCATTACCATAAACCAGTAATGTAAATTGGAGAAATTCTACAATATTAAATATTCAGATAGAAATCTGATGAATGATACTTATTATAATTCTCTTTACAAATCACTCCAAAGCTTAAGAAACATGCACTTATTTATCCTTCTATCCCCCCCCCATCCTCACCCTTAAACCCATTCCACCCACCCATCACCCCTCAGGTATGCAGTGATATTAACCTATAATTACATTAGCCCTGGATACAATTACTGGAGAGAGTCTAAAGTGATATTGAAATTTATTTAGCAGTGCTTTTTAAGATTTGTTATATTCTGTACCTTATTCAATTAAATGGTTAATAAGGTATGTAAGGGGGGCTCATACTTTCTGGTAATAATGTGGCCTCTTTGTTGTTTGAGCGATCGTGCCTTCTGCTTGTAAAGCAAGGAGCGTCTCTGTTAACCATTCTGTGTATGTGGGAATACTCTGATCCAGCCAATGTCGCATGATTACTTTCTTGGCGCATAGGGATACTAATGCCATGTGTTTTCATTGATTACCAATCAAAAGATCCCCCATAATCCCCTATTATACAGATTTCTGGTCTGAAGGCTTCAGATAGACCTAATACAGGATACTAATTAGATTTAATGATGGACCAGAAGGGTGTGACTTTATTACATTCCCACAGAATATACAGTAGCGTGCCAGGACATTCCTTGCAACAAGAGCAAAGATTTGAGGGAAACTTCCCCATTTGGTAAAGTCTGGCAGGAGTATAGTATAGATCATGTAATACATAAAATTATAGGATGCAATATCTGATCCACTTCACATCTTGATATAGTTGTGACCAGATTTTAGACCATGGTCGTGGTGTAGGGGATTCTGAGGGTAGTACCTGGTCCCAGACATAGCATGGTGCTCCTCGGAGTTCCTCTATGCCATCCCTTAGGAGGCAGTAGAGAAAAGAGATAAGATGGGATAAGGGTAAATTGGAAGTAGCCGGGAGAAACAGGCCTGTTAAATACTGTGTCCAAGACCCAGTTCCATAATGTTGTAGAAGCATATGTTGTAGTTGGATGTATTTAAAACAAAAAGAATTATGGAGGTTAAACTGTGCTCGAGCTGTTTGGAATGACATCAATTTGTGTTCCTGTAATAAGTCTATAACTTTAAGCTGAGTATTCCCTGGCCAAAAGTTGTATGGAAGGGGGAGACCCCCGATCTTGAAGTGTAGATTACCACATATAGGCTGGGAGACATCTTTTAGCAAGGATATCTGGAATGTATTACATAGTTGGGCATGCATTCGAAGTGTTTTCGCTATGGGTAGATTCCTAAAACTTTTAATTAAATTCTTAGAAGAAGAAAAAATGAGAGTATTGAGAGATATATTATGCAGGGAAGCAAGGGTCTTTTCTATTTGAAGCCACAAGGGTTGATAATGGTCTGCTCGGCAGGTGGCCCAGCCTTCATCCAGTGTGTAAGAATTGAACATGTAATGGAGAACTGATAAAGAAGCAGATCTGGAAATTGTAGACCTCCATTTGCTTTGCTCTTCTGTAGTGTAAAGAGAGCCCGCCGAGGTGTCTTGCTGCCCCATAGGAAATTAGATATAAGTCTGTAAATTTGCTTAAACCAAATTTTGGGTAGGAAGAGACACGTCATCTGTATGGGGTACAATATTCATGGGAGAACATTCATTTTCAGCACATTTATATGCCCCCAGAGAGAAAGTGGAAGCATAGCCCAGCAGGAAAGATCTATTTTGATTTGAGCGAGGACTTTATCAAGATTGTATTGCTTCATTTTGACTTCAGAAAAAGAGAAATATATC
Source organism: Neoceratodus forsteri (assembly GCA_016271365.2). Classification (NCBI taxonomy): domain Eukaryota; kingdom Metazoa; phylum Chordata; order Ceratodontiformes; family Ceratodontidae; genus Neoceratodus; species Neoceratodus forsteri. Next base: position 126,646,556 of record CM028136.1, on the reverse strand, counting down.
CCCAGATATTTTACTTTTTTTTTAGTCCAGTGGAACCTGAAATGAGCAACATCTGCTGGGAATGTGTGTACATTTAAAGGCATTAATTCTGTCTTAGCTATATTAAGCTTGTAATTAGAGAATTTGCTGAATTCCCTAACAAGTTCAAGTGTGGCAGTAATCAATTTTGAAGGATACAGTATGTAACATGGAGTAAAATATCATGAGCATACACCAACATTTCATACTGATTAAGTCCAATAGAAATGCCAGAGATGTTGGGGGAATTGTTGATACATCTAATAAATGGTTCCAGATATAAGTCAAATAAAAAGGGGGAAAGTGGACATCCCTGTCTGGTACCTTGCTGCAAATAAAAAGATTGTGATAGATGACCATTACAAAGTATACATGCAGAGGGTTGGGTATTAAGAATCTTAATCCATTTGATATACTGCGCTGGTATGTTATAGCGCTGTAGCAGATACATAGATAGTCCCGAGAGACCCTGTCAAATGCTTTCTCTGCATCCAGGGAGACGAAGGCAGATGGAATTTGGGATTCCCTGGATGCAGAGATCAAATAGGCCAATTTGCGCATATGATTGGAGGACACCCTGCCCGCGATGAAGCCAACTTGTTCTCTATTTATGAGACTTTGCCACACTTTAGTCAACCTAGTAGCCAGGATCTTGGTGAGTATTTTCATATCCACATTGATTAAAGAGATTGGGTGATAGTTAGTAATTTGAAGAGGATCACTATCGGGTTTGAGAAGAACCACAACTGTGGCTTCAAACAGGGAGAAATCTGAGATACCTTGATTAAACTTATAATTATAAGTATCTAGGAGAACTGTTACTAGTTGTACTTTAAAAAGTTTAAAGAATTTTACGGTGTAACTGTCTGGTCCTGGGGATTTATCTAAAGGAAGAGAATCAATGACCATGTTTATTTCATCATGGGAAATAGGTGCCTTAAAAGAATTTGCTTGACTAGCATCAAGTTGCAGAAATTGGATAGGTTGTAAAAACAGGTCTACCATTTCTGGGTAGAAAGGAGAAGAAGACTTGGAATATAAGGTTTTATAGTATTCCTGGAAATAGTTTACTATTTCTCTAGGGGAAGTAACAATTTGTCCTCCTGGTTTTTGAATACTTGGAACTATTCTGTCAGAGGCCTGTGCCTTGAGTCGTAGAGCCAAGAGTTTTCCTGCCTTGTCCCCCTGATCAAAGTAGTGAATTTTGGAACATATAAGGAGGTATTCTGAATGTTTAGTTAAGATTGAATGATATTGATCTCTTAGAATTTCTAAGGCATTAAGCTCATCTGTGGTGGAGTCAGTAGAGACTGCTAGTTCCGAATTCCTGATGTCTTGTAATGAGGTGATCTTTTTTTTTAACTGTGGCCATTTGGATAATTTCTCCCTGCACTGAACATTTAAAAGCTCCCCATAAAATATCTAACTTGGACATAGTGGGGGTATTAAGGTTAAGAAAATTAGTGATGAAGTCTGAGAGCTGGGATTTCAGATATTCTGATTGAAAAAGTTGGCTGTTAAATCTCCATACCTTGTCTTTAGAGAGGGGTGGGCCAGGACTCCAACATAATAAGGTGGGATGGTGATCTGAGATCACTTTAGAAAGGTAGTTGCAGGATGCAACAGATGAAAGATGCCCCATATCCATAAGAAAGTAATCTAGACGGGAGAATGAGTTATGGAGAATAGAATGAAATGAGTATTCCCTTTGACATGGGAAAAGAGCCCTGCAGGTATCTATTAGGCCGACAGAGTCCATCATTTCTCTGATGACAATTTGTGCAGGGGAGAGAGACGAGAGGTGCCAGGTGGAGCAGTCCAAGGTATTGCAGTAGACTAGATTCCAGTCTCCTCCCAGCACAATAGGGAGGGAGGACCATGGAATCAAGTCGTTCATGAGGGAAGTAAAGAAAGAAGGGTCCTCTGTGTTAGGGACATATATGGAACTAAGCACCACCATTGACTGACCTAGCAGAGCCTTAATCAAAATGTATCTGTGTTGGGAATCTACTATAGTATCCACAAGTCGAAAGGGTACTCTCCTTGCTATGAGGATTGCTACTCCCCCTTTACATGTGTCAGGTCCACTCCCTAAAGCTTGACCCACCCAGGATCTTCTTAACTGTAAGACTTGGGGGTGGGGGAGGCAAATGGGTTTTCTTGAAAAAAGGCTGTATCAGTATCTAATTTTCGGAGATGCAGCAGTACCTTGGCACATTTAACCGGAGACTGAGACCCCTTCACATTCCATGAACTCACTTTATAGGACCCCATCATATTGGTGCATTTTACCAATTTTGGTCAGTAGGCCTGAGATGGTAGAATTTTTCGGGTTAAAGAATAAAAAAAGTGTAGCGAAACCTTGTCTCACTGCATACCTGTGCCCTCCCCCCTTATCTTATCCTTAGCTACCCACCTTTCCTTCCCACCCCCCCTTACTTAACTCCCAAAATCCCCCACTCACAGCAGTTTGGATCGATTCCATTAGAGAATGTCCTATAGCTGGGGTTGCATATAAGCACACCAATAGAAAAACAGTTAAGGAAAAGGACTGTTCAAGAAATAACAAGAGAAAAAAACGTGAGTACCCCCCAACCCTTACTCTGGTTCATAACACCCTTCTTCGGTTGCAGTGTTCAGATTACACCTTCTCACCCCAACTCTTCCAACAGATTTGTAACATCTTAACATATAACTCTGATGTATTAAAGCAATGATGTTGCACTTGTCTGTGCTACTGAGTAACGATAGAGAGCAATAACACTGTAACAATATAAAACGACAAGATCCCTCTTTATATAGACTCACAGAATAGATCTCCAAAACTTAGAGACATTTACTCCCACTTAACTTCAGGAGAAAGAGGGATAAAAGATAAAATATAATAAAATAACCTGAAAAAATGAAAAAGCAAGGGGGTCTCTCTCTGAATCACATCCATAGACCAGGGCTATTTAAATTAAATGATAAGTGTCACAATGGGTCACGTTGCTTAATTCTTTTACAGAAGATTACTAAATTAGTTAAATTAAAAGGCATGGAAATTAAGCTATAAGCACAAATGCAGAGCTCTGGCATCCTCATATTAAGATAGAGGGTTCTGGAAATTTCTGTACATATTACTGTTGTATAGCATCAAACTCTATTATATTAAAGCAGTGGGGATGCACTCATTTATACTAATAATTATCACCATAGAGTGCTGAAACCATAACAATATAAAATAACAAGATCCCTCTTTATATAATCATATAGAATAGGTCTCCAAAACTTAAGAGACATTTTATTCCCTCCTTAACATCAGGAGGAAGAGGGGGAAAAATAAGAAGACAGGGGTGTCTCTCACTGAGTCACACCCATGGATCAAGGCTATGTTAATTAAATCATGACTATTACAGCAAAACTAATGCCCTGTATCTAATTACAAAAAATTGCTGGCTTAATGAATTGGAAGACCAGGGAATTAAACTATGAGCGCAAACATGGAGCTTTGATGCCCTCTTGTGGAAATACACATAAATGACAGTTGAGAACAATGAAACTGTAACTATATAGGGCAACAAAAATCCCTCCTTGTGTAAGCATGAAAAATAAGACTACTAAGCTTAAGATCATATTATTCCATCCTTAACTTCAGGAGAGAGAGAGAGGGAGAAAAAATGAACAAATCAGGGGAGTCTCCCACTGGATCGCACCCACAGAGCGGGGCCATACTAATCAACTGTCACGACAAGTCTGATGCCCTGATTCCACTGCAAAATATTGCTAGCTTAGTGGATTAAAATGCAAAAAGACTGAGCTATAAACACAAACTCGGCACTCTGGCATCCTCCTGCGAAGATCGGAAGCATCGTGGACCTCCTTACGTATTCCTGCTATTCTCCCAAAGGTCCAACACTGAGATTCAATGTGGCTTGAATAAATTCGGAATCAGTGCCTGAAGCTCAGAAACAGCTTGCTTCCATGATGTCAAAGCTTTTCCAGGTGGTCTGGTAATAGACAGACAGCTTGCATGGATACTGCACTTTGTACTTTATGCTGGCAGCGATCAGCTTGGTAACGATAGGGTGGTATGCTGCCCTTCACTATCGAATAGCTGCTGGGAGATCCTGCATGAACCATAACTGCTGACCCTCCCATAGGATTTTCTGGAGACCCCTGACCTGTCCCAGGGCATGCATTTTATCCACGTAGTTTAAGAATTTTAGTATCAGAGGCCTTGGTGGTTTCCCTGCAGCCAGCTTAGGTCGAAGTGAATGATGGGCCCTCTCTATTACATATGTGGTGTTGTTGGGAGAGGGCCCAGCTATTTTGGTGAGCATCCACTGCAGAAAAGTGGTCGGTGCAGCTCCTTCTGTGTCTTCTGGAAGGCCGAATAGCAGAATGTTACTGCGGTGACTTCGGCCTTCCAGGTCTTCTAGTTTAGCTTCCATCCATTGGAACTTTTGGTGCAGTGCAAGGAACTCCGGCTCCATTGAGGCTTTCCATCCCTCAAGTGATGTTGTTCTGGCCACCACATCTGTAATTGCTCTAGTGGTGTCTGTCAAGGGTGTAGCCAGGTATTTGAGATTTTTACACCAACCTGCCAGTGCCACACTGCTACCCCTTCCCCCACTGTTGTTCATGCCTGTCCCCCTATGACTCGAGTCCAAGGTTCCTGGCTTCAATCAGATGATTCCCATGCTAGATCTGCTGTCTGCACTGCTAGTGTGGTGCTCGGCTCCTGCTGCCCCCTGGCAAATGCCACTGACTGCAACAGGAGTCCAAGACCATGGCAGAAATTTCTTCTCTCTTCCCCCACAGTTAGGCATATTCACTCCACATGCCACTCCACATGAAGTCTTCATTCTTTTAGTTGGGCATTTAAACTTGCCACCCCAGACTTGCCATGCCCCCTAACAGATGCCACAGCCAATCACTATGCAGGTGGACCATGTGGACCTACTTGAGACCTTCAGCTTCAGCATCCATGGTCCACTCTGCCCCAAAAAAAAAAAAAAAATTGAAAGAAAAGAAAAAGCCTGCAAAGGCAAACAAAGGAATTTAAATGTGATAGACTAGAGAGGGCAGAGCAATGCTGTCTACCTTGTTTGCTACTCCCTGCTACTAAACTTGGTACGCCATGGCTTACTTGGAGTATCAGTAGGTACACCCTTGGTGTCTGTGAGCTCTACACACATGGATTTAAGCTCTGAGGTGAGGTCTTGGAGTGCAGTGCGGAACGGTTGCAGTTCCTCCATAAATTTCTGCTCTGTTAGAGGAGCCACGGTTTGTGCAGTAGTCGAGGCTGTGCTAGCCTTGAAAGTGGTGCCCGGTTGTCCCCTTGAGCATTTCGGGATTTTTTCTAGAGTCTGCAGTGGTGTGTGCGGGGGAGATGCCTAGCGCATTTCTGCCTCCATGCCAGTGCTAGGACTGAGACGTTGATCGGTCTGATCCACCTCAAGAACACTCCAACTCATAATTAATTTCACTGCAGATGGTACAAAGAGCCATTGGGAGCCAAATGGTAAGTAGACCTTTGTATTTAGTGCTATAAAGCCGAAGAGTTATTGATAGAAGTTGAGAGCTGAGGTGGAAGTAGGTTTTCTGAGCTGCTAGCCCTTCAGTGGCATCATGTGATCCTCTTCTGGCACAGTCTTAGCTAGGCCCTGCAGCTTACCCACTGGTAAACTGCAGCCTTTGGCATATATGCAGTCTAAATTGAGATTCAGGTCTTCTCCTTTGGCCAATGGGCTGGAGACAATACTGGTAGCTCCAGGCATTAGTTTCACATCACAGTCTTTGAGGCAAAGAGGTCTCTCACCATTATACAGTTGATGACTTTTGGGTACCCTGACACACTTTGGACCGAAATGTCAGCTCAGCAAGGATATCACCTTTCCTCTCCCTTTTGGAGACTTTTCCAACAGTCTGCAGCACTCAACAGTTCCAAGTAATCCACACAGGACTTTAGACTGAGAAGAGGTAAACAGGCCTATCCCTGAATTCTCTGAGCTGAACACAGAGCCTCCTCACATGCCAGAAGCTTGAGCTAGACAGACTGTTTAGCTGTTTCTCCTGACTGAATGAAAAAGGAATCCAGTAATCCAGTTGGCTGCCCAGGCTGTCAGTCACAGTTCTAACATTCTGATTGGTTTAAAAAAAGGCCCAAATATACAGTTCATAGTGTCTCCCAGAAGCCACAGTAAAATAATTGATTAGGACCACTTGAGTTCTGATTGGCTTACCAGCAGGGTCAAAGTATCATCATGGCTGCTGGCTGAATTAAAATGTAAACAGCCAAGGCATAAGAGTTCATTTTTAAGTACACAGTTCAGAGTAAGCAATAAATATGTACAGCATTCAAAAGAGCTTCAATTGTATTGGTAAGTGACTATACAATGGAATTTATAGGAGTGCTGCTTAGCCAGTCACATACTTCATTTCAGTTGGACCCTCTCACAGGCTATACACTATATACACCAGGTTGCATGGCTTAAAGGCATAGCGTAATGGCATTAGTCTGCTCATTAATGCAGAGGCTATTGACAAGGCAATACTTTACACTGAGATTATATTTACATCACTAGATATCGGCCAGGCTTTTAAAAGCAGAGCAACAGCTGGGACCCTTCCAGGCAGAGAGCAAGACAGTGCCCATGGAGATGACCCCAGGTAAACCCACCATTGGGGGGGTTACAATTGCATCTACCTGTACTCTTTGAGTGGGAAGGTTAAATGCTGTGTTCTACACATTTCACATAGTATACATTAATGTGATCTGAACTGTTTCAGATCCAGAGCTTAAAGGGACACTGTCAACCCCCTTAGGCCTCAAAGTGTCCCTAGTTTAAAAAATACATTTTATGATTGTTCACACTCTGTAGAGACTGTTGATGCAGCTGACAATTTGATTCAGATCCCCTTTTTCTTTTAAAAAGCGAAAAACTGAGTGCCTCATACTGGTGTTACCACACCAAAACATGTTTGTTTACATTCCTTGACCAACTCCCACTGCATCTTTGCTGCACTGAAGAATATCCCCAGCAAAATCTATGCACGCATTATGCAGTGGGAGTACAGGAGACTATTGTATCAGGAGTGACTGAACTTTTTGAGGGTGTTTCTAATGTTCAGGAAGTATGCAATAAGAGTAGATTAATGGTTTGTAGCAAAACAAGGCTGGCTATAGCTATACATTACCATGCATTTTAGTTCTAATAAGCAAGGAGGCAGCTAAAACAACCAGCAACATCGATGAATTTTAGAAAAGGCAAGCAATCATAAAATGTGGGTTTTTACCAAAAAATGATATGATGCAAAAAAGGTTGACAGTGTCCCTTTAAAAAAACATACTATTTTTATGACTGAATTCTCAGTAAGGGGTCCGAATTAATTTTTTATGGTGAATCATGTTCTACCTTAACTTACTCTTATGGTTATGTTCTTACTTTAGATATTCAGAGCACCTGATAACCTGTACCCTTTGAGGGTAACTGGACATAAGAGGCTGTTCTGAATTTGGATTTATTAGAACTCAGTCATGCAGCTTCTGGGCTTATCCAACACTATAACTTAATAACATCATTGTATGGCTACGTTTGACATCCAGGGTGGGAATAACATTATTAACACCTCTTCATACAGTGCCTTCAGAAAGTATTCGCCCGCTTGGATTTTGTCACATTTTGTGATGTTTCAAACTCAAATTAAAATACATTTATATGGGAATTTTTTGTCATGTATCTACAAAAATTACCCTATAATGTCAAAGTGGAATGAAACTTCTGGAATTTTTTGTACATGTAATTTAAAATAAAAACTTGAAATGTCTTGATTTGATAAGTATTCACCCCCTTTGCTATGACACTCCAAATTGAGCTCAGGTGCATCCAATTTCCTTGTGAGATCACTCTAAAACTTGGAGTCCACCTGTGGTCAGTTCAAATGGTAGACATGATTTCAGAGGAAATACACCTGTCTATATAAGGTTCCACTGTTGACAGTGCATGTCAGAGCAGAAACTCTACCATAAAGACCAAGGAGCTGTCCGTAGAGCTCCGTGATAGAATTGTGAGGAGGCATAAATCTGGGGAGGGGTATAAAAACATTTCTAGGGTGTTGAAAGTTCCCAGGAGCACAGTCAAGTCCATCATTAGGAAATGGAAAGATTACAGAACCACCCAGACTCTTCCTAGAGCAGGCCGCTCCTCCCAAACTGAGCAATCAGGCAAAGGACCTTGGTCAGGAAGTGACCAAGAACCCAATGACCACCCTGACAGAACTACAGAGTTCCATGGCTGAGATGGGAGAACCTGTTCAGAGGACAACAGTCTCTGCAGCACTTCACAGATGTAGCTCTATGGGAAAGTGGCTAGAGGAAGCCACCCTGAAAAGACCACATAATAGCATGCCTGAAGTTTGCAAGAAGGCATGTGGCAGACTCTGAGACCATGTGGCAAAAGATTCTCTGGTCTGATGAAACAAAAATTGAACTCTTTGGCCTGAATGCAAAGTGCTATGCCTGGCGCAAACCGAACACAGCTCATCACCCATGTAACACCATCCCTACCATGAAGCATGGTGGTGGCAGCATCATGTTATGAGGTGCTTTTCAGCGGCAGGGACTGGGGCACTTGTCAGGATAGAGGGAACAATGAATGGAGCCAAATACAGGCACATCCTCGAGGAGAACCTGCATCAGTCTGCAACAGACCTTGAACTGGTGCGAAGATTTACGTTCCAACAGGACAATGGCTCCAAGCATACAGCCAAAGCAACACTGGAGTGGCTTCAGAACAAGAAAGTGAATGTCCTTGAGTGGCCCAGCCAAAGCCCAGACTTGAATCTCATCGAGAATCTGTGGAAAGACTTAAAGATTGCAGTTCACCGATGCTCCCCATCCAACTTGACAGAGCTTGAGCAAATCTGCAAGGAAGAATGGGTGAAAATCCCCAAATCCAGATGTGCAAAGCTGATACAGACATACCCAAGAAGACTCAAAGCTGTAATTGCTGCCAAAGGCACTTCTACAAAGTATTGACTCAGGGGGGGGTGAAAACTTAAGTAAACAAGATATTTCAGTTTTTAATGTTTCTTAAATTTTTGTTACACAATAAAAATATTTTTGCCCCTTTAAATTGTTGAGTATCCTGTGTGAATCAAGGGGGAAACAAAATCATTTCAATGCATTAAAAATTCCGGTGGTAACACAACAAAATGTGACAAGATCCAAGTGGGGTGAATACTTTCTGAAGGCACTGTACCAGTTGACAAATACAGACTTTGCAGTGCTACAACATGGACTCAGGTTTGCACCTATCTATAAGCTTAACCACTTTAATAGTGCAGAGGTTTGCATATGGTTGCAAGACTCTTTAACTTAGAAATTCCTATATCACAAGGGCAAAACACGTTGGCAAGGCACTGCAAACCAAGCAATAAATTCTCATGGAGAATACAGTGTTTGAGAGTTACAGGTTACAGTAAGCAGAAACACTTCCAAGTTCAAACCCATGCTGAACTTTGTTCCCATCTTATGAACCAAACTGTGGTAATTTTTTTGAGTGTCTGTGAATGGACTTACAGAGACTTGTCCAGCAGGATATCAGTCCTTCTTTTTTCAATATGAGCAGTTATGAGATGAAGACATATGGACATACGATCTTTGTCCAGCAATACAGAGATAACTATTACAAAGATGGACAAAAGGTGGTAGCTGTGTGGTATTGTGAAGCTCTGCCATCTGCTTATAGTTATTGTATAATATTTGTATTATAAATCAATGGTCTGTGTATGAAATTATCTCACATAAGTTAGCAATTTGGCTTTTAACCTTCAAGGTGTCAGTGAGGATGTCATTGAACTGACCTGGGAAAAACTTAATTAATGCTTTCCTTCCAGAGGGATAGTGTATAGCCCCTTATCAAGTGCTGCTGGTTTGATGTTGGTTCCTGAATATGAATTTTATGACACCAGGAAAGGACGTAATTTGGCTGCTTTTCCTTGGCTTTCTCACATCTTAATGACAGATTGTGGGGTTGTAAAACCTCAAAGGGAAATGTTTGATTAAAAACTGTCATATGTAGGAAATGGCTTTTTTCTGATGTTCACATTAATTAAAATATCCCCTGTAAAAATTATGTTAGAATGAACTCTTAGGGAGGAGCTAGCTGATTCACCAAACAGGGGTGGGGAAAGACAGAGTTAAAATGAAACATTGTATCTGGGAAATTTGTGGTATATGATTCTAGACTCTGAGAGAGATAGTTCTCTGACTTGGAAAGCAATTAGAGAGGTAACAGAGAAGAATTAAGTGTTTGTGGTAGGAGTTTGCATTCTGTAACTTTCCTTATTTTATTTGTAAATGACTGTGAGATTTGTGATATAATTTGTTCTGTATTTTATTTCACCTGTTTTACCATTTTTCTAGTAAACAACATTTTGTTTAAAATACTGCCTGTGCTCTTCTGTTATTTTACATGTGATTGTTGAACCTGTATTTAAGGCTGGCAGCTGATAAGGGCTTGATTGTGTTACTGATCGTGCTTAAAGGTAAGAAATACCTAGGTCTCATATAGAGTTCTAAGGGTACATTTTGGAAAACCTGGCTGGGTGCCCCTGGGTGAAGGATTGTACCACATCGCCCGAAATGGGTATGTATCCGAACCTGTTAATTGGGTATGCTAGCATAAGGTTCACAGTTTGAATCCTTTCAGAACTCGAGGCTAACAGGTGATTTGGACCCAAAGCAGACAGAAGGGTTACCCTGTCTATTACCTGTTCACACTATTGTGCTCTGAGGTTGGCACTGTGGGAGCAGAGGGCCTGACCTGCAGAGTGTGTTTGTGACACTTAACACTGTGGACTACAACAAGGAAGTGTTAAGGTAGCAACAAATAACAGTTGTACTGTAAGTTCAACAGTGATCCAATGCTGTCCTTCAGAAGTGACATATATGAATTTATCACACATTCATTTAATATGGGCACTATAGAGTAGACATTATTTTGAATTTGTCACCACTAAGCATCCAATGCACCTCACTATGTGCACACTCCCCAAAGTGTACAAAGGTTTGGTGGATTCCCCAGGATGACTTTTCATTTTGGGGATTAATTCCCTTGTAGAGCTGTTCTCAAAATGCATAGATAGCTTTTTGGAGCCACACTAAAAATCTACATCAGAAGCACCACCCATATGCTGCAGTTACTTAGGAGATCCACTTAGAGGGCCATCACTTCTTGGTGGCCCTTGACATGAATATGTTTATACCAGTATCAGCCATGAAGGAGGATTGGAGGCACTGCAGCACTATTTGGATCTTAGAGGGCCTGAAAATGTGCCACCTACATATTTTCTCATTGGACATTCTAGATTTGTACTGATTAAGAATGTGTTTTCATTCTTGGAGAAGAACTATTATCTGTCAAGTGGCACAGCCATGGGGGCCACTTTGTTATGGATTGTGCCAAATTGTATTGGGTGTGGACTGTGGCTGGAAAGAGTTGTGTATAATTCTGAGAGTAATCCTTACCTTGAGAAAAAAGAATTGTGGAGGCACTTTATAGATGGTCATTCTGATGATGTGGCGGGAAATTACAAAGGATGTTGCTAATTTTGTGGATCTTTTTTTGCATAAAGCAATCCAGACGTGAAATTTTCTATATTTATCATCTATGAGAACATTTCTTTTGTGAATTTGACATGTCCCACAGTCAAAAAGGGGAGGTGACAAGCCTGTGTTAGAAACCAACAGATAAAAATACAACTCTACTGTCTAGCTCATGTCATTCCCATCACACCATCAAAAACATCCCCACTAGATGGTTCTTCAGGATCAGGTTGAACAGTAGCAGTAATGGGCAGTATAACAGCCTGCTGACAGTATGAAGGAAATATTTAGATCTTGTGGATATAGCACAAAGATCATTAAAACTGCCAGGACTAGGGAAGCTAGTACAAACTGCAATCATATTATGTTTTCTGAGAATAGACAGCAAAATGTAGACACAAAGGTTGAAGTTTGTTACAGGCTTTTGTACACAGTCACCTGTTGCACAGGCAATTGTCAGGCAAAACTGGAAATTCTCCAGGTGGAAAAGGTGCTGGAGCAGCATGTGGCACAGTGTCTCTGAATGGTATATAGGAAGCCTCCTTCAGGGAATGCCTTACAAATGTCATGCAACCCTATACTTGACCACAACACTGGTTGCCACTAGACATGTTGCAAAGTTTTTCTTCACCAGCGAACTTGCGGTGAAGTTGCAGAATTCACCTTTTTGAATTTTTTTTCTCAAATTTCCCACTTTGCCACTTTGACTTCACTTTGAGTTTTCCATGGGAGATTACAATTTTTTGAGGAGAAGTCAGGTGAAGTTAAGATGAAGTTGCAACTTCACCTTAAATTTACCTTAACTTTTAACTTCACCTTAACTTCACCTGCCAAGAACTTGACAAAGTCGACTCTTAACACTTCATAAATTTGGCACCCTTTGCAAATTATTTCACAGAATGAAGTCGCCAACTTCACATATCTCTAGTTGCCACTGTGTAGGGTTGTACAGAATGTGAAATTCCACCATTGAAATTGCTGTGGAATGGCAATTCTGCTTCCAAAATGCTTTGTGGAATTTCTTTTTAAGTTTCATGGAATTTCAAAAAGCATTCCTGTGCAAACTGTGGGATATTTTTTTTGTATTTTTTGAGGGTGATTATTAATACACAAAAAACATTTTGCATGTGTAATGTCAAAATTCTGCAACTGATGGAAATTAGTGGAATTTTCTGAAATTCTGTGGAATTCTATTCCATTGGAAATTCAACATTCTGCACAGCTCTAACACCATTACCTTCAGGATGCCATAGATGTGAACAATGTAAATACAGCCCAAACAAATTATGTGTTAACTCCCAAGATGGTACACAGTTTATACCAAAATGTTCATTAACTGTACTACCACACATGTGGTGTATTTGGCCACATGCAGTTGTGATGATTTTTTTTTTTATGTTGGTCTCACAAAAAAGAAATTGAGGAGAGAATAGCGGATCACATGAGGACTATACTCCATAAAAATAAACAGTATGTCTTTTCCAGTTAAATGTCTCAGGTGGAGGATCCCCAGCAACACTCTTATCTTCAGGGTATTGACATGGTCAAGGTTGGACCTCATGTGGGGATGTGGAGCTGCTCTTGGCCCAGAGAAAAGATGTTTTGGTTTTTAAACTTAATACCACAACATTTTCAGGATTAAATGATAAATTGTATGCTCTTGTGTCTCTTATCTGTATTTAATTCCAGGTCGCCCCTGAAAAAGGGACTCTGTTGTCTCAGTGGGCCTACCCAGTCAACAAATTTCAATAAATAAATAAATAAATAAATTGGAGATGGATCTTATTTTATAAATAAAGAATGACTGGCAGTACTGCTTGAGGAAGAAAATCTTAGAATACTTGCAGTATCTTATGGAGTTTATGATTTGAAGTAGAACATCATTAATGATGTGCTGCTCGATAAACCACATAGGAATATATTAATTATCAATGCATTTTTTTTGTCATGTGCTATGATAAAATGATTATTACATGCCAAAAAGTACACAGGATAAATGCTAACTGTGACTTAGGGTAGTGCATCATTATTTATGTGCAACCAATAGAACACGCATGACAATAATAATGCATTTTGTTTTCTGTTTTTCAGAAGACAGCAGTCATAACCTGATGTTATGACAGAAAAAGAATAAGACTATCTTTAAACTTATTTTTTTCACCTTTAAACATCATGGCCCAGATATTCAAAAGGGTTGCGCCATGTGCAATAGGGTTGCGCCTGCGCAAGTCCGAAATTGTGCCATTCTGCGATATTCAGCAGGAGGCGGTTGCGCCACTGAAAACATGCTGAGCAACAGCGCAATGCAAATGAATGCATGCTGAACTGGAGGGGGATGAACCATGCATAAACTGCACCGCCCGATTTTCAGCCGGGCTGTGCAGAGTTGTGCAGGCGCAACCCCCAACCTGCGCCTGCACAACTTTGAGCCAAAAAAAAGGAGGGCCACCCACAGCTGAGCTGCCACATTGCAGGGCGCAACACAGCAGCTGCCACCTGTGGCTGGCCTCAACCTACTCCCTGTGCCCCCGCAGCCCGATCCGCGGGCAAGAATTTAAAATCCCCGACTGGCCCGATTGAGGGGCAAAAGCAGAAAAGACCCCCTTCCCGACTGCGCAATGGTACGGCTACGGGCAATCAGTCGGCGGCAGCGGGGTGGCAGGTGGTGGATGCTGCCGCCCCTGGCTGCGGGGAGCGGGTGGTGGGGCTTCTGGTGGGTGGGGTGGGGGATACTAGATCACCAGGGATATGGTCTTGGGGTGGGGGTGTTGTGATTAGGCTTAGTGGTCCACTGGACCACCAGGGATATGTGGGGTTTACACTTCTTCAGCCCGCGATCGGGCTTAGCGGTCCATTGGACCACCAGGGATATGTTCTGTGGGGACACTTTGCTGCCCGCGATCGGGCTGGTGGGGGTTATTTAGGCTGTTGCCCGTGATCGGGCCAGTCGGGGAGGGAGGATTTTACACATTTGCCCATGATCGGGCTGCAGGGCGCCGGTCCTCAACGGCTGCTGCCTGGCAGGTGCCAGGCGCAGTCCTCGATCGGGCGCACCTGCATGCTAATGGCATGCAAATGGGGCTGATAAACAGATGCAACTGGCCCCCCCTGCACCTTGCATGAATTATAGCCCCATTTGCATGTCACCTTTTGAATATCAGAAATTTGTGCATGGCGCAATGGTACTTGCGCCACCGCAAGTTGAATGCCCCACTCTGACCACTTGCAGTGGCGCAAGTTCCACTGCACCTTGCACAGTGGCTGTGGCCGGGGGGTGATATTCAAAGGAGTTGCTCAATAGCGCAACTCCTTTGAATATTGCTCCGGCCACACCCCTGCGCAACTATTTTGTGCAGCGCAAGGGCTTGCGCCGCAAAATAGTGCAGTTTGAATATCCGGCCCCATGTATTTTGCTTTCACATGAGTCTCAATTTACACCGCATACTTTAAGGCAGGGGTTCTCAAATGGTGAGGCCAGCCTCCCTTGGGAGGCCCCAACCTGTTCCAGGGGAGGCTCAAGCAAGTCTTGAAAAAGTACTGTATTTAAAGGTTGAGTTTTATGTATTTTTTCTGAAGAGATATGCAGTGTAAATTGTATACACTAGAGGGCAGCATCATCTCTTGGCAAAGAGCGCAAGTGCAAAACATTGGGGTGTTAACCTTCTGCACTGCAGTGTATTTTTTCACCATCATTATGTTGCATTAAAAACATTGTGGCAATATGCTGCATTATCTTTTGTCTGTGCCATCATGTTTGGTTTTCCCAATAGTTTTTTTCCTCTCGATATTATATCAGTATATGGCAAATACATTAAGCATGCCTTATTGTAAGGAGCAGTGCCACAGTGTATTGAATATGTGCATGTAGTTTGTCATTAATTGTCAAGTTTGCTTGAAACTACATAAATATACTTAGAAGTTTTCTTAAATAAATACATTTATCATTTGGGTTCTTTTAGCTAGAAATTTGTGGTATGTAATAATGCCACATGACGTGTTAAAAAAGTGACAACTCATTTTTGCATTGTATTGTGCCAAAGCTGTAGATGCCTTCCTATTGAGTAGCTGAGTTAATTTATGAAGGTTACTCCTGAGTTTGAAGAGTTGCAAAATGACATAATGTGAATTGCCAGTGCATCGCCAACATAAAAAACAATGCAAAACCAACTCATTGGTGTGAGAATTTAATGCAATTTATAGCATGCACTGAACATGCATCTTTGTGCATCCCAGGTCTGATGTCAGTTTTCAGTGTCATACTTAGCACTTAACAGGTGTGTAGGTCACTTGTTAAATTCACTTCTGCACAAAGGGCCATCACAGTGGTTCAGTGCTCCTATGATCTCCTGTACTGACCATCTGCATAATAAGGCTAGAGCTTTGACTTGAACACATACCATATGTGCTGGGATTTTAGTTCATGTGGCAAAGGGTAGAGGGCAGAAGTCTTCCTTCCAAGCTGCAGAGAACTGGGAGACTGACAATATGTTATCCTGGCTCTTACATAGTGGTATCATGCCTTGGAATAAGTATTTTGCAGTGAAAGGCAGCAGCCTGGGCAAGCAGGCAGCTGGCCAGGTTCCAGCCTCATTCAAGAGGTTATTGTTTCTGGCAATTATGTTTGGAATCAAAAAGATGCAGAATGTAAATCAACAGGGATAACAACTGAAACAAAATATAAAGCAAACTTAAAAGTTTTGCCTATACCAAGAGCTCAATATTTTACAGGTGATGTGAGCAAGCAGCAATGCCACTGTCTAATACATTGTTGACCTGTCATACTATATTTAAAGCTGCTTACACAGGTTATGGGGAGGATTCTATTATTCTCCTTTTATGCTAGCAAATGAGTCCCATGAGCTATGCATCTGCCAACACAGCTGTTCTGTTGAAATGCTGGGCAGAATTCAACTCCCCACTCTGATCATACTGGTCCATTGGGTATACTGGGCAAAACTGTAACTTCCAGTTCTGAGACATAAAAGCTAGCACAAAATAAGGGTTTTATACAGTATGAGGATCAGGACAAGCCCTGTTATAGATTGTATGCCCTAGAAATAGAATGTGAGATTTCATATATTACTATTTGTCCAATGGGCATTGCTGGACCTCAAGGTTCATTAACTCACCCTCTTCTTCTGCTCTGCATATCTTATTTATGAAAACATGAAATATACCTTATGCTGCTACTAGTTGCCTATTGTTTATATCAACTTTAACCATATCTTATTTTATTAGCCCTAATCTGTGTATTGCCACCTGTCTAATTGTCACTATGCTTATCAAATGTCCATGTGTTGCTAGTATCTGTTCTCTCCTGATGTGGAACCTTTGTAAAAGAATCTCTGGCTCAAAGGTACTGTAATCTGAGAAATAAAGAAAGAAAGAAAGAAAGAAAGAAAGAAAGAAAGAAAGAAAGAAAGAAAGAAAGAAAGAAAGAAAGAAATTAATTCCTGGCTTCCTACAGTATATAGTTTTTTTCTTTACCTCGTGGTATAGTTAGTTGCAGAGGGTGTAAATCTCCATGTACATGTGGACAGGGCCAATTCCGTATACTACCTCATTTCTGCAGTGCTTCAGTAATGACTGGCAAGCAGAAGAATACATTTATCCTGCCATTTGTTTGACCAGCTGAAGCAGATATTGTGATTTATAGAAAACAAATTATAGAAAAGTGCTGTGTGCAAGGAACTAATACCATCAAGGTGTTAAACTGCTCATAGTCCATGAGGCTAATGGCCAGGTGTAATTATAAGCTCTGAGATGGTATTATTTCAAAAGTACACAACACTTCTCTATTGTTTGATTCATTTAATGCATTTAATTAGTTGCAAATCTTGAATTTAAAACATTATTTTTTTTTTTACAGAAAGAATACAATACTGATTCAGAAGTGGTTGGAGCTGCTCCTGCTGAACTACTCAAGCAAGCTCCACAATCTGAGTGACAGATTGTAGATCTTGACTGGTAGAGGATTGTGTCTGTGGGGAGTTTTTACCGCTGATAATGCTTCTTGCTGTCAGAGTTTTGCTATACTGCTACTTTATTTTTATTCATTATTATACCTGACCAGAACTTAGTCCACACTTGGAGCCTGTTTTTCTTTTCTTTTTCAGAGTGCCTTTAACATTGCATACATGTATGCATAGTGGCTTTGGTGAATGGAGCAGAGCAGCTGCCAAATGACCTGAAGGTGAGCCACACATTTGTGCAGATGTAGCTCTGATAAGGCTGTTGTGGCTGGTATGCTGCTACTTTTAAATGAGTTGTTTCTTATTTAGTATTAGACCTGACACAATCCTAGTCCACACTTAGATTCAATTTTAAATCTCCTTTTCAGAGAAGGTTATGGATTGCCCTGCCCCCCCACCCCACCATGGATGTTGATTCTGGGATTTGGGAGATGAAGGCAGAAAAACAGATGTATTACTGTTCAAAAGGGGAAAGAAAACTAAATACCAGTCCTTGGGGGTGAAATATCAAAATCTTGTGAAGCTCAGGGCTCAGAGGAAATTTATAGAAATTAACAGAAACAACATAATTATGGAGTGTATTTATTTCACTTCTATTTTGAGCTGATTCCTACACTCCTCACTGGAGAAGACATGTTGGGGAAACAAAATTGAACCATCCCTGTAATCTTTGTAATCCCGTGTAATAAGTAAAAAGTTACAAGTGTTAAATAAGAAGCCCAACACACATGTATTGTGTACATGATATAACACATTAATGTGGAAATAGAAAATTGATAGAATTGATAGAGAATTGATATTTTTTTTCCGTATTTGGAATTTACTTGTGTTTGTAATGGTGTTGAACCATATTCTGAATTGCAGGATCCCCTTAGGTTCACCTGGATGTTATTCTTTGTTTTACAGTACCTTTGATTATATGATATTTATATTTAAATTAGGATTGCATGCCAAGCAGGCATATCTTGCATGGCTATGTTGAACAGAGAGACAAAGCATATATAACTGGTACCCTAATCATTTCTAGAAAAATGTTGTTATACACTAGATATTAAAACTCATTTAATTACTCCCTACATGTTGTTCAATCTCAGACAATTGAGTCCTGGCTTTTTATGCATTAACTTTCGTGCTGCCAAGGCTATTGGCATTTATTGGTATTTAACTATTATTTGTTTAATAGATTTCAGTTGGGGTAGTAGAAACCCAATTAATATAAAATGAGGTCTCCATCTTACACTATTAGATTTTTTACGATGTTTATTTTTTTTCTACTTGCTGTCCATATTAGATAATTAGGTAACTTCATTTGTGTAGAATTCCTGACAACATGCTCATGTGTTAAAGTTCAGACCTCTGACTTCCTCCTTGTTATAACTCATTTTATTTGGGCTGAGTAACAGATTTTTTTAAAGCTTGAAGCCCTGTGAAGCATTCAAGCAGGTAAAATGGTGCACTGATACTGAAGAGCCTTATAAAACAAAGTCAAACAACTGGGAGTTTTTTCTGCTTCCAGAAAGTAAGCAATTTTTAGAGGTTTATTTCGGGTGTTTTATTTTAATAGTATATCTATGCTATAGTTTTAAATATCAAAGGAAAAGCAGCACCATTTAAAGTGTTCTATTGGAAATAGTTACTTAAATTATAAATATTCAGTGGTTGTAGCTAACCTTCATAAATAGGGAACCCTCTATGGAATTTTATTTGTTTTACCTGTTGCAGTGTTCAGTTCCCAGGGGGCTGTATCCAAGGCTGGGTGCTCTATTTTGATATCATCTCCTCTGATTAGACAAAATGCTCTGAATCATTTAATCAGCCCTGACAACTTGAGCTACGATATTGGCCAAAGACTTGGGGACCTTTTCTTCAGCATTTTTGAAAAACAAAGGGCTAGAAGCATCATAGAACAACGAGTTTTTAATACCTGTCTGCCTTCCTGACTGTTGTACCTGATACTGCTTCTGTACTCCAGAAAACATTTTTATAACCTACAAGCAAATATATAATGGAGAACTATCTGAAGAATCATTAAACTTTTAAAGTCTTTTTTCAGTTGAGTGACAGTATTTCTATGTATAGATTATATTATTATTATATTATCATGGAACAGCATTGGTATTTGTATTCGGGCCTATGTTATAACAAGTGGGAATTACACACCAAAGTCATGTATTCCACCCGTGGAGCTCTGCACCTGTGGATAGATGCTCACTGGTGGTATTCACGATTGCCAACCACCTGTCCATGGCCCAGGCCCCCCACCCCCGTCTGGGCGGGTATGTGCATGTTCGTGCAGGGCACCCATGGGTGGAGCTGTGCACCCGAATGGACATCCAGTGGAATGCCCATCCTGGAACCCTCTGTAGATCACTTATGCAGTGGGGGGGTGTTGGCTGAGCTCCCCTGTGGATGTCTGCATGGCCAGCAGCAATGGAGGTGAGAGGTGGGATGTGCCACTGGCCATGCCTTGCCCCAAAACAGACTAGGAGGTATGGGGGTTGGGGGGTGTTTGCACGAGGGTGTGTGTTTGCAGGGAAGGGTTCATGCTGCCCACCACACCAGTGGGGATGAAGGGACACAGAGATTGGCCGGCAGTGTTTTGCAGGGGGGGTATGCAGTCCAGGGGCCAGTGCCCTCATATGTGTGAGAGTGTGTGTGGGGTGGCATGCATGGGGGAAGTGGGAGCACGGCTGGGTGCAGGGGTGGGTAGCCCCTGGTGGCCTGTCACTATGTGTTCTATTGGGTTCTGTTGTTGAGGGACAGAGGCATGGAGCATGTAGAAGGCTTAAGGTAGGGTTCTCCCTGGTGTAACCCATGTCCACTCCACAACCCTGCGGCCAGCACTATGTGCCATTGTGCATCACGCTTTGTGCTGGCATGCCACCTTCCCACCTCCTGCGCATTGCAGTCTGTGCAGGTGGGGGAATCGGGTGCATGGGGGCTGTGTGCTCCCCTTTTGTGCATCCTGTGTGGGGGCACAATCAGTGCAGAGTGTCTCCACATCTCACATACGTGATGCAGAGGCGCTACGCACTTTTGAGCATAGGGTTCATTGTTTTAGGCTGTCTTCCATTACAATTACTTGTCCTTATGCTCAAAGGTGTGGAGCACCTCTGCACTGTGTATGTGAAGTGTGGAGACATTCTGCACCCATTGTGCCCCTCCCCGTGCGGGATGCACTAAGGGGGTACATGCATCCGCAGGTGCCTGGTCCCCCCTCTGCACAGACCACAACATGCAGGGGGTGGGTGAGGGGTGTGCCATCACTACACACAATGCACAACAGTGCATAGTGCTGTCCTCAGGGGTGCAGATGCAGGTTATGCCAGGCAGAATCCTGCCGTAAGCCCATTACGTACCTCGCTGCATCTGTCCCTCAACAATGTGACCAAACAAAACATGTAGTGACAGGCTGCCCAGGGCCACCAGCCCCTTCACTGAACCATAACCCCACCTCCCAGTGCATGCCAACCCCCCTCACACACAATCACATGCATGGGGGACTGACCCCTGGACTGCAGACCTCCCTGTAAAACACCTCTCACCCTCCTCTGTGTCCTCTTTCCCCACTGGTGTGGAGGGCAGTGTGAACCCTTCCCCCCAACATACACCTTTGTGTCAACACCCCCCTGACCCCACACCTCCTCGTTTGTTTGGGAGGCAAGGCACAGCTGATGGCACAACCCACCTCTCACCTCCACGGCCACCAGCCATGCGGACATTCGCAGGGGAGCGCAGCAAACACCCCCCCACCATGTTAGTAATCCACTGAGGGTTCCGGAATGGGCATCCCATTGGATCCCCACCTGGGTGTGCAGCTCTGCCCATGGGTGCTCCATGCGAACCTGCACATACCAGTGTGCCGGGGGGAGGGGCTGCGAACAGGTGGCCAGTGGCCGTGAATGCCGCTGTGTGCACCTGTCTGTAGGTGTGGTGCTCCATGGGTGGGATATGCACCTTTGGCATATAATTCCCACCTGTTACAGCATAGACCCCATGGGCAGTACAAAGAGTAGCAAAAACCAGATGCTGTCCCCAATACTGTCTTTATCTACAGTATGCTAAAAAATAAGAAAGGTACTGTGGGAAACCATGTTAAAAGTAAACATTTTCGAAGGACTTGAGTGGTGGATTTGATTTAGCCAAAGATAACTGAGTTCTTGGACTGTCCCACTACAGCCCTATCTACTCCCATAATGGAGGACCAAGAGGTGTTTTTAGGCCAAAAACATTGAAAACTAAACTCCATGAGAAACTTTCTGTAGATTCACCTATTGAAGGAATTTCATTATTACCATCAAATCTAAGTATGAATCTGAATTTATCTTGCTCCAATTCTAATTGTTCTTATAATAGTGATGTTCATGACTCTCATTCTATTTGTTTCTCTCGGCAGAGCACTTCTTTAAATAATACTACCAATAGTTTTCAACCTCTGAAGTTTCCAACCTCCATGGATATGGTAACCGGGAGGGTATCTACTTTTAATTCTACGTATGCATCTAATGATTTGGCATCAGTAATCCAGGAGCTGGGTCATACCATTTCAGGTCTTATGAAGTTGGCTGTGGCTAACTTTATTTTAGATGAAGTACCTATTATTGTGGCAGTTAAGAGATGATTTGCCTGTTATACCAGAATTGCTTCCTATTAATGGTGCTGAACCTATCAGGGAACAGTCTGTATCAAAGAAGACCTCCGTATCCCCTGAGTATGGAAATTTGTGAAGATGAGGGAAGTTTTATTACCTCCTCTTCTATTTCTAGACAATTGCTAGAAATTATTAAAAATCCCTACCATAAAAATGTAGTTATTTTCAAAAACGTGGGCTATTAAGGAAGAATGAACTCATCTGAGATCTAATGTTATTCATAACCATGCCTTGTTATTACTATTAAAAGAGACAAAGAATATAGGCAAGCAATACTATACACATAATACTTATGTGACTAAAATGGAGGAACCTTAGAAACATAGAAACATAGAGGTGGATGGCAGATAAGGACCGCAAGGCCCATCCAGTCTGCCCATTTATTTTTCTACCTTATAAATGTGCCATTGGCCTTTGCTCTGTCAGTGGCCTATCTATTCATACTCATCTGTATTGCTCCCTTATGCCTATCCCATGCCTGTTTGAAGCCCTGCACTGTATTCATAGCCACCACTTCCTGAGGTGGGCCATTCCATGCATATACCACTCTTTCTGTGAAAAAGAATTTCCTCACATTCCCCCTTAATCTGCCTCCCTCTAATCTCATGCTGTGTCCTCTTGTTCTGCTGTTTTCTTATATTTAAACATCTTAGACTCTTTCACCTTGTTAATGCCCTTAAGGTGTTTGAATGTTTCGATCATATCACCTCTCTCTCCCACCTTTGATCAAGGGTATACATATTGAGCTCTGTTAATCTGTCCTCATATGTCTTCTGGTGCAGTCCCTGCACCATTTTGGTTGCCCTTCTCTGGACTGCCTCAATTTGGTTAATATCCTTGTGAAAGTGTGGCCTCCAGTACTGCATGCAGTACTCCAGATGGGGCCTAACCAGTGTCTTGTAAAGAGGGATTATTACCTCCCTCTTACGACTTGTGATACCCCTACTAATACACCCTAACATCTCCCTAGCCTTACCTACTGCTTTAGAGGTCTGCTTGGATGATTTCAGGTCATCGGTGATGATGATGCCCAAGTCTCTTTCTTCCTTTGTGACTGCCAGCAACTCCCCTCCCAGCCTATAGGTGACTTCAGGGTTTCTCTTCCCTATGTGCATGATCTTGCACTTCTTTGCATTAAATCCCAGTTGCCACTCTTCTGACCATTTTGCTAGTTAATGCAGATCTCTTCTCATTCTGTCCACCTCATCTGGATCATCCACTCTGTTGCAGGTCTTGGTGTCATCTGCAAACAGATAAGCCTTACCCTCTAGTCCATCTGCAATGTCACTAATGAAGATATTGAAGAGGACTGGCCCCAGGACTGATCCCTGAGGTACCCCACTTGTGACTTGCATCTCTTCTGACTGTATACCATTTACCACCACTCTCTGTTTTCTGCCCATCAACCAGTTTGCCACCCAGTTGACCAACTTCTAACCCACCCCAAATCTACCCAGCTTATTTATCAATCTTCTATGTGGAACAGTGTCGAAAGCTTTGCTGAAGTCAAGGTAGGCGACACCAACTGCTCCCCCTTGGTCCACCACTCTGGTTACCCAGTCCAAGAAATCTATGAGATTAGTTTGACAGGACCTTCCTTTTGTAAATCGATGCTGTCTTGGATACTGTGCCTCTATGGATTCCAGGTGTTGCACTATTCTTTCCTTAAAGAGTGCCACCATAATCTTGCTCACTACTGAGGTAAGACTGATTGGTCTGTAGTTCCCTGCCTCCTCCATGCTACCACTCTTGTGGAGCGGGATCACATGAGCCCTTCTCCAGTCTTCTGGGACCTCTCCTGTGCTCAGAGACCCACTAAACAGTTCTGCTAATGGCTCTGCTAGTTCCACCCTTAGCTCCATAGTACCTTGGGATGTATGCCATCAGGTCCCATTGCCTTGTCCACCCTGAGCTTAGCTAGCTCTTGTAGGACCCTTTCTTTTGTGAAGGGAGTAGTGCTCACCTCCCTCCCCCCTGTGTCCATGGTGCTGTGCTGTGGGCCCTGCCCTACCTTCTTTTCAGTAAATACTGAGCAAAAGTATCTATTTAGGATAGATGCTTTTGCAGGTCCTCCTCCTCACATGCCCCTTTTCTCCTTTGCGCTAGCAGTACCCCTCTGGACTTTCTCCTTTCACTAATGTATCTATAGAAAGTCTTGTCACCTTCTTTACTGTTTATGCTAGTGTTTCCTCAGTTTGGGACTTTGCCTGCCTTACTGCCTTCCTGCTTCCCTTAGGGCAGTTTGGTATGCCTCCCTATCTTCATCCTGCTGTGTTCCTTATATTTCCTGAAGGCCAGCCTTTTGGCTCTGACCTTTTCTGCTACTGTATTTGAGAACCAAAGTGGTTTCCTTTTTCTTTTGCACTTCCTTTTCTGTCTAACACAATGGAATGTTGCTTCAAGTATGGTATCCTTAATGCTTGCCCACTTTGCCTGTACCCCCTCACCTGTGTTTCTTTTTGCCAGGGCTAGCTTAACTCTGTTGGCCATCTTATCAAAGTCAACTCCTCTGAAGTCCCATATTTTGGCTTTGGAATGGGATGATTTAGATGTAGTGGCCAAATTGAACCATACCATGTGATGGTCACTGGCCCCTAGGTGACCTTCTACCTGGAGATCTGTGATCCCTTCCCTGTTAGTCAGTACTAGATCTAGGATAGCCCTGTCTCTTGTGGGTTGTTGTACCAGTTGTTTGAGGCCCTCCCCCTGCAGGGAATCCACCATGTGTCTAGTTCTGGCAGATGTTCCTGCTGGTATTGACCAATCTGTATCCAGTATGTTGAAGTCTCCCATTATCAGAACCTCCCCTTTAGCTGTCATGTTTTGTATATCTTCTAACAGTAATGTGTCTATGTCCTCCCCCTGGTCTGGGGGCCTGTAGACAACCCCAGTTCTTATGGCTGTCCCATTTCCTGTTTCCAGGGTGACCCACAGTTCTTCTAGCTCCTTATGTGTATTCTGAATTTCTGTAGCTTTGGTATTTTCATTGACATACAGGGCCACTCCACCCCCCCCCCTTTTGCACTTCGGTCTCTTCTGAACAGTACATAGCCAGGTACTGGTCTCCCAAGTGTGATTACTGGTAAACCACATCTCACTAATTGTTACTATGTCCAGTTTAGCCTCTGAAATTATTGCCTGCAGGTCTGGGATCTTATTTCCCAGTCTGTGAGCATTTGTGTAAATGATTTTCCATTGGCCAGATTTCGGTGTGTTAGTTGTTGGGTGAGGTTTGGCATTTCCCCTGTATGTCGTAATGGGAGAGGAACCTTTTTTCTTACCTGGTGATGCAAATGAACTGCAAACATGCTGAATCCCTGGTTGATCACTAGCTGAGGGGGGAGGGGTGTTCTTCCCATTCAACGTATGGGGTGCTGACCCCTCTCCCCATTTGCTAGTTTAAAAATTCTGCAAAGACGTCAAACTTCTGCCCCAATGCACTGACTTCCTCCTTAGTCAGATGCAGTCCATCAAATTTAAAGAACTTTCACTCCCAGAACTGTTGCCAGTTCCCTACAAATCTGTGTCCTTTTTCGTGGCACCAGCCCTTGAGCGCATGTTTAGCTCCTCTATCTCCCCTTCTCTGACCTTCTGTCCATCTACCCCCCTCTCCCAGTCTGGCAGGATCTCTGAGAAGGAGATGTCGGATGAAATGGATGATAGTTTGTCACCCAGTCTGGTCAGGTGTTCCTTGGTCTCCACAACTGACTGGCTGGTGAGATAATTAGTCCCTATGTGTACCAGGACATCAATGCTTTCTCCTGCTTTGTGAACAATTATAGCAATGCGGTCAGTGTCTCTCCATGCTGATGTACCTGGGAGACATCTGACCATTACCCCTGGCTGGAGATGGGTATCAACTCCTTGAATCATGGAGTCTCCTATGATCAGAAGTTTTTTGGATTTCCTTTTTGCTTTTTTTTGTTTGGGTTCCCGATTTGGGAGAGTTTTGTTGTGCTAGCTCCTGTGCTGCAGTGTCCTCTGCCCCTTTGTTTGATTTTAGAGATAGAAGCAGATACTTGTTTATAGTGTTTATATGGTTTTTGTAGGTAATATGTTGGAAAGCACTGAGTGATGGGGCACCCAATTTGCCCCTGCTAACCACCTGCCAACCTCCTGGACCAACTACCCTCTGTGGTGGAGGTTCTTCTGTTGGATGTTGAGGAAATGGCGGGTGGTTCTTATAATGTATTTCCTCTTGAATATGAAATTTGGAGGTGCGGAATCTCTGCCCATGCTGCTGGATCTTTAGCCCTAAGATCTCCAATGGCCCAGCATGTAGGACAGTGTCCTAAATCCTGTAAGACTGTCCTTCTGAAAAGTGTTCTGCAGTACCTGCAGTTAATGATATCCATTCCAGATATGTTGCTTGGTTTATAACCTGGTCAGAGTAATTAGAAGGAAGAAAATGCAAGTAATGGTTTGATTTTGTGTTTTGTTTTCGTATAACTTGTTATAACAAGTTAAAATACTAGTGCCCCTGTAAATGAGCTCACCTTGTGGATGCCCCACTGATCCACCCCTTCCTGCTTTGCCACAGGAAATGTCACAATTGTGTTACCCTATAAAAGGAGTGTAGTGTGGGGGTGGATGGGGATGAGGGTGGGTGGCTGGGCCCTTTCCCTGCTAAAAAAGAAGAACCACGGATGAAGAAACAAGGAAGTAAGAGCAGAAACAATCAGTCAACAACAAATGCAGTAACCCTGAAAGCTTATCCTAATGTTAGATAAACTGTAATACCTGTAAAGCACCACCTGTAATAATCTCAGAGAAGATATACCCTGTAAGAAACACTTTGCTACAGAGAAAAATAAAGCAGTAACAGAAGATGTGCCTTGCAAAAGACAATTTGAATCAGATGATTACAGCAGTAATCTGTTAGCACACACTTGTAGGCACATCTTATAATAATGCAGAAGAAGGTATACCAGCAACAACAATTTGAATCAGAGAAAAAATAAAGCAATGAAATGTTAGCAACAAACAGTAGCAATCCCTGTGAGTACAAAATAAAAATAACAACACACAGTAAATCTGCTTAGCCAAAAGAAGTCTTAATCCTTTTCCCTTGCTCTGGTAAGGTTCTCTGCTCTGTCCTTTCAAGCAATCTTAGAAGGAAAGAGCTCAGGTGAAGCTAGGTGCCTTGGCCAGCAAACCAAGTCTTCTGCCTCCAAGATATCAACTAACCTGACCTTTTAACCCTTCTTTCTGTTGGAAATTACTGACAGTTTGCCAGCTCCACCCACCAGATACACACCTAATCCTCTGGAAGAGCTGTGGGAAGAAAGCAATTTGCTCCTTCAATGTGAGAAGGAAACTGAAACACCTCTGAGACAACAAACCTTTTCAACAAAAAAAGAATAAAATAAAACAGTGTCAAACAGTAAGTTTGCTTAGCCCAATGATAAAAAAGTCACAAAAATGTAAGCACCACCTGTAATAATTTCAGAGAAGATATACCCTGTAAGAAACACTTTGCTACAGAGAAAAACAAAGCAGTAACAGAAGATATACCTTGCAAAAGACAATTTGAATCAGAAGATTACAGCAGTAATCTGTTGCATACTACTTTAGGCACACCTTGTAATAATGCAGAAGAAGGTATACCAGCAACAACAATTTGAATCAGAGAAAAATAAAGCAATGAAATGTTAGCAACAAACAGTAGCAATCCCTGTGAGTACAAAATAAAAATAACAACACACAGTAAATCTGCTTAGCCAAAAGAAGTCTTAATCCTTTTCCCTTGCTCTGGTAAGGTTCTCTGCTCTGTCCTTTCAAGCAATCTTAGAAGGAAAGAGCTCAGGTGAAGCTAGGTGCCTTGGCCAGCAAACCAAGTCTTCTGCCTCCAAGATATCAACTAACCTGACCTTCTTTCTGTTGGAAATTACTGACAGTTTGCCAGCTCCACCCACCAGATACACACCTAATCCTCTGGAAGAGCTGTGGGAAGAAAGCAATTTGCTCCTTCAATGTGAGAAGGAAACTGAAACACCTCTGAGACAACAAACCTTTTCAACAAAAAAAGAATAAAATAAAACAGTGTCAAACAGTAAGTTTGCTTAGCCCAATGATAAAAAAGTCACAAAAATGTAAGCACCACCTGTAATAATTTCAGAGAAGATATACCCTGTAAGAAACACTTTGCTACAGAGAAAAATAAAGCTATAACAGAAGATATACCTTGCAAAAGACAATTTGAATCAGAAGATTACAGCAGTAATCTGTTAGCACACACTTGTAGGCACACCTTGTAATAATGCAGAAGAAGGTATACCAGCAACAACAATTTGAATCAGAGAAAAATAAAGCAATGAAATGTTAGCAACAAACAGTAGCAATCCCTGTGAGTACAAAATAAAAATAACAACACACAATAAATCTGCTTAGCCAAAAGAAGTCTTAATCCTTTTCCCTTGCTCTGGTAAGGTTTTCTGCTCTGTCCTTTCAAGCAATCTTAGAAGAAAAGAGCTCAGGTGAAGCTAGGTGCGTGGCAAGCAAACCAAGTCTTCTTGCTGTAAATAAAATAAGTGTATCCAAGTTAACTTACCTCCTCCATTTTCCAGGGAGGATAATTCTGTAACTGTTGATGCACCAGAGATGAAGGTTTCCAGAAATAAAAAATAAAATTAAAACTACAAAGATTAACAGTAGGAGACCAACCAAAACTACTAAAAAAGGTGAAACTACCAAAGCCAAATATAAAGAAACTTCCATAGATCATTCAGTAAATATTATTTATAAACAGGGTGCTTGAGCTCCCTCTCTCCACAAAAACACCAGAGCCCATGATTGTTTTAGTTACTTTATATATACCCCCAAGGAAAAGTAAAAATTATGATTCTTCTGTCTGGCACCAACTGGCAGAAATATCTGACGAGTTGACAGCCAAGTTTGAGAATTATTCAGTTATAATTATTTGAGATTTTAATGCTAGGATCTTCAAATTGACTGAATCTAGTGAACTGAAGATGAGCTAGGTCTAAGGCTTAATTTAATAAATCCAGGAATTTACATAGGAAGGAAATTTAAAGATACTGTGCCTGATTCCACAAGGCATGGCACAAGTCGCTGACAATTGTGACTTGAGCCAAATGCTGATGCACCAGGGACCCTGTGCCCAATTCCAGAACAGCCAGGGTCCCTGTTGGCTATATCTGAGACTTGTGGCACCCCAGGCATTGCACCAAAGTAGGGTGCACCTCAACAGACTGCCTCTAGCCACTGTAAAGCCTACTGACAGGGGCGCAAGCCCCCAGCCCAAGCCCTGGTCCCCAAGTAATGCCCTGAAGGGCTGAACATGTCTCCCCCCCATACCCGAGAAGTTCCCTACAGGGCTGAATATGTGTCCCCCCATATCCAAGATGTGCCCTCCAGGGCTGCATGTGTACCCCCATCCCAAAGCCCTGATCCCTGATCACTAGCTCACTGATAATATTAATACTGCTATGCCCCTAATTCACTGGTAGTCTAGTGGCCCCCACTCCCCCACCTGGCAGTGCCAGTCCACCTCCACTCATTCCCAGTCAGCTACTGGCACACCCCACCTCTCAAGTCCATGGCTAGCTGCTGACTGAGCTTCCACTGAGCGCATACTACTGTATACAGTACATGCTCAATGAATGACAGCTCATTTATTGAGTGCATATTGTATACATTAGTACATGGACAGTGGGAGCTCAGTCAGTGGCTGGCCTTGGGGGTGAGAGGTGGGATGTGCCAGTTGCCAACTGGGAATGGGTGTGGGGGTAGATTAGCACTGCCAGATGGGAGCCACTAGATTACAGGGTATTAGGGGCAGTGCAGTATTACTATTATCGGTGAGCTAGTGATCAAGGATTGGGGCTTCAGGATGGGGGGACATGTTCAGCCCTGCAGGGCAATGCTCAGGGATTGGGGCTTGGGATGCCAGCACCCTACAGAATACTTTCTAGGGCATGTGCTAATGTGGGATGGGTGGAGGGGTGTATGTAGGAACATGGGGGGTGGCTCTTGAGTGCACATGGCACAATGTAGCACCCCCGGGTGGAGACAAAGTACACTTAGACCAATGTCCTCTGGGGGTTCTCTTGGAATAGCAATTGTGCCTCCCAGAATAGGGTGTAACTGCTGCCCTAAACCTCCTTGTGCCATGTCACAGGAAGTTTATGGCATAACTAGTGGCGTAGCACCACTTCGGCACAGGCAGCCTGCGACTTGTCGTAGGCTGCGTTTTGGAATATCGAATGTCGTTACACATGGTGCAAAGTGCTACTTGCATTATTTTGGGGGGCACAAGTCACTTTGCAACATGCGTAACTGTTCTGGAATCAGGCCCCCTATATTTAACCAATGAGGCCATTTACTTCAGGAAATAATGACACATTTGGACTTATTCCTTATGAATGGTAGGACCCTAGGAGATGTAAAAGGAGAATTTACTTATAGGGGCCCCTTAGGGTCCTCGACCATTGATCTTGCCTGGATTAACCAATGTGTTCTGGAAAATTTGCTAGACATTAAAGTTCTAGATAGTCCTGATTAAGCCCATTCACAAATCCTCATTACTTTTTTCTACCCACATTTTTATAGGAAAATGGATTTGTCTGTTCCTACTGAAAAGAAAATCATGAAAAGTTATAAATTCCAATCAAATAAGAGCCGAGTACTGTAATGTCTCCTGACTAAGCTCATTGGAGAGAAGCGCCGAGGTTGTTGGGTTGTTTCCAGTACCTGTACCTGTAAGTCAATGCAGCAATAAAGCTGCTTCTTCTTTACCATGAACTGCATGTTTATGTTTACTCATATTTAAGATCTATAGTACCTTTACCTGTGCAGGATGATTTGGTATTTTTTTCAATTTGTGTCTTTAGGTGTGCCTCACCTCTGTCCTAGCACTTGAAAGTGCTATGAGTGCTGTGGAAAACTGTTTGTTTTGTGCCCCAATCACCAGCACCTGCTGTTTCTCAGCCCGCCCCCTCTCTTGATGAGGGTGGGAGGCTGGGCATCTCAGAATTCCAGCAGAAAGTGGCAAGACCCTGCCTGACCCTGCCAATACCCCCTGGTGGCCACTCCCAGTATTGTGCTAGCCAACCGCCTGGCACCCAACCTCCTGATTGGCACTCCAGCTCCTCCCCTTCTTGTTCTTCCTTTTTCCCTCTCTGTCTTCCCCACCTCCTATTCCAGGCAGGGATGCCTCTGACAATCTGGGTCACCTTGCATTGACAACCCCCTTTGTCAAAGGGGACATCCACATCTGAAATAAAACTCTCACATGATAATGTAATTTGGGTGCTCAATTGGCAAAATTTTATTAATGGTTAAAACATCTAGCCTGTTTCTTCTAAACATAAGAAACACATGATACCACACATAACAATCAATCACCACTTTCTTCTAGAGCCTGGGTGTGTCACCCGGTGCCTTAAGCAGCGTTTCCCATCCTTCTCTGTTCGTCTTGTGGCTCAGGTGTCACACCCAATGCTCTGTTTTGTTCCTCTCCACCATGTCACCTTCTTCTCAGAAGGTGCCCCCACCCACCTGGATGTAGACCCAGCCCAGGCCTGCCGGTAGTGTCTTCCCCCACCCTGATGTCTTCCCCACTTTCCCTTTCTTCCATCCACTGGCACACCTCCAGATCTGCGTTGGATGGTGTGCTTCCCCCCAAACCCCTCCTCCCTCCTTCCCACCATTTACTTGCATCATCAAGATTGTTTGTGAACAATGCCGTGCCCACCTCTGATAAGCGAACCCCATCCTGTTGCTATTCCCCAGACTGTCATACGCAATGTCATGCTTAATGAATATCCCCCCCAAAGCCCTGATGAATACCACCATCTTCCTGTTAACCCTTTTCATAGCCCTTTCTACCCCCTATCAAATTCCTGGCATGCCTCCTGGGGATGATCTCTTACCATGCAATACTTGACCCCAGGCCACCAAGAGCGTATTATTCACATGTCGTTCTGCATCTCCGAATAACAAGTCCACTCACGGCCATTCCCCCAGATCATTACCCTCCAAATGAACAATTAGTAGGTCTGTTTTTTGTACTCTGATCCTTTGTTCTTACAAAAGTTGCAGCGATTGCCCCCATCTCATACCCCATATTCCCTTCTAGTGCAGCCTGGCCGAATCAGCTGCCCTCTGCAGCTGCCTGCCATGTGGCCTGTTGATGACACTGTTTTCAGCCCAGAAAATAAAGGAGTGCCACATGATCCAAACCATCATCTGGCACCCCTCACCTTTAATAGAAGAGCAGAGTACTTTAACAAAACCTATTCCCGAACGTATAACCTGTAACTATCCAATTTCCATCTCCCCCCTCTGTTTGATGGTCTCACACAAGGCTCCCCCAGCCGCTGCCTCTGATGCAGCTCCTATCTGGAATGAGTGAGAGAAAAACCTGCCAGGATCCTCCCCAACAAAAGTCATACCCCTTTTTATGATGGCCAACACCTGATATGCAGTCACCAAGTTACCATTCCTGTGCACGAAGAAAAACTCCCCTCCAGCAAGTCTGATGTCCCTGATCTCATCTGAAGCACTGCAAATGCTCCTTATCCCTTCTGCCCTACTCGACAACTGAACCCTTGCTCCCCCTCCCATCTGAGCTGTCTTTGATCTCCTCAGGTGTATTACTGCCCCTTCCTTGTCCCAGTATACGTCCTCACACTGCAGTCCTCCTTGCTTAGCTCCCTGTTTGCTTCTGACTACCTCACTGACCATGAAGGCCCCTTGCTGCTTGATTAAAAATATGACTCTAAACACCATCTCATTGTATGCTGACCTACAAATGTTGCACAGGCTGTGAAGCAGCCAGTGAAAAAGCCTGTCATAAATTGGACACCTTCCATCTTTTGTTTTCTCTTTTAATCTCTGCCATCCTGCCAACATCCTGCGAACCGCTGGGGACCTGGCAGGGGCCTCCCACCCCCTCACTTCGCACACTGCACCTATGCCTGCCAATTATGTCCCCATGGTGGAATGTGCTAATCCATCATCCCATTTATGCACCAAGAACCTGATGATTTGATGTCCCGACACCTTCTCCTCTAACTCCCAACCCATTCCTTGGCAAAACTCCTGGAAAATCCCCCACATCCTATCATGTGTCCTTAGCGTGTTGGCAGAATTTGAGTTATGGTACAGCATGCTGGCTTTCCCCACCCAATCTCCCATAATGGGTGGGTTGTCATCTTCTTGGCTGCTGTGGCTGGGGCTGCCTCCCTAAACCTGTGAAGCTGCAAACAGGAAAGGCTGTCAGCTATCTCATTGTGGATCCCCACAATGTGCTTTGCTTTGAATGACAGGTTCAGCCTTATTCCCTCCAAAACCATCTGCCACATCACCCTGTTGACTCTCTTGGTAGAACCTCCCTGCAGTTTTAAGATCTCTACCACCCCCATGTTATCACACCAGAAAATAACTTTCTGGTTGTGCAACTTCTCACCCCAGACCTTACCTGACACTCAGATAGGAAATGTCTCCAGAAATGTGATATCCTTGAGCAGGCCCTCCCTTTTCCAGCTGTCCAGCCAAGCTTCTGATATCCACTCATCTTGAAAATACACCCCATCCTGTATGCTCCTGCCACATCCATGTACAACTCTAGCTCTGTGTTGTGCACCCAATCCTCCTGCCAGAAAGTCACCCCATTAAAATCTTCCAAAAACTGCTCCCATACTCTCAGGTCCTCCCTCACCCCTATTTGGATGTCTACCCAATGGTGTGGCAACTTCGCAAATCCCATGGCCCTTGGTAGCTGCTGCGTGAACACCCTCACTGGAGCTACTGCTCTACAGGCAAAATTGAGGTAGCCCAGCAGTTGCTGTATGACCGATAGCCGTACCAACCTCCTGCTGATGACCAATCGAAACAATCCCTTCATCCTCTTCACCTTATCTACTGGCAGTCTGAACACCATGACCTCTGCATCTGCCTCAATCCCTAAAAATTCTAGCTTCCTCACTGGACCCCCCGTTTTGTCCCTTGTTAGCGGTACCACCAAAATTTGGCACATCTCCTGGAACTGTTCCATCATTCATCTGGCCCACCTTTCCCCTTCCCCGATTAGTAAAAATTCATCCAAATAGTGCACCACCCTCTTGTAGCCCCATCTGTGGCCAAAAGCCCATTACAGCCAGGTGCTGAACATTTCAAATGCTGCACATGCCACCGAACAGCCCATTGGCATGGCCTTGTCAAAATAAAACTCCCCCCGAATTGGAAACCTAGCAAATCCCAATCCTCCTCCCTCACAGGCAGTAATCAGAAGTTGGACTCAATGTCAGCCTTTGCTAGCCAAGCCCCATCCACTGCCCTGATCAGGGTGATGGCCTGATCCAGCACGGCATAAGAAACTGCCCCATCCCCTTCTAAAATGCCATCATTTACCAGTCTTCCCTCTGGATACGATAAGTGATGAATAAGCCTATATTCCCCAGGCTTTTTCTTTGGCACCAGATCCAACAGGGAAACCCTAAGTTCCACCCATGGTGGCTCTTCAAAGGGTCCCTTTACCCTCCCTGCCTCTATTTCTTTCTTTATTTTCCATCCTACCATGCCCTCTCTACCTTTTGTGGACAAAATATTCTTGGCCCTCATCCTCACCCGCGGTCCTGTGTACAGCAGGTTAAACCCATTTGTGAAACATTCCCTGAGCCTCTCCTTCACGTTCCTGTTCTGGTATCCCTATATCCATTCCCACAAAATCTCTCTATTGATCAGTGTGTATGCCTTCTGGTACCCCTGCCCCATCCTGCCCTTTCTCTCCCTCTTTAATTGTTGCCCCTGTCCCAGCCTGCCCCTTCCCATGTGGTCCCTCCCTCTTTCCCACTTGTGCTGCATCCCCAGCAACCCATCTGCACCTGTGAAATGGCTGCCCTCCATATTGATGAAACCCTGACCACTCTCCCAAATTCCTGCACCATGCTACTGGATGCAGCCTGAAACATTTTGAGCAGACATACCAGAATTTACAGTTCGACCAACTACATGTGACTTTGTTAAATCCACAACACATCTTGATCCCTGCCTCACCAGGGTTCCTTGCCCCTTTAAATAGTCCTGCATTGTTCCCTGTGAGTGTTTGAACCCAAAGGTCCACATGTGTGACATCCCATCACACATCCCCCCATTCCACCATGCGCTGGTGGAACCGTTCATCATAAATGAGTGATCCATAGCTACCCTTTGCCTCGTATGCATCCCTGATCATAGCCGAATATGTTAATAAAGGAATGGCCAGTTCTGGCTGTTTCTGCAGTATGATGGCACTAAAGTTCATGAACCCTACTAGCCAATTATCACGTTTTCCTCTTAAAACCTTTGTCCTCCATGGACTTGCCCACCAACGCTAGTGCCACAGCCATCTCTGATCTCACCACCGACTTTCTCTCTACATATTTCTTCACTGACTCTTTGTCTACCAATGCAAACATATCTACATACTCCCTTTTCCAAACTGTCTCCTTTACTGTCTGCTGGACATGATCCCCAAGTATCATTCCCATTAGCTTGGTCCTTTGTCCCCCAACCCCTTCCTTGCCCCCTGCATTTTCCTCTTGTCCTTGAGAATCTTTCCCTCTTAATTCCATGACCACTTTTTCCATCTCCTCCAAATCTTTCTCCTCTTTCTTCTATGAGCCCCACCAAATACTCCTTCAAACTCCCGTCTATAATCAAATCAACCTTGTCCTTACTCTCCTCCACTGGTGTCTCTCCCCTAGACACCTTCTTTTGTTTTTTTTCCCGGCTCATCCCCTATCTTCCTGCTCATCTGGCACCTGCTTCTTCTTCACCATGAGTTCACTTTCTTCCACCTTGTGAGCCCTCTCCAGCATGGCTTGCACCTGCCCCATCATCGACGCCGCCTGTTTGGTCAGCTTATCCATAGCTTTCTCCTTCTTGCCCGTGTTCCTCTTGGGTGCCATCTGCAGTAGCCAAACAAACAAAACAAAACCACATATTAAGCAGTTATCAGGAAATGCCCCCTCCTTGCCCCCTGATTGCTCCCTGCTGCCTGTTAAAAAAAAAAAAAATGTTGTACTCCAGTATCCCCCCCGATGGTGGATACAGCCTATCCCACTCTCTTCAGTACTCCCTGTTGTTGCCCTCTTTTTTATTTTATTTTTGATATTGAAGCCTCCTTAATACTGCCAGCTTCTTGTCATGTGCTTATCCCTCTTTCTGAAAGTGCAGAATCTACAAGTGTCCCCCTCACTCAGTGTAAGACCTGAATATATAACTTGCCTTTTAATGCTGCCACTGTCCTAATACCTTATGTGGCAGAAAATGCCACAAATCCAAACTCCTCTGTGTAGCAGTTTTTTTTGGGGGGGGTTAAAATGAGCCTCCCATCCCCCTAATGTGGGGACAGCTCCCTTGCTTGCATCCAGCCCCTGCAGTCTAGAACCTGCCCTCCATGGAGTTGCAGCCAGCTTGTGTGTGGACAGCCCCTGCTAAAGATTTATCCTCCATGGGTATCAAACCCACAACCCTTGAGCAGGGAGACACACCTAGCCAAGTGAGCCACCACACTACTTGCCTTTCGTGGGGTGACCCATTGGAGGGAACTAGGCTGTCTCTCTACTGGAGGCCTTCTAGGTGCATGCCCCTGCTGCAGTGGGTGGCTGTGATGGTTTTCAATTTTGTATTTTTGGTTTCATTTTGCCATCCTTGCGGTTGCACCATTGATCGCACTAGTCCTAGACTGTGCCAAGGAACCGATGCCTCTACATTATCCCTTGTACTTATGCATCTCCCCTTGTAGTTAATATGGTGAGGCCACCTCATGGCCATTCGGTGAATGGTGCCGCCTTGTGGCTGTACATCAACCGAATTGTACGCTCAAGCCTCATGTAAATGGTGGGTGCCGATGGCAAACTCTCTGCCTTTATTCCTAGGTCCCCCCTTCCTGTGATCTCCTTGTTTGTACACTTGTAATGCATGTCCCTGCAACCTTCCCCTGCCCATCCTCCCCTTGCCTCCTTTCTGTGTGTTTCTTTTTTTTTTTACAAGAACCCCCAACATTCCCAGTCTGGGAACGCCGCGATGCTGTGGTCTGTGGCTGGCAGAGGAAACTCCTGCTGTTTTGGCCCCTGTACCCCCAAGAGCCTGTGCAACAGTTGCCTCTGCTCCTGCCACCCAGAGCACGGCCCACTCAAGGACACACCAGAGATGCGCTTTTGTGTGGCCATACCAAAAAAAGTCTGCTTGCCCCCCAGGCCACTCTGTGGATCCTCGCCACTGCTGGGCCACCCAGTGGGACAAATTCTGCTGCTGTTGGGCCCATTGATGGATCCTCCACCGGCCATCACTCATGTCAGGCTTGCCATCCTGTTCCCTAATGGTACAGAACCCTCCACCCTGGCTGACCTCCAGGCTCAATCTCTCTCTCCCTTTATAAAATTAATTAGCAACCCTTTTTCTTTGGCCCCATGTGCACCAGCTGAGAACCTGCATAGCAAGTGGCTCTTCCCCCCACCCAGAGCACAGTCCACTTGAGTCTATCAAGGAGCTGCCATTTGGTGCAGCCGCACTGAAAAACCAGACTGCTTGCCACTGGGCTTGACAAAAATGGTGCTGTTTGCCACTGGGCTGCTGGAGGGACCTCGAATCGCAGGATCCTCTGACTGGCCATCCTCCACATTGGGTCCACCGCCCTGTTCCTGAATCTTGAAACCCCTCCCGCAAACCTCTCGGCTCCATGTCCAATCCAACTGTGGATTAGCCTAGCCTGTCCTTCCCATGCGGTCTTCTGTGCGCTTCCTCACCACTGTCTCCCTCTCCCCAGAGGGACCCCTCTGTACTTCAAGCCCCAGGAATTCCTTCTCACGCTCCCCTGTTTCTCTTCTCTTTTTTTGGGGGGGACCATACCCGGAGGGAAGGACCCCTCAATCCTACTTCCTTTGTGCCCCCAACTCCTCTACCTTACTTTGCTCCCTCATCAAACCTTGCCAGTTGATATGCTAACTCTGATCTCTCAGAATTCCAGCAGAAAGTGGCAAGACCCTGCCAATATCCCCGGTGGCCACTCCCATTATCATGCTAGTCAACCGCCTGGCACCCAATCTCCTGACTGGCACTCCAGCCCCTCCCCTTCTTGCTCTACATTTTTCCCTCTCTCTCTTCCCCCCCACCTCCCATTCCAGGCAGGGTTGCTCCTTACAATCTGGGTCGCCCTGCATTGGCAACCCCCTTTATGCCACTGTCTTGGGATATGCATTTTGAGACATTATATTTTTCTTCAGTGGAAGAATGAAGGCATTCAACCTCACTCAGGTTGAATGCTTTTTTAGGCAATAGACATATCCTAGACCAATCTCTTTTTTTCAGAAGATATTATATAAGCTTTTTTGTCAATTAAATCTATCAAAGCACCAGGGCCTGTTCAAATCCTAGCAGATATTTACAAAGCATTCCTGATTGGTGGACTCCCAGTTTTGTTAATGTATTCAACAGGCTTTTACAAGGAGAAGATTTCACTGATACCAGGAAGGGTAGTATTAAATACTGGATATACAAAAATGAAAACCATCTATTGGATGAGGCACAAAATGGCTTCAGGTGTAATCGGTCCACCAATCAGCATTGTTTTGTGTTAACTTTTCTTATTCATAAAAATAAAGCCATTAAGAAAGTGAAGCTTTATTGCTGTTTTGTGGATCTTAAATCAGCTTTCGACAGCATTAGTCACAGATTATTACAGCAAA
The DNA here is from genome assembly GCA_016271365.2 of Neoceratodus forsteri. NCBI lineage: Eukaryota > Metazoa > Chordata > Ceratodontiformes > Ceratodontidae > Neoceratodus > Neoceratodus forsteri. The sequence continues at coordinate 126,607,628 of CM028136.1, read as the reverse complement.
CACTGGAGGTTTTAGGTCTAGATCCTTTCTTGTTAGACATTTTAATTGGATTTGATACTGTGGACCATGGTGTGCTGTTGGAGCATCTGCGTTTTTTTTTGTGGACTGTCTGGAACAGTTCTACATTGGTTTCAATCTTTCCTCACAGGCTGGACACAGAGGGTTGTCACTGGAATGTATTCCTCTGACACTATCTCTCTGTCCTGTGGGGTGCCGCAGGGCTCCATCTTGGCACCCATGTTGTTCGCAGTGTATATGCTGCCATTAGGAGACATTATTAGGCTATACAGTTTGGGTTTTCACTGCTATGCAGATGATACCCAGCTGTATCTATCCTTTATTCCCAGACAGGATGATGCACTCCCTTTGCTTAACAGCTGTCTATACGAGATCAGAGACTGGATGAGTGCTAGCTAGCTGAAGTTAAACCCGGATAAGACTGAGGTGTTGGTTGTGGACCCAGGTTGCCTTGAGGTGGTTCATTGGGCTGGGGTTCCATTGGGCCTTTGGCTTGATGGTGTCCAGCTCTCAAACTCAGACCAGGTACATAATCTGGGCATTATTATTGACGACAGTCTGACCCTGAAATCTCAGGTGTCTGCCTTTGTTAAGTCCTCTTTTTTACCATCTTAGGAATATCGCCCAGTTGAAACACCTGGTTCCTCTGGCTGACCTTTCTACTGTGGTCCACGCCTTCATGACTACCCACCTTGATTACTGCAATGCCCTGTACCTAGGGCTACCAGGGGTTGATATCTGCCACCTGCAGCTAGTGCATAATGCAGCAGCCAGGCTTTTGACTGGGACATCTAAAAATAGTCATATTACCCCTGTGCTACGTGGGCTGCACTGGCTGCCATTTCAGTGGCAGATCACCTTCAAGGTTGGTTTACTGACCTACAAAGCCCTACACAAACAGGGACCACAGTATCTGCAAGATCTCCTTACTTCCTACTGCCCCTCTCGTTCACTCCAATCCACCAGCAAGGGATTGCTAGAGGTTCCCAGGGTTTTGTTTGAAGACATCTGGGGCATACGCATTCTCCTAAGTTGCCCCTGCCCTGTGGAATTCTCTGGCTTGTTGGATACAAGGCTGCCTGACCGTCGGGAGCTTTAAATCAGAGCTTAAGAGTTACTTGTTTTAAAAGCTCATGGAGAATAATTTTATTTATATTGTTCTAATGCATGTTGTTTTAAATGTTGTCGTATTTTTGTACAGCGCATTGGTTCTTTGAAAAGCGCTTAAAAATAAAGTTTACTTACTTACTTACTTTAATAAGGCTCTATCATAATACTTGGGTGCAAGTACAATACAATCAATCTGGTAATTTAACTTCTAGAATCCAAACAAACCTTGGAGTTCAACAGGGATGCATTTTGGCCCCTACATTGTTTAATTAATATACAAACTCAATAACTGGACAGTTATATTGCTTTGACTTCCATTTCCCTAAAGTGTGAGCTTTTTAGCTTATACTGCCTACATTACTTTGATCTCCACATCTTTACTGGGCTTACAAAGGAAAATAGATATTTATTCAAACTGGGTAACAAAAATAATCTAGTAATTTCATTTAATTTTATTAAAGGGTTAGACCATTGAGAATTAACTTATTTAAAATGGTGACCCAAGGCATAACAAATAACATATAACAAAATTACAAAACATACAAAAATCCATAAATAAACAGGGATACAACTAAATTGGTTGTTTTCAGGAACAGGAACAAAAACATTCCCATGCTACATATGGGGAATCAGACAGTTGAGACTGAAAATATATTATGATTATCTGGGTATGAGATATTCGGATAATGGTCTTTGGATTAGACAATTGCAGTTATTGGAAACTAGAATAACAAATGCTTTTAAAAGGTTTAATTGTAAATTAGGAAAAGGCACTATCAAATGTCTTCTTACAGTTATAAATGCAAAAATCAAAACATGTATTCTTCATACAGCTGAAATGTGGGGTTCTGCAAATTTTTCATCCCTAGAAATTATTTTGAACAAAATATGTCATTCTGTCTTTGTCATTACGAATACAGTCCCGGCTGAGATATTGAAAATTGAATTAGGTCTGTTATTCTTGTCTTCTCTGATAGGAGAGCATCACCTAATTTTTCTTGTGGACTTCTTTCTCCTCCTGAAGGAACGGCTACCCAGACAATGTCTGGAGGAGCAGCTTGACAATGCCAAGAATAATTTTATTTGTCCATCAATTTAGTTAAGGAGTATTTGTTTCCTTTGGGTCTGGGAAATTTGATTTATGAAATCTATCTTAAGCATAAACATGAAATTGTTAGTCAAATAAAGACTAGGATACAGGATTCTGCAATTGACCAAGATTTCTCACGATTTTCTACCTTGAAATTTTATAAATGGTATAAACAACTTAAGTCTTGTCATTATCTTGAACCCTATTTGACTTGTTTATCAAACCCTTGCAGATGAAAAGTAATTACCAGGTTTAGATTAGAACTTTATGAAGCCAACAATATATACATATCTCTCTCTCTCTCTCTCTCTCTCTCTCTCTCTATTTATATATATTATAGGCAAAAACATCCCTAATAATTACAGTATTTTCCAAATGTGGTGCTGAAGTTGATAACGATTTAAAACATGCCTCTCTTTTATGCCCATTGTGTAACAGTAAAAGAGATCATTGCCTGGGTCCTATCCTGTCAGGGTTCAGTCCTCCCCACAAAAAATAATTTATATTATGTTTAATATGCACAACTTGACAATCTGTACCATCTCGTGGTTGTTTGTTATCATTGACATTCTAAATATGAAGTATGTTAGCCTGTCAAGAACATTGAAATACCATAGATTATATTTGAGGAGTATGAGAGGATTATTCATTTTTTTGACAAACAAAGACGATGCTGTTCTAAACTTCTTTTTGGAATATTAGAGATTATAAGCTACTGTATTTTGAGGGGAATGTAGGTACACAGACCCAAACGAAGAGGATTCTCATTAACTCCTGTCATTCAACAGGATTGCTGAAGGTCTAATCCTCTCGTACTCCCCAAAAATAGTCTATGGTATTTCAATGTTCTTGACAGGCATGTATATGCAAATTTCTATGATGCTTTGCCTTATGGGGGTAAGTGTGATATTGTATTTTTTGAAACTCCACTTTATGGCCAATTCCCTTTAGGTTAACCATTGCCTCAGTGCTTTTGCACTGAGGTTCTTTGTCTTTTAGCTTGTTTTTTTTTTTTTTTGTCTTTTTGCTTATTTTTTTTTGTTTGTTTTTTGGGGAGCTCACTATGACCCAAACCCATAAGACCAGCTTAGGGGCTGATTCATTTACCCTGGGGTGTCATACAGACAAGTCACATTGATGAGTCCTGGGTAGGATGAAACATGTGACTGTGTCTTCTGTTAGTACCCTTTGCAGATTGTGTGAGAGGCCCTCTGCACCATGCATTCCTGCTTAAAAGTGAACCAGCCTAAATGTCATTGTGATTTGCATATATATTCCATGATGCTTTGCACTATGGGAGTATGTGTCATTTTGTATTTCTTTGAAACTTGGCTTTATGGCCAGTGCCTTTTGGGGGTAACCCTTGCCTCTATGCTTTTGCATTGTGGTTCTTTGTCCAAGAGAAAAAGTCCAATAGCTCTCATTCCTTCCAATCTGATGTTCCCCATCCCCTCCCCTTCCCTTGGTCCAAGGGTCAGTTTTTCTATACCCACAAATGAAATATCATATGTATAGTATGCACCACTCAAGACAGACATGCTTTAGCCGAACAGCCATTTATACTTGACAAATCCCCAGTTCCAAAAGTAATTTCATATAGTTGCAATGTAAAATCTTCAAATTTAGCCATACTATGCATGCAACTTATAATGGCAAGAGTGAGCCTCTGATCCAGTTTTGTCTGTCTCCTGGAGTGAGCCACCGATCCCATTTTCTTTCTTTCTTTCTTTCTTTCCTTCTTTCTTTCTTTCTTTCTTTCTTTCTTTCTTTCTTTCTTATTAAGTGAACCCAGGTGCCCACCCCAGTACTGTTTAATTCTCCCCCTACCTTCCAGGTGGCCAGCCCTTCCCAACATTTATTATAGTTAAGAAGACTGGGATGCCCACCCCGGTACTGCTTCTTACTCCCCCCTTCCCTCCAGGTGGCTGGCCCTTCCCAATGTTTATTAAAATTACTTTTTTTAAATATATAAGCAGACCAGGGTGTCCACCGCCGGTACCTCTTCTGTGCACCTCCCTACCTTTCAGGTTGTCCACCCCATTTGCTAAACACAACAGAGTGTCAGCTGAAATAAAGAAAACCATCCCCCAATTTTTTTTCACTTGCAGAAAGGCAAAACAGAAAATGGTCCCTCACCAATCTGTCCTCACCACTCCAACCTCCCAATCAGCACCATCCACCCCCACACACCCACACTCCCCACAAACCTTCTCTCACCTGAACATGTCCCATTCCAAAGATTCATTCTCTGATTGAAGTCACATTTTGCTGCTGAACAGCTGAATGCAATATGAGAAACTAAGGTAAGTGCAACTCAATGTATTTCAAGGGAGTTTGGAACATTTAGGGATACATTTGTCATTTTTCAATATTTGGATCTCAAATTTTCAACATGGACTTTTTGGGACCCCACATCATAATCAATTACAGTGGAATTATGCAAACTGGACCTGAAAGGTGATTTTGCTGATGCTTGGTGAAATCAGCTTTTGGGTGAGATTTGAAAGTTTTTGCCAACGTGTTTGTGATGTGGGGTCATAGGAAGGCCATGTTGAAAATTTGGGGTCAGATATCTAAAAATGGCAAAGTTATGAAAATTTTAAATCTTTTAACCCCAAATTTTCAGCATAGCTACTTTTTCTCACTGCCTCATGAATGTGACAGCTGCCATTTTTCAGATCCTGGCCAAATTTTGTTTTTTGCACCTGTTGCATGGAATGATGTTTTGTCAGCATAGAATAATGTTTTAGTGGGGATTTGAAAATGTTCATCTCCTGGGTTCTTGAGGTAGAGTAATAAGAAGGCTATGCTGAAAATTTGGGCCAGGATTTTCAAACTTTACCTAGAAAGGGTCCAAGTGTGGGCACCATGCAACTGAGTTGCACTGGAGTAGAAACCTGCTATATTCAAATGAGATGTGCAACATGCATTCCATCTGAATAAAGCAAAGGATGTGGGCGGTGCAAATGGGGGCTGCTGAAGATGTGCTGGTGCATCCCCCTGTGCAGTCTGAATACCTGGAAAGGGGATGTGTAGCGAATCTTCGGGATGCACTGGGTGCATGTTCCAGGTATTCAGACCGTGACATGCAAATGGAGCCCTTAGTCATGCAAGACACAAATGGGACCATTTGCATGTCATTATTGCCCCTTTTGCATGTCAGTTCCAGGGATGTGCCTGGCAGGGTGCGCCAGGTGTCTTGCAACCCCCAACCCAGCCACCCAGTCCAGTGCCATGAATTGTTGCAAATGTATGGTCCCTGGTAGTCCTATGGCCCTCCCATACCAGATCCCAAAGTAAGAAATGTTAAATATCACCTATATTCCCTGGTAGTCTAGTGGCTCCCCTTCCATCCCCGAATGTGAAATAGAATGAACAGATCCCTCTTATCCCTGGTAGTCTAGAGGTACCCCCTTCCCAGACCCAATCATGTAGGTAAATAAATGTTCCTCTTATCCCTCATAGTCTAGTGTCCCATCCTCTCTCATATAAAAATTAACCATCCCCCTGTCCCTGGTAGTCCAGTGGACCAGTCTCTGATCTCCAACCCCAATGTAAGAATAAAAGACCAGTCCGAAATATGGTGGTAGTCTAGTGGCATCCCTCCCATCCCTGAATCCCGTTCATAGAATAACCATAAACTGAACATCCATGGTAGTCTAATGGTACCCCTCTCCAAGCCCCGACTGTTACATAAACAAATTTCCCCCAAGATCTCCCTGGTAGTCCAGTGAATCCCCCACCCACTGAGGCACCAACAACCCACCCACTTCCCCTGTCCCAGAGTGGCACAAAGCTGGCAAGCAGCAAAACTCAGTCACACACTGCCATGGCTACCCACTGACCAATGGGTTTGCAGTGTGTACTGTAAGCTTTCATTCACAAAGTTGACAACAACCAAACAAACAAAAACAAAACAAAAACAAAATAGACCTTGCTCAGAGACCTTTTAACATAAGTTTAACTCTATTTGTTTATTTAAAAAGATTACCATTGTTCTGTGTGGATATCAGTGTTATGGTCCTTTTAAAACTCAGCAATACAGCAGGTGATGCACAGTATGTATGATTAATTTATTTACCATGACAGTGGTCCAGTGATGAGGAGAAGGTATGTTCTGCTTGTATTTGGGAAAGGATTGAAAAGGGGGGGGTGTCACATGTAAGAATGTAAGCCTGCCTACCTGACAAGAGAACTACTACACTAATGGTGATCCCATCAGTGAGGTATGGACAGGGAAACCAGGAAAAAAAACAATAAAACAAAATAATAATAAATAATAATAGTAATAACAGTAGTGGAAATAATAATAAAAAGCCCCAAAACACACCACAGAGTATCTAACTCCCCCAGACCCACAGCCTTTATATAAAAATATTTTACATTACATTACAGTAATGCTTTATGGGGTAGTTGGCCGATGGTATTGTTGGTCAGCCAGTTGCCCACCACAGTTGCTGCTGCAAACCACCTATAGTCTCCCACAACCCTGAATCCCGGGGGACAAATTCCCAGGAGCCATGGGTAAGGAAGCTATAAATAAAAATGTGTTTTATCTTCAGTAAAAGCCCCAAAATACAACACAGTGCATCTGAACATCCAGACCTTTGGGGGGCCTAGCAATCCCCAGACCCACAGCCTTCATGTTGAGAATTTAGAAAATTTCTTTCTGACCTACATTTTTTGTCCCAGTACTCCCCTGTTTGGGTTATCAGAACTCAATAGGCAGCGGTGTTAGAATTTAACGGGGAATGCAGCTACACGGCCTCCCTTCCCATTCTATAGCCAGTGTTGCAGGCTGTCTCAACACAACACACTGCTATTTTGCATATTTAGGCATAAGTAAGTATTTTTTATTGCAGTCTTTAAGCACCTGGCAATATTCATGGAACACATTAAGACAGGTTATCTTAGAAACACGCACACACACACACACAGACACACCTTCTTACAATAAGAAGCAAAGGCTCTTGCTGGCTGACTCGTGTTGCTGCATCTAAAGTGAGCATTTACAAAAGTAAAGCATGGTTTGATGAAGTGAAGTGGGGTTGTCACTTCGGTGAAAACCTGTTTCCTCTACAGTGGATCTTGTCCTCTTTTTTCATCCTTTGCTGAACTCCTCCTCATTGTTTTGTGACATCATTTCCATAGCAACAGATTGTGATGTCACAGACTCGGGATTATGACTTCCACAAAGAATTAACCAACAGACAGAGATAAACTCTAGGGAAAAGGTCCTGTTTCCAAGGATAGAAAATCTAGTTATGATCAATCAAAGGCAGAGAAATGCAGTCCTGATCACTATGTTGTTTCTTCTGGGATTCATCTGGAAATGAGTCTGGGCATAGTGTGCTTTTTCCTGGATACCAATTTACAAATAAACAAAAAAAATTAATAAAAAAATTTAAAATAGAGAAATAAATGATATTGATTCAATTTTTTATCAAATGTGAAATAACCGCCTCCAACAACTCTGTCCCCAGCAGCTGCCATTTACCAAGATGATGTTATGCTCAGTAAACCTCACTTCTCTTTCATTCATCAATTCAAGCCATACTGTGGCTGCTACTCAGTCGCTCAGTCCAATTGAGTCAGTGCTGCGCTTTGGACCACCTGAGGGTGGAAGGTGGGGATCCATCTGATCACAGTTATTGGCTCCAAGAGAGTGTACCATATGGTGGGAGAGACTCTCTGGGTCCAGCTCTCTGTCTGTGTGTTTTTTTTTGGGGTGGAGGTTGCTGTTTGTTGTGTGCATTGGCCAAGAGAATGAGAAAAGAACATCTGATGAAGGTGGTGATAAGTCCTGACTCCAGGTCCTTTTGAAATCTTATTTTGCAGGAGCTTGTCAACTTGATTATCAGTGGTAATTTGCTAGATTGGTGACCCTTGGCTTTTCTGTTGCTTATTTAACACAAGCGCTGTTTCTGAGAGGGAATACATAGGTATACTGCACAGGGAGGGGCTCCATGAGGGATCGGTTATGTTGAGACAGTTATTATAGCTACGTTATGTGGTTACTTATCTGCATCTTTTTCTTTATGTATAATTGTGTGTATTATGAATCAGAATGAGGCTCCCTTTGGTGCTCCCCCTACCAAGATCTGATCTGCTAAGTGCGGAAAAATGTTTATAGCCCTCCAGCTGCTGATGGGAAACTTCTTGTGGTCCCTCCCCAATTCTCCGATCACCATCCCCATATTTTTTTTTCATTGGTAGTCCAGTGGTCCCTCTGCCCTCCTCCATTGTCTGATCACCAGCCCCAATGTATCCCTTTCAGCCACTGGTGTCTAGTGGTACCCACCCAGTCCATTCCTGCAAAAACGAAAACCGTCCCTTTAAGTTTTTTTTGTCCTTGCAAAAATAAAAGGTTCCTCTTTAATCATCTACCCACCCCTACCTCCCACTCAGCACCCATGATCCCACACCCCCCCAGTTCTCCCCCACACACCTTTTCTCACCTGAACAGGTCCCAGGTTCGAGGTTTGCTCTCCCAACCGAAGACACGTCTTGCTGCTGGAACCGGTAACTGCAATAAGAGAAACTAAGGTAAATGCAGTTTAATGTATTTCAATCAGGATATCAACTTTACTGCATAACACAGCTATTTTCTGACATTTTGACCCCAAATTTTCAACATGGCCTTTGTGGACCCCATCTCATGACCAATATGACTGTCATTACACAACTCTTGCCCAAAAGGTGATTTCACAGTTGGTTGGCGAATTCACCTTTTGGATGGGATTTGACCATTTTTCCTGATTGTTCATGAGGTGGGGTCTTGAGAAGGCTATGTTGAAAATATAGGGTCAAAATATGTAAAAAAGGATAGGGAGGAGTAACTGAATGAAGTAAAGGAGGTGACTAGAGAAGTAAGGGCACCAAAAGTGTCAAGGGAGCTCAGGCTGGTGAAGGGAATTAAGGAGGGGGAAATATACTTCTTCATGTACATCAGCGAGAAAAGGGGTTGTCAGGACTGAATAGTAAGGATTATGGAGGGGGAAATGGGTGGGAAAAAAGGGGCAAAAAGGAAGAAGCGCTTAAGGACTACTTCTGCTCAGCTTTTACTAAAGAGAAATGGTTGGGAAATAACTAAGGTTGGGGGGAAGGATAGGATCAGAGTGGGAGGAGGTGACGGAAGGGGAAATAACAGAAGGCAAAGTGCCAGAGGGGTTTAAAGGCGCTGAGAGTGGACAAGATGGCACTGGAACTGGATGGCATACACCCCAGGGTATAGAAAGAGTTGGCAGAGGTCCTGGCAGGCTCATTGGCAGGCCTATTTAATGCTTCTCTGGACTCAAGATGTGTACCTCAGGAATGGAGGATGGCTCACATGGTTCCACTCCATAAGAGTGGTCCCAAAGACAAACAAGGGAACTATTAACCAGTGAGTCTCACATCCATAGTAGGGAAACTGATGGAAACAATCCTGTAGGGGAGGCTGGTGATCCTGCTGGAAGTCAGTGGGGTACAGGACAGTTGGCAGCATGGCTTTGTCAAGGGCAGATCCTGCCAGATTAACCTAGTGGACTACTATGACTGGGTGACTAGAGAAATGGACAAAGGGCATGCAGTGGATGTTCTGTACCTGGACTTCAGTAAGGCAATGGACTCAGTGCCACATGGAAGACTAGCATGTAAGCTAAGGGGTACAGGGGTGGGGGGAAAATTGGTTGTATGGGTAGAGAACTGGCTGCAGGGATGGCAGCAGAGGGTGGTGGTGGGAGAAGAATTTATTGCAGACATCTTGGTAGGCATAAATAGCAAAATCAGTCTACTTGCGGACAATACCAAGATGGGAGCAGTGGTGGATGAACAAGGGAGGTGGCAGGGATTGAAAAAGAGCTGGCAAGGCTGGAGACATGATCTGACACGTGGCAACTTGGTTTCAATGCCAAAAAATGCAAAGTGCTCCATTTCAGGGCAAGGAATCCAAAGAGGAGCTACCATCAGGGGGGTGGGTGCAGCTAGTTGTGACTAAGGAGGAGAAAGATCTAGGGTGCTCATTACAGGAACAATGAACAACTCTGCACAGTGTAGGAAAGCAGCAGCAGTGGCCAACAAGATGCTGGGTTGTATTGCAAGGGGTATAACGTCTAGGAGGAGGGAGGTGATTCTACCATTATACAGATCACTGGTCAGACACCACCAAGAGTGCTACATTCAGTTTTGGCTCACTTACCTAAAGGGGGACATTAGATTCCTGGAAGGGGTACAAAGCAGAGCAACAAAGATGATCCAGGGTCTGGGGGAGTTATCATATGAGGTTAGACTAAGGGAGTTGAACATGTACTTTCTGGAGGATAGGAGAGACGGGAGGGGAGGAGATATGATTGAGACCTTTAAGTACATGAGAGGAATAAACAGGACGGGCACCGAGGGATTGTTCAAGGGGAGGGCCGGGAGAGACACTCAGAGTCATGACATGAGATTGTAGGGTGGAAGGTTTAGGAGGGAAATGAGGAGGCATTTCTTTACAGAAAGGGTGGTAGCAGAGAGGTACACACTACCGACTGAGGTGGTGGCCTGAAAAACAGTGGGATGCTTCAAGAGGGGCTGGGATAGGGCAAAAGGGGGGCTCATGGGAGGGATATAGTGTGGGAGGGGCAGCTGCAGAGTAGGGGTGCTAGCTGCAAAATCGAGCAGACTCAATAGACCAAATGGCCTTTCTCTGCTGGCAGTTTTGTATGTTTGTATGTAGTTATTACCATTCATTGCAATTTCACTACGCACACTTGTAACTTTGGAAATGTTAAATATTTTGACCCCAGATTTTCAACATAGACTTCTTATTACCACTTCTTATGTATGTTACAGCTGTCATTTTTCAAATACTGGTCAAAATGTCTTTTTGCACCTGTGGTGCAGAATGGCGTTGCAGTTGTGAGGAGTTACGTTTGGCAGGGATTCAAAACTTTTCAGTACCGGGTACATGAGTTGTAGTAGTAAGATGTTTATGTTGACAATTTGGTCACTGTTGTCCTATAAATGGAAGCGCAGGGTCCTGCCACAGCTAAATACATATATATGTACTGTATATATATATATATATATATATGCATTTATGGAGGGATGGGAGCATGGAGCCCGAAGGGCTCTGCACTCTCTCAGGCAAATAAGGATATGATTACTCTATCTCAAAATACTATGCATGGATGGGAGCACAGGCCCCACAGGTAAACAAGGCTACAATTACACTACCTCAGAAAGTAAGGAAATTCATTGCACAAACTACGTTAATGCATCAGTTATGGTTGGGTATTAAAGCGTCAAAAGCTGGAAAATTCGACATTAGGGTTTCCAACCCTAACTCCCCACCCCCACCCCTCCAAGCAGCAGAAGGACATGACCACACAAGCAACCACAGACAGCCATCATTAGGTAAGGCTAAAAATATCCAACTGTTTCAGGATGACATAAATGCAGTAGCACTGATATGCTACCTTTGTGGATTTTTATCTGTAGCATGCATACTACTGCAAAATATACACACTCACTTCTCACTGCAGATAGAAATCATGATACTGATGGATGCCTGGAACATCCTCCCAGCATAGGTGTTGGGGGGGGCAAAAACTGTATCAGCATTCTATAATGCATGGGGTAGGTATAAGGGAACCTTAGTGGTAAGGAAAGGGGGGAAGCCAGAGATCAAGTAGGGTGTGCGGTGTTACAGTAGGTAGGAAAATGGCAGACTTGGTGGCAAAAGTGGTCTTTATCTGCCACCAAATTCTATGAAACCATAACACGAGGCAGTACAGTCTTAAGATGGAGGGGGGTTAGAAGGGAGGTCAGGAAGCACTTCTTCATAGAGATTCTCTATGCCCCGTGGGGCCAGCCTTTCTGTAGTATCATGTAGCCATGGACACAGTAAAACATACACACAATTGATGTGTCTGCACTTCTGCGGCTGCAGGTGTAAGACATACACACTGATCTCTGGGTGTAGAAGTGCAGATATTGCAAAATCCATGATACAACAATTGCAGCAGCACTTCTGTCTGCAGAAGCAAAGTCCCATGAGGGTCCTGTATCTCTTCAGCCAGAGATGTAAGACATACACCAACTTCTGGCTTCAGTAGAGCAGGCTCTCAGGTATGTAGGCAGAAGAACTGTTGCAATGTGAATATCATGGTTTCAGCAGTGGATTTTGAAAATTGTTAAGGGGTAGCAGTTTTTGAATTATACAGTTGCATATAGAAAACCATGCAGTAGTGGATAATGCTATCTAGCTAGGTACCTCATACTCTATGCATGAGTACTTCTGGCCATAGAGGATCAGGCCCCATGGGATATCTGTCTGCAAAAGCACAGGCCTCATGGGATCTATGCTTCTTCCACCACATGTACTCATGCAGGCTGTATGCATATATCCAGTTGTGACTGCAGAAGCAGAGGAGCCTGTGGGGCCTGTGCTTATGCAGCAGCATATACACATCCACAAAGGTATCACATCAGTACTACTGCATTTGTGTCATCTGGAAACAGATGTATGTTGTACGTCTAACCTAATGATGGCTGTGTGTGGTTGCTTGTATGGTCTTGTCCGTTTGCTGCTTGGGGAGTGGGGATGGGGAGTTAGAACTGGAAACCATAACATCAAGTTTCCCAGCTTTTGATGCTTTAATACCAACCCTAACTGATGCAGTAACATAGTTTTTTGCAATATACTGTATCTATCTATATATATATATATATATATATATAGTTAGGGCCAGATATTCCAAGGTGCACCCATAATTTGCTCAATGGAATGCGGGGTGCACTGCAGTTGCGCCACAGAAAATGGACCCATATTCAAAAAATGTGCCACAGACATGTGCAGGTGCATACCACACTGAATATTGCAGAGATGCACCACTGCACAACCAGACATGTGATGGAGCAACCAGGATTGCTCAGAAGCATGGCATAAAGTAGAAAGAAGCATGCTGAGCAAGTAGCACAGGCCAAGGGGCACACAGGCAGGGCAGCACAAAAGCAGAGTGCCAGGCCAGCCCTGACAGTCCCAAACCACAAAGGCAGTGTGACCATGGTGCACAGCACAGGCACATATCCAAGGGGCCACAGCGACAGTAGGCCACACAACAGAAGTACACAGGCCAACAAACACACCCAGCCTCCCACCCAGATTAAAAGGAATCCAGCATTGCCCATGGCACTGCACCACAACAAGCCTGACAGGCAACACTGCACGGGACAAAGCCACAGGCATGCTGTGAGGGCACCAGGCCCGTACAGTGTGCAGAGGTACAAGAGACGCACAGGCACTGGGAAAAAGAGTGCACAAGCCAAGTCGCCAAGCAAGGACACAGGGCTCAGCACTGCATCACACACCACCACAGGCAAGGGTAATCATGCAGGTGGAAGGCAGGCCAGCACAGGTGAACAGGGACACAAGGCTGTGGACCGTACACAGGCCAGATGCACAGCAACAGCCCAAGGACCTATGCCACAGAGGCACATGGCACACAGCAGCCACTGCACATGGGAGCACACCACAAAGGGCACAGCAGTGGACAGTACAGGCACACCCAAGAGCAGCACAGAACAACATAGGCACAGTGCAGCACTGCTCTGGCAAAGGAGACGCAGACACAGAGGTGTATGAACAGAAAACTTTACTAAAAAACAAAGAACAGTGGTGTGCCAACAAAGCAAACAACAGAAACAGCGGTAAGGGAATGGGAAGGGGTATAGAGTGGCCAACAAGGGGAATGGGAATGGGAGCAAGGACACAAGAACTGACAGAACAGGAAACATCAGGAGGGAAGAGGACATCCAGTGCACAGTAGTGAGAGGGTACAGGGTCAGTGTCGAACACGCTGCTGCGACTCCCTCACCTGATGTACCTCCTCACTCAGCACCTGGGTAGCACCAAGATGTCGCCTTCAGAAGCAGATGAGGACATACATCTTTGTGATGTGCAGCCACACAATTCAGTGGAGCAAATGGAGCCCACCACTCAAGGCCTGCCCCTGTCTTCCGGCCCAAGACCTGGCCTGTCCTACAAGAGGGGAAACAAGACAGGCAATGAGTGATGGACCACAAGGAGCTCGAGCCCACCCACTGGTGTGCATGGGACAGCTGCCATGCCCACAGGTGGACAGTGAACAGCAGTGGCCGACTACTTGGTTGCCTGTGACAGTCCTGCCCACACACCTATGCAGTGGACCACACAGTACTTTTGCAAGAGTTCCCCCAAGGCAGTACAGTACTCCTTCTGCAGCAGTCACACACCATAAGATATGAACACACACCCACCCTACCAGGAACAGCAACAGGCCACCACCACGCACAGGCCATGTGCAAGGCCAAACCCCTGCACAACGTGACACATGCAGTGGGTCCGGGAACCACCCAATGCAGTGGTCACGCATAGCATCATTGCCCCTTGCCATACCACGCAGCACATCCCAGTGCAAACAATCACCCACGCACCATGCCACACATGCTAACCTGCCTGCCCAGGCACCGGTGCAGCTGTGGCACCACCATTACCATTGCACCTGTTCCTGTTGGCAGCCATCCTGGATGGAACAGAAACAGAGAGACAATGGACATGAGTGGCACACCATGCACAGACCCACCCACCACTGATGTAGTGCCAAGCACTGGCACAGCACAGGTAGGTGCACAGGCCCATGTGTGGGGTATGGTGTATGGCTCAATGTCAACCTGCACAGCAAAGGCATGCAGTGCAGCAACAGAGGACATGCACTAGCCACCAGCGCTGCCCTGCCATGCAGCTGCACATGCAGTGCATAGCACAGCACAGGATGTGGACAATGGTAGTATGCACAGTGCTATGGGACACCTACCTGGCGGCGGCACAGACCCCCAGCACACCCTATCCTGCAGCCGTCAAAGCCTGCCAGGATCCCTCCTGTGGAGGTCCCCATATCTGTGAATGCACTGCTCAGCTGTCTGTGGAACCCCAGTCTTCCACTTCAGGCTGGTGGCCACCCTCTACCACACCTGGGACCAAGGCTCCTGGAGCTCTGCCATACCATATAACCGGTCCTCCTGTTACAGGACCAAGGCCACCAGATTCACCTCCTCAACATCTGATCAGTTCCCTGCCTGGCACGCACAATCTGACCCGCCACTGCCATGACTGCCATCTGTCGCACTGTGTCTGACCACATGTACCTCCACTGCTAACACGTGGAACCGCGCAGTGCCTGTTGTGGAAGTGGGTGTCACGTACCATGGCCATACAGCACAGATTTGCCAATTGACATGCGCAGCTGGTGCCTATTACGCAGCACCGCACATGTGCAGAGCATCACTGTTGGGTGGGAGTATGGAGTCAGGGTCATGACCCCATGTACACGCACTGCATGACCCCGGCATACATTGATGAGCAATGCACGGTAGGAAGTCTAATGCATGCAGCACAGTTGTGCAATATGGCCTGATAGAGCAGCACATCTGCATGCGCGGCATGTGTACATGTCTGCATGTGAAATGGGGGCACATCATGCACCACGCACATTTGCACAATAGGCCGCACATGCTGAAGTGCTGCCCATGGAGCACAGAAAAGATGCACTAACATGCACCGTGCACCTGCAGGGGATGCGCCAGCGACCCTCTCCAGTGCATTACGATTGCGCAGAGCACAACTCTGCAATATTCAGCCACCATATGCAAATAGGCTCATGAGCCAATGCATGGCACAGTCGGGCACATTTGTAACCCATTACAATTGTGCTACTGCTCATTTGCATGAGTTGAGCCATAAAAGCACCACAATACTGCACTTGGCACTGACAGGTATTGCAGCCATTTTGGTAAGGTGCACCAAACACTGAGATGTATCTGAGTATGATATCTGTGCTGCAGTGTTCCAGGCTGGCCTTCAAGTCTGCTAATCATGCCATTGTGTTACCTTCCACAGGTAGCATCATGTCAGAAACAGAGGGAGCTGAGGAAGCCTGGGCCCTGCATCGAAGTGCAGGCCCAACTTCATGAAAGATGAGCAGCAGGCCCTGTTCAAGGCCTAACTCAACAGGGAGGAATTGCTCAGTGGGGCCATGGGCATCCTGCAGGAACATGCCACAGGGTGGAATGAGGTGGCAACATATGTCAGCGCCCACAGCAGACATCAGAGGAGTGCACAGGAGTGCAAGAAGAAGATGGGTACTGACAGGCAGTGCATTAAGGAGAAGGTGGCCACCATCAGGGCATCCTGCAACAGAATGTGTGGGGGCCCAGGAACTGCCCCTGTAGTCAAGGCAGTGGAGGAGATGGTGGCAGTGACCCTCAGCCATGCTGCCATTGAGGGCATACCAGGGGGGTGGTTTCCAGGTGGGTGGCAGCCCCTCACAACACTGTGAGTCACTGGGAGCCATGTGTGTGTGTGTGTGTGTGTGTGGCAGGGTGTGCCACTTGGCAGAGTGCAGGCATGGCAGCAGCAGTGCCATGGGCCCCTTGCATGTGTGGCATACAGCAGCACGGGGCGCACATGTGTCCACTGTGCATGGTATTGTCCACCTGTGTGCAGTGCTGCAGCAGCAGGGGCACCATACCTCGACTGTGGTCCAGGCACCAGGGTGTGCAACACCACTGGCCAGACCTACAGAGCTGCACGCCTGGCAGACATGAGGCATGGTATGGCCCACAGGGGCGCAAGTGGCCACATGGCACACCACTAGTGGGGTAGACCTTGGAGGACAGCGGCTCAGGCATGCCACCCATCCTGTGCTGTGGCATCATGTGCTACAGCGACTGCACATGGCTGGCCCAGCATGTGCACCATCCATGGCATGTCCACCATAATGTGTAGTACATCACATGCATAACCTGTTCCATGATAGCACAGCATTGGCGTGCATGCCCCCTACACAATGGTTGCAGCTCGGTGTGCATACTGCCATCCTCATCAAGTATGCCACTGTTGTGTCTTCCAGCAGCATCATGCCTCAGGAGTGATATACAGGATGCTGCCGATGATGCTGGACCCAATGAGGATGAGTCATCTACGACCACCAGCATCAGTGCCATGGACCATCAGTGATGTGGCAGTGTGGGCTGATGGACATCCTAGGGCACGGCAACGATGACCCCCTGCTCACCGAGGACCTACCCGTACTCATACCAGGTACACAGGTGAGTGGGGTGTCCAACACAGATGATTACCTGACACTGATCCTGGGTGGCATGGGACTGGACATGCCAACCAGGATACAGGCCTGCACACTGGTGGTGGTAGCCACTGGCAGTGGTACGGTGCCTGCACAGCTGCCCTCTGTCCATGGCTGTGTGGTGGTGAGTGGTGCCACCACCAGCCATGGAGAGGTCGGTTCTGCAGACACAGGAGCCACAGAGACACTCTAGCAGGCAGCTGGGCAGCAGCTGTGGGCAGCAGTGGCTGCTGTGTAGCACACCACAAGGGTTTCCAACAGGGCACCCCCACATTCCCCACCCTTTGTGCGGTCCCCTGTGTAGCATCCCCCAGCAGGGTCAGTGTCAGCACCAGGATGTGCATGGTGCTGACAGGCTGGATGAGCACACTAGGCTGCTGCAGGTCTCTGTGGACAACCAGGCAACACTCAGAGCCCAGTTACGCACACTGCAGGTGGTGTTGCGCCACCAGTCTGAGCGTGTGCAGACATTGGATGCGCACTGCTGGTCGGTGAGATCAGCAGCTGTGGGAGGTCATGACCGCATCACTGGACCACATTGCCAGTGCCATCACTGACAGATTTGTATTGCTGGTGTCCAGTAGGCACAGCAGGGTGCGTAGGTCTCCCCAAAATGTAGCGGCGACACCACGGATCTGGCATCTGGCAACCCCAGCATGGCTGTTGCCGAGCTCTGACATGGCCATCCCACACACTCCTGGAAGAAATCTCTTTGCTGGCCTGTTCATGCCAGGGAGAACCCAGTCAAGTTCCCACACCTCTCCCCCCCCCTTGAGTGTGTTGAGTACACTTCAAGTGGCCGTTGAGCAGTCTGTGGTTGTCACACAGCCCGGGCGTGGCTACCAACATGGCTGTGCATCCGCATGGTAGGCCTGCTGGTTTTGCTGTCCCATCCTGCTGCCCGTTGCTGTTGCCTTGTGCACACTTGTCTGTGCACGCATGTGTGCATGTGGCAGCACGAATGTGTGGCTTGTTGCATGGCCTCCATATGTGTGTGCTGTGCTGCAGGGCCTTGTGGCATGGCATGATGATGTCGACACTGTGCCGGCTTTGCCAGTTTGCCAGTGCCTTCAGTTTGATCCATGCCACATACAGCTTCACATGTGTGTGTGCAGTGTACCACCACGGCCTCTGCATCTGGCTGTGCCAGTCGCATGGCCCACTGTGCCCAGCTGTGTACCTCAGGATGTTGCCATTGCTGCATGTGCACATTGTGTCGCAGCCAGTCCTGTGTCCAGCCCAGTGCCCGCGTATGTGTGTGCATGTGCACATGCATGTGTACTGTGCTGTGGGTGTGTAGCTGTGTGTCTGTGCTGTCCCTGTGCCAGCTGTGTGTGTGTGTGCCAGTGTCCCTGCATGCCTCCCTGTATGGTCATGTACCTCAGAGTGTGTGTGGGTGTTTGTTCCATGCATGCACTGCTGTTGTGGCTGTTACTCACCTGCGGTTACCAAAGTGCTCCTGTATGATTGTTGCCCTATGCATCCTGGCCTGTGCAGCCATCCAGGGGTACCTCCTCTGCATGGGAGTCCACCCACCCCCATCTGGGCCATACTCCCCATCCTCATCACTACTGTTGCCCTCTTCCACCTGGACAGCTATCCCAAGGTCAATGACCATGTTGTGCAGCATGCAGCAGGCCAGGAATAGTCCACAGGTTTTGGTAGGGCTGTACTGTAGTGCACCACCGGACCTGTCTAGGCAACAGAAACACATCTTGAACGTGCCAAAGACCCGCTAAATGGTGTTGCATGTCACAATGTGGGCCTCATTGTACCTGTCCTCTGCAGGGTTGGATGAGTGCCGGATGGGGGTGAACAGCCAGGGGTGCAGGGGGTATGCGCTGTCACCTGTGTAGGTAAGACATGCAGGTTAGCTTGCTGAATTGCTAGTCACCCTTCCCTCACCCCTGCCCCCTACAGCCACCCTGTCAGCTCCTGCTGTGTGTGGCCTGGGCCTCTGCCCCTGCAAAGCCACCCCCACACCCCATCTTGTGCCATACTCACCTACAACATGACCCGTGGGGATCTCCCCATGCTCAACCCTCTGGCACAGGATGGAGCTGTGCCAGGTGAACACATCATGTGCACTCCCAGGGAGGGTGGCACAGACATTGATGATGCGCCTCATGGCATTGCACACCACCTGGCAGTTGATTGATGGATACCCCTTTCTATTCATGGAGGCATCACCCTGTGGGTCAGGTGGTGTTCGTATGGCCATGTGGGTGCAGTCTATTGCCCTGATCATGCCTGGCATGTGTGCCACCCTGTGGAAGTCCTGTATGTTTGTTTTATTTATGTATACTGATAGGACAATGGGCCAAAAATGACCCTTTTTCATGGATGATCAGTCTACAAGTAACAGCTAAGTACAATATAAAATACATACATCTTAAAAAGAAAATACAAATAAAAAAATATACACATACAAATACATATAAATATAAATATGTCTCAACATTATCATTCAAAAACATTTACACTTACACTCTGTAAAAAGAAACTTTTTCAACCTATGCCTAAAGAAGCAAAGGGAAAGGTTCATACAGTCAAAAACAGAATGTAATGTATTAAAAAAAGTAGGTAACATGTAGGATAATGCCTTTTGTCCTAGGGAAGTACGCATTCTTGGAATGCAAAGAAAAAAATTATCTGTTGACCGTGTATTAACACTGGAGTTTTGTTTTTTAAAGATTAAAGAGAAATAGTCTGGGACTCTGTTAAGTATCACCTTTTTTGCCAAGATACTCAATTGGATTTATATCTTCCGACCAAAGAAAGCCAGCCCACTTGCTCTAGGACATTACAATGATGGACCCTTTGTGGAGATTCTACTACAAATCTAATGACCGAATTAAGTAACACTTTTACCTTACATAACAGCAACTCCCTTGCAGTATAATAAAACAAAACCCCAAAATCAATTAACGGCTGTAAGAAACTTTGAGCCAACAGAAGGCATGTAGAATCAGTGAGTAAGTAAGGGAGATAACCTATATAAGGTCGCTAGCCGCTGGTGGGTCACCTTCACCATATGAAGTATATCAGGTTCATAAGAAAGACCCTCATTCATCAATAGACCCAAGTACTTAAACTGTTTAACTTGTTCAATCAAAGTATTAGAGACAGTATATAATGACAATAAAGGATCCAAATTTGGTCTTTTTTTAGTGTTTGCAAATACCATAAATTTTGTTTTTTTCTCATTTAAAACCAATCCATGAACTCTGAACCAATTCTGTACCTCCAAAAAATCATCAGCTAAATCTTTCTGAACATTTTCAAAAAGGGGACCACTTGTGAGGACCATTGCGTCACCAGCATGTAAAAAATATTGAGACCTAGTGTAAACAGAAGGAAGAGTATTTAGAAAAAGACTAAACAAAAGGGGACCCAAAATAGAACCTTGGTGAACACCCAGTGAAACCTTAGCAGGAGAAGAAAATTGACCACTTACCATCAAGACCTGTGTGCAATCGACCAGGTAGTTTCCTAGCCAATCCCTAACATCCTTAGATATTCCCAAGTTAACTAAAGAAGACAACAGAAGGGGATGATTGACCAGATCAAATGCCTTGGTGAGGTCCACAAACACAGCCCCTGTAAAGTGGCCCTTATCAAGAGCCTGGTGCACCATGCTCGTGAATCCCACCAAGGCAGTCATGGTACTATGTCCTGGCCTAAAGCCATGCTGTGCAGATGTTAAAACATTATATTTAGACAAGTACTCCATAATCTGGTCAAAAATAACCTTCTCCAGAACTTTTGAAAGTGGGGCCAATAAAGAAATAGGACAATAGTTAGGTTTATCATACGAACATATGAACATACGAAATTTGCCAGCAGATAAAGGCCTAGAGATCTATCAAGTCTGCTCGAATGTGCAGCTAGCACTCCTTATTCTGCAGCTACCCCTTCCTTCCACCCTTCCCCTTCATTAACCCTCCCCCTTGTCCTGTCCCATCCTCATTTGAAGCAGTCCACTGTTCAACTGCATACCACTTCAGCAGGTAACGCATTCCACCCAGCCACCACCCTCTCTGTAAATAAGTGTCTCCTCATCTCCCTCCTGAACCTTCCTCGCTCCAGTCTCATATCGTGGCCCCTGGTGGCCCTCCTCCTTACTTTGAACAGCCCTCTGTACCCGCCTTGTTTATTCCTTTCATGTATTTAAAGGTTTCAATCATGTCACCCCGCCTCCTCTCCTCCAGTGAGTACATGTTCAACTCCTTCAACCTCCTCTCGTATGATAAGTCCTCCAGCCCCTTCATCATCTTTTGTCGCTTCGCCTGCACCCCTCCAGTAACTTAATGTCCCTCTTCAGATATAGACGCCAGTACTGCACGCAGTACCCAGGTGTGGTCTAACTAATGACCTATACAGTGGCAGAATCACCTCCCTCCTCTCTCCTCGAGGATATACCCCTTGCAATACAACCCAGCATTTTGTTGGCCTTTACAGCTGCCTTCCTACATTGTGCCGAGTTGTTCATTGACCCTGTAATGAGCACACCCAGATCCTTCTCCTCCTCTGTCTGGGCTAGCTGCACTCCCCCAGCTGGTAACTCCTCCTTGGGTTCTTCATCCCAAAATGCAGCACCTTGCACTTTTTGGCATTAAATCAGAAATACCATGCACTTTAAAAATAGAAACGATAGTAGAATCTTTC
Organism: Neoceratodus forsteri; assembly: GCA_016271365.2. Classification (NCBI taxonomy): domain Eukaryota; kingdom Metazoa; phylum Chordata; order Ceratodontiformes; family Ceratodontidae; genus Neoceratodus; species Neoceratodus forsteri. Next base: position 126,585,596 of record CM028136.1, on the reverse strand, counting down.
CAAATCTTAGGAAAGCTAGACCCACATAAAGATAAATTAAAAATAGCAGAACGAGGAAAACAAAGAAGATCAGCAGTGGTCCTCACAAGTCGAAAATCTATACCGTCCTTATCCACAGACAGATGAGGGTCCATTGATAGGAGGTATTTCAAAACATCACCTGGTAATAAAGACCGAAAGTAAAACACTGGAATATTAAAAGCCAAATCCTCCTGAGACACCCTGTCTTGTGGCATTGAATTCCCAAGTGAATACTTGGAATAATCAGAGAAATAATCATTAAAATCCTGGACTTTTTGAGATGGATCAGTAATAGTACCATTCTTAGTTTGTAGGCATGTGATAGTTGAAGAATGTTAGTGGTACATCCTGCCTGTGTGTTTGGGAATCAAATGAACTCTGAAGCATGTGGCGGCAGGGTGTTGAGGAACTGTGTGAGGAGGCAGGACATGGCCAACTGAGTTATTCCAGTGGTTGCCTCCGTTGGTCTTTGGAAGGTGCCTGTTGCAAGCAGGCACATTGCTGCTGTCATCTCGGTCTCCAGTGTCATAGCATGGCTTCTCCTGGTGGGTGCCTGCAATTCATAATGGCACAGCTCACAGAGCTGCCTCAAAATTGCCCTGTTCAGCCGGTACCAGCCCACGATCTCCGCATCACCGTAGTTCTCAAAGGTGAGGTGGGCATGGTACTGTCTGTGTATGGCATACCACCAAAGGGCCCTTCCTCAGCCACACTGCTGTTTCTCCCTCCTCCTTACACCCCTCATTACTGTCTCCATCAAGAATGGTCCAGCATCTATATCACTCTGGATCTGTGCCTTGCGCATCTGCTGTATGTGTGTGTTTTTGAGCCTCCTTTTATAGGCTCAGTTCTGTGTGGCACATTTTGTGTGTTGCTCCTGACTTGCACCGTACCATTCCGCTGAATATACCATTGTGCAGCATATTCATGTGTACGCCCCTTTGTTCTTGCACCACATACATTACTGTTGCGCAACTGTGCAATGCATTTTGTACAGCGCATTCGCATTGGTTGAATATGGCTCCTGGGCCCATGTCTGTGGTTGTGCATGTGCAACTCTGTTACACGTTGCTCAACTCCTCGAATATCTGCCCCTATATATATATATATATATATATATATATATATATATATGTATAAACTTTGTGTGTAGTGCCAATCTTGACCCCAGTGAGTATGCTTTGTAATCCCATGCTGGTGTGCTGAGTTTGGCAGTGAGCTCAGTGACTCAGCTGGACTGGGTGAGGGTGGAAAATGGTGCTGTTATGTGACATCACCCCCACCCAGGGAATGAAAGGTGTAGACTTGTCTGCATATGCCTGGGTACCATATAGTGAAAATAACAGTCCTTCTGGCATAGGGCCCTGCATCTCTCCACCAATGGGTGACTGACAAATGCACTCTTTGCCTTGTACATCTGTATCTGTAGCCATAAGAAGTGGAGAGACCACAGGGTTCTGCACTTCCTCAGCACACCAGACAACCCCATGAATTCTTCACATCTGTTGCTGTACTTCTGTAGATGGACAGACTATTTCCTTGGTGTAGGGCATTTGCATCTTTTCACCCAGGTTCACACAGGGCATCTGCATCTGTTCATGTTTGTCCCTTTGGGACCAGTATGAATGAGGATACAATTCCACTATTTCAAAAAGATAGGAAGTTCTTCACAAAAAACTTTGTTAATGCACCAGTGAGGGTAGTAAATGCCACAAAAGTAGGGAAAAGTGGAGTTAGGGTTTCCAACCCTAACTCTCCACACCCAGCCCTCCCTGAGCAGCAAAAGGAAAAAAAACATTTGGTTCTGGGTCTCCAGAGTCTTGGTAAAACAGTGGTTTGGTCTTCCTTGGGGTTGTCAGTCTTAATGTCTAGCACATTTCCTGAGCAAATATCACACAAGATTGCCTTTCTTCACGCAGGGCCCTCCATAAAGAAAGCTACAACAGATTGTGTTGACAGCATGTGGTGATACATACTTCTCTACCTGTGTAAAGTGTATCACTATGAGGCACTGGCTTGGAGCTGTTCCTTGTGCTTCAGACTACAGGCTATGGGCTTGGGTGGGAAAAGGGAACATTAGGGTCAACAACCCCAAGGAAAACACTACCACTGATTCATAAAGACTCCAGAGACCCAAACCCTAATGTTTTTCCTTTTGCTACTTGGGAGTGGAGAGTTAGGGTCAGAAATCCTAAAGCCACATTTCCCTACTTTTGTGGCATTAAGTTACCCTAACTGGTCCATTAATTAAGTTTTTTGCAAGTGTTTTAATAAGCTAATCATTTTTATATTATAAAATTGGGAGATGCCATAGATTGAGTTGTTGCACTATTGCTGTCACAGCACTGCATAAGAAAAAGAAAGGAGAAAGTAAGAGTATATAGCCATTTTATATTTGAATAGGCCATTAGAGCTAACAAAGAAGTCAGGTGACAATAGGTACACAGCTCTAAAGCCCCAACTATATAGCAATTACAATATGAACATACAAATACAAGTTCCAGTTCCAATATACTATAAATACTGTATACCAAGTGCAAATATTGGTGTTTGCCCCTTTAAAGGGGCAGACCAAGTTGTCCTGGTGGACCTCTCCCCAAGCAGAAAATGGTATGGCTCAGTTAAAAGGGGGGGTGGAGCCCCAGGAACAATAGGCAGGCACAGAAAAGGGAGGAGCACAAGGAGGAACAGGATAGCCATAGGAGGTAGGGGAAAATGGGAGGGAAAAAAATCCAGAGTACACAACGGGCTGCACAGAGGTATTCTGCCTCTTTCTGCTGGATAATTTTGTTGGCTTGATCAACAGAACCAGCACATCAGAATTGGCTATCAAGATTGGTGGAAGCTGAACCAGCCCGAAGTAACAAGTTGAAGGAATTCCTACAAGGTAAAAAAAAAAAAAAGACAATATGTATAGAGGTAGTCTTACAGGTGGCTAAGATGGCTAAAGCATGTGTGAGACTGCTGAGAAAAGGCAGTAATTGAGTGATTCAGGTGGTGTAGTGGATGCAATTTTTAGTGCATGGCTAGAAGATTTTGTTTTGTTGTCCCATGTGGGGAAATTTTTGTGAAAAGAAATGTTATGGTGTGGGAAAGCTGAGATTGCCCCAGTACTGAGTTTCATTTGAAATGTTAGAGCTTGTTTGCTAGGTAATTTCAGCAGAACCTGGCACCTAGGGGGCTGAGCAGCTGTAGTGGCTTAAATTTTAAAAAGAATGCCCAGGATGGTTTAGAGCTTTGATATCCCTTGAGGCAGGGAAACATTTGGAGCAAGGAGTGGATCCTGAGTTTTCAGGTGGCCTTGCAGGAGGTTGGCATGAACAATGCGAATAGAAAGTGAGGAGGTTTGTTTAAAAAAAAAAAAAGAGGGGAGCATTTCAGTGAAAAACATCAGGCAGGCCCCAGAAGCAAGAGAGAAGCCTCCAGCAGCTAGGCCGGCTTTGAAGCAAGCAAGCGAGTGGTGGTATCTGACATCACACCACATAGTTGGGGGGCACAGGATGAGTTTCCAGCATGGGAGAGCTTGCGGCACAGAGCAAGGGAGAAAGCGCTGTTCCTTGCTCAGCTGCACTCACCAGGAAGGACAAAAAACAACAGCAATGGGTTCGCTAAATGGGGTTTTATATTCCAAGCTAAAAGGAGACTGTTTTTTGTTCCACAAAGCAGGACAGAGCTGGTCATTGTTTCATATCACCTAGAAGGGACTATTGTTGATTTTTTTCTGGCAACTGGCCAGAGGCACCGCGGGCATTCAGGAAGTTGGGTTGGTGGCATCTGTCGTCACTCCGCGTGGGGGTATTGTCTTTTTTATGAATGGTACTGCATTTTGGTGGTTCAAGAACAGCAGGAGAGCAGCAGGCTGACAAAAGCCTACAATTTAAAAACAAATATGGAGTTATTTAAGTTTTTTTTTTTAAGGACTGTCAATGGCATAACAGGGAGATGGTTTATCTTAATGTAAACAGCAATTCAGGTTGGTCTTTTACTCCCCATTTCCAGAGTTAAGCAAATTATATTGGACAGGGGGGTCTGAAGCCTGAGAGGAGCCTAGGGTAGACTATGGCGAATGAAAGGGGGGCAGCAAACTGGAGGAATGGGAGCTACAAGTATTGCGCTGTGGCAAAAGTGCTGAGCTGCAATTCATAGAGAGTGAGGTCAAAAAAAACAACTGATATTTGGAAGAAGATCGGGGCTGCTGCATATCACAAAAGCAGTTGCTCCCCCACCCAGGCCAGGGGCAGAAATGGCATGGGGGAGGTGGGAAGGGAACTGAAGGGCCAGGCCATGAGAGGATATGGGACATGGGAGAATGGGGCCAAAAAAAAGAGTTTCTCGGGCACTACTTGGATGCATTGGTGGTGAGGGAGGCCGTGTGTATCCAGACTGTAGTTCTAGATGATAATGACCAATCTGTTTCAGTTTCATTGAAGTATTTGTGTGTAGCATGACTGGAAAGAAGATGGCACCAAAGAAAAGCAAACCATCCAGAGCGGAGGCATACAAGGTGATAATGGAGCTGGCAGAGAAGGCCAACATGATGTGGCAGCTGGTGGAAGGGGAGGAGCCAGGGAAGTCGGGGAAAAATGGAAGGTGGAAAGGGGGAGAAGAGGTGATGGGAAAATGCCAGTGGGGAAGAGCCAGAGTCCGGCAAGACCACAGCAGCAACCACTGGTGGAGACCACTCCCCAGGATGCCAGCCCCATACCATCCACCCCTTGTGATCCTGAACCAGTAATACTACCCCCAGAGCCAGTAAGTTTACCCCCGATGGAATCCAGGGTGGAGCCCCAGTCCGCAGCTGCCCTCGCACCCCTGTCAAAGGACAGGCCAGCGCAAGAAAAAGGACCAATGCAGCTCACCGACCACAGGCCTCAGAGAATGGACAGGTCAACAGGCAGTGTATCAGGCTCAGTGGGGGAGAGTATCAAGGAATATATTGGTCAAAATTATTGTGATTCTGGGGGCAGGGGGGTTGGGGCAGATGGAGACGGCATTGGCAAAAATTAGGTCAGGAAGGGGGGTGCAGAGGGAGATAAGGAGAAAGCGGATAGCATGGAAAAGGGCATATGGGAAATTGGAACACCAGGTATGAGAATAGGTGAGCACGTACTGTTGGCCACAAAGGAGAAGATTTGTAAGGGGGAATATGTGAACATATTTGCATTGGTAAGCAGGGAGGCAGCTGTCAAGTATGAGGAGATGGAGAGTATAGGCAAGAGTGAGATGGCAGCTGCGGTAGTGCTACTAGGTAAGAAGGAGGAAGACAAATTTACAAAAGTGAAGACATGGGATGGTTGGTTTGTGGGATTCACTACATATTTAGCCATAGTGCTGGTGAAGAAGCCAGAGATGGGGATTCCGTTGATCACATACTCTTTGATCATACAGTGGACAAAAGCAAAAGGGGGCGTGGGGTGGATATACTACAACAAATTTTTTCGTCAAAGGATGGCCAAATATGGGGATGCAAGATGGGATACTAAACAGCTCGATTTGTGGACAGACTATGTGACCGACCAGTCCACCCCAGAGGGAGAGACAGGAAAAAGAGCGGGGGTACTTCAGAAATACTGCTGGGGTTACAACAGCACTTTCTGTTCATGGCCACAGTGTCGTTTCAGGCATGCATGCTCAAAGTGTGGGGGTTGTCATCCCGCAACATGATGCAGGAACCAGTGGTCTCAGGAGTTTCAAGTGGGGGGGCAGTCCAGGTGCCAGCCACCAGTCTTATTGTGAAGGACAAGTTTATAAGGGTCAGACCTGGAACAGAGGTATGAGGTGCAGAGGGTATGGGAGTAGGGGAGCCCAATCCTACTGAATGAGGGAGAGGAAGAAAGAGAAAAAGGGAAGGGGGCAGGTAGGGGGAGGAGGGGGTTGGGTGGGCATAGAACAATTTCGGGTAGCCAGGATGCCCATCAAGTTGGAGGCCTGGGAGGGGTGGCTGGCAGAATACCCCAACAGGGACACTGTGAAAACCTTGAGTTTTCGATCAGGTTTTTCTTTGCAGTGTAGGATGCTAAGACAAGTTAGGGAGGCAAATAATTTGGCCTAAAAATTTGGGAAAAGAAGACATCTTGAGAAAAAAGATAGAAAAGGAGGAAGCAGCAGGGAGTAGAAGGCCCTTACCCTTTTCCCCTGATAGCTAATTTGAGGATATCCCCCCGAGTCTGGTCCCTAAGAAACAAGAAGGGGAGTACAGGGTGATCAATCACCTATCATTTCCAGAGGGATACTTGGTTAATGACTTTATAGGGGAAGAGCACAGTCAGGTGATGTATGCCACATTGGAAGAGGCAGTGCAGATCATTCAGGCAACCCCAGATGCATGGCTAGCAAAGACAGACATCAAGTTGGCATTTCACCTGCTTCCTGTTAGAAGGGAGGACTGGGACCTGTTGGGCTTTAAAATAGGGGACCAGTATTATTTTGATAAAGCAATGCCCATGGGTTGTTCGATAGCATGCGCAACTTTTGAGACATGTAGCACCTGCCTGCAATGGATCTTTCAGGAGAAAACTGGGTATAAAATGGTCATACATTATCTGGACTAATTTTTGCTGATAGGCAGTGAATGAGCAGAGACAGAAGAGATGTTGGCTAGTTTTCAACAATTGTGTTGGGAACTTGGTGTACCATTGGCACCAGAAAAAATGGAAGGCTGCACAAAGGTATTCTGCCTCTTTCTGCTGGATAATTTTGTTGTCGCCCACCCTCCATTTAAACAATGTAATAGAAAGGAATAGTAGTTATATGGATAAAAAAGGGTGATGTGGGAAGGCTGCTTCACAGGTGGATGGCAGCATGTGTCCGGTGAGACGGGTGAGGTCTGCCAAAGGTGGATGGCAGAAGGCAAGGGGAGAAAATAGGGGGGGAGAAGAAAAAGGAGAAGAAGCAACAGAAGGAGAAGAAAGCGGTCTCGGTTCTCACTGTTACCTGTAAGAAACAGAAGAAGAAAGCTCCCAGATTTTCACCTGGGGAGGCGAGAAGAAGCAAAGGAAGATCTTGAACTGATATTGATTATGTAATGCAATACAATTGAAGAGGTGTAATATGACAGTAGAAAGATGATAATAATAATGGAAACAAAAGAAATGTGGTTATTGTAATAAATTGATTGCCAATCTGAGCGCAACAACACACAGGTGGTCTGTCTTTCGTGGGGAATGGGGAATCCAGGACAAGTGTATATAGATAGATAGATAGATAGATAGATAGATAGATAGATAGATAGATAGATAGATGGATATTCTTTGCAAAAACTTTCTTAATGCACTAGTTAGGGTTGAAGTGACAAAAGTAGGAAACTGTGGCATTATGGTTTCCAACCCTAACACCTCACCCCAACCCTGCAGACAGCAAAAGACATGGGGTGTGCCTTGGGGTTGTCAATACTAATGCTCACAACACTAATGCTTATCCAGCAGTTAAGCGAAGAATGTATTTAAGTGTGTCAGGGTAAGGAACATGCATGTGTTGCTTGCACTCCAGAAGGTCATTTTGGACAATTTTGAAATTTGAATTTATGGTGAAAACTAAAAACAAGATGGTGGCAAATGGAAAAAGGATTTTCCCCTCATGAAAAGAATGACGTCCATATGAAAAAAGAATTCTTCTTTCATTTCATACAGCTATTTTATAGAGCTTACTGAGCATGCTCAAACCCCATTATACAAAATTTCAAAATAAAATAACTTTGGAACAAATTAATATTTTTTCACCAAACAAGAAAAAGGCACATCTCTGGGCCAGTCCCATTCTACCCTGAACATTTCTGGCCAAAATTTCAAACTGTCTGGGCACTAGCTAAGTTGAAATAAATCCCAGCCAAACCAGTGGGGAAAAATTCCTATAAAATTCACTGTGTCACTGAAACCACACATCTGATGGAACAAAACTTGGCATGTCAAGAGATCTATGCCTCAAGAACATACATGCCAAATGTCATGCAAATCTGTGCAAAAATCAGGGTTTAACACTGAGCTGCTGGTACAACCATAACAACAGTTTTGCACTCTAATAACTTTGCAGCCATTTAAGATTTGCATGTCAATTTGCATATGCGTTCTCTTAGGGTAGATCTTGATGCAGCGAGCTTTGTTCTAGTCAGATGTGTGGTTTCCAAGTTCCAGAGAGTGTAAAAAGTGATTTTTCATCCATTGATTTTGCTGTTTTTTCTTTGAACTTGCCTACAGCATGGACTGTTTGGAATCTTGGTCTGGAATTTTTAGGGTAGAAAGAGTTTAGCCCACAGATGTGTCTTTTGCTAGTTTGGTGAAAAAAACATTAATCCATTTCAAAGTTTTTTAATTTTTAAATGTTGACAAATTTGGCTCTTAGCTTGCTCAGTAATCACTTCAAGATAGCTTTATGAAATGAAAAATGAATCCAGTTTCATATTGGAATAATCCTTTTTCATTTGCTGCCATCTTGTTTCCATTTTTTTGTAAAACAAAATTCAAAAGCCACAAAAATTACATCCTGGAAAGAGACCAACACTTTGATCTGGTTCATAGGGACCCAATTCGACTGATGCTGCACTCAAGTGTTGAAAACATGACCCCCCAAATATGCCTTTTGTTGCATTTTACATTCTTTTTCATGACCGCATGATATGAAAAAGAATCTTATTTCATATCACGAGTCATGAAAAAAGATTCTTTTTCTTAAAGGGAAAATCCTTATTTCTTTGTTGCATCTTACTTTGATAGCCACCCTCATTCAAAAAAATGGATTCTTTTGCTATAGACTTGCAATATGTACAGCTTTGCTGCCAGAGGGACCATCCACTGCATTGTTTTCTTTCTTTGGTGTGTAGTGGCACCCCCTCCCATTGATTGCCCTCCTCATATAATAATAATATTTCCCTGGTATTTAGTTGCACCCCTCCTCTGATCCCTATCCCATGTATTGTTGTCTTTCCTTGGTGTCTAGTAGCACCCTCACCCACTGACTGCCTTCCCATTAATAAAATAATATGTCCCTAGTGTCTAGTGACACCCCCCATCTGCCTATTTCTGTCCCTGTACCTGAAATAAAGAAAACTGACTTCAGTGTTTTTTTTTTCTTTTATCTACAAAAAAGAAAATGGTCCCTCACTTATCTGACCTCTCCCACCTCCCACTTAACACCCACCACCCCACATCCCCCAGTACACCCCCATACACCCTCACTCACATGAACAGGTCACAGGGTGAGGATTCACTATTCGATTAAAGACGCATCTTGCTGTTGGAACTGGTAACTGCAATATGAGAAACTAAGGTAAATGAGGTTCTATGTACAGTATTTCAATGGAATTTTCAACTTTGATGCATAACTTTGCCATTTTTGCATATCTGAACACCAGATTTTCAACATGGTCTTTTTGGGGACCCCACCTCATGAACAATGTCAGTGGAAGTTCACAAATCCAGCACAAAAGGCCATTTTTTGGTCACTTGGTGAAACCACTTTTCAGGCATGATTTACAAATTTTCATTGCCTTTGTTCATGATGTGGGGTCATAAGAAGTCTGTGTTAATAATTTGGAGTCAGAATATTTCAAATGAAAAAGTTATGTGCATGCGGTTATATTTAACTATGCTGGCTCATAACTTCGGGAATTGTAAGCATTTTCATTCTAAATTTTCAACATAGCCATTTCTTTACATCACCTTATGAAGGGTGACAGCTGTCATTTTTCAAATCCTGGCCAGAATGTGCTTTCTCACCTGTGGCATGGAATGATTTTGTGATGGCATGGAATGACGTTTCAGTGCAGATCTGAAAATTCTCAGCCCAACATTCATGGTGGGGTAATAACAAGGCTATGCCAACTATTTGGTTTCTGTTTTGGCTGAAAGGCTTCCACAGCAACATACCTGTATGTATCTATGGAGGGACTTGCAAATGAGGATACAATTATACTATTTCAAAAAGTAAGAAACTTATTTGCAAAAAACTCTGTTGAATCAGTTAGGGTTACAGTAACAAAAGTTGGGAAATGTGGTGTTATGGTTCCAAACTTTAGCACCCCACCCCCACACTGCATGCAGCAAACTAGGCATGAGGTGTGCCTTGGGGTTCTCAAGCCTAATGCTCACCCCCATTCTCATACACTGTACACATCTCAGCTTCTTTACTGATGGAAAGTGATGAACATTAGCCTTGAGAACCCCAAGTCACACCCCACACCTGGTTTGCTGCCTGCAGGGTGGGGGTTGGGTGTCAGGTTTGGGAACCCTGCCACCACGTTTCTCTACTTTTGCCACCTTAACCCTGATACATTAATGGAATTTTATGCAATATACACAGTATATATATATATATATAGATATATGCATATATATCTATATATATATAGTGGCACAATAGCATAGATACATTTAGGTTTGAGTAGAGTGTCCAATGTTAAATTTCAGTTTTTGTACTTTAATAACTTAGCAACCATTTAACAAATTTGGCTGTTACGGGTCGCGAGGGACGGAGGAAGCTTCCCGCCCTCCCCACAGTACACGGACTATTTCAGCGGGACTGGGACTCGTCGCCGCGCCCCCCAGACTGCAGCTCCATAGGAGGCTGTTACGGGTCACGAGGAACGGAGGAAGCTACCCACCCTCCCCACAGTACACGGACTACTTCAGCGGGACCGGGACTCGCCGCTGTGCCCTCCCAGACTGCAGCTCTACAGGAGGCTGTTACTGGTCACGAGGGATGGAGGAAGCTGCCCTCCTCCCACAGTACATGGTCTACTTCAGCCCGGGACGGGACTGCCGCCGCACCTGACTGCAGATGCATTAGCTGAAGAGCAAGAACTGCAGGCGCTTTGTTTAAATTTGGTGCCAATTTGGACTCTATTAACCAAACGTTTAAGCAACTTTATTTTTTCTTAATTATACGCTTAAACCAGCTAATGTACCTATAGCTAAGCCAGCCTACTGTAATTGTTGCACAGATACCTGTTTAGTCAGCAGATGTACCAACTGTAGAAATGTATCGCGACTGCCACTGAAACATTTTTTCTTTCATTCTTTCTCCTCTCTTACCTGCCCCACCTCCTACCACAAAGGTACTTAAGTTCTCTCCTCTCTCTGCAGCTCCACAGGAGGCTGTTACGAGTTGCGAGGGACGTAGGAAGCTGCCCGCCCTCCCCACAATACATGGACTACTTCAGCGGGATCAGGACTGGCCCATGGCATGCCCCAGACTGCAGGTACATGGCTGAAGGAGCAAGAACTGCAGGTGCTTTTGTTAACCCCGCCGGCACTGCGTGCCGGCCCCCCACTGCCCCCACCACCACGTTTGGTTGGCTCTTTCTTTTATAGGCAAATATCACGTGTGGCTGCAGAACCAATCAGACCACTTTTCCACTTGCAGGTTATACTGGCTGAACACTAGGGGGATCCTGTTTGCCTAAGCCTTCATCCCTTTCATATAGCAATTCAGCAAATATGCCTACTCTGTGTCTTGGAGTACTCACACTGCTCCATTTTGTCCCATTCCCACCCAAAAAAATAGCTGCCAAAAATCTTGCTAACACCCCTCTATATGAACATGTGAGAGCAGTTCATCCCCCCCGCCTCCAAACCCCTCATCTGCCCTCCGTTTTGCATCGGCACTCCACACACACTGGACTACCCAACTGCCCCATCTCACCCCCCCGGTACCCATACCCCCTGCAGCCCACAGTAGCAGGCGGTATTCCCCTGTCCTGGCTCTGCATATCCTTAACTCCCTACCCATCCCCTGCACTGCCCCCCAGATCCTCGCATCTGCCCAACCAGCCCTACCACTACTGCCGCAGTCCCTTTCCCTGTCTCATCATACTACTCCTCCTGCTCTCTGGGAATGTCCACCCCAACCCCGTTCCAGGACCTACTGCATCGCCCCCCACAGGGCATGGACTCTGCATTGCCTTCATGAATATCTGCAGTCTCCCAAGGAAGATGGCTGCACTCAAATGTTGGGTCTCCCAACATGAGCCCAACATTCTTGCCATAGTGGAGACCTGGCTCTCACCTTTGACCCCAGACTCGATTGTCTCCCTCCCTGGCTTCACCCTCTTTAGAGAGAATCGTGTGGGTAAACGTGGTGGTGGATGCGCTGTCTACCTTACAAACTCCCTCCTGGGTCATGCCGTACCCGCCCCCAAACTTGGCCATGGCGCACAAGCCATCACCTTAAAAATTACCCCTGACCCTGGACATGGCCCTCTCTACCTCACAACTACCTATGTACCCCCACGTGAACAAAGCCAAGCTATCCTCTCCCTCACCAACTATCTCACCACCTTGCCACGCAAGGCTGAACAGCTCATCCTAGGTGACTTCAACATCAACTGGCTGGGCTCCAACTCATCACTAATTAAGGACAACTTCTCAGCCCTAGACCTAGCCCAACTAGTGACTCAACCCACCAGCGTTAACCCGTCAAGTGGGACTAGCTCACTACTAGACGTTGTGTTCTCCAACCACCCACACAAAATAAAGGATCTTAATGTCCTAGCCAACTCCCTCAGTGACCACTCACCCATTCTCTGCTTCTGGTCCTCCCCCACACTCAAACCTGCGCACCAAGCCACCCCCCGTCACCGTTTTCGCCCTGGAGGACTAAACAAGCTTAAGCGGCACCTTGCCCAGCTCGATTGGTCCCCGATCTCCCTCTCAACAGACATAGATATCGCCCTAGCCTTTCTCACCAGTGCCTTTTGTAAGGCCTGTAACGTCTTCGCCCCTGTCACCAACACCCGCACTAAGAGACGCACTGCTGCCTGGATTTCCCCCTCCCTGATCCAACAACTTAAGCAGCATGATAACCTTTGGAGCATTGCTGTTGAAACTGGCAGGCTAGCAGACAGGCAAGCTTATAATACAGCTCGTAACCAGTGCACCTGGGCCATACGGCAAGCCAAAGCCAACTACTACCAATCCATATTGACTTCCTCCTGGGGCTTTGCTCGATCCTTCTGGGACAACATGAAGGAGTTAAATGGTATGACCCGCACCCCTTCTCCCTCTCAGATGGTCATAAATGGCACTATTAATACAGATCCATCCTGTGTTGCCGACTGCCTTAATGCATCCTTTTCTGATCTAAGTACTATCCTTCCAGCCCACTTCTTTGACCCCATCCCGGTAACCAACTACCCAGCTATCTCTCGTCCCCCTTTTCACTTTAGGACTATCTCCCCACAGGACGCAAAACCGATACTCCTAAAAGCCCTCTCCTCCCATAACCCGAGCTGCGACCCCCTTGACTCCAGGATGCTCCGCCTAACTATGGATGTCATGATAGCCCCCCTTACAGACCTTATTAACTGCTCCCTGTGCCTCATCCAATTCCCGAATGCATGGAAGCAGGCTGAAATCACCCCTATACACAAGAATGGAGACCACACAGTACCAAGCAATTACAGACCTATCTCCATCCTCACCCCTCTCTCCAAGGCCCTGGAGAAAATAGTATCCACACAACTCGTGGACTATCTTTCCACCCACAACATTCTGTGCCCAGAACAACATGGCTTCCGCCCTGGTCACAGCACTACCACAGCTCTGATGGTGTTTTCCCACCATATACACTCGGCACTAGATGCCAGAGAGCTGGCCGGGGCAGTGTTCATCGACCTGTCCAAGGCCTTCGACATCGTGAGTCACCCATTATTGCTGGAAACCCTCAGTAAACTGGGGTTCTCATCCGATCTGTTGACCTGGTTCTCCAGCTACCTCTGTGATAGATCCCAACATGTTAAATTAAATGGTAGCCTGTCTACTGCACTGCCTGTATGCTCCGGAGTACCCCAAGACTCCATCTTGGGCCCCACTTTGTTCAGTCTCTTCTTAAACACCCTTCCCAGCTCTTGCTCAGGCAAGCTGCTACTATATGCCGACGATGCAGTCCTAGTCGCCTCACACCCCGACCCACTCACCCTCCAGAGCTCCCTGCAACTCTCCTTCAACCAAGCTGAAAAATGGTTCCTTGACCATCGCCTGGTTCTGAACCTCAAGAAAACAAAGTCTATGATCTTTACCCACCGACAAAGTAACTCCAAAAATGTTCCCCTTCGCATCCTTCCCAGTACACTTCACCCCCCTTGAACAGGTATCCACGTACAAATACCTGGACATCACCTTCGACTCGGCGTTCTCCTTCCATGCCCATATCTATGCCTTATCCTCTGCCATGAATGCCCGGATTGGGCTCCTCTATCACCACAAAGACTGCCTCCCTGAATTCGCCCTACAGCTGGCAATCACTTCCTCCATCCTGTCATTGGTTGACTATGGACTCCCCACCTATGCTGTCGCTGACCCCACTGCCCTCGCAAAAATCCAGACCTCTATCAACAAAGCCTGCAGGCTCCTGACTGGTGCCCCAAGTAGAACTCACACGTGCCAACTCTACTCCACCACTAACATACTCAATTTTGAAGAACGTCTGCAATATCACACCTGCATACTAGCTAAAAAGTCTCTACTTGGGCTATGTTCCCCAGGTGTCACCGCACTGCTTCCATGGGCCTCCCACTCGGTCGCCATCCATAGGACTACCAGAGCCACCTTCCAGGTGCCAAGAGCCAGGACCTCACTCGCCCAAAGATCCTTTCATCACAGAGCACCGTCCTGGTATAACTCCCTCCCCTCACATGTCACTAACACCTCTAAAATTGGCCAATTCAAAATCACCCTTCGCAAACACCTCGTTAGCTCCTGGAGATGTGTGTGCCTATCTTAGGGCCTACCGAGAGTGCCTTTCAAACTGACCAGCTCCTACAGGATTAAGTATATAACAGTTCTCTTGTTTAGCCTGTCCTCAATCTGTATACCACATGCTGTATCCCACATGACCCTCTGGGAACCCAATCACTTTGTTGTGTACTCCCTGGAAACCGCAAATGTTTAGATGGCACTTTGATGATTCTGTCTTGTATGCTGCATGTATTTCACCTGTACTGTTCTCCACTGTCTTACCTCACAAGTAGATTGTTCTCCTCCCTGCGACAAGGTGCCTTTGTAAATGAGTCTCTGACTCAAAGGTTGTAAATCTGATATATGAATTAAATAAATAAAAATAAATAAATAAATAAAATTTGCATCACATTTTGCATGCCCAGTCTCGCATGTCAGATCTCTAGATGTGTCAAATTTCGTTCGGGTCAGATTCTGAGATCCGGATAGTGCAAAAAATGAATTTTCAGGGTGGAGGGATACTGTTTCTTGGTGACATCAGCAGTGCCGAGATTTGGAATTAATTATGGTCTCAAATATTCAGGGAAGAAAGGGGCTAGCCACAGATGTGATTTGTGCTGCTTTAGGGAAAAAAATATTTATTAGTTTCAAAATTATTACATTTTAAAATTTTGGGTTCTGAGCATGCTCAGTAAGCACTTCAAAATAGCTGTATGAAATGAAAAGATAATCCTTTCTCATATAGAACCAATTATGTTTTTGTGACAGAAAAATCCTTTTTCATTTGCCACTATCTCGTTTTCCATTTTTGCTAAAAAATATTTTCAAAACCCACAAAAATTACATTCTGTTGATGGAGCAACACATCTATCTTGTTCATTGGGACTTCATTAGGTGGACTCTGCACTATGACATGTACTTAATTTAAAATAGACTTCCATTTAGGACATTGGAAGTGCTTCACAAAAAACAGACTGACTTTCAAATATGAACACCTGGAAGTTTGTGACTTCCTATAAAAAAACATAAATAAAAACTAAACCATTTAGCCTATTTTAATAACAGCCTAATCTGTTTCAGTTTCCCCAACTCTCTTCTCACACTTTAATAATTGTTTTAAGTTTTTATACATTTTACCTCATGCTGACTTGAAAAGGGTTTGTGTGTCAGAGTGGGAACACCTCTCTATTGCTAGACTACTCACACAAGCCTTTCATTGCAAGTACTGCTGTAAGCTGTGGGTTTGCACATTGTAAAATAAATACAAATATCCTTCAGAAAAGCCATAATTTGATTCACATTTCTCTTTTGATGATGAAGTTTCTGGATAAATCTCCCCCAACCACCCACACACCACCAATAACAACAGCCACAGCTAACATCATTTTGCATTGTGTAAAAGGAACAGCAAGTCAACAGTACAAATGACAAGAGACATACAACATCTGCCACGGAATTGGATGGGGGGGCAAGGATCTTACCATGTGCATTAGTGGTATAGCCGTATTTTGATTGTCAAACTTTTTTTTCTTTTGGTTTTCTAAAGACAAACATGTCGAGAGCCAGTCTCCAGCAGATCTTAAAACATTCTGCTGTCTTCTGTCTGAAGAGCAAAATCCCAGCTGAATCAACATATCCCTAGGAAGCAACAAGATCATCCTCTTCTGCTCAAAGGGCTACACATAATGTAAGCATGAATTTAGGTTTCTGGGGGTCTCCTGAGTTGAATTTTGCTAAAAAGGCTTAAAGGTTTATTAAGGCAAACTGTTACGCATGTCATTGCTGCATGCCACTTATCCTGTAAATATTTCCAGTCACTGGATCCACTATTCAAGCCCATTCAATACCATTAGCATCATGTTTGTGTATCTTGGGGTGTGGAAAGTCCATAAGTTTTGCAGCAGCATCAGCAGCAACAGCATACTGGGTGGTGGTGTGCAAAATTAAAAAATTTCGCCAAGTGAAATATTTCACGTAATCCCTGCATTTCATGAAATATTTCACCAGTGCGAAATGTGAAATTCTCCCTGGTGAAATGCGGAATTTCACCCACAAAATGCTGAATTTAGAGCCAGGGGGATGATATAATATTGAAAAAAAACAGTGTTTCCCCCCTCCCATCCACATCAACATTAAAATGTTTATCCCTCCAAAGACCCTGCCACATCCCTGGTGTCTAATAGATCCCACCCCCAGATTGCCAGCCCACAATAAAGTATCCACCAAAATTGAGCCCCATCCCCATCACAAAATTTGCAATAAAAATTAATTTCCCTGGTATCTAGTGGCTCCCAGCTGATTGTGACCCCCGAGATTCACACCACCCCCTGTTGCCCATAAGTGCTGTCACAGTGACCACCGAGGCCAACATCAGTTGTCTTACTGTAATTAAAAAAGGAAAAAAACCTTTCCCTGGTGTCTAGTGGACCCCACAACTCTGTCCGTAGTAACCCCATCCCAGCCTGCACCACCCATCTATGAGCCCCATGGGCCACCAGCACAGCCCTCCACTCACCTCCATGGCTGGCAGCCTGACTGAGTTCTTTTACAAATGATCATGATGCCCGAGTGAGCCAATTCAATGATTGAGCATGTATATATTATGCTGGCATGGTAGCACTAATATAGTTAGGACTGAGTGCTTATTTCTATGTTAAAGCCAAATTATTGAACCTCAATAACTTTGCAACCATTCAATGGATTAGCATGAAATTTTGCATGCATAATCTCTTTGGGTAGGTCCCTTGATGTGGCACATTTTGTATGAATCTGTTGTGTGGTTTCTGAGATACAGAGTAACAAAAATCCCTAAATTTACATGTTTTTTGATGTTACTTTGTCCACCTGTATCTCAGAAACTGTTTTAGATTGTGGTCTGAAATTCTCAGGATAGAAAGCCTTTATCTCACAAATGTGCCTTTTGGTGAAAAAATATTAATCCTTTCCAACGTTATTACATTTTGCAATTCCCATTATTTTCAACAGGAAATTATAGATGTTTAGGATGAAAAAGGATCCTGTGTCACAGGAGAGTAATCCCTTTTTGCAGATGGGTCATCCTATGTAGCAGGAGGGAAATTCTTTTTCATGGATCTGCTATTTTGTTTTTTCACTTAGCGAGATAAAGAAAACACAAAAATGAATAGATTTAAATACAAACAAACATCAAAACCTAGCTAAATGGGACCCATTTAGCTACAGTACATTTTGATGTTTGTTTTTAAAATTATGGCAAGAAATACCTTTTCAGGGTACCCAAAATCCTGGGGTGCTCAGCTTAATGAGAGGAGCACTTCTCCCACATTCTCTGTATGAGAACAGCAGGATTTTCTTGACTTCTGTAGCCCCAGCTAGAACTTGTGCTGCTGGCTGCTGTTTGAGCTGTGAGTTGCCACGTCCCTGGTATCTAATGGCACCCCCATCCTCCTGCCACCCTCCCTGTTATTTTATTTTGTGCCGTGGTGTCTAGTGGTGTCTAGTGGCACCCCCCACACTTACAATCACTGCATCATATATTTTTTTTATTCCCTGGTATATAGTGTAACCCCCCACATTTCTGATAGCTGTCCCCATATTTTATGAATAGTCCCTGGTGTCTAGTGGCATGCCCCATCCTTCCAATTGCTGTCTCTCTGTTCAGTTCTTGTAATAAAGAAAATGGTCTTGATGGGATTTTTTTATTTTTAAAGCAGTGAAAAAGAAATTGGTTCCTCACCAATTGGACCCCCACCCCTAACTCCCACAGTACAGTTACCACCCCTTATCCCCCAGTACACCCCCACTCACCCAGACAGGTTACATTATGAAGATGCACTCTCCAACTGAAGAGACATCTTGCAGCTGGAACCAACAACCGCAATATGAGAAACTAAAGTAAATATGGTTCAGTGTATTTCAATGGGGTTTCAACTTTTATGCATAACTCAGCCATTTTTCGAGAATTTGGCCCCAAATTTTCAACATGGCCTTTTGAGGACCCCTCCTCATGAAAAATGTGACTGTCCTACAATATTTCAGATGCACAGTGGAGTAATTTTTGGCATCTTGCACATAATACCTTTAAAGATGCCCGTAGTTCTTTAATATAAACTAAAATCCTACATCTTTGGTATAGAACCCCCTCTGTGCTTCAACAAATGGGCCTATTAAATAATAATAACTGCTGGTGCTGTACTTTGGCCAATGCAGATCGACTGCATATCTTGTGGTTGTGTGCTCCCATTAATAAGCTCTGGCATAAAGTCTAGTTACTTGCCTCCAGAGTAACAGGACAAAAACTACCTTTTGACCCCAAGCTATTCCTTCTAGGCATCCTTATCCTCAATAGCTCTCTCCTCTTACATGCACATTTTAGATGGCTAAACATACTTTCTCTTCTGGTCAAACATCTGATTCTTATGAAATGGAAATCAGCTCTGGTGCCTTCTCTTTCAGATGTTCTTCAAAACCTTTCTCAGTATGCTTCCCTAGACCGATTATCTCATGTTACTCATAACCCACTCACTGTATATGACAGATGTT
Source organism: Neoceratodus forsteri (assembly GCA_016271365.2). Lineage (NCBI taxonomy): Eukaryota > Metazoa > Chordata > Ceratodontiformes > Ceratodontidae > Neoceratodus > Neoceratodus forsteri. The sequence goes on along the minus strand of CM028136.1, from coordinate 126,566,388 downwards.
GGCAGGATTACTTCAAATACATTAAACCTAGTTCTTCTAGACCTTAATTCTTAGGGATATTTAGCCCTCTTCTTATTTTGCTCTCAGATTAGGTTTTCCAGAAGTTTTTGTGCACCAATATCTTCTCTTTTTTCCCTCCTTCTCTATTTTCTTCCTCTTTCCTTCCCTTATTCCTTGCTTTTCTCTCTTCTTTCTTTCCTTGCATACTTTTCTCTTATCGTTACCTCTCCATTACTGAACACTGTTCATATTACCACATTTATCACTTTTTGTATTTTACTGAATGCCTTGCCATAGCCTGCCCTAGCATTTATTTTGTACATAGTTGCCATTTATTATTCTATAATACTCTATTTATTGTAACCCTTTTGCTTTCCACTTATAACCTGTCTAGGTTTGTGTTTTATTATCAATACATGTATATAAGGCTTCTCCAATATGTTTACTCTAAATACTGTGTTTAAGTGATATTTTGTACCTTATATGGAGGATATTCATCTATTGTATAAGATGTGTGCTTTCTTATACAGTAAAATTTAAATAAAAAGAAAAAATGAAAAAATGTGACTGTCATTCCGCAGCTTGGTGAATTCACCTTTTGGGCAAGATTTGCCTAATGGCAGTCATATTATTAATGGGGTGAGGTAATAAGAAGACTATGTTAAAAATTGTGTTTCAAAATCTTTAAAAATGGCAAAGTTATGACCATTCAAATTTTGACCACAGATTTTCAATGTAGCCTTTTAATTACCCCACCTCATGTATGTCACAGCTGTCATTTTTCAAATACTGGAAACATGTGTTTTTACACCTGTGGTGTAGAATGGTGCTGCAATTGCACAGAATTATGTTTTGGTGGGGATTTGAAAATTTTCTGAAAGGGTACATGTGGTGGGATAATAAGATGGTTATGCTGACAATTTGATCACTGTTTTCCTATAAATGAAAGCACAGGACCCAGAGGATAATCATGGAGCATGGGAGCACAGGACCCAAAGAGGCCTGTGCTCCCACAGGTAAATAAGCATACAAGTAAACTATCTGAAAAAGTCTGTAAATTCATTGCAAAAAAACTTCTTTAATGCATCAGTTAGGACTGCCATTACAAAAGTAGGGAAATGTGACATTAGGGTTTCCAACCCTAACACCCTACACCCAACCTGCACACACCAGCAGGTGTCGGGGTATACCATGGGGTCGTCAGCCCTAACACTCACCCAGTTCTGCTATACTGTACCCATCTCAACTTAGTTACTTATGGAACGAGGTAAGTGTTAGGGCTGATGACTGCAAGGCACCCCCCCGATGCCTGTTGTTGTGTGCAGGGTGGGGTTTGGGTGTTAGGGCTGGAAACCCTAATGCTACATTTCCATACTTTTGTCACAGCAGCCCTAACTGATGCATTAATGAAGTTTTTGCAATGAATATATATATATATATATATATATATATATATATATATATATAAATATATATATATATATATATATATTATAAGGCTACATTTGTGCCCTGTAGTTAGTTCAGCCTTCACTTCTATGTTAAACTTGAAATTTTTCACTTTAATAACTTTGCGACCATTCAAGTGATTCACATGAAAATGTGAAGGTGCCATTGGGGGCCAAAGGTTACTTGATGTGGCAAGTTGCATTCTGATCAGATGTGTGGGTGCGGAGATACAGAGTCTCAAAAAATGTGAAAATGACTGTTTTGGCCAAATTCTTTGTCATGCCATTGCTCAGAAACGGTATGGCATTTTGGTCTTAATATTTTAGGCTAGAAAGGTCTTGGGTCAAAGATGTGCCTTTTGAAGATTTGGAGAAGAAATGTTAATCTGTTCTAAAGTTATTAAATTTCTAAGTTTCCCATTATTTACCATAGGACCAGTTTGATGTCAGCCTCAAAAAAGGATTCTTTATCACAAATGCGGAATCCTATTTTGCAAATGGGGGGATCCTTTTTCGCAAATGCGGAATCTTTTTTCATGCTGCCACCATCTTGTTTTCAGTTAGCAGTGACAACATTAAATAAAAAAATACACAAGTTTAGTAGACAACAACAGTTGTCTTTACTTAATCAGGACCCAAGGAATCTAAATCTGGGGTTAGTTTTCCAATAAGTTTCTTAGAAATGTGTTTTTTTTTACATGTAGAAATCCTGTTCTGCAAATTGCAAAAAAAAAAAAAAAAATGAAACAGGATCCTTTTTCACAATTTGCTAAAAAGGATCTTCTTTTCCCACAAATTGCGAAAAAAAAAACAATGGAACAGGATTATTTTTCACAATTTGTGAAAAAGAAACTTTAAGACAGCTGTTTCATTGTCACTCCACAGTTAGGAAATGTTTTTTGATTTTCGTCTGAAATTCCGAGTACAAAGGGCTTACCCACAGATGTGCCTTTTGCTACTTTGATGTAAATATATTTCTCTGCTGTGGAGTTTTTGGGGTTTAAATTTTGCTTTGTTTCCCATAGGATAACATTGTAATGTGAGGTGCACACAGTTGTTTCTTTGTCACTCACCATGAAGAAACGGTTTGCAAGTTTGCTCTAAAATTTTCAAGGTACAAAGGACTTGCCCCACTGATGTGCCTTTTTCTGGTATCCTGAAAATATATTAATTTTGTGTTGAGTTACACAGGTTTCAAATTTTGCTGTGTTTGCTTTATTTTATTTGAATTTTGGTAACCGGGTAAGCCCACTGAGACCATGCAGTCCTTTTTTCAGGGGCAACCCAGGGGAATGTATATAGGATAAAACAGTATGCAACATACACAGATGCACAGAGCTGTACAAAATCACAGTTAACATAAAAACAGTTGTCTCAAGGTACTGCAAATTAACAGGGCAAAGAGTACAACTAGAGAGTTATAGTAAAATATACAATCTACAACAGTGTTCCCTACAAAAGTTCAATTACCGTAAATGGTTATGGACGATAAGTGAATTGAGCTTTAGAGTTGTAGGAGGATCAGGATAAGAGCGGGAGCCTGTGAGTCTAGAGAGGCAGATACAGGCACCAGAAAAAGCAAGGTGATTATACAGGGCAAGTTTGAAGTGAGGGATGGTAGAGCAGGAGAGGATAGATGGGAGGAGGGAGTACCAAGCAAAAGGGTCAGTGAAGCAAAGGATCTTCTGCCTGCTGATAGAAGTGTCTTAGGTAAGTCTAGAAGTGGAAGAGAGGTAGAGCAGAGGGACCATCTAGCCTGTTTTCATACTATGATGTTGGATAGCCTTAGTGGAGAGTGGAGATGTGTGAGCTTAAAGGTAAGACAAAATGAGGTGTACTGGAATTTGTATTCCAGTTGTAGCCAGCCCAGAGATGCTAGTACAGAGCAATGGTGTTGGTGTGAGGCTGCTCCAAGTGCAAAGCACCCGATCTTATTATAAAGTTGTTCCAGTAGGTTTGTTAGAAAGGCCTTGATTGATAGGAATAATGGAGCCCCGTAAGATAGCTGCGGTAGCAGTAATGATTTTAAGGCAGGATGCCGTAGATAGCAAGGGAAGAAGATGGTATTACAGACTGATCTTTTGGTGTATAGTGTTGGTGGTTTTGTGGATATGGGCCTCAAAGGGGAGGTTAGGATCAAGCAAGATGCCCAGGTTTTTAAAGGAATGTACTGTTTCAAGGGGTTCCCCATTAATTGAGCAGATGTAGAGTAGAGAATTGAGGGCAGCTTTAACGGAAGGTGGATGGAAAAGCATAGCTTTACTTTTTTTTTTGTGTTTACTAGTAGGTTATTTTCAAAGAACCATGCCTCTAATTGTTGGAAATCAGATTACAGGTGCTGAATGAGCCATTGGGTATCAGGTGAGGAATGGTATAAAATAGCATTGTCTACGTAAAGTTGAATGTATGCCCCACCACAGAAGCCTGGAAGCTTGTTAATAAATAACAAGAAGAGTAGGAGGCTCAGGATGGATCCTTGGGGGACTCCATGGGTAATTTGTCTGAATGAGGATTGGCAGTTGCCCCATTTTACACTTTTGGAGTGACTGGATAAGTAGCCATGGAGCCAGAATATGGATGGCTGATCAAGACTCAAGAAATCTAACTTCTTTAACAGCAGTGCATGGTTCACCAGGTCAAAAGCCATGGTGAGGTCGACAAAGATGGCCCCTGTTGCTAGTCCTTGGATGAAGGCATGGTAAATGTCAGCAGTGACTTTGATAAGTGCTGAGAGAGTACTGTGAGTTTTGCAAACACCATGCTGGCAGAGTGACAGGAGTTGGTGTTATTTGAGGTAGTCTTGCAGTTGATTGTATATGATTCTTTTTTGAACCTTAGCAAGGTGACAGAGAATTGAGATTGGACTTTTTCAATGGGTGTGGCCAACCCCAGCCCTTTGTGGCTAGGGATTACTAGCACCATTTTTCATTTTGAGGATACCATTCCTTCAAAAAAGGATCATTAATCAAGTTTCTAACTGTCAGTGCAAGTGCTGGTGCTCCCCATTTTAGGAACCTGGGCTCAATTGAGTCATGGCTGGGAGAGCCATGCTCCTTCCAGTTTTGGAGTAGCCCGAGGACCTCTTTTTGGGTACCTAGTTTGACATGGAATTGCAGTGATGTGTGCCTAGAGGGGTTTGTGACTGGAGATAGTTGGTGTCCTTGATTGGTAGCGAAGTGGGTTACGTTGTTGCTAAGGTCTGTGAAGAAATTGTTAAAGCCATCCACTATTGATGTGGGATCTGATAGTACTTTGTCCTTTGTTAAAAGTGAGTCAGGGCAGGTGGATGTTTTACCTTTGAGAAGGGAGTTTATCGGGGCCCAGAATACTTTGGGGTTACTGAGATTTTCCGTTTGAGTAGAGCTGTAGTGGGTCCTCTTTGCGTGATTTATTTTTGACTTGCATGAATTTCTGAGCTGTCTGTAAGCATGCCAGTCTGAGGGGAGAGTAGTTTTTTTGTGTGTTTTCCAGGCTACATTGTGTTTTGACATGTAGTTTCTTATGTCTTTTGTCAGCCATGGCGCTTTAGCACTTCTGGATCTATGTTGGGTAAATGGTGCGTGTCTGTTAATTATCACAGTGACAGTGTCTATTAAGTATTCCAGGGCTTGGTCAATGGTGGGCAGGGTACATATGGGGTCCCAGTTTGCAGTAATAAGTGAGTTGAGGAAGGATGCATGATTAAAGGATGTCATATTTCGAGATTCTACAATTTAGGGAGGAGGGTTTGGGGAGTTATTCCTCCAGATATAATAGACTGATGAGTGGTCACTGATACTGTGAAGTAAAATACCTGAGGCAATTATTCTATGAGCACAGTTAGATATGATCCAGTCTATGAGGGAGTGGTTTCCCATTCTATTATTCCTTCTTGTGGGTTTGGTGATGTGTTGAGTTAGATTGGCATCATCCAGTCTGGACTGGACTGTGCTTTTGTTACTGGCTGACCAATCAATGTTGAAATCCAGACACAATATTAGTTCTTGTGGTGGAAGCTCAGAGCAGGAAGAGATGATGTTAGGCAGGGCTACAGTAGCAGTCCTGTGTGGTAAGTAGGTACAACCTACAATTATTTTTTTGGTGTTGACTATGGTTAAAGAAACAAAGATGGATTCTGTGTGTGATGCTAGGGAGGCTGAGGGTGTAATTTTGGTGGCAGCAGGGTTTGACTTGGTATATAAGATAACACTGCTACCTCTTTTACCAGTCCTGTCCTGCCTGAAAAAAGCATACCCAGGCAGGGCCACTTTGTGTTGGAGGAAGGAGGGTTTTAACCAGGTTTCAGTGACACCGAGTGCTGTTGGATTGAAGAAAGTAACCCAAGCGTCAAGCTCAGGCATTTTAGGATGCAGGCTCTGACAGTTCAGGTGCACTATTTTGAGGCCCTTAGTATTATTCTATATGATGGTTGGGGTGGGAGAGGTGGGATAGTACTTACAGCTGACTGGCTTCCACATCTCAAGCTAGCTGGAGTCTATAGAATAAGTGGAGCAGTGTACGTCAGGGGGCTAAGGGTGAGGGTCTTGATTTTTCTGGGTTTTATAGTAGGCACTAGTATGTGGCTATGTAGCCAGAATCATAGGTTGATAGTATTCTTTTTTGTCAGGCAGGGAAGTGGGAGTAGTCCCAGGGAGCGGTCATGTGGTGTGTTCTGTGGTGGGATTCAGAAGCACTGTTCTTGGTAGCATTTGTGTGCCTTATTGGTGCATAAGGAGATGAACAGATCACAGGGCATGAATATGAGAATATATAATGTGGCAAAAAGCCTGTCCTAGGAGCCGCATTGCTCATGGGAGAAAATAGGCAAGAGAGTTTAAATGTGCTCTTTGGGTAGGTGAAGGGGCTAGACACAGAGAATAGCAGTTAAATAATAATACAAAGGAGGAGGTAAAAGGAAAGTTTGAAGAAAGGTGGGTGGGGAAATAGTGAGCTGCTAAGTTAAGGATGGGATACACTTTATTCACTGAGGTTAGTATTACTTGAATGATATGAGTGAGTCATAGTTGAGGTTTTGAACAGTAGTGTCCCTCTACTGGTAAAACTGTATAACAAGCCAATGGGAAAGTGGGTAGATAGACATCCAATCACAGACTACCAGTATAGCTATAAGAGTAAGTATTCAGACTGGGCTGGTGGGAGGGAGGGAGGTGGGAGGGGAGGTACCATGAAGCAGCAGCGGGAACAAACTGTGAGTTGGGAGAGAGAGAGAGAGAGATAGTGAAAGAGTTAATTACTCACTCTGAGTCTGAGAGAGCAGACTGAATTAATTTTAAAATGTTGTAGCAAACAGAATGAAAATTAAAGGCTCCTGTAGCAAACAGAAAGAAATTCAAAGCTCTGAGTACAGGGGCTGTATCTAAATTAATTTGGAGTTTGTAGAAAGAGTCCAGCAAAAAGACGTCAAATTTAAAAACAGGATAACGAGAGAGGTGTAGTCTACGAGCGGGTCCTATAGCTTCATACCTTTCAGGTTGCTGACTGGCTGGTGGTGAGCTACTCCATGGGCAGAATGCCCAGCTCTGGCAGGGGGGGGTTGGGGTTGTTGGCTGGCAGATGAAGAGCTGCTTCATGGGCAGAATGCCCAGTTCTGGTGGGGGGGGGGCTTTTAGGTTGCTGGCTGGCAGGCGGGGAGCTGTTCCTTGTGCAAAATGCCCGGCTGTGGCAGAGGGGCTTTCAGGTTGCTGGCTGGTGGGCAGGGAGCTGCTCCATGTGTGGAATGCCCAGCGCTGGCAGGGGGGCTTATGGGTTGCTGGCTGGAGGGTGAGGAGCTGGTCCATGTGTGGAATGCCAAGCTCTGGCAGGGGGGCTTTCAGGTTGCTGACTGTTGGGTGGAGAGCTGCTCCATGGGTGGAATGTCCAGATCTGGCATGGGGCTTTTGGGTTGCTGGCTGGCAGGCGAGGAGCTGGTCCATGGGTGAAATGTCCAGCTCTGGCTGGAGAGGGGGCTGAGGGATATAAGAAAACATTGCAATGTGAAGTGTTTCTTTGGCGCTGCACACTAGTGGATGGGAAAGCACAGCCCAGAAGACCCTGTACTACCACAGGTAAACAAGGATACCACTACTAGAGATGTGAAGTAAAACTTCACCTGCAAATTGTGCACAAAATGCTGAAAATTCACACTTCGCGAAATTCTGGTCGACCCATGGAACTTTGCTAAACACAAATTACATGAATTTTGAGGTGCAATTTGCACATTAGTTCTTTGATGCATGCAATTTGCAGGCAAAGCATGAGATTAGTGGGCAAAATTTCTATATACTGTAGATAGACAGACATTTATTATAGGGGCACAGTCATGCTCCTATAACTAGAGTTAAGTAGTCTGTTTAATGTTACACCTCAAAATTTTGCACTTTAATAACTTTGCAACTGTTGAATGAATTTGCACAAAATTTGGTGTGTGCTATGCTGTGGGGTAGTTTTCTTGATGTGATAAGTTTTGTTCTGGTTGGATGTGTGGATTCTGATATACAGATAGTGAAACAAGTAAAAAGACACCCTTTTTTGTGGTTTCTTCCTCCTCACCTTGTGACCAGGTGGTGTGGAATGTATATGTTATTGCTTTATGGTAGAATGAACTTTGGTTACAGAACATACAGTTAAATTTTGGTTCAAAAATATTAATCTTTTGCAAAGTTATTAAGTTTTTAAAGTTTCCATTATATCCTATTGGAAATTCCCTTTTCTGGATAGATGTATAAAGCTCATCAGAGGATTTGCTCTCAAAGAAAAGGATTCAGTCTCATGAGAGTGTTTCTTTTTTGCAAGACCTGAAATCCTTTTTCGTGAGGAAAAAATCTATTTCTGCAAGCTGCCATTTTGTTTTTTTTCCACCAACTACAAAAGGTGGAAAATACATAAAACTGGCGATATTTTTAAAAGCAAATATCAGAACCTTGCTAAACTGGACCAGTTTAGGTAGATTCTGATGTTTGTTTTAGAAAACTGTGCCTTTTTCAGGCACCAAAAATCTCTGGTGCCCAGCATACTGAGAGGAGGGCTCAACTGATTTTCTTCTGCAAGCCCTCCTCCTGCATCCACAGTGGAGCATTTTTAATTTATAAACTTTGACTCTGTTAAATAAAAGCTGGACAATGGATCATGAACTATGGAACCCAGCCAACAGCAACAAACAGAGGGAGGAGGAATTTTAAACTTAGCCAAGGGCCTATCTATTGTGTGCCCCATGGAGCAACAAAAGGTGCCAACTTTTAAACCTTTTGTCTGGCTCCTAATTTCAATTAGGCATCTGCCCATGTATTTCCAGAAGCTGCTGGAGCAAAACAGGGGTTGGAGGGCTTCACTGATTTTCTTCTGCAAGCCCTCCCCCTACATCCACAGTGGAGCATTTTTTATTCATAAATGTTGACTTTGTTAAATAAAAGCAGGACTCACCCCCACCCCCCCAATCTCATCCCTACTCTAAAGTGTGAAGCTGTTTTAATAAAATTAGATATTCTATTGTAAAATGCAAACAAAATAAAACAACTACACTTATTTGCCTGATGATGCATGCTGTCACACATCACACCTCTGCCAGTAATCATCAATACTATTGATAGGCTTCTGTTTTGCAATTGGACCAATAGTAGCTGTAAAAAAAGACAAACAAAAAAAAAACACAATATTGGCTGATGCTCTGTGAGGTGCTCCAGTAGTTCTGATTTGAAAAAAAAAATTGTCATGATATCCCATTTTTTGTTTGCTCTTTCTGTTGAAATACACAGTAAAATATAAAGAGCATTTCATCTGGTGCTGCATGATTGTGCTAGTAATCATCTGAACTACTGTTATGCTCCCGTTCTGTACCATGATCTTTCATAGTATCAAAATAAAAAAAAAACATTCTGGTCTGATGCTGCTTTATGTTTGCCATTATTTTTGATTGGAAAACATACAGTTTTTCACTGTCTTTTGTTTTTCCCAGATCAGACTGTGGAAAAACAGATAATAATGACAAGTATTTTTGTCTGATGCTGCATGATTGTGCTAGTAATTATCTGCATTATTGTTATGCTTCTGTTCTGTACCAGGATCTATCGTAGTATCAAAACAAAAAAAGCATTCTGGAATTATGCTGTGTGATAGTAGCCAGTATTTCTAATTGGAAATCTCATGGTTTTTTATTGCCCCTGCCTTTTTCTTAGACAGAACTATATTAAAACACTATAAAAAATTAATAACATTTTTGGGTGATGCTGCACGATTGAAGAAACTCTATCTGCAGGTTAAACTATGTACTATTTATTTTTTCCCCAATTTTACCTGCTCCGATTGTAAAAAAAAAAAAAAACATAATCGGACTGATGCTACATGTCTGCCACTTTTTAGTTATCCCTGGAGTCTAGTGATACCCATCCTCACCCCCAGAATTTTTCTACCCAGTTTGTTGGTGGTTAGTAGCATCCCCCACCCTCCCAGGAGTATTTTTACCTAAAAATAAGAAAACAGTCCCTCATTGTCTTTTATATTTTTTTTGTGTAACCTGTAAAAAAATGGTCCATCACTGATCTTACCCCACCCCCACCTGACTTTCCACTGAGCACCCACCTCCCCACACCCCCGTGATGTCATAACAGACTGTCATTCACCCAAAGTGGTCCCAGTTTTGAGACCTGCTCCACTGATCGAAGACACGTCTTGCTGATGGAACTGGTGACTGCAATATGAACTAAGGTAAATGCACTTCAATGTATTTCAATGGAGGGAAGTTCAACTTTTAGCAATAACTCAATAACTCAGCTGTTTTTCTTGATTTGGGTCCCAAATTTTCAACACGCCCTTTTGGGGACTCCACCTCATGAATAATATGACTGTCATTAAAGCAACTCCCACTGGAAAGGTGATTTTGCATTCAGTTGGCAAAATCACCTTCACAGTGGGATTTGTGTAACGACAGTCATGTTGTTCATGTGATGGGGTCATAAGAAGGCTTGGCTGTTTTATAAGCAGTCATTGCAATATTGTTACACACGCTCGTGACGCTGGAAATTTTCAACATTTTCACCCCATATTTTCAACTTAGTCTTTTTATTAAACAGCTTCATATACAGTCATTTTTCAAATTCTGTCCAAAAAGTGTTTTTATGCCTGTGGCTCAGAATGGCATTGCAGTTGTGCAGAATTATGGTTTGGCAGGGATCTGAACATTTTCTGTATTAGGTAGATTCAATGAGGTCATAAGAAGCCTATCTTGAAAATTTGGGGTCACAATTATTTACAATGCACAGTTGTGACTATTTGTCGCAATTTCGCTATGCCTGCTCGTAACTTTTAGAATTTTAAATATTTTGAGGCAACATTTTCAACATAGCCTTCTTATTACACCACCTTATGTATGTCATAGTTGTAATTTTTCAAATCCCATCCAAAATGTGTTTTTGCACCTGTGCTGTGGATTGGTGTTGTGCTTGAGTGGAGTTACGTTTTGGTAGGGATTGAAAAATTTTCTGCACCATGAACATGAGGTGGGGAAATAATATGGCTATGGTGACAATTTAGTCATAGAATCATAGAAATGTGGTGGCAGAAAAGGGCCCTTTTTGGCCCAAGTCTGCCCCTTACTCACCGCCCTACTTTCTCCCCTTGTCGAAGGATTCCCCCCTCTGTCCACTGGTCAACCCCATGTGTCTGTCCCATGCCCTCTAGAATCCCTTCACTCTTTCAGCCCTCACCACCTCTCCCAGTAATCTGTTCCAGGGCTCCACAACCCTCTCAGTGAAGTTGTGCCCCCTCACATTGCCCCAAACCTTCCTCCTTCTAATCTTAGACTATGACCCCTAGTTCTATCAACTACTTTTCTTTTGAATAAGCTCCCCACATGTTATTAATCCCCTTCATTACTTAAATGTTTCTATCAAGTCCCCCCTCTCCTTTCTAGTCTCCAGTGGTACAGATCCAACTCCCTCAACCTCTTCTCATAGGGCTTCCCATGAAACCAATGCACCATCTTGGTGGCCCTTCTCTGAACCCTTTCAATCCCAACTGTGTCCTTGCATAGGTAAGGTCTCCAGAATTGGACACCATACTCCAAGTGAGGCCTCACCATAGATTTGTAAAGTGGTACCAGCACCTCTCTCCTTCTGCTTGTTAAGCCTTTCCTTATACACGCAAGAATTCTATATGCTTTGCCCGCCGTCTTGCTGCATTGGCTCCCCCACTTTAAGATTACCTGAAATTATAATCACCAGATCCCTCTCCTGCTCAGATGCCTTAATTTCACCCCCCCCCCCAGTGTGTAAATCACTTGTGGGTTATTTTGACCCATGTGCATTACTGTGCACTTTTTGGCATTGAATTTCAGCTGCCAGATTTCCGACAACCCCTCCAGCAATTATTCTTCTTCCCTCATAGCCTCCAACCCCCCCCAGGGTGTCCACCCTATTGCAGATCTTTGTATCATCTGCAAATGTCAGACTTTCCCTTGCAGACCCTCCGCTATGTCAATATAGATGTCAAAATTTGCTGACTGTTCTACTATAACTGGAAGCGCAGAGGGGCCGGAGGTCCTTGTACTTCAACAGCTGGATACACATACCCATCTATGGAAGGATGTAGTGCAGGGTCCGAAGGACGCTGTGCTCTCACAGTAAAATAAGGATACGATTATATTATCTCAAAAAGTAAGGAAATAAATTGCAAAAAACTTTGTCAATGTATCAGTTAGGGTTAAAGTGACAAAAGTAGGGAAATTTAGCATTAGGTTTTCCAACCCTAGCACCCCATTCCCCACCCTGCACAGACCCACAGGCTGGGAAGAAGGGGGCTATCTTGGGGCTGTGAACCCTAATGCTCACCCTATTTCATTACAAAATTAGATGACTTGGCTACAGCATAGGAGAATGAGTTGAAGGTTAGGGTTCACAGCCCCAAGACAACCTCCTCCCCCGACTGTGGGTCTGTGCAGGGTGGGGAATGGGGTGTTAGAGTTGGAAACCCTAATGCCACATTTCCCTAATTTTTTTTTTGCTTTAACATATATGTATATATTACACAAGGGGAAGGTTGTGTAAAGGGAAGGGTGCGGGGAGGCTAGGGAAGATCAGGGAAAATAAAAACAAGAAACTGAAAAACAAACAATCCATTTTCAGATGTATTAAACTTCATTTAAAATATATGGCTCATTTTAAAGATCCCTAATTTACCACTATGGTGGGTTTTGAACAATGCTGCATATGTAAACAAGCTAAAAGGTGCTTTATTTCATGAGAAGATATAGGTTGGCTGCTAGATTAATACAGCTGATCTGCTGCAAGTTAATATATAGAGAATAATGCATGGGGCGGTGTGCATTACAAGAATTTAACATACCCCAGGGATGTAGGATGCTAGATAACCCCCTCAAGTAAAGCTTGAGGGGTTTATAAAAGCATCCCACACCCAGGGTGTATATTAAGTTGAAGTAATGCACACCACCCCATACCTTATTTTATATAACAACTGACCATCCTAATTTGCAGTTATGTACTGCGGTTTGTTGAAATCTTATAGTTACAGTAAACAGTATAAGCTTAATATACATTCTAACAGAGGCTTTTGTGAAGAATAATGTAAATTTAATCAAGTGCACACTTACTTGTATCAGTAAAGTGAAGAGATTGAATCTGAAGTGGGGTTGTAAGTGTAATCAGTAGTCATTTGAAAAAAAATGTTATTGCCTGTTCTAAGATACAACTGATGAATGCTTATTAAATCTGACTCTTAAGTGAAAGTAGATCAACATTTGAACAGTAACAAAAATGTTCTCTTTGCTCTGATTTGGCGCTTTTGATCATGATTTGACTTTGGAGTCTCTGGAGGTACCTGTTGAAATATAAGGGATAGTTTTCTTTTGTGAGTGTGGAGCGGAACTGTAAATAAGACATTGTGTACTGAGAAACTTGGTGTTTTGATTTATTTTACTTTCCCAAGTTAAGCGAGACTTTTGTAAGGGGGGGTAGCTAGGCACATCTCTCAGTGCGGCATTTTGAATATGGCTGAAACCATGCATTTGAGAGAGTGTCTCATGTTTTAGGTTTACAGACAGAAAGCATGTGAAAGTTGTAATAACTGGTTGTTGTTATGGAAAATAATGGCTGGCTCCTTACATTCAAAAAAATTGCCAGTTATTATACCATTTTAATTATGTATCGGACCAACCATGAATAATATTCCTTGTACAGGACACCTTCAAGTAATGTGGAGACATATTGGCCAACCCTTTGAACACCCCCCATTATCTAAAGGGAACTTTGCATGTGGAAAATTGCAAATTTGGCAGCACTATTAAGAAAGGTAACAATGGTAAATAAGGCAACAAAAGTAAATTATTTCATCAATTGTGTCATGTGTAGTGGTTATCATGATCTCCTAACACGTAAAAGGTCCCCAGTTTGAAACTAGGTGGAAACATTTATATAAGGGTAAGACAATGTTTTGAAAAAGAGATGTGCAAGAACAAGGGGACACAATTTGAAGATAGAGGGGGGAACGGCTCAGAGGAAATGCGAAGAAGTATTTTTTCACAGAGATGGTGGTGGATGCATGGAACAGCCTTCCTGAGGAGGTTGTGGGGTCTAAAACTGTGGGAGAATTCAAGATTGCATGGGACAGCCATAAAGCAATTATTGTGGGGGCGTAGGAAGAAATAGGCTGTTGGTTAACTAGACTCTGCAGCTTATCTTGTAGGTAGGGAAATGGGCAGACTAGGTGGGCCAAGCGGTCCTTATCTGCTATCAGAGTCTATGTTTCTATGTTTCTGTGACCAACATTGCAGTATGTACATGTAAGGTGTTTTGTACAAAGAAGACAGTGAGACCTTTTAAAAAGAATGTATTGGAGAGCATTTATTGGCAGTTGATAAAGGAACAGAGCCAAGAGCTGTTATATGCCATGTAAAATGGGAGGGCAGGTCACTGTTTTATGTTCCAAGGGATTAAACAAGTTTAAATAGCAGCACGGGTGGGGATGCCGATAACAAACTCCTTAGAAAGGAGATGTATGGGCAATATACTTTTTGAGTTTGTAACCCACCTGGTTTAAATGAGAACTCTCAAATGGGACCTTTTTTAAAATAATGTACTTAGATCAGGATAAAATGCATATGTAACTCCCCTACAAATTGAGGTTTACTGCAATGTCTTCCTGGGATCCTTAATGCCCACTGTCAGGCTGGTGTCCTGTCTTAGGAAGTGCTATCTATTTGTATGAGAGTGCCCTAGTGAGACTCTGGGCCTGTCTCTTAAGAGCTTGGTTAATCTGTGTTTAGAAATTAGTATGCACTGGGTCTGAGTGATTTAAGGCTTGTGACTGGCCAGACAGTCTGATATTTAGCTCCATTCTGCAGTCGCTATTTGCACAGAGGGAGCCTTCTCAGAAACTGTGATTATTTGCTGCTTATATGCTGTTATTGTAATGACAGAGAAGTTTGCCTAACCTGCTTTGACTGCAGCTTTAACATTTGGATGGGAACCACCATGTTAGGTTCTGGACTTCCAGTATTTGGACCAATCCAACCACTGTAGATCTAAAATGGAGACTGTCCCCAGGGGTCTTGTCAGAAGGAATTCTGTAGGTTTTGTAGTTTTAATTTTTGCTGCCTAAACAGGCCTGGAGGGGAAGTCCATACTGTGACTGACAGTTCCTTCAGCCAACAGAACCTTTTGGATTACAAAGGAAATAGTCAGAACTGCCAGAGGCAGTGGATCAGTTAAAGAAGGGAGTTGAAGAGTGAACAGCTCAAGCTTTCGAGCAACTACTCCCAGAACAAGTGTAGGGGAATCGGCTGAAAGAGGCTTATCTGGCCTGCCTGCCTGCCACATTCTCCTGCCAGTGAACTGCAATTTGCAGAAGTCAGATCTGGTTCTGATTTCCATGTTTGGATTCTGCAGCAGAAGAAAGAAGAAGTTTGATATTGTGACTTGGGGTTTGGACAGAAGACTTGCTCCAAAAGCGATCAACCTGCCATGGATTGAAATGTTTGCGTAGTGAAGCTGTAATTTGCAGCTAGACTGTATCTGAACTGTTGCATAGAGAATTGATTTAAATATGCTGAATGTGTTTCGTGGGTTGCAAATTGGTTCCCCATTGTAGAATCTTTTACACCAGCTGGAGGCTTCACCAGCAGACAATCACAAACTAGTGCAGAACTGTTCATCCCACCTGGGTCTTGCCACCTAGGCCTAGGCTGCTACTCCCACATCAGAGACCATCTTGGTGAAAAGCCTGCTTGGGGATTCTTCCCCCTGCACAACACCATCGAGCAGGTAGCGACCACCAGGAGGTGAGTCATGTCGGCCCCACTTCCCTTGGCTTTCCAGATCATCACTACAAGGTCTACATCTTGCCTGTCCTGCATCCTGGTCTTTGTAGCGTGAGTACAAGCCAGCATAGCTCCCTGCAACAACAGCCAAAATCATTGCGGCACCATCTAATTGTTTTCTTGTTCTGGGTTATTGCAACGGACTGAGCCATCCGTCTTGGATAACAAATACAGTCATACCTGGGTATTCCAGACACGTTCGTCATCTTGGTAATGCATCCGGATTACCAACATATGGACAACCCAAACATAAAGTGAGATGTAAAAGAATGTGTTTTATTAACACCAGTTGAAAAAACTCTATTAATAAATAAATAATAAGCAGCATAATGTGTAGCAGCAGCACTAATATCATCTATGTGGGCAGGCTGAGATGGAGATCATAGTGACCTACCTTGAGGGGGTGGGGGTGGATGACTGCAGTGTAGGGCATAGTGCATACCTATTCAGAATCAACAGACAAGTCATTAAAATACTCAGTGATTTGATTTTGTTTGCAAGACATTATAGACTGTGTGGAAATAAATTTCTTAAGGTCTAACAGAGAGTCTTCATGCTTTTGGGCTTTATCTGTAGGCTGTTGTTCGAGATAGCTCAGCAAACAGCTGACATGATTAAACACTGCAGATGCTGAAACAGGTAGAGGGGGTGCATCTGACAGGGTATCTTGTGAATTCGGTACCTCCTCGTCTTCCTCATCTGTGTCTGCATTCGTTTTTTGGCATACAATATTAAGGATGTCTGCATATGTCAGAAGTGGTGCAGTTTCAAGTTCATCTTCAGCTGAAATGTATTGCTGTGCCATGAGTGAATGCACAAAAGATGATGGCAAGCGCTGAATTAGAACCTGTAGTTCCATCAGTTCAGTGGCAGGTAGAGCTGCTTCTACCTCATTATGCTTTCCGAGTCGAACACGGGTGAAGGACTTTGTATCACTAGAAGCTGACAACCACTTGTCTCTTGCCTTCCAGATATCACTGCATGTACTCAAATCAAGTGCAATTCTGAAGGCTTCAACAGCATAGGAGACCATATCTCAATATGTAGAGGTGGGATTTCCTTGTTTCCATAGGCATAGGTCCCATTTTATTGAAATGGTAATTTCGCTCCTGCCAGGCTTCTGTTTTGAGCTCACCGCAGCCATTGTAAACCTTGCCAGGTTAGTGTGAAAATGTGACAGCAAGATTGAGGTGCTTAAACAATAACTCAGTCTTAAGCTTGTTAGCACCTCACGCACTTCATGCACCTCATGTACTATCACATTTAAACCATCAACAGCTTACTCCACACATATTGAACTTATTTGAGTCAGAGGAGGTAAGCGCTTTGCACTACCCGCAATCACCTCTAGACTATCAAGGTAATTGCAGTGCTTAATAGCCTACTTATTGCTAGGGCAGTATTCAAATTACAAACAATGAGGGAATCGGATAAAACAGACAATTAGAATGGGGTTCGATTTTTGATGGTTCTTAAGGTAATGGATTTTGAAACATACGGATTAAAGGGGCACGGTTTAACAAGGTATAACTGTAATTGGATTGGGTACATGTTTAACTGTTGCTTTCTTAAGGACCCCAACAACAGCTACAATGCTGGTCACCCCAGGCAATACTTCAGGCTATCCTGCATGACATACTGGGTCCCCAGGGTTGTTGAACTGTTTAAAAGGGACTTACAGTAGATGCTGAACAAACCTAATTTAAATCAGATTGCTAATCATTCTGTTAGATTCACACCCCTTCCTTGTTCACTGCTCCTAAATAAATCTGATTGTTTGTTCTCATGTTTAGCCTGGCTAGTGTGCATATTATTAGTTGGGTTACAATGGTAATATTTTATTGTTGCATTGTTGATCTTATTTTCCAGGGGGTCTCCAGGGCAGTTACAGCAGATCCAGCCCTGGTGGTAAGTGAAAGGTGTGTGAGCATATTATTACTGCTATCTAGTGAATGTGACTGTACCACTGTATTACTGTTTAGGCCACCAGAAGGGTTGATGGGTGGTTATAGCATCCTGGAGGGCTATACAAGAACAGTTAAGCTACCCCAATACCATTTCTCTGGGTGGAGGCACCAGTTCACAGAACTCAGGTCCCTTAACCTGTATATTGCCATACAGGCAGGGGTAGTAGCCCTTAGTGTAGTGCCACCTAGGGGCTACATCTTGGTAGCACCACTAGTATTAGTGGCCTCTAGTGGTCAAAAGTAAAAATTGTAGTCAAGTGCAAAACTGAGACAGGATTTGAAATCGAGGTGCTTACTATGCCCAAATGAAAAATTTCCCCCCACAAACTGGTCATGCATGGCATGATGGGGTAGAGTGAGGCTAAAGGGGTAGACCCACACCACACCATACTACTACTTGATATCCCTGTGGGGACCATTAATGAAACTATTGAAGAATCAGTGGGGAAGATTAAATGTCTGGGAAAGGTTGAAGTACAGGGGTGGGACTCAGATCAATTTGAACAGACCTTGGTGGTTCTCCTTTTTTGTAGTCTCACCATAAAGCCTGAAATGGTACCCCCTGTTATCATGCTGGAAGTATCCCAGAAGGGGTGGAGGGTTATTCATTTTCATAGTGACCCATCTTCCCCTGTGGGGGGTCCCCAAAGATTAAGGGGTTTAAGGATAAACTGATGAGACTCCTAGCTGCAAAAGGGCAGTCAGCTGAAGAGTTGTTTAAGGCTTTGAAGGATTCAAAGGAGACCACTCCCTTGCAATCTCCTCTTGCCTCTCCATCCGACCCCAAGGCATCCCCTATTGTAACTTTCCCTATTGTGATACCTTATGTACATCTGGACTCCTATCACAGGCTCAGATTGTTCTCTGGTGCAGTTTTTGTGCCAGTGGGGGAGTACAACTTAGATACATGGATGGACTATGCTACTCTCCTGGTTCAGGAGTGGCGGTGCTTCAAGGGGGAGAAGGAAAAGAGACCTATGGAAAGTTTATGAGGCCCTGCACTTGAGGCTATTCAGTTCCATCAATCCACAAACCCAGAAGCCACTGCAGCCAAGTACCTCTCCACTTCAGAAGGGGTGTTTGGCAGCATCGAATCTGGGGAAGGTTTAATGTGGAAGTTCAAGTCTGCTAAACAGTGGAAGAATGAGAAATTGTCTGCTTTTGTCACCCAAATTGAATGGGCCCTGCAGTGAGCCCATAGAAAAGGGGGTGTTCCAGCTAGTGAACTGAATCATGTCAGGCTGGAGCACATCCGAAAATCTTCCCATTACTCAGGTGTGCTTATGTTAAAACTGAAGTTTTAAGACAGGAAAGCTAATTCTCCCAAATATTGTTGGCTGATGAAGGAGATTTGAGAGGCTGAGAATGATGAGGATGGTTGGGAACCATATGCTGGGGTTGTACGTACCACGCCGAACCCAGACAGACCCAATGAGAAAGAAGAAGTACTTGAGACACAGCAGGTCCAAGAGTTGCTGAAAGAGATAAAAGAGATGCGAGCCAGCCAACAACAGCTGATGAAGTTGCCAGAAACTCTTACTTTTGCCCACCTAAGACTGAGACTGACATTGAGGCCCCACCCATGGGTTTGTGTGTGCTCTGCTATCACCCTGAACCTCAAACTTAATCCAAACTGATGAAAGAAATGAGAGAGCTGCAAGCATTAGTGGGGGACCTCATACATGCCACCCAAACTTCTTCTCCCTGGCAGAACTGCAGAGACAGGCAACCTAAGCCCAAACCAAGAGAGGACAACAGAACTCTCTCCTCCAACCATCACAAATTTTGTAAAGAACCAAACCACCCTGGTGATCATAGAGAACAGGTGTTCTGCTACATGTGTGGAGAAGACGGCTATACCCAGCGACGTTGCAATTCTCCTGAGGATCTGTGGAAGATTACTACTAAACTGCTCAACCTGGTTCAGCAGAGCAATATAAAACCTCAGCCATGCCCACCACAGAAATATTTTTACTCCCAAACTGCTGTGTGCCAGTCTGCAAAACAGACTTCCTCAGATTAGTCCAAGATGATGGGTCCCTCCATGAAGACTACAGTAACAGTTAATGGCATCTCCACTCAAGCTGTGCTATACAGTGACTCACAGATCACCATTATATTACAATATTGGTATGACCAGCAGTTATCTGACCTTCCACTCCTACTTCTTGAAGGACTGCACATGTTGGGGTTGAGTGAAAAATCCTATCCTTACCGAGGGTATGTATGAATTTGGTTTTCTTTCTGTACTGCTATTGCTGGTGTGGATGAACCAGTGGAGACCCTGGCCCTGGTCTGCCCGCTGACTGGACTATATGATGGTGTCCCTTTGTTGACTAGTACCAACACCCATATGTTTGTGTGGCTAGCCCAGCTCTGTCAAGAGAAACAAGCCAAGTGGACTGGAAAGACCCTACTCATTCTGGTCTTGGTGCAGTGAGCATATGATTTACAGATGCAAACCAGAGAGACTGAGAAAGATGAACCCATGGGGGTAGTATGGAAAAAAGACATGGACTCACTTGTGTTGCCTCCAAATGCTCAGTGTGCCATTACTGGTGAAGTGCACATGAAAGAGGATATTGTTAACAAGATTCTTATGCTGGACACCCCAGAAGAGGGGAAACTGCCTGAGGGGCTACTGGTCAAGCCTAGCATTCTACTGTCCTGGGCCCATGCCTGCAATCGGAGGGTAGTGGTACAAGTCCAAAACATGTCAGATCGGGAGGTTCGAGTAAATCAATGGTGCACTTTGACTACTGTATATTGTGCAGACACATCTGTGCTACACAGCCAAAGGTGCCCTGGGGATGATGATGAAGTGACCCCTGACCTGTTTGACTTTGAAGAGTCCTCTCTTCCTGCAGAATGGAAAGCTAAGATCAACCAGAAATTGGATCAGAGAAGCAAAGTGTTCTTATTGAAAGAGTAGGATGTGGAATGCATCACAGGGGCCAAACACCACATTAGACTTCATGATGGGAGGTCATTCCAAGAAAGATCCCATCATCTTGCACCCGTTGGCAATGATGATGTCCGATGCCATTTCCAGGAAATGCTGGCAGCGGGAATAATTCAAGAGTTTCGAAGCCCATATGGGTCTCCGATTATGGTAGTTCAGAGGAAAAATGGATCAATGATGATGTGCGTTGACTGCCAGATGTCAAATTACAGAACTGTCCCAGACCAATACACCATGCTACATATCCGAGATGCCCTCGACTACCTCAATGGAAGCCAGTGGTTCTCTGTGTTAGATCTTCGGTGTGGGTACTTTCAAATCCAGATGGCCCCAGAAAACAGAGAAAAAAACAGCCTTCATTTGTCCCCTGGGTTTCTATGGGTTTTTGCATGTGCCGCAGGGTTTTTTGGGAGCACCCACCATGTTCTAGCAGCTGATGGAACAAGCTGTGGGAGAGATAAACTTACTAGACTGCCTTGTCTATCTTGATGACATCATTGTGTTTGGCCAGACCCTTGAGGAACATGAAGCCCGTTTGTTTAAGGTTCTCCACCGATTACAGGATTTTGGACTGAAATTATCAATAGACAAGTGTCAATTTTTCAAAAATCTGTGAAACATGTTTGTCACATAGTGCCGACTGAAGGGATTCAAACAGACCCAAGTCAAGTAAAGTCTTTGACCACCTGGCCCCAGACTTACAATCTGAAAAAACTGCAAAGATTCTTGGGGTTCTGAGGTTATTATTGCTGATTCAAAGATTACACCAAAGTCATCTGCCCTTTGCTCATTTTAACTCAAGGTTATCCACCTACAAATAAGAAATATAAGAGAAGTGCAGTTAAAGAGGAGGAAAAGGTCTACTTTCATACAAATTAAACTTTTGCAGCCAGGTGGACTCTCGAGTGTGAGGCAACCTTCTATGATATCATTCACCAACTCATCCATTCCCCTGTGCTTGCATATGCCGACCCTGACAGACCCTATGTGTTGCACACTGTCGCCAGCTTGAAGGGACCTGGTGCTGCTCTATATCAAGAGTCAGTGTCAGTGGCTCAGTAGGTAGCACACTCGCCTCTGAGGCCGGGAGATCAGAGGGCTGTGGGTTCAGTTCCCACATCTGGCACTTGGGTTAATATCCCAGTACTGACACTTTAGTGCAGCATGAAGGGGGTGCTGCACTTCTGAGGTGCCGTCTTTTGGATGAGACGTTAAACCGAGGTCCCATGTGCCTGGATTGGTGGTAGTTCAGGTGGATGTTAAAGATCCCATGGCACTTATCGAAAAAAGTAGGGAAATTTCCCCGATGTCCTGGCCAAATTTCCCTCATTCACTAAAAATACCACCAACAGCTTAATCTGGTTCAAGGTCAGTTGGCATTTATCTGTATTCCCCTCCCCCGGGTCGTGCCTGAAAATAGGCAGGATTTGCTTAGTGCACTTACCCAGTCAACAAACACTAAATAAATAAAACATGAAAAAAAAAGGCTATGAAGAAGGCTTATGCACAGTGGCATTTGCTAGTCAGAGCCTAACCCAGTCTGAAAAGAATTACCCTGTACACAAGCTTGAATTTCTTGCACTGAAGCTGGCTCTAGTGGACAAATTCCATGAATATCTTTATGGTGCAAAGACTCTAGTGAAAACTGACAACAGTCCCCTCACCTATGTCCAAACTTCAGCTAAGCTGGATGCCACAGGGCATCGCTGGTTATCTGCAATTTCCACTTACAATTATTCAGTTGAGTATCAACTGGGCTTGAACCACACTGATGCTGACTCCCTCTCCAGAAGACCTGACTTTAATGCAGAGTGCATGAGAATGTCTGAACAGTCTGTCAAAACCCTGTGTCAAAAATTCGATAAAGATGAGCACCCTTCTCTTGAAACAGTTGACTGCCTGGTGGACTGCTTGGGCCCTCCTGACACTTGTGTTCCTGCAGCCTACTGTCATCTTGCAGCCTTGGATTTCAGCATGCTACCCCCAACTCACCCCTGATAATATACAGCAGGCTCAGGCTCAAAACCCCATGATTAAGCCTGTGCTAGACACCATTCATGCTGGAAAAAATGTGTCCAAACTTCATTCTTCAGATCCATGAACTGCCTTGTTGTTTAGAGATTGGCCCAGACTAAAGTTGTGTAACTAGCCACTTTACAGAGAAACCACAGATCGACAAGGTCAGATTATCAAGTAGCAATTAATGTTACCTACAGCTTTCAAATGTGTGATTCTACATTCCCTTCATGACCAGATGGGTCATGTAGGCTGTGACCAAACTACAGACTTGGCCCATGCTCAATTCTATTGGCCAGAAATGGGGGCCAACATTAAGACTCACATCAGAACTTGGAGTCGTTGTCTCCAAAGGAAAGCTGAGCCCCAGAGGGCTGAGCCCTTGGCCAATATCTCTTCCAGTGCACCCGTGGAGCGTGTGTGTATTGACTTCATGTATCTTGAACCAGATCAAAAGAATATTGCCAATGTGCTAGTGGTGAAGGATCATTTTACTCATTATGCCCAGGCATATCCAATCAAAGACCAGAAAGCATCCACAGTGGCAAAGGTCCTAACTGAAAAGTTCTTTGTCCATTATAGTGCCCCCCCAGAGAATTCAGTCTGATCAAGGAAGAGACTTTGAAAGCTGCTTAGTCAAGGAAATGTTCTCACTCTGGGGAATATGAAAGTCCAGAACCACCCCCTATCATCCCCAGGAGGATCCACAGCCCAGGAGGTTTAATCAAACATTACTAAACATGTTGGGTACACTTCATCCCTGGGACAAGTCCAAATGGAGCCAACAGATAAGCACCTTTGTATATGTGTATAACTGCACTAGAAGTGATGCCACTGGATTCTCTCCCTACCACCTAATTTTTGGCGAAGAAGCCCTGTTGCCAGTAGACATCTGCTTTGGAGTGTCCCCTGATGGAGTCAGAGCTGAAAATTACCTTCAGTATGTTCAAAAACTAAAAGCCCAGTTAAACCATGCCTACCAATTAGCACGCACCATGGCAGCAAATAGGAACTTAGCTAATAAAGAAAGGCACGACAAGTATGTCAATGCCCAAGAACTGCAACCTGGAGACAGAGTTTTATTACAAAATTTGAGACTGCATGGAAAACACAAAATTGCTGATAGGTGGCATCACACCCCCTACATTGTTGTCAGCAAGCTGGAGGATCTATCGGTCTATAAAGTGCATCTAGAAAATTACCCACGAGCTGTCAAGACAATGGACACAAATCACTTGCTGCCCACTGGTCAAATCATCATCGATTCTGCACCCTAAGATGCTGCCTCTTCTTGGCCTGTAACCAGAGCTGCAGCTAGAAAGAAAGAGCTAACCCCCTCTCCAGCTATCAAAAATTCAAGGGCTTCCCCCAGTCAGGCCCTAAATGACATTGGCTGCCAGTCTAAATCTGATGACAGTGCATGTGAAGCTCCCAATTACCCATCCTATGAACTGAGTCAGTTGTTTCAGTTGTGCAACTTTAGAGATGAAGCTGGACCTTCAAGACTGTCTAACCCACCAGCCTTCTCCACAGCCCCTGTGCCCCCTGAAAGTGAGGTGCAAAGTGTGACTTCTAATGTATCAGATTATTTGTGTCTGGTAGAACTAGCTGAGCTCCAAGAAGTAGAACCAGAAACAGAAAGCACCATTGGTGAAATACAAGCAAATACAGAACTGTTTGCAAACAATGAATATGACAATGTTATGAACAATGATGTGGATGAAGTTAATGATTCTGAAAGTATCAGTAATGTTTTACAAGATTTAAATTCCATGGAATTTCCTCTAGATGATGGACCTTGAATTTCTTCAGATCCAAGTAATGAAAGTGATCTTGTTAAACTGGAACAAACAGAGCCAGAAGCTGAAAGTGCTTCCAGTATAGAACAAGCAACAGAAGCAGACTTATTGACAAGCAATGAGATGAGACTGAAAGACCCAAATACAAATGTTGAAAGAACTGAAGCTGTGCCTGTCCTTCCCAGAAAATCTGGAAGAGCCTCAAAACCAGTGATACGCTTCAGTTATGACTCCCCTGGAAGGCCTGCAGATCTTTCATTAGATAAGGTTCACAGAGGGTGTATATTTCTGAAAGCTCTCTTTCAAAGCTGAGTTATTCTGCCACCTCCAAGTTACTAGTAATGCCATCAGGCCAGTATACTAATGCCATTGCCCATTGCAGTCTTGTTGCAGCTAATAGGGATAGGCCCCAAGCCATGTGCTTTAGTGTATAGGAGGTAATTCAAACCAGAACTGTAAGGGCAGTGTGTCTGGATACTTAAACATGTTAAACTGTTTTGTGAAAAGTTATGGAAATATGTCTTTATGGACTTGTCATTGCGAAAGTGGAAAATATAGCAGTACTGTTGTTATGATATATTTGTCTCACTGATGCATCAAATTTTATTTTTATAATATGTTAATAGAACATGCATATATTGTCATATAATATCTTTATATAGACTTTTATAATAAGTGTAGACTTGACGTGGACACCAAGTTTTTCCAGGCAGGGAAGAGTGTAACCCCCCTGCAAAATGGGGTTTACTGGAACGTCTTCCTGGGCTCCTTAATGCCCACTGTCAGGCTGTTGTCCTGTCTTAAGAAGTGCTATCTATTTGTGTGAGAGAGTGCCCTAGTGAGCCTCCGCGCCTGTCTCTTTAAGAGCTTGGCCAGTATGTGTTTTGAAATTAGTCTGGACTGGGTCCAAGTGATTTAAGGCTTGTAACCAGCCAACCAGTGTTATTTAGCTCCATTCTGCAGTTGCTATTTGTGCATAGGGAGCCTTCTCAGGAACTGTGAGGAGGCTGTCGGGTCAAAAACAGTTGGGGAATTCAAGAAAGCATGGGACAGACATAAAGCAATTATAGTGGGAGGTAGGAGGAAGCAGGCTGTTGTTAACTAGAAACTGCAGCTTATCCAGTATGTAAGGAAATGGGCAGACTAGGTGGGCCAAGCAGTCCTTATCTGCCATCAAAATCTGTTTCAGTGTTTCTGTTTACTGTTTGTATACGGGCAAAGTGGGTGAGCATTAAGGATGAAATACTTGAAGCAACATCATATTGTGTTAGCAAGAAAAGCAAGAGGAAAAGAAGGAGGGAACCACTTTGGTTCTCAAAAACAGTAGCAGAAAAGGCCAGAGACAAAAGGCTGGCCTTCAGGAAATATAACGGAACGCAGTGGGATGAAGATAGGGAGGCATACCAAACTTCCTTAAGGGAAGCAGGGAAGGCAGTAAGGCACGCAAAGGCCCAAACTAAGAAAACACTAGCATGAACAGTAAAAGAAGGGGACAAGACTTTCTATAGCTACATTAGTGAAAGGAGAAAGTCCAGAGATGGTATTGCTAAGATCAAAGTGGATGAGGGGGAGTGTGTGGAGGAGGACCAAGGTAAAGCATCTATCCTAAATAGATACTTCTGCTGAGTATTTACTGAGGAGAAGGTAGGGCAGAGCTCACAGCTCAGCACCATGAACACAGGGAGGAGGGAGGTGTGCACTAGTCCCTTCACAAAAGAAAGGGTCCTACAAGAGCTTGCTAAGCTCAGGCAGACAAGGCAATGGGACCTGATGGCATACATCCCAGGGTACTAAAACAGCTAAGGGTGTAACTAGCAAAGCCATCAGCAGAACTGTTTAGTGAGTCTCTGAGCACAGGAGACATCCCAAAAGACTGGAGAAGGGCTCATGTGCTCCTTCTTCACAAGAGTGGTAGCAGGGAGGAGGCAGAGAACTACAGACCAGTCAGCCTTACCTCAGTAGTGGGCAAGATTATGGAGGCACTCCTTAAGTAAAGGGTAGTGCAACACCTGGAATCCATAGGAGCACAGGATCCAAGACAGCATGGGTTTACAACAGGAAGGTCCTGTCAAACTAATCTCATAGATTTCTTTAACTGGGTAACCAGAATGGTGGACCAAGAGGGTGCAGTTGATGTCACCTACCTTGACTTCAGCAAAGCGTTCGATACTGTTCCACACAGAAGATTTATTAATAAGCTGGGTAGGCTCGGGGTGGGTCAGAAGTTGGTCAACTGGGTGGCAAACTGGTTGGCGGGCAGAAAACAGAGAGTAGTGGTAAAATGTATGCAGTCAGAAGAGATGCACATCACAAGTGGGTACCTCAGGGATCAGTTCTGGGGCCAGTCCTCTTCAATATCTTCATCAGTGACATTGCAGATGAACTGGAGGGTACGGTTTATCTGTTTGCAAATGACACCAAGATCTGCAACAGAGTAGATGATTCAGATGGGGTGGGCAGAATGAGAAGAGATCTGGATAAACTGGCAAAATTGTCGGAAGACTGGCAACTGGTGTTTAATGCAAAGAGCTGCAGGATCATGCACATAGGGAAGAGAAACCCTGAAGCGACCTATAGGTTGGGAGGGGAGTTATTGGTAATCACAAGGGAAGAAAGAGACTTGGGCATCATCATCACAGATGATCTGAAATCATCTAAGCAGAGCACTAAAGCAGTAGGTAATGCTAGAAGGATGTTGGGGTGTATTAGTAGGGGTATGTCAAGTCATAATAGGGAGGTAATAATCCCTCTTTATAAGACGCTGGTTAGGCCCCATTTGGAGTACTACGTGCAATATTGGAGTTGGCACCTGCACAAGGACATTAACAAAATGGAGGCAGTCCAGAGAAGGGCAACCAAAATGGTGCAGGGACTGCATCAGAAAACATATGAGGACAGATTAATGGAGCTCAATATGTATATGCTAGGGCAAAGGAGGGAGAGAGGTGATATGATCGAAACAGTCAAACACCTTAAGTGCATTAACAAGGTGAAAGGGTCTAACAAGTTTCAATATAAGAAAAATAGCAAGGCAAGAAGACACAGCATGAGATTGGAGGGAGGCCGATTAAGGGGTAATGTGAGGAAGTTATTTTTCACAGAAAGGGTGGTGGATGCATTTAATGGCCTACCTCAGGAAGTGGTGGAAATGAATACAGTGCAGGGCTTCAAACAGGCATGAGATAGGCATAAGGGAGCAATGCTGATGAGTATGAATAGATAGGCCATTGACAGAGTAAAGGCCTATGGCACATTCATAAGGTAGAAAAAATGGGCAGACTGGATGAGCCTTTTTTAATTTTTTTTAGTTTATTTTAAATTTGTTAACCGTGTAAGGACACTGGGCAAAGCCCTTTTTTTAGGTCCAACCCAAAAGACAAGTCAACAGTAAACATACAAAAACTTAACTAAAAAAATAACTAACAATTACATACCTCAACAGACAACGAATAACTTTTAAATTTAACCTTTAAATCCCATTACCAAAATAATGCATCTATGGGAAAGGGGTAAATCATTCCATAAACGAGCAGCAGAAGACGTAAAAGATCAAAAACCGAGATTTTCCCTGTTAACAATGGCCCTCAAAACAATTCCTTGACTTGAACGCAAGTTAACCTGAGAATCCTTGATTTCTACCAAACCAGATAAAGGGAAAGAATTACTAGCATAAACAGCATGATGTATCAAATTACCAAGTGCATAGGCAAATTTTAATTTGGGAGCTAGCCAGCCCAAGGAGGATTATAAGACACAATGATGTGTCATTTGCAGAACATCAAGAACAAATCGACAAATATTATTATAAGCCACATTCAAAACCCTCCCCTCCCTTACTCCCAAACCAAAATATAAAGAAGAAACATAATCAAAATGAGGTAACAAGGTGCCCATAGCAATAGCTTTACAAGATTCCGATGACAAATAACCCTTAAATTTATACAACAAGCCCAATTTTCAGTTAGTGGTCCTACTAACAGCCTTTACCTGTGGAAAAAATCCCAAGCAAGGATCCAGAAGAACTCCTAAATACTTGAATTTGTTAACCTGTTATAATGAGTGACCACATCCATCAAGTATGTGTAAGCAAGGATTTAACTTTAATTGAGGAGTGTTCCCAAATACCATGCACTTGGTCTTTTTTACATTCAGAATCATTTGATTATTTAACAACCAGTAACCAAGTTTATCAAAATCATTTTGTAAACCAACATTAACCAACTCAATATTCAATTTCTGGTTATACAAAATCAAATAATCTGCATAGAGAAGACAATGACTAACTGAAAAAATAGAGGGGATTTGATTTATAAATATTGAAAATAACAGGGGGCCAAGAATGGACCCCTGTGGAGTGCCTCTAGGGTTTAATCGTAAGTCAGATAATGAAGGCTCAACAAACACTTGTTGAGATCTTCCTTCTAAAAAACTCTTAAGAAAGGATACCACCAAACTAGAAAAACCCATACTTTTAAGCTTAGAACAAAGCAAAACATGGTTTATTAAATCAAAAGCCTGGGTCAGGTCCACGAACGTCGCCCCAGTAAGACAACCTTTATCACATCCAAGGACAATGGTGTTCGTGAACCTGACCAAAGCAGTATCCGTACCACTTCCTTTCCTAAACCCATGTTGTTCCAAGCAAAGCAAACCTTTTAATTAGAAAAAAAAACATTCAACTGTTTAACCACCAACTTTTCTAACATTTTACTTAAGGGGTTCAATAAAGAGATGGGACGGTAATCATCCACTGTATCTGCTCCAGCCTTTTTCGGAATAGGCACCACCCTTGCAACCTTCCAAGATGATGGAAAACTTCCAATCGACAAACATAAATTAAATAAAGAACAAAGAGGTTCTGCAATGAAAGGTGTAACCAATTTCACAAACCTTGAGCCTTGTGGTCCTTATCTGCGGTCAACTTCTATGTCTCTATGTTTCTATGCTGTTATTGTAATGATAGAGAAGTTTGTCTAACCTGCTTTGATTGCAGCTCGAACATTTGGATGGGAGCCACCATGTTAGGTTCTGGACTTCCAGTATTTGGTCCAATCAAACCACTGGGGACCAGAAGTGGAGACTGTCCCCAGGGGTCTTGTGGGAAGGGATTCTGTATTTTTTGTAGTTTTAACTGTTGGCTCCTAAGCTGGCCTGGAGTGAGAACCCATACTGTGACTGACAGTTCTCTCAGCCAACAGAACCTTTTGGATTACAAAGTAAATAGAACTCCCTGGAGCAGCGGATCAGTTAGAGTTGGAGATTGAAGAATGAACAGCTCGAGCTTTTGAGCAGCTGCTCCTAGAAGGAGCATAGGAGAATCGGTGGGAAGAAGCCCTGCTGCTTTCCTGCCACATTCTCCTGCTAATTAATTGCTTTTTGCAGACATTGTATCTGAATTGCAGAAGAAAGAAGACGTTTGTTATTGTGACTTGGGATTTGGACAGAAGACTTGCTCCAGAAGCGATCAGCCTGCCTGATGATAGAATTTGCCTTGGATTGAAAGGT
Organism: Neoceratodus forsteri; assembly: GCA_016271365.2. Taxonomy (NCBI): domain Eukaryota; kingdom Metazoa; phylum Chordata; order Ceratodontiformes; family Ceratodontidae; genus Neoceratodus; species Neoceratodus forsteri. The sequence continues at coordinate 126,536,389 of CM028136.1, read as the reverse complement.
TTGCTCAGTGAAGCTATAATTTGCAACCGGACTGTATCAGAACTGTGACATAGAGAAATAATTGATTTAAATGTGCTGAATGTGTTTCGTGGGTCGCGATTTGGTTCCCATTGGTAGAATCTTTTACGCCAGCTGGAGGCTTCACTAGCAGACAATCATGAACTTTTGCAGAACTGTTAATCCTGCCTGGGCCTTGCCACCTACACCTAGGCCGCTACTCCTGCTTCAGAGACCATCTGGACGAAAGACCTGCTTGGGAATTCGGCCCCCTGCCCAACACCATTGAGCAGGTAGCGATCACCAGGAGGTGGGTCGTGTCAGCCCCACTTCTCCTGGCCTTCCAGATCATCACCACGAGGTCTACATCTCGCCTGTCCTGCATCTTGGTCTGGGTAGCATGAGTACAATCCAGGGTAGCTCCCGGCAACAACAGCCAAAATCATTGTGGCACCATCTAATTGTTTTCTTGTCCTGGGTTATTGCAATGGACTGAGCCATCAAACTTGGATTACAAATAATTGAGTTGCGTGCATGTTTAAATGGTTTTTTTTCTTAAGAACCCCAAAAACAGCTGCAATGCCGGCCACCCCAGGCAACGTTTCAGGCTAGTCTGCATGACATACTGGGTACTCAGGGTTGTTGAACTGTTTAAAAGGGACTTACAGTGCATGCTGAACAAACTTGATTTACATCAAATTGCTAATCATTCTGCTAGAGTCACACTCCTCCCTTGTTCACTGCCCCTAAATAAATCTGATTGTCTGTTCTCACATTTAACCTGGCTAATATGGAAATTATTAGTTGGGTTACAGTGGTAATATTGTATTGTTGCATTGATGATCTTATTTTCCAGGAGGTCTCCAGGGCAGTTACAGCAGATCCAACCCTGGTGGTAAGTGAAAGGGGTATGAGCATATTATTACTGCTATCTAGTGAATGTACCATCATATTACTGTTTAGGCTACTAGAAGGATTTGTGGGTGGTTATAGCATCCTGGAGGGCCATACCACAGCAGTTAAGCTACCCCAATACCATTCCTCTGGGAAGAGGCACCCGTTCTCAGAACTCAGGCACCTCAACCTGTGTATTGTCATTAGATGTGGGCGAAGTGGCCAAAATGCGCTCCATGAAGCGATTCACTGAGTAATGCAGGATCCGTAAAGTAATCCACAACCTGAAGCAGAGTACTTTGCGTCATGATAAGGAACACGAAGTTCATTGAAACCAATGACTTTGCATTACTCCGCCTTCCCCCAACCATCTCTGCACCAATTTTAATGCGAAGAACATAGAAATCAATGCACTTCACATCACTTTGCCTTGTAATTGAGCTCCAAGGTGAATTTTGCAGTGGTTCATAGGATTGCAGGTCACATGGGCTCTACATTGCTCTACACAGCCTCAGTTATGGGTAGTGTGTGTGTAGTGGTAGCTGGAAAAAGTTTGCTGTCAGAGCTCTGCAATGCAAAACCTCTAATAGCTGTTAAAAAAGTCTTTCTGAGTAATTTTTATTTGCTCAAAATTTAGTACATCAATTGTAGGAAACCCTCCTGTGCTCAAATCATTGAGTGTTTATTTTTTGTGTGTGGACTTTTAATGTTAATTTAGAACATTCAGTCTGTTTACTGACAGACACTTGAAGTGTGCTTTGGGGGAAGGGAGTATCTGTGGTGTAGGTAGATTAACTAAGAGAAAAGGGCAGTCTTTCTGTTTTGGTTATATTTTTCTTGTTTAACTGTGTTAATGTACACAGTAATATTTTCAGTAATTCTTGAGATTTTTTTGCTGATTGTCGTGGTGCAGCAGTGCATAATTTCAGTTTGTTTAAAAGATTTGGTTATATTACTGAAGTTTTCAATTTGCTACACATTACTTGTAGTGTGTGTATGTGTGAGAGGGTGTATGCGATGCATGCCATCAAATCAGACATCTTTTATTGTGCCACAGAGTAATTGCAGCAGTGTGAACCTGCTATTCACTGCTAGTGATGGGCGAAGTGGCCCCAATTTGCTCCATGAAGTGATTCACGGAGTGAAGGTGAATTTACGGAGTGCTCCAAAATCACGATGGAGTACTTGGCGTTATGATATAGGTAACGGCAGTCCATTGAAAGCAATGACTTTGCGTTACTCCGCCTTCCCAAACCACTAGTCCACACCAATTCTTAAGGTGAAGTACATTGAAAACAATGTACTTCACCTTTTTTTAAGCTCCAAAGGTGAAGTTTGCAATGATTCTGCACAGCCTCAGTTTGGAGTAGTGTGTGTGTAGGAAGCTGTAGGAGACAATCTGTTCTGAGAGCTGTCTGCGATTCAAACCTTCAAAAAGCTGTTAAAAAAGCCTTTTTGAGTCATTTTTTTTGCTAAAACCTTAGTTCATCGATTACAGTAAACCCTTCTGTGCTCATATCATCAAGCGTTTATTGTTTGTGTATGGATTTTGAAAGTTAATGTACAACATTCAGTCTGTGTACTGAGAGACAGTGGAAGTGTGCTTTGGGGAAGGGCATATCTGTGGTGTAGGTAGATTAACTTGGAGAAAAAGACAGTGCTTTATGTTTTGGTGAGATTTTTCTTGTATAACTGTGTTAATGTACACACAGTAATATTTTCAATATTTCTTGCCATTTCTTTGCTGATTGTTGTGGTGCAGCGGTGCATAATTTTAGTTTGTTTAAAATCTGTGGTTATATTACTGAAGTTTTCAATTTGCTATGCAGTATTACTTAGTGTGTGTGTGTATGTGTGTGATGCTTGTCATCAAATCAGACTTCTTTTATTGTGCCACATAATAATTTCAGTAATGTGAAGCTGCTATCCACTGCAGATGTGTGATTTTTGTACTTCTTTGTGGTATCTTTACTGGTACTAGTACTAGTGACTGTTGCTGCAGCAGTGCAGTACACTGCCCCCCCCCGTGCGGCCCGCCCCAACTGGCAAAGGTATTCTTTTCCAGACTTGAATTTCTGATAGTAAGCACTAGTTAGGTGTTGTGCCTTTGTGTCTGCATCTCTTCAGTGCACAGCACAATCTTAATCTGTCTGTGCATTTGCATCTCTTTAGGGCCCAATCTCCATCTGTAACTTAAGTCACAGTTGTTTCTTTGGCTTACCTTCAGAGTACTGGACAGGTGTGGTGCTTAATTCTGCATGAACATTGTACTCATTAATATGCGTTTTTAAGTCAGGGCCATCATCACGAGTCACTTGTGATACAAATCACATTCTTCATCATCATGGTCACAAATGCAGTCACAAATCACAATTCACGATCATTCACATTACGAATCACAACATTAATTTTTTTTCTAGTTACTTGGACGTATTGTAAGCCTGATTTGTACTATCTCTCCAGGATTCACCACCCCACCATTGTCCTCATTGATACGTGTTTTTAAGTCTGGAGTTTTAAGCTACAGCTCATCAGGGAAGTACAGCCATAGGCATTCTCGTTCCCAATACAGTTTCATACTGGTTATCTCATACCATCAACACCGAATCACGTTCTTCATTAACATGGTCACAAATGCAGTCACAAATCATGATTCACAATCACGTCACAAATCACAACATTAATTTTTTTTTAATAGTTACTTGGATGTATTGTAAGCCTATTTTTTAGTATCTCTCCATGCTTCACCACCCCACCATTGTACTCATTAATGTTTGTTTTTAAGTCAGGGAGTTGGACAGTGTCTGCAGTACATACACAGACTGGAAGGAAGACTGACTGCACACATGCAGTTTAGCACAGTATACTTGCACTGCTCAGAACACAAATTGTTAAGCATATGGAAGACAACAAAAAAAGGCATAATTACATACAAGGGTCGGGGATGGTGCAGGAATACATTTTATAACATGGCAAGGAAGGTGTGGGGGGGCACATGGTGTGAGGAAAAAAAAAAACTAATGTGGGATCTCATAGTGATCCAGCAGCAGTTCCAGCATGGACATAATTTGCAACTGATATCCCTCTATTTGATCCAGCCGCTGATCCACAGCACTCACCCTCTCATTGTTCTCCTCAACAGAACTCCAGAGAACTGCCAAGTCAGCCTATGTTACACGCAGTTCTCTGGGTCCACACATTCTACAGGCTGACCTGCTGGTGGTGGTGGTGGTGGGGGTGGGGGTGCTGGCAGAGCAGCAGGTGCTGCTGTGACCCTCCTCTTCTTAGGGATGCTGCAATGCACAGCTGCACCCTCTGCCACAGAATAGCCAGCAGGTGCAGGCATGGTCCTTTCTGTGGCAGCCTGCCACTCCAACTGCTGGTGATTGAGCATATGGGTGTGCTGGCCCCCAGTCCCCAGGTGAGTCCCCTCGGGGCCACGGTGCACCTCCACCTCATATAGGTGGCACTTGACCACACTGCTGCCCCCATGACACAGTCAAAAAACTGCCAAACAACAGAGGTGTGGGGAGGACCAGGCACAGGCAGGGGATGGCCAGATGAACTGGCAGCTGGCTGGTCATGGTGCTGAACAGGGATGGGATCCACACCTGGGCCCGGGAGAACAGTCGCATCTTGCTCCAGAAGACCTGGTGCTGGACTTGGTGGTGGTTCAACTGCCTCAGAGTCAGGACAGGAGGCGGTGATGGTCCTGCTTCTGGGGGGGGACACTCACAAGTTTTGAGCAGTCCAACAGGAATGGGCGCCCATGCCCTCCACACATGTGCACGGTACGACACTTACCACTACCATGCTCTCCTATAGCTGCCCCCACCCCAGACATTCTCTCACACTGGTCCATCTCTCCTACTGAGCTCCCTCAGTCTGAGCAATCACTTCTCACACTGTCACACAATACACACACACACACACACACACACACACACACACAGACACAAACAACTAACTACTTATAAAGATAAGAAAAATAAAATTTAGAGAAAGAACAAATTAAATAAAAAAGAGTAAAGAAAAGACAAAAAAATGTAGCTTTTAAAAAAGTTGTTGGGTCTAAATCAAAGTTTAAATCTCCTCCTCGCTCTGATCTCAAAGTATCAGAAAGTCACAAAACACACTACTCTCTCTCTGTCTGCACAGGAGAAGGTAAAAGTGTCTGCTTGTATGACTCACTTTCTTCCTGCCTAGCTAAAGAGCATGTGACTTACAGTACTGTAAGCCATGTGATGTGTGAGGGGCTGCAAAATCTGAAACACCAAGTGAATCGCTTAGAATCATAATGAGGAACGTGAAGTCCATTAAAAACAATGACTTCACCTTACTTCACATTGCCATTCCGCCTTAACACAAAGTGGTAATGACAAGGCAGAGTGAGCACTTTGCACTGCCCACTCCGCATAGCAGAGTGGCAATGCAAAATTCCCACTTCGCGTTCACTTCGCCAGTGGAATTTAAATTCGCTGCATCTCTATTCACCGCACCTGCATGATTTTGTAATGCTTTCTGGTATCTTGGTTTTGGACTGTTACTGCAGTGCACTGCCCATCCAAACAGCAAAAGATATTCTTTTCCAGACTGGATTGTGACTTGTGAGTACTGGTTAAGGTGTTGTTGTGACTTTGCATCTGCATCTCTTCTTGATTGCGCAGTGCAGTCTTAATCTGTCTGTGCTTTTGCATCTGTTTAGTTCCCAATCTCCATCTGCAAACCACAGTTATTTATCTGGGGCTTCACATCCACTGACCCAGACTGAAAGTTCAGAAATCTAGATTTGTTTAGAATTGTCTTGGTGATCCCCCAGAATGCCTGCAAAGAGACATGCAAGCGAAACTGTTTCTGACCATGGCACTGCTGCCAGTGGCAAGATTGTCTGTGGGCATGGTAGTACGAAGAAGTGCATAACTGATGTCAGTAAAGGGATTTCTCCAGCAATATTTTTTACAGCACAATCTGTAGCTTCACTTATTGTTGGAGGACATGATGTTGTACCAGCTGGTGGTGTTAATGCAGATTCTGCTGCCATGACTATTGCTGCCTCAAGTTCCACTACTGACCAGTTAACCATTTCGAAAAATATAGTTGAGTCTAAAGCTGTGACTGACAGTGTAGATGATGTCATACTCTCCATTAACATCCCCATGCTAGCTGAACCTGATTCTGATCCTGGTGACGATAACTCACAATGTCACATTTCTTGCAGCACTATTGAGTTCATGCCTTTGTCATCCAATGATTCTAAGTGTGGCGCAAGCATATCAGGTGATGATGATGACGCTGTGGTTGGAACATATTCTCCACATGACAGCATCCAAGCTGAAAATGTGGATGTGGATGATATTGATGAATATAATGACAATGTCAGGGACCTCTATTGGGAACCGGAGAAAAAGAAAATCAAGGTGGCTGTGTCTGGGTTTGTTGATGTGAACCCCCCCACCCAATAAAAGTTGTGATTTAGTGGTTCCTGTTGATGATAATGATGATGGCCCAGTAATAATCATAGAATAATCATAGGTAGTCATGGTAGTCAGTTGGAGTGCAGGTGTGTCCAGCCTGAAAAATCATATAGCACCAACCCCCACCTCCATTTCAGGGGTTAAAAAAAATGGAGTCCAATAAGCTGCATCAGGGACATGTTAAAAGTAGGATCACAATCCCTTGTTTGGGATTTTTTTGTCCACGATGCAAATGATGAGTCAGTTGCAATCTGCCAGCTTTGTCATGCATGTGTGAGTCGAGGTAAAAAGGGGAGTCATCAGGGCATGGGGAGCTAACATACACATCTTAAGAACGGGCACATGGCACTGTGAACCCAGCACCAGATGGCAGTTAATGCCACAGTGGGGCATTCACTCTCGTCATCAGCCTTACTGAGCATGTTATACCCTTCCATGAGTGTAAGACTAAGTAGGAATGTCTGCAGTAGCGATGAAATAACACCAGATAATTACTAAAGGCATGATGAGGGGGAGGATTATGATTTAGAAATCTTGTCAAGTGGAGGTCATAGTAGCAGTGGTGGTGGTGGTGGTCAATGCAGTATGTCTAGTGCAAGTGGTTCATCAACCCCTGTACGTAAAATGGGGAAAATAACTTCATTTGTGGACTTGTCACCTGTGCACCCCCCTTCATCATACATCCACAACCCACCCCCAGCCATTTGCAGAGCCGAGCCATTTGTCACACCCCATGCAAAATGTGTAAGTAAGCCCATGTTGGACAGTATGTTTGCCTGTAACCAGTGGCAGAGCAAGAGGGGGGGTTGCCTCTCCTAGCTGCCCCAGTGTGAGTATTGGTGCCCCGCCATGATTTTTATTCACTGTTTAGTGCCCATTGTGAAGCACACAGTTAACTGAATGCCCTCCCAGCTCTCAAATGCTCCCAAACCTGGCTCTACCACTGCCCGTAACCTCCTGCCTGCCTGCCTGAAGCATGTGACCTACACTGTGTAAGTCGTGTGATGTGTGTGGGCTGCCTGTGAATTCTCACTCTGCCTTACACAACACAAAGGCATAATTACAATGCAAATTGGAGAAGTGAGGGTTTAAAATGGGCACTTCGCACAGAAGGAATACTAAGGCGAAGTGGCCACTTCGCATCCACTTCGTGGGTGGAATTTTACTTCACTGCATCTTTAATTGTCATACAGGCAAGGGTAGTAGCACTTGGAATTATGCTGCCTAGGAGTTACGCTTTGTAGGTTCTAATAGTAAAAATTTTATTTTAGATGTTGTTCTGGTTCTGGATATGTTCTCCTACACAAGACTCATGGAGCTATTGCATACCTGTATGTCCGAGAAGAACATATACCTGATAGATTGGCAAATATTTTTCCACATTACTTGAAGGTGTACTATACCGGGGATATTATTCTTGATTGGTTCATTATGTAGGAAAACGGTTATATTAACTTGCAGCAGATCTACTATACTAAACTAGCAGTTAACCTGGGGTGTTAAAATGAAAGAAAGCACTTTTTAACTTGTTTACATATGTGGCATTGTCCGAATCCCACCACACTGGTAAAGTAGGCATCTTTGAAATATAGCCACATATTTTAAATGATGTTTACTGTATCTGAATATACTGCAGATTAGTTTTCATTTGTTGTTTTTCCTTTCCCTGATCTTTCCTAGCCTCATCCCACATGTCCCATTACGCAACTGTCCCCTTGTGTCCATTTTCATTTCAACATAGGGTATTTTCAGATTATTCCCTTTTTAGAGGGGCTTGGTGTGATTGTTATATATATATTTCTATGGACATTTGCACTTCCTATATTTATGGTATATGGGAACTGGTACTTGTATTTATATATTTATACAGTAATTGCTATATATTTATAGGTTGGGATTTTAGAGGTGTGTGCCTACTGTCACCTGACTTCTTGTTACCATTTATTTGCCTATTCAAATTTATAATGACTACACAACAGTTGCCCAACAGGAGTCTTTATGACTGTGATAAAGTGCTATGTAAAAACAGGAAACGTTGGTGTGCATTGGTGTGGAGTATTGTGCTACATTTTTAACGGTGGAAATTCTGTCACGAAATATGTTTTTTTTTTGTACTCATACTAAGTGATAAGTCTGTTACTCTGCTGTTATATGGGTGCTCAGCTTCAAGTTATAATATACATGACGCTATGCTATGAGCACCATATTTGGGTTTCAGACCTGCTTTCTACTACTGACAGATTTTGGAATACGCTGTTCATCCGTAATCCAGACCAAGTTAGTGCTGGACTCAAAACAGCACTGAATAAATGCTTATGGGAAAGATACAGCAGGGCCTTTCTATAACAGTGGATCACCTTGAAGAGTCAGAAGGCCTTTAGCTAATCTAATATCCTATGTTCCCATCTTATGAACCATCTTGGCTAAAGTAGATCTACGTGCAGACACTGCTTGCATGTTGCAAGAGCACTAATGTTTCAAAGGCTTTTATAAATTATCACATAGGGACTTGTACGCTTCTAACTCAGTCAAAACAGCTTGTTCATTGTAAGCTGACTTTTGAAATGTAGTATTGAGTAGTTCGGCCTTGGTGAACAGTGGGAAAATAAATGCAAAAACATATTGTTCATACTGCAAATTAAGTGTCAAGCTGACCTTCTGCTGCATTGCAAGATACTAAGCTATCTCAAGCTTAAAAAATGTTGTTTATGGTTTCTTTATTCCAGCACTCTAGCTGTGTCATTATTATCCACTTTTAGTACTGCCAAGCAAAACTAGGAACATTAGGGCAAAGTTTAACAAGGATGAGGATGTGAATCACCCAGAGACAAAGTTCTTAGGGGACTAACTTCTTCTCTCATGTAAAATAACTCTATTATACAACAAAACCCTAGGTCAGAAGATTGCTACTCCTGCACCACATTTCAATATTGATATATGAGAAATGGCAGATAAATGCAGTTATAACTTTATAATGTTCCGTAATTTGTTAGAATTTCCCAAAATAAGACTTTTGATCTTAAAAATAGAGATTGTCATTGGACTTTCTGAATGGAATTTTATAAAAAACAATTGTGAATCCCCTGACCCAGCGCTGGTCCAGTAGTGCATCGGTGGCATTTACTCTTGCTATGTTGATGGCTCAGAACTGGAAAAGGATTCAGGTTGCTCTGGGACCAGCTGGTGGAAGAACAATTGATTATACCAGAGACAGTTCTCCTTCATTGGGGAGGAGGTCATCATTTCCCAATGGGTGGCTGCTATCTAAAGAAATCTGGTTGGCAGCAGAGCAAGACTAAATTGAAAGGGATCATGCACTTAAATACCAGGGGCATCTCCACGGAGGTGATGCCTGCACATTACATCATTGCGCACGTTTGGCTCAATAGAAGAAAATAAGAGGGAAAAGTCTGCCCATGGCTGGATGATGGCTTGGTCTCACATAGGCCCTGCACTGATTACTGGCACTGCTGACCTGTGGCAGAGACACCCCGAGTGAGGTAAGACCCAGAGATGCCAAGTGACAGGCCTGTGGGGACAGGTCCAGATGAGTCCACCTTGGCAGATATGAATACAAGGTATGGAATGCAAAAAATGAATCCCAGCTCAGTGATGTGGTCATACTGTTGCCTTGGAGACTGGATTCTTGTGGGAGCATTAGAGTCCAATGCTGGATCTGACTGTAGTTGGGCATGTCATAGGGATTTGAGGCCCTTGGCTCCCGGAGAAGGAGGAAGTAATCACCTCTAACACATGCACCCTCTGCTGGCCAATCACAGATGGAGATTGGCAGTAAAGACAGACACTTCTTGGCCTTCCTATCTGGTAGAATTATAGGGTGCTGGACAGAGTGTATGGTATAAAATGTAAAAAGAAAAAAAAGCATGCAGAGGTATTTATCATAGGTATTATAGTAGATTGTTTAGTCATTTTAGGTGGTTTTCATCCCATTGATTTAAACTGAATAGGATGGTTAAACTCAGCTATATCTGCAAGCATCTGCTGTTGTTGGACACGTGTTCAAAATTAATCCAGTGGTTAAGTTCAGTGCATGGGCAAGGCAGCACCATAATTATGGTGGTGTCTTGTGGGGACATTAAGCTTAATCATTGGATTTTTTTTAACCCATGTCTGGCCATAGAAGATGCCTGGACATATACCTGCAGATGACTTGAATCATCATTTTCAGTATGAATCCATGAGACAAAAACCCATAAAATGACCTAATCATCTACTTTTGTGGCTATAGTACAGTATTAAGAAATTTTACAAAAAATGTACCACAAACACCACAAAATACATGTTATATAGGTGTGAACCTGGAGACCTATAAGTGTGAATTTCACCACCAACACTTACCCATTGTGTGATCTTGAGCAATTTAACTAACCTCCCAGTGTTCAAGCTTCACTCTATACTTTTTTGTTTCTCAGTGATTAACCTCGCTCATTCTCACTTACCTTCCTGAGTGTACCTACTAACTGTTACAGCTTTTCATGGCTTTTAATACACTTTGTGATATGGAGGGTATAAAAAACATTGTATTCACCAGATGCCCAATTCTGAGATTCAGACTGGGTCAGTCAAATTAGGCTGTGTGTGCTGCCACCCAATACCATGATGCAGAAACATGGGATGGATGCAATTAGTGGTGGTGAGGGAAGTGTCCCCTTGTTGCCATAATGTAATACAAATCAAAACAGCCTCACATACATGCAACAAAATATCACAGCATATAATTGCAACTCATTTCCATGCTCAATGTTGCAGCTTGGCAGCAGATCAGGAAAATATTAATTGGATTTATGTTGAACCCATGTCCAGGCATATCAGGTGCCTGGACATATACCTGTAGATGAATTTAACCACGCTATTCCGATTGAACCCATGACATAAAATAACATGAAATGTTCCAACAATCTATGCTTGTGGCTATAGTACAGTATTAGGATATTTAACAAAAATGTACTGCAAACACCACAAAATACATGTTATATAGGTGAAAGTCTCTTTGCTACCTGTTCTGAAAATTCTATAGGACTTACCTTGGAAGAATGTGTGAGTGTGTGTGTGTGTGTGTGTGTGTGTGTGTGTGTGTGTGTCTGTGTGTGTATTTTGGGAGGCCAATTACATTCTCTTTTACCTTTCCCTTTTGGGAGGCAGGGTTATTTATTTATTGAAAAGTTTCACTAGGAAAGGCATACTGAACAACAACTTGCTTGTCTCACGGTGCATCCTGGGGGAAAAGGGAACAAGGACAAACAGTGTAAAAGCATACAGTGCAAAAATGGGCAGATTTTACAACACATAGGCCTGGATATTCAAACTGCACCCAAAATGTGCGCAACAGCAGGAGCAAGCACAAACCAATTGAGCATATGCGCAACAGGTGCGATATTCTAACATGGAGCAGAACAAATTGTGCAAGCAGCCAACGTCTGAATATCGCACTAACTGCGCCATAGCGCAACCAGGAAGGAGAAACTGAGCAGAAATGTTGCGCTATAGTGCAACCAGGGCAGCCCAGCTGGGCAGTCCAGAGGTGCCATAGCGCAAGCAGAGCCCCCCCCCCAGAGCAATGGAACTGCACATCCAGGGAGGCAGGCTGGAGGCCCACCACCAGCCATGCCACACATGGGCACAGGAACACAATGCAGAACCAACAAGACACCTGCACACCCCAAGCACAGCATCACTGGGGGTGTGACGGATGATCTACTGGCCCATGGGGACAAGCCAACAAAGCACAGCAGAGCCACGACACCCCAGCACAACCACTGGCAGGCTGAGAGTGCCACACACAGAGGGTTGACAACCACAGTGCACATCAGCCCCCCGTACGCACAGCACACCCTGCACCGTGACCCCAAGACACCACCCATGTACAGTGACTGGCACTGCAGGAAACCATGCATCCCCCCCAGCACACGTCAACCCCATGCAGCACAGAAGCATACAAGCTAGACACACCCTGTGCACCCAGCAGTGGGTGGCAGCAGACGGCAAGACCAACAGAAAGTCACTGCCATGCCAGAGATACCTCCCCATGCACACACACGCACACACACACACACACACACACACACACACACACACACAGGACCATACCACCCCAGATGGCATGTACACCACTGCAACTGAGCACCCATAGCCAGCTGCAAATCAGAGACCAACACAGTATTCATATCAAAATATAAATGTATTTTTAAAATTACAAATAGTAAATAACAAAACAATAAACAACAACTATTTACAAGGGGGGGACGGGTACAAGATAGGGGTGTTCAAGGAGTAGGGATGAAGAACTTGGAGAGGGAAGGCAGGGTGGTAGGGATGGGAGAAGTGGGAAAGGTATTGTGTCCTAAGGCCCAGCTGGCTGGTTATCCTGTGCCTGGTTCCGCTCTCCCCTGTGACGCCTCCTCCGCAGGCCAAGTCGCCTAATGGACTCCAGGATGGCCTGGTTTTCAAGGGACACCTGTGTCAGGCCCCAATGTCTCGATCTATCCTCCGGAGAACTTCAAGGCCTAGGAAAATGGGAACACAGTCAATGGCTGTGACTGACCACAACCCTGAACACCACCCAACCTGCAAGCCATATAGCCCAATGTCCCACACCTGTGATGGCATGCACCCACCCACAGTGAACATGCACATGGCCATCACAAACAGGTGGCACCAGCTATGTGCACCACTGCACACACACACTGCCCATGTCCATCACAGCACAAACAAGGCTGTCAAGTGATGTGGCAATGTGGTGCGATGCCAGTTACACAGCTATGTGCCCAGTGCATGCATGGACCACCAGTGATGCATACACAGATGTGCTGTGATACTGGACAGTGATGCATGTCACCTGTGTCGTGCATACATACATAAATAGATACATAGACAGTGTCGGCAGATAAGGGCCTATGGCCCACCCAGTCTGCCCATTTGAGCTTGTAAGTTCACTTTGTTTTCCTATAAGTCTGTTGCACCTTACCCCTGACCTCAAGAATTCCTTTATGTCTATCCTGTGCATTCTGAAATCCCGTGATTGTTTCAGCCCCCACCACTTCCTCTGGCAGGGTGTTCCACTTGTCCACCACCCATTCTGTGAAGAAATTCTTTCTCATGTTTCCTCTGAATCGTCCTCCCTCCAACTTCATCCCATGCCCTCTAGTCCTGGAACATCTTTTTTGCTTAAAAATAGTGTTTTCCTGCACCCTGTTCCTCCCTGTAAGATACTTGTATGTCTCTACCATATCGCCTCACTCCCTCCTCTCCTCCAGGGAGTACATGTTCAGTTCCTTCAACCTGTCTTCATCGGACTTGTGATGCAATCCATGCACCATCTTTGTTGCCCTCCTCTGAACCTTCTCTACCCAGTCTATGTCCTTACATAGGTATGGTCTCTAGAACTGTACACTGTACTCCTTGTGGGGCCTCACTAGTGTCTTGTATAGTGGAATTATGACCTCCCCTTTCCTGCATGGTTGTGTTGTGCTTTGCTGGTGGTCTTGCCCCCCCCCCAGCATGCAATAGCATCCATGAAGTAATGATACTCACACTCCTCAAGCAGCTGGGTCTGGCGCTGATGCTGCTGCTGCTGCTGCTGGGGTGCAACACCCACCGGCACCGAGGCCCTGGCAGGGCCCTCCTCACCCCGTGCCTGCATCCTCACATCCCGGCCTGTGGGAGACATATGTTGAGACAAACATCAGTGTGACTCCAAAGCAGACTCTCCCCTGCCCCAGTGAGAGTGCCTGCCCACACAGCCAGACCCATGCATCTCACACCTGCACACACTGACACAGCCAACCATGACAGAGCCATCACCTATGCACAGCCACCAAAACACACTCACACCCCTACAGAGAATACTGGTGCATAGACGGTACACCCACCTGGCCTAGGCACCACGGCCCGCCTGGCACATGACCACAGCCAATCAAGAAGCTCCAGATCCCTTCGGCGGAGGTCACCGTAGCGGTGCTGGCACTGCTCAGCTGACCGGCACCGTCCAGTGACCCCCACCAGGTCAGTGGCCACTTGCTGCCACACCTGCGTCCTGGCAATGGTGAGGGGCGCCTCACCATAAAGTGCCCCATAGTGGGGCTCCACTAGGGCCAACAAGTTGGCCAGTTTGACTGGGCTCCACTGAACTGCTCTTCTGTGAGCCATGGTACCAACTTTACAGCAGGCAATATGGCGCCCCGCTGCGCCGTAACTCCACGTGGAGATGTTGCGCAATAGACCACCACAGGTTCCAATTGCACTGTTCGAACAGCGCCGTCACTTCACATAGTGCTGTCACCAGACAGCGCAATAGGGCCATACACATGGCAGCCGAACAGGGCCAGGAGGCAAAGGTCGGACACAAGGTCATGGGCAATGACGCAAGGCCACGCACAGCGCCATCTGACGTATACGCATCCTGCGCGACCGACCAGCTGCGTACCAATGCCACAGTGGACTATTGCGCAGTAGTGCCACAGCGCCATATAGTGCCCAGTGCTGTAGCGCCACTGGCACAATGGTGGCCATGGCCTGAATTGCCGATCGCGCACAGCACGTCAGCAGCATGGCAGACGCCTACGTAAGCTATCTGGGCATGCACAATGCAGTGTACCACACAGTCACAGATCTGCGCCATTGGCTCAGCCGACTCAACCATATTGTGCTAAGCGCAAATTCGCGATATTCAGCCGACACATGCCAATCATCTGATCAGCCATTCAAAGGCGCAGTGGCGCGATTTGCATGTCATTATAGTTGCTCCACTCCTAATTTGTATGCATTGCACTATAAATGTGCGACATTGGGCTGCACTGGCCAGATTCGGTTACTGCAGGTGAGAGGTGAGTTGCATGTTGTGTGATGTTCTGGACAATGGTCATGGGAAAATGCTGTAGACTGCACAGTGACAGGTGTCCACTTGCCTCCATACAGATCGCCATGACCGAGCAGAGCCAAGGTGAGGGTGAGGACGGTGGGCGTAGGAGGAGGCCCAACTTTACCCCAGCAGAGACAAAGGCCCTCTTTCAGGCCTACCTGGATGAGGAGCCAGTACTGAGTGAACGGAGGGGCACCCCTCAGTCCCGTGTGGCTACATGGGAGGGGTAGCTCAGGCCGTGAACCTGCATGGAAGCCACCAGTGCTCCGTGCAGGAATGCAAGAAGAAGATGGGGACAGACCGCAGGAGGTTGAAGGAGAAGGTGGCAGCCTTCAGGGCGGCACGTGCTGGCACTGGCGGGGCCCGCCAGTGGTGTTGGAGCTGACCCGGGCTGAGGAGACACTGGTTGCATCAATGCAGCAGAGCGCTATTGAGGGCGTACCAGGAGGTGGATTCCAGACAAGTGGAAGCCCATCACTGCACGGTATGACATGGTGGTGGTGTTGGGGGGGTTGGGGGGAAGGTTGTTCACATGCACTCACATGTACTCTCTTTCTGTTACAGATCCTGTCCGTCTTCAGGAGATGGTGGTGGTGGGTCCAGGCAGTGATGATGACCTGCTGGACATGGAGGAGGGTCCATCCACCTCTATCACCAGCCAGCAGGCACTGCAGCAGCATGCACGCTGGGCCGCCAACTCTGGTGTCGGTGATTCGGGTGCGGGGGGTGCACAGCCTGTGTCTCAGCAGTCTGGCATGCAAGCATGCCAGCACGCTGTGACTATGGCTGTAGGACGTACCTGCACCATTGACACTGGTGCCGGAATGGTTTGAAAAGTGGTAGGGCCAAGGAAGTAAGGGGTAAGTTCTCCCCTATTAAATAGATTAACATGATTGCAAAAACTGATAAGGCCACCTGCGAAAGTGGTAGGGCCGTGGCCCTAGCGGCCCCCCCGTTCCGGCACCTATGACCATTTGATGATGCAAGGACTGCAATGGGCAGTGATAGGTGTGTGTCCTATGACAGACACACAGCAGGCCAGCACGTGCCCCTGGGCCTTTCTGGTTCCAACTTGTGTACCAGCATGCTGGCACAGTCCCAGGCTGTGCCTGTCAGCACCGGTGGGGCAGCACCAGTGGCTGTGCAGGTGTCTGGCACTGTTGCTAGCACAGCGGTGGAACGAGTGGACCCTGGGGCACAGCAGTTGGTGGGGCAGCAACAGCAGTCACCCACCAGGTCTGGGGGTACAGTGTCAAGTGGTGGCACATGTCCGCTGTCCTTTTATCCACCCTTTCCTGGTCCCGGCGAACAGCGCCCAACCTCAAGGGGTGTTGTGCATCAGGACCTTCCACACCCTGGGGGACAGGATGCCGTTGGGTCACAGTACCCACTGGATGAGCACACCCACCTACTGCAGGAATCAGTACAGCTGCAGAGGCGAGTTGCAATGTCCGTGGATGCACTGTCTGTGGCTGTGGAGCGGCACAGCAGGGAGTGTGCTCTGGACCGTGCAGAGCTGGTGCGTATGCGGACGGATGTGACCGCCGCCATTGACAGGCTGACCCAGGCAGTGGTCTCTGTCGTGGACGCTTGGGCACACAGTCAGGTGCCCTGTACCGCTACACCCCACACAGTTCACTCTCCACTCCCGTTCCGGCATCGTGTGACACCAGGCCTGCCGACACGGGTTCTGCTGTGGCCATCCCGAGCACCCCTGGTGCAGGTTTGTTCGGCATGCTGCAGACCCCTGTGTGGCAAGGTCACGTTCGCGCAGTTGGACCCCTGGTGGTGCAACAGTGCCACCCCATGTGGCCCCTGCTCAGCCTGCCAGTGCTGTTGGGTCACGGTGGGGCCGCCCATGCATCCGCAGTGGCTGTGGGACAGTGCTACATGACTGAGCTGTCTCCCAGTGCGGGTCCTGTCTGGTGCTGCCATGTGTGCAATGTGTGTCATGGTGGGCAGTGCACTGCTGGGTGCTCTGCTCACCACGCTGACACACGGACCACCTGCACACCCTCCCAACTGATGTCCACAGGTGCGTGTGCATGATGATGCCTGCATTGTACTGTATACCAAGGTGCAAGGGTGCCCAGCATCTGACACACGTACTTGGACAGTACAGGTGGTGGGGGTGGTCGGTGGTGCTGTGTGTTAGCAATGTCGGTTCTGCTGTGCTGTGCATGTGCCCATGTATGCTCTGTGCCTGGTGTGTGTGTGTGTGTGTGTCCATATGAGTGCTCACCCCTCCCTGATGGTGTGTTTGTATGCCTGGACCCTTCCACTCCCCTGGCCATCATGCACCCCTGGTGTGTTACCCTGTGTGCCTGTGGTTTGCGCATGGACAGTGTTGGTTGCACATGTCCCTTTGACTTACCTGTGTTCTGCATAGTGCTCCTCTGTGATGGTGTCCTGGTGCAGCTGGGCCTGTCGGATCAGTCGGGGGTCCCGCCGTCCTCGGGGGGGCTGCTCATCACCATCAACACCGGTGCCACTGGCATCCCCATCGCTGTTCCCCTCTTCAACCTGTACGGCAATCCCTTAGTCTTTGGCCATGTTGTGCAGGATGCAACAGGCCAGGAATATCCCACAGGCCTTTTGGGGGCTGTACTATAGGGCACCGCCGGAGGTGTCTAGGCATTGTAGGCGTGCCTTGAGCATCCCAAACACCCGCTCTATGATGTTGCGTGTGGAAACATGTGCCTCATTATAGCATTGCTGCGATGGGGTCATGGGGCGCCGGTACGGTGTGAGCAGCCAGGGATGGAGTGGGTATCCGCTGTCACCTGTGTGGAGATAGTGGAGATCAGTCTCATGTTCGGGTCCATATTGCCCATATCCCTGTGTGCCACTACCATGGCACCTGTGGCATTCCCACCCTTGCAACGAGTTTGCATTCCATACATGTGTACTCACCCACTAGATGTCCTGTGGAGATGTCCCCACTCTCAAATTGATGGCACAGTGTGGACTGATACCATATGAAGGCATCATGTGCTCTGCCAGGGTGTGTGGCACAGACATTGATTATCGCCCAGTGGCATCACACACCACCTGGCAGTTGACACTGGAGAATCCCTTTCTGTTCCTATATGCGAGCCCATCGGGGCCAGATGGCGTGCGAATGGCCACATGGGTGCAGTCTATGGCCCCTAGCATGCCAGGCATACGTGCTACCCTGTGGAACTCCTGCATGTTTGATGTACGCTCTGCCGCGGTGCTGGGGAAATGGATGTACTCCGCAGCATGTGGCAGCAGTGAGCTGAGGAATTGGGTGAGGATGCGTGACGTGGCTGACTGTGTGATGCCTGTGGTGTCCCCTGTCAGCCTCTGGAAGGTGCCCGTGGTGAGCAGGCACATGCAGGCTGTCACCTTGGTCTCCACCGACAGGCGTGACTCCGTCGTGAGGTGCCTGCATCACATCACTGCACAGCTCACAGAGCCGTCTCAGTATTGCCCTGTTCGGGCGGTACCCATCGATCTCTACATCTGTGTACAGCTCAAAGCTGATGTGACGCAGTACTGCCTGTTGGGGCTGCCACCGCCCGCAGACCCTTCCGGCCATGTCCCCTGCAGCATGCATTCTCACCCCCTCATGACAGCTTCCATGGAAGCTGGCACTGTCCATCTCCCTGGCTCTGACCCCGGCTGCTGTTGCTGTGTTACCCCCGCTGTCCTCACTGCTACTTCCACTGCACCGGGCACACCCCGCTGGCCTCTACAGCCTATGGCCCACGCTTTCCTTGCCTGCCCTAGCCTGTCTGTTGTCTCTCTGTCTGTCTGTCTCTCTCTCTCTCTCTCCCCACTTGGCAGCCTTGTAGCGTTCTTGCGCTGCTTCCTTGAGCCTTTTTATTTTGGCTCATTTCCGCTAGTGCGCAATTTCCGGCTGTGCCGCTATTGCGCATCGCGCAAGTCTTTGAATATCGCATTGCGCTCTTTATGCATGGATCCACCCCCTTCGGTTGCGCATGCCTTCATTTTCATTGCGCTGTTGCTCAGCATGTTTTCGGTGGCGCAACTGCCTCCTTCTGAATATCGCAAAATGGCGCAATTTTGGACTTGCGCATGTGCAACCCTGTTGCGCATGGTGCAACCCTTTTGAATATCCGGGCCATATAGTACAAGAACGTGAACATATAGTATTAAACAGAGCTGTAATGATTAACTAGCCTACAACAAACATTGTATATGAACTTTAACATAGATAATAAATACAGGGCAGTTAGCCAGCATAATACTGGAGCAACAGAGTTTATCCAGTATATGCTGAACATTGTAATACCTGAGGGAGTGAATGGTGTGTAGCTACAAAACTAAGTGGAAATACATGTACAATGCAGCACACAAAATTGTACAAGGTAATTCTTGGACTAAACAATTGTGGAGGTGCAGGAGCGATATAAGCTATTAGAAAATAACAACTCCTAGACCCCACCAGAGACAGTAGTTGCAGTTAGTGTAGAAAACACCAGATTGGCAACTAATAAGGGCAAGACAGTTGTGGGAATGCAACGATAGTGATGATGCCAAGTGCATACGAAGGGACAGATGCAAATGCCTGAAATTAGAGTTGAGAATTACAGGGAGGCAGGTTAAAATAAGTAAGCAATAAAACAGAGCCAGACCCAACAAAGGAGATCAGTGTGGGGAGGGTCAGGCAGGGTGGGAGAAGGGCCTGAAAGGAGAATATATGTAGACAAGCAGTAGTTGCAGGCTCAGGGGTATGGAGTAAACAACATTTTTAGCTCCTAAAAATTTTTTTAGTTGGTAGAGTGCAGAGTTGTGAACCTGGAGACCTATAAATTTGAATTTCACCACCAGCACATACTCATTGTGTGATCTTGTGCAATTTAGGTAATCTCCAAGTGTTCAAGGATCACTCTACTCTTTTGTTTCTCAGTGCTTAACCTCCTGATCTTTCCATAACCACACTCATTCTCACTTACCTTCCTGAGTGTACCTAACTGTTAAAGCTGTTCATGGCTTGTAATGTACTTTGTGATACAGAGGGTATGGAAGACATTGTATTCAACCAGGTGCTCAATTCTGAAATTCAATCTGGGTTACTCAAATTGGAGTGTGTGTGCTGAGTCCCAACCCCATGATGCAGAAACATGGAATACATGCAATTAGTGATGTGAGGGAAGTGTTCCTTTGTTGCCATAATGCAACACAAATCAAAACAACCCACATAAATCCACCAAAGTGTCACAGCATGTTATTACAACTTGTTTCCATGCCCAGTGCTACAGCTTGGCAGCAAACTTAGGAAACTCAAAGTCCTGACTGGATGTGTCCCTCTCCTCCCTGACCTTATAAGCATTTAATGGTTCTCCAAAATCCCACAGTAGTAGCCTACAGGTAGGTCCTGTGAACACTCCATCTGGTCCCTAACTTGTTTTTATCTCTGGTAGTCCAGATGTTCTGCCTTGTGTAACCCCAGTGCCCTTCCCTGAGTGGCATCCTGGATGCTACTTGGGTTCACTTGCACACTGTGACATTATTACTGCCTGCTTTTATCAGTTGGTAGCAGGGGCAGTTGCAGCACAGTCCAAGCAGGCCTGGGTTACCCACCCACAATGATGGATGCTTGGTAAAGGGCCATGATCCCATGAAGTATTAGTGAAGTTGATTATACATGAATGACAGCACTAAGTGATGCTTGAGACTGATTAGTACCATGCTTAGATTCAAAATAAGGCCCCAAATTGCTTTTTGATGCTGTTCCCATTATGGCTACTGGACCAGAGAAATCCAGATAGGTGTGATGATGAAAGAAAGGGACCGGGGGTTGGGAGGTCATCATCAGAAATAGACTCCAAACTTCAAGTCAGTGCAACACAGTGTACAGCAAGTCAGCCATGACACTGTACTGTATAGATAGAGGCTCAACAGCCATTGGACAGTGGTGGTGGTATTATTCATATACAGGTCCCTGGCAAGGCCCCACCTACAGTTGATCTCAGTTCTGGAGTCTGCCTTCTAGGAAGAAGAGGGAGAGGCTAGAGTGAGTGTAACACAGGGTCACTAAAATGATCTGAGGCAGCAGGGCAGATGCTATGAGAAAAGGCTGGTGTACTCGAACATGTGTACTCTGACAGATGGTGGGGGAGGGGGATATGGTCAAAGTCTAGAAACTCCTGAAGGGAATAAACAAGGTAGTCAATAGTGATCTCTACACAAAAATGATAGCACAGTGATAAAAGATCATGAGTGGAGGCTGGTAGGAGGGAGTTGTAAAAGCGATATGAGGAAATACTTTTTACAGTGAGGGTGGTGGGAAAATTGAATACATTTCCTAAGGTGATGGTGCAGATTGGGTTCTATAATAGGCTTCAAGGAAGACTGCAATGGATTAAATGGACTGCTAGCCCCTATGTGAGGTAATGTGTTCAGGGAAGTGGGAAATGATGGGCGTGATAGAAGGAAGGGGGTATAGGAACATGGGGTAACTGTCCTATCTGGCTGTAAGCCATCAGGGAATAAGTAGAGGTCTTGGACAGACTGGATGGACTTTGAGTGTTTCTCTGCCATCATGTTTTCTGTTTCTATGTCTCTCCATGTCCTGATAATGCTGTAATACCCTGTAAGATTGGTGCACACTATAAGGGCTATGTTTCATTTGTGAACCTCCCAAGAGGTTGCAGAGGATGTAATCTGTTGACAACTCACTTGTCGCTCCATGCTTGTTACAAGAATTTTCACTTTACAACAATGCGGTAGCTTGTATTCAATAATGATACCAGTACATAGCTTAGCCATAATAATCCACTATGTAAACAATCAGGAGTCACGTGGTTATACTGACTTCTACCGATGTCTGATGCACCCAAGAACAATCTAAGCATTGGTTGGGAGATTCTCAAAATATTTGCAGAGTTGTTTAACTGTGTTTTTCTTTTTTTTTTTTAAACTTCACTTTATGGAGGAAGATGGTAACAATTACATGTCAGTACATTTATACATTACATTTAGGACTGTAAATTCCATTTTGCTATATGCACAAAGTCATATCATTCTTTCAACTAATCAACTTTTAATCTTACCACCCCTCTCTCATTTTTGCTTAATCTAAAGGAATTGTTAAGAAGTTCATAGTCAACTTTTGAAATTGAGGAATTTATTTCAGTTTACTTAACTTAAAAATAAAGGAAAGAAAGCTAAAAGGAATTGGAAAAAAAGCTGCGGTCCATATTTCATTTTCTCAGTGTACCATTAAGTTCAGATTGTGCTGTTACATTCTAACTTATTTAATTATTCATGCCACCCTTCCTCCCAGAATGCCTTTGTCCCATGCCTTCAATGTCTATTCACGTAAAAAAAAAACTTTTGCTCACTACACTCCATGCATACTGCAAATTAGGTCCATTACCCTTTTTCTTTTGTGTACCTACATCAGCCAAAGCCCAGGATCTCCAATTTCCCACTTCCTTTTTTTTTTATAAACTTCATTTTTGTCCCTACCTCTTTTAATTATTGCTATTTACCTAATCACTCCTATGTGTTCGTTCTACCCTTGAATATCAACAGTGTATACCTCTCACCTGGTTCATCGATTAGTGTATTAGGCCTGCCTGTGTTGTATTGCGAAGGTGATCCACTCCATCTCTTGTATCAAGTCAACAAGGTTAACCCAGTCACTAACCTTCAGTACTTCTTCCCTCAACCATCTCTTCATTAGGGCTTTTAATGCGGCCACTGTTAGAACTCTCCAGAGGTACTTGGCCTCCTTCCCCTGCAGAGGTTTTGGTTCCATTCCCATTATTAAGTGCTCAGGACCCAGTTCCCCCACTCCCTCAAAAATAGCTTGGATATGGTAAGCAACGCTTCTCCAATATGGCTGAACTTGAGGGTAAAGCCAAAAAATATGAGCGTGCCCAGCTTTACCTTCCCCACATTTCCTCCAACATGTAACTTGTCCACCTTGGCTAAATTTTGCCTGAGTTTTTGGGACCCAAAAATACCTAATCCTGATATGCCAAATAAATTCTCACCATGTTGGTGAGCAGGTGGAGACCCATACTGTTTTCCATATCTTATCACAGCCCTCTGTTTCTATTCTAGTTCCTAATTAATCTTCCCATCTAACCTTGATCGGAAGAGTATTGTGCCCCTGATCAGTAATAAAATTGCTGCATAGCAGAGTTATTGCTCCTTTCCCTGAAGGCAAGGTCCATATTTTCTCAAAAGGCGGGAGTGGAGTGTCCCAATCCCCTACTCTTACAGGGTTATTGAGCTTCCCATTTACTAGGTCTCTGATTTGATAAAATCTAAGTCTGTCATCTGGGCTCAAACCAAAAAGAGACACAGCTGTGTCAAATGCCATGGGGAAACCCTCTCTAAGAATCTGCCATGGGGAATGAAATCCCTTCCACGCTTGTCATCTGAACCATGGGTCCATTGCTGCTGGATAGAAATGTTCGTCCCAGGCCCACCACCTATATTTCCATAGGGATCGTGATGTGGGTCCTTTGCTAACTCTGCACCTCCATTTCTCCAAGGCTACTTTCACTCCCTGAGGTAGATGATCACCTGCCTCTATCTGAAGTTGCTGGTTAAAGGGCAATGTCTGTAGGAGGGTCAGTAACCAGAAACTTTTCTATTGATTTTTAGTGTGATGTGTACTGAGGATGTTGCCACATTAAGACTGTTTTTATCTGTGCTGCAATCCAGTATACTGGTAGGTATGGTAAGGCCAGTCCCCTCTCCCCTTTGGCAAGTATAACACTTGTCTTGCCACTCAAGGTCTTCCAGAACCCCAGAAAAAAGTCATCATTAGTCTCTGCCAACCCATCAGTATCTGGTACGAAATTTCACAAGGGACACTCTGAAAGAGATATAACATTAGAGGAAGTATATTCATTTTGGTAGCTTGTATCCTTGAGTGAAGGGGCAGTGTCAGGAGAGTCCATCATTTATAATCAACCATCGAGTGTTACTTGACTGCCTAACGGAATTCTGTGGACTCGCGGGCTCTGTCATCTGCTGGTTTGAGTCTTTTTTATCCAACAGGAGGCAGAGGGTAGTGATGGGGAATTTCTCCTCCCCTGACCACCTGTTGTGCGGAGTTCCCCAGGGTTCGGTCTTGTCACCAATGTTGTTTGCCGTGTACATGCTACCCTGGAGAGCTCATCAGGAAGTACAGCTTGGCTTTCACTGCTATGCTGATGATACCCAGCTGTACTTTTCCTTTGCCCTGAACATCTTGTGCAGTAGAAGTGCTTAACTGCTGCCTTGCTGAAATTAATGACTGGATGGCCTCCAGCTGGTTGCGACTTAACCCCAGTAAGACGGAGGTACTGGTGGTCGAGTCGAGGGGGGGGGAGGACGTGATAGGTTGGCCTCTGGTGCAGAGACAGGACTCTGCCTTGCCTCTGTACCATTGAAGGCCTCCTCTAGGGTGCGTGATCTGGGTGTTATTCTTGACAGCGGTTTGACACTTGAATTTCAGGTGTCTTCCATTGTACATACTAGCTTTTATCATCTGAGGGATATCGCCAGGATCAAGCCCTTAGTTTCACGTCTGGACCTCCCCACTTTGGTGCATGCCTTTGTGATGTCCAGGCTTGACTACTGTAATGCACTCTATCTCAGGGTCTCTGGGGGTACCCTGCGCTGACTGCAGTTGGTGCAGAATGTGGTGGCGAGGTTGTTGACAGGACAATCTAAATACTGTCATATTACCCCAGTGCTGCATCATTTGCACTGGCTGCCGGTTAGGTGAAGGGTCCTCTTTAAGGTGGGTTTGCTCACCTTTAAGGCCCTACATGGCCTGGGCCCTGGCTACCTGAATGACCTTCTTACACCTGCTGTCTCGGTCCATTCCCTACATTCCTCTTCTCGGGGCCTCCTTGCGATTCCCAGGACAAGGTTAAGAACTGCAGACGACAGAACATTTAGTGTCGCCGCTCCCGTCCTGTGGAATTCGCTTCCTTTAGTTGTTAGGGAGGCCCCGTCTGTTGAGGTTTTTAAGGCCCGACTCAAGGCATTTTTATACGATCAGGCATTCCTGGACTATGTTTTATAGCTTATATTGTCTAATTTTTAAGGTTTATTTTAGTTTTAGAAAATGAAACAAATTGTGTAGTAAATTATGCTTTAATTGTTTGGAGTTGTATATTTTATTGATTGTTATTGTGTTGTGTTGTTTTTATTTGTTTGATGTACGGCGTCCAGAGCCTCTGGGATGGGCGTCTTTTTAAATAAAATTTGCCTTGCCTTGCCTAATCTGAAACTATTTCTATTACTATCATGTTATAATTATCTCTAAATAGGGAAGTTGGTCTGGTACCCAAATATACACCTAGGTATTTTAATTTCTCCATACCCCACCTCATTGAATAATCTCTCTGAAATTTGGGAGGGCTCGGTAGGAACAGGTCAGAACTTCTGTTTTAGCTCTATTTAATGTATATCCAGAGAGTTCTGTGAACAGTTGAATTTGTTTAAGTACTTCCAGCAGAGAGGAGTCAGAGTCCCCCTATAAAAAGTAAAATGTCATCCTCATGCAGACCTATTTTATGTTCATAACCTCCTAAGTTTATGCATTGGATGCTTGGACTCATACAGATGGCATGTGCCAATAGTTCCACAAAAAGGGAAAACAAAATAGGGGATAGAGGGCAACCCTGTCTCATTCTTCTTTCTAACTGAAAGAGTTCTCCAACGTGGCCATTCACCCTAACACAGCCACTAGGGGTCGCATACATTTTGGCCACCAGATGACAAAATACGTCAGGGAAACCGAAGCCTGCCAGGGATGCCTGATGAAAGGGCCAAAGAACCTTATTGAATGCCATCTCAGCATCTAGGCTCATCACCAGGGCAGCCTGGCTGCACTTCTCTAGATATTTTATACGTACCACCCGGCAGATGTTGTCCTGAGCTTGTTGACCTGGAACAAAGCCCATCTGGTCTGTGTGTATAAGTTGAGGAACTATACTTTTCAGGTGCCTGGTGATGATACCAGCCAGGATCTTATAGTTTGTGTTCAATATGGAGATAGGTCTATACGAGGCACAAAGTACGGGATCCCTGGCAGGCTAGGCAAAACTGCAATCACTGCATGCATCCAAGTTGGAGCAACCACCCATCCCTCATCCAGAAGGGAGTTGTATGCTCTGCACAAAATAGGGGTGATCTGCTTCCGGAAGAGTTTATAGAACTCCTCCAGAAAGCCATCCATTCCTAGGCATTTCTCTGTTTTGGATCTGGCTATCTCAGCAAGAATCTTAGACTCTTTGATGGTGGTAACCAGCCTATCCATGTCCACCTGTGTTACTCCTGGGAGGTGCAAAGCGGCCGGGAACTGTATGATCCTATCCGTGTTTGGGGTGGGTCTGGCTCTATATAATTCTAGATAATATTCAGTAAAGGCTGCAGTTATATCTTTGGTATTGCTTAGCTGCCACTTGTTATAGTTAATTTTACTTATTGTGGCTTTAGCTTTCCTTTGCCATAGTCTGCTGGTTAGTAGTCATAGTGCCCTTGGGCCTCCCTCTTAGTACTTCTGCCTTAAATACTGCATATTCTGTTCTATGCGGTAGTCTAGGATGGAATTAAGCTCCTTCCTCAGAGCCTAAACCTCTCTTTCTTTGGTTGCCTCATATTTATTTTTTAACGAGACCTCAAGTTCCCTGATCTGCACCTGTAAGGTGGACTTTTTAGCTTCTCTTTCCCTTTTTTGGTGGGCGGCCAAGGCAATGAGCTTCCCACTAACCACCATTTTTATTGAGTCCCATAAGATCGCGGTGGAGACTTTTTCTGTGTCATTCATTTCCAGGGCCTTCTTGATCATATCCTGCACTAACTTCTGGGCTTCTTTCCCATGCAGGAGAGACAAATTGAGGTGCCATAGGGTCCTTTTTCTAGTTTGTCCCATGTGCAGCTCCATTAACAGTGTGGCATGGTTTGATAAATATATTTTCCCAATCTCTACTTTTTCTATTTGATCATTGTTTTCTTTAGGCACAATAAAATAAGCTATTCTTGAGAATACCTTGTGCACTGCAGAAAAATAAGTAAAATCTTTTTTTTGACTATGTACTGCTCTCCAGGCATCTGCATACCCTATTTCTGCTTACCCACTTTTGTGGCTTCCCACCAGTCTGACCTTGGGATCATTGAGGAAGAGTCTAGATGATCATTCAAGGCTAAATTCAGGTCCCCTCCTATGATCAGTGTGTCCTCCATCCACCCCACCAACCTCATAAACGCAGCTCTGTAAAAGGTATACTCAGAGCCTGGGGGGGCATAGACGGAGGCCACCATGACCATTTCCCCATTATAAATTCCCTTTAGGACTGCCAAGCAACCCTACTTATCTGTTAGTGTGTCTTTAAGTTCGAAGGCCACACGACTGGGAACCAAAATTGCAGTGCCTCTGCAGCAGCCTCCCTTATAAGAGGATGCAATGACTTGTGAGAAACCAAACTTACCCAGTTTCTCATGTTCGGCTCTGGAGAAGTGTGTTTTCTGAAGTGTACAAAAGACTGCTCCTGTTTTCTTCATATAGACTATAATTTTAGAACGCTTAACTGGATTAGTTAGCCTATTAACATTGAAGGAAAGTAAGGAGGTGCTTACATTATCCATTGGTACAATTTTGTTAAGTGCTCCCATTTCTCTCTCACTATTATAATCATATTTAGTTCCTGGGTGGGTGACTGAGTTTCAGGGTCAAACAAGTGATAAAACATGCAGCCGGTAGTAACAAACAAATGTAAAGCGTATAATAAAAATTATATAACATCTAACCATTGATACCAACCGGAAAGAACAGAGTGAGAGGGTACTATAAAAAGAACTTCCCCCCCTACAACCCCAATAAAACCAACTAGGTACTCCCAAGGTAGAAGGCCAAATACAGTAAGGCCTTTTAGTCCCCACCCCTTATTTCCCTAGTAGGGACATAGAGGTCAGGGAAGAAAGGGAATTATTCCCCAGATGGAGGACCCCTTCCTGAGTCCACACTTAAAATATCAGGGCTCAGAATAAATATTTGCCAATCAGTCAATGGGCATCTAGGTTTAGCAAGATGGAAACAACATGCTATCTCCCTGACTGACCTGCTTTCTTGTTATTAAGTTACCCATGGGTGCATGGCAGTGCCACCAAGGGGGGGGGAGACCCCCTCCCTCTGCAGCCTAGCCCCTTCCCAGTGCAGGGCTCTCTCTACAGGCTTCTAACAAAACCCCCAACTTCTTTTAAAGATCTCAAATTGAGATGTCATTATGATAATCATATGTAGAGGGGCTAGGTAGACAGGGAGAGGGAGGGGGGAATGAGGAAGCCATACCCCTCTTCAATTTACACTTGTGGACTTATTGGGGTGTGCATCTAGTTACCTGTTTCCAGTATCTGATGGCTGTGCCCACAAAGTCATATCGGTTCCTCCCTTCTTTAGTTCTCTGGTGAATATATGCTTATTTAGGTCCCCCCTCCAATGCTTCCAGTCCCATATTTACCAATATTATTGCCATGCCACAGTTTCTGTTTTGTAGTCTATTAGAAGTCCATCAATCATGTAGTTAGTCTGAGCACCATCTCCTCTTTGGTATAAACTAGTTATTTAAAGGTACTCACTTGGTGGCTAGATAGTTCAGGTTTTGGAAAGCAAATGTTTTTCCCTCCCCTCAGGCCCACTTCAGTGATCATCATCTGCTGCTTCACCGTTGCTTTTTATAACTCCTGGCAGCTTCTTTAGCAGATCTTGGAGCAGGGAAGCTGTACGCATGGTGAACTGGCTGAGTGTCAGCTTATTTCTGTGCGATGAAACCCTTTCCACTCACTGGGTGACTCTTTCCTTTTTTGTTGCACCAGTCTTGAGGAACCTGGGTGTTCAAAGCCTCATTTCTGCAGGGCTTCACCCACCTCCTGTGCCGACTCATACAGTTCGGGTCCTTCTTTCCAATGGACTCTAAGAAGAGCCAGGTAAGGCGTTTGAAACTTTAATTGCTTGTCCCTCAGTGCCTTTATGATTGGGCCATACTCCAGCTGTTGCTTTTGTATTATGGTAGTATAATCTTGGTCAAAAAATAATCTAGAGTCCAAGTACTTGACTTCTTTTTTTTGCCATGCTCGGTGTAGAATATCTTCCTTTGTTTGGTAGCTGCTAAATTTAATAATGACTGATCTGGGATGGGTAGAGGCCTCTCTCAACTGTGGCATCAGAGCTTTATGTGCACGCTTGATCCGCAGATCATATGTTGCTGGGAGCTCCAGGACATCATGAAGCAGATTGATAATAAATTCAGCCATTGAGCCTGTTTTAGCACCATCCTTAAGCCCGTACAACTGCAAGTTGTCTCATCTGGAGCAGCTTTCTAAATCAATGCATTTATTCTCCATTTCCATGGAGTGATGGCACAGGGCCTGTACAGTCTGGACCAGATGAAGTATGCCATCTTCATCCTGTGAGGTGCGATCTTTGTCCTCCTGAACACAGCACTCCACCTGACGCAGGTTTTGGTTTAATTGCTGAAACTCTGCCTTGTTTTCGGGATGCATCTCTTTGAGCTCTTTTAAAAGGATATCAAATCTCCGCTGAGAATGCCTATCAATCTTCTCATCTGTATCATAAGTAGCACTTGATCTGCCATCTGGACTAGGCCTGTCACTCTGGTTGGGGAAGCCACTCTGGATCCAACATCATCTTTATCACCTTTAGGTTGGTGGGACCAGGATCTGGAACCCTTGTCCTTTTGTGTAGCCCCTCCAGACATTTTTAGTTTTTTGAATAATCAGATTGCTTATTTTGAGAGTTTTTTCCCACCAGTCGGTAATGGAGAGAACTCTCTAGTGACCTCTCTGATCCGTGGTGAAACCAGAAGTCCTTAACTGTGTTTTTAACCTTTTTTTTAAATTTGTTAAGGCAGTAAAGATGTTGGAAAGCAGTGAAGCTCTGACAATCAGTTATTCTCAGAAGCAAGCTTAATGCAATCTGGTGTTTAGAGCAGAAAAAAAAAACAACACAAAATGCAGTATGCAGTATGTAGGTACCAATGAAGATGTCATACTTGTGAGAAATTGGAATGCTTTCAGCCCTCATTAGGTTTAAACTCAGCAGCATAAGGGGCTCAATCTGTGTTCAAGAGTATAATTTAAATCCAATTAGCCTGTCTTAAAAATCAGAGTAAAAACAATACAGTATGTGCCGCACTCAGATCTCATGGACAAGGTCAAGGGCATACAGTCTGCAACTACTCGAACACTACCCCAAGGATACAGAAAAGAACAAACAATCCACCATGCAAACAAAGGTGAGTAATTATTAAAATGGATAGGCATCAGCTGCTGTTCATATAATATGATCCTGTCCAGCCTTTGTTGGAATGCCACCGTGAGGAAGCTTAAATAGTCACCATTGTAACCAGTAGTTGGCATCATTTTCTATGTCTAAAGCCATTGCAAAGAATGGGAGAGGGGTACATAAGGTACAACAAACAGTCTTAAGGAGTGCTTTCATCCTTTTTTAAATACCAGCTATATTATAGTATACAGCACTTCAGTTTTGGAAAAGCTGCAGGATTTGTTGTAATGTTACAGAGTTGGGATCAGTAAAGATTTTCTCCATGTGATGATGATAATAAGTAGAAATGCATATCTGCGTACTCATTTGTTTTAATAAAATGTCTATACTGTGTGGTGTTATACTCTTCAATAAGGTGATATTACTTTACTTGACTGCCCTCCCATTTTCCTCTCCATCCTAGTTTTGTATTTTGATATGCTTTGACCAATTTTTGATAAATACATAATCTAGCTTTGTGGTGCCCTCACATCTAAATAGAGTTACAATCTCCTCGGAAAGCTACCACTCTTTCCAAATTTCTAAGACATTCCATGACATCCCTTACAGAAATAATTATATGAAATGTTTTCATGATGTACACATAAAACTACTCATGTGATACACGTGCTGTAAGCATGATTTAGGCATTAATTTGGAACCAATTTCATGCATTTGGCATGCATGCAGCAAGCAAGTGTGAACAACATGCTTTTTATGTTAAATTGGAACAGACTGCATGCTTGTGGCATGTGTGCAAAAAGCAAGTGGTCATTGATAAGGCCACACATAAAATTCAAGTTACTTGCTCAGGATTGCATCATATACTGTACAAGTGGGGGTTGATGAGATTCAAACCCAGGTCTTTAGGTCTCCAAGTCTCCTAGTTTGCAGTTCAGTGCCTTTAACAATTAAGCTATACTGCATGTACACATATAGCTTGCTTGTACTTCAATACAAATCTGCATGCTATACATTTGCATGCATTCAGCATGCTTGTAGCCACTGTTACACTTTTCAGTTTTCTTTTCCTCCATCAGCTGCACATCTGAACTGTTGCATTCATACCAATGGAGACACGTGTGGTTCTTCTCACCCCTAGCACACACACTTACCCACAAAACTACTTAATTACTTCTCTCTAGCCTGTACTCCTACTATTGTTTCTCCATAGTTTTGAATGCTTCCATGTAAACAGACTTTAAGGGCAAACACAAAAGTAGCAATAACTCAACACCCACCCACATGGCTAGTACCCCACCATACACACACACACACACACACACACACACACACACACACACACACACACACTAAAACAGGTGTGGTCTTGCTGCTACAAGCAACCCACCAAGTATAGATGTAAGTTTAGAGTATCTTGCCTGTGTACTAGGGAGCCAGAGGTAGGTGTCTTTAAGAGATGATGCCATGGGTCAGAGTATTGGGGCATAGTCATACCCCCTTAACATGGTAAGCAGAAGAATAATGAAGACTACTGTTCTACTAACAAGGCCCTTGTTAGTCAAGCAGTGGCCTTCATTATTCTCCAACTCTGCATCAATATTGTGTAAAATAGTAATAAAAAATACCCCCATTCATTTCAATGGTGCATGGCCCTGCAGTCTCCATTGCCCTATGTCATAATGTGCCTGAGTGTGGTAATGTGGAGGTCAGCTTCAAGGGGGCGCATAAGCTTGACCATAGTGGAGCTCCAATAGTCTGTGCATACCATACTGTTCAACTGTCCCTGAATTCAAGGGACAGCCCTCATTTTAACCCTGAAAACTGCTCTGCTCCTCATCCATCCCTCATGGGAAACACGTTGCTCACACAGAGGATGTCCTGTATATTTAGACTTTATGGTATGGACACCATTTCAGATTTCTGCATGTGGCAGCCAACAACCAGTGAAGGCCAGGTGCTAGTTAGTCCCCAAGTTGCAAGCTCTAGAATGTCTTGATTGTCTCTAAAAGGTAAAACTCATTTGTTGTTACTGAAAAAAGATGTGAAAATTAGGAAAAATTAGAATGTGTAAGATTCATCTGTCTAAACCCTGGAGCAGTGCATCTGATTTGGGCTTAAACCCACCTAGTTATTAACCAATTTGTTTCCTAGCTGATGTTCTGAACCTCCTGACCCCCCTACAAAAAAAGAACATTGTCCTGATTTCTCTCTCTGACTCCATTCCATTCAATACCCATCCCATATGGGTCATGAAGCTGCCCAAAGGCACAGAAAAGTGAAAAACACCTAAATATTTCAGTCGTTCCTCCTTCCCCAGTACCCCTTTAAAAAACCAAAATTACTTTTACTTACCTGGCTATCTGGTCATAACCTGCAGCCTGGCCCAGTGTGCCACCAGCCCAGTTTTCAGTCTGCTCCTCCTCCGTCTTTCTGCCAGAAGTTGGATGCTAGAACCGACCATCCAAGGTTCCCAATGTGGTCCGTGACCAAGTCATCTCACTAACCAAACACACCCAACCTGTTTTGCTTGCTTCATGCTTGGCTGCTGCTGCAATACACTGATCAAGGCCACCCACACAGCCTAGCTAGTTGCTGAGGGGGCCTGTACTATTTTAATTTTTTTGTTTGTGAGGTGAGCCTAGTAGAATAAGTAAGTAGCCTAGTCTCAAGTTTGCTTCCAGATCACCCCTTGTCCCTTCAGCCACCAGGTGAGACAGAGACTCACTAAGAGTAGACCAACAAAAATATGAGGCCACAACACTACTATTGAAAGTTCAGTGCTCACTGACACCTCCAAGCTGTAGTCTGCTGCCTGTCTAGTCTGTGGTGGGAAAGAGTGTCGCACTTGTGTGACTCATGTCCTCTTGCTTGGCTGGAGCTCCTCCATGACATGTGTGATGCTGCCACAACTAATAGGTGGAGAGAGTGGATAACACAATATAGATATAGTTAAGTCAGGAGTGCACCTGCAGCATGGGCGCACACAGGTCAGCTGGGGGGCACTTATTGTGCAAAAGATTAAATCCAAATGTAATGCCATTATTGCCACACCATAAGAACAACCTAGGCACAAATGCCGGGGGGGGGCACTACTACCCCCCTGCCCTTCTTAAATGTCACCACTGCTTTATAGTATAAATTCATCCTCAGGCATCGGTACAAGTAAATACAGCAGTTTCAACTGTGTTCTGAGGTACTGTATTTCCATGTTAAAGGATGTGCCCTGACAATTGTGAAGATTAGTGTCCCTCATTGTACCTCATTTTCAGTGTCTATGTCCCTCATTTGAGTGACAAAATGAGAGGTATGGTGCATGCTTTCAAAACCCTTCTCAGCAAAAAGAGTGCTTAGCATGGCCATAGTGTATATACTCCATACAGAATGACAAAGGGAAAGTAAGTGAGCAGAATCAGTCATGGAGAAGCACATTTGTAGCACTAAATATGCATAAGGGGATTTGCATGGTCCAAAACAAAAATGTCAGGCTTCACAACACAGAGGCACCTCTTCACACATCTGGAATGGAGGGTGTTGGCTGACTATATCCTAGGCATTTAATGCAGTAAGCAAACAATTATTTACAAATTAATGGAAATTCAATTACAAAAATTAAAAGCCATTAAATAACTTGAAAAATGATCAGAATTAATAAGTTTACCAAATTTTTATGAGAAATCAATGGAAAATGTATTTTAATGGCTCTAATTGCTAGCAGTAGTATGAGAAATAAAAACTGATGTGTTTTTTAGATGACATTTGCACTAGTTCAGTTGCTGTATACATGGCAAGCATGCAGGATGTGAACCTAATGTGATTTTAAAATGATGTTCACACTAGATTAATTGCTGCACTCATGTCAAAAGTGCAACACATGAACCTGATGTGATTTTCAGAAGATGTTCACACCAGCTTACATGTTGCACAAATGTCAAGCTTGCAGCATGCAGACCTAATTTGCTTTTTAGAACTGGTTCGCTTAGGTTCACTATGCGTATGTGAACCACATGCAGACATTGCAAAATTAAGCATGCGGCATGCATTCTGCATGTACACAGCACACACATATTTTTGTAAGGGATGAATCACACCATTGAATGCTATTCATCTGTATGGCCAGGAATGGTGTTGCTGATATCATCCCTTAGAAACAATTACATGAAATATTTTCATGCTGCACACATAAAACTACTACCGTAATATGCATGCTGCAGGCATGATTTCAATGTTAAATTGGAACTGATTGCATGCATGGGGCATATGTGCAGCAAGCAAGTGTGGGAAGCATGCTTTTTATGTTAAATTGGAACAGATTGCATGCATGCAAAAAGGAAGTGGTCATTGATAACTGCACACATAAACGTTAAGTGACTTGCTCAGGATCTCATCATACACAAATGGGGGGTTGATGAGATTTAAACCCAGGTCTTCAGGTCTTCATATCTTCTGGTTTGCATTTCAGAGCCTTTAACCAGGGCTTCAGTTAATTTATTTTTAGTGGCAGTCAAATACTTCCATGAGTCAAAATCTGGAAGTCATTCCAATTTTTGGGAAGTCAAAATACTTACCAGATCCCACAATTTGAAAGTCAGTATTCTAGGAATGATCAGTTTATGGATATCCATACAAATATTAGTGTTAAAATACAATTTCTTTTAGAAAAATCCATCATTTCTTGCTTCTGTGTTTTGGAAGATGTCCAGTATTGTTTTCTACATTTGGAGGTCAATTACTTCCTCCCTCTTTATTTTGGAAGTTTTTGCCATATGTTTTGGAGTTAAATACTCCCAAAATAGAGTTAACTGAAGCCCTCCCTTTAACCATGAAGCTATACTGCCTGCAAACATACAGCATGGCTCACTTGTACTTCAGTACAAATCTGCATACATCTGCATGGCACACATGCAGCATGCTTATAGCCACTCTTATACTGTTTAATTTTCTTTTCCTCCCTCATCTCAGCTGCACATCTGAACTGTAGCACACATACCAATGGAAACACGTGGGTCTTCCCACCTCCAGCACACACTTTTACCCACAGAACTACTTAATTACTTCTGCCTGGCTTGTACTCCTACTATTTTCTCTCCCTAGTTTTGAATGATTCCATGTAAACAGACTTTAGGGGGCAAGCACAAAAGTATCAATACCTCAACACCCACCCACATATTTTTTTCAATTTCTTTTTCCCTCCAGTCATGGTCTGGGGGCCTCTCTCAGGCATCCTGTCTGCTCCTGCCCTGCCTGATGTCCTCCTACCTGAGCCTCTTCTCTCCCTCCTCCTCTGTCCACTGTCAGCACCCCCGGCTTAACCCCTCCGGGGTGGGGCTGCCCCTCCTCTTTGGGCACACTTATATTCAGACTCCAACATGGGAGAAGACCTGGGTGGAGGAACCTGGAAGGTCAGGCAGGATGGACCCAGTGATGGGCTTTGGGGCAGGTGCCATCACCTACCCCACAGACCAGGCTTTTTCCTTGTTCTGGTAATTGCGCCTCCCTCCCATGCGTGTGCATGTCCCTGATGCTAAGCATATGGCAACCCCTGCCAGCATCAGGGCACACTAATTACATGCAGTGGAGCATGCTGCAACACCTCTGGTCTCCACCAGCAGCTGCTGGAATGCCAGGCGATCTCCAGCCTCCACCAGGGGAGGAGAGCAGCCCAACATGTGCTCAAACCTCACCCGCCCCTGCCGTCCCCCGGCGGCCTGAGCTTGCTCCCAAAACCAGGTCACTTGCACAGCATGAGGTGTGGCATACAGCACCACAACCCTTGGCACGACAGGGTTGACACACCCATCCACATGACCAGTCCCCCCATGCACACACACTGCAGTGAGTGTGGCCATGCTGCTACAGACAACCCATCAAGTATAGATACGAGTCAAGAATCTTTTACCTGAATACTAGGGAGCCAGAGGCAAGAGTCTGTAATAGATGATGTCCATCAATCAGAGTGCTGAGGTGTACCCCCTTGAAATCAATGGCGTTATTTTGTATTACTGTTTTATACATTATGAAGGCAAGTTGGAGAGTAATGAAGGCCACTGTTCTACTAACAAGGCCCTTGTTAATGGAGCGGTGCCCTTCATTAATCTCCAACTCTCCATCAATAATGTACAAAATAGTAATAAAAAAGTTCCCCCATTCATTTCAATGGTGCACACCCTTTCAGTCTCCCTTGCGCTATGTCATAATGTGCCTGAGCATGGGAATATGGATGTCAGCTTCACTGGAGAGGGGCAGAAGCTCAAGACCAGCACTAGGATTTACTGGGCCCTAGTGCAAGACTGTGAGGTGGGCCCCTCATTGGCTCACCCCTGTGAACTGGCCCCCCCAGCACAAGTGTTTTTCCCTATTTTGACTTGGCCTGCCAGCCCCTTCCCACCACCACACAACACCCAGCCAGGCAGAGGCTGATCCAGATCACTCCCCCTCCCCACCTCCTCTCTCCATGGCCACCCCCAGCCCTTCAGGATTAACTTTTTCTGAATCACACTGATCCATCACCTGCCGCATGTTAGTACTGTGTAGAGTTGTTATGTAGTGTGTTAAAAGCTTTCTTTATCATGGTTGGACAGACGTACGCAAGTATTTATTATTTGTTGCGCAGATTACAACAGCAGAGACAGAGCACATCTGACCTCTTAGACTGACTCCTCAGACTGCAGCGCAATAGTGCAATCATCACAAGATAGATGGTCCTGCGAGGCTTACCGCAACCCACCTGACCAACTAAACAGATGGTTAGGTGACTGTCTGCCAGTTGCACAAGCACTGTTTTTCAGCTTGCAGTGTCCCCCCCATGGCTGACAGCAAAGCAGACAGTGTACTGGGTGGAGTGGACCATGCCATGGGCTGAGCGCAGGGTGTGGATTAACTAAATCAGCAGCTAGAAGAGAAGAGGATACCAGCCAGGAGAGTGACGAGAGAGGTCAGATGGAAATGGAGTCTACAGAGGGCCCACCCTGTGCAGTGCTGAATACACATGTGTGACATGCAAGAGAAGAGAGAGAGTGAGAGACTGAAGAAAGGAGGAGCCAGCGAGACACACAGCAGCTGCCAACAGGTACGAGCATGCAGTGTGATGCAACTGAATTGTAATTTACATGATTTAAATGGCTGAGCAGGTAGGGCAGAGGGTGTAGCTGCTCAGGCTCACATAGCAGTGACTGACTGTCATGATGAGTTGACATTCATCAGCACACATGAATAAGCAGCACAGAACTGATTGTGTTTCTTCAAAAAATTTCAAACAGGAATCTGGGCCTTGGGCCACTCGTGCACTCAGGGCAAGGGTGCAGTGGCATCCCTTTCACTCCTGCTGATGCTGGCCCTGTATAAGCCTGACTATAGTGGGGCTCGAATAGTCTGTGCATACTATGCCACTCAACTGTCCCTGAATGCAAAGGGCAGCCCTAATTTTACCCTTGAAAACTGCTCTGTTCTTCATCCATCCCTCATGGAAAACATGCTGCTCACACAGAGGATGGCCTGTAAATTTAGACTTTATGGCAGGGGCGCCATTTCAGATTTCAGCAGGGGGGAGCCAACAAACAGTGGAGGCCAGGTGCTAGTTAGCACCTAGGTTTCAAGCTGTAGAACAGTGATGCTCACACCGCAGCTCGTGAGCCACAAGCAGCTCTTTTACACTTCTCGTGCGACTCCTTTAATTCTCTAATACTGCCTCATATATGTGGCTCTTTAAATGCTGACTGATTAATCACGCACACTGACTATTAAAAAAAAGACTGTTCAGTGCTTTCTTTGTGGGTCATTTTGCCCAGGAGTTCAGCTCGTTTTGTCTTTTCAATGAAATTAACAGCAAACCATATTAATTTCATTGTATCTGGACAGCCTAGCAACAGAACCAAGCAGCGGTCTCATCGGAGAGACTGAGCCGTACTGTAGCCCTCAGATGCAAGTGCAATGCACCTCTCCCTTCCCGACATGGCCAGATCCCCAGCACTGCTTATGTGGTGCAGAACTCCACTGGAAAGCAGATATAACATCTCAATCAGAGATGGAAAGGACAGAGAGAGAGAGAGAGACAGTGTGAAATGTGAATTTTAAATCATGCACTATCTTCTCTATATCTGTCTCTCTCCATTGCATTGCAGTGAGTCAGAGGAGGTGTGCAAGCCACAGCGAAGTATGCATTGGAGAGGTAGCATATTTATAGGAGCAGAATTTCCCCAGACAGCAGATGTTATAATGGCAAGTCAAAAGGTAGAAATGAATGTAAGTCAGCATGGCAATGAGTAGTGCAGTGCTATGCTGATTGTGATAAACTGCAGTTAGGCTGTGTGAGGAACTTAATTTTTTTATACTACATATACTGTAATTAGCAAGGCACATATACCCGCCAGCTTTGTTTTTTATGGTGGCTGACGTGCTGTGTACTGCTGTGCTGTATGTGATAAACTGCTGCAGGGTCATCTGTGTGCGGAACTCAGTTTAATATATATTTTTTCTAAATACTATTATGCTATTATTAATAAACAGTGTGCTATTAAAAGTTTTTTTAAATAAATGCAATAAAATGCAATACATGAAATAAAATGTGTTTTAAATTATACTTTTAAAGTGTGGGTGTTTTATCACATGTAACGTGTATGACTGTTGTGGCTCCTTGGCAAAGGACACAAACTCTTGTGGTTCCTGAGTCAGTCAGGACTGAGTATCACTGCTCTAGAATGTCTGGAACATCTCAAAAAGGCAATCCTTTCTTGTTGTGACTGAAAGGTGATATATAAATCAGGAAGAATTCAAAAGTATAAGATTAATCTCTCTATACCCCAGAGCAGTGCATCAGATTTGGGCTTAAACCCACTAAGTTACTAACCAATTTTTTTCCTGGCTAAAGTTCTGAACCCCCCCACAAAAAAAACAAATATTTCTTCCAATTTCTCTCCTTGACGCTGTTCTATTCAATACCAATCCCATATGGGTCGTGAAGCTGTCCAAAGGTGCAGAAACATTAAAAAAATCAATATTTCAGTCCTTCCTCCTTCTCTAATCCCCCTATAAAAAATTTACTTTTATTTACCTGGCCATCTGGCCAGAACCTGTGGTCTGGCCCAGTGAGCCACTGTCCAGTTCTCAGTCTGCTCCTTCTTCAACCTTCTACCAGAAGCTGAATGCTAGAACTGACTACTCCTGGTCCCCATCATGGTCTGCAACCAAGTCATCTCACCAGCTGAACCCATCCAACCTGTGTTGCTTGCTTCTTGCTTGGTTGCTGCCATGGCTGCCTCCACGATGCACTGATCAAGGCCTATGAAGGCCACCAACACCACTATCACCACTGCTACTAGGGCCAGCATGCTGCCAAGGGGGGCCTGTGCTGTTTCTATGTGCGGTGAGCCTAGTAGAGTAAGTAGGTAGCCTAGTCTCGAGTTAGCTTCTAGCTCACCTTCTGCCCCTTCAGCCACCAGGGGAGACAGAGACTTACCAAAAGTAGACTAACAAAAATATGCCACCACAATACTGCTATTGAGAGGTCAGTGCTCACTGACTCCTCCAAGCTGCAGTGTTCAGCCTGTCTACTCTGTGGTGGGAAAGACAATGTCACACTCACATGACTTATGCTTTTGCTTGGCTGGAGCTCCTTCCCTTCTTGTGTGATGGTGCTGCTGCTAATAGGTAGAGAGAGTGGACAACGCAATACAGAGAGAGTTGAGTCATGAGTGCATGTGCAGTGTGAGCGCACACAGGCCAGGGGGGCCCTTAATGTGCAAAAGAATAAATCCAAATTTAATGCCATAACTGCCACACTATAAAAACAACCTAGGCACAAATTGGGGGGGCAACTGCCCCCCTCTGCCCAATCTAAATGGCACCCCTGCTTCATGGTAGAAATTCATTCTCAGGTGCTAATATCTGTACAAGTAAATGCAGTGGTTTCCATTGTGTTCTGAGGTACTGTATCTCCATGTTTCTGAGACTTGTAGGAGGGCAGCAGCCAAGGCCAACAGGATGCTGGGATGCATCGCTAGGGGGATCACCTCCAGAAGGAGGGAAGTGATACTCCCCTCTGTATAACTGCTTGGTGAGGCAGCACCTGGAGTACTGCATGCAGTTTTGGAGGCCACACTTAAAGAGGGACATTAACCTCCTGGAGAGGGTCCAGAGGAGGGCAACCAAAATGATTTGGGGCTTGGGGACAGGACCTATGAGGAGAGGCTCAAGAGCTAAATATGTACACTTTGGAAGAGAGAGGGACCGGGGGACATGATAGAGGTCTTCAGGTACATGAAGAGGGTAAATAAGGGAGGAACAGTGAGGGTGCTTGAGAGGAAGGAGGAAGGGGCCACTAGAGGGCATGGGTGGAAGCTGGAGGGGGGAAGATTCAGGGGAGAAAGGAGGAGGTGCTACTTCACTGAGAGGGTGGTAGAGCCATGGAATGCACCACCTAGGGGGCTGGTGGAGGCAGAGACAGTGGAGGGGTTCAAGAGGGGGTGGGACAGGTACAGGGGAAGGGTTCAGGAAGCAAAATCCAATGCAGCAAGAATATCCGGAACTGGGAAGGGAGAAGCCAGAGAAGGCGAGGGGGACAGCAAGGTCAGCACCCAGGGTGGGGGCTGACCAAATGAGCAGACACGAAAGACCATTAGGCCTATTCTGCTGGCATTTTAGTATGTTAGTATGTTAGTATGATGTGTCCTTATCATCATTATGGCTAGTGTACCCCATTTTGAGTTCCCATGTCTCTCATTTCAGTGAGAAAATGTGAGGTATGGTGAATGCTTCCAATACCCTACTCAGCACAAAGACTGCTGAGCATGGCCGCAGTGTACAGTGGCGTGAAAAAGTTTTTGCCCCCTTCCTGATTTTCTCTATTATTGCATATTTGTCACACTGGATGTTTTCAGGTCTTTAGACAAAATATAGTATTAGATAAAGGGAACCTGAGTGGACAAATAACACTTTTTTTTTACGATTTCATTTATTTAATGAAAATGTTAACCAACACCAACTGGCACTGTGTGAAAAGTAATTGCCCCTAGTTAAATCAACCCAATTAAAGGGATAATTAGAGTCAGCTGATTGAACACAGCCAGGCTTGATTACAGCCAGCCCTGCTCAATATAAACCTCACTTATTTTGGCCCTTACCATCAGAGTCACATTGCCAGCACAAAGATTCAACAAGCACATTATGCCATGATCAAAGGAAGTTCCTGAAAAGATCAGAAAACATTGTGTTGCCCTCTATCAGTCTGGAAAGGGTTACAAAGCTATTTCTAAGGCTCTGGGACTCCATCAAACCACAGTGAGAGCCATAATCTCCAAATGGAGAACACTTGGAACAGTAGTGACCCTTCCCAGAGTGGCTGACCTGCCAAAAAGTACTCCAAGGGCGCAGTGTAAAATCATCCAAGAAGTCTCAAAGGATCCTAAAACAACATCCAAAGAACTGCAGCTTCTCTTGCCTCAGCTAAGGTCAGTGTTCATGACTCCACAATCAGAAAGAGACTGGGCAAAATGGGCTTCATGTGAGTAGCAAGGCGAAAACCACTGCTAACCAAGAAGAACATAAATGCTCATCTCTCATTGCCAAGAAGCACCTGGATGATCCACAAGCCTTTTGGGAAAATGTTCTATGGACAGATGAGTCCAAAGTGGAACTTTTTGGACAACATGGAACCCATAATGTCTCGCGTAAAGCAAACACAGCATTCCACAGTAAGAACACCATACCAACAGTCAAACATGGTGGTGGTAGTGTGATGGTGTGGGGATGCTTTGCTGCCTAAGGACCTGGATGACTTGCCATAATTAAAGGAACCATGAATTCTGCTCTGTACCAGAAAATTCTTAAGGAGAATGTCCAGTCATCCTTCCGTCAGCTGAAGCTGAAGCGTAGTTGGGTCATGCAGCAAGACAATGATCTAAAACACAAAAGCAAGTCCACATCAGAATGGCTAAAAAGAAGTAAAATTAATGTTTTAGAGTGGCCTAGACAAAGTCCAGACTTAAACCCAATAGAGATGCTGTGGCAGGACCTGAAATGAGCAGTTCATGCTCAAAAACCTACCAAATGTTACTGAATTAAAGCAGTTCTGCGAGGAAGAGTGGGTTAAAATTCCTCCACAGTGATGTGAAAGACTGATATTTAATTATAGGAAGTGTTTGGTTGCAGTCATTGCAGCTAAATGTGGCGTAACCAATTATTAAGTGTAAGGGGGCAATTACTTTTTCACACAGTGCCAATTGGTGTTGATTAACTTTTTTTCATTAAATAAGTGAAATAAAAAAAAAAAACAAGTGTTATTTGTTCACTCAGGTTCCCTTTATCTAATATTACATTTTGTCTAAAGACCTGAAAACATCCAGTGTGACAAATATGCAATAATAGAGAAAATCAGGAAGGGGGCAAATACTTTTTCACGCCACTGTATATGATCCATACAGAATGACATAGGGAAAGTAAGTGAGTCGAAACAGTCATGTAAAAACACATTTCTAGCACTAAATATGCATAAAGGGATTTGCATGGCCCAAAACAAAATGGTCAGGCTTCACAACACAAAGTCCCTTCTTTGCACATCTGGGATAGGGTATGTTGCCCGACTATTACCTAGGCATTTATCGCAGTAAGCAAACAATACTTTTCAAGGACTGGAGCCAGGGAAAAGATCACCACTTTACTTGAAAATGGCAGGACTTCTGGGAATGGGAGTTTGTTATACTACACCTCTCAAAGAACGGGACCCGAGCGCTAGGACAAAAAATCCAACATTTACATTGGTCAGTTAAACTAGTGGATGGGGGATGGCACAGGCACCCCTAGCTCAAAAATGGTTGCCACATGCCCCTCGCTCATTACCAACTAGTTCAGCACAAGGATGTGCCAATCATACTCGGACCAAACATAACACCAAACATACTCAGAGCAAGCATTTCAACAAAATTACAGAACCAAAACTTATTAAAAATTCATATGACCAAAACAGAAGGGGATGGAAGGTAATGTGCGTTAATACTAGTAGTCTGCCAAATAAAATCCCTGATCTCACAGCCTTATTGGCAGATGTACAATTAGACTAGGTCACTGTTACGGAAACATGGTTCACTGGAAACCACTCCTGGGATGTCACCATCCCAAGGTATGCATTATTCTGGAAAGAAAGGATGGGGGGGGGTGTCATTGTATGTCAGAGATGACATATGCACAACAGAAATCCAGGGAAAACAGAGTAAAGCAGAGGCCTTTGGGTTGCACAACGAGCTGGGGAAAAAGCCCCTATCCAGATAGGAGTCATATACAGACCCCCATCCCAAGAGGCCAATGTAGAAAAGGTGCTCTTGGAAACCATCTCAATGAATGCAGACAGGGGCAAGTTGTTGCTGATGGGGGACTTCATTCTACCTGATGTGGATTGCTCCTAATTTACAGCATCCTCAGACCGGAGCAAAGAGTTCCTTTTTGCACTAAGGGGAGCAGGTTTGCTTCAAATAGTGAACTCACCCACCAGAGACAAAGTATTATCTGATCTAGTACTGACAAACAGCACAAGGATCCAAGAAGGGGGGGCAATCTAGGGACCAGTGATCACAGTTCAATCTGGTTTACTGTGAACAATATAGAGGAAAATAGTCACACCAAAATCAAGGTACTAGATTTTAGAAAAGCCAACTTCCCCAAAAGAGAGAACTATGATTGTATCCACTCCAGAAGGAGGACTCACAGGAGATATAGAGTAGTAGCCACAGACATTGCCAGCTATTTCCAGATATTTCGCAAAATTTCTGAAGAGTATCTTTCTGCTGCCCCTACTGTGGAAATGCAGAAAGCATCAGATATTTCTGGAAATATCACAGAAATTTGGGGAAATATCTGGCAGTGTCTGTGGCTGCTACTGTAGGAGACTGCTAGAATACACTGAAGGCTGCTTTGCATACAGTAAGAACTGTATGCACTAAGCAGAT
This sequence comes from Neoceratodus forsteri, assembly GCA_016271365.2. NCBI lineage: Eukaryota > Metazoa > Chordata > Ceratodontiformes > Ceratodontidae > Neoceratodus > Neoceratodus forsteri. The sequence goes on along the minus strand of CM028136.1, from coordinate 126,491,965 downwards.
CAGCAGGGCCGGATTAAGGGCGGGACAAATGGGGCAAATGCCCCAGGCCCCCCACCATAGACTGGCCCCCCAGTAGTCGGAAGTGAGAGACACTTTTAGTAAGTGGACTGGTGGTTTGTAAATCATGCCACTCCCTCCACAGCCATGAGAAGTTAAGCGCGAGTCAACCTCCCTATAGGCCCCCGCAGCTTGCTCCCTTAAAATGCTGTGAAAGCAGCGTGACTTCGAAGAAGCACATTTGTTAAATAAAAAAAAAAAACACACAAGCCCCTGCCACAGATAGGCCCCGGCAAGCCTACATTGCAGATTTCTTTCGCTCCTCCTCAGGTGGCACAGGTACTGGTAAGGATTTGCACAAATCATGCCTCCTCAAGATGAGTCAAGCATGAATCAACCCCCGGAGCTTGCTCCATAAAACAAAACAAACAAAAAATTACTTTGGGAGAGGCTTTTTAATTAAAGAAAACAAAACACAAGCCCCCGGACCCTCCTGCTACAGATAGGCCCCCAGCAAGCCAACATTGCAGAAGATTTCTCGTTCCCCCTCCTCCTCCATTATATTCAGCCTGCAGCTAGGGTCGGGTGACTTGCTAGAAAACAAACTGGCACTGTGTGGCACAAGAAGTGAAGAAGGCTAACTATGCAAGCACCGTGATCTACCTCCTTAGGATACTGACAGGTTTTCCACTTTTTTGAGTCTGGGACTGGACCTGGACCAGTGCAAGTTGTGACCAGACCTGGGCTGCTGCTGCATAATACGAGGAGCAGCACCAGGACCAGGAGCTTTGCATACAATCCATCAGGGCAGCATTTTTTAAACCACGCTTTCTTGGCGGTTTTTGAGGCTCAGCATGCACTTTGCCAGCGGCAGCACCTGCACGCGTTATCTGTACGCCACGGCCACTCTATCGCTAGCAGCATGATTAATCGATGCACTGTTCTAAACTGCCTGCTGCTGCTAAACTAAGGAGCTTCAAACAGAGCGCCAAGCAACAGCAGACAGCTTGAGTTCAGTAAGTGGCTTAGAAAGTTGATATCTGTAATTTTATTTTTATGCTGAGATAATTGATCTGAGCTTGTTCAAAGAAGAGATAAAGGGACATGGGTGTGTGTGTATACATGCATGGATCCTCTAACTCTTGAAATAAAGGAATTAATCATTCCTTTGATATCCCATGAGCAGATAAAGGTATGACATCAGTCTGTTTATTTGAGTCATAGCATTCGTGACATTGGAACTGCACACTTCTGTACAATGGGTACATACAGTAATTACTGTTGTTTGAGCAGGATGCATACCTCTTAGTAAAGCACTGTTTATTTTGTTTAATTTATTTCCTTAAAATAAACTTGTGATTAAAAGGTTACTAGAGATTACTTTGCTTTTCTGAACAGGGTCTAGAGGAGAGCGACTTCAATAAAGCCCCAAAACTCACCACAGAGCATCTAGACCCCAGAGCATCTGGACCTGGCGGCCTTCATGTGTTGTACAGTACAATAAATATAACATTACAGACTATGACAACATGACAGGGTGTTGTACTTCAAGTTACTTTTTCTCCTGTGAATAATGGGAGTAGTCTCCCCATATGGTGGTTGTTATGGTTAATAAACAATGTGCTCAGTAAATGTTGCGCAAAATAAAACATTTTGGTATGGAAAGTTGGGCGTTTTACATGGCCACCCAAGTTGTGAGTGTCCCAGGCCCCCCATGGCTTGATCTGGCCCTGCAGATCAGCAAGTCCAAAAGAAGGAAAAGACCTTTCTGGTTCTTTCATGAAGTATCATCCAATATCAAAGAGGAAAAAAAGACTTTTACAAAATTCAAGCAAACAAAACATGAAGCGGACATGGAAGAATACAAAAACAAATTAAAGAAGGCAGGGAAAGCTGTTAGAATGGCAAAAGTACAGACAGAAGAAAAAATAGCACAGGGTGTTAAATTGGGAGACAAAACTTTCTATAGATACATAAGAAAAAAAAGAAAAACTAAGGGAGGAATAGTCCGACTAGCAACCAAAGAAGGTAAGATGGCAGACAGTGATGAGGACAAGGCAGAAGTGCTAAATGAGTTATTTTCCTCTGTCTTCCCCATAGAAGACAATGGCAAAGGTTCCACAATAAGCAGGAGAAAGGAAGATACTCAGGGAACAGATACTAGCCCCTTCACAAGGTAGAGGGTCCTAAAAGAAGGAGTTCAGTTTTGCACATTTTGTCTGTCATTGGTACAGCCTTCTTGACTAAGATGAGAACTATAAAAATATGAAATTTGTCAGGACATGTGGGGTCACTGGATTTTGCTTCATGGGAACGGATGACCACAAACCAGTAGCCTCCCAAAAATATTATTGCTATCACATTAATATAAATCTAATTGAGTATATCTGGATAAAATGTTACCTTTAATGAGTTTAACTGATTTTGTTTACAGGGCTGTATTGATAATAGAGAGAGAAAAAGAGAGCAACAGAACACTTCAGCACCCTAGGAGCATTTATGAAACTTTTACATAGATGGGAAACTTGATGTGGACTGTAACATTTTAAAGTTCCTAGGTTCAAAGGTATTAATTCCTAGACTAATAAACTAAACTAAACTAAAATACTTACATTTATTGTATCTGCTAATTTTATGTGCTTTTGGTCTGAGTGTATGCTTAATTTATGTTTTTGTATGACTGAAATTGTGAAATACTCTGGGCTTCTGGATAGGGCACAGTATAAAAATAAATGCCTTGCTCTTACTTATATTGCCTTTCTACGGCTGTCAGAAAGTGCAACTTTGCAAGCAGTTATGAATATATGAGAACTGAGACAGTTTAAGATGTAAGGGGAAAGGGTAAATTGTTTTACCAGGAAAGGCACACTAAGCTGAAGTTTGTTTCCAGGTGTGACCTGGGAGCTCAAGGGAGTTAAGTGACTTGCTCAGGGTCACACAGTATTCAAGTGGGGGCTGTGGGATTCAAACCCTGATTTCCAGGTTTGCAGCTCAGTGACCTAAACCACAATGCTAACCTGCTGACATATAACCACTGGAGAGCCTTTTAAGAGGTGCCCTGCTTAGTTGTTTTAAGTTGAAACATGTAAGTAACTCTGCTTTTTTAAAGCTGTGTGGGTGGAGTCCTGAAGTCCTCTTGTGGGGACTAGTAGACAAGCAGCTTGAGAATGAACAACCTCATGAAGTGGCAAAAGTCAATTCAAAAACTGTACACCATGGCCTGCTCCATGTTCAAACTACTGGAACTGGAAAACCTTTTTGGTGGTCACGGACATCACATGCCCCCCTCTCCCAGTAACATGCATGTGCAGTTTTATATACAGTATATCATATCAGTCACACTGGAGATATATATCTATATCTATGTCTATATCTATCTATCTATCTATCTATCTATCTATCTATCTATCTATCTATCTATCTATCTATCTATTTATCTATCTATCTATCTATTCATTGCAAAAAAATTTATTTAATGCATCAGTTAGGGTTAAAGTGACTAAAATGGGAAAATGAGACATTAAGGTTAAGTGCCAGGGTGTGCCATGAGGTCATGAGACCCAGCTCTCACCCCATTCCATGTGTAAACAGGTTGACATGCAACTGTAAAGGAGAATAGGGTGAGAGTTAAACATCACAACCCCATGGCACACCCCGGCATCTATCGATCTCTGTAGGATATGGAGGTGGAATGGCGAAGGGGTTAAGAGCTCAACCCTAACATCTCATTTCCCCACTTTTGTCATTTTAACCCTAATTGATGCATTAAACAAAGTTTTTTGCAATGAATTTCCTTACTCTTTGAATAAGTGTAATATAACTAGTAAATAGCATGTGTTGGTGGGCCCCGTGCTCCCACCAAGCTGCCCATGTCTGCATAACAATATGCAACTGTGGGAGCATGATCCCTCTGGGCCCTGCACTCCCACTTATACATAGCTACAGAGCCATACAGCAGCCCCATAGGGCAAGGAATCCTTGTAACACTAATTTGCCAATATCTCAAGAACTGTAGCAGCTAGAAAAAAAAATTCAAGTGTCATTGTAATTATGACAGTGAGTACAGTATGCAGCATAAATTGACTGAATCCTTATCTTACATTGTTTCTGAGATACAGGCACCAAAAATGCACTGAAAAGGGACTCACTGGAACCCTTGTGACAATAATTTGCCAATATCTCCATAATCGTAGCAAGTAGGACAAAATTTCCACTGCTGGTGAAATCTATTATTTCCAAACTTTTTTCTGAAGGTTAAGATGCAAGTATCTAAAAATCTGTATCTCACTTCGTTTTCGGGATACAGGCACTGAAAGGCATCATGGGTGTTGCAATGTTATCCTATGGGAAATGTCTCAAATTTGGAATGTCATAGGTATGCAACCAATGCAATTTTTTATGCCAAACCAGCGTACATCATATCTGTGGGACACCATCTTTGTACGCTGCAAATTTCAAGCCAAAAGTCCTTACTATTTCTTAGCAGTGAACTAGCAAAGTTTTACAAATCCTTTTTCATTAGCTGTAAAAATTCTTGTTCCTGAGCCAAATCCCAGTTCATGAGCCTATCTCCATTTGTGAGATAGGGCCATCTGGTCCTTATCTCACGAACAGGGATTTTGACATCTCACGAAAGGAGATTTGGCTCATGAAAGGGGAATTTGACAGCACATGAATATGGATTTTTTTATGAGCCTCGTTGGTGAGGTGACAAAATCCCCATTTGTGAGCCTATCCCCATTCAATGAAATAGGGCCATCTGGTCCTTATCTCATGAATGGGGATTTTGACATCTCACAGATGGGGATTGGCTCATGAACAGGTATTTGGACACCTTAAGAATGGGGATTGGAAGAGAGTCACGAACAGGGATTTTCAAATATAAAAACTGCCATTTTTTAAATTATCTGATGGAAACCAAATACATGGTTTTGTAGAGGGTATCATTCTGAACAAAACCCATGCATTTGTTTTCACAAAATGCATCTGTGGGGCAAGTAACAACATTTTGTTTTTGGCAAAAACTGAAAACAAGACGGCCGCTCACAAACAGAGATTTTTTCTCACGACTGGGGAGTTAATGAATCCCCATTCATGAGCTGTCAAAATCCCCATTCCTGAGCTGAAATCCTTATTCACAGCTGTTCATCTATCCAAAAGACCGAACTGAGCATGCTCAGAACCCAAATGTTCAAAATTGAATAATATTGAATCTGAATAACATTTTTTCATGAAACTAATGCTGGCTTATTCCTTAGGGTAAACTCTTTTTACCCTGAAAAGTTCAGGCTAAAATTCAAAATAGTGTGGGTGCAGGGAGATGAGGAAAGTCATGAAAAATTGGTGAAAAAAGTGAAAAACACATTTTTGCAATGTGCTGCACAAATTCCACACATCTGATTGAAACAACACTTGGCAAGTCAAGAGATCTATACCATGGGACAATGCACACCACATTTCATGTTAATCAGTTGAATGGTTGCAAAGTTATTAAGGTGCAAAATTTGTGGTTTAACATTAAACTGCACACTCAACCCTAACTATAGAGGTGCAGTCATGCCTGTATGTGTGTGTGTGTATATATATATATATATATGTATATGTATATTTATTTAATAGTGGCATGGTAGTGCCACTATAGCTAGGGTTGAGTAGCCACTTTAATGCAAAACCTCAAATTTTGCACCTTAATAACTTTGCATCTGTATGACAGCTTTTCCTGAAATTTGGCAAGCACAATTTGGCACCATATATCTCTTTTTTTATGGTATTTATACCCTTTTGGCCACCTTAATGCTCCCCCATAGCCTTGCTTCCTACCATTGGGGATCTGGCTGCCGGCCATCTCGAACGGGACCACAGGCACCCAGTAAGTCCTGTGACTTACCTCCCACAGCGGGGTACCACTGAGCCCCCTAACTCCTCACCACAATGAATCCAGTTTGGGTGCCAGTGCATGGTGAACACTCAGGGGTGGCCATCTAGCCATGTAGTTGCCATCATTTTCCTATTCTGTTCCCCTGAGTTGGAGGCATGCAATGACAGCTTTGGGCATGAGCACGCACATGTCCGCATGTGTCCTCATCCAGGCATCTGCCCTCGACTCTGCCACAGTGTACAGCATGCATCCCTGACCCCCAGCCTCTGCCAGGGGCCAGTCAGACACTGACCATTGTGAACCCCCCTTCCCGGAGAGGAAGAGCCATCCATCAGATGCTCAATCCCTCTCCTCTCCTGTCAGCCACCAGTGACCCTCACTCGATCCCCAACATGGGTCACTAGAGTGGCGCAAGGTGTGGCATCCAGTGCCTCAGCCATCAGTGCCACCAGGCTGGCATCACCATAGATATCTTAATGTGGTAAGTTGTGTTATGGTCAGAAATACAGTTGCAAAGCTACAGAATGCAACAAAGTGCAAAACAACAGACTTTTTGCACATTTCTTTGCTTGTACCCACAGCCCACGTGCTTTGTACATTTAGTCCAAAATCTTCAGGGAAAATGCAGTCTTGGTCACTGATGTGCCTTTCAAGATATGGTGAAAACATATTAAACTGTTCAAAAGTTATTAAAAAAACAAATTTCTCATTATAGTCAATGGGAAAAGTTAGCAAAAATCACAAAACTTTTGTGAGAGGCCATTTTCACTGCTGCAAATGGCCCTTTTACTTTTGTGAGGTGGCCATCTTGTTTCAGTTTGAGACACAGAAAAATGTCTCACATTTAAAATTGGCACCCTCTAGGTGAACCCTGATTATTGTGTTTACCTAGTCAGGTCCTGAGGATGCTAGCCATATATTTTTGGGTGGTTTAAACCTCTCAGAAATGCATTTTTACAATTTTTTGAAAAATACTTTTGCAAAACACTTTTGTAAATGTGAAAGTTTCATGAGGTTTTCTCATGAACCTTTTGTGATTTGTGAAAATAATTTTTAAAAGTACTCCTCAAATAACTGCAAATCTTTGCACCCCCCTGCCACAAAATGGTTGGGTATTTTGGGCTGAAATTTGCAGGGTAGCAAGCCCTGGACCCTCAGATGTGACATGTAAGACTGTTGTGGCTCCTTGGCAAAGAACATAAACTCATGTGGCTCCCGAGTCTGTCAGGACTGAGTATCACTGCTCTAGAATATCTGGAACATCTCAAAAAGGTAAACCTTTTTTGTTGTGACTGAAAGGTGATGTACAAATCAGGAAAAATTCAAAAGTATAAGATTCATCTGTCTATACCCCAGAGCAGTGCATCAGATTTGGGCTTAAACCCACCAAGTTACTAAATATTTTTTTTCCTGGCTAAATTTCTGACTCCCCCTCACCAAAAAACAAATTTTTGTGACAATTTCTCTCCTCAACTCCATTCCATTCAATACCAATCCCATATGGGTCATGAAACTGCCCAAAGGTGCAGAAACATGAAAGACACATCAATATTTCAATCCTTCCTCCTTATTCAATCCCCTATAAAATGAAATTACTTTTACTTATCTGGCCATCTGCCAAAACCTGCAGTCTGCCCCAGTGAGCCACCACCCATTTTTCAGTCTGCTCATCCTTCATCCTTCTGCCAGAAGCTGGATGCTAGAACTGACTACCCCATGTCACCATTGTGGTCTGTGACCAAGTCATTTCACCAGCTGAACCCATCCAACCTGTGTTGCTCGCTTCTTGCTTGGTTGCTGCCATGGCTGCCTCCACAATGCACTGATCAAGGCCTATGAAGGCCACCAACACCAATGTCACCACTGCTGCTAGGGCCAGCATGCTGCCAAGGGGGGCCTGTGCTGGTTCTTTGTGAGGTGAGCCTAGTAGAGTAAGCAGGTAGCCTAGTCTTGGGTTAGCTTCTAGCTCACCTTCTGCCCCTTCAGCCACCAGAGGAGGTGGAGACTCACCAAGAGTAGACCAACAAAAATATGCCACTAGAACACTGCTATTGAAAGGTCAGTGCTCACTGGCTCATCCAAGTTGCAGTGTTCAGCCTGTCTACTCTGTGGCAGAAAAGACAGTGTTGCACTCACCTGACTCATGCTCTTGCTGGACTGGAGCTCCTTCCCTCTTGTGTGATGGTGCTGCTGCTATTAGTTAGAGAAAGTGGATAAAAGAATACAGAGACAGCCAAGTCAGGAGTGCATGTGCAGTGTGAGCACACACAGGCCAAGGAGGCACTTAATGTATAAAAGAATGAATCCAAATTTAATGCCATAACTGCCACACCATAAGAACAACCTAGGCACAAATGAGGGTGGGGCAAACTGCCTCCCTCTGCCCAATCTAAGTGGCACCCCTGCTTTATGGCAGAAATTCATTCTCAGGTGCTAATATCTGTACAAGTAAATACAATGGTTTCCATTGTGTTCTGAGGTACTGTATCTCCATGTTTCAGCAAGCATCCTCATCATCATGATGGATAATGTCCTTCATTTTGAGTTCCCATGTCTCTCATTTCAGTAAGAAAATGTGAGGTATGGTGAATGCTTCCAAAACCCTACTCAAGACAAAGACTGCTGAGCATGGCCACAGTGTATTTGCTCCATACAGAATGACAAATGGAAAGTAAGTGAGTTGAAACAGTCATGGAAAAACACATTTCTAGCACTAAATATGCATAAGGGGATTTGCATGGCTCAAAACAAAATGGTCAGGCTTCACAACACAAAGGCCCATCTTTGCACAGCTGGAATAAGGGATGTTGGCTGACTATTACCTAGGCATTTATTGCAGTAAGCAAACAATACTTTACAAGGACTGGTGCCAGGAAAAAGGTCACCACTTTACTGGAAAATGGCAGGACTTCTGGGAATGGGAGTTCATTATATTCCATAGCCTACACCTCTCAAAGGAGGGGACCTGAGCTCTAGGACAAAAATTCAACATTCACATTCATCAGTTAAACTAGTGGATGGGGAATGGCACAGGCACCCCAGCACAAAAATGGTTGCCAGATGCCCCTCGCCCATCACCAACTAGTTCAGCACAAGGATGCACCAATCATACTCAGACCAAACACCACACCAGACATACTCAGACCAAGTATTTCAACAAAATTACAGAACCAAAACATATTAAAAATGCAAATGACCAAAACAGTAGGCGATGGAAGGTAAAGTGCTTTAATGCTAGTAGTCTGCCAAAAAAATTCCATGATCTCACAGCCTTATTGGCAGATGCATAATTAGAATAGGGTCACTATTACGGAAACATGGTTCACTGGAAACCACTCCTGAGATGTCACCATCCCAAGGTATGCATTATTCTGGAATGATCACAAGGGAAAGGAAGGAAGGATAGAGGGTGTCATTGTATGTCAGAGATGACATATATGCAACAAAAATCCAGTGAAAACACAGTAAAGTAGAGGCCCTTTGGGTTACACTATGAGCTGGGGACAAAGCCCCTATCCAGGTAGGAATCATATACAGAACCTCATCCCAAGAGGCCAACGTAGACAAGAAGCTCTTGGAAACCATCTTGATAATGGCACACAGGGGCAAGTTGTTGCTGCTGGGGGACTTCATTTTACCTGAGGTGGATTGCTCCTCATTCACAGCATTCTTAGATTGGAGCAAAGAGTTCCTTTTTGCACTAAATGGAGCAGGTTTGCATCAAATAGTGAACTCACCCACCAGAGACAAAGTAATATCTGATCTAGTACTGACAAACAACACAAGGATCCAAGAAGCAGAGGTGGGAGCCAATCTAGGGTCCAGTGGTCACAGTTCAATCTGGTTTACTGTGAACAATATGGAAGAAAATAGTCACACCAAAATCAAGGTACTAGATTTCAGAAAAGCTAACTTTCCCAAAATGAGAACTATGATCACATCCATGCCAGAAGGAGGAATGACCGGAAATATAGGAAACTGCTGGAATACGCTGAAGGCTGCTCTGCATACAGTAACAACTGTATGTACTAAGCAGACCAGCAAGTCCAAAAGAAGGAAAAGACCTCTCTGATTCTTTCATGAAGTAGCATCCAAAATCAAAGAGGAAAAAAAGACTTTTACAAAATTCAAGCAAACAAAACATTAAGCAGACATGGAAGAATGCAAAAACAAATTAAAGAAGGCAGGGAAAGCTGTTAGAAGGGTAAAAAGTACAGAAGAGAAAATAGCACAGGGTGTTAAGGAGGGAGACAAGCCTTTCTATAGATACATAAGAGAAAAATGAAAAACTAAGGGAGGCATAGTCTGACTAACAACCAAGAAAGGTAAGATGGCAGAGAGTGACGAGGAAAAGGCAGAAGTGCTAAATGAATTCTTTTGCTCTGTCTTCACCATAGAAGACAGTGGCAAAGGTCCCACACTGAGCAGGACAAAGGAAGATACTCAGGGAACAGATACTAGACCCTTCACAAGGTAGATGGTCCTAAAAGAAGGAGTTCAGTTTTGCACATTCTGCCTATCATCGGTACAGCCTTCTTGACTAAGATGAGAACTATAAAAATATGAAATTCATCAGTACATGTGGGGTCACTGGATTTTGGTTTTAAGGGAATGGATAACCACGAACCAGTAGCCTCCCAAAAATATTATTGCTATCACATTTATATAAATCTGATTAGTATATCTGGCTAAAATTTTACCTTTAATGAGTTTAACTGATTTTATTTACAGGGCTGTATTGATAATAGGGAGAGAAAGAGAGAGCAGCACAATACGTTAGCACTCTAGGTGCATTTATGAAACTTTTACATAGAAGGAAAACTTGAGGTAGGCTGTAACATTTTAAATACTTACATTTGTTGTATCTGCTAATTTTATGTGATTTTGTTCTGAGTGTATGCTTAATTTATGTTTTTGTATGATTGAATTTTTGAAAAACTCTGGGCTTCTGGATAGGACACAGTATGAAAATAAATGCCTTGCTCATATTTATTTTGCCTTTCTATGGCTGGCAGAAAGTGCAACATTGCAAGCTGTTATGAATATATGAGATCTGATACAGTTTAAGATGTAAGGGGAAAGGGGGAATTGTTTAACTAGGAAAGGCACACTAAGCTGAAGCTTGTTTCCAGGTGTGACCTGGGAGCACAAGAGAGTTAAGTGTCTTGCTTAGGGCCATGCAGTATGCAAGTGCGGGCTGTGGGATTCAGACTCTGGTTTCCAGGTTTTCAGCTCAGTGATCTAAACCACAATGCTAACCTGCTGATATGTAACCACTGGAAAGCCTTTTAAGTGTTGCCCTACTTATTCATTTTCAGTTGAAACATTCAATTAATTCTGCCTTTTTAGAGCTGTGTGGGCAGAGCCCTGAAGTCCTCTTGTGAAGACTAGTAGACAAGCAGCTTGAGAATGAACAACCTCATGAAGTGGCAAAAGTCGATTCAGAAACTGTGCACCATGGCCTGCTCCATGTTCAAATTACTTGACCTGGAAAACCTTTTTGGTGGTCACGGACATCACGTGCCCCCCAAGTAACATGCATGTGCAGTTTTATATATATCATATCAGTGACACTGGAGATATATATATATATATATATATATATATATATACTGTGTGTGTATATATATATATATATATATATATATATATATATACGAACATATTCATTGCAAAAAACTTTGTTTAATGCATCAGTTAGGGTTAAAGTGACAAAAGTTGGGAAATGAGACGTTAGGGTTGAGTGCTGGTGTGTGCCATGGGGTCGTGAGACCCAACATTCACCCCTTCCATGTGTAAACAGGTTGACAAGCTACAGTAAAGGAGAATGGGGTGAGAGTTAGGCCTCATGACCCCATGGCACACCCCGGCACCTGTCAGTCTCTGGAGGATGGGGGGTGGGATGGTGGAGAGTTTAGGGGTTCAACCCTAACATCTCATTTCCACACTTTTGTTGCTTTAACCCTAACTGATGCATTAAACAAAGTTTTTTGCAATGAATTTCCTTACTTTTTGAAAATGTTTAATATAACTAGTAAACAGCATGTGTTGGTGGACTCCACGCTCCCACCAAGCTACCCTTTTCTGCATAACAATATGCAACTGTGGGAGCATAAGTCCTCTGGGCCCTGCACTCCCACTTACACATAGCTACAGAGCCATACAGCAGCCCCCATAGGGCAAGAAATCCTTGTAACACTAATTTGCCAATATCTCAGAAACCGTAGCAGCTAGAAAAAAAAAATCAAGTGTCACTTGTAATCATGACAGTGAGTACAGCATGCAACATAAATTGACTGAATCCTTATCTTACATTGTTTCTGAGATACAGGCATCAAAGTGCACTGAAAAGGCACCCTTTGGAACCCTTGTGACACTAATTTGCCAATATCTCCATAATCGTAGCAAGTAGGAAAAAATTTCCACTGCTGATGTGATCTATTATTTGAAAACTTGTTTCTATATGTTAAGCTGCAAGTATCAAAAAATCTGTATCTCACTTCATTTTTGAAATATAGGCACTGAAAGGTATCATGGGTGTCACAATGTTATCCTATGGGAAATGTCTCAAATTTGGAATGCCATAAGTATGTAACCAGTGTAATTTTTTACACCAAATCAGTGTACATCATATCTGTCAGACAACCCTTTGCACCCTGCAAATTTCAAGCCAAAAGTCCTTACTGTTTCTTAGCAGTGAACTGGCAAAGTTTTACAAACCCTTGTTTGTGAGCTGTCAAAATCCCTGTTTGTGAGCCGAATTCCCATTCATGAGGTGACAAAATCCCTGTTCATGAGCCTGTCCCCATTTGTGAGATAGGGCCATCTGGTCCTCATCTCTCGAACATGGACCAGATATCCCTATCTCATGAACGGGGATAGGCCCACAAATGGGGATTTTGACAGCTCATGAAAGGGGATTTGGCTCATGAAGGAGGATTTTGACAGCTCATGAACAAGGATTTCTTTTATGAGCCCTGTTTGTGAGGTGTCAGAATCTCCATTTGCAAGCCTATTCCTGTTTTTGAGATAGGGCCATCTGGTCCTTATCTCATGAACAGGGATTTTGACAGCTTACAAACGGGGATCAGCTCATGAACGAGGATTTGGACACCTTACGAACAGGAATCGGAAGCAAGTCACGAACAGGGATTTTCAAATATAAAGAATTCCATTTTTTAAATTATCTGATGGAAACCAAACACATGGTTTTGTAGAGGGCATTGTCGTGAACAAAACCCACGCATTTGTTTTCACAAAATTCATCTGTGGGGCATGTAAAAACATTTTGTTTTTGGCTAAAACTGAAAACAAGTTAGCGGCTCAGAAACAGAGATTTTTTTCTCACAAACGGGGAGTTAATGAATCCCCATTCGTGAGCTGTCAAAATCCCCTTTCCTGAGCTGAAATCCTTATTCGCAGCTGTGCATCTTTCCAAAAGACTGAACTGAGCATGCTCAGAACCCAACTGTTCAAAATTGGATAATTTTGAATCAGAATAATATTATTTCACCAAACTAATGCTGGCTTATTCCATAGGGTAAGTTCTTTCCACCCTGAAAATTTCAGGCTAAAATAGAAAATGGTGTGGGTGCAGGGAGATGAGGAAAAGTCAGGAAAAATAGGTGAAAAAAAGCAAAAAACACTTTTCCCTCTATATGCTGCACAAATTCCACACATCTGATTGAAACAAAACATGGCAAGTCAAGAGATCTAGACAATGGGACAATACATACCAAATTTTATGCAAATCCGCTGAACAGTGGCAAAGTTATTAAGATGTAAAATTTGGGGTTTAACATTAAACAGCACACTCAACCCTAACTAAAGAGATGCGACTGCGGTAGTGCCACTGTACTTAGGGATGAGTAGCTACTTTAATGCAAAACCTCAAATTTTGCACCTTAATAACTTTGCCACTGTATGGCAGATTTGCCTGGAATGTTACATGCACAATCTGGCACCATAGATCTCTTTTTTTTTTGTTATGGTATTTATCCTCCTGTGGCCACCTTAACACTCCCCTGCAGCCTTGAATCCTACAATTGCTGGATCCAGCTGCTGTCCATCTCAGCCGGGACTGCTGGCACCCAGTAACCCCTGTGGCTTACCCCCAGCAGCGGGGTGGCAGGGAGCCACCTAACTCCCCACCACAATGGATCCAGTTTGAGTGCCAGTGCATGGCAAACATGCATCGATGGCCATCAAGACACAGTAGGTGCCACCATTTCCCTGTTCTGTTCCTGAGTCAGAGGCATGCAATGACACCATCAGGCATGAGCACGCATACGTCTGCATGCATCCCTGTCCAGATGTCTGCCCCAGACCCTGCCCCAGTCTACGGCATGCATCCCTGACCCCCAGTTGTTGTGAACCCCTCTCCACAGAGAGGAGAGCTGTCCATCGGACACTCAATCCCTCTCCTCCCCTGCCAACCCTCAGTGACCTGCACTCACTTCGGAACATGGGTCACCAGCATGGCGCGAGGTGTGGCATCCAGTACCTCAGCCCTCAGCACCACCAGGCCAGCATCACCATAGATCTCTTGAAGTGGTAAGTTGTGTTATGGTCAGATATATGGTTGCAAAGCTACAGAATGCCACAAAGTGCAAAAAGATTGACTTTTTGCACATTTCTTTGCTCACATCCACAGCCCACATGCTTTGTTCTTTCGGTCCGAAATTGTCAGGGAAGATGCGGTCTTGGTCACTGGTGTGCCTTTCAAGATATGGTGAAAAAATATTAAACTGTTCAAAAGTTATTAAAAAAACAAATTTCCCATTATAGTCAATGGGAAAAGTTAGCAAAAATCACAAAACTTTCATGAGAGTCCATTTTCACTGCCGCAAATGGCCCTTTTACTTTTGTGAGGTGGCCATCTTGTTTCAGTTTGAGACACAGAAAAATGTCTAGCATTTAAAATTGGGACCCTCTAGGTGAGCACTGATTCTTGTGTTTACCTAGTCAGGTCCTGAGGATGCTAGCCATATATTTTGGGGGGTTTAAACCTTGCAGAAATGCATTTTTAAAATTTTGTGAAAAAACGTTTGCAAAATACTTTCACAAATGTGAAAGTTTTGTGAGGTTTTCTCATAAAACATTTGTGATTTGTGAAAGTAATTTGCAAAAGTACTCCCAAAATAACTTAAAATTTTTGACACCCTCCTGCAACAAAATGGTTGGGTATTTTGAGCTGAAATTTGCAGGGTAGGAAGCCCTGGACACACAGATGTGCCTTTTGGTATTTTGGTGCCAAAACAGTACAAGGGCCCAAAGTTACAGCATTCCGATATTCAGAAATGTTCACGTAGGATAACATTGCGGCATTTGTGATGCCTTTCAGGCCCCGTATATCTACAAGAGTTTGAGATATTGACCTTTTTTTGCAAAATTCCTTAGTCCTCCACTCAGAAGTAGGTTTGAAAGAAATGAAACCCATGAAAATTGAAATTGTTTTCTACCTTGTATGATTCCTGAGTGTTCCAGCTACTCATTTTCATGTCTGTAGGTCAGCATTATGCCCTCAGAGTTACCACACAGCAGTGCCCATATCTCAGGAAGGATGTGAGATACAGATTTGACTGACTTATGTTGTGAGACATACCACTGTCATGATTCCAATGACACTTGAATTTTTTCCCTACATGCTATGGTTCCCGAGATATTTGCAAGTTAATGTTACATGGGTTTCTTGCCCCACAGGGCTGCTGTATGGCTCTGTTCTTATGTGTAAGTGGGAGCACAGGGCCCAGAGGGCTCACACTCCCACAAACACGTATCATTATGCACAAATGGGCAGCTTGGTGGGAGCATGGGGCCCTCCCAACAACACGTACCATTTACTATTCACATTACACTTTCTCAAAAAGGAGAGAAGAGACATTCATTGCAAAAAACTCCATTAATGCATCAGTTAGGGTTGTTTCCACAGTGACAAAAGTTTGGAAATTCAGTGTTAGGGTTAAAACCCCACCATCCCACCCCTACAACTCTATCCTCAAACCCCTAACTAAGCATTCCCCCCACACACACACACACACACAGATATGCAAGACACATGCAAGATTGTAAGACACTATACCAGTCAGTCACATCTGTAATCACAGAAATCAGGACACTGTACTCCTTTCACATACCACTATGTAATGAAAAACACATACAATATAATTGACTCTATACTGCCAGCAAAGTATGATTACACATTATTGCTGGTATATCTTTTTCACACAGTGAAACTTAGTCTGCACAAACATTGCAAATACTGCTTTTTATTTGTCATAATTCAATGATTGGCTTGCTGCAGGTAGCGCTGCCACCACATAGGCATGTGGTAGCAATACAGAAACACCTGACACATACATAGTACCTTTCACATACTGTTCAGGTATGAAACTAGCACCCTCACATGTTGTAATACTGCTGCATTAATTGGATATACTCATTAGCAGCATGTTATGATTAGCTTTGAATGTTACTGCACTCTGATGGCAGCAGAACTCATACAATTGCTGCACAATGATGATAAATGTCTCTTGTACTGCTTGCATGTGTCTGTGTGTGGGGGTGGGGGTGGGGGAATGCATAGTTAGGGGTTTGAGAATAGAGTGGTGGGGTGTTAACCCTAACACCGAATTCCAAACTTTTGTCACTGTGGAAATAACTCTAACTGATGCATTAACAGAATTTTTTGCAACATATATATATATATATATATATATATTTCAGTGACACTGGGGTTGCTCACTCAATCCCCCTGTGTCAATAGACATCTCCAACCCTTTTTTTTAACCTGTAACCAGGAAGCATAAAACTGCACCAACCATGTTGTGCAGCAGCAGCTGCTTGAGATTGCCCTAGTTCAGTATAACTATAGGATTGGATGGGCTGTAGAGGCCTGCATGGCCACTGACAAGATGAGGAAGCTGGCAAACTGCAGGGCAAGCAGCAACTGCAAAAGGGCCAGTGGACCAGACATGGAAGAACTGCAGTTGGACTTAGCAACCATACAGCAGCAGTGGAGCTACCACATCATCTTCCGCCTTTGCCTCCAAGCTTTCAACTCCTCCTCCTCCTCCCCTTCATTCTGTGTGGGGGTCCCTCCTAGCCGAAGGCAAAGAGCAGCCATGGAACTTGTACTCCTGAGTTTTGTAAATGCAGTACCCCCATGCTATAACATAACCTGATATAGTGAAATATTGGTTACTACTGTATGAGTGTTGTTTGTGGCTACTGCAGAGAGAAAAGACAGAACACCAGGAGGAAGGAGCTACTGGTATAACTAAAACTTCTCTACCGGGACTATATTGCCCTCCTTCCCTTCCCTCCACCCACCCAGCCTAAACCAGTTCTACTTTTTTAGGCACAGGATTTAACTGACAACAGGAACTTCCTGTTTGGGAGCTGGAAGTTAGTGACCACAGAACCACCCAAGACTAACCATTTGAGAAGGGCAAGAGTAGCTCTTCATCTCCCCCAGCTGCTGGAGGTCTGTCTCTTAGCAAGTAAGGAGACTACTGAGAAATATAGGAACTTCTTGTCTTAGAACAGGAAGATCAGGAGCTAAAAGGGCACAGAAGCAGTAAGTAAGTAGGGGAAGAAATAAAGAAAAAAAAAGAAAACAAACAAACAGAGGAAAGAGTAAGTATTCCAAACAACAGATAGGGGGCCAGAAAAAAGACATGATGGGTGTGGTGCAATGCAGTGGCTGTGGAGCAGCAGTCTTCCAGGAGATGTTCTGGAGGATGCAGTGTTGTCCCATCTGTAGGCACCTCTCTGGGCTGATGGAGGAGGTTGCTCATCTCCAGGCTGAGTTGGCCAGGAGTTGTTGGACCTCCTCTCCCACCCAGAGACCACCAGGGTCACTGCCGTTGCCTCTGAGGTTGCCAAGAAAGAGGAGTGGTTGGATCACAGTGGGCTCAGGGAGGGTGAGGGTGGTGGAACAGAGGTGCATCCCACCCATTGTACTTCTCCACAATTTCTATGCAATTCTGGAAAGGTGTGGTTCCTCTATGGAGGCACCCACAGTGGAGACCAAGGAGGATGCTGGGAACCTCCACAAAGGAGACCCACAGGAGGGTGGCATGGGACCCCACAGGGGAAGGAAACAACTCCTGGTGGGGGACTCCATTGTTAGGAAGGTAGAACTGGGGGAGGAATAGGAGATGGAGGTAAGGTGCCTGCCTGGCACCATGGCTTGAAGGAACAGGGAGCAAATCCTCAGGATCACAGGAGCACCTGCACAGGGCAGGGAGCTGGATGTCATTGTCCACATAGGAACAAATGACCTGGCTAAGAAAGGGATCAGAGCAGTGCAAGAAGTGTTTGTGGAGATGGGGAGGGGACTTAGACAAATAGCACACACAGTAACCTTCTTGGAGGTGCTGCCTGTCTATGGCACGGGTGAGGCAGGGGTGCTCCATACCATGGGATTCAATCAGTGGTTGAAAAACTGGTGCAGAGCTCAGGGATTTGGCTTCATTGGGGACTGGGTTCCACCTGGATGGATGCAGGCCTATACTGGCATGATTGTTTGCATCTGTCCGGGAGGGGAACCAGGATCCTAGATGATAGGTTTAAATACTTCATTGGCAAGCATTTAAACTAGCCAAGGGGGGGAGGCACTGGAAAGGAGCAGGGAAATCCTAGACCCCCCAAAGAAATCAGGGTACTAAGTGAGGTAGACAACAACATAGAGATACCAATAGGGAGAAGCGCAGGGGTAAATGAAGAAAGTGACAAATGCAATAGGGACAGGGATGGGGCAAAAAGGGGTAAGGCCATCAAGAAATGGAGGGTAATGAGTACCAACACCCATAGTCTGGGCAACAAGCTCCCTGAACTGGTGGCCTTGATGGAAGAGGGATGCCTGGATATCGTAGCAGTCACAGAAACATGGTACACAGAGAACCAAGACTGGGTTGTTAATATACGAAGGTACACAACCTACAGGAGAGACAGGGAGGGCAGAAGAGGGGGAGTAGCTCTCTATGTATGGGAAGGGATAAAAGCAACTGCACAAAAGAGTAAACAGGAGGAGAGGAGGCACTGTGGGTCACCTTAAAGACTGGTAAAGGCACCACAATCCTCACAGGGGTTGTATACAGACCCCCATGTCAGGGGGAAGGAATGGACAAGGATATGATAGAAGGCATACTTAAGATGGCAGAGAAAGGGAGATACTGTTGATGGGGGACCTTAATATGCCAGATGTTAACTGGAGCACCTTTTCTGCAGCCACATCTAAAAGCATGGCTATTCTTGATGCCCTTCAGGTGGCATGCCTCAGACAGCTAGTTTTGGAATCTACTCATGAGGGAGTAGTCTTAGACCTTATACTCTCAAATGGGGACAGTGAGAGGATCTCAGATTTAGAAGTGGGTTGCCATTTGGGAACAAGTGACCACCAAACAGTGTGGTTCACTATAAACTCAGCTACAGAGTCAAGCCATGCAAAAGTGAGGGTTCTGGACTTCAGGAGGGCTGACTTTGGAAAGATGGGAGAATGCCTTAGAAAAGCACTAGCAAACAGGCTAGAAGGAGGGGTGGAGCAACAATGGGGAAATATCAAAACTGCCATCACAGAGGCAACAAGCCTTTGTGTGAAGCAATTAAACAAATCAAAATGAAAGAAAAAGCCACTATGGTTCTCAAAAAGTGGCGGTGAAGGTTAGGGAGAAAAAGATAGCATTTAGGAAGTATAAGGAAACACAGAAGGAGCAGGACAGAGAACTGTACCAGTTAAGGCAGAAGGAAGCAGGGAGGGTAGTCAGAATAGCAAAGGCACAAACTGAGGAAAAGATAGCCAACTCGGTTAAGAAGGGGGATAAAACCTTTTATAGGTATATCAGGGAGCGTAGAAAGACAAAGGGAGGGATAGTGAGGCTGAATAGAATGGATGGTGGGTGAGCAGAGTGACAGTGAAAAAGCAGGGATATTGAATGAATACTTCTGTTCAGTATTCACAAATGAGGAAGTGGGGGAGGTGCCTAATCCAATTAACAGAAGTGCTCTGGAGAAGGGGGTTGATTCCAGTCTTTTCACAGAAGAATGGGTTCTGAAAGAGCTCCTAAAACTGAAGGTGGACAAAGTAATGGGGCCAGATGGAATTCACCTCTGAATTCTAAAAGAATTAAGCAGAGAACTAGTGACACCACAGACAACCCTTTATAGCAAATCATGGGAGGATGGTGTGGTACCTGAGGACTGGAACAAGGCTGATGTGATTCCCCTTCACAAAAGTGGGAGCAAGACAGAGGCAGGAAACTACAGACCTGTCAGTTTGACCTCTGTGGTAGAGAAAGTAATGGAATTATTTCTGAAGGAAAGAATTGTTGAGTACCTAGGGGCCAGTGGGGCACAGGACCCAAGGCAGCATGGTTCACAGCGGTAGGTTATGTCAGATGAATCTAATTGACTTCTTTGACTGGGTGACCAAAGTAGTAGACCAGATAGGGGCTGTGGACATGGCCTACCTAGACTTTAGCAAGGCATTTGACACAGTCCCACACAAAAGATTAGTAGTCAAATTAACCAGCCTTGGAGTGGGTTCCAGGGTGGTAGCCTAGGTAAAACATTGGCTGAACAACAGGACACAGAAGGTAATTGTAAATGGAGTCCACTCTGAAGAAAGAAGGGTTACTAGTGGGGTACCGCAGGGTTCAGTACTGGGTCCAGTCCTTTTTAATGTCTTTATAAGTGACATTGCAGAGGGACTGGAAGGAAAAGTATGCCTCTTGCAGATGACACAAAGATCTGCAACAGGGTTGATACACAAGGAGGTGTGGAAAGGATGAGAAGGGACTTGGCAAGGTTGGAGGAATGGTCAAGTATGGCAGCTTGGATTCAATACAAAGAAGTGCAAAAGTAATGCACCTGGGAAACAAAAACCTAGGGGAAGATTACACAATGGGGGGAGGTAGTAACAACAACAAAAATGGAAAGTGACCTGGGGTAATCATATCAGGTGACCTTAAGGTTGGCAAGCAATGTGAGAAGGAAGTAGGGAGGGCTGGGAGGATACTGGGATGTATAGGGAGAGGCATCAGCAGCAGAAAACAGGAAGTTGTTATCCCCCGGTTCAGACAGTTGGTGAGACCCCATCTGGAGTGCTGCGTCCACTTCTAGAGACCCCATCTCCCCAAGGACATAGACAGGATTGAGGCAGTTCAGAGGAGGGCAACTAAAATGGTGCAGGTTCTGCAAGAGAAGCCATATGAGGCAAGGCTGAAGGAGCTTAATATGTATACCCTTGAGGAAAGGAGGGAGAGGGGGACATGATAGAAATGTTTAAGTACCTCAGTGGAATCAACAAAGTCCAAGAGGGCAGCATCTTTCAGAAAAAGAGGTGTGCAAGAATAAGGGGACACAATTTGAAGATAGAAGGGGAATGGCTCAGGGGCAATGTGAGGAAGTATTTTTTCACAGAGAAGGTGGTGGATGCATGGAACAGCCTTCCTGAGGAGGTTTTGGGGTCTAAAACTGTGGGAGAATTCAAGAATGCATGGGACAGACATAATACAATTTTTGTGGGGGGGTAGGAAGAAATAGGCTGTTGGTTAAATTGGATCTGCAGCTTATCCTCTAGGTAGTGAAATGGGCAGACTAGGTGGGCCAAGTGGTCCTTATCTGCCGTCAAAGTCTATGTTTCTATGTTTCTATGCAGGAGGTCCCTATCAGCTGCTGAGGCTGGCAGATTCTGCATGAAATGGATATCATCTCTACAGGTAATCCTGTCTTTGGAAAAATCATGGTTGCTTCTCTATCTCTGCAGCTACTCCAGGACTTTTCCCCCCTCTTTCTACCTTTTCTTCTTCCTCCCTTAATCTTATTTTATTTGTATTGGTGTAGTCGAAGAGTTGGTTTTGTCTTTGAGTTTGACACACTCAGAGATTCTTTTCAGCAGTTTTAAAAAAAAAATGCAATATAGGATTTGGTGTTTGCTGTCAGTCACTGGTCACTGATCAGTTTTTGATTGCCTGAAATATTTACACACCATTTTAGCTAACATCTCATTAATTTAGATGTTGCCTTTTAGCATTGTAAAAGGCTATGCGGAGTCTCTCGTGATATCAGCCATGATGCATAACTATGCCTAAAGACATTGATTCTAAGAAAAACAACAATGCTGTGGGTTTTGGAGCCCTTTTGATGCTTTGCTATGCTGTGCTAATTCTTTATGTTTTATTAAGTCTACTGTGCTTTTTTAAATGTAGTGATCATCATGTGTGCTCTGTAAGTCATAACTTATTACAGGACAATGTGCCTTTCAAATAGTGCCACATACCTCCTTATACAGAGCACTTGTACTGTATAAACAGTGGTGTCTGAGACTTTCCTTAGCAAAACTAAGGTCTGAAGGACATAGTCCTTGAATATTTAATTTGATGAAGTCTTCATCTAGAAAATTGATATATGTTCCTGTAATCTGCAACTGCATTGCTTCATAATATTTTCATATTTAATACACAATCTTAAATACTTTATTCTAAGCTACCAGTGACCAGTTATTCACAATTATCATTTCCTGGATATTAACCATATGCCTCCTGAGTGTGTAGAGGACAATATTGTCTCTATTCTTGGAACTGATGAAGAAAACCATTTTATCTCTGAGATGTTTGACAGAATATTCAGTGGGAGTCACAGGCATGGCACAAAGCCTTGCACTGTGTTTGTACCTGTGCCCCACCAAGTGGCTGCCATATTTGTTTGGCTAGATGATCAGTGCTATGCCACTGAATATTGGCCCATGTTGCTTCAGTACTAAGTGAAACTGCACTGCCCTGACGTGGATCTGGGCTGTGTCCAACCCACAAGGAATAGCACTCCTATAATGAATAGTGCTGAGACCCATGTGAGCAATACTCAGCCACAACATGCAAATGAGCCCACTGGGCATGTAAGGTGCTAACAGAGCCCATTATGGGAATGTTTACACGGTGTACAGCAGTCCATTAGTGACCATCCTGTGTATGCCAGGCAGCATCTGTGGTATCTAGTGGCACCCCCACCTACAAACACCCATCCCATGTAAGCATTACATATCCCTGGTTTCCAGTGGCACCCCACCCCTGAAAACCCATCCAATGTACTGTAATTATCTTTGGCATCTAGTGGCATCCCTAACCCCCCAAGATCTTTCCCATGTAAGCATTACATATCCCTGGTGGTTACTGACACACCTACCCCACGAACACTGGTGTACAAGAGGCAAAATACCCTGGGGTCCAGGGATACCCCGTCCCCTGAATGTTTGTTGACATATGTCACAGTAAATGACTGTCCAGCATCCTCGCACCTACTCCACCTGCTCTCAGAACACTACCCATCCAACATCCCCTTACCAGGGTGTCCAGGGATGTGCGTGGAATCCTGATATAGTGACCAGCACAGTCCTACTTTCTCTTCCACAGCCAGTTGTGAAGGTGTGAGAAGGGCTGTGAAGGTGAATGTAACGCGAGTCAAAGCACATCCCTTGGACACTCTGGTAAGGGGTTGTTGAATCTGTGGTGTTCTGGGAGCAGGTGGGATGGGTGTTGGGACACTGGCCTGCCAATGTTGAACATTTGGTGTACAAATATTACAAAACAACAAATGTATGAGCCTACATTACATTTCCCTAATGCAGGCTCATAACTTTAGTAATTTTCAATATTTTACCCCAAATTCCTCCCATACAGCCCTATAGGCTCTGGCCAGAGCCTGCTAACTAAAGCAAGAGCAAGAAAAGTAAGATAACACACCTTAAATGTGTAGGTCTACTCTGGGTAGCAAATGTGGGCCATACTTGAACCATTATGCAAGGTTGAATGGGGCACATGCAGGATACTGGCTGAGTACAAAAATATTTTTTGGTTTTAAACAATGTTTTCCAGCTACTAATTGCAGTTCTGATGACTGTAAATTACTGTGCTGCATGTATAGCATGCTGTGCCACACATGATGCAACAGTACATGTGCTACTACACAGCAATGCTGCTCAATAATATGGCTAAAAACACTCCTGCCTCTAAACCTTTGATGCTATGTCAATATAAAAAACAAATAAATCACCCCTTTAAACTAAAACTGCTGGAAAAAACCTGAAGCAAACAACAGTAGCAATTACAGATTGGGATGTTACAAAAAAATAAGACACTTCTCAAGTTAGTTTTTTGATGGATTAATCAAATGGGATTCAGAGCAGGTCTGATTGCTGACAAAGATGTCTTTCAAATTCAAGTGTAGTTAAAGATATGCTTTTCAGATTCTAAATAAGCTATAATTACTGGTGACCCCCTTTATCAACCTGATTTCAGATATGCTTCAAACGTGGTAACAACCTGAAATCGGGTTATTACAGTGTTTGAGTAGCTCTGAGTCACTGGTCACGTACACTGTCCTTTACATTTCTTCAACACAGCAGCGTTTCCGATTGGTGTTTGCTTTGATCAATTACATGCCCCCAAATCCTCAAAAAGAGAAGTGCTTTGTATAAAAAAAATTGTAACTTGTGGGTGCTCAGCTAATTTTTCTCTAAGTTTTGAAAAACAGAAGCCGCCGAGTGTAGACTGAGGAGAGCGAGTGACTCGGCTGACTGAAGAGCTGAGATTCAAGCGTGAATAAGGCGTTGCTATAGCAACACTCGTTCATGCTTGAATCTAATAACAAAACCGCCCAGTCACTTTCCTTCTCAGCTCTAAATAAACTTCTATTTCAAAACTGAATAACAATTAGCTGAGCACCCAGTAACAATTTTTATACAAGGCTACTTCTTTCTTTGTGATTTGAGGGCATGTCATTACAAAACGAACACCACTGGGCCTTCTCTCTCTCTCCCACCTAAGTTCTTCTACACACAAGTCCATGCACCAGTAATTATATAAAATAAAAGATATGGAAATGTGTGTGTATGAATATTTTTTTCACACCCTTGGTGTGTGATGAATACATAAACCTCTTGAGCTTCACTCTTGAGGTTTATGGGTCATCACACACCTCAGGTGTGAAAAAAATATTCATAACACACACTTCCATATCCATTATTCTCTATATAAACTTTGTTAACCCTTGCATGGCCGAGCACTGATATATGTTCTAATTCTGCCAGCAGCCTAAGGGTTAAAAATATTACAATGTCACAATCAACCACCAAGATGGTGTTATTTCTTTCATTCATGGACTTTTTATCTTGCTTTTCTGCCAATGTCTTGCTGCTTTGCAGCTCATTGCAAAGATCATATTGCACTAACAGAACATACCAGCACCCCCTTCCCCCATGTGGTAACAAAAGGATATGGAAAGTAGCACTCCAAGTTTAAAATTAATTTGTATATTGTATACACTTTTATTTTTTATTTTCATAGATTCAATGTGCTTGTTTACTTTTTCATACTACTAAAAATAAAGTTTAAAAAAGGCACAGCGTTCTCTACCTAAGAGTGAAGGATGATCAGTTTAAGAAAGCTAGTAATTATGGAAAAGTCCTCTTCCCCCTTTAAGAAGCACTGTGTTGTGATAGTGTGCCATTTTTTATAAAAATGGCACACTTTCAAATTCTGTATTTAAAAAAAAAATATATATAAAAAAATATGTAATCTAAACCACTTTGTTCTAAAAACCACGTGGTGCTCATGGATATGTTCTATATCCTGAGATTACATTGGTAGACCTCTGGCACCATTGTCTCCTTGCACAAGTCATATGACACAGAACATTTTGTAATCAAACTCTATGGGCTGGATTACTGAAGGACTATGAAAGCTGCAAGCCCCAGGTGCATGGAACATTTGGCGCACAGGGCTTGTAGCATTCTCTCGACCTGTAATTTGAATTCTTAATCCTGTGTGCCAACTGCCACAAGTTAGATCAGATTTTTCTGGTCTATATTGCAGCAATCCTGGGTACCCTTTGTATGGGGCTTGCACCAAATATTTGGTGCAACCTGCTATAAAAAAAAAGTGGCATAGATGTACTCAGTCCTCCAGAATTGGATGCAGTGTGTGGCAAAGTTGTTGGGACAGCTGCACCAGCAAATGGGGTTGACACAATCTCTGCCTTGCCCTTTGTATATCCAGCCCTATGTTTTCAAATTGTAAAATTGTGAAACTAAACTGCAAAGCTGCAATTTACAAAATTGTGTGAAAATTCATAACAATGGTGCAAGATAGTGAAGAAAGTAGGGAACAAATTGTTCTAATTTTTCCCTGACATAAGTAGAAACCCTAAAAATTCACTGTGCTAAGTTTTTGCCACACAATGAACATAACATTGTCCTTTCAGAGATTTAATGAACATCTCTGATGGAGATATTTATACCAAAAAATATAAAGTGTTAATGTGAAATGGCACATTATGTGACTTATGTCACATAGTTAAACAGAAGAACATTAAAAGCACATTACATCTGCTAGGTTTTCATTATAAAATGATAATTACTTTCATGTGGTTGTCAGTTCAGGAAACCCTGTAATCATAATCTTATGTTTGATCAAATATATTATTGACAAATGAAAGGCAATACTATGAATTCTTAATTATTCCATTTTTGAATAATAACTTACATTGCTATATACAACGTAAAATATTTGTGAATGCCCTCTAGGACCAGTAAATTACATTATTTAGTACTCCAATATATTGTATAATGATTTTGCTGGAGATATTTAAATGTGTAGTCTTATTTTGGTAAGGCTACATTATTCTGCTATATTTCACACAGTACTGCACTTTCTATTTCATTTTACAGCTTTGTGAGCCATCTTGGCCATGTGACAACTATAAACCTGAACTTATTGTCAATTGTAAAAATAGGTTAAATTAAGGAATTGTTTGGCTGGTTTTTTTTTGCTGGCTGAATGGCTTACTGGTGGGCCTGTTGATTGGATGGTTGATTGGTTGGTTGGTTGGTTGGATGGCTGGTTGGTTGACTGATTAAAATATAAGTGACTGAATTCAGGGTTTGACTAGTAGTGCTACCTACTGTTAACCAATGTTTATCAGGAAAACAAGAGTTTTCTGTAATCAGTTGTCTTCATGTACATTCATGTCAACTTCTCAGCTTCCTTTTGAGAAACCTCCTGTATCTACTAATATAGGTCAAATAGCCTTTTCTGGTGCTGCTCCAGCTTCCCTTACACTCTGTCTCCATCACCTCCAACTCCCAGTTTAAGGCTCTATACACGGATGCTCAATTCACCAACACTACATGCGTTTCCTCTCACCTTAGGCTTCTCTTGTTTGTTTATACAGACAATCTCAGTTACACATCAGTGTATAAACTGTGATGCATATGCAGTAGGTATTTGCAGTGTTTATTGTTTGAAAGTCTTCACTGCTATTACTGTTATGTAAAATGCAGTTTTGTATGGAAACAGGATTGTATGACTGTAATTACCATGCACTGTACCTTATTTGCTAGTATCTGTAAAACTCATGTACTGTATATGTCATTATATGTCATTCTGCTGTTACTGTTTTCTTTGATTTTCTGCTGTCTTTATCTCTTAGGTTGTGACTGAAAATGGTCCTTGGGACCAGTATACCCCCCTGGTGAATAAAAAAATAAAATATATAAATATATAGTTTCCAGTTATATTTAAATTTCCTTTGCATCTATGGATCAGATAGCATAACACCTTAATTTATCTGCTGTGGAGGAGATATTCTAACAAATGAAGTTCTTAGCGTTTAAGAATCGCATTGTAATAAATTACCTTTTCATCTATGGAGGTGAAATGCCAGAATATTGTTGTCAGTTGTGGAGCAACATATTTTGCAAAATTAATTATCCAGTGTTAAGCAGGAATTTGTACGTGACATTGCTAGCTGTAGAGTAGATTGTTTGGTGCTTTATGCTGTCAGATGCCGAACAGGAATTGTAACTACTTATGTAAAAATCTTTGAAGCAGAAATGTTGACAAATTTGATTGTCAGTGGTGAAAAAGAAATTTTTAGCAAAAGGCAACAGTAGCTGAGGAGCAGAAATGTGGGCAAATTATATTCTTTGCTCTAAAGAAAGGGCTATAACAATACATTGTCAGCTGCACAGCAGAAATATCAATAGAGCACCTTTTCACCAGAAGGTAAAAAATGTCAACACACATAGGGACACATAGGGACTAATGATCTCACCAGCTGGTCAGTTGTGGAGACCAAGGAACACCTGACCAGGCTGGGTGACAAACTATCATCCATTTCATCTGACATCTCCTTCTCTGAGATCCTGCCAGTCTGGGAGAGGGGAGCAGATGGACGGATGGTCAGAGAATGGGAGATAGGGGAGCTAAACATGTGGCTCAAGGGCTGGTGCCATGAAAAAGGACACAGATTTGTAAGGAACTGGCAACAGTTCTTGGAGCAACAGTTCTTTAAATTTGATGGACTGCATCTGACTAAGGAGGGAGTCAGTGCATTGGGGCAGAAGTTTGACATCTTTGCAGAATATTTAAACTAGCAAATGGGGCGAGGGGTGC
Source organism: Neoceratodus forsteri (assembly GCA_016271365.2). Taxonomy (NCBI): domain Eukaryota; kingdom Metazoa; phylum Chordata; order Ceratodontiformes; family Ceratodontidae; genus Neoceratodus; species Neoceratodus forsteri. The sequence continues at coordinate 126,463,639 of CM028136.1, read as the reverse complement.
AGCACCCCATACGTCAAATGGGCAGAACACCCTCCCCTCAGCTGGTGGTCAAACAGGGATTCAGCATGTTTGCAGTTCATTTGTATCACCACGTAAGAAAGATCCCAGTCTCCACACGACGACAGGGAAAGCACGACATCGCCCAACTACAATACACCGAAATCTGGCCAATGGAAAATCATGTACACAAATGCTCACAGCCTGGAAATAAGATCCCAGACCTGCAGGCAATAATATCAGAGGCTAAACTGGACATAGTAGCAATTAATGAGATGTGGTTTACCAGTAACCACACTTGGGAGACTTCAATACCTGGCTATGTACTGTTCAGAAGAGACTGAGGTGCAAAAAAGGGGGGGGGGCTGTTGAGTGGCCCTGTATATCAATGAAAATATCAAAGCTACAGAAATTCAGAATACAATTTAGGAGCCAGAAGAACTGTGGGTCACCCTAGAAACAGGAAATGGGACAGCCATAAGAACTGGGGTTGTCTACAGACCCCCAGACCAGGGGGAGGACATAGACACATTATTGTTAGAAGATATACAAAACATGACAGCTAAAGGGGAGGTCCTGATAATGGGAGACTTCAACATGCCGGATACAGATTGGTCAATACCAGCAGCAACATCTGCCAGAACTAGACACATGGTGGATTCCCTGCAGGGGGAGGGCCTCAAACAACTGGTACAACAACTCACAAGAGACAGGGCTATCCTAGATCTAGTACTAACAGGGAAGGGATCACAGATCTCCAGGTAGAAGGCCACCTGGGGGCCAGTGACCGTCACATGGTATGGTTCAATTTGGCCACTACATCTAAATCATCCCATTCCAAGGCAAAAATATGGGACTTCAGAGGAGCTGACTTTGATAAGATGGCCAACAGAGTTAAGCTAGTCCTGGCAAAAAGAAACACAGGTGAGGGGGTACAGGCAAAGTGGGCAAGAATTAAGGATGCAATATTTGAAGCAACATCCCATTGTGTTAGACAGAAAAGGAAGTGCAAAAGAAGAAGGAAACCACTTTGGTTCTCAAATCCAGTAACAGAAAAGGTCAGAGCCAAAAGGCTGGCCTTCTGGAAATATAAGGGAACACAGCGGGATGAAGATAAGGAAGCATACCAAACTGCCCTAAGGGAAGCAGGGAAGGCAGTAAGGCAGGCAAAGTCCCAAACTGAGGAAACATTAGCACAAACAGTAAAAGAAGGTGACAAGACTTTCTATCGATACATTAGTGAAGGGATAAAGTCCAGAGGGGTATTGCTAAGCTCAAAGGAGAAAAGGGGGCATGTGAGGAGGAGGAGAACCCAGTAAAAGCATCTATCCTAAATAGATACTTTTGCTCAGCATTTACTGAAGAGAAGGTAGGGCAGGGCCCACAGCTCAGCACCATGAACACTGGGGGGAAGGAGGTGAGCACTACTCCCTTCACAAAAGAAAGGGTCCTACAAGAGCTTGCTAAGCTCAGGGTGGACAAGGCAATGGGACCTGATGGCATACATCCAAGGGTACTTAAGGAGCTAAGGGTGGAACTAGCAGAGCCATTAGCAGAACTGTTTAGTGAGTCTCTAAGCACAGGAGAGGACCCAGAAGACTGGAGAAGGGCTCATGTGATCCCGCTCTACAAGAGTGGTAGCAGGGAGGAGGCAGGAAACTACAGACCAGTCAGTCTTACCGCAGTAGTGGGCAAGATTATGGAGGCACTCCTTAAGGAAAGGCTAGTGCAACACTTGGAATCCATAGGGGCACAGGATCCAAGACAGCATTGGTTTACAAAAGGAAGGTCCTGTCAAACTAATCTCATAGATTTCTTTGACTGGGTAACCAGAGTGGTGGACCAAGGGGAAGCATCTGATGTCACCTACCTTGACTTCAACAAAGCTTTTGACACTGTTCCATATAGAAGATTGATAAATAAGCTGGGTAGGCTCGGGGTGGGTCAGAAGTTGGTCAACTGGGTGGCAAACTGGTTGACGGGCAGAAAACAGAGAGTGGTGGTAAATGGTATACAGTCAGAAGAGATGCAAGTCACAAGTGGGGTACCTCAGGGATCAGTCCTGGGGCCAGTCCTCTTCAATATCTTCATTAGTAACTTTTCAGAGGGACTAGAGGGTAAGGCTTGTCTGTTTATAGATGACACCATGATCTGCAACAGAGTAGATGATCCAGATGGGGAGGGGAGAATGAGAAGAGATTTGGATAAATTAGCAAAATGGTCCGAAGAGTGGCAGCTGGGATTTAATTCAAATAAATGCAAGATCATGCACATAGGGAAGAGAAACCCTGAAGACACCGGTAGGCTGGGAGGGGAGTTGCTGACAGTCACAAAGAAAGAAAGAGACTTGGGCATCATAATCATCACCGATGACCTGAAGTCATCCAAGCAGACCTCTAAAGCAGTAGGTAAGGCTAGGGGGATGTTAGTAGGGGTATCACAAGTCATAACAGGGAGGTAATAATCCCTCTTTACAAGACACTGGTCAGGCCCCATCTGGAGTACTGCATGCAGTACTGGAGGCCACATCTTCACAAGGACATTAACCAAATTGAAGCAGTCCAGAGAAGGGCAACCAAAATGGTGCAGGAACTGCATCAGAAAACATATGAGGACAGATTAACGGAGCTCAGTATGTATACCCTTGAGCAAAGGAAAGAGAGAGAGGTGATATGATCGAAACATTCAAACACCTTAAGGGCATTAACAAGGTGAAAGAGTCTAACATGTTTAAATATAAGAAAAATAGCAGGACAAGAGGACACAACATGAGATTAGAGGGAGGCAGATTAAGGAGTAATGTGAGGAAATTCTTTTTCACAGAAAGAGTGGTGGGTGCATGGAACGGCCTACCACAGGAAATGGTGGCATGAATACAGTGCAGGGCTTCAAACAGGCATGGAATAGGCATAAGGGAGCAATACAGATGAGTATGAATAGATAGGCCACTGACAGAGCAAAGGCCGATGGCACATTTATAAGGTAGAAAAAGAAATGGGCAGACTGGATGAGCCTTGTGGTCCTTATCTGCCGTCAACCTCTATGTTTCTATGTTTGTACATCAACATTGTTTTCTGTGGCACTGCGATTTTAACAAATTACACTGTCTGCTCTAGGGCAGAAATCTGTGCATTTACATTGTCAGTAGTGGAGCAAAAATTTCAAGAAATGACATTATCACCTAAAGGCCAAAATTTTCTGCAAATTGCATTGTTAGCTGAAGATCAAACATATCAACAAATTGTGAACTGTGGATCAGAATTCTCAAAAAATTACACTGTCAGCAGTAGAACCACATTTTCAACATATGTAACTATAGTAATTCTAGAAAGTGTAACTATTGAAACATTACATTGCAGCTTGTGGAGATGTCTTAACCAATTATAGTATTCACTGTGGTGCCAAAATTTCAACATATTTTATAGTTTTCCACATTTTGACATCTCGTACTGTTTATGATGGAAATAAACATTTTATGACATTTCACTGTCAACTGAGAAATGAAATTTGGACATGCAACCTTGTCAGTTTGGAAAGGAAACCAAGCAAACTACAATGCCTGCTGCAGATTAGAAATGTTAACACTTAATGCTTTGTCAGTGAAAATTGATAATATATAAAAGGATCCCTCTTGTCTGGTGCTCCTTACTACAGACACAGACCAACAACACCAAACTATGCTACAGGCATGCAGTTTATGTCAGCACTTGTAATTATTTTGTTTAACTCATTAAGAATATTATTCAGAGGTAATATAACTTGAAAATTAAAACATCTGCAAGTATAATTTGACATTAATCAACTGCACCTCTCAGAGTTTGGTGTATCATATATATTCAGGATTTGTGCCAGTACCAGCTCAAATAGAGAAACTTAACTCCTAATACCCTAAATAAGAATGATTAAATACCCAAATTACTACTACATTCCAAAAAGATAGGACTGAGATGGTAAAATATTTAACTACTTTATTGACTATAGGGATTGTAAATTCAGATGTCAAATTTATATTACTACCATGTTGGTTTACTTTCTGAAGTTAGTATGTGCTAATCTGAAGGCTGATTCCAAAAATGGCAACATTAGGCTATAGTCATTGTCTGCTTCAGATCCCAAGCCACTGTCTACTGCCCCTTGAGTGCCATGTTGCTTTGATGTCAGTCTGTCCATTTTCCCCTTTTACAAAGACATTAACAAATGTGTGACAACATTTGAGTTTCTTTACAGCTATGTCTGAATGTTATGAAGAAAAATTACAAGAATGGAAGTCAGTAATCTCTAGCTGTTGGAAAGCAATCTATGTTTGTTTCTATCTTTCTCTTGAGGGTTCTTATTTTCGTATGCTAGCAAATTTCTATTGACAAGTGCACCTGTTTATTACCATGCTTCGTTTTTTGATAAAATAGCTTGTCAGAAAAGACTAAACCTTTCCAGGCCTAACTCTTTACTTCCTAAATCAAGGAAGACAGATGGAGGCAGTGCATAGACAGCATAAAGGTGACTGAATAGACACAGTCTTACTTTTTAAAGTAAACACGTATCTTTAAAATATGGTTACAGTAGCAAAACCCAGATGATTTGTGCAAACAAGCAGTCATAAAGAAAGAACAATGGTTATTTTATGGAGGTGTTGAACTAATTCTCTCTAAAATATCAAATGTGAAAGCAACCTTGTGTTAGGTGTTGTCACAGGCTTTTCTCCCTGCTACTTGAGCAACTCTCCTAGCAATTACATTCAGTCAGGAATTAACAACGAAGAATATTTATTTTGTAAAATTAAATAGTATCAGCTACAATTGTTGAACTAAACCAACATAGTGTATTATTACTGTATATAAATACAGATTACCAGCTAGAAAGTGAGTTCTAACTTAAAAAAGACAAGGGGCTTGATTCTTGAAACTCTGATTGTGATGTAAGGCACCTGTGGCAAATAGAAGTGATGCAAGGGGCACCTTGCATCACAACTTGCAGAGTTTGTGATCCTGAATAGGTGGATGTGGCACAAAAGGGACCCCTTGTGCCAGACTGGCCATGTGCCAGGCTCGTGCCAATGTCAGGATTGTGCTAGTGTGCTAGGGGGCATGTGGCAGATGCTGGATGCCACTTCCCCTTAAATGGGAATCCAACAGCCAGCAGGAACTGCCAGGACTTAGACCACCCAACAGGTGGTCTAACAGCCCTTTGCCACTCCTGGAGCCTTGGTAGGGTGGAAGTAAAAATGTGCACTGCCTGCCTGTGGTATGTCATGCCTCCACAGCACTAGGAGCACTCACACCCTGTGATGCGGTGCTTACAGATTCTCACCCATGATGCCAGGTATGTGGTGGCTGCCCCACCCAAGGAGGGCACAGACATGGCTGTATCCTGCTGTGTCCTCTTAGGGGACCTGTTGTACCCCCCTGGCACCTATCTGTTCCCTACCTTCCCTCCCCGACCCCTGTCCCATCCTGCCTGACACTGATAGCTTCCAAGCTGGTCCCTATTAGTGGGCGCCGATGCCACCTAACAACCCTTCAGCTTGCAGATCACCTCTCAGATATACCTTGCCTTTGGCACACTGTAACATTTGCTGCAAGCTGTGGGACTTTTGGTGCTGAGACCCACCCCTTCATGATTTGGGTGCAGGGTTTCTGGCAAAACATTGCTCAGCATAAGTTGCTGTTGGTGCAGTTTGGGTCAATGTTTGTGAATCAAGACCATTTTATTTTAGTCACACTCTGCTCTAGTGCTGTGCAAACCTCCCACAGCTCAACCTTGCAAACACAATATAAAACTTGCCAAAGTTACTGCTTGCATCATGCAGATCTGCATTAAGAAATGGCAGTGCCATAGGTTTGGGAGAGGGAGCTGAAGGATGGCATTTGTCTCTCTTCCCAAAATCATGAATCAAGAGTCTTGAAGAGGGCATCTATGGATTGTAGCATTTATGGGTTAAGGATGACTGGGATAAGAAAAAGACCTTAAGCACAAAGACCGTGTCAGATCCTGACTTAGTGCCAGGAGCTGATGGGAGAACAAGGATGAATCATTGCCAAGTTTGCACTTGGTGAATGTGTCCAAATCTATCATTTTAGACACCTGCAAAGCAGGCCCAAAGGAAGTCAGTTTCCCTTCAGCAATTTGACATGTCATCCTTATGACCTAATACTTTTTGCAGTGAGCACACACTGAACACATCCATGTTGCTTGCAAGCCACATGACCTGCAGCAGACAATCAGCGATGCTGGAGATTGAGAACTCTCTGTACTACAGACACCTCAATGCCATTTCCAGCTGTCCTTCACAGGAGGAAGGAATAATGGTTCTGCAGGCAGTCGCAGACTAAGACTTTTTGTTGATTGTGGCTCTAGTGTCAATGTAAGAAAGATTGATGGTGACTTGTCCAGTATTCCATTTATACCTTTATCAAGACAAAGTCATTTGTGGGGGCATTCTTAATCTTAACTCATTCATCCTGTAAATTAATAGAAATGTGACTATGCTTAGCCTTTTTCAAAATGGCCCAATTGAGCTGGGTAAATTAAGTGGCTCTATGTCCATAAACAAAGCATATACCTTAAGCATCTACTGTCTTTGAGAACTGAAAGAAAAATGCTAGTACACATCTGAGATTAATTCCTTAGCAGCTGAGCATAAAACATTCACACCAGCTTTACTGCTGAGATCTGCTAAGTGATAGAGGCATCTCATATTTATTATATGAAACACAATTGCACATACCCCAATAATGCAAAGCATCGTGGGAAACATATGCAAATCAACATGAGAGAATTTGGACTGGCTCTACTTTAAGCAGAATTGCATGGCGCTAGAATGCATCACAGTGCAATCAGCAAAGGCTAAGAACAGCAGACATATACATGTGTTTTGTCCTCAGTTGGACTCATCAGTGTGCCATATCTGTGTCTTAGCCCAGGAAGAGGGAGCCAGCCACCCCCTAAGGGAGGTGATATTTGTTTGGGTCATGGGGACCCCAAAATAGAGAAGGAAAAGAACTACAAAAGAACCCAAGAGCAAATGCTGTGAGGCATGGGTTATCCTGGACAATATTGGCCATATAGCCAAGTTTTAAAGCAAACACAATTGCACATACCCCAATAATGCACAACATCATGTGGAACATATGCAAATCCCCATGAGAGAATTTGGACTGGCTCTACTTTAAGCAGAATTGCATGGTGCCAGAATGCCTCACAGTCACATTTATTATGTTTAAATGTAATGCCTTTAGGTGGGTGAGAATGGAATTGTGGTTTTCAAACAGAGGCAAAACTGTCTGATAAGATGGAGGCAGTATAGCGCAGTGGTTTAAGGCTCTGAGCTGCAAATCTGGTGACATCCAGCAGACCAGACATGGGTTTGAATCCCACAGCTTCTACTTGCATACTTTGTGACCCTGAACAAGTCACTTAATTTCCCTGTGCTCCCAGGTTGCTCCTGTAAAAAAAGCTTTCAGCTTAGCGTACTACTTCTGGTTAAACAAATAAAGAAAGTTACATTGTTTGAGAGAGGGATATCAGATTTCTTCATGATTTCCAACAAACAGTCAAGCAATGCTTGTCTGTCCCATATACAAAATTTGGCATATCTAAAAAGTGAATAACATTTCTACCTTCATTTTCAACTAGAAACCTACAAGAATGATGTAAAGCTTTTCATCTCCCATGCCTATGTTCTAATCCATCTTGGTACAAAAATGCAGCAACATCCTTTTGGTACTGTGGACCAAGGACATCCCAGGCTATACAACTGGGTTTGGTTGCTATGCATGTCATCTTATGTCTTGGTCTTCACAGAACTTCTTCATTAACTCTAGTATGTACTCACCAGCTACTATATAAACGTGAGGCTATGTTTAGCTATCGAGACAGAAAAATCACTTCTGCCTTACTGACTTTTGTGCTCTGCAGGATTTGTGAGGTAAGAAGTGGTAAGTGTTCTTACCTGCAATATGCTTGGATCTGCTGGTGCTTTTCTGAATTTGCATGACATTGCTCATCATGTTGTCCACCATTGTGAACAGTAGAATTTTTGCCACAGATCTTGCAGAATCCGTACTTCACTCCACATTTTCTTCTTTAGTAACCTGTCAAAAGTGCTCTTTCATTTGGCTTGTACCATCTCTTCTGTCTCTATGGAGACGAATCACTGTTATGATCATCAACCTTGTCCAAAGTGTCTACACACAGAGTACTTTATTTCAATGTAGTATTTTAAAAGTAGTAGTTTAACAGTTCATGCTTAGTGATCCTGGTGGAACAACAGTGTGTGACAGAGAAAACAATGAAAATAGTAATTATGTTCTGCCATCCTTGCTGGCCAAAAAATATCTGTGACTGCCACATGATCCCTACTGGCAGTCCTTATCACACCCTTTATAAATTTCATCTCTTACAACAAAAAAGTCACCACCTCAGTGAGATATGAAGAAATACAGGTAAAGACGATGAGGAAACTCATTCAGAGTAGCACATCAGCATGCATTCCCTTACTGTGTTTCTCTGACCCCCTCATTGCCCAAAACCATTACTCTGAAACAGCCACTTCCAAAACTTCAGCCTCAGCTACAGTAGAATTTCTACCCCCCAATACTATACAACATCCAATCAATTATTTCAATTGATCAGATAAGCAAACAGAAACAACCCCAAAAGAAATAATCATGGCTTTTTCTAAAATGGTGTAAAGTCATCATCTTCAGCCAACCCTCCTTCTGTTATCAATGATTGCCATGACCTTGTTAGATTCTGTGGCCACTGTTTCCTGACTTGCTACATGCCTAAATATCTTAATGGATCTTCTCAGGAAGATGCACTTCTTGGGTAACAGTTTAAGACTGTGAATCTGGGGCTGGCCAAACACCAGTCCAAGATGGCCAATTGCTTCTTCTTCATTTCCTGCAAAGATAATCAAGTCTTCAAGATATCTGAGGAATCTTGGTACCTTCAGATCCCCAAAGATGGACATCATTCATTCATTCATAAATGTTGATGAGTTGTTGCATAACCCATGTGACAGTCTACTGTGTTCATGGAGACCAAACTGAGATGTGAATGTTGAAAATTTTGGGTCTATGTCATTTCGCTCCTGCTATCTCACTCCCTGACATTTCGCTCCTGACATCTCGCCCCGATGTCAATTCTCTCCCACTAACTTCACTCCAGTAAATTACACTCCCGCTAAATATGCTCCTTCACTCCTGGGTAACAGCATAATAAATACATACAACAACTGCATTGCAGTATCCGTGGATGTCAGAACAAACACATTTAATGAAAATGGTTGTTCTCTCAGAACACAACCTATCAACTTTCCCACCTGTCATACTGATTTTACATGCAATTTATATTCCTTGGCTACCACTGCAGTATGTTGAGCTAATGTGAACTGAAGAATTTCTGAGAGGAGTAGAACACTGTTTCGATTACTGAACCCCACCAAAACAGTACAGATTTTAAAATATGTACCTTACTAAAGATGTTTTTTTAAAAGTCATTTTAATCCTTTTGGACATGGACAGCAAGCACCGAAAGCACTTCCTGGTTTACTTTCACATGACTGCATTCCCGTGGCAACAGTTGGCATTGCTGGGCTACACATTCATGATTCATGTGGCTGTGTGTGTGTAGATTAATTTATGCTGGTACACCTTCTGACTCAAATGAGTTACTATGCTGTTAGGAGCGAGTCAATTCATGAGTGAGCTGTCAGTGCTTTCAGATTCAAATTTAGGGTATCAGTGCTGTGGAGTGAAATGTGCAATATTACTACTTTGAAATTAGTTAGTATGCTGTTACTAGGAGCATGTCAATTCATGAGTGAGCTGTGAGCTGTGAGCAAATTTAGTGTATCAGTGCTGTGGAGTGAAATGTATAAGTGCTGTGGAGCGAAATGACATTGGAGTGCATTTACATGGGAAGGGAATTGACAGGAGTGAACTGTCAGGAGTGTAATTGCATGGAGTGTAATGACGGGAGCAAAATGTTGTGATCCTGAAAATTTCTTCTCACTGTTATGAAGCAGGATATTATAGAACACTGAGATAATGTCCATTGTGCAATAATAAACTATTCTCTCCTAAGGCAGCAAAATCATCTGCCTTAAGAAATAAAGCTTAGGAATCATTTCACAGTCCTTGAATTTGACCACCTGAAATGCACGCATATTTGAAGACCCTGGGGCCAGAATCAAAGAAAACTTTGCCCCAGTGCAAACCCAGTTTGCGTAGCACAAACCAGGTTTTGCACCATGATGGTATTCACAAAAGCCCAGTTTGTGCCCACAAACTGGCTTTGCTCTGGGGCAAATACTTCTGACTGAGGCCTTTCTTTAATTCTCCACAACTGTGGTGGTTAGCAGAGATATTGCAGTGCCCCCTTCCCACTTCCGATTGCCAGCCTGATCTGACAAAAGCTAAACTTATTCCCTTGTGCTAGTGGTGTCCCCCCAATTGCCGATTGCCAGCTGAATAAATAAATATTTAAACTTATTTCCTGGTAGTAGTGGTTCCCCCCTGTGATCACCGATCACTAGCCAATTGTAAACTAAATAGTTTCCCTGGTGGTAGTGCCCCCCATGATCTCTGATCACTGCCATTATAAACAATGCCTCCCCCTGCCCAATATATATAAGAAAAATCCCTGGCATCCAGTGGTACCTCCTCCCACCTGATCACCTGCCTGGTATATATAAAATATTGTCCCTGGTGTCCAGTGTACCACCCCTCCCAATCCCATATATAATAAAGTTAAACATTTCCCTGATGGACTAGTGGACCCCTCACACCCTAGCAGTTAGTGATCCACCACACTGCTCTCCCCATCCCAACCCCCAGTCAGCGACCAGCACAGACCTCCTCTCTCTACCATGGCTGGCTGCTGACTGAGCTGTCACTGTGCTCAAGATAATACTCTACCAACTTTTCTCTGTGCCTTTTGCATTTGGAATTTGGTCTCTTCTCCATCATTCTAGGTTATTGAGCAACACAAGAAAATTTGCATTTTGAGCAGAACCAATCGGCTTGGCATCATTCTCCAGTACCCATCTGCTGTCCAAAACTGATGCATGAAGTGTTTTATCTAATTGCTACCAAGAATCAGAAAATTCCTTTGACTTAGCACAATGAAAATAAGAGCAGGGACCTGGCACTCAAAAATTTCTACTTCAAACTTACAAATACCCTGAGGCTTACTTGATGTCCTCCACAGTCTACGAAGATAACATTAGTTTGTTGGGCTCTTGAAACTGAGAGAATGCATATGGTCAATAAAACCCTTTGAGCATCTTTGATTATAGAAAATGTCATGTATTGACTATCAATCATGGTTTTCAGATTTACTGAACATTAAAGAAGAGTAGAGGTATAAAATGAATGTCATGTTCCATCACTTGATATGTGTTTTGGGACAACTTCCACTTGAAGGAATTGCCTGGTGATAAATGGTATGAAAGGACTCCAAAGTATCATTATCTATAACTAGGAGTGTGTTTGTGGGGGGCGGGGGTGCCTTTTGAATCTGTACTGTTCCCTGTGAGCACAGGTCACCTGTCTTTCTGACTCCTTATTGTAAGAGGAGACAAGTAATTTTGCTCCTTAAAGGGCAATATCTGGCTTTCATTCTGTGTGTAAATGATGATATGAGGCATTACAGGGCATGGGTTTTGGGGGGATTTGCCCACACCTGGAGTGCCTTATTACAATTATACAATGAGCCCATGTGAAAATAAAAATAAAATTAGTTTAATTAGTTTAAAAAAAAAATTATAAATCCCTTTTCTCAGTCATAGAATATTGCAGGATTTACCCATGGGTAAAGCCCTTAGCTGAGCAATCAAGTTACAGGATTGTAGGGGCCCAGATCCTTCCCAACCGGACAGCAATAGACTAGTCTCTCTTATAAATGTAAATATGAAAATCCTGGCAAAAGTCTTGGCTGCTTGGTTGGGAACGGTCTGCTCTAGGTTGATAAGCATGGAACAGTCTAGTTTTATGGCAGGATGGCTTGCCAGTGACCATTTTAGAAAGCTTTTTCATTTGATTTCTGCATCCGGGGAGAAGGGACCGGATGTTGTCCTTGTCTCTCTGTATGCAGAAAAAGCTTTGATAGAGTTTCATTGTCATACTTCCTTTTCTTCTACCTCTTTATGGTATTCTCATTCCCTACATTAAATGGTTGCAGGTTTTGTATTCCTCCCCCGATGCCAAGACTCTTTTTAATGAAATACTTTTGGACCTACTTCACCAGACATGGGGCGTTTGTCAGGGTTGCCCCTTTCTCCCTTTTTGTTCAATTTAAACATACAACCCCTAGCTCAGAAAATGATCTCTTCCCCTAATAGTTTGAGTATTCCTTTGTGTGGCCAGGATTGGAACATATCTATGTTTGCTGATGATATTCTAGTGCATTTCTCTGAGCCCCTGGTTTCTATTTCCACTGTGTTTAATATCTTTCCAAGTTTTTTTTTTCAGGGTATAAATTAAAACTACATGAAACAGTGGTTTACCAGCTCTCTCCCCATCTTTCTCAACAGGAGTTTTCTGATATAGGTGCTCAGTAGGCTTCTTGCTCATTTAAGTAACTGAGCATCCAAATCACTAAAGATATTAACCTTTTGTGATTTCTTAATGTTGACTCTCTCTTACAACACATCAAACAGGATTTGTGACTATGGAAGTCTTTGCCTTTGACGTTGTGGGGGAGAGTTAATATTATTGAAATTAATGTTTTACCATGGTTACTTTACTCTCTTGGTATGTTGAATCTTTTTTTTACCTAACTCTTTATTCAATAAACAGCATACTTTATTGTCAAACTTTTTATGCTTGGATAAAGCTCCCTGAAGAGCTTATTCTAAACTTGTAAGGCCTAGAAAATTTTTTTTTTGGGTGGAGGGTTGTCTCTTCCACAGTTCCAAAGATACTATTTTGCTCCCCACATGGCAACATATTTTCATTGGGACAATGTGTTGGAGGATTCAGTTGAGGATAAATACTTCCCATCTTTGTCACATACTGAACTTGCCCTTTTTGCTCAGCATAATCTTTCTCTTCCTTCATTGCTTTTTATTCCTTATCCTAAATTACCTGAAGATCTTTGGAGCACCCGTATAGCCTAGTCTATTCAGGCTCATGGTCAGCTTTGCAAACATATTAATTTGCCATATCTTAAGGATGTGTCACAATCGGTATTTTATATCCCCAATCTCTGTATGGCCCATAAACCATTGGTTGCCAAGCATTGGCATGGGGTCCCTATTCATTGCTTAGCTGATCTCTTTTTGAATGTTACCTTTATTTCTTTTGAAGCTTTTCATGACAAATTTGGTTCTGAGTCTGTCTGTTTTCAAATACTATCAACTCCAGCATTGTGTATTACAATTATTGGGTCCTCCTCCCTGGACGAGTGAAGCAAGGACACTTTTCAATACCCTGTCTACTTCTGCCCAACAATCCCACCCCATCTTGCATCTTTATAAAGGCATTAGTCAGTTTTTCTGGTATACTACTGCTCCTGTTGCTTTTTAGTGAAAAAATGTGTTTAGTCTTGATAAACTGGATACTTTTTGAGCAAGAGTTTTGGTCAGACATTCATAAATATATACAACTTCATCAGTTGTATCTCATTCAGTTCAATATCCTGCAAAATTTGTACTACTTACCTGTGCATCTGTATAGAATGGGCAAAGCTTCCTTGTCTGCCTGTCCTTCAGTAGGTGTACTAATGCAGAGGGCACTTTATTCCATCTTTTTGGCAATGCCCAAAGATATGTTCTTTTTGGGATTCTATCTGAGATTGCTGGATCCCATTCTAGGCTTGTCTGAGTTTTTTTACTCCTGAGATTTACATATCAGGGGACTATGGACCACCTTTGTGGGGACCTAGGAAAGTATACATGGCTTTGATTTCTGTAATGGCTAAGTTGTTAAATCTTCAACAGTGGAAGGCTGAGTCTGACTCCCCACCTATAAGACTATAATGGGTCTGAGAAATGCTACATGCTTTGAATGCTGAAAGACGTACAGCATGCTTATTCCTTGCTTTACTAGCATTCAAATCATGCTGGGACTTTTTATGCTTTGCTTTGTATGATTTAGTAATTTTACAGGGCTTATAGAAGTCTAACCATATTTATACTATCTTTTGTAGGTTTATCCAGTTTTCTTTTTGTTGGGCTGTTTGCATTATTCTTACTACTATTTTGTTCTCTCCTTTTCAACATTTTGCAATGCTGGGTGCTTTTTGTCTTCTATGTTTGCCAACCACATACAGTATTCTGCTTTTCTGTGTGTCCACTCAAGGTGGCGGTGGGGGTGGGTTAGGGCAGAGTCTGTGTTCAGGGATGTTTTTTCTCTGACTTTGACATTTCTTGAGGATTTCCCTTTGTTTTGTTTTTATTTTTGATTAATGTTGTTTTTATTATATGATGGTTCTTGTTATTTGTTGTAAGTTCTGGAGTGATGTTGTACTGTTGTATTGTATTAAGCAAAGTTTAATAAAGTTTAATAAATTGGAAAAAAAAAGATTGTGGGTGCCCATTTTCTAATATACAAAATAAAAATTCCATTATGGCACTATGCATGCACAGCATAGGAGTACTTGAGTTACTGAACCCTTTGATGACTTATGTTATGTGACAGTGTTTTGTACACCAATAACCACTTCAAAATTTAGTTATTTTGAAACTGGTAACTGAGAAAGCCACACTAAGCAAAGGCTCATTTCCAGGTATGACTTGGGAAAGGGAACAAGGAGCAATAATTCAGATAGGTGCGAAGTGGTATTACTGAGTGCACATTAATACAATATTGGGTGGGTAGCAAGCACAGCAAAACTGAGAAAAAGAATACTATATACAGTATATAGTTCAATGTAACATTATTTTTTTTCAATTACAGTTTTTATTATTTGAAAGTAAATAATACAATGAAATTATTTAACAATGTTTACAAATCAAATTATAATTAGAATTCATCTTACTTCTAAACCCTTATGTCTAGAATAACATTTCCAAAATATCTTGCATAAAAAATTCGAATCAGCTTCCCCTTCTCCAAATGCAATCCTTATTAAAATAACCATATAACTGTATATATTGGCACAGCAAAGAGAAGAAAAAAAAAGAACATAAGAAAAGAAAATGTAGAAGAACCAGAATCACAGGCAGAGTGTCACATATATTGCTTCTAATGTTTACTGATATATTAGCCAGTATTTGATATTACTACTATTATAACCATCAGTCCAGGCCATATGAGAAGCCTAAATACTTTTATTTTAAAGCAAAAGTCACTTCCTCATTAAAAAGTTGTATTGACCGCTTTCAGAATCACCAGTCAGTGTCCTATATAAAGTACCAAATCTAGATTTAAATTTATTTTTAATTCCCTTAAGGCCTAATGCCAGCTTTTCTATTTTGATATTTTTTAACAGGTGAGACTTGCATTCTTGACATGATGGGACTTTTTCTTCCACTCAGTATTTAAGTATTTGGTTATGTACTGATATTCCAATTAACATTAAAGAATATTTTTGTTCCATTGTCCAATGAGTGTTCTCATCGAAATGATCTATAATACAAGTCTCTATATTTATGTTATCATGTATAGCAGGACAATCCGAAAACATATCTCTTATGTGATTCCACAAAGATTTAATCATTGTACATTTCCAAAACATGTGTCCCTGAGTCCCTGCCCCAGAATTACACTTATTACAACTTGAACTGTCTTGTAAGCCCATCTTGTATCTAATGTATGGAGTGCAGTATAGGTTATGCATTGTTTTAAAGTGCATGGTTTTAAGATTAACTACATGAATGCCTTAGCTGAAAATGACAAAATCTTTCCCAAATCCCAGTCATTGGTACTTACCCCCCCATTCCTGTGACCACCATCTGATTGATTCTGGAGCTAATCCTGTACTGCAATCTAGAAGGAGACCTTATAGGTATGAGATTGTAGGAAACAAATGCAACATATTTAGGAAATCCATGGTATTCTCATCCACTGCCGGGTCCAAGTGAACTGCAAATGAAATAATTATTTTCAAATCTTCATAAAAAGGATTATCCTCTTCCCCAATCCCATATTTGGTTTTAAGGGTAAGAAACTATCACCTTTAACCACATCTTGAACCCTTACAACTCCCTTCTGTAACCTCTTCTTATTAAACAAACAGGAACCTTTTGCCATAAAATTAGTGTTATTCCAGATTAGTTGCCTTTTAGACTTATTGAGATCTAGGAAGATTGAAGATGTAGCACATCTTAAAACTCTGATAAAATTTAGCAACATTTTGGAGTTCTTTATTGTAACCTTCTTAGCATGAATTATGTTCTACAGCTACAAAGATTGCCTTTTGACTAGATGTGTTTTCAACAATACCCATTCCGGAGTATACGCTTCACCATTATTATATCTAACCCAATGTGATATCTGAGATAGTCTGGTTGCTAAGTAGTAAAGAAATAAGTCTGGAGCCTTCAGTCCTCCTTTTTTGTTCCTAGTAAGCTTATAGTATGTCAACCTAACTCTCTTAAAATTCCATATAAATTTTGAAATTTGTGAATTTAATCTTTCAATCTATTTTTTATTAATATGACATGGTATCACAGAGGAAACATATAATACCCTTGGCAAAATATTCATATTCACTAAGTCAAGCCAGACCCACAGTCCAAAAGGTAGTTTATCTCATTTAGTTAACATATCTACTACTTTTGATTTAAGTAAGGCCAGATTTTTAGAAAGTGTTTTGCTTACAGTTTTATATAGTTTAATACCAAAGTAATCAATGTGTCCCTGTGCCCAGGCCAACCCAAAGGATGTCACATCTGCCTTAATGCAATATCTGTTAAGTGGTAAAAAGCTTGCTTTCCCTAAATTCAGTTTATAATTAGATATTTGCCCATATATCATTAATATGTCAAGTATTCTGGAAATTGAAGTTTTGTGTTCAACTATTGTTATCAAAAAATCATCTGAATAAACTGATGTGCATAGATCCAAGTCTCCCATGATGCAACCCTTTTGTCTCTTTATCTGCATTAATTTTACATATAAGAGGGGATCTATTGTCAAGTTAAATAAAAGTGGCGATAATGGACAACCTTGCCTGGTCCCTCTACCAATGGGAAAATAAGGTGAGATCATACCATTCATAAGTACAGCAGGGGATAGATTTTTATGTAGAAGTTTAACCCATTTTATAAGCTTTTCCAGGAATTTAAACAGTTCCAGACTGTTAAATATGCATGACCACAATATACAGTCAAACACCTTTTCAGTGTCAAGAGATAACAGGCCACATGGACTATGATATTTATGTGCTTGTTCCATAATATGAAAAAGTTTCTTAATGTTATCTGAAGATATACGCCCTTTCATAAATCCAGTCTGGTGTGTGGATATTAAATATGCAGTAACTGGCTCTAATCTATTAGCTAAAACCCTTGCCAGAATTCTAACATCTGTATTAATTAGATAAATTGGTCTAAAGCTAGTGCAGTCCAGTGGATCCTTCCCTTGTTTGAGAAGCAGTGTTATTAACCCTCTGGTGGGATCGCCTGATAAAGTCCCTTTCTCCAACCCTTCATTAAAAACATTTCTTAAAATTGGTACCCCTTCTTTAACTAAGACCCTGAAAAAGTTTTCTGAATACCCATCTGGACCTGGAGCCTTATTTGGTTTCAAGGAGTTGATAGCCTGAATAACTTCTCCTTCTTTTATCAAGGACTCTAACCTGGCCTTGTCATCCTGAGCTACCTTAGGTATAGTATTTCCATCACAGAATACCGAAAGGGTATCCCCTTTACTTGTTGTATCCTCATTATAGATTTCCCTGTAAAAGTCATGAATAGCTGATTAATTTCCCTTACATTTGTGATTATCTGACTACCCCCTTGTCCTTTAATAGATGAGATATTTGTGGAAGAACAATTCTGTTTTAATGTTATTGCTAAGAGTCTAGAAGCCTTGGGTCCTGAATCCACATAATTCAATTTTACTTTCCTTATAGCAAACCCTGCTTCTGCCCTAATGCTATCATTATATTCTGCCTTTAACTTAAACCAACAAGTCCATGCTTCTTCTGAGTCAGAGTCCTTAAGAGTCTGTTCTAACTCATCTATTTTCTTCAGTAAATCAGCCTGCACTTTCATAAATTGCTTTTTATTGGCAGCTCCAATACCTATCAACACCCCCCTTAACCAACATTTAAGAGTATCCCACAGATTACTCCAGGACGTATCCTGAGGATCATTGAGGGAAAGGAAGTCCTTAATATGTTATTTTATACTGTTAACCATCTGTGTTATATGTGTTATATCTGTGTTATATGTGTATGATAGAGACATACAAGTATCTTACAGGGAGGAACAGGGTGCAGGAAAACACTATTTTTAAGCGAAAAAGATGTTTCAGGACTAGAGGGCATGGGATGAAGTTGGAGGGAGGACGATTCAGAGGAAACATAAGAAAGAATTTCTTCACAGAACGGGTGGTGGACAAGTGGAACACCCTGCCAGAGGAAGTGGTGGGGGCTGAAACAATCACGGGATTTAAGAATGCATGGGATAGATATAAAGGAATTCTGGAGGTCAGGGGTAAGGTGCAACAGACTTCTAGGAAAACAAACTGAACTTACAAGCTCAAATGGGCAGACTGAGTGGGCCATAGGCCCTTATCTGCCGACACTGTCTATGTATCTATGTATCTATGTGTTTCGGTCAGTATATAATTATTAATCCTCCACCTACTGTCCTTCCTATCATTAAATGTCCTATTGAAATTCATCAAAATCAGACAGTGGTCTGAAATAACAGTATTTAAAATATCAACATAGTTTGTTCTGTTAAGCATTCCTTCAGGTAGAAATATTTAATCAATCCCTGAGCCAGATTTATGACAGGGAGACCAAAAGATATGCTCATGTACATCATGGTGTAAGGCTCTTCAAACATCTACCAGCCTAGCATTCTGCAGTAAATCCAATAAATCTTTATCTACCCTATCCCAGTGTAATCGTGGTCTACACCTATCCAGCATAGGGTTAATAACAGCATTAGTGTCTCCAACTACAATAATCGTTGTGTTCTCATCCTTGGCTATCAAGTCAAAAACTATATTAAATATCTTATGATCATTGGATGTGGGCCCATATATATTAACAAACATATATACTTCTTCTCCTATTGTTCCTGAGACCAACACATAATGCTTTCCCAGATCTGCAGTCTGATTTTGCAGAACAAAGTCAATATGTCTGGCAAACAAAATTAAAACTTCAGCTTGTTTGGAGCTGTAGCCAGCACCATACACCTGTCCTACCCACTCTCTCCTTATGAGCTTATAATGCTCTGTTGTTAGATGGACCTCCAGCAAAAACACAACTGAAGGTAATAACTTTTTAAGGTGTCTGATTACAGTATATCTTTTAAGTTTGTGGTTAAGACCCAGCACATTTCAAAGATATCAAGTTTAAAGTGTTCAGAATAGGCATATCAAGCAATTAAAATGTATTGGTTCAAGCCCCATCTGACAAGTCTCTTAAATTTCTGAAACACAATGCTCAATCCGTCCTTGACATCTGCCTCTACCATTATGGAAATCGTGAATGTAAAGAAAGTAAAAGTGAAATAGAAAGAAGGAAAATAAAGAAGATTAATAAGATTGCATAATAACATATCTAAAGTATAACACCAAAATGCTATAGAGCAACAACTATCCATACTAAAATACTAACATACTAAAATGCCAGCAGAATAGGCCTGTCTTTCGTGTCTGCTTGTTTGGTCAGCCCCCACCCTGGGAGTTGACATTGTTGTCCCCCCTCACCTTCTCTGGCTTCTCCCTTCCCAGTTCTGAATATTCTCACTGCATTGGATTTTGCTTCCAGAACCCTTCCCCTGTACCTGTCCCACCCCCTCTTGAACCCCTCCACCATCTCTGCCTCCATCCTAGGCAGCGCACTTCATGGCTCCACCACCCTCTCAGTGAAGTAGCACCTCCTCCTTTCTCCCCTGAATCTTCCCTCCTCCATCTTCCACCCATGCCCTCTAGTGGCCCCCTCCTCCTTCCTTCAAAGCACCCTGACTGTTCCTCCCCTATTTACCCCCTTCATGTACCTGAAGACCTCTATCATGTTCCCCGGTCCCTTCTCTTCAATGTGTGCATATTTAGCTCTTCAGGCCTCTCCTCATAGGTCCTGTCCCCAAACCCCAAATCATTTTGGTTGCCCTCCTCTGGACCCTCTCCAGGAGTTTAATGTCCCTCTTTAAGTGTGGCCTCCAAAACTGCACGCAGTACTTGAGGTGTGGCCTCACCAAGCAGTTATACAGAGGGAATATCACTTTCCTTCTTCTGGAGGTGATCCCCCTAGCAATGCATCCCAGCATCCTGTTGGCCTTGGCTGCTGCCCTCCTACAAGTCTCTGAGTTGTTCATCATGACATCCACCACCACCCCAGGTCCCTCTCAGCCATCGAGACTTGTAGCATCCCCCCCCCAGGGTGTACACTTGGCCCAGGTTTCTGGCCCCCAAGGGCAGTACCTTGCATTTCCCTGCATTGAACCTCAGCTTCCATTTTCTAGACCATCTTTCCAGAGCCTCCAGGTCCCCTGTAGGGCCACCTTCCTCCTCCCCATCCACCACGCCCCAGTTTTGAGTCATCCGCAAAGAGACTCATCTCACTCCTGATACCTGTCCTTATGTCAGAGATGTAGGCGTTGAACAGGAGGGGTCCAAGGACTGATCCCTGTGGGACCCCACTAATGACCCTCCTTGGGGATGAGACTATCCCACCAACTACGACCCTCTGGGTCTGGTCCTGGAGCCAATTGCCTATCCATCTGATTATCTGGTTCCCCATCCCCATTTCTCCCAGCTTATCCAACAGGCCCACTTGAGGAACAGAGTCAAATGCCTTGCTGAAGTCTAGAAAGAGGACATCGACTGGTCTACCCAGGTCCAAGGCACTCATCACCCAGTCATAGAACTCCACAAGGTTTGTCTGACATGATTTCCCCAGGACGAATCCATGCTATCTATTGTCCAGGCACCCTGACTTTTCCAGGTCCCCCCAGCCTCTCCTTGACAATGTCCTCCATCACCTTGCCCACCACCGATGTTAGGCTGACAGGCCTGTAGTTCCCTGCCACCTCCCTTGATCCCCCCTTCTGGATAGGCACTATATGCACCACCTTCCAGTTCTGGGGAACCAACCCTGTCCTCAGAGAGATGGTGAAAAGCTCTGCCAGGGGTTTCGCCAGGACATCCATAAGTTCCTTCAGCACTCTGGGATGTAATTTATCCGGCCCCGGTGCTTTCTCCATCTTAAGGGACCTGAGGGCTTCCCTCACTCTCTCTGCTGTGATTTCCACTTCCACTACCTCTTCTCCCTGCTTAGCCTTCCCCCCTCCTGCCAGTGATGCCTCCCCCTCTCCCCAGTATACTCCCCATGAGTAATGTGTTCCTACAGTGACTTTGGTGTCCTATATTCCCCAAATCCCTTACCATTCTTGAAAGAACCAGCTACACAGCAAACAAGAAAGGCCCTCCAACCTCTCTTTTATTATTGATATATAAAGTTAACTACGTACCACGAGTAAAATATCAACTTGTGAGACTCAATAGTCCCCTGTAGTACATGTTCACTAGTTTAATAGCAATTAGTTTCCTATCTTCTGGATAGCAATAAAGTAACAACATAAACTTTAAATATGATTTATAAGCACATAACAAATAAATGTCTTATTTTATTCTCAGTATTATTAACCAGCCCCTCTCTGTTGTAATCCGAATAAAATTGTATTTCAGTAAAAACAGTTTGCATCCTTAGTCTCAGCTATATCTTCATTTAATATTTATGATAACCATCATATATTTAACTGGATTTTCTACATTCAAGCCCAGTAGATACAACTCAGTATAAATACTATCTAGAGACCCCCAATAAGAAGCAGTGTTTCTGTATATTCATTAAACAGAGGAAATGAGAACCCCAAACCTGTAATTAAAAAAAAAAAACACTAATATGCATTTAACTATAAAGCTTTAAGATTAACAATAAGGAAAATAGTAAAAACAAAGTAGTTAAACAAAATAATCTCCACATGTTACCTTAAAAGTGTAAGTCACCATATTTTCTTCGGAAGATTTTCACTTCTCTACTAATATTTCTTATTTAAAGAAAACTGAAAAAAGTAACAAACATTTTAAGAGGTAAAATCCCCCATTCAAAGTGAAGTAAATACAAAATTCTGATTTTTTTCATTTTTTCCCTCTACAAATCTGTTCTGCGTGGCCGTTAGTATTGTTTTCCAATGATGCCATTCTCAGATGTTCATGCAGGCCCTGGATGACCCGTTCATAAGCATGCACACATAGAGCAAAAGTGTGCATGTTACCAGTTAGCCAGCCATCTCATGCAGGAGGCAGAATGTTCTGAGGCTGGAGAACTGACCGTTGGCATTTCAAAACAACATTCTGGTAAGTTAAAAATTAAAATGGCGGATTTCTATTTTTTGTGCACACCTCGGTCCCCACAGTGAGATCCAAACTACTGGCAATACCAAGAGAGAGTGACCCTGCCAAAAACAAGCCAATTAACAAAAATAGAAATGACTGTGAGAAGCCTGGGGCAACACAACCCAACTCTCACAACCCAGTGCCAGTGTCACAACAAAATCAAATGGAGAAATGACTTTGCATCTGTATCTCCCTAACTTTGCACAGTAGATCACTGACAATAATCTTAGCTCATTCTGTAAACATGAGGGGGCCCCATTAACACAGGCTCCCATTTCAGTGTACCTCTGTTTTAACCTTACATGTCAGGACCTTAGCCAATAAAACAAAGACCTTATGAGCAATAAGCCTAAGTAGTTTCTTTAGAGCCACTATAAGGGAGATCACAGATTTCTATTCCATCTTTTTTGTTTGCTATTGTTACAAGGCAGCTCAGGGCAAGCTAAGAGATGCAACATACCACCTATAACTCCCCAGATTAGATATTTCCTTAATAAAAATCAAAAATATTTTAAATTCAACTGAGTTTCTCTCCACAAAAATCACCTTTTACTATTTATATTTTTATTTTCATCAACAAGGTATTTAAAGACACACAGGCAGTATCAGTGTGCATAAAAATAACACCCCCCCCCCATTTGCAAATGTGAAATTATATCATAGCCATTGTTTCACTCTCAGTAAGATGCAAAGTCAAAGTTCTTGAATAACTGAGGGAAGTCCTTTCTTATCCCTTGCTTAACCACTTCATAACCATTGTATTTCTTTGTGCCATCCAAACACCAGACTCTCAGTTTAGTAGGAAAGAAAAGTCAATATTTATATCTGGCCTCCCAATGCTTTATTTTGATAGGGAATAATGCATCCCTTTCTTTAATGGTCTCTGTTGGCAGGTCATTAAAAACTTTAAGGAAGCAGCCTTCAAAGGAGATATTGATTGTGTTTCTTAGAGCTCTCTGGATCTGAACTTTTTGTAGAAAATAAGCAGTTTGATTACAAAAGACCAGGGTTTCTCATTTTTACCAGGCTTGGGTTTTAATGAACGGTGTGCCCTTTCAATCAAATATTTAGCACCATCATCAGGGGTACCCGCTATACTTATGAATAGTCTGTTGGTAAACTCTGTTGGATCATCTCCTTCAATCCCCTCATGGAGGCCAAGCACTCTCAGATTATTTCTTCTACTCCTACTTTCCAAATCCTCAGTTTTACTTTCCAGTACCATAATTCTCCTACTATTCTGAGCTCTTTCCTTTTTGTTCTTTATTTGTTACATCTTCTGTACTACTAATTCTGACCTCTGCTTCCTGTATTCTTTTTGTGTGCACCAACATTTCTTTTTTCACTTCTTTTAAGTCTTCCTCCATATACCCCAAAGTAGGCCGCATAGCAGATATTTCCTGCGTTAATGATTCAAAGTGTACAATTGTGACTGGAGAATCACAGTTCTTTTTTTTTGCATTTGATTCAGGAGATTTGTTTTCCTCTGAACTACTGTCAGAGGGAAGGGGGCATTTCATTGGATTCACCTTTCCAACATATAGGCTAGATTTTCTCCAGAATCCATTGTAAATCCAGTTTTGCAGATGATTTAACTGCGAAGAGACTGATGGAATTTTCAGATATTAGAGATTACCAGAATTTGTACCACAAATGTGAACTGTTGCATGTTAGACAGAGATTGTCAGCCTTCTGTGCTCTCTAGCTCTATTTGATGTGATTACTAACACCAGATGATTTGTTTTAAAATAACACAATCACAACTTGTTAGAAGCCATTGAAAAAATACAAATTGTTGCTATATACTACTACGTGAGGCAATTTTCTTTAAGAGGAGGAGAGTCATGACAGAGCTCACAAGAAAGTGTCCACTCTGCTCATTGACATTCGATCGAATCCCAATGTAACATTAATAACATTCACAAATGATATGTAAATAAACAAGAGCAATGCCACAATAACATATGAGGAGCATGCAAAGTAGCAGTAATTAGAAGCAGTTAACAGTATTATTAACAGTTTCAAGGTTAAATTCTTAGATTCATGGACCCGCTGAAGGCTGTGTCAAGAAGGTTTATCTAGAGCAAACTCTGGTTAAGCCTCCCTCAAGTTCATGGGCACAGCTTTCCTTCAATTACTCGCAGGTATTAGCCTGGACCTTCTTAATATGTTATCCGTGTAATATACATTCAGGAGCTCTTATATGTCACACATTTTACACTCATCTATTGTTTTCTTTTTAAATACTGTATAAGTGATCATTCTGTATCAGAACTATTCCTACTAAACCTACAGTATGTGTTACTTCAAGATCAGGATCTACAAGTTTCTTGACTTACCTCTGAAAATTTTCAGTAACTGAGTCTGCAGCTTTTATTCAGCCTGATCCAATACTCTTAAGCATTCTTATGTTCTCTAGTAGAGATGGGTGAAGTTGGCAAACTTTGCTTTGTGAATTGATTCTTGAAATTCACACAATTTGTGAAGTGCAATTCATGAAATTCGCACAATTCGAAGCTCTCAAAGTGTGAATTTTTTACAGAGAAGTGCAGACTTTTGCCATGAAGTGCAGAATTTGGCTAATACAATTCCTGGGTTTGTAGTAAAATTCCACACTTCACTGCAAAAATTTCACAATTCAGAAAACGTAAAAATGTGCCAGGTCTGGAGAAGCTCTGTAAAGTGACAAATTTCGCCACCTTGCACGAACTTTGCTGGTGAACTTTTACATCACCACATCTCTATTCTCTAGGCAGAGTGGTATAAAAATCTGCCAGGGAAGTAGATGTGGGGGGTGAGCATCCTACTAAAATGCAAGATCGTACAGCAGTAGCTATGCCAAAATTTTAATTCACTGATGAATTTCCAGTGAAGTTATTGTCTTCACCGCCACAAAGCAATCCAAAATGTTTTAATATTACCTTCAAAATTTGTGGTTAACTTTGCCTGGTAACATCATCATTCTCTTTGCTTTAGGGGTGTCAAAGGCAATGTTTTTGAAAATGAGGCTTCTGGTGTGGAAAACAATTTGTCTCAATGTTACATGTTTTAGCTTCTGCGCTCACATGGTAAATGTGACTGTGCCCTACTTTCACTTTTTACAACCCTTTTGGGGGATTCACTGGAGGTGGTGGATAAATTTAATTACTTGAAATTTTAGCTGGATAGCAAATTGTTATTTGTCATGCACATTAACTTTCTGTCCAACAAACTAAAATCAAGGTTAGGATTCTTCTATAGGAAAAAATCCTTATTTCATGTGGTTAAAAGACATAGACTGGTACAAGCCACCTTCCTCACACTATTGGATTATAACTGCAGCACTCGAACTGATCTTCATAAACTAGATATACTTTATCATCATGTCATATGTTTTATAAAAAATGTCCCATGTAGAATGCGCCATTGTGACCTTTACTGGGTTGTTGGTTGGACTTTCCTTGCCACAAGATGGATGCTCCACAGTGGCACATGGACATAGACAATTTTAATGAACAAACTGCCATCGTGTATCTCCTCCCTTATGCATAGGTCACACAGTAACTATTCCCCAAGGAAAAGCACAATCATTTTACTTGATGTGCCCAGAATATGTACATCCCATGGTAGTGGTGCTATTAGCTATGTCATCCCATCAGTCTGGAATAAAATCCAGTCCTCACTCAGACTACCAGAACTAGTCTCTATAAACTTCTTCAAATCCCAGGAGTATAACACTTTTAGGGAAAATTGCAACTGGAACAATGGTTAGCACACTTCCCCAGTATATATCGGTTAGCACTCAATCACTTAGATCTCCAACCTCCCTATAACCCCCTCCTTTCCTCTAACTATTTCCTTACTTCCTCATGGTAGATTAGCACTTTTACAGACCATATGTTTTTGTTCTCTGAGTTGTATTATCATTGTACGGTGAATTACATTCTTGTTGTATTACACTGAATTGTAGACTATGCAATTTTTTTACTGTCTGCTATATTGTTGTCCTATCCGGACCTCCCTGTAAATCAGAGTGCTCAATGGAGTTTTCCTGCAAATGAACTTGAACTTCAACTAGTGCATTGTTAGTCAGTCAGAGAGAGGAGCAAGAGCCTGTCTGCATCAAAGGATTTTATTAGAGATTTAGAGAATCAGAGTGCATTTTTGACTGTTTTTCTTTCTAGGTTTATTGATTTACTTCTTGTGAATAGTTTTGTTGTAGTTAAGCTTTTTTGTAATATTTGTTTGTTCTTTGTTGCTACTTTTCCATAATTTTCCTATCTTTCTCTTTCAATCATTGTTTTTTTTATTTGGTGAGGTCACCGTAAAAGTAATGATGGAGAGAGGATGGGTTTGCACTCATGACAGCACCACACAGCTGCATCACCCTCCCCAGCACATCTTCAGCATTCCCTCCAGCAGCAGAAGCAGCAGTGTCCTCATGAGAGTACTGGCCAGCATGCCCCTGACCAGCAACAGCAGCAGCAGTAACAGCAACAGAAGCCCAAGTTCCCCCAGTTCCCCATGATGATCAGCAGCCAGAATCTTCTATGCCCCCCCGTGGTACCATCAATGCCACCAGCTCTCCCCCAAGCAGAAGAGCCCCACCCCCATTATCCTCTGTTCCTCCACCACCAGCTTGTCATCACCAGTGCCACCTCCCAGTTGGATCTTCTCTTGTGCAGGAATTGTTTGACAGTGATAAAAGAGATGGCGGCATCATCACATGTAAGATCTGTAAGGCCAGGGTATGGCAGGGGAAAAAGGGGACACACTTGGGCACAGGTGGCCAAAGAACCCACCTGAAAATTCATCATGGTGAGCAGTGGGAAGCCCATCAGAAAGAGGTGGCGAGCAGTGGCATGGGAGGTAGTGGTCCCTCCTCTGTGCCTGTACAGGTCCTGCAAAGCCAGCCTCAGCAGCACCCACAAGCATATCAGACAGTTAGGGAGGAGCTGGAAACTTTACAGAAGAGAATGGGGGACCTCCAATGTAGGGTCACTGCTATGGAGGAGTGTGACAGGGTGAGTCCTATCTAAGGTAAATACCCATGTGTGAGGTATCCGAACCCTCCCTCCCATTCCATTCGCTCTTTGTTTCTGGGGATGGCCAATTGTGCTGGGAATGAAAATGAAATACATTTGCTGTATGCTTGTCTATTTTAGCGTGCCATATTTAATGCTTTAATGGAAAGAAAAAGAAAAAGATACGATGTGTTCCAAATGTTGGCAGGAGAAGGGAGAAGAGACGTGCACCCTCATTCTCTCAATTTCATTGCAAACCCAGTGGAAACCTCATGGACTTATTATCTTATTAAAACTATCTTTTGAGATTAAACAAAATGGAAACATAAAACCTCCATAACCAAGAAAAGAGGAGTTGAGTCTAGGCTAGAACAGATAACATGTATGAACATGTGTGTTTTTACTGTTTGATGGGGAACTCCTGAGAATAAGAGGTTTACATTGGTTTTAGCAAAAAGGGGTGGCTCACCTCATGGTCATGTCATCCATGAAAGGTATAAAAACCCACCAATTGGAGTAACAAAGATAGATAGGGGAGTCAGTTGAATATTGGCTACCAAGTGAGGAGGACCTCAGTAGTGTGATCTTGTTTCCACACTGTTCTATTTGCAAAAGCTAAAGCTAAGCCTCAGGAATATTTGAAATTAGAAAGTTTGCTGGATACTGGACATTGAATAATATTTTGCTTTCTGTATGGTTATTATTTTTATTTTTTATTTTCTGATTTGAATAAAATAACAATTCACCTTTGCAGTTGTATGCACCTGACATCTTGTTTGCTGTGTCTGTTTTATAGCACACCTTCACAAAGCGATGATGACAAGAATCCTAACCAATCAACAACAGCTGTTAGAAGGGATGACAGAGCTGTGCCAGGGCAGTGTGGTTAGTGGTGCTTGCACTTCTTGGGCTGGAGCTAGTGGTGCTTAAAAAAAATCCATACCTTTCATTTTTGATATAACTCCTTCTATCCTTTTTTGTGAGTCATTGCTACACTTTCTTACTTTGATTCTTCTAAAAAATTATAAACAATATTGAAAAAATTGAATGTTCATTTCTTTAACCTTCTACATGTCTGTATTCCTATACTATCTGCTTTGATTCTATCTTAAAAAACACAAAACAGCTCTTATTTCCTATCTATAGTTTATTTCATGATGCTCTGCCTCCAATGTCCATACTGTACATAACAGCTTTTTCTTTTTGCTTCTCACTAGCGTTTCTGAAATCTTTCTCAACTACCTGAATAAATATGTCAGGCATCTACAGATCATTAATACTGCCACTGCCACATGGTACTGTGCTGTGTGCAGGGGTCAACCTTAACATTCATTTACTAGCCTAGGTACTAGTGCAGATTGCTGCAGGCTAGTACAGAATCTCTGTTACTTGTCTGGCTGGGCTACTGCAGTTCCTCCTGTGGAAAGCTGTAGTTCCATTCTCAACCCGGGTATCAAATAAATAAACAAACAAATACATAAATATAACTGTTATTTAATTTAAAGACAGGTCCTTTTCATAAAAGTTTAACTAAGTTCTGCCTTAGCATTAGTGAAATAAAAAAAAATATGTCTGTGTTTAGTGTATTTACAAACTGTTTTATTTTATACTAACTACTGTTTTTATTTTTTGCTGGTAAAGTTCCTTTCTTCTTTTCCTTTCCTTGTTTAGCTCAGTACTCATGGCAGGCAGATTTGTGACTGTGTCCAGGAGCAGCACAGTTCTAGGGTTGCCACTTGTCCAGTTGTAGACTGGATAATCCAGTTTTCAGGGTCCTTATCTGGTCATCCAGTTTTGATTAAATGTAGTCAAGTTTTTGGGACAGATAGTATAAAAACTGATTGTAACATATCATTCACTGGAGAATGTATGCCCTGGTTACAAAAAAAGTTCTGATGTCACTAGTCACAGGCCTTTGTTTGTAAAACCAGTCTGTCTAGGAGGTATAAATTATGGCCATTAAGACCATTAGCAGTAAATAAAATGAATCTTTTCAACTCTGAATTTTAAGTATGGTCATTTAGTGCCATGATAGAAAACAGTTTTTACACCTTTATAAGCTGTAATAGGTTCATTTTTGGTTTTCTATATTCTCATATGTTTTAGAACCACTTTTTCAAATCAGTTTTCACATTGTTATTGCCTTTGTCACTGTGCTCATTATTTCTCTCCTATGTCATCAGCAGCTGATGCGATTATTGTTTTTACTACCAAACTGAACATTCCATGATATTAGATACACCTTTACAGGCCACTGGAATAAATAGCATGGAATGGCATGTCTGAAATTGTGGAATGTGATGTCTTAGACAATTGAAAAGAAACAGCAGTAGCTGATGAGGTAAAGGGAACACAGTGTAGTATTGAGGATACCACAAGTACTGATGGTTCAGTTATCAAAAGGTGGGCAAAGCATATCAGAATACATGGCTGTCTTGGAAAGGAAAACTGGACAGTGCTTAACAGAGAGAGCAATGGGTTGTGAATGGGCTTTGTACATCCAGCAGATCTGGGTTTAAATTCCCACAGCCTCCACTTGCATACTGTAAATGCCAAATCAAATCACTTAACCTCCCTGTGTTCTTGGGCCACCCCTGTAAATGAGTCTTGTGCCCAATGGGAGTTACTTGGTTGCCAAAGAATAAAGATAAATAACAGTATGGGTTGATGCTGTTGAATATTTTTATCCTTACTTTTTTTTTTTGGTGATCATTTTTTAATAGAACTGGGACAATCAAGCATTTGTGATATCTGTGGCCAGGATGGATAAAGGAAGGAAAAAGGGCAGAAAAAGACACACACACTTTTCATGACACAACTTTATTAACTACAAATCTGAAAATGTGGAAATATGTTAAAGAAGTCAGTAATCCAGCTGACATTAATAGAAAGCAAGCTGACGAAGACAAATAAATAAAAGATCATGTATACAAAAAGACAAATTGAAGCCGTCAGTTCCAGCAATGTTGGCTACAAAAATATGACTAGTTGGGGTATGATGGTGCAAAAGATCTGATGTTCTGCCATTTGTGTAACAAACATGAAATAGAGTTGGACAAGGCAGACAATAACAATAATTTTCATTTTGGTACAGATAACTTCCAGCTTAACTCTGTCTTGTCCCATAATATCAATGAAGCTCATGTTAGGGCAAAGGAAAAGGAGGATGACAGCACTGCTACTCCAGGGACAAGTAATGAGGAGGGAATGCTGAAGAACATGAAGGAAGCAACTCTTAACTATCTGGATAAACTGTTTTGCACATGCCATGCAATTGCTAAGAAAGGATGTCCTTTCACAGACTTTATGTGGATGTGCAGCCTTGATGATATAAAAGGGCTAGATATCAGTTCAGCATATCAGAAGGACAAATATGCCTGCAACTTTATCCACTATGTAGCCAAGGTTGAACACATGGTGCTACAAGAAAAAAATGATGGCAACAAAGTTCATTTCAGTCATCAGTGACAGAATCACTCACTCTTCAGTCACAGAAACTGAGACAGTGTATGTGCAGTTTGCAGTTAAAGGCACAGTGCAAAATCAGTTGGTAGGTGTCCAGACTGTTGACAGGACAAATGCAATTTTATTTGCCTTTCATTTAACAAATCACTGTTAACCATACTGACGGCAGGCTACTGCAAACTTCTGCAGGCTTTTGCAATTTCTTGTTCACTAGCCTGACTGGCTAGTGCAAAAAAAGTTAAGGTTGACCCCTGGCTCTGTGTCACTGCCCCAACACTGTTCTTTATGCATTTTGTGTTGATTGTGTTAATCCTGGTAATAAACTGCTGGTGCTGGAACTGGTACCATGCTGTTGAAGTCATCCTCTCAGACAGCCTGTGTTATCAAGCACTTTAGTGCACACAACTGCAAAACACAATATATAAATTTCTCACTTCTGGAAAATGTTCTCCCAAACCAGAAATCAGGAATGGTAACTAACTGCTGCTGCTGTCTCTGTTACTATGCTGTTTAAGTCACCTTCTCAGAGAGTATATGTTGTCAAATACTTTAGTACACACAATGGCCAAGAACAATATATAAATTTCTCACTGTTGGGAACGTTTCTCCCAAACCACAAATGGTGAATGCTGGTAATAAACTGCTGCTGCTGCTGCCTTTGTTACTATGCTGTATAAGTTGCCCTCTCAGACTATCTGTGTTGTCAAGCACTTTAGTACAAACAATTGCCAAGCACACTTTATACATTTCTTACTCCTGGAAATGTTTCTCCCAAACCAGAAATCAGTAATGCTGGTAATAAACTGGTGCTGTTGCCTTTGCTACTATGCTCTTTAAGTTGTCCTCTAGGACAACCAACATTGTCAAGCACTTTAGTACACACAACTGCCAAGCACAATATATACATTTCTCACTTCTGGAAATTATCTGAAAGTTAAATAATAAAAAGGATCTCCTGAAGGAATCTGATTGCTTCACTGTTCACCTCTGGAGGATTTGTTAGAACCTGTCTATTTGCCCCTTCCACATTTACAACTCCATTTATGCCAAAATGATATACAATTTGGGAAGGCAATAACAGGCCATTCCAATACTTTGCATGGGAAAATATGAAGTCTGTTGTTCTCTTTACTCAATAGTTGTGTGACCTACAAACAAAGATAAATATTTTATTGTATTTCCTTTTTTTAATTTAAGTTTTCTCCCTGATATTACAACCATTTTTCTCCTGACTCTGCCCGGCTGTTCACACATATGTGGAGGCTCTTGCAGGCCATGGTACTGGGATGCCCTCTCACTGCTTGATGCACACTCACCTAAACTGCCCATGGACCTCCATCCAGAAGCAGTGTAACTACGGTGGGCAAAAGAGTCATCCTCGCGAGAGGAGTGCTGCTTTTTGGCTGCTCAATCCTGCTCCCTCCCCCCACCATGCTGGCTGGCTGATGACCCAGGCTTATTCTCAAACTCAGCTCACCGGCATGACATGAGGTAAGGCATTCAGCACCTCAGCCCTCAGTGCCACTGGGCTGGCCATTATTTCCTTTTTTTTGACTGGAGGTTGTAATCACTTTCTCTCTGAAATGGGTTGCCGATATAAATGGCTGCCACTATTGTCAGGGGTCTCATTTCCCAAATGATAAGATGGTGCCAGTCTGAGGCAGCAGGAAGGAGGTGAAGGAGAGGGAGGGAGAACAGAGATGGACAGGGAGAGTGAAGGACATTGGGAGTAAGGGCACAATAGAGAGCGAAGGACCCTGGAGGGAAGGTGGCACAGAAAGGGGAAGGAGTTAAAAGCAAATAGAGTTATTAGTGGAAGGGGTAGAAGGGTAAGTCCACCAGAGTGGGGAAATAAAAGAGGAAGGAGAGCTGGATATCCCTTCTTTTTCATGCTAAGCAAGTTGTCCTCCCTCCACCCTATAAATTAGCAAGAAAAAGGGGTCAGGAAGAGAAACTGATGGTCTAGGTAGCTGCTGAAGGTGGACAGCAGTGGCCATGGTAGGCAACTGAAGGTGGACAGCAGTAGGAGGCCAGGTATGGTTTATAACTGAAGGTGGATATGGCCCAATGGGCTGTCAAAGTTATGCAGCAGTTAGGGGTGTACAGGCATGATACAGAAGTTGGGAAACATGACAGAAAGATTAAGAGGGGGGACTAGGCAGAATAAAAGGACACAAGGAACCTATGTGATACTGGGCCATAAAAATAGGATGCAAGCTGGGTGTGCACCTAGACATGTTGGTACCATGGGCTTTGCACCCAGAGGGCTAATGATGGACTTGAGGTGTGCTTCCAACTCCAGATGGTGAGAAGAAGTTATGTGATCATTCAAAACCTGTAAAGAATGGAAATGATGTATATGTAAATACAAAAGTATTGGTGGTATAAATAATAGATATAATAAAGTTGCTAAT
This sequence comes from Neoceratodus forsteri, assembly GCA_016271365.2. Lineage (NCBI taxonomy): Eukaryota > Metazoa > Chordata > Ceratodontiformes > Ceratodontidae > Neoceratodus > Neoceratodus forsteri. The sequence continues at coordinate 126,430,231 of CM028136.1, read as the reverse complement.
AAAACTATGCTGACTGAGCACCCAAGCAATGTTGTGAGTGTATTATTTGGGAAGGGGATCACATGACAACTATTTTTTCTTACTGTTTTTCTATTTTCAGATGTTATCACTTGGCTGCATAGGTCCAGCTCATATCTTTCTTGGAATTTAGTATTTTTTTCCAACCACAGGAGACTCTTTTTTTTATTCTTAGAAGTTTATGGATGTCAGACTGACTGTTTTGAAAGATTATTTAGACTCTACTCAAGTATCCACTCTGGTGGTGGCCACATGGTAAAGCCATTGTCAACTCCTTGTATTCCTATACCTGTCACCTGTAAAGAAAAAAGAAGAATTATTTTGCCTCACTTGGCCAATATGGTGGCCACACAGTATAGCCATTGTTGACTCCCCATTTTACCATATCTGTTACCTGTGAAGAAAAGAAAGAAATGATCTTGCCTCACTCAGCCACTGTGGTGGCAGCACAGTATTGCTATTATTGACTCCCTCTCTTACTATGCATCTCTTTGGCTACCATGGCAAGCTGTGCACCTGTGAAAAAGGAGAACAAAAAAGGAAAATAAATAAAAAAAAAAGAAAATCATATACTGTAGACACTTACCATTACAGTAGTGCTGCTATCCATGCTGTTTACTGGCTGGTGCGTGCCACTGAGATGGTGTAGAAAAACATCATGTAACTCCTGTTTCTTGAAGACTGTCTGACTTTGCTACTGCATTTGGCAGTCATCTCTGTGAATAGTAAATGATGCAGGGAGACAAAAGGAAAGAAATAAAAACATGTTCATGTCTTTCTGAGTAAGGTGTAAAGCCCTTCATCCTCTGTGGAACTGAGGACTGAAGTCACCCATCACCAGTAAGGATAGGGGCTGTGAACAACAATGAAAGTGACTTACCATCACAGCAGACAAAGATAGGCTTTGCTGGAGCTGAGGTCTTACTGCCTTAATAAGTTAGATGGTTGCAGTCTTGCTTGTGTTTGCACACTTAATCAGTCAGTGACTTCTCACTTTGACCAGGGGAGAATTTCTTGGATAGTAGTAATTTCCCAGTACAGAACTTGGAGGCACACTGGAAATGGACTGCTGCAGTAGAGTTGTGATGCATACCATCCCCAGTATCAATTCCAGAATCTCTGCAAAGTGTTATTAGCTGCTGCACATTATGTGGATTGTCAATTCCAAATCCAGAGCATATTATTTCAGAGCAAACATTGTATTAATTTATATGACTTCTATAAGTCAGGGAGTTTTGTAACTTGTACCATAGGATCAAGTCAAACAGTATTCCCTAGAGTCAGGACAATGTTTGCATCAGGTGGTGGCCCATGCTCTTTGTTGCTGAGTAGGGCCCAAGCAGGCCAGAAGAGGAGGAGGAAGAGAATGAGAAGGAGGATGTGGTATGTCTTGCTGGCTAAAGCAGGCATGCTTTGCTTGGTTGGTGATGGCATCTTTATGTTGCATCAGTGTGGAGGTGGTGGCCCATGCTGTCTGTGGCTCTATATGACCCAAGCAGGACAGAGGAGGAGAGGAGGAGAAGGAGGCAGTGCTGTGTCTTGCTGGCTGGAGCAGGTATTGTCTGTAGACATCAGATTCAGGTGGTGGAGGCAGGTAATCCATTAGGAGCAAGGAAACAGCAGTAAAACAATTTGGGATGGGGAACAGTAAAATTATAGAAAAAACAGAATTGCAAATCATAAAGTAAAGGATTATATTGATGAGGCAAAAGAAGGGAAACAACAAATCTTTCTTATGTTTCAACCTCATCGAGGAAGCAGTCCTCACAGTCTTCGAGACTGAAGCTGACACCAGATAGGAATTCTCTCTCCATTACTGCTTCATCCAGCTCAGTGGTAGAAGACAATTTGCTAATGCTGACAACATCTTGCTCTTCATTTTCACCACCACCACCTTCATGTGCTAAGAACATGGACTTGATTATCTTGTGAAGAATGTGTCCCTCATTCATTTTAATAAATGTTAGTGTAATGCCCCCCCCCCCGAATTTGGGAGCTTACTTTATTCCTGTTGGCTCCTGTTTCTGCAATCTCCAAGCACCTTCTGAAATGCCTGCCATTTTCTTTTCAGCCCAAACTCCTGTTGTGCCTTGGTTGTACCAGAGTATAGTTCGATGTGTGATTTTAACCCATTTGAGCTCAAGCTTCAGCTGCAGCACCCCACTGCTTTATTGGCCACCCTGGTGGCACAGGAGATCGTGCATGTGCAATACTGTGCCTTTGATCTGCCAACCATTTAGCTTGCAGTTGAGTGGGAGAGTGCCAGATGGTCCCGGTGTCCCTGTCTGCCAAACTGGGACCTGGTGACCACAGCAAGGGCCATGAGAGTCCATTATTTAAAATGATTAAAGAAATCCATGGAGCATCAGTATCTGGTCTTATGAATATTAAGGTGCCAGAGCCCTGATCCCTCATAATTATTAATGAGGGTGTTTCTGCCCTCAGGGAACCATGTTTTCAGCAGCTGCTGAGAAGAAAAAACAACTTACTGTTTTGGGGCATTTAAAGCAAATGTTACAGGGGAAATTTCTCAAATAAATAAATAAGTGTTTACTGTCTGCACCAGATATGTTGGGACTCAGATAGACATCCTGCCTTCTGCAAGAGGGAGTTACAAAATATTGGCAGCAGTGACAGAAAAATGAGTTGAGATAAATACTAAAGCTGGGCAGCGACATTAAGGACACACATGTGGCTACTGAACTGTGGGGCAAGTGGCCAATTATATTAATTATTCTGGATGCACCAGGACTACGTTTGGGACTCTCTTAATTCTGCTTCAGGGACTGTGTGTTCTGCAGCCATTACAGAGCAGCAACAGCCAATCAGAAAGCTAGGATTTTTAAGCCAGGACTTGTGAGACTTTTGCCAAAGCTCATGGAAAACTTCCAAGTGCTTATGGGGAACTGCAGGGATCTAAATTCAGGTGCCAAAACAACAAGCTAACTGTGCATCAAGGAGGCTTAATGAATAATTCATTTTTGTGACTGACAAGTCTTCCAGCCAATCAGAGCCAAAGCAACCAATAGCTTCAGCCAATAGGGAGCCTCAGAAAAGCCCCATAAAAGACTGTGTTTCTAGCTGTGTGAGCAGTTCAAGACAGCTTTGAGTGGGAGTCCCCCACAGGAGTGGGGGATAAGGCCCCAAGCAATGCAAATGGGCCTGGCAATTCAGAGTAAGCCTCTCTACAAAGGAGGGGACTTTGTTCTTCTTTGCAAGAACTTAAATCAGTTTCTTTTAAAGCAAAACTTGCTAGCCTAGGGGCTTGCCAGAAAATGTCCTCCAGGAGCTAGGCAACCCTTCCACATTTGGGAAAAATATGGGACCTGCAACTTGATGACAAGCCAGTCATGAAAGTGCTGAACCTGCTTCAGTGATGAGAGAACTGAAGACTTCAGGAACCTTTGATGATGGAGAGCCATTCCATGAGGATGCATGTGTGAGTAAACTTGTACCCCCTGGTGCAAATAAAGAAAAAGCTTATTGGGGATGCCAAGCCTTAGAGACTTGTTAACTGTTTGGAATTGTTCATTGGTCTGCACCCTGCATCTGTTGTGCTTAATCATTGCCAGCACAGGTGGACCTAGATGAGTTAAATGGCCCAGAGTGGCCCAGATTCTATAAATGTGCTGAAATGTATTTAAATTGCTAAAGTGCCTACAGGACTGGAAGGGAAGCTCTTAAATCCGAGGCTCGTCCTAGCTTTTCCTGGGAGGTACAGGATTTTGTTCATTTACTGTCAAGCTGTCCTGTGGAAGCTGTGAACCTCGGTCATTTGCCACACAGGACTGAAACATTACAAGCTGTGTTTGCAAGAACTGCAGTAATTGCTCAAATTACTAAAGTGAAAGAAATGGAATTGACAAAAGTAATTTTGTTTGGATATGGGATGTGGAAAACCTGGTCACCCTAGCCCAAGGAAACAAGTACCAATTGAATGATTTAAGTTGGAAAGGACCAAGGTGGCCATGCTGGCCCATGGTTGAAGAATTTACAGTATTAAATGTGCTGAATGTGCAACCATGATACATTTGCTGGATGTTTAGAAAATGCAAAATGTGCTAAATAAAAGATAACTGTCTGGTTACACTCTGGGTGCTTTTAGCACAGACAAAGGAGCACCAGTTTCAACATGTAGGGTCCCCCCCCCGCATCCCTTTAAAGAGACTGTACATAGTTCGAGTGTTTAATGTTGTTCAAGTCCAAGCTTTAATCTGCTTAAACTAGCTGGCCAACATACAGCTGCACCATTTATCAGGCCCGCACCTTTAACTGGAGTTTGTTTACTGGGTACCCAGATTTAAGGTAGGGCTTGTGGGGTCTCATGCCAAATGTTGGGGCTGGTACCACTGTGGGCAGAAGAAACATTTCTGTGTCATCTGATTTATGAAGTTTAGCTAGATAGCCAGGGCTCTGGTCATCTTTGAGGTTGGTACAATATGTGATTACAATTTGATTTAGGAATGCAACATAGCTACCCAGCTGGAGGACCTCACCAGCACAAAATCAAAACCATTTGATCTGCCTGTAAATCCTGGGGATTGCCAGGAAGGCAAGACAAGAGGGTGATCTGGATGTCATTATCCACCTAGGTACTAATGAGCTGGCAAACGGGGAGCCTACGGAAATTCAGGAAGAGTTTAAGAAATTGGAGAGGGATCTAAAGCAAGTAGCTACTTCTGTTACTTTCTCAGAAGTATTATTTGTGAGAAGCATGGGAGAGCGTAGGGGCGTACACACCAGGAACTTTTAACTCATGGTTCAAGAAATGGTGCTGCAAGGAAGGGTTTGGATTCATTGGTGACTGGGGACCCACCTGGAGGGATGGGGGCTTGTTCAAGTCTGACAGCCTGCATCTGTCCTGGAGGAGAATCCAAGCACTCAATGGTCAGTTTAAATGCTATATGGACAAGCATTTAAACTAGCCAAGGGGGGTGGCAGGCCAGCAAGCAGAGTATCTAATTGCCCACCCCCCACAGCTAGCAGTGGAACCAGTGAACAGGAAGATGGGATAACTCTACAAAACAGTGTGCAAAAGATGGAGATATGCATCCAAGGGGTGGATAGTCAGAAAGGGGGAAAAATTTAACAGAAAGGCAGACAGCAGGGAGAACCAGGGATAACGGACAACCAGGGAGGGGGCTGGAGCTGAATAGCTAAACAGTCCAAAGAGTTCTCATCATGGAAAGCCATGTATGCCAATGCCAGGAGCCTTAGCAACAAGATGGAGGATCTATTGGCTGCCATGGTGCAGTTAGACCTGGACATTGTGGCCATCACAGAGGCCTGGTATAATGATAACCACAACTGGGAGATAGCCATACCCGCCTACAATGCTTTCAGAAGAGACAGAGCAGGCAGAAAGGGAGGAGGAGTGGCACTTTATGTGAAAGATGGCATAAAGGCCACAGAGATCCAGAAGGAACAAAATGGGGGAGAGATACTGTGGGTTAAGCTGGAAAGGAAAAAGGTGTCAGCCATCCACACAGGGGTGGTCTACAGACCACCAACCCAGAAGAAAGAAACAGGGAGTTGATGCTAGCCATCCAAAGGATGGCAGACAAGGGGGGGTGGTGCTGGTTGGAGACTTCAATATTCCAGAGGTGGATTGGAGCCTACCAGCAGCAGCATCAACCAGGAGCAGAACTAGCCTGGACTCCCATCAAGGTGCCTTCCTCAAGCAACTGGTCATGGAACCAACTTGTCAGAAGGCAATACTGGACCTGATGCTCACAAATGGGATAGTGTGATAGGGGAATCAGTGGGGGAGCACCTAAGAAACAGTGACCACCAGTGACTGTGGTTTGAAATCACAGAAGGAGCAGAACCAAACCACACAAAAACATGTATCTTGGATTTTAGCAGGGCAGACTTTTGGAAAATGAGGAGATGCTTGATAGAGGCACTAATGAGAATGGGGGGGATTTGGGTAGAGGAACAGTGGACAATATTTAAAATAGGGGTTACAAGAGGAACAGAATTATGTATTAAGTAGGTTAGCAAGGGGAACAGGAAGAGGAGGCCATTGTGGTTTTTCAAGGAGGTGGCAAAGAAAGTGAAAGCCTAAAATATCACATTCACGCAATACAAAAAGATGTAGGCAGAAGGGGATAGGGAGAAGTACCAGGAGAAGTAAAGGGAGGCAGGGAGGTCAATAACAGAAGCCAAAGCTCAGACAAAAGAGCGCATCGCAAAATCAGTGGGTAGAGGGGACAAAACCTTTTACAGGTGCATAATTGAAAAAGAAGGACAAAGGAAGGGATAGTGAGGCTGAAAGTGGAGGACGGGGGCCACGTGGAGGATGACAACAGTAAAGCTGACATACTGAACAGATATTTCTGCTCAGTCTTTACTGAGGAAGAGGAGTGTAATGGGCCTGAAGGGAGTACAAGGGGTGGGAACGGCACAGAAATGGACACAAGGGTCCTAAAGGATCTGGAAGGAATAAGAGTCAATAAAGTAATGGGGCCAGATGGGGTGCACCACAGGGTCCTAAAGGAACTAAGAAAGGTGGTGGCTGAACCTCTGGCAATCCTGTTTAGCTGATCACTTGAAACAGGGGAGGTATCCAAAGACTGGAGGACAGCAGATGTAGTCCCCTTATACAAAAGTGGGAACAAAGAGGAAGCGGAGAACTACAGACCAGTCAGCCTGACCTTGGTAGTAGGGAAGATCATGGAAGCACTACTGAAGGAGAGATTGGTGGAACATCTGGTAGCAAATGGACTACTGCACCCAAGACAGCATGGTTTCACCGTGGGGAAGTCATGCCAGACCAACCTCATTGAATTTTTTGACTGGGTGACAAGGGAGTGGAGCAGGGGAGGGCAGTGGATGTGGCCTATCTGGACTTCAGCAAGACCTTTGATACTGTGCCATATAGAAGGCTATTAAACAAACTGGGGAATATGGGAGTGGGCAGGATAATAGTGCGGTGGGTAGGTAATTGTCTGGGTGGCAGGACACAGAGGATGGTGGTAAATGGCTGGCACTACACAGAGGAAAGTGTGACCAGTGGGGTACCACAGGGATCAGTGCTGGGGCTGGTTCTATTTAATGTCTTCATCAGTGACATCACACAGGACCGAAAAGGCAGAATTTCCCTGTTCGCTGATGACACAAAGCTCTATAACAGAGTGGACATGCCAGAGAGTGTAGACAGAATGAGGAGGGACCTGCAGAAGCTTTAAGAATGGTCAAGGGTTTGGCCATTGAAATTCAATGTGAAGAAATGTAAGATAATGCATGTGGGGCACAAAAACCCTGAAACAACATATCAGTTGCGAGGTGAGGATATAGCATGCACCAAGCAGGAAAGGGACCTTGGGGTTATTATCTCTGATGAACTCAAGGAAAGGAAACAGTGCAACAAGACAGCAGGTAAAGCAAATAGAATGCTGGGATGCATAGGCAGGGGCATCACCAGCAGGAAAAGGGAGGTCATAATTCCACTATACAAGACACTAATGAGGCCCCACCTGGAGTACAGTGTACAGTTCTGGAGACCTTACTGTAACCGGTGGGTTACCCCAGGGGTCGGGTTGATGGTATTTATGTGTTATTAGTGCGTGCGGTGCCTCCATATGTAACCCACTACCTGGGACCTGGGTTCAGGGAGAAAACTGTTGCTCAGTATTTTGGCTAGGTTTGACTTCTAGTCAGGGTCACCCAAATAACTCTGGACACAGGAAGCAATAACTGTAATGTCCAAACCAGGACTGGGATTCTAAAGTGTGGCTTTTATTCACAATCAACAGAATAACAAAGCTTAGATGGACCTCCATGGGGCTACACTCCTGGTAATGTAGATTTATGGATATCAGAGCACATCCTCATACACTGTAGCCCTCAGGCTTAGAAACACACTGGGCACTCAGACTAAACTTTTACTCTTCTCTGGGTTTCCCTGGCTTGGCTCCCTTGCCAGCCCTTGGACTACCTTCCTTCCATGGCTCGGCTGTCATGCCAGCCCTTGGACTACTTTCCATATAGCATGGATCATTTCTTGGTGGCTCCCTAAAGCACCTCTGAGCACTTCTTGCTCAATCAGGGAATCTTCTTCAACAATCCAACATCTGGGTACTTTCCTCAGGCACTGGCCAAATACCTGAGAGAAAGTAACAGGAGTCCCAAAACGAACCAGTAGAGGTGACTCTGGTCACACCAGATGGGGGGTCTCCCACCTCTTGCTCCCATAAATCATACCCGGCCATTCCTCTGGACTTTAGCACCTCACCTTTGAAAACACTTTACTGTGTAGATTCTCTTTAAATGTATGTCACATTTAATCCACTGTTTCTTCCATCCCACTTGTGCTGAACTTGAAACATTCTTAATGAGTGGCTGTGTCCATTTCTCTAGACTCCCACAGAGTTAAGCAGTCCAATTCCCACAACTTTCAAAACTGTACTTGGCTGTCTTTTCCTGACTTCACTGTAACAGTCACTTAACTTCATCTTGTCTCAGGTGAAAACACATTGGTCCTCTAGTAGAGCAAACTCACCCCTTGGTTGCAGGTGCCACACAGGCTTTTTCTCTTCAAAGAAATCTCAACAAACTTCTGGTGCCTCAGCACAAACCTAGATTTAGGCAGCTTCTTCTTCCTCTAGACAGAAGGGGATGGGGCCATGAACCTTTGTAAGTGGTCTGTACCACTTCACATGGTTCTTCTTGTGTTCCTCTTCAGGGGAGAACACACACCTCAAACAAAAATATAGCTCTTTGTCAGAGCTGAGAGCTCTGAGGGCCTGCAGCTGCCTCCCTCTTCAACACTCTACTACAGAACGGACTTCAAATTTCCCAACATTCGTGTGGCTTATGCAGCTGCAACAGTTCTAAAATGATATCATCCCTCACTCTCAACTGAGACCGAGAACAGAGTGAGACAGTGTGAAATCCATTTAACTGGAATTTCACAAGCTGCCTTCCCTGCCTGCCACTAGGTCTAACTGGGATTATTGTAACCCTGGGTAATGGGGGGTTACATTACCTATGTAAGGACATAGACAGGGTAGAGAAAGTTCAGAGGAAGGCAACAAAGATGGTACAGGGATTGCGTTACAAGTCCTATGAGGACAGGCTGAAGGACTTGAATATGTACTCCCTGGAGGAGAGGTGGGAGATAGGGGGGATATGATAGACATACAATGCCTTACAGGAAGGAACAGGGTGTAGGTATACACTATTTTCCAACAAAAAAGATGTTCCAGGACTAGAGGTCATGGGATGAAGTTGGAGGGAGGGCGATTCGAGGAAATGTGAGGAAGAATTTCTTCATAGAAAGGGTGGGGGACAAGTGGAACACCCTGCCAGAAGAAGTGGTGGCGGCTGAAACAATCTCAGGATTTAAGAATGCATGGGATAGACATAAGGGAATTCTGAAGGTCAGAGGTAAAGGGTAAAAGACTTCTAGAAAAATGTAAAGGGAACTTACAAGCTCAAATGGGCAGACTGAGTGGGCCATAGGCTCTTATCTGCTGACAGTGTCTATGTATCTATGTAAATATTGTAAATACTGTACTGCATAACCTCTATTCCTTTCTTCCCCCATTCCTAACACCTTTTCCCTGAAAATAAAATGTTCATTGTTGTTTTTCAGATACCTGAGTTGTGAACATATTATTAGGATCAAGTCACTAAATGGTAAAAGGTATCGAAATATGGGGAAATGTTATCAGGTCATGCTTTCGGGTGGCTTATTGTTGTAGTGGGTGGGTACAGCATCCCAGTGGGTTATACCAGGTGTCATGCCAGCCCACTTATAGCTAAACTCTGGATGGAGGCACTGTAAAAATATAATATCTTGAATAAGAACCATTTTAAAGTAATCTTGGAACCCAGGCCCCTCAATCTTGTATGGGCCCGCAAGGCAGGGGTAGTAGCCCTTGCAGTAGCACTGCCTAGGGGTTACATTAGCAAGCCAATAGTTTTTGGTGACACATTGGTGCACCTGTCCCACACAATGGCCCTCAGCCAAACTGAGTACATGCTCCATACTGACAGTCAATGGTGGGAAGCTCAGGTATTTCATTGCAACTGAGGTCAGTGCTTGCCTCTCAGTGACCTGCTCCAGTATAGCAAGGGCTTGTCAATGATGGTAAGGTGCCTTGTGTCCACCGAATATGCATTTACTGTTTGTTGCACTGCCCGCAGTCCTGCTGCCTCATCAGCCTCCTCCTCCATTTCTTCCATATCTTCAACTCCCACCTGATCTAATGCATTCCAAATGGGATTTAACATTTTCTCTTTTAACTTGCATGTTGTCTCAGTCCATTTCCCATGTGAGGTGGTGCTAGCAGCACCCAATCTCTGTGGAGTTTCATGTTGTGCCTTAGATAAATGTGTCTTTAGCATTTGTGCCCCATATATCTTTCTTATTAGAAGATCAGTCAACTTTTTGACCTGCTGGAGCTCACCTTCAATTATTGATGCCAGCCCACATTTATAGCATGTGTCCAGCATGGTGGCAATCCCCAAATCATCAGATTGCAGAATGCTGGAAATATGTTTATTGTAGTCTAAGATGTGGAGCATGTGTTCCATTAAGCCACAAATTCCACTATCACCACCTGCCTCCAGCAGTTGCTGCACTTTCACCAGTGTCTGCCTCAGCACACATAGTAGCAGAATGGACTGACTGATATAGTCAGTGTCCCCACTCACTGCCTGTGTTGCATGTTCAAATGGCCTGAGAATCATGATCAGACCATCTATTTGGTGCCACTGCTCTGTTGTCAGAGACATGGACACTCTAGCGCTGTCATGGCTTATATGTAGCAGCAGATATTCAGATATGGTTTTATACTGTAAGTACAACTGCTTATTCATGTGTAGTGTCAAGTTTCACTGGTGACAACATCCAGTTTCACATGGTGCTGAGCCAGTTCAGTTTGTATCTGAAGCTGAAGGAGTTGGTCATGGGCTTTTCTGGAATGGGCAAAGTAGACACAGTTGTGATGGGCCACAGTAAACATGGTCTTGATGTCAAGATGGGATTGAAACTCCTGCACAATAAGATTAAGACAGTATGCCAGAATGGCACCCTGTGAAACCCCCCATCACTGATGCATTTATCAACATTCAAGACATTATCGCTCATAATGAAACCTGCTTTCAGTGAATGGGGGGTAAAGCCAGTCATTTGTCTCAATAAGGAGCACTTCCAGCATTTTCTAACCCATGTGTGATCCACTTAGATTCTTCCTTGTCATTGTGGCATGCTGTTGAAAACTAGGAGTGTTTCTACCAACACAATGGGACTTAGTGCAACTTGTCTCCCACCCAGAGTCAAATACTACCCCAGGTTTGTATGCCTAATGTGCTGTAATGTACAAGTAAGCACTACCAACAGTTTGGCCACTGGTCCACATGTCCAAGCTCAGATATATGTACGGTGATGCTGAATGCTTCAGGGCATGGTTTACCATCTGTGAAACAGTCCAAAAGAGTTCAGGAATGGCACATCTAGAAAAGCATGTTCTTGATGGATTCTGCCATTTGGGACAGGCATGGACCATCTACCTCCAAAATCCAACATTCTTAACGAAAGAGAATGGCAATAGATAAATTGCCAGCATTTCAGAAGTTGCTGCACTTAGCTTATGTGCAGTAGCATGATTGGGAATTAATTTTAAGTGATACTCAAACATGTTATGCTGCATAGGCTGGAAAAAGCTGGACTCATCATGGTGGCATTGTTGTTTGCCACTTATGTGGCAAACAGACTTTAGCAGGACTTCAATAACATTCAGTGCTGGTTTTGCTCACATCAACTTTTCCTAAATGCCAAGAAGACAGCCTCCATGACCTTTGGCACTAGACAGAGACTCTCTAGGCTCCCCTTCCTGCCCACCTTCCAAACCTTCAATGGGATGGTTGTTGAGGACATCTACTCATTCGGATATCTAGGGGTTTGGCTCAACAAACACCTCACCTTCTCTGGCAATGTGGACACCATTCTAAGAAAGCTGCTCCCCAAGCTAGGCACTCTCTGCAGGAACCAGAATTGCATTCCTCTCCCAACAATGCACAAACTTGTGCAGAAGATGATCCTACCCATCCTTGACTACTGTGATATAATCTACAGTGCCACTCCCAAGACCTCCCTAGACAGACTGGACACCCTCTTGAACTCCTTCTTCTGCTTTGCTTTGGATGCTCCTCCTCTAACTCACCACTGTCAACTCTACCGCTATCTGGCTTTCCTCTCACTAGAAAATAAGCATCTCCTTCACTGTGCTAAATTTGTCTCCAAATTTTGGTTTGTCTCACTCCCTACCTGTCTCATCTCCTCTTTAACTGTCACCCCACCTCCTTCCCATTCACCTAGGTCCTATGACTCCTGCTCCTTAGGTATCCTTCGCCATACAACTTCTGTTGGGCAGGCTGCCTTCTCACATTGCTTCCCTCTCACTTTGCTTCCCTAAACTGTGGAACTCTCTCCCTCCCAAATTTTGCCACTTCTACTCCCCCTCATCCATTTCCTCTGCATTGCAGAATTTCCTCTCCATAAACTGCAACTGTAACTGACCTTTCCTTGCTGCATCACTAGTATTCAATTGTTACCCTATCTATTGCACTTGTGGTCCCTGTCCATCATGTATTCCTCAACCAAATTTTAATAATTGTAATGCTGTTGCTCTATTACTGATTGTTACTCGCCTATATGATGGTATGAAATACTATGTAATAGTTGCTGATTGCTGCTCTCCTACATGAAATGCTATGTATATTGTAAGGTTATCATTGTTGCTGTATGTTAGTTGTGTGTCTATTCCAACTCTCCTTTTCCCCAGGATGCACCATGAGACGAGCAACGTGTTGTTCAGTGTACCCGTCCTGGTAAAACTCTTAAATAAATAAAAATTGTTGTTGGGGTGGTATTTGACTTCTGGGGATTCATATGTGCTGCTGCTCAAATTACACCAGTGATTCTGGGGGGTTTTCTGCATTGGCGTTACTGTGCTTTTCTGACTCTGGGTGGTACTACTCAACCTACCACTGCTGCTATGCTCACTACTAGGCAGACCCACAGAATCCTCCGCCTCCTTTCTGTAGTCTTTCTCACTTGCCCGTCCATCTGCTTGATCTATTGCCCTGTCACTTCTGTTTGTCTTGCCTAGCCTTGCCTAATGATGAAGGTGAGTGACAGGGACCCCCTGCACTGGCTTTCTTCTGGCCTTGACACAAGAGTAGCATGTGCCTGTTCTTGAGGTGTGTGTGTGTTTCCCACTGGTGCCTAGGTAGCTGCCTCTTTCCCCCTACTAACTTGTGCTTGACATAGCTGATAGTGACTGTCTCATCAGCTGGGTGAAGTATATAAAAATCCTAAACTAGGGGTTTCATAACCTTTGTTTTACCATGGCGATGGTAATGGGACATCTATGGGAAAGGGTGAAAATTTGTTTTTTGGGGGATGATTTCATAACTTCAATAATATTGGGGAGACTTTGGTAGTTGGATTACTGCAAACAACATCCCTTGCATCATCTGCAGCACCACCTTTATGCTTTTTCTCTTCAGTCTCCCATAAGGGATCCAACAAATCATCATTGGCACAGCTGCTGCTGTCCTCCTCTTCCACAGGTCTGTCTTCCTCATCATCACCATCTCTAACCTCTCTGACCCTCTCATCATCAGGAGTTTAAGTGTGATGCACATTTTCCAAATCTCTTGCTTCAACCACTGACTCAAGCTCCATACTACCAGACTCAGCACCACCACCACAAACACCCATGGAGACACCAACAACCTCCTCCTTGACCACTGATCCTTGATTACTGCTGCTTCTCTTGTCACTTCCCACATCCCCCCAACAGCGAGGCTGCCACAGATGTGGCAGAGAAAAATCTGGCTACACTAATGCCACCACCGTCAACTACTCCATCGCTACCATCAGCCCTTGAGCCCAAAGAACATGCTGCTGCAGACATAGGTTTTTTTAACTGCAGCACTATTTTGCCCCACAGATTTTGAATACTTCTTTGTTGCCTCTCTGGTACCTCTTCTTTTAGTTGAGCATCTCTTTCTGGTCATTCTTAAATGGTAATTGTAACTTGATATGGGATGGAATATTACAAAATGTAAAAAAAGCCTGCTGTACAAATAAGTACCAGGAGCAGACAGCACCTACCCCTGGGGAATCAGGTATCAGCAGTGTGAACTGAAAAAATAAAACACAAGGATTAACACTACACACACAACAGAGGTCAAAGGGTTGAACAAGTTACTAACTACCAGCAGCAGACAACACTTCCCCCTAGAGAATCAGGGATCAGCACTGTGATCTGAAAAAATTAATATGCTAATAGTGTGTAGCAAAAGCCCCCAAAAGGATATTTTTATCACAACACAGGCATCAATAAACTAACACGCCAGTGCAATTAAGTACCAGGAGTAGACAACACCTCCCCATAGGGAATCAGGTATCTGAAGTGTGATCTGAAAAACTACTAACAAAAACAACCCAAAAAGTTTTTTGTTTTTCCTTTTTAACAGAACAGTGACTAAAATGACAGGGGTAATGGGGCAATTAATTTTATTTATTTAAAAGTTGTTAACCGGGAAAGGCACACTGAACCATGGCTTGTTTTCAGGTGTGATGGGGAGGGGGAAAGTTGCAAGTATAACATGAGGCTAGAGAAACAACTCAAAGTACAAATGCAAAAGGTAAATGCTAATATTCGACTGGTCCTGTAAAATCAGCAGTAAAATTATAACAAGAGGCAAGGATTCTTAGACCAATAAATGACCACATGGTGACAAAAGGATGAGTGAGAAAAGTTGAAAGAGTCAGGCATCAATGGGTTTGCAAGAACAAACAGACAAAGGGTGATGTGCTTAGGTCCAGGGCCGGGTACAAGACCTGGGCAGCAGCCCAATTCAAAGTGAAGCAAGACAGGACACACTCATAAGCCAGAGCCAAGAGCTTGGTAGCTCCAGAGAAGTTCACAGAAACAGGGGGCTCTGATGAAGCCTTATATGGCAAAGCACCAGAGCACCTGGTCTTGCAGAGACCACCTGCTTGTGTTGGGTCAAACTCCAGTTCTTTTGCTAATTTGCAGCAATAAATTCTCATTCTACTTGAACAATTTTGTTTCTGTGGATTTCACTGGAGCTACCTAGCACCTGCATCTAGCATGTGAGTGTGTCCTGTCTTGCATCAGTGGGTTTGCCCCTGAAACAATTGGGGACTAGGCGGGTTGAGGTGGCGGGGTTCAGAGTTTGAGGGTGCAGGAGCAAGGTGGGATTGGAGAGAGTAATAGCAGGTGCTGAAAGGCAGGTAGAGATTGGCTGAGCGGATGAGAGAGGAGAGCTGATTCCAGTAGAAAGGGAAGAAGTATGAGAAAACAGATTGTCCAGAGGCAGTGTAGGGATTGGATAGTGAGAAAGTCCAGCAGTCCCTGCAGTGCAAGGGGTATTGGGATAGGTTAGTAGGGGATAGAAGGGAGGAGATATAGGATGGAAGGTTCCCAAACCAGTATCTGGCAGTAAATGCTAAACAGTGCCTCAGACTCTGGGGACTGATAGACAGAGAAGAGTACAAAGAGTAGTGTGTGTGTGAAAGGGGAGTTAGTGGCAAACTGGCAGAAGGAGTTAATATTAAGTGTAACAAAAAGTGACAGAACACAATCACTTTCAGAGAAATACAAATAAACAAGCATTTGTTGATGCCGAATGTTTGCTTGCTGGTATTGGCATTGGTAGTGCAGGAGTTAGAGAGATGCACAATAGGAATGGTGGTGAAGTATTGAAGTAACACTAGCTTCCACCCCCACCCTGCACAGTCTGACAGGCGTTGGGGGTGTGCCTTTGGGCCATCGGCCATAACACTCATGCCATTCCATCTCACCCCACCCTGCAGACACTGACAGATGTTGCAGTGTGCCTTGAGGTCTTCAGCCCATATGCTCACCCCATTTCAAAAGAAATAAGCTGAGATGGGTGCAGTATAAGAGATGGGGTGAATGTTAGGGTCAAAGACCCCAAGGCACACCTTCATGCCTGTCAGTAGCTGCAGGGTGGGGACGGAATGGGTTGAGCATTACGGCCATTGACACCAAGTCACACCCCTGATGCCTGTCATTCTGTACAGGGTGGGTGTTATGGCTGGAAACCCTAATACCCTGGGCATTTGTTGGTATTTTTGCTCCAAATTTTCAACATGGGCTTTTTGGGAGCCCATCTCATGGACAGTGGCAGTATCATTTCCATTACTCAATGCCAAAAGGTGATTTCGCACAGTGAGTGTGCCATTCGGTGCCACAGGTGCGAAAACAGATTTTGGGGAGGATGTGAAAAATGACAACTGTACTGTTCATGAGGAGGTGCAAAGAAATGGCAATGTTGAAAATCTGGAGTGAAAATCTGAAAAAGTGGCAAAGTTACAAGTGTGCGTAGAAACTGCAACACACGCTCATAACACAGTCATTTTTTGAAATGTTTTCACGAAATTTTCAACATGGCCTGCACACCAAGTAGACTCACTGCTACCCCCCTTCCCCCATTGTTCGGGCCAAGTACCCCTTGCTCCACTGTCCATGCCATGTTAGTGCCCTAACCAGACACAAGCGTAATTTTCTCTGTGTTGTGTACCAGGTAGCACAGCACACCACTAGCCATACTACCACTTTGGTTACAAGAAAAAGAAGAATCAGCGTTCATATAGCATTTTTCATACACGTGTATCCCAAAGTGCTTTACAAGCAGTGCTAGACTGGTAGTGAAGTGACTGAATGTGTAGTGGCAGCCATATCGCACAACACCCACACACAACCTGAACAACTGCATACAGTATTGCATTGTGACAAGCCTCTGTGTCACATCAAGGTAGCCAGTCTCACAGAGGTCCTTTCAGACACCACTAGCCACACCACCAGTTGTCAGACTAAGACTGGCCTTTGGTTACAATATTGCATTGTGACAAGCCTCTGTACCACATCAAAGTAGCCAGTCCCACAGAGGTCCACTCACACACCACTAGACTTGCCACCACAATACTACACTAGACACCACCACCAACAGTTGTCAGACTAACAGACTGGCTTTTGGTTACAATATTGCATTGTGACAAGCCTCTGTACCACATCAAAGTAGCCAGTCCCACGTGGTGATGTTGTAATGCTGAAACATAGCTGCACCTGGAAAAATCAATACATTACCCCAAGAACACATTCGAGATAATACAACATCAGTTGCAAAAAGTTTATAGCAGCAACTGGAAAATCGGAGCACCAGGGGGTGGGGGCGGAGCACCCCCACAGAAAGAAATCATTACAGTAACTATAACAAAATAAAACTCAAATTTCAGGCAACTTCATCGGATCATTCTTTTTGTGGGGGAGTTCTGCCCCCAACACCCCCTGGTGCTCCGATGAAGTTATGTAATATTGCCTTTGAATTACAGCTTCATCATTCTACCTGGGGGTGGGGGGGGGGCAGTGCACCCCACAGAAAAGTTATTATAAAGATTATAAACCCATCTTCATCCTTTTCTACCGTCAACTTAGTATTTAGGTAGGATGGGGCCATGTGTACCCTTGTGTTTCATGTGCTTGGAAGCTTTCTTGCATTTTTACCCATACTGACCTAACCGAATAAGGCAGGCAAGAGTAGTTGCCCAATGCCCCAAGCATTTTCCTTTCTACCGCAGTACTACTACTAAGCCAAATCCATATGCAAACAGGTTGGATGACTGAACACCACGCAGAAGCTGAACACTGCCAAAGCTCCAAAATAATGATACATAGATACATATACAGTGTCGGCAGATAACAGCCTATGGCCCACCTAGTCTGCCCATTTGAGCTTGTAAGTTTACTTTATGTTTTCCTAGAGGTCTGTTGACCCTTCACCCTGACCTCCAGAATTCCTTTATGTCTATCCTATGCATTCTTACATCCCATGATTGTTTCAGCCCCCACCACTTCCTCTGGCAGGGTGTTCCACTTTTCCACCACCCATTCTGTGAAGAAATTCTTCCTCATGTTTCCTCTAAATCATCCTCCCTTCAACTTCATCTCATGCCCTTTAGTCCTGGAACATCTTTTTCACTTAAAAATAGTGTATTCCTGCACCCTGTTCCTCCCTGTAAGATACTTGTATGTCTCTATCATATCCCCTCTCTCCCTCCTCTCCTCTAGGGAGTACATATTCAATTCCTTCAACCTGTCCTCATAGGACTTGTGATACAATCCACGTACCATCTTTGTTGCCCTCCTCTGAACCTTCTCTACCCTGTCTATGTCCTTACATAAGTAAGGTCTTCAGAACTGTACACTGTACTCCTGATGGGGCCTCACTAGTGTCTTGTATAGTGGAATTATGACCTCCCTTTCCCTGCTGGTGATGCCCCTGCCCATGCATCCCAACATCCTACTTGCTTTACCTGCTGCCTTGTCACACTGTTTCCCTACCTTGAGGCTATCAGAGATGATAACCCCAATATCCCTTTCCTGCTTGATGCATGCTACATCCTCACCTCCCAACTGATATATTTTGCCCATATGCATTATCTTGCACTTCTTTGCATTGAATTTCAACTGCCAAACCCCTGACCATTCTTCAAGTTTTTGCAGGTCCCTTCTCATTCTGTCTACACCCTCTGGTGTGTCTACTCTGTTACAGAGCTTTGTGTCATCAGCAGACAGGGAAATTCTGCCTTCTAGTTTCTGCGCAATGTCACTGATGAAGATGTTGAATAGGACCAATCCCAGCACTGATCCCTGTGGTGCACACTGGTCCTCTTCCCTCTGTGGAGTGACAGCCATTTACCACCACCATCTGTGTCCTACCGCCCAGCCAGTTACCTACCCACTGCACTACTGTCCTGCCCACACCCATATTCCCCAGTTTGTGTAATAGTCTTCTGTGGCACAGTATCAAAGGCCTTGCTGAAGTCCAGATAGGCAATGTCCACTGCCCTCCTTGATCCACCTCCCTAGTCACCCAGTCAAAAAATTAAATGAGGTTGGTCTGACATGACCTCCCTCTGGTGAAACCATGTGCCTTGGGTCCTGTAGTCCACTGACAACCAGATGTTCCACCAATCTCTCTTTCAGTAGTGCTTCCATGATCTTCCCCACTACTGAGGTGAGCCTAATGGAGAAGAAAGGTTATACTGCTCTTGTACAGGTCCCTGGTATGGCCTCAGCCTGCGTATGGGGTTCAGCACTGGTGCCAGCACCTCAGAAAAGGACATTAACCTGCTGGTGAAGGTTCAGATGAGGGCTAGCAGGATAAAAGCAGATCAGCAGGGTAAGGCATATAACTGAGGAGAGGTTGAGTGCACTGAACATGTACTCCCTGAGGAGAGAGAGAGAGACAGAGAGAGAGACCTTCAAGTGCTTGAAAGGGATAAATAAGGTAGATAAGGAGAGTCCCTTTAAGCTGAGTGGCACCCATAACATGAGGGGCACAGTGTTAAGCTGGAGGGTGGGAGGTTTCAGAGGGAGGTCAGGAGGCACTTCTTCAGAGAGAGGGTGGTGGACACTTGGACTGTGCTTCTAGAAATTGTGATCATGTTGAGGACACTGGGCAGCTTTAAGAGAAGCTGGGATAGGCATAGGGGGACGGTAGCAAGGATCATTGGTAGGGAGGGAGGGAGGTGTGGGGAGGGAAGGCAGGGACACTAGCTCAAGCTGACTAGATAAACCAAATGGTCTTCTTCTGGCTTCTTCATATATTCATAAAATAAAGACTCCATAGCACTGATAAAACCTTATTAGGTGCTCAAAAAACAGTAGAGAAATCACACTTCTCACTCTAGGAGCAGTGCTCAAAGTCACAGCATTTCTCCTGATTGAGAATATTTAATGTCCCTCTTGGAGCAGTGCTCAAAACCACATTTCAGCAGAATAAGATGCAAACAAATATGTTCCTCTGGCACTGTCTTCATTCATTTTTAAGAACTATTTAAGGATAATGATGAATGTCTCATTTTGGCTACCTGCGTTTGCAGCTGTCAGCACCGGGATAATGCTTTATTAATGTAACTGTTAAAATGAGCACTTATTTCATAGTAATAAAAGTAATTGTTTATTACATTTAGCTT
This sequence comes from Neoceratodus forsteri, assembly GCA_016271365.2. Taxonomy (NCBI): domain Eukaryota; kingdom Metazoa; phylum Chordata; order Ceratodontiformes; family Ceratodontidae; genus Neoceratodus; species Neoceratodus forsteri. Next base: position 126,410,163 of record CM028136.1, on the reverse strand, counting down.
AGGCTAATAACCAGGTTTTCATTGGCAGCAGCAGCTTTAATCATAGGCCCTATAAGGTACATAGATGTCACTGGCAGATAAGGGCCTTGTGGCCCATCCAGTCTACCCTATCCTTCTTTCTAATGCTTAAGGCACCCTAGATGCTACAAGCCCCCCCCCCAACCCTAGCTTGAGAGTTCCCATGTGCCTATCCAGCGCATTCTTGAATCCTTGAACTGTGGCCACCTCCATCACTTCCTGGGTGAGACTGTTCCATCTTTTCACCACCTTTTCAGTGAAGTAGAATTTCCTCAAGTTTCCGGTAAGTTTTCCTCCTTTTAGTCTCATGCTGTGTCCCCTTGTTCTGCTATTTCCCTTCATGTGAAAAATGCTCCCCTCTGGTACACTGTTGATCCCCTTTAGATATTTGAAGGTCTCTATCATGCCCCCTTTTCTCTCCTTTCCTCCAGGGAGTACATATTTAGAGCTTTCAGTCTCTCCTCATACAACTTATGCAGCTTCCCAGACACCATTTTTGTCACCCTCCTTTGCACTGTCTCCATCCTGTATATGTCTTTTTGGAGATGGGTCCTCCAGAACCGAACACAGGACTCCAGATGAGACCTTACTAGGGAGTTGTACAATAGTATTTGTATTAAAAGTAAAAACCAGCAGCTAGTCACAGTAAAGCATTATCCCAGTGCTGACAACTACAAAATTAGGCAGTCAAAATGTGTAGTTCATTATTACCTTTGCCTTAACATGTAATTCTTGGAAATATTAAGACGCAGTGCCAGCAGTGTCATTAGGGTGTAGTCACAGTGCACAACATCATGGACTAATGATTGCTATCCCTCCCTCCTTGAGGCCATGACCACCCTGTAGTTATAATTTCATACAGCTGGACTTGGTTGGATCTCTCCCCCCAAGCACACATCACTTACAACAATGAATCCCCCCCCCCATAGTCAGCTTATGGAGCCCTTGCCCATGGACAAGGTTTACCATACCTTGTATTTGCTCTTATAGTTTCATACAGCTGGACTTGGTTGATTCCTCCCCCCAGCACACGCCACACACCACTTACAACACTGAATTAACACCCCCTTACAACAATGAATTACTTTCAAACAGCTGGACTTGGTTGCCTCCCCCCAGCACACACCACTTACTACAATGAATTAACCCCCTATAGTATAATCAGCTTATGGAGCCCCTGCCCAAGGACAAGGTTTACCATACTTCAGTAAAGCTTTGTACTTAAATACACATTCATATAGCTGGACTTGATTTGATCTCTCCTCCTCCCTCCCACCCCACCCCACGCATCTGAATTAACCATATAAAAGTACCTGACTGTGAGCTATGATGGTCTCTTCTTTATTATCTGTCAGCAACTGATGGAAAGGTCTGTGCCTTGGTGCCGTGGTGCTGGTCTTCTGCAATTAAAACAAAGCTCCTGGGGCAGGTTGCACAAAAGAGTTAAGTCCATGTTTAAGACATATTTTTGGTCTTACAAAAGCAAGTCAGGCTTAAAATGTTAAGCCTGTTGCACAAAAATTGCCTTATATTCCACTGGTCTTATTTAGAGACTTTAATTTAAGTCTCCTATACACTAGTCTTATTTGTTAGTAGGCTTATCCTGCCATAGTTAATTATAGAAACATTTTACTTTATGGTATGGAATCATTCTGAATATTGCACATGAAAAATTATATGTATATATATATATATATATATATATATATATATATTTGAGTGCACTAATTTCCTGTTTTAGGGACTGCTATCTCCCGTAGCTTATCTGTATGGTAACATGGAAAAATCTTTAATATTTTTTTTTTTATTTCTAGGTCGTAAAGATTTTTATTCTCAGCTCAGGTGAGTGGTTGCTCAGCACTATTATAGCTTCCCATGATTGGCTACCACTGTCCCCATAGACTTGAATCCTGTGTGGAATCCCCCCATGATGGAGCCAGAGCTGGGAGCTCCACCCCCCCCCCAAGAGCGCAATCCAGATGTGCCTCAAGGACCAAGGGCCAATTTGGGCCGAGGGAAAGTGGGCAGGCCTTCATTAAGCCCAACTGACTGCCATTTTTCCATTTTTCTCCTCAGTTCCCTGGCCACTGTGGCACACCAGTGCATGAGCACTAAGTCTCACACATGCTGTGAAACTGCAGTCCCCATTCTTCAAAGCATTCCAGTGCCTGCATTAGCAACTGGCCTCTACCATGTGATAGTCAGCTGCTTAGATGGGAAAGTGATAGTGCCAGTATACAGCAAGGCACTACTTGTGTTATACTTTAAAACTAGTAATAAAAAGGGAAGAGTTAATCCTGCATTTTAATTGTTTTTTACCTGTGCATCAAATCCATTTGATGCACAGGTAAGAACAAGTACTAAAAAGTCTATCTTATGAGCTTAAACTATTTAAATTCAATCTAATGTCTCTGGAACAACGTTGCATGACAGGTGATTTGTTGTTCACCTGAGACATTCTTAAGGACTAATCCCTCATGTCAGATTGCGGGCTTGAATTCAGACAGGTTACCATTAACACAAGAAGACATCCTCGTCAATTGGCTAGGGACAAATTAAAATCAAAAAGGAAAGCATACTATTATTCACAAGGAATTATAAATCCATGGAACTCACTACCAACATCTGTAATTATTAGTGACACAATAAATTGTTTCAAAAATAGGCTTGACAGGTTCCTTCTCTCTATCAGCAATTTAAAATGTTGTAGTAACTAATAGGAGCTATTGTACCGATGGGCCTTTGCCTTTTTGCTCGCTAAATTTCCTAAGTATGATCCTCCATAAAAGCAGGACCATATTGTAAAACAAGAAAATCAATGAGGCATTGTAACACTTGTTTTTGAAATACAGTACTGACATTCTTCCATGCTAATGCAGCTCATACCGGACTTACAAAATCATGACAAAATGCCCACATGTTAATGTGTCCAGGTTTTTTTTGTATCTGATCATCTCTATTTTTTATTATTATTGGAAAACAAGCTGCAGTGCAACTTCATCCCACCACCCCCTCCCATATGTCCAGTCGCTTTAAAAACTACAGTTTTTAAAACTGGCCACTGAGATACAGCTCTGCTGTTGTGAAAAAAAAAAAAAGGCCACACGCGACAGTTAAATGACTCCTGCTCTGTTCCTTATAAGCGATGCCAGATCAGTGGAAGAAAAAAAATAAGAAAAACTAAGCTTTTTATAAAATTCCTCAGACGTTTGTACCAATGACAGTGTAATCACATTTCCTCGTGCCACATTTACTTCTGGAATATTCCCTCACTGCACAATTGCCCATCGTGCTTCAGCAGTTTAAAATATTAAATCTGTTTTGTTTTGTTTTTTGTTTGATGCAAACTGAGATGAGACTCCAGTCTCCTACTACACTATGGGGTGGGAGTACAGCTGCTCACTATTCTCTGTACTGAGCATGTTGGTGGAGGGGAGGTGTATGGGTTTTGCTCGGTATGAAGGGGAGGGGCACTGCGAAAGTGCAGCCAGTCCCTCTTTTTTTCGTAATTTAAATGTCAGATTACAGATTCGGTTCTTCTTCAAAGCTGGGGTGGAGTATGGCCGCATGCTATGTGGGATGGGGGGGGCTGAGTTCATATGGTAACTATGGCTCCCAATAAAGGACACATGTCCTAAGCCACACCACATAAAGGCAAAAGGACTTTTACAGTTCATTCAGCTACTTCTACCTATTGTTACATATGTATATATTTATTTCATGTTCCAAGTATGTTTAAATCAAAAACAGCCCATTTTATAAGCTCAATAAGACACTCCAGTGACTTGCATTGACCATATATTACAGCGCTTCCAGGTGCTGAAGGTACCCGGCCTGCAGCCTCATGCCTCACTATGCCCCTGGGCATGCGATAATATCTGTTCAATGCACACACCCCATTGCGTCTTACTGCTTATTTATTTTCATGTAAAGTAATTTCAGTACAAACAGAAATGCAACCATTAATACGCCAATTTAATTAAGTGCTAATTCATTACTGCCACATTCACTATAATGGAAAAAGTGATAATTAGCGCAAATTTATCTTATTGCTAATTATGTCTTCAGTGAAAATTATTTGACAGTGCAAATGTCAAGTTTTACGGTATTTTATAATGCTTTTTAAACTTTATGTTTGAACATTATGAGGAGCAAACAGTTCAACAAGAAAACGACAAGCAAACAATGATAGCACTGTTTGTCATGCCTGCAAATAAAAATGATTTCATTTCGTCTTGGTGAATCTGGTGAATTTCTTTATTTAGCACCAATATAGCTCTGACAGCACGTCATACATAACTATGGCCTCTTGGAAGCAGGGTATATATATATAGGGACCCCACTGCCATTCACTCCACTCTCCTGTCTTCAACTGTTACCCCATCTCCCTCTCTTCAGACCTGGGAACACTACCCTTTCTGCCCTAGTGCCTCACGCTTGGCAATTCCTATTTACTGCATAGTACTACATACTGTATGCTTCCAACCTCCTCCTTCACTTCACACACTCCCTTATCTCCAGTTGACCCTGCTCTGTACCTTACTATGAGTGTAAAGCTTCACTACATTACCATTGTACTCCTTCTCCTATCTTCTGGAGACATAAATCCTAACTCGACCTTGCCTTCCAATCACCTCAGTGCCCCCATCCACTGCTCCAGGAACTTCCCCATCAAGCCTCACTGTCCTTCCACGCAGACTGAAAATTCTTCACTTAAATATATGCAGCCTTCTCCCTAAAGTTGATGTACTCCAGCTTCTGGTTGCTTTGCTTGGTCCTGATATTATCATCCTGTTTGAAACCTGGCTTAACAATAAAATAGGTGACCCTTCTCTCTCTCCATTCTGGGCTATAGTATATCTCAAGAAGACCGGTCAGGGAGGGGTGGACGAGTGGCTATCTATGTCTCCTCATCTATCCACTTCATAGCCATTCTTTCCACCTGTGTCCCAAAAGCATACAAGGTGCTTATCTTACAGCTATCCCTCCCTTTCTCCATCCCTATATTTGTGGAAGGTACCTGCTGCCACCCAGGCCTCCACTGCTCTGTATTACAGACCTCATCAGTTCTATAGTATCCCAAACCTCCTTGGGTGAAGTTTATATTATGGGTGATTTCAGCTTAAAGTGGTTATCCCTCATCATGAACAAAATACGAAATGAAAGTGAAGCCCATAACTTATCACAGCTCATCCTTGATCCAACTTGGATAAACTATAAAATGAGTAACCATTCCTTAATTGACTTGGCCCTCACATCTCACCTACATAGGGTCATTAAATCTGGTGTATTATCAGATGCCCTAAGTGACCACCTCATGACCTTTCTGGTACGTAAAATTAACAGAATCAAGGCCCTTCATAAAACCTTAATCACTACCTCATATAAATCTCTGAACCTCGCGCCCCTCCTCCATGACCTAGCTCACACAAACTGGGCCCTTATAACCTTAGCGAACTCGATAGATGAAGCAGCAGAATTCTTTAAAGGTAAATGTCTCGACATTTGGAATCAGACATCCCTACTGATGCATGAGAGTCCGTGGGATCCACCATCCATGGATATCGCCTGAAAGCATTGCTTGTTAAAGAGCACGGGACCAAGCTTGGAAGCTACATAAAGCTTTAAAGCTCCCTAAAGACTATGATGCATATCATTCTCTTCACAACAAGTGCACAAAATCCACTTGTTTGGCTAAGGCAGAGTATAACTCAGCCTTTCAATCCAACAAATAATACCTCTAAATTCTGGAAAGGCATCCACTCATTCTCCTCCCCTTCCACTACTCCCTCCTCACTCCTCAACATAAACAACACAATTATTACTGATCACCTCAGTGTTGCTACTAAATTTAATTCATACTTCACCTCCTGTGCCTCTGCTCTCCTATCCTCCTTACTGTCTACTAGGCCAGGTGCCCCCTACACCTCACTACACACTGCCTCAGAATACTTCTTTCTCTTTCACTAAAATTGCCCCTTCTGACACCTTGGATGCCTTGCACACCTTAAAGCCATCCAAAGGCAGTTCACCTGATGGCATACACCCCAAGCTGCTATATCTCTCATCTATGGCTATCGTTGTCCCACTGTCTGACCTCTTCAATCTCTCATTTGAAATGGCAGCCATCCCACCTGTCTGGAAGCATGCCATTGTGTTTCCCCTACCTAAGGGTGGGGATCCTTTCTCACCGGGGAACTACCATCCCATATCCCTCCTTCCCACCCTTGCCAAACTGCAAGAACACTTGGTTCTTGTCCAGCCTCTTCTTATCTCTCTAACTTCAACTTTTTCACTCTCTTCCAATCTGGTTTTTAGAAAAACCACTCCACCACTACCTCCCTGTTAGGCTTACTGACTCCATTCTCTCAGGGATGGACAGTGGTCAAATCACGTCTGCCATTTATGTCGACGTAGCCAAGGCTTTTTACAGGGTTTCCCACACCCTATTACTAAACTCCCTTTTTTCAGCAGGTCTGACTGACTCAGTCACTATCTTGTTCAGAGTCTACCTTGTTGGTCGGACCAAGTCAGTCAGAATTGCTGACTCCACATCTCTACACCTCCAGACAGTCTCCCACTGATGTTGGAAACAGACTTCAGCAGGATTTCAAAAATGTTCAGCACTGGTTTTGTTCTCATCAACTTTTTCTACACACCAAGAAGACAGTCTCCATGACCTTTGGCACTAGGTAGAGACTCTCTAGGCCCCCCACTCTGCCCTTCTTCTATACCCTTGATGGGACAGTCCTTGAGGACATCTCCTCATTCAGATAACTGGGTGTTTGGATTGACCAACATCTCACCTTGTCTGGTCACGTGGACTCCATTCTTAAAAAGCTGCGCCCCAAGCTCGGTGCACTATACAGGAACTGGAACTGCCTCCCTCTCCCAGCTAGGTGTGAACTTGTCCAGAAGACGATCCTTCCTAGTTTCAACTACTGCGATTTAGTCTATAGTGCTGCTCCCAAGATCTCCTTAGCCAGATTGGATACCCTCTTCATCTCCTTCTGTTGTTTCACTCTGGATTCTCTTCCTCTCACCCACCATCAGCTCTACCACTCCCTGGCATTTCCCTCACTATAAAATAGATGCCTTCATCATTGTGCTAAATTTGTCTCTAAATTCTCATTTGGATCACTCCCATCCTATCTCAGTTCTTCTCTATCAGGCCTTCCTCCCTCTGCCCACTCACTTAGATCTGACGACTCCCGTTCCTTGATTGTCCATCACCAGTCTACCACTGTTGGTCAGGCTGCTTTCTCATATTGCTTCCCAAAACTGTGGAATTCACTTCATCACCAGATTAGCCACTCCCCCTCCCATAACTTTAGCCCTACATAAGTTCCTCTCTGTGAACTGTACCTGTAGTTAACCTACCTGGTATTCCTGATCTGCTCCCCAGCCTCTATCAATATATTAAGTAACTATTCTGAATTACAGCTACCTTCCAGCCCCACTACTTTTTTCCCTGCTGAGATCCCTACCTGCCCGTTCCTTTGGGTTATCTGAAACTATCAATATAGCAACTATGACTTCAGGTTCTTATCATTCTACTACTATCATATCTATAACCTTGATTCCTATTCATCTGCTCCCCTCCTTGCCCCGCTACCTTCCCACCTCTGCTGTTACTCCCTATCCACCCCTTCCTTTCAGGCTAAATGGTACTATCATCATGAATTTCTGATGTTTCCCTAATGTAATGCACTTGACCTGTCCATTGTGACCTCTGTATACAACTGTACTCTTATGCTGCAGTTAATATGTTTTCTGTTATTTGCTATTCACTGCGGCCAATACTGTTGTAATTACTGTTTGCTGTTGTATACATGCATGTATTTCCACTACCCTTTCCCCCAGAATGCACCATGAGATGAGCAATTTGTTGTTCAGTCTGCCTTTCCTGGTGAAATGTTTCAATGAATAAATAAATAATTGAGATTTTGTTTGTCCATCTCCTTATCTTGTATATGCGTATGTCTCTCTTTGGGTAAGATTTTCAAAACCTGTTCATGCCATACTTCAAAAGTTGGCTGCTGCCAAGAGGACCAGTGTATTTTGTATGCGTTTCCTTTTAAAGAGTAGTAGAATATACACTACTCATTTATAAGGGTCCCAGTCATCTACATCCATGTACTCTAGACATACAGAAACAGAATCTGATGGCAGAAAAAGGACCAGTATGTCCATCCAGTCTGTCCTATTTCTCAACCTTTTATGGGACACAGAGTCAAAGGCCTTTCTGAAATCCAAATAGCGGATGTCTACCACTTGGCCCTTGTCTATTGTCTTAGTGGCCCAGTCAAAGAAGTCAATCAGAGTCATTTGACATGATCTCCTGTCAAGAGTCGGTTGACAATTTCATTGTTGACTGATGTTACAGTGACTCCTTTATGTCAACGACATTTACAGTCTTCATAAAGGGAGTCACTTCAGACTGTGTTTTCTTTGGGGGGGCTTTGTCCTCATACCCCCCATGTGGAGGCACTTCCCCTGCACCCCAATACTAAATTATTCAACTCCAAGTCAGAGTTGCTTTGGGAGGGGGTGCAATACCCCCAATAAGTGCCAAGGGTCCCGCATTGACACTACAGCAACCTGGCACTGTTGTCGCTGTAGTGTCGGTCATGGTAAAGTTGTTGCCTTAGCAACAGTATACCCCTCATGAACCTGTGCTGGTCCACATCCTGGAGACCATCCTCCTCTAGATATTCTACCAAACTTTCCTTAAGTATGGTCTCCAAATCCGGCCAGGTGGTGCTGAGGGTTGAGGCACTGGATGCCAAACTTCGTGCCATGCTCGTGACCTGGGTTCAGGAATGAGCCTGGGATGCTGGGGGTTGGCAGGGATGGGACGTGATCGAGCATCTAGAGGCCTGTTCTTACTTTCCAGGGGTGGGAGAAATGGATGGCCGCTGTTCTGGTGGCTCCTAGCAGCTGCAGGAGGTCATAGCATCTGGCGGCTGCAAGAAGAGGGTGAGCTCCGGCAGATGGCCAATGAGTGTGCGCGGGTGAGCGTACACTATGTGAGGATTTCATTGCAAATCCAGAGCTCAGGGGAACAGAAACAAGGAAAATCCCCATCCTGTGGTAGGCGAAGGCAGGGGCCAGGGACCACCTCCCCATGCCCAAAACAGAATGTGTTAGCTACCTTTGGTGCTCTTCCACTTCCTAGGATGCCCATTCATATTTCAGATAGGTCACCAGAGGAGAGTGGGGCCCACCCCGGGAAAATTTAGGAATGGGCACCAGAGAAGAAGGAGTGCAGCTGGGCCAAGTGACAGGTAGGACTGAGCCTTCAGACAGTGGGCTGGATGGAAGGTGTGTCGAGTATCCCCACCAAAGTGAATCTGGGGTTCGGTGCAAGGAGGGATAAATAAAGTCCACAAAAAAAAAAGTATGCTCTCCATGAGCTTGCACATGATTGAGTTCAGACTGACTGGTCTGTAATTCCCTTGGTCATTCTTGGGACAGCTTTTGTGGAGGGGCACCATATGTGCTGTTGTCCAGTTCTGTGGTACCATGCCTGACTCCAGTGAACTATTAAATAAGCATGCCAGTGGCCCAGCCAGCTCATTAGTCAGTCCCTTTAGTACCTTTGGATATACTCTGTCAGGGCCTGGTGATTTGCCCACCTTCAATGCTAGCAGCCCCTCCTTCATTATATCCTTCTCTATCACTACATCTGTGTTCCCCTTTCCCCCTGGTCCTCTTCTCCCTCCTGAAGGCACTGGTCCATTTTTCTCACTGGTGAAGACGGAACAGAAGTATTCATTTAGTATCTATACTTTACCTCCATTATCCTCCACCCAATCCTTCCCTTTCTTAAGCTTAACAATCACATCCTTCTTGTCCCTTTTCTCACGTATTTTGATATGTAGATTTTAATATATAATATAAATTCTTGTGCAATTCATGCACCATTTTGGCAGCTGTCCTCTGATTGCTTTCACCCTGTCAATGCCCTTGTGGAATTATGGCCTCCAGAACTGTACACAGTACTCTAGGAGGGGTCTCACTACTGAACGATACAGAAGACACATAGCCTCCCCTTCCCTGCATGAAAACCCCATCACTATGCACCCTAGCTTTCCAATAGCTTTACCAACTGCCTTGTTGCACTGCCCTACCACCTTGAGATAGTCAGATATGATTTCCCCAATGTTTTTCTCTTGCTTGTTGACTGTAACACACATCTTATACACAGCCCCTGGGTTTCTCTGCCCAAGGTGCATGACTTCACCCTTTTTTGGCTTTGAAACCCAGCTGTCACCTTGTAGACTACTACTCTAGATTCCCCAGATCCCAATGCAATCTCTCCACTCCTTTATGGGCATCCACCCTGTTTCAGATTTCTGTGTAATCTGCAGAAAGACACTTTTTCACCTCTGGTTCCATAGCAATGTTTCTCATGAAGACATCGAAGAGGACAAAACCCAGTACTGATCCCGGTGGCACTCCGCTGGTCACTCTGCCATCCTCTGGGATCTGGGTGACTGCTGTTTATGACCACCCCCTGTCTCTATCCTTTAACCAGTTTGATATCCAGCTTACCACCTTCTCTCCAACCCTAGCTGGTTAAATTTCTCTGTTAGTCTGTGTGTCACAGTGTCAAAGGCATTACTGCAGTCCAGATAGGCCACATCCACTGCCTTCATCTGATCCTCCTCCTCCCTAGACACTCACTCAAAGAAATCTGTGAGGTTTGTTTGACATGCACCCCCCCCCCCATGAAACCATGCTGCTGGTGGTCATGTGACTCATTTGACTCCATGTAGTCCATTAGCCTCTCCTTCAGCACAGCCTCCATTAATTTCCCCACAACTGATCTTTTGCTGAGGTTTCGTGCCACCCACATTGGGGCCTCCCACATGAAGGGTGCTCACAGCCTCTCTGCCCACAACCGCAGGTGCCTCCTCTTGGCAGCCCCATCTTGCCAGAGCATCAAAAGGGTTGTTTAGTGGCTGAGGAATGAGTTCCTGTCCTGTGACCCCCACCCTCCTGGAGCCAACCATAATCCAGCCAATATTCCTCCTTGGCACCCTCTGAGCACAATAGTAGCAAAGCAGCATCGTCTCTCACATGATCCCCATTACTTGCTCAGGCTCCCGAAGTTGGCTGTCCATTTCTCCTCTGTTCCTCACTGGATAAACAGATGATGCAACAATGCAAAAGAAAGTTTTTTCTTTTTTAATATTTAGCAGACAGATCCAGTCTGAAAATTCTGCCCACAGGATTCATATCATGATATATGGGGACGTACTTAAAAAATTTGATAGACCTGGCTCCATGGCACTAAGTTGTGGGGCACCAGCTTGACACACTGATGATAAGGGATCAAACCTTCAGCCTACTGTAGGAAGACTGGAGTGGAGACCAACAGAGAGGGCGGTAGAGTGTATGCGTGGGCACTCTCCTAGGCAGGGTGCTGTGGAGAACCACTGGCAGAGCATCACCATGTGTTGTGAGTCAGCCTTGCAGACATAGGTGACCACACATCAAATGGCTCCACCTCTGGAGCATTGACCCGGTGCACACCAGTAGTGTGGGACCCAGAAAAGGGAAAAAGCTCTCATCTTGACCTGCCAGATTATGACTGCCTAGTCCATCCCCACACCACACGCACCTATAGCACACCACTCCTGCACCCCGAACCCTGCACACCTTGCAGAATACCAACACCAAGCAATGCTACTCGCCTCCATTCACCATGGTTAGAGGGGCCCCCCAGTAGGGATAAGTCGAACCCTCCGAAACATAGGGATACTGGGCAACCAGGTTGCAGCAGTGACAGTGAAGGGTGAGACTGGTGGGGGGGGGTGCAAGGGAGGAGCAAAAAAAATAATTTGTGAGACACATACCCTCACACAAGAATCCATATGTTGGCTATAGCACAGTACACCTCCACGCAAACACACAAATCCATATGTTGATTATAGCACAGTACACCCCCCGTACCAGACATCAACTGGTTAGATATCGACAAATTGATAAAACTTTTCCATCCATATACACAGACAGTTAAATTTTGACATTATCATATGCACCACTCTGTAACCCCCCTCTCATCCACCCATAGACTCTTGACTATCAGCAAAATGCTGAGGACTCTGATACACGCACACACCTGAATAGAAACAGATATTGCCCGGAGTATTGCCCACCTTCCAAAACAGCAGTTCAAGTATAATATAAATGCTGCAGTGTGTACATCCTACACTAAAAACAGCCACTCACACACAGGAGGAGCATTCCATGGCAGCACCCTCCCATCACAGTCAGAAAGGTACTGGCTATTTAGAAATCCTTGTAGACTGCAATATGCATCACACACACACACACACACACACACACACACACACACACACACACACACACAGAAAGACATCTGTATCTACACATACAATCACCTGTGGCAGCAGTTAAACATAGCAATCATTCTATGTAACATCAAACTTTCATGCAAATAAAAAAATTGCTGCAGCCTAAGGCAGGCTAGGAGGCATGGAGGGCTGAAGTGCTGTGTGCCTTACCTCCTACCATGTTGATGACCCGAGTATGGAAGCAAGTTTGGTTGCTGGGGATAAGTGTCCAGACAACTCTTCTCTCCCAGGGTGGGAAGGCATGCTGACTCAGCCCTTGGCTGCCCCCAGGTGGAGATCTGTGCGTAGCGGCAGAAGCTTGAGCAACATAAAAGGAAGGGACAGCGATTCCTTAGCAGTTGTTCACATCCTTGCGTGCATGCTTACGTGCCACCACAGCAGGGGAAATAAGGGGCCAAAACTGAAAAATGGTCAACACAGGCTTCATGAAACCCTGCCTGATTGCCTACATCCATCAGATGCCGCCAGCTAAACCACTGGCCAAATTCTGGAAGTGAGTAACTTGGTGGGTGGAAAATGGTCTTCACCTTCTCAGCCCCAACATGTGGGGGGGGGGCAATCCACTGGGGACTTTGGGTTTGGTGGGCATAGGTGAATGCCAGATGAGGGAGGAGGGAACAGGGCTGAGGGCCCATCAGTGTCAACTTCCAAGGCAAAAACTTTATTAAAAAAATAAATAAAAGTGTACAGCAGTATGGTTATAGTAAACCAAAGGGTAGATACCAGTAACCACTCAACTGCACCTTTGCTCTGGTCTGGTCGCACATACTCCCCTTCCCCAACCCCCTTCCCCACCAACTCTCACCCCACTTGTCCTTTGTCCAGCAGTACCCCTGCACTACCTCCCCCTCCACCTGCCTTCTGTCCAGTACACCCACACTACCTATATCCCAGTCCTCTGTCCACTTCCTCTGCCCCCCTCCCTACTCCTCCTCTCTGCCTGCCCTCTGTCCAGTACACCCAGACTACCTCTAGCCCATTTTCCTTCACCACTTCCCCCCCCACTCCCCTCCCCACCAACCTGCACATGCCAAACCCCAACTTGTCTCTCTGTACTTAACTTCTCAGATGGCTGCTCATTGCATACTGTACCTCCACTGGGAAACTGACAATGCTACCAGCTGCTTCATTCATGTATTGACTTGTGTAAACTGTAAATGTATTTGTTACCCTTCCTATGTAAACTCTTTGTTAGTAGTATAACCCCAGTGTCAATTTGCCTGCTGTAATTATGCTGTTGCAACAAAAATGCATCTCCTTAAGTGTTGACGAGGATCCTTTGTAAACAAGCTCTTATCTCAAAGGTTTGTAATTCCGAGTTGTCAATAAATAAATAAATGTATAAAAGATCCCTTACCTGGGAACTAGGGAGCCAGAGGTGGGAATCTTAAAGGGAAAATTACCATTGGACCTGTAGAATAAAACATAGGAAAGAGGTCACAAAGGATCCGTAGTTCTTAGGGAGTAAATAGGAAGGATGGGACAAGTTAGATGTAAAGCAGGGGTTCTCAAAGGGTGATGCCAGCCTCCCTTGGGAGGCCCCAATCTGTTCCAAGGGAGGCTCAAGCAAGTCTGAAAAAGTACTGTATTTAAATTGAGTTTTATATATTTCATGTGAAGAGATGAAGCAAATTGAAAGAGGATAATAGTAAGCGGATTTTATATATTTATTTATTAATAAGTGACAAGGGAAGGTGAATGAGCGAAGGCTCATTTCAGGTGTACCTGGGGGTGGATAGGGAGTGAACACATTTCAAAAGGTAACTGCAAAACAATCAAGAAATACACAATGAACAATAGTGCAAACAAATATGAATAATAAACTAATAATGAGTGGTGGTAATTCATCAATTTGTAGACTGATGGCAGAACAGCCCAAATACAAGGGCTGAGCATGGAAGTGCTAAGAGCAACAGCAGGAAGGAGCAAAGTAATCCCAGAGAAATATTGCTTAAGAGCAGGGAAGGAGGAGGAGAGATAAAGTATGTAGGAAGGTTATTTCATATAGAGAGGAAACAGAGAAAGTAGTCTGACCCATGAAGGTACTCAACAAGGGGTAACAATGGTTCAAGAATGAAAATAGTGGAGCAAGTAGGCTGGCCTGTGGGGGAAAGGGGGTTACAATAAGCTGAATAATAATATTTATTTTATTTATTTGTTATTCAGATGACACCTTTGAGCACAGGAGCTCTCTGTCAAAGGTTTCACATCAGTATAAGACAAATAACTGAATGTGAGCCAAGTATTCAAAGGGGTTTCAGTTTATTCATGGTGTACTACGCAAAGTACAGTATGTTATTTTTCTTTGGTGAGGCCCAAGATTATTTAAGTTTTTTGGGGAGGCTCAAAATCTTTTCCATGGATTTGAAGAGGCTCACTGTGACAAAGTCTAAGAATTACTGATGTAGAGCAAAACGTATCTGATATGAAAGAAGTCAACATCCTCTCAGATCTGTTAAGAGAAAAATAGGTTAGTATGGAGAAAATACAGTAGTGACAGCAGAAAGTGGTTAGATACGAAATGAGTATAGGACAGCTTACGAGTAAAAAAACAAGCATTTTTCAATGCTGAATGTTTGCTTGCTGGTATTAGCATTGGAAATGCAGGAGTTAGACAGATGCAGAATAGGAATGGCAGTGAAGTATTGAACTTCATGCCAACCCCACCTTCATCCTGTAGAGATGGACAAGCATGGGGGCAAGTGTTTGGGTCATCGCCCATGACAGTCATGCCATGTCACCTCACCCTATTCTGCAGACACTGACAAGTGTTGAGGTGTGCCATAGGGTGTTTGGCTTTACAGCCACCCCATTCCATAAGGACATATGGTGAAATGGGTGCAGCATAGGAGAATGGGGTGAAGTCTGGGGCTGAAGAGTCCAAGGTACACCTTGATGCCTGTCAGTGGCAGGGGAATGGGGGTGGGATGGCATGAGCAGTACAGTCAGCAATCCAAAGGCATACCCTGATGCCTGCCAGTCTGTACAGGGCAGGACGTTATGGTTAGAAACCCTAATGCTTCGGAAATTTGTTGGTATTTACACTACAAATTTTCAACATGGCCTTTTTGTGACCCCACCTCATGAAAGCATTTGGGACCTCTTCTCATGAAGAGTGGCAGTGTGATTTTGTTAATGTGTCCCGAATATTGACTTCCAACAGTGACAGTGCCATTCTGCACCACATGTACGAAAACACAGATCGGGCAGGATGTGAAGAATGACAGCTGTATCATCTATAGGGATGTATGAAGACGTGGCAATGTTGAAAAGCTGTAGTTGGGAATATTAAAAATGCTTGCACTTCTGAGCATATGTGAAAACTGTGAAATGCATGTGCGTAACACAGTCATTTTGTGGACTTTCACCACCAAATTTTCAACATTGGCATTCTAGGACCTCTGCTCATGAACAGTGTCACTGTGATTTTCTTAATGTGTCCCAAACACATTTCCCACAGCAACCACACTATTCTGTGCCGAAAGTGCAAAAACACATTACGGCCAGGATGTATAAAAGGACAGCTGTACTGTTCATAAGGAGGTGCAGGAAAATGGCAATGTTGGAAATCTGGAGTGAAAATATTACAAATGTGCGAAGTTATGTGTGAACATGAAAACTGCACAACGCACACTCATAACAGTCATTTTATGGACGTTTGTCTCAACATTTTCAACATAGGCATTTCAGGACCTCTGCTAATGAACAGTGTCACTGTGATGTTCTTCATGCATCCCGAACACTGATTTCCCACAGTGACCACACTATTCTGCGCCGGAAGTGCGAAAACACATTTTGGCCAGGATGTGAAAAATGATAGCTGTACTGTTCATAAGGAGGTGTGGAAAAATGACAATGTTGAAAATCTGAGTGAACATATTGCAAATTCATGATCTAATAAGCGTGCATAGCAACTGTGCAATGCACACTCGTAAAACAGTAATTTTTTTTTAATTTTCCCACCAAATTTGCATCATAGACTTTTTGAGAGCCCACCTCATGAACACTGGCACTGTTGTTTTGTTAATCAGTCCCGAATGGTGATTCTGCGCAGTGACCACGAAAACACCTTTTGGAACCTAATAACCCAATGACAGTGGCTGAATTCATGAGGACGGGTCCCAAAAACATCATGTTGAAAATTTGGTGCCAAAATTTAAAAAATGCCTGAGATATGCATCAAAGTTGAGAAAACCCTATTTGTGCCATTATACAGCTTACTGGAATTTCTTCAGTTCACATTCGGCTTTGAAGAGTGCAGATGTGCTCCCGGTCCACTGAAGATTGTTGCGCCAGGCTCTGGAGGTAAGTATGGAGTGAGGGAGGGGTGTGTGGAGAGGCAGGGTGTGCAGAGGGGTGGGCGTGGGTTGGGGAGGCCACCAGGCTCGACAAGGGACCGTTTTTGCTTTACAGGAAAAAAATTGCAGGACTTTTTTTTAACAGGGACAATTGCATGGACATTTGGCACGCTGGGGTGGACTTCCAGCATGCCAACCTAGTGTCTGTGTGGGGGGGTGACTGTAGCTGATGGGGGATTGGGCACCCATCGGCATATATGGGGGGGCTCAATAGCTGAGAGGGATTGGGACCCCCTTCGGCACACACTTATGTTTGTTCAGGAGGGGACATTATTCAGATGGGGAGTGGGATCCTCCATCAGCAAATCTAACTGGGAGGGGGAAGATTATGCCCATGGGGAGTGGGCTCTCCCATCGGCAACCTTAACTTCCATGGGGACTGAAGCCAATGGGGATTGGGGCCCCGTCGGCAAACATGTACTGTTGTGGGGGGCACATGCTGCCGAGGGGGATTGGGCACCCCCTGGGCACTGGGGGCTAAGTAATATTGTTTGTAAACATGGCAGCAAGCTGCTGCCATGTTCATAAGCAATATTACAGTACCAATGTTCTGCCCAGCAATGACAGGTCGCTCCCTCATTGCAGCGGAATGACTCCTCCTGATTGCTGCGGTGAAAATGTTTGTACTTGGTGGCACTTTTGGAGACCAGTGTCATTGGCACACTGTGCCTCCATTGGTCCACCAGTTCCAAGCCCCCAAATGCAGTACCTCCCTTGGCTGCCACCGTGCTGCACCTCCATGACCTGCTTCTTTCCTAAGCTGTCACATAATGTTTCTAGCACATGCGCACAAGCAAACATAAAAAGGGTACTTCAGATAAAAAGTTACAGTTAGGGAGCATTAGGAAGATAGAGATACAGAGAAAGTGATGGAGAAAGAAATAACATTAATAAACTAATAGGAAAAAGAGAATAGAGCATATTGGTGGGGATGTGTGCAGCAAAACCACTTTCCACCTCCTAGATTGCCTAGTGGTGAGCAAGTAAAGTAGTAGTCCAGGTGGGCAAGTGGGGACACTTTGGAGATAAAGCCAGCATTATTAAAATAAATTAACACTGGTGTTCCAGGGTGGCTAGTGTTGTCCCAGGGATGTGAGGGATTTCAATGATACCCCTAGTGGGCAACATTCCCTGGTGGCCAGTGGCCACTATATTTAAACTAATCTCTTCCCTTGGCCTTGTGATGGTGGGCTCCCTGGATCCCAATATTGTTTTGACAGGCAGCAGGGATGCACATCAACTTCAACTTCTTTCTTTTCTAAAAAGCACAAATCAAAAATATCTAAGCGTTTGTATAAAGATAAAAGCAGCATAAAATCATTCTACACAAATTAAAACAAAAAATAATAAATAATCATTCGTAATCTGAAAAGGCGAGCCTTAGCAATAAATTATCCAGATTCCAAAAAGGCACAATTAAACAAATAAGTTTTCAATGCTGCCTTGAAGCTCCCCATGGTCGGCTACTCCCTTACCAAATGAGGTAGAGAATTCCAGAGAGTTGGTGCCACAAAAGCAACGCCCTTGCACCTGATGACTTAAATCGCACCCTGGGTATCTCCATCAATCCTTCATCGGTAGAGCGGAGTGGGCAATAGGGATGCAAGAGTTCTTGCAGGTAGTGCAGACCCTGTCAGTGTAGGGCATTTTAGGTCAGCAGGCTGACCCTGAAGGTGATTCACCACTGAACAAGCAACCAGTGCAGTCTGTGGAGAAGAGGTGTTATAGGGCAAGATCAAAACAAACCAGTCAACAACCTGGCTGCCACATTGTGCACTAGTTGCAAGTGGTGAAGCTCAACCCCCAGAAGCCCTAGGTAAATGGAGTTGTAGTAATCCAGGCGTGACATCACAAAGGCATGGACCAAAGCTGGAAGGTCATCTGTGAGGACCAGGTGTTTTATCTGGACAATATTCCTCAGATGGTAAAAAGAGGACTTGATGACAGCTGACATCTGTATTTTAAGTGTCAGTCCCTTGTCAAAAATAACACCCAGATTCCTCACTTGATCAAGGTCAGCAGCTGAGTGCCCCTGAGCCAAAGCCCAGAAGTCCATCCCACCTGCCACCCCTCAACCCGACATCCAGGGTCCACCACCAACATCTCGGTCTTGTCTGGGTCCAACTTCAACCAACTAGCACTCATCCAGTCCTGGATCTTGGCGATGCAGTTGTTAAATACCAAGATGGAATCATCCTACCTGGGCACAAAGGACATGTAGAGCTGAGTATCATCCACATATCAGTGGAAACTCAGCCCATTCCACCTCACAATGTCCCCCAATGGCAGCATGTACACTACAAACAGTATGGTGACAACACAGAGCCCTGAGGGAACCCACACAGTAGGGACACCGGGCAGAGAAATAAATCCCTGAAACCACTCTCTGAGACCTGCTGGTAAGGTATGAGTGGAACCATCTGAGGACTGTTCCTGACAGTCCACAGATGACCCTCATGTGCTCCAGAAGCACATCATGGTCCACAGTGTCAAATGCTGCAGAGAGAGATCAAGGAGAACCAAGATGGAATGGGTCCTCTGATCTCTCGCTATCAAGAGATCATTTAGTACCCAGACAAGCACCGTCTCAGTACTATGCCTCTTCCTAAATTCTGACTGGAGAGGATCGTAGATGTCGTGGGTGGTAAGATGATCCTCCAGCTATAGCACGATCACCTTCTCTATAATCTTTCCTACAAAGGGAAGATTGGAGACAGGCCTGTAGTTGGCGGGACAGTCCAAGTCTAGAGGATTTCTTCAGGAATGGGATAACCTCCACCTCCTTCAGGTGTCTGGGAACACACCTGTCTCTAAAGACCATCTGACTATCTCTGTTAGGACATGGCCGATGACTTCCACACACTCCACAAGGAGGCATGTTGGACCCAGATTTAAACCACAGTAGGTTGGCTGTAAACTCCGGATGATCCTCACAACATCCTCGATTGCCATCTGGTCGAAATCTGCCAAAACATGTCCAAGGGCTGCAACCTCATGCTGATCAATGCAATCCCTATTAGAGCGAACTGCACAGACCTCAGTTCTGATG
The DNA here is from genome assembly GCA_016271365.2 of Neoceratodus forsteri. Classification (NCBI taxonomy): domain Eukaryota; kingdom Metazoa; phylum Chordata; order Ceratodontiformes; family Ceratodontidae; genus Neoceratodus; species Neoceratodus forsteri. Next base: position 126,390,352 of record CM028136.1, on the reverse strand, counting down.
CTAGCAATCTTATCTGCAAAGATCCAAGCAAACTCATCACATTTCTCTTGTGACAATAGTCTCCTAGGCTGCAGATAGGCTGGATTGCACAGTCTGTTGACAGTCTGGAAGAGCTGAGCAGGTTGATTCTCTGCAGCAGTTTTTTCCCTGGACAGGAATTCTGCCTTCTTATTGGAGATAACAGACTGATGCTCTTATTAATGAGACATCAGTCTAAGTTTGTCAACATCCAGACCTGATTTCCACCAGTGTCGCTCCAACGTTCACCCCACTCACCTCAGCTTCCTCAAGGTCCTATCAATCCAAGGGGACCAAGGGCGAAGAGTGAGAGGGCAAACATGAACAGGAGCAGCAGAGTCCAGTGCCTCCACCACAGCCCTATTATAAACTTGTAGTAGATTCTCTGGATCTGTGCTTACCCTTGGCAAGCTTGATAGGTCCAGTGCCACCATTAGGCAATTTGGGGTCAAACCCCTCAAAGGGCAGAACTGGGCCATCTTCACAGGGGCAGGCCTATTAGGGGGGAGCCATAAAACGGAACCTTATGATGTAATGGTCAGACCATCCCACCGGCTCCACCACCATGTCAGAGGTCTACATCCCCAGTAAGAAGACCAAGTCCAAAGACTAATCAAGAATATGGGTCATAGAGGTATTAACATGTGTGAAGCTCAACGAATTCATTATTTGGAGGAAGTCCTGACCAAATTGTGAGAGTTCATAATCAACCCAGGCTTTTGTTGTCCCCCAGCACCATCCATCTGGGGAAGCCCAATACCTTATCAACGATGAAGTCTGAGACTTCCTGCAGAAACTGCTTCTCATCACCTGGTGGATGGCAGACGAGAAGGAATCTGCACCCAACACCCACGCCAATGATACCCTCAAAGGACTTGGGCCCCTCAACTGGTACATCAATAAGGCCCAATTCAGTTCTAAAACAGATCACTAAACCCCTACCCCTATAATCCATCCTCAGGTGGTGAATCACTAAATAACCAGATGGAACAGCTGACTATAGAATTAGGCTAGCATTCTCATCCAGCCAGATTTCTGTAATGCATGCCAGGTCCGATGACCCCACAAGATCAGAGATCACTGCTGTCTTGTTTTAATGAACCTGGCATTGCATAACACCACCAGAGTAGGATGAGCTGCCGGGGTCAGCCGTGTTAGCTGTCCACCCAAATTGGAGCCCTTGGGTATGGGGACAGGGAGGACCCTTCTCCAGAACCCATTTCACCATAGGCTGCCTCCTGGGCCCTACCACACCAGTCAGTCCACCACGCTCCATTCCCCCTCCAGGTCTGCTATCCCTGGCCCTGCACCTCTTCCTCATGGTCCCCAAAGCACGACACCACAGATAAACATCATTGGGCAATGTGGGGCTGTCAGAAGGCAGGAGGCCACAGAGCTCAGAGGGGGACTAGCACCTAACCGGGGGAGCTCTCAGCCAGCACAAATCAAAACAACTGTCAGCCCACTCAGCAGTAGCTATAAACAACAACAATTGCCACAAATACTCAAATAAATATATATAAAATTCTATATTCCACCCCCACCAATCCCCCCAAAGCTTAAATCACCACAAATACTCAAAATATATTTTATATCCCCAGCCCCACCCCACGGCCCCAAAAAGTAAATTGCAGCACAACACTTTAAAGTCCAGAGACATTAAATAGTTCAAAATCCAGACTGGGATAATACATGTCATGTTAAAGGTCAATGTCATAGACAGGAAAAACTTCCACACCTGCCTGTTCACCCTAGATTGATTCAAATGCTGTGCTTTCACCACAGCAATCCAAGGGAAAAACAGTGGATATAGAGCTCTCTCATCACCTAACCAGGAATAACTGACTATCCAGCTGAAACATTGCAAGTTGAAATAAAAGCTGAAAGAATGGCTCTCTAGGTGCCCAACAATGTAATACTGTCCAAACAAAGGTTCCAGTGGATTTTTTTTTTTAGCTTTTGTTGACCACGTAAGTGCACTAGACGATCTCTTGCCTATTTATAGGCATGAGTGGGGGAGGGGGGTCAGATGAATGTCAACTGACCTTGAACCAGATTAAGTTGGTGGTATTCTTACTTAATGTTTCTATCCTAATCACTTGACGTCATTCAAGGGTCCTTCAATAGTTCCTTCTAAAGGTGAAATATGCCTGCCGACAGGATAGAAGGCCAGGGCGTTCAGCCACTGAAGGGTCTGGCAGGGTCGGAAACAGTCCTCCGACACCCTCTTATTTGCCTGCTCTGAGTAGTTAGGAATCACCACCTCCCAGCAGTGAGACCCCAACCCACTTTGTTAACTGCCCACCCCCACCTAGCCACCCAATCTGCAGGCTCCGATGAAGTAAAATTGGAGGAGCTAGAAAGATGAAGATCCTAAGCGTAGTACCAGGACAAGACCCCCACTTACCCTCTGCTTTGTAGAGAGCCCAGGGCAGGTCACCCAGAGGGAAGGGCCCCAGCTGGGCAACACTGCACCAGTGAAACCCCCCGGAAAGCCCCCAGGTAATCTCAGGCACCACACCCTTCGATGTACAGCTTGCCCCCCTTTACCCTCAGGTAACTACCCCCTAGACTTCCACTCCTCAGACAGTAAAAAGGGGGCCTAGTCAGTCACCAGTCCTAAACACAATTCTTCTTGCCACAATAGGTCCCACAAAAGATTGGAACTGACTCACTGACCCACTCATTTCCTTCACAGCGAGTCCCAGGGGCAAGAAAGTCACTTTGCTCTCCTCTTTCTTCCTAACAGAGTTCTTATCACTTAAAAACAGTCTCTCCCTTTCGAAGACTTCAGCTCTGAAGTTGAAACACAGGGCTCGCAACCACTCAATGGCTCCTCTCAGACGCTAATACCATACCCAAGAGAAGCCAAGATAAATCAGTGAAAGAGGTCCGATGGAGTTTCCACAATTTCCAGAAATGAAGAAAACAATGAGAAATGAAGAAACAGGTCACTGACATAGGGCAACTTGAAATGCAGTTAAAAACAAGCAGGAGTAACAGCGCACAGCCATCTGTCAGTCCTGATAATCCTTCAAAAAAAAATGCAGCAAATAAGCAACCGGTATTTTCTCCGAACGAAAACCAAAACCCCTGTCCGGTGTTCCCTGACTGAGCTGCTTCACTGTCACTGCCCCACCTAAGCTAACAAAATGAAACTATAAAATGACCGAAAAGAGAACCAAGAAAAATAAAGTAGCCCGAGTGACCACGTCAAAAGTGAACTTGCCAGTGGGTGCTCTGTAATCCCAGCTCATATGGAGCTCAGGCTGTTGCCTGCTCCATATGGGTGGGAGAGTGGGGACAGGAGTTTGTATTGAGGTGAAGGAGGCTAGTGTAGTAGTGCCTCCCTCCACCCACCCGCTTCGGCATCAAACACAGTTTTCTTGAGGGGCTCAGAAGCAACAGCAGCATAAGGAGGCACAGCAAGCCACGCTCATGGCTGTAATAAAAGTTCCTAGCCGAGGGTGGAAGGTGGCAGTAATCATGACGGAGCTGAGTTGCACTTTGACACTTTTTTTGATTGTTAATGCTTTTTTCTTACTTTTTCAACATGAGAAAACAGGAAAGCTTTTGATTAACCAGCCAGGCCAGTGGAGGGGGGGGGGGATGCTGGTCCATGGACGAGTGCTGGTTAACTAGCCCAGTGTAGGCTTTTGATGCTGGTCCAGGGCAAGTGCAGTCAAATAAAGCTGCATTAGTGGTTAAGTTTAAAGTGGCTGCATGCAGAAGGCAGAGGCAAGAACAGGGCAGGTGCTCCCCAAAGTGAGCAACAAGAGAAACCATACCCAGGCCCACTAAACTCATCAAACTCTCTGTGACCTTGTAATGGAGACACTCTTGTAGCTCCTGCAGCATGCCAGATGTATTAGTGGCTATGCCCACTATCTGCATGCAGACTGTTAACTGGCAAAGGAGGAGCTGATGTTGCAATGACGGGGCACTCCCAAATTGCAGCGGTGAATTTATTTTAAGTTGGTGGCATGCTTTAAAACTGCTGTCATAGTCAGTGTGCTCACTAATTTTGTGCCAAACAGACAAGCCCAAAAAAACACTGCCACCATTCACCACAACACTGACACACATCTGAAACCTGCTACTACCACAATATGTTTCTGGCGCATGCACAGAAGCAAACATAAAAGATTACCAAAAATGTTACAGAAAGTCACTAACTTAATACTTTTCTTAAACACACCAAAGTAAACAACAGAAACCAAAAAAATGAGAAACTACTCACTACAGATAAAAAATGATGAGAACAATAGAGTGAGAATAGCAAAATTGAACACAAAGCTCCTGCTTACACAAAAAAGCTCTGAACCTTTCTAGCCTGCCTTGTTTTACAATATACCTACCCGCCCCACCCCACTGCTTCACAGACTGAAAAAACAGAAATCACTACTTTAAAGCAAATAATCACTGAAAAAAATATAAACAAAAAATCCCAAATCTAGCAGCACAAGGACTTCTAGAGCACTTTGTGAGTAATTTGGATCCATAAAGGTCAGTCTGAGATGTTTTTAAAAAGTGTTTCCCCTCAGACAAGCACGCACAGACTTCTCTCCTACTCCCTCTTCAAAACACTGCACTGAAGACAGCTTCCTCATGATTTACAGCTTGTTTCAGCAACATGTGACCTATGAACCCATAGTACATTGCAAACTTAGTTTCTGAACCAAACTTTGCCAGTGAAGTCACAAACTTTGCAAGTCTGAAAACTTTGCCTATGTTCCAAACTTCGCTGTTGGAGTTCCCAGCTTTGCATTTCGCAGAGTTACCAATTTTCTGTGAATCTGAACTTTGAACAGTGAATGAACTCTGCGAAAATTAGGCGATTTTGTGAATTAATCCACACTGTGAAGTTTTCCAATTTCGCACATCACTATACAGTAGACCCCCACCTGGATGAAATGTAGTGTTACAGTTTCCTGCATGACAAAAGAGATTAACTGCCATTGAAATTGTCTTGTGCCATCAGTCACTCTGCTGCAGAATTGGGTTGCATCCTGATGAACTTCACTGTATAGTATCTGGATGCTGTTTAACATTAATGGAGAGGCTGTGTATGCCAATTTTTGCAACACCTTTGGTCCTTCTTATTAATCTACATGAACTGTCCTCCCTCCTTTCCATACATTTCATCTTTTTTATGAGATTGTTTCTTATGCTGTTTTCCTGTTCATGTATTTTATGTTTTTCTTTCCGTTTCTCTGAAAAATGTGAGGCTCCTAAATAGCAGATTGGATAGGGAGACCTATTTGTGGCATGTCAACAGTCTGAGTCTTTGATTCATTTACTGAACTACTAATGAAAGGGTTCACTCAATCCTGATTTAACTGGGAGTCCTTAACAAACTGTAAATGACATGAAACTGAGGCACTTACTATGTATATTAACCCATTAGTTCTACTATCAAACTGGAATGTCTCATAGTGGACGGGTAGGAGTAGAGGATGTGGCACCTTGAGCTGTGCTAGCCCTTGTCTTGGGAAATTGTGCATTTCTGCAAATCCTGAGTATTACAGGACTACCACTTAAATTTCTATCTGTACTTACAGGTGGAGAACTTTACTACTGAAGGGACAATTAACCCCATCAGTGACAGTTAAACTTCAAATATTAAATCCAATCCCCATAACCTGATTACCTGGTTATGACAATCAAAATCAGGTAAAGACTTTTATTCTGTGACCTATTTTGAGCATGCCTGAGTGGTAGTCAGTTTTATTTATCATTCTTTCACTTTTAGCTGCATGTATTTTATATAAAGTTTAATTTATAAACAAGTAAGCCAGTATACAACACTGTAGCAAAATTATGTTTTTGGTTGAAATACAAAAGGAAGGGGAATACAGTTATCGTTCACACCCCACATCCATTTACTCTCAGGACTACAGTTCTGTCCTCCTACTGTTTCAACTGTTGGCTCAAAGGAAGTCATGGGATCCTTCGTAGATGGTATGCTGATCAAGGGATCTGAGTTAAGACACTATTGTCATGGATTGCCACTGACTTTCACTTTCTTTGTCGCTTGAACACATCACTTACTTTTTGTATTAAATTATTACATTTTGTCTTATTCGGGTGATACAGTATAACATTCAGACAAACTCAATAATACACAGAGAGACAGTACAGTAAGCCCATATGGTTCCATGTGGATCAGATCATTCAATACAGTTGAAAAAGTGGACAGTTGAACACCACACTTATTATTTAAATTCAGCCAGGCACACAGGAATTAGAAGTTAGATCATGCACATAGGGAAGAGAAATCCTGAAGCTACCTATAGGTTGGGAGGGGAGTTGCTGGAAATCACAAGGGAAGAAAGAGACTTGGTCATCATCATCATCATTTATTTATTTATTTTATTTAATTTTGTTGATCCAGTATACCCACTGGTCCTAGAAGTCCCTTTTTCAGGGGCAACCGGGGGGATACAGATGGTAAGCAACTGAAATTGAACCAGATTAAGCTGTTGGTGGCATTTTTAGTGAATGGCAGAAATTTGGCCAGGACACCGGGGACATTTCCCTACTCTTTTTCTATAAGTGCCATGGGATCTTTAGCATCCACCTGAACTACCACCAGTCCAGACAGATGGGACCTGCTGTTTAACGTCTCATCTGAAAGACTCATCCAGTTTGCAAAGTTCAGATATAAAAGTGTCTGGATACAGTTTTTAGACTGAAGATAAACTGGTTTACCATTTATATAGCTATCTATCATTTTGTATTCATAACTGGATATAAAGTACCATAAAATAGCTAAACATGATGCAGAGAAATCTAAATTTTAAAAAATATCTCCAACAAGCGAGAACATTATCTTGACAAATCAATGCAATCTCTGATAATAATGTAACTAGGAACTGGAACAATTTTACAACATTTGAAACTCCCACGCTAGGAATTTCATCCACTTTATGACTCTTAAAATATCCACCCAATGTAACTAGGAGTTGCATCCATTTTATGACTTTTGGAAATACCAGATTCAACATAACTCGGAAATTTGCCAGTGTTCTGACATTTGAAAGTACCACCCATAATCTTTGGACTTTGCACAATTGGTTTATGTTTCTATATAGTCCTGTATATGAACATACATAAGAACATACAAAGAAGCCAGCAAAAGAAGGCCATTTGGTCTGTCTAGACTGTTCATATTGCAGGGTCGACAGCCTGAGCTACTGACATTGCCGCCCAACTCCTCCCATCCTTTCGATCTTCCCCACCCTTTATTCTTACCTTCTCCCTATGTTTATCCTATCCTCTCTTGAAGCTGTTTACTGTCTTCAGTGAGACTACCTCCTGAGGCAGTGCATTTCAACTGGCCACCACCCTTTCAGTGAAGAAGTGCCTCCTGACCTACCCCCAGAAAAAGACTGTATCCCCTTTGGTTTGGCTGCTATTTAGCTTGAAGAGACTCTCCTTATCCACCTTGTTTATCCCTTTCAAGTACTTCAAGGTCACAGTCATGTCCTCCCTCTCCCTCCTGTCCTCCAGGGAATACATGTTCAACACCCTCAACCTCTCCTCATATGCTTTACCCTGCAGACCCAGGAACATCATTGTAACCCTCTCCTGGACTGTCTCCAGCAGTTTAATGTCCTTTGTGAAGTTTCTGCACCAGCACTGAACTCCATACTCTACATGTGGCCTCAGCAGTGACTTACACAAGAGCAGTATATCCTCCTCTGTCCTACCACTGATCTTTGTAGCTATACATCTCACCATCTTGTTTACCCTTGCTGCTGATTTTTTGCACTGCTAGGAGTGCTTCATGGCACTAGTAATTATCACTCCCAGGTCCCTCTCCTTCTCTGTTGGAAATACCTGGATCCCTCCCAGGTAGTACTCTGTCCTGGAAGCCCTGGCTTCAATGTGCATAACTTTGCATTTCTCAGCATTGAAGCCAAGCTGCCATTTCCAAGACCACCTCTCATCTTTTTCAGATTATTCTGTGGTCCTGTATCCCTTTGGCAGTGTCCACCCTCCCACAGAGATTGGTATCATCCATGAAAAGGCACATTTTGCTCTTAATGCTATCCCCAATGTCATTGATGAAAACATTGAACAACACCAGTCCCAGCACTGAGTCCTGCGGGACCCCAGTGGTAACCTCTCTGATGCTAGATAATGCTCCCCCCACTACCACCTTCTGGATTCTATCCCTCAGCCAGTTTCCCACCCATCTCATCATCTTCTTCCCATCCCTGAGATCTGAAAACTTCCTAATCAAGTGCTTTTGAGGTATAGAGTGAAAAGGCCTTGCTGAATTTCAGATAGAGGATGTGTACTGCTTGGCCCCTGTCTAGTACTGTCTTAGTGACCCAGTCAAAGAAGTGCATTTGATTCATTTGACATGATATCCCCCCTATAAACCAATGCTGCCTTGCATCTTGGAGACCATGCACCTATAGATATTCTACCAAACTTTTTTTAAGTATGGTCTCCATGAGCTTGCACACAATTGAGGTCAGACTGACCTCTCTGTAATTCCCTGGGTCATCCTTGAGGCCACTGTTGTGGAAGGGCACCACATGTGCCATACTCCAGTCCTGCAGCACCACACCCAACTCCAGTGAACTATTGAACAATCCCACCAGTGTCCCTGCAAGCTCCTCTGCTAGTTCTCTCAGTACCCTTAGATGTACTCTATCCGGGTAGTGTGATTTGTCCACTTTCAGTGCTAGCAGCCCCTCCTTCAAGCTATCCTCCTCTATCACAACATACATGATCCCCCCACCCTCAGATTCTTTTTCCTCCTAAAGGCACAGCCTGTGCTTCTGTCTGGTGAAGACAGAAAAAAAATATTCATTTAATATCTCTGTTTTCCCTGTTCTCCTCCACCCACTCATCTCCTTTCTTAAGTCTAACAACCCCATTCTTCTTGTCCCTTTTCTCGCTTATATAGCAAAAAAAGCCCTTCTCCCCTTCTTAATTCTCTCAGCTATCTGCAGTTCCTTTTGTGTCTTAGCTCATCGGACTTCCTTACTTGCCACAGTTGCCAACCTTAGGTAATTCTCCCTACCCACCTCTCTCCATCTTTCTTTTCCTATAGGCTAGCCTCCTTTCCCTTACTGCCTAGGCAGTCCCAGTACTGAACCAGCTGGGTGCTTTGGTCCTTAAGTTCTTCACCCTGAGCCTAACCTTGAGTTATTCCCCCTAAGCCTAAAAATAGTAAAACTATATAAAAGCAGTATGTGCATATGACACTGATCTCCCTAAAAAAGTAAGATTGTGCAAAACTGGTCAACACCTTTGATAATCCATCAGTGCTCTGAGTTGTTTGGATTGTTACTGCCCAATTATTGTGCATTGTAAGGCTCACTTTGTTATTCACATCTTAAAAGTTTCCACAAACTGACTATACTGAGTGGTATGGTGCCAGTTTTTGCCTTCTTACAGAACATCCAGTTTTTGCCTTCTTACAGAACATAAGTAGTCTATCACTAGTGGGAAAAAATATAAATACAGATTATCAGTTAGGAAATAAGTTCTGACTTAGAAAAATATATTTTGTTCTAATCAATGCTCTGTCACTCACTGGAAACTTTACAGAAAAGGGTAACCAAGGTAGAGCTAGGAGGAATTTGTGAATTCCGCTTTCACTGAACCTTTGCAAAATTTCTCAAATTTCACATTTTCTGAACTTCCACCTTTGAGGAAATATGAATCTACTGAATGTGTTTGGTGAATTGTTGTCCTGTTCCATTGAATATTCTGTCTGAACTGCAGAATAATACACATGAACTGCTGAATGATAGTTTTGAGGAATTTTATTCAGCAGTTTAATGGCTCATTCTGCAATACATGTAACCATTCCACAGTTCAGTGATCAGTTCTGAGGAATTTCTTTCTGCAGTATAATAAATGAATCCACAATTCAAACATTCATTCCACAGTTCAGTGATTCACTGGACTGCAGAATCAATGCATGAATGGCAGATTAATGTACAGTATTACACTGCAGAAAGAAATTCCACAGAACTAACCACTGACAGTGATTAATTCTGTGGAATGTCTTTCTGCAGTTTAATTCATTAATCTGCAATTCATTCATTCATTCCAGCATTCTAAATTGGAATTTCTCCAAAAGTTGTCAAAGTACATTCTGAAATTTAACAAAAGTGAAATTACAGCTTTCGCCAAAATACCACTGGCAGAAGTTTAATATTACAGAGCCCTAATGATGATCCTGGACCAGCAAGGCACACCTATGAGGACAGGGTCAGGGGGCTCAAAATATACTTTCTTGAGGACAGAAGGGAGAGCGTGGGACATGGCTGAGACCTTCATGTACATTTAAGGCATAAATAGGGTGAGCACCAATGACATCTTCGGCCTCAGTGGAAACAAGACCACTAGGGGTAACAGCCTAAAGCTGGTGGGGGGAAGATTCAGGAAGAAGAAGATGAGTAGGCACATTTTCACTGAGAGGGTGACAGAGAAATGGAATGAGTTGCCAGAGGAGATGATATCACCAAAAACAGTGGACAGCTTCAAGAGTGATTGGGCTGGGGTGAGGGGGAAAGTTGCAGATAGAGAAAGGGAGAGAGAGAGAGAGTGGCAGAGGGGTTATTTGAGAGGAGTCAAGGGGGACATGGGGGGCAGTACCCTCTCTAAACACAGTAGGAAATGCACACTCAAGCTGACTGGATAGACCATAAAGTCGTTATCTGCTGGCTCATTCATATGTTCATATGCCACACTTTACTTCATTCTAAGATGTGCTTACAAAATACTCAGAGTGTTCTTGAAAATTTGTTACACCTAGTTACTTTAAACACATGTATTTCTATTACGATATTTCTGTTTTAAGTGTGCGACTATTTATTTACAACCATTAAGACAATATAATTAACTATCTAAACAGTGGAGCATGACCCCATTATTCTATTTAGGCAGCAGAGCAGAGGTTTTACAAAATTTCTACCATGGTTGACAGAAGAACCATACAGAAAAGGAGTATAATTTTAGCTGAAATATAGCAACATAGTAAATGACAGCAGTAAGGACTGCTAGGTCCAACTATTCTGCTCATATTCCTTGCCTGTATCAGAGGCTGCTGACCTTGCCTGGCCATTGGCTTTTGCCCCTCTTCCCCACCACTAGTGTTCCCTTATGCCTATCCCAGGCATTTTTGAATCCCCCGACCGTGCTAGCTCCTTCTACCTCCTGGTGTATGTTATTCCAGATGTATCCACCATGTTTTCAGAGAAGAGAAACTTCCTCACATTCCCCCCTTAATCCTGCCCCCCATCTAATCTTATATCATGCCCCTTGGTCCTTGTACTGCTCCTATACTGAAAGATGTCACCAACTTGCACTTTGTTCAAACCCTTAAGATACTTAAAGGTTTCAGTCATATCTCCCCTCTTCTGCCTCTCCTCCAGTGTATACATATTGAGGTCTCTCAGTCTCTCCTTACATGTCTTCAGGTGCAAGCCCTGTACCATCTTAGTTGCCCTTCTCTGGACTGCTTCCACCTTGTCTATATCCTTAGAAAGATGTGGCCTCCAGAACTGTACACCATACTCCAGATGAGGCCTCACCAGTGTCTTGTAAAGTGGCATCACTATCTCCCTTCTAATGCTGGTGATACCCCTGCCTTTGCACCCCATCATGCCACTGGCTCTCCCAATCACCTTGGTACACTGTTTGGCTACCTTTATGTCATCTGAGATGATTATCTCCAAATCCCTTTCTTCCCTGGTAACCGTCAGTAACTCCACCCCATCCTGTGCTTCTCTGCAGGGTTTCTGCACCCTAGGTGCATGATATTGCACTTTTTCACATTGAATTTCAATTGCCACATTTTGGATCATCTTTCTAATTTACCTAAGCCCCTCCTCATTCTTTCAATCCCCTCTGGAGTGTCCACCCTGTTGCAGATCTTGGTATCTTCTGTAAACAGGCAAGTACTTCCGAAGTGTCACTAATGAAGACATTGAAAATGACTGGTCCCAGGACTGATCCTTGAGGCACCCACTGGACACCCCCTTTCTAGATGTAATCCCATTTATTAACACCCTTTGCTTCCTGTCCCACAACCAATTTCTAACTCAATTCTCCAATTTGTGTAACACCCCCAGACTACCCAACTTGTTTACCAGCCTTCTGTGTGGAATGGTGTCAAAAACCTTCCTGAAATAGAGCTAGAGGATGTCCTCCACCCCCCTTCAATCGACCGCCTTTGTCACCCAGTCAAAAAAGTTTATCAGGTTTGTTTAACATGGTCTTCCTGCTGTGAATCCATGCTGCCTCGGATACTGCACTCCACTCTATTCCAAGTGCTTCACAATCTTTTCCTTATGCAGCACTTTCATGATCTTTCCCAACACTGAGGTGAGACTGACTGGCCTATAGTTATCTGCTTACACTCTTATGAAGAAGGACTACATGTGCCCTGCTCCTGTCTTCTGGAAGTTCTCCTGTATTGAGTGACTCAGTAAACAGAACTGCCAGTGGTGCTGCCAGCTCCTTCCAAAGTTCCTTTAGTATCCTGGGGTGTACACCATCATGCCCCAATCCTTTGTCCACCCTTTGTTTTGTGAGTTCCTTAAGGACTTTCTCCTCTGTAAATGGACTAGTGTCAATCTCCCTCCCCCAAATGCTTCAATTGTCCAGATGTGGTCGCTGTCCCTCCACCTCCTACATGAATACAGAGCAGAAGTATTCATTCATAGAGATGCTTTATCTAGGTCTCCCTCCACACACACACACCATCCTCCTCTCTGAGTCTTACAATCCTTCCCCTGGCCTTTCTACTTTCACTGATGTACCTATAGAAAGTATTGTCCCCTTTCTTTATTGTCTGTGCCAACCTTTCCTTTGTTTTTGCCTTTGCACTCCTTACCACCTTTCCAGCCTCCCTCTGTCTCTCTAGGTACATTGCCCTATCCTCAACCCTCTGTGATGCCATATATTTTCTGAAAGTCACCTTTTTGTCCCTAACTTTCTCTGCCACCTTCCTCAAGAACTATAGTGGTTTGCTCCTGCTTTTCCCTTCTTTCTCAGCCTAATGCACTGATTTGTCACCTCCACTATGGCTCCATTTTTGTGTGCCCACAGCTCCTCAACCCCCACCTCTCCTGCCTCCTTTCTCACCAGGGCTTCTTTGATCTCCCTCCACATCCTTGCAAAATCTACCTGCCTGAAATACTGGACCCTTCCCTTTGTATGGCTCACCTGTGTTGCTTTCTCTATGCTGAACCACACTGTATGGTGGTCACTGAACCCTAGGTGACCATCTACCTGGACTTCTTTAATCCTGTCCCCATTGGTCAGTACACGGTCCAGAACTGCCTTGTCCCTGGCAGGATCCTGGACCAACTGCCTGAGTCCTAACCCCTGCAAGGCTTCAATGATGTCTTTGTTCTTGGCTGAGGCTGCTGGTGGGAAGGTCCAGTACACATCTGGTATGTTAAAATTGCCCAGCAGCATCACCTCCCCTCTAGCTGCCATCTTGCATATTTCCTCCAGTAATGCCTTATCTACCTCCTGCCCCTGCTCTAGAGGCCTATAGATCACAACTGTGTAGATTACTGTGCCATTGCCTGGCTCAAGGGTGACCCACAGTGCTTCGGTCTCCCCCTGTCTACCCTGAACCTCTATTGCTTTAATACCTTCCCTGACATAAAGTGCCTCTCTCCCCCCCTTTCGCCCCTCACCATCCCTCCTGAACAGAGCATACCCTGGTACGTTCACCTCCCATCCATGGATTCCAGTGTACCACGTCTCAGTTATTGCTACCATGTCCAAGTTTGCCTGTGCCATCAAGGCTTTCAAGTCTGGGATTTTATTCCCCCGACTGCGTGCATTTGTAGACATGGCTGTCCATGTTTTGTTTCGTGTCCCCTTAGTACTTCTGTCATTGCCTTTTTGTCCCTTCTTTCCAAGTCTGGCTGATTTCTATCTCTTTCCTACCTCCTTCATACCTCCTTTGTCAAGCTCAGTTATATTTGTTTTTGTTTTTTTCCCTCCTTCTCCATGGCACTCTCCATCAGGAGGGAGCCCCAGTCCCATCTCCAGATGTCCACCATCTGATGCTGACCAGCTACACCCAGGGGTTATCCCTCAACAGCGTCAGTGGGGGGCCACCACAATGAAGACTGCATCCAGTAGAGTGGTAGGCGTCATGACTATTCAGGGGTGGGACCTACAAGCTCCCTCAGTCATCCACCATGAGCTCTTTCCACCTGTTTTTTCTCCACTCAGATGTAGAGCATGCAAGTGTGCCAGCATCGGTATGGCACCTGCTCCTGTGCATGCCCTGTCTCTGACCAATTGTCTGCAACATCAGTGTGCCAGCCCCAGCCTCTGCTAGGGGCTAGGCATGCACCGACAACTGGTCGCCCCCTCCCTAGAGAAGGAGAGCTGTCCCTGGGATGTTCAATCCTTCTCCTCCTCTGAGAACCCTGGCAGCCTGCGCTCACTTCTGAACACAGGTCACCAGCATGATTCAAGGTGTGGCATCCAGCACCTCAACCCTCAGCACCACCAGGCCTCTCAGTTATATTTGTCAACAGTTTTATCTGTCTAGCTTCCCTGATTGCTTCTCTATCCTACAGGGGTGGGCTACTTAATTGTCCCTTCTCCCAACTGCCCCCCCATTGATTAGTTTAAATGCTTGCGAAGAAGGCATTTAAACTGTTCATTGGGGACCGAAGAGTCCTCCCTGGATGGATGCAGGCCATCCCTCTTGTACATGCCCACACTATTCTGGGTGGGTCCCCAGTCCTTAATGAAGCCAAAACTCTTTTCTTTGCACCAGCCCTTCAACCAAGTGTTGAACAGTCTAAAGTGGAGATCCCTAGCCTTCCTCCTGCAGTGGACTGGCAGCACCTCTGAGAATGTTATGGATTCTGCTACCTCCACAAGGAACCTTCCCAACACCCTGAAGTTTCCCACACCTCTTCCATGTTCACCTCATCTCTGGCTAGGTCATATCTCCCCAGATCCCCAATGCGGATTCTCATTGTCTGCACCAGAAATAACAATTGAATAGATACATAAGTAACCCAATTACATTTGCACATTCAGATATGTAACAGATGCATGTATTGTTCAGTGACTGAGGGGAGCAAAGGGGAAAGCATAGTAGTGAGTCTACATAAGGGGAAGGATGATAGACTTCTTTTAAACCCCTGGCATGCATCCTCCTGCTTCATCTCCATTTGCATGTAACTCTGTGCTGCACTGTGAAGCCTGCCAATGTGACCTTCCTTCTATTGTGATACTGGGGAGAAGAGAGTTCAACCTGATCACTGCCACCAGTCTGGATTCTCATTGTCTGCACCAGCAGCATATACCCACTTCCCTAGGATGTCAACGTGATGCCTGGACACAGAATGGTGGCACTTGTCACAAACCCACTCAGTAGGTCAGCCCTCTACTCCCAAAGTGCCAACATCTGAGTGCAATCTTGTGAACAGTTAACAGAAACATGGTAACCCTCCTGTCTGTTTTGGGGGTTTGAATCAACCTTTGGTCTCAAGTCTTGGAGGGATTCAAACTGTGAACCTCTTGTTAGCCTACCCAATGCACAGGCTTAGATAATTCTGTCTTCGGGGGGCCAGATATCTTTGCCTACAGACACCTAACCAGGTGTACAGAAATTAACCCTTACAAACTGTAATAAAAGACCTCAGATTAAAATGCTTACCTTTTTCCAGTTTGGTATCACCATTCAAGCTTATGTACATTGTCTGCTTTAACCATATATACTTCACTTGTAAAAGAAAAGAAAAATCAAAGAAAGACCAAGTAGGTTCTAAAAATAGAGTTTTACTAAAATAGATAAAAATATGTAACATGTAAATACAGAACCATATATCACAAAACATACAAATCTTTTAAAAGAACAAGATTTTAACAGTGCAATTCATATTACAGTACTTAGATTTTGTCTCTCACTCTCTCTACCTGTATACTTGCTTAAAGTGCTCAAAGATGTTTCTTTGTCAGAGTGTAGATAAAAATCTCTCTGCATGAGGTCACCTAGCTCTTCTCTGTCAGAATATATAAAAACATATATCTATATAAAAGCAGGATGTATTTTCCAAGTATTAAATTATGTAACCTCAGCATAACACATTTTCTTCAAATGACTCTCTTTGAACTTATGATCAGCTTCCCCTTTCCAGGACATCAAAGTATCTTTTATGACTTCACACTAAAATGACACAACCTGCTTTTCTTCCTCTAAGCGTTATAAAAGTTTATGCTGTATCTTGGCAGTTAGGTATCTTCTAGCCTGTAATTAACTTCTGGCCTTCCAGGTAACACCTTGTATCTAAAACCTGTGTGTGTGTGTGTGTGTGTGTGTGTGTGTGTGTGTGTGTCTCACATGCTATCTCAGCATTTCTCAGGAGACATAGACAATAACACATTTTTATATTACAAAAATAATACAGTGATCAGAACTAGCTGTCCAAGTGTCACAGCACTCAGTAGCAATAACAAGCAGAGTGAGAAACAGAGCGGCTATTTTGTGTGAGAAATTGAACTGAGGCCCAGTATCTACTTTCTGTAGCATGGACCTACTGTATGCACTTTGATATATTATATTATATTATATTATATTACATTACATTACATTACATTATATTATATTATATTATATTATATTATATTATATTATATTATATTATATTATATTATACTAGACTATGTTATGTTATATTACATTACATTGCATTGTATTGTACTGTATTATATTTATAACAGTTTATAATGGTTTGAAATTGTGTTACACTTGTACTTGGCTTGTGTTACCTTTTCCCATTACTTTTTTGCAATCATGGTAAAGCAGGAACTTTTCTAGGTGAACAAATTAGTTAGATGGTGGTTTTAGAGCAGAGAAAGTGGGTTTATCTGATTAATTTTATAGTACATATATCTCTCTCCAGCCCATTCCAAGAATTACATGGTTGTCATTCAACAAAGAATATAGGAGGAATCAGGGACCAAAGAGATTAGAGAATGGATTTTTTTTTTATTTACTGTGTTCAGAAACTACTAGGGTAGTGAAAGGGATTTTCTTATTTACTAAGGTCATAGTGCCAGATGGGAAAGCTGTGATGAGACAGGGAATACCAATATGCAGGAAAGAAGTTGTTCAAGAGGTTGGTGGATGGATGGGTGTTTCCCAGCACAGTGGATGATCTTCTAGTGTTGGACTTCTCAGTGAGGGAGGGAGCTGTTTCCAAGCACCGGTGATGGATTTCCAATGCTGGAGTACATGATCATGGGGAGTGTTTGTAGTCAAACACTAAAGATGGGATTCCCATGCCTACTCTGCTAACTTTGGTTACTTAGGAGTTAACATAATTCAGTGTTAGTACTGTGCAGAATTTTCAAATTCTGAAAGAACAGAATTCCACAAAATTTTAAAATATTCTGCTCAGTTCTGTAGACTTACATTGGTAGCAGAATTCCAAAATTTTTAAAGCAAAATAGATTTTTGTGAATTAGTAATCTGATTCTACATAATCTATAGATTCTTGTTCAGCAATCCATGGAAAATGATTCCACAGTTTATGTAGAAATTATTTTTTGGAACTCTGCAGAATTCAAAAAGAAATTCTGAAAAACATTTCTGAAGCAAAATTGCCATTACGCATTAATTCTGCAAGCAACATTCTGCATACACACAGTACTGTTTAGAGTATATCTGCTCTTGTTGATATTTGCAAGACTTTTTTTCTTTTCCAGTTCATTGCAGTACTGTACTATATCAAGATCTTTAGCATCGTACCCATTAAAGAGATGCTTGATACCATAGATAAAAGAAGTTTTAGCACCAGATTTTCTTTCTGGAGAGGATAATGAAATATCCTGTTCATTATCCTAATAAATCATATCCTGTTCTCCTTGAATATCAAGTGAAACTTATGAAGTATCATGTTCCCAACTAGCCCAGATATAATGGGTACATTTTCCAGATAAAATGGAAATCTGTTTTTGAAAATGTATCTATGTCAAACTGGGTACTGTCACCCCACTATCTATATCACTCACTATGTCTGCAAATACAGGAATCTGGGGTTACTTTTAAAGGCCTGTAGTATAGGTATAGTTCAGGAAGCATAGGCAGACCAGGAGAAGTTATTAAATTTGCAAGTAGCACTTTATTATTATCAATAATAATTTGGGCTGGCAGATAGCATAGATGATAGAGGAACGAGGTGTGAATGAGCTTGGTACATACAGCAGACTAGACCTGAGTTTGATTCTCACAGTCTCCACTTGCATACTGTGTGACTCTGAGCAAGTCACTTAACCTCCCAGTGCTCCCAGATCACCCCCGAAAACAGGCACTTGTGCCTAGTGGGCCTTACCGGTTACCAAAGACTAAAACAAAAAATAAATAAATAACAATAAAAAACAATAAAGATGTAAAGGATAGCTCTTCACAAAGGCAGTACAAACAAAAATCCTTCCTCTGAGTCTCTCTCTCTAAAATCTCAGTCGCTATCTAAACCAAACAAAACATTGCTCTCTTTATATAAGATGTCTTTGCCTGGCAGTTTGCCCTCTGCATCCTGTTCTTGTAAGTTTCATCTCCTGTTTTTCACAAAATGCAACAAGACTTGTTTTCATTGTCCTTCCTGTGACAGGCCAGAAGAGTACATTTGTCTTCATAACAGGTTCAGTCAATTAAGGTATCCTGTCCCAGAGCTAATTTCCATTTAATAATTCTGCAAACAAGCTTGTGAAGGTCAAAACACAGCTAAAGGTTAACCCCTTGTATTGCAGATTGCCATTTCTAAAACAAACCCAGATAGCTTTCTGCATTAATTCCCACAGTATAATTATATACATTTGCAAACCAACAGATCCCAGTTTCACATACAGATCCATATATATATATATATATATATATATATATATATATATATATATATATATATTTATATACACACACACACACATATATATATATATATATAGGTTGAGTAGGCAGTTGAATGTTAAACCCCAAATTCTGCACATTAACTTTGCAACCAATAAACAGATTTACTCAAAATCTGGAATGTGTAATCTTGTATGGTAGATCTCTTGATTTGCCAGGTTGTGTTTTGGTCAGAGGTACGGCTTCTGCACAGCGATGCGCTGAAAAAAGCATTTTTTGCCATTTTTGACATGCTTTTTGCCCACCACACTGCAACCACACTGTTTAGCATTTTGGTCTGAAATGTACAATGTAGAAAGAGTTTGAGTCAAAGAACAATCCAGCATTAGTTTGGTAAAAAAAAATATTAATCCATTCAAAAGTTATTTAATTTTTAATTTTGGGGTTCTGAGCGTGCTCAGTTAACTCCAAGATTTATATGTATGTTTCATGAAAGGAGATTGGCCTCACAGTCAAGGATTTTGTCAGCTCATGAAAGGGGATTTAAAAAATTCCCCACCATGAGAAAAAATTCCTCGTCCGTGAGCAGTCAACTTGTTTTCATTTTTTCCACCTAACAAAATGTCACAGCTTCCTCCATGGATGACTTCATAAACACATAAGGCATGGGTTTTGTTCATGGTGACACCCTTTACAAATTTATACCTTGGTTTGCTTCATTTTGGCCAAAAATGGCTGTTTCAAATTTTAAAATTCTTCAACCGCAACTCACTTCCAATTCCCTTTCGCACGCTGACAAAATCTCAGTCCATCCCCTTTCATGAGGTAGCAAAATCCTTGACTGTCACTTTGTGACCAGATGGCCTTTTTCTCAGATGAGGATTGACTCGCAGTCAAGGATTTTGCTGCCTCATAAAAGGGGATTGGCTCGCGGACTGAGATTTTGTTAGCTCGCAAAAGGGATTGGGTTTCTGAATCCCCTTTTTTGAGCTGACAAAATCCCAGTCCTTGAGCTGACAAAATCCCCGTCCACCAGCAATCGCTTTTTGTGAGGTATCAAAATCCTTGACCATCACTTTGTGACCAGGTGGACAAAATCTGATTGGCAAGCATTTCTTGTGGATGGCGATTTTGACAGTTGGCAAACAGTAATTGACCTCATGGTTGGGGATTTTGCTACCTCATGAACTAGGAATTTTTTAACTTTCAAAAACTTTCCCACTGCATTGTAAATTAACGGTTTGGTCTTTTGACTTGAAATTTGCAGGGTATTAAGAGGATGCCCCAGAGATGTGAATTATACTATTTGGGTGTTGAAAAGTTAATTGGTTCCATAGAATGGCATCTTGAAATTCTGATTTTTCCTTAAGGATAACATTGTGGTGCCCATAGCGACTTTCGGCACCCATATTTCGAAAATGAAGTGAGATACGGATTTTTCAATAGTCATGGCTTTGATCAGATTTAGGTGACCTAAGCCAAAAAAAAATGAATTTGGAAATCATAGATTATGATTGCAGTGGAATTTTTTCTCTAGGTTGTACGATTACTGAGATATTGGCAATTTAGTGTTACATGGGTTCCTTTTGAGGCCTATTGGGCTACTTTATTGCTCCGTAGTTATGTGTAAGTGGGAGTGCAGGGCCTGGAGGGCCTGCATTCCCATAGACACATATCATTATGAACAAATGGGCAGTTTGGTGGGAGCCCGTCTTCTGGAGCACCTGGGCTGCCACCAGCACATACCAGTTACCAAGTACATTACACTGTAAATAAATGGTTTTGTCTTTTGGCTTGAAATTTACAGGGAATAAGGCGGGGGATCCAAGAGATGTAACTTATGCTGTTTGGGTGTTAAACATTTTATTGATTCCATAGATATGCCATTATGAAGTTGAGATTTTTCCCATCGGATAACATTGTGGCACCCACAGTGCTGTTTGGTGCCTGTATTTTGGAAATGATGCAAGATGCAGATTTCATCTGATTATCTTTTGTGGAGGTCTCACTGTCATGATTACAATGACACTTTTTTCATAGCTGCTATGGTTGCTGAGATACTGTATTGGCACTTTAGTGTTACAAGGGTTCCTTTTGAGGCCTATTGGGCTACTGTAGTGCTCCATAGTTATATGTAAGTGGGAGTGCAGGGCCTGGAGGGCCTGCATTCCCATAGACACATATCATTATGAACAAATGGGCAGTTTGGTGGGAGCTCGCCTTCTGGACCACCTGGGCTGCCACCAGCACATACCAGTTACCAAGTACATTACACTGTAAATAAATGGTTTGTCTTTTGGCTTGAAATTTACAGTGAATAAGGCTGGGGATCCCAGAGATGTGACTTATACTGTTTGGGTGTTAAACATTTAATCAATTCCATAGATATGCCATTATGAATTTGAGATTTTTCCCATCGGATAACATTGTGGCACCCACAGTGCTGTTTGGTGCCTGTATCTTAGAAACAATGCAAGATGCAGATTTCATCTGATTATCTTTGGTGGAGGTCTCACTGTCATGATTACAATGACACTTTTTTCATAGCTGCTATGGTTGCTGAGATACTGTATTGGCAATTTAGTGTTACAAGGGTTCCTTGCCCTATAGGGCTACTGTGTGGCTCCATAGTTATGTGTAAGTGGGAGCACAGAGCCCGGAGGGACTTCACTCCCACAGACACATATCATTATGCAAAAATGGGCAGCTTGGTGGGTCCTGCGCTCCCACCAACACATGCCATTTGCTAGTTATATTACACTTCTTCAAAAAGTAAGGAAATTCATTGCAAAAAAACTTCATTAATGCACCAGTTAGGGTTAAAGTTACAAAAGTGGGGAAATGAGATATTAGGGTTGAGCCCCTAACCCTCCCACCACCCCACCCCTCATCTTCCACAGTCTGACAGATGCCGGGGTGTGCCATGGGATCATGAGGCCTAACTCTCACACCGTTCTCCTTTACTGTAGCACATCAACCTGTTTACACATGCAATGGGGTGAGATCTGGGCCTGATGACCCCATGGCACACCCTTTCGGTCTATGGAGGATTGCAGGTGGGGTTGGGGTTGGGGCTCAACCCTAACAACTCATTTCCCCACTTTTGTCACTTTAACCCTAACTGATGCATTAACAAAGTATTTTAATGACTATGTGTGTATATATATATATATATATATATATATATATATATATATATATACACATATATATATATATATATATATACACACACACACACACACACCCCACACACCACATAGATGCAAGGGAAGAAATAAAGAATAGAAACAGTGAGTGAAGGAAGGGAGATAACATGGGGAAATTGTGGGACTGTCAGAGTGGCCAATTCCTAGGTGCCACAGGAAAGATTTGATTACACAATCAGACAGTCAAGAGACAGAAAGGTGAGAGAATAGGAGAGGAGAGGACAGAACTGATCCTTTCTAAGTGTCTGTGCATATCAAATGGGACATGGTCTTACCCAACCTTGTCACAGGGCCCAAGATTAATTATACGATGCTGAGAAGTATAATGTTACAAGTGCTTTATGTGGGTATACTGTAAATCTGAACAAATTGTGAAAGGCGTTAAAATATGTTAGAAACATCAATTGAATAAACCTCTGACAGTACTTGTGCTTGGGTGACTTTAAAGCCACAGCACATGTCATAAGTCATTCACATGAAGATTTATGGCACCCTCTAGCATTAGTTTTTTTGGTGTACATGCATCCCATTGCTATGGAGACAAGTTGTTTCTAGATAGAATTTAAAATATGATCTTTCTCATGGTTCCTACTCCAGGCTGGATTATGTTCTCATTAGCATTTCCCTCTTTTCTGGCACAATAGAAGATGATATTGATCCTAGGGTACTCTCTGATCACTCTGTGGTTTGGCTTTCACTTGTTCTTACTTCTAATATGGCAAAGGATACGATCTGGAAATTTAATAACCAGCTGCTATCTGAAAAATTTCTGGTTGACTGGATCAAGGCTCAGATCACCTTATTTGACCAGCAAAACTCGGACTCTGTGGGGAAAGCTGATCTGGAGTGGGCTGCTTGCAAATTTTTTATCAGGGGGGAGCTCATTCATCTGGTGTCCAGGCACAAGAAAGCCCATGTCTCTGCCATGAATGAACTCCTTCAGCAGATCACCACTATTGAAAGCAGCCTATCCCCTCACTCTTCAGAGGAGGTCTAACAGAAATTGACAATCCTGCAGAGCAAATATGCTAATCTGGTAAAGGAAAAAGCTGAATATGCCCTGTTAAAGACTAAGGTGAGATACATTGACCAGGGGGAAAAGGTGGGCTGCCTACTGGCTCTCCAGTTGCAGCAGGTGGAGCCATCTAGGTTGATAACATCCATTAAAGCTATGGATGGGTCACTGTTGTCTCATCCTAGAGAAATTGCTCAGGAATTTGTCTCCTTTTAAGTAGAATTGTATGGTTCCAGACCATCTTCTACGTCCTGCTCTGAACTCCTATCCAATCTTCAGAAATGCACCCTCCTATGTCTAACACAAGTGCAGCAGGCCTTTCTTGCCTAGTCCATATCCACATCAGAGATCCAGCAGGCTGTGACAAGTCTGTCACCAGAAAAATCCCCAGGCACTGATATGTTTACTTCCAATTTCTATAAAACATTTCTGGAATAACTGCTGATCCTTCTTTCATGTTTTTTTTGCCAGTGTTCACAAACATGGTATATCAGAACCTGAGCTTCTCGAAGCTCTTATTGTAGCGCTTATGAAACCGATAAATCCCCAGACACTATGGGCAACTATAGATCCATCTCCTTGATAAACTGTGACATTAAAATTCTGGCTAAAATCCTAGCCACTAGAGTGCTTCAAATGTGGGAGGGTATCCTTACCTGTGAGCAGATGTGATTTGTTCCTAACAGATCCTTCCCGGATCATTTTTGGAAGCTGTTGCATATCTTCTCCATGTCCTAGGGATCAGACATTCCCATGGCTTTAGTTTTCCTGGACACAGAGAAAACTTTCGACAGAGTGGATTGGACCTTCTTGTTCATGACCCTCGAAGCCCTTGGCTTCCCGCAGTCCTTTTTACAGTGGGTGCAGACTGTTTTCCTGATGTCAGTCTATGCAGAAGATAGTCTGTTTCATCTCACTAATCTGGATACCTCTCTCCCAGCCACATTGCAAATCATTGGGGAATATGGCACATTCTATAATTATAAGCTTAATCTTAACAAGACTGAAGTTTTACCCCTTACCACAATGGTTAATAAGCAGGATGCAATGTCACTGGGTATGACCTGGTCCCTTCCGGTCTCTCAAACATCTGGGTTTATTTCTGGCTAAGGACTCCTCTCTCATGCATAAGCTTAACTTGGAGGATTTGGTGCAATGGATTCAACAGGACCTACATCGTTGTCAAGCTCTTCCCTTGTCCTTGTGGGGTCGTATCTCAATTATAAAAATGAATGTGTTCCCCAGACTCTTTTATCCTCTTCATATGTTGAATTTCTGGTTACCCCTGAAATGGTTCAGGAAAGTACATCAGATAATTATGAAATTTATATGGCAAGATAAGGCTCCTAGGAAGGCGTATAAGAAATTGGAAGCTCTGAAATATATGGGAAGTATAAACTGCCCCATTTCTTGTTTTACTATCTCTCTAGCCACTTCGGTTAACTGCTTCAGTTTTTTTTTCCCTGTTCCCTGGGTCATCCAGCAGGTTATAGGCCTCCCTGGCTGGATCTAGAGATCCAACTATTGCAGCAAAATGGTCTTGCATTATCCTCTCTGCCTTATCTCCCCTGGGCTAGCCTCCCACTTGGGATTAAAGAATCTGTTATGGGAATATCTTTGAAAGTATATTCACAGTTCTGGGCATTGATAAAATTCCCAATCTCTAAATATATCTCCCAGCCCATTCTCTGAAATCTGAACCTTAAGATTAGGGGGCAGGTAATCAAGTAGGAGTGGCTACCCCAATTGAAGCCGCTAGTGGTCCATGACCTGTTAGATGCCAAGGTGTTAAATTCTTCATTTGGCCTAGATAACAAATACTTTTTCAAGGTATTTAAATTAAGGCATGTGCTGTTACAGTGGTTTGGCCAGGGTTCTTGGACCACTGATTTCTCTGGTTTTCTCTCCTCACTTTTTCCCCTGTTCTCCCAGAAGCACACAGTATCTTCTTTTTATGGAGTACTGTTTTCTCAATATATCCCTGACATTAATGGAGCTTCTCCATATTGCGACCAAGTATTTCCCATCTCTCCCCAGCAACGGATAGGTATCTGGAAGAGTACCTACTGCTGTATAAGACAAGACAGATTGTGGCTCATGCAGTTCAATATACTGAACAATATGTATTACACCCCACAAATGTTGGCATGGATGAGGCAGCTGCAATCACCCAGCTGTACCAGATGTGGTGGTGAAGAGGGTTCCCTTTTACAAATTTTTTGGTTCTGTCACAAAGTATCCTCTCTGGAAGTTATTTGAAGATAGAGCTGATCCCCTACTAGGTATACTGGAGATATGTATTTTAGAGGATGTGGCTCCCATCCCGGTATTAGAGCATAGCTACTTCATGTCACTAATTTTCCTTTCCTTGAAAATGATGGTCCTCAAGCACTGGCTAGATCAAACCTCAGTTTCTTACAATGAGTGGTTGCAAGAATTGTTGTCTAACTTGCACGTGGAACATATGCTTGCCTGCTTACATCACAATCCCCAAAGCTATGACAGAAAATGGGGGAAGTTATATACATTGTATACGGTGGGTGCTGTTTAAGTGTAGTTTTAGGAAGATGGAGGGTTGGCTGTTATTGGTGTATATCACCCATGCCTATTTTCCCTTTTATATACAGTAGTCTACCCTGTACACTTGCATGCTTCTATTTGGAATTCTTAATGTTACAACTAAACATATACACATGGACAACTATATAACATTTCCCTAACCATCCAGTAAGTTACACATCATTTTAGGACATTACTATCTGTACTACAGCGCTTAAAATATGCTCTTTAAAATTATCTAAACATGTAGATACTATAGATTCGATGACACAATAACAGTACCACTGTAACTAACCCTGGAGTTTTGTAAGAGATTTATTTACATTTATACAATAATAATTACTTGACAGGAAAGATCTGTCTGTTTGAATAGATACTGCCTAGAATCTCATAATTCCCTTAATCTATACTCTAAGTACAAACAAATCTGAATTTACTAATCTAATATATTTCTTGAACAAATAGATCATAGGATGCTGATGTACGTGCTGAAAAGGGTAAGATGTTTCAATGTTTTGATGCTTGGTAGCCCAGAGTTCGTTCACCATGTTTATTAGTAATTTTGGGAGCATAGATTTTTTTTTTACATGAACTGATCTCCTAGATTTGTCGATTGTTTTTTGTTTATTGAATAATACAGCATTAATATAATGGTATGGATAGAACGTATGATATTCAAAAATAGTTCTCTGCCATGAAATGAGTCTCTTCACTGATGACTCCAAGATGGGAGCAGTAGTTGAGGGGGAAGAGGGGAGGCTGGCCCTGCAAGGGGACCTGGACACCCCGGAAAGCTGGGCTCACACATGGAAATTAAATTTCAATATCACCAAGTGCAAGGTGTTACATTTGGGTGGGGAAACCCTAAACACAGGTACACCCTGGGAGGGGAGACGCTGGAGGCCTCAACAGGGGAAAAGACCTAGGGTCATGGTGGATGCATGTATGAATAACTCTGAGTAGTGCAGGAGAGTGGCTAGCAAGGCAAACAGGATGTTGGGATGCATCGTAAGGGGGATCACCTCTAGGAGCAGGGAAGTGATTCTGCCGCTGTACAATGGACTGGTTAGACCACACCTTGAGTACTGTGTACAGTACTGGAGACCACACTTGAAGAGGGACATACAGCTCCTGGAGAGGGTACAGAGGAGGGCAACTAAGATGATACGAGGACTAGAGGATTTGACGTATAAGGACAGACTTGAGTAGCTCTGCCTGTTTTCATTGGAGGAGAGGAGAGACGGGGGGACATGATTGAGATCTTCAAGTACCTCAAGGGAATAAATAGAGTAAACATGGAGGGGGGTTTTTGGACTAAAGCAGGAAGGTATCACCAGAGGGCATCGTTTGAAGTTGGAAGGTGGAAGGGTGAAGGGGGAAAAGAGGAGGAGGTTTTTCACTGAGAGGGTGGTGGACCCTTTGAATGCACTGCTTGGTGAGCTGGTTCAGAGATCCACAGTGAAGGGCTTCAAGAGAGGGTGGGACAGACACAGAATGCGGATGTACCAGATAATGGACTGGCCCAGGGGGGTTGGGATGAATGATAGGGGTTTCTGGAACACAAAGGGGGGAAGAGCCTCTGCACCCAACTAGAGATCTGAGGTTCAAGCAGACTCGATAGACCATAAGGCCTAATCTGCTGGCAATTAGTATGTTAGTATGTCCTTGTATGAATAATATCCAGGGATTGCCACTGTAGTTTGTTCAGTAATTTACAATGGTGTGTTCTGAATTTGCATCGGAGGACATACCTTGCCAGGTTATAATATACTTTGCCTAGTTTTGATAATAAATGTTTGCTAGTTATGTGGTATATGAGTTCTCCATAAGTTATTGCAGGCATAACTAGTTGTTCAGCCACAGATTTTCAAGCACTTTTCCCTAAGCACTTTGTTGTCCTACGTAGAACTACTATTTTTTTATTTGCTTTATCTATCAAGGTGTTCACATGTACTTTAAAGGACATTTGAGCATCGAAGATTAGACCTAAATAGGTATACTGATCTACCTGCTGTAAGAAATCTTTATCATCTATTTTAATTTGAAGTTTTTCTTTTTGTTTTGGTGCAAAGTGTAATAATCTAGTTTTTTTTGTATTAATGATAAGGTATGTGCTGAAAGCCCCCTACTGGTTTCACCACTTCTGCTAGCAATCTATTCCAGGTTTCCACCACTCTTTCAGTAAAATACTACTTCCTCACATCCGTCTGAAACTCCCCCCCCACCAGCTTCATTGTGTGCCCTCTTGTCCTAGTACTCTTTTTCATTTGTAAGAGACTCCCCTCCTGCAACCTGCTCACTACTGTGTGCTACTCATAGATCTCTGACATATCCCCACTCACTTTAGTCTCTTCCAGGGTATACATTTTGAGATCCCTCAGTCTCTTGTTTTAGGGCTTTTGATGCAACCCCTGCACCATTTATGTTGACCTCTTCTGGACTGCGTCCATTGTGCCTATGTCCTTTCTGAAGTGTGGCCTAGAGAACTGGATACCATATTCCAGGTGGGGTCACAGAAGTGAGTGACATAGTGTGTTTCAATTAATCTATAATTAGGATTCTCTAATGTAAACACCAGATTCAAGCAGGTCCTAGTATTCCATCCATTTCAGAGCCTTAATAAGGATGGCTCTTGATAAGTGGTGCAGCAGCACTGGAAAGCTTCACCCTCAAGAGATCCATCAATGTTTTATCTCATTGCATGACTCTATACATTGGACTTTGTTTATTTTGTCATGAGATTTTCTTTGTCCCATATCTTGTTTCACACTTATGTTATCCAGTCTGGGACATATCACTTCCTTAACAATTAGAATTTATTTATTTTTTTATGTAATTAGTCCGGTTTATTCTATTTGTATTTATCGAGTAGAATATATATTTTGTATAGGGAACATTGAGAAAGTAATGTTTTTAATATTGTGATTTGTTGCACCTGTCTGTCTTGAAACCACCCTCTGATGTCGTAATTGAGGGACTGTATAATGAAGGTCTGTTTGTTCATACACCTTTACCCTTGAAAAAGCACCTGCAGGGGTATTAAATGCTTCCAGGAGGTGTTTTTTTTTTTTGAGTGGCTACTAACTGGCGACTGTACCTCATTATCTTTGGTGATATGCCCTCTACATTCAGCACTTCATAAGTTTAATTAAACTTTATCTTTTGCATATCATGTATTTCCAATGAGTTTGTTGCAGCTTGTGAGGGAGGCTAGTGTGATGTCTGTTAGTTTTCTTCACTTTTGATGAAATCCCTGTACCATTTTAGCTGTTCTCCTCTGAACTGCCTCCAATCTGTCTATGTTCTTTCTGAGATGTGGCCTACAGAACTGGGTACCATACTCCAGGTGGGGTTTGTCAAGTGAGCGATATAGTGGCAACACCACCTGTCTCCAGCTGCTGAAGATATCGCTCCCTCTGCATCTCAGTATCCCACTGGCCCTACCGACTGCTTTGTCAAACTGTCTTGACATTTTGACATCATCAGATATGACAGCCCCAGGGTCCCTTTCTTGCTCAGTAACTGTCAATATCTCTCCACCACCATCCTATACTCAGCTTCTGGGTTGCTATGCTGTAGGTGCATGATTTTTGCACTTTGTGGCCTTGAACCCCAAATGCAATGCTTTTGACTGCTCCTCAAGTTTCCCAATGTCCCTATGCATTCTCTCCACCCCCTCATGAGTGTCAACCATTTCACAGATTTAGGTGTCATCTGCAAAAAGGCATGCATTCCCTTTCAGTTCTTCTGCAATGTCACTTATGATGATACTGAAGAGGACTGGCCCCAGTACTGAGCTCTGCAGCACCCCACTGATCACTCTCCACTTTTTAGAGTGAGTGCCATTAACCATCGCCCTCTGTCATCTACTCATTAACCAGTTCCTTACCCAATTCATCTCTTTGACTGCCACCCCTAGGCTGCTCAATTTCTTTATCAGTTTCTTGTGTGGCACAGTATCAAAGGCCTTGCTAAAGTCCATACAGGCCTTGTCCACTGTCCTCCCGTGATCTACTTCCCTGGTCACACAGTTGAAGGCATCAAGCATTTATCTGGTATGACCCCACATCCCCATGAATCTGTGCTGCCCTTGAGCTTGCAGACCATTGGATTCTAGATACTCTACCAACTATTCCTTCAAGAGGGTTTCCATTAATTTCCCAACCACTAATGTGAGACAGACAAGCCTATAGTCACTAGCAACTCCCTACTACTACAGTTACAGTGAGGGAATGCATCTGCTTTACTTCAGTCCTCCAGAACCATGACTGTTTCCAGTGTGCTGTTGAATAAGGTAATCAGTGGGGTGGCTAGCACCTCCCTCGGTTCCTTTTGGGTGTATTCCATCCAGTCTCAGAGACTATCCCATTTCAGATCTGCAAGTCTCTTCAGGACTCTCATCTGAAAATAGACTTGTGACCCCCCATTACATTAGTCATATATTTATTTATTATGCTTTTATAACCATGTGCTTTACCTGAACTAGACATTTCATACAAACAAAAGTCCATTTTGCACTCTGTGCAGCACACTCCAGGGTATGTGCCCATAAGTGAATAATGCACATCTGATAATTTGCAGCATTCAGCTATGCCTCATGCCTGGCAACCAAATTAAGTATGTATTATTCTCTCAAGACTACATATTTTGTCAGCGAGAGGTACTTTCTTAATTTAAGGACACCTAACTCACTAAAACTGGTAATATGCCATTTGAAAAATAGAAAAATAATTCATACATGAAATGGGGACCTTTTGAATTATATGATTAGGTACAGCACTTTGTATATCTTGTTTAAATGCAATCTTTAGGATTCAAAACATTTAAATAACAATAACGTATTTTAAAAATTGCATGACAATGGATCCCTAAGACTGGGCAGATGCTAAGTGTAATGAAGTTAACAAGGCAAGAGCGCATCATAGCTCTCCCATGAAGCAAATACAACACTTGTTATGAAGCAAAGGCACCACTTTTTATCATCATTAATATTCCTTGTTTGTGGGCAACAACCTATTAGCAGATATTTTAATTGTCTACTAAAACACCTAATAAATCAGCTACTTATTGTTTAGTTTAGAAATAACATTGTGCCTCCCGATAAAATGATAAAATGTCTTTTCAGTTTTTTACATTTCATTTGGCCAAATGCATGGTGATGCACTGGATAACTAACCTATACCATAGATTTCATCAATCCCTTACAATGAGGCAAACATCAGGAAATGGCAAGGGTCACTTATGTTATGACATGAACTGCTGAACTACAAATACCACTTTACAGTTTACGACATCCTTTGTAACCATACAAGTTCTACAGGTAGGTGGTGTTGCCAATATTCGCAACAAGGACTGTGAGAGTCACTATGCTTCTGTGGTAACCACCTTCCCCACATGATCTTTGTTTTTAGTGGCTGTACTGAAAGGCATGCAAAAGGGTTGGAGATGCTTCTGGCCCTGGAAAAAAGCATTGCCATGTGGGTAAAGGCAAGTACAACAAAGTCCCAAATGGCATAAATTGTGCACCCGCAGCTGCCAGTAGTCATAATAAGGGTGTGTCTGAATGTCACAAATTACTTCTCCTGGCATCCTTAACCATATAGCAGTGCAGAGGTTGTGGGAATGGACCAAGGAGGCCATGTGAGTCCAATAGGTGTGACACTGGTGAATGCTGTGAGGGCCTGTCTGGCTCCCTGCTGCATTGTATTTCAACTTAAGGAAGCTTATGTGCTAGATACAGGCTTCAAGAAGAAGGTCCAAAGAGTACACTATACAAGCTAGGTTGTGGCTGATCTTTTTAAGTCTTCTCTTCTATTTATTTGACATCATAAAGTCAAATTGTAGGTACAGTTCCTGCACACACCTTGGTGGGCATTGTTATAAACAAGTCACATAGGAAAGTGCTGCAAATACACATAAGAGCTTCACTTGATCACTGTTCATAAATTTTCTTGATTAGTGTTCACAAATATACTTGATTACTGTTCATAAATGTCCTTGTTTATTCACATGTTTGCCATAGTCTATCACTGCTATGTGATATTGGGACCCTGCTCAGAAAAACAAAAGAATGCATTTCTTTTTAGATTGCTTTTCACTATTTTCAAGTTCTTGACAAGAATGGCACTTTGAAGATACTCATACTTTTAGATGCCAAGAGGGTAATTGCATGCTTTGTGCTCCAGTGCTCCATGTAGGGCCAGGTGAAGCGGTTTTGATTAAAACAAGCTAGCGAGACTCCTACACCTTGGAATTCTGAAATGAGCTGAGAATGTGAGTGAGACAGACAGGATGACAGAGACAAAGAAATTAAGCTGCTTTTTTCTCTCTGGCAGGTAGAAAGAAACTATTTTAGAAATGTAATTTCCACTTTTTTATAGTGCAATAATGCTTAATATTTGGAACAGAAGTCAGTGTTTACACACAGAATAAAACAAGGGAATGGATGCTATGCAATAGAATGAAGGCTAACAATTCAAACATACTGTCCCACCAAACATACTGTTTCATTTAATTTCAATTATTTGGTCATTTCAGGTACATACATGCAAGCAACCTTATCAGTTTGGTACTGAAGGATTTAATGTTAGCATCAGAACTTCCTGTGGACTTTTCAAGTTTTATTTATTATTTAGAAGTGGTAACTGGGTAAGACAGGCTGAACTAGAAAGCATTTCCAGGTGGGACACAGATGACGAGACCACAAAGGAAGTACTGTACAGGCAAAGACAGTTCTATACAGTATACAGTAGAAATATAGAAGTGCAAAAGGGAACAAATAAAATACAGCAATCCACAACAGACATATTACATGTTACATTTTGCAAGGTAATAATGTTGCAGAATGGCTAATTAAAGGCAAAATAAAGCACAAGGAAGGCCCCGCCACTGATGTACAAGACTCTGGAGATCCAAAATCTTAATGTTGTTTCCTTTTGCTGCTTGGGGAGGGGGCTTTAGGGTAAGCAACCCTTATGCCACATTCCCTACATTTATAGCATTAAGTTACCCTAACTGGTGCATTAACATAGTTTTTGCAATGAATATATGCAATATACATATATAGGACAAGGTACAGCTTGGTTCAGTCTAATGTGGACACTCTTGACCCCAAGTAATGACAGGCAAAAGGTGTGCTTTGGAATTATACCAGGATTCCCCCACTATAACTTATGCATCCGATTGGTGTCCAGCTGTTTCCCACATGGACATCCTGCATGTCCCAGAACATTTTCCCCAAACAACTCCCAAACAATCCATCCATGTAGCTCTTCAGAACAGCCAGGTTCAGGTTGGATAGGGCAAACAAGCTTGGCCAAGGCATTAGGAGAATGTTGGGAGGGCTCTCTGACACTGCCATTACATGGAACTAAATCATAAAGGGTTTTATGGCAAATGAGCTCCATGTACAGATCCATATATCCTTTAATAATATAATAATAATAACTTTATTAAATATGGTACCTTTCATAGTATCAAGGCACTTTACAAATACATAAAATCCAAGAAATTAAATTAATATCAATAAAATCACAGAATTTCAAAAAAAGCTTTGCCCCATAGGAAAGTCTTCAGTGCCTGCTTAAAGCTCCCCACTGCCCTGCACTCCCAGAGCTTTAGTAAATGTTAAAGTGATTCCCATAGTTTCACTAGGGAAATACTTTTTGAAGCACCAAGAAAACTATTAGGCATGATACCTGCTGTTTTACATGGTCAGACAATCGTGTTTATACAGAGGTTTTTCTCCCAAGCCTTGCTTATCTCTTAGTGATATACCCTGGTCTGACCCATCAACCCATGTCCTCCCTTGGATCTAGTGCTACCCCTGTGTTTCCCATGGCTCACCTCCATGGCAGGGGCTCTGGAGGGAGGGCTATCCTCCCCCCCTGTAGCAATCCACTATGTTAACTAGGATCCAGTGTCACTGGGCACTCAGACACTATGGAGACTAGGAACCAAAACCATCATAGAGATGGATACAGCAACAAAATAAAGCCTATGCAGTTAAATCTACTAAATATATTCTTTCTAT
Source organism: Neoceratodus forsteri (assembly GCA_016271365.2). Lineage (NCBI taxonomy): Eukaryota > Metazoa > Chordata > Ceratodontiformes > Ceratodontidae > Neoceratodus > Neoceratodus forsteri. The sequence continues at coordinate 126,356,651 of CM028136.1, read as the reverse complement.
AATGAAACAGCCTACATTTTCTACTGTGATTTTTCAGCAAATATTTAAATGATGTGAAGTATTTATAAACTGTCACTTGAATAGCTTTTGTATTTTGCACAAAGATTTCCTTAAATTACTTGGTTTGTGCCATACAGTACAAATGTACTTGAAATCAATTCCTAGTGGTTCCCCTTTTCCCTACTTCATTGTAATTCATAATCTAAATTTGCCCAGCAGTGGCTTATTTAAACTACATTAAGAATGAATTGATTGGCTGTTGTTCAGACGTATTTCTGAGGTTGCAAAGTTATGTAACACCAGAGAAAGGGAATGAGAATTTGAAGGAAGACCTGGACAGCCCATACAGCTGTGTGAATTATAGCTCAGAGGTAAAGTTACTGGCATGGAATGCTAGAGGTCTTGGGTTCAATTCTTAGTTGTTCACCTTTTCCTGTCTTCATTACAATTCATTAAGAACTATGAAGCATGTGGCTGAACAGTGATTTTTGTGATGAATAATTACAGATTTGGGGTAGTTATCATTGTTACACATAAATGCAGATTTTTTAATTTTTATGTAGGCCATCTTTACCTGAAAAAAGCCCCCAAGGTTGAAACATTGGGCCAGATTATGAGGGATCTTGGTGAAAAAAATAAATGTGAATAAACTTTTGATGTAATATTTTCTTGTTTGGCTGGTTTATCATGGGACTTTGTGCTTTGCTATCTGCATGCCTCCAGACCCAAAACCAGCCTCTGTGTGTTTTTGAAGGGTACCCATTTGGCATTCTGGACTTGGCTATTGGAATATGAAGCCATGGACAGACTGCCACCAGAGATGCCACAGGATGGAGAACCTATGATAGTGGAATAGGGACAAGGAAGAAACCACATCCAGAGCTGCTTTTCAGGGCCATGAAGAATGAACAAGAGGAATGAAGGAATGTGGAAAGAGAACAGTTGCTTAAAATACTGTGGCAGCCATTCTAATATCCCTCTTTACCACAGAACATTTTATCACATTATGGTACTGCATAGCAGCACTTCCCCACTACTGAAGTATCATTTTGGTACCATTTAGCTGAAATGTTACCATATTGGGCTTAGTCAGCTCAATACGGTAACACTTTAGCTAATGTGGTACTTTGAGGATACTGCAGTAAAGGGGAAGTGCTATTATGCAGTATATACTATATGTTAAACTGTTCTGGAGTACAGCAGAAGATTAGGATAGCTGCCGATGTATGAGCTGTGAATGTTGCAATACGTCTTTCCCTCTTTAAGGTCATTACTGCCTATCACATCCAAGTCATTTTCCTTTTCCAGTTAAAAAGATCCTGTCAGAAGCATTTTGATTTCTTGGCATTATAGAGATCATCACCAATAATGAGAATGGAGGAATAACCTATTTTTTTAAACTTTATTACGAATCATAGCATCATTAACTAATATTTTGTTATTTGTCTCTGTATTTTAATGTGACATTATTACACCTTATGGTATCATTATTATCAATGCTCACTTGTACTCCATTTTCCCTTTCTCACATGGATGCATCTGAAAATGAGCTGTTACCAGCTCACTATGCCCTTCCTGGTAAAGTGGGGATCATACAAACCATGCAAACGACTGACTAATCTTAATCCCCCCCCCGTTGAAAGCGCTTGAAAGGATAGTCAGTGACCAGCTTGTCGACTACTTGGACAAGTACAACCTACATTGTCAACAGCAGCATGGTTTTAGGAAACTGCACAACACTACAACTGCTTTGAGTTCTCCAGCTTCATCCATGATACCCTAGAGTCTAGACCAATGACTCTTGGCTGAAGCCACATATATTGACTTAACAAAAGCATTTGATACAATCAACCATGTCTTACTTCTAAACCAGCTGTTCGCTACCAGTCTCTCCCCTGAATCTATGGAGTGGTTGTGAAGTTACCTTACTGGTCATTCCCAAAAGGTCAATATCATTGACACCCAATCTGACCATTGTTTTGTCATGTCAGGGGTCCCTCAGTGCTCAATCCTGGGACCCTTACACTTTAGCACATTCCTAAATAAACTACCCTCCACCTGCACTGATCATGTCATACTATATGCAGACAATACTCTTTTCTAGCAGTGTTAACTCTGTCACCTTGGAGAAACAAATTCAAACCAAGCTCACTATGGTGGAGTCCTGATTCATGAACCAGTGGCTTCTTCTAAATTACAAGAAGATGAAGACAATGCTCTTTGCCACTCCACAAAACAAACGCTGACATTTTCAATGTCACATGCTCAATGACCACAATATAGCCCTGGAAATGGTAAATACTTTCAAGTAGTTGGGTGTCATACTAAACAGCTCTCTCTCTCCTTTTCACATCATATAGATATTGTCACTAAGGCTGCCAACTATAGAATAGTCAGTTTCTACAAACAGAAGCATTGTCTTACAGAGGAGGTCCTCATGATTGCTGTAACTAGCTCTGTCCTGTCAGTGATCGACTACGGGCTAGCAGTCTATGGGGCTGCCACAGATGCTCCCTTAAATCATATCAGAATAACCCTTAATATAGCCTGTAGGCTTACCCTTGGAACCCACTGGCTATCTCATTCCTGTGAGCTCTACTCCCGTGTTGGGTGGCTCAACCTGGACCATAGAGTCCATTATCAAGTATGCTTGCTAGAAAGAAAGACTACTCTAGACCTCACCACCCCTGGTCTATGCAGTCTCCTCTGCCCTAACAACAACACCAGAAATACTAGGGGAATAAGTAGAAGTTCATTAAAGGTACCATTCCACTTGACTTCACTAGGGCAAAGATCATTTGGCTATAGGGCTCCTAAATAGCTAAACTCCTTAGACAGTGACCTGATTCCCAGCTTGGACCTTGGCCTCTCTAAGTCACTCCTAATGTCTCACCTGATGACCACCAATAAGAACTGCTACTGTAGTTCCTAAAATTCCCCTCTACATGTTTGACAGCTCACTGTTCCATTCATTGCACTTCTACAATTGCAGCTCACCACCTCTCTTCCCTCACCCTCTTCTCACTATTTGTTTCAACAGGGCTCATACTTGAGCTGCCCCTCTGTCTCTTTTAAGGCCATTCCATACACCTAGGTTTCTTTTCAGGCCATTTCATACATCTCTCTGCCTCCTAATATCTAATTAGTTGTCAGTGATTAATTCTAGTCCTCCTAGCCTCTGCCCTGTTTCCCCAACTTTATCATTAGTCATACTTGGAAGCTGTTCTGCCTAGTACCCGCTACATGTTACTTTTGTATATAAGACTAGCTTTACAAGGGGCACAATTTGAAGATAGAGGTGGGATGGCTCAGAGGCAACTTGAGGAAGTATTTTTTCATAGAAAGGGTGGTGGATGCATGGAACAGCCTTCCTGAGGTGGGTGTGGGGTTTAACAACTGTGGGGGAATTTAAGAATGCATGGGACCAACATAATGCAATTATAGTGAAGGGTAGCAGGAAGTAGGCTGCTGATTAAAAAGGATCTGCAGCTTATCCAATAGGTAGGGAAATGGGCAGAATAGGTGAGCCAAGCAGTCCTTATCTGCCATCAAAGTCTATGTTTCTATGTTTAACTTGATTTGTACTTTAATGTATTGCTCTGTTTGACTAATGTATACATTGTAAACTCTCTGTAACGTGTTAAGTGCGTAATGTCTTGTATGACATGGAACCTTTCTAAACGAGCTTTTAGCTCAAAGGTGTCAATCCAAGATTTAAATAAAAAATGTATTTTGAAATAAACTAATAAGGAAAGAAACATTATAGGTGCTTATTATATATTAATAGTCCCATTATAATTAGGGTTGAGATTAAACTTCTATACAAAATCTAAATTTTTCTGCTGCTTTTATCTTGTCCATATCTTGATGTAGGGGAGGAAAAATTTGCAGCTACTCTGACCCAGAATGTTGCACTTGCCAATTTGGGGAACAGTTTGTTCAGTAGTTTTTGTGCTATACAGTAGTGAAAAACTTTACAGATATGAAAAAAGTCTGTTTTATTACTCATCAATAACAAAAAATGGCTTGGATTTGAAATGCAAAGATTACATGTTTATTACAGGATATCATGTCCCAAGTGTGGTGTTTTCTGGTGTTTTAAAAATGGAAATTTTTTAGTTGAAATAGTAAGTACTCCTTGTCACAAGCTGGATTTTATCATTTCTCTACAAATATTGGACTTTTTCAGACAGTCTGTTTGAAGCTGTTTGAGTATGTGATTGCACCATATTGAGCTGCAAAATTTTTAGTTTGGAAGTTATTAACTACAGACAATGCAAGTTGCTTTTGTTGTTTTAAAAAATATTTTAGTTTAGAAGTTATGATTTAAAGACAAGGGGCCCAATTCTCAAATGGGGCTGTGTCCGGCACAAGCTGCAGCAGATCGCAGCTTGCAACAAAGCCCCATGTGCCAGGGACCTTGCATCAGATTCTGGTACAGGAGGGGTCTCAACGCTTAAGTCCCTACACTTGCAGCACCCTCACCCATATGGCAAACACATGGCACACATGAGGGTTTACCACAAGTGCCATGCAGTGCAGGCTGGATGTCTTCAAGCCCTAATTGACGTCATGCCCCCATATGGCATACAAGTCAGGATTGCCTGCCCAACCCCTGATGTGCCCAAATGTGCCCAGTAGCATATCTATGCATAGTGCCCCCCAGACTGGATCCTGGTGCCCCCACCAGTATCAAGCACATGCCACCAACCCTCCCACTAGTGATCCGTGCCCCCCACCCAGGCAAGTAGCTCCCCTCTACAGTCCCAGACAGAGCACTGGACTGGCAAAGCCCTCTACACACCTCCATGACCTGTCCCCAACTGAAATGACTATGCAGCAGACTGTACAGAGTGCGAGTGTACGGTCAGTTCAATTGGGGACCAGCTGCAGAGGTGTGTGGAGGGCTGTGCTGGTCCCCTGCTCTGACTGGGGCTGTGGAGGGGAGCCACCTGCCTGGGTGGAGGTCATGGGTCACCAGTGGGAAGGTTGGTAGCACGTGCATGGTATTGGCAGAGGCACCAGGATCCAGGCCGGGGGGGTTGGGGGTACTATGCATAGACATGTTACGGGGCACATTGGGAATTGGGCAGGCAATCCTGCACTGTATGCCCTATGGGGGCACGATGTGGATGGGGGTCCAGTTGCACCGTGGCCCATGAGGACACATCAGGGTTGAGGAGGTGGGACACACAGCACCACTGACAGGACAGCTCTCCCAGGGGACCTATTTCTAAGTCCCCTTAGAGCAGCCTTGGCTAGTCTAAGGGTACTTAGAAAACTGTCTTCAGGGTGCCATTTGTGAATACTGTTTTCTGGCTGCAGCAGCTAGTGTTTGCCACAGTGCCCCTTGTGCCTTTTCTCAGCCCATCTCTGGGCACAGCAACTGTGCAAGCCCCGTTTGGGGAAGGCAGCCTGCCATTGATGCAGTCTGCCTTTGTGAATAGCTCCAGGATGTACTGTTTGGTTCAAGGTTCACCTTGTACCATTCTCTGTGGCACAAGCATTTTGTGCCATACTGGAGCCTTTGAGAATCGGGTCCAGTATGTGATTATGCATGTGTAGGTTAAACAAAAATCAACTAAAAGTTAGGTAAGGCCAATTCATGCACTACCATGTAAGTCTGTGGTCACACTGCAAATACATCATTACTTCTTGGTTTGGGGACCAGTTTAAACATTATAATAACTTTGCAGCCACCAGGAGTCCGATATTTAAGGTTGCACAAAGCAGAGTGCGACAACTGGTGCTGCGCCTTGCGACTGCCTGGATGCCAGAAAATGCTATATTCAGTTGAACAGTGCACCGGCACTATTTGATTGAATATAGGGCCATGTTGGCCCCGTACTAAACCACTTAGTGTGATCCCAAAAGGGCTCCTAAATTATGCTGCCTGAATGGACAGTATCGAAGTTCTATTTGCAATATTCAAATGGACACATGTAAATGAGCCTATTGGACATGCAAGGCACTAAGGGGCCATTTTCATGCCATGCTGGGCTCATTTGCATAGGTAGTGAGGCAGGTTAGTGCAGTGCCACCCCCCAAATGCCTGGTCCCAGATGTGTAGATATCCCTGGTGCTAGTGCTCTCCCCCGCTAATCACCAGTCTGTTCTGTACAAAATAATATCCTTGGTGCAGTGCTCCCCTCCTCTGATCATCAGCCCGTACCATAAAAAGTATATCCCTGGTGCTAGTAGCCCCCCTACACCAACCATGGGCTCGTACAGTGATAACATGAAATCCCTGGCAACTAGCAGCTCCCCCACTGCAGCACTGAAATCCCACCCTCCAAGTCCCCTTCCCAGTCCCCTTGCTGTTGCAGGTCAATATGATGACTAGTGCAGCCCTCCTCATATCTAATAAGGGTGCACTCCATTCCTGGACATACAGTGGCCAGCCAAGGAGGTGTGAGGAAGGCTGCACTGGTCATCGTTTGCAGCCATGGCACAGAGGGAATTGGAAAGGTGACTGGGGGAATGGGTTTTCAGTGCCACAATGGGGGGCACTAGATGCTAGGGATTTCATGTAATCACAATACGGGCCAGCAATTGGTAGGGTGGGCCACTAGCACCAATGCCATTTCTTTATGGTATGGGCCATTGATCTGAGGGAAGAGGGATTATTAGCACCAGGAAAATATTTTTTTTTTACAGTACAAGTCAGTGATCAGTGTGGGGGGGGCACTACTACCAGGGAGTTTTAGTTTTACATTGGGGCTGGTGATTGGCGGGTATGTGGGTGCCAGGGACCACAGGTGGTGGTTGTGCTCCCCCAGTGGCCATTCAGGTAGGTGGCTGCATTACCTCTGGCAGTTGCTAGGGTTTCCAGGAATTATGTCAGGGTTTTGTTTGGTGGTATTTGCGTTGCACAAAAGGCCCATGCTAAACCCTTTTGCACATCACAAAGCTGTTGAATATGTGGTAGCATGGCTATTTATGACTATCCCCCTTCCCTTGCCTGCATGCATACATTATGTTTTATGCAGGCAGGAACCCTCTTTGCATGCACAACAATCACTTTTCAATATGGGGACCCAGTGCAAACCCTGGTTTGAGCAGACAAATACCCATTAGCACCCATGTAATCTTTTGAATATTGGGCCCCAGGAGTCTGGCCATAGTGACCACTTCTACCCCATCCACAATTTCTTACATTTATTAATAAATTTCACTCATTTTTATTAAGGCTAGATGATTGAACAGAGGCTCATGCACAGTGGTGCCCTGAGTTTGATTTACATGTTAGAAAGAGAAAAAGCATTTAAATACAGAATGGTAAGTGCAGACAAAAGCACAAAGGAGAAACTAAATATGAGCTAATATAGTTCTAACAATTAATTCAATAAAAGTATGTTAATAAGTGACTTCATTAGAGCACTCTTTGATTTTAGGAATATATTTCTTTAACCAATCAGTAATCTGATATTTAGATGCCACTTTTTCAATATTTTTCTAAAATCTCAAGAGTAAAGAGTTCCAAGTCGTCATACTTTCATAACCGAGCTGTGCTGGCATGCTAATGAGTTGTGAGGAGTAAAGACATGTTTTCTTGGAACTCTTGTTTCTGGCAAATGAATCTAATTAAAATCTATAGCATTCATCTTCCTAACTTTTTATATTTTTTGTAAAATAACAGTGGTAGCAACAATGGACGAATGTGTCACTCAAAATGCTGGGAAAGCACCACTTTCCTCAGCTAAAAGATAGAAGAAGCAGGTGGCAGCAGTACAGGCTGACACGCAGGGCCCAATTTCACTCTTTGCAGCAGAAATAGTGTCTTTAAGATGCGAGGTCACTGAACAAGTGCTGGCAGCTTCGGAACCACTACTCATGAAAGTGAAACAAAGACTGTATACCCACCTTCAGACCATAGTGGAGCAAACAGCTGTACAGGCTACTAAGATCACCAAGGCAGATGAAAGGATTTCCAAGCTGGAGTATACAGTGGACCTGTTGCCTGAATGGGTCTCAGCCTTGGAGAAGGTTCATCACAGGGAAAACGCTCTTTTGCTTATCGAGCACCACTCTGGTTAAATGGCCTCAGCCCAACCATCTCCTCTGCCCCAACTATTGGTATGTTTAAAACTAGGCTCCGGGACTATCTCACTACCAACAGCTCCTGTGACTGCCCAACTTAACCTTGTTCTCCACTTCCCTTTATGCTCTAGTTGTCCCCCCTCTCCTCCCCTCCTCACTGGATTCTACCCTCACATCTTGGTGTACCCAATGCTGCACTTTTCACCCTCTTGACACCATTCCTACATTCCTTCTCCCCCCTACCCTCTTTCCTCTCCCTATGACTCTGGCACTTCTTATCTGTTGTCTGTTTTCTCTGACAAATGCCGCTGGCTGCCTTGTTACAATGCTACCCTTGAACTGTATTTAACTGTACTAATCTGTACTCTGTTTGCAATGTCCACTTTGTTGTAATGCCTGTCTTGATGTTCCCCATAATTTGTATTTCTCTGACGTGGAACCTTTGTAAAAGAGCCATGGCTCAAAGGTATTTGTAATCCTAGACTTGATAAATAAAAAATAAATAAATAAAATAAAATAAGGTGGAATTTAAAGAACTGTTTAACTACCAGGAAAACTATCATTGGCGCATTAACTTCTGGATGCAAGGTTTGCCAGAGGGCAGAGAAATGTTAAATGTATTGGGCTTCTGTTCTGCTGTGCTCCTCAAATTGTTGGACCTACAACAGAAGGGAGACAAATATAAACTACAATGTGCCCAATGGGTGGTAATACCACAACTGCCAGAGGGCCAGCCACCTTCTGCTACCATAATTACAAGGACATGGAAGCGGTGTTACTTGCTTTTTGCAAGATTAAAGAGCTAAAATACGAAGGCTCTCATCTGCTCCTCTCTCAGGATTACTCAAACAGGCTGCTGAAGAAAAGGAGAGCTTTCAATTTGGTGATTGGCCAGCTACGAGAACTAAAGACTGAGAACTTTATGGTGTATCCCACTATTCTGAAAATTAAACATGAAGGAGCCACTTACTCTTTCGGGGATGTGGAGAAAGCCACAACGTTTTCTTCATGGATCTGAAGCATAAGCTTGGATGAGGAGTAATGGACTGCTGTTGTTCATCCTTAGGCTGGATGGCCTACCATGTGGAGGTGGTCTGCTCCACTGTTTCAGTGACTGTGCGCAGACTCAAGGGGTGACAGACTGCTTGGACTCGGAGGTTCCCATGGCCCTGGTTGCCCTTTCCATTCCCATGTACCGTACTAGGAGTCAAAGGCTGGAGAAAAGGGGATTCAGTGAGGACCCCTGCAATGCAGAAGACTGTCCCTCTATTCCTTGGATTTTGGCTGGAGGCCCTGATGTTTATTCTGGGGGAGAGGGGTGGTAGGCTAAACTCTTTGTTCCCTCCAACAATGCTGTTTTTCTGGTGGTGATGGATTCCCTTTTGCCTGACTCATGGAGGCTACTACCAGTAATGCAAGCTGGGGGATGGTCATGGGCAGTGGGTGAAGAGTGTGGGGTTTGTTTTTGCATCGCATCCATCCGCGTCTTTCTACCTGTGCCTTAGACTGTCTTTCTGGTAGAAATGTGGACTGGAGGCTACCTGTGGGTAAGATCCAATATCTGGAATTATTTATGCTAGTCTGATCTACTAGACATGATGATATCAATGTAACTGGGGGAGAGTCAGCAGGGTATGGGGGCTGTTGGGAGCTTTGGTGGGATGGTCTGTGGGTCTGCACACAGCCTTGTTAACAATTAAAGTTTTAATTGTTGGGGTAAATGAGTGGAGGGTGAGCCGGCCTGCTGGTGCAGCAGTTGTACTTCTGCTTGAGATGCCAGTGACCCGGGTTTGGGAATAAGCCCGAGAGCTGGAGGCCTGGGTGGGGGAGGAGGCCTGAGCATCCCAAGGACAGCTCTCCTTCTCCGGGGGGAGAGGGGATCCTCAGTGCACGTCTGACCTCGGGTAGAGACCTGAAGTACAGCAAGCGCAAGCCAGCGAGAAGGGCGGCATGCTGGACATTGGAGCTCAGTTCCTTGATGTTAGGGCATGGAGCACACCAAGAAAAATGGAAAAACACCCTGCAGTGCTCCCAGTAGATGGAGCACAATGGCCCTAATCCCCAATTCCCCTACCTGACCTGGTGACGTCATCCCCCTAAGAATAGAAAGGACATTAGGGTGTAAGGACCCCACCTTGTACCCTGCCTGGAGGGCATAACCAAGGCTACATGGGGAATGGACTGCACCAGGCTCCAGGTAAGAGGGCAGGGACTGATAAGGCCATATGTGTCTCCAGAAGAGTGGGGGCCCTGCAGGTAGGGGGTGTATAAAGAGAAAGTTAAAAAAGACAAAAACAAGTGGAGGGTTATTCCTGTTTGGGGTCCCTTATATCAGTGAGCCAAAATGTTGATGTTGCTGTTTAAAACAACAAGTTTTTGTGGAAGGTTATATAGAGGTGCATAACGGGAGGATACTTAACCATAAAAACACTGGCCTACTGGGTATACTTGGATCTCAGGCCACATGGATGTCCCTATGGTTGCCTCAGGTTACCATGTGGTAGGCTGAGAGATTAGACAATAACACCCTCATTTCTCTGGGAAGACCTCTATTGAGGGAGCAGGGGAGACCTGCTGAGGTAGGAGGACTCTGTCTCACTAGAGAGATGCTAATGGTCTGATCATAGGGATGGGGTGTAATGGTTTGGGTGTGGGAGCACGCAGGTGGAGTGGGAGATGATTGATATAGATTTGAGGCAAGGGTACTATTACCCGTAAACAGCAAGGGGTGGGGCAGGGGTAACAGCTTACATTGATGAGGGGTTTGCAATTCTTTAGAAGAATGGCAGGTGTAATACTTTTTTTCCTAAAGTGGTGGTGGTGGTGGGGAGATTGGGGGGTTGGGTGCAAGTTGTGTGATTGATGTTGGGTGTATTTTCATGTTCTTTTTGCACTAATGGGTCCAAAGATAGCATATTTCAAACTGTGGCACAATGGCATTCAAATTTGTCTGAAATAAGAAACAAGGCAGAGTGTCTATCAGCTAATCAGAGAGCAATGATCTACCAACATAGCTTCCAATAAGGGTATTACGGTGGTTTCCTGGAATGTCCGAGGGTTCTCTTCCCCTATTAAATGTACTAGTGTTTTAGCTGCACTTAAAAGACAAAATTCACAGGTGGCATTGCTCCAAGAGATGCATTTGACAGCAGTGGAGCATCAAAAGCTAGTTAGGGCTGGGTAGAGGATGTCACACTGCTCCTACTCATCCCATAAGAGAGAGGTGGCAGTGGGTTCCACCACTGGAATGTGCCTATGATATGATGCTGGGCAATTAGAGCACCAAATCGACAATATCGCCGATCATTTTTTTTGAAGGGGCTGTGCCCCTGCACCACCCCTTGAGGGGGGCTGTGCCCCCCATTCTCCCTACTTATAGATTCTAACTCTGGGGATGGGCAGACCTCAGGGAGGGAGCACATCCCACATTTGGTACCCTGATTGCTTGGCGCCATAATGCCAGTACACATAGTCCTGGAAGTTGTGGCAGTGTTAGTGCATAAGGATCTCCCCATTTGTGTCCATTGGGTGGTAGCAGATTCCCATGAGGGGCGATATGTCTTTTTGGAAGGAGACTTACATGGGGAACAGGTAACCTCTGCAAGCATATACACCCGGCTGTGTTTGACCCTCCTTTTTGCCAAACTATACTGGACTTAATGGTTAAGGAACAATTTTCCAGGGCTGGTGTTGGGGGGAGGTAGATTTAAATAGCACCATGGACCCCATGTTGGATCATTCAGACTGTGGAATGGGGGTCTTTACATCAATGGCAGAAGGGGTTGATTGAACTGGATTTTATAGACAACTAGAGGATGGCCAACCTCAGAGAAAGGGAATTTACATTTTTCTTCCATCCCACCAGTCCTGGTCATGAATTTACTATATATATATATATATATATATATATGGATAGATAGTGACCACAGTGTTTTTCAATGCCTGTATCTTGGAAATGATGGGAGATACAGATTTCTTTGACTCATCTTGCGTGGAATTCTCACTGTCATGACTACAAAGACACTTGAATTTTTTTCATAGCTGCTATGGTTACTGAGATATTGGCAAATTAGTGTTACAATTACTATTACAGCTTCCTGCTGCTAGTTTATGGCAGAAAGGAATCTTGCTTCAGAGCGAGTAGCAGCTGACTAAAAAAGCTACAGCTTTTCTAACTGATACATCACTTCTATCTAAGCAGGAGTCAGTGCCTGTTGGGATTATGAGAAGCAGGGTGTCTCATTTAAGTATTAAAAAAAAGAAGAGTCACTGTGTGTTTCTCTGTTTGGGGAAGGGGCTGTATCAACTCAGTTTGCTAAATCAGGAGGAGAGGAGAGGAAAGAAGTTAATTGGGGTGTGGCTTAAGCAGTAGAAAAGCAGGTGTCTCCAATTATAGCTTCTTGCTGCTAGTTTCTGACAGAAAGGAATCTTGTTTTCAGAGCAAGTAGCAGCTGTCTAAAAAAGCTACAGCTTTTCTTACTAATTGCCATCCCTTCATCTCCTCCACCCTCCCACCCTAAGCCAGTTCTACTTTTATAGTCACTGGATTTGACTGACAACAGGAACTTCCTGTTTGGCAGCAGGAAGGGAAGTATCACTGAGACACATTAGTTTGATCAACCTTGAAGGAAAAAAGTACTTCTCTCTCTCCCTCCCCCCCAGCTGCTGGAGGTCTGAGTCCGAGCAAGGAAGAAGGAGACTACTGAAGACTACAGGAAGTTCCTGTCCCAGAACAGGAAGGGCTAGAGTTGTAAGGGCACAAAGGCAGTAGGAAAGTAGGTGGAAAAATACATAGAGGGAGGAAAGAGTAAGCATACAAAGCAACAGGAGAGGGGACACAAAATAAGTCATGATGGGAGTGCTGCAGTGCTATGGCTGTGGGGTGGCAGTGTTCCAGGAGACATTCTGAAGGCTGTGATGCTGCCCTATTTGCAGGCACCTCTCTGGTCTGAGGGAGGAGGTTGCCTGTTTCCAGGCTGACCTGGCTAATATTCGTGAAACCTCTTTCCCCACCCAGGGACCACCAGGGCCACTGTCACTACATAGAAAAACTACAAGACAGCTCAACCAGTGAACAGAGTGTGCGAGTCAAAAAGCAATATATACTGAAACAACAAAAACCGCAACACTCAGAGCTCCAAAAAACAGCAATGTTTAATGATGAAAAAACCGCAATTACAAGTACATGCAGGTAGGTGAGTAGTACAACCTCTACCGGTTTTGCACAATTTGCATCATCAGGAGGATGACCATCCATCTACATAGACCCCTTTTATACTAAATTAACAACCTAAATTTAAAGTGCCAGTACAACAAAAAATACATATACACATAACATAAGATCCATGTATTAATAGTCCTATCTTTATATCTACTAATAAAAAACTATGAAAATAGTTAAAACGAAGCTGAGAAATTAGAATGCTATCTATAATTATCCTTCAACAACACATAATGTATTACATAGCACTCATCCGTAATTTGGAGACAAATATCTAAAAATAAAAATAAAAATAAAGAATAACAATATATATTTAATCTAAGGAGACAAAATCATTTTAAATACAATTAACAATACCAATAAAGGAGCAAAAATAGATATTATGTCCATAGTGAGAAAATGAAGAAGCAGAAACAGAAGATATGAGCAGAGAAGCGGTTGGACCAAGGTGGGCTCAGGGATGGAGAGGGTAGTGGAACAGAGGTGCATCCCTCCAGCTGTATCTCTCCACCATTCATAAGCTGTTCTGGCAGAGAGTGATTCCTCTGTGGAGGCACCTGCAGTGGAGACCAAGCAGGATGCTGGGAACCTCCACAAAGGAGACCAACAGGAGGGTGGCACAAGACCCCACAGGGGAAGAAAACAACTCCTGGCAGGGGACTTGATCATTAGGGGGTTAGAATTGGGGGAGGAAGGGGAGAGGGATGTAAGGTGCCTGCCTGGCACCATGGCTCGGATGGACAGGAAACAAATCATCAGGATCATGGGAGCAGCTGCATGAGGGAGGGAGCAGAATGTCATTGTCCACCTAGGGACAAATGATCTGGCTGGGAATGGGATCAGAGCAGAGCAAGAGGAGTTTGTAGAGTTAGGGAGGGACCTTAGACAAGTAGCACATATGTTAATTTTCTCAGAGGTGCTACCAGTCTATGGCAAGGAGGATGCTAGAGTACTCTGCACCATGGGATTCAATGAAAGGTTGAAATACTGGTGTGGAACTCAGGGTTTTGGCTTAATTGGTGACTGGGGAGCCACCTGGAGGGATACAGGCCTATACTGGCACGATGGTCTGCATCTGTCTAGTGAGGAACCAGAATCCTAGGTGATAGGTTTAAATGCTTCATTGGCAAGCATTCAAACTAGCCAAGGGGGGAGGCACTGAAAAGAAGCAAGGAAATCCCAGCCTCCCCCCACAAAACATATTAATTAGCGAGGTAAACACCAAGGTAGAGGAGTCATTAGGGAGCAGGACAGGGGTAAATGCAAAAAAAGGCAAAGGCAGTAAGGACAGGGATGGGGCTAAAAGGGGTAAGGCCATCACAAAATGGAGAGTGATAAGTACCAATGCCCATAGTGTATCTCACCTGGTTAAACAACTGGAAAATAAAATAGTCTGTGTAATAAGCTTCCTGAACTAGTGGCCTTAATGGAAGAGGGATGCCTGGATATTGTGGCAGTCACTGAAACATGTTACACAGAGAACCATGACTGGGATGTCAACATACCATGTTCACAATCTACAGAAGGGACAGGGAGGATAAAAGAGGAGGAGGAGTAGCTTTCTATGTAAAGGAAGGGATTAAAGCAATAGAACTGAAGAGTAAACTGAAAGTAGATGAGTCACTATGGGTCATCCTGGAGACAGGAATATCAAAGGCCAAAACTGAGGAAAAGATAACCAACTCTGTTAGGAAGGGTGATTTAACCATTTATAGGTACATTAGGGAGTACAGAAAGATCAAGGGAGGGATACAGAGGTTAAATAAAGGGGAGAGAATGTGGGCAGAGTGTGACAGTGAAAAACCAGGGATACTGAGTGAATATTTCTGCTCAGTATTCACAACGGAAGAGGAGGGGGAGGTACCTAAACCAAACATGAGAAACACTCTGGTTAAGGAGGTCGATACCAGTCCATTCACAGAAGAAAGGGTTTTGAATGAACTCTTGAAACTGAGAGTGGACAAAGCAATGGGGCCTGATAGGATTCATCCCAGAATTCTAAAAGAACTAAGGGTAGAACTAGTGACAACACTGACTAGTCTCCTTAACAAATCATGGGAGGACTGTGTGG
This sequence comes from Neoceratodus forsteri, assembly GCA_016271365.2. Lineage (NCBI taxonomy): Eukaryota > Metazoa > Chordata > Ceratodontiformes > Ceratodontidae > Neoceratodus > Neoceratodus forsteri. The sequence continues at coordinate 126,341,319 of CM028136.1, read as the reverse complement.
TACCTGAGGACTGGAGGAGGGCAGATGTGATTCCACTTCACAAAAGTGGGAGTAGGGCAGAGGCAGGGACCTATAGACCAGTTAGTTTGATCTCAATGGTAGAGAAAATAATGGAATCACTTCTGAAGGAAAGAATTGTGGAGTACCTAGAGGTCAGTGGGGCGCAGGACCCAAGGCAGCATGTATTCACAGTGGAAAGGTCATGTCAGATGAATCTAATAGATTTCTTTGACTAGGTGACCAAAGTAGTAGACCAGGGAGGGGCTATGGATAAGGCCTACCTAGATTTTAACAAGGCATTTTACATAGTCCCACAAAAAAGATTAATAAACAAGTTATCCAGCCTTGGAGTGGGTCCCAAGGTTGTAGCCTGGATAAAAAATTGGCTGGACACAGGACACAATGGATAATAGTAAATGGAGTCCACAATAAAGAAAGGAGGGTAACTAGTGGGGTACCGTAGGGTTCAGTACTGGGACTGGTCCTCTTTAATGTCTTTATAAGTGACATTGGAGAGCACCTGGAAGGAAAAGTATGTTTCTTTGCAGATCACACAAAGATCTGCACAGGTTTGATACACAAGGTGGGGTGGAAAGGATGAAAAGGGACTTGGCAAGATTGGAGGAATGGTCAAATGTACGGCAGCTCAGATTCAATGCAAAGAAGTGCAAGGTAATGCACCTGGGAAACAAAAACCGAGGGGAACAGTACACAATAGGGGGTGAGATACTAAAAACAAAAATCAAAAGGGACCTGGGAGTAGTTATATCAGATGACCTAAAGGTGGTCAAACAATGTGAAAAGGCAGTAGGGAGGGCTGGGGGGATACTGGGATGCATAGGGAGAGGCATCACCAGTAGAAAACAGGAAGTTGTTAGCCCTCTGTATAGAGAGTTGGTGAGACCCCATCTAGAGTGCTGCATGCAGTTCTGGAGACCCCATCTCTGCAAAGTCATAGACAGAGTGGAGGCTGTTCAGAGGAGGGCAACCAAAATGTTGCAAGGTCTGCACCAGAAGACATATGAAGAGAGAGACTAAAGCAGCTTAATATGTATACCCTCGAGGAAAGGAGGGAGAGGGGGGACATGATAGAAACTTTCAAGTACCTGGAGGGAATTAACATAGTCCAAGAGGGTAGCATCCTTCAGAAAAAGAGATGTGCAAGAATAAGGGGGCACAATTTGCCAATGAGGGGGGCTGGCTCAGAGTTAATGTTAGAAAGTATTTTTTCACAGACAGGGTTGTGGATGCATGGAACAGCCTTTCTGAGGAGGTTGTGGAGTCAAGAACAATGGAAGAATTCAAGATTGCATGGGACAGACATAAGGCAATTTTTGTTGGGGGTAGGAGGAAGTAAGCTGTTGATTAACTAGGACCTGTAGCTTATTCATCAGGTAGAGAAATGGGCAGACTAGGTGGGCCAAGTGGTCCTCATCTGCCATCAAATCTGATGTTTCTGCAAGGGTTCCTTGCCCAATAAGGCTGCTGTATGGCTCTGTAGTCATGTATAAGTCTGTGCGCAGAGCCCAGAGTGCCTGCTTTCCCACAGACGCAAATCGTTATGCAGAAATGGGCAGCTTGGTGGGAGAGTGGGGCCCTCCCACCAACACATGCTATTTACTAGTTATATTACACTTTTTCCAAAAGTAAGGAAATTCATTGAAAAAAAAATTGTTAATGCACCAGTTAGGGTTAAAGCAATAAAAGTGGGGAAATGAGACATTAGGATAGAGCCCCTAACCCCCCTCACCACCCCACCCCCCCATCCTCTACAGACCGACAGATGTTGGGGCATGACATGGGGTCATGAGACCTAACTCTTGCCCCATTCTTCTTTACTGTAGCATGTCAACCTGTTTACACATGGAATGGGGTGTGAGCTGGCCTTGCGACCCCATGGCACACCCCGGCATCTCTCGGTCTGTGGAGTATGGGTGATGGGGTCGTGGTGGGTTTTAGGGGTTCTACCCTAACGTCTCATTTCCCCAAGTTCATCACTTTAACCATAACTGATGTATTACTGACGTTTTTTGCAATAAATATATATAGATATATATACACATGTATTAATTATAGTGGTGCTAGTTAGTGTTCAGAAAATACTTTAATGTTAAGCCTCAAACTTTGCACCTTAATAATTTTGGCACCCTTTGAAGGATTCATCTGAAGTTTTGCATGCACAGTCTGATACCATAGATCTCTGGACCTGGCAAGTTGAGTTATGGTTGGACCCACAGTTGTGGAGTTACAGAACACCCACAATGCAAAAAAATGGACTTTTTGCATGTTTCTTTGCTCAAACCCACTGCCCAAATGATTTGTCTGCTCGGTATGAAATCTTCAGGGAAGATGTAGTCTGGGTCTCCGATGTGCCTTTTGAAGATTTGGTGTAAAAATATTAAACTGTTCAGGAGTTATTCAAAAAACAAATGTTCCATTATAGTCAATGGCTAAAAACTTCTATGTGTCTCAGGAAAGTTTCCAAATACAGTTGTACTTTTGCAAATGCCCCTTTTACTTTCGTGCTGCAGCCATCTTGTTTTCAGTTAGTGAAAGAGAAAAATGTCTGGCATTTAAATTTGGGACCCTCTAGGTAGACACTGACTGTTGGGTTTACCTAGTCGAGTCCTGAGGATGCCAGCCCTATCTTTTTTGGGGGGGTACCCCTCCAAATGTCATTTTAAACATCAGGGAAAAAATACTTTCACAAATCATTAAAGAAACTGCCAAAATACTTTTGTAAATGCGAAAGTTTCATGTTACTTTTTGCGAAACTTTTGTGATTTGTGAAAGTATTTAAAAAAAATGTAAATCTTTGCCATACTCCAGCAACAAAATGGTTGGGTCTTTTGGGCTGAAATGTGCAGGGTGATAAGCCCTGGTCACACAGATGTGCCTTTTAGTGGTTTGGTGCCAAAATATTCAAGTGGCCCAAAGTTACAACGTTCCAAAACTGAGAAATTTCCCATAGATACAGAGTGTTGGCATTTGGAAATCATAGATTACACCAGCAGTAAAAATGTTTTCCTACCTTCTATGGTTACAGAGATATTGGCAAAAACATGTTCCAAGGGTGGCTTTTCAGTACATTTCAGTGCCCATATCTCGTAAACAATGAAATATATGGATTCAGTCAATTTATGTTGCATAGATGCCTCACTGTCACGTTTGCAACAACACTTGAATTTTTTTTGTAGCTGCTATGATTGCTGAGATATTGGCACATTACTGTTACAAGGGTTCTTTGCCCTATAGTGCTGCTGTATGGCTCCATATTTACATGTGAGTAGGAGTGCATGGCCCAGAGGGGTCATACTCCCACATATGCACACCATTATAAAACAAATGGACAATCTGAAGGAAGCACAGGGCCCAGAGGGCCCACATTCCCACTAACACATATCAGCTGCCAGTTACATTACGCTTTCTCAAAAAGAAGGGAAATTCATGGCAAAGAAATTCCATTAATGCATCACTTAGGGTTCATAGTGCAGTGACAAAAGCATGGAAATGTGGTGTTAGGGTTACCACACCTACCACCCCACCTAACCCCCATACACCAACAGGAATCAGGGTGTCCACTGGGGTCATCATGCCTAATTCTCACCCCCTTTTCCGATACTGCACCACCTCAGCTTCTTTACACATGGAATGTGGTGAGAGTTAGGTCGACTACCCCAACACACATTCCAATGGCTGTTGGTGTATGGAGGGTGGGGGGTGGGGAGTGGTAGGGGTGATAACCCTAAGACCACATTTTCATGCTTTTGTTGCTGTGCTATGAATACTAACTGATACAGTAACAGAGATTTTTTACCATGAAAAAAAAAAAAATATATATATATATATATATATATATATAAACACATACAGTATACACACACACACACATATACACACCTCAAAAGTGATACTCTAAGATGGGGTTTGTCAGACATAGTCCTATACAGATATCAGATCATGTCATGGTGATTGTGTCCCTGGAACTTAGAGAGGAGAGGATGGGTTTACTGCCCTGAAAGTTCACAAATTATCTGCTGGGTAATAAGGACTTCCAGGAATATCTTAGGGAACAATGGAAGATATACCGGGAGAGTAATAAGGATACGGCCCCATCTTCTGGGATTTTCTGGGATATTGGAAAGGCATTCATTTATTATTAGTTTTGTAGCTCACTGCAAGAAAGCTCAGAGAGACAGGAGGCTGGAGCTGGAGCATACACTTAAAGATCTCAAATGGAGGGTAGCTTTGAGTGGGACATGAAATATTCTCCAACACCTGGCTGCAGTGCATGGAATGCTAAATGGGTTTTTGCTAAGGGAAGCCTGGAAGTCTTGACTTTTTGTGAAGAAAAGGTTTTTTGAATGGGGTAATAAACCAGGCCCTCTTTTGGTTAATCTAGTTAAATGAAGGAAGGGTTCCTCCATGATATCTGGGATTAAAAATCCCCAGGGGGAAATAGTGATAATAAGTCTATCACGAAGTTGTTTTGTCAATTCTACCAGAACCTGCATCAGTCAGAGTGTGCAGGTACCCTAGATAGAGCCCAAACCTTCCTGGATGGGGTAGAATTGCCTAAGCTATCGGAGGCACAGCAGAAATTAATGGGCTGAATTCACCAAGGATGAAATCTGTTTAGCTACACAAAATCTGAAGAGCGGTAAGGCCAATGGGCCAGATGGTTTCCCTATGGAATATTATAAAGGTCTTTCAGACCAGCTGGTGAACTCACTGTATGAGATGTTCCACGAGATAAGATGGGAGGGGGCACTCCCTGCATCCTGTTATGATGTGGCAATCTGTGACCTCTCAAAACCAGGGAGGGATCCAGCGGATTATGCCTCCCATTGCCCAATATTGCTTTTAAATTGTAATTTGAAAATGATGGCAAATGCTTTAGCAAGCCACCTAGATCGAGTTCTCTTGGAGCTGGTTCACCTGGACCACACCGGTTTCAGGGGGGGGACTCTCCTATCATAAGATGCATAGCTTGTTGAATGTGGTTTGGAGGCCTATTGGAATCTGCGAGGCACCTCGTTGCTCTCAATGGATGCCGAGAAGGCGTTTGACTGCATAGATAGGAAATATATTTGACGTTCTAAACCAGTTTGCTCTGGGAGATGGTTTCATAGAGATGGTTTAGGCATTGTATAGATCCCCTGGTGCATCTGTGTTGGTGAATGGATCCCTCTCTGACAGATTCCCCTTGTTCAGAGGTACAAGACTGGTGTGCCCCCTCTCCCTGCTATTGTTCGTCTTTTCCATCAAACCACTAGCAGGTAGCTTCTGGGCAATCAAGCCATAAAGGGGGTTCTAGGGAAATCAGGCCAGCACCATAAAGTGACACTTTATGCATATGACATGTTGCTGTATGTCACGGACATCCATCCTGATGTCCCTAGATATGATTGCTAGGTTTGCAGAATTTTCTGGGTACAAAATTAACCTAGATAAGTCAGAGATGCTGACAACGGGTGAAGCTGGAGGCATCACATGGGGCAACACATGGGGATTGAGGAAGGTCTTAGGGTCATTTAGATACCTAGGAAATTATGTGGGTACGGATTTTGGAACCCTTTATCAGCTTAATTAGATACATCTTATTAAGCCCATAGAGGAGGAACTGCGCAGATGAAGAGCTTTGTCCATATTGTAGTAAGGGTGCATTAATTTGATAAAAATGAGCCCTCTACCTAGAATTTTATATGTTATGCAGATGATGCATGTAGGCTTTACCAGATTAGACATCAAAAGGCTGGAGAAGTCATTTTGGGGGTTTATTTGGCAGGGCAAATGACCCCTTACTAGCCTGCAATGGTTAAAAGCAGATGTTAAAAATGAAGGGCTCAGCTTTCCAGATATTAAACATTATTATTTGACTGTGCAATTTCGGTATGTGCAGGATTGGGTGACTAGACCAGAAGCGGCAGCCTGGCTAGACTTAGAAGAAAGAGACTGCCCAGGGAGATTGCCTGTCTACTTGACTAAGCAGGGACATCAAGCCTATGTGACCCTGGAATGAGCAAATCTGTTAGTTGTCTCGGTTCTGGAGGGGTGGTGAGAGGTGCTTAGTCCGGTGAGGGCTAAGAATGAGGATACCTTCTCACTTCCACTGAATGGGAATCCCTTTTTTGTTCACAGTTTGGGGAATACAGTGTTCTGGGAGAGGAAGATGCAGGGTGTCACATGTGTGGGGGATCATCAAAATAAGGAGAGTATGTGCTCTTTTGACCAGCTACCGGGAACTATGGGGCTCCTGTGCATACATTTCTTCTGCTTTCTGTAAGTTAAAGCCTGTGTAGGTGGCTTGAAATGGCACTGAAAAAGGTTAAGCATGTCATCCTAGGGACTCATAGGGAAAGCTGTTAGGTGTGGAAGACAGTTCTTTCCAGATCTCACCCGTAAAACAAAATTGTTATGGGAATGGGACCTGGAACACCAATACAGGATGAACTTTGGGGGATTATACTAGGTGTAACCCCCCACCCATTACCCGGGGTTACTAGAATCCCAGTAAGACCTAGTGGTAGGCAGGGAAGGCAGCTTGTGAAACTCCAGTTAGATGGATTTCACACTGTCACTCTGTTCTCAGTATCAGCTGAGACTGAGGGATGACATCATTTAGAAATGTCGCAGCTACATAAGCCACACTGGAATGTTGCAGCTGGAGGTTAGAGTAGAACGTTGGGGAATTTGAAGTCAGTCTGTGAGTGAGTAGAGTCTGTGCAGTCTGTAGTAGAAGAGGTGCTCTGCTGTAAGCAGGCCCTCGGAGATCTATGCTCTGTCAAAGAGCTATTGTTTGTTGTATAGGTGTGTGTCCTCACCTGAAGAGGAATACAATAAGAGCACATTGAAGTGGTGGAGACCGCATTCAGTGGTTTGGGGCCCCATCCCTGTGGGGATGGGGGGAAGGAATCAGCCAGCTTCCGGGGCAATCACACCTAGTCTGGCTAGGGAAAAGAAACTGCCTGATTTAAGTTGTGCTGAGGCACCTGAAGTTCTGGATGAGATTTTCTTTGAGGAGAAAACACCTGCAACCAAGGGGTGAGTTCGCTCTGCTAAAGGCCCATATGTTTTCACCTGAATCAAGATGAAACTAAAGGGACTGTTACTGGGGAGTCAGGAAAAGACAGCCAAGTACAGTTTGGAAGATGTGGAGATTGTACTGCTTAACTCTGTGGGGGGTCTAGAGTAATGGGCACAGCCACTTATTAAGTATGTTCAAGTTCAGCACAAATGGGATGTAAAGACAGTAGATTGCATGTGAATACATTTAAAAAGAATCTACACAGCAAAGTGTTTTAAAGGATGAGGTGTTATAGTCCAGAGAAATGGCCGGGTATGAATTATGGGAGCAAGAGGTGGGAGACCCCCCCCCCATCAGTAGTAACCAAATTCATCTCTACAGATTTGATCTGGGACACCTGTTGCATTCTCTCAGGTACTTGGCCAGTGCCTGAGGAAAGTACCCAGATGTGGGATTGATGAGGAAGATTCCCTTATGGAGCAGAAGTGCTCATATGTGATTTAGGGAGCCACTAGTAAATGTTTCCATGCTATATGGAAAGTGTCCAAGTGGCTGTCAAGAGAGCCAAGCCAGGGAAAACCCAGAGCAGCGTATAAGTTTGGGCTGTGTGCCCAGTGTGTTTCAGAGCCTGAGGACTAAAGTGATGAGGATGTGTTCTGGTCTCCTTAAATCTGCATTATCAGTAGTGTAGCCCCATGGGGGTCCATCTATACTTTGTTTATTCTGTTGGATGTGAATAAAAGCCACACACTTTAGAATCCCACTTCTGGTATTGGACATTACAGTTATTGCTTCCTTTGTCCGGAGTTACTTGGGTGCCCCTGTGCAGAGTAGCCAAACCTAGCCAATGTGCCTAGTGACACATTCCTCCCTTAACCCAGCCCACCAGGTAGAGCTGTCAAGAAAGAAACGGCATACCTGGGTGGGGGTTACATAGGCCTTTATAGAGGTATCCTTATATGTAATAAATACAAGAAATACTTTTATAAATTTGTTAAGACTTTACTGCCTCTCCCTGGATAGTCAATAAATTCAATCCTGATGTGTCTCTGATATGCAGGAGGTGTGGAACAGATGTAGGTTCTTACCATTATTTTTGGGCCTGCCCAATACTAAAGATTTTCTGGATGCAGATAGAACAGGAACTGAGAAACATAATGGGGTGGCACATACAGAGGGCTCTGTTCTGCTTCCATTCAGTGTAGAGGAAATGAGCCCAAATGAATGGAAAATATTGCTGTGGTGGGCTAGGGTATTCTTAATATTGGCACGCCATTGTATTCTCAATATGTGGGTCTCTGGAAATACACCCATGGTGCAACAGTGTCAAAATATGGCCCTACAAATGTTGGCTCTTGAGTGCCTAGTGGTAGCTGGTAAACAAGAGAAATTTCTTCTTGCATGGGAGCCCTTTCAGTCCTCTTTGCCCCCAAGGGAGGTGCAGCTAATGCAGGCTGGCCTTCACCTGGATACGGGATAGGAGGGGTGGAGGAATTGATATGTCGCTGCCTAAGATTGAAGCAACGCACCTCCTAAGATAACAGAGCTCCTTTCCCCAATCAGTTAACTTAACCATTGTGCAATATAATATAAAGATTATCATCATATAGAATTATAATGTGATTTACTGACTATTTAATATCAATGTCTTTAATTAATCACGCTTGATAAGCTAAGTCACTGGACCTATGTAAATAGTTATGATAAACTGGCTTAATGCTTTTGTTTTTATGGTTGTCATTTATACAGTATTTACTGTTTGATGTTGGGGTACCTTGATTGTTGTACTGGATTTAAAATATGAATAAAAAACTTATGCAAAAAAAATTACATAACTGAAATATTGTCTCCCTTTCTCAATTTTTACTGTGGGGTAAGACATTCCAGAAATCTGCTGTAAGTAAACATGCTCACACAGAGCATGTTATTAATCTTTCGGTTAAGCAATATCAGACTTTCCCATTTACACATTGTACAGCATTTTGGAGTTTATGCAAATGACATCTATAAGCCAGACAGAGAGATACCCAAGTTGCTGATACATAGTGCACTGATGAACTTCATAGCCGCACACAATAATTAATCTCCACAATCTCTTATCCAGTTTGTGCAGCTGTTCTTTTAAAGCATTATCATGAAAAAAATCCCCATAATGAAGCAGTGGAAAAATAATGGAATTAACCAACTTCACTAAGAAGTCCTGAAAGAACATCCATTTGCTTTTATATAAAATCCAATTTTAGAGGCAGGGGACTTTAATAACCTATGGAACTAGGAAAATCTCCAGAACATGAGGGATAAAACCAAATGCCTAGATATTTATAGGTGAGTATTCCAAATATTATCTATTTTGTGTAAGTATCATCTAACTCATCCTCCCTGTTATTGAGTCCAGCACAAAATCAAAACATCAGTTTTTTAGTCTCAGACTCATTCATTCAATTTTGCATGGGCAGCTGTTTTGTAACAAGGTTAAATAATGGAAAGCTGAGACTTCAGAAAGCATGCTAGGTAGGAAAGAGTTACACATGCTTTAACATTAAAAAAAAACAGCTGTAACCATCCTTAAATTACAGAGACTGTAGAATATGAATAAAAAAAAAAATAGTGTCATCAGCATACACTTGATGCTGTAAAAAAAAGTATTTTCCCAAAACACTGAGGTAATGATCAAAGTGTGTGCATCCTGAAACCAAGTCTCACGGGATCTCCTTTGAAACAAATAAAGGCCCAAGGCTTGTTTTTAAGTGAGCCGCTAGATTGGTGCAAGGTGCACCTCTGGGTGCATCAGGGACCCTGTGCCCTATTCTAGAAAAATAGGGGTCCCAGCACCAAAGACCCAAGAGCTGCCACAGGGTTGCATCAAAACTCTGATGCACCTGAGGGGTTTAACAGAAGGTCCTGTCAAGCCCCCCAACCTGGTGCAAGAGGAGCTGCAAAAGTGGGGGGGGGGGCAAGTGCACAAGGTCAGGACCGGGGACAGAGGGACCCATGGGGTGACATAGTGAATGAGATGGAAATGGCAGCAGTGGAAGGATGCAGAGGTGGCACCCTGGTGAGGTGCCATGCCCACTGGGATAGGGCCGCTTGGCCTGGGAACACATAGGTTGGCTTGGACAGACCCTGTCCAGGACCCCAGGTTGCAACAGCCCTTGCATCTGCCCCTGGGGTGTCACAGATCATGATAGTGTAGTTGGGCATTAGCCTGTCTCCTCATGGTGGGCTGTGAACCAAGAAGATGTTGTGGTGCCCAGGGGACATTTCTGTCCATCAAAGGCACCCCCTAACTTGCTGCCATTGCAATCAGATGCATGTTGGGGCTCATGTCACCCCTAGGGCACATGGCAGGGCTGTTGCCACCTGGTGTCCAAGTCAGGGTCTGTCCATTCCAACCTTCATGTTCCTGGGCAAGGCCACCCTGTCCCACTGGGCATGGCACCTTGGCTGAGTGCCACCTCTGCATCCTTCTACTGCTGCCATTCCACCAACACCCACTATAGCACCCCCACTGGTTCCTCTGCCCGCAGTCCAGACCTTGAAGGTCCCCCCATTAGCCTCCCTCTGAGGCAGTGGCAAAGAGCCCTTAGGCCAGTCCTTGCTGGTCTAAACTCAGCCACCTCATGTGCCCATGGTGGGACTTCTAACATCCCAAATAAGGGAACGGTGCAACTCCACCATGGCACAAGCCCCCCTGAGACCTGGCAGACTGACACTTCTGGTGCAGGGGTGGTACAGGGTAACATTGGTGCAAGGCATCTCAGTTTTAATGCAGCATGCATTTGAAAATCAGGATTTCCTCAATATTTGGTACAAGGTGCCATCTGTGTCAGATCCTTTTGATGCAGCCACCTTGTGCCAAATATTGGGCTTTGAAAATTATGCCCCCAGAATCTAAGGCCTCAGCTGTCACCCTTTGACTTCTATTCAGATGGTACCTAGAAAACAATGTAATGCACAGGAACCAATTCCCAGATCAGCCAGTCTGCACCTTAATATCTCATAAGCTGCAGTGCTGAAGGCCTTGGACAAATAAATAATGATTACTCCACTCATTCTATTATTATCAGTAGCAGAAATCGCATGACCCAAGACCCCCACTACACTATAACGATAACGGAATGCCATGTCCAAAATCTGGATTGAAACTGATAAAAAAAATATTTGTTACCCCAAGAAACTTAGTAGTAACCTCCTTTCCCATGATCTTAGAAACTACTGGAAGCAACAAAATGGCACTCAAATTAGTGAAGTCACCAATAGAACTTCAGTTGTGAACAAGAATGACATATGCTTCCATCAACAAATTAGGGACTGTAAATGACTTAAGTGTAAAATTAGAAATGTGCATATGAGGTTCTTATAGTTGAAATGTTGCATATTTTAACATTCTTGACCACGTATTATCAAGTTGTTCAGTAATCTTCATTTTCAAATGTAACAAAATATCAAGGACATACAATAGTCTAATATACTTACATTTAAAAAGTGTTTAATCCCAACCAGAGACTCACCAGTTGAATCTTTTGTCAGTCCTGAACTCTGTACAATACATTGTTATACAGACCAGCTATCCAAAAGATTCTAAATTGTATTGGCCAAAGCATTTTCAAGTAATTTTGTCTATGTCAGAAGAATTCTTCCTCTTTTAAGGAGTTTCTCTGCCAAATTTAAGAAGGATTTGTGTCATTCTCATTAAGTTATTGGAATAGTTCTTTTCTGAATTTCTAATATCATTATTGTACACATTTCTATAACATCTGTAAGCATGACAATCTGAGATAAATTTGGACACTCTTGCTCTCCTCCTCCAAGCTTGATCTCTCTTTTTTTGTTTGCAAATTTATGTAAATCAGGCAGATATCGTGGGGACAAACTGGCCTTTATCTTCTTGGTTTTTACAGGAAAGGGCTTATTATGAATAGGTAAAAATTGTCCAGGAAAAGAAATGAAGCCTCGTTCACCTCAGATATGAATTATATCCTTGCCCAATTAATACAGTCCATGTCACTTAAAAAAAAAAAGCACAATTTACTGAAGATCTGAAATGAATAAATTCTGCAAAGCCTCTTCAGAGGGAGCCATCTGAAGTGCAAAAGATGACATTATGAGCATGGCCTCTAGAAGCTCTTCCCTGGTGGCCTCTTTATCATAATGCTGACAAAAGAAGCCCAATCATGGTGCTGACTCCCAGTAATCTATTTTATTTACATGCAGACACTGGGAGCCAACCTTGATGCCAGCCCCCATTCCACCCAACACTGGAGGCAAGATAGCTGAGTGTATGGTGGAGCTGTAAGAGTGCTCCATATTTTCATGGCTGTATAGTGCAGGTTACTGCATGTTAAGAACTCTAATAGAACCAATCAAAGTTGTTTAAAATGTCATTTAAACAGAAAAACAGATGGAGAGGTTCTTCCGAGGAATACAGTTCACCCCGTATCCAGCCAATGGAGAAAACTTTCAGACCCGAAATCAGCCCTAGTGGTGGGAGGGTGCCTGACATTTTTGAGCCTGGGCTAAGGTCTCTGGAACTGCAGAGCCAAGGCTCCTAATCAGAGTTTCAGCCACGATACGCACAAGGTGTGCGAGTTACACAAATACCTTATGCAGCAGACATTTCAGTGGACTATCCATCTGCTGTTCAGTGTTTGGGCCAGGACCAACAAAAGGTTACTTTGGGACCAGACTGAGCTGTAGATTTAAAGTTCCCAACTCAACAGTTGTCAGCTAGCACGAAACACACATGGAGTCGGGGGATTCGATAGACAAAATCCTGCAAGGAGTGGGGCAGTTAGAGCGCAGATTTGAGGCACTGAGTCAGAAGGAGGAATTCATTCAAAATGAGATAAAGCAAAATCAGGAGAATATTGTTAAATTATTTAAGCAAGCCCTGGACAATGCACAAAATATCCAGAAGCTAACAGATGAGGTTAAAGTAATCGAACTGTCTGGGGTTGCTCTTGCTAAGGACAAATATAACTTAAACATGAATGAGAATTTGGAAAATCAGTCCAGATATCAGAATCTACGTATAGTGGGGTTAACTTTAAAGTTTGATGATGAATTTGAGTGTACCTGGGACTTGGTGAAGGACATTTTCAATACTGTTTACTAGTTACCTCAAGACAATCTCCCATTTGTCATCTAGCCTTTTAGGGTGTTAAAAAGGTAAGAATCGGAAGAAGTAAGGGATATAGGAAAAAAGTCACAATCTTTTTCTCTTTGGCATTTGAGTCAGATCAGAATCATATTATTAAGTTGTCTAGAATGAAGAAAACACTTTTGTATAAGGGCTTTAAATTTAGCATTTTTCCAGATTTTTCTTACCCCACTCAGCAGCGACAATGGAAATTCTTCGCATATAGACAAGAAATGTTGGAACTGGGTGCACAATTATAGTTACTTGCACCTGCAAAGGTGTGAATTCAATATAAGGACAAGACATATGTGTTCATTGAACTTGACCAATTGACAGAGTTTTTGAGGGGTCAGTATGAGGAGTTGGGAGAGTTGGGAGAGTCTGCAGAGGGTCCTGAATCCCCAACTACTTCTAAATTAGAAATGTCAGCTGTTCTGGATGCTGTTGAGGGTTTTGGGGGAGTAACATAAATATAATATAATAATATAATATATGTCATATGTTTTTCTTTTTGAATACTAAGTTGTTGCTTAGTTATTTGTGTTACATAATTATACTCTGTCAGGGGGTTTTGTTATAAAATAAATAATGGGGAGTTGATACATAAAGGTAATTTGAGGTGTTAATACCTCTGATTTGCTCACTATACTGTAATTTCAATAGTTTGTGTGAATTAGTATAATCCCTCCCACCACCACCGGATCTGAATTGGACTTGATATATCTGTCTCTTTAATATGTCTTTTTTTTTTCCTTGTGAAAAAGTATTGGATTGCATTATAATATATATAAGAGATCATTTTTAAAAATAAAATATTATATGATAAAAAAAAAATTATGCTGACTAAAGAAGCCCAATCATGGTGCTGGCTCCCAGTAATCTGTTTTATTTACATGCAGACACTGGGAGCCAACCTTGATGCCAGCCCCACCATCCCATCCAACACCGGGTACCCAACTCCGGCTTAAGACATATATCATTTATAAAAAAAAACACGTGGCAACTGGGAGCCGAGAAAGAGTATGTCATTAAAAAAAGGTTCAACCACTGGGAGCAAAAGCCTGGTGCAAGACCTCCCACCACCACCATCTGGCAATGGGTACCCAATTCTGTATTTTATATATATATATATATATATATATATATATATATATAGAGAGAGAGAGAGAGAGAGAGAGAGACAGAGAGAGAGAGACAGAGAGAGAGAGAGAGAGAGAGAGAGAACTTTTTGGACACCATAAACTTAACTCAAGCCCCTCTGGGGACCCCCTTCCACCTTCCAGCAATGAAGAGTAATAATGTTTGCTTGCGATTGTGCAAGAAACATGTTGTGACAGCTTTCTGGAGTAGCAGGTTGTGGAGGTGCAGCAGTGTTGTGGCCAATGCTGCCACTGCTTTTTGAGGCTTGTCTCTGTGGCACAAATGAATGAGCAAGCTGTCTATAACAGCAGCTCAAAGGTATGCCACCAACTTGAAAGAAATTCACCGCTGCAATGAGGGAGTGCCACCTCATTGCAAAGCGTGACTTGCCTGGCGTAACATTTCAATAATCATGGCAGGCAGTTGTCCCCGTCTGCCTCTCAAAGTCAATGTGGGGTGGGGGTGCCCAATCAACTGGATCTAGGGATATAAAAAAATATGAGCAGAGGAATTGAGCAAACCTTCAGCATTTTGAGGAGGTAGAAACACAGATGGGAGCCTGCTTTAGAGGCTACAGAGCCAGTGATACATTAAAGGAATAGAGAGGGGGAGAGCGAGAAGGGATACCTGGCAAGCAATTGACTGACCATTTCCATCAAAATCCTGTGGCACAGTAGACTGAATGCCGAAATCCAGACAACTGATGTTTTCCTTCAAAATGCAGTGGGGCATGGTCTCCCTCAATCTTCAGCGACTGGCATACCCCGCCTCCATACTCCTCAGCTAGCCACCTTGTAGTCTGCAAATGAACATAATTCTCTCACTTTTTTTAAAAGAAAATTTTACTTTACTGATTATTATAAACCCTGGTGTCTAGTGGTACCCCCATACCCTCAAGTTATACACTCCTGAAATACAGCATTAGTGCCATGACACTGAAAATGGCCATATCAATCCTTACTGAAAAAACTATCTCCCCTCTTCTTTGATTTTCTTTTGCCTTTTTTGTTAGCTTACTGTTGGCCCTGCAGATGCACTGTAATGGTGGGGGAAGGGGGATGAGGAATACTAATAGCGATCATGAGTAAAAACATTAGTAAATAGTAAAAAACAAATGCTTTGTTCACCCCCCCCATGGCACTTGCTCTTTCAACTTGGCTGCCTTGAGTCTTGGTAGTTGTGGTATTTGAGGGGGGGTGAAGACCACCAGTAAAAATCATCAGCCAGAGAAGAGACGTTTGGGGAAGATTGATGGTGCTACAAAGCCATATGTGAGCATCCAAGCTGCTCTTTCTACTCCCTGGTATACATCTGTCTATCAGATATTGGCAAATATCAACTAAATTGCAACAATACTTTACTTCTTTTTACTTCTGTGGGAAACCTATTTGTAAAATGTGAGCAAATTCTTTTTTTGGAATTGATCCGTCAGGAAGTCTTTTTTTTTTTTTTTACTATCAGGATTGTAAGCAAATGTTTTTTTGAAATTGATGAGTCGGCAAGTCAGTCTTTTTGGCAATCGGGATTACAACAGTCGGTAAAATAAGCATGGTTTTTTATTTAGTTGTGAATTAGGAGACGGGATATTGAGCATCAGTATTATAAGAGTCGGGCAAATGTACCAGACCCAAAAGTGATGATGGTCAGATCTGGCGGGGTTGGGGGTTAACACCTTTTGTTCGGTCAGCCCACAGCACAGTAAACAGCCCAAATACAGTGAAGCTGGTAAGTTTCACTCCTTTGGCTCCCTTGGCTAACTTATTATCTTGCCCAAGTAGTCCATCAAAGCTCCCAAGACCATCAAAGCTTTGGTCTTTAATGAGAATGTATAAATTATGTGACAATGCAGCGAAGAGCATCTCTCCTGACACTCACAGCCTGCTGCTGGTCTGCATCAAAGGGAAGATGGGGGGGGTATAATTTAATTATATATAAGCCAAGGCATTAGTCAATTTCTTCCAGTTCCTGCTGCAGTACCTTTACCATCTTCCATCTACCAGACCCATCTCTTGGCTGTCACTGTCACTTGCTGTCAAATTGAGTTCCTCTAACTGTTCCTGCTAGTGTCATTTGCCCATCACATAACCAGCCAGCTGCCCCGGGGACAACTGATGAGTATCTTGGACTCAGAGTTCCTACTTGTTATGTTTGCTTGTGCAAATGCATAAGAAACATCTTGTGGTAGTAGCAGGTTTCAGAGGTGCATCAGCATTGTTGTGAATGCCAGCAGTGCTTTCTTGGGCTCCTCTGTTCAGCACCAATTGGTGAGCATGCTGTGTATGATAGCAGTGTTAAAGTGTGCCAGCAACTTAAAACAGATTCACCGCTTCAGTGTGGGAATACCCCATCATTGCAGCATCAGCTCCTCTTGCTTTTATGTGATAACAGCAAAGTCACATCGCTGAAAGTTTGTTTCTATGATGGACTCCCCAGCGCACAGCAACATGACGCCAGAGACATAGATTTTTACTGTTCATGTGGGGGGCTGTGCCCCCACACCCCCTGCAGGAGGCTTTACCCCCCGCACCCTCCTACTTAAGGTTTCTCAACTCCAGAGGAGTGCATTTCGGAGGGGTGCAGGTCAGAATAAAATAAAAAATTTGGGCTGGGCGCAATAAAAAGCACCCATGCCCGGACCTGAACCAGGTACCACACCTGCAGTAGTTGTGGACCAACCCCTGATACCACGACACAGCTTGGCAGCCCACTGCAGTGCCATCCACTATAGCTCCTCCTTTCCCTCCCAGCCCACACTAGGTGTGCTCGCCCCCACACACATGTAGACATTTAGCGACATCCAGTCACTATTTTGCTCACCCCCACCATCCGGTCACCGAGCTCCACCGATTGCCCCATCCACAGGCGCCGCGATTGTATCACTGTTCAGGACATTGCTGATTGGTGATTGCCAGCATCAAGGGATACCGTTCCTCCTTCACCTGTGAACAGTCTGCATTCAGAGCTGAGCAGAAGAGAACGGAGCTTCAGGCAAGAGAAGAAGAGCCGATCAGGAAGACTTCAGGATCACTGGTGAACCAGGACGAAGCTACTAGGCTAGTGACAGTGACACATCTTCTTTCACTTGCTGATGTCTAGTATGAGCCATGAGCAGAGAGAGCCTGTGGAGCCCAGCTGAGGAGAAGAAAGAAGACATTCTCACTGACCGTGGGCACTGTGACTTGTTAAGCGATGTGACATTCCTCTGGTGATGGGATCATGGCAAGCTACAGGTTGAAAATGCTGCTTCTCGTCTTGATCAATTGTGACTGGAGCTAGTCCTCGCCCAATGATTCTAAGTTTTCCACCATTAGGGTTCTTAGATTTTCTCCAACAGTCCTCCTGCATTCTGCTGCTGTGCTGTTTACATGATTGTCTGAATCATTCCCTCACTTATCTGAACAGGCATTCAGTTCTTCAGTTCAACCCTTACTGACTGGCACCTTACAATCTTCAGTCAGGTGTATTTTTTTTCCTTTTTTGACTTGCGTCTTACTGTCTTTGCTCAGGCTCAGTTTTATTGGAGAAAAGTCTATAAGTGGAGGGTGGGTGTGGGAGACAGTCTCTCTGCCGGAGGTCACTCGGGAGTGAGTGGTGCTGGGTACTGGTCCGTCTGAAATGAATCACAAGATCGGATCGGGACTTTCTAATTTTCCTGTGGAAACGTGCAGCATCATGCAGTTCAACAGAGGTCCAGCTTCTGGATTTTCTGCTTGAGTCAGTATGTTCTAGGGAAAACATGTTGAACTTTGACTTTTGACTCAAAAAGTCACAGAGTTCAACACCTTTTCCTCAGAAGTTAGACTTAAGCAAAAAATCCATAAACTGGTCTCCTGTTGAACTGCATGATGCTCATCTGCCCATTTTCACACAAAATTCAGACAGTCCCGACCTGATCTTGGTTTGAAACAGAAGTGATTTGCTTCCATTTTTGTTATTGTGATTAAGAGATTCTTCTTTTGACTGTGCTGTGCTGTAGTCTGTCCTGTAAATGCTCCTAAGTTGTTTTTTTTAAGAGACAGGGCTATGTTATTTTTATTCATTCAAAATTATACCCACCTTAAAACTGCTACAAGACAGCAAAGTAAGCTGCAATTAGAATCAGTTTCATTATTTAAAATGTATTTACCTTTTACCAATGTGATCATGGAACAGATCAATTCTGTCCAGCATACAAACTGGTTAACATAGAAACAAGCAAAGTCATTCCAGAGTATAGCACATAAAACAGAATCTGCTGTATGCACCCATCTCTTTTTCATCACAGTAATTAAGAGAGGGACAGAGAGCTGTATAATTCAAACATTTCTGATATGTTTTATTTACCTTTCAGTGTTTCACATACCATATGAGGAAGTTACTCACACTCAGCTCAAATATGGTACATCCTTAGTAAGTCATTTGATAACTGTATCTACAATGTGAGTCGGTGTCAATTGAAAGTGCTGGTTCCAGACTCTTTGTAATAACTTGTATAGTATCTAATAAACTACAGATAAGTTTGGATATCCCTGACAAGCCCAACATAAGTTATGACAGCTACTAGTTAATAATGGCATAACTCCTTAACAGTACCCAAAGAGCACATGACAGCACTACTATAGCCTGTTGAGGGCACATAAAGATAATGGCATAATTCTTTAATATTACCCAATTGCAAATATTTATGCTAAAAGTCACCATAGGGAATAACATGCCAGTTATCAAGGAAGCTGTCTATATTTTATGATCAAGCAAACAGAAGTTTATAAAACATTACTGTGCATGGATGCTCTAAATTACAATGCAGGAAAGCCAAGTGGCCCACTGCAGAATTTCCATTTGATGTACACTTAATGGATATTATTAAACATAAAGATTTGTGTGTGGTTCTGAGGCCTGAGTGGAACTTCAGATAGACACCACATTGGTGCAGCACAGAAGGTACATTTCCAAGCACTGCGCTATAACATCTGGGCCATAACAACTGGACCAGAATCAAGACACACTACAATGAGGGTCCTGGACTTCAGGAGCGCAGAGTTCAAGAAAATGGGTGAGTGCCTCTGGGAAGCACTAGCAGGAATAGGGAAACTGGGCAATGTAGAGGAACAATGGTCAAAATTAAGGAAGGCCATTGAGAAGATAACTAAGCTATGTGTCAGGAAGGTTTAAAAGAGCAAGAGCTGCTTCCAAGTTCAAAAAAATATTAAAATGCCTGATCTATTCTGTTCTATGAATTGAAATGATTATTTACAAGATTATAGTTGTACTTGAGAGTTTTCTATTGGAGTTCAGGGTAATCCAGTCCATATAGTTTGACATTTTTGCTGATAGTGCAGATTGACTTTTATTACGTTTGCTTGAGCATGCGCAGGAAACATGTTATAACAGCTTGCTGATCTAGAAGGTTGTGGAGGTGCGGCAGTTTTGTGGCCAATGCTGCATCTGCTTTTTGGGGCTTGTATCTGTGGTACAAATGAATTTGCATACTGTCTATGACAGCAGCTCAAAAGCGTGCCACCAACTTGAAAGAAATTCACCGCTGCAATGAGGAAGCGCCACCTCATTGCAGGGCGTACCTTGCCTGGTGTAACATTTCAAGAAACATGGGAACGGCTGTCCCCATCCACCTCTCAAAGCTGACGTCAGCGGTGCCCAATCCTCCTGTCAGCATGCTCCCTTCCCAGTTCATTTGCCGACAGGGGAGACCAATCCCCGTTGGTTTCATGTCCCGCTTGTTGGAATTTGTCTGCTGAGGGGAGTGCTCAATCCCCCTCGGCATCATGCCCCCCAAACACAGACACACTTTCTTTGCAGATGGGGGGCCCAGTCCCCATTGGATTCAGTCCCCCCTCCCCAAAACACAGGTAACATATTGGGAGCCCACCCAAGTGTGCCCAAAGCAAACCTGCAAGAAACACCTTCCGGTGATGTCCTTTTTTTTTGTTACCTATAAAAAAGAAAATGGTCCCTCATGGTCACAATGCCCCCCTCCCAACCTGCATCCACCCTCTGTGCATCCCACCTCCCCACATCCCCTTACCCCATACTTACCTCTGAAAACCGGTGCAACGATCTTTGGTGGAGCGGGAACATGTCTGCACTCTTCAAAGCTGACCACAAACTGAAGAAATGCTGGTAAGCTGTATAATGGCATCAATGGGGGGGGGGAGGGGGTTCAACTTAGGTGGATATATTGGCCATTTTTGTGACTTTTGACTCCAAATTTTCAACATGGCGTTCTTGGTACTCCATACCTTATGAACTCAGTCACTATCATTTCGTTATTCGGTCCCGAAAGGTGATTTTGTGGTCACTGCATGGAATCACTTTCCTGGACTGATTAACTTAATGACAGTGTCACCGTTCATGAGGTGGGCTCCCAAAAAGCCTATGTTGTAAATTTGGTGGAAATATTTCAAAAAATGACTGTATTACGAGTGAGCTTGCGCAGTTCCCATGCAGGCTCATAACTTCAAAAATGTTTAATATTTTCACACCAGATTTTCAACATTGTCATTGTTCTGCACCTGCTTATGAACAGTACAGCTGTCATTTTTCACATCCTGCCTGAAATGTGTTTTCACATATCTGGCGCACAATGGTGTGGTCGCTGTGTGAAATCAATGTTCAGGACAGATTAAGAAACTCACAGTGACAGTGTTCATAAGGAAAGGTCCTAAAAAGCCCATGCTGCAAATTTGGTGAACAACTTCCAAAAACTTTCTGCATTACCAGCATGAGTTGCGCACTTTCTATGCACACTCATAACTTCGCCAATTTTCTTAATTTTTACTCCAGATTTTCAATATTGTAATTTTTGCACACTGCCTTATGAACAGTACAGCTGTCATTTTTCACATCCTGCCCAAAACATGTTTTCGCACCTGTGGTCACACAATGGGCGCGGTCGCTGTGCAAAATCAATGTTCAGGACAGATTCATAAAATCACACTGCCACTGTTCATGAGAGGAAGTCACTAAATGCCTATGTTTAAAATCTGATGTAAAAAAAAAGAAAATTTAATTATGGGTGTGCATTGAGCAGTTTCTACGCATGATCATGACTTCACCAATATTTTTATATTTTCACTCCCGATTTTCAACATTACTATTTTTGTGCACCTCCTCATGAACAGTACAGTTGTCATTTTTCACATCCTGTTCAAAATGTGTTTTCGCACCTGTGGCACCAAATGACACAGTCACTGTGTAATATCACCTCTTGCTAACAAACTGATAGTGTCACTGTTCATGCCGTGGGGTCACAAAAAACCCATGTTGAAAACCTGGAGTGAAAATACCAAGAAATGCCCAGGGCATTAGGGTTTACGACCATAACGCCCTACCCTGTAGGGACTGACAAGCATCAGGGGTATTACTTGGGATTGTCAACAGTAATGCTTATGCCATTCCACCCCCAACCCGCATCCAGTGACAGGCATCGAGATGTGCCTTGGACTCTTCAGCCCCAAAGTTCACTCCATTCTCTTATACTGCACCCATTTCAATGTATTTCTTTATGAAATAGGGTGAGTGTAAAGCCTGAACACCCCAAGGCTCACCTCAACACTTGTCAGTGTCTGCAGGGTAGGGTGAGGTGAAATGGATTGAGTGTTATGGGCAACAACGCAGAGGGACACCCCAATGCCTGTCCATCTCTGCAGGGTGGGGGTGGGGTTGGCATCAGTTCAATACTTCACTGCCATTCCTATTCTGCATCTGTCTAACTCCTGCACTTCCAATGCTAATGCCCGCAAGCAACCATTCAGCACTGACAAATACTTGTGTTTCTTCTGTGATCCCTTCAACTGATCATGGTTTCATTCATTCAGATGGCAGATGGACAATGTGGTGTGAGGAGGATTGCACTTGTCACTGTCTCTTGTCTTATTTTACTTATGGATGGTTTGGGGTGGAGTTGGGGTTGGACTGCTAGTGGGTTGGGGTAAAGAATTCTACTGATCTGTGGTGCAGCAAGTGGAAGAGGGTGGAATGGGTGCTAATGTGTGGGAGAAGGGGAATTACTATTTTTTATTAAACTATTTCTGATGTGAGGGGTGTAAAAATTAAAAGGGTTAGTCATCAAATTCGATGCCTGGTGGCTGCATATTTTTTTTTAATGTAAGTGTGGGGACACTAATGAACACAGGTGCTAAATATTTTTGGTGCAGGCTAAGGGTGGGAAGCACTCTGAATGCCAGAGACTAAATAATTTTGGAGCAGAGTGATGGAGGGGTTACCTCTGGTGATCCAGGATGTGTAGCAAGAATCAGTTGTGGCGGTGTCACTTGCTGACAGAGATTCTTGGCATGGGGATGGTGGTGAGAAAGCCTGCCAGTGGATGTCAGAGATGCTTGGCATTGAGTGTGGCATGTGATTGGCTCTGCTACTGTACTCAATAGACTGTTTTCTATTTAAACATAAATTAGCAAAATAAAAGAATATAATACAAAAACATTCAAATGAGGAATAGCAAACAATAAAAATTAACCTAGTAGTTATAGACTGTTAAATGTATGATTCAATACAACATTGAGTTAGCAAACAAAAACAAGCATTTGTCAATGCCGAATGTTGCTTGCTTGTATGTGCTGTTTAGGTATTTGGAAGTGATAGTTCCATGTCTTCCTCCCAAGACATGCACTGTGCCTTTCCGTTCAGTTTTCACAGAAGAGTGGGAGGGGCAAGGGCCACAGCAGTACAGCAGTTGCCAAGGGGTTGAAGAGGTGGACAATAGTCCAGTCAAAGGCAAAAGAGTCCTGCAGGAGCACACTAAATTTAAGGTGGACAAAGCAATGGAACCAGATGGCATACACCCAAGGATATTAAGAGAACTATGAAGGGAGATAGCAATACCTCTGGCAGCCATGTTAACGGAGTCATTCAACATGAGTGAATTGAAGGATGGCACATGTGGTCCTTCTACACAAGTCTGGTAGCAGGGAGGAGGTGGGGAACAATAGGCCGTTCCACCTCACCTCAATAGTGGGGAAGATCATGGAGACATTGCTTAAAGAAAGGATAGTGGGGCATGTAGAAGGCATCGGAGTCCAGGACCATAGACAACATGGATTCACAGTGGGGACATCATGTCAGACAAATCTGGTTGATTTCTTTGACTAGGTGACAAAGGAAGTGAATCAGGGTGGGGCAGTAGACAATGCTTACCTTGATTTCAGCAAAGCCTTTGACACCATCCCACATAGGAGGCTGATAAACTAGCTGGGTAGGCTGGGCATGGGAGAAAGGGTGGTAAACTGGGTTAGAAACTGGCTAACATAAAGGAGGCAGAGAGTGGTGGTAAATGGGGTGCAGTCTAGGGAGAGGGGGTGACCAGTGAGGTGCTGCAGAGATCGGTCCTGGGGCCAGTCCTGTTCAATGTCTTCATTAGTAACATCGCAGAATGGCTGAAGGGAATTTTTTCACCAGATTTTCAACATAGCCATTTTAAGACCTCTGCTCATGAACAGTGTCGCTGTGATTTTCTTAATCTGTCCCAAACATTGATTGTGCACACCGACTGCGCCATTGTGCGCTACATGCACAGAAACACACTTTGGGTGACATGTGAAAAATGACAGCTGTACTTCTCATAAATAGGTGTGGTAAAATGGCAATGTTGAAAATCTGGAGTGCAAATATTAAAAATTCACGAATTACGAGTGTGCGTAGGAACTGTGCAACACATGCTCGTAAAACAGTCATTTTTAGGATTATTTTCACCAAATTTTCAACATAGCCATTTTAAGACCTCTGCTCATGAACAGTGTCACTGTGATTTTCTTAATGGGTCCCATACATTGAGTTTGCACACCGACTGCACCATTGTGCGGTACATGTGTGGAAACACATTTTGGGCAAGATGTGAGAAATGGAAGCTGTACTGCTCATAAGGAGGTGTGGTAAAATGGCAATGTTGAAAATCTGAAGTGAAAATATTGAAAATTCGCAAACTTACGACCTTGCGTAGTAACAGCGCAACACATGCTCGTAAAACAGTTATTTTTGGGAATTTTTTCACCAAATTTTTAACACACCCATTTTAACTCCTCTGCTCATGAACAGTGTCACTGTGATTTTCTTACTCTGTCCTGAACATTGGTTTTGCACACCAACTGTGCCATTGTGCGCGCTACATCCATGGAAACTCATTTTGGGTGAGATGTGAGAAATGACAGCTGTACTGCTGATAAGGAGGTGTAGTAAAATGGCAATGTTGAAAATCTGGAGTGAACATATTGAAGATTCGTGAACTTTCAAGCGTGAGTAGGAACAGTGCAACGTATGCTTCTAAAACAGTCATTTTTAGGAATTTTTTCACCAAATTTTCAACATAGGGTTTTTGAGGACCTACCTCATGAACTGTGACACTGTCGGCTTGTAAATTGGTCCTGAAAGGTGGTTCTGCACAGTGACCACAAAATCACATTTTGGGGCTGATTAATGCCATGACAGTGACAGAATTCATGAGGTGGGGTCCCAAAAACCCCATGTTGAAAAGTTGGTGAAAGAAATTCCCCAAAATGCCCGAAATATGCAGTAAAGTTGAAAAACCCCTATTTATTCCATTATACAGCTTACTGGTATTTCCTTAGATAACAGACATGTTCCCAGTCCATCAAAGATCATCGCGCCGGACTCCGAGGTAAGTATGGGGTGAGGTGGGGTGTGGGGAGGTAGATGCACACAGGGTGGGCATGGGTGGGGGAGGGGGTCAGGACAGTCTGTGAGAGAAGTTTTTTTTCTTTTAGGTGTTTTTTTTTTACTTGGACGATGCTGGGCTGGGGTGGACTCCTAGCGTGGCAACTGGAAGGCTGTTTGGGGTGGGGGCAGTGGAGCCGATGGGGAATTGGGCACCTCTGTCAGCCATAGGACCTTTTGCCATGCTGGGGTGGGCTTTCAGCGTGGCACCCAATAGTCTAGAGTGGGGGGACAGTAGAACCGATGGTTGATTGGGCACCCCCTCAGCCATACAGACTGCTGCCATGCTGGGGTGGGCTCCCAGCATGGCACCTGGAACTCTGGTGGGGGGAGCACAGCACAGCTGATGGGAGACTGGGCACCCCTGTTGGCTATACAGTGTGTGCGTGGGGGGAATCATGAGCATGCAGTATGCATATGTGTGTGTGTGTGTGGGGGGAGCATGCATACAAACATACGAGCATACGAAATTTGCCAGCAGATAAAAGCCTAGAGGTCTATCAAGTCTGCTCGAATGTGCAGCTAGCACCCCTTATTCTGCAGCTGCCCCTCCCTTCCACCCTTCCCCTTCATTAACCCTCCCCCTTGTCCTGTCTCACGTGATCTTATTGCTGCTCACTGAAACATAGCTCTCCCTTTCAACTGTACGGCACTGCATTTTCAACTAATGTCATAGGCAGCTGCAGCATTGATTGGAGAACTGCGGCCGCACCTGCAAACACACTGACTGAATTGGAAGAAGGCTGCTCATCTGAAAACTCAAATGATGGCACTATGTTTCTTGCACATGCATGCAAGCAACATAAAAATGATTAATCTTTAAACAATGAAGCGCTTGAAGAATGAAATGTATACCCTATGCTATCAACCACACAAGTTTTATACTTAACTTCCAACACTTTTCATGTTTCAAAGATTTCTTTTAATTTTTCTACCTTTGTTTCCTCTAAAGTTCATGAAATCATGGGTTGAATATTTAAAGATCCCTGTTTTTGCATGCAAAAATATTGCTTCAGGTGCAAATTATTGCCTATTGTAAACATACTAGGATACTAGAATATACCTGAATGACATAATAAGTGCTAACAGCATGTTTCAGTATGTCATCTCAACTGATCCAAACACTATACAGATTACTCACACAAACCACAACCCCTACTGGCCACATGAGGTATGTGGCCAATATAGAGATATGGGACTTGTAGAAGCAAATAGGTCATTAGGTCATGCAGATGGCAATTGCTCCTGTGCAGCAATCTGTCACATTTATGCATTCCCATGCAAATGACCCCATCGCACAGGCAAGGTGTTATGGAGTCATTTGCATTACATTAAGACCTCAGTACAGGGCAGACCTGGAAAAAAACTGTATTACTCCCTGTAATCAATTGCCTATCTTGCAGTTTGTAATATAATCCTTGGGATCTAGTGGTTCTCCAACCTCTAATCACCCATCCAGCAAATATGTACATATCCCCTGGCATCTAGTGGTTCCCCCCACCCTCGATCACCCATTCGGTAATTATGTACATATTCCTTGACATCTGATGATCCCCTGAACTCCCAACCTTTACAGATGGGCATATTTCCTGGTGTCTAGTGTTACCCTCTGATCACCTGTTCTGTACTGATGGTCATATTCTCTGGTGTCTAGTGGACCCCCAACCCCATGACATCCAGTGACCAGCAGTGGCCGCTGTATACAGCCCTACCTAGCTGACACTTACCACATTGTATGTCCTGTAGCAGTAGTATTGCTACCAGGTATGATTTTTTGCAGTCCCTACACTGGGTAGATTTATAAATTACTGTGGTGACTTCTGACCATATTTCTGGCACCCTTGGGTTAATTTGACCCAAATTTTGGGGAGGATTGTCAGCATTCCCCTTTTCTTGACCACATCAGTGGTGACAGATAACACCCACCCAAAGTGGAGAGATCCTTTTCTGCTAAATTTATCATCTCATAGTTTACTACCTTTGTAACTGCACCAAATCCTGCTCTCCTCATCAACTACTGCCCTTAGTTTTCATACTACCTGAACATTCAAGATTCACCATTCTGGGCCATTCAGAATTTCAAACAAACATCGTGGAATGGTGTAACTAATATCATGGAATGTCTTAGACATCAAAAAGAGAGAACACTAACTGATGTACTAACATGCTAATTGCCAGCAGATTAGACCTTATGGTCTATCGAGTCTGCTCGAACCTCACATCCCCAGTTGGGAACTGAGGCCCTCCCTCCCTTGTGTTCCAATGCCCCTTTCTGTATCTGTCCCACCCTCTCTTGAAGCCTTCCACATTGGAAATCTGGACCAGCTCGCTAGGCAGTGCATTCCAAGGATCCACTACCCTCTCCATAAAAAAAAATCCACCTCTTTTCCCCAGATCCTTCCTCCTTCCAACTTCAAACCATGCCCTCTGGTGATATCTTCCTCCTTTAGTCTAGATATCTCCTCTGTGTTTACCCTATTTATTCTCTTGAGGTACTTGAAGGCCTCGATCATGTCCCCCCCCCCATCTCTCCTCCAAAGTATACAGGCTGAGCTCCTCAAGTCTGTCCTTGTACGTCAACTCCCCTCATGAAAGGAAAATCATCTAGATTTGAGGGTACCACAGATCTAGTTAATTTATCAAAAAATGGCCAAAGCGTGTCCAGTACAGGACTAACACTAAAAAGGTGATGAGATTTAGCAGTATAAAATAACTTCTTATCACTTTTAAGGACTTCTCAGACATCATGAATGGTTTTTGCAGAGGTTTGATGGGAGCGACTACAGACAGGGACTCATCTGAAAATGGCTGACAAGATGTATAATAAGATCTCAAGCCACCATTACTGTTTTGGTGACTGGAAGTAGGAATCAAAGTGTGTACAGTGGGTGGGGGGCAAAGCCTCCAAACCCCACCTCATTACCCTCAGCCAACAACAATGTACATTGAAATTAAAATTACAAATATGTAAATCTAAATCAACCCCATACCAAAAATGTAATCATGATACATTTGGGTGACATTTTGCATGAAGAAAGCCTGTTGGCTAATTTGCAAAACATCAAGTGAGTCTGAGTCTTTTGTATCATACTGGGTGGTGACCAGAAGAAGGAAATATGTCCATTAGTGCCATTCACTCGCACCAGCAGGTTCAAGTAGTCCCTTTATTCAATAATACAAGTACCAATTTTCCTTTTAAATATCTCTAAGCTACTACTAGCTACTACTGAGTCAAGAACTTACCTGAGTAATATACAGTACTAATCAGTTATAAAAAGGGGTGGGCCTAGGGGTGGAGTCTGGAGTTTTGTTTCATACTAGAACAGCTAATAATACAGACTAAACCTTGGTGAAACTAAAGATAATAGGTGCTCTATTTTGTTAGTTCAAATATGAAAAAAAAAGTGTTAAATCAGACTCATATGAGGAAAGAAAGGCATTATAGAGGACAGGATGCAAATGGTACTGTAAAATATAATAAAATGTTTATGCCAAAATGTTTTACCATAACATGCACTGCTGCTTTAATGTAATCTTTTCCACTGCATTTAAGTATATATTTTTTGAATTGCTGTGATTGGAAACCATTTTCTTATACCTTTATATGCTTTCTTGTTTTCTTTTAAGGGTCTGTCTGTCATATTCTAATAATTCTAGACCCCTTTTTTGTTAAATTAATAATATCATATTTAATGCCATTGTAACTACAGTGAATCTCTCCTCAATAGCTACTACTCTCGGTTTTCATACTAACCGGTCATTCAAGTTTCCCCATTCTGGGTCAGTCAGAATTTCAGATGTACAGCATGGGTTAGTGTGAATAATATCATGGAATGGATTTGAAATCAGAAAATAAAGAGAGAAAATTAGCTACAAAGTGAAGGAAAAACAATGTAGATCTGAGAGCACCACTAAACTAGTTAATTAATTTATCAGAAATTACTAAAATTATATGAAATACATAGCTAGCACTGAAAACCGAATGGTATTTACCAGCATAAAATTATTTTCTATCACTGTTAAAGATTTCTTAAACATAATAAATAGCTTTAGAGGATGTACAACGGGAACAGCTACAGACAGTGACTCATCTTAACATAGTGGATGGGATTTGTAATTTAGTCTTGGACTTCATTACCATTTAAGTCACTCTGTGTTTCATATATTCGTAGAAGTGTGACGGCAGAAAAGGACTGACAAGGCCCACCGAGTCTACCCATTATGAATTAAAATTTGTACAACAGTGGGCAAAGTCCCCAACCCATTTCTACCTCCATTCAACCTCAAACCACATTGAAATTAAAACTACAAAATATTTAAAAAACATCAGTTCAACACAGTTGGACAAAACAATTTGACTCCAAGTGTTTTTTTTTTTAACTATGACATATTCTATGCATCTTCCAGTTTGATCTGGTGGTAACATTTTCTAGGTCGTTCAATATATCGGTATTTTATAAATGTTTTGTATTTATTTATTTTTCTCAAGAAAAACAGATGGGCACTACATTTGGCCTAGAAATGGCATTGCAGACTTGGCAAAAGTTAGGATTGATAATGTATATATATATAGATATATGCATAAACTAACTTGTGGTGCACAACATAGTAGGTACCTGGACATTAGGGTTAACATATATGCATATATAAATTGAAATTGCAGCCAAAACAACCTTTTTGGGGAAACTTTTTTCCTTGCACTGCTGTCTTAAATCTAAATCAGCACCCCCCCCCCAAAAAATAAAAGTAATCATGGTGTAATTTGACAACATGTTATACAATGATTTCTTGATGGCCAGACTTGAGCGAGTCAGAGATTTTAACATACCTGAGCAATGTACAGTACTCATTAGTCAAAAAAAGGTGTAGGACTAGATCTGGAGTTTGAGGTGTGGTTTAGGATCTTGTATTCAGCTTATCTGAAGGTGACAACCTTAACTGTGTAAATGGCTATGATGCCACAAAAACAGGACAGGGACTTCAGCCAAGAATTAAACAGCAGGAGTAAACAGGGGATCCTGTCTCCATGTAAATGAAGAGTAAAAGGACTAGAGAGAGACAGAAGCTATGTGAAACATATGCTGAAATTTGTGTAAATACTGTTTTTCAAATCTCTCATTAAAATGAGAATTCAGTATAAGCCTGAACACACACAATAATGTGACTGTCCTGATTTCTCCAATAGGCTTCATAATCTAGTGTGTGTGTGTGTGTGTGTGTGTGTGTGTGTGTGTGTGTGTGTATGTGTGTGTGTGTGTGTGTGTGTGCGTTCACATGTGTGTGTGTGTGCGCGTGTGCATGGTGCGTGTGTGTTAGAAGAAATACAGAGCACTGCTGCTGTATTGCATTTAGGGTCAGACTGGCCGACTGGGGTACAAGGAGGCAACCTGTAAAGTTGGTACCTTACTTACAGTGCCCAAAATACTCAATTTTGTTTGAAAATAGATAATAAATGCAAATATGTTCAGGATTTGGGGGGGCTAGAAATGTTCAGGTGTCCTGTTGGGTCAGTCGGACATTGCATCGTAACTATTCCTGCAGTAGCTAATCACACATAACTGTACGTGCTTTTTAGTGCCTGGTGACAATTCCCCATACAAATGGCTGCACTGGATACATGCAGCTGTATATGGGGCATTTACGAGACATACTGTTGCAAGCCCATCCTAACAGTTTACAGCTGGTGATGATGCTGCAGGAAATAATCATTAGGAAGCAGCGGCCACAACATTATTGGTGGGTTTATGAGAGGCTGCTTCCCACAAAAAGAAAACAACAACCCTACAACGGCTGTAAAGGTTCACCTTGTGTGTACAGTTTATACACTGTCTAGTTTTCTGTTGATAGTAGCTTGGTAATAAGCTTGTACTACAGCATGATATTAAGAACAGTGCCAAGCAGTCAGTGCTTTTGCAATTGCACTGTATTATTTCTCAAAATTAAAAAGGTGTATAGTTTGAAGATGTTCTTCCTTCTGTTACTTTTGTGTATCACAGCGATTTCAATTACAGAACATGTTGATTTGCAGAAACAGGTACTTAAATAAGAACAGCAACTACAACCTTATCAGCTCTTCCTTGATACTCATGGGAAAGCTTCATTGCTAGTCAGTCTGAAGTGCAATGAAGTCTGTTGAAAGCACTTTTTCGAGGCATTTCTTAATAATATTTATACTGTGGTAGCTTAGTGGCACACCAATTAAGAAAATCATCTCTTTAACTTTGATATGTGGTTACAATAATGATTCTGTTGTTAAGGAAGTCCGGTATTAGTAATTCACTAACACAAGAGGTAAGGGGGAACTACGCAAAGGTAAACGATCTTGTAGACACACCTATAGTTACTTAAATCCACCTTTCGGTTTGTTATACAGTCACTTATTATATTATGAAAATACTTTATCTAAAAAGTATACAAACATTCCCGATTCTGAAATATTATACAAGCATTCTGGACTTCTGCTAGACTTACTTAATTGTAAGAACATTTATAAAGCTAGAGAAACATTTGAATTGTGCCTTTTAACCTTTCTGTCCCCTCAAACAAGGAACATTGCCTCTCAAAATGTGGAACAAGTAGGTAAACTGTGGGACAATGAATCACATTTTTATGTTGATTGCGCACATGCGCAAGAAACATATTGCGACAGGTTTGTACAGAAGCAGGCTGTGGAGGCGCGGCACTGTTGTGGCCAATGCCCCCATAGCCTGCAGAGGCTTGCCCCAATTCCCCCAATGCTGTAGCACGCTGCTGCTGACACTAGTTCAGCCAGCGTGCCACAACTTTAATTAAAAACAGCCGCTGCAATCAGGGGCCACCTCGTCATTGCAGCGTCAGTCATCCGCTGCAAAGAGGGAGTGACCCGTCATTGCAGGGCGGGATGTAAAGCCCTGAGATTGTTTGTCAACATGGCGGTGGCTTGCTGCCATGTTCACAAACAATATACCCGTCCCCCCACCATGTTTAGTTGCCGACGGGGGCCCCAATCCCTGTCGGCATTCTGTGCCCCTCCCGGTTTTGTTCCTGCCAATGGGGTGCCCAATCCCCATCAGCTGTAGTGGCCCCACTGTTTGTTTTGTTGCCGATAGGGCAGCCACTCCCTGTCAGCATTCTGTCACCCCACCCTTTTTGTTCCTGCCAATGGGGAGTTTCGTCCCCATCGGCATAACGATTACCCCGCCCTTCGCCATATGGGGTGCACCATCCTCGCCAGCTACTGCTGCCCTGAATGAGAGTACTGGTGGCACACTGAGAGCCTACCCCAGTGTGCCAGAGGCTCCTCGCAAAGTGGAAATGGTCCCACGATGTCCGTTTTTTTTGTCCCTGGAAAGCAGGAAACCGTCCCTCGGCGCTCGCCCTGCCTCCCACCCACTGCACGCCCTGCCTCTCCACACCCCCCTCACCCCATACTTACCTGATGAGCTTGGCGCAACGATCTCCGGTGGACTGGGAACACGTCTGCACTCTTCAAAACCGACCGCGAACTGACGAAATGCCAGTAAGCTGTATAATGTAATAGATAGGGGTTTTTCAACTTTACTGCATATCTCAGGCATTTTTGGGAATTTTTTCACCAAATTTTCAACATGGGGTTTTTGGGACCCCTCCTCATGAATTCTTGAACTGTCATGGTGTTAATCAGGGCAGAAAGATGATTTCGCAGTCACTGCACGGAATCACCTTTCAGGACTGGTTAACAAAACAACAGAGTCAGTGTTCATGAGGTGGGCTCTCAAAAAGCCTATGTTGCAAATTTGGTGGAAAAAATCCAAAAAATGACTGTTTTACAAGCATACGCTGCGCAGTTGCTACGCACACTCATAACTTCGTGAATTTGCAATATTTTCACGCCAGATTTGCAACATTGGCATTTTGTCACACCTCCTTGTGAACAGTACAGCTGTCATTGTTCACATCCTGGCGGAAATGTGTTTTTGCACTTCCGGCACAGAATAGCGTGGTTGCTGTGAGAAATCAGTGTTTGGGACAGATTGAAAAAATGACAGTGAAACTTTTCATGAGTAGAGGTCCTGAAATGGCTATGTTGAAAATTTGGTAATGATACTTCATAAAATGATTGTGGTAAGTTCACAAATTTATAATATTTTCACTCCAGATTGCCAACATTGCCATTTTCCCACACCTACTAATGAACAGTAAAGCTGTCATTTTTCCCATTCTGACCAAAATGTGTTTTCGCACTTCCAGCGCAGAATAGAGCAGCCGCTGTGGGAAATCACTGATCGAGACAGATTAAGAAAATGACAGTGGCACTGCTCATGAGCAGAGGTCCTAAAATGCCTATGCTGAAAATCGGGTGACGAAACTCCATAACATGACTGTGTTACAAGCGTGTAATGACCTGTTTCCACGCAACCTTGTAACGTCGCAATATTGTGATATTTTCACCCCACATTTTCAACAGTGGCATTTTTCCACACCTCCTTATGAACAGTACAGCTGCCATGTTTCACATCATGGCTACAATGTGTTTTTGCACTCCTGCCACAGAATAGCATGGTCGCTGTGGGAAATCACTGTGTGGGACACATTAAGATCGAACGAGTGAGAGGGAGGAGTGACCGTGCTCAACTGAGCTCTGTAGGGACTGCTACGGATTTCTTTGTGGGTAGAGAAAGGGCCCAACGCAAGAGCCCAGTACAAAAGGGCAGCCTGCAGCACTGGGAGAAACAGAACGAGAGAGCGAGTGAGGGAAGGGCAGTGAGCAAACTCACCGGAGCTCTTTCAGGACTGCTGTGGATTTCTTTGTGGGCAGAAAAATGCATCAATGCAGGAAGGGACCCAGCACAAAAGGCCAGCCTGCAGCGGTGGGAGAAACAGTACGAGCGAGTGAGACATGGGGACTGAGTGAGCTCACCGGAGTTCCTTCAGGACTGCTGCAGATTTCTTTGTGTGCAGGAAAAGGCGCCAATGCAGGCAGGAGTCCCATACAAAAGGGCCGCTTGCAGAGCCAGGACAAACAGAATGAGTGTGTGAGACAGGGAGACTGAGCGACCTCAACACAGCTCTGTCGGGACAGCTGTGGATTTGTTTGTGGGCAGACAAAGGTGCCAGCGTATGCAGGGGCCCAGTACAAATGGGCAGCCTGCACTGGCGGGGAAACCAGAATGAGTGAGTGACAGAGGGCCAGTGAGCGAGCTCAACAGAGCTGTATTGTAAGTGCTGCAAATTTTTTTGTGGGCAGAAGAAGGCAGTAACACAGGCAGGAGTCCAATGAAAAAGGGCAGCCTGCAGTACTGGCAGAAACGGAATGAGTGAGTGAGAGAAGGGGACTGCGTGAGCAAGCTAAATGGAGCTTTGTTGGGACTGCTGCAGATGTCTTTGTGGGCAGACAAAGGTGCCAACAGAGGCAGGAGCCCAGTACAAAAGGGCAACCTACAGCTCCAGGACAGACAGAAAGAATGAGTGACACTGGGGGAGTGTGCGACCTTAACGGAGCTCTGTCGTGACTGCTGTGGATTTCTTTGTTGGCAGGAAAAGGTGCCAATGCAGGCAGGAGCCCAGTACAAAAGGCCACCCTGCAGCGCTGGCAGAAATGGAATGAGTGAGTAAGAGAGAAGGAGTCAGCAGGCTCAACAAACCTGTGTTAGGACTGCTGCAGATTTCTTTGTGGGCAGAAAAAGCCCCCAACAGAGGCAGGAGCCCAGTACAAAAGGGCAGCCTGCAGCACCAAGAGAAACAGAATGCACGAGTGAGAGAGGACGAGTGACCCACCTCAATGGACTTCTGTTGGGACAGCTGCAGAACTCTTAGTGGCCAGAACAAGGTGCCAACGCATGCAGGAGCCCAGTACAAAACAGCAGCCTGCAGCACCGAACGAAACAGACTGAGCGACTGACAGAGGGCCAGTCAGCATGGTCAACACACCAATGCAATCAACATTCAGCATTGACAAATGCTTGTTAATTAAGATGCTCAGAACACAGTTAAAATGCGTGCCTTAATGTGCACAGTGTTTGTTTGTGGGGGAACGTGAATGAGCATGAGATCTTATCGCTGCTCACAGAAGCGTAGCCCTCCCTTTCAACTGTACGGCATTGCATTTTCAACTGCTGTCATAGACAGCTGCAGCGTTATTTGGTGAACTGCGGCCTTGCCTGCAAACACACTGAACTGGAAGAAGGCTGCCACACCTCCAAAAACTCGAATGATGGCACTATGTTTCTTTCACATGCGTGCAAGCAACATAAAAATTAACCTGGTAGTTACAGACAGTTAAACATGATTCAATACAACATTGAGTTAGCAAACAAAAATTAACGTAGTAGTTACAGACTATTATATATATGATTCAGTGCAACACTGAGTTTAGATTTAAATGATCCTATGCAATTTGATTTGCCAGCTGCAGAATAGTGGGCCAAGAAAGCATTGTTAACTAATCATAGTGCTCTGTTAACCTCCACCTGAGACAATATTTTAGAATGAAAAGAGTCTCAAGAGCACCTGCCCTAGAAACAGGCATGTCATCATATGATTTGTTTCATTTTTTATTTTACCAAATGGCAGCAATTCCTTGATCTATAATGTATAATTACAGTGAAGCTTGCTAGGACTAATTCCAATTCTTCAATATTCTGCAGCATGGTGCAGCAGAGTTAGCGCAGTGAACAATGTAATTTCAATGGGAATTAGTCCCTTTTGGCATGCAGGAAACTGTGACACTGTGCTACATTCTGACAGTGTCACAGTTTCCTGAATGACAAAAGGGACTAATTCCCTTTGAAATTACATTGTTTACTGCAGCAACTCTGCTGCAGCATGCTGCAGAATTGGATTTAATCATTGTGAGCTTCACTGTACTTCCCCAGTGAGCTTTTCCTTGTACTATAAGAGGGGCATCACACAAACTTTTTGTATGAGTGAATAGCTCAGATTTGTTCCTTTATTTATTACTTCATAGTTGTTTTTTAATTGGAATAAATTTCAATTTAAATAAAATCAGTAATACAACACTTAAGAACAAAACAGAAGACATTCCAATTACATAATGCATAACTCAGACCTTATGTTTGACTTAACATGTAACATTAACTCTGGTCAAATCCCAAACAACTGGAAAAGAGCTAACGTGATGCTTCTTTTTAAAAAGGCAACCAAGGCGGTATGGACAATTACTGGTTTATCAGTTTTACACCTGTCTTGGGGAAACTTTTGGAAGGCATTATTAAAGCTAGGATAACATCCGTCCTGGGAAATTTCAACAACACTCAGCATGGATTTTCTAAGAGTCGATCTTGTGTTACTAATTTCCTCTGTTTTTATGATTCTGTTAGCTCAAACCTTGACAAACAAAATCCCTTATGACATTGTTTATCTGGATTTTAAAAAGGCCTTTTACTCTGTGCCTCACTGGGCCCTAGTCAAAAAGTTACTTATGTTAAACATTTAGACTTGCTATATACATTGGGTTCAAAACTGGTTAGCTAATAGAGAACAATGGGTAATTATAGATGGTTTCACCTCTAACTGGAGTCCAATATCTAGTGATGTTCCCCAGGGCTTGGTATTGGCTTAGTTAGGATGAGCAGGTAAATTAATTTTACACAAGAGGAGTTTTTTATCAGATTGAATGTAAAAAAATGGTGCAATAGATATATCTATCTAACGTATGAATTTGTGATTACATTACAAGTTGTATTGTATGGTTGAAATTCTTAATAAAAACTATTATTAGGTATTAGCTCCACTAATTTTTCAGATTTTTGTATCTGATTCATCTGCTAACCTGGTCAGCTGAGTCATAAACTATGCAGATGATAGTAAAATTGAAGGCCTCTGCAATAATCCAGAAGACATAAATGAGCTTCAAAAGGATTTAGATAACCTTTCTCATTGGGCAAATTACCGGGGTATGTTATTTAACAACATTTATTGTGGCGTTATATATTTCAGCTCTAAAAATCCCAAATATGACTACATACTAAATTTCCAGCCACTCAATAAAATGTTAAATGAAATGGACTTAGGCATTATAATAACAAATTACCTCAATTTCAACAAAAATATTAAGGAACTCCTCAACAAAATAAAGAAATTTGGGTGGGCTGTCAGATACAATATAAAATCCTACTCTCTCTGTATAGGGCAGATATCCACCCTCATATTGATTTTGCCTCACAACTCCGATGTCTGTATAAGAAAAAGAAATACAGTAGCACGCACAGAAAAAATCCAGAGGAAAATAACTAAATATTGCATGTACACCGTACAAGGGGGCTAAAATATGGGGAAAGGTTAGAATCTTTTGAACTTATGTCATTGGAATTAAGAAGGTTATGAGGGAATCTTATGTTGACCTGAGAGGTCATTAGAAACCAATATGTTATGTCAGAGATGGGTCTGGATTTTAAGCAAGTTACTGTTAATACCAGAGGACATCCACTGGAACTAGCGCATTATAGCTTTGTTACTAAATGACAAGCATACTTTTTTCTCAGAGAGTTGTTAATCCTTGGAATGTGGAACTAACTACAGTAACCCCTCACTATAACAAACGTCTTTATACTGAATCCTTGGCTATTACAAATTAACTTCATGGCTCCTGATCCTAACTAGCTGTTCCTAATTTCCCTATTGGGTCCTGAATCTAACCTATCCCCAGGGAATGAGAGAGACAGTACTACAGTGCTACATACACACACACACACACACACACACACACTCTCACCAGACCAACTGTGGAAAAGAGAGACAGAGAGAGAAAACTTACAGTAATTCTCTCTTTCTCCAGAAGGAGCTGTCTTATGCCTCCCTCCCCGACTATGGCTGTCCATTTCTGTGATTGCGCCAAGCTATAGCACAGTATTATCTCCCAACCCCACTGCACATCCCTTTCACTGGAAACAGTTTTTAGCTGAAAAGTTTATTTATTCCATGTTTTATTCCATGTTTTCATTGTTCTCTCTATACTGTCACGCCAATGGGAATCGTGTTTGTACGCCTGGAAGTCATTTGATCAGTCGGCGAGACAAGCAAACTGAACTTTCTGAGCAAAAGGCAAGCAAAGAAATATGGAAATAAGGAATTGAAGACTCTTAAACTAAAATTTTGCAAATAAACTGTTGGCAGATATGGAGATGTGCATCGGGTGGGAGTAAATATCTCAGCCAGAGTGAAGCCACAATTGGGGGGGGGTGAGGGCAGGTGAACGAAAAAGGTAAGACATATGATTTGGGCTGAAGTTCAGCAATGTACTGTATGTAAGCAATCTTCTAACATAAAAATAAAACTAAGGTTAACATATAATAAAGAATCAGTGCCTTGGGACCTGGGAATATGGCGACTGTCGATACAGCAAACAGACAACAAGCACCTGACTGTTTTTCAGCATCCCTCAATATAACGAATAGGGAGCTACAACAAACACATTTTATGGCTCCCTTTCCATTCATTACAATGAGAGATTACTGTACTATGGTTATTAGTGAATATAAATATACATTTAAGAGCAGAATAGATCAATTCTTACTCTCAAATTGCTTATTAGGCTATTACGGGTAACTGACAGGAGCTTTAAATGGGCTTTGTCCTTTGTTCCTTACTCTTTCCTTCATGATCCTTAGTATTATCAATCAGAATTAAGAAGTATTTCAATAATACAAGTGATCTCTTTTAAAATAGAGAATAAGAAAACATAAATTCATCAATAAAGTCTCTTGTTTGCTCTTATTGAAATAGCCCATATATTAAATATATTGATGAATGCTGTTTCCATAATGCAATATTACAGTGAAATGTATTGATATGCATTTTGTTATGCTATGTTTTTTTATCCAAAAGAGCTAGGAATGGTGCCCTAATGGATCATATAATTTATGCTTATTATTAATAGAGCGGCACATACAGTATATTCATCAATAGCTAGCTTCCCTAAACATGTGACCTACTCCTCTAAACTTAGAAAAAGGGATTCTGTCCTTTTGTTGAGAGACCTTTGAGTCCCAAGGGTGCAGCAGGGATCCAAAATACATAATAACTGACCCCCAAGCTGCAATGAACGAGCTAGTTTAGACATTGAGGGAGTACTGTGATGTCGTGCAGCGTGACAGTGAAGATCTAGTGTTCTACATGGCATCACATTATCCATGAGGTTTCTGAGTCAGGTTCTTCTGCAGAGTAGGGGATTTTATTTTTTAATAATAGATGATTTTCTTGTTTCAGAAACCACAAATCAAATTATGGCAGCACCAGAGCTCATCATGATGCAGCAAGGGACAGCTTGTTTCTTAACTTTTTGGCATTTGGTTTCAGTTTTCTCATCCTACCCTCTATGGCACAACTGCTCACACTCAGAATTCTAGGTTGTTCATCATGTTCTAAGGGGGGGGGTCAATCTATGTGAGGGAGGGGATATGATGTATGAGAGAGGAGGGGGTGGAGGGCTGGACAAAGGCACTATGGATGCAGTTTAAAGACTCTAAAAGAAAAACACTGAGGGTGTGGGTAGTGTACAGAACACCAGATCAGGAGGATGACCTGGATAGGGAGCTGGCCAAACAGATTAGAAGAATTGGTAGGAAGGGGGACACCATAGTAGTGGGGTACTTTAACCTCACTAGGGTGGACTGGAAAACCCCAACCACCATGTGTGCAAAGAAGCAGAGATATTTAGATATATAATAGTTAGTACATCAACTGTTATCTCCAGCTATTAGCCACAGATCTGATATGGTGTGAAATATGTGACCTACAAACAGACTTGCACTTTGAAGGACTGAGTTACCCAACCTGTTGGTCTTGGTATAGAAGGAATAACACTAGATTTTCTTAATGGCTACTATGCTGCCAGCCACAATTCTATAAACAAGAAAATAAAGCAAATTAAATAGAGGCAGTGTTTGGGCTAATGTTGTACAAAAAGCACATATCAAATCCACAAAGATATCCAAGGGCTCAAACAGTGAACTACCTGAACACTACAAATACTAATCTCTGATTGGACAAACCAAGGCACTAGCCATGACTATATATACTGATGTATGCATGGTGCTGGATTCTTTGTGCCGCAGTTGATAATACAGTGCACTCCACTTATAGCGCCCATGCTTTAAACGGGCAGCCACTTAGATTGGGCAATTTTTCAAAACCAAATGCCATTCCAACAGACTCCAATGTTAAAAATGGTGGTTATAACGATCATTAACTGCCTGCTATTTCAGGCAGATTAGTTGGTAGTTAGTGTCAATTCACACTTCAGCATGCAGTTGTGATGCTTGTCAAAGTGTGAACTGACACAAATTAGCAGTTTATCTTCCCCAAATAGTGCTACAGTTTCCACCTGTTTTCAGCTGCTCAGACTTAAGCAGGGCTCACATTCTAATCCCTACTAGTCCCATCCCCACTAGTTCCATAGCTATGCACATTTTAAACCCCAAAGTCCCCCCTTCTGATAACTACTGTACCTTGTCTTGTGGAAATTGTCTTGTGGGAATTCAAGATTTCTGAGATGACTCAGTCATTTGACACAGTTCCCCAACTCTGCATACTGTATTTTTAAACTCCCGATCACTGAGCCAGCATTACATGTACAGTAAACTATAGTAATTTGAGAGAGCCACAACTACAGTCTTTCCTTGCGACTCTCCCTCCTTGCCATCAATTACCAAAAGGATCAGAAGCGGCACGTGGATACATAGACACAAAGGATACCTTACAGTCTCCAACCACATGGACACCTTTCACTGCACAGAAAGTGAGTTACAGTACTGTCCCTTTTTATGTTGATTGTACGCATGTGCAAAAAACAT
This sequence comes from Neoceratodus forsteri, assembly GCA_016271365.2. Taxonomy (NCBI): domain Eukaryota; kingdom Metazoa; phylum Chordata; order Ceratodontiformes; family Ceratodontidae; genus Neoceratodus; species Neoceratodus forsteri. The sequence goes on along the minus strand of CM028136.1, from coordinate 126,300,560 downwards.
GTTGTGGCAGGTTTCTCCACAAGCAGGTTGTGGAGGTGTGGTACTGTTGTGGCCAATGCCCCCACAGCCTGTAAAGGCTTGTCCCACTTCCCCCAATGCTGCGGCACACTGCTGCTGACACTAGTTCAGCCAGCATGCCACCAACTTGTAAATAATTAGCTGCTGCAATCAGGGGCTGCCTCATCATTGCAGAATCAGCCATTCGCTGCAATCAGGGAGCGACCCATCATTGCAGGGTGGGACCCTGAAACAGTGATATTCTTTATGAACATGGCGGCGGCTGACGCTGTGTTCACAAACAGTATTAAACCTCTTTCCCCCCACTGAGGGGGGTGCCCAATCCCCCTTGATAGTGTGTGTCCCACACTGTATGTTGCCGACGGGAGCCCACTCCCATCGGCATTATGTTAACCCACTTTGGTTGTTTGCCGATGGGGTGCCCATTCCCCGTCAGCATAATGTAACACCCCTCCTTCTTGTGTGCTGACTGGGTGCCCAACTCTGTCAGCTGCAGCTGCCCCCAAACAGAAGACCTATTGGCATGCTGGGAGCCCACCCCAGCATGCCACATTCCCTGTAAAATTAAAACGGTCCCATGGTGTCATTTTTTTTTTACCTGTAAAGAAGGAAATGGTCCCTCGGTGGTCTCCCTGCCACCCCGTCCCACAACCTGCACCCACCCACCATGCACCCTGCCTCCCTACACCCCCCTCACCCCATACTTACCTCCGGAGTCTGGCCGGATGATCTTCGGTTGACCGGGAACACGTCTGCACTCTTCAAAGCCGACACAGCGCACTGAGGAAATGCCGGTAAGCTGTATAATGGAATAAAAAGGGTTTTTCAACTTTGATGCATATTTCAGGCATTTTTTGGAATTTTGGCACCAAATTTTCAACATGGGTTTTTTGGGACCCCTCCTCATTAATTCCATCACTGTCATGGTGTTAATCGTCCCAATAGGTGATTTCGCAGTCACTACGGAATCACCTTTCAGGACCAATTAACGAAATGACAGTGTCAGTGTTCATGAGGTGGGCTCTCAAAAGCCTATGTTGCAAATTGTGGAAAAAAACTGCACGATTGTTTTACATGCAGTACAATAGGCACGCATGCTGGAAACTTCATGAATTTGCAATATTTTCACCCAGATTTTCAACATAGGCATTTTTTCAGACCTCCTTGTGAACAGTACAGCTGTCATTTTCATACCTGGCCAAAATGTAGTTGCACTTGGCGCAGAATAGCGCGGTCGGTGTGGAAAATCAGTGTTCCCCACAGATTAAGAAACTGACAGTGGCACTGTTCATGAGCAGATATTCTATAATGCCAATCTTGAAAATTTGGTGATGATACTCCATAAAATGACTGTGTTACAAGCGTGCATTGTGCAGTTTGCACGCACACTCATAAATTCACAAATTTATAATATTTTCACTCCAGATTTTCAACAATGCCTTTCTTCTGCACCTCCTTATGAACAGTACAGCTGTCATTTTTCACATCCTGGACAAAATTTGTTTTTGCAGTTTCATAGAAACATAGAAGTTGATGGCAGATAAGGACCGCAAGGCCTATCCAGTCTGCCAATTTCTTTTTCTACCTTATTAATGTGCAATCAGCCTTTGCTCTGTCAGTGGCCTATCTATTCATACTCATCTGTATTGCTCCCTTATGCCTATCCCATGCCTGTTTGAAGCCCTGCACTGTATTCATAGCCACCACTTCCTGAGGTAGGCTGTTCCATGCATCCACCACCCTTTCTGTGAAAAAGAACTTCCTCACATTACCCCTTAATCTGCCTCCCTCTAATCTCATGCTGTGTCCTCTTGTCCTGCTATTTTTCTTATACTGAAACATGTTAGACTGTTTCACCATGTTAATGCCATTAAGGTGTTTGAATGTTTCGATCATATCACCTCTCTCCCTCCTTTGCTCTAGGGTATACATATTGAGCTCTGTTAATCTATCCTCATATGTCTTCTGATGCAGTCCCTGCACCATTTTGGTTGCCTTTCTCTGGACTGCCTCAGTTTGATTAATGTTCTTGTGAAGGTGTGGCCTCCAGTACTGCACGCAATACTCCAGAAGGGGCCTTACCAGTGTCTTGTAAAGAGGGATTATTACCTCCCTCTTACAACTTGTGATACCCCTACTGATACACCCTAACATCCCCCTAGCCTTACCTACTGCTTTAGAGGTCTGCTTGGATGATTTCAGGTCATCAGTGATGATGATGCCAAAGTCTCTTTCTTCCTTTGTGACTGCCAGCATCTCCCCTCCCAGCCTATTGGTGGCTTCAGGCTTTCTCTTCCCTATGTGCATGATCTTGCACTTCTTTGCATTAAATCCTAGTTGCCACTCTTCCGACCATTTTGCTAGTTTATCCAGATCTCTTCTCATTCTGCCCACCCCATCTGGATCACCTACTCTGTTGCAGATTTTGGTGTCATCTTCACACAGACAAGCCTTATCCTTCACTGATGAAGATATTGAAGAGGACTGGCCCCAGGACTGATCCCTGAGGTACCCCACTAGTGATTTGCATCTCTTCTGACTGTATACCATCTACCATCACTCTCTGTTTTCTGCCCGTCAACCAGTTTGTCACCCAGTTGACCAACTTCTGACCCACCCCGAGCCTACCCAGCTTATTTATCAAACTTCTATGTGGAACAGTGTTGAAAGCTTTGCTGAAGTCAAGGTAGGTGACATCAACTGCTCTCCCTTAGTCCACCACTCTGGTTACCCAGTCAAAGAAATCTATGACATTAGTTTGACAGGAGCTTCTTTTTGTAAACCCATGCTGTCTTGGATCCTGTTCCCACATGGATTCCAGGTGTTGCACTATCCTTTCCTTAAGGAGTGCCTCCATAATCTTGCACATTACTGAGGTAAGACTGATTGGTCTGTAGTTCCCTGCCTCCTCCCTGCTACCACTCTTGTGGAGCGGGATTACATGAGCCCTTCTCCAGTCTTCTGGGACCTCTCCTGTGCTCAGAGACTGACTAAGTAGTTCTGCTAATGGCTCTGCTAGTTCCACCCTTAGCTCCTTTAGTACCCTGGGATGTATGCCATCAGATCCCATTGCCATGTTCACCCTGAGCTTAGTGAGTTCTTGTAGGACCCTTTCTTTTGTGAAGGGAGTAGTGCTCACCTCCCTCCCTCCTACCTGTGTCCATGGTGCTGAGCTGTGGGCACTGCCCTACCTTCTCTTCAGTAAATACTGAGCAAAAGTATCTATTTATTATAGATGCTTTTCCAGAGTCCTCCTCCTCATTCCCCCCTTTTCTCTTTGAGCTTAGCAATAACCCATCTGGACTTTCTCTTTTCACTAATGTATCTATAGAAAGTCTTGTCACCTTATTTTACTGTTTGTGCTAGTGTTTCCTCAGTTTGAGACTTTGCCTGCCTCCCTTAGGGCAGTTTGGTATGCCTCCCTATCTTCATCCCGCTGTGTTCCCTTATATTTCCTGAAGGCAAGCCATTTGGCTCTGACCTTTTCTGCTACTGTATTTGAGAACCAAAGTGGTTTCCTTCTTCTTTTGCACTTCCTTTTCTGTGTAACACAATGGGATGTTGCTTCAAGTATTGCATCCTTAATGCTTGCCCACTTTGCCTGTACCCCCTCACCTGTGTTTCTTTTTGCCAGGGCTAGCTTAACTGTGTTGGCCATCTTATCAAGGTCATCTTCTATGAAGTCCCATATTTTTGCCTTGGAATGGGATGACTTAGTTGTAGTGGCCAAATTGAAGCATACCATGTGATGGTCATTGGCCCCCAGGTGACCTTCTACCTGGAGACCTGTGATCTTTTCCCTGTTAGTCAGTACTAGATCTAGGATAGCCCTGTCTCTTGTGGGTTGTTGTACCAGTTGTTTGAGGCCCCCCCCGCAGGGAATCCACCATGTGTCTAGATCTAGTTCTGGCACAGAATACCGTGGTCGCTGTGGGAAATCCATGTTCAGGACACATAATGAAAATGACAGTGGCACTGTTCATTAGCAGAGGTCCTAAAATGCCTATGTTGAAAATCTGGTGACGAAAGTCCATTAAATGAGTGTGTTACTAATGTACATTGCGCAGTTTCCACACACGGTCATACCTTCGCAGCTTTGCAATATTTTCACTCCAAAGTTTCAGCATTGCCATTTTGCCACACCTCCTTATGAACAGTGCAGCTGTCATTTTTCACATCCTTGCCGAAATGTGTTTTCACTCATCTCGAGCAAAATAGCGCAGTTGCTGTGGGAAATCAGTGTTCAGTACATATTAAGAAAGTCACACTGACACTGTTCATGAGCAGAGGTCCTAAAATGCCTATGTTAAAAATGTTGTGATGAAACTCCATAAAATGACTGTGTTACAAGCATCTGTTGTGGAGGTGCCATGCACCATTGTAAGTTTGAAAATTAGTAATATTTTCATGCCAGATTTTCAACACTGGCATTTGTTCACACCTCCTTATGAACAGTGCAGCTGTCATTTTTCACATCCTGGCCAAAATATGTTTCCGTGCTTCTGTTGCAGGATACTGCAGCTGCTGTTGGGAATCAGTGTTTGGTACAAATTAAGATCGAGTGACTGGGATGTGGAAGTGACCAAGCTCAATTGAACTCCATCGGGACTGCTGCAGATGTCTTTGCGGGCAAGAAAAGGTGACAATGCAGGTAGGAGCTCAGTACAAAAGGGTAGCCTGCAGCACTGGGAGACACAGAACGAGCGAGTGAGGAAGGGTGAGTGAGTGAGCTTAATGGAGTTCTGTTGGGACTGCTGCAGATTTGTTTGTGGGCAGGAAAAGGCAACAATGCATGCAGGGCCTGAGTACAAAAGGGCAGCCTGCAGCGGTGAGACAAACAGAATGAGCAAGCAAGAGAGGGGGACTGAGCAAGCTCAACAGAGCTGTATCGTCACTGCTGTGGATTTCTTTGTGGGCAGATAAGGGTGACTATGCTGGCAGGAGCCCAATCCAGAAGGGCAGCCTGCAGCACCGGCAGAAATGGAATGAGCAAGTGAGACAGAGGGAATGAGCGAGCGACCTCAATGGATCTCTGTCAGAACAGCTGCAGATTTCTTTGTGGGCAAACAAAAATGCAGACAGAGGCAGGAGACCAGTACAAAAGGGCAGCCTGCAGCACCAGGAGAAACAGAATGAGCGAGTGAGGCAAGGGGGAGTGAGCGAGCAACCTCAACTGAGCTCTGTCAGAACAACTGCAAATTTCTTTGTGGGCAGGAAAAGGTGGCAATACAGAAAGGAGCCCAGTACAAAAGGGCAGCCTGCAGCGCAGGGACAAACAGAATGAGCAAGTGAGAGAGGGGGAGTGAGCTAGCTCAGTGGAGGTGTATTGTGACTACTGCAGATTTCTTTGTGGCCAGAAAAAGGCAGCAATGCAGGCAGGAGCCCAGTACAAAAGGCCAGCCTGCAGCACCGGCAGACATGGAATGAGTCACTGAGATGGGGGAGTTAGCAAGCTCAACGGAGCTCTCTCAGGACTGTTGCAGATGTGTTTGTGGGCAGAAAAAGCTGCCAACACAGGCAGGAACCCAGTACAAAAGGGCAGCCTGCAGCTGTGGGAGACACAGAATGAGAGTGAGGGAGGGGGAGTGAGTAAGCTCAACGAAGCTCAGTTGGGATTGCTGCAGATTTCTTTGTGGGCAGAAAAAGGTAGCAATGCACGCAGGGTCCAGTACAAAAGGGCATCCTGCAGCAGCGGGAGAAACAGAACAATCAAGAGAGTGGAGGAGTGAGTGAGCGAGCTCTATCGTGACTGCTGCAGATTTCTTTGTGGGCAGAAAAGGGCTGCAATGCAGGCAGAAGCCCAGTACAAAAAGGCAGCTTGCACCGTGGAAAGAAGCGGAACAAGCAAGTGAGACAGAGGAAGTGAGTGAGGCCAATGGAACTCTGTCGAAACTGCTGCAGATTTCTTTGTGGGCAGAAAAAAATGCCAATGGAGGCAGAAGCCCAGTACAAAAGGGGAGCCTGCAGCACCACGAGAAACAGAATGAGCGAATGAGACAGGGAGAGTAAGTGACCTCAATGGAGCTCTGTTGGGGCAGCTGCAGATTTCTTTGTGGGCAGGAAAAGGTGCCAATGCAGCCAGGAGGCCAGTACAAAAGGGCAGTATGCAGTGCTGGGAGAAGCAGAATGAGTGAGTGACAGATGGGGAGTGAGCGAGCTCAGCGGAGGTCTATAGTCAGTGCTGCAGATTTCTTTGTGGGCAGGAAAAGGCGGCAATGCAGGCAGGAACCCAGTACAAAATGCCAGCCTGCAGCCCTCAAAGAAACAGAATGAGCGAGTGACAGAGGGCAAGTGAGCGACCTCAACGGAGCTGTGTAGGGACTGCTTCACATCTCTTTGTGGGCAGACAAAGCCGCCAATGCAGGCAGGAACCCAGTACAAAAGGGCATCCTGCAGCAGCAGGAGACACAGAAAATGCGACTGAGAGAGGGGGAGTGGCACAATGGTCTGTATCTGTCCACGAAGGGAACCAAGCTCTTAGGTGACAGGTTTAAATGCTTCCTTGGCAAGCTTTTAAACTACCCAAGGGGGGAGGTGCTGATAAGAGGCAGGAAATTTCAAGCCTCCCCCCACAAAACATGGCAGGTAGTAAGGTAAACACTGAGGTACAGAGCTCAACACAGGGCAAGATGGGGTAAATGAAAAAATAGACAAGGGCAATAAGAGCAGGGATGGGGAAAAAAGGATAAAGCCAACAGTAAATGGAGGGCAATGAGTACCAATGCCCATAGACTGGGAAACAACCTTCCTGAGCTAGTAGCCCTGATGGAAGATGAACAATTGGATATTGTGGCAGTCACGGAAACATGGTACACAGAGAACCATGACTGGGATGTCAACATACCAGGGTACACAATCTACAGAAGGGACAGGGAAGGTAAAAGAAGAGGTCGAGTAACTCTATACATAAAGGAAGGGATCAAAGCTACAGAACTAAAAAGTAAAGGGGGAGGACAAGAGGCACTCTGTGTCACCTTGGAGACAGGGAATGGCATCACAGTCTGCACAGGGGTTGTATACAGACCCCTCATCTCAAGGGGAGAAATGGACAAGAAAATGATAGAGGACATTCTCAAAATGGCTGAAAAGGAGATACTGTTGATGGGGACCTGAATATGCCAGATGTTAACTGGATGACATGTACTGCAGCCACATCCAAGAGCGAGGTCATTCGATGCCCTGCAGGAGGCAGGCCTTAGACAGCTAGTGTTGGAACCCACTCGGGAGGGAGCAATACTAGACCTGGTACTCTCAAATGGAGAGAGGATCACAAATTTAGAAGTCAGTTGACATCTGGGAACAAGCGACCACTGCACAGTGTGCTTCAGAATGAGCACAACCATGGAGATAAGCCATACAAAAACAAGGATACTGGAATTTAGAAGGGCTGACTTTGGCAAAATGGGTGAATACCTGAAGAATGCACTAGCAAATGGCCAAAAAGGAGGGGTGGAAGAACGATGGAGAAAAATCAAAACTGCCATCATAGAGGCAACACGCCTTTGTGTGAAACAAATAAAGAAAACAAAGCGGAGTAAAAAAACACTATGGTTCTCAAAAGAGGTGGCAGGGAGGGTTAAGGAGAAAAAGGCTGCATTCAAAAAGTATAAGGAATCACAGAAGGAGCACGACAGGGAACTGTATCAATTAAAGCAGAAAGAAGTGGGGAAGGCAGTCAGAATAGCAAAGGCCCAAACCGAGGAAAAAATTGCCAACTCAGTTAAGAAGGGAGATAAAACCTTTTATAGGTATATTAGGGAGCATAGAAAAGATAAGGGAGGGATGGTGAAGATTAATAAAGGGCAGAGGGAGACAGTGAAAAGGCAGAGATACTGGATGAATGCTTTTGCTCAGTATTCACAAAAGAAGATGAGGAGGAGTTACCAAAACCAGACAATAGAAGCACTCTGGGTAGGGGGGTTGACAACAGACCATTCACAGAAGAAAGAGTCCTGAAAGAACTCCTAAAACTCAAGGTGGACAAAGCAATGGGGCCTGATGGGATTCACCCCAGAATCCTAAAAGAACTAAGAGAGGACCTAGTGACACCACTGACCACGCTTTTTAACAAATCATGACAAGATGTGGTGGTACCTGAGGAGTGAAGGAGGGCAGATGTGATTCCCCTTCACAAAAGTGGGAGCAAAGCAGAAGCAGGAAACTACAGACCTGTAAGTTTGACCTCAGTGGTAGAGAAAACGATGGAATCACTTCTGAAAGAAAGAATTGTTGAGTACCTAGAGGCCAGAGGGGCACAGAACCCAAAGCACATGGATTTACAGCAGGAAGATCATGTCAGATGAATCTAATTGATTTCTTTGACTGGGTGACCAAAGTAATAGATCAGGGAGGGGCTGTGGATATGACTTACCTAGACTTTAGCAAGGCATTTGACACAGTCCCACACAAAAGATTAATAATCAAGTTAGCCAGCCTGGGAGTGAGTCCCAGGTGGTAGTCTGGGTAGCAAATTGGCTCCACAACAGGACACATAAAGTAATAGTGAACGGAACACATTCCGAAGAAAGGAGGGTTACTAGTGGAGTACCTCAGGGCTCAGTACTGGGTCCAGTCCTCTTTAACATCTTTATAGGTGACATTGCTGAGTGTCTGGGGGGAAAGGTATGCCTCTTTGCAGATGACACAAAGATCTGCAACAGAGTTGATACACAAGAGGGGGTAGAAAAGATGAAAAGGGACTTGGCAAGGTTGGAGGAATGGTCAGACATATGGCAACTTAGATTCAATGCAAAGAAGTGCAAAGTAATGCACCTGGGAAATAAAAACCCAGAAGAAGAGTACACAATAGCAGTGGGAGGTACTAACAACAACAAAAATGGAAAGGGACCTGGGGGTAGTCATATCAGATGACCTAAAGTGGGTAAGCAATGTGAATATTTGGTAAGGAGAGCTAGGGGGATACTGGGATGCATAGGAAGGGGCATCACAAGCAGAAAAAGGGAAGTGGTTATCCCGCTATACAGACAGTTGGTGAGACCCCATCTGGAGTATTGTGTGCATTTTTGGAGACCTCATCTATGCAAGGACATAGACAGGATGGAAGCAGTCCAAAGGAGGGCAAATAAAATGGTGCAGGGTCTGCAGCAGAAACCATATGAAGAGAGACTGAGAGAGCTTAATATGAATACTCTTGATGAAAGGAGGGATGGGGGGGACATGATAGAAGCTTTCAAGTACCTCAAGGGAATCGGCAAAGTCCAGGAGGGTATAGCATCTTTCAGAAAAAGAGATGTATAAGAACAAGGGGGCACAATTTAAAGATTGAGGGGGGACAGCTCAGGGGTAATGTGAGGAATTTTTTTTTTCACGGAGAGAGTGGTGGATACATGGAACCGCCTTCCTGAGGAGGTCTTTGGGTCTAAAACAGTGGGGGAATTCAAACATGCATGGGACAGACATAAGGCAATTATAGTGGGGGGGTTGCAGGAAGTAGGCTGTTGGTTAACTAGAATCCGCAGCTTATCTAGTAGGTAGGGAAATGGGCAGACTGGGTGGGCCAAGTGGTCCTTAGCTGCCGTCAAAGTCTATGTTTTGATGTTTCTATGAGTGAGTGAGTGAGCTCAACAGAGCTCTATCATGACTGCTGAAGATTTCTTTGTGCCCAGAAGAAGGCGGCAATGCAGGCAGGAGCCCAGTAGAAAAGGGCAGCCTGCAGTGCCGACATAAACGGCACAAGCGAGTGAGAGAGGTAGACTGAGCGAGCTCAACGGAGCTCTGTCGGGACTGCTGCATATTTGTTTGTGGCAGAAAAAGGTGCCAACAGAGGCAGGAAACCACAACAAAATGGCAGCCTGCAGCACCAGGAGAAACAGAATAAGCGAGTGAGACAGGCAGAGTGAGCGACCTCAACAGAGCTCTGTCGGGACAGCTGCAGATATTTTTGTGGGCAGAAAATGGTGCCAACACAGGCAGGAGCCCAGTACAAAAGGGTAGCCTGCAGCGCCAGGAGACAGAACGAGCGAATGAGGAAGGGGGAGTGAGTGAGCTCAACGGAGCTCTGTTGGGACTGCTGTGGATTTGTTTGTGGGCAGAAAAAGGCAGCAATGCATGCAGGGCCTGAGTACGAAATGACAGCCTGCAGCGGTGAGTCAAACAGAATGAGCAAGCGAGAGAGGGGGACTGAGTGAGCTCAACAGAGCTCTATCATCACTGCTGTGGATTTCTTTGTGGGCAGATAAGGGTGGCTATGCAGGCAGGAGCCCAATACAGAAGGGCAGCCTGCAGCACTGGCAGAAATGGAATGAGCAAGTGAGACAGGGGGAGTGAGCGAGCGACCTCAACAGATCTCTGTTGGAACAGCTGCAGATTTCTTTGTGGGCAAACAAAAATGCAGACAGAGGCAGGAGCCCAGTTCAAAAGGGCAACCTGCAGCGCCAGGAGAAACAGAATGAGCGAGTGAGGCAAGGGGTAGTGAGCGAGCAACCTCAACGGAGCTCTGTCAGGATAACTGCAGATTTCATTGTGGGCAGGAAAAGGTGGCAAGGCAGGACACAGCACAGTACAAAAGGGCAGCCTGCAGCACAGGGACAAACAGAATGAGCAAGTGAGAGAGGCGGAGTGAGTGAGCTCAATGGAGGTGTATCGTGACTACTGCGGACTTCTTTGTGGCAAGGAAAAGGCAGCAATGCAGGCAGGAGTCCAGTACAAAAGGCCAGCCTGCAGCACCGGCAGAAATGGAATGAGCGACTGAGAGAGGGGGAGTGAGCGAGCTCAATGGAGCTCTCTCAGGACTGTTGCAGATGTGTTTGTGGGCAGAAAAAGCCACTAACACAGGCAGGAACCCAGTACAAAAGGGCAGCCTGCAGCAGTGGGAGACACAGAATGAGAGTGTAAGGGAGGGGGAGTGAGTGAGCTCAATGAAGCTCAGTTGGGACTGCTGCAGATTTCTTTGTGGGTAGAAAAAGGTAGCAATGCACACAGGGTCCAGTACAAAAGGGCATCCTGCAGTGGCGGGAGAAACCGAACGAACAAGTGAGAGAGGGGGAGTGAGTGAGCAAGCTCAACGGAGCTCTATCGTGACTGCTGCAGATTTCTTTGTGGGCAGAAAAGGGCTGCAATGCAGGCAGAAGCCCACTACAAAAGGGCAGCTTGCACCACGGAAAGAAATGGAGCAAGCAAGTGAGACAGGGGAAGTGAGTGAGGCCAATGGAACTCTGTCGAAACTGCTGCAGATTTCTTTATGGGCAGAAAAAAATGCCAACAGAGGCAGAAGCCCAGTACAAAAGGGCAGCCTGCAGTGCTACAAGAAACAGAATGAGTGAGTGAGACAGAGAGAGTGAGCAACCTCAACGGAGCTCTGTCAGGGCAGCTGCAGATTTCTTTGTGGGCAGAAAAAGGTGCCAATGCAGCCAGGAGGCCAGTACAAAAGGGCAGTGTGCAGCGCTGGGAGAAGCAGAATGAGCGAGTGACAGAGGGGGAGTGAGCGAGTTCAACAGCGGTCTATAGTCACTGTTGTAGATTTCTTTGTGGGCAGCAATTCAGGCAGGAGACCAGTACAAAAGGCCAGCCTGCAGCCCTCACAGAAACGGAATGAGCGAGTAACAGGGGACGAGTGAGTGACCTCACTGGAGCTGTGTCGGGAGTGATGCACATCTCTTTGTGGGCAGACAAAGCCGCCAGTGCAGGCAGGAACCCAGTACAAAAGGGCAGCCTGCACCAGCAGGAGACACAGAACAAGCGACTGAGAGAGGGGGAGTGAGTGAGTGTGCTCAACGGAGCTCTATCATGACTGCTGAAGATTTCTTTGTGCCCAGAAGAAGGCGACAATGCAGGGAGGAGCCCAGTAGAAAAGGGCAGAATGCAATGCAGACATAAACGGCATGAGCGAGTGAGAGAGAGAGAGACTGAGTGAGCTCAATGGAGCTCTGTCAGGACTGCTGCATATTTGTTTGTAGGCAGAAAAAGGTGCCAACAGAGGCAGAAAACCACTACAAAATGTCAGCCTGCAGCACCAGGAGAAACAGAATGAGCGAGTGAGACAGGCAGAATGAGCGACCTCAACAGAGCTCTGTCGGGACAGCTGCGGATTTCTTTGTGGGCAGTAAAGGTGCCAACACAGGCAGAAGCCCAGTACAAAAGGGCAGCCTGCAGCACCGGGAGAAACAGAATGAGTGAGTGAGAGAGGGGCAGTGAGCAAGCTCAATGGAGCTGTATCGTGACTGCTGCAGATTTCTTTGTGGGCAGAAAAAGGTGGCAAAGCAGGCAGGAGCCCAGTACAAAAGGCCAGCCTGCAGCGCCGGCAGAAACAGAATGAGTGAGTGAGAGAGGGTGAGTGAGCTACCTCAATGGACCTATGTCAGGACTGCTGCAGATTTCTTTGTGGGCAGAAAAAGGTGCCAACAGAGGCAGGAGCCCAGTACAAAAAGGTAGCCTGCAGCACCAGCAGAAACAGAATTCAAAATATTGCATAGATGGCACAGAACACCTCAGAAACTACATGCCTAGGGGCTAACACCCACAGATTTGTGCTGTAGGTGCCAAACTGGGAGAGGCAGCATTACACACATACTATGGTCTTGTAAGTCCCTGACATCCTACTAGAATGAAGTGCAGAAAACCTTAAACATAATACTCTTCAGGCAGATATCCCTGTCACCACTGCTAATCATGCTAGGCTACTATCAGACCCCTGTGGGGATCCTGCCAGCTGAAACAAAATGGCTATTAGGAGCGCTAATCACAGCAAAGGGGGTCATACTCAGGCACTGGAGGAATCAGAACCTCCCCAAAGGTGCAGGAGTGGCTGCAGGAGCTAGGGAAAATGGGAAACTTTGAAAGAGTCCTACATGTTGCCAGACGCAGGATGTCTGGGGAAAAGTTACTGGCATCACCCTTTTGCAAGCTTCCTAAAACCAGCCTTGCCCCAGCCCCGGGCCTTCCTCAGCACACACTGAACCTCCATTAGCAAGCAAAGCTGGAACACTCCCTATCAACACCCAACACCCCCCCCCTTTTATGTTAAGCACTGATGTGTAGCAATGATTCAGAGCAGGTTTTTATTGTGCCCCCCCCCCCCGGGCAGACTAGAAAGGCAGATAGAAGCATTAGACCTATGTTCGGCAGGAAATCTTGTTTATTGAGTATGCAGAGTTTGACAATGAAACACTTTACACCCTTGTTAATGTATGTTTGGATCTGAGAATAAACTGCAATAGAGCTTTAGACTGTTCATCCAAGGGTATTTACCTGGCCAGGATTCATAAGGTACACAAAGTTTTATGAAATGTTGTGAATGATGTGATATGGTTATGTACAATGTGTTATGAGTTCTGTCAGTTATGTAGCAGTTGATCTGAAATGTATGTTTGTTTTTAAAAATATTATTTCAATAAAAATATGAATTACAAAAAAAAGAGCAGGATCACTGTTACCAGCAACCCTATTCAAGTTTATAATCAGCAGGGCCATCCAAAATCCTTAGCTGTTTGAATCAAAATTAGTCTGAACGAAAGTACGTTCTCTAGGGAAAACTTGCCCTACCACTTACAAAAAGACTTCATAGTTAGCACCCCATTTAGGTGAATGGGATCATTTGCACCTTTTCTCCCACCTGCTGTTTCAATCTGTGTCGTAACAAAACATTTTCTGATAAACTGCTTCACCTTCACCACAAATCAAGTATTAGGTTTTTAAGTGTACTTATGGCAAGCCAGTAGATTTTGAAACCAAATCAGACAAGGATTCAAATGAAACCAGTGTCACATAAAACCCTTCCCCACCTTGTACTGTATTGTTTTGGCCAAACTCAAGTCTGCATGCAAAATTGTCAATACATTTGAGTTTTTTATTGAAAATGTTAACAATTTTTCCACAATTTGAAGTAAAAAACTCAAAAATTGCAAGAAATTGTGGAACCTGTCAGTTTTTGTGGAGAACTGTGAAATTGTGGATTCTGCAATAGAATTGCGGGTGCTATTTTCCAGAGCCCACGCTCATACGTTATCACACGTATGGGCCAGAAGGCCTTCTCCTTAGTTGCCCAGAATTTTTGAAACAGCCTATCGATTCCACTACAGGGCCAGGGATCACACCCCCTAGCTAAATCTCACTACAAGACATACCTCACCGTCACCTGTAAATGCCCACTATGATGATAAACTGACCCTGTCCAAGGGTGAAGCATCTGCTCTTCCCACCTCATCTTGTGATAACTGGGGTGAAAGAATTGCTCTAGAGATTGTTATTACTATGATATGTGACTCTGGACACGGTTGTTATTGTAATGTTATACGTTGGACACTGTGCTGTCACAGAGACTCTGCAGCACCATAATTGCTTGCACTCAGGTCACTTTATACTCCCTTTTTTTCTCAGCTCTGCACCTTTTGTTTCATATCATTTAATGTACTGTATCAACTTACTGAGCCCTGTATGTTTTGTACCTGTTTTCTTTTTACTCTGTATGTGCCATCTTTGTGGCCTGAGTCATACCTGAAAAAAGTCCCTGGGATCAGTGTACTCACAATGTTAACAAATACATAGAATTAGATAAAAAGGATACTGTAGATCAATTTATTCAGACTCTGTGAATCTGAGTTGACACTGGATAGTACAAGCCAGAGAAATAATGTCCAAAATGTAACAAAAGCTAGTTGTGTTGTGGATTTTACATTTTTTACCTTGCAATAGATGTTTTGGGAAAGTTGTCCTCTTATTTTACCTTGATTTTTAACATTTATTCACTTATGTATATTTATTTATTATATTTATATATATATATTTTCTTTATTTATATTTATACAATGTATGTTTTGGGATAAATAAGAGTGTAAAAAATTATATCTGAGTTGGCCAGTGAAGATAACATTATTATCTTCATGTTCCTATCGTCATACATTTATCTCCACATTTCTCGTCATCACAATGAAACTGAAATAATTTACTGTTGCTGTCTACTGCCCCTGCTGTCTCTCTACTAACACCCCCATGCAGCACCCCCTCCGCGGCTGTCAATCATCTGTGAAATTATCTGGTTGATCCTGCCATTATTTCGTGAAATTATTAAAATGTTATCTGGTTGATCTCATTGAGACCACTTTCTGTGGTCAGAAGGCACGACGCCATTCCTCACCGATGAGTTTTCCGAGGTTTTCAGTTGCAGTCGAAGATCTCTGTGCTTATGCACAGCTATAGCTCTGAACAAAAGTTACCACTGCACAGAGCGTTTAGGACCTCGCTGCTTGTAATAGCAGAGGGAAGCGCAAGTGTCTACTCTCGCTTCCCTCTACTGTTCCAAAGCCGCAAATTCACTCGCTTCAGTCTGTGTGCAGTCAGCAGCTTTTGTTCAGGGAAGAAATACTAAGCTATGCATAAAGCACAGTGTTTTCTGACTTTTCCAACTACTAGAAAACCTCAGAGAATATAGCGCTTATCATTGAGAATAGCGCTCGACCACACTACATTTACACAGAAAGTGAAAGTGCTCAGAGTAGCAGGATCAACCAGTTAAGCATTTAAAATATGAATTTCGTTGAAAATAATGGCAGGATCAACCAGATAATTGTTTTAAATAACTTTAACCTGACAGGATCAACCAGATATTTGAATACCTTATCTCAATTGTTGTCTTGGGGGTGAGGAGGGGGCATGGGGGCTGTGTTTGGGGGGGCATGGCAGAATAAACCAGATAAGTCTTTTTAAAAATAACTATACATAGCAAGCTCCATCAGATATGTTTTTAAACAACAAATGACATCTTTTGTTTTGCCAGCATTCCTGTAAGAGGAGTTGTATTGCTAGGGCCATCACCTTTATGTGGCCATTGCATTGAGATGAGTATGTGGTGCATTGTGTTGGGGGGGGGAACATACTGTATAAACAGAATATGACATGGCCTGACTGAAGATATTGTATTTATCTTCACTTGAGGCCAGTGACATCAAGATATCACTGGCCTCTCATGAAGATAAATATGATATCGTCAGTCAGGCCATGTCATATCCCCTATTTATTTTATAGATAAAGAATTGGCTAAGTGTTAGGCAACAGAGGGTGGTAGAGGGAGGGGAACTCTTAGCACTGAGGGCAGTGACAAGTGTGGTTCCACAAGGATTGGTGCTGGGGCCAGTTTTATTCGGGTTATTCATAACTGATATCTCACATGGGATTCAAAGTAAGATCTGCCGGTTTGCAGATGACACCAAAATGGGGGTGGTGGTTGATGACATTGAGGGATGGAAGGGGCTAAAGAATGACCTAACTAAACTGCAGGAATGGTCAGAAACATGGCAGCTGGGGTTCAATGCTAAGAAATGCAAGGTGATGCACTTTGGAGCAAAGAACCAGAGGAGGGACAATCATCTGGGAGGGGTACAGTTGGGTAACTCCGTGGAGGAAAAGGACATAGAGGTACTTGTAATGAAGAGCATGAACAACTCTGCTCAGTGTAGAAAGGAGGCAGCAAAGGCCAGAAAGATGCTGGGGTGCATAGCAAGGGGAATCTCCCCCAGAAGTAGTGAGGAAGTCCTCCTGCTGTACAGGTAACTGGCCAGGCCACACCTGGAGTTCTGCATGCAGTTCTGGCACCCATACCTGAGGAAGGATGTTGGATTGTTGAAGGGGGTGCAGCATAGAGCCAAAGATGATCCAAGGATTAGAGGGCAAGCCCTATGAGGAAAGTCTGAGCAAGCAAGATATGTATTAATTAGAGGACAGGATGGATAGGAGGGACATGATTGAGACATTTAAGTACTTTAAAGAGATGAACAAGACTCTAACAGAGGGGATCTTCCAATTAAGAAGAGGAAGAGATGGGAGAGCACAGTCTCAGACTGGAGGGGAAAGATTCAGGAGGGAGGTAAGTATACAGTTCTTCATGGAAAGGATGGTGGGCAAGTGGAACACTCTACCACAGGAGGTGGTGACCTGTAAGATGGTGGGCAGTTTCAAGAGGGGATGGTTCAGGGTGAGGGTGGGGGTAAATCTAAGAAGTGGAGGAGTGGGAGGGGCAGCTACTTGATGAGGGGCTAGCTACACAATCAAGCAGACTCAACAGATCATATGGGCTATTTCTGCTGGCATTTTTGTAAGTTCGCAAGTTTGTATTTAAATTTAGAGTCATAAAAATTACAGGATGGCAAAATGAGTTGGGAGGAGTTCAAAATGGGAGGCATTCCAAACTGCCAGTGCTGCTAGCTGACTCTGCCTGAGGCATACAAGTTGCATAGATATTTCTCTTGCCGCATAAGATGCATTACCATATTTTCATTTGAATTCCTTGGATATACGGTATATCATTTAAATTTTAAATTGAATCATGCATCTTTTTATATTTATGAACTTCTGGTATCTACCCTGTTAGAAACAATATGAACAAGTGCATAGGGCTGTGCTTGAAAGCCAGGAGACCCAGGTTCACATCTCACCTGAGCTACTCAACTACTGTGTGACCCTGAGAAAGTTTCATAACCTCTCAGTGCTTCAACCTACCATAGAAACATAGATGTTGCAGCAGAGAAAGATCAGGGGTCCATCCAGTCTGCCATAAAAATGTCCTACCTGTCCTTTTGACTAACTGTCTTTGAAGGGTATTTAGCCCGAATGCCAACCTCAATCGAACTCCACACCACTGATCTCCCCTACCTCCTGAACTCCTCCATTTGGTACTACTGCACCAGTTCCCAATACCTGTCCCAGCCCCACCCACCTTTGAACCTTTTTTTATTTCCTCTCTCAACAGCTCTGTAGGTAATCTGTTACACAGTTCCACACCCTCTTGGTGAAATAGAATTTACTTACATATCTCTTGAAATTCCCACAGATGAGCCTCCATTTGTGGCCTCTCATTGCTGCGCTTCTATGCCTGGTGAACAGGTCCTCACTGCTCACTTTGACAATTGCTTACAGGAACTTGTACATCTGTATCATGCCACCTCTTTCCCTCCTAGCCTCCAGTGTGTACATGTTAAGGACCAACAATTGTAACTCATAGGATCTGCCCTGTTGGCCTTGAATCATCTTATTGACCCTGTGCTGCATGGTTTCCAGCCTGTCCCGGACCTTTCTCAGTTGTGGACTCCAGAACTAGGCAAAGTGCTCTAGATGGAAATTCACCAGGGACTTATAAATGGGCAACATCCCCTCCATCATCCTACTATCAAACCCTCTATATCTATGCTTCTAAGCATCCTTGTTATGTCTTGTTGCACTGACTACATTGTTTGAGGGTGTCACTAATGTTAACCCCCTGTTTTCATTCCCTGATCACTGTGGCCAGCCTTACATTCCCCTTCCAGTATGCCACTTGTGGGTTCTTTTTATCAGTGTGCATCATGTTGTACTTTTTGGCATTCTGTCTTAATTGCCATAATTTGGACCTTCTCCTCAGCTTTTCCAAGTCCCACCATAAGGCCCCTACCCCTCTTCACTGTCCACTGTTCCTCTTAGTATTTTGCCATCTGCAAAGAGACACATCTTGCCCTGCATACCTTCTTTTATGTCACTAATAAATATATTGAACAGAGCAGCACTAGGACTGATCCTTGCAGCACCATGCTCGTGATCTCCTGTTTTACTGGATCCCATTAACTACCACATTTTGTTTTCTCCTCCTTATCAGCTCCTTCTCCAGCTTATTTATTCTTTCCCCAGATTTTCTAAGTTGTTTAATAGCCTCCTGTATGGTACTGAGTTGACTGCCTTGCCAAAATTGAAGTAAAGTAAATCTACCATTTGGCCCTGTCTACTGTTCTTGTGACCCAGTCCAAAAATACTTACAGGCTGGCCTGGCACAATTCATTCATTTATTTATTTTACTTAATGACTTTGCTAACTGGGTGAGTGCACTGATCCCAGGGACCGTTTTTCAGGCACGACCTGGGCCACAACACATGGCACAGGGTGACAGTGGAGTACAAGGTAACAGTAATACACATGAAACAGACTTGATACAAGCAACAATAGTAAGCACAATACACAACAAATCCATGGTACTTTCAGTACTGCAACCATCTGCCTCTAGGTAATCTGCTGCAAGCCCTTTTCTCACTCTGTCAACTGTGATCTGTATCCATCCCTTCTGTTTTAACTCCCCCTCCCTGGAAGCCTTTATACCATTGTCTGATAGTGACCATGTGTCCTCCACCATAAAAACAGAACAGAATTAATTGTTTGATACTCTTGCTTTCTACCCATCATCCTCCACTACCTTCCCAGATATCATAACAATTCCACTTTTGTCTTTCTTTTCCCCTAATAAATCTAACCCCAATAATATTTTCTGCTATGCACAATTCTGTGTCTTATTTCCCCTTCCCAATCAGCTCCTCTGCCTCATTTAAGTTTCCCTGATATTCATTTAATTTCTCCTTGCCTTACCTTTTCCGTGTCTCTTACAGGCCCTTCTTTTGGCCCACATTGCCTCCCCCACCTCCCTGGAAATCCATACTGGCTTCTTCTATTTATTCTTCTAGGTGATTTTCCTTATAAATGAGTCAGTTACACTTTCCCTCATCTAGCAGACGTCTGTCCTTCTAAGAGCCAGAACCACAGCCTTCAATGATGATTTGCAGCTTCCCATGACTACTTCAACCCACACAGAGTCATGGTCAGTAGACCCCAGTAGCTCCATCACCTTTATCCCTTTCACCACCTTTGGGTTGAAAAGTACCAAATTAAGGCCGGCATCCTGTCTTGTGGGCTACATGCCCCTCTGCACCAAGAAGCAGTCCTGCACTGTGTTCACCAGTGCCTGACATATGGCGCTTTTTGCTGCTGGGGTAACACATTCAATGCCCAGTTGTGGTGTAAAATGGGTAAAAGGGCAATGCCTCACTAAAAATGAGATGTTTTATATCAGCTGGTTTATTTTGGTTAAATAAATTATATAATATATCTTACATTTCAAATGTCTTTATATTCTCTACTAATAATGTTGTGTTTCTTTTTTTTTTTGTTTCTAGTTGTTTAACCAGGTGAGACACACTAAGCTGAAAGCTTGTTTACAGATGCAACCTGGGAGCACAGGGAAGTTAAATGACCTGGTCAGGGTTACACAGCATGTAAGTGGGGGCTATTGGATTAAAATCCAGGTCTCCAGATTTGCAGCTCAGAGCCTTAAAACCACTGCGCTAGACTGCCTCCCTAAAGAAGAAGTTTCAGAAGTAACAGATCCTTGCCTTTTTTCCTTGGGGTTTACTTAGGTTAATGATGAACTTGCAGTCTGCAAGCTGCTAGCTATAATTTTCACAGCAGTAATGCTCAGTGCAAGACAAAAGGCTCATTAACCTCAAGCCACACTGATGTGGAAGGACCATTTGCTATACATGACATCAGTGGCTATGACTCATTAGTTTGGTTGTGCTATAGGGATCTTGGGAATGTATAATTTGCATTTTTTCAAAAACTTCCAGATGCCCATACTGTACGGTCCCATATCAGAAATGAGGAAAACCATGCAGGCGGATGGAGTGCAAACATTTATGCCCTATGCCTTATTAGCAGTGAGGACTAAGACTCTAAAAGCTAAAAATCACATTTTGAAATATTACAGCATACAGTATGTCATTATTCTCTGGGTATCTTTGTTTCTACATGATTTTTTGTATTACATTATCATTCTACTTTCCATTAGAGCTGTGCAAATAGCAAAGAAATCTTTTTCATCAAATTGTAGAAATGCCTGTTTTGGGCAGATGCAAGAGTCACCACCTTAATGCCATAGCTTTTAATTAAATGACAGTTGCTTGAATACTTTGTGTACACGCAAAGTCCTCTGTAAGCTTTTATGTCAGTTTTTTAAAGTTATACTGGCAATTATGTTTACATGCTGGGAAATGAGTTTGTGATATATGTACAATATATGGGTTTAGTAGAGAGTGTTCCTTACAGTGTAAGAAGGGTCTCTCACCCAGTGTGAGTGAGACGATCACAAATCCAAGTGGTTCTTTCTGCCAATTCAGTGTTAGACCCTTCTTACACCATAAAAGACGACTAATACTAGACTAATATACATATAAAAAGTAATGCCTATAATAAGTACATGTTCAGTTTTTATGTGGAAGTTTTTTTTTTTTTTAATTTTCTCCTCCACCATCCCCATGTCTTTTTCAAATCTTGCTACCCCGCAGCCATAGTGAGTATGTACAAATCATGCTGGTTCCTTGCTGTGGTGTAGAGACTGTGGGATACTTATAAGAGGAAAAATACATATTTATTTTTTATTTTTGGGGATCTGTATATGATTTTGTTGATGACAATGTTTTTGGCTCTGTGGTGCCGAGGTCATTGGTTTTCACAAAAAAAAAGAAAAGGTAAGCCAAGTGATCTTAATTCTGAAGCAGAATGCAAAAACAGGAACAAGGGACAACTGTACACAGAATAATAGATACAATTGTTCTCCTTGCTGACTGGTTGATGGCATTCCATTGTACTTGACTTGAACAAAATTGGATGACATGTTGCTCTCCACAGTACAACCTACCTCTGTGTCAGCTTCACTTTTCAATTCACCTCGCAGCAAAGATTGTAGAGGAGTTGATGGGTGAGTAGTGGGTATGAGACATCTAAGGGAACTGTGGTGTGGGAATGGGACTAGCCCTGACTGCCTGGGCTGTGCAAGAGACTTTTTATTAATTAGTTTTTAACTGTTTTATTTTATAAATATAATTACCCCCAAACAGAGGAAAGTATTGATTATTTGGAGGAAATAAAGAATATCTCATTATTCATGGTGTTCAGTTTTAGTATTCATAATTCTCACCCCCTAGCTAACAGCAGTATTCTTAGCTTGGAGTCCCCATATAAACCTCTAAATATTTTTAAGTAGGGCACTGCCATAACCCCTACATGTTGAAAGTTCTTTACTGTTTCCTTGTCACAGAGTATGGTCTAGATATGGAAAGGTGCCTTAGAAGGGTTATGCATGTTGCATGTTGCAGGACTTTTTTTTGTTAATCTCTTATTTGAAACTTTCAAACAACATAAACAATGCAATACAGGTATAGAGAACAACATCTAGAACATACATAAATACATTTTGCAATAATATCAAATAGGTAGGATCTACCATCCTATAGAGGATAGAGAACTAAGCTTTCTAATGTTGAATACATGCATAAACCATTCCTGTATAAAATCACAGTTGCATAAACATAGTTTATAGCTGCCCCTGACCCACATAGTCTGTCAATAGGGAACTATAATCTGTTCTACGTCAAGTGTACCTGTGGGGAGTGGGGGGGCCCTGGTGTATGACATATAACTGTCATGCTGTTTGGTGTGTGGCAATTTCAGAGCATTATGACAATAGGGGAAGGTTATATATCTGCCGCATACTGTATCTCCATGTATCGATCAAGTGTATATTGATTGAGATAGGCAATACACTCCAGTGCTGCTAACTGTCCCAGTGTATTAAATCACTTTGTTGCAGTGGGGGTTTCCATAGTCAGTCATCGATATAAGATGAGTCTTTTGGCTGCCACCCCATTAGTGATCAGACTGGGCCTCTGGAGAGTGTCCAGGTATGTTGTCTGTCATGAGCACAAGGAGAAAAATGGAAGGATTCAGTGGGAATGTGGCTGCAATGATGTGACTTCAAATCCAGGTGACCTCATTCCAGGATCCTGCTAATTTAGGGCAGGACCATAGGATGTGTTTGAAATGGACCACCATTTGTGAGAATCGCCAACAACTGTTAGTCTGCAATAGTCCCGTCTGCTTCAGGACATCTTGAGTTCTATATAACCACATCAATATTTTATTTTGAATAAGCCTGCTCCGTCCATCCTGACAAATCTTGAGGGCTCGTATATGACAGGTCTTCCATGCCTCCTTGATAATGGTTATATGATGCTATGTTTCCCACTTCTGTTTAGCCACAAGGGATTGGTTAGGTAGGGAGTCTCTTAAGGAGCTGCACAATGTCTCCACTTTCTGAGAGGGTGAGGAAACAAAGATTCTGGAGGAGTGTCTCCTGCCAAGAGCATGGGATTTTAGGTGAGTAGGCAGCTGGGGCCCAAGGAAGCTGCACATTTGGACACGCCTCCAGTGACTTTATCTGGGAAGAGCAAATTTGGCCTGCAGAGCCTAAAAGGACTCTTTATGTTGCCCATCACAGATGAGCAGATTCTTCACCTGCATGTGGCCCAGTTGACTCCATGATGTCCGTTTGATAGGTTTGTTATCAATTAAGAGGGTGTCACAGCCCTATAAGAGTGTTTGATGCTGTATGCTGACTGAACAATGACACCTGTACTACGAATCACAGTACAGCAACACAGCGATAGGTCGCTGTACTCTCACTGATGGACCCCTGCTCTGCTTTCTCAGGTTGTTGCACCCCATCCCCAAATCAACTCCAACTTGGAGTTGATTATATGTATTATCCGGGGTGCAGGTGTCAGAACCCCCAAATGGGGAGTTCGAGGGGGCTTAAGAAACAACGTTTTTCAGATGGACTAATGCTGACTGCAGTTGTGGTTGACACAAATCCATGGCAGTAGCATGGGTCAACAACTTTGTTGTTGAACCAGCATCATAGATCCTTTGATGCAAAAGAGTGTGCTCTGACTGTAGGTACTTGGGGAAAGTAAACCATGCTGCTCTGGATGCATTAGGAGTAGGGTGGCCCTTGAAGCTATTGTCTGTTTATTATACAGAAATGTAGTTGCTAGGGGTGCCGGCACATAATATTGTTCCATGTGGAGTCATTGAGAAGAGCCATGCCATTCAGGAGCAGAACCTTGCTTAGTCTATTGCACCAAGAAGACCCCCCAGTCAAGGTGCTAGGAGCATGCTTTGATCAGGAAGTTTATGTACCTTTAATGCTTATGCTGAAAAAATAAGTTTATTTATTTATGTATGTATTTATTTATTTCAGTTTTGGATTAATACCTTTGAGTCAAGGACTCGTTTTCAAAGGTTCCACATCAGTGTTGAACAAACATTACAAAAATACAAGGTTTAGGAGAAAAAAAGAAAGAAAAACATTGAAGCATATTCACAGGTAGTAATAGTAACATTTGAACTTATACACATCAAATTAGTACATAATAACAGATTGACTGATTAGATAAGATGGGGTGGGGGGATCAGCTGGAGGTTTGAGTAGAAAACTCTAGAAAAAAATGACTAAGCTACTTTGCATTTTTTGTTATGTGCGTACCACCGTTCACTGGATTTGCTTAGTCTAATGCACCAAGAAGGCTAAATGATAACCCTTGAACCAAGGCAGGCCCCAGCCACCCCGGCTATAATGGGTTTGTAATTTAGCCCTACCAAAATGTGGCCGATGACTCTCCCATAAGAAATTGCCTATGAGGGTGTCTGTTTCAGCAGACCAGGAGGAGGGGATAGCCAGTGGTAGATGGGTGAGCAAAAGAAGAAATCTGGGGGCTAACATCATTTTGAAAGTGTCAGTTTTCCCCCACAAGAGTGAGCCTGAGGTGTTTCCACCTGTCATCCTCCATTGTGTTTTGAAAACTGGGGTGAAATAATTGCTCTGGAGATTGTTATTACTATGATATGTGATTCTATACACTGTTGTTATTGAAATGTTATATGTTGGACACTGTGCTGCTACATAGACTCTGCAGCACCATAATTGTTTGCACTAAGGTTACTTTATACTCCCCTTTTTTCTCAATTCTGTACCTTTTGTTTCATACCCCTTAATGTACTTTATCTACTTTCTGAACCCCGTATATTTTGTACCTGTTTTCTTTTTACTTTGTATGTGCCATCTTTGTGGCCTGAGTCATACCTGAAAAAAGTCCCTGGGATCAGTGTACTCAACATGTTAATAAATACATAGAAATAGATAAATAAGATACTGTAGATCAACCTATACAGACTCTGTGAATCTGAGTGGACACTGGAGAGTATTTATAGAACCGTCGTTCAGGAGAGAAGCCAGAGAAATAATGTCCAAAATGCAACAAAAGTTAGTTGTGTTGTGGATTTGGCTTTTTTCCCCTTTCAATAGACATTTTGGGAAAGTTTCCCCCTTGTTTTACCTTGATTTTTAACATTTATTCACTTATTTATATTTATATTTATTTATTGTGTAAATATATATATATATATATATATATATATATATATATATATATATATATTTATTCTCTTAATTAACATTTATTTTATGGATAAAGAATTGGCAAAGCGGTAGACAGCAGAGGGTGGTAGTGGGAAGGGAACTCTTAGCACCAAGGGCAGTGATGAGTGGGGTGCCACAGGGATCAGTGCTGGGGCCGATGTTGTTCGGGTTATTCATAGCTGATATCTCACATGGGATCAGAAGTAAAATCAGCCTGTTTGCAGATGACACCAAAATGGGGGTGGTGGTTGATGGTATTGAGGGATGGAAGGGGCTACAGAACAACCTAACTAAACTGCAGGAATGGTCAGAACCATGGCAGCTGGGATTCAATGCTAAGAAATGCAAGGTGATGCACTTTGGAGCAAAGAACCAGAGGAGGGACTATCATCTGGGAGGGGTAAAGTTAAGTCACACCGTGGAGGAAAAGGACATAGAGGTACTTATAATGAAGAGCATGAACAACTCTGCTCAGTGTAGTAAGGCGGCAGTGAAGGCCAACAAGATGCTGGGGTGCATAGCAAGGGGAATCTCCTCCAGAAGTAGTGAGGTAGTCCTCTCCCTGTGCAGGTCACTGGCCAGGCCACACCTGGAGTTCTGCATGCAGTTCTGACGACCTGTACCTGAAGAAGAATGTTGGGTTGTTGGAAGGGGTGCAGTGTAGAACCAAATATGCTCCAAGGATTAGAGGGCAAGCCCTAAGAGGAAAGGCTGAGTGAGCTAGATATGTATTAATTAGAGGAGGGGAGGGGAGGGATGGGGGGACATGATTGAGACATGTAAGTACTTGAAATAGGAAGAAAACTCATAATAGGTTTGAGCAATTGACTGTATCAAATAATGAAGTGCTGCATGATTTATCCTGTGCACCACCCTCTGTTGATAATAATGGTTCAAAAACACTTTTCAATCAGAAGTTAATGCCCATGAATACTTGTCCTAGTAAGTCTCAAGCTACCAAATCAATACCTATTAAATTAATCACTCCAAAGTGTGTTAAACAATCACCTGTTTCTGATTCTTGTATCCCTACTGTCTCAAAACAAGTGTTAGTCCTGGGAGATTCAATCATTAAACACATTGACAGGGCGGTATGCAATAGTGACAAGAGCAACCGCACTTGTTCTAGCTTCCGTGGGGCCAGGGTATCTGACATTACCCATGATGCCTAAAATTTTACAAAATGCGGGGGAAAATCCACTACTTATCATACATGCCGGTGTTAATGATATAAACAACACCCCATTTAATCAGTTACAACAGAACTATGTGGTGTTATGTAACCTGTTACTTGATAGGGGATGCTGTGTATGTATATCTGGAATTCTACCTGTCCCAAGAGCAACATCAACCATGATGCAGAAAATCAAAGCCCTAAATGAATGGCTGAGAATGTGGCATTTTAAGCAGGTTATACCCTGTATTACCCACTGGGAATCATTTTCAGATCGTTCTTCCTTGTTTTGTTGGGACGGTTTACATCTCAGTTGTAGGGGTAGTACACTTATGGGGAAAAGTATCACTAAAATCATAAATCCTTGTTTAAAGTAAAAACAATGGGGGAAATGGGTCTATTTCCAAGTCTCTGAATACTTACCAAAATACTATTACAACTAAATGTAAATTCCTAGCTTTGAATGCAAGATCTTTAAATCAACTCAAATTAGCAGAGCTCAAAGCCAAATGTAACACTTTAAATATAGGTGTGGTGGGAGTAACTGAAACTTGGTGGGACACCTCCTCAGTTTGGTCCAGAGAAATTCCAGGTTATAAGTTATATCAAAAAAACAGATTAGATAAGCAAGACGGCATGGATTCACAGCAGGAAGGTCATGTCAGATGAATCTAATCAATTTCTTTGACTGGGTGACCAAAGTAATAGACCAGGGAGGGGCTGTGGATATGGTCTACCTAGACTTTAGCAAGGCATTTGACTCATTCCTGCACAAAAGATTAATAATCAAGTTAGCCAGCCTGGGAGTGGGTCCCAGGGTGGTAGCCTGGGTAGCAAACTGGCTGCACAACAGGACACAGAAGGTAATAGTGAATGGAACACATTCTGAAGAAAGGGGGGTTACTAGTGGAGTACCTCAGGGCTCAGCATTGGTCCAGTCCTCTTTAATGTCTTTATAGGTGACATTGCAGAGGGTCTGGAAGGAAAGGTATGCCTCTTTGTGGATGACACAAAGATCTGTAACAGAGTTGATACACAAGGGGTAGAAAGGATGAGAAGGGACTTGGCAAGGTTGGAGGAATGGTCAGACATATGGCAACTTAGATTCAATGCAAAGAAGTGCAAAGTAATGCACCTGGGAAATAAAAATCCAGGAGAAGAGTACACAATAGCAGGGGAGGTACTAACGACAACAATAATGGAAAGGGATCTGGGTGTAGTCATATCAGATGACCTAAAGGTGGGTAAGCAATGTGAGAAGTCAGTAAGGAGAGCCAGGGGGATACTGGGATGCATAGGGAGGGGCCTCACAAGTAGAAAAAGGGAAGTGGTTATCCCTCTGTACAGACAGTTGGTGAGACCCCATCTGGAGTACTGTGTGCAGTTTTGGAGACCTCATCTACGCAAGGACATAGACAGGATGGAAGCAGTCCAGAGGAGGGCAACTAAAATGGTGCAGGGTCTGCATCAGAAACCATATGAGGAGAGACTGAGAGAGCTTAATATGTATACCCTTAATGAAAGGAGGGACGGGGGAACATGATAGAACCTTTAAGTACCTCAAGGGAATCAACAAAGTCCAGGAGGGTAGCATCTTTCAGAAAAAGAGATGTGTAAGAACAAGGGGGCACAATTTAAAGATAGAGGGGTGACAGCTCAGGGGTAATGTGAGGAAATTCTTTTCACAGAGAGAGTGGTGGATGCATGGAACCACCTTCCTGGAGAGGTTGAGGGGTCTAAAACAGTGGGGGAATTCAAACATGCATGGGACAGACATAAGGCAATTATAGTGGGGGGTTGCAGGAAGTAGGCTGTTGGTTAACTAGAATCTGCAGCTTATCCAATAGGTAGGGAAATGGGCAGACTGGGTGGGCCAAGTGGTCCTTATCTGCCATCAAAGTCTATGTTTCTATGTTTCTATGAGTTTGTATGTACATATGAAATGATATTCCTTCTTTTGAAGTGTGTTCTCCCTTTCCTTTGGAAAGTATATGGGTTAAAATCTTATTGAAGGAGCAGTCCTATATAACTATTGGTAACATCAATCAACCTCCATCTGCAAATTCAGATTACACAACTGATATGTTTAAAGAAATTACACATTTTTCAGAATCTCAAGATACTGTAATATTTGGTGACTTTAACCTCCCTCATATTAACTGGGACACATTCTCAGGACGGTCCTGTGCCGAGAAAGGACTAATAGATGTGATAGTTAGTACTAGATTACAACAACTTGTTACTGAACCCACTTGAGGTCCTAATATTTTGGATCTATTATTTACTAACATAGAGCAACAAATTAGCAATTTACAAATTTGGGATCCACTTGGGACCAGTGATCATTCATTTATTTTTTTTGAAATTCAGCAGTTTAAAACTATACAAAGGAAGTTATACTATACAAAAAATTATAACAAAGCATATTTTTCTAAAATCAATGAATACTTACAAAACATAAACTGGGAATCTAATCTTCTTAATTGTACAACACAACAAGCTTGGGACTTTTTTAAAAACATTGTACATTATTTGGAAAATACCTTTATTCCATCTAAGAGGAAATTTAATAATAAATGAAAAACTCCCCCTTGGTTCAACAAGACAATTAAAAATCAGATTAAAATAAAAATTAAACTTTTTAGGAAACTTGAGAACAGTTCTGTTCCATTTAAAACTACTCTATTACATAAATTCAGACTATCTGTGAAAAACTTAAAAAATTCTATTAAATTGGAAAAAAAATAAGCTAGAATTTAAACTAGCTCACACAAAAGACTGTCACAAATCTCTTTTCTCCTATATAAACAGTAAAAAAGGTGTATTAAGGACCATTGGTCCCATCATAACCAATGGCTCTTCTCTATCTGATATAGAAACCTCAAATCTCATTAATAAGTACTTTTGTTCTGTCTTCTCTCAAAAATCACCTATTAGTACATTTAAAGTTTACCACGTAGATTATCACAGGTTCTATCCAACTGACATTATACAGGCTATCAAAAACTAAAAAAACTAGTCCGGGCCTAGATTGGAAATTATCCATGGTTTCTGATCGAAACCTCTATAAATATTTCTAGACCTTTGTCAATTATTTTCAATAAATCCTTACAAGAAAGCATTGTACCAAATGATTGGCATTCAGCAATAGTTACTCCCATATTTAAAAGAGACAATAGAGGTTCTGTGCAAAATGATCATCCAATTAGCCTGACCTCAGTGGCTGGTAAATTAATGGAACAAGTAATGAAGTCTCTAATGGATCAAGATTGTAAAAAATTAGGAATTTATGATTCAAACCAACATGGGTTTACTCCCCAGTATTCCTGCACCACCAATCTGATATATTTTTACAATAATATAAGAACTCTACTAGATGTGGGTATCCCTACTGATGTAATTCTTTTGGACTTTAGTAGAGCTTTCGATAAAGTCTCACATGAAAAACTCATTACTAAAATGCACAATCTAGATTTGTCACCTGGTGTTGTCAACTGGACTTTAAACTGGTTGACAAATAGTTCTCAGAGAGTCAGAATTTATGATATCTTGTCTGATTCGGGTAGTGTGACAACTGGTGTACCACAGGGGTTGGTCTTGGGACCAACATTGTTTAACCTCTTTATCAGTGATTTACAAACAGGGACAAATAACTTCATAGTTAAATTTGCAGATGATACTAAATTGGGGGTCAAGGTTAATAATCAAGTAAATATTTCTGCATTAAAGAAGGATTTGGAAAAATTAACACTTTGGGCAAATGAAAATCATGTGCAGTTTAATCAAGACAAATGTTTGGTATTGCATTTTGGAATAAATAATCCAAAAACGATATATCATATAAACGGACTACCACTTCACACATCAAATTGTGAAAAAGATTTAGGGATATATGTTAATAATAAATTTATGTCAAATGATCACTGTGTTAGAACTGCTTGCATGACCAACAGACTTTTAAGACAAATAAAATGCACTTTTGTTAATCGCACTGAGCAATGCCTTATTCCATTGTATAGGGCATACATTAGACCGTATCTAGACTATGGCTCCCCTTTCTGGAATCCAAACCAAAAAAAAGAGACCTAGCAATTCTTGAACAGGTTCAAAGGAGACTAACTAGAATGATTCCAAGATTAACAAACTTGGATTATCAGAACAGACTAAAAGCTACTGGTCTCTTCTCTCTTCAAACTAGAAGATTAAGAGGTGATATGCTTATAGTTTTTAATTTAATAAATTCACCAGATCTAATGGAAAAATGCGGTCTAACACTCTCCAAAAGAAGACATGTCCCGAGTTTGCATAATAAACAGCTTGAAGTAAAAACTTATAAAACCAGCAAAAGGGGACACTTTTTTCCAAAACCAGCATCCATTGTATGGAACACCTTACCACAAGAATTGGTAGAGGCAACTAGTGCCACTGTCTTTAAAAACAAATTAGATGTTTGGTTGAGGGATAATAGATAATTAATATCCCACATAGTGTGGGGAATAGTCTCGATGGGCTCTGGTCTTCTTCTGTTCTTTCATACCAAGTAGTACCAAGTAATACCAAGTAAGAGATATGAGAGGGCACAGTCTCAGACTGGAGGGGAGAAGATTCAGGAGGGAGGAAAGGAGACAGTTCTTCATGGAAAGGATGCTGGGCAAGTGGCACCCTCTACCGCAGGAGGTGGTGACCTGTAAGATGGTGGGCAGTTTCAAGAGCGGATGGGTCAGGGTGAGGGTGAGGGAAAATCTAAGAAGTGGAGGAGTGGGAGGGGCAGCTGTGAGATGAGGGGCTAGCTGCACAATCAAGCAGACTCAACAGATCATAAGGCCTATTTCTGTTGGCATTTTTGTATGTTCGCATGTTTGTATTTAAATTTAGCATCATAAAAATTACAGGATGGCAAAATGAGTTGGGAGGAGTTCAAAATGGGAGGCATTCCAAATTGCCAGTAATGCTAGCTGACTCCGCCTGAGGCATACAAGTTGCAAACATATTTCTCTTGCCCCAAAAGATGTATTACCATATTTTCATTTGAATTCCTTGGATATACGGTATAACATTTCAATTTTAAATTGAATCATGCATCTTTTTATATTTGTGAACTTCTGGTATCTACCCTGTTAGAAACAATATGGGCAAGTGCATAGGGCTGTGGCTTGAAAGCTAGGAGACCCAGGTTCACATCTCACCTGAACTACTTAACTACTGTGTGACCCTGAGAAAGTTTCATAACCTCTCAGTGCTTCAACCTACCATAGAAACATAGATGTAGCAGCAGAGAAAGATGAGGGGTCCATCCAGTCTGCATAAAAATATCCTACCTGTCCTTTTGACCTACTGTCTTTGAAGGGTATTTAGCCCTAATGCCTACCCCAATTGAACTCTACACCACTGATCTCCCCTACCTCCTGAACTCCTCCATTTGGTACTACTGTACCAGCCCCCTATACCTGTCCCAGTTCCACCAACTTTTGAACCTTTATTTATTTCCTCTCTCAACAGCTCTGTAGGTAATCTGTTACACAGTTCCACACCCTCTTGGTGAAGTATAATTTACTTACATCTCTCTTGAAATTCCCACAGATGAGCCTCCATTTGTGACCTCTCATTACTCCCCTTCTATGCCTGGTGAACAGGATCTCACTGCTCACTTTGGCAATTGCATTCAGGAACTTGTACATCTGTATCATGCCTCCTCTTTCCCCCCTAGCCCCCAGTGTGTACATGTTAAGGACCAACAATTGTAACTCATAGGATCCGCCCTGTTAGCCTTGAATCATTTCATAGACCCTGTGCTGTGTTACACGAGGTCCCTGCACCCTTATTGGTACCCCCAGAGGTACACCATAGACAGCTAGTACTTAGGCATATGTTATACTAACATTTAGGGCAAAGAGCATCTACCTTACAAAAGTAGATGTCAGGACATGTTTGCATATTATTGTTATACACTTTGCTTTCTAATATATTCTCTATGTATTTTCTGTGTATTTCTTATTTATAAGATATAAGGACATATGTGTCCTTGTAATACTTATGATATATAAGTCGACATTGCCACCTTTTGGTGATTTGTACTACTACACTATTTTGTGTAAGACTCTGTACACTGTACTCTTTTGTTTTACAACCTGATGACTACTACAGAATTGCATAACGTTATCTTGGACCATGGAACCACCTCTAATTTAGCCAATAGGGCTCATCTCTGTAACTAGAAATGTTTCTATCATACAGTAACCATAGTAATTATCATAGGTATGTAATGTGAGACACTGAGTCTTATATCTCAGAGACCCCAAGAGACACGGAGAAACCTCGAGGTACAGGGAACGCTTAGCACTTGCTCTCGGTTAGTATTGGTAAGAACTGCTTAGGGCAACTGTGATTTATCCCTTTTGTAGTAATAAACAAGTTTATTACTCTTATGCAATGTGTTTGTGATTTCTTGCATTCCCAATATTGTCAAGAACCTGAGAATGAGGTTTAGACCTCCTGACAGCTGCACATACAAAACAATAAGTAAGCAAGTAACTAGCGATTACCTTTTCATTAGGTAATGGCTAACTAAAAAGTTAAGCATTATGCCTGATCATTGGTTGAGGAGTTTTTCTCAACTAATGTTTAACTTTTGCCATCTAGCAATTAGTTGGGAATTGTTTTTGTTTACTTATTCATTAGCTGAGAAATGAGACTGGAAAATACTATAGCTAGGAATTAATTGAAGTTTTCTACTTAAACATAATCCAGCTTGAGAGTTAGTTGTTTATATGACTTAGAAACATTTTCAGTTGTTTTACTTGAAATGCAAGAAATGGCTCAGTTATTAATTACTTGAGATTTTAACTTAGCATATTTTGCAGCCACAAGCTACTTGATAATAGACTCATCTGTCCAGGACTACTGTACACTCTAGGGGAAGGATTCACAAAAAGATGTACCCAGCACACCAGAGATGTGCCAGTGCAACCCCAACTTGTGCACTGGTGCAATTCTGGCAATGGATTGATGCCCATCGTACACCACCCTTACAGTTATGTAGCACATCTGGAGAGGTTGTGCAGGAGCATGCCCATGCATATGGTGCACAGCCCCATTCACAATCCACATTGGAGGTGCATCCCCAGAGCAAGTCCAGAGATGTGTCTCCTCAAGATAAATCTACAACTAGTAGATTAAGTGGGTTTTCAGCCACTGGCAGGCCGCTGTACTGCAGACAGGAGTTGGCAGCTTTCCCACTCTGGCAGTCCAGTGCCCCCCTCCCTCCCTGCCATCCCAATTGTATGCCACATGCTGCAAGAGTAAATAAAACATACATGAAGCCCTCCCTGCCCACCCACCCTGACTGTATGCTGCACACTGCAACAGTAAATAACACATACGAACCCTTCCTGACCACCACTCTGATTTTATACTGCACTCTGCAGTGGTAAAGGAATAATAATTGACCCCCACCAGCTTGACCTAATCACATATTCACAATAATCCCTTAAGTCAACCCGGTGGTCCAGTAGACCCTCCACCCACTCAGGCACCCCGCCCCACCCCCTCCCTATCACAGCACGGTCCCAATGTCAGTGGGCAGTCAGGTCACCCACATGCTGCCACAGCTGCCAGCTGATAGACCTTTCTGTGAATGACAACTACTGTATACCTGAAAACCCATTGGTGGATCCTGCCAACCAATGAACTTGCAATGTGTACTGTACCCTGTCATTCACAAAGTTTCCCAAGTCTTGATAGAATGGAACTAATACAGAACACCAGCATGCACAACATTCACTCTATCTGAACAACATTGGATATGGCTGATCAATGCTAGAACTGCCTCCACTATCCTCTGCCACCAGAAGGAACACCACCATCCTACCTGTCCTATGTGGTGGGGGGATTGCAGTCTTATGCTCTGGTGACTGCCAAGGCACTGAATGGTAGGAGGCTCAGGAGATGATTACCAACTATGCACCCCAAATTACTTTCCTGTTACAGAATAGCAGGTGGAGTGGGGGATTACTATTTTTATACCCTTGATCAATATCTCTGCCGGGGGCAGCCATATTTTCACCAGTCAATGCCCCAGTACTGAAAGACATGCTTCTAGAGGATATT
The DNA here is from genome assembly GCA_016271365.2 of Neoceratodus forsteri. Classification (NCBI taxonomy): domain Eukaryota; kingdom Metazoa; phylum Chordata; order Ceratodontiformes; family Ceratodontidae; genus Neoceratodus; species Neoceratodus forsteri. The sequence goes on along the minus strand of CM028136.1, from coordinate 126,266,205 downwards.
GCATAGCCTTTGTGATTCCAATTGCTGCCCATCTACTGCATAGAGTTTGGGGGGGGTAGGTGTTGCCAGTATTCTTTGCTCAACTTGAACAATTCTGCCCCTCCACATGCAGTCTAACCCTGTTGGGCACTTTTATGTTATAGTTTAGATTTTGATCTATTCCATGCCTGCCCTGACTGTCATTAGCACTCTAGCACAGCAAACGCTGCACACCCTGTCTGCCAGATTTCTTTTCCACACCCTAGGCAATGTCCCAGAATGTTTGCCTGCATAAATCATTAAATAAATATTAAATTATATTCTATGATCCACTCAGACTCATGTGTTGTGGACAAGATTCCAACTTGTCAGCCTGGGTCAGCTCACAGCTGCTCCTGCACGGTAGCATGGGGATTCATTGGGAAGGCTGTGTCTGGCCTGCCTGCTACAGTCTTCCAGTGTGAAGAAGCCTGCAATCTGATATTGGACTTTGTCCAAATTGCTGTTATTGAGACTGGAATCCTGAATAGTGAGACAGTGAATTTCACCTGGTGTGGACCAAAGACTTGCTCCTGGAGCGATCGGTCTGTCAGAAATTGGAGAGAACCACAGAGCGTATGGTTTGTGCAGAGACACTGCTTTATTGCAACCAGACTGTCATCCGAACTGTGGTATCTGGCTGTTTTGGTTATAATTGTGCTGAATGTGTAATGTGGGTCACAATTTGCTTCACCACACCCCTGAATGTGTCACACTAGCTGGATGTTGCATCCAGCACCTAAAATGGACTGCAATCCAAAGTGTTCACCTGGTCTGGGCCTCACCATCTCATCCTAGATTGCCACTCACGCTGCAGAGATTCATCAAATGAAAGACCCACTCGGGGCTTTGGCTCCCTGCTCAACACCATCAAACAGGATCCACCATCATGATACATCATGAGGGTCCTGTTTCCCCTGGCAAACAGCATACCATCCTGAGGTTTTCATCTTGTCAATCCTGCCTCCTGGTCTGGGTAGTGTGAGTAACCATCAGAGTAGTTCCCTGCAACAAAGCTCAAATCATTGTGGGTCATGGGTAATGGGTGCTCAGAATCTGAAATGGAGGGAATAGGGGAGGAGTTGGAGATTAGCAGGAGTGGAGGGGAGATCAATAGGGAAATCCCAGTAGGCAGAAGTCAGGCTGGTAAGATGATTGGGGGATGAGAGGAGTAGGGCAGAGAGAGGGAGTGAGGTGGAAACAGGGGGAGCAGTTGCAGGAGACACAGAGGGTGCAGCTGGATTGTGTAAGGAGCAGGGTAGTATGAACTCTGGAGCAGAGATAAGTGTAAAAGAGAGGAAAGAGGGTAAGAGACGGGAACGGGGGTTACCCATGCTGGGGGATTCTATACTGAAAGGGGTCAGATGGGGCAGAAGGGGGGAAGGCACAGCCATATTTGGGTTGAAGATATTCCTGGGTTGACCACTGGATGGCAGGGCAGGCACTGCTCAAGTGTGCATCGAAGGGGAGGAAGAAACCTCACCTAGTGTTGCACGTAGGTACAAATGACTTGGCAGGGGAGCCTGTAGAAGTGCTGAAGGGGAGGTTTGAGGAGTTGGGCAGGCAATGTGAGGGGGTTGAGGAGTCGGTGGCATTCTCAGAGGTACTCCTAGTACCATGTGTGAGCATGGGGAAGAAGGGAAGGATAGAGGAGTTCAACAAGTGGCTTAGAGAATGGTGCCACACCAAGAATTATGGTTTAATGACAAACTGGGGTAGGATCTGAGGGAATAGTGACTTAAATGCAGGAGACAGGCTACACTTGAGAGGGGAGGTGAGTGCTAAAGGGTGGAATTGAGGTGGATTTATACTGGGGGGTTGGCAAGAGGACTGAGGATAGTAAAAAGGTCTGGATAGGGGAGCCTAGTGAGCTCACCCCCTTAGATATGGGTAAAGGCAGAGGCGAAGTGACTCAGGGAAGGGGCATGCAGGGTAGGCAGTGTGAAGTACAGAAGGCACCACCACCCTGTAATAAGGTGAAAAAAGGGTGTGGCTGACCAAGGAGAAGAGGGGGAAAAGAAAGGAGGGGTACAGATGGAAGGTGGTCTCCTAAATGCAAGAAGCCTGGGAAACAAAATTGTGGAACTTCACGCACTCCTCTTAGAGAGGAATGTGGATGTTGCTGCAGTAACAGAGACTTGGGCCACCGAGTGCCATGACTTGGATCTAGCTCCTGGGGTACAGTATATACAGGAGGGACTGGGGAGTTGGAAGGGGGGGTAGCACTCTGTGTGACAGCAGGGATCAAATGCATGAGGGATGAGGGGGAGGATGGGAGGACAGAGGCAATTTGGGTGCAGCTTCTGGACTCCAAGGGTAGAAAGCTGAGGCTGGGGGTGGTGTACAGACCACCAACCCAGTAGGGGGAACTGGATGGGGAACTGGCAGAACAGATAAGGAGGGTGTGTAGTAGGGGGAGTGTGGTGATGGTGGGGGATTTCAACCTACCAGGGGTTGACTGGAGCACCCCTGCCACCAACAGCTCCAGGGAGCAATTACTCCTGGATGTGATCCAGGATGGCCTCCTGACACAAATGGTAAGTGGGCCTACAAGGCTTGGCAACACACTGGACCTGGTACTGACAAATGGTGAGGCATTGGGGGAGGTAAGGGTTGAGAACCCACTAGCTAGCTAGTAGTGACCACCAAACAGTGTGGTTCATACTCATATTGGGCAGGGAGACTGGAGGCATGAGCACAAAGGTGGTGGACTTTAGGAGGGTGGACTTTGGGAGGATGGGAGGAATACTGTAAGGGAGACTCCAGGATATAAGGCGGGATTGGATGCAAAGCAAAAATGGGAAGTTATTAAAGCTGGGCTAATGGAGGCCACAGTAGCCTGCACCAGGGCTAGGAATAAGAAGGGCAGAGCCAGAAAACCATGCTGGCTGAACAGTGAAGTGATGCAGGGGGTGAGGGAAAAGAAAGCTGCATTTTGGAAGTACAGGAGAACAAGGAAGGAAGAGGATAAGGAGGCTTTATGGGAGTTGGTCCAAGGAGGTGGCCAGGTGGGTGAAAAAAGCCAAGGCCTCCAGAGAATTAAGGTTAGCACAGGGCCTAAAGGGAGGGGAGAAGGACCTTTTTAGATATGTCAGGGAAAAGAGGAAGTGCAAAGAACACATAGTGAGGATAAAGTGGGGAAGGGAATGGGTGGAAAAGGGGGCAGATCAAGTGGAAATATGAAATGAGTACTTCTGCTTTGCTTTCACTAAGGAGAGGGATGGACCACTACCATTATGGACTGGGGGGTGGATGAAGAAGGGAGGAGGTGACAGACAAAATGATCATAGGGAATAGAGTGCTAGAGGGGCTGAGGGTGTTAAGGGTGGACAAGGCACCAGGTCATGATGGCATCCAACCCTGGGTGCTGAGGGAGATGACGGAGGTGTTGGCCAAGCCACTGGAAGATCTGTTCAACACCTCCCTGGAAACGGGGTGTGTGCCTCCAGACTGGAGGGTGGCCCATGTAGTGCCCATACACAAAGAATGGGCCTAGGGAACAGCCAGGAAACTATTGGCTGGTCAGTCTCACTTCCATAGTGGGAAAGCTTATGGAGACTATACTGAAGGAGATGCTGGTGGCATTCCTCGAGGGTAATGACCTCCAGGATGGGCGGCAACATGGGTTTGTCTCAGGGATGTCCTGTCAAACAAACCTAATAGAGAATTACAACTGGGTAACAAAGGAGCTAGATGGGGTCATGTGGTAAATGTCCTGTACTTGGACTTCAGCAAGACCTTTGATACAGTGCCTCATGGGAGGCTGGTGGGAAGCTGACTGCTGTGAGGGTGGAGAAAAAGCTGACAAACTGGATACAGAACTGGTTACAGGGGAGGGTGCAGACGGTGGTTGGGGTGGGGAGTTCTCAACACTCAGAGCAATGACAAGTGGGGTGCTGCAGGGTTCAGTGCTGGGCCTGGTGCTATTTGGGCTCTTTATCTCTGATATAGACACATGGAGTTGGGAGCAGGGTTAGTCTGTTCGCAGATGATACCATAATGGGCGTGGTAGTGGATGAAGAGGATGGATGGAAACAATTGCAAAAGGACCTCACCAAACTAGAGACATGGTCGGAGAAGTGGCAGCTAGGATTCAATGTGAAGAAGTATAAGGTGATGCACTTCAGGGCAAAAAACCATAGGAGGGACTACTGGTTGGAGGGGTGAGACTAGGGATCACTGAGGAGAAGAAGGACCTTGGGGTGTTGGTAACAGTGAGCATGAACAAGTCTGTCCAATGCAGAAACAAGGCAAACAGGATGCTGAGTTGTATCACAGGGGGGTTTCTCATCCAGGCATAGGGATGTGATCCTGTCTCTCTACAGATCCTTGGTCAGACCACATTTGGAGTAATATGTGCAATACTGGAGGCCATACCTGAGGAGAGATATAAAATTACTGGAGTGGGTACAAAGAAGGGCAACACAAATGTCAAAGGGGATGGAAGGAAAGGACTATGAAGTCAGGCTGCAGGAGCTGAATATGTACACACTGGAGGAGAGGAGGGATGGGGGATATGATTGAAACATTCAAATACTTGAGGGGGTAAATAAACCTATCACCAAGGGGCGTTTAAACTGAAGAAAGGTAGGGAGACGAGGGGGCATGGACTAAGGTTGATGGGGGGATGACTTAAGAGGGAGATGAGAAGGCACTACTTCACTGAGAGGGTGTTGTCTAACTGGAATGCTCTACCAGCGGGGGTGGTAACATGTATGACAGTCGGAAGCTTTAAGAAGTAGTGGGACAAAGCAAGAGGAAGGATCTGGGGGGCAGGGGCTATGACAGGTATTGGGAGGGATAGTGAGGGAGGAAGCTGGGGCAGCTGCAATCTAGGGTGCTAGCTGCACACTTGGACAGACTTTGATAGACCAGTTGGTCTGTTCTGCTGGCAGATTTGTATGTTTGTATGTACTGTGTTTCATCCGATTTATTTTGGTTGATCATTCTGAACTGAGCCATCTGGCTCCGGAATATAAATTGTGGGTTAAAGTACATGTTGCTTGTTTCTTCTTTAAGGGCCCCAATGACAACTGCAATGCCAGCTTACCCTGGGCAATGCATCAGGCTAGCCTGAGTAACAACTGGGTATCCAGGGTGTGTGTAACTGTGCTAGAGGGACTCTTAGTGCATGCATGTTTAACATGGCTAAATCAGATAGGAAATCAAATGCCAGATTGCTGCCCCACCCTTGTTCATGTCCTCTGACTAAACCAGATTCTGTTCTTTCTGCATTTAACTTGGCTAGCGTGTACCTTTGTGGAGGGAATACTGTATTGCCATTGCACTGTTCTACTGCAGGTCCTGTTTTATAGGGGGTCTCCAGGTCCAGTGCAGCTGAACCAGCCCTGGTGTTAATTGTGCCAAGAGTGGGTTCAACATTATGTCCTGACATTAACGGTGATTGTTTATCTGCTGACCGGTGCAAGCCATTGGTGGAGGTATCAGTGTCCTGGAGGGCTATACCCAGAGCAGCTACGCTACCCTTAAACCAACTCTTCCCATGGAGGCACCCATTTACCGAGCTCAGGCCCCTCAACCTGTGCCTAGTCATGCAGGCAAGGGTAGTATCCATTGGGATAGAGCCACCTAGGGGTTACACTTGTTTCTCACAGAACTTGAAACAAAGAAAAACTGATCAGGAAGCTTTGCAGTGTTAGATTTCCGAGAACTCCAAGACTGGTCAGGAAGTATTGCAACTTTGGACTTCCGGTTCAGTAGCCTGTGGAACACAGAACTCAAAAGAATGTGGTACTGACTGGTGAAAATGGGAGGATGTACGGGACATAGCACACTGGTTTAAAGCAAAAAATCAACCTCAAGGAGTTACACAAGGAGTGACCAGAATGAGTGGAAATAAAACAAACAGAAGTGATGCCAAGCTTTATATAGGTGAGTAAAAGCAGGAAGGGAGCAGTGGCAGACTGCAACTTTGATGTATGGCTGCACATCAAATTATGGTGAGAGTACTATGGTGTTCCCTTATGTAATGGGGAATTTAATGCAGGGCTATTGACAGCTGGTGTTCTTATGAACCCCACCCCCTTTCCTTGGACCTCTGCTTTTTTTTTTTTTCTTTTACTTAACCACCGACTGTGATTCCCTCTTCCTCCCTTTGCCGTAGGCGCCCAGAGCCATCTCCTATCCCATGCTGGGGACTCTGCGCACTGCCCACTACACATGGATGTTAACGTGGTCATTTCTGGCTCTGACAGTTACAAGAAGTTGGCTCAACATTCATCAGTGTTCATCTAACACAAAGGACACTGTTGTGCTGCAGGACAGTAATTACATTTACTGAATTCAACGTACACATACGTGTGTGTATAAGCTCCAAAAAGCACTGGAAAGCTTCTGAGGTCGCATCAGTCCCCAAACCCCCAACATTTATATAAACTATTTCCTCCAGAAAATCTCCTGAAAGTTTGCTAGAATAATCTAGCAAAGCTTCAGACCTCCTTGGAAGGTAGGCGGTATTACAGTGAGTTAGAATTAGTACTTCAGTAATGCTGGAAAACAAATTGCTATTAAATTCAAAGGTGACGCTGGAAGCTTGTGTAAACAGGCAGCAATGCTCACATGCTTTTCCAGTTTAACCAATAAAAATGAAATTAAATGAAGAAAATATGAAAAATGAAATTCAAAGGTGATCAGTTCATTTACTCAGTGCTGATGTATGGAAACAGATTATTAAATCTGTTAGTTTGTGATATATATTTTTTTTCCTGATATGTTATCCCCTTCCCAACCTGCAACCTCCGACCTTTCAGGAAAGACAATTAGCCATTCCACTGCCCGTAACCTTCCCAGATGGATCCCCGAGCCCCATGGAGCCAGGATTACCCCCCGGGCAGGGACGAGGAGGGGGCACAGACAAAAGTTTTCCTTTTAAAACCTGTGCTAGTTTGAACTTTAACTGTAACTTACAATTTTGTTGGTCTGAGGTCCGCTTGGTGGGCACAGGCAAATCTTGGGCACAGCCAGGTCTCCCCATCTTCCCTGCTGCAGCAGGCTCTTTTCACGTTTTCTCCCTCCCTGTGCAGCAAGTGACTCTCCCGACGTCATGACGCAAGCACCGACATCCATGCTGCACATTGGCCACATCCCATCCCCAAATGGAGCTTGCAGTTCTCCGAGGCTCAGCTCAGGGTCATGCAAGTGTGGGGCATCGCCGAATCGCCTCGGAGAAGGCGAGCTGTCATTGACGCCCAGCTTCATCTCCCCCACCGGGTCAACCACTGATGACCCGAATCTGCTCCCGAACCAGGGTCACCGTCATGGTGTGAGGTGTGGCGTCCAGTGCCTCAAACTTCAGCGCCACCGGGCTGGCCTGTCTGTGATATGTTTTATGGAGGAAAGATACAGGTATGTGACCCAATCAATACTGAAAGTGGCAATACCTTGGGATTGAGGTACAATGGATTCCATGCACTGACAGTCTAAATAAAAAAAACTAAATAAGGAAGTGCATGCTTGTGATACAGAAGGAGATAAAAAACTGAACACAACACATATCATCTGTTTACAATATTTATTCATTTAAACATTCTCTGTGTTAAGCATATGCTTTCATTAACAACTGTTGAGACAGAGCAGCACTCTGACACATTGCACTACACACTGGAAGGAATGTGCGTCACTTATTTCTGTCCCCCATTTACTGACAGGTGGAACCAAACATTGGCAGTAGTCGTGCAACATGGGACATTATTTAGTGTGACACCATAGAAGACTGGTACTGTGATGACACTGTGAAAAGGACCTCTTCAAGCTCAAATGGATGGCAAACTGTATGTTTATTTATTTTATTAATAAAAACTTTAAAAAAAACAACAATGCAGTATATAACAAGCAAGACCTCCAGGAACAATCACAGCTGATCAGGTGAGGAAAACAAACTCCTAGAGTGTACAAGAGACTTCTCCTTTACAAAAAGTATGCCAGGCCTACTGCAACCCTGCTTTGTCATACCTGCCCGCAGCACTGCCGACACACATTAAAGGTAGATCATTCTCATTTACTACAGTTTTCCTTTTAAAACCTGTGCTAGTTTGAACTTTAAAAAAATGTGAAGCACACTGTTTGTCTGCTGGTTGTGTTGTGGCATTTGGGGGTAGACAGGGAAGACTTTGTGATGCTGCGATAAAGGGAAACAAATCTTGCAGGGTAATTTTTGAAAGTCACATTCTGCAGTATGGCCCTGATATAAAACCCAAACAAATGCTTAAAAGGAGAGCCTACAGCAGTTTTGCCAGGGCTGCCTGTATAATATATATTGTCTTGTGTTGTGTTGTATGTGAGGTGAAATCATCTGGCCAGTTTGTTTATATTTAAAGGTTGGGTGTCGTTTCGTTGGGGGCTATAATTCTGTGATTGCTGCCAGCCATAGTGCAACGCATTTTTTATCTTGTGTCTTCCAGCATTTTCTGCCCGTATATTGGGCAGGATCTAATGGGCAAGGAACTCTGGGGGATATTACTGCCTGCCTACTACATCCAGTTGCACAGGCAAGTGTTCCAGAATGTAAGACAAAAAGTTCTATAAGGTGTTAGAGGTACCATCAGTGTGATGCTCTTGGTGGTGGTGATTTGGGGGTAATGTACAGCAAGGTGATTAACTGTGGTTGGTGGTACAGCTTGATTTGGACATGGATACATGGACTGATTTTGGGTGAGGGCAGCTGACTATTATGCTTGTGGTGGTTTGGACTGTGATTGAGGGGAGTACTGTCTGGTAGTTGATCTTGGTGCAGTGTGTGTCAACAACTACGCTTGTTAATGGAAGGGTGTGGACTCTGGTTATGTGGTCAGGTAAGGTGGCTGCGGTGGTGTTGTGGGATGCAGTCCGTATTTGAAGGGGAAGATAGCCAGATGTGAGGTTGGATGTTGTCCATGGATGTGACTGTAGACCTGGGCAAGCACATGTATGGGAAAGGGAGGCAGTGTGAGTGACAAGGGCTGGCTATGTGGTTGGGGTAGCTGGCTGTTCAGGTAAAATGGGAGGCATTGTTGGGAGGAGGCTGTGGAGGTTAAGGGATGTTAGCTGTTAGTTTTATTTGGAAGGAGGGAGGCTGACCATGCTGGTAGGATGTTGAGCTACTCATGTTGGTACGATGGAAGAGCTGCGGTTTTTTGCTTGGGTGTAGTGAATAGAATGCAGATGTTAGTGAAAGCAGTGGGGAAGCTGGCTCTTCTCATTTTTTCTGGTGGTGGACTGATAGAGTTCAAAAATACATGGATTTTTGCACATGGTGAGGTCTGACAAGACTATGTACTGTTGCATGAGGTGGGCCTGCATGAAAACTGGGGAAAATAGCAGCTGCCAGCATGAAGCCGAAGTCAGAGTAGGCCCTGCACCATGGAGAAGTGCCATACTGCCACCAGCCACCAAGCTACATCACCCACCATCCCATGGACTACATATGGACCTTCTTTACAGCCACTCCCTCTGTGGGGGGAAGGCAGGGGTGGAAGGGTCATTCCTCTCATTAGCCATGGCAACCCATCCCAAGATGCTTTACCTGTTTGGCAGTCCAGAGCCCTGTCAATGGTGCAAGAAGGATAACAGCTGGTGTCTTCATCCTGCCCTGTGTCAGTCGATTGCTGGAGTACAATTGCCCCCCACCCCCAAGAGAAAATCCATTCTAGGGGCACTGACTCTCCTTCATGATGGCCCCTGAGTGACAGAGTCCATTCTAAAACCCAGGTCGATGGTGAGGTACCAGTCTGTATCCCCCAACACACAACCCACTTTTTTAACCATTGTAAGTCCTTCCCAATTGACCCAGCTGATCAGTATTTTTATTCTTCATATTGACCCATTTTCTCTTATATGTCCACAGGTCTGACAGGATGCTGACTGGGTGAAGGAGAACACTGACCAGATGTATCAGATAAGTATTGTTTTTTGTTTATCCTATATTGTTTGTCATTGTTAGTTCATAAAGAGCTGCAGATCCTTTGTGACCCCATTGCTGTTTTTGTTTTACAGGTACAACTGGAAAGTCTCCTGACAGCCCATTATCCCAGGCTCCATAGGAACCAGGTAAGAGATCTCTTATCTGTGCTAGGATATTAACCTGTAATGGTGCTAACTATAGGCTTTCACTTGCCAGGTAGTTGGTGATGCAGGGTTTGGCATCTCTAAACTGTTCTTTAACTGTTCCACATTCATGGAAGAAGGAAAATTTATTGTAGTTCACGGTGGTTGGAGAGCACTCGGGCTGTGCTCTCATGCCTCACAGTGTACCCAGGGCATGCATTAATGCCCCAGTTCTCCATTGTGGGCAAGCTCATGAAGACCATTCTAAAGGAATGGTTATTGGAATATCTAGAGGAGCATGGTTTCCAGGATGAGAGGCAGCATGAGTTCATGGGGGGGGAGAATGTGTCAAACAAATCTGATTTACTTCTTTGACTGTGTCACTAAGACAGTAGACAGGGTCCAAGCAGTAGACATCCTCTATCTTAAGTTCAGCAAGGTCTTTGACTCTGTGCCCCACAAAAAGGTTGATTCGGAAGTTGGTGGATCTTGCAGATGGGGAAAAGATGGCTAGATGGGTGGAAAACTGGCTGAGGGACAGAACCCAGAGGGTGGTTGTGGGGGAGCATTATATGGCACTAGAGAGATAACCAGTGGGGTCCCACAGGGCTCGGTGCTGGGGCCAGTGTTGTTCAATGTCTTAATCAGTGACATTGGTGATAGCATTAAGGGCACAATGTGCCTATTTACAGATGACACCAAGCTCTGTGGGAGAGTAGACACAGCTGAAGGGATACCGGACCTCCAGGAAGATCTGGAAAAGCTGGGGAGGTGGTCCAGGATCTGGCAGCTTGGCTTTCATGCCAGTAAATGCAAAGTTATGCATCTTGGAGCCAAGAATCCCAGGACAGAGTGCTACCTGGGTGGAGTCTGAGTATCTGCATCCGAGGAGGAGAAGGACTTGGGAGTGATGCTCACTAGTGACCTGAAACACTCCACACAGTGCAAGAAAGCAGCAGCAAAGTCAAAGAAGATACTGGGATGCATAGCTAGGAGGATCATTAGTAGGAGAGAGGAGGTTGTACTGTTCTTGTACGGGTCACTGGTAAGGCCACATCTAGAGTATGAAGTTCAGTACTGGTGCCCACACCTCAAAAAAGACATTAACCTGTTGGAGAAGGTCCAGAGGAGGGCTACAAAGATGATATCCAGTCAGTAGGGTAAGGCATACAAAGAGAGGCTGAGGGCACTGAACATGTACTCCCTGGAAGACAGGAGAGAGAGAGAGAGAGAGGGAACATTAATGGAACCTTCAGGTACTTGAAAGGGCTAAATAAGGTTAATAAGGAGAGTTTCTTTAATCTGAGTGGCAACCAGAACACGAGGGGGCACAGTCTTAAGCTGGAGGATGGGAGGTTTAGGAGGGAGGTCAGGAAGCACTTCTTCACAAAGAGGGTGGTAGACACTTGGAATGCACTGCTGGAAGAGGTCATCTCATTGAAGACAGTGGGCAGCTCTAAGAGAGGCTGGGATAGGCATAGGGGAAAGGTAAGGATCGTGGGTAGGAGGATGGGAGGAGTGGGGAGGGAGGGCAGGGACATTAGCTCAAGCTGTGGACCCTGCTGTACGAGCAGACTTGACAGACCAAATGGCTTTCTTCTGCTGGCTTCTTTGTATGTTCATATGTAATTTACCCACAGTCTGTTGTGGGTTATTGCTTTCATTAAGTTTGGCTGTCTCCTGTTGGCCACTGGTTTTCAACACAAAGAAATTGTAAAGGAGAGCCTGGAGCTATCAAAAATACTGAATTTTGTTTTTATTCAGCATCTTTGTAAAGAGCAGCTGACACTTTCAGTAGAACTTAAAAAACTATATTTAGACAGTTCAGATTGTATTTCACATTCATTCTGTATTTTTCCTCCTCACTATTACTGAGGTCAGCTGTGTGACAACAGGATCTTTGCTCCTGAAGAGTGGATTTCTTCCTGCTGCTTTCTCCCTACTCTAGGTCATACTGCACAGATTTGACATCACAGTTTCTCCCATGACAACAGTTTGTTATGTCATAACAGAGGATTATGACTTCAAGTAGGGAGTTAGCTGTAGAGGTAGATGAACTCTAAGAAATAAAGATCACGTATTCATGCAAATGTTCTCAGTAATAATCAATGGACAGGAGAACTCTATGGAATATATACAGAATGTAAGCTCAATGGTACCCAAACAGTATGTTTTTCAAAGTTTTGAGGTGTCAGCAGTTCTTTAAGCTCCCCCCCAAAGCTTTGTTTACATTTGCAGTGCTATCGCTGGTGGGGAACTGTTGTCTGGGGCAGCTGAGGCCACACAATGCAGTGGGGCACTTCCTTAGAAAGATATTTTGGTATCATCTCATTGTGAGCTCTCAGCTGCCCAAAGACATCACTTCCTCACTGGTACTAGCACTGCAGTTGTAAAACTACATTGCGGTGAGGGAACATTTAAAAGATAAAAATAAAAATAATTACAGCATATATTTAAACTAACATGGTTCACTAGACTTTCATTTCCATTTCTTTGAACTGGAAAGCAAAAAATAGGACATCGCTATCTTTAGAAATATTGGCAGGCCATGCATTTATAGGGGTCAGGGTTGGGGGGAGGGTTGCGGAACTCCGAAGTTTAAGACAAAAGGCCAAAGGCAAAGTGCATCACCCTGCACCCAGTGAGAACACCACATTCATTTGAATCTGTGGCCGTCCGGCTGCAGGTTGCTTGATTCTCCTGATTTACCGCCCTTCTGGGGTGGAGGGAGATTTTGCGTGCAGGTGGCTGATTATCATCATCTGGCAACATTGAGGCCCCAGATGTTTAGTGCTGGGGACTTCGTGTTTGGGTCAAGGATGAATCTTCTCAGCCATTACTTTCTCCAGATGATGTCACCTTGGGCTTTGGCGAAGGAGTTTCTCCGCGATCATCAGGGTGGCTACATGTTGGTTCTGGTTTTTCATTGGGGCTTGAGATAAATAGTCTCAGCATTGATCGGGTCGTTTGGTTCGACCATTGCATGGTGAAGTTCAGTTCTGGGCTCCTTGATAGGGCCTCCTTGCAGAGAGATGGTCAGCTATAGCCTTGTGGGGGCTGACCCCTGAGAGTTTTTTTTTTGCGGTGGCTGACCCATGGGTGGACAGTGCATGTGTTGGGGTGTGTGGATGGCAGTGATGCCTATATTACAGGCGCTCTGGCACGCTTGTCTCCCTCGCGACAGTGCCTGCACGATCTAGAGGTCTTCTCACTCTGAGGTCTCTCAGTATGATAGGGAGCTCAAGGTGCAATGTAGACTTTGGGTCAGAGATTAGAGCGCTGTTGGTGGAAGTCTGGCCTGGAGGTAGACAGACTGGCCCTTTGTGTGCACTGTGGTGCATACCAGGGGGCAAGCAACCGTAAGAAGGCAGAATCCTGTCCAGGGAGATTGCTGCTGGGAGGAACCGACCAACTGTGCTCTTTCTGACTCTGGACAGGCTTCTTCATCCTTCCTGTCTACAGCCAAAGGTAGCCTTTTTGAATGCATTGTGCAAGGAGTTTGCTCAGTTCTTTTCAGACAGGGTGTCTGCCATCAGGCAGGGGGTTCCACCAGTGGACCAGACTTTGGCCGACAGTGGTCATCATGGGTGACCAGAGAGCACTCCATCTGGTTGGGGTGAGTTTAGACTGGTGGAGGTGGCTGAGGTCAGTGAGATTGCCTCCAAGCTTCGGCCCACTCTTTGTGAACTGGACCTGGTGCCAACTCGCTTTCAATGAGATTTGTTGACTTGTTGGTCTCGGTGTTTGCCTTGATTGTCCGGGTGTTCTGTCAAAGGGGGTTTCTGATGTCTAGGGTGGGATTAAGAGACCCTTCGAAAAAAAACACGGACCCTTAATATCAAGGCAAATTACTATCCTATTTCCAATTCCCATTTTTGGGTAAGATTGTGGAGAACGTGGTGGCTTTCAGCTTGAGGAGCATCTCATGGCCCTTGATCTGTATGAGCCACCTGTCTGGGTTTCTTGTGAGGCGAGGCACAGAAACTGCACTAGTTTGGGCATATGACTTTTTGGCTAGAGATCGAGAGATTGAGTTGGCTCAACATTCATCAGTGTTCATCTAACACAAAGGACACTGTTGTGCTGCAGGACAGTAATTACATTTACTGAATTCAACGTACACATACGTGTGTGTATAAGCTCCAAAAAGCACTGGAAAGCTTCTGAGGTCACATCAGTCCCCAAACCCCCAACATTTATATAAACTATTTCCTCCAGAAAATCTCCTGAAAGTTTGCTAGAATAATCTAGCAAAGCTTCAGACCTCCCTTGGAAGGTATGCAGTATTACAGTGAGTTAGAATTAGTACTTCAGTAATGCTGGAAAAAAACAAATTGCTAGTAAATTCAAAGGTGACGCTGGAATCTTGTGTAAACAGGCAGCAATGCTCACATGCTTTTCCAGTTTAACCAATAAAAATGAAATTAAATGAAGAAAATATGAAAAATGAAATTCAAAGGTGATCAGTTCATTTACTCAGTGCTGATGTATGGAAACAGATTATTAAATCTGTTAGTTTGTGATATATATTTTTTTTCCTGATATGTTATCCCTTCCCAACCTGCAACCTCCGGCCTTTCAGGAAAGACAATTAGCCATTCCACTGCCCGTAACCTTCCCAGATGGATCCCCGAGCCCCATGGAGCTACAGGATTACCGGCAGGGGACGAGGAGGGGCACAGACAAAAGTTTTCCTTTTAAAACCTGTGCTAGTGGAACTTTAACTGTAACTTATAATTTTGTTGGTCTGAGGTCCGCTTGGGGGACAGGCAAATCTTGGGCACAGCTAGTCTCCCATCTCCCTGCTGTAGCAGGCTCTTTCACGCTTCCTCCCTGTAGCAAGTGACTTACGCTATGACTAGCACCGACATCCATGTGTACATGGCCACATCCCATCTCAAATGGAGCTTGCAGTTCCCAGGTCAGTCAGTCATGCAAGTGTGGGCATTGCCGACCGCCTCCGGGAGAAGGCGAGCTGTTATGATGCCCAGCCCCCCACCGCCGACCACTGATGACCCGAATCTGCTCTCAACCAGGGTCACTGCCATGGTGAGGTGTGGCCCAGTGCTCAAACTTGCGCCACCGGCTGGTTTGCTTGTATATGTTTTATGGAGGGAGATACAGGTATGTGACCCAATCATACTGAAAGGGAATACCTGGGATTGAGGTACAATGATTCATTATTGACAGTCTAAATAAAAACTAAATAAGTGCATGCTTGGATACAGCAGGAGATATAACTGAACACAATACATATCATCTGTTTTACAATATTTATTCATTTAAACATTCTGTGTTGGGCATATGCTTATTAACAACTGTTGAGACAGAGTATCATTTTGACACATTGCACTACACTGAAGGAATGTGGCCACTTATTTCTGTCCCCCATTTACTGACAGGTAACGTGTCATTGGTGTAGTCGCAACATGGGATATTATTAGTGTGGTTCATAGAAGATGTACTGTGATGACATCGGAAAGGACCCTTAAGCTGGGTTGGATGGCAAACTGTATGTTTATTTATTTTATTAATAAAACCTAAAAACAACAATGCAGTATATAACAAGACCTCCAGGAACAATTCAGCGATCAGGTGAGGAAAACAACCCTAGAGGTATGAGAGACTTCTCCTTTACAAAAAGTATTCTATCACTGCAACCCTGCTTGCTACCTGCCCGCACTGTTGGCCATATTAAAGGTAGATTCTATTATTACAGTTTTCCTTTAAAACCTGTGCTAGTTTGAACTTTAAAATGCATACACTGTTTGTCTGCTGGGTTGTGTCAGGGTGGTGGATAGGGTAAGACTTGTGATGCTGTGATAAAGTGGAAGTCGTCTTGCAGGGTAATTTGAGTCATCTGCGGTATGGCCTTATATAAAATCAAACAGTGCTTAAAAGGAGATTACAGTTTTTTGTTAGGGCTGCCTGTATAATATATATTGTCTGTGTTGTGTTGTGAAGTGTGAGGGTGAGAAATTCATCTGTCCAGTTGTTCTATTGTGTTGTTGGGTGTCGCTTTGTTGGGGCTATAATTCGATTGTGCCAGCCATAGTAATGATTTTATCTTGTGTCTCCAGCATTTTCTTCTCTGATATTGCAGGATCCAGGGTGGAACCTGGGGTATTACTGCCCGCTCACTGCTAATCCAGTTGCACAGGCAAGGTTCCAGAACTAAGACAAAAGTTCTATAAGGTGTTAGAGGTACCATCATGTGATGCCTTGGTGGTGGTGATTTGGGGGTAATGTACAGCAAGGTGATTAACTGTGGTTGGTGGTACAGCTGATTTGGCATGGACATGTGACTGATTTGGGTGAGGGCAGCTGACTATTATGCTGTGGGTGGGGGCTTCGTCTGTGATTGAGGAGGGGCTGAATGGTGTTGATCTTGTGCAGTAAAGCAATAACGAGCGCCAGTGCATTGAAAGGCACCCCAGTTGCGTGTGGCTGTAAGGTGGCTGGGTGTGTGGTGTTGTGGGATGCAGTCCGATGGAAGGGAGAGCACAGATGTAGGTTGGATGTTGTCCATGGATGGACCGTGGTGACCTGGGCAAGCATAGTGGGAAATGGGGAGTGCAGGAGGACAAGGGCTGGCTGTGTGGTTGGGGTAGCTAGGCTGTTCAGGTAAAATGGGAGGTATTGTTGGGAGGGAGGCTGTGGAGGTTATGGATGCTAGCTGTTAGTTTTATTTGAGGGAGGGAGGCTGACCATGCTGGTAGGATGTTGAGCTACCCATGTTGGTACTGGCGTTACGCTGTTTTTGCTTGGGGTAGTGAATAGAATGGATGTTGAGTAGGTGGTGGGAAGCTGGCTTCTTCATTTTTTCTGTGGTGGATCATGACAGGAGTTCAAAACATGGATTTTGCACATGGTGAGGTCTGACAAGACTATGTACTGTTGCATGAGGGTGGGCTCAAAGGAAAACTGGGAAAATAGTGGCTGCCAGCATGAAGCCTAAGTCAGAGTAGGCCCTGCACTCATGGAGAAGTGCCAGCACGCCACCAGCCACCGTTACATCACCCACCATCCCATGGACTACATGACCTCTTTACAGCCACCCTGTGGGAAGGCAGGGTGGAAGGGTCATTCCTCTCATTAGCTATGGCAACCCATCCTGGCATGCTTTACCTGTTTGGGAAGTCCAGAGCCCTGTCAATGGGCAAGAAGGATAACAGCTGGTGTCTTCATCCTGCTCCCAAAAGTCAGTCGTTTGGCTGGAGTACAATTGCCCCTCACCCCTGCAAGAGAAAAATGGCATTCTAGGGGCACTGACTTTCCTTCATGATGGCCCCTGAGTGACAGAGTCCATTCTAAACCCAGGCTTCCCATGGTGTGAGGTACCAGTCTGTAGTCCCCAATGACAACCCACTCTTTTTAACCATTGTAAGTCCTTCCTAAATTGACCCAGCTTGATTGCATTATTCTTCATATTGACCCATTTTCTCTTTATATGTCCACAGGTCTGATAGGATGCTGACTGGGGTAGTAGAACACTGACCAGATGTATCAGATAAGCATTGTTTTTGTTTATCCTATATTGTTTGTCATTAGTTCATAAAGAGCTGTGATCCTTTTGTGACCCCATTGCTGTTTTTGTTTTATCAGGTACAACTGGAAAGTCTCCTGATTGTCCATTATCCCAGGCTCCATAGGAACCGTAGGTAAGAGATTCCTTATCTGTCAGTAGGATATTAACCTGTAATGGTGCTAACTATAGGCTTACTTGTGTAGGTAGTTGGTGATGCAGGGTTTGGGATTCTAAACTTTTTCTTTTCTGATATCTATGGAAGAAGGAAAATCTATTGTGTTCACGGTGGTTGAGAGCACTGGCTGTGCTCTCATGCTCACAGTGTACCCAGGGCATGCATTAATGCCCCAGTTCTCCATTGTGGGCAAGTTTTGAAGACCATTCTCAAGGAATGGTACTGGAATATCTAGAGGAGCATGGTTTCCAGGATGAGAGGTACATGAGTTCATGGGGGAGAATGTGTCAACAAATCTGATTTACTTTGACTGTGTCACTAAGAAGGTAGATGCCAGGGTCCAAGCAGACATCCTCTATCTTAAGTTTCAGCAAGCAGTCTTTGACTCTGTGCCCCACAAAAGGTTGATTGAAGGTGGATCTTGCAGATGGGGGAAAGATGGCTGGATGGGTGGAAAACTGGCTGAGGGACAGAACCCAGAGGGTGGTTGTGGGAGCATTATATGGCACTAGAGAGAGAACCAAAGGGGTCCCACAGGGCTCCGGTGTTGGGCCAGTGTTGTCTGCAATGTCCAATCAGTGGCTGGGTGATAGTACTAAGGCACAATGTGCCCATTTACAGATTGACACCAAGCTCTGTGGGAGAGTGACACAGCTGAAGGACACTGACCTCCAGGAAGATTCTGGAAAAGCTGGGAGGTGTCCAGGATCTGGAGCTTGGCTTTCATGCCAGTAAATGCAAAGTTATGATCTGAGCAAGAATCCCAGGACAGAGGCTACTGCGGGAGTCTTGAGTATCTTGCATCCGAGGAGTGAGAAGGACTTGGGAGTGATGCTCACTAGTGACCTGAAACATCCACACAGTGCAAGAAAGCAGCAGCAAAGTCAACGAAGATACTGGGATGGCTGCTAGGGAGGATCATTGGTAGGAGAGAGGAGGTTGTACTGTTCTTGCACGGTCTACTGTAAGGTCACATCTAGAGTATGAAGTTCAGTACTGTGCCCACACCTCAAAAAAGACATTAACCTGTTGGAGAAGGTCCAGAGGAGGGCTACAAAGATGATATCCAGTCAGCAGGGTAAGGCATACAAAGAGAGGCTTAGGCACTGAACATGTACTCCCTGGAAGACAGGAGAGAGAGAGAGAGAGAGGGAACATTAATGGAACCTTCAGGTACTTGAAAGGGCTAAATAAGGTTAATAAGGAGAGTTTCTTTAATCTGAGTGGCAACCATAACACGAGGGTGCTAGTCTTAAGCTGGAGATGGGAGGTTTAGGAGGGAGGCTGTGTTACTACAAAGAGGGTGGGTAGGACACCTGGAATGCACTGCTAAAGAGGCCACTCATTGAAGGATAGTACGGCTCTGGGAGAGGCTGGTAGGCATAGGAAAGGTAAGGACTGTGGGTAGGAGGATGGAGGTGGGGGAGGGAGGGCAGGGACATTAGCTCGTTGTGGACCCTGCTGTACGAGCAGACTTGACAGACCAAATGGCTTTTCTGCTGGCTTTTCATGTTCATATACCCATCGGCAGTCGGTTGGTTGTTTGGCTATTGGAGTTTGGCTGTCTCCTGTTGGCCACTGGTTTTCAACACAAAAGAAATTGTGGAAGGAGAGCCCAACCATAAAATACTGAATTTTGTTTTTATTCACCTTTAAAGAGCAGTCGACACCTTCAGTAGAACTTAAAAACTATTTAGACAGTTCAGATTGTATTTCACATTCATTCTGTATTTTCCTCCTCACTATTACTGAGGTCATTGTGTGACAACAGATCTTGCTCCTGAATATGGATTTCTTCCTGCTGCTTTCTCCTACTCTAGGTCATACTGCACAGATTTGACATCATGTTTCTCCCATGAATAGTTTGTTATGTGTCATAACAGAGGATTATGATTTGGCAGGGTTAGCTGCAGAGGGATGAACTTCAAGAAATAAAGATCACGATTCATAAATGTTCTCAGCACACCAATGGACAGGAGAACTCTATGGATATATATAAGCAGAATGTAAGCTCAATGGTACCCAAACAGTATGTTTTTCAAAGTTTTGAGGTGTCAGTGAAGTTTTTAAGCTCCCAAAGCTTTGTTTACATTTGTAAAGTATCGCTGGGTGTAACCGCCGGTTCGGGGGTGTTGAGCTACACAATGCAGTAAGCACTCTTAGAAAGAGGCTTTGTATCATCTCATTGTGAGCTCTCAGCTGCCCAAAGACATCACTTCCCACTGGTACTAGCACTGCAGTTGTAAACTACATTGCGGGTGAGGAAGACATTTAAAAAGATAATAAAAAAATAAAAAATTACAGCATATATTTAAACTAAGTTATTTTGTCTATTAGGATTCTCATTTCCATTTTGAACTGGAAAGCAAAGCCATTGTGGACATCGTCACTTCTTTAGAAATATTGGGCAGGCCATGCATTTATAGGGGCTGGGTTGGGGGAGGCTATGAACTCCAGTTTAAGACAAAGCAAGGCAGGCGAAGTGCATCACCCTGCACCCAGTGAGCACACCATATCTATTTGAATCTGTCCATCCGGCTGCAGGTTGCTTGATTCTCCTGATTTACTGCCCTTCTGGGGTGGAGGGAGATTTCTTTCAGGAGGTGGCTGATTTCATCATCTGGCAAACATTGGAGGCCCCCAGATGTTTAGTGCTGGGGACTTTAGTGTTTGGGTCAAGGACTGAATCTTCTCAGCTTGGTTACTACTTCTCCAGATGATGTCACCTTCTGTTTTTGCGTAAGGAGTTTCTCCGCGACTCATCAGGGTAGTTACATGTTGTCTCTGGCTTTTCTCATTAGCTTGAGATAATAGTCTCAGCATTGATCGGGTCAGCTTTTGTCTCACCATTGTGCTGGTGAAGTTCTGGTCTGGGCTCCCCTTGATAGGCCTCCCTTGCAGAGAGATGGTCACATAGCCCTTGTGGGGTTGACCCTGAGAGTTTTTTTGGTGGTGGCTGACCATGTAGTGTGACAGTGCATGTGTTGGGGGTGGATGGCAGTGGATGCCTAGGCCACATGCCTCTTGGCACGCTTATCCCTCGCACCAGCTGTACGACTCCAGGTCTTCTCACTCTGAGGTCTCCCAGTATGATAGGGAGCTCAGCAGGTTGTAGACTTTGGGTCAGAGATTGTGAGCGCTACAGGAAGTCTGGCCTGAGGTAGACAGACTGGCCTCAGTGCACTGTGAGGTTACCAGGGGCAAGCAAACTGTAAGAAGGGCAGAATCCTGGGTCCAGGAGATTGCTGCTGGGAGGAACCGACCAACTGTGCTCTTTCTGACTCTGACAGGCTTCTTCATCTTCCTGTCTACAGCCAAAGGTAGCCTTTTGAAATGCATTGCAAGGAGTTTGCTCAGTTCTTTTCAGACAGGGTGTCTGGGCTATCAGGCAGGGGTTCTCACCCAGTGGTTCAGACTTTGGCTGAAGCAGTGGTCATCATGGGTGACCAGAGAGCACTCCATCTGGTTGGGGTGAGTTTAGACTGGTGGAGGTGTGGCTGAGGCTGCGAGATTGCCTCCAAGCTTCGGCCCACCTTTTGTGAACTGGACCCGGTGCCAACTCGTTTCTTAATGAGATTTGTTGACTCTGTTGGCCCGGTGTTTGCCTTGATTGTCCGGTGTTCCTTGTCAAAGGGGGTTTCCCTGATGTCTTGAAGGAGGGATTGGTGAGACCCCTTCTGAAAAAAACATCGTTGGACCCTGACATCAAGGCAAATTACCATCCTATTTCCAATCTCCCATTTTTGGGTAAGATTGTGGAGAACGTGGTGGCGCTTCAGCTTGAGGAGCATCTCATGGCCCTTGATCTGTATGAGCCACTCCAGTCTGGGTTTCTTGTGAGGCGTAGCACAGAAACTGCACTAGTTTGGGTGCATAATGACCTTTTTAGGGCTAGAGATCGAGGAGAGGGGACCATTCTTGTTCTCCTCGATCTCTCTTCAGCATTTGACACAGTGGACGATCGAGTGTTACTTGACCGCTTATGGAATTTCTGCGTGACATGCCGCCACTGTCATCTGGTATGAGTCTTTTCTATCTAACAGGAGGCAGAGGTTAGTGATGGGAATTCTCTCCTCCTCCCCAGGCCACCTGTCATGCGGAGTTCCCCAGGGTTCGGTCTGTCACCAATGTTGTTTGCCGTATATGCTGCCCCTGGGAGAGCCTCACTAGGAAGTACAGTCTGAGTTTTCACTGCTATGGTGATGATACCTTGTATCTTTCCTTTGCCCCAGAACATCTTAAGTGAGTGGAAGTGTAACAACCGCCTCTGTTGAGATCAGTGGCTGGATGTCCTCCAGTTGGTTGCGACTGAATCCCAGTAAGACAGAGGTACTGGTGGTGGAGTCGAACAGATGGTGTGATAGGTTGGCCTCTGGTGTGGAGACAGGACTTTGTCTTGACTCTGTACCATTGAAGACCTCCTCGAAGACCCAACTAAGGATCTAGGTTCGAGCAGACTTGATAGACCATAAGGCCTAATCTGCTGGCAAATAGTATGTTAGTATGTTAGGTGTGTGATCTGGGTGTTATTTTTGACAGCGGATTGACACTTGAGTTTCAGGTGGTGTCCGTTGTCCATACCAGTTTTTATCGTCTGAGGAATATCTCCAGGATAAGGCCCCTAGTTCCGCCACTGTACTTCCCCACTTTGGTGCATGCCTTCGTGATGTCCAGGCTTGACTACTGTAATGCACTCTATCTTGGGGTCTCTGAGGGTACCCTCCGCTGACTGCAGATGGTGCAGAACGCAGCAGCGAGGCTGTTGACAGGACAGCCTAAGTATTGTCACATCACTCCGGTGCTGCGTCAACTGCACTGGCTGCCGGTTAGGTGGAGGGTCCTCTTTAAGGTGGGTTTGCTCACCTTTAAGGCCCTACATGGCCTGGGCCCTGGCTACCTGAAGAACCTTCTTGCACCTGCTGTCTCGGTCTGCTCCCTCTGCTCCTCCTCTAGGGGCCTCCTCGCAATTCCCAGAACGAGGTTAAAAACTGCTGGTGACAGAGCATGTAGTGTCGCTACCCCCGTCCTGTGGAATTCACTTTCTTTAGCCATCAGGGAGGCCCCTTCTGTGGAGGTATTAAGGGCCCGCCTCAAGGCCTTCTTGTATAATCAGTCCCTACCTGTCTTTTAGAAATGGATGTTTAATTTAGTTTCTACTTATTCTGATTTTAGTTGCTGTCGAGAGCAGTAAATTCTGTTTTAACTGTTTGGTATATTGTATATAAATGTTTATTATTATGTTGTTTTGTATCTATTTTGATTGTTGTACGGCACCCAGAACCTCCGGGATTGGCATCTCTTAAATAAAACTTGCCTTGCCTTTTAACAACCAAAGAGGTGAAATAATCCTCATCGTATACCTAGAGCATTGAGCTGAATGTCTTGGTGCACTAACTGGCTACGCAAGAAGGCAACTTCATAGAAGGAGTCTGCTAATGTAAACAAATAGTCTAAGAATGCACTCCAGCCTCTCACACTGTTTAAAATGCACCAAAAGGTGAGTTTCCAAAAATTTTTACAATAGCAATATTACCCTGTGAAGTGTAGGACATCTTCTGGAGTTATTGACCTTGGAAAAGGGTAGGGCCTTTGCTTCACCTCGTGTCCTTTGACAGCTTTCAAAACAATAACAGATCAGGAGAAGCTCACTTCATCGGGTAATATTTAAATTGGGTGGCAGTTTCTAGAGTTTCAAAGTTGTAACTGTACTCCTTGTACTTCGCTGTAAAGTATTGCCATGTTGTACACCCAGAATAAATAGTAAGCAAAATTATGTGAATTACAGTTGACGTATTTAAATAACAAAATTATAGATTGACATTAGTCTCTCTCTTTGTTTTTATCTGAGAGAGAATTTTCTTTAAGGGAAACTCCTGTACCGCCCCTAAGTGCAGCAGCTGCTGTAGAAATGCCCGATTAGGGTTTTTAGCATAAAATAAATTATTTTATTTACCTGCTGTCTGGTGGTTTTAATTAGAAAGACCCGCTCCATCTATAATGGATGCAGAGCCCTTGGTGGACATTTCACACACCCCGGATGGCCTCCACCACAAAGGTTATGCTAATGAGGGCTACCAACAAATGGCTGAGTTGGCAGCCCTCATTAGCATAAGCTTCATGGTGGAAGCCACCTGTGTGCGAGTTGTCCACCCGGAGCTCTGCAGCCATTATATATAAGGTGGGTCTTTCTAATTTCATAGGAGTTTTCCTTTGAGTCTTTTACTCAGATGCATACTAGTTGGTATATATCTTGTGTTAGGCACGTACTTTTAATTTTTGTACATTTTAAAGCAGCAGTACTACCTAACCAGAAAGTGATCTGTTACGACTGTTGTAGCGCCACTGAAAATATGGCAGCTGCTATCTAGTACTACTGCTGTCAATGCAGCAGGCAGCAGAAATGTAAACAAAAACATAGGATAATTGAACAAATTATGGAGTGATAGTACAATGATGGTGGGAAACAGTACCAGGTACATGCTTAGCAGAGCACAGGGAATAAACTGTCAAAAAAGAACACTTTTTTCACATTGTACTACTGCTTTAAATTCAAAGAAACGTATCATAAATGCAAATTTTAGTTTTTATTTTCTTTATTGTAAGGTATTATATGCATTATATACAAATTCAGGAAACCCAAAAACCTAAATGTTGCAAGAAAGGGTCAAAAGTGTTTGGGGGGCTGTGCCCCCACACCCCTCTGAATATAGATTATCAACTCCGGGGTGCATGTCGGGCAGGGGGCAAAATTCCATATCGCACAAAAACCCTGTACCTGCTGCACCAGAGTTATCCACCCACACCACAAGGCTAGCTCGGTGGCAGCAGACACACCCATCCCTCAAAACCCCTTCATTGTCCCTCTCCTTCCCCTCACTATTCACCCCCTTCCTGACACTGTCCACTACCCTCATGTTTGTGTACAGTTGCTACCCTTGCAGGGTAGCCCAAGAGTATAGCGCCCGATATGAGTCGCCGTTTTTACCTGGTGCCCATATTCCGTTGCTGTACTCATAGTATACCCTCCTTTCCTCCAGTGATTACATATTGCGGTCTCTTAGTCTATCCTCATATGTTTTGTGATGCAAGCCATGCATCATCATTGTCACCCTTCTCTGGATAGCCTCCACCTTGTTAATGTCCTTATGCATATGTGGTCTCCAGTACTGAATGCAGTTTTCCAGGTGAGGCCTTACCAGTGTTTTATACAATGGCATCACACCACCTCCTACTAGTAATACCTCCTGCCTATGCACCCCAGCATGCCACTGACCCTTCTTGCAGCCTTTGCATACTGCTTTGGTACCTTAAAGGCATTAAATATGATGACCCCTAGGTCCCTTTCCTCTTTGGTGACAGCACCTCCCCCCCATCCTGTAGCTTTCCCTAGGGTTCCCCCTACCCAAGTGCATTATCTTGCACTGTTTTTGCACCGAACCTCAGTTGCCACACCTCTGACCATCTTTCAAGCTTCTCCAGGTCCCTCTTCATTTTCTGCACTTTTTCTGGAGTATCCACCCTGTTGCAAATCTTGGTGTCATCTGCAGATAGTCAGGCCTTTCCTTTCAGCCCCTCTGTAATGTCACTAATGAAGTCGTTGAACATGGCTGGTCTCAAAACTGATCCTTGTGGTATCCTGCTTGTCACCCCTCTCTCCCCGGATTGGATCTCATTTACCACCATCCTTTGCCTTCTGTTTGTCAGTCAGTTTCTAACCCACTTTATCACCGTATGCCCCATGCCCAGACTACTCATCTTGTTAACCAACTTTCTGTGTAGGACACTACGGAACGCTTTGCTGAAATCTAGGTAGGTGACATCTATGGCCCCTCCCTGATTCAATTTCCTAGTCACAGAATAAAATAAAAAAAATCTATCTGATTCATTTGACAAGACCGTCCTGATGTGAATCCGTGCTGTCTTAGATCCTAGGCACCAGTGGATTCCAGGTGTGCCACTGTCCTTTCTTTCAGCAGTGCCTCCATGCTCTTCCCCACCAGTGATTTGAGGCTGACTCACTTGTAGTTCCCTGCTTCCACCCTACTGCCACTTTTGTGCAGTGAGACTACATGTACCCTCCTTCAGTCCTCTGGAACCACATCTGTGTTGAGTGACTCTGTGAAAAGAGTGGCCAGAGGCGCTGCTAGTTTCCTGTGCAGCTCCCATAATATCTTCAGGTGTATGTCATCTGACCCCATGGCTTTATCCACCTTCAGCTTTGTGAGTTCCTCCAGAACTCTCCACTGTGAATAGACTGGTGTCCACTTCTCCCCCAATTGTCTCGGCTCCACAACTGTGGTCCTTGACCCTCTCCTTCCTCAGTGAATACTGAACAGAAGTATTTGTTCAGTATTTCTGCCTTGTCTAAATCCTCCCCCTTACACTCTCCCTCCTCCCCTTTGAGCCTCACTATCTCACCCCTCATTTTGTTTATGTACCTGTAGAATGTCTTGTCCCTTTTTTTCACAGTTCAGCAAACTCTCTCTGTCTGTGCCTTGGCTTTCTTAGCAGCCTTCCCTGCTTCTCTTAGACATTCAAGGTACACACCTCCCTGTCCTCCTCCCTTTGGATTCCCTTATGCTTCCTGAAACTTGCTCTTTTAGTCCTTACTTAGTCTCCCACCTCTTTAGAGAACCATAGTGGTTTTCTTTCTTCGTTTTCTTTTGGTCACTATCCTAATGCATTGGTTAGTTACCTCCATAATGACTTCTTTTAGTCTCCCCCACTTTTTCTCCATCTCATCTATTACCAGGGCTGCTCTTAAACAACTACACATTTCATTGAAAGATGCCCTCCTGATATCTAATACTTTTGCCCTTGTGTGACTTAACAGAGTCCCTGTCTCTATGCCAGACCATACCACAGTGTATAGATCTCCATACACAACGATGCTCCACCATGCACTATAGTGTTTATCATAGAGATGGAGGTTGGGGCCACCAGACACCAGGGAATGGCACAATATTAGGAAAGCCAGACAAAATGCCACTAGACAACAGAAAACTTTGAATGGGGTGGAAAGAAGGTGCCACTAGAAATCAGGAAGTGGTCCATATAGGATGAGTGGAAAGAGGATGGCACTGTACAGCAGGAAATGCCTGTTACAGGATGGGGAGGAGGAGGCATCAGTCTTGTGCAGGGAAAGACTGTCTTAACTGGGGAAGGGGGGTGTTGTTTGGGAGATAGCCATGCCAAAATTCCACAACAAAGCTCTTCCCTGCTTGCTACTGGTTTGAAGATGATGCCCAAAACAAAACTAGCATATTGATATTCAACAAAACTGGGTAACCGTCAGCATATAGAAAATGCTGAATGGGTAACCATGCACAGTCAGAGTGTTCTGCCACAGAGGGCATGTGATCCTGTCTGACCTTGAGGATGAAGCTCGAGTGGTCCATGGGAATCAGAACCCTGAGGTGGCTCAACTCACTGGTTATACATAAAGTTGCTCATCCTTTGTTTTTATAGTGTATATTATTATGTGAAATATGTGCATTGTTGTTTTTATATTTACTTGTTAGTGATTATAAACCAATGCCAGTGAGTGCCCAACAGCTTCATAACCTACATGTGTTGTTTATGGAGCTCCATAAACTATGGGCAGAACAGTACTGCAGCATCACCTGAAAAACCACCGAACAAGCTGTCCTAGTGCTGGACGTTCACAAGCGCTACACAGTCGGTCACTCTGCGTGAGACAAGCTTGTCAGTGGTAACAGTTACCCTCGCAAAGCATCAAAGACAATTTAAACAAAAAAAACACCCAAAAAACAGTAAATGAAAAAGATAAAACATGGAGAAGTGTGATTCTATGGGGATGTTATGCACCTGCTCGGTGTGTGGTGCCCATATAAACTCCTCAGGCTTCATGGGGCATCACACACCTCGGGGTGCATAAAATCCCCATAAACCACACTTCTCCATGCATTATTTTATATTTCTCTTTCACACTGAAATTAAGTCGTGCATGTCTCTAGAACTTTTAGAATGCCGTTCTACCACAGAGGGGTATAATCACATTCCTTGATGTTTGAACTGTGGTACAGCAGCATTTTGAAAACTATGGATTTCTATGTAGAATAGTACTTTACTATACACTGTATCACTGCTAATGTATGCTTAGCCTTGCTCTTAATCCACCTGTGACCAGGCCTGTTGAACCTCATATGGTATCCAGCCAAGCAGCTGCTTCTTTTGCGGCTTCATCTGCATATTCCAGCTTGCTGTTTTCCACATGGAAATGGAAGGGCATGCATTTTTTTGGAGCAACTGACATCACTGTTAGTTCCAGGCAGGCAACTCACAACATGATGGTGCCTACCGTAGAAGCTATTTTAGCCACATATAACATTTTTTGGCTTGCATAAAGAGTTTAGTCCATAAAGCCTGGCTTGTAATATCCTTGTGCGAGTCAAGTGGCTACCGAGCACTGCAGCCCTAGCCCTAAAACAGCATAATGATTATGCTAGGCAACTAGCCCCATACATGTATACCTGCCAGCAAAGATGATCCAAGTATATTTAGGTGTCCCCCATCCCACTACAATGCCCACAGAGTGCCTGCAGCCCCATCCCCTACCAAATGACATCATTATGATGTTTTTAGGAGTTATTTAATAACTGAGAGGGTTATTGGGCAATAAATACCAGCTTACAAAAATGCACCAGATAGGATCTGGGGCTGCAGCAGTGAATAGGGAATTTGGCAGACTATGTGGGCCATATGGTTATTGTCTGCTGACAGATTCTGTTTATTAGGGCAGAAATAGCCACAAAAAATAAGATGACAGGACCTACGATTACACATGTGAATGTGCAGACCAGTTACATTTCACAGGTCCTAGATTTTTGCAGGCCCACCATTGCAGTGATGGTGCTGTACTTGCAGTGCTGAAGACCCAAGGTTCAAGTGTAATTTTGGGAGTTGGAGGGTGAGCAAGAGGAAAGAAGAATGAGTTTTTGCTGGACTGCTCATCTCATGGTGGAGTGGAGCAGAGTTTGGTGCTTGCCAGATACTATCAGTGGCTGAGGATATACAGGCTGAAACCACTAGAGTTGGGATGAGGAGAGGCAGATGTCAGGTGTACAGTACATGGGGGCATGCTGCACTTTAGGGGGAGTACTAGGAAAATCTGTACACTGGCTGCATGATGACTCCAGCTGCCTACATGCCCTCTACTTGATGACCCAGACCATGCTGCCTCTGAGGGATAGCAAGTCCTGGGGGTGTTGGCTGGGGTGATGGGGCTGGGGTGGACAGTATAATGGAGGCTGCCAGTGCATGGGGGAGAAATGAAACTAACAGAAAAAAAAAATTGTTAACAGTAAAATTACTTTTAAAATGTTTTGTTGTTTGACCATCACATAAACATTTTGGTATAGAGTTGGTGTTAAAGGGACACTTGTCAATCCTTTTTGCATTATATTATTTATAATTGAAAAAATATGTTTAATGATTGCTTACCTTTTCTACAATTCATTCAAGTTGTTAGTTGTTTTAACTGCTGTTATTTTTTTTTAGCATAACTGAAATGCATCCAAACAGTATATTTATTCCCAACATTTTGTTTCAAATCCTTGCTCTACTCTTGTTGCATGCTTCTTGAACATTAAGAACACCCCCAAAGAGTGCATTTACTCATGATACAATAGTGTCCTCTCCTCCCACTGCACCGTGAGTGTCTATGCTGTATTGGGGGTATTCACAGTTACTAGGAAGACGCAAAGAGAGTTGAGCTCGGTGTCCATTGAACCTCATGATAGAAAAATGTGGTCTAGTATAGGCTTCAGTTTCATCTCTAAACAGTGAATATGACCTTTATCTTTCTTTTCTGAACACATTCAGGATTTAACTCCAAAGAAATTATGAAAAATCATTTAATATTTGAGAAAGATGAAGACTTCACTGTGTCTAATTCAATGAGCAGAAATGAAAGTACACCAGCGGCCTCCTAAAGAAAGCTCCACCACCAGTAAGTAAATGTCCTAAGATATGGAAGGGAGGTGTAGTGTTGAATTGTGGTTAGTTGGACCTTCTTTCCATCATAATATTGTCTCTGAAACTGTGAAGCAGGATATCCGTGTTCAAGCCCAGCCACAGCCTCGAACTCACTGTGTGTCCCTGAGAAAGTGATGCTGACCTCCATTGAGCTTCTACTCCAAGTTGTAAAATTATATGAAGATGGACCCCACTGAAATGTTGCATCTCTAGGGTTTTCTTGGTCAACACTAGTTGACAACATGCTGCTGACTGGGGGGGTCAGCTTGAAAAGGAATATGAATAGTGAGTAATGAATAGCAGAGTATCTGAGGTGCAAAAGTATTTGCCAGTGAAAATTTGAAAAAAGGTAAACGTACACCCCTATGTGATGGCTTCCAGGACTCCCTAACCCTCATTTAAAAAAATAAAATGCACATCCAATCCCCTTTCTTAGTCCTGCACTGCTTGCAGATTTGTGCGTCTAGTCAGGTAAGATGCTGAGAAACTGACATGAGGGCAAGAGCATGTTCTGAGTACTAGATTTGCCTAGTTCAGTTCTCTGGGAGGGCACTGAAGCTTCACAGAAATAGGCCCACCACCCCATTGTGGCACACAGGTCTCTTCTGGAAGTTTTAATTTACAATTGTGCCCTAACTGTAAGGATATTTTACACTAAAAGACTGAAGGTTACTCAAGAAGGTACTTAAATTGCATTTTAGGTGCATTTGCAGAGTACGGGTACCCAGTTTGAAGTGTATATATACTATAATTCCAAGGCACTTCAGTAACATTTTTGGAACGCACTCTAAAGGTGCTTTTCTGGAGTAAAGCAGGAGTGTCCCAACTGAGAAGGTACTCCATTAGCGGTATATCAGGAACAACTATAAGACACTTCATGAGCATTTTTACAACACACTCCCAGTTTACTCAGCACTTATCAGTCGTTTGCTTGATAGTTACCATGAAGTTGCTTGACTTTTTAGTGGCACATTTGGAGCATGTACCCAGTCTATGTGCTAGTAGGTGACTGCAAAATTACGAACAAGTGACTTCAGCTGGGTAAGGGAGTCATTTCTTGCATAAATGCAGTTTATTTCAGATAGTCATTTGGGACTTACATCTGCCTTCTGTTTAACACTCAGGCCAACCCTCAGGCTGTACCGGCGGGATGGAGCCTATCCCAGGTAGAGACTAGTTTCTGACTTTGGGGGGTGGTGGGGTACCTCAGGATGCCTCAGTCAGATGTGTGGCAACTTCAGTGAGGAGTGAATGTGCTCCTGCAGCTTACCTGGACTCCCAGCTGGGTAGTTTCCAGCAGCACTGAGCAAATGAGCTGGTTAAGAATTAGTTATTCTTAACTAATAACTATGCTTACTATGTGGTGTACAGTTACTTATCAGCTAATGCTCAACAAGTTGAGTATTGATCATGAATGATTTATTACATAAGCTCAACTGGTAATTAATGAATGCCAAACTAATACTCAATTCATGGGATTAGTTAATTCTTAATTAGGAAATAGGTCAATGACTAACTGCTTAAACTGTTAACAATTAGTTAGCAGCAGGTTGAGCTAAGAGGAATTAGCCACCAACTCATTTGCATATGAAACAATCAACCAAAGCAAAACTGGGGAATAATAGAACATTAACTAATTATTAGTGATTTGAGGCAGTTGAGCATTTGGCCTATTTTTTGTATAAGCTCAACTAGTAATTAATGAACGCCAAACTAATACTCAATTCATGGGGATTAGTTCATTCTTGGTTAGGAAACCGGTCAATAACTAACTGCTGAAACTGTTAACAGTTAGTTAGCAGTAGGTTGAGCTAGGAGGAGTTAGCCACTAACTCATTTGTATGTGAAAAAAATCAACCAAAGCAAAACTGAGGGATAATTAAACATTAGCAGGAAGGTCATGTCAGACAAATATAATAGATTTCTTTGACTGGGTGACCAAAGTAATAGACCAGGGAGGGACTGTGGATATGGCCTACTTAGACTTTAGCAAGGCATTTGACACAGTCCCGCACAAAAGATTGATAATCAAGTTAGCCAGCCTGGGAATGGGTCCCAGGGCGGTAGCCTGGGTAGCAAACTGGCTGTACAGCAGGACACAGAAGGTAATAGTGAAAGGAACACATTCCAAAGAAGGGGGGTCACTAGTGGAGTACCTCAGGGCTCAGTACTAGGTCCAGTCCTCTTTACTGCCTTTATAGGTGACATTGCAGAGGGTCTGAGAGAAAGGTATGCCTCTTGCAGATGAACAAAGATCGGTAACAGAGATGATACACAAGGGGGGTACAAAGGATGAGAAGGGACTTGGCAAGGTTGGAGGAATGGTCAGACATATGGCAACTTAGATTCAATGCAAAGAAGTGCAAAGTAATGCACCTAGGAAATAAAAACTCAAGAGAAGAGTACACAATAGCAGGGGAGGTACTAACAACAACAAAAATGGAAAATGACCTGGGGGTAGTCATATCAGATGATCTAAAGGTGGGTAAGCAAAATGAGAAGTCAGTAAGTAGAGCCAGGGGATACTGGGATGCATAGGAAGGGGCATCACAAGTAGAAAAAGGGAAGTGGTTATCCCTCTGTACAGACAGTTGGTGAGACCCCATCTGGAGTACTGCGTGCAGTTTTGGAGACCTCTTCTATGCAAGGACATAGACAGAATGGAAGCAGTCCAGAGGAGGGCAACTAAAATGGTGCAGGGTCTGCATCAGAAACCATATGAAGAGAGCCTGAGAGAGCTTAATATGTATGCCTTTGATGAAAGGAGGGGCTGGGGGACATGATAGAAACGTTTAAGTACATCAAGGGAATCAGCAAAGTCGAGGAGGGTACATCTTTCAGAAAAAGAAATGTGTAAGAACAAGGGGGCACCATTTAAAGATATAGGGGGGACGGCTCAGGGGTAATGTGAGGAAATTTTTTTTCACGGAGAGAGTGGTGGATGCATGGAACCGCCTTCCTGGGGAGGTTGTTGGGTCTAAAACAGTGGGGAATTCAGACATGCATGGGACAGACTTAAAGCAACTGTAGTGCAGGGTGGCAGGAAGTAGGCTGTTGGTTAACTAGAATCTGCAGCTTATCCAGTAGGTAGGGAAATGGGCAGACTGGGTGGGCCAAGTGGTCCTTATCTGCCGTCAAAATCTATGTTTCTATTAGTGATTTTTAAGGTAGTTGAGAATTAGGCCTATTTTTTTGTATGGGCATGGTTTCCAGCCTATCCTGGACCTTTCTTAGATGTGGACTCCATAGAAACATAGAATTTGACGGCAGATAAAGACTGCTTGGCCCACCTAGTCTGCCCATTTTCCTACCTAACAGATAAGCTGCAGATCCTAG
Organism: Neoceratodus forsteri; assembly: GCA_016271365.2. Classification (NCBI taxonomy): domain Eukaryota; kingdom Metazoa; phylum Chordata; order Ceratodontiformes; family Ceratodontidae; genus Neoceratodus; species Neoceratodus forsteri. Next base: position 126,233,110 of record CM028136.1, on the reverse strand, counting down.
TTAACCAACAGCTTACTTCCTCCTACCCCCTACTAGGACTGCCTTATGCCTGTCCCATGCATTCTTGAAGTCCCCCACTGTTCTTGACTCCACAGCCTCCTCAGGGAGGCTGTTATATGCATCCAGAACCCTCTTAGTGAAAAAAAACTTCCTCACATTACCTCTGAGTCGTCCCCTCTCTATCTTCAAATTGTGCCCCCTTGTTCTTGCACATCTTTTTTTCTGGAAGATGCTACCCTCTTGGACTTTGTTAATTCCCTTAAGGTACTTGAAAGTTTCTATCATGTCCACTCTCTCCCTTCTTTCCTCAAGGGTATACATATTAAGCTCCTATAGTCTTTCTTCGTATGTCTTCTGGTGCAGACCCTACTCCATTTTGGTTGCTTTCCTCTGGACAGCTTCCACTCTGTCTATGTCTTTGCAGAGATGGGGTCTCCAGAACTGCACACAGTACTCCAGATGGGGTCTCACCAACTGTCTGTACAGAGGGATAACAACTTCCTGTTTTCTACTATTGATGCCTCTTCCTATGCATCTCAGTATCCCCCCAGCCTTCCTTATTGCCTTCTCACATTGCTTGCCTACCTTTAGGTCATCTGATATAATTACCCCGAGGTCCCTTTCTATTTTTACTGTTGTCAGTATCTCACCCCATTGTGTACACTTCCTGAGTTTTGTTTCCCATGTGCTACCTTGCACTTCTTTGCATTGAATCTGAGCTGCCATACATTTGACCATTCCTCCAACCTTGCCAAGTCCTTCTCATCCTTTCCACTCCATCTTGTGTATCAACTCTGTTGCAGATCTTTCGTCATCTGCAAAGAGACATGCTTTCCTTCCAGTTCCTCCACAATGTCACTTATAAAGACATTAAAAGGACCAGTCCCAGTACTGAACCTCATGTGACCCCGCTAGTAACCCTCCTTTCTTCACTGTGTACTCCATTTACTACTACCCTTTAGTCCTGTTGTCTAGCCAATTTTATCCAGGCTACCACCTTGGACCCACTCCAGGGCTGGCTATCTTGTGTATTAATCTTTTGTGTGGGACTGTATCAAATGCCTTGCTAAAATCTAGGTAGGCCATGTCCACAGCCCTCCTGGTCTACTACTTTGGTCACCCAGTCAAAGAAATCTATTAGATTCGTCTGACACGACCTTCCCATTGTGAATCCATGCTGCCTGGGTCCGAGCCCCACTGGCCTCTAGGTACTCAACAATTCTTTCCTTCAGAAGTGATTCCATCATTTTCCCTACCACTGAGGTCAAACTAACTGGTCTGTAGTTTTCTGCCTCTGTCCTGCTCCCACTTTTGTGAAGAGGAATCACATCTGCCTCCTCCAGTCCTCGGTACCACCCCATCCTCCCATGATTTGTTAAAGAGAGTAGTCAGCGGTGTCACTAATTCTACCCTTAGTTCTTTTAGAATTCTTGGTGAATCCCATCAGGCCCCATTGCTTTGTCCACCTTCAATTTTATTAGTTCTTTTCAGAACCCTTTCTTCTGTAAATGGACTGGTATCGCACCTTCGCCTTCAGAGTGTTTCTCTTGTCTGGTTTAGGTAACTTCCCTGCTCTTCCTTTGTGAATACTGAGCAAAAAATATTCATTCAGTATCCTGCTTTTTCACTGTCACCCTCACCCACATTCCTCCCTTTATTAAGCTTCAGTATCCCTCCTTTGGTCTTTCTTCATCCCTAATGTACCTATAAAGGTCTTATCCCCTTCTTAACAGAATTGGCTATCCTTTCTCGATTTGGGCCTTTGCTATTCTGATTGCCTTCCCAGCCTCTTTCTGCTTTAACTGATAAAGTTCTCTGTCCTGCTCCTTCTGTGTTTCCTTATATTTCCTGAATGCTGTCTTTTTCTCCTTGACCTTCCCTGCCACCTCTTTTGAGAACCATATCGGTTTTTTCCTTCGTTGTGTTTTATTGATTTGCTTTACACAAAGGCTTGTTGAGTCTGTGATGGCTGTTTTGATCACTCCCCATTGTTCCTCCACCCCTCCTTCTTGCCTGTTTGCTAGTGCTTTTCTGAGGCACTCTCTCACTTTCCCAAAGTCAGCCCTCCTAAAGTCCAGTACTCTTGCTTTTGTATGGCTGTGTTTATCATGAACCACACTGTTTGGTGGTCACTTGTTCCCAGATGGCTACCCACTTCTAAATCTGAGATTCTTTCTCCATCCCCATTTGAGAGTACCAGGTCTAAGATTGCTTCCTCTCGAGTGGGTTCCAATACTAGCTATCTGAGGCATGCCCCCTGTAGGGCATCAAGAATGACCCTGCTCTTGTATGTGCCTGCAGCAAAGGTGCTCCAGTTAACATCTGGCGTGTTCAGGTCCCCCATCAACAAAATCTCCCCTTTTTCTGCCATTCTAAGAAAGCCTTCTATCATTTCCTTGTCCATTCCCTCCCCCTGAGATGGGGGTCTGTATACAACCCCCATGCGGATTGTGGTGCCATTTCCTGTCTCCAGGGTGACCCAAAGTGCATCATCTGCTCCCAGTTTACTCTTTAGTTCTGTTACTTTGATCTCTTCCTTTACATAGAGAGCTACTCCTCCTCCTCTTTTACCCTCCCAGACCCTCCTGTAGATTGTGTATCCTGGTATGTTGACATCCCAGTCATGGTTCTCTGTGTACCATGTTTCTGTGACTGCCGCAATATCCAGGCAACCCTCTTCCATCAAGGCCACTAGTTCAGGGAGCTTGTTACACAGACTACGGGCATTGGTACTCATCACCCTCCACTTTTTCATAGCCTTACCCTTTTTAGCCCCATTTCTGTCCTTACTGCCTTTGCCTTTTTTTTCTACATTTAAATCTGTTCTGCTCCCTAATAACTTCTGTACCTTGGTGTTTACCTCACTAATCACCATGTTTTGTGGGGGGAGGCTGGGATTTCCCTGCTTCTTTTCAGTGCTTCCCCTCTTGGCTAGTTTAAATGCTTGCCAATGAAGCATTTAAACCTCTCACCTAGGATCCTGGTCCCCCCTCGTACAGATGCAGATCATCGCACCAGTATAGGTCTGTATCCATCCAGGTGGCTCCCCAGTCCCCAATGAAGCCAAAACCCTGAGTGCCATACCAGTTTTTCAACCACTCATTGAATTCCCTGGTGAGAAGTGCCTTTGCATCTCCCTTGCCATAGACAGGCAGCACCTCCGAGAAGGTTACCATATGCGCTACTTGTCTAAGGCCCCTTCCCAACTCTACAAACTGCTCTTGCACTGCTCTGATCCCATTCCTAGCCAGTTCATTTGTCCCTAGGAGGACAATGACATCCAGCTCCCTTCCTCGTGCAGCTCCTCCCACGATCCTGAGGATTAAGCTTCCTGACCCTCAAGCTGTGGCCAGGAAGGCACCTTACCTTCTTCCCCATTTCTGACCCCTAATGATTGAGTCCCCACCAGAGTTGTTTCCTTCCCCTGTGGGGTCCCATGCCACCCTCCTGTGGGTCTCCTTTGTGAAGGTTCCCAGCATCCTCCTTAGTCTCCACTGCAGGTGCCTCCATAGAGGAACCACTATCCACCAGAAGAGCGAATGAATTGTGGAGAGGTACAGCTGGAGGGATGCAACTCTGTTCCACCACCCTCTCCCTCCCTGAGCCCACCCTGGTCCAGCCTCTCCTCTTTCTTGGCAACCTCTGAGGTAGTGGCATTGGCCCTGGTGGTCCCTGGGTGGGGGAGGAGGTTTCACGAATCCTAGCCAGGTCAGCCTGGAGACGGGAAACCTCCTCTCTCAGACCAGAGAGGTGCCTGCAAATAGGGCAGCATCGCAGCCTCCAGAATGTCTCGCGGAACACTGCTGCCCCACAGCCATTGCACTGCACCACTCCTATCATGTCTTATTTTGTGTCCTCTCTACTGTTTCTCTGGATGTTTACACTCTCCTCTACTTACAACTCTCACCCTTCCTGTTCTGGGACAGCAACTTCCTCTCTTCTTCAGTAGCCTCCTTCTTCCTTGCTCAATATCAGACCGCCAGCAGCTGGGGGGGGGAGAGTGAGCTACTTTTTTCCTTTAGGGTTGACAAAACCAATGTTTCTCTATGATCCTTCCCTTCCTACTGCCAAACAGGAAGTTCCTGTTGACAGTCAAATCCATTGGCTATAAAAGTAGAACTGGCTTTGGGTGGGTGGGATGGAGGGCAATTAGTAAGAAAAAAGGCTAGCAACAGGAAGTTGTAATTTGACTCTCCTGCTTTTATAGTGTCTAAACCACACCCCCAGGTAAGCTCTCTTTCCTCTTACTGGTTTAGCAAAGTCAGCTGATACAGTACCCTTCCCAGCACAGAACACACACTGACTTTCTTTCTTTTCTTAACCCTAAATAAGACCCCTTCTACTTCTAATAAAGTTATCTGTCTACTTAATCTTAACAGACACTGACTCGTTCTGAGATATAAGTTTTAAATTAATAAGAAAATGAAGCTTCTTTTAGTTAGCTGCTTTCTGCTCTACAAGCAAGGATAGCAACAGGCTAGGCACAGTGCTCCAGATGAAACTTCACCAGGGACTTATAAATGGGCAACATCACCTCCATCCTCCTACTATCAAACCCTCTATACCTATGCATCTAAGCATCCTTGCTATGTTTTGTTGCACTGACTACATTGTTTTAGGGTGTCACTAATGTCAACCCCCTGGTTTCATTCCTTGATCATTTTAGCCAGGCTTACATTCCCATTCCAGTACACCACTCGTGGGTTCTTTTAACCAGTGTGCATCATGTTTTACTTTTTGACATTCTGTCTTAATTGCCATAATTTGGACCTTCTCCTCAGCTTTCCAAGTCCCTCCTTAAGGCTCTTACTCGTCTTCATTGTCCACTGTGCCTGTTAGTATTGTGCCATCTGCAAAGAGACACATCTTGCCCTGCATACCTTCTTTTATGTCACTAATAAATATATTGAACAGACCGGTACCAGGACTGATCCTTGCAGCACCGTGCTTGTGATCTCCTATGTTTTGATGGGATGCCATTAACTACCACCTTTTGCTTTCTCCTCCTAACCAGCTCCTTCTCCAGCTTATTAATTCTTTCCCCAGATTTTCCAACTTGTTTAATAGCCTCCTGTATGGTACTGAGTTGACTGCCTTACCAAAATTAAAGTAAAGTAAATTTGCCATTTTGCCCTGTCTACTGCTGTTGTGATCCAGTCAAAAAATACTTACAGGTTGGTCTGGCACAATTCATACACAACAAATCCATGGTACTTGCAGTACTGCAACCATCTGCCTCTAGGTAATCTGCTGCAAGCCCTTTCCTCACTCTGTCAACTGTGATCTCTATCCATCCCTTCTGTTTTAACCCCCCCATGCCCCCGGAAGCCTTTAAACCATTTTCTAATAGAGGCCACTTGTCCTCCACCATACAAAATTAATTGTTTGATACTTTTGCTTTCTACCTGTCATCCTCCACTACCTTCCCAGATATCATAACATTTCCTCTTTTGTCTTTCTTTTTCCCTAATAAATCTAACCCCCAGTTATATATTCTGCTATGCACAGTTCTGTGCATTATTTCCCCTTCCTGATCAGCTTCTCTGCCTCATTTAAGTTTCCATGATATTCATTTACTTCCTCCTTGCCTTGCCTTTTTTTATGGCTCTTACAGGCCCTTCTTTTGGCCCACATAGCCTCCCCCACCTCCTTGGAAAGCCATATTGGCCTCTTTTATTAATTCCTCTAGGTGATTTTCCTTAATGAGTCCGTTAACTTCAAAGCCCCTTTTTATTTTATCCTCCTTTTCCTCTGCCAGGTAAATCACCTTCACACTCTCTGATGTTTTCCTTGACCCTTTCCCTCATTTTGCAGAAGTATGTCCTTCTAAGATCCAGGATTACATCCTTCAATGATGATTTGCAAATTCCTATGACTAATTCAAACCACACAGAGTCATGGTCAGTAGGCCCCAGTAGCTCCATCACCTTTATCCCTTTCACCACCTTCAGGTTGGAAAGTACCAAATTAAGGCTGGCATCCTGTCTTGGGGGCTACATGTCCCTCTGCACCAAGAAGCAGTCCTGCATTATGTTCACCAGTGCCTGAGGTATGGCAATTCTTGCTACTGGGTAACACATTCAGTGCCCAGTCATGGTGTAAAATGGGTAAAAGGGCAAGGCCTCACTAAAAATGAGGTGTTATATCTCAGCTGGTTTATTTTGGTTAAATAAATTATATAATATATCTTACATTTCAAATGTCTTTATATTCTCTACTAATACTGTTGTGTTTCAGAAGTAACAGAGACCCTTGCCCTTTTTCCTTGGGGTTTATTTCAGGTTAATGATAAACTTGTAGCCTGAAAGCTGTGAGCTATGATTTTCACAGCAACAATGCTCAGTGCAAGAAAAAAAGTCTCATTAACCTCAAGCCATGCTGATGTGGAAGGACCATTTGCTATAAATGGCATCAGTGGCTTTGACTCCTTAGTCTGGTTGTGATATACGGATGTTGGGAATGTATAATTTGCATTTTTTTCAAAAGCTTTCAGATGCCCATACTGTATGGTCCCATATCATAAATGAGGAAAACCATACAGGTGGATCGAGTGCAAACATTTATGCCCTATGCCTTATTAGCAGTGAGAATTAAGACTCTAAAAATCACATTTTCAATAATTACAGCATACAGTATGTCATTCTCTGGGTATCTTTCTTTCTATATGATATTTTATATTACATTATCAATCTGCTTTCCATTAGAGCTGTGTAAAAAGCAAAGAAATCTATTTCATCAAATTGTAGAAATGCCTCTTTTGGGCAGATGTAAGATTCACCACCTTAATGCGTTAGCTTTTAGCTAAATGTCAGTTGCTTGAATACTTTGTGTATGCGTCAGTTTTTTAAAGTTATACTGGCAATTATGTTTACATGCTGGGAAATGAGTCTGTGATATATGAATAATATATTGGTTTAGTAGAGAGTGTTCCTTACTGTGTAAGAAGGGTCTCTCACCCAGGGTGGGTGAGACGATCACAAATCCGAGTGGTTCTTTCTGCCAATTCAGTGTGTTAGACCCTTCTTACACAATGAAAGTCGCCCAATATTAGACTGATATACATATTAAAACTAATGCCTATAATAAGTATATGTTCAGTTTTTATATGCAAGTTTTTGTTTTTATTTTCTCCTCCCCTATCTCCATGTCTTTTTTGTATCTTGCTACCCCACAGCCATAGTGAATATGCACAAGTCATGCTGGTTCTTTGCTGTGGTGTAGAGGCTGTAGGATACTTAAAAGTGAAAAAATACATATTTAATTTTTATTTTTGGGGATCTGTATACGATGTTGCTGATGACAATGTTTTTGGCGCTATGGTGAGGAGGTCATTGGGTTTCACACAAAAAAAAGAAAAGGTAATCCGAGTGATGTTAATTCTGAAGCAGAATGCAAAAACAGGAACAAGGGACAACTGTACACAGAATAATATTGTAGATACAACTGTTCTCCTTGCTGACTGGTTGATGGCATTCCATTGTCCTATAATACTTGACTTGAATAAAATGGGATGCCATGTTGCTCTCCACAGTACAACCTACCTCTGTGTTAGCTCCACTTTTCAGTTCACCTCACAGCAAAGATTGTAAAGGAGTTGATGGGTGAGTAGTGGGCATGAGACATCTAAGGGAACTGTGGTGTGGGAATGGAACTATGCCTGACCGCCTGGGCAGAGCAAGAGACTTTTAATTAATTATTTTTTAACTGTTTTATTTTATAAATATGAATACTCCAAACAGAGGAAAGTATTGATTATTTGGAGGAAAGAAGGAATATCTCATAGTTCATGATGTTGAGATTTAATATTCACAATTCTCACACCCCTAGCTAACAGCAGTATTCTTAGCTTGGAGTCCCCATATAAACCTCTAAATATTTTTAAGTAGGGCACTGCCATAACCCCTACATGTTGAAAGTTCTTTACTGTTTCCATGTCACAGAGTATGGTCCAGCTAAGGAAAGGTGCCTTAGAAGGGTTATGCATGTTCTATGTTACAGGACTGTTTTTTGTTAATCTCTTATTTTAAACTTTCAAACAACATAAACAATGCAATACAGGTATAGAGAACAACATCTAGAACATGCAGTACGTATATACATTTTGCAATAATATCAAATAGGCAGGCTCTACCATCCAATAGAGGATAGAGAACTAAGCTTTCTAATGTTGAATACATACATAAACCATTCCTGTATAAAATCACTGTTGCATAAACATAGTTTATAGCTGCCCCTGACATAGCCTGTCAGTAAGGAACTATCATTTATTCTACGTCGAGTGTACCTGTGGGGCGCAGTGTATGACATATAGCTGTCATGCTGTTTGGTGTGGGACAAATTCAGAGCATTATGACAATAGAGAAAGGTTAGATATATGCCGCATACTATATCTCCATGTATCGATATAGTGTGTATTGATTGAGATAGGAAATACGCTCCAGTGCTGCTCACTGTCCCAGTGTATTCCATCACCTTGTCACAGTGGGGGTCTCCATAGTCGGTCATCAACATAAGATGAGTCTCTTGGCTGCCACCCCATTAGTGATCAGCCACGGGGCCTCTGGAGAGTGTCCAGGTATGTTGTCTGGTGTGAGCACAAGAAGAAAAATGGAGGGACTCAGTGGGAATGCAGCTGCAGTGCTGTGACTTTAAATCCAGGTGACCTCATTCCAGAATCCTGCTAATTTAGGGCAGGATCATAGGATGCATGTGAAATGGGCCACCATTTGTGAGCATCGCCAACAAGTTTTAGTCTGCAACAGTTCTGTCTGCTTCAGGACGTCTCTAGTTCTATATCACCACTTCAGTGTTTTATTTTGAATAGGCCTGCTCCATCCATCCTGACAAATCTTGAGGGCCTGTATATGGCAGGTCTTCCATGCCTCCTAGATAATGGTTATATGATGCTATGTTTCCATCTTCTGTTTAGCTTCAAGGGATTGTTTAGGTAAGGAGTCTCTTAAGGTGCTGTATAATGTCCCCAATTTTTGAGAGGGCGAGGAAACAAATATTATGGAGGATTGGCTCCTGCCAAGAGCATGGGACTTTAGGTGAGTAGGCAGTTTGGGCCTAAGGATGCTGCACATTTGTAGATGCTTCCAGTGATCTTATCTGGGAAGAGCAAATTTGGCCTGCATAGCCTAAAAGGACTCTATATGTTGCCTATCACAGACGAGTAGATTCTTCTCCTGCATGTGGCCCAGTTAACATACTAACATACTATTTGCCAGCAGATTAGGCCTTATGGTCTATCAAGTCTGCTCGAACCTAGATCCTTAGTTGGGTGCAGAGACCCTCCCATCCCTTGTGCTCCAGAAACCCCTATCATCCATCCCCACCCCCCCGGGACAGGCCATCATCTGATACATCCACTTTCTGTGTCTGTCCCACCCTCTCTTAAAGCCCTCCACTGTGGATCTCTGAACCAGCTCATCAAGCAGAGCATTCCAAGGGTCCACCACCTCCAGTGAAAACCTCCTCCTCTTTTCCCCTCACCCTTCCACCTTCCAACTTCAAACCATGCCCTCTGGTGATGCCTCCCTGCTTTAGTCTAAAGATCCCTCCATGTTTACCCTATTTATTCCCTTGAGGTACTTGAAGACCTCAATCATGTCCCCCCTGTCTCTCCTCTCCTCCAATGAAAACAGGCAGAGCTCCTCAAGTCTGTCCTCGTAAGTCAAATCCCCTAGCCCTCGTATCATCTTTGTTGCCCTCCTCTGTACCCTCTCCAGGAGCTGTATGTCCCTCTTCAAGTGTGGTCTCCAGTACTGTACACAGTACTCAAGGTGTGGTCTAACCAGTCCATTGTACAGCGGCAGAATCACTTCCTTGCTCCCAGTTGATGCCATGATGTCCATTTGATAAGTTTGTTTTCAATTAAGAGGGTGTCACAGCCCTATAAGAGTGTTCAATGCTATATGCTGACCAAACAATGACACCCGTACTGTGAATGACAGTACAGTGACACAGCAATGGGTTGCTGTGCTCTCACTGATGGACCCCTGCTCTGCTTTCTCAGGTTCTTGCACACCATTACCAAATCAACTCCAACTTGGAGTTGATTATATGAATTATGGGGGGTGCAGGTGTCAGAGCCCCCACATGAAGGGTTCGGGGGGGCTTAAGAAATAAAGATTTTCTGATGAACCTATGCTTACTGCAGTAGTGGTTGACATAAATCCATGGCTGTAACATGGGTCGACAACTTTGGTGTTGAACCGGCATCATAGATCCTTTGATGCAACAGAGTGTGTTCTGACTGTAAGTACTTGGGAAAGTAAACCATGCCACTCTGGATGCATTAGGAGTAAGGTTGCCCTTGAAGCTGGTGTCTGTTTATTATACAGAAAGGTGGTTGCTAGGGGCACCGGCACATAACATTGTTCTATGTGGAGTCATTGAGGAGAGCTATGGGGGGGTTACTAGTGGAGTACCGCAGGGCTCAGTACTGGGTCCAGTCCTCTTTAATATCTTTATAGGTGACATTGCAGGGGGTCTGGAGGGAAAGGTATGCCTCTTTGCAGATGGCACAACAATCTGTAACAGAGTTGATACACAAGGGGGGGGTAGAAAGAATGAGAAGGTTCTTGTCAGAGTTGGAGGAATGGTCAGACATATGGCAACTTAGATTCAATGCAAAGAAGTGCAAAGTAATGCACCTGGGAAACAAAAACCCAGGAGAAGAGTACACAATAGCAGGGGAGGTACTAACAACAACAAAAATGGAAAGGGTCTTGGGGGTAATCATATCAGATTACCTAAATGTGGGTAAGCAATGTGAGAAGTCAGTAAGGAGAGCCAGGGGGATACTGGGATGCATAGGATGGGGCATCACAAGTAGAAAAAGGGAAGTGGTTATCCCTCTGTACAGACAACTTGGTGAGACCCCATCTTGAGTACTGTGTGCAGTTTTGGAGACCTCATCTATGCAAGGACATAGACAGGATGGAAGCAGTCCAGAGGAGGGCAACTAAAATGGTGCAGGGTCTGCATCAGAAACCATATGAGGAGAGACTGAGAGAGCTTAATATGTATACCCTTAATGAAAGGAGGGATGGGGGGACATGATAGAAACTTTTAAATACCTCAGGGGAATCAACAAAGTCCAGGAGGGTAGCATCTTTCAGAAAAGGGATGTGTAAGAACAAGGGGGCACAATTTAAAGATAGAGGGGGGACGGCTCAGGGGTAATGTGAGGAATTTTTTTTCATGGGAGAGAGTGGTGGATGCATGGAACCGCCTTCCTGTGGAGGTTGTTGGGTCTAAAAAAGTGGGGGAATTCAAACATGCATGGTACAGACATAAGGCAATTGTAGTGGGGGGTTGCAGGAAGTAGGCTGTTGGTTAACTAGAATCTGAGGCTTATTCAATAGGAAGGGAAATGGGCAGACTGGGTGGGCCAAGTGTTCCTTATCTGCCATCAAAGTCTATGTTTCTATGCCATTCAGGAGCAGACCCTTGCTTAGTCTAATGCACCGAGAAGACCCCCAATGATGACTCACGAGAGTCAAGGTGCTAGGAGCATGCTTTGATCAGGAAGTTTATGTACCTTTAATGTTTGTGCTGAAAAAAATAATTTTGTTTATTTATGTATGTATTTATTTATTTCAGTTTTGGATTAACACCTTTCGGTCAAGGACTCATTTTCAGAGGTTACACATCAGTGTTGAACAAACATTACAAAAATAGAAGGTTTACGGAGAAAACAAGAAACAAAAACATTGAAGCATATAAACAGGCATTAATAGAAAAATTTAAACTTATACACATCAAATTAGTATATATTAACAGATTGACTGATTAGATAAGAGGGGGTTGGGAGGTCAGCCAGAGGTTTGAGTAAAAATCTCTAGAAAAAAATTACTAAGCTACTTTGCATTTTTCCTTATGTGCGTACCACAGTTCACTGGATTCACTTAGCCTAATGCACCAAGAATGCTAAATGATAACCCTTGAACCAAGGCAGGCCCCAGCCACCCCCTCTAAAATGGGTTTGCAATTTAGCCCTACTTAAATGTGGCCGATGACCCTCCCATAAGAAATTGCCTATGAAGTTGTCAGTTTTAGCAAACCAGAAGGAGGGGAGAGCCAGTGATAGATGGGTGAGGAAGTGAAGAGATCTGGGGACTAACATCATTCTGAAAGTGTCATTTTCCTCACAAGAGACAGCCTGAGGTGTTTCCACCTGTCAACCTCCAATCCTGTGGGTTGAAGAAGGTGGGCAAGGTTTAGACAGATCATCTTAGAAAGAACTGAGTAAACCTTTACCCTAGGTACGTGATCCCATTAGTGGCCCATTTTAGGCCCCTGGACACAAATGCATGGGGCTGACAAAGCTGATAGAGTGGCAGCACCTCAGTTTTGGCCTGATTTATCTTCATGCCTCAAAGTCCAGAGAACTGAGTTAATAAGTGCAACAAAGGATCTATCACTGGCTGGCAGTATAGCCTAGAGGTTAGAGTAATGAACTGTGAATGCGCTTAGTACATCCAGCAGACCAGGCCTGGGTTTGATTATCACAGTCTCCACTTGCATACTGTGTGACTCTGAGCAAGTCACTTAACTGCCCAGTGCTCCCAGGTTGCCCCTGAAAACAGGCATTTATGCCTAGTGGGCCTTACCCAGTTACTAAAGACTAAAATAAAATTAAATATCAATTAGACACCATCTGACAGGAGAATGAGAGGATCATCTACACATAAAAGGGTACAGTAGTCTGAGTCTCCCATTAGTATCCCATGGAGGGATGTATGTGAGTGAATGGCTATGGCCAGTGGATCTATCACCATTATGAACAAAAGGGGTTAGAGTGAAAAGCCTTGTCGGGTGCCCCTCTCCTCAAGGAATAGCTCACTTTTCAGGCTGTTGGTGAGTACTCGTACCACAGAGGATCTTCGAAGCAGCTGTACCCAGTTGAGGAAGGTGACTCTGATTCCTATGTATTCCATGGTGGTAAGGAGGTAGTGTAATTCTAGGGAGTCAAAAGCCTTCTTAAAATTGATGGCAATTGCAGCTACTGGGCGTGGGGATGGGTTGACAGTGTGGAGGATATTCATTACTGCTCAGGTATGGTTCAAGCTCTTTCTGCCTTTCACAAAATGACTTGGGCCAGATGGAAAAGGCTGGCAAGAACCCCTCCAGCTGGGCATCTAGAATTTTTGCCAGCACCTTCACCTTAGCATTGATGAGGGAGATGGGTTAGTAGTTACCCGTGACAGCGGTGTCCTTAGCTTTCTTAAGGAGTACAGTTATGACTGCTAAATGCAAGGATTTGAGAGGGGTGCCCAAAAGAAGGGAGGCTTGAAGTATGTCAAGGAGCATAGGGGTATATTTTGTTGTTCACCATCTTGTAAAAATCCACTGGGAAGCTGTCTCTCTGTGGAGACTTCCCTTTATTGAGGGCGATAATGGCTCTTTTACTTCCTGGAGAGTACTGGGCTCATCAAGCTGTGGAGCTACATTCAGTAGTATAACAGGAGTTGGCAGGTGGGATAGGAAGGTTGAGATTAATTCTTTGGAGGGTTGGACTGAGGAGGTAAAGAGAGCCTTGTAGAAGGCTTGTATAATCTGATTTGTGCCTTTGGTCACCAACACATGGTTCCCTTAGAGTCTTGCAGGTTTGCTATATGTTGCTTAGCATGTCATTTCTTAATGCGGAAAGCTGGGAGCTGTCCAGTCTTTTCCCTACTCTTCCAATAGGCTTGTTGGGTGGGAAATAATGCTAACTCTTCTTTTTTGGTTAGCAGTTCATTTAATTTGATTCTGGTGCTGCAGAGGAGGGCAACCAGATCTTGCAGAGGTGGATTCGATTGCTTACATTGGTTTTCCAGGGTCTTAAGGTCAGTCTCTCGAGCTCTTTGTTCTGCCTTCCTATGCTTCCTCCTGTGGGAGGCATAGCTAATGATGAGACCCCACATAATGGCCTTTGAGGCCCCTGTAGTCCTTCTCTTGTTACCTCCTCCATGTCATTTGTATCCCTGTACTGCTGCGTTTCACATTTAGTCCATTGCTGGAACTCCGGGTCCCTTAACAGGAGAGGATCCAAGTGCCAAGAGTTAGAGCAGGGTTGTAAGGTGGACCACCCAAAAGAGGATTATAGCCGGGCATGATCCAAGATGATAATGTGATATATGTTGGAGCCCACTGACTGATGTGTAATGTGGGTGGAGGTAAACAACATGTCAGTTCTTCTTGATGTGGCATGTATGGCTTAGAAGTATGTATAGCACTGTCATGTTTTGTACATTATTAGCAGTAAATTGTGCCTTTTTGTCTGTTTTGTTCCTCTTATACTGTGTGATATGTACCTCCTCTATATACTATGCAGCTTGCAGCTCTGTATAACTGTTTGGAATCTCCTATTTTACAACACTGTAAATGTATTTGTTTTTTTTACCTGTTCCTTGATTTGTACTCTCCAGGGTTGTGCTTAAAAATAGGCAGTTCTGTCTAGTGCACTTACCCGGTTACCAAACGGCAGTGATGAGCAGGGTGCCACTGGTGTTGGTGCTGGGGCCAGTGTTGTTTGGGTTATTCATAGTTGATATCTCACATGGGATCTAAAGTAAGATCTGCCTGTTTGCAGATGACATTTGAAAAAAGGAAGAGATTCCAGGCTGCTAGATTTAGAGAATCTCTATTATTGGGTCATCCATTAGTACCAAGATAATTGTTGCAAATGATACCAAAATGGAGGCAGTGGTTGATGACATTGAGGTTTGGAAGGGGCTAGAGGACGACCTAACTAAACTGCAGGAATGGTCAGAACCATGGCAGCTGGGGTTCAATGGCAAGAAGTGCAAGGTAATGCACTTTGGAGCAAAGAACCAGATGTGGGACTATCATCTGGGAGGGGTACTATTGGGTAGCTCTGTGGAGGAAAAGGACCTAGAGGTCCTTATAATGGGGAACATGAACAACTCTGCTCAGTGTAGAAAGGTGGCAGCGAAGGCCAACAAGACGCTGGGTTGCATACTAAGGGGAATCTCCTCCAGCAGTAGTGAGGTAGCCCTTACCCTGTACAGGTCACTGGCCAGGCCACACCTGGAGTACTGCTTCCAGTTCTGGCACCCATACCTGAGGAAGGATGTCAGATTGTTGGAGGGGGTGCAGCATAGAGCCAAAGATGATTCAAGGATTACAGGGCAAGCCCTACGAGGAAAGGCTGAGCAAGCAAGATATGTATTAATTAGAGGAGAGGAGGGATGGAGGGGCATGATTGAGACCTCTACTAAGTACTTGAAAGGGATGAACAAGACTCTAACAGAGGTGATCTTCCAATTAAGAAGAGGAAGAGACATGAGAGGGCACAGTCTCAGACTGGTGGGGGGAAGATTCAGTAGGGAGGCAAGGAGACAGTTCTTCACAGAAGAGATGGTGGTCAAGAAGAAGTCTCTACCACATGAGGTGGTGACCTGTAAGATGGTGGGCAGTTTCAAGAGGGGATGGGTCAGGGTGAAAGGAAGGGTACATTTAAGGAGGGGAGGAATGGGAGGGGCACCTGCAAGATGGGGGGCTAGCTGCACAATCAAGCAGACTCAACAGATCATAAGGCCTGTTTCTGCTGGCATTTTTGTATGTTTGCATGTTCATATTTAAATTTAGCATCATAAAAATTACAGGATGGCAAAGTGAGTGGGGAGGAGTTCAATATGGGAGGCATTCCAGATTGCCAGTGCTGCTAGCTGACTCTGCCTGAGGAATACAAGTTGCGTAGATATTTCTCTTGCCCCATAAGATGCATTACCATATTTTCATTTGAATTCCTTGGATATATGGTATATCATTTCAATTTTAAATTGAATCATGCTTCTTTTTATATTTATGGACTTCTGGTATCTACCTGCTAGAAACAATATGGGCAAGTATATAGTGTTGTGGCTTGAAAGCCAGGACACTCAGGTTCACATCTCACCTGAACTACTTAACTACTGTGTGACCCTGAGAAAGTCTCATAACCTCTCAGTGCTTCAACCTACCATAGAAACATAGATGTTGCAGCAGAGAAAGATCAGGGGTCCATCCAATCTACCATAAAAATATCCTACCTGTCCTTTTGAACTACTGCCTTTGAAGGGTATTTAGCCCTAATGCCTACCTCAATCAAATGCCACACCACTGATTTCCCCTATCTCCTGAACTCCTCCATTTGGTTCATACTGAACCAGCCCCTATACCTGTCCCAGTCCCACCCACTTTTGAACCTTTTTTTTTATTTCCTCTCTCAACAGCTCTGTGGGTAAGCTGTTATACAGTTCCACACCCTCTTGGTTAAGTATTATTTACTTACATCTCTAGTGAAATTCTCACAGATGAGCCTCCTTTTGTGGCCTCTTATTACTGCACATCTGTGTCTTGTGAATAGGTCCTCGCTGCTCACTTTGACAATTGTCTTCAGGAACTTGTTCACCTGTATCATTCCACCTCTTTCCCACCTAGCCTCCAGTGTGAACGTTTTAAGGACCAACAATTGTAACTCATAGGACCCACCCTCTTAGCCTTGAATCATCTTATTGACCCTGTGCTGCATGGTTTCCAGCCTATCCATGACATTTTTCAGATGTGGACTCCAGAACTAGGCACAGTCCTCCAGATGGCGCTTCACCAGGGACTTATAAATGGGCAACATCACCTCCATCCTCTTACTATCAAACCATCTACCTATGCATCCAAGCATCCTTGTTATGTTTTGTTGCATTGACTTCATTGTTTGAGGGTGTCACTAATGTTAGCCCACTGGTTTCATTCCTCAATCATTGTGGGCAGCATTACATTTCTCTTCCAGTATGCCATTTGTGTGTTCTTTTTACCAGTATGCATCATGTTTTACTTTTTGGCATTCTGTCATAATTGCTGTAATTTGGACCTTCTCCTCAGCTTTTCCAAGTCCCTCCTTACGGCCCTTACCCCTCTTCACTGTCCACTGTGCCTCTTAGCATTGTGCCATCTGCAAAGAGACACATCTTTTCCTGCATACATTCTTTTATGTCACTAACAAACATATTGAACAGGCCAGTACCAGGACTGATCCTTGCAGCACCATGCTTGTGATCTCCTGTTTTGACTGGATCCCATTAACTACCACCTTTTGTTTACTCCTCCTAATCAGCTCCTTCTCCAGCTTATTAATGCTTTTCCCAGATTTTCCAACTTGTTTAATAGCCTCCTGTATGGTACTGAGTTGACTGCCTTACCAAAATAGAAGTACCCTATCTACTGCTCTTGTGACCCAGTCCAAAAATACTTACAGGTTGGTCTGGCACAGTTCATACACAACAAATCCATGGTACTTGCAGGACTGCAACCATTTGCCTCTAGGTAATCTGCTGCAAGCCCTTTCCTCAATCTGTCAACTGTGATCTGTATCCATCCCCTCAGAAGCCTTCTAACCATTTTCTGATAGTGACCACTTGTCCTCCACGATCAATACAGAACAGAATTGTTTGATACTTTTGCTTTCTACCCATCATCCTCCACTACCTTCCCAGATATCATAACAATTCCTCTTTTGTCTTTCTTTTTCCCCTAATAAATCTAACCCCCCCAGTTATATCTTCTGCTATGCACAATTCTGTGTCTTATTTCCCTTTCTGATCAGCTCCTCTGCCTCATTTATGTTTCCCTGACATTCATTTAATTCCTCCTTGCCTTACCTTTTCTGTTTCTCTTACAGACCCTTCTTTTGGCCCTCATTGCCTCCCCCACCTCCTTGGTTAACCATATTGGCCTCTTCTATTTATTCCTCTAGGTGATGTTCCTTATACGTGAGTCAGTTGCCTCCAAAGCCCCTTTTTTTTGTTCCCCTTTTCCTCTACCAGGTACATCACCTTCACACTCTCTGATGTTTTCCTTGAGCCTTTCCTTCATTTTGCAGAAGTCTGTCCTTTTAAGATCCAGGTCCACAGCCTTCAATGATGATTTGCAACTTCCCATTACTAATTCAAACCGCACAGAGTCATAGTCAGTAGACCCCAGTAGCTCCTTCAGCTTTATTCCTTTCACCACCTTCTGGCTGAAAAGTACCAAACTAAGGCTGGCATCCTGTCTTGTGGTCTATATGCCCCTCTGCACCAAGAAGCAGTCCTGCATTATGTTCACCAGTGCCTGATGTATGGCACCTCTTGCTACTGGGGTAACACATTCAATGTCCAGTCGTGGTGTAAAATGGGTAAAAGGGCAAGGCCTCACTAAAAATGAGGTGTTATATCTCAGCTGGTTTATTTTGGTTAAATAAATTATACAACATATCTTACATTTCAAATGTCTTTATATTCTCTACTAATACTGTTGTGTTTCAGAAGTAACAGAGATCCTTGTCCTTTTTCACTGGGGTTTATTTCAGGTTAATGATAAACTTGTAGCCTGCAAGCTGTGAGCTATGATTTTCACAGCAACAATGCTCGGTGCAAGACAAAAGTCTTATTAACCTCAAGCCATGCTGATGTGGAATTACCATTTGCTATAAATGGCATCATTCACTATGACTCCTTAGTTTGGCTGTGATATAGGGATCTTGGGAATGTATAATTTGCATTTTTTCAAAAGCTTTCAGATGCCCATACTGTACGGTCCCATATCAGAAGTGAGGAAAGCCATGCAGGTGGATGGAGTGCGAACATTTATGCCCTATGCCTTATTAGCAGTGAGGACTAAGACTCTAGAAGCTAAAAATCACATTTTTAATAATTACAGCATACAGTATGTCATTATTCTCTGGGTATCTTTGTTTCAATATGATATTTTATATTACATTATCATTCTACTTTCTTTTTTCATCAAATTGTAGAGATGCCTGTTTTGGGCAGATGTAAGATTCACCACCTTAATGCCATAGCTTTTAACTAAATGACAGTTGCTTGAATACATTGTGTACATGCAAAGTCCTCTGGAAGCTTTTGTGTCAGTTTCTTAAAGTTATACTGGCAATTATGTTTACATGCTGGGAAATGAGTTTGTGATATATGAACAATATATGAGTTTAGTAGAGAGTATTTCTTACAGTGTAAGAAGGGTCTCTCACCCAGGGTGGGTGAGAAGACCACAAATCTGAGTGGTTCTTTCTGCCCATTCAATGTTTAAGACCCTTCTTACACCATAAAAGACACCCAATACAAGACCAAGTTACATATTAAAAGTAATACCTATAATTAGTATATGTGCAGTTTTTATGTGGAAGTTTTTTTTTTATTTTCTCCTCCCCTATACCCATGTCTTTTTTCGTATCTTGCTACCCCACAGCCATAGTGAGTATGCACAAGTCATGCTGGTTCCTTGCTGTGGTGTAGAGGCTGTAGGATACTTAAAAGAAAAAAATACTTATTTTTTTTTGGGGGGGGGAGATCTGTATATGATGTTTTTGATGATAATGTTTTTGGTGCTGTGGTGCGGAGGTCACTGGGTTTCACAAACAAAAAGAAAAGGTAAGCCGAGTGATGTTAATTCTGAAGCAGAATGCAAAATCAGGAACAAGGGACAACTTTACACAGAATGAGAGATACAATTGTTCTCCTTGCTGACTGGTTGATGGCATTCCATTGTCATAAAATTCTTGACTTAAACAAAATAGGATGCCATGTTGCTCTTCACAGTACAGCCTACCTCTGTGTCAGGTAAACTTTTCAATTCAACTCACAGCAAAGATTGTAAAGGAGTTGATGGGTGAGTAGTTGGCATGAGACATCTAAGAGAACCGTGGTGTGCCTGGGCAGAGCAAGTGACATTTTATTAATTATTTTTTAACTGTTTTATTTTATAAATATGAATTCCCCAAACAGAGGAAAGCATTCATTATTTGGAGGAAATAAAGAATATCTAATTATTTATGGTGTTCAGATTTAATATTCATAATTCTCACACATCTAGCTAACAGCAGTATTCTTAGCTTGAAGTCCCCATATAAACCTCTAAATGTTTTTAAGTAGGGTACTGCCATAACCCCTACATGTTGAAAGTTCTTTACTGTTTCCATGTCACAGAGTATGGTCCAGTTATGGAAAGGTGCCTTAGAAGGGTTATGCATGTTATATGTTAACAGGACTTTTTTTTGTTAATTTCTTATTTGAAACTTTCAAACAACATAAACAATGCAATACAGGTATAGAGAACATCTAGAACATACATATATACATTTTGCAATAATATCAAATAGGCAGGATCTACCATCCTATAGAGGATGGAGAACTAAGCTTTCTAATGTTGAATACATGCATAAACCATTCCTGTACAAAATCACTGTTGCATAAATATAGTTTATAGCTGCCCCCGACATAGCCTGCCAGTAGGGAACTATAATCTGTTCTACGTCGAGTGTAACTGTGTGTGTGTGTGTGTGTGGGGGGGGGACCCTGGTGTATGACATATAGCTGTCATGCTGTTTGGTGTGGGGTAAATTCAAAGCATTATGACAGTAGGGCAAGGTTAGATATCTGCCGCATACTGTATCTCCATGTATCGATCAAGTGTATATTGATTGAGATAGGCAATAAGCTCCTGTGCTCCTAACTGTCCCATCGTATTTAATCACTTTGTCACAGTGGGGGGTCTCCATAGTCAGTCATCGACATAAGATGAGTCTTTTGGCTGCCACCCTATTAGTGATCAGCCACTGGACCTCTGGAGAGTGTCCAGGTATGTTGTCTGGTGTGAGCACAAAGAGAACAAGCATTTGTCAATGCCGAATGTTTGCTTGCTGGCATTGGCATTGGTAGTGTAGAAGTTACAGAGCTGCATGATAGGAATGGCAGTGAAGTATTGAACTGAAGCCAACCCCACCACCACCCTGCAGAGAGTGACAGGCATTGGGCTGTGCCTTTAGGTCGTCAGGCATAACGACCATGCCATTTCACCACACCCTACCCTGCAGACACTGACAAGTGTCACGGTGTGCCTTGGGGTCTTTGGCCCTTATGCGCACCCCATTCCATCAGAAAATACGGTGAGATGAGTGCAGTATAGGAGAATGGGGTGAAGTTTGGGCCCGAAGAGTCCGAGGCACACCTTTGATGCCTCTCACTGGCTGCAGGGTGTGGGTGTGGGTGGAATGGTATGAGCATGACAGGTAAGAATCCCAAGTCACACCCCTGATGCCTGTCATTCTCTACAGGGTGGGGCGTTATGGTCGGAAACCCTAATGCCTCAGGCGTTCGTTGGTATTTTCACTCCAAATTTTCAACATGGATTTTTTGTGACCCCCACCTCATGAACAGTGGCAATATCAGTTTGTTAGCCAAAAACTGCTTTTGCACAGCGACTATGGCATTTGGTACCACAGGTGCAAAAACACATTCCGAGCAGGATGTGAAAAATGACAGCGGTACTGTTCATGGGGAGGTGTAAAAAATGGCAATGTTGAAAATCTGCTGTTATAATCTTAAAAAAACTGGTGAAGTCACGAGCGTGCGTAGAAACTGTGCAATGCACACCTGTAATGTAATTAGTTTGGGAATTTTTTTAACAGCAGATTGTTAACACAGGCATTTTGGGACCTTCGATCATGAACAGTGTCAGTGTGATTTTCTTTATCTGTCCTGAACAATGATTTCCCACAGCGACCACGCATTTCTGTGCTGAAAGTGTGAAAACACATTTCGGCCATGTTGTGGAAAATGACAGTTGTACTGTTCATAAGGAGGTGTGGAAAAATGCCACTGGTGAAAATCTGGACTGAAAATATTACAAATTCATGAACTTACGAGGCTGCATGGAAACTGCGCAATGCTCACTCGTAACACAGTCATTTTATGGAGTTTTGTCACCAAATTTTCAACATAGCCATTCTAAGACCTCTGCTCATGACCAGTGTCACTGTGATTTTCTTAATCTGTCCCAAACATTGTTTTCGCACACCGACTGTGCCATTGTACTCTACATGTGCGGAAACACATTTTGGGTGAGATGTAAAAAATGGTAGCTGTACTGCTCATATGGAAGTGCGGTAAAATGGCACTGTTGAAAATCTGGTGTGCAAATATTACAAATTCGCAAACTTGCCAACGTGCGTAGGAACTGCGCAACGTGCGCTCCTAAAACAGTCATTTTTGAGAATTTTTTCACCAAATTTTCAACATAGCCATTTTAATACCTCTGCTCATGACTAGTGTCACTGTGATTTTCTTAACGTGTCCCATACATTGATTTTGCACACCGACTGCGCCATTGTGCGCTACATGGGCAGAAACACATTGTGGGCAAGATGTGAAAAATGACAACTGTACTGCTCATAAGGAGGTGTGGTAAAATGGCAATGTTGAAAATCTGGAGTGAAAATATTGAAAATTTGCGAACTTACAAGCGTGCATAGGAACTCTGCAATGCACGCTCGTAAAACAGTCATTTTTTGGAATTTTTTCGCCAAATTTTCAACATAGCCATTTTAAGACCTCTGCTCATGAGCAGTGTCACTGTGATTTTCTTAATGTGTCCCGTACATTGATTTCGCACACTGACTGCTATATGGGCGGAAACACATTTTGGGTGAGATGTGAAAAATGACAGCTATACTGCTCATAAGAAGGTGTGGTAAAATGGCAGTGTTGAAAATCTGGAGTGAAAATATTGAAAATTCGTGAACTTTACGAGCTAGGAACTGCATAGCAACGACGCTTAAAACAGTCATTTTAGATTTTCACCAAATTTTCAAAATAGTCTTTTTGATAGCCCATCTTATGAACACTGGCAGTGTCGTTTCATTAATTGTTCCTGAAAGATGATTTCATGCAGTGGCTGCGAAATCACCCTTCGGACCAGAGTAATGCCATGACAGTGACAGCATTCATGAAAAGGGGTTCCAAAAACCCCATGTTGAAAATTTGGAGCAAAAATTCCAAAAAATGCCCAAGATATGCAGCAAAGTTGAAAAAAACCCTGCCTATTACATTATACAGCTTACCGGCATTTCCTCAGTTCGCGGTCGGCTTTGAAGAGTGCAGACGTGTTCCCGGTCCACCGAAGATCATTGTGCCAGACTCCAGAGGTAAGTATGGGGTGAGGGGGGTGTGGGGAGGCAGGGTGCGCAGTGGGTGGGGACAGGGAGACTGCGAGGGACCGTTTTTTAATTTACAGGTATTTTTTTTTTTATTACTAAGATGACGCGGGATGTTTGCCATGCTGGGGTGGGCTCCCAGCGTGACAGCTGTAAGGCTGTTTGGAGGGGTTGGAGCCGACGGGGGACTGGACACCCCCGTCAGCCATACGGATGTGTGCCACGCTGGGGTGGGCTCCCAGTGTGGCACCAGGAAAGCTTTTGGGGGCGTGGAGCCGACAGGGACATTCGGCACCCTGTCCGCTATACAGTATGTGCGTGGGCGCGCCAGCACGCAATATGCATGCGTGCGTGTTGAGGGGTGGGAGCTCTGCTCACTGAAGCGAAGCTCTCCCTTTCAACTATATGCCACTGCATTTTCAGCTGTCATAGACAGCTGGAGCAGTGATTGGCGCACTGCAACCACGCCTGCAAACACACTGACTGAATCAGAAGAGGCTGACACACCTCTGGAAAACTTGGATGATGGCACTGTGTTTCTTGCACATGCGTGCAAGCAAACATAAAAATGGAGGAACTCAGTGAGAATGCGGCTGCAGTGATGTGACTTCAAATCCAGGTGACCTCATTCCAGATTCCTGCTAATTTAGGGCAGGACCATAGGATGTGTGTGAAATGGGCCACAATTTGTGAGCATCGCCAACAGGTGTTAGCTCTGCAACAGTCCCGTTTGCTTCAGGACGTCTTGAGCTCTGTATCACCACATCAGTATTTTATTTTGAATAAGTCTGCTTCATCCATCCTGACAAATCTTGAGGGCCCATATATGGCAGGTCTTCCATGCCTCATCGGTAATGGTTATATGATGCTATGTTTCCCACTTCTGTTCAGCCACAAGGAATTGGTTAAGTAGGGAGTCTCTTAAGGAGCTCCACAATGTCCCCACTTTCTGAGAGAGTGAGGAAACAAAGATTCTGGAGGAGTGACTCCTGCCTAGAGCATGGGAGTATAGGTGAGTAGGCAGTTTGGGCCCAAGGATGCTGCACATTTGGAGATGCCTCCAGTGAGCTTATCTGGGAAGAACAAATTTAGCCTGCAGAGTCTAAAATGACTCTGTATTGCCCGTCACAGATGAGTAGATTCTTTACCTGCATGTGGCCCAGTTGATGCCATGATGTCCATTTGATAGGTTTGTTTTCAATTAAGTGGGTGTCACAGCCCTATAAGAGTGTTTGATGCCATATGCTGACCGAACAGTGACACCTGTACTGCGAATGACAGTACAGAGACACAGCGATGGGTCACTGTACACTCACTGCTGGACCTCTGCTCTGCTTTCTCAGGGTCTTGCACCCCATTCCCAAATCAACTCCAACTTGGAGTTGATTATATGAATTATGGGGGGGTGCAGGTGTCAGAGTCCCCACATGGGGGTTTGGGGGGGCTTAAGAAATAAAGTTTTTCTGATGGACTTATGCTAACCACAGTTGTGGATGACATAAATCCATGGCTGTAACATGGGTCAACAACTTTGTTGTCGAACCGGCATCATAGATCCTTTGACGCAAAGAGTGCGTTCTGACTGTAGGTACTTGTGGAAAGTAAACCATGCCACTCTGGATGCATTTGGAGTAAGGTGGCCCTTGAAGCTGGTGTCTGTTTATTATACAGAAAGGTGGTTGCTAGGGGCACTGGCGCATAACATTGTTTCATGTGGAGTCATTGAGGAGAGCCATGCTATTCAGGAGCAGAATCTTGCTTAGTCTATTACGCCTAGAAGACCCCCAATGATGACTCAAGAGAGTCAAGGTGCTAGGAGCATGCTTTGATCAGGAAGTTTATGTACCTTTAATGCTTATGCTGAAAAAATATGTTTATTTATTTATTTCAGTTTTGGATTAACACCTTTCAGTCAAGGACTCATTTTCAAAGGTTCCATATCAGCATTGAACAAACATTACAAAAATACAGGGTTTATGGAGAAAAAAATAAAGAAAAACATTGAAGTGTATACACAGGCAGTAATAGTAAAATTTGAATTTATACACATTAAATTAGTACATATTAACATCTTGACTGATTAGATGAGAGGGGTTTGGGGTGGGGGTCAGCTGGAGGCTTGAGTAAAAAACTCTAGAAAAAAACAACTAAGCTACTTTGCATTTTTGTTATGTGGTACCACCGTTCACTGGATTTGCTTAGTCTAATGCACCAAGAAGGCTAAATGATAACCCTTGAACCAGGGCAGGGCTCAGTCACCCCCGCTATAATGGGTTTGTAATAATTTAGCCCTACTAAAATGTGGCTGATTACCCTACCATAAGAAATTGCATATGAGGGTGTCTGTTTTAGCAAAGCAGGAGGAGGGGATAGCCAGTGGTAGATGAGTGAGCAAGTGAAGAAATCTGGGGGCTAACATCATTTTGAAAGTGTCAGTTTTCCCCACAAGAGAGAGCCTGAGGTGTTTCCACCTGTCAAACTCCAATCCTATGGGTTGAAGAAGGGGGCAAGGTGTAGACAGCTCATCTTAGAAAGAACCAGGTCAACCTTTACCCTAGGTATGTGATCCCATCGGGGCCCATTTTAGGCTTCTGGACACAAATGCATGGGGCTGACAGAGCTGATAGACAGGCAGCACCTCAGTTTTGGCCTGATTGATCTTCAGGCCTCAAAGTCCAGAGAACTGAGTTAATAAGTCCAACAAAGGGTCTGTCAATTAGGCACCATCTAACAGGAGAATGAGAGGATCATCTGCATATAAAAGGGTATGGTATTCTGAGTCTCCCATTAGTATCCCATGGAGGGATGGATGTGGGTGAATGGCTGTGGCCAGTGGCTCTATCACCATTATGAACAAAAGGGGTGAAAGGGGAAAGCCTTGTCGGGTGCCCCTCTCCACAAGGAATGGCTCATTTTTCAGGCTGTTGGTGAGTATCCGCACCACAGAGGATCTACAAAGCAGCTGTACCCAGTTAAGGAAAGTGACTCTGATTCCTGTGTTTTCCATGGTGGTAAGGAGGTAGTGTAATTCCAAGGAGTCAAAAGCCTTCTCAAAATAGACGGCAATTTCAGCTACTGGGCATGGGGATTGGTTGACAGTGTGGAGGATATTCATTAGTGCCCGGGTATGGTCCAAGCTCTTTCTGCCGTTCACAAAATGACTTGGGCCAGATGGATAAGGCTGGCAAGGTCCCCTTCCAGATGGGCATCTAGAATTGTTGCCAGCACCTTCATCTTAGCATTGATAAGGGAGATGGGTCAGTAGTTACCAGAGAGAGAGGGGTGTCCTTAGCTTTCTTAGGGAGTACAGTTATGACTGCTTAATGCAAGGATGGGGGAGGGGTGCCCAAAAGAAGGAAGGCTTGAAGTATGTCAAGGAGCATAGGGCATATTTCGTTGTTCACCTGTTGGTAAAAATGCACTGGGAAGCTGTCTCTCTGTGGAGACTTCCCTTTATTGAGGGTGAGAATGGCTCTTTTACTTCCTGGTGAGTACTGGGCTCGTCAAGCTGTGAAGCTACATTTGGTAGTATAACAGAAGTTGGCAAGTGTGATAGGAAGGCTGAGATTAATTTTTTGGAGGGTTAGACTGAGGAGGAGGAGAAAGCCTTGTAAAATCTGATTTATACCTTTGGTCACCAGCACGATTCCCTTAGAGTCTTGCAGGCTTGCTATATGTTGCTCGGCATGTCATTTCTTAATGCAGAAAGCTGGGAGCTGTCCAGTCCTTTCCCCATGGGTCTATGTGATAATGGTGAATACCTAAAGGCGATCACCGTTATCACTCAGTCAGAGTGCAAAGCACATTTTCGGCACTCTGACAACCCTGGTGCACCAGCACAATGGAACCAGGACATGTTTTAACTACTTTCTGTGGGGAGGGCTCTGCTCCCACACACACACACCTCGGGGCTTTCTCCCACCCGCACCCTCTACTTAAGGATTCTCAACTCAGAGGGGTGCATGTTGGGGGCAAAAGTAGTAAAATAAAAGTTTGGGCCGGGCACAATAAAAAATCGCACCAGCACCTGGACCCGAACCCAGTACCTCAGCCGCCCCAGCCATTTCCCATTCCCCAGTGCCATGACGCAGCTTGACCGATGATCTCAGCACCGCACCACCCCAACAGCCTCTCAGCCCCCAGCCCACGTTTCGCCATGCTTGCTGCCCCTGCAAAGATAATGTGATAGTGACATCCTGTCATCTAGTTCACCCACCCTCACTGTCGCCCTACCTGTCGGTTGCCGTGAGTGGTTTGCATGAGGAATGTGTCGCCGTAATGGATGGCACCATTCCTCATCTGCCCACTTCACGGGTTACCTTTTCCCACTCTTCCAATAAGCCTGTTGGGTGGGACACAATGCTAACTCTTCTTTTCTGGTTAGCAGTTCATTTAGTTTGATTCTGGTGCAGCAGAGTAGGGCATCCAGATCTTGCAGAGGTAGATTTGATTGCTTACATTGGTTTTCCAGGGTCTTAAGGTCAGCATCTCAAGCTCTTTGTTCTGCTTTCCTATGCTTCCTCCTGTGGGAGGCATGGCTGATGATAAGACCCCACATAATGGCCTTGTAGGCCCCTATAGTACTTCTCTTATTACCTCCTCCTTGTCATTGGTATCCCTGTAATGCTGCATTTCCCATTTAGCCCACTGCTAGAACTCCTGGTCCCTTAACAGGACAGGGTCTCAGTTCCATGAGTTAGAGCAGGGTTGTAAGGTGGACCACCCAAAACAGAATTATTGCTGGGAATGATTCAAGATGATAATGGGATGTATGTGGGAGCCCACTGACTGATGTGTAATGTGGGTGGAGGTAAACAACATGTCAGTTCTTCTTGATGTGGTATGTATTGCTGAGAAGTATGTATAGCACTGTCATGTTTTGTACATTATTAACAGTAAATTGTGCCTTTTTGTCTGTTTTGTTGTTATTATACTGTGTGATATGTAACTCCTCTATGTACTATGTAACTTGCACCTCTGTATAACTGTTTGGAAACTCCTATTGTACATCACAGTAAATGTATTTGTTTTTCTACCTGTTCCTTGATTTGTACTCTCCTGAGTCATGCCTGAAAATAGGCAGTTCTGTCTAGTGCACTTACCTGGTTACCAAAAGCAAATAAATAAATAGTCCCTGGTCGAATGGTGGTGCAGATGCCAGATACGAACATACGAGCGTGCCAACAGACCACCCACTGTATCTAAGTCTGCTCGCATGTGCAGTTAGCACCCCTAGTTTGCAGCTGCCCCACCCCCTCCCATTTGTCATACCACTGCCACCCCCACCTTCCCCACCCTCACTCTTCTCCCTGTTCCCTGTCCCATGCCCTTTTGAAACTGTTTACAGATTTACATAATACCACCCATTTTGGTAGGGCATTCCATTTTGCTACCACCCTCTCTGTGAAATAGTGTCTGTCCTCATTTCCTTGCTAAATCTTCCCCCTTCTATTCTTAGTGCACGCCTCCTGGTAACCCACCCCCTCCTTAAGTTAAAGACCCCATCTGCCCCATCCTTATTGATTCCCCTCAGATACTTGAATGTCTCTATCATGTCCCCCGTCCCTACTATCCTCCAAGGTGTACATATTCAGGTCTCTCAGTCTGATGTCATAGTCTGTCCCTTCCATTTCACATATCATATTTGTTTCCCTTCTCTGCACCCTCTCCAGTAGCCCCACAGCATGCTTAAGGTATGGCCTCCAAAACTGCACACAATACTCTAAGTGTGGCCTTATTAGTGACCTGTAGAGGGGCAAGATCACCGATCTTCGCCTGGATGAAAACCCCCTTGCTATGCACCTCAGCATTTTGTTCACTTTTGCAGCTGCTGTCCTACACTAGGCAGTGTTGTCCATGGCCCCTGTTATCATTACCCCTAGGTCCTTCTCATCCTCAGTGAACCTCAGCTTAACCCCTCCCAACCAGTATTCTCTCCTTGAGTTCTTCATCCCAAAGTGCATAACCTTACACTTCTTTGCATTGAACCCCAGCTGCCACCTCTCTGACCACTCCTCTAGCTTGCTTAGGTCCCCCTGAAGCTGCTTCCATCCTTCCTCTCCATTCACCACTGCTCCGATTTTGGTGTTGTCAGTGAACAGACTTATCTTGCTCACCACCCCATGTGCAATGTCTGATATGAAGAGCCCGAACAATACTGGCCCCAACACAGAGCCCTGTGGCACCCCACTCATCACTGGCCTTGGAGTTGAGAGCTCCTCTCTCACCACCACTCATTGCTGCCTCCCACTCAGCCAGCTTGTAATCCAGTTCATCATTTTTGCCCCTAACCCTACACCAGTTAGCTTCCGACCAAGCTGCCCATGAGGCACAGAATTGAAGGCCTTGCTGAAGTCCAAGTAAAGGACATCCACCGCATGACCCTTATCCAGCTCACCTGTCACCCAGTCATATTATATCAGCTTGGTTTGATAAGACTTTTCTGAAACAAACCCATGCTGCCTCACATCCTGGAGGCCATTGTCCTCCAGGTACGACACCATTCTTTCCTTTAGTATTGTCTCCATGAGCTTGCACACTATGGAGGTAAGACTTACTGGGCGATAATTACCAGGTTCATCCCTTGGTCCGCTCTTGTGTAATGGTACTATATGTGCCATCCTCCAGTCCAGTGGCACACATTCTGACTCCAGTGAGGTGTTGTACAGATCTGCCAGTGGCTCCGCCATCTCCCTCAGCACTCTGGGGTGGATACCATCAGTCCGTTGTGCCTTGTCAACCTTCATTGCCGTCAGTCCCTCTAGGATTTTACTTGACTCAATTTTAGGATGCTGGGATGCATAGGCAGGGGCATCACCAGCAGGAAAAGGGAGGTCATAATTCAGCTGTACAAGACACTAGTGAGGTCCCACCTGGAGTACAGTGTACAATTCTAGAGACCTTACTTATATAAAGACATAGACAGGGTAGAGAAGGTTCAGAGAAGGGCAACAAAGATGGTACATGGATTGCATCACAAGTCCTATGAGGACTGGTTGAAGGAACTGAATCTGTTCTCCCTGGAGGAGAGGAGGGAGAGAGGGGATATGATAGAGACATACAAGTATCTTACAGGGAGGAACAGGGTGCAGGAATACACTATTTTTATGGGAAAAAGATGTTCCAGGACTAGAGGGTATGGGATGAAGCTGGAGGGAGGACGATTCAGACGAAACGTGAGGAAGAATTTCTTCAAAGAATGGGTGATAGACAAGTGGAACACCCTGCGAGAGGAAGTGGTGAAGCTGAGACAATCACGGGATTTAAGAATGCATGGGATAGACATAAAGGAATTCTGGAGGTCAGGGGTAAGGGGCAACAGACTTCTAGGAAAACATAAACTGAACTTACAAGCTCAAATGGGCAGACTGGGTGGGCCATAGGCCCTTATCTGCCAACACTGTCTATGTATCTATGTATCTTCCATATGCTGTCTCCTCTCAACCTGTCCCCACCCTCCCAGCCCATGGTGGTAGTGGTTGTCACAAACATACTCAGCAGGTCAGGCCCTCTGCTCCCACAGTGCCAATCTCCAAGTACAGTCTTGTGAACAGTTAACAGAACAGGGTAACCCTCCTGTTTGTTTTGTGGGTTCAAATCAAACTTTGATCTCAAGTTCTGGAGGGATTCGAACTGTGAAGCTCTTGCTACCGTACCCAATGTACAGGCTCAGATAATTCTGCTCTTTGGGGGGGGCAGATATCATTTGCCTGTGGGCACCTAACCAGGCATACAAAATGAACCCTTAAAAATTCTATGAAAGACCTCAGAATAAATTCTTACCTTTTCCCAGTTTGGTAAAACCAGTAAGCTTTGTACAGTGTCAACTTTAACCATGTATGCTTCATTTATCAAGAAAAAGAATTTCAAAGGCACACCAAGTATTCTCTAAAGTAGAGGTTTACTTAGAAATAGATAAAAAATGTAAAATGTAAATACAGAACCATATATCACAAAAACATGCAACCGTTTAAAAGAACAAGGGTTAAAAAAAGTGCAAAATTCCTACCACCAGTCAATTAGAGTTATATATCTAATGTATCTCTTCTAATAGTGCTGATAGACAGATGTTGTCAAGAGCGTCCAAACATGTACATCTTTACAGGTCGCTCACAGCATTAATAAAACACTGTTTTGAGCCTACCTTTTCCATGATGTCACCCAGCTCCTCCTCTGTTTATTAAGCATTATACAATCAGGATATCATCACTCGGAAGGTAAATTAAATAAGGTTAATTTCTAAGTCCTTCTTTTATCCATGAGCAACATCCTGCTTTTACAGACGTCAGAGGAACTTTTATGACTTTCTTTAAATAACATCCCCTCTTTGATCGCAAGTAGCTCTTCTTCCCAGGACACATCAAAGAATCTTTTATGACTTCACACTAAAGCGTCATAACCTGCTCTCTTCCTCTAAACGTTATAAAAGTTTATGATTTCCCATCCTCACAGCTGGCAAGCTACAAACACCTAGATAAACAGGAGATCCTTAATTTAGTCTCTTTTAGGCTATAATTATCTCCTGGCCTTCCATGTAACACCTAGTAGCTAAAACCTGGGGTGGGGTGTCATTCCACAGGTTGTTTCAGCATGTCTCATGAGAGACACTCAATAACACATTTTTGTATTACAAAAATCATAGATTAATCAGAACCAGCTGTACAAGCATCACAATCCTCCCCACCTAGACTGAACTTGGGAGCTCTATCCCCTGCATGGGATGAGCTTCCCAAATCAGTTCACTCCTCATAGACACGAGACAAGCAATCTGAGTTCTGATTTTTAGCTCCAGCCCTAGGTAATATTGTCATATCATACCCTTGCAAAGCAAGACTCCATCTTAGCAATCTACCATTCGTCTTTCCCATTTGCTTCAGCCAAACCAGGGGGTTGTGGTCAGTCTATACCACAAAATGTTGCCCATACAAGTATGGCTGTAATATCTTTAGGGCACACACTATGGCAAGACACTCTTTTTTCACAATAGAGTATGCCTACTCCTTGGGAAGTAACTCCTTAGATACGCTACAGGGTGATCTTTCCCTTGACTGGATGTCTGACTCAGTACTGCCCCAATACCCATGTCCGAGGCATCAGTCTGAATTATAAAGGGTCTGCTATAGTCAGGACTTGTCAAAACAGGAACACTGCATATTGTCTCCTTCAGTCTGGTAAAGGCTTCTTCACAGGCTGGTCCCCAGGTAAGTTTCTTTGGCATCCTTTTCTTTCCCAGGTAAGTTAGGGGAGCAGCCAGGGCACTGTAATTGGGTACAAATATTCTATAGTACTCTTCTGTCCCAAGAAACCTCCTGATCTGCTTCTGCATTTCTGGTCTGGTCCACTCCCGAATTACCTCTATCTTTATTTGGTTAGGACAGAGCTATCCTCGGCCTACCACATGCCCGAGGTATGCCACTTCTCCCATGGCCACCTGTCACTTCCTGGATTTGACAGTGAGCCGGGCCCTCTGTATCCGACCCAGCACTTCCCTAAGGTGGGATAGGTGTTCCTTCCAGCTGGTGCTAATGATGGCAGTGTCATCCAGGTATGCCATGGCATACTCCTCAACACCATTTAACACCTGGTTCACCAACCTTTGGAAAGTGGCCAGGGCATTTTTCATTCTGAAAGGCATTACTTTAAATTCAAATAAGCCTATCGGAGTGATGAAGGCCGACCTCTCCCTAGCTCTGTCCATTAACTCTATCTGCCAATACCCCTTGGTCAGGGCAATGGTCATAAGGTAGGTTGCCCCCCCAACTTGTCCAGGAGTTCGTCTGTCTGGGGCATCGGGTGGGTGTCTGACTTTGAGACTGTATTCAGTCCAAGATAGTTCACACAGAAATGAGTAGAGCCATCTGGCTTGGGCACAAGGACTATGAGTGACGCCCAGGGGCTGTTGGATCTCTGGATTACCCCTAAATCCAGCATCTCCACCACTTCCCTCCTAATGTCCTTTTGGACAGTCTCTGACACCCGATATGCTGTCCACCATATGGGCGTCTGTGTCCCTGTCTCCACATTGTGAGTCACTAAGGGGATAGTCCAGGCTTGGTGCTAAACAATGGGGCAGAGTCTGCTAAAACCTCCCTTACTTCCTGGATCTTGTCCGGGGTCAGCTGGGGAGACAATTTAACTGCCTCCACAGAGGACTCCCACTTACTTTCTTCTAGCAAGTCCAGAAGGGGGTCTCCTTCATCCTTCTCCTCCTCAGGACTACACACTGCAAACACCATGTCAGCCCTATTTGCATATGGCTTCATCATGTTGACATGGTACATCCTTTCTGTCTGTCTTAGGTCAGGTAACTGTACAATATAGTTCATGTCATTTGCCTTCCTAACCACTTTGTACGGTCCTGGCCACTGAGCCTACAGCTTGTCTTTCCAGACCGTAATAAGGACCATGACGTCCTGACCCACAGTGTACGAGCAAGCTCTGGCTCTGAAGTTGTACCACACTTTTTGTTTCTGTTGGGCAGCTGTCGGGTTGCTCTGGGCTGTCCACATAAGCTCCTTCAGCCTTTCCCTAAACTTAAGGACATAATCCACTATGGGAGTTCCCTGGGTGGCATGCTTGCCTTCCCAGTCCTCCCAGATCAAGTCTAGTGGCCCACTTACCAGGCGTCCATATAAGAGTTTAAAGGGGGAAAATCCTGTCAACTCTTGGGGCACCTCCCTGTATGCAAACAACAGGTGGGGATGGTATTTCTCCCAGTCCATCCCATGCTGTTCAGCAAGTGCACTGAGCATTGACTTCAGGGTACCATTGAATCTTTCCACAAGCCCATTGGCTTGTGGGTGATACGGTGTTGTGCAATTCTGCTCCACCCCACACTTCTCCCATAAACATTTCATCAGGTCTGACATGAAGGGAAAGGGGAAATTGTTTAACCAGGAAAGGCACACTAAGCCAGAGCTTGTTTCCAGGTGTGACCTGGGAGCACAAGGAAGTTAAGTGACTTGCTCAGGGTCACACAGTATGCAAGTGGAAGCTGTGGGATTCAAACCCAGGTCTTGTCTGTTGGATGTCACCAGAATTGCAGCTCAGAGCCTTAGACCACTGCGCTATACTGCCTCTAAAGGATCCCCCTCGATCAGTGATAACCTCCTGCGGAAACCCAACATGGGAGAAAATCTCAAGTAAGGCACTTTGTCTGTCCTCAGTGAGGCTAGGGCAACTGCCTCTGGGTACAGAGTGGCATAATCCACCACAGTCAGGATGAATCTCTTCCCTGAGGAGCTGGGGGTATTTAAAGGCCCCACAATATCCATTCCCACCCTTTGGAATGGCTCCTCCACTATGGGCAATGGAATCAGGGCAGCTTGGATTTTCTTGCCCGCCTTTCCTATTTCTTGGCACCGGTGACAAGACCTGCAGTACTCCTTCACCTGCTGGGTGAAGTTAGGCCAATAGAAATTCGGGCCAACTGCTGTGTAGTTAGCGTGATTCTCAGGTAACCAGACAAGGTATATCATGTGCAATCTTGAGCAACTTCCCTTGATCGGGCCAAACGCCACCTCGCCTCTGCGGCAGTGGCTGTAGAATCCAGCCAGCTGCACGCCCTTGACTGCCTGCATCAGAGCCTTCTGAACAGGCTCCAAAAGCCCTTGATCAGGCCGAGCACCACCTCACCTCTGCGGCAGTGGCTGGAGAAGCCAACCGTGTGCCCTTTGACTGTCCACATCAGAGTCTTCTGAACAGGCTCCAAAAGCCCTTGATCTGGCCAAACACCACCTCACCTCTGTGGCAGTGACTGGAGAAGCCAGCCGGCCGCACCCCCTTTGACTGCCCACATCGGAGCCTTCTGAACAGGCTCCAAAAGCCCTTGATCAGGCCAAACGCCACCTCGTCTTTCTGGCAGCAGCTGGAGAAGTCAGCCAGCTGCGCACCCTTTGACTGCCCACATCGGAGCCTTCTGAACAGGTTCCAAAAGCCCTTGATTTGGCCGAACGTCACCTTGCCTCTGTGGCAGTGGCTGGAGAAGCCAGCAGGCTGTGCTCCCCTTGACTGCCCACATCGGAGCCTTCTGAACAGGGTAAGCCCTCAGACTGCCTCGGGGAGCTACATTGGAGCCCTGATTGGCTGAAGCCTGTTCCAGAATGTGGACGATTGGCTACTGCTGTACGGCTTTTGCTGTGATTGGCCACCAGGGGATTTGTCTTTCCCCGGCTCTTCTCCGCTCACTCTTTTGCCAGCTGTCTGTCTAATTTGACCATATTTGCTATGTAGAATGTTTTACAAGGTGTTTAGACATTAAGAAAAGCTGGGGATTTGTGGAAACTGTTGCTTAGACTGCAAGAAAACTGGGGATTTGTGGAAACTGTTTTTATTTTTTTTGCATAGCCTGTGCTTATTTATTTATTTTATTTAGCTTTTGTTGACCGGGTAAGTGCACTAGACAAATCCTGCCTATTTTCAGGCATGACCTGGGGAAGGGGGATACAGATGAATGGCAACTGACCTTGAACCAGATTAAGCTGTTGGTGGTATTTTGAGTGAATGAGGGAAATTTAGCCAGGACACTGGGGAAATTCCCCTAC
This sequence comes from Neoceratodus forsteri, assembly GCA_016271365.2. Taxonomy (NCBI): domain Eukaryota; kingdom Metazoa; phylum Chordata; order Ceratodontiformes; family Ceratodontidae; genus Neoceratodus; species Neoceratodus forsteri. The sequence goes on along the minus strand of CM028136.1, from coordinate 126,197,590 downwards.
TCTTTTTGATAAGTGCCATGTGATCTTTAACATCCACCTGAACTACCACCAATCCAGGCAGATGGGACCTCGGTTTAACGTCTCATCTGAAAGATGGCACCTCAGAAGTGCAGCACCCCCCTCATGATAGATGTGGGAACTGAACCCACAGCCCTCTGATCTCCCGGCGTCAGAGGCGAGTGTGCTACCTACTGAGCCACTGACACTGCTTAGCGCAATTGCCAAATTGTTCTCTCTTTTCTTTGCTTTTTCTGTCTTAGCAGGTGCACTAGGAAAGGAAGGCAATCTCCTTCCACTCCAGTTTTGGCTGAATCAACTTTCCCGGGCTACAGCGGCACCAGTCTCAATCGACTTGCCATCTGGACACCTGCACAAACCCCACCCTGCTATCTCTCCCTTTCCCATTGTGTGCACTGTGCTCCCACCCCCCCAATTTAACTTTCTTTGTCCTGCCTGCATTTAAACTAATCCCCTGTCCTGTCTCTTTCAGCTCCAAAACACCTTGATCGGGCCGAATGCCACCTCGCCTCTGCGGCAAAGGCTGGAGAATCCAGCTGGCCATGCGCCCTTTGACTGCCCGCATCCGAGCCTTCTGAACAGGGTAAGTCCTCAGACTGCCTCTGGGAGCTACATTGGAGGCCTGATTGGCTGAAGCCTGCTCCAGAATGTGGACGATTGGCTACTGCCATACGGCTTTTGCTGTGATTGGCTAGCAGGGGATTTGTCTCTCCTCCACTCGCTCTTTTGCCAGCTCTCTGTTTTTGGTCCCACAACACCTGCCCCAACCCTGGCCTCTATTAAATGCTCTTTCCTCAAAAGCTGGGCCAATCCCCCTAAGCTGTCATTGGTTGATGCTCACTGGCTTTACCCAACTGCTGTTTTCTTCTCTCTCTCTAGCCAGTCCTGCTTTCCAAAATTAACTCCCTCCACCCTGGTTTTTGCTTCATTACCATTGCTCTTTGACAGTGGTTCAGCATTTCAACAATGCCTCAAAAGGATTCCTTCCTGGTTGTATGCTGTATTCTGTCATCCTACGTAGTACACTACACCCCAGTTGCCCACTTACACCAAGGTCAGTCTCCCTTTTAGAGGGCTACATGACTCGGCAATCGCAGAACATCACATGGCACTACACCATGGGGACATCCACCCCCCTGCCCACTTAACCATGTGCCAAGCAGTACACAGCACATGGAGCAGAGCACCTCTGAACCTGATGGTCAAACCTCTAATACTTGTGCTCTCTATAACAAATTATCCTAGTGGCCAGGTCTTAACAACAGCAAAAAATAACTATTCTAAACGAAATAAAATGCATTTACTGTCTAGACTAATCCATCTCCTCAGGAAACTGCTATTGCTTCTCCTACTTTGTTCTGGAAATGTTGAGCTAAATCCAGGCCCCACCCACCTCTCTGATCACCCCTGATGCTTCCCCTCAATATAAGGGTATGAGCTTCCTCCACATGAACGTCCGTAGCTTGATTAAAAAGCTCCACCTGATCGAAACTTAGATTCTTCATGGATCACCTGACTTCTTTATGATCTTGGAATCCTGGCTTAGATCCATAACCCCAGACAAAGCCGTTAACATGCCAGGCTACAGCACCTTCCGATGTGATAGACTAACCTGGGGAAGGGGGTCTTAATCTATGCTAAGAGTAAATTCTCTGTCTCAGTTGTAGACTGCACATCCAAAGCTAATGAATTTGAATGCCTAGCTTTAAAGCTAACACTTGCCAATGACAAGGAGCTCCTCATTGCCGCATGCTATCGACCACCCTCTGGCGGCACAGCCCTCTTACCTCATTTGCAAGGCTTGTTTGACTCAACAAACTCAGAGTGCATTCTTATGGGGGACTTCAACCTTAATTGGAATGATGACAGTTCAAAGAAGCTTAAAGACCTCTGTGACACATGTGGGCTGTCACAACTAACCTCTGCACCCACTAGACCTAACAGACTTAACACTAATTGAAGCACCCTGCTGGACCTCATGCTAGTTAATAAACCACACAATATTACCCACACCGGGGTGTTCTTCAATGATAAAAATGATCACTGTGCCGTAGCCTGTATTAGACACTCTCCTCAGGTAAAGTCAGCCCCCAATACTATATTGAAGAAATGCTTGAAAAGTTTCTGTCTAATTACATTCCTGCAGGATCTGGGCAATTTTGTTTGGCAGGACTTTAACCTAGCCCCATCTGTCAATGAGGCTTTCAACATCTTCCACAAACTACTTAAAGAATTGCTAGACAAACATGCCCCCCCAAGGCTCTTCAAGTCCAAAAACAGACCACCTGGCTGGTTCTCCCCTTTACTGAAGAAAGCTCTTAAGGATAGAGACCACCTTTGGAAAAAAGCCAGGATATCTCATTCAGAAGCCGATTGGCTCATGTTTCGTGCCCCCAGAAACGCCTGCACCAAACTTATTAGATCTGAAAAAACTACCTTTTTCCTAGCAGTGTTGGAAGATAACAAGTACAACACTGCCAAGTTTTGGAACATCCTCAAAGAGGTTGAAGGCCACACCACTGTAGCCTCCCTCCCCACCAAAATAATGTCTGAGGACAATGTCTTCACTGACAAAGCTGAGATCCTAAAACACCTTAATGATCATTTCGCTACTGCAAGGCTAGCCTTCGACACCTCCCCAATCAACAAACTGCGTCCACACAGGGATTCCACTGTTGTCACTAGACCCAAATCTAACTCCATTCAGTGCCACTCTGCTACCTTCAGCTTCCGACCTGTTACCTTCAAGCAGGTTGAGGACCTTCTATTGGCGCTGGATACAAAAAAGAGTGCTGGTGCAGACAAAGTCAACCCCTTTTTCCTAAAAATTGGTTTCCGTTTCCTGACCACCCCCATTATCCATCTATTTAACTCATCCCTTATGCAATGCACGCTACCCAACCTATGGAAAACTGCACACATCATCCCCTTGTTTAAATCCGGGGACCCAAGTGACATGAATAACTACTGGCCAATCTCCTTACTACCAACTCTCTCAAAATTACTTGGAAAAAAGTGTTAACATCCAAATTAGGGAGCACCTGGACTCACAGAATCTGCTAAATGCCTCTTAATTGGGCTTTAGAGCTAAGCACAGCACGGTTTCTGCCCTTACCAAAGTTACCACAGATTGACAGACAGGCTTAGACTCCAAGAAGCATGTGTTTGCTCTCTTCCTCAACCTCAGCAAAGCATTCGACATGGTGGACCACAATATTATGCTTAATGCTTTCAGTGACATTGGCCTTGACAGTGCCACCATTAAATGGTTCACCTGCTACCTTACTAGCAGACACCAGCAAGTCAAAGCTCAGGTGACCTGTCTCCTTTGAAACCATTGCTACGAGGTGTCCCACAAGGCTCCATTCTGGGCCCAATCCTATTTACAATCTACATCAACAATCTTGACTCAAATCTGCGTACAGCTAATGTTCACCTATTTGCAGACAACACTGTCCTCTACACTGTCAACCCCACTCTGGACTTGGCATTTGAGGACCTACATTTTATTTCTCTACAGCATAATCTAATTAAACATAAGCTCCTACTCAACGCTAAAAAAAATAAAGCTATAATTATCTCACCCAAGGCAGCCCCTGGCCCCTCCAGCAATCACAAGATCCAAACTCTGCTGGCTGAAACACTTGAAACTGTGGACAACTTTAAATATCTGGGGTTCTGGCTGAATAATAAACTCAACTTTCTATTTCACCTGAATGAGGTCACCAAAAAACTAAGACAATGCTTAGGCATATTCTACCACATCAAAAACATCCTAACCAGAGATGACAGAAAGAGGCTAGTGCACTCTACATTCATGTCTCTCCTGGACTATGCCGATTTCCTGTACGATAACTGTCCCTCCTCAGCGCTTAGTAAGCTTGACACCCTCTACCACTGGGCCTTGAGGTTCATCCTGAATCTAACTTCTTGCACTCATCATTGCCTGCTCTACCATGAGCTGGGATGGTCTTCTCTCCCCACAAGGAGGAAAAGAAATGCTCTTCTCTGGCTCTACAGAACACTGTTAGATAGGCTTCCAGCATACATCTCAAGCCTCTTCGAGCGTGCCAAGGGTGCTTATGGTTTGCAACGCTTCTCCCTACTTTGCCTTCAGACACCAAGAGTTAAAACATCCTATGGCTTGACGGCAATCACTTTCTCCTTCCCTTCCCTATGGAATGCCATGCAAAACTCTTTAAAACTTTATACCCTGCCCGGGTCATTCACCTTCAAAGCAAAGATAACTAAATACCCGAAAGATACATGTAACTGCTTTAGGTGACGTAACTTCCGCAACCTCCAATACTTTTTGCATTTACTCTGGCACTTAGATCGCCTAATTCCCTAGCTAGGGAGTTGCCAGTACTTGCCCTTCTCTTCTCTTCTCCTGTTCCTCACTCTTTCTCTCCCTCTGTCGTTCTGTCTCTCACTCACTCTCCCTCTTCTCTCTCTCTCTCTCTCTCTGTTTCCCACTCCCTTTCCCTCTCTCTCTGTCTCTCTCCTTCCCCTCTTCACTCTCTCATTCATTTCTCCCCCTCTCCCTCACTCTCCCTCCCTCCCCTCTCTCTTGTTTTCTTTCTTGCTCCTCCCCTCTGTCCCTCTCTCTCTTATTCTCCTTCCCTCTCTCTCTCTCTCACTCTTGTCTACCCTTCTCTGGCCTGGTGTGTGTGTGTGTATATATGTGTATGTATATATATATATATATATATATATATATATATATATATATATATATATATATGCAAATAATTCTTATTGTGATGTCTTTGCTAACTGCATGTATTATGACATCTGCATTCTTATGATATATTCGATCTACTTATGTGCTCCTGTGATTGTCTACCTGTGTCTGTCTACTGTTGATGTCCAGGACCACTTTGAAAATGAGCTTGCTCAATGGTGTCTACGCCCGAATAAATAAAGTTGATTGATTGATACCCCTGGGGAACAACAAGCTGCCTACCTAGCACCCCTCCCTCTGTCTGCACAGCCTGAGTATACATCAGTCCATTTTCCCAGTATGCCTTATGTCTGCCGTCACCTCCCTGTGCCCCATCAGAGTCTGCCCTAGCCCTCAGCTTCTCTAGACTAGGGTCACTTCTCTGAGCACCTGCAAACCCGTCACACATTCCCAAGGCATGGGACAGGTCCCCTTCAGTCACTAAATTAGGGTCCCTAGCACTAGCATCAGAGCCCTCAGGATTACTGTCAATCCCAACCCTCTGACAATGAGTCACCCCTCCCTCTTCGGAGTAACCCTCCATAGCTGCATGGTTAACTGCTACTGGGGAAATTTCTACCCCATTTTCATTCATCTCCCCATCTGTAGAAACAGGCTGGGGAACCAGTCTCTCAGTGGTTTCCACAATGGCTTCTGTGGGGTTCAGGGAACTACAATTTCCCCTTGCTGCTTGGCTAGGGGTAACTGTACACACCATCCCTTGTTTGAGATTGTTTCCCAGGATTACATCCACTGCTAAGATTTTGGCTACAGCCACCTGTTGCACAGTTTCCCCTGTTTCACCCCAGTCTAGGAGAACACTAGTGAGGGGCAATGTTTTTGCCTCAACAGTAAAGTCCTGTACAGTGACGTATTTATTGAGTATAAGCTGACCAGGGTCTACTAGATCCCTCTTTACCAAGGTCAAGGATGCCCTTATATCCCTTAACCCTTGTGTCTCTACACCATTCACCATGACTGGGTGCATGTGTTCCCTCATGTTCACTGGCATGCTTCCAGGGACACAGAAACAACACACTTCTTTCCTAGCACCACCTTGAGTATTATTGCTCATCCGTTTGGGACACTGTCTGGCAATTTGCCCAGTTTCTTTGCACAAACAACATTCATTTCTTCTCTCAGAGAAATCTTTTCACTGAAACCTGGGGCTAACTGGTTTTGGTGGAGGCAGTGAGGTGTTTTAGCTGCCCTGAAGGCACGCTTTTCCCTTTCTGCACTGCCACGCCCTCCCCATTCGCTCTCAGAGCATGTCTGCTCTTGGCATTGCAGTCCAAGAGTTCAACAGCCTCTTGCACTGTTTTGGAATCCCAGTCCTCCAGCCAGATTTTCAGCTCTGCTGGGCATGTCCAGAAAAACTGTTCTAACAAAATCACATTTTCAGTTTTATCAACAGAGTTTGCTTCAATTCCTTCCCACCAACGTTTTGAAAACTGACATTGTTTCATGGCTAGCTCCTCATAGCTCATGTCAGGGCTTCTCCTGAGCTTACAGAATTTAGCTCTGTATGATTCAGCAGTTAATTCAAATTTCTTTAACAATGCAGCTTTAAGTTTGCTGTAATCAACACTGTCCTCATTGTCCATTTGACCCAATGCATCCCGAGTTTTTCCGGTAAGTAGCGGGGATAGCTGGAAGCTCCAGGACTCCCTAGGAATTTTAGCCTGAACACAAACTTTTTCAAAATAATTTAAAAATGCATCCATATCCTCCCCCTCTTTAAATTCAGCTGTCAAGTTGGAATTCAATTTGTAACACAGTCCTGTAATCCCAGTTAAATCCAAGCCACTTACCTGCTCTGGTGCTGGTGGTTGGAGCCATAGCTTCTCCAGTTCATGTTGCCTCTGGTGCTCACTCTCCTCACGATCCACCTTCCAATGTTCATGGTCCCTCTCCCTCTGGAACTCCAGCTCCATTCTGCGCAATTCAATTTGCAGCCTGAGTACTTCTGGATACAGGATACTGGTGACCTTCCCCTGCTGCTGTGGCCCTTTGCTGACAGTGGTCCTGTTGCCCTCCTCATCAGATCTGGACACTGCACTGGCCACTAGCCCTGCCACACTCAAGGTTGGGTCCTTTTCAGTCACTGTCTGTGACTTGATGCTCTGGGTATCTGCTACCATCAGGGCATCCACGAGGTCCTGTTTGCTGGCTTTCACTTCGATTGGGACTCCTCTGTCCCCGCACAACTGGTTTAAGTAGTCTACAGTGTGCCTGCTGTAGTTGGAAGCCATCTTCTTCCCTAACTATGGCTACTCTGACTTCCACGTTAGAAAAAAAATGAAACAGGTAGGAACTTGACTGTACATCAAGTGATATAGTTCTGTCTCCCTTTTTAAAAATAAATCACTGCCTTTTTCTTTCTTTGCAAGTGAGCTGATGGTCTCAAGCTGACACACTGAACAATAGAAGCTTGTAATACTAAAGTTATGCCACCGCTGCCAACCAATCTATCAAAAACCCACTCAGCAGGTCAGGCCCCCTGCTCTGACAGTGCCAACCTCTGAGCGCAGTCATGTGAACAGTTAACAGAACAAGGAAACCCTCCTGTCTGTTTTGCTGGTTTAAATCAAACTTTGGTCTCAAGTTCTGGCGGAATTCAAACTGTGAACCTCTTGCTAGCATACCCAATGTACAGACTCAGATAATTCTGCTTTTCGGGGGGGGGGGCAGATATCTTTTGCCTATGGGCACCTAACCAGGTGTACAAAATGAACCCTAAAAACTCTATGAAAGACCTCAGAATAAATTCTTACCTTTTTCCAGTTTGGTAAAACCAGTAAGCTTTGTACAGTGTTAACTTTAACCATGTATGCTTCATTTATCAAGAAAAAGAATTTCAAAGGCACACCAAGTATTCTCTAAAGTAGAGGTTTACTTAAAAATAGATAAAAAAAGTACAATGTAAATACAGAACCATGTATCACAAAAACATACAATCATTTAAAAGAACAAGGGTTAAAAAAAAGTGCAAAATTCCTACCACCAGACAATTAGACTTATATATCGAATGTATCTGTTCTAATAGTGCTAATAGACAGACGTTGTCAGGAGCGTCCAAACATGTGTGTCTTTACAGGTCACTCACAGCATAATTAAAACACTGTCCTGAGCCTGCCTTTCCCATGATGTCACCCAGCTCCTCCTCTGTTTATTAAAAATTATACAACCAGGATGTCATCACTCAGAAGGTAAATTAAATAAGGTTAATTTCTAAGTCCTTCTTTCATCCATGAGCAACATCCTGCTTTTACAGACATCAGAGGAACATTTTTGACTTTCTTTAAATAACATCCCCTCTTTCATCTCAAGTAGATCTTCCCAGGACACATCAAAGAATCTTTTATGACTTCACACTAAAGCATCATAACCTGCTCTCTTCCTCTAAACGTTACTAAAGTTTATGATTTCCCATCCTAGCAGCTGGCAAGTTACATATAAGCTAGATAAACAGGAGATCCTTAATTTAGTCTCTTCTAGCCTGTAATTATCTCCTGGCCTTCCAGGTAACACCTAGTAGCTAAAACCTGGGATGGGGGTGTCATTCCACAGGCTGTTTCAGCATGTCTCATGAGACACACTTAATAACACATTTTTATATTACAATAAGCATAGATTAATCAGAACCAGCTGTACAAGCATCATAGCGGTCCCCCCTTTTCTTCCGTGAACACTGAGCAAAAGTATTCATTCAGTGCTTCTGCCTGCTCCTCACTCTTTTCCATCCACTCCCCGCCCCTTTTTATCCTCACTATTGTCTCCTTGCACTTCCTTTTCTCCCTGATGTATCTTAAAAAGCGTTTCTCCTCCCCGTTAATTCCCTGTGCTAATCTCAGCTCCTCTGGGCCTTGGCTTCTCTCACTTTTCTGGTCATCTCCCTAGACAGTCTTGCATACTCCTCCCTGTCCACTTCCTTCACTGTCCTTCTATACCTCTGGTGCACCTCTCATTTTGCTCTCACCACCTATACTACCTCGCTGTTCAACCAGCATGGTTTTCATGCTCTGCTCCTCTTACTCAATGTCTTGGTGCAGGCTTCTGTTGTCTCTGTAATCCCCCATTTAATAATATCCCATTTCTGCTCTGCATCCATCTCCTGCCTTATGCCGTCTAGTTTCCCTTTCAGTACTTCCTGCATCCTCCCAAAGTCTGCCCCCCTGAAGTTTACTTCCTGAGTAACTGATTTCTCTGGTACCCCACAGATCGTGATGTTAAACCACACCATTTGATGATCGCTGTCAGCTTGTGGGTCCTCCACTTTTATTTCCCTTACTGCCTCCCTATTCGACAACACCAGATCTAAAGTGTTCTTTAACCTAGTAGGTACACTAACCAGCTGTGTCAGGAGACCCTCCTGGATTGCATTCAGGAGCACTTGCTCCCTACCAGTGGAGGTGACTGGAATGCTCCAGTCAACTCCTGGCAAGTTGAAATCCCCCATGATAACCACTTTCCCTTTTCTACATACCTTTCTGATTTGTCCTGTTAATTCCCTGTCAAGTTCCTCAGACTGGGACGGTGGCCTGTATACCACGCCAAGCCTCAGTTTCCTACCCCTTGATTCTAGGAGCTGCAGCCAAATTGCTTCTGTTCTCCTTTCTTCCCCCTCATCCCTTGTGCATTTGATCCCGTCCCACACATAGACTGCCACCCCACCACCCCTCCCTTCCTTCTGGTCCTTCCAGTATACTTTGTATCCTGGGGTTTCCAGATCCCAGTCCTGGTGCTCAGTTGCCCACATTTCTGGGACAGCTACAATGTCCACTCTCCACACTCCTAAAAGTGCCTGTAGCTCAGCAGACTTGTTGCCTAAGCTTCTTTCATTCAGCGAGACCACCCTCCATCCTGCCCCTTTCCCTTCATAGGCCTCCATTTTCTTCCTTCTACTCCCTCCTTTTTCAGCCACCCTGAGTCCTTCCCTGCTAGCTTGGGGGGTAGGCTCCACTCTATCTGATCCCTGCCTACCTGCTGTCCACTTGCCACCCCCATCTAGTTTAAATCCACCTTTGTCACAATATATCTCCCCAGTCTTTGCTTTAATACCTCCTTCCCCTCTCCACTCAGGTGCAGCCTATCCCTTGCAAACAGATTGCTATTATCCCAGGTACTGCCCCAGCCACCCACAACCCCATATCCCTTAGTTTGACACCATTCTACCAACCATGTGTTCAACTCCCTAATCCTCTCCTTTCTCACTGTGCTTGTGCAGGGTACTGGGAGCATTTTAGAGAATGCCACAGACTCCCCAGTCTCCTCACACAACCTTCCCACTTCCTCAGTCCTCTCCTTTTTCACCTCCACCATTTCCCCCACTAGGTCATTTGTCCCCACATGTACCACAATGTGCGATTTCCTCCAACTTCTCCTTACGTACCTTAGGATTGCCTGTCCTGCATTGTCTGCCTTTAATCCTGGTATGGACTCCACCCATATCTGACTATGCCTCTCCCCCTTGCTGCCCCATCTGATCCCCTTGAGTATGGAGTCCCCCAACACTAGTACACTGCCCTCCTCTTTCCTTGTGCCTGTTGTCACCCCCCCACCCAGGTTCTCATTTCTGGGGCCACTCAAAACAATGCTTTTACAGTTTGTCCCAGTGTCTTCCCCCCTGCCTTTCTCAATTGAGACTCCTCCCCCTCCTCCTATTTGACTGCCAACCTTCCGCTCCCTCCTCACCTCTCCGAGAATTATCCCTCCCCCTGCCATGCCATACTCAGCCTCTCCACTAGTAACGCCCCTCTCTCCTTTCTCTTTGTGAGTACTATCCCTTGTACAATCTCCTTCTGTGTCCTCTTTCCCATGTGTTGCTAGTACAACAAACATGTTCCCTCCTCCCTTTGCCTTATGTGTGTTTCCTCCTCCCTCCTGCCTACTGTTGCTCCTCTTTTTCTAGGTCCTACTAGAGTCCACCCTTCATCAACTGGCTTCCTGTCTACTGTGCCTCCTCCCCTGACCTCTCCCTTGCCCCACTGTTCCTTCTCTGTGGTGCCCCCACAATACTCTCAGATGTCAACCCTTCTACTGATGCAGTCCTCACCTCCCCCTTCAACCTCCCCAGCTCTCTGCCAAGCCACTGAATCTCTTCCTCAAGCCTCCTTAGCCTGTGGCATATTGGACACCCTCCCAGCCTCCACAGTATTTTCATCTGCATTGCTGCCCCACAACCATTGCACCCTACAATCCTACTCATGGTCCACACTACCTATACGGCCTCTCAACACCACTCTCCATACAGCAAGCAGAATTAACTAATTCTAGGCCAGCCCCTAACAGAAATTGTTATCCTAAATGCCCTTGCATGCAGCATAAGACAGTCAACTACAGTACTAACTGGAAACCACAATCCTACTCATAAGGAGTATAGATCTACTCACATGTTTTGTCTTTTTATATGTCCTTAAGACTTAGCTCATATGGTTGTTCCTTGTTTCCTCCTTCCTGGCCTCTTCTGAGGGCTCAGATCAGTTTGCAGCTCCCCAAGCTCCTCCCTCACAATCTTCAAACCTAACTCCCAGTGGTATTTCAGTATTTAAGTCATTCCAGCCACAGAAGCCTTTAAGCTAAATTCTACTTTAAGCTAAATTAATAAGAAAATAAAGCAATATCAAAACTTACAAAAATCCTCTACACATTAACTCCCTCAACAGCAAGTAGGATTAACTAATCCTTCTCTCCTGTAGCTTAAAAACAATAGCAAAGCTTACCAAAATCTTCTCCACAGCCAGCAAGCAGACTTAACCAATCCTTTTCCTCACTGAGTGTGTGTTCATGCATTAGCTGTGCTAATGCCTGGCGGTTCCTTACATGTGACTCCTGCAATATCCCACTTTGATCCATATAGTGCATGATTCCATCATACTATTAAAGCCCCGGCCCATCAAAATTAGAGTAGAGGCATAACTGAAGTTAGCCAGCTCCTGACAAAAGGTGCAGCAGCTGAGGGTCATCTTTATTGGGGCCATAGATTTTGGCTGCCATGAGGTGCCCCTGTGGTGTGGAAATTTTGGCTAACAACCACTGGCCTGCATTGTCCATTTTGAAGCAAGTGATGGACTAGCCTAGGGCCTTATGCAGTAGAATAGAGACCCCCTCTTTACTGTTGGGGAAGGGCTATGAGCTTCTGACCCCATCCAATCTTTCTGATGCTTGAAAAATTCTTAGTCATTTACTTTAGTTTTCTGGAGAAACACTATATGGGGTTTCAGACATTTAAGGTGTGAGATGACCTTTTTCTGCTTTATGGGTGAATTGAGGCCTCTCACATTCAAAGTTATGGCCTGCATGTGAGCTATATCACTTAGATGGTGGTTATACATACTGTATGTGCAGACAGAGGGGAAGGTTCTGCATTTAAGTACTGTGCTGTGGTGCTGCAACCATTGCACATGTCCCTCCTATCTCCACTCGGAGACCTTAGGTAAGGCATACCATGACAGGGTAGATAGTGTCCAGGTCCACAACTGGATGAGGGGGATACGGCTGGCCCTTGGTTCTCCTCCTTTCCCTACATGCTCTGATTCATATGGTAAGCTAGATCCCACTCTAGTCTTAAGACCTGTAGAGTTACAGCAAACAAATAACAATATTATATAAAAATAACAATATATTTCAAAACTTTGTGTAAACTGCAAACTGGACACAATGATTAAATAGAAAAACATGAAAGTCTCCTATGCCATGCAGGCTTTTAAATTCACAGCACTATAAGCAGTGTGCCAAGTGCAGGGATCAGCCAGATGGGTAATGTGGTTCCTGTTCACATCATCAGCCCAGTGGAATATGATCAGGTCAATGGAGACGACAGAGTAGGAGACCTATGGGGCCTCTTGGCAGTTGAATGGGAGGGTCAGGAGATATGCAGTTAAGCTCTCTCTTGGTGATTTGTCCTCTCATTAACAGGGCCCATGGAGAAGACTATACCTCTGTAAGCAGTATTGGCCTGCACTCTTTGGGGGGTGCTGAGTACAGTACCAGCAATACTAAGAGTCTTTCAGTATAAAAGACAAGGGCATACATTGCCCAATGTTTGGTACACTAGTGTGCCTAACTAATCCTAAAGCTGGCTAATGAGATTAGATGTTCCCAACTAAGAAGTGAAGAGGGGTGAAAAGCGTTAGCCTCCATGGCTAGTTGCAGTGTGCAGGAATGATCCAGTGATACTCAGGGCTCTGAGGGGAGGTGCCATGCCTTGTTAGAGTGTGCTCTAGGTGAGTGCAGAGGCAGCACCAGAATGCCAGAGATCTGGAATGATGGGGCATGGAGCTTTGTAAAAGATCAGAAGCTGCATTATCTTGAACAATATTGGGTAGCTGCCCTTCCCCAGTTGGTGACAGCGAAGCAGAGGTGGTAACATGTGGGTTCAGCATTTAGGCAACCCAGGATGGTCATGTATTCCCACCCCACAAACCCTCCCTGCCATGGCTAACTTAGTAATCAGAAAAACAGAAGCAAGTAGTTGAATATTTGTGCCCCTTGGAAGACCCATAGATTACCTTTGCAAGCAGGTAATGCCCAAAGAATAAATGGAAACAAGAAAAAGAAATTAAGACAAAACAGCATGCATGTCTCTTAAAATGGTCCAGCCATAGGACCAGAGGGCTCTTAACATTTTACAGAAAATACCTAGAAGTCCATATCAGGTGGGGACCACCATACATGTCCCCTTTAAGATTGGACCCAGACTAGATAGTGTATTTTGCGATTGGGCTGATTCTGTTCTGATGCATAGAGCCATGTCATCAAACACTATAGAAGTAGGGCAACTACACAGGTTGGAGAGAGTTCAGGCAGCAAGTAGCAAACCATGGCAGACTTCATTTTCGTGGAGCCAAGGAAACAGTCTTGGGAGGGTCCTTGAGGCTTGCTGTGGTCTAGTGTTTTTTGGCTTCATTCACACTGGAGGATTCTCCTGAGAGTAGAGTAGTTACTGTGGCCACTAGGCTGATGACTTCAGCCCCCAGGATTTCGGCCTGCTTACAGGATCTGCCTTCAGCACCTAGGGGACTGATGAGGAGAAGGGACATCATCTGGTTCTTGAGGGGATTGCATCAAAGGACCATATCAGTCAGAGCTTAGCAATGCTGAGTGCATCTCTGAGGAAGCAATTGAGTCCCAGCTGCCACTGTGACTCCTACGAGTCCTGGTCTCCTTTTTGCTGTGGCCTCCTTTCTGTTTCATTTTTTTTGTGCTGTCACCCTCTAAACTCAGCCCCCAGCTTTCCACTGGCTCCTCTCACCCCCCCAGGACTTACTTCAACCAACGATACTTCCGGGTTTGTCCCCCAGGGTGGGTGTGCCAAGCAAGCATGCCCCCCAGTGGAGATTCATCTAGGTACCTGCAACCCAATGGCTACTGGTAGAACTCCCTGGTTTGGCTATGCTGATGGACAACTGGTCTAGGATGACGCCAGTGGTTATGGTGGACACAAGGGACCAGGGAGCAAGGCATTATTTATGGGGCTGGTGGTTTTTCTTTACAGGTGTTTCAGAGGGCAGTGTAGCGTGCAATGACATAGTGCGTAGAGTGCAACATCAGACAAGCCTCCCTAACTACTCAGCTGTGATGCCATTCCCCCTGGACTCCACAAGGGCTACCCCATCCTCCCCCATTGAGGAGGAGAGCAGTGCCTGAAAGTCTCAATCCTCCTCCCCTCAGCTGACTTTCTGACACCTCTGGTCTGTTCTCAAACCTGGGGCATTGGCTTTGTAGATGGAAGACCAACTACTGCACGGGCAAGCCGGATCCTTTGTGTTTCTTGTGCCTTTATCCTTTTGGAGAGGGATAATATGGGTCCAGATTACTGGGAAAGAATGCATGGGAGGGCCAAAAGTCTAGTGAAGTGGGGAAGGCCCCTCGGTTATCAGTACTATGTCAAAGGTTTGGCTGCAATCCCCCTTCTGATCTACCTGGGTAGCTGGCGGCTCAGGCTCACTTGTGGCCATGCCCAAGAAGTATACTACTCAGCTGCTTCAGGGGTATGGAAGTTCTGCGCCATCCCATTGTTTGTGACATGCAGGATCACTGGATACCTCATACTGTACTGGACCCCCACTTCCATTAGCGCTTGCCTAGTGGGAGTGAATGCCTTCCTCCTTACAGAGAATCTTAATTCCATGCCCCCTCCAGCAAACGTCTTCTGTTTGCCAGGTCCATGTGAGAATATTTTCTTTGTCTGTGAATCTCAGAAATCAGGCTAAGATGGGCCTTTGGTGCTCACCAGGTTTTGTGGGGGGCATAAGACTGATGCAAATGGTCTATTTCCAATGTGGCTGGGCATGGTTTTAAGTTGAAGGTATTTTTGAAAACAACTTGTTTGTTCACTGTATGCACTATGATCCATTGTCAGGCAACACAGAATTATGTATATATTGTATACTCTGCATTTTGTATATTTCTTCCTCCCTTTTTTTTTTTAGTATTATTCCACCATGTACAAGTGCATATTTTTTTCATTTTATTTACATTTTTTTTTCCTTGACACTGTATAACTATGTTATGTTATGATCATCATTGTACGTTTGTCCAGGCCCACTTTGTAAATGAGCTTGCTTCAACAGTGTTCCATCTGGTTAAATAAAGATGATTAATTGATTGATTGATTGATGGGTCACCGAGGATCTCTGTGAGGGCTGCTTTGAAAAAATGATTAGTGCTTTTCCTTTCACAGCCCTTAGGGAACACCACAAAGTGGAGATTGCTCCACCAACTCTTATTTTCTAGGTCCTCTACACTGTCCTAGAAGATCCATATAGTGCAGTCTTAGTTCTTATATAAAACATGAGGCTCTCTGTTCAGTCTTCAGGTTTGGCCACCCTCTTTTCCGCTGTATTCATGCACTGGGCTATTTGAATGATAGCGTTGATTCTTTGGGCACTGATTTCAGCTTGTTGATTTGCTGCATAAGCTGTGTGAACATGTGTTTCATTTCTGACTGGGCTTGAGGAACTGGGTCTGTTTTTGCAACTGCTATTTTGTATGAAGCCTGATGGAGATGCTGAGGGAAACAAAAACTTGTTCACTGTGCCACAGAGAGCCCAAGCAGAGGAACTAAATGGCCATTGTCACGTGGCACAAAAGTTGTCCCATCAGTTATTTGTTTGGCAAACTCGGTTAAATGCTGTACCAATCATGGATTATGATGGATTATGCTAGAGGTTTACAGAATGAAAGATTTATTTGGCCATCTTGAGGGCTGCCAAGTCATGCCTCTCTGTTACAGGACATTTTGATGAAAAACATTTGCCAGGTATCTCATTATGATTTAATTCTCCGTTTGGTTCGGATTCCCAATAGAACACCCCTGAAATTTTGTGTACTTTAATTTTGAGACCAGACCCTGACATGAAGCTCTAAGTTCATAACTACATTTATGAAATTGGTAAAGTAAATTCTGCATCCTGATTGGTCGGGACCCATGTCTTTATAGGGCAACAACCCTGCAGCTGTCACTTTTACTACCAAGCAGGACAAAGTACAGCCCACTTAGTCATGCCTGCCAGGAATTTCTGAAAAAAAAATTCTGACAGTTATGTTAAGAAAGAAATTGTTAATACCCATTACTTTCTCTAACCCATAAATTAACATTTGCAGTCAACTTAATAAATACGCACTCCACTCCACACCTGACTGACACAGAAAATATATTTTAAAAAATTTGAGCAAAAAGTAACTTCTTTTAAAATCCTGAGTTTCATTTTTAGGGCTGCAGTGGGCATAGCCCTGTAGACCTCTTGCTAGGAACGTAGGAATGTGACAGCAGAAAAGGAATGCCAGGCCCACCCAGTCTGTCCAATTGGCCTAGATATCCACTAGGCCTTCACTGTAGTCCTCCCCCCATCCCAACATCCCCCTGTGTTTATCCCGTGCCCTCTTAATCTCTCCCATTGTCCTCTCCCCCACCACCTCCCTCAGCAACCCATTTCAGTTGTCCACCACCATCTCAGTGAAGAAGTACTCCCTAAAGTTTCCTCTAAATTTTCCCCCCTTGATTTGGAATTCATGTCTCCTCACATTAGGTCACTCCTTTAGTTGGAAAAGGCTCTCCACAAGCACCTTACTGATACCCTTTAAGTATTTAAATGTCTTGATCATGTCATCCCTCTCACTGCTCTGCTCCAGTGAGTACATGCTTAGGTTACTCAGTCTCCCCTCGTATGGTAAGTGTTCAAGCCCCCTCACCATCTTTGTCGCCCTCCTCTGAACTCATTCTACCCTCTCCACATCCTTCCTGAGGTAATCTTCAGAACTGGACCCCATACTCCAGGTGCAGCCTGACCAGCTGGGTGTACAAGAGAACTATGACCTCTCTCCTCTTGCTGGAGATCCCCCATCCCAATGCAATCTAAGATCTTGCTTGCTTTTGCCACTGCCTATCCACACTGCTTTACCACCTTCAGGTCCTATGAAATGATGATGCCTAGGTCCCTTTCTTCTTCTGTTACCTGGCGGGATCTACCTCCCATCCAGTACTCTGCTTTCCCATTTTTTGTGCCCAACTGCCTGATCTTACACTTTGCCATATTAAATGACAATTGTCACTCTTTGGACCACTCCTCCAACCTCTTCAGATTTCTACTCATCATCTCCACCCCCTCCTGTGTGTCCACTCTATTGCAGAACTTTGTGTCTTCTGCAAATAGACTCATCATCCCTTCCAGACCCTCTGCTATGTCTTCTATAAAAACATTAAATGGTAGTGGTTCTAACGCCAACCCTTTGGAAACCCCACTGATGACCATGGACTCCTCCAAGGGTGCCCCGTTGACTGTGATTTGCCCTCCAACCAATTCTGCACCCACCCTATTACCACCTCCCCCAACCACAGGCAACCCATTTTGTGCAATAGCCTCCTTTGCTGCACTGAATCAAATGCTTTTCTGAAATCAAGGTTGGCCACATCCACCGAGCCCCCCTGATTAATCACCTCAGTGACCCAGTCAAAGAACACTATCAAGTTCATATGCCAGGATCTGCCCTCAGTGAACCCATGTTGCCTTGGGTCCCAAAGGCCGTTTGCCTCCAGGTAGTTGTTGATTCTGTTCTAGAGCAGTTTTTCCATGACCTTGTCAACCACAGATGTCAAGCTCACTGGCCTGTAGTTGCCCATGTCTCCCCCGCCTTGTGAAAGAGTATGAAATCTGCACATTTCCAGTCATTAGGTACCACCCCCAATCTTAATGAGTTGTTGAATAGGGTGTTCAAAGGAGCTGCCACTGCATACCTCATTTCCTTCAGAACTCTTGGGAGCACCCCATCTGGCCCCATGGCTTTGTCAACCTTCATGTCCTTAAGCTCCTTCAGGATCTCCTCCACTTGAAAAGGACTCACATTCACCCCTTCCCCTGCAACCTCTGCTATCTTAGAGTTACCCCCCTTTGATTACTGTTCCTTCATGAATGCTGAACAGAAATAGCCATTCAGCAGTTCAGCCTTCTCCTTGTCCCCCACCACCCACTTCCCTGTCCCATTTTTCAGACTGGGTATCCTCTTCTCTGTTTTCCTCCTTTCACTTATATACCTAAAAAAGGTCTTGTTCCCCTTCTTGATCACCATGGCAATGTTCTCCATCCTTGTCTTTGCTCATCTGACCTCCCTTCCTGCCTCTTTCTGACCTACCTGATATTCTTCCCAAGCCTCCTCCCCCTGAGTCATTTTAAATTTCATGAATGCTCTCCTCTTACTGTAGCTCTGATGCTTTCCTCCACTTCCCTGCTGAACCACAGTGGCTTCCTTTTCCTCCTACTTTTGCTCACCCTCCTCTCGCAGAGGTCAGTGGCTCCCACAATGACCCCTTTATTGATTCCCACATATCCTCCACCCCCACGCTTCCCCACTCCTTCTGGTGCCTGTTGAGCATATTCCTCCATCCTACTAAAGTCCACTCATCTGAAGTCAAACCTTCACCATGGTCCTGTTAATAGTGGCCAACATGCATACCATGACCCTCATGGTATCGTGGTCGCTTGTACCAAGGTTGTGCCCACAGATACTTCCCCTACCCTGTCTCCATTTGTTAGCACCAAATCTAACACAGTCCCATCCCTAGTTGGTTCCCTGACCACTGTCTGATTAAGGCAACTTGAAGGAAATCCAGAATTGCTCTGATTCTGGGTGATGCTGCTGACAGTGTGTCCCATACCACATCCGGCAGGTTGATGTCACCCATTAGCAGCAACTCTCCCTTAGTTGCCATCCTTAGAATCTCTTCTGTCATCTGGTTATCCACCCTTTCTTGCTGCCCTGGTGGCCTGTAGACCACTCCGGTGTGCACCACCTCACCCCTTCCTGTGGTTAACGAGACCCATAATGCATCTGTGTCCCCCACCTGCCCTGTATTTCTGTTGCCTTAATCCCTTCCCTCATGTAAAGCACCACTCCCCCCTCTCCTTTTGACCCTGTCTCTCCTAACAGCGTATACCCTAGTATGTTTGTGTCCCAATCCTGCCCGCCGTAGCACTAAGACTTAGTTATTCCCACAGGTCTAAGTTCGCCTCGGCCATGACTGCTGCCAGGTTCAGGACTTTGTTGCCCAGGCTCCTATCATTTCTGCACATGACCTTCCAAACTCCAGCCACCCTGGTGCCCTCCTCTGTCCTAACACTTCTCACCATCCCAACCCTCTCTCCCATAACCCAAACTGGGTGTCTTATTTTCTGGGGGGGTCTGAGTGCCCCCCATGTCAGCTGTGCTGTTTTTTAGTTTAGCTTGCACCCCCCCAACTCAGTTTAAATTGTAGTGTTTTTCAATGAACTCGTCCAGTTTCCACTTTAGCACATCCTTACCCTCCCTGTTTAAGTGTAGCCTATCTGGGGCAAAAAGACTTTCATCTTGCCAAGTGGTCCCCCAATCCCCCAAGAGCTCAAAGCCTTTCTGAGCACACCATACAGAAAGCCAGCTATTAAACTTTGTTATCCACTGCTTCCTCTCTGAGCTAGTTTCCAGAACAGGCAGCACCTCAGAGACTGCCACTGATCTAAATCTCAGGCTGCTGCAGAACCTTGCCAATGCTCCAAACCTTGCCTACACCTCCATCAAACTGTGCCCTGCAAGATCATTTGTTCCCATGTGGAACACCAGGTGGGTGCTATAGAAAAAGGACTCTGCACATTCCTTCCAACTGAACAACATGTTGAAGTTGCAACAGTCGCCTCCACGTCTGTGAAGCACTCTGCTCGTTGTCTCCCTTTGAATTCTTATGCACTATTTTTTTTCTCTGTCAGCAGACACAGTGGAATACACCACACTCCACCATGTTCAAGATGGCCACCACAATCTACTACACCAGACTGTGCCATTTTCTGCCATGACTGTCAATTTTTAATTTTTATTTTTTTATTATAAATATACCCCCCCACCTGGCCCTCCATCTCAGCACCCACCACCCCACACCTCCTCCACAAACATAACAATAACACTGGGAGTGCCAAATCCCTCAGTGTCATGATCGTGTTCTCCGTGCCGGTCCTTTTAATTTTTGGTTTATATATATATTTTTGGTCCAGCCACCCAACCCTTCCTCTTAGCACCAACTAGCCACACACCTAGAAACATAACAGTGACCCTTGGGGTGCCCAGTCCCCCTGTGTTACAATCGGAATCCATGGTAATTTTCTTTTGCTGCCTGTAAAAAGAAAACCATCCATCGATGTCTTTTGCAACTGTTCCTGACCCCCCACTGACCCTTCCACTCAGCTCCCACCACTCGGACCCCACCCCCAAGCCTTATATACCCATCGGGGTCCAATGCCATAGTAATCTCTGGACTGCAGACACGTCTTCACCTTTCAAAGTCTGAACACAAACGGAAGAAACAGGTATGCAGTTCAATGTATTTGAATGGTGGTTTGAGCTTAGTGTTATACAGGTAATTTGTTTTTTTCATTATCATTGCTTACTATTGAACAATTTGGAAGTCACTACTGCAGATGCAAAGTGGTCACGGTCACATCAAGGAATGCTTACGAACATATGAAAACTGCCAGCAGATACACGCCTTACGGTCTATCAAGTCTGCTCGAGTCTGCAGCTAGCAGACCGTTATACTGCAGCTGCCCCTTCCTTCCCAATCCTCTCCTTTGAGGTCATGCCCCTGCCTGCAGACCCCACCCCCTCCTTTGCCCTCTTTGTGAATATCCCCTTAACCCTGTCCCACCCCCTCTTAAAACCTCCCGCTGATGTTAAGGCCACCACCTCACCTGGCAGGGCGTTCCATCTTTTCATCACTCTTTCTGTAAAGTAATACCTTCTCATTTCCCTCCTGAGTCTACCTCCCTCCAGACTCAGACTGTGCCCTCTAGTGTCCCTCCCCTCCCTGTGTTTAAGAATGCTACTTGAGTCAACCTTATTTGTGCCCCTCATATATTTGAAGGTCTCTGTCATGTCCCCCCATCCCGCCAGTCCTCCAGGGAGTACATGCTAAGCATGCTCAGTCTCTCTTCATATAGCTTGTCCTCCTGCCCATGGATCATCGATGTCACTCTGACCCCTTCCAGCAATTTAATATCTTTCTTCAGGTAGGGATGCCAGTACTGCACACAGTACTCCAGGTGGGGCCTCACCAGTGATCTGTACAGCGACCGGATACCTCTCCTTGCCTGGAGGTGATTCCTCTTGCTATACAGCCCAGTATCTTGTTCGCTTTGGCTGCTACTCTTTTACACTGCGCTAAGTGGTTCTCTTTCCCTAGAGCAGGGTCAGAAATATGGAATGGGTGTAAGGTTGTTACAGGACATTAGATATTACATGGAACAGTGGTTTCTATTTTATTTAAAAGTTGAGGGTTTACAGGATATGTTCCTTGAGTATAGAGAAACTCATTTACAGAATTAGGGGGCGTCACCACAGGCATATTTCTACTTTGTATCATTGTGACATAAATTGAGTGCATGTTACTCAACATATTGCAAACTGCAAATTCTCACTGGGGTGGGATGATAAGTGAGCTCTATCTCTGGTAGTGCCCATTAACACCAGAATCACCAATGTGTCTTTCCTTCTACAGAGGAAGCACATCTATGTGCACACAGTACCAACATTTAGTTGGAGTCCTCAAACACAGGATTGTGATTCTACTGCATGCTCAAGCAATTAGTAGATTCAGTATGAGTGTGGATGCTCCTAATTTAAACACAGACATTTTCAATAATGAACATCAATTAATAAATGAAAGCAAAGCTAAACAGAGAAAAAGTTTACTGCATAATGAGTATCTGATGACCACTGTAGTATACAGAACTGTACAACAGTTTTTTTTATTTCAGATTAATACATCTATTACATATGCAACTTTTGTCTGAAGGGCTGTGCTTATCATAGCCATCCTTGCAAATACAAACTGGTGTATATATATTGTTTCTCACCCCACCTGACCCTCGATCTCAGCACCCACAACCAACACCCCTTGGCCAAAAACAACAGTAACACTGGGGGGGGGGGCAATCCCCCAGTGTTGCAATCAGAATCCTCTGTCTTTTTTTGGTTTGTTATTTTGTTACCTGTAAAAGGAAAACCATCCTTCGATGTCTTGTGGCCATTCCTGACTACCCACCCGACCCTCCCACTCAGCAGCACCACCACGCACCCCACCACCAAAGCCCTTACTTACACATTGTGGGTCCAACACTGTAATCCTCTCTGGACAGCAGACATGTCTCCACTCTTCAAATTTGGACAACCAACTGAAGAAACAGGCATGAGGTTCAATGTATTTCAATGGTGTTTTGAACTTAGTGGCATAACTTGGCCAAGTTTTCATAATTTTGGCTCAAATTTTGAACATGCCTTCTTTGGGAACCAGCAAAATGAACAATTGCACTGACATTAGGCAAATCTGTCCCAAAAGGTGATTTCATGGTCTCTGTGCAAAATCACTTTATGGGTCGGAGTTGAACATTTTCTCTGCCCTTGTTCATGAGATGGGGTTGTAAGAAGACTATGTTGAAAATTTGATGTGAAAATATTAAAAAACAACAAAATGATGTGCCTGCATTGAATTTTGCAAATGCAGGCTTGTAAGTTTGTCAATATTCAGTATTTTTACTGTAAATTTTCTATATAGCCATTTCTTTACAGCAACTCATGAATGTGACAGATGTCATTTGTCAGCTCCTGCCCCAAATCTGTTTTGCGTTCTGAAAGTTGATTTCGTAGTCCTTGTGCCAAATCACCTTTCGGGAAGGAGTTGAAAATTTGCTTTGCCCTTCTTCATGTGGCAGGGTCATAACAAGGCCATGTTAAAAGTTTGGTTTAAAAATATTATGTAACAACACATTTATTAGCCTACTTCACATTTTGGTAATGCAGGTTCTTAACCTTGGTAATTTTCAAAATGTTTACCCCAAATTCGTCAGCTGCGGTCCTATCAGTTCTGGCCAGAGTGTGTTCTTTTTTTACAGGCCTGAAATCCATGACTGCCACGTAGCTGCAGTCTCTCCATGAACTGGAAGGCAATCCCTGCTCCTCACTTCACCAGCCCTACATGTTTTACCAGATGTCTGCCCACCATTTCAGCCGCCTGTTCCCCCTCCTCTCAAAATTCCCACCATGTTTGAACTATAGCCACAAGGCTACAAGCAGTATTGGGTACCTACATGTTTTACCAGATGTCTGCCCACCATTTCAGCCACCTGTTCCCCCTCCTCTCAAAATTCCCACCATGTTTGAACTATAGCCACAAGGCTACAAGCAGTATTGGGTAGATCAAGATGAGGATGAAGCCCATTACTTGACTTTCAACTACAAGCAGTACTGCAGTAAACAAGCTGACCTTACCACAAAAGCAGAAGTAGCTTTATTGGTTGTCAACTGTAAACACTGGCATCAGAACACCTAACTCCTATCAGCAGTAATTCATTTTGTAATATATTATATACACAGTTTTTTGCAGAATAGCCAGGTAGATTCCTGCTCCTGCCAGAAACTACCATTCTGATCTGTGAAATCAGAAGTTTGTCCCCCCAAAGCTGCTAAATGGTCAGACTTCACAATGCTCTTAACTCAAGCCCTGACACAATACAATTTTTTTACAAAAATGTACATAAAATGCAGGCAGGAATGGAGGTTTTGGAGGGGGAGACTAACACAGCATAGCAGTGCTCCCAGATCAGGCAAAGCATTTTCCTGTAGTGCACCCTAATTTTCCCTGTATTTTCACTGTAAAACTGGGATGGAATTCCTGTAGATTTTCCTGTATGCACAAATCAATGTAAGTACACAATTGGTGTCATTGTGCCAGTCAATAAAATCACTAGGACAAATGTTCAGGCTGTTTTATGTGTTCTTACTTATTTTAAATATAAAAAATCACCTACGACGTATCACATAACTACTCTACAACTATAAGAACTTTATATGTAACAATATAATACCATCTTGAGGTTTTGGGGAAATGCTGGAACCTATATAGCTCAGTTCTCAAGGTTCACATGTCTCCAGAACCTCATGAAGGTATTATAACTTTGTAATAATACAGTCCCTTACACAGTATTCTATTTATAGTATGAAATACCTTAACTTCAGATGTATCCCTTAATCTCAGACTGATGCATTTTGTGTTCTGCTCACAATACATGAAAGGGGCATAGGGATGCACAAAATGCGCATACCCCACCCTCTCCCCCTTCAGCCCACGGACAGGTGCACCCATACCGGCATTCACCAATGCCGATCACCTATCCACGGCTCCTCCCTCAATGCACAGGACTCTGCAAGGTGGCTGGGGGAGGAGTCGTCCCAGGAAGACATCGAATGGGATGCCCCCCAGGATCCATAGTGGATCCCACACGTAGGGTGGCATGGGTCTGGGGCTGTGCATGCTGATAGCATGCACCCAGACCAGTGTGACACCCTCCAGTCCCAGTGCTGCCTCACATAAACTTTCTGGGTGCTCGCCCATCCAGCTGCCCCCCTGCCACCTCCTGCTGCCCAGCAGTCAGGAGCAGCACAGTGTGCCCTGTCCTGGTCCCCTGGTGACCGAATGCCTATGTTCATGGGGTATGCTGTGGGTTATGGCAGGGTCTCCCTAGTGTACCCTGCACCACCCTCTGCACCCATGCGGCCAACACTACGCAGGTTAGTGAAAACACGTAGTGCTGGCATGCCCCCGGATGTCCCCATTGCGGAGCTGTCTGCAGACATGGGGGATCGGGTGCAGTGGGTCTGCATATACCCCCTTCATGCATGCCATGCAGGGGGCACAGGGGATGTGGAGTAGCTACTCAGCCCAGATACGTGTGCATAGCCACTCCACACCAGTCGTGCATTGGGCCTACAGCTCTGTGTACCTGTAGCGCTCCATTAATAAACATCGTTTCAGTGTATTGTTGTGTTTTTCATTAGCACACTTAAGCATCCCCTACACACACACACACACACACACACACACAGCTTTGTGCACCAAACTCTGAGGTAAAAACAAATATTCCCTCTTTTTTCATTTATTTTACTAACCTTAGGCCAGACCAGGGTCAATGGGTCCTTTCTGATGTCACACATGTAATTCATAACTCCTGCTTATCTTGATGACACCCCCATACCTTTCCTAGGCTCACAATTAAATAGAAACATTGTCTAATTTTTTTTAAATAACCTCAACCTCTAGGCTGGTCAGAAGAAGTGCTGCCTTAGTGATCTTTTTAAAAACACAACTCTGCTCTGTGCACCAAACAAGCCAAGTAGCACGTAAGCACTCTTTGTGTCCCCATCACCCTTTAAAGCCCACCATGATCGAGTCTCTTTTGTCTGGCTCGCTTTTTGCACTTCATGTGTTTAAAATAGACAAATTTGCAAAACAGAAGGTTTGTTTGCCTTTCCCTCAAGCAACACTTAAGCATTCTTTCTTGCACCCCCCCAAACCATAACACCATCAAGAGGTCAGTCTTTTGTCTGACTCATTTTGCACTTAAAATGAGTTTAAAATAGACTAACCTGAGGCTGCCTACAAGAAGGCTTGTTTACCTTCAGTGTCTTAGGCTCTGCTAGTACAGAACAGTGGCATTTGAGATGCAGCTCGGCTGACTCAACGGTGTTGCTGTTTTGAGTGAGACCACATGGCAGGTGTTTGGATCATGCATCAGCTCACTGGTTCCTGATCAGAAGATCTGAATTCATCCTCAAAAAGATGCACTGCCAGCATATTACCTTACTACCCCAGAGAAACACAGGCTGCAAATGGACCAACAGAATTGCTTAGAGTAGCAAAGTCAGCAAACTGAGTACCAATTGGAGGGCTCTGTCTAGATCTTGGCAGCCATGAGATTCATAGTGGGCATTTTCCCGTAGTGTTTGTCCATTTCCCCTGATATTTTAAAAATAAAAGATTTCCTTCCCGTATCCCGTTTTTGTAGTAAAATTCCCTTAAAATACAGGAATCCCTGTAGATATGGGAGCACTGGCATAGCAGTACACACAAAATACAATGGGGGAGGGTAGGTGGTAATCTAGCATAACAGAAAATCACCTCTACAGACTCTTTCCACTGGCAAACAATCAGTCCTACACTGCAAAACAAGAAAGGGAACTACTGTATGTTACTTTAAAATCTTTTTTTTCAAACTTTCTGTGTCTTTTTTTATTTTCGTTCTTAAAAATATCTCAAAATATTGAGACCAATTTATATGTGCAATAAGACATCCCAGGGCGTGGGTTGTTGTCTGCTAAGAAGTCCTCCCAGGTGCTAAGTGCACTCAGTGCCAGCACCACAAACCTCACTACGCACCTGGGGCATGCTGTCATCAGGCAACAACCAACACCCTGTCGTGTCTTTTTGCTTACATAAGTTATAGAGAATAATATGTAGTGAGGGGTGTATTACGAGTCTTTTTTACAAACCCTAGATATGTGCTGGCCATAAACACCTCAAAAGCAAAGATCTAGAGGTTTATGTAGCTAACAAACACTGAGGGTGTGTAAAATGTTTTTTTACATCCCTCACCATTCTTTTTATGTTTGCTTGCACATATGCGCAAGATACATTTTGTGGCAGCTTGCTGGAGTAGCAGATTGTGGAGGTGCGGCAGTGTTGTGGCCAATGCCAGCAGTGTTTTTTGGGGCTGGTCTCTGTGGTGCTAATGGAGGAGCATGCTATTGATTATAGCAGTTTTGAAGCATGCCACCAACCTGAAAGAAATTTGCTGCTGCAATTGGAAAATCAGCTGTTTTTCCTGAATGGTCTGATGCTGGGGCAGTACCTGATTGCAGCAGCAAATGGCAGCTTGCCTTGTCTGGTGTCACATTTCAATAAACATGGTGGCAGCTGTCTCTGTCCGCCTCTCACGGTCCACATGAAAACCCATGGGGGTGCCCAATCCCTTTGTCAGCATGCCCTCTCCTCAGTTCATTTGTCGATGGGGGAGCCCAATCCCTATTGGCATAATGTCCCCCCCATTTGTTGTTTGCCAAGGGGGGGTGCCCAATCCCCCTTGGCTCATCCCCCCAACACACTGTGCCGATGGGGTGCCCAGTCCTCGTTGGCTCCAGCCCCACCTCCAGCAAACACCCAGGTGGCATGCTGGGAGCCCACCACAGCGTTCCCATTGTCCCAGTAAGTAGAAAAAGTGTACCACAAAAGTTTTTTTTTAACGTGTGAAAACAGAAAACCATCCCTCATTGTGTCCGTTGCCCCCTCCCCCAACCCACACCGCTCTGCACACCCCAGCTCACTACAACCTTCCTCACCCCATACTTACCTCTGGAGCTCAGTGCAAGGATCTTCGGTGGAGTGGGAACATATCTGCACTCTTCAAAGCCGACTGCGAACTGAAGAAATGCTGGTAAGCTGTATAATGGCATAAATGTTTTTTTTTTCAACTTAGGTGGATATCTCAGCCATTTTTGTACATTTTTGCACCAAAGGACCCCACCTCATAAATTCAGCCACTGTCATCTGGTTATTCAGTCCCCAAAGATGATTTTGTGGTCACTGTGGGGAATCACCTTTCAGGACCGATTAACAAAATGACAGTGTCACGGTTAATGAGGTGGGCTCCCAAAAAGCCTATGTTGCAAATTTTGTGCTAAAAATTAAAAATAAATGACTGTGTTACAAGTGTGCATTGTGGAGTTTCCACGCACACTCATAACTTTGTGAATTTGTAATATTTTCACTCCAGATTTTCAACATTGCCATTTTTTCACACTTCCTTATGAACAGTACAGCTGTCATTTTTCACATCCTGCCTGAAATGTGTTTTCACACATCCAGTGCACAATAGCATGGTCACTGTGGAAAATCAGTGTTTGGGATAGATTAAGAAAATCACAGAGATGCTGGTTATGAACAGAGGTTCCAAAATGCCTATGTTGAAAATTTGGTGACAAAAGTCCACAAAATGACTAGGTTATGAGTGTGCGCTGCACAGTTTCCACGCTCACTCATAACTTTGAGAATCTGTAATATTTACACTCAAGATTTTCAACATTGTCATGGTTGCACACCTCCTTATGAATAGTACAGCTGTCATTTTTCACATCCTGCCCAAAATGTGTTTTCGCACATCTAGCACACAATGGTGTGGTTGCTGTGGAAAATCAATGTTTGGGACAGATTAAGAAAGTATAGTGACACTGTTCATGAGCAGAGGTCACTAAATGCCTATGTTGAAAATTAGGTGAAATAATGCCACGAAATGACTGTGTTATGAGCGTGCATTGCGCCGTTTCCACATATGCTCATAAGTTCGAGAATTTTTTATATTTTCACTCCAGATTTTCAAAATTTGCCATCTCTTCACACCTCCCTATGAATGGTACAGCTGTCATTGTTCACATCATGCCTGAATTGTGTTTTCACACATCTGGCACAGAATGGTGTGTTCTCTGTGGGAAACCAATGTTCAGGATAGAGAAACAAAATCACAATGCCACTGTTCATGAGCAGAAGTCCCACATGCTTTCATGAGGTGGGGTTCACAAAAAGGTCATGTTGAAAATCTGTAGTGCAAATACCAACAAATGCCCGGGGTGTTAGGGTTTTAACCATAATAACGTCCGACCCTGTACAGACTGACAGGCATCAGGGGTGTGCCTTTGGATTGTTGGCTGTAATGCTTATACCATTCCACTCCACCCTGCAGCCAGTGACAGGCATCGAGGTGTGACTTGGACTCTTCAGCCCCAGAGTTTACCCCATTCTCCTATACTGCACCCATTTCAGCATATGTATTTATGGAATGAGGTGACTGTAAAACTCAACACCCCAAGGAACACCTCTGCACTTGTCGGTGTCTGCAGAATAGGGTGAGATGAAATGGCTTGAGCAATATGGGTGATGACCCAAAGGCACACCCCAGTGCCTGTCCATCTCTGCAGGGTGGAGGTGGGGTTGGCATGAGTTCAGTACTTCACAGCCATTCCTATTCTGCATCTGTCTAACTCCTGCACTACCCATGCTAATACAGTACCAGCAAGAAAACATTCGGCATTGACAAATGCTTGTTATAATTACTGATTTTTGACTATACAGCCTGACTACACATGGCTTATGTATGTTTTTTACCTTGGCTGTGAGGAGAAATAGCTGCAGCTTGTTTCTAGAGTTCATGTGTAATGGGGAAAGAAAGAAATAAGACTGGGATATTTTCAGAAGGAAAAGACAGAGATATGTGTCATGAAGACAGAGGCCACAGTCTTCACTGTGCAGGTAGCAGAGAGAGAGAGAGAGAGAGAGAAGGGAGGCAGTGATGTGTGTGGTAGGGAGAGAATGAGAGATATGTGACATGGGGGAAGAGAGACAGAGGCTGCAGTCTTGACTGTGCTACTGAGAGAGACAGAGAGAGAGAGATAGAGAGATAGACAGAGAGAGAGAGAAAGAGAGAGGAGGCTGGAATTTGTGTGACTTGGTACCAATGGTAATGGGACAAACTAAAAGAGCTGCTCTAGGAAGTGTGTTTTTTCTGATGAAAGTGACTTTATGTTGATGGTTAACTGAAGGTGTGAGGAGTTTTGTGAGTGTTGGTTTTCTGAGTTGAGAAGCAGATGCTGTCATGAGGCAGCAGTGTCTAATTTTTCCCAGTGCGTGCTTCAGCTTAATGCAGAGCTACAGTACAGATAGAGGGGAGGTTTTCAAAAGGGTTGGATGCAGGCGTAAATGCATGCTGCACCTGCTTCTGTGGCCATCTGTTTGCATCCAGGCAGCCCTGCTACTACTTTTAGAAGTTCTGTCTGCTTATGAGAGAGAGTCACGATTAGTAGCAGAATTTCTGCATATCATTATCTTCTGAATCATCATTTCCTTTATTTGATGCCTTTGTTCTAATGAACTTGTATAAAAGATACCCTGAATTTGTAAGGGTAGGAGAAGCAATGAAAATCATCTAGGAAAACTGAAGAATCAGCATTAAAATGTAAGTTGAACTAATTGTGACCGAGTAGTAAATGAGATTCTTTAACTCAATATCAATGGGTCTGGAAATACAAATCCCCAGTTTCATGGTTTAAAGTGAAAATTAAAAATTGCCAATACTCTGAATAATAATGTACTGACCATCTACCATTGGGTTTTAAATCCTCTCTAGAACTCAAACTATATATGTGGTCATGAATGTTAAAAGTGGTGGAACTCAATACCATCCACTAGCTGCCACCTTTGAGCATTAACTGATTTCCTAATCCAATTGTAAGTCTGTTGTAGAAATTACAGAACATGGGCAGTAGCTGCAGCCCTAAACAACAGTGTCTATTTCTATCTCTTGATGGGCACAAAGAGTACAGTAGGTTATATATTTTTATAGTTAAATGCTTTTTTTATTTCAGTGCAAACTACAATATACACTAGCACACAAATCATGTAGGTGTAATAAATGTGTGCATTACAGAGTCAAGTCATCTGCAAGATGGTACAGTATGTAATAAGAGTTATTTGTAGAATAACTATTACAAAAAGATACAGTAAGATACAGTTGATCAGCTGTAGATAACAACCAAGCAGGAAAGGATAGATTCTAATCTGGAATCCTGGATCCTGCTGTCACCATAAACAAAGTAAATGGGGATGTAGAGAAAAAAATTACAGGGCATCTTACTTGTGTTTACCCTTGTTCAGGAGGAGAGGGTCAGGTGGATCGGGATAGACCAGGTAGGACACACTAGGGGGTGATAGAGGAACCTTACAGGTCCTCTGTTATGCCTAGAGCTTATAGATCACCAGGTGACTCAAACTCTCTTATATGGCCAGAACCCCCCTGAGTTTGCTCACTTCCTGATTATGGGCATGACAGTAGATCTTCACCTGCATAGAATCAGGTGCTTGGACTACTGCCATAATCCAGTTCCTCAGCTTTGGGGAGGGAGGGTCTATCTGGTAATGAAGTCAACCCCAGTATAAAGACTGACCCTGATATTAAGATATTTATCATCAGGGCTGCCTGACAGGCCTCCTTGATGGCTTCTATAAAGGACAGGAGACTAGAACTAGACCAGAGAATGTTCAAGAGAGAGAGCCCCCTGGAGACCACCTCCTCCAACAGTTATCATTATCCAAAAGGCCAAGGTAATGTAGAACCTGTGGGCTCCTGCACATCTAATGGAGGATTTTATTTTCTAAAAGCCTGGTGCAACTGTCTCTGTAGGCAGAGAGTGCCCTGACCCAACACTCCTTCTACTCATCCTAACCAAATGATGTACCCAGATCAGCCTCCTATTCTGCTTGCACCTTAAGAGTTTAGGGGAAGGGCATTTGGACTGATTTATACTTGCTCTCCCTTTCTGCTGAACTGCCCACGGTAGTTTAACTGGGGATGATAGTCTTGAAATCCTGCATTGATGTTAAGTGAAATTTTTTTATTTTGTGTGATATCATCCCATGTATTACATTTATGGTATGTAACTGCTATTATATTCAATAAAATGAAATGTAAAAGAAATGCTCTCTTTATACCCAACCCCAATGCAACCTTAATATGAGTCTGCCAGCCTCAGTTAATAAGCTTTCAAACCCAGCAGCTGAGGAAGACACCAGCTGACACTAGGTAGGACAGCACCACAAAGGATTCATAGGTTTTCCAGTGACCTAGGTCTTAAAAACAGATCCCCAGTTGATGAGCACATAGGGCCATGCCAAATGTTCCAAGAGAACAAAGAACAGATAACTATGTTTGGGGGGCAGCATAAGTACTGGCCCAGAAGAAAGTATTGGTCCTTTCCCTACCAATCTATTATGGATAAATTGACAGCCATGAAATGGATTATGTCTGTCCACTAAAAGCAAAATCATGCCCCAGCTCAGTAGAGTTCCTTCCCCAAGCCCTTTTATGATTAGTCAAGAAACATTTAATTGAAACAGAGAAAACAGATTGTCTGTTTGAAAACCAAGGCCTGAACTCAATCAATCAATCAATCAGTCATTGTTTATTTGTAAAATAGAGCTATTCCAAAACCATAGTGCGAGTACATTGCCATAAAATTTGTAAAAACAACTATACATATAAAAACAACTGCTACAGGTCAAATAAAATAAGGGAACACCAAGGTAAATAAATGAGTTTTTAATGCAGATTTAAAGCTCTCCACCGTCAGGCACTGTCGAATCCGATGTGGTAGAGAATTCCACAGGGATGGTGCCACAGATTCAAACACATGGATCCCAGATGACTTTAGATGAACTCAAGGAATCTCTACCAATCCCTCGATGGTGGAGCGAAGTAGCCGGGAGGGGCAATAGGGATGAAGAAGATCTTGCAGATAACTATTAACAATAAACTATTCAATTGAAACACAGAGAAATACAATAAGTAAATGGACCTAACCTTGATTCTATCAGAAATAGTCAGGGAGGGGCCTGAAATACTGTAACTCAAAAAGGTCAGTTAATCGATTAAGTTAATTAAGTCCCTTGAGAACTCAGTGCCATGTTGGTTCCACTTCTCAGTCCAAGGACATAGATGAGGGTATGGCAGCCTTCTGGGCCAGCTAGCCAGCCATTTTCTCAGCTTCTGAAGAACTCCCCAGTAGGAGCACTGTTGAGGCATCAACTTCTGTGAAGAAGAGTGACAGAGATGGTACTGGTGGAAGTGACCTAGCATCCACTGTTGGAGAAAGAAGTGTTTGCACCACATTACCTGTTAGGGAGGCCTGCGTTAGGGCCTAAAACCTGCTGCCCTGAAAAATGTTGAGGAATTCCTCTGTAAATGTCCAAGAGCCCAAACTGTGACTTCAACTAAGTCTCAATGGAGCAGGTGAGTGAGATGTATCCTTGTAGTGTCCTTTCTTCGATTGGTGAAGGCATCCCTGGAAACTGGAAGCCAGGTTTGTCAGGGGTGGGTTATGACCTTCATACCTCAGATAACAGTGTCAAGAGAGTCTTTGTATGACTGGGCTGGACCAGTCTTATGCAGGCAAGTTTGTGGCAGCACTTCGAACAATAAAGTCATGGCTGACCTGACTGATGAAAGTGCGGAGAATTGTGAGAACCCCCTGGCATACTGGGCACCACTGCAAAATATTTCTGATAGATAACACTGAATGCTCTGTGGTGGGCTGAAATCCTCCACTAAGTAGTCCTGGAAAAATCTATATTTAGTGTCCGTTCCATGAGAATGGGACCCGACCCCTTACAAGTTGCAGAATATGCTCCAGATCAGAAATCACAAATATGTCACCATCAGCCACTGTGTCTACTTCCTGGGATTTGTTTGGGATGTAAGGCATCTTCGCTCTTTTACTTTTTTGTGAAGCTGGCCAGTGGATCTTCAGAAGGATAAGCAACACATTTTGAAGAAACAGCATGGAGTCCCAGTTCAAGACTCCCTCTGGGATGCCAACAAACATGAGATTATTACATCTGCTGCTACTTTCAGTGTCCTTCACCTGGTTAAGTCTCATCAGCATCTTCAATCATTGCCAATGTGTCCCATTAGTCTCAAGCTCATTAACTTGTGCTGAAAGTCCAATATGCAGTATCTATGGCAGATCACTAAGAGGCAGGTTTAAGTGAAAATATTTTACTCAGAATAGAGGAAAACTTTTTTTTATTTGTTCCAGTGCAACCAGTTTCAAAGAGCTGACCGCAGTTGCCATCTTGGCAGATGTAACATTCCACCAGGTATCAGAACAGGTCAGCCAGAGAAGACTGTCAAATGTTTAGGTGAGCCCCAAAATAAATATAACAGAAGAGGCTAAGATAGTTAGTAAATTGATATACAGTACTGTATGTTGAAAAGTTAAAGAGCTCTCAGCTATAGAGGTTGGATGCAGCTGGATAATGAAAAGCTGTAGCTGGAACCTTAACAATGAGGGCCCATTCTTTTTTTATCTATTCTAGCTGAGATTCTGGTGGCAGTTCAGTTGTGTCTTTGTTATAAACTACAGGACATTGTTTTCCAGTTGCCAGGATTTCCTTTGTGGAAGTCAAGCTGTATTTGTTAAGTAAAAATATTTTTGGTTTTTTTCCAACACTTTATAGAGTGGTAGAGAGTTTTTGATGGAACTTTCAAAATGCAACTGTTAAATGCTTTAGCACATGTTTCCTTTGATGCACTTGCCTTTTATATTGAGATTGTGCTAAAGAAAATGTAGTTTTACGGCTGTTTAAAATTCTAAACACATTCGGGGCTCATTTTTCAGAAGGATAGAGACTCAGCAGAGTAACAGCATGTATAAAGACAGCAGTTTTGCAGTTGTAGAAGTAATTGGGATTGAGTGCTTTATAGAGAATCTTCATATTTGGGAGTGATCTGGAAATAAAATGGTTAATGCTTTTAAACTACTATAATGTA
Organism: Neoceratodus forsteri; assembly: GCA_016271365.2. Classification (NCBI taxonomy): domain Eukaryota; kingdom Metazoa; phylum Chordata; order Ceratodontiformes; family Ceratodontidae; genus Neoceratodus; species Neoceratodus forsteri. The sequence goes on along the minus strand of CM028136.1, from coordinate 126,163,126 downwards.
AAACTGATTAGCAGCACATATAATTTTGTTTAGACCATTGAAACCTGGAAGGAAAGGAGGATCATTTGACTGAAGCTAATAAAGCTACACAATCTTGGGCCATCCTGCTGGTGCAGTGATAGAGATACTGCAAATGATGCCGATGACCCAGGTTCGAGATTAAGCCCAGAGCATTAGGGGACCAGACAAGGGGAGTTTGGATGAGGGTCCCAGGGACAGCTCTCCAATTCAGAGGGATAGGGTTTGTGGCACCCAGTACTTGAGTGATACCTGGTGAAGACTGGGTGGGCACAAAGCTGGGACCACATAACAGAGGTGAAGGCAGTGGCAGACAGATGCAAGCCATGCATGGGAGCATGCATGCCTGCATGCTGATGTCATTGCACATCCATGCCTTGGGGGACTGACACAAGGGAAAATATTGTGCAGCAGTGTAGTGTAATGGCCTCCAACCCCATGTGGAAGGATGTCACAGCCAGCTCCCAGACAGAAACACAGGGGCCCTGCTGTAGGGGGTAAGCTGAGGGATTTAGTTCCATGGCAGCTGTTGGGGGATGCCGGTGATGGGCACTGAGCTGGGAAATATCCCCCTCCTGCAGCACATAGATAAATAGAATTGAAAAAAAAGCTGTACACTTAACTTTTTTTCTAAACTCAAACCAAGGAAACCATAGATTTAATTGTGGCACCCGTTATAAAAAAATGATAGATACTATACAATTGGTAGAGCTGTGTGAAATGTAACATTCCATCAGCAGAGTTTCGCTACCAAAATGGATTTCTGTATTTGGAGGTAATTCTGAAAAATTCCCAAAAGCACTCTGTGGATTTGTTATTGATACAGTATATTGCGTTTCTTTGTGTGTGCGATTTTTGATGCAGCAATTGTGCAATTGCAAAGCATAGGAAGACCATTTTGCAATTTAACTCTTACCTTTGTTTTTGTATTCTAACAGTAGATAAAAGTCCCAGAATGTCATTCTGCAGTTTTCAAACAGTGGTCTCAGTAAACTATGGAATACAAATTAATTGGCCAATTTAGATTCTACGGTTTCAGCAAAATTGCTCACAATTTATATTCAGTTTTGACAGTGTGAGAGTTGGAGAGAGAGTCAAAGACAGCGTGAGTAGAGACATTGCAAGTTTTTAATCTGCCAGCGAAGTTGGTGAAGAGCCATGGAAATTCAAAATTCATGAAATTCAAGAATTCTGCATCAGATGCACCAACTTTGCCATTGGATTTTTATTTCTTATAAATTATTGAATGTTGGAAAAACCTTCCCACCCACTGTTCTCTAAAACCACTCCCTCCCCTAGCCAATAATGCTACATTCCTTGATACCCTACTCTCACCCCCTCCCCCCACAGAAGCCCTCCTCCCTCCTCCACCCCTGCCCTGCAAATTGCATTTTGCTGCATGTAGCACAGAGTCAGACCAAAAGGTAATGCCTTTCCCCCACCAGCAGGCCAAACATACTCCCCTGCCTCCCCCATCTGAGTACTACTGTCACGTCAGGCATGCCCAGTCCCCCACAGAACTCCCTTCAGGTTCCCACTGTACTTCTCCTCCCTCCAGCACCTCAAAATTTACCTGTAATAAAGAAATAGTCCCCTGGTGCAGGGCATCTGCTCTGTTCAGTGTCCATATCCTAATGCTGTGATGCCTTTGCTCCTAGTAAAATGTGATTGGCTGAATTTGCTGTTTGCTACATGGCTGTGGGGAAAGGATTACATTTTGGAAGCTAATCAAGTTACCATTTGTGTGATTAAAAAAAAGTCACACAACTGTGGGTAATGAAAATCTACCCCCAGTGGATAGGATAAATAGGCTAGCTAAAGTAATACGGTAACAGTTTGTGTTGTAAAGCTAAGAATTCAGAAACTTGTCCAAACAGAAAAAAATGACTTACTATAAATAGAACGCCTTTACTTTCCTGTTGCTGTTTCTGGTATTTATTGAGTGGGGAACTGGGGGTGCTTGATGTGACAGTGGGACTCAGGTGGGGGAGTGTGCTTGGTGTATAGGTGGGAGGAAGGGATACATTTTTGGTTAGATTCAGTGTAGCACTCAGCAGCATGCAATTTGTCAGGCAAGGGAGAGGAGGAGGGTGCCAGAGGAGGTAGGAGGGGGTATAAAGAAATGTACTGTTTTGGGTAGGGGAAATGGTGTGTAGTACAACATGTATGTTGGAATTTTCTCATGAATTTGCCATTCACATCAATTCACCACACAAATTTGGCCAATTTGCCTGGCAATTAACAATGTGTACTGAGGTCCTCAGCTCTGTGAATTTGCTGAGATTTGCATATTGTTTTCTCAGAGTGAATTTCAGCAACATTACACAATATTAAGCGTGAAGCAGTTGCTAAGTATTTTAATTCTAAATGTACCTCAAACCCCACTTCAGGCATTCCCCACACAGTCCTTTGATGAGGAGGGGTGAGAAATATCCTCAATGGTGACTTCTGTGCCTAGAGATTTTGAGATGATACAGTCTTGCCGAGTGTCACCCCCTTGTGCATTATACAGTTCCCAAACATGGCACTTTAACCTCACCCCTAGAGGCATGGCATGTATTAGCACAGCTATAAAAGGACCTGCACACCAGCAATCCCTGCCAGTGCCATGCAAGTTACCACTTATCTCCCTTGGCCTTCTATACCTCCAATAGTCTGAAGAAAGTGTGCCACTTTTCTTCTTCTTCTTCTTCTGCTTCACCAGCTTCATCATCCCCTTGTCTCCTACAGTAAACAGAGTCTCTGTTGATTGGCAGAAAATGGATTTTTATTCCATAACACTTTGCACTGCACTGTCCCTGCATGGCAAGTTGGGGTAGACCTTAATTTCATTAAGTGTAAACCATAACTTTATTTCAGTTTGCATTATCCATCACAATTGCAGGTTTAACGTTGATCCCTTGTAGGAAATCACTCAAACAAAGGTCTTGGTATCCTGCACACTGAAAAGAGGGAGCTAGAAAATGGGCATCAGCATTAGCGCATGACTGTTTTAAGTGTCTGTTACTGTGAGCATGTAGGGGAAGGGTGCTGCTGTTACTTAATTTTTTTACTCCTCCCAAGATGTGCTGGCTGAAGTCATTTATATAAAAATACTAAGGGGTGCGGGGTGAAGCCCCCCATGACAGGTGGTGCAGGAGGCAACCCCCACCCACATAATCATGCCGACAGAAGCTGTTTCTTCTTTTGCAGTTCCTGCGGCACAATTTCATGTCACTGCACTGACAGTCGGCATTTTGGTTGCACTCTTTTTTTATACCACTTTGTTTAGTTTGCCCTAATGTAGGTGAATCAAGGGGCTTAACACTTTAGATGTAAACTTCTCTTGCAAAGCTCTAAAAAATTATTTCCAGAGGCAGTGCATACAGCTTGAAGTAGTGAGTGGTCAGCAGCCACAACTCCAGATTTTGGAAGCAGTTCACATCAGTGTTTAAAGTCATAATTTTGCATAATCACAATTACTGTGCACAGTCCCAGACCAGTTGGTCATGGGTTTGAGTCTTATTTGTAGCTCCAGTTACTTTTAACATAGTTACAGTTAAATCATGGTTTCCTCTTGCACATTACTTTTTGTTATCACATTTCTGTTTACTTACAGTGACACATAGAGATATTATCAGTTATAAACACCTTCAATTGTCAGTATCCTACCAGAATAACATACTGGACTATGTTATACAAGCACTATTTCCTCTACCCATACTTAGTTCCTCACTGACCTTATGTGTCCTAATATAGTAGGTGCATTAACATAATTGTTTGCAATTTGTGTATATATAATATTGAACACAATAGATGAGGAAGAGGAAGATTATGAGGAGGAGGAAAAGGAGGAATAGGATGAAGATGGAAAGGTAATGCAGTAGTGAATTGACTAATGTGGAGCTTTGAAATAAGTGTGTAGTCACTCATCACATTTATGGTGTCTTTCTGATGAGAACACTGGTGATACACATCTTGATTGACTAATTAGTGAATGAAATATAGCCATAGTGTCATCATGAGGGCTTAAGATAGTGTGTGTCAGAGGTGTCATTGGCTGTTGCTGTTACTGCTTCTGGGAGTGGTGAACTAGATTGTGTTGGTAGTGCCATTCCAATTGGAGTCCAGAGGAACTTGCTACCAGGAGATGAGGGAGGGGGGAATATCAGACAACTTTTGCTGCACATGTAAATAACCGAATGCATACAGTAGTTAAAGTTGATCCATAATAAGTAGGACTGGCAGAAAATTAGCAAATTCCAATTTCACAGAATTTTTACAAAATTCCAAAAATGTCACTACATTTTGTGAAATTTTGAAGAATTTTTAAAAATGCTTTCATTGGTCATGCCTCAGCCCATCTTATAGCTAGAGATCTGACACATGGCATACTCATTGTTTGGAAGAGGCTCTTCTGTATTAATCATGTGAGCATTTCTGAAAATATTTCTATGCATATAACTTAGCCAGCTTTGAAACTAGATGATTGAAAATTTATAATCATATTTTCTTGGGAGAGTCTTAGAAACTGCTAAATAATGAATTAGTTGGCATTCCATGTTGCAAGTTACAAGAGTTCAATATTTCACAATTTAATTATTTGTTAAATTGTGCAAACATTTCCCAAAATATTTGGATGTTTATAGATTGGCTGCTATTGCACGTAAACATTCAAAATGTGGCATATATACTCAAGTAAATCTGTCCTGGAATGTAATTAAGCTAGATAAAGGTAGTTTAGTAGATCAAAATTATTGTAGAAACTTTAGAAAATAGTACAGTGGAGCCCTGTTATAGGCACATCCTAAATGCCAAGCAAAAATGTTCTTATAAGCGAGATGTTCTCATAAGAGGGCTTCATTGATAACAGTGAAAATCTATGTAAAATCTATAGTTAACATGATGAAACTCAAACTAGTTTGTAGATAACTCATTATTAAAAGTAGTATACCATAACTTTTTTAAAAAGCTCTTGCTCAATTAGTGTACTCTTGCAAAATTCATTCAGTGTCTCACCTAATTATGAAGGAATATGTGCTGTCTTCTTCATGTGGCATCTTTCACAAATCCATTTACTACTTAAGGGACTGTTAATAAGGAGAATAGATGATGATTCAGCCCAGGCTTAACACACTCAGAGGTGATAATGACCATCTGCCACTGCCTCTGGAAAAAAAAAAATATTCCTATTAATGGGCTGATTGTTCTTATAAATGGGCTTTACTGCCATTGAAAATAATGGACAAAAACTGAGACACCCAAAAATGTTCTTATATCCAATCTTCTTATAAGTAAGCTCCACTATATTTTGCAAAATTTGCTAAATCATGGATGCATAATATGTAATGCCAGTCGAATTCCACTTGTAGAATTTAACTTTCACAAAGCACTCATCACCACTGAATCACCTTACCTGCACTAGCATCATAATCCTGCAATGCCCCCAAACACTCCTATGACAGTGATGACCAGCATCATGCTCCATCATGACTAAAGTTATCCAAATACTTCTGTCATAATGGCCTAAGCTGCAACTGGTTGTGATGCTGGGCATCACTTGGTGCTATTGTTTTCAAATGGTAAAACATTTAGAGAACTCTGCTGTCTTCAGGATTGTTAAAGAGCCAGCATATGGCATTGTACAGAAACCATGCTGCACGTTCATGTGCTTCCACAAATTACTTTGTCAATGAGCTCTAGTGGTTAGCTAGCATATTATAAGAAGACAGGCTAGTGCACAGTAATGTCCAAGACTATTCTTCATGGTTCTTTACTCAAGATAGTGACATGGCACTTGGCACAATTACACTTTTGATATGGAGCCTCCTATTGATACCTTACTGCCCCTTTAAAAAGCCTTTATCTTCCTCTAAAATGGCAACTCAAGTGTATGGCTAGGCAAAATGTAAGGACATGGATTTGGTAAAAGTGACAAAAAAGTCCACAATTTCATAGAAGCTCATGAAATTCAGCTTTAATTACTGATATTATTTTGAAATCTTTCGCTGCTTGTTCTTTGGTACTGTAAGCATTTGAACAAGAGATTAGAGAGTAGACACACACAGGCTCTTGTTTTGTTTTCCATATTGGTTCATCTCCTGGCCAGCAGCCATCTCTCAGGGATATACCCTTTTCACAGGTATATAGCTTGATCAGGCTGAACCTGGCCATCATTCAGATATCTACTGGGTTGTTCTCCTACATCTTATCCTTCTCACCTCCCCTGGTAGGGACAGTGCCTCTGTTAGCATCGCACAGCAGCAGCTTCCCCTGTGGCAGAAGCAAGCTCCTTGGCCCAGCCTCAGGAGTCACTGTGCTGGTGGAACCCACTGCCAACCCTGAGCAGTTGAGATTCACTGCTGAGCGGCAGCTGTCTTGACCATGGCTTGCCTGATGATGTGACTTCCCAGGCTTGCTTCTGAACCTGGGTTGTCAGCATGGCAGCCTAATGTTCTACTACTGGGCCTTAGGATGGCCTCAAAGCCTAATATCAGTGAAAATAACAAAACTGGTGATATTCAGTTCTTTAGTTTTAAAGTTTCAGTGGAATAGCATACTTCAATTTACATAACTGTGAAATGTAATTTTAAAATGTCTAAACTTTTAGAGATCTATACCTCAGTCACTGTTAAAGACAGAGATTTAGAACCTGGAATTCCTCTGTATGGACCATGGTAATGTCACCGTACCAACTATGGTTCAGTTTGGACAAGCACTCTCTAAATTAGATAGAAATAAGTGAAATCACACTGTTGTCAACATTTTGCAATATGTTCATGGAAATTTAAAAATATTTCACAGAAGTGAAATCAAAATTTCACCAGAATTTTGCCAGCAGAAAATAAATTTTGCCCAGCCCTTATACTAAACTCAGTTTAAAAAACAGGCTAAGAATTCAAGATTCTCTGGCTCAACCCAGAAACAAGTTTGTGAGGTGTTATCCACAGTTATACTGAAACAGCTTTCTGAAGAGACAAAAGTTAGTGTGTATCTCATAAATTGCAAAAGTCATTTTAGTCTGCATTGGCCAAATGACTTGCCAGTTTGTTCAGAAATGGATTGGAATGTATGTGCCTGCCAGACATTGGCTAGTCAGTTGTTAAATGTCATTTCAAATGTTTTTACAAGCTGAGTAAGAAGAAGCACGTGTGATACTTTTTTCATGACTATATCATTCTGCTGTTGGTGATGCATAAACTAATGCCCCCCCAAGATACCACCATCAGTGTGATCAATATAATACTAATGGCTTGTCATGACCCTTGGCTGTGACCAGTGGCTCCAGCATACAGCCCTAAAATGCACCACCTACTTTCAATGAATATTTTTCATGCTAAGTATGCATGCAACATTTATTATCAATGATTAGTTTTAAGTTACATTTTATTTGCATTTGTAGTTTATTTAAAAAAAATTAAGAAGAGGTATATCAATTGTACTATAATACTGATAAGTAGTACCCAATAAATTTATATGATTAAAAGTCAAGTACGCAAGCAGTAAACAAATACACACGTAACAATTTATCAGTTTGTATTCTTATTTATATTTAATTTACATCTGTAATTTATATTAGGTATGGATGAACCAGTTCTGGTGCAGTTCCAAACCTCCCGGACTTGGCTGAATCTGCTCTGACAAGGAAAACCTAGCCTTTCATGGCTCAACCCAAACTGCCAAGTTGACCCTATTCAGAAGTGTGGTCCAGTGCAGAATAACACTCATGGTGATTACGTGATGCAAGCGAGAGGCTAGCAGGTCCCTCGATTGGCTCCTGCTTACCCCCATGAAAAATTCACCTTTTATTTCACCAGTCCACTACTTTTCATTATCCATCAGTGACAGAAGTCTCCTATGATGCAAGGGCAAAGTTTAGACTTGTTTTCTCTTCAGGAATGGATGCAGGCATGCACTACACCCTGCTGCGGCTTACTTTGCAAACCACGCCAGATAAGGCAGCCAAATGTACCAAGGCCCAAGGATCAGCATCAAGCCATTTGTAAACTTTTACCTCAAGGTCAGTACCTCTTACAGAAGAGAGGTTAATGATGGAATTTCATCCATTCTGAGAGGAGCTACAAGCACTATCCAAGGACCTAGAAACCCTCACTGTGTCCCTGAACAATCTAACCAAGTGCATAACTGACAACAAAGCCCACCTCACTTCACTTGAAAAGCACTGCGATCATACAGAACCTTAGCTGGTTTCTTTGCAGCAAAAGAATGCGCAACTGGAAAACAAATTAGAAGACTTAGAGAGTCGGAGCTGCAGGACTAATGTAGTAATCTTTCATTTCCCCAAGAAAGATGAAGGCTCTGACCCACTCCAATTTATTCAAAACCTAGTTCAAAAGCTTCTGTGCCCATCACCATTTGGGACTTGTATTATAGAACATGCACACAGGTCATTGCAGTCAATGCCACCATCAGAATCACCACCTAGGCCCTTCATCTTTTATTTTCCAAACTTTTTGGAAATACTTCATTTTTTATCAAAAATCAGAGACCTTCTGAAGATTACTTGGGAGGGTAAAAGACTAAGGGTATCCCAGGACTTACTAGGGATGATGTGGCAAAAGCAAGCAGTGTTTCACCCCATTGTCACAAAGGTGATAGCTGCAGATATGAAATTTAGAATGGGATACCTTGCATGACTCCAGATCCTTATCAAAGATGCCTGGAAAAGGTACAAATTGCCTGAGCAGGCTCCAATGGAGCTGGTATGACTTCTTCCAGAATTATTCAAGGAGCGCTGATGGACTTCACTAGGCAATGCAATGGCTTTGTTCTGCTGATGTGACTGGATTAAGACTCTGATTGCTGGATTTCCAGTCTGTAACACCAGTGGAAAGTGTGTCCTGAGACTGCAATGCAGGATCTCCTACTTTCTTCATACCAGAAAGTGGCAGGCCCTTGAAGGGTACTCCAGATCTGTTTTATTGGCACTTAAGCTTGCTGCATATCATGGATTCAATGTAGAAATGGAAAATATAGCCAGATTTTAGTCACTCCTAGAAAACCATTGGATGTATGCTTCTACTGTGTTTCTGGTATTGGTAGAGTTAACTTTGTAAGCACTAAGTTATAGAGCCTCAGAAAGCACCAGCAGTCTCCTAGAAATGGCAGCGCTTTTGCTGCATATGGATTCGGAACTTGGACTAGACATGGAATGGTAGAGCTACAGCAGAATCTGTATCTTTCATTCCTGTTGTTGGTTGGCTGGTGCAGAGCAGACATCTGATAACAACTAAAGTTCTTTTCTATGCGACTTGGATAGGAATGCAGACATTGACCAACGTGAAAAGGGTCCGAGGGTAATCATAAATGTTCTTAGTACAGTATTGGGAGGAGCTTGGTTGTCACTAGTAAAAGTTTCAGAAAAAATGTTTGTACGACTGCTCCAGCTAAAAATAGCCCAACATGAAAGTTATTCTTTCAGGTTCTTTTTTTCTTTTATTCAGATAACATGGCCCCAACATTTTGCCGTATTCGGCTTCTTCTGGGGAACTGTAGTCAATTGATAAATCATATTTTCAATATACATTTTAATCACTTTTTCTCAATAATTTCTCATATGAAAAATTATATCTATTATTGCTCCTGACTTCTCAGAACAATCATTGTGCGCTTCCTATAATATCCCATATGTTTAAATTATATTTCTTGTATTTATGTTCACTTTATATTAACATTCAGATTTGCTGACAAGTTCCACTGGCTTACAGTATTCAAGTGTGCCCAAAAGGCTACCTACTTTTTTATCTGAGCTTCTGTATCTATGGCTGCCACATGCCTACTTTTCTTTCTTGTATCACCTTGTGTTGAAACGTATTACAAAAGTTAAGTCATTCCCTGCAACGTTTTTTCTTTTTCTTCAAGTACTGGGACTCCATATGGTAACACATTTCTTACTGCAATATGTATCATAATCTCTTCTCTGACATGTTGTTCTACTAAAATACTCTTTTCCACTATGTATTCAGGAATCTCCTTGCATTTCATACATTTTTACTCTTTACTTATCTCTATTGCATGATTTTCCGATGCTCCACCTTTTTTCACATAGACAGTTTAAGCTTATTTTTTATTCTTAACCCTATCGATACATCAAGATTTGATCCTGTATTTCTAAAGGCCCTTTTTCTTCTGCCTTTTAGAATACCATTTCTTCTATTATTACAATATAGACTCTGTCCCTTTAAGAAAAAAAATCATTATGCTCTTATTTCAGAATGTTTGTGCTTTTCAGAAACTGATATCCTATGCCTTTTGGTTTATTTTCTTTAGTCTAGTGACATAAAAACATAAAAAAAGGTGGTTGTCAAGTGTTTTCTTGATTAAGTTGTAGTTTTTACATTTCTAGATTGTTTTAAGTGCTTGCTTACTTTCACCACCATTCCTGATACATTCTGTTGGTGTTCATTATATAATGGCATCTGTTAGAGAAAGACATTCACTTTAAAATATTGTACATAGTTATCTGCTGTTTAACATTTGCTTAGTTCTTTTCAAAATACTGCTCTGATAACAATGCTTAAACCTCTTACCTGAATGTTCAGCTTCTGTTGTGTTCTGCTTCCTGGTTGTTCGATCTGTGAGTTATTAGGCCAGGGTTAGGGTGGATGTTGCCAGACAGGAGGAGCAGTAGCTTCAGGGTACACAAGAGCAAGTCCCTGATGGTCAGTTTACATGAGTGCTTCATATCAGTGGGTGGGGAGAGCTGATGGCACTGATCCGAGAGAGATGTCACATGTAACAAGAGAGGGATGGGAGATAACATAGTCTGTGGCCATTGGTTATGGATATCTGGGATTTGCCATTCAAAATTTGTGGGGGGTTGAAGAGGGGAGTGCGGCATAGAGTGTAGAGTGCATGAGTGGCAGTGGACAAAGTCAAATTGGAAACTTAATGGAGGGAAGGGGTAACATGCTCCAGGGGGATAGGAAAGGGGAAGAGATGCCAGGAGGATAGGCAGAAGCATGGTGGGGTGAGACATAGCTTCCAGCAACCGAGGCTGGCAGTGCAGGGTGGGGATCAGAAGAGAGGCACAGGAGACAGAATGGTCAACAGAGAAGAGTGCTAGATGGATTGGGAGAGGAGGCGGATTTAGAGAGTTGAGTAGTGCTGCAATGAGGGACGGGGGGGAGAGAGACAGTGAGAGAGAGAGAGAGAAAGCGAGGGCAGGGCTGAGAGAGAGAGCTAGGGCCAGGCAGTGGGAGGTACTTGCGAGAGGCCCAATCAGTGTTGAAGCAGGGAGGTAACACAGCCAGGGGGAGGTGTTTATGACTATTTAATATAGGTCAGAGGGTGGTGTGGGGGGCGCAAAAGTATGGCTTTTCCAATTCAGTTCTATGGGCACAGAGACCCCGGAAAACACAGACTAAAGCGAGAAAGACTGGACCAATCAGAGGCAGAATCATAAGTCCCCAGTCCAATCAGTGGCAGTAACAGAGAGTGCTGGCCAATCAGAGCTTCTGTCGGTTCACCGGTCAGGTCTGCGATTTTACCCTGCTAGCGGAGCTCCTGGGCAGTTGCAGGGATGGTGTGGGCAGGCAGCTGACTTCTTGTGCCGCAGGCACTCAGTCGGCGCAGTCTAGCCCAGATTTGGGGCTGATGATCTGAGGGAAGGAGACAGAGAAAGATAGAGAGAGAGAAAGAGTGGAGTAACTAAATGGGTAGTGAGTCAGGAGCGTGATGCAGGTGTAGAATCGGGAGGGGACTGCAGGGGTCAGAGAACAGGACAAATTAGCATAATAAAAGACAGAGTTGAGAGAATGGGGGGTGGGCGGCCAGAATAATCAGCCCAGGTGCCACAGGAGAGCAGGTGTTAGACGGGGTTAACTAGGAGGGAGTGCAGAGAGGGAAAGAGTTATATTTACTCTTTTTTTTTTTTTAAAGGAGGCTCATGATAGGTAAAACAGCAGGTGGGTTAGTAGTGAGAGAATTTAGATACAGTGCAGGCAAAATTTAGGCAGTACAATCAGCAATTTTAACAAAAAAAAAATCAGCAAACTTCAGGCTTAGGCTGTAGTACAAGCAAAAGTACGACTTTTCCAATGCATTTCAATGGGCACAGAGGCCCCAGAAAGCACAGAATAGAGAGAGAAAGGCCGGACCAATCAGAGACATAAGCATAAGTCCCCAGTCCAATCAGTGGTGGGAGCAGAGAGCGCTGGCCAATCGGAGCTTCTGTCGGTTCACTGGTCTGGTCTGTGGTCTTACCCAGCCAGCAGAGCTCCTGGGCAGCTGCAGGGATGGCGTGGATGGGTGGCTGGCTCCTCATGCCATGGCTGCTCAGGTGGCGCAGTCAAGCCCAGATTTGAGGCTGGTGATCTGGCTAGCAGAACTCCTGGGCAGCTGCAGGGATGGTGTGGGCGGGTGGCTGGCTTTTTGTGCCATGGCAGCTCCAATGGCACAGTCAAGCCCTGATTTGGGGCTGGTGATCTGGCTAGTGGAGCTCCTGCGTGGCTGCAGGGATGGTTTGGGTGGGAGGCTGGCTTCTTGTGCCACAGCCACTCGGGTGATCAGCGATGAAGCATATAAATCTATTTTTTCCCAACTTCTTTATTAAGTTTGTATTATAAAGACATACATACACATATCCCCTGAGTCAACTCAGGGTCCTCAACCCCAAACTGGTTATGGTTATTATATACAAAACAATATATACACACACAGGTGCACTACATTATCATTCTTAACATGTTACAAGTTTCCTCAACTTACAACTTGGGGTAGGCAAATACATTTTATGAATAACCAGAACATCATCAATCCCCTTCCTGCTCATTCCAACATAATTATTAAGATACTTACTTAGTAGTAGCCTTTTATAAAAACTGGTTGCACCTGCATCTCCGTGAAAGAGAGAGAGTTCCCACCACCCTTATATAGTTAGCATTGCCCTGCAAATCTTTAACAACTACTAAGTTAAGCAACATCTAAGAGTGTTACTACTGTGCCTTAGAGATATAAACATACCAGATCAAACAGAAAAGAGCATTAGAAAGTAATAAACAAAATTTAGAATTGTCCATGTAAAAAAAATCTATATTCCAGTTACCAACATTTAACTACTCACAGCCAGACAGACAAACCTGCCGTTGATCACTTTCGACCTGTATAGAATAAACTGCTTCCATGACCATCCACCTTTTATCATATAGCCCTTTCTTACCCTCCTTAAGTATTTGCTTCCTTATTCTTCCCATTACCCTCATGAGGTCTCTCACCCATTGCTCATAAGAATAGATGAGGTCACTTTTCCAATGCTTTAAAACAAAGGACATAACCAGGGCTGACATTAACGAGATATGGTATTTACCCTTCCCCCCTGTAACCTGAGCCATGTCCCCCAATACACAGATCCCTGGTGTTATATACTCAGAGTAGTCCAATAAGGGGTCCTTGTGTTGTTTAATATTAACTCACAAGGGCTGTATTTTGGAACAGTCCCACATCACATGAAGAATATCCCCTAGCCCCAGTCCACATCTAAAGCATAGGTCTTTCTGTCTAAGTCGCCGAGCACATAGTTTAGCAGGGGTGTAGTACAAGTTAGAAGAAATAAAAAAATTGTATAATCCTATACTTATGTATCGAGTTATATTTGCAACTCTTCCAAATACTATTCCAATCTGGGCTCAAAGAAGCTATACTCTTATCCCGATATAATGTCTGTACCAGTAACTCTGGGCCCACAAAATCCAGTAGCACTTGATAGACCTGTGATGGAGTCTAAATACATAGTTTACCTCTTTTAACTTTTCCCAACTAAACGGCTGTCTATTAATTTCACCTGGTTCTCCGAGCACTTTCCCTACAAGCTTGGCAAGCTGTAATCTTTTAAAAAGTCCATCTTGCTACACCTTGATGGAAGAACCACTCTACTCCCTATTACAAAATCTGCCAGGTTAAGACCCATCAATACAGCTGACCATTTTTTAGTAATTATTTGCCCCCCAAGACAGAAATTAGGATTACTCAAAATAGGTTGTTCTAGAGCTCTCCTTTGTGCTTTTCTCTGAATCGGGGTTAAAAAGGCCCACCAAGCCATTACTGCTTTATTTATCGGGGTAGATTTTATTTTCTTAGATAAGCGTTCTGGATCTATGAAAAGCAACGCCTCTGGAGATAAACCTGCATCCCTTAATATCCTCTTCTCCACCTGTAACCAGGTTGGCTCATACTACTGTCTTTCCTGAATTACTCCCCACCTTCCCATTATGCCCAATTGCCCAGCCACATAATACCCTCGGAGATCTGGCAATTTAAGACCTCCCATATGCTGTGGAAGATGCATACTATTATACTTTTTCGGGGGGGGAGGCTTAGAATTCCAAAGGAATTCCAAAATTATTTTTTGGATTTTAGTAAACCATATTTTAGGAATAATGTACTGGGCCAAGTGAATGGGGTATAGGAATTTTGGTAATAGATTCATTTTAATTAATCCAAGTCTAGCTGCAAAATTTAGAGGAAGTTTATTCCACCAAAGAACATCTGATCTAATTGTATTCAGCAATTTTCGCAGATTTGCCTCCACCCCTTCCTCTGTATTCGCAGTAATCCAGATACCCAGATATTTAATCTGTTGTGAGGCCCAATGCATCTGTAGGGGCTCAGAGTCTGCTTTGTATATATGTAGGGTAAAAGGTAGTATCTGTGTTTTGGCCAAATTCAGTTTATAGTTTGAAACCCTAGAAAATTGTTCAATTATTTCTAAGGCTCTCTTAAAACTCTTCACCGGCTCCTGTAAATGCCATAATATATCATCCGCGAATACTGAGAATTTCAGTTACTTCCCGCCACACTAATTCCCTGTATCCCTGAGTCCTTACTCATTACTCTTAAAAGAGGTTCTAAGTAGATATTAAATAAAATTGGTGATAACGGGCAGCCTTGTCCAGTCTCATTATGTAAATGAATTTCCTGTGAAACATACTCATTACATAAAACTCTAACTGTAGGACCTGCATACAGATTTTTAAGTCCCCTGAGAAGGCCCCAAGGGAAACCTATCCTCTTCATAACAGCAAATAAAAAGGTACTGGAGAACCTATCGAAGGCCTTCTCAGCATCCAAAGAAATCAATAACATAGGTACCTTAGAGTTAGTTGCACAGCAAAGAATATGCTGAAGTTTCCTAAGCACATCATGGGCCCCTCTACCTGGCATAAACCCTACCTGGTCTTGGTTAATCAGTGCAGGAGCCACCTTAATAATTCTATTAGCCAGGATCCTCATTAATATCTTTAGATCTTGATTCATCAATGCAATAGGCCTATAACTACCTGGCATTTCTTTTAGCTTATCTGGTTTTGGTATGAGTGTTTTATATGCCTGATACAAAAGGGGGTGTGGGACTCCCTCCTGCATTATTTTGGTAAATAAATCCTTCAACAGGGGTAGAATAGTAACAATATGAGCTCAATAAAATTGAGCCGTAAGACCATCAGGTCCTGGAGTTTTACCGTTTGGTAATGAATTAACTACCTCCAAGATTTCAGAGTCCTGTATTGGAACTACCAAGGTCTGTGCCTGCACCTGATGCAGTCTAGGAAAAACGACATTATCTGGGAACCCCTCAATTTCTTCTTGAGTACTACTAACCCCATCTTAGTAAATCTCCTTATAATAAGATGCAAAAGCATCAGCCTTTCCCTGAGGGTCAGTTACATTTTCCCCTTTATAATGTATTAACGTAACAGTATGCGATGCTTCCCATTCCCAAACTCTAGATGCAAGAAAGCGAACAGGCACATGCCCCTGCAGAAGATATTTAGCTTGGAGCTGCTCCAACCAATAGTATACCTTACGATAGGCTGTATCTACCATTTTCTCCCTTAGGTCTTTAAGCTCAGTGTCCAAACCCTTAGAAGAGCCCTCCAAGGGGGTAAGCAAATTAATAGCCCGCATTATAAATTCCTCCCGCACCTTTCTCATTCTATTCCTTCTAGACGTATATCTTTGTGCTATTCTTGCATATAATACCTTGCATGTTGGCCAGACCAACCTCTTATCCTGTAAGGTTGGGAGTTGGACCCAAAGAATCTAAATAAAAGCCTCTTCCAACTTGGTAATAAGTGTATCATCTGTCAGTATCGAATCATCTAGTCTCCATTGATAGGGCCGGGGTGGAGTAGGGCCTATCTCCCAGATTAACTGAATTGGAGAACGGTCTGATAGAACTCTACCTTGGGTAGTCAGCTCTTTAACTCCCCTTAGTGCTTTGTTGTTGACCAGAAAAAAGTCTATCCGGGTCTGAGTTAAATGTGCCCCTGAATAAAAAGTCATATGATTATCCCCTTTACTATGTGTCCTGTAAGGATCAACCAATGCCAAAACCTCTAAAAATCTATTTATAGCAACGTGGGCCACTGATAACTGCCTCTTAATTGGTGGTTTCCTATCTATCCAGTTATTTAAGCACAAATTCCAATCCCCTGCTAATATAAGAGGGTATGTCGGCAACGCGATTAAATCCATCTCTAAAGAGGCAAAAAATTCTGGATTGGGCAGTGATGGGCCATAAACTGAGGCAATTGATTATTCCTTACCCAAAATAACACCTGAGAAAAAGATTCCTCTACAATGCTCCCTCTCCACTACCTGTGTTACAACATAAGGACATGTCCTCCCTTCAAAAATTGCCACCCACCCCGAAGCCTTAGCCTTACCAATTCCTAAGACTTGACCCACCCAGAGTTTTTTAAGGCTTAGTTCCTCTGTAAGCAGATGTTTTTTAAGGCTCAGTTCCTCTGTAAGCAGATGTGTCTCTTGCACTGCTACTATATTTGCCCCCATTTGCTGAAGATGTTTCAAGATGACTAATCTTTTTTTCCTACCACTAAGGCTTTTGACGTTCCAAGAAATAATTTTAATATTCACCATTTTGCATGCCTTGCTTCTCTCTCCCATAATGATATTGGACTCTCTCTCTTTCCCCCATCCCTTTAATCCCCCCCCCCATCAACATTCCCGATCATCGATCGCCCTCCTAAAAATACAGACCCATAGATGAGTGCATCCCTGTGTGCTCCCAAGCACCCCCCTTCCCTACAAGAACCACTCCTGGACCTACCGTGGGTAGTAGCATCTTTAAGATCTCACATATCCTGCTTATCTAACTTCCTCTGACTCTGTCATCTTATATTCCTTTAGGCTCCCAAAGGAATAGTGACCCATTCGCTTATTTATTAACAAGCTATGATTTTAGCCCTTCATCAAATTAAATCAAGTCCACATTGGGGCAAAGGGAAATCCCTTTCAATATTAGGCACCATAGCATCAGAAAAGAGAGAAAAAAAAAAGGGGGGGAACCTCCACCCTTGTGCCTCCATATGTTTGTGGTTAATATGAGTTATACTTTAACCCCAACATAGGCCAAACATAAATAGGATTCTGCTGTAACCAATTAGACATAGATATAGCTCTATTCACTCACTCAGCATACGCTGGGTCATCTATACTTCCCCTAACCAAAATCGTGACCAGAGAAATTAATAGTGCAGAAACAGTCCCCAATGCATTAATAAAAGCAACTAATGAACAGTCCCACAGTCACTCATTCCTAGTGCTGTTTACTCAAGTAAAGAAAATTATGTCAATTACGGCCCTATAAAATAAGCCCCAATTTCTCCAGTTTCTATGTGATCTTATTCATCTATCCCACCGATAGCATCTCGAATCCTGTCAAAACTTCTCTCCATCATACAGCTTCAGGTCATTTGGGAGTTCCACACACAAACCCTGGAGAGCATCCCTTGCAGTTAAGTATTTTCTCTCTCCCGACTGCAATTTCACCATCAGAGTTGCCGGGTGTAGAATTCTAAATTTGACCCCCACTAAATAGTTTCTTTTTGATGTCGACATACTCTTTTTGCTTTTCCCGAATCGAGGGGGTGAGATCCTGGAACAACCAAATAACTGCCCCATTCCATTGAAGAAGTTTAGCAGCTTTAGTTTTATTAAGCACATGCATTTTTTCCTTATAATTTAAGACTCTCATTATAAGGACCTGAGGACATGCTCCTGGAGAGGGAACTTCTCTCAAGGCTCGATGGGGTCTCTCTAAGTTGTATGCCTCTCCAAATGGCTTTGGACCCAGAAGCTTCAGGAAAAAGTCTTGTACAAAAGACAAAAATCAACTCCCTTCGCTCTCTCAGGTAATCCAGCCATAATTAGATTATTTCTTTGACTTCGTGCTTCCTGGTCCTCTACCTGATCCTCCAGCTTCCTAACTTGTCAACGCAAAGCTACCATTTCAGAATCCATGGCAGATGTTTTCCTTTCTTGAGAAGCAACCCGGGCTTCCACATCCCCCATACGCTGAGCTAGAGCCTTTAAGGTTGGTTTAACTGCTGAAAAATCAGCCACTAGCCCTTGTAACAGCTGCTTTATCTCCAGGATATCGTTCGGTGCTGAATGATTCCCTTCCTCTACCGCTGGTTGATTCTCTGCGGTATTTGGAGTCAGCGTTTGGGGTTTTGGACGTTTCACCACCGGGGCTCGTGCAGCCAGAGGTTCCAGACTTCTGTATTCCATTTCAGCCATCGTTCTCGGCCCTGAAAATCTGCCTCCAAATGCAGAAAAACTGCACTGCTATGCTCCGTTTCAGCAAGCAAACTGCATGGTGCCTCTCTGAAGAGATAGATTCAATGTTTAGTCAACCACGAGTAAGTCCAATATACTTTTTTAATATAGAAAAACTATAGCGAGGCCTAGGAGCACTACTGAGGACTTCCTCCTGGTTTTAGCTCATCACGTGTCTTCCGAGGCATATCAATCTTGATGATCTGGTATGGCTTATCTCACAAGATCTTTTTCAGTGGAAAGCACTCCTGCTATCTTTATGGTCTTGTATCAATCTTGTTAAAATGAACATTTTGCCTCGGATTTTTTATCCCCATAATTTATTAAACATCTGGCCACCCTTGGTTTGGTTCAGATGGTTGCATGCCATCATATCCAACTTTGGCTGGTTAGGAAAGCCCCCAAGGAGGGCTTACTTCAATTATCTGCACCCCACGCCAGTGACCCATGTTCAGAAATGGACATGGGGTGCTGGGGGTTGGCAGGATGGAGAATGGATTGAGAGTCCCCAGGACTGCTCTCTTTCTCCAGGGAGGGGGGATTGCAGGGCTCAGCATTCTCCTGCCACCTAGCAGAGGCTGGGAGGTAGCACATCGGCTCTGGAGACTGTGGGAAAGAGTTGTGGCAGGCGCTTGGTGGGGGTGCGCTGCCGCTGGTGCCATTGCATGTCACAACTTCAGGTGATAAAGGAACAGGGAAAATGGAGAGTCCTCTGTGAATGACGATGGTCTCCCTCTGCAACGGCCCACGAAGGCACCTCCCCGAACACTAAATGTGGTCCGGTGGGTCGAGTCACTCCCCACCCCCTGCCATGAAGGGTAAGTCATGGGTTATAGGGGGAGGGGGCCTCATACCCGTTGCTGGAGCAGGAGGGGGACATCAGATGCAGGGCAGAGGACTTCAGGAGGCAAAAATAAGTAACTGCAAAAAAAAAAAAAATTATCTGCACCCAAATATAAAGGGGGCCTTTCATTGCCCATTTTGGACTATATTTTGGGTGAGTCACGCAAGTAAGTACTTCAGATGTTTCACCCCACCCCCGCAGGAAGAGGACCCCTCCTACATTCCAATCTGGCTCTCCTTGGAGAGAGATATAATCTCTTCCACCGGAATGAGCCCCAAAGCCTTATTGCACATACACCCTGGAGACTTGCCAAAGGGTTTTACGGAACTTGGTGATTGAAGTGTCAGTAAGAACCCATACTCAGTTTTGTGCTTTCTTGAAATATCAGTATAGGAGAGACATCTCACAGCCTATTCTCAGCAACCCAAACTTTAAGATTGGTGGTAAAGTCATCCCATTTTCCTAGTTCCCATAATTTGCTGATCTTGTGGTTGGGGATTTGCTGAGAAATGGCAACAGCCTTTCCTCAACAGATATAATGAGGGAGCTACATCTAGAGAGATCATCTATATTTAAAGTTTTCCAGATCCACCACATGATAATCCAAGCAATAGAGAGGGAGCCGGTGGGTCCAGATGCAAGGGAGTTCCTGCAGTCACCCGGGAATTTGGCTGCTTTGCCACATGCAGTATCCTGGATTTATAGTAGTTTATATGATAAGGTCTTCTCTCAAATGGAGTGTGTATTGCCCTATTGGGACTCTAAATCTTTGTACTCTCCCCTTAATTGGGGCAAAATCTGGAAGGATTGCTACACTTATGTAACACTAGTCCAATTAAGGCTAATGCAATTTCAGATACCAAACAATTTATAGTACACACCAGCTAAATTATTTAAGATAGGAAGAGCTCAGAATACTGATTGTGTATGATGTGGGCAGGGGGATGGCACTCTTTATCATGTTTTTTGGGACTGCCCTGAAGTAGCACACCTGTGGAATACTATACACCAAAGAGCAGACCCCCTATTAGGGATTAACGCATGCTTTTCCCCAGAAATTTGCCTAGTGGGGGATTACTCCACAGTGGATATTGGGGAACTATGATATTATATTGCAATAATACCCCTTTCTGTCAAGCAGCTAGTCCTGTGGCACTGGCATGACACAATATGCCTCTCCTACATGGAGTGACTGCAGGAACTCATTGCTAACCTCCATACTGAGAGGATGACAGCCAGCCTCAACAACTGCCTTTTGCAGTTTAATAGGATTTGGGGGAAACTACACACGTTGTATTCATTGTATCAGCCATCGGTTCCCTCCTCATCAGTTAATGTAATAGAGGACATAGTATTCCACTGGTAATCCTTTAGGTATAAATTTAGCCAGTGCAGGCTGTCTCAACACTCTGCTCGGGAGGAGGTGGTTAGAGGAGGACTATGTTACGATTATTGTTATGTACCTGTTTCATATTGTTGTATATTGTTGTTTTGGCTTTGTTATGGTATGAAAAATTTAAGAAAGTGTGTTAAATTTCAGAGTAACACTCTCACCACTAGTACTCCATGGAAAAGGCCAAATAAAGCGGTTTCTTTTTTATCCCAATCTCTGCTGAAGACTCCCTAGCCCTTGGACTATCACATGATCAACAAAGGGAAGCACTCATGATCCTGGGGCACTGAAGGGAGCCAACCAATGATGTCTCTGCTATTTGACTTGACACATGTTCTTTTTTTTAATTCACTATATGTTATTGATTTTTAAGCAGCAAACAATGCAAAGGTACAACAGGAGTATGACAGGAGGCTGTAAATACATTTTATAAAACAAAGAAACCCCCCTCCCTCCCACTAACCCCCACTAGGGCTGGGTGGACCCGAAAACCTGACCCTTATTATCAGGATAAGGATCCAGGCCAAAGCCCTGATAAGTTCTGATTAGTTTTGATTCAAATCAGTACCTTTTGTAAAACGTGATGAAAACTGCAAATCTGCTATATAATTGCATAAAACAACACTGACATTTGTGACACACACATAGAATTGTAGTCAGCATTTCAGGACATGAAAACTGTGAGTTTATAGCACTGACGTGCTGGTCAGTTAAATATGGCAGTCATGCAGTTGACCTCTATCTGTTTTCTGTCTCAGAGTCTGTAGTACTAGTGCCGCAACTGTAAACTGAAACTGACCTGTCTGGCCTCAGAAGAGGAATCCCATTCCCATTTGGTAGCACACACTATGTAATGGACATATCATAGAAACAAAGAAACATAGAATTTGACGGCAGACAAGGACCACTTGGCCCACCCAATCTGCCTATTTCCCTACTTATTGGATAAGCTGCAGGTTTTAGCTAGCCAGCAGCCTACTTCCTCCTAACAGATATCAGTTAGGTATTATTGTTCCAGTTCCTTCTCTGCTCCACTGAGAGTCATGCAGTTATTTTCTATGACATGGGTTCCCCTCCATCCACCCACCCAAACTGATGACACATTTAGGGGACCCCTACCAAAAAATAACTGCATGTCCTTAGAAATCCACAGACCTAGCTACTGTGTTGGAAGGGGGAGTGTGGCTGTGAGGTCAAGCCTGTACTGAGTGGGCAGAGACCTACATTCAGGTAATCAGAAAATGCAAAAATTAGACAAGTCTATTAGGACATACTGAAAAACGTCTGTCATAATGTTCAGGCAATCCAGAAATTATGACGTACCGAAAACATTCTGCCATCAGTCTCAACTACAGGCAGTCCAGAAATTACACAAATCCATGAAGACATGCTGCGAAACGTGTGCCATCAGGTTCAGGCAGTCCAAAAATTATACAAGCCCATGAGGACATGCTTCGAAAAGTGTGCCATCAGGTTCAGGCAGTCCAAACATTACAAAAGTCCATTAGGACATGCTGCAAAAAGTGTGCCATCAGGTTCAGGCAACCCAATAATTAGCAAAGCACATGAGGAAGACATGCTGAAAACATTGTGCCATAAGTCCCAACTTCAGACGATCCAAAAATTAAAGAAGTCTATTCAAAATGGGGAAATGTGTGCTATCAGGTTCAGGCAATCCAAAACTTAGCAAAGTCTGTTAGGACATTCTGAAAACATTGTGCCATCAGGTACAAAAATTGTGCAGGCCACATATGGGCTTACTTTAGTATTAATTTATTTTTCTGAAGAAATGGAGATCTTTCTACTCTTCCAAGGAGTCATCTTTAAGGTCACTGTGAAATGTATTTGCTGTCTCTGGATCATAGCTGTAACCAGTCAATGGAAGGTTTACTTTTAAGAATGTTTACTTCTGAATATTTTCTGGTAGTAGCCTAGATCGTGTATCTGTTACCACATTTCCTGCATAGCTAAAGAGTCACTCTGAAAATACACTGGTTGGGGGACAGACCATATACTTCAAGGCTGCAGGCCATACAGGGTCCCTGCTTTGCCAGTACTTAATGGGATCTTCATTCCATTCAATACTGTTTTCTGCTAAGTAACAGTCAGCCGTGGCCTGAGCAGAAGCAGTGACATATGGAGAAGGAAGGGCTGATTTTTCCAGGACGACAGCATCCAAGTGATCCCAAAGATGACTGCTGGGTCTAGAATGAATGGCAGCGGCTGACTGTTTTGTAGCCTGACTGAGAAGAGAAAGCTGTGAAGGTGCAGGAGGAATGGATGAGGGGGCTGCTTCTGTTGTCATGTTTTTTTTTCAAAAGCAAATCTACATCTTGAATGATTTTCTCTCTGCAGTTTTGGAACACATTTGTGTGATACTGTGAGAGGTGTTTCATCTTGTACTGTGGGTCTAGTACTGTTGCAATAATGCAATGTTCTGCCATGAGCATTTCATCATGTTTCTCATCGTCTCTGACTTTTTTAAGTGTTCTATGTACTATGTCTTTTTTAATTCTGGGTGGCAAGTCCCTTTCAATTGCACTAGACTCTCCCATCTGAAACTGGCTTGTTGCACCTTCCAACTCATCCCTGATTGCATCCAGCTGAAATCTAAGAATAGTGATCAATGGGATTATTTGGCTGAGTGTGGCACTGTTGGAACTCACTTCCCTAGTAATTTCCTCAAAGGGTTGCAGGATCTTGATGAGAAGTTCTAAAACAGCCCACTGCTGAGGATTAATGTATACATCAGCATCTCCTATGCTGTTCTTTAGTGTATACCGTCTTACGGCCTTTTTTTGCTCCAGCAGTCATTGGAACATGTAAAAGGTTAGTTCCACCTCGTTGCAACATCCTGGATGAGTGTATTAGGAGGCAGTCCAAGCTCTTTTCTTGTATGGCCCGAAGATGTTAGCGTGTTTTGCAGGAATGGCTGAAATGTGTGCATATTCATTTTGTCACATATGTGAGAGCCTGTATATCTCTGTCCTCTTCCAGAAATGCATGCACAATCAAATTTAGGCAGTGTGCAAAACATTGAATGTGGACAAAGCCCCCATCAGACAATGCTTTCTTTATGTTTGAACCATTGTCAGACACAATAAAAGCTACAGAAAGCCCGTGTGATGTCAGCCAGTACTGTATCTCTCTATTGAGCTAATCCAGGATGTTTTAGTTTAGTTTATTGTTCTAGGAATTATTACCTTTGAGCCAATGGCTCTTCTACAAAGATTCCACGTCATCAATGTACAAACAAACAAGACATGTTACATAGAATGGTCAGCAAATTATAAAGGTTTCAATAAGCCAGTATAATGCAGTACATCACAGGAAAAAAACAAAGCATTGGAGGAATGGTCAAGGTGGGAAGGGTAGGAGGAGATATGAGGAGGGGAGCAGACTTAGAGTAGTTAGAGGTACTCAGATGCCTTTGTCAAGAAAGGAGCAGAGGAGGAGGAGGAGGATGAAAAACAGTAAAAACAGCCATGAGGGAAGAATCATTAGTCAAGGTAGTCACAGGAGCTAGAGGCTGAGAGGTGAGAGTAAAACATAGATTTGAAAGCTCCTAGTGATGTGGAGGATGAAATGAGTGAGCTCAGGGCATTGTACCAGTTGGGGGCACGATAGGCAAAAGATCTTTGGCCCTGTGTGGTCCGGCATCTGGGGACCTGGAGAGGCTGGTGTTCTGATCTTCTGGTGGGATGGATGCTGGTATTCGGGCAAAGTAGGTCTTGGATACACAGCGGAGTGCTGCCCAAGATGGATTTTTTTGCCATCAAGCATGTGAGGTACCTTATGCAATTTGAGAGTTGCAACCATCCTGCTTCAGTGTAGAGCTCACATGTATGAGTACGTCTTTGCACTCCAGTGAGCAACCGACAGGCCTTGTTTAGGGTGGTTGTGATGCACCTTAGTGTGGTGATAGTGGCAGAGCCATAGATAATTAAGCCATAGTTTATGATTGAGATGACAGAGCTTTGGATAGCAATCCTCAGCGCAGCTTGGGTAAGAAATTGCCGGTTTCAGAACAGGATACCAATGCGCTGGTTCACCATTTTCGCTGTGTTATCAATGTGGGTCGCAAAGGTAAGACCTTGATCAAAGGTGATTCCAAGGTATTTAAATGTTGACACTTGTTCAAGGGTATTTCCTGGGTATGTTTTGATAGTAAATGGAATTTGTCTTTTTCTGTTTTGTGGACTGGAGAAAAGCATGGATTTTTTTTTTGTGTGATTTAGTACCAGTTTGTGATCTAGGAACCACTTTTCAACATTGGAGAAAGCAAGTTGCAGGCTCTGGAGTAAGGGTTTGGGTCCTTATGAGAGGAGAGAATTACGGCATCATCAGCATAAAGGATTATTTGTTCTGGGCAGGATTTGGGGAAAGAGTTTAGAAAAAGGCTGAAAAGGAGGGGGCCTAGGATTGACCCCTATGGAACACCTAAGAGGACCAGTTTTGAGTCTGAGAGAACTTTTGAGATTTTTACTGATTGAGAGTGTTGGGCCAGGTAACTTTTAACCCAGGCACCTGGTCCTTCTGAGAGCCCAAGACTGTGTAGTTGTGTGATAAGTAAGCCATGGTGAACAGTATCAAACGCCTTTGTTAGGTCAATGAAAACAGCTCGGTTTGATATCCTTTGTCCAAGGCAGTGTGAATTTCTCCTGAGAATTCCAGTAGGGCAGTCAATGTGCTGTGTCCTTTCCTAAATCCATGTTTCTGCAAGCAGAGTATGTTATACTTATGCAGGTAGTCTGAGAGTTGGTCAGCCACAATGCGTTCAAGGGCCTTGGAGAGGGGTGGAAGTATAGATATAGGCCGATAGTTTCCTGGTAGGGACTTGTCGCCACTTTTGAACACTGGTGTGACTATAGCAGACTTCCATTTGCTAGGAAATTGACTAAGGCAGAGGGAGAGATTGAACATTTTGGTGAGTGGGTGCACCACCTCTTCCAGGGTAAGGGACAGAGTTTTAAGATCAATAGTATCACTGCTTGCTCTGGATTTAGAGATAGCCTTTTTTATATATTTTGTAGACTTCATGTGCCTTAACTATTTTGAAGTGGAAAAGCGGTTGGTCAGGTGAGGCAGTAGGAGATGTTGGTTTTGACGAGTCCATGTCAGAGAAGAAGTCCGACGGGAGGACCCCACTGAGGTAAGTGAAAGTTTTATTTAAGGCCTTTTCCATGACCATTGGGTCTAGGGTAGTGGTTCCATTGACAGTCATTATAGTGGGAGAGGATTTAGACTGCTTACCTATGATATTTCTGATGTTGTTCCAGAATGATCTCCCATCACCCCAGGAGTTTGTGAGGGCATTTTTGAATTAGGAACTCTTCATTAGTCGGATTTGTTTGGTACATTGGTTTCGTGCCTGTTTATACTTCTGGATATCCGTCAAGGAGCCTGTGGCTCTGGCTATGGACCAGAGGTGGTCCTGAGCTTTGAGTTGGGCCAGTAGTTTGGCCGTGAGCCAGGGATTTGAGAGCGCTTTGATTTTATGCTTTTTTACTGGTACGTAAGTGTCACAGGCAGTGTTGAAAGTTGTGATAAAATAATCTAGGGCTGCATCAACATCTAGATTATTGTATATTGGGGACCAGTCTTGCTGTAAAAGACAGGGCTTGAGCTTAGTAAGGTTTCCATGGGGTAGCACTTTGCTTGAGATGGTTTTTGGAAGTGGTTTTTGGAACTTATTTGTCCAGGTACAGATCACAGGGGAGTGGTCACTGAGACAGTCCGGGAGAACAACTGTGTTTTTTATGTGGGCTGGGTGACTAGCAAGGATCCAGTCAGTGAGAGTGCAAGTTCCAGTTTTGTAGTTTTTTCTAGAGGGGGAGGTCACCATCTGTGTTAGGTTAGCTGCTAGGATAGCATCCTTGAAGGACCCAACGTCTGATGCAAGCCAATTTATATTAAAGTCACCAAGGAGAAGGAGCTCAGTGTCAGGTGGTTGCAATCTTACAAATTCAAGAACAGTCTGGAGGCTGGACCCTGGATCTTTAGGCGGGATATAGACAGTGGCCACAGTAAGCACTTTATTTTGGGTACCAAGTAGTAGCTTGACAGGGAGAAATTGCACAGAGGAGTTAGTAGTGGAAAAGCAGACAGGGTGGCTAGAGAGGTTGTCCTTAATGTAAATAGAACAACCCCCCATTTTATTAGTCTTGTCCAGTCTGAAAATATTGTAGCCTTGTAGTGAGATGGCATGGTCCAGGGTGCTTGGTGTCCGCCAGGTTTCAACAATGGCTAGTATGTCGGGATTGTGTTGACTGGAAAAGACTTGAAGAGATGCCAGTTTTGGAAGGAGGCTACAGATATTTAAGGTGGCGATGGTGAGACCCCCCCTCCGTTTTTGCTAGATTTGTTACCCTGGTAGAAACAGAGCCAGGGTTTGGATGGACACTTCCTGACATCAGAAGGAGGAGGAGCAGGAGTTTAAGGGACGTCTGCCGCAGCTCATAGTATAACATGTAATACCTCTGTTTCTTGTTAGTTTGAGTACAGTGTAGTCATTTAGGGTCCCAGCTTAGGGTAATGGCTAGGAGTAGGTGTCGATTTGTCAACTTTCCAGTGGCGTGAGCTGTCATTTGCACCCAGTCCTTTGTAGGAGGGTGCCACAAGTGAGGGTAGGGAGGATTTGACATGGTGCCAGGTTGCTGGTAACGAGCTTGAATGGTTAGTGTGAGAGGTAGAGGAGACTGCAAATGTTTACTGTAGCAAGGGTGAGTGTTCCTGAGTGACTCGCGGTGAGCTACTGTGGACCAGAAAACTGATTGTTACTATAGATCAAAGACCCAGAAAGTCTTAAATTCCTGAAGGTGATGAACATTAGCCTAGGGCATATGCAGGATGTAAAAATCCTTTGTTAGAATCTTCCCTTTGTTCTCCAAAACAGTTGTGAATAGACCTCAAAGACAAGCACACATCCTTTAAGAAAGTCAGACGGAAATGTGGATTCAATGCAGCACTCCACAACCCAGAAACTTGTATAAAAGATTTACTGACCTCACTTTTGCTTTTTGATGTCTTCCCAAAAAGTTGATTTATGATGAGAATGCCTATACCTGGTGGTGATGTTTTGTAGTTTCTTAGTCCAGGAAATGTTCATAGATGTTATGTCCAAGAATGGTCCAGTTCCTCCAAGTAGAAACACATGAAAAACCACAAAACTAAACTACTGACAGAGACAAACACAAACAGCCAGCTACAGTGGTCTCCAAGAGTAAGGACAATGTCTGAAACTGTGTGATCCTGTGGGATATACAGGATGCGAAGGGAAGCCAGTTTCAGAGGGAAATTGTCAGTGTCACTACAGGGAGTAAATGATACCCAATGCACAGTCAGTGACATAAATGGTTCTGGCTAGCAGCTTGTCCATATGTCAGTAGTCAGATAGACAATCTCAGAAACTGCATCTTTTAAAGCATGTTACAGTTTAGCACTTACTAAATCATACATCTGTGGTATTGCAACCATCGAGAAATATTTCCTGGATGGAATACTGTATCTTGGTGACAGGTGATTCAAAAGCCTTTTGAATCCTACATGCTCCACAATTCTGTAAGGCTGTAAGTCCAGTGCTATCACCTCTAAAATTAGTTTTGTTATAGCAATTGCCTCAGGATGAGTATGCTGGTACTTAGCTTTACATTCAATTGTTTCTGAAATCGTGAGCTGTCTTCTAGCAGTTGAAGTTTTCAGATGGCCAATATTAGGAGTGCTGGATGATGATAAGGGCAAAAGGAGACTGTTTGTAGTACTTACAGTATTCTAGAAGAATACTGAGAAAAAATTGGTGGCACAACTGAAGCAGCAGGGCTGCTGCTATCACTTCATATAATAGGTGCAGGTATAGTCTGACTTAATTCTGCCTGCATATTGTCTTCTTTCTGTCTGACCAAAAAATCACGCCTGAGACGTAATGGGTGACATCTCTCTAAATGTCTTTTTAATGCTGAGGTACCCAAAGCACCTTTTTTGCTCCCTCTGCTGATGGTCTTTTTACATATTGAGCAAACAGCTCATAACTCATTATTGGCAGCCAGAGAAAAGTAAGACCACACATAAGATGTCACCTTTTTTGTTTTAGTACCAGGCATACTATACTGTCCTTTGTCACTTCCACTATGTTGTTTTTTCTCAACACTGGGATGCTGCTCATCATCTTTTTCTGTTTCACCATTATCATCATCCATCAGCTCCTCCAGGCCAGTGACAGAACCTAAATCTGAATACACTGCCCCCTCATCTTGTTTCTCCTGTACCTGCACCACACTGTTTGTGCCCAAACTGCCCATCTCCAAGTACTTATCATCACTTTCATCCTGTGTCTGTGCAACTGCCACCTCTACTTCATTCTGGCTTTCCTTTTGTTTATGCTTTTTTCCCTCCTTGTCTACATCCTCCATTTCATAATCATTACTCTCTTCAGAGCTAGAGTTCTCCACCTCTGTTTCATTTAAATCTTTACTGGAAGTACGGTACACATAAGTACCATACCTTGGCTTGCCACTCCATGTGGTGCTGACTACTCCGTTAGTTTTAATTAAGGTAGTTATGACCTTTCCTGTCTGTTTGGACATCATTGTGGAAGAACCACTACTGCTACTGGATGAAGTCCCAGGAACTGGTCTTTTACCAGTCAGACTGTGCAGTGTTGTTTGTGCCATAAGTTTCCCCATACCTTTCCCCATTTTGGCCTCCTCCTCTCCCTGTCTGGTGCACATTTTCATCCTTTTTTTATTACACAGAAAAATGCTTTTTCCTGTATGTGTTTCCTTTTTTTAAATCTGCTCAGTTGTTTCCAAGTTTCTCTGACAACTCAGTACAAGCTCGGCCTCACAGCCACACTCCTCCTTCCACCACTGTATCTTTTTTTTTTTTTCACAATGCTTTTTCCTGTTGAAATTATCTTTAGTCCTCTTACTTGTTCTCAAGTACCTCTGTTCTCTGCAGAAGGGCTCATCCTCACAGACAGACACCTTCCCCTTCCACCACTGTAACTATTTTTTTTTTTTTTAAATGTAGGTATTTTCTTTTTTTTATTTACACCTCTCACTTGTTTTCAAGTTTGTCTGTCCTATCAGGACAGGCTCTGCCTCACAGTCACCCTCCCCCTTCTACCAATGTAGCTTTTTCCTTTATGTAGGTTCTTTTTATTTAGCAGGGAGTATGCAGCAATGATATAATATTTTTACAACAGCAGCTGGTACACAAACATAAAGTCAGTCACACACTGGCAAACTGGCAAGTTTTTTTTTAATTAATGCTTCCAGGCAAGACAAGCTATAGAACTCTAGTAAAGGCAAAGTAGAATCTTGCAGCAGTTTCCACCCTACTTCAAAGCTCAGAGGTCCACGTGGGGGGGGGGGTTAAAACTAACTCACTGATGTTTTCTTTTTTTTAAATCAGGTAAAGCTCAGCTAACTTGAAAAGAAAAAGCAGGAAAGGTAAACTCAGGGTGCACTCAAAGCTTCCAAATTCCAACCTGCCAGGCTGATGGTGATTTGCTTTTTTATTTCTCTCTCTCCAGTCCCCTTTTGTTCTTTTCTAGTTTATATACCACTAGCCTGCTTTTGTTTCTTAGTACAATTATTGCAGTTTGTTTGTTTGCACTGCAGTAGGCTTTATGTTTGCAAATAATCACAGAAAAGATTTGATAAACATGAGGAGATATAGAGTCAGGCCGTCCACTGTGAGTGACAAGCACTCAAAACCCGCCAGTAGGCAGGTTGATCTTTTTTTAATTCTTTTATTTCGCCATTTTTCTCATAGTTGTTTGTTTCACTATTTTAAATTTCTTGTTAAGTAAAATTCAATCACTCGCTGGATGTTTTTGGTGAGGTATTTAAACTGCAACTGATAATACACACATGATAAAGACAGCTTACTAGCTCTGTTTCGACTGTATGTCTCTCAGCCACGCACTGAGCAATTCCCGCCATGTGCAGCTTTATATACCTCAGTGCCATCTGACCAACATACAGCTAGTCAGGTGGCAGAGGTATGTCACCATCATGTGTGTCTGTGTGTGGCGCAAATGCAATTAGGACCAGCTGCAATTGTGATCCTGGCAAATGTGTAAAATAAAAAGCTCCAGATGACTTACACTGGATGAGTGAGAACAGGGGGAATAAAACAGGGACCTTTGGCTGCACAGATACGGTCCCAGATGGGTCTTCAGTAAAACTCACTCCTGCTGCATTTTTTACAGTAACTCACATATGCTAAACCATCATCCCATGTTCTATGTGCACAGTGGTGGAGAAAACAAAATGGGTGTAAAACCTAGGTACTCTAAAATGAAACACATTTAAACCCCCTGCTAGGACACACCTGTCTGGTGCAAATGCAAACGATTAAATACACTGCTGCTACAAAGGGTGAGGTAGGTTACAGCTGCTCCCTGGACCTCTTGGAACTGGTCACTCGCTGCCTTGTGTAAATATGCGGCTACTTTTTTGAAAGGATGAAGTAAGTAGTGCCTTAGAAACTGATGGCTAGTTGTTGCTTGACACCTTTTGGTGGGGCAAGCGCACTTCTCTCTGTCTTCTCTCTCACTGTGTCCCCCCAAATTAAAAGACAGGTCCAGCAGGTACCCCATCCCCATCTCCTATACCCTTTTGTCTAGTGAACCCCCGCATTTTACGATCACGCTGGTCACAGATTTTTAAATTGATCTGCTCTCTATATCCAGGTGTGTGGCTGTTGGGTGAGAGTAAACTGACTGTAGTGCTTACTAATACTGACTGTCAGCCTTCTTGTTCCAAATCTAAACTTCAGTGCAAATAGCAGACAGTTTCAGAATGCAGCCCCGATCTATGATTAAGCCGGCAGCTACAAGCTGCAAGAATGGTCTTGCAGCTTGTAGCTGCTGGCTTGATCGCAGCTCAGGGCTGCATTCTGGAAGTGACTGCTATTTGCAGTGAAGTTTGGACTTGGAACATGAAGGCTGCCTAAAAGCATTCAGTCTACTCTCACCCTTCAGCCACATGCCCAGAGGGTAGATCTGTTTAGAAATGTGTGACCAGTGTGATTGGAGGATGGTTTTCCTAACATATTTTTAATTGGGGGAAATTTCTAACCACACACGACTGACAGACCCGGACTTGGGACAATTATGCAATGGATTCTTATTTATCCGGGTCCACTGGACTGCATTGGATCCGGGGGGGGTCTGATTTTAAGTGGGTCGGTCCACCCATCCCTACCCCCCACCCCTAAGTCTGTGCCTCAGTCAAAGAGAAGAAGGGTTATAAGGAAACAGCTGGGGCAGGTAACTGGTTTGTGACTTTCAGAGGAAGAGCAGGGTCAGAACAGTGTTCCCAGGTGGCCTGGAAGGAATGAAATCTGTGTTGCATACTTGCAATGTGTTTCTCCAGCTGGATTGCAAGCAGGTCTTCATGGTACCACTCTAGCACTATGGGGAGGGAGTCTTCCTTCCAGTGCCTTAACATTACTAACTTTGCTGTGGAAGCCACCAGGGCAAGGTGAGCTTTCCTTATCCTGGGTGTTCCGGGAGGGTACAGAGTTAAAAGGCAACATTCCAGAGTGAATAAAGGCTCCAGACCCAGTAGAGGATCTAGGACCTGCTTTATGGAGTTGCAGAAGGATTGGGACTTAGGGCAACTCCAGAGCAGGTGGTATAATGACCCATGGGTGTCTCTACAATGGGAACATAAGGGGGGGTGAGCGCACCTATTTTGTGTAGTTTTATTGGGGTGTAGTATAGATTTTGCATGATATTAAACTGGATCAAGCAGAGTCTGTCTTGTTTGATAAGTTTATAGACAGTGCTCCAGGCTTTCTTCCATAAAGCAACCTCTGCTGGGAGAGACAATACTTGGACCCAGTAGTAGCAGATTCCAGAAGGGAGATGTGATTCCAGGGCTTGCAAATGTTTATAGACTCTGGAAACTGCATGTGGCTGATCTGCAACTTTAAATACAGAGGGTAAATCCTTTGAAGACGGGAAGGTCCAAGGCTTGGATCCCAGAAAAGAGAGTACTGCATTTCTCACTTGCAGGAATTTAAATATGTCCTTATTGTGAAGCTGGAACTGGAGTCAGAAAGTGGGAAAGGAAACCAGCTCTTCTCCTTTTAAGAAGCTTGCAAGAGTAAAGTTCCTCAGGTGGGGCCAAAAGGAGAGTAGGATGGAGCGGGTGACCGATCTGAAAGTGAAGATTGTTTAATATAGGTTGAGCAGGTGACCTGTGCAAACTCAACGATAGATGGATCTGTATTTGATGTAGAGCCCTAAGTGACCAGCCAATTAGAGAGTTCTTCAGGGGCAGGGGAAGTTGAGAGGTAAGCAGGTACACCAGGGAAGGTAGGGAACTGTGTGATTTATTTGCAAGGGCCGTCTCAATTTCTAGCCAAATGGGGGTATAAGTGTTGGGACCCTGTGAAGCGGCATTGTTCATCCAAAGAGCTAGCTTGCTAATGTGTTGGGCCCCATAATAAGGAGGGCAGTGCTAGATCACTTTGTGACTTGAGGGCAGAAAGTTTGCCATATGCCCTTCATACCACCTTGTTCCTCCACAGGAATGCACTGAGCATTTTTTGGAGTCAAGTGAACCATAGCTTGGGAAAAAAGAAACCAAGCATGCCCAACGGGTAGACTAGGTGAGGTAAGACATTAATTTTGAGAATGCTGATTCAGCCCCAAAGGGATAGAGGAATCAACCCCCATCTGTCCAAGTCAGATTTCAATGTTTGCAACAATTTGGTGAAGTTTTCCTTAATCATAGTTGGGATGTCCCGAGATATTTTGATATTTATTTATTTATTTTTGAACGTTGGATTTACAACCTTTGAGTCAAGGACTCATTTACTAAGGCACCCCGTCGCATGGACGGTAGACATGGTTACAGTATGACATACAACAGTGGTAACATACAGGTGCAATACAGATAAAGAACACAATATAACAGTGGTTTACGGAATAAAGTTACATGCAGTAAATAGCAATTGTATAAAGTATAACAATAGTAGAAGTCACAACTCTGGTCATTCCAGGGAAATACCTATGTGGAAGGGTGGGGGGGGGGAGAAACAGGGCTGAGGAAAAGAAAAAAAAAGGGTGTGGAGGGGAAGCAGTCCAATGGACATTGTCAAGGCTTTAGGCCAGAAAAGGGGAGGGACCCCAACATTAGGTTGATTAAAGGAACTACAGCTTCGGGCGCCAAAGAGGTGGTTACGGAGAGCAACTTTAAAGGGACTGATTTTGGTAGACTTAGTGACAGAGGGTGGGAGGGAGTTGAACCATGTGGGGGCGCAGTAGTGGAATGACCTTTTGGCTAGGGAGGTCTTGGTATGGGGCACCAGAAATGTGGCCTTACTGTAACTGAGCTATGAGTGGCAACAGATGGGGATGCAAGCTGCAGGGACGCGGTGACCCCTGGGGGGGTAGAGTCCTAGCAGGGATTTTTTGATAAGTAAGCAGGTTTGGTAGCGCAGGCGCTCCTCCAAGGTGAGCAGGTTGGTGATGGAATAGAGCAGGCAAGTATGGGTGTGGAGGGATGCACCAGTCAGGATCCTGCAGGCCTTGTTTATCGAGGTCTAGATTCTGGTGAGGGCGGTATTGTTGTCTGCAGCATAGCTAGGTAGGCCATAGTCCACTAGGGACAGGACGGAGGAGTTGATGGCCAGTTGGAGGGTGGTTTGGGGGAGGCAATCTCTGTGGCGATAGAGAAGGCCAATCTGAGAGTTTATTGCTGAGGACAGGGTATTGATGTGGGTGTGGAATGTAAGAGCTGAGTCAAAGATGATGCCTAGGTACTTGTAGGACAACACCTGCTCGAGAGGGTGAGCATTACTGGGGAGAATGCAGAGGGGGGCATTTTTGGCCTTATTCTGGTGATGCGAAAAAAAGCATAGATTTGTTTTTTTTTCAGGTTAATGACCAGCCGGTGGTCAAAGAACCACATTACAGCTTGGTTGAATGTGTGCTGCAGGGATTCCTGTAGAGATGCGGGGTCAGGGTGGGAGGCAAGAAGAACTGCATCATCAGCATAGAGTAGCATATTGCCCGAGCAGGAGCTAGGGATGGTGTTGAGAAATTGGCTGAACAGAACAGGGCCCAGGATGGAACCCTGGGGGGCCCCCGAGTGAATGGGCACTGTATTGGACAGGGTGTCATTTACCTTCATACACTGTGATCTGGTAGGGAGGTAACTGGTGAACCAAGCCAGTGGGCCAGGGGAGAAGCCAAGTTGATGGAGGGAGTCAAGTAGAAGGGGGTGACAGACAGTGTCAAAGGCCTTAGAGAGGTCAATGAACACTGCACCCGCAACATGACCAGAGTCGACAGCAGAGTGGAGATGCTGGGAGAACTCCAGGAGGGCTGTAGTGGTGCCATGTCCAGGGCGGAATCCATGTTGTTCCGGACACAGCAGGTCATATTTGGCCAGATACTCGGAAAGCTGAATGGCCACTATTTTTTCTAGTGCTTTGGAGAGAGGAGGGAGAATAGAGATGGGCCTGAAATTGTTAGGGGATGTTCTGTCTCCACTCTTATGGATAGGGGTGATTTCTGCAATTTTCCAGGCACTGGGAAATTGACCAAGACATAGTGACTGGTTTAAAAGGTTGGTGAGAGGGGCTAGTACAGTATCTAGGACTAATCGGAGAATCCTGGAGTCCAGGGGATCACAGCTGGGGTTGTTGCTAGCTAAGGTCTTTTATAGATGAGGTCTGGCTTCAAGGGGTGATATGGCACGCAGGTAGAAAGGGGGGTGATCTGAGGTGGGGGGGAGGAGGCAGGGATAGGGTTAAAAAAGTGGTTGGGGAGGACAGAGCTTAGATCCGAGAAAGCCATATTGAGGCACTCAGCTATGAGGGGAGGATCAGTAGTGACAGTACCATCTATGGAGAGAAATGATGGTAGGGGGCAGCGGGTCTTTCCATTGAGCTCTTTCATATTGTCCAAGAAGGCACGGGATGAGCCCCAAGTGGATTCAAGGGTGGCTTGATAATATTTGGCCTTAGCCTGCTTTATAGCCCAGGTGCACTTGTTACGTGCTGCATTATAGGCTTGTCTGTCAGCCAGTTTGCCTGTCTCAACAGCAATATGCCAGAGATTATCTCTTTGTTTTAGTGTTTGGATGAGGGATGGGGCAATCCATGGGGCATTGTGTTTCTTGGTACAGATTCTGGTCGAGGGTGAAAAGGTCATGGGTCTTGCTGAAGGCACTGGAGAAATAGGCTAGGGCAGAGTCAATATCCATTGCGAGTAGGATTGGGGACCAATCAAGCTGGGCTAGCTGCATTTTTAGCTTTTTGAGACTCCCAGGGTGAAAGCGCCTGCACGAGGTGACCTGGAACACTGGTTTTGGTGTGGGAGATGACCAGTGACAGAGGACAGGAGAGTGGTCAATAAGAGAGTCTGGTAGTACATTAATATCCCTGATTTTATGGGGCCGGTTCAACAGAATTACATCTAGGAGGGTGCTGGAGCTGCCTGACTGGTTAAATCTAGTGGGTGAGGTAACTAGTTGGGTCATATCTAGGGCAGCGAAGGAGTCCCTGATATGGGGGGCAGTGGTATTCAGCCAATTGACATTAAGGTCACCTAGGATGAGCTGCTTCACCTTGTGTGGGAGTGTGGTGAGGTACTCAATGAGGGAGTGGACAGCTGGTCCCTGGTCCCTCGGGGGTATGTAAGAGACTGTAGGAAAAGGGGGCCCTAGCTGAGTCAAGGGTAACCTTAGGAGTGATGGCATGGCACTAAAACTGAGCTTGGGGGCAGGGAGAGCATGGCCTAAAAGTGTGTCATACCTGAAGACTGCACACCCGCCACCACGTTTGCCTATACTGTCTTCCCTAAACAGAGTGTAGCCAGGGAGGGAGATAACCGAGTCAGGAGTTTTCTCGAGAGACAGGTCTCGACTAGTACTATAACATCAGGGTGGTGTTGTACAGCCCAGCACTGGAGAGCAGCTGATTTTTTTAGGAGGCTGCAAATATTTATGGATGCAATGTTGAGGCCAGTACCAGAGCGGGATGTGGGATGGCTAGTTGACACTGGCCCAGGGTTGGGGTCTATGTTCCCGGGGAGCGGAAGGAGTAGAGCAATTAATCTGATGAGCAGTCTGTGGCAACCAGGACCCTTAGCCAGGTACCAATGCCAGGTCCTATTAGTGGGGGTACAAGGGATGGGTAGGGAGTGGAGGATAGGTATGGCAAGGAAGGGGTGGGCCCAGGGTGTCCCAGGGGGTTATTGGTTGGAGGTGGGTGCCGTGGAGAAATAGGGGTGTCCAAGGTGGGGGGGAAGTTGACTGCTGTGGGGTGGTAGAGGCGGTGGGGCTCAGAGAGGAGGGTGGGGCGCAGGATGGGACATGGGCAGAGCAAGAAAGGTAGCCATGAGTATGCTGAGTGTGATAGCTGTGGTGCCTATTGCTATTTCTTATTGGGGGGTAAGGGCACTAACTGACCTTCAGTGAGGGTGACTGCCGCCGTGGAGTAGTTTTTTTTTCTTCAGAATACAATATGCTAAAAGTGAGAACAAGGCAAGGGATAACAGTGCTTAGAACAGGAAAAAGGCAGAGGTAAGGCTGGAGGATTAATAGGAAAAGTAAGATGCCTCTAGTGGCAGATCAGTATAAACTGCAAATGGGAAAATGGACACTTAAAAACCAGATATGTTAAAGTTTTGGGTCCCCAAGATAGACCCAGGTCACTAAAATCCATCCTGACAAGTCAGTTATTGAGAGGAAATATCTTTTTCTTGGAGGACACATGTTCTAACCTATCCTCTGTGTCAGCCACCACAGAATATCCCTAGAAAACTAAGTTATCAAGCACATTTGGAGCTTTACATTCAATGGAAACAATTGTGTGTGTGTGTGTGTGTGTGCATGTGTGTGTGTGTGTGTGTGTGTGTGTGGACATTCCCCCCAAAAAATGGCAAAAATCATTTTGTTAGAGAGGGAGAGTGAGAGGGAGAGTAGACAAGGTAAGGCAAGATAAATTTTATTTTTCCAGGCGTCCAGTCCTGGAGGCACTGGGTGTCCTACAAATCAAGAATACTATCCATAAAATAAAACAGCAAAATTACAGCAATAGATTAAATAGACCAATATAAGTAAATAAATAAAGCCTAAACTAAAAATAGTAGCTAGAAGGGGCCATCCCAAGGATAAAATCTAATACAGAGTGACTGGGAAGGCCTGACTAAACTAGTGGGTCTTGAGGCAGGTCTTGGAACACATCAACCGAAGGAGGCTCCCATACAGATGGTGGAAGCAAATTCCACATTATGGGGCCGGTGACACTAAACACTCTGTCACTGGCAGTTTTTTAGCCTCATCCTGGGAATCGCAAGGAGGCCCCTACAAGAGGAGTGGAGGGAGCGGACTGAGGTAGTGGGTGTAAGAAGGTCAGACAAGTATCCAGGATGCAGCCCATGTAGGGCCTTAAAGGTGAGCAAGCCCACCTTGAAGGGGAACCTCCACCTAACCAGCAGCCAGTGCAGTTCAAGCACCACCGGGGTGACGTGGCAGTATTTCAACTGTCCCGTCAGCAACCTGGCACCCACATTTTGCACTAGCTGCAGTCTGTGGAGGGTACCTCCTGAGACCCCAAGGTAGAGAGCATTACAGTAATTGAGCTTGATGTCACAGAGGCATGCACCAAAGTGGGGAGGTCCAGGGATGGAACTAGGGGCTTGATCCTGGCAATATTCCTAAACTGATAAAAGCTGGTCCGGGGCAATGGATTACACCTGAACTTCAAATGTCAGTATGCTGTCAAAGGACACACCAAGATCACGCACCCTAGAAGAGGCCTTCAATGGCACAGACTCCAGGAACAAACCTGTTTCTGTGCCAGAGGTCATCCTATCATGCCCTCTGTTCGACTCCACAGCGACTACTTCCATCTTATTGGGGTCCAGTCACAACCAGCTGGAGGCCTTCCAGTCGTTGATCTCAGCAAGCCATTCATTTAGCTCTTCCACCACATTTAATGTCCCAGGGCAAAGGAAAGATACAGCTGGGTATCATCCGTATAGAAATTAAAACCCAAACTGTACTTCCTAATGAGCTCTCCTAGGGGCAGCATATACACGGCAAACAACATTGGCGACAGGACCGAACCCTGAAGTACTCTACATGACAGGAGGCTAGGGGAGGTAGAGGAATTCCCATCACTACCCATTGCCTCCTATTCATGAGATAGGACTCGAACCAGCAGATGACAGTGCTGGTGAGTCCACAAAATTCCCTCAGGTGGTTGAGCAACACACAATGGCCTACCATGTCAAAAGCTGAGGAGAGATCGAGGAGCACAAGAATTGTCCCTTCCCCTCGATCTCTAGCCCTGATGAGGTCATTGTGCACCCTAACTAATGTGGTTTCCATACTGTGCCTCACATGAAACCCCAACTGGAGAGGTAAGTACAGATTAAAGGCCATGAGGTTCTCCTCAAGCTGAAGCACCACAACCTTCTCAACAACCTTCCCTAAAAATGGGAGGTTGGCGATAGGATGGTAATTTGACTTGATGTCAGGGTCTAAAGATGGTTTCTTCAGAAGTGGTCTGATCAGTGTCTCCGTCAAGGCATATAAGAAGAACCCCTCTGAGAGAGAGCACCAGACAGTCAGGGCGAACACTGGGCCTACAGTGTCAACACATCTCGTTAAGAAACGTGTTGGCAGCGGGACCAGTTCACAATATGTGTGCTTCAGTTCACAAACAACCCGAGTGACCTCCACTGCCTCCACTGGTTTAAGGTCCCCCAACCATGCAGAGTGCTCTCCAGATGCCCAAGGCAACCACTGTCAGCCATATTATGGCTCACTGGCCATATGCCCTGCTGCGTGGTGGACAACTGTCTGGGAGGAAGTGAGCAAACTCTTTGCATAAAGCATTAGAAATTACTTTTTTTGGATGTAGACAGGCTAGGTTTAATATCCTATCCACAGCCTGAAAGATCACAGTTGGTCAATTCTTCCCAGCAGCAATCTCCCTGGACAGCAACTCTGCCTTCTTATGGGTGATTGCCCCCTGATATTCACCATAATGGGAGCATGGGGCCAGTCTGTCCACCTCCAATCCAGACCTCCACCAGCAGCGCACTAACCTCTGACCAAAATCTTCATCGCCTTGAGCTCCCCATTAAACCACGGAGACCTCAAGTGAGAAGATCTGGGTCATACATGGACTGGTGCAAGAGAATCAAATGCTGCCGACATCACCTTATTATAGGTGGTGACAGCCTCGTTACCCCCTACGTATGCACTACCCATACTAGCTAGATCAGCCACTGCCAAGAAACCCTCTAGGGTCAAACCCCTCAAAGGGCGGCAGCTTACTATCCCTGCAGGGTGAGGGCTTTCAGGGGGAGCCCCAAATGAGGACTTCACCATGCAATAATCAGACTAGACCTCCCGATCAGTCTTGAGGTTACTAACCTCAAGCCCCAGCGAGAAAACCAGGTTTAGCATGTGGCCACCCTGCTGGGTCATGAAAGAAACTTCTTGCAACAGGCCCAGAAATGATATCATCTGGAGGAGGTTATAGCCAAGCCTAGAAGTTGCAT
Organism: Neoceratodus forsteri; assembly: GCA_016271365.2. Taxonomy (NCBI): domain Eukaryota; kingdom Metazoa; phylum Chordata; order Ceratodontiformes; family Ceratodontidae; genus Neoceratodus; species Neoceratodus forsteri. The sequence continues at coordinate 126,122,755 of CM028136.1, read as the reverse complement.
CATCAGCCCAAACATTGAAGTTCCCCAGAATTAAACATCTGGGGGACTCCCAATGTTTCGCCAACAAAATCAGCTACCTCCTGCAGGAATTCTCCTGCCACCCTAGGGGGGCAGTAAATCAGGAGAATCCTGCAGCGTATGCCCAGACCCCCATGCATGGCCACACATTCAAAGGATCCTGTTTTATTTTTAACTGGGTGCATGGTGAAGCTATGTTCAGATCTAAAACAGATAGCTACTGCCCCACCCCTGCACTCCACTCTGGGGCAGTGCACTACCAAGTACCCTGGGGGAATGGTGGCCTCTAAAACTAGAAAAGCATTGTCACTCACTCAGGTCTCATAGATGCAAGCCAGATCGACTGAGAAAATCAAGTCTGCTATAATTGCGGTCTTGTTCATGCTCGATCTGGCATTGCAAAGCACTGCCCTCAGGAGACTGGTGGATAGTATCGCCCTACTGATTACTAGCCCACTTGGTCTGGTGGGAACCCTGCGGATGGTAACCAAACATGTATGGCCTCTCTCTAAGGTCCGTCAACACCCAGGGCACTTTCTGCACCCAATAACCTCAATCCTGTCCCCATACACAAGGCACCTGTCACACTCGGTCAATGCAGAACCTCTTACTCCCAACCTCCTGACAGCGACAAGCTGTAGTGATGGAAATGGTGAGGTTGGCAAAGGGCTGCAGATTGAGAAGCTGGGTTGCCCTGTACACAATTCTAGCCTGCCCTAGACCCACAGGCCTCCCCAGACACATGCTATACACTCAGATAGCGCCAGTACACCACGAGCCAAATAGCAATCACACAGCCACACACTAATACAAAACGAGCCCTAACCACTCTCACCACACAACCACACAATTACTGTACCTCTAAAACCCCAAACCCCTCCCAACCTCCCAAAGAAAGCAAGAAACAGTGGAGAGCAGATATTTCAATCTAGGAGAGCAATGACCATTGATCCCTTTATAATAAAGTCCAAACAGAATAACACAAAGTTATTGTCAATATCAAACACATTTTATGCAGCAGAAAAGTTCTTCACTTCCCAAATAGATAAGGATGGAGGGCCCCTCTCACTGACCTCCACCTTAGGGCAGATATTATAGTGAAGTTACTAAAATTCAAAGAGCTGGAATGAGAGCAATCTAGAGAATCATCCCCTCAGCTACTCTCACCAGCTTCAGGGGTCCAGAAACAGATTCAGAGCCACAGATGGAGTAAGTTCCAACTCCAAGCAGTCTCTGCCTGATCCAACTCTCCCCACTTTAATGATAATTCAGCTGGGGGAAAGGGACTGGAGATCTCAAGCTGAAAGCGCTCTTCAGGCAGCAGGTAAAATGAGGCAAGATAACTGGTGAAAGTCGCATAAAACCCGGGTTGCTACAACAAGGGCTATTGTAACAAATTCAGTCTTCTTTCAGGACATATGCATGGCGGATGCCCTCTACTTCCACGTTTCCTGGAGAAAAGTTCCAATGAGCAGATTACTCCAACTAGTCCAGTTGGCCCTCACAGTAAGGTGGTAGTGAAGCATCTTCCGATAAAGACAGTTGGGCTGATGCAGATGAATCAACACAGATATCCAGATTTCACTGTCCAGGAAAATTCAGCCAGGTCAGCCCCTTCACGTTAAAGGGCACCTCCTTCTGAGAAGCACCAGTTCTTATGCCACAGGCCCCCGCCAGACCGCTGCAGCAAGAAGATTCAGGAGTCAGGACAGGAACAGGCAATGAACCACATGACCAGTACTCAAACAGGTAGGGATCGAGAGTCTCTGCACTTAAAACAAAAAAGCTGACTCTTGTTTCTAGCTCAATTACCTAGCCCTGCCTAGCACTAAAAAAAACTAGCTATCCCAGTAGATCTAAAAAACAAGTCACGTTTTTCAGATCTCCGGTCAAGAACACAGACAAGGAGATCAGCACAGTCAGATTAGCTCTCAGGAGAGGGAAAAGACTAGCAATAACATGAAACATAAAATACAGGAGTGGAAGAGGCAGACTGATCTCAAAGCAGAGGGCTGCAAGACGCTCAGCACAGCTCTGTCACTATCTTGCTCCTAGAGACTGAGAGACCAATGAATTCAACAGCAGAGTGCAAACTGCAGAGTACTCATTAAAAAAAATATTTTTTCCATTAAAAAGAGAGAGTAGACAGACCAATGAATTCAGCAGCAGAACACAGAGTAGACAGCAGCATTGTACAGATGTTGCAGACTCCACAGCAAAAAAAATGAAAAAAAAAACACACCTGATTTTGTGTGAGAGAGAGAGAGAGAGAGACCAACAAATTCAACAGCTGAGTGCAGAATATAAAAACAAAAAAAAACTATTAAGGGAACCAGAGTCAAATAGGACAGGAGGATTCTGTCTGAGGATCATAGTCCCTTTGTAATTTTGAAGTGGGCTTATAGCACTGTACAGATTTTGAAGGGGGTGTCACCCATGTATCAGACTCAGTGTTGCCTATCTCTGTGCTGCCCTGAAAGGTCATAGTGCCCTAGACTCTGTGTTGCCCATCTATGTGCCTAAACTACTACTAGGTCATGGTGTCATACAAATTGTGAAGGGGGGCACATCTCAGATTCTGTATTGCCCGTCTCTGTGCCCGAACTACTGTGAGTTCACACTGCTGTAGTATAGACTCTGTGTTGGCCATGTCTGTGCCTGAACTACTACTAGGTCATTGTGCCATACAGATTGTAAAGGGTGGTCATATGTCAGACTCAGTGTTGCCTATCTATGTGCCTGAATGTCTAGGTCATATAGGGTCGCATGTATTTTGAGAGGGAGGGGTGTCATGTCTCAGACTCTATGTTGTCCATCTCTGGGCCTGAACTATTACTAGGTTATATAGTGCCTCACAAATTTTGAAAGGAGGGATGTCATGTCTCAGACTCTTTGTTGTCCATCTCTGGGCCTGAAGTACTACTAGGTCATATAGTGCTTCACATATTTTGAGAGGTTGGGTGTCACATTTCAGACTCCATGTTGCCCATCTCTGTGCCTGAACTACTACTAAGCCATATAGTACCTCATGCATTTTGGGGGGGAGGGGTGTCACAACTCAGATTCTGTGTTGCCATCTCTGTGTCTGAACTAATGCTGCTAAGTAAGCAATTAAGCTGGATCCTAAAACAATGGATTCCGAATCAGAGTCTGTAATGAAAATGGAATATGTGGCCAGCACCAGCAGTATGGCTGCAATCAGTACACATAGCAATAAAAATATTTCCCGCCGAAAACAAATTCAGAAAAAATGGAAGTTCACTGCTGAAGATGTCGTTAATACAACTGATGAAAATGAAGCAACACAACCAGAACAAGCATTTGTCAATGCCGAATGTTTGCTTGCTGGCATTGGCATTGGTAGTGTAGAAGTTACAGAGCTGCATAATAGGAATGGCAGCGAAGTATTGAACTGAAGCCAACCCCACCACCACCCTGCAGAGAGTGGCAGGCATTGGGGTGTGCCTTTGGGTCGTCAGCATAACGACCATACCATTTCACCACACCCTACCCTGCAGACACTGACAAGTGTCACGGTGTGCCTTGGGGTCTTTGGCCCTTATGTGCACCCCATTCCATCAGGAAATATGGTGAGATGGGTGCGGTATAGGAGAATGGGGTGAAGTTTGGGCCCAAAGATTCCGAGGCACACCTTGATGCCTCTCACTGGCTGCAGGGTGTGGATGGGGGTGGAATGGTATGAGGATGACAGGCAAGAATCCCAAGTCACCCCTGATGCCTGTCATTCTCTACAGGGTGGGGCGTTATGGTCAGAAACCCTAATGCCTCAGGCATTCATTGGTATTTTCACTCCAAATTTTCAATATGGCTTTTTTGTGACCCCCCACCTCATGAACAGTGGCAATATCAATTTGTTAGCCGAAAACTGCTTTTGCACAGCGACTATGGCATTTGGCACAAAAACACATTCTGAACAGGATGTCAAAAATGACAGCGGTACTGTTCATGGGGAGGTGTAAAAAATGGCAATGCTGAAAATCTGCTGTGAAAATCTTAAAAAAACTGGTGAAGTCACGAGTGTGCGTAGAAACTGTGCAATGCACACGGGCAATGTAACTAGTTTTGGGATTTTTTTACAGCAGATTGTTAACACAGGCATTTTGGGACCTCCTATCATGAACAGTGTCAGTGTGATTTTCTTTATCTGTCCCAAACAATGATTTCCCATAGCGACCATGCATTTCTGTGCTGAAAGTGTGAAAACACATTTCGGCCATGTTGTGGAAAATGACAGCTGTACTGTTCATAAGGAGGTGTGGAAAAATAGCCACTGGTGAAAATCTGGACTGAAAATATTACAAATTCATGAACTTATGAGGGCAGCGTGGAAACTGCGCAATGCTCCACTAGTAACACAGTCATTTTATGGAGTTTTGTCACCAAATTTTCAACATAGCCATTTTAAGACCTCTGCTCATGAACAGTGTCGCTGTGATTTTCTTAATCTGTCCCAAACATTGTTTTCGCACACCAACTGTACCATTGTGCACTACATGTGCGAAAACACATTTTGGGTGAGATGTGAAAATTAGTAGCTGTACTGCTCATAAGGAAGTGCAGTAGGGAATTTTTTCACCAAATTTTCAACATAGCCATTTTAACACCTCTACTCATGACCAGTGTCACTGTGATTTTCTTAACGTGTCCCATACATTGATTTCGCACACTGACTGCGCCATTGTACGCTACATGGGCAAGCAAACGTTGTTGGGCGACATGATGAAAAATGACAACTGTACTGCTCATAAGGAGGTGTGGTAAAATAACAATGTTGAAAAATCTGGAATGAAAATATTAAAATGTGTGAACTTACGAGAATGCGTGGGAACTCATGCAAAAGCACGATCATAAAACAGTCATTTTTGGAATTTTTTCACCAAATTTTCATAGCCATTTTAAGACCTCTGCTCATGAACAGTGTCACTGTGATTTTCTTAATGTGTCCCATACATTGATTTAGCACACCGACTGCGCCATTGTGCACTACATGGGCGGAAACATGTTTTGGGTGAGATGTGAAAAATGACAGCTGTACTGCTCATAAGGAGGTGTGGTAAAATGGCAATGTTGAAAATTTGGAGTGAAAATATTGAAATTTCGCAAACTTACAAACATGCATAGGAACTGCACAACGCACTCTTGTAAAACAGTCATTTTTAGGAATTTTCCCACCAAATTTTCAAAATACGCTTTTTGAGAGCCCATCTTATGAACACTGGCAGTGTCATTTTGTTAATCATTCCGGAAAGGTGATTTCGTGCAGTGGCTGTGAAATCACCCTTCAGGTCAGAGTAACGCCATGACAGTGACAGCATTTATGAGAAGGGGTCCCAAAACCCCATGTTGAAAATTTGGAGCCAAAATTCCCGAAAATGCCTGAAATATGCAACAAAGTTGAAAAAAACCGATATCTATCCATTATTATACAGCTTACCGGCATTTCCTCAGTTAGTGAGTCGGCTGAAAGAGTGCAGGCGTGTTCCCGGTCCCACTGAAGATCGTTCAGCTGAGCTCCGAAGTAGTATGGGGTGGAGGTGTGGAGCAGGGTGCAAAGTGGGTGGGTGCGGGTTGTAGAAAGGGGGCAGGGAAAAGCGAGAGAGACAGTTTTGTATTTACAATTTTTTTCTAAGACTACGAGGATGAAGACTACGAGGACATTTGCCACACTGGGGTGGGCTCCCAGCGTGGCAGCTGGAAGCTGTTGGGGGGGCTGGAGCCGATGGGGGATTGGGCACTCCTGTCGGCCATAACATCAATTTGCCACGCTGGGGTGGGCTCCCAGCGTGGCACCTGGTTGCTTTGGGGGGGGGGTGCAGCCGACAGCGGATTGGGCACCCCCATTGGCTATCCAGTATGTGTGTGGAGGGGGAGCGTGTCAGCACGCAATATGCGAGTGTGTGTGTTGAGGGGGGGAGCTCTGCACACTGAAGTGGAGCTCTCCCTTTCAACTGTATGCCACTGCATTTTCAGCTGTCATAGACAGCTGGAGCAGTAATTGGTGCACTGCGACCGTGCCTGCAAACACACTGACTGAACTGGAAGAGGCTGACACACCTCTGGAAAACTCAGATGATGGCACTATGCTTCTTGCACATGCATGCAAGCAAACATAAAAAGGTGAAGCAACACAACCAGAAAAAGGAAAGAATGTTGGTAAATCCTCTGATCAAAGTAGTGCAGCACTGTCGGCATTGCTAGAAAAATCAGATAAAAGTTAAACACAAAAACAGGTAGCCAAAACACTTAGACCTAGAAATAGTAGAAAGTCAATGATTAAGGAAAAGGGCATTCCATTGTATACCACTCATGTATATTGTACTCCTTCTTCAGAAAGCATTGCCTCTGATGAAGAGGAAGTTGTAAATGTACAAGAACAAGATCACGATCACAATGTGTCACAGTTACACTCTTCCAAAGGTGATGAATCAGAATGCGATACTGATAAGGTAGAGGATTTCACCTGGGTTCCCCCACCCAAAGAGAAAAACTCATATGAACATACAAAAAATTCCAGCAAATACAGGCCCTAAGGTCTATCAAGTCTGCTCAAGGTTGCAGCTAAAGGAATAATGCACAACAGGGTGGGTGTAATGCTTGGATAATATTCTGCCTTAGGTGGTTGTGTCTGAGGCTGCAGGCCAAGGGCACCCAACACCGAGAAGGGCTGTTATCCCAACATAACACCTAGCCTGGAGTGCATTATTCCTATTATACAATGGTTCATTTGTAAAAAAAAAAAGATGGAAAAAAGATTCAATAGTTTATTTTTTCATGTTATGTTTTCAGTGGGTAGGGATACTTTAAAAAAAATTGTGTTGATTATTTCCTTGGGCCAGAAGTGGAGCTGCTGTGCTGTGTGGCTCTCTGTAGCTTGGTCCCTCAGAGCTTCCTTACATCCCATACACTTGTTGCTCACCACCCTCCCTTCTCTGTTCTCCTGTATCTGCAAATGTTTCTCTGTTTTTTTTAAATTTCTGTGTAGCAGGAAACCAGCTGGGAGAATCGAGAGAATCCCCCCTTATCAGTGTTCACATCGCAATCATGGCGACTACTGCCATCTGCTCATTCGTTGGTGACAGGTCAGTGTCTGTTGTGTTTGAGTGCATTAATGATGTCTATTTACATGCTGCTCCCTCTTGCTGGCCCACTGCGAGAATTCGGCATCTCATTTGTTTTAAAAGTAATAAACTGAGCCGTGCCATCGTTAATGTCACGGCCACTGAGGTGATCAGCGATATTGCTGGAAATTGTGTCAGGGCAGGTAGGGCACTGATGGGTGTTGTGTGAATCGGCAGTACTCAGAGGGAAGATATTTGGCAGAGGGGCTGTGCTGGTTTCTTCAGTAGCTGGTGAGTGGAGGGTGTGTAGCTGTAACATTTTCAGCTTGGAGAAGCCACTTTCTGTGACGGTTTGTTTTTTTCAAACGTGATACTTTCTTCAGTGTGCTGGGAGTAGAGCCAGGATGCTATGCTGGGATAACATCCCAGTTCCAGTCCCACTCTGACCAGTCAGGGAGCAGCATTCTTTCTTGCCATTGTACAACATCAGTTAATTACTCTGCGCCCCAGTGTACAGTAGTGACCTTCCCCCTGATCCTGTCCCACCATCTCATAAAACTGCTCACTGATTTTAAAGTTGCCATCTCCTCTGGTGGGCCGTTCTTACAACCACTACCCTTTCTGTGAAGTAGTGCCTTCTCATTTCCATCTTGAATCTTCCCCCTTCTAGTTTCAGACAGTGCCCCCTACTGTCTCTCGCTCCCTTTAATCTAAAGATCCCCTCTGTACTAATCCTATTTATGCCATCCATATTTTTGAAGGTTTTGATCATATCCTCCTATCCCTCCTATCCTCCATGGAGTACATATTGAGCTCCCTCAAACTCTCCTTGTAGGGTTTGCTCTCCATTCCCATGATCATCCTGGTTGCTCAGCATTATACAATGGCAAGAAAGAATCCTGGACTGTGATTGGTCAGTTTGGGGCTGGACCCATGGCATTATCCCAGCAAGACGCCACAGGTCTACTGTCATCATTATGGCTCCTATGGCTCCCTCTTTTTTTTTGCATCTCCTCTTAAGAAACAAAAATATGTTTCCACCCTAATAAAAACATTCTTTAAAATTATTTTTTTATTTTATATATAACAACAAGCCATTGTATAATAGGAATAATGCACTCCAGGGTGTGTGTCGTTTGGGATGATGCCACGCCTGGGGCATTAGACGCACTCAGCCTGCCGCCTCGTGCCCAACCCCCCCAGGCGTGGCGTTATCCCAGCACGACACACACCCTGTCATGCATTATTCCTTTATTAGATCCTCTCCAGCAGCTTGACATCTTTCTTTAAGTAGGGCCGCCAGAACTGTATTCAGTACTCCAGATTCGGTTTGACTAGTGACCTGTAACGTGGTGGGATAACCTCCTGATTCCCCCTGGTAATGCAATCCAACATCTTATTAGCTTTAGCTGCTGCCTTCCTACACTGTGCTGAATGGTTCATTTGCCCTGTGAGCAACACGCCAAGATCCTTCTCCTCCTCTATAGTAGATAACTGTACCCCTTCCAGCATGTAGCAAAACACTTGGTTTCTGGCTCCCAGATGCATGACTTCGCACTTTTTCGCGTTGAAACCCAGCTGCTATATGTCCAACCAGTGCTCATGTTTAACCAGATCCTCCTGTAGTCCAAGGAACCCCTCTGCATCATCCACTACTGCACTGGTCTTTGTGTCATCTGCAAATAGGCTGATCTTGTTCTTAATCCCATTGGCGATGTTGGCTATAAAGATGCCAAACAACACCAGACCCAGTACTGAGCCTTCTGGAACCCCACTGGTTACAGTCCTTGGAGTTAAGAGTCCCCACCCTACAACAACCCTCTACTGCTTATCCCATAGACAATTTTTGACCCACTCCACCAGTTTCTCCACTGCCGCCAGGTATCCCAGTTTGCTAATCAACCTCCTATGTGGCACCGAATCAAAGGCCTTGCTGAAGTACAAATACAGGACATCCGCCACCTAGCCCATGTTGATTGCCCTAGTTACCCAGTCATAGAAGTCAACCATGTTTGCCATGAACTAGCAGAAATAAATTCATGTAGCCTGCTGTCCTGGAGTCAGTTCTCCTCCAGAAAAGCTACCAGTGGTCTCCATAAACTTCCCCACAATGGAGGAGAGGTTGACTGGCCTATAGTTCCCTGGCTCATCCTTGGGCCCACTTTTATGGATGGGCACCACATGTGCCATCCTCCAGTCCTGGGGCATGCAACCAGTCTCCAGGTAGATGTTGAACACATCTGCCAGTAGTCTTGTCAGGATCTCTGCCATATTCCTCAGCACCCTAGGGTGTATGCCGTCTGGCCTGGTGTCTTATCCACCCTCAGGGCCTAAGGCCTTTTTAGCACTCTGTTTACTGGGATTAACCCTTCCGTTAACTCTACCCCCTGTCCCCACCCCCTTCCCCTGTGGCATTGGCCCTAGCCTCTCCCTGGAAAACACAGAACAGAAGTAGTCACTGAGAGCTTCTGCCTGCTCCACCCCCTTCTCTGCCCACCCCATTTACCTTGATCCTAACAATCTGATCCTTACAGCTTCTTCTTTCCCTGATGTACTTGAAAAAATCCTTTTCCCCTTCTATGATCCCCTATGTCAGCCTAAGCTCTGTTGCTGCCTTGGCTGTCCTAACTGATCTGCTCACCTCTGTCTCAATTTCTTCATGTACTCTCCTCCCTATCCTCAACCTGTTTATTTATTTTATTTTAGTCTTTGCTAAACAGGTAAGGCCCACTTGGCACAAGTGCTTCTTTTCAGGAGTGACCTGGGAGCACTGGGCGGTTAAGTGACTTGCTCAGAGTCACACAGTATACAAGTGGAGGTAGTGAGAATCAAACCCAGGTCTGTTCTGCTGGATGCACCAAGCTCATTCACAGCTCGTTACTCTAACCTCTAGGCTATACTGCCAGCCCAATTTCATGTATTTCCTGATGGTAGCCCTTTTTTCCTTAACCCCCCTTAACACCTCCCTGCTTAACCAGCTTGGTCTCTTAGACCTGTCCTTTTTGCTTTGGAGCTTTGAACACAAGTTGTTGGCCTTTGCTAACTCAAGTTTGATAATTTCCCTTTTCTAATTTGCATCCATGTGTGCATACTGGTGAATTGCCCCTCCAGTATGTCCCTCATCCTTCCAAAGTATGCCTGCCTGAAGTCTATCACATTTGTTCTGGTTCTGGCTGTCTCCTTACTCATACTAAGTGAGAACCACACTGTGTGGTGGTTGCTCCCTGCCAGGGGATCCTCCAATCCCAACTCCTGAACATTCTCTCCAGTTGTCAGTAGAAGGTCCAGTATGTTTCCTTCCCTGGTTGGCTCCATTACCATCTGCACCAGGAAGCTGTCCTGGAAAACCTCAAGGAGGACCTGTTCCCTGATACTCAAGGTGGAAGGGGTGTCTCCACTCCACCCAAGGCATCTTGAAGTCCCCCACTATCACTGTGTGACCCTTTACACTGATCCTTCTTATCTGCTCCCTATCAATCTCGTTTTGAGTTGGTGGCCTATACACCACCACCAACCTCACCTTCCTGCCTTTCGGGTCCTGGATCTGTTCCCATAAGGCCTCTGCCCTGCTTTCCTCCCTCCCCCTCCTTCCTACTACATGGTATTCCCTCCTTTACATAAATCCCCCCACCTTCCCCTTCCCCCCGTCCTTCTTGTACAGCTTGTACCTTTGGATCACCAGGTCCCAGTCCTGGTAATGGGTGGCCCATGTTTCAGTGATGGCATCTGTGTCTACTTGCCCTTCTGTCATCAGTGACTGCAACTCAGCGGCCTTGTTTCACAGGCTCCTTGCATTCAAGGATACTACCCTCCAATATGTCCCCTTCCCTTTGCTGCCCATCTTTAGACTATTCTTATTGTCCCCACCAATTTGAGTTCCCCCCATCCCCTTCCTGCCAGTTTGGGGGGGGGGGCTATTTAGCCTCCCTGGCCTGGAGACATGACTTGTCACCCAACTTTCTTTCCCCCACCTAGTTTAACTGAATGTTAATTGCCATATACTCCCCAGCCTCTGCTTCAGGGCTTCCGTGCCTTCCCTACTAAGATGTAGTCTCTCTGGGGCACACAGGTTCTTGTTTTCCCATATTCTGCTCCACTCCCCCAGCAGAGAGTACCTCCTGGACTGACACCATTTCTACAGCCATGCATTAAACTCCACTATACTCTGCTTCTTGCCTGAGCTGGTCCTAAGCAAATACAGCAAGCACCACCAGTATCCACTTCCAGTAGTAGAAAAAAAATCAATAATCATGGTACAGTAGCTCTTCTGGGGACATCCACAGTGTGCACGAATCAGGGTCAGAAACAACTCCCAACACAATTGCTGCAGTTCCTGGTATGATGACAAAACATTCCACCTCAGTTGTGTGGAGCTTTTTTCATATAAGTCCCAAAAATGAATGTGCTGCTGTCTGCACCTTTTGTCATCAGGAAGTTAGCAGGGGGAAAGTGAGGGGCCAGTTCAGGACAACATCACTAAAAAGACATTTGCAAGGAGTACATCCAACCATTCAGCTGGGCAGCAGTCCTGAGAAAGGGACAAATATCTGTGATGAAAATAATCCTACAGACAATAGTGGTAGTGAAGAGACTGACAGACAGGGTAGAAAAAAAAACATGTTCAACTTCACTGACAAATGCATTTGAACAATCTATAGCTTTGGCAGTTCAATTCCATGGTTTTAGCCCCCCTGCACGAACTAAACAGCAAACCATTACTGCATTGCTTAAACAAAAAATTGCCTACTGTAGATCCCATCAAGCTACGTTAAACATTAATTGCCAAAGCCAGCCCAGTGATGCTGAGGGCTGAGGCTCTGGACACTCTTACCTCTTGCTAAACCAGCAACCTGTGTTTGAGAACAAGCATGAGGGGAGAAGGGGTGACAGATGGGCAAATCATGGAGGGCAGAGTTCGAGAGGGTTTGAAGGCACTGAGGGTGGACAAGGCGCCAGGCCAAGATGGCATCCACCCCAGGGTACTGAAGGAGCTGGCAGAGGTCCTTGCAGGACCTTTGGCAGACCTATTTAATGCCTCACTACATTCAGGGTGTGTACCTCAGGACTGGAGGATGGCTCATGTGGTGCCCTTCCACAAGAGTGGCCCCAAGTATGAACCGGGAAACTACAGACCAGTGAGCCTCACATCCATCGTGGGTAAGCTAATGGAGACTATCCTGAAGGAGAGGCTGGTGGCCCTCCTAGAGGCCAAAGGATTACAGGACAGCAGACAGCATGGCTTCATATGTGGCAGATCCTGCCAAACCAACCTGGTCGAGTTCTATGACTGGGTAACTAGGCAACTGGACAGGGGCCATGCAGTGGATGTCCTGTATCTGGACTTCAGTAAGGCATTCGACTCGGTGCCACATGGAAGGCTGGGAAGGAAGTTAGTAGGCACAGGAGTGGGTGCAAAGATGGTGAGATGGGTAGGAAACTGGCTGCAGGGAAGGCAACAGAGGGTGGTGGTGGGTGGGAAGCTCTCACACCCAAGGGCAGTGACGAGCGGTGTCCCACAGGGCTCGGTGTTGGGACCAGTGTTGTTTGGGATATTCATTGCAGAGATATCATGGGATATCAAGAGCAAGATCAGTCTGTTTACTGATGATACCAAGGTTGGCACAGTGATGGATGACCTAGGGGGATGGCAGGGGTTGCAGGATGATCTGGCAAAGCTTGAAACCTGGTCAGACACCTGGCAACTGGGGTTTAATGCCAAAAAGTGCAAGGTGCTGCATTTTGGGATTTAGAACCCAAGGAGGACTTACCAGCTAGGGGGAGTGCAGCTAGCCCAGACAGAGGAGGAGAAGGATCTGGGTGTGCTCATTACAGGGTCAATGAACAACTCTGCACAATGTAGGAAGGCAGCTGCAAAGGCCAACAAAATGCTGGGTTGTATTGCAAGGGGTATATCCTCAAGGTGGGAGGAGGTGATTCTGCCACTGTTTAGGTCATTAGTTAGACCACTCCTGGAGTACTGCATGCAGTACTGGCATCTGTATCTGAAGAGGGACATTAAGTTACTGGAGGGGGTGCAGCGCAGGGCGACAAAGATGATTAAGAGGCTGGGGGACTTATCACATGAGAGGAGGTTGAAGCACTTGAACATGTACTCACTGGAGGAGAGGAGAGACAGGGGTGACATGATTGAAACCTTTAAATACATGAAAGGAATGAACAATATGGGTACAGAGGGGCTGTTCAAAGCAAGGGAGGGGAGGGCCACCAGGGGCCATGATATGAGACTGGAGCGAGGAAGGTTCAGGAGGGAGATGAGGAGACACTTTTTTACAGAGAGGGTGGTGGCTGGGTGGAATGCGTTACCTGCAGAAGTGGTATGCAGTAGAACAGTGGACTGCTTCAAACAAGGATGGGACAGGACAAGGGGGAGGGTTAATGAAGGGGAAGGGTGGGGCAACTGCAGAATAAGGGGATACTAGCTGCACATTCGAACAGACTTGATAGACCTCTAGGCCTTTATCTGCTGGCAAATTTCGTATGTTTGTATGTTCATATGAGGCACCAGGGCTGGCAGGGGAGAAGAAGGATTGAGCATCCATCTGACTACTCTCCTTCACTGGGAAGGGGGGTCCACAATAGTCGGTGCCTGGAGGCCAGGGGACAAGGCACTGCACTGTACCATGGGGAGGAGTTTGGGGCAGACGCCTGGAGGGAGCACATGTTGATGTGTGCATGCATCCCTCTGCCAGCATCACTGAGCACCCCCAGCTCCAGGGAGAAAACTAGAAAAAGAGGAATGTGCATCCTGGGTGAGTGGCTTGATGGCCCTCCACGAACACCAGCTCTGGGGGGTGCCTGATCCTGATCCATTTGGGGTGTATAAGTTGGGGGCTCCCCACTGCCCTGCTGTGGGGGATAAGCTGCAGGGGGCAAAGGCGTGACCCTGATGGAGTGGAGATGTTCGAATGGCATCAGGATTCCCAAGGAGGTTGCCAGAATAAGGGAGCAGACCAGGTATGCAAGGAGGCAAAAAGTATAAACAATAAAAAAGGTTAATTGCCAAAGACCTGCATCCATTTTCTGTGGTGGTGGATGATGCATTTAGAACCTTTTTAAAATATTATGTTCACCGTTACAACATACCAAGCCGTAAATATTTTGCAACTGTGGCTGTTCCCAAAATGTACGGATGTATGCAAAGTAAAATAAAATTGGCTCTTCAAAACAGTGAAAATGGTTCTGTTCACCTGACCACAGACATTTGGATGAATTCTCAAACCACTGATTATATGTGCATCAAAGCACATTGGGTGTCACAACTGTCTTCAAACACCACCACAAGCAGAAGTGTACAGGAATGTAGACAAAGAATGGCAGCTCTTTGCATTAGCATGTTTGGTAAGCATCACATCACTGACAATATTTTGGAAGAGTTGCGTGACAACATTTCTGAGTGGTTAGAGCCTCTGGAACTCACTACTGAATTTGTGATGTCAGACAATGGTGCCAATATTGTTAGTGTATTGATATGTGGTAGTTTTACTCATATTCTGTGCTTTGCACACTCATTAAATCTGTTAGTACGAGCTTTCCTTTCCAGTGACAACAGTATCGTAACACTAGTGGGAGCTGCAAAGAAAATCTGTGGCCATTTTAGTCATTCTGTAAAATCATGTGGTATCTTGGCTTACCTCAAAAAAAAAAAGGTTGCTAATACAGCAACCAAAACAAGATGTTCTGACAAGCTGGGACACAATGTTTTACATGTGTGAGAGATTTCTCACACAAAAGGAATATACCATGCAGCACAACATAGCTGAAGATGTGCTGAATTAATTCCAATGGGGCCTCATGGATCATCTTACATTGTTCTTAACTCCCTTTGAGGAAGCAAATTGAGAGATTAGCAAAGAGAATGCTACTCTAAGACAAATTATTCCCATCATAAATTTATTGAACAAGGAACTCAGGAGGTAGCTTAGAGGTTTTGAACAAAAATGAAAGACATCTGGTGTATCCCTCATGGACCAACTGACATGGCAATTTCAAAGTTGCAGAAGACGTCTTAGTATCAAGACAGACAAAAATGTTCTTTTCTGACTCTTCTTGACCTTCGGTTTATGTTGCAACAGCAACCTCCTTCAGAGCTCAGTGACTCTTATCTCGAATACATAAACATGCTGATTTCAGCAATTGCACAGAAGGATGGGACTGTATTTGACAATACAAGTGAATCACATGATGTGGATGCTGCATCTGGTGATGCAACATCTGTTGGTGGTGACAGCAATAATTTCCACTTAGTGCCATCATGTACTCCTTCATCAGCATTGGGTAGTCCTGCACAAAGTCCTTCTTCATGGCCCTTCAAAAAGGTATGCCATTCTGAAATGCACACAGATGACGTTCATACTTTTTGGTCAAAACTCATGGAAACTGATCATTCAGATCTGTCTGCCATGGAGCCTCCTTCTTTGTCTTTGTCTGATATTGTGGATGCCTATTTAAGAGAACCACTCTTTAATATTACTGATGATCCTTTTGAGCACTGTCTGGAAAAGAAAAACATCTGGCCTGCACTATCTGCCTTTGCTGTTAAGCTTCTTGGTTGCCCTACCACTAGTGTTTAATGTGAGTGTATATTTAGCACAGCTGGAAATGTTGTCTCTGATGGCCACACAAAGCTTACTCCTGAAAATGTACCTTCCTAAAAGTCAATCTCAACAAATTCTCTTACCAGTTCAGTGAAGAGTGGCAGGAACATAAAAGCAATGATGACGAACAGCTACAACAGCGTTCTCCTAATCAGCGTGCTTCTTTGGTGGTGTTTGAAGATGATGGTGATGATATTATTTAATTTGATGATTTATTTCTTTGAATTCAGAGGACAAAGCTCAGCAACCATAACAGAAAGTTTAAGTAAAAAAAATCCTTCTTGTGCAGTCATGGTGTATATTACATCATATTTATTGCTGTATGTGTTTTTCAGTTTGGGAACCCAGAATGAGTGTACCATGTGGATCCCTGCTGGCTTGACGATGGGGGGGGTGGCTGCAATGGGGCAGGAAACTGGCACATGTGCTTCATGGCAGGAGTAGGTGACAGTTGGGGCCAAAGAGCTGTATTAAAAAAAAAACTACAATGCTTGGGGGGGGGCGGGGGCAAGGTCAACCAGATAGAAGAAAGTAAGCTAGAAAACACAAGTGATAAAAAAACAATTGGCCAGTCAGGCAGAGTGTGTGGGATGGTTGGGGCCCATGATGCATGCTTCAACACCAAACAGGTAAGCAAAATAATTACAAATAAAACAAGCATTTGTCAATGCTGAATATTGGCTTGCTGGCACTGGCATTGGTAGTGCAGGAATTAGAGAGATGCACAATAGGATTGGCAGTGAAGTAGTGAACTAACGCCAACCCCAGTCCCACTCTGCAGAGAGTGACAGGGACTGGGGTGTGCCTTTGCTTCTTCGGCCATAACGCTCACACCATTTCACCTCACCCTACCCCATAGACACTGACAAGTGCCGCGGTGTGCCTTGAGATTTTTGGGCCTTACATTCACCCCATTCCATAAGGAAATATGCTGATATGGGTGCAATATAGGAGAATGAGGTGAACTTTGGGGCCAAAGAGTCCAAGGTATACCTCAACAGGGCTGTTATTGAATAGATTATCACAGTTCACCATAGTTTTCCTCTTTGGAACCTGAGGGTCTCAGTCATGTCACACCTTTCCCTTCTGGTGTCCAGCAAAGACCCATAGTTGCTCTTCATAGGATCTGCCCTGTTGGCCCTGAATCTTTTTTGTCCCTTTCCTGTACTGAATCCAATCTATACCTATCTTTCCTCAGGTGCAGACTCCAGAACTGCACACAGTATTTCAGATGGGGTCTACCAGTGACCTTTGTAGGGGCAATATCCCCTCCATCCTCCTACTATCGAAGTCCCTCCCAATGCACCACAACATTCTGGTTGTCTTACTGTAACTGTAGACCTTTTGCATGGACTCGTTTGTCTGAGGGAGTTACTTATGATGACTTCCAGGTCCCTTTCTTTGGTAGTAGTGGTCTACCTGACCTCCTCCCCATCCAGTATTCCATCCTAGGATTCCTCTTCCCTATGTGCATTACCATGTATTTTATGGCACTGAATCTCAACTGCTGTACTTTAGATCATCTCTCTAAGATAGCTACTGTATGTCTCTTTGCAACTCCTTCAGCCCTTCTTCACTGTCTACTTTGCTACAAAGATTTGTGTCTTCTGAAAAGAGTCATACAGTATCTTGCCCTCTATACCTTCCCCTATGTCACTGATTAACATATTGAAAAGGACAAGTCCCAGGATCAATCACTGTGGCACTTTATTAGTGACCTCTCTATTACCTGATTTGACCCCATTAACCACCACCCTCTGTTGCCCCCACCAGTTTCCCACTCACCTTATTAGCACCTTTCCTACTCTAAGTCCTCTAACTTCTTCAGCAGTTTTGTGTACAACACAGAGTCAAATGCTTTATAGAAGTCAAAGTGAAGCAAATCTACTGCCATTATAACCCAGATAAAGAATATTTTCAAGATAGTTTGGCAAGACCTCCTTCCTACAAACCCATACTGTTTACTATCCTGAAGCCCATTGCTTTCCAGGTTTGTCATATGGTTTTACCCTTGTCTGCCATCCTTTGTTTTTTGTTATATTGTTGTCTGTCTCATAATGTATGCAACTATGTTAAGATTTTGCACTTGAAGCCATAATCTATACAGGACTATCTTGTAAATATTATTTAACAGTCCTAATGATTAACTCCTGTCAAAAAATAAACATTTTTATCTATCTATCTATCATGTTTGCTAGGGTAATGGCCATCTTTTTGTGTACCCAACCATTCTCTCACTCACAACAGGGATTTGATATAGACTTCTCTCCAGCCCAGAACAGTTCAATTAAAGCAGCATATAAAATAAAAGCTGATATTTTTAAAGAGCAACAATGCAGTTATGCTGACCCCTCTCAATGCTGTCCTTATTTGTGAAAGAGAAATATGGATTCTGTGGAAAAGGGAGAACATTATGCAACACTTCTAAGGAATATATGTTATACTATACTATATTATTCAACAAATATTTGCTTTAAAACATTCTGTGGATTTTATAGCATCCATCGCAAATTACAATCTCAGTTAAAGTATCAGTAGTCTTTTCACTCAACAGTTGTCACAAAATCGTAGAGCCAAATTTAATAAGAGGATACTATATTGGGAAATATGTAAACATACACACAGTAGGTTATCACCCAATACAAACAGACCCCTATGTATGCATTTTAAACACAGCAATAGCCTGTCGAGATACATCTGATGCAATCTGAGTTATAAACATGTCCATAAGCAATATGGATGTTGTCTTCTGCAGCACTGTGAAACTGTTAATGCCTCACTCTGTTGAACCAACATTTGAATAAGTGCTTTCTTTTCAACTTTTGCTCCGCAGTTCTGCAGCTGTTTACATATATAATAGTGTGTGGGTGTAGTAGTTAACGTGCTGTTAAAGATAAACAGAAGTAGTCCTTACTAAATCTACCAAAACGACAGTATTGAATTGTGTCATGTCAAAACAACCAGTATATTGAATTCAGTGGCAAGTTAAGAAAAATAAGCTGTGCACCAGCTTTTATGCAAGAAGGTTAATTGCGAATAAATATCTGTGGATTTTGACAAACTTACTAGTGACCTCAGCTTTCATTATATCTGGTTTTCTTGGGAAACTGACCGTTTTTCTATGGTAGCGTTTTGTTAAACCTGCAGTAGGTAGTAGCTATTAATAGGCTGCCAGGATTGAAAAGCTTAAAAAATTAAAGGAAATGCAAACCAAAAATATAAAAATAAAAAAATAACACTAACTACACTCTTCCTGCCTATGCATGCTATCTGCAAATCTGATCTCTTTTTATGTCAGACTTGGTGAAAAGGGGGAATTGTGCAAAGCATCTGTTCAGTCCCCGAGTCGGAACAAAGACAAAACCACCGGAGTGCAGGGGCCCCTTCCAAATGTAGCCTCCCTCCCAGATTTTAGGGGAAAGCTCCTGCAGGTGCATTTTCAACCTATAATTGTGGTTGATATTTAATCCCTCCTTCTCAGGACAAAGGACTATCTTTTGACTATGAAGAACGGCTTTGAGATCTGGCTAACCTTTAGGGTTATATCCCAAACTGAGAGCATCGAGCTTAAAAGATGATTACCCTGCCCTCCTCTAACCGGAACAAAAAAAGAACAGTAGAAAATCACATTTTTCTCCGCAGTGCATGAACATTTCTAATCGCCTCAACTTGCTGCTGATTTTTTCACTCGTATTGTTAGTAAGATGATGTGTACAGATTTTCTGCTGTTTGAAAAGGGCTGTTTTTCACTGCTACAAGCCTCAGTAAGAAACTTTTTTTTCCAAAAGAAAAGCTGAGACTATTTCTAAAACCCAGCAAAAATACTATAATCCATACAAATCATTAGACAGACTGGTTATCCTTCACTGGAGAGCTGAGCTTAAAATGCGCACATATATGATTCAGATCACTGATACGGAAAGACTTTTATAAAGTATAAACGTAAAAATTGAGTGTAGCTTGCAGTGTCCACCACCCCCTTGCCTAAAGGCTGGCCTTGTAACTTTGTTATCCACTGTGGGATATTTTCTTTCTCTTCTTCCCTTTTGTTGTGCCCCTTCCCCCTCTGCATTGTCAGTTCTACAGCTTTTGTGGCCAACGTGAATCTAAATATTACAGCATTTTCTATTGGAACAACAAGTATCACTAAGAAAGGTGCAGAGTGTGGGTTCTGCTTGGCCTTAACGTTCCTTCTATTTTTATAGGTTTATGGTAAGATACGCTGGTCTATATGGCCATGGGAGCTCATAAATCCGAATTGGGAGCTCATAAATCCCAAATGTAATGATTTTGGTTTCCCACACGATCCTATGTTGCATTATTTCAATATCGGTTTTATCTTTTAAAGAAAAGAAGAGATTTCTGACGTTCTGAGACCATGGATTATGATGTGAAAACCGCCTTCAGTCAGCAGGGCCCAGTAGCACAACAGTGGTGACAATGCTGAATAAAACAAGAAGCAGGGGTCAGAGGTACGCCTGAGATGAAACATGGTCCTAGTCAACAGTAAAAAAAAAAAACAGGAAGCGCTCGTCGGGAGGAGTGTCATTGGTGCCGCTGCATGACGAGTTTGTCTCTGATTGCAGAGGCACTTTTCTCAGAAGTTTTGTCCACTTTAAATAATGTTGGTGTCAGTGCATGTCAGCGATAGCATGCTGCCTTATTGGGGAATGCCGGACGCACCTACTAATGCGTGCCATGCATTTGCCCACACTGACGCACCTCCAAAATCTGCCACTACCGCAAGATGTTGACTTGCGCGCAAGCGCGGCAAGCCAACATAAAAACTAACAGCTCAAGTCAAAAGAGTGGGAGGGATGGCTGGGGCCCCATCACATATCCTGCTCATGCTGCCTGTCTCCGACTAAAAAGCATAACAGATTCAATGAAGGTCTGTCTTCATTCTGCGATTGTCTTTCTGCTGCTGAATTCATTGGTCTATCTATTTTTCTGATTAATGTTTGACACACTGCCTCCTTTCACTGCAAAGCCCCAAATAACATGCATACACTGGAAGGGATTCACAAATATTTTGGGGGCTACATCCCACGCCACAGCTCCAGTTGTAGACTGAAATCTCTGTAGCTGTGGCGACTGCTATTCACATCTGCAGCAGCTGCAGAAGATGGTATGGCTTGCCCCACTGGCCATAACATTTTTCCATGGCTGCATGGATTTCCATGGCAATGCCATCTGCCATAAATCATGGAGCTGGACATAAACTGGCTCCACTTTTGAGAATACGGTAACTGCGGGAGAAATTGCAGTTCCACAAGTGGCAACCCAGTTGCACCGAGTATTTTTCTGCTGCTGCGGGATTTTCAGGAGTTCTGTGAATCTAGCCCATTGCTTCCTATGAATGTCATGTGGTGGCTGGCATACAGGATTGGAAAGAACAACAGTCCATTTATTTTATTTCTGTTGGCTGCTTGCTGACTTTGAAAAATGACAGGAAAATACAGACACATTTTCTTTTAAAAAGGGAACATTTTATTTTATTTTTTTAACAGAGGGATTTAAAAGAATAATACTGATGCATTTCTCATACTCACATAAACTAAAACAGGTCTACAATTCATCAGTGTAGATCACAACCTTTTGGGAAAAAATTAGAGTCGGTATCAGAACCAGGTCACAGCCGACCAACCCATCTCTAGTTTTTATAAAAAAATCTTTGAACAGGAGGAGGCATTTAATGGCTGTAGTACAATAGTGTAGGTCAGATCCTTGGAGAACACACACACACACACACATACACACACACACTGATGTGAAGGGTGAAGGCAGAGCAACCAATATGCATCATTTGAAAATTGGCCATACTGTATGTATAGAGCAGTGAGACTGGCACCAGCTAACCTTTACAGGAGAAGAGGGTGCACAAATATGTTAAAGACTTCAGCTAGATTAACAAAGGTGTTTATGGTTAGTAGGTGCCGACCCATCAACTTTATATAGTCATTTAGCCCAGGGAGGGAGGTGATAGTGGAATTGTTCTTTCTGAATCCAGACTGAAAAGATTTATGAAGAAATTAAGGAATGGGGAACCTTGGTCATGAACCAGGTGTTCTTGTAGTTTTGCAAGGGTAGGGAGGATAGAGAGATGGGCTATTAATAATCACATATGAAGGCATTGTCATCCTTATGGGCTCAGATAGCCATGGCCTTCTACAATGTAAGGGGCACCTTGCTGGAATGATAGGAGAGGGTTAGGAGTGCAGAAATGAGACAGTGGTTGCAGGTGCATCAATATAGAGGATCATGAAATAGATGCCATAAGGGCATTAAGTTATTGGAGGGGGGTGGAGCACTGGGCAACCAATATGAGCCAGGGACTAGGGGACGTACCCTATGTGAGCAGGCTGAGGGAGATGAACATGTACTCACTTAAGGAGAGGAGAGGCCGGGAATATAATTGAAACCTTCAAGTACATGAAGAGAATAAACAAGACAGGCATGGAGGGACTCTTCAAGTTAAGGGGGATAGGGACACTCAAGGTCATGATCTCAGACTGGAGGGGGGAAGGTTCAGGAGAGAAATGATAAGACACTTTTTTATGGAGAGAGCGGTGTCTGGGTGGAATGCATTGCCTGCAGAAGTGGCATCCTGTAGAACAGTGGACTGCTTCAAAAGGGGAATGGGATTGGGTAAGAGGGAGGGGAGGGGAGGGGATGGAGGGGCAGCTGCAGTATAAGGGTTGCTAGCTGCACACTCGAGCAGACTCGATAGATCATAATGCCTTTATTTGCTGGCAAATTTGAATGTTCATATGTTCATATGTTGTGGAGGGGTATACTGGTGTGACGTCAAAGATGAGCATTAAGGGGTGTTTCAAAAAAGATGCTGGATAAGACCGGGTTTTCCACAATTTGCAATGTAGGAGTTAAAGATATACTGTAAGTGACTGGAGGGATCAGAGAAGGAGGTGCTAGACTGGATGGGACAATTGAACAGGTTGAAGACAACTTTCCAGAATTTCAAGGAGTTGTTAAAATTCTTCTGAAAATCAGTGGCAAAGTGTTAAGCTTTGTTCAGTCATGTGGACTTTAAGCAAGAATTTCAAAGCTGACAGACATCATGAGGTCAGCCAGACTGGGGGATGCTGAATGCACCAAGTGGAGTAATAGGCTAAATTGAAGCAATCGGTAAAGTTAGCAGACACCCAAGGGTGATAAACAGTAACACCAGATCTGTGATGTGAGGAATTCTTGCCCCAGATTGCTACAGATGTATTATGGAAACTGGTTAGTGCAGCTACCATATTGCTACGCGATTTCATGGAGGATAATGAAATATTGTGGAGGTCTTATTTTAGGAAGGCTCAATAATGGTTTATTAAATATTGTACAGGTCTCCCTGTAGGGAGGTTCAATAATCGGTAATTAAATATTGTACAGGTCTCACTGTAGGGAGGTCAATAATCGGTAATTAAATATTGTACAGGTCTCACTGTAGGGAGGCTCAGCAATGGTTTATTAAATATGGTACATGTCTCACTGTAGGGAGGCTCAATAATCATTAATTAAATATTGTACAAGTCTCACTGTAGGGAGGCTCAATAATCGGTAATGAAATATTGCAGAGGTCTCACTATAGGGAGGCTCAGTAATGATTTATTAAATATTGTAGAGATCCAACTGTAGGAAGGCTTAATAATACTTACAGAGAGAGTTTGTGAGGATAACTTCAGGGGATCTTTGGGTCTATGGAATCGGTGTGTACAATAGACAGTAAGGGAAAGTGGAAATTGTTTAACCCGGAATGGTACACTAAGCTGGAACTTGTTTGCAGGTGCAACCTGGGAGCACAAGTAAGTTAAGTGACTTGCTCAAGTTCACACAGTATACAAGTGGGGGCTGATGGGATTCAAGCACAGGTTTTCAGGTTTGCAGCACAGTGCCCTTAATCGCTATGCTATACTCCATCTTATGTATGATGGACACTGAGAATATTTGGGAAATTCCAGCATTATCAGTGCAGTGGAGGAAAGAAGAGAGGATCCAGATGATGATGGAGTGGTCTGAGGTCTTGGGGATAATATGAAGGGGCATGGTGATACACTGACAGAGTTAAAGGGCCTAAACACTGTTAACAATTTCTTTGGAGGAGGTGCAAAATAAGAGTAATGGAGATGGAGAACATTTTCAAGAACAGCAGTAGGCTTCACATAGAGGCAACAGTAGATACCACAGAGGAATACTGGAAGGGAGTGGGCAAAAAATGTTTTTAACAGTAATATAGTTGATGGGTTTGTAGAGAGCAGCACTGAGTACCACCTCAGACTAGAGACCAAGAAGCACATGCATTACCAATCTCTTGTCCTGATCCTGGTAGTTGGCAGCATAACCAGGCAATGATGTCTTACTGTTATCAAACTTTTGAGAAGGCAAGGATTCCAAGTAACAAATGTTTTACCTAAAATTGAATATACCAATTTCAGTTGCAAAATGTGGTTGAATTAAAATGCAGGCTTTTGGCACTGTAGTTTTATTCTCTAACACTGTGAACTATTGTATAACATCTATGTTATTCCAGTTTACTAAAGTAAGTTTATTCTTTTTGAGTTCAGTTTTACCTAAAGCAAATCTTTTCCTTGAAACATCAAAAGAAATGATAAACCTTTTGTTTCTCCAGTAGAAATGCGGTCTTTTTCTGCTATAGTCATTGACAAGGACTTAATAGATGTAACCCAGATGCTGACTTGCCTCTGAGAAAACTTCAAAACTGTCTTGACACTGGTGCTGCAAGATGGAGGAGGGTGGGTGGGTGGGAGATAGGGACAGATGGCAAATGAGCAAGAGACAGAGAGTGTCAGCAAGGCATACAGTTGTAAAGCAGTTAACTTTAAGGTAGCATGAAACCAAAAACTGTTCCTTGTAATTTTCATGCTGCACTGCTGTAATTGGTTCACTCTTTCTCACTCATGCCATCTTAAGTGAAGTAACAATGCAATATATGTAGATTTCAAAACAAGTGTTATTTGCTAACTTCAATTATTACAACTGACTAGCTCATTAAATATAGATGTTCCTAGAGTATAGTGATCACTCTCATGACAATCTGCATTTATGTATTTGGTATTCTGTTTAATTCTCTCCCGACCCCAACTGGCTCCCTTCCAGTTGACCCCCCCCCCCAATCTGTCACCTAGCCTGTTCTGGACATACCTGCCCAGTCCTCCATGGCTTTCCCATTCATGGCATGGTGGCAGGGAGCTGGATTAACCTGCCTCAAATGGATCTGGAGGGCAGCACATGGGTTCCCTGTGCAAAGCCTGCCATGGATCAACAATCTTCCTGCCAGCTGAGGGAATTTTTTCCATTTTCTGTCCCCTTGGTGGAGCAAACATGCAATGCTGTTATGACATCTCTGTGCATGTTCCCATGCACAGGGAACCAATGGCTGCCACACACATGCCCCCAAACAGCAGTCATAACCCTCCTGCCCCTATTTTGTATTTATTTTCTATGAGGTTACCCAGAGATGTTGCTCTTTGAGACAAGTGTCACTTTCAGTAAGGTCCCAAAAGTGAAACAAACAAAGGCTGTACAGAACTGAGTAGGAAAAACAGATAATAAACATTAGTACATATGGATCAGTGCATATATTTCATCTGACTGGAGAGTTAACTCCACAGCTAATATTTAAAAGACATGGGGCCCAGTACACAGCACAAGTCAGTGATGGCAGAAGTTAGGGGCACAAAAAGGTTCCACTGTCTGCTACTCCTGATAACTGCTATATACAAAGCCCACAGTTATCCAGTGAGGAATGAGTCTCCCCTGGTAGCACAGTTACAATGCAAATGATGGTAGCCCAATGTTTGCAGTCAGTAATGTAGTTTTGGACTGTAAACATACAAAGTGTAACCATTACAGATTCTGAGCATGGCATTGGGCATTTGCATAGCATGAGTTAATGTCCAGAGGTCATGGCATGAGATGCGACCACCTCAGCCAACCCTCACTACCCCTATACCAGACCTTGTGGCCCATTTGTGGGCTGAGTAGTATTTGGATTGTAACATCCCTCCTCAGTGATCAATGGTTATCTAGTGGACCATGGATCATGCCACAATACTTTCTTTATCCCTGGTGTCCAGTGTTCCCCCAGCCTCTTTTTTTCTAGAGGCATAAATTCTTTATTCAGTTTCTTACCAATCCTACTTTCTCATCAAGTCCTATGAGAGCTGACTCATTCCTGCGCAGTCCTCTGAGAGCTGCCACATTTCTGCATAGTTCTGTGAGAGCTCTTATCTCTATGCAGTCCTGTGAAAGCTGCCTCATTTCTGCTCAGTCCTGTGAGAGTTGCCTCCCTTCTGCACAGTCCTGTGAGCTGCCTCCTTGCTGCACAGTACAGTGTGAGATGACTCCTTTTTGCGCAGTCCTGTGTGAGCTGCCTCTCTTCTGCAAAGTTCTGTGACATTTGCTTCCTTTCTGCACAGTCCTGTGAGAGCTGGTTCCTTTCTGCACAGTCCGGTGAAAGTTACTTCATTTCTGCAGAGTTCTGTGGGACCTGTCTTATTTCTGTGCAGTCCTGTGCAAGCTGCCTCATTTCTGCTCAGTCCTGTGAGAGTTGCCTCCTTTCTGTACAGTCCTGTGAGAGCTGCTGCATTTTTGTGTCAAACCTGTGTAAGTGCTTCTCACAGTCCCACAGAGTTGGGAATGCTGTGTCATGTGGCTGGTTGTTAGAGGCCAAAAAGCTTGTTTCTTTAGCATGCCAGCTCTTATTTCCTGAGTCATTTGGCCTTTATTAATTGTTTGGCTCAAAAATGTATTTTTAATCAGCCACTGTGTATTGTATGCCATGTTAGCCGTTGTCCATTAAAAACAATGTCTAAAGTTCAAATTGGCTCAAACAGAAGAGTAATGGCTAAAATATATATGCATCCTTTTTACAGTCCCTTATGAATCTTAGTTCCTCACCTTTCCTGTTAGAGCTGTTACATTTCTGTACAACTTCCATGGAACTGCTGCTTACTATTGTATGTAGCACAGCACAACAATAGTCAATTATTGAAAAAACAAAGGCATTTATGAAAGATTTTAGAAGAGAATCACTAACATATTTTTTGACTATAGCAATTTTTCTGGCATGAAAAAAAAAGGGTATTCTCCTACCTGAGTCTATATGTGCATCAAAAGACAAAGTGGAGACAAGTATCCCTTCCCCAAATTTTTGGCACCCAGTTTTCCTTTCAGATTACATCCCAGGGGCCAGATATTCAAAACTTTGCCCCAGAACTAAATTAGCCCTGCTCAGCGTGCTAAAGTAGCTTGGACCCAATAGCCTGCTATATTCAAAAGGGATAGACCTGGTGCTAATCCTGCTGAATATACCATGCTAAGGAAGCCAGGCAATCTGGGCTGGGACTGCAGTGGAAACAAAGCCGGGGAATAAGACAGCTCTGAATATAGCAACCAGGAAGTGAACACCACAACAGCAGCCAAGTTCACAGTGACGTGAAGGAAGGTAGAGGTGAACTATGTTGCCAAAGTGTGTGCCAGCAAAAGTACAGCTGTAAGCAGCAGCTCATGTGAAAGTACGCTGTACAAAAATGTACAATATTTCCAAAACATTTGCACGGTGCTAACAGGTTTGAGCAGGTTTAGCACAGAGTTTAGACATTTGCCCAGCACAGTCACATTTGCCTGGGGCTAAATTTTGCTATATTCAAAAGTGACATGCAAATGAGCCTACTTAGGTAGTCTCTGGGCAAACGTCAAGATTAGCATCTCATTATGACCTGATTTGCATGTGGTTTGCCCAGCGTTGTTACAGGATCCCACAGCTCCACCTGTAGGTCAGTCTGGATGTACAGGGGCTGGCTGGGTCTGCCCACAGTGCCACCTGTAGGTCAGTCTGGGAGTGCATGGTGGTAGCGGCAGGCTACATTTATACAGTACAGCATAGCATATTGTGCCCCAGAGGAATACACAGCACAGGCACAGGTGGTGCTGCTGCATGCAACTGTCAAACTGTAGTTCATGCTACAGTGCACAGCAGGCACTACAGTAGCAAGGGGACCAGTAGTGTTAGGGACACATCAATGTCTATGGTGTGTAGGGCAGTGATGACCACTGCACTGTACACAGTGACATGCCCAACGTGCAGGTGTTTACCGACAGTGGATATTACTATTATGCTGTTGTGCTACCCACAGATGCTGAACCACTGGCATGGAATGCTCACAGTGACATATACACGGTGGCTGTGTGTGCTGTGGTGTCTGTACAGATGTGCGGTATGTGGCTGGGGGAGCACATGTGATCAGACAGGCACACTGGTGTTGGAGTATTCCCAACACTGGCTCATGTGTACAGCATGGCTTGTCCCAGCCTTGTGGCCACACCCAGTCTGTGGTGCAGCCTGGCCACTTGTACAACTTTCCCTCAACACCCTCTATTCCCAAAGTGCTGCATGTGTGTACTGGCATCTGTTGGTGTCCACCGAAGGGTGGTCTGCAGGTGTGTGCTGTATGGCTGCACTGCCAAGATGTCCACTGGGAGCTGGGTCACCATTTACTACCTGACATGGCTGGGACTGGTGGCAGATGATGGCATCATTGTGATGCCATCAGTGAGCAGCATGTTTCCTCTATGTCTGGCTTATTTTTATGTGTCATACTTATTGGTTAGGGTCATGCAAAGCCATGCAAATGCTGCACAAAGCCACAAAGTCATGCAAAGTTTGTTTGCCCAGAGTAAAGTCTACCTTTTCCTGGGCAGTAATTTGCACCGTGCAAAGTGTTACGCTAAGTTGCACAAAACCACTTTGCCTGGTGCTATTCACTGAATATACAGTAGCATCGTGCTGACACACCCACTCAGTTTGCCCCTTGTATACATTATAATTTTGCCCCGTACTAATGCAGTTTGTGCATGCTATTAGACCTTTTGAATATAGTGGACCCACGCTAACCCAGAGCTAAACCTGCACAAATGGTTTGTGCCCAGCGCAAAGTTTTGAGTATCAGGCCCAGGTCTAGAAATCTCAACCATCCCAATTCCAAACAGTTTAAATGATTTTTGTGGCAAAACAAATTGCTTCCGTTTCTTTAAGATTTAACTGCAAAACGTTTTCAGTTAACCATAAATTTAATTCATGGAGTCAGGCTTCTAAGTTATCAAGAAGATCTTTCGGCCATCTTTTAACAGAGAGGTAGGAACAGCTTAACACTACTGTTCCATGCTTCCAAGCAGAGATGTGTAGGTCAAGGAAAGCTCAACCTACTGCTCATTGTTTACTTGTCTTAAGATTCACAAACAAATCCAAGCCAAGCAAGGAAAAAGGTGCTCTTTGTGAAAGATGGTTAGTTAAAGCACAATGCATCCAGGTAAAGAATTCTCTCTTTCACATAAGTCTTTTATTAATTTCTTGGCTTGGACTTGATTTGTAGATGCCAAGTCAAGTTATTGATAAAGTAGAAGCCTGTCTCCATGAATTAAATGTATAGCTGGCTGAGCACTTTTTGCAGTTAAAGTAAAAAAAAACTGAAGCAATTTGTTTTGAGCCCCCACCCCCCAACAAAATAATACATGTTTAAACTGTTTGGCATAAGTACAGTTGAAATTTTCAGACCTGGGATGTACAGCAATCTGATAGATAATCTGGTTGTCAAAGATCTGAGGGTTTTATTTAACTCCACTTTGTCTTTTCCCTTGAGAACTGAATATGTTGGGCAGGCATTTATATTCATTCATAATCTGCATAGCTTCCCAACATATTCACCTCCTAAGATTGAGCCTACTACTTCCTATTATTTCTCTGAGTTTAACAAATCCAAATGCATTTATACAATAACATATGTCTAATTAAAAGAAAGCAAGAATCATTTTCTGTCTAAAGAAGGGATGTGCATGCAAGTTACAAACTTATCAACATACGAAGATTAGGACCAAAGAAAGCTTGCCACCTATTAAGACCACTTGACACTTTTCACTGGTAGTACAGTATATAGTCCTGTCTGCCTCCCAATATTTTCTTAAATATGTCTTGCCTGTCTGAGTTTATTACATTACTTGTGAGTGAGTTCCATATACTTTCCACTCTCTGTGAGAAGTAATATTTTCTCCTGACTCACCTGAGAATTTCCACTTGCAGTTGCTCATTATAGGTCCTTTGGTACATTCATTTTGACTATTATTTGGTCTTACGTCCTTACATAATTCAAAATTTAAGAAACCATACAGCACAATTAAAACCCCCTTTATTTGCCTTTGCTCGATGCTAAACATTTTACAGCTTTAAGTCTTTCTCTGTGTTCCACAGTGTCTATCATCAAGCTAGTTGCTATTCTTGTCGAGTTTTTTTTCCTGGTTATTATTACACTTGACTATTCTCTGTAACCCAAACAGATGTAGGATATTTTGAAACTAGGTTTTCAGAGTCCAACAAATAAGTTCATCACACTCTTTCAGGATATCGGAAGTGTGTGGAGGCACATGTCCTGACTCAGCAGTGGAAATGCACACAACCTCTGCTGTTATGTATGGCATGTATGCACTTAATCAGTTTATTTTATTATTTGAAATTGCTTTAGAGAAGAATTTACCTGGTGATCTAATAGTAGCATGTAACAGGGGATCGAGATTAAACAAAGGAACCCTGTTGTCTGGCAGCCCAGCGTAGACTGGATGAGGGAGACACCATCTTGTCACTCCAACAATGACAGGTCAAAGAGGGTTTGGGGGTATATATGCCTCTTCATACTCCACAGGATCACTGTGATCTCAGTGGCATGTACTGGAGGAGAATGAAGTGTGAGAGAAGAAAAGAAAGGGAAAAGTACATGTACCTTTGCTACCAATGCCATACAATGGAGTTATGACATGATCACCATCCAGTGCTGGGAGATCACCACTAATGAGTATGTCCAAGTGATTGAAGATTTCCAAACCCTTATACCAGCAGTGTTTCTTAGTTACCAAAACATATCATTACATAGTTTTTTTTAGCATTAATATATTTCTTCAATAATAGGACACATCAGTATATTGTTATTTCTCGCAGGTGTTGTTAAAACATAAAGTATTATCAATTGTGTAATTGATGACTCAAACCATTAAAGAAGGCCACCACTATCAATACTTAAAATCCCTTCCCCTTAGGTTACTTTTTAACTTTACATATTGGATTCATATGGTGGATGTATTAGGAGAGTGTTAGCACACTTTTCTAGTGGTAAACAGCACACACCCTGCCTAAATATTTAATTTATTAATGGTAGGCATGAAGAAAGAACAGGGGCTTTTGAAAACTTTCAAACCTGATATTGCAGTTCAGGAGGGAATTGCAATGAAAAGTAAAAATCTATATATGGTGCTGTTTACCAAACATACATTATTACTAAAAACTATACACCAATTTTTTTCTGCTAACAACTACTGAAGCTCTAACAAAAACTGTTAAATCCTAATACAGTACACGTACTGGAAATACATGCAGTGAACTACTGGTATATCACTAAGCTGACCCTAAGAAGAAAACTATCATCAAATAAGGCTTAGTCTCCTGACTGTGTGGGTCATTACAGTGATTTAGCAGATTTGCCTTCATGACTGCAGTTTAAATGCCAACACCTTAATTCTCTTGATCAAATCAAAACAGCAACCATAAAGATGTACAGTTCTGAGATACCATGTTGTGATGCCTGTTTAAGAGGTATTTAATTACAACAGCTGTTACTTAGTCCAGAGATTACTAAAGGTCATACTTTTGGAGGAGTCTGTATTCATAAGTCAGAAGCTCTTGCACAGACAAAAAGGGATCAGAATGGCATGAGATGCATCAAGGAACAGCTAAGATGTACAGTATGTAACATTCCAGGAACAAACATCACCTGTTTAAGCAGTGCATACTCAAGAGGGACAAAACACCTAGATCTGGGAATTTTCCCAGATTGACACACTCTATATACTTATTCTGGTAAGATCAGTACAACCTATTCTTTGGCACATACCTATTTTCCTACAATGTCCATACCAAATGACCATTATTCCTGACTTGCCGGCTACAAACTGAAAAAAAAGTTATTCAGTTACTCAGCATTACTCCCCCTGCCTTGCACAACTCCACCCATCAATGACCATAGACTTCACCTTATTCATGACACTCCATGTGTTTCCTATGTACAGTATTGAGACAAGGGTTTATTATTCCCATTGATCTCTAAAACACTTCTGTCTTCCAGTCCAGCTTTGGCCTCTACAAATAGAACCCTGTGTTCCTTTTGCAATTTCCAACACTTTAATTCAATTGCTCTGCCCTCAGAATCCTTTGTTTTATCATTGCCCATTTTCCCTCCCTTATTTTCTGCTAGAGTTAATTTGAAAACAACATAGGTACCTTGCCCTTGTTGCCACCATGAACACCTCTGGACCTCCAACTTGATATTATCACTACTACTCTGTGATAAGTTTTATGAAATTAGTCTTCAGCAGAATTCAGTTTATCAAAATCAGATTTCCTGAAGTTCAGCATTGTAGTCTTAATCTGTCTATAATTAATGGGCTTCCCTTTTTCCCATTGAGAAACCATGGTGTAATTTGTAATAATAAAGGAGTGTTTTTTACTGCAAACATGCACACGGTTTCCCTCGCACTGCGCATGCACCCACCGGACTTTGCCCCTTTCTGGCCCTGATGATCACTCGCTCTTGCCTTCCACTGCCACAGTCAACCACCAGAGGAACTCGGTGGTAAATTATTTTTTTTAAAAAACAGTTAATTTAAATGTCATGGGGGGAAAAGCAATGTTTGTTTTTTTTCCGTTAAAAGTTTTTCATTATTTTTTGTTAAAACATGACATAAAAACAAAAACCACAAAAGCAGCAGTAACATTAAATTCCGGCTATATACAGAACAGCAGCATATAATTGACGTTCGAGGGATTAATTGAATTACATCACAGTTCTAAAAGAAGAGTTGCAAGGAACCTGTTAAAAAAAAAGGCACCTACCTTGACTCTTGCCAAAAATCCAAAACCACGAGGAGGTACTACTGCAGAATAAGTCAAGGCTTCATGCATTACGGTAGCCATACC
Organism: Neoceratodus forsteri; assembly: GCA_016271365.2. NCBI lineage: Eukaryota > Metazoa > Chordata > Ceratodontiformes > Ceratodontidae > Neoceratodus > Neoceratodus forsteri. The sequence goes on along the minus strand of CM028136.1, from coordinate 126,089,999 downwards.
TTCCTATGGCCGAATCTGAGGGAACATCTGAAAAATAGGTGACTATGGTGCCACAAAGTAACTAAGGATGATTAAAATATTTCCTGAGGAGGCAGGGTGCTAATATAGATCTCCAAACCATACCTTCTATAGATGAAACACAGAATGTAGAGAGAGCTTACAGATAGCCAAACAATAACAATAAATGATAACAATAGTAACTATTTACAATGTCCTCCTACGTTGGATAAAAGATAGACAGCGCATGCTTAATGATGATAAGAAACAAAAAAATAAAACCTAAGTTCAATGATCTGATTGCGCAATACATCATATTAGGAAGTAGAGCAATATAAGGCAGCAATAGACCAAGTCAACCGACACCTGCTCTGGAGGCCAGGTGAGCCATGTATGGAGCCCAGCAACAATGGTAAAGAGGCATTCGCCCTGTCATCAGGTGAGAACGTCTGTCTAATTTGGATACATATGTGAGAGCAGATAAGATCTCTGTTATACTAGGTATATTAGAGGATCTCCAGTTCTTGAGGATAGAACGCTTCACCTGCATGCTTAGGAGCAGCAGCCATCTAAATGCGTGAGGGTTGAGATTTGGAACTTCAGATTTAAGACCTAGCAGCATAAGGGGAGGACTAAGAGGGATATTACATTGCAGGATTAGGTTTGCTGCACTATGGGCAGACTTCCAAACATCTGCGATCAAAGGGCAGAGCCATAAAATGTGATAAAGATCTCCTCCGTGTGCGTGGCATCTCCAACATTTATCATGAGAGAGCACTTGCATTTTTTTTAGCATTACAGGAGTTCTATACCAGGAGTGCATTATTTTATTTTGGTTAAGTCTGCTCCTAGCGTCAGCAAACACTTTATACCCTACCTGCCAGCACTGATCCCACTGAGTTTCAGTCAATGACATTTTTAAGGCCTTTTCCCACTTGTGCCTTGAAGATTGATTAGAGGTAGGCAAGGTATCTCTAATTAGGGCATAAATTGCACCTGCCATCCCCTTCTGTAGGGCAAGCCACGAGTGTACTGGGGGTGAAAGGTCCTTAGATGCATCTGCCTGTTGCAACCTTTGTTTCAAGGCATTTCTGATCTTCAAATACTTCCAGAATTCGGAGCTATGTAGTTTCCATTTACTTTGTAATTGTTGAAATGTATCTACCACTATAGAGCCCTTGACCAGTAGATCCTTTACAAATAGGATGCCTTTCCCCTGCCAAGTGGACCAAAACACAGGCAGACCACCTATGGTGACATTGGGGTTATTCCACAAGGGAGTGTATAGTAAGGGAAGGGCTGATACATTTAATTTTTTGTGGAGGATAGTATTGAACTGAGGGGCCTATAGTGGGGTGCAACATAAGCTCCTTAGAGGCCCCAGACCACAACAGTATAGCTGTAACAGGGGATCCAAAGAGGCCTTGTTCTATTGTTAACCATTGGGGTGACTCCTCAGACTGTGGGTTGAACCATTTCAAGGTCTGTGTGCATTGGTATGCTATTTTGTAGCCCTTTATCCATGGGAGACCCCATCCTCCATGTTTCCAGTGTGCTCTTAGTACATTTTTTGCCAAAGCGGGGTTTAGCTTTACACCACAAAAAATGACCAATAGTTTTTTCGATTTTTTTAATCCATACCATAGGAAGAGATAAGGGGATGTGAGATATTACATAGAAGATTTTAGGTGCAACTGACATTTTATAAGCCAATATTTTTCCAGCTAGTGTAAGGTTAAGACGAGACCAGCTGTCCAAATCAGATCCATTTCCCAATATCAGCACCCACTTTGATTCCCAGATATGTAATGGTGTGTTGTGACCATTTAAGGCCAAAGTGGGACATGGTGTGGGGGAGACATTTAGAATTAAGTGGAAGGATATCTGTTTTTGTCTGATTAATTTTGAGTCCAGAGATATGAGAGAAGTGTTCTAATAGGGTAAGAAGAGGTCGAATGGCATTAGGAGCATCTCCCAATGTAACCAGCAGGTCATCAGCGTACATAAGGGTGGTGGGTTGTGGATGATCTGCAGTAATACCAGCTATAAGAGGGTGTTGATGGATTTCAGCAGCCATGGGTTCCACCGCTAGAAGAAACAACAAAGGAGACAGGGGGCAACCCTGTCTGGTACCTCTGTGAAGCTGGAATGTGTCAGATAATACAGAGTTGGTGAGTACCCTGGCAAGGGGGATGTATAAAGAGCTGTTATAGCAGCTCAGAAATGAGGGCTGAATCCGATATGCTGAAGAACGGTGTGAAGGTAGTCCCATTCCACAGAGTCGAACGCCTTCTCAAAGTCAATGGCCAATGCAGCCACAGGTGTCGGAGCAGATTTGGCTATGCAAATGAGATTGAGAAGAGTCCGCAAGTGATCTGAGCTATACCTACCTTTCACGAAACCTGCTTGGGATGGGTGTATCAAAGAGAGAAGTATAGGGTTAAGCCTATTTGCCAGCACCCTAGCATATACCTTGCTGTCGGCGTTAATCAAGGAAATAGGTCGGTAACTAGTGGGGTCTTCAGGAGCTTTCCCCTTTTTAGGAAGGACAATTATAGTGGCCTCTCTTAAGGTTTGAGGTAAGATGCCCTTATCTTCTGCCTCCATAAAAACCTGACATAACAGAGGGGAGATCATGGGGGATATTAGCCGAAGGAACTCTACAGGGTACCCATCGCCTCCAGGTGCCTTTCCTGATTTGAGAGCCATCAGTGCTGAATTGACTTCTTGTGGTGTGATGGGAGTTTCAAGGACATCAATGTGAGATGGGAAAAGTTTCAGTAGCTTAATAGATTGAAGAAATGCTTGGGTTGCGGAGTTATTTTTAGGTCTGGAGGAAGTATAAAGTTGCGAGTAAAAAGACGCCATAATTTCGTTCACACTTTGAGGGCTAGTTTGAACCTTACCAGTATTAGGGTTTTTCAAACCTGCTATGTATCGTTGAGATTGTTGCTTGCGGAGTTGGTATGCTAAAACCTTCCCATTTTTGTCTCCCCCTTCCCAGTATGTACGACAAATCCTGAGGAGGGCTAGATCAGCTTTCCTGGATAACAGTTCGTTAAGTTTAATATGCAATTGTAAAACTTTCCTTCCAGATTCTGAGTGGGGTGATGGGTGGGATAGAGCTTTGTGCTCACATTCAGCCTTAGCAAGTTCACTTTCAAGGTGGGTAAGTTCCTTTTCTTTGCACCTCCTTCTATGGGAGGCATACCCAATGATTTTTTACCTCGCATAGTAGCTTTATATGCTTCCCACGTGTTGGAGGCTGAGGTCTCCGACGCAGGGTTTTCTTGCAGGAAAAGCTGAGTTTGTAATTTGGCCCATTCAATAAATTTTTGGTCATGCATAAGGAGTGGGTCCAGTCTCCAGGATGTAGGCCGTGGTGTAGGTGGTTCCCATAATAGTGTCAGCTGCATCGGCATGTGATCTGAAATAACTGTGGACAAGATATTGGTACTTAAAACAAATTGCGTCAGAGACTGAGAGATTAACCAAAAATCAAGTCTACTAGAGGAGCCATGTACTTCAGATTGGAAAGTGTAGTCCCTGTCTGAGGGATTGACTAAATGCCAAATATCCACCAATTGATATTCGATACTAAGACTAAGAATGGCCTGTACTCCTCAAGTGTGATACTCTCTCCCATGACCACTTCTATCTAGTGCAGGAACAAGAGTTAAATTGAAATCCCCCCCACTAGGATTGGTATATCTGGTTTCAGCATCGTCCCCAATTTAGAGTTGAGTTCTAAAAAAAAGGATGGGCTGTCCTCGTTTGGTGCATATATATTAGCAATTATTAACTGACCATGTGAGGTATCCACAAAAGCTATCACCCACCTTCCCTGAGGATCAGCTTTACTTCGTGAGATAGACCAAGGGAGTGATTTGTGCAATAAGATAACTACGCCTCTCTTTTTTGTGGCAGCGCTGGCATGAATTTCTAATCCCACTCAGTCCTTCACCAAATAACTATGATCCTGCTTGGTTAATTTGGTCTCTTGTAATAGAGCAACCTGGGTTTTAAGCCTCTTCAAATGGGTTAGAACTTGTTTTCGTTTTGAAGGAGAATTCAAACCCCTGACATTCCAAGTTAAGAGGGTTGTTTCATCCATGGACAGACCAAAGGTGAAACTTGGTAGCTAAGATGGCCATATATAAGAAGATGTTGTCAGGGGAATAATACTGTATTGAATCAATCATTGTTCTTAGTCTCATACTATGAAAGGTGATGGTTGGCCAGTCAGACATGAATAGACATACATTTTGCAGCATGTGTTTTAAGAATATTAATTGAAAAAATAGGAGAGACAGTAATATTGTACAGAAGCACAATGTGCCTGAACTATATAAATATATCATGCAGCGTTGCGTGGTGATACAAGTGGGCATTAAGGGCCAAAGGTCTCAGTGACCTTAATAGCCCACCCACCTACCAGACAGCAGGGGAATAGACTATAGTCCCATTCACAAGGCTAGCCCAGAGCAATGAAAGAAAATAAAAACAAAACACGTTCCCCCGGGAGTAATATGAGCACAGAAGTCACTTGCCTAATAGGATTCCATGTCCTTGTACCGTAAAGCCTGGGAAGTATAATAGAAACAAAATTAGCCAAGGGGTTACTGTGTATTTTGAGTGAGAACTAAGGAAACTATTGCCCAGGAGGAATCACAGGCTTTGATGGATAGCCAACCTGGCCCATTAAATTCTTGAAATACCCCGTCTAAACCCAAGAGGAACAACAAGATATATACACAAGAAAAAAAGAAAAACCCAAGAGGTCAATTCAGGCTTACTGTTTCATGCATCAGGACGGTAAAACATTAAATCAGTGCCCCCTAAATTAAATCTGAGTACAGCGACTATGCATTAGAGCCCTTGTCATTTTCTCCTTTTGGTCCATTTTTACTTCTTTGGTATATACAGCCTTGGCAGGGGATGGGTTGCGTGGTCAGCGACGCTAACAGAAATAAAGAACATCATTAAACCAGCAGTAAGCCCAAGCACTGCTTTCAACCGCAAACCACCCTCACAAAATCAATGCCAGGCTGTGTACGCTGAGTGGGGGAAGAGAGTATAGGAAAGAAAAGAACCAGGACACTTATCTAAGTCCAAGCACGTTGATCTTCTGTCTGCAGGAGCTCTAAATCTGAGGGGGCTTGCTGAGACCATTCTTCAGCAGGAGTTGCAGTTGATGGAGCTGGAAGGGGCAATATCACATCCGTCACGGCTGGGATATTTTCGGAAGATGAAGCTGTATCTGGAGCCTGAGTTAGGGCTTCAGTCCTAGCGGTTTCTTGAGCCATTTCCTCCTCTGGATAGGTGGGGAAATCAACTGCAGTCTCATCCAGGTCCACAGGAGTTAAAACTGCAAATTGGTTTGGCGTAGAGAAATGCATTACAAAATCCTCTGGATGGTTTAAAGGAGACCAGAGTACATCTTTACTTCTGTTGTGCGGGTGTTCTCATCTCGGATGACTTCCAGATTGCTGCCGCTTGCAAGTTCTGGCTGGGAGAGCTGGTCGGCTACCTTGGAATTGGAAGCTAGGAGGAGGGGAAGCCGAGGTGGTTCGGCGAGTAGTAGCCATTATGTTCTGCCGAACTTGCTCTATTTCTGTCTGATGGTTATTATTCTGTTCTGGAGCCAGTTGAAATGGCCAATTAGACTGTAGGTACTGCATTAGGCTGTCTGGTGTAGCGAAAGTTATATGACAGCCATTTACTTCTAGGCGCATAATTGCTGGGTATCGAAGCAAAAACTTAATCTTGAGTGCGTGCATCAGTATCCTAGCCTCTGTATATTCTTTCCATCTAGCAGCCAGCTCCCGAGAGTAGTCCTGAAAAATTAAAATTTTATGGCCTTGCCAGGACAAACCTCCAAGCTCTCGTGCTCTTACAGTGATCCATTCTTTATCTGCGAAGTTCAGGATACGAGCCATGATAGCCCTTGGTCTTTCACTGTTCTTCGGAGTCAGGCTAAGCGTTCTATGGGCCCTTTCTATTGTAAGCCCAGGAGGGACCTCGCATTTTAACAGCTCAGGCATAATATCATATAGGAAGTCTGAGGAGTTACCACAGTCCACCCCCTCAGGAAAGCCGAGGAATCGGAGGTTATTCCGATGGCTCCTGTTCTCCATATCATCCATTTTACTTTGCAACAATTGACTCGTTCTGCTTTGGTCCCTAGTTATGGCTATAAGCTTTTCTATTTCCGCTGAGTTTTGAACTGCTTTGTGTTCAGTACGAGTGATCCGTGCCTCAAGCTGTTGGATAGCTAATGTAGTTTTATTGGAAGCAAGTGTCACTCCGGCCATTTGATTAAGTAGGGCCGTAAACATTTCAGTAGTTTGCAGCGAGATAGACTCTGCAGAGGCCTCTGATTTTTTTATGCTGCGCCATACCTTTATGCAAGTACACCAACCTGTAGAGCAACTGGCGGCGATCAGGATGGATATTTTTATTCCCAGTAGGTTTAACAGCATTTTTCCAGTTATATCGATTCGATCAGCTGATTTTTAGGCTTTGTAAAACTCGGAGGGAGCCCGGGGTTGTAGCGAGCGTTCATTTTAGGCAGCCATTGCGTCCAGAGCTAAGCCACACCCCCGGAAAAACAATGTTTTAAAAATGCTGAAATAAAAATGTTAACTACCGGCCAAAAAAATGAAACCGGAGCATGGCCGCAATGGAGCCTATCTTATTTTATATAATTGCCGTGGCGAAAAAGGTAAACCCAGCAATTATATAAAATAAAATATGGATCAGTGTGTGTAAACTCGAAGTTTACACACACCCTTGGGGTTAGATACTATTCATAAACCCCTTTGAGCTTTGCTCTCGGAGTTTATGTAGCATCTAACCCTTTCAGGTGTGTGTAACCTTCCTGTTACACACACCAAACTTCTTGTTACACACACCGACCCATACTTCATTCTATTTGTAATTGTTTTCTCCTATCTTCTTGCTTTTAGTCATATTATGGGTAAGGTTACCCTCCAGCTTCCCAAATCATACTGCTCTGATCATGTCATTTCCATTGCTCAGCAGCAGATCAAGAAGCACATCCCGTCTTGTTCTACACCTGAAATGCCAAAGAAATAATAGTTCTTCATTTCTGACAACTTTATCCTTTCCAAAATACTTCTGTTTGTGACAGTCACTGCCCGGGTTGTCAGTCAATGTCAGATATGACTGATTGAAATCCTCATGAAAACTAAAGTCCACCAAGTTGTTTTCCTTTCTATTTCATTTGCAAATTATCAGTCATGCTCTAAGGTACATTAGTAACCTGGTTGTCTGTATCATAATCCCAGAATTGTATTTTCCTTCCCATGGATTCTAACTCCAGTGATATACTTTCTGTTGGGTTCCCATCCCAATTCACTCCCTCTTTCTTGTTTGCTTCATCTCTTCTTTGACACATGAAGTAACTCCTCCAATCCTGCGAGGCTCCCAATCCCTTGTGCAGAGACTGCAGCCCTCTAACCTTGTACCCCATCTTATTCCTTGCTTACTGTATATCATGTATTTTGGAGGCCTACTATATTATAGTTTACATCAAGAATGTCTCCTTTCAGCTTATTCTTCTTGGTATGCATGTTCCTCACATTCAGTGCTGTGAATTAAAATACTTTATAAAATGGCTTGGATCAAACAAGCAATCTGATTCATCAAAATAGATGACATGACTTAATTAATTTCAAATTACCACATGTTCAAATTTGAATTTCTTTTTGTATGTTTTTATTAACCTTTAAAACTGTTTTATTAGCACAGTAACACACTCCAAGGTGTGGAAAGATGACAAAAATCACTGCACTTCCAAGGTGGTTTAAAGTATTTGGTTATGCCTCATGTCTCAAAACCTATTACTGCAAACCCTAGTGTTTATTATTACATGTGCTTCTCCCCCTCCCAACTTGGAGCTCTTAAAGCTGACCTTTTCAACTTTACCACTCTGTTTCTAGCTGGGGCCTGGGTTTCCACTTACAGGTACCCCTCATCACACATGACCTGTAACAGTTTACATCCTTCCTCAACACTTAGTCAGTCTAGGGGGTCGGTACTACCACCATCTCTGGACTCAGGGGAAGCCCATCCACAGCATATGAGCCTCTTTTGCCCCAGAATACTTTCTTTCCCAACACAGTACATCATGTATCACACCCAATGTGATAAAACTGCTCTGTGAGCTATTTTTACCTTGTTTATGCAGTATAGCAGGCATTTATCAAGGGTCAGGAGCACCACTTTTGTCAGGTAGCAGTTCTAAATAAGCTCCTTTATTGTGGTATCAGCTGATGTTGTCTTGAAAAATAGTGTGTGCTTAATTCTACTGTGCAGTGAAACTTATTTCTGAATTTAATCTTTGTGGGTTGTATTTCAGATGGTCTAAATGGACAATAACTATAGCCAGCTCAGAGGTTCTAGCATGAGGACATTCCTGATGCAGTGCTGTGATATTATTAAAATAGGGGTTTACTGTGCTGTTAAGGCTAAGTTAGATTTATTTTTGTTTATATCACTTGATCAGAATGCCTTATAATGCCATCTGTATGTGGCAAATAAATACATGTTACTGGACAGATGGTAGCACAAAGCAGACTAAATAAGCAGTTCACAACACAGCATGAATCTGTTATTTTCTTTGACACATGCAAGTCACATGAAAGTTGGGACTGACTCAGTTATGTGTCAAATGTAAACTTTGTCCCTGGGCTTCCTAATTTCTTTTTTTCCAAACATACAAAGGAACTGATTGCATAAGTAAATGCTAATGTATTCATATGCATTATGCTGGATTGCACTGCACAGCCAGCTTACTACTTTAATTTTAACAGAAAATGAGGTGAAACCTGGCCCTTTCAATAGAAATATTTCATTTATTCCTTATTCACTTAACTGGAACTGACTTCTCTTCTGCAGCTATACAACAGGACTCATCTGTATGCAAATAGAAAGTGCATGAGGCATAGCGGTACGGGTTGACATAGTAGCCTAGGAACGTCGGCAATCTTTAACTACATTGCAGACGATGAGTGGTGGATAGCCAGTCTAATTCACTTTGTGGTTTACAATTGCTTAAATTGTACAAGAGTGGACAGAACAGCTTTCTTATTTTACTTTGAGACATTATGGGGTCTTTATTCATGAAACTACAGCTGAAGAGATAGATAGCTATATTCTGCTAATTACACTCCTACATGTAGCTTTGCTGCTGCTTACTAAAAAAAAACAGCTGGTTGCCATAGAAGATTGTATGTAACAGGGAAAAAGGCAAGTGGATTTTCTATTGAAAATAATACTTTTCTACTTGATTGAATAGCATTCCTTTTGTTTTGCAGTGTGAGAAGTCTGAGTCTGTGCTTTCACAAAAGAAAATGGTTAATTATTTTGACCGTATCAAGGAATTTAAATACTTGTACCTGCAGCATTATTCTACTATGGAAGATACTAGATTTCCAATTAAACAGTCATGGTTGCCTTTTAAATGCAAAGCTGCCTGCAGATAACATTTCAGCATGCAACATGTACAGTAGATTGAAGTGCTAGGAGGAGGCATCTTGCAGTGAAGTACTTTTCCTTTTCCCTGTAAAGTGGTTATATTAGTTTAATATTGATCTGGCCTGTTTGAGGGCTAAACAGTTAGTGAGACTAGCAAGTAAAAGACTGAGGCATGTTGGACAGAAAGTCCCCCCCCCCCCCGTAATAGGACAAAGGCTCCTAGGATGCATAGTGTGTGAGATGGTACAGTATGACAGAGAAGAGATCCCTTCCACCACACTTTTTTCATGTAGATTTTTTTTTGTTGTCCCTGCCCTCCCACTGTTATCATTCAGGATATACTCTGAGAACAGGCACATACCCTGCTTAGCTTAAAGCTGTCATATAGATAGTAGCTGGATGCTTTTCTCCATGGTTTTGTCCTGCTTTCACCCTCCTTCCTATGGTGTAAACAGTGCCTCTGTCAGCCTTGTGCATGCACAGCATGCCTATGCAGATAAAACAAGCTCTCTGGTCCACCTTCAGGGGTTGCTGGGGCACTGTAATCCACCACCACTCTTCTCCAGCCAAGGCACACTGCCCCTTGGCAGTTGTCTGCAGCCTGGCTTGCTTCCTACCACCATGACACAAGTCTGCTTCCAAACTTGAGTCACCTGCATGACAGGGTAATGTACTACTGCTGGGTAATTGAGGTGGCTCCACTACATCTGTTTTGATCATTGTCCAGAACTGCTAGCCCAGCATGAAGCTTGATTAAGGGAAATACTTTAAAATGAGAATTTACTAAATTCTCATATTGCAGGGGACCATGATGGAGCACATATTTCAGATGTTCTGCAAGTTATGGTAAAGGTCTGGCTTGTATGTAAACCTAACCAATATCAGAGTAGTATGTGATCCAGTTCAAAGTGCAAATGCCTGCAAATGACAGAGGGTAGTCCACAATATACACACACCTACTATATATCACCCACTTTCGTTATCAGGAAACGGACATTGGACAACTACTGACCTACAGAGGAGCCAGTGTGGATTCAACGCAGTACCTTGCAGTAAAAGGCATTTAGAAAAATAATTCATTTATTTATTAACATCTCAGATAAACACTTTCGAGCAAAGCCCTTTTACAACAGGTTTCATGTCATAGTTGATTGAAACAAAGGTCATAGAAGTACAAAAAACATGAGAAACAGGTAAACAGCTGCATAACTAAAAAACAGCATTGTACAATGTATGCCAGGGTTCGCATAAACACATAGGAGGCCAAAAGCAGACACAGAAGAAGGAAAGTCTGGCGAGAACAAGGAGGGCAGCTAGGAGGCCTTGTCAGGAGGTAGGCGGAGAGACAGGCAGGTGGTAGGGCAGAGGAGATTGGGGAGAGTAAGGAGTGAGAAGAAAGCAAGAGGATGCAGCCATGGGCCTTGTCAGGGGATGAAGTTGCAAGAGGGAGGTTTACAAGAGGGTGGGTGGAGAGGGGAGACGAGGTTGGGGGGGAGAGGATTAACATAAAAATGGGGGGGAGAGGGAAGTGGAGTAGAAGGATAGGAGAATGGTGTGAAGTGCAGAAAGAGGCGGGGCAGGGAGAGTACATTAAATAGTGCATGACAAAAGGGCTTAATTGCAATTAAATTACATTGTTCCCTTCAGCATACTGCAGTATTTTGCATTTATATTGCAAGGCACCCCGTTGCATCTTGGCTGGTGCTACTGTTTGCAAATATATGATATTTAAAAGAGTAATGCAAATACTATGGAGTGTGTGCTGTGAGTCAGGCCAGAGGTTTGAATTGGACAGCTTTTGCTCAGTCCAGTTGGGTAGACCAAATTGGATCTTTCACAGTTCAACCCGATCTCAGCCTAGAATTGAGGCTACTGCCCTTCTGAAGTGGGGAATCATACTGTCCTCTGATAGCTGTGATCTCTGCACATCCTAGCTCCCTACTGCTCTGCCACATGCAACCATGGGGGTGTGGGGGTAGGAGAAGAGCAAGGGAACTGTGCAGCAAGTAGTCAGAGTGGAGAAGGCAGAGAATGATGGGTTCCGATGAAGGATAAGTAGATGCTGAATTTATATTTGGTGAATGTGCTGAAATGTTACACTTTTACCTTTGATTTGGTCCAGTTGAACTTTTGGATCACTTCAGGATCACTTTGACCTTCAGCTAGTTTATTTAAAATAAAACTTTTGCCCTTCCCAGGTGGCCAGGGCTATTCTCATGACCATCACTTCACTGACCTCAGTCATTTCCAACATGCCTCCCTTATGAGACATATTTTGTTCTAAAAAAATGAATAAAATCCAGCTATTAGCAATGTGCCGGGTGCTGAATGTTTTTTTTTTATTTATGATTGGAGGACCAGGTAAGGGTGGAAAGGTTGGGTTAACTGGGATAGCTGAAGAGAGTGTAAGTGGTGCCACTTACTCATATCTGTACCCTGCTAAATGCCAATTGTTTGCAGTGTTAAAGCTGAACAGAAGACGGGGCTGGATTTTCAGCCCATCTGAAATTGGCCCAGGTGCGAGGAAACTTTGCTGTAAGTGGGACTTCATGAGTGCAGCCGCAGTTTTCCCCGCACACACTGTATTTTCAAAGCTGGAGCTGGTTTACAACTGGCTTTCCAATTGACGGCAGCTTGCAGCTGTTTTTTTGGTGCAGCTGTGCTGTAGTGGTACGCCTGGTGGAACTAGGCATACCGTCTCCCACAGCTCTGCCTGCTGCCCGTGTGGAGCACGGGCTGAAAACAGGAGATCCGCAGGTGCAGAGATTTTGTAACTCAGTGGCGACTGCAGCATGGAACTTAGTCCTAAAGAAAGCTAAAACAGTTTTCAATTTCCACATTCACTCACCCTTAGTTCTGATACAAACTCTGTATATTTACAAAATTGCCCTGTTGGGGGTAAATCTCATTTACAAAAGTCATTTTATGAAATAGCAACAAGGGAAGAACATAATGAAAAACCACACCTTTTCATGAATTATTTGGGGGATAACAAGATCCAATATTAATATCCCTTTTAGGATCAATTTATGGAGAACCATACTAAATATAAGGCCTACTGTAGTGAATGTTAATGTAGGAGAGAACTAGAGTGAAAATAACAAGCCATGTTAATGGCACACTTTTGAGATAGCCAGATCCAATATTCTTCAGTATTTTCAGGCAATGTTAGGTAGAAGCACATCAAATTTAAATCCTTTCAGGGCTATTTTAGGAGACAAAGTAAAGAAAAAAAAATGAATATAACTGGGCCTCAAAGTTGTTGCCTCGCTATCCCTAATGCTAAGTCTCTAAATACACAAAAAGCAAGCACATACATATCCCTGTAAAGTGAAGTTACTATATTTCTATTACTAAAAACACATTTATTTAACTAACCACTGACTTTAAAACCTATCTACAGGTAGAAGACATCCGAAGCATCATTGTGTGGTTCATGAATTCCACTTTTCAAGGTGGTGAAATCTACTCACAAACATCACAATATACTGTATGTGGGCCATTTGAATATACAGTGCTCTGAATTCATTTGGTCACATACTGTATCTAAAATACACAAGTTGGAAACAATGTCTGGAAAAATACTGGTGTGCATCAAAATGGAGTGACAAGCAGAGCGGAGGAAGTCATTCTGCCGCTTCACAAAGCCTTGTTCTGGCCCAGGTCCAGGCCCCCACCAACCCTAGTAGAATGCTCATTCTGTCTTTGTTTTTTAGTTTCTCATCTGGATTATTGTATGAAGTCTTGGATTTCATGATACTTAAAAGACGCTGAGGCAGTTTATAGGGTGCAGTGCAGGGCCACCAAAATGATCAGGGGTATGGAGGGAAAAGCGAGGAGAAGAGGCTGAGACCCTGAACAAGTTCACCCTGGTGAATGGAGACTGGGGTGGTATGATCTCCATTTTTGAATACTCAAGTGTATAAACAAGGTTTAATAGATAGATATTTGATCTTGTATGTCACAATAGCAGGATACTGGGAAACACATTAATGTAATACAGTAATGTAGATTGTAAATTCAGGAGAGCAATAGAGGACACCTCTTCTCCAAGAGGGTGATAAGCTATAGAGCAGCATACCAGCAGAGACCATAGATATGAACATACTACAGGCCTTCAATGTGAGCCTAGGCAAATATCTGCTTACCATGGAAATCACAGCCTGGGTTTCCTGGGTTGTGCACTGGGTTCAGTATCCCTACACATTATTAAATGATTGCACTGAATACAGTGGAGCCAGTCAGGATAAAATGCAGTGTCACAGATTCCTGAGTGGCAGAAGAAATTAACTACCAGTGAGACTGCCATGTTTCCTGCAGTAACTCTGCTGCAGAATTCTACATTATTGTGTTGCATCCTGGCAGGCTCCACTGTACTTATGGTATTAATTCCTGCTCATAATGAAGTTTGGGGCAGATATGATCCATTCTGACTTTAAGTTGTAATGTTTTAATGTTACTCTGATACTATATTGCCAGCCGCTCCCTCCCATGGAGGAAAAAAGACTGTTGCCCCATTACTTAATATTTTAATTGCATACACACTGTATAGTACCTATTTTGTCTTGTATTGCTTGGATACATGGTTACACTGATCATCTGAGAAGTAATGTGATTCAGTGGTAAAAACACTGACTTGGGAACTGTGAGACTGAAGGTTCAATCCCCATTTGACCCATACCTCTCAACTGTACCACATTACGAGGAACGTTCCTCATTTTACTTCAGAAAAGCTCCCTGTTCCACATTGTGAGGACTTGTTCCACATTCAAAGTCAACATTTCATAGCAAAAATCCATAGTAAATGATGCAAAAAAAATATTATTCAATTAATAACAGACTTTCTGAACATAAATGCAACATGTTAACAGTGTTTAGAGCTTCTTAGCTAAAGATTTGATTAAGTGTTCCACATTTTGCCTATTTGTTCCACATTTTGACAGGCAATGTTCCACATTTGGGGGAGAAAAGGTTGAGAGGTATGATTTGACCCAAACACTCACTGTGTGCCTGTGGGCAAGTACTTTAATCTCTCAGTACTTCAGTTCACCTGGTGGTAGAAATGAGTAGCAATAGGACCACATTAGAAACCAGAAGTTGCATATGAGCAGGCCAATCCTGGGCAAATCCAGTATGACAAATTAACTTTCTTTCTCACTGTGCAATATAATGGGAAGGTTTTAAGCCTGAGGTTCAATGGGTGGAGCAACAATGTCACTCCCCCATCAGGCCTTAAAAGGCCACTCCTCCTGGGCTGCTCCAGGATTAGTTTCTTGTTGCAGCCGGAGGCTCGGTTGGCTGTTTTCTCTCAGTCATTTATCTTGCCCCATTTTGCTACTCACCTCTGGCTGCCTCCTTAGTCTTTGCCCTTCTCTTGTTCTTCCCTCTTTCCTCATTTCTTTCCCCTCCCGGCATTGTCTAGCCTCACCCTTGCTCCTGCCTCCTTATGCAGCTTGCTCCATGGCTATCTTCTCTCATTTCATCTTTGCTTTCTCTCCCTCCCTCCCCCGCCCCCTGCCCAGACTCCTCCTCCTGCTGCAGGTAGGCTTTTCCCTGACTCCCCTGCTATATTTGAGCTCCTTGTTCAGCTGGCTGTCTTGTCCTCTGTCCAGGATCTCCTGGGTTGCCTGTCCTTGGTGAGACCTTTCAGTGGAGGTCCTCATTTTACCCATTCCCTTTCCTTGTTTCTTGCCGCACTGCCCTCTCCCTCCTGCTTCAGTTTCTCCTCACCCTCTACTCCTTCCTAGTTATGCTCTTGGACTCCTCACCTCATTTTTGTTTTCATAGCACTGCAACACTCATTCTCCTTGTGCGTTCTTCTGCTGGCTCTCCTTATCCTCCCATACATTTCTGCACCAGACTTCAGCATGAGTGTTTACTGACTGCTGATATGCCTCTTTAGACATTCTGCATTTCAGGGTCTTCCTCGGGAGGGGGGTGACCTCAGAGCCCGAGCTCTACACCACCACTGCATCCTTGTGTTGGTATTCCTCTGGTCAATGTATTCTCTTCTTTTGGCCCCACTCACTCTCTTCACCTTTTGTTTTGACACAGCGGGCCATTTCATGCTGAACCATGGTTTTCATTGGACTGTGTGTGTTATCCAGCATGGTAACTGCCTTCTTTTCTCTGGATAATTACAGCTATGACTAAGTGTTGTGGTTTTTTGTGGTTTGCTTTCCTTATTGTCATTTTCAGGTATTTCAGTTAAGTTATTCTAGCTTTCTGCACTGTCTAGTGGAAAGTTAGACATTATCTTTCTACTTTAAAATCAGGACATTTTGCATTTTTCTTGTTTTTCGCAGTGCGCAGCTGCTCAAATCAGGACTGTCTTTGCAAAATCTGGTCAGGTGACAACCCTAAGTTTCTCCAGTTTGGAAATAAGCTCCTCTCATTCCCTATGCCCTCCTTACCTTTCCTTCTCGGACACGACAGTTGCACATCTCCTGTGTTTGCCCTCCTCCCATTCCTTCCACTCTCCATTTCTCTTCTTCTCTGACTTCTACTTTCTTTTGGGGGGTTCCCTATCCTGATGTCCCACTATACCACCATACCCTACTCAATCTCATTGCGTAATATTC
Source organism: Neoceratodus forsteri (assembly GCA_016271365.2). Lineage (NCBI taxonomy): Eukaryota > Metazoa > Chordata > Ceratodontiformes > Ceratodontidae > Neoceratodus > Neoceratodus forsteri. The sequence continues at coordinate 126,073,920 of CM028136.1, read as the reverse complement.
CCTCCTGCATATCTCCTGCCTACATGTCTCCTCCTCTAACCATATTCCATTGTTCTAGTCAAACCTATTCAGATGTCCTCCTGGTACTGCCTACCTCACCATTGGCTTCCAGCTTTGCCCAGCCACTCTTGCTCTTACCTTCATGAAATTTTATCCATTCCTAATTTGGCTCTCAATGGACCCAGTTGGCATGCACTCCCATAGTTACCAGTAACAGTTGTTTCCTCATGACATGAGTCTGGTTCTCCTTCACTCAGTCCAACTTCAGGGTCTACTTGTTCACATTGATTAACTGAGCATTCCTCTCATTGAGTCTCAGGGTCCATGATACCTCAACTCGACCTGCTCTCCACTCGGAGACATGCCTTTGTGTCTATTGCCACTTTGCTCAGGGCTGGCAGGCTTCTCTCCATCATCATACACCATTCATTTCATACCTCACCTTAACCAGACCAGCTTCCACAACTTCACTCCATCATCGTTCATCTTCCACTTCATATTTCCCCATAACGGTTCCAACCATCTAGGCCTCATGTCATTATTGCACATCATCCATTTCATTCCTCACTTTAAACCATTCAGGCCTTCACAAAATGTACCCTCCCAGGACAGTGACAGGGCCTAGTGTGAAGTGTGAAAACTAACTGAAGCAGTTGCATATATCTTTAACAGCTACATGAAAAGAGTTGTCTGTTGACATAGAAACAAATAACATTTAGAAGATATGAGGGTGCAGTTTTCCTTTAAGGAATTATAAGGAAGCACAGAAGGAGCAGGACAGAGAACTGTACAAGTTAAAGCAGAAGGAGTTGGGGAAGGCAGTCAGAATAACAAAGGCCCAAACTGAGGAAAAGATAACAAACTCAGTTAAGAAGGGGGAGTAAAACCTTTTATAGGTACATTAGGGAACAAAGAAAGACCAAAGAAGGGATAGTGAGGCTTAATAAAGGGAAGGGAGGGTGGGAAGAGGATGACAGTGAAAAAGCAGGGATACTGAATGAATACTTCTGCTTTGTATTTACAAAAGAAGAGGAGGAAGAGGTACCTAAACCAAAGAATAGAAGCTCTCTGGATAGGGGGGGTCGATACCAGTCCATTCACAGAATAAAGGGTTCTGAAAGAACTCTTAAAACTGAAGGTGGACAAAGCAATGGGGCCTGATGGGATTCACCCAAGAATTCTAAAAGAACTAAGGCTAGAACTAGTAACATCACTGAGTACCCTTTTTAGTAAATCATTGTAGGATGGGGTAGTACCTAAGAACTGGAGGAGGACATATGTGATTCCCCTTCACAAAAGTGGGACCAAGACAGAGGCAGGAAACTACAATCCTGTTAGTTTGACCTCAGTGGTCTGGAAAATGATGGAATCACTTCTGAAGGAAAGAATTGTTGAGTTTCTAGAGGCCAGTGGGGCACAGGACCCAAGGCAGCATGGATTCACAGTGGGAAGGTGGTGTCAGATGAGTCTAATAGATTTCTTTGGGTGACCAAAGCAGTAGACCAGGGAGGGGCTGTGGACATGGCCTACCTAGACTTTAGCAAGGCATTTGACATAGTCCCACAAAAAAGATTAACATACAAGTTAGCCAGACTTGGAGTAGGTCCAAAGGTGGTAGCCTGGGTAAAATATTGTCTGGACAACAGGACACAGAGGGAAATAGTAAACAGACTCCACTCTGAAGAAAGGGGGGTTACTAGTTGGGTACTGCGAAGTTCAGTCCTGGGACCGGTCCTCTTTAATGTCTTTATAAGTGACATGGCAGAGGGACTGGAAGGAAAAGTATGTCTCTTTGCAGATGACACAAAGATCTGCAACAGGGTCAATACAGAAGGTGGGGTGGAAAGGATGACAAGGGACTTGGCAAGGTTGGAGGAATGGTCAAATGTATGGCAGCTTAGATTCAATGAAAGAACTGCAAAGTAATGCACCTGGGAAACAAAAACCCAGGGGAAAAGTACGCAATGAGGGGTGAGATACTAACAACAACAAAAATGGAACAGGATCTGGCGTAGTCATATCAGATGACTTAAAGGTGGGCAAGCAATGTGAGAAGGCAGTAAGGAGGGCTGGTGGGACACTGGGATGCATAAGGAGAGGCATCACCAGTAGAAAACAAGAAGTTGTTATCCCTTTGTACAGACAGTTGGTGAGACCCCATGTGGAGTACTGCATGCAGTTCTGGAGACCCAATCTCTTCAAGGACATAGACAGGATGGAGGGTGTCCAGAAGAGGGCAAATAAAATGGTGCAGGGTCTGCACCAGAAGACATATGAAGAGAGATTTAAGGAGCTTAATATGTATACCCTAGAGGAAAGGAGAGAGAGGGAGACATGATAGAAACTTTCAAGTACCTCAAGGGAATCAACAAAGTTGAAGAGTGTAACATCTTTCAGAAAAAGAGATGTGCAAGAACAAGGGGTCACAATTTGAAGATAGAGGGGGATGGCTCAGAGGTAATGTGAGGAAGTATTTTTTCATGAAGAGGGTTGTGGATACATGGAACGGCCTTCCTGAGGAGGTAGTGGAGTCAAAAACAGTGGGGGGGGGGATTCAAGAATTCATGGGATAGACATAAGGCTATTATAGTAGGGGGTAGGAGGAAATAGGCTGTTGGTTAACTAAGATCTGCATCTTAGCCATTAGATAGGGAAATGGGCAGTCTAGGTGGACCAAGGGGTCCTTATTTGTCATCAAATTCTATGTTTCTATGTTTCTCCTGTCCTTTCTATCTATGTCTGTCACATCTAATTCCGGTCTAGATATCTTCAGATTTCTTGCCTCTTTGATGCTCGACACCCATTTGGATATTATTTTTGGGCTTCCTCCTAAGCTACCTGAAGTCAACAGAATAATTCCTGTGGCATCTATAGGGGAGAACCCTCCTCTAGGGTTCCTTGTGTTATACTCCTAGAGGGTGGTATGTCCCATGGATTGAGATGCGAACAGCCACAATGTATCAAAGTCACACAAGCATACATCTCATCCAGTTGCGTAAGCACAATTGAATAGGAAGGCTTTAAGCCTGAGGTTCAGTGGGCATAGTGACATCATCACTCCACCATCAGGCCTTAAAAGACCACTCCTCCTGGGCTGTTCCAGGATTCATTTCTCATTGCCCCACCATCCACCAATCCTCCAGCAGCTTGCCTCTCTTTCCCTTTGGCTTCTTCCTAAGCTACCATTAGCCAAAGGAATAATTCCCATAGCACCTATATTGGGGGAACCCTCCTCTAGGGTTCAATGTATTGTCCCCCTACAGGGTGGTATATCCCAGAGATGAACAGCTACAATGTGTCAAAGTCACACAAGTATACATCTCATTCAGTTACATAGGCACAATTGAACAGGTTTTACATTCTTGGCTGAAGAACTCACTTGACATGAGATATATGGAGATCCAGTATCACCTATACTAGAGTATGATCTGCTGTCTTTGGCCTATAGTACAGTAGTATAAAATAATCTTGGTTGCCCATGGTGCAAAAGTCAATATATCGTCATCTAATAATGTATCTATAAAAATAGCCAGTAAAGATATCTAGCAACATATTGCTCAATGGAACATTGCTAAATTGGGCTAGTTAAGGGAAAATAAAGTGTGTTTAACCCTGGAAGTAATGTCATGAACACAGAATAATGTCTTATTATGCCATCATGAAACAGACTTGAAACATATTAAGGGTGTGCAAAAAAAAAAACTTCTGCAGGTGGAATGTAAGCAAAAGTCTGACTTTTGCTTCCATGAAAGTTTGAAAATCCTTTTCTGAACTTCCACAGAAATTCTGCCTGCGCTCATGGTTAACTCAAATATCATAGAGTCACATCTGGTCCCCAGCATTGGACTCTAAAATGCCTCTTGCAGCCTCCTGTGGAATCAAAATACGATTAGACTAGCAAAGGCAGTATACTGGTGGTCAGAAAAACCAAAGGTTTGAGTTGCTTGTGGCAGTTGATAGCCAAACACCCCTCGATCTCAATCAACATAGTGATCACACTGGTCAAAAACAGAAGCAACCCTTGAGGATGATGGGAGACAATAGTGGCACAACCAACAACATGGGGGTGAGGGAACTCGGACAGAGGTGAAGCACTGACATCTCATGTCATGAGATGACCAGAGAAGTGAGACAAATTTTGCTTCCTTTTACCTTTCACCCTTTTTCACTGTCATGCTCAACAAATGATGGCTCAGACGACTAATTGTTTGAACTATCAGTCTGGACATTCCATTTTTCACCCTCGTCTGAGCCCATACTCTACCATTTGAAACAACCACTGCCATTCCCAGGAGGATATAACACAACTTTCTGTCCATTTAAATATTGCAGCTTAAAATGCAGGGTTGACACTTTCCTACTCTTGATACTTTACAGACTTTGTGAGGATAGACAGTCTTGTTCAATCTCTTTGAATAGTTTAATGTGTTCACCTCAACTTAATTCTTAATATACTGGCATGCCTTTAACTTTTAAGCAGAGGTCATTATAGATCAATAGCCTGCACAATGCATGAAATGATGGCAGCTGGTGAAGGGCTACCCATAATTAACCCTTCTATTACTGCAACCCTTGCACCCCACCCCTTGCAAAGAGGTGGGAAGCAGCATTAAAATTAATCACTGGTAGCTAATGGTCCCTCCCCCCACCCAATCACACACCCATGTCCAGTACTGCCCAAACCCCCCATCCCTATCCTGGATCCCCCATAGGCCCGATCTGTTTTGGAATGGAGGAGTAGGTTGGGACACTACCTGTGGAGATGGGGAGCAGGGGGGCAACTAGACCACCTGGGAATAAGGACAAAAAAATCATACTTTGGATTAGGGATAGGAAGGGAGGGGGTTTCACAAAACCACCAGAGAAAAATCTTTTTTACAATATAGGGGAATAGGGATGGGGGAATAGGGCAGTACTAGACATGGGCCAGTGATTGGGTTGGGGGAGGGACCAGTAGCCACCCAGGACAGGGTTGGCAACTTGTTTTTCTTATATGCTGTACATGTGGTGGGCCAGTGATCAGGTGGGGGGAAGGACTTCTAGCCACCAGGGACAGGGTTGGCAATTTTGGTTTTTTAATACACATGGAGCAGGCTGGTGATTGGGTGGAGGGGAGGAACTGCTAGCCACCAGGGCTTTCTATTAAATACATGTTAGCTGGGTGGGTGATCGGGTGGGGGGAGGGACCACTAGCCTCAGGGGGAGGTGTATTAACACCTAGGGTGGGGAGAAACAGGCTAAATTTTGATCCAAGCATTCAGAAGTCTTCTGATCCACCAGAGGTGGAAGCACGGAAACTTCCACAAAAGTTGCCAAATTCTGAGAATGTTCCACTAAGGTGGAATTGGTACACCTCTAAAACATATTTTTAACCATTTTCAGCATGTTCTCCTTATTCTGTGACCATGACATTTTAATCTGATTATTTTTAGCTATCTTATTTAAATATGTAATTTTGCTTTCCAAAGTATTTTTATCATGACCCTTTATAAGCGATTTGGGATGTTTCTCCTGCACCTGATGGAACTTGTTAAACAGGTTAAGCATACTACATCATTGTTTCTTAATCACATCCTAAGAAGCAACTTAAAACTGTTAACACTTTGCAGAAGACTTGGAGACCCTGACTGAAAACTTAAACATGTGCTGGAAAGTGTATGTGAATTTTTATTTCAGATGAAAGATTATTTTTATATATTTATTAAGGTTTGTACAAAGAAAGCATACTGTATGTTACAAACCAGCAGTTGCAACAAAATATTACAATATACTGTAATAAGACTGTTACAATTTTTTTGAGTCTATGACCATACACTGCTGTAGTTATACACTTTTGGTACAGTGGGATGTCACAGGAATCAGTCCTAGGAACTGTGTTGTCAGGTAAGTCATGGGTTGGGTGCTGCAGGGATCGATCCTGGGACCTATGCTATTCAATATTTTTGTAAGTTACATAGGGAAGTGTATACTGAGCAAGATATGTCTCTTTGTGGACAACACCAATATCTGCAGGAGAGTGAACATAGAGAATGGAAGAAGAAATATGAAAAGGATTCTAGAAAACCTGGAGAGGTGGTCCAAGGTACAGTGGTGCCATCCAGGATGCAACACAATACTTCAGCATACTGGTTACTGAAATAGCAAAGCAATTTAAATAGCAGTTAATCCCTTTTATCATGCAGTGTCAATGGATACTGTGTTGTATCCTGGCTGGCTCCATTGCATGAAAACATAAATGTAATGCCAGGAAGTATACAGTTATGCATCTTGGCACAAAAAAACAAACAAACCCTAGAACAGCCCACTGGATGGGGAGTAAAGGTAATTCAAACCTCTGAGTAAATGGACCCGTGAGATAATCAGCAAAATGCAGTAATGCATACAGAAAGGCATGTAGGGTGCTGGGGTGTATAGGTAGGGTGTTAGCTAGTAGAAGGAAAGAGGTGCTACACCTCCTGTACAGGTCCCTGGGGAGGCCACACCTGGATTACTGTGTGCAATTCTGGTGCTCCCACCTTAGTAATGATGGGAACCACTTGGAGAGAATCCAGAGGCATGCTAGAAAAAGTCTGAGAGGTACAGAAGCAAAAGAATACTTATGAGGAGAGGCTGGAGTATCTCAATGTGTATTCTCATAGAGGCCAGGAGTGAGGGGACATTATGAAGACTTTGATGTTTTGGGGGGAATAAAAAGGGTAGACTGCAATGATCTATTCAAGGGGATCAAGAGCACTGCAACCAGCTGGCATGGATGGAAGTTGGGGGGGGCAAAAGGAATACAAGGATTTTTTTTTCACAGAGTGGGTGGTGGAGGAATGGAAATGCTTACCCAAGCTGTTGGTTATAGGCAAGTCAGTGATGAGGTTCAGGAGATGGGGTTCAATCATGGATGGACAAGCACAAGGGGATAACAAGGTATATTGTAAGGGTGGAAGTATAGACAATATACAGAGGGGGTACAGAGACATTATTAGGGCAATCGGCTCAGAAAGATCAGTTTGGTGTTAGGTCAGACGCACAGTCAGGCAGGTAATGGGTAAACAGAATGGACAGTTGGATCTTTATCTGCCAAAAAAAAAATATGCGTGCATCTATGGTATGTGTAACCCTTCTGTTTTGGGGCTCACCTGTTTGCCCCATGGAGCTGATCCATTACTCCCGATTTTTCCCATGGTGTGCCCCAGGTTCCTGGCTGTTGCCCTGTAGTGTCCCCTGTTCTTTTTCCCAGTCCTGATAGTCCCTGTTGGTGTCTTGGATCCTCGCTCTGGCCCCCTCATTGTTTTTTTTGTTTTTTTTTCAGAATGGGGCTGATGGAGCTGAAGAATGGAACCACCAGTTGGTTTTGCACCTCGGGTGCATTCCAGCATTCAGTGCATGTGCAGAAGGGCATTTCAATTTTGGCTGTTCAGCAGCCATTTGAATTGTCTTGCCAGTATTCCCAGTCCCCGTGTGGAGCAAAATGGGGACCAGAGACCTGGAGTAGACCAAAGAGGCAACAGGAAAGCATCAAAAGTTGCTTTTAGGAGAGCCAATCAAGCTCGAGAATCGGGAACTGCCTCATGCATATTAATGAGGTTGCTCATGAATATTGATGAGCCAGATCTTGTCCAGCACCTGAGGGTCACAAATACAGGTGCGAGCATCGGGGAAATAAATAGGTAAAATGTGTAAATGGTGAAATGGTGTACAAGGGCAAGTGGGTTACTGAAGAACTGAGGGCCTATGACTAAATAAAAATGTTTAGTGTGGCTGTACAAAAGCTCAAATGTTTGGATTTATCTGGACTGTACTGGGAGTGTGAATAGCCTGCCTGGGACACTGACAAATGGCAGCAGTGACGTGATGGGGGACAGATAAAAATGCTAACTGCTGCCAATGAACAACAGGCTAAAGGGGCTGCTACAATATGATGAGGCAACAACTACATAAAAAAAATGTATGGTGGCTGCAACAGGTCTTACAGAAATGTGACATGCTATGAACTGCAGTGGAGTGTTTACTATAGCAGCCATACTTGCAGCCATGTGGCACCACCTCACCCAACCAACAGGCCAGGATTTGCCAAGATGACTGTGGGACTGTTGAAAGGACTTCTGGGGGAAGAAACTGGGGAAAGTTTAGGTGACTTTGCACATTCAGTTAGGCATCGAGGGGGCATCATACATATTAGTTTTTGTGAAAGACAGTGTCTACAGCCAATGGGGAACTGCCAAAGAGCTCCCAAAAGAGAAAGTCTTTTGAATTCTGAGTTGGTTCAGTGGGAGTTCCTCCAGAGGGGGAGTTCCAGTCCCTCTGCAGAGAATGGGGTTGCAAGGCTGGGAAAGGGCCTGTTTGGGGGCTGCCAGCAATTTGTCCCCCAGGGCTAATCATGCCTTTCCCCATTTAGAGAGTGAAAATGAAGATTGCTCAGGCAGATTTTCTGAGAGAGAGACAAAGAGAGACAGAGAAAGAGAAAGCTGCAGGATCCTGCTACAGGCTGCTGGGTAAGAAGTTGTACCACAGTGCTGAAAGTGTTCAGAGAAAAGGTTAACTGGATTTGGAAAACAAATTATGGAAATGGACTGGTCTTGTGTTGAAGATGAGGAGAGAGTATCTTCTGTTCTGTCAGCACCTGATCAATGAGACACAAGTGATGAGAAATGTGGGTGAAAGAATTGTGCAAAGAAAAGGTTCGGTCTAACCCTGGTGAAGACAAAGCATCTACAGAAAAAAAGAGAAGGACGAAAGATTTAAGGACTGGTTTTGGAAAATGGATAAAGGAAAATGGACTGGAATATGGTTCTGAAAAGCTGAAGAGAGATCCTCTTCTGTGTTAATCTGCACCTGCATGGTGGGAAAAGAGAATGAGATTAATGTATCAGAGGGACTGAGAGAACCCTGTGCTTAAGAGAGAGATTTTCTGGAACTGTGGGTGAGCCAGAGCAAGAGTGGTTACTTTCTTGACAGAGAGAGACTGTGAAAGCAACGAGATAGTCAGGAGTCCTATGCTTCAGGGACCTGTCATGGCTGTTGAGGGCCAGCTGAGTAAACAAACTGATGTTGTGAATTTGGAGTTCCAGACTCTACTGCTTGGAGTTCTGAAAAGCAGGAAAGATAAAGAATCTGCTTGGGCTGTACAAGAGAGCCAACGTGCTAATGAGAGAAGAGAGGAGAGAGAGAGGAAAGAGATCCAGGATTACCAGCAGATCCAGAACCAGGTGGAGAACTTACTAACCCCCTACCAACTGGTGTCTGCTGGCTGCAAGGGATCATGGGATTATTCCTGAGTGTGAAGGTACTCTGACCTGTAAAGGAGCTGGGCTGTGGAGCCACTCCAAGGTGTAGGTCCTTTGTAGTTTGGTGGGCCTTGTGTAGTAGCTCAGCAATAGGTCTGAACAGGCTGAAGCAGACAAGTTGTGAGACCTTCAGTCAAGCTAAAGATCCAAGCTGCAACATTCTTGCTCTCTGTTTCAAGTCCATCAAGTCACCAATCCCGAGGTTCTGCTCTTCCATGAGCCCCAGGACTTAAGTCACAGTACCAACAGAGACTGATTTCTCAGGACCGTGAGAAAATGCAGAAATTGTCCTGCAACTGAGGATGTTCGTAGTTGATTAAAGTTATGCTCCACAGTATAGTGAAAGATTATAGAAACAAAAAGAAAGGTAAAATCTAATTTAAAGTAAGTAAGTGCCAACACTGACAAACCAGCTGCACCACAGGCCTGCAACTAGAGGGCTGGGTTCCAGGAATTGATTTCTGGGGGGTTATCTGAACTGGTACCAGTTGGGGGTCTGTGCAAGCTAATACCTGCAGCAGTTATCTAGATAGAGATTTGGTGGCTGCAATGAATAAAATGTGGTTTGAAGGGGAAAGGATTGTTTGAAGATGCTAAATCTCCAATTGCCAATTGCAAATTACAAAAAAATTGTTATGCTTAACTTCTATTCCACTTACCACTTCCTAACCCTTCCCATGTAAATAAATATGGTGTTGCTGTTTTGCAAAAGTCTTGACTTGAGAGCCTGATTTAGTGAGCACATTATTAGCTGAAGTTGGAGACACTGGATGGTTTGATACCTTTTATTGGACCAACAAGAGTCTTGTACAAAGATAGAAATCTAAACAAGCTTTCAGGGCCTTACAGGTTCCTTCTTCAGGTGAATGACAAACTGAGCAATATAAGCAGCATTTATATAATCTGTGGAGCAATGTATAAAAACAGTAGAAGAGAATTACAGGAAGGGTAGAATGGTAGGCAGGGCGAAGCTCAGAAGAGAAGAAAAGGAACACAAAGCCACTAAGCCCTGAGGTAAGAGTCCATAAAAGTTGCAAAGTGAAAAACCAATAGGATGTGTGAGAATAACCGATGGGGGGGGGGGGACTATAAAGGAACAGGGCATCTGAAAATAAAAGGATGCTAAAAAGGTGACAAGACAGGAACACAGATAAGAAAATGCAAGATGTTATCAGGAAGGGTAGAAGGTAGGGAATGTTAAAAAATGAAAGGAAGACTAGAAGGAATGAAATTACACAAAACAAAAAAGGCCTGGATAAACAGAGTAGTAGGTATGTATACACAGTGAAGTGTGAGATGGGGAGGGGCTGGGTAGGACTGTGCTGAAAGGAAAATGTAAGAGTGGCAGGAAAATAAGCAGGAACACAAAAGAAGAGAGAAAAAGTCTATGGACATCAAGTAGCAAAAGAATTATCATTTACCATAATGTGTCATAAATCCAATGTCCTGTTTCAGTTCACAAATATTTGATTTAAATTGTTTAATATATTTTATTTCCCATGTCCATTAAAGCCAGGGTTACCACCTTTTAAGAAGACCAAAGTGGGACATTTCTTACTGAAACATGATTTTTCGCAGGACAGTAAGTAACCTCGACCGATGCAACATACTTGTTTTCTCTAAATAATCAGAATTAAGGCTAAGTGCAGTAGTTTCTTAGTTGCTTCTATTGATTCTTATCATTTTAAGGTGTTTTAGCTAGGGTACTGAAGTTTTCTGCAATATTTAGTGGAAAGTTAGAAAATATTGTTTCTACTATAAAATCAGGACATTTAGTATTTTTCATGTTTTTTTGCAGGACACAGTTGCCCAAATCAAGACTGTCCTGTGAAAATCAGGACAGTTGGTAACCCTATTTAAATCAGCAAAAACAGAACACTATACTTAAAGGACTTCAGATCTACAGCCCTCTACAAACTACATACATTTCAAGGTATGCAGAAGAGCTGTGTCGTAGGACATCTGAGAAACTCAGGAATCACCTTATTCATCAAATATATGCTAGAAAATCTCACCTTAAAAATAAAATCTCTGAACTTTCATGCACCCTTCAAGGAAACAACAATGTACCACAAGCATTCATTTGTGATTTCCAAACACATCACAAAAGAGGAGAAAACTTAGAGACGTACTGAACAGCAGCCACAATAGCATCTTGACTCATCCAGGGCAAGTAAACCACAGCACCAACATTGTAGAACAAGATAACACACAGCAACAGCTGCCAGTGATCAACCTGTCTAATAAAGAACTTACACCAGCGGAAACATCTGTATTATCCAAGGGCTTAATTTTCTGCCCCAAACAGGAATTTGATATTGTCCCATTATGTGATGAGATGGAGGAATATTTTAGATGGTTTCATTTAAAAGAATACTTTTTTGGTAAGAACAACACACAAACTACACAGTACGACAGCACAAAGAAAACATTAGACTGGACCCCTCGGACTGAACGCAATGCCAAGCTGGATGCCTACATTGACTGCTTCTAAGGAAGTATAAACTCCCAGATCCTAAACAAGCAGCAGAAACTCTTAGATAACATCACACCACCAGAAAAGAGGGCAATACAAACACTGAAGAACAACCATAACATCGTAATAAAACAAGCTGACAAGGGTGGCACTGTGTTGTGATGGACACCGAGGACTACATTAAGGAAGCACACAGACTGTTGTCTGATACAACTTATTAGAGAACTTACAGAAGACCCTACTACACAATGCACTGAAGAACTCAAACAAATCATCATGTTTCTACCTAACAACATCTAAGAACAATTAAATAAACTAATTCCAAACAAACCAATTCCAGGGACATTCTGTATGCTACCTAAGGAACACAAACCTGGGAATCAAGGACAACCCATCATCTCTGGAATTATCACACTCACTGAGAACATTTCAGGATTCACTGAATCCATTTTAAAACCCCTAGTAAGAGCTACTAGTAGCATTATTCAGGACACCACAGATTTCCACAGAAAACTGAAGCAAATTGGACAACTACCACCAACACCATTTTAGCTACAATGGATGCCACTGTCCTCTACACTAATATCCCACATGAAGATGGCATATCAGCATGTCAGAAATTTTTACAGGACAGCACATCCACAACAGACATTCCAGAAACCACCATCAGCACCCTGGTAAAATTCATTCTGACATACAACAATTTCACTTTCAACAGCAAGCACTGTTTACAGATAATGGGGACTGCCATGGGCACAAAAATGGCACCACAATATGCCAATCTCTTCATGGCATGTCTAGAAGAAGATTTTTTTTTAACAACACACCTATAAACCATCAGTCTATCTCAAATATATAAATAACATATTCCTGATTTGGACAGAAGGTGAAGATTCCCTCAAAAAAATTCCATCATGATTTTAACAACTTTCATCATTCTATAAAACTCTCTGTTGAGTACTCCACCATCAGCATGCATTTTCTAGCTACCACCGTCAGTATCACCAATGATGGACATACACTGTACACATTGCCCTTTACCGAAAACTCACTGACAGACACTGCTACCTTCATAATTTCAGCTTCCATCCTAGGCATACAAAAAAATCTGTAATTTATAGACAGGCAATTTGACACCATCAAATCTGCTTTGATGAAAGAACAAGAGACAGATCACTCTCCTCACTTTGGAATTCTCTGATCCAGCAGGGCCACTCCCCAAGAGAAATTGATAGAGAATTTGAACGGGCCATACAAATACCACGAGACAACCTGGTGGAATACAGGCAAACAGATCAAACTGATCGCATACCCCTAGTTGTCACTTTCAGACCCATGCTAGCACCCCTCCAGCAAATGATTAAGAAACTGTAACCCTTGTTGAGTGAAGATGAAATACTGAAGAACATCTTCCCTGAATTACTTGTAATTGCCTATAAGCAGCCCGCAACCTCTCGGACATAATAATTCACAACAAACTCAGCAGACAAAGTAACCAGGAACCAAGGGAGACAACACCATGCAGCATGACAAGATGTAAGACCTGTACCCACATATGCACACAGACCACCATTGACAAGCCAGAAAAACACAGTAAGAATCAATGGGTCCTATACATGCCAATTCAGCTATGTGGTTTACCTAATTCAGTGCAAGAAGTACATGGATGCTATACTGGGGAAACTAGACAACCACTGCAAACCAGGATGAACCACCAGAGGCACACAATAGTAAACAAGACTAATTAGCACACCAGTAGGAAAACATTTTTCACAAACAGATCATTCTCTGTCTGACTTACTTGTTCTGATATTAAGAGACAATTTCAAACACACACAGGACAGAAGGACATGGGAACATAAATATATTAAACGATTTAAATCAAATATTTGTGGATTGAATTGGGACATTTGATTTATGACACATTATGGTAAACTAATTATTTTGCTACTTTTTATCCATAGTTTTGTTATAGCTTTTCTTTTGTGTTCCTGCCTATTTTCCTGCTGCTCTTAAATTTTCCTTTCAGCATAGTCCTACCCAGCCCCTCCCCATCTCACACTTCACTGTGTATACTTACCTACCACTTTGTTTATTCAGGCCTTTTATGTTTTGTGTAATTTAATTCCTTCTCGAGTTCTTTTCATTTTTTAACATTCCCTACCTCCTACCCTTCCTGCTAATATCTTGCATCTTTCTTATCTGCATTCCTGTTTTGTCACCTTTTTAGCATCACTTTATTTTCAGATGCCCTGTTCCTTTATAGCCCTCCATTTCAGTTCTTCTCACACATCCTATTGTTTTTCACTTTGCAACTTTTATAGACTCTTACCTCAGGGCTTAATTGCTTTGTGTTCCTTTTCTTCTCTTCTGAGCTTCACCTTGCCTACCATTCTACCCTTCCTGTAATTCTCTTCTACTGTTTTTATACATTGCTCCACAATTTATATACATACTGCTAATGTTTCTCAGTTTGTTATTCACCTGAAGAAGGGACCTGTGAGGCCCCAAAAGCTTGTGTAGAATTCAATCTTTGTACAAGACTCTTGGTGGTCCAATAAAAGGTATCAAACCTTTCAGCATCTCCTATTTTCCAAGGACCAATACAGCTAGAATTTATTTTCACCAATTAGCTGAAGTTGAAAATTCCAAGTGTTGAATTTAGGGGACTTTGGTTCTGGTAAGTCCATGCATGTGGGTGACTATATGGGGAGGTTGGATAGTATAGCATCCAAGGGGGTTGTACTAGTAAAAATCATACCCACTTAAATTGTGCTCTGGGTGGAGGCACCATGAGTTTTATGTTAAATCTTGGGCAAGGACTGCCTTGTAATAGCAATATGAGAACACAGACCTCTTATTCTGGTTAGTGGCCACCCAGGCAGGGGTAGTAGCCTTCTGGAGGATGGCACCAGGGCTACATATGTATCTATTGTCGACTACTGGTTAAGTGTTGATCCAACTTTTTTATTATTTAATTATACAAAACCTCACTTTCACTGGCTCAAGTTTACTAAGGCCCCGATCGCACCAGTAGTTCAAGTGACAATTGCTGATGTCCCAGAGAAATGGAGTTCTTACCTTGTACAGTGCACCTTGTTCGAGTTGGTTGAAGTAGAACTTGGAAAAGACAGAGGTGTTGGTAGTGGATCTTGGATGCCAGATAGGGGGGACAGGTGCTGGTTCACCCTCTGGACTTTATCTCGGGGGTGTTTCACTCCAGACCTCTGAACAGGTGCATAACCTGGGGGTAATTTATGATGAAGGACTGACTCTGCATTTGCAGGTGTCTGCCATCGTCAAGTCCTCATTTTACCATCTGAGGAATATCTCCAGGATTAGGCACCTTGTTCCATCTAGCAATCTTCCTACTCTGGTCCAGGGCTTTGTTTCCTCGCATCTGGACTATTGCAATTCCCTTTATCTAGGGCTTCCTGGGGTTAAAATCCACCACCTGCAGTTGGTGCAGAATGCAGCAGCCCGGCTTCTGACTGGTACCTCCCGGTCTACTCATATTTTGCCAGTGCTGCACGGACTGCACTGGCTGCCAGTGCAGTGGCGGATCACCTTTAAATCGGTCTCCTGACTGTCAAAGCCCTACAAGAACTTGGCCCATACTACCTGAAAGAGCTCCTGGTCCCTTATTGCCCTGGCTGATCACTCCACTCAGCTTGCGAAGGGTTGCTAGAGATCCTGAGGGTGTGTTTGAAATCTTCTGGGGCATGTACATTTATGTATGTGGCCCTTACCCTCTGGAATTCTCTACCCCATCAGTTATGGGAGCACACAACCATGGAGGGATTGAAAAAGGCCCTGAAAATGTATTTAGGGACCCAAGCATTCAGAGTCTGATTTTATTTGTTTATGTGTACTAGTTTTTTTATAACTTTAATATTTGAAATGTTTGGCTTATTTTTAAGTTTTGTACGGTGCCTTGTTTTTTTGACAGACACCATAGAAATAAAGTTTATTATTATGTATTGCATACTGTAGGGAGAAATATTACTAATTATATATAGCACTTTAGAACAGAACTGTCTTAATCTACTACCTGTAGAAACCATATGAAAAAGTATGCATTCTGTTACATCTGGTGCACATTGGAAAAAATCATTGGATTCATCTTGTTTACTCTACAAGGTGAACTGCATACCAATTTCTGTGAAACATTAAATTATATCTGATAAAGCATATTATTGAGTGATACATTAAAGGCAGCTTGTTACAACTGTTTCCACTGGTCATTCCTATATTGCACACATAGGTCAAAACCCTTAATTTATTTGTTGGTGTTTGTGGCACTTGTATGATTTTCTTTTTCTTATTTATAGGATTTTCCAAAGTTGCATACATTTCAAATAGTGCATGTATAATGGCCTCCATTCCAATTCTTGTATGATTTGCCTAATACTTTACAAACACTGCCTATGAAGCCTTCCCAGTGATGAGCTCATTTTAACTTCACCTCACATGGGGAACTTTGGGGGTTGTGTGATCAGGGCTTGCTTGTTTAGAAACATATTTTCTAAGCTGTAAGTCAGATCTTGGTACAGTAGATCAAAACAGGATTGGAGCTGCTTAAAAGAAGCAAAAGTCATCCCTATATAGAAATCTTCTGAATAAAAAATGCCTTTAAATTGTTCTCAAATAAAATGTCCATCTGTACATGTGAAGAAGAAAATGTTATTAAATGGCCATGAAAAGTGAAATATCTATTTTCCATATAATCATCCTATGTGTGGCTGGTCAATTCTATAAGGAACACTTTTTCCATTTTTTTGATTATTTTACTATTTTTGGCAGGGAAAGGCACACTGAGCTGAAGATCCTTTAAAGGTGCATCCTGGGAGCATAGGGAGGTTAGGGTGACACAGCATACAAGTGGTGGTTGTTGGTTTCATACTCAGGTTTAATGTTTTTTCAGGTTCAAAGCTTTATGCTTTTACCCTCTAGGTTATACTACTTCCCCAGTAGATACTTTCCTTTAATGCATAACTTTGTAAATGTTCCCAAAGCAGATCTCTTAAAGCAGCAGGATTTGTTTCTTGGCAAAAAAAAAATCATCATTATTTGTTGTTGTTGTTTGTTACACAAATATATTTCTAATTTCCTTAGATTCATCCTTGGTGCATCTTTAGTTTAAAACATCTTTTATACATACCTTTGTAATCAGTGACTCAGGTCATTAAAGATTACTGCCACTTATGATTTTTAAAAATCACTTTTGTGGAAGCAGTCTGATGAATGTACATACTAGATTCATATTACAAATGTACAAGGATGGTGTTACCACATGTTGCAGACAGTAAACAACACAGCACTATATGGTGACATTTGTTTTTATTCTTTCTTCATACTCCTTCCTCCAGCTGCCCTGTCTGACCACCCCCCCGGTCCCGTACACGGCTCCCCTGGGACTTACCTTGTACTTGTGTCCTCTGACACAAGACTTGTGGCATGTGCCCAGTAACCAGTGTGGAGCCTGCAGGGGGGTCAGTCTTCATCCTGCCTCCGGGTGTTCTGTTTTCCACCTGGTTATTCACTCCTTAAGTTCCTGGGACCTCAGAAAACATGTCAGCACATGTGCATGGAGGAATGCATGTGCACCAAGGACCGAGTGCACCCCAATCTGCCCACCCAGACTAGTGCCTACACCTCCAGTGCTGTGACACTACCAGCAAGCCTCTACTCAGTGGCAGTCAAGAGCTGGAAAGGCCTATCTCCCAAATCCAGGAGAGCAGAGCTACCTGGTGGCCATTATTTCCACTCCCAGCTGCCCCACCTCCGCCAACCCCAGACAACCCATGCTTGTTCCTAAACACAGGTTGCCATCATTGTGAGAGATAAGGCGCCCAGCACTTCAGCCCTCTGCACCACTGGGCTGGCTGTATGGATTTATTTAATGTTTTTCATGGTGGATGTGGCATGGGAGTGGGAACTTTTTAAAAACATCAGAATCATGTATCTTGGTTAAGGAATGAAAGAAAACAAACATAGAAAGGGGCATATTGATATGTTTGACAGAAAAAATAGTTTTGCTAAGAATAAAACTATATGGTGACTAACACATAATGATGCTTTAAGTCAGCACACTCAGTTTATCTTTTTCCTATTCTTAACAAGGACACAGGATTTTAGCTGTACCATTGATATATTGCATCAAGCTGTGGCACACAGTAATGGCAAACTAGATTATGCAATTCCAATCTACCTTCTCTGCAGGGCCTATAAAACTTTATCAGTTTTAATCTAGGATGCTCATTGTTCCTTAAAATCTTTGTAATTATTTTATTGAGTTTATCTAACCAATTTTAAATTAATTAAAATAGAAATAAAAGTCTAGGGAACATGTTTTTTTAATAATATTTTCCTTCTACTCAATGTGAATGGGAGGTTCACCTGTTTTACAAAGTCCTGTTCTGTTGCTGTGATCAAAGTTCCATTTTGACACATCATCCTTCATTTTTTTGCCATAAAGATGTTTATGGAATTTTTTTCATATAAAAATTGTAACCGTCATCTACTAGGCTGAGGCCTGTCGTACAGACCATCATATAAATAAAGTAATCCTTATCATAACACAGACTGAAAATCATCAGGTAAATATATAAAGCATCAGCTATGGAGGTATACAACTACATCTGCTACTCCCTCCCTGTATCACTGTTTATTTTGAACCAGGAATGATTAATCAGAACATCTATTGCACTTATACTAAAAGGGACTAAGTAATGACAGATCAGTGCTACATAGCCTAACTGTAAGTCAAGACAAACTACAGTATTTAAGTATAAAATATGTAGAGAGCTTGGGATACTGCTCCTAAACAGAAATAGTAAGTTTTCAAATAGGTCACTTGGAATAAGGGGTGGGAGAATTGTAGGCTAGGGCAAAATACTATAGCTATAAAAGCTCTCAGGGAACAGGGTGCATCCACCTAGTCTACCGAATAACATAATATACCATTATATTATCCCCTGGTACAATGAAGACTCTGGTTGTATACCAGGGCTAGGGGAGAGGAGGACAGGCATAGTATAGTGTATTATTCTAACATAGACACAAGCAAATATATGGATAAGTAAGATAATAAATAGGCAACTTGGTATACCAGTAGGTGGTATACCAACTGGTGGAGAGGGGGAGGGAGCTGTGCAATTAACAACAGCACCCACCCATCTGTATGGAAAATGACATAGAGCAGGATCAAAGATTGACTGCATAGTGCTATTTAAGCTCAAGCTATTGGGGGTAGGGTGGGGGCTGTCTCTGAGAGGAGAGTGCAAGAACTAGTAATACTGAGGTGGACATTAACCAGCAAGGAGGCCTATTTAAATCTCATCCATTAGGTTTGTTCTGAAAGGTTCTCCTAGGAAAAGTATCTACGAATGAGGTTCATACTTTCTGGAAGTCAGAGAGTTTGCCTATTATTTGATGGGCTGTTCTCTTATAATGGGCAGTTAAGGCAAGCAGGTTAAACCATTCCTAATGTGGGGGGGGGGGGTCAGGGTCTTTCTAGTGTCTAAGTAAGATTCTTTTGGCAACTGCCAGGGCTTAATTGATCCACAGGAGCTGTGCTTTAGACAAGGTGGAGGTCAGTTCTGGTATACCCAGTTGGGCCAGTTGAGGATTATGAATCCTCCGATCTGGGAGAACTCTGGCATAAGTGGACCATATTTCTTTCCAATATTGGTCAATAGAGGGACATGTCCATAGAATATGAGTGAAAGTTGTTTGTGGGGCTGGGCATCTCTAGCAGTCACTGTGGTATAAAAGGCCTACTTTATAGAGCCAAGAGGGGTCCAATATACCATATGGAAAATTTTGTATTGCAAGGATTTAGCTTGAAGCTCCCATGATGACAGAAATGCATCAGGCCACACCAGAGACCACTCCTGTTGAGTGATTGTGATACCCAGTTCTAGCTCCCATTTTGCCTTGGGGCATGTTGGGGGGTATGGGGGGAGGGCACATTGCTGAAAGGTCTTAAGCTTGGCTGTAAGATGTTGGCCACTGTCTAGGGAGGGTATCCACTGATCAAATAGTGAAGGCTGCAGTAGAGTGAGGTCCCTGGAGATTTTAAGTTTGAGGAGATTTCTCATCTGAAGGTACTTCTAAACATGAGATGAGGGAAGATGATACTTTGTTTGAAGATTGACTAGATAGGGGTTGTATAGATCTTGTGGAAGAGAGTGATACCCCTGGTTTCCCAGTCTCACCAGTACACATGGGTAGCCATTACTTAGTGGGCCTGGGATTTGCCAGATTGGTCTAGACAGGGCAGTAACTGAGTTCTGGCCAAGTTCCTTGCTGTATTTACTCCATATGTGTTTGGTATAATGTGTAAATGGGGAAACTGCAGATTGGAGGGACCAGTCTGGGAATAAGAGTGAAAAAGGTGTTAGCAACAGGCCTTGTGCCAATTCCAGCAAAAGCCAACCAGGTACAGGAGTAATTAAACAGAGCATAACTAATTAGAGCCTGTCTCATAAGGCTAAGGTCATGGAATAGCTTCAAATCAGGCAGTCCAAAGCCACCATCTCTCAAGTGATGCTGGAGAGTTTTTAGTTTTATCTTTGGTGGTTTGCCTGCCCATATAAAAGTGGATATTTTAGCATGGAGTTGCTGGAAAAGATCCCCAGGTAGTGAGATAGGTAGATTAGCCAGGAACTAGTATATTATATTATGGGTAGGGCAATAAGCTTCAACGCATTAACTCTGCAGAGGGTTGTAGGAGAACAGATGGACCAGACACTGAACTTCAGGTTCAATACACAATCTCTGTGTGATGTTTATTCAAAATGCAGGAAATAAGCTTCTGCAATGCCATATTCCTTCTTTAGTACATCGGTTTGCAGCAACAGACTATGCATGTCCTTTCTCTGCACTTAGCCAGCACCTACTGACACTAATCTTTGATCTAACTACTTTTCAGTGAAAACCCTTCATCCCTATGTGGGCTCCATTTGCTTGGGTAATGGGGGCTCAAAAAAACCAAAAAAAACAAAACAAGCTATAGACAAAGAACCTCAATGCAGACTCACTGAAAAAAGGGATTACCCAAAAGGGCATTGGCAACAAATCAAGTTTCAAAGAAATACAACATCATACATACTTGCATAATGCAAAGTATTATGAGATATTTGAAAATCACCATGACATGTCAGACATGTTCAGTTTATAGCAATTTACATGCATTTTAAATAGCACAGCTAACTTAATTTCTATAATAGTTACCTAGAGCTTTTTACCATTATCAAAAACACCTAGTGCTATGGCATTTTCAACATTCATGTGTTTCATAAACATAAGGTATATACATCAAGGTATTTTATGACATAGTGCTATTACATACTTAATCCAACAATGATAAACACAACCTGTTTTACAAATGTTTTTAGGTCACCACAATAACCTCCCTGTACGAGGACCTGAGAGGGAAAAGGAAAATTAAAGGGTGCATTATAGCATATTCAAGAAAGGGGAGGGGTGCCCATAGGTGGTCAACCTTATGGACTAGAAATGTAAAGGATAGAATAGACTAAGAAACAGAAGAACTGTTGCCACAGATTTAAGAAAAGGTCAGTCCTCAAGAGTGGCAGGTGCTCCCTGTCACATATCCCCCACCTTAAGAGGAAGCAATTATTGTACACTGCTTACCACCTTCCTGTCCCAGGAAGGGATGGAACTTCCACCCATCCATCTTCAGAAGCTACGTCTCACAGTCCCTATTAATGTTAAACATTCTATTATAAACATAATGAATATCATCATTCTTTACCCTGATGCATTAACACATTTCTCAACAGATACTAACAGTACCATTCCTGAACTATCTCCTTTTAGGGAAAGTACGTCAGATTTCTTAACCAAAAAAATCTGGATGGCTGTAAAAGTCCAGTACCATAGAAAGACTATCTCTGGGGTAAGTAATTACCTGCTCCAACCCCACAAGACGTCAGTTTTAAGCAGGAGCTCAGTCCTAGGTTCAACTCCTCTACATAAACCCACTATGTCTTTTGATTCATTCATTTCACTGGCTACTGATAGAGACACCTGAGGGTAGATACTCTTTTGGTGTTACCCCAACACAGGTTCCAATCCATTTTCCATCCACCTCCTCATTGGTAGATTTTCCCTGAGAAAATAATAAAACACATGTACCATCTCAGACTCCTTGTCTGCCCTTGGGTACCTCTTTATTTGACATCAGGCCTGCCCCTGACCAAACATGCTACACTTTTGCCTACAGAAAGGGACCATTGCACAGCCACATATGGCCTTGCCTGCACCTAACTTGACCCCTCTGTCTTACACAAAGTGTCTGTGAGAATATGGAAGGAGCAACAGTAGCTTCTAGTCTCCTATTTCAATGTATAATAACCTAAGACCCCAAACCTTTTGTCATCCTATCCCCAGGCAGGTCTCTACCAAAACCTACAGGAAACCAAGGAACCTCCCATGCTGAATACCTTGCATGTTAAACAGCAGGTTCCTAAACCTTTTACCTCTGGGGTGTCTTAATAAACAACCTTGTAATCACTGTGCTATTTTCAGCCATCTGTTACTATGTAGTACACTGTGATCTGTGTGAGAGTTTTCCCCTTTTCGAAAAGTGCCATATTTTTTTTGTTTAATGACATTTACCCTCCTTAACCTTAACATACTGTAATGGTTTGGCCACATTAGCATTTATAGCATGCAGTATACCCCAGTCAATACTGTTAATAGACTTAGCTGAATCAATACAAGAAAAAGTCCCTTCAGCCTCATAGGCTTCTTCTTGCTTGCTTGGACTCTTCAACCCCAGCACAATATCACTAGGCACAGTCTTACCTGGGGTCTTACATTCCAGTTCCATACTTGCATCTCTGACCTCCAACAGGTAACATCCAGGGAACACAGGAAGCAAAGGAATATCCTGCTCAGTTGTGGGGGGGGTCCTCCTCAAACTGCACCCATTAAAAATCCTCCTCTGACTCTTTATCCAAACTCTCCAGCAGGGACCTCTCAAGCACCTGGCACTGGTGTTCCACTTTTCTGCATAGTCAGTCTGCCTAGCCATCGCCCACTCATCTAGTTGATCATTCTCATCAGTGTCTCCAACTCCGGGGTGTTGTCTCTCACACTTCCAGTCTGTCTCATCCTGCATCTCTTCATCATCTTCAGGCTTGGCCTTCCTCCAAGCTTCCAGGTCCAGTCCAGGCAGCAGCTTCTCTCTGTCTGTCAGCCATGGTTCTGGCCAGAATTCCATTGACTTTTTTCTCAGGCAACTCCTAGTGCATCAGTCCACCTGGGATATCTGGGCAACATCCACCAGAAAATGCTCCTCTTCGGCCAGTCCAGATGCTTCCAGCAAGTTATCTCACTACTGACACCAAGTCTGTAGAGGGGTTGTGGGATAACTGATGAACCAGACACTGAACGTCAGGTTCAACACACAATCCCTGTGTGATGTTTATTCAAAATGCAGGAAATAAGCTTCTGCAATGCTATATTCCTTCTTCAGTATATCAGTTTGCAGCAACAGACTATGTATGTCCTTTCTCTGCACTTAGCCATCACCTACTGACACTGATCTCTGATCTATCTACTTTTCAGTGAAAACCCTTCATCCCTATGCAGGCTCGATTTGCTTGGGTAGTGGGGGCTCAAAAAAAAAAAACAAGCTATTGACAAAGAACCTCAATGCAGAATCACTGAAAAAAGGGGTTACCCCAAAGGGCATTGGCAACAAATTAAGTTTCAAAGAAATACAACATCATACATACTTCCATAATGCAAAGCATCATGGGGGATATGCAAATCACCACATAATTTCAGACATGTTCAGTTTACAGCAATGTACATGTATTTTAAATAGCACAACTAACTTATTTTCTGTAATAGTCACCTAGAACATTTTACCATTATCAAAAACACTTAGTGCTATGGAATTTTCAACATTTACTGGTTTCATAAACATAAGGTATATACATCAAGGTATTTTATGACATAGTGCTATTACATACTAAATCCAACAATGATAAACACAACCTGTTTTACATACATTTGGAGGTCACCACAGTAACCTCCCTGTACAAGGACCTGAGGGGGAAAAGGAAAATTAAAGAGGACATTATAGCATAGTCAAGAAAGGGGAGGGAGTGCCCATTGGTGGCCAACCTTATGGAATAGAAATTGTAAAGGATAGAATAGACTAAGAAATAGAAGAACTGTTGCAACAGATTTAAGAAAAGGTCAGTCCTCAAGAGTGGCAGGAGCTCCCAGTCACAAACCCTACCCCAGAGAGACAGAATTTGGGTTCTCCAATACTGCAAATCAACATCTAGGGTATCAAAAATTTTCTGCACATTAGCTATTACTGTGGTTAGAATTGCAGCCTTAATTACTATGCCCATACATATTATTCCATCCAGAGAAAATTGGAAGAGGTAGGTCAAAAAACAGGTCAGCAGTGCATGCTTCGTTGAGAGGAGATCCAGAATGAAATGATTTGATACCTTTTAATGGACTAACATAGATGTAACAACAAGAACTTAGTATGTCTTTAATCTGGGTGGGGGTTGTTTTTCAGTAATTGCATTCTTATACACATGGTGACACTCATAATTTGATTTAAGAGCCATCTACATAACTGTTTTTTATCTCATATGTCAATGTAATTTATATGCAGTAGAGTTCTTTGAATATCTTCTGCACTAAGCACTTCTGACCCAGTGACTCTCCCAGCTGAAGGTGACATGGTGCTGGTTAGCTTCTCTGACATCATCTTCTGCTTTTTAAATGAGTATTTCAAACCAGTGGGGATTTTTTCTGTTTTTTCTGCATGATCTAGGTGTTAAAAGTACTATTTTTTCTAAATAACTGTCATTATGCTTCTGACAAAGGACTTGATGGTCTGAAAGCTAGAGCACTCTGTTCTTGTTGTTATATCTATGTTGGTCCATTAAAAGGCATCAAATCATTTTCTTCTAGATCTGTTCTTACAAGGACCAATGCAGCAAATACTAAGTTGCTGAGAGAAAGAATTTAAGATTTTGCACCTTTCACTTTATACCCTGATAGTAAGCAATAATCCCCTATAATGTCCTGCAGTGCTGGTAAGGAGGTAGAAGGATGTGTCACAAAGAAGATCACATTGTCAGTGAACAAGATCTTACATGACTAGCCGCCCACTATAATTCCTGGAAAACAGGGTTCTGACCTGATTTTCCAAACCAAAGGTTCTACTGCCAGGAGAAACAAGAACGGGACAGAAGGCATCCCTGCCTAGTTCCTCCGTGAAAGGGGAAATGGGAGATAGTACAAAGTTAGCGAGGACAGCAGCTGATGGTGAAGTGTATAGGAGAAAAATCATGGAGATAAAGGGTACTGGAAAAACAAATCTGCCCAAGGCATCACATAAGTATTCCCACTCCATCCTGCCAAATGCTTTTTCAGCATCTAAAGACAGGGTAGCAACAGGTTGATAGGTGGCGCCTACTTCCCAGATAAGATCCAGTGTCCTGCGAATGTTGTCAGATCCCAATCTCCCGGGTATGAAACCAAACAGATCAGGGTGGATTAAGGATGGCATAATGGGTTCCATACATTTAGCCAAAACTTTTGCAAAAATGTTTGCATCAATTTTGATCAGTGAAATCAGGCGGCATTGGGAACAAAGGATGTTGTCCTTCCCTTTTTTTGGCATAAGAGTAATGATAGCTTGTGAAAAGGAAGGTGGGAGGGCCCTTCTGTCCCATGCTTCATTAAATAATAGCACTATTTTGAGGGCAAGCAGGTCGCTAAAAGTCGGGGTGGGTCAGAAGTTGGTCAACTGGGTGGTAAACTGGTTGACGGGCAGAAAACAGAGAGTGGTGGTAAATGGTATACAGTCAGAAGAGATGCAAGTCACAAGTGGGGTACCTCAGGGATCAGTTCTGGGGCCAGTCCTCTTCAACATCTTCTTTAGTGACCTTGCAGATGGACTAGAGGGTAAGACTTGTCTGTTTGCAGATGACACCAAGATCTGCAACAGAGTAGATGATCCAGATGGGGTGGGTAGAATGAGAAGAGATCTGGATAAACTAGCAAAATGGTCAGAAGAGTGGCAACTGGGATTTAATGCAAAGAAGTGCAAAATCATGCACATAGGGAAGAGAAACTCTGAAGCCACCTATAGGCTGGGAGGGGAGTTGCTAGCAGTCACAAAGGAAGAAAGAGACTTGGGCATCATCTTCACTGATAACCTGAAATCATCCAAGCAGACCTCTAAAGCAGTAGGTAAGGCTAGGGGGTGTTAGGGGTGTATTAGTAGAGGTATCTAAAGTCGTAAGAGGGAGGTAATAATCCCTCTTACAAGACACTGGTTAGGCCCCATCTGGAGTACTCGTGCAGTATTGGAGGCCACACCTTCACAAGGACATTAACCAATTGAGGCAGTCCAGAGAAGGGCA
This sequence comes from Neoceratodus forsteri, assembly GCA_016271365.2. Lineage (NCBI taxonomy): Eukaryota > Metazoa > Chordata > Ceratodontiformes > Ceratodontidae > Neoceratodus > Neoceratodus forsteri. The sequence continues at coordinate 126,047,731 of CM028136.1, read as the reverse complement.
ACCAAAATGGTGCAGGGACTGCATCAGAAGGCATATGAGGACAGATTAACAGAGCTCAATATGTATACCCTTGAGCGAGAGAGGTGATATGATCGAGGCATTCAAACACCTTGAGGGCATTAACAAGGTGAAAGAGTCTAACATGTTTAAATATAAGAAAAATAGCAGGACAAGAGGAACAGCATGAGATTAGGGGGGCGATTAAGGGGAATGTGAGGAATTCTTTTCACAGAAAGGGTGGTGGATGCATGGAATGGCTTACCACAAGAAGTGGTGGCTATTGAATACAGTGCAGGGCTTCAAACAGGCATGGGTAGGCATAAGGGAGCAATACAAATGACTATGAATAGATAGGCCACTGACAGAGCAAAGGCTGATGGCACATTTATAAGGTAGAAAAAGAAATGGGCAGACTGGATGGGCCTTGCGGTCCTTATCTGCCATCAACTTCTATGTTTCTATGTTTCTATGTTTCTATGTAAAATTCAGAGGAAAAACCACGTAGGCCCGGCACTTTCCTTTACACCATACTCTGAATGGCTTGCACTACCTCTTCAGGCTGAATTGGGATTATAAGGGAGGCCTGGAAATCTGCTGATACGTGTGGCAAAGCTAGATTGGAGCAGAAGGCAGCATACTGATCAAGGGAAGGATCAACCTCTGAGGTGTATAAGAAGGAGCAGAAGTTTAGAAAGGCTGATTAATTTCCCGTGAGGATGTTAACTTAGATCCTTGTGGGTAATGAATAATAGAAATGTACAGTATTTCTACATTGCTTGGGCTCTCAGTTTGACTGCCAGCAACCTCTGGGGTTGGTCCTCCCACCTTTCTCTATTTCTGGTTCAGTTTATACAGGGCATATTCAGTTTTGTATTGTACTATGTCTTCTATTTCTATCTTTAATTTCCAAATTTTCTCTCTGGCCTGTGTTTTTTTAGAAGGGTCTTTTGCTACGGTCAGCTTAAGGTATTTAAGCCCCTGCTCCTCAGCCCAAAGAGTAGCATTCTACTGTTTCCTAGTGCTAGCTGCATGTCCTGTCAGCTGGCCCTGAAGTACAGCCTTTAGTGCCTCCCACTGGGTAGATAATGAGCAATCAGGAGTGTTACTGAGAACATAATAATCTACAATGGCTTGTCAAAGCCATTGCACAGTTGAATCATTTTGGAGACTTGAGGTATTAAGCTCCATTTGTTTTGTCTGCCAGTTGTTGAACCCCAGGCTAGAGAAAGAATAACTGGGGCATGGTCTGATACAAGAAAGCTCCCTTGGGAACTTCCCCACTTCTGGGAAACAATAGCAGAAGATAACAGAATTATGTCAGTTCAGCTGTATGAGTCATGAGTGGGAGAACAGCAAGTAGAGTCCATGTCAATAAGGTGGAGAGCTCGCCACATGTCAGATAGGTCATTCTCTTGCAAAAGGGATGCAACTTGAGCTGAGAGAGCAGGTTTATATCTGGGGCCTGGGCATATCTGATCAAAGGATGGATCCAGAGCCAAATCAAGGTCTCCTCCAGTTAAAATAGAAGTAGCGATCTCAGGGATTCCTGATAAAATGGACTAGTAAAAGGGTAGTTCAGGGGTGTTGGGGCATATACACTGCCTAGCACAATTGGGCTGCCTGATAAGTATCTGAGATTAAAAGGAGTCAGCCTTCATGATCCTTGAATTGTTGCGGTATGTCTTGTTGTAAATTTTTTTTACACAGAATTGCTACTCTCCGCTGTCTGGTAGAGTAGGCACTGTAGAAGTACTGACCAACCCACATGTGGCCTAAATATGCTAAGTCTCCCTCAGGCAAACGTGTTTCCTAAAGAAGAGCAATATAACAATGCATATCACTAAGGGATTGCAATACTTTTCTATGTTTTTTGGAGCAATTGAGACCCTGAACATTCCAGAAAATAACTTTTAGATGATTAGATGAAGCCATTGCATAAGGGAACACAGACACAGTTTGAGTATCAGCTACTTCTGGGAGCCCCTCCCAGTTTCCTGGAATCTCCCACACCACCCCCTAAACCCTGCCACCAGCTATGCAACACCCCAAAACAGACAAGTACCAATGACTGCATTAAAATAGTGAAAACTCTGGACAAATCCCAAATGAAATACAACTTAGATCAGGGCCTTAATGCCCCCTTTCCCAGCTAATAACTAGGGAGAGAATTAATGAAAAAAATACAAAAAGAAAAAAACAAGCAATCAGTCACTGAGCAGTTTCACTCCCAATGGAGGTGCACTGGTTTGTTTCTTAATGGAAGAGTTTTGGGGGCTATTAAGCCAATGCAGTATCCTGTGAACATGGTGACCGTGATTGAGTGACTGCTTAAAGGGTGACTCACTCATGGCGCCTGTGTTCTGGGCTACCTGGCAGGTAGCGACAGGATACCAAGGTGGGTGAATATGATAACAGGTTGTATATATACATATATATATATATATATATATATATATATATATATATATATGCATAGGGTGGGGTGTGAGCACACAGCGTGATGGGCAGAAGGGAAGGGAGGGTATATGGGATGTAGTCTGGCGGTCACCTGCCAAGCTGGCCATGTGGCATGGTGGGTAGGGTGGCAGGCTGGGGTTGGGATGGTGCTTGGTTCAGTTCTGGGGCGGGATCTCTTTTTGCATTAGGCTGGTTTTTAAATGTTTTAAGGTTTACTCCCCTCCCAACACGCACCCCTTTGGAGTTGAGAATCTTTAATTGGGGAGTGTGGGGGGTGCAGCCCCCCACATAACATGTAACCCCATTGCTGGTTTTGTAGTTGCTGTGAGGGTACATCACCATTATTTATTTTTGGCGATATACATAAATGGCAATCGCTGACGGATCCCAGAAACTGTGTAAGAGGAGATAAGACTCCTGCCACCCCTCCCATTCCCGTCTCTGTTTGAATGTGATGGGGACCAAAAGTGACAAAAAAAGATTAGAGTTATTAACGGAGGGGGGGTGAAAAAGTAGGATGATAAGGAAGTGCCAAATAATATGGGACAGCTCCGGTGGGGTGCTCCATTCAACACCAAAAGAAATATGAATTTGCCCAGACATAAATTAAGAGACTTGTTTGTTTGATACACAAGGGAAAGGGAGGGAAACTAATAGCTATGCTGACAGTGAAAAAAAGACTGGGCTTAAAAGACTGCCTCAATCAGCAAAGGAGGTTTTCTTAGTATGGAAGCTAAAGAGAAGAAAACGTAGCTCTAATAACCAGGGAATCAACTCAAGTAATTAGGAGCCCATATCATTTTTTATTCCCAACAGCAGCTATATATGGCAACATTGTATAACAGTTAGACCATTAAAACAATATAACTCTTAAAATGCAACATAACAAGAACCAAGAGAGCAATCCTGAAGCACAGGTAATTGTTGGAGAATCAATCAGGCTGTAGTATCTCAATGTCTGCACTTTTTTGCAAGTAGAAAACCTACTGCGACTTATACTTGAAAGGATAAGCAAACAGTGACACTCAATGGCGGTGACAAGTACTACTGTCAGTAGTAGCAGGAGCAGCTTAGAGCCAGGGAGCTAAGGTTAAGAGACTCACTTCTGTGTCCCTTGATGGCTATAGATTAATAGAATGTAAAGTGGCAAGCTAGTCTTAACGAGAGGAGTGCTTGCTAAAAACAACCCAGCATGGTATAATAATAATATCAGGGACTGAAGGTTTCCCTGATTTAAGTGGCAGAGTTCACATGCCAATGCTATGTTACCTGACACTTCCCCTCATCCCTCCCGCCCGAGCATATACCTCATCCTACCTAAAGCAGGGAGCCCTAATCCTTTTCTAATCTGGGTTCTCCTCTTAACATATGCTCTTTAAGGGTAATCGCAACCCTGGTGTTGCTCTGGCTTTCCTCCATTGTTTATATTTGTTAATCACTGTAACCTGTTATGTAATACGTCATTGCTACAAGATAACCTGCACATGTTATGACCTACTTCTGTTCTACTCATGTATATCCTAGTTGTCCTGTAACTCTTGGGTCGCCCCTGAAAAAGGGACCTCCGGGGCTCAGTGGGCCTACCCAGTCATCAAAATTCAATAAATAAATAAATAAATTTAGAGGGCTGATTGAGGCAGGACTGGATTAGCGAGAATGGGATATGGTGGTTAAATAGCATTATTTATTACTATGCAGCATCAACCCAAGAAGAAGGAATAAAACACATAATACACAATTAAGTGATGTTCACCAAAGGTATTCTGATTTCTTTGGACTTAGGGTCTAGTCTTTCCAGAGTAAGCCAGTAAAGAGGATTCCCCTTCCCTCAAAGCCAGTAAATTACTTAAACATGGGAGTGGGAAGGCACACAAGAACTAGTGCCTCACATTCGAAGAATGAGGATAATAGCCACATCAGCTAGTGGCAGATGAGCATGGAGAGTGGCCCTGATTCTGTGTCCTTCACTCCATGCCAGCAGGAAGGGGCTCAAGGAGCCTAGTTAATCAGTACAGTATTGCACCATCTGCTGGGAGATGGATAACATGCCATCTATAATGGCTAGAGATCACTGGGAAATGGGTGTCCAACCAAAAATCAAAAAGGAACTGTACTTACGGGTTTGGTGTTGTAGAGCCAAATACCTGTACCAAATGTAACTCGCTGTCACTTCAGATTGGATTTGCAAGAGTCATTGTAGGTTCAGAAGCATTGGTGTCCATTTGCTCTGCGGTTACTGAGTTCTGGCTGGGGTCCCAAACTGGCATTCTTGAGATCTGAGATACATCAGGAAGTAGTTGTCTGCCTCCTCCAGAGATCGGAACTGCATTGAGCAGCCCTCAATGGAGGTCACAAGCATGGCTTGGTAAAGGAAGGCATATGTGATAGCCCTACTTCTAAGGCCTTGTTTCACTCAGTCATTGGCTTGTTGGCAATCTAGAATCTCTCTGGGGTAGTCCAGGTTAAAAGAGATAGGGGCTACCCAACTATAATATCCTTAAGTTCTCATCCGGTGTTCATTATCAGCTCATTGTCTTGAAAGCAAAGGAGTTTAAAGATTAAGGGTTGAGGGTGAACAGTAGTCTGATTTGTCTGGGCCCTGTCAACCCTATGAACCTGCTCTATTTCAAAATCATATTCACTGGGGGACAGGTGTAACCATTGAGGGAGTTTAGCACATAAAAATTGCAACAGATCTCTGCCCTCTGTTCACTCGGGTAGTCTGATAATTCTTAGATTCTTTCTCTGTCCATGGCCCTCCAAATCCTCAAACTTTGCCATAAGCCATGTTAGCTGAGTTTCTGCAGCCTGTAGATGCCACTCCTGGGTCACTTGATACTGCACCATCTCCAACACAGTAGTTTTGACCTTGCCTACATGACCAATCAAATTTGCCAAGCTGGCTTGAGAGTCCACTACTGTAATTCTAATAGCTTCTACAGATGTTGCTATTTGTTCTATTAAATTGGCTTGCCACACTGGATGAGGGGTTTTAGACGCATGCTCCACGTAGTAGCCATCTTGAACTCTGGGAATTTGGTTGCAGGTGATGACTTGGAAATGGATTTTTTCCATGTCTTTATCCTATGAAGATTCATTGAATGAGTTTCAGCCTGTAACACTCTCCTCTAACTCTCTCCTCCATTAAAGATGAGCGGTTCCATGATTGTTAAAGTGATTGATGGAGTTGGAAATGTAGGGGGCAGTACAGAGCTGAGAGTTTAAGATGCCATTCTTCTCCAGGGCTCACGTGACTTCCCTCCTTTTTTTTAAATACTGTAGATCCCAAGGCATTTCAACTTCTCCTAAGAATTATGAATGAAGGATTTCAAATAAAGAAAGTTGACTGTAGCTCCCAGTTGCAGGAGTTGCCTACATGTGGTAGTGATAATGACCATTCCATTTTGAATGAATACTGGGAACCAAGGACTCCTAAAATTACTTTTAGACTTGATTGAGGCTTTAGCAATGGATTTTGGGGGAAGATGGCATGGTGTTAGGCTAGCTTCAATAGGAAAGTATTCTTTGTTTTAGAAGCAATCCTGACAAACTATTTTTTTATGAAAATTGTCTTTTGCCTTCTCCACAGTGCATTGTTCTGTGGGCTCAGGGGTTCTGAGTTTGACATCAGGACTTGGGCTCCTGTAGGCAAGCCTAATGGAAGTTGAACATGCAGTATGATACAGTTTGCATTAATCTCTTATTCTACTCATTTGAATTTGCATTAATTTTCAAACTTAGCAATGCATTGGCAACTCACATTGTGTTGTTTTGCAAGACTTAGACAACTCAAGAGCAACTTTCTTAAAATGTTTTTGCAACTCAAGTGGAATGCATCTGCAGCCCTGTCACAATACAAGCTAACACTGCAACTTTTAGGCAACAGGTTTTGAGAAGATGCTTTCTAGATCCAGCAATCACTATCCAGTTTTTGAGAAATGCAGAGTTCTCATTAGCATAAGAGTTTAAGGGGAAAACTCCTGTACTTTGTAGTATATGAAGGTGATGTGCTCATGATACTCACTGAACTGATCATAAATGGAAATACAGATACTACCATACTTCATCCTCATTACGAGGCATTGGGTGGTGATGTAACAATGTTTCATGGTGTAGCTATAGAGGTAGCTAGTGAAATGATGTAAAATATCCAGATATATCATTAAAAAAATCACAGGAAATCCCATTAATTTCAAACAAATGTCCTGTGACATTTCCTGATTAAGCCAGCTGTAAAGTATATCTTGTCACTGGCTTCCCCTTTAGGTAGATCAGTTCAGTTATATGGATGAATGCTGTGTAGGCTATTTAGTTTTCTTCCCTGTTATCTGAACAGTAATAACCCAAAAAGCCTTCTCCTGTGATGTACTGTAGCTACCTAGCCACTGAGGAAGAAAAAAAGTGCTTCCAAGGTGGAAACTGATACTGTGCACCAGTCCCATATGGGACACGTTAATGGGAAGACAAAGCAGAAACTGCAGCTTTGCATCTGCGGCTATCTGCTTTATGATTAGCACCAAAGAAAGCACTTTCCCACTGTCAGATATCAATTGTTATCTTCAATAAATTCATTAATCATATTTTTAAAAAGCATAAAAAGTGATTCCACAACATAAATGCCCCATGTTAGTATAATAAAATCATGTATAAAATGGCAATCTCATGATATTTCATCATATAGTAAGCAGACCCCAGTTGAAAACTCAGATGCATCATTTTAGAACACCTGGAAATATTTTAAGTATTTTGCCAGGATAGGCTAGGTAAAAGCCAAAAGGCCAAGGAGGTGCAACATTTTTTAGTTGCTTAATAAAGTTAGTTCAAACACTGTATTCGCAAGATCCATCTATCGAGCAAGTTATCTGTTACTTTTGAAATCAAAAGGGGTTGGAGTAGTTATACCACTAAAAAAGGATATGAACATATGAAACTTGACTACAGAAACAGGCCTCATGGTCTATTAAGTCTGTTTGTATGTGCAGCTAGCACCCCTAAATTTCAGCTGCCCTACCACCCACCTCCCCATTCACCTCCTGGAACTGCTCAGTGTCCATTTCCCAGCCCCCCTCCATGCCGTGTCCCATGCCCTTTTGAAACTACCCACCATCCTGCATGCCACCCCCTCCTCTAGCACAGCATTCCATCTCAACACTACTCTCTCAGTGAAACAATGCCTTCTCATCTCCCACCGGAACCTGCCTCCCTCCAGTCTTAGCCCGTGCTCCCTCATGTCCCTGCCCTTCTTTAGCTTAAACAGCCCTCTGTGCCAGTTTTGTTGATTGCCCTCAAGTATTTGAAAGTTTCAGTCATGTCCCCCCATCCCTTCTCTCCTTCAGGGTGAATAAACTCAAGTGACTCAGCCTTTCTACTTAGGTTTTGCCTTCCATCCCCTGTATCACCTTCATCACCTTGCACTGCCTCAAGCAGTTTGATATCCTTCTTCAGGTATGGATGCCAGTATTGCACGCAGTACTCCAACTGTGGCCTGACCAAGGACCTGTACAGGGGCAGGATCACCTTCTTGTTAGGGTGGGCAAAAGTGCGATTTTTTGCTGTGCGGAACTTCTGTGAAAATAAAGAAACTTTTACAGAAGTTTCTGAACCTTCACCTGTGGTGGAGTAGAAAACTTCCACCAAAGTTATGGGGAAATGTTGCCCCATATAAAAACAAACAAACCCTGGTGGCTAGTGACACCTCCCCTCAACCACTCCACAGGTACACAACAATAAATTCCTGGTGGATTGCACCCCCAAAACAGATCACTCGCTGGCCACAAGACTTGAAAAAAAAATTGTAACTTATAAATAACACCCCTTTCCCCAAGTGGCAGCCCACATCCACACAGCCCAAATATTTTTATGCCCTGGTGGCTAGTGGTCCCTCCCCTCTACCCCTTGTGTATAGTGAAAGTAACCCCCTCTCCCATGTCTGTGTCTGTAGTTAAAAAAAAAAATCCCTGGTGGTCTAGTGGCTGGTTCCCCAATAGCTCTCCCCTCCTTATCCCTAGTCCAATTGCCAAATCCCTCTGTGGTGGTCTAGTGCCTCCCACCCCCAACCCCACCCCAGTAGGAGTTCAATCACCCTGCTCCCACCCTGATACTAAATTCTGCAGCAGCCGTCAGGCGAACTGGAAATACCTCCTCTTCTCCATGGCTCAGTTCCATTTACTGAGTTTTGGCTGAAATGAAACGATTCCTGTAGGAACGCGCTCATTCATTAAAGCTCAGTGGGCAGACCAGCCATGGAGGAGAGGAGGGATGTTACGGTCCATCCTGTGTCTGCTGTGGGATTTAATATGGGGGTGGGAGTGGGGTGGTTGAACTCCTACTGGGGTTGGGAGTGGGGGTCACTAGACCCACAGGAAGGGATTTTGCAATGGGATTGAGCATAGGGAGGGGGAGAGCTATTGGGGAGCAGCCACTAAACAACCAGGGAATTCATTTTTTTTAACTATGGACTACTGAAATGGAAGGGGTGGGGTTACTATCACTGTACACAAGGGGTGGAGGGGAGGTACCACTAGCCACCAGAGCATAAAGACATTTGGCCTGTGTGGATGTGTGCACTGGGCACTGTCGGGTGTGGAGGGGCACTATTTATAAGATACAATTTTTTTTCAAGTATTGTGGATGGTGGGTGATCTGGTGGTGGTGGGGGGGAATGTTAGCCACCAGGGATTTAATCTGTATCTGTGGGGAAGGTGGGGGGAGGGACCACTAGTCACCAGGGATTACAGCCAGGAGAAATTTGGATTATGGGGAGGTGGAATTTTTGAGAAAGTCTAACTTTCGCTTCCGTTCCACCGGCAAAATATTTTTTATGCACACCCCAAGTCCTTGTGCCGGGATGAGAATCCCCTTGTGATGCACCCCAACATCCTATTGGCCCTAGCTGCAGCCCTCCTACACTGAGCAGAGTTATTCATGTCCCCCACTGTTACTATAACCCCCAGGTCCTTTTCTTCTTCAATGTATCAAGTGTCTTAACATTGATACACTGAACACTGTCTATACTTATTATCTCCTCTGGTAATCCATTCTACAACCCTATCACTCCAAGGGTAAAAAATGTTTCTATATATCCCTTTAGACTGTACTCCTGAGTTTGAACTTATGCCATCTGCTTCTGCTATCATGCATTCTGCTGGTAAGTCATCTGTGACCTACACCCTTCCAGGATCATGAATACCGCAGTCATATCTCCTGTTTATCTCATTTTCTTTAGGGAGAACAACCTCAGATGATATAGTCTTTCCTCATATGGCATTTTGTAAAGCCCCTTTTATCATCTTTGTAGGTCTATGCTGTACTTTTTCCATCTTGTTTATGTCTTTTCTTTAATGCAAGGCCCACAACAGCACACGGTCTTTCAAGCGAGGTCAAAACAAGCACCCTGTATATTGGCATTATCAATGCTTTTTCACTACAATCTATCTTCTTTTTAAGGGAAGCTAATATTCCTTTGGCCTTAATAGCTGCTTCTGAACACTATTTAAACATTTTCCAAGCTGTGTCTAAAATAATACCCAAATCCTCAGCTGCTTTGCCAACAGATAATAACAAAAATTATAATATTTTGACTTTGAAGAAGATTGTACTGAAACTCTCCACTGTACCACGTATATCATTATAGATATCCATAACACTAAATTAGGCTGCACATATCATTGGTATTCCTTTCTATACAAGAGGTTTAGAATAGATTGGAGTTACCTAGCTTCCCATTGTTAATGATACTCCTTCAGAAGTGCATGTCAGCATTCTTGCTGTGCTCTGCTAACATCCCCACTTCATTTCCCCTAGGATGAAAAGTGGTAAAACCCTAGTCTCCTTCTTAGTCTTCCCACTAAAGATTGGAACAGCCTGCTCTCCCAAATTTAAAGCTGCAGTGCAATGAAAAATATTTTCCCAAAAGCTAGTTTCAGCTACTACTGTATTAATAAAAATACAAGCATACCTATCATATCTACTTTTCTCAGTATTTCCTATGCTGCACACCATAAGTTGATTATTTTCTCGATCCTAGCCTTTAAAAGGTCTATAGTGGTATGCCTAAGCCAAATGCGGTAGTGATCTTCTTTTCTTGAGTAGAAAATAAATTGAAACATTTAAAAAAATATCTCACATTTTGTTGGAACTACACAATTTTAACTAGCAGATGAAACTGGGATATGCCTGGAATTATTTTTTTTATAATGAAAAAAGATAGGGTCAGTTTTCTTGTCCAATTTCATTGTACTGCTGCTTTAAATGGTTTGAAATGTTCCTTCAGTTCAAACTCAACCCAAAATGGCACCTACTGATGTAGCCTGGCTATGATTGCAGACAGCATGACCCAACTCTGAGAACATATAGAGTTTCAAGTACCATGAGCACTGGCTTGACCTGAAACTCTACTTTTACAAGCACATTACAAAGAACAATTATTCAAGCTATATCTACTGCCAATCCTTGAGTCTGCAAGGGAAGTTTATAGACCAGCCAACCATACAACCCTAGATAAATTAACTGTGACATTTAATAACATGGGTTTGCACTTAGATGTGACTAAAGCACACATCATTGCTAGATGAATTTGAACTTGGGCATATATCACCAGACATGTTTGGTGAACACAAGTTGGCCACACTACTGGTCAAATGTATTAATGTTCTCTATTGCAACTATTTTTGCAACCTCTTTAACAACTCAGTACATGTTTAACACATGAGGTCTCAGTTCAGAGACATCTTGCGTGTTCTTAAAATGCACAAGGCCATAGGCAACAAGGGATTTTCTACTGTTGACTGACCATCCATAACTCCTACTCCAACAGTAATACATCTTCTAGAAATACACTGGGTTTCAAACAGGCAATGCTTTCCCACTTCTTCAAATGTTGAAACTGTTGCTTATTTATCTTGAAATAAAACTAGCCTGGTATGGAAACAGAGTCAACAGCAAATGCACAGGAATGGTGCTCACTGCTGCCAGCAAAAGCAGACCACAGTTCATAAATATTTTCACAAACAGATTCTAACCAACAGCCTAATAAAGTGATGTTACTGACAACAAAAAACTGGTGGTGTAATGGCATTAGGTGACTATATTTGTGACTACATATCTGTTTGAAATGCGAATATAAGTTTATTATAGGCTAGTGAGTTTGCTCAAGTTTTTACTGTTCTCATGTCACCTTGAACCAAAGTTTTTTTTGTAGAACATAGATGTACTGAATAGTGACAGCTATGTAAGAGCATAGTAAATAACATCATTGGAGTTCTAAAATCTTATCACTACTGCACAAATCAGAAACACTAGCTGAATTTACTAAAAGGCCAGTAGTGATGGAACACTAATAGCATCTGTAACCAAGCTTCTATGGAAAATACAGACTAGTGGGTCAAGGCATTTCACTTAAAAACAAATCAGACTTAACATGATCTGCCCTGGAAGAGTAATGAATTTGTATGAGTTAGAGGAAAAACAAGCAACCCTGTGTAATTTGTCTTCAAGGTTCACACTCCAAAGTGGTGCATATTTTTCTCTTAATAAACTGTTACAGTCAAACCCGGGACATAGCCAGGATTTGGTGATGGTAGTACGGGTCATCCAAATATTTCTTAGGGGTTACAGGAGCAGCCTTCCCTGGAAAATGTTTGAAATGTATGTATTTATTTATTTATTTCAGATTAGGATTAATATCTTTGAGCCATGGGCTCATTTTTGAAGGCTCCAAATCAGAGGAAAGTACATGACTTCACAGGCCATTAACAATACATACGGTTGAAGACACAAGTTAACAAATTAGGATCAGTGTTATAAGTGCAGTTACAACACAAACCAAGTTTAGGAAGACTGCAAGTGAATAGTACAAGACTTACACTTGTGGAATAACCAGTTAAAAGCAACACTACAAGAGTGTGGTACATAACTTAGGAGATAACAGGGAGTAACCTGAGACAGGGGGAGCACCCAGTTATTTAGGGGCAAGTTAGGTGCAGCCAGGCATGGCACTGTGTGAAAGTGGGGTGGGGGAGGGATTAGTGGAGGAGGAGCTGGAGGTAGGTTGGGTGTGAAGAGGTGGGAGAGGGAGCAGGAAGAGGGGTTGGAAATGTTAGGGGAGTAGGCTAAGAAGGGGAGGGGTAGCGGAGGGAGGAAACCAGTGGGGGGAAGTGGGGAGGGATGGGCATTCAGCAGATGCATGGTAGGGAGATGCAGGGGAGAGAATATGAAAGGGTTAGGTAGGACGGGGAAAGGACCTAATTGTTAGCAGTCATTGGCAAGTGGTAACATTGACAGTCGTATTTGGTGGCAAGGTGAGATCCTAGCCCTATTTTAAATTGGCTGAGCCTTGTACAATTTACAATGGCAGCAGGCAGGTCATTGAACCACTTGGGCCTGCAGTAGGAGAGAGATTTCTTTCTAGTGCAGTACGCTTAAAGGGAACAATCAATCCTCCTTTGGAGGCACTTCTTGTATTGACAGAGGGTTATGCATGTTCAAAAAGGATGGATGTAGTGTGTTTAGGAGTTAAATGGTGCAGTTTAGTGCACTTTTAGGCAATAACTGTTGAGTTAAAAAATGCATCAAAATTCAAGTTGTCAATTGTACCCCTTCCTAGTCCCAGGTGTTTGAGCTGAACTCAGGATTCTTTCCTCCCTCTTTTAAATTTCCATCTTTCTCTTCTCTAGATCTCTTCCAGTCTGTTACCAACCCTACACCACCTTTGCTGTTTTTCCAGGTGTTCCTTCTAAGTTTTTTTTTTTTCAATTTTCACTTCCCTCATTTTCATTTCTGTTTTCAGCTATGGCCTTGCCTTTTATGTTCCATTGCTCCCATTGTGTGTATTTCCCTTTTAATTGCCAACTTTCTATGGCTTCTTTTTAAATAAGTCTCTCTTCCTTTCTCCTCTACCTACATTACATGCTTGATCCCCTTTCTGCAAACAAATAATGGTTAGGCAGTTTATATATTTTTAAATATATTAATTCAACACTGTTTGTGTCAATCTCACACATTAAACAGCATTGCATTAAAATATTTTAAAACATACAAACTTCCTGACCATTACTTGCTTGCAGAGGATACACACGTTTTACCAAAGATGTGATTGAAATTATCAAACTGCTACTAATGCAGCCGGTAAATTAAAATATATAACTGTTTAAAACTGAAGGTGTCATCAGAATGGAATAATAAAATATAAAATGAAAACATTACAATGTTACCCCACAAACACACATAGTTATCTCTCTTGCTGTCTTGCTTGTATATCAGATTATCTGCAGTGCTGGGTAAGTTACTTTTTCTATTACGTTTGGAAACTGGTTCCAGGAAGATCTGTGCAGTCACTAGCAAGGATGGAGAAGTACTAGAAAAAGTAATACACCTTATAATTATAGTTACTTATTTTTTATACAAAAACAATACAAAACTAACAAATAACTATAACAGATTACATATTTTGAAAGTAATTGGTTAGTTACTCTTTACTTTCAAATAAATGTAATCAGTTACAGTTACATATTTCTTTTGCATAAAAAGACATAAGTAATTGTACCTGTAAGGTGTATTACTTTTTCTAGTACTTCTCCATCCTTGCTAGTGACTGCACATAGCTTTCTGGAACAAGTTTCCAAAAGTAATAGAAAGTAATAGAAAAAGTAAATTACCCAACACTGATTAGCTGTAATCTGGTTGAAGTTTCTCAAAGTCTGTGAACTGACACAAAATAAGGAGTCTCAACTTCAAAATAGCAACTGGTATGAAAGTAAATAGATAGAAATGTCCTTTAAGATGCTGGGTAGAAATAAATTACTGGACCCTCCTGCTTTCTTACTCAAGTTCTCCTCTTGTTGCAGCCATCCCATGTACAAGCAACATCTGCCTTGGATGTTCTGTTGCAAACCTTTCAATCACTTCATCAGTGTTCACTTTAGCTCCATAATGAATGTGCATTAGGGCATGGTCTAAAATTCTGTCAATTTCCATTGGTCTTCTAACATAAGTCTTGAGTCTGTGAAGAGCACTAAAGGAATGTTCACCACTAGTGACTGGAATTATGCAGAGTATCTTCAGTAAAGTGTATATGTTTGGGATGAAGGATGCATCACTAGCTCTGAATGCTTCTTGAGTGGTACCAGGTGGATTTTCATTGTTTTGCCATTTAGTTTTCCATGTTAGCAGTTCCACTTCTATAACCTGAGGACAAGGAAGATCCTTGTCATAGAAATCTACAACTTAATCTATGTTACTGTTTCAACACTTGGCTTTAATCACTGATGGAATAAACCCTATTAGTTTAGCCACAACTTGTTGTGTTATTAAACATTTCACAGACAGTGCCTCCAGGAGATAATCAGGCATTGGAATTGCAATCTCCCCTCCTATAGTACTCTTCAGGATCACTTGCAGGAGTATTGGTTCAGAGGTTCTGTCATTGAACAGCGCATGGTTTTACAGGCTGTATGTTGAAATTTTCTGCAACACTGCATGCCTCAGTGTACCAACTGTGGAACGAGGATTCAATTTCTTGTCAAGCTACCACTATACTGTCCACTACTGTTAAAATCATGCTGTAAGCATTAATGATATCAGTTGCACTGTTTTGTAGTTTTACACTCAGTGGCTGCACAAATTTGAGTAAGTTCATTACTGTGATAAAGCAAATAATATCATGGAAATTCTCCAATAAGGGATCCCATTTGCTGTTGTCTTAGTCTAAGCATCCCAATTCCAGTCTCAATACTCATCAACATATTGCTGTCAGTTACTGATGACATGCAGAGGAATGAAAATACATGGAAACAGATCATAAAAAAATCTCATATGCTGCATGCCTCATTGCCCATCTTGTTTTATAAAGAGATTGCAATGTCACTTGCATAGCCTCGGGATAATTAAGTCCTATACTTTCAACAAAAGTTCATTTCTTTTGGGTGATAAATTGAAAAAGTTACTTTGGTTAAGCACATTGTACATGTTCCAGATTTCAGACTGTTAACAAGACTTTATTATGCTCAAGTTGAGGTAATGTGTATTACGGTGTACATAAATTCCTCATTCATTCTGCTTGCAAATGAACTTTGTGTACCTCTAATGTTAGAGGACATGTTTGAGGCCCCCGTTATACCCTTACCGTCAGCATGCTTGAATGTCAAGACTCCAATGTGCCAATTTATTTATGTTCTTTGCAAGTTCCTCTCCAGTTATTCTATCACAAGGTACAAAGTCTAGGAATCAGGTACAAAGTCTAGGAATCAGCAAGGCTCCCCCTGTGGGTGCTGGTCATGAGGGCAAGGACACCCTCCCCTGAGCTTTGCAAGGACCCCGCAGCAATTTCGAGCAGCAGAATCAGCAAGGCTCCCCTCATGGGTGCTAGTCCTGAGGGGTAAGGACACCCTCTCCCGAGCTTTGCAAAGACCCTGCAGCAATTTTGAGCAGGTAAACGTGTGCTCTCATGGAACAAACAGCGGCTAAACAGCAATGCAGTCCTGAGCGCTTCAAAAAACTCGCAATAGAAGCCAAAAGATTTTTAGACTTGAATTTCCAATTACTGCCCCCACACATGTGGAGATAGTTTTTTTGCCTAAGTTTCTTAAGTGTTCTCAATGGTTCTGAATGAATTCTGTCTGTTTCCTCCCACAAGCTTTTACTCAACTCAAAAAAGACTCCACTTTAACTCCATAATGAATGTGCATTAGGACATGGTCTAAAATTTTGTCATTTCCCATTGGGCTTCTAACATAAGTCTTGATTCTGAGAAGAGCATTGAAGGAATGCTCATCACTAGTGACTGGAATTATGCAGAGTATCTTCAGTAAAGTGTATATGTTTGGGACGAAGGATGCATCACTAGCTCTGAATGCTTCTAGAGTGGTACCAGGTGGATTTTCATTGTTTTGCCATTTAGTTTTCCATGTTAGCAGTTCCACATCTATAACCTGAGGACAAGGAAGATCCTTGTCATAGAAATCTACTTCATCTATGTTACTGTTTCCACACTTGGCTTTAATCACTGATGGAATAAGACCTATTAGTTTAGACACAACTTGTTGTGTTATTGAACATTTCACAGACAGTGCCTCCAGGAGATAATCAGGCATTGGGATTGCAATCTCCCCTCCTATAATACTCTTCAGAATCACTTGCAGGAGTATTGGTTCAGTGATTCTGTCATTCAACAGTGGATGGTGTTACAGGCTGTACTTTGAAATTTCTGCAACACTGCATGCCTCAGTGTACCAGCTGTGGAACAAGGATTCAATTTCTTGTCAAAGTACCCCTATACTGTCCACTACTGTTATAATCATGTTGTAAGAATTCATTATATCAGTTGCACTGTATTGTAGTTTTACACTCAGTGGCTGCACAAATTTAAGTAACTTCATTACTGTGATAAAGCAAATAATATAATGGAAATTCTCCAATAAGGGATCCTATTTGCTGTTGTCTTAGTCTAAGCATCCCTATTCCTGTCTCAATACTCATCAACATATTGCTGTCAGTTACTGATGACATGCAGAGGAATGAAAATACATGGAAACAGATCATAAAAATCTCATATGCTGCATGCCTCATTGCCCATCTTGTTTTATAAAGAGATTGCAATGTCACTCACATAGCCTCGGATCATTAAGTCCTATAGTTTCAAAAAAAGTTAATTTCTTTTGGGGTGAGAAATTGGAAAAGTTACATTGGTTAAGCACATTGTGCACATTCCAGATTTCAGACTGTTGACAAGACTTTACTATGTACAAATTGAGGCAATGTGCATTACAGTTACATAAACACCTGACTCATTCTGCTTGCAACTGTAACCCTGTGTACCTCTAATGTTAGAGGACATGTTTGAGGCCCCATCATACCCTTGGCCTTGGCATGCTTGAATGTCAAGACTCCATTGTGCCAATTTATTTAATATGTTCTTTGTAAGTTCCTCTCTAGTTATTCTGTCACAAGGTACAAAGTCTAGGAATCAGGTATAAAGTCTAGGAATCAGCAAGGCTCCCCTCATGGGTGCTGGTCGTGAGGGCAAAGACACCTTCCCCCGAGCTTTGCAAGGACCCCACAGCAATTTTGAGCAGCAGAATCAGCAAGGCTCCCCTCATGGGTGCTGGTCATGAGGGTAAGGACACCCTCCCCAGAGCTTTGCAAGGACCCTGGAGCAATTTTGAGTAGGTAAACATATGCTCTCATGGAACAAATAGCGGCTAAACAGCAATGCAGTCCTGGGCGCTTCAAAAAACTCGCAATAGAAGCCAAAAGATTTTCGGACTTGAATTTCCAATTACTTCCCCCACACATGTGGAGATAGTTTTCTTGCCTAAATTTCTTAAGTGTACTCAATGGTTCTGAATGAATTCTCTCTGTACTTTAAGAGCTTAATCTTTACCGCATGTTTAAAGTTCTTAGAGGCTTTTCTATTTCAGCATATCAGTGACAGGATCTAAATGAAATCTCTCAGTCCCTTAAGAACTAAATATGATGCCAGTTTTAAAGTTTAAATATTGCAGTCTCTACATCACATTATTGAAAAGTGCTAATCCTACTCTGAACAGCCTGTATGCACAAATTAAAACCCTCAGAGCCTTAGAGTGTAATCTTAGCACCAATAATTCCCCTGCTTAAATTATCTTCTTACAACATAGTCACTGCACCTTTATTTTTAGTAGAAACTGTGATTCCTGCTGTTAAGTAAGCAAGTAGCCTGTTTATGAAAGTCAATGCCTACTGTAAGCTGCAAACGCTGCTAAATTTTGTAGTCGCCATTTTCATAGTCTCCTATGCAGTTTCAGACTAGTCTCAGACTAGCAGCCCTTGCCCCCTGCATTCTCAGTTAACTCCACCCCCCGACACCTGTGGAATCTCACCTGATATTTATTTCTGCTTTTCTCTCTCTCCAGCAGAATCAGCAAGGCTCCCCTTGTGGGTGCTGGTCGTGAGGGCAAGGATACCATCCCCTGAGCTTTGCAAGGACCCCACAGCAATTTCAAACAGGTAAATGTGTGCTCTCATGGAACAAACAGTGGCTAAACAGCAATGCAGTCCTGAGCACTTCAAAAAACTTGCACTAGAAGGCCCCGCTGATGCTCTGCGTCAGCTGCCCCACCACCCCCACCACCACCTTTTGTTGACTTCTTGTTTTATAGTCTGAAGAGACCCCTGCTGATGCATTTAAACCAATCAGGCAACTTTTCCCTAGGCGGGTTATCAGGACCTACCACTAGAGGCTGCTACTGTTTCCTCAGCTGATTTTCTCTCAACTCCTAAATTACAGGTGTGTGACACAAAAGAACTTCCCTTACACATCAAATACTCCTGCCAAAACTACCTCACTTTACCCCCCCAAATCAGCAGCAGAAAAATCTTACTCTGCCCATCTTCTAAGTACAAAGAAACATTAGGTTAAATACTAAATCCCTCCCAAATATGCCTAGCAACATTGCTATATCTCCCTCTCTTGTTCACAAAGTGACTCCATGGCTTACTCTCCTCATGTTAACCCTCCTCCTCAGCCCACTACCATCCATCCTTCCCCATACTCATCCTCGCTCTACCCCCTACCCCTGCCACACAATCACTTCCTATGCCACACAGCCCTGTGAAAACCCCTCATCAGTTACCATGTCCCATCTCCCCCACCCTCCTCCTGTGCCAAGTCACCTACTCCCTGAAATCATGATTACCACATTACTATATGGCCATGAAATATTGCATTTCACATGCTTCCATATTTCCAGTAAACTGCACCATCATGCAGTCTCATCACTGTACACTCATAAAAAGATCCTAAAAATTACCCTAACCAGGACAGCAATCATCATCCTGCTACTTGTGGGCAACATTCACCCAAATCCTGGCCCCACTGACCACATCCCTCGACAAACAACACAACACAAGGGACTGCGATTGGCTGCCATTAGATATATGTAGTCTCCAAAAGAAACTTGCCTCTCTCCAAGCCTCCACCACCCTGATGCACTAGCCATTACTGAAACATGGCTGTCACAGCATACCCCTGACTTGGCTGTGTGCATACCGGGATACACATTGTTCAGGTCAGATAGACTGGATAGGCGAGGTGGGGGTAGTGCATTTTATCTTCGGAAACACCTGCAAGGAATAAATACTGCTACCATAAGCCCTACAAAAGGTGCACAGTCCCTCACCATCAGGGTTGAAATTGATAACTCAGGTAAATGTCTTTATTTAATGTAGCTATACATACCCCTCGAAACCAAAGGGATGCCTTCACGTCCATCCTAAACATAATCGACTAGCTCCCTAAAAACTCGGAAGTCATAGCACTAGGTGATTTCAACACAAACTGACTTGCTCCCCAGACATCCTCCTCAGGGATGCAGCTGCTGCCCAAAATCTGTCCCAAATGGTCATTACCCCCCCCAGAGTGAACAAAAACGTGGCCCATAGTTCCCTCCTTGATCTCATACTCACAAATCATCCTGAGCACATACAGGATGTTCAGGTCCTACCAGACTCACTCAGTGATCACTCCCCTGTAACTTGTCTCTGGACAAATAGCTGGAAGCTCCCCCCCACCCAGGATCTCCATGTATCACCAACTCAAAAAAGGGGCTTTGGTGCATCTCCAAAACCAACTCTGAAACTTCAACTGCTCCCCAATTGATCACCAGGTGCCGGTTGATGCCGCCCTGTCCTTCTTTATAAGTTCCTTCCAATCCGCCTGTGACATCTTCACCCCCCCATGTAAAATGGATTGAAAAATCAAAATCCCCTCTGGGTAAATTGGTCCTTGCTCAACTAAATGAAGGCATGGGATGACCTGTGCCACTGAACCCTTCAGTCAGGTCACCCCGCTGACCGACAACTGTACCGTGCTGCTCGAAACACATGCACCTGGGCTATCTGGCAGGCAAAGGCTGCTTACTATCAGACCAATCTTACTGCCACTTGGGGAAATGGAAAGAGGTTCTGGGAAAATATAAAGGAACTTAGTGGCAAGTCTGCCTCCCTTCCCCTACCATCCTTATTATTGATGGTGTCTCCACCCAAGACTTCTGCAAAATTGCAGATGCTTTCAATATATCTTTCTCTGACCTAAGTACTATTCTCCCTCCTGACTTTTCCAATGCAGATGCTGGACAATACCCCCAACCCTCCAGTGCTCCACCCTTTCACTTCAAAACTATCTCCACTAGTGATGCCCACTCATATATTGCCATGTTTCTAGGAAAGACTAGGCATAGTGGTGACTCTCTAGATGCAAAACTGCTATCCTTAACCCATGACGCTGTCCTAACACCCCTCACTAAAATAGTCACTATGTTCCTGTGCCTAGGGCAGTTCCCATCTTTGTGGAAAAAGGTGATGATTATGCCAGTTCACAAAAATGGCACCCGTACCACAAGTAGTAACTATAGGTCCATTTCCATACTCCCTCCCCTCTCAAAAGTGCTGGAGAAAATAGCAGCCGATCAACTTATTGACTGTTTAGACTCACACCACCTTCTGTGCCAGCAACAACACAGTTTCAGGAAAGGACACAGCACCACCACTGCCCCACTAGAATTCACCTCCTTTATTCATGACGCCCTTGACTATGGAGACTTGGCTGGATCAGTCTATATTGATCTCTCCAAGGCATTTGATACTGTCAATCACAATATGCTCATTAATTCCCTCCTCTTTGTTAGCGTATCCAAAGAAACCGCTAGCTGGTTCGCCAACTAGCTCCATGGCCGCACTCAACAAGTGAAGATAAATAACTCCCTCTCCACAAACCTTTCCATCCAGTCAGATGTCCCCCAAGGGACCATCCTTGGTCTGCTCCTTTTCTCACTATATTTGAAGTTCCTTACCTCTGGCCTCCTCAGGGCACCTCCTCCTTTATGCAGATGATGCTGTGATTTTCAGTCGGCACCCTGACCCTACACAGCTCCAAAAATCCTTGCAGGGCTCCTTCACACAAATCGAAGCCTGTTTTTCCTCCCTCAAGCTTATACTCAACTCAAAAAAGACAAAAGTTATGCTATTTGCCCACCCACAACATAAACACAGCATGGCCAAAATATCTATACATAACACGTTGGGCACCATGCTGGAACCTGTTTCCAATTTTAAATATCTAGGGGTTACCCTTAACTCCACCCTTACCTATCATGAGCATATTGCGTCGACTTGCACTGAAATAAACAGGAGAATCGGTCTCTCATGTAGGCTTAGACCATGTCTCCCTCCTGAGGCCTTATGATTAGCTGTCTCTAGCTCCATCCTTTCCCTGGTAGACTATGGCATAATCATCTATGGTGCCACCTCTGACACAGCACTGACCAGCATTAAATGCACCCTAAACAAAGCCTGCAGATTGGCCACAGGCTGTGATCGGCTCATGCATACCTGTGACTTCTACCTTCGGTCATCATGGCTAAACTTCCAGGGGCAACTTTTTTACCAGACCTGCTTACTGGCCAAAAAAATCCAGTTGGGCCTAACCCCCCCAGCTGTCTCCAACTCCTCCAAAAGAGCTTGCTGGCTTGCACCACTAGACGTTCTGACATTGGGCATTCCAGGTCCCCTTTGTGAAGACCACTGCTGGCCAACAGTCCTTCTGCTACAAGGCCCCAGTCTGGATGAACTCAGTCACTGACTCTATTTTATCTATCTCCAGGCTAGGCCCCTTTACACTTGAGTTACTGAGCCACATTATGTCGAACTCCCACTGCAACTGCAAATGAAACTTCGCTAAAAAATCTAAACAGTTTTACTGCAGTATTTGCTCTTGTATATGCATCAGATATTCACACCACTGATGTTTTCATATGAGTGTATTATATATTTCCTCACCTCTGTATTTAGCGTCATATTCTGTATTAGAGCAGTAGTCTGTATTATGTTATCTGTGTTATACTTTGTACCAATCTTTATTTGTGTAACACATGGAGCCTTTGCAAATGAGTCTCTGACTCAAAGGGTTGTTATTCCTACACCATCAATAAATAAAATAAATAAATATTATGAGTTTTGTCAATGTAACAAATTACCAGAGACAACGTTTCCTTGTTACTTACTTCTGTAACTTCATCATCAAGAATAAAGTGGTACTCAGCATCTTTTATATCTTTAATTATATTGTCTTGTATCCGATTGCAAATAAGCTCTATCAACTCATTTTGAATATCTGGTGAGTGATATTGTGCATTTTGCCTGCCTAACTGCAAATGTTCATCTAGAGTTGTATCTCCAGCATTTACCCTGAATTTTAACAGGAGATAGAAGTTCCTGGATTATTGGTATCATCATCTATTTTTTCACTATGGCCAGTTAAAGCTATATTCAGCTGACCACAGAAAAGTATAGTTTCAATTATTGATCTTAATATTTTACTGTTTTTGCTTAATTCTTTCAGCACACTTAACATCAAGTTTGCTTCACACTGATTTTTCAGAGGTTTCCATAGTTTCCTTAAAATTCTGAGTCTTTTTCAATGCACTCATGTGATACTGTTTCTTACAGTGCTCTTTTAGAATCGCCTTTGCTTTTGTTCAGTAAGTTAATGGTTTACGGACCAAAATGCCCAAGCTATCACTACAGCCAAAGTACAAAACTTACAGAAACCACCTTTGAACAATTCACTGTAAACTTGCCAAGGATATTCAATACACCATTTCTGATGGAAAGATTGTTGTTTACCATGCATCACTGTCTGTGGAAATATATAAATAGCTGATGAACTAAAGTGATAAGTGAGGTATTCATACTTCTCAGAATCATTGCGTGAGGTCCAATGGTTCTGCTTATGTCATAAGGACCTTCTTTTGGCATACTGCTACTCTGTTCTGTCACTATGTTATTGTTGCTCTTTTCATTGGACAAACTTTCCTGAACAGTCTCTCTGTTACTGCCTGCTGCAATGCCTGAATCTAAAAACACAAAAGCCATTGTTAATTTTGTCATGCATATGGGAAAATGAAATTAACAACAGGTCAATTCACGCAACCCCTCAAATTATTAAACATTTGAAAAATGGCTGACAGAAATCAAGGAACAGTTTCCCACCAAAGATAGAGGAGGTGAAAACAGTGTGGAGCATCAAGTATGCATGGGATAAGCATAGGGGAGTACAGGTAAATAGGCAGGGATAGGGGATAGTTGCTAGATGTCAGTTAGGGTCTGCAATGACAGAATAGGCAGGGAAGATCTGGGCAGACTTGTTGATGCAAGTGCTTTTTTTCCCCAAAAAAATTCTATGTTTCCATGTAAGGTAAGCAGTATTTGCAAAACCATTGGGGGGATTCAAACAAAGATGGGACATGCACAAGTGCATAGTAAGGGCAGGAGGGGTGGGAAGTGAAAACATTTAAGGGAGAAGGATGGTCATTAGGACCAGCTCAGGAAGATTAGGTATGGTGGGCAGACAGGACTGTTATTTTATCTATCCAAGGTAATTATATAGAGGATAATGTATGCCTCCCAGTTCATAACAAGCAAGTTAATTCATCGAGTGGTTGGCGTGGGGATCAAAAGAACCTCGAGAGTGCAGCTCGAGATGTTCTGTCGCCACACCAACCACAAGATGAATTCACTCACATGTTATGAACCAAGAGGCATATATTGTCTTATATAGCATATGGCCTCAAATGTCTGCATGTCTACAGCTGTCAACCATCAGTTTGAATTCACCACTAACTGTCAAAACTATGGATGAGGAGAGTGCATGACACAAGCTCATTGACAGAGCGCAAGACATGTTGTAATGCTGCAGTAGCTACATAGTGCAGCATAACAATGAAAAGTTAAGAGGCCACTACAGCCTAACAACACTATAGTCCTGATGGATTTCCATGCATAAGAACATTCTACCATACACTATAGTATGCTAATGGTTCTGTTGGAACCATAATCTTCTTTTGACACAAAGTTGCGCATGCAGTAAGTGCCAACAAAAATAACATGCTAGGCAACTTGACACCATTCAAAGTGCTACAGAAAACACAATTTGTGAAACAAAATACTAATACATTTGTACTAGTGATTACTAGAGAGAAATCTGAATGCAAGTTTTTTTATCAAATTAAATCAGTGATTTCCACATAACTGTTAACATGCTGAATAGCAGCCTCAGAATCTCAGAAGATGGCTCCAGTTTTCAGACAATGAGTTAAGGTTAAATATATGCTATTGGTCACTCACATGCTATCAAATGCAAAATGTAATCAATTATAAGAAAGGCACATGGTGTACTGCACATGGCATTTGGAAAATTGCCATTCTGTAAGTGAAGTGGAGGAAGGCAGATGATACAGAAAGAAGCGCACAGCGGAAAGTAAGAAAGAAAGAAAGAAAGAAAGAAAGAAAGAAAATAAATCAGGTAAAGCCATGTGGACCTACTGTGAGGGAACCTGTATTGACAGGCAAGGAGTAGGACAGCCTAGGCTGCTGTGTAGTGTGCCAATTGTACTGCTAGAATTAGCAGGTCCACAGTCAATCCTAGAAGAGTCCTACTCTGAAGATGAGGGTGGGGACAGTAATGATAAACCAGTCAATTTAATGTCATCCATGATATCAGTGTCTGCATGTGTGTGTGTGGGGGGGGGGGGTCAAATTGCTGTACTAAAAAAGAACAGAGCTCAACCATGACCAGAGAAACAAAGGGACTGAAGCCATCCGCAAAACATATTACTAACAGTTCCTGATCACTAAGGCATTAATACCTCAAATGATACAATTCACAGTAGAATGCGACTTGATTTCAAATCTTTCATGCAGTGTATCACAAAATGCTTTACAGGGCAATGAAAAAATATGAAAGAAAAACTAATACTTCTAGCACAACAGTGCAAAAACAAGGAGCAGAAAAGTCAGGGGGAGATATTCCTTATTGTTACAGTTATGTCAGGCAGGCATACAAGAGGTGCAGAACACAGTTTCAAGTGTCAGTCACAGTCTTTGATCCTTTCCTCCTTAAAGTGCAGTAAGACCTTAGCTTCTGGATCCAGACAAATGTGTGCATGTCATGTTTAGCTGACGCTTGTCTGAACATCTTTAGTGTAAAATCCAGAATCCAAAGTTTGAAAATGACATGCCACATTGAAGCCCATAGTTTAATCTTCAATATGGTTAATAAATAGACACTTAAGCATGCCAAGGAGTGCATTATTGTGGGATAGTGGCACTTCCTGTACTGGAAAAAAAAGTGAGGGTTTTATTTGGTTTTAATTTATCAGATCACTTTCACTGTAAAAGCTTGCCAATATCAGTTTCTCAATAGCACCCGTCTCCAAATATTTTTGGCACAGGAGGTCATTAAAACCCTTGTGCATGCACGTGTGATATCCAGACTGCACTACACTACTGTAACTCATAATATCCTGTGTGTACTATTCCACTACTTCAACTGATTCAAAATTGGAGTGCTAGGCTAATTTGTGATCTGCCTATAGTAAGCAAGTTCACAACTGGGAATTGAATCAAGCCCACCCACCCCCCAACTACTGTCATGGTGCTCTGCTACTGTGCTTTTATTCCACATGGTAAAATGGAATATTTCTAGGAGATGCATGCTACCACAGGCCCCCTCCTAAATACTGTCCTGTACTCTGCCACTAAGCCATCATGTCACATAGTAAGACATCAGACTTCTAGACAGAGAGGCTTGCTAACAACAGAAATCTTTTACAGCCCGTACTTTGAATCGCACATGCTTTTCAAATGGCAAGATGGTGACCATGTGAATGATGCTGGAGTTGTAGAGGAGCGTTACAGATTTAAATTTGATGAAATTAACTGTATCTTTGTACAGGAATACTACTCATGCCAATGGGGGAACAATATTAAGGTATATCCTCATATTGTCTCCAGATTCCCCGACCAATGATCACACAGATATGCTGTTACTGGGTTCTCTGATCAGCAATAATTTTACTAGTT
Source organism: Neoceratodus forsteri (assembly GCA_016271365.2). Taxonomy (NCBI): domain Eukaryota; kingdom Metazoa; phylum Chordata; order Ceratodontiformes; family Ceratodontidae; genus Neoceratodus; species Neoceratodus forsteri. Next base: position 126,021,382 of record CM028136.1, on the reverse strand, counting down.
ATAAGGAACAAATTTTACATCAAAACATCATGGTCCAAACATTCCATGCTCCTGACATTCGCTGTCATAATACATTGATTCCAGTTTCATTTCACACATACACATAATTATATGCATAATTATATAATTACATTTTTTATATTTTAACATTTTAACATGTTCCTTCTATCTTCTACCCCATGTATACACCTGGGACTGCTCTGTTCTCTTCCATTTCATCACCCGGTAATGGTGTACACTGATACCTGTCTTGAATTATTTGTATCTCTGTGGCCTTATGGATCCACCAGTCTCCCTTCCCCACCCTTCCCCCTTTATTACTTCTCTCCTTCCCCTCTTCTTTGGACCAGCTGACCACCTCAGCTGTCCCCTGCACCTCATTCTCCTCATATGCTGTGATTGTATACTGTTTTTTTATTATCTCCTTGCAAGATACCCACCAACTCTCTCTCTCTGCCATCCACCTTCGGCAGGCCTGGTATAGCTCTATGTGTCCAATTACCCCTGACTTCCCTGTAGGGTGGGTGGGGGGCAAATGTTCCAAGTAGCACAGTAAAAGGAGGGCTTCTTGGGTCCAGACTGCCTCTTTTAAACCCTCTTGCTCCACTCTCTCTCTCCTTCTTTCAGCTAATGGGCTTCCTGTCTCTCTTATTGCCAGGCCCTCCCCTTTAGTGAGGTCATTGATTACCTCAACATTCCTTGCTATGCCCTCCCACTTCTGAGTCAACCTGTCCCTCCCTTCCCCCTCCCCTCCTGCCTCCCTCCTCCTTCCTTCTCTTCCTTCCTTCCTTACTTTTCAATCCTTAATGAGCTACCCCCATTGGCCAGAGGACACTGAGACAACAGTGTTTGCCCCTTACTCAGGCAAACCTCATTGTATGAGTTTTATTGTGCTTATAGAAGAATCCTTCTATTTGATTTTTACCACAAATTTAGCAGTCCCTATTGCCCTAGCTGACTGAAGATTTAGCAATACTGAGTACCAGATGATCCTGAGTTGGTGATACTAGTGAACACTGGTGGATATTGGTGAATGACTTCCTGAGTTGCAGAAGAGGACCAGAGACAAATTTTAAGGATAATTCAGAGTTAAGTATTGAATGCTAGAAGCTGGAAGCCACAGAACAGTTGGTATTTGGGAGCTACTGAGATAATGCTGTTTACTAAAGCTTAACTGGAACAAGTTCATAGAGCCAAGGGTTCAATTACATTGGACTTGAGAGTGGTGGGCTCCTTGATCAGCAAGTTGCTTTTTAAATAGAACTGAATGTTGCTGATTGTTGAAGTGCTAGAAAAGGGCAATTTGTTTTTGAGTTTCTATGAGACCCAAAAAAGTCACGAGTCATTATGTAGGAGTAAAACTGATCTTTTGAACAGGCTCACTTGTGATTTTAATACTTTCTATATTTATAGAGTAGAGGCATATTTTAAGATATAGAATAAATGTTTGTTGTTTATAAAATATATTTATTTTACTATTTTGAATTACATGCCATCTGTGATCATCTGAACTCAACAGACCAATGAGTGCATACACACACTGATAGTTGTGATATTGTTTAACATACCTTCCCCTGTTCTGTTAAAAGATGCTCACTAGTTTAGCCAACATACACTCAGAACACGGAGAGTGCTGTCAGTAAAGAGCAAGCTATTACTAAAAACAAACTTGACTGTGATTATGTTTCATTATAGAATTCCAGTGTAAGTAAACTGTAAAAAAGTTGTCTTCACCTAGTTGTTTTGTCTTCTTCTCTTCTTTAGTAAATATGATAGTTCCCTCATATTTTAATGAACCAGCATTAAAACACAGCTGTTGTGTATTTTTAATAGGAACTGAAGGCACACTGATTTAACTTTGAAGTGTAATTGAATCTGCTCCAATCCAATAATATTCTGTGAGTGTATCTTCATAAGAATGTAAGTAACATATTCATACTGATGTTTGGTCATTTTTTTTCAAAAAAGGAAAAAAAAAATAACTGGCATTTATGCAGATTTCTGCACTAAATATAAACTGCTAAAAATGCTATTTTAGTTTCTCAGAGTTCTGTGACTTAGCAGTGATCTAATATTGACTCTGGGCCACCCCCCTCTTGAAGATCAATACTCACTGTTGTATCTTTTGAATTTTGCTATCAGCACGACTAACTGTGGCTCTGAGTGAGTGGACACTAGCAGCATGCAATTACTAGAGACAATTTTGAATGGAATTAATCTAGTGATCAGTGAATAACTTTGAAATATTTCTACTGCATTGTATCCTGATGATCAAACAAACAATCTGCCAGTGCTTAACATTTACTATCAGATAAGACCAAGATGATTTTATTGTGTTCTTTATGAACATTTATAAGTGGAAAGAACTGTGCATGGTGTACCTTGCACAAATGTGATGCCTTATTGATAATTATGTTTTGATCATGTAGTTATATTTGTTATTTTGTTTATATAATTAAGTATGGCACAAACCAAGAAACAATGGAAACTCAAGGATGATTTATCTCTTCCTCTGCCTATGAAGCAGAAATAAAAGGAAAAAAAATAACAACCAAAGAGGTGATAAACAGAAAGTAGATAACAAATGGACTAAAATATCCTCTCACTTAGGGAAAAAATAAACAGAGGTACAAACAGGAATCTAACAAAAAGACTCAGTGGCAAGAGATTGAGAGTACATACCTCAAGTCATAAATTTGACTCAGAAAATGTAAACTGGGAAAAGAGAAACCTGTTCCCATTAATGACATATATAATTTGTCTATCTAATTGAGAAAATCTCCAGAGTTATCAATTAATGAATCTAATTCTTTAGTTAATTCCTTAGGTAAGTCATCCATAGATCAAGCTTAATCAGACCTTAGGCTTTTAGATCTACATGCTCCACCACTTGTCAGATAATGAGAATGGAGAGACTCAGAAGATTAACTATAAAGGATAAATCTAAACAGGCAATACCTGATGTTATGATAGAATTAAAGAATAAAATTACTGGTCAAAAAGGAATTGATAGATCAAAGGAAATGGGGGCACCTTGGGATTAGTGTCAACAGGTGCCACACTCCTAAACCACACATTGGAATATCTAGAAAATCCTCAATGCTACATGGAAGTAATCAGAGCCAGCAACTTATTGCCCATCCTATCTTAGTGCAGACATTATTAACATTGAGGGTAATTAATATGTAGCTAATTAAATCTTGAATGAGCAATTAGTTATTATCTGGGATGATCTTGATACAACCAGAGAAGATCTAGCCATCAATGGTGGTAGAATGGATGCTATAAGATCAACTGACAATTCGCATTTGCCAAAGGTATCATTGTCTATAGCAATGGATGAATTGTAACTACATAAACCAGAGTTGAGGCCTGACTTCAGTTCAATAAAATTTGTAGAGGATGATAATTAAACAAAATTGAAAAATAACAGAAATCAAAAAAGAAAAAAAGAAAAGAAAAATAAGATAACTGACTTGAGTAAGGCTGAAACTACTGAAGAAATTCCAGATTTGGAGCCATTTGCAATCTTGTATTAATAAGTGAACTGACTGATACTATAACCAATGAGCACACCATAGAACCTAGCACCAATGCCCAGGAGGAGTTGCAAGGTGGGGAGATGTTAATGGCTACAAAGGATAAATTACTTTATTTAAAATCAAACCAGAAACAGTTTCTTACTTAAAGAACTAGGGATACTGGGGACAGCCCAGAAAAATTAAAAATTAGAGATGACCATCAGACAAGCAAGAGAAACAATGAAATGAGAGTCTACCTATATCTGATCCATTAATATGTAAACATACATGCAAGTAAAACAGATTTAACCAGCTTAAAGCTACGTGGCTTGAATCAGAAGAACCAAGAAACAGATGAGCTTTTAAAGAAGAAATAATTATGCTCTTTAAAACCGAAATGGATGTGACACTGGAAAAAGGGGCATCGTCGGAACTAAAAGGGAAAAGGAGGAACTCTTTATAGGATGTGTTAAAATAACTTGTGCAACTCTGAGACTTACTAATTATTACTGGAACAATGGCCATAAATAAAAGAAAATAAATCTCATTTTAACTCTCTAATATGAATCAAAACAATAATAAATAATACAGCTTTGGCATGGATAAAGCTAATGACACTCAATGGTCCAGATGTTCAGAGCCCTTGAAAATCCTGCAGTTGCATGAAAAAGCTTGCACAAGTGGGTTGCCACTTGCAAAGCTGTATTTTTTCCCACAGCTGCAGTAATTTAAAAGGTGGGGCCAGTTTACGACTGCATCCACAATTTCTGGCAGCTTGCTGCTGTTTTTTCCCCACAGTTGCAGGAAAATGTTATGGTGGAACCAGACATAACATTTCCCACAGGTGCAGTAGACTGAAAATACAAATCTTCACAGCTGAGGAGATTTTAGACCCCAACTGCAGTTGGGGTGTGGGACTTAGTCCCACTTCATTTTAAAACTGGCCCAATATATTTGGGTTGGACTGCCTTCCTTGGGAAAATGACAAAAGATTGATTGGCTTCATATGTAACTTACACAGACATTTCTTGCATATCTCTTTTGGAAATGATGTATTTTTGATAGCACAATGGAGAGAAAGGGGGACTGAGGGTAGTCAGGTCAATTTGGTAGTGAAAAATCAAATACTAATACTTAAGATATTAGCAAAAACATCTGTGATGGATGATATAGAAATATATGTAGTGGGAAACAAATGTGCTGTTAATACAGTATCCAACATAAATATAAATAAAGGGTGGGATATTCAAAAGGGTTGCATCATGCGCAACCCACCAATGTGCCCCGGTGCGATATTCAAAGGGACAAGTTATGCTGTGCAACTCCTGATGCATCGGGGTGCATAGGTAATGTATGTGGCGCAAGTGCGGGGGGTGTGCCCATGCATATGCGGTACATCCTGATATTCAGCCCAGGATGTGCAGCACACATGCTGGCACAACCCCACCTTGCACCACTCAGGGAGGTGCAAAGTTGTGCCTGGGAAAACCAGGAGCAAATCCTGGCCACCCACAATTGAGCTGCCATATTGCAGGGTGCAACATGGCAGCCACCAGCCATAGGTGGCCACTGGCCCACCCAGAACACTGTCCACTAGCCTCCTGCCCTGGGAGCATTGGGCCCCCCCCACCTAATCATGGGCATATGTAAATATTATCCCTGGTTGTCCAGTGGACCGCTCTCTATCGCCAGATCATGGGCATATGTTTTTTTTTTTTTGAAATTCAACTTTATTTATTTTAACAAAAATCATGAAACAGTGGGTACAATCAGAGTTGTGTATGAAAAGGCAAAAGGGAAACAGACCAAGTAACAACTTCTAGGGATAAATAAAAGAAAAAGAAACCCATACAACCCTCTTTAATAACTCCAACCCACCTCCAACCCCGAACCCCTCACCCACCAACCCCCTTCCATGATACAACCCTTTACAACATTTATGAATCTATAACATTATAATAGCAGAACTATCTATGTTGTTACTCACCCTACCCCCGCCGGGTGTGCGTTACAACTGTAGGCTAGGACATATTGTCAGGACAGAATTGAAATCATAGATTAGACTTGAAAATTGGAGACAAATGGAGTAAAGGGAGAAATGGGAGCAGTATTGGATATCAGGGCTCGAACCAAGAGGTCAGTGGTGCAGATAGAGCGCATATAACTTATCCCATTTTTTGTGAAATAGATCTATACGGTTACGAGAGCTAGCAGTGAGTCTCTCCATGTTAAAGTAGATTGATAGATCTTTTATCCATTCAGTGTAGGTTAAGGTTAATTGATCAGTCCAATGTTTGAGGACTAGCCTTTTGACTACTATCGAGATTAAGGCAATATGATATCTACGTTCCTGGCAGTCTATGGTGGATTAATTGCCTAGAATGCAAGTATTGGCCATGAAAAGGTTAGTGAGGCCTAAATGCGGATCTAAATTATCTTGAATAGAACACCACAAGGGGGGCTACCTTGCTGCATTGCCAGAAAATATGGAGCAAGTTACCCTCAGCTAGTGAACATCTAGAGCAAGTGGGAAGGGAAAGTTTGTTAAGGCGGAACAATTTGACTGGGGTGTAATACATATTGTTTAGTATGTAGTATTGGGTAAGTTTGAATCTGTCTTGGGTATGGTATTTGTGCAGGTCCTTCCATAGATGGGTCCAATTGGGTGTGGAGTCCGGCAGCAGAGAGAGCCAAATGCTAGAGCCCTTGAGCAGGTTCGGGGAATTTATGGTCCAGCAGGTAGGAGTATATTAATGAAATGGCGTGGGGTCTGGGAGCGAGAGTATCAATTTGAGAAAGGAAGGGTTTGATCTTTGATTCACGAGAGCTTGGTCCAAACTCAACATTAATGAGATGTCTCAGTTGGTATATCTTGAAAATCTTATTATTAGGTATATCAAATTTAGCTAATATGCCCGGAGACAAGAGGAGGGAACCTTGAACATAAAAGTTCTCTAATGTAGTTTCATTGACCTGTGGGAGCCAGTCTGGGGCAATCAATGAGCTGCCCAGTCTAATATTGGGGTTGAGAATAAGGGGTTGTGCTAGGTCTTTTTTGGGTGAGATTTTGAGGAAGTAGAGACATTGAGAGAGGGTTTTAAGAGATGTAATAATAGTTGGGTTAGAAATCCAACATGTGAGCACCGAAATAGGAGTGAAAAATATTGATTGGGGACCTATTTTGGCTTCTGAGAGAATTTGCCTCTCGATCTGAAGCCAGAGCGGGGGAGGAACCTCATTTAAAGCTGAGTACCACCTACCTAGCTTGGAAAGGTGGGCAGCCCAATGGTAAAATATTAGATTGGGGAGACAAAAGCCACCCTTGTCTTTAGGGAGGGATAATTTAAGGAAGGAGCATCTGACTGCTTTGTCCCGCCAGATAAATTGTGCGAAGATTGTGTGAAATTGGCGTAGGTAAGAAAGCGGTAGCCAGAGACCTAGTAAGTTGAGAGGGTAAAAAATGCGGGGAAGGATGTTCATCTTGATGATGTTGATCCTGCCCCAGAGAGAGATGAGGAGATTAGACCATCTTTGCAAGTCATGCTTGATGTTGGCCTTGAGGTCGTCTAAGTTGAGCTTCTTAAGCAGAGAAGAATCTGAGGTGAAGTGAATACCCAGGTATTTGATTGATTTAGGGGACCATCTCATACCAAACTTCATGAGATCGTGTTTATGCGTGAAGGGGTTCAGTGAAAATATTTCCGACTTTGGAACATTCAATTTATAGTGAGAGAGGCGGGCGTATTAGGTTATGATTTGAAGTGCATGACCTAGTGATGTGGCAGGATAGGCAACATGGAGCAAGATATCGTCTGCATAAACGGATAGGACCAACTCCTGCTGTTGTATCAAACAGCCTTGGATGGATGGGGAGCCCTTGAGCTTGAGAAGAAGAGGCTCGAGATATAGATTAAACAGAAAAGGTGAAAGCGGACAACCTTGTCTGGTACCAGTGTGAAGGTGGAAGACTGCGGAAAAAACGCCATTGCAGTAGATCCTGGCTGAAGGGAACCTGTATAAGACCTGGATCCACTTGAGGAAGAGGGGTGGAAAGCCTATTTTGGCCAGAGTTGCCCAGAGAAAAGTCCAGTTGACTCTGTCAAATGCTTTCTTTGTGTCCAAGGAGATCAGGGCCATAGGGGTGTGGGATAGTTGGGCAGCATGAGAGATATGAGAGAGGGTTCTGAGGTGGTCTGCTGGGGAATGGGATTGAACAAACCCAACTTGTTCTGGGCTGAGGAGATGGATCCAGATCTTTTTGATCCTCTTGGCCAAAATCTTAGAAAGGATCTTCATGTCACAATTCAGGAGAGAGATGGGGCGGTAGTTCGCTGGGTCTTTTGGTGACTTATCGGGCTTAAGGATTAAAACAATAATAGCCTCCAGTAGAGTGGGGTCCATAGTCTCGGCATTAAGCATGTAACTATATAACTTAAGTAGTAGTGGGGTGAGTTCTTTAGAAAAAGTTTTGTAAAAGTTTTGGGGTAACCATCCGGGCCCGGTGCTTTGTCCAGAGCGATAGAAGAGATAGCGTCTTCTATTTCAGAGAGGGTGATGGGAGAAGTCAGGGTGTTTTGGTGGAGTGTTGAAAGTTGGGGAAGGTTGAGATCTGCAAGATAAGAATCTATGTCTAGAAGAGACACAGGGGGAGAGGGATTTCTATAAAGATTGCTATAAAAGTCTTTAAAAATCTGTGTGATTTCTCTAGGGGATGTTTTAATTAGGCACTCGGGAGACTGCAACGCCGGAATTAGTCTAGAGCTCTCTATCATATGTAATCTTAAGGCCAAAAGCCTGCCGGCCTTTTCACCTTGCTCAATATACTTAGATTGAGTTTTTACTATGCTATATTCAGCTTTCTCCTTAAGTAAGTCAGCATATTCGTTTTTTGCTGTTAGGAGGGCTTCAAGAGATGTTAGGGGAGAGGAGGGGGAGTAAAAGCTTTTCATTTCCTTGATCTTGGTCAATAATAGGGAGGCACGAGCCTGTCTAGTTTTTTTTCTTGCCGAGGCCAACTTGATTAATTCGCCTCTGAGATAGCACTTCAGGTAGCACCAGATGATATCAAATCTCGGGTTGGAGTTACTATTGATCTCGAGAAAATTAGAGATAAGGGTTTTTATGTGGGCAATGGTCTGGGGCTCTTTAAGTAGCTGAGTGTTGAGTTTCCAGACTGTGTCACGTTGAAAATTGGAATCTGGGGAGATCCTCGCCCAAACTATGGCATGGTCAGAGAGCACGATCGGTTCAATACTGGTCTGGAGAAGGCCAGGGAGAAGGGAGAAGGGGCTACTAACCAAGATGTAGTCTATTCTGGACCAGGAGTGATGAACTTGGGAAAAGAAGGAGAAAGACCGCAAGGAAGGATTAGTGAGACGCCAAGGGTCACATAACCCTAGTAATTGCATAAAGTCTGCTAAAGATCTTTGGACCAGTATGATTGAGTGGTGAGAATCTGGAGATCTGTCTAGAGTATGGGAAGGCGGGACATTCCAGTCCCCTCCTAGGATAAGTTGTGAGGGAAGGAGGGCACTTACCTTGACAGCCAGAGCCATAAAAAATTCAGAGCTCCCACCTACTGGACCATAAACTGAACCAAGGACTACCTTACAGTTGTTGAGGGAGCCTTTGACTAGAACGTATCTACCGACTGGATCAGTCACAGTCTCTTCTGCCAGGAACGTAACATAATTTTTAATAAGGATGGCTATGCCCCTACTGGATCCTGATCCACTTGCCGTGAAAACTTGGGAGAAGCCGGATCTGATCAGCCATTTTTCCTCATTTTTAAGTAAGTGGGTTTCCTGTAGCATAAGTATATCAACCTTGACTAATTCACAGTGGCTAAACACCTGAGTCCTCTTGGTTCTTTCCCTGAGCCCACGTACATTCCAAGTGGCTAGTTTAACTGAGTTCATAGCCATTTCAAACACAGTAATATAAGCAGACAGACAGTATAACTCCTGACAATAACTTGAGAAAAATCGCACACTGTTATCCCCAAACCCAAACCGGCTGTAAACTGCCAGGTATCTGATATAGAATACTGGTGCATAGCGAACCAACAGTACAAATTGAAGTTAGGATAAAGCTTCAAAAGTAGCAGGCAGTCCAGCCTCCCCGAACCCCCCCCTAAGTCCCCCAAATAAACCTAACAAACTATATACACCCTGGTGCCAGGCGTAATCGGAGAGGAAGTGGGAAAAATCGTGATAAGAGCCTAAAGCCCAGGACCCAATGGAAAACCCCATGGCTATCCTATCCCGATGACCAATCTTGATAAGGGTTCTCAGGGGACATGGGTACATAGTGAAGGCAGACACCTGCCAACCAGAATTGACCAAAGAGCCCCCAACAGAGGAATCAGGGTTTCCATATCCCCCCTCTATTAGCTCGTGAGGAAACCTTCTGCAGCCCCAGGTGTCTCCAGGAACCCCCCCATCAGCCCCATTCAAATGGGCCCAAACAGTCAATGGAGCTAGGAACCATTGGGTGCCACAGGAATGGCAGGGAAAATACTTCTATAGGGGAGATCTCTGTAGGGAGTGGCGTCAAATCCGTTGCGGAGGGAAAAACAAAAGGTGGACTTGCCCCATTGTGATGGCGGCCACGGGCGACGGGAGGGTAACAGCATGCAGAGAGAGAGTGGAAGAGCAGATTTGCGAGGCCGATTTTGGAATTGTTTCCCCAGGGGCTGATTATGTGGTAGGACCAGAACGGTCTGCCACCAAATCAGACAGGTAAAACACTGGAGCCGCCTTCCTGTGGTTCCGGGACAGTTACAAGGACCAGAGATACCACGGCCTACCCTGACCAACGCCAAAGTCGCCGGGTACCCCCACCTCCCGGAGCGCTGGATAGACGCCAAATTAGAGGTAACTGAGGCTTATAAGCCAAGAATCCAGGTGAAAGCAAGGCATAGGCAACAAGACTGAACACTAAGTGTGTGATAAGTCAGTCAATTTGGTTTAAATAGGTTAGGCAGTTTAGAACTCAAGTCCTTGATGGCAGGATCAGGCAAGTCGTAGGTCGCAGAGGTACCATCAATTGTAACCTTAAGGGTGGTGGGGTACAGCATCCTGAAGGGAATACCCACCGCGATAAGCTTCTGCACTATGGGGTGAAATGCCATCCTCTTCTGTCTGGTCTCCACAGGAAGGTCTTGGGCAATATGGAGTTTCGCAGGGCCCCACATAATCGCTTGAAGTTCATGAGCTTTCGTAAGGACATGTTTTTCCACATAGCTGAGGAATTTGATAATCATTGGCCGGGGGGAGGGAAGAGTCTGGTGGGGGCCTTGGCCTCAGAGATCTGTGGGCTCTTTCTAGATGATACTGAGGATTTAGAGGCGATGGGCCAACGATCTTTACCAAGAATTTCTGGAGGAAGGCAATAGGGTCGGCGCCTTCTTCAAGCTTGGGTAGGCCCAGGATTAAAAGGTTGTTGCGCCTACTGCGACCCTCCAGGTCTTCAGTTTTAAGTTGTAGTTTCTTCAATTGCTGCTTTAAGGTAGTGATTTCAGGTTCGGTTGTGCTTCTCCATTGCTCCTGAGAATGGATTCTGGCTTCAGAGTCAGTTACCCTTGTTGTGAGAGAAGAGAGATCTCCCCCGGATCGATTTTAGCTCTCTGGTGATATCTTGCAATACCTCTCTCAGTGGTGCAATTTCTTGTAAAAATTTCTTCTGTGAGAGGGTTTGCCGAGGGAGCAGCACCACCGGTTTTATCCAGATTGTTGCCGAGCTGATTCCTAGCTTTTTTAGGTAGTTTCTCTGGTATGGTAGGAGGTGTATGCGGCATCGTGGCCTGTTTCTTCTCTGCCTCCATCCTTCCTTACGATATTAGGATGTAATGAGAAAACACCCGGGGGCCAATAAGCAGAGAATACTGAATTATCTGAAGTAGAAATTATTAAGATTGGTCATCTAGGATCGCTGTATATAGAAGATAAGGCTGATGGGTGGTGGGAGCTCCAAGATAGTGCAGCCGATCAGAAAGCTAGCATCACGTGGCCTGGGCATATGTTAAAATTATCCATCTATCACCCGATGGCGGGCGGAAATCACAAACACACCCCTGGTGGTCCAGTGGTACCCCCCCTCCACCCACCCACTGTGGTCCCCCACCACCCAGCACCCCCCCATCAGCAGTGGGCAGTGGCACCCCACCCACATGCTGCCAGCACGCCACCGACTGACAGCGTACAGTACTGTCAGTATGCCTATTGGTCCACTGCATGGGCCAATGGGCATACAGACCATACTGTACTACACAGGCCCGATATGTGAATGAATGCATCAGTCGGGCTGCTGGATGGCAGGCAGGTGGGGTGCTGCTGCCCACCACTGACTGGGGGTGTTGGGTGGCAGGTAACCACAGTGGGAGGGTGGGGAAGGGGGACCACTGGACCACCAGGGGTGCATTTGCAATTTCCACCGATGATCGGGCACTGGGGGGTTCCACTGGACAACCAGGGATCATTTTAACATATGTCCATGATCGGGTGATAGAGAGCGGTCCACTGGACCACCAGGGAAAATTTTAACATATGCCCACGATCAGGCGTACGTGTACAGGGTCTGCCAAGGTCCTGCAGGGCGTCAGTCCCCGATGGCTAGAGCCTGGCAGGGCACCATGCGCAAGTCACCGGAGATCAGTGCACCGCATGCACATGGAGCCATAATGACATGCTAATGTCCCCATTTGTGCCTTGTACGCATAATGGCCTCATTTGCATGCCCAGTACTGAATATCGCGGTTGATGCACCTAGTGCAACTGCACTTGTGCTGGTGCATCCCCCAGCTCCCCTCCTGCCACTTGCACTGGCGTAGTGCCACTGCACCGTGTGCAGTGCATGTGCCCTCAGTGCCATATTCAATGGTGCTGAGCCATGGTGCAGCGCCGTTGAATATCGCATGGTCAATGCCCTGGCACAGCCCAGTTGCACTGCACCCAGGCTTGCACTCCTACCTGGCGCAGTCTGAATATCCCACCCTAAGACTACATTCTGCCCAGTTCATGGTTCCAAATAGAGCATAATCTGTCCATTCATAGGGCAACCACTAGTATTTTCTGGTCATTCCAAAAACAGTCCTATATGATATTTTTATAACACTTGAAACTACATTTTGAAAGCTGTAACCTTTGAACAGTTAATAACGTTCTCCTGTGATACTACCTGCATACACATGCTGATATAATGTGATAAAAATGACAGGACTTTAAAAATGCAGGAAACCATTTTATGTTTTTTAATATCAATATGAAACATCTGTTTTTTTCATATTGATATATGGTCACTGTGGTGATACGTTAATGATATAACTACTTGGCCTACTCCAAACTTTTTTAAAAAAAATCTCTAGACCTAATGGTTCAAACGTTATCACATTTTAAAGAAAATATATTTTGCAATGTTAACCTCTAGAACTGTTTGAGCTAAAGACATCATTTTTTTTTATGAAAGATTTGGGCCCAGCTGGTAAGAAATGATGTCATTATTATATCGTATTTGTAACAGTAGTAGTTATGTTATTGATCTTAAAACAGGCAGTTTTCTCTAACTATATCAATTATACATATTTACATCAGAAAACTTTTTTTGGTAAAATAAATGTTATCAATATACTTTGATAACAATAACATACATTGATTTTTTTTTCTTTTAATATCAACATGGAACATTTCATGACAGTTTTAAAAAATAAAATAAAACTAAAATGCACTATTTTGAATTTTGGTATTAGTCTCCATAATGTAATTGGTATCTACATAAGTGTAATACCTATACGAATTCATCTTATGCCTTTAATCGCATGACTAACATTTCACTCTCCTCATCAGCAGTACTGATTCTTCATTGTCTTTGCAGTGTTGGGCTGTGAAAGCATCAGAAGGTAAGTATTAATGGGTATTTACTCCTAGCAGGGTGTCAGTGACTAAATCAAAATAAGGACTGATGTTGGAAATATTAATAACTGAAATGGTGATATCTATTTTGACTCACTATATGAATTTGAACATTCAGCCCCCTCTTGATCATATATGTTATGTTTGAGTATGTTTATTTATTATTATTATTAAGTGTTTGTATGTTTTATGTCTAATTTTATGTGAATCTCTGCACTTTATGAACCTGGAACTTCACTGAAAATGAGCTTTGCTCAATGGAATGTCTACTACCACTTGAAGTATTGTGGGTTTAATTATAAAATTTAACTTTCTTTGTCAACAAAGTCACTATCATGTTATTTCAGGAGATGTGGCATGGTATCTCTGTTATCTACTATGAATTCTTTTATGTCCCTCCAAGAAACTATATGAAATCTAGAAGGGTGTCTGGTGGTCAACCATGTTGATTTAAGGTTGGTACCTCACTTAGCCTAAGTAGCATGGGAATGCTGTTATGTGCCTAATAATGTGGGATATTATATATATATATATATATATATATATATATATAATTCTGATTAATGGTACATTTTACCACATACCTCAAAGTATTTTAAAGTAGAAATCTGGGATAGTTTGAGAGAAGCAACTGAAGATCCCCATGCTGTATATTGCAATATTAATATACTCTTTTGATGAGATTTTAATGCTAGAATAGGTCTATACAATAGTTTAGCTGATGACATCATTGCAAATTTTCTATCTGAGAATGTATGCAAATTACCTAGACATTCAACAGAAAAAAAAAGCTAATTGCCTAGACATTGAGCAGATAAACAAGTAATTATTGTGGGTTATAATCTTATTAATATAATGGACTACGGTAATTTGTACCCTGTGAATGAGTGTCTAGACTGTGATGCAGAGGGACCACAAACTTGTTTCTCTTCAACATTCAGAGAGAGTATCGAACTGACAGGACAACATTCTTTCTGCACAATTTCCTGTTTTTTGCTAAATTTACTTTTCATTTATCATTCCAACTTTACCGCCAGACTGCCAGTCAAGTGAGTTGCCAACTTAAAAAAATAACTGAATTATTTTAAGTCCCTGACAGGATTCCAACTGTGTCTCTTGCAGAAAATATAATATACTGTATGCCTACCTGGATTCATACTGCTTATCCTTTGCCTACTATGTGAACATACATTTCATGTGCAACTGAGCTTCAGGAAGGTGAATTGCAGGTCCTGTGGTATAGAGTAAATTCATATTCAGCAAAGCAGGCAACATGGTTTCTAGTCATAGCAGGGGTTTATACATTGCAAGCGATGAAAAGGTTGAAGTATTCCTGACAGTAAAATTTCTCGTCACCTTGATTAGCTCACCTGAAAACACAAACTTAGTAAAGGTGATATGAACTTTTCCTGAAAAGACAACATTATACCCGAACAAAAGTTTGTTCTTTGCTAAATTTACATCTCATATAATTTGCTATTTTAACTCAACACTACCATGGATTGCCACTCAAGTGAGTTTCCATCTTTCAAAAAACTGGAAAAATGTTAAGTGACTGTCAGGATCCAAACTGTGTCTTGCAGAAAATACAATATACTGGGTACCTACCTCAGTTTGAACTACTGATCATTTGCCAGCTAAGCAAACACACACTTAGTGTGCCACTGAGCCACAGGGAAGAGAATTACAGTTCCTGTGGAATACGGGTTAAGTCCCAACCAGCACAGCAGGGGACTGGGATTCTAATCCCAACAGGAGTCTACAAATTACAAGCTGTGGAAAAACTGAATTAGTCATGTTGCCAGAACCTTATCAATGACATCAGCAATGATATCTAACAATTTCTTTTATAATACATAAATTGTAGTGAGAAAGAAACAGTGGGCCATTCTGGGAACCAAACCCAATCTTATGAAAGTCTGAAACACTACACCAATACCCAAAATCCTTATTGCTGACATCATCAGTTATATCATGCAGTCGAGTAACTCAGAATGAATGCATCCCTAAACCCAACTAAATGCAAAAAAGATCATGCATGACAATGAGAGGTGATTCACAACTCATGCCTGATCTGGCACCTAAACATGACAAACACAAAAATATTACGTTATTAAAACAAAAAAAAAGAAATCACTGACCCCAAATCTCTAACTACATATTGAATTCTTATTGTGTTTGGCATCTGGCTATCTCTCCAAACCACACATATCCACTTTAAAGCCTCAACTCTAGTACAATGCAATATGGGTATGCACATTATTGTATAGTGGTTGGGGACTTCAATGGAATCAGAATTTAATACTGAGTGGCCATAAATTCATCATTCCAAGGAGAGTGCCTGTGGCTTAGCATGACTTTAGGAATTCTCAGTGCTTAGTAGCTCTTGAATATAGACTTCATTTTAACAGCTTTTATATGGGTAGCACTGTTGGAATGACACCAAATGTGTTTTGAGAGTTAAAAAATCATTCTTACATATCAATATTTTAACCTTTTTTATAATATAAGCAATAACACTCATCAGGGCACATGCTAAACATATTGTTCAGTTTACGGCAATGGATCATAAAATCTTTTACCTCTTATCCTCCTTTAAAGAGATGAATGTGTCAGCCTTCTTGATCTCTGAAAACATGTTCTGGATGTTTTTTGGAGTTGTATTAAAATCATGGGTGACCACATGACTCTCAATCTCTGCAATCTTAGACCAGACGAAGTGTTACTGACTTCCGTGTGAGGGAGGAAGGCAGGTCATTAGGCACAAAAAGTGGGTTTGGCCCATTTGCCAATGGCAAGTTGATGACTTCTTGGATTCCTCACTCCCAGATTTGATTTTGTTGAAGAAGATCTGCTGAGTGAGTGAATCCACAGGGATGAATGGGATAGTACATGAAGGAGTTCTGTGGATATCTAGTGGTACAAATATTTGAGGAGAGGATAGAGTGGAGGGTAAGCAGGAGCCTGACCTTGAGAGCAGAAAAGAGGACTGAAAAAATGAAATCTATTTTTCACCTTGAGGCAACTGATTCAAATCAAGTCCAGGTTGGATGCAACAAAAAGCTGTTGTTAGCTAACAGCTGCTTACTTCCCCATAGGAAGGGGTTGTATGCAGTAGGTCTCACTCCAGCTCTGAGTACACTGGTAGGCAGATAGCAAAAACTACTATCACAGTATACATTAATTGACACCCTTGAGGGAAGTTTCACATTACTGGCAAAATGCCTGAATGATCATCTATCCCAATCTACTTTCTTACTTACAACAGATGGTCATTTCAGGGCAGAACTTGTCACATTGGTTGAGCAGTGTGGGAGAGCTTGCAAACTGGCTACCCATACTTACCTGCCACCTGAATAGCTACAGTAGTTCAGTCTTATTTCTGCCTTTCAGAACAATAACATCTCATTATGACATTTTTAAAAAGTTAAAAAAATATATTTTATTGAAGTTAATACTGAATGATACCAGCATAACCAGTGATTGCACCACTCAATAAAAGTGTTGCTGAGCAACTCTACTAGCAGTTAGCAAAAATCCAAACAAACAAACAAACAAAAAAAAAAAACTAAGTCTCTGCCAATTTTGTTCTGATATGCAGGAAAGCAAAAAGTAGAACAATTAAGTGGCATAATGATTTTACACTAATGAGTCATGCATCATTTCTTACTGTTCGCGACACAGCTATGTAAATAGTATACTGTTGCAATATACAATATAGAGTAGATTAGTTCCCTTGCAGGTCTTCTTCTCAGTTTGAAAAAAAAAATCAAACTTGTGGTACAATCCACATTAATAATGAAGGCAGAAATTGCAAAACTCTATACATTTAGAATGGATAAGAGTTAGGTATAATACTTCATAGACTTTTTCATCTTATAGTTGTAATCCCTCTGATCTGAAGAGGGCCAGCTTCTGAGAGTGGTGAGGGGACAGGGGAAGAGTGTTGTAAGGAGCAATACTGGACTGCTAACTTCTTTTAATTTCCTGCAAAACAGCATGTTGAAAAACTTTGTTGGGGGCTGGGGTTTTATGTTGTCAAGAGAAAAATGTTATAGACAGCTGAAGGGAGATATGTGCTACATACAATATCATGTTTCTAGCAGTTGAGTGTTTAACATCTACAGGTCTTAGTGACAAACATCAAAAAATCTGGCACTCACCACCTCTCAGTAACAGACACCATAAAGCTACACAGGCTACACTTTAAAACAAGTTTATTACAGCAGCAAACAACTGCCTGCCTGATGCGTTCTGGACATAATAGCCCTTTATCAAAGGCTTAGTGACCACTATTGTGTGTGACAGTGAAGAAGGAGGATGATGTCTGCAGAGTGTCTACAGGTATGCATGGAACTCTGCTCATTGTAGACTCCACAAAAAGTAAGATCCTGCTTCCTCCCATTGAAGGAAACAGCTACTCTCCATTTGTCAGTGGGAATCAACAGTAAACAGGTTACAGCTAGGACCTGACATTGCAGGCTCCTAGCTAAACCCTATCTAGGGTACTCTAATAAAGAGGTTCTTGTGGGCACTTGGAAAAATCCTACTGAAAGATGTTCAGGAGGGGTACAGCTAAATCTGTTGCTGTCTAGAGTACTATACCTGAAGAGTAAAATAGTTCACTTAAGGGGGGGGGAATGAGAAACCCAGGATGTTGGCAGGATAATCAGTGGTGGGAGGGAGCCTAGCGTACTGCAATGGCTGTGGGGTAGCCAGTTTCAGAGAAATGATGAGGAATACATGGTGCTTACCATTGTGCAGTAGATTTGCAGTGTTGTCAGTGGCACTAGATGCAGTAAATGCTAAGTTAGACCACCTCCACAACAGGGACCTGTGGAGGCTGGAGCAGGCATCTGCTACCCCACTTCTGCAATTCATACCAGACATCTGAGCTGGGGGAAGAGAGCAGTCAGTTGGGGAGAAAGGAGAAGGGGGATTCCTATAGGAGTGGTGAAACTCCACATATAGTAATAGGGAATCATTTTGCTCCCTGGAGCAACACAGTTCATCCAGTATCTTCACATAGGGAGATGGCACTTGTTACCTTACTGTCATCCAGGACTGTCACCAGAGGGGCACCTGGGATGAAACTGGTGTCCAATGGCAGGAAGAAGACAAGGAAGCTGCTAAGTAGTGGGGACTTTATCAAAGGGAAGATGGCAAGAGTAATGTGTTCAGGGGACATGGGGAGTATGGTTGTCAAGTGCCTCCCAATGGCATCAGCGGGGGAGATATGCATAGAAATAAAAGAAGTGTTATGTGGATTGGAAGGGTAGGGGATGGATGGAACTGTCTACTTGGGAAAAACAATCTACCATGCAGCCCTTTGCAAGTGGCAAAGGATGGATATAGGGAGCTGACTCTGACCTCAGATACTTCTTCTAATGTTCTGTCGGTGTCATTCAGGGGAAAGGATTGGGTTCTCCTTATCACTTACTTATACCAATGGAATAAAATAAACAATTTATAGAGGTTTCATGGATGCAATCTAAATAGAGAAGGGGCAGCTATCATTGGAGCTAGACTGAAAATAACTATTTCTAATATCTTAAACTAACTATGAAGAGTGCTTGGGACATGTCTCAAATGCAGAACCGAGTGAGAATAGTGTACAAACTTCAGTTATAATTCACAAACAAAACAAAATAACATCAAAAAGCAGGCCATTAATAGGAATTGTATCTCATTAAATGCAAGAAATCTAGAAATAAAATGAATGAGTCACCGATCAGCAAAAAATACAATATGATTTACAGTAGCTGATATTACAGGAATAAGATGGGCACCAGATGATACTTTGGTTATGAATATAGATGCATACATGCTGTAAAGAAATGACAGAGAAGGCAAGAAAGGAGGAGGAGTTACCATTGATGTCAAGGATAATATAGTCTATAGAACTGTTAATAACATCAAAGACATGATGGAGCTATAGAATTATTCTGGATCAGATTAGGAATACCAGGGCACAAAGTTATGGGGAACTTGTCATAGTATAGATCATCAGAATTTAATGCAGGCAGAGAAATGCAAATAAGGTAAGAAATCGATATACTGTACAGAAGCATATACAACGTAAGACATTGTCCTCCTACATGACCTAAATTTAAGGGAAATAAATTGGTCAAGTAACAGAGGCAGTGCAGCAATATCAAATTCCTCAGTACAATAAATGACAACAATTTAGAACAATATTTGGTGCAACCCATTAGGGAGTATGCCTTCTTACATACTCTGTTCACAGTGAAGTCCCAGCACCCAAGTTACCCCAAATGCTGCACAGTCCAAAAGATACTGCAAACTTGTTTAAAGCAACATAAAAAAGAGCAGCATCCCAAACTAATCCAGGTGGCCCATGGGAGCTTTTGGAACTTGAGTTTTTGAACAGATTGTATATTGATCTGGGACAACTGGGTCTGGGGAGTGACCCTCTTTCAGTTGTATTCTCAGTCTTGGATATCGTACTCTGTAAACCCAGAGGATACCTTGTCCAGTTGTTGAAGTACTGATTCCTTTTGGCAACAGTGATCACATCATGATTTACTTAAAAATAGACCATGTTGATAGGATCAAAGAGATGGGGGCCACAACATAAAGCATTTCATAAAAGCAAACTTCAAAGAGTTGAGACAGACTTAGGATGGTATTAGAAAGTTGAATTTAAGGAAGTAAGTATAACACAAAAATGGGCTAAATAAACTGGAATGTATGGAATTAATTTATTTTATTCTTATCTTCAAGAAATATGAGAAATAAAAACATGGCAAACACATTTGGTTAACTAAAAGAGTTAAAAAATAAATCAAAGTGAAACAGAAACTTTCAAACAGCTCACAAATTCAGGCTGTGATAAATGAGAGACTCATTTAAAACAATGCTAAATGACTATAAGAAAGGGAAGGGAATAAACATGAAAAGAAAGGCATCAAAGAAAAGGTTGCCTTAGACACAGGACCATCATTACAGCCATAGTGCTTCTGCTTGTGATGCTGGTGATCCTGGTTCAGGAACAAGCCCAAGTCATCTGAACACCAGCCAAGGGAGAAGGATCAAGCATCCTAGAAGACACTATCCTCCTGGGTAAGGGTGGGACAGCAGTCTTCACTTCTCTACCATCTCTTTAGTGAGCACAGGTGGCAGTGTAAGCTGGAGCTGTGGATTACAGAGGAAGGACATTGACCTGTACAGACATGTGCAGTCACACATATGCATGCATGCACATCTTTGAGGCCCATAGTTGATGTCTTGGGGTGGAGCAAAACAGGGAGACAAAATAGATGTGTCGGATGATACCACCTCCCCACATCAGGTCTTCACCCCTGACCATGACTCCTTCTGTCAACAAAGCTATAATTCCATTGGGGGAACCATCAACCCCCAGACAGCCTCACCTCATGGTGGTAAACCAGGGAGGACCAGGCAGCTGGAAGGTAAATCCTGAAGAAGGTGGATGATGGAGCTGGGTGTGGAGGGTCAGACCAAACTTGGGATGAAAGAGATGTTGAGGTATAGTAAATTAATGAAAAGAAGACTGTTGTGGACTCAGTAAATAACTAAAAAAACATTTATAAACACACTAAATCTATCAGACAAACACATAAAAATGTCAGACCAATTATAGATGGTAACACTACTCATAGAAATGAAGGAGAGGCAGCAAATGCACTTAACAGTTGTTTTTGCTCAGTGCTTTAGACCTAATATTTATTTATTTATTTGAAGTTTATTAACTGGATAAGCTCACTGAGACAGACTCCCTTTTTCAGGTGTGACCCCGGGGTAAAAGCTGGAAGAGAATATGTACAGTGAGTAACAGTTATACATAGTAGTGTACAGTAGTAGTATAATAATAACCAGCTCTGCCTTCTTCCCATAGGGAAACCGTGGTGTAATTTGCCATTATAAGGGAGCGTTTATAATGGCAAACATGTGCATGGTTTCCCTCACTCAGTGCATGCACCCACCACAGCCCATCACTTCCTGACAGCGCAGCTTGCACTCTCGGAGAAAAGTCAACTGCCGTCCGACCCAGTAACTCGGTGGTAAGTTATATTATTTTTTAAGAAGTCTGGGCAAATTAAACAGTAAGGGGGACAAATGGATATCTTTTAAGATGTTAAACCCACATGCATGGTCAACAAAGGAAAACGGAGAGTGGCATCCCTCGGCCAGAACCTCTGTTGTTTTATGTAATTGTTGAGGTGAAAAACGCAAACCCAGCAATTATATGAATTAAAAAAATGGGTCAGGGTGTATAAACTCAAAGTTTACACACACCCTTGGGGTTAGATGCTTTTGATAAACCCCTCGAGCTTCACTCTTGGGGTTTATGTAGCATCTAACCCTTGGGGAGTGTGTAAACTTCTTGTTACACACCCGACCCATACTTTATTCTATATGTTATACATAGTTGTGTAGAGTAGTAGTGCAGTTGCACATAGTACTGTACAAGGATAAAGTACAACAAATTACAGGGAATAATTAACAAAGTACATAAAATAAATATACATTAGTTGATAATCAAGTGTTGAGATTGCAGCATGCCAGTACAAGGAAAAAAAGCATGACTTGGCCCTAACTTACCAAACATATAGATACCAAACACAGAAATTCAAACAGCGGCAGACAGTGCAAGGAGAAGCAAGTCCACACCGAGGTGAAGGAGAGTAAGGTGGCAGGGGATTAGCTAGAGGTAAAGGTGAATAGAGAAGATTGGGGGTTAGCTAGCGGAACTGAGGTGGGCAGCTGGGTGCAACACTAAGAAAGTCATTTTGGGTGGCTATGTACATTGAGAGGAGAGGCAGAAAGTTAGGTAAGACATGAGAGAGCATGTAAACTGAGATATTGAGGAGCAGGTGAGAACTCCATGAGGGAGGGAGGGAGTTCCAGTGGGAGTGACCAGAGTAAAAAAAATGCTCAACTACCAACAGCTAGAGGAGGATTGGACGTGGTCAGTAGAGGAAAGCCAGATGACAGAAGGGATCTAACAGTAGTTTTTCTTTTAATAAGGCCTTGGAGAAAAGGAGGGTTATACAGGTGAATGAACTTATAAAGCAGACAGGGGGTGGGGTAATGTAGTCAGAACTCAAATGAAGCCCAGCCTAGTAAGGCAAGAACAGTGCAGTGATGCTCCCTTGAATTAGAGCCGAGTGCAAAGCGACCCACTCTGGTAGGCTCATTTTAGGGGAGCGAGAGTGGAGATTTGTGCAGAACGGAGAATTGGTGCACCATACAGGATGAGAGGAAGGAGGAGGCAATGGCCAGATGAGAGGAGGGGTGTAGGGAATGGGTAAAGGAGACAAAGTTTCTGATTTATCACATGGACAATATTAGAGATATGGGAGACAAAGGTGAGATTGGAGTCTATGGTGATCTTGAGGTACTTGAAAGAGTGTACCATATCAAGGGTGTCCACCCTGGAGTACTCAATCAGAAATGGTGGAGGGCAGGCAATATTGGGGATGGGATGGAAGAAGAGCATGTTTTTTGTCTTCTTGGTATTAACTACAAGGAGGTTAGCCAGAAACCAGTCCTTGAGTATGTGAAAGTTGAGCTCCAGTTGTTGATTCAGCCATTTTAAGTCTGTGGAGGATCTATACAGGATGGCATCAGCTGCACAGAAACCTTCCCCCCCCCCCACAGTACTGGGGTAGCTCATCAATGAACAAAAAGAATAGGAGGGGGACCAGGATTGATCCCTGGGGTACATCATCTTTTATGGACCTGAAAGGGGAGGTGCTACCAAATCACTTAACGCATTGGGTGCGGTCAGTGAGGTCGCTGGAATACCAGATGATAGATACTGTGTCCAAACATAGGGGGTGAAGCTTTTGCAGCAGGAGCTTGTAATTGACAAGGTCAAAAGCCTTGGTGAGATCAATAAAAATTGTTCCAGTGAATATGCCATTGTCCATAGCATTCATGATGTCAGAGGTTACCTTAATGAGGGCCGTGTATGTGCTATGATTTTTTTGGAAACCATGCTGAAATATTGTGATGGGGCTGTGCAATTCAAGGTGGGTTTGGAGCTCATGGTGAATGATTTTCTCCTGAATGTTAGCAACGGGACAGAGGATGGATACTGGCTGATAATTTTCAAAGGTGGTGTTATGACCACTTTTGTTGATGGGGACTACTATAGCACCTTCCATTTAGTAAATACAGTGCTGGTGATGAAGGATTTATTGATCAGGTCATGTACCAGAGTGGCAATGGTGGGGGCTCCCACCTTTAGGATGAAGGGTTTCAGGATATCATGGTCCAGTGTACTGTTATCCTTATGGGAACTGAGGAAGTGTAGGACTTCTTTATGTGTAGCAAGCTTAAGATGGAAGGTGTTATTATTGTGGTTACAAGTTGGGAGAAGGTTGAGGAGGGAGTTGGATTTAAGGGACGATTTGTGTTTAGCTAGGTTGGTGAAGGCAAGGTTGACTTCAGCTGCAATAGAGACAGGGTCAGTAATCTCAGACCCATTGAGAAGCATAGAATTGGGGTGGGAGGAGGAGTTCCCTTTCAATAGGGAGTTCATCTGTCCCCAGAATTCTCTAGGGTTGGAAAGGTGTTTGATCTGCAAGTTACAGAAGTATGAACGCTTAGCAGTGTGTAATTTGTTTTTGCAACAGTTCTGCAGTTGCCTATAGGCCTGCCAATCTGTAATGAGACCAGTTCTCTTAAAAGGTTCTCTGTGTTATATCCCTAGAGGCCATAAGGCCTCTGAACTCCTTAGTAAGCCTGGGTTTTTTGGCTCCCTTTGATCTCCTCTTTACAGCAGGAGCATGTTGATTGACAATAGAGTTGAAGGTGTTGATGAAGTATTCTAGTGCCATGTCAGCGTTTGGGAGATGAGTGATTGGGGTCCAGGCAGTCTGGGAGAAGGAGTTGAGGAATGCAAGGGGACAGAAATTGGTCATGTTCCTAGACACAGACTATTTAGGGCCGGGAGGAGGAGTTCCCTTTCAATAGGGAGTTCATCTGTCCCCAGAATTCTCTAGGGTTGGAAAGGTGTTTGATCTGCAGGTTACAGAAGTATGAACGCTTAGCAGTGTGTAATTTGTTTTTGCAAGATCTGAACAGAGATCTCTCTAAACACCTCCCAGCTCACTCATGTCTCACAGTCCGCCCTTTCCCAGTCTCATTCCCTCTGGCACCGGGCCTTCCTTGTGACTCCTTTCCTGCTTCGCATCTCCACTGGTACAAGACATTTTCCACCACCATCGGACAGTGGCCCACTTCCTCTTCCGGTCACATGCCTGCAATACTAACTGCCTATGGTGCCCTCTAACTCTTATTGTTACCACAGCCAGCTGCCTACTCATGCTGCTCGTTATATGAATATTATCTCAAAGTATGTTATAACTGAGTATATTTATTTTTTCTTTTAGTTGTTTTGGTTGTTTATTGTGCATTCTTTTACTACCTCTGTATGTATGTTGACCCTCATCCTTTGACGTGGAACCTTTGTAAATGAGCAGTTTCTGCTCAAAGGTATTTGTAATCCAAGAATTTAATAAATAAATTAAATAAATAAATAAATAAATACAAATTTAGGTGGTGGGTTTGGAGAGTTATTCCACCAAATGCAGTATGTTGGGAAGTGGTCACTCAATGCATCTTGGAGTGTACCAGAAGCTTTAATATGTTGTGGGCTATTTGTAAATAAATACCATATATGACATGTTATAGCACTGACAGAGTTTCACAAGATGCTATACCACCTATTGATATCGAGAATGCCAAAAAAATGACTGATTAAACTAGACATAAACAAATCACCTGATCAGGTCAATATCCACTCTAGGGTGTATTAAAACTTAGTAGAAGTGCTAGTAGGCCCAATAAATAATATCTTCAATCACATATTAAGGGAAGAAAGGGTACCATCTAACAGGAATGAGGCTATCATTGCACCGAGATCTGAAAAGGGAAGTAGGAATGAGGTGAAGTGAAGTGAAGTGAAGTGAAGTAAGCAATTATAGACCAGTCAGCCTCATGTCTGTAATATGCAAACTTTATTTATTTAGTTATTTAAAAAGATACATAGATACATTGATACATAGACAGTGTCGGCAGATAAGGGCCTATGGCCCACCCAGTCTGCCCATTTGAGCTTGTAAGTTCAGTTTGTTTTCCTAGAAGTCTGTTGCCCCTTACCCCTGACCTCCAGAATTCCTTTATGTCTATCCCATGCATTCTTAAATCCCGTGATTGTTTCAGCCCCCACCACTTCCTCTGGCAGGGTGTTCCACTTGTCCACCACCCGCTCTGTGAAGAAATTCTTCTCATGTTCCTCTGAATCGTCCTCCTCCAACTTCATCCCATGCCCCTAGTCCTGGAACATCTTTCGCTTAAAAATAGTGTTTTCCTGCACCCTGTTCCTCCCTGTAAGATACTTGTATGTCTCTATCATATCCCCTCTCTCCCTCCTCTCCTCCAGGAGTACATGTTCAGTTCCTTCAACCTGTCTTCATAGGACTTGTGATGCAATCCATGCACCATCTTTGTTGCCCTCCTCTGAATCTTCTCTACCCTGTCTATGTCCTTACGTAGGTATGGTCTCCAGAACTGTACACTGTACTCCAGGTGGGGCCTCACTAGTGTCTTGTATAGCGGAATTATGACCTCCCTTTTCCTGCTGGTGATGCCCTGCCTATACATCCCAGCATCCTATTTGCTTTACCTGCTGCCTTGTCACACTGTTTCCCTACCTTGAGGTCATCAGAGATGATAACCCCAAGATCCCTTTCCTGCTTGGTGCATGCTATATCCTCACCCCCAACTGATATATTGTGCCAGGGTTTTGTGCCCCATATGCATTATCTTGCACTTCTTTGCATTGAATTTCAACTGCCAAACCCTGACCATTCTTCAAGTTTCTGCAGGTCCCTCTCATTCTGTCTACACCCTCTGGTGTGTCTACTCTGTTACAGAGCTTTGTGTCATCAGCGAACAGTGAAATTCTGCCTTCTAGGTCCTGCACAATGTCACTGATGAAGATGTTGAATAGGACCAGTCCCAGCACTGATCCCTGTGGTACCCCACTGGTCACTCTTCCCTCTGTGGAGTGACAGCCATTTACCACCACCCTCTGTGTCCTGCCACCCAGCCAGTTACCTACCCACCACACAACTGTCCTGCCCACAGGCAAGACATGCTGAGCAGGGTAACAGCTTGTTTCCAGATGCAGTGTGTGTGTGTGGGGGGGGGTAGAGTAGATAACATAAGGTACAAAAATACAGTACAGTACATCGAATTGTTCAATCAGTGCAAAAATATGATACATTCACAGTTGTGCAAATACAATGCATTTATAACTGTGCACATATAATACATTAACAATTGTGCAAAGCAATATTTGGTGCAGAGTAATATCGTACAACAAGGCACCAACGATAGAGTAAATTGCAACTGGGCAGCCAAAACACCAGAAGCATCCGTAAAAGAATTTACTGACAAATTTCAGGCAATACTAAGTTTGTTGACAACAAACACAAGATGAACTTACCAGGTAGTGGAGGAGACAGCTTCCCCAAGTGTCTCCCATCTGATGTATGTTTGTACTCATGTCAGACACAATAACAATGACATTTGAGAAGCCTTACCCTCAAGACATCCTCAGATTAAAAGACAAAAACATCTTCAGGTGTGTGGGGATAATGACACCCAAAAAGGAATGTGGCAAGGTTCTTAAAGCTTTAACCAGAAAAAGGTCCATTAAAAATCCTAAATGCCTCACTATGCCTACTAGATGTCAGTCTGCTTTGCCATTCAAAGTTAAGAACTCTAAAATAAAGTTTGACACATCAAAAGTTTTCTTACCTGTTAACTGCTAGAACAAAGTAGTTCTTTCAGAGCATCCACCTGGTGGCACAAAGGTGGAGAGCAAGGAGTAATGCAAATTACGTGAAGACCCAGAAACTACAGGAGGTGAAGTAGAAGATTGACTGGTGGTACATCTGTAGTCAGATACATCGAAAAATGTCTCCATGGCAGAACAGGAACTATGGAAGACCAGTATGCTGACAGCTGTTAAAACAGAAATTGTGCTAGTTCCCTCCAAGCAGGGGTTTCACACTAGGAATATCAAGACTTCGAAGCAGTATAGCAGTAGGCAGTATAGCACAGTGGTTTAAGGCTCTGAGCTGCAAATCTGGTGACACCCAGCAGACCAGACCTGGGTTTGAATCCCACAGCTTCCACTTGCATAATGTGTGACCCTGAGCAAGTCACTTAACGTCCCTGTGCTCCCAGATCGCTCCTGTAAAAAAGCTTTCAGCTTAGTGTGCTAATCCTGGTTAAACAACTAAAAAAAAGAGAAGCCAGGGTAACAGACTCCCTTTCAATGTAGCATGAAGATGGGAGCTGAAGCAGCTGTAACGGAATCACAAAGAGATTCCAGGAGAGCTAAACGATGACCAGGGAGTGGTTAGCACATCACAAAACAAACAGGTACAAGAGATTCAAAAACTGAAGACATGAAAAAGTCCGCTATAAATATGGCAAAAATTGAGAATACAAGTAAAGTGGTGGAGGCACCTGACAAACGTGTAAAAGGCTGTGATGAATTGTAAGTTGCAATGGATACAAATCATAAGGATGATAAAGGTAAAATTATGTTAGAAGTAAAGATCCCTACTTTTCCATCATCTAGTGATTGTTCAGCAGCTGAAGAATTAATGTTGATTTAACCAAATAGATCTGATGCACAGAAACAATGTAACAGAGTATTCCTGGATTCAGTTGTGCTGCACTGGGCAGGAGGTTACATATAGAATAGAATGGCACAACAGTACTTGAGAGAATATCCCCAGTAGCATCTTATGAGGCTACAATTGTTGCTATTAATAACATTACTACTAAAAACAGTTCAAAAGATGTTCTGAATATAACTCTGAGATTCATATTTACCCCTCAGCAGACTCATCTCCTATTAGTTATTGTGAGTATTGTCTCACAGTGTCAAGTAAAGTAAGTCTTTATTTATATTGTGGCACCCAATCATTGAGGCTCTGGGTGCCATTACAATTCACAGCAGGTTACAGACATTATACAATAGATCATATTAAATACTAAAAACAAAATATCTATAAAATCAGAATTAAAAAACTATCTTTTTAAAAAGATAGGTTTTCAGACCACTCTTGAAAACCTCCACCGTTGGGGCCTCCCTCAAAGATCTTGGCAGCAAATTCCAGAGGGTCGGGCCTTCCACCTCGAAGGAAAGATCCAACCAAGGTTTTCAGCCCTGCCTTCAGAATCACCAGCAGGCCCTCAGTGGAGGAACAGAGGGGACGTACCGGGATGGCTGGAGTTAATAGATAAGACAGGTAACAGGGCCCAGTCCATACAGCGCCTTATAGGTGAGCAAGTCCACCTTGAAGAGGATCCTCCACCTGATAGGCAGCTAGTGCAGATTCCGCAGGCCCAAGGTCACATGTCAGGACTTTGGTAGGCCCACTAGCAGCCTGACTATCATGTTCTGCACTAGCTGCAGTCGGTCGAGGGTCTCTCATTGACCCTAAAGTACAGAACATTACAGTAGTCCAACCTCGACATCACAAAGACATGTGTGTGTGATGGCAAGTCTTCGGGTGGAATCAGAGGTTTAATTCGAGTAACATTCCTGAGATGATAAAACCCACTTTTGACAAAAGACAGACACCTGGGCTTCCAGAGTCAATCTGTCAACAAAGATGAAAACCAAATGTTTCACCCTGGGGGAGGACATCAATGGGGTGGATGCCAGGACCAACCCTGTTACAACTCCAGAGGCCTCCCCATCACACCATCAACCAGACTCAATCTCTAGCACTTCCGTCTTGTTGGGGTTCAGCCTCAGCCAATTTGAGGACATCCAGTCTTGAATCTCAGCCAGACATTTATTAAGCACTTAAATGGCAATTCCAGCTCCGGGGGCAAATGACATATACAGCTTGGTATCATCTACACAGAAATGAAAACCCAGACTGTATTGTCTAATGAGCTCCCTCATGGGCAGCATGTACACCATGAACAACATCGGCAGGAGGATTGAACTCTGAGGTACTCCACATGACAGGGGCATTGAGGAGGAGGAGAAGTTCCCCATCTTTACTCTTTGTCTCCTGTCAGAGAGATAGGACTGAAATCATTTAATGACTGTTCCAGTGAGTCCACAATACACTCTCTGGTGATGCAATAGCACATTGTGGTCCATGGTGTCAAATGCTGAAGACAGAGAATGACCAGGACAAGAATTAACCATTATCCTCTATCCCTCACCCAGAGAAGGTCATTCTGCACCTGAACTAATGCCATCTCTGTGCTGTGCCTGCTCTGAAACCAAATTGGAAAGGCTCAGATGTCAAAGGCCGTGAGGTGTGACTTGAGCTGCAGAGTCATTACTTTCTCAATAACCTTCCTTAAAAATGGGAGGTTGGAGACAGATCTATAATTCACCAGGACATCTGGGTCAAGCAATGGTTTCTTCAGAAGGGGCCTCACATGTGCCTGCTTCAAGGTGCCAGGGAAGCACCCCTCTGAGTGGGAGCACTGAACTATCCCAGAGAACACTGGACCAATGAATCCGACCCCTCCCACTTGGAGACAAGTCGGGCCAGGGTCCAGTTCAGAGCAAGTGGGCCGCAGCTTCAAAATCACCTCCACGACTTCAGCCACCTCAACTGGCTGAAACTCTCTCCAGACAATTGGACTGCCTCTGCTCAAACCAGGCTGACCAATGCAGAACAAATGTTGTCCTACTGGGGAGATACCAGCCCAAATGGAAAACACCCTGACTGAGAAGAACAGAGCAAACTCCACACACAATGTGACTGAAAATGCCTTTTTTGGCTGTAGACAGACTGGGTGTAATAGTCTGTCTACAGTCCAAAATAGCTGAGCCGGTCTGTTCTTACCATCGGCAATCTCCCTGGACAGGAATTCTGCCTTCATATGGTTGATTGCCCCCTGATTATCATTACAATGATTTCTTAGGGTTAGTCTGTCCTCCATGGACTGCATCCTTTGCCAGCAATGCTCCAACTTCTGACCACTGGTCTTCATCTCCTTCAGAGCCCCTTCGAACCATGGGGGTCTCAAGCAAGAAGATCTGGGTCATATAAGGATTGGTGCAATGGCATCAAGTGCCATGGTAACAGCCCCATTATAGTCTGTCACCATCTCACTCATGCCAATCATACAAGCAGCACTCATGCCAGAATAATCTACTTCCGCCAACAGTCCCTTTGAGGAAAGTCCCCTTAAAGGTCGATAGCGGATCATCTCAATGGGGAGGGGACTCCTGGGTGGGGGCCCAAATGAGAACTCATCTGAGAACAAGTCAAGGTGATCCAACCAACCGAGAAAAAGTCAAGGTGCTACTGTGCTTGAATTGCATTGCTCCTTTAAGTATTTCTTGTATACTCATAATTGCTTTTATAGTCGAGACATTCCATGTCTTTTGTGCAACTCACCACAGTTAATTTCAACCACTGATACTCCTGATGCTGCCTTTTTACTGTTTCTTGATGTTGCATAGTGTTTGTTATCCTTGTTCTACTTATACATACTGTACTGCCTGTTTTCATACTATATGTTTTGGCTTATGTACAGTAGTAACCACAGGCATTGGCAGCTATTTCCAGATATTTCGCAAAATTTCTAAAGAGTTTCTCTCTGCTACCCCTACTGTAGAAATGGAAAAAGCATTAGATATACCTGGAAATAGTACAGAAATTTCGGGAATAGCTGGCAGTGTCTGTGACCGCTACTGTATCTTATGTCAGTTAATTCAATCACTGACTGTCCTTGTGCTGCCTTTTTTATTTACTATGCTTTATTCTCCTTTAATGCCCAACCCGCCCAGCCAGACTTTTTCTCCCCCATCCCCATCAGTCACTGTCACTGAGATTTACCTTCTGACCGTACATTGTCCCACAGTTTTCCTTCTGTGGTGGAGCTCTCCAGGTTCCAAAAGCCAAGGAGAAATTTAGTGCAGGTGCAGGTTGGGAGCCCAGTGAGTGGGTGTGGGACCTGTGAGAACAAGAGGCTTCATTCATAAGGCTGGGGGATTTTCCTATGTTTCTGTTCTCCTTTTCTGGGCACCTCATGGACTAGGACTGGAGCAGATGTCTGCATGCTAGCATGTAAAGGTCCCAGTCAGGAGATGCCCATTCACCCATTGCAGCTCCATTTGTACTACCAGCTATGGTCACGCAGGTGGTAGTACTACAGTGGAGTGTGTCAGCCTCTATCCCTGGAGGACAGCACCTTCTAGGATGCTTGATAGTCCTTCCCAAGTGGCCCCCAATGGCTTTGGGCTTGCTTCTGAACCTGGGCAGCCAATGTCACATGCGCTATCACTACTGCTACACTGCTGATGAGCCAGCTGCTTAATGCTGCTTTTTTACTGTTTCTTGTTGCTACATAATTGTTTTGCTATCCTAGTTCTATTTATGTCTACTGTATTGCCTGTTGTTATATTATACATTTTTCCATGTAAAGATTTTTCTAACATTTGTGTATGTAACCTATTGGTTCATGCCTGAAAATAGGCATTTGATTGTCCACTGCACTTCAGAGGTAATCAAAAATGAACTAAATAAATAAATAATGTGTATTCTACAATAAATTGATAGCAACAGTAAGACTATCTGGGAGCTGGTACCTTTTATCCAAAAAAGTTATCAAATGTTAAAAAAAGCACAGAAAGATAAAGCTCAGAAAAATTAAAGACATGAGAATCCTGTGGAAACAAATACATATGTAACAGCTCAAAAGAAAGACACTGTTTAACCCCAGTTCCATATTTGTAGGAAGACTTGGTTGTCAAAAACAAAACTCCAGATCTGTGGGTTTAGCAAAGGGCTACGAGAGGATTCAAAGTTTATGATTCTGTAAATTTTGCACACCAGTCTCAAATGTCCAATACTAGGAAATCAGAGACCAAAGTGAGCGTTTCCTCTTTGGAATTGTATTCAAATAAAACAGAAGTATATGAGACTAAGAAACTGAAAGCATCCCTAAAAACAGTAGTGGTAATTTAAGCACATTAGACCCTGGAGACCACACATACGGTAGCCAGGAGTCCTCCAACAATAACATCCAAGACTACAAAAGGGAGGAAAACATCCCGCACTGGGTAAAAATGATAAATGATTCTCCATCGAATGACCAAAATGAAAAAATAAAGGAAAAGCTTAATAAAGTAAAAGTAATAGCTGAATCATTCTATCTAACAATAACAAAGATTATAGCAGAAAATGGCAAATTCAAAAAGAAATTAACCAAATTAAACAAACGTTATAGTGTAAGACCTGGAAGCTGAACAAGTTCCACTCCTGAGGAAAATAAAGAACTTGGAGACAGCAAACAAAGTTTTCAAAAACAAACGGATGGCCTTCGAAGCCCTAGCAAGAAGGAAAAATGTCTGAATTCTCGATATACAAAAAAACTGGGATAACAATACCTTAAAGAGCAGCTGACACCTTCAGGACAACTTTAACAAAACAGAGTATTTAGTCATAGTTCAGCTTGTATGTCACATTAGTTCTGTATTACTCCTCCACATTATTTACTGCTGAGGTCATTTGCATTAAAACAAAATCTTTGTTCCTGAAGAGTTCAGCTATTCCTGTTGCTTTCTCCCTACCTGAGGTCATAAAGTACTGCTTGTAATGTCACAGCTGCTCTCATGCTAACAGATTGTGATGTCTCAACAGAGAATTATGACTTGAAGTAGAGAGTAAGCTATAAAGGCCAATGTGCTGTAAAGGAACTCTAAAGGATAAAGATCATGTATTTAGGCAATTTTTCTCAGTAATAAATAATGGGGAACAGAAATATATAGAATATATATGGGCCTGGATATTCAAAGTGTCTGCGCAAATCCTGATGCACTTGGGTGCAATGTAATTGGATGCAGAGCAGATGCAGGGGGCATACCCACACATATGCGGCACATCCAGATATTCAGTACAGGATGTGTGGGACATATGCTGGCACAACCCTGCATTGTGCTGCATAGGGGGGCTCAAAGTTGAGCCAGTGAAAAGTGAGAACAAATCCTGGCCACACAGTCAGGGTGCTGTATTGCAGGGCACAACACAGCAGCTGCCAGCCATGGGTGGCCACCCACCCACCCAGAACACTGTCTACAAGAACCCACATCCCCCTGGTAGTCTAGTGGACCCCCCCTCACTCCCATGTTCCCAATCGTCAGTAGATGACACATATGCAACTCCCTGGTAGTCTTGAGGAACCCCCCACCCTCCCATGTCCTGATCGCCAGTTACACACCATATTAAAAGACCCCCTGCCTGTTGCCACGATTGTGGTGAAACCCCATACTGCAATGCCCTGGGGATACAGTGGCACCCCAACCCCTCCCACTTTCATAGAAACCCTTGCCCACCCTGGCCACCCCGTCATCAGTGGGCAGCTGCAACCAGCCCGCATACTGCCTGACTGCCTGTCGAATGACAGGTACAGTATGGGCTTGCAGGGCATACTGTACTAGACAGTCCAAAATATGTGAATGACTTCATTTGCATATTCACGACTGTC
This sequence comes from Neoceratodus forsteri, assembly GCA_016271365.2. Taxonomy (NCBI): domain Eukaryota; kingdom Metazoa; phylum Chordata; order Ceratodontiformes; family Ceratodontidae; genus Neoceratodus; species Neoceratodus forsteri. Next base: position 125,987,409 of record CM028136.1, on the reverse strand, counting down.
TAGTACTGTATGCCCTGCAAGCTCCTTGGTCCACACTGTAGACCAATGGGCTTACAGTCCATACTGTACCAGTCCTTCAGCGGGCAGCCGGGCGGGTATGCAGGCAGGATGCAGCTGCCCACCAATGATGGGGGAGAGTGGGGAGCAATTGGGTCTGTGTGGGTGGGAGGGGGTTGGGGTGCCACTGGATCACCAGGGAATTGTATTACTGGGTTTTACCATGATTGTGGCAATAGATGGGGGGGTACCACCGGACTACTATGGCCTTTTAATACTGCAGATTACCGGTGATCAGGGACACAGGAGAGTGGGGGGTTCCACTAGACTACCAAGGAGTTGCATATATGTCAGCTCCAGCGATCAGGAACACACAAGGGAGGGGGGGTTCCACTAGATCACCAGGGTGTGTTTACAGTTACATTGATCTTGGATTCAAGAGGAAGGGGGGTATTGCTAGACTGCCAGGGACGTACATTATGGAGATGTACAGTGATCATGGCTATGGGGCGGGGGATGCCCTGAGACCCACACTGTCCACAAATCATGCTGTGCAGGGCACCAGGTGCAAGTTGCTGGGCTGCCCTATGCAAGGCATGCAAGTGGGGCCATAATGACATGCAAATGGTCCAACTTGCACCCTGCATATATTATGGCCTCATTTGCATACCCCTTGCTGAATATCGATGGTGATGTGCCTAGCGCAACTGCATTTGCACTGGCATATCCCATGCTCCCTATCTGTGGCTTGCACCAGCACAGTGCTACTGCACCATGCACAGTATGTGTACTGTCCATGTCATATTCAATAGTGCAGTGCCATAGCGCATCCCCATTGAATATCACCTGGACCTGGCCCCAGCGCATCACAGTTGTGCTGCACCCAGGCTTGCGCCACTGCCTGGTGCAGTCTGAATATCTGGCCCATAGAATGCAAGCTAAATTGTATCTAATTATTATGTTTTCAAAGTTTTCTTTGAGGCATCAGTAGCTCTTTAAGAGAAACACTAAAAATTATTGAAGTGCATTTGAAAACTGATCCTGGAGACATTAATATGGGAGTGGATAGGATTCATTGATATCTTCGATCAAAACAGGACATATATTCTCCTCCCCAGGTCATTATTTTTGAGTAGTGGTGGGTGAAGTGGGTTCAATCCACTCCATGAAGTGATTTGCGGAGTAAAGGCAGATTTGTGGAGTGCTCCGCAATGCGAAGTGGAGTACTTCGTGTTACAATAAGTAACATGAAGTCCATTGAAAACAATGTCTTCAAGTTACTCCGCCTTCCCAGACCACTATACTACCAAATCTTAAGGTGAAGTGCATTGAAAGCAATGCACTTCGCCTCACTTTGCCTTGTTTTTAAGCTCCGAAGGTGGATTTTTCAGTGATTCATGGGATTTCAGGTCACATGAGCTCTATATTGATCAGTGCAGCATCAGTTTGGGGTAGTGTGTGTAGGAAGCTGTAGGAGACAGTATGCTCTGAGAGCTGTCTGTGATTGAAACATTATAAAAGCTGTTAAAAAAGCATTTTTGAGTTTTTTTATACCCCACACTTTAGTTCATTGATTGTTGGAAACCCTACTGTGCTCATATCATCGAGCATTTTTGTTTGTGTGTGGATTTTGAATATTAATGTACAACATTAAGTGTGTGTAGTAAAAGACAGTGAAAGTGTGCTTTGGGGGAGGGGCATATCTGTGGTGTAGGCAGATTTAAGTTGGAGAAATAGTGATTTCTTTGTTTTTTTGGTTATATTTTTGTTATATAACTGTGTTAATGTACACATACTAATGTTGTCAGTAATTCTTGAGATTTTCTTGCTGATTGTGTGTTGTGTGGATCTGGTGCAGCAGTTCATAATTTCGGATTGTTTACAATACGTGGCATATTACTGAACTTTTCAATTTGCTATGCATTACTCGTTCACCATTGTAGACAAACTGTTCTGTGTGTGTTGTGTGACATCAAAAAATAAACCTTTTATTGTGCCACAGTGTAATTGCAGGTGCAGCAGTGTGAACCTGCTATCCACTGCAGCTGCCTGATTTTGTACTGTGATCATGGTATCTGTTCTTTGTTTTGCTGCTTGTACTGCCATAAAAATCTGCAGTCAGTGCTCCCCCCCCACTCACATGGGCAAAAGGAATTTTTTCACCAGATTGGATTATTTGTGACCTCAGCACCACTGGTTACTGAAGGTGTTTTCACTTGTGAATCTGCGTGACCATCTCTATCTGTTGCTGAAGTCACAGTTGTTTTTTTGGATTCACATCCAGCATCCCCCCAATCAGAGAGTGAACGTACCTAAATCTAAATTTGTTTAAAATATTGTTGTTCATCCCCCAAAATGCCCGCAAAGAGACGTGCAAGCAAAGCTGGTTCTCACCATGGCACTGCTGCCTGTAAGATAGTCCATGGGCATGGTAGTACACAGACACAGAAGAGCATTGCTGATGTAAGGAAAGGTATTTCTCCTGCAATGTTTTTTACAGCCCAATCAGTACAGTAGCTTCATTCATAACTGGCGGAGATGATGTTTTCCCAGCCGGTGGTGTTAGTGCAGCTGCTGGTGGTGGTAGTATGAGTATTGCTGCCTCAAGTTTGAATTCTGACCAGTGTACTGTATCAAAAAATATAGTGGAGTGTGAAACAGTGTAAGTCAGTGGCAATGTAGAAGATGTCATACTTCCCAGTAAGATCCCAGTAACTGAACATGAAGATTCTGATAATCATGTCAATGATAGCATACAATGTGATATTTCGTCCACCGTGGCGGTTCATGTCAAGCATTTTTAATGCAGTGAGTCACAGTGTGGTGAAAAAATATCAGGTGATGGTGGTGTAGATGATGATGATGAATGTGATGATGACGATGATGTTACTGTGGTTGCAGCATGTATTCCACATGCCAGCATCCATGCAGAAGATGTGGATGTGTGTGATGTTGATGAATATGATGGTGATGTAATTGACCCCAGTTGGGAAGCGGAGAAAAATAAATTCAAGGTGGCTGTGTCTGAGTCTGTTTGCAGTAATCCCCCCCCCAATAAAAACTTGTGATTTACCAGTTTCAGTTGATGATGATGACCCAGTAATAATGATAAGTAGTCATGGTGGTCAGTTGCAGTCCAGGTGTGCAGTGCCCGAAACATCATGTAGCCCCCTCCACAAAGAACAGAGCTAAATAAGCAACATCATGGACATGTTAAAAGTAGAGCATCACAATCCCTTGTTTGGTATTTTTTTGTTCAAGACACAAATGATGAGTCAATAGCAATCTGCCAGGTTTGCCTTGTGTGTGTGAGTCAAGATAAAAAGGGGAGACATCTGGGCACAGGAGGACAGCATACGCATCTTAAGAATAGGCACATGGCACTGTGGACCCAGCACAAGATGGCAGCTAATACCACAGTGGGGCATTTACCCTCGTCAGCAACCATAACGAGCATGTTATCCCCTTCCATGACTGTTAAGTCCAGTAGGAAATTAAACGTGTGCAGTAGTGAGGTAATAAGAGCAGAGGATTACTACAGGCATGATGAGGTGGAGGAGCATAATGACTTTGAAATGTTGTCCACTGCTGGTGAGAGTAGCAGTGTTGGTGGTGGTGGTGGTGAATGCAGTATGTCTAGTGCAAGTAGTACATCAACCCCGGTTGGCAAATCTGGCAAAATAACTGCATTTCTGGCTTTGTCATCATCACCTGTGCAACCGTCTTCATCAAACGTCCACACTCCACCCTCTGTCAAAGCCATTCATCACAGAACAGAATAATTTGTCATCACACCTCGTGTAAAATGTTTAAGTCAGCCCACGTTACAGAGTGTTTTATGCGTAAGCTGAAGTACCCCCCCAGTCATAAAGTGTCACGTGAACTTTATGCTGCTGTAACTGAAATGCTGGCAATTGATCTTTTGCCCTTCTCCTTTGTGGAGAATTCTGGGTTCTGGTGGTTTGCTGCATGTGCCTGTCCAAAATGGAAAGTCCCATCCAGGACATACTTTTCGACCTGTGCTGTCCACAAGTTGTTCCGCACTGTGTCCGGCTCAGTAAGACATGCCCTTCAACATTCCTCCTCTCCATTCATCCACTTAAGTATGGATATGTGGACAAGTGGCAAAACTGTGGGAAGTTCAAATTTGTGTATAACTGCACACTGGGCACAGGTGATGGGGGTTGTTTGTGATGTTGGTAGTGTGAATAGTCAGTGCAGTAAGGTGGATTGTCATGGTAGCAATCTTCCAGGAATTCAACAGCATGCAACAATTGCTATGTGTAATGTGACCAGTTCACACACTGGTGAACACATGTTGGACATGGTACTGATTGAAACTGACAAGTGGCTGAACCCCCTGTCCTTGAGAGCTGGGTTCATAGCAAGTGACATTGGGTCAAATGTGGTGAAATGCATCACGCATGGTGTTTTTTTTCATGTTCCATACATGGGCCCATTGTTTAAATCTTGTGGTGCAGGACTTTCTGCAGCACCCTGATGTAAAGGAAATGCTGACCGTTGCACGCAGTGTCTGCTCTCACTTTTCACGATCTGGAAAGGCCCGTGACCAACTGCAGCAGTTGCAGATGCAAAACAGCCTGCCTCAGCGCCGCTTGAAGCTGGAAGTTGTCACCAATGAACTCCACTTTATACATGGCAGAGAGGTTGTATGAACAATACAAAGCCATCTCAGAATATCTTGTGATTCACACTAGCCGTGACAGTTCCGGGGCCTCCATGTCTATGACGACTGAACAGTGGCACCTCACGGACTCTGTAGTAACAATTTTGCGGCCTTTTGAACATGCCACACAGGCAGTGAGTGGTGAGTTTGCCTCCATTAGCCAATCAATTCCACTGCGGCGGGTGCTGAGGCAGACATTGGTGAATGTACAGCATGGTCTTGATGTTGCCGGAGACAGTGCTAGCAGTATGTTGCTGCAACACATGCTGACAGTATTCTACCAGAATCATCATATTTTGAGCATTCAGCGTAGTGACAACTTAGCCATAGCAATAATGCTGGACCCATGATACAAATGTGGAATTGCATCAATACTGGAGAGAGGGCCTGAACAGGTAAAAAATATCAGTGGTCAACTGGTGCACGTGGTTCTTGGGGCACAGAAGTTACATGCCAAGGTCAGCAAACCTCAGCAGCATAATCCGGCTGAAGGTGTACCTTGAGGACCATCAAGCATATCCTGCAAGGGGAAGGGGACAGCAGTCCCAGGTGGTCTGTCATCCAAAGTGGCTGGCATCAACCCATTTTAGGAGGCTTTGTCCCAAGTGGGGATTTGTGAAACAAATGATTCTGGAGAACAGGATGATGCATCAACCACTGAACTTAGTGCGGCACAGAGAATGGCTGAGTCATATTTGTCTGAAAACAGGCATCTGACAATAACTGATGATCCTCTTTTGTACTGCAGTGGAAAGGTCAGTGAATGGCCAGAGATGACTGCAGTGGTACTGAAGTACCTCACATGCCCACCCTCCAGTGTAAGTGTCGAGAGGGTGTTCAGCTCAGCGGGTACAATAGTCAGGGATTGTCAGACAAACCTGTCTCCTGCAAATGTTAGTTTGCTAGCATTCATTAAAATGAATGAGAGACACATACCAGCACAAACTGCAACCTCGGTATTCATATCCCAGCCTAGTCATGGTGATTTTGGTGATGTGGAAATGGACCATCCTGGTGGCACTGGCAGTGGCAGCATGAAACAGACCACCACTGACATAGATGATGACACAATGGAGAAAGAATTTACAAGTGGTCAGACTTCAGACATAGATGACTGTGAGGGCAGCTTTCTTTATGAGGATGATGATGTGGTTAATGTTGGCAGGTTTTAACTGAAGTTATTAAAAGGCAGTGTGCCCCCCAGACCACCACCACCACCACCACCACCACCAGGACTGATGTTAGCCACTGCCACCACTGAGCATGAGTCTGTCCGCCACGCGGACCACCACCACCACCACCACTGGGACTGATGTTAGCCTCTGCCACCACTGAGCATGAGTCTGTCTGCCCCTGAACCACCACCACCACCACTGGGACTGATGTTAGCCACTGCCACCACTGAGCATGAGTCTGTCCACCCCCCCGACCACCCCCACAGGACTGATGTTAGCCACTGCCACCACTGAACATGGGTCTGTATGCCCCCCGGACCACCCTCACCACCACCGGGACTGATGTTAGCCACTGCCACCACTGAGCATGAGTCTGTCTGCCCCCCCAGACCACTGCCACCACCACCAGGACTGATGTTAGCCATTGCCACCACTGAGCATGAATCTGTCCGCCACCCAGACCACCACCACCACCACCACCACCGGGACTGATGTTAGCCACTGCCACCACTGAGCATGCGTCTGTCTGCCCCCCCAGACCACCAACACCACTGGGACTGATGTTAGCCACTGCCACCACTGAGCATGAGTCTGTCCACCCCTGACCACCACCACCACCAGGACTGATGTTAGCCACTGCCACTACTGAGCATGGGTCTGTATGCCCCCTGGACCACCACCACCACCACCACTGGGACTGATGTTAGCCACTGCCACCACTGAGAATGAGTCTGTCCACCCCCCGGACCACCATCGCCACCACCACCGGGACTGATGTCAGCCTTTGCCACCACTGAGCATGAATCTGTCCACCTCCCGACCACCACCACCACCACCACTGGGACTGATGTTAGCCACTGCCACCACTGAGCATGAGTCTGTCTGCCCCTCAGACCACCACCACCTCCACCTCCACCAGGACCGATGTTAGCCACTGCCACCTCCACCAGATACAGGAAGATATAACAGAGAATGTCATCATGTGCTGCAGTTATCACCACCAGCACCCACCACCAGTGTCATTCAGACAATATTTCCCTGTTACATTTACATTTACCATGCCAAGGCAGAGGGAGTTGAACAGGAGACAACATCCATCAGCCATAGGCACAAAGCTTCTTAATATTTAAACTATAAAGTTTGTGTGTGTACTAATGTTTGTTATGCTATTTAACTTCCTTTAGTTGTATGTTTTATTTTCTGTGGCTTTTCAGAGCCGCAATCGTCAAACACATATGGTACACTTAATTTATTTTTTTTACAGGTTAACAAAAAAACTGCCCTTCACTGAAAGTTGGTAGGAATGGTACTGCAGCTGTACCGAACAGAGGAACCTATGGAATACCCATTTGAAATCCATTCTAGTAAGTATCAAGATTTTATTTCATCTGTTTCATTATTTTGGAAAGACTGCAGCAAATGCGACTGAGTACAATTCATAAACTAGGTGACATGTGTACATCACCAAAACTATTTCTGTAAGATATCATTCATGCACTGTATTCTGAACTTGCAGCTGTGCAGCCCTGACCATGACAGTGTTGAAAAAGTTGCACACAGGTTGTGTTACTTGACAAGATGTGGTCTTGAAATGTAACTTGACTTGAGATTGAGAACCAGGGACACATTACAATCAAGTTGTAAGAAGTCATTCATTTCTTTTTTTAGGAAACTTCAAGATGCTTTGTTGTTGTGTCAAAGTGGCCTTATCCAAAGAAGTTCTTCAACATCAGTGCCCCCCCCCCCAGGCTGGGGCACACGTGCAACACGCAGAAGTCATTTCATTCGATGACCATGACCATTATTAACAACCAGACTCAAGAAGGATGCAGATGAAATCTGTGAAGTAACCAAATAAGAAACCATTAGAGACAAACCTGCAAATATGCTACCCCCACCCCCCCCCAAAAAAAACAATGCTAACCTTCATTTGCTTGAGAGTTATCCATTTCAAATTTCTACACAAAAAGTTCTCATCGAGCACTGGAATGTGCACACCAACAGTATCTGTGACCTGTGATACAAAACAATACAATGAGTACATATCCATGTCAACCCCCCTCACCTATAAAATACACAAATATATATCTATATATATCTATATATATTATGGTAGCACGGTAGTGCTACCATAGTTAGGGTTGAGGAGCCATTTCTATGTTAAACCCCCAAATTTTGCACCTTAATAACTTTTCAACTGTTTGACAGATTTGGCTGACATTTGAATAACATGATCAAGAACTATAGGCCTTGGCAACTGCCAAGTTTCGCATCAGTCAGATACACGGTTGCAGAGTTATTAGCGTGATTTATGCGTGATTTACGCTTTTTCTGGAATTCTACAGTCAGCACAGTATAGATCGCATAGTTTATGCTGACAGCCCCAAATCTTCAGAGAACATGCAGCCGGGGTCCCTGATGTTCCTTTTGAAGATTTGGTGAAAAAATATTAAACGGTTCAAAAGTTATTCAAAAAACAATTTCCCATTATAAGTCAATGGGAAAAGTTAACAAAAAGTTCAACACTTTCGCAAATGACTTTTTACTTTCGCAAATGGGCCTGTTACTTTCACAAATCGGCCATTTTGTTTTCAGTTGGTGATTAGAAAAATGCTTGGCATTTAAATTTGGGACCATCTAGCAACCTAATTCTTTTTGTATTCACCTAGTCGGACCCTGAGGCTGCTAGCCATGTCTTTATTTTGGGGTAAAACACCCCAGAAATATGTTTTTCAGATTTCTGGAAAAGTATCTAAAAGTACTTTCGTGCTCATGAAAGTGTTCAATGTTTGCTGAAAGCCAGAATTGCGACAGTAATTTTCTAGTCTGTGGAAAATGACAGCAATTTTGGCACTGCACTGCAAAAGAACGGTTGGGAGTTCTGGGCTGAAATTTGGAGGGAAGGCAGCCGACATCTCACAGATTTGCTGTTCAATGTTGTATTGAAAAAATATTACATGGCAGCAAAGTTACTGCACTCCAAAGTTGACAGTTTTTCCCATAGGATAACATTACGGTGCCCAATGCATTACAGGAATCCTTTGGCACCCTGCTGCAAAATAACGGTTTGGTCTTTTTTCCTGAAATTTGGAGGGAAGACAGCCAACAGCCAACAGATGTGCCTTTCAGTGGTTTGGTGAAAAAATATTACAGGGAGGCAAAGTTATGGTGCTCCAAACTTCTCTTTTTTTCCCATAGGATAACATTACAGCATTCACTGCGCCTTTCAAGTCCCGTATCTCGGAAACGGTGCGAGATATGGACTTTTTGTGGAAAAATCCTTAGCCCCCTAATGGGGGCTAAGTACAAAACTAGCCAGGACAGTCATAAATCATACAACTTTTAAATTTTTTTTCTACGTCATACGGTTCCTGAGATATAACCTATTTAGTATTCCAAGTCCTCATTTTCTGCTCCGATACCCATTATTATGCATACATTCTTTGTACTCACTGTCTTTCTCTATTCAGCTTTTGGGGAAAACCAGCCTGTGTGCTTACATTACTGTTACCATTGCCTTTTCTGCTTGTGGTTCCATGCCCGTTTCACTTACCGTTGACGTCTACGCCACCACATGCGTCATCCTTTGCGTTTTCATTTGCGCTTGCGTTTCTGTTATTTTTTGCCATTTGTGTCTACCGTACTGTTTCTCTTTCTGTTTCACTTTGCGTCACCATGCCCATTGACATTTCTGTTTGCAGGCACCATGTTACTATGTGACAAGACATCACGTGGCACACCGTTCCCGTCTACGCCACCATGTTCGTTACCCTTTCTGTTCTCATTCGCTGCTTTAGGTTACCTTGTGCGCCACTGTTGGCGCTCTGTTTGCGTTGCTGTTCCTGTTACTATGCCACAAGACATCATGTGGTGGGAGTGCGGGCCTTTGGGCCCGCACTCTGCACTACGTGCCGGGCCGGGACCTATGCGTTATCCTTTATGCTTTTCATTTGCATCTATGCTTTTGTTATTTTTGCCATTTGTGTCTACAGTACTGTTTTCTTCTGTTTCACTTGCGTCACCATGCCCATTGACATTTCCGTTGCAGGCACCATGTTACTATGTGAAAGACATCACGTAGCAGACGTTCCGTCTATGCCACCATGTGTGTTGCCTTTCTGTTGTCATTTGCTTGTGTTACCATGTGCGCCACTGTTAACACTCTGTTTGTGTTGCTCTTCCTGTTACTATGCCACAAGACATCATGTGGCGATAGGCCTGGAGCCCAAAGGCCCGTGCTCCCACCGCGGCATTACATCTACTATTTCTAGTTATCATTCTCAAAGAAGGGAAATTAGAGGCAAAAAACTCTGTTTAATGCATTAGTTAGGTTGTTCCACAGCGACAAAGTGAGGAAATTCACTGTTAGGGTTGAAAACCTAACTCCGAATTCACCCCCAGCACCACACACACAGCAGACACACACACACACACACACACACATGCAAGTATGGGGAGGACCAAGTCAACACAACCAATGACAGACATCCAGCAGCAGGTGACAGAAATAATCAAACAATTGTCTAAATGTACTACGAGACATCCCCACCCACCTGACCAGGTACTGCATGCTCAGTGGCGATCAACAGCAAAACTGAGGCCATGTACACAAACGTACACACCCTGATTGCAGCTGCACACACGTACCACACTTAGTAGTTGCATGGCCTTACCTACCGATGCCCCACACCACACCACAACTGGTACTGTGCCGTTAGTCAATATAAATGCTGAAGGTGCATGATGACAGTTGTAGAAAGGTTTTAACACTAGTGAATATATATTAATTAAGAGAAGTACATAAATTAACTACAAGACACTAGCATGCTCAAGATAAAAGTATTGTTACATTTAGTATGTGATTTACATAGTAGTACATTTACTGCAACGGTTTACTCAAGATAGAGAGGCTGATGTAAACGTATGGAAAAGCATTGCCTGTTCAATGCTGTGAAATTCATACTGCCAGTATCAGATGCATTCTTACTGATGAAGGTGTACTGCTGATGTACATACATAGACCTTCAGTGTGTTTCAATACTAAAGATGCAGTAAGTATTCTTTGTAAGAAACAGTGTAATTGCATGGATCAGGCCAAGCAACTTCTAAATATCATAGCACTACTGAGCCAACAATGACGTACCTGTATCGGAGATGTATATAGGCTAGATTTTCCTGTAGGCACTTACTGAGTATGTTGTACCTGATAAAGACAATCTTATTGCATCTGTGATGACTAACTTATTCAAATAGTAATACATTTACTATTGTTGCAATTAGTGATCTATGCCACTTATGGACACAGTGTAATTTTTTTTAACAGTTGTTTCATACTCAGGCTGTATGCCTAGTGTTTGGGTTTGCCCCACTTCTGTCACTGATGCTGTCAAAGTGATAACTACATTAATTGTGGTACAACAGGAATCAAGCAGGTATAGTGTAGATATAAACAGAATGTCTTTTAGTATTGATTTAACTCACAATGGGGTAAGTGTACTAGGACAGCAGGGGTTATTCTCTATCACTGACTCTGTCAGTTATAATCACACTAAGGTTTTGATGACTGTAATGATCAAGTTACACTGTTCATCTTCATGAGTTCATATTCACAGTCATTCTCCAATAACTAGACAGTGTATGGTGTAACTGGGTGGGACACTGTGTTGCAAAGCTGCTGCAGTGCCTAGCAGAGGGAGAGTATCTACTCATAAAGACAATTAAGCAATAAGGCATGACCAACAGTTATGTTAAATGGTCTGTTAATCACCCTGTAGGGGTTTAATGTTGAATGAGGCATAGCCGAGTGCCACATGTTGCTAGACAGTGATAAACTGACCATTAACATAATACCTGGGAGTGGCTTATTGCTATCATAATAAAACTGTTTTTTAAACATTAAACCATGTTCATCATATGGTTAGGCTCTATGTGTATGTTAATAAAAACTAAACACAAAGCTGTTACAATGTTTACAGTAAATTAGAAAGCTGCATTTCTCAAACCTTTGTTATAATCAGAGATATTATACCTGTACAACTCCTTGGTTTTGCTGAACTCTGTTGCTCAGGTGGCCCACCACATGTGGTGTGGTCTGGTGTGGGGCATCGGTAGGTAAGGCCATGCAACTACTAAGTGTGGTAATTGTGTGCAGCTGCAATCAGGGATGTGTACATTTGGTGTACATGGCCTCAGTGTTGCTGTTGATCTCCACTGAGCATGCAGTACCTGGTCAGGTGGGTGGGGATGTCTCGTAGTACATTTAGACAATTGTTTGTTATTTCTGTCACCTGCTGCTGGATGTCTGTCATTGGTTGTGTTGACTTGGTCCTCCCCATACTTGCATGTGTGTGTGTGTGTTTGTCTGTGTGTGTGTGGTGCTGGGGGGGCTGAATTTGGAGTTAGGGTTTTCAACCCTAAGCGTAATTTCCTCACTTTTGTCGCTGTGGAACAACCCTAACTAATGCATTAAACTGAGTTTTTTGCCTCTAATATACATATATATATCAACTCACCAAGGCTACTATTAGTGTACAGACAAAGGGCACCCTTCCATCCAGTTGAGATAATCACATTGACTTTGCTGGAATCACAGCATACATTGGACTAGCAACAGTTCGCTCAAGGTCATCATTTTATTCTGGGGGACTTTGTATGTGCTGTAACGCTCCCATTTCACTTTGTTACCATTTGTCAATTTTCTGAACACAAGGCAGATGCATTTTGGGCATGCAGAAAAAATCTGGGGACTCTGTGCCACCACTGCACGGATGACTGAGTACGCTATTATTTCTGGGGGACTTTGTATTTCCTGTAACACTCCCATTTCACTTTGTTACCACTTGTCAATTTTCTGGGTACAAGGCAGATGCATTTTGGGCATGCAGAAAAAATCTGGGGACTCTGTGCCACCACTGCATGCATGACTGAGTGCACCATTAATTCTGGGGGACTTTGTATGTGCTGTAACGCTCCCATTTCACTTGGTTGCCATTTGTCAATTTTCTGGACACAAGACATGAATTTTTTGCATGCAGAAAAAATCTGGGGACTCTGCCACCACTGTGCGCATTACTGAGTGCGCCATTAATTCTGGGGGACTTTGTATGTGCTGAAACGCTCCCATTTCACTTTTTTACCACTTGTCAATTTTCTGGACACACGGGGCAGGATTCACAAAGAAAGCTAAAATTCCCGCAGCTACGGGAAAAAGGCTTACTGCAGTGCGGAAACGCAGCTGCACTGTATTCTCAAAGAAACCAGCGCAGCTGCGGATTTCCGTAAAAATTGCCACGGGGTGGCAATTTAGCTGCCGCAGGACTTGCACAAGTGCTGCAAATACACAGCTGTTCAGGCTGTGAAGGCACAACAACAGGGAACCACAGTAGCTGATGCAGCAGACTGTAATAGTGCTGCTATAATATGAAGCTGACAGCACACACAGAGACCAGCAATCAGTCCCCAACTGGGACCACAGCAGCACCGCAGGTACCTGAGAAACCCTGGCACCACAGTGGCTGACTGTCCCTGCTGGTCATCCCTCCCTGGGGTGTTCCTGTAGCCTGGGGATGGTAGCACTTGCTGCTGGCTGGTCAGGCTCTACTGCTTGTAGGGCTCTGTCATGGGCTGCACTGGGTCTAGTGGTTGATGCCTGTTGCCATAGCATGGCAATGTGTGCTTTCAGTGCTGTAACATCAGCCACTGCTATACTGTCTGAGATGCTATTACCTGTGGTACACCTCCACCTTAATTGATTCTAATTGCTGTGTCACTAGTGCAGTGTGCTGAGTGAGAGTTACACCTCATTCCACTGTGTGTAATATTATTTCCTCAGCTGTGAAAAAAAAAAACTGCCTGTGAATAGCCTTTCAGGGGCTGTGCTTTACTTATCTCACACCTTTTTGTCCTGAGGGACTTCAGCAGCTGCACTTTTTTCTACAGTCCATAGTGGTTTTTCCCACAGCTGTGGAGGGTTTTGTGAATAGCACTTGGAGCAAACTCCACTTTTTTTCCGTAGCTGAGGAAGTTTTGGGGACTTAGGGAAGGTTTTGCACCTTCTGAAAGCTTTGAGAATCCTGCCCAAGGCAGATGCATTTTGTGTGTTGTGTGATTATGAGCTCATGATGTCATACTGACATTATCAATTAAAGCAGCATTGCAAGAATGTCGTGACAATTTTGAACTGTACTTTGTTATGCTATTCTACATTGCCAGCCTCTACAGTAGTTTCCTTCAAGTCATGACTTGAATGATACACTTCTTTTCACAATTTCTGTCTGCTTTTTTACTTTTGCCATGTATGGAAAAAAAAATGAGCACACCTTTCAATATTGTCATGACCAGGTTTGTATTTATTTGCAGCTGCTTTTCAATAAATATTGTTCTGTCGGGTCATAAAACACTGCCTGCTGCATAACTGTTAATTTACAACAGAAGTGATGTATAACAACTAACTGATGTGATGGAGAAAAGCAGTGGAAAATACTGATAAAGACCTGGTCAGCACCATATTGAAAGGAGTGCTCCTTTCATTATTTCAGACATGAAAAAAGTCATACAGCAGACTCAAATACTGGAAATTATACTATCATACAAGTCAGGATGTAAGTAAAGCAAGTGGCAATGTAACATAGCATTAAAAAATATGGGTCAGAGTTCTCAACAGATTGTTGCACTGCTGCTTTACAGAGATTCACCACGTTACATAGTTATGGTGTTGCACCTAATATGTGGGTGCCTTACTTACAGGGGAATCTTTCTTGCTCCACATGTCCTTACAAAGTGCAATACATTTCATGTGAAAACCACCTGTAATTTCATTAAAGTGTGTCATGTCTCAGAAGAATTCCCATTTAGAAAAGCTGCCCAAATTCTGCTCCCCTTTCTCAGCAACATTAGGACATGATGCCAGGGAGAGTGTGGGTTCATGCTCCATTATAGTGAATGTCTGATTGTCCGTCAGTTTTCCGAATATTTCTTTATGTTATAATGGTCAGTTTGTGGTGAAACATGTGGTCACATTTCCAGTAACAAGAGCCTTGTCAGTGGAAATGTGCCCACATTTCACCACAAACTGAACATTATAACATTAAGAAACATTCGGAAAGCTGCCGGACATTCACTATAATGGAGCACGCACCCTCACTCCCCCTGGCATCACGTCCTAATGTTGCTGAGATAGGGGACATAATTGGGGCAGCTTTTCAGAACAGGAAATCCTCCGTGATGTGACACACTTTAATGAAATTACAGGTGGTTTTCACAGAAATGTATTGCACTATGTAAGAACATGTGGAGCAAGAGAGATTCCCCTGTAAGTAAGGCACCCATATATTGGGTGCAATGCTGTAAGTTGATGAATCTCTTTCATGTCTATTTCACAAAGAAAATAGTTCTAGAGCCTCAGTAATGTTTACTTTGTGTTGGGACTCATGAATTGGATTTTAAGTGTTTCGCAAACAGCATGAAGACGGAGCAATGCAAGTATGTTGTGCTAAACTGCATGTGTGCCGTCAGTGTTCTTTCCTGTGTGTGCATACATTGTCCAGCTTCATGCAAACATATATATGGTAAGACTTGTTGCAGTATCAAGAGTAAAGATAACAAAGAATACCTGATGTTTATTTTATTGGTACCATCAGCACCAGAGGAATAAGTGATATGATATTTTTTCAGAAGTATCGAGTCACTGTGCACCTCAGGCACTCACAGTGAACACATGACTTTGCGGAGATCATAGCACAAAAAACACATGCTCTCCTAAAAGTTATGTGTGCAGTATGAGACTAAGGTGCACTCTGGCCAGACACCTCTGAAAATGTATTGTATCACTTAGTCCACTGATGATGATGGTGATAATAAAATATACATTATTCTGCTCGCTATTCTTTATAGCATAAACACTGCAACAAGTCAGCACCAGCAATATATGTTTGCAACATGCTGCACAATATCTGATGTCTCACACACACACACACACACACAGGAAACATCACTAACTGTGCACATGCAATTTAGCACATCATACTTGCACTGCTCACAACAGCTTGTCCACACGCACTCCACAACAGAAAGTCAACATTACTGAGGCACTGCAACAACAGAAGGGCAAATGTCTATTATTAAACAACAAAACAAACACACAGAACAGTACAGCACAGTACGGCGGGAGGGAGGGGTCCAGAAAAAAATCCCTTAATGAGGGATTCCATGGTGTTCAAGCAGCAGGTGGAACATTGTCAGTATTTGCAGCTGCTGTTGCTGGATTTGATCCACCTGCTGCTGCACAGCACCCACCCTCTTGTTGCTTTCCTTGAGGACCGCCCACACCAGTCCAATGTCAGCCTGTGTTGCAGGCACTGTGGCGGGGTCCACTGCAGCAGGAAAGCCAGATAGTGGTGGTGGTGGTGGTTTGACATGTGCGTGCGCTGGCCACCAGTCCTCCAATGTGTCCCCAAGGGGCATCAGCACACCAGCACACCACACAGATGGCAAACCACAATGGTGCTGTCTCCACCCACACAGTTAAAAAACTGCCACACTGGGGAGCTGCAGGGGGGGACCAGATATACTGCTGAAACCACCTTCATTTACCTAGGCCTCCACCTGCAGCTGTGGAGGTGGTGGAGGGGGTACTGCTGGAGCCTCTGCAGCTGGTACTAGTGGTGGTGGTAGTGGCAGACTAGGTGGATGTGCAGCCACTGGTGGCACTGGTGCTGCTGCTTCCACAGGGGGAGACACAATACCTAAGAGTCGGGAGCAGTCCAATAACACCCCACCGCCCCCACATGTGCGCACTCCTCTCCTCTGCCAATGCCCACGTGCCACAGACTCTCCTCATCCTGGGTCCATCGCACACAAGTCCCCAACTATCACTGATGCCTAAATACTCTGACCTTCACCCGCACTCACAGTCTCACACTCAGACATGCACACACACAGTCACACACACACAAAACAAAACATAAAAAAAAATGAAAAACACAGTACAAAAAAAAAATCAAAATGTAGCTTTTAAAAAAGCTGTTTTTTGTGCTCCAAATCACAACAATGCAACTAGAAAACAAACTCTCCTCTCTCTACACCAAAAAGTCTTCCTCCTTCCACAACTGCAAAGGAAAAAGTGAAAGTAACTGCTTTCTGACTCACTTCCTTCCCCTGCCTGGCTAGTATACTTGACTCACAGTACTGCAGCCATGTGGCGATGTGAGGTGCTGCCTATATTGTTGTCACTTCACCTTACTTCTCATTAAGGTGGAATGACAACGCGAAGTCATAATGAGAAGGTGAAGTGAGCACTTAACGGTGGTCACTTCACGTAGCGTTCTGCCAACGCGAAGTGGCCACTTTGCATCCACTTTACCGTTGGATTCACACTTCGCTGCATCTCAGTTGTTGAGTTCAATTAGTCAGATGATAAGAAAAACTAATCTAAAAAGTGTACAAAAAAGAGTTCCGCCATGTTAGTTCAACACCCATATGAGTGACCAACAGTACAGGGATATGAAAATATTGATGGCGACCATGCTGCATGGCAATTGTGCTGCCTACTGTTTGTGGGGAGCTTTGCCCCACACCCCCCACCACAGGAGGACTTGGCCCATGCATACCCCGGAAAATAATACAATCACCTCAAGGGTCAGAGATGTAGGGGGGAAGAGCTCAACACCCCTGGGGTGGCAGTGATGGTGGGCGCTGAGAAATCTCAATCATTGGCATGACCATTGCATGGGTTGCAGCACACACATTACCATCATTGTAACAGTTTTGCTGTGCTGATGGCATGCCCCAAAAAAGAGAATCAAGATTTTGGGAGCTACAATTTCCATTTGAAATGATCTTCCATCTGATCTCGTCAACAGAAGTAAAAATTTGATTTTATTTGGAACAGACATTTGAACAATAATCACAAAGCAACAGTGATATACCCTGCACACATGAAGATCATATTGGATGGAAAAAGACTCATGTTTTTTGATACTCCTGATGAAGCTGTAAAAGTCCTAGTGAAATGACTTCCTAATATTTTCATTTGATGACTATAGCATAAGTAATTCAATTCAATTCAAATTTTATTTAACCAAGCAGAACATCCTTGAGCGAGCTCATTTACAAGATGATCCTGGATGGACAGTTAAGGAACAAGCACTATAAACAGTGAAGAAATACAAATTTAGTAAACATTATTAACACAATATGAATTAAAATACAATGAACAGAGACAAGATATAAGCAAACGTAAAGTACATAAAGGCATTATCGACTACACTCAAACCTAACCAGAGTACCCTAGGGGTATTCTAGACAGCTAAAAGCAATAGCTTTAGGTAGCTGAAAGTAAGGGCTTTAAAGGAAAGTAGACAGGAGAATGAGGATGGGAGAAAAGGAAGGAGGGGGATGAGGATGGGGAAAAGGAAAGTGGAGATGATGGGGACAAAAAATAAGGCTTAGCGGTTGGTTGTAGATGCAAAGGGAGAGGAAAGGGAGTAGTAAAGGGCTAGACTGGCTACACAGAACATGATTGAAGAAAGAGGGTTGAGTATACTAGGGGTAGGTTTAGTAGTCAGGTTACTTAAGTTATACTGACCAGGTTGTTGGACAGTTAAGGATGGCAGTTACATGTTTCATTTAGCACACTGTTTAGCAGGGATTTAAAGGTGGAAACTCCAGGTATATGGGTAAGTATCAGTGATTTCTAGAAATGGTTCCATAAAGAGGGGAGGGCAAAGCTGATAGATGAGGTGCTATAATGTGTTCTGACCTTAGGGATGTCAAATGTGACAAGGGAGAAGCACCTCAGACAGTAGGACCTTTGTGCCTGTTGAAAGAACTCAGACATATGTAAGTGCAATTTATTTGAAATGGCTCTGTGGATCGACCAAGAAGCATTCCTCAGCCTCCTGGCACTGAGGGAGGAGCAGCCTAACATTGTATAGGATGAGCAGCGATGAGTGTTAAGAGGAACATTTGTAAGGAAACATAGTGAACTATGATACAGTGTGTCAAGTTTTGTTAGGGCAGCTTTAGGGCAATGACTATAGAGAATGTCCCGTAGTCTATTGATGGAAAAAAGGCAGTTTGAACTAGCTTTATTTTTGTCTCATGATTGAGAAGGTGTTTAATATGGTAGAATATGCCCATTCTCTGATGTAATATTTTTGGCTAGCTCATCAATGTGGTGTAAGAAGCTGAGTTCACTGTCAGTCCAAAAACCCAAGTATTTAAATTTATCTACAATTTGCAGAGCCTCCTGAGGAGGGTTTGAATCTTCAAATCATGATTACTGTATTTGGCACAGATTTTATTGAAAGTGTAGGGATGGAGATGAACATGACTTTGGTCCTTTTTGTATTCAAGAGTAGTTTCAGTTGTAGAAGGTTGTGCTGAAGGACATCAAATTCTCTTTGTAGCACTGCACAAGCAAACTCAGAGGTGGGCTTAGCTGTATATAGTACCATGTCATCTGCGAAGAGATGCATGTTTGCCGTAGTGATTTTTGCTTCGATCTGATTTATGTAAACAGCAAAGAGAAGGGGTCCCAATATAGACCCTTGTGGCACCCCTCTTGGAAGTATTTTGAGTGCTGAGAGGTTCCCTTGTGCCTTAACTTGTTGAATAATCAGATTAACTAAAAGAGATTATTTAGATTGGAATATTTTACTATGTGTAAGGTGTCCTGAAGAGATAAAAGAAAAAAAAAAACATACAAAGGAACCTGAAGGAATTTGAATTGAATTCTCTTTTCTTCCATAAATATAACATGTTTACCTGAAACATTTTGGGTGGTGTCAGGGGTGGAAGTGGGGGGGAGGGGATATCAACTTGGAAAAAGAGCCCGACTCTTGCTATTGATGTTGGGATTATTTTTGGCAATCGGTGGTTTAAAAAAGAAGGGAAGAAATGAACCCAGAACAATAGAGTTGTGGTAGGATGGAATTCTCTGCCTAGGGAATTGGTGTCTAGTACAAATATGGACTCCTTTAAAAACAAACTCGATAACTTCCTTTTGGATAGAATAGATAAAGGGTTATAAATAATAAAGCAAGCATTATGGACGAAAGTCTACCTAGCTTGAAATCACCTATGAACCTATGAACCCATTGTAAGCTACAGATACACAAAAAAGGTGAGACATGGAGTAACAAGTAAAAAATAATCTCTAAATGAAGAGTTTACAAGAAGTAAAGGGAAAACAGGCTGTATGAAATTATTGTATTATTTAAAAGAAATTATTCAGGCACCCACACTAATGGAAAGGATTATTTTTTTAAAAGACATAATATTATGTTAGCTAGTGATTATAATGCACTTTTGATCTCTAAATGGACAAAACATCAAAAATAAGTAGTAATAATTACAGATTAGCAAACTTATTAGTAAATTTTTCACAATTACATGATCTAGAGGGCTTGTGGAGATTAATGCATCCATCCAACAGGCAATATTCTCATTCTGACTAGCATAAAATCAATTTTTTTAAACAGACAATAATCCCCATATTCTGAGAAATGTTTGTACTTCGCTTGCCCTTGCACTGCCCCCAGCTGCTGTGATACTTAGCTGGATAGTGGGCAGTGCTATCTGATTGAATATTGGGCCATGTCATTGCACTACCAACTGTAACTGTGCTGCCCTGATATGGACTTGGACTGTATATAGCCCACAGGGATTAGCGCTGCCCAAAATGAATTAACACCAAAACCCCTGTAGACTTATTCAGCTCAAACATGCAAATAATTTCACTGGGCATGCAAGGTGCTAAGGGGCCATTTGCATACAAACATATGAACATGTCAGCAGAAACAAGCCATTACGGTCTATCAAGCCATCTCGATTTTGCAGCACAGTTTATTTTGCTGTAGCTGCCCCCACCCCTTCCCATTATGGGCTCATTTGCATGGGCCTCAGCAGCCCCCTAGTGACCCTTTGGTCTAAAGAGTAAGCCCTGGTGACATATTTGTCCCTTCACCCCTAAATGCTCCTCCAAGCTGTTCTTATAATTCCTGGTGGTCCAGTGTATCCCTACCCCTCGATCTGTCGTCTGAACAGTCCTTATAATTCCCTGTTGGCATGGGGTCCCCCCCCGGTTACAGATTCTCACAGTTTATAATGAGTCCCTGGTGGTCCGGTGGACAACCAATCAGCCCCCACAACTGACCTGCCTACTGACATCACACCTCCCCATACCCCCACACCCCAGTGACAGCACTCCTCCCAGCTAGATAGGAGCACTGACACAGCCCTCCTCTCATGTCAAAATGTTAACCAAAGGTTTGATGTGCAAAAATAATAAATAAAATGACAAGTATATAATGCGGTGTCAGCATGGCTCAGTTGGTAGCACATCTGCCTCTGGATCAGAAGGTTGTGGGTTCCGGTCCCACACTGGGATTGGACTTGCACCTAAAAATCGCTGGCATTCGAGTGCAGTATTGGGGGTGCTGTACTGCTGGGGTGTGCCATCCTTCGGATGAGACATTAAACAGAGGTCCCTTCTGCCCATCCTGGTGTTGTCCTGGTGGGTGTACAGGTGGAAGTAAAAGAACCCAGGGCACTCTTCTCAAAGAGTGGGGAACATTCCCGGTGTCCTGGCCAACATTCCCCTTCCATAAACCGGTTCATGCAATTATCCAGGCTGTGTGTGGGTGATGATGTGCGATATGGCTGCCACCACACATTCAGTCACTTCACTACCAGTCTAGCATTACTGTAAAGCACTTTGGGATACTGTGTATGAAAAGCGCTATATAAATGCTGATTCTTCTTCTTCTTCTTCTTATTGTGCAACAGTGCAGAGTGGATTAGCACTACAACCCCTATGCTCTACACTGTTGCACAATAAAGCACTCAGAACTATTTACTTGCAGTGTTACTGTTTTTTTTTTGGGGGGGGCACTGCAACTTTTGGTTTACTAGTTGGAATTATTTGCCATGGTTGCAGCATACCTGTCCCATACACATTGGTTGCATTGTCAGTTCCGTCTCTCACCTCCACTACCGGCCACCATATTAGCTATCAGTGAGCCTGCATACAATAGAGCTCTTCCTACTGTACAAGCACTTACTGACAGCTCATATGACAGCCAGCCACAGAGGTGAGAGGACAGCTGTGACTGTCACAGTATCTAGCTGAGAGGACTGTCAGCCACTGGGGTGAGGGGATAGGGGTAAGTGCGAAGTCAGCATGAGTGTCTGGTGGGGAGCTGTTTTTGGGTCCACTGGACCACTAGAGATTCATTGTAGACTCTGTGTATGAGTGATCAGGTGGGGAAACTTGTATACCACTAGTGAATTAGAAGGACAGCTTTGAGGAGTGGTCAGGGGCTGGGGGACACACTGGTCCTCAAAGGAAATATAAGAACAGTTCAGAAGAGAGATTGGAGGTTGATAGGACCACTATGCCACCAGGGAATTATAAGGACAGCTCTGAGGAGTGATCAGGGAGTGGGGAGACACACTGGACAGACCACCAGGGATTTATAAAAGACACTCTTAGGAGCAATTGGGGGTATGGGGACCACTGTGCTACCAGAGGTTTATAAGGACAGCTTGGAGGAGCAATCAGGAGTGGAGGGACACACTGGACCACCAAGGAATTATAAGCACAGCTCTGAGGAGCATTTGGAAGAAGGGGGGGATACAGTGGACCACCAGAAAATTATAAGGACAGCTCAGAGGAGTGATTGCGGGGTGGGGGGACACACTGGACCACCAGAGAATTATAAGGAAAGCTCAGAGGGGGAATCAGGGTGTAGGGGGAACACTATGCCACCAGCGTATCTGCAAGAGACCTTGAACAGGAGGATGGGGTGGGTGGTTGCAATGCAGTTGCTCTGCCATTGAGGTGGGGGTACTGACTTAGTGCCCTAAGGGCTGTTATGGTTTTTCAGTGGCAGTAAATAGCACAGCTTGGGGGGGGCTGTTTACCACCAGCACAAAGCATTGAATATATAGCTGTGTCAATGTGCATTAGCGGACCCACTCATTTTCACAGGTGTAGAAGTATTTCAGTACTTTGGTGCTGCTGGGTTATAGGGTGCTCCCGGGGTCTCTGAATATGGGCTAGTAGGGAGCAATCACGCAAACCTGGGCTAGTGCCTTCAGTAACTTTTAAATATTTGGCCCCATATGTTTATATCTAAAAGCTTGGTTGGGAAACTTAAAAAAAGCTGACATTTATTTCAGTATTCTCTGATAATGCAGTGGTATAAGGAATTTAGAAGATCCAGTACATGATCATTCAGTAATGAGCTCCTTAAACATGAGGCAGTAGTTCAGAAAATCAGGTGCCCATAAGAGTTCTGGGACAGGATTCACAAAAATTCATGAAGCAGAGCACGAAAGTTTGCACTGTGCTTTACAGATGCACAGGTGTGAATAAGGCCAAGACGGGGCAGTGCTAGCACAGGAAAGCCACCTCTAACCTCACTAGTCCTGCCCCGACATCCAGCCAGGAGAATAGGAATGGCCCCACAATGAAAAGTGCAGGTGCTCTATTTTCTATTCACTAAAGCTCCCATGTAAATGAAACCATTGGGCATGCAAGGCACTAGGTGGCCATTTGCATGCCCATTTATGGGCCATTTACACAGACTGTGGGTGGCTTAGCATGGCCCCCTCAGCCTTTGCCTGATGCAGATTCAGTCCCTAGTAATCAAGTGCCCCCACCGCCCTTTGCCCATCGCCATCCCAAGTATGTAAAAACAGCTTCCCTGATGATCTAGTGGTCCCTCCCATCTCCTGATTGCCAGTCGCCATCCCATTGTTGTCAAAAATTTTCCCTAGTAGTCTAGTGATCCCGCCATCTCCCCCGTTCTTAGATCACCATCCCCATATGAGAAAATAAATTCCTTGCTAGTCCAGTGGTCCCTCCCCCTCCCCATTTTATGATCACCGTCCCTGTATAATAAAAAAGTTCCCTGGCAGTCTAGTGTCCCCCCCATAGAAACATAGAAAGGGATGGCAAAAGGGGACTGCAAGATCCATCTAATCTGTCCAAGAACCTACCTGGTGCTATTCCTCCCACCCTTTACCTTTCCATATGCTACCTTTATGTCTATCCCATGCATTCTTAAACTTACTTACCGTTTCGACCCCACTACCTCCTTGGGTAGGCTATTCCATGAGTCCACCACCCCCTTTCTGTAAAGAAAAAGCTTCATTGTATTACTCCTGAACCTCCCTCCCTTCAGCCTCATGTCATGCCCTCTCATTCTCCCTCTCTCTTTCAATTGAAAAAGCTCCTGAATGTTAACCTCATTTATACCCCTCATATATTAAAAAGTCTCAATCATGTCGCCCCTCTCCCTCCTCTGTTCCAGCGAGTACATGTTGAGTTCCCTCAGCCTGTCCTGGTATGCTCCATGGTGCATTCCCTGAATCATTTTAGTGGCCATCCTCTGCACCTTCTCAATTCTATGTCCCTTTTAAGGTGCGTTCTCCAATTCTGTATGCAGTATTCCAAGTGGGGACACACCAGTGCCCCGTAGAGTGATAACACCTCCTCTCTTCTGTGACTTGTGACTCCTCCCCAAGCAGCACAGCATGCCACTTGCCTTTAGTGCCACCTTTTCCCACTGTTTACCCACCTTCAAGTCTTCTGATATAATGATCCCTAGGTCCCTCTCCTGGCTGGTGAAGGGTAGCTTCTCTCCTCCCTGGTGGTAATCCTCTTTGGGCTTGTTTCTGCCTAAGTGCATGCCTTTGCACTTTTAGGAGCTGAATTTCAGCTGCCATGTTTCTGACCACTCCTCCAGTTTCTTCAAGTCTGAAGTCATACTCCTCACAGCCTCAGGGGAATCCACTCTGTTGCAAATCTTGGTGTTGTTAGCAAATAGACACACTTTTCCTTCCAGCCCATTTGCAATGTCTGCTATGAACACATTGAAGAGTAGGGGACCAAGTACCTAACCCTGTGGTACCCCACTGGTCACCTCTATCTCAGCTGAAAATGCCCTGTTTACCTGAACCCTCTGTGTTCTTCTTCTCTCTGCCAGCTACTGACCCACTTAATCACCTCCCTGCCCACCCCCATGTGGTCCAGCTACCTTACCAGCCTTCTGTGTGGAACATAGTAGAAGACTTTGCTAAAGTTTAGATAGAGAACATCTATAGGTGCTCCCTAATCTACTATCCTTGTAACCCAATTGAAGAAGTCAACTAGGTTTGCTTAGCAAGACCTAACTGCCGTGAATCCATGCTGTTTCAGGTCTTGCTGCCCACTGGATTCCAGATACATTATGACTCTCTGTTTGAGCAGTGCCTGCGTCAGCTTTCCTACCACTGATATAAGGCTTACTGGATGATAATTGCCAGCCTCTTCCATGCTTTGTGGAGCAGGATCACTGTTGCCCTTTTCCAGTCCTCTGGTACGGTCCCACTTTCTAGTGATTTGGTGACTAATTCTGCTAGGGGTACTGCTAGTACACTTCCCAGCTCCCTGAGAACTGTAGAGTGAATCCCATCTGGTCCCATGGCCTTGTCCACCTTTATTTAAAATTTCCAAGACTTGAGCCTCTATGAAGGGACTTGTGTCAACCCCTGTCCCTATGTGTTGCTGCTATGCAGGCTTGGCCCATCCCCTGTGTTCTGTTTGGTAAACACAGAACAGAAGTACTGGTTTAAGACTTCTGCTTTCTTGCAGTCTTTTTCTACCAGTTTCCCTCCAGTATCTTATAGTCTAACTATCCCCACCCTTGATTTTCCTCTTTTCCCTTATGTACCTAAAGAAGGCTTTATCTCACTCCTTAACCCCACTGCACAGTCCTCAGTTCAGTCAGGGCTTTAGCCTTCCTTATTGCCTTACCACCTTCCCTGTGTGCTATCTTATAGGGTTAATTATCCTCATCTTTCACTGACACCCTAAACTTTGTGTATGCCTTCTTTTTCTCCTGTACTATTGCAGCCACCTCCCTGCAGAACCAGAGGGGTTTCCTTTTCTTATTTGCCTTGCTCACCCTTCTGACTTTCTGTTCAGTTACCTCTGTGATGCCTCCTTTGAGATACTCTGACATTTCATCTATTCCTTTCTCTTCCCTGTATCTAAGACTGTCTGCCATGCTCTCTCTCATCTTCTGAAGGTCTACTTTTCTGAAATCTAAAACCCTGATCATGGAATGACAAATGTCTTCACTAGTGTTTACTTTAAATCCCACCATATGATGGTCACTATTTCCTAAGTGGCACCCCACCTCTACCTCCTTTACCATGTCCCTGTTAGTTAAAACCAAGTCCAGGACAGCTTCGCCTCTTGCAGGAGTTTCCACCAGCTGCCTCAGCCCTGCACCCTGCAGGGCCATTACAAAGTAATTTCCTCTTGATGAAGATGCTGTACAAGATTTCCAGTTTATGTCTGGCAAGTTAAAATCACCTACTATTATTATCTTGCCCTTGTCTGTCATTTTGTGGAATGTCTCCATCATTTCCTTGTCCCCAATATCCCTTTGAGATGGGGGCTTGTAGATGACTCCTATCCTAATGGCTGCCCCGATCATGTCTCAGCTGCTACCCATAGTGCTTCTGACTCATCTGGGATCCCTTGAATCTCAGTAGCCTTGATTTTCTCCTGGACATATAATGATGTCTCACTCCCTTTCCTACCCTTCCTGTCCCTTTTATACAGATGGTAGCCCAGGATAGCCATATCCCAACCATGGTTCTCCATGAATCAGGTTTCCATCACGGCCACTAAGTCAATTTCAGCTTCTGTCATTATGGCCATGAGGTCAGGGATTTTGTTTGCCAGGCTTCTGGCATTTATTGCCATTGCCCTCCATGTTCTACCCCCACTTTTATCACAGGTGGGTTTCCTTTTGTATTGCCACACCTCTTTAGTACCATTAATAGACCTCCTTTGATCTGCACCTGTGATTTCGAATGAAAGATTTATGGGTCTCTTTTGGTCTGCACCTGTGGTTTTGGACAAAAAGTTTTATTGGAAAGGTTTCCACCCCTCAATTATACCCCTGCTGGAACTCCTTTGTTCTGTACCTGTGGTTTTGGACAAAAAATGTTAAAGAGTTTAGTCGCAGGTATCAACAAGAGAGTTTTCCCTAATGTGTATGGTATTATCATGCTTTGGAGTAGTTACCCTGTCATTTGCTGTTGTCAGGGGGGTAATGACCTTCTTACCATTTGCCTTGGTAAGTGCCATCACCACCTCCCCAGCCTTCAGTTTAAATGAATTGCGTACACATCACATTTCTGACCAAGAGCCCTCACCCTTTTCTTTGTTAGGTAGAGGCCATTGTGCCAAAAGAAGCCTCTCTCCCAGAAGGACTGCCAGTTGATGATGAAATGGTAGCCATTTTCCTGGCACCATTTCCTCAGCCATAAGTTGAACTCATGTATGTCCTACTCTCTGACCCTCTTGGTGCTTCCACCCCACCCCCAGAATGGAAGAACCCCCAAGAATACCAGTGTGGATGAAAAAGATCATATTCTGTTAGCAAGTTGTACTGTACAATGTGTTCCTTTGTCTCTGCAACTGAAAGATTGGACAAGTCATTTGTCCCTAGGTGAATAACTATGGGTTTTATTCCATCCTCCCTTTGCACAATCTGCTCAATTTGTTTTGTGTCCCTCTTTCCAGATGCACCTAGGAGGCACTTGACAATGACTCTGGTACCGCTATTTGAATTTATGTGGGATTCCACTCCTCAGATAGTGGACTCTCCCACTATGATAAGTTTCCTTTTGTCCCTGTTGCCATTGTTTTCTTTATCCTTTTTGATTATACTTGGCTCAGTGAGCTGTTCCCTAAAAGCACCACAATGCCCAGTGACTGGTTCCATTACCAGTGGTGCATATCAGTTATTTATAAGCACATTGTTTTTAGATGTTCATGTTTTAGTTCTTGCCACAATGTCTCTCCTCTCCCTCCTGACCACCTGCCAGCCATCTGATTCTGGATCCTGCCGAGGACTGGTGCTGACGTTTATGTGCTGCTGGGTCACAGGTGGGATGAGCGGGTGCCTGTAGCTTTTCAGTATTACCTGGAGCTTATGTATTGTTGCCCATGCTTCCCTCAGATGGGCCCTAAGATTGGCTATAGTCCAGCAAGCCAGACAGTGACCCAGGCCATGGAACAGCACCCTACAGAATAGGGCCCCACCTTGTCCACAATTTACAATCTCCAATGTTACTAGAATATTTTAGGTTGGATAGGTTGGAGTGGATCCACCTGGGTGACTTCTAGAGAGTAACAAGATTCTCTAGAAGTATAAAAAAGACTCTCTAGAAGTCACCCATTCTCCCATCGCTGTCCCCATATCAAAAAATACTTTTCCTGGTAGTCCAGTGGTCCCTCCTCCATTCTCCAATCACTGTCCCTGTATAATAACAAAATTCCATGGTAGTCTAGTGGTCTCTCTCCCCTCCACATACTTTGATTTCTGTCCTGTTATATATATCTTTAACATTCCCTGGTAGTCCTGTGGTCCCTCCCCATCCTAGGTTGCCATTCTGTGGAATACTAATTAACATATCCATGGTGGTCTTGTGGACTCCCCCCTCAGCCCCACTCTGGCAGGTAGTGCCCCACCATCCCACTTCCTGCCTATCCTGAAACAGAGCCATCAACTGGTACAGCCTACCTCACCATCATGGCCAGCAACTGACTGAGCTGTCATAGAGCACGTACTGTATACAGTACGTGCCCAGTGATTCACACCTCACACTGAGCTGTCAATCAATGGGTGAATACTGTATACAGTACATGCTCCATGACAGCTCAGTTGGTAGCTGACCTTGGTAGTGAGAGGAGGGCTGTGCCAGTTACTGGCTTGGTTTCAGGATGGGCAGAGCAGGGTGTTGGGGCACTACCTGCTGGCATGGGGGTTCCACTAGACCACCAGGGATATTTTAAATTTTGTTGCAAGGGACAGGGTTTGGGGGTGGAGGGGGGATCACTGAACCACCAGGGAAAGTTTAAGAAATATATAACAGGATGGTGATTGGTGCACAGGGGAGGAGGGAGGGACCACTAGACTACTAGGAATGTTTTTATTATATAGGGATGGTGATCAGAAAAGGGGGTAGGGATGAGGGACCAGTAGACTGCCAGGGAATTTTTTATTATACAGGAACATGATCAGAGAATGAGGGAGGGACCACTAGATTACTAGGGACATAGTGCTGCGGTTTGGGAGGCACCTTGCACTGCCTCTGCCAATCACTAGGGTGGCACAGAGTTAAGAGGAGGTTTTCATTGGTGGTATTTTCTCCATGCAAGGGAACCCCACACAAGGCCCTTGTGTGGAGAAAATGCTTAGTGAATGGGACTGTGCCGATATGCAGGTCCCTTCCCCCTCATTTGCATTGCAGCCCCTTCAAAACTTTGCCATGGTGCAAACTGGGCTTTTATGAATACCACTTTGGAGCAAAACCCAGTCTCCATGGTGCTAACTGGGTTTGCGCTGGGGCAAAGTTTTGTAAATTTGTCCCTTGGTATTTCAATTACAGTGGACAAATGCCAATAACAGAATTTTGGGATGCTTTTAAGTTAACACGGAAGTTATTATTTCCCTTCAAGCATGGAAAAATAAGGTTCAGAAAAAGTTAACTAATAGAATAAGTCAAAGATTAAAAGAACTAGATGGACTCGCAATTTCAAACTTTGAAGAGCATCAGCAAGAATGGATGGAAAGGGTTAAAAAGAACAGTCACTAATAAATAGAGCAACTGCTAAAAATATAAAAAAAAATCAAATGTGCCAAAGGAAAGTGCTAGGTAATGCACTCAAAACACAAACAAAGAAACAAAACAACCTAATTACATGACTACATGATCAAATAGGTATACATAAATATAGAAATGAGGAAATAGGAAAACTAGTTATCGAATTTTATAAAGGTATATATCAACACAAAACAAGTAATACAAAACATGCTTTGTCAGTATATTATAAATAGCACGCTCCCCACGTTGAAGCGCAATGATAAATCTTTTATGCTAATGGAAGTGAAACGGGTAATAATCAAGCTGCACAAATGTAAAGGCCTATTTTTTTTTTGATCAGAAAAGGAGGGCAAAGCAATTCTGCTTTTTTTCTGGCTTGTCCCTGAGGAAGGGGAGGTACAGATGATAACCAACTGAAACTGAAAAAGATTAAGCTGTTGGTTGTATTTTAGTGAATGGGGGACATTTGGCTAGGACACTGGGGAAATTCACTACTCTTTTCAAGAAGTGTCATTGGATCTTTAATGGCCACCTGAACAACCAGCAGAACAGGCAGATGGAACCTCGGTTTACTCTCTCATCTGAAAGACAGCACCTCAGGAATGCAGTTTCCCCCTCATGCTGCACTACAGTGTTAGTACTGTGATTTTTTTTTTTCGAAATTACATTTTTCCCTGTCCCCCTCGCGATTCCACTCAATCGGGTCGCTCAATGTCTCCCATCCCTCACAGAGTCTGCCCCTAGAGTGCCTCTTGGTAGCTCCTACCTACTTCTTCCTCCACGGAACACCTGCACAGCGGGGTCTGCCCGTGATGCAGACTGGAAGGCTGTAGCGGCCGTCACCCAGGAGCGCTGAGGGTCTTTTTCCACTTTTTCTTGTCCCTCCCACTCCCTCCCATGGAGGACACCTGGCTCTGGTGGAACGTGTGTGTGCATGCCTGCCAAGTGCCTTGATGGCGTCCTCCCCTCCCCAGCTCCCCCAATGGAAGCTGCCATTGCCCTGAGAGTCAGTGCTTCCACCGGCTCTCTCGGACGTTGGGTGTGTTACACACACCCCTGGTATCCCTCCCTGAAGGAGGAGAGCATCCATGGGGATGCTCAATCCTCCTTCCCCCTGCTGAACCCCGGCAGCCTGAGTCCATTCCCGAACCCGGGTCACTGGCGTGGTGCGAGGTGTGGCATCCAGCGCCTCAACCGTCAGTGCCACCGGGACAGCCAGTATTGTGATTTTACCTGACGTGTCTGGTGTGGGGCTTGAACCCACAGCCTTCTGATCTTCCAGCCTCTGAGGCAGGTGTGCTACCTGCTGAGCCCCTGACACTGATCACTGGTTTAGATGGGTTTACACCAGAGTTCCATGTGGTTTTCATTAAGGAGTTAATTTTCTGGATAAATCTCATGGTTGAAGAACTGGTGGATAGCACCAGGTCATGTCCCCCTTCTCTAAATGATGTCAGGGTAATTCTTATTCACAAACAAGGAAAATATGCTTGGTCACTTGACAGTTGTAGGCCCATTTCACTCATGAATGTGGATTATAAAACACTGAGGGCCCAATTCTCAAAGTAGGCTGTGTTCAGTGCAAGCTGTGACAAACAGCAGCTTGCACCAAAGCCCCATGCCCCTAGGACCCTGCACCTGATTCTGGCATAGGAGGGGTCCCAGCACCTACATCCCCACACCTGTGGCAACCCTTTCCTTGAGACAAACACCTGGCACAGGGGAGTGGTGCGCCACAAGCTGCTGCAGCAAAGGGAAGTGGCTCTGTCCCTCATCCCTGCCCCTGCTCAGGAATGAAATAATCATCCCCTCCTGGTGGTCTCGTACCCCCACATCTGCTCCAATCCCCAATATTGGCAGTACTGACAAACGTAAATTATATGTCATGATCCCCAGTGCTGTTATCTGTACAAAATATATTACATGCCTGATCCCCAATGCTATCATTTAGAAATAGAGTAATGGTGCCCCCTCTCCCCAGATCCTCAATGTTCCTCAGAGTCACAGGTCCTTCATGCCCTCTCCATGACTCTGGTGCCAGCACTGATAGATAATCAGAGTTACTGACCAGCACAGCCCACCTCAATTTTAGCTGGCCATACTGATTGAACTCATCAATGAGCCTACCTTGGTCACAGTAGGCTCATTGATGCCAGTTCAGTCGCGCAGCTGAGGAGGTGTGAGATGGCTGTGCTGGTCACTGGTTTCTGATTATATATCAGTGCTAGCACTTTTTGGGTCAGTGGAGGGGGGGCATATGGGGGGTACTACTTATGAACTCTGGGAACATTGAGGATCTGGGGAGAGGTAGTACCATTGCTCTATTTCTAAATGATAGCATCGGGGATCAGGATTTTAATTTACTTTGTACAGATGACAGCATTGGGGATTGGGCATGTAATTTACATTATTTACCAATGCCAGCATCGGGGATCGGGCCATGAACAATGGTTACATACTGTGGCATCAGAAGTGGGGGGGAGGGCATGGGTTTACTGTTATTCATGTATATATCTTGTCACTATTTAGTGCTTTGGCACCATCGGGGATATCGTGGCATGTTGCCACAACCAGGCATCTCTCTGAGAGTTGAATTTTCTAAGTCCCCTTAAATCAGCCCTGGCTGGTCTAAGGGTACTTAGAATTTCTCCCTCTGAGAGATGTCTCTGAATTGCATTTCTGGGGCTTTGGCAGCTTGCATCTGTCACACACCACCAAGTGCCTTGTGGCAGCCCATTTCTGGGTGTAGTGGTGGCGCAAGCCCCATTTGGGGCAAGCAGCCTGTGGTTGACGCAGACTGCCTTTGTGAATAGCTTGAGGGTTGTTTTTTGTTGATACAAGGTGCACCTTCCACTGTACATGTTTGGCGCAGGCACCTTGCATCCTACTTTGGCCTTTGAGAATCAGGTCCTGAGTGCTTAACAGATTATTAGAGGGAGTGGCTGATTATATCCATCATAATCCGTATGGTTTTGTTCACTGAAGGGCAATCCCACAGTCCACATAAAAAGTTCAAATATTTCAACATGTACAAAACATTCCAGAAAAAAAATATTATGCCCTGTATCTTGGTTAATCCAAGGTATTTGATGCCAGAGGTTAGATGTGTGAATGCCTAAAGCTGTGGAGGACCCCAGAGTTTTGATTCATTTAACAAAAAGAGTGGGTTGCCTAAAATGGGTGCTTTGCCTATGTGTCCATCCCATAATGACAGTCCCATATGAGCCATGGAAATGGACAGGGATCTGGGTGTCATTGTGGACAACAAACTGAGCCTAGAGCATCAGATGGTGGCTATCGTCTGCAGTGGAGTCTTCTAGTTAAGGAATATCACCCAGACCAGACTCTGTCTAGAGTGTTATGACCCTGGTGCATGTCTTCATGACATCTAGAGTCAGTTATTTCAGTTCAGTAGTTTATACCTGGGGATATCTGAAGGGTTAGTATGCTGCATGTAGTTATTGTAGAATGCTGCAGCTTAGCTCATCAGTGGAACTAAGATCTTTGAGTATATCACACTGGTCCTACAAATACTACACTGGCTGCCAATTTGGTGATGCATCACCTTCAAACCTGCATTGTTAACATATAAATCACTACAAGGCTTGGCTCTTGACTATCTAAAATATTACTTTGTCTTACATAATGTGGGCTGCCCTCTCCACTCCACTGCGGCAACTATGCTTGTTATCCTCAGGTCCCATTTAAGGTTCTTATGAGACAGGGCTTTCTCCTCCATAGCTCCATCCATCTGAAATGCTTTGCCTATCTGGATGGGGTGCTCTACCTTGGTGGAGGCATTTAAGATTAGGCTTAAGTTCTGTCTCTTTGAACAAGCTTTTTATGGTAGCTACATTGTTGTGAGTCTCAGGAGCCAACCTCTAATAGTATTTAGTGATGTAAAACATGGTTTTACTATCTTTGAATTCTGTTCCTGTTTGATAAAAGAAATGTTTCACCTGTTCATGTCTTATTACATAATTGTGTAATTGCACTGATTGTACAGCACCCAAAGCCTTATGAACTGAGGGCTATATCAAACTCGTCTTGCCTTTTTGGAAACAAGTGGTCAACTATTCTGGCCTCAGTAATTTAACAACCTTCAGGTACCATAGTCCCTTAATTAACCTGTCAACTGGTACTAGTCCCATGTTAATTCTTATCCATCTTCCAGCCTTGGACAGAGCCTGCAGTGGCCACTCTTGCTCTACAAGGAACACCAAACAAAAGACTTAATTTAGTTTGCATGCTCTGTTATTGGTGTTGCTCAAAACTCTGACATAAGAAGCTGTTGGGACTAGGTGCATATAGCAGGGGAATTTAAACAGAGTTTTTACCACTAGAAATGCTGAATTCTAAGTGCACTCTAAGAATAGAACCACACATACC
The DNA here is from genome assembly GCA_016271365.2 of Neoceratodus forsteri. Classification (NCBI taxonomy): domain Eukaryota; kingdom Metazoa; phylum Chordata; order Ceratodontiformes; family Ceratodontidae; genus Neoceratodus; species Neoceratodus forsteri. Next base: position 125,953,488 of record CM028136.1, on the reverse strand, counting down.
TTCCATATGTTCTCACTGCATTTTTTGGTATGTTTGTTAGTAGATCTCTGAGTGTTTTCAATCAGAATTTAATTTACTACAAAACTCTTTACACTGACGTGATATACTTTGATATAATATTATTAATATACTTTCTTTGATGAGCACAATTCTAAAAATCAAAGTGCTGTACATAATTAAAATATCATATTAAACAGAACAACACAGTCTAAAATGATTTACAATCCAAATTCAAATAAATTAGATAAAATTGTCACTAAATACTAAATGCTTGCTGAAACAAGTAGGTTTTTAGGCCTGCTTTAAAGCTGCCCATGGTCTTGCCTTCTGACAGTTATCTGAGCATCTTTTCTTGCTTTAAAAGTCATTCCACAGATTATGGAACCACAGAGCCAGGAAATATTGATGAAATGTAAACTTTTTTATTTATCTGTGCTTCACTGCCCTCCAGAGTTGTCTTTTGTTTTCCCGACTAAATTGCCTAAATGCAAATGATAAATTGTTGCCTTGTACATCACTGTTCAGCTTTCTTGTGCAAAATTCTGGCTATCATTATGAGGAAGAAACAAACTTTTTGAGTCACCATTCTTGCGCACAGCAGGAAGCGTTTGAAAGTGCACAAGAATGGTGACTCACAAAGTATGTTGAAAAGTTTGCTTCTTCCTCATAATGATAGCTAGAATTTTGCTTCAAGAAAACTGAACAGTGATGTACAAGGCAACAATTTATCATTTGGATTTAGGCAATTGAGCCTGGAAAATGAAAGAAAACTCTTGAGGGCAATGAAGCAAAAAAGTAAGTAAAAACGTTTACATTTCATCAATATTTCCTGGCACTGTGGTTCCATAATCTGTGGAATGAATTTTAAAACAAGAAAAGACACTCAGATAACTGCAAAAAGGCATTTAAAGGTGATAGGAAACAGGTGTTACACCTTTAGATGCACTCCAGTTGTTCTTTTATTGGACACCCAGCATTGTAATATACTTTTGACCATTTTTGTGAAACTAATAATCTCATTTTGTTGCTTTTGTAACTAGCCTGAATTCATCTCTGCTCAGCAGTTGCTGTTGTCTATTTTCATACTGCCTGAACATTCTATGACATCACAAACTCCTTTCCAGACCATTCAGACGAATGGCATGGAATGGGAATCTTTGATGTCATAGGATGTCTTAGAGATATGAAAATCAAGTGCAGTAGCTGGTGGAAGAGTGGAACTCAATGTAGATCTGAGGGCACCCCAAAGCTACGCTATTTATTTATCAAACAATCATCAAACCATATCAGAATACAGAGGTAGCATGGAAAGGAAGATGGAAGAGCAGTTAAATATGCAGAAATCATTTCCTATCTCCTTTAAGACAGTGTAAAGAGTTTTGTAGTAAATTAAATTCTGATTGTAAACATTCAGAGATCTATTAATTAACAAGCCAAAAAAAGGCAGGGATAACATATGGAAAGTATTTGTGGCTTTATTCTTAGAGTGCACATAGAATTTTGCATTTCTGGAGGTAAAAACTCTGGGCCTGATTCCAAGAGGGGCTATGCCAGCATAAACCGAGAGTCACCAAACCCCATGGCATATCTCGCGACTTATGCCAAGCATTATGCCAGACCCTATTCCAGGAGGTGCCCTGTGCCAGTGCATCTGTGGGCTGTGACAATCACAAGTTAGGACACTACTTATGCCACAGCCAGCTGACGCTTGTTGCAACTGTGGGTTATGACATGCACAAAGCCCAATTCCAGGTGGGTGGGTGTCATAACCTACAGTTTCAATTCCCAAAGCTGCAGTGGCATAGGGAATCTATGACAGCTTGGAGCTGTCATAAGTGGCATCCAATGGCTGGCACCATTGGATGCAGCCATGTAGCGCCATGGCAACAGCACCATGCTGTCCCCCTGGCCCCCACATGTACGCTCTCACCCCCAAACCCCTGATCATGAGGGACCCAGAGGTTCCAGTCCAGTAGCACCCCGCTGGATGTCTGTGCCATGTGTCCTGGCCCCTATGCCTCCTGATGTGTACTGCGGTGGTCCAAGGTGGGGGGATCTGGGGGGGGGGCCACCTGTCACTTACCATGAGTTGCAACATGTGGCCATGATACACCATGCGAGGGCTACTGCCACATGGATGGTGTATCTTGCATGTTGCAATTGATGGGATCTTGCCTTTTCTGGAATGTGGCGTAGGGTCCCTGGCATAAAGGCAACCAGCATAATTCGCAACTGCTTGAAAGTTAAGCCAGCCATCTTGGAATCAGCCCCTCTGTGTCTTAATTTAGTATGCCAGACTTCTCCCTATCATCCTCCACCCACTGCTCACCTCTTTTTGTCTTGACTTACCTTGTAATGAGATTTTTTAAGTAGGTCTACAGTGTAAGACTCTTTAGACCTCACAACCAATTTCAAATGGTTATAAAGCTCAAACCTCAGTCAAGTGTTTCATCATGTTTAGGACTTAGCAATGTGATATAGCATTTATCCTAACCCAGTACACAAGGTTAGCGTGCCATCTCTTGTGCTGAGCTGAGACATACTGTAGGTGATACATTGTGAGACATACTGTAGAGATATGAATGGCCTGACTCAGAATATTTAACTGCATGAGTAAAGGGCAGGGACATAGCTCATGACTGGCGGATCCACAAATTAGTTATGAAGGTCATGTTTCCTTGTCAAATGAAGACAAATGTCATATTCTGAGTCATGTCATTGCTTGTTCAGTTAATACAACATATTTTAAAAATGTAAACCATTCAAATTTGTACTTCTGTGAAAATGTAACTGTTTAGGTGATTTCACTGTTCTGGTTAGATAACAGTATATTTTCACAGTGATGCCATCAAGAATTGTTTTAGTTAGTCTCCCATTGTACAGCATTATGAAATATTTATTTCAAATTCAACTTTATTTCATCAGGAAAACTGAATTGGGCATGCTCATTTACAAGGAGGTTATGCAACTGACAATGTATAACATACAGAGACAAAAATACAGGGTTTGATAGGTATTGATTAATTGGACTTTTCATAACTGGCTAGGCCCACTGAGACAGCATGTTCCTTTTTCAGGGGCTACCTGGAGTTAATTACATTCAGTATACATGCAGTAGGAAATGTTACACATTAATTACGCACTGTAAACATGCAATAGTACATATTGAAAGTGAGTTACAGGTAAAAAAAAGATCACATTGTCACAGATTAAAAACACATACTTAGTTTAAAAGTAGGGCCATCCTAGACTCCCTACAAGGTGCATTTCTTAGGCAACTGATGACAGAACCCAGTAGAGATGGGGCCATGAATAGCACTGCAGACATCACAGTGGGTAGCCCCCTGGGAGCAAGCTATCATAATGCTGTGTGCTTTGGCAAATGGATCAGTCAGGAGAAAAAACACACTAGGACAAGGGTCATGGGATTCAGGAGAGCAGGTTTGAAAGAAATTGGAGACTGCCTTAGTGAATACCTTGGAGAGGTGATGGCCAAGGAGAGCAGAGAAGCAATAGAAAAGGATAAGGGAGGGAAAAATCTAAGGCAACAGAAAGCTGTTTCAAGGAAATAAGCAAAGATAAGATGAGGAAGAGGCCAGTATGGTTCTAAAAGGAGGTGGCTAAAGCAGCAAGGAGGAAAAAAACAGCTTTTAAAAAATACAAGACCCAAAAAGAAGGAGGACAGAGTGCTATATCTAAATAAAAAGGGAGGCTGGGAGGAGGGTGATGGCAGCAAAGGCTCAAACAGAGGAGATGATTGCCCAGGAGGTCAAAAAAGGGATAAGACTTTGTTCAGGTCTATGAACCAAAAGAGGAAGGCAAGTGGGGGGTAGGAACAGGAGAAGGGGGCAGTGCAGAAGGAGATCAAGAAAAAGCAAACATTTTAAAGACTACTTCTTCACAGTGGAGGGAGTAGGGGATGATTCAACATACATCAGCAGGCACCAGCAAAGAGGGAGTAGACACAGTTCATTTAAAAAGAGATTGAAAGCCCTTAAAGGAAACAAGATGATGTGGCCAGACTGGATCCATCCAAAGATACTGAAAGAACTGAGCACAGTGCTAGTCTCTCCTCTGCCAACACTATTCAGCTACTCATTGGAGATGGAGTAGTTCGAGACGACTGGAGGAGGGCCAGTGTGGTCCCTCTGCACAAGGTCAGCAGCATGGAGGAGGCTGGCAATTACAGACCAATCAGTCTCACAACAGTGGTAGAGAAATTAATTGAAGTCCTGTTGAAGAAGAAACTGATGGAATACCTGGAGGCAAATGGGCTGCAGGACCACTGCCAGCATGGCTTCACAGCAGAGAGGTCATGTTAAACAAATCTAATACTGTTTTTTTCTTTGGGGGGCATGGTTAGCCATCAGTAAGATGGCAGCATGAAATTGTTAGTCACTGTCACTGCAAGGGAATTCACTGGTCATTCATTCAAATCAACAACTTTTATGGTGCAATCATGTTGTCAGATGTAGCCCTTACATTGTTTATTGGAAAGGGACTACTATAATCTGGTTCCTACAGTAGATTCCACAGACAATTCACAGAAAACTGGTGTGGCCCTCCCTGATGGCTCTCCCACCAAAAAAGAAAGTACTCTGAATATACCACATGGTCTGCTGCAATCAGTCTGTGCTCTGGGCTGACTTCATTTTACCTCCAGCATGGCTACTCCATAGGAAATCTCCACAGACCTGACTAGCATTACTGCTGTACGCCAACATATTCTGCAAGACACAGCAGATGATAAACTTGAAAATGCCCCCCCCCAAAAAAAGGATCTGGCCACCCTCAGGCAGAGGTTAGAGAAAACTTTGTCACACCTTAACCAGCTCTAGTGGGTAGAGGAGGTAACACAGAATTGCCCTTGGGAACAGGTCAGGGCCATTTGTTTTTTACTCTCAATGGTGGATGACCTTGAGAAAAGAGCCAGAAGGAACGATGTATGGTTCATTGGTCTACCAGAGGAGGTGGAAGGTACAGACATCATCTCATTTTTATAGCAGCTTTTTACTTTCTTCCTAAATGCCCTGAATTGCCCATCCTTGGAAACTGAGTGGGTGCACAGATCCTTGGCCACTTGTCCCAAGCCAGTGGAATGACTGAGACCCAGCCTAATCAAATTCTTGCACTACCCTGTGAAAGAAAACCTCCTATAACCTTGGAAAGAAATGGGCCATATTCACTGAAATGGTCACCAGCTGTCATTATTTCAGGACTTTTCAGCTGACCTCATCCATCATTGCAGAGCTTATGTAACAGTAAAATGTAAGCGACACCACCTGGGAGCTAAGACTACCCTCAGATATCCTGTCCAGCTCTGGATCACACTCAATGGTGCATTGTATCAGTTTGAATCCCCCAAAGCACTGGAGGATTTTATCTGAAAATTGTATGGATTAGAAATTTCCTCTGCCCCTGAATGCTCAGACCCCCAAAGCTCTTGGTTCTCTTCTATGACCCTCAAATTTTGCCCCTGCCTGGGACAAGTCACGCTGAATTGAATGAAGACAACCAATAGTTCCAGCAATGCCAGGGTTGGGACATTAATGCCAGAAAGCCAAGGTACTCTGGTGCATTGGGGCATCTGCACATTGAGTCCAACAGTTGGCAGTGTGAGCCTATTCTGTTTTCAGATATTTTAAATGACTTTATTCAATCTGAGCAATCACTTGATAGCTGGAGAAACAGTAACCCCTTGAATTAAGAACATGCTCATTTTGATAAAAAAACAACAGACCTTTATTCAAATTGATTATATTCTAATAACTAAACCCATAGCAAATAATATTATAGCTACCAACATTGACTCTATTTTTATGTCAGACCACGCTATGATCAGTATAGAATTAAGTATTAATTTAGAAAGGAAAATTTCCCCATGGTATTTTAATAATGAATACTTAAAAGATCCAACATTCATTATTTTAATTAAACAAGTTATAGGGGAATTTTTTTTTTTTTAATTATTCAAGGCAAACCATTATAATTAACCTTTGGGATGCCTTTGAAGCAGCAATCAGAGCAGTCATTATTTCATACCAAATAAAAAAGAATAACAAACTAAAGGGAAATTATATGGAGGTGGAAAAGAGATTGAAAGAACTTGATAAGTTAATATTAGCAGACTTTAATAAATATAAACTTGAGTGGGAACAGTATAAATTAAAAAAATATGAGATGAGTCTTCAGGAAAATGAGAAACTAGCCCTTACTTTAAAGACAACAGAATACTATAACATTGATAAATCTGGCAAATTGCTAGCTTGCCTACTAAAAAGGAAAAAAAATTAAAAACATCATTTTGAACTTAAAAGTTAAAAAGGTAACAAAGTCAGAGGATGAGGAAAGAGCACAGAGATTCATGCATTATTACAAAACTACTTATCATAACAATTTCATTCCAAATTCTGAAACTCTAACAGAATGTTTTGATAAAGCCAATCTGACTTATATACCCCTTCAGTTTAATGAAAAGAATAAAAAAGAAGCCACCAACTCGATTACTAGGAAAAAAAAAACACCTGGAACAGAGGGTCACTTAAATGAATTCTATCAAGTTTTTTTAGTGATGACTTAATACCATGGCTAAAAATAATGTTATAAGAATTATTAGACCCAAATAACAACATCCCACCATCTATGCAGGTTGTAAAATTACTTTCATTCATAAAGAAGGTAAACCAGCTGATCAACCTGAAAACTACTGACCTATAGCCATTTTGAATTCCAATTACAAACTTATAGCAAAATTGATAAATAATACAATCAAAATTAATTTAAACTCCCTCATACATCCAAACCAGTATGGATTCATTAAAGGTCACAATATCCCCCAGGCAACAAGAAAAATTCAAACCATAATGCAGTTGATTAATAATGGTGCTGGGTGATATCCACATAGAGAAAACAGAGCACAACATGACTGCGCAATAAGTAGAGTGTACACCTTTTGAGCATCATGGGAATTACTGTGATAGGAAAGTATCACTACCCACTGATGCTCACCATGAAGGAGGAAGTGTTTATGAACACTGTTGGTTGGGTGCTCAGTCATGCCACTCCCATGTTGGAGTGGCTAGAGCAGCTGATCCTGCAGTGAATGGGGTTGGGAATGAGGTTTCATTCCTGATTCAGGAATCTTTTACTATTTTTTTCTTGCTCCTAAGTCCACACTCCCTTGGAGTTGATTATAATAAGTCTGTGGTGTGTGGGGGGTGGGTGGGGGGCAAAACGGTCAATCATGTTTTCACACTGTTTGCTGCTGCATGATTGTGGTGTGTGCGCTGGTGTCCGTGACATTATGACCCCATTCCATTAATATTAACCCCCTTTATAAAAATGATACTTATTTAGCCATAGTGTTGGACACATGTAAAGTTTTTGATCTAATAAATAGAAACTGTATTTTTATATGCTAGATAAAGGAGTTCATTCTTTTAATTGAACAACTATATAAATATAATTTGGTGAAATTTCAGAATAATAGATATTTAACACCTGAATTTAAAATGCTGAACAGAGTTCTTCAAGGCTGTCTTTTGACAATTTTTATATTAGGACTAGAACCCTTTTTTACAAGTAATAAGGAACAATCATAAAAAATAAGGAGTCAAACTAAATTATGAATATCTAACATTAAACATGTTTGCTGATGATGTATTATTAATATTAAAAAATGTCTACAAATCCTTAGAAGAATTCCTTAAAGAAGTTAAAATATTTTCTTCAGTTGCAGGTTTCCAGATAAACAAAAGCAAGTCAGTTATAATGAAAATTACTAAAAGTAAAACTCAGAACTTAGATAAATTTGAATTAGCATTAAATATTCAAAAATCAATAAAATTCCTCAGTATACAATTGTCCCAAGATCAACAACAGAACATAAAAGTTAATTATAATAATGCCAAACAAAAAAAATTAAAACCTATTAGAGAACTGGTGTGGCCTCTTACTATCATTCTGGGAATGCACAGACACGATAAAAATGATGGCTATGCCTCATTGCATATGTGTATATATATATTTTACAAAACTTAATAGGTGTTCCATATCAACCCTGATTTCTTGATAGTAAAATATTTTTCAAAATCCCTATGGAGAGGGTGAAACCCCTGAATAGCACTGGGTTTTTAATTATGCCAAAAAGAAAGGAATTGAGCTGTCCAGATCCCATGACATACATATAAGCTCATATTTTATCAATGATGTACCAATGGAGTTTCTTTTTAGATCAGGATACTGAATTGCATTTTATGATGATATTCAAAAACCAAAAAACAAGTCCACTACCCCACAATTTCTTTACATATTACGATATTCCTAATGTTCTTGGCTGTCTATGACCAAATGGAAATTACCCCCCCCAAAAAAAAAAAGAATTTCAAATTCCATGGTTATTTTCAAATATATGGCCTACTAAAAAATATGGAAAAATAATGCACATTTTTACTTTAAACCCTTCCAAAACAAAAATATTTATATATAGAAGGCTATATTGTAGGAATATAATTTGCCCACCTTTCAACAACTACTTACAAAACTAGAATTAAGGCAAGGAAATAAACTGCATTATTATACTTTAAAGAAATATTTAGTTGAAACTCCCTTAATATTCCAACAGAAGTTAAAAACCAAGAAAAAAATAATGGGACACGGCACAGGGAAATGATTAGCACTATTTGATATACTATTATTAACTAATGACAAATGCAAAACAAATAAAATTGGCAAACAGTGGGATTTAGAAGCCAACATACATCTATCTTCCAGACAATGGGAACAATGACATATACATGGAAATAAGGTACAAAAGTCAGCCAAGAACAAAACTAATCAAATGAAAATATTAGATTGTGCATATATAACCCCTACTAGAATAGCTAAAATAAACCCTGAGTACAGCGATCTTTGTTGGCATGGTTGTGGGCAGAGGGGAACTTTGATACATTGTCTATGGGACTGCCCATATATAAAATGTGGTGGGATAACATAAGGAACATATTGCTGAACATTATGGAGGCACATATACCTTTAAATCCGGATATTTTTCTTTTCAATCATACAGATTTTATTTTCCAGGATAAAACACAATCCCAAATTTTTGCTCTGGCTACTAAGGCACTAAAGAGACAGATCTTAGAACACTGGAAAGAAAACTCTACCTCCCTTTCAGTTACAAAAATGATGGTATACCTTCAGAGAAGCCATATTGATAGAAAAATTAATTTATGACATAGATGAAACAGCAGATGATGTCTTAGGATCTCACGAGAAAAAGATAGATGATAGTTTGTCACCTTTATTACAAATTGGTTATACTCAAAATTAAATAAGGAATATAATTGTGAGTGATGGTATTCTCTCTATAATTTATTATGCAATGAACTAAGAAGGAAACCATGCTTGTTTTTTGAACCTGGAAGGGTGGGAGGTGGGAAGTAATTATATAGTATATTTGTTAGGAATTTTGTGTTCATATTTATATTATTTATAATTAATGTTATTATCCTTGTACTTCATGTGAAACAAAATAAAAAATATATTGGGGAAAAAAAGCTGGCAGTGTGAGTCCTCCTTCACCACCTCCTCTGTCAATTCAGCGACAGTCTCTCCTCCCAACATGACCCACTGTGCCCCTCTTTGCTATGTCCAACAAAGTGAACCACAGCTTGGAGCTGTGGCTTCAACATCGGCCCTACTGGAGAGCTGCCTTTAGTCTCCATCTCTTCCCTTAGATCCATAGCAAGACACAAGATCATGGGCCGAGCATGCCAACACACCACCCCTGTCTCCACAGGGTCTTCTGCAGGCACTATCAGCTCCATCATCCCAGAGATCACCACAGAAGCAGGCCAGATGAAGCATAAGCACTGTTAGTGGACCTGTACTCTCCTAGTTCCTCAAGTAACCCTGCCCCCCCGTCTCTGTTTCCCCATATCTGGTCAGCAGGCACCCTTTTGCCTGCACCATCTGCACAGATCTTCTAAATTCTACTTTTGTGAAGCCCAAACCTAAGGTGTGGGGCAGGAAACAGTGGAGTTTTTTCTCAGCATGTGTTCCCTGGCCAGAGAAACTTTAAATTACCCACTGTCTTTTCTGGGTGGCACCCACCCCTTTGCACAGGCCTGGATGGGACACAGAAACTTACTACCATTGCTTCTTGACCCTGCCCCCCCCAATTATACTCAATGGACTGTCTGTTTTTCCAGTGGCTGAGGAACATGGCATGCCTGTGACATTTTTGAAGTGCCATCTTTTTCCTGAAGGTGCATCGGACATGTGTTTCCTTGGACTTTGGCACTCTGATACCATCACTGATCTCTAAGTGGGTATTTTCTGTTGTTTTTTGGGCTTGATCTCCTGTCCCTGCATCTGGACTTGATTTCTCACCACCCCTGTGACCCCAGTGCATTTGGTCACTCAGGGCAATGAGTCAGTCACAAGGGGTGATGGGGTGATCCCTCTGCTACAGGTGTTTCAAGTCATCCCTTTTACTGGCAGGCTGTTGTACTGTCACACTACAGCAAATCCACATGTTGGCTAAGAACTGCACTACTTCTGGGCCTGTAGCTGAGATGGTGGAGAACTGCCTGCATTCAGCTGCAGCTCTGTCTGGAGCTGGAACACCACTGGACCAGCTTCTGTAGCCTCATTCACTACCATGGATGAGACCTTGTTAGTTTTGCATGCCCTGTTGGAGGATGTTTGTAATTATTATAGCGAATAAAATGCAAGGCTCTATTTCCTGATGGCTTCTGTTACACATTTAGGGATCGAGGTATCTGCCTTAACCTAGTGTTCTATATTTGGCAACTGCATGCCATGGTTATAATCAATTGGAGAGGCCTCCCTGCCAGTGTGGCCTTCCAGGCCCTCCAGGCACTGGCTTCGGTGTTGCCTATCCTAGCTGAGCAAGTTTTTTTTCCTCTGGTAGTTCTACCTTTCCCTGCCCCCCCCCCATTCCTATGTCCTCCCCTCATGTCTCCCTGCCCTTGATGAAGGTCCTCTGATTAAATGGCAAGCTTGACCTGGTCCTGTGCTCTGCAATTATTTGATCTGTCATGATTAGCCTATCTCATGCTGAGTAGGTCAGTGAGGTAGGAGTGATGGGGTGGCCTGGCCTTTACTGATCTTAATTGAGCCATGGTAGCCACCTGTGATCAGTTTGATATGACCTCCCTCCCCCTGGGAGCCCTCAGCAGGGTCTAGCTAAGGGGTACAAGGCTTTTTGTTTTCATTGTTTTTTTTTCCAGTCTTGTCTTGACTGCAGGTGAGCTCTTGAGCTCTGTTCCTGCCTCCTTCTGTCCGGTGTCCACCTCCTCTGAACCATGGAGCCCAAGATCCCCAATGGATTGCCCCAGGTGGCAGGGCTGGGAAAGAGAAGGACATCCTCCCCCATCTGGTGACTCACATCCAGATTGGGCCTGGTGGTCAGATGATGGCACAGAATAGAGGCATGAAGGTAGAGCTTCATATGTCCTGCTTCAGCCAATTTTTCATTTTTCTTTCACACCCCAGGGCTAAGGCAAACATGGTTTGCACATGCACATGGAGGTGAGCATGAGCACTGGAACTGCCAGCCCTCACTCAACCCACCTGGTATAATTCCAGCCCCTCCCCAATCATCGTCACTACCATCAAGCCTCCATACCATTGCAGCCAAGAGCCAGGAAGGCATACATCCCCAATCCAGGAGAGGAGAACTGCCTGATGGCCACTCACTCACTCCCTCCTCTTCCTGCCCTACCTCCCCCCGTTGACCCCTAATGACCCAAGCTCATTCATGATGTCGGCTCACTGGCTTGGGAGAGGTAAGGCTCATTACAGTAGCTCAGCCTTCTACACAGTTGTATGTTAAAATAGTGAAAATAAAATCATGACATACTGTACATGATAACGATCACAAAATGGCGTAACCAATTACAGCCCCTGCATAAAATCATGGTTGTTAAAAATAGCACCTGACCAACTTTAGTACTGAAAAAGGCAAATTATGAGCAACTGAACAAATGTCTATTTCAAAAACTCAGCCTGGATGATGTTGCAGTAGCAGTTTCAAACCTTTGTCTCATTTCAGTCTGTAGTCTTGATTATGTCTCTGACAATTACTGGAGAGCTACGGTTACATTCTTCTGGCCTTGATGATGTTGCTGTTGCAGTTTCAAACCTTTGTCTGATTTCCATCTGCAGTCTTTATTATGTCGCACTGATGTTGATCATTAGACATGTTCATGAACATGACAAGCGGCAGTGCATAAAAGCGAAGCTTAATATGTTTACTACCCTTGATTCACAAATTGAGAACATGGATGCCGCCTGCCCTTATTTAAGGACCTTCGCATATTATTATTGATAAAAATAAATTTCAACACACAGAGCACTAAACTTGAAAATTGTACACGAGTCCTCGAAGGTACTCATAGTGGTTTCAGACCATATCCCAGACACGTGCCATTTAAGCAATATACCACAAGAGGGTGTGGGTGATGCCAGTTTTTACCCACACTTGGTGTGTTGTTCACTCATGAGGAGCAGCCAAGTGACCAACAACACACCAGAAGTTGATAAATCCTGGCATCACCCACATCCTTGAGTGGTATATTGTGATTATACATTGCCCCTTGTTAAGTAAAAAAAACTGCAGTTTTTGTTTGTAATTTATATTATTTTATTTGAATTTATTGCTGCACATAAAAAATAGTTCTCTGTCGGTAGGTTTAGTAATAGAGAATATGAGTTTTTTTTTTGTTTTTTTTTTAATTGTCCCACACTCCAGTGACTTGTTTGTTTACAGGAAAAGATGCTTCACTACAGTTTAAATTTTGTTCTCACCACACAGCTTTATAATTGTCTGAAGATCTTTGGAGAATGCAGTGTGGGGTGCAGTGTGAGTAATGAGGTTGCCCTGCTGTGTTTCTGGGATCATGATGTGTTTAGCGATTCCAGTTTTGGTGTGGGTTTTGCAGTCAGGAAAATGCTATGGTTTCGGTCCGGATATAGTTTGCTTTTTTTGCTGCATTTATTAGGGACATTTATTACTGGATTTCGTATGTGGGAGGTGACAGTGTGGTGGGGAGTGAGTAATAGAACTTGTAGCAGTAAACGTGTGCTCTCAGTAAGGCGGGTGTAGCGTGCAAGTTCTCTCTCACAGAGGAAAAGAAAAATAATACTTAGTTTTGAAACATAAAACCATTTTGGGGTTTTTAGAGCTGTTTTGGGACTAGTGTGGTAACTTCCTGCATTGCTGTTGGGGGGTGTGGCCATGAGTAAATGTGGCAGGTTTGTTAGATGCAGGGGGTGGAGTCAACTTTACCAGGAGGGTTGGAGGGATTTGGTTCCTGATGCGGCTGAGTGAGGACTGGTACTTTTTCCTGTAAGGTGCTCTCAGGATTTACAGATTGTAAATCCTGATAGCTAGCCAATCAGAAGCCAGAATTTAACTTGCCCATTGTATAACTAGCAAGTTAGCATATGTTAGCAGTATGTGAAAATAAATAAGCACAGGTGGAATCCATGTTCTCAAGTTATGGATCAAGGGTAGTAAGCATATTAAGCTTCGCTTCTATGTGCCACCACTTGTCATGTTCACGATCATTTATAATGATCAACATCAAGACTGCAGACTGAAATTAGATAAAGATTTGAAACTGCTACTGCAACATCATCAAGGCCAGGAGAATTTAACCCTAGCCCTCCAGTAATTGTCAGGAATGTAATCAAGACTGCAGAATGAAATGAGATAAAGGTTTGAAACTGCATGGGCAGTAAGTGGTTTTGTCATTTTGCCAATGCTAAAAAAATGTAACCTTAATTGTCAGGAACAGCTGTCTGTTTAATCTCATTTTGTTGCATTCAGAAACACTTTTTTCATTTTGTGGGACATTGCACGAGGAGCGGAGGTTGAGTTTTGTGACATTTTGTTTTCGCTGTTTTGTGTCAGCTAAAATTACTTTTATATGGCACCGCTATTTTGTTATGTTTGCTAATTTGCATTTCGATATCACTGAGTTGCTGTTTCTGTTTCGCTGTTATTGTCTGGCGATTGTAACAGGATACCATCTGCACCACCGGTCCAGCTCAAAACAAGGCTTTTTACATTCTTGTTTCACTGTCTCAACAATGCCTAGTCTGCAGCAGATGTGCCCTCCCTCACATTGCCTGTACTCGCTTGACCCCCTGAAATGCTAGCCTACATTAGGTGTGTGCCAAACAGGTTCATTAACTCCCATGTCTACAAGGTCTGCTGTTATCTGCTCCAGTCCCCCACCTCCCTGGCTTCCTCCCCCCTTCCCCCCAAGACTTCCATGTGAAGATACTCATGGAATGTGTTTTACTGCCCAGAAATCCACTTTTCTGTGAGGTGCGTGTGCCATAAAACATTTCAAAAGTTTTGTTGCTGTACGCTCCTACTTCAGGTACTGATTGGCTAAGTGATTCTTTTTCTCTCAGCATGTTACAGTTGGTTAGAGATATCTGTGTCTGCACTCTCTCCATTCTTTTTACTACTTTATAGTATTTTTCTCCCCATTCTATAATTCTAGGCCTTGAAGTCATATGTCTTTGGCCCACTGGTGTTAGGGATATTCTGTAAGTTCTACATGTTACTGTTACTGTGTTTCTGTGCTTCCATTACTTACTGTCAACAGTCACTCATAGGTTTATTGTTTGGTTCACACTTTCTACACTGAAGATCACTCTTTGGATGATTATGAGAAACAGGGGTCTGTGATTGTTCATGTCCATTATAGTACCCTTACCTTTAGAAGACTTGTCCAATGGCCTACCTAAAATGTATCTTGTGAAATGCCAGAGGCTTAAACTAGCCAGTTAAAAGGAAACACATTCAATCCAGACTTAAGGCCCTCAAAGCCAAAGTCTCACTTCATCACCAAACTAAGCTCTGCCTAGACGAGGCAGCCAAGCTCCACAGGGAGTGAGTTGGCCTAGTGGTGCACAGCTGTGCACTGTCATCTAATGCAGGGGTTTCTATCCTGGTGCGCCAGACCCTGCGCTGGACTTTGGGCCACTCTCAGTCTGATGCAACTGACAAAATGGGTTGCAGCCTCTTTTACCACACCTGAAAGGCCCTTGGAGTTGGCCAGCATTTATGGTCCTGATCATAATGTCCCAGATGTATTTAATGGCAATTGCCAGGGCTTGCTAGCACTGGTACCCCCTAACACCCCCTCTTTCTGGGAGGGGACTTTAATCTGACACTTGAGTCCTCATGGATAGGAACTTTGTTAACCCGGAGTCTCATGTAAAGGCCCTGGCTACTGTTAAAGATATGATGTCAGTGCTCACCGATGCTGATATCTGGCACCAGCACATCCCTGGACTCTTGACTATTCTTGCTTCTCAGCCACCCAGCATACCTCCAGCTGCATTGATCTCTGGCTGGCATCCCCATCCATGTCTCAGATGGTGATTGTCTTGATTATAACTCCTCTTTATTTGTTGGACCACATCTTGGTGGAACTGTTTACTTCTTGGGAACTCCCTTACCCAGTCTGCCTCTAGGCAGTTTGACCCCTTGTTGATCCAGGACAATGAGTTTCCCCCATGGCTTCCATAGGAGGCATCCTCTTATTTTGATCTAAACAACTCTAGACACACCCACCAAGGCCTCATTCAAAGAATCCTTCTAGGCTTATATTTGAGATCATATTATGGCTTTCGCGTAGAAGTGGGCGAAAGTGTGGATTTCCGCCGTCATGGAAGTTCTGCGAAATTGCAAAAATTTTATGGAATTTTCCATTCTTGTATCTGTGCCAGAATTCCACCAAATAACTGCAGATTTTCACATAGTACTGCAGCATTTAATTATGAACTGTGAACTTTTTGAATGACATGCAGAAATTAAGTCTCTTGCTTACTATTTTGCAGTGTATCATGTAATTATCTGCAGTTTGCATTACTTCTGCAGGATTTTTTCCCATAGTTTAATACATTAACCTGCATTTCTTACCTTTATTCTGCAGTTTTGCAGTGGAATTTCCATGAAAGTTGGTGAAATGAATTCAAAACTTTCGCAGAAGCGAAAATCCAACTTTCACCAAAATTCCACTGGTGGAATTTTTTTTCCGCACACCCCTAATTTCATGTTTGCAAGGCAGAGGAAGAGGGGTGCAGAGCAAATAGTTCCTGAGAAGGAACTCATTCAAAAAGGGAAAGATCCCCTGGTGGAATTTTTTTTCCGCACACCCCTACTTTCACAGTTGCAAGGCAGAGGAAGAGGGATGCAGAGCAAATAGTTCCTGAGAAGGAACTCATTCAAAAAGGGAAAGCTCGTAAAGAAACTGACTCCTCCATTCTACAGCCCAATTTGTTGTGGGAAGTTAGGGCCCTCCACATGCAACTCAACTCCTTGGCAACAGGTAAAGTAGAGCTGACAATTCTGTGTCTTAAACACAGGTTTTGGGATGCGGGGGTGAAGGCAGGGAAGTTGCTATCCTACAGACTCCGCAAGCAGCAGGCTGCTAGATGCATTCATGAATTAAATGATGGTTAGGGCACTCTGCAAACTGTTCCAGAGCAAATCAACTTAGGTGATGTGCAACCTTTAAGAGAAGCTTCACTAGTCTCAGGGGCCTCTGGACATTACGAGATTGCTGACCCTCCTTACCACCCTCCTTATTTGCACCCTGAGCAAAGAGCAGCAGTAGAGGTCCCTCTTTCCTCACAGGAAATCCTTAAGGCAATCATGACCCTTTACTCACACAAGGCCCCAGGGTGCCATGGCATCCATATTGATCTATATCAGCAGATCCCGGGTGTGTGTCATCAGCCTTGCAGTTCATTTTTCAGAAGTATCATGGTTGCTCCCTCCTCCTTTCCTCCCTGAGGAAAGCAGTGATTACTGTTTTGCCTAAGTACAGAGGGGAACCTACTCTACTGGAGAACTATAGGGCTATCTTGCTCATCAATGTGAATGCCAAGATCTTTGCTAAAGCAATGGCCTCCAGGCTAGAGGCAGTCCTCCTGCACCTTATCCATCCCTACCTTGTGGGGTTGAAAAGGGTGTATCAGCTCTGATTACCACACAGGGCCCACTAGACCCTGATGGCCCTGGCTTCCTCTACTGCCACTCCAGCAGCCATTGATTTTATAAATGAATTGACTCAGTCAAGTGGGGGCAATTGCAGACTATCGTACAAGGGATGGGATTTGGCCCTCAGTTCCTGAATGGGTCTGGTTGCTGCACACACAACCCTCTACTAAGCTATTGATAAACTCAGTCCTCTCCTCCCCATATCATTACAGTGGGGAACCCATCGATGCTGCCCCTTTCCCTCATGCTTTTTGTTCTTGTCATAGAACCTCTTACACTAGCCCTATATCAGCAACCAAAACTGCAGATCTAAGCATAATGAGTCAATGAAGAAGGTCTCTCAAATGGAGGATCAGTTGACTTAGTGTGAAACAGTTCATAAGAAAACTAGGCATCCCTCCATATTAAAACAACTTCAGAAAATTAGAGAAGACCTGAATACTTTAGAGTTGTGCAAGGCAGAAAACTCCTTGCGCTTCATGAATCAAAAATATTATGGAGACAGGGCAGGTAAATTGTTGGCCATGAAGATTAGAAAACAAGAAGCAGAGAGATATGTTCCATTGATTGTTCCTTATACCCTCTCACAGGAAATTCACACTGACCCTTCCAAGACTAATCAAGATTTTTTTGAGTATTATTCCCATTTATATGCCACTGGAAATATCAGGGATCAGGAGGGGAGAATTGATTATTTTTGGGAGGATTTCAACTGCCACCCCTTTCACAAGCACAGCGGGATATTTTGGACTCTCCTTTTACTGACATGGAAATAGCAGGGGTCATGAAGACATTAAAAGTGGGTAAATCATGGGTTTACACCATCATTTTATATGATCTTTGCCCCTGAATTGACCCCATTTTTGACAGGGCTCTGTAATTTAATTCATGAACTGGGATCTCTCCCAGATTTCTGGAACTTAGCTATTATAACAGAATTGCCTAAACCAGGTAAGGCATCTACAAAGTGTACAAATTTTAGACCTATATCACTCCTTAATTATGATTTTAAAATTGTTACAAAAGGAATCAGTTTAAGGTTGCAGGAGGTAATCTTCCCTCTGATTCATGCAGACCAAATGGGGTTTATTCCAGGTAGATACATGTCTGATAATATTCAGAAATTGTTAAATGTGATGTCTGCTTCTCAGACCTAGTCAAAGGCATAGAGAGGGAAGATAATTGTGATCACTGCAGAAAAGGCATTTTATCATCTAGACTGGTGATTTCTTCTGAGTATGCTTTATCAATTCGGTCCTAAATTTTGTGGTTGGCAGTAGAATATTTATAAGAAACCCTCTGTTCAGGTCCATCTTAATGAGTTAATTTCTGCTAAGTTTCAGATAGAAAGAGGAATGAGACAGGGGTGTCCTCTTTCCCCCTTATTGTTTGCATTAAGTGTTGAACCCCTTGCTGCATTAATTTGTCGATCAACAGTTTTCAAAGGAATAACTGTGGCAGGGAAACAGCTGCAGATTTCACAATATGCGGATGATAAACTCTTATATCTCTCTGACCCCTGTATTTGTGTAGAATAAAGGGTGGGTTTTGTTATCTAGGAATATGGATTCCCTGTGATATTTCTAAATTATATAGTATTAACTACCTTAAACTATTAAGGACTGTTAATGAAGATTGTTCATGCTGGGGGAATTGCCTATATCAGTGGGTGGAAGGGTTGAAGTGATTTGTATGAATGTACTACCACAGTTTCTTTTTTTGTTCTAAGTCTTGCCCATCTCTCTCCTGGGGTTCTTTTGGTCAACTTCAAACCATATGTTGCCTGAATTTATTTGGAGGGGTAGGCGACCACAAATTAAATGGTCAGTTCTTCCAACACCTAAGGCCAAGCGGGGACTAGCAGTTGCCAACTTTAAAGCTTACTATTGGGCATCCCAATTGCCCAATTTCATGACAGCTCTTTCTATGGAACCTCTAGTATGGGTGCAGTTGGAATCTGTGTCTATGTCAGGGATTACCATGGCTGATATCCCATTTATGGATGTTCCCAGTTTAAGGTCCTTAAAGACTGCAAACCCATGGGCAATGTCAATGGTAAAGGTTTGAGAAAGATATGTCAGACTTCTAAGCTGAACCTTGAGTTATGTGGTGATACCACTATCAGTTCCTTTGTTACCTTTTCTCCCTGTCAATTTAATTCAGGTTTTTTACTGTGGGGAGAGTAGGGCCTCATGCAGGTTGGCCAACTTTTTGAGGGAAAGAACCTTAAAAGTTTTTTGCAACTTAAAAATGAATTTGGCTTATTGTCCAAGGACTTCTTTCATTATTTGCAAATTCACCATTGTGTATCTGATACTGCACAGAAGAAAGCCCTTCAAGGGGTGAAAAACACTTTGCGAGGGTTGTTATTTTCTTTGGCTCAGCAACCGATTAAGAGGGGCCTGATTTCTGTGCTTTATAAAAATCTGTTAGATTTTGAGATGGATACTGTGGTCTTGATCAAGTCTAAATTGGAAGGGGAAAGTGGAATCCAATTGGATGATGATGGCTGGGCATGGGTTTGATAGGGAGCCCATGCCACCATGGTCTTTCCATCCTAGTGGGAATTTTGATGGTGAACTGTGGTTCGATATTTTCGGGTTTCGGTGGTGGATACACATTATGGAAATTATAGCTCTGACCAGTGCTGGAGCGCATGTGGTGGTTTCGGAACCCATACTCATATATTTTGGACTTGTACCCACCTGCAGCTGTTTTGGAGGGAGATAGGGAAGGTACTAGGTGAAATTTTTGGGATAAAGATTCCTCACATTTTTCCCACTTGTATTTTTGGCTTGCCTCCTCCAGTGATCCGCAGTTGATCAGCTAAGTATTTATTTTACATTTTAGTAGCTGCTGCCCTTAAATCTTTAACTCAACCTGTGTTGTCCCCTATTATCCCTTCTTTGGATCACTGGTTAAAAAACTGTAAAACGATTTTGGTAATGGAACATATTACAGCTGCTTTAAGGCTCCAGTTAGGGAGGTTCAAGAACCAGTGGCTTCCCTTTTTTCATTTTTTGGCACCCAAAAAGGGGATATTGGCTTTAGAAATTCTGGTTCATTACAGTTAGTTAAAACTAGTTGAATGTAATTGGATGATCATTTACGTATTTAGATTGTTTTCATAAGTATAGTCCTTTTTATACAGAAATTGGACATCCATTACTTTTTACATTTGCTTGCGGGCATGCTCAAGGAACATTTTGGGAGAGTAGCACACTTTGGAGGTGTGCCACTCCATTGCAATCCAGTGCTCCGTTGAGCAGGCGTGGTGGTCGTGCACCAATGGCTTCAGGAGCTCTGTATGACAGCGGTGGTCTTCGCTTCAAAGAAAACCACCGCTGTCATACCGAGCAGCGCGTCACACCACCCCCCTCGCATCACGAGCTCCCCCTGAGTCACGCCGCCCCCCCAAAGCTTTGGTGCCACGCTGGGGCCCACCCCAGCATGGCAACTGTTGTTGCCGATGGGGGTGCCCAATCCCCGTCAGCTCCACGGCCCCAAGCCATCCTTCTGCCACACTAGGAGCCCACCCACAGCGTGGCAAACATCCATTTTTGGCGGCCAGGGTGCCCAATCCTCCGTCGGCTCCTCGGCCCCTTGCGTGGTTGCCGACAGGGTGCCTAATCCCTCTTTTGGCTCCTCGGCCCCCAGCCATCTTCTGCCATGCTGGGAGCCCACCCCAGCGTGGCAAACGTCCCACATAATCCTTTTTTTTTAAAAACCTATAAAGAAAAATGGTCCCCGTAGTCTCCAGTCCCCCTCCCACAACCGCACCCACCCACTGCGCACCAGCCTCCCCACCCCCTCACCCCATACTTACCTCTGGAGCTTGGCATGATGATCTTCATGGACGGGAACACGTCTGCACTCTTCAAAGCCGACCGTGAACTGAGGAAATGCCGGTAAGCTGTATAATGGGCTAGATAGGGGTTTCGACTTATTGCATATCTCAGCATTTTTGGAATTTTGCACCAAATTTTCCACATGGGGTTTTGGGACCCCTTCTCATGAGTGATGTCACTGTCATGGCGTTATTCAGGCCGAAGGTGATTTCGCAGATCACTGTGCGACATCACCCTCGGGCCTGAATAATGCCATGACAGTGACATCATTCATGAGAAGGGGTCCCAAAAAACCCATGTTGAAAATTTGGTGCAAAAATTCCTAAAAATGACTGTTTTACCAGCGTGCATTGCGCAGTTCCTACGCACTCTCGTAGGTTTGCGAATTTTCAATATTTCCACTCCATATTTTCAACATTGCCATTTTACCACACCTTCTTATGAGTAGTACAGCTGTCATTTTTCACATCTCACCCAAAACGTGTTTCAGCCCATGCAGCGCTCAATCGTGCAGTCGGTGTGCGAAATCAATGTATGGGACACATTAAGAAAATCACAGTGACACTGTTCATGAGCAGAGGTCTTAAAATGGCTATGTTGAAAATTTGGTGACAAAATTCCTAAAAATGACTGTTTGACGAGCGTGCATTGCGCAGTTCCTACGCACGCTCGTACGTTTGTGAATTTTCGATATTTTCACTCCAGATTTTCAACATTGCCATTTTACCACACCTCCTTATGAGCAGTACAGCTGTCATTTTTCACATCCTGCCCAAAACGTATTTCCGCTCATGTAGTGCACAATGGCGCAGTCGGTGTGCAAAATCAATGTATGGCATGCAGTAAGACAATCACAGTGACACTGTTCATTAGCAGAGGTTTTAAAATGCCACTGTTGACAATTTGGTGAAAAAATTCCTAACAATGACTGTTTTACGAGCGTGCATTGCACAGTTCCCACGCACGTTCATAGGTTTGCGAATTTTCAATATTTCCACTCCAGATTTTCAACATTGCCATTTTACCACACTTCCTTATGAGCAGTACAGCTGTCATTTTTCACATCCTGCCCAAAACATGTTTCCGCCTATGTAGCGCACAATGGGGGTAACAAAAAGGTCATGCTGAAAATTTATTGTGCAAATACCAGCAATCGCACAGGGCATTAGGGTAAAGCACCATACATGCCAAACACCACTGCAAATACCTGCAAGCGAACGTTCGGCATTGACAAATGCTTGTTTGTAGTGTGACAATATTTTGTCCCTCTTTCTTTTCTTGTGTATGATTTAAGATGGATTTGTGTTTAGATGTCTTATTTGGTTTTGTTAAATTTAAAAATTCAATAAAAATGTAATTAAAAAAAACTGCAGATTATTCAAGTGGGACAGCCAGAATCATGCACTCTGTTCTATGCTGACAATTGCCTGATACTGCTGTGAGATGCCCCGTTGAGTCTGTCTACTCTACTTGATGTTGTCACTGTCTTCCAGAGTTCTCCGGATGTAATTAAACCCTTGTAAAACTGAGATCCTCCCACTGCACAGACAGTGCATGCCTGACAGTAGCAGCCTGGGGACATAAATGGCCTCTGAAGCCCTCAAATACCTAGAAATCTGGATATATCCACACTACAGAGGGATGGTATCCAGTAAGTTAACCCCACTGTTGCAAAAGCTTAAAAATGAGTGGGATTGCTGGAGACTGCTGTTTCTCTCCCAAGCAGAGAAAATAGCAGTGGTTAAGATGGCAATGGCCCCAAACTGCTGCACTGCCTTGTTAATTTACCACACTTGATTTTGTTACTAGTAGTTCATCTCCTTTTACTACTGACCAGGCCCCAATCAGGAACGGTCCCCTTAGCCCTATCACCAAACTTCTCTGAGCTTATCTGCTACTGTTGCCCCAGTGTCCTCAGCCAAAAGATATTGGGAGAGCCCATTCACTGGTGTGAAGCTTGTGAGGGACCAGTCTGGCATCCTACCAGGCTGGAAATTTTCCCCCTCAGTTTTCTCCATGGATCCATTTCAATTGCAATGATGCGATGTCCAAACTCCACCTCTACACCAGCAGCCCCTGGTGCTGATGGGTGGGTCACCTTTCCTGATGCCATGTTGCACTGTCACACAGAAACCCTAGTTGTCAGCTGTCAAGTGAAACATTGTGTCCCCCATCCAACCTTGAGGTAGGAGGGCCATCCTTGTGACACTCAAGCCTCCCTCTCTGGCTGGTCCCTGAGCATCCCATGTCCATTCCTGAACCCAGGTCACCAGCATGGCAGAAGGTGAGGTGCCCAGCACCTCAGTTCTCCATGCCACTGGGCTGTCCTTGGTGTACTGATTTTCTGGAATGCATGCATATTAGGGGGTCTTTTCATGGGAGGGCAAGCCTCCCCACTACAGCAGGAGGAACCTCAGAGCTAGCTGGAGAAGAGGGTGTGGGGTCTGTGATGGCTGTGGGGCAGCAGTCTTCCGGGAGTCTTTCTGGAGGCTGAGATGCTGCCCTATTTGCAGACAACTATCTGCCCTGAGGGAGGAAGTTACCCGTCTTCAGGCCGCGCTGGACAGTAGTAAGGAAACCTTCCCCCAGGCCACACTGGACAGTAGGAAGGGAACCTCCCCCATCCAGGGAGCACTAGCGCCACCACCACTACCTCAGAGGTTGTGAAGAAAGCACAGCAGTTGGACCACAGTGGGCTCAGGGAGGGTGAGGATGGTGGAACAGAGGCACACCCAGTCAATTGTTCCACTCCACAATCCACACACCATTCTGGGGGAGCATAGCTCCCCTATGGATGCACCCACAGAGAAGACTGATGACAACTGTCACAAGGGAGGCCCACAGGAAGGAGGCAGAGGACACCACAGGAAAGGAAGCAGCTCCTGGTGGGGGACTCAATTATTAGAGGTATAGAACTGGGAAGAGCTGGGAAAACTGAAGTAAGGTGCCTGCCTGGTGCCATGGCTTGGAGGGACAGGAAGCGCATCCTCAGGATCACGAGAACAGCTGCAAGGGAGTCTGAGCTGGACGTAATTGTCCACCTAGGGACAAATGACTTGGCTCATCATGAGATTAGAGCAGTGCAGGAGGACATTGCAGAGTTGGGGAGGGGCCAAAGACAAGTAACACACACTGTATCCTTCTCAGAGGTGCTGCCTGTCAAAGGCATGGGGGAGGCGAGGATAATTAGCACCATGCAGTTTAATGAATGGTTGAAAAAATGGTGTGGAGCACAGGGGTTTGGCTTCATTGGAGACTGGGGTTCCACCTGGAGGGACACCAGCCTATACTGGCAGGATGGTCTGCATCTCTCCAGGAAGGGAACAAGTCTTTTGAGCAATCGGTTTAAATGCTTCATTGGCAAGCTTTTAAACTAGTCAAAGGAGGGCACTGACAAGCAGCAGGAAAATCCCAGCCTCTCCCTACAAAAAGGGTACTAAATGAGAAAAAGACCGAGGTAGAATGGTCAGTGGGGATGCTGCAACAGAAGGTAAATCCATCAAAAATTGGAGAGCAATGAGTACCAATGTCCATAGTCTGGGTAACAAGCTTCCTGAATTAGTGGCCTTGATGGAGGAGGAACATCTGGATATCATGGCAGTCACAGAAACATGGTACACACAAAACCATGACTGGGACGTAAACATACCAGGATACACTATCTACAGGAGGGACAGGGAGGGTAAAAGAGGAGGAGGAGTAGCACTTTACATAAGGGAAGGAATAAAAGCAACAGAACAAAAGGGTAAACAGGGAGGAGAAGAAGCACTGTGGGTAAATTTGGAGACAGGCAATGGCACCACAATCCGCACAGGGGTTGTATACAGACCCCCTTCTCAGGGGGAGGAAATGGACAAGGAAATGATAGAAAGTATACTCAGAATGGCAGAAAAAGGGGAGATATTGCTGATGGGTGATCTGAATATGCCAGATGTTAACTGGAGTGTAGTTGCAGCTGCCACTTCGAAGAGTGGAGTTATTCTAGATGCCCTACAGGGGGCATGCCTTAGACAACTAGTACTGGAGCCCACTCGAGAGGGAGCAATATTAGACTTGGATTCTCTCAAATGGAGATGGTGAGAGGATTACAGATGTAGAAGTGGGTAGCCATCTGGGAACTAGCGACCATCGAACAGTATGGTTCACAATAAACACAGCAACAGAGTCAAGCCATACAAAGACAAAAGTACTGGACTTTAGGAGGGCTGACTTTGCCAAAATGGGTGAGTGCCTAAGGAATGCACTAGCAAATGGGCAGGAAGGAGGAGGGGTGGAAGAACAATGGGGAATAATAAAAACTGCCATCACAGAGGTAACGAGCCTTTGTGTGAAGCAAATAAACAAAACAAAACGATGTAAGAAACCACTATGGTTCTCAAAGGAAGTGGCAGTGAAGGTTCAAGAGAAAAAGAAAGCATTCAGGAAGTACAAGGAATCACAGAAGGAGCAGGACAGAGAACTGTATCAGTCAAAGCAAAAGGAAGCTGGGAAGGCAGTCAGAACAGCAAAGGCCCAAACCGAGGAAAAGATAGCCAACTCAGTTAAGAAGGGGGATAAAACCTTTTATAGGTACATCAGGGAGCAAAGGAAGACCAAGGGAGGGATAGTGAGGCTTAATAAAGGGAGGGAGGGTGGGCAGAGGGAGACTGTGAAAGGCAGAGATACTAAACAAATATTTTGCTCAGTATTTACAAATGAAGAGGAGGTACATAAAACAAACAGTAGAAACACTCTGGATACAGAAGTTAATACCAGCCCATTTACAGAAGAAAGGGTTCTGAAAGAACTCTTAAAACTGAAGGTGGACAAAGCAATGGGGCCTGATGGGATTCATCCCAGAATTCTAAAAGAACTAAGGGTAGAACTAGTGACACCACTGACTACCCTTTTAACAAATCATGGGAGGAGGGTGGTACCCGACGACTGGAGGAGGGCAGATGTGATTCCCCTTCACAAAAGTGGAGCAAGGCAGAAGCAGAACTACAGACCTGTTAGTTTAACCTCAGTGATAGGGAAAATGATGAAATCACTTCTGAAGGAAAGAATTGTTGAGTATCTAGAGGCCAGAGGGCACAGGACCCTAGGCAGCATGGATTCACAGTGGGAAGGTCATGCCAGACGAATCTGATAGATTTCTTTGACTGGGTGACCAAAGTAGTAGATCAGGAGGGGCTGTGGACATGGCCTACCTAGACTTTAGCAAGGCATTTGACACAGTCCCACAAAAAGATTAATATACAAGTTAGCCAGCCTGGGAGTGGGTCCCAAGATGACAGCCTAGGTAAAGAATTGGCTGGAGAATAGGACACAGAGAGTAATAGTAAATGGAGTCCACTCAGAAGAAAGGAGGGTTACTAGTGGGGTACCGCTGAGGTTCAGTATTAGGACCGGTCCTCTTCAATGTCTTTATAGCGACATTGCAGAAGGACTGGAAGGAAAATATCTCTTTGCAGATGACACAAAGATCTGCAACAGAGTTGATGCACAGGATGGGGTGGAAAGGATGAGAAGGGACTTGGGAAGTTAGAGGAATGGTCAAATGTATGGCAGCTTAGATTCAATGCTAAGAAGTGCAAGGTAATGCACTTGGGAAACAAAACCAGGGAAGAGTACACAATGGGGGTGAGATACTAACAACAACAAAAATGGAAAGGACCTGGGGGTAGTCATATCAGATGACCTAAAGGTGGGCAAGCAATGTGAGAGGGCAGCAAGGAGGGCTGGGGGATACTGGGATGCATAGGAAGAGCATCACCAATAGAAAACAGGAAGTTATTATCCTCTGTACAGACAGCTGGTGAGACCCCATCTGAGTACTGTGTGCAGTTCTGAGACCCAAACTCCGCAAAGACATAGACAGAATGGAAGTTGTCCAGAGGAGGGCAACTAAACTGGTGCAGGGTCTGCACCGGAAGACATATGAAGTGAGACGAAAGGAGCTTAATATGTATAGCCTCGAGGAAAGGAGGGAGAGGGGGGACATGATAGAAACGTTCAACTACCTCAAGAGAATCAACAAAGTCCAAGAGGGTAGCATCTTTCAAAAAAAGAGGTGTGCAAGAACAAGAGGGCACAATTTGAAGATAGAGGGGGGCAACTCAGAGGTAATTTGAGAAGTATTTTTCACAGAAGGGTTGTGGATGCATGGAACAGCCTTCCGGAGGAGGTTGTGGAGTCAAAATCAGTGGTGGAATTCAAGCATGCATGGGACAGTCATAAGGCAATTCTAGGGGTTGGGGGTAGGAAGAAGTAGGCTGCTGGTTAACTAGGATCTGCAGCTTATCCAGTAGGTAGGGAAATGGGCAGACTGGGTGGGCCAAGCGGTCCTTATCTGCGGTCAAATTCTGTGTTTCTATGTTTGTACACAAAATACATTGCTTTTTGCAGTGTGCAAGCACTGCAGTGGCTCACTCCAGTGTCTCCTAATGGCCCCTCTTTGTCGATGTCCATCGAACAGTTTTCAGGCTTAGAAGAGGATCCCTCTCTTCGTTTATTTGCCATGGAACTAGAGGTTACTAAGGTGGGCCCCACAGTGTTCCCACCCTTAAGGCTTGGAAGAGGTTAGATAGCTGGCTTCATAAGACACTCGTCCCCTTGTCATTTCCCCCTCTCTGGAGCAATGGGCTCTCCACTTCATGAGACAACTTGGATGGACTGAGGTATGTTGCTCCTCTCTGATTTGTGGAAGCCTTCTATTTCATACCTAAACTCCTTTGAGAACCTCCACCCAAGGTTTCACCTCACTGTAGGGATTTTAGAAATATCTCTAGACAAGATATGCCCTAGGTGCTTTCATTAAGAAGCTGCCCCCCCCACTGACTCTGTACATGCCTCCTCACCCTCTACCTGCATGGCTGTCTGCTACAAAGGGAAGAGCTGGCCTGATACTCAGGCAGATTTTTCAAACTGCCCCTGACACTTTGGATGGAGCCAGGACCAAGTGGCCCCTGGCCTTGGGGATTGACATTTCCTAGGACCACTGGTCACAGTTATGGCTACTTGACCAAAATCCTGTATGGACACCAGGAGCCTTCTCATATGGACTAAAGTTGTGCATGTTTGGTACTATATGCAAGTGAGGCTGACGTCTCTTGGCTTTTTACCCCATGATACCAGATGGAGGTGCCAGGCAGCCTTAGTTGACCTACTGAATATTCTATGGCACTACTCCAATGTCCAACCCTTCTGGGATGGGGTCCATAAGTGTCTTGAGACAATTTTGGGTGGATGCCTACAATTCCTACCACAGCTATCATTCATGGTCTCAGGGTACCCTGCCTACAGCTCACATTCATCCTGAGTGATTCCAATGGCTCCTGATGACTCATATTGAAGTCAAGAGGCTTCTACTACAGAGACAGAGCTGAAGGTCAGAGAAGGTTCCCTCAGTAGCCCAATGGCTTACTGCCTTGATGAATCTAACCAATCTAGATAGGATGTCCCATTTTGTGAAGAAGTCTTTGTTGAAATACAGCAATGTACGGAAACCCTTCCAACTTTCTGGTTTTGCACTACATGACACTCCATCTGCTCAGAACACTGGCTCCACACCTTTCATGCTGGCTGTTACCTTGGTTAGGCAGGTATTACGCCATTTTGCCCTCACCTCTAGCAGATGATACCCATTGTAGGCACCCTAACTCCAAAATAATGTATTGTATGCCCCACATATATTGCCTAACATGTCTGTGAGACCTGTGTATCCTGTACTTATTACTGGACAAAAAGTTAAGAGTGATTGTTAGAATGTAGGCCTTGTATTGGTACTGTGACTGTTCTCTTTATATGATATACAATGATGTATCTACAAAAAAGTTAATTTAATTGGGTAACTAGGGAGGTGGATCAGGGGGAAAAGTGAATGTGACCTATTTGGACTTCAGTAAGGCCTTTGACACTCTACCACTCTATAGGCTGGTTAAGAAATCAAACAGCCTATAGTAGGTGTGGGGAGGAAAGTGGTAAACTTGGTATCTAAGTGGCTGAAAGATTGCAGGCAGAGGTGGTGGTAAATTGCAGTCACTCAGTGGACAGCACAGTTAACACTGGAGTACCAGAGGTATCAGTACTAAGTCTTGTCTCTTCAATGTCTTCATAAGTGATGGTGTTGAAGAACTGGAGGGGAAGATGCATTTCCTTGCTGAGGACATGAAATATCTGCAATGGTGTAGACACCAAGGAGGGTGTGGAGAGAATGCAGACACCAAGGAGGGTGTGGATAGAATGCAAAGGGATATGAGGAAACTAGAAACATGGTGCAAGGGGTGGTAGCTGGGTTTCAATGCCAAAAAGTTCAGAGTCATGCACCTGGGGTAGGGAAACCCAGCAGATGTCTATAAGATAGGGGCAAGGCAATTACAGTCAACAATCAAGAGAGGGACCTTGGGGTGGTCATATCTGATGATCTCAAGGTGGCAGGGCAGTGTGATAAGGCAGTAGACAAGGCTAACTCAATACTGGGGTGAATAGGGTGTGAGATTTCTTGTTGGAGAAGGGAGGTGCTGTTACCACTATATCACTCACTAGTGAGACACTACAGAGTGCACTGTGTCTCATTCTGGAGGCCACACCTCTGTAAGGACATTGACAGGGTGGAAGCAGTCCAGAGGAAGGTGTTGCAGTTGCATGAGAAACCATACGAGGAGATGCTGGAAGAGCTGAGCATGTACTCCCTATTGGAGAGGAGTATGAGAGGAGAAACGACTGAGTCCTATGAGTACCTCACAAGAGTAAACAAGAAGCAGCAGGGGAGTCTCTTTCAGAGGAGGAGCACCAAAACACTGGGGCATGCTATGAAACTGAAGAGGGGAGCTTAAGATGGATGTAAAGAAATACTTCTTCATGGAAAGGGTGGTTTATGCCTGGAACAGCCTACCAGAGGAAATGGTGCAGTGAAGACAATGGGGAGTTTCAAGCATGCATGGAATAGGCACATGGACTTAATAAGTTGAGGAACTGGAGAAGGGATGGCCACCTGTGACCAAATAGGGTACAGGGTGGAGTAATAGGTAGGGGAAATAGGGCAGACTAGATGGGCCTACTGGTCCTATTCTGATGACACGTTCTGTGTTCTATATTTCTATGTTAGTGTAAGCTACTGCAAATAGAACTACAATACATTAAGTAGAGACACTGGATTAGTCCAGCATAACAGATATCTTATGCAGGTTATATACACACAAAGATAGAAAACACAGTGAGTGTGTTTAATGAGCTTGAGCTTTATGAGTGAAAAATATCGCACTTTGTAATCTAAGTAGAGCAACAGGTTCCAAAAGGAAAGGCAACAAATTGCCAGAGGGCCTGAAGGATGAGGTAATATGATGTACCTCAGTGATTGTACCTGCATTGATTCATTAATCCAGAGAAGGCTTTCAGCTTGTTTTTATATTATACAAGTGTGGAACAGTTTAGAATTTCCATCAAGATAGTGCTCCATTGAGATGGAGTGGTGAAGGTGAAAGCTTACCTATCAGCAACATAGATCTCCCTTGAGATTTTGAGCAATGTGCTGGAAATAGAGTGGAAGTACTTGAGTGTTGTCTGTGAATGCCATCAAAGCAGGGTGCAGTAAAACCTTTTGACAAGTTGATGGCTAAGCAGAGGAGTGAGAACTCCATATGTCTAGTGAAAGAGGGCCACCCTAGGGCAGTGAATATATTGCAGTGATGTTCCCTAGGAGGGGCAACTGCCCCAAAGCAACCAGTCTTGTTATAAAGGCAAATGAGCTTGCTATGTTCTGTGGCTATAAGGGATTGTAAAATAGGGGCACCTTACAGAAGAACTAGCATAAGCATAGTATTCACTGTGGCTAGTCAGATGTCATTAGTAAGTCTATACAGTAGGCCAAGATCTTCATTGGGGGTATCTCAGTCATCTGGTCATACATATGAAACTTTACCATTGGTGAAGCAGGATTCACATGGAATATTTTTACCAATATGACTGGGGCCACCGACGCTGATGTCATTTGTGGATTTCACCAATCCTATAAAGGTGTGGGCAGCCCCCCTCCCTCCTCAGTTCTTTTCTGCTGTCGACCCTATTCGCTCCAATGCATTTTTGTGCCATTTTTGCCTACAGCTTTTTTAATTATCCTTTTAGAATCTATTTTTACTTTATGTTGAGAGTTAATCCTTTACTTCTCTTTTCCATCACTGCCACTACAGAAAGAAGATTGCCTCTACAGATGAACACTTCCTTAGTGTATGCTGTCTTGGACCTGACCATGACATCTCAGACTGTGAGGTTTGCCAGAAGGTGAAAATAAAAGGATCTTAACAAATTCCTAATAGAACAACAGGTACATAGTTGTAGGCAGGAGTCCTCTAGGGTCCCTTCTTCCCAGTAACCAGCAGGGTAATCAAGCTCCCAGGCATCTAAGGCCTGAGACAAGTCCTCAGGGAAAAGTCATAAAAAAGATTGAGCTGGGGATCACGCACACTGGCAGCATTCCCACTCCCTGATGGCCTCTTCTTCTTCTTCATCCGGGGTGCTCCATCAGCTGTGGTTGCATCGACATCTGCTGTTGTCCAGGTCTCTGCTCCTACCAGACCCCTGCTGACAGTGCTACCACCCACTCTGCAGGGTGACCTGTCTTCAACCTCTGAGTCATTGGCCCCTACTCAATCGATGACTGGCTTGTTGTTGACAGCCCTCCCATTGAGGTGTGATGCTTCTCCAGGTCCTCAGACTTCAGGCTCCTTGGGCTCTCAGGGCCAACTGGATGGGTCACCGTACCTTGTGCCTTCACCCTCCCCCCTCCATTAACACAGCAATCCACTGTCATCAACCTTAATGACATTCTACCAAGTTCACTACAGTCTTGGTCCTTCAGTTGGGCACATATAGGCCTGCATTACTTGCGCATTTGATGGCACTGTCATCAGCGACACCACTTTGGCCTCCGCGGGCTGCTCCCTGTAGGCCGTCATCAGTCCCTCTTTTGTTGAACCTTGAGCTAGAGCAGGTTGACGTGGAGGAGGAGTGCCATCCTGATATCATGTTACCTGAGGAAGAAGAGGAAGACCCTCCTTCCTCTGACACATCCACTGCCTCCTCAGTGAGTGAGAACTCTGTCAAACATTCTCCCAGGTTTCCTCTAGAGGACCCTGCCTTTTTCAATGTCATGAAGCAACTGTCCTCAGCCATGGGTTTCCATACAGAGGAGGAGGATGCCACCAGAAGAGATCTGTTGGACTTTCTGGAGATCCCAGAGTCTCTTCCCAAGGTCATCCCTCCTATCCTTCCAGCTCTAGGGAATGCCACTACTGTGACCTGGCACAGGCCAGACATGGTGCCAGCCATGCTCCACAGGACTGATAAGTTGTATTATGTCACCCAGGGTCTGCCACATAATGATGCCCAGCCAGAAACCAATTCTGTGGATATTAAGGCAGCTCATGATAGGTTGAAGGTGCTCAAGCACCTCAGTACCCTTCCTCCTGACAGACAATCCCATAGGATTGATCTCTGGAGCAAGAGGGTCTATGCCTCCTCCACCCTTGGGATGAGGATTTCCAATTACCTCTCTACATGGCCAAGTACCAGAATACTATCTGGAGGAAGGGCACAGCCATGGCCCACACCCTTCCTGATTGTTCACAGAAATAGAAGGTTCTCAAATGCTTGCAGTGTGCTGAGGATATTAG
The DNA here is from genome assembly GCA_016271365.2 of Neoceratodus forsteri. Taxonomy (NCBI): domain Eukaryota; kingdom Metazoa; phylum Chordata; order Ceratodontiformes; family Ceratodontidae; genus Neoceratodus; species Neoceratodus forsteri. The sequence continues at coordinate 125,920,936 of CM028136.1, read as the reverse complement.
CAAGCACCTCCTGAGGGTCTGCTACAATATTTCGGATACAGGTGCCAGAGCTGATGCCACAGGAATTTGCTTTCATAGGTAGTCCTGGCTGAAGATTTGGGTTTCCTAGCTGTGTCCAACAAAAGGTGCTCAATGCCCCTTTTAATGGCTCCAAGCTGTTTATGCCAGATAAGCAGGACATCATAATTGAGCTATAGTCATCTGGCAGGGCTATTACATATGTCCACTCACTCTACCATACTCAGCCTAAAAGTAGACAGCACCCTCCTTTTCACAAGGTGTCCCACAGATCCAGAGCAGTCTACCAGCCCCATAACAAAGGAAAAGCCTTCTCTGCCTTGCCAGGCCCCTCCTCCTCCTCCTCCTCCAATGCCGTAGCAAAGCACCTTACAGGTAACTGAATAGCCCTTACAGCTGGATACGCCTCCACTTGACTCCTTTCCAGACCCCCCCCTTTCAGTCCCTGACCAAGAGGAGGTGGTTGGAGGTTGGTTCTCCTTCCATCTCAACCAATGGAGAACCATTACTTCAGATGCCCGGATTCTTCAGATCATAGAGAGGAGTCAAACTCTGGAACTCATCGAGATGCCCCCCGAGACTCCTCCAGTACCCTCCAACTACCCACTGGCCCATCTTTCTGTTCTCCGGGAGGAGATACAGTCCCTTCTGTACAAAAAGGCCATCGAGCTAGTGCCCAGGTGCCAAAGAAATAGGTGATTTTATTCCAGGTCCTTCCTGGTCCCCAAGAAAACTAGAAATCTGAGGCCCATATTAGGTCTCAAGGACCTCAGTATGTGTGCCCAATACAAAAAAATTCCACATTGTAACCCTGCCAGGCCTGATGCCTCTTCTCAAGCAGGGCAACTGTCTGTGCTCCCAGGACATGCAGGATGCTTACTTGCATATCTAGGGGTTTCGACCACACAGGAGATTCCTCCAATTTCCAGGAGATTCCTCTGATTTCTTTTTCAGGGTGAGCAGTCTCAATTCAAAGTATTTCCCCTTGGCTTATCTTCTAGGCTGTGGGTCTTTACCAAGTGCTTAGTAGCAGTAGCTGCATCTCTCAGATGGGGAGGACTATATGTTTTCCCCTATCAGAACAATTGGCTCCTAAAGGCCCCGTCCAGAGAATAGCTTCTTCAGACTCTGGAGATAACCCTTTAGCTGTTTCTATCCCTGGGCACCACCATCAACTGGCCCAAGTTGTTCCTAACCCCATCCCTAAGGCTCCAATGTATAGGGGCAGTTCTGAACTTGTCACTGGGAATGGCCTTCCTGCCCCAGAACAGAACAGAATGCCTTATCACCCAGGCTTAGGAGGTCACCCAGAGCAGTTATATTCCTGCAAGGTTATACTTGAGGCTGTTGGGGTTGATGGCTGTGGCCATTCCAATGGCCCCACTGGTCAGGATGCACATGCAAGTCCTCCAGTGGATATACAGGGTGCAATAGAACCAACGCACACACCAGTTAGAGCACTTAGTTCTGGTCTCCTCCCCAGTTTGCAAGATACTGCAATGGTGAATGGACCCACTCAACCTGTTGCAAGTGGTTCCATTTCAGATCTCCTTCCCCCAGCAGATCCATACCACGGATACTTCCAGTTCAGGCTGGGGGTGCATCTGGGTCCCTTTCAGACTCAGGGCTCTTGGTCCAAGTTCGAAACCTTTCTGCAAAGCAACATCCTGGAGATGTGTGTGGTCCTGAATGCCTTGCAAGCCTTTCATAATCATTTCCTTCCGGGTCAGCTGTTGATCCAGTACAAAAACCTCAGTGTTGTCTACTATATCTACAAATGTGGGGGACACATTCATATCCCTTATGCAGCAAGGCTATGAGAGCTTGGTACTGGGCACTAGACCACAGTCTGGTTTTCTCAGCAGTCCATGTCCAAGGCATGCTAAACACCCTGGTGGACAGCCCCAGTCAGAGTCAGTCCAGCATGCACAAATGGGAACTTCTCTTATCCATTGTAGAAGATCTGTTTACTAGATGGGGTCATCCAGAGTTGGAACTTTTTGCATCCACACTCAACAGAAAACTGCCCAGTTTCTGCTCGCTAGATCAAGGGCCTAGAGTTTCCTGGTGAGATGCGTTGTCCCTCTCTTGGAGTGGGAGATTCCTTTATGCCTTCCATCCAATTCCCCTGATTCAGAGAGTGCTAATCAAGCTGCAGATGGAGGGGGCCAACATGATCCTTGTAGCTCCATTCTGGTCATGGCAGATATGTTTCCCTTTACTGCAACAGTTAGCAGAGGAATCTCTGGTCCTTCTGCTCCTCTGTAGGAATCTGTTGACGCAGGCTTAGGGGACTCTGGTCCATCCTAACCTCAAGTTCCTTCGTCTGCATGCCTGACTCCTGAGGACATAGCCACTGCCCAGTTTGGGGTGTCCCAGAGGGTGGCGGGTGTTCTCATGTCCTCTCAAAAGTCCTCCACTCGAGCCACATATGCCATGAAGTGGAAGAGGTCTGCCAGCTGGCCTGCCAAGCATAATCTGGACTCTTTCACTTGTCTGGTGAGCCAGATCATGGATTACCTGAAATTCCTATAAGACTCATGTCTCCAGTACTCCTCCCTCAAGGTGCACCTTTTGGCTATCTCAGCCTTTCATGAGCCTGTGGGTGGCAGCACTGTGGCTCAATTGGATGTATTCCATACCTTTCTTAGGGGCATCATGCATCTGAAACCACTGATCCATTCCTCTGTCCCAGTTTAGGAACTGAATTTTGTTTTGGAGAAGTTGACACTGTCTCCTTTTGAGCCAGTTATAACTTGTGAGCTACGCTTTCTTTCTTGGAATGTGTTATTTTTGGCTGCTATTACTTCTGCACAAAGAATTTCTGAGCTTCAGGCCCTCCGGTGGTAGGAGACTTATTTGCTTTTTTGCAAAGACAGGGTGTCCTTGTGCATGAATCCTCAGTTTCTTCCTAGGGGAGTGCCTGAGTTTACCCTGAACCAATTTATCCACCTACCTGTTTATTTCCTTGAGTGTGCCAATCCAGGGGAAGCACTGCTTCATTCATTAGACTTGTGTAGAATTTTGAAGTGTTATCTGCTCTGAACTAATGAGTGCAGAAAGTCAAAGCAGCTTTTTGTTTCTTTCATCCGAAGTAGAGAGGGTGTTTAAGTTTCTAAACAATGTTTGTCTAAATGGTTGGCACATTGTATTGTGTTCTGCTACAGAAAGAATGGAAATGAGTTGCTGGGGGTGGTGAAAGCCCATTCCACAAGGGGCATGGCTACTTCTGTGTCCTGTTTCAAAGGGGTTTCAGATGCTGACATTTGTGCTGCTGCCACCTGGTGTGCCATCCAAACTTTCACCAAGCGGTACAGTCTGGAAATTGCCTTTAGAGCCCTGCAGATTTGGCAGGGTTGTACTGCAGGCCCTCAAGTCTTAAAGTTAGGAATGGCCTTCATTCCAAACTGTTGATGTGCATTTGTAACTTCTTGGGACTCATTCCATATGTGTGACCTGTTGACTAAGATACCCCCGATGAAGATAAAATAGTTATGAAAGAACTTACCATAACAATAGATCTTCGACAAGATCTCAGTCATCAGATCTACCTTCCCTCCCACCATCCCTTTTTATAGGGCTCTTTCTCAGAACTGGCTATCTGGTGTATCCAGCATTTTATTTAGGCCTGGGCACCTCTCTCTCTCTCTCTCTCTCTCTCTCTCCTTAGTCCCCAATGGCATGAGCTTTGCTCCCTTAATCTCCAGGAGAAAGAACTGAGGATGGAGAGAGGCCACTCATGCCTTTATAGAGTTGGTAATGTCAGCAGACAACATCAGCATGGGTGGTTCCAGTTGTATTGCAGATAATCTCCTGTGTGGATCCTGCTTCACTGATGGTGAAGTTTCATATATGTGACCTGATGACTGAGATCTCCTTAAAGATCTAGTGTTATTCTTTACTGATGTATACTTTTAAACACAGAATCCACATGGAAACCGTAAGACAGATTATAACTGATCTCACCACCTCTAGGTGAGCACCCCCCCCCCGTGGTAACCAGTTTGAGTAGATTCAACTTCTCTGTGCCCAGCCTTTTAAGCTAAAGAGCATGACTTTTATTTTTCTAAAATTTAATACCAGTTTGTTTCGCAGACACCAAGCCTCAAGCAATTTGAAGGCATTCCCCTACTCTGAATTATTTATTTATTTCGTTTTTGTTGACAAGGTAAGTGCACTAGACAAGACACTGCCTATTTTTAGGCATGACCCAGAAGGTTACAGAACAATGGTAAAACAGTAGAACAATAACCAGTAGTGAACAATACAGTGTACAGAATATAACTTTTTGTGCAATACAGTAAAAAGAGGAAACAGATACAAAACATGACATTTTGAGCATGGTCAGAGAAAACCAGCGCAGATAACTACAGCGCAGGAGAAAACTGAGTGTAGTTACACAACCAGTAGAAGTTCTGATAGGGGACACTTGTTGCCAAAGGTGTTCAAAACTTGTGGGGAAGAAAAAGACAGTGGTGCAAAAGCAATAAAGAGAATTGGGAGTCGGTTACCGGTGCAGATATAGGAATTGCTTGAGAACTTGTGAAGTGCTTGCTTGAAATAGAAGTAGGACTGTGTAACTCTGAGGTGGGGTGGTGGGACATTCCAGACTCTGGGGCAAAGTCCTATTCATCCATTCTGGTGGTACATCAGGGGAAGCCAGGAGAGATTGGTCACATAAGCACAAGGGGTACGATTGTTCCTGGGGGCCATCAAGGCTGCGAGGGTAGCTGATTTGGAGGACCTTATAATGTTGCCAATCATACAGCCAAGTGCAAGTAGGCAGTGAGAGGGAAGGGATAGCCAGCCTAGCTTAACATGCAGTGAGCAGTGGTTAGTCATTCTTGGAGTGGAAATGGCAAACCGGCATACATTGTCTGACACATTGCATTTGTCCAGGTTGGAAGCACTAGTCAGACAGTGGGGGGTGAGTCGATCAGTGAGGCTGGGAAGTAGCATTCCTCAAGCTATTGGAAGTCTGGCAGCAGTGATTAGAGCATATTTAATTTTGTAGGCCAGCCTAAGTTTGGCATTGACAGTCTTGCAGACATTTAAAGATGTGTTGCTTGAAATTGAGGGCTGGGTCCAGAGTAATACCCAGGTATTTGAAAGAGTTAGTGTTAGAGAGGAGAGAGCCATTGGAAAAGTGGATGGTAAGGCCAGTGGGGCAGGTCCTGAGCTTTGTCTAGGACCCAAATAGCATTAATTGGGTCTTGTTGGTGTTTAGGATGAGGCTATTTTGTGTTAGCCAGATCTGTAGTCTTCCAAAATCAGCATTCAACTGTGAGTTGATCTCAGGTATATTGTTGGAGCTACATAGAAACATAGAAACATAGAAGTTGACGGCAGGTAAGGACCGCAAGGCCCATCCAGTCTGCCCATTTCTTTTTCTACCTTATAAATGTGCCATCGGCCTTTGCTCTGTCAGTGGCCTATCTATTCATAGTCATTTGTATTGCTCCCTTATGCCTATCCCTTGCCTGTTTGAAGCCCTGCACTGTATTCATAGACACCACTTCTTGTGGTAAGCCATTCCATGCATCCACCACCCTTTCTGTGAAAAAGAATTTCCTCACATTCCCCCTTAATCAGCCTCCCTCTAATCTCATGCTGTGTCCTCTTGTCCTGCTATTTTTCTTATATTTAAACATGTTAGACTCTTTCATTTTGTTTATGCCCTTAAGGTGTTTGAATGCCTCGATCATATCACATCTCTCCCTCCTTTGCTCAAGGGTATACATATTGAGCTCCTTAATCTGTCCTCATATGTCTTCTGATGCAGTCCCTGCACCATTTTGGTTGCCCTTCTCTGGACTGCCTCAATTTGGTTAATGTTCTTGTGAAGGTGTGGCCTCCAATACACGCAGTACTCCAGATGGGGCCTAACCAGTGTCTTGTACAGAGGATTATTACCTCCCTTTACGACTTGTGATAACCCTACTAATACACCCCAAACACCCCCTAGCCTTACCTACTGCTTTAGAGGTCTGCTTGGATGATTTTAGGTCATCAGTGATGATGATGCACAAGTCTCTTTCTTCCTTTGTGACTGCTAGCAACTCCCCTCCCAGCCTATAGGTGGCTTCAGGGTTTCTCTTCCCTATGTGCATGATTTTGCACTCTTTGCATTAAATCCAGTTGCCACTCTTCTGACCATTCTGCTAGTTTATCCAGATCTCTTCTCATTCTGTCCACCCCATCTGGATCATCTACTCTGTTGCAGATCTTGGTGTCATCTGCAAACAGACAAGCCTTACCCTCTAGTCCATCTGCAAGGTCACTAATGAAGATGTTGAAGAGGACTGGCCCCAGGACTGATCCCTGAGGTACCCCACTTGTGACTTGCATCTCTTCTGACTGTATACCATTTACCACCACTCTCTGTTTTCTGCCCGTCAACCAGTTTGCCACCCAGTTGACCAACTTCTGACCCACCGAGCCTACCCAGCTTATTTATCAATCTTCTATGTGGAACAGTGTCAAAAGCTTTTGCTGAAGTCAAGGTAGGCGACATCAACTGCTCCCCTTGGTCCACCACTCTGGTTACCCAGTCAAAGAAATCTATGAGATTAGTTTGACAGGACCTTCCTTTGTAAACCCATGCTGTCTTGGATCCTGTGCCCTATGATTCCAGGTGTTGCACTATCCTTTCCTTAAGGAGTGCCTCCATAATCTTGCCCACTACTGAGGTAAGACTGGACTGGTCTGTAGCCCCCGCCTCCTCCCTGCTACCACTCTTGTGGAGCGGGATCACATGAGCCCTTCTCCAGTCTTCTGGGACCTCTCCTGTGCTCAGAGACTCACTAAACAATTCTGCTAATGGCTCTGCTAGTTCCTCCTTTAGCTCCTTAAGTACCCTGGGATGTGCCATCAGGTCCCATTGCCTTATCCACCTGAGCTTAGCAAGCTCTTGTAGGACCCTTTCTTTTGTGATGGGAGTAGTGCTCACCTCCCTCCCCCCTGTGTCCATGATGCTGAGCTGTGGGCCCTGCCCTACCTTCTCTTCAGTAAATACTGAGCAAAAGTATCTATTTAGGATAGATGCCTTTACAGGGTCCTCCTCCTCACATGCTCCCTTTTCTCCATTAAGCTTAGCAATACCCCCTCTGGACTTTCTCCTTTCACTAATGTATCTATGGAAAGTCTTGTCACCTTCTTTTACTGTTCATGCTAATGTTTCCTCAGTTTGGGACTTTGCCTGCCTTACTGCCTTACCTGCTTCCCTTAGGGCAGTTTGGTATGCCTCCCTATCTTCATCCTGCTGTGTTCCCTTATATTTCCTGAAGGCCAGCCTTTTGGCTCTGATCTTTTGTGCTACTGTATTTGAGAACCAAAGTGGTTTCCTTCTTCTTTTGCACTTCCTTTTCTGTCTAACACAATGGGATGTTGCTTCAAGTATTGCATCCTTAATGCTTGCCCACTTTACCTGTACCCCCTCACCTGTGTTTCTTTTTGCCAGGGCTAGCTTAACTCTGTTGGCCATCTTATCAAAGTCAGCTCCTCTGAAGTCCCATATTTTTGCCTTGGAATGGGATGATTTAGATGTAGTAGCCAAATTGAACCATACCATGTGATGGTCACTGGCCCCCAGGTGACCTTCTACCTGGAGATCTGTGATCCCTTCTTTGTTAGTCAGTACTAGATCTAGGATAGCCCTGTCTCTTGTGGGTTGCTGTACCAGTTGTTTGAGGCCCTCCCTGCAGGGAATCCACTATGAGTCTAGTTCTGGCAGATGTTCCTGCTGGTATTGACCAATCTGTATCCGGCATGTTGAAGTCTCCCATTATCAGAACCTCCCTTTAGCTGTCATGTTTTGTATATCTTCTAACAGTAATGTGTCTATGTCCTCCCCCTGGTCTGGGGGCCTGTAGACAACCCCAGTTCTTATGGCTGTCCCATTTCCTGTTTCCAGGGTGACCCACAGTTTTTCTGGCTCCTTATGTGTATTCTGAATTTCTGTAGCTTTGATATTTTCATTAACATACAGGGCCACTCCTCCCCCCCTTTTTGCACCTCAGTCTCTTCTGAACAATACATAGCCAGGTACTGAAGTCTCCCAAGTGTGGTTACCGGTAAACCACGTCTCACTAATTGCTACTATGTCCAGTTTAGCCTCTGACATTATTGCCTGCAGGTCTGGGATCTTATTTCCCAGGCTGTGAGCATTTGTGTACATGATTTTCCATTGGCCAGATTTTGGTGTGTTAGTTGTTGGGTCAAGTTTGGCATTACCCCTGTGCGTCGTATGGGGAGACAAACCTTTTTTCTTACCTGGTGATGCAAATGAACGGCAAACATGCTGAATTCCTGTTTGACCACTAGCTGAGGGGGGAGGGGTGTTCTTCCCATTCGACGTATGGGGTGCTGCACCCCTCTCCCCATTTGCTAGTTTAAATATTCTGCAAAGACGTCAAACTTCTGCCCCAATGCACTGACTCCCTCTTTAGTCAGATGCAGTCCATCAAATTTAAAGAACTTTCGCTCCCAGAACTGTTGCCAGTTCCCTACAAATCTGTGTCCTTTTTCCTGGCACCAGTCCTTGAACCACGTGTTTAGCTCCCCTATCTCCCCTTCTCTGACCTTCCGTCCATCTGCTCCCCTCTCCCAGACTGGCAGGATCTCAGAGAAGGAGATGCCGGACGAAATAGATGATAGTTTGTCACCCAGCCTAGTCAGGTGTTCCTTGGTCTCCACAACTGACCGGCTGGCGAGATCATAGTCCCTATGTGTACTAGGACATCAATGTTTTCTCCTGCTTTGTGAACAATTTTAGTAATGCGGTCAGTGTCTCTCCATGCTGATGTACCTGGGAGACATCTGACCATCACCCTGGCTGGAGATGGGTATCAACTCCCTGAATCATGGAGTCTCCTATGATCAGAAGTTTTTGGATTTCCTTTGTGCTTGTTTTGTTTTGGTTCCTGATTTGGGTGAGTTTTGTTGTGCTAGTTCCTGTGCCAGTCCTGCTTCTGCAGTGTCTTCTGCCTCTTTATTTGATTTCAGAGATAGAGGCAGATACCTGTTTGTAGTGTTTATATGGTTTTTGGAGGTAATGTGTTGGAGAGCAGAGAGTGATGGGCCCTGATTTGCTCCTCCTAACCACCTGCCAACATCCTGGACCAACTACCTCTGCGGTCGAGGTTTTTCTGTTGGATGCTGGGAAATGGCGGTGGTTCTTATAATGTATTTCCTCTTCAATATAAAATTTGAGTGTGCAATCTCTGCCCATGCTGCCCGGAGCTGAGCCCTAAGATCTCCAAAGGCCCAGCATGTAGGACAGTGTCCTAAATCCTGTAAGACTGTCCTTCTGAAAATTGTTCCACAGTACCTGCAGTTAATGAAATCCATTCCAAATAAGTTGCTGGGTTTGTAACCTAGTCAGAGTAATTAGAAAGAAAAAAAAAGGAAGAAAAATGCAAGTAATGGTTTGATTGTGTTTTGTTTAACTTGTTATAACAAGTTAAAGTACTAGTGCCCCTGTAAATGAGATCACCTTGTGGAGCCCACTGATCCACCCTTTCTGCTCTGCCACAGGAAATGTCACAGCTGTGGTACCCTATAAAAGGAGTGTAGTGTGGGTGGTTGGGGATGGGGGGTGGGTGGCTAGCCCTTCCCCGCCTGAAAGAAGAACCATGGATGAAAGAACAAGGAGGTAAGAGCAGAAACAATCAGTCAGCAACAAATGCAGTAACCCTGAAGGCTTATCCTAATGTTAGATAAAACTGTAAAACCTGTAAAGCACCACCTGTAATAATTTCAGAGAAGATATACGCTGTAAGAAACACTTTGCTCCAGAGAAAAATAAAGCAGTAACAGAAGATATACCTTACAAAAGACAATTTGAATCAGAAGATTACAGGAGTAATCTGTTACTCACACCTGTAGGCACACCTTGTAATAATGCAGAAGAAGGTATACCAGCAACAACAATTTGAATCAGAGAAAAATAAAGCAATGAAATGTTAGCAACAAACAGTAGCAATCCCTGTGAGTAAAAAATAAAAACACCACCACACAGTAAATCTGCTTAGCCAAACTAAGTCTTAATCCTTTTCCCTTGCTCTGTTAAGTTTCTCTACACTGCCTTTCCAGCAGTCTTAGAAGGAAAGAGCTCAGGTGAAGCTAGGTACCTTGGCCAGCAAACCAAGTCTTCTACCTCCAAGATATCAACTAACCTGACTTTTTAACCCTTCTTTCTGTTGGAAATTACTGACAGTTTGCCAGCTCCACCCCCCACATACACACCTAATCCTTTGGAAGAGCTGTGGGAGGAAAAGCAATTAGCTCCTTCAATGTGAGAAGGAGACTGAAACACCTCTGAGAAAACAAACCTTTTCAACAAACAAGAATAAAATAAAACACAGTGTCAAACAATAATTTTGCTTAGCCCAATGATAAAAAAGTCACAAAAATGTAAGCTCCACTTGCAATACAGTAATTTCAGAGAAGATATACGCTGTAAAAAACACTTTGCTCCTGAGAAAAATAAAGCAGTAACAGAAGATATACCTTGCAAAAGACAATTTGAATCAGAAGATTACAGGAGTAATCTGTTAGCACACACCTGTAGGCACACCTTGTAATAATGCAGAAGAAGGTATACCAGCAACAACAATTTGAATCAGAGAAAAAATAAAGCAATGAAATGTTAGCAACAAACAGTAGCAATCCCTGTGAGTAAAAAATAAAAACACCACCACACAGTAAATCTGCTTAGCCAGACTAAGTCTTAATCCTTTTCCCTTGCTCTGGTAAGTTTCTCTACGCTGCCTTTCCAGCAGTCTTAGAAGGAAAGAGCTCAGGTGAAGCTAGGTGCCTTGGCCAGCAAACCAAGCTGGTGTAGAGTATCATGTCATCAGCATAAAATAGGGTGCTGCAGTATAATTGAGTTTTGAGAGCATCACTTATGAATATGGGGAAATGCAGAGGTCCAAGGATTGGGCCTTGGGTCACTCCAGTGTTGATTGTGGTGAGTGTAGAGATTTCATGCTTTACACTGACAAACTGTTGTCTGTTTCTTAGGTAGCTGGAGAACCATTTGAGAGCTGTGTTAGAAATGCCCACTGTGGAAAGTTTGGGTTCCAGTTTTGAGTGATTGATGAGATCTGCCTTGGTTAAATCAATAAAAACAGAACCAGTGAGTTTTCTGTTGTTCATCCCAAGTTTAATATCATTTATAAGTTGGGTTAGTGCTGTGGTAGTGCTGTGGGCTGGTCTGATGGTCTGAATTCATGTTGAGCATGAGATTGTAGGTTATATTTACTGAGATGGTAAATAAACTGGACGGTGACAATTTTCTTAAGTAGTTTGCTGAGAACAGGCAGGATGGCAATAAGACAATAGTTTGTAAGGCTCTTTGGATCATCTTTTTTAAGGACAGGAACTATTTTGGCTGTTTTCCAGTTCTCAGGGACTGTACTTAAGGTTAGTGACATATTAAACATTATAGTAACTGGGACCACTAGGAATGGGGCTGCAATTTTGAGTAGCCTGGGTTCGATCTCGTCAAGGTCAATACTACCACAGGAAAAGGTGGAGTAAAGGAGTTTTAGGGCTTCCCTTTATGAGACAGCACAGAGGCAGAAAAGGAGGCTGAAGGGGGACAGGATTGAGAATTATTATACTCTTGAAATGGCAAGGGTTGTTCTTCTGTGCAGGTTAAGTTAACAAAGTGGTTGTTGAAAGCACTGGCTATTGTGGCCATGTTATTTCACTTTACCCCATTAATTGTTATGTCTGACAGCATTTGCTTGGAATCTTCCCCAGAACCCAAAAGCTTTGTGAGTCCTTGCCAGAGGCTTGTAACAGATCTCTGTGGTAAGTTCCTTTAGCTGCTCTTATTTCTTTGTTACAGGCATTTCCCAAAGCCCAGTAGTCAGTCCAGTCTTTGTGTTGCGATGAGGCTTTGTATTTGTTCCAGCATGCATCACTTGTTTGTTAGAAGGGTCAGTAACTTACTGTGTAGCCACCTAGTATTTTTTCCCTTTGCCATACCTAAAATTGAAGAGACTTGTTTGTCTTGGAGATGGAAGATAGTGGTGGTAAAATAATCAAGGGCAACATTGACAGCATCAGTAATGTAAAGTGGGGCCCAGACAACTAGCTCAAGTTCACCAATGAAGCTGAGGGATCAAGCTTAGAAAAGCCTCAAAAGAGAAGCTCCTTGGGAGGGAGGGTTGGAGCACAGACATTCCAGATACAGTAGACAGGAGTATGGTCATGTATTGCATCTGCAAGAGTGCTAACATTCATTATTCTGTCCTTCCTGTTTGAGAGGACCCAATCAATAAGAGAATAATTGCCCCCTGATGTAGATAGCCTAGTTGGGTCACTGATCAGCTGGGAGAGACGTTTACATAAGAAGGAGTTATATGCATATTTTCCAAGCCAGTTAAGATTAAAGTCCCCTATAAGAAAAATCTCATTTTTCCCAGGGGCGGTGGACAGATAATTGATCATGCCAGTGAAGCTAGATATGCAACTGTTAAGAGGATTGTAAACACAAACAACATGTAATTTTTTGGAGCCCCCCCACCAAGGTCATTAATCCAACTGATATCTGCAGATGGCCTGCAGAGGACAATGTAATACACATAGAGTTGCAGAGAGCGCCCCCCCCTACACTTATCAGGTATATCATTAATGAATAGTGTAAAAAGAAGAGGGACCAGAACCAATGTTCCCTCTAATTTTTTGACTCTGGGAGCAGAAATCTCATGTGTGTGTGCAGCACTGGGTGCCAAGAAAGAGATTTACCTGCAGAAAGCAAACTGAGTCTATAATGTGGATACCATTTGTTGCCACAAAAAATTGTAGGTTACGTTTTTCACTATAGCATGTGCTGCTGCTTTATGTACCTTTGAGAGTCCTACCATCGAACATATTTGCAGTCCAGTCCCATTCTGCTTGATTATTTGACTTAGGCCTTAAATTGTCATGCATTCAGATGATTTCTTAGGTTTTAAAACCATGCTTAGAAATGCAGTAAGATGCACTGCTAGTTAGTCATTTAAAACCTGACACAACTGAACACAAATAATTTCTTAGGCCTTTAAAATCTCATAGACACACAGTTATCTCAAACAGTTCTACTATACTTAAAATGTGGGATGGATGCAGACAGCTGCAGTTTAAGGTGCAGTGAGGCCCTCACCAAGGCCCTCCCTAAACAAATAACAAAAAATATGAAGCGAAATGTGTTTGCACACACACACACAGAAACTTCCAAAAAAGGCAGGGGACTTCCAGTGTGGAGACTGCAGATGGTAGCCTGAAGTTAGAGCTCTGTTGGCCACCTGCTTACATTCTTTTGAAATTACAGTTACCGCTCATTTTGTTATACAGTATTTAATGTGCTGTAAATTTTTGATTATCCCATAAGCTACTGGCCGGAGTGCTTTGTGAGAGCCGTTGTGAGGTATTTTCAGCATTTGAACAGTGTGTGTCTTTAGGACCTGGTCTGTGTGGCCTGATCGCAATGGAATCATCAGAGGCAGTGGTTCAATGGGAGGATCTCTTGGATATTAGAGAGATGTTGAAAACCTTATTGCAGGATATTGTCATGCTCAAATCTTCTTTGGCTCAGTTGGAAGAGAGGATGAAGGAGGCAGAAGAGTGTGTTGCCGGAGCAGAGTTGTTTGTAATGCAGGTAGACTCCACTGAGGCTCACCTGTTAGACAAGATCTTGGCCTTAGAGGAACAGATCCTACAGCTGTCCCTTAAAGTCAATGACCTTGAGAATTGAGGCCGCTGCAATAATTTGTGGATCATCGAACTGCCAGAAGGGTCGAAAGGAGATCATATTTATCTGTTTTTGCTATTTTTTTTTTCACATCTGTTAAACTATGCTTGGGATGTGTTTTTAGAGATCGAGCAAGCAAATCTCTCCTTAGGTCCATGCCCAGCTCAGGGATCCCCTCCAGCCCTATTTTGGTCTACTTCTTGAGATTCTCCACTTGAACATATTCTTCGTTTGGCCTGGGAGAGGGGGCCTTTAAAGTGGAACGAGCACTCAGTGTGTATTTACCAGGACTTTTTGAAGTTAGTGGCTGAAAAGAGGAAGGCCTTTGCAGAAATTAAATATGACTTGGCTGCTAAGAAAGTCTCCTTTAGTCTACATTACCCTGCTGTTTTGAAAGTGTGGTGGGAGGAGAAGTGGCATCGCTTCACCGCTCCTCAGGCTGCTCAGGACTTTGTTCACTCCATTAATAAGATTGCCAAACCCCCCCCTTGAACAAGTCTTATCCATCCACAAAGCAGGAAAAAGGGGATTGAGCTACTGGCAACACTGTTTTGCAACAGGCTGTTTGTTCAGTGCCGAGCTTGCATTCTCCTAATGCTGGATCTACTTCTGAGACCACTGCTCAGCTTGGTGAGAGGGGAGGTAGTGGGATACTCCCCAAAAGGCAGACAGAGAGAGCAGCAAAGGAATATGCAAGTGGGATTGCCGGGCATAGCTATGGGGCCTGGCAGCAGCTCAAAGTCTGGTTCAGAATCCCCGGTGCAGTTTGATGAGCAAGCCCATAACCCTGGCCCCAAGCACCCCAGATTATCGCCAGGCCATCAGGATGAGCTTTCTGCTCCCAAAGTCATGGATTGGGCAGAGTACCAGGAAGAAAAGCTTCTTGAGGCACGCCAGGTAGAGGAAGCGATGGACTGTGCGGTACATCAAGATGCTTCAGATCAAGCAGCTTCACTGTCAGTAGAGATCTTGACATAGATTCTGGTACATTGATCAAATCATTCTGTTTCTAAGGAGCCGTCTGCTGATTCTGATACTCCCGTCTAATTGATGTGGAGGGTATTATGGAGCAGAGTCTGACTTGATGGCCAGAGTGGACATTAAAATTTCTCCAGGGTCAGATATTTCTCTGTTGGACAGTGTACACTGTTTTGTGTCGGAGTTAAATATGAAAATTAAGTGTTGGTGGACTACATCTATGAAAAGGAGCCACAGATTACCATACTTGCTGCAGTTTTTTTGATCACCCAAGGTTTCTTTTCATTATACAAACTGTTTATTATATGCAGCTGGACTTCATGACTGAGTGCTATGTTTTATGTGGACCTTTTCTTATTATATTAGCTATTTCCTTTGTCCTCAAACTTTTCTTAAAGAGGTAACTGATCTCTTTAGTTTTATTTCTGTTTGCACAAGACATTTCAGCCCTTAGGCTTTTCAGCCAAGGCCTTTTTCAGTTTGTCATTTGGGGGTGGTAATCTGTCATGAGCCTTTTGGTTTGTATAGGTGGCTGGGAGGCTAGAATTCACTCAGGAGAGCAGAGCTGATAGATAGGCTGTCCCCCTTCATGCCAGTTGGGGAGCAGGAGGACACTGGTGGAAAGTCCCACTAGTCTGAGTGTGCCTGCTCCTCATTCTTAAAAGGTGGAGGGGCTTGAGGTGGAGGGAGCTTTGGGGTATTTGGGTAAGTTATACTTTTGCAGAATGTGGTCTTCCTGGGTGTTTTTGGAGATTTGGGGGTTGTTTATGGGTATTGTGGGGGTTAATTCCCCTGGATATTGGGTTTTATTGTGGGACATCCTATTTTGAAATGGTGGATATGCTTTATATGTGTGTTTATTTGTTTATTATCTTATTGACTGTTCTTGTTTATTGGTTACAGTGTGGGATATGGCTCAAACTGCCTTAATGTCCTGGAATGTTCAAGGTCTAAATATCCCCGTGAAGCATTGAAAGGTGAATACCTTTTTAAGGTCATCTGGATGTTATATTATATTTTTACAGAAACCCACATCTTGAAAAAGAATTTGGGATGTTTGGTGCGGGGAGTTTTAGTCGTGCTTACTCTAGTACCTATAATTCCAAAAAGTGGGGGGTCACTATTTTGGTTAGGTGAGGATGCCCATCGACAGTGGATAGGTGGAGGGTGGATAAGGAGGGGAAGTGGGTCCTCCTTTTGGGTAAGATAGACAGGGTCCCAGTGCTGTTTGTTAATGCTTGTGTGCCTAATGAGGTCACCCCTGATTTTTTTTTTCCCCACCTTGGTCCAACAGATTACAGAATGGTATTCTCCTCCTATTATATTGGTTTTGGGAGGAGATTTTAATTTTGTTGGACCTGGTCTTGGACAAGGATCCTATGGAAAGGAGAGGTTCCTTCCCATCATAGGTCCAGAACTGTGTTGACTAGGATTATTTCAGAATTTAGATTGCTAGATTGTTGGAGAACTCTGCATCCTACCTCTAAAGATTTTACTTTCAGATTTAGATTTCAGTCCTTCAGTAGATTAGATTACTTTTTTGACTAGCTCTTCTATTATGTCCGATTTTTTGATAGTTAAGCGCAGGCCAATTCTATTATCGGATCATGCCCCAGTGGAGTTAGTTTGGATTCCCCGGCTGGCAGTGTCTAGGTCACCATGCTGGAGGTTAAATCCGATGTTGTTGGGGCTTGAAGATTTCAAAACTTGGCTTAAAGGTGAAACTGAGTTTTATTTTTTGTCTAATTTAACCACTGATGTTTTGGTTCTAACAGTTTGGGATGCTTTTAAACCATACATTAGGGGCCGAATTATGTCATTTGATTCCCTCATTAATAAGCAACGGCACCTGGAAGTTGAAGCTGTTTCCACTCAGGTCCTGTTGGAGGAGGCTGTTTATGCTTCTTCCTACAATAGGGATGCTATGCTGGTTGAACTTGCTCAGTGTAAAGAACGTTTGAATGATATTTTCCATCAAAAGGCCATAAGAACCTTATTTTTCATGAAACAGGCCTATTGGGAATCAGGAGACAAGGCCAGGAAATTACTTGCTTATCACCTTAAAAAGAAATCTTTAGAGACCCAGGTACCATTTCTTTAGAGACAAGAGGGTAGCCATATCGCAGATGCTCGACAGATGGTGGCCGAGTTCAAGGTTTATTATGCAAAGCTTTATACTTCTTCAGTTGACCCTACCCTGACCCAGTTTGAGACCTTTTCACTAATTTTTCTACCCCCAGCCTATGTTCAGAGGCATTGATTTCACTTGAGGTGGATATAACAGTCTTGGAAGTGCAGCAGGCTATTAAGACTATGTCACAGGGTAATCTCCTGGTAATGATGGACTGAGTGCTGACTTCTAACAAGAATTTGAGTCCACTCTCTCTGGATGCCTAGTGGCCATTTTTGTGGAATTGGAGAAGTCTGTCATGCTCCCCAACTCCATAAAAGAAGCCATTATCACTGTCCTGCCTAAGCCTGGGAAGGATGCTTCCTTATGCAGTAATTACTGTCCTAGTTCTTTACTGAATGTAGACTGTAAGGTTTTTGCCAAGATTCTCGCTATGCAGCTAGAACATGTTCTTCCCTTGTTGATCAGTAAAACACAGTCCAGTTTTATGAAGGATAGGCAGGGCTGTGATAATCTGTAGGCTGTTCTTAATTTGATTCAGGTGGCGGTCCAGATTCTGCGGCTCTTATAGGGTGGGATGCTGAAAAGGCATTTGCTTCTATAAAGTGGCAGTATTTACAGTTTGTTTTTACTAGGTTTGGTTTTGGATAGAGATTTCACCATTGGGTGGGCTGCCTTTACTCTGCCCCTTGAGTGAAAGTTTTGGTAAATGGGGTGTTCTTTGAAAGTTTCCTCTTGTTCTGGGGCACTAGGCAAGATTGTCCCCTGAATCCATTGTTATTTGTTTTGGCCCTCAAATCTAGTAATTTAGCTATTTGTCAGCATCCAGGGATTTGGGAAATACCTGTGGGGAGTTGTTTCTTCACTACACTGTTATATGCAGATGATATGTTGTTAATGTTGACAAAGGTAGAGACATCACTTCCAGAGGCTTGGAAGATTATTGGGTCTTTTAGTGATATCTCAGGGCTTCAGATAAATTGGGGTAACAGAGATCTTGCCACTTCATGTGGCAGATCCTGTTAGGGTGTTTATTGGTCCTCATGCTATGAAATGGTCTCCTGATGATATACCATACTTGGTCATGTCTAAATCTGGCAATCTCAGGAGCATGTGTTCTCAAAATTTAGATGTAGTGCTGGAGCAACTAAGGATTGATTTTCATAGGTGGGAATAGCTGGGCTTATCACTTCCAGGTAAAGTTGCTACGATTAAGATGATGGCATTCCCCACATTTTTTATAAGCTCAATAATTTGCCATTTCAGTTACCTCAGGGGGTTTGGGCCAAATTGGATAAGCTGGTTTGGGATTTGATCTGGGAGGGGTGCCCCCACCTCAAATTTAATAGGAAAATTCTATGTGCCCCTGGAATTGCAGGAGGCTGGAATTTGTCTTGGTTATGGGCCTGCCATCTGTGTATGGGGCTTAAGCAGGTGTTAGCATGGTTAACTCCTACTTCTTTGATAGCTCCATTATGGGTAGAGATACAGTGGATATTAGCAGGCCCTACTCTGTTGGCCATCTTCTTAACACCAGCAAATGTTTCTTTTCCAAAGGTCACTCTCCTGATGCTGTTTTCATGATGGACGTGGGTAGGTATGGTAGGTTTTTAGGTTGGGATTCATCCTTCTTAGGTAGCTATGAACCATTGAGGAATAACCCTAATATTAAGGTGAGTGGAGGGTCGATCTCCAGGCAGGGGTGGGAGGAAGATGGTATTCAGACAATAGGGGATCTGGATGACTCCAAATTTGGGGTCTTGTTTCCATTTTCTGATTTTCAGGATAAATATATTGTCCCCTTACATTGTCTGTGGCAATACTTTCAGTTAAGGCATGCCTTATTCTCTAACTTTTTTCAACAATCTTGTTTACAACAAGTCCCGATGTCCGCTTTCATACAAAAGTGGTTTAAAGCGTCGAAGGGACATCTTAGTTTATTGTATAAAATCTTGCAATAACATTTTTTTACCAAACTGGGATGCTCATCAACTTAAATGTGGAGAGGAGTTAGGTGCAGCAGTGGGCCCAGAAGCCTGGATAAGATGTTGGAAAGAGGTGCATAAGGCATCTCCTGACTTCAGGCTCCAGTTAAGTCAGAAGAAAGTGTTTAATAGGTGGCACCATATGCTGGTTCACCTGGTTAAATTGGGGGTTCTGTGATCTGACTTATGATGGCGCTGTTCTCAAGTACCCGGAACAATATATCATATTTTATGGGATTGCTCTTTGATACAGGGGTGGTGGGAAAGCATTATTTTTTTGTTTGGAAAGCATTCTGCAGTTTTATATCCCCAGATCCCATTTTTTGCATTTTGGGGGACTATCTCCTTCTCGACCAGACCTTAGTAGCATACAAGAGCATTTTATTTGCTGCAGCTCTGGAGGCAAAGAGGCTTTTATTATTGTACTGGTGATTGGTTGAGGTCCCACCTGTTATTAGATGGAAGTAGGCTATAGATAAATGAATTGCTTTTTATAAGATTATATTTTGGAGGAGGAATCAACTTAAAAGTTTCTATAGTAGGTCGGATACATGGATAAATGCCAGGACGAGCTTCACTGGGGATACTGCAGAATGTCTTACAAAATTGTACATAAGAACTGTATTTGTATTCTTAGTTTTGTTTTTTTTTGGGGTCGGGGTGGATATCCCGCACAACATAATAAATAATATAGTTAATATCAGAGAGTTTGTTACTATTTAATGAGTAAAGCTGGTTATGTGTGGTAACTTTACAGTGTGAATTGCTCCGTTGTAAAGTTTCTAACTGTAACTGAGTAGCAGAGGATTTGTTTCTCTTTTCTTTCTGGTTCTGACTTTGTGTTCTATGTGATGTTGTTATGGTTGTAACATTTTTCATGATCTCTAAATAAAATGTGTATATACAGAAACCTTCCAAAAAAGTATTACAATTAACTATCAATGAGAATCTATTTATTGTAGTAAGGGCAGCTAAAATTACAAAAGCTGTGCCGATCACTATGATCTGCTACATTCATGTGATATACTCTTCCTTACTACAATAAAGATATTTCCAAAGACTGCAGAGCCACAATAATTATTAATCTGATAGCCTTTGCCATAATGTTTTGACTGTAGCATTGCCCCAGCCTCAGTTGTTAAAGTGCCTTTCCCATCATTTGTGTGTGCTTTAAAAAAATTAGCAAGAGATGATCCTTTATTTCCCTCCAACCATCTGCTCCTTTTTTAAACTACACAGCTTCTCCTTTTTTATTATTTGTAACCATCATTACCTTATTTTCAGTTTTCTTTTAACTATGTCAGCATCCTCAATTTTACTATATGTTGACCTACACTTGCACCATATGTTTCTTTCTCTTCGACCACACTGAAGTCATGGAATACCAGCAGAAAATGTTTACCCCATCAAAGTCAGAAAACATCAACAGATAAAGGACCCCCTCCAAACAAGAACCTTATTCATTTAATTGAAATGGCTCTCCATTTGTATTACTTATTTCCCTGCACCAGATCATTTACACCCTCTCTTTCACTCAATAAAAGTCAAAGGGAAAGAGGACATTGTTTAACCAGAAACGGCACACTAAGCCAGACCTTGTTTCTAGGTGCAACTTCGGATCCCAAGACAGATAAGTGATTTACCCAGAGTCACACAGTATGCAAATGGGAGCTGATAGGATTCAAACCCAGGTCTCCAGCTCAGTGCCTTTAACCACTATGCTATACTGCCTCATAAGAACACCATTAAAATAAGGATCTTTTAAAAACAAGAACCTTGCATTTTTAATACTCATTTACTGATATCCTCTAAACATAAACACTGTGCTGTAGCTACCTGGGACACAGAACACAATTGCATAGTGTATAGCAGTGTACTTTAAATTATTTGTTCTTAGCACCTTTGGCTCCTCATACAGAGCATTCAGATCTCTGGAGGTCAAGTACTCAGATGCAATCAGTTTTCCCTAGTAAAATGAAATCTCCCATCCTAAACATCCTGTTGTCTCCTCTCTGAGAGCAGATGGCAGCCAGCATCTCAGTTGTCCTCCTCACACAAGTGTGGCAGAGAGGAAGTGAACCCAGTTTTTACAGCCCCAATCCCCCGATCCATACAATAGGCCTAGTTCAGTGTTTCTTGCTAGTCAGTAGTTTTTGGTGCAGATGGGAATTTAAAAAAAAAATGAATTTTCTTATTGACTGACAGTCTCAAAAACTACTATATGCCTGTTATGCTTTTACTTAACATCACATCATCAAACAAAGGAAACTATTCCTAAGTCTTCCTCCCCATACAACGTATTCAGCCACCTTCCACCATAAAATGCTTTCAGCTATTGCAGGCACTTCCAATATCAAAGTCTGTCCCTCCCACCCAAAGAAACATAACACCAGCCTGCCATGAAAAGCCTTATCCACCATGAATGTAAAAGTAGTGCTCTGTTCAGAGCAACACAGATCAACCATAGATAATAATATTATCTGATAGGAGGAGGATAACTCTTTAGCAGTAAAACAATTGCATAGTCCTGGGACACCCTCCACTGAAGGACAGTACAGTATCTTGCAAGCACTGGGATTTCACTTTTGAAGCAAATCCCCTTGTCAGATGGGCCCTGCAAAAATGTGGCTTTCTTTATTTAAAATATATATGAACATAAGAACAAAAGAAAATGACCAGCAGAAGAAGACCTCTCAGTCTGTCAGGTCTGCTTGTAATAATAAGGATTGTTTCTGACTTTCAGTCATTAGTGGGTGAACAACCCAACGCCTGGAGAAAGTAAGCAGATAGAGAATAAAACAGACTGGAAAATGAAATACTGTCTACGTTCTGCAAAAACTCTTTCCTGTTCTCTGAATTTGTTTAATAATAAAATAATGTATTTGAACTTTGTGATGAAGCAAAATCATTTAAAAATGGTCAGTGTTTACTGGCTGGACTGTCTTGATGTGTAAATAGTGAAGAAGTGGGGAACTGAAAATGAGTATGGATCATTCAGTATTTGCTAAAGCCATAACTGGTTCTGCCCATTGCCCTCACCCACAGCAAGTATCAGAATAAATACAGTACGTAATTGTGCATATTTTGTTTTGTTTTGTTTTAACTAAAATGAACAATTTTCACTGGCTTCACAGGCTGGATCTTGATACTATTAGTGAGGGAAGTCAGGGACTGGACATGAGCATCCTGTGCAGTATTTTGCTAATAAGCCTCAGTAGCTAGCTGCTCTGTTAGTTTTTTTTCTCAGTTTCCCATTTCTGGCTCACTGCATAGCACATTGGAATACTGCTGCAGTCCCATAAGTTTATTTTTAAGCCTGTCATTGCACACAGATGGATTACATGTGTAAGAGCTCACTATGCAATATGTGTGTGTGTCTGTGTGTGTGTGTGTGTGTGTAATTTACAAACTAGAAGGAGACAGGTGTGTGTGTGAAATTTACAACCTAAGAAGGGACAACATAGCAGTGACTGAGTGAGCAGAGCAGTCTTAACCCTTAGGATACAGTCAGAACTGGAATGTAAAGGAATTCTGGACTGCCATGTCGATCCATGGCAAAGCATGAGCACAGTGGGTTGGGGTGGGGTGCAAGGAGAAATACCATAGCTGAAAAGAGTCTAGTTGATTCACTGTAGCCTGGATTAGGAGCACTATGTAAGAGAGTTTGCCTAGAGTTGTATCAGCACATCATCTGTGTGCCACTAGAAAGTAAGTAACAAAGTAAGTAAATAAGAGTTTATTTGTATGTGGCAGCCAATCCTGGAATCTCTGGCACCATCACATAAGCAAGGGCATGGCAGTATAAAGAACAGTAAAACAACAGTAAATCTAACACAATAAATACAGTAACACATTTTAAAAACTCTCTAAAAATGCCTTATTAAAATGGTAGGTCTTCAGGCTCCTTTTGAATGCCTCCACGGATGGGTCCTCCATCAAGGACATTGGCAGTAAGTTCCAGAGGGCTGGGCTGGCCACATTGAAAGCACGATCTCCCAAGGTTATCAACCTGGCTCTCAGAACCACCAGGAGGCCCTCAGAGGAGGAGCAAAGGGAGTGCACAGGGATGGCTGAAGTAAGGAGTTCAGACAGGTAGCCAGGGCCCAGCCTGTATAGTGCCTTATAGGTGAGCAAATCCACACTGAAGATGATCTTCCACCTGACAGGCAGCCAGTGTAGATCCAGCAGGACTGAAGTCACATGACAAGACTTAGGAAGACCCATCAGAAACCTCACCACTGTATTCTGCACCAGCTACAGTCTATGAAGGATCCCTCCATTGACCTTGAAGTATAGAGCATTATAGTAGGCCAGCCTGGTGGTCACAAAGGCATTTACTAGTTATGGCAAGGCATCTGGTGGAATCAAAGATCTAATTCGGGTGACATTCCTCAAGTGCTAGAAACCACTTCTACATAGATACTATTGGCAGATACGAGCTGGCAGGCCCATCTAGTCTGCCCATTTTGTGCTACCTGACAAAGTGGCTAGAGACCCCATCTGGTCACTGGCTTTAGCTTTTTCTGACAACAGATGACACCTGAGCCTCAAGTGTCAAGGTGTTGTTGAGGATGATGTCCAGATTTTTCACCTTGGGGGATGCCAATAGTGGAGTGGACTCCAGGACCAAACCTGTAACCACTCCAGAGGCATCCCCATCATACCAGTGATCAGGCTCAATCACCAGTACCTCCATCTTGTCTGGGTTGAGCCTCAGCCAGTTAGAGGACATCCAGTCCTGAATCTCAGTCAGGCATTTGTTTAGCACTTCAGTGACACCCTTAGTTCCAGGGGCAAACGACATGTACAGCTGGATGTCATCTGTATAGCAGTGAAAACCCAGATTGTACTGTCTAATGAGCTACCCCAGGGGCAGCATGTGCACCACAAACAGCATTGGCAAAAGGAATTACCCCTGATGAACTCCACATGACAGGTGCTTCAAGGATAGTGAAAAATTTCCCATCATCACTCACTGCCTCCTGTCAGAAAGATAGGACTCAAACCATTTTAGAGCTGTTCCAGTGAGTCCAACATAAACTCTAAGGTGATCCAACAGCACAATGTGGTCCATGGTGTCAAATGCTGAGGAGAGATCAAGGAGAATGAGAAATGACTATTCTCGTCTATCCCGTACCCTGAGGAGGGAATTTGGCACCAAAACCAGTGCCATCTATGTGCTATGCCTTGCTTTGAAACCAGACTGGAGTGGCTCACAGATGTCAAAGGCTGAGAGGTGTGCCTTGAGCCACAGTTTCTTCAACAACCTTACCTAAAAATGGGAGGTTGGAGATAGGTCTATAATTGGCCAAGATGTCAGGGTCGAGTGATGGGTTCTTCAGAAGGGGCTTTACCAGTGCCTCCTTTAAGGCATCAGGAAGGCACCCTTCTGTGAGTGAGTACTGGACAATCTTGGTGAACACTGGACCAATGGCTTCAGCACCTCCCACTAGAAAACAGGTCAGGCCAGGGTCCAGTTCACAGCAGGTGGACTGCAGCTTCAAAATCACCTCAACGACCTCAGTCACCTCCACAAGCCGAAACTTAGCCCAGACAATAGGAGTGTCTCTGTGGCCACCAGGACAACCACTGTGGAACAGATCCAGAACAGAACACGTCCTGTTGGGGAGATACCCATTCAAAAGGAATACACCCTGTCTGAGAAGAACAGAGCAAACTCTTTGCCCAATGTGGTTGAAAAAGCTCTTTCTGGCTGTAGACAGACCAGATGAATCAGTCTATCCACACTTTGAAAGAGCTGAGCTGGTCTATTCTTCTCAGCATCAATCTCCCTGGACAGGAACTCTGCCTTCTTACAGTTGATTGCTCCTTGATAATCATTATAATGATTTTCAAGGCCAGTCTGTCCTCCATAGACCAGGTCCTCTGCCAGCAATGCTCCAACTTCGACCCCTAGTCTACATCTCCTGGAGAGACCCACCAAACCACGGGATTCTCAAGTGAGAAGAACTGGGTCATATACAGATTGGTGTGATTGAATCAAGTGCCTTGGAGACAGCCCCATTATAGGCCATCAGCGCCTCACTCATGCCAATCGCACATGCAGCACCCACACCAGAAAAGTCTACTGCCACCAAGAGTCCCTCTGGGGACAATCCCCTGAAAGGATGACAGCAGACCATCTCAACGGGGAGGGACTATTGGGGGGTGTGCCCCAAACAAGAACTCTAGTGTGCAATGATCAGACCAAATGACATAATCAATCTTGAGGTCAGTGATGTCAAGCCCCAGTGAGAATACCAAGTCCAAGTTTAAAAGAATCTCCGACTTTACCTCACCTCTACCTCCAAATGTGACTGCTTCTCCTTAAGGACTGGTCCATTCACTGCCTAGTCAATCTTGACCTGTGCCCTGCATCACTCCTGGCACTACTCTCTGTGGCATCTGTCTTCCTTGTGCCCCTTTTTTCCTTCCCCTCTCTCCACCCTCCTTCCCCTTCCCCCCTACACTCCTCCTCCACTCTTCAAACCTCATCTTTCTTTTCCCCTGTACCTGATCCCCTCCCACCATCCCTTTCCCACCTCACGACAAAGGCCCCTCAGCCTGCCTACTTCTCTCTGGCAATCTCCTGTTCAATATCAGGCCGATAGTCACCTTTCTTCTTAATTCCTTTACTCTGCTACATCATCTATCTGCCTTATTTACGTTGCTTCCTAATAATAACCTTTATCTCTAAAGTGATCTGCAGCCACAAAAATATGTCAGTCATGTCTATACTATGCCTGTTTACCATTACCTACCTTTGTATGTATGTTTCCCCCTTCCTTTGACTTGGAACCTTTGTAAATGAGCAGCTCCTGCTCAAAGGTACTTGTAATCCGAGAGTTTAATAAAATAAAATAAATAAATAAAAATAAAACGGTGTGGCCATGCTGGTGGGTCACAGAGGTAACCAACTGTGACAGGTCCAGAGATATCATAGTCTGGAGGAGGTTGTAACTGAAAAGCGAGGATCTATCATTGATCCAGGTGTTGAAGTCACCCAGAATTAACCATCTGGGAGACTCCAACTTCTTGTCGGTGATGAAGTCTGATACTTCCTGCAGGAATTCTCCCCCTCATCCCAGAGCACTGTAAATTAGGAGTATCCTGCACCATGCACCTGGACCCCCATACATTGCCAAACATTCAAATAATAAGGTTGAACTCACTGGGTGCACAGAGAAGTTCAAGCAGGATCAAAACCAGATATACACTCCCTCACTCCTGCATTCCATCCTCGGGCAGTGCACAACCAAATACCTGTTGGGGACTGATGCCTCCAAAATTGGACCAGCATCGTCCCCCAACTAGGTCTCATTAATGCATGCCGGGTCAACTGAGGAAATCAAGTCCACCATAAAAGCTGTCTTGTTCCTCATTGACCTGGCATTGTACAGCACTGCCTGAAGGGGACTAGCGGAGGCTGCAGGCCCCCTAGCTACCTGCCCAAGCACCCAATACCCCATATGTCGAATGGGAAGAACACCCTTCCCCCCTCAGCTAGTGGTCAAACAGGGATTCAGCATGTTTGCAGTTCATTTGCATCACCAGGTAAGAAAAAAGGTTTGTCTCCCCATATGATGCACATGGGTAATGCCAAACCTCACCCAACAACTAACACACCAAAATCTGGCCAGTGGAAAATCATGTACACAAATGCTTACAGCCTGGGAAATAAGATCCCAGACCTGCAGACAATAATGTCAGAGGCTAAACTGGACATAGTAGCAATCAGTGAGACGTAGTTTACCAGTAACCACACTTGGGAGACTTCAGTACCTGGCTATGTATTGTTCAGAAGAGACCGAGGTACAAAAAGGGGGGGAGGAGTGGCCCTGTATCTCAATGAAAATATCAAAGCTACAGAAATTCAGAATACACATAAGGAGCCAGAAGAACTGTTGGTCACCCTGGAAACAGGAAATGAGACAGCCATAAGAACTGGGGTTGTCTACAGGCCCCCAGACCAAGGGGAGGACAGAGACACATTACTGTTAGAAGATATACAAAACATGACAACTAAAGGGGAGGTTCTGATAATGGGAGACTTCAACATGCCGGATACAGATTGGTCAATACCAGCAGGAACATCTGCCAGAACTAGACACATAGTGGATTCCCTGCAGGGGGAGGGCCTCAAACAACTGGTACAGCAACCCACAAGAGACAGGGCTATCCTAGATCTAGTACTGACTAACAGGGAAGGGATCACAGATCTTCAGGTGGAAGGTCACCTGGGGGCCAGTAACCATCACATAGTATGGTTCAATTTGGCTACTACATCCAAATCATCCCATTCCAAGGCAAAAATATGGGACTTCAGAGGAGATGACTTTGATAAGATGGCCAACAGAGTTAAGCTAGCCCTGGCAAAAAGAAACACAGGTGAGGGGGTACAGGCAAAGTGGGCAAGCATTAAGGATGCAATACTTGAAGCAACATCCCATTGTGTTAGACAGAAAAGGAAGTGCAAAAGAAGAAGGAAACCACTTTGGTTCTCAAATACAGTAGCAGAAAAGGTCAGAGCCAAAAGGCTGGCCTTCAGGAAATATAAGGAAACACAGTGGGATGAAGATAGGGAGGCATACCAAACTGCCCTAAGGGAATCAGGGAAGGCAGTAAGGCAGGCAAAGTCCCAAACTGAGGAAACACTAGCACGAACAGTAAAAGAAGGTGACAAGACTTTCTATAGATACATTAGTGAAAGGAGAAAGCCCAGAGGGGGTATTGCTAAGCTTAATGGAGAAAAGGGAGCATGTGAGGAGGAGGACCCTGTAAAGGCATCTATCCTAAATAGATACTTTTGCTCAGTATTTACTGAATAGAAGGCAGGGCCCACAGCTCATCATCATGGACACAGGGGGGAGGGAGGTGAGCACTACTCCCTTCACAAAAGAAAGGGTCCTACAAGAGCTTGCTAAGCTCAGGGTGGATAAGGCAATGGGACCTGATGGCATACATCCCAGGGTACTTAAGGAGCTAAAGGTGGAACTAGCAGAGCCATTAGCAGAACTGTTTAGTGAGTCTCTGAGCACAGGAGAGGTCCCAGAAGACTGGAGAAGGGCTCATGTGATCCCACTCCACAAGAGTGGTAGCAGGGAGGAGGCGGGGAACTACAGACCAGTCAGTCTTACCTCAGTAGTGGGCAAGATTATGAAGGCACTCCTTAAGGAAAGGATAGTGCAACACCTGGAATCCATAGGGGCACAGGATCCAAGACAGCATGGGTTTACAAAAAGGAAGGTCCCGCCAAACTAATCTCATAGATTTCTTTGACTGGGTAACCAGAGTGGTGGACCAAGGGGGAGCAGTTGATGTCGCCTACCTTGACTTCAGCAAAGCTTTTGACACTGTTCCACATAGAAGATTGATAAATAAGCTGGGTAGGCTCGGGGTGGGTCAGAAGTTGGTCAACTGGGTGGCAAACTGGTTGACGGGCAGAAAACAGAGAGTGGTGGTAAATGGTATACAGTCAGAAGAGATGCAAGTCACAAGTGGGGTACCTCAGGGATCAGTCCTGGGGCCAGTCCTTTTCAACATCTTCATTAGTGACCTTGCAGATGGACTAGAGGGTAAGGCTTGTCTGTTTGCAAGTGACACCAAGATCTGCAACAGAGTAGATGATCCAGATGGGGTGGGCAGAATGAGAAGACATCTGGATAAACTAGCAAAATGGTCAGAAGAATGGCAACTGGGATTTAACGCAAAGAAGTGCAAAATCATGCACATAGGGAAGAGAAACCCTGAAGCCACCTATAGGCTGGGAGGGGAGTTGCTGGCAGTCACAAAGGAAGAAAGAGACTTGGGCATCATCATCACTGATGACCTGAAATCATCCAAGCAGACCTCTAAAGCAGTAGGTAAGGCTAGGGGGATGTTAGGGTGTATTAGTAGGGGTATCACAAGTCGTAAGAGGGAGGTAATAATCCTCTTTACAAGACACTGGTTAGGCCCCATCTGGAGTACCAGTGCAGTATTGGAGGCCACACCTTCACAAAGACATTAACCAAATTGAGGCAGTCCAGAGAAGGGCAACCAAAATGGTGCAGGACTGCATCAGAAGACATATGAGGACAGATTAACAGAGCTCAATATGTATACCCTTGAGCAAAGGAGGAGAGAGGTGATATGATTGAGGCATTCAAACACCTTAAGGGCATTAACAAGGTGAAAGAGTCTAACATGTTTAAATATAAGAAAAATAGCAGGACAAGCGGACACAGCATGAGATTAGAGGGGCTGATTAAGGGGAATGGAGGAAATTCTTTCACAGAAAGGGTGGTGGATGCATGGAATGACACCACAAGAAGTGGTGGCTATGAATACAGTGCAGGGCTTCAAACAGGCATGGGATAGGCAAAAGGGAGCAATACAAATGACTATGAATAGATAGGCCACTGACAGAGCAAAGGCCGATGGCACATTTATAAGGTAGAAAAACAAAAGGGCAGACTGGATGGGCCTTGCGGTCCTTATCTGCCGTCAACTTCTATGTTTCTATGTTTCTAACCCTGGGAATGGAAACCAAACACGTTGGGCCTCTCTCAAGGCCCCATCTAAACTCAGGTTGCCTCCCATTTTTAACCACCCAAATGCAAGTCACCCCCGCTGTACCGGCTGAATACTGCCACCCTCCCTTTCATCCCCTTTCAATACCAACTTCCCTGCACCTTCTCAATGCAGACGCAGGAGAGGAAGATCTACAAAGGGATGAAGATCATGCAACAGGTCTGCTTCTGTACTGTGCAGCTCTTTCTTTGGTGTTGAGCGGGCACACAGGTGCACAGCTTAGAAGGAACATAGCCCAGAACTGATCCTTGTGGCACACCATCAAATATGTCTCTGTATTTAGAGAGACAACCCTGCCATCCGATAAGTTGCTTTCAATTAGACAGGTATAAACAAGTATAGAATTAACCAGCGGTAAATCAGATAATCTAACTTAGTAGCTCTAAGTTTTTCCAGCAGGAGTACATGGTTCATCAGGTTAAAGGTCTATAAAAATTGCACTAGCAGCCATGCCTTGCTCAGCTGCTTCTAAGATGTTGGTTGTTAACCTCACCAGGGTAGTGTCTGTGCCCTTGTTTTTTTCTGAACCCATGTCGGCAGCACATGAGGAAGTGGCAAAGGTCCAGGTATTCTTGCACTTGATTATACACTAGCCTCTCTTGTATTTTTGCTAGGGTACATATTAGGGAAACGGGATTGTAGTTTTCATTTGGTTCTTTCCGCCCACTTTTGTGGATAGGGACCACAATGCAGTTTTCCATTTCTCTGCCATGGCACCTAAGAGGAGGGATTTATACAGAACATTAGGGGAGTGGCAATGACTGGTGAACAACTGTTAGGAACTGAGGTTCAATATTGTCATATCCAATAGAATTGCAGGAGCACTTCCTTCCTAGTGACTAATTTAAAATTAAATCTGGGTTGATGCACCTGGTTTGAGGGATTGGACAGATATGGAAACTCTGGAGGTATACATTAGAGGAGGATGTAAATCTACTCTGCTCTATTAAAAAAAAATAATGAATGAAGATGTCAAGGTGTTGGGATCCGATATTATTCGGCCTTCGACAATGTTATGAGTGGGTGGAATGGGCCATCCTTTTAGCAAGGTTTTATCTGTGCCTCAAACATTTTCTGGTCTGGTAAGTTTTTGACCTAAAGGTTCTGAAGATATTCATTTGTATGCTTCTAAGGATAGTCCTGCAGGCATTTCTGAGGTTCCAGTAGGCATGCCAGTCAGACATTGAAACAGATTTTTTGTATTGCTCTCAGGCTCTGTCCATCTGTCTCATGGCAGTGGTGAGGTCACTACCCATCAATCTCGAATGGTAAAATTTAACTGTTCAATGTTTTATACAATAAGGAGGCAGTATAGCATAGTGGTTAAGGGCACTGAGCTGCAAAGCTGAAGACCAGGGTTTGAATCCCATCAGCCCCCACTTACATACTGTGTGACCCTGAGTAAGTCACTTAACTTCCTTGTGCTCTCAGGTTATAATAATACTTTATTTATTTTGAGCCTTTCAAATACCAAGGTACAATACGATAAGATAAATAAGATAAAATACAGAAATCAATATTATAAAAACAGACAAAAACAAATCAATGAACAGTAAAACCATAAGCTTTTTCCCACAGGAAGGATTTGCAAAGCCTGTTTAAAACTCCACACAGTCGTGCACTCCCTAGTGCAACGGGGTAGAGAATTCAAAAGGGAGGGGGCCACAAACATAAAAGCATGGGCTCCAGCAGATTTTAAAATCACCCTTGGAATCTAAAGGTTTCTAAACTGATGTTTAACTAAATAAATAAATAAATCTCTAGCAACCCCTCGTTGGCTGAGCGGAGCAATCTCACAGGTTGATAGGGGATCAGAAGTTCTTTCAGGTAATCAGGACCCAGATCGTGCAGGGCTTTAAAAGTCAGTAATCCTACTTTGAAGGTGATCTGCCACTGAACTGGCAGCCAGTGTAGTTCCCGCAGCACCGTTGTAATGTGGGAAGATCTAGGAGTACCCATCAACACCCGAGCTGCGGAATTCTGCATCAGCTGCAAGCAGCGGATATCAACCCCCGGAAGCCCAAAGTAAAGCGAGTTGCAGTAGTCTAGGCACGAGGTCACAAAGGCATGGATTAAAGTTGGCAGATCACCGGACGGAACAAGGTGCTTTATCCTAGTGGTGTTTTATTAGATGGTAGAAAGATGACTTAACCACCGCTGACAACTGGGACCAAAGAGTCAGCCCCACATCTAATATCACCCCTAGGTCTCGCACACGTTCAGAGACCTGTAGCTCGACATCCCCACAAAACAATCCAGATGGGGAGCCAGCCCCAGGTCTCCCTATTCGGTAATCTGGATCCAATACCAACACCTCTGTCTTCCCAGAGTTCAACTTCAGCCAGCTGGACCTCATCCAGTCCTGGATTTCATTGAGGCAGCTGTTAAATACTGAGATAGCTCCTTCCTGGTTGGGTGCAAAGGACAGGTATAGCTGGGTATCATCCGCATAACAATGAAACCTCAGCCCATACTGTCTCACAATATCTCCAAGGGGAAGTATGTACACCGCAAACAACAAGGGGGACAATATAGAGCCCTGAGGAACCCCACAAAATAGAGAGATGGGATAGAGGAAAAAAACCCTGACACCACTCTCTGAGTTCTTCCAGTGAGGTATGAAGTGAACCATCTGAGAACAATTCCAGAAAGCCCACAAATACATCTCAGGTGCTCAAGTAGGACCCCATGGTCAACGGTGTCAAATGCTGATGACAGATCTAATATTACCAAAATGGCCCATTTTCTCTGGTCTCTCGCCATCATGAGATCATTGAGCACCCAAACCAGCACAGTCTCGGTACTGTGCCTCTTTCAAAAACCTGAATGGAGAGGTTCATAGATGCTATGGATGGTCAAGTGGTTCTCCAACTGGGCCGCCACTACTTTCTCAATCACCTTCCCCACAAAGGGGAGGTTTGAGATAGGCCTGTAGTTGACAAGACAGTCTGGGTCCAAAGAAGCTTTCTTCAACAGGGGTGTCACCACTGCCTCTTTCTAGGAGCAGGGATATTCACCGGAGTCAAGGGAGCACCAGACTATCTGTGCTAGAACCAGGAAAATGGACACCCCACACCCCAAAATTAGGGAAGTAGGGCCTGGATCTAAACTACAGCAGGTAGGGTGTAACCCTTGGACAATCCGCATAACATCCACGATTTCCGGGCGGTCGAAGGTACTCCAAGAAAACGAAGGGGTGGTGACCAAGTCCTGACCAAAAGCAACCCGCACAAAATGTGTCAAATGGATCTCTGACCTAATGTCAGCCACCTTATCAGCAAAGAACCAAGCAAGCTCATCACACTGTAATTGTGAAAACGCTCTATGGAGCTGTAGACAGGTTGGGTTGCACAATCTGTCCACAGTTCTGAACAGTTAAGCTGGTCGGTTCTCAGTGGCAGAAATTTCCCCAGACAGGAACTCTGCCTTCTTATGAGAAATTTCTGACTGATAGAATTGATAGTGTTCTAACAGTCTAAGGTGGTCAGTATCCTGGCCAGATTTCCACCAACAACGTTCTAACCTGCGACCAAGTTGCCACAACTTCCTCAAGGCCTCATCAAACCATGGAGCCCGAGGTCGAAGGGAGAGAGTACGCACATGAACTGGAGCAATAGAATTCAGGGCAGAGGTGATGGTATTATTATAGGCCACAACCAGTACCTCTGGATCACTGCAATGCACAGGAAATTATGATAGGTCAAGGACCACAGCACGGCCATTGGAAGAAATAATCCGCAAAGGGCGGTACTTGACCATCTCCATAGGAGTCGGCCTAAAAGGTGGGGTGCCAAAACTGAATCTCACAATGTAATGATCGGACCAACCGACTGGTTCCATCCCCACATCAGAAGTCTTGATCCTCAGGAGGAAGACCAAATCAAGAGAATGGCCACCTTTATGTGTAGCAGTGGTAACCACCTGTGTTAGGCCCAGTGAATCCATTAACTGGAGAAAGTGTTGTCCAAATTGCGAGAGTTCGTCATCGATCCATGCATTAAAGTCACCGAGGACCATAAGCTTGGGAGACTCAAAAGCCATGTCGACAACAAAGTCCGCAACTTCCTTAAGGAATTGCTTCCAATCTCTAGGTGGACGGTAGATGAGAGCAATTCGATAGCCCACACCTGTTACAACAGCACATTCAGAAGAGATGGTCTCCTCAACTGAAACACTAGTGAGTGTCAATTTGGTCTTAAAACAGACCGCAATCCCCCCCCCCCATGGTCCAACCTCGGGCAATGTATCACCGTATACCCGGCTGGAATTGTGGCCTCAAGTATTGGTCCTGCATTATCATCCAGCCAGGTCTCGGTGATGCAAGCCAGATCTGTCAAGCCAACAAGATCTGAAACACAGCAGTCTTGTTCCGGACAGATCTGGCATTGCACAACATCGCCCGGATTGGACAAAACTCCTGGGCTGCCCTGGCTACCTGCCCATCACTAATGATGGTGCCCCTGGGTATGGGGACCAAACAAGATGGTCCACTCTCCAGGCTCCACTTCGCCCCAGGGCATCTCCTGGGCTTAATCACCCTAATGAGAGCACCCGGCTCCTCCCGCCTCCACTGTTCACCCCTTCCCCCCCTCCTATGGGCAATACCTAAAGCCCGACAGTGTTGGTAGATAGAAAAAAACAGAGGAGGGGTTGAAAAGGGTGGAGGGAGTGGAGAGCGGAGGCTGAGTAGTGCATGACCCGGGGTAACAGGCAGACACATCTCATAAATCCACAACCTCCCGGCACCCAAAACTAAACAATTTAAAAACAAAATATCGTACTTCTAGAAGTCAACCACTTATAAGATTCAGCCCTACTAGATACCTAAAATTACCAAAGTACTAATTTAACATAACCTAAGTTATACTCCAAAAATATTAAAACCCAAAAGGATTGCCCTCCAGAGAAATCTCTCACAAGTCTTGAAGGTGGACAATCAATACAAATCATTAACCAAAGAAAAATAATAAAAACAAATAAACTGAACAAACCAAAGAAATTAAAAGGAAAATAGTTTGATAATCCACCCCCAGATTTAGTCTCTCACACTCATAGCTCGCACCTGGAAACAAGCTCTGGCTTGATGTATGTTTTCTGGTTAAACAATTTCTCCTTTTCCTTATTGGGGCATGATTATTGAGGGCAATGGTAAAGTTACTGATAAAGAACTCAAGGGCACTGTTGACACTGGGGAGATTAGTTATGGGCCCCCAGGTAATATCCTTAAGGCTAGTTAGAAAGGAGTTCTCAGCAAAATTTGAGAGGTCTGTGGCCTTGATCATTTTTTTTTTTTTGGGGGTGGAGCATTATTTTTCCAGATGCAGAACACCAGAGAATGATCATTGAATCTGGGAGGATTTCAGTTGCTCTGATCGTGTCTAGTCTATTTACTAGAATCTAGTCCAGGAGAAAATGGCTGCTAGTTCTACTGTTAATTCTGATGGTTTCCTCGATAATAAGAGAAAGATGCAGCTCATATAGAGGTGATTTACTCCCTCTGTGACTATTAGTCAACCAACTGATAGTATAGACACTCACTAGAATTAATTCACCTAACGACATGTTAATTAGGCAGCTGGTAAGAGAGGACAGAGCAGATTGTGCAACATTTGGGGGATTGTAGATGCAGCTAATGTATATAACCCTGGAGGTCAATTGTGTGAGTATGGATAGCACGTTTGAGCCAGGTCTCAAAGATGCCTAGTGTGTCAGGACAATATATGTTGGACCTGGCTTCAAGTTCTTGTATTTTGTGTCATAAGGTGCTTGCATTCATGTGATCTAATTTGAGGACCCTGATGTTAGATTAGCAGGGGTCCCTAGGGGAGGACACTCTGATTGTGCAAGGGATAGGACCTGGATTGGTTTGCATATTGCCAGCTAGTATTAAGTGGATTATAAGCTGCTGCCTGAGTATAAGGGCTGGAAGAATGTGACATTTTAACATGTTGCACTGCCATAGCCCTGAAATTAGTTTGTAACAGTTACCATTTCTGTTTCGGCCCTGTAGTATTAGGATGACTGGAGTATGGCCTTCTTCTGCTGCAGAAAGAGTCATAGTAGGGGACTTGGTTTTCTCTTTTATGGGTGTGTATTGAGGAGTCAGTACTGCTATAGTGAAACTGGCCATGCAGATAAAAAAACATAACCTACACTGTGACCAGAGCTATACCTTTAAGAGCCATAATACCAAACTGTATGTAAGAAGTTGCAGATTAAGACCAGAAATAAACAGAATTAGGGCTGTGGCAGTCATAACTGGTGTGTTGTGCGTGAAGCCT
This sequence comes from Neoceratodus forsteri, assembly GCA_016271365.2. Taxonomy (NCBI): domain Eukaryota; kingdom Metazoa; phylum Chordata; order Ceratodontiformes; family Ceratodontidae; genus Neoceratodus; species Neoceratodus forsteri. Next base: position 125,885,230 of record CM028136.1, on the reverse strand, counting down.
TGAGGACACCCACCCATTCAGGAATAATCATGGACTAGGGGTGCAAAAATAGCACAGATGTAGTACAGTATAACCTCATTTATCTGAATGTGCTGGGGACAGTAAAATTGTTTGGATAAATGGGGTTTCAGATAAGTGAGGGAACTTTACATTTAAGTCTGTTAAGCTGGGAGACACACCACAGTTTCGGATAACTGAGAGTTTTGGATAATTGAGGTTCAGATAACTGTGGTTTTACTGTAATGGATTTTACCTAGGATAGCAATTACTGGAATATGCAATCAGTGCAACCATTTCTGGGGAGGGTCATGTATCCCAGGGGTCAAATTAAAACAGCTAACAATATGGGCCACTGAGAATATAACAGAATAATTTAACACATGGGACTAGGTACACAAAACTTTGCTCTGGTGCAAACCTCGTTCTGCATGAACAAACCAGGTTTTGACCCAAACTGGTATTCACAAAAGCCTGGTTTGCGTATTCAAACCCAGTTTGCACTGAGGCAAAGTGTGAAGAAGGACACAATTCAAATGAGAGTGAGGGGACATGTATGTTGGCACAGTCCGATACACAAAACATTGCTTTATGCAAGGTCCCTTTGTGGGGTACCCTTGAGCGGAGCAAATACTGCTGACCGAGACCTTGGTTTAATTCTGAGCAACCCTAGTGGTTGGTGGAGGCATTGCAGAGTCCCCCCCCCCACACTGATTGCCATTCTGATAGAAACATCAAGTATGCCCTGGTGCTAGTGTCTTCTCCCCAGTCGCTGGCCTGAAATGAGCAATACAGTTTCTCTGGTGTCCAGTGGTCCCTCCTTCCACCTGCTCCCTGATCCCCTGTAAAATCAATGACACCTATTCCTTGGAATCTAGAGAACACCCCCCCAATCATTGGCCCAATTACATAACAATACATTTCCCTGGCATCAAGTGGTCCCCCTGATTGCCGATTGCTGGCCCAAGTAACTAAAAATAATTCCCCCGGTGCTAGTGTGCCCCCTGGATCGCCAGCTGCCAGCTCGTGTGTGGAACAAGTATGTCCCTGGTAGCTAGTGAACCCTCCCCCCCACCGACTGCTGTCCTGATCCTAGAAATGAATTAAGTTATCTCTTCCCTGGTGGCTAGTGGTCCATCCCCCCACTCGATCCTTGTCACCAGTATGACAAGCCCAACCACGTAACACAGCCCCGATCACCTTCCTCTACAGGGATTGTTGATCTCTCCCCACAGCAAATCCCTCAATGGGGGACAGTGAACCCCCCTCCCCTATCACTCCAGTAGTGGTCCTCCTCCCTAACCTCAATTTGGCAAATGCCCATTCAATTTACCCCATTCACTGTTGGTCTAATAGACTCACACTCTACCAGCCCAGCAAGTAGTGCCCCATCATCTCGCTCCCCCATCCCAAACCCGAGCCAGTGACCGGCACAGCCCTAATCTCTCCACCATGGCTGCCTGTTGACTGAGCTGTTAAGGAGTGCATACTGTTGCAGTGTGGACTCCTTGATCACTGTCAATCAGGGAGTGCATACTGTTGTAGTATGCACACCTTAACAGCTCAGTTGGCAGCTGGACATGGTGAAAAGAGAAGGACTATGCCAGTCACTGGCTCAGGTTTTAGATGGGAGGAGTGGGTTGGTGGGGCACTACCTGCTGAGGGAGGTGGAGAGTTCTCTAGACCACCAGGGAATGGGGTACATTGAATTGGCATTTGCCAGATTGGGGTTAGGGAGGGGGAGCCACTTCAGGGCTGATACATATGGATTTATGGGCAGAATGGGCAGGTGGACTACTGTCCACCGACAAGGTATGTGCTGGAGGGGAGGAGGTGACAATCCCTGTATGGGAACATGGTCAGGGCTGTGTTACTTGGGGGGGGTGCTTGCCATATTGGAGATGGGGATCTGGTTGGGGAAGGGACCATGAGCCACCAGGGAACAGATAATTAATTTTTATCAGGACAGTGATTGGCAGGGGGAAAGACAACTAGCCCCCAGTGAAGTGATGCATTAATTCATTTCTGAGATCATGATGGCTTTTGGTGGGTGAGGGGAGGGACCGCTAGCCACCAGAGACATGCTTGCCTCATACATGGGCCACTGATCAGAGATCAAGGGGGCGCACACTAGCACCAGGGGGAATTCCTTCTTATTTACTCAGGCCAGTGATCGGGGATTGGAGGGGGGCCACTAGATAGCAAGTATATGTATTATTATGTACTCAGGCCAGTGATCACGGGTTGGGGGGTGGGGCTTTACATACCTGGGAATAGGCATCACTGATTTTCAGGAATTGGGGAGTTGGTGGGGGAAGAGACTACTGGACACCAGGGAAACTTATTTTTTCATACTTGGGCCAGTGATTGGCAGTCTGAATGGCAGGGACCACTGGACACAAGGAAACATATTGTTACGTACTCAGTCCAGTGATCATGGGTTTGGGGGTCCACTAGATGCCAGGGAATGAATGTCATTGATTGTACAGGGGAGCAGGTGTGGGGAGGGACCATGGATATCAGAGAAATGTACTGTTTTTTTCATACTCAGGCTGACAGTCGGTGGGGCTAGGGACCACTAGCTATCAGGGACTGTGGAAACATATAGGGCGGGGACTGGCAGGGGGAGCTGTGCTAAACTCCATGCAGTCTATGCAAATGGGCCCAAAATGGGTGTGCAAAATGGCCGCCTAGAGTCTTGCATACCCAATGGACTCATTTGCATGGCTACCTTTGTAAATTGGGAATAGTGCACCTGCACTATTCGTTTCGGGGCCATACTACTGGCTGCATGTTGGGGCGCAGCTAGTGGGGTTGCCTTAGTAGTACTGGGGTTTCCACTGCCTTGACCTAGCCCTATTCACAGTTGGACAGTGTGGTTCACTAACTGTGAATAGAAAACTAAGACATCTGGGCAAACGCAAAGTGCACTACAAACTTTTACGCTGTGCTTTGTGTTTTTTTCTGAATCCAGCCCATGATATTATGTTTGTGACCTATCTACAGTCAAAATACATTTTTTATCTTGATTGTAGATCTCTGATAACAACAACACTCCATTTATTGGGCAACATTTGTTCTCACTAGTGTAATATAGATTCATAGATATGTGTCAGCAGAAAAAGACCTTTTTGGTCCATCATGTCTGCCCATTCCCTCCCTCTTTACTTGTCCCCCCCCATAGATTCCACCCTCCATTCCCTAGACAAACCCTTGTGTTTGTCCCATGCCTTCTTGAATCCTTCCACGGTTCCAGCCTCCACCACCTCCTCTGGCAGACTGTTCCAGGGTTCCACCACCCTCTCAGTGAAGTAATGCCCCCTCAAGTTTTCCTTAAACTTACCCCCCTCCACATTCAATCCATAACCTCTGGTTCTAGCTCCTGTCTTCCTTGTGAATAAGCTCCCCTCACTTTATTGATCCCCTTCACACACGTGAATGTTTCTATCATGTCATCCCTCTCCCTTCTGGTCTCCAGCAAGTACAAATCCAGCACCTTCAACCTTTCTTTGTCCTTGCATAGGTGAGGTCTCCAGAACTGAACCCCATACTCTAGGTGGGGCTTCATCATTGACTTGTAGAGTGGCATCAGCACCTCCCATCTTCTACTAGTTATCCCTCTTTCTAGGCAAGCCAGCATGCTGCTCATTTTGCCCACTGCCTTGCTGCATTGGGTCCCTACCTTAAAGTTGTCTGTGATTATGATTCCTAGACCTTTCTCCTGTTCAATTGTTATCATTTTCTCCCTTCCCCCCAGTGTGTATTTTGCGTGTGGATTATTCTGCCCCATGTGTATCACTGTGCATTTTTTGGCATTGAATTTTAACTGCCATGTTTCTGATCACCCCTCCAGCAACCTTAGATCCTCCCTCATAGCCTCCACTCCCTCTGGGGTGTCCATCCTGTTGCAGATCTTCCTATCATCTGCAAAAAGGCAGAACTTCCCCTGCAGCCCCTCTGCTATGTCATGAATATAGATGTTAAACAGGATGAGCCCCAGCACCAACCCCTGGGGGAGCTCACTCGTCACCCCTACCTCCCTGAAATGCACCCCATTTACCACCACCCTCTGGCTTCTACCCATCAACCAGGTCTCCACCCACCTTGTTATTTTCTGTCCCACCCCCAAACTCTCCAGTTTATTTACCAGTCTTCTGTGGGGTACAATGTTGAAGGCCTTTCCGAAGTACAGATAGGCCATGTCACTGCCTCTCCGATCCACCACCCTAGTCACCCCTTCGAAGAACTAGATCAGGTTCGTCTGACATGACCTTCCTCGTGTGAACTCATGTTGTCAGATGTCCTGCAGCCCACTATGCTCCAAGTAACTAACAACCCTTTAATTCAATATCACCTCCGTCACCTTACCCACCACTGACGTGAGTCTAATTGAATGATTATTGCCAGCCTCCTTCTTGCTGCCACTTTTGTGAAGTGGCACCACATCTGCCCTCTTCCAATCCTCTGGCACTCCCCCTGTATCTGAGGACAAGTTAAAAAACCTTGCTAGTGGTGCCACCAGCTCATTCCTTAACTCTACAAGCACCCTAGGATGCAGGGCATCCTGACTCATAGCCTTGTCTACCCTCATCTTACTCAATTCATCCCTGACCCTGTCTTCACTGACTGGAGTAGGTTTCACCCCTATGTCCCCCCTTGCCTTCCTCTCTAGCACTGGTCCTCTTCCTCCTCCCTCTATCATGAAGACCTAGCTGAAGTATCTATTCAGCACCTCTGCTTTCTCAAAGTCCCCTTCCACTTGTACTCCGCCCCTCTCCCTTTAACCCTGCCTCGCTTTCCTCTTTTCCCCTATGTACCGAAAGAACGTCTTATCACCGCCTTTGGCCTGACTAGTAATTTTCTCCTCTGTTTCTGCTTTCGCATTCCTAATCTTCTGCCCTGCCACCCTCAGTTTCTCCCTGTAAGTTTCCCTGACCTTCTTCCCCTGTGTCCTTTTATAGTCTTTGAATGCCCTTTTTCCCTCCCCTATTGTCCCCTCACTTTCCTGTTGAACCAAAGTGGCCTCCTCCTTCTTCTGCTCTTCCTCACCTTCTTTATACAGCTCTCTGTGGCTTTAAGTAGCCCCCTTGGTCTTATTCCATAGTACCTCAGCCTCCCCCCATCCCCTCCATTTCATTCTGGAATACCTCCCTCATTCTGGAAAAATCTGCCCATCTGAAGTCCAGGACCTTTGTGATGGTTTGACTCGCTTCATACCATGCTCTAATCCTGAAGCCCACTGCGTTATGGTCGCTTGCTCCTAGGCTGACCCCAACCCCCACTCCCTCCACACTATCCCCATTGGTGAGGACCATGTCAAGTATGTTAACCCCCCCCCCCAAGGGGCTCCCTGACCGGCTGCTGCAGAAAGGTTCCCTGGAGGGACTCAGGGATTTCCCTGCTCCTGGACAACCTATCTGCTTGGATATCCCTGTCTGCATCTGGAAGGTTAAGGTCACCCACCAGCAGCATCTCCCCCTTTAGTGCCATCCATTGAACCACCTACAGCATCTGCATGTCCATTTCCTTGCTCTGCATTGTAGGCCTGTACACCACCCCAGCCTTACTGATGCCCCAACCCTTTTCTCTAGTGTAACCCACAAGATTACTACTTCCCCTTGCTCCTTCCCTTCTGTGGCCTTTGTGCTGTCCCTGATGTACTGCACAATCCCCCCCTTTCTGCAAGCCCTATCCTTCCTGAATAAACTGTACCCTGGGACCCCTACTTCCCAGGACTGGTGCTCAGACCACCAGGTCTCTGTTATCGCTACAATATCCAAGCCCTCTTCCTCCATTATTGCTTCTAAGTTCACCATCTTGTTCCCCAGGCTTCATGCATTTGCAGAAAATCCTTTCCACCATATTCCACCCCTCTCCCCAACCTTTCCTCCCTACCATGTCTGGTTTGTACCCTTCTCCCTTTTGCAGCAGATGCTTGCTAGTTCATTCTCTCCTCTTGTTGATCCTTCACCCATCCTAGCCTTGTACTCCCCCCTTACCAGTTTAACCCCATGACCTTAACCATGTATCCTTGTAGACCCCGCTCAGTATTCTTGCCCCCCTCTCACTCAGATGCAGTCTATCCTTCCAGTACAAGTCCTCATCCTCCCATGTGCCCCCCCTACTCTCCTATACAAGTGAACCCTTCCTCTTTACACCATACCCGGAGCCATTCGTTGAACTCACTGATTCTTCTCTGTCTAGCAGTGCTGGCACAGGGGATTAGCAAGACCTCCAAAAAAGCCAAGGATTTAGCCTCTTCCAGGCATCCCTGTGCCAGTGACTTGAACCTCCCCTAGATCTCCCCCATTTCATTGCTTGCCAGTTGATTTGTTCCCAGATGAATGATAAGGTGTGGTTTCCCAACCAACTGAGCCCTCTGCCTAATTGTTTGCATTGCCCTTCCCACCTCCATCCCTGGTTCACAAAAGACCAGCCTCTGCCTGTATGTAGGACCCCTCCTTATTCAATGTATCCCCTTAATGATGGAGTCCCCCAATACCATGGCATTCTCCACCTCCACAACTAATAGATCTGGTCTTGTTCCCGGTGCCCCCCCAACCCTTTTCCTCCAAACCACATCCCCCTGCCCAGAACAGCCTACTTGACCTCTCTGGTCTTCCCCTGGTTCCCCTCTGGCTCTATTCCTGACAAATAATTCCAGCCCGTTCTCTCCCAGTCCCCCCTCTGGACCCCTAACTCTACCTTTCTCACCTTCCCTGTTTACTTGTGTCTCTTGTTTGCCCCCTGCCTTCCTCTCTGACACGTTTTCACCCTTTTCCTCCCTTTCTCCCCTCCCTTGCCTCCCTGCTCCTCCTGCATCTTCTGATTCCCCTCCTTGTTCATCTTCCCCCCTCCGCTCCATTCACTGTGTTTTTATCCTTTCCCTCCAAACCTCACCCTTCCCCCCCCTTCCCTCTGTCCACCTTCCTACCCCTGCTTCTATCTCTCTCTTCCCTTCTGCTCATCCCCGTTCACTGGCCCATACTTGCTGTTCCTCCAGATTCTTTCAGAACTCCCTCCTCCATTCTATCATCCAGAGGTATGTGCTTGTTGGACCCTGTAATACCCCCCAGCGTGTGTTGCATTTCTCCTGCTGCTGAGGTATGTGCCTTCCTTGAGCCCTTGGAGTCCGCTTCCATTACTCTTCACTTCTTGCCAGCCATTACATCCTCCACCACCTTGTCTGGGACCCATTCCTCCCTGACCCCCTGCCCTGCCCCTTTGCTCCATGTCCCCAGCTAATCTCTTCCCTCCTCTTTCTATTTCAGCAGCCCCCACATCCCCTGATGCTATTATAGTTGTAGTTCCCCCTCCCTCCCCCATGTCCTTCCACTTCCACACCATTTCCCCCTTAACCTAGCTCTGTTTCGAGTTGCCCCAATCTGTTACGTATCGGACAACAGCTCAAACTCCAAAGTGTTTCCATGAACACTGCTACCCCACATCCATTGCACCCCACTATTCTGCTCTCTCCCCTGCCTTCCCCTGGAACCCCCCTCCTCATCCAAGAAGACCCATGCCCCTGCCTTCTACACCGTCCTGAGTAATTCATTATAGCCCTAGTTTCAGTGCCTCTCCCCACTTTCCCTGATTAACACAATTTACTGTATATACTTTTTTCACTTCTTTAAAAATGTCCTGTCTCAATTAGCAGCTAACTTCCTTTCATACACATATGTAGCACTCTGTAGCACAATATATATACTTTTTCACTTCTTTTAAAATGGTGTGTCTCAATTAGCTGCCACCTCCTTTTCACACACAAATGTACAGTAGCACTCAACACACCTTCTACTGCCCTTTTTCCCTTCTGTGCCACAATTACAACATGCATTTACAATTTACTGAAAAGTTACGTTGCCCCCCCCGATCACCTGCCTGTAGAATGTGCAGTTACAATTTAGTGACAAGTTACATTGTCCCCTCCTTGATCACTTACCTGTAGAAGTTTGTCTACTCCTTGATCACTTGCCTGTAGAAGTTTATCCCAGCTACATTGATTAGCTCCTATATATAGTTTATATATAGTTATATCATGCTATTATTTATATAGAGCACCACAGTGGTACAATACTCTCAACAAAGAAACTCTTACTGCTGCAGCTCTTGGCCCTTTTAAGAGACAACTCCGACTTCATCTTATTTCAACTAGTTGTTGTGACTGCCTCGCCTAATCAGGGGCCCATCGCCACTGCCCTCCACTTCAGTCTTGACAGCCACCTCTCCCGCCTTGACCCTTCTACCTGCCCACCCCTTGCCCCCTCTCCTTTCTCCCCTGGGCATTTCCTGACTTTATGCCTCCTCCCTCCCTCCCTTTAGAGCTCTTACCCTCACCCTCTACCCTCTAACAATGGCCTTCCTGCCTGCTACCCCTTCCCTCTCATCTGCAGTGCTTATTTTTAAGATTGCCCTTGGCTGGTATGTCATGCTACCTAACATTTGGCACATTTTGAATTACTGGAGTTTCCTAAGCCTCAGTCTCTTACTTCTTTTTATTGTGTAACTATGTATTATTATGTTGACCTTTGTATGTATGTATACCCCCATTCCTTCGACGTGGAACCTTTGTAAACGAGCAGTTCCTGCTCAAAGGTATTTGTAATCCTAGATTTCAATAAAATAAAAAATTAAAAAATATAGTTAAATCATGCTAATGAGACCCCAGCATGAAAAGACATTTATCTGTGGTTTACTGTTTTCAGCCTTTTGAAGGTTATTTTGCAAAGTGTAGGTAACCTTTTAGTACCATTTAAAGCTACGCCATGCTAAATTATTTTTTCTTGATTTCAGTATATTGCCCAAATGCATGCAATCTGAGAATTATGCACAATTAATACTCCCATTGCAGAGCTATAATTAATCAGACTCAGGTTGCCACTTTAGCATTCTGGTATGTAAAATACTGGCTGAATGTCCTCTTTTTATAAAGATTTAAGTTTATAGTTGGACTGTGCAGTGTGCCTTGATTGTTTTCCCAGACAATCATTTGAATGCAAAGGTGTCCTAGGACAGCAGGTCCACCATCACTGTCATTTTCATACCATAAGAAATAATTAGGTAGCCTCAGTTTTCATGGGTACTCAGGATTTTACCCAATGGCATTTGATGGGTATCTTTATTAGCTGATGCCAGATAAATCAGAAAATAATATATTCCAAGTGGTACTGCTGTATAATGTTTGACATCAGTGCAGAAAAACGGATTTGATTTCTGATGAGTGCATCAACTAAATTAACACTGGTTGTAAATATGTGACATTGGAAAACTGAAAGAATGCCAATAAACTGTGTATGAGCTTGACCTTCAGAGGCTATGGCTCTCCTCTTTCACTCTGTCTCACTCTCTTTAACTACAGATGCCTAGAAGTCAGTAGGTATGTATCTGAGCTTTTGTTGCAGCCCTTTGTCACACAGAATCACCTTGAATTAGTAATGTCCCTTATCAAAGGGGCAAGGTAACGGACATCAATATCACTCTGTTCATTGCTCTTTTAAATCACAATAAGCCCAATGGTCTCTTTTTAACCATGAATAATCATGCTCTATTCAACAGCAAACAAGAACAGCATTTGCAGCAGGTTTGGGTCAGTAAAAAGGGTACTAGAAACTCAGATTAAGATACAAAGAAATTAGATTGAAGGAATGCAATTGCCTTAAGAGCAGTGTAAGTACTTTTAGTAATGGAACAGCTCACCTTTGCAGGAGCTTTAAAGTCATTGAAATGTGATAAAGCCACACTGTGAACACAAACCCCAACTGAAATCTAATCTCACTCAGGAGAACAGGTCATTTTTACTGTTAACCTATACTCAACACAAACAATAGTGAGCCGCACATTATTTATCAGGGCCATTTCTTCAGGTACAAAGAAAAATAAGATTTTCATATTCTTCTAAGATAAGGAGTTCCAGTTTATTGATTCTGGCTAAAATTGATTTAGTATATGGTTGATAAACTTTATTATGTACTTCCCCTATTCAAAGGTACTGCATGGCATATAAAGAATTATAGTAAAACAGCATTTTTTACAGTAGTTTTAGCAGAACTGCAGTGCTCTTTCTCTCTCTCTTGGTATGCAACTAAATACATATGGACTCTTCTCTTATTGCAGGGTCTGGATTGTACTGCTTGCCTGCATCTTTAGTTTCATGGAAGCTTCTGCAGCCCCACGGACAGCTCTACAGATTATTGTCTTGAGGCCCTGCCCATCTTCATATATAGCTGCATGGAAGGGAAGGGCCCAGAAGAATCTGGGCTTTCACAGCCGTAGGGACTCTTCCCTTGGCACAGGGCCCTGCTCTGCTTATCTGCATCTTCAGTCACATGGAAGCATAGGTCCTAAGGACAGACCCTGAATTCTTGTCATAGGGTTCTATAAATCTTCATCCATTGCTGCATGCAGGTAGATGGACTGTTTCCTTGGCATGGGGCTCAAGAGGCCCTGTGTGTCTGCATCTATAGCCATTTTCTTTTTTGTCATTTTTCTGTCTCAGGGCCTGCATACACAGTACCACACAGACTCTTCCTTTAGCACAGGGCCTGGAGGATTACAAAGCCATAACAGTGAAAAATGCATCATTAGGGTTTTTAGTTCTAGTACCCACTCTTCCTCCCGCACCCTCCTCTACCTTCATGACCCAAGGCTAAACTTCAGGTCTTGGGCCCTGACCCATGGGTCTGCTGCTTCAAGCTACAGGACCAAACATGTCCATAAAAGTCAGTTACTTCATGTAGGGCTTGCAGAATCAGGCATAAATTTCTTTACCCAGGAGATCAGTCATACCTTTCTTTGCACAGGGCTGGCCCTGAGTAAAGCAGGATACCAGTTGTAACTTTCCTCATGCTGAGCCCTATGGACTTCACCAAAGCAGTAGATGAGTCATAACCTGGGGCACTGGAAACTTGTGTGTGTGATTTTCATGCTGTTTTCATGATCTTTGCCTTCCTCTGTGATCCGACATGCTAAACCATGCTCTTATAATGTTTTTCCATGTGCCTTCTTAAAATGTTTCTCCCCACATGGATTTTGGCATTCTGAAATGCTGCAACATGCCGCAACACCACCCATTACACCATGCAGCATCAGCGTTTGGTGCATAAACATGTTCTGCAATCAATCGTGGTCTCACTCTTTGTTTCAAAGTTGGGTCTGTTTTATGGAGTTCTGACCCCATCAGATCTACCTAAGCCCCATATATAGGCTACGTGTTGTGAATGGGGACTGCCACACAGCAGGCACCTGCTCAGTGAGATAATAACCCTCTGAGCTCTTACCATACCCCACTGAGCCATCGAGACACAGAACATCTGAACCACTGAGCCACCAAGCTTCCATGTTGTAAATAAGTTTCGCTTTCAACTTGCTAGCAGCTTACTGTAGTTTACTTTATTTCAATTGACATCACATAGCCCTGGTGCTGCTGTGGGCATTGGGCATGGCTGCTTCAATTTTGGTCTATTTACAGATCAATTGTACCTGTGCTGTGCTGTGCTGCCCAAAAGGATTTTGCTGGAGTCCAAGGGGTCGAGATCCTGCTGGAAGACTGTATCTGTCCTGCCACTGCCAGCTTACTACTAAAAGAGGAGGACTCCTGGAAGACTGCCCTGCTTTTTCGAGTACCTGCTGCCTGAGCTCTGTATTGGTAACTCTGCTTTTAATATGTTTAGTATTGATTCCAACATGCCACAGTGACAGTGAAAATATGGCACAGCAAACGTCATAATGTTGACAGGTGAAATTTCGCCTGTCAGAAAGTGTGTGTTTTTTTTCTTGGGGGCTGTGCCCCGCACCCCCCCTTCTTAAGATAATTAACTCAAAGTCAGAGTTAATCTGAAGGGGGGTTAAGGATGGCCCTGGACTTGATTGCTCCTGTCCATGTTCGTCCTCTCCCTCTTCATCCTCCAGCCCCTTCGTTTGATGGGTCTTTGAGGGAGCAGCCACGACGACGAAGGTTAGAGCGGTGCTGGTGGAAATCTGCCCTGGCAGTTGACCACCTTAGATTGGTAGAGCATTATCAGGCCAACCAATCAGCAATCTCCCGTAGAAGGCAGAATTCCTGTCTGGGGAGATTGCTGCTGCTCAGAACCGACCAGCTCAACTCTTCTGAACTGTGGAGAGACCAGGATAGTACTTTTTCGATATTTAATAACTGCCTTGCTAAAATCCAGGACTGGATGAATTTGAGCTGGTTAAAGTTGAACGTGGGAAAGACTGCGGTGATGATTATGGATCCCAGCCACCGGATAGAGCAGTTGAGGGCTGGTCAGCCCTCTGTACTTTATCTGATGGGTTCCCAGATCCTTACCTCTGGATGGGTACAAGATCTAGGGGTGGTGCTTGATGACAGGCTGATGCTACAATCTCAGGTATCGACGGTCATCAAGTCTTCCTTTTACCATCTCAGAAACATCACCAGGATCAAGCACCATGTTCCGTCCGGGAATTTGCCTACTTTGGTCCATGCCTTTGTTACCTTGTGCCTTGATTACTGTAACTCCCTGTACCTAGAGCTACCTGGGGTTGATATCCGCCACCTGCAGCTAGTGCAGAACAATGGTTGATGGGGACTTCTCGATCTTCTCATGTTAACCCGGTGCTATGTGATCTGCACTGACTGCTGATTCGGTGGCGGATCACCTTTAAAGTTGGTTTACTGAATTTTAAAGCCCTACATGGACATGGCCCTGACTACTTGAAAGAGCTTCTTGTTCCCTACTGCCCTGAGTGATAGCTCCGCTCGGCTGTTGAGGGGTTGCTGGAGAATCCGAGGGTGTCTTTGAAATCCTCTGGGTCACATGCATTTACATACGTGGCCCCTACCCTTTGGAATTCTCTACTCCATTAGCTACAGGAGTGCATGACTATGGGGGGATTCAAACAGGCATTGAAAGCTTTTCTGTGGCGTCAGACCTTTAGTGATATGCAATGAAGGGACCCGTCAGGTTATCTATTACTATGTTTTCTGGTTTTATCATCATTGTTTTAACTCTCTTTGTAAAGTACCTTGGTATTTTGAAAGGTGCTTAAGTGAAATAAAGTTATTAAGTTAAAGTTATTTATAGCGACAATCTCAAAACTTGTCAAAATTGTTGCTGTATGGGATTTCACTGTGATGGTTTCGATGTGTGGATGGTATACGTTTAGTATCCATCCTTCAAATGAGATGTTAAACCAAGATTCCTTCTGCCCATCTGTGATCACTGTCCATGTGGAAGTAAAAGATCCCATGGCACTTATTGAAAAAAGTATGGAACTTTCCCGGTCTCATTGCCAACATTCCCCCTGTCAATAAACCCCACTAGAATGCACTTGGAAATAAGCTATTATAGTTTAGTGTGCCTTTCCTGGTCAAAAACTACAATGGAATAAATAAATAATTCCTTTATATTGAAAGCTGTATTGTAAGGGGTGAAAATGTGGGTTTATGGATGGTAAGGAAGGGAAAAAGCAAAGTGAGTGATGAAGGAGCAAGGAGTGGTGGTGTCAGGACACAGTCTGGCATACTGTATTGAAAATAGTGTATGTGAGGGTTAGAGGAAGAACAACATGTTGGGAGGGGTGGAGGGAAGGCATAGGTTGGCATGGGACATTTATACAGGAAAACTGTTGAAGGTTTGAGGGATGACACTAGCGGACATGTTGATAAGGGGCAGAGGGAGGGCTAACATATTATATTGCAAGTATATAAGTGAGGGTGGGAGGGAGGGCAATAACCAGATTTTGCCACTGAGGACATGACATTGGTTTGGGGTCGAGGGAGGGAATAGGCTGTCATGATGTGTTTGTATAAAAAAATGTAGCTGAGGAACAGATGAAGGGCATGAGCAGGGCACAATGGTGAAATGTAGAGGAAGGGAACAGACTGGGATGGCATGTGAAGTGTATATTGCTGAGGGGGGAGGAGGCACAGGTAGATATACTGATTAAAAAACAAGCAGACATTTGTGAGGTTCTGAGGGAGGGCACAGGCTGGCATGGTGTTTCAAATGTATATTTTTAGTGATGGTTGGAGGGATGGCACAGAGTATTTTTTGTCAAAATGTATGCTAGTCACCTACTGTAGTCTGTCTCTTGCATCTGTGATTTGCTGTTGATGGAGGATGGGGGATGTGCCTGGCAGAGTGACACACTGTTGAAAAAAACTGCTATAGCCTCTGGTGATGGAGGAGGGAGAGGTGACCAAATCATCTGGCAAAGAGCAATTTCTTTCAACTTGTAAGCCAGTCGGCGACATCCATCTTGTACTCCTATGGTTTGTTATTGATTGAGGAAAGAGGGATGGGCCTAGAAAACTGGCACACATGTTTCTAAACTAGTTCTGGCTTCTGGTGATGTAAGAGGCAGGGGTGACCTAACTAACTGGCTCAGAATAACTTTTATCAACATCTATGCCAGGTAGCTGGGTCTATCCATTTCTCCTGTGATCTGTCATTGATGGTGGATGGAAGCAGTCCCGATCAACTGGCACCCATGTTCAGAAAAATTGTTCTGAGCCCTGGTGATGGAGGAGGAGGGGGGCCAAGCAGACTTTCACAGAAATGTTTTTTAACATGTATGCCAGTTGGCTAGGTGCATCCCTGGCTCCTGTGATCATTTGTTGTTGGAGGAGGGATTAGCAGGTTGAACTGACTGGCATACAGGTGGAAAAAAAAATATTTTCTGCTCTGGTGATGAAAGATGGAGGTGTGGCCTAGCTAATGGGCAGAGACAAATTTTTTTTTCCACTGATACAGTAGTAGCAACTGCCCACACTCCAGCTGAACTTGGGTGTGAAATTTCCAAAATGACACTCTGAATTATATTCATTAAACTATACCCTGCTCCTTTGAAACATTACCAAAGATCTGGAAAAGTGGACTTCGTTAGCATGGACCTTAACAAGTAGGGTAACTATTGTAAAAATGTCTATATTACCTATGATTTTATTTCGTTCATAATCATTATCCACTGTAATTCCAGATAAATGTTTTACTGTATTTAATAAATCTATTCCAAAGTTTTTTATGGATGAATAAAAGGTCTAGAATTTCATTGGTGAAATTAATGACATCTAAGTGTGAGGGGATCCTGGGACTCCTGAATTTCCAAATGTATTATTACTCTGGGCAAGTCAGTCAAATTCAGTATTGCTCAAATTTGGCAAACTATATAATGGAAGTAAGTGAGGTACCTAGTAAATCAACAATTTCTGTACTGTTTGCAGGACTATAGAAGGTAAAGTATAAAACGATATTATCAGCCACGGTAACGACATGTACAGTATGGCTTCAAACCCACTCAGAATCAAATAACACAACAAAATTGGACCAAACAGTCCTCTAATATGAAATTATCAGTTTAAACTATCACTGTGAGCACCAGAATACAAACAATGGTACACTCAGTGTCTAATGGATCTGATGCGTTGCTATAAAGATAGTATAGTAAGATACCTTCTCTCAAATAAAGGCAGATTTTAATATACCAAGCAATTATTTATTTAGATACTGTCAGTTAAGAGACCGTGAGGCCAGAAATTCAAATAAAAGTGGAAGAGAAACTCAGATGTTTGTGCTGTGCTTACACCCAACCCGACTGCTGCTATATTCAGTCAGATGGCGAGCAGTACGATCCAGCTGAATACTGGGCTGTGACAACTCAGCATTAAGTGCAACTGCACTGTCCTTACATAGTCCTGGCAGTATATAGTCCACAGGGAAAAGTATTGCCTAAAACAGAATACTGCTAAGGCCCTTGTGGGCTATATTTTGCTACAACATGTACATGAGTCCATTCGGCATGCAAGAGACTAAGGGACCATTTGTATGCCCATTATGAAATAATTTGCGTGGGTTCCAGCAGCCTCTTTAGTGCCACTGCCACATACTATTGGACTAGTATGACCCTCCCCAATCACTCCTCTGAGTGTATGTATGCATTCCCTGGTAGTCTAGTGTGACCTCCTATCTGCCCCTTTCACCCCATTCCATAAAATAAATATGTCCTGGTGTTCAGTGGTTCCCCACTCCCATTGCCTGCTTCATTAATGTAAATATGCCCTGGTTTATATTGGTTCTGTGGCCCCAAAATGCCCATTTACACATTCACAATGAATTTATTTATTTATTTTCAGTTTGTTTGCCAAGTAAGAACATTGGACTGAAGCCCATCTTCAGGAACAACATGGAGCCACAACATATGCAGCTTAGATGGTACAACAATACAATAAATACAACATAATAGTTAACATACAGTATGTGCAATGTGAAGCAGCGATGGCCCAGTGTCCACCTTTCTGTCCTGCCCACTCACATCCCACCTCCCCAAACACCACTTTACCTGGGTGGCCAGTGATCCCCCAAGCTTGATACAGTAACCAGCACAGCCTTCCTCTCACCTCCTCGGCTGGTGGGTGTGCGGAAAGGTGGGATGTGAGTTGATGGTTTGTATGGGAAGGCAGCAAACTGCCAATGAACTGGTCTCAGTATACCATCGGGACTTGTACTTTGGAGACCAGAGCTAATAATAGCTCCATTTACACAGGCTGCTTATGGACATACCCCCGGCTGCTCCCCATGTCATACTAGGACAGCTACTGCTGGTTGTGGGTGCGTAGCATGCTTCAAAATGCTGGTGGGAGGGAGGCAGGATCAACCAGATTTGAGCTAAATATTTCGACAACAATAAGTTAAAAAAATGAATATACTTTATGAAAAAGCTAATCAGACCATGCCGTACACCTAGGCATGGCCCGGTTACTGCTCTACATTTCCCTTTAAAGTATATTTTTGCTGCATATGCTGCTGGGTCATGTTTTTGTCATTGGTGTCCTCCTCTCACACCCACAGCCCTCCACAGTGTTCGGCTATGTACCCGGTGCAGTAGTTTTGGCGGTGCCGCTGTATGGCCCCCTGTGTTTAGCACTATCCTCAGTGCCATATACAGAGCTGTGCTTCTGCTTGTCATTTATGTAGTGCATAAACTGCCCTATATTCATAAGGTAAACACCAGTGCAATGCCTCTGCATAAGGCACAGTCAGAGACAGGTGCAGGAGCAAGCACAGTGTAATGATTGTGCTTTTGCACACATCTGAATATCTGTTACCTGACCTCTTGTCTTGGAATTCAGGTGCATTGTTGTTATGCTAGGAAATAAATTGCTTCTGCCACACATGAAATTCACAAGGAACTACTGTATAACCAGAAATTTTCACTGTCTGTTTACTTTTGCTATTTTCGCTGGTTTCATATTAGTACAAGAATAAAAAAAACAGTGATTGTTTGATGAATAACTATACAACAGCAGCAGTAGTGTTCCATCGGTGAAAATAAGATGACATAAACATGTCGGACATGCTAAGAGTGCTAAATATAACAGGTGTGAATTTAAGCTGTTATATACAGTATTTGCTCTGTTATGCAACACAGGCTAACTAGTAGTGGTAAAGTAACACACTTAAGCAACAGCTGTGAACTTCAGTATGTATTTTCATAAACATGATGTTTTAGCTATAACAATTTACTTGAGAATACTTATTTTAATTTTCATATCTTTTCCAGGATTTATACCACATTTTATTATCAAAATGCATGTAGAAACTCGTTGGCCTATCCTCTGTTACCTCATATTGCCTTTGTTTATGACAGCAAGATGTTCACCATGACAACAGACTGGGATGCCACAAACAGCAGTCGTGAGATCATTTGGATACAGCTAGATGCTTGTTGAAAGACTCAGGGACATATCTACTGCATTACCTGAAATTGTTAGTAGATCAAGAACTAAAGAAAGAAAAAGAAAACTAGGAAACATTAAAGTTAAACATGACTGTTAAAAATATAATAGTTTTAAGCTTTTTATTTTAGTAGAGAGCTGCACTTTAGCTATCCTTGGTGACTGGCTGAGGATTACACAACACCCAAATGTAGCTCCCTGGATGGCTTGTTAAGTCAAGCTCCAATTTCTACTAATGTTGTTACCAAAATGTTTGCGTTGCTCTTCGCAGCCAAACCTAAACAGGATTCCAGCCCAAGTCTGTCTTCAGAGAGCAAGCGCCACCCTAAACAGCTCTCCCCATGTGGAAGTCTCGAGGGATACTCAGAATCTGCCCTCCCCCGAGGTACAAGATCACACCAAAACAGCTCTCCCCGTGTGGAGGTTGTGAGGGCTATTCAGAATCTGCTCTCCTCCAAGCTGCAAGACTCCCCAGAACAGCTCTCCCAGTGTGGAGGTCGTGAGGGCTACTTGGACTCTGCCCTCCCCGAGCTTCAAGCCCACCCCCCCAAAAAAAACAGGTACAGCATTCTGGCCAGGGAGTGGACGAAACTTTTCAAATGGAGTTCTGTGACTTTTTTTTTTTTTGTGCCAAGCACCAGCACCAGGTTCAAATCTGGACTGCCTGAAAGACTTTCTAACAATATCCATCTGCAGAGCAATGGATATAGTTTATTACTAACTGCCCACCGCGATAGTAGTGCTGATTTCTCTCCGATTTCAACTGTACTTTAATTATTTTAATGAATTTTGTGATGTTTTAGCCCATAGCTTCTGGTTACCTTTAGACCTCTAAAACCCCTGTGTGCTGCTAGAAAGTGCTTAATTTAATTCCTGGCACAGGTTCTTGCAGTTTACCTTCTGGTGCTGCTAGTAAGTAATTAATTTAACTTAGCTCCGCCCTTAGCTATTTAATTTTGTGCTACAAGAAAGGGAGACTACTTAATTTTGTGCTTAAACCCTCAAACACTGATCACCACCTCCTGCTCAGCTCCTCTTTCTCTTACCTGTTTATAACACTCCTTTTTTGCTCTTTCCCCAGCTCTCCCCATGTGGAGGTCAGGAGCTATACTTAGAATATGCCCTCACCCGAGCTGCAAGATCCCCCCCTCCAAAAAAAAACAGGTGTGGTGTTCTGGCCATGGAGCAGATAACATTTTTCAAATGGAGTTCTGGCCCCACCAATGTTATGTGTCAGCTGCCCCATTGCCCCCACCACCACCCTTGATAAACTTTCCCTTATATAGCAAGGATCATGTGCTATTGAAAACAAATCAGCCTACTTTTCCATCTTCAGCTTATCCTCATATACCACAAGTGGCTCCTACAAGCTCAACTCCCACACCCCATCATGATGCCTCTGTGCATAGTAATACTTCTTGCACCTCTAGCATACCTCCCTCCCTCCATCTACCCCAAACCACAGACTTGTTCTCAAGCAATCAGCACCCTATCTGTCCTCCCACCCTTCTCTGCTACCTCTCAAGGTGGACTGCCACCTGTAGTTCTGCCCTACAGTCAAATGGTTGGACCTGCCATCCTCCCACCCACCTTCCATGCTGGGCTGCTAGACCTAAAATTCTGCACACCTTCCAATCACTTACTTACCACCAGAAGCTTCTATTGACCTTACCCAAAGCAAAAATTCTGATAACATTATTGCTTCTACTAGCTGGGGATGTCAAGCCAAACCACAGATCAACCCACACCTCGAACCAAACCTCCACCTGGGCCAATCCCCTTCCTCACCTTTTCAACTCCCTCAGGGTTTAAAACTAGTCCACCTAAACATCTGCAACATCCTACATAAAATATATCTGCTGCAACCCCTTGTCCTATACCTAAGGCCTGATATCCTGATTATCGCTGAGACCTGGCTAAAGCCTCTCAACCTGGACAACAAAATCTCTATACCTGACTACACTGTCATTCGCCATAACCATCCTGGTAACAAAAAAGGTGGGGGTGTAGCCATGTACATCTCTTCCTTGCTCCAGTTTACCCCGTCCTGCTTTCATTGCTCAGGCAGTTCATCGATGCCTTGTTGTTAAAACTTTCCCTTCCCCACTCCATTTAGATATTTATAGGAGGACCCTACTGCCCCTCCGACTTACCTGTGCCCTCTATCTTGGACCACCTGGGTTCCATAAAAGTGCACGCAGCGGGGGGCCTCCATATCCTTGGGGATTTTAATTTGAAATGACTCTCCAGTACTAACAACAAGTTTCATAACCAGGTAGCCACACTAAATTTGTATCAACAGATTACTGAGCCCACTCGCTTAAACCACAACTCTCAAAATCATTCCCTCCTGTACTGGTCCCTTACCTCTCACCCTCATCGGATAGTTGCTACAGGCCTCTTACCAGACTCCTTAAGTGATCACCATATTATCTACTCAATAAGGAAAATATTCAAGCCTAAGTCTCCTCCCTCTAAAACCCCCATGACCAGGTCCTACAAATCCCTTAACCATACTTCACTACTACGTGACCTTACAAACACAGACTGGGCCTTCAGCCCCAGGCCACCTCTATCGACTCCACCCTTGAGTACTTCAAGTCCTGATTCATTGCTGTCTGGGACAATCACACCCCACTAAGGAGGACTCAGGTAAGTGGCACTCACCTGCCCTGGTTCTTTATAGACATCCTGGCCCACCTCAGAGCCAGGGGCCTGGCTTGAAAGACCCACAAAATTACTGGTACCCCCGAGGCCCACCTAAAGTATTGTATACTACAAAATATCTGCACAAGTATAATCCTGCCAGGCAAAGGCTAATTATTTCAAAGCCTCCTTCCACACTAACATAAACCATACTGCTAAGTTTTGGATGGTAGTGAAAACACTATCCCCACCTCCCAGACCCCACCCTATCCTAATTGCTGGAGGCTCCACTGTCATGGAACCCCTTGCAGTGGCCTCTGAATTTAACTCCTTCTTCACAAACTGTACCTCCTGTCTTGTGTCCACTCTCCCACCAGCCCCACAAACCACCATTGCTGGGATGATCCCTGTCCAAGCCCTCCCCCCCTCCCCTCATCACCTCTTTCTCCTTCCACTATGTTACTCCATCCAAGGTACTCGCTGCCCTGCTCACCTTAAATCCTACTAAGGTTAAATGCCCCTTGGGTGTGGACTTAAAAATGCTCTACCTGCCCTTCCCAGTAGTGCAGAGGGCTGAGGCGCTGGCACTTTACCTCACACTACACTGGCGACTTGGGTTCGGGACCAACCTCAGGTTGCCAGGGTGCTGGCTCAGGGAGGAGGTTTGGAGTGGGACTGAGCCATGGCTCTCCCTTCCAATGGGGTGGATGCCCTCTGGTCCATAGTCCCGCTTCCACCGGATGGAGTTCCGGTGGGCGCGTAGGCGGCAACGGGTGGTGACAGAAGTCAGGGTAGGGGAGGAAGAGGCCACCAGATCGTGGCTTGTACATGCACCTCCATGCACATATACGCATGTGTACGCCGTGGCCTGGGGGAGTGGGAATAAAAAAAAAAATAAGAGGAAAAAAAACCTGGAAAAAAAAATGATATTCCTGTCTGCTCCTGCCATCGCCTCCCCCGGCCTCACTTTTCAACCTCTCCTTCTCTCTTGCTTCTATACCATCTGACTGAAAGCATGCCACAGTCATACCCCTTCCCAAAGGTGGCGACCCCTCCTCTTCTGGCAGCTATCACCCTATCTCCCTTCTCACCATACTAGCAAACCTTCAGGATCATCTAGCCCTCTCTCAAATCTCCTCATATTTTGACTCCTCCTCTTTCTTCTCACATTACCCGTCTGGTTTTAGGAAGTCCCACTCCATTGCCACATACCTACTAAGGCTCACAGATTCCATCCTTACTGGTATGGACAATGGCCATATCACCTCAGCCATTTTTGTCGACCTGGCAAAGGCATTCAACACCGTCTCCCACTCACTTCTCCTGTCCAAGCTAGCTCTTGCTGGGCTCTTCGAGGCCACCAGCTGGTTCTACTACTACCTGGTAGGCAGGTCCTAGTCTGTCAAAATTGGCAACACCACCTCTGCCTCCCTCCCAGTTACCAGCGGTGTACCACAAGGCTCTGCCCTTGGTCCGCTCCAGTTCTCCATCTTCCTCAGCATCCTGACCTCAGCCTGCCCCCACACATCCATACACATGTATGTGGATGACACGGTTCTGTATACATCTAGCCCCACTTCCACTGACATAGCGACCAGACTCTAACAGGACTTCAATGATGTCCAGCTCTGGTTTTGCTCAAATCAGTTCTTCCTCAATGCTAAAAAAACTGTTTTCATGACCTTTGCCACAAGGCAGAGACTTTCTTGGCTCCCATCCAACCCCACTGTCCACACCCTGGATGGGACAACCATATCTCAGGATTTGGCTTGACCAGCACTTCGACTTTTCTGTTCACATTGATACCATCCACAAAAGCTGTGCCCAAGACTGGGTGCTTTATACCGCAACCGTGGTTGCATCCCACTGCTGGCAAGCCATGCTACTGTGCGGAAAATGATTCTCCCAATCTTTGACTATGGATATGTAATCTACAGAGCCAGTCCCAAGTCCACCATATCCAGACTGGACCCCCTCTTCTACTCTATCAGTTTGCCCTTGACTCTCCTCCCTCCACCCATCACTACATCCTCTACCAGACCCTCAACCTCCCATTGCTTCAGAATCAGAGACAATCCCACTGTGCTAAGATCACAGCTAAGTTCTGGTCCAAGTCTCTACCTCCCTACCACACCTCAGTCCTGACAGCTCCATCCCTTCCTGTGTACTCACTTAAGAGCAGCAACTCCTGTTCTTTGGCCATTCCACACATGTCCACGGCTGCAGGATAGGCAGCCTTTAAATATCATATGCCTAAACTGTGGAACTTCCTTCCAGAGTACATTTGGCATGCCCACCCCTCACAGCACCTCAACATCCTCCTCAAAGCTTATGTCTCTTCCACCTGTTTGTGTGCCTAAAGCATGATGTGTCACTAGAGCTTTGCCTCTCCTTAAGTAACTAAAACAAAGTGTTGGTTATTTTGATTGTATATGTCTCAACCTTTACGCAGCTACCTACTTGTATTTAACAGCTCTTGCTGTCTTGCCTGTTGTGTTTGTACACTGTACTCTGTATATATTATCCCTTACCCCCATATCCACAGGACGCATCTGGAATTGAGCAGTAGTCTACTCAGTATGTCTTCCTGGTAAAACTTTTAAATAAATAAATAAACCATTTCTTTCCATTCGTAGCTCTTAACGGTTTATAATGGTAGCCTGTGACAATGGCAACTTCAATTAAGCACTTTCAAGATGAGTGACTCAATCATGGTGCCTCTCCACAGGGCTACCGGGCAGGGAAGGTGACCGGATGGGTGGTGTCTATGAATATAGCAACAGGATGTAGCTATATGTACACTCCCGGGGGGGAGTGAACATTCTGTATGATGGGCAGAAAGAGAGGGAGGGTTTGTGGGGTGTAGTACAGTGGTCAGCTGCCGAGCTCACCATGTGGCATGGTTGGTGAGTGGCAGGCTAGGGTTGGGAGGGTAACGGGTTCGGTCCTCGGTGCTGTCACTTTTTTGTGTGCCATCCATGATTTATTCGATTGTTTGTTTTGCATCCCCTGACATGCACCCCCCTAGAGTTGAGAATCCTTAAGTAGGGGAGTGCAGGTGGTTACAGGGGGCACAGCCCCCCCCATATAAATCAATAAAAAGTAAGTCTCTGGTACCCTTTTGCTGTGTGCTGTAGTGTACATCACAAAATTGATTTTCGTGATGTACACATTCTAATGATGTACTGCCTTCTGAGACCTCCGCTATTGCATGGAACCTTTCTACTTATGAGGAACGATCCTCATTTTACCTTATAAAATCATCTTTTTCACATTAATAAGGTGTTATCCCACAGTTAACATCAAGACTTAAAGCATAAATCCAAACATTGAATGTAAACATGCATTGCTCAGTAAATGTTAATGCAAAAACGTTTCCAGTGATCTGAGCTTCTAGCTGGAAGAATTGATTATATGTTTATCCTTTTGCCTTTTTTTTCAGTATTTTCAGGATCATTATTCGACATTTATGGGATAAAAAGTGTATTTATTTATTTAGCTTTTATTGACTTTATTGACCAGAAAAGCACACTAGACATATATATGCCTATTTTCAGGTACGACCCATGGGATCATAAAATAAAGAGACAAACAAGTTACAACAGCACATACTGTAGGAAGAAAACAATAACTTTTGAATACAGTTGCAACACAGTAATGATCACAGTTATGCAGTATGAAAGCAATAAGACACAATGAGGTGTGCATTAGCAAGGCACAGTGCCTTTAGCCCATGGTTGTACAGTAAAAGTGTCTAATGCACATCCCCAGAGTGTCTTACTGTGCTTATAAAATGGGACTGTGTATTTTATATGCATGTAAATATTAAAATAGATTGGTTTAAAGAGTGACTGAGACCAATATTTTTGGCACCAATAAATTCAGAATTTGGATCAGCATATCCTCAATCTTCTTCATGCTAACAATCAGATCTGTAAGTTACTTTGTTTAAAAGTCAAAAGTTATTTTGTAACCCTTAATTCACTGCCTGTTCAAGCAAGCCAGTTTCAGTGAAGAGCTGCTGCTGATGCCATCTCCTGAACGCACAGCCTACTGTAGTCCTCCCTGCAAGCTGCCTTATATGACTTATTTCTCTTATGTTATTTAAAACTGCAGGTGTAGTAAACATCAGAAAAAGGAAAACTGACATTGGGGTGGGGTCAGCACATACACTTCCATAATGTGTAGATGCAACGTAGAGTACTTCAGAATGTGATAGGGCGATGGAATGCAGTGGCAAACATGGTTTTAAAATGACAATGTTATGTGCAATTTTTAAAATATTGCAGGTATGAGATATTGAATTGTCCCCAGGTTGCAACTGTGAAATGCAGTGACACAGTCTCAGAAAGTAGCTGGAACACATAATTTCAGAATGTGACAGTGATGCACAATTTAGGAATGCAGCAGTGATGCACAGTTTTGGAATGTGTCAGTGACGCACAGTTTCAGAATGTGGCAGTGATAGTTTTGAAATGTGGCAGTGATGCATAATTTTGGAATGCGGTGGTGATGCACAATTTTAGAATGTGGCAGTGATGCATAATTTAGAAATGTGAATGATACTCAATTTTGGAATGTGGAAGTGATGCACAATTTTGGAATGTGGTGGTGACGCACAAGTTCAGAATGTGGTGGTGACTCACAGGTTCAGAATGTGACAGTGATGCACAATTTTGGAATGAGGTGGTGATGCACAATTTTGGAATGTGGGTGATGTATAGCTTCAGAATGTGGCAGTGATGCAGAGTTTTTTTTTGTTTTTTTTTGCAATTCAAATTTTATTGAGAAATTTACCAATACAGGAGTACATCCAGTAGGAACATAGATAGTGATGAAAATACTAGACCTAAACAACAAAGCCTTCCGGATGTAGTCCCCCTCCCACCTCCCCAACCCACCCTCCCCCCAGATCCCATTTGCACAGCACACCAACTACGTATTCTTAAACATGTTAATGTTGCTATCCATATTACACTAATACAGAATATAAAGAATATAATGGACCCCAAATTCGGTTAAACTTAGGCAGGTTGTTCTGAAGGCTTGCAATAGTCCTTTCAGTTCTAAGATTAGCCAGAAGTTCTTGCAACCATTCGCCATAAGAAATCTCCACATTGTCCTTCCAATGTTTCAAGACTACTTTTTTAACAGAGGCTGAAATCAAACAAATATGGTATTTCCTTCTTCGGACATCAATTGATGCCATATCCCTTAGAATACATATTTCAGCAGTAAATAAGTTTTCCAGCCCCAAAAGAGGGTCTAACTTCCTCCTGATACTATCCCATAATGTAGCAACCTTCAGGCAATACCAAAAAATGTGAAGTAAATCCCCTATCCCTTGATGGCATCAGAAACAGGAAGAAGAAGACACCATACCAAGTTTAACTAACTTTAAAGGAGAATAATAAATGTTATGTAACAGCTTAAATTGCATTATTCGAAGTCTGTCCTGTAACAAAACTTATGACATGACCTCCAGATACCGCCCAATCAAAATTATACTCTGGAATAAGCTGAGACCAATACTGTCTTGGAGCAAGAATTAATGGATGCATCCAGTTAAGCAATGTACTGTATATAGCAGATACTGCATGAGCTTTTCCCACCAGTGGTTCCAATGTACCACAAAATTCAGAAACTCCCCCACTAAGGGGAGGGGTGCCCAGTTTCGTAACCACCAGATGCCAAAGCTGATAAACCTTAAATATCATGACCTGCGGTATTTGAAATTTATCCAATATTTCGATTGAAGTAAGCAATTTTCCTCCCTCCGAAAACAGGTCTTTAATCAGTACCTTCCCCAACAAAGGTAACCAGGCATCCTTAATAGGTTTCCCATCTATTAGAAAATTAGGGTTACTGAATAATGGCTGGGCTGGATCCGTAGTGTGAGAGTATTTTAAAAAGGCGCATAATTGCATATGAACTTTGACGGATATCTCGATAGGGGAATTACGCAAAGATATAGGAAGGACTTTAGGCAAACAATATAACAGGGCTCCAGGCATAAGTCCCGAATCAATTATCCGGGATATCTCTAACGTTAACCATAAAGGTATATAACTACTAGCTTGCGGCCCCTCAATATCCCTAAGCCACCAAAGATATTTAGAAGCGTGGCTGGCCCAATAATACAAAGCAACATGGGGAAGTCTCAAACCACCAGACAGTTTAGGGGCGATCAGTTTCTCATAAGCCAACCTGGGTTTCTTATAATTCCAAATGAAAGCAGAAATAATTCTATGGTTTTTTTTAAACCATTTTAATGGAAGCCAAATATTTAACATATTAATAGGATAAAACAAACGAGGGAAAACATTCATTTTTACCAAATTAATTTTGCCCCAAATAGACAAAGGGATTGTTGCCCATCTTTTGAGATCCACTTCAATATTTTGTAATACAGGATCTAAATTGAGATGAACCAGCCAAGAGGCATCCCTAGTTAAAGTAAGACCCAGATACTTAATAACCTTGGTGTTCCAAGCCAGTCCATAAGGGGTAATATCATAAGCGTGTGTTTTATAATTTAAAGGGAAAACCACAGACTTACCAGTATTGAGCCTATAATTAGTGATAGTACTAAAGTTATCAATAGTTTCCAGTAAAATTGGAATAGAGGAAGACGGATATGAGATTTGCAACAGCAAATCATCTGCATTCGCAAGTACTTTCAGGGTGTGCCCCCAAACCTGAATACCCTGGATCAGTTGCTCCTGTTTAATCTGCCTAATGAGGGGTTCAATATATAAATTAAAAAGCGGAGAGAGTAGGCAACCCTGTCTGGTGCCAACAAAAAGTCTAAATGGGGTAGACGTTACCCCATTGCAAACGACTCTTGCCGTTGGAAACTTATAAATAGCATTGATCCAGGAACAAAACTGCTGAGGGAAACCAAAAATATCCATAACCATGGCCAAGTATTGCCAATAGACTCTGTCAAAGGCCTTCTCGGCATCCAGAGAAACCAACACCATCGGATGCTCTGAATCCCTGGAAGCCAAGAAGACATGTGCCATGATCCTTAAATGATCAGCTGAGGACCTCCCTTTCATAAATCCCACCTGCTCAGTTCCTATTAAACCAGGAAGGACCCCACTGATCCGATCAGCTAATAACTTGGCAAGGATCTTAATATCCTGATTCAGGAGTGAAATGGGCCTATAACTGGACACCATATCTTGAGGCTTACCCGGTTTGGGCAGAAGCACAATTAGGGCCTCAAAAAGAGAAACATCAGTAGCGGCGCCATCTAAAATGCAATGAAACAGTCTCAACAGTAAAGGTATTAACTCCTTCAAAAAGGTTTTATAAAAATTGGCCGAGAGCCCATCTGGGCCTGGTGTTTTATCTGAAGGAAGGGACTTGTTAACATTATCTATTTCACTCTCCGTAATAGGTGCCGTGAGTGAGACTTGCTCAAGCTCACTCAAGGAGGAAGATTTAAACCATTTAAGAAGGTGCCTATCCTCTCCTCCGCTTGGTGGATCCTTCATGGGTCCATAAATCTCCTTAAAATATTTTTCAAATTCCCCCAGAATATCCTCAGGGGAAGTCTTAAAAGAACCCCCATCCAATGAGCGAATAACAGGCACCAATCTGGAAGCCTCTAGTTGCTTAACCCTCCTAGCTAACAGTCAGCCAGCTTTTTCTCCTTGATCTGTATATATTGCCCCAGTTTTAATGACTGCCCATTCTGCCTGTTCACTTAAGATCCTAAGATACGAATCTTTTAACAGAGTTAATTCCTGCCTGTAGTCGTCTGAAGAGGAGGGTGAAAGCCCAAATTCTTTTTCTCGAATCTGTCTAAGTAGCTCCGAAATATGTTTCAACCTCTCCTTCTTCCTCCGGGAGGCAAGCCCTATCAAAATACCATGAATAAAGGCTTTGAAAGCCCCCCACTCAATATCTGGCTTACTGCTGGAATTATGGTTGAAAGAAATAAATTCTGTTATCTGAGAAGAGATATACTTAACCAATTTAGGATCCTTTAATAACTGATTATTAACTTTCCATCTATTCCCTGGTTTAGGTAAAGCTGAAAATACAATTAAACACGTTATATAGAATGGTCCGACAACGGCCCAGGGGATATATCGGTATTTAAAACACCCGGTAAAAGAGTATTTGAGATTAACACATAATCAATTCTAGACAAGGTATTATGTACTTGAGAAATAAAAGTAAATTCACGGGCATTAGGATGAAAAGTCCTCCATACATCACATAGGCCCAATTGGTCCATAACTTCTCTTATTGCCCTTTGACCCGGAGATAAGCCCCTCTTAAGCAAACCAGATCTATCCATGAGAGGATCCATTACCAAGTTTAGATCTCCTCCTATTATAATAGGTAGATTACACCAGGAAGAAAGTATCTCCATAATCTGAACAAAAAATCCAGGGTTATCAATATTAGGGCCATAAATCGAACCCAGGATAATTTCAAGAGTATGCAACATGCCTCTGACAAAAATATACTTCCCCAACCCATCCTGGAATGTTTGAATCGATTTAAAGGGAACTGATCTACGTAGCATGACCATCACCCTCTGCTTTGGGAACTACCTCGAAGCAAAGACCTGACCAATTTGAAGCTTCCGTAACTGGTTACATTCAGAATTAAGTAAGTGGTCTCCTGCAGAAACATAATATCCGCTTTCACATAATCCAGATGTTTTAAAACCTTATATTGTTTCGTTTTGTGGCAAGACCATGAACATTCCAGCTAACAATATTTATCTCCCTAGCCATCAATTAACGTATTAAGATATTCCGAATAACAAAGATCCATGTAACCGGTCCTTCCCACTATAGCAAAAATTATGCATGCTGTGTAACCCCCCCCATACATCCCATATCTCATAACACAAAACCACCCCAAAACAGTACTAACTCCCTAAACCCCACTTCCCCTCCACCCTCATCCCACCCGATCTACCAATGAACATGATTACAGCCCAATGAGAGTCACTACCTCCGCCCCCTCCCCCCAACCATTCCAAATCATTAATAATCAGGCTGCTATTATGCAAACCCCGCAAAGTATTACTCTATAGAACCCCACACCCTAAGACAACATTCAAATAACAGTAGAGGTGAGATAATAAGTCGATAGTAAATATAAGACCTACCCACCAAACCCACCAAATATCAACACTTAACTCAGAGGTTCAAAACTAGTTAGCCCCCAAAACCGAATTCCAGAAACACCCCCACCAACCAGATGTGAATTCTATAATGTTGATGAATTGACTAACAAATATTACATAATGAACCAGACACATTAAACATGACATATTTATAGCTTGCAGTAGAGGTGCTCCTCTTTACAGTGCAGCTGCATTCAGATCACAACAGTCAAGGTGTCCGGGACAAACACGCAGTCTCTGGTGCCATCTAGCGCAAATACTGAAACAGAAAAAAAACCTGGCTTCGGCGTGGAACAGCAGGAAATCCAACCAGATTTGCTTGCAGCCGAGGAACGTATCAATATACACAACAATATAAAACAGTCACCCACGACCGCTGGAAAACTGTCCAACAGTAAAAAAAAACAAAAAACTATTCAGCCATAAAAGAAAACGAGTCGACCAGTCCAAATCCCCATCCACAACCCCACTACGAAGTTGCTGCCGGGGGAAGTGGGTAACTAACCAAGGCACCAAGAAAAATGAATTACCGGCAGCCTTAAACAGGAATCCGCCTGGCTCCGCGGCAAGAGTGTGGCATCCTAACCTTCACCCTCAGTTATTCAACACCAGGCAAAGGATAGAGCACAGAAGCCTTACAGCACAAAATTCAGGGCTCTTTGAACAAATCAGGGAGGGCCTGTTTCAGAGTCAACAACACGACCTCACAGCTCTCAAAGGCATGGGATCCAGCCAGCAGAACTTGAAATCGAACAGGGTACCCCATCCTGAACTTGATATTAGCCGCAATTAATTTTGTAATGATGGGGTGATAAGTCGCTCTCTTCTGCCGGACCGAAAGTGGCAAATCTTGGACCACCCTCAGAGTCGCACCATCCCAGGTCACCTCCTTCACTTCCTTGACCTTCAATAGAAAATGCTGGTGCTCTAAATAGTTAAGGAAACGTAATATAAAAGTTCGTGGAGGGGCTCCTGCTGCAGGTATTGCTCTCAATGCACGATGGGCTCTCTCGATAATATAAGCATGCCCAAAGGGTGAAGGACCGGCTATCTTTTCTACCAAGTGCTGTGCAAACTTAATGGGTTCAGTTCCCTCTTTCTTCTCCGGGAGACCGATGATTACAACATTGTTACGGCGACTCCGACCTTCTAGGTCTTCAACCTTCCCTTCTAATTTCAAAATCCGTTGTCTCATTGCCGCCAGTTCAGGTGCCAGCTTCTCATTTTTACGCTCTACCGAACGGATTCTAGCTTCATTATCTGTAGTCCGACGAGCGAGATCCTCCAGGGCACTCGACATATTTTTAACTTCACCCGCCAGCTCTTTCATTTCATCTTTGAAAGGCTGGAATTCCTTAAGAAAGCTTGATAAAGTGAGCGGTTCCATATCGTATGCGCCAGGAACCTGCATTAGGGATTGCTGCATATTGGACGCCCTGGCTTTTTTAGAGGCCTTCTCGGGGGTAGTCGGAGGCGTGTGTCGTGGCAAGGCTTCTTTCAAATTGGCATCCATTATGCACGGCCCATTAAAAACCAGTTTATTTAAGTCGTCAAAAGGTGCCAGGAATACTGATCAAGCCTGAAAAAAAACCAGTATATAGTAAATTTGTAGGTTGGGTAGACGGAGCTCCGGAAGGCAGCTGCTAGCTCATGCTCTGCATCACGTGCTCCCCAGTGATGCAGAATTTTGGAATGTGGTGGTGATGCATAGTTTCAGAATGTCGCAGTGATGCATATTTTTGGAATGTGGTGGTGACGCTTAGTTTCAGAATGTAGTGGTGATGCTCAATTTCAGAATGTGGTAGTGACACATAATTTTGGAATGTGGTGTGTCACAATTTGGGAATGTGGCAGTGACAATTTTGGAATATTGCACTGAAACACAGATAGGCGGGGATGTGAAATTATGTAAGTTGGTGGGGATGCAACATTTCAGAATGTGGCAGGGATGCACAATTTACAAATGGGGAAGGGATGTGCAATTTTGGAATGTAGCAAGGATGCGTAATTTTAGAATGTGGCTGGGATGTATAATGTTGGAATGGGGTGGGGATGTAATTAGAGATGGGTGAAGTGGCCCCAATTCGCGGAGGGAAGGCAAATTTGCAGAGTGCCATGCAACATGAATTGAAGTACTTCGCATTATAATGGGCAACAGGAAGTCCATTGAAAACAATGACTTCACGTTACTCTGCCTTCCCAGACCACTACTCCACCAATTCTTAAGGTGAAGTACATTGAAAACAATGTACTTCACCTCACTTCGCTCATATCATCGAGCATTTATTGTCTGTGTGTGGATTTTGAATGTTATGTACAACATTCAGTCTGTGTACTGACTAAGAGACAGTGGAAGTGTACTTTGGGGGGGTGTATCTGTGATGTAAGTAGATTAACTTGGAGAAAAAGATAGTTATTTCTGTTTTGGTGATATTTTTCTTATAACTGTGTTCATGTACACACAGTAATATTTTCAATAATTCTTGCCATTTTTTTGCTGATTGTTGTGGTGCATCAGTGCATAATTTTAGTTTGTTTAAAATAAGTGGTTATATTACTGAAGTTTTCAATTTGATGTGCATTACTTAGTGTGTTTGTGAGTATATGTGTGACGTGTGTCATCAAATTAGACACCTTTTATTGTGCCACATACTAATTTCAGCAATGTGAACCTGCTATCCACTGCAGCTGTGTGATTTTTTTGTACTTCTTTGCGATATCTTTACTGGTACTACTAATAGTTACTGTTACTGCAGCAGTGCAGTACACTGCCCCCCCCTGCCCCAAACGGCAAAGGTTATCTTTTCCAGATTTGAATTTCTTATGGTGAGCACTGGTTAGGTGTTGTGCCTTTGTATTGTAAGCCTGTTTTGTAGTATCTCTCAAGGTTTCACCACCCCACCATTGTACTCATTGATACATGTTTTTAAGTCGGGGAGGTTTACAGCTCATCGGGGAAGTACAGCCAGAGGCATTCAAGTTCCCAATACAGTTTCATATTGGTTAACTCACACCATCGACACCGAATCACGTTCTTCATTATCACGGTCTAAAATTCAGTCACAAATCACGATTCAAGATCACGTCATGAATCACAACATTCATTTTTTTTTTCTAGTTACTTGGATGTATTGTAAGTCTGTTTTGTAGTATCTCTCCAGGCTTCATCACCCCACCATTGTACTCATTGATACGTGTTTTTAAGTCAGGGAGTTTTAAGCTACAGCTCATCAGGGAAGTATAGCCATAGGCATTCACGTTCCCAATACAGGTTTTTTTTTTTTATTTTTTATTTAGTTGTTTAACCAGGTATAGCACACTAAGCTGAAAGCTTTTTTACAGGAGCGACCTGGGAGCACAAGGAGGTTAAGTGACTTGCTCAGGGTCACACAGTATGCAAGTGGACACTGTGGGATTCAAACCCAGGTCAGGTCTGCTGGATGTTACCAAATTTGCAGCTCAGAGCCTTAGACCACTGCGCTATACTGCCTCCTAGTATCTAGTTTCATATTGGTTATCTCACATCATCGACACAGAATCACATTCTTCATTATCACAGTCACAAATGCAGTCACAAATCATGATTCATGATCATGTCACGAATCACACCATACATTTTTTTTTTAGTTACTTGGATGTATTGTAAGCCTGTTTTGTAGTCTCAGTGGCTCAGTAGGTAGTACACTCGCCTCTGAGGCCGGGAGATCAGTAGGCTATGGGTTCTTCCCCACACCAGGCACTTGGGTTAATATCCCAATACTGATACTGTAGTGCAGCATGAGGGAGGCGCTGCACACCTGAGGTGCCGTCTTTTGGATGAGACGTTAAACCAAGGTCCCATCTGCCTGTTCTGGTGGTAGTTCAGGTGGATATTAAAGATCCCATGGCACTTTTAGAAAAGAGCAGGGGAATTTCCCCAGTGCAATGGACAAATTTCCTTCATTCATGAAAAATACCACCAACAACTTCATCTGGTTCAAGGTCAGTTGGCATTCATCTGTATCCCCCTCCCCCGGGTCGTGCCTGAAAATAGGCAGGATTTGTCAAGTGCACTTACCCGGTCAACAAACTAAGTAGTATCTCTCCAGGCTTTATCACATCACCATTGTACTCATTAATACATGTTTTTAAGTCAGGTAGTTTTGTGCTGCAGCTCATCAGGAAAGTACAGCCATAGGCATTCATGTTTCTTCCTGTACAGCATGTGAGTTACAGTACTATAAGTAGTGGTGCGCGAAGTGGCCCCAATTCACTCCACAAAATGATTCATGGAGTAACGCAGAACCTGCAGAGTACTCCACAATGTGAAGCGGAGTACTTTGTTTCATAATGAGGAACACAAATTCATTGAAACCAATGACTTTGCGTTATTCCGCCTCCCCAAACCACTTCTTCACCAATATTTAAGGTGAAGTACATTTAAAATCAATGTAATTCACCTCTCTTCGCCTTGTAATTGAGCTCCAAATGAAATTCTGCAGTGATTCATGGGATTGCAGGTCACATGGCTCTAGATTGTTCTGCACAGCCTCAGTTCTGGCCTGGGTAGTGTGTGTGTAGTGGTAGGTGGAGACAGTTTGCTCTCAGAGCTCTGCAATTCAAAACCACTAAAAGCTGTTTAAAATGCCTTTTTGAGTCATTTATTTTGCTCAAAATTTACTAGGAACCCCTTCTGTGCTCATATCATGGGTGATAATTGTGTGTGGATTTTGAATGTTAATTTAGAACAGTCAGTCTGTGTACTGTGAAGTGTGTGTTGGGGGAGGGGCATATTTGTGTTGTAGGTACATTAACTGGGAGAAACAGGCAGACTTTCTGTTTTGGTTATGTTTTTCTTGTATAACTGTGTTAATGTACACACAGTAAAGTTTTCAGTAATTCTTGAAATTTTTTTGCTGATTGTTGTGGTGCAGCTGCATATAAGTTGTCTGTTTAAAACATTTGGTTATATTACCAAAGGTTTTCAATTTACTACACATTACTTGTAGTGTGTGTGATGCATGCCATTAAATCAGACACCTTTTATTGTGCCATAGAGTAATTGCAGCAGTGTGAACCTGCTATCCACTGCACCTGCATTAATGTTTTATACTGCTTTGTGTTATCTTCACTGGTAGTGGATTGTTACTGCTGTGCACTAAACTCCCAACTGGCAAAATGTATTCCTTTACAGATTTGGAATTGTGACTTGTGTGCACTAGTTAGGTGTTGTTGTGCCTTTTCGTATGCATCCGTTATGTGTGCAGCGCAATCTTAATCCGTCTGTGTGTTTGCAGTACACCATTAATTGTGGGAGACCGCAGTTCTTGTTACAGTCTCATTTCACTTCATCAGCACTGGGGAATTTTTTGGACACAAGACAGTAGCATTTCATCAGCACTGGGGAATTTTCTGGAGTCTGGACACAGGACAGTGGCACTTTGAAGATGCACATTAATTCTGGTGACTCTGTGACCACTGCATGCATGACTGAGTGTGCCATTAATTCTGGGGAAACTTGCATTGCTTGTTATGCTCTCATTTCACTTTGTCAGCACTGCCGAGTTTTCTGGACACAAGACAGTAGCACTTTGGGGATGCACATTAATTCTGGTGACTGTGTGGGTGGGGTGCTGTCAATATTGTTGTCACTCTGCCTTACTTCATGTTTAAAGCAGAATGACAATGCGAAGTAATAATAAGGCGTAGTGAGCATTTCCTATGGGGCACACCGCGTAGTGAAGTGGCCACTTCACAGGTGGATTTTAAGTTCTCTGCATATCTAGATGTGATGCACAGTTTTGAAATATGATAAGTGTGTACAGTTCTGGAATTTTGCAGGGACAAGCAATTTCATAAGAAATGGTGTGTCCTGTCACATTCTGATAGCGTGCATCCCCACTATATTCCAACATTGCCAGTCCCCACCAAATTCTTTGATGTTTGTTCCTGTTGCACTCTGAGACTGATTGTCCCACCACATTTTGAGATGTCACATCCCTGTCATATTTTGAGATTGCGTGTCCCCTGAACATTTTTAAAATTGTGCACCACCTTTACATTTTCTGCCTTGGTTCAGGGCTGCATTCCAAAATCACCTTCTGACATGTTCTAATGTACAGTGCCATGCATCTGAGCATTCTGGAAATACAAGCACTGCAACCAACCCTATGTCATTTCTTTAAAGGATTACTATTACTACAGGTTCTTAAACTTTGGAGAAACAGATCCTATAAGGTTGCTGACAGGGAGGACTAGAGTGTGAGTTCAGGAGATGACATCATCATTGACTCCTCACTGAAACTGGCTTTTTTGAATAGGTAGTGAAATCAGGGTTACAAAATAGCTCATAACTTTAAAACAAAGTAACATAGAAACCACATTTTTGATATGAGATTCATTGGGGGTATGCTTATTCTAATTCTGCAATGTACCACTTTTGGTGGGAGTCCCTTTATAAATACCAAAAAAGGCTAATTTTTTTATGTAGTTTGATCTAAAATAGTTCCTATGCCTGCAGGAGCATTACATGTTTATTTTTTGATGTCAGGACATTTATTCTGCTGTGGCCTCCATTGCTGTAGTATTTTTAGAGTGGTTTCCATGGCACCACCCCCCTTGTATTCTGTACTAAACCTGCAAAAGAACACAGCGAAATTAAAATGATGGTATTCTACAGTGTGTTTTGCAGAAAAAGTAACTTAAATGTAAATGTAAGCATTAAATGTAAATGTAATGTATGGGCTGTTACTCTTACTCTTAATGTATGCGACAGGTACACAGAGGGTGAGTGGAGGAGCTGTGATTTTCTCCAGTGGCTAGGCTGAAGGACAGTCAAAAAGGCACAGAGAAGGGCCAATTTATATGCTGTGCTGGCAAATAGTTTTTTTATTTGTTTGTTTGTATTGTATTAAAATGCAACTTGCTGATATGACATAGCTTATTAGAGATGCTGGAGATGAAAAGCAGCAGGAAGTGCATGCACATCTCAGTACAGTTATCACTAGTACCGTCACTGACTGTGAAGTATCATCAGTGGCACTTTGGGGATTGATCCAGGTAATTAAGTGCCATGAGAGACATGGCATTCAAATAACTGTATTTTCACACAAATTAAAGCTGGTTTTCAATGTTTTAAAAACTGATGAGAGAGAGCCAGGGTTGGGAATATGCAAGCAGTCGATGACTGGTGGGTGGGCGAACAGGCAGACCACTCAGTAAAACCAAAAAAATAAAAATTAAACTCAGTATTTGGATTACTTTTGATTGTTTGCTGATGAAATATGTAGCTTATATGGATCAAACAAAACAGTAAGTTTGTGGATAACTGTCAGTTAGTTGGGGGGAAAATGCCTTCATGCCTTTAGCCAATGTGACTGCCCTTGACACCAGATTGACATATGCAGCTATCAAACTAACTATTGTCAGACTCCCCGTACCAAATTGTAACTATGAAACCCTATGACCATCAGCCTCTACAGAACCTCTGTAACTATTATGGCTGTACTAAGAAACAAAACTTGCTGTTATTCAACAACTGCACAACTACAGTATGTAACCTCACTGACTGTTATTTGTAATTGTACTGTAATCTGTATTCCAAGTTCTGTCCATGTATCCTTTTATGTATGACATGGAACTTTTGTAAATGAGTCCCTGACTCAAAGGTCGTTCTGAATATTTCAATAAATAAATAAATAAAAATGGCAGCTGTTACTTTGTTCAACATTCCATGGCACAAGCATTTCTCTGCTGTCCTGTGTACTGCTTGGCAACACTTGTTTTTAGCCATGCAACTCACTTCTAATGCGCAGCTAATGACCAGTCAGGATGTTACCTTCACATAAAAAAATGTAAAGACACATAACACAAAGGTACACAATCAGTGCTGAGCAGAACAGGTTAATACTGGAGTCCACAATCATGACAGGAAGAGGATACCAGAGTAAATTGCAAGCCAAGTTAGCCTTCAGGTAGTCCCACAAGGACCTTATAAAGAGGTAGTGAGAGGAGGCACTACAAACAGATATCGAGAATGAGCTCCAGAGCCTGGGCACTCACAACAAATGCCTGGTCTCCAATAGCTATACAGAGTTTGAGATAGAAAGCAGAGACATGTCGCTAGACCTAAGAGGGCAACACAAATTAACAACCCTTAGCTGCTCAGCCAGGATGGGAGGAGTTGCAGTTCTAATCACTTTATCAACAAAGCGACCCAAGCGAAATGTGTAACAATTCTCTGGGGCAGCTATCCCAGTTTATCATATACAGTAGCTCACAGTGGTGTGTGAGAAAGGCTGCTGAGAGAGCAAATCATCAAACATTGTTATGAACTATGTCCCACTTAGATATGGTATTTTTTTCATTAGAATTTTGGATAAATACCTTTGAGCCAATGGCTCTTTTACAAAGATCCCATGTCATGATACAAAGAATAGAGGTACAGTTTGTGTGAGAATAGCAGGCAAGCAGTTTGAATACAAAATTCAGTACAGGGTATACATGGTCTAAAGCTACAGGTGATATAAATAACAGTTAGAACAACATAATCAGGCATACATTTAAGAATGATGAGTCACAACAAGTAATATTTACATGAATTAAAGCTGCCAAAAGGGCATTGTCAAAGGGAAAGGTAGAGTGGAAAAAACTGAGTTGCTACCCAGTCTTCATGATATGGGTAAAAATCAAGGAGCCCATAGTTTAGGGTGGGTAGGAGCACTCCTCCAGCGAGGACAAGGCATTCCCTGTTGGTGAGGATATGATTAGCCCTGTAGGCCATGGCAAGTTTGTTGCTAACTGCTATGCACACATTGGGAATGTGCAGAGGGAGGAGTTTAATAAGTAGGTTCCCACTAAGGAAATGCTTTGCTTTCCTGAGATAATGCACAATTCGGTGCAGAAAGGGATGGGGCTTGGCTAACGACTGAGTCACGCTGCTGTACCCTACAAGAGATCCAGCTCTCAAATGACAAAATTGTATAATAACAATTGATCTGAGCAGTCTATGTGTTACTGAGTGGTGGGCCACCTGCTCATAATAACGGTCACCTGGATTCATGCTGAGAATCTGTGGTGATTGGAGTAGAGGCTGACATGGATGACAACAGGGCACCCACAATGTTGATCTCCTCCTTTTGGCAGGATGGATCTATACACAACCTGGAGAGCAGCTCCTGGTGGGGGCAACTTTACTGGCATAGGTGAACATGTGCTTGCCTGCACCCCACCCCAGGATGCTGAGGTACACACACTCCTGTGAGGAAAGGAGGGACAAGAAAACAGAAATACCTCCCTAGTCTAGTTTGCAGGATTTTGACTTTTGTGTCCCCACTGGCACCTGGACACTATCACAGTGTACAGTTATGGCCTATTGGGTCAATATGTCTTACACTTCATCGCGCATGACATAACCATGTAACAGGAACAGCGTGGTAGGGAAGAGGGAGAGGGTGCAAAACCGTGAAAGGGTGTATGCGTGGTAGTGCACCCTTTCACTCTTCCCAGGTAGAGGATAAGACCTCTGCTGGGGCAGGGGGCTGACAAGAAGCTGCCATGGCTCAGTGGAATGAGCCACTGGCAGCAAGGGAGACAAGCAGTGTGTTTGGTATTGGGTTTCAATTCCTGGTTCCAGATGCATGGATTTTTAAAATTGTTCGCACTTTGTGTGAACTTAACTGTTAACCTCCCCCTCCCCCATTCAGAGTTAGTTATCTTAGTTCGTGGAGGTTCAGCCACTGGCAATATATTGTACTGTACTGGCAGCATGGTATATTGCTAAGGCACAATGTCTTGTGACATTATAACCCCATGCCCAGCCATGGTTCCCATAGACAACATTAAAAGAACCAATGTATATTCTTGCCCCCAAGAATTTGGGACTATGAAGCATTACTTAAAACTTTGGTAGACTGGGGGACTCGGGGAGCCTGGAGACCATGAGTGGCAGCATAGGGGCCGGGTTTATAAAATTTTTGGTGGGGCCCAGGGGTCAGGGGTCAAACCCCACCCCCTGGCCCAGGGTCAGAGGTGAAACACTGGGGTTCTAGGGGTCAAAGCCCTACATCCATGGGCTGGGGGTCAGAGATCAACCCCACGACCACCAGGGATCTATGGGAGCAGAACACCTTGTATCATAATGCGGGGATCTGCGTGTTAAGCTCCTATCCCCAGATACAACAGTAGACCTGAAATATTCCTACACAGAATACCATATCTGTAGTAATGCCTACTTGATTTGGTAGCTAGTTGTGATGTAACCAAGGCAACCAGATTCAAGAGAGCTACAGCTCTGTAGACCTAGTCTGCTTTTGACCTGGAAATAGAAAAAGGTGTTCCAAAGGTCACTTCATTCTTGCCTAATTATTCTGTTCTGTGCATCAAAAGGTGGAGCACACTTTAGCAGACAGGGCTGAATTATAGACAGTGAGGTTTAAATAAATCACTGTCTCTAGCAAGTGCATGGACTAGATTTACAAAGAGCAGCAAACATTTGCCATGGGCAGCAACTCCCCTTACAGTATTCTGTCTGGTGGTAATCCACACTTAGAATGTTTTATGGAATGGAATGACTGCCATGAGATCATATAGCAAAATGACTCACAGTAAACCACAAGGGTGTCTTCAACTGCCAGATCTCAAACTTTAATATTTAGCTTCCAGGGCTAGCCAGTTCTCATGGTAGAAAGATGTGACTGGGGACCAATATGAAATAGGTACAGACCACAGTGGCAGCTCATGGAAAGTGATCTGTGCTCCAGTTCAAGACAGGCATAAATATCAGAGCCCTGGTAATGTACCCCAAGGCCGTTGGCAGGATTTTTACAAGGAGGTTCTTTTTTTGGAGTCTGGCTTCTTCAAAAAAGCTGGCGGCCCCCAGAAGCCCATGGGTTCTAAATGCTCTGTGGTGCATTTTCTGGCTTATTGTGAAGCTAAATAACTCCTATCTTAGCTCTCCTCTACTCCTTGCTCTAAACTTATGCATTGTCTGGCTGCAGGTTGAATACATAGAGAATACTGGATGACCAACTATGCAGAACCAGTGTGTTCTGCCACAGAGAGAGATTCTGATTCCCTCTGACCTGAGAGCGAAACTCGAGAGGTCCATGGGAATCAGAACCCTGAGGTGGCAAAACACACTGGTTGTGCATAGAGTTGCTCATTCTGTATTTTTTTATAGTGTATAGTACTGTGTGAAAAATGTGTTTTGTGAGTTCTTTTGCTTTCAAAATGAAACTATAGTGTATGGTAGAACGCTGTTCATAAATCCATGCCTGGAACAGCGTTGTTTTCAACTTTCGGTGCATCACGATCTTGTTGTGCTGCACCGGTATATCTGCACGTGCAGCACAACAAGATTGAACACATTCGCGTACGCGCATCGAGTGGCACACGGCAATGCGGAAGTGAGCATGCAAGGCAGAAAACAGTAAGCCTTTTTTTACAAAAACTTGTTCCTGTGTTCACAGAGTACTGCGTATGGTTGCCCATACACTATAAAGGGTGTGTATGAGCAAGCATACACGACTAAGACAGTTAGTTTGATCTTGAGGTTTCAGTAGTAACGGACCTCTCGAGCCACGCCTCGAGGTCCTGCTCACCATGGAAACTCTCGATCACAACTGCCTTGTTGTGTATGCTTGCTCATACACAATCCTCTATGACTCATGCAGTCTCTAGAGGTCCTAGAATGCTGTTCTACCACAGTAGGGTGGAACAACATTCCATGACCTTGGAACTCTGGTAGAACAGCATTTTGAAATGGATGGAATTCTATACAGAACAACATTCCACTATACACTGTATACTTGTATTCTTTACATGAGGTTAGCAAAAAGCTGATTGTCATACAAGTGATACATTTATTGTCTGCAGCTGTTACCTGCTGGCTTGACATAGGCTAGGTAATGAATGTTAGCATTTTCTTCCTTAGGTACAGAACAGAAGTATTTATTCACCCTGTAGCCAGTCGGATAATAAGGATTTGGATCCTGGTAGGCCCCAACCAGGATTTTCTCAAGTGGTGTTTTTTTTTTTTCCTTTTAATAGACTGTTACTCTTACTAGATGCTCTGTGGTGCATTTCCTGGCTTATTTTAATGCTACATAAATATTAGCTCTACTCTACCCCCTTGTTCTAAAATGGTGGTGTCTGGCTGTAGGGTGAATACATAATACTATTCTGTATGTGAGTTTAGCAAAATGCTGATATTCATCATAACTGATACATACATTGATTGCAGCCATCACCTGTCGTCTTAACATAGGCCAGGCTAATGTCAGCATTTTACTAAACTCACATACAGAACTGAAGTATGATTTTACCCTGTAGCCACCAGCCAGCCAGATATTAGAGGTCTGGGGGAGGCTAGGCCCAGAGAAGCCCTGGATTACTGTGGCTCATTTGTGGTTAACTGTAAAGCTCAAGAAGTCATCTGTCATCTCTCTATCACTCCTGGCTGTC
Organism: Neoceratodus forsteri; assembly: GCA_016271365.2. Taxonomy (NCBI): domain Eukaryota; kingdom Metazoa; phylum Chordata; order Ceratodontiformes; family Ceratodontidae; genus Neoceratodus; species Neoceratodus forsteri. The sequence continues at coordinate 125,843,273 of CM028136.1, read as the reverse complement.
AGGACAGTTACCATCCATGTGGCTCACAACGTACTAGTAATATATTCTTTACCGGAGGATAGCCAGGGTCAGTGTACTGACCACCATTTTACTCATGCAAATACAAGCCTTGCCCATTAGTTTTTTCATTTGACCCTTACTTTTTCTATCCAATGGCTCAATTATTCCATCAAGATAAATGTCTGAAATGAACCCTGAATATGTATCTAGGTGGACTAGCACTAGGATTTTACTGTGACTTGCCCAATGTTACACAGTATTTGGTTCTGGATGAAAACTTTATCCCTAGTTCACAAGCTGATGTACTTAAACCATGATTGCCTATCTTGCTTAAACTGTGACAGACCCCCTGTAGCTAGATCACAGGGCTGGACACAAAAAAAAAACCCTGTAGGAGCCAAGGATTTGTAGTACTTTGACTTAGTTGCAGAAAAAAATCTACACATAATACAGCACATAAGATTACTTCAGCATCCTAATCCACACACCTGTTTTGACCAATAAAGCAAATGTAGAAAAACAATCTATATACAACAATCAGCCAGAAATAAAAAAGGCATCAGGCATTTGCTCAGCTGCAGTTGGACTATGAGACTAGCTGTACAAAATGCAGGCAGCCACACAGGGTCTCAGACACAGATTTACAGGAGCCTGGCAAAATGGAGGAGTTCAGTCTTTGTTTCCCTTAACTTTTGCTGCAGACTGAAGTCTAGATGAGCAAAGATTGAAGCAGTCACACAGGATGAGCTCTAGAGCCCAATATTTTTGTATAAGGAAGAGGAGTTCACATTCTTATTTTTAGCCCCTTTTGCAGAGATTGCTGGACCATAACTAAAATTTCAGGCAGCCAGGAATGATGAGCTCTGTAGAGCTTAAAAAGACATTTTCACAAACTCTAAACTAGATTCACTGCAAAGAAGTGCAACACTATGCACCTAGGAAACAAAAACCCAGGTGAAAGTACACAATTGAGGGGGTACCAAGAACAAAAATGGAAAGGGATCTGTAGTCACACCAGGTGACCTAATGGTAGCCAAGCAATGTGAGAAGGCAGTAATGAGGGTTGGGGGAATACTGGAATGCATAGGGAGAGGCACCACCAGTATAAAACATCTGGAGGCCCCATCTCCGCAATAACATACAGTATGGAGGCAGTCCAGAGGAGAGTAACTAAAATGGTTCCCAAGGAATATGAATATACAAATGTGCCAGTAGAAACAGACCATACATTCTACTAGTCAAAAGTAAACTTCAGCACTGGCAGACATTTTCTAATTGAATATTCACAATGCTTGTATCCAGTTTGTGCACCCCCCCCCCACCCAGTTTCCACCATCCTGTTACTAGTACTGGGCAAGAACTTTGTAGTCAAATATCAAATTTAGTCCTCTCACAGTGCTCTTTCTCTAGCCAGTTTGGCACTTTAACCATTAAAATACCCCCTTTTTTTAAACTCATCCAGACACCCTCCCAGCAGCAAGCCCCCCACATAAACTGAACATGCTATAAAAATCAAAGGTTTGGTCAGCCACACCTCTTTAAACCATTACAATAAAAATTCCCCCTCCCCCACACTTGTCTAGACCCCCACCCCAGAAGCTGAAAGTGAACCCTGATGAACAAACTATAAAGAAATCAATTGGTCAGACACAGATTTTCTCCACTTTCCAATGCAGGCACTGCAGTAACTCGCACTTGTTCTCTCCCCAACCATCTCCGCCAAGAAGGAAATTCATTAATTCTGTAAACAGTAGGACACCTATGCACACCCCAACTGGGAACTCAGTAAGCTGCAACATAACCTCATAACCTTCAAAAAGCAAAACCCCTTACCTATTCCAACCCATATGAAGCAACCAGAATTTCAAAATATAAAACATTTATATGACAGCCATTTCTGGGTAGGGCATCTTAGCTCATTAAATCACTGGAAGATAATATTTATCAGATCTTAAAGATGACATGATTAGAGAAACATGGATGTATTCCAAGTTCTCACACTCCACCTTGTTATGGCCACCACATTTGGTCCAAGACCATGAGTCTGCACTACATAGCTGTAGAGGCAAACAGTAAGCTAGATGGTCTAGCAAGGAAGCAAAGAGATGCTTCATACAATGTCCATGTTGTACAAAAAAAAGATGCAAAATCAATTCACCCCTAACAGACCACTGGCTGCCCATACTTCAAGTATTTCCCAAATTAGATGATCAGGAGATGTGAGTGGGCAGAGGCTAAGTTTCAGATGTCCTATTAAACTGCTTGTTCTCCAAGTGTTCCTCCATGTTAAGGCCCGATTCCCTGCCTGGGTCAATAAATGTTTATCAGGTTCTCTTTTCATCAGATAATGAGATTTGGCCACAACAAAAAACAGTTGATTCCTTCGGCTCCCTTGAAGCACTGCAGGAGGGACGAGGATCTGCTTGTAAAGTTAATTTTAGTTCTGACCCACCCAATGCCCGGAAAGTTTAATGCCTACCACCACTCCACCCCCCCCAAAAAAAAAGAACACATATTCGAGGATTACAGTTTTTGGATTGATGTCACCCAGATTTCCACACCCCAAATTTGTTCTACCACCTCACTAAAAATAAACCTTTGCCCCTTTCTGACTGGAATAGCAGTCTGCACCTCCACTTCAGTCAGTGCTACTTAACATGACAATAATAAAATGAATCATTTACATCTCTATTAACCCCTTGTCTCATAAATCAGGGAGGACACGCTTAAAAAAATATATATATCATGTCAGGGTGCTGTAGGGAGTTAGAGTAAAATGCATTTTCTGAATACCAAGTCTCTCTGTAACTAATGGCTGACATTAGTTTATGCTTACTGTAAGTTACAATCCCAAGTTTGCAGCACCCTGGCCATGTCATGGCTCTTGATGCTGGCAGCTGCACCTGCTTGCTCGCCTATCACCTCAGTGGCCCCTCTCCCTCTCAGACCGGAATCACATCGGCTACCCCCTGGACCACCACACACCGACCAGACAAGACACCAGCACCACCTCACCTCTTGTCTGTCTGCTGCTGCTGGCGGCTCTTCTCTCTTCCCGGAGACCTGGATTCCTGACTGTCACCGACGCACCATAATGACACGACTCCAAATCGGGCCAGTAGAAGCCGAAAGGTTGCTTGCTGTTGCTTGCTTTGTTGACCGGTGCCCGTCCGTCGGGATCGCTCTCCTGTCATCATGGTTGTGGTCTCCTCGATCATCTTTCTCATCTCTCTCCTGTCCCTGACCCCAGCATGCCACCTCACAGCACCAAAATGCATGATTATGGCGCCGAATACATCCTCCCCCTGGCCAATCACAGTGCGGCAAATGACAGCAATGCTGCCAACCAACAGAACTTAAGCAGTCGGACTCACAGACAGAGTGTCACGCGATGATTGGGTGGGGGGGGGTTTGACAAGAAAAAGGCGCAAATTTTAAATAATGTGCCATGCCCGCTGCCAGAAAATTAAACGGGGGGGGACGAATCATGCCGGCAGCCGGCCATGGGGTCACTGACTTACTGCAACAGCACTGCAGCAGAAACATGAACAAGCACGTCACAGTGAGCAACAATTAAGGGGAAAAGTCAAGGCGAGGCAGCAGCACTGGAAAAGTATTGCTGGGGCTCAGCCCAGCTCAATTAATGATGGGGCCAATACTTGCAGGCCTTATAACCAGCGCCTATGGTGGCAGTGAGGATGAATCAGCAGGCAGCAGGAGAAGGCCCAGAAGAGTGGTGAGCTGGGGGGCAAGGGAAGAACAAAGAAATAAAAAAAGAAAGATTTTTCTCCTTTTTCTACCAACACCTGTTCCAATACAAAACAAACTAACTGAAACAAAATGAGAAAATCTTGTGGTTCCGTGGTCTAAAAGAACGTTTTGAAGCCATGATCAGGTCTGGATAAAACAAAGCGCATATACAGTAGACGATGGTGCTCCACCCTACCTGAAGGAGACAAAACTGACTCTACAATTCTTGCAAATGATGATGCAGCAGTAAACAAAGTATGTTCAAACTAAGGAGACAAAAAACTGGATACTGCAATAGGCATGGTTACACCCTTTTATCTACCCTCCTATCATAATTAATAATAAGTAAGGGGTCACTCACCTGGGTCCCAGTAGGCTTATCCTGAAGGGACGTTGGGCTGATGCCTGCTGCACCAGTAAAATAAAAATAGGAGAGGGGTAACAAAAGATTCATGCAGTAGTTATTTTGGAAGAACATAGGGCAGAGAAGAAAGGTTAAACATACACTAATGCTTATCTGATAGGTAGGGGATTGGCATCCTGTCAGACCTGCAAAAATAAAGGTAGAAATGTGTTACTATAGGATAAAACTGTGGTGGAAATAGAGTGGCTTAGGGGTACAAAGGGTGCATATGCATAAAAGTTAAAGAAAAGTTGTTTAATGAAAAGAAGTATAGCATCAAAGGTAAAAGTGAAATAAGAAGTAAAAATAGAAAAGAACAGGAAAACTGAGGGAAATGGAGAAAGTGAAAAAGACATAAAAAATAATGGCAGGAGAGTACATCAGTGGCAAGTGGCAGGTAAACTCTCTTTGTTCTCTGTGGTGCCTGTTTATAAACAATTTGTAGCCCTGGTCATTCAGTGGCCTACTTGGAGCCCCTTTAGGCAATTTTCCATTTCATGTCAGGTATCCCTGGCATCTGGTGGGTTTAGAAAAGGCTTCTCCCTCTTTTGACTGCTGACTGTTGGTTAATCGCATCCCCATTGTTTGTGACTGGAGGAAGAGCATGTAGAGCAGCAATTCTAATAGTGATTGATGATAAGACACCCAGCACATCTTTATCCCCCTACCCCTTCCTCAGTGCCAGCTATCAAATGGCTTGGATGGGGAGAGACCAGGAGGAGTTGGCATAAGTGGTAGACAGCTGTAAACATTAGGTTGCTCACACAGCAAATGTCAGACTCAAAGAGGGGAGCTAGATGTAGCATTCATCACTGCTCAGAAAGCTGCTGTTTTGGTTATGTGCAAATGATCTCAGCTGGAACAGGAGCTATTGGAAACCAGTTTTATGCCTTATACTGAGTGCCCAACAGGGACTGAATTAATAAAAATAAAAATCTGAGCCAACCCAGGGGTGTAGCGGGCTAAGCCACTGGCCACCTCACTCCCTGCTGCACAGCCACCTGGGTTTGGGAATTGACCAATGTTGCTTAGGAGCTAGTCAGAATAGATAGGATTGAGCATCACTAGTACAACTCTTCTTCCTCAAAGAGGGGGAAACACATGTCCTGCAGGCCAACTACCACCTAGAGAAAATCTGAGGTGCAGTAACATGGGACCACAAAGGAATGGGGGCCCCAGGCTCACATGCCACTTGTATCTCCATAGTGGGGGGGGGGCATGCACATTGCATCATTACATGGGCATGGGGCACAGGGCAAGAAAGGAGAAAAAAACTCCAATTGCAGCACAGTGACTATCCACTCCCTTGCAGACCTTGCAGTGACAACTGGGAACCTCCAGCCAGGACTTGTAGCAGAGGACCCTAGCAAGTGAGGTAAGCCCCAGGGATGTTGGGTGACAGAGCCAGGAGCTGGACCAGATGAGAGACAATCAGAGACACCAGGAGAGGAAAAAAAAGATAAAAAAATCTGTGGGATCCTGGATCTGGGGCAGTTGGCTCTCCGAGGGGAACAGGCAGCAAGTGCCTGTAGAGGGGTTATGAGATAACAGATGGACCAGACACAGAGCTTCAGGTTCAACTCACAATCTCTGTGTGATGTTTATTTAAAACACGGGATAACTTAAAGCAATGGCATATCCCTTCTTCAGTACATCTGTTTGCAGCAACAGACTATGCATGTCCTTTCCCTTCCCTTAGTCAGCTGATCTGTCTATTTAGTGAAAACCAGCTATTTTCTAGGTTGGTCTTGTGAATTTGGGTGATGGGGGGCTCAAAAAAGAAACACCCCAAAAACAAGCTAAAGACAAAGAAGGGTTACCTCAAAGGGCATTGGCAATAAAGGCAAGTTTCAAAGCAACACAGTATCACATATAACCCCATAATGCAAAGCATCATGGGATATATATGCAAATCACCATGACATTTTAGGCTGGTTCAGCTTAAAGCAGGAATGCATGGTGCCAAAGGGCCTCTCAAACAATCTGTAATTTACATACATTTTAAATAACACAACAGGGATTTTCTGATATATCTACCCTGTTAACTTACTTTTTATAGTGCAGTCCCCTAGTAACCTTTAACCTTTATCAAAAACACCTAGTGCCATGGAATTTTCAATATTTACAGATTTCATACACATCGGCCCTGATATTCAGAGTTGCGCATGTAGTGGCGCAGCACAACTGTGTTGCGCTGGTGAAACACAGGAATATATTCAAAAGAAATGAGCAATGGTGCATCTCCTCTGAATATATCAGGTAATGTGCACTGTGCAAATATGATGCGCTCGTGCATCCCCCCAGACAGGGCTAAATACCAGGAATGGGAACTGCACCAGCACAACAGAGTTATGCTATGCGCAAATTCCTGAAATTCAGCCAGCAGTATGCAAATGGGGCCATAATGTATGCAAGGCACAAATGGGGCCATTTGCATGTCATTTTTGCCCCATTTTCATGAGCTGTGCAGGGCAGAGCAGCGAAATACGCATGGCGCCCTGCACCACATATGGTGCTGCCAGAGGGGGTCTAGTGGCACCCCCCACCCTCCCTGCTGCCCCGATCACCATAGAAAATCCTTTTAAATCTTCCCTGGTAGTCTAGTGGTGCTCTGATCCCCATAAATGTACAACTCTGTACTTTCCTGGTAGTTTAGTGGTCGCCCCACCCCTCTCATAACCCTGATTGCCAGTCATACATTAAGTTCACCTCCCTGGTAGTCCAGTGGCACCCCCACCCACACAGGATCCCCAGCCCATCCAGCTCCCCCCCCATCATCAGCAGGCAGCAGCATACCCACTCGCATACCTCCACGGATGGCCGCCAACTGACAGCTACAGTTTGGACTGCAATCCCATTGGTCCACAGTGTGGACCAATGGGCTTGCAATACATACTGTAGTAGTCATTCACAAATATGTGCATGAAGTCATTCATTCACATATTTGTGAATAACTATAACAGTATGCACTGCAAGCCCATTGGTCACACTGTGGACCAATGGGATACAACCCATATAGTTGATCAGTCAGCGGGCAGCTGCAGAGGCATGCTGGTGGGCATGTTGCTCCCGGCTGATGATAGTAGGGAGCTGGGTGGGTCGGTTCTGTGTGGGTGGGGGTGGGGGTGCACTGACCACCAGGGAAGTGAATTTACCGTACGATCGGTAATAGGAGTTATGGGAGGAGTGGGGAGACCACTAGACTACCAGGGAATTATAAAGTTGTACATTTACAGGGATTGGAGCATCAAGAGAGGTGGGGGTACCACTAGACTACCAGGAATGTATGTTTATTTTAGTTTAGGAGATCAGGCTACGGGGAGGTAGGGGGTGCCACTAGACTACTAGGGAAGATTTAAAAAGTAATTCTACGGTGAGCATGGCTGTGGGGAAGAGAGGGGGTGCCACTAGATCACCAGGGCTGATATGGGTGCTTCTACACAGTGTACTGGATGGGTGGATGGCCACCCATGGCTGGCGACTGCTGTGTTGTACCTTGCAATACAGCAGCTCGGTTGTGGGTGGCCACCATTTGAGCCATGTTTTTTAGGCTCAGCTTTGGGCATCAGTATGCGGTGCATCCCAGGGTTGTGCAGGCATATGAGCTGCCCATCCCAGGCTAAATATTGGGATGTGCCGCATATGCATGGGAATTCCCCCGGTGGATGCACCACATATATTATCTTTGTGCCTCGGCACATCGGGAATTGTGCTGCTCAAGTCTCTCTGTTGAATATTGCCCCAGGGTGCATTTCTGGGGTTGTGCTAGTGCAACTCAGTTGCACCAGGTGCAACTCCTTTGAATAGCTTGCCCATAAAGTATATACATTAAGATATTTTATGACATAGTGTTATTGCATACTAAATCCAACAATGAGGAACAAAGGCTGTTGTTTTACATCAGCTTGGAGGTCACCACAATAACCTCCTTGTATGAGGACCTGAGAGGGAAAAGTAAAATTAAAGAGGAAACTATAGCATCACCAAGAAAGGGAAGGGGGCACCCATAGGTGGCCAACCTTATGGACTAGAAATTGAAAAGGATAGAAAGTAATAGAAGAACTGTTGCAGAAAATTTAAAAAAGGTCGGTCCTCAAAAGTGGCAGGATCTCTCTGTCACATATCCCCCACCATAAGAGGGAAGCAGTTATCTCAGACTGCTTACCACCTTTCTGTCCCAGGAAAGAATGGAGCAGGCTCCATGTCATTATAGCATTGCAATTTCTCAGAAGGACAATTACAGCTAATCAATTTTAGCTACAGTTGTGGCCAAAAATATTGGCGCCCTTGCAGTTTTTTCTAATAATGCACCATTCCTTCCAGAAAATTGTTGAAATTAAAAAATATTTTGGTATCCACGTGTGTATTTCTTTGGTTTGCAGTGGAATAAAATACAAAAAGCAGAAAAATTTACTAAGTCTTAGCTTATTCCACACAGAAATCCTTAAATGGCCCGGAGAAAATTATTGCCACCTTTTAGAAGTAGTTAGAAATAATTAGATTTCAAGCAGGTGATTCTCCTTCACTTTGGAATTGAACTCACCTGTGGTGAGTTGCAGGTGCCTGCAATATAAAAATCACTCATTCAATCAGTTTGAACAGAGAAAAGGACTCATTCTCCTGTTTTGTGTCACTGTGTGTACCGCAATGAGCATGGAGAAAAGAAAGACAGCCAGAGAATTGTCTGAGGAGGTCAGACAGAAGATTGTTGCCAAGCATGGACAATCTCAAGGCTACAAATCAATCTCCAGAGACCTTGATGTTCCTGTTTCCACTGTACGTAATGTTATCAGGATGTTTAAGGCCCATGGCACTGTAGCCAACCTTCCTGGACATGGCCGCAAGAGAAAACTTGATCGAAGATTGCAGTGCAGGATTGTTCAAATGGTGGAGAAAGCACCTAGATCAACTGCCAAACAGATTCAAGCTGACCTTCAGACACAAGGTACGATAGTTTCAACTTGCACCATCCGTTGCCAACTCAATGAAAGGGGGCTATATGGTAGGAGGCCCAGGAGGACCCCACTGCTGAGAGAGAGAGACATAAGAAAGCCCGACTGGGGCTTGCCAAAACACACCTGAACAAGCCAAAATCCTTCTGGGAGAATGTCCTGTGGACAGATGAGACCAAATTAGAGCTTTTGGTAAAGCACATCATCTCTATGTTTACAGAAAACAAAATGAAGCCTTCAAAGAAAAGAACACCTTCCCTACAGTCAAACATGGAGGAGGTTCAGTGATGTTTTGGGGTTGCTGTGCTGCCTCTGGCACTGGGTGCCTTGAACGTGTGCATGGCATCATGGAATCTGGAGATTACCAGGCCATTTTGGAGCGTGATGTTGAACCCAGTGTCAGAAAGCTGGGTCTCCATCGAAGGTCATGGGTCTTCCAGCAGGACAATGACCCCAAACACACTTCAAAAGCACCCAGGAATGGTTCAAGACAAGACGCTGGACTGTTCTGAAGTGGCGGCAATGAGTCCAGATCTAAATCCCATTGAAAACCTGTGGAGAGATCTGAAAACAGCAGTTGGGAGAAGGCACCCTTCAAATCTGGGAGAACTGGAGCAGTTTGCACAAGAAGAGTGGCCCAAACTGCCAGTAGAGAGGTGCAGGAAGTTCATCCATGGCTATAGGAAGCGGTTGATTGCAGTTATTTTGACCAAAGGCTGTGCTACCAAATATTAAGTCTAGGGTGTCAATAATTTTGTCAATGCCATTTCTTTTCATTTTCTGATTTAAAAGGATATATTAACTTCTGAATCAAAAACAAAGGTTCTGTAATATTAACAGAGAAATAAAGAATTGTGGAGACCAAATACTGTACTGTTGTTAATTTCAACTTATGTTTAGAGGAAATTGTGAGTTATTTGAAAAAAGTGCAAGGGCGCCAGTATTTTTGGCCACGACTGTACATCAAATTTAGTGATGCTACTTTTTAGCGATTGTATTTATCAGCAATTTTCAGCGAACTCAGATACCGAATTTACACTTGCATCTGGAAATTATGAGTAAGCCCAAAAGGTAGTCCATACAACGGTGAATGCCATAATCCCCGACCACCTGTACAAGGCATTCCATGAGACCCTTGTAACGCCATCTGCTGCCAGTAGCTACTCAGCCACCAATTAATGGCGCTAATTGACTCTGGTGATGCAGGGGGGGCTGTGCACCCCCCTGCACCCCACCTTGGGGGCTATGCCCCCCAGGCCTCCCATTTATAGAATTCTAACACCTCTTCGCACTTGGACATGGGCTAAGTAGCTGATTGTTTGTCGCTCTATTTTGCTGCCTCTGTAATTTATAATCACTGTATTTATGCATTCCCTATTACATGCCATATGCTATTATTATACTCGCTGAATTGTATTTGCCATAATTGCATCGCTATAATTGCATCACTGTAATGACATGCTACCTCTACAGCTCTGCACTATCTCCTTTTAGGGAAAGTCCATCATATTTCATTGACATCAATTGCTGCACCATATCTAGACATGAAATCAGCATTCACATGTTTTGTCACTGTCCTGTAGGACACTGTAAATCAATAGGGCTGAAAAGCAAAGTACCACAGCATTATACAGGAATATTTTTCTCTCATTTGATGCAAACAGCGAAGGGGGCTATGATCAGTTACAATCTTAAATTCAGCCCCCCACAAATAATTTTTTCAGAGATTCAATAGTGACTTCAGAGTTAAGCATTCTATCTCTATGGTAGTGTAACCCCCCTTTGGGGGGCTTACCTGAAGTCATCCCATTTCCTGCCACCTTGGGCATCTCCCGACATCCCTGGTTTCCCCCAGGCAGTCCCTGTGTTTGAAGCTCTGCTGGGCTCGTGGTGCACCAGCATGAGTGGCCAGCATTGAAAAATGCCACCGGCACGCGCACGTTCATGAGGAAACGTACTTACTGTTGTGACCACCGATTGTGGTCCAAATTAAAAGTTCCCAGTGCTGGACTAAGTTAGGAGGCACCAGGAATACAGGAAAACAGAGGGTTTTAAAATAAATGTTTAGGCAGATGCCTGAAGCACTGCCTCCAGGCACCAGATCAAGGGCAAAGGTCAGGGCAAGAGAAGCCCTCATGAATATTAATGAACTATGACTGTGTGTCTGGGGGCAGTATGTTTCAGGAGCTGTGGCTCAGTTCTGGGGCACATTTAAAATAAATAAATAAATAAATGTGTGCAGGAGAGAAGTACTGGGGCTATAAGATATAAGATACAGGGGAAAAAGTGTAAATATAATGTTTATTCTGGAGGCTCCAGAACACTTAACTTGGGACTGCTTGTAAAATGCATATTGGGACTATGCTTTAGCCACCATTGTGCAGCCCTGCAGCCAGTCAAAAGCCTGGACTTTTGACCAGAGATGTATGGGGATTAATACAGACTTATGGAGAAAAAAGGAGGAACATTTCTAAGTGCCAAAATGTGTACCAATTACGATACTGGAACTGTTCAGGACAGTTTTGGCAGTCAGTAAGATTTCTGGAACTCAGCCCCATATAAAAGGGGGTAACTGCTCAGGATGGTCAGATTTGTGAGATTTTCCCTGGAGTTCAGTGTGTGTAACTCTGGGGAACCGGCCAGCTCTCAGAGGTTAGGCCTGGTAGGCCTAGACTTTTTCAGCCATTTGGTCCATGGGTCCAAATTGTTCCTGCCTGTGCAGCTGCTGCTGCAGCGGCAGGGGGTCTGTTACAGAAGCCTACAAGTAAAGGATCAGCCTGCATCCTGCCTGGGAGGACCAGAAAAGGACAAGCCCTACATATGTTTGCTTAGTTTGCTGAAGTGTTTGTGCGCCGGACCAGTTTTAGGCATTCGTTATGCATGTTTCAGCCAGTGTTTAAATTGCTCCTACATCCAAAAGACCAGCATTTTGATGAGGACCATAGGAGAATTTTCCTCCTGCTCATGAAACCATCTGCACCAGGTCTCATTTCATTGGATCATCGTCTTGGTCTGGTTAGTGTGAATACAGACAGGATAGCTCCCTGCAACAAAGCTGCAATCATTTGTGTGTGCCATCTAATTTGCTTGTCTGGGTTTGTTTGCAATAGACTGAGTCATCCGGCTCTGGATTAAAAATATTTGGGTTTGAGTGCATGCTAATTGTTTCCTTCTCTAAGTGCCCCAACATCAGCTGCAATGCCGGCCTACCTCGGGCAAAGTTTCAGGCTAGCCTGTTCTCCAACTGGGTACCCAGGGTTGTGGGACTGTGTCAAAGGGACTCACTGTGCATGCTTTATCAGCCTGAATTTATTCAGAATTGCAAATCACTTGCTAGATTTATGCCCCACCCATGTTCACATCCCCCTGAATAAATCCGATTGTTGGTTTTCTTACGTTTTAATCTGGCTAGTGTGTACTTTCTGGGTGGGGATACAGTACTGTTATTGCATTGTTGCATTATTGGTCTTATTTTGCAGGGGGTCTCCAGGGCAGCTGCAGAAGATCCAGCCCTGATGGTAATTGCAAGGAGTGTGAGCATATTCTTATGTCATATGGTATATGTGAGTGTTCTCTTGCTATACTGTTTAGGCCACTAGAGGGGTTGGTGGGGGTTATAGCATCCCAGAGGGCTATACCAACAGCAGTTACGCTAACCCAAGACCATACCTCCAGGTGGAGGCACCTGTTCACCGAGCTCAGACCCCTCAACCTGTGCATGGTCATGCAGGCAGGGGTAGTAGCCCATAGGATGGCGCCACCTAGGGGTTACAGTAGCATATCTTCTGTCCATCTCATGTAGCTTCCTGCTGATAAACATGATCGGATATTCTTCTCCATCTATTTTCTGAGATAAGACTGCCCCAATACCATTCTCCGTTATCTCGGTTTGAACCTCAAACACTTGGTTGAAGTCAGGGCTTTTCAATACAGGAGCTGTACATAGAATGGCCTTGATATTCCTAAAAGCCTCATCACAAATAGTGGTCCACTGAACCTTACTTGGGCACCTATTTTTAGTGAGATCAGTCAAAGGACTGGCAATGGCTGATAAATTAGGAATATATGTCTGTTAACAACCAGCTAGGCCTAAGAAAGATCTCACATGTTTTTTTGTGGTAGGTATTGGGCTCTTTGCTACTGCTGTAACCTTCTCTACCTCGGGCTTCACTTGTCTGTTGCCTAAAATGAACCCTAGGTATCTTGTCTCAGTCTTTGCTAGGGCACGCTTAGCAGGATTAATGGTCACTCCTGACTCCTTTATGGCTTGTAATACCTGGGACAAGTGTCTAACATGGGATTCCCAGACAGGGCTGAATATAACCACATCATCCAAATAAGCCACACAGTGCTCAGAGTGTGGTCTTAGTACATGGTCCATAAAATGCTGAAAAGTGGCTGGAGCCCCATATAGTCTGACTGGCATTGTGACAAAATGGTATAAACTGATTTGGGTGCTAAATGCAGTTTTATCTAGTGAATCAGGTGACAAGGGGATTTGCCAATATTATTTATGTATTTATTTATTTATTAATTAAAGAGATTAACCAGATAAGCATACTGAGCGGGAAACCACTCATTTCCAGATGCGACCTGGAGTTACATTACATTAAATTACTAAGTTACATGGGTACATAGGCAGTGGTGGCATGAAAAACAGGTACATAATGGTACAGACAACAGGTACAGCAGACACAGTAAGGGGCGAGACAACAGGTCCAGAGGTGTTACAGGCAGGACTTAAGCATATGTTGTTTAGTTGCAAGGTTATCGCCGAGTGCAAGAAAAAAACATTGGGGTCTGTGACCATAGACATTACATATAGTGACCATGGGGAAAGAGGACAAAAGAGAAACAGGGGCAGCACAAGAAATAATACAGTTGTTTGGTAAGTGCCCCTTTAAGTCACATTTTGCTGCTTTATTATAACAGATCCCTTAGTAAGGTCAAGGATGGAGATGTACTGTGCATTGCCTAGCCTGTCAATAATGTCATCTATTCTGGCCATTGGATAGCCATCAAATAGTGAGTGATTCATTGTTAAGCTTTATAAAATCTAGGCATAGACATATACCACCCTTTTTCTTGTCCACTGTGACCATGGATGAAGACCATGCACTCTTTGAGGGCACAATTATGACTAACTGCTCCATTTTTTTGACTTCGTGAATCACTTCATTCCTCACCTTCATGGGCAATTTGTAGGATTTGTGGTGTATGGGCTTGTCTTGCAGTGCAGTTATAGTTTGCACAGTTCCTTTGGTCCTCCCAGGGATGTTTATGAATATGGGCTCAAATTCTTCTAATACCCCCTTCAAATCTTTCTGTTGCTGAGGCTTCAATTCAGAGTTTATCTGGATTTCCCCCAACTGTCCTGACTGCTCTAACCTTTTATAGGCAGCCTCCAGCTCTGACTTCCTAACTTCAGGATGGATATAAAAGGAATGGTTAGGCTTCTCATGCCATTTCTTAAGGAGGTTGACATGGTAAATGTTCTGGGGGGGGCACTTTCCTGGCATGCTAAGCACGTAGTTCACTGCTCCTGTTTGCCTCACAATGGTGAAGGGGGCCCTGGCATTTCATGAGTAGTTTGTTCTCTGTGGAGGGAATGAGTAATAACAGTTTGTCCCCCAACTGAAATGTTTTAGTCTTCAAACCCTGGTCGTATCTTTCTTTCTGCAAGTCTTGCTTCTGTTCTAAGCTCTGGTTTGCCAAGTTGACATACCTCACTAGGCATTTGCATAACTGAGTCATGTACTCTACGACATTAAGATGTCCCACCTCCTTCTCTTCTTTCCTTTGTTCTTTAACCACATCCAGTGGCTCCCTTGGATTCCTCCCATACAGTAATGAGAAAGGAGAGAAACCAGTGGATGCATGAGAGATTTCTCTGTAAGCGAAGAGTAAATAGAGGAGGTACCTATCCCAATCTCTACCCTGTTCTTCTACATACTTCCTCAACTTTCTCTTTAATGTCTGATTAAACCTCTCTATGAGGTTGTCATTCTGTGGGTGTTATGGGGAAGTAAGCACTGCTATCACACTTAGCAGAAGGTACAATTCTTTTAGCAGGTGTGCATTAAAATTATTCCCCTGATCAGTAAATATTTCCTGGGGGATTCCCATGTGGATAAATACCTTTGCCAGCTCCTCTGCTTTCCTTGTGGTGGTGACAGTTCTCATGGGGATAGCTTCTGGGAAGTAACTAGTATAATCACATATGACCAGTACAAATTTGTTACCCTTGGAGCTCTTTTCCAGGAGACCCACTGCATCCATGGCTATCCTGTCAAAGGGATTAGTCACACTGGGGATGGGTTGTTGTGGTACTTTATCCCTTTTTCCTGCCTGAGCTACCTTCTGACACTTGACACATGCTTTATAATACTTAGTTATGTTCTTGTGGATAGAGGGCCAATAAAACCTGAGTAATATCCTATTCAGAGTACTATCTCTGCCTTCATGGCCTGCTAAAGGGATGTCATGCGCCAGATACATGATTTGGGAGTGGAATTATTCTGGAACCATTAGTTAGTCTACTACCTTTCCAGTTCTGGGTTTAGTGCATTCTCTGTACAGTATTCCCTGTTTTACAACAAACTGAGAGGCACTTTTTTTCTGCTCCCTTCCCCACCTGTGGAAAAAAAAGGTTAAGTGAAGGGTCTGCTTTTTGCTCATGCTGCATATCACATTTAAAAGTGTGTCCCAAGTCTGGCTGTACACCAGCATGATTATCAATCCAGTCCTTCTTTAGTGTGCTCTTCTCTGCCGTAGTTTTACAGTCCTTGCCAGGAAACTCAACAACATCATCATCAAATGGGAACACAGATGGTAAATGTCCCTGCTCCACTTGAGCTCTGGTGGTTACGGAAACTACAGCAGAGTCCTGGGTGGCATGACAATGTATAAATGAAGCAAAGTCTGGGTGGTCATGCCCAATAACAACTGGCACAGGTAGGTGAGGTACCAACCCCACTTTTACCTCATGTGTCTTTTCTTGAACAGTCATTTGTATGGTGGCTGCAGGGTAGCAATGGGTATCACCGTGCACACAAATGACTGCTGCATCGGGCCCTTTAGTATTCCCAGTCACCTGATCTGCTCACACAAGAGTCTGATGTCTCTCTGAATCAATCACTCCCATTATCTGCTGTGATCCAGTCTGCACAGTAGCCATAAAGTGACCCCATTTCGCAAAAGCTAGGTGAGCTGTCTCTTTCTTTATAATAGGACAATTTCTTACATAATGTCCCTTCTTTTGGCACCCATGACATACAATCTCTGTTATAGGAATTCACCCCCTCTCTCTCCTCTCCAGTCTTGTTTCACTAAGGCTGGATTTGACAGTTTAAGTAAAAGGGTTCCTTACCAGATTGCTAGTGGTTGGAGCTGCTGATGTCCCTTGGAACCCTTTGGATCTGGATGGTCAGGATGCCAGGAAGTCTTCTGCCAATGGGGTGGTTTTCTCAGTGGAATCAAGCTTATGATCTGGAAACCAAAGTTGTACATCCTGGGATAAACTTTAATAAACTGTTTAATAATTACAACCTCCATAAGTTGATCCTTGCTCTTGTTATCTGGTTGCAACCATTTGTAGCAGAGCTCCTTGAGATGGGCATAAGTCTCTCAGAGAGGGGTATCAAATGACTGCATTTTAAGGAACCTAAACTTCTGATGATAGGTTTCAGTGTGTATGTCATAGTGCCTGAGGATCCCCTGCTTCACACAGTCATAGTCCTCTGTCTCTCTGGAGTCCATATGGCTATAAACCAACTGGGCACTGCCTGTCAGGTGCGGTGCCAGTCAATCAACCCACTGTTCCGTTGGCCATGTGCATGTTCGAACAATCCTCTCAAAAGTTGTGAGGTATGCTATAATGTCATCACTGATCAATAGTTAGGACAGTTTAATGTCTTTGGGGTTACTGTTTTTTCCGACCCCAGTTGCATGGTAGACAGCAAGGTTCTATATCCCAACTTCTATAATAATGTTGATATTCCTTCAGTTGTTCATCTACTGGAGCAAGATTCTTTGTCACCTACCATGCATTTATAGACCACTGTCAGATTACAACACCCTTTGCTTTTAAATTTTTACACCTGAAGCATTGTGTACTTCAATATATGTGTACTCCACCTTGATTGGACTTAGGGGGCTTGGCTCTAACAGGCCTTATATCGCTTTCTATGCAGCCTCACTCTGTTTCTGGCATGTACATTACTTTCCAACCCTTGGACCCCTCCACACCCTCTCCTAATTGTTCCTCTTGGTCCAATGCCTTAGGACTGGACATGAGTGAAGAACAGTGGCATCAGCTCTGGGTTGATTTGTACAGATTTAATGCGCAGGATTGCTTCAGACTGCAACAGTTTACAATTCTATACAATCTCTTTTATGCTCTGCAGAAATGTTTTCAAATGGATAAATCTAATACTGATCTTTGTATCAGATGTTGACAAGAGGTTTTCATGCTATGTCATATTTGATGGTCTTGTGAAAAGGCTCAATTTTTGTGGTTTGAGATTCAGACCACATTAGATCCATTTTTGGGGCTCCAAGATGCCTTTAACCCTAAGGTCTGCCTGCTTGGTCTGTATGAATCAGTGTTCAGACCCCCAAAATGATACATTTCTTTGATAGCATCAGTCGCTAAACTTATTATTCTACAGCATTGAACTGATGAAGGCCCTCTGTCCTATTCAGAATGGCAATGAGAAATTTTGTTTACTCTTAATGTTGAACATTCTACAGCAATTTTACACTATGAATATTCTTTTTTCCATAAAAAAAATGAAGCCTTGCTAAACTTGCTGACAACTTAAGGTTATGATGTCTTTCTCCTCTTTTTGCTGTTGTACTGTTATCCTATTCTGTCGCTCTGGTAGACCCCCTTATTATTCTGTTATTGTTATGTTTTTATTTGGATGGCTGCACTTTTGGGCAGTTATATGGTTCTTTTTTACATGCCTCTCTTGGGATCCACCAATGTTTGCTATATGAATAATTTATTAATTGTAGATGTAGTTCACGGGGTTAGGGGTGGGAGGGAGATGTTATTTGTATTCTTCCCCTTACAGAAATAATTGTATGAAATGTTTTCATGCTGCACACGTAAAACTACCCAAGTGATATGTGCTGCAAGTATGATTTAAATATTAAATTGGAACTGATTGCATGCATATGGCATGCGTGCAGCAAGGAAGTGTGGAAACCATGATTTTTATGTTAAATTGGGAAAGACTGCATGCATGTGGCATGTGTACAAAAAAGCAAGTGGTCACTGATAACTGCACACATAAAAATGAAGTGACTTGCTCAGTATCACACCATACACAAGTGGAAGTTGATGAGATTCAAACCCAGATCTTCATGCCTCCAAGTCTCCTGGCTAGCAGGTCAGTGCCTTTAACCACTAAGCCATACTGTCTACACACTGTCTTGTACTTAAATACATACTGTATCTGAATATATCTGCATGCATGCAGCATGCTTCTAGCCAGTGTATGCTTTTCAGTTTTCTTCTCTTCCCTCATCTCATTTTCACAGTTGAACTGTAGCACACATACCAATTGAAATGCATGTTTTTCCCACCCCCAATACACAAACTTACCCACAAAACTACTTAATTACTTCTGTCTGGCCTATACTCCTACTATTTTTTCTCCATAGTTTTGAATGCTTACACGCATACAGACTTTAAGGTGCAAACACAAATGTAGCAATAACTTGACACACCCACCCACCCACATGGCAAGTCACCCCCCATGCACACACTTTGTAGTGGGTATGGCCATGCTGCTACAGATGACCCACCAAGTATAGATAGAAGTAAAAAGTCTCATACTTGAGTACTAGGGAGTCAGAGGCAGAAGTCTTTATGAGATGAAATCCATGGGTCAGAGTGCTGGGGGCATACCCTCTTGAAATGAATTGAGTTTTTTTCTATTACTATTTTATACATTATGATGGTGAGTTGAAGACTAATGAAGGCCACCGTTCTACTAACAAGGCCCTTGTTAGTCGAGCGGTGGCCTTCATTAATCTCCAACTCCCCATCAATAATGTATAAAATAGTAATAAAAAATATCCCCATTCATTTCAATGGTGCACACCACTGCAGTCTCCTTTGCCCTTTGTCATAATGTGCCTGAGCAAGGGGACATGGAGGTCCACTTCACGGAGGGGGGGCATAAGCCTGACAATAGTGGGACTCCAACAGTCTGTGCATACCATACTGCTTAACTGTCCATGAATGCAAGGGACTGCTCTAGAATGTCTGTAACATCTCTAAAAGGTACAACTTATTTGGTTTGAGTGATATGTGATATGCAAATCAAGAACACATTTAAATATATATAACATTCATCTGTATATACCCCAGAGCAGTGCATCAGATTTGGGCTTAAACCCACCCAGTTACTAACCAATTTTTTTCCTTGCTGAAGTTCACCCCCCCCCAAAAAAAAGAACTTGGTCCCAATTTTTCTCCCTGACTCCATTCCCTTCAATACCAATCCCCTATAGGTCATGAAGCCACCCAAAGGTGAGGAAGCATGAAAAACACATCACTATTTCAGTCCTTCCTCCTTTCCTAGTCTTCCTGTAAAAAAATATTTACTTTTACTTACCCGGCCATATGGCCAGAACCTACAGCCTGGCAGAGTGTGCAACCAGCCCAGTTTTTAGTCTGCTCCCCCTTTCTCCTTCACTAGAAGCTGGATGCTAGAACCAACCATCACAAGTCCCCAACATTGTCTGAGACCAAGTCACCTCGCCATACAAATCCACCCAACCTAAGTTTCTTCCTTCTTGCTTGGTTGCTGCTGTGGCTGCTGCCACACTGCACTGATCAAGGCCTATTGAGGCCACCCACACCACTGTCACCACTGCTGCTAAGCCTAGCTTGCTGCCATGGGGGTCTGTGCTGGTTTTCTTGTAAGGCAAGCCTAGTAGAGTAAGAAGGAAGCCTAGTCTTGAGTTAGCTTCAAGCTCATCCTCTGCCCCTTCAGATACCAGGGAAGATGGAGACTCACTAAGAGTAGAACAACAAAAATATGCTGCCACAACACTGCTATTGAGAGTTCAGTGCTCACTGACTCCTCCAAGCTGTAGTGTTCAGCCTGTCTACTCTGTGGTTGTAAAGACAGTGTTGCACTTGCAAAGCTCATGCACTCTTTCTTGGCTAAAGCTCATCAACATCACGTGTGATTGTGCTGTCGCTAATAGGTGGACACAGTGGACAACACAGTATACACACAGTCAAGTCTGGGGAGTACCTGCAGGGTGAGCATTCACAGGACAGGTGGGCACTTATTGCACAAAAGATTAAATCCAAATTTAAAGCCATTACTGACCCACCATAAGAACAACCTAGGCAGAAATACGGGGGGGGGGGTGGCAACTGCGCCCCTCTGCACTACCTAAATGGAACCCCTGCTTAATGGTAGAAATTCATTCTCAGGTGCTAATACAATGGTTTCCATTGTGTTCTGAGGTACCATATCTCCATGTTTCATGATGTGTCCTGATCATCATGTGGGTTAATATCCCTCATTGTCCCTCATTTTGAGTGTCCATGTCCCTCATTTCAGTGACAAAATGTGAGATATGGTGCATGCTTCCATGGCCCTACTCAGCACAAAGAGTGCTGAGCATGGCCATAGTGTATATGATCAGTACAGAATGACAAAGGGAAAGTAAGTGAGATAAAACAGTCATGGAGAAACACATTTGTAGCACTAAATATGCATATGTGATTTGCATGGTCCAAAACAAAAAGGATACAGTATGCTTCACAGCACAGAGGACCCCCTTTGTACATCTGGAATGGGGGATGTTGACTGGCTATATCCTAGGCATGTAATGCAATAAGCAAACAATACTTTACAGCTTAATGGGGATTTAATGACAAAAATCAAAAACCATTAAACAACTTGCAAAAGGATCAGAATTAATGAGTTTACCTAATTTTTATGGGAATTCAAATAAAAATGTATTTTAATGACTAATTGCTAGCAGTAGTATAAGAACTAGAAACTGATGTATTTTTTTAGATGAGATTTGCACTAAATTAGCTGCTTCACACATGGCAAACATGTGGCATGTGAATCTGATCTAATGTTTAAATGATATTCTCACTAGCTTAACTGCTGCACTCATGTCAAGCTTACAACACTAGAACCTAATGTAATGTTTAGAAGACGTTCACACCAGCTTATCTGCTGCACACATGTCAAGCTTGCAGCATGCAAACATGGGGCCTGATTCTAGAAGGGTGGCACAAGTTGTCACCGAACACAACTTGCGCCACCCGCAACTGAGACATTGACCCTGCACCCTATTCTAGAAGGGAAGGGTCACCGCAGCAAAGTCCTGTGACTTGTGACGTGTGGCCAGGTATGCCGAACAGAGGGCTTACCTGACAAGCATGTCGCAACCTGCTGTTGCAGGTCACAAGTGCACCCCTCTGCCCAGCAAGCTACAGGTCACCTTGCAGGTTGCCCACCCCCTTCCCCCAAGCCTCCAGTATGTGCCACGCAGGTTATAGCCACACCATCTAGCCCCAAAATCTCATAAAAAGTGTCCCACAGAGCTGCCCCACACCCCCAGCCCCAAACCCCATTGTAAAATGTCCATGGCTTGCGCTATCATCCCCACCCATGCCCCGACCCCCAAGTCACCGCCCGCAAATGCAGCAAATAACCCGAGAAACCCTGGTAGTCTAGTGGCCCTCCACCCAGCCATGTCAGCCCACCCAACACCCCCCAGCCATCCCCAGTCAGTGACTGGCACAGTCCACCTCTCACCTCCACGGCCAGCCTCCGACTGAGTTATGTAGGAGTGCTACTGGAAAGACGCACTCAGATATTAATTTCTGAGCATGCCTTTCCAGTAGTGCTCCTACATAACTCAGTCGGCAGCTAGCCGTGGAAGTGAGAGGTGGGCTGCACCAGTCGCGGCTGGGGAAGGTGGGGGTGGGTCCTGGTTGGGTTGGCATGGTTGGGTGGGGAGCCACTAGACTACCAGGGCTTCTCAGGTTATTTGCCGTTTTTGTGGCTGGTGACTTGGGGGACAGGGCACAGGTAGGGGATAACAGCACTGCCCTGCTGGGCATTTTACAATAGGGGATTCAGGGGCTGGGGGTGTGTGCAGCTCTGCAGGGCAGGAATTACACAGGGAGTCGGGGCCGGGGGGGGCAGCCCTGCAGGGCACTTCCTGTACAGGGGCGTGTACAGTAGGGGGATGGGGTGAGATCATTCCCCCATGTATAGAGCTGGTTCTGTGTGGTGCCCATTGGGGAAACAATGGGGGCAGTCAGGGCATGGGCGGGGCACATGGACCGGATTCTCCAGAACCCTTGGAGGACGTATGGAACTTACACCAGCTAATTGCAGGTGTAACTTATGATGCCGGTTCTCCTCCGGGGGTTATTCTAGAATACCAACATTGGGGTCTTTGTTGCTGCCCTTCTGCAATGGGGCGCAATGCTGCTGTAAACCGCCTAGCAACATGTCACAGGGGGTTTATGGTGCAACTGCCGGCATAACTGCTGTTCATCGCAAGCAGCCTGCAACATGTTGCAGGCCACTTTGAGAACAGAGCAAGTCGCAACTGCTGGCGTAAGTTGCTACTTGCACCATTCGACCTGATGCAAGTGCTGTTACGCCAGGTGTAACTGTTCTAGAATCTGGCCCCTGATTTTCTTTTTAGACCTGGTTTGCATACGTTCCCTTAATGTATGTGAACCACATTGCACAATTAAGCATGTAGCGTGCATTCTGTATGTACACAGCACATCCATATTTCTGTAAGGGTCTATTTTATTTTTTACTTCTGTATATTTCATATTTTTGGGATTGTACTTGAGTTCTGTGTTTTCAGGCTTTGTTGTTCTTGTTTTTGTTTTTCTATTTGTATATGAAAATCTCCTAATAATGTATATTCAATCTAAAATAAATATCTGGCAGGTTTAGATCTCCTGTTGCTACCAACTCTCCATTGCTGCACCCTTTCCTTGTTCTGCCCCTAGCTCTTTATCTCTCTCTTCCCCCAGTCTGGAGGTCTATAGATCACCCCTAGCTGTAGATTCTGCCCTGGGGATGCTGTGAGCTGAACCCACGTTGATTCTGTTTCCCCATTACTACCCCTAATGTTTCAGTTCTCCACTGCCTCTATGCCTTCCTTGACACATAGGGTTATGCCTACTCCTTTACCTTTTCCTCTATCATGTTTGATATCCAGTGAAAAGGGTGACTGAAATTGAGCAACTCAAATGTGATGGACTTAATCTCAGTGCCTGTGTTGTGGGCTATCCTGAAAGGGTAGTGACATGCGAAAAGGAAGCTGATGAGGGTGACTGGAACCACACCGCGGGGGATGGAAGAGGAGGAAATATATGTGGGAGGCAGTGCAGTGGAAGGCTGCCAAGCTGGCCATGTGGCATGGTGGTGAGGGTGGCTGACTGCAGTTGGGAGGATACAGGCTTCGGGTCTGGGGAGGCATGAGAGTTTTTGCAGTCGAGGCAGTTTTCAGGTTTTTTTACAAGTTTACAAGTCCCCCCTCCCTGACATGCACCCTCCTGGAGTTGAGAATCTTTAGTTAGGTGAGTGTGGAGGGTGCTGCCCCCTGCATAAATAGAAATCCATGTCACAGCAGATGTTTTTGCCGCGAGTATACATCACCAGTTTTATTTTCATTGATGAACACTAGTACTAACGGTGATCGCCACTTAGTGTTCGCTGCTTAGTGATTGCCCTATGACATAGAACCATTGCAATTGCAATTCAACTAATTGTTGTAGTTTGTTACTCCACCTCTGTGAGAGTTGTGAGGGTCTATCACAGAGGTGATCTCTCAGAGGTGGAGAGGTGGAGTAATAAACTGCAACAATTAGTTGAATTGCATTTGTCATCTGTTTGGTGTGGAGAACTTTCTTTTGGAGCTTATGAATTGCGGGCTTGCTACCCTGCATCAGCGCACTGCCTCTATCATTGAGCACAGGTACCACACTGTTCATTGGAATGTTGGAACTGACATAGAACCATGATGTCTGAAAATGATGTAGCTTGGGACTGTTAGATTCAACCTCTGTGGGCCAAGTTTCTGTGATGTTTTATAGGTTCATATCAGTGTCTGTTACCATTGCCTGAAGCTCACTAATTATTTTATTTCTCAGACTCCTGACATCAAGGCAGATGCCACTCCATTTTCTCCTGTTCCCCTCTTGCTTTTTTCTGTTCCTTCTCCCTTATTCTTCCCTAGTTCCCTTATTTATTTATTTTGTTTTGCTGAATATAGACTTTGTCAACTCTCACTTATTAGCCTCTTCCTAAACCTAATTTGGACTTCAATCTTTCTGTTACCCACCTTGCTCCTACTAATCCCCTGTTCGCAAGAACCCTAGCTAGGTTTCCTACCTACTCTCCCTTCTCAGTGGTTCTCCTAGCCTGTTTCTCCCCCCCCCCAGTCAGTTTAAATGTCCAAAATATATGTGGAACTTCTGCCACAGAGCACTGGCCCCCTTTCTTGTCAGGTGAAAACCATCTCCCTTAAAGGGCCTCCTGTCTCAGAAACAGCAACAGTTCCCTACATAGTGGTATCCCCCTCCTGACAACATCTCTTCAACCACCAATTAAACTCCTCTGTCTCATCCTTCCCTACTCTGTCATTCCCATTCCCTCTATTCTACACAGGGAGGACTTCAGAAAAAGTCAGGGAAGCTGATTGCACTTTCAATATGTCCCTCAGTCTCTTAAAGTTTGTATCACTGCCTCCACAGGCTGGTTTACCAGATCATTGGTACCCAAGTGTACCAACATCCCCAGCTCCACTTCCCCCTTCTCTACCATTCTCCCTATCTTATCAAAACCCTGGATGTCTGATGTACCAGAAAGGCATCTGAAAATGTCCCTCCCTTTCCCTCCCTTCCCTTTATCCTCTGTACTCCTCTAATTACTGAGTCTCCAATCACTAAGACTCTCCTTGCTAAATTCCTCTTATAAGTCCCCAACCCCACCCCAGTGTCACTAAGTCTTCTAGCCCATTTCCCTGACTGACTCAGAGTCCCCTTGAATGGAGTCAGGTAGAGTGCCTGAGTCTCATCCAGGTGTGCAAACCAATTTGCTATCTGGGTGGTGTGAGATTGGCTGAACACCTTGTGTCAGCCTCTGCCAATCTTCTCCCTCCTGTTACCCACCACCCTCCAGACCCACAGGCCAGTGGGTCTCTGAAAAAGTGGGGTAGACCCCATCTGAGCCAGTGTTGCAAATGATGCTGTATATCTCATCTCTTGTTGCTACCAGCTGAGCATGGAGCTCTGCAAAGGTTCTGAGGTGGGGTAGTGCCCCCTCCTCCAGAGTATAACCCTAGAGAACAGTGCCCCACAGTCCCCACAATAGAATACCTCCCCTCTGTACCTCATCACCATACAGGTCCAATGACAACCCTAGACAGTTGCTAATAACTTGCTTTCCTCTATCTGCCTAGCACCCTTAGACTAGAACTAAAAAAACTATCTTATACATGGAGTGCTGTTATGTATAGAGTACATCCTACATCTCCCTTACTTACTCCTTTAACCTTGCTTACTCACTTAAGATATGCATAAATATACGAAAAATGCCTATTTTTCTTGTATCAGATCTTGCTATCTTACTATTATTCACACAGCACAGCATTGCATTCTGGAGATGCTGCATCACATTTCCAGTGGGGTCCTGCATGTGCTTAGGACAGCTGAACCCCTCTCAGTACCAGTGGTACTTTGATTTATTATGCTTCATTATAAGGTACAGTACATTACCGAAGGGAAGATTATGGATAGCATGCTTTTGGTAGAGGAGCAAGTTTCTCCATGTTTGAAGTCATCTATTTTGTGCAATTCTGGGAAATGTGTTTATCCATTATAGTGCTATATTGCCCAGGGCTGGATAGATGGAACAAAGTGATGGCAGGGGGTACCCTTACATTCTCCACTTCAAACTCAACCTAGTCATCCATGCCTTTAGGCCTATTATAAGCAGAATTCCCTTGAAAGTGTGCATGCTTTAGACACCACTGCAATCAGTAGAGGAAAAGGAATCCAAATGCATCACATTTGAACTCCTGATGTAAATATCTTAGGCATAGTGTTTCAAAAAAAAATGCAGACACATTTTTTTTTTTCCTTTTTATGTTTGCTTGCACGCATGTGCAAGAAACATCATGCCATCATCGGAGATTCGGGTGTGTCACCTCCTCCTCCAATTCAGGCAGTGTGCTGGCGCGGCCTGTAAGTCATGCATTTTGGAGCCGTCTATGACACGCCCAAATGCAGTGGCACAGTTGAAAGGGGAGCTACGCTTGAGTGAGCAGCGATAAGAAGCTGCTCACGGCAGCTCCCCAGCCGCAGACGCCTCGCATGTAGCATATAGCTGACGGGTGCTCCAATCCCCGCCAGCTGAGCTGCATGTGCCCCTCCTCCCCAGTAGTTGATGCCACGCTGGGAGCCCACCCCAGTGGAAATCAGTCATGCTGCCGACAGAAGTCTAATCCCCTGCCCGGCTGAACGCCCAAAGTCCTTGTGCCATGCTGGGAGCCCACCCCAGCGTGCAAACGGTCCCACAATGTCTTTTTTTTTTTTTACCTGTAAGAAAAAACGGTCCAGCGTGCGTCTCCGACCCTCCCACAACCCGCACCCACCCACTGCGCACCCAGCTTCCCCACACCCTCTACCCCATACTTGCCTCTGGACCCGGTGCGACGATCTTCGGTGGACCTGGAACACGCCTGCACTCTTCAAAGCCGACCGCGAACTGAGGAAATGCCGTAAGCTGTATAATGGGCTAGATAGGGGTTTCAACTTTATTGCATATCTCAGCCATTTTTGGAATTTTACTAATTTTCAACATGGGTTTTGGGACCGTTCTCATGAATGATGTCACTGTCGAGGCATTGGGGCCCGGCGGGTGATTTCGCGCAGTGACCGCGCAGTGACTGCAAAATCACCCTTCAGGCCTGAATACCACCATGACAGTGACATCATTCATGAGAAGGGGCCCAAACCCCATGTTGAAAATTTGGTGCCAAAATTCCAAAAATGACTGTTAACGAGCGCAAGGCTATGCAGTTCCTACGCAGCCTCGTAAGTTCGCTTAAATTTCAATATTACTCCAGATTTTCAACATTACCATTTCACCACACCTTCTTATGAGCAGTACAGCTGTCATTTTTCACATCTCACCCAAATGTGTTTCCGCACATGTAGCGAGAATGGCGCAGTCAGTGTGCTAAATCAATGTACGGGACAAATTAAGAAAATCACAGTGACACTGTTCATGAGCAGAGGTCTTGAAATGGCTGGTGTTGGAAAATTTGGTGAAAAATCCTAAAATGACTGTTTTTATTTAGCCGGGCGCATGCAGTTCCCACGCACGCCATAGGTTTGGTCAATTTTCAATATTTCCACTCCAGATTTTCAACATTGCCATTTTTCCACACCTCTTATGAGTAGTACAGCTGTCATTTTCACATCTCACCCAAAACGGTTTCCTCCATGTAGCATTAAATGGCGCAGTCCAGCGAACTCAGTGTATGGGACACATTAAGAAAATCACAGTGTCACTGTTCATGAGCAGAGATCTTAAAATGGCAATGTTGAAAATTTGGTGACAGAATTCCTAAAAATGACTGTTTTACGAGTGTGCGTTGCACAGTTCCCACGCACGCTGGTAGGTTTGCGAATTTTCAATATTACCACTCCAGATTTCCAACATTGCCATTTTTCCACACCTCCTTATGAGCAGTACAGCTGTCATTTTTCACAACCTGCCCAAAACGTGTTTCCGCCCATGTAGCGCACAATGGTGCTGTTGGTGTGCGAAAGCAATGTTTAGGACAGAGTAAGAAAATCACAGTTACACTGTTCATGAGCAGAGGTCTTAAAATGGCTATGTTGAAAATTTGGTGACAAAAGTCCATAAAATGACTGTGTTATGAGTGAGCATTGTGCAGTTTCCATGCATCCTCGTTAGTTCATGACTTTGTAATATTTTCAGTCCAGATTTTCATTAGTGGCATTTTTCAACACTTCCTTATGAACAGTACAGCTGCCATTTTTCACAACATGGCCGAAGTGTGTTTTCACACTTTCAGTGCAGAGATGTGTGGTCGCTGTGGGAAATCATTGTTCGGCACAGATAAAGAAAATCACAGTGACACTGTTCATGATCGGAGGCACCAAAATGCCTGAGTTGACAATCTGCTATAAAAATTCCCAACCTAATTATATAACGGGTGTGCGTTGCACAGTTTCTATGTACGCTTGTGACTTCACCATTTTTTTAAATATTTTTACTACACATTTGCAACATAGCCATTTTTACACCTCCCCATGAAAGAGTACAGCTGTCATTTTTTACATCCTGTTTGGAATATTTTTGCACCTGTGGTGCTAAATGCCGTAGTCACTGTGCATAAGCAGCTTTTGGCTACCAAACTGATATTCCCCCTGTTCATGAGGTGGGGTCACAAAACAAACATGTTGAAAATTTGGAGTTAACATACCAACGAATGCCTGAGGTATTAGGCTTTTCAACTAAATCGCCCAACCCTATAGAGAATGACAGGAATCAGGGGTGTGACTTGGGATTCTTGCCTATGATGCTCATAACATTCCACACCCTGCAGTCACTGAGAGGCATCGAGGTATGCCTTGGACTCTTTGGCCCCAAACTTCACCCCATTCTCCTATATCGCACCCATCTCACCGTATTTCCTAATGAAATGGGGTGCGCATAAGGGCCAAAGACCCCAAGGAACAGGTGACACTTGTCAGTCTCTGCAGAGTGGGGTGTGGTGAAATGGCGTGGCCGTTATGCCTGACAACCCAAACGCACACCCCAATGCCTGTCACTCTCTGCAGGGTGGTGGTGGGGTTGGCTTCAGTTCAATACTTCACTGCCATTCCTATTACGCAGCTCTGTAACTTCTACACTACCACTGCCAATGCCAGCAAGCAAACATTCGGCATTGACAAATGCTTGTTAATATTGCTGCGAAGTTGAGGAAGGATTATAGTTCATAAGAGTTAGTTTGGACCAAATGTCATCCAACTGGGACTCCATTATTTTCAGTAGTTAAAAGACTAATAGAAAGATGGGGGGAGGGGGAGAGAGAAGACACAAGACAGAGAGAGAGAATGAATCTTAATTTATGTGACACTCTGGGTTTGATTTTCAAAAGGGTTGGACACAGACACAGACACAGGAACATGATCTGCCCATGTCTGTGTCATACCGAATGCATCCCACATTACCCCCTGTGTTTTTAAACGGCTGTGATATTTCTCACAGTTCAACACAATTACTAGCAATGTCCATCAAAAACTTATACAACTCATGGTTTGTGGCTTTTTTTGGCAGAACTACTACAGTTCTAGGACACTACTGCATCTGACTGAAGGACAGTGTTAGACCATCACTTAATAAATGGTTTAACATTTAGTACGTGCTTTAGCAGTGTGGATGTAAGTCTGCTTTGAAGATAGGGTGGACAATTACATATCTTTGACAGATTTGCTTTAACAAGCCTGCACTGTGTGACTTACCTAGTAGAACTTGGACTGTAGTTGAGTGCATTCGGCACATATCAGTTAAAGGAAATCCTTCATAGTATTATCAGTTTCTAAACCTCAAATACATAAACACCATGAAAGCAGATGAAATGAAATATCTTCAGTTTTAATTTTTAAAAGATTGTATACAATACCTTTTAAAACATATCTCATAGGCCAGTGATAGTATAGGAGTTCAAAAAAGGACATAACAAGGCATGTTTTTAATATATGACTTGAGGTACCTGCACATGTTTATCTCTGTGTACTAACCATCAGTGTACAGTAAGATGTCTACTAAAATGCATATAACCTGTACTAAATACATATTTCAGATAACTGTACCTCCCACAAAAACATTTGGTACTCATAATCCTCACATTCAATTATAGCATTTGAACTCATTGAGCTAAAGAGGTTTTTCTTTAAAAAATAATAATTCTGCCCCAGTACTACAGCAGCACATTGTATTACATCTTAGGGGAATGTGCGTGGTGGGTTTGAGGGACATGACTATGTCAACTGCAAGCTCTTACCAGCCAGTCTTCAGCTGCATTAACATCAACTTCACAGGCAGTCAGTTACTTATCATCCAAACTAAATTAAGGGTTCAGATATGATGGTGATGGATGAATGCATGTGAGGCAGAAGAACAAGGGGAACAGAAGGGGAAAAAGTAAAAATAAGCAATAAGCAACTTTATTTCTAAGTTTGCAGATGATACCGAGATAGGAGGCAGAGTAGATTCAACTGAAAATATTGCTACTTTAAAAAAAAGATCTTGATGTTGAAATATGGGCAAAAACTAACCTCATGGACTTCAACATTGCTAAGTGTGTGGTTCTACACTTCGGGAATAAAAATCCGAAGACTACCTATTGGTTAAACAATAAACAACTTAAACATTCTGAATGTGAAATATACTTAGCTATTCTGGTGAATAGCAGATTATCAGCTAGTCAACACTGCAATAGAGTGACCAATACTGCAAATTATTTATTAAAACAAATTGTTGAAACCTTTGTTAATAAATCTGAACAGTGTTTGGTCCCGTTATATAGGTCATATGTCAGGCTCTATTTAGATTATGGATCCCCCTACTGGAATCCATACCTTAAAGGAGACATTTATAGTTTGGAACAAGTTCAGAGAAAAATTACTAAAATGATACCAAAGCTGAAACATACTGTATGTCATATGAAGCACATCTGTCAAAGACAGGACTACACTCATTACAACAAAGGAGACTTAGGGGAGATTTGATGTTTTAATTTAAAATATTGAAATGCCCTATTCAAATGAAAGAATGTGGATTGACATATTCTAATAAACATATTGTTGGTAGATTACATAGTAAATAAAAATTGAACGGGTTAACACTAATAAAGAGATAACTGCTTCAGTATAAGAGCACCAAAACAATGGACTTTATTACCAAAATATATAGTAAACTCTAAAACTATTGAGTCATTTAAAACAAAGTTAGATAGCTGGTTAACAAATCATAAAGTCAATTGACCCACTTTTGAGGGGGACAATCTCGATGGGCCTTCTGGCCTTCTTTTGTCCGAATTTTCCAGTATATCCATTATATCCAGTAATAAAATGGCAGCAAGACAACCATACACATATGGACTAACAGATCATCTTTTCTGGTTCTGGATGATCAGAACTGGGCCAAGTTTACAAAAATGTCCAGTGAAGACAGATTTACCTGCACTAAGAGTACATTCACCAGAGACACATGAATGCTACTACAGTATTAGTTTACTGAAGCAATATCCCAGTTAAATCTCTGCACTACATGAATGCCCTGTGCATATCCAAAATATGAATCCTGTGATACAGACACAAACAACGAGCAACTGGGCACATTGTGTGTCTGTATCACTGGAAGCAGCACTTGTGTTTCATATTTTGGATATGCACACATCATTAATGTACTGTAGAGATTTAACTGGGTAATCAGTTCAATAAAATGATTGTGCAGAACTAGTTGCATGTCTCTGGTGAACTTACTCTTGTCTCCCATGAACTTACTCTGAGTGCAGGTAAATATGTCTTCACAATGTTTGTTACACAGGGCTGCTGATCCTTTACCTGCAGCAATCCTAAACACTGTGTGCCATCTCACTGTGGAGGAAAAAGCATCTATACAAATGTAAGCAGTCTGTCCATACCCATAACTACTGCAGTTATCAAGATTCAAAATATTAAGTGTGCTGTCTTTTGAAAAGCCTAAGATGATTCAAAAACACCAAGTGCATCCAGTACATGCAAAAAAAATCAGCATGGGGCTAACCAAATAGCATATGTCAGGCACTGTTTCTATCTTGGTGACCCAGTTCTTATCCCAAAACTGAGATGCCAAATTTGCAGGTCTACCGGAGGAGGTGGTAACTCTACTCCATCTTGGGATCCTGCTGCATTGCTACTTGGGCAACCATGGATGACAGAGCATCTGAGAAGCACTGGGAGGGAGGGATGGACTGCCAGCATGGTGCATTGAGGCCTTTGATAAATGTGTGCACTTCTGTGTCTTTTTCAGTTAGATATTGTGCTGAATTCTAGGGAAATACACATGGCATTCTGTGTGGGGTGCCACTGCAGCTCATTTTCAAGTTGACATGACCTAAAGACCTAAGGCCAGATATCTCCACTTCCTCATAGTGGCAGTGCAGGATGTAGCACAAGAGAGGACAAACTAAGGGGGAATAAATACTTATCACAACTCTTCAGATAAAATAACTTACACTGGGATATATCCATGTTCATTAGTAATAGTCTCACATCAGTTTTCGTACGGAGGGTGACCTTTTTTTTTTTCATTTTTTCCTTTCTGTTACATTACATTCTACATGCTTCTTCTCACTTTCCTCCCATTATTACATTATTTCTCTTTGTCACTGTCTTTCTCATCATATTTTAGTTTCTCATGCTCACTTTTTCAGTCTCTCTCTCTCTCTCTCTCTTTCTCTGTCTACTGGCTTCTAACTCTCTTCTTCCCCATTTTGCTCCATTTCATCCTATTTAGATTTCTCTACCTTTCCAATTTTTATTTTCATCTCACTCACTCCCCCATTTCCATTATATGTAGCCATATCCCTTCTGCATATTGTCTGTCCTCCATCCATATTCTGCATTATGGTCTCATACGTACTTTTGCTTTCATCTGCCTCCCCATTTCTTGTTTCCATCTTAATTCCTTTCACCATGATTTTATGTTTACATATTTCACCCACCCTCCCCATTCTGTTTCAATTCCTCCCTTCTTGTTTCTATCTCTTTGCCTCCCCTTCGGTACATCTATTGCTGGTCTCTCTCTCTATCTCTCTCTCTCTCTCTCTCTGGCCCCTTTCTTTCCCACCTTCCTGGAGTTCTGTTTGCTCCACAGTGATCTTTTCTGTCCATTTCTTGTTAAGATCTTTTTGCTTCTAAGTCTGATTCACAGTCACACACAAAGTGTATGCCAAGCATCATACAAATGCAGGTTCATCCTATAATCCCTGCATGTACAGAGTAGGATTGGTCAGGTAATTAATGTTAATTTCCAAATACCATGAAAAAAGGTAATTTATCATTCATATCAAAATAACAACCCTCAGGTTCAGTCTGTGGCATTCAGTACTCAGAATGCACAGCAAAAGAAAAGCGAAAGATACATAAACAGTCATTATCCTTCTTAAACTGATCAAGTTTTATCCCATGAACACTTTCTTCAGTAATCTTTTGCTCTTGCCTCCTCCCTGGTCCTTCCATTTCATAATAAGTGTAATGAGCATCCTATGAGACCCTTTACCCACCCAGCACCATCTTTCCAACTGTATACCTCACCCTAACTTGACTCACTGGGTCACATGGTATTGATGCAACTGGCTCCTTTAATATCTTCAACCCCATCCACCAATCCATGATAGGGTTGAGGTGCCAAAAGTATCCTTTTTAAATGTTTATCAATAAGCTTTTATTTGATCCTATATGAAATCCTCCTTAACTTATCAAACATTAACAGAAACAAAAACTTGTTGTGGGACCCAATGGCCTTTTCTTGGGTCTGAATAACTTTTCCATGTGAGGCAATAAAGACAGAATCTAATGCATCTGTGAGACATGTGCCTGTGAGGAAACACTGACATCACAGGTTGCGATGTGGTGTTCCTGAAATGGCTGTCTGAAGGAATGCGGAGCACAGCAGTGGGAGAATTGAAAATTCCCATTCGCAAGAATTTGCCACCGATGATTCTAAGCCATGGGATGTGGTAGAAAGTTAAGAATGCTTGCAGACTTAGTAGATTTTCAAGCGCTTTTGTTGTTTTGAGATGTATTTCTTACCTCCTAAGTGAGAATCGTTCTTTTTTTGCTTCTCTCAATCTCTGTCTCTCTCTCTCTCACCCACTCCTTGTGTGAGCTCTCTCTACCCTGGCATTTGTTACTGCTCTTTCGGACCTCTCCATGCTAGAAACTAGAGAACGTCCTGGGTTTATATTCCCCAGAGTAATTTTATAGGGTAGCATGCCTCAGAATGCTTACTCACCCCAAAAACAAACAAATTCTGTACAACCTTTGAAAAAGAAACCCCGCAATACCCACAGTCTACATAGAATGGACTTAACAGACATCACAGAGCTGACTGAACCTCCATGTGTGCTTCTATCTCCTCTGGTAAGCCTGGAACCAGAACACCCAAGTAATATGTTTTCTATCTATTCTAAAAAATCAAACATTGAAGAATGTGGCCGAAGATGAACATTTTTTTGAAGAAGCAGATAAAGAAGAGGATTCATTGGAATTATCTAAAAGGGCTGCAATAAAAATTGCTGAGTTGGAGGGAGGATATAAAGAAGGATTAATGAAAGATAGCTGGGTGGAAAACATAAAAGGAAAGCAGGTAGCTACTGTCTCTCAAGCTAGGGAGGGGACCCAGCCACTTGTACAAGAAGATAAGAATAATAAGGGGGAAGAGGCTAGACCACAAAGAATGAAACAAAAAGAACAAACTGAAAGTACTCCTGGTATGGAGTACCAAGGGGGAAATAATGGGTTTATTTCAAATGGAACCCCAGCTGGGGCAAATGAGGGCCTTGATATGATTTTTAACCCTTCTGCTACTAATAATGATGAAGTCCTGCGGGAGGTGGGGAGCTTATGAATGGACATGAAGAGTGCCTTAAGCGAAATCAAAGGCTCTATTAGTAACATTTCAGGCACCATTCAAGAAGTATTCACAAAGCTGCAGTCTTTAGCAGTAAAAACAGAGGAGCTGGAGTCAAGAGCATTGACTCTAGAAGACAACACTCATAAGGTTCTGCAGAATATACTGCAGCTGGAGAAACAGCTCCAAGCAATGCAGCTTAAAATAAGTGAACAAGAGGACCGAGCTAGATGAGTAAATTTGAGGTTGTGTAAAATCCCTGAAGGTTTAGAAGATCAAGGAAACGCTATCCCTTACTTTGAGAAAATACTTACGTTAGCATTGGAAAGAGAATATCCAGATGAAAAAGTTATTTTAGACAGAGCTTATACAGTGGACCTAGAATGCCCAATTCTGAATATCCAAGGAGAGTAATTGTTAAACCCTTGAAATTTCAAGATAGGGAAGCGATACTGCAGAAAGCTCAGTTCTTGAAAGGTCTTAGAGTGGAGGGCATTTAGTTTAGTGTTTTTCCAGATCATTCCAGTAATACAACAGAAAGAAGAAAATGATTTAATGCTGTGAAATATGTATTATATAACAAGGGAATTCTCTTTTCTATGGTATACCCTTCTAAAATTCACTTTGTGGTAAATGGACATTTACAGTCTTTTGATTCCCCTGATGATGCAATGGCAGCATACAAAAGAGCTTATGACCCCACATGAATTTGATGACGGCTTCATACTTTGATGGCAGAGGGGCAGGAGGGGTCTTTAGGTTATTATGTTTCACCCTGGAGTTGGGGGGTTGGGGGAAGATAGAGAGAGGGAGGAGGAGAGAAGGGGGAGGAATAAAAATATAAATATATAAAATAATTCAACATAAATTGGGAACTATAGGTAATTTTAACAAAGCTGTAGAATAGCATATAGAAAAAGTGCAATTTAGGGATTCTTTTCTTTTCTCCATGCTTTGCTGTTCCATAGCTTATGGAGATAAACCAGTGTTCATCTTGGCAAAGGAGGGGGCATCTTAAGTGCAAGGGAGGGAGAGGGATCAGGGAGAGATACTTTTCTCTATGTTTCTATCTTTAGTTTGTAAGAAGAACTATTTAATAGTTTTGTATGGGAAACAAGATCATTTAGAACTTAATATTTTAGGAAGAGATGTGATTTATAGAATAAATAAATGCTGGGAAATGGACAAACTTTTGATGGGGAGAAGCATAGAAAAATAATTCTGAATATAAGGCATGAAAACATTCCTTTAAAAGCAAAAAATAATAAAAAAGAGAAGACTGGATATAAGGTGGGGAGCCTGAGAATGTAGTTTAGTAAAACAATTTTGGGCAAGTTATGTAATTTTAAACTTATGCGATATCTTATTTGTTCAGGATTGCCACTTTGAATGTGAAGGGGCTACAGGATAAAACTTAAATAATGAGGATTATGACTTGGAAAGAAAGAGTGTAAATGCCATGCTTCTCCAAGAGACTCATCTGACATAAAAGTATGTTAAATGGATAGAGGGGAGATGGGGTAAGGTATATTTTTCAGATCTATCTATTAAGTCCAGGGGAGTTCTTATTGCTTTTAACAGAAAAAAATAACACCTGTGGTGGATAGAATTGTGATGGACACAGATGGTAGATATGTATTGGTGCAACTAAGAATTTCTGAGGTAAGGTTCACTTTAGGAACACTTTATGCACTAAATGAAAATAATCCAAAATTGTTTTATGATTTTTTTCTTGGCATTATCAAGCTTTGAGGTATCTTTTATAGTCAGGGGGATTTCAGTTTACCTCTAAATTAAGTGGCTAAGTCTTTGATGCTGAATAGATCTTTTTTTGTTTTGAAATCATTATTTAGTCTCCCTCTCGGCCTACCATTCCTGACTCATTGGGAGAGCAAAGGCAGACATCCAACTGCCACACACCATACCTGGACTGGTCTCTGAGACCCCTTGGAGCTGTGGCTTAACCCCCGAGCGGGGACGAGGTGGGGCCTGAACACCCCAAGACTTATGTTTCGTCAGTCCTGGAGCCATCGGGTGGGTGGAGGTACATCATGGGCACGTCTCCAGCTCTCTGGCTCCCCATAGATGGCAGGCTCTTTTCCAGTTTTCTCGTGGGCATTGCACTTTTGCCCAGACATCAAGGCGTGACCGCTGACATCTGCAATGCCCTCCCTCTAGTAACCTACAAGAGTCGGTTGAGCCCCAGACCTACACCAGGGGGCCAATCAGACACCGAGGTGCTTAATGTAATGCTGTACCCCTAGCTTCTGCCAGGGGTCAACAAACAGTGAGCTGCTTAACCAACCCTCCCCCCAGAACAGGTGAGCTATTGACAGATGCTGCAGCCTGTTCCTCCCGGCCAGCCCTCTGGCAACCTAAGCTCACTCCCAAACCCAGGTCGCTGGCATCGCAAGTGGAAATACAACCACTGCACCGAGATGCTGAATAGATTTTATAGGACTTCAAGGAACATAGTTCAAAGTTTCATGGCAGATTTAGTCCTAATAGATCCATGGAGGAAAATAAATGGAGCTAAGTGATTTTACTCATATTTTTCTGCAGTACATCAGTCATATTCAAGGATAGACTATATTTTAATCTCTGAAAATATGTTCCATGGAGTCCGGGGGGGGATTATCCCGTGATTTGTATTACTGCTCATTCCCCATGCATTCTAGATGTGGCACTTGATATAGAGTTAGGACAGTCTAAGGCCTGGAGAATGGATAACACACTTTTGACTAATACATTTTTTGGAAACAGAATAAAAAAAACATGTGAGGATTTTTTTTTAATATTGGGAGTGATCTGGATCTGGACATAGTTTGGGGGGCCTTCAAAGTATCCATAAGGGGGACTATACTGAATCAAACCTATAATAGAAGACAGAGGGATACAATTATTAAACAAGCAGAACAAGAACTGCAGAGTCTAAGTAATCAACATAGCTCAACAATGGACCCAAAAATGTATCTGAATTTAATACAAAAAATGGATTTTTACAATCAAATAACATTGGAAAAAGCAGAGAAACAAATAATTAAAATTAGATCTAATTATCACTTTACTACAGATAACCATTAAAACTCTTATCATGGCAAACAAAAAAAAAACAGAGTGAGAATTCAGTTATGCAGTTGAAAGATAAAGGGGAGATTGATTACTAAATCAAAGGAGATTTTGGATGAATTTATGGAATACTATCAAAGTTTATATACCACTAAGTATAAATATAATTTTGAGGAAATGGAGGCCTTCCTGAACTCTGTCCAGATCCAGAAAGTACCAGATAATTTTAGAAAAGAGCTTGATAAACCAATCTCGGGAGAAGAAATAGAAAAGGCCATACAAGATTTAGCAATTAATAAAGCCCCAGGACCTGATGGACTAGGCAAAATTTTACAAAAAATATAGAAATATATTAATTCTGGTATTATTACAGGTATTTAATTCTTTGAATCAAAGGGGAACCCTGCCTGGCTCCTTTTCTCAAGCATATTTACAAGTGTTTCTTAAGAAAGGGAAAGACCTGCTGAACTCTGCATCCTACTGACCAATATCCTTATTAAACACAGACTACAAGATATTTGCAAAGATCATAGCAAATAGGATCGAAAATTTTATGCCCGAAATTATACAGCAGGATCAAAAATGGATTAACCAAAAGCAGATCAATAATGGAAAGTATTAGAAGAACATTAAATATTATAGGACTAAATAATTAACAAGATATTGCTCTGCTAGCTATTGATGCTGAGAAAGCTTTCAATAGAGTGGAATGGCCCTGTATATTTGCAGTCATTCAGAGGATGGAGTGGGGCGCACAGCTTGGCGGGTGGATAAAACTACCATATACTGCACCCATAGCATCTATAAGAATGAATGGTCTTATACCTGATCAGTTTACTCTGGCAAGAGGAACCAGGCAGGGGTGCACTCTATCCCTGCTTATTTTTGCAATTAGAGCCCTTAGCTATGGCAATAAGAAGTCACACAGATATTTCAGGGATAACCATAGCCCAGAATTGTGAACAAATTGGCTTTTTGCTGATGATATTCTATTATTTATTACTAATATTAATACTACAATTACCACCATTTTTCAAATTGCAGATAGATTTGGTTCTTATTCAGGGTACAAAATTAATTGGTCTAAAACAGAATTTATGAGACTGAACTCTGGTCAGGTACAAGGGGATCTATAGATAATGGGAAAAAATGTTCAAGCAGCAAAACAAAATATGAAACACCTGGGAATACATTTTATTTCTAGAACAACGGATTTGTATCACTCAAATGTTGAGGATTTTTTGAATGATACAGAGAGAGAGAGAGAGACAGAGAGAGAGAGATCTAACTAAATGGAACACTTTATTTCTGACTTTAATAGGGAGGGTTACCCATGTTAAAATGTTGGTGCTGCATAAAGTTTTGTTTCTTTTCCTGGCCTTGGCAATTCAGATACCTGATCATTTTTTTTTTTTAAAGATTAGACTCAATGATAAATAAATTTCTTTGGAAACAGAATAAGGTCAGAATTGCTATGAAAAAGCTGGAAATCTCTAAGACCAATGGAGGATTGGCATTACCAAATTTAAAATATATTATTGGGTCACACAAATAATCTACATTTGGGACTGGCTGCAACCTGATTTGATGAGAAAACCCTTAACTTTGATGGAAGCAGGCTGTCAGCATACCTGAATCTATTAAATTTTATTTTTTCTTCTACTATCAAGTTCCCTACTGATGACCATTAGGACGCTGTATACATGTTGGATGGAACTCCAGAAAACATTTGGAAAAAATGATGTAATAACTGAATTTACCCTAATTTATAAGAACTATGGATTTCCACCTTTAATAATAGATAAATCTTTTCAGAGGTGGTCTTGTAAAGGGGTGAATCAGATGGGTGATATATTTCAACAAGGTAAATTAAAAACATTTTTACAATTAAAGAAACAATACAATTTAATGAGATATCAGGAGTTTCAATATATCCAACTCAAACATTGGCTAAAAAAATTGACTGATATGATAGAATCATCTTCTCTGTTGGTCATTCTTCGAAAACATTTACTGTAGGGGGGAAAGAAACTTATATCACTGTTATTTCAACAAGTGAGGAAAAATTGGATGTATCCTTGGATAATCTTAGATTAAAATGGCAAAGGAACCTGGGAATATGTATGACACTGCAAATGTGGCAAGAGATTTTAGATGCTTATAATTATAATCTAAAAACCGTTAGGCTTCAATAAATTCAATTCAATACTGTTCATCGGATGTGTTACACTCCCTATAAACTTCATATATTTAATTTGAGTATATCAGATAAATGTCCATGTTGTGCTGTAACTTCCAGTACACTAATTCATATGATACACTTACGTCCTTCACTATCTAATTACTGGGAAAAAACGTTTTTCAATTCATCTCTGTTATTTGCAATAAGCATATCTCTATGAATCTGCTTGTGAGCCTGATGGGTATATTTCCTTTTGAACAGCTATTGGATGCAAATCAGAGGACATTTCTATGTTTAATGTCAGCTGTGGCTAAAACGTGTATTCTTCAGAACTGGAAAGACCCCAATCCCCCAACTTTTAAAACTTGGTTGAATGCCATGGCAGATGTCTCTAATTTGGAAAAAGCATGGCACGTTAAACTTGATAAGAAGGATCATTATGAAAAATTCCCATTCCAACAGGCAATAGCTTAATCAATGATGTAACAACTACTCTGTTTAGTTATTAAGTGTTAGGAATAGATAGGCAAACTCGAGGCTCCCAACCCCTCCTATGCATATGATGATGAAACTCAGTTTGAATCTGCTTGAAACATGCTATGATGTGAAAGGGCTACTGAGCTAAATCTGAGTAGGAAAAAAAAAGAATCAAATGCATCTGTGATCACAGAATGGTAGTCAGAGATAAGCCCAGTATATATTTAGATATATCATAGGAAATGCAATTTAAATGAACTGGAATTATAATGGGATATATCTTGATATACTGGGACATATCTCTGGCTACCACAATACACACATTGCATAACTGTTTGATAAACTTGTTTTAAAGAAGACATGTCCAAAAAAGCTAAGAAATTTATTTGATCTTAAGATCACTAGTAAAATGATTAAAATACAATAGACTGATATTTGAACTGTTTCTTTTGGACTTTTCCATGTGGATTTAATTAGGATGTAGTCTGTTGTGCACATCACTCAAAGAGATCAGGACTGATTCACAGCAATCATTTCCTGAGGATCTGTGACATGGATAGTCTACCTTAGCCAACATACTGTAAGAGCAACAGAACACAGGGATACAGGTAATCACAGGAAAGGATACGCACTCACAACCCATTTTACTCACAGCAAAAAATGCAGTGGAACAAAATTCTTACTATTGCCTCAAAGTTTTTTTTTTCAGTGCATAAGAACAGAGGAAGGTGTTCAAAACAAGCTTTATTGATTGGCAGCATGTCATTACAGCTTAATACAAATACACACATAGATAAAAACTTAAAACCCATTTTATAGAGAAATTATCATTGACACATGTAGGGTTTCCCCTTCATATTTTTTTAGTAATATAAAAATAATCTGCAACTTTATTAATAATGATTGAATCATTCACAGTAAACAGAAAATTGAGAGGATCATCTGGAATCTCTGTAAATTCTGCAAAAATGCTATGTATTCATGTAACATGTAATGTGTCATACCATGCACATTTAAACACATGTTCTAAATTTTCTATAACCCCTACTGAGCATGAACAGGGAGCCTCAGAGGCATTAGGCAGATGTGCGAATCTAGCTAAAAGCATGTTACTAGGAAAAGTCTTGAATTTATAACTCATAAAAGTAGTTATTCTTTTAGAGTCCAAAAGTGGTCCAGATAGAATCTAAAGCCAAACCAGTCCTCATTAGAGGCATATCATGGTGAAAATCTGGATTTTGTAATAGCATCCAGGTCCACACTGCCGATTATACATTCTAATTGTATTCTTTACATATATCATATTTCATACTAATTGCAATACCCATTTTAAAGTACTTAAGCAAACTAACTGATATTGTTCTAACATGGAATACACATATGTTAACCAAAGAGAGCCTCTACAGCCCAACTGCCTCCGGTGATCCTTTTCCTTAGGACAAGCCCTCAAAAATCAACATGTGGGCATGCTTGTACACTTAATCTAATAACCTAGAAGTAAGGAATCAGCTAATGTTTTATAACTGTCCAAACCAAGTTCTGCTCTTATATAAAGAGAAGGAATAGACCTATTTGAGCCCAAGGAAGATTTGACTAGTTGAATCGAAACTCTTTCCAGCTCAGATAACATATAGGATCCCCAAATTTCCATAGAAACATGGACGTTGTCAGAAGAAAAGTACCTCTTGGCCCACCTAGTCTATCTGACTCCAGTGATCCTTCTCCTTAGGGCACTGCAAAGAGAGCTTGTGGATTCAGTTTTGAAGAGATTACCTGAATCAAAGGTCTCATACTATGACCACCATATTTATAATTAAATTTGTTAATCCTAGTGCAGTTCTTTGCTTTACTCTTAGCAGCAGAAATATTAGCAAACCATGAATCATTCACTGCAACAGTTAGCCCCAGATAAACTCATTTGTTTACTGTATAAATAACTGAGTCGCCAAGCTTCCATTTTATTTTATGGGGAACATTTCTGTCTCTTATTACAGTTAATGGCAAGATACCATTTTTGTGATTCTTTCACCAGACTGTACAATCTCTTTTGCAAACTAGACTGTGAGAGAAAAGAGAAGTAGGTCATGTGCATAAGCCAGAGCCTGTATAGTGAATGTTCCAATTTTGGGAGAATCAGATGGAAAAAACTCCAAGGCTGCTAAGTGGTTAGCCATGTAAATATTAAAAAGAGTGGGAGTGTCAAAAAACATCCTTGATAAACCCATTTTTTGTTCATCTGAAATTCCTTTGTACTATCACTGGTAGACCCTATCCTCACCCTTGCCCAATTTTCACTATATAACAGAGTAAACAGTGGTAAGAGAATAATCAATACCTTTATCCAACATAATTTGCCATTATTTGTAATAATTTGATATACTCAATGCCATGGACTTATGTATCACTATGGGTGTTATCATGGCAATCTGACAAAGGTATTTG
This sequence comes from Neoceratodus forsteri, assembly GCA_016271365.2. Lineage (NCBI taxonomy): Eukaryota > Metazoa > Chordata > Ceratodontiformes > Ceratodontidae > Neoceratodus > Neoceratodus forsteri. The sequence goes on along the minus strand of CM028136.1, from coordinate 125,800,256 downwards.
ATCTGGTCAGTCCTGACCTAATGCTATCCAAACTAATGGGCAAAGGCCTGGATAACCTCTTCTGTCTGTGGTTTAAAAACTATTTGTCTGGATGGAAACAGAACATAAAGTGTCATGGATGCACTTCTGTCAGGTTAATAATTGATGGAGTCCCCCAAGGCTCTATCCTTGGTCACTTCCTCTTCTCCTTATTCATAAATGATTTGTCTCTCAACTGTGGTGGGACCACAGAACAGCTGTATGTGGATGATGCTATTTTATATAGATCCTCTGCTGATACAAACTGGATTAACAACCACATGGAGAATTACTTCCACCTGCTCAAAAGTTGGTTTGTGAAAAACAATCTGGTTCTAAATTCTTAAAAAAACCCAACCCAAAGTCATGCTATTTGGTCAAAAAAACTTAGTCCCTGAGAGACAACACCTACTAAAGCTCTCTACCCTCAGTGGTGCCAATCTCAAAGTGGTACAATCTTTCAAATATCTGGCTGTTGTGTTGGCCATGTCTTTTGAACCCCACACTTATGCTTTGGTCAAAACACTACATCAGAAACTTAGCCTTGTCTATAGATTTGTTTCCTACCTTTCTAGAGCTGTCCACCTAGCAATTGCTAACAGTACCCTCCTGCCTATTCTATTTTATGGAGTCCCAGTATTACAGCCTGCATGCAACTCTGTCCCAACCAGACTGAAGACCCTTTATCACAGAATTGGGCATTTCACAGCTGATGCTTACTCCAGAGACCACCACTGTGTGGTGCTTACAATGCTGGGTTGGCCCCCCTTTGACATTAGGTTGTGTTACCCTCTGCACTGTCTAATGTTTAAGGTACTGAAATTCACTTCTCCCCCTAGTATTACTTGTATAATCTAATGTAAACCGAATGCATGGCCTCTGAGATATGTGCCAGCACTTTCTGGACATCCCCAAGGTATGTTACACAGCTGGCAGGCAATCCTTCTCCTTTATAGACTCCACTCTCTGGAACTCTTTACCTCATAAGGTTCTTACCTGCCCCACACTTATACAATTCAAAAAGAGACTTAAAGCCCTCTCCTGCATGGTACCACCATGCAACTGTAGCTGATGGTCAATGTCCCTATAATGTAATTTATATGCAACAATACTGATTTTCTGTAAATATTGTTGGTGAGCCACCATATATTTTAATATTACCTGTTATTTTTCTGCAAACATTGTAGGTGAATCCTATTTGGTTCTCTACTTGTTGCTTCATACTCAATGAATATAGTGTATAACTTAATCATTTCATATATGTAACTAATTCCATGTACCAATATGTCTATTCAGTGTCTGTAAATGTTGTATATTTATTTTTTCTGCTACTGCCTGTAACTAATTCCAGGTTGCCCATGAAAAAGGAACTGACTTGTCTAAGTGAGCCCACCAGTTCATCAAAATTTAAATATATAAATAATAAATCATTTGGATCTTATAACTGAATCAAATGCAGATGGAAAGTCAATACAGGCCACATACAGCCTCCGTTCATATGCACTGAAAATAAAACTTTCAGACAACAGTTAGAATGTTGTTTTAGTGCAGTTTTTGCTATGAGTAAAATGGTGTTGGGAGATAAGTGGCTTATCCTGTTCTTACCTGTGTTACTAATTAGTGGAATGAGGCAACATCACCCCAGAGCAAGCCTGCTATCTTTCAGAACACATGGACACTCTCTAAAATTAATATAATACTGTATATATAAGAGCTCAATAATGTATAAGAAACATGACAAAGTTCATATCAGTGCATTACTGCTGTTGTTGCCTCTTGAATGGGATTACTCTAATCTAACCACTGTACATTTTCAAGATGGAATCTCCAAAAGCTTATTCTTCAAGCAAATACCTACGAGAGAAAATACTCTTTGTCATCACTACCACATGCTTTACCTAAATAGACATTATTTTCAGAAAGGACATGCAATTTTAAGATATACATATAATCTGAAGCAGACATAGAATGCAATAATGTACAAGAAACATGATGAATCAAAACAAAACACAGGAGCTGTCCCTGGTCATAAATAGAATATGAAAGCTTATTGGATTCTGATATGTTGAAAAGACTGTTTGTTAGAAACAAACTGAAGTTGTCTCATATTATTAATGTGCTTAGATGACAGAGGCATATTTAATTCTCCTCTTTCCCATTCTGTTGCTAACTATTATAACATTCTTTCTTCAGCCCTTGCTCATCTTTCCTATTTAAAAACCGAGACATTCTCTACTTTCTGTAGACCCACATGATACAGTGGTCATCTTGAATGATTACAATGCCAAATCTGATGCATTAAGGGATGAAAGTCTTCTTTACTTGTTCATTAGGAAACTTGTAAAACTTCTCTCATCAGGTACAGGAACTTTCTCAGAGTTCTGAATTATACGTGTCACTTATACTGTAGAGCCATGCAGAATGTGGAATTTATTTTTTGCATAGTGCAAAACAAACTAGTGATTGGGAAGGGGTCCTTGATGTCCACAATGAATATGAATTACTGTTGCTTACTTTTTGCTGATGCTGTTGGCATGTATCTACCGTGGCTTATTGTTTGTGATGCTGTGACACATTTTTGCTAACCCCAGTAAGACCCACCTGGGCCCAGTGTAAGCTACAGTAATAGTTACTATTCTTTGCTGACCTTAAGGCATACCTTCCCCCCCAGAGTCTTTGACTCTTAGGTTTACCTTATGTCAATTACTATAATATCCACCAATTACTATATTCTCTCATGTAGCACCATAGGTTTTACAATAATTTTTTATTTTATTTTATGATTATTATTTTGTATTATTTCTTTTTTTATTTGTAGTTTTATGATCTGGTGTATACATTAGAGGACAATAGCAGTATGGTGATGATAGTAATATCATATAAAATCAGTTTTTATTATTATTTTTATGAACAACTCAAAATCAAGCACTCACCACTTGTAGAGGCAGACAGAACGCGGCTACCAGCTTATTTAAAAATAGAGTCCATTTGTTCTGGTGCCGGTAAAATCCATATTAACACACCTTGACATGATTCAGAAAGCATTCCTTTCTCAGAAGGCATGTAATGCATCACAAACAGTCACCTTTTATACAGATCATATTGACGTCATCAGTGGCAAGGTGAAAACACTTTTTAAACATATATACACCATAAATAAACATTTAAAATCAGCATTGCAACCAGATTACCTTCTAAAACCAATAGATAATACATATTTTAGTCCCTAATTCTATAAATTGTACATCTACTTATTACTATTTTAAAAAGCCACAATCGAAAACTTTGGATTATAGTGTAACTGATTTAATAATAGTCAAAGTTCAAAGTTGCTCTCAATCCTTGTTATAGTGGTACAGAAGAACTTCAATCCTGGGTCTACAGGACTAACATATCTGATGAATTCATCCTAAACAGAACAAAAAAGTACATCTACAAATGAAAATGAAAAGATACAGATAAAATCAGCTATGACAGTTTCGAAGCCACCCTAACCGCATTTTCTGTCATGTAGCACCATAGGTTTTACAATAATGTTTTTATATTATGATTATTATTTTATATGTTTGTACCAGATACTGCCATCTGTGTTTTGTTTCTGTTAATTTTAAAATACTTGGTTTCATGTAAGTTTGAGAAAAAGTTTGGTTTCTGCTGCAGCCCCTGAAGAAATGTTGAGATCACAAGACTATATCATTGGCATAAGCTAGAGAGATCTGTCTATCAAGAATATTTGATTCAAAATAGTATTGATATACAAATTGAAAAGAAGAGGTGCTACAGTACAGCCCTGTTCATTCCTAGGTTAGTTCTAATTGGGGATGTCAGATCACCTATCAAATTATATTGTACTTTAGACCATGTATTTCAAGACGTTCAGTCAGTATATCCAGTAAACATTTATCTTAATCATAAATAAATAACTCATATAATTCAGTAGAACACAACACACAGCCCTTGTGTTAATACTGTCAAATGGCATGCTAAGATCTACAAAACAACAGAACAGTTTCCCTTTATTGACCTTAACATATCTTAGCAAGATGACGGCCTGATGGCGGTGCTGGACCTATCTAGCTTAACGAGAGATTGCATGGATCCAGGAGAGCTGGTACTTGCCTATAATGAGGCGGTGGCAGGGGCCCTGGAATCCATTGCTCCTGTTCGTGTTCGTCCTCTCACTCTTTGACCCAAGTCTCCTTGGTTTAGATGAGACTTTGACGGAGTTGAGGAGAGATGGACGAAGGTTGGAGAGGTGCTGGCGGAGGTCGGGTCAGGATTGTGACAGACTTAGTTTGATGGATCACTATGTGATCTATCAATCAGCAATCTCTCGTAAGAAGGCAGAATTCCTGTCCAGAGAGATTGCTGCTGCACAGAATAGACCAGCTCAGCTCTTCTGGACTGTGGACAGATTGTGCAATCCAATCTGTCTGCAGCCCAGAAGAGCGTTTTCTCAAGAACGGTGTGAGGAGTTTGCTCTATTCTTTTCAGATAAGGTTGCCACAATCAGATCAGACATCTATCTAACCCTCTCTAATGGGAGTAGTGATGGTCGGCAGGAGATGTAGGACACCCAGTTTGTGTGGTCTGACTTCAGCCTTCCCACAATTGAAGAAATTGTGATGATCATACAATTATTGCGTCTGACCAACTGTAGTTTGGATCCGGGCCCCACACCTCTCTTAGTGGGGAGTGTGGATAAAATCGGCCCCATCCTAGCTGAGATAGTCTGTAGGTCCATGAAGAGGGGGATTTTTCCAAATCCTCTAAAGGAGGCGGTGGTCCAGCCCCTCCTTAAGAAATCCTCCTTGGACCCGGACTGCCTGGCAAACTACAGGCCTGTCTCTAACTTACCCTTTGTTGGTAAAGTTATTGAGAAGGTGGTTGCTTTGCAGTTAAATGATCATTTGACCAGCCACAATCTCTAACGATTCTCTCCAGTCCGGATTTAGAAAAAGACATAGTACCGAGACAGTTCTGATTCGGGTGCTAAATGACCTCCTAATAGCGAGAGATCGAAGATCTCGTTCCATTCTGGTCCTTCTTGATCTCTCTGCAGCATTTGATACTGTAGACCATGGTGTGCTATTGGAACGCCTGCGGTCTATCTGTGGACTGTCTGGTACAGTCCTCAGTTGGTTTCGGTCTTATCTCGAGGGTAGGACTCAGAGAGTGGTGTCTGGGATTTTTTCCTCAGCATCATTCTCCCTATCCTGTGGGGTACCACAGGGTTCCATTTTGGCACCCATGTTGCTTGCAATATATATGCTGCCATTAGGAGTGATTATTAGGCGGTATGGTCTGAGTTTTCACTGCTATGCAGATGATACTCAGCTGTACATGTCCTTTGCGCCCGGTCAAGATGCTGCCTTCTCGGTCTTTAATAACTGTCTTGCTGAAATCCCAGGACTGGATGAATGTGAGTTGGCTGAGGTTGAACCCTGATAAAAGTGAGGTGTTGGTTGTGGGCCAGGATCACCAGGAGGCAGGTTTATTGGTTGGATTACCCTCGGGTTTATGGCTCGGGGATATCCCGATAATTACCTCAGACCGAGTGCGGAATCTGGGCGTTGTATTTGATGACCGCTTGACATTTAAATCTCAGGTGTCAGAGGTTGTCAAAACCTCTTTTACCATCTGAGGAACATCACCGGGTGAAACACCTGGTTCTCCTGACGATCTGCCTATTTTTCACGCCTTCGTTACCTCCCTTTGGCTACTACTTTCGCTCTACCTAGGGCTTCCTGGGATTGATTCGCCGCCTGCAGCTAGTGCAGAATGCGGCAGCCAGGCTGTTGACGGGCTCATCTAGGGCCAGTCATATAATGCCTGTGCTCTGTGGTCTGCACTGGTTGCCAGTTTGCTGGCGAATCACTTTCAAGGTCGGTTTGCTGACCTATAAGGCCCTACATGATCAGGGACCAGTTTACCTGAAAGATCTCCTTCATCCCTACTGTCCCTCCCGCTCTCTCTGATCCACTGACGAGGGATTGCTAGAGATTCCCAGGGTTCGTTTAAAAACTTCAGGGGCAAGATCATTTAGTTTTATGGCCCCGACCCTGTGGAATTCTCTACCTCGTCAGGTGCGGGAAAGCCCTACTGTCCATAGTTTTAAAGAATCTTTAAAGACTCACCTCTTTAGTAAAGCATATAATGATTTTTAATATTGTTGTTTATTGTATTTGTAATTGTTTTATCTAGTATTGTACAGGCGCCTTGGTTTTTAGAAAGGCGCCTTAAATAAATAAATAAAGATTGAGATTGAGATTGAGAGTGCTCTATTATGGAGCATCCCTTTCTGAAGCCAGTTTAAGCTTCATCTAAACATTATAGAAATATAGAAACTGACAGCAGATAAGGACCACCAGGCCCATCTAGTCTGCCCAAATACCCTACCTTTAATTAGCTGCTGCTGACCCTACTTGGTCCACAGCTGCTTCCTGTTCTCCACCGCCCCCACCCCAGGATTTCCTTACGCCTATCCCATGCCCGCTTAAATACCCCCACTGTGCTTGTCCCCACCAGCACCTGGGGCAGGCTATTCCAAACCTCCACCACCCTTTCCATGAAAAAGTACTTCCTTACATTTCTCCTTAGTCTACCCCCTTCCAGTCTCATGTCATGACCTTTTGTTGTTTCAGAGCAGCTTCTCTTCTGGAAGATGCTGCCTTTCTGTACCTTGTTAATCCCCCCTCTCTCTTTCTTGCTCTTTCTCCTCTCTTCCAGGGTGTACATATTGAGTTCCTTCAATCTCTCTTTGTATGACCTGTGATACAGGCCCTGCACCATTTTTGTTGCCCTTCTCTGAACTGTCTCCATCCTGTCTATGTCCTTCCATAGATGCAGCCTCCAGACTGGACATAGTATTCCAAATGAGGTCACACCAATGTACAGTACAGTAGCAATATGACTTCTTTTCTTCTGCTGGTGATACCTCTGCTTATGCACCCCAGAATCCCACCAGCTCTCCCCACTGGCTTGGCACACTGTTTGGCCATCTTTAGGTTGTCAGATATGATGACTCCTAGATCTCTTTCCTGTTTTGTGATTGCCAATATCTCCCTCTTCATCATGTAATCCTCCGCTGGGTTCCTGTGGCCCAAGTGCATGATTTTGCACTTCTTTGCATTGAAGCCTAGTTGCCATACTCTGGACCATTCTTCCATTTTAGCTAGGTCCCTCCTCATTCTGTTCACCACTCCTTGACTGTCCATTCTATTGCAGATCTTTGTGTCATTTGCAAAGAGGCACACCTTTCCTGCAGCCCCTCAGCAGTGTTGCTGAGGTAGATATTAAGCAACACTTGTCCAAGAATTGACCCCTGTGGCACGCCACAGGTCACCACCCCACTTCAGATATAACCCCATTTACCACCACCCTTTGTGTTCTATTCTTCAACCAATTTTTTAACCAGTTCACCACCTTGTGTCCCAGTCCCAGGCTGCCCAGCTTGATAACTGGTCTCCTCTGTGGCATGGAGTCAAATGCCTTGCTGAAGTCAAGGTAGGACACATCCACTGCTCCCCCCCGATCCACCTCCCTAGTGACCCAGTCAAAGAAATCAGTCAGATTAGCTTGACATGACCTTTCTGCTATGAATTCATGCTGCCTCAGATCTTGTGATCCATTTGATTCAAGGTGCTCCACCATCCTTTCCTTTAACAGAAATTCCATAATTTTACCCCCCCCCCCCATTGAGGTCAGGGTGACAGGTCTATAGTTTCCAGCCTCCACCCTGCTCCCACTTTTGTGGAGAGGGACCACATCAGCCCTTCTGCAGCCCTCTGGAACCTCTCCTGTTTCCAGTAACTTGTTGAATAGGGTCACCAGTGGTGCTGCCAGTATGTCCCCAAACTCCTTTAACATTCTAGGGTGAATTCTGTCTGGTCTCATTGCCTCATCCACCCTCAGTTTTTTAAGTTCTTCTAGGACTCTCTTATTTCACTCTAATCATAATTCCAATAGACTGAGAAGTATTCTAAAAAAAGATTTTCTGTGTTGTAGCAATCAAACTTATTTGTCGGTACGTTTATGGATCAATAAGTTGTCCTTGCTTATGTATCAAGTAAATAATATTTCCTTTCCAAGATTCTAGAAAAGAGCTATATTGTATTACAAAATTATATGCAAGATATAGCAAAGATATCAAGCAATAAGGGATATGTTTAATTACATAATTGGAGATTCTATCTGGGCCTGGTGCTTTATTCGCTTATGTTTTCATAAGCGCTTGTAGGATCTCTTCCTTTGTAATAATTACTGGTTTAGGGTCATATTCAGATTATAACTCAGTTTGAAGTACGTTATTTATTGCTTTATGACTATCTTCTATATCACTAAAGTATAGATTCATTAAATGTTTTGCCCAACAGTCTGGCTGTACATAAGCATCAACTGAGACTGCATGTGTATTAATACCCTTAGCCATTGATATCCAGGACTCTTTAGAAGGAACAATAGTTGAATGATTGTATAATAGATTGCTTCATTTGGGGTGCTGTTGATGATCATAAATAATGATGTGTGTAGTAATAAAGCAGACTAGAGGAGGACAAGAGTTGTTAATTCCACAGGGAGAGGGGTGAGGAGTTAGACTGCTAGGCCCCAAACCCCTTCAGTATGCTGAGAACCCTGCAAGGAGTGTGGGACCCAAGGGGATTAGGAGGAGAGAGAGAGTGGGGTGGAGGAATGGGGGAGAGAGACTAGGGAGAGGGAAACTAGGGATGTAGGGATAGTGAGATTTGTAGGGAGAGGGTAGGGTCAGGGGGAGGATAGAGGAGGTGGGTTAGGAGCAGGTACAGTTAGGAGAATAGAAGTTACATAGGGCTAGGGAGAGGGATGAAGGGGATGAGGAAAGTCAGAGACAAGGAGGATGTGAGTTACAGAGTTTTGAGAAGCAATATGAGAAAGCATTCTGGCCTATGGAGGTGTTGCGATGAGGGATAGCTAGAGTGCGGGAGCCATAGGGTATAAGAGGGCGGGAGTATGACAAGGAAAACATGATTCACTGTACAGGGAGTGAGAGATGATGTCAAGGATACATGATTTCAGAATGACCATATGCAAAATCAGGATGATAAAAATAATAATAATTTAAAAAAAAGCATTACTGGCAGTGTCTAATCATATTGTGCTATTTGCAGTGCAGTGTGCAGTCATAGAAGACGGTGGTGTCACATACATGCCACAGTGATGCATAATGAGGAAAATGTGATCCATGATAGTGGAAAGAGGAGGATAATGAAAGAGTACGGGTTGTTTTCTGAACCCAGAGTCCTTCCATGGTGTCTATTTCCACATAATTATTATAAATGGTTATTATTATTATTAAATGTGGGTATATTTACTGTACATGCTGAGAACATGTGATTTCAATGAGTTCATGGCTTCAGTAAAATACTCCCATACTGCAGGGGATTCATTTCTTATTTTTAGGTACAGTAGACTGGTGGTGGTGGGAACGGGGAATTCCAAAGAGGATTTGTGCCCCAATGCAGTGATTGCGAGATTATTACTATTATTATTCTTTATATTTCTTTGCTACTGTGGAAAGAGGTGACTTCAGATGGCAATGAGCAGGACAGCAGATATTATAAATGAGCACATACTATAAGTGGGTATAACATATGATATATAATAATATACTATATAATATAATTTAATATATATGAACATACCAGTGAGCCAGCACAAAAAGGTCTTATGGTATATCATGTCTGCTCAAGATTACAAACTTCTCAGTGCCTACTGAGGGATCCACGCCCCTCCGCATTATCTACTCCTTCCTCCATGCCGGTGTCCTCCCTCTGCCACTCCCACTCCCCTACATGCACCTTCTCCTTTGCTCTGTCCCAGCCTCTGTTGAAACTGTCAAATGTCCTCAGGGAGAATATTTTCCTGGCAACTCATTCCACCTAGCTACTACTCTCTACATGAAAAAGTGCCTACTCTTTTCCTTCCTGAATCTTCCCCCCACCAGCTTGAGCCAGTGCCCCTGGTGGTCTTCTTTCCAATAAGATGGAAGAGTCCCTTTAAGATACAGTGTATGCTGCTTATAGTGGACTGAAATATCAGATGGCTTCTTATCCATTCTAAGCATCATTTGGTTAATCTTAAATGCTCATTTGAAACCTATTAGTGAAGTAAAATTGTTAGATACAGTACAGTAGTTAGACAGTATGCATATACAGCAGCACTGCATACCTTAGTGACACAGCAAATTGAATACAGCTCTTTTTTTAAATAAGTATTGCTTTGCAGATATCCTAGATTGCCCATCTTAACATTTCCACTGTTCCAGCTGCACATGCCCCAGCACCCAGCACTTACAATCAGTCTTTGCACCCCTAGCACCTTACCTGTCATATTCCCTCGACGAGGCCCCCTGGCTGCACTGTCTCCTGCCCTCACCCACCTCCCTCCCGTATCTCCACTCCTGCCCCTGCCCCAACCACCTCCCGTACTCCCCCTTACCCTCTGCACCTCCTACCCCCCTCGATCTCCTACCCTCACTCTCCCCGCACCCACCTCCTCTCCTTCCCTTGCCTTGCTCATAGCTCATGTCTTTGTACTGGTTATTACATGTCTGTAAGTCAATGACTATATGTTTGTAGCTAAAAATGATGACTGTTGCACATGCTGATGTGGAACCTTTGTAAAAGAGCCTCAGCTCAAAGGTATTGTAATCCTAGATGAAATAAATAAGTAAAAAATAAATAAAAATAGATAACACGTAACTTTTATTTTGGAGACTGCAACCGCTTCCTCATCTGTCACCTCCTCACCATCGTTCTCCTTGGTGAGCTCTCTGGAGGAGCAGTGGCCCGCTGATCACAGCCTCTCATCCCTGAGCATTGGAAAACCAATGAAGGAGGTCCTCCTTTACATCGCTGTCCTTGCCCTCCTGTTTCCTTTTTCTATCAGGATTTTGATTTGCATGCCAATCAACAGTAAGGTGAACTTTTCCTTTGTTCAGATCGCATAGTGTGGATTTTGCAATGCCCAAGTGAATTGACATGTCACACAGGCTTAACTAGGGAAGAGTCTTCATCTCGTGTAGAATTCCAATTTTGCAAGACAAGGTAAGCCCACTTCTCTTACTGCCTGTAGCCAGTGACATTGAAGCAGAACACAGGAAACCTGCACACATCAGCTGTGAATGACACAGACTCTTTTAAGAGGCCACTAATGAACTTAAATTAACACTTAATCAAAGACTGACACCTGGCAGAGTGAGCGGGACTGCAGTTAAGTGATGTTAAGTGTTGCAGGTCGGGTGGTATAGGCGACAAACAAGGTTCATTTTATCAGTATACTTTAACATTGACACAATGGGGAACAGCTTTTGACAAACGAGAAAAGTATGGTTAAAACAGCGGTCTAGCTTAAGTATGGATGTTTTAAGTGGGGCATACTGTACTTGAAGGTTTCGTTCATGTCACCACTCTACCTTCTATCCTCCAGGGAGAACATGTTCAAATCTCTGAGTCTCTCCTTGTATGTTCTGCCTAGCTGTCTCTGGATCATTTGGGTTGCCCTTCTCTGTACTGTTTCCAGTAAGTTGATGTCCTTCTTTAGGTAAGGGCACCCATATTGCACACTGTACTCAAGATCTGGCCTAACTAGAAATCTGTACAGTGGCAGAAAGACATCCACTTTTCTGCTGGTTTTGTCCCTGGTTTTGCAGCCCAGCATCTGATTCACATTTACTGCTGCTTTCTTGCTGTGTGTGGAGTGCTTCAGGTCATTCATGATGATGACTCCCAAGACCTTTCCTTCTCTGACCTGTTAGCCTGCTCACCACCCAGCCAGTATTTGGTCTGCAGGTTCTTCACCCCCAAATGCAGTACCTTACACTTTTTGTCATTGAATTCCATTTTCCAAATACCTGATCATTTCTCCATCTCGGCCAGGTACTCACTAACCCCCTCCTCCATGCCTACTCTTTCACATAGCTTTGTGTCATTCAAAGACAGGCATATTGTACCCATTATCCCATCTGCAGTGTCACTGATGATGATGTTAAACAACACCAGATCAAGCACCAATCCCTGTGGGACCCTACTAGTGACTTATCTAGCCTCTGAGAAGACCTCTCCATCTCCACCACCTGAGTTCAATCCTACAACCAGATTCTGACCCACATAGCCAGTGTATCTGCTACCACCAGGTCCTCCAACTTCCTAATTAATCTACTGTGGGGAACAAAGTCAAAAGCCTTACTGAAATCCAGACACAGCATGTCCACTACTTAGCCCCAGTCCACTGTCCTGGTTACTGAAAGAACATCGAGCCTTTTGTCCTAGAGTTAATTTTCTTCCAGAAATCTTACCATTCTTTCTTTCAATATAGTTTCCATGAGTTTTCCCACTATCAAGGTCAGACTGACTGGTCAGTGGTTATCAGGGTCACCCCTCAGCTTGCTTTTGCATAGTGGCACTACATGTGCTGTCCTCCTGTCCAGAGTTACTTTCTCTGACTCCAGTAAGGCATTAAACAGGTCCGACAGAAGGCCCACTATGTATCTACGAACTCCGTCTGCACCTTCAGGCATATGCCTTCTGGTCCTGGAGATTTGTTAGCTTCAGAGCCATAAAACTTTTTCTCAGTTAATTTGTTAAAACTGCAGTGCATCCAGGGAACCGAGGTGATGCTAAAAACTAAGGAAGCTAATCCCAATTGCACACACCAAACAGGAAAGCTAGCACTCTAGGAGCCTCCTGACTTAAGAAGTGTATCTGAGACAAACTTGCTAGTCGATTAAACACATTTATAGCAGTGTTAAAAGCTGATCTGAAGACAAGGGGTTTTTGTCTCCTTGCCATCAGACCAGCTTTTTATGGCTGTGGGCAGAGCTTACAACCATCTTGCTGTCTGCAGCGGGAAAAATGGAGTACCGTGGAACACATTTTTTGAGTTTTCAATGTAACTTTCCACAAATCAGCAGCTGCAACTGTACCCACTAGGCCATCCAGCACATTCTTCCACCCCTCCCCCCATTACATCTTGCTCCCCCAATACCTCTTGCTCTACCTCCTCCACCCTGCCCACTTTTCTCCCATTTCCCTTCCCCTCCCCTCCACCCACTCCCCCCTCACCTCCTGTCCCTCCACCCTCTCAATCCATGCCCTTTTGGTGCCCTTCCTCACATCAAGCCCATTCCCCTGTCCCATCTCCTTACCCTTGATCTACTTCTTTTTCCCATACCCTTGATTTGCTCCTTTTCCCATACCCTAATCCCTACTATTCCACCACCCCCTCTCCCCCTCCTTGCTCACCCATCCCCTGCACACCCTGTCACACTCAGCACCTCCTGTGTACTTCAAAAACCTTATTGACAATGTCACCTTTCAGTGTCTACCTCTTCAGCCTCAGCTTCTCACCTCTCCTAACTATGTTCTTCCCTCCTAGAACTGCTTTTTCCTGTCCTATGCTCTCTGTTTCCTTGAGACTAAAAATAGTTTTTCTTCCCCCCCCCCACTCTTGGTATGTTTGTAATCCTATGCATCCTATACACTATAACTGTCTGCTCATAGATTGCATTTGTCGTTGAAACTGGGTATATGAACCTTTGGCTTAAAAGTACTTGGGCAGGATTCTCAAAACTTTGAGGACCAAAGTCCTATTCTGCCACTACAGTTGTGGGATGAAATCACCCGCAGCTGTGCTGGTTGCGATTCTCAGCCAGCAGTTGCAGAGGATGTTATGGCTGCTCCCACCAACTGTAGCATCTTGCCGCAGCTGCAGAGATCTCCAGGGCAACACCTCCCCCAAGCAGCCATAAATCATGGAGTCGGTCGTGATCCAGTTCCACCTTTGTGAATACCCGCTGGTGTGGGTAACCTGCAGATCCGGAAGTGGCAACTCACTTGCGCCACGGTTTACCCGCAGCTATGGGTATTTCACGATCTTTGAGAATCCTGCCCCTTGTCTGTAACCCCCCCCCCATCATGACTTAGCCTCTACCTGGCTGAATTGTTTATTCTGTATTGTCCTTAAGTTTGCACCTTATTTTATTATGACATAACCTCTGCCTGACTGAATTGTCTATTTCTGTACTGTCCTTAAGTTTGCACCTTATTTTGACTACAATGCACTGCATACGTTGTTCACTTTATCTGTCTTCTGTAACTTAATATTACCTGTGTCTGTCTTCTACCTGACATGCAACCTTTGCAAAAGAACCTCTGGCTCAAAGGTATTGTAATCTGAGAGATCAATAAATAAATAAATAAAATAAAAATACAAATCACTATGGCTATGTTCGTTGAAATAGAATACTCCTTTTTTTTCTGTTTATAATGTTGGAGACAGAACTCCAAGTTACTTATCAGGTGGCCATTAGGAAACTGAAACAGCTTGTTAAATATTGGTTGCCTATTAAACTGGAGATTTGTTTACCCCCTTCAAAATGCAACAACTTGCACATTGAAATACTTAGCATTTAAACATTTTCTTGCTATTAGCTTCAGTGGGTGGGTATTGTCTTTCAAGAAAGATTCATACCTTATACATGTCACCCTTTCCCAGCAAAGAATCTAAAAAGATTTAAATAGATTTTTTAACCTCTTAAGACACTATCTGATAAGACCTGTCTCAGACATATGCTAGGTCTTCTGTGAACTATCCAGGCTAAATATATAGCAATGAGTAGACGTTTTGTACTATGCTATTTGGGGAAAAAATATATTGAGTTACAGCAGACACACACACACACACAAACACAAACACAAACACACACACACACACACACACACACACACACACATACTGTACACACCATCCTCATGACCACAAGATTCAAAATAAATGCTGCAATCTAATATGTTATAATACAATAAAGAAACTGCTTATGTCAGTGAACACAGTGAAGTTCAGTGTACAGTAGATTCCTTTAAATATTTCTTATTCTATATTTTGTATCCTGGATAGCACTGTGGAGATGCTACATCTCATTGTCATAGGGATCTTCATTTTACACATTTTTGCACTGTAATTACTCAGGATGTCCCAGATTAGATGCAATATTTTGTTTTCAGTTGAGTTATGATTTTACCATTTTTATAATGTATTTATTCAGGGTAGCCTAGTTCAGATGTAAAATATTGTTTTCAGTATGTTCTGATTTTATGCAATGCAGCATAATATTGTGTAGTTATAGCGCCCCACTGAAAATAAGATGCCATGTCTTCTGTGAACAATCCAGGCTAAATACATAGTAATCAGCAGGCATATTCTAAGAAAACATATTGTAAAAATGTGTAAAAGGAAGACCATATTGAAACTGTCTTTCAGCAGATCTGCATTGTGCAAATCCATTAGAAATAATGGCTAAAGGCATCCCAAAAGCTCTCCACAACCATATTGGCTCTAACCAGAATTTGTTAACTTTGCAATAGATGAGCTTAAAAAGCTAGCAAGTTTGTCTTGGATACATTTCTTGAGCCACTGGGTTCCTAGAGTGCTAGCTTTTTTTTATTTTGGTAAGCCTTTTCTCACCCTATCAACTTCAGTCTCCCCATTTATGTGTGCACTGGACCTGTTGACCTGAAGTACTTGTTGAGTACTTCTGCTTTTTCTTCACTTCCCTCTGCCCACCTCCACCTCCACACTTCTCAATGTGGCTATCCCATCCTTCATATCCCTCTTCTCCTTGATATGCTGAAAGAAAGCTTTTCCCCATTTTCACCCCCCCCCACCAGCTGCAGCTCTATCTTGGCCTTGGCCAACCAGATTACTCTGCCTGCCTCTCTTGCCTTGGAACAGTACTCCTCTCTATCCTCATCTTTGTGGGTGCCCTTGTACTTCATGAAAGCTGACTTCTTGCCGCTTACCACAATGCTACACACCTATCATATCAGCAGGGCTCCACGACTTTTGATTTCTTACTTTTGAGTTTGGGACATGTGTTTGAAGTTGTCAACAGCCACTCCTTGATTTTGACCCATTTCTGGTCCACCTCTGTCTTCTTCCTGATCCCAGCAGGGTGCCTGCCCAGAATCTCCAGACACAATGTATCCTAGGACCCACCAGGAAGAGGGCCATACTGGACCTGATCCTTTCTAATGGTGTACATGTCCAAAAAACCCTCACCATCTGGTCCTAGAACCAGATGGTGAGGGTTATGGGGGCATGTACACCATTAGAAAGGACCAGGTCCAGCCCCTCCTTGATTATGACCCATTTTTGGTGCAGATCTATCTCCTTCCAGATCCCAGCAGGGTGTCTGCCAAGAATGTCCAGACACAATGGGCTTGATTCTCAAAAGTCAGCACAAGCTGCACCAATGGCAGCTTGCTCTGATTGCAGGGACGCTGTACCTGATTCACTATTGGGTAGGGTCCTGGCACCTAGGTCCTGCAGCTTGTGGCAACAGTGGCACAGCACTAAACAGACAATGCATCTATGAGGTGTGCTGCAAGCTGTGGGGTGATCAGCACATTTTTATTAAAGGGGACAACTTTGTGAAGTGATCTGTGAAGGTGAATTTGGCGAGTTCACTGAAAATTCCCCACCAAAAAGTTAAACTTTACTGCATCTCTGTTCCTGCTTTAATAACTGGATCACCCTCCAGCACATTCCAATGGCAGTTCACAGTTTCAGTCACCTGTGGTATTTGATTGAATTCAGTGACTAGTGTCATAGGACAAGTTGAGGTGTTTCTCTTGGACTTTGGAGTCAGAAGATTAGGTCTGTTCATACTGTATGTGTAGCCTTTTTCCTGGGCCTCATCTAGTAGTGACTGTGAATACTCACATTCGAGGAACCTAGTTTTTAAATCCTTTTCTTGGTTCTTGAACTTATCTAACATGGAACAATTTTGTTGAAGCTAAAAAGATTGCCCAAAGGGATTTCCCTTCTTCAACTGATGGGGATGTGCACTTGCAGCATGGCGAAGGATGTTTCCTGAAGAGGGATTCCTTATGTCTCTGACTGGGTAGGTTGTCTCTCACTGGCTGAAAAGTGGATGTCAAAGAATGTGTTCAGATTAAAGCTGAATAAACTACAGGCCTAAATTGTTATCATTCATTTAATTTTCAAAGGCAGGGGCAGATAAGATGTCTCCCTCCCAAATGATCAAAATGTCATCAAAAGGTCTATCCCTGGGCCAGCCCAAAAGTGCAGCAGTTGTGTTACCACATGGGAGTGCCAACAGCCGGGGTTCAGGTACGGACCTTGGACATTGAAGGATCAGTCGGGGGGGAGGTGGGTGCCAAGGGGATTGCTTGCCTTCTCTGTGGAGGGAGGGGCTTGGTACTCAGTGCCTACCAACTCCTAGTATTGTCTGGGGGGGGTTTGCAGCCCTGGACTATGCTGCCTAGCCATGTCAGACCGAGCCAGTGGACTACTGCATGTCAGGAGCAGGAACACACCTAATCATGTACCAAGGTCATTGCACAAACAGCTCCGCTCTTGCAGGTCATGCGGGGATGCATAAACAACAAAATGCTTCAACATGAGCCCCATGATTCCCAGATTCCAGCAAGTACCATGACCAAGCCAATACGGGGGGGGGGGTTCCCCTGTCTGTCAACCGAGAAAATAAAAATAAGCATTATAAAAAAAAAGACTGTCTCAAAATTTGATCTGGGGCAGAAAACTATTTCTGCCATGGTTGAACATTATGGCCCCTTCCCACCAAACCCCAAAATGATTTCCATAAGACAGTGTCATCACAGTCCCCATGGCTGTACCACAAGTTTGGAGGTAGTAGTTTTGATCAAATATGAAGTAATTATTAGTGAGAATAATGCTAGTAGCATTCAAAATAAATTCTGTAGGAAATCTTGTTGCAGTAGGAGTAGTGGAGAGGTGGTGCTCTAGTGCCATTATGCCCAAATCATCGTGTATACTAGTGCATAAACTACAGTAACAATATCTATAGAAAGCCACAAATAGTTAGAGGATCAGACCAATCCCTCTAATTTGGATAATATATCCATGGAGTCCCTGACATAAGACAGTTGTAAAGTAACCAACTGTTTTATGAAATAATCCACAAACATTATGATTATTTTTCTGTCAGGGACCCCTGGCCAGATATAATATATCTTCTAGTGGGGCTGGTCTGCTCCTTCTGTATTTTGGGGAAAATGTATATTGTTAGTATCTTCAGAAAATCCACCTGCATAAATTGAAATTCAGATTTAATAATCCTCCAATCTGCAACACTGATCTCCAAATGTCAATTCAGAGTTTTAGCTTTTTTGGTTGGATCTTCTGGGAGCCTTCTGTAGCTATTTTGGTCATCATGTTGATGGTGCATCTCATTCTCAGTTTATTTAAAGCAACAATTTTGTGACCTTTCCCTTACAGAAATATAAGTGTGCTGTGTGCATGTAGAATGCATGCTACATGGTTAATTGTGCAATGTTTGCATGTGGTTCATATACACATTGAACCATGTCTAAAAAGCAAATCAGGTTTGCATGCTGCAAGCTTGACATGTGTGCAGCAGGTACACTGGTGTGAACATCTTCTAAAAATCACATGAGGATCATGTGTTGTATGCTTGACATGAGTGTGGCAGTTAAGTTGGTGTGAACATCATTTAAAAATCACATCAGGTTCACATGTTGCATGTTTGCCATGTGTGCAGCAACTAAGCTGGTGCAAATCTCATCGAAAAAAACACATCAGTTTCTATTTCTCATACTACTGAAAGCAATTAGAGCCATTGAAATACAGTTTTATTGACTTTCCATTAAAATTAGGTAAACTCATTCATTCTGATTCTTTTGCAAATTGTTTAATGGCTTTTGATTGTTGTCATTAAATTGTCATTAATTTATTTGTAAAGTATTGTTTGCTTACTGCATTAAATGCTTAGGATACAGTCAGCCAACATCCACAATTCCAGATGTGTTAAAAGGGGCCTCTGGGTTGTGAAGCCTGACGTTTTTGGTTTAGGCCTTGCCAATCCCCTTATGCATATTTAATGCTACAAATGTGTTTCTCCATGACTGTTTCGGCTCCCTTTGTCATTTTGTATGGAGCATATACACTATGGCCATGCTCAGCACTCTTTGTGCTGAGTAGGGTCTTGGAAGCATGTACCAAACCTAACATTTT
Organism: Neoceratodus forsteri; assembly: GCA_016271365.2. NCBI lineage: Eukaryota > Metazoa > Chordata > Ceratodontiformes > Ceratodontidae > Neoceratodus > Neoceratodus forsteri. The sequence goes on along the minus strand of CM028136.1, from coordinate 125,781,164 downwards.
GTCACTGAAATGAGGGACATGGACACTCAAATAGAGGTACAATGAGGGACACTAACCAACATGATGATCAGGACACATCCTGAAACATGCAGATACAGTACCTCAGAACACAGTGGAAACCATTGTATTTACTTATAACAATATTAGAACCTGAGAATGAATTTCTGACATAATGCAGGGGTGCCATTTAGGTAGGGCTGAGGGGGCAGTTTCCCACCCTCCACATTTGTGCCTAGGTTGTTCATGTGGTATGGCAATAATGGCATTACATTTGGATTTAATCTTTTGCACAATAAGTGCCCTCCAGGCCTGTGTTGCACTCATGCTGCAGGTGCACTCCTACTCCACTGTGTCTGTAGTGTGTTGCCCACTCTCTCACCTATTAGTGGTGGCACCATCACACGTGATGTGGAGGAGCTCCAGCCAATCAAGAGCACATGAATCATGCAAGTTCAACACTGTCTTCCCCCCACAGAGTAGATAGGCTGCATACTACAGCTTGGAGGGGTTGGTGAGCACTCAACTCTCAATAGCAGTGTTGTGGCAGCATATGTTTGTTGGTCTGCACTTAGTGAACTTCTGTCTCCCCTAGTGGCTAAAGGGGCAGAGTGTGAGCTAGAAGCTTACTCGAGACTAGGCTACCTACTTACTCTAGTAGGCTTGCCTCACAAAAAAAACAGTACAGGCCCCCCATGGCAGCAAGCTAGACCTAGCAGCAGTGGTGACATGGGTGTGGGTGGCATTCATAGGCTTGACCAGTGCAGTGCAACAGCAGCCAAGCAAGAAGCAAGCAACACAGGTTGGGTGGGTTCGGTTGGTGAGGTGACTTGGTCGTGGACCACGTTGGGGACCTAGGATGGTCAGTTCTAGCATCCAACTTCTGGCAGAAGGACAGAGGAGGAGCAGACTGAAAACAGGGCTGGTGGAACATTGGGTCAGGCTGCAGGTTATGGCCAGATGGCCGGGTAAGTAAAAGTAAATATTTTTTTTACAGGAGGATTGGGGAAGGAGGAAGGACTGAAATATTGATATGTCGTTCATGTGTCTGCAGCTTTGGGCAGCTTCACAACCCATATAAGATGGGTATTGAATGGAATGGAGTTGGGGAGAGAAATTGGGGCAAAGTTTTTTTGGGGGAGGGGCGGTGTTCAGAACTTCAGCCCGTAAAAAATTGGTTAGTAACTGGATGAGTTTAAGCCCAAAACTGATGCACGGCGCCATGGTTTAGACAGATGAATCTTATACATTTAGATTTTTCCTGATTTGCATATTACTTTTCAGTCACAAGAAATATGTTTTACCTCTTAGAGACATTCCAGACATTCTAGAGCTTGCCACCTAGGGGCTAACTAGCACCTGTCCTCCTCTGGTTGTTGGCTCTGCCCTGATGAAATCTGAAATGGTGCCCCTGCCATAAAGTCTAAATTTACAGGACATCCTCTGTGGGAGCAGCATGTTTCCATGAGGGATGGATGAGGGGCAGAGAAGTTTTTTGGGGGTAAAATGATGGTTGTCCCTTGCTTCAGGGACAGTTGAACAGTATGATATGGACAGACTATTGGAGCCCCACTAAAGTGAGGCTTATGCCCCCTCCCTCCCACAGTGAAGCTAACCTCCACATCCCCACACTCAGGCACATGATGGCATAGGGAAAGTCAGACTGCAGAGGCATACACCATTGAAATGAATGGGGGTATTTGTTTATTACTATTTTATATATTATTGATGGAAAGTTGGAGATTAATGAATGCCACCGCTCGACTAAAAAGGGCCTTATTAGTAGAACAGTGGCCTTCATTATTTTCCAACTTGCCATCATAATCTATAAACTAGTAATAAAAAATAACTCCATTCATTTCAAGGTGGTATGCCCTAGTACTCTAACCCATGGACATCGTCTCTTAAAGACTCCTGCCTCTGGCTCCCTAGTACTCAGGTGAGAGACTCTAAACTTATATCTATGCTTGGTGGGTTGTCTGTAGCAGCATGGCTGCACCCACTACACTGTGTATATGTGGGGGGGGACTGGGCATGTGGGTGTGTATTGAGTTACTGCTACTTTTATGTTTGCCCCTTAATGTCTGTTTGTGTGGAAGCATTCAAAACTATGGAGAAAAAATAGTAGGAGCATAGGCCAAACAGAAGTAATTAAGTAGTTTTGTGGATAAGTGTGTGTATTAGTGGTGGGAATAATCACATGTATTTCCATTGGTATGTGTTCTACAGTTCATCTGTGCAGCTGAGATGAGGGAGGACAAGAAAATAAAAAAGTATAACAGTAGCTATAAGCATGCCGCATGTGTGCAGATGTATGCAGATTTGTATTGAAGCACAAGTGAGCAATATGTGTGCAGACAGTATAGCTTAGTGGTTAAAGGCACTGAATTGCAGACCAGAAGACTTGGAGACCTGAAGACCTGGTTTGAATCTCATCAATCTCCACTTGTATATGGTGTGATCCTGAGCAAGTCACTTAACTTTTACATGTGTTGTTATCAGTGACCACTTGCTTTTTGCACACATGCCACATGCATGCAGTCTATTCCAATTTAACATAAAAAGCCTGCTTTCCACACTTGCTTGCTGCATGCATGCCACATTCATGCAGTCAGTTCCAATTTAATATTTAAATCATGCTTGTAGCATGCTTATCACATGGGTAGTTTTATGTGTGCAGCATGAAAACATTTCATATAATTATTTCTGTAAGGGTTATCTGCAGCTATTATTTCTATGCTGTCCAGATTTTGCAGCTCACTTAAAGCCTCTTGTTCTTCTATAGTAATATTTATTTTATGGTATTTCCACAGTGCCTGTTTGTACCTATACCCACAACACATCTGTCCATCCATCCACCTCATCCTCCCAAATGCAGGTTAGCACTTTCCTCATGTACAGAGCCTCTCCTCTCCTCTTGCCACCTGATGATCCTCCTATACACCTTATACCCAAGGGGTCCCAGTCATGATTCACTGTGGTCCATGTCTTTGTGATGGCCATCATGTCCACCTCTCCCTCCACCATCAGTGACTGCAACTCAGTCATTTTGTTCTCTAGGCTCCTTGCATTCAGAGACACTGCCTTCCACCATGACTCAAGTCCCCTTCCCCCAAGTCTGCCTCCCTCTGCTCCCAGTCCCACTAACCTACCCCAATCTCTCTGCCTCTCACCTGAACCCCAATCCTTCTGCCCTAATTTGGGGGAGGCTGTTCACCCTCTTCTCCAGATGACTAAGGGTCTTGTGACCCCTGGTTCCCCCATCAGTTAAAATTACACTCTTTACCCATATACTCCCCAAACCTGGCTTTCAGCATCCTAGCACCATCTTTACTATGATGTAGTCTATCTGGAGCATAAACGGCCTTATTCTCCCAGGTACTCACCAACCTCCAACTAGCCCATAGCCCTCCTTCCTGCACCATCCCCAGAGACATTAAATTATTCTATCCTTTACTGTCTTGCCATGCTAGCCCTCAGTACTGGTAGCACCTCTGAAAAGGCTGCTGACCTCCCCACCCCTCTGTAGAGCTTTCCTACCTCTCTAAACCTCTCTAGAACCACCTCTACCTCACATTTGACCAAGTCATTTGTTCCTAGGTGAATGATGATGTTAGTTTCCCCACTCCATTCCCATGCTCTGGGTTATCAGTGGGCCCACTCTCCTGGCGGTAATCCATGGCATACAGTGCACCTTTCTCTGGTTTACCCTAGCCTCCTTGTCCCCACATCTTTCTCCTTTAATTACGGAGTCTTCCAAGATCATTACTTCACCATTTCCATCTGCTTCTTGGTTCCCCCATGCTTACCCAGCTGTCTGCTCCCTCCTTACAGGCACCTCCGCTTCTACTCCCATTGCTGACCATCATTTTGCCCATCTCCCTGCCTTCCCCACTCCTTCCATGCCCTGCTGCCATTTACCCTGTATCCACCTATCCCAATTCCCTTCCCCCAAAGGTATTCATCCTATACCCATATCCCCTTCCTGCTTATGCTCTTTGTCCTTCCCACTGAGCTTCCCTTCACCTGACAATCAGTGGGAGTAATCTATTCCACATCAGCACCTCTTGGGTGCTCCCACCTGCCCCCCCACCATCCTTGCCCTCTACATTCCTTTTATTAAAGCCCACTACCTTCTCATGGTCTCCTCTCTCACTGGGGGAAATAGACCCAAAGGACTCACCTTAATTCCCTCCCTTTCCCCTTCCTCACCCCACTCCCAGACTGAGCTCTACCATCACTCTCTCCCACCTGTCCCCATTTCCCATTCCTCCCTCATCCCTTTAGGATTCCCACCCTTCAATTCTGCTGTCTCCCATCTGAACTGCCATACTTATGCCCACTGCTGACCTAGGCTGCTGTAGACTAGATATCCCCCTACGTCCCACAGAGTAATCAAGAAAACTGCTGCCCCACACTCCATGCAACACACTAATCTACCCTCTCCAACCAACCACCTCAGCAAGCCTCCTCTCCACATTCTTATATTCCAAGCCCTCCTTACAGAATACATATATAGCCCTTGTACCCTTATGTAGCTGTACCCAATATAGGGATTCACTATGACCCGCTTGAAAACCTTCTAGTTGAACCCTGTTGTTGAACCTAGATGGGAATAACTGTAAAGCTGCAACCTTTGTTTACCCTGTCACTTACTCAAGATGGTAACATACGAAGCTGAACCTTGATGGGGATGAATGGAAAGCTGCTACCCCTTAAATACAGTATTAGCTTACTCTAGATAGGCACTAGCTGCATTCCCTCAGAGTTCCTGGTCTGCTGCCTGACTATAATATGACCTGAGATTGGGATTAGCTGCTACTCCTCAGTTGAAACTTAGATGGTGATGGTTGTAAAGTTCCAACCAATAAATTACACTGTTAGTTGACCCTAGAAATAAACTAGCTGTATTCCCTCTGAGTTCTTTGTCATCTAACTCACTTATATACTTCAACCCCCTCAGCCTCAATGGGGATGTTTGTAAAGCTGCAATCCCTTAATTACACTGTTAGTTGACTGTAGAAATGGATTAGCTGTGTTCCCTCAGATTTCCTTGTCTGCGAACTAGAGATGTGAAAAGTTGGCATAATTCATTCCATGAATAATTTCACAAATTGTGCTTAATTCACGAAGTACAATTAGTGAAATTCGTCAATTTGCAGAGCTCGGATCAACCATGAAGTGTGGAATTTCAAGGGTTGAAATTCCACACTTTGCAGCAAAAACTACTGTCGAATGTCTCTACTAGTAGTGGGCATCCCTCCTCAGCCAATCACTGACCCCAATGTAAAAAGTATATATTAAATCAATGGTGTCTAGCATCCCCTCCCCCACTGATCACCTGGCAAAATGTCAAAAAACATATGAAATACCTGGTGTCTAGTGGTCCGCCAATCACTGGACCAGAAGTAAAAAAAATATATCACATACTGGTTGTGAGCCCCAGTGTAAAAGAATATGAGTTAAATCCCTGGTGTCTAGTTGTTCCCCTCCCACACATCACCAGCCCCAATGTATAAAAAATATACAGTATGTTAAATCCCTGGTGTCTAGTGGTCCCCCCTTGATTGCCGGCCCCAATGTAAAAAAATATATTTTAAATTCCTGATATCTCGTGGTCCCCCCAACACACACACACGTTCTGCCAATTGTTGGCCCCAATATAAAAAAAATATCAACAATGAAATCCTTGGTATCCAGTGGACCTCCCACCACATCAGGTAGTGCCCTACCATCCTGCTTCCCCACCCCAACCCCGAGTGAGCAACTAGCACAACCCTCCACTCTCCACCACTGATTAATGGATTTTAAAGGAACAAACCTTTTTTTATGTATTTTAATAAAACTTGTAAATTAGAAATGTGGACTGTCTGTTTAATACACTCAGTATATTGTTTTGTGGGTTAGATTAAAATAGGCTTTTTCGTTCCTTTGTTATGGTTGCTTATTAATGTTGCTTTTTCCCACCTGACATTCTTTTTTAAGTAATTTACTAGGTCCAGAATCCAGTGATATCAGTTGAATGGGAACCTTGAGAGAAGTTTTACATGAAGGGCTTTTGCTCAGCTGATGTCACTGGGTTCCGGAAGTCAAAGTAATTAAAAAATAATTGTGGGAGGAGAAGGCAGCAATAACATGAAACCCTTAAGGTGGAAACAACAGGACTATTTCAAAACAAACACACAATCCAATGCACTGGGATTATTAGACATCACACATTTCTAAATTTCTAATTATATTTAGAACTTTACAAAAACAAAGACTATGATATTATATTTTCATGAATGCTACTTTGGTGATCGGGTGAGGGAGGGGACACTAGTTTACTATGTAAACTTTCATTTGCAAATGGCACTAGAAGGACCATGTGGCGGTGGTAGACAGGATGCCTCCCCCAATTATCATAATTGACTTCTGAAAACATAACGTGGGAAGGGAGTGAAGCATCAAGCCCAGATCACAAGATCACAAGTTCAACTGCATGATTCATGTTCTACTGGCACATAAATAGAAATAATAATCATAATTACAATGAATAGTAAGTAATACTAAGTAATAAAAATGATAATCATGAGTCAGAATGATGCCAGCATGGAGAGTCAGGCAGGGGAAGACAGTTAGGTGTGTACGCTCATAACTGGTTTACAACTGTTTACCTTTTCTGAGTTCTGCTACTTAGACATTTGCCTGAGGCTGTGTGGGGAAGGGGGAAAGAGGGAGGAAGGGATCAATCAAGGGGGCTGAGGGAGCACAAGCAGACATCAGGAGTGGTGCCATTGCAGGTTGGCATGACCTCATTACTGCAGCCCGCCAATAGAGTGGTTGCAGTTAGAAAAAAAGAACTGTGTAGTTCTAAAGGCAGTGAACCATGATCTTGATTCAGAGTTGGGAGGATGCCAGTATGGAGAGTCAGGCAAGAGAAGACAACTAAGTGTGCACATTCAGCACTGGTTTACCACCATATATTTTCTGATTTCTGCCATTTGGACATGTTTGCCTGAGGCCATGTTGGGAAAGGAGGAGGAAGAGGAAGGAAGGGGCAGACAGCAGACTGAGGAAGGGCAAGCAGATGCAAGAAGCAACACCACTGGAGGTCATCAGGATCTTGTGTCCTCACCAGCATATATATTACACACAATTTCTAGTGACCCGTCATGTGAGCAATCCTGAAGCATGAGTGCCATGGACTAGGAGTGTGCCATCTATGTAATAGTTTCAGGGGACATCAGCAGGGCATCCACAGGAAGGATAGCAGGCTGCAGGCAATGCTGCTCAATGGTGGGCAGATTACATAAGGTGGGAGCACAAAGTAAACAGTCAGGTATTGTTAAGGGTTTGCAGCTTGTCCTAATCTAGAGTTGGTTTATAACTGAGTTAGCAGTAGAGATGCAGTGAAATTTTACTTCAAACAAATCACTTTAGTGCAAAGCATGTAAGGAGGTATGCAGCAGGTGGGTCAGTGAATACGGAATTCCAGGCTATGAAAAAATTCAAATTTCATAGCATTTTATTCATCACACACAGTGCACACAGTATTCCAAACTGGTGTAAAATCATGAAAAATGAGCAATATTGAAATTACAAAAATCTTCTGACCTCAGCCCAGACCCAAACAATGATCCACTTCTAACCCCAGTGCTTCGCCAACAGGCTTCCTCAGGGGGCGTGGCTGTGATTCCCCTGTTTAACTGTTATGTATTAAATGATACCAAAGTGCTCTTGCAAGTTTAAAACATTTAATTAAATCTAATTCATATGTTAATACTTAAGCAGTGTCTTGATTAGCAGCTACATAATCAAGTCCATTAGATGATACATACATTCCCATTCTAAATATTCATAGCCTTAATTTATTTAGAATCAATTATGATTTCTTTAGAAAAAAATAGTGTTTTGAACAGACAATATATTGTACATAATTAGTAGAAAATGAAGTACAGTAGTCCTTGACTGAGCAATGTGATGTTTTCAGCTTGTGGTGATGTCCTTCAAGTGGCATGATAATTTTCTGTGTATTTTGATATTCCATGCTATAGCAGCTTATTTTAAGTCCTCAATATTTCAAAAGATTCAAATAGTTTCTTCCACATAAATATAAACAAAAACAACAATAAGTGAATACATACATTATAAAAACATTTTTATAAATTACATTCAGTGTTGACAACTTCAATGAAGAACAAAGGAAACCTTTTATATCAGATAAAATGCTCCACAAAACTAAGTGTTTAAAAATTCCTTCCTTAAGTAACCAACTTGATTCATAATTATATCTAGCATTAGATAAATCCATTTACGTTAATCTCATGTCTGTACAGGCAATCTTTCATAATGCTGAACCATAGTGCACCTAAGTGTGAATATATAGTACAGTGTCTTACACTTAAAATGTCTGACATCACAAATTTCACAAACTCTCTTTTCCAAGAAGTGCTTCCACACTATGCTTATCTGCTAACATTCAGAAAGAAATACACATATACATAATCCAATAAAGGTACAGTGTATGCCAAGAAATTCCAATATCACATGTGATCTCGACTGGAGAAGGTGCAGTACCACACATCATTTTCTATGTAGAAAGCTTCTGTTTCAACACATATCATTACTTATTTTTCTCAGTTTTATTACCAATTTAAAAATAGCAATATTTAAGATCAGTTTAAAAAATGACATTATATTGTGAACATGCAACTTTTTATTATTGGTTTTGGCATGTATTTCTGCACCATCTCCAGTATAGAGAAATGGAACATATTTTTACTTAGTTTTTCTCTCACAAATGGCCACAAGCAATATTTTTAATTACATTGTCACTGTAGTGCAGGCATCTGCTAAGAGAGGAAGGAAGGAGGTGTGCATGGGTGTGTGGAAGAAAAAAAGATTTTAGGAAGTAGTAAAACAGTAGCTGAGAAATAGAGGAAAATAAAAGGTATACAATTTAATCTAAAAATGAATCCAGGCAGTTTATATTCTTTTCCCCATAATATTTACAAATGCCCTTGGCCTTCAGACTCTGCAGGTGCTAAATCCACTGTGTTTCAAGTTGTGGCAATTTGCCATTTAATAATAATTTTTTTTTCTTGCCATTCATTGCACATTCCAGCCTCATACAGTATCTAATTTAAATCATTAGGGTCAGAATTATGTTCATCCCTAAAGTGATCAGCTATGATATTCCACAGATGTTCCTGAATGCATTTTTTTACTGCTCTTTTTGTTGTCCCTACAGAAATATTATTGCAAGGACATACTAACCCATAACTCATGTATGTTGCAGTGCATGTTATACATTCCCTAACTGAAAACTTCTCAGAGGTGACTAGATGTACAAAATATGAACCCTCATTTGCATATTTACAAGCTTTGCAGGGCCTGCATTTTCTGAAACCCTGGGGGTAACCATATTTGTTCTTTCTTTTGTAAATTAGAATCATATCTACTATAGACTACAAAATCCTTTACATTTTTAGCTCTATGTAGTGTCAAATGTTGTCTGTCACCCAAGATCTCTGCCAAATGATAATCCTCCATTAATATGGACCAACACTTATGTGCTATGTTGCCTGCTTTCCCATAGATGGGACCATGTTCAATGCTTAAAGTCACAGGTTCATTCTCATTTGCATCTCTATCAGATTTTACCAATAAATCTTTTCTGTCCTTCTGCATGACAGCTTGACTTCCATGGTAAATTATGTTCTGTAGCAGGGTCTACTCTGGACATGAAGAAATGTCTTTGTTAGATGTAAGTGACAACAAAATACAGACTGTGTGGTTTTTACAGAATACTTGCAGAGCCTGGAGTGTGATATTGCACAAATACTGTACATTGGTTTCAGAAGCCCCAAAATATTAAATAAAAACATTAAAAAAATATGTCTGTTCTGTAACGATTGCATTTCTATAAGACTAGATGCCACAAATAACAGGATTCCTACTCTCCCTATATTTTTTATTTTTTTTCACATGTGCATCTCTACAGTATGAAATTAAAACTTAATGTTTCATTTGTAAGCAACTTCTATGCACTTGTGAAATTAATCTGAGTGTTTTAAACCAATCTGTATATATTGCTATTTTATCAAGATGTTCCTGTCTGAATGTCTCACAAGTGAGGCTTTTTACATTTATCGGCCACCTATTGTTATGAGAGCTCCATGGTTGGAGAAATGCTAATACAATAAGCAACTCTTGTGAGATGATTTGTTGTGCTATTATAGCACTGTCTGCCATTGTGCTAGTGTTCTCCTGATGATGGAGCACTCACAATGGCAAGTGGTACAGAAACATAAATAGCTCCAATGTAACCCAAAGAGCAAAATTCCAATAATAACCATCTATCTTGTTTGTCCATAAAATCTCACTATATTATAGAAATACTTAAACAGAACTAGCATTTGTGCAAAAAGAGTAGGAGACACAAACAAAAAAAATAGGGCATTCCAGTTGTGTTTTGCTTGTGATCTTCATTTTTGGTGAAAAGAACCCATACCTGCAAGTACTCAGAAAATCAAAATCTTAATATTGTTGCAGAATAATTTAAGATTACACTTTAAGTGTCAGTTTCAATGTAACTGATGGGTAAGCTTGGTCTAGAGATGTTGCGAAATCATGAATTTCACCCCGTGAAAGCACTTATGGTGAAATTTTGCCATCAATTTAGCTGGGAAATTTTGCTTTGTGGTACTATTAGACAAAATTGGGGAAAAAAGGCTTGTCACAAGACTTACTGTCTGCAGCAGACCAGATGGGCCAAGTGGTCCTTATCTGCCGTCAAAGTCTATGTCAAAGTCTATGATGACTGCACTCAGGCAGGAAGGCACTGATTCTGCTTCCTTTTCCTAGTGCTTGCAGACAGAGATAGTTGTCTGAGAGTAGGCAGCAGGAAAAAACTTTATAAGTTTGTGATTGTGTGTTGTGTTTCCCCAAATTCTTTACTTTAAAAACAGTTAATCTTTCTCTGATAGGACACTTTCTGTTGGCTTATATTTTTCTATCTTTAAGTTTATAGTGAGTGAGTGTGTGTGTGTGTGTGTGTGTTTGTGTGTGTGTGTCTGTGTGTGTCTGTGTGTGTGTGAGAGAGAGACCCCCTCAGTCTCTCTCTCTCTCTCTCTCTCTCTTTCTATCTCTTTTTCATTTTTTTTTGTTTATTTTTCTAATATAGATGGGCAAGGTAGGGAAAGGAGGACTGGACAGAAGAAAGCAGCCAAAAGTGTTCGCCTTAACAGGTGAGCATTTCTTTCTGAAAGATGAGCCACCCCCAGCAGGAGCATGTGCCTCCCACCTCCCAGCAGCAGAAGCCCATTGTCCCCCAGCAGTAGCAGGTTCCCCCACCCTCCAGCAGCAGGAGCCTGTTGCCCCCCCACAGCAACAGCAGTATGTGCTCCCCACCACCCAGCAGCAGGTGTCTGTCCCCCCCAGCAGTAGGAGCATGTGCTCCCTGCCACCCCCAACGGGGGTAGGATGTTGTGGCCCCCACCAGAACACCAGCTGGTGCCCCCCACCAGGCAAGAGTGTCATCAATGTGGTCCTTCTTCACCACAAAGGCTGCAGATGACAGTGTTTTCATCTGCAACCTTTGTGACCAGAGTATTCAGCTGAGGAAGCAAGGGTCACACCTTTGGACTGGTGGGAAAAGGAGCTATATGCAGTACCACCACCCTGCAGAGTGGCTCCAAAAGCAGCATGATCTAGCAGCAGCTGGAGGCAGCACTAGTGGGGGTGATGACCAGACAGAAGGGGAAAAGGGCCAGCAGGAGGAAGGCAGTCAGTGTCAGCCTAGAGGGTGCCATACCAGGTCCAGGGAGACACAACAGCAGGAGGCAGCAGCACTATCCACTGATTCACACCACAGATACTGGCACCACCATCATGCTGCTGAGTCTGCACAGCCTGCAGCAGCCCCAGGTCAGGTCAGTATCACCAGTGAAGACCTGGAGGCTGTGCGCCGTGAAGTGGCAAATGTGCACAGTGAGGTGCAAGGTGTGAGGTAGGACTGTGACCAGTTCTACCAGGATGTCAGGGGGGACCTGAGAAAAATAATGGAGGACAAACAAAAAGTGTTGGAACTCCTGGTAGAGCTGCATTGTGTGGTGGTGGTGGTGGCAGCACTGGCAATACAGAATTGGGGCCTGGAGCCAGTGCCGTGTAAGTTTTGATGATCTGGAATAAATTGCCAATTCAGCAGGCAGCCAGCAGCTATTTTTTTTCTTTTCTTTTTCATCTCCTTTGTTACTATAACTCTTCCTCATCTGCACCCCCCAAAAAAATGAAAAAAAATTAACCCTTGCCTCAGTGTTTACGCACAGAGGTTCTTTGTCTTATATATATATATATATATTATGTCCTCTTCCTCTTCTATATCCTCTTGTTTCTTTTTCTTGTCCAGTGGTTTTGTGTGTTATTTTATGTTTATGTTCCCTTCCTTGCCCCTCTTATATAAATAACCTTGCCCTGACCCTGCATGTCCTCCCACTGTGTGCTACTGTCAATCACTGTGGTACTGTACCCATAAACACTGTACCTTTCTTCTTGTTTTATGTTACTCCTTCTTTATATATTTCCTCCTCCAATCCACAAATGTCAAGTACTGTAATTTGTTACTATGAAGAAAACTGTTTTCCCAAAGCTATGTGATGTTGTGGCAGTTGTTTGTGTGCAGCATCAGTCTGAATATGTACACAACAATCATAGAGACATAAGTACTTTTATTGCAAAGTTAAACATAAATATTTTTTGTGATTAACAACACGTGTCTCCTGGGCTTGCCACAGATGTTAACTTTGGGTCCATCCTCTTCAGTCATGATGATGTTTTATAGTGCCCCACCACCCCACCACTTAGTCCAAAATGTGCACTTGGGCTACAGTTTAAAACAGTCTTTTGCTGCCATGCTGTGCAGAGCAGGCATAATAAGAAGATAAATATGACAGGAAGAAAGTAGGATAAAACTGAGACATGAATCTGTGCTCAGTTCTGATGTTATATAGTTATATATTGCACCGCCACCACCCGGACAAAAAAAATGCTGTTTTGTCCACCGTTTACAAATGATTTCAGAATGAATCAAGTTGCTGCTAGTGCAGAACAGGCCGTACAAGTCCAGAAATGTTACATCAAAAATGTTACATAAAACTGAGACAGAAATGTGATCTCAGTCCAGAAGTTTTATAGAGCCCCCCCACCACCACCTCCTGGGCAAAAAAATGCTGTTTTGTCCACTGTTTACAAATGATTTCAGGTTGCCACTAGTGCAGTACAGGCATTACAAGTCCAGAAATGTTACATGAGAAATATTACATAAAAATGAAACATGAATCTGCTCTTATTCATAATGTTATATATGCCCTGCCATTACCCAGACAAAAAAATATGCTGTTTTATCCACTGTTTACAAATGACTTCAGGATAAATCTTTTTGCTGCTAGTGCAGAACAGGCCATACAAGTCCAGAAATGTTACATGAGAAATGTTATATAAAACTGAGACAAAAATGTTGTCCAAGTCCAGAAGTTTTATAGATCCCTTCCCCACCACCCTGACAAAAAAATGCTGTTTTGTCTACTGTTTATAAATGATTTCAGGATGAATCTTGTTGCCACTAGCTGCTGTGCTGTGCAGAACAGGCCTTATACAGTAAGCCCAGAGAAACCACATGCCAAAATTGTGAGAGATGGGAGATACAATTATTGTGGGAATTAAGAAATAGGCAAAAAGGGTGCATGCTGAGAAAATTAATTCAGCCTGCAAAATGCTGCTACTTGCACTTGCTGCCTCCTGCTGCTGATTTCTCAATTGATTGTGAAATGTATAATTATCATTTTTTCAATGCTGCTGTCCTGTTTAGCTGTGGTGACTCTGTGGTTGTAACTTGTAGGGTGTGAAGGGAATGATATCTTGGGGTGCTGCAGCTTGCTCCCTGCTGCTCTGACTAGTTGCCAACATGCCATAAGAAGCAATGTTTTGTCTGGTGTTGATGTATCATCTTCACAGAGTCCATACTGATGCTGCACACGTAAGTATCTGTCTGTATTTTTTTTTTCTGTGTAAGAGAAGGGTGGGGAGGGTTGGTATTGTGGTGTCTTGAGTTCTCATATGTTTGTACTGCTTTTCTGTTATTTTCCAGTTGACTGAGGATAACATCATCATGCCAGGCTGGGATTTGGATCTGGGATGATGGAATGCACCACTTTCCCAACGTAGATGGTAAGTATTTAATTTTTCATTACTGGGGTAGGTTACTGCATATATATATAATTGTGTTTTTTTTTCTTTTGTCAACATTCAGGAATTTGGTGATGTTACCTCCCGTTCCTGCTGCTGCAGCTGCTCAAGACGTGAGTGTTTCATTTACTGGTACAATGGTTCCAGTTTCACAGCCAGACTCTGAGGTAAGTATTTCTTCATTTTTGTATGGTCTTTGGTTGGGGGGGGGGGATGGAATGGGGTCAGGGTGGGATGTGGAACTTTTAACAGTCTTCAAAATTTGTTCTGCTTTATATCTTTTTTTATATTTATATTTTATTATGCTTTTTCATTTTAACATACAATCTATTTTCAAACTAGCAGCAGAGAAACAAAATGACAAATCATCCTTAAAGGATATATCCAGTCCATATCATGAAGGGGGGGGGGGATATTTGTTTATTCAGACAAATCCAAACACCTGCAACAAATACCGTAACAGAAGCATTGCTTCTTTGATCGACCATTATTTTAAAATCTAAATAAATTTTTATATCCTCTCCTTCACTCAGAAGACTTTGCAACCTTTACAAACTGAAATAACATCTTTGAGAGACGTAACACAGGCTGAAAGAGAAAGAATATTAGAGTCACATATCAGTCACATATCAGAGCCCTCAACAACTTCAGCAATAGCAGACATTTCTTGCTTTGAGGGGGGTGGAAGAATCAACCCCCCCCCCGAATCTTTATAATAGCCCCTCAAAAATTCTGAGAGTTGATCAACTTAAAAAAATATGAAAGTTTTCCCATTGTGCTGAATTTGAACCTTTGCAGGTGCAAGTAGCTGAAATTGAGCTCCCAACTCAAAAACATTATATCTGTAAGACAGGAATTTCCTTCTTTTTATCTTATTTCTGAGTACACAGTACTGTAAGGGCAATTTGGAATCCAGATGCCTGCTGCTGTGCTTCTTTTGCCCCACCCCCCATGTTCCTTCTGGAGGCAATTTCCACTGTTTAATTACATTCATGGGGTATGGTAAGTATGCATTTTTTTTCTCTCTGCTTCTAATGTGCTTACTAACACCAGGTATGCAGATGGATGAGTATTCATCATGTTTCCTGTCATCATTCCTGCTTAGGTCATTATCCTCTGGTGAGTTTTCATCCCATGTCTGTGCGATGACTACATCCAGGCCCTGCTGGAGCTGGTGTGTGGAAGACAAAGTGGGTTGCTTTAACTGCGCTGTAGGACACTGGTTTCATTAACAATTAAACAGCACATCCAGGGAGGAAGTATATGTAGAAATGGATGGTGGATACGGTGTTTAGTAATTAGGTGGAGGGGGCTAATGTCTTGTCTAATCATTTGAGGTGTCACATCTGGAGTAATTTGGAAAATTTAGAAGCCAAACTGCAGGCAACAAACACCTCCCCCCTTAAGGACCATCACAGTTTCTGTAGAAGTACTATGGTAGTACTTATAATTGCCCTTTTGGGGGGAATTGGATGTTGTTAAGCATTTTTTTAAGATTACTTTGTAATTAATGATTCACATCATTAAAGATGGCTGCCTTTCACTATTTTGCAAAATCTGTTCAACTGGTGTTAATGGTTGAATGAGGCTGTTACATTCATACTCTGCTGGTACTAGGAGGATTCTTCAACATGTTGGGTATAGTAAGCGGATGAAAATATTTATTTTTCGCATGGAGTGCATGGACATGTTAGGTGGCAGGAGAGGAGGGCCAGGTGGGTTATGTGCCAGAGTGGGCACTTTTAAAGACATCAAGACATCATATCTTGCTTCAAGATGGGGTTAGTCAAAATGAGAAGTAAAATGTGTATCTTGATATTTTTGGCAGTGAAACATTATAACTGCAACAATGCAAAATGTTTATGGTTATGGTAATTTGACTGCTGTTTTGTATAGGGTGAGGACCTAATAACAGTTTAGAGTAATGAGTAATCAAATGAAACTGATTAGCACTGCAGCAGATAACACAACCAACACAAATCCAATGATAGCTAGATAAAAGTAATGTATAACAATATACTGAGCTGAAAGTGGTTTGGGGGGGTTGCTTCAAGTAACTTCAGCCTAGTTCAACTTCCACTGTCACATCCTTCAAGAAGCAGCCCTCACAGTCTTCAAGGTTAGAGTTGTCACCAGGTGAAAATTCTCTCAGCATTGCTGCTTCATCCACCTCACTGCTGGTGGAAGCCTTAGCAGAAGAGCTGACATCTTCATTGTCATCATCATCACTGAGACACAGTTTGTGTGGCAACACCATTGATATCACTGTTATTTGGAATGTGACTTTTGTTCATTTTGATGAATGTTAGCATAGACACATTCATGGGTGACCAATTGGTCCTATGCTCACACACAATAGCCTGAGCCAAACTAAACATTCTTTCCACATAGACACCGGATGGTGGACAGCTCAGGTATTTCACAGCAACTGATGTTAGTGCCGGACAATCAGTTACTTTGTTGCTTCAGTACTGCAATGGCTGGTCATTAATGGCAAGGTGCTTTGTGTCCCCATGTAGGCCTCCACCATTCATTCTGTTGCCCTGAGTCCAGCTGCCTCATGTGTCTCCTCCTCCTTTTCTTCCATATTTTATTTATTTATTTAGCTTTTGTTAACCAGGTAGGTACACTAAGTGGCTAGTTGTCCATTAGCAGGTTATACAGACCTGCCACTAGAGGGATTCTTGGTCTTCTACATAAATCACTGTACTCATTCGTGGGCAATATGGCCTGCATTATCATTCTACTTCTTTCCCGGTGCTGCTACAAGGGGTGGTTGTAGTTGAGGTCCCCTGCTTGCCACCAACAGGCTGACAACTTCTTAAAACTGCCTGTGCGACAGCTCGCAGCTGAAAATAGGAAGCCTCAGTGTTCGGTCATTCACCCTTCAGACTCAAGTCAGATAGACGCTGAGCACCCTATTATTACCTATGCTGCGCTGTCATACCGATGAGATACCGATAGAATCCTCTGCAGAGAGCCAGCACGCCTGGGCACCCTTGATTGGTGCGGCACTGCCATAGGGGGATTGTGATTGGTACGCCCGCTTGCCTGCTTTGCTCTGATTGGGGCACCTTCTCTATAGCCTGTTACAGTGTTCCCTTAATTCTGACTTCTCAGCTCTCGCTCTGACCTGAAATTTTCTCCCACCCCCCTCTCCCAGGCCTCCTTTAAATACACTCATGATCCGCCTCCTATATCATATTACTGCTTCACTGGCCTAGTTTTGACTGCTGCCAACCTATGATTGGTATCTGAGTGTGGCCAATAAGACTGCCCTGTGTGAATATCTCTTGAGCCCCACCACTAACTAAGCTGCTCCTGCTCTCCTTGTTCCCCTTTCTGCTGTATTTTCTCATCTAGGTTTTAAGTGAGTACCTAGGTGGGCAAATTACTTGCCTAGAAAATATTGCAATAATACAAATCACGAGACCACTCAATCTGGGACCATGGCTCTCCTTATTGTGTTTTTATTGCTCTTAAGGTGCAGAGTTCTCAGCAATACAGTGCAATTCGAAGTACCTCAATGCAATTCAGTTCTCCAATGTACCTTATCAATACCTAATGTTATAACGGTCTACCGTGCAGACACTATGTCATTCTCCTCTTCCCTTTTAGCCTATTCCCCCCGGTTAGCCTACACCCCCTTGCTACTGTCCTCACCTATGTCTGTTCAAGCACTTACATTGATCACGATCAACTGTCATTACAGTGGTGCCGCCTCTTGCGTAGCATGATATGGGTTGCTGGTGCCGCGAAGAAATAAAAAAGCAGTCTCGATTCTTATAAGCTCCTTAAAGAAAGTTATACTTCTGCTTCTTCTGCTCAGAAATGTGGAGCTCAACCTGGCCCCCCTACAACTTACCTCCCTATCGATTTTGCTGAGGCCACAGGGTCTCAAATGATGATGGTCAACATTTAAGCCTGCCTAAAAATTTGTACAGCTGCAAGCCTGGGCTGCACACGTTAACCCTGACCTTATCATAATTACTGAGTCATGGTTAAAAAAGACGAACACTGATCAACAAATATCACTGCAGGGCTACAATTTATTTAAAGCAGATAGAGAGTCTAGAGGCGGAGGTGTGGTTATCTACGCCAAATCTAAGTACTTGGTCATCAATATTAGTTGCAAATCTCTAGCCAAGGAATTTGAGTTAGTTTCGCTGAGCCTTCATCTCCCTTCCTCGGAATGTATCACTATCCTAGGTGGCTATAGACACCCGTCTGGTGGTGATGAAGTCCTTAATCTTTTGAAATCCATGTTCGTAGATGCAAAAACTGAAACAATATTTCTAGGAGATCTAAATATGGACTGGCTGTCACCTAAATCACACGGCCTCAAATCCCTTTGTGACGAGTTAGGTCTTGGGCAATTAGTTAGTGAACCCACTAGGAACAACACTCTAAATACTGCCAACAGTTCCATTCTAGATGTGGTACTAACCACCCATCCACACAAAATATCTCATTCGGCAGTGCTTCAGCGACATGGCGATCATGGAATTATTGCATGCATAAGATCTCAAATTAAGGCCCGGCCACAACCCATCTTTATAACAAAAGATCCTTTCGCAAATTCAGTGCAGTAAACTTCCTATCTGACCTGAGCATGATCAGATGGCAAGATCTCTACCTAGCCAAAGATGTCAACAAGGCAGCTTACATCCTTAATGACAAACTCATTTATAATAAATAAGCATGCCCCTTTCATCAAAGTAAGGTGCAGAACAATTCCAACCCCTGGTTCACCTCGGATCTCAAGGCAGCCCTTATAGCTTGAGATAAACTCTGGGCTAAAGCTAGACATTCCAAAGAATCTTCGGATTGGCAGGCCTTTAGAACAGCCAGGAATAACTGTGTGAAAAAAATTCGCTCTGCTAAAGTTAACTATTATATTTCTACTCTCGAACAAGCTAAAGTAACCCTCATAAAATATGGAAGACTATCAAAGCTATAGAAGGACGGCCCATGGCCCCCTCTGTCCCAACAAAGATAGTTGCAAGTGGCAAGATTGTGGAAAACAAGTCCCTAATCCTGGAGGAACTTAACTCCCACTTTGCCACAGCTGGATTAGCTTTTGACTCATCACCTTATGCTGGTGCTGCGGTGAGCCAGCATACCCTCCCCTACATCTAGTCCTGCACCCAGCCCCTTCCAACTCTTGCGATATAACTTATAAAGTGAAGATTCTCTTCTTAACTTAGACACAAAAAAGCGCAGGGGGCGATGGCTTGGAACCCTTTTTCCTAAGGTCAGGCTACGCCATCTCACTGCCCCAATTCTCCACATCTTCAATCTTTCCATTACATCTGCTACTGTGCCGTCCTGCTGGAAATCAGCACATATCCTCCTTCTATTTAAATCTGGTGACCCATGCGATGTAAACAACTATAGGTCTATCTCCATATTGCCTATCCTTTCTAAAGTTCTCGAAAAACTAATCCATATTCAGTTAAAATCTCATTTGGAAACCTTCTCTCTCATTAACCCAGCTGAATCTGGCTTCTGGGCTAATCATAGCACAATCACTGCACTAGCAAAAGTAACCAATAATTGGATCTCTGCTATTGATGCTAAGAAGGTAACTGGTGCAGTCTTTTTGGACCTCAGCAAAGCTTTTGATACTGTTGATCACAAACTAATAGTCAATTGCCTTGCAAAGTTGGGTGCCACATACCATACCACCCAGTGGTTCTCTAGCTACCTAACTGGAAGATTCCAAAAGTAAAGGCGGAAGGCTTTTTCTGCTGCCTTGCCAGTTGCAAGAGGAGTCCCCAAGGATCCATCTTAGGCCTATCTTGTTTTCTTTGTACATTAATGACTTAGATGCTAACATATCTACGTCCAATCTGCACATTTTGCAGATGATACTGTAGTTATATAATGCTGGCTCATCGTTATCTGAAGTCAAGGGGTGCTTCAAGCGGACTTCGCACAACGAGCATAATCTAATAAAGCAAAGCTTCTGCTCAATGCTAAGAAGACTAAAGCGATGATATTCTCCCTCAGTGCTGGCACAGGCCCCCCCAATACCCTTGCCCAAGACTTCATTGTCACTGCGCTAAACGAGCCTCTGGAAGTTGTAACCAAATTTAAATATCTGGGTATCTGGATCGACAATAAATTATCTTTCAATGACCACGTCGAAGATGTCTCTAGAAGGTTAAAAGCAAGGTTAGGTTTCTTCTACAGAAATAGGTCCCTTTTCCCCCTTGAAACTCGAAACAAGCTTGTACAGGCTACTTTTCTCCCCCTACTCGACTATGGCGATGTAATCTATTCCTCCACCACTCTTGCAAATCTAAGTAAACTGGACATCCTTTATCACCGTGCGTTACGGTTCATTACTAACTCCCCTTACCGTTTGCACCACTGTGACTTATATGCAGCTGTTGGTTGGATATCCCTTACTACTAAATGCCTGCTCCATGCTGGGCTATGGACTCTTAAACTGCTCCTGCAGAAATTGCCAAGCTATCTCTCTTCCCTTATTAGTATCTCACATAGTGTATACTCGTTAAGAAAATCTGACTTTATTATGCTTGACATACTAAGGACGCGGACTTCCTTTGGTAAACGTGCTATTGCATATGCCCTTCCCTCCATTTGGAACCAATTACAAACCATACTGAAACTAACTAGCACAGTTTCAATAAACTTCTACAAATCGCTAAGTTCAGCCAAAATAAAAGACACCTGTAACTGTCATTAAGTCTCTTCCTTCCCCATGTGTGCCATATTTATCCACTGGTAAGGTATAATTGATTTGTCATATTAACTGCTTTCCCTTCCCCTTCTACTCCTGGCTTTATCTATGCTTACGCTCCACTGCTATTCTATCAAATCACTCCTCCCCATATCAGTTGTAGTCTGTTGTTTGTTCTAGCTGCCAAAATATATGTATTGCACACACCACTCATCATGTTTCATTTATCAGTATGCAACCTGTAAGTCACTTCCCTGTCTCATATCAATGTTTACCACCTGCGGTCACCCTATGTGGTACCCTTGTATGTATATCCAGCCTGTATCATGTAACGTGCATTTCATGTATATACTGTTATTACCTATCTGTGTTTGTATTTTAAGTGTTTATGTCACAGGACCTCCTTGTGAATGAGCTTGCTCAATGGAGTTTTCCTGCAATAAACTTGAACTTGAACACTAGACAAAACATATGCCTATTTTCAGGTACGACCCAGGAGAGTACAGGAATAAGAGAACATACAGAGTACAACTTGAAGCAAAGTAAGGCAGATACATTGTAATCAGAAAAAAAACATAGTGTACATAGAAGATAAACTCAGGTTACAACAGTGGCAGAGTCATATGTAAAGTCATTTACAGTGTCACACTGGCAATGTTCAAAGCAGTATATACAGACAAATACAAGATTTTCACACTTAACACAGGGCCAACACCCCAACACCCAGGTGGGCAGGCAACCATGACAGGACCAGAGTCAAGGTACAGGAGATGATATGCTCAAGTAAACCGCAGGTAATCAAGGACTTAGGGGAGTTTAAGGCAGACATATACTGAGGCAAGCTTCAAGTGTGTCCACAGGGCTGTTCGTAGGCATGCCTGGGAGGTGGAGGACCAGACTTGTACCGGAAGGGAGTTCCATAATCTGGGAGCACATGACACAAAATCCCTGTCCCCCATTTGGGTGTGCCTAGCAGGAACCTTAAGGATAGAAGGGCCTACGGACCTTAGGGAGTAGCCAGTGGAGGCAGCAGGTGCAAGGAACTCTGCTGATCCGGGGAGGGTGGGGTTCCTGAGCCCAGCACCTTACCCGTGAAGCAGCCCAGAACAAAATTCATGTAGTTCGACGGGGAGAGCCAATTGAGCTTAGCATACAGATCGCAATGGTGAGTGAGGTGAGGGGCTGCTAGTGCAAAGTGGCAAATATTATTGTAGGCAATGGTCCACCTAGTGAAGTGTACCATGGAGGTACGGGTAAACAAAAGTAGCCCATAGCAGAGTGATGGTAGAAACACACCTCTGGCCAATGCTAGGCGAGCAGCCGAAGTGAGATTATTCTTTGCCCTATATGCCAAACCCAACTTCCAGTTAACAGCACAACATACATTGCAGATGTAGTGACCAAGATCAAGCTGAGGGTCCAGTGTCACCCCAAGGTATTTGACAGAGTCGGTGATGAGAACGGGAGCACCATCATTACCCAAGATACACAGAGGGACAGGGGAGGCCTTTAACTTAGTCAGGGATCTAAACAGCATGGCCTGAGTCTTTTCAAGGTTTAGGACCAGCTTATGAGACGATATCCAGGATTGGATATTCCTAAAATCCTCACTCAATTGGTGGTTAATGACCCCAATATCCCGAGGAATATTAAAAACATAGTGAGTGGCTCCTTCACCTGTGAGGCTCCTTACATGCTTATCGATGGTGCAAGCTGCAATAATCCGCTAACCATCGCCAATGCATTTAACTTGCATTTCTCAGACCTGTCTGCCTTCACCTCTCAGTTCTCCTCCAATGGTTTTGCTAGGCCTGTCCTGGTCCCTCCGCCTCAACTGACACCTACCTCCCATCCTCAGTTCTACTTCGAGGCTGTCACGGCACAAGAGATGCAGAGATTGCTCTCTGGTCTCTCCCCTTTGCTAGTGCTGGCCACAATGGTATGGAACCCAAGTTTCTCCACCTTGCTGCTGCCTTCATTGCCTCTCCTGTGGCCCATATCGTCAACCTATCCTTAGCCTCTGAGGTTAATCCTGGCCTATGGAATGTGGTGAGGGTTGTCCCTGTATTCAATCAGGGCAACCCTAGGATTCTTGACAACTATCGGCTGATTGCCATTGCCTACATTAATTTGTACTCAACATTTATTGCTATTTTATTTTTCACACTTTACTGCACACATTTGTAACACAGTAGCCAACCCTTGGGGTAGTCTCATCATTACATTATTTTGTACTGTCCTGTTATTCTGTATAGCATCGTGTACTTTACTTTGTATCTTATCATTGAAACTGTGTTGTGCTATTTGTACTCCCCTTCCCCCGGTTGCACATGGAAATAAGCCTCAGCTCACTGTGCCTTTTCCAGGTAACCATTTTCTAATGAACAACTAAATTAATAAATAAATGTATTTATGTTCTGCTCCAGCACACCAGATCAAACATCTAGGTTCCATCTTGTTGGCACTCTTGACTATGCAAAATGCTGAGGTTATGCCCCCTTTAACCTTCTGGGTGAGCATTTTTTTTGTATTCTTTGGTGACTGGGAAAGGCCCATTAGGCACAATGCCTGTTTTCAGGGTGACCCAGGAGCACTAAGGAGGTTAAGTGATATGCTCAGAATCACACAGTATGCAAGTGGAGGTTGGAAGGAATCTAACCCAGGTCTTTTGGATGTACCAACTCATTCAGAGCTCATAACACTAACCACTAGGGTATACTGCAATCCAAGTTGATGCCTCTAGCCTCTCCTTATTTCTTTTGTTCCCCATACCCCTGATTTTTTATGTTGCCCTGTGTTTCATCCTCTTGATGGACAAATAAATTATTTAGTGATTATAGCAGCATTACTTGTTCTTACATAAATCACATTTCTTATTTTAATCTAAAGTTAAAATTCTAATACTGTTAGGACTGTTTCTTAATACTGAATACTTTTTAGGTTTCATATAGATTTTTCTACCATCAGTAAGCATCAGATCAATTTTTTTTTGCCTTTTTAAGTGTACTACTAATGACTTTAATATTCATGGAAAGTGAACAGTAGTTATGAACTACCAGAGCTGAAGATTCTTTGCTCAATTTACATATGAAGAACACAGCTGAGTACAGTTCTAGCAGGTTTTATTCCCTGCAGTGTGCATGGATCAATCTATCTTCAAGAAAGGAAAAAACTTGTTTTTTACCATGCTTGGTTGATCCTGAAGCTGTTTCTGCTTCCTTGCCCACAACCGTGAAACACAAGTGCATTGTCTGTACTGAATACTGGTATATTTACAAAGCCATGGGACTCAAATATTTTATGCCTGAAGAAATATGAAACATGCACATCCTGCACACCTCCTCCAGTGCACTGAGCTCTTATCCACTGAAGGTGAGACATTTATTGAGAATATTGTTATATGGCTAACAGTAAAGATGAGAAAGGGAGAATACATTTCTCAGCACAGCCTGACAAGCAGGTCTTTGTTTCTAGGACACTAAAGTTATGAACAGAAACCCAACTGCTGAAATAAGTAATACTTGATTATAAATGAATATCATACTTCTTCTGCTTAATGGGTAAGATATAGGAGTAGACAATGTGGCAGGCAATACAAATTTGAACAAATTAACATTTTCTGTTGTTCAACAGGACAAGTGCAATTTAGTTACAGTTACAGTAGACACATCATTGCTAAATTCAACCACCTCATGTAAAAACATTATTGTCAATTCCCATAGGAGTATCCACATGATATGCTTAGCTGTCAAATGGATATATTATGAAAGGCCAAAACTCATCGGCCCGATGCTCATAATCCCAACGCTGGGTGCCCGAAACACAATTGCCCGACATCAGGATTTTCCCCATGGCAAGTATTTTTTAACTGTTTGGGGGGCTTCACCCTCACACCCCACAATGCAGGGGGCTCCATCCCCCCACACCTCCCATACTTAAGGATTCCAACTCCGCCGCGGGCAAAATCCCGATGTCAGTCAACTGTGTTTCTGGCACCCAGCATTGGGATTATGAGCATCGGGCAAGTGAGTTTCTGGATTTTGAATGGATGCCTGATAAACATTTGATCTGCTTAACATATTAATGTCAAATTCCAGCAAACAATTTCAGTGCAAAATATTGTCTTTAAGCCTCTGTTAGGGTTGAAGCACAATGCTACCAAAGCAGGGAAATGTGATGTTAGACTAAAAAAGTACCCTGAGTCATGGTTAGTGTGTGGCATGGTGTTCCTCAGGGTTTGAATGTGGCAATAGCAGCTTCCTAAGTTCATCTTATCTTTCAAGACAGGGCAAGTCATGGCAACTTATTTGTGAGGCATCCATCACAGAGTCTCTGCATGCTGTACAGAAACATATTCCTTCCTTCCTTCCTTGCTTCCTCCCTCCCTTATCCCAGGGTCCATATTCAGGCATGACCCAGGCCATAGATGGCACATACAAGATAAAAATCAAAACAAGTACATAAGATACATGGTGCAGTAAGTTATTACAAAAACATTAAAGTTATACAAAACAAAGGAGCACTGTGGTGAACGACTGGGTAAAGTTCACATAGTCTTTGTTGCAGTGCAGTACCTATATATGTTAACAATACACAAACAAATTCCAGAGACATTTTGGGATGGCATCAACAGCATAATGATATACAAAGGTTAAAACTGGCAAGTTAAGTAACAAATCTTGGGTTAAAGATTTAATACAACATTAAAATTAAAATTTCAAGGCACATAAAGTTATTTACACACCAATGCTTTGAGAGAGGTGTGCCAAAGTTAGTTCAATGCCAGTGCTGCAATGAGCATTCATTCAAACCCCAAGGAACACCCCCAAAACACATTAGGCAATATTCAGCAAAGCTTTTTACCCTAACATATGATTTACCTACTATTGTAGTCCTGTACTTCAACAATAGCCCACATTTCTGTATTATGATAGCTTTGTGGCATGTGTCTGTGTTTACACATGGAATAATGTCACACCAATTACTTTAAAAGCTTGGAGTCAGCAATTTGGAGGTGAAACATTTTGTGTTATTACACTTATTTAAGTTTGTGACCAGGAAATGCACACTAATTTGGACATCAGTTCACGTTCAGATATTGTTTGTTCTGGTAGAAGGAGTACAAAAGATAAAGACAAGATAGCAATAATTAAATTATGCAATAGATTGTAAGAGACATTTACAAGTCATACACATAATAAATATGTGGGAATTTCAACAGCATAAAATATTGACTCAATAAACAGTAAGGCACTGTACTGTTCACAGAAGTAAACGAGATAGAGAATGATACAAAATTATGCATGTAAATAGTAGAGGGACATGGCTGAGTCCAAAGCAGAAGGTATGCTTTTTCACTGACATGGAACCATGAATGAGAAAACAGCTTGGCCAATGCTCTGTGAAAGACCTATGATCTTGGTGTCTATGGTATAATGAGGGTGGCGGAGGATTATTACAGTGCTTTTTTTTGTTATAAAACTTTTTGACCCCAGTTGTTACCTTCCAACTGCTTCAAGCTGTAGTTCAGTTCCCCAGTTCCATCCTCCCCTGCCCCCACTGACACACCAGAGTGGATCCATATGGGGTGGGACCCAAAGGTACTGGCATCATCACTGGTCTGGCAGTGTAGCCTAGAGAATAGTGTGATGGGGCCTGATACACAAAGCTCCAGTTAGATAGGTGAAAGCTGTGGCAAACAGCAGCTTGCACTGATCAGTGGTGCATCATGGACCTGGCAACCCATTCCCCAATGGGTGTGGTGCTAGTGCCAAAGCCCTACAGCATTCAGCAAATGTTGCCATGTGCCAAAGACAAGGTGCATGGAAGAGGTTTGCCACAAGCCACAGGGTGGTTGAGATGCATCAGTGCCCTATGATGGAGACCATCCTGAAGGCTGGCAGGGTCATGTCAGACAGGAGTCTTCATTTAGTTGGAGAATGAGGGAGAGACTCTAGCTGGTGATTTGGTGACTGTGTTTGTAAGTGTATTTGAGGTATTTTTGTAAGTGTATTTGAGGAACTTTCTTAGCTGCCATTTCTGTGTGTTTGAAATTGTATTTGAGGTATTTGATTAACTGCCTTTTGGGCGCTTTTCCATTTAGTTTGATCAGGATTGAGGGGTTCTAGCTGACAAATTTGTGATTTTGTGTTAAAAGTGGCTGTCTGGCCTGTAAGTGCAGGCATCATATTACAGGGATTAGTGTTGTTTGAATGTGAGGTTTTAACAGTGAACCCAGTTAAAGTCTTCATTTAGTTGGAGAAGGAGGAGAGACTCTAGCTGGTGATTTGGTGACTGTGTTTGTAAGTGTATTTGAGGTATTTTCTTAGCTGCCATTTCTGTGTGTTTGAAATTGTATTTGAGGTCTTTTATTACCTGCCATTTGTGTGCTTTTCCATTTAGTTTGGGCAGGCTTGAGGGATTCTAGCTCACAAGTTTGGGAGTAGAGTGAGGTTTCACAGCCAGAGAACTCCTTGGCTGATTGTTTTTTGGACACATCCTGTGGTGTAGTCTTGCCCTCCCATCCCACTACCCACCTACCCCAGGGCTTGCCCTACATTTCTTGTGTGGGTCCCAAAAGGTCTTGCAACAACCTGCATCCATACAGGAAGTAGCAAAGACAGGAAGCATTACAGGACACAACAGAAATAAAACATATATTTGGGGGATATCAAATAGCCATCTTAAGCACTCAGTTGATTGAGGGGGGAATCAGACATGATGGTAATGGTGCAGTGTAGTGTTTGTGGAGCAGCTGTCTTCAGGGAGACATTCTGGAGACTGCAATGCTGCCCTATCTTCAGGTACCTCTCTGGGCTGAGGGAGGAGATTGCCTCTCTCAGAGCAGAGTTGGCCAAGCTGAAGGAAGCATCCACCCTCACCCAGAGACCACTGAGTCCACAACCTTTGCCTCAAAGGATGCTAGGGAAGAGGAGTGACTGGACTACAGTGGGCTCAGGGAGGGTGAGGGAGTGGGGGTTGAAAGCAAATCCTCCAACTGTCCTGCTTAATAACTCTTACACTGTTTTGGAGGAATGGGAAAGCCCCACACAGGAACCTAAGGCTTGGACCAGTGAGGATGGTAGGGTCCTCCAGGATGGAGCCCAAGGGAAGGGAAGCAGGGAACCAGGGAGGAGGGGAAAGCTTCTCCTGGGGGGGACTCTGTTGCCCGTTGAGTGGAGTTAGGGTCACCTAGCATGGGAGTGAAGAAGGTCAAGTGACTCCCAAGAAGTGTTGCATGGAGGGATGGGAAGCAGATTCATAGAATCGCTATGGCAATAGCTAGGAGGGAGCACCTGGCTGTCATTGTCCACTTGGGGACCAAAGACCTGGCCAGGAGAAGGGTGGAGTTAGCCAGAGTCCAGGATGATTTTAGAAAGCTGAGGGGGAACCTGAAACAGATAGCATGCTCCATCTCATTCTCGGAGGTGCTACCTGTCCAGGGCACAGGGAAAGATAGAGCACTCCACATATGTACCTTTAACTCCTGGTTGAAGGATTGGTATGGAAGAGAGGGTTTTGGCTTCATAGGGGACTGGGGCCTGACCTGGGCAGGTGCAGGCTTATATAAGGAGGATGGCCTGCATCGGTCTAAGAAGGAGACCTTAGTACTTTGTGAGAAGTTTAAATGCTTCAGTTGTGAGCAATTAAACTGTCCAAGGGGGAAAGCCGGGAAGGTCAGGAGGCTTAGGAACAACCCCCATGGGAACATGCAGGGACATAAGTTGACTACAGGAACAGCTAAAGCAGGCAGGGCGGAGCAGGCAGGTGAAGAATGTATAATAAGTGATACAGGGGGGCAAGAGCACATAGGAAAGGAAACCAGGGTGGGGGAAGATGCTGGAGAGGGAGAATAAGAGCAGAGGGAGAAAAGACCGTAAAACATGGAAGGTTATGCTAATGAATGACTGTAGCCTAGGAAATAAGGTTCCAGATCTGGAGGCCTTGTTGGCAGATGCAGACCTTGACATAGCAGCAATAACAGAGAGACAGTACTCTGCTAATCAAGGCTGGGAAGTCAATGTACCAGGCTATACATTGTCCAGGAGGGACATTGAGGGTAAAAAGGTTGTGGGAGTGGTCCTGTACATCAGAGATGGTATAAAGGCTACAGAAGTTCTGGGAAGACATGGAGAGGCTGAGGTAATGTGGGTCAAACTGGAGCCAGAGAATGGAACAGCAATATGTACAGTGGTGATCTACAAACCTCCAGCACAGATGGAGGAAGCAGACAAGGAACTAGTGGAGAACATACACAACATATCAGCTAAGGGTGAGATCCTGCTACTGGGGGATTTCAACATGTCATAAATGGATTGGGCCAATCAGATGGCTATGTAAGCCAGAAGCACAGCCATCCTTGAATCCCTGAAGGGGGGTTGGATTCAGGCAGCTGGTACATGAGCCAATCGGGGACAAGTCAGTTCTGGACCTGGTATGGACCAGTGGGTACAGAGTCAAAGGAATACAGGTGGAAGGGCAGCTGGGGTTCAGTGACCAGCACATGGTGTGGTTCAGCATGGAGACATGGACTCAATTAAGCCACACAAGGGCAAGAGTATTACATTTCAGATGGGCAGATTTCACTTAAATGAGTAGATGTATACACGCAGTCCTGGGGAAGGGAAAGGTAGTAGAGGGGTGGAAGAAAAACGGGAGAAACTGAAAGGAGCCATAGTGGATATAACAAACCAATGCGTTAGGACAGTGGCCAAAGGGAAAAGAAGAAGGAAACCACTAGGGTTCTCCAAAGAGGTGTGGGACAAAGCTGGGGCTTAAAGGCTGAGTTTCAGGAAATATAAGGGGAATCAAAAGGAGGAGGACAGGGAGGTGTACCTTGAATGTCTAAGGGAAGCAGGGAAGGCTGTTAGGAGGGCAAAGGCACAGACAGAAGAGAGCTTAGCACAGTCTGTAAGCAAAAGGGATAAGTCATTTTATAGCTACATCAATGAAAGAAGAAAAAACAGGAAGGGGATTATGAGGCTGTAAGGGGAGAAAGGAGAATATAAGGAGGGGGATCTGGACAAGGCAGAAATACTGAACAAATACTTCTGCTCAGTATTCATTAAGGAGGGAGAGAGTCAAGGACAACAGTTGGGTTGCAGCGGCGGTGGGGGGGGGGTGAACACCAGTCCATTCAAGTGGAGAGAGTTCTGAAAGAACTCACAAAGCTGAAGGTGGATAAGGCCATGTGGCCAGCCAGCATCCACATGAGTATATTAAAGGAGCTGCAAAGGGAACTAGCAGTGCCTCTGATGGCCCTGTTCACAGAGTCACTCAACATGGCTGTTATTCCAGAGGACTGAAGGAGGGCACATGTAGTCCCACTGCACAAAAGCAGCAGTAGAGAGGAGGCAGAGAACTACAAGCCAGTCAGACTCACCTCAGTAGTGGGAAAGATCATGGAGACACTGCTGAAAGAAAGGACAGTGGCACATATGGAATCCAGTGGTGCCCAGCATCTGAGGCAACATGGACTCACAACAGGAAGGTCATGTCAAATGAATCTAATAGTTTTTTTTGATTGGGTGATTAGGGAACTTAATCAGGAAGGGGTGGTAGATGTCACCTACCTGGATTTCAGCAAAGCCTTCAACACCATCCCACAAAGAAGGCTGATTAACAAGATGGGTAATCTGGGCATGGGAGACAAGGTGGTTAACTGGGTTAGGAACTAGTTAAGAGACAGGAGACAGAGGGTGGTGGTAAATGGGGTACAATCTGGGGAGAAGGGGTGACCAGTGGGGTACCACAGGGATCAGTACTAGGACCAGTCCTGCTCAATGTCTTCATTAGTGACATTGCAGAGGGGCTGGAAGGAAAGGTCTGCCTCTTTGCAGATGACACCAAGAACTGCAACAGGGTGGACACTCCAGAAGGGGTGCAAACAATGAAGAGGGACCTGGAGAAGCTTGAAAGATGGTCGGAGATGTGGCAACTGAGGTTCAATGCAAAGAAGTGCAAAATAATGCACCTGGATAGAGGGAACCCTTGGGAGAGCTACAGGTTGGAGGGGGGGCTGACTGTCACCAAAGAGGAAAGGGGCCTTGGGGTTATCATCTGTGATGAACTTAAGGTATCACATCAGTGTACAAAGGAGGCAGGGAGGGCCAGTGGCATGCTGGGATGCATAGGCAGGGGTATCACTAGCAGGAGGTGGAAGGTGGTGATGCCATTTTATACAACATTGGTAAGGCCTCACCTGGAGTACTGAGTGCAGTTCTGGAGACCACACCTGTGCAAGGACATAGATAAGGTAGAGACTATCCAGAGAAGGTCAACAAAGATGGTGCAGGCTTACACCATAAAACATATGAGGAGAGACTAAGGGGATCTCAATACGTACTCACTGGAAGGGAGGAGACAGAGAGAGGAAATGACTGAAACTTTCAGGTACCTCAAGGGCATAAAGAAGGTACAGGCGGGGAAGCTTTTTCAATGTAGAAAAAGTACTAAAACAAGGGGGCACAATATGAAATTGGAAGAGGATAGATTAAGAGGTAATGTGAGGAAGTTTTTCTTCACAGAAAGGGTAGTCAACACATTGCATAGTCTGCACAGAAGGTAGTGGGGGGGCACAGTGGACAGTGGAGGGGGGTTAAGCATGCTTGGGACAGGCACAAGGGAAGCCTGAGAGGGGAGGAAAAGATGAAAAGCCATTGATCACATAGGGTCAGTGGCTACATACAATGTATAGGGCCTACAGGCAGACTGGATGGGACTAGCAGTCCTTATCTGCTAATAATTTTTGTGTTTCTGTGTTTCTGTGGTGGGCGAGAGGGGCAGGTAGTGCACAGATGGGTGGAAGAAGGCTGGCAACAGGTCCCTAATGGAAAAACTCTGGGGTGCTGCTGTGCCTGTGCTGTCTGTGGGAGGTGGGCCCACCGCATGCCTGGTACCG
Organism: Neoceratodus forsteri; assembly: GCA_016271365.2. Lineage (NCBI taxonomy): Eukaryota > Metazoa > Chordata > Ceratodontiformes > Ceratodontidae > Neoceratodus > Neoceratodus forsteri. Next base: position 125,749,332 of record CM028136.1, on the reverse strand, counting down.
TGGTGGGGAACCTGTGGGCAACATACCACTGAGTGCTTCAGATGCTGTGGGGACATGGGATACCATGGGTGGGCAGCAGCACAGGTTTCCTCCCACCCAGTGATGGCTACAAGGGTGGCAAACCTGCCTTTACACCAGCCCTTGGCTGATCTAACTGTTATGGCCAGTGAACTCTGTGGGTGGCTTCCTGAATCCTACCAAAAGGGAGACTGTAGCTTGCATCTTCTGCAAGCCCTCTGGTGCCAGTTTGGGAGCACAGCAGGTGCAGACCCTGTTTCCCACAGGGTGTCATGAGATTGCCACAGCCCACGTTCCTGAATCATGCACGGTGCAAGTTTTGACACAAGGTGCCCTTGCATCAAATCTGATTGACACAGGCACCTTGCATCAAATTTTCAGCTTTGTGACTAGAACCCATGAACTGTGAATAAGCTTAGAACTTACAGCAGACCTGAGTTGGATTTCCACAACATCTACCTCCATATTGTGTAACCCTGAGCAAATCAATTAACTGTCCTGTGCTCCCAGGACACACAGAAATGATCCTGTGGAAGCCATTGTAAATGAGCTGATGATATGTTTCGGGGGGTGAACAGCAGCAGCAGAATCCAGAAATAGACTCTCAGTGGCCACAATATTTATAAGCTTATCTGGCACTTGTGTTTTAAATAAGGTTTGAATGGTTTGTCAAATAGCGACCACCAGGAGTGTGCTCCCTGTGGCCGTCATTATTAATATCATTATTTTTACTCTCAAATAGGCGAATTGTGATATTTGAGATGTGTAGCCCCAGTTTTAGCTGTGGAGCAACGTGTGCAACTAGTTTTTGCTGGGCACATGAAAATACCTCATAACAAAGGATGTGTTTTTTAATCCATACATGCACTGCTACTGACATTTTATTATCATTTTTAACATCTTTATTTTAAATAGTTTTAGTCCTAAACACAAAACTGACTGCTTTGTGACACAATCTAATGAACTTAACAGTTTCAGGTTTCATATTGGACCCGTTTGTAAGTTATTATGGAGGAGAATTGTCTTAGCATTAAAAATTGTTGTTTCACAAACCTTGTAACTTAAAAAGTCCTGTTTCAATGTCCCGGATGAACAGACTTTGGAAATTATTACACACCTGTTATGCATGGCTGTTTTCAGGTTCCTCTGTGTATCTACATTCAAGTTAACAGTGGATAAATATTGGAATGTTCCACTAATGTGTCTACTCAACCCTAACTGTCCAGTTGTGGCGGTACAGCACTACTTTAATAATATAATGTGTGTAATGCTGAACACAATGCAGTGGATAAACACCATTGTTAAATGCATAAAACATATGTTTACAAACTGAATTCTTCTAAGCTTTCCTTTAAATTATGTTATAGGGGTTTAAGTATTTGATTTGTAACCTTTAGAGATGGATTAAATTGTGTACAAAAGCAGTGCATTTAATAATTTGGTTTCACTTGTTAGCAAAATATTCCCCTGAGTCCAGTTGTCATGCAGTTTAAACACAGGCAATAGAAATTGTCGAGAAGTTCTAAGAAGTAGACTGGAATACAGCCAGCATAACATATTAAAGCAGATATATTAAAAACAGAGTAATATCTTGTGTGCTAGGGTGGGGAGGGGGACTGCTATTTTGGGGGGATTGAACGTAGCATTTCTGTTTTGTTGATCAGGTTAGGATTACAATCACAACAGCTTTTAATGTGCATCTTGTACAGAAAATGATCTGAGATGAGTAGTACAATGGAGAACTCCAAAGATAACATCCCCCAAAATGTGACTATAAACTGGAGTATAATATGTTTCCTTAGAGTTTTTTTCACTAGGTGTAGTATGAGTGGACAGAATTAAAATCCGGAAGGAATGAACTAACAGAGCAGCTAACAAATATATATTATTTACAAGCAAACCACTGTTGGCTCAAACCTGCAGTATTGTAACATGTTTCTTACGTGTGTGTGTGTGTGTGTGTGTGTGTGTGTGTGTGTGTGTGTGTGTGTGTGTATACTAAATTGGAATATTCATTAATGCAGCCCTCTTACTGTCAGATGGTATTCTTATACTGTACTTCAATGCTCAAACCTTTTTGATTACTGTTTTTATAAAAACTGTTATCCCCTTAATAAAAACAGAAACCTCCACTAGATTTTCCAGTTCATACAAAATCTAGGTCTGATTAACCTTAAGAATATGTGCCTCTACTTTCTACCAAACTGTATTCCAAATGATAAGTATTAATACTTGATTATTAATTGAAGAGTTTTGAGAATTGGTATGCAGTATTGCTATTGGGATGGATTTGCTTAATTAAGAGGTTTCTCCAACAATAGTCAGCTTGTGGCCAGATATTTAGAAATGTGCCAAAGGCAGGCGTAAGTCCAGTGCAGCGCAATTCAGATGTGCTGTGGCACCACGGGTGCCATATTCTGTAGTTGCACAGGCTGCACTATGCCAGCACCACTCGGCTGAATATGGCACTCATGCACAACGGCGCAACCTGAGATACACTGGTGCAACTGTGGAAGTGCACTGGAGGGCAACGCATATAGAAGAGACCCAGGGACTCAGCCAGGGAAGCACAGTGGCCACAGGCCCCCCCACCAGCAGGGCACACCAGTGCATACACATGCACACAGGAACTGTACCCTAGAATGTAACAGTGGCACGACCAGCAGGCAACAGGAGGGGAAAACAGCCAATGCAAGATGGCCAAAGGTGCCCCCCCAGCACCCAACCAGCCTGCCATGCCCACCACCATGTGGCATTTGTAGTCCACCCCCAGGACCATGGAGCCAAGCATACACATGCCCCACATGTTCACATGTAGCCCACACACCGGGCAGTGAATGAGCCAGGACCCAGACAGAGTGCCAGACCACATGGGACAGGGTACATAACAGAGGATGCAAAGGTCACCACCCCAGTGTGTGGACATGTCCAGAACAGTGACCATGGCTGTGTGCCACCTCCACGCACACACCTGCCACCTGCCCCTGACCACGCCCCATGGAGACTCCAAAGTCACACAGCACACCGGCCAAACTGGGGGATGACCCACATCAAAATGTGACACACCACTGTACACAGCAGGAAACTATGGTAGCACCCCATATGCCACCCCACCCCTGTGCACATACCATGGACAGACACTGGATCACTGCAGCATGGCTCCACAGGCCACCTGAAAAGCAGACACAGGCATGTAGGTGAAAAAGGTTTATAACAGTAATACGTGGACAACAATAGAAACAACAGGGGGCAGTGACAGAGTAGGTACGATGATGGATGGGGACAGGGAACAGGGTCTGTACAGCAGGAAGGAGGACTGTAGGGGAACTGGGGCAACAGGAATAACTGGGGCTATATACATCTGACTCAATGTAGGCCACATCCGGACACCCCACCATGCCTCCGTTCATGCCTGTGCCCAGCTGTCTTGCATCTGATGGAGACAACCACCTCCAGCATACTGGATACCATGAGCAGGATCTGCCACAGGAGCCTAGTCTGCACCCTCTAAGGCAGTCGGGCCACTGGCCTCCTGACATCTATGGCAAGGGAATGGACAGGTAATCAGTGCAATGGCCCAAGGAACAATGCCCTCCCACAATGCAAAATGGCAGTATGAGCACACACCCCTGCAGAGCCCGGTATGGACACCCTCGGGGGGGTGCAATGCCAGCCAACAACATGGCACACCACGTTGGTGCAGAGACGTGGGTGTCACCATGTAGCTGCCATATGACCACACAGTGACAGTCACATGGCACACTGCAACAGCAGCACTGCAGCAATACCAGTGGCATCTGTGCATACACTCACCCCACCAACAGCCATCACACAGGTGCAATGGATGGGCCACAGTGGCGTACACTATGCACTGTGTGACACACACAGCTGTCATGGCACATGGCACAGGTGGCCATGGCCACACCCACTCCCCACTGCTACCCCTATGTACATTGGAAATGACTATGACATTGCCTACCTGCCCCCTGCAGTGCAGCTGGTGCTGGTTGTCCACCATCAGGGCACGCCACCCTGTTGCACTCTGCCTCTGCTCAGACCCGCTTGTGGTCCTCCTGTCCTGGCAATGGAAAGAAGACAGGTGGACATCAGTACACGATTACACCAGCTGTCCCCCCCCCCACCACCACACAGCCTGCTGTGCACTGGGTGTGCCCCTGTCCATCCCATGGCCCACACACCAGGACAGCCACAATGCATGCAGCACCATGGCATGCAGCGATGGGCAGGATGACAATGTACCCCACTGCAGGACATACCAGGCAGTGATGCTAACACCACAGTACTGCATCAGGGCAGACATGCAGCATGCAAACACCTACCTGGCTGTGGCACTGCACTGCCCCAGACATGTGCCTGCAGCCTCTGGAGTCAGTCAGGGTGTCTCCTCTGTAGGTCACCATGCTGGTGCCTGTACTGCTCTGCTATGTGTGGTACACCCATCCTCCTCTCCAAGGCCTCTGATATAGATGGCAACACCAGGCCTCTGGCCTTCTGCAGGGACACCTGCCCAAAAAGATGGGCCTCATAGGGCTGGACGGCAGCCATGAGGTTCACTACCTTGATATCCAACCAGTTGAGGGCATGGTGTCTGGTTCTCTGCACCATGGACAGCTTTGGGTGTGACACTGTACATGGCAGTGAAAAGCGCACGTGTCTGCCACAGGTGCAGGATGCATGCTAGGACATGAATGACCTCTATTGCACAGCATGTGGATGCGTGCCAGGATGAGCAGTGCTGGACCATTGTGCAGTGATGGGCACTTGCACTATGCCGTGGCCTAGCGGGGTCATGGGGTCATGTAGGTGACCCTTGGGTCACAGGTCAGCACCCAATGTGCAGTGTGCATTGAGCGACAGGGTGTATGCCAGGATGCGTGAGCATGTGAAAAGCTGCACCTGTGCCACATGCACAGTGCTGATGCATCCGCGCGGTCTGTGCATGTTGCGTGATTGTACTCATGGGATGTAGTGCACACACATGCGCACTGCTGATTTGCCGCTTTTCTTATGCAAATATTGCCCTCGGGTTTGCTCTGGTGCAACATGAATCTGCGCACGATGTCTATGATATTCAACCATGATATGCAAATAACCTCATGAGCCAGTGCATGGCACAGTGGGGAGCACGTGTATGCTTGTTGACATGCTACAGGCCACTTGTGAGTGTGTCTGTGGCCGTACAGTGGACTACAGTGCCAGTTGGAAATGTCTGCATGTAGGGGGAGACATGGTAGGAGGGGATGATGGGGGAGGGTAGGGAGGGTCATGGAGGTAGCCCTGGACAATGTAGTAACACTGACCCTCTGTTCTTGTCTTGCAGCACCAGCATGCCTCTGAGCAGGGGACGAGGTGGAGGCTGTTGCTGACACGGATGTCCAAATATCAATGGTCACCCAGAGCAGGGAGAGGCCCTGCCTTGGTAGTTCAGAGCATGTGGACATGCTGGACATGGTGTCTGATGATGCCCTTGCTGGGATCCTGGACACTGACAGCCAAAAGGTGCTTTGTGCAGAGATCCAGCTAGGAATGTTGTCAGACACCGATGACAACATCACGCTGATCATGGACTGCATAGCGCCATTGGTGGCAGAAAAGCCCCAACCCACTACACAGGCACCATCAGGGCCTGGCGCTGCCCCAGTGGCTCCACATCCGCCCCCCCAGCCATGCTGTGGCTGAGGTGTGTTGCCCCAATGCTGTGTCCGGTGTGGGTGGTGTAGGTGCTGGTGGTGCAGGGCACTGACCAGCAGATTTGGTCAAGCAGCAGCAGCTGGATGCAGGTGACACTGGGCAGTGAGGCACGGTGCACACTGCCAGTGCACCTGACACAAGCATACCCCCTGTACGGCCCACTGTGTAGCATCCACCTGAGTGGGTGCCTGCATTTTCTCATTGCACAGCTCACATAGCTGCCTCAGAACTGCCCTGTTCAGGTGGTGCTGGCCCACTATATCCGTGTCACTGAAGTTCTCGAACATGACCCTGGCATGGTACCACCTGTGTTGGGCATAGTGCTGCCGGGTCTGTCATCGACCACGCAGGTGTTCGTCCTGTCTCCTCATACCCCTTATTATGGTGTCCATTAGGAATGGCCCACTGTCCATCTCTCAGTCACTGTGCTTGTCCCTGGTTTCCTATGGCACACTGTCCCTCCATCCATCCATCTGTCTGTGTCTGTCTCTCTCTCTCCCATTCTGCCTGCCTCTCTCCCACTCTCTCTCTTTCTCTCTTGTACTCTTTCACTCCCTCTCTCTCTCCCCCTGTGTGCACTGTTGCACATTTGCTGTCTGTGTATTTGTGCCTGTTTTTATATGCTCAAGTCTGCCTGGCGCAACTTGCTGTTTGCTCCACATCTGCACCTTGCTTTCCTGTTGAATATGCATTGCGCCATATATTCCTGGGCACGTCACCATGCACTTACACCTCATGTATTACAGTTGCGCATTGGCCAAATGGGATTTGCACTGCGCTACTGGTCGCTTTCAATATCGCCCAGCAGCACAACTCAGGACTTGAGCTGGCACAACTGAGTATCACCATGCACTATTGCTTTGAATATCTGAACCTTGGTGTACAGTGTCCTAAGCGAGTTTCATTGAGTGTCTCAATTCGAGCGATTCATTAACAGCACTTGGAACATGAGCAAGTGTGAAACAACGCTGATGTGTAATGCAGAGTGAGTGTAGCAGTAAGCTGCACTCATTTGAAGAGGCTATGGTTCTGTGTTAGGCCAAGCCCTGCTGTGCTGGTCATTTTGGCATAGTGGCTAGAGCAACTGCCTGTGAAGCTCAAGGGATCCAGTTAGGGTCCTGGTGTAGAAAAATAGTTTTTTTTGTCCTGGGCGTTTAATTATTTTTCTAAGTCTACCCCCCTGAGTTAACAATCTATTAGTTGGAGGGTGCAGGGAGCTAGCGCCTCCACAATGGGTGGGTCCGGGGGGCATAAATAAGTGTAATTTTTATTGGAGTGTTAGTGGCCATCACTCAGTGCAACTGTCAATGTTTTGTTGGTCGCGGTTTTTTCTACATGCAATTTTTCAGTCACTCTTTTTGTTTGGCAGCATGGAAAACATGCCCTTATTACATAAAACCATTAACTTTAATCAATGTTGGAATTATGAGAGGGGGAGGAGCTTGTCAAGGTTTCACTCCACCAGCTCTGAAGAGAGTCCCAGTGGTGCACACATCATTGCCTTTGATTTGTAATGGAAAGGAGGGCTCAATTTAAAGATAGCACCATTATGGGCCCCCTAGCTCCCAAAGCTCATAAAGTGTAATTCCAACACTGATGTTAATATACTTAGATTTGTTTAGCCTTTTATTTTTACGTAAAGGATTTGGTAGCCTTAGGTATTGTTAATCTGGCTGACACAAATAGGTCTCTCATTTGTTTACTGAGTCGCTGATTTACAATTACTTTTGTACCTTTAACAACTGTCTTGATAAGCTGCATCAGAGCAAGTGTACACCACCCTTGATGAAGCCTCATTGTTTGCAGGCAAAGCACTGAAATGTTTGAGCTACTGCTTTCTTATGTTCAACATTGCAATACACTACATAAAATCAATTAACTTCCAAGCTTTTTTATTTCATTTTATATTTTTACTGTTGACCACAAGTGTTATAGTCCTTATGTATGTCATACTGTTCATCAACGTCCCTGCGAGTGGATATGGAGCCCTTTGTGGGGGCAGGAGATAAGTCAACAGTTGGACCAGGGCTTTACAGTACATCTATCTTTCAAGCAGAAGCCCTAGCCAGCCTTGTATTAGATACCTTGCTCTGCTGTGCATGAAAAGGGGTTGTGAGATATGACAATCTGTAGCTTGGACTGCCATATAGCCTATATCCCCAGCAACATTTTAAAATGTGAAAACAAATATAGCCAACAGCCTCATCACAGATATTGATAAATGAGAGGAGAACTGAGGGCTTGCGTGCATATGTGTGTATATGTGTGTGTGGGGGGAGGGATAGAATTAGTGCCCTGCATGCCATCAGTGGCCATGGTAGTGGACGTGGATATTCCATGGCAGAGCCCCTTCCCCGTGTAGCATTCACACCTTCTAGAGTCCAAACTAAGTCATAGCCAGCTTTGTGCATGCTGCAGTGTGATGCATGCTTTTGGCCCCTGCCTGTTGCTAGACTAGGAAACTCGTATATTTAAGCTGGTGGCATGGGACTGGATAGATGGAACTAAACAGCAGTAAGATGGAGGAATAGCTCTATGCCATGTGGTTCTCCTGCCTGTGCAGAGATGGCAGTCAGGAAGAATGAAACAACCCAATGCCACCAACAGGTGGTCTGTTTCTGCTGGCGCATTCATATGTCCATATGTTTGTATGGGTTTGAATAGAAGGTGCAAACTCACACTGGAAATAAAAGTGTACTCATCTAGTACTTAGGTGCTCACTGTTCCAAAAACTGTGGACTGTCCAGCCACACTCTATTTTATCCTAATTTTTAAGTCTATGTACCAGACCATACTCCACAAGCATAAGGTTTAGTTCTGCTTTATTTTTATTTTAGTGCAAGAGATTCTGCTATTTTTTTCAACATTTTTTACATTTGCAAAACATCTTTTTTGAAATTCATGTACCTGCAAGGGTTAAAATCACTTTACCCAATTCTTTATAGTGTTTCCATGTCGGGTCTCCATTTTTTGTTCCTGGCTCAATTGCCTAATCATTGTTTGTCCTTTGTTCCCTACTACTCACCTAGTACTTGTTTATATTATCTAAGTTAATGAGCACAGAAAGCACTTTGTAACCGCTCACAAAGGACTGCAGGACTCTCTCAAGTAAATTCAGCAGCCCCCAAAAAGTGTAAGTGCTGCATAAACACAATTGTGACTTACTATGGCACTTTCCATAGGCATTGTGGTCTAATGGTATGAGACCTGGATTGGGAATAAAGATCACATGTGTGATCTGCTACAGCCAGATACACAGTGTGTGACATTGAGCAGGTCACTTAATCTGTCAATACACCAAGGTACCAGTCCATGCCTTAGGGTGTAAGCTGGTCCCCACTGTAAAAAAGTAAACAAAGTGCAAGTAACAACAGTGTATAAATACATATCATACATATGAACATTTGCTGGATGTTGATCTGCAGCCTTGTGGGACCTGCTTTTGTAATGGACCTGCTTGTACAGATGATGTGTTTGTCACATAGAGCAATGCTTATCAAATTGCTATATTATATGGTAAGTGGTGGCCTAAACACTAATATGACATTTTTCCAAAGACCTGTACTACTGCTGCCACATATATTTATGTTGTTTGGTCTGATTCTGTAGGAAGAGTAAGCCTTTTTCGCTGTATAAGGAATGGTGTAATTTTAATCAGAATCAAAAAAGCACTGTAATGGTATGCTAATTGTTATCAGTGAGATGGTGATACCTTGCCTTAAGTTGTATAATAAGTGGATTTATTTGCTTTCTGCTTTCTAACATGCACATTTGCTGTTTAGGTACAAACCCATTTTTGAGTCACAGACAGGTGTTTGTGCTGTGAACATATTCTTGGTGTTTGTGTGGGTGTAACTTTGCCAGGTAGAGTTTTCTTTATAAACTCATTTTTTGTATCACACCAGTCAATCACTTTTGTTAGATGTGGCATTTACCTTTGCATGCATACAATATGGGAGGTTACTGTGGGGTGATCAGAAAGTGTATTGTGTGCTGTTCAAGACCTGTGTATGAGGGGGCTGCTGTTAGGTCATTTGCAAGTGTGGCTGAATTTGTTTTGTGGGTAGACTTGCTGTTTGGTCTGCTCTTTCTCCTCCTGTGACAGAAGTAATCTTTGAACTCTGCATTCATAAAACCAACAGTATGTTGATACTTTCAAAATATATCAACTGCCACACACCCTCACTACTAACTGATCTTCGTGAAGGGCCATCCAATGTGCTACATTTGATATGAAAATGGGAGGCTGCTGTACACGTTAAGTATAGGTCTGCATTAATAAATGTCCCTCTATCACATGACACAGATGACTCACTCTATGAAGCAATGGAAACCTGGGTCCTTCTCATATAATTGCTACACTGAAATGAACAACTTCCATTTATTTTACATTTCTTTTTTGGACAGGAAAGACACTCAGCTAAGGCATGTTTCCAGGTATGTCCTGTGAGCACTGGGAAGTTAAGTGATTCACTCATGATCACACAATTTGAAAGTGGTGCTTGTGAAATTCAAACCCTGTTTTCCAGATTTACAGTTCAGTGCTCTTCTCTTAACCACTATGTTATACTGCCTCCCACAACAAATAACAATTTGGTTAATACAGGTGCCCACATTTCTGTATTATGACATCTTTGTGGAACGTGTCTGTGTTTACTTGTGGAATGATGTCACATCTACAATTTCAAAAGCTTGGAGTCTGCAACTTGGAAGCTAAACATTTTGTGTTACTATACTTATTTAAATTTTTGACCAGGAAATGTGCACTTAACCAGGACATCAGCTCATTTTCAGGTACTGTATGTCCTGGAAGAAGGCATACAGCAGATAAAGTATAACAATAATCAAACTGTGCAATATTGAGCATACAAACATATGAAAAGAGCCAGCAGAAGAAGACCACTTGGCCTATTGTGTCTGCTCATAATGATGCAGGCTCTGATCTTACAATTATGCCACTGACTTTGCCCCCCCGCGAACTGCACCTCCCTCTCCCTCTTCCCCCCCTTGGTCCCAAGGGTTCCCTTTGTGTTTGTCCCAGGCCCTCTTGAATGCTCACACCATTGTTGCCGATACCACCTCTTCGGGCAGCTCATTCCAGGTGGTCACCACCCTCTCTGTATAGAAATGTTTCCTTACATCCCTTATGAATCCCCCCCTCCATTAATTGTAGGCTGTGCCTCCTAAAGGTGTTATTAATTCCCTTCATGTACATGAAGGTCTCTGTCATATCCACACTCTGTCTCCTCTCCTCCAGAGAGTACATCCCAAGGGCTCCCACCCTCTCATTATAGGACCTATCCTGTAGCCCCCTATCATCTTGTTTGCTCCCCTCTGGACCCCTTCCAGCATGCTGATGTCCTTCTTAAGGTATAGATGCCAGTACCTCACCCCTTATTCTAAATGTGGTCTCACCAATGACCTGTACAGTAGTAAAATGATCGTGCACAGCCTGATACTGAATTCATTTGCAATACACCTTACCATCCTGTTAGCTTCCCCACTGCCTTCTTAGACTGGGAGGTGTGTTTCAGGTCACTTGTAATCACTACTCCTAGATCTTTTTCCTCTTTGGAAGCATTTGCCTGAACTTCTCCTAAGTCATACTTTGCTCATAGGTTCTTGGTCCCTATGTGCATCACTTTGCATGTTTTGTCATTGAAACCAAGTTGCCAGATTCCTGACCATCTCTCTAGTCTGGCAAGGTCCTCCCTCAGGTTCTGCACCCTCTCCTTGGTGTCTACCCTCCCACAGGATTTTGTGTCATCTGCAAACAGGCATATTTTGCCTTTAATGCTTTCTCCAATGTCACTTATGAAGACATTGAACAACACTGGTCTTAACACTGATCCCTGCTGGACCTCACTGGTGGCATCCTTGATGCTGGAGAACTCGCCCTCAACCACTACACTCTGGAGTCTGACCCTCAACCAATTTTCAATCCATCTTGCCAAATTCTTCCCCACTTCTTGGTCCCTCAGTTTCATTATCAACCTTTTGTATGGCACTGAATCGAAGGCCTTACTACAGATCAGATATATGGTGTCCACCACCTGGCCTTTGTCCACTGCCCTCGTGACCCAATCAAAAAACTCAATCAGGTTCATTTTATATCATCTGTCTGCCACAAACCCATGCTATCTAACATCCTGCAGACCATTCTCCTCCATGTACTTCACCATCTCCTCCTTTAGTATGGTTTCTATGAGTTTACATACTATCAATGTTAGGCTGACTGGCCTATAGATACCTGAATTATCCTTAGTTCTGCTCTTGTGCAGTGACACCACGTGTGCCGTCCTCTACTCCTGTGGCACCACACTCAGCTCCAGAGATCTATTGAAGAGAACAGGCAGTAGCCCCACCAGATCATCCACAGCTCTTTGAGCACACTGGAGTGTATTTTGTCTGATCAAGGGGATTTGTTCACCCTCAGTGCCATCAGCTTCTCTCTCACTCTTTCAAATCCAATTACTCCTACTGCTCCCCCCTGTTCCCTCCCTCCTTCTCCCTATATGTGGCACCAGTCTATCCTTTTCCTTTGTAAAGATGGAGCAGAAGTATTCATTTAATACCTCTGCCTTGCTTCCATCTTCCTCTATCCAACCATCCCCCTTCTTCACCCTAACAATGCCATCCTTCTTGTCACTCCTTTCATTTATGTAGTGAAAGAATGCCTTTTCTCCAATCTTTATTCCCTTGGCTATTTGGAGCTCTTTCTGTGCCTTTGCCTGCTAAACCCCACCCACTTCTTGTCACCTTAGCTAGCCTTTGGTATTCTTCCTCATCCTCTTCTACTGCTGTCATTTTGAATTTTCTGTAGGCTGCCCTCATTTCCCTTACCATTCAGGCCACCTCCCCATTAAACCAGCTTGGTGGTCTGGCTTTCAATTTTTTTTTCTTTCAATTTGATACAGCTGCTCATGGCCATCTGAATGGCTTCCCTTATGAAGGCCCATAATTGGTCCACTCCCATGCCCTTTTCAAAGCTCTCCAGGTTTTCCCTTACCACCTCTCTCATCTTTTTAGAATTTGCCCTCTTAAAGTCCAGTGCTCTGGTTTTGGTGGGGATGTCATCCTTGCCAATGTACAAACTGAACAACACTGTACTGTGATCGCTTCCACCCGGTGGTTCCCTAACTTCAGTCTTCTGTACATGGTCCCCATTGGTAAGCACTAGGCCCAGGATTGCCCCCTCCTTGGTAGCATCAGTCAGACACTGAGTCATGAAGCCATCCTGGATTGAATTTAGGATTTCCTGACTTTTGGCACAGGATGTGGTGGGATTAACCCATTCTACTTTAGGCAGGTTAAAATCCCCTACCAATACCATCTCCACCTTTCCTGCTGCATTCCTCAACTGGGAACACAGCTCCCTGTCCTTGTTCTCAGTCTGGTTGGATGGTCTGTACACTACCCCATCTTGATCTTTCTTTCTCTGCCAGTTTGTAACTAGAGCCACAATGTTTCTATGTTCCACTTTTCATTTTCCACTTCCCTCATGCAAATTATTCCCTCCCTGATGTATGCTGCCACCCTCCACCCTTTGCGTACCTCTCTGCTCTTCTGTAAAGCTTGTAACATGGGATTGAGAGATCCCAGTCATGGTGTGCTGTACTGCATGTCTTGGTGACTGCCGGTACATCCATCTTACTCACCACCAAGAAGGTGTGCATTAGATTGTAAGAGATATTTACAGGTAATACACATATGTAATGCCCCAAAGTAAGGGTTACAAGTCTGGTCTGGGGGCATCACAGAAAGAGTTAGGGGTTCCAGTTGCCTCAGAGGTTCCTTAGAGTGCCCCTAGGAAAGTGCTAGGCAGAGATAATAAAATAGTAAAGGAAAGTTTTTTTTTCTCTCTCCCTGCTGCCTGCCTGCTCCATATCACCCCCCCTCACAGAGCAGACAGCAGGAGATTGGGCACCAACGCACTAGGACCACTGTCCCTGGCCAGTGCATGGTCCCAAGTTCTAGCCCTTGGTGTTTGTTTGGCAAAAGCTTGGGGTTCCAGAATCTGAACCCCGAGAGCTTTTTGAAAGGGCCTTTTAGCAATTTTTGGTTGTTGTCATGCTGGACTGTGGAGTGGTAGGACCCGTGGAGTGCAACGGAGACTGGACTTACCTGAGTTTGGTTGAAGCCATCCCATTGACTCTGCCTGGTGCCTCCTCCAGCCAGCGAAGATCCCTGCTGCTGTTCCTGGTGCTCCTCTTGTGCTTTGACGTCGAGTCCGGCGGTCAGCCCCGAGAAAAAAAAAGATTTCGGCCTCCTGCTGTGGTTTGAGCTCTGTTTTGTCCCATTTGTTTTTTATTTTTATTTTAAAAGTACTTTGGTCCCCTGTCGGCAGCATAGAAGAGCCGCATCATGACCACATTGCCGACAGCCTTTGGAAGCCCCCTTATGTCATCCCCCACTCTGCCTGCTGTTCATCCACTCCTTCCCTCTGCCAGCAAGACCTCCCACCTCCTGTCTGCTTCTTCTGGTCTCGTTGTGGTGTGGTGAGTCAGCGGCAGCACGCTAATTCATGCTGTCTGCCTAAATTCTTAAGAAAAGTTTTTTTTTGTTAGCGCATAAAGCACTTGGAGGCTGACTGAGCACCGCAGGGGATTCGGGTTGCAAGGACCCTAATTCATATTCAGTAGGCAATGCAGGTTAGTGACACCCACGGAAGGGGCCAGAGAAGTAAGGCCAAGCAAGGGCCTATTAATATTCATGGCTGGGGCAGGATTAAGGAGGCGACTCACCCAGGAGTGACAGCAGGCTCTTGTGAGCCAAGTAATTAAAAGGGCAGCGCAGTTTAAAGAGAGCACCAGGGCCAGTTTGAAGAGATGGCTACCAGGCCCAATATAAAGAGGGCTACCAGGCCCAGAATAGATAGGGCACCAGCCCCATAAATATAAAGTGGGTTACCAGGCCCAGAATAGAAAGGGCACCAGGTCCATAAGTTTAAAGCAGGGCACCAGGCCCATTTCAGAGGGTGTCAGGCCCACAGTATTTAGGGTGCCAGGCCCCAAGTAATAAAGGGCACCAGGCCAGAGGTAAAGGTAGAGCATCAGGCCCGAGGTAAAGGTAGGGCATCAGGCCCGAGGTACATGTAGGGCATCAGGGCTGAGGTAAAGCAGGGTTTCCTGGCCTGAATAAAAGGGGCCCTGGCCTAGTGAGTTAGGGCGAGCCAGCCCAGTGGTAGTAAGGGAAACCCTGGCCTAGTGAATTAGGGCAAGCCAGCCCAGTGGTAGTAAGTTTAGCCCAGGCCTAGTCAGCAAAGGCAAGCCAGCCTAGTAGTAAGCAGAGCATATAGGCCCCATAGCAAATAAGGCATTTAGGCCACTAGTGTTCAGGGTAACTAGTATAGGGCAAGTCGTATACTCTAGTATAGTGATTGGGGCATTCATAGCAAAATGTTCAGGGGTAGCCAGATCCTATTCAAGTAGGCCCTACAGTCAGAAAAGGGTCCATTCAAGGGTGCTTAGCTCTCCATAGGTTGCAAAGTAACTGTAGTGAATGTACTATTCATACCACTGTTTACTGCTCAAGCACCTGAACAATTGTGCATTGGTTAAAAGCACCAAGACTGCATTGTGACATTAGGATTGTGGTTATTTGCCCCTGGTTGTATGAACTATTGCCCCATGTATTGGAACTATTACACTAGCATCTGATCTATTGCCCTGTGTAGTGGAACTATTGCCCTAGCATCTGAACTATTGCCCCATGCATTTGAACTATTGCGCCAGGCATCTGAACTATTGCCTATGTGCATCTGAACAATTGCCCCACAAGTAAATAATTGCCCCAAAAGTGATCATTTGCCCTTCTCCTGACAAATTATCTGGACTGTACACAGTTCTTTTGGCATTGCAGGATGGTGCATCTATAGCTACATTTTTGCCAACGTATGGAGACAGTCTTAATCTTCTACCACATTGATGTTCTATGGTGTGATCTGCTGATCTGCAAATTCAGAATCAGTCTCTGCCTGGAGGAAGACATCTTCATCTTCAACAGAAAGTGTCCGACCATCAGATCATCTGCTCCATCTTTGTCATTCACCGAAGTCGAGTTCATCGCCGTTCGTACGAATCACACCCACTGTTTCTTTTGTTCTGCAGTTTGAAGTTACGTTCGTCAAAGTTCAAGAGCATCATGACCACCATGCCAGTGTTGTTTCATGTGGTTCCTGTTCTTGATGTCCCAAAGTTGGTCGCCCTCCGCAGAAGAGTGTGCACATCCTGGAAGAACCTGGTCTGCGCCCCCTGGTCATTTGCCGCAAGTCGAGTCCATCGAAGACCAGTTCGGGACGCTTCCACCATTTCCTTATTTTGTTCTAGTTCCTTGTGACAAGACTACGGAATCAACCATCTTCATTTCAGATTCTTCTGGTTCCTGGTTGCATCAGAGATCCATCTTCACCTCAGATCCTTTGAAGTCTTGCTGGACCTAGGAGTGCTGCAGCATCGTCCAGGTCGTGGTAGTCCTCCAGTGGATTTGTTGTCACGCATCTTCTGGTTCCTCTTCTTCCTTGGTTGCCCTAGAAGTGGGTTTTGGCCGAGGGATCCTTTGCATCCAGTGTGGGATCCAACAGCTCAAAACTGGGTTCATTCCAGGAACCAGTTTCTCTGTTTCTTTCTTTCTAGCAGCCTTTGAGAGAGTGGGCTTTTGCTGAGAAACCTATGGTCTGTTCACAAAACCTCTCACCCCAACCCAGTGGCCTTATCTTGGTCCTTGCTGGGAATTGTGTCTTAGTGTTTTACAATTCTGTTTACTTCCCTTGTTGCTACCAACGAAGAATGACGGTGCTCACGAAGACATCAGACATTTGGACTCTGTGATAATTCTATGGTCATTGTAAAATAAGTTATTGTGGGTAGTGAATAACACCTGATTTCTGCCTAAGTACTAATTGCATGTATAGGTTACTGCTGAAGAATGGTAGAAGCATAGTAGCAATAGGCCAAGGTGCATATTATCATATTGTTTGTAATAATTTTAGCAGTATTAAATAAAAGTAATTATGTCTTCTCTATCAACCTGTTATTGTTGTGGGACCTATCTTCTCTCGTGACTATGTCTCCCTACTCACTGGTATTAAATAAATGTACTGCAGGCACAGAATCTGTTGGACGACTCCTGCCTCTCCTTGTCTGGGTAACTTTTATCTTATCCACAATAATTCGGACCTTGGTGTCTCACTCATTTTATTTCATCTTCATCTTGGGAGCACCACACATAATAAATACATAGGAAGCTGTACTGCATAAAAGATGGACAAAATAAACGATACAGTACTGTACTGTTCACAGAAGTAATGAAGCAGACAGTAATACAAAATTGTGCATGTAAATAGTAGGGGGACATGGTTGAGGCCACAGCAGAAGTTAGGCTTTTCCAATGAAAGGGAAACCTAAATGAGAAAACAGCTTGGCCAATGCTGTGCCAGCATTTTGTAGTAAAGAAAGACCTATGATCTTGCTGCCTATGGTATAAAGAGGGTAGAGAATGATTATTAGAGCACTGTTTTTTTTTTTTTTTTGCTGTAAAGCTTTTTGACCCCCGGTTGCTGCCTTCTGCTTTCTTCAGGATTTTGTCTAGTTCCCCCAGTCCCATCCATCACTATCCCCATTGTCTCACCAGGGTGTATCCACATGGAGTGGGACCTAAAGGTACTTGTGCCCTCATTGGGCTGGCAATATAGCCTAGAGGTTAGAGTGATGAGCTGTGAATGAGTTTGGTGCTTCCAGCAGATCTAGGTTGAATTTCCACAACCTCTGCCTGCATACTTTGTGACCCTAAGTAAGTCACTTAACTGCCTTGTGGTCTCAGTACACATCTAGAAATGATTTCATGGAAACCATTGAAATGAATCCCTGACTCAATGGTGCATCCTTTTATTCCTTTTATCTCATGAATAATAAAACAATTATTTATTATCATTAAAGGTGGACTGGTACACATTAGGATTTCATAGTTTTCTCTCCTTTTCCCTACCCAGTGTCTGCCCCTGATGTCAGCAGTGTTCAACATACTTCACACGTACATAGCATGCCCCTTCAAAAGAGTATGCTCCGCAGCCAACCACTGGGTTCACTATGAAAGCAGAACCTGGAATCTGTGCCACCTCAGCTGGGAGCACCTCCATGTTGCTGCCTGTCAAACTCCAGAGTCTGCTTCCAAACTCAGGTCGACAGCATGGGAATATATTGTACTGCCCACTGGGCCATGCGACAACCCATATTAGGACACTACTTAAAGGGCAAATACGTAATCTAAAATTGTGGTCACCTTAACAAAAGCAATTCCAGGGCACAGTTACAGGGAATCAGATCTTTAACATAAAGTTACTTATTTACCTACAAAACAGTTACTTGATACAATCTCATTGCCTTTGAATGTTTACAAACAAAGGCACTTCATCTTCAAATCTCATGCTTCTATAACCTCCTGAAAAGTGTAACTTGTACTACACAATGTACAGATTGACTTGTGTGTTAAATTACTAAACAGAGGATACTTACAACACTAGAAATATTTTACTACAGGCAGATTGAAATAGATCAGGAAGCCAGCCAGGTGGCACAGAGGGCTGAGGAACTAGACACCTTACCTCACATCATGCCAGTGACCCAGATTCGGGAATGGACTCGGGTCATTAAAGAGCTGGAATGGGGGGGGAACAGAGTAGGATCAAGCAGCCAAAAGGCAGCTCTACTCTACCAGGAGACTGTCACCCCCCCCTGCAGTTCTGATGCCAACGGGTGGAGGTTTGATGGTTAGCATAAGCAGGAGGGGGCGGCAAGTAGTCATCCCAGTACTGCGGCATGCCCATGCCTCCACATGTGCACGCATGGCCGAGATAGGGGCCAGGAGAAAACGGGGAAAAAAATCTATGTCTTAAAAACTTAAATTAAAAAAAAAGAAATAGATCAGGAAGGAATGAGCTTACTATGTTAATGATATTGTGATTGTAAGTTCCTGGACCTATTAGCACTAAAGATAGTCCTTTCTAAAGATAATTTGCATGAAAAGTACTAATATTAGAAACATAAGTGCTAGAAACTTTAGTTTTTAATGAAAGCTTGGACTCACCTTTACATTACTCAGCCATGTCAGTATGCATCATAATTAATTTGAATAACAATGACAAAAAACATAAACAAATGCATTCTAATTTTTTGGATTTCTCATGCAGTAAAAAATAAGACTGATGTGGTTTTTCAGATAACTGTTTTTTCCTGGAGTGATGTATTGCATGTAGGTTTACAATGCCAAACTCTATTTCCCCTCAAGTATCGTAACTCCATAAAGGTAATAAATATGACACACAAATAGTGATCAGGTAGTCCACTGAAAGGATTTCTCAAACTGCCTGCTAAAGTGGTTTCATAAAAACAGACACAGCATGCATCAATAACAAACAAAAGCTTGTCAGCTCGACTACTATTACTGTGTTGTCATAATATCATTTCTGTGACATGTGACAGCTGAAAACTTGATAAGTATCACCTCTATAAACTTATACCACAGGTCATATGCTCTTGCTGCAGCCTTGGGGTGTTTGGCATATGTGCTGCCAAAATCAGCTCCCCTGAGACAAGCAACCATGTTGCTTCATTTAATGACACTAGGATTACAAGCCCAGACATGTGTCTAACTTAAAATGAATTTCATTCTTATTTCAAACTCATCACAGAAAAGAGCAACTCACTCAACACACGGTATATAACATATTTATTTTTAAGTGTAGGATATTTTTGGCCACATCTCTCAAGCATTAACATTTTGCAAAGACAGTCTGGCTTTTCAGGGTGTCTAGTCCATCTAATTAATTGATATAATATTTCAAAACGTTTAAAAGAGATTGTTAGCTATGAGGCAGTGGGAGCCAATGGCCAAGTAATATACTTCAACTTGTCTATTAAAGGAACAGTGCAATGAAAATGGGCAAAATAAAAACTTGACTCTACTTTTTTTTTTCCACAATAAAAGATTGCAGGCATCTTACAATTTAATTTGTTGTAAACATTTTCTTTTCTTGCCAACATTTGAGTATATTAGAAATACTTTAATGTAGTTTTTTTTCTAAAAAAAAAAGATGTTCGCCACATTTGGATTAGAAACACCATTGTAGACACTGGCAGGAGTTAGGACTGAGAGAACAGAAACAATTCTAGGTGCACAGCATAGGAGGCACCTAGAAGAGTAAATCCAACAGGTATCCTAATATTTTTATTAACTGTAGCTGAAACTTGCTTTTGGGAAAAAAAATTAATTGAATTGCTGTTTTAAGGACCCTTTCAGAAAGAAAGAATTTGTCCTTAATTTAATGCATCATTATTAAGCAGGTTGAGCATTGCTTAAGAAATTTTAGTCAGGACTAGAGGTGGGTGAAGTTGACAAAATTCACATTACAAATAATTTCACAAATTGCCCTCAATTCACAGAGCGCAATTCATGGAATTTGGCAATTCATGGAACAGGGGAGGTCATCTCTGAAGTGTGGAATTTACACACAAAAGTACTTCAATTTTTCATCCCTGGTGTCTAGTGGTTCTACCTGCCACAGCTGATTGCTGTCCAGGAAGATCACAAACAATATAAACAAATATGTTCACTAAATCCCTAATCTATCCCTCTCGATCCTTCCCTGGTGTCAAGTTGCCCCCCCATCACTGATTGTGGGCCAGAATAAACCCACCCTGGCTGCCTGGCAGGCACTCTGCCCTGGTGTCTAGTCTCCCCCCTGCCGATTGCATGCAGCCCACATCCAATTCTGGACCAGTCCACAATACTATCTTCTTAATTTTAAAAAAAGATTCCTTTAATCACTGGTGTCTAGTGGACCCTCCCATTACCCATGCTGTTAGGCAGTGCCCTCACCCCACTCCCGCAACCCCAACCCCAAGCTGACCACTGGCTCAGCCCACCACTCACCTCCATGGCCGGCAGCCCAACTGAGCTCAATGAATGAGCACATGCTTGTACAAGTATGTGCACATTCATTGACAGCTCATTGTCATTTTTGTCAAGTTTCAGGGTTATAGAGAAGGGGAGGGGGCTGCTCCAGTGTCTGGCAGGGGTGGCAGGATGGGGAAATGGTGTTGTGGACCCAAGCCCTCCCCTTTTCTACAACCCTGAAACTGAAAAAAATGATCACGAGCTGTCAATGAATGAGCATGTGCTTTTACAAGCACATACTCATTCATTGAGCTCAGTTGGGCTGATGACCATGGAGGTGAGTGGACGGCTGTGCCTGTGGCCTGATAAGGGTCGGGGTTGGGGGGTAGAGGTATGGGGGCACTGCCTGACAGGGTGGAGGGGTGACGGACTACACTAGACACCAGGGATTAAAATAAACTTTTTTTAAAATTTAATTTATTTTTTTTTTTATCTAGTTATTACTAGGATTACAAATACCTTTGAAACAAGGGTTCTTTTACAAAGGTTCTGTGTCAGCAATGGGTGTAAGCAAAACAGTGGCAAGATACAATACAAGGTCAGGAAGTTAACATAGAAGAAAGCAGAGGTAAGATACAATACAGGTCAGGAGGTTAACTTAGTAGCAAAAGACTACATATGTATAGACTAGCACAGTAGCAGTCAGTGGCAAATAACAATGCACAATTAACAATATGGGTGTATATATTGCAAGACACAGATACAAATGAAAACCATCCTAGGGGTGACATAAGTGGAGCAAGGTGTGGGGGATAAGAGGGGGAGGGTGGAAAAAAGGGGGGTAGGCTGTCAAGGATTTGACATTTTCATAAGTGCAATAACAGAAATATAAGTGCTAGGTAGTCTGGGGTGGAGCAACAAGAGATAGGGTGATAGGGAGGGAGACAGGATGAGAGGAGCAGGAGAGGGGGTGGAATGGTAGGTGGGAGGTGCGAGGGGTAGAATGGTAGGTGGGAGTGGGAGAGAGATGGGGAGTAGAAGGGGATGGAGGGAGGAGAGAAGTGGGGAGGGCAGCAAGGGAGGAGAGAAGAGGAGGGAGAGGTGAAACAAGGTCACAAGCCTAGGCAGAGCAGTTGCAACTGCTGAGGTCAGTGAGGTGCTGGTGGAGTTTATGTTTGAATGGGTCAAGCTTGTTTTCAACTGCAATTTCAGGGGGAAGGTTGTTTGGCAGCTGGGGAGCCCTGGTGTGGAAAGCACATTGAGCCTGGTTGGTACAGCAGAAAGGAACGATAAATATTGGTTTGAGGGAACTGCGCATAAAATGTGCAGTGACTGCGGACAACATTAAGGCATGAGTTGCAGGGGGTGTGAGGTTAAGACAAATTTTCTTAGCCAGTAGGCAGGTCTGGTAGGCAAGTCTACTATTTAAATTGAGCCAGTTGGATTGCTTGTAGAGATCACAGGTATGTGTATGCTTCCCTGCACCAGTGAGAAGTCTACAGCATTTGTTAAGGGCTGTCTTGACCCATTTTAGGGTGATATCAATGGCAGCACCATAAAAGACAAGCCCGTAATCAATGACAGGTAGGACTGAGGCAGTTATGGCTGCGCAAATAACTTCTTTGGTGAGACAGCAACAGTGGCGGTAGAGAACCCCAATTCTTGAGTTGACTGATTTTGGGATGTGTTGAACATGCAAGCTGAAAGACATTGTGCAAACAAGGGTAATACCAAGGTATTTAAACCCTTGCACTTGCTGAAGTGGCTGTTCAAGTTCATTATGAATGGTGAAGTTTATGGATCTGTATTTGTTGTGAGAGCTATGGAACAGCATGGACTTTGTTTTTTTGTACTTCATCAACAGCTTATGTTGGAGAAGCTAGGTTTCAACTAGGCTGAAGTTCATCTGTAGCACCTTGGAAGAGAGACGGGGTCAGTAGGGGAGGAAAAGAGGACTGCATCATCAGCATAGATTAATAAGTTATTATTGCAATCTGCAGGAAGAGTATTGATGAAAAGGCTGAAAAGTAAAGAGCCATGGATGGTACACCAGAGTGGACAGGAAGGGTACTTGAGAGAGTCAAAGATTTTGACTTTTTGGCTCCTTGCCGAGAGGTAACTTTCAAAACCGTTTGGTCACATCATTAGATAGTCCAAAGGAGGAGAGTGAGTGAAGCAGGAGCTGGTGGTTCACTGTGTCAGATGCCATGGTCAAATCAATGAACACCGTATCCAGTAGGTGGCCAGTGTCAATCGCCTTTTGAATATGGCTGGTGAAGTCAAGCAGGGCGGTGGTAGTACTATAGGCTTTTCTAAAGCCATGTTGTTGTGGGCAGAGTAAGTTATATTTGTTGAGGTGTTCCGACAACTGGTCAGCTACAATTCATTCCAACGCCTTGGAGAGTGGTGGGAGGACAGAGATATAGGGTGGTAGTTAGAGAGAAGAGACCTATCACCATTTCTATGAATGGTGTGACCACTGCTGATTTCCAGAGCTGGGAGAATTGTTTATTAGAGAGTGAAAGATTCAGAAGTTTAGTAAGAGGTTGTAGAACAAGATCAAGGGAGAGAGAGAGTAGTTTGTGGTCAAGGGTAGCACTGCTGAAACTGGCTTTGCTTAGCATTTTGTTAAGATATATTTTAGCTTCAGACATGGATACCCTCTTAAAATAGAATGGGGGGGTATTACTGTGGAGATTGATTTTATTATTAAGAAAAAATTATTGTGGACTGATCTGGGATTGGATGTGAGCGGCAAACAGTGGGGGCAATGGGTCGCTAGACACAAGGGAAAGGTGCTGGGGTGGATTTTTTGTGGCCAGTGATCAGGGAAGGGGGGACACTACTACCCACTAGACACCAGCTAAGGACTGGGGATAGATTAGGGATTTAATGAAAAAATATATTTATTTTAATTTGTTGCCAGCAATCGGCAGTGGGGAGGGGGTCACTAGACACCAGGGAGGGAAGGGAAGTCAGGCTGCTGGCTGTGGGTGGGGAAGGGGAGATGCAACTTTTCCTTGTTTTGTTTTTAAGTGCAATTTGCATTTAAGCCCCCAAAAAGCAAGGCAAAGCCACAAAAGATGAATTCCAGGTAATTTAGGAAAATTATGCGATGTGCTCCACAGATGCCAATTTGGCCACTACGCTGCATATTCGCCCTTGGAGAAAAACTTTGCTGCATCTATGGTCTGGACTAGGGCTGTGTGTGATGTGGAATTCCACTGTCGAGACTGGTGTGGAATGGCAATTATTTTCTGAAGTGCTGTTTGATATTTCATTTTTAAGTTCTGCAGAATTCTGAAAAGCATGTCTATGTAAACAATAGAATAATTTTGTGTGGATCATATAAACCACTGAATATTGTTCCATGCATTGCAGAAAAAGAATCCACAGCTGATGCAAACTGCAGATTATTAATCATTAAAAACAATTTTGCCTGTGAAATGTTAAAATTCCGTTGCCAATGAAATTCCACTGAATTCCATTCTGTCAGAATTCACAGTCCTAGATAGGACTACAAGAAATAACTTTAATATTGAGATGTCCTTAATAAGCAGTGTTCCTCATAGGCAGGTTTCAATGTATACAAATGTTTTTACTTTGCAAGCTGTATATAATATTGTACTAGTGGTGCTCATTGCTTAACTTGCCCTGTCACAGTCTTTTAGAGGCAAATCCCTTGTTTCTCCTTGTTCTAGAGCTGCAGAGCTGCTACATGTAACATGTGCTGTGAGCCAAAGCCTTTGAAAGAGGTTGCTAGGGGGGACAGAGATCATCAGGTGACTATGTCAACCTCATCATGGTTGTTTGGGAAATGTTGAGTAATATCTGCAAAGGATCTCAGCTCTCCCTCATAAGCCTATCTGAAAGACTTTGGTTAGCAACACAAGCTAGATTCAGCAACTCTGCAGTGCTGGACCAAGGGAAACAAGACAGTACAGCATCTGAATGATCATGACAGAACAACTAGGCAGAACTTGATGTACAGCTTGCTAAGAAAAACACTTGTGTATTACATGCATTGTAACACAGTAACATTGTAACTTAAATTGGGAGGGACTCAAGAGCCATCTGGTCTGGTCCCTCCCCACTTCCTAAGCAGGCACCAAAAGACCAAGAACTATGCTGTACAGACAAGTACTAGTTTATTCGCCACCCACACTAATAGCCAGGGCATGCCATGATTCTTATGGACTCATTTTCCCAGACTTATCTTAAAGGCGTGTATTGTGTTATTACTATCCATTTCATTATTTAAGCAGTTGTACCCTGTGCTTCACAATTAACAATTTATTGCCAGATGTAGGAGTGCTTTATATAGTACACTGTATTTGTCAATTAGCTGGACCACACTTCCTGAAGTTAACCTTCTCCAAAATGTGGTGGTGACAGATTTGACCAGAAACATTATCCTTGCTATAATAATTAAAATCAAACTGTTACTTATAGTGTGGTGGTCAGCAGCTTGTTAAGAGTTGGTTTTGATACTGTATTTAATACAGTGCAACCATCACTCATTCCAGGCTTTTTTTTCTGTAAGGGACACCCCAAGTTTTCATGGGACCTCTAGAACTTTAACGATATAAACTGCTACCACTGGAGTAAGCAACACTGGTTGAAGTGTCTAGTTTACATCTGGGTCCTAGGGGGCAGGTTAATTTTATTTACACATTTGATGTTTAGACATTCTATAACCATCAAGTAAACATGTTCTAATATTTGATGTAGAGAAGAAGAATTTGTGTTTATAGAGCAGTTTTCATATTTTACCTAAGGATGAGCCAAGGCTGAACTGCATTCAGTGAATGTACCAAAACCAGGTCTTTTGGCCAAATACAAAGCAGGTCCATAGAACATTCTATCCCCTATGGTAGTTCAGCACTTCAGGAACATCACAACACATCCCTTTTTAAAGGGAAAAGACAATGAGCATGTCCAAGTTGTTGGCAAGTCATATGACCTGCAGCAGCCAATCAGCTTTGCTGGAGATTGAGAACTCCTTGCACTGCACACATCTCTGTGCCATTTTCAACTCTCTCTTACAAGAGAAAGAGGTGTGGCAAGAAAAGCAACTCCTTTTAGACAAAAAAGTGTGACTTTGGATTAGACAACTTTTAAAGTGTTACTGGCAGTACAGTCTAGAGCTGTAACAAGCTGTAAATGAGCTTGGTACATCCAGCAGACCTGGGTTTGATTCCGACAACCTCCACCTCCATACTGTGTGACTCTGAGCAAGTCATTTAATGACTCATGTGTTCCTGGGTCACCTCTGAAAACAGGCACTTGTGCTTAGTGGCCTTACCTGATAAACAAAAGAATAAAAAAGAGAATCACAGAACTGTGCTTCATTCTAGGTAGTTAATTTTTACTACCTTTAACTGTAGTTTTAGACAGGCAGTAGGGCTATGAGGGATGCAGAATTCTACCATCAGAAGTGGTGTGGAATAGCAATTCTGCTTCCAAAACACTTTTTTTATTTTTTTTCAAAATTCAATGGAATTCCATAGAGTGACCTGAAGAAGAGAGTATTATCACTCAAAAACTAGTCTCAGAAATAATTTTGTTAGTCCGCTAAAAGGTATCATCTGCAAAGTATTTGATGTTTTTTTTTCCTTTTTCTTCTACACCATCGACTAGACTAACATGGCTACCACATTTCTTTGTTAAACACGGAATTCTGCAAAGCATTTCTGCATAAACATTGTAATAATTTTCTGTAGTTCATGTAAATCACAGAATGATTTTTTGTGAATGTCATAAACCTCAGAATCATTTTCTACAAATTTTAGAGAAAGAATGTATGGTTTATAGAAACTGTGGATTACTGTGGATTATTAATCAGCAAAAAATATTCCACATGTGCAACGATGGCACTCCACTACCAATGGAATTTTCCATAGAATTTTCCAAAAATTCAGTGGCATTCTGTTTCACCAGAATTTCAACATTCCACGCAGCCCTAACAGGCAGACTAGTGAAATCATACTGTGGAGAAAAGAGCAAGTAAGTAAGTAAGCATCAACTGGCAGCTGCAGGCCATGCATCCGGCATACGCAGAGTGAATTTATCAGACTGGGAAAAGGTGCAGGGAGATTTCTAAAAGCTTTATTTGCCAATGTTTCCCCCTCAGAACTGGTAGTGTTGTAGAGGGAAATGAAATCTATAGATGGGCAGATTGAATGTAGCAGACCGGGAAAGATATAGGGGACTGTTAGGCACTTATTTGGCAAATAATTTATTTTTACTGACAACTGGTGGGGCAGCAGGGCACAAAAATCCATTTTTTATTTTTTGCATGTCTGCGTGAGCCTGACAAATAGTTGCTAAGTGAAGGGTAAAGTGCAGTCATTTCCATTTGTGTGCACATGGTCGGGCAAAGCCAAAAATATCCACATTACTGAAAATGCATGCAACTGAAAATCACATCACCAGTTCAGTTTAGGTGCCAGTACATAGTGATAAATTACGACAGCAGCATTAGCAGCAATTCAAAAATCTTTATTAATAAATAATATTCTGCATTAAAAAGTACTGTTGTACATTAACACATTTAAACTTTTTTTTTTAAAGTGTAGACTAAAAAAGTCTTTAAAAGTCTGACTGATCCCACGAGCTTCATTTCTTCAAGTTTAATAACATAGTTTTTTCGGTGGGTCTGGCATGTTATATGGCTTGAAGGATCTCAACACTCCTTTTGAAGCTGCAAAATCAAGTGAAGTCCTGCTGCTGTTTCCTGTCAATGTAGTGCCATACCCGGTTCATCATCCTCCATACCTCTCCTGTTGATGGCACTACCACCTCTGGCTCCTCAGCATTCTTATTATTCTCCTCTGCATCCAGAATCACTTGAACAGATGTCCCCCATTGTTAACTCACCTCTAGTGGGCTCATCAGAATCACAGTCTACAAATGCACTGAACTGTGCTGGAAGCACTCCAGGAGGTGGAAGCATGACATTATCGGCTTCATTGATTGGTTCATCTGTGAGACCAGTTTTTTTACAATAGTATTTTATGGTCCTCGATTTCACCTCTCCCCATGCTGAGAGCAATAGGTTTATGCCATCTAGAATTGAAATGGATTTAGCAGTCTCATTAAAATCTTGAAAGTCTATTTCCAGTAAAATTTTGTTTGCTGTTGCAAAATTGTTATTTCCTAATTAGTGGTGGGCGAAGTGGACTCAATTTGCTCCATGAAGTGATTCACTGAGTGAAGGTGAATTTGCGGTGTACTCCACAATGCAAAGCAGAGTAATTTGCATTATAATGGGTAACGTGAAGTCCATTGAAAACAAAGACTTCACATTACTCCGCCTTCCCAGACCAATACTACACCAATTTTAAAGGCGAAGTGCATTGAAAACAATGTACTTCACCTCACTTTGCCTTATTTTTAAGCTCCAAAGGTGAATTTTGCAGTGATTCATGGGATTTCAGGTTACATGGGCTCTATATTGTTCTGCACAGCCTCAGTTTGGGGTAGTGTATGTAGGAAGCTGTAGGAGACAGTCTGCTCTGAGAGCTCTCTGTGATTCAAACCTTCTAAAAGCTGTTAAAAAAGCCTTTTTGAGTAATTGTTTTTGCTCAAACTTTAGTTCATCTATTGTAGGAAACCCTCCTGTGCTTATATCATCAGTTGTTTTTTGTTTGTGTGTGGATTTTAAATGTTATTGTACAACATTGAGTTTGTGTAGTAAGACACAGTGAAAGTGTGCTTTGGGAAGGGGCGTATCTGTGGTGTAGGTAGATTTAAGTTGGAGAAATAGGGAGTTCTTTTTTGTTTGTTATATTTTTATTATATAACTGACTGTGTTAATGTACACACAATAATATTGTCAGTAATTGTTAATTCTTTTGCTGATTGTGTGTTGTGTGGAACTGGTGCAACAGTTCATAATTTCAGGTTGTTTAAAATACGTGGTATATTACTGAAGTTTTCAATTTGCTATGCATTACTTGTAGACAAATTGTGTGTGTGTGTGAGTGTGCGTGCGTGCGGTGCGGTGCGTGACATCAAATAATACACCTTTTATTGTGCCACAGTGTACTTGCAGGCGCATCAGTGTGAACCTGCTATCCACTGCAGCTGCATGATTTTGTACTGCTATTGTGCTATCTTTTCTTTGTTTTGCTGCTTGCACTGCCATAAAAATCTGCTATCAGTGCCCCCACACCCCCCCCCACTGGCAAAAGGAATTATTTTCCAGATTGGATTGTTTGTGACTTCAGCACCACTGATTAGTTAAGGTGTTGTTGAACTTGTGACTTTGCGTGTGTATCTGTTGCTGAAGCTACAGTTGTTTTTTTGGCTTCACATCCAGTGTCCCCCATCCAGAGTGAATGTTCCAAAATCTAAATTTGTTTAGAATATTGCTGTTGATCTCCCAAAATGCCTGCAAAGGGACATGCAAGCAAAGCTGTTTCTCGCCATGGCACTGCTGCCAGTAGTAAGATTGTCTGTGGGTATGGTAGTATACAGATGTAGAAGTGCATTGCTGATGTGAGGAAAGGTATTTCTCCTGCAATGTTTTTTACAGCCCAATCAGTAGCTTCACTCATAGTTGGAGGAGATGATGTTGTCCTAGCTGGTGGTGTTAGTGCAGTTGCTGGTGGTGGTATGAGTATTGCTGCTTCAAGTTCCATTTATGACCAGTTTACCGTGTCCAAAAATATAGTGGAGTGTGAAGCAGTGCGAGTGAGTGGAGGTGTGAATGATGTCATACTTGCCAGTAACATTCCAGTAACTGAACATGAGGATTCAGATCATCATGTCAACAATAGCATACAATGTGACATTTCTTTCTCTGCAGTTCATGTCAAGCATTTTCCATGTAGTGATTCACAGTGTGGTAAAAAAATATCCGATGATGGTGGTGTTGATGATTATGAATCTGATGATGATGAATTGATTTTGCTGTGGTTGCAACATGCAGTCCACATGCCAGCATCCAAGCAGAAGATGTGGATGTGGGTGATGTTGATGAATATGATGATGATAAGTGACCCCAGTTGGGAAGCGGAGAAAAAGAAATTCAAGGTGGCTGTGTCTGGGTATGTTTGCATTAATCCCCCACTGTAAAAAGTTGTGATTTACCAGTTTCAGTTGATGGTGATGATGATGATGATAACCCAGTAATAATGATAGGTAGTCATGGTGGTCCATTGCAGTCCAAGTGTGTCCTGCCAGAAAAATCACGTAGCACAGCCCCCACTTCATGGCTTAAAAAATGGAGTCCAATAGGCAGCATCAGGGAGATGTTAAAATTAGAGCATCACAGTCCCTTGTTTGGGATTTTTTTGTGCAAGATGCAAATGATGAGTCAGTTGCAATCTGCCAGGTTTGCCATGTGCGTGTGAGTTAAGCTAAAAAGGGGAGCCATCTGGGCACAGGAGAACAGCATATGCATCTTAAGAACAAGCACATGACACTGTGGAACCAGCACAAGATGGCACCTAATACCTCAGTGGGGCATTCACCCTCATCATCAACCATAACGAGCATGTTACCCCTTTCCATGACTGTTAAATCAAGCAGAAAATTAAATGTGTGCAGTAGTGATGAAATAAGAGCAGAGGATTAATACAGGCATGATGAGGTGGAGGAGCATAATAATTTTGAAATGTTGTCCAGTGCTGGTGAGACTAGCAGTTTTGGTAGTGGTGGTGAATGCAGTATGTCTAGTGCAAGTGGTACATCAACTCCGGTTGGTAAATCTGGCAAAATAATTGTATTTATGGGTTTGTCATCATCTCCTGTGCAACCGTCTTCATCAAACGTCCACACTCCACCCCTTGCCATTCGCAGAGCAGAACCATTTCTGATCACACCCCATGTAAAACGTTTAAGTCAGCCCATGTTACAGTGTTTTTGCACATAAGCTGAAGTACCCACCCAATCATACAGTGTCACGTGAACTTAATGCTGCTGTAGCTGAAATGCTGGCAATTGATCTTTTGCCCTTCTCCTTTGTGGAGAATTCTGGGTTCCGGCGGTTTGTTGCATGTACATGTCCAAAATGGAAAGTCCCATCCAGGACATACTTTTTGACCCATGCTGTCCCCGAGTTGTACCATACTGTATTCGACTCTGTATGATATGTCCTTCAACATTCCTCCCCTCCATTCATCCATTGAAGTATGGATATGTGGAAAAGTGGCAAAATAGCGGGGAGTTCATATTTGTGTATAACTGCACATTGAGCGCAGGTGCCGGGTGTTGTTTGTGTTGTTGGTAGTGTGAATAATCAGTGCAGTAAGGTGGAGTGTCATGTTCGCAATCTTCCAGGAATTCAACAGCATGCAACGATTGCTATGCACAATATGACCTGTTCACACACTGGTGAAAACATGTTGGACTTGGTATTGATGGAAATTGACAAGTGGCTGAACCCCCTGTAACTGAGAGGTGGGTTCATAGCAAGTGACAATGGGTCAAATGTGGTGAAATGCATCACAAATGGTGGCTTTGTTCATGTTCCATGCATGGCCCACTGTTTAAACCTTGTGGTGCAGGAGTTTCTGCAGCACCTTGATGTAAAGGAAATGCTGACAGTTGCACACCATATCTGTTCTTACTTTTCATGATCTACAAAGGCCCGTGACCAACTCCGGCAGTTGCAGATCCGAAACAGCCTCCCTCAGCACCGCTTGAAGCTGGAAGTTGTCACCTGGTGGAACTCCACTTTATACATGGCAGAGAGGTTGTATGAACAATACAAAGCCATCTCAGAATATCTTGTTATGCATACTAGCCATGACAGTTCTGGGGCCTCCATGTCTATGATGACTGAACAGTGGCGCTTCATGGACTCTGTAATAACAATTTTGTGGTCTTTTGAACATGCCACACTGGCAGTGAATGGTGAGTCTGCCTCCATTAACCAATCAATTCCACTACTGCGGGTGCTGAGGCAGACATTAGTGAATGTACAGCATAGCCTTGATGTTGCCAGAGACAGTGCTAGCAGTATGTTGCTGAAACACATGCTGACAGTATTCAACCAGAATCATCACATCTTGAGCATTCAGCATAGTGACAACTTTGCAATAGCAACAATACTGGACCCACGATACAAATGTGGAATTGTCTCAGTACTGGTGGGAGGGCATGAACAGGTAAAAAATGTCAGTGGGCAACTGGTGCACTTGGTTCATGGGTCACAGAAGTCATGTGCCAAGGTCAGCAAACCTCAGCAGCATCATTAGGGTGAAGGTGAACCTGGAGGAGTAACAAGCATATCATGTTCCTGTAAGTTGAAGGGGACTGCAGTTCCAGGTGATCTGTCATCCAAAGAGGTTGGCATCAACCTACTTTGGGAGACTTTGTCCCAAGTGGGGATTTGTGACATAAATGATTCCGGAGAACAGGATGATGCATCAACCACTGGACTTAGTGCAGCACAGAGAATGGTTGAGACAAATTTGTCTGAAAACAGGCATCTGTCAATAACTGATGATCATCTTTTATACTGGAGTGGAAAGGTCAGTGAATGGCCAGAGCTGACTGCAGTGGCACTGAAGTACCTGACATGCCCACCCTCCAGGGTAAGTGTCGAGAGGGTGTTCAGCCCAGTAGGTGCAATAGTTCGGGATCATCATACAAACCTCTCTCCTACAAATGTCAGTTTGCTAACATTCATAAAAATTAATGAGAGGCACATACCAGCTCAGAATGCAACCTCTTTATCTGTACCCAGGCCTAGTCATGGTTTTGGTGCTGTAGAAATGGACCATCCTGGTGGCAATGGCAGTGGCAGCATGAAACAGCCTGCCACTGATGTAGATGCTCACACAATGGAGAAAGAATTTCCCAGTGGTCAGACTTCAGACATAGATGACTGTGAGGGCAGCCTTCTTTATGAGGATGATGATGGTTTAATATTGGCAGGTTTTAACTTAAGTTGTTAAAAGGCTGTCTCATTTGTTGAGTGATACATTTGTTTTTTCATAAGGTTAATTAAATGAGTGTCCCACTTAGACTGACTCAAATTCCATATGTCATGTTACATTTGTAAGAGTACAATTTATCCTGGCCCCTGGACCACCACCATAAGACCGCTGTTAGCCACTGCCACCACAGGGAATGACTTTGTGTGCCCCCCTGGACCACCATCATAAGATCGCTGTTAGCCACTGAGTCACCAAAGGGAATGACTTTATGTGCCCCCCCAGACCACCACCATAAGACCGCTGTTAGCCACTGCCACCACAGGGAATGACTTTGTGTGCCCCCCTGGATCACCACCATAAGATCGCTGTTAGCCACTGCCACCACCACCAGATGCAGGAAGATGTCAGAGTGAATGTCATCATCATGTGCCGCAGCTATGACCACCAGCACCCACCACCAGTGTCATTCAGACAATGTTTTTCCATTACATTGAACATGCCAAGGCAAAGGAAGTTGAACAGGAGACTACATCCATCATCCACAGGCACAAGGCTACTTACTATTAAAACTATAAAGTGAGTATGTGTACTAATATTTTTTATGCTATTCAACTTCCTTTAGCTGTGTTTTGATTCTGTTGCTTTTCTGAGCTGCAATGGTCAAACACATACAGTAAACTTATTTTGTTTTTTTTACAGGTTAACAACAAATTACTCTCCTTCACTGAAAGTCGGTATCAGTGGTACAGCAGCAGTACTGTCCACAGGAACCTATGGAATATCCATTTCCAATCCATACTGGTAAGTATGTATATTTTATTTCATCTGTTCCTTTTTTTTCTCGTAAGAGTGCAACAAATCTGACTGAGGATTCATCAACTAGGTCACATGTGTACGTCACAAAAAATATTTCTGCAACATATCATGCAAATTTGCAGCTGTGCAGCCATGACAGTGTTGAAAAAGTTGGACCCAGGTTGTGTTACTTGACAAGATGTGGTTTTGGAATGTAACTTGAGTTGAGATGCAGGAACACTGACAAATTATATTTGTTACACAGCCTGGTACTAAATTAAGTTGTGATCTGCTGATTGCAGTGGGATAGCTTGCTATCTGTGCTAATCCATATACCCGTGAAACAGCCATGGCATAAACATAATGTGTGACTGCTGCAATCAAGTTGTAATAAGTCCTTCATTTCTTTTTTTAGGAAACTTCCAGATGCTTTGTTGTGCCTTATCCAAAGAAGTTCTTCAACATCTGCCCCCCCCCAGACTGGGGCAGACATGCAACATGCAGAAGTCGTTTCAATCGATGACCGTGACCATTATTACCAACCAGACTTGAGAAGGATGCAGATGAAATTTGTGAAGAAGTAACCAAATAAGAAACCATTAATGAGACCTACCTGCAAATATGCTTCCCCCCAAAAAAAATACTTACTTTCATTGGCCTGAGAGTATTCCATTTCCAATTTCAACGCAATAATTTCTCATCAAGCACTGGAATGTGCACACCAACAGTATCTGTGACCTGTGATACAAAACAATACAATGAGTACATGTCTATATATGTCAAACTCCACCTAAAAAATACAAAAAATATATATATATATATATATATAGACTCACCAAGGCTTCTATTAAGGTACACACAAAGGGCACCCTTCCATCAATTTGCAGGAATTGCATGACACTTTGCATCAGCAACAGTTTTCTCATGGTCATCATTTCTGTCAGAGCACTGAATGGATTCATGTCATGTTATCCCTCCTTCACATGGTTTGGCAAGACAATGTGCATCATGAGTACATCATCATCACAGAGTATGTAAACTTTCTGGATACAAATGCAGAAAAATTCTGGGGACTTTGTGTGACCACTGCGTGCATGACTGTCTGTGCAATAAATTCTGGGGGACTTTGCGTGTGGTGTAACACTCCCATTTCACTTCCTCAGCACTTGGCAATTTTCTGGACACAAGGCAGATGCATTTTGGGGATGCAGAAAAATTCGGAGGACTCTGTGTGACCACTGTGCGCATGACTGACTGCGCAATAAACTCTGGGGGACTTTGCAGGTGGTGTAATGCTCCCATTTCACTTCCTCAGCACATGCCAATTTTCTGTACACAAGACAGATGCATTTTGGGGATGCAGAAAAATTCTGGGGACTCTGTGTGGCCACTGCACATGACTGACTGTGCAATAAATTCTGGGAGACTTTTTTGTGTGGTGTAACACTCCCATTTCACTTCCTCAGCATTTGGCAATTTTCTGGACAAAAGGCAGATGCATTTTGAGGATGCAGAAACATCCTGGGGACTCTGTGTGACCACGGCATGTGTTACTGAGTGCACAATACATTTTGGGGACTTTGCGTATGGTGTAATGCTCACATTTCACTTCCTCAGCACTTGGCAATTTTCTGGACACAAAACAGATGCATTTTGGGTGCTGTGATTGTGAGCACATCACGTCATACTTAAATTATAAATTAAAGCAGCAGTGCAATAATGTGGTGAACATTTTGACCTATACTTTTTTATGCTTTTTTTCATTGACAGCCACTAGTTACCTCCTGACTTATATGATATCCTTCTTTTCACAATTTGTGTCTGCTTTACTACTTTTTCTCATGTCTGAAAAAAAGAGGAGCACACCTTTTAATATGGCTCTGACCAGGTTTTCATCACTATTTGCAGCTGTTTTTGAATAAATATTGTTCTGTGAAGTCATAAAACACTGCCTGCTACATAATTGTTAATTTTAAAACAGAAGTAATATATAACAACTGATGGAGAAAAACAGCTGAAAATACTGACAAAGACCTGGTCCACACTGTATTAAGAGGAGTGCTCCCTTTATTATTTCAGACATAAAAAAGGTACTAAAGCAGACTCAAACACTGGAAAGAATGGTATCATACAAGTCAGGATGTAAGTAAAGTGGCAATGTAAAATAGCATAAAAAAGTATAGGTCAAAATTTTCGACAGATTGTTGCACTGCTGCTTTAAAGAGATTCACCGAGTTACATAGTTATGGTAGTGCACCCAGTATATGGGTGCCTAACCTCAAGGGGAATCTTTGTTGCTCCACATGTCCTTACATAGTGCAATATTTGTCTGGCAAAAACATTAATAATTTTAGTAAACCGGGTCCTGAAGGATTTCCCATTCTGAAGAGCCACCCAAGTTCTGCCCCCGCACTCAGCAATGTTATAACATGATGCCAAGGAGAGTGCGGAGAGCTCCAATATAGTGAATAGCCAGCAGCTTTCTGAATGTTTTTATGTTATAATGGTCAGTTTGTGGTGAAACGTGGGCACGTTTCAACTAACAAGAGCCTTGTTAATGGAAACATGCCCATGTTTCACCACAAACTGACCATTATAACATAAAGAAACATTTGGAAAGCTGCTAACAATTCACTATAATGGAGCATGCCCCCGTGCTCTCCCTGGCATCATGTCATAATGTTGCTGAGTGCGGGGGCAGAACTTGGGTGGCTCTTCAGAATGGGAAGTCCTCCGGGACTCAGTTTATAGAAAATTCTGAGCATTTTTTTGCCAGAAAAGTATTGCACTATGGAATGTAAGGACATGTAGAGCAAGAAAGATTCCACTGGAGGAAAGGCACCCATATATCGGGTGTAATACTGTAACTTGATGAATCTCTGTACTATTTCTAAAAAGAAATATTTCTGGAGCCTCAGCAATGTTTACTTTGTGTCAGGACTCATGATTTGAAGTGCTTCACAAAAAGCATTACTGAGCAGTCCAAGTATGTTGTGCTAAACTGCATGTGTGCTGTCACTGTTCTTTCCTGTGTGTGCAGACATTGTCCAGCTTCAAGCAAACTTATATATGGTGTGACTTGTTGCAGTATCTCAAGAATAAAGATAACAAAGAATATTTAATGTATATTTTATTTGTACCATCAGCACCAGCGGAGTAAGTGATATGATATTTTTTCAGAGGGATCAGGTCACTGTGCATCTCAGTCACTCACAGTGCACACATGACTTTGTGGAGATCATAACACAAAAAAAACATGCTCTCCTAAAAATCATGTGTGCAGTATGTGACTAAGGTGCACTCTGGCCAGACACCTCTGAAAAAGTATTGTATCACTTAGTCTGCTGATGATGATGGTGACAATAAAATATATCTTATTCTGCTCTCTATTCTTTATACCATAAACACTGCAACAAATTAGCAATATATGTTTGCAAGAAGCTGCACAATGTCTGATGTCACACAAACACATACACACACACACAGGAAACAACACTGACTGCAGACACACAATTTAGCACATCATACCTGCACTGCTCACACCAACTTTTCCACAACCACTCCACAAAAGAAAGTAAACATTACTGAGGAACTGGATTATAATAACAGGGTAATAAGGAGCATGTATGACTGTATGTGTATGTATATATTTAAAGAGAAGCAGTCAGCAACAGGAGCTCATGCATCCTGCCCCTGCAAGGCTTACCTTCTGGTTAAGCCTTTTAAGTATGTTGCAGTGTATTTTCTCGAACCACAACATGCTTTATTTTAATAAAGAAAATTCAGTGACCCCAAAGAATGGCAGACGCTATGGGGGCTCCATTGTGTGTAAAGGAAAGGTGCAGTGGAGATGCACCATGCACTTCAGTACTTTTGTATTGAAGTACATGATGCGTCACCATTGCACCTTTACACATAATGGAGCCCCCATAGCCTCTGCCATACTTCTGGGTCATTGACTTTTCTTTATTAAAAGAAAGTATGTTGCGGCACAAGAAAAACACAGCAACATACTTAAAACGCTTAACCGGAGGGTAAGCCTTGCAGGGGGTGGGACCTCCTGTTGCTGACTGCTTCCCTTTAAACTAATACTGTGTGGCCTTTTCTCTGTCTGGTATTAAACATAAACAAAACACAAAACACTACAGCAGGGGGGAGGGGGGAGGTGTGCAGAAAAAATGCTAATGGGAGATCCCATGATGTTCTAGCAGCAAATGGAGCATCAACACTATTTGTAGCTGGTGTTGCTCGATCTGCTCCACCTGCTGCTGTACATGACCCACCCTCTCATTACTTTCCTCCAGCACAGCCCACAACAGTGCACTGCAGGCATTCTGGTGGGGTCCACTGGTGAGGGGGGGAAACCAGGTAGTGGTGGTGGTGAGGGTGGTGCTGGTGGCAATGGTGGGAGTATTGGTGGAGTAGCTGCTGCTGTGGCCCTCCTCCTGCTGCAGTGATGCACAGCAGCAGCAACCTCTGCCACTGCCACAGAAGGGCCAGCAGGTGGAGGTCTTGCCCCTTCAGTGGCAGTTTGCCACTCCACTTTGTGGTGGTTCAGCATATGTGTCCACTGGCCCCCAGTCCCCAGATGTGTCCCCCGGGGGTCACAGTGCATCTGCACACCACAAAGCAGACACACCACAATGCTTCTTTCCTCCCCGACACAGTTGAAAAACTGCCAAACTGTGGAGCTGAGGGGGGGGAATAGGTACAGGAGGGGCAGATGTAGTGCCAGCAGCACTGTCATGCACCTGGGGCTCCACCTGCTGCTGTGGAGTGGGAGGTGGTGCTGCTGGAGCTCCTGCAGCTACTACTGGTGGTGGTGGTGATGGTGGACTTGGTGGATGTGGCAGTGGCACTGGTGGTGCTGCTGCTTCCAGGGGGGGGAGGCAGGACCAAACAGTCTCGAGCAATCCGACACCTGGCTATGACGACCTGCATGCATGCACACTCACCTCTGGCCACGGTCCACAGACTATCCCTGGGCCATCGTACAAAACGCTCCTTCTCTCTCCACTCCAACACGTCACACAGTGAGT
The DNA here is from genome assembly GCA_016271365.2 of Neoceratodus forsteri. Taxonomy (NCBI): domain Eukaryota; kingdom Metazoa; phylum Chordata; order Ceratodontiformes; family Ceratodontidae; genus Neoceratodus; species Neoceratodus forsteri. Next base: position 125,710,985 of record CM028136.1, on the reverse strand, counting down.
GACTTCACACACACTCACAGTCTCACACACATGCACACACACAGTCACATACAGACGCACATACACAAAATAAAACTTATAAAACAAAGAAATCGGTCACCAAAATGAATTGACAAAACAGTAGAACAAAAACTAATGAATTAGCTGTTAAAAAAGCTTTTGGATTTTCTGAAAGTTGCTCTAGAAAGAAACAAATAACAAATTATCCTCTCCTACACAAAATGCTTCTTCCTTCTACCTCTGCAAAGGAGAACGTGAAAGTATCTGCTTGTATGACTCACTTCCTTCCTGCCTGGCTAAAGCATGTGATTTACAGTACTATAAGCCATGTGATGTGTGGGGGGGCTGCCTAAAATGCCTATATTGTTGTCATTTCACCTTACTTCACGTTAAGATGGAATAACAATGTGAAGTCATAATAACAAGACGAAGTGAGCACTTCTCAACGGCCACTTCGTGTAGCATGATGATAAAGCGAAGTGGCCACTTTGCGTTCACTTCTGCGGAATTTAAATTCATTGCATCTCTATTCCTGATCCATTGGTTGGGTTAGGGCTGTACAATTAGAAGGCAAGAATATAAAGGTGGTTGTTCCATAGGGCAATCACCTTGTGGGCTGGACAATTGTCCACAAGCAGAAAAATGCTATGTCTCTGCTGCTTCATTTTTTTGTCAATCACCCGTAGCCAGTCATGGAAACTTTCAGGGTCAGACATCCATGCATTAGCATTTGCAGAGTACTACAACATGCAGGGCTTCTACATTTCATCCTTGAAAGATTGTGACTTCTTGGATTTGCCAATGATAAAGAACTGCTTTTTTTCAGAACCAGTGCTGTTCACATATACCATGACTGACATCCTCTCTTTTGCTTTCTTGTGACCAACAGGATTTTCTTTTCTAAAAGAGAGGGTGCCATCAGGGGCAGTGCACATGAAAAATGATGTCTCAGCTGCATTAAAGATGTCTCTGTGCAAATGAGGGCAGTATGTTAGGGAGCACTTCTCTAATCCACTCTTCTGATGCCTCAATATCACTCTCTGCCTTTTCCCTGTGGATTCTTTTGTAAGCGATATTGTTTCTCTCCTTCCACCTTGATAACCAACCCACAGTGGGTTCAGTCTCTATCTCCATGATGACAGTCAAGCTTCTTGTTTTTTCCATTAAAATGTGCCCAGACAGAGGCACGCCATGGTCTCTTGTGGCAGTAAACCACCTGATGAGTACATCCTCAACACAGCTGTCTTTTCTGTCTTTTCCTTTTGCTGTCTTTATTGTGGCCTGCACACCATTCAGTGAGGATAGACTCCTTTTCCTTGATGATCTGACCCACACAGGAGATGTCTACAAAAAAACTGTACTGCCAGATGCTTGTCGGAGACACCAGCCTGTGCAACTTGGCCAAGGTGGACTTTCTTCTGTAAGGTTAGAGCATTTCATTTTAACTTTGCCAGCCTTGCCTTTTCTGCTACAGTACATTGCAAACCACATCACCTGTCACTAAGCCCCCAAACCCTTAACAGCCCTCTTAACAGTCAACTATTAAGCAATTAAGGTAGCCAGGTACCCCAGGTGTAGCTATCTGCATTTTGTGGCTTTTTAAGGGACCATTAACAGTGCTGTAAGCATGATCACTCCTGCAGGTACCAACAGATATGGGTCTAATTTTATATCAAGTGCCTGAATTCTGTGCACACAACCAAATTTCCTTGTGAACACAACTGTGTGAAATAATGTGGGAGCAATAAAAAAAAAACTGGGACCAGCCAAAATTGTGCACATAAATGAATGGTACATGAGTGGAACTGACTGTAGATTGACATGTGCGACAGAAGGTATCTTCTTGAGTTGGGTTTGGTCTGCCAATGGGTGGTGACACTGTTGCCTATCCAATGCCCATAGTCTGGGCAACAAGCTTCCTGAACTGGTGGTCTTGATGGGAGAGGAATGCCTGGATATCATAGCAGTCACAGAAACATGGTACACAGAGAAGCATGACTGGGATGTTAACATACCAGGGTACACAACCTACGGGAGACAGGGAGGGGAGAAGAGGGGGAGGAGTAGCTCTCTATGTAAGGGAAGGGATAAAAGCAACTGAACAAAAGAGTAAACAGGGAGGAGAGGAGGCACTGTGGGTCACCTTAGAGACTGGAAATGGCACCACAATCCGCACAGGGGTTGCATACAGACCCCCATGTCAGGGGGAGGGAATGGACAATGATATGATAGAAGGCATTCTTAGGATGGCAGAGAAAGGTGAGATACTGTTGATGGGAGACCTGAATATGCCAGATGTTAACTGGAGTACATTTGCTGTAGCCACATCCAAGAGTAGGGCCATTCTCGATGCCCTACAGGTGGCATGCCTCAGACAGCTAGTTTTAGAACCCACTCATGAGGGAGAAATCTTAGACCTCATACTCTCAAATGGGGAAAGTGAGAGGATCTCAGATCTATGCTAAACCATGTTTATTAATTTTGACAATAAGAGAATAGACTTACACTCATTTACACCAGGGAGTATCCCTGGTTCCTCAGCTCAAAACTGGCTGTGGTTACTATGTACAGCAACAACTATGTACATACACAGCTGCAATGGACATTCCCATGCACATAAAGTTGCTATCCAATGATCAGCATATAATGTAGGGTAGGCAAATATCAATCTGAAATTGACAAATTAAGGCAGGTACTAGCCTCCCCCAAAGTGAACCTATTTAAAGTAGCTCCTTTACTACCAGTAAGTAGAGGGAAGGAATGCCCAGCTGTGTCCTCTGGTAAAGAGAGAGAGTGTCCCCCCACCCCTTGGTGTTCAGCAGATCGTCATGTTCCAATGGTGTCAACCTATCATAGAAACAATTGAGAGTATATATACCTTCTCAAACAAAGAGATTAGATATATAGTTAATCCGGTAGTCAAAGCATTAATCATCAGCTAGTCTCAACCTGACAGACAGACGCCTGGTCCGGGCACTTTCAATTTGTATTGAATATACTGCTTCCAAAGACATCCGCCTTTTATTATACAGCCCTTTCTTACCCTCTCCAATCATTTGTCTCTTTATTCTTCCCAGCGCCCACATAAGATCTCCCACCCACTGGCCATATGTATATGAAAGCTCATCTTTCCAATGCTTCAGAACAAAGGATTTGATCAGGGCTGACATTAAAGAAAGATGATATTTAGCAGTAACCCCTGTAACTTGGGTCAGGTCACCCAATACACAGGTCATGGGTAGTATAAACTCCAAATAGTCTAGAATGGGGTCCATGTTCTGTTTAACTGCAACCCATAGGGGCTGTATTTTGAAACAGTCCCACGTCACATGTAGGATGTCTCCTGGCTTCTTACCACACCTAAAGCACAGGTCTGTCTGTCTGAGGTGTCTATCACAAAGCTTAGCCAGAGTATAGTACATATTAGAAGAGAAAAAGAACTGCATGTTCTTATATTTAGGTATAGGTATGTATTTTAAGCTCTTCCATATATCTTTCCAGTTAGGCCTTAGGGGAGCCATGATCTTGTCCCAGTATGGAGTCTGTACCGGGGAGGATGGACTCATAAAATCCAGTAACAGCCTATAGACCTGTGAGATAGGATTAAGTATAAAGTCTGTCTCCATTAATTTTTCCCAGGTGAACAAGTTTCCTGGGAGGTCCTCCATCCCTCTCATCACCCTGTCCAGTAGACTAGTAAGCTGAATCCTCTTAAAAAAGTGTATGTCATCACATCTGGATGGGAGAACTGCCCTATTTTCTTTTATAACATCAGAAAGTTTAAGGCCCACCAATTGGTTGGCCCATTGTTTGGTTTACCTAACACAGGTTGATCCTGGGCTTCATTTGTTCCCTCCTCTGTGCCGGGGTTAAGAACGACCACCAGGCCTTTACTGTTTTACCTATTGGAGTCATCTTACCTTTTTTAGGGAGCCCCTCTGGGTTGGAGAAAAATAATGCCGCTGGGGAAACACCTATTTCTTTTAGGATCTGTCTCTCTACTTGGAGCCAGGTTGGCACATCTTCCTCTCCCTCTGAATGTCCACCCCACCATCCCATTAAATCCAACTGCCCCACCACATAATTTACCTGAAGATCTGGAAGTTTAAAACCTCCCATGTCATGTGGGAGATGTAGTATAATGTGTTTTTTCCTAGGAGGCTTAGAGTTCCATAGAAATTCAGATAGGAGTCTCTCGATTTTAATAAAGTATGAGTTGGGACTAATATATGGAGTTAGGTGAATTGGGTACAATAGTCTGGGCAGTAGGCTCACTTTTACCAATCCTAAACTAGCTGTAAAATTCAATGGGAGTTTATTCCATCTAAGTATGTCTTCTCTGATTGTTGAAAGCAGCTTTTCTATATTTGCTTCCGCTCCTTCCTGTATATTTACAGTAATCCATATGCCCAAGCATTTGATTAGTTTTGGAGCCCACTGAATCTGGAGTGGTTCGAAATCTGCTCTACATGTATGCGGGGTAAGGGGCAGAACTTGTGTTTTGTTCAGATTCAGTTTGTAGTTTTAAACTACAGAGTATTGCCGAATGATTTCTATTGCCCGCCTAAAGCTCTCAGCTGGATCTTGTAAATGTAAAAACATGTCATCCGCGAAAACAGAATTGAAGTTCCTTCCCCCCAACATTGATCCCCTGGATTACTGGTTCTATGCTAATCACCTTTAGGAGGGTTCCAGGTAAATATTAAACAAAATAGGTGATGGGGGCATCCTTGTCTAGTCCCATTTTCTAATTTGATTTCTTGCGATAAGTATCTATTACATAAAACCCTAGCTGTAGGGGCTGCGTATAGGTTTTTAATTCCCCTAAGAAGGCCCTCCGGGAAACCCATCCTCTTCATGGTGGCAAATAAAAAGGTGTGGGAGACCCTATTGAAGGCCTTCTTGGCATCCAAAGAGATCAACGCCATGGGTAACTGAGAGTCAGTTGCTCGGTTGAGGATATGGTGGAGCTTCCTAAGTGCATAACATGTCCCCCTGCCCGGCATAAACCCTACCTGTTCCTGACTAATTAACGCTGGAGCGACTTTCATGATTCCATTAGCCAGGATCCTCATCAGTATCTTGATATCTTGGTTCATCAATGCTATGGGTCTATAGCTTTCTGGTAGTTCTTTTGGTTTGTCTGGTTTTGGGATAAGGGTAACGTATGCTGGTAAACTGGGGGATGGGACACTCCTTCCTGCATTATGTTAGTGAACATATCTTTGAGCAGGGGGGTTGTAGTTGGGATATGTGTTTTGTAAAACTTGGCTGTGAGACCATGCGGTCTGGGTGTTTTACCACTTGGTAATGATTTAACCGCTTCTAAAATGTCCCCGTCTCTTATTGGGGTTGTCAGCTCCCTTGCCTGCACCGAGTTTAGCACAGGGAGAGGTATGTTATTGAGAAATGCCTGTATTTCATCCCTGTTACTAGTCACTCCCCCTTGATAAATCCCTTTATAATAGGACACAAAAGCATCAGCCATTTCTTGGGGGTCAATTATGGTTTCCCCATCCACCCTTATTAGAGTAATAGTTTGTGCTGCCTCTCATTCTTTCACTCTAGCCACAAGAAGGTGGCCGGGTACATCCACTTGTATTAAATATTTAGCTTGGATCTTTTCCAGCAAGTAATCTACCTTGCCATAAACAATGTCAGCCATCTCCTCTCTAAGATCTTTGAGCTCGGTGTCTAAATCTATAGGTGATCCTTCTAGGGGAGCAAGAGAGTCTATAGCCCCTTGGATAAACTCCTCTCGAGCTCATCTCAGCCTAATTCTCCTCACTGTGTATCCTTGGGCTACTCCTGCATATAAAACTTTACAGGTTGGCCAAGCTAACCTTTTGTCCTGTAATGTTGGTAGTTGACTCTGGATGATCTTTTTAAGAGTATCTTCTAACTTACCCTGGATTTTAGTGTCTGTCAGAAAAGATTCATCCAATCTCCATCTATGTGGCCTAGGCAGATAAGATTCAATCTCCCATGTCAGCTGGATTGGGGAGTGGTCAGATAAAATTCTACTATGAGTGGTCATCTCTTTAACTCCCACTAGTGCTTCCTTATTGACCAGGAAAAAGTCAATCCTGGAGTGGGTTTTGTGAGCCCCTGAGAAAAAGGTCATACTGTTGGTTCCCGAGTTATGTGTCCAGTAAGGGTCCACCAGCACCATGGCCTCTAAAAATCTACTCATGGCCATCTGGGCCCTAGTTAATAGCTTTTTAGATGGTAGTTTCCTATCCTCCCAGTTGTTTAAACACAAGTTCCAGTCCCCTGCTAGAATAAGGGTGTGTGCTGATTGCATAGCTATGTCCACTTCTAGTGAGGCAAAGAAGTCAGGGTTAGATGGTGTGAGGCCATAAATGGAGGCAATTGAAAGATCTTTGCCCAAGATAGTGCCTGAGATAAAGATCCCTCTACCATCTTCCCTTACTATCACTTGTGTTACTGTATATGGACATGCTTTCCCCACAAGAATTGCTACACCCCCCGAGGCTGTTGCACTTCCCACTCCTAACACTTGGCCCACCCAAAATTTTTTAAGAAGGCCCAGCTCTTCTGTCAATAAGTGGGTCTCCTGTAATGCTGCGAGTTGGGCCCTCATCTGTTGTATATGTCTTAGAATCACCAATCTTTTCCTTCTACCCCTAAGGCCTTTGACATTCCTAGAAATTATTTTAACATTTAACATTAAGTATGTTCATACCACTACCCTTCACTCTCATAGGATCTGCAACCATCCCTTTTTGAAACCTTGGACTCTCTCTTCCCAGTTCCCTCTATCCCCCCTTCCCCACATAGGTCCCTGATCCATAGATCGCCCTCCTAGAAAATGTCGATCCATTAATGAGCATTTCCCTGAGTGCCCCCCAGCCCCTCAATCCCAATATAAAGCTCATGGAGCCCTTTGTTGGTGGGTGCCCCACACATTTATCTCCATTCAGTACTCATTAGTTTAGTCTCCTGAGTGCATCTGGAGGCTACCCCCTTCCTTCTACTTGGTCCCCAATATCCCATTAAGTACCCTGTTCTTGTTATGGGGTATTCCTCTAGTGTGCTACCTCATCATCTGGGTTGGGTGACAGAGCAAGGAAACATCAGGTCGAGTTAGAGTCCTGTACCTTCCATTGCTCACTTTAAGTGCTCCTAGTCAGTGGAGAGAACTAAGAAGGGGGACATATGATGCAACCAGGTCCCCTCCCCCATCAGTCATACAATGGAACCATTTTCCTCTCCCCCCTCTCTCTCTCTCCAAGTGCTGTTTACAGAAATGTTATTTGGTCTATTAGGAGAAAGCAGTTGTCTACTATGAAGAGGGTGCCTACCATCCACCCTGTCCAGAAGGGTATAGGTCACCACTTTCTTTTCTCTCCCCCTAGAAGTTGGCAGGCAAAAGTTATTAATCTTCTCAATAGAACATATGCCTGTGCACCGATTTCTCAAGCAATTGCTGGAGAGCTAAAAATATCTGACTAGGGGGTAGCCATGACCCAATGTAAGCACTCTCCCTTGTGAGTGGAGGCAAAGACAAACCAAGACCCTCGACCTGCCACCTTCTCTAGACCAGCCCCTGCAAGCATGAGGTCCACACCTTCTCCCACCCCCAATAAAGCCACCAGAAATCCCACAAATATTATCCACTTATGTCCCTGGAGAAATCAGGTGTTTTAACCAGCATACAAGTGCATTTTACCCCTAGTGGCATATTCTACCTAGCCCCCCATCTTGACCCAAGGCTACTCCAAAGGGCAGGGTTTCTCCCCCCCAAACCCTAACCAGTCCCAACCAGATTTTTCTTTGTTAGCCTATAACCTCCTCCTTCTCCAACTCAATCCCCCGGTTAGCTAAAACAACACAACTAGAGAACACATCACAAACACATTTGAACCTTTCAATAAATTGTAAATACCAGAAAACACTTCAGTCCCAGCAGAATATTCTAATCTCTCACTTCACCAATTCCAAAATTCACTTAGGAGTCCTGTTCTCAACACATAATCAGGTCAGAGATTTAAATAGTGATGGAAGCTCGAACCACAATCCGTCCATGGCATCTCGCGCTGTCAGATACTTTTTCTTCCAGATTGAAGCATCACCATGAGAGTCACCAGATACTGCATTCTAAACTTAATCCCAGCTAGGTACAGTTTCTTCTTAATTTCTAGGTATTCTTTCTGGCGATCCTGAACCGATGGAGTTTGGTCTTAAAACAAAAAATAGATGCCACATTCCACTGCAAATTTTTCATCTGCTTGGCTTTGCTGAGGACATGGGCCTTTTTTTTATAGTTCAAAAATCTTATGATTAATACACGGGGCCGCGCTTCCGGGGGGGGGGTATCTCTCTAAGGGAGCAATGTGCCCATTCCACATAGTATGCACCCCCGAATGGTGTTGGGTTCAGCAGTTTGAAAAGAATCTCCTGTATGAAGGATATGCAGTCTGTTCCCTCTGTCCCCTCTGGGAGCCCAGCCATTATTAAGTTGCTTCTCCTGCTGTGTGATTCCTGATCCACAATTTGATCTTCTAATTTTCTAATATGTTTGCGCAGGACGACTATCTCCTGGTCGAGTGTTGAAGTTTTTCTTTCTTGGGAAGAGACCCTGGCTTCTACATCTCCCTCCTCTGTGCCATGGCATTTAGAGACAGTTTTACCATGGAAAAATCTGTCACTAGCCCTTGTAACATTTGTTTTATTTCCAAAATGTCATCTGAGGATGTTTTGTTTCCCCCATCAAGTTCCGCTTCATTCTCCTGGTTCTCCAGTATGGATGATTGGGGTTTCAGATGCTTCACTGCCGGGACACGAGCAGACAAAGGCTCTGCTTTTCCACACTCCATCTCAGCCACGCAGCTCGGCCTACTGTATATGTTGCAGAATCAGCGATAAATAGCTGCAATTTATGCCAATGAGCTGGATAGAAGTTTGCAGAGAGGCCTTAGTAACCAAATAAATTTGTTTAATGTCCAAAGAAAGCCCAAAGTAGCTTTTGTAGTTTAAGTAAATCAGCAGGGGCCTAGGAATGGTACTCAGGATGTCCTCTCTCCTCTTAGCTCATCACGTGATCCAGGATATCAGATCTAGAAGTGGGTAGCCATCTTGGAACAAGTGACCACCAAACAGTGTGGTTCACAATAAACTCAGCTACAGAGTCAAGCCATTCAAAAGTGAGGGTACTAGACTTCAGGAGGGCTGACTTTTGCAAGATGGGAGAGTGCCTTAGAAAAGCACTAGCAAACAGGCTAGAAGGAGGGGTGGAGAAACAATGGGGAAACATCAAAACTGCCTTTGTGTGAAGCAAATAAACAAATCAAAATGAAAGAAAAAGCCACTATGGTTCTCAAAAGAGGTGGCAGGTAAGGTCATGGAGAAAAAGATAACATTCAGGAAGTATAAGAAAACACAGAAGGAGCAGGACAGAGAGCTGTAACAGTTAAGGCAGAAGGAAGCAGGGAGGGAAGTCAGAATAGCAAAGGCCCAAACTGAGGAAAAGATAGCCAACTTGGTTAAGAAGGGGGGTAAAACCTTGTATAGGTATATCAGGGAGTGTAGAAAGATAAAGGGAGGTATAGTTCAGTTGAATAGAATGGACAGTGGGTGGGCACAGAGGGACAGAGAAAAAGCAGGGATACTGAACAAATATTTCTGCTCAGTAGTCACAAAAGAGAAGGAGGGGGAGGTGCCTAATCCAATTAACAGAAGCACTCTGGAAAGGGGGGTCGATCCCAGTCCTTTCACAGAAGAACGGCTTCTGAAAGAACTCATAATACTGGAGGTGGACAAAGCAAAGGGGGCTGATGGAATTTACCCCAGAATTCTAAAAGAATTAAGGGGAGAACTAGGGAAACCACTGACTACCCTTTTTAACAAATCATGGGAGGATGGTGTGGTACCTGAGGACTGGAGGAAGGCAGATGTGATTCCCCTTCACAAAAGTGGGACCAAGACAGAGGCAGGAAACTACAGACCTGTCAGTTTGACTTCTGTGGTAGGGAAAGTGATGGAATCACTTCTGAAGGAAAGAATTGTTGAGTATCTAGAGGCCAGTGGGGCACAGGACACAAGGCAGCATGGGTTCTCAGCGAGAAGGTCATGTCAGATGAATCTAATTCATTTCTTTGATTGGGTGACCAAAGTAGTAGACTGGGAGGGGCTGTGGGCATGGCCTACCTAGACTTTAGCAAGGCATTTGACACAGTCCTCCACAAAAGATTAATAATCAAATTAACCAGCCTGGGAGTGGGTCTGAGGGTGGTAGCATGGGTAAAACATTGGCTGAACAACAGGACACAGAAGGTAATTGTAAATGGAGTCCACTCTGAAGAAAGAGTGGTTACTAGTAGGGTACCACAGGTTTCAGTACTGGGTCCAGTCCTTTTTAATGTCTTTATAAGAGACATTGAAAAGGGACTGGAAGGAAAAGTATGCCTCTTTACAGATGACACAAAGATCTGCAACAGGGTTGATACACAAGGGGGGTGGAAAGGATGAGAAGGGACTTGGCAAGGTTGGAGGAATGGTCAGAAGTATGGCACCTTGGATTCAATGCAAAGAACTGCAAAATAATGCATCTGGGAAACAAAAACCCAAGGGAAGAGTACACAATGGGTGGGGGAGGTAGTAACAACAACAAACATGGAAAGAGACCTGGGGGTAATAATAGCAGATGACCTTAAGGTTAGCAAGCAATGTGAGAAGGCAGTAGGGAGGGCTGGGGGGATACTGGGATGTATAGGGAGAGGCATCACCAGCAGAAAACAAAAAGTTGTTATCCCTCTGTACAGACAATTGGTGAGACCCCATCTGGAATACTGCATCCAGTTCTGGAGACTTCATCTCTGCAAGGGCATAGACAGGGTAGAGGCAGTCCAGAGGAAGGCAACTAAAATGGTGCAGGGTCTGCAAGAGAAGCCATATGAGGAGAGACTAAATGAGCTTAATATGTAGACCCTTGAGGAACAGAGGGAGAGGGGGGACATGATAGAAATGTTTAAGTACCTCATTGGAATCAACAAAGTCCAAGAGGGTAGCATCTTTCAGAAAAGAGATGTGCAAGAACAAGGGACACAATTTGAAGATGGGGGAGTTCAGGGGCAATGTGAGGATGTATTTTTTCACAGGAGGGTGGTGGATGCATGGAACAGTCTTCCTGAGGAGGTTGTGGGGTCTAAAACTGGGGGAGAATTCAAGAATGCATGGGACAGACATAAAGCAATTTTTGTGAGGGGTAGGAAGAAATAGACTGTTGGTTAACTAGGATCTGCAACTTATCCAGTAGGTAGGGAAATGGGCAGACTAGGTGGTCCAAGCACTCCTTATCTGCTGTCAAAGTCTATGTTTCTATCCTCCAGTGAGTTATACAGCACTGCTGCTTTGTTTACTAAGTGGGCAGTGTGCGTATCAGATGAGCATCTAAGAATCATTAATAATTATTGTGAGTCATAATTGTCTGCATTGTGTCATTGTTTGTTGTGCTTGGAATATTGAACCATCTAGAAAATATGAAGAGAAGAAGAGGAGGGAAAAGAGATGTGGGGAGGGGGAGGTGCAGACAAATGTTACACTGTGCCAGCTGCACAAGTTATGCAAGTGGTGTTGGTGGAAACTGGAGCTGATCATGGTGGAACAGGGGCTGGGAGTCATGGAAGTGTTCCTTTGAGGAGCAGATTTAGATTACTTACCGTATTGGTCATTGTGAGAACAGATCCAGAGGCAAATGGCTTGATACCTTTAATTGGACCGACACAGATGTTACAAAAAAGGTCAAAGTGTCTAAGCTTTCGGACCAACCAATATCCAGTATGGCCCAAAACCATTTATATTGTTGAAACTTGCTCATTTCTTAGTTGTGTTGTTTATTTTCTGAAAATTGTTTTGTTTTCTTAATGGTCTTATGTCTTTGTTTTGTTTTATTTGATTTTCTGAAACTTTATTGTTTTGTGTTTGCATTGCTTTTATTATGCTTGATATTTATGCAAATTAGGGATATTTGTCATTTGTGCATAGAAAAATAGCATTTATTTTTCATACTTCTAAGTGTGGCAGAAATGTGTTTACCATTATCTTGAACCCGAACAACAGGAATAATATCAGATTTGAATTTTATGATTACTTATATGATTTTTGAAAATGTTGTAGTATAAGGCCTGAGGCATGTCTAAGTGTCCATTATAAAAACTGCTATTCTGATCAATTGTTCCAGCAGGGCTGCTGGATGCTTGTTAGTATGACCAAGAAACCATCTTCTCTTAAAGATGCACTGTCATCTTTATTGCACACAATTTGCACTCATGAAGATTTTGATAGTAAGAAATGATAAAGTGGTCACTGTTTAACACCCCATGTTTTGTTTTGTTTTTTCTGGAAAAGTCAACACTTATTAAGTTTTCAATTATTTTGCCTTTTCATTCTGGATGAGTGAAATCTAAGCCAAATGCAGCCTGCCCACCATGTTGTGAACTGTTCTAATTACCCACGGTGCATGCACCCGCATGCTTTTTTGTGATGGACAGCACATTCCAAGCTTCTTTTGTTGCCGACTCATACAAAGTCAGGAGCAAATTAGTTCCCAGCTCTCAAGCTGACCGCTGCCCACTTTAGGATCAATAGCAGCTTGGTATTGTCTAGGTAAGTTATATGTAAATGTTCATCATGCTTTGTGATTTTGTTTATATTATGTTGATATTTTATTGAATTAGTCTGCCACTACTTCTACTTTTACTTGCCAAACCTAACATAGTTAAGTGTGGCACAAACAATGAAATTACAGTAGCCTACTCAGTATGTATTTATTTATCTTGCCTGTACACTTCACACAGAATGGTCAACAGCATTGGTCCTATCCATTGCCATCTAATAACCTGTGACGGAACATTCACTTACAAAACTGAAATAAGTACATTATGTGTCAAAAATCGCTTGCCGCATTGGACCTTCAAGTGGCAGTCACACTGTCCCGGGTAAAGTAATTGACTTTTCTTAGCGATGCCCACTGTGTGTACTTGCTCCAATGCAGGGTTCAATAATTCCCATTCAGCAGCATAGCAAGTTTTTAGTTATGTTAGCTTCAATGCTGGTCCATTAATGTCAGAACTGTACAGTGCATTGCGGATATGCCTACCTTAGTTGCATTGATTGTTACTGTACAGTCCCAATGACTGCTTGTCCTCAAACTGGACTATGGTAATAATTTCTATCCCAGATAGGCAACGTTTGACATAGTTTACACGTTGTGCATGTGAATGCCTGTTTGGAATGGCAGCATATTATGCATTACTACTACAGGACTATGGCAACCACACTAATGCTGCCCAAACTGTTAGTCATGAATGGGATGTCTAAATTTGTATTGTTCACCACACAAGGCAGCTCTATTAATTCATGCCCTATACAATATCACCTCTGCCTATGGTCCAAATTGTCTAGACCTTGTGCCGTTGCCTCATAGTGTTATTGGTTGCCTGATGTGGTAGAATACCATTAGGAGACATTTTCTTTCCACGGTCTGCTTAGAATGAACTCCCCCTTCCCAACCTGCAACCAGTGTTGCCCTGCTGTGTCTTGTCTTGCTGCCTCAAAGTCTTATTGTTTCTGCACACACACTTTAATCTAATGAGATATTGTCAAATAATTTTGCAGGACCTGCTGTACACATATGTCCATGACTGTGGACCATATCATATCTCATGCATTGTGTTTTACTAGCTTGATGTTAGTAACTTGCAATTGTGTGGTTATATGACTTTGCCAGCAGATGCAGACCTTGTAGTATATCTGGTCTGCTTGAGTGTGCTGCACATCAATCCCTTAGACGTTGTTATGCACTAACACTTTATTTTTCCAGGTTGTGCCTAAACTCAATCCTTTTGTAAAACATCTCACACTGAACATTGTATTATCTTCACAAGTCATGTGAGGCACTGCCCTTCCCCCCACCACCCCACAAGCAACCCGCACCATTCACAGAGAGTTAGCTGCTGTGGAGGTCATAATCGGCATATATAGAGATATTTCTTGTTTCTGTCGGATCACTGCTCACTGTAAAGCTATGGTTGCCAATCCCTATGTTTCAGCAAACATATCGGGATAGGCATTTGGTGTACCAATTCAGCCATTACCAATAAGAAAAACTAAGCTCAGTCATGATTTCTGAGTGCTGGTGAAGAAGATACAGAAGAAGAATTAGTTGATACAGCTTGTCAGCTGGTCAATATGCAGCTATATCAGCTTGAGTAAGCTAACATAAAATAAAGGAATAATGCACTACAAGGTGTGTTGTGCTGGGATAACGCGATGCCTGGGGGGGTTGGGCATGAGGCGCAGGCCGAGTGCATCCAATGTCCCAGGCATGGCGTTATCCCAAAAAACACACACCCTGGATTGCATTATTCCTATTATACAATGGCTTGTTGTTATATATAAAATTAAAAAAAATAATTTTAAAGAATGTTTTTATTAGAGTGGAAAAATATTTTTGTTTCTTAAGAGGAGATGCAAAAAAAAGGATCAATGGCAGCATCAATAATGATGACAGTAGACCTGTGGCATCGTGCTGGGATATCGCCATGGGTCTAGCCCCAAACTGACCAATCACAGTCCAAGATTCTTTCTTGCCATTGTATAATGGTCACTTGTATATGATTTTGTGGATTTGTTCGCTGATAATACATACAAAACCAATACTGGCATCAGTTGGGTTATATCATTAGTCCTGTAATCCCTATCTAAGGACTGGTGACAGAACGTGTGGCTGGATTTACACAGTGGGCACAGCAGTGTGTTGAATACTACCCTGTATTCCTCCCATGTATCATTTGATAGAGTGCAGAGCCACAGCGTTCCATATGCGTGATATTGGTATCTAATGCCCTTGACAGTTTATGAAATGATCATGCTAGTTATAGCCGTGTAGTTCCAAATTTTCATACTTTTGAAATCAATACATCAATGTCTGGCAACACATAATTAGCAATGAAAGGCAGATCCACTTGTGAAGCACATTATTATACTAGAAAGAAACAGAAATGTCAAACATGTAAAAGTGGAATAAGATGGGTATTAGGCAATAGTGATTTGAAAATCCAATCCATGGGTCTTGAGTTTAATTGTGGAGGTTGTTGGAACGAATACCAGCTGCAGTTTAGCCACACATATACTATCACTCTTCCTACCTCAGTGCTTCCCCTGTCAAAGAACTACTCACACCATCTGAATGCTCTTTTGTCCATATATTGGTACGTAGGCTGTTGCACCCCTTTTTCCAGTATTGCCACGTGTTCAGCTTCACTGGACAAACTATATACAGTGCTGATGTGAGTAGTCACCAATATCTGCAGGCCGTAATAGAATGCCGCTGATGGCATATTTTGTTTAAAAAGCAAGAACAATACTGGTATGTGGTGTATTGGTACAGTATATCTGTCTATCGATCTGAATATATCTATTTACCTTAATATCTATTATTATAGATCTAGATGTTGATAGATAATCAGTAGAGATGCAGCAAATTTAAAATCCACCAGCAAAGTGAACGTAACGTGGCCACTTCGCGTTGGCACTTCGTTACTCGGAGTGCCCCTTAGGAAAAGCTCACTTCGCCTTGTTATTATTACTTCACATTGTCATTCCGCCTTAAATGTGAAGTAAGGCAGAGTGACAACAATATTGGCAGCATCCCACCCACACAGTCACCAGAATGAATGTGCATCCCCAAAGTGCTACTGTCTTGTGTCCAGAAAACTCCCCAGTGCTGATGAAGTGAAATGAAAGTGTAACAAGAAATGCAAAGTCTCCCAGAATTAATGGCACTCTCAGTCATGCGCGCAGTGGTCAGGTCACACAAAGAGTCACCAAAATTAATGTGCATCCTAAAAATGCTGCTGTCTTGTGTCCAGAAAATTCCCCAGTGCTGATGAAGTGAAATGAGAGGGTAACAACAAATGCAGTCTCCCAGAATTAATGGTGCCATGCAAATGCACAGACAGATAAAGATTGGGCTGCACACTCAAGGAATGCATACAAAAAGGCACAACAACACCTAACCAGTGCTCACAAGTCACAAATCCAAATCTGGAAAGGAATACATTTTGCCAATTGGGGGATTAGTGCACGGCAGTAACAATCCACTACCAGTAAAGATACCTCAAAGAAGTATAAAAATTCATGCAGGTGCAGTGGATAGCAGGTTCGCACTGCAGCAATTACTCCGTAACACAATGAAAGGTGTCTGATTTAATGGCATGCATCGCACACACACTCACATGCACACTCAAGTAATGCATAGCAAATTGAAAACTTTTAGTAATATAACCAAATGCTTTAAACAGACAAATTGTACACTGCTGCACCACAACAATCAGCAAAAAAATGTCAAGAATTACTGAAAATATTACTGTGTGTACATTAACACATTTATACAAGAAAATATAACTAAAACAGAAAGACTGCCTTTTTCTCCCAGTTAATCTACCTACACCACAAATACGCCCCTCCCCCAAAGCACACTTCACAGTACACAGACTGACTGTTCTAAATTAACATTCAAAATCCACACACAACAATAAACACTCGATATGAGCACAGAATGGTTTCCTACAATCGATGTACTAAATTTTGAGCAAAAAATATTACTCAAAAAGGCATTTTAAACAGCTTTTAGAGGTTTTGAATCACAGAGCTCTGAGAGCAAACTGTCTCCGGCTACCACTGCACACACACTACCCAGGGCAGAACTGAGGCTGTGCCGAACAATCTAGAGCCCATGTGACCTTCAATCCCATGAATAACTGCAGAATTTCATTTGGAGCGCAATTACATGGCAAAGTGAGGCAAATTACATTGATTTCAATGTACTTCACCTTAAAATTGGTAAAGAAGTGGTTTGGGGAAGGCAGAATAACGCAAGGTCATTGGTTTCAATGAACTTCGAGTTCCTTTTTATGAAGTGAAGTACTCCACTTCACATTGTGGAGTTCTCTGCGGATTCCATGTTACTCAGTGAATTTCTTCATGGAGCAAATTGGGGCCACTTGGCCCCCCACTACTTACAGTACTGTAACTCACATGCTGTACGGGAAGGAATGCGACTGCCTATGGCTGTACTTCCCCGATGGGCTGTAGCACAAAACTCCCAGATTTAAAAATGTTTATTAATGAGTACAATGGTGTAGTGGTGAAGCCTGGAGAGACACTACAAAACATGCTTACAATACATCCAAGTAACTAGTCAAAAAATTAGTGTTGTGATTCGTGATTTGTGACTGCATTTGTGACCGTGATGATGAAGAATGTGATTCAGTGTTGATGGTGTGAGATAAATAATATGGAACTGTATTGGGAGGGGAATGCAAATGCCTACAGCTGTACTTCCCCGATGAGCTGTAGCACAAACTCCCCGACTTAAAAACACTCATTAATGAGTACAATGGTGGGGTGGTGAAACCTGGAGAGATACTACAAAACAGGCTTACAATGCATCCAAGTAACTAGAAAAAAAATTATGTTGTAATTCGTGACGTGATCGTGAACAGTGATTTGTGACTGTGATGATGAAGAATGTGATTTGTATCACGAGTGACTCGTGATGATGGTCCTGACTTTAAAATGCATATTAATGAGTACGATGTTCATGCAGAATTATGCACCACACCTGTCCAGTACTCTGAAGGGAAGCCAAAGAAACAACTGTGACTTAAGTTACAGATGGAGATTGGGCCCTAAAGAGATGCAAATGCAAATGCACAGACACTGAAGAGATGCAGATGCAAAGGCACAACACCCAACCAGTGCTCACCATCAAAATTCCAATCTGGAAAGAATACCTTTGCCGGTTGGGGTCGGTCGAGGGGGCAGTGTACATGCTGTGGTAACAGTCATCAGTACTAGTACCAGTAAAGATACCACAAAGATGTACAAAATCACACAACTGCAGTGGATTGCAGGTTCACATTGCTGAACTTATTATGTGGTACAATAAAAGGTATCTGATTTGATGACACATTTCACACACATACTCACACACACACTAAGTAATGCATAGCAAATTGAAAACTTCAATAATATAACCACATATTTTAAACAAACTAAAATTATGCACTGCTGCACCACAGCAATCAACAAAAAAATGGCAAGAATTATTGAAAATATTACTGTGTGTACATTAACACAGTTATATAAGAAAAATATCACCAAAACAGAAAGCACTGTCTTTTTCTCCAAGTTAATCTACCTACTCCACAGATACACCTCTCCCCCAAAGCACACTTCTACTGTCTCTCAGTACACAGACTGAATGTTGTACATTAACATTCAAAATCCACACATCAGCAGCAAATGCTCAATGATATGAACACAGGAGTGTTTCCTATAATTGATTAACTAAAGTTTCAGGGGAAAAAATGACTCAAAAAGGCTGTTTTAACAGCTTTTAGAAGGTTTGAATCACAGAGAGCTCTCAGAGCAGATTGTCTCCTACAGCTTCCTACACATACTACCCCAAACTGAAGTTGTGCAGAACAATCTAGAGCCCATGTGACCTGAAATCCCATGAATCACTGCAAAATTCACCTTTGGAGCTTAAAAACAAGGCAAAGTGAGGTGAAGTACATTGTTTTCAATGTACATGGCCTTAAGAATTGGTGGAGTAGTGGTTTGGGAAGGGGGAGTAATGCAAAGTCATTGTTTTCAATGGACTTCACGTTACCCATTATAATGCAAAGTACTCTGCTTCATGTCGTAGTGCACTCTGCGAATTCGTCTTCACTCTGCGAATCACTTCGCAGAGCAAATTGGGGCCACTTCGCCCATCTCTAATAATTAGATTGATAGACAGACTCTCTTGCAGCATACCTCCAAGTAGTGCATTTTTTTTTCTTTTTTGGGGAGGTGGGGAGTGGCGAAGGCAATTTCCTAAATGTCTCTTGAGACAGCACTTGCCACTGTAAAAAAGTAATTGTCGAAAGCACCAGAATAAAAACAGACATTATCTCCTCACTCAAATACTGGCATAGTTTCAGTCCAACCTAAATTTTGCTATTTTTGTTTTTATTTTTGGCAACCGTGTGACACTTTCAAATCATAAAAAGATGTTGTTTTTCCAGACAGTGTGTGTGGTGCAGTGGATAGTGTGTGATAAAACTGGCTGCTGTGCTAGGCTTTAGAATGACTGTCACCAATTCCTATGGGCGATGTCCACGTAAGAAGCTATTGATCACATCTGTGGTTTGGGGATATGTTGACCTCATGTACACAATGATCCCTTTGTATCCCTGCTTATGGCTGACTAACTCATCCACATATCTCATCACCATAGTCAAGAGCATGGCAGTATATGTTGGGAAGTGAAAAGTTTAAATGGGCTGTACTGGTCCTTGGCAAGCTGAGTCATGAGTCTGACTCTAAAACCAGTCAGTGTTTCAAATGTCACACTCACAAATGACCCATCTCATGTCTAGTGTTACAGCCCTGTCATGTACCTACGTAAGCCATCCTCAAGGATTAAGTAGCTATGGCAGATAAAAGAATAGATGTATGCAAAACAAAAGTGTGGACTGCAACAGAAACATGAAGTTATGTAACTGCCAATGGATCATCATCTGTCAAAGAGGCTCACAGCAAATGTCAAATATTGTCAGCAATGTAACTTTAGCGTAGTTGGTTTTTATTCACAAATATCAGGCAAGGCAGGTCAGTGGGCAAACCACTGATCACTGCTTGCAATAATAACATTGAAGCAGATGTCATTGGCTTCTGCGTGACCACAGCTCTTGCAAGAAGCTCTTAGACTGACACATATCATGCACTGTGCAAATTCAGTGAATCTGATCTCCAGCAGTGGAGACTGAGACCCTGAAAAGCAATGTCCCCATGGACAGCATTGTGTCAACTGTTTGTACCACACATGGTTTAATGCGGTCAGGGCTGTTACAGGGTGACCTTTTAGTACTGAATTACCATGGTGTGTATTGCGAGAATGACCTCATCCCCTGAAAATACCTGAAAATCTGCAGTACACTGAACAATGATGCAGAGTTGGTCAGTGCTTCTCAGGTGTGGTGGCATGTTGGTTGGCTGGGGGGACAGGACTAAGAAAGCAGATTAACTGGGAGATTAGATTTTGGATGAATTCATATTACACGCGGTATCCATGACCTTTCAAATGAACAGTATTGTGTAATGGAACACAATATCTATATAGCTCAGTTTAGCCTTGTGGCTTCAATTCTCTCCAGTGTCCAATCCCTTCCTCTCCTTCATCCTATTGTCCACCCTGATACTGCTGCCCCGCTCAACTGTTATACCCTTCCGTTTGTCCCAGCCATGTTTGGAATCAACAACAGTTTTCAAAACCACTCCACCATCTTGAAAGATAGATTGTTCCATGGCTGCATCACCATCTCATCAAAATATATCTTCCCCATGTCCCTCCTGAATCCCCCTCTTGTTAGCCTCCACTTGTGACCTTATGACCACAAGCTCATATTCATGCTAAATAGCTCACTGTTTTTCACCTTTGTAATTGATTTTAGAAATTTAAAGGTCTCCATATCATATCTCTCCTCTCCCTTCTATTCTCCAATGAGTACATGTAAACAGCATTAAGGCACTTTTCCTAGGTCCTGCACTGGTAGCCCGAAATCAATTTTGGTACCCCCTTGCAGTACCACCTTCACTCTGTCCCTGTCCTTCCCGTAGTGAGAACTCCAGAACTGGGCACAATACTCACCAAATGTTTCTTTTTTTTTTTTTTTTACTTTTTATTTAGCATTTCATATGCATAAACACGTTTTTCCTGTGCATATGTAGCAACAAAAGATTATCATTGTACATTACTAAGGATTATGATTACACATTACTAACGGTACAGCATTGGGGGTAATATCCAAGTTAATAACATAAAAAGAAAAAATACACAACATCCAGGGGCTATATTTGTAGCCAGTGCCCAATTATGTCACATCCAATCTGTTAATATTTGACGTTTTGTAACCAACCATTTTAGATCCTGTCGTTAACATCTAAACATTAAAAGAAAAAAACATTTTCCAATTCTAGAGCTCCCCAAAGCCCTTATTACCTGATTGGGGGCCTGGAAGTGAGTGACCTGTTGGCAGGTAGTGACCACGCCACAGTCTGGTTTTTTTCTGGACCTGGGGAGAGGAAAAGCCGCACAAAGACAGTGGTCATTGACTTCAGGGGGGTGCATTTCAGGGAGATGGGAAGGATCCTTAAGGGACATACGGGCAGGATAAGGCCCGACATGGATGCTGAAAGTAGGTGGTAGATCATTAGGAGGGGGTTACAGGAGGCTACCCGGTCCTGTGAAAGAGAGAAGTGCAAATCCAGTAAGGCCAAAAACCCTGTTGGTGGACTCAGGAGGTTTAGGAGGTGATGAATGATAAGAAGGCAGCCTATAGGTGCTTCAAGTGCTCAAGGAGCAAAAGGGATCAGTGGGATTATGAGCAGATGGCCAGAAGTGTCACCAAGGTGGTGAGACTGGGTAAGGTAAGGTAAGGAAGGAGCAGATCTTGGCCAGGGAGATCTGGAGGGGGGACAAGGGGTTCTTTAAATATACTGGGGAATAAAGGAAAGCGAGTGGGCAGATCAGTAGGATTAGGACAAGGAAGGGATGGGTACAGGATCTGGGGGAGCAGGCCGAGGAACTAAACAAGTACTTTGTCTCAGTTTTTACCAAGGAGGATGGGTGAGCTACATCTGTCTGGGGGAGAGGGGGTCACCCGGGGAGAGGGTGGGACCCTTAGAATTAGGAAGCCCTGACATGTCTGGGGAGAGGAGGCCAGCACCGTCAGGTGTGGGGATGACAGCACAGGGAGAAGGGGGGGGGGGATGTGGAGGTTGAAATTCCAGTAGAAAGAGTGAGGGAAGCCCTCAAGTCCCTTCAGATGAAGAAAGCTACAGTGCAGGATGTAATACATCCCAGGGTACTGATGGAACTGGCAGATGTCTTGGCACCCCCCATGGAGCTTTTTAACATCTCTCTGAAGATGGGGTGGGTACCCCAAGACTGGAAGGTGGCCTATATCATGCCTATCCACAAGGGAGGATCAAGAGAGGAGGCGGGGAGCTACAGGCCCATTAACCTAACATCAGCGGTGGGCTAGGTGATGGAAGGTATTGTCAAGGAAGGCTGGGGGATACAGGAGCAAATGGGGTACCTGGACAGTAGACAGCATGGCTTTGTCCTGGGAAGATCATGTCAGACCAACCTTGTGGAGTTCTATGACTGGGTGACGAGTGCCCTGGACCAGGGTAGGCCTGTGGATGTCCTCTTTCTTGACTTCAGCAAGGTGTTTGATTCAGTACCCCATGTTGGTCTGCTGGCTAAGCTGGGGGAAATGGGGGTGTGGATGCAGGTGATCAGATGGATAGGAAATTGGCTGTCAGAGCATACTCAGAAGTAAGTTTTTGGGGTGCTGTCGTAGGGTGTAGGTGTTCGTGGGCAACACAGGTAGTGCGACACATTGGCAATCCTTTATATAGTTCAACATTTATTTTATGTATCGATATTTGTCTTCAGAGGCAGAACATATTACATATAGCAAACTCATTTCAACTGATTTCAAATGTCCAGAAGAATACATTAGAACAAGTCTAACACATTTGTATAGCAATTTCACATCTCTCCCTGGAGTTCTCTCCAGACCTTCCTCTCTGATCTCTCTCCTGGTCACATCTAACATCTCTAAGTGATATATTTTCCTTTATACAATTCAGGACCCATGTGACAGGTTGGATCCACCCACCAATGCATTTCTGAATATCTGTTCTTTAAATACATAATGTATATTTATTTCACATAGCATACATACATTTAAATAAACATAGGAACTAATATTTAATCTCCAAAGTATATTTCTATGTTTCTAAATGTTTACAGAAGCCTCTTATTGACGAGAAGCACCAACCACCTTCAAGTGCATCATAAAAGCAGTCAAAAGATGGCCGACCGGCTCTTAGAAAAGAGCTGGAGCTGACAGGGATTGAACTCAGGACTTAAAAATGCCAGGAGCAGTAGCAACTCCCTCACTTTACAAAAATCCCAGACCCAGCCCAGAAATACCTGCATTCACTCAAGAAGGTATATAAAAATCTATTTTCACTGTTTCCTCTGGAAAACGTTATTCCAAACAAAATTATAAGGCTAAATGCCTTCAAGACGGTGCGCACAATTAAGCAGATATTTAATTACCAGTGCTTTCGTTTGTACCCTCGCACAGGAACTCAGCAGCCTAAATGAAAGCCACTTTGTTATACAGCTCTTACCAAAGAGCATTACGGAGAACACAGAAGGGACTTAACAGTTTCCCAATGTTATTTTAAAGCCAAAAACAAAGTGCCAGGAAGCCCACAGAAGCACCTCAGCAAAACAAGGTTCCCATAGGGCATTTTTAAACAAATTACAACATACAAAGCATTTCCCTAAGCCACACTTATTTGCAGCTTATTCCTTTATCAATTTATAACCTAAACCACTAAATGCTTGTCTTTTCACAAGCTTTCTAAGCACCACTTCCCAAATCTAAGGTTTAAATATGGAAAACGAACATCCAGCCAGCCCAAAGAGACTGGAGTGCCGTGCAGCATTCAAACCGAACATTTGTCCAGAATTACTAATACGAGCCAAGCCTACTAATTTCCAACAACCAGGGAGTTTCAGTAAGCTGGGTTATTTCCCAATCATTCACAAAACTGCCTGCACACACAGTTTCTATACCCGAGAATTTTGTTCTTTGGCGCCACAGTGCACACACTCAAAAAGGACAAGACAGAACCCCATTTCATCAGCCAAATTGTCTAGAAGAAAGAGAAACCTCTTCTTTAAATGGTGACTGAAAGTCACACATCCAGGGTCCCTGTTTTGCCTCATAAAGAGAAATTAATCAAGGGATACATCTCTTAAGTTTATTAAAATTGAAAAAAGGGGTATTTAGGAGCGGAGGCGGAAATTAACTAAACATAAAGTTCAGCTACCAACTTTTTATTTTATTAATGCTTTGCCATGGCAAATCATTCCCTTTCCTTTTATGCCAGACAAGATAACATCTGTATTCAACGAAAACCGCAATGGAGCACATACGCCCAGATTCTAGTATAACAGTTGATCTACACAGCCTGTCTGTGCAACAACGAATACTTATTCAAGAGCATCAAGACAGTAGCCACAAAAGGCACTTATAGCTACCTGGGGGTAAACTTAAATCTTCAACCATAATCTGGTTTGATTGTGTACTGATTTCTACAGGCAATTTAATTCATCAAAGCGCAATACAAACGCTTTCACTTTGGCAGAGTTTTTTAACATGACTCTCTTACTGCTATTACTTGGGACTAGCAGAAAATGAACAGATTATTTATTTTCTAATTCTTGTTACTCTGCACGCTACCCTATTATTTTACCTTGCTTTTAATGTTAAATCCTTCACTCATTTGTTTTACTTTTAATAATTATCTATCATTCCTAACTTACAAGAAAAGAAGAAAATACATATCTAACCAAATTATTAAAGCCCCCAACTCTCACAGAGCCACTCTGTGACAGGTGCTAGTCTCATCTCCAAGGAGGGTCATTAGTGGGGTACCTCAGGGACTGGTACTAGGGCCCTTCCTGTATAACGCATATGTCTCTGACATAAAGAAGGTTATGAGGAGTGAAATGAGTCTCTTTGCAGATGACTTGAAGCTGGGTGCGGTGACGGATGGGAAGGAGTGGAGAGTAGCTCTGCAGGAGGATCTGGAGATTCAGGAAAGGTGGTCAAGAAAGTGGAAATTGAGATTCAATGCAGGGAAAAGCAGGGTTCTGCACCTGGAGGCCAAAAATCCTGGCCAATGGTATACCCTAAGGGGGACACACTACAACTCTCAAAGGGCTAATGGGACCAATGGGCGGTGGTGGATGTCAGAATGAACAACTCTGAGAATTGTATGAGGGCAGCTGCAAATCCAATAGGATGCTGGGTTGCATCATTGTGGGGATTACCTCTAGAAGGGTGGAAGTGATCCATCCTCTGTATAACTGCGTGGTTAGGCAGCACCTCGAGTACTGTGTGCTGTTTTGGAGACCACACCTAAGGAGTGACATTGCACTCCTGCACAGGGTATAAGGTAGGGCAACCAAAATGATCTGTGGCCTGAGGGAAAGGTCCTATGAGGAGAGGCTAAAGGAGCTCAACATGTACATCCTGGATGAGAGGAGGGACAGGGGAGATATGATAGAGGGCGTCAAGTATGTAACAGGAATGAATAAGAGATACTCAGTCGGTTGCTCAAAGTAAAGGGGGGCAACTAGAGGACATGGGTTGAAACTAGAGGTGGGGAGGCTTGGGGGGGAGAGGAGGAGTTGTTACTCCACGGAGAGAGTGGTGAAACCATGGAATGCACTGCCCAAGGGACTGGTGGAGCCAGAGACTGTGGAGGGGTTTAAGAGAGGCTTGGACAGGTATGGGGAAGGGTGAAGTTGATGAAGTCCAATGCAAGGGGAACATCTTGTACTGAGGACAAAGAAAAGCTGGGGTTGGGGGACAGCAAAATCAGTGCCGGGTATGGATGCTGACTATTGAGCAGACATGAAATACCAATAGGCCTCCTCTGCTGGCATTTTAGTATGTTAGTATTACGTCTTTTCTTTTGCTGTCAGTGCCCTTCCCAATGCACCCCAGTATCCTACTTGCCTTGCTATATGCCTTGTTATACTGACTAGATTTCTTAGAGTGTCACTACTGATGACTCCAAAGGCCTCATTCCTCAACAGTAGAATAAGGCCTCAACCCACTAATCCAGTACCCTGTCTTTGGGTCCTAGTTCCCTAGGTGCATTACCTTATACTTTTTGCCATCAAATTTCAAAAGCCAATCCCAAGACCACCTCTCAGGCTTGTGCAAGTCTCTCTACATCTCCTCTGTCCCCTTTTCACTATCCTCCCTCCCTCAGAGCTTAGTGCCATCTGCAAAGAGGCATAACTTGCCACAAATTGCCTCACCAATGTTGCTGACAAACATGTTGAAGATGATTTGACTTAGGACAGAACCATGTGGAAACCCCGCTTCTTACCTCCCTCTTTTCTGGTTTAACCCCCTTATCCACTGCCCCCAGCTGCATTAGTCAGTAAGTTATTGCACGGGGTCATGATGTCACTATGAAAACTGCACCCATCATAAATGCCACAAGCAATGCAGCGTACAGCCATATATCATTGTCAGAACATGCCAACCAAACAACAATACCGCCCACTGACGGAATATCATTGATTTTGAGTGGGGCTATGCCTACCACACCCCAAACATTTTGTGCTTTCACCCTCACCCCCACAGGACTTAATATGATCAGCTCTGGGGTATGGTGAACTTCGGTGATGGCAAAAAACTCTGACTGGTGCATATTGTAATTGTTGCCCACAAAATAACGCATTTCATTTTGACAGGGTTGCTGAACCACAGCCATGGGTCCCCTGCTGCTGGAGGCAGGTGCTCTAGCCACTATACCACGGGAGTGGCTCCTCCAGGCATGGCCCCAGCAATGTGTCCATCATGTTCCTGCATGGCAGCATACAGTGACAGGATAGCGGTTCTTAACACACGCTAACATAATACCTGCCACTGTAGAGCCATTTGCACTAATCCATGTGTGGTTGTGTCTGTGATATATTAACCTGTTACTGCATGTTGCCGAACCAGTTTACTATGACCTTATCTGCTCCCAGATCCTCCATCTTCTTCAGCAAGTGTCTGTGAGGCACCGAGTCAAAAGCCTTCCAGAAGTAGAAGCTGAGCAAATACACAGCATGGCCCTTATCTAGCTACATCATCACCCAGTCAAAGAAAGCTATAAAGTAAGTCTAACAAGTCCTCCCTGTCCTGAATCTGTGCTTTTTACTATCCTGGCAACAATTGCTCTACAGGTCATTCACGAGGTCCTCTAATCATGGCCATGGTGATTCAGGTACCACTGAAAGAGTTTGTCATTGGGGTATAACACAAATATGAAATATGAAAGGCGTACACTATCAGCTGATTACTGGGAAAAAGGTATTACAACAACAAAAGATATAATTGACCCCAGGACAGTGATTTTGAATTCTTTCTCAGAAAAGCAAATGTATTCTGGAGTACCTTGTACACAATGTCATGAGTACCTCTGATAAGTCTTAGAATGAATAATGGTTCTTAATTATCAATTAAAAAAAAACATGATGGTAATCCTTCCTACAGTTAAGATTAGGAAAGGGAAGGGAATTGCAGGAAGGGCTCACAGAACCAGACTGAATGAAACTCAAGACCTCAGGATACCAGTAAAACCACAATAGGAAGCAGATGCAGGTACCCATATTTCTGAAATGCCATGGGTTATGATACGGAAAAGTCTTTGTGTGGTAAAAAAGATTCCCACTATGCAAATGTTTTGATTTATATGTATTTGTAAATAACAGCAAAGTAGTGAACAGGCCATCACAAACCTTGCAAACTGCAAAGGATGAAGCAGTATGTCCCAGTTACTAGTAGGGTAGGGACTGACATTGCTGAGGCTCACTCCAACCCCACCCCATTTAAGGAAACATTATGAAAGGAGACAATCTGAACCCTATATAGTGAGTAGATGAATAGAAAACTGACCACACAGATCACTGTTGGCCCTAAGGAAGTGACCCCAGGGCAATGAACGATTGGCTGCTTTGTGATATAGGTGGCCATTGCAAATATAAAGCAAAAATAATTTTTTGACAAACCATTTAAGGAATGTGAGCTGTCCTCGCCACACAAATGAATCAATAAATTATTAACATGAGCCACCAGTACTTCATCATCATTGTCATCTTAATGCACTTGACATCACATGATCCACGAGCTGCCAGTCAGCCACTGTTTTTTCCTATGTGGCAGTGATCTTAAAGTTACTTCATGCACAGTGCTGATCATGTCATGTGGTGCTTTACAGCAAGATATATTTGCTGCAAGGTTATGAGCTTTTCTGCACATATCACACCAACTGATATCCATTAAAGATTCTTTGCAGCGTACGTGTAATGATATATTTGTCCCATCTTGAACTAAAACGTTTCCCCTGACAACTGCCCAGTGTTATCATATACATCACTTCGTAATAGCATCCTAAAGTCTTTCCCATACAGCTGTGCCTTCCAATAGATAATACAGACAATAAAATGTTTAACTGTGTTTAGAATCAAATTTTTGTACTGGACATTACATAAGTAAGCAATAATACCCGACAGGGTGGGCATTATTGGGAAATACTGGACCGCCGAGGGATATAATGAGGCCCGACGCCACAGGTGGAGGGCCTTATAGCCCTGAAGGTCCGGTATTTCGTAATAATACCCACCCTGGAGGGTATTATTGTGCTTAGAAAATGGCTTCACTGTATTTTAAAAAATAGTCACAGAAACAAATGATTGCTTTTAAAATGCAAACTTTTATTTTTTGTCAGTAAATACTAAGAGAGGAAAAGTAGTGCAGAACAAAATTGCTTTCTTTTAACAATTGAACTGTTTAAAAACTGTTTTTTTAAACTTTTTAATAACACTTTTAAACCTTTTTAAACATTTATAGTTTTTGAAAGAATTACAGCTCTTTTTTGATATTTATTTTTTATTTTCAATTAAATTAACTGGACCTGAGAAGGTGCAGTTCATTAGATTGAAGGAGCTCTGTATTGTTGTCATTCCAGTAGATGCGTTACTTCGTTTACTTCTTCTTTGATGGTGCTCTTTTGATTGCTTGTGCTGGTACTTGGAAGTTTTCGGAGGAGGCACTCAGTGTTTCCTGTCTTCTTCTTTGGTCTCAATACGATTTGAGGCTTTGCTACACCTGTGACCAGTAATGGTCATGATTTCCCGTGACTGTAGACCTGCGTTTGACAGGATTTGGACGGCACAGCTATGAATACTGTGGTTAGTATAGATGTGGCTGAGATTTGCTGCTTTACTTATTTTCTTCATCATCTCGTCGAGGTAGTTTTTCCCTAGCAGTTCCTGTGTGTACCACATTGTCTGTGTGTTCAGGAACTCTTGTGGAGCTCATCATGGGTGGAGGTACAGCACTCTGGGATTCGGAGGGAGATTATTGATATATTTTTAAATGCTGCAACTGGGCATTCCAGGTTGTCAGGATTCGTGGATGCAGTCTCTTTGCAATTCTTTGTTGGTTTTCAGGGGGTCTTTGTGGTTCTTGCTGTTGGGGTTGTAAGCGAGGGTGAGGAACTCTTGATTATGCTGGTCTTTCTGGAGTACAAAGGAGGAGGTGGTGAGCTCTTGCAGGCCTTCTCTACCGTGCCGGGCTGGGTATAATTGAATTTCGAACCACATGCAGTTCAGTAAGCCCGGCGCAGTGTCTACGGAAAGTGCTGGTGATTTCCTCAGTTTTGCCAGGTCTGTGTCAGAGATTGGTGGGTGGTGTGCTGATTGATCTTTTTTTTCTTTCCTGTACTGTTTAAGAATGCTTCTGAAGACATTGTTGCTGGTTTTAAATTGAGCATCTGTCATCAGGTTTATGTTTCAGGATATTGCTGGGCTGTTTAGGTACCTGTTGAGTCCTGCTGCATGAAGCATGTTGCTTGACAACGGTACTTTGGTCTCCAGTTCCTTTTCTGACTTCTGCGTAGGATTTATGGAAGGTGTCGTTGAGGGTACTGGGGCTATCTGTTTCTCAGTTTATGTTGATTCCAGTTTCTTTTGCCCAGTCATGGATAACTGACACTGCCCAGGTTGTAGTTTTGCGAGTGCTGATTTCTTCCCGGTTTGCTTCGATCTCAGTCAGCTGGGTGGTAGTGAGTGAGATGTGATGTTTTGTGGTGCTCACTGACATTTCTTTTTTTTCTGACAGGTTTTTGTCGTTTGCCGACTGTTCTCCCTCAGATGCTGCATTTAAGAACTGTTTGAGATCTTGCTCTGCCATGATGTTGAAGTTTACAGCAGGTATGTTGTCACTTGGGGCTGTCATTTGCTTTGATAAGTCTGCTGCTCTGAGGCGAGTTGGAAAATCGCGCTTCACGCTGATTACACTGTCAGAATTGAAGGATGTTTTTGTAGTGTCATTGATCTGATTGGGTGATGTGGCACCTCTGTTGCCATGCTGTGGGACTTGATTTTTACTGGGCATCATGTAAAAATAATTGCCAAGGTTTGGTGCCACATCAACCAATCAGATTGATGGAGATTTTGAAGCCATTTTCTAAGTGCAGTTCATATACTACACATCGCACATGTTGGTTGCAACACCAAATGGCTAAGGCTATTTTTTATTGTTCTCATAAGTTGATGTGAATCTTGTGGTCATGTCACATATGCATACAGAGCAGAAACAGAAGAGTGCTGTCACAGCGTGTGGGAATAAACTTCAGACAAGGGAAATTCACAGGTGTAAAACACACCATGGTGTGGAATTTATTTTTCAAAAGTTTGAAAAATAATAAATGAAAACAAAAAAAATTGCAAAGAAAATCACTATTTAACAACAGTGGTGTCTCCCATAATACAGTCCTAGATCTTAGAGCTCCTAAGACCCTTCTCATCTGCATTCAACAGCTTGTCTGCACAAACAGTAGAACCTCTCTTCCTCTCTCAGTGCTGAGCCCCACTGGACTGAACTTGACAAGACTGAACAGAAGCGAATTCAGTGAAGGGGTTTTTATATCTTTTGGTGGGGTCACCTGACTGAGCCCTTTCTGTATTTACATGTCTAGACATTTTTCAAAAGCAAAGAGGATTTTTGTGTCAGTGGACTTCCCGGTTCAGTTCAAGGTACAGTGTATATCTCCACAGATATTGACTCTCTATATCTCTGATCCACATTGACTAAGCACTTTTATACACAGAGCCTTATACAGTAACAGGTTTATAGTATGAATTTATGCAAATACCTTAATGATTTCTTATAACGGTACTAATCATGAAATTATTGTTTCATTTGGCTTATAATCATTTGAGGCTTTATTAACTGCTTTATTCCTATTTAAAACGGCCTTCATGCTTTTTGTACACAAAATGCATTTATGCACTCTACACAACACCTCTCTGGGTGTTTGCCATCATTCCAGGGACTAAATGGATGGAAATGGAAAAAGAATGAAAAGAGAGAACTAGTAGGAAATTTAGTAGGGATAGTAAAGAGCTACGCTAGGTGGCCAACCTAGGGTAGGGGACAAAAAGAAGGAAAGCAAAGAGAAAAGCATTAACTCTTGTGCAGCAGAAGTGTTGCTAGGAAATAAGGAGATGGAAAAGCAGTACATCAGTCACACCCAAGGGTGTGGCCTAACTCTGCCCACAAGTGCATTAGGTTGAGGATAATGTATTGCTGATTATGTACTTCAACTGTCTTCTTCAACTGTGTGCTGCTGCTTTGCTGGGATGTTGAAAGCATGCCAGTGGTTTTAGGGAAGGACAAACCATATCTGGCGGAAACCGGACAGTCATGCATTCATGCATAACATAATTTTCTTCCATGGGTGTATGTAATACATCTTGTATAGTTTCATAGATTCCTGGACATGTGAGTGCAGAAAAAGGACCTTCTGTGCTCATCGTGTCTCACCATTTCACCCATTCAGCTATTCCACCATCCAAGCTTTCCCCTTTCCTCCTCTTGACAACACTTGTGCTTCTTACAATCTTTCTTAAAACCTATAAAAGTACTGGCTCTCACCACCTCCAACAGCACTCTGTTACAGGGATCAACCATTCTCTCTCTCAATGAATTAATACTTTCTAATGTTTCCCCAAAACTTATCCTCCATCCACCTTAAGTTTATGCTTCGTACTTCTTGTGTCAACCGTCACTGGAAATAAGCTTTCCGTCACATTATTGCTCACCTTCACAGACTTGAATGTTTATCTCTTGTCCCCTCTCTCCCATCTTGTCAATCTAGGACACAAATCTTTGTCCGTCACCCTCTCCTCATGAGTCCTCCCACTTATCCCATGCACCATGTTATTTATTTATTTATTTAGTGTAGGTTGCCCCGCTAAGTGCACTTGAAAATTATGCTTATTTTCAGGCTCACTGCAGGAGAGGTGGATACAGATGAAAACCAACTGACATTGAGCCATATTTAAGCTGTTGGTGTTATTTTTTTGGGGGGGAGGATGGGGTGAAATTAGGCAATGACACCTAGGTAATTCTGTTACTCTTTTACAAGAAGAGCTGTGGGATCTTTAACATCCACCAAAACAGGCAGCTATGACCCTGGTTTAAGGTCTCATCTGAAAAATGACACATCACGAGTGCAGCACCCCCCCCAACTCATGCTGCACTGCAATGTCAGTATTGGAATTTAACCCAAGTGTCTGGTGTGTGGATAGAACCCACAGCTTTCTGATATACCAGACTCAGAGATGAGTGTGCTACCTGCGGTGCCACCGACACTCATTTACATGTCCCTTCTCTGAACCATTTCCATGTCATCTTTGTCTTTTTGTAGATGGGGCCTCAAGACTGGTACCTCAAACTGTGGGTGTTGACACACCATTTAATGATAGAGGGGCATCAGCACTTTCCTCCTTCTAATGCTTATCCATCTCCCTATGCATGTCAGCATACTTGTACCTTTGCCCAGTGCCTTACTGCTCTGTGTCTAAACACTAAGTTCATTAGTGATTATAACTCACAGATCCTACTCCTGCCCTGTTGCAGCCATTATCTCCACCCCTAGTGTGTAAGTGATATTTGGATTCCAACTCAGCAAGTACAACAATGTACATTTCCTGACACTAAATGTCACCTGTCATGTTTCTTACCACTCTTCCAGTAACCTTAGATTGATATGTAATGACTCCACCCCCCCCATACACCTCGGGGGTTTCCACCCTGTTGCTGAGTTTGGTTTAGTATGCGCACTGCCAGACCTCCACCTGAAACCACTCACCTATGTTGGTGACAGTGATGTGAAACAGACTGTGCCCCTGCACTGACCCTAGGGGGAATAACATTAGACACCCCTGTCTCCACCGATTGCACTCCATTGACCACCACCCTTTGCCTTTTAGCCATCATTCTTCTCATCACCCATTTTTTTTCTCTGCACCAACCCTTAAAGTTCACAACTTATTAACCAGTCTTCTGTGGGGCACCATTTTGAAAACCTTCACAAAGTCTAGGTAGGCCAGCCACATCCATTGCACATGCCTGATCAGCTGCACTCATCACAAAATTGAAGAATTGGATCATGTTCATCTGGCATCACTGTACCCAATTAAAGTCCTACTGATGCATGTCTTGAAGCAGCCCTGCTTCAAATTCACTAACCACCCTTTGTTGCAATATTACCTCCATAACTTTGGCATGACTGATTTTTTGACAATAAAATCCTCCTCCCCAACATCCCTACTGCCATGTTTATGAACTTGCAACATGTCTGCTGTCTTCTGGTCATCCGTTAACCACCATATTCCTATGGACAAGTGAAATTTGCCCATCAGTAGATATGTCAGTACCACCATTAATTCCAGGAGCTGCCTAGGCTATAAGGCATCTGGTCCCTTGGCCTTGCTCACCCTCACCTTACCTAACTCTTTCCTTATCTCTTCCGCAATGAGTGAACTTGGATACCCCCTCACCCCATCTCCACTTTCCCATCACAATTAGAGCTGTCCCCCTTTTTCACCCTTTGCTGTAAACAACAAGCTGATGTATCAATTCGGCACTTCAGATTATTCAGATTATTCAAGATCCTATTCCACCTGCAAGCACATGTTCCCCTTGATCCTTACAATCACCCGCCTTACGTTTCTCCATTCCCCAATGTATTGAAAGAAATCCTTATCCCCTCCCATTTGGCCTGCCTCTCAATTCTCTCCTCATTTTCTGCTTTAGCATTCCTAATCCTCTGCCCTGATACCCTCATTTTCCCTTTCTAAGTTCCCTTTCCTCCTTCCACTGTGGCCTCTTATATTCCAAAAATGTCCTTTTCTTTTCCCCTATTGTCCACTTTACTTCCCTATTGCACCTTGGTAGATTACTCTTTCTTTTGTTCTTCCTCGCCATCCTTACACCTCTCTCTTTTACTTAAAGGCACTCCCCCTTGATCATTTTCCATCTATCCTTTGCCTCTTCATCAATCACCTCCAACCCCCTCAAATCTGTCATTAGACCATTCAATTTCTTCCCATTGTTCCAACCGGTAGTGCCAGTTACAAGCATGATTATAGTCCTCTTGTGTGTTTTCTAATTCCACCTCCTTTGGCTGGCAATTCTCCATGTCCTCCACCATCTCAAAGAAGAACTCTTTCATCACATCTTTCTTGTCCATCCACCTCCACATTGCATTTCTTCACCTCTTGTTCTTGTATTCAGCTTATGCTAGGCAGGATCTACACCATGCATCTAGTTTATGACATAATATCCCCACTCCATTATGCTATGATGACACCTCCTGATCTTAGTGCCTAAGTGAACATGGCTGACAGGTGCACTGGTAGCTCCGATACCATCTCCCTTATTATCCTTATATGTATGCCATCCGGAACCTTTTCTTTTAACACCTGCAGTTTTATGTTCAACTACTGCAATCTATACACTGTGAATGGACTCCTGTTCTCACTAGCACCACCGTCCAGTCATGATCGCTACACAGCTATGTTCTATGAACTGTACCATATGAAGCTCCTATCGCATCTCACTTTTTATCCTTGGATGTATGGCAACAAGCACCCTTTATTTTAACACCTGCAGTGTTATGTTCACCTACAGGACTCTATACAATGTGAAGAGATTCCTGGTGCAACTAACAACACCCCACCTTCATGTTCACTACACAGCTGTGTTCTGTGAACTGCACCATATGCTGTTAATACTGAACCAATCTAGTTTGTTCCAAACTTGAGCACTAGCCCATTCTACATCTTTACACACCACTGTGACACCACTACGCATTACTTGCTTCCCCCATCACTTTCCTTACCCCAATTGTGCACTCATATACTTAAATAAGGTCTTATTTCCTTCACTCAAATTTTCATTAACTCGTTCTTTGGTAATCTCCTGTACTTTTCTGACAGCCTTTCATGCAAATTATTTAATTTTTCTGGGAGACCACCTTGTGTTCATTCATGCGACTATCCGTATCTTTAGCAAAACTTACTTTTTATGCCCGGACCATTACAGTTACCTCCGTTGAAAGCCATATCAGTTTTATCCCTTACCTGCCTATGCTTCCTGCATTCAGACATTGGCTTGTCACATCTTATATGGCTCACTTTGAGTCTGCCACTGCTTCTCAACCCCACCACCTATCTTCCCCACCATGCCATTGCCTTTTTTATAACCTGCCTCAGAATGACAAAATCTGCTGTGCTCAATTGCTTATCACAATACTTATGCTTTTTATATGAGTTGTTTTTACTTATGCGAGCTACAATGACATAATTGTGTAGACAATGTACCATAGCAATAGCTTGTACACATCAACATATGTAACCAACATCTAAATCATGAAATGCAAGACTCTACTGGTAATACAGTCCAGCAAAAGATGTATGTTTGTGTTTTCATTTGTTGTGTTTTAGGCTTCCTATCTAATCTTCAAGATGGCAAATCCATATACAACAAACATGCAGAGTCCTATACCTCCAAAACGTGGGCTTCCACGCACTGTGACTGACTCAGCACAAAAAATACAAAAGAAAATACTCAAATTGAACTGTTATATTTGCCGTGTCTCAATTGGCTGTGAAAAGCTGCACTGGATGTCAGTAAAGGAATCCCGTCACTTGACATTTCATGCAGCTGTGGCACTCTTCCTACTGGACATGTGAGATTTCCATTACATCCTGTTGTGAACTACTAGTAGTAGGCTATCAGTATGTTACTATAGTTCGACTTCAGTATGTTTCACATATCAGTCCTGCATTATCAATTGATTTACTGGTTGCCATGAATAGGTAAGGTGGTCCCTAGGTTTGCTGAACTATATGGTACTGGCTTTACAACACTTGAATTGCCATGTATCCATGCATGGTACTTTTGATGGTTTATAACAGCTAACTACGTGATGTCACTATGTCTTTGCTGTAGATATACCTGTCTTTTTATCACATCAGTTGATGCCATGTAATATATATATTTCATTCTATCCTGTCTAGGTATGATAAAGTAACTGGTGGTGCCATTCACCACACACCAAGTGTCCAAAGACCTTTGACTCCAAGTAGCGGCTATTGTATTAATGATGGTGGCCTGGCTTACAGAAAGAGTGCTGCTAGTACAATGAGCATGGCACAATCAGGGAAAGTTTGCAGTCTGTAAGTGATTAACTAGCAGTTATCTGTATTTTTTCAGTCTAATAATTCATGACACCTCTGCTGTAATTTTCCATTTCACTTTTAGAAATGACATGGAATGTCTCTCGGATGTTGAACAGAACACAAGTTTTCCTTAAAATGCACTTGCGACACATTAAGGTTACACAGAAACATGACCAAACAGTAGTGGGTTTCTGTATGTGCCAACAGCAAAGTAAGTATTACACACACACACACACTGCAAAGCTAAAGCTAAGAATGCATCTAGTGCTGCATTGCCTCTTTTGTGTGGCTTTCATTATGCCATCCTATGCTGCTGTGACTGATGTCAATCTCCATTACTGATGTGTATCTGTAACTCAACCTGTGGTCATACAATGCATGGTAGAATGAGTTACTGGATAGCTGCTAAGTGTTACTTCCTCTATCCATACTGAATTTAATGCTGTGTGTGACTACAATGCACAAGGTTTATAAAATGTACTGTGAACCCGATATCAAAGTGCTACATACAAGGACAGCAAACACAATTGATTATTCGTCATTCTCTTTTCTACAGAAGTGTTTCACATCAACGGGAGCATGATACAACATACATGGAAGATCAAGACAATGACTCCGTAAGTGAAATCAGGCATTTGTTTTATGAGGACATGGAGTGGTAAGTTGATGTATGCTTACATTATTGAATTACTTGCATCTAATGCAATACATTGTATCCGAGCTCAGCTTTAATGTTCAATCCATCAAGTTCTGCTTGTAAGGACAGTCAGGACTTCTTAATTTATTTTTAAGAACCATGTTTGAAGCCTTGTAGTAAAACTATGTATGGTATTTCAGTTCTGGATAGTGTCATGATGTGCCAGTCTCATGAGCTCATATATGTTACATTCATTATTTTCTCCACTATCTCACAGTGCTCCTCCACTACCAGATGCCAACATACCAGTTGATGTTCTTGGACTGTCAGAAGAGGAGTGTGATGAATCTGATGAGGAACACAATGAATACTTTTCTGATATCTGTGATAGCACTGGCTCTGAGAATACCTTTGCCAAATCAATTTGTGATCAGAAACAGTTTCTTGTGTACCAAGGCAACCTCATGATACTTGCAAACACAAGTATAGCAAAGAATTGTGCAACATGTGACAATGAATTGACAATAAAGTCACAAAGTACTGGAACTTGTTTGTGTTTGACATGAGTATGTGACTGTTCATGTGCTTCCACTTGATAACTGAGTTGTATATGTGTAAGCAATAAGACATGCCAGGGTATGGAGTACAGTGTGATAACTGGACTACTATGCACAAGGTCGATTGCTGAGTGACAGTCATCCATAGGATTGAGGTTGTCACACTTTAATGCACAACCCCGTAGTATCTCATTGCACTTACAAAATGGCCGTTTCTTTTTAGAAGCAGTTTTTTTTTTATTTTGAAACACATTTTTTAATAAAAATGTAATGGAATCTTAGGTTTAAAAATAATATAGTCCTCCCGTCTACTGATGTTAGATTAAAGTATTGTTATACTATGTGTTTCTCCCTGCCAAATTATGCATCATATTCCCCTTTCAGCCACAGCAATGCAAACAAATGCTGTTTTCCTCATTCTAAGTATGACACATGACAAAGCCCCCTTACTTTATTTCATTCTCATCACTCTGTAGACAAAACTAAAAGAAAGCCGCAACAGAGGCATCTCAGTATCCTGATACTGCAAGCATAAGCATGGTTCAAGAATGCCACACTCACTTACAGCATCATGAACTGCTAGCTCTGTCATAAAAGATAAGCAGCTGGGTGAGTCAGTTACAACCTTTTCACTTTATATTAGTATTGCTTACTTTCTTCAATCATGTTTTTCCCTTTGTTTCCCCACACTAAAGAAATGGAATGTATATCATGGAGGGGTTACCATGGAATACAGGGAAACAAAATTCTGCTCACTTCTACTAGCACAATGTTCCTCTACTTGCAAAGTGTACACACACAACAAAGGCCTGTTTTAGAGCCAGTGACTCAGTTTTCTAACTGTAAGTGCAAGCAGAAGAGAATTCCCTGATGAGCAGGTAATGATAGAAGGGGGATTTATCACTGTTAGCTAAGAAACAGCTGTACTGGAAACTAGAAACAATACTTAATGTTTATAATTTGTTTAGGTGTGTAAGGAGAGTATGATGATCTGGTACATTATATTTAATTAATTTGTTTTATCTAATATTAAAGGTTGTTTTATTTTTAGGGCCCACATGAAGGTTTATACAATGTAAAGGGTTGCAACCATGTTTTTGGTGTAAGATCAGTTCTGGTTGTAGGGAGATTGATGGAAGATAGTTCTGTATGTAGGAGGACTGGTTAGCTCATACTGTAGTGTGATGCTGTCTATGACCATAATGACTGTGCATATGTAGAGATTTAATGTACTGTCAGCTGATCTGTCTTGTCCCCATGAGATGTTCAGATTTTTTCTTGCCATTTCATAAGCATGTATCTTTACATAATGTTACTTTCCCCAATTCTGTTTCCCAGATATGCACCAATAATCATATTGCATTCAAGTGGAGCAGTCAACCCCAGCTAAAACATGGATTCAATACTGGAGATCTGATGGTTGCAAGTGCTATCCTTCTGTCAGGAAACAATTTTGGCAAAATATCATTGATGTTTCTTTTCCTCAATGTGGCCATTATTAGTGAATCATCCTTTTTAAAGATTTCAACGCCACTATATCGTACCTGTTATTCACAATGTATGGGTGGAAATGGAGGCCAATCTACTTAAAGAGCCTGTAGGAAAATAATTGGTCATAATGGGTATGATATTGATCAACTTGACTCCATGTTCGATATCTAGCATGCTTTTTTAAATTGATAATCTAAGGATTATGGTGGAAAGTTGCTAACATTCTTTTTTCTTCTGCTTTTATTCTAAACTTCTCATTATTTGTTTTTTTGAAAGGCGATGGTAAGCTGGACAGTTTGGGCCACTCAGCACAGTACTGCACCTATACATGCATGCATTATGACAGCAAATAAATAATCAGTGTCCATGTTGTGGATAAGTGTGAAATGTCCCTCAAGTTGACCAACATGGAGAAATTTGCTTTTCAGTGTGTGCTGTAGCATCACAAATGGAATAACACCCATGTGTCAGAGGTCATCATAGATGCACATGTGCAGATTGCATGCTTAATGCCTATGCATTTGGTGTCTCTAATGAGAGTGCTGTTTCCAAAGTACATGTTGTCAGTTGCATGTGGTGCATGCAGGCATTCAAAACACACATATTAAATAACTGCTATCACCCATAAGTCATACATTTAAACATTGCTATGGTGACAGAGTGTACTGTGCCTATTTTTTTGATTCTACTAGTGTCAATCTCTAATTATCCAAGTACTCTGTATCCCATACATTATTAAACAACCAATTCTAATTCCACCAACATGGAAAACTGGAGTCAGGCATTTGTAATACTTGTGTCTATGGGGTTCTTGCTGACTCTAGTGAGGAGATGGGGGGTGGGAGTATGCAGTGAAAAGAAAAGCCACTCTAGAATTGAACTCTGCTGACAACATATCTTGTTCTTGTAGGTAACACCTTCCCTTCCATCAAATACTCCTATGACATGTGGCATGGTGCCAAAAACCTGTCCAAACGTATAATGGCGGTAAGACAGTTTTTTAAGATAATTTGCTTTCATGGTAGTATAACAAGCATTTATGTTTTGTGGCAGCAACAGAGGTATTACACTGTTCCATGGAATGCCTTCTTTATTTTAAGGTTGGAAAGCAGGACGGGTGTAAAATGCTACAAACATAGTGTCGTAACATTGTGAAACACTTCTGGTACTGCTTTCAAGCATCCAACACATATGATAAATTAATTGTATTTTTCCACTGTTACTCAAATAATTTAATCTTTTCTATGATTGAAATCTATCTGTGCAACCAAGAGAATGTTTTCAATAAGGAGTCAGCAATGGTGAGTGATGAACAGTGTGGGATACAGTGCATGTACTGAATTTATCCAAAAGAACTTAGTAATGGATCCTGTGGTGTAGTAATCTTTAAGATATACACATGTAATGAACATAAGTATCAAATGGGGTGGCTAGAATGGGGGGGCAGTCAGGCCATGGCCCCTTACATGTATTTCAGGGGAGCCCATGTAGTTATCTCAGCCTCCTCACTTTTTCAAGTTTTTTTTTTCTGTCATAGGGGCTGGTTTTTCCAGCTTTTCTGGACTGATGCTCCATCTGTCTCTCTCAGCATCCCCGACAAGTGGAAAAACATCAGTAGGGAGTGGTAATCTGGCTGCAAGGAGGGTGGAGAATCCTGGACCGAGGATAAACCTGGGTCCAGTCCACCATGACAGTTATAGCAGGGCTCCAATATGTAAGCAACCTATTGGTGTATTCAGTTAATGATCAGCCTTGTCTGTGTCTTGATCTATGACCCAACAGATGTAGAACTTCATTGGTATCGATATTAAAGTCTTACTATTTCATAAGCAAACAAAATAGGAATTTTAAAACTGAATCAGTAAAGTGCATCTCTCTTCTAGTCATTATGGTTTGTTCATTGGAAAAGCTGCTGTGCTTATTCATGTTGGGGGAGAGTTTTCACTGTGGCCAAAATGCAGGTTTAATCCTTAGGGTAATGCTGTCTAATGTATATGTTGTAGTCCAGATATGGAAAGCTTAATATTGGATACACTGAAACTGTACAGAGCAGCAAACTAATTTTCTACAAGTGCCTTATTTTTTTTAAACAAATAGTGTACATTTTTTTTTCAAATTCTGTTTATCGCCTACCTTCCGGAGCATCTCTCGGGCTGTTCTCACTCAACCTGCAGCCCCAAACCACCCACCTGAACAACTCACCCCAACAGTAGCATTGGTGTCAGGACCTCTGTCTCTCCCGGGGCCCCTTGGAGACGCTGAAGATCCCCAAGGGGTAGAGTTGAGGATTATGGCCAGTGATGGGAGTGTGGAGCCTTGGTTCCTAGAAGTCACCATCACCTCTCCTAGCCAATAGGGGTATTTTCCCTTGCGTGGTTGTTGCACCTCCCTCACTCTCTCCTGGAGCTCAGCCGTGCAATGATGTCTCTCGATGTTCGCTGCAGCTCTATGCCCTCTACTTCAGCCAAGGCTTATGCAGTGCCTTTGGTTTCCACCAGGGGCCACTTCTATGCCAGGCAAGCCCTTGGATCCCTCCCCAGAGAAAGAGAGAGAGAGAGAGAGAGAGAAGAGCTGTCCTCCAGATGCTCACTCCACTCTCTCTCTCCTCTGCTGACCCCTGGTGGCCTGGGCTTGTTCCCAAACCCAGGTCGCCAGCATGGTAAGAGGTGTGGTGTCTGGTGCCTCAACCCTCAGCACCACCGGCCACTCAAATAGTGTACATTAATTTATATATTAATTGCATGCTTATTACTACATTTTTATATTTTATTTAAAGTTCAAAACTCAAGACCTTTATTTGGTTCTTCCCATTCTAACCTTATGAAGAGATTAACATAAACTGCTGGAATTATCTATGACCTGGCACTGAGATGGACCATTTGAGTCCACTTCAATTGAAGGGATCAGAGACTGTATAAATGACTTTTTATTTGAATCAATAAACAGAAGAGGCAAGCCAATCTGCTCCTGATTTAATATGGCACAGGCTGGACAGCTGATTTGTCTTGGGCTGGATTAATGTTTTGGCAAGGCATATGTATTCATTCCACAATTTGTGCATGCTATCAGC
Source organism: Neoceratodus forsteri (assembly GCA_016271365.2). NCBI lineage: Eukaryota > Metazoa > Chordata > Ceratodontiformes > Ceratodontidae > Neoceratodus > Neoceratodus forsteri. The sequence continues at coordinate 125,668,968 of CM028136.1, read as the reverse complement.
AATTTTTTGGGGAAATACATTGTAATACAGATAGCAGACTTTTAAACTGATGATACTGTGTGTGCAGTTAATGATTTTTGTTTAATCTGCTACATAAAACATAAAATCCCCACTGTGTAAAGGTTAAAAATTACAGGATGATGCTCAGTATGTTCTGAAACTGCTATAGGGGATATCAGTAATCAGGCAGTGTAGACAATACATAAATCCCAAATGCTCCCCTGTTACAAGTAACTTTCTGAAGTTTTTTTTTTTTTCCTCAAGCCAGGGCTCCTTGCTTAGTAAAGGTATGACACTGTCAATATCTTCATTTCTACTTACTGCTGGTGCATTCTCTGGTAAAGTAATTTACTCAAAAGCTAGGGAGTAACCACCACATAGTTGGGATTCTGTGTAATACTAAGTTTTATGCTTCAGACTGAATAAAACTGATACCTGCATGCAGCAACATTTCATAATTAGAGTATACAACACAGATAAAATAACGCTTGGGTCGGGGTTTGGGGGAGTGGTGGTTGGCATGGTCAACAGTGTGATGTGGGGTAGCAGTGTGGCAGCTTGATGTACCAATCTGAAATGCCAGGCTTCACCCCTGGATGGGATCTTCTCTCTTACGTACACCCGCACTATCAGTATCAAGTGTGGAGTAGGGTAAGTTGCTTCAGCCAAAAAATCAGCAGAATTGGATCTGATTGGATTGGCCCAGTTCCCAGACTGTGATCATGCCCCCACCTAGTCTCCCAGACAGTGACTGTAGAAACTCTGGGGCAGATCAGCAGATGCCTAAATTAGGCCCGTCCCATCAAGTGTATTTTTAAACAGGATCTGTTCACTCATCTTGTGAGAGCACCTCGAGTCTGCCTTGTAGAAAGAGGCAATTGAAGAGATAGAATGATAGAGTCAATGCAGCATCCCCTTTTCAAATAGGTGAGCTCTCCTAGAATCATTTATTTCTAGCAACTCGTTTCATATTACTTGGTGGCAATCGTGCAGTTCATTCCTGTAAAAGAATGTTGTCATCCTTTAATTCTGAATTCTGAATAGAAGTCCTATAGACAAAAATCCATAATGTTTTCATAAAGCAGAATTGTTATGCCACAATCCGAAATACAAAGGAAAAATATGGTTTGGCGTAACATAATTCTGCTTGTGCTGGTGAGTATCAAATCTAGAATGGCAGTATGTTTCTTGTGGTTCCCTGACCAGCTGCACCTGGCTAAAGAGAAGCTGTCAACCCTTTTTGCAGCATACTGTTTCAAGTTGAAACTCTCCGTTTAATGGTTACTCACATCTGTTAAAATTCACTAGTGTTCCTGGTGGTTTAATCTGTCTCCTTTCTTAGCAGAACTGAAATGAATGGTAACTGTGTAATTTTACCAAATCTTGTTTTGTTTTATATCCTTAATCTGCTATTATTCATCACTTCATGGGCATTAGAAACACCCCCAAGTAGTACAGCCATGCAAGGTGCAATAGTGTTTTCTGCTCACACAGAATCTTGAGTGACTAGACTGTGCTGAGGGCATTCCCAAGTTGAGGAAAAATGCAGTACGAGTTGTTTAAAGAATGTAAACAAACACTGATGCTAAAGGACCCCTTGGAAGAAAGAAGATTACTGCGGTAAGTACTTTTTTCTTATATTTTATAGTGTAAGGGTACCAAGATTGTGTAACCACAGATTGAATTACTTTACTGAATTAATTTATGGAACATTGATTGTTGAGAGCATTCCATTTTTTATACCACTGATATGACATACTCAATAAGGGTTAACCACAGAGTGATGACAAATCAATTATGTATCCATAATGTATGGGGAGTCATTATTAACTGAAATCAAGCAGATTGCAACCTTGTTATGCCATCAATGTGAGAGTATGTCATATCAATGGAAAAACAAAACTGAATGCTCACAACAATCAATGTTCTGTAAAGTAATTCAGTCAAATAATTCAATACACAATTACACAATCTTGGTAGTCTATACACTATAAAATATAATGTATGGTCTTTGGTTAACAACCACACTGAAAACATTTCTTAAGGTTGCCATGCCATCTGAAAACATCTTGAGCTGTGCTAAAATGATATCATCTCAACCTCTCGAAGTTGGCTACAGCATGGGTATTAACCAAAGACCATACATTATCCTCTATATTCTGGCAACAGTAACAACAATATTTTTGGATATTTTGCCATTACAAATGACACTAGATAAAATATATTTTTTATCTTGTCATTTTAACCCCACTCCTGTTTATATTTATGACTGTATGTATATATGTACCTTTGTTGCTTTTGGATAGGAAAGAGATATAAATAATAGATTTTTGAAATATCATTTATCAATAATTTTAGATACAGTGACCAGAGTCCCTTTACTTGTTAGAAAATGCTGAACATGAATGTACTAGAAACAAATTCTGAATTTAAATTGAAAATGTATAACTAACTTATCGCACCAAATGAATTTCTTAGTGCTGATGTCATTGTAAAATAAAAAAAAATGTTACATGAAAATGTGTCTTTGATGTCATTATATTGCACTACTTGTGCACATACTACATTTCTGAATATATAACTAGCAGCAGAATCTATGACAGTCAGCATAAAACATGACAGTCAAAATAAAACAAGATTGCTTAAGGTAATAAGGAAGAAAATACACAGCTCAGCTCAAGGTTATTCCTGCAATTATAAAAGTTATTTATATGAAATAAACACTGAGATAACAAAAAATGCCACAAAATCAATGCAAAAATTGTAACGTTTTATGGAGGCCGAGATCCCCGGCCATTATTCTAAATTTTATTGCCCCCCCCCACACTGAAGCTACTTGAACTGCCCCTGGTAAGCAACCACAATCAAGGGCTTACCAAAGATTCAGAAACCCTAAATGCATATCGTTTCATACTGCCATTCATTGAGTATGTTGCCCTTGTCTATTTTGCCTCTCTTTCAGAAGAACTGAACTGCGGTATCCAGAGCACATACCACAGTATACTGTTGGTTGGCCTGCACTCACCCTGCACACGGCCACCACTGTGAAGGCTAACAACTATCCATTTTTCCCTCTATGGAAGACAGTTTCAATGTAACAAAGCTTAGTGTCTTTCATAGTCTTGCACTGTGTCTTGCTCCATGCAGCATTATATCTCTATTTCCTCTTGCAGCTACCACCAGGGTACCTAGATTGTACTCTGTCTACTCTTTCTACACTTACATGTTCCACTCCTCTCACAGTTCAAACACCCTGTCTTAAAAAGTGACCAATCTATATTCCAATCTCCACCCTGCTATGGTCCAGTTTCCTTTCACCAAATCTTGTAATTACCACCTTAAGAGGCACCTGTCCTTAATCTCTATTTGCAGGTCCTCAGAAACCTTGACTGTCCTTCTTTACTACTCTCTATACACTTACTTAAGTATTCATACCTCCTCCCAATTCTCTGCACCATCTCCATAGTTTTCTGTGGAACCCTAAACTTAGCACGTAACTCACTCTCATTACTTGACCTGTTGTTTACTCGCTTTACTATTACTACAAGTGTAGTTATCCAATGTCTGTCTCTACCTCATTATGCTGGTGTTGTGCGCATTCAATGTCTTAGTTTTTTTACACTATTATGGCATGAACTGTCCACTTGCTACAATGGGCAATATGTGCACATACTGTTACCTCTACAATAGAGAAACTTACAGTAAGGAGCACATGGGATGGACACAGAGTTTTAGCTACTTCACTTTTTGTGTTCTTCAAAGTTTGTAATGGTGTCAGCATATCCTAAATATAAGCTCTGTTTCACAATGGCTTTTTTCCAGTACGATCAGGGTATTGATAGTGACAAGGTGTTCTTTGGCCAATCGATGGCTTTGAGTTTTTTTCCTGGGAGCACACCTATTATTAGAAGAAAACAATTCTCGAGCATTCATAGCTGTGTAAAGAGTTTGACAAGGTCTGAACCTGCATTTATAATGCATGTTACTAAACCTGTGGGTTTGTCACACGTGTGCAAACAAAATAAAGCATGTAGTTAAGTTACAAGCGTTGTCCCCACCACCCCATAAATCACCCATAATCCAAAACATGGCAAGAGAACACTGCATAATCAATAAAGCAGGAGACTGGTTTCCATCCAACACACACATTAGGTGGTGGCTACCGCAACTACTAAATTAATAAAATAATTGGGTGCTTTTTCTTGGCAGATGTGGGGTTCACCTTGTTGTGTTGGTCAACCTAGATCACAATTCATCTGTATGCTGTGAATAAGAAACACTCAGATAACTAAAAACAAGCAAAATATTGGAGTTATTTGTAGACATTTGCATGCTACACAGTGGGGGGCTTTATCCTGAACTATGTGCTTTTGTTTGGTCACAGTCTAGGTGTCTCTCAAAGATTTTTGTAAGGTGCATTTTAAATGTATTGGCATGTCTTTCCAAACACTTTATATCCATCTCTGAATGGATAAAAACACTTGGTATATGCAGTGCAAAGTAAGGGAAACAATATTGGTGCAGGTACTCCATCATACTGTAGAGAAAGAAACAGTTTCGGACATCGATTATATGCTACAGCTTTAGATACTGCTTACAGGATAATTAAATTCCAGATCCAAGTTCTACATTTACATACCATTTGAGGTGCCACACTTATAGTGAATCTGGTGTGTCTTAAAATGGGACCAGTTGTCAGTTTCCACTTAGCATGCAATTTTTGTCTGTCTGATGCTTACAACAACCACTTGGACATGCAAACACTTTGTTACAGTATATATTTTTGCCTGGACATGTGCGTGTGACATTTTAAAAAAAAATGGCATAGGTCATTCACTGGCTCTAATGAGACATTGGTTATATTTTTTGTACAATGTATAAGATAGCAACAAATAATTAACTGGTTGTTGCAACAATGTTGCTTTAACATGACACAATAGTTTCATAGATTATTTGCCCATTGTTTATTGTGTGCACTTTGATTGACTTATGGTCATTCTTTCTTACAGGCAAGATGGCATGGTGTGGGTAATCATGTCACTAACATTCACTAATGGGCAGTGGGAACAATGCATGAAGCAGGACATTGTGAGCATTCCATAGAGGAGATTCCACAGCAGAAGGAGTGGCTAATTCCAAATTCAACTCCACATAGAGAATTACTTAAGGTTTTGGTTAGCAAGTGATTCTTGGCTTCAATTAATTACTACCTCAGATACAGGTGCGCATGCGGACAGTAATCATTCCACAAATCAAAAGTTGCACTTCTGACATTCATAAATGCTGTCATGGCTTGTGCTACACTGTTGATATGCAAATAATTGAACTCTTTGCATTTGTGTCTTAAAGGAGCACGGCAGAACTGGAGCAGTTTCAGCAGCATATACTCATGTATGCTGCACAGAGATATGCCTACACTTTTCCAGTGTTCAGAGCCCATAATTACCTTGCAGCATTAGACAACAATCATCATCCAGGAAGAACTAACTTGTAAAATCAAAAAGGGGTAAATATGTAAGTTCTGGAATGTATTTGTGTCACAGATCAAAGTTCATGTGTAGCTTGACATAGATTGGTGTAAACCATATCTCTTCCGTCACCATCTAACATCCACTCTAGTAAATCTATTACTGATTGCTATTGCCATTGTGATAGACTCTGAGAGCTTCTGCTGCAGAGTGAGGCCATGTCTTTGGGTCACTGTTGCAGTTCGAGTGCATTCATTTCTTTATGCCTACACTTGTTTCAGTGCCATCAGAAAGTGTTATGTCCATAGCTTTGTTACAACACAGTTTAGTCTTTATAAAATAGCTGTTTAGTATAATTTTGGCTCATAGTAGATTTGCTGAAAAATACTAACTCCCCATCATCTTACTCACAGTTACAGGTGTCTATACAACAAGAAAAGTGCATGCTGGACAGTGATTGCAAAAAAGACATCAAAGGATTATGCATATATACCTGCTATCATGCAGCAAATACTCCTGATACGGATTCGGGCAGCTGCTTGTGTGATGTCATGCACTATACTGGCCAAAGATGACCCACGACATATTAAGTCCACCTTTGCCGCAGCTGACTCTCTGGATACAAAGGACATTGTTGCTCAACTAACTTCACAATTTTCCCAATAATAACAAGCATTTGTCAATGCCGAATGTTGTCTCGCTGGCATTGGCATTGGTAGTGCCGGAGTTAGAGATGCATAATAGGAATGGCAGTGAAGTATTGAAGAGATGCCAACCCCACCTCCACACTGTAGAGACCAACAGGCATTGGGGTGTACCTTTGGGTCATCAGCTATAATGCTCATGCCATTGTACCTCGCCCTACCCTGTAGACACTGACAAGTCTCATGGTGTGCTTTGGGCATTGTGCTTACCCCATTCCATAAGGAAATATGCTGAGGTGGGTGCAGTGTAGGAGAATGGGGTGAACTTTGTGGCCAAACAGTGCAAGGCACACCACGATGCCTGTCACTGGCTACAGGGTGGGGGTGGGGGTGGGATGGCTTAAGCATTACAGCAGATGATCCCAAGTCACACCCCTGATGCCTGTCAGTCTCTACAGGGTGGGGTGCTACAGCTGGAAACTCTTACACCATAGGTGTGCATTGGTATCTTCAGTCCAAATTTTCAACATGGGCTGTTTGTGAGCCCACCTCATGAAAAGCGACACTATCAGTTTGTTAGCTGAAAGGTGGTTTTGGACAGTGGCTATGCCATTTGGTGACACAGGTATGAAAACACATTTTGGGCAGTATGTGGAAAATGACAACTGTATTGTTCATGAGGAGATGTAAAAAAATGGCAACGTTGAAAATCTAGAGTGAAAATATGAAAAATTGGTGAAGTTATGGGCATGCATAGAAACTGTGCAACACACGTCCGTAACCCAATTATTTTTGGGATTTTTTTTTAACCACATGTTTAATGAAGGCATTTGGGGACCTCCCCTTATGAACAGTGGCACTGTGATTTTGTTAATTTGTCCAAAACGTTGATTTCGCACAGTGACCATGCCATTGCGCGCCACAGGTACGAAAACACATTTAGGGCAGGATGTGAAAAATGACAGCTGTACTGTTCATAAGGAGATGTGAAAAAAATGCCAGTGTTTAAAATCTGGCATGAAAATATTGCAAATTTGCCAAGTTACAAGGGTGCATGGAAACTGCACAATGCACACTTGTAAAATAGTCATTTTATGGAATTTTGTCACCAAATTTTCAACATAGGCATTTTAGGACTTCTGCTCATGAACAGTGTCACCGTTATTTCCTCAAACTGTCCCAAAAAGTGATTTCACACAGCGACTGAGCTATTTTGTGCCGGACATGCAAAAAACACATTTTGGCCAGGATATGTAAAATGACAACTGTACTGTTCATAAGGAGGTATTGAAAAATGCCAATGTTGAAAATCTGGAATGAAAATATTATAAATTCACAAAGTTATGAGCATGTATGGAAACTACGCAATGCCCACTCATAAAACAGCAATTTTTTGAAATTTTCCCTCCAAATTTGCAGCATCGGCTTTTTGAGAGCCCCCTCATGATCAGTGGCACTGTCATTTTCTTACTCAGTCCCGAAAGGTGATTCCGCGCAGTGACAGTGAAATCACCTTTTTGGGACTGAATAACACCATGACAGTGCCTGCATTGATGAGAAGGGGTCCCAAAAACCCCATGTTGAAAATTTGGTGCCAAAATTCCCCAAAATGGCTGAGTAATGCGCCAAAGTTGGAAAAACCCAATTTATGCTATTATAAAGCTTACCGGCATTTCTTCAGTTCGCAGTCGGCATTGAAGAGTGCAGACGTGTTCCCGGTTCACCTAAGATCATCGTGCCAGACTCTGGAGGTAAGTATGGGGCGAGGAGGGTGTAGGGAGGCAGGGTGCGCAGAGGGGTGGTGCGGGTTGTGGGAGAGCAGGATACCCACGAGGACTGTTTTCTTTTACAGGTTTAAAAAAAAAAAACATTGCAGGATGGTTTTCTTTGCTGGGGATTTGGCACATGGGGTGGGTTCCCAGTGTGCCACCTAAGGTTTTTGGGGAGGGTGCTGTAGCAGACTGGGGATTGGGTACCCCCATCGGTACGAACCAAAGGGGGGGACATGAGCTGAGGGGGATTGGGCACCCTCCTCAGCACTCAACAAAAGTGGAGAGGGGGACATTATGCTGACAGGGAGTGGGCTCCTCTATTGGCAAAATAAATGGGGATGGGGATAAACACCAAAGGGGATTGGGCCCCCCGTCGGCAAAGAAAAACTGTTGGGGGGTGCATGATGCTGTGGGGGATTGGGCACCTCCTTGGCATACATTTTAAATGGTATGGGGGGTCATTATGCTGACTGGGAGTGGGCTCCCCTGTCAGCATTGTGACAGGAGGTGGCAGCAGTCACTGCCGCCATGTTGCCTGCACATCGGAGGGCGTGTTGTAGTCCTGCTGCATGAGAGCTTCACTCTCATTTCAGCAGACCTTTTCTTAGATCGTTTGGCCACATTAGGGATGCATGATGTTAGCGTCTGCTGCTGGCTTATTGGGGAATGAGGGATGCACCTACTGATGCATGCCCTGCATTCACCTGATAGTGACCGCGCCTCCAAATCTGCTATTACTGCAAGATGTTGGCTGGCATGCAAGCGCGAGCCAGCATAAAAGGGACACCATTTCATTGTGTTTTGCAATAAACTTTGACACGTGCCATGTGTTTTGACTTTGTGCAGCTGATTATGCCAATCAGTGGACAATTCTAACAACCACTAGTCATAGCATACCATGATACTATGATCCTGGACTGAACGGCCACAATATTATAATATAGACTGCTGAGGGGCATAGTTTTGGCAGTCACAGTCTTCCTATCATGTCACGAGAGACATTAATAACTTGTCTACATGTGTGTCATTGATATTTAATAATGTACATAATACTATGTGAGGAGGAGGACCCTGTAAAATTAATAACTTGTCTACATATGTGTCATTGATATTTAATAATGTACATAATATGTGAGGAGGAGGACCCTGCAAAAGCATCCATACTAAATAGATACTTTTGCTCAGTCTTTACTAAAGAAAAGGTAGGGCAAGGCCCACAGCTCAGCACCATGGAGACAGGGGGGAGTCGGAGGTGAGCACTACTCCCTTCACAAAAGAAAGGGTCCTACAAGAGCTTGCTAAGCTCAGGGAGGACAAGGCAATGGGACCTGATGGCATACATCCCAGGGTACTTAAGGAGCTAATGGTGGAATTAGCAGAGCTATTAGCAGAACTGTTTAGTGAGTCTCTGAGCACAGGAGAGGTCCCAGAAGACTGGAAAAGGGCTCATGTGATCCCGCTCCACAAGAGTGGAAGCATGGAGAAGGCAGGGAACTACAGACCAGACAGTCTTACCTCAGTAGTAGGCAAGATTATGGAGGGGATCCTTAAGGAAATGATAGTGCAACACCTGGAATCCAAAGGGGCAAATGATCCAAGACAGCATGGGTTTACAAAAGGAAGGTTCTGTCAAACTAAACTCATACATTTCTTTGACTAGGTAACCAGAGTGGTAAACCAAGGGGGAGCAGTTGATGTTGCCTACCTTGACTTCAGCAAAGCTTTCGACACTGCTTCACATAGAAGATTGATAAATAAGCTGGGTAGGCTCAGGGTGGGTCAGAAGTTGGTCAACTGGGTGGCAAACTGGCTGACAGGCAGAAAACAGAGAGCGGTGGTAAATGGTATACAGTCAGAAGAGATGCAAGTCACAAGTGGGGTACCTCAGGGATCAGTCCTAGGGCCAGTCCTCTTCAATATCTTCATTAGTGACATTACAGATGGACTAAAGGGTAAGGCTTGTCTGTTTGCAGATGACACCAAGATCTGCAAAAGAGTAGATGATCCAGATGGGGTGGGCAGAATGAGAAGAGATCTGGATAATCTAGCAAAGTGGTCAGAAGAGTGGCAACTGGGCTTTAATGCAAAGAAGTGCAAGATCATGCACATAGGGAAGAGAAACCCTGAAGCCACCTATAGGCTGGGAGGGGAGTTGCTGGCAGTCACAAAGGAAGAAAGAGACTTGGGCATCATCATCACTGATGACCTGAAATCATCCAAGCAGACCTCTAAAGCAGTAGGTAAGGCTAGGGGGAAGTTAGGGTGTATTAGTAGGGGTATCACAAGTCATAAGAGGGAGCTAATAATCCCTCTTTACAAGACACTGGTTAGGCCCCATCTGGAGTACTGTGTGCAGTGCTGGAGGCCACACCTTCACAACAGCATTAACCAAATTGATGCAGTCCAGAGAAGGGCAACTGAAATGGTGCAGGGACTGTATCAGAAGACATATGAGGACAGATTAACAGAGCTCAATATGTATACCCTTGGGCAAAGGAGGGAGAGAGGTGATATGATCAAACCATTCAAACACCTTAAGGGCGTTAACAAGGTGAAAGAGTCTAACATGTTTAAATACAAGAAAAATAGCAGGACAAGAGGACACAGCATGAGACTACAGGGAGGCCAATTAAGGGGGAATGTGAGGAAATTCTTTTTCACAGAAAGGGTGGTGGTTGCATGGAACAGCCTACCTCAGAAAGTGGTGGCTATGAATACAGTGCAGGGCTTCAGACAGGCATGGGACAGGCATAAGGAAGCAATACAGATGAGTATGAATAGATAGGCCACTGACAGAGCAAAGGCCAATGGCACATTAATAAGGTAGAAAAAGAAATGGGCAGACTGGATGGGCCTTGCGGTCCTTATCTGCCGTCATCTTCTATGTTTCTATCAGCATGCATTATGGGATAGATTGCACTCTGCTTGTTTTGGCTCCATTCTGCCAGCCTTACATCGACTCTCTAAAATACATTCATACCACACAGCTTGAGGTCAAACAATCATGGACTCACGTAATGGACATAATAATTGACTGTTACATTACCATCAATGTCACTTTTTTAATATTTTGGTTCACTCAGCTGCACTCATACCAAGCCAAATGTGCCTCACCTATGTGAACTTATGTCATGACATGAATGTGAATCAGTGAATGTCAATTAAGAACAAAGTGCCTCTCTTTTGACACAATGCAAAAAATATTAAGTCTTGGTATTATGCACATTGCTCATTTGCCAGGTATTGAGGACACGGCAATGTGTAGGTGGTCAGTAGTAGCAGCGCAAATGTGAGTGGGACACCACAAATTGCCATATACCATATTTGCCAAGTGTGTGGCACCATTAAATCTGTGATGAGCAGGATGATGCAGGGCTCAGTGCTGGGCCAGGTGCTGTTCTGATTATTTATCACTGACATTGTGCAGCTGGTGGTGAGCAGGATTAGCCTGTTCACCGATGACACCAAAATGCGTGCAGTAGTAGACGATGAAGAGGGAAGGTGCAACTACAGAGGTAGAGGACACAGTTGGAGGAATGGTCAGGTAAGTGACAGATGGCATTCAATGCAAAAAAAATGCAAGGTGTTGCACTTTGGTGCAAGGAACCCAAGGGGAGAATATAGGGTAGGGGGATCAAGCTGGGTAGCACCAAGGAGGAAAAGGACCTGGAGGGCAGTGGAGAAAGCAAATAGGATGCTAGTGGGCATAGCATGCGGATTCACGTCCAGGCACAGGAAGGTGATTTTTCCCACTCTACAGGGCTATGGTTAGGCATCACTTGGAGTACTGTGTGCAGTTCTGGATGCGTACCTGAGCGGAACATTAGCTGCAAGAAGTAGTGCAGTGAAAGTGCTGAGGAAGATTCAGGAGATGGAGTTAATGGATTATGAGATGAGGCTAAAGGAATTTAATATGTGAGCACTGGAAGAGAGGCAGGAGAGGGGGACATGACTGAGATGTTCAAGTGCCTGAAGAGTGTCAACAAATGGGGGCATCGTAGGCGTTGAAACTAAGTAGCCAGGTGGAGACTCAGGGCATGGGCTAAGAATACAGGGGGAGAGATTCAGGAGGGAGATGAGGAGGCATTACTTCACAGAGAGAGTAGCTGTGAGGTGGAACGCACTACCAGAAGGGGTGATAGCATGCAAAACTGTGGCTGGCTTTAAGAACACTTGGGACAGAGTAGAAGGGTGGGTAAGGCAGGGCAGAAAAGACAATAATTGGAGGTGAGGATGGGTTGGGGGGAGTGGAAAATGCCTGCTAGGGAGCTAGCTGCATAAGCAGGCAGACTTTAATAGACCAGTAGGTCTGTTCTGCTTGACCACCTTATATTGTTCGTTTGTTCTTAATAGCTATTGACTCCACAACGAAAGCTAAAGAAAAAAAAATAATTCGGTACAAGTATACTGTCAATCTCTGAATATTCTATATAATTCTTCTCCAAATAATTTATTACTAAGGAACGGTGTATGAAACTGTGACAGTTGTCCCTTACAGTTGTGTTTGAAGTCATCAGCCTTTGTTCATTACTCCCTACTTCCAGACATAATCCTCTGTTGTGACATCATGGTCTGTTGCCACAGTAGTAATTTTGAAGGCACAAATACAGCATTATGATTTCAGAGAGAGACAGAAAAAAAATTGATTATAGGGATGCAGATGTTGCACAACTCATGTCCGTATACAAATGATCAGTTAAATATAATGATTAGATGAGACGGTGAATTATTGGATGGTACAAGCTAGGCAGTGTCCAGATATAATGTTTGGTCAAAGTACACCTGAACGTGTCATCAGCTCTGTAAGTGTACAATTTCTGCATCTGTTTTGTGTTATTCTACTTTTCTTGGTCAATTAAAACATGGCTTCACATTAATTTTGTTTTACTACTGTGAATGTCTTTTTTGTGAGACCCAAGGCTGTCTGGTTATATAACATTAAACATAAAAATATCCATATTTAAGATTTCAAAGCTGGGTGTAATACAACACACTAACTCCTCAGCAGTAAGGTCAATAATTGTCTAGTTATACATGCATCATTCAGTTGTCTTCTTACACACTCGTGGTACCTTTCCATCCATGGCTGGACTATCTACCACAGAACTAGATTGAGATTGATGCTGAGCACACAAGGACACCGCTTGGCATAAAATACATAAATGCTCTGTCTGGCATGGAGGATAATATGGGTCCCAAATAGTGTGTGCATAGACGCTGCTGGAGTGTTGTGTGCACATTAATAGTGATTACTGTCACAACACCACTTGCCATTACAAACGTGAGAACATACACATTTGCCAGCCAAGACCTGCTGCTTGTTCTATAATGTCTGCTCTAGGAATCAACATTTGCCACCCATACCACTAGCCAGCACTCCTCCAACTGCTTATCTTGCCTTTTGGTGTACTATTCATTATCAGTTTGAAGCTGTCATGCCAATGCACATTGTTGATGCCATGTGGAACTTGATTGTGGCGATCATGACCTCCCTCTCAACACTATTTCCAGCGACTGCTTCACTACTAATGGTACTACCACCTGTGCGCACTCCAGTTCCCTCTTCTCCACCTCAAAGCTTTACCTTTCCAACCCTTGCTATATCCTCCTAACCTCCCCCACCGCACCACCTCCCCCTACCTACTACCCGCACCCACCACTCTTTTTATTCCTACTGACAAGGCATTCTTGCTGCTTACCCCTCTTCTCTCCTCTCATCCCCCACTCCTTTCTTCTACACTACTAAAGTTATTAATTTTAAATAATTAAGTATGTACTTTACTTTTTTTTAAACCTGATCTTTGTATTACCACCTTTGAATGTTTGCTCACCCCTCCTCACTGATGTGGAACCTTTGTATATGAGGGCCTTGTGCTCAAATGTATTGCAATCCGATATTGAATATATAAATAAATAAAATAAACAATAATCTACAAAGAGTACATATTGTGGTTCTTTAATCACTACTCATATGTTTACTTTTGCTAGCCTGGTGACATCTTGTTTTCCCTCCCTTGGATGGCTAACACTGGGTCAATGCACTTTTATGTTGTTGCCTACAGAATTGCACATAGTGCTCTAGCTGCAACCCAGTAGGGTTATAAGCAATGGCATCAATACCTCCTCCATCAGCTAGTAATACCTCATCCAGTGCTCAGCAAAAGCTGCACACCCTCTATCTGACCTTTGAACTGTGATTTTCCACCTTGTGTTTTGCTCTAATTAATACCCTGATGTCCAAGCGTTCCTTTTTAGTACACACCACCATACACTCCTCTACCGGTATCTATCAACAGTGTTCCTTAATCCTAGATTCATTATTTGGAACTTCAATTATGTTGACATCTGCTGTGGCATTGATGTCGACCTTGTCAGACTTGGCAATGGAATAATCCCTGAGATACCCTATTTTGCATGCAGCACACCTCAGTTTTGAAGCCATTTTTAATAAACCTTTTTCTCATAAGGTACACCATTTTAAAACTAGTTTGACACTAGCAGACCCATGAAAAGACTCATGGGCGTCATTTAAATGGTTGCTTGGGGTTGCAGTTTGGACCTTTATGATTTCCTTGTAACCCTAATAAATCCCTGATACACCTTAAAATCACTAATAGAAGGTTCTCCTAGGATTGGACAAGTGATACTTTTAAGTTGGGTGAGGGAGGGTTCTAAACTACTCTTGATTGGTTATGATGCGGATACCACATAATTAATTAAATGTGTCAGCATGTCTATAGAAGCTCAATGCCTTTGGTGACATGGCCAGCTTGCACTGAACATAAGTTGCCATGGATAGGCACCAAAATAGGAAGCTAGGTGTCTCGGTATTCTTTCATTCAGCATTGCATTGATGATCTTTATGGCCACCGAGTAGAGGGATGCCCAGCCTACAGTGCCCAGTACACCTGATACCACTGCTATCTAGCTAGATTGAAAACATGTGCCCACAGCACATCCTCTTGAGACAGTGCCCTGCTGAGTGACTTGGTGAGCATGTCTGTCCAAGGTGCTGCTACTGCCATTTGCAGTGTCCATAATATTATCCAGTCTATGCCATGTAAAACAGTGTCCAATTTTAGTGTTTCTAAAATACACTGATAACCTGCCAGCTAACCTGGGAAACAAGTCATCTGCTTTGGTCTAGTAAAGATTAAAATTAATTACGGTAATACATTGCATGCAGTCATGATGTGGTACTCACACATTGAGCTTGGTCCAACAACATGACCATTTTCCAATTGCACTAATATTTAAGGAACTCTCACTGCAGTTTATCGACTTACCCAGCGCACTACTTAGTGATCCTCAGCTTATGATGAGCATTCCTTGGTTCTAAAATGTGCTTCTACCTTCCCACTACTGTGTATCCCATGGCTTCACATCATGACCACTTGCATGGATCGAACAAAGAGATTCATTGTGTTGGTGATGTGCTAGGCTTTGCTACTGTTCTAATGTAACAATGTCACTATCCTACATACTACGAGGTGTAACCATTCTCAGTCTGTGCAACTATATGTTGTTGGCTGTGTCCTTGCAACTCCATTTCGATATATACATCTTGATAACTTGACTTAATGCAAATTCCCTATGATCTGCATTGCCTATGTCCTTAGTTAAATTGAAGTTGGAACAGTAAAGATGACATCATCAGTTCAGCTGTTTTATTCAATGCAGAAGCTCTCATTCAATCACATTGGTCTACTGTCACTCAAAGGTGATCTCAATATCAACTTTTGTTTAACATGCCATGCACTCCCATGTACTGAATCATACTGCAGACTTATTGACACCAGGTACTGCTTTTCAAAGGTATCAAAACTAAAATTGGCAATATAAAACTAAGAAACTTTTTATGCAATTGTGCGCTAGGAGTACTGAAAATGAGACAACACATAATAAGTATGAGCATACATGTTACGACAGTCTATCAGTCCTGTATCCGATATATTGATCAGATGGATCCAGGTAGGTGTCACGAATCCACCACACACAGCATCTTGGAATAGGTGTTTGTACATGGCTCCCAGGTAGACCAAGTCTCCACAGAATAAACTGCCGATACGCACTGTGTCTGTGTGACCTATTGTGATCTGCATCAGGTGGGAAGGCAAATATATATTCTCGCTATGATGATGCAAGTGCCAATAGGCCTGGATCTAGGACAAGATTATCCATCTCCTACAATAGAAAGAGAGGAAACAAGTTCACATGAATACCTGATTTAAAAAAAAAATATGATAGTAATTAATGATACCACATCAAGGCAGTGTATATATGTTCACGGCCGAGTGTACAGACAAGTGTTATCATACATTTGTTGAAATGACCTCCATGTCAGATACAGTGGTACCATTTGTATTACATGAAATATCATGCTTCTATACATGCAGAGTCACACACTAGCACCATGGTGCGATGCCAGTGCCACACATGTATGGATGCATAACAAGATAAGTAGACACACAGCAAATTGTGACTTTGAAAGTTGTCAGAGTGGTCATCAGCATATATTGATTGCAGCTACTTGATGAAAGGAGTGGTGCTGGTTGCTGTTTGTACACAGCATCTGGAAAATGTAACTTATTCTACAAAGTCAAAACCTATGCAAAAACTTGAACACCAAAGCATGCCTGGCATAGAAGAAACATAGAAACATAGACTTTGATGGCAGATAAGGACCACTTGGCCCATCTAGTCTGCCCATTTCCTTACCTACAGGATAGGCCGCAGATCCTAGTTAACCAACAGCCTATTTCTTCCTACCCCCACAAGAATTGCCTTATGTCTGTCCCATGCATTCTTGAATTCTCCCACAGTTTTAGACCCCACAACCTCCTCAGGAAGGCTGTTCCATGCATCCACTACCCTCTCTGTGAAATAATACTTCCTCACATTGCCCCTGAACCGCCCACCCTCTATCTTTAAATTGTGTCCCCTTGTTCTTGCACATCTCTTTTTCTGAAAGATGCTACCCTCTTGGACTTTGTTGATTCCACTGAGGTACTTAAAAGTTTCTATCATGTCCCCCCTCCCTTCTTTCCTCAAGGGTATACATATTAAGCTCCTTTAGTCTCTCCTCATACGGCTTCTCTTGCAGACCCTGCACCATTTTAGTTGCCCTCCTCTGGACTGCCTCTATCCTGTCTATGTCCTTGCAGAGATGGGGTCTCCAGAACTGGACACAGTAATCCAGATGGGGTCTCACCAACTGTCTGTACAGACGGATAACAACTTCCTGTTTTCTGCTGCTGATGCCTCTCCCTATGCATCCCAATATACCCCCAGCCCTCCCTACTGCCTTCTCACATTGCTTGCTAATCTTAAGGTCATCTGACATGATTATCCCCAGGTCCCTTTCCTTTTTTGTTGTTGTTACTACCTCCCTTCCCATTGTGTATTCTTCCCCTGGGTCTTGTTTCCCAGGTGCATTATTTTACACTTCTTTGCATTGAATCCTAGCTGCCATACTTCTGACCATTCCTCCAACCTTGCCAAGTCCCTTCTCATCCTTTCCACACCTCCTTGTGTATCAACCCTGTTGCAGATCTTTGTGTCATCTGCAAAGAGGCATACTTCTCCTTCCAGTCCCTCTGCAGTCTCACTTATGAAGTCATTAAAAAGGACTGGACCCAATACTGAACCCTGCGGTACCCCACTAGTAATCCCTCTTTCTTCAGAGTGGACTCCATTTACAATTACCTTCTGTGTCCTGTTGTCCAACCAATGTTTTACCCAGGCTACCACCCTGGGACCCACTCCCAGGCTGGTTACTTTGACTATTAATCTTTTGTGTGGGACTGTGTCAAATGCCTTGCTAAAGTCTAGGTAGGCCATGTCCACAGCCCCTCCCTGGTCTACTACTTTGGTCACCCAGTCAAAGAAATCTATTAGATTCGTCTGACATGACCTTCCCGCTGTGAACCCATGCTGCCTTGGGTCCTGTGCCCCACTGGCCTCTAGGTACTCAACTATTCTTTCCTTCAGAAGTGACTCCATCACTTTCCCTAGCACAGTTTCTGTTACAACACTATGCTTGTCCACCACTCAATATCTGCAGTACCACAAACTCACAGCACCAACTCCTGAACTCCATCAAAGCCTTGCATTGAAACAACGCAGGGCATAGGTAATTTGTGGCCTGCAAACAACATTTTTAAAAACTAAATACAGGATGATGTTGAACACTAGCTATTAGTGGGAACATGTCCAGCATTGACTTGATGGGGCATGTGTTTTCAAAGGCTCTTTACCCACACAACCAACAGATCTTAGATCTATTCCACCAATACACATTGTTTTCACACAACAACAGAGGGGCATGGTAAATGACTATACATATAATCACAGATGGACTGTAGAGGACAGCAACTTATGTGTTGCAACCAAATAACTTGATCTCTCAGCAGAAATCAGTATGATCCTGCTGGGACAGATCCAGATCAACTACAGGAGGGGGGTGGTGATAGCAGTGGACTTCAACCTGCCATTAGTGGATTGTGGTAACCCTGCCACCAAGTGTAGAATGGAACAGGTAATGATGGCTGCCTACCATGATAACATCCTGACCCAGATGGTCAGCTCTCCACCTAGTGAAGGGAACACCTTTGACCTCATGCTGAAAAATGGGAACTTGTTGAGGGATCTGCTGACTGAAGAGCCACTGCCATAGAGTGACCACTGAACAGTCCAGTTCCAGTTGCTGATGGTTAACAAGGGGGTGGGGTTGTGCACAAAGGGGCTGGACTTTAGCGATGCTGACTTCAATCAGATGGGTTAATTTGTAGAAGTTTGCCTGGCCAGAAGTCAGCCAAATATCTACATAAATCAGAGATGAGAGCTCATCAATCGTACAATGGTAGAAGCAAACAAATCCTTTGGAACATTCAAGAGTAAATAGACTGGGGTGAAGAAACTGAGCAGGAGAAGCAAGGGAATCATAGAAAGGGTGACGAAGATAATCACAGGCTATACATCATACAAGGAAACTGTGACGCGGTGGTGTAGTACAGGGATAGTAACTGAAGGAAGCAACAGCAACAACCAGGGAAATAAGCCCTGACCCGGTGTCCAGAAAACTATGGCTGGCACAGGGCAATAAAATCATGGCAGATACGAACATATGAAATTACTAACAGAAACAGGCCTCACGGTCTATCGAGTTTGCTCGAGTGTGCAGGTAGCCCTCACCACACAGCTGCACCTCCAACCCCTGTTCCCAGTATCCCTCCCTTACCCTGTGCCTAACCTCCTGAAACTGACCACCATATTACAGGACACTATCATAGAAACATAGAAACATAGAATTTGACGGCAGATAAGTGACCACTTGGCCCGCCCAGTCTGCCCATTTCCTCACTCTACTGGATAAGCTGCCGATCCTAGTTAACCAGCAGCCTACTTCTTCCTACCCCCACCCCCCAGAATTGCCTTATGACTATCCCATGCATGCTTGAATTCCACCACTGATTTTGACTCCACAACCTCCTCTGGAAAGCCGTTCCATGCATCCACAACCCTCTCTGTGAAGAAATACTTCCTTAAATTACCTCTGAGCCGCCCCTCCTCTATCTTCAAATTGTGCCCTCTTGTTCTTGCACACCTCTTTTTTTGAAAGATGCTACCCTCTTGGACTTTGTTGATTCCCTTGAGGTACTTGAAAGTTTCTATCATGTCCCCCCTCTCCCTCCTTTCCTCGAGGCTATACATATTAAGCTCCTTAAGTCTCTCTTCATATGACTTCCGGTGCAGACCCTGCACCATTTTAGTTGCCCTCCTCTGGACAGCTTCCATCCTGTCTATGTCTTTTGGAGATTGGGTCTCTAGAACTGCACACAGTACTCCAGATGGGGTCTCACCAGCTGTCTGTACAGAGGGATAATAACTTCCTGTTTTCTACTGGTGATGCCTCTCCCTATGCATCCCAGTATCCCCCCAGCCCTCCTTACTGCCCTCTCACATTGCTTGCCCATCTTTAGGTCATCTGATATGACTACCCCCAGGTCCCTTTCCATTCTTGTTGTTGTTTTTATCTCACCCCCCATTGTGTACTCTTCCCCTGGGTTTTTGTTTCCCAGGTGCATTACCTTGCACTTCTTAGCATTGAATCTAAGCTGCCATACATTTGACCATTCCTCTTGCCAAGTCCTTCTCATCCTTTCCACCCCACCCTGTGCATCAACTCTGTTGCAGATCTTAGTGTCATCTGCAAAGAGGCATCCTTTTCCTTCCAGTCCTTCTGCAATGTCGCTTATAAAGACATTGAAGAGGATCGGTCCTAATACTGAACCCTGCGGTACCCCACTAGTAACCCTCCTTTCTTCTGAGTGGACTCCATTTCTGGAAAGGTGTTCCACTTGTCCACCACTCTTTGAGGAAAAATGTTTCCTCATTTTCCCCTCTTTAATCTTCACCCCTCCAATCTTAGTCCATGCCCTCTTATGTTCCTCCCCTTTGTCCTCTGAAAAAATTGAATGTGGCGGTCTTCTTTATGCCATTCAGATACTTACAGGTCTCTATCATATCACCCCTATCCCCTCCTCTCCTCCTGTAAATTCATATTCAACTCTCCCATCCTGTCATTGTATGGCTTGCACTACAAGCCCTGGATAATCTTTGTGACTCTTTGCTGTGACCCTCCAACAATCTGATATACTTCTTCAGGAATGGGCACCAGTACTGCATGCAGTACTTCCAGTGTGACATGACCAATTACCTATACAAGGGAAGGATACTCCCATCCTTCTGGAGGAATAGTGCTTTTGCAATACACCCAAACATTTAGTTGGCTTTTGCTGCCTCCTTCCAGCACTGAACAGTTGTTCATACTCCCTGTAATGATCACTCATAGGTCCTTCTTCTCTGTGGAGCTCCCCAAATGTACCCCATTCAATTTATAATCCCTCTCCTGTTTCCTGTTCCAAAGTACATAACCTTGTACCTCTTAGTGTTGAACCACAATTAACATGTTTCTGCACACTCCTGCAGTTTAGTCTGGTCCTTCTGCAACACCTTCCACCCCTCCATGTCAGCCATAGCTCACATCTTGATATCATCTTCAACATGCATTTCTTGTTCCAGATGTGAGATATCTGCTATAAAATTCCCAAACAGCACCTGTCCCAGTACTGATCCCTGTGGTACCCCATTCATCACTGCTGTCAGTGGTGAGAGGTCCACCACCACCACCACCACCCTTTGATGCTGTCCTTTTACCCAGTTTGTGATCCATTTCACCATTTTTGGTCGAGCCCACACATATTCCTGTTTCACCTCCCCCCCAAATCTACCATGCGGCAATGAACAAAAGGCCTTGCTGCAGTCCAAATGCAGGACATCCACTGCATGGCCCTTATCCTGCACCCGCATCACTCAATCGTAGTACCCTACAATGTTTGGCTGGCAGAATCAGCCCACCATAAGTCAGTGAAGTTGACCATACTGGTGACTGTTTTCCTCTAATAATTGCACTAGCCACACTTTTACGGTCTGCATGAGCTTGCATACGATCAATGTGAGGCTCACTGTCCCATAGTTTCCTGGTTCATCCTTTGTGCCACTTAAATACAAGGGCACCACATGGACCATTTTCCAGTCCTGTGGCACACATCTGTGTTGTATACAGGTAGCACATGATAACATACTGAAAGGGGCTACGATTCTGACATTGTGCAGATCGCTGTTGAATCCCGACCTAGAGTGCTACATGCATGACTGGCACTGGTGCAAAAGTTGAACATTAGATTACTTGATGTGACACAATGCAGAGCAACAAAGTGTATCCATGGTTGGTGGAGATACCATATTAAGGCAGACCTACAGAGTTGAACATGTACTTACTGGAGAAGAGGAGGTACAGGGTGGATATGATCAAGACAAAAAGTACATATGGGGATTAAACAGGACATTCACAATTGACTGTTCAAGAGGATGATGGTGAAGGACACTCATGGTCATGAGGTGAGATTGAAGGGTGAAAGGTTTAGAAAGGGAATGAGAAGAACTTTTGCATTTCTGTCCAATACACATACCTAACTTGAGCTGTAGTGTTTTTCTGGTTATCACAAAATGGACATAACAAACAATGTATTCATGAAACAAGGTTACGTTATGTGGACATACATGGACAATGTACAAGTCCATTTACAAAAATGAGCAATGCACCTGCATTGACTATACAATGTCTGTAATGGGATATCAACATAATCCAATCACTGCCTCACATACTGTCAATGTCAACATAAGACTGAACATGTTGACCTAGCATGTTGCACGTCTGTGATGAGATTGAATAGTCACAATGATATTTACATACCTGGACAGTGGATAGATAACACTCATGATGATAGCCACAGCACAGTTTATTGACTGCAGAGGGCACTCTCTGCACTTGAAACACACACACACACCATTCTGACCAACTTCCAAATAGTTGTATAGGGGTCTGGGATTGGTCTGGCTGCCTCATAGAGAGAATGTTAAACACCATGCCTGGATTATGAAGTGTACATTTCTGACACAGGTCACATAGTCCATCCATTTGCAAGGTGTCGGTGTGTGCCTTTTGAAAGAGAAAAGGAATGCATGAATCTAAAATAAGCATTACGCTAGTTATAGGCATGCAACATTTTCAGGCAGCATACAATGTTGCCTTTCTCTGTCTTTTTCTGGATTGTGCGACAAATGTGGATGCGACCATAGACACATGTTGTGGCAACACATTGTATGCAAATCTTAGAGTTAGATTGCCAAGACTAGGTTTGCTGTCAAAGGCAACAAGCTTCACCTAAGCTCTTTTCATTCAGGTTTGATTGTAAGGACAGAGCAAGAAACATTACCAGAGCAAGGAAAAAGATTAAGGCTTCTTTTGGCTAGGTAGATTTATTGTGTGATATTATTTTCTTTTGTACTCACAGGGTTTGTTACTGGCTTTTGTTAACATTTTACTTCATTAATGTTCCGATTCAAATTGCTGTTGCAGAGTATACTTTATGCTGCATTATTACAGGGTGTGCCTGCAGGTTTGTTACTGTTTTGTGCATACAAATTACGGCTGTTAACTTCTCTCATTCAAATTGTTTTTTTCAAGGTATATCTTCTGTTGCTGCTTTATTTTTCTCTGTAGCAAAGTGTTTTTGCAAGGTATATCTTCTGTTAAATTATTGCAGGTGGTGCTTTACAGGTTTTACAGTTTTAGCTATCATTAGGCTAAGCTTTAAGGGCTACTGAATTTTTTGTTGGTTGATTGTTTCTGCTCTTACCTCCTTGTTTCTTTTCTCTGTAGTTCTTCTTTGTCAGCAGGGGAATTGACCAGCCAGCCACCACCTATCCCCAGCCACTCCATGTTACGCTCCTTTTATAGGGTAGCACAGTTGTAACATTTCCTGTAGTGCAGCAGAAAGGGGGGGAATCAGAGGGGTATCCATACAGTGACCTTACTTACAGGGGCACAAGTAATTTAACTTTTCATTACAAATTATACAAAAACAAACAAACAAAAAATGAAACCTTTACTTTCATTTTTCTCCTTCTAATTACTCAGACCAGGTTATAAACCTGATAACTAATCTGGAATGGATATTATTAACTGCAGGTACTGCAGGACACTTTTCAAAACAGCAGTTACAGGATTTAGGTTGCTGTCCTACCTGTTGGACCATTGGCGATCTAAAGGCTCAGCTCCAGGCACCATGGGCAGAGATTGCATGCCTCAGATCACATATTCTGGAGGAAATATATTATAATAACCAACCACCATTTCTCCAACATCCTATTGAAGCACCTCAACCGCAGAGGATAATTGGTCCATGAGGTTGGCAGATGGTTAGGAGGGGCAAATCAGGTGCCCCATCACTCAATGCTCTGTGACTAATTACCTCACAAACCATATAAAAACTATAAACAGGTATCTACCTCTATCTCAGCAATCAAACAAAGAGGCAGAGGACACTGCAGAGCAGGACACTGCAGCACTTGAGATAGCACAATAGAACTCACCTAAAACAGGGACCAAACCAAAAAAGCAAAAGGAAATCCAAAACACTTATGCTCATAGGAGATTCCATGATTCGGGGCATTGATACCTACCTGCAGCCAGTGGTAATGGTCAGATGTCTGCCAGGGTACATCAACGTGGTCAGACACTGACCACATTGCAAAATGTGCAGAAGCCAGAGAAAACATCAACGTCCTGGTATGCATAGGGACTAATGATCTCACCTGCCAGTCCATTAGGAAATATGATTATATCTCGCTTGATACCACCCAGGTAAAATCTCGTTTTGGCACCATATCCATTAGCCACACCTTACCAACCTTGTGGAACTCCCTCCAAAATACCCTAAAACTGACTCGCTTTGTTAGACTACCCTCCTTTAAATCTCTTCTGAAACCTCTGTTGAAGGAAAACTGCCAGTGCTATGCCTAGGGTCCCCCCCACTGTTGATATTTTATATGGCACTTACCACTATATTTGCCCCTGACTCTCCCTGCTCCCCTTATTTCTTTTGTTTTGCACTCCTGTCTGTCTATGCCCTGCTACTCGCTGAGCCTCTCTCCCTTGCACCTTTCCCCATCCTACTTATCTTCAACTATGCCTACCTCAACTTATGAATCATGCTCTACCTTCCTCCTTACCTCCTTCCATTCCAATGGTATTATGTAGTTAGCAGCATGCATTTATGTAGATATGTAAACTTCTGAGTAATCTGACTGTACCTTCTTATGCATTACCTACTGTATTGTGTGAATTACTGAATACATTTGCAGTGTTTTCCTTTTATGTTTACTATGTGTGTCCCTCCAGGACCACCTTGCAAATGAATCTCTCAATGGTGTATTTCCTGGTTAAAAATAAAATTGAATTGAATTGAACTGAATTGGTGCCAGGAAAAAGGACATAAATTTGTAGGTAACTGGCAACAGTTTTGGGAGTAAAAGTTCTTTAAATTCGATGGACTGCATCTGACTAAGGAGGGAGTCAGTGCGTTGGGGAAGAAGGTTGACACATTTGCAGAACATTTAAACTAGCAAATGGGGAGAGGGGGCAGCAGCCAATACACTGAACAGGAAGAACACCCCTCCTCCCTCAGCTAGTACTCAAACATGAGTTCAGCATATTTACAGTTCATTTGCATCACCATGTAAGGAAAAGGTCCATCTCCTCATGATGCACAGTGAAAACACCTGACTCAGCCAACAACTAACACACCGAAATATGGCCAATGAAATCATGTGCACAAATGCCCACAGTCTGAGAAACAAGATCTCAGACCTGAAGGCAACAATGACAGAGGCTTAAGTAGACAAAGTAATCATTCACAAGACGCGGTTCACCAGTAACCACACTTGGAAGACTTCAGTACCCAGCTATGTAGTGTTCAGAAGAGACTGAGGTTCAAAAGGGGAGGTGGAGTGGCCCTTTATGTCAATGAAAATATCAAAGCTACAGAAATTCAGAATACATATAAGGAGCCAGATGAACTGTGGGTCACTGTGGAACCAGGAAATGAGACAGCCATATGAACTGGAGATCTCTACAGGCCTCCAGACCAGGGGGATGACATACGCACATTACTGATGGAAGATATACAAAATGACAGCTAAAGGGGAGGTTCTTATAATGTGAGACTTCAACATGCCAGATACTGATTGGTCACTACCAGCAGGAACATCCGCCAGAGCTAGATATGGTAGATTCCCTGTAGGTGGAGTGCCTCATACCACTGGTACAACAACTCACAAGAGACAGGGCTATCCTGGATCTAGTACTGACTAATGGGGAAAGGATCACAGATCTCCAGGTAGAAGAGTACCTGGGGGCCAGTGATCACCACATGCTATGGTTCAGTTTGGCCACTAGAACTAAATCATCCCATTCCAAGGCAAAATATGGTACTTCAGAGGAGCAGACTTTAATAAGATGGCCAACAGAGTGAAGCTAGCCCTGGCAAGAAGAAATACAGGTGTGGGGTACAGGCAAAGTTGGCAAACATTAAGATGCAGTACTGGAAGCTACATGCCATTGTGGTAGAGAGAAAAGCAAGAGAAAAGAAGGAGGAAACCACTTTGGTTCTCAAAAATAGTAGCAGAAAAGGTCAGAGCAAAAGGCTGCCTTCAGGAAATATAAGGGAATGCAGTGGATGAAGATAGAGAGGAATACTAAACTTCTCTAAAGGAAGCAGGAGGGCAGTAAGGCAGGCAAAGGTCCAAACTGAGGAAATACTAGCAGACAGTAAAAGAAAGGGAAAAGACTTCCTTTAGATACATTAGTGAAAGGAGAAAGTCCAGGAGGGGGTATTGGTAGACCAAAGGGGAAAGAGGGAGTGTTGGGAGGAGGACAAAGGAAAAGCATCTGTCCTAAGTAGATACTTCTGTTTAGTATTTACTAAGGAGAAGGTGGGGCAGGCCCATAGCTCAGCACCATACACATGGGGGAGGAGGTGTACTAGTCACTTCACAAAAGAAAGTATCCTACAAAGCTACTGAGCTAAAAGTGGACAAGGCAATGGGACCTGATGGCATACATCCCAGAGTACTAAAGAAGTGTAGGGAGAAACTAGCAGAGCCATTAGCAGAACTGTTTAGTGAGACTGTGAGCACAGGAGAGGTGCCAGAAGACTGGAGAAGGCCTCATGTGATCCCGCTCCACAAGAGTGAAAGCATGGAGGACGCAGGGAACTACAGACCAGTCAGTCTTACCTCAGTAGTGGGCAAGATTATGGAGGCACTCCTTAAGGAAACGATAGTGCAACACCTGGAATCCATAGGAGTACAATATCCAAGTCAGCATGGGTTTACAACAGGAAGGTCCTGTCAAACTAATCTCATAGATTTCTTTGACTGGGCAACCAGAGTGGTGGACCAAGGGGGTGTAGTTGATATTGCCTCACCTTGACTTCAGCAAACTTTCAATACTGTTCCACATAGAAGATTGACTAATAAGCTGGGTAGGCTTGAGGTGGGTCAGAAGTTGGTCCACTGGGTGGTAAACTGGTTGGGAGGGGGACAGAGAATGGTGGTAAATGGTATACAGTCAGATGAGTTGAAAGTCACAAGTGGGGTAACTCTAGGGCCAGTCCTTGGGCCAGTCCTCTTCAATATCTTCATCAGCGACACTGCAGATAGACTGAGGTAAGGTCTGTCTGTTCACAGATGACACCAAGATCTGCAACAAGAGTAGATGATCCAGATGGGGTAGTCAGAATAAGAAGAGATCTGGATAAACTGGCAAAATGGTTGGAATGGGCCTAGTGCCTTCTTCTACTTTTTCAACTGAGTAAAGCATGGCAACTGGTGTTTAACACACAGAAGCAAGATAATGCACATAGGAAAAGAAACCCTGAAGCCACCTCTAGGTTGGGAGGGAGTTGCTGGCAATCACAAGGAAGAAAGAGACTTGGGCATCTTCATCACAGATGACCTGTAATCATCCAAGCAGACCACAAAAGCAGTAGATAAGTATAGAGGGATGTTGGGTGTATTACTAGGGGTATCACGAGGTCGTAAGAGGTAGATAATCCTCTTTACAAGACACTGGTTAGGCCCCATCTGGAGTACTGCGTGCAGTATTGGAGGCCACACCTTCACAAGGACATTAGCCAAATTAAGGCAGTCCAGAAAAGGGCAACCAAAGTGGTGCAGGGACTGCATCAGAAAACATATAAGGACAGATTAACAGAGCTCAATATGTATACCCTAGAGCAAAGGAGAGAGAGGTGATATGATTGAAACATTCAAATATCTTAAGGGCATTAACAAGGTGAAAGAGTCTAACATGTTCCAATATAAGAAAAATAGCAGGACAGGAGGACACAGCACGAGATTAGAGGGAGGCTGATTAAGGGACAATATGAGGAAGTTCTTTTTCACAGAAAGGGTGGTGGATGCATGGAACGGCCTACCTTAAAAAGTGGTGGATATTTATACAGTGCAGGGCTTCAGACAGGCATGGGATAGGCATAAGGGAGTAATACAGATGAGTATTAATAGATAGGACATTGACAGAGTAAAGGCCTATGGCACATTTATAAGGTTGAAAAAATGGGCACACTGGACGGGCCTTGCGGTCCTTATCTGCCGTCAAATTCTATATTTCTCAGTTTCTACAGGTACCAAGGATTGACATAGCCATAGTAACTAATACAAAGGGAGTGACACTGACTACAGTATAATGTTTCATACTGTATGGATAAAAATAGCAGAAGAAAATAGCATGTGGTGTGAAGAAATGCATAGATCTTCAGAATGACTATCATGCACCGCCTTAGCTACTGTAAATATCCAGTAAGAAAAGATAGCATGGACTGGTTTACACACCTTGTATGCTGAACATCACAAATCAGAACCAGTAGAATAGCCAACTGTATTAGAGCCATGTCTGTACCACACAACCCAACTCACAAAGGTAGTACAGCTTCTGGATTTGAAAATTAGGGCACTTACACAGGTGGTGTTATACAGTGTGTGACCGGGTTATGTGGGTAGAGTAAATAAGTGAGTCGAGACTTCCAAAATAAGGTTAACACACCTTTGCTAGGTGTGATGTTTATTTTCCAGGAGTATTTTGTTTTTGTAAAAAGGATATTTTATATACAAAAATAAAAATATACCATGTTTGGCACAAGTCTTAAACTTCAGACTTAAACAAAATAAAAACTGAAATAAATCAAAAGAAAACAGCTCTTCTGAGCTCTCAGAACTACCCTCCCCTGGTAGCTCTGCCACAGGGTAGAAAACCTTCTTATCACAGTTTATACAGTCTTCTGTGTTTGAGATAACTTCTCTTCATGTACTCTCAGGCCTATCTGATTTTTCTGTGATGTAGGGCTGCTTTTATGAAAATCCCTACAGCATCATTAGGTCAGCTGATCTGCCCCTTTTCTAATTAATGGTCACTCTTCCTCTAATACAAACATTTGGTTAGATCACCATGACTTCCCTTATAGCTTTAAGACATCAACCAATAGTGAGCCATTCTTTTACTTTAAATTCACTCTGTAGCAAAAGATATTCAGTAAAACAGCTTAATTATCTCTCTCTCTCTCTCTCTCTCTCTCCCCTCCCCTTTTCAGTTAATTGATAGCCAGGGAGTTTCTATATAACAGCCTCCACCTGGGGCTGCTAGTTCCTAAGAGCCCATTTTGCAGGATTGCTGTGCTCAGGTAAGAGCTCTCTTAAATTTCAAAGACAACAAGTTTGTACCAAGTGCAGCCTTTCTGTTTATGCTGTTAAACTATCTTTCTTACTGCTTGTACTGTTTCTTTTGCCCAGAGCACCCAGTGCTCAATGTACACAGCTCTAGGAGAAGTGTTATTAGGGCTACACTTCTTTACACTCTGCCCAGAAACAAACACACCGTACTCTTTATGTAGGCATAGGCAGGGAACGAAAAGGAAATAAGAGGGTCAGTCAAGGGAGCAGAAGATACTATACCATTATGGGTGGCCTTCCCATAAGGGTAGAGTTAGAAATATATAGTTTAGAAGAGAGAAAAGTTTGCTACCGCAGTAGACTTTATAAGGGAAGTAGTGTGCCATAGCCTTCAAAGTGTGTGTGTGTGTGTGTGTGTGTGTGTGTGGGTAAATCTGTCACATACCCCTATGGTTAAGTGGAAACTAGTGGATACCTTACTGGTTTCCAAGACAGCCTACCCAGGTATGTCTGGGTGGGATGGAACTACTGCCCACCCTCGCTTGGTAGCTTCACCGCAGGGTCCCTTAAAATATTAACACTCAGGCTATACTTTACAATAAGTATACCTGCTATACTTAATAACTACCCTAGGGTGTCTAAACAGGTCAATTCATTATTTAACCACAGCTGTTTCTGGATCACATGTATTTCCTTTTACCTTGACAACAGGGGCCCCATACCTGGACAAAAAAAATCAGCATTAACGTGTTGGGTACCGGCACGATGTTGTACCGTAAATTTATAGGGCTGTAGTGCCAAATACCACCTCATAATCTGATTATTGTGGTCCTTCATCTGATTAATAAAACAAAGCGGATAATGGTCAGTAATCAGGGTAAATGGGGCTCCCCATAGATAAAATCGCAATGCCTCTATAGCCCACTTGGCCCCTAGGCATTCTTGCTCCACAGTGGAATATTTTTGTTCACGGTCATGAAGCTTCTGTGATATATATATAACTTGGGATGTTCTTCACCCTCAATAGTTTGACCTAAACTGCCCCAATACCCGTTCCAGAGGCATCCGTATGGACCTCAAATGGATGATTAAAATCTGGACTACGGAGTACTGGGGAAGAACACAAAGCAGCTTTAATGGTAACGAAAGCATTTTCACATTCCTGGGTCCATTTAACTTTATTACCAAATCTCTTTTGGTCACGCCTGTTAGAGGTGGTGTGCTGCAAAATTCAGGATGAATCGACAGTAGTAGCCTGCCAAACCTAAGAAAGAGCATATGTTTCTTTGTCTCAGGTTGGGGACAATTGGCTACTGCCTCGATTTTATTAATCTCTGGCTTTATAGTACCATTTCCAAGTATAGAACCCAGATATCTGGTTTCAAACATAGCCAGTACACTTTTTTCAGGATTAATGGTGACACCTGCTTTGGCAGTGGAGGAGATAACAGCTCTTAAGTGTGTCACATGAGTGTTCCAATCTGGACTAAAAATTATAACATCGTCCAAGTAGGCCGCACAAAAATTACTAAAGGGTGCCAGCACTTAGTTCATGAACCTTTGGAACGTTGCAGGAGCTCCATGCAGTCCAAAGGGCATTGTCCGGAATTGTATCAGACCCATGGGTGTACTAAAGGCTGTTTTCTCCCATGATGTAACTTCAAGGGGTATCTGCCAATATCCTTTCGTTAGTTCTAATGTGGAAATATATTTTGCATTACACACTTTGTCTTATGTCATCCACTCTTGGCATAGGGTAGGCATCAAACTGATACTGCATTCAACCCTCGAAAATCCAAACAGACAAATGCCACCCTCCTTCTTTGGTGCAACAACAATAGGTGAACCCCAAGCACTATTAGATGGTTCAATAATGTTCATTTTCAACAACTTTTCCACCTCCAGTTGTACCTCTTGTCTCACCCTTTTTGGTAGTCTATATGGCTTTTTTCTTGTGGGAGGAGATGGTATGTGTTTCATGCTCTACTCCCTTAGCAAGGCCTGGCACACTAGTAAAAGTACTAGGATATTCTCAATAGCAGATCCTTGTAACTCTTGTTTTTGCAGAGTTTCTAGGGCAGGGTTTATTTTACATCTTTAATCCCTTTCTAGTTTCTAGCCTTCCATAAGCTGTTTCTAACTCTGTGTTGGGGCTTTCAGGCAGTACTAACATACTTATCCCTTTCGGGGTTTTCTCATGCCATTTCTTTAGTAAATTAGCATGATAAATCTTTGCTTTCTGCTTCTTGTCAGGGGTTTCGATCTCAAATGTAACTGGGCTGGTCTGTTTCACTACAGTGTAGGGCCCCTGCCATTTCATTAAAAGTTTGTTAGCATTGGTGGGAATTAGTAATAACACTTTTTCTCCACTCTCCAATGTTTTTACCTGTTTTCCATTGTCATGTATTTGTTTCTGCATAGCTTGGGCCTGAATACTCATCTCCTGAGCCTTGGCAGAGTATTTCTAACCTCTGTCTAAGTTGTTTCAGATAGGTAGCAATCCCTGGTGCTTCATCTCTTTACCTCCTCCCAACATTCTTTGATTACTTCCAAGGGTCCTCTGGGTTTCTGCCAAAGAGAAGTTCAAACGGGAGTGTCCGTAGATGCCTGGGGAACCTTTCTATAGGCGAACAGGGCAAAAGGTAAGTACTTATCCCAGTCCTTTCCCTCTTCATGAACAAACTTTTTAAGCATTCACTTCAACGCTTGGTTAAAATGTTCAGTCAAACCATCTGTTTGGGGATGATAGGGGGATGTACGTACTGCCACTATACCCAGCATACAATAAAGCTCCCTTAATAACTCAGCATTAAAGTTGGTTCCCCAGTCTCTTAATATCTCTTTGGGTATGCCTACTCTGCTAAAGAGTTTTACCAGTTCCTCAGCTATTTTGGGAGTCGTGACTGATCACATGGGTATGGCCTTTGGGTATTTTGTTGCATAATCACAAACAGCAAGGATATACTGATTACCCTTGGAACTTTTATTTAAAGGACCTACTATATACATTTGTTACATAATTCCCGAAGCCTATAAGTGTCTCTCTAGGGGTGTCATATGTCTGGTATTTTAGGGCTAGAAATTTCTGCCGGTATGTCTCAGTGCTGATCTCATAACTTTTAGTATTTCTTTCTTTACTAGATCATATGTGTTAGCAGTCCTAGCATCTGTTACTGTA
Organism: Neoceratodus forsteri; assembly: GCA_016271365.2. Classification (NCBI taxonomy): domain Eukaryota; kingdom Metazoa; phylum Chordata; order Ceratodontiformes; family Ceratodontidae; genus Neoceratodus; species Neoceratodus forsteri. Next base: position 125,636,753 of record CM028136.1, on the reverse strand, counting down.
TGCTAACTGTGCCTTCCAGTTAGATAAGGGCTAACCATACCACCCATTGTGTTTGAGGCCAAGCACAGGCCTACAACCCTCTCAAATGTAGTGAGATAACCCTCTATATCATTTGTTGCCGCCAATTTTGTTAATTTATATCTTTGGGATTTGGGTCTGGCCTGCCCCAATCCTGATCTCTATTTGCCCTAGGTCATGTAAAGCCCTTAAAGTCTCTGCCCACCTGGTATCTTGTCTTTCCATTCTAGTTTCTCTCGCTCCATATCCAACTGTTTGATCACCAACCATCTCATCAGTTCTGGTAATCCTTCTGGTGGTTCATCAGGGTACATCTGTGATTCTTCCTTCCATTCCTGGTCTCCATCCTCCTCAATTAAATCCCTCAATTTCTTTGGTCGCACCACTGGTCCTAATCCAGGCAACAGGGTCTCTCCAGTTCTTGCCACCAGTGTCCTGGTCTGGACACCAGCTGCCACCACTATCTTTTCTTCCTCATCTGACATTCTCTCACCTTTTTCACTCTAGTACCAGGACTGGTACCGAAATCTAGCTTCCCACCTAGGCTGGAAAACCAGATCCCACTTCTAACACCAATTTCTGTGACCGGGTTATGTGGGTAGAGTAAATAAGTGAGTCGAGACTTCCAAAATAAGGTTAACACACCTTTGCTAGGCGTGATGTTTTCTTTCCAGAAAGAGTATTTTGTTTTTGTAAAAAGGATATTTTATATACAAAAATAAAAATATACCACATTTGGCACAAGTCTTAAACTTCAGACTTAAATAACAAAATAAAAACAGAAATAAACCCAAAGAAAATAGCTCTTCTAAGCTCTCAGAACTACCTTCCCCTGGTAGCTCTGCCACAGAGTAGAAAACCTTCTTATCACAGTTTCTGCAATCTTCTGTGTTTGAGATAACCCTCCTCATGCACTCTCAGGCCTATCTGATTTTTCTGTGATCTAGGGCTGCTTTTATACAAGTCCCTACAGCATCATTAGGTCAGCTGATCTGCCCCTTTTCTAATTAATGGTAACTCATCCTCTAATACAAACATTTGGTTAGATCAGCATGACTTCACTTATAGCTTTAAGACATTAACCAATAATGAGCCATTCCTTTACTTTAAAATCACTCTGTAGCAAAAGATATTCAGTAAAACAGCTTAATTATCTCTCTCTCCTCCCCTTTTCAGTTAACTGATAGCCAGGGAGTTTCTATATAACAGCCTCCACCTCGGGCTGCTAGTTCCTAAGAGCCCATTTTTCAGGATTGCAGTGCTCAGGTAAGAGCTCTCTTAAATTTCAAAGACAACAAGTTCGTACCAAGTTCAGGCTTTCTGTTTATGCTGCTAAACTGTCTTTCATACTGCTTGCACTGTTTCTTTTGCCCAGAGCACCCAGTGCTCAATGTATGCAGCTCTAGGAGAAGTGTTGTTAGGGCTACACTTCTTCTTTACACTCTGCCCAGAAATAAACACACTGTACTCTTTATGTAGGCATAGGCAGGGAATGAAAAGGAAATAAGAGGGTCAGTCAAGGGAGCAGAAGATACCATTATGGGTGGCCTTCCCATAAGGGTAGAGTTAGAAATATATAGTTTAGAAGAGGGAAAAGTTTGCTACTGCAGTAGACTTTATAAGGAAAGAAGTATGCCATAGCCTTCAAAGTGTGTGTGTGTGTGTGTGGGGGGGGGGGGGGTTAATCTATCACACAGTGTGCACCAGCCATAACTGATAAGCTGGTCAGGGATTTCACCAGGCCATATGAGGAGTGTATGTGGTACTTTGAACACCGTGATAGTGGGAGACTTTAATGTAGCACGAGTGCAGCAAGCACAGTTACCAGGGTAGGTGGACGGTTGGGAGTATGAGATGAGAGGTGTGTTTATTACTAAGGACCAGATATTATATGAGATAAAAGCATCAGGGTCAGACAAGGTCACAGGACAAGATAGCATTCACAGGCAGGATGCTGAACATTCTGACAGATGCCCTGATGGGAATGTTGGCAGATGAGTGCAACAGATCACTCGACACCAGTTATGTAACACAGGAATGGAGGCAGGCTCATGTGGTGCCCATCCCCAAAAGTGTCACAAAGGATTAGCAAGACAACACCAGATCTGTTAGAAACACAGTCATTTTTGGCAAAGTAATGGCACTCCTGATAGAGACTCTGTTGCCTGTATATGTGGGCAATGGTCTCCATGTCATGCCTCAACATGGCTTTGTCTCTGGTAGCTCATGCTATGCCAACTCAACTCAGGGACGGAAGGCAGCACTAAATCAGAACTGAAACTGTGGTGTTTAGAGATAGCAATCATCTCCAGAAGGAGGCGGGATCTGGTCACTGTGATGGTCAATTGCCATGCCACAATGGGAGTACAGCATGCATTACTGGCTCCTGTACCTGTAGATGGATGCCTGAATTCTGGATCTGGTACAGTGCAGGGCAACTAAGATGTTCAAGGTATTAGAGTGAAAAACCTATTTGGAAAGGCTGAATGAAGGAATCTGGTACTCTTGTTCAGGAGAGGCGGGATAAGGGGGATATGACTGTGATCACTATGTTCCAGAAGTGGATAAACAAGGCTAGTACAGACTGGGGTTTTAAACTGAGGTTGCCTAGTGAAAAGAGAGGGCATTGTCTTATGTTGGAGAATGGAAGATATGGGAGAGAGATGCAGAGATATTTTCAGCATGGCTTGGAGGGTACAACTGTACCAGCTTTGATGGAATCTTGTAGGATGCCATTAAGTTTTAGGAGCAGAAGGTACAGGGTGCTGTGGGCAGGATGAGTATGAGGTATGATAAAGGAAGTGGTGGTGAAGTGTCATTTTGGCAATGGGCCAAGCTGCATAATTAAGAAAACTACACATACTGCTATGCTTATTTCTGCTGGCACATTGGTATGTTCATATACACAGAACACCAGCAATGCTCTCACAGCCAGGACTGCAAGCATACCATACATGCATAGAAACTTTCTATATGTATTGTAGAAACATTTTATATGTATTGTACTGTTTTGTTTGGTGTTCATTAAACATGTAGCTTTTGTCATAGATCCAGCTTTAAAACATACGAACACACGAAATTTGCCTGCAGAAAATGGTCAACTGGTCTATCAAGTATGCGCGAGTTTGAACCTAGCTTCCTTTATTTTGCTGCTGCTGCCTTCCCATTGTCCTGTCACACTCTTTGAATCCATCCAATGTTTTACATGTCACCACCTCTACTGGCAGCACATTCCATGCTGCCATCACCTTTTCTGCTAAGAAAAGACTACTCATTTCCATAATTTTGATGATGTGTTTTTGTCTGTACGGCACCCAGAGCCTCTGGGATCGGGCTGCCTTTAAATAAATGTTGCCATGCCTTGCCATCCTGAAGGTCCCCACTCCAATTTCATGTTATTGCCTCCAGTGTCCCTTCCTACCTTACTCTGCACAGCACCCTGTACTTACATGGATTATCCCCTTCATACACTAGAAGGTATCTATCATGTCCCACCTGCTTTTCCTCTCTCCAGTGAATACATGTTTAACTCTGCTAGTACGGCATCATATGTTAACTCCACCAAACTATGGATCATTTGAGTTGACCTGCCTTGCATCCCCTTTGGTACTCTAATGCCTTTCTGCTGGTACGGTCGCCAGTACTGCACACAATACTCCTGGTGTGGTCTGATGAATGATCTGTACAATGGAAGAACCACCTCTGTACTCCTTGAAGTTATACCCTGGCAATGCAGCACAGCATCTCGTTAACCCTTGTCAATGTCCTCCTGCATTGTACTAAGTTGTTCATTGCTCCAGTTTTGAGCACCCCCAGATATTTCTCTTCGTCTATTACTGCTATCTGCACCCCCCCCACCCCCAGATTGTAGTTTCTCCTTGGGTTCTCTGATCTAAAGTGCAGCATCTAACACATTTTGGTTTTGTACATGAGTTGCCCGGTATCAGACCATGCCTGAAGCCTTGTCAAATCCACCAATAGCACCTGCCAACCCACCCAGGTCATCCCCCACTGGTCCTATATTGGTGTCATCTGCAAACAGACTGATCTTGCTGCTGATGCACTATGTGATAACTGCAATGAAAATGCAATACAGCACCAACCCCAACACCCCTGTGGAACCACACTCATCACTCGCTTAGGAGATGAGAATTTACCATGCTCCACTAGCCTCTGTTTCCTTTCCTGTAGCCAGTTCTCCACCCACCACAACAGTTTTTTCACTGCCCCCATGCCCTTTAGTTTACAACCTAGTCTCCAATGTGGTATTGAGTTGTAGGCTTTGCTGAAGTCCAGGTACAAGACATCCACCTCATAGCCACCATCGGCTTGCCTAGTCACCCAGTCATAGTATTTAACTAGGTTGGTCTGGCAGGATCTGCCCCTTGTATGTCCATCATGGAAACAATGAAGCAAATAGTTAAATCATGATGTAAATTAATAATTCAAAGTGGAAAGTATGCATGCACTGAAATGGTACTTCAAGACTATACCGTATACTAGTTACATGACTGATTTGCAGAGTGGTTTTAATTTGGCGCGCTTAATTTTTTGGATGGTTAAGTTAGTCTGAGTGTCCAAGCACCTTTCTGCACCTCATTTTGATTGGCCAAAACATCCATGTCCATCATCTAAATGATGAAAGGGTTAGATGTATGCTGGGTGAAAGAGACCTGGCATACATTGTTTCCAAACTGCAACAGAAGAAACGGTGTCATGTCCAGTTGTCACTATGCATACTCCAAATCTGAATCAAAGACCATGACATATCACAATACAAAATATATCCATGGTTTTCAGAGTGGACGGCCTAAAGTGGCTTATGACTACTGAGCAAATCATGTTGGATTGTGCACTATTGTACACGGTCACATACCTGTTTTGCAGCAACAATGTACATTTGCTTCACTACACTTATTAATCCCTTAAAATAAGTCGCATTACATGCTCAACAATAAAATATAACTGCAAGGCCATAATGTCAAACATTTGCAGAGTGAGATACTGTACCAGTATGTCTTCTGAACGCTGCCTTGTCCTTTCAGTGGGGTCAACGTGACTGGATGCTTCTGATGTAATGGCACGGCTAGCAGCATGCTCTCTTCCACAACGTGTACCACGTGCTCTTGACATTCCACAGTCTCTGGCTGGCAGATCCTCAACACTTGAAAAACTTCCACACACTCTCTTAGCTTGGTGTATAGCACTAAGATCTTCATATGCTGAGCTATCAGTCACTGTCTTTGGAGATTGATGAGCTCAGTAAAGGTTACATCAAAATGAAAGGAATGGTGGATATGATGCAACATGACCTCATTAATGCAAATGCCACACAGGTGAACACAAAACTGTGTTGTACTGTGTGTGCAATGTTATCCCTATTATCAATTGTGCTTTTTATTTTGTGTACACTTGGTGGATGCTGTGTGTAACGTAGTCTAATCAGAATAGAGGGAGGTCAACATGGGGATGACACAAGGCTTTGTTCTTGGTACATTCCTTTTTAACTTGGTCATTTGTGACATGTGGAGTTATTCCAGGCTAAAATATGTGTCTCCAGATCAGATGCAGCTATGATCAGTGGCAGGGTAAACTGTAAGGAGGTGATTAGAGAGATGCATATGGATGAGCAAGGACTATGGTGGTGACTGATGATTTGGTGGGTGAGATTTAATGCCAAAAATGGTATGGCACTACAGATTGTTAAAAAAGTCTCTGAGATGACTACTGGATCATGCAGTGGGCAATGTTTTTGGAATAACTGTGAGGCATGCAACATAAAGATAGAAATTAGTGCATCTGTGATACAAACAAGGGAATCAAACAAGCTCGGTACAGCAAACAAGACAGGAGGCAAAAGCATATGGGAGTCTACCTTTCACATAGAGAAGACAGTATTAATGCTTATCAGCAAATCACCGGCAATGACCCACCTTGAGAACTGGGGTAAAGTGGAATATACACCAAGTAAAGATAAGACAGACCTCCTGCAAAACAGTTAGGTGATCAACATAATTCGGACCAGAAGGAGTCATTGATGGAGGAGCTGTGTGAAAGGAGATACATGCTAGAGACCTTCTGTTACAATAATGGAGTGTACAAGTTAAACAGAAAGTAACAATGCAGTATTAGTAGTCCAGGAAGACTGTGTCAGGCATGAGTGGAAACTGAGAGTGTGACTTTCAGGATGAAAGTGAAAATGTCTTAGTTTAAAGAAATGGTTGTGGAGCTGTAAAACAGGACAGGTGAGGTGTTCTGCACTCAAATTTTCTCAGAGTCTTACAACTTCACAAGGACAGTATGTTGGCCATACTGATCGGTTTGGCTTGTATGTAGTCTGCATCAGAGCCTGCAGTTAGCTACTATAGATTTGAACTCTATATGGACAGTAGTTACCACATTGCAGAGGGATCACAGAAAAACAAAATCAGAATGCAGAAAAGTAACTTAAGGCCCATCAAGCATGACAAAGTGCCTCACCACTACATATATGTGCGCTTATTCAAACACGCCCCTTTCCACCACTAGTCAACACCAGGGGTGGGATATTCAGACTGCGCCAGGCTGTGGCGCAAGCCTGGTCGCAGCGCAACTTGGCTGAGCAGAGGCCTTGACAGGGTGATATTCAACAGAGCTGTGCCATGACACAGCATTGTTGAATATCACACCTTGGCCACCCGCAGTGCTCATGGAGCAGTGGCACTGCACCAGCGCAAGTGGCCAGAGTGGAGCAGGGGGATGCGCTAGCACAAGTTCCGTTGCACTAGGCACAACAACTGCAATATTCAAAAGTGCACATGCAAATGGGGCCATAATGTATGCATAGTGCAAATAAGGGCCATTTGCATGTCATTATGGCCCCATTTCATGCGAGCACCGATCCCCTGCGACTTGATCCTGGCACCCTGCCAGGCTGCAGCCTTCAGGGACTGACGCCCACTGCACATCATGGCAGTGCCCCAATGCCCGATCGACGGGCATGTGTATAGTCAAAACAGTGAACTTCTTTCCCTGGTGGTCCAGTGGACCACTCGCAGCCAATCACAGGCAGATGTAGTAAATGTAAATGTCCAATATCCCTGGTGGCCCAGTGGACTGCTCGCAGCCCGATAGTGGGCAGATGTAGTAAATGTAAATGTCCTAGATCCCTGGTGGTACAGTGGACAGCTTGCAGCCTCATCACGGGTATAGGTATAAATAGATTCAGTTAACTTTATCCTTGGTGGTCCAGTGGACCGCTTGCAGCCCGATCACGGGCATCTGTAGTGAAAACTATTAGTCCCATATCCCTGGTGGTCCAGCGGTACCCCCCTCCCCACCTGCCCACTAAGTCCCACTGCCCCGCTCCACCCCGGTCAGTGGCAGGTGGCAGCTCCCCACCTGCTAGCCGCCCCGCCGCCCACGACTGACACCGTATGGTAGGGCTATACACCCATTGGTCCACAGCATGAGCCAATGGGGTGCAATATACCGTCGACACAGTTCAGATATGTGAATGGATCCATTCACATATCTGGACTGTGTAAGACGACAGAAGTTGCATGTCCATTGGCTCACGCCAGGGACCAATGGGCATACAGCCCTCACTGAGGGTCAGTTGGAGAGGCGTGTAGTGAGCTGCCACCTGCTGCTGACTTGGGGGCGGGGCGGTGGGGCCCAGTGGGCGGGTGGGGAGGGGGTACCGCTGGACCACCAGGGATATGGGACTAATAGTTTTCACTACAGATGCCTGCGATTGGACTGCAAGCAGTCCACTGGACCACCAGGGATAGAGTTAACTGAATCTATTTATACCTATGCCTGTGATCGGGCTGCGAGCGGTCCACTGGACCACCAGGGATATGGGACTATTATGTTTCTATGTATGCCCGCAAACGAGCATGGGGGGGCACCACCACGAAGGTGCAGCTGGAGCTCGGGTGGCCACCCACAGGTGGCAGCTGCCGTGTTGCACCCTGCAATATGGCAGCTCACCTGTGGGTGGCCAGCTGTTGCTCCTTTTTTGGCTCACCTGTGTGCAGCGCAGGTAGGGGTTGCGCATGCATGGGCTCAACACATAATGGGCTGAATATCAGGATGTGCAGAGTATGCATGGTTACGCCCCCCCACCTGTGCCGAGATACATTACTGATGCGCTCCAGCACATCGGGATTTGTGCTGGGTACAATCCCCTTTGAATATCGCACCAGGGTGCATCATGGTTGCGATGGTGCACAATTGTGTTGCACCATGCGCAGCCCTTCTGAATATCCCGCCTCAGGTGTCTACCTCATGCCCTTTTGATTCTCTACACTATTACAGCCTCAACCACCTTCACTGGGAACATGTTCCATGCCTCAACCACCATTGCCTGAAGAATCGTACATTCACTTGGCCTCTGTAACTTCTTCCCACAAATTTTTGACTATGCAGTCTGGTTGTCAAGCTCTTCCTTTATCTTAAGTAAACACACCTCCTTAACTTTTTAGAGTAGTGGACCAGGGGACGCCAGTGGATGTCCTCTTTCTGGACTTCATCAGGACTTTTGACTTGGTACCACATCACGTGTTATTGTGGAAGGTGGGGGATTTGGGGGTTAAGGGGCATATGGTCAGGTGGATAGGAAATTGGCTAGTAGGGCATGTACAGAAGGTTATGGTAGGGGTGGAGGACTCCTCTACCAGGATAGTTATTAGAGGGGTCCCACAGGGTTCAATGATGGGCCCACTCCAGTTTAAGGACTAAATCATGGTCATCAGAGCTGGTATCAGGAGCGGGATGAGCCTCTTTGCTGACAGCTTGAAGCAGTGGGTGGTAGTACATGGGGAGGAGAGGAAGCTATCTCTCTAGGAGGCCCTGGGAAGGTGGTCATGTGCCTGGAAAAAAAAGTTTAACACTGGGAAATGCAGGGTTCCTCATCTGGTGTCCAAAGACCCTGCTCAACACCCTTGGAGGAGAGACACTGGAAGTCTCGGGGGGTGGAGGAGGACCTGGGGGTGGTTGATGCCAAAATGAATAAGTCAGACTAGTGTAGAAGGGCTGTGGGCCAAGCAAATAAAATGCTGTGGTGCATAGCCATGGTGGATAACATCAAGGAGCAGGGACGTGCTCCTGCCTCTGTATAATTGCCTGGTTAGCCGACCTTTGAATACTGCATGTGGTTGGGCATCCATACTTGAAAATCAAAGAGAGTATTGCAAATGCAAAGTCACTGCATTCATGAAGAGGCAGAAATGCCATGGGTGTAGTTTACATACACGAAGGAAGACAAAGTAGACTTTGAAGAGTGCTCAAGGGAATTATATATGCAAATCCTCTACACACAGAAGAAATATCCCAATGTCTGCATGAAACACAATGACAGGAGCCACAGAATGTGAATTCAGTCCAGACAAAAGCCATCAGGCAAATGGGAAGATAGGAAAGTCAGACTGAGTGGTGTCAGATCACTATACCAATGCCTGATCTCATCAGAGACATTGGAATAGCACCAGAGAAACAGAAACAAAAGATTGAAAAAATTATCATAATTGTGTTTGATTGCCTAGGCACAACATAGGCCAAAATCATACCACACAATTCCATTGTTCTATGGTGCTGGACACAAATGACATAGTCAGAAAATGTCACGTAGTCAAAAAAATCATAATTTTCACGGCTCTCTCATTCAAGTTTTTGGTGCATCTGGGAGCAGTATCACATCAATTACAGTAACCTCACAAAACACCAACACACAAGTCACACTAAAGAAACAAAATCACACAAATAATAAATTCTAAATTCGAGTCCGTCATTGTATACGCATAATATGTCTAAGCAGTTCCACAGAAAGGTAAAGGTGATGTATGGTGGTGGTGGTGGGATGGGGTGGCAGTGACTAAAAGGAGTGTTGCAAAGAAGGGTCCCAAATACTATCTGCATAAGCAAAGGTCTACTGCTCAAGTTGCACATGCCGAATACGTTTGTGGCTCAAAAGTCAAATAGCTGTCCCACTATAATTTTGTCATATAGGCCATACTGCATTTCATTGCAGAAAAGACACTCCAATTTGATGGTCATCTGTGCACATCAGGGCCACTGAAGCAACCGTTTATGCATAGGTATCAAGTGCAGTATAGCATACTGATGGTTAGATGCCAATAAGTAAGGTTGTAGCTCACAACCGTACTCGCAATAAGAATGGTGAAGTAATTGGCTGACATTTATACAGTAATGTAAGTAATGTGCATTTATGAATATATTTTACTTTGAGCACCTCTGTATCAGCATTATGCTTTGAAGCAGAGAGTACATGGGCCAAGGACACACAAAACACAGTTTGCAAGCATTAGGCAGAGCATAAAGTGAAACCCAACATTGGCAATCAGCGTAACCTTCAGGACTATGGATCTATTGTGGTGTGTGGTAATTGGCATTTAATTTGTCAATAACAACCAGACATACTTCTGTCGCTAGGCTTACAGATGCAAGTTTCTTCTACATAGGCAATATGTGTTATTTCAAACCCCAGTGTTGCACGAAGACACATGGCCACTTCACTGTAGAAGCTATGAACATAGCAGCAGCACAGTTCATATCTTTTTTTCACACCGGTTCTCCAGTTTTCAGAGTCATTGTACCAAGCATTTGGCATATCGTGCTGATGCCCTCACTAATGTTGTGCCTGTCAAGTCGCAACCTGACCTGTTTCATCTGACCCCTGTTACAGCAACTTACGACTGCCATGTGTCTTTGTAATACAAAGTATGCCACTGGGGTCACAAAATCAATTATGGAGTATGGCAAAACACAAACACAACAAACAGCTGATAGGTGTACTATAACCGTGGTTAGCAAATCATTAAGCACCCCTAAAATAAGTGAGAATGCTCAAGTTGATATTGAACATCCATTGATTGGCATTGTTTCACAAGCAGCATAACATGCTCTATATGGAAGTCCCAGAGGTCAATGAATGCAACATCATATTTTTAATTAGGATTACAATGTAAATACTTTCAAGTGGCATAAAATGCACCAGTCCTGCATTCAAAATGCTAAATTAGGATTGATAAAACCAATTTTTGCTGTCTGGCAGAGATATTCTGCAGCTAATTGCCCAGTTGATAACAATGCACTGCTGCAATGTCATGCTTCCGATCACTATTATACTAAATTAATCAAATAACATTTATCAGAAGCAGACACTGCAGGCTTGCAGTGAGATGTTTCTTCAGGGACATTAATCACCGGTGTGTTATAATTTTCACTGCAGTCCTTTAGAGTGTAGTGTCAAACGCTGTGCTTTAGCCATTCCTTTACAATGCACAATGCTCAGGTGGTACACTATTATTTACTCAGTTGAAATGAACAGGACAGCAAAGATTGAGCAAATGGTTGACTTTACATTGTTTTTAATTACGATGGTCACATAACAGGAAATAAAAAATAACTAAATCAGACTTCTGACACAGTAGCAGGGCAAAAAACAAAAACAGCCCACTGAACAGGAAGAGGTGTACTCATCCATGTACTGGCAGTCCACTGAACTCACAAAATAAGTCTATACACCACCACCCTCACCAACACTGCCCCAAAAATAGGAAAACAAACTACAAAGACTTGCAAGACTAATGTGACTGTCTGTGAGACAGCAACGAGGGGAATGTACAATATGCTGCAATATGCTGATCTTGAACCCTGCCTAGTGACATGTAACATTGCAAATAAAATCAGAGCAAGTCATGGGAAATTGAAAAATTACAACTTCAGAACACAATTCAAAAATCGGAATGTTACCAATGGGCTAGATATACATAGATACATAGACAGTGTCAGCAGATAAGGGCCTATGGCCCACCCAGTCTGCCCATTTGAGCTTGTAAGTTCAGTTTATGTTTTCCTAGAAGTCTGTTGCCCCTTACCCCTGACATCCAGAATTCCTTCATGTCTATCTCATGCATTCTTAAATCCCGTGATTGTTTCACCCCCACCACTTCCTCTGGCAGGGTGTTCCACTTGTCCACCACCCATTCTGTGAAGAAATTCTTCTTCACGTCTCCTCTGAATCGTCCTCCCTCCAACTTCATCCCATGCCCTCTAGTCCTGGAACATTTCACTTAAAATAGTGTATTCCTGCACCCTGTTCCTCCCTGTAAGATACTTGTATGTCTCTATCATATCCTCTCCTCCCTCTCCTCCGGGAGTACATATTCAGTTCCTTCAACCTCTCCTCATAGGACTTGTGATGCAATCCATGTACCATCTTTGTTGCCTTCCTCTGAACCTTCTCTACCCTGTCTATGTCCTTACGTAGGTAAGGTCTCCAGAACTATACACTGTACTCCAGGTGGGGCCTCACTAGTGTCTTGTATAGTGGAATTATGACCTCCTTTTCCTGCTGGTGATGCCCTGCCTATGCATCCCAGCATCCTATTTGCTTTACCTGCTGCCTTGTCACACTGTTTTTCCTACCTTGAGGTCATCAGAGAGATAACCCCAAGATTCCTTTCCTGTTTGGTGCATGCTATAGCCTCATCCCCAACTGATATATTGTGTCAGGGTTTTTGTCCCCATATGCATTATCTTGCACTTCTTTGCATTGAATTTCAACTGCCAAACCCCTGACCATTCTTCAAGTTTCTGCAGGTCCCTCTCATTCTGTCTACACCCTCTGGTGTGTTTACTCTGTTACAGAGTTTTGTGTCATCAGCGAACAGTGAAATTCTGCCTTCTAGGCCCTCATGCAATGTCACTGATGAAGATGTTGAATAGGACCGTCCCAGCACTGATCCCTGTGGTACCCCACTGGACACTCTTCCCTCTGTGGAGTGACAGTCATTTACCACCACCTCTGTGTCCTGCCACCCACCAGTTACCTACCCACCACACTACTGTCCTGCCCACACCCATATTCCCCAGTTTGTGTAATAGTCTTCTGTGTGGCACAGTGTCAAAGGCCTTGCTGAAGTCCAGATAGGCCATGTCCACTACCCTCCCTGATCCACCTCCCTAGTCACCCAGTCAAAAAATTCAACGAGGTTGGTCTGACATGACCTCCCTGGTGAAACCATGCTGCATTGGGTCCTGTAGTCCATTGACAACCAGATGTTTCACCAGTCTCTCTTCAGTAGAGCTTCCATGATCTTCCCTACTACCGAGGTGAGGCTGACTGGTCTGTAGTTCCCTGCTTCCTCTTTGTTCCCACTTTTGTGTAAGGGACTACAACTGCTGTCCTCCAGTCTTTGGGTACCTCCCTGTTTCCAGTGATCGGCAAACAGGATAGCCAGAGGTTCAGCCACCACCTCTCTTAGTTCTTTAAGGACCCTGGGTGCACCCCATCTGGTCCCTTTGCTTTATCAATTTATTACTTCCAGTTCCATCAGGACCCTTTCTGTAAAGGGACTTGTGTCCATTTCTGCACCATTCTCACCACTTGTACTCCTTCAGAACCATTATCCTCCTCTTCCTCAGTAAAGACTGAGCAGAAATACCTGTTTAATATGTCAGCTTCACTGTTGTCATCCTCCACGCGGCCCCCATCCTCCCCCTTCAGTCTCACTATCCCTCCCTTTGCCTTTCTTTTTTTATTTATGTACCTGTAAAAGGTTTTGCCCCCTCTACCCACTGATTTTGCAATGTGTTCTTCTGTCTGATATTTGGCTTCCCTTACTGACCTCCCTGCCTCCCTTTGCTTCTTCTGGTACTTCTCCCTATCCCTTCTGCCTGTGTCTTTTGTATTGCCTGAATGCAATCTTTTGGCTTTCACTTTCTTTGCTACCTCTTTGGAAAACCATAATGGTCTCCTCTTCCTTTCCTCTTGCTAACCTGCTTAATGCATAATTCTGTTGCTCTTGTAATCCCCATTTTAAATACTGCCCACTGTTTCTCAACCCCTGATTCCTGCTCCATTCCCTTAACGCCTCTTTCAAGTATCTCCCATTTTCCCAAAGTCTGCCCCTAAAATCCAGGATACGTGTTTTTGTGTGGTTTGGTTCTGCTCTTTCTGTGATTTCAAACCACAATGACTGGTGGTCACTGTTCCCCAGGTGCTCCCCCACTTTTACCCCCATCACACTGTCCCTGATTGTGAGCACAAGGTCCAGTATTGCCTTCTGCCAAGTTGGTTCTGTTGAGAGGTCTAAACCTCACCTTCAGATTCTTGACGATATTGGGAATGCAAGTAATCACAAACAAGTTGCATTAGAGTAATAAACAAGTTTATTACTACAAAAGGGATAAATCACAGTTGCCCTAAGCAGTTCTTACCAATACAAACCAGAAGCCAATGCTAAGTGTTCCCTACACCTCGAGGTTTCTCTGTAGTCTCTTGGGATCTCTCGGTCTCTGAGGTGTAAAGCCTGTGCAATACATTATATACCCAGATAATTACTATGGTTACTAAAAGATAGAAACATTTCTAGTTACAGAGATGAGCCCTATTGGCTAAATTAGAGGTGGCTCCACGGTCCAAGATAACATCATATAATTCTATAAAGTCATCAGTTTTAGAACAAAGAAGTTCTTCTACAGAGTCTTACATAACTACATGTAGTGGTGCACCTTACCAAAAGATGGCAATGCTGTCTTACATATTATAATTACTTCAAGGACAGGTGTCTAGGCATCTGACAAGTAAGAAACAGACAGAAAATACATGGTATAATATGTATGTGTTAGCAAGCAAAGTGGATTACAACAATATGCATTCATATCCTGACATCTACTCTTATATGGTAGATGCCTTTAGCCCTAAGTATTAGTATAACCTATACTTAAGCATCAGCTGTCTACGGTGTACCTCTGAGGGTATCAATTAGGATGCAGGGACCTCGTGTAACAATTCCCCCCTTGTTGCCTCCAAGGGCAACACAGGCAAATGTCCAGGGAAAGGACAGGAGCAGTGGTCGTCTATAATCCCGAAGCGTGGGCCTTGTAAAGGAACTCGAGCTGCTCATGGTGCTGGCGTAGTGTACATCGTAGGCAGCAAAGCATAATAATCAAAGTAAATATCAAAAATGCTTGTATAATAACAAACCTTTAAAAGTAATCTCTAACCAGGTGTTAGTTAGTGCATTATTCATATCTCCATCGTTAATTAAGTTAAGAACAGCTTCATTGGCTTTGGTAATATTATTGCTGTTGTGGATGAGGTGTGTGTCTTTCCTGTCTAAAAGTGATTTCAGTGTAAGTGTTAGTGGGTCTATGTGTACGTTAAAGTATGGCAAGTACTCTGAGAGTGTAAGTAGATTATCTGGGTTACCATCAATAATGTCTGCATCCATAAGGGAGACGGGGGTAATAACAGTATGTCCAATAACAGTCTTCTGGTGGGGAACAAAACAGAAGTTGAGGTAATCAATAGTACAAGTAACAGAACCATATGTATACGTTTTGTGATTAGTAACAATGCAGTATTCACCATCAGAGTTGTACTGTGAGCGCACAGTAGGCAGTATCCACTTTTGCAACTGGATAGGGCATGTGTAGGTCGTCTTCGAAATCCATGTTGACAGGCAATGAGCTTCCTCACGATATGATTGGTACAGCTGATCTGGAACCAAAGTTGAGTCGAAGGAAGAGGTGCCATTCTCAGTGATGTCATTATCCATTGTGAAAGTCCAATCAATGCTGTCCGGAGAGTAGCCACAGACAGGGCGTATAACATCAAACACATTACATCGGCACAGGTAGATGTATTGCTTTTTCACATAGCAGTCCGTGTGTGGAGCCACACAGGCATCCAGGAAAGAATGATAGACCAGTAGAGGAGGTAGATCCAGGCGTTCTCTGTAGATGTCTTCATCCAAATGCCCGATTGAATGCGCCAGTGAAAGCTTGTCAAACAAAGCTGTAGTAGGATCAAAATGTGGTAAGGAGACAGTAAAAGAAACAAACATGGTATCTGTTATGGAACATTTCTTAGTAGTGAAACAAGGACCAGTATTAGGGTGTCTGGTCACAAACCCCAAATTCCTAGCTGTGGAAAGAAGAATAGACAAAGTGTTGCATACACATGGAGACACAGCTAGAAGTTTTACATTTTGGACAATATCATTTGGAAATGCATCTATCATGTATGATGTCAGGAATTCTGCCAGATTCTAAGTCACGGAAGAGGTTGTTGATGGTAGTGATGATGTATGAGCCATAAGCAGAGCAGAGTATTTCCTAGCAATGTATTGTTTATCTGCTTCTATTGTTCTGTTGTATGAGTCGTTGATCTTATCTTTAGAATCAGTGAATGCCTTAGCTATGTCGTGCATGTTGTATACAGTGTATCTTTCTTCCTGACTAAGGCCATCCACACCATGCAATAATGGAGGTAAAACATTGTTAACCAAGTCAATGGAGAATTTCAGAAATGACTTTTGATAGCAGCAATGTCTGCTTTATTCCAAATAGACAAAGCAGTACCAAAAGACCTGTGACAGTACCTGTAGCACCTCTAACATCAGAACTGTCAACTTCACCTTTGTTACGTTTATGATTCAAACTACCAGGAGGGTCTTCCTCCTAAAATTACCTCTATGCTCAGTAGAATAGACCCCAGCAAAGGGATCCCGCGTACGAATCTGAAATGCAGCTAAACTATCAAGCAATAATGTACTATAAAAGCAGATGTATTAGTATTGTGACACATACCAAACTCTTTCATATTCCAGTAAGTAAAATTAAACAAAACAGGTATATGCATAAACTGTAGATTATTAATCAAAGAACCTGGGAGGGCAGTGGCTATGAGACCACTACAGGGAGCAGGGTTATGTTTGGACATTCCAAAAGCTGTTTATCAGTGGGCGGTAACACAGAAAGGTATATGGCTGCTGAAGCCATGTGGTGTATAGCACAAAATTCAAGTAGCCGAAATCTTTGGACAGAGAGTTACAGTAAGAAGGATCTATTAAGGCGGTAATGTTGTACAAACCAGAATGTCTTAATGCAGTTTGTAACAAGGACAGTGAACCATCTGGGGATAATTTAGCATTGGGCCAACCCTGAAAAGTTCCTTTGGAGAGTTTGGCCACAGGGAGAATTTGTCCTTGTGATGTGGTTTGCCATTCAATTTGAAGGGTGGCTTTGTCAGGAGCAATGACCGAGGCAGTGAGGTAAGCATCGGAACCTTCCTGGACAGTGATCATGGTATCTGGTATTTTGATGGAAACTCCCTCTGAAGGAGGTGCTGGAGGATCCAGTTGTCGTAGGAGGTCTGGTACCGTGCCTTGGATGCAGGGATCACCCTGAGAGGAGGAAATATAGAACAAGATAGCCATCTTGTCAGTGTATCTGAAAAGGAAGATCAAAGATTAGTGATTAGTACAATTCCCACTATGGGGTTAGGAAAAGTAATTTAAGCTCCTTTGTACAGTTTCAACTGGTTTGCATGCAACCATTTGTCAGTCAGTTTGTTGTTGTGTGAGTCTAACTGATAGACTGCCAGACTGAGCTTGTTGACAATGGGATATGGGCCTTCCATTTATTGGAGAAGAGTGGGTGGGATGTGCAAATCGAAGTACCATTACCTGATCTCCAACTTGCCAATCCACTCCTTGTGCGTGTTTGTCAAATTGTATTTTGGATTGTTGCTGGGCCTTGCCCATGCAGTTTGCAGCATACAAGTTGTGTGTATGAGGTCTTTCAGAGTTTTCCACATACTGGTCCACAGACACTTGGTCTGCAGTGGGGTGTGCAGGTCAAACAACAAGTGTTCAGGTAATCTCATCTGTCTACCAGTCATCACCTCAAGGGTGTGGAGCTGGGTAGTGGCTGAGAGTGTGCCCTGACTGCCATAAGGAGTAAAGGCAAGAGGGAATCCCAGGTTTTGGGATTGTCCTCAATGAATTGGGAAGCATTTGCTTAATCCGTCTGTTGGCTCTTTCTACTTGACCTGAGGATTGAGGATGATAAGGTATGTGGAACTCTGTTGAACTCCAAGGAGTTCAAGGTTCTTTCATCAACTCACCTGTAAAACTGGTTCTTTGTCAGAGTCTACCTTAAGAGCAGACCCCACCTGGAGAAAATCTGTTCACAGGATTTTGGCAGTAGTCTTCACTGTGCATGTCTTAGTGGGGAAAGCCTCTACCCACTTAGAGAAAAGGTCAGTTACCACAAGAGCATACTTATTGTTTCTGCTGGTGTTGGTCAGAGGGCCATTAAAATCAATTTGGATGGCATGCCAAGGGCCAAAATGTCTTTGTGGTAAAAGTTTGGCATTTTGTTTGGTAGGTATATGGTTGTTTTGTGCACAAACAAGGCAATTGTCTATGTATTGTTTAACATCCTTGGTGATACCAGGCCACCAGGCGGTGGTCTTGAGTCATTGGAGGGTATTTTCTGCTTCCTGGTGCTTCCAGTAAGGGTATCGTGCACTTGGTGCAAAAATTCAGATCTTAGGTGTCTGGGGACTACCCACAACTTGGTGGTAGTGTCATCTGGTTGAAATCAAATGAGCTTGTCATCAGGTGACAAGCGAAACTTACCTTCATGCCTCGGTAGGGGTTATGTGTAGGAAGTTTTTCTCAGTACCCTTGTCAAGGAATCTGAACACCTCTTTGAGTTCAGTGTCCAGATGTTGGGCTGCTGAGAGATCCAAGGGGAAAAAAGATTCAGATTTCTTCTTGAGGGCTGCAACATGTACAGCTGCATTAGCTTCTGGATGGTCCATCATCCAGACATCCCCCCCTCGGGCCCCTTCCTTAGCAAGGGTGTCTGCTGTGTCATTGAAAGTATTGTAGGGGTCCTGAAGAGAGTGGGCTTTAACCTTGTGTACATAAAGTTTGTGTGTGAATTTCTGTGCCAATGCATGTATGTATATTACCAATTCTTTGTACTTCACTGGACTGCAGTCAGAAGAAAGGAAGGAGTTCTTCTGCCAGAAAGGAAGGAAGAAATTATGTAAGGAACAACAAACCAATTAGTGTCTGTAAAGATGATGGTATCCTGAGTTCCATGTTGGATGAAGTCAAGGTACAGGCCACCGCTGCTATCTCTGCATGTTGCGATGAAGCTACACTACATCGTTTAGATATTTTGACAGTGTTTCCATAAGGGTATATCACCAAAATACCCATCCCTGCAATCCGTTCTCCTGATAGTAGGATGCTGAACCATCGGTAAAATATCGGCACAAAGAAGTACTCAAGTACTTGTGGTGTGGCAGGGAGAAAGGGACCTGGATCCGAAGATCAGGTGACTGTAGTGTACAGTCATGGGGTTCTCCTGAAAAGGAGGCCATGAGCTAGCATCGATGGAACTTTGGTCTGGTGGACCTGGATGTCTCTGTCCTGGAGAAGAAGTGACCAGTGAATCAGCCTAGTGTTGGAGACTGACCCATCCTTCACTCTATCTGAGAGCAAAAAGTAGTTGGTGTATGGTTAGTGTTAATGATCAGTGGTAGTACCCAATGATATATAAAGTGCTTGACAGCCCAGTAGGTGGTCAGAAGGTTCCTTTCACAAAGGCTGTACTTCTGCTCTACTGGGTCAAGAGCTGAGAGAATATGCAATGGGTCTCAAGGTGCCATGGACCTTCTGGGCCAGCACTGCTGACATGGCAATGTCAGAGGTGGTGCATTCAGATGGAATGGTAGTGCTGATTGGGGTTAACCAGTGCTGGGATGGAGGCCAGAGCCTGCTTCAGTGACATCACAGCCTGGGTGTGAATAGGGCCCCAAGTCCATGGTACATCCTTTTGAGTAATTCATACAGAGGAGCAGCTTTCGAGCCAAACCACAAATGAAATCTCTCGAATAGTTTACCATACCTAGAAACCTTCAAGAGTTGCGCAGCTGGTAGGCAATGGCAGATCTTGTAATCCCTGTACCTTTTTCCAGGTAGGGCTTCGACCTTGGTCAGTTATTTTCAGACCCAGAAAAGTATCTTTCTGACACAATTGTGCTTTTGCGGGTTACATTTCAGGCCTGCCCTCTGAATGAGAGTCAGTAGTTCATCCAAGAGATCCAGGTGTTGTTCCTGCATGGCTGTGGCCAACAACAGGTCATCCACATATTGTAAGAGACATTGGGGGTAGAGAACTCTGGAGGGCATCCATCATGTGGAGATGGAAGAGGATGGACTGTTATGGAATCCTTGTGGCAAGCAAGTCCATGTGTACTGTCTTCCTTCAAAGGTGAAGGCAAACTATATTGACTCTTAAGGGCCAATGGCAATGACCAGAAACCATTGGAAATGTTCAGGGCACTGAAACCATTTCTGTCAGGGTTAGAAGTTGGAGCACATCTGGTGCTGACGCTACAGTTGGAGAACAACTGAGAGTGACCTGGTTCAGTTTCTTGTAGTCAATAGTAAGTCTCCAGGTGCCTGTGGGTTTCTTCATGGGCCATACTGGGGAGTTGGCAGTAGAGACACAAGTTCTGATTACTCCTTGCTTGAGGAGTGACTTGATCGTTTCTCTAAGGGAAGGCAAGGCCTCAGTTGGAAAAGGGTATTTGCCTCTCATGTGCCGGGCCTGGCACCTCAATGACGGTGTGCATTCTACCACAGTCATGCTTATTGACTGCAAACGCTTCCAAATGTCGTTGCAGAATAGGAAGGAGTTTTGGGAAAAGTTCATGGTTCTTGAACAAATCTATGACATCATACTCTTTGTCATTGGCAGATATCATTGCCACAATGTGTGAGTCAGGAATCAAAATGGTATGGTATTGACCCTGAATCTGTGTCAACAGCATGTTTGCTAGGTCCACCACACAGCCGTGTGGTGCGAGGAAGTCGATCCCTATGATACTAGGATGATCATGCAGTACCATTAGTTGGAAGGTATGTGAGGCTTTTAAGTGGCCTAGTTCTACTGGTAAGGGTAGAGAATGGTATGCGGGCAGCCTAGTGCCATCGACTCCTGACATGTTGGTCTTCCGTCCGGTAGACCAAGGAGACATATCTGGGTGTTCGTCATGTAATACAGATACAGCTGCACCTGTATCTAGTAAGACTACTAGTTGACAGCCCCCAACCTCGGCCCCTCGGTGCAGGGCCTTCCGTTTGTATCCAAGACCAGCTTGTTTACAATACGGACTGGAGCCTATAATTGTCAATCCATATTGCCGGAAGCGTGCAGAGGTTGGGCCTGCCTTGCGTGAATGACTTCAGCATGTTGTACTGATGCTATATAGGGAGGAGCTTCTGGGTTCAGGCCTGTGTGGGCCTGAGGGCTTGTACTTCCGGTATCTCCATGGCTGGTTGTAGCCTGGGCTGACCGGTTGTACCGCCACAAGGGTCTGTGCAGGAACAGCATCCGCTACGGAGCGCACTTGTCCCAGAAGCTCTCGAAATTTTTGATTTTCTTCAGCACTCTCCCTATATGAGGGACCCGTTCTTTGTAATGGTTTACCTCTGCCCTTATGCCTCCTGTTCTTAGGCCAATTCCAGTTCCCACCCCTCTGCTGTTGTTGTTGGGCCTGTTGGGGTGTTGATTGCCAGCTGGAGGAGCTGTCGGATGTTGGGCCTGCTGGCGTTGGGCCTGCCCTTCCACTGTATAGTGTGTCGTGGTCCGGAGGTGAGTTCCACGGCAGCTGCTTTCTTGGAACCGAACCCAAATCACGAATGTACAGTTGATACACCCTCTCGGTTTTCTGAAGGATATCGGCAAACCTATCTGTATTTGGGTATGTGGTTGGCTCTACCTTTTCCTTACTGCTGGAATCATGTTCCTAAAGAACAGGGTCTTATATTCAATAAGATCTACATCCAGCTTCTTGTGCCAGGTGTTTCCCTGCTCGTAGGCCATCCAGAGTCTCTGGTGGTAAGTCGCTGGACTTTCTTTTGCATTCTGCTTCACGGGTATGCCAGCATCACTCCTACTACACCTGGACTGTGAGCAGAAATTAGCTCAGCTGCAACCTTGTCAAAGGTAGCATTCCCATCCTGGCGAACGGCTTATGGGAGTTTGGTCCATAAACCAGGATTGATGGTCTGGCATAGTATTTGGACCTGATATTCTGAAGCAAGACTAAGCATCTCGCATTTGGAACATACTTTTTCCAAGTGGCAGCTGAGATTGTCGGACGGGCTCATCTGACCAATGCTGTCAGCAAATTGCTGAACAGAGTAGGCCATTTGCAGGGGATTAGTAGGTGGTCGATCAGGCACAGGTAAGGTGTCTCGAGCACCATCCAAGGGCTATCGAGCTGCAGCTTCAGCCACAGTGTGAACGATACCTTCCGGAGTGCGGCTTCCTGAAAAAGCTGGTGGATCTGGATTTTAATAGCTTTCATGCTTCTCTCAGGAAGGGGAACGTTGCCTAATGCTCTATCGATCATTGATTCTATCTCTTGCCTGTCTTCCACATTAATAACGGCTACCGGAGGCGCCGTTGGGACCAGGCTTGGGCCTGCTCCCCCCCATCATGGGTGCCACCATGATGGCGTTTCCCATGATGAGCGTCACAACGTCATCAACGTGTAACCTGGAGAGTTGGGGGCGGGGACCCGCCATGCTGTGGATGGCTGGGTGGGAATCTGGGCCATAGTAAGGGCGTGACCAGCGCTAGCCAGAGATGTCATCATCAGATAACTCCCTTCTGATGACGAGTGAAAGGCAGGCCACTCCATTGCCTTAACATGGCCAGCCAGAATCTCTCCGCTGATGGCGCAGTGTCGCCATCTTAGTTCTACACTCATCATGATTCACACTTGCAACATCCATATCAACCTGATCCTGCTTTTGCTTTTGCAATACTCGGTAAGCGGCGCTCAATTCGCGATTGTCCCTATAGGCTGTTTCTAAATCATTACGTACCTGGTTGATCTCGTCCTGAAGCTCACCCATTTCATCACTCAACTGAGCATTCGCAGCACTCAACAAATCATTCACTTGCACAACCTGACTCTTATCCTGTCTCAAACTTTCACACTCCTGCTTCAAGGTACACAGTTCTTGTTCAACAGCCTGTGCTGAATGATGCAATAGTGAATCATTTTCATTTCACAGAGTTTGGAGCTCAGACTCCAAGTTCTGCTGCAGTCTAACACATTCTGTTTCCTGTAAACCCATCTCTTGCTTAAGAGACGTGATCTGCAGATCAAGGGATCGAAACCTCACTTTGGAGGCTTCCAAAGCAGCATAGAGAGCGGCGACCATCAACCCCTTAGCATGACGCTTATTGGTTGACTGTCGCATCTCTGTGTATTGGGTTGAAATCCCCAGTACAGGGTTTTCAGATTGACTTGTGTCCCACGTGAAGTCAGCCCATCCTCCATGGGAGGCAAGGAAGTTAGAGACATCGAGTCTCAGTTCTGTGCAGATATCTGATACTGTGGCCATTGTGTGGGAGGGAACAAAAATTAAAACTGTGAAAAAAAACAGCGTGCTGCATATCGATCCACAACACAAGTACTTTAAACACAGCCGGACTACTATATAAGTTGCAGGCTTGCAATTCAAAGCTGCAATGGAGTGGGTCGAGACGGCATCGACCACACCCGAAAAGTCAGCCAGACTTTGCAAGTGACTACAAACTGGTTTTAAAAACGGGAGAGGTGATACGGGAATGTACAACTACAGTCACCGTGGGGAAGGGAAAAATTTAAGCAACAAGTGAAAACTTATAAACTCCAAATATCGCCTGCACGCAGTCACCAATTTGTTGAGAGGTCTAAACCTCACCTTCAGATTCTTGACGATATTGGGAATGCAAGTAATCACAAACAAGTTGAATTAGAGAAATAAACAAGTTTATTCCTACAAAAGGGATAAATCACAGTTGCCCTAAGCAGTTCTTACCAATATGAACCAGGAGCCAATGCTAAGCGTTCCCTACACTTCGAGGTTTCTCTGTAGTCTCTTGGGATCTCTCGGGTCTCCGAGGTGTAAAGCCTGTGCAATACATTATATACAGTACCTATGATAATTACTATGGTTACTAAAAGATAGAAACATTTCTAGTTACAGAGATGAGCCCTATTGGCTAAATTAGAGGTGGCTCCATGGTCCAAGATAACATTATATAATTCTGTAAAGTCATCAGTTTTAAGAACAAAGAAGTTCTTCTACAGAGTCTTACATAACTACATGTAGTGGTGCACCTTACCAAAAGATGGCAATGCTGTCTTACATATTATAATTACTTCAAGGACAGGTGTCTAGGCATCTGACAAGTAAGAAACAGACAGAAAATACATGGTATAATATGTATGTATTAGCAAGCAAAGTGGATTACAACAATATGCATTCATATCCTGACATCTACTCTTATACGGTAGATGCCTTTAGCCCTAAGTATTAATATAACCTATACTTAAGCATTAACTGTCTACGATGTATCTCTGAGGGTAACAATTAGGGTGCAGGGACCTCGTGTAACAGTGCCATGACCAGTTGCTTGAGGAAGGCACCCTGAAGGGAGTCCAGGATAAATCTGCTCCTAGTTGATGCTGCTGTTGGGATGCTCCAGTCCACTTCTGGAATATTGAAGTCTCCAACCAGTACTAACTCTCCCTTGTCTGCCATCCTTTGGATGGCTAGCATCAGCTCCCTATCTGTTTCTTCCTCCTGGGCTGGTGGTCTATAGACCACACCTGTGTGGATGGCTGGCCCCATTTTCCTTCCAGCTTAACCCACAGTATCTCCCACATTTTCTTCCTCCTGGATCTCTGTGGCCCTTATGTCATTTCATACAGTGCCACTCCTCCTCCCTTCCTACCTGCATGGTGCAGATTGGTGTAGACACACTAAAGGGTAAAAGATAATTGAACCTGACTCATGCTGTCTTACACTCAATGGGTTGTATGCAGCCTTCAGCATCGAAACAAAACAAAAGCACACCAGTGACAGAAGGGGTTAGAAACAGTTCCTAACAGGAGCGTGCCCCATCTCCACAGGTGTGCACAGTGTGACGAGAGACACATATACAAAAAGCGGCATGATCAGAGGAGGGCATACCTGTAAAAGATAGCTTAAAAATATATAGTTCTGCCACCTTTATCATCAGAGATATCATGACTAGACTATATGACTGGACATAGAATTTCATGATTTGCATATGGGGATAATAAAAACGGCATGACACTTTTTTTTACATTGTTGCAAAAAGGCTGGCAGTGCCACTTTAACACCCAGATATACACTATTTCCACTACCAAGGCAGTGCAACCAGATTTCCCTGCCAGTTATCCAGTGCATCTGCTGATGTAACCAACTTGAGCAATTCAGAAGCACCCTATTTTCCCCTAAAGAGCTTCCGGTTCCCATGAATTCAGAACTAATAGAAGTGAAATCACTTGGCCTGAAGTGCATAGTTAAGTTCCATTTAGTGAATTTATTGTACTATGTGAAACCTCCTTGAGATGAATCTTCTCTAATTTAATTTATTTAATAAAGATGGGTGTTTCAAGGCCATTGAGCTGATGTTCATTATCAGTGTCATCCTCAAATTGTTACAATTGAAGTTACATGTAAAAACGCTATAGTAAAAAAACATCATACAGTATGGCAAAAGAAAATAAAATGTACACATATTACAATAAATATAAGGGGAAATAGTAAATTGTTTAACTAGGAAGGCACACTAAGCCAGAGATTGTTTCAGGGTCTCTAGTATGCATGTAACAGCTGATGAGATTCAAACACAGGTCTCCAGGTTTTCAGCTCAGTTCCCTTAACCACTATGCTATACTGCCTCCTATATATAAAATATATCATAGATCATTGGAGTGTCCCTGACCATCATAGCATTTCCTTTAGTTGCATGTGAGGTGCTATTACCATAAGAGTATCTCATATGCTGAGCCACAGTAATGAGCTTCTCTTTGACTGCTTGTGCTATCAGAATTTAAATAAAAAAAATACATATTTTTTATTTTAAAAAGTTAGTGATGTATAATCATTTTATGGGTCTGTTTAAAGGGCCTTTTATGGATCGAAGAGTGTCATGCTTGCATCTTTATGACTACAGAACTGCTCACCTTTGGTTCACAGTCCTCTGGTCCTAAGTAAATCTGGGCAAAAGTTGCAAATTCCGCTTTAACTGAACTTTTGTGAAATTTCATAAATTTTGCAAAATTTTCAGAAAATCCGACTGTGTTTGGGTTTTCACCCTGTTCCAAGGAAGTTTTTTAGCTGAACTGTGGAATAATACACATAGACTGTGGAATGACAATTCTAAGGAATTTTATTCTGCAGTTTAATGGATTATTCTGCAATACATGTAATTGTTCCACAGTTCGGTGATCAGTTCTGCGGAATCTCTTTCTGCAGTATAATATGCATTGCATTTTATTAGTATTTTAATATGAATTTTTCCCCGTAATTAATAAAATTTGCTTTATTACTTGTTGTCTGTGTCATTTGTATGTTTTTTTCTGTACACTGTGCTCCCGAGATGAAAGTGGAAGACATACCTTTGTTTAGTTCTTCCCTCCCCAATGTGCAGTGAAACCCAAGTCTTTGTGATGTCAGTTACAGAAATGACTTGGGCCTCACACACGCTCCTGCTCCTGGGGAATGTCAATGCATTCAGGACATCCATGCTAGAATCAGTCCTTTCTGTGGGAGGGCAGGAGGGGACTTTCTTAGTTACAGAAAAAAGCCAGCATTTGAAGCAGCAAGCTTTTGTAAAGACTCACACTTTGTGTTTGCTCCACAACTGCTGTTTAATATTAGGACAAAAGTGAGTGCGGTGAGGTGGGGCAGGCATTGGCAATATATTTGTAAAATAATTGTCATTTTCTGTATGTATTAAGGCAGGTACTGCTGTCAACTTAATTTCAGTACCACAGTAAAACTGTCAGCTTGAAAGCTCTGCTTGCTAGTCTTTGACAGTTGGCGGCATGTTAGAAACCGGATCAAGTGGAGTCTAATAGGGCAGCAACTTTATGTTACGTTAATTAAATATAATGGTTTTACAGCTGCAATAGTTTGTTTTTATCTCATAGATGGTTTCTTAAATACAACTTATGTCAGCCTATTATTGACTCTCCATTTCAGTGGTTGTGTGGTTGGGTTGATCAATGCCTTAATTTATATAAGAAAATGGCAGTTATTTTACAGATACATGATCAATACCTGCTCCACCTCATCACACTCACTTTTGTCCTAATATTAAGGATCATGGGCAAATGGGGCTATTTAGTGTATTTGCATATTTTTTCCATTCTCAGGTTAAAGAACTGTGTCTGAAATTGGCTCCATGTGATGACTGGCTAAAACAAGCATGAACATCTAGACAGCAAAACCGCAATAACGAAGTGCAGAAATGGTGCACCTAAATTATGACAACAAGTATTTTTGGGCAGTTTTGAATGGCACACAAGAACAAGCATGCACAGTGCTCTGCATGACCGCCTGGCTTGTCATCTCCATACTAGTGTTAGTTCTCTCTGAGGCCCCTCAACACTTGCCAAACCCCAACATCTGCCGCATCTGCCACATGGTTGTGGCTTTTCTTCACAGTGACCACATCCTAGCCGATCCACGTACCCAGCATGATTGAGCAACGGATGACCCTTCTGGCTAACCAAGTATGTTGCTATTCTTACAGGCATAGAGTTCCACCTGTGCACCTGGTGGCCTTTTATGTGACAACATAAAACAAGCTTTAATGAATGGAACACAGGTCTTCTTGGGTGCCATCTGCTAGAGAAATGGTATAATGCAGCTGCATGTTTTATTACCTGTTACTGGCTCAGTTTCAAGCATTTATGTGTCATCTTCTACAAAGGCATTCATCTGAATGCATAGTGCTGAGTAAGTAGTTTGTAGAGAACAACACAGCAAATTTTTGGCGGGACTGTCAGTGAATTTTAAAGCGCCACAATGTTTTTCTGTTTGCTGACTTCCTATTAATGATATGAGCTTTTCTCAGTAGTGTATGCTGGTTGTTTTTTCAACTTCATATCAACAGCAGTCCATTTGTGATGCACTCACCAAGCTGAGTTGTAGATGAGTACTTTACTATTTATTCTGTTGTGGTTCACAGTCAATGTATAGTGAGGTAAACATTGCTTGTTTATGCATTTGTTTTTTATGGATTGCATTGTTCGCATAGTTATACATGATGAGTGACTAAGATATAAACAACACTTTAGAAAAAATGTTTATGAGATGTTACGGTTTATTACTGTTGTGAACTTTCAGTGCTGTAGATTTTTTTTGTGGGAGAGGTGTTACTCACTTTTTTTAGTTCAGTTTTATTATATTGTAGGATTTTGGTTTATCTGCTTGTTCTACAGTTTGTAATACCCATAAAACTGGTATAAAACCAATACAATCATTTAAAAAATCCAGTACTTTAATTATCACATCAGCACTGACATGTATCCCATAGTCACTTGAGTATTTCTATTTGAAAGCATAACAAAATCAGTGAGTCCTCAGATATACAAACAGTCCCATCACAGAAATGGTAGAGCTGTCCAAAAAGCATAATGGAAATGCAGTAATGGTGCTTAGTTGTCACTCCAGGAGATAATGCAGCCAATTATGCCTCATTTTCTTTCTTTTTTACAGGGGCAAATAATGACTTGGATAGAAATATGCATACTTCACTTGCCCCCCCCCCCAAAAAAAAAAAATAAAAACACAAAAAACAGAATGAGATGTGGAAAAAAATAGTTTCAGGCAATATTTTTTATATCACTTAGCTGCATATTTTCTTTAGGATTAGTGAGCATTAGACCAAAGATAAATCAAGTTTGAGAAATAAATAGCTTATAATCATTACACCAACACAACTAACATTCATGCAACAGATGAAACAATCCAGAATGGTGAAATTATTTCAGCCCCCCAAAAAAACAACCCTCAAAAACAATGCCAGTCATCAGGCTGGGAAACAGTACTCTCAGGGCCAGATATTCAAAACTTTGCCCCGGGGCTCAATTAGCACTGCCCGGTGGGCAAACTTAGCCCGGAGCACAAAGCAAGCTATATTCAAAAGGAAATAGCCCGGTGCTAATCCTGCTGAATACAACAGTCTCACTATACTATACTGCAGAGAACAAACTAGAACGCATTTGAGGAACTGGGAACCTGGTAAAACATAATTTTGTTCGGCACTAGATAGGAAGGTAAGCTACGCTTTCTACAGAAAGTTTCATTATTTTCTTATTGGTATTAAGAATAGCAGGATTCCATTAAAGTGTAGTAATTTTATAACCAGAGGGGATGAAATACAACTGAAATTGCTTGATTTCTGTGCTAGACACATAGGATTTGGAAGGATATTTGTGCAATATTTTAGAAGTATCCAGCTGGCTGAGCAGTGAGTTTATCCCTGGTTTCAGATAAAGGGTTTGTGTGTATATTAGAAGCAGACATAGCAAATTGTCTTCACTGAAAGGCCTGCTTACATCACAGGTGTCACTAGTCAATCAATTGATTCTGGGTGGGGCTTTTATCACTGAGCTGTCTTAGGTAAACTACACAGGGAGAAGCAAGTCAGAAAAGACTTGCCTGCTTCTGTTGGAAGCTGAAAAACTTGCTATACTGCAGAGAACAAACTAGAATGCATTTGAGGAACTGAGAACCTGGTAAAACATAATTTTGTTGGGGACTAGATAGGAAGGTAAGCTACGCTTTCTACAGAAAGTTTCATTATTTCCTTATTGGCATTAAGAATTGCAGGATTCCATTAAAGTTTAGTAATTTTATAACCAGAGGGTTGAAATACTACTGAAATTGCTTGATTTCTGTGCTAGACACAGGATTTGGAAGGATATTTGTGCAATATTTTAGAAGTGTCCAGCTGGCTGAGCAGTGAGTTCGTTTTATCCCTGGACTCAGTAGAGTGGTTTGTGTAGGAGCAGTGGTCTAGTAAATTGTGGTGTTGGTTGACTTACTATAAAGGGCAATACTCACCAGGGTGGTGGAGCAGTGCTATATTTGATTGTTTCTAACAGTCACCAGTGCTTGTAGCCTACCCACCCACCCTTCCCTCACCCCGCCCACCCCAAGGCGTGGCATTTCCTTACTAGCCAAGGTTCTGACATCACTTCCTCAACAGGTCTTGGGGCAGAACTGTCATATTCTTAATTACCCAGCACAGTGCATAAAGGATAAGTACCCCCACACAAAAAAAATATATATTACTCATTGTATATTATAAGGAAGAGGGACATGTGGGGAGTGGTGCAATGCACTGGCTGTGGGGCAGCAATTTTCTGGGAGACATTCTGGAACCTGCGTTGCTGCCCTATTTGCAGACAACTGTCAGCTCTGAGGGAGGAGGTTGCCCACCTCCGGGCTGAACTGGCAAGGACTTAGGAGGCCTCCCCCACCCAAAGAGCACCAGTTCTACAACCACTGCCTCAAAGGTTGCCATGTGTGAAGAGCAGATTGATCACAGTAGGTTCTGGGAGGGTGAGGGTGGTGAAACAGAGGCGTAGCCCCCAAGTTATACCTCTCACGCAAATCATATGTCAGTCTGGCAAATCAAGGTTCCTCTATGATGACACCCTCATTGGAGACCAAGAAGAATGCTGGGGACATCCACAAGGAGACTCACAAAAGAGTGGCAAGGGACACCACAGGGAAAACAGCTTCTGATAGGGGACTCAATTGTTAGGGTGTAGACCTGAGGAAGGAGAGGAGAGGTAGTAAGGTGCCTGCCTGGTGCCATGGCTTGGAGGGACAGGAAGCAAATCCTCATGATTGCAGAAGCAGCATCTCAGGAGAGGAAACTAGATATCATTGTCTACCTCGGGACAAATGACCTAGCTAGGCATGAGATCAGTGCAGTGCAGGATGAATTTGTGGAGTTGGGGAGGGGCCTCAGACAGGTAGCAAGCACGGTAACCTTCTCAGAGGTGCTGCCACTCTATGGCATGGGTAAGGCTAGGGTACTGCACACCATGCAGTTTAATGAATGGTTGCAAAACTGGTGCAGAGCACAGGGTTTTGGCTTCATTGGGGACTTGGGGTCCACCTGGAGAGATGAAGCTCTATACTGGCATGATGGTCTGCATCTGTGCAGGAAGGGAAACATGCTCCTAGGTAACAGGTTTAAAGGCTTCCTTGACAAGCTTTTAAACTAGCCAAGGGGGGAGGTGCTGATAGGAAACAGGAAAGTTCAATTTTCCCCCCTCAAAACATGGCAGGTAGTAGGGTAAACACTGAGGTACAGAGCTTGACAGAGGGCAGGACATGGGTAAATGGAAAAATGGACAAGGGCAATAAGAGCAGGGATGGGGTAAAAAAGGATAAAGCCAACATTAAATGGAGGGCAATGAGTACCAATGCCCATAGTCTGGAAACAAGCTTCCAGAGCTAGTAGCCCTGATGGAAGAGGAACACTTGGATATTGTGGCAGTCACAGAAACATGGTACATGGAGAACCATGACTGGGATGTCAACATACCAGGGTACACAATCTACAGAAGGGACAGGGAGGGTAAAAGAGGAGGTGGAGTAGCTCTCTACATAAGGGAAGAGATCAAAGCTACAGAACTAAAAAGTAAAGGGGGAGGACAAGAGGAACTCTGGGTCACCTTGGAGACAGGGAATGCCATCACAATCTGCACAGGGGTTGTATACAGACCCCCGTCTCAAGGGGAGGAAATGGACAAGAAAATGATAGAGGGCATTCTCAAAATGGCTGAAAAAGGGGAGATACTGTTGATGGGGGACCTGAATATACCAGATGTTAACTGGGCTACATGGACTGCAGCCACATCCAAGAGCAGGGTCATTCTCGATACCCTACAGGGGGCATGCCTTAGACAGCTAGTGGTGGAACTCACTCAGGAGGGAGCAACCTTAGACCTGGTACTCTCAAATGGAGAGATCACAAATTTAGAAGTCAGTAGACATCTGGGAACAAGTGACCACTGCACAGTGTGCTTCACAATAAACACAGCCATGGAGCACGAGCCATACAAAGACAAGGATACTGGACTTTAGAAGGGCTGACTTTGGCATAATGGGTGAATACCTGAGGAATGCATTAGCAAATGGCCAGAAAGGAGGGTGGAAGAACAATGGAGAAAATCAAAACTGCCATCATGGAGGCAACAAGCCTTTGTGTGAAACAAATAAAGAAAACAAAGTGGAATAAAAAACACTATGGTTCTCAAAAGAGGTGTCAGGGAAGGTTAAGGAGAAAAAGGCTGCATTCAAAAAGTATAAGGAATCACAGATGGAGCACGGCAGGGAACTGTATCAATTAAAGCAGAAAGAAGGCAGTCAGAAAAGCAAAAGCCCAAACCAAGGAAAAGATAGCCAACTCAGTTAAGAAGGGGGATAAAACCTTTTATAGGTACATTAGGTCTTCTCGGGAATTTTTCCTCTATTTCGGTGGTGAACAGGAGGTACCACATAGCATTGATGTCGATGTCTGTTAAAAAGGTGGTGTTGAGGCACTGGAAGGACACGGAGGTACCATCTTATCTTGAATGGCTTCAGGAATTGTTGGCGAACCTCGGAACAGAGAGGACTATTGCCAGCTTATACAACAAACTGGAAAAGTTTGACAAGATCTGGGGCCCACTGCAGACTCTTATGTACTACAGGCATAAGTACTACCAGGTTATATTCTTTGGTGTTGCGCTAAAGGAGTACCGATGCACTGGGTTGTTCAGGGTGGGAGTTGGTTGGTGGGTAGGGGGTGGGGAGAGCGAATCATTTTGTATTTGGTGTCTGCTCTTGGGGGTTCATGATGTACTCCACTATGATTCATTCTCTGTAATGGAAACTTTAATAAAATTTTAATTATAATTATAGGTACATTAGGGAGCATAGAAAGCTTAAGGGAGGGATAGTGAAGATTAATAAAGGAGAGGGAGGTGGGCAGAGGGAGACAGTGAAAGGCAGAGATACTGAATGAATACTTTGCTCAGTATTCACAAAGAGAAGAGGAGGAGTTACCAAAACCAAACAGAAGAAGCACTCTGGGTAGGAGGGTTGACAACAGTCCATTTACAGAAGGAGTCCTGAAAAAACTCCTAAAACTCAAGGTGGACAAAGCAATGGGGCCTGACGGGATTCACCCTAGAATCCTAAAAGAGCTAAGGGCGGACCTAGTGACACCACTAACCACACTTTTTAACAGATCATGGGAAGATGGGGTGGTACTTGAGGACTGGAGGAGGGCAGATGTGATTCCCCTTCACAAAAGTGGGAGCAAGGCAGAAGCAGGAAACTACAAACCTGTTAGTTTGACCTCAGTGGTGGGGAAAATGATGGAATCACTTCTGAAAGAAAGAATTGTTCAGTACCTAGAGACAGCGGGCACAGGACCCAAAGCAGCATGGATTCACAGCAGGAAGGTCACATCAGACAAATCTAATCGATTTCTTTGACTGGGTGACCAAGGTAATAGACCAGGGAGGGCTGTGGATATGGCCTACCTAGACTTTTGCAAGGCATTTGACACAGTCCCCACAAAAAATTAATAATCAAGTTAGCCAGCCTGGGAGTGGGTCCCAGGGTGGTAGCCTGGGTAGCAAACTGGCTGCACAACAGGACACAGAAGGTAATAGTGAATGGAACACATTCTGAAGAAAGGGGGGTTACTAGTGGAGTATCTCAGGGCTCAGTACTGGGTCCAGTCCTCTTTAAAGTCTTTATAGGTGACATTGCAGAGGGTCTAGAAGGAAAGGTATGCCTCTTTGCAGATGACACAAAGATCTGTAACAGAGTTGATACACAAGGGGTGGTAGAAAGGATGAGAAGGGACTTGGCAAGGTTGGAGGAATGGTCAGACATATGGCAACTTAGATTCAATGCAAAGAAGTGCAAAGTAATGCACCTGGAAATAAAATCCAGAAGAAGAGTACACAATAGCAGGGGAGGTACTAACGACAACAATAATAGAAAGGGATCTGTGTGTAGTCATATCAGATGACATAAAGGTGGGTAAGCAATGTGAGAAGTCAGTAAGGAGAGCCAGGGGGACACTGGGATGCATAGGAGGGGCATCACAAGTAGAAAAAGAGAAGTGGTTATCCCTCTGTACAGACAGTTGGTGAGACCCCATCTGGAGTACTGCGTGCACTTTTGGAGACCTCATCTATGCAAGGACATAGACAGGATGGAAGCAGTCCAGAGGAGGGCAACTAAAATGGTGCAGGGTCTACATCAGAAACCATATGAAGAGAGACTGAGAGAGCTTAATATGTATTCCCTTGATGAAAGGGGGGACATGATAGAAACTTTTAAGTACCTCAAGGGAATCAACAAAGTCCAGGAGGGTAGCATCTTTCAGAAAAAGAGATGTGTGAGAACAAGGGACACAATTTAAAGTTAGAGGAGGGACGGCTCAGGGGTAATGTGAGGAAATTCTTTTTCACGGAGAGAGTGGTGGACACATGGAACCGCCTTCCTGGAGAGGTTGTGGGGTCTAAAACAGTGGGGGAATTCAAACATGCATGGGACAGACATAAGGCAATTATAGTGGGGGGTTGCAGGAAGTAGGCTGTTGGTTAACTAGAATCTGTAGCTTATCCAATAGGTAGGGAAATGGGCAGACTGGGTGGGCCAAGTGGTCCTTATCTGCCATCAAACCCTATGTTTCTTTGTTTCAAACTGGTCTGGGAGTGCAGGGTAAAAATAGCCCGGGAATAAGACAGCACTGAATACAGCAACAGGGAAGTGCAGACTGCAACTGCAGCTCATTAGACTCTGTAGCAAGCCAGTGTTGCAGGTGGAGAACATTGTGTGTGATTGCACAGAGATGTCTCACAGTTACTGAAAACACACCTCTCAACCTCCTGACTCATAAATCAGGGACAAGGCTTAAAATAATCAGGGACAAAGGTTTAAAATCAGGGACACACCTTAAAAATTGGTGATATCCATTCAGGAAGCTGGTAGAATAAGTGGTGTAGTGTAAAATGCATGGTTTAAGGAAGAACACGTCTCTAACATTAATGTCTGACATTAAGTTATGTTTACAGCCCCACTGTTTGGTCATGGAAACATAATTTGTAGGTGAGACATCTAATAAGTTATACTGTAATTGTGAAGCTATGTATGCTATATAAGTGTTATTGAAATAATCAATAAAAGAAGTATAAAAAAAAAATACAATAATCTGCAATTCATGCATTTATTCTGCAGTTCTATGTCAGATTTCTGCAAAAGTTGCTAATCTGATTTCTGAACTTTAATAGAAGCAAAAGTCTGGCATTTACTGAAAATTCCACCAGCTGAAGTTTTTTTTCACACAGTTTCTGTCTTAAGAACATGTGAGGTAACACTCTTAAATCCATAACAGGCCCTGCAACTGGACCCATAAACTTATAATCAAGAACTCACAGAGGTTTCAGTGTTTTAAAATCGATGTGTGCACAGCCCCAAGACATCATAATATAACCTCTCTTGAACATACAGAACACCTTGTGCCATACTCCAAAATACGCCAATTTTTCAAGGGCTTCAGAATTCTTTTGTGAGTTAAGAGAAAATGTTCTTTGTTGGATGCCATCCACTCATGCATCTGTTACTACAGTATACTATCATAACTGTACAGGGAATTGCTTGGGCTTCAGGATGTAATCAAAAATATACAGTGCATGCTCATGACTGAAGTATGTACTACAATTGCCCAAAAAAGAATATATGCTTTATTTTAAACAATGAAGGCTATCAGCAGATTTTACATGCATTTGTAACATGGCATAAAAAATAAAAACGAAATGAAGCACTCAGATAGGTGCAAACACACCATGTGGTACAGTAGAAACCATGGTCTAATACCATAGTAGATCATGGTTTGTATTGTAATAACTTGGCAATCCACTACAGGTAAAAAGCAGTATACGAGTGAAAGCAATATGCAAATAGCTTGCAGTGTGTAGTTGTCCCAAGTTGTATTTACTAAGAATTTTCTTGGCACAGGGTTTTTGACTTTTTCAAGATTTTTCTATGTTGTAACTACAACAGAAGTTCATGAGTTACTAAAGATTGTACATTTAAACTCCACATATACTGTTAATTATGCTGCAGCAATATTTCTGTAGAACTGAACAGTTACATACTGTCACCATCCTTTCTGATCTACTGCTTTCTAAGCAACTGTGGTGCAATGCATTGTGGATGACTGAATAACATTATCTGGCCTAGCCTTGTCTTGGTGAATACACAGTGGTAAAGATGAGCATGCAGCTTCTGTAACCGAAAGCAAAAATAACAGACACTGTGATAAACAAAGCAAAAGTAAAGAGAGAGGCTACTTCTGTGGGTGAAAAGAGAAATAAATTGAGAGAAGCAAAAAGAAATCAAAGAAACAGACAAACAATAGTAGTCAAAACAAGTATTTGAAAGATGAAAGCAGTAAACATTATGTTGTTCTATGTCCTGCTGAGTTAGGTAGTTTAGAGGGGAAAAAAAGTGAAAATAATATTCCGCAAAATAGTAGTTGTTCAATAAAGTGTTTTTCAGATTGGCTTAGTTCAGTACATATGGAGAAAAGGTGCTAGTGCTACTAGGATTGTGTGACAGCCACCTATTGGTCTGCAAAGAAACTGGAGAAAGAAAACTAAAATGTACCATAGCACACTCCCATCATGCAGTGCAGTCCATATCTTCTAATACATAGAAAGGAAAATCAGCGCACCTAGAATAGAAAGTGAATTGCAAGGTTTTGAAAAGTTGTAAAATATGTTTTGATGTTAGAAAGCTTAAAGCTTGTAATGAAAGTTATTTTAACAAAAGTGAAATAGTAGCCACGATATTTCAAATAGGTGTGTTCTAGTTGTTTTCAAGTATATGTACATCATGTTTAATAGCTCAATTTATAGTATTGTGAAAGTAAATCAGTGTGATTGTACTCATTTATTCAAAGACTATTAGTCACACTCATTGCTATGTTGCAAGCGGATTAAGCCACTCGAAAGGATGGGTGTACAATGGAATTAATCCATGGTTGGTTGGTTGGACCCACTCGCCTTCGGCCTCGTGGGTCCAACCCCCCAACCATGGATTAATAACAGTAGACCCATGCTTTCGTAGCTTAATCCTTACATGAAGAATTCCTAAAAGATCAGCCACTTCCATGGGTTGGGTGTATCCCTTCTTTGTGGCTAAAAGGAGCAATTTGGCAAAAAACATTTTTGGTATATACTGCAAGTCATCAGCACAAACGCAAAATATCAAATACACATTTACATTTTATTTTATTTTATTCATGAATCAAAAGGTGGTTTTGAACTTTCTAAAAGTGCAGGTCAAATTTGACTAATTATCCAAAGTCAATGAAAAATAAAAACCAAGGCAGCAATTCATAATCATAAATAAACAATTACACAAATACAATTGTAGAAGCAATTTCAAAATTTGACAATGTCTTAGCATAGTATGCACACAATTAATAAACAAATGGTGCAGTATCATTGGTAAGTTGGCTAAAATGTATAAACCTAATATACTTATAAGAGGAACAGTGAGTGATTTCTGATGTTTGATAAACAAACAGTGAGTGATTAATGATGTCTGATAAATAGGCATGTAAATGGAATGGTATTTTGAACAGTTTGGGTCTAGTTACTTGCATCCACATTCATCATGCTTTCTCCATAATCTCTATATCATCAGGCAAATGCCACTTAAAACTAAAAATACGTCCTTGTCCCTTGAATCCCCCCAGGAATGATGCACACTACAACAGTTTAACTTGTTGGTTGCTCGTTAGCAAATTTATTTTTGGCACAAAGAATATATTTACATCCACATATTTATGACTTCACAGTTCGGTTTCACACCAAATTTTCTTTCAAAGCAACCTGATTCCAGTCTCTGTCTTTTTTCTGGTCATTTTCCATCTTGGCTTTCAGGGCCCAGACACTGTGAATCAGCCACCTCCTCCACACCAGAACCAGGCCAGTTCCACATACCCAGGCATTTGCCCTCCAGGCCCAGACACTTCTGAATCCGGTGCCTGGACCTATCACCCTTCCCTTTACCACCATCTGGGTTCTCCACATCTGTCCCCAGCCCATATATCCTACCCCTCCATCCTTCCTCCCCCACTTCCCCTTTCCTTTCTTCCCATCCCATGGGCATCCTTGCTCCTCCCTGCCAGGGGACTCTGACCTTGCCCCTGGCCCAAGGCTGCCTCCCACAGCAGAAAACACTGTCCTATGCCCAGGGCCTCTAGTGCACTCAACCTGCCCTCCATTTTTCCTTTGTACCAAACAATTGTCCCCTCAGAGCCTTCCTCAATAAGGATGGGGGGGGTGGGAAAATTCCCAGCAAAAGAGGCTGTCCTGCCTGAGTCCTGGTCTAATATACCTCTACAGGCCCCTGGTCAGGACCCCCTGTGGGCTCCACCCCTCAGACAATCCCTGGAGCTCTGGCATGCCCTTGACATTTTATTCTTCACCTTCCTGTTGATGTCACCAGGCCCCACCCTTCTATTCCTCTGTTCCCTCCACCCCTCCTCCTGTGCCTCTTCCTGAAGGATCATTAGACAACCTGGCTTGCCTTTTAGTGTCAATCCTCATTGTCCCTTGAATCCGCACAGGAATGACAGATGCTACAACAGTTTAGCTTGTTGGTTGCTCATTAGCAAATTTATTTTTGGCACAAAGAATGTATTTACATCCACATATTATGACTTCACAATTCAATTTACACCAAATTTTCTTTCAAAGCTTCCTGGTTCCAGCCTCTGTCTTTCTGGTCATTCTTCACCTTGGCTTTCAGGGCCCAGACACTGTGAATCAACCCCTCCTCCACACCAGAACCAGGCCAGTTCCATCTACCCAGACTTTCATCCTCCAGGCCCGGACACTTCTGAATCTGGCACCTGGACCTATCCCTTCCCCGCTTTACCACCATGTCTGGGTTCCTTGTCCTCAGCATGTGTATTCTACCCCCCTGACTCTCCTTGCTCCCCCCTTTTCCCTTCTTCCACTGCCCCTTCTCCAGCTTGCGATGGACGGAGGCGCTCCCCCCTTGCAGGCTAGTACCTAAGACCTTTGCTGGCTATCTGGTTCACTAGCTCCCCAATAGGCCTTAGGAATAGGCACATGCCAAACTCTGACAGGTGGACCCTATCAGACATGTACACCGCAGACTGGTTGAAGGAGATGTCCTTGTGCTGCAGGTGCAACCCCCCATTTTGATTACTGCCCTTGCCACCCTCCTATTTAACTGCTTCCTAACTTTCTCGATCAGCCGGACATCCTGCACCCCCTCCAAACTCTCCAGGAGGTGATGTCGGACCAGCCAATTGTCATTCTCTGCCACCACCCTGTCAACTTCTTAAAATCTCAAATGATGTTCTGCCCAATTCTCCAACCATGGCAGGCCCTCAAATCATTGCCCCTCAAGTGTATAATATGGCAATCAGGCATGCCCCATTGCAACCCTAATTCCTCCATCAGGGGCATGAGCTGTGCCCACCTCATCCCCGTAATGCCTCTCCAGAGTACCCTGGTATGCTCGGTGTTATATCTCAACTCTGCTCCTCTGAGGTGGTGACTGCAAACCTTTCAGCCCAATATATGAAGGAATACCCCACTATCCAGATTTTCCTCTAGGAACCTGCCTTGGAAACAAAATAACAGTATGAGTTGTTGTTGTCAATTCCTTACATACCTTCTATTACTTACTTACTTGGTATTACTTGGTATTACTTGGTATGAAAGAACAGAAGAAGGCCAGAGCCCATCGAGACTGTTCCCCACACTATGTGGGACATTATTTATCTATTATCCTCAACCAAACATCTAATTTGTTTTAAAGACAGTGGTACTAGTTGCCTCTACCAATTCTTGTGGCAAGGTGTTCCATACAATGGATGCTCTTATTGGAAAAAGTTTCCCTTTGCTGGTTTTATAAGTTTTTACTTCAACCTGTTTATTATGAAGTCTCGGAACATGTCTCCTTTTGGAGAGTGTTACACCACATTTTTCCATTAGATCTGGTGAATTTATTAAATTAAAAACCATAAGCATATCACCTCTTAATCTAGTTTGAAGAGAGAAGAGACCAGTAGCTTTTAACCTGTTCTCATAATTCAAGTTTGTTAATCTTGGAATCATTCTAGTTACTCTCCTTTGAACCTGTTCAAGAATTGCTATGTCTTTTTTTTGGTTTGGATTCCAGAAAGGGAATACGGTCTAATGTATGCCCTATACAGTGGAATAAAGCATTGTTCAGTGTGATTAACAAAAGTGCGTTTATTTGCCTCAAAAGTCTGTTGGTCATGCAAGCAGTTCTAACACAGTGATCATTTGATGTAAGTTTATTATTAACATATATCCCTAAATCTTTTTCACAATTTGATGAGTAAGTGGTAGTCTGTTTATATAATATATCGGTTTTGGATTATTTACACCGAAATACACTACTAAACATTTGTCTTGATTAAACTGCATATGATTTTCATTTGCCCAAAGTGTTAATTTTTCCAAATCCTTCTTTAATGCAGAAATATTTTCTTGATTATTAACCTTGCCCCCCAATTTAGTATCATCTGCAAATTTAACCATGAAGTTATTTGGCCCTGTTTGTAAATCACTGATAAAGAGATTAAACAATGTTGGTCCTAAGACCGACCCCTGTGGTACACCACTTGTCACACTATCCGAATCAGACAAGATATCATTAATTCTGACTCTCTAAGAATAATTTGTCAACCAGTTTAAAGTCCAGTTGACAATATCAGGTGACAAACCTAGATTGTGCATTTTAGTAATGAGTTTTTCATGTGAGACTTTATCAAAAGCTCTACTAAAGTCCAAAAGAATTACATCATTAGGGATACCCACATCTAGTAGAGTACTTATATTATTATAAAAAGATATCAGATTGGTGGTGCAGGAATACTTGGGAGTAAACCCATGCTGATTTGAATCATAAATTCTATTTTTTACAATCTTGATCTATTAGAGACTTCATTACTGTTCCATTAATTTACCAGCAACTGAGGTCAGGCTAATTGGACAATAATTTTGTACAGAACCTCTATTGCCTTTTTAAATATGAGAGTAACTATTGCTGAATGCCAATCATTTGGTACAATGCTTTCTTGTAAGGATTTGTTGAAGATAATTGACAAAGGTATAGAAATATTTATAGAGTTTTCAATCAGAAACCATGGATGAATACCGTCTGGCCCGGATTAGTATTTTTTTAGTTTTTGATAGCCTGTATAATGTCAGTTGGATAGACACTATGAATATCTATGTGGTGAACTTTAAATGTACTAATAGGTGATTTTTGATAGAAGACAGAACCAAAGTACTTATTAAGAGATTCGAGGTTTCTATCAGATAGAGAAGAGCCATTGGTGATAACGGGACCAATGGTCCTTGATACACATTTTACTATTTATATAGGAGAAAAGAGATTTGTGACAGTCTTTTGTGTGAGCTAGTTTAAATTCTAGCTTATTTTTGCCAACGTAATAGAATTTTTTAGTTTTCACAGATAGTCTGTATGTATGTAATAAAGTAGTTTTAAATGGAACAGAACTATTCTTAAGTTTCCTAAAAGTTACATTTTTATTTTAATCTGATTTTTAATTGACTTGTTGAACCAAGGGGGACTTTTTCCTTTATTATTAAATTTCCTCTTAGATGGGATAAAGGTATTTTCCAAATAATGTACAATGTTTTTTTAAAAAAGTCCCAAGCTTGTTGTGTTGTACAATTAAGAAAATTAGATTCCCAGTTTATGTTTTGTAAGTATTCATTGATTTTAGAAAAGTTTGCTTTATTATATTTTTTTGTACAGTATAACATCCTTTGTGTAGTTTTAAACTGTTTAATTTCAAAAAGAATAGATGAATGATCACTGGTCCCAAGTGGATCCCAAATTTGTAAATTGCTAATTTGTTGCTCTATGTTAGTAAATAATAGATTCAAAATATTAGGACCTCGAGTGGGTTCAGTAACAAGTTGTTGTAATCCAATACTAACTATCACATCTATTAGTCCTTTTTCGGCATAAGACTGTCCTGAGAATGAGTCCCAGTTAATATGAGGGAGGTTAAAGTCACCAAATATTACCGTATCTAGAGATTCTGAAAAATATGTAATTTTTTTAAACATATCAGTTGTGTAATCTGAATTTGCAGATGGAGGTCGATAGATGTTACCAATAGTTATATAGGACTGCTCCTTCAATAAGATTTTAACCCATATAATTTCCAAAGGAAAGGGAAAACACACTTCAAAAGAAGGACTATCATTTCGTATGTACATACAAACTCCCCCGCCTTGCTTATCTAATCTGTTTGTATGATATAACTTGTAACCTGGAATTTCTCTGGACCAAATTGAGGATGCATCCCATCAAGTTTCAGTTACTCCCACCACACCTATATTTAAAGTTTTACATTTGGCTTCGAGTTCTGCTAATTTGAGTTAGTTTAAAGATTGTGCATTCAAAGCTAGGAATTTACATTTACTTGTAATAATATTTTGGTAAGTATTCAGAGACTTGGGAATAGACCATTCTCCCCATTGTTTTAGTTTAAACAATGATTTATGATTTTAGTGATACTTTTCCCATTAGTGTACTACCCTCACGACTGAGTTATAAACCGTCCCAGCAAAACAAGGAAGAACGATCTGAGAATGATTTCCAGTGGGTAATACAGGGTATAACCTGCTTAGAACACCACTTTCTCAGCCATTTAGGGCTTTGATTTTCTGCGTCATAGGTAGATGTTTCTCTCGGGACAGGTAGAATTTCAGATATACATACAGACATCCCTATCAAGTAACAGGTTACATTATGCCACATAGTCCTGTTGTAACTGATTAAATGGGTGTTGTTTATATCATTAACACCAGCATGTATGATAACCAGTGGATTTTCCTGCATTTTGTAAAATTTTAGGCATCATGGAGGTAATGTCAGATACCCTGGCCCCACCGAAGCTATAACAAGTGCGGTTGCTCTTGTCACTATTGCATATCGCCCTGTCAATGTGCTTAGTGATTGAATCTCCTAGGACTAACACTTGTTTTGAGACAGTAGGAGTACAAGAATCAGAAACAGGTGATTGTTTAACACACTCTGGAGCAATTAACTTAATAGGTATTGATCTGGTAGCTTGAGACTTACTAGGACAAATATTCATGGGCATTAACTCCTGATTGAAAAGTGTTTTTAAACCATTATTATCAACAGAGGGTGATGCACAGGATAAATCATGTAGCACTTCATTATTTAATACAGTCAATTGCTCAAAACTATTACAAGTTTCAATAGGGGCACTATTGTGTATTTGACCGCCCCTCTTTTTTTAAGAGGCTTTGTGACAATGGTCCAGTCATCATTATCATGAGACGAGGGCGGATAATCATCCACCTTATAAGAGGGTGCAGAGGCAACAGGTATACTAGTACTAGTCGTTACAATTGTCTCCTCATCAGGAGGCATATAAATGCTACCTAAATGTGAAGGAAATTGTTCATTAGAATGAAGTTGTTCATCCATAAGATCAATGTAACTTTCAATTCC
This sequence comes from Neoceratodus forsteri, assembly GCA_016271365.2. Classification (NCBI taxonomy): domain Eukaryota; kingdom Metazoa; phylum Chordata; order Ceratodontiformes; family Ceratodontidae; genus Neoceratodus; species Neoceratodus forsteri. Next base: position 125,593,410 of record CM028136.1, on the reverse strand, counting down.
TAATATCAGTAGAAACTGGTTTAATATTAGCAGAAACACTATCTCTGCTTTAAGAGTTGTAATCAGATGACAATTAGCACATACATACTGCTCCCATACTTTCCTCACTATACATCAAACATTGCATACACTTACTAAGTTCTTTTTCCATTATTAAAGGTGTATATTTACTAAGTAGAGATATGCTAAAATTATCTTATCCAAGTTTGTCTAATGCCAGCAGTTTCAGCATGCCCAGTGGACACAGCAGACACGCACAAACACGCTTGTTCTCGCGCAGGCTCTGACGCACACCTCGTCACCAGTTCACTAGATGGGCAATTTTAAGCTGAAAACCAGAAGTAAGCGCCCATTCACTTCCAGTTTCAGCCAAGTAAAAATAACAATATTTACTTAAATTCAGCAAGATTCTGTGAGTTGAAGATTTACAAGCCCTTAAAAGGACAAGAGAACCACCAAGCAACAGTGTTTTTAACAGAGAGATGTTGTTTTGGGGTGGGAGTATACTAGCCTGTTGCTAGTCCTCCAGGTTCCCACAGTGCTCTGCTATTCACTGAAGAGTCAGTTACAAGCAAATGGTACCACACAGGATTGACAAAACCAATGTTTCTCTATGATCCTTCCTTCCTACTGCCAAACAGGAAGTTCCTGTTGACGGTCAATCCAGTGGCTATAAAAGTAGAACTGGCTTAGGTGGGTGGATGGAGGGCAATTAGTAAGAAAAAGGCTAGCAACAGGAAGTTGTAATTTGAGTCACCTGCTTTTATAGAGTCTAAGCCACAACCCCAATTAAGTTGTCTCTCCTACTACTGGTTTAGCAAAGTAAGTTGATACAGTACCCTTCACAGCACAGAACACACACTGACTTTCTTTCTTTTCTTTCTTTTTAACCCTAAATAAGACCCTTCTACTTCTAATAAAGTATCTGTCTGCTTAATCTCAACAGACCCTGACTCCTGCTGAGATATAAGTGTTAAATTAATAAGAAAATGTAGCTTCTTTAGTTAGCTGCTTTCTGCTCTACAACAAGGCTAGCAACAGTAGCAGCTGGACTTCCAGCACCCCAACTTCTGATCCTCTGCCACTGCAGCCTCTTTCTTTGTTTCCTCCATGGCAGCCCTAATCCAAACGAATGTGAGCAATTTACTTGGGTCCTCTCCGAGGAACGTCAGAGCCCTCTTGAGTATTGCCCTACCTTAAACCCTGTGACCGGGTAACCATCCCATGTCAGAATAAAACCCTGGCCCTCCCTCGAGCACTCCTGTATGTCTCCAGTGCACTCACAGTGCAGCTGGTGGACTGCGTTGCCTCAGTAGGGACACCTGGGTCCTCCTCCCCTTGGTCCATCTTTGACCTGGCCAGGGCAATGACCACCCTGTCGTGTCTTAATAGCACATCATCATGCCACAAAGCCTACCCAGTGGCTGCCTTTGTAGGGCCACTACTTCCACCACCCAGAATGCCCTGCTGCCATAACCACAAACACTGCCCGAATACAGCCCTCTTGGGCCATTGTGCATACCTTCTAGGTTGCACCTAACACCTTTTCCAGCAACTCCCCTCTTATGGGGTGTCTTCTGTCCAACCTGGTCCCTTGACCCCTCCACTACCCTGATACCATGCTTTTTATGGTACTACTGGCCCCTACATTGGGCCAGCCCCTGTCCTGCCATATCCAACTAATGCCAGCTAAGTGCATGACCATTGTGGCATGGGCCAGCCCTTGTTTCCACCGCTCCACCATGACTCTCCTTACCTGCTCATCCCAGGCCGGTTCCTCCCTGTCCCACTTGTGCTTCCCTCTGAAGACCTGGAACATTTCCCACCCTGCTTCACAGGCCCTCAATGTGTTTGCTGACCAGGTGCCCTGGTACAGCACCCTGGCTATGTCCCTCCTACCTTCCATAACCGGTCTGGGATCCTGGTCCTGTGTGGCACTGCCTGTGGCTTCAGCTCCCAAAACCTGTTGAGCCACAAATGGGAAAGACTGTCAGCCACTTCATTCCTCAACCCTTCGATATGCTGCACTTTGAAAGATAAGTTCAGCCACAGTCCCAGCAAGACCATACATCTGAGCAGCCTGCCCACTGTCTCCATCCTCCCCCTTGCCTATTAATGACTTCAACTGCCCCCTTGTTGTCACAACAAAACAAGATGTGCTTCTCCTTCATCCTAACTCCCCATACTTCTAGGGTCATCCATATCAGGAAGATCTTCAGGAAGGTGATGTCCTTCAGTAGTCCCTATTCTGCCCAAGATGCTGGCCATGGTTCTGACATCCAGTCCCCTTGAAAGTATGCCCCCATTCCCAGGGTGCCTGAAGCATCCGTGAATAGCTCCAGGTCTGTGCTCTGATCCCACTTATCCTGCCAGAATGTCACCCCATTATAGCTATCGAGAAACTCCTCCCAAACCCCCCAAATCCTCCTGAACCCTTTTGATACATCCACCCAATGGTGCAGTCGCTTATCTTTTCCCGTGGCCCTTCCCAGTTTTCTTGTAAATTCCCTGCCTGGACTGATAGCCTTGCAAGTGAAATTAAGGTGCCCCAGCAGTTGTTGCATTTGTGCCAGCAGCACCCTCCTCCTTCCTATGATCTAGGCCAATAAGCCTTTAATGCACACTACTTTGTTCCTGGGCAGCTGAAAACAGCCCTCCTCAGTCTGCACCTCTATGCCCAAGAATTCCAAGCTTCAGGCAGGACCCTCCATCTTGCCCTGTGCTAGCAGAATCCCTATCCACTGGCAAATTTTCTCAAAATCCCCTAGCATTTCCTGTACCTCCACTCTTATTTCCCCGATGAGGAGGAACTCATCCAAGTAATGTACTACCTTCCTTTGCCCATACCTGGCCCTGAAAACCCACTGTACCCAGGTGCAGAACACTTCAAAAGTGGAACAGGCCACTGAACACCCCATGGGCATGGCTTTGTCAAAATAGATGGGCCCTTGGAATTGAAAACCCAGCAGGTCCCAATCCACGGACCTGACAGGCAAGAGACAAAATGCCTACTCAATGTCCATCTTCACTAGCCACGTCACCTTGATTGCCTGAATCAGTGCTATGGCCTGCTCTAACGAGGCATACGACACTGCCCTAAGGTGGTCTGGAATGCCATTGTTTACTGAGGAGCCCTCGAGTATGATAAATGATGAATCAAACAGAACTCACCTTCCACCTTCTTGGGTACAATACCAAATGGGAAAATTTTGAAATGTGGCACAGGGGAGCCCCAACAGGCCCTCAACCTGACCTGCCAGGATTTCCTTGCCTATCTTGGCCCCACAATCCCTTCCTTCCTTCTCACTGACCCGAGGTTCTTGGCCCATGTTCTTTCCCACCCCTTGAAACCCCAGTGGAAGCCCATCCGAAACCCTCCAGGAGCAGTTCCCTGCCCCTTTATTGAGGTACTCAGTAGACCACTCCTCCACTGCTGTTAGGGAAATGGGAGTATCGCGCCAGCGTGTATCACCACCACCTATCCGTAGGCATCCCAATACCACCACCTCCAGGGTGTTGTACTGCCCTCTGTGGCTGCCCCTTGGCCCCTGCCCTGTACCCCCCGGGCACCCCAAAAGGACTGCTTATAAAATTGTCCCCCACTCTGCCTTCCTCTGTCACCATTTTGCCGACAGTTGGAGGCCGGGTGTGACCCCCTGCATTTTGAACAGACATGCTGGAAATTACAGCTGCCCCATGTAGCAGGTGGCCTTGTTGTAACCCCAACATGTCTTTGCCACTGCAACAGGAGTGATCCTCCTTGCTTGTTCTCCCACAGCCCACCCTTCCCAGAGAGGGTTCTCACCCACAGTTCCAGTGGGTGCAGTCCCACCTCTGGTCCTCTTTGCTGCCATCAGCTTCCAGAAGGCCTCATCATACCTGGAGCCACCCATACCCAAGTTTTGCCTTCTACATTGCTGATAATGGACATGTATGTCAGCAAGGGATGGCAGTTCCGGCTGCTTCTCCAGCAGTAATGCGCTGCATATGATGAAACCGCCTTGCCAATTCTCAGTGGTCTTCCCCTTATACTTCACCTCTTCTGTCATGTGGCCTATCACTGCCAGTGCCACCAACATTTCCAATTTTCCTACCGACGCCTTCTGATCGTACTTTGTGGCTGTGTCCTCGTTCAGAAGCCTGAAGATGTTGATATACTCCACTTTCCACATTTTTTCCATGATTGAGGCTGGTATGTGGTCCCCAACTGAACAGCCCCGGGGCCCCTCATACAACTTCTTGTTTGCCATTGTGCCCCCCCTTTCCTGCCCTGGCCCCTTTACCTTTTAAGGCCTGTGTGACTGCTCCATCATCTTCCATTCCCACGCCCCCATGCTGCCCAGAAACCCTCAAGGTAATCTTTCAGACCGCACTCATCTGTGAGGTCCACATCATTCTTACCCTCATCCAGATTCCCCATATCCAGTTCCAGTGTGGGCAGGGGCACTGGTATTGGTGCAAGGCATGGGACTTCCTATCTGGGTCTCTTACCCCATCTGCCCCTACCCGGGCACTCCTCCTGTTCCTTGCACTTTCTCTGTGCCTCCTTCTCTGCCTCTCTCTTTTTTGCCGCCAATAGCTCCAACATCTGCTCCATCAACACGGATGCCTCCTGCAACATCTTCTCGCTAGTCAGCAGGGATCATTTTGGTGCCATGTCTGCTTCTCTGTCCCTGCAGTCTGATTATAATGTTCAGCCTTGTACATTCAAACTACCCCTTCTACCAAGATTGCATGGGCTGGCTGGCTGCCCTGCCCCATGCTCCACCAGACCACTCTCGAGCCCTGCTCTGGGCCTACTATCCCATCACCTGATTGCTCCGGTGCTGTAGTGAGTCATACTGTTTTTTCATTATGTCCTTTTCTCTCTTCCTCCATCCTGGTTTACTTCTCTTCTGGTAGAAAAATCCTCCCCAGCACCATGACATAGCCAGCCTTTCCCTGTAGACCCCTTCTGCTCCCTGTGACTGCTGTGCCAGGTGCCCATCCAGCCAGCTGCCCTCAGCACCCCACCCATCCTAGGCCTGAATCCAGTCATCCCCCACCTTAGCATCTCCCTTGCACCCAGGGCACCATGCAATCCGCCCCCAAATGTCTCCTTTCTAGCCATGCCACCTGACTCTTTCACTGGTTGCCAAGGTGTAGCCCACCATTAGGGCCTGCTTCACTGCACCATTATGTGAATGCCTCAGACCATGTGGTCCCACTCTAGCAGCCTGTGCCATCCCCATGAGGTGCACCTTTGATTTAGGCACTCAGGATCACCATGCATGTCATCCCCAAAACAGAAGGCCCTCACCTGGCCCGCTGGTCCACCCTGTAGGCCCAAGCTTGAAGACCCATTATGTGTGCTTATGACCTAGCCTATCTGGAAACCCTGGTCTGCTGGGTGAGGCCAGCCCATACTCCACCTGTCCCTGAATCCTCCACTCTCTGCTGCTATGAAGCTCATATGCCAAATAAACTTTTTGGTTATGCCTCGCTTTTGATTTATTCTTTATGCTTTTCTTTAAACCATCGCATGATCCATTGTATCAAAGTATCCTCCTTTGTTTTGTCCCCATATCCCCATCTTGTGTTATCGCAGTCAGCCATCCACTAGGCAGCACTGAGACTGCATGGCCACAAGGGCCTGGCTTCCATCTGCCAGCCTAGTAGGAGCTCCCATGCCGCGAGGTTCTCCTCACTCAAAACACTGAACGCATTGCCAGCTCATCCGCTGGCTGTCCCCTGACTCCAGTCTGCCTGGTGGTGATGATGGCCCCGTTATCAGGGCCCGCCAGTGTTGACCCTAAAACAAACTCAGGTGTTCTGCCTCATTCTCCCATTGGCCCTACCACAACTGGATCCCTTCCGCTGAAAGCCTGCTCTCTTGTACTGCACCCCCAGTCTTTGGGAGCCACATGTATCCATTCCACCCGCTCTCCCTGGCCTGTGCTTGTCCATTGCGATCAAACCTATGTGTGCTTGTCCCCTACAGGATCATCCAAATTTTGTCACAAACAAGGCCTTTTATGGCCATCTTATCGCTGTTCTTTCTGCACCAACGAGGACTGCGCCACACCACTAGCCCAGGCCTCGGCCTGTCCATGCGGTTTCTGGGACCTCTGAAAGCGCTTTTATTATTTATTTTTCTTTACTTCTTTCATAACCAGTTAACCCTACCTCATGAGCATGAAATGCCAAGGTCACATACCTTATGCATCACGTCCTGTCTGCGCTCCACAGGCACCACTGTTACCAGGCAGCTAATAAACCTTAAATGAGACTAAACAAGCCCTGTTCCTGCCACTTTTCTCCCCACAGCTGCTAAGGTACAACCCTGTCCTGTATAAACACTGTCCCTCCTTCCAACAAAACCTGAATTCTGCCCCTGATTTACCAAACAGTCCTGGAGCCAGCCCCTGTGCCTCATGGCCCACCAGGCCTAGCTGCCTCCAAACAAAATAAAAACCTCCCCCACCAGCTCTGCATTCCTGCCACCATATGACCTCCACAAGAAAACAATCCTACTTTCCCATGGTTTCTTTCTTTAAAAATGCCATGGTAAAAACCAACAAAATAAGAAATGTTTCCATGAGCTAAAAACACACTGGGCTGCATGGCCTAAAGGCTTAGTTGCTCCCATGTGCCATACCTACTGATTTATTTATTTATTTATTTATTTATTTATTTATTTATTTATTTATTTAAGATAATCAGAAAGACCTTTGAGTCAGAGACTCATTTACAAAGGTTCCACTTCATACATAGTGTGGTACAGGGGAAACAGAAACAGACAGGTTGTTGTGTATTACATTAGAGATTATAATGGTTCCAACGTTATACATAGTGCGGTACAAGGGTAACAGAAAACATACAGGAAGCTGTGAGGTTACCTAATTTCATATTGTGATATACACTAGATACAAAGGTGAAACTATAGACAAGGACATCATGGAATATCGGGGTTTAGCACAGCCCAAGGTAGGGGAGAGGCTGTTTGTCAAGGCAGAGTTTCTGTGGGAAAGGGTCTGGAGCCTGATTTGAGGTTGGTCTAAGGGCAATCACATAGGCTGGAGGTCTGGAGGTGATTCCTTAGACTATATTTAAACAGGTCTAATCTTGTTTCACTGGATATTAGAGTGGGGAGTGCATTGGTCCTGGATGGGGCATTGTAACTGAAAGTTCTTTGGAATTTGGAGGTCTGGCAATGGGGTACCCTTAGTAATGGTTTGCTTGAGTTACGTGTGACTCTGACAGGGGGTTCAGGGTGGATGATTTTGTTTAGGGTAGTTGGGGTGAGGCCTAGGCTTATCTTTTTGGTCATTAAGCAGGTGTGGTACCTGATTCTGTTGTCTAAGTTCAGCCAATTTGTGGGCGCTGTAGAGGGAGAAAAGTGGAGCGATCACATCTGAGTATGAGTTGGCAGGCTTTTGTTTAGTACATGACAAAGTCTATTTAGGGCAGAGATGGGAGCAGCACTGTAGATTAGAATGCCGTAGTCTAGCAGCAAGAGGACAGTGGAGTTAATGGTGAGACGTAGAGCCTCAGGGGTGAAGCAGTGTTTGTGCCGGTAAAGTACACCAAGTCTAGAGTTTAGGGCAGTGGATAGACATTGAATAAGTTGATTAAAGCTGAGGGCCAGGTCAAGTGTGATTCCTAGGTACTTGAAGGTGTCCACTTGTTGAGGGAGTTAGGTTTACAGTAGAATTAGAGGCAGAGAGGTTTGTCAGCGGGTTGCTAAAAGGCAGGCCAGGTTGTCTTAATCCTCCAGGAAGATGCACAGGAAGGAGGGGTGGGGAGCAGAGGAATAGAAGGGTGGGGTCTTGTGACATCACCAGGTAGGTGTTCCTTGCAACATACACCATGACAAAAGTGTGTATTGTGGTGTTGTCAATGATGTGCGAGATCTCAAACTTGAAAAATTCCCAGCAAAAGAGGCCGTCCTGCCTGAGTCCTGGCCTAATATACCCCTACAGGCCACTGGTCAGGATCCCCTTTGGGCCCCCCCATCCAATCCCTGGGGCTCTGGCATGCCCTTGTCATTTTACTCTTTACCTACCTGGTGATGTCACAAGACCCCACCCCTTCTATTCCTCTGCCCCCACCCGTCCCCTCTTGTGCCTCTTTCTGGAGGGATCATTAGACAACCTGGGTTGCCTTTTAGTGGCAAACCCCATTGTCAGCACTAAGAATATCTTGGAGACACAGTATATAACCACCGTGATTATTTCCATTTTTTATCACTTTTCCAGAACTTCACTTTCTTAAAGAAGAGTTCAACTTTTAGAGTAGAACAAGATTTAGAGATAACAAAAAAAAAAAATTTTATTAACACAGGTTTAGAGTTAAGCACTTCAAATAACAGAATCACTGGAGGGGGAGAAAAGGATTTTAAAGAATAGAGCCGATATACTTTTTCCTTATTAGAAAATGTGTTTGAAAAATCCTGGAAGTGGATTGGCTAAGGTCACCAACTAACCAGTCCGGTATCAGGCAACAGAGACCGGGAAATAAGGAGTCCCCATCTGTGCTGCCTGATTACGCTCCAAATCGGTGTGCAAATAGAATTTTTAGATTTAAATTATGCCATGTTGTTTTCTCTCACTTTATAGAGATCGCCCCTGTCTGGCATGTGGTACACAAACTAAATAATGTTTTTGTTTTTTTGCTTTATTGGAATCTTGTCTGTACAGTTTGACCACACTTCATTGGTCAGAATGTCAAAAAGAAACTGACTACGCTATCACGCCTCTCCTTATGGTTGAGCCTCGGTCCATTGGCATTCTGCCATCTTCCTGTCCGTGCTGCTGCTGGTGAAAAAACTAAGGTGATGCAAGCTAACATAAAACATACATTGTAGAAGAAACAGAAATCACCGTTCTCTTATTCGTTTAAAACTGACAGTGCTATTCGGCATCATCTCGTGCTCCCAGCCTTCATGGCACCGCATGCACTACAGTGAGCAAACTCCTTTGCCAGCCATTCTGCCAGTGGCGCCACCACGCTCCTGTCCTGTCCTGTTTCCTGGTACATTCCCATCCCATTATTAGATGTATTTCCCTACTGTCACATCTAGAGTTTTACCTGCCACAGGTCTGTCACGTTAATGGAGCAGCCAGTTTAAACTCTGTTTCACTCGTTCTTCATTGTGGACTGTTTCCTGCACAGATTTGCAGCTCTACAGCTCCCATGGCATATTAGGTTTAAATTCACGGTGGTGGCAAATCCCGTGCAATACAATCACACTCTCCATGCATGATTCCTTAGTGTGCCACAGCTCTCCCACACTACAGTCATTATCTCTCACCTCTTTAGCGCTGACACAGTTCTCTGCTCTAACTGTTTCTCTCTCTCTTGATTGAAGAAAAAAAATGGACAGCTACTCTAGGAGGTTATTATTATTTTTTCTACCATTGTCCCAAACTCTACACTTCTCACTTTTCAGAGCAGCACCTAGCAATCTCGATTTGGGGTGGGGTTGCAGGCTCAAGGAAAAGAGCTGGAAGAAAAGAAGAGAAAAGTGACTGCAGCATAGGGCTACTTTACATCAAACTACATTTGTACTCTTTTTGACCATTTATTTGTTTTATTTTAAGCTTTGATTTAATCTTATTAGAAATGTTAGCTATAACCCATTTTCTAACTGCAATAATACCTCCAGGGTGGGCACTTTTGTCATGCGATCGCGATTGGGGGCTCTGAGGTAGGTGCTCATTATATTGTAATGCAGGGCGGAGGAACTATTTTATTAAAAAATGTATTTGAAACTGTTTTTATTTACACTTTTATAAAAACTTATTTTCCTTTACAAGTGCCCATTTTCTAAAGCATAATACCTCTCCAGGGTGGGCGGTATTGTGCTATACCGGACCTTCCTGGGGCTATAAGGCCCTCCGCCTGTGGCGTCAGGCCTCATTACGCCCCTGGGCGGTCCGGTATAGCACAATACCGCCCACCCTGTTGGGTATTATTGCTTACTTAGAAAATGGACAAAACAAGACATGTTTTAGATCATTGGGTTGATTAAGGCTACAACTGCACAGTTATAATTCTGCCCCATTCATCTTTTGTATGAAAAGAAACCTACTTTCATATAGCTCAAGTCTAAAGCAAATTATGAAACTGCTATTGTCAGGAAGCCACATTTCTAAAACATTCTGTTCCCTTGCATCATACACCATGACAAAAGTGTGCATTGTGGTGGTGTTCTGTGCTTCTAACCATCAAAAATGCATTCAAGCACCATTCTGACACATCCACAATATGGAACCAGAGAGCATAATCAAAAGAGTAACCTTGAGAAAACAGATTCCAAACATTGCAGGCGGTAGCAATACCTGTTGACTTACAGAGTAGTAATTGCAAAACCAGTCTTAAAGGGTTTTAACCTGTGCACAGGTATTACAGATCTAAAGATGAGGAACTATAGGATGAATGGAATATATTACTGTGAAAAACTACATCTAATGAAATGTTTTGACATCTAACAGCTACTGCAGCTCTAAGGCTGCTTTCCTCCGTTAAAAAAAAAAACATAAGAAATCTAAGGAACCAAAGAAACAGGTGAACTAAAACTATATTTGTTTTGTACTAGTTATTCTTGTGCGTAATTCAAGTCTCCTCAAGGAATCAAACTGCTGCTTTTATCAAATTTACACCACCCCAAGCTGCTCTCATCAAATATAAATTAATCTGCACTGAAATAAAGAAGCCTTAAACAGTACCTTTATTAACAGCCATTGGAAGTCTACCTGTTTCCTATTGGGATTGTCAACCATTATGGAGATTTTCATTCTATTTCTCTGAGAATTGATCCATTGATATGGTACTGCTTTCTATGTGAGGTCACTACCATGACAAATGGTATTATTTTAATAAAATTTCATCTAAAGATTAGAACTTACAAAAGCATTAAAAGAAGTTTATAGAAATATGTACAGTTTTTCAAAGCATTCAAAATATGAGATAAGGAAATTGAAACTGTGGTATGGTTTTTGTACAATGGTGAATGTAAAAGTATTTATTTAATATAGGGACACTGTCAACCCCTTAGGCCTCAGATTTTCCCTAGTTTAAAAAATGGATTGTACGATTGCTGACATTTTTTACTGATTGCTGATGCAGTAGGTTGTTGGATTCTGATTCCTTTTTTTCTTTTTAAAAGTGAAAAACAGACTGCCCACCATCCTGGTGTTAGCACACAAAGGATGTTTGTTTACATTCCTTGATCAGCTCTCACTGCATGGTTCCTGGACTTGGGAACACCCACACACAGTTTAGCCACTCATGCAGTGGGAGGTGAGGAGACTATTACATCATGAGTTGTTGAACTGTTGGGGAGAGTTTGTAATGTTCATAAACTATGCAGTAAGAGTAGTTCAAACACATGAAACAAAACAAGGCTGGGTATAATTACACCATTACCATGCATTTCAGGTCTACTAAGCAAGGAGGCAGATCAAACAACTAGCAACATCGATGAATTTTAGAGAGGTAAACAGTCCTAAAATCTGGGTTTTAACGAGAAATATTATGATTCAAAATGGCTGATGGTGTCCCTTTGACTATGTGAATATGCCGGAACATGAGATATTAACATAGATACTGACTGCAGATAAGGGCCTTTGGCCCAGCTAGTCTGCACAATTGCACATGTAATTTAGCCTCTTCAAGCTTCTCTTGAACTGGGTTATCCCCATACCCCAACTGCTAGGATCCCTGATGCTTATCTCATGCATTCCTGAATCCTGTAATCATTTCAGCCCCCACCACCACCTCTTCTGGCAGGGCTTCCCACTTGTCCACCACTCTTTCCATGAAGAAATAATTCTTCACATTACCTCTGAACCTCCCTCCCTCCAATTTCATCCCATGACCTTGAGTCCTGGAACATCTTTTCCTCTGAAAAATAGTGTTTTCCCGCACCTTGTTCTTCCTCATGAGGTACTTGTAAGTCTCTATCATATCCCCCCCTCTCCCTCCTCTCCTCCAAGGAGTACATATTCAAGTCCTTCAGCCTGTCCTTGTAGGACTTGTGGTGCAAATACTGCACCATCTTGATTGCCCTCCTCTGAACTGTCACCACCCTATCTATATCCTTACATAGGTAAGGCCTCCAGAACTGGACACTGTACTACAGGTATGACCTCACTAATGTTTTGTAAGGTGGAATTATGACCGCCCTTTTCCTGCTAGTGATACCCCTGCCTATGCATCTCAATATCCTATTTGCTTTACCCACTGCCTTTTGCACTGACTCCAAACCATAAGGTCATCTGAAATGATAACCACTAGGTCTCTTTCCTGCTTGGAGCATTCTATATCCACCCCGGGCTGATACAGTATGTTGTTCCATGGTTTTTGTGCCCAATGTGCATTCTTCTGCACTTTAACAGTGTGTATTTATTGCCATTTTGTAATACTGAAGAAGGATTCTTTTTCTGAAATATGTATTGCACACTTTCTAATATAGGGAATGACAGGCAAACTATATGATTTGATACATTTTATTTGACCAAAATATGTCTCTGTATTTAAGGTTTCAGGTCCACACATTCCCCTTCTTTTGGTTATATAGGTAAAGAAATATATTTGTGATTTCTGTGCTCCTGTAAATTAACTTGTTATTTCACACTAGGTATGTGTCAACCCAACACATACCTCTCTTTTTTTCTTTAACCAGGAGAGAGACACACTAAGCTGAAAGCTTGTTTACAGGTGCGACTGGAGAGCACAAGGAAGGCAAGTGATTTGCTGAGGGTCACACTGTATGCAAATGGGGGCTGTGGGATTCAAACCCAAGTCTCCAGGTTTGCAGCTTGGAGCCTTAAACCACTGCACTATACTGCCTCCTTCCTCTACCTAGGAAGATAACATACTATAGTAACATATTAATGTAAGGTCAGAAGGAACTCCAGGTGCATCTTGTCCAACCTTGCTTCATAAGCAGGTGTGAATAAACATGCTGTGCAAACATGTTGTAACTAACATAGCAAGCATTTGACAAAGCTGAATGTTTGCTTGCTGGCATTAGCATTGGTAGTGCAGGAATTAGAGAGATGCATAATAGGAATAGCAGCAAAGTATTACACTAATGCCAACCCCACCCCCACCCTGCAGAGACTGACAGGCATTTGGGGATGTGCCTTTGGGTCATCAGCCATAACACTCATGCCATTCCAACTCATTCTACCCTGTGGACACTGACAGGTGTTGTGGTGTGCCTTGGGGTCTTTGGCCCTTAAGCTCATCTCATTCCATAAGGAAATAAGCTGATATGGGTGCAGTAGAGGAGAATGGGGTGAATGTTAGGGCTGAAGACCCCAAGGCACACCTCAATGCCTATCACTGGCTGCAGGGTGGTGGTGGAATGGCATGAGCATTATGGCCGACGACCCCAAGTCACACCCCAATGCCTGTCAGTCTATATATGGTGGGGCATTATGGTTGGAAACCCTAACTCCCAGGGCGTTTGTTGGTATTTTCACTCCAGATTTTCAACATGGGCTTTTTGGGACCCCACCTGATGTACAGTGGCCTATCATTTTGTTGCTCAAACACGAAAGGTGATTTTGCACAGTGACTGCACCATTTGACACCACAGGTTCGAAAACATCATTTTGGGCAGGATGTGAAAAATTACAGCTGTACTGTTCATGAGTAGGTGTGAAAAAATGTCAATGTTGAAAATCTGGAGTGAAAATAATAAAAATTGGTGAAGTTATAAGCATGCGTAGAAACTGCACAATACACGCCTGTAATGCAATCATTTTTTTGAATTGTTTTACTAAATTTTCAACATGCACATTTTGGGACCCCACCTCATGAACAGTGACACTGTTCTTTCATTAATCAATCCCAAAAGGTGATTCTGCACAGCAAATGTAAAATCACCTTTCAGGATGAAGTAACCAAATGACAGTGACAGTGTTCATGAGGTGGGGTCCCAAGAACCCCATGTTGAAAATCTGGGGCCTAAATTCCTAAAAATGGCTGAGATATCAACCATAGTTGACCCCGCCATTGACTCCCATTATTCAGCTTTCCGTCATTTCTTCAGTTTGCAGGTTGGAATTGAAGAGTGCAGACATGTCCAGGTCCATAGAGATTGCTGCTCCCAACCTCAGATGTAAGTATGGGGAGGTGCAGGGAGGTGGGTCCACAGAGGGAGGGTGGGGTGGGGAAGGTAGGAATGGGAGGTGATGAAGGTCCATTTTCTTTTACAGGGGAAAAAAGACTTTGGGAACAGTTTCCTTTATTTTACAGGTTGCCAAAATATTTAGGTACACTGGGTGGGCTCCAGTGTGCCACAATAGTAGTGTGTGTGTATGTGGGGGGCATAACAACATGGGGATTGGGCACCGATGTCGGCACTTGAAATATTCGGGTGGAGGGGGTCATCTGACACTAGGAATGGGCATCCCTGTGTCAGAAACATAAATAAAAAATTATTTTGGCACACTGGGGTGGCCCCAGTGTGTCACGTTAATGGGAGGAGGGGGATACATGCCAGCATGGGGATTGGGCACCCGATGTCAGTTTTCAGGGAGTGTGTGGAGGGTGGCAGGAGCTGCCAATGTGAAACCCACACTGTGGCTCATTTATTTATTTATTGAAATGGTTCACCAGGAATGGTACACTGAACAAATAAGGTTCTCAGCAGCAGGAGCTGACAGAACCATAACTCCGACCATGCACATTACTATGCACTGTAATGTGCATTGCGGAATCTGATCAGCTACTGCCAACAGAGATAAGGTATTATTATGTGCCTTTGTTGCGAAGGAGGAGAAAGTCCCACTGCAATGAGAAACTGTCCCTCATTGTGGCAGCAGATTTCTTTCAAGTGTGGTCCTCTCTCTCAAAGTGCTGTCATAGACAGCTCACTGATTCATTGGTGCCTGAGGAACGAGCCCCATAGAGTGTCAACTGTATTGGGCAGAAACTGACACACCTCTAAAATGTTGTTCTGTCCCAAGATGTTTCTTGCGATGCGTGGTGTGCATGCACGCAATCAAACATAATAAAAAGGTTCTCAACCCAATACTGCTCAGGGTATTCAAGGATTCCCTATGTGCAAACATTTGTCTAGCTTACCTTGAAGAACACTGTGGGTTCAGTTCTCCAAGGTTGATACATGGCTTGCACAAGCCCTGCATCAGACCCTGCTCTGAATCAGTTACATTAGCGCACCTTTCATCCGGTTCTAAAAGGTAGCACACATCTACAACACTTTACATTTTTTACAGCGGCTTGTACCAAATATATGGTACAAACCCAGTAAAAAGGTCACAAAGTTAGAAAAGAAAAGCTGGTCTTACTTGGAGCAAGCAGTGTACGTGATTGAGAATCCCAATTGCAGACCTGGGAATGCCACATGCCCCATTTGCCGTGTGTTTGGTACACAGGGGGCTTGTGGAATTCTGTCTTCTGAGAATTGGGCCCTGTGTTTTTTGGGCCTTTGAAGGACTGTACTGTCTTCATGTCAACTGTCTCTACTCAAAGGCTGTTCCAATGGTTCATCACCCTCTGGGAGAAGACCTTCTTCCTAACATTACTCCTGAATTTTGTCTAAATGGATGTTACTGAATGTAAAGAAAACTAAATCCATGATTTTTTCTGGTCTGAGGAAGAAAAAATTAGTTCAAATTGTGGACTTGAATGGGGAGAAAGTAGAACAAGTAGAACGTTTTAAGTATCTAGGAATAATCCTTGATTCTAAATTGACATTTGAACATCATATTAATAATACTATTAAAACTATACACCAAAGATTAGGAACTCTTTATCGAGCAAAGGCCTTTGACTCCTGAATCAAAGAATGTACTCGGACACAGTTTCCTACTTAATGTATTGGACTATGGTCCAACCATTTATACAGCAACCAGAAAAAGGCTCTGAGTTGAAGGTGACCTATAATAGTGTCCTTAGGTTCATAATAAATCTCACTATTACAAACACATTATTGTGAGTTGCTTAAGAAATCTGAGTGTCTGTCTTTGAAAATAGAATAAAAGTTAGAATGGGTATTCTAGTGCATAAAGTTATTAATAATCTTGCTTCCTAGTTCAGTTCAGTCCCTACTGTTACACATTATTAATGAACAAGGCACAAGATCTTAGAGTAAATTTTATTCCAACCACCTTTCTCTAAAAAATCTTTTGGACAGAAATCATTACAATATAGAGCCCCATTTTCTACAACACTATTCCCGATAATATAATCAAAAGTGGCACTGTAACATCCTTTAAAAATAGATCAAAATCATGGTTGGCAACTGAAAATGATTGTTCCTGTGAACCAATTTCATAAATGTCCTGTTCTTTTGTTTTTATTATGTATTTATGTACATTGTGTGTTTATTATGTACCATGTATGAATTTTAATGTTTTTTTGTAATACTTGTAGCTTGTGAAAATGGGCAGTAATATTCATCTTGCTTACAAGTATAAACAAGCATTTGTCAATGCCGAATGTTGATTGCGTTGGTCTGTTGAGCTCGCTCACTGCCCCTGTGTCACTTGATCGTTCTATTTCCCCTGATGTTGCAGGCTGCTTTTTTGTACTGGGTTCCTGCCTGCATTGGCACATTTTTCTGCCTATAAACAAATCTGCAGCTGTCCCGACAGAGCTCTGTTGTGTTGGGTCCCTCCCCTTCTCTCACACGCTCATTCTGTTTCTGCTGGTGCTGCAGGCTGCCCTTTGTACTTGGCTTCTGCCTGCATTGGCATATTTTTCTGCCCACAAAGAAATTCACAGCTGTCCCAACAGAGCTCTGTTGAGGGTGCTCACTCCGCCTGTCTCGCTCACTCATTCTGTTTCTCCTGGCACTGCAGGCTGCCATTTTGTAGTGAGCTCCTGCCTCTGTTGGCGCCTTTTTCTGCCCACAAAGAAATCTGCAGCAGTTCCAACAGAGCTCTGTTGAGCTCACTCACTCCCCTCTCTCACTCACTCATTCCGTTTCTGTCGGCACTGCAGGCTGCTCTTTTGTACTGGGCTCCTGCCTGCATTGCCGCCTTCTTCTGGCCACAAAGAAATCTGCAGCAGTCACGATAGAGCTCTGTTGAGCTCGCTCACTCACTCCCCCTCTCTCACTCATTCATTCTGTTTCTCCCGCCGCTGCAGGCTGCCCTTTTGTACTGGGTCCCTGCATGCATTGCTGCCTTTTTCTGCCCACAAAGAAATCTGCAGCAAGCCCAACAGAGTCCGCTGAGCTCACCTCACCCCCCTCCTCACTCGCTTGTCTCCCACTGCTGCAGGCTGCCCTTTTGTACTGTGCTCCTGCCTGCATTGCCGCCATTTCCTGCCCACAAAGAAATCTGCAGCAGTCATGATAGACCTCCATTGAGCTCACTCACTCCCCTTCTCTCACTCACTTGTTCTGTTTCTTCCGGCGCTGCAGGCTGCCCTTTTGTACTGGGCTCCTGCCTGTGTTTGCACCTTTTCTTGCCCACAAAGAAATCTGCAGCTGTCCTGACAGAGCTCCGTTGAGGTCACTGCCTCCCTCTGTCGCACTCGCTCATTCTGTTTCTCCTGGTGCTGCAGGCTGCCCTTTGGTACTGGGCTCCTGCCTCTGTTGGCATCTTTTTCTGCCCACAGAGAAATCTGCAGCAGTCCCGACAGAGCTCCGTTGGCCTCAATTACTCCCCCTGTCTCACTCGCTCATTCCATTTCTGCCGGGGCTGCAGGCTGCCCTTCTGTACTGGGCTCCTGCCTCCATTGCCACCCTTTTCAGCCCACAAAGAAACCGCAGTAGTCACGATAGAGCTCCATTGAGATCGTTCACTCCCCCCCCAGTCGCTTGTTCTGTTTCTTCCACCGCTGCAGGCTGCCTTTTTGTACTGGGCCCCTGTGTGCATTGCTGCCTTTTCCTGCCCATAAAGAAATCTGCAGCAGTCCCAGCAGAGCTCCATTGAGCTCACACTCCCCCTCCCTCACGCGCTCATTCTGTGTCTCCTGGCGCTGCAGGCTCCCCTTTGTACTTGGCTTCTACCTGTGTTGGTGCCTTTTCCTGCCCACAAAGAAATCCACAGCAGTCCCGACAGAGATCAGTTGAGCTCAGTCACTCCCCCCTCAGTAGCTCGATCCTAATCTGTCTCAAACATTGATTTCCAACAGCAACTGCGGTATTCTATGCCGTAAGCGTGGAAGCACATTTCGCCAGAATGTGAAAAATTACATCTGTACTGTTCATAGGAGGTGTGAACAAATGCCAGTGTTGAAAATCTGGCATGAAAATATTACTAATTTATGAACTTACAAGGGTGGTGGTGGAACTGCACAACAAACGCTGGTAATACAGTCATTTTATGGAGTTTCACCACAAAATTTTCAACATAGGCATTTTAGGACCTCTGCTCATGAACAGGGACAGGGTGATTTTCTTAATGTGTCCCAAACACTGATTTCCACAGCTACCGCACTACTGTGTGTCGGAAGAGCGAAACACATTTCATGCCAGGATGTGAAAATGACAGCTGCACTGTTCATAAGCAGGTGTGGAAAAATGGCAATGTTGAAAATTTGGTCGTGCCTGAAAATAGTAATGGCTATGGCTAGTGCACCTACCCGGTAAACAAAAACTAAATAAATAAATGGGGTGAGGGGGTGGAGAGGCAGGTGCACACTGGGTGGATGCGGGTTGTGGGAGGGGGCAGGAGACTGTTGAGGGACCATTTCCTTTTCCATGAGAAAAAAAAGACATTGAGGGACCATTTTTTTTACAGGGCATGTGGCATGCTGGGGTGGTCTCTCAGCATGCCAATGGAGTCTTTTGGGGGCAGCTGTAGCTGATGGGAGGATTTGGCATCCCTGTTGGCACACAACACAAAGGGGGTTACATAATGCCGATGGGGAGTGGGCTCCCCCATCAGCAACATCAACCTTGGGGTACTGAAGCTGATGGGGATTGGGGCCCCCATCAGCAAACAGACATAGTGAGGGGGGGCACATGCTGCCAAGGGGGATTGGGAATCCCCTCAGCAGGGGAGGGGGCTTAATATTGTTTGTGAATATGGCAGCAAGCCACCACCGTATTCACAAACAGTATCATTGTGTAACAAGGTTCTGCCCAGCAATGACAGGTCACTTCCTTATTGCAGGGAATGGCTTACGCTGCAATAATGACGTGGCCCCTGATTTCGGCCGGTGGAAATCTTTCTAAAGGTTGTGCATGCTGGCTGAATTAGTGTCAGCAGCAGCGTGCCACAGCATTGGGGAAAGTGGACCAAGCTTTTAAAGGCTATGGGGGCATTGGCCACAACAGTGCCATGCCTCCACAACCTGCTTCTGGAAAGTTGCTGCAAAATGTTTCTTGCGCGTGCAATCAACATAAAAATGAAAATGAAAAAATGAAAATTAATTTACACATCTGTGGTGTATCCTCGTGTCCAGCTGGAGGACACTAGATCAATCATTTTTTTTCTGTTTGCTCTTGTCTATATCAATCAATATGCAGAATCTTGAGATAATGTCTCCTCTTAGCCATGCTTTCTCCAATGTGAACATGATAAGGGCCACCAGCCTCTCGTCATGACTTTTGTCTTCCATACCCCTGATCAGTTGGTGGCCCTGCATTAAATGCCATCAACTGTGTTCAATGTCCTTTATGCACTGAGGAGCCCAGAACTGAATGCAGGACTCCAGGTGGGGACTGCACAGAGACTTGTAAAGTTGCAGGATGTCCTCTTGGCCCTACTGTCTAGCTCCTTGTGATGCACCCCATTGTTATACCAGCCCTCTTGACAATTGTCGCTCACTGCTTGTCTTGCTTCATTGCCTTACCTGTCATCACCTCTCAGTCCCTTTTTTCTTCCAGTGCAGCAAGGGAGCCCCACACTGTATGTATCAAAACAGTTGTAATGTCTTTATGAAATGCTTATGTATAATCAGCATTAGAGATGCAGTAAAGTTAAACTTTTACCAGCAAAGATCCCTTAGTGAGAAAATTCACCTTTATGAAGCTTCATGAAGTTTCTAATGCCCTTAGCAACTTTAGCTGTGCTGAAAATCCCAACGTTTTCACTGCGAAGTGCAACATTTGCTCAGGAAATGCAGAAAGTGTTTGTAAATTCTGCATTTCATAGTTAAACTTTGCAGTTCATGGGTGAATTCCACACTTCACGAAGTGCAGATGTCAGGAATTCACACTTTGTCAAGTGTGCAAATTTTGTGAATTAATTTGCAAAGTGAATTTTGGCAATCTTGTACATATCTAGTCAGCATACAGCTCTCCTATTCAGGTTTTTTTTTTCTTTTCATTAGTAGTTTTTGCATTTTTTTCCCCTTTTGTTCACCCAACCCAGGACCCCAGCAGACATGAGTGAGGATGCGCACATGCACATGGGTATCAGCATGGCCCTCTCCACACTACCCCTGGCAAATGCTGCCCCCTCTCACCTATGCTTCCCATCAGACCTCCACCCAACAGGAGAGGAACTACGGGGGGGGGGGCAGACAACCACCCTGGGAAGAGAAAGCTGCCTTTTGATGGCTCAGTCCCACTCGATCCCTCCCTCCCTCCCTCAACCCATCTGCTGGCTCAATGATGACCCAAGGTCATTCCCAAATCTGAGTCACTGGTGCAGCGAGATGAGGCATCCAGCACTCAGCCCTTAGTGCCACTGGGCCTGCCCTGCTGTGGAGGTTTTAAATCCCACGTGTATTTAAGTACTTACATTTTGATACTATACGCTTCTCCTTTTTCACATTCATGCAAGGTTGCAGAAGGATATACAGCAGCATGTTCTAGAATGCATCTGCAGCCACCATAATACACAGATCAGGCAAACTAACCACTGATGAAGCTCTTGTGTAGTCTAAAGCACTAAGAAAGAAAATTATTCACTTCACTCCAGAGACACAATTATAAACAGCAGCCATGATCATTTCACGTTGATGTAGTTTATTACTGAGCCAACTTGCTCTACAATTAAAAGTTGGTCAATTACACAGGCACGAAAAACCCCAGTGCTTCGCCTTCTCCTTAAGGCTTCATGAGGGGGTTTGAGAAGGGCTCGACTGTGCTACCTACACCTTACACCCACATCACACTTGCACCAATGGAACCTGAAAGCTCCATTCTTCAGAAGATCGTAGGAAGAGAAGTTGCAGCAATAAGCAGCCATAGTGTGGGAAGCCCCACCTCCTATACAGCAAATA
This sequence comes from Neoceratodus forsteri, assembly GCA_016271365.2. Classification (NCBI taxonomy): domain Eukaryota; kingdom Metazoa; phylum Chordata; order Ceratodontiformes; family Ceratodontidae; genus Neoceratodus; species Neoceratodus forsteri. The sequence continues at coordinate 125,572,266 of CM028136.1, read as the reverse complement.
GACAACTGGAAGCAGCCCACTTTGTTCTGATTCAGACTGCTAAGTCTTGGGGATTTAAAGAGATGGTCCCGATCCTTAGAAACAGGAAGCCAGGCTCCAAACACTGATGTGCCACTGATTCAATTGAGTCCAGGAAACCATGAAATAAATGCACCAGCCACCAGTGACAGTATAATTCCTTGTTTAATTTAGAGCCAAATAACACCATTAAATCGAAAAACAAGTAAGGTGCCATGTAGTGTTACCCTCTCATTCCAGGCCTGACCAGTTTTGCAAAACGTGCTTTCTAGGGATAGCCCACACCTCAAGTGCATACTTTATTATAAAAAAATCTCTTAAAGTGACAGTGCACTAAATCAATGTGATTACATAAAAAGCGACAAGAGGCAAAGGACTAAATCAATTAATGTACCAAAGATGTTTTAAACCTTCAGTAATTCATTACAATTAAATGGATATTTAATAATTTGCTAATTCTGTAGTGTATTAATGGCAGCTAAACTACACAGGATAGGTGAGAACCATGGCAACAAGATCCCTGAAAAATAAATAAAACCAAAGAATATAAAACAATTAAATTAGAGATCAAGTATGTTATCATGATGTAAACAACCACAAGGTGGGATTGTAGCTTTTCCAAACAAATTTCATGGTGCATTCTACATGAAAATTAGTAAAAATATTAATAATAATGGTAGTAGTACTAGCTTCCTCACATATGTATTGAATGTGTCAGTATTTAGAAACTAGTTTCTATGACCTTTTTTATTTCTTTTTAGGTATGGTATAATATCAAAATGGTCATTTAAGCCTGGGGAAAAAAAAACCCTAGTGGGAAAATCCAATAGGCTTTGCTCCAGATAACTTGTTTTCCAAACTATTTTTTGATTTATTGCTGTTATTTGGCTCTAAATTAAACAAGGAATTATTCTGTCTATGGTGGATGGTGCCCTTATTTCATGGTCCCCCCCATCCTTCCCACTACAGTTGTTTAGTTCACTTGCCATCACCATCACCGTCTACAAGGGGTCAGGAAGGGCACTGTCATGCTATTATTTCCCACCCACATTGGACCTGCACTAATGGACCCTGAGAGTTCCACTTGCAAGAAGCTTTTGAAGAGAAGCTGCACCAATCAGCATAGAATGTGGGAAGCCACACTCCTGTCCTGCAAACAGGCAGTCGGAACAGACCACTTTTGTTCTGATTCTGACTGTTAAGCCATGGGGGATTTAAAAAGATGATCCCCTCCAGGCTTCCCAGGATAGCTGCTTAATTCACTTGCCATTACTGCCACTGCCTCTTGGGGTTGGGAAGGGCTCAGCTGCTCTACCTACACCTTCCACCCACATCAGACCTGCACCAGTGGACCCTGACAGCTCCATTCTTGTTAAGCTCATGGAAGGAAGTCACAGAATTCAGCAGCCAGGGTGTTGGGAAGTCTCACCTCCTCCCAGCAAACAGCCAATTGGTAGCAGCCAGCTTTTGTTTTCAAACTGTGATCTTCCCCATTATCATACCGACCTCCTGGTGGCCCTCCACACCAAGGACTGAATGCAAAGAATGTCAGAGGAGTGTGTCAGGGGAAAGTTAGCCAGAAGAGGCAGCCAGCAGCCAGGAACTCTGTCCATCTCATTACAGGTAAAACTGCATATGAACTGCTTTGTTTGTGAGAGTATTGTTCGTGGGCGCACACTACTACTAAGTTCTAGCTATAATCTATTATGGTGTGTACCACAGGTTAATGGAGTAGTCTGTGTCAGCTAGAGCTGATAGTTAGTGCTTATGCAAGTTTAATTTCATATGCGCATTCTGTACTATAGCTAGTGTGGCTTTAATTTGCAGTTTTTTTTCCTTGGGTGATATGATTAAATCTTACAGTTTCACACAATGTGGTTGAGCACTACGAGGTCATTTTTTGCCACTGTTTTATATGCAGGAGCTAAGCCTTACAGCTACACCATATCTGGTTGAGCATTACAATGTAGGATTCATTCATGTTTTCTGTGCAATAGTTGAGTCTTACAGCTACACCTAACTAGGTGGGCACTATAAGTTAAAATTGCCATCTGTTTACTATAGGCCTGTATGGGGATGAGGTTCAGAGGGAGGTAGTCAGTTGTGTGGAGGCAGTGGGGATATGCTCTGAAGGAGGGACACTGCCTCATCTGCAGATCCTTGGCAGAGCTCTAGGTTCAGCTGGTGGTAGCAAGGGCACCAACAGTTCAGAGAGGTGGAGAGCGGTGTGGAGAGGATGGAGGCATGGGTAACCATAAGAAGGTTATCCAGTCTTTCACCATCCAGACAGTGAATCCCTTTGCACCCTTGATGGAGGTTCAGGTACCTGGCTGTGATGGAGGGAACTCCAAATCAGTCAGTGTGGATGGGGAGGACAACATGATGACACCAAAGGGAGCAAGTCTATCAAGAGAGTCCCAGTGGTCAGGGACTCAATGATTGGGAGGTAGAGAGTGGTGGGGATTGTAGGGAGGGTATGGTTCCATGCCTGCCTGGGGCATCTGGGATGTAGAGAGGATAGGAAGGATGGTGGGAATGGGAGCAGGGGGCTGGGGGTGTTGGTACAGCTGGATATGAATTAGCTGGATAACCAGTCAGTAGAGCTGGTAAAGTGGAACTTCCATAGACTGGGGGACACATTGTTGGAACACTCAGCCTCCCTGGCCCTATCTGGAGTCCTCGTGTGTGGGGCAGGGAGGGGAAGCAAGGTAGGGTGAAGAGTAATGTAACAGATGAGTTCAATGGATGGCTTAATGGGTGGTCTCTGGAGAAGGGGCACCACTTTCTGGGGGGCTGGGAGAATGCCTGGGAGAGGAGACTCTTCAACAGTGACAGACTACACCTGACAGAGGGGACCAGCTCCCTTAAGAAGAAGTCTGACATTTATATCAGATGTTTGGGTGTCTTGTAGTAGCACAGTGGGTACAAAGAGAGCCTTGGTCTAATTGGACAAGATGAAGGGACATTAGAGAGGGGGAATGCAAAGGGTGCAAGCACCAAGAAAAAAAGGGGATGAGATGACAATGAAAGTACAAAGGTAGCAGCAAAGTAGCTCAGGGGTCACATGGAAGGGGCTATGCCTTAACTCCAGAAGCCTAGGTAACAAAATCAGTGAGATCCAGGTGCTGATGGCAGATGGAGAGTGGACCTTGTAGCCATCACAAACATGGACTTCAGCAACTAATGACTCAGAACTGACAGTCCCAGGATGCTCAGTGTTCAGGAGGGACAGAGGAACATGTCAAGGTGCAGGAGTAGCCCTTTTTGTCAATGATTGCATTGAGGTGGTGGAAGATTTTATTTAATTTTATTTAATTGTATTTATTTATTAAATTCTTGGAAAATGTACCATTGCGCCAGGGGCTCTTTTACAAAGGTTCCACATCAGATCAAAGGCAAAGCAGTTTACATTTGACAATGACAAAACAGTTTACAATTTACAGTTACACATCAGGTCAAGTTCAAATCAGATTATACAGCAGTTAAACATTACAAAATGGGGTGCACAGTACTGAACGAGGCTGAGAAAACAGACTAAAGAGCAATTTTAGGGGTTACAGTAGTCAAGGGGATGGCTATGTCAAGTAATGGGTGGGTGAAAAATGGGGTGGAGGAGATGGCGGGGTAGGTCAGACAGGGCAAAGATGATAAAGGAAAAGGGGACAGGGAGGAAGGAAGGAGGGGGAAAACAGGGGCAGATTGATGTGAGGGGTCAGGGATTGAGGTGAAACATTGAGGGGGTGGGAAATGGGAATATCAGGGAGTAAGAGGGGGGAATAGAGTGGAGAAGAGGTATTTAAGTGCAGATAGGTGGTGAGTTTAGATAGATGCATCAATGGTAGTAATGTGGAGACTGAATCACTGAGAGTGCAACTCACGGCAGCCTCAGGCCAGATACTGTGCTTGGGGGCAATCTGCAGACCTCTGACACAAGGGTAGGAAAGGGACAGAGCTGAGTGAATAACTTGAAAGAGGGGGGGTAGTAAAGGGGGAAGTAGTGGTGGTGGTGGTGGGTGATCTTAACTTGTTGGACATCGATTGGAATGTTCCAGTTGCTAGGAGTATTAGAAGTCAGGCCTTGTTGGATGCCTTCCAAGGCTGTCTACTAGTACAGCTGGTTAAGGAACCTTCCAGGTCAACTACAATTCTCAATGTGGTGCTCAACAACTCAGAGGTAGAAGGACCTGTAGGAGTAGGGGGCCACGAGGGAGCAGTACCATCATTTCCTTTGCTTCTAACTGGCCCCTGAGTCCAGTAAACCACAACCAAGAGCTGAATTCTTGATTTTGGAAGGGCAAACTTCAATAGGCTAAGGAGCTGGTTGGGGATAAATCAGAAGAAGTGGATAACATGAGGGGTGAAAGAGATGAAGGCAGTTAAGAGGGCAATTCTCAAGGATTTCAAATGGCTCTCCAATGCTGGTTTGACAACTATGTTGTCTACCGACATCACAGCGATGGATTTATATTGACCGCAAATCACAGTTGACATAAATCCAGCAGGAGACCCTGGTTGTTTTTCCATCAGGGTTTCACTCCCAAACCCCCATGTGGAAGCTCTGCCCCATCCCCAAACTTAAAATGATCAACTCTGATTCAGAGTAGGTTCAGAGACGGGATGCAGGATGGGGACAGAGTGTCAGGGTTCTAGGGCAGACCATTACAGCGAACTGTGGATGTTGGCATCGATGTGCTCACTGTAATGGTGTTGCTGTACAGGGGCATAGTCTTTCAAACTATGCTTGAGAATGGTAACTGAAAAGAACAGACTCAAAAGACAATTATGGTTCTGCCAACAGTAACGGCCAAGAAAAAGGCCAACCCCAGGTGTAAAGAAAAGCAGGGGAAGAAAGAATGGGGAAAATATTTAGTGAAAAATAGGTAGGCAAAAGCAGACACATAACTACATATTGCAGAGGGGGTCAGGAGCAGAGAAGAACAGTCCTTCTGATATATTAGGGGAAAAGGAAGAAGAGAGGGGGAATCATAAGGCTAGCAGGAGGTGGGGTGATAGAGGAGGATGGGCAAAAGGCTGCAGTCCTTAATGATTGCTTTTGCTCAATTTTCACTTGGGAGGATGGTGGGCCACTGACAAAGAATGGCATCAGTGATCAATGTGGCCACTAAGGGGGATTCTCTAGATAAGGTAGCTAATGTTTGCAAGTGAAAGGACCCTGATAGGGCTGGCAACCCTTAAGATAAATAAGGCCCTGGGACAAGATGAATTGTATATGAAGATACTCAGGAATAGGCAGAACTGGCTGAACTCCTGGTAGATCTATTGAAGAGCCCACTAAAGACAGGGGTCAAACTGTAGGATTGGAGGTGGCAGACACTGTAGTTCCACTCCATAAGAAAGAAGGACAAGGAACAAGTAGAGAAGTACAGACCTGTCAGTCTTACCTCTATTGTAGGTAAGCTGAGGAAGTCACTGGTCAAAGAGGACCTCATGAACTACTTGGAGAGCAATGGGCTCCATGACAGTAAACAGCATGGATTCATGGCAGGGAGGTCTTGTCAGACTAACCAGATGGCTTTCTTTGACTGGTTCATAAGGGAATTTTATAGGTACCATGCTGTGGATTTGATCTACTTTGACTTCAGCAAGGCTTTTGACTCTTTACCTCATAGACACTTGCTGAAGAAGATGGAGGATCTGGGTGCAGCTATTGTCATAGCAAGCTGTCGGTAATTGACTAAAAGGGTGGTAGCAGAAGGTTGTGGCCAATGGGGTTGAAACTGAAGAGAAGGAAATTACAGGGATCTGTTCTGGATCCTGGCCTCTTCAATATGTTCATCAGCGGCATGGGTGAGGGAATCTGGGGCAGGTTGTGTCTCTTCCCAGATGACACTAAGCTGTATGGTAGAATGGATCACAATAAGGGAATTTAGGAAATGCAGAGAGACTTGCAAAAGCTATAGGGTGGTCTATGGTCTAGCAGTTGAAATTCAACACCAAAATTGCAAGGTAATGCACCTAGAAAACAAGAATCCCAGGACAGAGTGTTGGATGGGTGGAGTGAGACTTAGCACTATGGCTGAGGATTGAGACCTTGGAGTTATCATCAGTAAATCCCTCAAGCAATTGGTCAGTGCAGTAATGCAGATAGTAAAGCAAGTAGTATGCTGGGATGTATTGGGAGGTGTATTGCTAGCAGAAAGGAAGAGGTAATACTTCCTCTATAGAGATCCTTAGTGAGGCCACTCCTGGAGTACTGCACCCAGTTATGGTCTCTTGACCTCAGGAAAGGTAAGGAGAGGCTAGAGATGGTGCAGGGTAATAAAAATGATTCAGGGTCAACAGGGCAGGTGCCATGAGAAGCATCTCAAGGGACTAAACATGCACCTCAAGGGACTAAACATGTACTCGGTGGAGACCAGAGAAGAGAGGGGGTATTATAGAGACCTTCAAGTTACAAAAGGAACTGAGAAGGTGAGCAGCAGGGAACCATTAGACTTAAATACTAGCGTGCAGTTACATGGAAATGGGCAGAAACTAATAAGAGGGAGGATCAAGAGGGACAGGAGGAAGTAATATTTTACAAAAGGGTGATGGGCCATGCAACTGTCTATTGGCTGTGGGAGTGAAACCTGTTGGTGGTTTCAAGCATGGTTGTGACAGAATAGAGGTATTGTGGTTGCTTGAGGCAGTAGAATCAAGGAGAATAATGGGGGAGATGGGGAGGGCTAGGACTTTGAAGGGACAGTAGGTCCCAGAGCTAAATAGAAACTTGGACTGACTAGATGGACCATTGGTATTTTTCTACCACCATTTCTCTATGTTTCTATCAAGGCCCCTGTGATTCTCTGGTCCCAAGGCCACCACATTTTCTGAAGAACTTACATCATGCTGTAGAAACATAATTTTTGCAGAACTTACATCATGCCACAGAAACAAAGAAACATGGAAACATAAAAATTGCAAAGAACTGCTTGGTCCACTCAGTCTGCCCAAATGTCCCCTTCCTAACCTGTCTCTGCAGATCCTAACTGGTCTCTGGTGACTCTTCCTCCATCCTGCCTGTTTTCTAATATACTCCTTTGTTTATCCCATGCATGTTTGAAGCCCCCAGCTGTTTTTGCCTCCACTACTTCCACTAATAGTTTGTCTATGAATCTTTCAGTAGAGAAGCATTTCAGTACATTTCTCCTAAACTTTGTCCCTACAGCTTCATTGCATGCACCCTGGTTCTGGTGCTGTTACTTATTTGAAAGAGACAGCATGCTATGCCTTGTTCACCCCTGTGAGGTACTTGTAGAACTCTAGCATGTCAAGTCTTGTTCTCCTCTTTACACGGGTATACATGTTGAGTTCCCTCAGTTTCTTCTCAAAAGGGTTCTTGTACATCCCCAGTACCATTTTAGTTGCTCTTCTCTGAACTGCCTTCACCCTGTCTATGTCTATTTAGAGATGTGGCCTCTAGAACTTTACACTGCACTCCAGGTGTACTGTAGTCTGTGGAGGGGTTGTGGGATAACAGATGGACCAGGCACAGAACTTCAGGTTCAACACACAGTCTCTGTGTGAAGTTTATTTAAAACACAGGAAACAACCTTAAACAATGGCATATCCTTTCTTTGATACTTCAGTTTGCAGCAACAGACTATGCATGTCCTTCCTCCGAACTTAGTCAGCACCTACTGACCCACTGATCTACTGATCTATCTCTGCTGTGAAATGAACTATCCCAAATGCTGTTTTTTGTGTTTGGGTGATGGGGAGACAAAATAAATACACCAAAAAGCAAGCTAAAGAACAAAGACCTCCTCTGCCAGCAAGACCTCCCACCTCCTGTCTGCTTCTTCTGGTCTCGTTGTGGTGTGATGAGTCAGCATGGCAACCACGCTAATTCATGCTGTCTGCCTAAATTCTTAAGAAAAGTTTTTTTTTGTTAGCGCATAAAGCACTTGGAGGCTGACTGAGCACCATGAGGGATTGGTGCAAGGACCCTAATTCATATTCAGTAGGCAATGCAGGTTAGTGACACCCACGGAAGGGGCCAGAGAAGTAAGGCCAAGCAAGGGCCTATTAATATTCATGGCTGGGGCAGGATTAAGGAGGCGACTCACCCAGGAGTGACAGCAGGCTCTTGTGAGCCAAGTAATTAAAAGGGCAGCGCAGTTTAAAGAGAGCACCAGGGCCAGTTTGAAGAGATGGCTACCAGGCCCAATATAAAGAGGGCTACCAGGCCCAGAATAGATAGGGCACCAGCCCCATAAATATAAAGTGGGTTACCAGGCCCAGAATAGAAAGGGCACCAGGTCCATAAGTTTAAAGCAGGGCACCAGGCCCATTTCAGAGGGTGTCAGGCCCACAGTATTTAGGGTGCCAGGCCCCAAGTAATAAAGGGCACCAGGCCAGAGGTAAAGGTAGAGCATCAGGCCCGAGGTAAAGGTAGGGCATCAGGCCCGAGGTACATGTAGGGCATCAGGGCTGAGGTAAAGCAGGGTTTCCTGGCCTGAATAAAAGGGGCCCTGGCCTAGTGAGTTAGGGCGAGCCAGCCCAGTGGTAGTAAGGGAAACCCTGGCCTAGTGAATTAGGGCAAGCCAGCCCAGTGGTAGTAAGTTTAGCCCAGGCCTAGTCAGCAAAGGCAAGCCAGCCTAGTAGTAAGCAGAGCATATAGGCCCCATAGCAAATAAGGCATTTAGGCCACTAGTGTTCAGGGTAACTAGTATAGGGCAAGTCGTATACTCTAGTATAGTGATTGGGGCATTCATAGCAAAATGTTCAGGGGTAGCCAGATCCTATTCAAGTAGGCCCTACAGTCAGAAAAGGGTCCATTCAAGGGTGCTTAGCTCTCCATAGGTTGCAAAGTAACTGTAGTGAATGTACTATTCATACCACTGTTTACTGCTCAAGCACCTGAACAATTGTGCATTGGTTAAAAGCACCAAGACTGCATTGTGACATTAGGATTGTGGTTATTTGCCCCTGGTTGTATGAACTATTGCCCCATGTATTGGAACTATTACACTAGCATCTGATCTATTGCCCTGTGTAGTGGAACTATTGCCCTAGCATCTGAACTATTGCCCCATGCATTTGAACTATTGCGCCAGGCATCTGAACTATTGCCTATGTGCATCTGAACAATTGCCCCACAAGTAAATAATTGCCCCAAAAGTGATCATTTGCCCTTCTCCTGACAAATTATCTGGACTGTACACAGTTCTTTTGGCATTGCAGGATGGTGCATCTATAGCTACATTTTTGCCAACGTATGGAGACAGTCTTAATCTTCTACCACATTGATGTTCTATGGTGTGATCTGCTGATCTGCAAATTCAGAATCAGTCTCTGCCTGGAGGAAGACATCTTCATCTTCAACAGAAAGTGTCCGACCATCAGATCATCTGCTCCATCTTTGTCATTCACCGAAGTCGAGTTCATCGCCGTTCGTACGAATCACACCCACTGTTTCTTTTGTTCTGCAGTTTGAAGTTACGTTCGTCAAAGTTCAAGAGCATCATGACCACCATGCCAGTGTTGTTTCATGTGGTTCCTGTTCTTGATGTCCCAAAGTTGGTCGCCCTCCGCAGAAGAGTGTGCACATCCTGGAAGAACCTGGTCTGCGCCCCCTGGTCATTTGCCGCAAGTCGAGTCCATCGAAGACCAGTTCGGGACGCTTCCACCATTTCCTTATTTTGTTCTAGTTCCTTGTGACAAGACTACGGAATCAACCATCTTCATTTCAGATTCTTCTGGTTCCTGGTTGCATCAGAGATCCATCTTCACCTCAGATCCTTTGAAGTCTTGCTGGACCTAGGAGTGCTGCAGCATCGTCCAGGTCGTGGTAGTCCTCCAGTGGATTTGTTGTCACGCATCTTCTGGTTCCTCTTCTTCCTTGGTTGCCCTAGAAGTGGGTTTTGGCCGAGGGATCCTTTGCATCCAGTGTGGGATCCAACAGCTCAAAACTGGGTTCATTCCAGGAACCAGTTTCTCTGTTTCTTTCTTTCTAGCAGCCTTTGAGAGAGTGGGCTTTTGCTGAGAAACCTATGGTCTGTTCACAAAACCTCTCACCCCAACCCAGTGGCCTTATCTTGGTCCTTGCTGGGAATTGTGTCTTAGTGTTTTACAATTCTGTTTACTTCCCTTGTTGCTACCAACGAAGAATGACGGTGCTCACGAAGACATCAGACATTTGGACTCTGTGATAATTCTATGGTCATTGTAAAATAAGTTATTGTGGGTAGTGAATAACACCTGATTTCTGCCTAAGTACTAATTGCATGTATAGGTTACTGCTGAAGAATGGTAGAAGCATAGTAGCAATAGGCCAAGGTGCATATTATCATATTGTTTGTAATAATTTTAGCAGTATTAAATAAAAGTAATTATGTCTTCTCTATCAACCTGTTATTGTTGTGGGACCTATCTTCTCTCGTGACTATGTCTCCCTACTCACTGGTATTAAATAAATGTACTGCAGGCACAGAATCTGTTGGACGACTCCTGCCTCTCCTTGTCTGGGTAACTTTTATCTTATCCACAATAATTCGGACCTTGGTGTCTCACTCATTTTATTTCATCTTCATCTTGGGAGCACCACACATAATAAATACATAGGAAGCTGTACTGCATAAAAGATGGACAAAATAAACGATACAGTACTGTACTGTTCACAGAAGTAATGAAGCAGACAGTAATACAAAATTGTGCATGTAAATAGTAGGGGGACATGGTTGAGGCCACAGCAGAAGTTAGGCTTTTCCAATGAAAGGGAAACCTAAATGAGAAAACAGCTTGGCCAATGCTGTGCCAGCATTTTGTAGTAAAGAAAGACCTATGATCTTGCTGCCTATGGTATAAAGAGGGTAGAGAATGATTATTAGAGCACTGTTTTTTTTTTTTTTTTGCTGTAAAGCTTTTTGACCCCCGGTTGCTGCCTTCTGCTTTCTTCAGGATTTTGTCTAGTTCCCCCAGTCCCATCCATCACTATCCCCATTGTCTCACCAGGGTGTATCCACATGGAGTGGGACCTAAAGGTACTTGTGCCCTCATTGGGCTGGCAATATAGCCTAGAGGTTAGAGTGATGAGCTGTGAATGAGTTTGGTGCTTCCAGCAGATCTAGGTTGAATTTCCACAACCTCTGCCTGCATACTTTGTGACCCTAAGTAAGTCACTTAACTGCCTTGTGGTCTCAGTACACATCTAGAAATGATTTCATGGAAACCATTGAAATGAATCCCTGACTCAATGGTGCATCCTTTTATTCCTTTTATCTCATGAATAATAAAACAATTATTTATTATCATTAAAGGTGGACTGGTACACATTAGGATTTCATAGTTTTCTCTCCTTTTCCCTACCCAGTGTCTGCCCCTGATGTCAGCAGTGTTCAACATACTTCACACGTACATAGCATGCCCCTTCAAAAGAGTATGCTCCGCAGCCAACCACTGGGTTCACTATGAAAGCAGAACCTGGAATCTGTGCCACCTCAGCTGGGAGCACCTCCATGTTGCTGCCTGTCAAACTCCAGAGTCTGCTTCCAAACTCAGGTCGACAGCATGGGAATATATTGTACTGCCCACTGGGCCATGCGACAACCCATATTAGGACACTACTTAAAGGGCAAATACGTAATCTAAAATTGTGGTCACCTTAACAAAAGCAATTCCAGGGCACAGTTACAGGGAATCAGATCTTTAACATAAAGTTACTTATTTACCTACAAAACAGTTACTTGATACAATCTCATTGCCTTTGAATGTTTACAAACAAAGGCACTTCATCTTCAAATCTCATGCTTCTATAACCTCCTGAAAAGTGTAACTTGTACTACACAATGTACAGATTGACTTGTGTGTTAAATTACTAAACAGAGGATACTTACAACACTAGAAATATTTTACTACAGGCAGATTGAAATAGATCAGGAAGCCAGCCAGGTGGCACAGAGGGCTGAGGAACTAGACACCTTACCTCACATCATGCCAGTGACCCAGATTCGGGAATGGACTCGGGTCATTAAAGAGCTGGAATGGGGGGGGAACAGAGTAGGATCAAGCAGCCAAAAGGCAGCTCTACTCTACCAGGAGACTGTCACCCCCCCCTGCAGTTCTGATGCCAACGGGTGGAGGTTTGATGGTTAGCATAAGCAGGAGGGGGCGGCAAGTAGTCATCCCAGTACTGCGGCATGCCCATGCCTCCACATGTGCACGCATGGCCGAGATAGGGGCCAGGAGAAAACGGGGAAAAAAATCTATGTCTTAAAAACTTAAATTAAAAAAAAAGAAATAGATCAGGAAGGAATGAGCTTACTATGTTAATGATATTGTGATTGTAAGTTCCTGGACCTATTAGCACTAAAGATAGTCCTTTCTAAAGATAATTTGCATGAAAAGTACTAATATTAGAAACATAAGTGCTAGAAACTTTAGTTTTTAATGAAAGCTTGGACTCACCTTTACATTACTCAGCCATGTCAGTATGCATCATAATTAATTTGAATAACAATGACAAAAAACATAAACAAATGCATTCTAATTTTTTGGATTTCTCATGCAGTAAAAAATAAGACTGATGTGGTTTTTCAGATAACTGTTTTTTCCTGGAGTGATGTATTGCATGTAGGTTTACAATGCCAAACTCTATTTCCCCTCAAGTATCGTAACTCCATAAAGGTAATAAATATGACACACAAATAGTGATCAGGTAGTCCACTGAAAGGATTTCTCAAACTGCCTGCTAAAGTGGTTTCATAAAAACAGACACAGCATGCATCAATAACAAACAAAAGCTTGTCAGCTCGACTACTATTACTGTGTTGTCATAATATCATTTCTGTGACATGTGACAGCTGAAAACTTGATAAGTATCACCTCTATAAACTTATACCACAGGTCATATGCTCTTGCTGCAGCCTTGGGGTGTTTGGCATATGTGCTGCCAAAATCAGCTCCCCTGAGACAAGCAACCATGTTGCTTCATTTAATGACACTAGGATTACAAGCCCAGACATGTGTCTAACTTAAAATGAATTTCATTCTTATTTCAAACTCATCACAGAAAAGAGCAACTCACTCAACACACGGTATATAACATATTTATTTTTAAGTGTAGGATATTTTTGGCCACATCTCTCAAGCATTAACATTTTGCAAAGACAGTCTGGCTTTTCAGGGTGTCTAGTCCATCTAATTAATTGATATAATATTTCAAAACGTTTAAAAGAGATTGTTAGCTATGAGGCAGTGGGAGCCAATGGCCAAGTAATATACTTCAACTTGTCTATTAAAGGAACAGTGCAATGAAAATGGGCAAAATAAAAACTTGACTCTACTTTTTTTTTTCCACAATAAAAGATTGCAGGCATCTTACAATTTAATTTGTTGTAAACATTTTCTTTTCTTGCCAACATTTGAGTATATTAGAAATACTTTAATGTAGTTTTTTTTCTAAAAAAAAAAGATGTTCGCCACATTTGGATTAGAAACACCATTGTAGACACTGGCAGGAGTTAGGACTGAGAGAACAGAAACAATTCTAGGTGCACAGCATAGGAGGCACCTAGAAGAGTAAATCCAACAGGTATCCTAATATTTTTATTAACTGTAGCTGAAACTTGCTTTTGGGAAAAAAAATTAATTGAATTGCTGTTTTAAGGACCCTTTCAGAAAGAAAGAATTTGTCCTTAATTTAATGCATCATTATTAAGCAGGTTGAGCATTGCTTAAGAAATTTTAGTCAGGACTAGAGGTGGGTGAAGTTGACAAAATTCACATTACAAATAATTTCACAAATTGCCCTCAATTCACAGAGCGCAATTCATGGAATTTGGCAATTCATGGAACAGGGGAGGTCATCTCTGAAGTGTGGAATTTACACACAAAAGTACTTCAATTTTTCATCCCTGGTGTCTAGTGGTTCTACCTGCCACAGCTGATTGCTGTCCAGGAAGATCACAAACAATATAAACAAATATGTTCACTAAATCCCTAATCTATCCCTCTCGATCCTTCCCTGGTGTCAAGTTGCCCCCCCATCACTGATTGTGGGCCAGAATAAACCCACCCTGGCTGCCTGGCAGGCACTCTGCCCTGGTGTCTAGTCTCCCCCCCCCCCTGCCGATTGCATGCAGCCCACATCCAATTCTGGACCAGTCCACAATACTATCTTCTTAATTTTAAAAAAAGATTCCTTTAATCACTGGTGTCTAGTGGACCCTCCCATTACCCATGCTGTTAGGCAGTGCCCTCACCCCACTCCCGCAACCCCAACCCCAAGCTGACCACTGGCTCAGCCCACCACTCACCTCCATGGCCGGCAGCCCAACTGAGCTCAATGAATGAGCACATGCTTGTACAAGTATGTGCACATTCATTGACAGCTCATTGTCATTTTTGTCAAGTTTCAGGGTTATAGAGAAGGGGAGGGGGCTGCTCCAGTGTCTGGCAGGGTGGCAGGATTGGGGAAATGGTGTTGTGGACCCAAGCCCTCCCCTTTCTACAACCCTGAAACTGAAAATGATCGATGAAGTGTCAATGAATGAGCATGTGCTTTTACAAGCACATACTCATTCATTGAACTCAGTTGGGCTGATGACCATGGAGGTGAGTGGACGGCTGTGCCTGTGGCCTGATAAGGGTCGGGGTTGGGGGGTAGAGGTATGGGGGCACTGCCTGACAGGGTGGAGGGGTGACGGACTACACTAGACACCAGGGATTAAAATAAACTTTTTTTAAAATTTAATTTATTTTTTTTTTTATCTAGTTATTACTAGGATTACAAATACCTTTGAAACAAGGGTTCTTTTACAAAGGTTCTGTGTCAGCAATGGGTGTAAGCAAAACAGTGGCAAGATACAATACAAGGTCAGGAAGTTAACATAGAAGAAAGCAGAGGTAAGATACAATACAGGTCAGGAGGTTAACTTAGTAGCAAAAGACTACATATGTATAGACTAGCACAGTAGCAGTCAGTGGCAAATAACAATGCACAATTAACAATATGGGTGTATATATTGCAAGACACAGATACAAATGAAAACCATCCTAGGGGTGACATAAGTGGAGCAAGGTGTGGGGGATAAGAGGGGGAGGGTGGAAAAAAGGGGGGTAGGCTGTCAAGGATTTGACATTTTCATAAGTGCAATAACAGAAATATAAGTGCTAGGTAGTCTGGGGTGGAGCAACAAGAGATAGGGTGATAGGGAGGGGGAGACAGGATGAGAGGAGCAGGAGAGGGGGTGGAATGGTAGGTGGGAGGTGCGAGGGGTAGAATGGTAGGTGGGAGTGGGAGAGAGATGGGGAGTAGAAGGGGATGGAGGGAGGAGAGAAGTGGGGAGGGCAGCAAGGGAGGAGAGAAGAGGAGGGAGAGGTGAAACAAGGTCACAAGCCTAGGCAGAGCAGTTGCAACTGCTGAGGTCAGTGAGGTGCTGGTGGAGTTTATGTTTGAATGGGTCAAGCTTGTTTTCAACTGCAATTTCAGGGGGAAGGTTGTTTGGCAGCTGGGGAGCCCTGGTGTGGAAAGCACATTGAGCCTGGTTGGTACAGCAGAAAGGAACGATAAATATTGGTTTGAGGGAACTGCGCATAAAATGTGCAGTGACTGCGGACAACATTAAGGCATGAGTTGCAGGGGGTGTGAGGTTAAGACAAATTTTCTTAGCCAGTAGGCAGGTCTGGTAGGCAAGTCTACTATTTAAATTGAGCCAGTTGGATTGCTTGTAGAGATCACAGGTATGTGTATGCTTCCCTGCACCAGTGAGAAGTCTACAGCATTTGTTAAGGGCTGTCTTGACCCATTTTAGGGTGATATCAATGGCAGCACCATAAAAGACAAGCCCGTAATCAATGACAGGTAGGACTGAGGCAGTTATGGCTGCGCAAATAACTTCTTTGGTGAGACAGCAACAGTGGCGGTAGAGAACCCCAATTCTTGAGTTGACTGATTTTGGGATGTGTTGAACATGCAAGCTGAAAGACATTGTGCAAACAAGGGTAATACCAAGGTATTTAAACCCTTGCACTTGCTGAAGTGGCTGTTCAAGTTCATTATGAATGGTGAAGTTTATGGATCTGTATTTGTTGTGAGAGCTATGGAACAGCATGGACTTTGTTTTTTTGTACTTCATCAACAGCTTATGTTGGAGAAGCTAGGTTTCAACTAGGCTGAAGTTCATCTGTAGCACCTTGGAAGAGAGACGGGGTCAGTAGGGGAGGAAAAGAGGACTGCATCATCAGCATAGATTAATAAGTTATTATTGCAATCTGCAGGAAGAGTATTGATGAAAAGGCTGAAAAGTAAAGAGCCATGGATGGTACACCAGAGTGGACAGGAAGGGTACTTGAGAGAGTCAAAGATTTTGACTTTTTGGCTCCTTGCCGAGAGGTAACTTTCAAAACCGTTTGGTCACATCATTAGATAGTCCAAAGGAGGAGAGTGAGTGAAGCAGGAGCTGGTGGTTCACTGTGTCAGATGCCATGGTCAAATCAATGAACACCGTATCCAGTAGGTGGCCAGTGTCAATCGCCTTTTGAATATGGCTGGTGAAGTCAAGCAGGGCGGTGGTAGTACTATAGGCTTTTCTAAAGCCATGTTGTTGTGGGCAGAGTAAGTTATATTTGTTGAGGTGTTCCGACAACTGGTCAGCTACAATTCATTCCAACGCCTTGGAGAGTGGTGGGAGGACAGAGATATAGGGTGGTAGTTAGAGAGAAGAGACCTATCACCATTTCTATGAATGGTGTGACCACTGCTGATTTCCAGAGCTGGGAGAATTGTTTATTAGAGAGTGAAAGATTCAGAAGTTTAGTAAGAGGTTGTAGAACAAGATCAAGGGAGAGAGAGAGTAGTTTGTGGTCAAGGGTAGCACTGCTGAAACTGGCTTTGCTTAGCATTTTGTTAAGATATATTTTAGCTTCAGACATGGATACCCTCTTAAAATAGAATGGGGGGGTATTACTGTGGAGATTGATTTTATTATTAAGAAAAAATTATTGTGGACTGATCTGGGATTGGATGTGAGCGGCAAACAGTGGGGGCAATGGGTCGCTAGACACAAGGGAAAGGTGCTGGGGTGGATTTTTTGTGGCCAGTGATCAGGGAAGGGGGGACACTACTACCCACTAGACACCAGCTAAGGACTGGGGATAGATTAGGGATTTAATGAAAAAATATATTTATTTTAATTTGTTGCCAGCAATCGGCAGTGGGGAGGGGGTCACTAGACACCAGGGAGGGAAGGGAAGTCAGGCTGCTGGCTGTGGGTGGGGAAGGGGAGATGCAACTTTTCCTTGTTTTGTTTTTAAGTGCAATTTGCATTTAAGCCCCCAAAAAGCAAGGCAAAGCCACAAAAGATGAATTCCAGGTAATTTAGGAAAATTATGCGATGTGCTCCACAGATGCCAATTTGGCCACTACGCTGCATATTCGCCCTTGGAGAAAAACTTTGCTGCATCTATGGTCTGGACTAGGGCTGTGTGTGATGTGGAATTCCACTGTCGAGACTGGTGTGGAATGGCAATTATTTTCTGAAGTGCTGTTTGATATTTCATTTTTAAGTTCTGCAGAATTCTGAAAAGCATGTCTATGTAAACAATAGAATAATTTTGTGTGGATCATATAAACCACTGAATATTGTTCCATGCATTGCAGAAAAAGAATCCACAGCTGATGCAAACTGCAGATTATTAATCATTAAAAACAATTTTGCCTGTGAAATGTTAAAATTCCGTTGCCAATGAAATTCCACTGAATTCCATTCTGTCAGAATTCACAGTCCTAGATAGGACTACAAGAAATAACTTTAATATTGAGATGTCCTTAATAAGCAGTGTTCCTCATAGGCAGGTTTCAATGTATACAAATGTTTTTACTTTGCAAGCTGTATATAATATTGTACTAGTGGTGCTCATTGCTTAACTTGCCCTGTCACAGTCTTTTAGAGGCAAATCCCTTGTTTCTCCTTGTTCTAGAGCTGCAGAGCTGCTACATGTAACATGTGCTGTGAGCCAAAGCCTTTGAAAGAGGTTGCTAGGGGGGACAGAGATCATCAGGTGACTATGTCAACCTCATCATGGTTGTTTGGGAAATGTTGAGTAATATCCGCAAAGGATCTCAGCTCTCCCTCATAAGCCTATCTGAAAGACTTTGGTTCGCAACACAAGCTAGATTCAGCAACTCTGCAGTGCTGGACCAAGGGGAAACAAGACAGTACAGCATCTGAATGATCATGACAGAACAACTAGGCAGAACTTGATGTACAGCTTGCTAAGAAAAACACTTGTGTATTACATGCATTGTAACACAGTAACATTGTAACTTAAATTGGGAGGGACTCAAGAGCCATCTGGTCTGGTCCCTCCCCACTTCCTAAGCAGGCACCAAAAGACCAAGAACTATGCTGTACAGACAAGTACTAGTTTATTCGCCACCCACACTAATAGCCAGGGCATGCCATGATTCTTATGGACTCATTTTCCCAGACTTATCTTAAAGGCGTGTATTGTGTTATTACTATCCATTTCATTATTTAAGCAGTTGTACCCTGTGCTTCACAATTAACAATTTATTGCCAGATGTAGGAGTGCTTTATATAGTACACTGTATTTGTCAATTAGCTGGACCACACTTCCTGAAGTTAACCTTCTCCAAAATGTGGTGGTGACAGATTTGACCAGAAACATTATCCTTGCTATAATAATTAAAATCAAACTGTTACTTATAGTGTGGTGGTCAGCAGCTTGTTAAGAGTTGGTTTTGATACTGTATTTAATACAGTGCAACCATCACTCATTCCAGGCTTTTTTTTCTGTAAGGGACACCCCAAGTTTTCATGGGACCTCTAGAACTTTAACGATATAAACTGCTACCACTGGAGTAAGCAACACTGGTTGAAGTGTCTAGTTTACATCTGGGTCCTAGGGGGCAGGTTAATTTTATTTACACATTTGATGTTTAGACATTCTATAACCATCAAGTAAACATGTTCTAATATTTGATGTAGAGAAGAAGAATTTGTGTTTATAGAGCAGTTTTCATATTTTACCTAAGGATGAGCCAAGGCTGAACTGCATTCAGTGAATGTACCAAAACCAGGTCTTTTGGCCAAATACAAAGCAGGTCCATAGAACATTCTATCCCCTATGGTAGTTCAGCACTTCAGGAACATCACAACACATCCCTTTTTAAAGGGAAAAGACAATGAGCATGTCCAAGTTGTTGGCAAGTCATATGACCTGCAGCAGCCAATCAGCTTTGCTGGAGATTGAGAACTCCTTGCACTGCACACATCTCTGTGCCATTTTCAACTCTCTCTTACAAGAGAAAAGAGGTGTGGCAAGAAAAGCAACTCCTTTTAGACAAAAAAGTGTGACTTTGGATTAGACAACTTTTAAAGTGTTACTGGCAGTACAGTCTAGAGCTGTAACAAGCTGTAAATGAGCTTGGTACATCCAGCAGACCTGGGTTTGATTCCGACAACCTCCACCTCCATACTGTGTGACTCTGAGCAAGTCATTTAATGACTCATGTGTTCCTGGGTCACCTCTGAAAACAGGCACTTGTGCTTAGTGGCCTTACCTGATAAACAAAAGAATAAAAAAAGAGAATCACAGAACTGTGCTTCATTCTAGGTAGTTAATTTTTACTACCTTTAACTGTAGTTTTAGACAGGCAGTAGGGCTATGAGGGATGCAGAATTCTACCATCAGAAGTGGTGTGGAATAGCAATTCTGCTTCCAAAACACTTTTTTTATTTTTTTTCAAAATTCAATGGAATTCCATAGAGTGACCTGAAGAAGAGAGTATTATCACTCAAAAACTAGTCTCAGAAATAATTTTGTTAGTCCGCTAAAAGGTATCATCTGCAAAGTATTTGATGTTTTTTTTTCCTTTTTCTTCTACACCATCGACTAGACTAACATGGCTACCACATTTCTTTGTTAAACACGGAATTCTGCAAAGCATTTCTGCATAAACATTGTAATAATTTTCTGTAGTTCATGTAAATCACAGAATGATTTTTTGTGAATGTCATAAACCTCAGAATCATTTTCTACAAATTTTAGAGAAAGAATGTATGGTTTATAGAAACTGTGGATTACTGTGGATTATTAATCAGCAAAAAATATTCCACATGTGCAACGATGGCACTCCACTACCAATGGAATTTTCCATAGAATTTTCCAAAAATTCAGTGGCATTCTGTTTCACCAGAATTTCAACATTCCACGCAGCCCTAACAGGCAGACTAGTGAAATCATACTGTGGAGAAAAGAGCAAGTAAGTAAGTAAGCATCAACTGGCAGCTGCAGGCCATGCATCCGGCATACGCAGAGTGAATTTATCAGACTGGGAAAAGGTGCAGGGAGATTTCTAAAAGCTTTATTTGCCAATGTTTCCCCCTCAGAACTGGTAGTGTTGTAGAGGGAAATGAAATCTATAGATGGGCAGATTGAATGTAGCAGACCGGGAAAGATATAGGGGACTGTTAGGCACTTATTTGGCAAATAATTTATTTTTACTGACAACTGGTGGGGCAGCAGGGCACAAAAATCCATTTTTTATTTTTTGCATGTCTGCGTGAGCCTGACAAATAGTTGCTAAGTGAAGGGTAAAGTGCAGTCATTTCCATTTGTGTGCACATGGTCGGGCAAAGCCAAAAATATCCACATTACTGAAAATGCATGCAACTGAAAATCACATCACCAGTTCAGTTTAGGTGCCAGTACATAGTGATAAATTACGACAGCAGCATTAGCAGCAATTCAAAAATCTTTATTAATAAATAATATTCTGCATTAAAAAGTACTGTTGTACATTAACACATTTAAACTTTTTTTTTTAAAGTGTAGACTAAAAAAGTCTTTAAAAGTCTGACTGATCCCACGAGCTTCATTTCTTCAAGTTTAATAACATAGTTTTTTCGGTGGGTCTGGCATGTTATATGGCTTGAAGGATCTCAACACTCCTTTTGAAGCTGCAAAATCAAGTGAAGTCCTGCTGCTGTTTCCTGTCAATGTAGTGCCATACCCGGTTCATCATCCTCCATACCTCTCCTGTTGATGGCACTACCACCTCTGGCTCCTCAGCATTCTTATTATTCTCCTCTGCATCCAGAATCACTTGAACAGATGTCCCCCATTGTTAACTCACCTCTAGTGGGCTCATCAGAATCACAGTCTACAAATGCACTGAACTGTGCTGGAAGCACTCCAGGAGGTGGAAGCATGACATTATCGGCTTCATTGATTGGTTCATCTGTGAGACCAGTTTTTTTACAATAGTATTTTATGGTCCTCGATTTCACCTCTCCCCATGCTGAGAGCAATAGGTTTATGCCATCTAGAATTGAAATGGATTTAGCAGTCTCATTAAAATCTTGAAAGTCTATTTCCAGTAAAATTTTGTTTGCTGTTGCAAAATTGTTATTTCCTAATTAGTGGTGGGCGAAGTGGACTCAATTTGCTCCATGAAGTGATTCACTGAGTGAAGGTGAATTTGCGGTGTACTCCACAATGCAAAGCAGAGTAATTTGCATTATAATGGGTAACGTGAAGTCCATTGAAAACAAAGACTTCACATTACTCCGCCTTCCCAGACCAATACTACACCAATTTTAAAGGCGAAGTGCATTGAAAACAATGTACTTCACCTCACTTTGCCTTATTTTTAAGCTCCAAAGGTGAATTTTGCAGTGATTCATGGGATTTCAGGTTACATGGGCTCTATATTGTTCTGCACAGCCTCAGTTTGGGGTAGTGTATGTAGGAAGCTGTAGGAGACAGTCTGCTCTGAGAGCTCTGTGATTCAAACCTTCTAAAAGCTGTTAAAAAGCCTTTTTGAGTAATTGTTTTTGCTCAAACTTTAGTTCATCTATTGTAGGAAACCCTCCTGTGCTTATATCATCAGTTGTTTTTTGTTTGTGTGTGGATTTTAAATGTTATTGTACAACATTGAGTTTGTGTAGTAAGACACAGTGAAAGTGTGCTTTGGGAAGGGGCGTATCTGTGGTGTAGGTAGATTTAAGTTGGAGAAATAGGGAGTTCTTTTTTGTTTGTTATATTTTTATTATATAACTGACTGTGTTAATGTACACACAATAATATTGTCAGTAATTGTTAATTCTTTTGCTGATTGTGTGTTGTGTGGAACTGGTGCAACAGTTCATAATTTCAGGTTGTTTAAAATACGTGGTATATTACTGAAGTTTTCAATTTGCTATGCATTACTTGTAGACAAATTGTGTGTGTGTGTGAGTGTGCGTGCGTGCGGTGCGGTGCGTGACATCAAATAATACACCTTTTATTGTGCCACAGTGTACTTGCAGGCGCATCAGTGTGAACCTGCTATCCACTGCAGCTGCATGATTTTGTACTGCTATTGTGCTATCTTTTCTTTGTTTTGCTGCTTGCACTGCCATAAAAATCTGCTATCAGTGCCCCCACACCCCCCCCCACTGGCAAAAGGAATTATTTTCCAGATTGGATTGTTTGTGACTTCAGCACCACTGATTAGTTAAGGTGTTGTTGAACTTGTGACTTTGCGTGTGTATCTGTTGCTGAAGCTACAGTTGTTTTTTTGGCTTCACATCCAGTGTCCCCCATCCAGAGTGAATGTTCCAAAATCTAAATTTGTTTAGAATATTGCTGTTGATCTCCCAAAATGCCTGCAAAGGGACATGCAAGCAAAGCTGTTTCTCGCCATGGCACTGCTGCCAGTAGTAAGATTGTCTGTGGGTATGGTAGTATACAGATGTAGAAGTGCATTGCTGATGTGAGGAAAGGTATTTCTCCTGCAATGTTTTTTACAGCCCAATCAGTAGCTTCACTCATAGTTGGAGGAGATGATGTTGTCCTAGCTGGTGGTGTTAGTGCAGTTGCTGGTGGTGGTATGAGTATTGCTGCTTCAAGTTCCATTTATGACCAGTTTACCGTGTCCAAAAATATAGTGGAGTGTGAAGCAGTGCGAGTGAGTGGAGGTGTGAATGATGTCATACTTGCCAGTAACATTCCAGTAACTGAACATGAGGATTCAGATCATCATGTCAACAATAGCATACAATGTGACATTTCTTTCTCTGCAGTTCATGTCAAGCATTTTCCATGTAGTGATTCACAGTGTGGTAAAAAAATATCCGATGATGGTGGTGTTGATGATTATGAATCTGATGATGATGAATTGATTTTGCTGTGGTTGCAACATGCAGTCCACATGCCAGCATCCAAGCAGAAGATGTGGATGTGGGTGATGTTGATGAATATGATGATGATAAGTGACCCCAGTTGGGAAGCGGAGAAAAAGAAATTCAAGGTGGCTGTGTCTGGGTATGTTTGCATTAATCCCCCACTGTAAAAAGTTGTGATTTACCAGTTTCAGTTGATGGTGATGATGATGATGATAACCCAGTAATAATGATAGGTAGTCATGGTGGTCCATTGCAGTCCAAGTGTGTCCTGCCAGAAAAATCACGTAGCACAGCCCCCACTTCATGGCTTAAAAAATGGAGTCCAATAGGCAGCATCAGGGAGATGTTAAAATTAGAGCATCACAGTCCCTTGTTTGGGATTTTTTTGTGCAAGATGCAAATGATGAGTCAGTTGCAATCTGCCAGGTTTGCCATGTGCGTGTGAGTTAAGCTAAAAAGGGGAGCCATCTGGGCACAGGAGAACAGCATATGCATCTTAAGAACAAGCACATGACACTGTGGAACCAGCACAAGATGGCACCTAATACCTCAGTGGGGCATTCACCCTCATCATCAACCATAACGAGCATGTTACCCCTTTCCATGACTGTTAAATCAAGCAGAAAATTAAATGTGTGCAGTAGTGATGAAATAAGAGCAGAGGATTAATACAGGCATGATGAGGTGGAGGAGCATAATAATTTTGAAATGTTGTCCAGTGCTGGTGAGACTAGCAGTTTTGGTAGTGGTGGTGAATGCAGTATGTCTAGTGCAAGTGGTACATCAACTCCGGTTGGTAAATCTGGCAAAATAATTGTATTTATGGGTTTGTCATCATCTCCTGTGCAACCGTCTTCATCAAACGTCCACACTCCACCCCTTGCCATTCGCAGAGCAGAACCATTTCTGATCACACCCCATGTAAAACGTTTAAGTCAGCCCATGTTACAGTGTTTTTGCACATAAGCTGAAGTACCCACCCAATCATACAGTGTCACGTGAACTTAATGCTGCTGTAGCTGAAATGCTGGCAATTGATCTTTTGCCCTTCTCCTTTGTGGAGAATTCTGGGTTCCGGCGGTTTGTTGCATGTACATGTCCAAAATGGAAAGTCCCATCCAGGACATACTTTTTGACCCATGCTGTCCCCGAGTTGTACCATACTGTATTCGACTCTGTATGATATGTCCTTCAACATTCCTCCCCTCCATTCATCCATTGAAGTATGGATATGTGGAAAAGTGGCAAAATAGCGGGGAGTTCATATTTGTGTATAACTGCACATTGAGCGCAGGTGCCGGGTGTTGTTTGTGTTGTTGGTAGTGTGAATAATCAGTGCAGTAAGGTGGAGTGTCATGTTCGCAATCTTCCAGGAATTCAACAGCATGCAACGATTGCTATGCACAATATGACCTGTTCACACACTGGTGAAAACATGTTGGACTTGGTATTGATGGAAATTGACAAGTGGCTGAACCCCCTGTAACTGAGAGGTGGGTTCATAGCAAGTGACAATGGGTCAAATGTGGTGAAATGCATCACAAATGGTGGCTTTGTTCATGTTCCATGCATGGCCCACTGTTTAAACCTTGTGGTGCAGGAGTTTCTGCAGCACCTTGATGTAAAGGAAATGCTGACAGTTGCACACCATATCTGTTCTTACTTTTCATGATCTACAAAGGCCCGTGACCAACTCCGGCAGTTGCAGATCCGAAACAGCCTCCCTCAGCACCGCTTGAAGCTGGAAGTTGTCACCTGGTGGAACTCCACTTTATACATGGCAGAGAGGTTGTATGAACAATACAAAGCCATCTCAGAATATCTTGTTATGCATACTAGCCATGACAGTTCTGGGGCCTCCATGTCTATGATGACTGAACAGTGGCGCTTCATGGACTCTGTAATAACAATTTTGTGGTCTTTTGAACATGCCACACTGGCAGTGAATGGTGAGTCTGCCTCCATTAACCAATCAATTCCACTACTGCGGGTGCTGAGGCAGACATTAGTGAATGTACAGCATAGCCTTGATGTTGCCAGAGACAGTGCTAGCAGTATGTTGCTGAAACACATGCTGACAGTATTCAACCAGAATCATCACATCTTGAGCATTCAGCATAGTGACAACTTTGCAATAGCAACAATACTGGACCCACGATACAAATGTGGAATTGTCTCAGTACTGGTGGGAGGGCATGAACAGGTAAAAAATGTCAGTGGGCAACTGGTGCACTTGGTTCATGGGTCACAGAAGTCATGTGCCAAGGTCAGCAAACCTCAGCAGCATCATTAGGGTGAAGGTGAACCTGGAGGAGTAACAAGCATATCATGTTCCTGTAAGTTGAAGGGGACTGCAGTTCCAGGTGATCTGTCATCCAAAGAGGTTGGCATCAACCTACTTTGGGAGACTTTGTCCCAAGTGGGGATTTGTGACATAAATGATTCCGGAGAACAGGATGATGCATCAACCACTGGACTTAGTGCAGCACAGAGAATGGTTGAGACAAATTTGTCTGAAAACAGGCATCTGTCAATAACTGATGATCATCTTTTATACTGGAGTGGAAAGGTCAGTGAATGGCCAGAGCTGACTGCAGTGGCACTGAAGTACCTGACATGCCCACCCTCCAGGGTAAGTGTCGAGAGGGTGTTCAGCCCAGTAGGTGCAATAGTTCGGGATCATCATACAAACCTCTCTCCTACAAATGTCAGTTTGCTAACATTCATAAAAATTAATGAGAGGCACATACCAGCTCAGAATGCAACCTCTTTATCTGTACCCAGGCCTAGTCATGGTTTTGGTGCTGTAGAAATGGACCATCCTGGTGGCAATGGCAGTGGCAGCATGAAACAGCCTGCCACTGATGTAGATGCTCACACAATGGAGAAAGAATTTCCCAGTGGTCAGACTTCAGACATAGATGACTGTGAGGGCAGCCTTCTTTATGAGGATGATGATGGTTTAATATTGGCAGGTTTTAACTTAAGTTGTTAAAAGGCTGTCTCATTTGTTGAGTGATACATTTGTTTTTTCATAAGGTTAATTAAATGAGTGTCCCACTTAGACTGACTCAAATTCCATATGTCATGTTACATTTGTAAGAGTACAATTTATCCTGGCCCCTGGACCACCACCATAAGACCGCTGTTAGCCACTGCCACCACAGGGAATGACTTTGTGTGCCCCCCTGGACCACCATCATAAGATCGCTGTTAGCCACTGAGTCACCAAAGGGAATGACTTTATGTGCCCCCCCAGACCACCACCATAAGACCGCTGTTAGCCACTGCCACCACAGGGAATGACTTTGTGTGCCCCCTGGATCACCACCATAAGATCGCTGTTAGCCACTGCCACCACCACCAGATGCAGGAAGATGTCAGAGTGAATGTCATCATCATGTGCCGCAGCTATGACCACCAGCACCCACCACCAGTGTCATTCAGACAATGTTTTTCCATTACATTGAACATGCCAAGGCAAAGGAAGTTGAACAGGAGACTACATCCATCATCCACAGGCACAAGGCTACTTACTATTAAAACTATAAAGTGAGTATGTGTACTAATATTTTTTATGCTATTCAACTTCCTTTAGCTGTGTTTTGATTCTGTTGCTTTTCTGAGCTGCAATGGTCAAACACATACAGTAAACTTATTTTGTTTTTTTTACAGGTTAACAACAAATTACTCTCCTTCACTGAAAGTCGGTATCAGTGGTACAGCAGCAGTACTGTCCACAGGAACCTATGGAATATCCATTTCCAATCCATACTGGTAAGTATGTATATTTTATTTCATCTGTTCCTTTTTTTTCTCGTAAGAGTGCAACAAATCTGACTGAGGATTCATCAACTAGGTCACATGTGTACGTCACAAAAAATATTTCTGCAACATATCATGCAAATTTGCAGCTGTGCAGCCATGACAGTGTTGAAAAAGTTGGACCCAGGTTGTGTTACTTGACAAGATGTGGTTTTGGAATGTAACTTGAGTTGAGATGCAGGAACACTGACAAATTATATTTGTTACACAGCCTGGTACTAAATTAAGTTGTGATCTGCTGATTGCAGTGGGATAGCTTGCTATCTGTGCTAATCCATATACCCGTGAAACAGCCATGGCATAAACATAATGTGTGACTGCTGCAATCAAGTTGTAATAAGTCCTTCATTTCTTTTTTTAGGAAACTTCCAGATGCTTTGTTGTGCCTTATCCAAAGAAGTTCTTCAACATCTGCCCCCCCCCAGACTGGGGCAGACATGCAACATGCAGAAGTCGTTTCAATCGATGACCGTGACCATTATTACCAACCAGACTTGAGAAGGATGCAGATGAAATTTGTGAAGAAGTAACCAAATAAGAAACCATTAATGAGACCTACCTGCAAATATGCTTCCCCCCAAAAAAAATACTTACTTTCATTGGCCTGAGAGTATTCCATTTCCAATTTCAACGCAATAATTTCTCATCAAGCACTGGAATGTGCACACCAACAGTATCTGTGACCTGTGATACAAAACAATACAATGAGTACATGTCTATATATGTCAAACTCCACCTAAAAATACAAAAATATATATATATATATATATAGACTCACCAAGGCTTCTATTAAGGTACACACAAAGGGCACCCTTCCATCAATTTGCAGGAATTGCATGACACTTTGCATCAGCAACAGTTTTCTCATGGTCATCATTTCTGTCAGAGCACTGAATGGATTCATGTCATGTTATCCCTCCTTCACATGGTTTGGCAAGACAATGTGCATCATGAGTACATCATCATCACAGAGTATGTAAACTTTCTGGATACAAATGCAGAAAAATTCTGGGGACTTTGTGTGACCACTGCGTGCATGACTGTCTGTGCAATAAATTCTGGGGGACTTTGCGTGTGGTGTAACACTCCCATTTCACTTCCTCAGCACTTGGCAATTTTCTGGACACAAGGCAGATGCATTTTGGGGATGCAGAAAAATTCGGAGGACTCTGTGTGACCACTGTGCGCATGACTGACTGCGCAATAAACTCTGGGGGACTTTGCAGGTGGTGTAATGCTCCCATTTCACTTCCTCAGCACATGCCAATTTTCTGTACACAAGACAGATGCATTTTGGGGATGCAGAAAAATTCTGGGGACTCTGTGTGGCCACTGCACATGACTGACTGTGCAATAAATTCTGGGAGACTTTTTTGTGTGGTGTAACACTCCCATTTCACTTCCTCAGCATTTGGCAATTTTCTGGACAAAAGGCAGATGCATTTTGAGGATGCAGAAACATCCTGGGGACTCTGTGTGACCACGGCATGTGTTACTGAGTGCACAATACATTTTGGGGACTTTGCGTATGGTGTAATGCTCACATTTCACTTCCTCAGCACTTGGCAATTTTCTGGACACAAAACAGATGCATTTTGGGTGCTGTGATTGTGAGCACATCACGTCATACTTAAATTATAAATTAAAGCAGCAGTGCAATAATGTGGTGAACATTTTGACCTATACTTTTTTATGCTTTTTTTCATTGACAGCCACTAGTTACCTCCTGACTTATATGATATCCTTCTTTTCACAATTTGTGTCTGCTTTACTACTTTTTCTCATGTCTGAAAAAAAGAGGAGCACACCTTTTAATATGGCTCTGACCAGGTTTTCATCACTATTTGCAGCTGTTTTTGAATAAATATTGTTCTGTGAAGTCATAAAACACTGCCTGCTACATAATTGTTAATTTTAAAACAGAAGTAATATATAACAACTGATGGAGAAAAACAGCTGAAAATACTGACAAAGACCTGGTCCACACTGTATTAAGAGGAGTGCTCCCTTTATTATTTCAGACATAAAAAAGGTACTAAAGCAGACTCAAACACTGGAAAGAATGGTATCATACAAGTCAGGATGTAAGTAAAGTGGCAATGTAAAATAGCATAAAAAAGTATAGGTCAAAATTTTCGACAGATTGTTGCACTGCTGCTTTAAAGAGATTCACCGAGTTACATAGTTATGGTAGTGCACCCAGTATATGGGTGCCTAACCTCAAGGGGAATCTTTGTTGCTCCACATGTCCTTACATAGTGCAATATTTGTCTGGCAAAAACATTAATAATTTTAGTAAACCGGGTCCTGAAGGATTTCCCATTCTGAAGAGCCACCCAAGTTCTGCCCCCGCACTCAGCAATGTTATAACATGATGCCAAGGAGAGTGCAGGGGCGCGCTCCATTATAGTGAATAGCCAGCAGCTTTCTGAATGTTTTTTATGTTATAATGGTCAGTTTGTAGTGAAACGTGGGCACGTTTCAACTAACAAGAGCCTTGTTAATGGAAACATGCCCATGTTTCACCACAAACTGACCATTATAACATAAAGAAACATTTGGAAAGCTGCTAACAATTCACTATAATGGAGCATGCCCCCGTGCTCTCCCTGGCATCATGTCATAATGTTGCTGAGTGCGGGGGCAGAACTTGGGTGGCTCTTCAGAATGGGAAGTCCTCCGGGACTCAGTTTATAGAAAATTCTGAGCATTTTTTTGCCAGAAAAGTATTGCACTATGGAATGTAAGGACATGTAGAGCAAGAAAGATTCCACTGGAGGAAAGGCACCCATATATCGGGTGTAATACTGTAACTTGATGAATCTCTGTACTATTTCTAAAAAGAAATATTTCTGGAGCCTCAGCAATGTTTACTTTGTGTCAGGACTCATGATTTGAAGTGCTTCACAAAAAGCATTACTGAGCAGTCCAAGTATGTTGTGCTAAACTGCATGTGTGCTGTCACTGTTCTTTCCTGTGTGTGCAGACATTGTCCAGCTTCAAGCAAACTTATATATGGTGTGACTTGTTGCAGTATCTCAAGAATAAAGATAACAAAGAATATTTAATGTATATTTTATTTGTACCATCAGCACCAGCGGAGTAAGTGATATGATATTTTTTCAGAGGGATCAGGTCACTGTGCATCTCAGTCACTCACAGTGCACACATGACTTTGTGGAGATCATAACACAAAAAAAACATGCTCTCCTAAAAATCATGTGTGCAGTATGTGACTAAGGTGCACTCTGGCCAGACACCTCTGAAAAAGTATTGTATCACTTAGTCTGCTGATGATGATGGTGACAATAAAATATATCTTATTCTGCTCTCTATTCTTTATACCATAAACACTGCAACAAATTAGCAATATATGTTTGCAAGAAGCTGCACAATGTCTGATGTCACACAAACACATACACACACACACAGGAAACAACACTGACTGCAGACACACAATTTAGCACATCATACCTGCACTGCTCACACCAACTTTTCCACAACCACTCCACAAAAGAAAGTAAACATTACTGAGGAACTGGATTATAATAACAGGGTAATAAGGAGCATGTATGACTGTATGTGTATGTATATATTTAAAGAGAAGCAGTCAGCAACAGGAGCTCATGCATCCTGCCCCTGCAAGGCTTACCTTCTGGTTAAGCCTTTTAAGTATGTTGCAGTGTATTTTCTCGAACCACAACATGCTTTATTTTAATAAAGAAAATTCAGTGACCCCAAAGAATGGCAGACGCTATGGGGGCTCCATTGTGTGTAAAGGAAAGGTGCAGTGGAGATGCACCATGCACTTCAGTACTTTTGTATTGAAGTACATGATGCGTCACCATTGCACCTTTACACATAATGGAGCCCCCATAGCGCTGCCATACTTCTGGGTCATTGACTTTTCTTTATTAAAAGAAAGTATGTTGCGGCACAAGAAAAACACAGCAACATACTTAAAACGCTTAACCGGAGGGTAAGCCTTGCAGGGGGTGGGACCTCCTGTTGCTGACTGCTTCCCTTTAAACTAATACTGTGTGGCCTTTTCTCTGTCTGGTATTAAACATAAACAAAACACAAAACACTACAGCAGTGGGGGGAGGGGGGAGGTGTGCAGAAAAAATGCTAATGGGAGATCCCATGATGTTCTAGCAGCAAATGGAGCATCAACACTATTTGTAGCTGGTGTTGCTCGATCTGCTCCACCTGCTGCTGTACATGACCCACCCTCTCATTACTTTCCTCCAGCACAGCCCACAACAGTGCACTGCAGGCATTCTGGTGGGGTCCACTGGTGAGGGGGGGAAACCAGGTAGTGGTGGTGGTGAGGGTGGTGCTGGTGGCAATGGTGGGAGTATTGGTGGAGTAGCTGCTGCTGTGGCCCTCCTCCTGCTGCAGTGATGCACAGCAGCAGCAACCTCTGCCACTGCCACAGAAGGGCCAGCAGGTGGAGGTCTTGCCCCTTCAGTGGCAGTTTGCCACTCCACTTTGTGGTGGTTCAGCATATGTGTCCACTGGCCCCCAGTCCCCAGATGTGTCCCCCGGGGGTCACAGTGCATCTGCACACCACAAAGCAGACACACCACAATGCTTCTTTCCTCCCCGACACAGTTGAAAAACTGCCAAACTGTGGAGCTGAGGGGGGGGAATAGGTACAGGAGGGGCAGATGTAGTGCCAGCAGCACTGTCATGCACCTGGGGCTCCACCTGCTGCTGTGGAGTGGGAGGTGGTGCTGCTGGAGCTCCTGCAGCTACTACTGGTGGTGGTGGTGATGGTGGACTTGGTGGATGTGGCAGTGGCACTGGTGGTGCTGCTGCTTCCAGGGGGGGGAGGCAGGACCAAACAGTCTCGAGCAATCCGACACCTGGCTATGACGACCTGCATGCATGCACACTCACCTCTGGCCACGGTCCACAGACTATCCCTGGGCCATCGTACAAAACGCTCCTTCTCTCTCCACTCCAACACGTCACACAGTGAGTGACTTCACACACACTCACAGTCTCACACACATGCACACACACAGTCACATACAGACGCACATACACAAAATAAAACTTATAAAACAAAGAAATCGGTCACCAAAATGAATTGACAAAACAGTAGAACAAAAAACTAATGAATTAGCTGTTAAAAAAGCTTTTGGATTTTCTGAAAGTTGCTCTAGAAAGAAACAAATAACAAATTATCCTCTCCTACACAAAATGCTTCTTCCTTCTACCTCTGCAAAGGAGAACGTGAAAGTATCTGCTTGTATGACTCACTTCCTTCCTGCCTGGCTAAAGCATGTGATTTACAGTACTATAAGCCATGTGATGTGTGGGGGGGCTGCCTAAAATGCCTATATTGTTGTCATTTCACCTTACTTCACGTTAAGATGGAATAACAATGTGAAGTCATAATAACAAGACGAAGTGAGCACTTCTCAACGGCCACTTCGTGTAGCATGATGATAAAGCGAAGTGGCCACTTTGCGTTCACTTCTGCGGGAATTTAAATTCATTGCATCTCTATTCCTGATCCATTGGTTGGGTTAGGGCTGTACAATTAGAAGGCAAGAATATAAAGGTGGTTGTTCCATAGGGCAATCACCTTGTGGGCTGGACAATTGTCCACAAGCAGAAAAATGCTATGTCTCTGCTGCTTCATTTTTTTGTCAATCACCCGTAGCCAGTCATGGAAACTTTCAGGGTCAGACATCCATGCATTAGCATTTGCAGAGTACTACAACATGCAGGGCTTCTACATTTCATCCTTGAAAGATTGTGACTTCTTGGATTTGCCAATGATAAAGAACTGCTTTTTTTCAGAACCAGTGCTGTTCACATATACCATGACTGACATCCTCTCTTTTGCTTTCTTGTGACCAACAGGATTTTCTTTTCTAAAAGAGAGGGTGCCATCAGGGGCAGTGCACATGAAAAATGATGTCTCAGCTGCATTAAAGATGTCTCTGTGCAAATGAGGGCAGTATGTTAGGGAGCACTTCTCTAATCCACTCTTCTGATGCCTCAATATCACTCTCTGCCTTTTCCCTGTGGATTCTTTTGTAAGCGATATTGTTTCTCTCCTTCCACCTTGATAACCAACCCACAGTGGGTTCAGTCTCTATCTCCATGATGACAGTCAAGCTTCTTGTTTTTTCCATTAAAATGTGCCCAGACAGAGGCACGCCATGGTCTCTTGTGGCAGTAAACCACCTGATGAGTACATCCTCAACACAGCTGTCTTTTCTGTCTTTTCCTTTTGCTGTCTTTATTGTGGCCTGCACACCATTCAGTGAGGATAGACTCCTTTTCCTTGATGATCTGACCCACACAGGAGATGTCTACAAAAAAACTGTACTGCCAGATGCTTGTCGGAGACACCAGCCTGTGCAACTTGGCCAAGGTGGACTTTCTTCTGTAAGGTTAGAGCATTTCATTTTAACTTTGCCAGCCTTGCCTTTTCTGCTACAGTACATTGCAAACCACATCACCTGTCACTAAGCCCCCAAACCCTTAACAGCCCTCTTAACAGTCAACTATTAAGCAATTAAGGTAGCCAGGTACCCCAGGTGTAGCTATCTGCATTTTGTGGCTTTTTAAGGGACCATTAACAGTGCTGTAAGCATGATCACTCCTGCAGGTACCAACAGATATGGGTCTAATTTTATATCAAGTGCCTGAATTCTGTGCACACAACCAAATTTCCTTGTGAACACAACTGTGTGAAATAATGTGGGAGCAATAAAAAAAAAACTGGGACCAGCCAAAATTGTGCACATAAATGAATGGTACATGAGTGGAACTGACTGTAGATTGACATGTGCGACAGAAGGTATCTTCTTGAGTTGGGTTTGGTCTGCCAATGGGTGGTGACACTGTTGCCTATCCAATGCCCATAGTCTGGGCAACAAGCTTCCTGAACTGGTGGTCTTGATGGGAGAGGAATGCCTGGATATCATAGCAGTCACAGAAACATGGTACACAGAGAAGCATGACTGGGATGTTAACATACCAGGGTACACAACCTACGGGAGACAGGGAGGGGAGAAGAGGGGGAGGAGTAGCTCTCTATGTAAGGGAAGGGATAAAAGCAACTGAACAAAAGAGTAAACAGGGAGGAGAGGAGGCACTGTGGGTCACCTTAGAGACTGGAAATGGCACCACAATCCGCACAGGGGTTGCATACAGACCCCCATGTCAGGGGGAGGGAATGGACAAGGATATGATAGAAGGCATTCTTAGGATGGCAGAGAAAGGTGAGATACTGTTGATGGGAGACCTGAATATGCCAGATGTTAACTGGAGTACATTTGCTGTAGCCACATCCAAGAGTAGGGCCATTCTCGATGCCCTACAGGTGGCATGCCTCAGACAGCTAGTTTTAGAACCCACTCATGAGGGAGAAATCTTAGACCTCATACTCTCAAATGGGGAAAGTGAGAGGATCTCAGATCTATGCTAAACCATGTTTATTAATTTTGACAATAAGAGAATAGACTTACACTCATTTACACCAGGGAGTATCCCTGGTTCCTCAGCTCAAAACTGGCTGTGGTTACTATGTACAGCAACAACTATGTACATACACAGCTGCAATGGACATTCCCATGCACATAAAGTTGCTATCCAATGATCAGCATATAATGTAGGGTAGGCAAATATCAATCTGAAATTGACAAATTAAGGCAGGTACTAGCCTCCCCCAAAGTGAACCTATTTAAAGTAGCTCCTTTACTACCAGTAAGTAGAGGGAAGGAATGCCCAGCTGTGTCCTCTGGTAAAGAGAGAGAGTGTCCCCCCACCCCTTGGTGTTCAGCAGATCGTCATGTTCCAATGGTGTCAACCTATCATAGAAACAATTGAGAGTATATATACCTTCTCAAACAAAGAGATTAGATATATAGTTAATCCGGTAGTCAAAGCATTAATCATCAGCTAGTCTCAACCTGACAGACAGACGCCTGGTCCGGGCACTTTCAATTTGTATTGAATATACTGCTTCCAAAGACATCCGCCTTTTATTATACAGCCCTTTCTTACCCTCTCCAATCATTTGTCTCTTTATTCTTCCCAGCGCCCACATAAGATCTCCCACCCACTGGCCATATGTATATGAAAGCTCATCTTTCCAATGCTTCAGAACAAAGGATTTGATCAGGGCTGACATTAAAGAAAGATGATATTTAGCAGTAACCCCTGTAACTTGGGTCAGGTCACCCAATACACAGGTCATGGGTAGTATAAACTCCAAATAGTCTAGAATGGGGTCCATGTTCTGTTTAACTGCAACCCATAGGGGCTGTATTTTGAAACAGTCCCACGTCACATGTAGGATGTCTCCTGGCTTCTTACCACACCTAAAGCACAGGTCTGTCTGTCTGAGGTGTCTATCACAAAGCTTAGCCAGAGTATAGTACATATTAGAAGAGAAAAAGAACTGCATGTTCTTATATTTAGGTATAGGTATGTATTTTAAGCTCTTCCATATATCTTTCCAGTTAGGCCTTAGGGGAGCCATGATCTTGTCCCAGTATGGAGTCTGTACCGGGGAGGATGGACTCATAAAATCCAGTAACAGCCTATAGACCTGTGAGATAGGATTAAGTATAAAGTCTGTCTCCATTAATTTTTCCCAGGTGAACAAGTTTCCTGGGAGGTCCTCCATCCCTCTCATCACCCTGTCCAGTAGACTAGTAAGCTGAATCCTCTTAAAAAAGTGTATGTCATCACATCTGGATGGGAGAACTGCCCTATTTTCTTTTATAACATCAGAAAGTTTAAGGCCCACCAATTGGTTGGCCCATTGTTTGGTTTACCTAACACAGGTTGATCCTGGGCTTCATTTGTTCCCTCCTCTGTGCCGGGGTTAAGAACGACCACCAGGCCTTTACTGTTTTACCTATTGGAGTCATCTTACCTTTTTTAGGGAGCCCCTCTGGGTTGGAGAAAAATAATGCCGCTGGGGAAACACCTATTTCTTTTAGGATCTGTCTCTCTACTTGGAGCCAGGTTGGCACATCTTCCTCTCCCTCTGAATGTCCACCCCACCATCCCATTAAATCCAACTGCCCCACCACATAATTTACCTGAAGATCTGGAAGTTTAAAACCTCCCATGTCATGTGGGAGATGTAGTATAATGTGTTTTTTCCTAGGAGGCTTAGAGTTCCATAGAAATTCAGATAGGAGTCTCTCGATTTTAATAAAGTATGAGTTGGGACTAATATATGGAGTTAGGTGAATTGGGTACAATAGTCTGGGCAGTAGGCTCACTTTTACCAATCCTAAACTAGCTGTAAAATTCAATGGGAGTTTATTCCATCTAAGTATGTCTTCTCTGATTGTTGAAAGCAGCTTTTCTATATTTGCTTCCGCTCCTTCCTGTATATTTACAGTAATCCATATGCCCAAGCATTTGATTAGTTTTGGAGCCCACTGAATCTGGAGTGGTTCGAAATCTGCTCTACATGTATGCGGGGTAAGGGGCAGAACTTGTGTTTTGTTCAGATTCAGTTTGTAGTTTTAAACTACAGAGTATTGCCGAATGATTTCTATTGCCCGCCTAAAGCTCTCAGCTGGATCTTGTAAATGTAAAAACATGTCATCCGCGAAAACAGAATTGAAGTTCCTTCCCCCCAACATTGATCCCCTGGATTACTGGTTCTATGCTAATCACCTTTAGGAGGGTTCCAGGTAAATATTAAACAAAATAGGTGATGGGGGCATCCTTGTCTAGTCCCATTTTCTAATTTGATTTCTTGCGATAAGTATCTATTACATAAAACCCTAGCTGTAGGGGCTGCGTATAGGTTTTTAATTCCCCTAAGAAGGCCCTCCGGGAAACCCATCCTCTTCATGGTGGCAAATAAAAAGGTGTGGGAGACCCTATTGAAGGCCTTCTTGGCATCCAAAGAGATCAACGCCATGGGTAACTGAGAGTCAGTTGCTCGGTTGAGGATATGGTGGAGCTTCCTAAGTGCATAACATGTCCCCCTGCCGGCATAAACCCTACCTGTTCCTGACTAATTAACGCTGGAGCGACTTTCATGATTCCATTAGCCAGGATCCTCATCAGTATCTTGATATCTTGGTTCATCAATGCTATGGGTCTATAGCTTTCTGGTAGTTCTTTTGGTTTGTCTGGTTTTGGGATAAGGGTAACGTATGCTGGTAAACTGGGGGATGGGACACTCCTTCCTGCATTATGTTAGTGAACATATCTTTGAGCAGGGGGGTTGTAGTTGGGATATGTGTTTTGTAAAACTTGGCTGTGAGACCATGCGGTCTGGGTGTTTTACCACTTGGTAATGATTTAACCGCTTCTAAAATGTCCCCGTCTCTTATTGGGGTTGTCAGCTCCCTTGCCTGCACCGAGTTTAGCACAGGGAGAGGTATGTTATTGAGAAATGCCTGTATTTCATCCCTGTTACTAGTCACTCCCCCTTGATAAATCCCTTTATAATAGGACACAAAAGCATCAGCCATTTCTTGGGGGTCAATTATGGTTTCCCCATCCACCCTTATTAGAGTAATAGTTTGTGCTGCCTCTCATTCTTTCACTCTAGCCACAAGAAGGTGGCCGGGTACATCCACTTGTATTAAATATTTAGCTTGGATCTTTTCCAGCAAGTAATCTACCTTGCCATAAACAATGTCAGCCATCTCCTCTCTAAGATCTTTGAGCTCGGTGTCTAAATCTATAGGTGATCCTTCTAGGGGAGCAAGAGAGTCTATAGCCCCTTGGATAAACTCCTCTCGAGCTCATCTCAGCCTAATTCTCCTCACTGTGTATCCTTGGGCTACTCCTGCATATAAAACTTTACAGGTTGGCCAAGCTAACCTTTTGTCCTGTAATGTTGGTAGTTGACTCTGGATGATCTTTTTAAGAGTATCTTCTAACTTACCCTGGATTTTAGTGTCTGTCAGAAAAGATTCATCCAATCTCCATCTATGTGGCCTAGGCAGATAAGATTCAATCTCCCATGTCAGCTGGATTGGGGAGTGGTCAGATAAAATTCTACTATGAGTGGTCATCTCTTTAACTCCCACTAGTGCTTCCTTATTGACCAGGAAAAAGTCAATCCTGGAGTGGGTTTTGTGAGCCCCTGAGAAAAAGGTCATACTGTTGGTTCCCGAGTTATGTGTCCAGTAAGGGTCCACCAGCACCATGGCCTCTAAAAATCTACTCATGGCCATCTGGGCCCTAGTTAATAGCTTTTTAGATGGTAGTTTCCTATCCTCCCAGTTGTTTAAACACAAGTTCCAGTCCCCTGCTAGAATAAGGGTGTGTGCTGATTGCATAGCTATGTCCACTTCTAGTGAGGCAAAGAAGTCAGGGTTAGATGGTGTGAGGCCATAAATGGAGGCAATTGAAAGATCTTTGCCCAAGATAGTGCCTGAGATAAAGATCCCTCTACCATCTTCCCTTACTATCACTTGTGTTACTGTATATGGACATGCTTTCCCCACAAGAATTGCTACACCCCCCGAGGCTGTTGCACTTCCCACTCCTAACACTTGGCCCACCCAAAATTTTTTAAGAAGGCCCAGCTCTTCTGTCAATAAGTGGGTCTCCTGTAATGCTGCGAGTTGGGCCCTCATCTGTTGTATATGTCTTAGAATCACCAATCTTTTCCTTCTACCCCTAAGGCCTTTGACATTCCTAGAAATTATTTTAACATTTAACATTAAGTATGTTCATACCACTACCCTTCACTCTCATAGGATCTGCAACCATCCCTTTTTGAAACCTTGGACTCTCTCTTCCCAGTTCCCTCTATCCCCCCTTCCCCACATAGGTCCCTGATCCATAGATCGCCCTCCTAGAAAATGTCGATCCATTAATGAGCATTTCCCTGAGTGCCCCCCAGCCCCTCAATCCCAATATAAAGCTCATGGAGCCCTTTGTTGGTGGGTGCCCCACACATTTATCTCCATTCAGTACTCATTAGTTTAGTCTCCTGAGTGCATCTGGAGGCTACCCCCTTCCTTCTACTTGGTCCCCAATATCCCATTAAGTACCCTGTTCTTGTTATGGGGTATTCCTCTAGTGTGCTACCTCATCATCTGGGTTGGGTGACAGAGCAAGGAAACATCAGGTCGAGTTAGAGTCCTGTACCTTCCATTGCTCACTTTAAGTGCTCCTAGTCAGTGGAGAGAACTAAGAAGGGGGACATATGATGCAACCAGGTCCCCTCCCCCATCAGTCATACAATGGAACCATTTTCCTCTCCCCCCTCTCTCTCTCTCCAAGTGCTGTTTACAGAAATGTTATTTGGTCTATTAGGAGAAAGCAGTTGTCTACTATGAAGAGGGTGCCTACCATCCACCCTGTCCAGAAGGGTATAGGTCACCACTTTCTTTTCTCTCCCCCTAGAAGTTGGCAGGCAAAAGTTATTAATCTTCTCAATAGAACATATGCCTGTGCACCGATTTCTCAAGCAATTGCTGGAGAGCTAAAAATATCTGACTAGGGGGTAGCCATGACCCAATTGTAAGCACTCTCCCTTGTGAGTGGAGGCAAAGACAAACCAAGACCCTCGACCCTGCCACCTTCTCTAGACCAGCCCCTGCAAGCTTATGAGGTCCACACCTTCTCCCACCCCCAATAAAGCCACCAGAAATCCCACAAATATTATCCACTTATGTCCCTGGAGAAATCAGGTGTTTTAACCAGCATACAAGTGCATTTTACCCCTAGTGGCATATTCTACCTAGCCCCCCATCTTGACCCAAGGCTACTCCAAAGGGCAGGGTTTCTCCCCCCCAAACCCTAACCAGTCCCAACCAGATTTTTCTTTGTTAGCCTATAACCTCCTCCTTCTCCAACTCAATCCCCCGGTTAGCTAAAACAACACAACTAGAGAACACATCACAAACACATTTGAACCTTTCAATAAATTGTAAATACCAGAAAACACTTCAGTCCCAGCAGAATATTCTAATCTCTCACTTCACCAATTCCAAAATTCACTTAGGAGTCCTGTTCTCAACACATAATCAGGTCAGAGATTTAAATAGTGATGGAAGCTCGAACCACAATCCGTCCATGGCATCTCGCGCTGTCAGATACTTTTTCTTCCAGATTGAAGCATCACCATGAGAGTCACCAGATACTGCATTCTAAACTTAATCCCAGCTAGGTACAGTTTCTTCTTAATTTCTAGGTATTCTTTCTGGCGATCCTGAACCGATGGAGTTTGGTCTTAAAACAAAAAATAGATGCCACATTCCACTGCAAATTTTTCATCTGCTTGG
Source organism: Neoceratodus forsteri (assembly GCA_016271365.2). Classification (NCBI taxonomy): domain Eukaryota; kingdom Metazoa; phylum Chordata; order Ceratodontiformes; family Ceratodontidae; genus Neoceratodus; species Neoceratodus forsteri. The sequence goes on along the minus strand of CM028136.1, from coordinate 125,532,041 downwards.
CTTTGCTGAGGACATGGGCCTTTTTTTTATAGTTCAAAAATCTTATGATTAATACACGGGGCCGCGCTTCCGGGGGGGGGGTATCTCTCTAAGGGAGCAATGTGCCCATTCCACATAGTATGCACCCCCGAATGGTGTTGGGTTCAGCAGTTTGAAAAGAATCTCCTGTATGAAGGATATGCAGTCTGTTCCCTCTGTCCCCTCTGGGAGCCCAGCCATTATTAAGTTGCTTCTCCTGCTGTGTGATTCCTGATCCACAATTTGATCTTCTAATTTTCTAATATGTTTGCGCAGGACGACTATCTCCTGGTCGAGTGTTGAAGTTTTTCTTTCTTGGGAAGAGACCCTGGCTTCTACATCTCCCTCCTCTGTGCCATGGCATTTAGAGACAGTTTTACCATGGAAAAATCTGTCACTAGCCCTTGTAACATTTGTTTTATTTCCAAAATGTCATCTGAGGATGTTTTGTTTCCCCCATCAAGTTCCGCTTCATTCTCCTGGTTCTCCAGTATGGATGATTGGGGTTTCAGATGCTTCACTGCCGGGACACGAGCAGACAAAGGCTCTGCTTTTCCACACTCCATCTCAGCCACGCAGCTCGGCCTACTGTATATGTTGCAGAATCAGCGATAAATAGCTGCAATTTATGCCAATGAGCTGGATAGAAGTTTGCAGAGAGGCCTTAGTAACCAAATAAATTTGTTTAATGTCCAAAGAAAGCCCAAAGTAGCTTTTGTAGTTTAAGTAAATCAGCAGGGGCCTAGGAATGGTACTCAGGATGTCCTCTCTCCTCTTAGCTCATCACGTGATCCAGGATATCAGATCTAGAAGTGGGTAGCCATCTTGGAACAAGTGACCACCAAACAGTGTGGTTCACAATAAACTCAGCTACAGAGTCAAGCCATTCAAAAGTGAGGGTACTAGACTTCAGGAGGGCTGACTTTTGCAAGATGGGAGAGTGCCTTAGAAAAGCACTAGCAAACAGGCTAGAAGGAGGGGTGGAGAAACAATGGGGAAACATCAAAACTGCCTTTGTGTGAAGCAAATAAACAAATCAAAATGAAAGAAAAAGCCACTATGGTTCTCAAAAGAGGTGGCAGGTAAGGTCATGGAGAAAAAGATAACATTCAGGAAGTATAAGAAAACACAGAAGGAGCAGGACAGAGAGCTGTAACAGTTAAGGCAGAAGGAAGCAGGGAGGGAAGTCAGAATAGCAAAGGCCCAAACTGAGGAAAAGATAGCCAACTTGGTTAAGAAGGGGGGTAAAACCTTGTATAGGTATATCAGGGAGTGTAGAAAGATAAAGGGAGGTATAGTTCAGTTGAATAGAATGGACAGTGGGTGGGCACAGAGGGACAGAGAAAAAGCAGGGATACTGAACAAATATTTCTGCTCAGTAGTCACAAAAGAGAAGGAGGGGGAGGTGCCTAATCCAATTAACAGAAGCACTCTGGAAAGGGGGGTCGATCCCAGTCCTTTCACAGAAGAACGGCTTCTGAAAGAACTCATAATACTGGAGGTGGACAAAGCAAAGGGGGCTGATGGAATTTACCCCAGAATTCTAAAAGAATTAAGGGGAGAACTAGGGAAACCACTGACTACCCTTTTTAACAAATCATGGGAGGATGGTGTGGTACCTGAGGACTGGAGGAAGGCAGATGTGATTCCCCTTCACAAAAGTGGGACCAAGACAGAGGCAGGAAACTACAGACCTGTCAGTTTGACTTCTGTGGTAGGGAAAGTGATGGAATCACTTCTGAAGGAAAGAATTGTTGAGTATCTAGAGGCCAGTGGGGCACAGGACACAAGGCAGCATGGGTTCTCAGCGAGAAGGTCATGTCAGATGAATCTAATTCATTTCTTTGATTGGGTGACCAAAGTAGTAGACTGGGAGGGGCTGTGGGCATGGCCTACCTAGACTTTAGCAAGGCATTTGACACAGTCCTCCACAAAAGATTAATAATCAAATTAACCAGCCTGGGAGTGGGTCTGAGGGTGGTAGCATGGGTAAAACATTGGCTGAACAACAGGACACAGAAGGTAATTGTAAATGGAGTCCACTCTGAAGAAAGAGTGGTTACTAGTAGGGTACCACAGGTTTCAGTACTGGGTCCAGTCCTTTTTAATGTCTTTATAAGAGACATTGAAAAGGGACTGGAAGGAAAAGTATGCCTCTTTACAGATGACACAAAGATCTGCAACAGGGTTGATACACAAGGGGGGTGGAAAGGATGAGAAGGGACTTGGCAAGGTTGGAGGAATGGTCAGAAGTATGGCACCTTGGATTCAATGCAAAGAACTGCAAAATAATGCATCTGGGAAACAAAAACCCAAGGGAAGAGTACACAATGGGTGGGGGAGGTAGTAACAACAACAAACATGGAAAGAGACCTGGGGGTAATAATAGCAGATGACCTTAAGGTTAGCAAGCAATGTGAGAAGGCAGTAGGGAGGGCTGGGGGGATACTGGGATGTATAGGGAGAGGCATCACCAGCAGAAAACAAAAAGTTGTTATCCCTCTGTACAGACAATTGGTGAGACCCCATCTGGAATACTGCATCCAGTTCTGGAGACTTCATCTCTGCAAGGGCATAGACAGGGTAGAGGCAGTCCAGAGGAAGGCAACTAAAATGGTGCAGGGTCTGCAAGAGAAGCCATATGAGGAGAGACTAAATGAGCTTAATATGTAGACCCTTGAGGAACAGAGGGAGAGGGGGGACATGATAGAAATGTTTAAGTACCTCATTGGAATCAACAAAGTCCAAGAGGGTAGCATCTTTCAGAAAAGAGATGTGCAAGAACAAGGGACACAATTTGAAGATGGGGGAGTTCAGGGGCAATGTGAGGATGTATTTTTTCACAGGAGGGTGGTGGATGCATGGAACAGTCTTCCTGAGGAGGTTGTGGGGTCTAAAACTGGGGGAGAATTCAAGAATGCATGGGACAGACATAAAGCAATTTTTGTGAGGGGTAGGAAGAAATAGACTGTTGGTTAACTAGGATCTGCAACTTATCCAGTAGGTAGGGAAATGGGCAGACTAGGTGGTCCAAGCACTCCTTATCTGCTGTCAAAGTCTATGTTTCTATCCTCCAGTGAGTTATACAGCACTGCTGCTTTGTTTACTAAGTGGGCAGTGTGCGTATCAGATGAGCATCTAAGAATCATTAATAATTATTGTGAGTCATAATTGTCTGCATTGTGTCATTGTTTGTTGTGCTTGGAATATTGAACCATCTAGAAAATATGAAGAGAAGAAGAGGAGGGAAAAGAGATGTGGGGAGGGGGAGGTGCAGACAAATGTTACACTGTGCCAGCTGCACAAGTTATGCAAGTGGTGTTGGTGGAAACTGGAGCTGATCATGGTGGAACAGGGGCTGGGAGTCATGGAAGTGTTCCTTTGAGGAGCAGATTTAGATTACTTACCGTATTGGTCATTGTGAGAACAGATCCAGAGGCAAATGGCTTGATACCTTTAATTGGACCGACACAGATGTTACAAAAAAGGTCAAAGTGTCTAAGCTTTCGGACCAACCAATATCCAGTATGGCCCAAAACCATTTATATTGTTGAAACTTGCTCATTTCTTAGTTGTGTTGTTTATTTTCTGAAAATTGTTTTGTTTTCTTAATGGTCTTATGTCTTTGTTTTGTTTTATTTGATTTTCTGAAACTTTATTGTTTTGTGTTTGCATTGCTTTTATTATGCTTGATATTTATGCAAATTAGGGATATTTGTCATTTGTGCATAGAAAAATAGCATTTATTTTTCATACTTCTAAGTGTGGCAGAAATGTGTTTACCATTATCTTGAACCCGAACAACAGGAATAATATCAGATTTGAATTTTATGATTACTTATATGATTTTTGAAAATGTTGTAGTATAAGGCCTGAGGCATGTCTAAGTGTCCATTATAAAAACTGCTATTCTGATCAATTGTTCCAGCAGGGCTGCTGGATGCTTGTTAGTATGACCAAGAAACCATCTTCTCTTAAAGATGCACTGTCATCTTTATTGCACACAATTTGCACTCATGAAGATTTTGATAGTAAGAAATGATAAAGTGGTCACTGTTTAACACCCCATGTTTTGTTTTGTTTTTTCTGGAAAAGTCAACACTTATTAAGTTTTCAATTATTTTGCCTTTTCATTCTGGATGAGTGAAATCTAAGCCAAATGCAGCCTGCCCACCATGTTGTGAACTGTTCTAATTACCCACGGTGCATGCACCCGCATGCTTTTTTGTGATGGACAGCACATTCCAAGCTTCTTTTGTTGCCGACTCATACAAAGTCAGGAGCAAATTAGTTCCCAGCTCTCAAGCTGACCGCTGCCCACTTTAGGATCAATAGCAGCTTGGTATTGTCTAGGTAAGTTATATGTAAATGTTCATCATGCTTTGTGATTTTGTTTATATTATGTTGATATTTTATTGAATTAGTCTGCCACTACTTCTACTTTTACTTGCCAAACCTAACATAGTTAAGTGTGGCACAAACAATGAAATTACAGTAGCCTACTCAGTATGTATTTATTTATCTTGCCTGTACACTTCACACAGAATGGTCAACAGCATTGGTCCTATCCATTGCCATCTAATAACCTGTGACGGAACATTCACTTACAAAACTGAAATAAGTACATTATGTGTCAAAAATCGCTTGCCGCATTGGACCTTCAAGTGGCAGTCACACTGTCCCGGGTAAAGTAATTGACTTTTCTTAGCGATGCCCACTGTGTGTACTTGCTCCAATGCAGGGTTCAATAATTCCCATTCAGCAGCATAGCAAGTTTTTAGTTATGTTAGCTTCAATGCTGGTCCATTAATGTCAGAACTGTACAGTGCATTGCGGATATGCCTACCTTAGTTGCATTGATTGTTACTGTACAGTCCCAATGACTGCTTGTCCTCAAACTGGACTATGGTAATAATTTCTATCCCAGATAGGCAACGTTTGACATAGTTTACACGTTGTGCATGTGAATGCCTGTTTGGAATGGCAGCATATTATGCATTACTACTACAGGACTATGGCAACCACACTAATGCTGCCCAAACTGTTAGTCATGAATGGGATGTCTAAATTTGTATTGTTCACCACACAAGGCAGCTCTATTAATTCATGCCCTATACAATATCACCTCTGCCTATGGTCCAAATTGTCTAGACCTTGTGCCGTTGCCTCATAGTGTTATTGGTTGCCTGATGTGGTAGAATACCATTAGGAGACATTTTCTTTCCACGGTCTGCTTAGAATGAACTCCCCCTTCCCAACCTGCAACCAGTGTTGCCCTGCTGTGTCTTGTCTTGCTGCCTCAAAGTCTTATTGTTTCTGCACACACACTTTAATCTAATGAGATATTGTCAAATAATTTTGCAGGACCTGCTGTACACATATGTCCATGACTGTGGACCATATCATATCTCATGCATTGTGTTTTACTAGCTTGATGTTAGTAACTTGCAATTGTGTGGTTATATGACTTTGCCAGCAGATGCAGACCTTGTAGTATATCTGGTCTGCTTGAGTGTGCTGCACATCAATCCCTTAGACGTTGTTATGCACTAACACTTTATTTTTCCAGGTTGTGCCTAAACTCAATCCTTTTGTAAAACATCTCACACTGAACATTGTATTATCTTCACAAGTCATGTGAGGCACTGCCCTTCCCCCCACCACCCCACAAGCAACCCGCACCATTCACAGAGAGTTAGCTGCTGTGGAGGTCATAATCGGCATATATAGAGATATTTCTTGTTTCTGTCGGATCACTGCTCACTGTAAAGCTATGGTTGCCAATCCCTATGTTTCAGCAAACATATCGGGATAGGCATTTGGTGTACCAATTCAGCCATTACCAATAAGAAAAACTAAGCTCAGTCATGATTTCTGAGTGCTGGTGAAGAAGATACAGAAGAAGAATTAGTTGATACAGCTTGTCAGCTGGTCAATATGCAGCTATATCAGCTTGAGTAAGCTAACATAAAATAAAGGAATAATGCACTACAAGGTGTGTTGTGCTGGGATAACGCGATGCCTGGGGGGGTTGGGCATGAGGCCGCAGGCCGAGTGCATCCAATGTCCCAGGCATGGCGTTATCCCAAAAAACACACACCCTGGATTGCATTATTCCTATTATACAATGGCTTGTTGTTATATATAAAATTAAAAAAAATAATTTTAAAGAATGTTTTTATTAGAGTGGAAAAATATTTTTGTTTCTTAAGAGGAGATGCAAAAAAAAGGATCAATGGCAGCATCAATAATGATGACAGTAGACCTGTGGCATCGTGCTGGGATATCGCCATGGGTCTAGCCCCAAACTGACCAATCACAGTCCAAGATTCTTTCTTGCCATTGTATAATGGTCACTTGTATATGATTTTGTGGATTTGTTCGCTGATAATACATACAAAACCAATACTGGCATCAGTTGGGTTATATCATTAGTCCTGTAATCCCTATCTAAGGACTGGTGACAGAACGTGTGGCTGGATTTACACAGTGGGCACAGCAGTGTGTTGAATACTACCCTGTATTCCTCCCATGTATCATTTGATAGAGTGCAGAGCCACAGCGTTCCATATGCGTGATATTGGTATCTAATGCCCTTGACAGTTTATGAAATGATCATGCTAGTTATAGCCGTGTAGTTCCAAATTTTCATACTTTTGAAATCAATACATCAATGTCTGGCAACACATAATTAGCAATGAAAGGCAGATCCACTTGTGAAGCACATTATTATACTAGAAAGAAACAGAAATGTCAAACATGTAAAAGTGGAATAAGATGGGTATTAGGCAATAGTGATTTGAAAATCCAATCCATGGGTCTTGAGTTTAATTGTGGAGGTTGTTGGAACGAATACCAGCTGCAGTTTAGCCACACATATACTATCACTCTTCCTACCTCAGTGCTTCCCCTGTCAAAGAACTACTCACACCATCTGAATGCTCTTTTGTCCATATATTGGTACGTAGGCTGTTGCACCCCTTTTTCCAGTATTGCCACGTGTTCAGCTTCACTGGACAAACTATATACAGTGCTGATGTGAGTAGTCACCAATATCTGCAGGCCGTAATAGAATGCCGCTGATGGCATATTTTGTTTAAAAAGCAAGAACAATACTGGTATGTGGTGTATTGGTACAGTATATCTGTCTATCGATCTGAATATATCTATTTACCTTAATATCTATTATTATAGATCTAGATGTTGATAGATAATCAGTAGAGATGCAGCAAATTTAAAATCCACCAGCAAAGTGAACGTAACGTGGCCACTTCGCGTTGGCACTTCGTTACTCGGAGTGCCCCTTAGGAAAAGCTCACTTCGCCTTGTTATTATTACTTCACATTGTCATTCCGCCTTAAATGTGAAGTAAGGCAGAGTGACAACAATATTGGCAGCATCCCACCCACACAGTCACCAGAATGAATGTGCATCCCCAAAGTGCTACTGTCTTGTGTCCAGAAAACTCCCCAGTGCTGATGAAGTGAAATGAAAGTGTAACAAGAAATGCAAAGTCTCCCAGAATTAATGGCACTCTCAGTCATGCGCGCAGTGGTCAGGTCACACAAAGAGTCACCAAAATTAATGTGCATCCTAAAAATGCTGCTGTCTTGTGTCCAGAAAATTCCCCAGTGCTGATGAAGTGAAATGAGAGGGTAACAACAAATGCAGTCTCCCAGAATTAATGGTGCCATGCAAATGCACAGACAGATAAAGATTGGGCTGCACACTCAAGGAATGCATACAAAAAGGCACAACAACACCTAACCAGTGCTCACAAGTCACAAATCCAAATCTGGAAAGGAATACATTTTGCCAATTGGGGGATTAGTGCACGGCAGTAACAATCCACTACCAGTAAAGATACCTCAAAGAAGTATAAAAATTCATGCAGGTGCAGTGGATAGCAGGTTCGCACTGCAGCAATTACTCCGTAACACAATGAAAGGTGTCTGATTTAATGGCATGCATCGCACACACACTCACATGCACACTCAAGTAATGCATAGCAAATTGAAAACTTTTAGTAATATAACCAAATGCTTTAAACAGACAAATTGTACACTGCTGCACCACAACAATCAGCAAAAAAATGTCAAGAATTACTGAAAATATTACTGTGTGTACATTAACACATTTATACAAGAAAATATAACTAAAACAGAAAGACTGCCTTTTTCTCCCAGTTAATCTACCTACACCACAAATACGCCCCTCCCCCAAAGCACACTTCACAGTACACAGACTGACTGTTCTAAATTAACATTCAAAATCCACACACAACAATAAACACTCGATATGAGCACAGAATGGTTTCCTACAATCGATGTACTAAATTTTGAGCAAAAAATATTACTCAAAAAGGCATTTTAAACAGCTTTTAGAGGTTTTGAATCACAGAGCTCTGAGAGCAAACTGTCTCCGGCTACCACTGCACACACACTACCCAGGGCAGAACTGAGGCTGTGCCGAACAATCTAGAGCCCATGTGACCTTCAATCCCATGAATAACTGCAGAATTTCATTTGGAGCGCAATTACATGGCAAAGTGAGGCAAATTACATTGATTTCAATGTACTTCACCTTAAAATTGGTAAAGAAGTGGTTTGGGGAAGGCAGAATAACGCAAGGTCATTGGTTTCAATGAACTTCGAGTTCCTTTTTATGAAGTGAAGTACTCCACTTCACATTGTGGAGTTCTCTGCGGATTCCATGTTACTCAGTGAATTTCTTCATGGAGCAAATTGGGGCCACTTGGCCCCCCACTACTTACAGTACTGTAACTCACATGCTGTACGGGAAGGAATGCGACTGCCTATGGCTGTACTTCCCCGATGGGCTGTAGCACAAAACTCCCAGATTTAAAAATGTTTATTAATGAGTACAATGGTGTAGTGGTGAAGCCTGGAGAGACACTACAAAACATGCTTACAATACATCCAAGTAACTAGTCAAAAAATTAGTGTTGTGATTCGTGATTTGTGACTGCATTTGTGACCGTGATGATGAAGAATGTGATTCAGTGTTGATGGTGTGAGATAAATAATATGGAACTGTATTGGGAGGGGAATGCAAATGCCTACAGCTGTACTTCCCCGATGAGCTGTAGCACAAACTCCCCGACTTAAAAACACTCATTAATGAGTACAATGGTGGGGTGGTGAAACCTGGAGAGATACTACAAAACAGGCTTACAATGCATCCAAGTAACTAGAAAAAAAATTATGTTGTAATTCGTGACGTGATCGTGAACAGTGATTTGTGACTGTGATGATGAAGAATGTGATTTGTATCACGAGTGACTCGTGATGATGGTCCTGACTTTAAAATGCATATTAATGAGTACGATGTTCATGCAGAATTATGCACCACACCTGTCCAGTACTCTGAAGGGAAGCCAAAGAAACAACTGTGACTTAAGTTACAGATGGAGATTGGGCCCTAAAGAGATGCAAATGCAAATGCACAGACACTGAAGAGATGCAGATGCAAAGGCACAACACCCAACCAGTGCTCACCATCAAAATTCCAATCTGGAAAGAATACCTTTGCCGGTTGGGGTCGGTCGAGGGGGCAGTGTACATGCTGTGGTAACAGTCACTAGTACTAGTACCAGTAAAGATACCACAAAGATGTACAAAAATCACACAACTGCAGTGGATTGCAGGTTCACATTGCTGAACTTATTATGTGGTACAATAAAAGGTATCTGATTTGATGACACATTTCACACACATACTCACACACACACTAAGTAATGCATAGCAAATTGAAAACTTCAATAATATAACCACATATTTTAAACAAACTAAAATTATGCACTGCTGCACCACAGCAATCAACAAAAAAATGGCAAGAATTATTGAAAATATTACTGTGTGTACATTAACACAGTTATATAAGAAAAATATCACCAAAACAGAAAGCACTGTCTTTTTCTCCAAGTTAATCTACCTACTCCACAGATACACCTCTCCCCCAAAGCACACTTCTACTGTCTCTCAGTACACAGACTGAATGTTGTACATTAACATTCAAAATCCACACATCAGCAGCAAATGCTCAATGATATGAACACAGGAGTGTTTCCTATAATTGATTAACTAAAGTTTCAGGGGAAAAAATGACTCAAAAAGGCTGTTTTAACAGCTTTTAGAAGGTTTGAATCACAGAGAGCTCTCAGAGCAGATTGTCTCCTACAGCTTCCTACACATACTACCCCAAACTGAAGTTGTGCAGAACAATCTAGAGCCCATGTGACCTGAAATCCCATGAATCACTGCAAAATTCACCTTTGGAGCTTAAAAACAAGGCAAAGTGAGGTGAAGTACATTGTTTTCAATGTACATGGCCTTAAGAATTGGTGGAGTAGTGGTTTGGGAAGGGGGAGTAATGCAAAGTCATTGTTTTCAATGGACTTCACGTTACCCATTATAATGCAAAGTACTCTGCTTCATGTCGTAGTGCACTCTGCGAATTCGTCTTCACTCTGCGAATCACTTGTAAGAGCAAATTAAAGACCACTTAAGCATCTCTAATAATTAGATTGATAGACAGACTCTCTTGCAGCATACCTCCAAGTAGTGCATTTTTTTTTCTTTTTTGGGGAGGTGGGGAGTGGCGAAGGCAATTTCCTAAATGTCTCTTGAGACAGCACTTGCCACTGTAAAAAAGTAATTGTCGAAAGCACCAGAATAAAAACAGACATTATCTCCTCACTCAAATACTGGCATAGTTTCAGTCCAACCTAAATTTTGCTATTTTTGTTTTTATTTTTGGCAACCGTGTGACACTTTCAAATCATAAAAAGATGTTGTTTTTCCAGACAGTGTGTGTGGTGCAGTGGATAGTGTGTGATAAAACTGGCTGCTGTGCTAGGCTTTAGAATGACTGTCACCAATTCCTATGGGCGATGTCCACGTAAGAAGCTATTGATCACATCTGTGGTTTGGGGATATGTTGACCTCATGTACACAATGATCCCTTTGTATCCCTGCTTATGGCTGACTAACTCATCCACATATCTCATCACCATAGTCAAGAGCATGGCAGTATATGTTGGGAAGTGAAAAGTTTAAATGGGCTGTACTGGTCCTTGGCAAGCTGAGTCATGAGTCTGACTCTAAAACCAGTCAGTGTTTCAAATGTCACACTCACAAATGACCCATCTCATGTCTAGTGTTACAGCCCTGTCATGTACCTACGTAAGCCATCCTCAAGGATTAAGTAGCTATGGCAGATAAAAGAATAGATGTATGCAAAACAAAAGTGTGGACTGCAACAGAAACATGAAGTTATGTAACTGCCAATGGATCATCATCTGTCAAAGAGGCTCACAGCAAATGTCAAATATTGTCAGCAATGTAACTTTAGCGTAGTTGGTTTTTATTCACAAATATCAGGCAAGGCAGGTCAGTGGGCAAACCACTGATCACTGCTTGCAATAATAACATTGAAGCAGATGTCATTGGCTTCTGCGTGACCACAGCTCTTGCAAGAAGCTCTTAGACTGACACATATCATGCACTGTGCAAATTCAGTGAATCTGATCTCCAGCAGTGGAGACTGAGACCCTGAAAAGCAATGTCCCCATGGACAGCATTGTGTCAACTGTTTGTACCACACATGGTTTAATGCGGTCAGGGCTGTTACAGGGTGACCTTTTAGTACTGAATTACCATGGTGTGTATTGCGAGAATGACCTCATCCCCTGAAAATACCTGAAAATCTGCAGTACACTGAACAATGATGCAGAGTTGGTCAGTGCTTCTCAGGTGTGGTGGCATGTTGGTTGGCTGGGGGGACAGGACTAAGAAAGCAGATTAACTGGGAGATTAGATTTTGGATGAATTCATATTACACGCGGTATCCATGACCTTTCAAATGAACAGTATTGTGTAATGGAACACAATATCTATATAGCTCAGTTTAGCCTTGTGGCTTCAATTCTCTCCAGTGTCCAATCCCTTCCTCTCCTTCATCCTATTGTCCACCCTGATACTGCTGCCCCGCTCAACTGTTATACCCTTCCGTTTGTCCCAGCCATGTTTGGAATCAACAACAGTTTTCAAAACCACTCCACCATCTTGAAAGATAGATTGTTCCATGGCTGCATCACCATCTCATCAAAATATATCTTCCCCATGTCCCTCCTGAATCCCCCTCTTGTTAGCCTCCACTTGTGACCTTATGACCACAAGCTCATATTCATGCTAAATAGCTCACTGTTTTTCACCTTTGTAATTGATTTTAGAAATTTAAAGGTCTCCATATCATATCTCTCCTCTCCCTTCTATTCTCCAATGAGTACATGTAAACAGCATTAAGGCACTTTTCCTAGGTCCTGCACTGGTAGCCCGAAATCAATTTTGGTACCCCCTTGCAGTACCACCTTCACTCTGTCCCTGTCCTTCCCGTAGTGAGAACTCCAGAACTGGGCACAATACTCACCAAATGTTTCTTTTTTTTTTTTTTTTACTTTTTATTTAGCATTTCATATGCATAAACACGTTTTTCCTGTGCATATGTAGCAACAAAAGATTATCATTGTACATTACTAAGGATTATGATTACACATTACTAACGGTACAGCATTGGGGGTAATATCCAAGTTAATAACATAAAAAGAAAAAATACACAACATCCAGGGGCTATATTTGTAGCCAGTGCCCAATTATGTCACATCCAATCTGTTAATATTTGACGTTTTGTAACCAACCATTTTAGATCCTGTCGTTAACATCTAAACATTAAAAGAAAAAAACATTTTCCAATTCTAGAGCTCCCCAAAGCCCTTATTACCTGATTGGGGGCCTGGAAGTGAGTGACCTGTTGGCAGGTAGTGACCACGCCACAGTCTGGTTTTTTTCTGGACCTGGGGAGAGGAAAAGCCGCACAAAGACAGTGGTCATTGACTTCAGGGGGGTGCATTTCAGGGAGATGGGAAGGATCCTTAAGGGACATACGGGCAGGATAAGGCCCGACATGGATGCTGAAAGTAGGTGGTAGATCATTAGGAGGGGGTTACAGGAGGCTACCCGGTCCTGTGAAAGAGAGAAGTGCAAATCCAGTAAGGCCAAAAACCCTGTTGGTGGACTCAGGAGGTTTAGGAGGTGATGAATGATAAGAAGGCAGCCTATAGGTGCTTCAAGTGCTCAAGGAGCAAAAGGGATCAGTGGGATTATGAGCAGATGGCCAGAAGTGTCACCAAGGTGGTGAGACTGGGTAAGGTAAGGTAAGGAAGGAGCAGATCTTGGCCAGGGAGATCTGGAGGGGGGACAAGGGGTTCTTTAAATATACTGGGGAATAAAGGAAAGCGAGTGGGCAGATCAGTAGGATTAGGACAAGGAAGGGATGGGTACAGGATCTGGGGGAGCAGGCCGAGGAACTAAACAAGTACTTTGTCTCAGTTTTTACCAAGGAGGATGGGTGAGCTACATCTGTCTGGGGAGAGGGGTCACCCGGGGAGAGGGTGGGACCCTTAGAATTAGGAAGCCCTGACATGTCTGGGGAGAAGGAAGGGCCAGCACCGTCAGGTGTGGGGATGACAGCACAGGGAGAAGGGGGGGGGGATGTGGAGGTTGAAATTCCAGTAGAAAGAGTGAGGGAAGCCCTCAAGTCCCTTCAGATGAAGAAAGCTACAGTGCAGGATGTAATACATCCCAGGGTACTGATGGAACTGGCAGATGTCTTGGCACCCCCCATGGAGCTTTTTAACATCTCTCTGAAGATGGGGTGGGTACCCCAAGACTGGAAGGTGGCCTATATCATGCCTATCCACAAGGGAGGATCAAGAGAGGAGGCGGGGAGCTACAGGCCCATTAACCTAACATCAGCGGTGGGCTAGGTGATGGAAGGTATTGTCAAGGAAGGCTGGGGGATACAGGAGCAAATGGGGTACCTGGACAGTAGACAGCATGGCTTTGTCCTGGGAAGATCATGTCAGACCAACCTTGTGGAGTTCTATGACTGGGTGACGAGTGCCCTGGACCAGGGTAGGCCTGTGGATGTCCTCTTTCTTGACTTCAGCAAGGTGTTTGATTCAGTACCCCATGTTGGTCTGCTGGCTAAGCTGGGGGAAATGGGGGTGTGGATGCAGGTGATCAGATGGATAGGAAATTGGCTGTCAGAGCATACTCAGAAGTAAGTTTTTGGGGTGCTGTCGTAGGGTGTAGGTGTTCGTGGGCAACACAGGTAGTGCGACACATTGGCAATCCTTTATATAGTTCAACATTTATTTTATGTATCGATATTTGTCTTCAGAGGCAGAACATATTACATATAGCAAACTCATTTCAACTGATTTCAAATGTCCAGAAGAATACATTAGAACAAGTCTAACACATTTGTATAGCAATTTCACATCTCTCCCTGGAGTTCTCTCCAGACCTTCCTCTCTGATCTCTCTCCTGGTCACATCTAACATCTCTAAGTGATATATTTTCCTTTATACAATTCAGGACCCATGTGACAGGTTGGATCCACCCACCAATGCATTTCTGAATATCTGTTCTTTAAATACATAATGTATATTTATTTCACATAGCATACATACATTTAAATAAACATAGGAACTAATATTTAATCTCCAAAGTATATTTCTATGTTTCTAAATGTTTACAGAAGCCTCTTATTGACGAGAAGCACCAACCACCTTCAAGTGCATCATAAAAGCAGTCAAAAGATGGCCGACCGGCTCTTAGAAAAGAGCTGGAGCTGACAGGGATTGAACTCAGGACTTAAAAATGCCAGGAGCAGTAGCAACTCCCTCACTTTACAAAAATCCCAGACCCAGCCCAGAAATACCTGCATTCACTCAAGAAGGTATATAAAAATCTATTTTCACTGTTTCCTCTGGAAAACGTTATTCCAAACAAAATTATAAGGCTAAATGCCTTCAAGACGGTGCGCACAATTAAGCAGATATTTAATTACCAGTGCTTTCGTTTGTACCCTCGCACAGGAACTCAGCAGCCTAAATGAAAGCCACTTTGTTATACAGCTCTTACCAAAGAGCATTACGGAGAACACAGAAGGGACTTAACAGTTTCCCAATGTTATTTTAAAGCCAAAAACAAAGTGCCAGGAAGCCCACAGAAGCACCTCAGCAAAACAAGGTTCCCATAGGGCATTTTTAAACAAATTACAACATACAAAGCATTTCCCTAAGCCACACTTATTTGCAGCTTATTCCTTTATCAATTTATAACCTAAACCACTAAATGCTTGTCTTTTCACAAGCTTTCTAAGCACCACTTCCCAAATCTAAGGTTTAAATATGGAAAACGAACATCCAGCCAGCCCAAAGAGACTGGAGTGCCGTGCAGCATTCAAACCGAACATTTGTCCAGAATTACTAATACGAGCCAAGCCTACTAATTTCCAACAACCAGGGAGTTTCAGTAAGCTGGGTTATTTCCCAATCATTCACAAAACTGCCTGCACACACAGTTTCTATACCCGAGAATTTTGTTCTTTGGCGCCACAGTGCACACACTCAAAAAGGACAAGACAGAACCCCATTTCATCAGCCAAATTGTCTAGAAGAAAGAGAAACCTCTTCTTTAAATGGTGACTGAAAGTCACACATCCAGGGTCCCTGTTTTGCCTCATAAAGAGAAATTAATCAAGGGATACATCTCTTAAGTTTATTAAAATTGAAAAAAGGGGTATTTAGGAGCGGAGGCGGAAATTAACTAAACATAAAGTTCAGCTACCAACTTTTTATTTTATTAATGCTTTGCCATGGCAAATCATTCCCTTTCCTTTTATGCCAGACAAGATAACATCTGTATTCAACGAAACCGCAATGGAGCACATACGCCCAGATTCTAGTATAACAGTTGATCTACACAGCCTGTCTGTGCAACAACGAATACTTATTCAAGAGCATCAAGACAGTAGCCACAAAAGGCACTTATAGCTACCTGGGGGTAAACTTAAATCTTCAACCATAATCTGGTTTGATTGTGTACTGATTTCTACAGGCAATTTAATTCATCAAAGCGCAATACAAACGCTTTCACTTTGGCAGAGTTTTTTAACATGACTCTCTTACTGCTATTACTTGGGACTAGCAGAAAATGAACAGATTATTTATTTTCTAATTCTTGTTACTCTGCACGCTACCCTATTATTTTACCTTGCTTTTAATGTTAAATCCTTCACTCATTTGTTTTACTTTTAATAATTATCTATCATTCCTAACTTACAAGAAAAGAAGAAAATACATATCTAACCAAATTATTAAAGCCCCCAACTCTCACAGAGCCACTCTGTGACAGGTGCTAGTCTCATCTCCAAGGAGGGTCATTAGTGGGGTACCTCAGGGACTGGTACTAGGGCCCTTCCTGTATAACGCATATGTCTCTGACATAAAGAAGGTTATGAGGAGTGAAATGAGTCTCTTTGCAGATGACTTGAAGCTGGGTGCGGTGACGGATGGGAAGGAGTGGAGAGTAGCTCTGCAGGAGGATCTGGAGATTCAGGAAAGGTGGTCAAGAAAGTGGAAATTGAGATTCAATGCAGGGAAAAGCAGGGTTCTGCACCTGGAGGCCAAAAATCCTGGCCAATGGTATACCCTAAGGGGGACACACTACAACTCTCAAAGGGCTAATGGGACCAATGGGCGGTGGTGGATGTCAGAATGAACAACTCTGAGAATTGTATGAGGGCAGCTGCAAATCCAATAGGATGCTGGGTTGCATCATTGTGGGGATTACCTCTAGAAGGGTGGAAGTGATCCATCCTCTGTATAACTGCGTGGTTAGGCAGCACCTCGAGTACTGTGTGCTGTTTTGGAGACCACACCTAAGGAGTGACATTGCACTCCTGCACAGGGTATAAGGTAGGGCAACCAAAATGATCTGTGGCCTGAGGGAAAGGTCCTATGAGGAGAGGCTAAAGGAGCTCAACATGTACATCCTGGATGAGAGGAGGGACAGGGGAGATATGATAGAGGGCGTCAAGTATGTAACAGGAATGAATAAGAGATACTCAGTCGGTTGCTCAAAGTAAAGGGGGGCAACTAGAGGACATGGGTTGAAACTAGAGGTGGGGAGGCTTGGGGGGGAGAGGAGGAGTTGTTACTCCACGGAGAGAGTGGTGAAACCATGGAATGCACTGCCCAAGGGACTGGTGGAGCCAGAGACTGTGGAGGGGTTTAAGAGAGGCTTGGACAGGTATGGGGAAGGGTGAAGTTGATGAAGTCCAATGCAAGGGGAACATCTTGTACTGAGGACAAAGAAAAGCTGGGGTTGGGGGACAGCAAAATCAGTGCCGGGTATGGATGCTGACTATTGAGCAGACATGAAATACCAATAGGCCTCCTCTGCTGGCATTTTAGTATGTTAGTATTACGTCTTTTCTTTTGCTGTCAGTGCCCTTCCCAATGCACCCCAGTATCCTACTTGCCTTGCTATATGCCTTGTTATACTGACTAGATTTCTTAGAGTGTCACTACTGATGACTCCAAAGGCCTCATTCCTCAACAGTAGAATAAGGCCTCAACCCACTAATCCAGTACCCTGTCTTTGGGTCCTAGTTCCCTAGGTGCATTACCTTATACTTTTTGCCATCAAATTTCAAAAGCCAATCCCAAGACCACCTCTCAGGCTTGTGCAAGTCTCTCTACATCTCCTCTGTCCCCTTTTCACTATCCTCCCTCCCTCAGAGCTTAGTGCCATCTGCAAAGAGGCATAACTTGCCACAAATTGCCTCACCAATGTTGCTGACAAACATGTTGAAGATGATTTGACTTAGGACAGAACCATGTGGAAACCCCGCTTCTTACCTCCCTCTTTTCTGGTTTAACCCCCTTATCCACTGCCCCCAGCTGCATTAGTCAGTAAGTTATTGCACGGGGTCATGATGTCACTATGAAAACTGCACCCATCATAAATGCCACAAGCAATGCAGCGTACAGCCATATATCATTGTCAGAACATGCCAACCAAACAACAATACCGCCCACTGACGGAATATCATTGATTTTGAGTGGGGCTATGCCTACCACACCCCAAACATTTTGTGCTTTCACCCTCACCCCCACAGGACTTAATATGATCAGCTCTGGGGTATGGTGAACTTCGGTGATGGCAAAAAAACTCTGACTGGTGCATATTGTAATTAGTACCCAAAAATAACGCATATCATTTTGACAGGGTTGCTGAACCACAGCCATGGGTCCCCTGCTGCTGGAGGCAGGTGCTCTAGCCACTATACTATGGGAGTAGGCTCCTCCAGGCATGCCCCAGCAATGTGTCCATCATGTTCCTGCATGGCAGCATACAGTGACAGGATAGCGGTTCTTAACACACGCTAACATAATACCTGCCACTGTAGAGCCATTTGCACTAATCCATGTGTGGTTGTGTCTGTGATATATTAACCTGTTACTGCATGTTGCCGAACCAGTTTACTATGACCTTATCTGCTCCCAGATCCTCCATCTTCTTCAGCAAGTGTCTGTGAGGCACCGAGTCAAAAGCCTTCCAGAAGTAGAAGCTGAGCAAATACACAGCATGGCCCTTATCTAGCTACATCATCACCCAGTCAAAGAAAGCTATAAAGTAAGTCTAACAAGTCCTCCCTGTCCTGAATCTGTGCTTTTTACTATCCTGGCAACAATTGCTCTACAGGTCATTCACGAGGTCCTCTAATCATGGCCATGGTGATTCAGGTACCACTGAAAGAGTTTGTCATTGGGGTATAACACAAATATGAAATATGAAAGGCGTACACTATCAGCTGATTACTGGGAAAAAGGTATTACAACAACAAAAGATATAATTGACCCCAGGACAGTGATTTTGAATTCTTTCTCAGAAAAGCAAATGTATTCTGGAGTACCTTGTACACAATGTCATGAGTACCTCTGATAAGTCTTAGAATGAATAATGGTTCTTAATTATCAATTAAAAAAAAACATGATGGTAATCCTTCCTACAGTTAAGATTAGGAAAGGGAAGGGAATTGCAGGAAGGGCTCACAGAACCAGACTGAATGAAACTCAAGACCTCAGGATACCAGTAAAACCACAATAGGAAGCAGATGCAGGTACCCATATTTCTGAAATGCCATGGGTTATGATACGGAAAAGTCTTTGTGTGGTAAAAAAGATTCCCACTATGCAAATGTTTTGATTTATATGTATTTGTAAATAACAGCAAAGTAGTGAACAGGCCATCACAAACCTTGCAAACTGCAAAGGATGAAGCAGTATGTCCCAGTTACTAGTAGGGTAGGGACTGACATTGCTGAGGCTCACTCCAACCCCACCCCATTTAAGGAAACATTATGAAAGGAGACAATCTGAACCCTATATAGTGAGTAGATGAATAGAAAACTGACCACACAGATCACTGTTGGCCCTAAGGAAGTGACCCCAGGGCAATGAACGATTGGCTGCTTTGTGATATAGGTGGCCATTGCAAATATAAAGCAAAAATAATTTTTTGACAAACCATTTAAGGAATGTGAGCTGTCCTCGCCACACAAATGAATCAATAAATTATTAACATGAGCCACCAGTACTTCATCATCATTGTCATCTTAATGCACTTGACATCACATGATCCACGAGCTGCCAGTCAGCCACTGTTTTTTCCTATGTGGCAGTGATCTTAAAGTTACTTCATGCACAGTGCTGATCATGTCATGTGGTGCTTTACAGCAAGATATATTTGCTGCAAGGTTATGAGCTTTTCTGCACATATCACACCAACTGATATCCATTAAAGATTCTTTGCAGCGTACGTGTAATGATATATTTGTCCCATCTTGAACTAAAACGTTTCCCCTGACAACTGCCCAGTGTTATCATATACATCACTTCGTAATAGCATCCTAAAGTCTTTCCCATACAGCTGTGCCTTCCAATAGATAATACAGACAATAAAATGTTTAACTGTGTTTAGAATCAAATTTTTGTACTGGACATTACGCAAAGTAAGCAATAATACACCGACAGGAGTGGGCATTATTAGGAAATACTGGACCGTAGGGGATATAATGAGGCCCAGACGCCACAGGTGGAGGGCCTTATAGCCCTGAAGGTCCGGTATTTCGCAATAATACCCACCCTGGAGGGTATTATTGTGCTTAGAAAATGGCTTCACTGTATTTTAAAAAATAGTCACAGAAACAAATGATTGCTTTTAAAATGCAAACTTTTATTTTTTGTCAGTAAATACTAAGAGAGGAAAAGTAGTGCAGAACAAAATTGCTTTCTTTTAACAATTGAACTGTTTAAAAACTGTTTTTTTAAACTTTTTAATAACACTTTTAAACCTTTTTAAACATTTATAGTTTTTGAAAGAATTACAGCTCTTTTTTGATATTTATTTTTTATTTTCAATTAAATTAACTGGACCTGAGAAGGTGCAGTTCATTAGATTGAAGGAGCTCTGTATTGTTGTCATTCCAGTAGATGGCGTTACTTCGTTTACTTCTTCTTTGATGGTGCTCTTTTGATTGCTTGTGCTGGTACTTGGAAGTTTTCGGAGGAGGCACTCAGTGTTTCCTGTCTTCTTCTTTGGTCTCAATACGATTTGAGGCTTTGCTACACCTGTGACCAGTAATGGTCATGATTTCCCGTGACTGTAGACCTCGTTTGACAGGATTTGGACGGCACAGCTATGAATACTGTGGTTAGTATAGATGTGGCTGAGATTTGCTGCTACTTATTTTCTTCATCATCTCGTCGAGGTAGTTTTTCCTAGCAGTTCCTGTGTGTACCACATTGTCTGTGTGTTCAGGAACTCTTGTGGAGCTCATCATGGGTGGAGGTACAGCACTCTGGGATTCGGAGGGAGATTATTGATATATTTTTAAATGCTGCAACTGGGCATTCCAGGTTGTCAGGATTCGTGGATGCAGTCTCTTTGCAATTCTTTGTTGGTTTTCAGGGGGTCTTTGTGGTTCTTGCTGTTGGGGTTGTAAGCGAGGGTGAGGAACTCTTGATTATGCTGGTCTTTCTGGAGTACAAAGGAGGAGGTGGTGAGCTCTTGCAGGCCTTCTCTACCGTGCCGGGCTGGGTATAATTGAATTTCGAACCACATGCAGTTCAGTAAGCCCGGCGCAGTGTCTACGGAAAGTGCTGGTGATTTCCTCAGTTTTGCCAGGTCTGTGTCAGAGATTGGTGGGTGGTGTGCTGATTGATCTTTTTTCTTTCCTGTACTGTTTAAGAATGCTTCTGAAGACATTGTTGCTGGTTTTAAATTGAGCATCTGTCATCAGGTTTATGTTTCAGGATATTGCTGGGCTGTTTAGGTACCTGTTGAGTCCTGCTGCAGAGCGCAGTAGCCGGCAACCGAGTACTGGTCTCCAGTTCCTTTTCTGACTTCTGCGTAGGATTTATGGAAGGTGTCGTTGAGGGTACTGGGGCTATCTGTTTCTCAGTTTATGTTGATTCCAGTTTCTTTTGCCCAGTCATGGATAACTGACACTGCCCAGGTTGTAGTTTTGCGAGTGCTGATTTCTTCCCGGTTTGCTTCGATCTCAGTCAGCTGGGTGGTAGTGAGTGAGATGTGATGTTTTGTGGTGCTCACTGACATTTCTTTTTTTTCTGACAGGTTTTTGTCGTTTGCCGACTGTTCTCCCTCAGATGCTGCATTTAAGAACTGTTTGAGATCTTGCTCTGCCATGATGTTGAAGTTTACAGCAGGTATGTTGTCACTTGGGGCTGTCATTTGCTTTGATAAGTCTGCTGCTCTGAGGCGAGTTGGAAAATCGCGCTTCACGCTGATTACACTGTCAGAATTGAAGGATGTTTTTGTAGTGTCATTGATCTGATTGGGTGATGTGGCACCTCTGTTGCCATGCTGTGGGACTTGATTTTTACTGGGCATCATGTAAAAATAATTGCCAAGGTTTGGTGCCACATCAACCAATCAGATTGATGGAGATTTTGAAGCCATTTTCTAAGTGCAGTTCATATACTACACATCGCACATGTTGGTTGCAACACCAAATGGCTAAGGCTATTTTTTATTGTTCTCATAAGTTGATGTGAATCTTGTGGTCATGTCACATATGCATACAGAGCAGAAACAGAAGAGTGCTGTCACAGCGTGTGGGAATAAACTTCAGACAAGGGAAATTCACAGGTGTAAAACACACCATGGTGTGGAATTTATTTTTCAAAAGTTTGAAAAATAATAAATGAAAACAAAAAAAATTGCAAAGAAAATCACTATTTAACAACAGTGGTGTCTCCCATAATACAGTCCTAGATCTTAGAGCTCCTAAGACCCTTCTCATCTGCATTCAACAGCTTGTCTGCACAAACAGTAGAACCTCTCTTCCTCTCTCAGTGCTGAGCCCCACTGGACTGAACTTGACAAGACTGAACAGAAGCGAATTCAGTGAAGGGGTTTTTATATCTTTTGGTGGGGTCACCTGACTGAGCCCTTTCTGTATTTACATGTCTAGACATTTTTCAAAAGCAAAGAGGATTTTTGTGTCAGTGGACTTCCCGGTTCAGTTCAAGGTACAGTGTATATCTCCACAGATATTGACTCTCTATATCTCTGATCCACATTGACTAAGCACTTTTATACACAGAGCCTTATACAGTAACAGGTTTATAGTATGAATTTATGCAAATACCTTAATGATTTCTTATAACGGTACTAATCATGAAATTATTGTTTCATTTGGCTTATAATCATTTGAGGCTTTATTAACTGCTTTATTCCTATTTAAAACGGCCTTCATGCTTTTTGTACACAAAATGCATTTATGCACTCTACACAACACCTCTCTGGGTGTTTGCCATCATTCCAGGGACTAAATGGATGGAAATGGAAAAAGAATGAAAAGAGAGAACTAGTAGGAAATTTAGTAGGGATAGTAAAGAGCTACGCTAGGTGGCCAACCTAGGGTAGGGGACAAAAAGAAGGAAAGCAAAGAGAAAAGCATTAACTCTTGTGCAGCAGAAGTGTTGCTAGGAAATAAGGAGATGGAAAAGCAGTACATCAGTCACACCCAAGGGTGTGGCCTAACTCTGCCCACAAGTGCATTAGGTTGAGGATAATGTATTGCTGATTATGTACTTCAACTGTCTTCTTCAACTGTGTGCTGCTGCTTTGCTGGGATGTTGAAAGCATGCCAGTGGTTTTAGGGAAGGACAAACCATATCTGGCGGAAACCGGACAGTCATGCATTCATGCATAACATAATTTTCTTCCATGGGTGTATGTAATACATCTTGTATAGTTTCATAGATTCCTGGACATGTGAGTGCAGAAAAAGGACCTTCTGTGCTCATCGTGTCTCACCATTTCACCCATTCAGCTATTCCACCATCCAAGCTTTCCCCTTTCCTCCTCTTGACAACACTTGTGCTTCTTACAATCTTTCTTAAAACCTATAAAAGTACTGGCTCTCACCACCTCCAACAGCACTCTGTTACAGGGATCAACCATTCTCTCTCTCAATGAATTAATACTTTCTAATGTTTCCCCAAAACTTATCCTCCATCCACCTTAAGTTTATGCTTCGTACTTCTTGTGTCAACCGTCACTGGAAATAAGCTTTCCGTCACATTATTGCTCACCTTCACAGACTTGAATGTTTATCTCTTGTCCCCTCTCTCCCATCTTGTCAATCTAGGACACAAATCTTTGTCCGTCACCCTCTCCTCATGAGTCCTCCCACTTATCCCATGCACCATGTTATTTATTTATTTATTTAGTGTAGGTTGCCCCGCTAAGTGCACTTGAAAATTATGCTTATTTTCAGGCTCACTGCAGGAGAGGTGGATACAGATGAAAACCAACTGACATTGAGCCATATTTAAGCTGTTGGTGTTATTTTTTTGGGGGGGAGGATGGGGTGAAATTAGGCAATGACACCTAGGTAATTCTGTTACTCTTTTACAAGAAGAGCTGTGGGATCTTTAACATCCACCAAAACAGGCAGCTATGACCCTGGTTTAAGGTCTCATCTGAAAAATGACACATCACGAGTGCAGCACCCCCCCCAACTCATGCTGCACTGCAATGTCAGTATTGGAATTTAACCCAAGTGTCTGGTGTGTGGATAGAACCCACAGCTTTCTGATATACCAGACTCAGAGATGAGTGTGCTACCTGCGGTGCCACCGACACTCATTTACATGTCCCTTCTCTGAACCATTTCCATGTCATCTTTGTCTTTTTGTAGATGGGGCCTCAAGACTGGTACCTCAAACTGTGGGTGTTGACACACCATTTAATGATAGAGGGGCATCAGCACTTTCCTCCTTCTAATGCTTATCCATCTCCCTATGCATGTCAGCATACTTGTACCTTTGCCAGTGCCTTACTGCTCTGTGTCTAAACACTAAGTTCATTAGTGATTATAACTCACAGATCCTACTCCTGCCCTGTTGCAGCCATTATCTCCACCCCTAGTGTGTAAGTGATATTTGGATTCCAACTCAGCAAGTACAACAATGTACATTTCCTGACACTAAATGTCACCTGTCATGTTTCTTACCACTCTTCCAGTAACCTTAGATTGATATGTAATGACTCCACCCCCCCCATACACCTCGGGGGTTTCCACCCTGTTGCTGAGTTTGGTTTAGTATGCGCACTGCCAGACCTCCACCTGAAACCACTCACCTATGTTGGTGACAGTGATGTGAAACAGACTGTGCCCCTGCACTGACCCTAGGGGGAATAACATTAGACACCCCTGTCTCCACCGATTGCACTCCATTGACCACCACCCTTTGCCTTTTAGCCATCATTCTTCTCATCACCCATTTTTTTTCTCTGCACCAACCCTTAAAGTTCACAACTTATTAACCAGTCTTCTGTGGGGCACCATTTTGAAAACCTTCACAAAGTCTAGGTAGGCCAGCCACATCCATTGCACATGCCTGATCAGCTGCACTCATCACAAAATTGAAGAATTGGATCATGTTCATCTGGCATCACTGTACCCAATTAAAGTCCTACTGATGCATGTCTTGAAGCAGCCCTGCTTCAAATTCACTAACCACCCTTTGTTGCAATATTACCTCCATAACTTTGGCATGACTGATTTTTTGACAATAAAATCCTCCTCCCCAACATCCCTACTGCCATGTTTATGAACTTGCAACATGTCTGCTGTCTTCTGGTCATCCGTTAACCACCATATTCCTATGGACAAGTGAAATTTGCCCATCAGTAGATATGTCAGTACCACCATTAATTCCAGGAGCTGCCTAGGCTATAAGGCATCTGGTCCCTTGGCCTTGCTCACCCTCACCTTACCTAACTCTTTCCTTATCTCTTCCGCAATGAGTGAACTTGGATACCCCCTCACCCCATCTCCACTTTCCCATCACAATTAGAGCTGTCCCCCTTTTTCACCCTTTGCTGTAAACAACAAGCTGATGTATCAATTCGGCACTTCAGATTATTCAGATTATTCAAGATCCTATTCCACCTGCAAGCACATGTTCCCCTTGATCCTTACAATCACCCGCCTTACGTTTCTCCATTCCCCAATGTATTGAAAGAAATCCTTATCCCCTCCCATTTGGCCTGCCTCTCAATTCTCTCCTCATTTTCTGCTTTAGCATTCCTAATCCTCTGCCCTGATACCCTCATTTTCCCTTTCTAAGTTCCCTTTCCTCCTTCCACTGTGGCCTCTTATATTCCAAAAATGTCCTTTTCTTTTCCCCTATTGTCCACTTTACTTCCCTATTGCACCTTGGTAGATTACTCTTTCTTTTGTTCTTCCTCGCCATCCTTACACCTCTCTCTTTTACTTAAAGGCACTCCCCCTTGATCATTTTCCATCTATCCTTTGCCTCTTCATCAATCACCTCCAACCCCCTCAAATCTGTCATTAGACCATTCAATTTCTTCCCATTGTTCCAACCGGTAGTGCCAGTTACAAGCATGATTATAGTCCTCTTGTGTGTTTTCTAATTCCACCTCCTTTGGCTGGCAATTCTCCATGTCCTCCACCATCTCAAAGAAGAACTCTTTCATCACATCTTTCTTGTCCATCCACCTCCACATTGCATTTCTTCACCTCTTGTTCTTGTATTCAGCTTATGCTAGGCAGGATCTACACCATGCATCTAGTTTATGACATAATATCCCCACTCCATTATGCTATGATGACACCTCCTGATCTTAGTGCCTAAGTGAACATGGCTGACAGGTGCACTGGTAGCTCCGATACCATCTCCCTTATTATCCTTATATGTATGCCATCCGGAACCTTTTCTTTTAACACCTGCAGTTTTATGTTCAACTACTGCAATCTATACACTGTGAATGGACTCCTGTTCTCACTAGCACCACCGTCCAGTCATGATCGCTACACAGCTATGTTCTATGAACTGTACCATATGAAGCTCCTATCGCATCTCACTTTTTATCCTTGGATGTATGGCAACAAGCACCCTTTATTTTAACACCTGCAGTGTTATGTTCACCTACAGGACTCTATACAATGTGAAGAGATTCCTGGTGCAACTAACAACACCCCACCTTCATGTTCACTACACAGCTGTGTTCTGTGAACTGCACCATATGCTGTTAATACTGAACCAATCTAGTTTGTTCCAAACTTGAGCACTAGCCCATTCTACATCTTTACACACCACTGTGACACCACTACGCATTACTTGCTTCCCCCATCACTTTCCTTACCCCAATTGTGCACTCATATACTTAAATAAGGTCTTATTTCCTTCACTCAAATTTTCATTAACTCGTTCTTTGGTAATCTCCTGTACTTTTCTGACAGCCTTTCATGCAAATTATTTAATTTTTCTGGGAGACCACCTTGTGTTCATTCATGCGACTATCCGTATCTTTAGCAAAACTTACTTTTTATGCCCGGACCATTACAGTTACCTCCGTTGAAAGCCATATCAGTTTTATCCCTTACCTGCCTATGCTTCCTGCATTCAGACATTGGCTTGTCACATCTTATATGGCTCACTTTGAGTCTGCCACTGCTTCTCAACCCCACCACCTATCTTCCCCACCATGCCATTGCCTTTTTTATAACCTGCCTCAGAATGACAAAATCTGCTGTGCTCAATTGCTTATCACAATACTTATGCTTTTTATATGAGTTGTTTTTACTTATGCGAGCTACAATGACATAATTGTGTAGACAATGTACCATAGCAATAGCTTGTACACATCAACATATGTAACCAACATCTAAATCATGAAATGCAAGACTCTACTGGTAATACAGTCCAGCAAAAGATGTATGTTTGTGTTTTCATTTGTTGTGTTTTAGGCTTCCTATCTAATCTTCAAGATGGCAAATCCATATACAACAAACATGCAGAGTCCTATACCTCCAAAACGTGGGCTTCCACGCACTGTGACTGACTCAGCACAAAAAATACAAAAGAAAATACTCAAATTGAACTGTTATATTTGCCGTGTCTCAATTGGCTGTGAAAAGCTGCACTGGATGTCAGTAAAGGAATCCCGTCACTTGACATTTCATGCAGCTGTGGCACTCTTCCTACTGGACATGTGAGATTTCCATTACATCCTGTTGTGAACTACTAGTAGTAGGCTATCAGTATGTTACTATAGTTCGACTTCAGTATGTTTCACATATCAGTCCTGCATTATCAATTGATTTACTGGTTGCCATGAATAGGTAAGGTGGTCCCTAGGTTTGCTGAACTATATGGTACTGGCTTTACAACACTTGAATTGCCATGTATCCATGCATGGTACTTTTGATGGTTTATAACAGCTAACTACGTGATGTCACTATGTCTTTGCTGTAGATATACCTGTCTTTTATCACATCAGTTGATGCCATGTAATATATATATTTCATTCTATCCTGTCTAGGTATGATAAAGTAACTGGTGGTGCCATTCACCACACACCAAGTGTCCAAAGACCTTTGACTCCAAGTAGCGGCTATTGTATTAATGATGGTGGCCTGGCTTACAGAAAGAGTGCTGCTAGTACAATGAGCATGGCACAATCAGGGAAAGTTTGCAGTCTGTAAGTGATTAACTAGCAGTTATCTGTATTTTTTCAGTCTAATAATTCATGACACCTCTGCTGTAATTTTCCATTTCACTTTTAGAAATGACATGGAATGTCTCTCGGATGTTGAACAGAACACAAGTTTTCCTTAAAATGCACTTGCGACACATTAAGGTTACACAGAAACATGACCAAACAGTAGTGGGTTTCTGTATGTGCCAACAGCAAAGTAAGTATTACACACACACACACACTGCAAAGCTAAAGCTAAGAATGCATCTAGTGCTGCATTGCCTCTTTTGTGTGGCTTTCATTATGCCATCCTATGCTGCTGTGACTGATGTCAATCTCCATTACTGATGTGTATCTGTAACTCAACCTGTGGTCATACAATGCATGGTAGAATGAGTTACTGGATAGCTGCTAAGTGTTACTTCCTCTATCCATACTGAATTTAATGCTGTGTGTGACTACAATGCACAAGGTTTATAAAATGTACTGTGAACCCGATATCAAAGTGCTACATACAAGGACAGCAAACACAATTGATTATTCGTCATTCTCTTTTCTACAGAAGTGTTTCACATCAACGGGAGCATGATACAACATACATGGAAGATCAAGACAATGACTCCGTAAGTGAAATCAGGCATTTGTTTTATGAGGACATGGAGTGGTAAGTTGATGTATGCTTACATTATTGAATTACTTGCATCTAATGCAATACATTGTATCCGAGCTCAGCTTTAATGTTCAATCCATCAAGTTCTGCTTGTAAGGACAGTCAGGACTTCTTAATTTATTTTTAAGAACCATGTTTGAAGCCTTGTAGTAAAACTATGTATGGTATTTCAGTTCTGGATAGTGTCATGATGTGCCAGTCTCATGAGCTCATATATGTTACATTCATTATTTTCTCCACTATCTCACAGTGCTCCTCCACTACCAGATGCCAACATACCAGTTGATGTTCTTGGACTGTCAGAAGAGGAGTGTGATGAATCTGATGAGGAACACAATGAATACTTTTCTGATATCTGTGATAGCACTGGCTCTGAGAATACCTTTGCCAAATCAATTTGTGATCAGAAACAGTTTCTTGTGTACCAAGGCAACCTCATGATACTTGCAAACACAAGTATAGCAAAGAATTGTGCAACATGTGACAATGAATTGACAATAAAGTCACAAAGTACTGGAACTTGTTTGTGTTTGACATGAGTATGTGACTGTTCATGTGCTTCCACTTGATAACTGAGTTGTATATGTGTAAGCAATAAGACATGCCAGGGTATGGAGTACAGTGTGATAACTGGACTACTATGCACAAGGTCGATTGCTGAGTGACAGTCATCCATAGGATTGAGGTTGTCACACTTTAATGCACAACCCCGTAGTATCTCATTGCACTTACAAAATGGCCG
Source organism: Neoceratodus forsteri (assembly GCA_016271365.2). Classification (NCBI taxonomy): domain Eukaryota; kingdom Metazoa; phylum Chordata; order Ceratodontiformes; family Ceratodontidae; genus Neoceratodus; species Neoceratodus forsteri. Next base: position 125,502,634 of record CM028136.1, on the reverse strand, counting down.
TTTCTTTTTAGAAGCAGTTTTTTTTTTATTTTGAAACACATTTTTTAATAAAAATGTAATGGAATCTTAGGTTTAAAAATAATATAGTCCTCCCGTCTACTGATGTTAGATTAAAGTATTGTTATACTATGTGTTTCTCCCTGCCAAATTATGCATCATATTCCCCTTTCAGCCACAGCAATGCAAACAAATGCTGTTTTCCTCATTCTAAGTATGACACATGACAAAGCCCCCTTACTTTATTTCATTCTCATCACTCTGTAGACAAAACTAAAAGAAAGCCGCAACAGAGGCATCTCAGTATCCTGATACTGCAAGCATAAGCATGGTTCAAGAATGCCACACTCACTTACAGCATCATGAACTGCTAGCTCTGTCATAAAAGATAAGCAGCTGGGTGAGTCAGTTACAACCTTTTCACTTTATATTAGTATTGCTTACTTTCTTCAATCATGTTTTTCCCTTTGTTTCCCCACACTAAAGAAATGGAATGTATATCATGGAGGGGTTACCATGGAATACAGGGAAACAAAATTCTGCTCACTTCTACTAGCACAATGTTCCTCTACTTGCAAAGTGTACACACACAACAAAGGCCTGTTTTAGAGCCAGTGACTCAGTTTTCTAACTGTAAGTGCAAGCAGAAGAGAATTCCCTGATGAGCAGGTAATGATAGAAGGGGGATTTATCACTGTTAGCTAAGAAACAGCTGTACTGGAAACTAGAAACAATACTTAATGTTTATAATTTGTTTAGGTGTGTAAGGAGAGTATGATGATCTGGTACATTATATTTAATTAATTTGTTTTATCTAATATTAAAGGTTGTTTTATTTTTAGGGCCCACATGAAGGTTTATACAATGTAAAGGGTTGCAACCATGTTTTTGGTGTAAGATCAGTTCTGGTTGTAGGGAGATTGATGGAAGATAGTTCTGTATGTAGGAGGACTGGTTAGCTCATACTGTAGTGTGATGCTGTCTATGACCATAATGACTGTGCATATGTAGAGATTTAATGTACTGTCAGCTGATCTGTCTTGTCCCCATGAGATGTTCAGATTTTTTCTTGCCATTTCATAAGCATGTATCTTTACATAATGTTACTTTCCCCAATTCTGTTTCCCAGATATGCACCAATAATCATATTGCATTCAAGTGGAGCAGTCAACCCCAGCTAAAACATGGATTCAATACTGGAGATCTGATGGTTGCAAGTGCTATCCTTCTGTCAGGAAACAATTTTGGCAAAATATCATTGATGTTTCTTTTCCTCAATGTGGCCATTATTAGTGAATCATCCTTTTTAAAGATTTCAACGCCACTATATCGTACCTGTTATTCACAATGTATGGGTGGAAATGGAGGCCAATCTACTTAAAGAGCCTGTAGGAAAATAATTGGTCATAATGGGTATGATATTGATCAACTTGACTCCATGTTCGATATCTAGCATGCTTTTTTAAATTGATAATCTAAGGATTATGGTGGAAAGTTGCTAACATTCTTTTTTCTTCTGCTTTTATTCTAAACTTCTCATTATTTGTTTTTTTGAAAGGCGATGGTAAGCTGGACAGTTTGGGCCACTCAGCACAGTACTGCACCTATACATGCATGCATTATGACAGCAAATAAATAATCAGTGTCCATGTTGTGGATAAGTGTGAAATGTCCCTCAAGTTGACCAACATGGAGAAATTTGCTTTTCAGTGTGTGCTGTAGCATCACAAATGGAATAACACCCATGTGTCAGAGGTCATCATAGATGCACATGTGCAGATTGCATGCTTAATGCCTATGCATTTGGTGTCTCTAATGAGAGTGCTGTTTCCAAAGTACATGTTGTCAGTTGCATGTGGTGCATGCAGGCATTCAAAACACACATATTAAATAACTGCTATCACCCATAAGTCATACATTTAAACATTGCTATGGTGACAGAGTGTACTGTGCCTATTTTTTTGATTCTACTAGTGTCAATCTCTAATTATCCAAGTACTCTGTATCCCATACATTATTAAACAACCAATTCTAATTCCACCAACATGGAAAACTGGAGTCAGGCATTTGTAATACTTGTGTCTATGGGGTTCTTGCTGACTCTAGTGAGGAGATGGGGGGTGGGAGTATGCAGTGAAAAGAAAAGCCACTCTAGAATTGAACTCTGCTGACAACATATCTTGTTCTTGTAGGTAACACCTTCCCTTCCATCAAATACTCCTATGACATGTGGCATGGTGCCAAAAACCTGTCCAAACGTATAATGGCGGTAAGACAGTTTTTTAAGATAATTTGCTTTCATGGTAGTATAACAAGCATTTATGTTTTGTGGCAGCAACAGAGGTATTACACTGTTCCATGGAATGCCTTCTTTATTTTAAGGTTGGAAAGCAGGACGGGTGTAAAATGCTACAAACATAGTGTCGTAACATTGTGAAACACTTCTGGTACTGCTTTCAAGCATCCAACACATATGATAAATTAATTGTATTTTTCCACTGTTACTCAAATAATTTAATCTTTTCTATGATTGAAATCTATCTGTGCAACCAAGAGAATGTTTTCAATAAGGAGTCAGCAATGGTGAGTGATGAACAGTGTGGGATACAGTGCATGTACTGAATTTATCCAAAAGAACTTAGTAATGGATCCTGTGGTGTAGTAATCTTTAAGATATACACATGTAATGAACATAAGTATCAAATGGGGTGGCTAGAATGGGGGGGCAGTCAGGCCATGGCCCCTTACATGTATTTCAGGGGAGCCCATGTAGTTATCTCAGCCTCCTCACTTTTTCAAGTTTTTTTTTTCTGTCATAGGGGCTGGTTTTTCCAGCTTTTCTGGACTGATGCTCCATCTGTCTCTCTCAGCATCCCCGACAAGTGGAAAAACATCAGTAGGGAGTGGTAATCTGGCTGCAAGGAGGGTGGAGAATCCTGGACCGAGGATAAACCTGGGTCCAGTCCACCATGACAGTTATAGCAGGGCTCCAATATGTAAGCAACCTATTGGTGTATTCAGTTAATGATCAGCCTTGTCTGTGTCTTGATCTATGACCCAACAGATGTAGAACTTCATTGGTATCGATATTAAAGTCTTACTATTTCATAAGCAAACAAAATAGGAATTTTAAAACTGAATCAGTAAAGTGCATCTCTCTTCTAGTCATTATGGTTTGTTCATTGGAAAAGCTGCTGTGCTTATTCATGTTGGGGGAGAGTTTTCACTGTGGCCAAAATGCAGGTTTAATCCTTAGGGTAATGCTGTCTAATGTATATGTTGTAGTCCAGATATGGAAAGCTTAATATTGGATACACTGAAACTGTACAGAGCAGCAAACTAATTTTCTACAAGTGCCTTATTTTTTTTAAACAAATAGTGTACATTTTTTTTTCAAATTCTGTTTATCGCCTACCTTCCGGAGCATCTCTCGGGCTGTTCTCACTCAACCTGCAGCCCCAAACCACCCACCTGAACAACTCACCCCAACAGTAGCATTGGTGTCAGGACCTCTGTCTCTCCCGGGGCCCCTTGGAGACGCTGAAGATCCCCAAGGGGTAGAGTTGAGGATTATGGCCAGTGATGGGAGTGTGGAGCCTTGGTTCCTAGAAGTCACCATCACCTCTCCTAGCCAATAGGGGTATTTTCCCTTGCGTGGTTGTTGCACCTCCCTCACTCTCTCCTGGAGCTCAGCCGTGCAATGATGTCTCTCGATGTTCGCTGCAGCTCTATGCCCTCTACTTCAGCCAAGGCTTATGCAGTGCCTTTGGTTTCCACCAGGGGCCACTTCTATGCCAGGCAAGCCCTTGGATCCCTCCCCAGAGAAAGAGAGAGAGAGAGAGAGAGAGAAGAGCTGTCCTCCAGATGCTCACTCCACTCTCTCTCTCCTCTGCTGACCCCTGGTGGCCTGGGCTTGTTCCCAAACCCAGGTCGCCAGCATGGTAAGAGGTGTGGTGTCTGGTGCCTCAACCCTCAGCACCACCGGGCCACTCAAATAGTGTACATTAATTTATATATTAATTGCATGCTTATTACTACATTTTTATATTTTATTTAAAGTTCAAAACTCAAGACCTTTATTTGGTTCTTCCCATTCTAACCTTATGAAGAGATTAACATAAACTGCTGGAATTATCTATGACCTGGCACTGAGATGGACCATTTGAGTCCACTTCAATTGAAGGGATCAGAGACTGTATAAATGACTTTTTATTTGAATCAATAAACAGAAGAGGCAAGCCAATCTGCTCCTGATTTAATATGGCACAGGCTGGACAGCTGATTTGTCTTGGGCTGGATTAATGTTTTGGCAAGGCATATGTATTCATTCCACAATTTGTGCATGCTATCAGCAATTTTTTGGGGAAATACATTGTAATACAGATAGCAGACTTTTAAACTGATGATACTGTGTGTGCAGTTAATGATTTTTGTTTAATCTGCTACATAAAACATAAAATCCCCACTGTGTAAAGGTTAAAAATTACAGGATGATGCTCAGTATGTTCTGAAACTGCTATAGGGGATATCAGTAATCAGGCAGTGTAGACAATACATAAATCCCAAATGCTCCCCTGTTACAAGTAACTTTCTGAAGTTTTTTTTTTTTTCCTCAAGCCAGGGCTCCTTGCTTAGTAAAGGTATGACACTGTCAATATCTTCATTTCTACTTACTGCTGGTGCATTCTCTGGTAAAGTAATTTACTCAAAAGCTAGGGAGTAACCACCACATAGTTGGGATTCTGTGTAATACTAAGTTTTATGCTTCAGACTGAATAAAACTGATACCTGCATGCAGCAACATTTCATAATTAGAGTATACAACACAGATAAAATAACGCTTGGGTCGGGGTTTGGGGGAGTGGTGGTTGGCATGGTCAACAGTGTGATGTGGGGTAGCAGTGTGGCAGCTTGATGTACCAATCTGAAATGCCAGGCTTCACCCCTGGATGGGATCTTCTCTCTTACGTACACCCGCACTATCAGTATCAAGTGTGGAGTAGGGTAAGTTGCTTCAGCCAAAAAATCAGCAGAATTGGATCTGATTGGATTGGCCCAGTTCCCAGACTGTGATCATGCCCCCACCTAGTCTCCCAGACAGTGACTGTAGAAACTCTGGGGCAGATCAGCAGATGCCTAAATTAGGCCCGTCCCATCAAGTGTATTTTTAAACAGGATCTGTTCACTCATCTTGTGAGAGCACCTCGAGTCTGCCTTGTAGAAAGAGGCAATTGAAGAGATAGAATGATAGAGTCAATGCAGCATCCCCTTTTCAAATAGGTGAGCTCTCCTAGAATCATTTATTTCTAGCAACTCGTTTCATATTACTTGGTGGCAATCGTGCAGTTCATTCCTGTAAAAGAATGTTGTCATCCTTTAATTCTGAATTCTGAATAGAAGTCCTATAGACAAAAATCCATAATGTTTTCATAAAGCAGAATTGTTATGCCACAATCCGAAATACAAAGGAAAAATATGGTTTGGCGTAACATAATTCTGCTTGTGCTGGTGAGTATCAAATCTAGAATGGCAGTATGTTTCTTGTGGTTCCCTGACCAGCTGCACCTGGCTAAAGAGAAGCTGTCAACCCTTTTTGCAGCATACTGTTTCAAGTTGAAACTCTCCGTTTAATGGTTACTCACATCTGTTAAAATTCACTAGTGTTCCTGGTGGTTTAATCTGTCTCCTTTCTTAGCAGAACTGAAATGAATGGTAACTGTGTAATTTTACCAAATCTTGTTTTGTTTTATATCCTTAATCTGCTATTATTCATCACTTCATGGGCATTAGAAACACCCCCAAGTAGTACAGCCATGCAAGGTGCAATAGTGTTTTCTGCTCACACAGAATCTTGAGTGACTAGACTGTGCTGAGGGCATTCCCAAGTTGAGGAAAAATGCAGTACGAGTTGTTTAAAGAATGTAAACAAACACTGATGCTAAAGGACCCCTTGGAAGAAAGAAGATTACTGCGGTAAGTACTTTTTTCTTATATTTTATAGTGTAAGGGTACCAAGATTGTGTAACCACAGATTGAATTACTTTACTGAATTAATTTATGGAACATTGATTGTTGAGAGCATTCCATTTTTTATACCACTGATATGACATACTCAATAAGGGTTAACCACAGAGTGATGACAAATCAATTATGTATCCATAATGTATGGGGAGTCATTATTAACTGAAATCAAGCAGATTGCAACCTTGTTATGCCATCAATGTGAGAGTATGTCATATCAATGGAAAAACAAAACTGAATGCTCACAACAATCAATGTTCTGTAAAGTAATTCAGTCAAATAATTCAATACACAATTACACAATCTTGGTAGTCTATACACTATAAAATATAATGTATGGTCTTTGGTTAACAACCACACTGAAAACATTTCTTAAGGTTGCCATGCCATCTGAAAACATCTTGAGCTGTGCTAAAATGATATCATCTCAACCTCTCGAAGTTGGCTACAGCATGGGTATTAACCAAAGACCATACATTATCCTCTATATTCTGGCAACAGTAACAACAATATTTTTGGATATTTTGCCATTACAAATGACACTAGATAAAATATATTTTTTATCTTGTCATTTTAACCCCACTCCTGTTTATATTTATGACTGTATGTATATATGTACCTTTGTTGCTTTTGGATAGGAAAGAGATATAAATAATAGATTTTTGAAATATCATTTATCAATAATTTTAGATACAGTGACCAGAGTCCCTTTACTTGTTAGAAAATGCTGAACATGAATGTACTAGAAACAAATTCTGAATTTAAATTGAAAATGTATAACTAACTTATCGCACCAAATGAATTTCTTAGTGCTGATGTCATTGTAAAATAAAAAAAAATGTTACATGAAAATGTGTCTTTGATGTCATTATATTGCACTACTTGTGCACATACTACATTTCTGAATATATAACTAGCAGCAGAATCTATGACAGTCAGCATAAAACATGACAGTCAAAATAAAACAAGATTGCTTAAGGTAATAAGGAAGAAAATACACAGCTCAGCTCAAGGTTATTCCTGCAATTATAAAAGTTATTTATATGAAATAAACACTGAGATAACAAAAAATGCCACAAAATCAATGCAAAAATTGTAACGTTTTATGGAGGCCGAGATCCCCGGCCATTATTCTAAATTTTATTGCCCCCCCCCACACTGAAGCTACTTGAACTGCCCCTGGTAAGCAACCACAATCAAGGGCTTACCAAAGATTCAGAAACCCTAAATGCATATCGTTTCATACTGCCATTCATTGAGTATGTTGCCCTTGTCTATTTTGCCTCTCTTTCAGAAGAACTGAACTGCGGTATCCAGAGCACATACCACAGTATACTGTTGGTTGGCCTGCACTCACCCTGCACACGGCCACCACTGTGAAGGCTAACAACTATCCATTTTTCCCTCTATGGAAGACAGTTTCAATGTAACAAAGCTTAGTGTCTTTCATAGTCTTGCACTGTGTCTTGCTCCATGCAGCATTATATCTCTATTTCCTCTTGCAGCTACCACCAGGGTACCTAGATTGTACTCTGTCTACTCTTTCTACACTTACATGTTCCACTCCTCTCACAGTTCAAACACCCTGTCTTAAAAAGTGACCAATCTATATTCCAATCTCCACCCTGCTATGGTCCAGTTTCCTTTCACCAAATCTTGTAATTACCACCTTAAGAGGCACCTGTCCTTAATCTCTATTTGCAGGTCCTCAGAAACCTTGACTGTCCTTCTTTACTACTCTCTATACACTTACTTAAGTATTCATACCTCCTCCCAATTCTCTGCACCATCTCCATAGTTTTCTGTGGAACCCTAAACTTAGCACGTAACTCACTCTCATTACTTGACCTGTTGTTTACTCGCTTTACTATTACTACAAGTGTAGTTATCCAATGTCTGTCTCTACCTCATTATGCTGGTGTTGTGCGCATTCAATGTCTTAGTTTTTTTACACTATTATGGCATGAACTGTCCACTTGCTACAATGGGCAATATGTGCACATACTGTTACCTCTACAATAGAGAAACTTACAGTAAGGAGCACATGGGATGGACACAGAGTTTTAGCTACTTCACTTTTTGTGTTCTTCAAAGTTTGTAATGGTGTCAGCATATCCTAAATATAAGCTCTGTTTCACAATGGCTTTTTTCCAGTACGATCAGGGTATTGATAGTGACAAGGTGTTCTTTGGCCAATCGATGGCTTTGAGTTTTTTTCCTGGGAGCACACCTATTATTAGAAGAAAACAATTCTCGAGCATTCATAGCTGTGTAAAGAGTTTGACAAGGTCTGAACCTGCATTTATAATGCATGTTACTAAACCTGTGGGTTTGTCACACGTGTGCAAACAAAATAAAGCATGTAGTTAAGTTACAAGCGTTGTCCCCACCACCCCATAAATCACCCATAATCCAAAACATGGCAAGAGAACACTGCATAATCAATAAAGCAGGAGACTGGTTTCCATCCAACACACACATTAGGTGGTGGCTACCGCAACTACTAAATTAATAAAATAATTGGGTGCTTTTTCTTGGCAGATGTGGGGTTCACCTTGTTGTGTTGGTCAACCTAGATCACAATTCATCTGTATGCTGTGAATAAGAAACACTCAGATAACTAAAAACAAGCAAAAATATTGGAGTTGTTGTAGACATTTGCATGCTACACAGTGGGGGGCTTTATCCTGAACTATGTGCTTTTGTTTGGTCACAGTCTAGGTGTCTCTCCAAAGATTTTTGTAAGGTGCATTTTAAATGTATTGGCATGTCTTTCCAAACACTTTATATCCATCTCTGAATGGATAAAAACACTTGGTATATGCAGTGCAAAGTAAGGGAAACAATATTGGTGCAGGTACTCCATCATACTGTAGAGAAAGAAACAGTTTCGGACATCGATTATATGCTACAGCTTTAGATACTGCTTACAGGATAATTAAATTCCAGATCCAAGTTCTACATTTACATACCATTTGAGGTGCCACACTTATAGTGAATCTGGTGTGTCTTAAAATGGGACCAGTTGTCAGTTTCCACTTAGCATGCAATTTTTGTCTGTCTGATGCTTACAACAACCACTTGGACATGCAAACACTTTGTTACAGTATATATTTTTGCCTGGACATGTGCGTGTGACATTTTAAAAAAAAATGGCATAGGTCATTCACTGGCTCTAATGAGACATTGGTTATATTTTTTGTACAATGTATAAGATAGCAACAAATAATTAACTGGTTGTTGCAACAATGTTGCTTTAACATGACACAATAGTTTCATAGATTATTTGCCCATTGTTTATTGTGTGCACTTTGATTGACTTATGGTCATTCTTTCTTACAGGCAAGATGGCATGGTGTGGGTAATCATGTCACTAACATTCACTAATGGGCAGTGGGAACAATGCATGAAGCAGGACATTGTGAGCATTCCATAGAGGAGATTCCACAGCAGAAGGAGTGGCTAATTCCAAATTCAACTCCACATAGAGAATTACTTAAGGTTTTGGTTAGCAAGTGATTCTTGGCTTCAATTAATTACTACCTCAGATACAGGTGCGCATGCGGACAGTAATCATTCCACAAATCAAAAGTTGCACTTCTGACATTCATAAATGCTGTCATGGCTTGTGCTACACTGTTGATATGCAAATAATTGAACTCTTTGCATTTGTGTCTTAAAGGAGCACGGCAGAACTGGAGCAGTTTCAGCAGCATATACTCATGTATGCTGCACAGAGATATGCCTACACTTTTCCAGTGTTCAGAGCCCATAATTACCTTGCAGCATTAGACAACAATCATCATCCAGGAAGAACTAACTTGTAAAATCAAAAAGGGGTAAATATGTAAGTTCTGGAATGTATTTGTGTCACAGATCAAAGTTCATGTGTAGCTTGACATAGATTGGTGTAAACCATATCTCTTCCGTCACCATCTAACATCCACTCTAGTAAATCTATTACTGATTGCTATTGCCATTGTGATAGACTCTGAGAGCTTCTGCTGCAGAGTGAGGCCATGTCTTTGGGTCACTGTTGCAGTTCGAGTGCATTCATTTCTTTATGCCTACACTTGTTTCAGTGCCATCAGAAAGTGTTATGTCCATAGCTTTGTTACAACACAGTTTAGTCTTTATAAAATAGCTGTTTAGTATAATTTTGGCTCATAGTAGATTTGCTGAAAAATACTAACTCCCCATCATCTTACTCACAGTTACAGGTGTCTATACAACAAGAAAAGTGCATGCTGGACAGTGATTGCAAAAAAGACATCAAAGGATTATGCATATATACCTGCTATCATGCAGCAAATACTCCTGATACGGATTCGGGCAGCTGCTTGTGTGATGTCATGCACTATACTGGCCAAAGATGACCCACGACATATTAAGTCCACCTTTGCCGCAGCTGACTCTCTGGATACAAAGGACATTGTTGCTCAACTAACTTCACAATTTTCCCAATAATAACAAGCATTTGTCAATGCCGAATGTTGTCTCGCTGGCATTGGCATTGGTAGTGCCGGAGTTAGAGATGCATAATAGGAATGGCAGTGAAGTATTGAAGAGATGCCAACCCCACCTCCACACTGTAGAGACCAACAGGCATTGGGGTGTACCTTTGGGTCATCAGCTATAATGCTCATGCCATTGTACCTCGCCCTACCCTGTAGACACTGACAAGTCTCATGGTGTGCTTTGGGCATTGTGCTTACCCCATTCCATAAGGAAATATGCTGAGGTGGGTGCAGTGTAGGAGAATGGGGTGAACTTTGTGGCCAAACAGTGCAAGGCACACCACGATGCCTGTCACTGGCTACAGGGTGGGGGTGGGGGTGGGATGGCTTAAGCATTACAGCAGATGATCCCAAGTCACACCCCTGATGCCTGTCAGTCTCTACAGGGTGGGGTGCTACAGCTGGAAACTCTTACACCATAGGTGTGCATTGGTATCTTCAGTCCAAATTTTCAACATGGGCTGTTTGTGAGCCCACCTCATGAAAAGCGACACTATCAGTTTGTTAGCTGAAAGGTGGTTTTGGACAGTGGCTATGCCATTTGGTGACACAGGTATGAAAACACATTTTGGGCAGTATGTGGAAAATGACAACTGTATTGTTCATGAGGAGATGTAAAAAAATGGCAACGTTGAAAATCTAGAGTGAAAATATGAAAAATTGGTGAAGTTATGGGCATGCATAGAAACTGTGCAACACACGTCCGTAACCCAATTATTTTTGGGATTTTTTTAACCACATGTTTAATGAAGGCATTTGGGGACCTCCCCTTATGAACAGTGGCACTGTGATTTTGTTAATTTGTCCAAAACGTTGATTTCGCACAGTGACCATGCCATTGCGCGCCACAGGTACGAAAACACATTTAGGGCAGGATGTGAAAAATGACAGCTGTACTGTTCATAAGGAGATGTGAAAAAAATGCCAGTGTTTAAAATCTGGCATGAAAATATTGCAAATTTGCCAAGTTACAAGGGTGCATGGAAACTGCACAATGCACACTTGTAAAATAGTCATTTTATGGAATTTTGTCACCAAATTTTCAACATAGGCATTTTAGGACTTCTGCTCATGAACAGTGTCACCGTTATTTCCTCAAACTGTCCCAAAAAGTGATTTCACACAGCGACTGAGCTATTTTGTGCCGGACATGCAAAAACACATTTTGGCCAGGATATGTAAAATGACAACTGTACTGTTCATAAGGAGGTATTGAAAAATGCCAATGTTGAAAATCTGGAATGAAAATATTATAAATTCACAAAGTTATGAGCATGTATGGAAACTACGCAATGCCCACTCATAAAACAGCAATTTTTTGAAATTTTCCCTCCAAATTTGCAGCATCGGCTTTTTGAGAGCCCCCTCATGATCAGTGGCACTGTCATTTTCTTACTCAGTCCCGAAAGGTGATTCCGCGCAGTGACAGTGAAATCACCTTTTTGGGACTGAATAACACCATGACAGTGCCTGCATTGATGAGAAGGGGTCCCAAAAACCCCATGTTGAAAATTTGGTGCCAAAATTCCCCAAAATGGCTGAGTAATGCGCCAAAGTTGGAAAAACCCAATTTATGCTATTATAAAGCTTACCGGCATTTCTTCAGTTCGCAGTCGGCATTGAAGAGTGCAGACGTGTTCCCGGTTCACCTAAGATCATCGTGCCAGACTCTGGAGGTAAGTATGGGGCGAGGAGGGTGTAGGGAGGCAGGGTGCGCAGAGGGGTGGTGCGGGTTGTGGGAGAGCAGGATACCCACGAGGACTGTTTTCTTTTACAGGTTTAAAAAAAAAAAACATTGCAGGATGGTTTTCTTTGCTGGGGATTTGGCACATGGGGTGGGTTCCCAGTGTGCCACCTAAGGTTTTTGGGGAGGGTGCTGTAGCAGACTGGGGATTGGGTACCCCATCAGTGCAGAACCAAGGGGGGACATGAGCTGGGGGATTGGGCACCTCCTCAGCACTCAACAAAAGTGGAGAGGGGACATTATGCTGACAGGAGTGGGCTCCTCTATTGGCAAAATAAATGGGATGGGGATAAACACCAAAGGGATTGGGCCCCGTCGGCAAAAAAAACTGTTGGGGGTGCATGATGCTGTGGGGGATTGGGCACCTCTGGCATACATTTTAAATGGTATGGGGGGTCATTATGCTGACTGGGAGTGGGCTCCCCTGTCAGCATTGTGACAGGAGGTGGCAGCAGTCACTGCCGCCATGTTGCCTGCACATCGGAGGGCGTGTTGTAGTCCTGCTGCATGAGAGCTTCACTCTCATTTCAGCAGACCTTTTCTTAGATCGTTTGGCCACATTAGGGATGCATGATGTTAGCGTCTGCTGCTGGCTTATTGGGGAATGAGGGATGCACCTACTGATGCATGCCCTGCATTCACCTGATAGTGACCGCGCCTCCAAATCTGCTATTACTGCAAGATGTTGGCTGGCATGCAAGCGCGAGCCAGCATAAAAGGGACACCATTTCATTGTGTTTTGCAATAAACTTTGACACGTGCCATGTGTTTTGACTTTGTGCAGCTGATTATGCCAATCAGTGGACAATTCTAACAACCACTAGTCATAGCATACCATGATACTATGATCCTGGACTGAACGGCCACAATATTATAATATAGACTGCTGAGGGGCATAGTTTTGGCAGTCACAGTCTTCCTATCATGTCACGAGAGACATTAATAACTTGTCTACATGTGTGTCATTGATATTTAATAATGTACATAATACTATGTGAGGAGGAGGACCCTGTAAAATTAATAACTTGTCTACATATGTGTCATTGATATTTAATAATGTACATAATATGTGAGGAGGAGGACCCTGCAAAAGCATCCATACTAAATAGATACTTTTGCTCAGTCTTTACTAAAGAAAAGGTAGGGCAAGGCCCACAGCTCAGCACCATGGAGACAGGGGGGAGTCGGAGGTGAGCACTACTCCCTTCACAAAAGAAAGGGTCCTACAAGAGCTTGCTAAGCTCAGGGAGGACAAGGCAATGGGACCTGATGGCATACATCCCAGGGTACTTAAGGAGCTAATGGTGGAATTAGCAGAGCTATTAGCAGAACTGTTTAGTGAGTCTCTGAGCACAGGAGAGGTCCCAGAAGACTGGAAAAGGGCTCATGTGATCCCGCTCCACAAGAGTGGAAGCATGGAGAAGGCAGGGAACTACAGACCAGACAGTCTTACCTCAGTAGTAGGCAAGATTATGGAGGGGATCCTTAAGGAAATGATAGTGCAACACCTGGAATCCAAAGGGGCAAATGATCCAAGACAGCATGGGTTTACAAAAGGAAGGTTCTGTCAAACTAAACTCATACATTTCTTTGACTAGGTAACCAGAGTGGTAAACCAAGGGGGAGCAGTTGATGTTGCCTACCTTGACTTCAGCAAAGCTTTCGACACTGCTTCACATAGAAGATTGATAAATAAGCTGGGTAGGCTCAGGGTGGGTCAGAAGTTGGTCAACTGGGTGGCAAACTGGCTGACAGGCAGAAAACAGAGAGCGGTGGTAAATGGTATACAGTCAGAAGAGATGCAAGTCACAAGTGGGGTACCTCAGGGATCAGTCCTAGGGCCAGTCCTCTTCAATATCTTCATTAGTGACATTACAGATGGACTAAAGGGTAAGGCTTGTCTGTTTGCAGATGACACCAAGATCTGCAAAAGAGTAGATGATCCAGATGGGGTGGGCAGAATGAGAAGAGATCTGGATAATCTAGCAAAGTGGTCAGAAGAGTGGCAACTGGGCTTTAATGCAAAGAAGTGCAAGATCATGCACATAGGGAAGAGAAACCCTGAAGCCACCTATAGGCTGGGAGGGGAGTTGCTGGCAGTCACAAAGGAAGAAAAGACTTGGGCATCATCATCACTGATGACCTGAAATCATCCAAGCAGACCTCTAAAGCAGTAGGTAAGGCTAGGGGAAGTTAGGGTGTATTAGTAGGGGTATCACAAGTCATAAGAGGGAGCTAATAATCCCTCTTTACAAGACACTGGTTAGGCCCCATCTGGAGTACTGTGTGCAGTGCTGGAGGCCACACCTTCACAACAGCATTAACCAAATTGATGCAGTCCAGAGAAGGGCAACTGAAATGGTGCAGGGACTGTATCAGAAGACATATGAGGACAGATTAACAGAGCTCAATATGTATACCCTTGGGCAAAGGAGGGAGAGGTGATATGATCAAACCATTCAAACACCTTAAGGGCGTTAACAAGGTGAAAGAGTCTAACATGTTTAAATACAAGAAAAATAGCAGGACAAGAGGACATGAGACTACAGGAGGCCAATTAAGGGGAATGTGAGGAAATTCTTTTTCACAGAAAGGGTGGTGGTTGTATGGAACAGCCTACCTCAGAAAGTGGTGGCTATGAATACAGTGCAGGGCTTCAGACAGGCATGGGACAGGCATAAGGAAGCAATACAGATGAGTATGAATAGATAGGCCACTGACAGAGCAAAGGCCAATGGCACATTAATAAGGTAGAAAAGAAATGGGCAGACTGGATGGGCCTCTATGGTCCTTATCTGCTGTCATCTTCTATGTTTCTATCAGCATGCATTATGGGATAGATTGCACTCTGCTTGTTTTGGCTCCATTCTGCCAGCCTTACATCGACTCTCTAAAATACATTCATACCACACAGCTTGAGGTCAAACAATCATGGACTCACGTAATGGACATAATAATTGACTGTTACATTACCATCAATGTCACTTTTTTAATATTTTGGTTCACTCAGCTGCACTCATACCAAGCCAAATGTGCCTCACCTATGTGAACTTATGTCATGACATGAATGTGAATCAGTGAATGTCAATTAAGAACAAAGTGCCTCTCTTGACACAATGCAAAAATATTAAGTCTTGGTATTATGCACATTGCTCATTTGCCAGGTATTGAGGACACGGCAATGTGTAGGTGGTCAGTAGTAGCAGCGCAAATGTGAGTGGGACACCACAAATTGCCATATACCATATTTGCCAAGTGTGTGTGGCACCATTAAATCTGTGATGAGCAGGATGATGCAGGGCTCAGTGCTGGGCCAGGTGCTGTTCTGATTATTTATCACTGACATTGTGCAGCTGGTGGTGAGCAGGATTAGCCTGTTCACCGATGACACCAAAATGCGTGCAGTAGTAGACGATGAAGAGGGAAGGGTGCAACTACAGAGGTAGAGGACACAGTTGGAGGAATGGTCAGGTAAGTGACAGATGGCATTCAATGCAAAAAAAATGCAAGGTGTTGCACTTTGGTGCAAGGAACCCAAGGGGAGAATATAGGGTAGGGGGATCAAGCTGGGTAGCACCAAGGAGGAAAAGGACCTGGAGGGCAGTGGAGAAAGCAAATAGGATGCTAGTGGGCATAGCATGCGGATTCACGTCCAGGCACAGGAAGGTGATTTTTCCCACTCTACAGGGCTATGGTTAGGCATCACTTGGAGTACTGTGTGCAGTTCTGGATGCCGTACCTGAGCCGGAACATTAAGCTGCAAGAAGTAGTGCAGTGAAAGGTGCTGAGGAAGATTCAGGAGATGGAGTTAATGGATTATGAGATGAGGCTAAAGGAATTTAATATGTGAGCACTGGAAGAGAGGCAGGAGAGGGGGGACATGACTGAGATGTTCAAGTGCCTGAAGGGTGTCAACAAATGGGGGGCATACGTGGCGTTGAAACTAAGTAGCCAGGTGGAGACTCAGGGGCATGGGCTAAGAATACAGGGGGAGAGATTCAGGAGGGAGATGAGGAGGCATTACTTCACAGAGAGAGTAGCTGTGAGGTGGAACGCACTACCAGAAGGGGTGATAGCATGCAAAACTGTGGCTGGCTTTAAGAACACTTGGGACAGAGTAGAAGGGTGGGTAAGGCAGGGCAGAAAAGACAATAATTGGAGGTGAGGATGGGTTGGGGGGAGTGGAAAATGCCTGCTAGGGAGCTAGCTGCATAAGCAGGCAGACTTTAATAGACCAGTAGGTCTGTTCTGCTGCCACCTTTATATTTTCGTTTGTTCTTAATAGCTATTGACTCCACAACGAAAGCTAAAGAAAAAAAAATAATTCGGTACAAGTATACTGTCAATCTCTGAATATTCTATATAATTCTTCTCCAAATAATTTATTACTAAGGAACGGTGTATGAAACTGTGACAGTTGTCCCTTACAGTTGTGTTTGAAGTCATCAGCCTTTGTTCATTACTCCCTACTTCCAGACATAATCCTCTGTTGTGACATCATGGTCTGTTGCCACAGTAGTAATTTTGAAGGCACAAATACAGCATTATGATTTCAGAGAGAGACAGAAAAATTGATTATAGGGATGCAGATGTTGCACAACCATGTCCGTATACAAATGATCAGTTAAATATAATGATTAGATGAGACGGTGAATTATTGATGGTACAAGCTAGGCAGTGTCCAGATATAATGTTTGGTCAAAGTACACCTGAACGTGTCATCAGCTCTGTAAGTGTACAATTTCTGCATCTGTTTTGTGTTATTCTACTTTTCTTGGTCAATTAAAACATGGCTTCACATTAATTTTGTTTTACTACTGTGAATGTCTTTTTTGTGAGACCCAAGGCTGTCTGGTTATATAACATTAAACATAAAAATATCCATATTTAAGATTTCAAAGCTGGGTGTAATACAACACACTAACTCCTCAGCAGTAAGGTCAATAATTGTCTAGTTATACATGCATCATTCAGTTGTCTTCTTACACACTCGTGGTACCTTTCCATCCCCATGGCTGGACTATCTACCACAGAACTAGATTGAGATTGATGCTGAGCACACAAGGACACGCTTGTGGCCATAAAATACATAAATGCTCTGTCTGGCATGGAGGATAATATGGGTCCCAAATAGTGTGTGCATAGACGCTGCTGAGTGTTGTGTGCACATTAATAGTGATTACTGTCACAACACCACTTGCCATTACAAACGTGAGAACATACACATTTGCCAGCCAAGACCTGCTGCTTGTTCTATAATGTCTGCTCTAGGGAATCAACATTTGCCACCCATACCACTAGCCAGCACTCCTCCAACTGCTTATCTTGCCTTTTGGTGTACTATTCATTATCAGTTTGAAGCTGTCATGCCAATGCACATTGTTGATGCCCGTGTGGAACTTGATTGTGGCGATCATGACCTCCCTCTCAACACTATTTCCAGCGACTGCTTCACCTAATGGTACTACCACCTGTGCGCACTCCAGTTCCCTCTTCTCCACCTCAAAGCTTTACCTTTCCAACCCTTGCTATATCCTCCTAACCTCCCCCCACCCGCACCACCTCCCCCCTACCTACTACCCGCACCCACCACTCTTTTTATTCCTACTGACAAGGCATTCTTGCTGCTTACCCCTCTTCTCTCCTCTCATCCCCCACTCCTTTCTTCTACACTACTAAAGTTATTAATTTTAAATAATTAAAGTATGTACTTTACTTTTTTTTTTTTTAAACCTGATCTTTGTATTACCACCTTTGAATGTTTGCTCACCCCTCCTCACTGATGTGGAACCTTTGTATATGAGGGCCTTGTGCTCAAATGTATTGCAATCCGATATTGAATATATAAATAAATAAAATAAACAATAATCTACAAAGAGTACATATTGTGGTTCTTTAATCACTACTCATATGTTTACTTTTGCTAGCCTGGTGACATCTTGTTTTCCCTCCCTTGGATGGCTAACACTGGGTCAATGCACTTTTTATGTTGTTGCCTACAGAATTGCACATAGTGCTCTAGCTGCAGCCGCAGTAGGGTTATAAGCAATGGCATCAATACCTCCCTCCATCAGCTAGTAATACCTCATCCAGTGCTCAGCAGAAAGCTGCACACCCTCTATGCGGCCTTTGAACTGTGATTTTCCACCTTGTGTTTTGCTCTAATTAATACCGCGATGTCCAAGCGTTCCTTTTTAGTACACACCACCACATACACTCCTCTACCGGTATCTATCAACAGTGTTCCTTAATCCTAGATTCATTATTTGGAACTTCAATTATGTTGACATCTGCTGTGGCATTGATGTCGACCTTGGCCAGGACTTGGCAATGGAATAATCCCTGAGATACCCTATTTTTGCATGCAGCACACCTCAGTTTTGAAGCCATTTTTAATAAACCTTTTTCTCATGTAAGGTACACCATTTTAAAACTAGTTTGACACTGGCAGACCCATGAAAAGACTCATGGGCGTCATTTCGTGGTTGCTTGGGGTTGCAGTTTGGACCTTTATGATTTCCTTGTAACCCCTAATAAATCCCCTGATACACCTTAAAATCACTAATAGAAGGTTCTCCTAGGATTGGACAAGTGATACTTTTAAGTTGGGTGAGGGGGAGGGGTTCACAAACTACTCTTGATTGGTTATGATGCGGATACCACATAATTAATTAAATGTGTCAGCATGTCTATAGAAGCTCAATGCCTTTGGTGACATGGCCAGCTTGCACTGAACATAAGTTGCCATGGATAGGCACCAAAATAGGAAGCTAGGTGTCTCGGTATTCTTTCATTCAGCATTGCATTGATGATCTTTATGGCCACCGAGTAGAGGATGCCTGGCCTACAGTGCCCAGTACACCTGATACCACTGCTATCTAGCTAGATTGAAAACATGTGCCCACAGCACATCCTCTTGAGACAGTGCCCTGCTGAGTGACTTGGTGAGCATGTCTGTCCAAGGTGCTGCTACTGCCATTTGCAGTGTCCATAATATTATCCAGTCTATGCCATGTAAAACAGTGTCCAATTTTAGTGTTTCTAAAATACACTGATAACCTGCCAGCTAACCTGGGAAACAAGTCATCTGCTTTGGTCTAGTAAAGATTAAAATTAATTACGGTAATACATTGCATGCAGTCATGATGTGGTACTCACACATTGAGCTTGGTCCAACAACATGACCATTTTCCAATTGCACTAATATTTAAGGAACTCTCACTGCAGTTTATCGACTTACCCAGCGCACTACTTAGTGATCCTCAGCTTATGATGAGCATTCCTTGGTTCTAAAATGTGCTTCTACCTTCCCACTACTGTGTATCCCATGGCTTCACATCATGACCACTTGCATGGATCGAACAAAGAGATTCATTGTGTTGGTGATGTGCTAGGGCTTTGCTACTGTTCTAATGTAACAATGTCACTATCCTACATACTACGAGGTGTAACCATTCTCAGTCTGTGCAACTATATGTTGTTGGCTGTGTCCTTGCAACTCCATTTCGATATATACATCTTGATAACTTGACTTAATGCAAATTCCCTATGATCTGCATTGCCTATGTCCTTAGTTAAATTGAAGTTGGAACAGTAAAGATGACATCATCAGTTCAGCTGTTTTATTCAATGCAGAAGCTCTCATTCAATCACATTGGTCTACTGTCACTCAAAGGTGATCTCAATATCAACTTTTGTTTAACATGCCATGCACTCCCATGTACTGAATCATACTGCAGACTTATTGACACCAGGTACTGCTTTTCAAAGGTATCAAAACTAAAATTGGCAATATAAAACTAAGAAACTTTTTATGCAATTGTGCGCTAGGAGTACTGAAAATGAGACAACACATAATAAGTATGAGCATACATGTTACGACAGTCTATCAGTCCTGTATCCGATATATTGATCAGATGGATCCAGGTAGGTGTCACGAATCCACCACACACAGCATCTTGGAATAGGTGTTTGTACATGGCTCCCAGGTAGACCAAGTCTCCACAGAATAAACTGCCGAGCACAACTGTGTCTGTGTGACCTATTGTGATCTGCATCAGGTGGGAAGGCAAATA
Source organism: Neoceratodus forsteri (assembly GCA_016271365.2). NCBI lineage: Eukaryota > Metazoa > Chordata > Ceratodontiformes > Ceratodontidae > Neoceratodus > Neoceratodus forsteri. The sequence continues at coordinate 125,482,280 of CM028136.1, read as the reverse complement.
TATATTCTCGCTATGATGATGCAAGTGCCAATAGGCCTGGATCTAGGACAAGATTATCCATCTCCTACAATAGAAAGAGAGGAAACAAGTTCACATGAATACCTGATTTAAAAAAAATATGATAGTAATTAATGATACCACATCAAGGCAGTGTATATATGTTCACGGCCGAGTGTACAGACAAGTGTTATCATACATTTGTTGAAATGACCTCCATGTCAGATACAGTGGTACCATTTGTATTACATGAAATATCATGCTTCTATACATGCAGAGTCACACACTAGCACCATGGTGCGATGCCAGTGCCACACATGTATGGATGCATAACAAGGGTAAGTAGACACACAGCAAATTGTGACTTTGAAAGTTGTCAGAGTGGTCATCAGCATATATTGATTGCAGCTACTTGATGAAAGGAGTGGTGCTGGTTGCTGTTTGTACACAGCATCTGGAAAATGTAACGTTATTCTACAAAGTCAAAACCTATGCAAAAAACTTCGAACACCAAAGCATGCCTGGCATAGAAGAAACATAGAAACATAGACTTTGATGGCAGATAAGGACCACTTGGCCCATCTAGTCTGCCCATTTCCTTACCTACAGGATAGGCCACAGATCCTAGTTAACCAACAGCCTATTTCTTCCTACCCCCCACAAGAATTGCCTTACGTCTGACCCATGCATTCCTGAATTCTCCCACAGTTTTAGACCCCACAACCTCCTCAGAAAGGCTGTTCCATGCATCCACTACCCTCTCTGTGAAATAATACTTCCTCACATTGCCCCTGAACCGCCCACCCTCTATCTTTAAATTGTGTCCCCTTGTTCTTGCACATCTCTTTTTCTGAAAGATGCTACCCTCTTGGACTTTGTTGATTCCACTGAGGTACTTAAAAGTTTCTATCATGTCCCCCCTCTCCCTTCTTTCCTCAAGGGTATACATATTAAGCTCCTTTAGTCTCTCCTTATACGGCTTCTCTTGCAGACCCTGCACCATTTTAGTTGCCCTCCTCTGGACTGCCTCTATCCTGTCTATGTCCTTGCAGAGATGGGGTCTCCAGAACTGGACACAGTACTCCAGATGGGGTCTCACCAACTGTCTGTACAGACGGATAACAACTTCCTGTTTTCTGCTGCTGATGCCTCCCTATGCATCCCAATATACCCCAGCCCTCCCTACTGCCTTCTCACATTGCTTGCTAATCTTAAGGTCATCTGACATGATTATCCCCAGGTCCCTTTCCTTTTTTGTTGTTGTTACTACCTCCCCTCCCATTGTGTATTCTTCCCCTGGGTCTTGTTTCCCAGGTGCATTATTTTACACTTCTTTGCATTGAATCCTAGCTGCCATACTTCTGACCATTCCTCCAACCTTGCCAAGTCCCTTCTCATCCTTTCCACACCTCCTTGTGTATCAACCCTGTTGCAGATCTTTGTGTCATCTGCAAGAGGCATACTTCCTTCCAGTCCTCTGCAGTCTCACTTATGAAGTCATTAAAAAGGACTGGACCCAGTACTGAACCCTGCGGTACCCCACTAGTAACCCCTCTTTCTTCAGAGTGGACTCCATTTACAATTACCTTCTGTGTCCTGTTGTCCAACCAATGTTTTACCCAGGCTACCACCCTGGGACCCACTCCCAGGCTGGTTACTTTGACTATTAATCTTTTGTGTGGGACTGTGTCAAATGCCTTGCTAAAGTCTAGGTAGGCCATGTCCACAGCCCCTCCCTGGTCTACTACTTTGGTCACCCAGTCAAAGAAATCTATTAGATTCTGTCTGACATGACCTTCCTGCTGTGAACCCATGCTGCCTTGGGTCCTGTGCCCCACTGGCCTCTAGGTACTCAACTATTCTTTCCTTCAGAAGTGACTCCATCACTTTCCCTAGCACAGTTTCTGTTACAACACTATGCTTGTCCACCACTCAATATCTGCAGTACCACAAACTCACAGCACCAACTCCTGAACTCCATCAAAGCCTTGCATTGAAACAACGCAGGGCATAGGTAATTTGTGGCCTGCAAACAACATTTTTAAAAACTAAATACAGGATGATGTTGAACACTAGCTATTGGTGGAACATGTCCAGCATTGACTTGATGGGGCATGTGTTTTCAAGGCTCTTTACCCACACAACCAACAGATCTTAGATCTATTCCACCAATACACATTGTTTTCACACAACAACAGAGGGGCATGGTAAATGACTATACATATAATCACAGATGGACTGTAGAGGACAGCAACTTATGTGTTGCAACCAAATAACTTGATCTCTCAGCAGAAATCAGTATGATCCTGCTGGGACAGATCCAGATCAACTACAGGAGGGGGGTGGTGATAGCAGTGGACTTCAACCTGCCATTAGTGGATTGTGGTAACCCTGCCACCAAGTGTAGAATGGAACAGGTAATGATGGCTGCCTACCATGATAACATCCTGACCCAGATGGTCAGCTCTCCACCTAGTGAAGCACCTTTGACCTCATGCTGAAAAATGGGAACTTGTTGAGGATCTGCTGACTGAAGAGCCACTGCCATAGAGTGACCACTGAACAGTCCAGTTCCAGGTTGCTGATGGTTAACAAGGGGTGGGGTTGTGCACAAAGGGCTGGACTTTAGCGATGCTGACTTCAATCAGATGGGTTAATTTGTAGAAGTTTGCCTGGCCAGAAGTCAGCCAAATATCTACATAAATCAGAGATGAGAGCTCATCAATCGTACAATGGTAGAAGCAAACAAACCTTTGGAACATTCAAGAGTAAATAGACTGGGGTGAAGAAACTGAGCAGGAGAAGCAAGGAATCATAGAAAGGGTGACGTAAGATAATCACAGGCTATACATCATACAAGGAAACTGTGACGCGGTGGTGTAGTACAGGGATAGTAACTGAAGGAAGCAACAGCAACAACCAGGGAAATAAGCCCTGACCCGGTGTCCAGAAAACTATGGCTGGCACAGGGCAATAAAATCATGGCAGATACGAACATATGAAATTACTAACAGAAACAGGCCTCACGGTCTATCGAGTTTGCTCGAGTGTGCAGGTAGCCCCTCACCACACAGCTGCACCTCCAACCCCCTGTTCCCAGTATCCCTTCCCCTTACCCTGTGCCTAACTCCTCCTGAAACTGACCACCATATTACAGGACACTATCATAGAAACATAGAAACATAGAATTTGACGGCAGATAAGGACCACTTGGCCCGCCCAGTCTGCCCATTTCCCTACCTACTGGATAAGCTGCCGATCCTAGTTAACCAGCAGCCTACTTCTTCCTAACCCCACCCCCCAGAATTGTCTTATGACTATCCCATGCATGCTTGAATTCCCCACTGATTTTGACTCCACAACCTCCTCTGGAAAGCCGTTCCATGCATCCACAACCCTCTCTGTGAAGAAATACTTCCTTAAATTACCTCTGAGCCGCCCCCCTCTATCTTCAAATTGTGCCTCTTGTTCTTGCACACCTCTTTTTTTGAAAGATGCTACCCTCTTGGACTTTGTTGATTCCCTTGAGGTACTTGAAAGTTTCTATCATGTCCCCCCTCTCCCTCCTTTCCTCGAGGCTATACATATTAAGCTCCTTAAGTCTCTCTTCATATGACTTCCGGTGCAGACCCTGCACCATTTTAGTTGCCCTCCTCTGGACAGCTTCCATCCTGTCTATGTCTTTGCGGAGATTGGGTCTCTAGAACTGCACACAGTACTCCAGATGGGGTCTCACCAGCTGTCTGTACAGAGGGATAATAACTTCCTGTTTTCTACTGGTGATGCCTCTCCCTATGCATCCCAGTATCCCCCAGCCCTCCTTACTGCCCTCTCACATTGCTTGCCCATCTTTAGGTCATCTGATATGACTACCCCCAGGTCCCTTTCCATTCTTGTTGTTGTTTTTATCTCACCCCCCATTGTGTACTCTTCCCCTGGGTTTTTGTTTCCCAGGTGCATTACCTTGCACTTCTTAGCATTGAATCTAAGCTGCCATACATTTGACCATTCCTCTAACCTTGCCAAGTCCCTTCTCATCCTTTCCACCCCACCCTGTGCATCAACTCTGTTGCAGATCTTAGTGTCATCTGCAAAGAGGCATACTTTTCCTTCCAGTCCTTCTGCAATGTCGCTTATAAAGACATTGAAGAGGATCGGTCCTAATACTGAACCCTGCGGTACCCCACTAGTAACCCTCCTTTCTTCTGAGTGGACTCCATTTCTGGAAAGGTGTTCCACTTGTCCACCACTCTTTGAGGAAAAATGTTTCTCATTTTCCCTCTTTAATCTTCACCCTCCAATCTTAGTCCATGCCCTCTTATGTTCCTCCCCTTTGTCCTCTGAAAAAATTGAATGTGGCGGTCTTCTTTATGCCATTCAGATACTTACAGGTCTCTATCATATCACCCCTATCCCCTCCTCTCCTCCTGTAAATTCATATTCAACTCTCCCATCCTGTCATTGTATGGCTTGCACTACAAGCCCTGGATAATCTTTGTGACTCTTTGCTGTGACCCTCCAACAATCTGATATACTTCTTCAGGAATGGGCACCAGTACTGCATGCAGTACTTCCAGTGTGACATGACCAATTACCTATACAAGGGAAGGATAACCCCCATCCTTCTGGAGGAATAGTGCTTTTGCAATACACCCAAACATTTAGTTGGCTTTTGCTGCCTCCTTCCAGCACTGAACAGTTGTTCATACTCCCTGTAATGATCACTCATAGGTCCTTCTTCTCTGTGGAGCTCCCCAAATGTACCCCATTCAATTTATAATCCCTCTCCTGTTTCCTGTTCCAAAGTACATAACCTTGTACCTCTTAGTGTTGAACCACAATTAACATGTTTCTGCACACTCCTGCAGTTTAGTCTGGTCCTTCTGCAACACCTTCCACCCTCCATGTCAGCCATAGCTCACATCTTGATATCATCTTCAACATGCATTTCTTGTTCCAGATGTGAGATATCTGCTATAAAATTCCCAAACAGCACCTGTCCCAGTACTGATCCCTGTGGTACCCCATTCATCACTGCTGTCAGTGGTGAGAGGTCCACCACCACCACCACCACCCTTGATGCTGTCCTTTTTACCCAGTTTGTGATCCATTTCACCATTTTTGGTCGAGCCCACACATATTCCTGTTTCACCTCCCCCCCAAATCTACCATGCGGCAATGAACAAAAGGCCTTGCTGCAGTCCAAATGCAGGACATCCACTGCATGGCCCTTATCCTGCACCCGCATCACTCAATCGTAGTACCCTACAATGTTTGGCTGGCAGAATCAGCCCACCATAAGTCAGTGAAGTTGACCATACTGGTGACTGTTTTCCTCTAATAATTGCACTAGCCACACTTTTATTACGGTCTGCATGAGCTTGCATACGATCAATGTGAGGCTCACTGTCCCATAGTTTCCTGGTTCATCCTTTGTGCCACTTAAATACAAGGGCACCACATGGACCATTTTCCAGTCCTGTGGCACACATCTGTGTTGTATACAGGTAGCACATGATAACATACTGAAAGGGGGCGACGATTCTGACATTGTGCAGATCGCTGTTGAATCCCGACCTAGAGTGCTACATGCATGACTGGCACTGGTGCAAAAAGTTGAACATTAGATTACTTGATGTGACACAATGCAGAGCAACAAAGTGTATCCATGGTTGGTGGGAGATACCATATTAAGGCAGACCTACAGAGTTGAACATGTACTTACTGGAGAAGAGGAGGTACAGGGTGGATATGATCAAGACCTTAAAGTACATATGGGGATTAAACAGGACATTCACGAATTGACTGTTCAAGAGGATGATGGTGAAGGACACTCATGGTCATGAGGTGAGATTGAAGGGTGAAAGGTTTAGAAAGGGAATGAGAAGGAACTTTTTGCATTTCTGTCCAATACACATACCTAACTTGAGCTGTAGTGTTTTTCTGGTTATCACAAAATGGACATAACAAACAATGTATTCATGAAACAAGGTTACGTTATGTGGGACGCATACATGGACAATGTACAAGTCCATTTACAGTAAATGAGCAATGCACCCGTACGACTATACAATGTCTGTAATGGGATATCAACATAATCCAATCACTGCCTCACATACTGTCAATGTCAACATAAGACTGAACATGTTGACCTAGCATGTTGCACGTCTGTGATGAGATTGAATAGTCACAATGATATTTACATACCTGGACAGTGGATAGATAACACTCATGATGATAGCCACAGCACAGTTTATTGACTGCAGTGGGCATCTCTCTGCACTTCTGAAACACACACACACACACCATTCTGACCAACTTCCAAATAGTTGTATAGGGGGTCTGGGATTGGTCTGGCTGCCTCATAGAGAGAATGTTAAACACCATGCCTGGATTATGAAGTGTACATTTCTGACACAGGTCACATAGTCCATCCATTTGCAAGGTGTCGGTGTGTGCCTTTTGAAAGAGAAAAAGGAATGCATGAATCTAAAATAAGCATTGCGCTAGTTATAGGCATGCAACATTTTCAGGCAGCATACAATGTTGCCTTTCTCTGTCTTTTCTGGATTGTGCGCATAACTGTGGATGCGACCATAGAACACATGTTGTGGCAACACATTGTATGCAAATCTTAGAGTTAGATTGCCAAGACTAGGTTTGCTGTCAAAGGCAACAAGCTTCACCTAAGCTCTTTTCATTCAGGTTTGATTGTAAGGACAGAGCAAGAAACATTACCAGAGCAAGGAAAAAGATTAAGGCTTCTTTTGGCTAGGTAGATTTATTGTGTGATATTATTTTTTGTACTCACAGGGTTTGTTACTGGCTTTTGTTAACATTTTACTTCATTAATGTTCCGATTCAAATTGCTGTTGCAGAGTATACTTTATGCTGCATTATTACAGGGTGTGCCTGCAGGTTTGTTACTGTTTTGTGCATACAAATTACGCTGTTAACTTCTCTCATTCAAATTGTTTTTTTCAAGGTATATCTTCTGTTGCTGCTTTATTTTTCTCTGTAGCAAAGTGTTTTACAAGGTATATCTTCTGTTAAATTATTGCAGGTGGTGCTTTACAGGTTTTACAGTTTTAGCTATCATTAGGCTAAGCTTTAAGGGCTACTGAATTTTTGTTGGTTGATTGTTTCTGCTCTTACCTCCTTGTTTCTTTTCTCTGTAGTTCTTCTTTGTCAGCAGGAATTGACCACCAGCCACCACCTATCCCCAGCCACTCCATGTTACGCTCCTTTTATAGGGTAGCACAGTTGTAACATTTCCTGTAGTGCAGCAGAAAGGGGGGGAATCAGAGGGGTATCCATACAGTGACCTTACTTACAGGGGCACAAGTAATTTAACTTTTCATTACAAATTATACAAAAACAAACAAACAAAAAATGAAACCTTTACTTTCATTTTTCTCCTTCTAATTACTCAGACCAGGTTATAAACCTGATAACTAATCTGGAATGGATATTATTAACTGCAGGTACTGCAGGACACTTTTCAAAACAGCAGTTACAGGATTTAGGTTGCTGTCCTACCTGTTGGACCATTGGCGATCTAAAGGCTCAGCCCAGGCACCATGGGCAGAGATTGCATGCCTCAGATCACATATTCTGGAGGAAATATATTATAATAACCAACCACCATTTCTCCAACATCCTATTGAAGCACCTCAACCGCAGAGGATAATTGGTCCATGAGGTTGGCAGATGGTTAGGAGGGGCAAATCAGGTGCCCCATCACTCAATGCTCTGTGACGAATTACCTCCACAAACCATATAAAAACTATAAACAGGTATCTACCTCTATCTCAGCAATCAAACAAAGAGGCAGAGGACACTGCAGAGCAGGACACTGCAGCACTTGAGATAGCACAATAGAACTCACCTAAAACAGGGACCAAACCAAAAAAAGCAAAAAGGAAATCCAAAACACTTATGCTCATAGGAGATTCCATGATTCGGGGCATTGATACCTACCTGCAGCCAGTGGTAATGGTCAGATGTCTGCCAGGTACATCAACGTGGTCAGACACTGACCACATTGCAAAAAATGTGCAGAAAGCCAGAGAAAACATCAACGTCCTGGTATGCATAGGGACTAATGATCTCACCTGCCAGTCCATTAGGAAATATGATTATATCTCGCTTGATACCACCCAGGTAAAATCTCGTTTTGGCACCATATCCATTAGCCACACCTTACCAACCTTGTGGAACTCCCTCCAAAATACCCTAAAACTGACTCGCTTTGTTAGACTACCCTCCTTTAAATCTCTTCTGAAACCTCTGTTGAAGGAAAACTGCCAGTGCTATGCCTAGGGTCCCCCCCACTGTTGATATTTTATATGGCACTTACCACTATATTTGCCCCTGACTCTCCCTGCTCCCCTTATTTCTTTTGTTTTGCACTCCTGTCTGTCTATGCCCTGCTACTCGCTGAGCCTCTCTCCCTTGCACCTTTCCCCATCCTACTTATCTTCAACTATGCCTACCTCAACTTATGAATCATGCTCTACCTTCCTCCTTACCTCCTTCCATTCCAATGGTATTATGTAGTTAGCAGCATGCATTTATGTAGATATGTAAACTTGAGTAATCTGACTGTACCTTCTTATGCATTACCTACTGTATTGTGTGAATTACTGAATACATTTGCAGTGTTTTCCTTTTATGTTTACTATGTGTGTCCTCCAGGACCACCTTGCAAATGAATCTCTCAATGGTGTATTTCCTGGTTAAAAATAAAATTGAATTGAATTGAACTGAATTGGTGCCAGGAAAAGGACATAAATTTGTAGGTAACTGGCAACAGTTTTGGGAGCAAAAGTTCTTTAAATTCGATGGACTGCATCTGACTAAGGAGGGAGTCAGTGCGTTGGGGAAGAAGGTTGACACATTTGCAGAACATTTAAACTAGCAAATGGGGAGAGGGGGCAGCAGCCAATACACTGAACAGGAAGAACACCCCTCCTCCCTCAGCTAGTACTCAAACATGAGTTCAGCATATTTACAGTTCATTTGCATCACCATGTAAGGAAAAAGGTCCATCTCCTCACATGATGCACAGTGAAAACACCTGACCTCAGCCAACAACTAACACACCGAAATATGGCCAATGGAAAATCATGTGCACAAATGCCCACAGTCTGAGAAACAAGATCTCAGACCTGAAGGCAACAATGACAGAGGCTTAAGTAGACAAAGTAATCATTCACAAGACGCGGTTCACCAGTAACCACACTTGGAAGACTTCAGTACCCAGCTATGTAGTGTTCAGAAGAGACTGAGGTTCAAAAGGGGAGGTGGAGGCTTTATGTCAATGAAAATATCAAAGCTACAGAAATTCAGAATACATATAAGGAGCCAGATGAACTGTGGGTCACTGTGGAACCAGGAAATGAGACAGCCATATGAACTGGAGATCTCTACAGGCCTCCAGACCAGGGGATGACATACTCATTACTGATGGAAGATATACAAAATGACAGCTAAAGGGAGGTTCTTATAATGTGAGACTTCAACATGCCAGATACTGATTGGTCACTACCAGCAGGAACATCCGCAGAGCTAGATATGGTAGATTCTGTAGGTGGAGTGCCTCATACCACTGGTACAACAACTCACAGAGACAGGGCTATCCTGGATCTAGTACTGACTAATGGGGAAAGGATCACAGATCTCCAGGTAGAAGAGTACCTGGGGGCCAGTGATCACCACATGCTATGGTTCAGTTTGGCCACTAGAACTAAATCATCCCATTCCAAGGCAAAAATATGGTACTTCAGAGGAGCAGACTTTAATAAGATGGCCAACAGAGTGAAGCTAGCCCTGGCAAGAAGAAATACAGGTGTGGGGGTACAGGCAAAGTTGGCAAACATTAAAGATGCAGTACTGGAAGCTACATGCCATTGTGGTAGAGAGAAAAGCAAGAGAAAAAGAAGGAGGAAACCACTTTGGTTCTCAAAAATAGTAGCAGAAAAGGTCAGAGCAAAAAGGCTGCCCTTCAGGAAATATAAGGGAATGCAGTGGGATGAAGATAGAGAGGAATACTAAACTTCTCTAAAGGAAGCAGGGAGGGCAGTAAGGCAGGCAAAGGTCCAAACTGAGGAAATACTAGCAGACAGTAAAAGAAAGGGAAAAGACTTCCTTTAGATACATTAGTGAAAGGAGAAAGTCCAGAGGGGGTATTGGTAAGACCAAAGGGGAAAAGAGGGAGTGTTGGGAGGAGGACAAAGGAAAAGCATCTGTCCTAAGTAGATACTTCTGTTTAGTATTTACTAAGGAGAAGGTAGGGCAGGGCCCATAGCTCAGCACCATACACATGGGGGAGGGAGGTGTACTAGTCACTTCACAAAAGAAAGTATCCTACAAAAGCTTACGAAGCTAAAAGTGGACAAGGCAATGGGACCTGATGGCATACATCCCAGAGTACTAAAGAAGCGTAGGAGAGAAACTAGCAGAGCCATTAGCAGAACTGTTTAGTGAGACTGTGAGCACAGGAGAGGTGCCAGAAGACTGGAGAAGGCCTCATGTGATCCCGCTCCACAAGAGTGAAAGCATGGAGGACGAAGGGAACTACAGACCAGTCAGTCTTACCTCAGTAGTGGGCAAGATTATGGAGGCACTCCTTAAGGAAACGATAGTGCAACACCTGGAATCCATAGGAGTACAATATCCAAGTCAGCATGGGTTTACAACAGGAAGGTCCTGTCAAACTAATCTCATAGATTTCTTTGACTGGGCAACCAGAGTGGTGGACCAAGGGGGTGCAGTTGATATTGCCTACCTTGACTTCAGCAAAACTTTCAATACTGTTCCACATAGAAGATTGACTAATAAGCTGGGTAGGCTTGAGGTGGGTCAGAAGTTGGTCCACTGGGTGGTAAACTGGTTGGGAGGGGGGACAGAGAATGGTGGTAAATGGTATACAGTCAGATGAGTTGAAAGTCACAAGTGGGGTAACTCAGGGGCCAGTCCTTGGGCCAGTCCTCTTCAATATCTTCATCAGCGACACTGCAGATAGACTGGAGGGTAAGGTCTGTCTGTTCACAGATGACACCAAGATCTGCAACAGAGTAGATGATCCAGATGGGGTAGTCAGAATAAGAAGAGATCTGGATAAACTGGCAAAATGGTTGGAATGGGCCTAGTGCCTTCTTCTACTTTTTCAAACTGAGTAAAGCATGGCAACTGGTGTTTAACACACAGAAGCGCAAGATAATGCACATAGGAAAAAGAAACCCTGAAGCCACCTCTAGGTTGGGAGGGGAGTTGCTGGCAATCACAAGGGAAGAAAGAGACTTGGGCATCTTCATCACAGATGACCTGTAATCATCCAAGCAGACCACAAAAGCAGTAGATAAGTATAGAGGGATGTTGGAGTGTATTACTAGGGGTATCACGAGTCGTAAGAGGGAGGTAATAATCCCTCTTTACAAGACACTGGTTAGGCCCCATCTGGAGTACTGCGTGCAGTATTGGAGGCCACACCTTCACAAGGACATTAGCCAAATTAAGGCAGTCCAGAAAAGGGCAACCAAAGTGGTGCAGGGACTGCATCAGAAAACATATAAGGACAGATTAACAGAGCTCAATATGTATACCCTAGAGCAAAGGAGAGAGAGGTGATATGATTGAAACATTCAAATATCTTAAGGGCATTAACAAGGTGAAAGAGTCTAACATGTTCCAATATAAGAAAAATAGCAGGACAGGAGGACACAGCACGAGATTAGAGGGAGGCTGATTAAGGGACAATATGAGGAAGTTCTTTTTCACAGAAAGGGTGGTGGATGCATGGAGCAGCCTACCTTAAAAGTGGTGGATATTTATACAGTGCAGGGCTTCAGACAGGCATGGGATAGGCATAAGGGAGTAATACAGAGTATTAATAGATAGGACATTGACAGAGTAAAGCCTATGGCACATTTATAAGGTTGAAAAATAGGCACACTGGACGGGTCTTATGGTCCTTATCTGCCGCCAAATTCTATATTTCTCAGTTTCTACAGGTACCAAGGATTGATATAGCTATAGTAACTAATACAAAGGAGTGACACTGACTACAGTATAATGTTTCATACTGTATGGATAAAAATAGCAGAAGAAAATAGCATGTGGTGTGAAGAAATGCATAGATCTTCAGAATGACTATCATGCACCGCCTTAGCTACTGTAAATATCCAGTAAGAAAAGATAGCATGGACTGGTTTACACACCTTGTATGCTGAACATCACAAATCAGAACCAGTAGAATAGCCAACTGTATTAGAGCCATGTCTGTACCACACCAACCCAACTCACAAAGGTAGTACAGCTTCTGGATTTGAAAATTAGGGCACTTACACAGGTGGTGTTATACAGTGTGTGACCGGGTTATGTGGGTAGAGTAAATAAGTGAGTCGAGACTTCCAAAATAAGGTTAACACACCTTTGCTAGGTGTGATGTTTATTTTCCAGGAGTATTTTGTTTTTGTAAAAAGGATATTTTATATACAAAAATAAAAATATACCATGTTTGGCACAAGTCTTAAACTTCAGACTTAAAACAAATAAAACTGAAATAAATCAAAAGAAAACAGCTCTTCTGAGCTTCAGAACTACCCTCCCCTGGTAGCTCTGCCACAGGGTAGAAAACCTTCTTATCACAGTTTATACAGTCTTCTGTGTTTGAGATAACTTCTCTTCATGTACTCTCAGGCCTATCTGATTTTTCTGTGATGTAGGGCTGCTTTTATGAAAATCCCTACAGCATCATTAGGTCAGCTGATCTGCCCCTTTTCTAATTAATGGTCACTCTTCCTCTAATACAAACATTTGGTTAGATCACCATGACTTCCCTTATAGCTTTAAGACATCAACCAATAGTGAGCCATTCTTTTACTTTAAATTCACTCTGTAGCAAAAGATATTCAGTAAAACAGCTTAATTATCTCTCTCTCTCTCTCTCCTCCCCTTTCAGTTAATTGATAGCCAGGAGTTTCTATAACAGCCTCCACCTGGGGCTGCTAGTTCCTAAGAGCCCATTTTGCAGGATTGCTGTGCTCAGGTAAGAGCTCTCTTTAAATTTCAAAGACAACAAGTTTGTACCAAGTGCAGCCTTTCTGTTTATGCTGTTAAACTATCTTCTTACTGCTTGTACTGTTTTTGCCCAGAGCACCCAGTGCTCAATGTACACAGCCTCTAGGAGAAGTGTTATTAGGCTACACTTCTTTACACTCTGCCCAGAAACAAACACACTGTACTCTTTTTATGTGGCATAGGCAGGAAATGAAAAGGAAATAAAGAGGTCAGTCAAGGGAGCAGAAGATACTATATTATGGGTGGCCTTCCCATAAGGGTAGAGTTAGAAATATATAGTTTAGAAGAGAGAAAAGTTTGCTACTGCAGTAGACTTTATAAGGAAGAAATGCCATAGCCTTCAAAGTGTGTGTGTGTGTGTGTGTGGGTAAATCTGTCACATACCCTATGGTTAAGTGGAAACTAGTGGATACCTTACTGGTTTCAAGACAGCCTACCCAGGTATGTCTGGGTGGGATGGAACTACTGCCCACCCTCGCTTGGTAGCTTCACCGCAGGGTCCTTAAAATATTAACACTCAGGCTATACTTTACAATAAGTATACCTGCATATCAATAACTCACCCTAGGGTGTCTAAACAGGTCAATTCATTATTTAACCACAGCTGTTTCTGGATCACATGTATTTCCTTTTACCTTGACAACAGGGGCCCCATACCTGACAAAAAAAATCAGCATTAACGTGTTGGGTACCGGCACGATGTTGTACCGTAAATTTATAGGGCTGTAGTGCCAAATACCACCTCATAATCTGATTATTGTGGTCCTTCATCTGATTAATAAAACAAAGCGGATAATGGTCAGTAATCAGGGTAAATGGGGCTCCCCATAGATAAAATCGCAATGCCTCTATAGCCCACTTGGCCCCTAGGCATTCTTGCTCCACAGTGGAATATTTTTGTTCACGGTCATGAAGCTTCTGTGATATATATATAACTTGGGATGTTCTTCACCCTCAATAGTTTGACCTAAACTGCCCCAATACCCGTTCCAGAGGCATCCGTATGGACCTCAAATGGATGATTAAAATCTGGACTACGGAGTACTGGGGAAGAACACAAAGCAGCTTTAATGGTAACGAAAGCATTTTCACATTCCTGGGTCCATTTAACTTTATTACCAAATCTCTTTTTGGTCACGTCTGTTAGAGGTGTGGCTATTGCTGCAAAATTCAGGATGAATCGACAGTAGTAGCCTGCCAAACCTAAGAAAGAGCATATGTTTCTTTGTCTCAGGTTGGGGACAATTGGCTACTGCCTCGATTTTATTAATCTCTGGCTTTATAGTACCATTTCCAAGTATAGAACCCAGATATCTGGTTTCAAACATAGCCAGTACACTTTTTTCAGGATTAATGGTGACACCTGCTTTGGCAGTGGAGGAGATAACAGCTCTTAAGTGTGTCACATGAGTGTTCCAATCTGGACTAAAAATTATAACATCGTCCAAGTAGGCCGCACAAAAATTACTAAAGGGTGCCAGCACTTAGTTCATGAACCTTTGGAACGTTGCAGGAGCTCCATGCAGTCCAAAGGGCATTGTCCGGAATTGTATCAGACCCATGGGTGTACTAAAGGCTGTTTTCTCCCATGATGTAACTTCAAGGGGTATCTGCCAATATCCTTTCGTTAGTTCTAATGTGGAAATATATTTTGCATTACACACTTTGTCTTATGTCATCCACTCTTGGCATAGGGTAGGCATCAAACTGATACTGCATTCAACCCTCGAAAATCCAAACAGACAAATGCCACCCTCCTTCTTTGGTGCAACAACAATAGGTGAACCCCAAGCACTATTAGATGGTTCAATAATGTTCATTTTCAACAACTTTTCCACCTCCAGTTGTACCTCTTGTCTCACCCTTTTTGGTAGTCTATATGGCTTTTTTCTTGTGGGAGGAGATGTGGTATGTGTTTCATGCTCTACTGGCTTAGCAAGGCCTGGCACAAAGGTGAACATACTAGGGTATTCTTGTAACATGTCCTGTATTTCTTGTTTTTGCAGAGTTTCTAGGGCAGGGTTTATTTTCACATCTTTAATCCCTTTCCTAGTTTCTAGCCTTCCATAAGCTGTTTCTAACTCTGTGTTGGGGCTTTCAGGCAGTACTAACATACTTATCCCTTTCGGGGTTTTCTCATGCCATTTCTTTAGTAAATTAGCATGATAAATCTTTGCTTTCTGCTTCTTGTCAGGGGTTTCGATCTCAAATGTAACTGGGCTGGTCTGTTTCACTACAGTGTAGGGCCCCTGCCATTTCATTAAAAGTTTGTTAGCATTGGTGGGAATTAGTAATAACACTTTTTCTCCACTCTCCAATGTTTTTACCTGTTTTCCATTGTCATGTATTTGTTTCTGCATAGCTTGGGCCTGAATACTCATCTCCTGAGCCTTGGCAGAGTATTTCTCTAACCTCTGTCTAAGTTGTTTCAGATAGGTAGCAATCCCTGGGTGCTTCATCTCTTTACCCTCCTCCCAACATTCTTTGATTACTTCCAAGGGTCCTCTGGGGTTTCTGCCAAAGAGAAGTTCAAACGGGGAGTGTCCGGTAGATGCCTGGGGAACCTTTCTATAGGCGAACAGGGCAAAAGGTAAGTACTTATCCCAGTCCTTTCCCTCTTCATGAACAAACTTTTTAAGCATTCACTTCAACGCTTGGTTAAAATGTTCAGTCAAACCATCTGTTTGGGGATGATAGGGGGATGTACGTACTGCCACTATACCCAGCATACAATAAAGCTCCCTTAATAACTCAGCATTAAAGTTGGTTCCCCAGTCTCTTAATATCTCTTTGGGTATGCCTACTCTGCTAAAGAGTTTTACCAGTTCCTCAGCTATTTTGGGAGTCGTGACTGATCACATGGGTATGGCCTTTGGGTATTTTGTTGCATAATCACAAACAGCAAGGATATACTGATTACCCTTGGAACTTTTATTTAAAGGACCTACTATATACATTTGTTACATAATTCCCGTAAGCCTATAAGTGTCTCTCTAGGGGTGTCATATGTCTGGTATTTTAGGGCTAGAAATTTCTGCCGGTATGTCTCAGTGCTGATCTCATAACTTTTTAGTATTTCTTTCTTTACTAGATCATATGTGTTAGCAGTCCTAGCATCTGTTACTGTATGCTAACTGTGCCTTCCCAGTTAGATAAGGGGCTAACCATACCACCCATTGTGTTTGAGGCCAAGCACAGGCCTAAGCAACCCTCTCAAATGTAGTGAGATAACCCTCTATATCATTTGTTGCCGTCAATTTTGTTAACTTTATATCTTTGGGATTTGGGTCTGGCCTGCCCCAATCCTGATCTCTATTTGCCCCTAGGTCATGTAAAGCCCTTAAAGTCTCTGCCCACCTGGTATCTTGTCTTCTCCATTCTAGTTCTCTCTCGCTCCATATCCAACTGTTTGATCACCAACCATCTCATCAGTTCTGGTAATCCTTCTGGTGGTTCATCAGGGTACATCTGTGATTCTTCCTTCCATTCCTGGTCTCCATCCTCCTCAATTAAATCCCTCAATTTCTTTGGTCGCACCACTGGTCCTAATCCAGGCAACAGGGTCTCTCCAGTTCTTGCCACCAGTGTCCTGGTCTGGACACCAGCTGCCACCACTATCTTTTCTTCCTCATCTGACATTCTCTCACCTTTTTCACTCTAGTACCAGGACTGGTACCGAAATCTAGCTTCCCACCTAGGCTGGAAAACCAGATCCCACTTCTAACACCAATTTCTGTGACCGGGTTATGTGGGTAGAGTAAATAAGTGAGTCGAGACTTCAAAATAAGGTTAACACACCTTTGCTAGGCGTGATGTTTTCTTTCAGAAAGAGTATTTTGTTTTTGTAAAAGGATATTTTATATACAAAATTAAAAATATACCACATTTGGCACAAGTCTTAAACTTCAGACTTAAATAACAAAATAAAAACAGAAATAAACCCAAAGAAAATAGCTCTTCTAAGCTCTCAGAACTACCTTCCCCTGGTAGCTCTGCCACAGAGTAGAAAACCTTCTTATCACAGTTTCTGCAATCTTCTGTGTTTGAGATAACCCTCCTCATGCACTCTCAGGCCTATCTGATTTTTCTGTGATCTAGGGCTGCTTTTATACAAGTCCCTACAGCATCATTAGGTCAGCTGATCTGCCCCTTTTCTAATTAATGGTAACTCATCCTCTAATACAAACATTTGGTTAGATCAGCATGACTTCACTTATAGCTTTAAGACATTAACCAATAATGAGCCATTCCTTTACTTTAAAATCACTCTGTAGCAAAAGATATTCAGTAAAACAGCTTAATTATCTCTCTCTCCTCCCCTTTTCAGTTAACTGATAGCCAGGGAGTTTCTATATAACAGCCTCCACCTCGGGCTGCTAGTTCCTAAGAGCCCATTTTTCAGGATTGCAGTGCTCAGGTAAGAGCTCTCTTAAATTTCAAAGACAACAAGTTCGTACCAAGTTCAGGCTTTCTGTTTATGCTGCTAAACTGTCTTTCATACTGCTTGCACTGTTTCTTTGCCCAGAGCACCCAGTGCTCAATGTATGCAGCTCTAGGAGAAGTGTTGTTAGGGCTACACTTTACACTCTGCCCAGAAATAAACACACTGTACTCTTTTATGTAGGCATAGGCAGGGAATGAAAAGGAAATAAGAGGGTCAGTCAAGGGAGCAGAAGATACCATTATGGGTGGCCTTCCCATAAGGGTAGAGTTAGAAATATATAGTTTAGAAGAGGGAAAGTTTGCTACTGCAGTAGACTTTATAAGGAAAGAAGTATGCCATAGCCTTCAAAGTGTGTGTGTGTGTGTGTGGGGGGTTAATCTATCACACAGTGTGCACCAGCTATAACTGATAAGCTGGTCAGGGATTTCACCAGGCCATGAGGAGTGTATGTGGTACTTTGAACACCGTGATAGTGGGAGACTTTAATGTAGCACGAGTGCAGCAAGCACAGTTACCAGGGTAGGTGGACGGTTGGGAGTATGAGATGAGAGGTGTGTTTATTACTAAGGACCAGATATTATATGAGATAAAAGCATCAGGGTCAGACAAGGTCACAGGACAAGATAGCATTCACAGGCAGGATGCTGAACATTCTGACAGATGCCCTGATGGAATGTTGGCAGATGAGTGCAACAGATCACCGACACCAGTTATGTAACACAGGAATGGAGGCAGGCTCATGTGGTGCCCATCCCCAAAAGTGTCACAAAGGATTAGCAAGACAACACCAGATCTGTTAGAAACACAGTCATTTTTGGCAAAGTAATGGCACTCCTGATAGAGACTCTGTTGCCTGTATATGTGGGCAATGGTCTCCATGTCATGCCTCAACATGGCTTTGTCTCTGGTAGCTCATGCTATGCCAACTCAACTCAGGGACGGAAGGCAGCACTAAATCAGAACTGAAACTGTGGTGTTTAGAGATAGCAATCATCTCCAGAAGGAGGCCGGGGATCTGGTCACTGTGATGGTCAATTGCCATGCCACAATGGGAGTACAGCATGCATTACTGGCTCCTGTACCTGTAGATGGATGCCTGAATTCTGGATCTGGTACAGTGCAGGGCAACTAAGATGTTCAAGGTATTAGAGTGAAAAACCTATTTGGAAAGGCTGAATGAAGGAATCTGGTACTCTTGTTCAGGAGAGGCGGGATAAGGGATATGACTGTGATCACTATGTTCCAGAAGTGGATAAACAAGGCTAGTACAGACTGGGGTTTTAAACTGAGGTTGCCTAGTGAAAAGAGAGGCATTGTCTTATGTTGGAGAATGGAAGATATGGAGAGAGATGCAGAGATATTTTCAGCATGGCTTGGAGGGTACAACTGTACCAGCTTTGATGGAATCTTGTAGGATGCCATTAAGTTTTAGGAGCAGAAGGTACAGGGTGCTGTGGGCAGGATGAGTATGAGGTATGATAAAGGAAGTGGTGGTGAAGTGTCATTTTGGCAATGGGCCAAGCTGCATAATTAAGAAAACTACACATACTGCTATGCTTATTTCTGCTGGCACATTGGTATGTTCATATACACAGAACACCAGCAATGCTCTCACAGCCAGGACTGCAAGCATACCATACATGCATAGAAACTTTCTATATGTATTGTAGAAACATTTTATATGTATTGTACTGTTTTGTTTGGTGTTCATTAAACATGTAGCTTTTGTCATAGATCCAGCTTTAAAACATACGAACACACGAAATTTGCCTGCAGAAAATGGTCAACTGGTCTATCAAGTATGCGCGAGTTTGAACCTAGCTTCCTTTATTTTGCTGCTGCTGCCCCTTCCCATTGTCCTGTCACACTCTCTTTTGAATCCATCCAATGTTTTACATGTCACCACCTCTACTGGCAGCACATTCCATGCTGCCATCACCTTTTCTGCTAAGAAAAGACTACTCATTTCCATAATTTTTGATGATGTGTTTTTGTCTGTACGGCACCCAGAGCCTCTGGGATCGGGCGTCTTTAAATAAATGTTGCCATGCCTTGCCATCCTGAAGGTCCCCCACTCCAATTTCATGTTATTGCCTCCAGTGTCCCTTCCTACCCTTACTCTGCACAGCACCCCTGTACTTACATGGATTATCCCCTTCATACACTAGAAGGTATCTATCATGTCCCACCTGCTTTTCCTCTCCTCCAGTGAATACATGTTTAACTCTGCTAGTACGGCATCATATGTTAACTCCACCAAACTATGGATCATTTGAGTTGACCTGCCTTGCATCCCCTTTGGTACTCTAATGCCTTTCTGCTGGTACGGTCGCCAGTACTGCACACAATACTCCTGGTGTGGTCTGATGAATGATCTGTACAATGGAAGAACCACCTCTGTACTCCTTGAAGTTATACCCTGGCAATGCAGCACAGCATCTCGTTAACCCTTGTCAATGTCCTCCTGCATTGTACTAAGTTGTTCATTGCTCCAGTTTTGAGCACCCCCAGATATTTCTCTTCGTCTATTACTGCTATCTGCACCCCCCCCACCCCCAGATTGTAGTTTCTCCTTGGGTTCTCTGATCTAAAGTGCAGCATCTAACACATTTTGGTTTTGTACATGAGTTGCCGGTATCAGACCATGCCTGAAGCCTTGTCAAATCCACCAATAGCACCTGCCAACCCACCCAGGTCATCCCCCACTGGTCCTATATTGGTGTCATCTGCAAACAGACCTGATCTTGCTGCTGATGCACTATGATAACTGCAATGAAAATGCAATACAGCACCAACCCCAACACCCTGTGGAACCACACTATCACTCGCTTAGGAGATGAGAATTTACCATGCTCCACTAGCCTCTGTTTCCTTTCCTGTAGCCAGTTCTCCACCCACCACAACAGTTTTTCACTGCCCCCATGCCCTTTAGTTTACAACCTAGTCTCCAATGTGGTATTGAGTTGTAGGCTTTGCTGAAGTCCAGGTACAAGACATCCACCTCATAGCCACCATCGGTCGCCTAGTCACCCAGTCATAGTATTTAACTAGGTTGGTCTGGCAGGATCTGCCCTTGTATGTCCATCATGGAAACAATGAAGCAAATAGTTAAATCATGATGTAAATTAATAATTCAAAGTGGAAAGTATGCATGCACTGAAATGGTACTTCAAGACTATACCGTATACTAGTTACATGACTGATTTGCAGAGTGGTTTTAATTTGGCTTAATTTTTGGATGGTTAAGTTAGTCTGAGTGTCCAAGCACCTTTCTGCACCTCATTTTGATTGGCCAAAACATCCATGTCCATCATCTAAATGATGAAAGGGTTAGATGTATGCTGGGTGAAAGAGACCTGGCATACATTGTTTCCAAACTGCAACAGAAGAAACGGTGTCATGTCCAGTTGTCACTATGCATACTCCAAATCTGAATCAAAGACCATGACATATCACAATACAAAATATATCCATGGTTTTCAGAGTGGACGGCCTAAAGTGGCTTATGACTACTGAGCAAATCATGTTGGATTGTGCACTATTGTACACGGTCACATACCTGTTTTGCAGCAACAATGTACATTTGCTTCACTACACTTATTAATCCTTAAAATAAGTCGCATTACATGCTCAACAATAAAATATAACTGCAAGGCCATAATGTCAAACATTTGGAGAGTGAGATACTGTACCAGTATGTCTTCTGAACGCTGCCTTGTCCTTTCAGTGGGGTCAACGTGACTGGATGCTTCTGATGTAATGGCACGGCTAGCAGCATGCTTCTTCCACAACGTGTACCACGTGCTCTTGACATTCCACAGTCTCTGGCTGGCAGATCCTCAACACTTGAAAAACTTCCACACACTCTCTTAGCTTGGTGTATAGCACTAAGATCTTCATATGCTGAGCTATCCAAGTCACTGTCTTTGGAGATTGATGAGCTCAGTAAAGGTTACATCAAAAATGAAAAGGAATGGTGTGATATGATGCAACATGACCTCATTAATGCAAATGCCACACAGGTGAACACAAAACTGTGTTGTACTGTGTGTGCAATGTTATCCCTATTATCAATTGTGCTTTTATTTTGTGTACACTTGGTGGATGCTGTGTGTAACGTAGTCTAATCAGAATAGAGGGAGGTCAACATGGGGATGACACAAGGCTTTGTTCTTGGTACATTCCTTTTTAACTTGGTCATTTGTGACATGTGGAGTTATTCCAGGCTAAAATATGTGTCTCCAGATCAGATGCAGCTATGATCAGTGGCAGGGTAAACTGTAAGGAGGTGATTAGAGAGATGCATATGGATGAGCAAGGACTATGGTGGTGACTGATGATTTGTGGTGAGATTTAATGCCAAAATGGTATGGCACTACAGATTGTTAAAAAGTCTCTGAGATGACTACTGGATCATGCAGTGGGCAATGTTTTTGGAATAACTGTGAGGCATGCAACATAAAGATAGAAATTAGTGCATCTGTGATACAAACAAGGGAATCAAACAAGCTCGGTACAGCAAACAAGACAGGAGGCAAAAGCATATGGGAGTCTACCTTTCACATAGAGAAGACAGTATTAATGCTTATCAGCAAATCACCGGCAATGACCCACCTTGAGAACTGGGGTAAAGTGTGGAATATACACCCAAGTAAAGATAAGGACAGACCTCCTGCAAAACAGTTAGGTGATCAACATAATTCGGACCAGAAGGAGTCATTGATGGAGGAGCTGTGTGAAAGGAGATACATGCTAGAGACCTTCTGTTACAATAATGGAGTGTACAAGTTAAACAGAAAGTAACAATGCAGTATTAGTAGTCCAGGAAGGACACTGTGTCAGGCATGAGTGGAAACTGAGAGTGTGACTTTCAGGATGAAAGTGAAAATGTCTTAGTTTAAAGAAATGGTTGTGGAGCTGTAAAACAGGACAGGTGAGGTGTTCTGCACTCAAATTTTCTCAGAGTCTTACAACTTCACAAGGACAGTATGTTGGCCATACTGATCGGTTTGGCTTGTATGTAGTCTGCATCAGAGCCTGCAGTTAGCTACTATAGATTTGAACTCTATATGGACAGTAGTTACCACATTGCAGAGGGATCACAGAAAAACAAAATCAGAATGCAGAAAAGTAACTTAAGGCCCATCAAGCATGACAAAGTGCCTCACCACTACATATATGTGCGCTTATTCAAACACGCCCCTTTCCACCACTAGTCAACACCAGGGGTGGGATATTCAGACTGCGCCAGGCTGTGGCGCAAGCCTGGTCGCAGCGCAACTTGGCTGAGCAGAGGTTTTGACAGGGTGATATTCAACAGAGCTGTGCCATGACACAGCATTGTTGAATATCACACCTTAGCCACCCGCAGTGCTCATGGAGCAGTGGCACTGCACCAGCGCAAGTGGCCAGAGTGGAGCAGGGGGATGCGCTAGCACAAGTTCCGTTGCACTAGGCACAACAACTGCAATATTCAAAAGTGCACATGCAAATGGGGCCATAATGTATGCATAGTGCAAATAGGGCCATTTGCATGTCATTATGGCCCCATTTCATGCAGGTGCACCGATCCCCCGCGACTTGATCCTGGCACCCTGCCAGGCTGCAGCCTTCAGGGACTGACGCCCACTGCACATCATGGCAAAGTGCCCCAATGCCCGATCGCGGGCATGTGTATAGTCAAAACAGTGAACTCTTTCCCTGGTGGTCCAGTGGACCACTCGCAGCCCAATCACAGGCAGATGTAGTAAATGTAAATGTCCAATATCCCTGGTGGCCCAGTGGACTGCTCGCAGCCCGATAGTGGGCAGATGTAGTAAATGTAAATGTCCTAGATCCCTGGTGGTACAGTGGACAGCTTGCAGCCTCATCACGGGTATAGGTATAAATAGATTCAGTTAACTTTATCCTTGGTGGTCCAGTGGACGCTTGCAGCCAATCACGGGCATCTGTAGTGAAAACTATTAGTCCCATATCCTGGTGGTCCAGCGGTACCCCTCCCCACCTGCCCACTAAGTCCCACTGCCCCGCTCCACCCCGGTCAGTGGCAGGTGGCAGCTCCCCACCTGCTAGCCGCCCCGCCGCCCACCGACTGACACCGTATGGTAGGGCTATACACCCATTGGTCCACAGCATGAGCCAATGGGAGTGCAGCCCATACCGTACGACACAGTTCAGATATGTGAATGGATCCATTCACATATCTGGACTGTGTAGCACGTACAGGCTGCATGTCCATTGGCTCACGCTGTGGACCAATGGGCATACAGCCCTACCGTATGGTGTCAGTTGGCGAAGTGGCAAGCGAGTGGGGAGCTGCCACCTGCTGCTGACTGGGGGGGCGGGGCGGTGGGCCAGTGGGCGGGTGGGGAGGGGGTACCGCTGGACCACCAGGGATATGGGACAATAGTTTTCACTACAGATGCTCTGATTGGACTGCAAGCAGTCCACTGGACCACCAGGGATAGAGTTAACTGAATCTATTTATACCTATGCCTGTGATCGGCTGCGAGCGGTCCACTGGACCACCAGGGATATGGGACTATTATGTTTCTATGTATGCCCGCAAACGAGCATGGGGGGGCACCACCACGAAGGTGCAGCTGGAGCTCGGGTGGCCACCCACAGGTGGCAGCTGCCGTGTTGCACCCTGCAATATGGCAGCTCACCTGTGGGTGGCCAGCTATTGCTCCTTTTTTTTTGGCTCACCTGTGTGCAGCGCAGGTAGGGGTTGCGCATGCATGGGCTCAACACATAATGGGCTGAATATCAGGATGTGCAGAGTATGCATGGTTACGTCCCCCCACCTGTGCCGCATACATTACTGATGCGCTCCAGCACATCGGGATTTGTGCTGGGTACAATTCCCCTTTGAATATCGCACCAGGGTGCATCAGTGGGTTGCGCATGGTGCAACTGTGTTGCACCATGCGCAGCCCTTCTGAATATCCCGCCTCAGGTGTCTACCTCATGCCCTTTTGATTCTCTACACTATTACAGCCTCAACCACCTTCACTGGGAACATGTTCCATGCCTCAACCACCATTGCCTGAAGAATCGTACATTCACTTGGCCTCTGTAACTTCTTCCCACAAATTTTTGACTATGCAGTCTGGTTGTCAAGCTCTTCCTTTATCTTAAGTAAACACACCTCCTTAACTTTTTAGAGTAGTGGACCAGGGGACGCCAGTGGATGTCCTCTTTCTGGACTTCATCAGGACTTTTGACTTGGTACCACATCACGTGTTATTGTGGAAGGTGGGGGATTTGGGGGTTAAGGGGCATATGGTCAGGTGGATAGGAAATTGGCTAGTAGGGCATGTACAGAAGGTTATGGTAGGTGGAGGACTCCCTCTACCAGGATAGTTATTAGAGGGGTCCCAGGGTTCAATGATGGGCCCACCAGTTTAAGGACTAAATCATGGTCATCAGAGCTGGTATCAGGAGCGGATGAGCCTCTTTGCTGACAGCTTGAAGCAGTGGGTGGTAGTACATGGGAGGAGAGGAAGCTATCTCTAGGAGGCTGGGAAGGTGGTCATGTGCCTGGAAAAAAGTTTAACACTGGGAAATGCAGGGTTCCTCATCTGGTGTCCAAAAACCCTGCTCAACACCCTTGGAGGAGAGACACTGGAAGTCTCGGGGGGGGGGTGGAGGAGGACCTGGGGGGTGGTTGATGCCAAAATGAATAAGTCAGACTAGTGTAGAAGGGCTGTGGGCCAAGCAAATAAAATGCTGTGGTGCATAGCCATGGTGGATAACATCAAGGAGCAGGGACGTGCTCCTGCCTCTGTATAATTGCCTGGTTAGGCCGCACCTTGAATACTGCATGTGGTTGGGCATCCATACTTGAAAATCAAAGAGAGTATTGCAAATGCAAAGTCACTGCATTCATGAAGAGGCAGAAATGCCATGGGTGTAGTTTACATACACGAAGGAAGACAAAGTAGACTTTGAAGAGTGCTCAAGGGAATTATATATGCAAATCCTCTACACACAGAAGAAATATCCCAATGTCTGCATGAAACACAATGACAGGAGCCACAGAATGTGAATTCAGTCCAGACAAAAGCCATCAGGCAAATGGGAAGATAGGAAAGTCAGACTGAGTGGTGTCAGATCACTATACCAATGCCTGATCTCATCAGAGACATTGGAATAGCACCAGAGAAACAGAAACAAAAGATTGAAAAAAAATTATCATAATTGTGTTTGATTGGCCAGGGCACAACATAGGCCAAAATCATACCACACAATTCCATTGTTCTAAGTGGTGCCTGGAGCACAAATGACATAGTCAGAAAATGTCACGTAGTCAAAAAAAATCATAATTTTCACGGCTCTCTCATTCAAGTTTTTTTGGGTGCATCTGGGAGCAGTATCACATCAATTACAGTAACCTCACAAAACACCAACACACAAGTCACACTAAAGAAACAAAATCACACAAATAATAAATTCTAAATTCGAGTCCGTCATTGTATACGACAATATGTCTAAGCAGTTCCACAGAAAGGTAAAGGTGATGTATGGTGGTGGTGGTGGGATGGGGTGGCAGTGACTAAAAAGGAGTGTTGCAAAGAAGGGTCCCAAATACTATCTGCATAAGCACAAGGTCTACTGCTCAAGTTGCACATGCCGCAATACGTTTGTGGCTCAAAAAGTCAAATAGCTGTCCCACTATAATTTTGTCATATAGGCCATACTGCATTTCATTGCAGAAAAGACACTCCAATTTGATGGTCATCTGTGCACATCAGGGCCACTGAAGCAACCGTTTATGCATAGGTATCAAGTGCAGTATAGCATACTGATGGTTAGATGTCAATATGAAGGTTGTAGCTCACAAACCGTATTCGCAATAAGAATGGTGAAGTAATTGGCTGACATTTATACAGTAATGTAAGTAATGTGCATTTATGAATATATTTTACTTTGAGCACCTCTGTATCAGCATTATGCTTTGAAGCAGAGAGTACATGGGCCAAGGACACACAAACACAGTTTGCAAGCATTAGGCAGAGCATAAAGTGAAACCCAACATTGGCAATCAGCGAACCTTCAGGACTATGGATCTATTGTGGTGTGTGGTAATTGGCATTTAATTTGTCAATAACAACCAGACATACTTCTGTCGCTAGGCTTACAGATGCAAGTTTCTTCTACATAGGCAATATGTGTTATTTCAAACCCCAGTGTTGCACGAAGACACATGGCCACTTCACTGTAGAAGCTATGAACATAGCAGCAGCACAGTTCATATCTTTTTTTCACACCGGTTCTCCAGTTTTCAGAGTCATTGTACCAAGCATTTGGCATATCGTGCTTGATGCCTCACTAATAATGTTGTGCCTGTCAAGTCGCAACCTGACCTGTTTCATCTGACCCGCTGTTACAGCAACTTACGACTGCCATGTGTCTTTGTAATACAAAGTATGCCACTGGGGGTCACAAAATCAATTATGGAGTATGGCAAAACACAAACACAACAAACAGCTGATAGGTGTACTATAACCGTGGTTAGCAAATCATTAAGCACCCCTAAAAATAAGTGAGAATGCTCAAGTTGATATTGAACATCCATTGGATTGGCATTGTTTCACAGCAGCATAACATGCTCTATATGGAAGTCCCAGAGGTCAATGAATGCAACATCATATTTTTAATTAGGATTACAATGTAAATACTTTCAAGTGGCATAAAATGCACCAGTCCTGCATTCAAAATGCTAAATTAGGATTGATAAACCAATTTTTTGCTGTCTGGCAGAGATATTCTGCAGCTAATTGCCCAGTTGATAACAATGCACTGCTGCAATGTCATGCTTCCGATCACTATTATACTAAATTAATCAAATAACATTTATCAGAAGCAGACACTGCAGGCTTGCAGTGAGATGTTTCTTCAGGGACATTAATCACCCGGTGTGTTATAATTTTCACTGCAGTCCTTTAGAGTGTAGTGTCAAACGCTGTGCTTTTAGCCATTCCTTTACAATGCACAATGCTCAGGTGGTGCACACTATTATTTACTCAGTTGGAAATGAACAGGACAGCAAAGATTGAGCAAATGGTTGACTTTTACATTGTTTTTAATTACGATGGTCACATAACAGGGAAATAAAAAAAATAACTAAATCAGACTTCTGACACAGTAGCAGGGCAAAAAAAAACAAAAAAACAGCCCACTGAACAGGAAGAGGTGTACTCATCCATGTACTGGCAGTCCACTGAACTCACAAAATAAGTCTATACACCACCACCCTCACCAACACTGCCCCAAAAATAGGAAAACAAACTACAAAGACTTGGCAAGACTAATGTGACTGTCTGTGAGACAGCAACGAGGGGAATGTACAATATGCTGCAATATGCTGATCTTGAACCCTGCCTAGTGACATGTAACATTGCAAATAAAATCAGAGCAAGTCATGGGAAATTGAAAAATTACAACTTCAGAACAC
This sequence comes from Neoceratodus forsteri, assembly GCA_016271365.2. Lineage (NCBI taxonomy): Eukaryota > Metazoa > Chordata > Ceratodontiformes > Ceratodontidae > Neoceratodus > Neoceratodus forsteri. The sequence continues at coordinate 125,454,297 of CM028136.1, read as the reverse complement.
AATTCAAAAATCGGAATGTTACCAATGGGCTAGATATACATAGATACATAGACAGTGTCAGCAGATAAGGGCCTATGGCCCACCCAGTCTGCCCATTTGAGCTTGTAAGTTCAGTTTATGTTTTCCTAGAAGTCTGTTGCCCCTTACCCCTGACATCCAGAATTCCTTCATGTCTATCTCATGCATTCTTAAATCCCGTGATTGTTTCACCCCCACCACTTCCTCTGGCAGGGTGTTCCACTTGTCCACCACCCATTCTGTGAAGAAATTCTTCTTCACGTCTCCTCTGAATCGTCCTCCCTCCAACTTCATCCCATGCCCTCTAGTCCTGGAACATCTTTTTCACTTAAAAATAGTGTATTCCTGCACCCTGTTCCTCCCTGTAAGATACTTGTATGTCTCTATCATATCCTCTCCTCCCTCTCCTCCGGGAGTACATATTCAGTTCCTTCAACCTCCTCATAGGACTTGTGATGCAATCCATGTACCATCTTTGTTGCCTTCCTCTGAACCTTCTCTACCCTGTCTATGTCCTTACGTAGGTAAGGTCTCCAGAACTATACACTGTACTCCAGGTGGGGCCTCACTAGTGTCTTGTATAGTGGAATTATGACCTCCTTTTCCTGCTGGTGATGCCCTGCCTATGCATCCCAGCATCCTATTTGCTTTACCTGCTGCCTTGTCACACTGTTTTCCTACCTTGAGGTCATCAGAGACGATAACCCCAAGATTCCTTTCCTGTTTGGTGCATGCTATAGCCTCATCCCCAACTGATATATTGTGTCAGGGTTTTTGTGCCCCATATGCATTATCTTGCACTTCTTTGCATTGAATTTCAACTGCCAAACCCCTGACCATTCTTCAAGTTTCTGCAGGTCCCTCTCATTCTGTCTACACCCTCTGGTGTGTTTACTCTGTTACAGAGTTTTGTGTCATCAGCGAACAGTGAAATTCTGCCTTCTAGGCCCCAGCAATGTCACTGATGAAGATGTTGAATAGGACCGTCCCAGCACTGATCCCTGTGGTACCCCACTGGACACTCTTCCCTCTGTGGAGTGACAGTCATTTACCACCACCTCTGTGTCCTGCCACCCAGCCAGTTACCTACCCACACACTACTGTCCTGCCCCACCCATATTCCCCAGTTTGTGTAATAGTCTTCTGTGTGGCACAGTGTCAAAGGCCTTGCTGAAGTCCAGATAGGCCATGTCCACTACCTCCCTGATCCACCTCCCTAGTCACCCAGTCAAAAATTCAACGAGGTTGGTCTGACATGACTTCCCCCTGGTGAAACCATGCTGCATTGGGTCCTGTAGTCCATTGACAACCAGATGTTTCACCAGTCTCTCCTTCAGTAGTGCTTCCATGATCTTCCCTACTACCGAGGTGAGGCTGACTGGTCTGTAGTTCCCTGCTTCCTCTTTGTTCCCACTTTTGTGTAAGGGGACTACAACTGCTGTCCTCCAGTCTTTGGGTACCTCCCCTGTTTCCAGTGATCGGCTAAACAGGATAGCCAGAGGTTCAGCCACCACCTCTCTTAGTTCTTTAAGGACCCTGGGGTGCACCCCATCTGGTCCCTTTGCTTTATCAATTCTTATTACTTCCAGTTCCATCAGGACCCTTTCTCGTGTAAAGGGACTTGTGTCCATTTCTGCACCATTCTCACCACTTGTACTCCCTTCAGAACCATTATCCTCCTCTTCCTCAGTAAAGACTGAGCAGAAATACCTGTTTAATATGTCAGCTTCACTGTTGTCATCCTCCACGCGGCCCCCATCCTCCCCCTTCAGTCTCACTATCCCTCCCTTTGCCTTTCTTTTTTTATTTATGTACCTGTAAAAGGTTTTGCCCCCTCTACCCACTGATTTTGCAATGTGTTCTTCTGTCTGATATTTGGCTTCCCTTACTGACCTCCCTGCCTCCCTTTGCTTCTTCTGGTACTTCTCCCTATCCCCTTCTGCCTGTGTCTTTTTGTATTGCCTGAATGCAATCTTTTTGGCTTTCACTTTCTTTGCTACCTCTTTGGAAAACCATAATGGTCTCCTCTTCCTTTTCCTCTTGCTAACCTGCTTAATGCATAATTCTGTTGCTCTTGTAATCCCCATTTTAAATACTGCCCACTGTTTCTCAACCCCTGATTCCTGCTCCATTCCCCTTAACGCCTCTTTCAAGTATCTCCCCATTTTCCCAAAGTCTGCCCCCCTAAAATCCAGGATACGTGTTTTTGTGTGGTTTGGTTCTGCTCTTTCTGTGATTTCAAACCACAATGACTGGTGGTCACTGTTCCCCAGGTGCTCCCCCACTTTTACCCCCATCACACTGTCCCTGATTGTGAGCACAAGGTCCAGTATTGCCTTCTGCCAAGTTGGTTCTGTTGAGAGGTCTAAACCTCACCTTCAGATTCTTGACGATATTGGGAATGCAAGTAATCACAAACAAGTTGCATTAGAGTAATAAACAAGTTTATTACTACAAAAGGGATAAATCACAGTTGCCCTAAGCAGTTCTTACCAATACAAACCAGAAGCCAATGCTAAGTGTTCCCTACACCTCGAGGTTTCTCTGTAGTCTCTTGGGATCTCTCGGGTCTCTGAGGTGTAAAGCCTGTGCAATACATTATATACCTATGATAATTACTATGGTTACTAAAAGATAGAAACATTTCTAGTTACAGAGATGAGCCCTATTGGCTAAATTAGAGGTGGCTCCACGGTCCAAGATAACATCATATAATTCTATAAAGTCATCAGTTTTAGAACAAAGAAGTTCTTCTACAGAGTCTTACATAACTACATGTAGTGGTGCACCTTACCAAAAGATGGCAATGCTGTCTTACATATTATAATTACTTCAAGGACAGGTGTCTAGGCATCTGACAAGTAAGAAACAGACAGAAAATACATGGTATAATATGTATGTGTTAGCAAGCAAAGTGGATTACAACAATATGCATTCATATCCTGACATCTACTCTTATATGGTAGATGCCTTTAGCCCTAAGTATTAGTATAACCTATACTTAAGCATCAGCTGTCTACGGTGTACCTCTGAGGTTATCAATTGGGATGCAGGGACCTCTGATGTAATTCCCCCTTGTTGCCTCAAGGGCAACACAGGCAAATGTCCAGGGAAAGGACAGGAGCAGTGGTCGTCTATAATCCCGAAGCGTGGGCCTTGTAAAGGAACTCGAGCTGCTCATGGTGCTGGCGTAGTGTACATCGTAGGCAGCAAAGCATAATAATCAAAGTAAATATCAAAAATGCTTGTATAATAACAAAACCTTTAAAAGTAATCTCTAACCAGGTGTTAGTTAGTGCATTATTCATATCTCCATCGTTAATTAAGTTAAGAACAGCTTCATTGGCTTTGGTAATATTATTGCTGTTGTGGATGAGGTGTGTGTCTTTCCTGTCTAAAAGTGATTTCAGTGTAAGTGTTAGTGGGTCTATGTGTACGTTAAAGTATGGCAAGTACTCTGAGAGTGTAAGTAGATTATCTGGGTTACCATCAATAATGTCTGCATCCATAAGGGAGACGGGGGTAATAACAGTATGTCCAATAACAGTCTTCTGGTGGGGAACAAAACAGAAGTTGAGGTAATCAATAGTACAAGTAACAGAACCATATGTATACGTTTTGTGATTAGTAACAATGCAGTATTCACCATCAGAGTTGTACTGTGAGCGCACAGTAGGCAGTATCCACTTTTGCAACTGGATAGGGCATGTGTAGGTCGTCTTCGAAATCCATGTTGACAGGCAATGAGCTTCCTCACGATATGATTGGTACAGCTGATCTGGAACCAAAGTTGAGTCGAAGGAAGAGGTGCCATTCTCAGTGATGTCATTATCCATTGTGAAAGTCCAATCAATGCTGTCCGGAGAGTAGCCACAGACAGGGCGTATAACATCAAACACATTACATCGGCACAGGTAGATGTATTGCTTTTTCACATAGCAGTCCGTGTGTGGAGCCACACAGGCATCCAGGAAAGAATGATAGACCAGTAGAGGAGGTAGATCCAGGCGTTCTCTGTAGATGTCTTCATCCAAATGCCCGATTGAATGCGCCAGTGAAAGCTTGTCAAACAAAGCTGTAGTAGGATCAAAATGTGGTAAGGAGACAGTAAAAGAACAAACATGGTATCTGTTATGGAACATTTCTTAGTAGTGAAACAAGGACCAGTATTAGGGTGTCTGGTCACAAACCCCAAATTCCTAGCTGTGGAAAGAAGAATAGACAAAGTGTTGCATACACATGGAGACACAGCTAGAAGTTTTACATTTTGGACAATATCATTTGGAAATGCATCTATCATGTATGATGTCAGGAATTCTGCCAGATTCTAAGTCACGGAAGAGGTTGTTGATGGTAGTGATGATGTATGAGCCATAAGCAGAGCAGAGTATTTCCCTAGCAATGTATTGTTTATCTGCTTCTCTATTGTTCTGTTGTATGAGTGCGTTGATCTTATCTTTAGAATCAGTGAATGCCTTAGCTATGTCGTGCATGTTGTATACAGTGTATCTTTCTTCCTGACTAAGGCCATCCACACCATGCAATAATGGAGGTAAAACATTGTTAACCAAGTCAATGGAGAATTTCGCAGAATGACTTTTGATAGCAGCAATGTCTGCTTTATTCCAAATAGACAAAGCAGTACCAAAAAGACCTGTGACAGTACCTGTAGCACCTCTAACATCAGAACTGTCAACTTCACCTTTGTTACGTTTATGATTCAAACTACCAGGAGGGGTCTTCCTCCTAAAATTACCTCTATGCTCAGTAGAATAGACCCCAGCAAAGGGATCCTGCGTACGAATCTGAAATGCAGCTAAACTATCAAGCAATAATGTACTATAAAAAGCAGATGTATTAGTATTGTGACACATACCAAACTCTTTCATATTCCAGTAAGTAAAATTAAACAAAACAGGTATATGCATAAACTGTAGATTATTAATCAAAGAACCTGGGAGGGCAGTGGCTATGAGACCACTACGGGGAGCAGGGTTATGTTTTGGACATTCCAAAAGCTGTTTATCAGTGGGCGGTAACACAGAAAGGTATATGGCTGCTGAAGCCATGTGGTGTATAGCACAAAATCTGCGAGCGAAATCTTTGGACAGAGAGTTACAGTAAGAAGGATCTATTAAGGCGGTAATGTTGTACAAACCAGAATGTCTTAATGCAGTTTGTAACAAGGACAGTGAACCATCTGGGGATAATTTAGCATTGGGCCAACCCTGAAAAGTTCCTTTGGAGAGTTTGGCCACAGGGAGAATTTGTCCTTGTGATGTGGTTTGCCATTCAATTTGAAGGGTGGCTTTGTCAGGAGCAATGACCGAGGCAGTGAGGTAAGCATCGGAACCTTCCTGGACAGTGATCATGGTATCTGGTATTTTGATGGAAACTCCCTCTGAAGGAGGTGCTGGAGGATCCAGTTGTCGTAGGAGGTCTGGTACCGTGCCTTGGATGCAGGGGATCACTCCTGAGAGGAGGAAATATAGGAACAAGATAGCCATCTTGTCAGTGTATCTGAAAAGGAAGATCAAAGATTAGTGTATTAGTACAATTCCGCCCAATGGGGTTAGGAAAAGTAATTTAAGCTCCTTTGTACAGTTTCAACTGGTTTGCATGCAACCATTTGTCAGTCAGTTTGTTGTTGTGTAGGAGTCTAACTTGATAGACTGCCAGACTGAGCTTGTTGACAATGGGATATGGGCCTTCCCATTTATTGGAGAAGGAGTGGGTGGGATGTGCAAATCGAAGTACCATTACCTGATCTCCAACTTGCCAATCCACTCCTTGTGCGTGTTTGTCAAATTGTATTTTGGATTGTTGCTGGGCCTTGCCCATGCAGTTTGCAGCATACAAGTGTGTGTGTATGAGGTCTTTTCAGAGTTTTTCCACATACTGGTCCACAGACACTTGGTCTGCAGTGGGGGTGTGCAGGTCAAACAACAAGTGTTCAGGTAATCTCATCTGTCTACCAGTCATCACCTCAAAGGGTGTGAGCTGGGTAGTGGCTGAGAGTGTGCCCCTGACTGCCATAAGGAGTAAAGGCAAGAGGGAATCCCAGGTTTTGGGATTGTCCTCAATGAATTTGGGAAGCATTTGCTTAATCCGTCTGTTGGCTCTTTCTACTTGACCTGAGGATTGAGGATGATAAGGTATGTGGAACTTCTGTTGAACTCCAAGGAGTTCAAGGGATTCTTTCATCAACTCACCTGTAAAACTGGTTCCTTTGTCAGAGTCTACCTTAAGAGGCAGACCCCACCTGGAGAAAATCTGTTCCACCAGGATTTTGGCAGTAGTCTTCACTGTGCATGTCTTAGTGGGGAAAGCCTCTACCCACTTAGAGAAAAGGTCAGTTACCACAAGAGCATACTTATTGTTTCTGCTGGTGTTGGTCAGAGGGCCATTAAAATCAATTTGGATGGCATGCCAAGGGCCAAAATGTCTTTGTGGTAAAAGTTTGGCATTTTGTTTGGTAGGTATATGGTTGTTTTGTGCACAAACAAGGCAATTGTCTATGTATTGTTTAACATCCTTGGTGATACCAGGCCACCAGGCGGTGGTCTTGAGTCATTGGAGGGTATTTTCTGCTTCCTGGTGCTTCCAGTAAGGGTATCGTGCACTTGGTGCAAAAATTCAGATCTTAGGTGTCTGGGGACTACCCACAACTTGGTGGTAGTGTCATCTGGTTGAAACCAAATGAGCTTGTCATCAGGTGACAAGCGCAACTTACCTTCATGCCTTCGGTAGGGGTTATGTGTAGGAAGTTTTTCTTCAGTACCCTTGTCAAGGAATCTGAACACCTCTTTGAGTTCAGTGTCCAGATGTTGGGCTGCTGAGAGATCCAAGGGGAAAAAAGATTCAGATTTCTTCTTGAGGGCTGCAACATGTACAGCTGCATTAGCTTCTGGATGGTCCATCATCCAGACATCCCCCCCTCGGGCCCCTTCCTTAGCAAGGGTGTCTGCTGTGTCATTGAAAGTATTGTAGGGGTCCTGAAGAGAGTGGGCTTTAACCTTGTGTACATAAAGTTTGTGTGTGAATTTCTGTGCCAATGCATGTATGTATATTACCAATTCTTTGTACTTCACTGGACTGCAGTCAGAAGAAAGGAAGGAGTTCTTCTGCCAGAAAGGAAGGAAGAAATTATGTAAGGGAACAACAAACCCAATTAGTGTCTGTAAAGATGATGGTATCCTGAGTTCCATGTTGGATGAAGTCAAGGGTACAGGCCACCGCTGCCATCTCTGCATGTTGCGATGAAGCTACACTACATCGTTTAGATATTTTGACAGTGTTTCCATAAGGGTATATCACCAAAATACCCATCCCTGCAATCCGTTCTCCCTGATAGTAGGATGCTGAACCATCGGTAAAAATACGGCACAAAGAAGTACTCTCAAGTACTTGTGGTGTGGCAGGGAGAAAGGGACCTGGATCCGGAAGATCAGGTGACTGTAGTGTACAGTCATGGGGTTCTCCCTGAAAAAGGAGGCCATGAGCTAGCATCGATGGAACTTTGGTCTGGTGGACCTGGATGTCTCTGTCCTGGAGAAGAAGTGACCAGTGAATCAGCCTAGTGTTGGAGACTGACCCATCCTTCACTCTATCTGAGAGCAAAAAAGTAGTTGGTGTATGGTTAGTGTTAATGATCAGTGGTGAGTACCCAATGATATATAAGAAGTGCTTGACAGCCCAGTAGGTGGTCAGAAGGTTCCTTTCACAAAGGCTGTACTTCTGCTCTACTGGGTCAAGAGCTGTGAGGAATATGCAATGGGTCTCAAGGTGCCATGGACCTTCTGGGCCAGCACTGCTGACATGGCAATGTCAGAGGTGGTGCATTCCAGATGGAATGGTAGTGCTGGATTGGGGTTAACCAGTGCTGGGATGGAGGCCAGAGCCTGCTTCAGTGACATCACAGCCTGGGTGTGAATAGGGCCCCAAGTCCATGGTACATCCTTTTTGAGTAATTCATACAGAGGAGCAGCCTTTCTGAGCCAAACCACAAATGAAATCTCTCGAATAGTTTACCATACCTAGAAACCTTCGAAGAGTTGCCACGCTGGTAGGCAATGGCAGATCTTGTAATCCCTGTACCTTTTTCCAGGTAGGGCTTCGACCTTGGTCAGTTATTTTCAGACCCAGAAAGAGTACTTCTTTCTGACACAATTGTGCTTTTGCCGGGTTACATTTCAGGCCTGCCCTCTGAATGAGAGTCAGTAGTTCATCCAAGAGATCCAGGTGTTGTTCCTGCATGGCTGTGGCCAACAACAGGTCATCCACATATTGTAAGAGACATTGGGGGGTAGAGAAACTCTGGAGGGCATCCATCATGTGGAGATGGAAGAGGGATGGACTGTTATGGAATCCTTGTGGCAAGCAAGTCCATGTGTACTGTCTTCCTTCAAAGGTGAAGGCAAACTTATATTGACTCTTAAGGGCCAATGGCAATGACCAGAAACCATTGGAAATGTTCAGGGCACTGAACCATTTCTGGTCAGGGGTTAGAAGTTGGAGCACATCTGGTGCTGACGCTACAGTTGGAGAACAACTGAGAGTGACCTGGTTCAGTTTCTTGTAGTCAATAGTAAGTCTCCAGGTGCCTGTGGGTTTCTTCATGGGCCATACTGGGGAGTTGGCAGTAGAGACACAAGTTCTGATTACTCCTTGCTTGAGGAGTGACTTGATCGTTTCTCTAAGGGAAGGCAAGGCCTCAGTTGGAAAAGGGTATTTGCCTCTCATGTGCCGGGCCTGGCACCTCAATGACGGTGTGCATTCTACCACAGTCATGCTTATTGACTGCAAACGCTTCCAAATGTCGTTGCAGAATAGGAAGGAGTTTTGGGAAAAGTTCATGGTTCTTGAACAAATCTATGACATCATACTCTTTGTCATTGGCAGATATCATTGCCACAATGTGTGAGTCAGGAATCAAAATGGTATGGTATTGACCCTGAATCTGTGTCAACAGCATGTTTGCTAGGTCCACCACACAGCCGTGGTGCGAGGAAGTCGATCCCTATGATACTAGGATGATCATGCAGTACCATTAGTTGGAAGGTATGTGAGGCTTTTAAGTGGCCTAGTTCTACTGGTAAGGGTAGAGAATGGTATGCGGGCAGCCTAGTGCCATCGACTCCTGACATGTTGGTCTTCCGTCCGGTAGACCAAGGAGACATATCTGGGTGTTCGTCATGTAATACAGATACAGCTGCACCTGTATCTAGTAAGACTACTAGTTGACAGCCCCCAACCTCGGCCCCTCGGTGCAGGGCCTTCCGTTTGTATCCAAGACCAGCTTGTTTACAATACGGACTGGAGCCTATAATTGTCAATCCATATTGCCGAAGGCAGAGGTTGGGCCTGCCTTGCGTGAATGACTTCAGCATGTTGTACTGATGCTATATAGGGAGGAGCTTCTGGGTTCAGGCCTGTGTGGGCCTGAGGGCTTGTACTTCCGGTATCTCCATGGCTGGTTGTAGCCTGGGCTGACGGTTGTACCGCCACAAGGGTCTGTGCAGGAACAGCATCCGCTACGGAGCTCACTTGTCCCAGAAGCTCTCGAAATTTTTGATTTTCTTCAGCACTCTCCCTATATGAGGGACCCGTTCTTTGTAATGGTTTACCTCTGCCCTTATGCCTCCTGTTCTTAGGCCAATTCCAGTTCCCACCCCTCTGCTGTTGTTGTTGGGCCTGTTGGGGGTGTTGATTGCCAGCTGGAGGAGCTGTCGGATGTTGGGCCTGCTGGCGTTGGGCCTGCCCTTCCACTGTATAGTGTGTCGTGGTCCCGGAGGTGAGTTCCACGGCAGCTGCTTTCTTGGAACCGGAACCCAAATCACGAATGTACAGTTGATACACCCTCTCGGTTTTCTGAAGGATATCGGCAAACCTATCTGTATTTGGGTATGTGGTTGGCTCTACCTTTTCCCTTACTGCTGGAATCATGTTCCTAAGGAACAGGGTCTTATATTCAATAAGATCTACATCCGCAGCTTCTTGTGCCAGGTGTTTCCCTGCTCGGTAGGCCATCCAGAGTCTCTGGTGGTAAGTCGCTGGACTTTCTTTTGCATTCTGCTTCACGGGGTATGCCAGCATCACTCCTACTACACCTGGACTGTGAGCAGAAATTAGCTCAGCTGCAACCTTGTCAAAGGTAGCATTCCCATCCTGGCGAACGGCTTATGGGAGTTTGGTCCATAAACCAGGATTGATGGTCTGGCATAGTATTTGGACCTGATATTCTGAAGCAAGACTAAGCATCTCGCATTTGGAACATACTTTTTCCAAGTGGCAGCTGAGATTGTCGGACGGGCTCATCTGACCAATGCTGTCAGCAAATTGCTGAACAGAGTAGGCCATTTGCAGGGGATTAGTAGGTGGTCGATCAGGCACAGGTAAGGTGTCTCGAGCACCATCCAAGGCTGCTCGAGCTGCAGCTTCAGCCACAGTGTGAACGATACCTTCCTGAGTGCCGGCTTCCTGAAAAAGCTGGTGGATCTGGATTTTAATAGCTTTCATGCTTCTCTCAGGAAGGGGAACGTTGCCTAATGCTCTATCGATCATTGATTCTATCTCTTGCCTGTCTTCCACATTAATAACGGCTACCGGAGGCGCCGTTGGGACCAGGCTTGGGCCTGCTCCCCCCCATCATGGGTGCCACCATGATGGCGTTTCCATGATGAGCGTCACAACGCCATCAGCGTGTAACCTGGAGAGTTGGGCGGGACCCGCCATGCTGGATGGCTGCGGGGAATCTGGGCCATAGTAAGGGCGTGACCAGCGCTAGCCAGAGATGTCATCATCAGATAACTCCCTTCTGATGACGTAGTGAAAGGCAGGCCACGCCCATTGCCTTAACATGGCCAGCCAGAATCTTTCCGCTGATGGCGCAGTGTCGCCATCTTAGTTCTACACTCATCATGATTCACACTTGCAACATCCATATCAACCTGATCCTGCTTTTGCTTTTGCAATACGTAAGCGGCGCCAATTGCCGATTGTCCCTATAGGCTGTTTCTAAATCATTACGCACTGGTTGATCTCGTCCCTGAAGCTCACCCATTTCATCACTCAACTGAGCATTCGAGCACTCAACAAATCATTCACTTGCACAACCTGACTCTTATCCTGTCTCAAACTTTCACACTCCTGCTTCAAGGTACACAGTTCTTGTTCAACAGCCTGTGCTGAATGATGCAATAGTGAATCATTTTCATTTCACAGAGTTTGGAGCTCAGACTCCAAGTTCTGCTGCAGTCTAACACATTCTGTTTCCTGTAAACCCATCTCTTGCTTAAGAGACGTGATCTGCAGATCAAGGGATCGAAACCTCACTTTGGAGGCTTCCAAAGCAGCATAGAGAGCGCCGACCATCAACCCCTTAGCATGACGCTTATTGGTTGACTGTCGCATCTCTGTGTATTGGGTTGAAATCCCCAGTACAGGGTTTTCAGATTGACTTGTGTCCCACGTGAAGTCAGCCCATCCTCCATGGGAGGCAAGGAAGTTAGAGACATCGAGTCTCAGTTCTGTGCAGATATCTGATACTGTGGCCATTGTGTGGGAGGGACTGAAAATTAAAACTGTGAAAAAAACAGCGTGCTGCATATCGATCCACAACACAAGTACTTTAAACACAGCCGGACTACTATATAGTTGCAGGCTTGCAATTCAAAGCTGCAATGGAGTGGGTCGAGACGGCATCGACCACACCAAAAGTCAGCCAGACTTTGCAAGTGACTACAAACTGGTTTTAAAAACGGAGAGGTGATAAGGAATGTACAACTACAGTCACCGTGGGGAAGGGAAAAATTTAAGCAACAAGTGAAAACTTATAAACTCCAAATATCGCCTGCACGCAGTCACCAATTTGTTGAGAGGTCTAAACCTCACCTTCAGATTCTTGACGATATTGGGAATGCAAGTAATCACAAACAAGTTGAATTAGAGAAATAAACAAGTTTATTCCTACAAAAGGGATAAATCACAGTTGCCCTAAGCAGTTCTTACCAATATGAACCAGGAGCCAATGCTAAGCGTTCCCTACACTTCGAGGTTTCTCTGTAGTCTCTTGGGATCTCTCGGTTCCGAGGTGTAAAGCCTGTGCAATACATTATATACAGTACCTATGATAATTACTATGGTTACTAAAAGATAGAAACATTTCTAGTTACAGAGATGAGCCCTATTGGCTAAATTAGAGGTGGCTCCATGGTCCAAGATAACATTATATAATTCTGTAAAGTCATCAGTTTTAAGAACAAAGAAGTTCTTCTACAGAGTCTTACATAACTACATGTAGTGGTGCACCTTACCAAAAGATGGCAATGCTGTCTTACATATTATAATTACTTCAAGGACAGGTGTCTAGGCATCTGACAAGTAAGAAACAGACAGAAAATACATGGTATAATATGTATGTATTAGCAAGCAAAGTGGATTACAACAATATGCATTCATATCCTGACATCTACTCTTATACGGTAGATGCCTTTAGCCCTAAGTATTAATATAACCTATACTTAAGCATTAACTGTCTACGATGTATCTCTGAGGGTAACAATTAGGGTGCAGGGACCTCGTGTAACAGTGCCATGACCAGTTGCTTGAGGAAGGCACCCTGAAGGGAGTCCAGGATAAATCTGCTCCTAGTTGATGCTGCTGTTGGGATGCTCCAGTCCACTTCTGGAATATTGAAGTCTCCAACCAGTACTAACTCTCCCTTGTCTGCCATCCTTTGGATGGCTAGCATCAGCTCCCTATCTGTTTCTTCCTCCTGGGCTGGTGGTCTATAGACCACACCTGTGTGGATGGCTGGCCCCATTTTCCTTTCCAGCTTAACCCACAGTATCTCTCCCACATTTTCTTCCTCCTGGATCTCTGTGGCCCTTATGTCATTTTTCACATACAGTGCCACTCCTCCTCCCTTCCTACCTGCATGGTGCAGATTGGTGTAGACACACTAAAGGGTAAAAGATAATGTGAACCTGACTCATGCTGTCTTACACTCAATGGGTTGTATGCAGCCTTCAGCATCGAAACAAAAACAAAAGCACACCAGTGACAGAAGGGGTTAGAAACAGTTCCTTAACAGGAGCGTGCCCCATCTCCACAGGTGTGCACAGTGTGACGAGAGAGCACATATACAAAAAGCGGCATGATCAGAGGAGGGCATACCTGTAAAAGATAGCTTAAAAATATATAGTTCTGCCACCTTTATCATCAGAGATATCATGACTAGACTATATGACTGGACATAGAATTTCATGATTTGCATATGGGGATAATAAAAACGGCATGACACTTTTTTTTACATTGTTGCAAAAAGGCTGGCAGTGCCACTTTAACACCCAGATATACACTATTTCCACTACCAAGGCAGTGCAACCAGATTTCCCTGCCAGTTATCCAGTGCATCTGCTGATGTAACCAACTTGAGCAATTCAGAAGCACACTATTTTCCCCTAAAGAGCTTCCGGTTCCCATGAATTCAGAACTAATAGAAGTGAAATCACTTGGCCTGAAGTGCATAGTTAAGTTCCATTTAGTGAATTTATTGTACTATGTGAAACCTCCTTGAGATGAATCTTCTCTAATTTAATTTATTTAATAAAGATGGGTGTTTCAAGGCCATTGAGCTGATGTTCATTATCAGTGTCATCCTCAAATTGTTACAATTGAAGTTACATGTAGAAAAAACGCTATAGTAAAAAAAAACATCATACAGTATGGCAAAAGAAAATAAAATGTACACATATTACAATAAATATAAGGGGGAAATAGTAAATTGTTTAACTAGGAAAGGCACACTAAGCCAGAGATTGTTTCCAGGGTCTCGCAGTATGCATGTAACAGCTGATGAGATTCAAACACAGGTCTCCAGGTTTTCAGCTCAGTTCCCTTAACCACTATGCTATACTGCCTCCTATATATAAAATATATCATAGATCATTGGAGTGTCCCTGACCATCATAGCATTTCCTTTAGTTGCATGTGAGGTGCTATTACCATAAGAGTATCTCATATGCTGAGCCACAGTAATGAGCTTCTCTTTGACTGCTTGTGCTATCAGAATTTAAATAAAAAATACATATTTTTATTTTAAAAGTTAGTGATGTATAATCATTTTATGGGTCTGTTTAAAGGGCCTTTATGGATCAAGAGTGTCATGCTTGCATCTTTATGATTACAGAACTGCTCACCTTTGGTTCACAGTCCTCTGGTCCTAAGTAAATCTGGGCAAAAGTTGCAAATTCCGCTTTAACTGAACTTTGTGAAATTTCATAAATTTTGCAAAATTTTCAGAAAATCCGACTGTGTTTGGGTTTCACCCTGTTCCAAGGAAGTTTTTTAGCTGAACTGTGGAATAATACACATAGACTGTGGAATGACAATTCTAAGGAATTTTATTCTGCAGTTTAATGGATTATTCTGCAATACATGTAATTGTTCCACAGTTCGGTGATCAGTTCTGCGGAATCTCTTTCTGCAGTATAATATGCATTGCATTTTATTAGTATTTTAATATGAATTTTTCCCCGTAATTAATAAAATTTGCTTTATTACTTGTTGTCTGTGTCATTTGTATGTTTTTCTGTACACTGTGCCCCGAGATGAAAGTGGAAGACATACCTTTGTTTAGTTCTTCCCTCCCCAATGTGCAGTGAAACCCAAGTCTTTGTGATGTCAGTTACAGAAATGACTTGGGCCTCACACGCTCCTGCTCCTGGGGAATGTCAATGCATTCAGGACATCCATGCTAGAATCAGTCCTTTCTGTGGGAGGGCAGGAGGGGACTTTCTTAGTTACAGAAAAAAAGCCAGCATTTGAAGCAGCAAGCTTTTGTAAAAGACTCACACTTTGTGTTTGCTCCACAACTGCTGTTTAATATTAGGACAAAAGTGAGTGCGGTGAGGTGGGGCAGGCATTGGCAATATATTTGTAAAATAATTGTCATTTTCTGTATGTATTAAGGCAGGTACTGCTGTCAACTTAATTTCAGTACCACAGTAAAACTGTCAGCTTGAAAGCTCTGCTTGCTAGTCTTTGACAGTTGGCGGCATGTTAGAAACCGGATCAAGTGGAGTCTAATAGGCAACTTATGTTACGCTAATTAAATATAATGGTTTTACAGCTGCAATAGTTTGTTTTATCTCATAGATGGTTTCTTAAATACAACTTATGTCAGCCTATTATTGACTCTCCATTTCAGTGGTTGTGTGGTTGGGTTGATCAATGCCTTAATTTATATAAGAAAATGGCAGTTATTTTACAGATACATGATCAATACCTGCTCCACCTCATCACACTCACTTTTGTCCTAATATTAAGGATCATGGGCAAATGGGGCTATTTAGTGTATTTGCATATTTTTTCCATTCTCAGGTTAAAGAACTGTGTCTGAAATTGGCTCCATGTGATGACGGCTAAAAACAAGCATGAACATCTAGACAGCAAAACCGCAATAACGAGTGCAGAAATGGTGCACCTAAATTATGACAACAAGTATTTTTGGGCAGTTTTGAATGGCACACAAGAACAAGCATGCACAGTGCTCTGCATGACCGCCTGGCCTGTCATCTCCATACTAGTGTTAGTTCTCTCTGAGGCCCCTCAACACTTGCCAAACCCCAACATCTGCCGCATCTGCCACATGGTTGTGGCTTTTCTTCACAGTGACCACATCCTAGCCGATCCACGCACCCAGCATGATTGAGCAACGGATGACCCTTCTGGCTAACCAAGTATGTTGCTATTCTTACAGGCATAGAGTTCCACCTGTGCACCTGGTGGCCTTTTATGTGACAACATAAAACAAGCTTTAATGAATGGAACACAGGTCTTCTTGGGTGCCATCTGCTAGAGAAATGGTATAATGCAGCTGCATGTTTTTATTACCTGTTACTGGCTCAGTTTCAAGCATTTATGTGTCATCTTCTACAAGGGGCATTCATCTGAATGCATAGTGCATGCAGTGGTGTTGTAGAGAACAACACAGCAAATTTTTGGCGGGGACTGTCAGTGAATTTTAAAGCGCCACAATGTTTTTCTGTTTGCTGACTTCCCTATTAATGATATGAGCTTTTCTCAGTAGTGTATGCTGGTTGTTTTTTCAACTTCATATCAACAGCAGTCCATTTGTGATGCACTCACCAAGCTGAGTTGTAGATGAGTACTTTACTATTTATTCTGTTGTGGTTCACAGTCAATGTATAGTGAGGTAAACATTGCTTGTTTATGCATTTGTTTTTTATGGATTGCATTGGTCGCATAGTTATACATGATGAGTGACTAAGATATAAACAACACTTTAGAAAAAATGTTTATGAGATGTTACGGTTTATTACTGTTGTGAACTTTCAGTGCTGTAGATTTTTTGTGGGAGAGGTGTTACTCACTTTTTTAGTTCAGTTTTATTATATTGTAGGATTTGGTTTATCTGCTTGTTCTACAGTTTGTAATACCCATAAAACTGGTATAAAACCAATACAATCATTTAAAAAATCCAGTACTTTAATTATCACATCAGCACTGACATGTATCCCATAGTCACTTGAGTATTTCTATTTGAAAGCATAACAAAATCAGTGAGTCCTCAGATATACAAACAGTCCCATCACAGAAATGGTAGAGCTGTCCAAAAAGCATAATGGAAATGCAGTAATGGTGCTTAGTTGTCACTCCAGGAGATAATGCAGCCAATTATGCCTCATTTTCTTTCTTTTACAGGGGCAATAATGACTTGGATAGAACATGCATACTTCACTTGCCCCCCCAAAAAAAAAAAAATAAAAACACAAAAAACAGAATGAGATGTGGAAAAAAATAGTTTCAGGCAATATTTTTTATATCACTTAGCTGCATATTTTCTTTAGGATTAGTGAGCATGTAGACCAAAGATAAATCAAGTTTGAGAAATAAATAGCTTATAATCATTACACCAACACAACTAACATTCATGCAACAGATGAAACAATCCAGAATGGTGAAATTATTTTCAGCCCCCAAAAAAAAAACAACCCTCAAAAAACAATGCCAGTCATCAGGCTGGGAAACAGTACTCTCAGGGCCAGATATTCAAAACTTGCCCCGGGCTCAATTAGCACTGCCCGTGGGCAAACTTAGCCCGAGCACAAAGCAAGCTATATTCAAAGGAATAGCCCGTGCTAATCCTGCTGAATACAACAGTCTCACTATACTATACTGCAGAGAACAAACTAGAACGCATTTGAGGAACTGGGAACCTGGTAAAACATAATTTTGTTCGCACTAGATAGGAAGGTAAGCTACGCTTTCTACAGAAAGTTTCATTATTTTCTTATTGGTATTAAGAATAGCAGGATTCCATTAAAGTGTAGTAATTTTATAACCAGAGGGGATGAAATACAACTGAAATTGCTTGATTTCTGTGCTAGACACATAGGATTTGGAAGGATATTTGTGCAATATTTTAGAAGTATCCAGCTGGCTGAGCAGTGAGTTTATCCCTGGTTTCAGATAAAGGGTTTGTGTGTATATTAGAAGCAGACATAGCAAATTGTCTTCACTGAAAGGCCTGCTTACATCACAGGTGTCACTAGTCAATCAATTGATTCTGGGTGGGCTTTTATCACTGAGCTGTCTTAGGTAAACTACACAGGAGAAGCAAGTCAGAAAAAGACTTGCCTGCTTCTGTTGGAAGCTGAAAAACTTGCTATACTGCAGAGAACAAACTAGAATGCATTTGAGGAACTGAGAACCTGGTAAAACATAATTTTGTTGGGGACTAGATAGGAAGGTAAGCTACGCTTTCTACAGAAAGTTTCATTATTTCCTTATTGGCATTAAGAATTGCAGGATTCCATTAAAGTTTAGTAATTTTATAACCAGAGGGTTGAAATACTACTGAAATTGCTTGATTTCTGTGCTAGACACATAGGATTTGGAAGGATATTTGTGCAATATTTTAGAAGTGTCCAGCTGGCTGAGCAGTGAGTTCGTTTTTATCCCTGGACTCAGTAGAGTGGTTTGTGTAGGAGCAGTGGTCTAGTAAATTGTGGTGTTGGTTGACTTACTATAAAGGGCAATACTCACCAGGGTGGTGGAGCAGTGCTATATTTGATTGTTTCTAACAGTCACCAGTGCTTGTGGCCTACCCACCCACCCTTCCCTCACCCCGCCCCACCCCAGGCGTGGCATTTCCTTTATAGCCAAGGTTCTGACATCACTCTCAACAGGTCTTGGGGCAGAACTGTCATATTCTTAATTACCCAGCACAGTGCATAAAGGATAAGTACCCCACACAAAAAAATATATATTACTCATTGTATATTATAAGGAAGAGGACATGTGGGAGTGGTGCAATGCACTGGCTGTGGGGCAGCAATTTTCTGGGAGACATTCTGGAACCTGCGTTGCTGCCCTATTTGCAGACAACTGTCAGCTCTGAGGGAGGAGGTTGCCCACCTCCGGGCTGAACTGGCAAGGACTTAGGAGGCCTCCCCCACCCAAAGAGCACCAGTTCTACAACCACTGCCTCAAAGGTTGCCATGTGTGAAGAGCAGATTGATCACAGTAGGTTCTGGGAGGGTGAGGGTGGTGAAACAGAGGCGTAGCCCCCAAGTTATACCTCTACGCAAATCATATGTCAGTCTGGCAAATCAAGGTTCCTCTATGATGACACCCTCATTGGAGACCAAGAAGAATGCTGGGGACATCCACAAGGGAGACTCACAAAAGAGTGGCAAGGGACACCACAGGGGAAAGAAACAGCTTCTGATAGGGGACTCAATTGTTAGGGGTGTAGACCTGAGGAAGGGAGAGGAGAGGGTAGTAAGGTGCCTGCCTGGTGCCATGGCTTGGAGGGACAGGAAGCAAATCCTCATGATTGCAGAAGCAGCATCTCAGGAGAGGAAACTAGATATCATTGTCTACCTCGGGACAAATGACCTAGCTAGGCATGAGATCAGTGCAGTGCAGGATGAATTTGTGGAGTTGGGGAGGGGCCTCAGACAGGTAGCAAGCACGGTAACCTTCTCAGAGGTGCTGCCACTCTATGGCATGGGTAAGGCTAGGGTACTGCACACCATGCAGTTTAATGAATGGTTGCAAAACTGGTGCAGAGCACAGGGTTTTGGCTTCATTGGGGACTTGGGGTCCACCTGGAGATGAAGCTCTATACTGGCATGATGGTCTGCATCTGTGCAGGAAGGGAAACATGCTCCTAGGTAACAGGTTTAAAGGCTTCCTTGACAAGCTTTTAAACTAGCCAAGGGGGGAGGTGCTGATAGGAAACAGGAAAGTTCAATTCTCCCCCCTCAAAACATGGCAGGTAGTAGGGTAAACACTGAGGTACAGAGCTTGACAGAGGGCAGGACAGGGGTAAATGGAAAAATGGACAAGGGCAATAAGAGCAGGGATGGGGTAAAAAAGGATAAAGCCAACATTAAATGGAGGGCAATGAGTACCAATGCCCATAGTCTGGGAAACAAGCTTCCAGAGCTAGTAGCCCTGATGGAAGAGGAACACTTGGATATTGTGGCAGTCACAGAAACATGGTACATGGAGAACCATGACTGGGATGTCAACATACCAGGGTACACAATCTACAGAAGGGACAGGAGGGTAAAGAGGAGGTGGAGTAGCTCTCTACATAAGGAAGAGATCAAAGCTACAGAACTAAAAAGTAAAGGGGAGGACAAGAGGAACTCTGGTCACCTTGAGACAGGGAATGCCATCACAATCTGCACAGGGTTGTATACAGACCCCGTCTCAAGGGAGAAATGGACAAGAAAATGATAGAGGGCATTCTCAAAATGGCTGAAAAAGGGGAGATACTGTTGATGGGGGACCTGAATATACCAGATGTTAACTGGGCTACATGGACTGCAGCCACATCCAAGAGCAGGGTCATTCTCGATACCCTACAGGGGGCATGCCTTAGACAGCTAGTGGTGGAACTCACTCAGGAGGGAGCAACCTTAGACCTGGTACTCTCAAATGGAGAGAGGATCACAAATTTAGAAGTCAGTAGACATCTGGGAACAAGTGACCACTGCACAGTGTGCTTCACAATAAACACAGCCATGGAGACGAGCCATACAAAGACAAGGATACTGGACTTTAGAAGGGCTGACTTTGGCATAATGGGTGAATACCTGAGGAATGCATTAGCAAATGGCCAGAAAGGAGGGGTGGAAGAACAATGGAGAAAAAATCAAAACTGCCATCATGGAGGCAACAAGCCTTTGTGTGAAACAAATAAAGAAAACAAAGTGGAATAAAAAAACACTATGGTTCTCAAAAGAGGTGTCAGGGAAGGTTAAGGAGAAAAAGGCTGCATTCAAAAAGTATAAGGAATCACAGATGGAGCACGGCAGGGAACTGTATCAATTAAAGCAGAAAGAAGGCAGTCAGAAAAGCAAAAGCCCAAACCAAGGAAAAGATAGCCAACTCAGTTAAGAAGGGGGATAAAACCTTTTATAGGTACATTAGGTCTTCTCGGGAATTTTTCCTCTATTTCGGTGGTGAACAGGAGGTACCACATAGCATTGATGTCGATGTCTGTTAAAAAGGTGGTGTTGAGGCACTGGAAGGACACGGAGGTACCATCTTATCTTGAATGGCTTCAGGAATTGTTGGCGAACCTCGGAACAGAGAGGACTATTGCCAGCTTATACAACAAACTGGAAAAGTTTGACAAGATCTGGGCCCACTGCAGACTCTATGTACTACAGGCATAAGTACTACCAGGTTATATTCTTTGGTGTTGCGCTAAAGGAGTACCGATGCACTGGGTTGTTCAGGGTGGGAGTTGGTTGGTGGGTAGGGGGGTGGGAGAGCCAATCATTTTGTATTTGGTGTCTGCTCTTGGGGGTTCATGATGTACTCCACTATGATTCATTCTCTGTAATGGAAACTTTAATAAAATTTTAATTATAATTATAGGTACATTAGGGAGCATAGAAAGCTTAAGGGAGGGATAGTGAAGATTAATAAAGGAGAGGGGAGGTGGGCAGAGGGAGACAGTGAAAAGGCAGAGATACTGAATGAATACTTTTGCTCAGTATTCACAAAAGAAGAAGAGGAGGAGTTACCAAAACCAAACAGAAGAAGCACTCTGGGTAGGAGGGTTGACAACAGTCCATTTACAGAAGGAGTCCTGAAAAAACTCCTAAAACTCAAGGTGGACAAAGCAATGGGGCCTGACGGGATTCACCCTAGAATCCTAAAAGAGCTAAGGGCGGACCTAGTGACACCACTAACCACACTTTTTAACAGATCATGGGAAGATGGGGTGGTACTTGAGGACTGGAGGAGGGCAGATGTGATTCCCCTTCACAAAAGTGGGAGCAAGGCAGAAGCAGGAAACTACAAACCTGTTAGTTTGACCTCAGTGGTGGGGAAAATGATGGAATCACTTCTGAAAGAAAGAATTGTTCAGTACCTAGAGGCCAGCGGGGCACAGGACCCAAAGCAGCATGGATTCACAGCAGGAAGGTCACATCAGACAAATCTAATCGATTTCTTTGACTGGGTGACCAAGGTAATAGACCAGGGAGGGGCTGTGGATATGGCCTACCTAGACTTTTGCAAGGCATTTGACACAGTCCCCCACAAAAGAATTAATAATCAAGTTAGCCAGCCTGGGAGTGGGTCCCAGGGTGGTAGCCTGGGTAGCAAACTGGCTGCACAACAGGACACAGAAGGTAATAGTGAATGGAACACATTCTGAAGAAAGGGGGGGTTACTAGTGGAGTACCTCAGGGCTCAGTACTGGGTCCAGTCCTCTTTAAAGTCTTTATAGGTGACATTGCAGAGGGTCTAGAAGGAAAGGTATGCCTCTTTGCAGATGACACAAAGATCTGTAACAGAGTTGATACACAAGGGGTGGTAGAAAGGATGAGAAGGGACTTGGCAAGGTTGGAGGAATGGTCAGACATATGGCAACTTAGATTCAATGCAAAGAAGTGCAAAGTAATGCACCTGGGAAATAAAAATCCAGAAGAAGAGTACACAATAGCAGGGGAGGTACTAACGACAACAATAATAGAAAGGGATCTGTGTGTAGTCATATCAGATGACATAAAGGTGGGTAAGCAATGTGAGAAGTCAGTAAGGAGAGTCAGGGGGGACACTGGGATGCATAGGGAGGGGCATCACAAGTAGAAAAAGAGAAGTGGTTATCCCTCTGTACAGACAGTTGGTGAGACCCCATCTGGAGTACTGCGTGCACTTTTGGAGACCTCATCTATGCAAGGACATAGACAGGATGGAAGCAGTCCAGAGGAGGGCAACTAAAATGGTGCAGGGTCTACATCAGAAACCATATGAAGAGAGACTGAGAGAGCTTAATATGTATACCCTTGATGAAAGGGGGACATGATAGAAACTTTTAAGTACCTCAAGGGAATCAACAAAGTCCAGGAGGGTAGCATCTTTCAGAAAAAGAGATGTGTGAGAACAAGGGAGCACAATTTAAAGTTAGAGGAGGGACGGCTCAGGGGTAATGTGAGGAAATTCTTTTTCACGGAGAGAGTGGTGGACGCATGGAACTGCCTTCCTGGAGAGTTGTGGGGTCTAAAACAGTGGAATTCAAACATGCATGGGACAGACATAAGGCAATTATAGTGGGGGTTGCGGAAGTAGGCTGTTGGTTAACTAGAATCTGTAGCTTATCCAATAGGTAGGAAATGGGCAGACTGGTGGGCCAAGTGGTCCTTATCTGCCATCAAACCCTATGTTTCTTTGTTTCAAACTGGTCTGGGAGTGCAGGGTAAAATAGCCGGAATAAGACAGCACTGAATACAGCAACAGGGAAGTGCAGACTGCAACTGCAGCTCATTAGACTCTGTAGCAAGCCAGTGTTGCAGGTGGAGAACATTGTGTGTGATTGCACAGAGATGTCTCACAGTTACTGAAAACACACCTCTCAACCTCCTGACTCATAAATCAGGGACAAGGCTTAAAATAATCAGGGACAAAGGTTTAAAATCAGGGACACACCTTAAAAATTGGTGATATCCATTCAGGAAGCTGGTAGAATAAGTGGTGTAGTGTAAAATGCATGGTTTAAGGAAGAACACGTCTCTAACATTAATGTCTGACATTAAGTTATGTTTACAGCCCCCACTGTTTGGTCATGGAAACATAATTTGTAGGTGAGACATCTAATAAGTTATACTGTAATTGTGAAGCTATGTATGCTATATAAGTGTTATTGAAATAATCAATAAAAGAAGTATAAAAAAAAAATACAATAATCTGCAATTCATGCATTTATTCTGCAGTTCTATGTCAGATTTCTGCAAAAGTTGCTAATCTGATTTCTGAACTTTAATAGAAGCAAAAGTCTGGCATTTACTGAAAATTCCACCAGCTGAAGTTTTTTTTCACACAGTTTCTGTCTTAAGAACATGTGAGGTAACACTCTTAAATCCATAACAGGCCCTGCAACTGGACCCATAAACTTATAATCAAGAACTCACAGAGGTTTCAGTGTTTTAAAATCGATGTGTGCACAGCCCCAAGACATCATAATATAACCTCTCTTGAACATACAGAACACCTTGTGCCATACTCCAAAATACGCCAATTTTTCAAGGGCTTCAGAATTCTTTTGTGAGTTAAGAGAAAATGTTCTTTGTTGGATGCCATCCACTCATGCATCTGTTACTACAGTATACTATCATAACTGTACAGGGAATTGCTTGGGCTTCAGGATGTAATCAAAAATATACAGTGCATGCTCATGACTGAAGTATGTACTACAATTGCCCAAAAAAGAATATATGCTTTATTTTAAACAATGAAGGCTATCAGCAGATTTTACATGCATTTGTAACATGGCATAAAAAATAAAAACGAAATGAAGCACTCAGATAGGTGCAAACACACCATGTGGTACAGTAGAAACCATGGTCTAATACCATAGTAGATCATGGTTTGTATTGTAATAACATGCAATCCACTACAGGTAAAAGCAGTATACAGTGAAAGCAATATGCAAATAGCTTGCAGTGTGTAGTTGTCCCAAGTTGTATTTACTAAAGATTTTCTTGGCACAGGGTTTTTGACTTTTTCAAGATTTTTCTATGTTGTAACTACAACAGAAGTTCATGAGTTACTAAAGATTGTACATTTAAACTCCACATATACTGTTAATTATGCTGCAGCAATATTTCTGTAGAACTGAACAGTTACATACTGTCACCATCCTTTCTGATCTACTGCTTTCTAAGCAACTGTGGGTGCAATGCATTGTGGATGACTGAATAACATTATCTGGCCTAGCCTTGTCTTGGTGAATACACAGTGGTAAAGATGAGCATGCAGCTTCTGTAACCGAAAGCAAAAATAACAGACACTGTGATAAACAAAGCAAAAGTAAAGAGAGAGGCTACTTCTGTGGGTGAAAAGAGAAATAAATTGAGAGAAGCAAAAAGAAATCAAAGAAACAGACAAACAATAGTAGTCAAAACAAGTATTTGAAAGATGAAAGCAGTAAACATTATGTTGTTCTATGTCCTGCTGAGTTAGGTAGTTTAGAGGGGAAAAAAAGTGAAAATAATATTCCGCAAAATAGTAGTTGTTCAATAAAGTGTTTTTCAGATTGGCTTAGTTCAGTACATATGGAGAAAAGGTGCTTGTGCTACTAGGATTGTGTGACAGCCACCTATTGGTCTGCAAAGAAACTGGAGAAAGAAAACTAAAATGTACCATAGCACACTCCCATCATGCAGTGCAGTCCATATCTTCTAATACATAGAAAAGGAAAATCAAGCACCTAGAATAGAAAGTGAATTGCAAGGTTTTGAAAAGTTGTAAAATATGTTTTGATGTTAGAAAGCTTAAAGCTTGTAATGAAAGTTATTTTAACAAAAGTGAAATAGTAGCCACGATATTTCAAATAGGTGTGTTCTAGTTGTTTTCAAGTATATGTACATCATGTTTAATAGCTCAATTTATAGTATTGTGAAAGTAAATCAGTGTGATTGTACTCATTTATTCAAAGACTATTAGTCACACACTCATTGCCATGTTACAAGCGGATTAAGCCACTCGAAAGGATGGGTGTACAATGGAATTAATCCATGGTTGGTTGGTTGGACCCACTCGGCCTTCGGCCTCGTGGTCCAACCCCCCCAACCATGGATTAATACCACAGTAGACCCATGCTTTCTCGTGGCTTAATCCTTACATGTGAAGAATTCCTAAAAGATCAGCCACTTCCATGGGTTGGGTGTATCCCTTCTTTGTGGCTAAAAGGAGCAATTTGGCAAAAAACATTTTTGGTATATACTGCAAGTCATCAGCACAAACGCAAAATATCAAATACACATTTACATTTTATTTTATTTTATTCATGAATCAAAAGGTGGTTTTGAACTTTCTAAAAGTGCAGGTCAAATTTGACTAATTATCCAAAGTCAATGAAAAATAAAAACCAAGGCAGCAATTCATAATCATAAATAAACAATTACACAAATACAATTGTAGAAGCAATTTCAAAATTTGACAATGTCTTAGCATAGTATGCACACAATTAATAAACAAATGGTGCAGTATCATTGGTAAGTTGGCTAAAATGTATAAACCCTAATATACTTATAAGAGGGAACAGTGAGTGATTTCTGATGTTTGATAAACAAACAGTGAGTGATTAATGATGTCTGATAAATAGGCATGTAAATGGAATGGTATTTTGAACAGTTTGGGTCTAGTTACTTGCATCCACATTCATCATGCTTTCTCCATAATCTCTATATCATCAGGCAAATGCCACTTAAAACTAAAAATACGTCCTTGTCCCTTGAATCCCCCCAGGAATGATGCACACTACAACAGTTTAACTTGTTGGTTGCTCGTTAGCAAATTTATTTTTGGCACAAAGAATATATTTACATCCACATATTTATGACTTCACAGTTCGGTTTCACACCAAATTTTCTTTCAAAGCAACCTGATTCCAGTCTCTGTCTTTTTTCTGGTCATTTTTCCATCTTGGCTTTCAGGGCCCAGACACTGTGAATCCGGCCACCTCCTCCACACCAGAACCAGGCCAGTTCCACATACCCAGGCATTTGCCCTCCAGGCCCAGACACTTCTGAATCCGGTGCCTGGACCTATCACCCTTCCCACTTTACCACCACATCTGGGTTCTCCACATCTGTCCCCAGCCCATATATCCTACCCCCTCCATCCTTCCTCCCCCCCCACTTCCCCTTTTTCCTTTCTTCCCACTCCCATGGGCATCCTTGCCCCTCCCTGCCAGGGGACTCTGACCTTGCCCCCTGGCCCAAGGCTGCCTCCCCACAGCAGAAAAACACTGTCCCTATGCCCAGGGCCTCTAGTGCACTCAACCTGCCCTCCATTTTTTCCTTTGTACCAAACAATTGTCCCCTCAGAGCCTTCCTCAATAAGGATGGGGGGGGTGGGAAAATTCCCAGCAAAAGAGGCTGTCCTGCCTGAGTCCTGGTCTAATATACCTCTACAGGCCCCTGGTCAGGACCCCCTGTGGGCTCCACCCCTCAGACAATCCCTGGAGCTCTGGCATGCCCTTGACATTTTATTCTTCACCTTCCTGTTGATGTCACCAGGCCCCACCCCTTCTATTCCTCTGTTCCCCTCCACCCCCTCCTCCTGTGCCTCTTCCTGGAAGGATCATTAGACAACCTGGCTTGCCTTTTAGTGTCAATCCTCATTGTCCCTTGAATCCGCACAGGAATGACAGATGCTACAACAGTTTAGCTTGTTGGTTGCTCATTAGCAAATTTATTTTTGGCACAAAGAATGTATTTACATCCACATATTTATGACTTCACAATTCAATTTCACACCAAATTTTCTTTCAAAGCTTCCTGGTTCCAGCCTCTGTCTTTCTGGTCATTCTTCCACCTTGGCTTTCAGGGCCCAGACACTGTGAATCCAACCCCCTCCTCCACACCAGAACCAGGCCAGTTCCATCTACCCAGACTTTCATCCTCCAGGCCCGGACACTTCTGAATCTGGCACCTGGACCTATCCCTTCCCCGCTTTACCACCATGTCTGGGTTCCTTGTCCTCAGCATGTGTATTCTACCCCTGACTCTCCTTGCTCCCCCTTTCCCTTCTTCCACTGCCCCTTCTCCAGCTTGCGATGGACGGAGGCCCCCCCTGCAGGCTAGTACCTAAGACCTTTGCTGGCTATCTGGTTCACTAGCTCCCCAAGATAGGCCTTAGGAATAGAGCGCATGCCAAACTCTGACAGGTGGACCCTATCAGACATGTACACCAGACTGGTTGAAGGAGATGTCCTTGTGCTGCAGTGCAACCCCCATTTTGATTACTGCCCTTGCCACCCTCCTATTTAACTGCTTCCTAACTTTCTCGATCAGCCGGACATCCTGCACCCCTCCAAACTCTCCAGGAGGTGATGTCGGACCAGCCAATTGTCATTCTCTGCCACCACCCTGTCAACTTCTTAAAATCTCAAATGATGTTCTGCCCCAATTCTCCAACCATGGCAGGCCCCTCAAATCATTGCCCCCCAAGTGTATAATATGGCAATCAGGCATGCCCCATTGCAACCTTAATTCCTCCATCAGGGGCATGAGCTGTGCCCACCTCATCCCCGTAATGCCTCTCCAGAGTACCCTGGTATGCTCGGTGTTATATCTCAACTCTGCTCCTCTGGAGGTGGTGACTGCAAACCTTTCAGCCCAATATATGAAGGAATACCCCACTATCCAGATTTTCCTCTAGGAACCTGCCTTGGGAAACAAAATAACAGTATGAGTTGCTGTTGTCAATTCCTTACATACCTTCTATTACTTACTTACTTGGTATTACTTGGTATTACTTGGTATGAAAGAACAGAAGAAGGCCAGAGCCCATCGAGACTGTTCCCCACACTATGTGGGACATTATTTATCTATTATCCCTCAACCAAACATCTAATTTGTTTTTAAAGACAGTGGTACTAGTTGCCTCTACCAATTCTTGTGGCAAGGTGTTCCATACAATGGATGCTCTTATTGGAAAAAAGTTTCCCCTTTTGCTGGTTTTATAAGTTTTTACTTCAACCTGTTTATTATGAAGTCTCGGAACATGTCTCCTTTTGGAGAGTGTTACACCACATTTTTCCATTAGATCTGGTGAATTTATTAAATTAAAAACCATAAGCATATCACCTCTTAATCTAGTTTGAAGAGAGAAGAGACCAGTAGCTTTTAACCTGTTCTCATAATTCAAGTTTGTTAATCTTGGAATCATTCTAGTTACTCTCCTTTGAACCTGTTCAAGAATTGCTATGTCTTTTTTTTGGTTTGGATTCCAGAAAGGGAATACGGTCTAATGTATGCCCTATACAGTGGAATAAAGCATTGTTCAGTGTGATTAACAAAAGTGCGTTTTATTTGCCTCAAAAGTCTGTTGGTCATGCAAGCAGTTCTAACACAGTGATCATTTGATGTAAGTTTATTATTAACATATATCCCTAAATCTTTTTCACAATTTGATGAGTGAAGTGGTAGTCTGTTTATATAATATATCGGTTTTGGATTATTTACACCGAAATACACTACTAAACATTTGTCTTGATTAAACTGCATATGATTTTATTTGCCCAAAGTGTTAATTTTCCAAATCCTTCTTTAATGCAGAAATATTTTCTTGATTATTAACCTTGCCCCCCAATTTAGTATCATCTGCAAATTTAACCATGAAGTTATTTGGCCCTGTTTGTAAATCACTGATAAAGAGATTAAACAATGTTGGTCCTAAGACCGACCCCTGTGGTACACCACTTGTCACACTATCCGAATCAGACAAGATATCATTAATTCTGACTCTCTAAGAATAATTTGTCAACCAGTTTAAAGTCCAGTTGACAATATCAGGTGACAAACCTAGATTGTGCATTTTAGTAATGAGTTTTTCATGTGAGACTTTATCAAAAGCTCTACTAAAGTCAAAAGAATTACATCATTAGGGATACCCACATCTAGTAGAGTACTTATATTATTATAAAAGATATCAGATTGGTGGTGCAGGAATACTTGGGAGTAAACCCATGCTGATTTGAATCATAAATTCCTATTTTTTTACAATCTTGATCTATTAGAGACTTCATTACTCGTTCCATTAATTTACCAGCAACTGAGGTCAGGCTAATTGGACAATAATTTTGTACAGAACCTCTATTGCCTTTTTTAAATATGAGAGTAACTATTGCTGAATGCCAATCATTTGGTACAATGCTTTCTTGTAAGGATTTGTTGAAGATAATTGACAAAGGTATAGAAATATTTATAGAGTTTTCAATCAGAAACCATGGATGAATACCGTCTGGGCCCGGATTAGTATTTTTTTTTTAGTTTTTGATAGCCTGTATAATGTCAGTTGGATAGACACTATGAATATCTATGTGGTGAACTTTAAATGTACTAATAGGTGATTTTTGATAGAAGACAGAACCAAAGTACTTATTAAAGAGATTCGAGGTTTCTATATCAGATAGAGAAGAGCCATTGGTGATAACGGGACCAATGGTCCTTGATACACATTTTTACTATTTATATAGGAGAAAAGAGATTTGTGACAGTCTTTTGTGTGAGCTAGTTTAAATTCTAGCTTATTTTTTGCCAACGTAATAGAATTTTTTTAGTTTTTCACAGATAGTCTGTATGTATGTAATAAAGTAGTTTTAAATGGAACAGAACTATTCTTAAGTTTCCTAAAAAGTTACATTTTTATTTTAATCTGATTTTTAATTGACTTGTTGAACCAAGGGGGACTTTTTCCTTTATTATTAAATTTCCTCTTAGATGGGATAAAGGTATTTTCCAAATAATGTACAATGTTTTTTTAAAAAAGTCCCAAGCTTGTTGTGTTGTACAATTAAGAAAATTAGATTCCCAGTTTATGTTTTGTAAGTATTCATTGATTTTAGAAAAGTTTGCTTTATTATATTTTTTTGTACAGTATAACATCCTTTGTGTAGTTTTAAACTGTTTAATTTCAAAAAGAATAGATGAATGATCACTGGTCCCAAGTGGATCCCAAATTTGTAAATTGCTAATTTGTTGCTCTATGTTAGTAAATAATAGATTCAAAATATTAGGACCTCGAGTGGGTTCAGTAACAAGTTGTTGTAATCCAATACTAACTATCACATCTATTAGTCCTTTTCCGGCATAAGACTGTCCTGAGAATGAGTCCCAGTTAATATGAGGGAGGTTAAAGTCACCAAATATTACCGTATCTAGAGATTCTGAAAAATATGTAATTTTTTAAACATATCAGTTGTGTAATCTGAATTTGCAGATGGAGGTCGATAGATGTTACCAATAGTTATATAGGACTGCTCCTTCAATAAGATTTTAACCCATATAATTTCCAAAGGAAAGGAAAACACTTCAAAGAAGGACTATCATTTCGTATGTACATACAAACTCCCACGCCTTATCTAATCTGTTTGTATGATATAACTTGTAACCTGAATTTCTCTGGACCAAATTGAGGATGCATCCCATCAAGTTTCAGTTACTCCCACCACACCTATATTTAAAGTTTTACATTTGGCTTCGAGTTCTGCTAATTTGAGTTAGTTTAAAGATTGTGCATTCAAAGCTAGGAATTTACATTTACTTGTAATAATATTTTGGTAAGTATTCAGAGACTTGGGAATAGACCCATTCTCCCCCATTGTTTTAGTTTAAACAATGATTTATGATTTTAGTGATACTTTTTCCCATTAGTGTACTACCCCTACGACTGAGTTATAAACCGTCCCAGCAAAACAAGGAAGAACGATCTGAGAATGATTTCCAGTGGGTAATACAGGGTATAACCTGCTTAGAACACCACTTTCTCAGCCATTTAGGGCTTTGATTTTCTGCGTCATGGTAGATGTTTCTCTCGGGACAGGTAGAATTTCAGATATACATACACAGCATCCCCTATCAAGTAACAGGTTACATTATGCCACATAGTCCTGTTGTAACTGATTAAATGGGGTGTTGTTTATATCATTAACACCAGCATGTATGATAACCAGTGGATTTTCCCCTGCATTTTGTAAAATTTTAGGCATCATGGAGGTAATGTCAGATACCCTGGCCCCACCGAAGCTATAACAAGTGCGGTTGCTCTTGTCACTATTGCATATCGCCCTGTCAATGTGCTTAGTGATTGAATCTCCTAGGACTAACACTTGTTTTGAGACAGTAGAGTACAAGAATCAGAAACAGGTGATTGTTTAACAACTCTGGAGCAATTAACTTAATAGGTATTGATCTGGTAGCTTGAGACTTACTAGGACAAATATTCATGGGCATTAACTCTGATTGAAAAGTGTTTTTAAACCATTATTATCAACAGAGGGTGATGCACAGGATAAATCATGTAGCACTTCATTATTTAATACAGTCAATTGCTCAAAACTATTACAAGTTTCAATAGGGCACTATTGTGTATTTGACCGCCTCTTTTTTAAGAGGCTTTGTGACAATGGTCCAGTCATCATTATCATGAGACGAGGGCGGATAATCATCCACCTTATAAGAGGGTGCAGAGGCAACAGGTATACTAGTACTAGTCGTTACAATTGTCTCCTCATCAGGAGGCATATAAATGCTACCTAAATGTGAAGGAAATTGTTCATTAGAATGAAGTTGTTCATCCATAAGATCAATGTAACTTTCCAATTCCCTAATATCAGTAGAAACTGGTTTAATATTAAGCAGAAACACTATCTCTGCTTTAAGAGTTGTAATCAGATGACAATTAGCACATACATACTCGCTCCCATACTTTCCCTCACTATACATCAAACATTGCATACACTTACTAAGTTCTTTTTCCATTATTAAAGGTGTATATTTACTAAGTAGAGGATATGCTAAAATTATCTTATCCAAGTTTGTCTAATGCCAGCAGTTTCAGCATGCCCAGTGGACACAGCAGACACGCACAAACACGCTTGTCTCTGCGTATGGCCCTACGCACACTCGCCCAGTTCACTAGATGGGCAGATTTTAAGCTGAAAAACCAGAAGTAAGCGTCCATTCACTTCCAGTTTCAGCGCGAAGTAAAAATAACAATATTTACTTAAATTCAGCAAGATTCTGTGAGTTGAAGATTTACAAGCCCTTAAAAGGACAAGAGAACCACCAAGCAACAGTGTTTTTAACAGAGAGATGTTGTTTTGGGGTAGGAGGTATACTAGCCTGTTGCTAGTCCTCCAGGTTCCCACAGTGCTCTGCTATTCACTGAAGAGTCAGTTACAAGCAAATGGTACCACACAGGATTGACAAAACCAATGTTTCTCTATGATCCTTCCCTTCCTACTGCCAAACAGGAAGTTCCTGTTGACGGTCAAATCCAGTGGCTATAAAAGTAGAACTGGCTTAGGGTGGGTGGGATGGAGGGCAATTAGTAAGAAAAAAGGCTAGCAACAGGAAGTTGTAATTTGAGTCACCTGCTTTTATAGAGTCTAAGCCACAACCCCAATTAAGTTGTCTCTCCTACTACTGGTTTAGCAAAGTAAGTTGATACAGTACCCTTCACAGCACAGAACACACACTGACTTTCTTTCTTTTCTTTCTTTTTTTAACCCTAAATAAGACCCCTTCTACTTCTAATAAAGTATCTGTCTGCTTAATCTCAACAGACCCTGACTCCTGCTGAGATATAAGTGTTAAATTAATAAGAAAATGTAGCTTCTTTTAGTTAGCTGCTTTCTGCTCTACAAGCAAGGCTAGCAACAGTAGCAGCTGGACTTCCAGCACCCCAACTTCTGATCCTCTGCCACTGCAGCCTCTTTCTTTGCTTCCTCCATGGCAGCCCCAATCCGAAACGAATGTGGAGCAAATTTACTTGGGTCCTCTCCGAGGAACGTCAGAGCCCTCTTGAGTATTGCCCCTACCTTAAACCCTGTGACCGGGTAACCATCCCCATGTCAGAATAAAACTCCCCTGGCCCTCCCTCGAGCACTCCTGTATGTCTCCAGTGCACTCACAGTGCAGCTGGTGGACTGCGGTTGCCTCAGTAGGGACACCTGGGTCCTCCTCCCCCCTTGGTCCATCTTTGACCTGGCCAGGGCAATGACCACCCTGTCGTGTCTTAATAGCACATCATCATGCCACAAAGCCTACCCAGTGGCTGCCTTTTGTGGGGCCACTACTTCCACCACCCAGAATGCCCCTGCTGCCATAACCACAAACACTGCCCGGAATACAGCCCCCTCTTGGGCCATTGTGCATACCTTCTAGGTTGCACCTAACACCTTTTCCAGCAACTCCCCTCTTATGGGGTGTCTTCTGTCCAACCTGGTCCCTTGACCCCTCCACTACCCTGATACCATGCTTTTTATGGTACTACTGGCCCCTACATTGGGCCAGCCCCTGTCCTGCCATATCCAACTAATGCCAGCTAAGTGCATGACCATTGTGGCATGGGCCAGCCCTTGTTTCCACCGCTCCACCATGACTCTCCTTACCTGCTCATCCCAGGCCGGTTCCTCCCTGTCCCACTTGTGCTTCCCTCTGAAGACCTGGAACATTTCCCACCCTGCTTCACAGGCCCTCAATGTGTTTGCTGACCAGGTGCCTGGTACAGCACCCTGGCTATGTCCTCCTACCTTCTCATAACCGGTCTGGGATCCTGGTCCTGTGTGGCACTGCCTGTGGCTTCAGCTCCCAAAACCTGTTGAGCCACAAATGGGAAAGACTGTCAGCCACTTCATTCCTCAACCCTTCGATATGCTGCACTTTGAAAGATAAGTTCAGCCACAGTCCCAGCAAGACCATACATCTGAGCAGCCTGCCCACTGTCTCCATCCTCCCTTGCCTATTAATGACTTCAACTGCCCCTTGTTGTCACAACAAAACAAGATGTGCTTCTCCTTCATCCTAACTCCCCATACTTCTAGGGTCATCCATATCAGGAAGATCTTCAGGAAGGTGATGTCCTTCAGTAGTCCCTATTCTGCCCAAGATGCTGGCCATGGTTCTGACATCCAGTCCCCTTGAAAGTATGCCCCCATTCCCAGGGTGCCTGAAGCATCCGTGAATAGCTCCAGGTCTGTGCTCTGATCCCACTTATCCTGCCAGAATGTCACCCCATTATAGCTATCGAGAAACTCCTCCCAAACCCCCAAATCCTCCTGAACCTTTTGATACATCCACCCAATGGTGCAGTCGCTTATCTTTTCCCGTGGCCTTCCCAGTTTTCTTGTAAATTCCTGCCTGGACTGATAGCCTTGCAAGTGAAATTAAGGTGCCCCAGCAGTTGTTGCATTTGTGCCAGCAGCACCCTCCTCCTTCCTATGATCTAGGCCAATAAGCCTTTAATGCACACTACTTTGTTCCTGGGCAGCTGAAACAGCCCTCCTCAGTCTGCACCTCTATGCCCAAGAATTCCAAGCTTCAGGCAGGACCCTCCATCTTGCCCTGTGCTAGCAAATCCCTATCCACTGGCAAATTTTCTCAAAATCCTAGCATTTCCTGTACCTCCACTCTTATTTCCCGATGAGGAGGAACTCATCCAAGTAATGTACTACCTTCCTTTGCCCATACCTGGCCCTGAAAACCCACTGTACCCAGGTGCAGAACACTTCAAAAGTGGAACAGGCCACTGAACACCCCATGGGCATGGCTTTGTCAAAATAGATGGGCCCTTGGAATTGAAAACCCAGCAGGTCCCAATCCACGGACCTGACAGGCAAGAGACAAAATGCCTACTCAATGTCCATCTTCACTAGCCACGTCACCTTGATTGCCTTGATCAGTGCTATGGCCTGCTCTAACGAGGCATACGACACTGCCCTAAGGTGGTCTGGAATGCCATTGTTTACTGAGGAGCCCTCCGAGTATGATAAATGATGAATCAAACAGAACTCACCTTCCACCTTCTTGGGTACAATACCAAATGGGAAAATTTTGAAATGTGTGCACAGGGGAGCCCCAACAGGCCCTCAACCTGACCTGCCAGGATTTCCTTGCCTATCTTGGCCCCTACAATCCCTTCCTTCCTTCTCACTGACCCGAGGTTCTTGGCCCATGTTCTTTCCCACCCCCCTTGAAACCCCAGTGGGAAGCCCATCCGGAAACCCTCCAGGAGCAGTTCCCCTGCCCCTTTATTGAGGTACTCAGTAGACCACTCCTCCACTGCTGTTAGGGAAATGGGAGTACGTGCCAGCGTGTATCACCACCACCTATCCGTAGGCATCCCAATACCACCACCCTCCAGGGGTGTTGTACTGCCCTCTGTGGCTGCCCCTTGGCCCCTGCCCTGTACCCCCCGGGCACCCCAAAAGGACTGCTTATAAAATTGTCCCCCACTCTGCCTTCCTCTGTCACCATTTTGCCGACAGTTGGAGGCCGGGTGAGACCCCCTGCATTTTGAACAGACATGCTGGAAATTACAGCTGCCCCATGTAGCAGGTGGCCTTGTTGTAACCCCAACATGTCTTTGCCACTGCAACAGGAGTGATCCTCCTTGCTTGTTCTCCCACAGCCCAACCCCCTTCCCCAGAGAGGGTTCTCACCCACAGTTCCGAGTGGGTGCAGTCCCACCTCTGGTCCTCTTTTGCTGCCATCAGCTTCCAGAAGGCCTCATCATACCTGAGCCACCCATACCCAAGTTTTGCCTTCTACGCATTGCTGATAATGGACATGTATGTCAGCAAAGGGATGGCGAGTTCCGGCTGCTTCTCCAGCAGTAATGCGCTGCATATGATGAAACCGCCTTGCCAATTCTCAGTGGTCTTCCCCTTATACTTCACCTCTTCTGTCATGTGGCCTATCACTGCCAGTGCCACCAACATTTCCAATTTTCCTACCGACGCCTTCTGATCGTACTTTGTGGCTGTGTCCTCGTTCAAAGCCTGAAGATGTTGATATACTCCACTTTCCACATTTTTTCCATGATTGAGGCTGGTATGTGGTCCCCAACTGAACAGCCCCGGGGCCCCTCATACAACTTCTTGTTTGCCATTGTGCCCCCCCTTTCCTGCCCTGGCCCCTTTACCTTTTAAGGCCTGTGTGACTCGTTCCATCATGTCGATTCCCACGTCCCCCATGCTGCCCAGAAACCCCTCAAGGTAATCTTTCAGACCGCACTCATCTGTGAGGTCCACATCATTCTTACCCTCATCCAGATTCCCCATATCCAGTTCCAGTGTGGGCAGGGGCACTGGTATTGGTGCAAGGCATGGGACTTCCTATCTGGGTCTCTTACCCCATCTGCCCCTACCCGGGCACTCCTCCTGTTCCTTGCACTTTCTCTGTGCCTCCTTCTCTGCCTCTCTCTTTTTTGCTGCCGCCAATAGCTCCAACATCTGCTCCATCAACACGGATGCCTCCTGCAACATCTTCTCGCTAGTCAGCAGGGATCATTTTGGTGCCATGTCTGCTTCTCTGTCCCTGCAGTCTGATTATAATGTTCAGCCTTGTACATTCAAACTACCCCTTCTACCAAGATTGCATGGGCTGGCTGGCTGCCCTGCCCCATGCTCCACCAGACCACTCGAGCCCTGCTCTGGCCTCTATCCCATCACCTGATTGCTCCGGTGCTGTAGTGAGTCAACTGTTTTTTCATTATGTCCTTTCTCTCTTCCTCCATCCTGGTTTACTTCTCTTCTGGTAGAAAAATCCTCCCCAGCACCATGACATAGCCAGCCTTTCCCTGTAGACCCCTTCTGCTCCCTGTGACTGCTGTGCCAGGTGCCCATCCAGCCAGCTGCCCTCAGCACCCCACCCCATCCTAGGCCTGAATCCAGTCATCCCCCCCACCTTTAGCATCTCCCCCTTGCACCCAGGGCACCATGCAATCCGGCCCCCAAATGTCTCCTTTCTAGCCATGCCACCTGACTCTTTCACTGGTTGCCAAGGTGTGTAGCCCACCATTAGGGGCCTGCTTCTCACTGCACCATTATGTGAATGCCTCAGACCATGTGGTCCCACTCTAGCAGCCTGTGCCATCCCCCCATGAGGTGCACCCTTTGATTTAGGCACTCAGGATCACCATGCATGTCATCCCCCAAAACAGAAGGCCCCTCACCTGGCCCGCTGGTCCACCCCTGTAGGCCCAAGCTTGAAGACCCATTATGTGTGCTTAAGTGACCTAGCCTATCTGGAAACCCTGGTCTGCTGGGTGAGGCCAGCCCATACTCCACCTGTCCCTGAATCCTCCACTCTCTGCTGCTATGAAGCTTCGTATGCCAAATAAACTTTTTTGGTTATGCCTCGCTTTTGATTTATTCTTTATGCTTTTCCTTTTAAACCATCGCATGATCCATTGTATCAAAGTATCCTCCTTTTGTTTTGTCCCCCATATCCCCCATCTTGTGTATCGCAGTCAGCCATCCACTAGGCAGCACTAGACTGCATGGCCACAAGGGCCTGGCTTCCATCTGCCAGCCTAGTAGGAGCTCCCCCATGCCGCGAGGTTCTCCTCACTCAAAACACTGTAACGCATTGCCAGCTCATCCGCTGGCTGTCCCCTGACTCCAGTCTGCCTGGTGGTGATGATGGCCCCCGTTATCAGGGCCCCGCCAGTGTTGACCGCAAACAAACTCAGGTGTTCTGCCTCATTCTCCCATTGGCCCTACCACAACTGGATCCCTTCCGCTGAAAGCCTGCTCTCTTGTACTGCACCCCCCCCAGTCTTTGGGAGCCACATGTATCCATTCCACCCCGCTTTCCCTGGCCTGTGCTTGTCCATTGCGATCAAACCTATGTGTGCTTGTCCCCTACAGGATCATCCAAATTTTGTCACAAACAAGGCCTTTATGGCCATCTTATACTATTCTTTCTGCACCAACGAGGACTGCGCCACACCACTAGCCCAGGCCTCGCCTGTCCATGCGGTTTCTGGGACCTCTGAAAGCGCTTTTTATTATTTATTTTTCTTACTTCTTTCATAACCAGTTAACCCTACCTCATGAGCATGAAATGCCAAGGTCACATACCTTATGCATCACGTCCTGTCTGCGCCCACAGGCACCACTGTTACCAGGCAGCTAATAAACCTTAAATGAGACTAAACAAGCCCTGTTCCTGCCACTTTTCTCCCCACAGCTGCTAAGGTACAACCCTGTCCTGTATAAACACTGTCCCTCCTTCCAACAAAACCTGAATTCTGCCCCTGATTTACCAAACAGTCCTGGAGCCAGCCCCTGTGCCTCATGGCCCACCAGGCCTAGCTGCCTCCAAACAAAATAAAAACCTCCCCCACCAGCTCTGCATTCCTGCCACCATATGACCTCCACAAGAAAACAATCCTACTTTCCCATGGTTTCTTTCTTTAAAAATGCCATGGTAAAACCAACAAAATAAGAAATGTTTCCATGAGCTAAAAACACACTGGGCTGCATGGCCTAAAGGCTTAGTTGCTCCCATGTGCCATACCTACTGATTTATTTATTTATTTATTTATTTATTTATTTATTTATTTATTTATTTAAGATAATCAGAAAGACCTTTGAGTCAGAGACTCATTTACAAAGGTTCCACTTCATACATAGTGTGGTACAGGGGAAACAGAAACAGACAGGTTGTTGTGTATTACATTAGAGATTATAATGGTTCCAACGTTATACATAGTGCGGTACAAGGGTAACAGAAAACATACAGAAGCTGTGAGGTTACCTAATTTCATATTGTGATATACACTAGATACAAAGGTGAAACTATAGACAAGGACATCATGGAATATCGGGTTTAGCACAGCCCAAGGTAGGGAGAGGCTGTTTGTCAAGGCAGAGTTTCTGTGGGAAAGGGTCTGGAGCCTGATTTGAGTGGTCTAAGGGCAATCACATAGGCTGGAGGTCTGGAGGTGATTCCTTAGACTATATTTAAACAGGTCTAATCTTGTTTCACTGGATATTAGAGTGGGGAGTGCATTGGTCCTGGATGGGGCATTGTAACTGAAAGTTCTTTGGAATTTGGAGGTCTGGCAATGGGGTACCCTTAGTAATGGTTTGCTTGAGTTACGTGTGACTCTGACAGGGGGTTCAGGGTGGATGATTTTGTTTAGGGTAGTTGGGGTGAGGCCTAGGCTTATCTTTTTGGTCATTAAGCAGGTGTGGTACTTGATTCTGTTGTCTAAGTTCAGCCAATTTGTGGCGCTGTAGAGGGAGCAGGTGTGCGTTGAGCGATCACATCTGAGTATGAGTTGGCAGGCTTTGTTTAGTACATGACAAAGTCTATTTAGGGCAGAGATGGGAGCAGCACTGTAGATTAGAATGCCGTAGTCTAGCAGCAAGAGGACAGTGGAGTTAATGGTGAGACGTAGAGCCTCAGGGGTGAAGCAGTGTTTGTGCCGGTAAAGTACACCAAGTCTAGAGTTTAGGGCAGTGGATAGACATTGAATAAGTTGATTAAAGCTGAGGGCCAGGTCAAGTGTGATTCCTAGGTACTTGAAGGTGTCCACTTGTTCGAGGGGAGTTAGGTTTACAGTAAGAAATTGGGGGCAGAGGTTTGTCAGCGGGTTGCCACTAAAAGGCAGGCCAGGTTGTCTAAAGATCCCTCCAGGAAGATGCACAGGAAGGGGAGGGGTGGGGGGAGCAGAGGAATAGAAGGGGTGGGGTCTTGTGACATCACCAGGTAGGTGTTCCCTTGCAACATACACCATGACAAAAGTGTGTATTGTGGTGTTGTCAATGATGTGCTGAGATCTCAAACTTGAAAAATTCCCAGCAAAAGAGGCCGTCCTGCCTGAGTCCTGGCCTAATATACCCCTACAGGCCACTGGTCAGGATCCCCTTTGGGCCCCCCCATCCAATCCCTGGGGCTCTGGCATGCCCTTGTCATTTTACTCTTTACCTACCTGGTGATGTCACAAGACCCCACCCCTTCTATTCCTCTGCCCCACCCGTCCCCTCTTGTGCCTCTTTTCTGAGGGATCATTAGACAACCTGCTGCCTTTAGTGGCAAACCCCATTGTCAGCACTAAGAATATCTTGGAGACACAGTATATAACCACCGTGATTATTTCCATTTTTTTATCACTTTTCCAGAACTTCACTTTCTTAAAGAAGAGTTCAACTTTTTAGAGTAGAACAAGATTTAGAGATAACAAAAAAAAAAAAACCTTTTTATTAACACAGGTTTAGAGTTAAGCACTTCAAATAACAGAATCACTGGAGGGGGAGAAAAGGATTTTAAAGAATAGAGCCGATATACTTTTTCCTTATTAGAAAATGTGTTTGAAAAATCCTGGAAGTGGATTGGCTAAGGTCACCAACTAACCAGTCCGGTATCAGGCAACAGAGACCGGGAAATAAGGAGTCCCCATCTGTGCTGCCTGATTACGTTCCAAATCGGTGTGCAAATAGAATTTTTAGATTTAAATTGCGGCCATGTTGTTCTCTCACTTTGTGAGAGATCGCCCCCCTGTCTGGCATGTGGTACACAAACTAAATAATGTTTTTGTTTTTTTGCTTTATTGGAATCTTGTCTGTACAGTTTGACCACACTTCATTGGTCAGAATGTCAAAAAGAAACTGACTAAGCTATCACGCCTCTCCTTATGGTTGAGCCTCGGGTCCATTGGCATTCTGCCATCTTCCCT
Organism: Neoceratodus forsteri; assembly: GCA_016271365.2. Taxonomy (NCBI): domain Eukaryota; kingdom Metazoa; phylum Chordata; order Ceratodontiformes; family Ceratodontidae; genus Neoceratodus; species Neoceratodus forsteri. The sequence goes on along the minus strand of CM028136.1, from coordinate 125,413,746 downwards.
GTCCGTGCTGCTGCTGGTGAAAAAAACTAAGGTGATGCAAGCTAACATAAAACATACATTGTAGAAGAAACAGAAATCACCGTTCTCTTATTCGCTTAAAACTGACAGTGCTATTCGGCATCATCTCGTGCTCCCAGCCTTCATGCACCGCATGCACTACAGTGAGCAAACTCCTTTGCCAGCCATTCTGCCAGTGGCGCCACCACGCTCCTGTCCTGTCCTGTTTCCTGGTACATTCCCATCCCATTATTAGATGTATTTCCCCTACTGTCACATCTAGAGTTTTACCTGCCACAGGTCTGTCACGTTAATGGAGCAGCCAGTTTAAACTCTGTTTCACTCGTTCTTCATTGTGGACTGTTTCCTGCACAGATTTGCAGCTCTACAGCTCCCATGGCATATTAGGTTTAAATTCACGGTGGTGGCAAATCCCGTGCAATACAATCACACTCTCCATGCATGCCATTCCTTTGCGGTGCCACAGCTCTCCCACACTACAGTCATTATCTCTCACCTCTTTAGCGCTGACACAGTTCTCTGCTCTAACTGTTTCTCTCTCTCTTTGATTGAAGAAAAAAAAATGGACAGCTACTCTAGGGAGGTTATTATTATTTTTTTCACCATTGTCCCAAACTCTACACTTCTCACTTTTCAGAGCAGCACCTAGCAATCTCGATTTGGGGGTGGGGTTGCAGGCTCAAGGAAAAAGAGCTGGAAGAAAAGAAGAGAAAAGTGACTGCAGCATAGGGGCTACTTTACATCAAACTACATTTGTACTCTTTTTTGACCATTTATTTGTTTTATTTTTAAGCTTTGATTTAATCTTATTAGAAATGTTAGCTATAACCCATTTTCTAACTGCAATAATACCCTCCAGGGTGGGCACTTTTGTCATGCGATCGCGATTGGGGGGGGCTCTGAGGTAGGTGCTCATTATATTGTAATGCAGGCGGAGGAACTATTTTATTAAAAAATGTATTTGAAACTGTTTTTATTTACACTTTTATAAAACTTATTTTCCTTTAGTGCCCATTTTTTTGCCAATAATATTTTCCAGGGATGGTATTGTGCTATACGGACCTTCCTGGTATAGGCCCTCCGCCTGTGGCCAGGCCTCATTACGCCCTCAAGCGGTCCGGTATAGCACAATAACGCCCACCCTGTTGGGTATTATTGCTTACTTAGAAAATGGACAAAACAAGACATGTTTTAGATCATTGGGTTGATTAAGGCTACAACTGCACAGTTATAATTCTGCCCCATTCATCTTTTGTATGAAAAGAAACCTACTTTCATATAGCTCAAGTCTAAAGCAAATTATGAAACTGCTATTGTCAGGAAGCCACATTTCTAAAACATTCTGTTCCCTTGCATCATACACCATGACAAAAGTGTGCATTGTGGTGGTGTTCTGTGCTTCTAACCATCAAAAATGCATTCAAGCACCATTCTGACACATCCACAATATGGAACCAGAGAGCATAATCAAAAGAGTAACCTTGAGAAAACAGATTCCAAACATTGCAGGCGGTAGCAATACCTGTTGACTTACAGCGAGTAAGTAATTGCAAAACCAGTCTTAAAAGGGTTTTAACCTGTGCACAGGTATTACAGATCTAAAGATGAGGAACTATAGGATGAATGGAATATATTACTGTGAAAAACTACATCTAATGAAATGTTTTGACATCTAACAGCTACTGCAGCTCTAAGGCTGCTTTCCTCCGTTAAAAAAAAAAACATAAGAAATCTAAGGAACCAAAGAAACAGGTGAACTAAAACTATATTTGTTTTGTACTAGTTATTCTTGTGGAATTCAAGTCTCCTCAAGGAATCAAACTGCTGCTTTATCAAATTTACACCACCCCAAGCTGCTCTCATCAAATATAAATTAATCTGCACTGAAATAAAGAAGCCTTAAACAGTACCTTTATTAACAGCCATTGGAAGTCTACCTGTTTCCTATTGGGATTGTCAACCATTATGGAGATTTTCATTCTATTTCTCTGAGAATTGATCCATTGATATGGTACTGCTTTCTATGTGAGGTCACTACCATGACAAATGGTATTATTTTAATAAAATTTCATCTAAAGATTAGAACTTACAAAAAGCATTAAAAGAAGTTTATAGAAATATGTACAGTTTTTTCAAAGCATTCAAAATATGAGATAAGGAAATTGAAACTGTGGTATGGTTTTTGTACAATGGTGAATGTAAAAGTATTTATTTAATATAGGGACACTGTCAACCCCTTAGGCCTCAGATTTTCCCTAGTTTAAAAAATGGATTGTACGATTGCTGACATTTTTTACTGATTGCTGATGCAGTAGGTTGTTGGATTCTGATTCCTTTTTTTCTTTTTAAAAGTGAAAACAGACTGCCCACCATCCTGGTGTTAGCACACAAAGGATGTTTGTTTACATTCCTTGATCAGCTCTACTGCATGGTTCCTGGACTTGGGAACACCCACACAGTTTAGCCACTCATGCAGTGGGAGGTGAGGAGACTATTACATCATGAGTTGTTGAACTGTTGGGGAGAGTTTGTAATGTTCATAAACTATGCAGTAAGAGTAGTTCAAACACATGAAACAAAACAAGGCTGGGTATAATTACACCATTACCATGCATTTCAGGTCTACTAAGCAAGGAGGCAGATCAAACAACTAGCAACATCGATGAATTTTAGAGAAGGTAAACAGTCCTAAAATCTGGGTTTTTAACGAGAAATATTATGATTCAAAAATGGCTGATGGTGTCCCTTTGACTATGTGAATATGCCGGAACATGAGATATTAACATAGATACTGACTGCAGATAAGGGCCTTTGGCCCAGCTAGTCTGCACAATTGCACATGTAATTTAGCCTCTTCAAGCTTCTCTTGAACTGGGTTATCCCCATACCCCAACTGCTAGGATCCCTGATGCTTATCTCATGCATTCCTGAATCCTGTAATCATTTCAGCCCCACCACCACCTCTTCTGGCAGGGCTTCCCACTTGTCCACCACTCTTTCCATGAAGAAATAATTCTTCACATTACCTCTGAACCTCCCTCCCTCCAATTTCATCCCATGACCTTGAGTCCTGGAACATCTTTTCCTCTGAAAAATAGTGTTTTCCCGCACCTTGTTCTTCCTCATGAGGTACTTGTAAGTCTCTATCATATCCCCCCCTCTCCCTCCTCTCCTCCAAGGAGTACATATTCAAGTCCTTCAGCCTGTCCTTGTAGGACTTGTGGTGCAAATACTGCACCATCTTGATTGCCCTCCTCTGAACTGTCACCACCCTATCTATATCCTTACATAGGTAAGGCCTCCAGAACTGGACACTGTACTACAGGTATGACCTCACTAATGTTTTGTAAGGTGGAATTATGACCGCCCTTTTCCTGCTAGTGATACCCCTGCCTATGCATCTCAATATCCTATTTGCTTTACCCACTGCCTTTTTGCACTGACTCCAAACCATAAGGTCATCTGAAATGATAACCACTAGGTCTCTTTCCTGCTTGGAGCATTCTATATCCACCCCCGGGCTGATACAGTATGTTGTTCCATGGTTTTTGTGCCCAATGCATTCTTCTGCACTTTAACAGTGTGTATTTATTGCCATTTTGTAATACTGAAGAAGGATTCTTTTCTGAAATATGTATTGCACACTTTCTAATATAGGGAATGACAGGCAAACTATATGATTTGATACATTTTATTTGACCAAAATATGTCTCTGTATTTAAGGTTTCAGGTCCACACATTCCCCTTCTTTTGGTTATATAGGTAAAGAAATATATTTGTGATTTCTGTGCTCCTGTAAATTAACTTGTTATTTCACACTAGGTATGTGTCAACCCAACACATACCTCTCTTTCTTTAACCAGGAGAGAGACACACTAAGCTGAAAGCTTGTTTACAGGTGCGACTGGAGAGCACAAAGAAGGCAAGTGATTTGCTGAGGTCACACTGTATGCAAATGGGGCTGTGGGATTCAAACCCAAGTCTCCAGGTTTGCAGCTGGAGCCTTAAACCACTGCACTATACTGCCTCCTTCCTCTACCTAGGAAGATAACATACTATAGTAACATATTAATGTAAGGTCAGAAGGAACTCCAGGTGCATCTTGTCCAACCTTGCTTCATAAGCAGGTGTGAATAAACATGCTGTGCAAACATGTTGTAACTAACATAGCAAGCATTTGACAAAGCTGAATGTTTGCTTGCTGGCATTAGCATTGGTAGTGCAGGAATTAGAGATGCATAATAGGAATAGCAGCAAGTATTACATAATGCCAACCCCACCCCACCCTGCAGAGACTGACAGGCATTTGGGGATGTGCCTTTGGGTCATCAGCCATAACACTCATGCCATTCCAACTCATTCTACCCTGTGGACACTGACAGGTGTTGTGGTGTGCCTTGGGGTCTTTGGCCCTTAAGCTCATCTCATTCCATAAGGAAATAAGCTGATATGGGTGCAGTAGAGGAGAATGGGGTGAATGTTAGGGCTGAAGACCCCAAGGCACACCTCAATGCCTATCACTGGCTGCAGGGTGGTGGTGGAATGGCATGAGCATTATGGCCGACGACCCCAAGTCACACCCCAATGCCTGTCAGTCTATATATGGTGGGGCATTATGGTTGGAAACCCTAACTCCCAGGGCGTTTGTTGGTATTTTCACTCCAGATTTTCAACATGGGCTTTTTGGGACCCCACCTGATGTACAGTGGCCTATCATTTTGTTGCTCAAACACGAAAGGTGATTTTGCACAGTGACTGCACCATTTGACACCACAGGTTCGAAAACATCATTTTGGGCAGGATGTGAAAAATTACAGCTGTACTGTTCATGAGTAGGTGTGAAAAAATGTCAATGTTGAAAATCTGGGTGAAAATAATAAAAATTGGTGAAGTTATAAGCATGCGTAGAAACTGCACAATACGCCTGTAATGCAATCATTTTTTGAATTGTTTTACTAAATTTTCAACATGCACATTTGGGACCCCACCTCATGAACAGTGACACTGTTCTTTCATTAATCAATCCCAAAAGGTGATTCTGCACAGCAAATGTAAAATCACCTTTCAGGATGAAGTAACCAAATGACAGTGACAGTGTTCATGAGGTGGGGTCCCAAGAACCCCATGTTGAAAATCTGGGGCCTAAATTCCTAAAAATGGCTGAGATATCAACCATAGTTGACCCCGCCATTGACTCCCATTATTCAGCTTTCCGTCATTTCTTCAGTTTGCAGGTTGGAATTGAAGAGTGCAGACATGTCCAGGTCCATAGAAGATTGCTGCTCCCAACCTCAGATGTAAGTATGGGGAGGTGCAGGGAGGTGGGTCCACAGAGGAGGGTGGGGTGGGAAGTAGGGAATGGGAGGTGATGAAGGTCCATTTCTTTTTACAGGGAAAAAAGACTTTGGGAACAGTTTCCTTTATTTTACAGGTTGCCAAAAATATTTAGGTACACTGGGGTGGGCTCCCAGTGTGCCACAATAGTGTGTGTGTGTATGTGGGGGGCATAACAACATGGGGATTGGGCACCGATGTCGGCACTTGAAATATTCGGGTGGAGGGGGTCATCTGACACTAGGAATGGGCATCCCTGTGTCAGAAACATAAATAAAAAATTATTTTGGCACACTGGGGTGGGCCCCCAGTGTGTCACGTTAATGGGAGGAAGGGGGGATACATGCCAGCATGGGGATTGGGCACCCCGATGTCAGTTTTCCAGGGAGTGTGTGGAGGGTGGCAGGAGCTGCCAATGTGGAAACCCACACTGTGGCTCATTTATTTATTTATTGAAATGGTTCACCAGGAATGGTACACTGAACAAATAAGGTTCTCAGCAGCAGGAGCTGACAAGAACCATAACTCCGGCCATGCACATTACTATGCACTGTAATGTGCATTGCCGGAGTCTGGTCAGCTGCTGCCAACAGAGATAAGGTATATCTGTGTGCCTTTGTTGCGAAGGAGGGGGAAAGTCCTACTGCAATGAGGAAACTGTCCCTCATTGTGGCAGCAGATTTCTTTCAAGTGTGGTCCTCTCTCTCAAAGTGCTGTCATAGACAGCTCACTGATTCATTGGTGCCTGAGGGACGAGCCCCATAGAGTGTCAACTGTATTGGGCAGAAACTGACACACCTCTAAAATGTTGTTCTGTCCCAAGATGTTTCTTTATGCATGCGTGGTGTGCATGCACGCAATCAAACATAATAAAAGGTTCTCAACCCAATACTGCTCAGGGTATTCAAGGATTCCCTATGTGCAAACATTTGTCTAGCTTACCTTGAAGAACACTGTGGGTTCAGTTCTCCAAGGTTGATACATGGCTTGCACAAGCCCTGCATCAGACCCTGCTCTGAATCAGTTACATTAGCGCACCTTTCATCCGGTTCTAAAAGGTAGCACACATCTACAACACTTTACATTTTTTACAGCGGCTTGTACCAAATATATGGTACAAACCCAGTAAAAAGGTCACAAAGTTAGAAAAGAAAAGCTGGTCTTACTTGGAGCAAGCAGTGTACGTGATTGAGAATCCCAATTGCAGACCTGGGAATGCCACATGCCCCATTTGCCGTGTGTTTGGTACACAGGGGGCTTGTGGAATTCTGTCTTCTGAGAATTGGGCCCTGTGTTTTTTGGGCCTTTGAAGGACTGTACTGTCTTCATGTCAACTGTCTCTACTCAAAGGCTGTTCCAATGGTTCATCACCCTCTGGGAGAAGACCTTCTTCCTAACATTACTCCTGAATTTTGTCTAAATGGATGTTACTGAATGTAAAGAAAACTAAATCCATGATTTTTTCTGGTCTGAGGAAGAAAAAATTAGTTCAAATTGTGGACTTGAATGGGGAGAAAGTAGAACAAGTAGAACGTTTTAAGTATCTAGGAATAATCCTTGATTCTAAATTGACATTTGAACATCATATTAATAATACTATTAAAACTATACACCAAAGATTAGGAACTCTTTATCGAGCAAAGGCCTTTTGACTCCTGAATCAAAGAATGTACTCGGACACAGTTTCCTACTTAATGTATTGGACTATGGTCCAACCATTTATACAGCAACCAGCAAAAAGGCTCTGAGTTGAAGGTGACCTATAATAGTGTCCTTAGGTTCATAATAAATCTCACTATTACAAACACATTATTGTGAGTTGCTTAAGAAATCTGAGTGTCTGTCTTTTGAAAATAGAATAAAAGTTAGAATGGGTATTCTAGTGCATAAAGTTATTAATAATCTTGCTTCCTAGTTCAGTTCAGTCCCTACTGTTACACATTATTAATGAACAAGGCACAAGATCTTAGAGTAAATTTTTATTCCAACCACCTTTCTCTAAAAAATCTTTTGGACAGAAATCATTACAATATAGAGCCCCCATTTTCTACAACACTATTCCCGATAATATAATCAAAAGTGGCACTGTAACATCCTTTAAAAATAGATCAAAATCATGGTTGGCAACTGAAAATGATTGTTCCTGTGAACCAATTTCATAAATGTCCTGTTCTTTTGTTTTTATTATGTATTTATGTACATTGTGTGTTTATTATGTACCATGTATGAATTTTAATGTTTTTTGTAATACTTGTAGCTTGTGAAAATGGGCAGTAATATTCATCTTGCTTACAAGTATAAACAAGCATTTGTCAATGCGAATGTTGATTCGTTGGTCTGTTGAGCTCGCTCACTGCCCCTGTGTCACTTGATCGTTCTATTTCCCCTGATGTTGCAGGCTGCTTTTTTGTACTGGGTTCCTGCCTGCATTGGCACATTTTTCTGCCTATAAACAAATCTGCAGCTGTCCCGACAGAGCTCTGTTGTGTTGGGTCCCTCCCCTTCTCTCACACGCTCATTCTGTTTCTGCTGGTGCTGCAGGCTGCCCTTTTGTACTTGGCTTCTGCCTGCATTGGCATATTTTTCTGCCCACAAAGAAATTCACAGCTGTCCCAACAGAGCTCTGTTGAGGGTGCTCACTCCGCCTGTCTCGCTCACTCATTCTGTTTCTCCTGGCACTGCAGGCTGCCATTTTGTAGTGAGCTCCTGCCTCTGTTGGCGCCTTTTTCTGCCCACAAAGAAATCTGCAGCAGTTCCAACAGAGCTCTGTTGAGCTCACTCACTCCCCTCTCACTCACTCATTCCGTTTCTGTCGGCACTGCAGGCTGCTCTTTGTACTGGGCTCCTGCCTGCATTGCCGCCTTCTTCTGGCCACAAAGAAATCTGCAGCAGTCACGATAGAGCTCTGTTGAGCTCGCTCACTCACTCCCCCTCTCTCACTCATTCATTCTGTTTCTCCCGCCGCTGCAGGCTGCCCTTTTGTACTGGGTCCCTGCATGCATTGCTGCCTTTTTCTGCCCACAAAGAAATCTGCAGCAAGCCCAACAGAGCTCCGTTGAGCTCACTCACTCCCCCTCCCTCACTCGCTTGTCTCCCACTGCTGCAGGCTGCCCTTTTGTACTGTGCTCCTGCCTGCATTGCCGCCATTTCCTGCCCACAAAGAAATCTGCAGCAGTCATGATAGACCTCCATTGAGCTCACTCACTCCCCTTCTCTCACTCACTTGTTCTGTTTCTTCCGGCGCTGCAGGCTGCCCTTTTGTACTGGGCTCCTGCCTGTGTTTGCACCTTTTCTTGCCCACAAAGAAATCTGCAGCTGTCCTGACAGAGCTCCGTTGAGGTCACTGCCTCCCTCTGTCGCTCTCGCTCATTCTGTTTCTCCTGGTGCTGCAGGCTGCCCTTTGGTACTGGGCTCCTGCCTCTGTTGGCATCTTTTTCTGCCCACAGAGAAATCTGCAGCAGTCCCGACAGAGCTCCGTTGGCCTCAATTACTCCCCTGTCTCATCTCGCTCATTCCATTTCTGCCGGGCTGCAGGCTGCCCTTCTGTACTGGGCTCCTGCCCATTGCCACCCTTTTCAGCCCACAAAGAAACCGCAGTAGTCACGATAGAGCTCCATTGAGATCGTTACTACCCCCAGTCGCTTGTTCTGTTTCTTCCACCGCTGCAGGCTGCCTTTTGTACTGGGCCCCTGTGTGCATTGCTGCCTTTTCCTGCCCATAAAGAAATCTGCAGCAGTCCCAGCAGAGCTCCATTGAGCTCACACACTCCCCCTCCCTCACGCGCTCATTCTGTGTCTCCTGGCGCTGCAGGCTCCCCTTTTGTACTTGGCTTCTACCTGTGTTGGTGCCTTTTCCTGCCCACAAAGAAATCCACAGCAGTCCCGACAGAGATCAGTTGAGCTCAGTCACTCCCCCCTCAGTAGCTCGATCCTAATCTGTCTCAAACATTGATTTCCAACAGCAACTGCGGTATTCTATGCCGTAAGCGTGGAAGCACATTTCGGCCAGAATGTGAAAAATTACATCTGTACTGTTCATAAGGAGGTGTGAACAAATGCCAGTGTTGAAAATCTGGCATGAAAATATTACTAATTTATGAACTTACAAGGGTGGGTGGGTGGAACTGCACAACAAACGCTGGTAATACAGTCATTTTATGGAGTTTCACCACAAAATTTTCAACATAGGCATTTTAGGACCTCTGCTCATGAACAGGGACAGGGTGATTTTCTTAATGTGTCCCAAACACTGATTTCCCACAGCTACCGCACTACTGTGTGTCGGAAGAGCGAAAACACATTTCATGCCAGGATGTGAAAAATGACAGCTGCACTGTTCATAAGCAGGTGTGGAAAAATGGCAATGTTGAAAATTTGGGTCGTGCCTGAAAATAGTAATGGCTATGGCTAGTGCACCTACCCGGTAAACAAAAACTAAATAAATAAATGGGGTGAGGGGGGTGTGGAGAGGCAGGGTGCACACTGGGTGGATGCGGGTTGTGGGAGGGGGGCAGGGAGACTGTTGAGGGACCATTTCCTTTTTCCATGAGAAAAAAAAGACATTGAGGGACCATTTTTTTTTTACAGGGGCATGTGGCATGCTGGGGTGGTCTCTCAGCATGCCAATGGAGTCTTTTTGGGGGGGCAGCTGTAGCTGATGGGAGGATTTGGCATCCCTGTTGGCACACAACACAAAGGGGGTTACATAATGCCGATGGGGAGTGGGCTCCCCCATCAGCAACATCAACCTGGGGTACTGAAGCTGATGGGGATTGGGGCCCCATCAGCAAACAGAGCAGTGAGGGGGGGCACATGCTGCCAAGGATTGGGAACCCCTCAGCAGGAGGGGGCTTAATATTGTTTGTGAATATGGCAGCAAGCCACCACCGTATTCACAAACAGTATCATTGTGTAACAAGGTTCTGCCCAGCAATGACAGGTCACTTCCTTATTGCAGGGAATGGCTTACGCTGCAATGACGACGTGGCCCCTGATTGCAGCGGTGGAAATCTTACAAGGTTGTGGCATGCTGGCTGAATTAGTGTCAGCAGCAGCGTGCCACAGCATTGGGGAAAGTGGACCAAGCTTTTAAAGGCTATGGGGGCATTGGCCACAACAGTGCCATGCCTCCACAACCTGCTTCTGGAAAGTTGCTGCAAAATGTTTCTTGCGCATGCGTGCAATCAACATAAAAATGAAAATGAAAAAAATGAAAATTAATTTACCACATCTGTGGGTGTATCCTCGTGTCCAGCTGGAGGACACTAGATCAATCATTTTTTTTCTGTTTGCTCTTGTCTATATCAATCAATATGCAGAATCTTGAGATAATGTCTCCTCTTAGCCATGCTTTCTCCAATGTGAACATGATAAGGGCCACCAGCCTCTCGTCATGACTTTTGTCTTCCATACCCTGATCAGTTGGTGGCCCTGCATTAAATGCCATCAACTGTGTTCAATGTCCTTTATGCACTGAGGAGCCCAGAACTGAATGCAGGACTCCAGGTGGGGACTGCACAGAGACTTGTAAAGTTGCAGGATGTCCTCTTGGCCCTACTGTCAGCTCCTTGTGATGCACCCCATTGTTATACCAGCCCTCTTGACAATTGTCGCTCACTGCTTGTCTTGCTTCATTGCCTTACCTGTCATCACCTCTCAGTCCCTTTTTCTTCCAGTGCAGCAAGGGAGCCCCACACTGTATGTATCAAAACAGTTGTAATGTCTTTTATGAAATGCTTATGTATAATCAGCATTAGAGATGCAGTAAAGTTAAACTTTTACCAGCAAAGATCCCTTAGTGAGAAAATTCACCTTTATGAAGCTTCATGAAGTTTCTAATGCCCTTAGCAACTTTAGCTGTGCTGAAAATCCCAACGTTTTCACTCACGAGTGCAACATTTGCTCAGGAAATGCAGAAAGTGTTTGTAAATTCTGCATTTCATAGTTAAACTTTGCAGTTCATGGTGAATTCCACACTTCACGAAGTGCAGATGTCAGGAATTCACACTTTGTCAAGTGTGCAAATTTTGTGAATTAATTTGCAAAGTGAATTTTGGCAATCTTGTACATATCTAGTCAGCATACAGCTCTCCTATTCAGGTTTTTTTCTTTCATTAGTAGTTTTTGCATTTTTTCCCTTTGTTCACCCAACCCAGGACCCCAGCAGACATGAGTGAGGATGCGCACATACATGGGTATCAGCATGGCCCTCTCCACACTACCCCTGGCAAATGCTGCCCCTCTCACCTATGCTTCCCATCAGACCTCCACCCAACAGGAGAGAACTACGGGGGCAGACAACCACCCTGGGAAGAGAAAGCTGCCTTTGATGGCTCAGTCCCACTCGATCCTCCCTCCTCCCTCCCTCAACCCATCTGCTGGCTCAATGATGACCCAAGGTCATTCCCAAATCTGAGTCACTGGTGCAGCGAGAGATGAGGCATCCAGCACTCAGCCCTTAGTGCCACTGGGCCTGCCCTGCTGTGGAGGGTTTTAAATCCCACGTGTATTTAAGTACTTACATTTTGATACTATACGCTTCTCCTTTTTCACATTCATGCAAGGTTGCAGAAGGATATACAGCAGCATGTTCTAGAATGCATCTGCAGCCACCATAATACACAGATCAGGCAAACTAACCACTGATGAAGCTCTTGTGTAGTCTAAAGCACTAAGAAAGAAAATTATTCACTTCACTCCAGAGACACAATTATAAACAGCAGCCATGATCATTTCACGTTGATGTAGTTTATTACTGAGCCAACTTGCTCTACAATTAAAAGTTGGTCAATTACACAGGCACGAAAACCCCAGTGCTTCGCCTTCTCCTTAAGGCTTCATGAGGGGTTTGAGAAGGGCTCGACTGTGCTACCTACACCTTACACCCACATCACACTTGCACCAATGGAACCTGAAAGCTCCATTCTTCAGAAGATCGTAGGAAGAGAAGTTGCAGCAATAAGCAGCCATAGTGTGGGGAAGCCCCACCTCCTATACAGCAAATAGACAACTGGAAGCAGCCCACTTTTGTTCTGATTCAGACTGCTAAGTCTTGGGGGATTTAAAGAGATGGTCCCCGCATCCTTAGAAACAGGAAGCCAGGCTCCAAACACTGATGTGCCACTGATTCAATTGAGTCCAGGAAACCATGAAATAAATGCACCAGCCACCAGTGACAGTATAATTCCTTGTTTAATTTAGAGCCAAATAACACCATTAAATCGAAAAAACAAGTAAGGTGCCATGTAGTGTTACCCTCTCATTCAGGCCTGACCAGTTTTGCACATGCGTGCTTTCTCAGGGATAGCCCACACCTCAAGTGCATACTTTATTATAATAAAAAATCTCTTAAAGTGACAGTGCACTAAATCAATGTGATTACATAAAAACGACAAGAGGCAAAGGACTAAATCAATTAATGTACCAAAGATGTTTTAAACCTTCAGTAATTCATTACAATTAAATGGATATTTAATAATTTGCTAATTCTGTAGTGTATTAATGGCAGCTAAACTACACAGGGATAGGTGAGAACCATGGCAACAAGATCCCTGAAAAATAAATAAAACCAAAGAATATAAAACAATTAAATTAGAGATCAAGTATGTTATCATGATGTAAACAACCACAAGGTGGGATTGTAGCTTTTCCAAACAAATTTCATGGTGCATTCTACATGAAAATTAGTAAAAATATTAATAATAATGGTAGTAGTACTAGCTTCCTCACATATGTATTGAATGTGTCAGTATTTAGAAACTAGTTTCTATGACCTTTTTTATTTCTTTTTAGGTATGGTATAATATCAAAATGGTCATTTAAGCCTGGGGAAAAAAAAACCCTAGTGGGAAAATCCAATAGGCTTTGCTCCAGATAACTTGTTTTCCAAACTATTTTTTGATTTATTGCTGTTATTTGGCTCTAAATTAAACAAGGAATTATTCTGTCTATGGTGGATGGTGCCCTTATTTCATGGTCCCCCCCATCCTTCCCACTACAGTTGTTTAGTTCACTTGCCATCACCATCACCGTCTACAAGGGGTCAGGAAGGGCACTGTCATGCTATTATTTCCTCCACCCACATTGGACCTGCACTAATGGACCCTGAGAGTTCCACTTGCAAGAAGCTTTTTGGAAGAGAAGCTGCACCAATCAGCATAGAATGTGGGGAAGCCACACCTCCTGTCCTGCAAACAGGCAGTCGGGAGCAGACCACTTTTGTTCTGATTCTGACTGTTAAGCCATGGGGGATTTAAAAAGATGATCCCCTCCAGGCTTCCCAGGATAGCTGCTTAATTCACTTGCCATTACTGCCACTGCCTCTTGGGGTTGGGAAGGGCTCAGCTGCTCTACCTACACCTTCCACCCACATCAGACCTGCACCAGTGGACCCTGACAGCTCCATTCTTGTTAAGCTCATAGGAAGGGAAGTCACAGAATTCAGCAGCCAGGGTGTTGGGAAGTCTCACCTCCTCCCCAGCAAACAGCCAATTGGTAGCAGCCAGCTTTTGTTTTCAAACTGTGATCTTCCCCATTATCATACCGACCTCCTGAGTGGCCCTCCACACCAAGGACTGAATGCAAAGAATGTCAGAGGAGTGTGTCAGGGGAAAGTTAGCCAGAAGAGGCAGCCAGCAGCCAGGAACTCTGTCCATCTCATTACAGGTAAAACTGCATATGAACTGCTTTGTTTGTGAGAGTATTGTTCGTGGGCGCACACTACTACTAAGTTCTAGCTATAATCTATTATGGTGTGTACCACAGGTTAATGGAGTAGTCTGTGTCAGCTAGAGCTGATAGTTAGTGCTTATGCAAGTTTAATTTCATATGCATTCTGTACTATAGCTAGTGTGGCTTTAATTTGCAGTTTTTTTCCTTGGGTGATATGATTAAATCTTACAGTTTACACACAATGTGGTTGAGCACTACGAGGTCATTTTTTGCCACTGTTTTATATGCAGGAGCTAAGCCTTACAGCTACACCATATCTGGTTGAGCATTACAATGTAGGATTCATTCATGTTTTCTGTGCAATAGTTGAGTCTTACAGCTACACCCTAACTAGGTGGGCACTATAAGTTAAAATTGCCATCTGTTTACTATAGGCCTGTATGGGGATGAGGTTCAGAGGGGAGGTAGTCAGTTGTGGAGGCAGTGGGGATATGCTCTGAAGGAGGGGACACTGCCTCATCTGCAGATCCTTGGCAGAGCTCTAGGTTCAGCTGGTGGTAGCAAGGGCACCAACAGTTCCAGAGAGGTGGAGAGCGGTGTGGAGAGGGATGGAGGCATGGGTAACCATAAGAAGGTTATCCAGTCTTTCACCATCCAGACAGTGAATCCCTTTGCACCCTTGATGGAGGTTCAGGTACCTGGCTGTGATGGAGGGGGGAACTCCAAATCAGTCAGTGTGGATGGGGAGGACAACATGATGACACCAAAGGGAGCAAGTCTATCAAGAGAGTCCCAGTGGTCAGGGACTCAATGATTGGGGAGGTAGAGAGAGTGGTGGAGGGGGATTGTAGGGAAGGGGTATGGTTCCATGCCTGCCTGGGGCATCTGGGATGTAGAGAGGATAGGAAGGATGGTGGAATGGGAGCAGGGGGCTGGGGGTGTTGGTACAGCTGGATATGAATTAGCTGGATAACCAGTCAGTAGAGCTGGTAAAGTGGAACTTCCATAGACTGGGGGACACATTGTTGGAACACTCAGCCTCCCTGGCCCTATCTGGAGTCCTCGTGTGTGGGGCAGGGAGGGGAAGCAAGGTAGGGTGAAGAGTAATGTAACAGATGAGTTCAATGGATGGCTTAATGGGTGGTCTCTGGAGAAGGGGCACCACTTTCTGGGGGCTGGGAGAATGCCTGGGAGGAGACTCTTCAACAGTGACAGACTACACCTGACAGAGGACCAGCTCCCTTAAGAAGAAGTCTGACATTTATATCAGATGTTTGGGTGTCTTGTAGTAGCACAGTGGGTACAAAGAGAGCCTTGGTCTAATTGGACAAGATGAAGGGACATTAGAGAGGGAATGCAAAGGGTGCAAGCACCAAGAAAAAAAAGGGGATGAGATGACAATGAAAGTACAAAGGTAGCAGCAAAGTAGCTCAGGGGTCACATGGAAGGGGCTATGCCTTAACTCCAGAAGCCTAGGTAACAAAATCAGTGAGATCCAGGTGCTGATGGCAGATGGAGAGGTGGACCTTGTGGCCATCACAGAAACATGGACTTCAGCAACTAATGACTCAGAACTGACAGTCCCAGGATGCTCAGTGTTCAGGAGGGACAGAGGAACATGTCAAGGTGCAGGAGTAGCCCTTTTTGTCAATGATTGCATTGAGGTGGTGGAAGATTTTATTTAATTTTATTTAATTGTATTTATTTATTAAATTCTTGGAAAATGTACCATTGCGCCAGGGGCTCTTTTACAAAGGTTCCACATCAGATCAAAGGCAAAGCAGTTTACATTTGACAATGACAAAACAGTTTACAATTTACAGTTACACATCAGGTCAAGTTCAAATCAGATTATACAGCAGTTAAACATTACAAAATGGGGTGCTGGTACTGAAGCGAGGCTGAGAAACAGACTAAAGAGCAATTTTAGGGTTACAGTAGTCAAGGGATGGCTATGTCAAGTAATGGGTGGGTGAAAAATGGGGTGGAGGAGATGGCGGGGTAGGTCAGACAGGAAAAGATGATAAAGGAAAAGGGGACAGGGAGGAAGGAAGGAGGGAAAACAGGGGCAGATTGATGTGAGGGTCAGGGATTGAGGTGAAACATTGAGGGGTGGGAAAGGAATATCAGGGAGTAAGAGGGGGAATAGAGTGGAGAAGAGGTATTTAAGTGCAGATAGGGTGGTGAGTTTAGATAGATGCATCAATGGTAGTAATGTGGAGACTGAATCACTGAGAGTGCAACTCACGGCAGCCTCAGGCCAGATACTGTGCTTGGGGCAATCTGCAGACCTCTGACACAAGGGTAGGAAAGGACAGAGCTGAGTGAATAACTTGAAAGAGGGGTAGTAAAGGGGAAGTAGTGGTGGTGGTGGTGGGTGATCTTAACTTGTTGGACATCGATTGGAATGTTCCAGTTGCTAGGAGTATTAGAAGTCAGGCCTTGTTGGATGCCTTCCAAGGCTGTCTACTAGTACAGCTGGTTAAGGAACCTTCCAGGTCAACTACAATTCTCAATGTGGTGCTCAACAACTCAGAGGTAGAAGGACCTGTAGGAGTAGGGGAGCCACGAGGGAGCAGTGACCATCATTTCCTTTGCTTCTAACTGGCCCCTGAGTCCAGTAAACCACAACCAAGAGCTGAATTCCTTGATTTTGGAAGGGCAAACTTCAATAGGCTAAGGGAGCTGGTTGGGGATAAATCAGAAGAAGTGGATAACATGAGGGGTGAAAGAGAGATGAAGGCAGTTAAGAGGGCAATTCTCAAGGATTTCAAATGGCTCTCCAATGCTGGTTTGACAACTATGTTGTCTACCGACATCACAGCGATGGATTTATATTGACCGCAAATCACAGTTGACATAAATCCAGCAGGAGACCCTGGTTGTTTTTCCATCAGGGGGTTTCACTCCCAAACCCCCCATGTGGGGGGGCTCTGCCCCTGCATCCCCCAAACTTAAAAATGATCAACTCTGATTCAGAGTAGGTTCAGAGACGGGATGCAGGATGGGGGGACAGAGTGTCAGGGTCTTGGGCAGACCATTACAGCGAACTGTGGATGTTGGCATCGATGTGCTCACTGTAATGGTGTTGCTGTACAGGGGGCATAGTCTTTCAAACTATGCTTGAGAATGGTAACTGAAAAGAACAGACTCAAAAGACAATTATGGTTCTGCCAACAGTAACGGCCAAGAAAAAGGCCAACCCCAGGTGTAAAGAAAAGCAGGGGAAGAAAGAATGGGGAAAATATTTAGTGAAAAATAGGTAGGCAAAAGCAGACACATAACTACATATTGCAGAGGGGTCAGGAGCAGAGAAGAACAGTCCTTCTGATATATTAGGGAAAAGGAAGAAGAGAGGGAATCATAAGGCTAGCAGGAGGTGGGGTGATAGAGGAGGATGGGCAAAAGGCTGCAGTCCTTAATGATTGCTTTTGCTCAATTTTCACTTGGGAGGATGGTGGGCCACTGACAAAGAATGGCATCAGTGATCAATGTGGCCACTAAGGGGGATTCTCTAGATAAGGTAGCTAATGTTTGCAAGTGAAAGGACCCTGATAGGGCTGGCAACCCTTAAGATAAATAAGGCCCTGGGACAAGATGAATTGTATATGAAGATACTCAGGGAATAGGCAGCAGAACTGGCTGAACTCCTGGTAGATCTATTGAAGAGCTCACTAAAGACAGGGGTCAAACTGTAGGATTGGAGGTGGCAGACACTGTAGTTCCACTCCATAAGAAAGAAGGACAAGGAACAAGTAGAGAAGTACAGACCTGTCAGTCTTACCTCTATTGTAGGTAAGCTGAGGAAGTCACTGGTCAAAGAGGACCTCATGAACTACTTGGAGAGCAATGGGCTCCATGACAGTAAACAGCATGGATTCATGGCAGGGAGGTCTTGTCAGACTAACCAGATGGCTTTTTGACTGGTTCATAAGGAATTTTATAGGTACCATGCTGTGGATTTGATCTACTTTGACTTCAGCAAGGCTTTTGACTCTTTACCTCATAGACACTTGCTGAAGAAGATGGAGGATCTGGGTGCAGCTATTGTCATAGCAAGCTGTCGGTAATTGACTAAAAGGGTGGTAGCAGAAGGTTGTGGCCAATGGGGTTGAAACTGAAGAAGGAAATTACAGGGATCTGTTCTGGATCCTGGCCTCTTCAATATGTTCATCAGCGGCATGGGTGAGGGAATCTGGGGCAGGTTGTGTCTCTTCCCAGATGACACTAAGCTGTATGGTAGAATGGATCACAATAAGGGAATTTAGGAAATGCAGAGAGACTTGCAAAAGCTATAGGGGTGGTCTATGGTCTAGCAGTTGAAATTCAACACCAAAAATTGCAAGGTAATGCACCTAGAAAACAAGAATCCCAGGACAGAGTGTTGGATGGGTGGAGTGAGACTTAGCACTATGGCTGAGGATTGAGACCTTGGAGTTATCATCAGTAAATCCCTCAAGCAATTGGTCAGTGCAGTAATGCAGATAGTAAAGCAAGTAGTATGCTGGGATGTATTGGGAGGTGTATTGCTAGCAGAAAGGAAGAGGTAATACTTCCTCTATAGAGATCCTTAGTGAGGCCACTCCTGGAGTACTGCACCCAGTTATGGTCTCTTGACCTCAGGAAAGGTAAGGAGAGGCTAGAGATGGTGCAGGGTAATAAAAATGATTCAGGGTCAACAGGGCAGGTGCCATGAGAAGCATCTCAAGGGACTAAACATGCACCTCAAGGGACTAAACATGTACTCGGTGGAGACCAGAGAAGAGAGGGGAGGTATTATAGAGACCTTCAAGTTACTAAAAGGAACTGAGAAGGTGAGCAGCAGGGAACCATTAGACTTAAATACTAGCGTGCAGTTACATGGAAATGGGCAGAAACTAATAAGAGGGAGGATCAAGAGGGACAGGAGGAAGTAATATTTTACAAAAAGGGTGATGGGCCATGCAACTGTCTATTGGCTGTGGGAGTGAAACCTGTTGGTGGTTTCAAGCATGGTTGTGACAGAATAGAGGGTATTGTGGTTGCTTGAGGCAGTAGAATCAAGGAGAATAATGGGGAGAGATGGGGAGGGCTAGGACTTTGAAGGGACAGTAGGTCCCAGAGCTAAATTAGAAACTTGGACTGACTAGATGGACCATTGGTATTTTTCTACCACCATTTCTCTATGTTTCTATCAAGGCCCCTGTGATTCTACGGTCCCAAGGCCACCACATTTTCTGAAGAACTTACATCATGCTGTAGAAACATAATTTTTTGCAGAACTTACATCATGCCACAGAAACAAAGAAACATGGAAACATAAAAATTGCAAAGAACTGCTTGGTCCACTCAGTCTGCCCAAATGTCCCCTTCCTAACCTGTCTCTGCAGATCCTAACTGGTCTCTGGTGACTCTTCCTCCATCCTGCCTGTTTTCTAATATACTCCTTTGTTTATCCCATGCATGTTTGAAGCCCCCAGCTGTTTTTGCCTCCACTACTTCCACTAATAGTTTGTCTATGAATCTTTCAGTAGAGAAGCATTTCAGTACATTTCTCCTAAACTTTGTCCCTACAGCTTCATTGCATGCACCCTGGTTCTGGTGCTGTTACTTATTTGAAAGAGACAGCATGCTATGCCTTGTTCACCCTGTGAGGTACTTGTAGAACTCTAGCATGTCAAGTCTTGTTCTCCTCTTTACACGGGTATACATGTTGAGTTCCTCAGTTTCTTCTCAAAAGGGTTCTTGTACATCCCCAGTACCATTTTAGTTGCTCTTCTCTGAACTGCCTTCACCCTGTCTATGTCTATTTAGAGATGTGGCCTCTAGAACTTTACACTGCACTCCAGGTGTACTGTAGTCTGTGGAGGGGTTGTGGGATAACAGATGGACCAGGCACAGAACTTCAGGTTCAACACACAGTCTCTGTGTGAAGTTTATTTAAAACACAGGAAACAACCTTAAACAATGGCATATCCTTTCTTTGATACTTCAGTTTGCAGCAACAGACTATGCATGTCCTTCCTCCGAACTTAGTCAGCACCTACTGACCCACTGATCTACTGATCTATCTCTGCTGTGGAAATGAACTATCCCAAATGCTGTTTTTTTTGTGTTTGGGTGATGGGGAGACCAAAATAAATACACCAAAAAGCAAGCTAAAGACAAAGAAGCACTGAAGCAAGGATTACCCCAAAAGGCACTGGCAAAAAACTCAAGTTTCAAAGAAACACATCACACATATCCCATAATGCAAAGCGTTATGGGATGATATGCAAATCACCATGACATTTTAGGCTGCTTCAGCTTAAAGCAGGAATGCATGGTGCCAAAGGGCCTCTCAGAAAATCTGTAATTTACATGCATTTAAAATAACACAACAGGGTTTTTCTGATATCTCTACCCTAGTAACTTAATTTTTATAATACAGTCTCCTATAAACTTGTTACCTTTATCAAAAACACCTAGTGCCCTGGTATTTTCAACATTTACAGGTTTCATACACATAAAGCATATACATCAAGGTATTTTATGACGTAGTGTAATTTCATACTAAATCCAGCAACAAGGAACACAGCCTGTTTTACATCAGTCCAGAGGTCAAAACAATAACCTTCCTGTACGAAGACCTGAGAGGGAAAAAGTAAATTAAAGAGGACACTGTAGCATAGTCAAGAAAGGGCAGAGGAGCACCCATAGGTGGCCAGCCTTATGGACTAGAACTGGTAAAGGATGTATTAGGCTAAGAAATAGAAGAACTGTTGCAACAGATTTAAGGAAAGGTTGGTCCTCAACAGTGGCAGGATCTCCCTGTCACATAGTCTCACCACTGAGAGATACAGTGGCAACACCACCTGTCTCCTCCTGTGGCACATATTCCACCCTATGCACTCAAGCATCTCAGTAACCATACCCACTGCTTTGTCACACTGCTCTTCCACTGTGAGATCATCAGATATGATAAACCCAAGGCTTCTTTCTTGCTTAGCTTCTGTCAGTACCTCCTCCCCATCCTATACTGAGCTCCAGAGTACCTGTGCCATAGGGCATGATTTTGCTGTTTTTGGCATTAAACCTTAACTGCCATGCTCTTGACCTTTCCTTGAGTTTCCCAAGATCATTGTACATTATCTTCACCCCCTAGTGAGTGTCTACCCTGTTCAGATTTTGGTGTCATCTGTAAAAATGCATATTTTCCCTTTCAGTTCTTTTGCAATGTCACTTATGAAGACCTTGAAGAAGACCAGCCCCAGTACTGAGCCCTGCAGCACCCTACTGGTCACTCTCCTATGATTAGAGATAGCACCATTAAACACTACCTTCTGTCTCCTATCCGTTAACCAGATTCAAACCAAGATCAGTACATTGGCTCCTCCTAGGCTGATCAGTTTTTTTATCAGCTTCCTCTACTGCACAATGTGGAAGGCCTTGCTAAAGTCTAGATAGACAATACCCTCTGCCTTCTCCTGATCTAGTTTTCTGGTCAGAAAGTCAAAGAAATCTGTCAGATTCATTTGGCAATGAAATCTCTCCATGAATCCTTGATGCCTGTAGTCTTGCAGCCCATTGGATTCAAGTTACTCTACCAGTCATTTTTTTAGTAAGGTTTTCATTAATTTCCAACCAATGAAGTAAGACTGACCAGCTTAGAACTGCAGCCTCCTCCCTGCTGCTGCTCCTATGTAGAGGGACTGTGTCAGCTGTTATCCAGTCTAGAACCATGCCTCTTTCCAGTGAGCAGTTGAACAAGGCTGTCAGTGGTGCAGCTAACACCTCCCTGAGTTCTTTCAGCACCCTTGGGTGTATCCTGTCTGGTCCAATAGCCTTATCCACCTTCAGCATTGCAGGTCCCTTCAGGAATCTTTCCTCTATAAATATACATGTGTCCACCTCTCCCATTCCTTCTATTCGTTGGTGGTCCATCCCCATCTCTAGCCATTGTGAAGACTGAATCCAGTATGGCACTATGGATATGATATATTACTCCCCCTACCTTTTCAATAAGTTAAATCCAATACTGTCACCATTATGCAGTAGATATATGGAGGAATTTGGCAAAAGCATACACGTAATGGTCAACTGTAAAGTTTTGGACAATTTTTGGTCATGGATTTTCATAATAATTTATTAATTACTAGAAAAGACTCTATTAAATTAGCTTGAATTAGGTACTTTGGGAACATTTTATTTCTAGAATTTACCAACTGGTCCCAACAAATTGTTAGATAAAGCATTATTGAATTCAAAGAGACACATTACCAGAGACTCAAGAGAGCAATAAAGACTGCCACGGATCAATGTGCCAGATAGGTCAGCAAAGCAAATAGAAAAAAGAAATCCTCTATGGTTTTCCAAGGAAGTGGCTACCACAGTCAAAGAAAAAAGAAGGCGTACTGCATATATCGGGGAAACCAAAACTGAAAGACTGGGAGTCATACAAGGAAAAAATGAGTCTAACAAACAAATTAGAAAAGTAAAAGCACAGACAGAGGAAAAGATAGCAAAAGGACAAAGAGAGGAGACAAATCATTTTTTAAATACATTAGTGAATGTAGGAAGGCAAAAGGGGAGATAGTAAAGATTACTACTGAAGAAGTGAAATGCATTAAACATGATCTAGAGCCAGCCCACTGAGCAGTGGTTGGATTTCCGCTTTCGACGCCAGTGACCCAGGTTCGGGAACGGACTCGGGTTGCTGGAGGGCCGGTTGGGGGAGAAGGAAATGAGTGTCCACCAACAGCTCTCCTTCTCAGGGGGGAGGGTGGATATGTGGCTCGACGCCTGCTGAATCCTACCAGAGGCTGGAAGTACAGCTGGACATTGGCCCCAATACACTAGAGGAGTGACAGACGTCAGCATATCCCTTGATGTCAGTGGCATGTCGCTTCTCAGAGGAGCAAATTGGAACATGGTGCCAGGCCGATTGAATGATGGCCCTTCAGAACCCTCACCACCAGGCTCCCTGACCTCCATGTGTCATCCCAGCAGCACCCCAGGATCATTGGTTGGCTTCCAGGGACGTTCTCCTATGGAGGTAAGAGACCCGCCCAGTGAAAGGATACACTGGGGTTAATTGGGGTTGGCTGTGATATGGGGCGGTAGGGGTCAGAGAGTAGCCACAGTGGGGAGTTCATGTGGGGGCCCGAAGGAGAGACCAGCCAGGTGTGGGGGAGGAGTATAAAAAAAAAACATGATCTAGAGAAAGTCGAAATCCTCAACAAATACCTTTGCTTGGAGTTTACTGAAGAGGACCCAGGGGATGGTGCAGCCCTGAAGAAACACAACATCCCAGGACAAGGTGTAGACACTAGTTCCTTTACAGAAGCCAAAGTATGGATGGTACTGAATAAACTAAAAGCAGACAAAGCCATGGGACCGGACAAGATGCACCCCAGAATCCATAAGGAACTAGGACAGAATTAGCAGCTCCTCTGGCACTTCTATTGATAAAATCCTTGAAGAGTGGAGTGCTACCCAAAGACTGGGAAAAGGTAATAGTGGTTCTGCTTCACAAATCAGGCAGTTGCAAAGAGGCTAGTGATTATAGACCAGTGAGGCTCACATCTATACTAAGGAAACTAATGGAGACTCTACTCAAAAAGAGGATCTCAGCATTCCTCAAAACTAGTGGCCAGATAAATCTGCTCAAGTGTTTTGACTATGCTACAAAAATAGTGGACGATGGTGTGGAAGTAGATGTGGTCTACCTAGACTTTAGTAAGGCCTTCAACTCTGTTCCACTCAGAAGGCTGGTAAAGAAGCTTGACCACACAGCAGTTGGTCCAGAATTAGTCAGATGGGCACAAAACTGGTTACAAGAAAGCACCCAGAGGGTACAGGTAAATGGAATGCAATCCATGAAGGCATGGTGATCAGTTGGGTGCCCCAGGGCTCAGTGATGGGGCCTCTGCTTTTCAATGTTTTTATAGCAGATATTGCTGACAGACTGGAAGGGAAGATGTGTCTGATCGCAGATGACACCAAGATATGTAACAGGGTGGACACCTCAGGAGTGAGCAAGATGGAAGCTGACCTCAAGAAACTAGAAGAATAGTCTGGAGTATGGCAGCTGAGATTTAACACCAGAAAGTGCAAGGTTGTGCACATAGGAAAGAAAAATCCAAGAAAGGAGTATTACCTAGGAGGCAAAAGGCTGGCTGCCTCAAGCCAGGAACGAGATCTGGGAATCATAATCTCAGATGACTTGAAGGTTAGTAAGCAGTGTGAGAAGGCAACATTGAAAGCCAACAGAATGCTGGGCTGCATTGGGAGGGCAATCACGAGCAGGAGGAGGGAGGAGATACTACCACTGTGTAGATCATGGGTCAAGCCTCACCTGAAATATGGAGTCCAGTTCTGGAGGCCTCAGGTCAGGAAGGACATTGACCGGGTAGAAAAAGAATAGAGAAAGGTGACAAAAATGATTCGGAATCTGCAGTACATGTCCTACAAGGAGAGACTTGGGTAACTGAATATGTACTCCCTGGAGCAGAGAAGAGAGTGGGGGGGGGGACATGATTGAAACATTCAAGTACATAAAAAGTAGTAACACGATACAGGCACAGGAACTTTTTCACTTCAAGAAGAGATCCAGGATCAGGGTACATGACCTCAAACTGCAAGGAGGAAGTGTCTCTGCCAACACCAGGAAGTTTTTTTGTTTTCACAGAAAGAGTGGTAGACACCTGGAACAATCTGCCCCAAGAGGTTGTGGAGGTCAACACTGTGGGGGAATTCAAGAATGCATGGGATAGACAAAAGGGAGCCCTGACTACAAGGGGCAACTACAGTGTCAAAATAGGTCTAAAACAAATAGGCAGACTAGATGAACCTAGCTGTCTCCTTCTGCCATCACCTTCTATGTTTCTAGACAGTGGAAAAGTCCAATAACTCTGACTTTCTTCTTATGGAAGTTATAATTGTAAAAATTTATGATAATACAGCAAATGTTATACAAACTAAACAGTTTCAATAACTGAAATGATTTGATATGAAAACCATTAAGAAATGTGGTTGAGAGTGAGGTATTTTAAAAGGTAATTTTAATGGTAGCAAAATGTTCAGACAATATTTAGACTTTAAATATCTATTATTAATGGATCATAATTATGTGCTTTCATTATTTAATGTTAATGTTTCTACTTTTCATTTGTACTTATAATTGATTTGTTAGACGTTTATTGTTGTCTCCTTAAGAAAAAAAAAATCAAAAAAAGACTGATCAGAAGTACCTGTTCAGGATGTCAGCTTTTTCTTGGCCCTCTTCTGCACAGTCTCCCCCTTCCATCCTTCCAATTCTCAGAATACCTCCCATTGCTTTCCTCTTCTCACTTATGTATCTAAATAAAGTTGTATCTTATTTATTTATTTATTTATTTATTATTTATTTAGCTTTTGTTTACCGGGAAAGTACACTAGACAAGTATTATGCCTATTTTCAGGAACGACCCGGGAGAGTACAGACAGTGATACAGAAATAGGGCAGGGAAAAAATCACACAGCATTACAAAAAGTGCAGAGAACAAATGAAAGTACATCATGACGGCGTAACAATAGGTAGGAGTATATGCAAGTACATCACACAGTGTTACAGGATAGTGCAGAGAGCAGTGCTCATTTGACATGACAGCATAACAACATAAAGGGATGATTTCAATCATTTTTCAGGGAAGCAGAAGTCAATAAGGCAGCCTATAACATTGTAGTAGGATGCCACCAGGGAGACAGTAGATCAGACATGCATTTAGAGACATGTAGATAAAGGCTGAAACCAGCAAGTGTAGGTGTTGCCAGTTATGCCCAAATTAAGGAGTACCATGGATTGAAGATAGAAATAGGATACGCAAACAAATTCAGTTAACCTGTATGAGGCAAGAAAGGGTCACCTCAAAGTACATTAGTCTAGGGAGGCTTAGGGCATTCACATGCTGAGGAAAGTTTTAAGAAGCCCCACAAGGATTTGCGAAAACTCTGGTGGGAGGAGGCCAATCTGACATGTTCTGGAAGGGGGTTCCAGAGTCTAGGAGCACTTACGACAAAGTCCCTGTCCCCCATGAGGGTCCGGTGGGGGACTTTGAGCGTTCCTGAGGCCTGGGACCTAAGAGGGTAGGGAGAAATGTCTGTTTGTGGTAGACGCTGGGCCAGCCCCGAGGGGATGCCAGTTCGAATCACTTTGCTCGTGAGACATCCTACCCCAAAATCGAGGTACCTGGCTGGAGAGAGCCAGCGGAGATTATTGTAAAGCTCACAGCGATGGGTGAGACGGGGGGCAGCCAAGGCAAAATGACAGATGTTATTGTAAGTCGTATGCCATCGGGAGAGGTGTGTCATGGAGGAGCGAGCTAATAGGTGCAGACCATAGCTAAGGGAGGGAAGGAGTACACCTCTCGCAAGGGCAAGTCTGGCTGTGGGTGAGAGACTATATTTGGCTCTGTAGGCCAGGCCCAGTTTACAGTTAACCACCCTGCAGACGTTCGAGATGTGACATCCCATGTCAAGTTGGGGGGTCGAGCGTGACCCCTAGGTATTTGACTGAGTTCACTACTGGGAGGGAGGAGCCATTGGAACTAGTGATATTTAGCAGTGTTGATGAGGCTTTGATTTTGGCTGCAGAGCCGAATAGCATTGCCTGTGTTATTTTCAGGTTCAGGACCAGCTTGTGGTTGGTAACCCAGGTCTGGACGTTGTTGAAGTCCTCTGACATGCATTGGTTTAGAGTAGCTGTGTCACAAGAATGGGCCACTATCACCAGGTCGTCTGCATATAGGGTGGCACTACAGCTGGTCGACACATTAGGGAGATTATTGATAAATAGGGAGAAGAGAAGGGAGCCCAGTACTGACCCCTAGGGGACACCAGAGGTCACCAGTCGGGGTTCGGAGAGAACTTTGTTGAAACTAGTCCGCTGCATTCTGCCTTGCAGGTAGCTCATAAACCATTTCATGGTGGGAGGGGAGAGGCCAAATGACCTTAGCTGGGAACAGAGCAGCGCGTGATCGACAAGGTCGAAGGCTTTGGACAGGTCAATAAAGATGGCTCCAGAGAGTTTTCCCTGGTCCATGGCAGTTCTGAAGCTTGAGGCGACTGAGACCAGGGCTGTGGTGGTACTATGTCCCTTTCGAAAACCATGCTGAGCTGGGGATAGCAGCTCATGCAGCTGTATGTACTCCGTGAGCTGATCAGCCACTATCTTTTCTAGGAGCTTGCTGAGGGAAGAGAGGATAGCAATATTGAAATGTTTCAGCAGGAGGACACATTGAACAACAAGCTGCTTGTCTCACAGTGTTACCTGGGGGAAGGGGTTACATAGGGTTGTGAAGTATGATCAGTTACAATAGTATGTGGGTAGTACAAACAATACAACATTGTAAGATTATGCAACAGTTGGAACACAAGATATTGTACAATGAACAGCAGTGGACCATTGGGTAAATTATAATATATGTCCAAAATCATACAAAAGAACATATAAATGTACTAAAGAGTAATAATGTGACAAAACCATTTATAGGGCATGAATGTACCAGGAGCAGGCTTGAGGTAGTACACAAGTGCTGTTGGAGTAAAAAGGATAGGGTAGGTTGTGCACACGGGTGACCCAGAAGGGCAGGTGGAGAAGAGAGGGGGAGAGGCAAGAACTGAATATGAGGAGAAGGGGTAGCCATTTCTTGATGCCCCCTTCAGGATGTTGAGAACCCTGCTGGGGGGGCGGTCAGGGTAGGAAGGTAGAAACTGGGGATAGGTATTAAGGAGAGTTAAAGCAGGAACAGCTGAGGGAGAGGTAATTGTGTAGGGCAGAGGTAAAGGAGTAGTTGGAGGAGGATTGTCGTATTTCAGGGGGAAAGGAATTCCAGATTTTAGGGAAGCAATGGGCAAAACCAGTCTGACTTATGAGTGTGGAGCAGTGATGGACCATCAAGGTGTAGGCATCATTAGATCTGAGAGAGTGGGTGGGGGGAGGTAGAGCGAGAGAGAGAGAGAGAGAGAGAGAGAGAGAGAGAGGATGAGAGATAGAAGGGGAGCACTACAAAACAGAATTTAGAGGTTAGTCTGGCACAGTATGAGATGTGTCTGTTAGATAGTGGAAGGAAGGTTAGAGAGTGATAGAGTTCACAGTGGTGGGAGCGGGAAGGGGAGTTGAGAGCAAAGTGGGAGAAGGAGTTAAAGAGAGGGTCCAATTTGGTCAGGGAAGATTTGGGAGCAGCACCATAGACTACGTCACAGTAGTCAAAGATGGGGAGTATCATCTTCTGGACAATTTTCGTGCCTTGCAGTAAGTGGGATGCAACTACGATTCCTGTACAGAGCACCAAGCTTGGGGTGCAGTTTCTTCAGGATAGCATCAATATGCACAGAGAAGTTGAGGTGCTGTCTGTGCCTTTGGTCCCCTCACCACATTTCATGCTTCTCTGTTGTACTTGGTTGACCTCCCAGAATATACAGCAGTGCCTGCCAAGGTGCAACGCAGTACCTTGCTACTGTATATTACTGCAGAGTGCTGCAGTATGCTGCAGAAAACAGTGTAATTCAATGCAAATTAAGCTCCTTTGTCATGCAGTGTTCTGCGACATGTAATTTACTAAGAGGCATTGTGTTGCATCCTGGCTGGCAATGGTATGTAGTGCTGCTGAATTCATTGCTGTTGGTGAATGTTCATTTAAATATACAGTTTTCCTGAAATTCATGGCTCCCTTCTCCTCTTTATTTATCCTGAAGCCCCTCCTCTATGCTCAGCATGTGATGTTAGCAATGATACCATATCACATCTTGGCCCATGGCAGAACTGCATTCTGCCACCAACATAAATAAATCATGCCTCAGGAATCAACAAATACTTGGGCAGAAGCCTAAGAGCCCTGTCACAAAAACCAGGACCGAAATGCCATAGAGCACCTGAGGCACTGCTAGAGATCAACATTAGGCAAATAAAATGCTTACAGCTGTTCAGGATGCTCTGTTTTTCAAACACTTTTTATAATTTTACATCTGGTACCTAGTTATTTACGTGCATGTAAATTCTGCAATATGACAGTGTGTGGTTATGCAGTACAACAAAACACAATTTGATTTTGGGAAGTAGTTTTCATACACACTCTACCCCAACACAACTACACCAGAAGCATTATGCCCATGGGAGTTAGAAGTACATGCTTGAACAGTTTCCCAATTAAGAAGTGTTTTTTGGTCAGAGGAAGGAAGTAAAAATATAATTTAATGAGCAGTTGACACCTCTAGAATAACTTCAAAAAACATTTACTTTAGACACAAACCAGCTAATATTTCCCTTGTTATTCTCATTCACTAGTTCTTTATTCTTAATGACATCTGCATGAAAACAGAATGTTTGCACTTAGAGTACTCCAGCTGCTAACTCCACATCTAGGGGCACAATCCACTGCTTGAGATATCACATTCAATTCTACAGAAATAAACTATGATGTCACAAGTAGAGGACTATGATTTCAAGTAGGGACTAAGCAACTGGAACAGTGGAACTCTGAGGGCCAGAGATCCTGTTTGTATGTAACATTTCTTGTTAATAAAGAATGCTTGGAAAGAGAACATTAATTAGTATATGAAAAATAAGGCAAGTTTGGTCTAATTGTTATGTGTTACAAAATTATTCCTGGCATGCTGGTTGCTCTGTAATGTTCCCCCTAGAATAATCTTGTAATGTGTGCCCCCTTTCCAGAAACAATGTACCTGACTTACACAAGGCCATGAGTTGGATTTTAGTGGGGTGGTACATATGTAGCAGTCATTAATCCCTAAAACCACACATGTACAGGCATATTACAGTAAAACATATGTTACTGAGGAAGGAATGTTGGCCAGGATAGCAGGGATACATCCACTGCTCTTAACAGAAAAAAGGTATATACATTCCAAGTGGTCAGATACAGTGAATGGGTAGATGGTGTCTTGGTTTAAAGTATCATAAAGGAGGGCACATCCAACATCCCCTCCAACCCAGTGTATCACTGCAGAGTCAGTGATGGATATTTGTCCAAGACCGTGGTGTAGAACTTGAACCCATGATCTTCTAGTCAGAATTTTCATTTAGATGATCTTGCAGTAATGTGATCCCCTCATTAGCACCCACTACCAGTCCAATCTTAGTATCGTCAATGAACTTTGCCAGCCACCCACATGCAACATGCATGTTGGTGACCTACGTATTAAATAGGTTAGACCACAAAATCTATCCTTATGAGACCCCACTGGTCACCCAGTTTGAAACTAATAGAAAACCATTTACTCTGACAATTTGCTTAGAAACATAAAATTTGACAACAGATAAAGACTGTTTGGCCCATCTAATCTGCTCATTGCTTACCTGAGTCTTTGCTGGGTCCTTTAATTTTGTTTAACTAGCCATGCTGAACTCCATTTGGTAGCATGACTGTATATGCCAGCTTCTCTTAACACACTTACTAGTTCTTTATGTGGTACAGTGTCAAATGCTTTACTGCAGTAAAGGTTAATAACATCTTCAGAATGTCCAAGGACCAAAGCCCTACTGATTGGTTCACAGAAGCTAAGCAGATTGGTGTGGCATGACCTGCCCCTCCTAAATCCATATTGGGTCCTATTTTCCAGATTATTATCCACCAATTTTTTTTTTTATTAACTCCCTTGTAACTATACCTAGATTCTTGATAACAACTAATGTGAGACTGAAAAATATAGAATTTGTTTTATTGCTCCTATCAACATCTTTGTGGACCGGTACCAAAATTGTTTCTCTCCAAACCTTTTAGGATTGTACTGTGTTCAAGAGTTGGGATAAAGATACATGTTAGTGGAGCTGCAGTCTGATTTGTAGTCTCCCTGAGGACCCCAGGATGCATATTATCTGGCCATGGTGATTGGGTCTAAATTATGTTCTCTAGTAAATTCCTAGCAAACTCCTCAGAGATCATCATTTTTTTCCTCCTGACTAATACAGTTTACAACAGCACCATGTTCTGATTTGGGGAATACGGAACAAAGGTAACTATTAAACATATTAGCAATTTCTTGTTCATCTTCTATCTTTTGATTCAGTAAGAGGACCAACAGAAACATTGTTTCCGATCTTTAACACAAATATAGAATTCTTTATGGTCTTATATCTGGTATATGACTACGTTTTTCTCTGTATTATGTTTTGCTTTTCTTACATGAGATTTTTATTACCTCCTTCATACTTGTAAAATTGACCATGTCCTGAAAATTCTCTTCCTTAGAGCACATCGTGTGCTTGTGTTTTCAACTTGTAAATTTCCAGTTGTGTCGTATGTCACATTTTTAATTTCTAGATGATTTGCCTTATATAATGAAACTGGTTTGGTGCAAATCAAATGTAAATACAGTTGTGGGTTCATTTAGTGAGATAATATTGTGTAATGATTGTGTGTTTAGAGCATTACCCCCAGTTTTATAAATTTTCTGGCTAACTTAGTTGACCCTGCTCTGGATTCAACTTTTATTACCCTCAAGGCCTTGAGCACTATCACACTAAATGAATGGCCCTGATGAATAGGTCTTTCACTCTAATTTGTCTGCAGATATTGAGATTTAAAAACTTGAAGAAAACCACCAACCATCAAGGTTAAGTATTGTGTGAGCTGCAACTTCATACAATGCGAACCTTAGCATGCAAACTTGTACTCTCTCTCTTTTTTTTATCTGTGCTAAGATTGAAACCTGGTGACGTAGCAATGACCATCTACAGGCATGATCTACCATGGGCTTTCCTTCAATATTGTTTTTATTATACAGTAAGACAATTTTGGAAAATAATTCCAATAAAGTGCTTGTTGTTGTGACCCCTTTCTATGCCAATGCAATAGAAAATTTACTGTTCTCTGAAAAGTTTAGTTATCATGGCTTTAATGCTTTCCTAACAGTCAATGGTTAAGCCAATCTCTTTAAATGGCTTACATATTTCCTTTCTGATCATTTTTTTTTCTTAATGGGAGACTGTCATCTTCAAGATTTCTTAATGTCTGAAAGCGCATAAACAGCTACACTGAGTAAGCTGTTGTGCTCACCTGTAAGTCTTAGCAGTCCAGAGTTATTCATATCTAAATCAGCCAATATTTAAGTCTTGGCAGCAGCCATTTGTTTTAGACTTCTGACAGGCAATAATGTCACTGCATAGAAACATAGAATTTGACAGCAGTTAAAGATCGCTTGGCCCACCTAGTCTGCTCATTTTTCCCTACCTACTTATCCTCGCAGACCCTACTTGATCTCTGCTCACCTCTCTTATAATTCTAAAAATATTATTCCCTTTCTACCCACATTCGACTTGAAAAGTAAAAAAAAGACACAACTATTTTTTTATTAATTGCAAAAAAGTCATAGATGGACAACAATGTTAAAACATGTATAACTTGAAATGTGTTATTAAAACAGTATTTTACTTCTTTTGATAAAGTTAAAAATATAGCAGTTTCTTACTGAAATACTTTGGACCAAATGGAATTTTCTAATATGACAATATTCAAATTCTATTGGATTATTTTGCTAACAGTTTGAAATGTAAATGTGATAACTCACCAGTTTCAATGCACATGCAAAACAATTATTATAAATGTAGAAAGCATTGTAATAACACCTTAAAACATACTTGATACATAGATAGCTTCCTATTTAGCATGATGGATTATTTGCAGTCAGAGCAGGGCCAAATATGCAGTGACATCATTATCTGACAGAAGCCTAAAGCACATGGCTCCCCCCAGCAGCTAATTCCAAGATGATTTTCTTATGAATAACTCTGAACTGATAAGACTTACAGGTAAGCACAATTGCTCACTCAAAGTAGCTTTTTAAGGGCTTTCAGACAATAAGAAATCCTGAAGATGGGAGTTCCCCTTTAAGTGTTATTACTTTTGTTTTGTATACCAATAGCAAGAGGGACAAAGAGAAATAGTAGAATGATAAGTGAATGAAATCTTATTCATTTGGTTGCCAAAGATACTCAAATTAAAAAAAAAGAGTAATCCTCTGAAACAAAACAGGTAACTGAGCTTTCTAACATACAAATGTGATACTAGATGGTTATTACTGTTTTATGTGCTACTTGTGGCTTTCACATAGGAAATTGCTCCTAAATGTATCCAAAATACAGGCAGTGCTATTTAACTCTTCCCCAAAAATAACAAACTGTCTGTCCCCCATTCAAAAATCCTGCAGTGATGGTACTCTGCTTGAAGTGGTGAAGACCTTTTACTACCTTGGTGTTACCTTGGATCCCTCACTTAATCTCTATCTGCATGCTATGAAGACTTGCAAAATGGTGAATTCTAGACTTTGTCTGGCCTGCAAAATTAGGAATAACCTCAGAGCACATGCCTGTCTATCTGTAGCCAGGGGATTATTAGTTCCTATGCTTATGTACATTGTTGTTGTATATGCACCTATTACCTTAAAGTTAATATTCAGGAAATGGGACATAACGTACAATAATATTTGCTGCTTTGAGCTAACAACCAATAAACTCCTCCACAGCCCCGAGAAGCCATTT
Source organism: Neoceratodus forsteri (assembly GCA_016271365.2). Lineage (NCBI taxonomy): Eukaryota > Metazoa > Chordata > Ceratodontiformes > Ceratodontidae > Neoceratodus > Neoceratodus forsteri. The sequence goes on along the minus strand of CM028136.1, from coordinate 125,380,230 downwards.
CACCCACAGAGGAATTAGGTGGTCCTGCCTGCAGGAGACCGCTTGCCCCCTAAAGACAAACTGAAACCAAGGTAATTCCTCCGGACAACGGTCCATGCTGCCTGCCCTGCTGGACTCTTTCAGCGCTGCTCCTGAGCAGAGGAGCATTTGAAAAAATCTTGGGACTTTTTTTCTTAGCCCTGCCATCGCTACGCAGCTACTGCTGCCTGCAGTCCCTTGATGAAAGCTACTGAGGACACTGATATTGATATAACTACAATCTAAATCTAAATCTAAATCGAAACAGCCCTGTTTTTCCTTCCAGTCTGCTCTACAAGGGGGTGGGCAAAACTGTGTGTCTGGGCTCCGAATTCTGATCGCAGGGCATAGACTGTATTTACCAATTTTGCTCCTTACATCAGGAGCAGAGGCTCTGCCAGTGCTGCATGCCGGCTCCCCACCCACCCCACCCACTCTCCCTATCTCAGCATTTCCCTTTATAGACTATGTGTGTCAATTTCAGTTTTAACCTAACAGGCTGCTTTCCCATTAGCTCTTTATCTTTTACCACCACTAGAGGTTGTTGGTTAACTATTTCTGCTCATTGGAGTGCATGCCCCGATGCTCACAGCTGCTCTAGGCAGTTTTAATTCTTCCCACATTCTACAGCTGCACTTTCCTGACTCCATTATGGCACATCAATTTCTGGTCTCTCTAGTTACCAGTCTCTTGCTCTGTTCCCTTGCCAAGCTCTGACTACCACCCTGTCCTCATAGCAGTACTAGGCTGAAACACTCCCCTGGAGATTTCATATTCTCTAACATGCTGGTTAGACCAGCCATCAACCTTGATCTATCTCCACTATTTATTTCAAGATTTATTAACTATTTAGTAGCCTACTACCTAGATCACAGACTCTGCTATGTAATTACCATGGTCTCTCCCATTACTCACCAAAAAACTCTGGTATCTCTTGCTGCTGGCAATCCTAATGGCAGGGGATGTGGAACAAAACCCAGGTCCTGTACATCTTCAGCCATGCCACAATACCTCCTGGGTCACTACTGGGGATATACACATAGCTCATCTAAATATTAGGAGCCTCATGTGCAATTTTACAGAACTAGAGGTTTGTGTCTCCACCCATAACCCTGATATATTGTGCCACTCTGAAACATGGCTCAAGTCTTCCACCCCTGACTCAATCTGCAGGTTATCTAACTATAGCCTTATCTGAAATGACAGACTATCTTCTGGGGGGGGGGCATTGCGCTGTTTTATAAAACTCATCTCAACATCATGCATAGTGCTGTACCCTAATCCTCCACTTGCGAGTCTCTACATGCTCTCCTCTGCTTCGGTGCAAGAAACCTACATATAGTAGTTCCTTATAACCCGCCCCTGGGAGGACTATCTGCCTTCTTAAATTTACTGGAGGACTCGGTAAAACTAGCAGGTCACAATGAGCTGCTTATTTTAGGGGACATGAACCTAAACTAGCTGGGACAAATGCATAGCCAACTGCTATCTACAATCCAGAATTATAGCCTACATCAAGTCATAATAGAACCCATGAGGATCTCCCCTAATAAAACATTGAGCACATTACTTGACTGGGTGTTAACAAACAGGACGGACAGAATTGTGGATGCTGGCACCCTACCTGACACAATATCAGATCACTTCCCCATTTATTGTGTTTGGCAACACTCCAGCTCCCAGTCCTCGCCCCCAAGCTATATCACTTTTAGGAACTATGCTGATCTGAATCAGGCTAAATTCCCATATGAAATCTCATCCATAGACTGGTCCTACCTTTCCCAGTCCCTTGATGTGTGGACAGCTCTGAATCACTTTCTAGACTGCCTTTGTTCTATCCAGGACAGACATACACCACTAGTGACCCAACGCATGTGCGCTACACCAACTAAATGGCTGCACAAAGATCTACTGGCAACCTTACATGCCAGAGCCAAGAGCTGGAAGCGGTTCAGAAAAACTGGCCTCACTGCTGACAACCACTCTTACAGGACCCAGAGAAGTGACTGTAAAAAATGGATTAGACAAGCTAAAAGCACTTATTGCAAAGGGCTTCTGATGGAAGCTACAGGAGATTCTAGAAAATTCTGGTCTCATATAAAATCATTCCTAGGAACAAAGTAAACTAAGCTGGCAGATGATATGCTCATAAATGGCATTCACTGTACTAACCCTAGGACCATAATGGAGGCCTTTAACAAAAAATTCTGTGACCTGTCAAGCTATACATCAGTCTTCATGAATAGCCAGCCTTTACCCACCACTCCCCTGTCACTGACCTACCCTGCATTTCCATTTTAAGCAATATCAAAATATGATGTCCAGGGCCTGCTAGATGCCATCCCTGACAATACTAGTGTAGGCTCTGATTGGCTTGAACCTAAACTCCTCAAACTTGCCACACCATTTATTGCCCTGCCACTACCAAGGATGTTTACCCTATCTCTCTGCCATGGTGCTGTCCCTGACATCTGGAAAATGGCATGCATCACTCCAATCCATAAGAAAAGGAACAAAAGTAATATGAGCAACTATCTACCAATAGCTATACTCTGAATCCTAAGTAAAATCCTGGAAAAACTAGTATCAAGACAAGTCATTGACTTTTTGTCTAAACATAACTTTCTCTCACCAATTCAGTACAGCTTTCGAAAGGGTCATAGCACCTCCACAACCCTGCTTCACCTAACAAAAGACACCTTAACTGCAATGGACTAAGAGCACCTCAGGGGAGCAGTTTTTAATGACCTAACAAAGGCCTTTGACCTTGTTGATCATCCTGTTCTGCTCAACAGTCTCTTAGCCCTTGGTTTCTATCACAATGCAACTGCCTGGTTTAAAAGCTATCTGTCAAATAGGACTCAGCTTGTGAGGTTCAACTCTGCACTATCTAGCCCTAGGGCTATCAATCTAGGCAATCCTCAGGGTTCTATATTAGGACCGCTTCTCTTCTCGATTTTTATTAACAACATTTCCCTGAATATCCTCGGCTGCTCGGCTATCTATGCGGATGACCTGGTCCTGTACTGTAGTGACAAGAATATCTAAAATTTAAACCAAACCCTTACTACTGCATTTAAGTCCACCCAATCCTGGCTCATCCACCACAAGCTAATCTTGAATTCTGACAAAACGCATGCTATGCTGCTTGGCTCTGCAGTCAAACTAACTAATGCCCGTGACAAATTTGCAGTCTCTGGTCAGGACGGAAAGGTCCTCAAACCAGTTTGCACCTTCAAGTATCTAGGTATCCTCCCTGATGAGAATCTCAATTTTAGTCAGCACATAACATCCACCTGCAAATCGGTTAACACCAAACTAGGAGTAGTATACAAAACCAGCTCTGTCTTTACACAGTCCACAAGATTAATGGTTGCCCATGGAATTCTGCTCTCATCACTATCCTACAGGGTAGCTAGCTATCTTAATGCACCCAAAATTCTCCTTAGAGAATGAACACTACCTACAACAGCATATGCCACTATGCATCAGACTCTACCTGGTCAAAACACCATTGCAAACTCTATGCCGATCTAAATTGGCTCCCCCTACTTCAGCTAGAATCCTTGCCCTTGGCTCCCTGGCAGATAATATCATTAGAGCAGGCTCCCCAATCTCGCAGGCATCCCTACTCACTCCACTGACCTCCTCTCTTGGCCTACGATCGGCTGATAAGTCACTGTTGCAAATACTCAGATGTAAATCTAACAAAGGAACTCATGCGATGCCTAAACTCTGGAACTCCCTGCCTCTTGATGTCCGCTTAGCCCCCAGTCATGCCCAGTTCAAACGCAGGTATCGCTCCTTCTTCTTCAGTCAGACTTCCTGTTCCTGCTTCAAACCACCCTGAATTTCGGCCTGCTTTCACCCACATCCCAAGCCGCAATAAACCAATTCTCCACCTTTCCTGACCTTTCTAGTCTACTACCCTAGGCGCCTATTGTCTCAGCCTATCTGTACAGTAGTTACCCTTACCCAATAAACTATCAGCCGTATGTAACTTTTCCTCACTGATTCTCCAAGTATTGTTTTTACCTAATTATGTGATTGTTTAAGACCTTATTTTAACATTTATATTTAATTTTTACCTAATCATGTGATTGTAAAACCTTGTTGAGCTCTGTATGTATTACGTCTCTACCCCAAATCAAATTGTATTCCATTGTTCACCCTGCTTATTGTAATTCTCCTGGGTCGCGCCTGAAAATAGTCATGTTTTGGCTAATGGCACCTACCCGGTTAACAAAAACTAAATAAATAAATAAACTTGTACATCACTGTACTTCATATATGAACTTAGGTTGGCTCCTCCAAGTGAGGCATGTGAGCTAGCAATAGGTGGTATCATGTATAACATTCTGAAGAATCAATGACCCCAACATCTGGTTCAATTGCTTCAACCACATCATAACTGTTGTCCCTTAAGATCTTTGAATTTTGCCCTGCTTGCTGTCTCTACGATAAGGACTAACCTTGGGACTGCTGCTTTTCAGAACTTTGCCCCTAGGCTGTGGAATTCCATTCCTTCTGAGACTCGTGCTTTTACAATGTCTGTTGTTTTTTGGCATGCGTATCACAAACACCTTCTGAGTATTTGTGCATGCAGATGTTTTAATATAAGGCAGATGAACACCCAGTACTCCTTCTTGCCTTCATTATAGACTTTCCCATCCTGGGGTATCTCTTGCTTGTTTCCACAGATTGCATTGCAGTGTTATCTCTCCCATATCTGGAGTAACTGTTTCCATGTCATAATAGTGATTGCAAAATAGTGATCTCTATTATGTCGAGTGTATATTGTCGAAAAGCAAATTGGTGATATACACTACCAGGTGACCAGACATCTGGGAAAAGAATTTACAGCCCCCCACCCAGCACCACCCTGAATAAGGATTCTCAGCTCTAAGGAGGTGTGCATTGGGAAGGGAGCAAAATCCTTGCAGCTAAAAACAATGAAGTGCCGTAACAACAGGCAGTGGCAACATTTTCCCACACCCAGTCCTGCACCCTGTACCTGCTGCACCTGAGCTAGCCATCCACATCACTACACCACACAGCTAGGTTAGTGGCAGCAGGAACACCAGTCCCAAAAAACCCTTCCCTTTCCCTCCCCTTCCCCTTGCTATCCCCCCTTCCTGTCTCCCTCTAGTAACCTCACATTTGCATAGGGTCACTTCCAGGGTAGCCAAGGAGGAAAGTGCTGAATATGCATCGTCGTTTTGATGGTCACTTGTTTTCAGTCACCATCCTCACTGGATACCGGAGTTACTCTTATCTGCTGTTTCCCTGATTACACTTTAGTTAACTGTTGTAACCATTTAGCCCTGTAGTCTCTGTACTGCCACTTGTGGCCTTCATTGATGTTGTCTTTGACTGTGATATTGTCTCTACATTCATATTTATCACCTATGTAATTGCTTCCTTTATATGCTAACTTGCCATTTCTCCTCTGATTATTGTTGTACATACTTACTGCGTTTTGCTACCCTTAAACTTGTACCTTGTTAATACTGTATTCTTTGTTATACTATGCTATGTATGCTTGTCTGTGTAGTACTATCTCCTGGGTCATACCTGAAAAAAGGCAGCTTCTGCCTAGTGTACCTACCCGGTTAATAAAAAACTAAATAAATACTAAGATAGTATTGTTTTACGTTGAAGCATTCATGATGTTTGACCCTCCTGTCGCACAGCAGGGGCCATACCCTATTGGAGTATGAACATTCATCCCAAGCATATTAGCTGCAAAACTAACTTACCCATGCTGTGTTACCCACAATGCCATTCTACTCCTGGAATCTGCCTAGTTCTGCTTTGAAACTCCAAACAGTGTTAGCTTAAAGAACCTATCAGGGTTATTCCATATGTTTATTTTATTTATTTGTTTACTAGTTTGGAATAATATGATAAGGCCCTTTTTTATACACAATGTGTGTGACAGGGGCTGGCAACTCAGAATGACAGATGAGAAAATACATGCTGTGGTGGCATAGCTAAGAGGTTAATACATGTGGATTAACAAGTGCAAGAAGTCCAGTTAAATAAATAATCCAGCGCAACAGTTCAAAGTGATCATGAGATGTGTCAGACTGCAGACTGTTGGGAAGGCAATTTCACAAAATGGAGTCTATGCACAAAAAATACATTTGCCTATGCACTGCAGATCTGTGGCACATAGGTAGCCCTAAAATGGAATGATACAGACTCAAGGTCTCACTGATCTCCATCAGCATTCATTGAAGTGGTGTATTCCCCTTCTGCACTTGAGTCACTGGCTGATTGTTTGGCTCCAAATACGAATGGTCAGGGAGAGTGTCAGGGGATTTTTCTGCACTCCATACAATTCACCAGGGTTCAGAGTGGGTGCCGGTGGCATAGGATACTGCAGTAGGCACCTTGCCATATCCATTGTGCATCTCCATTGCTACATCTGCTGGCTGTGGTGGGGTAAACAACATAGCTGCAATGCTGCTCTAGCCCTTCAGTCAGGAGGAGAGGGCTGGGTGTGACCATTTGGTCACTCACCTGACAGTTTCCATTTACAGGACCTGCATCTCTCTTCAGTCCCCTACTCTGTGTGGAGCAGGGGATCCAGTAGCAGGACCAGGATGGGTATCTGATTGGTTGCCTGGATGTGTTCTCTAATCTGCTCTCCACACACCAGCCTGCTGGTGGAGTAGGAATGCACACATGCACCTTGTGGTGGCCAGAGATGATGAATGATGACCACTATGCACCTGTCTGTGGGTGCAAATCTACGCCTCTTGCATGTAGCCTGTACACATTGACGCATAGCCCTCGATAAGAGTAACAGATGAGAACACTTTACGAGCAAGGCCACTGATATTCATTTTTTACTTGAAAACCTGGTAAAATACCAGAATATGAACTTCTTATACACTGGTACAAACAAAGCATTTCACAGAATTTGACCTTTTTCTACCATATCAGTGAATCTGCAGAACTTCTGTTTCTCTATTAATCCATTCCTGTAGTATTTTCATTTTGCTTTATTTAGTTTTCTGTATATGTAGTCTCTTTTTTTCTCAGTATGCATACATATATTAATGGTTCAACAGTAGAATCCTGGTAAAATCTGGAAATCATATTAGCAATTACCAGTGCAGTTCTGGAATTTCAAATCTTGAAAATTGAGTATCATTTCTTCAAAAAACATAAAATTGACTTTATTTATGACCCCTTTTGTGCTTACAAGAGGAACAAATGAATTCCTCTTTGGGAAGTAATGCACTCATCAACTCAACATTCTGTTTAATCATTTAATATAGTCTGGAGAAGTCATGGGTAAAATGAAGTACCTCAGGGCAAATTTAATTCACACTTGAAATGAGAGTCACGCATGGTTGCAAATATAAATTTAGTGTAATCTAACAGTTTTGCAAATAATGTCTTAACCTCATTCTTATGGTGCTTGCTCAGAACATGAACCTTGAGTAGAGTATGTACCAGATCTTCATCGGTCCTATCTGCAAATCTCATTAAGGATAACCTAATAATTTGCACTGTAGGGATCACTGGGCTAAGAGATATTTATACAGCACTGAGTTTATGGCAGCCTTTCTCAAATGGAACCAGAATCTAGATCATGGTCTTAATGACAAACCAATCATAGTGGCCTAGGACAGCCCCAGTGTCAGAGTCCATTGACATCTCATGCATTGTCTGCTTCTGCTCTAGGAGGTAGATAAATTACTAAGGTAGGGTGAATACCACAATACACTAAAGTCCTGTTTCAAATGATGCTGGACAAGACCTATGCATTCTTGGCATCCCTGAAATGTTTTGTAGTCTTTTTGAACTCATACAAATGCCTGCAGATAGTGTGGGCAGTCATCACTGTGTTGTCATCCTCAGCACTGTGATGTACAGTAGGGCACTTGTGATCACAAGACTGAGCATGAGGACAAAGCAAAATATGCCATTAAATCCAAAATACCCATTGGGCACAGCTGCTCATCATGATAAAACCAACATGTAAGTTATTTTCCATAGACCAGGCATTTAACATATCCTGCTGCACCTGAATTCTGCTGTGTTACAGTTGCGGCCATATATACATTAAGAAATGTCCAGATATTTTGTGACATATCTAAAGAGAGTCTTTATGGTGTCTCACAGTGATGCTGCTAGCAGGCAAAGAATTTCTCTGGAAATATCACAGACATTTCAGTAAATATATGTCCATGTATTTGGCTGCAACTGAAGCCATGGTGTGATCCTCATACATTAATCCCACATTTGTTAAATATGACCTGCAGTGACAGCTAGACTCTGTCCCATGGGAAGGGCCCCAGGGTGCTGAAGAGATTTCAGGGGAAGGACAAGAAAATAGTTTGTCAACACAATTCCGTCCAGTGAGGCACAGGTAGACATGCATCAAACTGATATTTGTCCAAATGTCTGTTTTACAGTGGAGTTCAACATTTATAACCTTTGCTATTAGTGCACAAACTACCTTTTGTACCCAATGATATGATAGATTTTTTCCAACATACTCCTGAAAAATGTGAATCACAAAGTCATTTGATACCATGGGTGCATTTACTGCACAGCCTATGGAAACCAATATCTTCCACTAGTATAGCAGCAGACCCAATGCTTTTCCTCACTGATCAACTAGGTAATGTCCTGTGCTGTTGGATGATGAGTGTGATATTTGGTTCTGATATGAAACGCCACCAGTACTGATTGGACTGACAAGTGTGGTTCCATTTTGGACCAATTCAAAAGAGGTGGTTCAGGTGAAACACCAATTGCCTGAAGCTTGTAGACTCGTTGGATAAGGGTGTTTTCAATTATTATTTTTATTAAAATTGCTCAGTGTAATCTATACTGCAATCAACAAAATGCAAAATACAGAGTATAGAATCATGTAACATACATCAGTAGTATAAAACCTGAAAAATCTGTGTGTTGTTGTTGTTGTTGGACTCACTTGTGTTGTGGGTGCTACTACCACTACTGACTTTCTGAGCTGTACAGGAAGGGCTAAAAGGATCATCACTGGAACTGCAAAACTAAGGCTGAGAAAAGTGGTCCTCTGGCAAATTTGCTTTGGCATCAGGTTACCAAGACTACAAAAGTCTAGTGTGAAGCTATGTTAATAGTTATTATTCATTGCTGAGTACAATACTTATACTACCTTGTAGTCTTTGCTTTACTTCCTTACCAATTACTTTAGTTTCCACTAACAAAGACTCCAACATACTTTGTGAAGGGAGATCGTGCAGCACATGGGTGGCAAGCCCAAAGAAAATGAACACTGGTAACAATGTACTGTTGCACTCCACTACTACATAATTTTTATATAATGTGATTGAATCAATCTGCATATGCAATAGTGGAAAGTTAATGCATCAGAGTCACATAAAACAAAATAATGTGTTCCATGTAAATACGGCACAAAGTTCAGCAAGACCTCACTAGCAATCATCCCAGTGCTTCAACTCCTGGGTGAGCCTTCATAATTACTATAGCTTTCCTGGCTTTCTGTATTTTCAAATTATTTAATAATATTCCAACCTCCCCAAAACAACTATACATCAAGAAACATAAAAAATAAAATATATTTAATTAAGGTCATTACCTTGCCTTCATAATACATTACCATCCATCAATGTATAATATTCATTTCTGTATTTGATATTGTTTTTAAGTTTTTTATAATAGATGAAAAACTCAGGCTTTGCCTGCTGGCAGTGCACATTGTAGTAAATTGACTACATGAGATAAGACAGGAGAACTGTGTACCTGTGCACAGCCAGTCACTCATTTCATTGTTATTGCATTCGCGGAGGGTCGGGTGAGAGGTCTGACTTAACTGATTACATCTCTGCTGAGTGACAAACATGGTCAGATTGGACACGTTGGTGATGACAATGTAAAAGTCATCATTGTATCATCAGGAGGAGGACTTGCACTGGTAGTGTGCATCTAAGTAGTCTGTGTGCTTCCAATGCTGTGGGGAGTTATGAGCTAGACTATGGTACCAGTGCCAGTGTGGGTCAAGAAATACTGTCACCCAGCCATGTAGGACTGGGAATAGTAGTAGACATCCTCTCTTTGACATGCAAATAATTGAATGGATAATTAAAGTTGATCAGTGATAAAGTGAGTCTCAGAAAGACCAAGATTTTCAAACTGTCAGGATCTAGCATCAAGAGATGTTGTGAGGCAACATCCCCAGCTGTACTGACACATCTCTGAGATGCGACAATTGCTGGAGGGCATCAGAGAAAATGCAAGTCACTTTTGCCAGTGGAGTATGACTTACCTGTTTTACCAAAGCTGGACTGGATCAAGGGTGTAGACAGGCATACTCACTGTACACATTTGTGTACAGTTTTGTTGAGTGCCTGTCACAAACCATAAGCCACTCTGTTAATATTATCATTCTAATCTGTAGTATGTGGGTTAGTGTAGGCCACTGAGGAGGATCTAATACATGTATAACCTCTTTAGAGAGTAGAGGAATCATCTGACAACAATCTGACTTGTTTGGAAGGGGGTGCCATTTGGAAGGGATGTGTACATTTTTTAATTGGGGGGGTGTAACTGTTGGAGATTGTGTAGAAAATGGAAATTTCTGGCTACACTCCTGGACTGGATCAGTATTTCTGCTATAGAATGTCTCTGCTGCATAAGCCTGCATCATGTACTATGGTGATACATCCAAGTCTTCCTCAAAAATGTCAATGTGGCACTGGCATTCAGTACCCAAAAGCTTCTAAATGTTCTTCATTGCATCAGAATCCTCATAATACAAGGCTTCTATGGCTTAATGCTCACACATGGTACTGGCATCACAAGAAGACGGTTGAAGAGGAAGAGCAGCACAACCAGGAGGATGTTTTTGCACATTCTTGGTGGTCTGCTCAAGCTGTCTTTATTACACCACCATAAATCTTTGCAATGTTTTTTTTTCTTTGATATAGTCTCTTCATTTTGTTTGTGGGGGACAGAACTTTATATCTGAAATCTAGTAGTGCTGCTAGATCAAATTACATCTGATCTAATGCTGCCAAATCTGACTGCAAGTTGCATAAGAAATACCTCTGCCACTTTGAAAATAATTATTGCCTCCTCCAGCTACTATAATAACTCAGATAAAATAATGGTGTCACTTTCTCCTCCACCACTATCATCACAGTAATCACCATCACTGCCATGAGTGTCACCATGGCTACCACCACCACCACCACCTTGCTTTGGTGAGTTATTGTAAAAGATTGTAACTAGCAGTATGTGTTGCATTCAAGTAGACTTACTATGGGAAGCACCATGAGAAGGGTGTTGCTTCTGCATTTAAATCTTTGATGACCTTTGGGTATAACTGCTGAAGTGGAATGAGCTTCTGCAGACAGAGGGGAAGCAAGGGAGACTTAAGCTGGAGGGCCCCCCCCCTCGCGCTTCACCCGCTGCCAGAAACCCGAATAGAGGTGCCGGCTTGAGTCACAAGCTCCGGCGGGCCTCCTCAGGGAAATACTCCGAGACAGAATTTTTTCCACAATCCTGGGACAGACGAGATGCCCTGCTGGTGCAGGAGACCCACAAAATGCTTGAACAGCCATTTTCTTTGTCCTTACCTTAACGGTGAGCCCTGCCATGAACTTGGGAGCGTCGGGGAATTTTTTGAAATTGGCGCCATTTGTTCTTTACTTTAGGATTTGCTGATTGGTCCACTCCATCGCCAACCTCACGAGCCCTCCTGCCTTAAGGAGAGTGCGATCCCAAGGACACGATAAATGCAGATGGAGGGAAGCAAGGAGACTTGAGCTGGAGGGTCCCCGCTCTTCACCTGCTGCCAGAAACACGAGTAGAGGTGCCAGCTTGAGTCGCAAGCTCTGGTGGGCCTCCTCGGGGAAATACTCCTGGACATTAGACAGAATTTTCGGCCCGCCCACCCACACAGTTCCTTCCTTCCCATTAAATCCTCGCTTGCCCACCTACTGGCCTTGCTGTATCCTATCAGCTTGCAGGGGGTGGCGCTGTACTGATACTGTCTTATCACTACCAATGAACTGTAAATATGATCTGTTGTGCTCCTTTCCTCTAGCTTCATGAACTTGCCCTGGCACTCTGTGTTACTAGCCATTGTTATCTGACCTGTTAGTCTGTCTCTTTTAGTCCTTGCTAGTCACCCAAGTCTGACTGGTCTTGCTCCTTCCGTGATACTTGCCACTGTCAGGCAAATGAGATAAATGGCATTGCAAGTTCATTACTAACGAGATAACTGTATTGTAAGTTCATTACTGTGTACATTAGTCCCTTGTTCTACACAGGCCACAGCCCGTATTCTGCCTTATATTCTCTCTGGGACCTGCATCCCTTGCCCTAGGCACCCCTCCTCACTACCGTGAGCACTGGGTGGTTACCCTTCATACTCTACCCAAACTCCACACAGGTTCCTGTTCCCTCTTTTCCACCTCAGGTGTCCCAACTCAACACATCCCTTGATGTGGGGATCCTGTGAACAGCTGGGCTCTGCCTCAAAAATGGAGTCTTCCAGGGGAAACATCTCACCACTCCCTCCCTGCCCCATAATCCTTGCTGTTCCCCTTCTTGGACTTGTGTCCCTCCATATTGCTACTGCCCCTGGCATGGGTGGTGACCACGAACAGATCCCCCCCGTGAAGCGACTGACTTCACCTTCTCTAATCTCCTGGCTGACGCTGCGAGTTCCTGCTATCCAACAAGCGGACTGGTACCAAGATTCATACTGTCTCGTACCAGAGTCAGGCGACGTCTGGCCCGAAAGCCCATGACCAGGTGTTCCTCCCTCAGAGGACACCTCCTGTGGCTTTTTCTACTGACTCTAGCCTTAGCCGGAGACTTTGAACCTAACCCTGGCCCCAACCCCCTGGCCTCTGAAACTCCTCAGGAATGGCAGCTGGGCAAGGGGTTGAAAGTGGCACACCTTATCATTCACAGCCTACTTCCCAACCTGGATGAGCTCACCGAATGGGTCTCACTCTACAAGCCCGACATCCTGGGTATAACGGAGACCTGGCTCAAACCCTCGGTTCCTGATTCAGCCTGTGGGCTTCCAGGCTATGAGTTCATACGGCTGGACAGAACCGGAAACAAAAGGGGAGGAGGCATCCTGATTTACTGCAGGAGCCACCTTAAAGAATCTCTGGTGACTCACCAGCCTTCGCTGCTGTCTCCCTGTGAGCTGCTTCACACCATGCTCCTACTCAGCAATGCAGAAATATTACATGTGGTGTGCACCTATAAACCCCCCTAAGGGAGGGCTCCTCTTCCATCCAGGGACCACCAGTGCCACTGCCGTTGCCTCAGAGGTTGCCAAGAAAGAGGAGCAGTTGGACCACAGTGGGCTCAGGGAGGGTGAGGGTGGTGGAACAGAGGCACATCCCTCCAGTTGTACCTCTCCACAATTCCTATGCCATTCTGGCAAAGTGTGGTTCCTCTATGGAGGCACCTACAGTGGAGACCAAGGAGGATGTTGGGAACCTCCACAAAGGAGATCCACAGGAGGGGTGGCAGGGACCCTGCAGGGAAGGAAACAACTCCTGGTGGGGACTCATTGTTAGGAAGGTAGAACTGGGCAAGGAAGGGGAGAGGGAGGTAAGGTGCCTGCCTGGCGCCATGGCTTGGAGGGACAGGGAGCGAATCCTCAGGATTGCCAGAGCAGCTGCACAGGGGAGGGAGCTGGATGTCATTGTCCACCTAGGGACAAATGACCTGGCTAAGAAAGGGATTAGAGAAGTGCAGGAAGAGTTTGTGGAATTGGGGAGGGGCTTTAGTCAAGTAGCACGCACGGTAACCTTCTCGGAGGTGCTACCCATCTATGGCATAGGAGAGGCTGGGATGTTCCGTACTGTGATCTTAATCAGTGGTTGAAAACTGTGTGGAGCTCATAGGGATTTGCTTTCATTGGGGACTGGGGTCCACCTGGAGGATGCAAGCCTATACTGGCATGATGGGCTGCATCTGTCCGGGAGGGAACCAGGATCCTAGGTGATAGATTTAAATGCTTCATTGGCAAGCTTTTAAACTAGCCAAGGGGAGTACCTGGAAAGGAGCAGGAAAATCCTAGCCCCCCAAACATTCACGGTAGTAAGTGTGGCAAACACCAACATGGAGGTGTCGATAGGAGAAGGGCAGGGTAAATGGAGAAAGTGATAACGGCAAGAAGGACAGGATGGGCAAAAGGGGTAAGGCCATCAGGAAATGGAGGGTAATGAGTACCAATGCCTGTAGTCTGGGCAACAAGCTCCTGAGCTGGTGGCCTTAATGGAAGAGGGATGCCTGGATATCATAGCAGTCACAGAAACATGGTACACAGAGAACCATGACTGGGATGTTAACATACCAGGGTACATAACCCACAGGAGAGATAGGCAGGGAGAAGAGGGAGGAGTAGCTCTCATGTAAAGGAAGGGATAAAAGCAACTGAACAAAAGAGTAAACAGGGAGGAGAGGAGGCACTGTGGGTCACCTTGGAGACTGGAAAGGCACCACAATCTGCACAGGGTTGTGTACAGACCCCTATGTCAGGGGAAGGAATGGACAAGGATATGATTGAAGGCATTCTTAGAATGGCAGAGAAAGGAGATACTGTTGATGGGAGACCTGAATATGCCAGATGTTAACTGAGCACATTTGCTGCAGCCACATCCAAGAGCAGGGCCATTCTTGATGCCCCACAGGTGGCAGGCATTAGACAGCTAGTTTTGGAACCCACTCGTGAGGGAGCAATCTTAGACCTCGTGACTCTCAAACGGGGCAGTGAGAGGATCTCAGATCTAGAAGTAGGTTGCCATCTGGGGACAAGTGACCATCAAACAGTGTGGTTCACGTTAAACTCAGCTACAGAGTCAAGCCATACAAAGTGAGGGTACTGGACTTTAGGAGGGCTGACTTTGGCAAGATGGGAGAGTGCCTCAGAAAAGCACTAGCAAACAGGCTAGAAGGAGGTGTGGAGCAACAATGGGGAATTATCAAACTGCCATCACAGACGCAACAAGCCTTTGTGTGAAGCAAATAAACAAATCAAAATGAAAAGAAAAGCCACTATGGTTCTCAAGAGAGGTGACTGTGAAAGTCAGGAAGAAAAGATAGCATTCTGGAAGTATGAGAAACACAGAAGGAGCAGGACAGAAGCTGTACCAGTTAAGGCAGAAAGAAGCAGGAGGGAAGTCAGAATAGCAAAGGCCCAAACTGAGGAAAAGATAGCCAACTCAGTTAAGAAGGGGGATAAAACCTTTTATAGGTACATCAGCGAGCGTAGAAAGACAAAGGAAGGGATAGTGAGGCTGAATAGAATAAACGGTGGGTGGGCAGATGGGGACAGTGAAAAAGCAGGAATACTGAACGAATATTTCTGCTCAGTATTCCCAAAAGAGGAGGGGGAAGTGCCTAATCCAATTAACAGAAGCACTCTTGGTAGGGGGGTCGATCCCAGTCCTTTCACAGAAGAAAGGGTTCTGCAAGAACTCCTAAAACTGAAGGTGGACAAAGCAATGGGTCCTGATGGAATTCACCCCAGAATTCTAAAAGAATTAAGGAAGGAACTAGTGAAACCACTGGCTACTCTTTTTAATAAATCATGGGAGGATGGTGGTACCTAGGACTGGAGGAAGGCGAATGTGATTCCCTTCACAAAAGTGGGACCAAGACAGAGGCAGGAAACTACAGACCTGTCAGTCTGACCTCTGTGGTAGGGAAAGTGATGGAGTCACTTCTGAAGGAAAGAATAGTTGAGTACCTAGAGGTCAGTGGAGCACAGGATCCAAGGCAGCATGGGTTCACAGCGGAAGGTCATGTCAGACGAATCTAATAGATTTCTTTGACTGGGTGACCAAAGTAGTAGACCAGGGAGGGGTGTGGACATGGCCTACCTAGACTTTAACAAGGCATTTGACACAGTCCCACACAAAGATTGATAGTCAAATTAACCAGCCTGGGAGTGGGTCCCAGGGTGGTAGCCTGGTAAAACATTGGCTGACAACAGGACACAGAAGGTAATTGTAAATGGAGTCCACTCTGAAGAAAGGGCGGTTACTAGTGGGGTACCACAGGGTTCAGTATTGGGTCCAGTCCTTTTAATGTCTTCATCAGTGACATTGCAGAGGGACTGGAAGGAAAAGTATGCCTTTTTGCAGATGACACAAAGATATGCAACAAGGTTGATACGCAAGGAGGCGTGGAAAGGATGAAAAGGGACTTAGCAAGGTTGGAGGAATGGTCAGATGTATGGCAGCTAGGATTCAATGCAAAAAAGTGCAAAATAATGCACCTGGGAAACAAGAACCCAGGGGAAGAATACACAATGGGTGGGGAGGTAGTAACAACAACAAAACAGGAAAGGGACCTGGGGGTAATCATATCAGAGGACCTTAAGGTTGGCAAGCAATGTGAGAAGGCAGTAGGAGGGCGGGGTATACTGGGATGTATAGGTAGAGGCATCAGCAGCAGAAAACAGGAAGTTGTTATCCTCTGTACAGACAGTTGGTGAGACCCCATCTGGAATACTGTGTCCAGTTCTGGAGACCCCATCTCCGCAAGGACATAGACAGGATAGAGGCAGTCCAGAGGAGGGCAACTAAAATGGTGCAGGGTCTGCAAGAGAAGCCGTATGAGGAGAGACTAAAGGAGCTTAATACGTATACCCTTGAGGAAAGAAGGGAGAGGGGGACATGATAGAAACTTTCAAGTACCTCAAGGGAATCAACAAAGTCCAAGAGGGTAGCATCTTTCAGAAAAGAGACTTGCAAGAACAAGGGGACACAATTTAAAGGTAGAAGGAGGCGTGTTCAGGGCAATGTGAGGAAGTATTATTTCACAGAGAGGGTAGTGGATGCATGGAACAGCCTTCCTGAGGAGGTTGTGGGGTCTAAAACTGTGGAGAATTCAAGAATGCATGGGACAGACATAAGGCAATTCTTGTGGGGGGCAGGAAGATAAAGGCTGTTGGTTAACTAGGATCTGCGGCCTATCCTGTAGGTAGGGAAATGGGCAGACTAGATGGGCCTAGCGGTCCTTATCTGCCGTCAAAGTCTATGTTTCTATGTTTCCAGAGCCTCACCCACCTCCTGGACACTATTGGCTCCAGCACCAGAGATAACGAACTGCTAATCCTGGGTGATGTGAACCTAAACTGGGCCGGTGGAAATGTCAAGCAGTTCGAGCCCCTGCTTGCCACTCTAACCCTGACGCAACTCGTACAGGATCCTATCCGATGGTCGATAAATGGAACCTCCAGGTCTCTACTGGATTGGATCCTGTCAAACTGTCCTGAGAGGATCTCCTCTGTGGGGACCCTATCTGACTCCATCTCAGACCACTCCCTGGTCTTCTGTGTATGGAAAATCCCCTCATTAAAGGTTCCTCACAAAATCATCGACATCCAAAACTTTGCCAGGCTTGATCCGGATGTATTCAGGGAGGAATGAAGGCTCACTCACTGGTCAGGAGTCTATAGTGCCCCTGATCCCTCCACAGCTGTAACTGTGTTTCTCAACTCCTTCAGGGATCTGCAAGACAGGCATGCCCCTATCATAAGATGGAGGGTCCGGGGGTCAGCCACAAAGTGGCTGCATGGGAGCCTTCTCACCATAATGTGGACAAGGGACAAGTGCTGGGCCCACTTCAAATGCTCCCCCGACCAGACCCTGCTATAACAATACAGAAAACTCAGAGATGAGTGTAAAAAAGCCATCAGGGGGGCTAAATGCGATTTTTGTAAGACTGCCCTTCTCAGCTCTGCTAACAACCCTAGAAGGTTCTGGAGAAACATCAAAACCCTGGTCAGTGGTCATTCCAACTCTGGAGTTACTGACATGATTATTGGAGGAGCTTCCTGCAGCAATCTGCACATGATTACAAACATTCTCAACTCCCACTTCACTGACCTACCTGCTGTCTCCCCACATACCTCAACAGCCAGGAGAGACAACTGCGCTGCACCCACAGACTGGCAGGAGCCTGACCCTTCCAGACCTCCTTTCCTCCTAAGGGCGGTGTCAGAAAATGAGGTACAGTCTCTTCTCACTGGCCTCTCCCAGTACTCCAGTCTGGCCTAGATAACCTGGAGCCTAAGCTTCTCAAACTTGGTGCCCCCTATATTGCCTCCCCGGTGGCCCATATCTTTAACCTGTCCCTTGCCATGGGGGAGATTCCAGATATCTGGAAGGTAGCTAAGGTTGTCCCCATGCTAAAGCACGGCAATCCTAAAGTCCCTGACAACTACCAGCCGATCGCCATCCTTTCGGCCATCAGCAAGCTCCTATAAAAGGTTGTAGCTAAACAACTCTCGGAGTATATCCGAACCCATGAACTGCTGTACCCTGCCCAGCATGGCTTTCACAAAGGGCACAACACAACCACGGCACTGATCTCTGTCTCTTCCGCATCAGAGCAGCCATGGACCAGGGAAAACTCTCTGGAGCAGTGTTTATTAACTTATCCAAGGCCTTTGACCTTGTTGACCATGACCTGCTCTGCATTCAGATGAGGTCCCTTGGCTTGTCCCCCACAGCTCTGAAATGGGTAACTGACTACCTGCATGGTAGAGTACAGTTAACCAAATTCAATAAAGTCCTCTCTGATCCCCTGCCTGTGACCTCTGGCGTCCCCCATGGCTCGGTTCTGGGACCCCTACTCTTCTCTCTGTTTATTAACAACCTCCCTGCTGTAGTTGCCAGGTGTAGGGTCACCCTGTATGCAGATGACCTGGTCCTCTTGGCCCACTTCCGAGATCCTGTCACTCTAAACCTCCACCTATCTGAGGACTTCAAGAATATCCAGGCTTGGCTCACCCAACAGAAGCTGGTCCTCAACCAGAAAAAAATGCAGGCCATGCTATTCGGTTCATCAGCCAAAATATGTGCCTCTCCAGTCCCTCTGCAGATCTACTGCACAGATGGTACTTCCCTTCACACCGTGACTTCCCTCAAATATCTCGGTGTGACGCTCGACCCCCAACTGGACCTAGGGAGTCACATCCACAACATCTGCAGAGGTGTAAACTGTAAGCTGGGGCTGGCCTATAGTGCTAAATACAACCTCACCCCTGCTGCTCATCTGGCTCTTGCCAGGGGAGTGTTACTCCCTTCCCTCAGCTATGATCTCCACCTATTCGCATGTACCTCAAAAGTCCTCCTCACTAGGTGGCACACGACGTACAACAACATCTGTTGGTTCGCTCTGGTTGCCCCCTACCTCACCCATCACTGTGAACTCTATGATAAACTAGGCTGGCTATCCCCGGCCAATCACCTAAACTTTGGTATAGGGTGCCTTGTGAGCAAAGTGGTCAGCACCGGCACCCCACCGGGGTTGGCTCAGATCCTCTCCCCAGCTGACCGCTCATCCTACCCCCTAAGGTCCCAGGGCCCAGGGCTACTAAATGTACCCTCTACCCGCACCCTTATGGGTGACAGGGACTATGCAGCACATGCTCCTAGGCTCTGGAACTCCTTCCCCAAACAGGTCCGCACTGCCCCTTCCCATAAATGCCTTTGGACCTCCCTGTGGGAGCACCTTAAGCTGGCCTCATGCTGTGAATGCCTAAAGCCCCCTTAGCACGAAGCCCTGGGCATTATAAACCCTGTGGCACTCTACTTCCTGAACCACAACTAAACTGAAATCGAATTCTGCTGCCAATTTCCCTGTCCAGCTCTTCTCCTGCACCTCTTTATGCCTCAGATATTCAATGATAGTCAGTTTTGATCTATACCAGCTCATTATGCATTCTATCATCACCTGCCTTACACTACTGGCACTGTATGTTGCCTGCTGTTTTGTTAACTCAATGTACCTAACCACAAAATGTATATATACTTGCTCGCCTACTATCCTGTATTGATGTACCCTGTTATACCTGTTGTACTTTCCCAGGTCGTTCCTGAAAATAGGCATATAACTTGTCTAGTGTACCTACCCAGTTAACAAAAGCTAAATAAATAAAATAAATAAACAACACTGCACCCATGGCAGCTGTCCCTGAAAAGCCACATGCTTGAGCTTCATATCCCAGAATATAGGTTTCATTTCCATGAATCTCACTATCATATGAAAGATGGCATTCCACAGTGTGAAAATGTCTTTGAGGAACATTGTACTCCTGTTGAAAATGATCAGAAGCTCAGCATGCTTGTGGGAACAATAGAAATATCCAGCACTGTCCCACACAGTATCAAGTGTTTCCTTGAACTATGCATGTTTGTTCAACAAATGACTCACTAGCAGATTTAGTGTGTGTGTGTGCAAAATGTGGTCCATGTGTAAAATTCTCATCCTTCAGCACCTTCAGCATGTTTCTGACACTGTTCATCACAAAGATGACCACCCTCAGGGCATGAGGATATATCCAGATGTCTAGCAATAATTATAAAAATGAATGTTTTATCCACTGTTCTTCCCTTTTGTAACTGACACAATAAGTAAGGCACATCCTCAGTTTTTGTGCCCCAGTGATGCAGTCTGCTTCATAATAACTCCTGTAGGGGCTGGTGGTGACAGAAGCAGAATAGGAATGGTACTGATTGATTTTAACACACCCCAGTGGGTTGTGAGACTCAGGAAGTTTTGGTTTGCACTACTGCTTCAGATATAACTACTGTATTGCACGTAACCCTTGAGTACCTTCTTCAGAAGTGTCACCATCTGCATGAATCGTTCCTTATACATAGCAGGGAGAACATGTCAAGAATACATGAATCATGATGTATTATAATAAGTGGGTTTCACTTCATGCAAGATTCTTCTAAAACCAATATATTTTGCAATGGAAGACTGGCTGAAGAGAAAAGGCCATGATCTCCTGAATGGTAACCCATAAGGAGTGTGCATGGGGAAGGGTGCTGTCCGTAATGGCGACTTGTTCCCAAGCGAATCCCTCACAGCTATGGGAGGGTAGGGTGACTGGATGGGGGGTGGTAAAAATGGGTGACAGGATGTCGCTATATGTACGCACGTGGGGGGAGCCAGCACAACAAACGTGGGCTGGGAGGGGATGGAGGGGCTGTAGGGGGTGGCGTTGTGGTGGGTTGCTGAGCTGCAACATGGCATTGGGGGTTGGCCTGTGTTTGGGGTGGGTGAGGTACCTGGTTTGGGTCTGGGCGCAGGTGCGATTTAATGCACCCGACCCAAACCTTTTATTTTGTCATGTTTTAACCCCCCCAACATGCACCCCCCTGTAGTTGAGAATCCTTTAGTAGGGGGGTGCAGGGGTGTGTTTTGGGGGCACAGCCCCCCCACAGAAAACATTGAAAACTAAGTCCCCGGCACCATTTTCATTTGCGCTGAGGTGTCAGAGTGCTGAAAAAATTTTTGGTACTCTGACTTCGCAATAACGGTGATCGCATTTAGGCTTTTGCTGTTATCACATAGAACCCTCCTAAATGATTTTGCAATATATAACTTAGCAGGTGACAATTTAGTGTAGGCATGTAATGAGTTGGGCAGTATAGATTTTTTGTACAACAAATTAGGCTCCGAAGCTGATAGCACATACACTGAGCCTGGTTTGGGTCAGTGGTAGTTAGGCTCCTTGAGAAGCAATTCCCATACCTCAGGATAGATCAGTTGGCTGATGCAGCTGCCATGTTGGTTGTAACACTTGAATTAACCATCTTATCCCACCAAGTTCCATTCCTGACTGTTCCTGCTACTGCTGGCCCATATGACCTGAGTGTTGAGTAGGAATTAACATGGCTGTTCGGAAGATGCAATGTTCATGCTTTAAATGATCACTGGTTTCCAAAGTTGAAATATGCTGATCCTGAGTGATCTTTCTGCCATACCTATGAAGTATGCATTCAATGGATTTGTGGTGTTATGTATATGCAAAATACTCCATTCTTCAGAGTGTTTCTTTTGTTTTCTTAGATGTAGAGATCCAGCGAAATTCCACGCATTCCAAAAAATATTTAATGAGTGCAAAATGCAAAATTTCACCCTCAAAAAGCAGAATTTTTCCAGTGAAATGCAGAATTTCACCCACAAGTGGCAGAATTTCACCTGCGAGTGGTGAAATTCTGCATTTCATGGGTGAAATTTCACATTTCGCTGGTGAAATTCTGCATTTCACACCCACTAAATATTTCACGAAATGCATGAATTTCGCAAAATATTTCAAGAAATGAAATTCCACAATTTTGCACAACACTACTTAGGTGCAGTGGACCAGTTGTGATGGGGATATTCTTTGGGAGGAACTGGAAGGCCACTGTGAGATGCTTTTTTTTGTCTACTGTAGATGGTGATAAACAAGCAGTAGGTGGTACAGTAGTATGAGGATGATCATGTTATAGGGATGGAGATAGGTCTTGTTTGTAGATTTATGTGCCTGAGAAACGTCCTTTCTTGTTTTCTCATTTTTATTATCTTTTTAAATTTTGCTACCTTCTCCCATTATGCCCTCTGCTCCTCAGAATTAGTCATCTCCACAAGTCATTGGTAGAACTGGCATCAAACATTCAAGCTCTTCTTGTTCTTCATCTACATGCCATGCATGTGCTTCCCCATGTCCTTCCTTCTCTAGTGCTTCTTCCCTTGCACCTCCTGTCATACTCATTTCCTCTCCTCATCATCATCATCCCTTGCTTTTTACCGCTGCTCCTCCTCCACTTATGCTCATTCTTTCTGTTGCTAATGTACTTTCTTCTGCCATTTTAAATTATCGTTTCATTCTTTCCCCTCCTCTGCCACATATATCTAATGCCCCTGCTCTGACAGGTCCATTTCCATATCCTCCTCACTGGCAATCTCCATTACAACCTGCTTTGGTGGTGGTGCTTTTCACTTGGCTTTGTAGAATTGTATGGTTGGTATACATCATCCTACCCTATTCCCATGAATATCTGCACTTTTTCCTCTGGTGAAAAGATAATAGTGGTATCTATTGCAGACCCAGACTTAGAGCTACTGTCCTCATGGGATGACTGAATAGCAGTGCTGGACTGTCTGGTGCTGCTGATGCATGTTTTGGGTGGCTGGGGGCATCATGTAGCTGTTCTGGATGGACTGGCAGTTCTCAGTGTCCATGCAAAGGTGGTTGTGAACATTTACAGATGTATCACATATATCCTGTGTAGGGGAATTTGAAGCACTTGAAGGAGGAGGAAGAAACTGGTGTGCTTCTGAATTGCTCAAGGTGGTTTCATCACTAATTGCACTGCCAGACCATCTGAGAAGCAGCTTGCAGGAAAGATGTGCGAAATGTGGAAACTTCACTTTGTGAAGTACCTTTTGAAATTCCCAGAATAGGTTTCACTGGGGATGCAGTTTTAGTTTGCCCCTGGCAAAGGGGCCACCTTCACCCAGTGAAGCCTGCATGTAGAGGCACTTCACCAGCAAAAGTATCAGTAAAGTGCCATTACATGTACTTTTGCCAGCCAAAGTAGCTGGGCTCCCTGATACATTCTTTGCTTCATCTAGTTAAACAATATATGATAAAAATATTCGTCCACAAAAACTGATTCCTTTATCCCTTAAATGTAATCATATGGTCAAAGGGGTTGGATAGCAAGGTACATTAAAATTAGACATCACTATTGGGCACCTAGCAAAAGTATGTTGCACTATTTTGCTAGTGATCCAGGTTTCAATGTGAACTGAAATGCTGGCCAAGTAGCCTGGGGAAGATTGGGAAGCACTACTACATAGCCCCACTACCAGCCAGAGAGGGCTGGCATGGGGTTCTTTCATCACAGTGACCCCTGATGAGGTCCAGAAGCTTGGTCTACCACAGAGGGCATCTATATGTGTGCAGGCTGATAATCAGCATTAACAGGAGCTACAGAGGAGGAAGCTGATAAAAAAAGAAAGATAAAACCTTTGGTGTCATCAGGATGATGGTCAGGGAGTTCTCAGGCCCTACACCATGTATCACCACTGGAGTAATCAGCGGGGTTAGCAGAGGATGTGACTGAGAGTTCCACCATGGCAGGATACTCCCTGGCCTGAGGACTTAATGGACAACACTGGAATAGAAAAATCAAAAAAATATATATTTTAAAGATGTCGGATATTGTCATTTAGAAATACAGTAGATAAGACTAAAAATGTGACCAAAATGACTAATGTTGTGGTTAAATCAAGGTGTTAGAAATTATAGCACGTTCATTTAAACCAAAATTGAGCTTGGTCTTAGAACATATTGAAAACAAGTCTGGCTGGTACCCCTGTCTTTTTTGCTTTTTGGAGTGAACTTTATACTTCAGCAAATAAGGTAAATAAAACTCACATAGGTTCCATTTCACCCACTATCTGGTAGATTTATGCTATTAATATACTTGTTGATGTGACGTACACCACAAAACGGTCTTGTTAATTCCTAGGGTGCAAAAAAAGCAATGATTCCCTAATATTTGGTGGACCTACTGACAAGAGTCTTGGTAAACTGGTGGAGAAGATTATAAGTGCATAGATGAAGATGGCAGGTAAAATAAAATGTCAGCCTATCTAGCCCACACAACCAACCTAACTACTCTGCATTATGCATTATGATTGTGTTTTGAAAAGTAATGCTTATATTTAGAAAAATGCATATATTTATTATATAATTAAGGGGAAAAAAAAGATGCACCATCTTAGTACCTCTGAACTGTTTCATATTAGGTGGAACATCTCTCTTTGTACTTCTCAGAATTGTTCGGCCCCACATCTGTCATACATTGAAAAGTATCTGTCCACATAGATAAAGTTTTGTCAACTGCAGATATTTTTACCCCTTATTGAAACAAACACTATTCAAAGCCAATATGGCTGAAAAATCATTTTAGTGCCTTGTGTGACACACACCCTCAAGTTCTCCGGAAAGAATGAATTTCCTGTTTCCCTGAATCTTTGACTGGACTAACATTGCCACCACAATTTGTTGAATATGTAAGGGGTAATACATGGCAGGGTGTTTTGTTATAATGGAGTAATTAATGACTCAAGTGGTTAGGCATGATGCATAGGAGAAAAACATAGAAACATAGAAGGTAGCAGCAGATAAAGACCCTGTGACCCACCTAGTCTGCCCCTTTTCCCTACCTAATGCAATACTGCAGACCCTAGTTGATATGCAGCTTACCCTCTCTCCCCTATTGTGAGGATACTCTTATTTCTATCCCAGGCATTTCTGAATTCCCCTATCATTTATGCCCCCACACTCCACAGGGAGGCTGTTCCAAGCATCCATTATGCTTTCTGTGAAAAAGTACTTCCTCATGTTGCTGCTGAGACTGACCTCTCTAGCCTCATATCATGCCCCATTGTTCTTGTACACCTTCTTTCCTGAAAGATGCTACCCAACTGTACCTTGTTTTTACCCCTGGGGTACTTGAATGCCTCTGTGATATAGCCTCTCTCTCTCCTCTCCTCCAGTGAATACATACTGAGGTCCTCTAGTCTTTCGTCATATGACATTTGGTGCTGTCCTTGCACCATTTTTTATTGTCCTTCTCCATACTGCCTCTATCATGACACGTCATCTTGGAAATGCAGCCTCCAGAACTGGACACAGTACTCCAGATGAGGTCTCACTAGTGATCTGTACAGTGGAATAACCACCTCCTTGCTGGTGATACCTCACTCTATGCACCCTAGCATCCCACTGGATCTCCCTTCAGCCTTCTCACATTGCTTGGTTACTTTAGGTAATCAGATATGATTACCCCCTCTTTCTTGATTGGCTGCTGTCAGTACCTCTCCCCCATCTTGTACTCCTCCCTTGAATTTCTGTGCCCCAGATGCATGATTTTGCACTTCTTTGCATTGAATCTTAGCTGCCACACTCTTGACTACTCTTCAAGCATGTTTAAATCTGTTCTCATTTTTTCCACCATTTTCATTTTTACGAAAACAGAGTACTGAAATCAACCAATAAGTGCATTATTCCTTTATGATCACACAACATAGTGTTTTTTCACCTTTGTTTTACCAGGAGAGACACATTAAGCTAAAAGCTTGTTTTCAGGTACAACCTGGGAGCACAAGGAAGTTAAATGACTTGCTCAGGGTCACACAGTATGAAAGTGGGGGCTGTGGAATTCAAACCCAGGTCTCCAGATCTGCAGCTCAGAGCCTTAAACCACTGTGCTATACTGCCTTTATAAGTGGCATTCTACTTATAAAATATGACATTATTTAACAGAGAAATATATAGTGTAGGACGTGCTGTTGTCAGAAATAAATTATCAATGGTCATGTGATGTACTTTGACCAATTAGGATACATGGTTTTAATGGCCCCCTTTATAACAGTATAAATCATGTCACAGACACTGGCATCATGTGTAACCCTCAGAAAGTTATTTGACCTACTCATGTTTCCATCAACATGCCTGTAAAACTGAACAGAAGCAGAAGCAGGACACCAGAGATTGAGACATTTAGCTTGCAACTTAGCTTGGTTCATCGTTGGCACTGGTGGGATTTGAATATTGATATCCTGATAATAAATTCTGTGCTCTGACATCTAGGCCATTTTTTTGCTGCAGTGCTGCATGTACACTGTAAAAATATCCCTCTGATTTCTTCACACTACGACTGACATCAAAGCTGAATGAAAAGTGTTTACATTCTGGGGAAGTTGTTCTTCATTTTATTACTAATAAGGGAACACACTTTTAGAAGCTTTAATTATGCTGTCATTACAACTAATTTTCCTCTATACAGTACTTAGATCCAAAAGAATTCTCAAGAACCACAGCCCCAGACACATTTATTAGTATCAGGAGCTACAGTAGTTAACTGTTGCTGACTGTAACCCCTGTCAACACTATAAGCAGCCCCAAGATCTGTGGTGCCATCTTATCGAGTGCTCCTAACAAATCTCTACTTGGATCAGCCACCTATGGTTCCCATCAAACACTAAAGCCACCTCTCATCCCTGGCTCCCAGGATGTAGTAGCAGCAGTGTGTAGCATGATGGCTGGACTGATGACAGTAAGATTACTAACCTCTTTGGTGTATGAGTACGGGTCCCACTTGATCATGTTCTGGAGCTGTGGTTGGTTAGTGGACACTTTGTTGTTGTTCCAGTCCAATATGGTGATGGCAGACTATCAAGACCAATATCTTCTCTTGTAGTTCAAGCTATACTAAACAGTCCCAACATGGTTCACACACATGCTGCCATACTGCTTCATGGAAACTCCACCCAGCACTGCTGCGGGTATGGCGAGCACAGTAGTTAAAATAGATGATGCAGTTCCATGCACGCCAACATGCTAGTGGGGGGAGCAAAGCATGAGTGCAGAGTAATGTACATGCCTGTGTGTTATAATGCCAGTGACTGTAAGTGGACTGGGTGATGAGGGGGGGCGGTGAGTCAGGCAGCACGTTTTAATGAAGTTGTAATGTGCTGATGAAGTTAACCCCTAACACAATATTATAGCTGAAGAAAATAAAAGGATTTATCTTACTACGGAAAGCTGACATCTGTCCACAGACCATTGTTAATTAAATGCAGTTGCAACTTTTGAGGACAGTTTTTGCTGGCTCCAAGAGCTTTTACCAAAACAAAAGACTGCAGCTGGCAACTGATTTCTGTTACCCCACAATGACAAGAGCCAAACTTTCTTTACAGCATGTCATAGATGTGTTTTAGCTATCTGAGGTTGAATTACTAAGACTGCTCAGTGAGCCATACTCCAGCCAGCTGCTGTGCTGCCATTCTTTCTCTGGGAAGGTCATGTTGCACTCATCAGTATTTTCTGTTATCTATTAATTGCTTTAATTACTTGAAGTGCCCAATCAAATATCTGCAAATAGCAGTAACTAGATAACACACCGCTGAAAGTGAGGTACCTCTCCCCATCTGCTGTAAGTAGAAAACAGCAACATTTATTGTTTGATTTAGAGAGTATGAAGGCACTTAAAATGGCTATGCTTCTGTTTGGTTTTGCCTGGCTTTGCAATGAAAATTAACTTGCAAACCTGTGTCCTGTGTCTTTGTTTATACTGGGTGCTGCTGCATTGAGCCAGAAAGACAGTTGGACTGGATGTGGAAGCAGGGCAGCTAAATAGAAAACAAGCATTTGTCAATGTCGAATGTTGTCTTGCTGGCATTGGCATTAGTAGTGCAGAAGTTAGAGAGATGCATAATAGGAATGGCAGTGAAGTATTGAACTGATGCCAACCCCACCCCCACCTTGCAGAGACTGACAGGCACAGGGATGCACCTTTGGATCGTCGGCCATAGCACTCATGCCATTTCACCTCACCCTACCCTGCAGACACTGACAAGTGTTGTGGTGTGCCTTGGGGTCTTCTGGCCTTACTGTGCAGGACCAGTGGGTGACACCAGGGGTGGGGGTCCACAGGATATGGAAGCCCATGCCAGTCCACCAGAGGCTGCCATTCCCCCTTCAAAACAAGCCAGAAATGTGCCATAATATCAGACCAGTGCCAGTGACACCCCCAGCCCATACCTCTTCACCCAGTACTGGTGGCCAGTGGAGAATGGGCTGTACTTGCCCCGGTATGAACTGGACAAAAAGTCAGAGAGGGGCACATAGATGGTACAACAGCCCCAAAGTAGATGCCCACTGTGCCAGCTGCACTTGCTTCCCTGGCAATGTGCAGGCTCATGCAGTTGTCTGTCCCCTTGCCTGCCCCCAGCCCGACGCAGAGATGGGTCCTGTGACCATGATTTGGGCATGGAGCAAGCATACAACAATGGCTCTGGATGCTGTGGGGTTCCCCAAAGGTGCACATCCTGTGCATTGGGTGTCTCTGCAGCTGTCCACCCCCTTTGCAAGAGTGGAGCAGCTGCAGCATTGTGTGGTGCATGCCCTTATTTCAAAGCATATTACATATAGAATAATGAATGGGGTGGCATGTGTAATGAGGATTTTACACACACCTGAGGTGTAGGATGCTACATAAACCCCGGGGGAAAAGCCAGAGGGGTTTAGTAAAGCATCCCACACTGATTATTGCGAATGCGTTGCTACAAGCGTGTGCTGCGCAGTTGCTATGCACCTCGTAAAACAGTCATTTCATGGAGCATTGTCACCAAATTTTCAACACAGGCATTTTAGGACCTCTGTTCATGAACAGTATCACTGTCATTTTTGTAATGTGTCCCAAACACTGATTTTGCACAGCAACCACGCTATTCTGTGCCGGAAGTGCGAAAACACATTTTGGCCAGGATGTGAAAAATGACAGCTGCACAGTTCACAAGAAGGTGTGGTAAAATGTCAATATTGAGAATCTGGCATGCAAATAGTGCAAATGTGCCAATGTATGAGCGTGCATTTCACAGTTGCTGTGTACGTCAGAAACAGTCACTTTATGGAGTATTGTCACCAAATTGTCAACACAGGCATTTTAGGATCTCTGCTCATGAACAGTGTCACTATCATTTTTGTAATGTGTCCTGAACACTGATTTTGCACCACAACCATGCTATTCTGCGCCAGAAGTGCGAAAACACATTTTGGCCAGGATGTGAAAAATGACAGCTACACGGTTCACAAGAAGGTGTGGTAAAATGCCAATGTTGAGAATCTAGCATGAAAACATTGCAAATTCATTAACTTACAAGTGTGCATTGCGCAGTTGCTATGCACACTCATAAAACAGTCATGTGTTGGATTTTTACCACCAAATTTGCAACACAGGGTTTTTGAGAGCCCCTGTCATGAACACTGGCACTGTCATCTCCTTATGTGGTCCTGAAAGGTGAATCCACGCAGTGACTGTGAAATCACCTTTTGGGGCCAAATAAAGCCATGACAGTGCAAGAATTCATGAGAAAGGGTCCCAAAAACCCCATGTTGAACATTTGGGGCCAAAATTCGCAAAAATGCCTGAGATATGTACTAAAGTTGAAAAAAACCCTATCTATACCATTATACAGCTTACCAGCATTTCCTCAGTTCACGGTCGGCTTTGAAGAGTGCAGACGTGTTCCTGGTCCACCGATGATCATCACGCTGAGTTCTGAAGGTAAGTATGGGGTATGGGGAGTGTGGGGAGGCGGGGTGCACAGTGGGTGGGTGCGGGTGGGGGCAGGCGTGCACGGAGACTATGAGGGACCGTTTTCCTTTTACAGGTAGTAAAAGGAAAAGAAAACATTGTGGGACAGTTTTCTTTCTCCAGGAGATTTGACACGCTGGGGTGGGCTCCCAGCATGCCGCCTAACTGTTTTGGAGGGGTCTGTAGCCAATGGGGGATTGGGCACCCTCATCAGCAAACAACATGGGGGGGCCAAATTTATGCCGATGGGGATTGGGCAGCCCCATCGGCACACAAAGAAGGGGGGATGCAGAGCTGAGGGGGGATTGGGCACCCCCTTGGTATTAAACAATTGGGGGATTATTTCTGCTGACAGGGAGTGGGCTCCCCCATCCGCACACAAGGAAAGGGGGGCAGGGTAACAGCTGAGGGGAGATTGGACCCCCCCTAGGCATTACACAATTGGGGGAGTGCTTTATACCAATGGGGAGCTGGCTCCCCTGTCGGCACATTGACAGGGGGTAGGGGCAGCCAACAGCGGGATTGGGCACCCCTGAAGTCAGCAGTTCTCCGGCCGTGTCCCACCATATACATAATGGCGGCGAGCACGGCAAGAAAAGGATCACTGCATCTGATGAGCTTTGCTCGGATTGCAGTGGACCTTTCCTTGGATGTGCTTGCCACATTAGTATGCATGGTGTGGCACCAGGATGCAGGCTGATTGGGGAATGAGGGATGCACCTACTGATGCATGCCCTGCATTTGCCCAACAGTGACCACGCCTCCAAATCTGCACTACCGCAAGATGTTGGCTTTCACAGGTGCGGCAAGCCAACATAAAAAGGGGCTCCAATGTGCCTTGAAGCAAGAGTCAGTCATTTACAGTAAGCAGACTCTGTCTTCACAAGTTTGAAAGTACTGTAGCTGTGCTGGCTGACATACGTCCAGTGTAGCATACATGTTCATGCTGGGGACAGAGGATCAGCTGTTTACAGTCGGCTGCTCTCAATTTAAAAGTCTAAAAAGAGCTATCCAACTGTACAGCTGTGTTCTGACAGGATTCAGCAGGCCAGCAGTTCAGCTACATCAGTGCACAGATTAACATGGCAGGCATGTTCAGTTGTCTGTGTGTAAGTGTGGGCAAATAAATTATATGAGTGCTATATGCATGTTGTTCTTTTTTTTTTTGTAACAGGGAGACTGACTATCCAGATACTTATTTTTTAGGCTGCAAGATGATTTAGAGTGTAGATTGCGGTTGCAGACTGTGACACTGACATCAGTAGATCATTTTCAGTACATCAGGTTGAGTTATGTGCTGGCTCAACAAAGGAGGCATTTCTCTGTTTTATTTGTTAGCAAAAGGTAACATATTTTCTGTAATAGCTATATAAAATACTGCCTGACACGAAGCTACCAAACCACAGATGTTGACTCAGCAAGTGTCTGACAGGCTAGAAGCTGAGGGAAAGGAGACCTATTAGTCCCACCCCCCCCCAAAAAAGAAAGAACTTTTACATAAAAACAGTATCTAAAAACATGAACACACACATAGAAATTAAAGGACTAGAAAATACATTGGAAACTAAACATGAATGGTGTAAGTGCAGTTTGTTTTGTACAGTATATAACATATAGGAAATGGTTTTTGATTTACAGTAAATGTCTGTTATCTGCGGGCGTCCATTATAAACATGTCTGGTATAACTGGGCTAGACTGTAACTGGAATGGACTTGTACCAAGAGTATTTGAAAAAATAAGTAAACATTGAAATAAGTTATACTTACAAAAAAATAAAAAAAAAGAAACATGCAAGTATAAATTGTAGTGTTTAACAATGAATGATAGCATGAAAGAACTGGGCAAGGAAACTTTCTCTACTTTGCATACATACAGGTAAGAATGTATGGGTTGGATTCGTGAAGGGCAATGCAGGGCTTGCATCAAGTTCTGTGCCAAACCTATTGGTTGGAGCAGCTGCACCAAACACATTGATGCAGACTATGATGGATTCAAGAAGATCGGGTGCATTTATTACAATTTTCATGATTTATGGCAGCTTGCACAAACGTTTGGTGCAAGCCTCTTAAAACAAGCATTTGTCAATGCCGAATGTTTGCTTACTGGCATTGGCAGTGGCACTGTAGAAGTTACAGAGCTGCGTAATAGGAATGGCAGTGAAGTATTGAACTGAAGCCAACCCCACCACCACCCTGCAGAGAGTGACAGGCATTGGGGTGTGCATTTGGGTCATCAGACATAACGGCCACGCCATTTCACCACACCACACTCTGCAGAGACTGACAAGTGTCACGTGTTCCTTGGGGTCTTTGGCCCTTATGCGCACCCCATTTCATGAGGAAATACGGTGAGATGGGTGCGATATAGGAGAATGGGGTGAAGTTTGGGGCAGAAGAGTCCAAGGCATACCTCGATGCCTCTCAGTGACTGCAGGGTGTGGAATGGTATGAGCATCACAGGCAAGAATCCCAAGTCACACCCCTGATTCCTGTCATTCTCTATAGGGTTGGGCAATTTAGTTGAAAACCTAATACCTCAGGCATTCGTTGGTATTTAACTCCAAATTTTCAACATGTTTGTTTTGTGACCCCACCTCATGAACAGGGGAATATCAGTTTGGTAGCCGGCTGCTTATGCACAGTGACTACGGGTTTAGCACCACAGGTGCAAAAATATTCGAACAGGCTGTAAAAATGACAGCTGTACTCTGTCATGGGAGGTGTAAAATGGCTATGTTGTAAATGTGTAGTAAAATATTTAAAAAATGGTGAAGTCACGAGCGTAATATAGAAACTGTGCAACGACAATCTGCTATATAAGTAGGTTGGGGATATTTTATAGCAGATTGTCAACTCAGGCATTTTGGTGCCTCCGATCATGAACAGTGTCACTGTGATTTTCTTTATCTGTGCCGAACAATGATTTCCGACAGCGACCACGCATCTCTGCACTGAAAGTGTGAAAACACACTTCGGCCATGTTGTGAAAAATGGCAGCTGTACTGTTCATAAGAAAGTGTTGAAAAATGCCACTAGTGAAAATCTGGACTGAAAATGTTACAAAGTCATGAACTAACGAGGATGCGTGGAAACTGCACAATGCTCACTCGTAACACAGTCATTTTAAGGACTTTTGTCACCAAATTTTCAACATAGCCATTTTAAGACCTCTGCTCATGAACAGTGTAACTGTGATTTTCTTAATCTGTCCTAAACATTGCTTTCGCACACCAACAGCACCATTGTGCACTACATGTGCGATAACACATTTTGGGTGACATATGAAAAATTGCAGCTGTACTGTTCATAAGGAAGTTTAATAAAATGGACATGTTGAAAATCTAGAGTGAAAATATTAAATTTGCAAACTTACGAGCATGCATAGGAACTGCGCAACGCACGTAAAAAGTCATTTCTAGGCATTTTTCCACCAAGTTTTCAACATAGCTATTTTAAGACCTCTGCTCATGAACAGTGTCACTGTGGTTTTGTTAATGTGTCCCATACATTGAGCTTGCACACCGACTGCGCCATTGTGCGCTACATGGGTGGAAACACGTTTTGGGCAGGATGTGAAAAATGACAGCTGTACTGCTCATAAGGAGGTGTGGAAAAATGGCAATGTTGGAAATCTGGAGTGGAAATATTGAAAATTCGCAAACCTACGAGCATGCGTGGGAACTGTGAAACGCACACTTGTAAAACAGTCATTTTTAGGAATTCTGTCACCAAATTTTCAACATTGCCATTTTAAGATCTCTGCTCATGAACAGTGACACTGTGATTTCCTTAATGTGTCCCATACACTGAGTTCGCAAGACTGCGCCATTGTGCGCTACATGGGCAGAAACATGTTTTGGGTGAGATGTCAAAATGACAGCTGTACTGCTCATAAGAAGGTGTGGAAAAATGGCAATGTTGAAAATATGGAGTGGAAATATTGAAAATTCACAAACCTATGAGCGTGCGTAGGAACTGTGCAACGTACGCTCGTAAAACAGTCATTTTTAGGAATTTTTTCACCAAATTTTCAACATAGCCATTTCAAGACCTCTGCTCATGAACAGTGTCACTGTGATTTTCTTAATTTGTCCTGTACATTGATTTCGCACACCAACTGCACCATTCTGCGCTGCAAGGGTGGAAACACATTTTGGGTGAGATTTGAAAAATGACAGCTGTACTACTCATAAGACAGTGAGGTGAAATGGCAATGTTGAAAATCTGGACTGAAAATATTGAAATTTCGCGAACTTACGAGCCTGCGTAGGAACTGCTCAACGCACGCTCGTCAAACAGTCATTTTTTGGAATTTTGGCAATAATTTTCAACATGGGGGTTTTGGGCCCCCTTCTCATGAATGATGTCACTGTCATGGTGGTATTTGGTCCTGAAGGATGATTTCGCAGTCATTGCGCGAAATCACCCTTCGAGCCCGAATAACGCCATGACAGTGACATCATTCATGAGAAGGGGTCCCAAAAACCCCATGTTGAAAATTTGGTGCAAAAATTCCCCAAAACGCCTGAGATATGCAATAAAGTTGAACCCCTCCTATCTAGCCCATTATACAGCTTACCGGCATTTCCTCAGTTCGCGCTCGCCTTTGAAGAGTGCAGACGTGTTCCCAGTCCACCGAAGATCGTCGTGCTGGAGTCCGGAGGTAAGTATGGGGTGAGGGGTGTGGGGAGGCTGGAGTGCGCAGTGGGTGGGTGCTGGTTGTGGGAGGGTTCGGGAGCGCCGTGGGACAGTTTTGTTTTACAGGTAAAAAAAAGAGCGTCAGCGGGACCGCTTGCCACGCTGGGGTGGGCTCCCAGCATGGCACAATGACTTGGGGGCCTTCAGCCAGCGAGGATTGGGCACCTGTCGGCAAAAAAACTATTGGGATGTTTGCCACGCTGGGGTGGCCTCAGCGGCACAAGGACTTTGGGGGTTTCAGCCGATGGGGATTGGGCACCTCATCGGCAAAATTGATGGATTGCCACACTGGGGTGGGCCCCAGCGTGGCACCAAATACTGGGAAGGGGAGGAAGCGATGCAGCGCAGCCCAAGGGATTGGGCACCCGTCGGCTACTGCTCGCTGCGTGCGGGGTGCGCACGCCTGCAGCTGGGGGGGAGCTGCGCGTGAGCAACTTCTTATCGCTGCTCACTCAAGCGTAGCTCCCCCTTTCAACTGTATGCCACTGCATTTTGGAGCGCATCATAGACAGCTCCAAAATGCATTGCACGGTCAGGCCGCGCCTGCCAGCTCATGTCTGAATTGGAGGAGGAGGTGACACACCTCCGAAATCTCCGATGATGGCACTATGTTTCTTGCACATTCGTGCAAGCAAACGTAAAAAGGTGCCTGAGATTGCCTCAAGCTAGAACACACAAAGGTGGTTTAACTTGCAGCAATTGACACATGAGATTGAGAATCCTGCTTGCTGGCTGGGGACTGCCACAAGCCCCCTACACCATATGTTTGGTTCACCAGGCATTCTCAGCCCTTTTGAGAAACTGGTTATATGTCTTCATAGTGCGGGTACAAATCTTTTGGTACAATCTGAGCTTTCAAAAGCTGAATGCCCCTCAGTAAATTTTTTTTTTATTGTACTATTTAGGTATTATTCAGCTAATATTACATATATCAATTTTGTTTTCCTCTTCCTGACATTACTAAGGAAAGTTGTTTGAAAATGGGGTTTTATTCCCTTGCAGTTAAACTACACTTATTCCTTATTCTGCACTTGAACTCAAATCTTTCTATCACTACATCATAATTAGGGATGTTAATCACTGTGATACCACAAATAACTTACAGTTCAGTATTATGACTTTGAGTGCTAATACTGATATTGAGATCACTGTAAGAGTCATTAGAGTGGTCTTGTGAATTCAAATCATAAACGGTGGGAGTGGAATGAAGACATTTCCTTTTAAATATACAAGAAATATGTAGGAATTTATCAAGATCATTGCTTGTGTACCTGTTTACATGCTTTTGTTTGCAAGACAATTGACAACATGAGGCTCCATAGTTTCATTCCCTTCTCTAAAGACAGAAGGTTATAGGCAACGCAAGCAGCTCACCTAAGTAGCTGAGGAAGCCAAATCTTCAGCCTGATAACTTTCGAGGCAGTTCCCCCCCCCAAGCTAGGCACTTGGGACAATCAAGCAACTGAAGCAACTGAGGCAACACAAGCAGCTCACCTGAGTAGCTGAGGAAGCCAAATCTCCAGCCTGATAACTTTCGAGGCAGCTCCCCCCCCCCAAGCTAGGCACTTGGGACAATCAAGCAACTGAGGCAACACAAGCAGCTCACCTGAGTAGCTGAGGAAGCCAAATCTCCAGCCTGATAACTTTCGAGGCAGCTCCCACCCCCCCAAGCTAGGCACTCGGGACAATCAAGCAACTGAAGCAACTGAGGCAACACTAGCAGCTCACCTGAGTAGCTGAGGAAGCCAAATCTCCAGCCTGATAACTTTCGAGGCAGCTCGCCCCCCACCAAGCTAGGCACTTGGGACAATCAAGCAACTGAGGCAACACAAGCAGCTCACCTGAGTAGCTGAGGAAGCCAGATCTCCAGCCTGATAACTTTTGAGGGAAAGAGAGCCTCTTCTCTTCGTCTGGAAGCCTGCAGAGGGGTGCTACATGATGAACACTTATATTTTATGAACTTTGTTCCTGCTCACCACTGGGTGGGCTTGTTATTTGCCTCTCTTTGTGCTAGTAATGCTGAAGTATAAAGCTAGGGACTCACTGGTTTTCTAGAGTTGCCTTGCTGATTTCATCTTAAAGCCAGATATAATAAGCAGCTAATATAATTCAGACTTGTTTAATATGGTGGTATTTGGAGCTAATTGCTGATGACATTTTAAAGCCAGATATAACAAGCAGCTGATATAGATCAGACTTGTTTAATATGGTGGTATTTGGAGCTAATTGCTGATTACATTTTAAAGCCAGATATATCAAGCAGCTGATAAAGATCAGACTTGTTTAATATGGTGGTATTTGGAGCTAATTGCTGATTACATTTTAAAGCCAGATATATCAAGCAGCTAATATAGATCAGACTTGTTTAATATGGTGGTATTGAGCGAATTGTGCTTGTAACTGAAGGCATTAGGTTAGCTGGGTCCTAGTGTGACCTCATTTTGGAATAGGCCTGTTTGCTTAGAGTGGAGCTCCTTTGTGTAAGTCACAACATATTCTCCCGCTGCATAGTAATGAGAGGCTTTGTTTTCTCCACAACATAGGCAGCTCCACCCCCCAGCTAGGCACTCGGGACAATCAAGAAACTGAAGCAACTGAGGCAACACAAGCAGCACACCTGAGTAGCAGAGGAAGCCAAATCTCCAGCCTGATAACTTTCGAGGTAAAGAGAGCCTCTTCTCTTCATCTGGACGCCTGCAGAGGGGTGCTACCTGATGAAAACTTATATTTTATGAACTTTGTTCCTGTTCACCACTGGGTGGGCTTGTTATTTGCCTCTCTTTGTGCTAGTAATGCTGAAGTGTAACGCTAGGGACTCACTGGTTTTTCTAGAGTTGCCTTGCTGATTTCATCTTAAAGCGATATACCAAGCAGATAATATAGATCAGACTTGTTTAATATGGTGGTATTTGGAGCTAATTGCTGATTACATTTTAAAGCCAGATATACCAAGCAGCTGATATAGATCAGACTTGTTAAATATGGTGGTATTTGGAGCTAATTGCTGATTACATTTTAAAGCCAGATATATCAAGCAGCTGATATAGATCAGACTTGTTTAATATGGTGGTATTTGGAGCTAATTGCTGATTATATTTTAAAGCCAGATATATCAAGCAGCTAATATAGATCAGACTTGTTTAATATGGTGGTATTGAGTGAATTGTGCTTGTAACTGAAGGCATTAGGTTAGCTGGGTCGTAGTGTGACCTCATTTTGGAATAGCCCTGTTTGCTTAGAGAGGAGTTCCTTTGTGTAAGTCACAACATATTCTCCCGCTGCATAGTAATGAGAGGCTTTGTTTTCTCCAAAACATAGGCAGCTTACCCCCCCTCCCCAAGCTAGACACTCGGGACAATCAAGCAACAGAAGCAACTGAGGCAACACAAGCAGCTCACCTGAGTAGCTGAGGAAGTCAAATCTCCAGCCTGATAACTTTCGAGGTAAAGAGAGCCTCTTCTCTTCGTCTGGACGCCTGCAGAGGGGTGCTACCTGATGAACACTTATATTTTATGAACTTTGTTCCTGTTCACCACTGGGTGGGCTTGTTATTTGCCTCTCTTTGTGCTAGTAATGCTGAAGTGTAAAGCTAGGGACTCACTGGTTTTTCTAGAGTTGCCTTGCTGATTTCATCTTAAAGCCAGATATACCAAGCAGCTAATATAGATCAGACTTGTTTAATATGGTGGTATTTGGAGCTAATTGCTGATTACATTTTAAAGCCAGATATAACAAGCAGCTGATATAGATCAGACTTGTTTAATATGGTGGTATTTGGAGCTAATTGCTGATTACATTTTAAAGCCAGATATATCAAGCAGCTGATAAAGATCAGACTTGTTTAATATGGTGGTATTTGGAGCTAATTGCTGATTACATTTTAAAGCCAGATATATCAAGCAGCTAATATAGATCAGACTTGTTTAATATGGTGGTATTGAGCGAATTGTGCTTGTAACTGAAGGCATTAGGTTAGCTGGGTCCTAGTGTGACCTCAATTTGGAATAGGCCTGTTTGCTTAGAGTGGAGCCCCTTTGTGTAAGTCACAACATATTCTCCCGCTGCATAGTAATGAGAGGCTTTGTTTTCTCCACAACATAGGCAGCTCCCCCCCCAAGCTAGGCACTCAGGACAATCAAGAAACTGAAGCAACTGAGGCAACACAAGCAGCTCACCTGAGTAGCTGAGGAAGTCAAATCTCCAGCCTGATAACTTTCGAGGTAAAGAGAGCCTCTTCTCTTCGTCTGGACGCCTGCAGAGGGTGCTACCTGATGAACACTTATATTTTAAGAACTTTGTTCCTGTTCACCACTGGGTGGGCTTGTTATTTGCCTCTCTTTGTGCTAGTAATGCTGAAGTGTAAAGCTAGGGACTCACTGGTTTTTCTAGAGTTGCCTTGCTGATTTCATCTTAAAGCCAGATATACCAAGCAGCTAATATAGATCAGACTTGTTTAATATGGTGGTATTTGGAGCTAATTGCTGATTACATTTTAAAGCCAGATATACCAAGCAGCTGATATAGATCAGACTTGTTTAATACGGTGGTATTTGGAGCTAATTGCTGATTACATTTTAAAGCCAGATATAACAAGCAGCTGATATAGATCAGACTTGTTTAATATGGTGGTATTTGGAGCTAATTGCTGATTACATTTTAAAGCCAGATATATCAAGCAGCTGATATAGATCAGACTTGTTTAATATGGTGGTATTTGGAGCTAATTGCTGAGTACATTTTAAAGCCAGATATATCAAGCAGCTAATTTAGATCAGACTTGTTTAATATGGTGGTATTGAGCGAATTGTGCTTGTAACTGAAGGCATTAGGTTAGCTGGGTCCTAGTGTGACCTCATTTTGGAATAGCCCTGTTTGCTCAGAGTGGAGCTCCTTTGTGTAAGTCACAACATATTCTCCCACTGCATAGTAATGAGAAGCTTTGTTTTCTCCACAACATAGGCAGCACCCCCCCCCCCACCAAGCTAGGCACTCGGGACAATCAAGCAACTCAAGCAACTGAGGCAACACAAGCAGCTCACCTGAGTAGCTGAGGAAGCCAGATCTCCAGCCTGATAACTTTTGAGGTAAAGAGAGCCTCTTCTCTTCGTCTGGAAGCCTGCAGAGGGGTGCTACATGATGAACACTTATATTTTATGAACTTTGTTCCTGTTCACCACTGGGTGGGCTTGTTATTTGCCTCTCTTTGTGCTAGTAATGCTGAAGTATAAAGCTAGGGACTCACTGGTTTTTCTAGAGTTGCCTTGCTGTTTCATCTTAAAGCCAGATATACCAAGCGGCTATTATAATTCAGACTTGTTTAATATGGTGGTATTTGGAGCTAATTGCTGATTACATTTTAAAGCCAGATATAACAAGCAGCTGATATAGATCAGACTTGTTTAATATGGTGGTATTTGGAGCTAATTGCTGATTACATTTTAAAGCCAGATATATCAAGCAGCTGATAAAGATCAGACTTGTTTAATATGGTGGTATTTGGAGCTAATTGCTGATTACATTTTAAAGCCAGATATATCAAGCAGCTAATATAGATCAGACTTGTTTAATATGGTGGTATTGAGCGAATTGTGCTTGTAACTGAAGGCATTAGGTTAGCTGGGTCCTAGTGTGACCTCATTTTGGAACAGGCCTGTTTGCTCAGAG
The DNA here is from genome assembly GCA_016271365.2 of Neoceratodus forsteri. Taxonomy (NCBI): domain Eukaryota; kingdom Metazoa; phylum Chordata; order Ceratodontiformes; family Ceratodontidae; genus Neoceratodus; species Neoceratodus forsteri. The sequence continues at coordinate 125,339,884 of CM028136.1, read as the reverse complement.
TGGAGCCTTGTGTAAGTCACAACATATTCTCCCGCTGCATAGTAATGAGAGGCTTTGTTTTCTCCACAACATAGGCAGCTCCACCCCCCCCCCAAGCTAGGCACTCGGGACAATTAAGAAACTGAAGCAACTGAGGCAACACAAGCAGCACACCTGAGTAGCAGAGGAAGCCAAATCTCCAGCCTGATAACTTTCGAGGTAAAGAGAGCCTCTTCTCTTCGTCTGGACGCCTGCAGAGGGGTGCTACCTGATGAACACTTATATTTTATGAACTTTGTTCCTGTTCACCACTGGGTGGGCTTGTTATTTGCCTCTCTTTGTGCTAGTAATGCTGAAGTGTAAAGCTAGGGACTCACTGGTTTTTCTAGAGTTGCCTTGCTGATTTCATCTTAAAGCCAGATATACCAAGCAGCTAATATAGATCAGACTTGTTTAATATGGTGGTATTTGGAGCTAATTGCTGATTACATTTTAAAGCCAGATATAACAAGCAGCTGATATAGATCAGACTTGTTTAATATGGTGGTATTTGGAGCTAATTACTGATTACATTTTAAAGCCAGATATATCAAGCAGCTGATAAAGATCAGACTTGTTTAATATGGTGGTATTTGGAGCTAATTGCTGATTACATTTTAAAGCCAGATATATCAAGCAGCTAATATAGATCAGACTTGTTTAATATGGTGGTATTGAGCGAATTGTGCTTGTAACTGAAGGCATTAGGTTAGCTGGGTCCTAGTGTGACCTCAATTTGGAATAGGCCTGTTTGCTTAGAGTGGAGCTCCTTTGTGTAAGTCACAACATATTCTCCCGCTGCATAGTAATGAGAGGCTTTGTTTTCTCCAAAACATAGGCAGCTCCACCTCCCCAAGCTAGGCACTCGGGACAATCAAGAAACTGAAGCAACTGAGGCAACACAAGCAGCTCACCTGAGTAGCTGAGGAAGTCAAATCTCCAGCCTGATAACTTTCGAGGTAAAGAGAGCCTCTTCTCTTCGTCTGGACGCCTGCAGAGGGGTGCTACCTGATGAACACTTATATTTTAAGAACTTTGTTCCTGTTCACCACTGGGTGGGCTTGTTATTTGCCTCTCTTTGTGCTAGTAATGCTGAAGTGAAAGCTAGGGACTCACTGGTTTTTCTAGAGTTGCCTTGCTGATTTCATCTTAAAGCCAGATATACCAAGCAGCTAATATAGATCAGACTTGTTTAATATGGTGGTATTTGGAGCTAATTGCTGATTACATTTTAAAGCCAGATATACCAAGCAGCTGATATAGATCAGACTTGTTTAATACGGTGGTATTTGGAGCTAATTGCTGATTACATTTTAAAGCCAGATATACCAAGCAGCTGATATAGATCAGACTTGTTTAATATGGTGGTATTTGGAGCTAATTGCTGATTACATTTTAAAGCCAGATATATCAAGCAGCTGATATAGATCAGACTTGTTTAATATGGTGGTATTTGGAGCTAATTGCTGATTACATTTTAAAGCCAGATATATCAAGCAACTAATATAGATCAGACTTGTTTAATATGGTGGTATTGAGAATTGTGCTTGTAACTGAAGGCATTAGGTTAGCTGGGTCCTAGTGTGACCTCATTTTGGAATAGCCCTGTTTGCTCAGAGTGGAGCTCCTTTGTGTAAGTCACAACATATTCTCCCACTGCATAGTAATGAGAAGCTTTGTTTTCTCCACAACATAGGCAGCACCCCCCCCCCCACCAAGCTAGGCACTCGGGACAATCAAGCAACTCAAGCAACTGAGGCAACACAAGCAGCTCACCTGAGTAGCTGAGGAAGCCAGATCTCCAGCCTGATAACTTTTGAGGGAAAGAGAGCCTCTTCTCTTCGTCTGGAAGCCTGCAGAGGGGTGCTACATGATGAACACTTATATTTTATGAACTTTGTTCCTGTTCACCACTGGGTGGGCTTGTTATTTGCCTCTCTTTGTGCTAGTAATGCTGAAGTATAAAGCTAGGGACTCACTGGTTTTTCTAGAGTTGCCTTGCTGATTTCATCTTAAAGCCAGATATAATAAGCAGCTAATATAATTCAGACTTGTTTAATATGGTGGTATTTGGAGCTAATTGCTGATTACATTTTAAAGCCAGATATAACAAGCAGCTGATATAGACTGCAGACTTGTTTAATATGGTGGTATTTGGAGCTAATTGCTGATTACATTTTAAAGCCAGATATATCAAGCAGCTGATATAGATCAGACTTGTTTAATATGGTGGTATTTGGAGCTAATTGCTGATTACATTTTAAAGCCAGATATATCAAGCAGCTAATATAGATCAGACTTGTTTAATATGGTGGTATTGAGCGAATTGTGCTTGTAACTGAAGGCATTAGGTTAGCTGGGTCCTAGTGTGACCTCATTTTGGAATAGGCCTGTTTGCTCAGAGTGGAGCTCCTTTGTGTAAGTCACAACATATTCTCCCGCTGCATAGTAATGAGAGGCTTTGTTTTCTCCACAACATAGGCAGCTCCCCCCCCAAGCTAGGCACTCGGGACAATCAAGAAACTGAAGCAACTGAGGCAACACAAGCAGCACACCTGAGTAGCAGAGGAAGCCAAATCTCCAGCCTGATAACTTTCGAGGTAAAGAGAGCCTCTTCTCTTCGTCTGGACGCCTGCAGAGGGGTGCTACCTGATGAAAACTTATATTTTATGAACTTTGTTCCTGTTCACCACTGGGTGGGCTTGTTATTTGCCTCTCTTTGTGCTAGTAATGCTGAAGTGTAACGCTAGGGACTCACTGGTTTTTCTAGAGTTGCCTTGCTGATTTCATCTTAAGCGGATATACCAAGCAGCTAATATAGATCAGACTTGTTTAATATGGTGGTATTTGGAGCTAATTGCTGATTACATTTTAAAGCCAGATATACCAAGCAGCTGATATAGATCAGACTTGTTTAATACGGTGGTATTTGGAGCTAATTGCTGATTACATTTTAAAGCCAGATATATCAAGCAGCTAATATAGATCTGACTTGTTTAATATGGTGGTATTGAGCGAATTGTGCTTGTAACTGAAGGCATTAGGTTAGCTGGGTCCTAGTGTGACCTCATTTTGGAATAGCCCTGTTTGCTTAGAGTGGAGCTCCTTTGTGTAAGTCACAACATATTCTCCCGCTGCATAGTAATGAGAAGCTTTGTTTTCTCCACAACATAGGCAGCACCCCCCCACCAAGCTAGGCACTCGGGACAATGAAGCAACTCAAGCAACTGAGGTAACACAAGCAGCTCACCTGAGTAGCTGAGGAAGCCAAATCTCCAGCCTGATAACTTTCGAGGTAAAGAGAGCCTCTTCTCTTCGTCTGGACGCCTGCAGAGGGGTGCTACCTGATGAAAACTTATATTTTATGAACTTTGTTCCTGTTCACCACTGGGTGGGCTTGTTATTTGCCGCTCTTTGTGCTAGTAATGCTGAAGTGTAACGCTAGGGACTCACTGGTTTTTCTAGAGTTGCCTTGCTGATTTCATCTTAAAGCTAGATATACCAAGCAGATAATATAGAACAGACTTGTTTAATATGGTGGTATTTGGAGCTAATTGCTGATTACATTTTAAAGCCAGATATACCAAGCAGCTGATATAGATCAGACTTGTTTAATATGGTGGTATTTGGAGCTAATTGCTGATTACATTTTAAAGCCAGATATATCAAGCAGCTGATATAGATCAGACTTGTTTAATATGGTGGTATTTGGAGCTAATTGCTGATTATATTTTAAAGCGAATATATCAAGCAGCTAATATAGATCAGACTTGTTATAATATGGTGGTATTGAGCTAATTGTGCTTGTAACTGAAGGCATTAGGTTAGCTGGGTCCTAGTGTGACCTCATTTTGGAATAGCCCCTGTTTGCTTAGAGAGGAGTTCTTGTGTAAGTCACAACATATTCTCCCGCTGCATAGTAATGAGAGGCTTTGTTTTCCAAAACATAGGCAGCTTACCCCTCTCTGATGCTAGACACTCAGGACAATCAAGCAACTGAAGCAACTGAGGCAATACAAGTAGCTCACTTGAGTAGCTGAGGAAGTCAAATCTCCAGCCTGATAACTTTCGAGATAAAGAGAGCTCTCTTCTTCATCTGGACGCCTGGTGAGGTGCTACCTGATGAACACTTATATTTTATGAACTTTGTTCCTGTTCACCACTGGGTGGGCTTGTTATTTGCCTCTCTTTGTGCTAGTAATGCTGAAGTATAAAGCTAGGGACTCACTCGTTTTTCTAGAGTTGCCTTGCTGATTTCAACTTAAAGCCAGATATGCCAAGCAGCTGATATAGATCAGACTTGTTTAATATGGTGGTATTGAGCGAATTGTGCTTGTAACTGAAGGCATTAGGTTAGCTGGGTCATAGTGTGGCATCATTTTGGAATAGGCCTGTTTGCTTAGAGTGGATCTCCTTTGTGTAAGTCACAACATATTCTCCCGCTGCATAGTAATGAGAGGCTTTGTTTTCTCCACAACATAGGCAGCTCCACCCCACCCCAAGCTAGGCACTCGGGACAATCAAGCAACTGAAGCAACTGAGGCAACACAAGCAGCTCACCTGAGTAGCTGAGGAAGCCAAATCTCCAGCCTGATAACTTTTGAGGTAAAGAGAGCCTCTTCTCTTCGTCTGGAAGCCTGCAGAGGGGTGCTACATGATGAACACTTATATTTTATGAACTTTGTTCCTGTTCACCACTGGGTGGGCTTGTTATTTGCCTCTCTTTGTGCTAGTAATGCTGAAGTATAAAGCTAGGGACTCACTGGTTTTTCTAGAGTTGCCTTGCTGATTTCATCTTAAAGCCAGATATAATAAGCAGCTAATATAATTCAGACTTGTTTAATATGGTGGTATTTGGAGCTAATTGCTGATTACATTTTAAAGCCAGATATAACAAGCAGCTGATATAGATCAGACTTGTTTAATATGGTGGTATTTGGAGCTAATTGCTGATTACATTTTAAAGCCAGATATATCAAGCAGCTGATAAAGATCAGACTTGTTTAATATGGTGGTATTTGGAGCTAATTGCTGATTACATTTTAAAGCCAGATATATCAAGCAGCTAATATAGATCAGACTTGTTTAATATGGTGGTATTGAGCGAATTGTGCTTGTAACTGAAGGCTTTAGGTTAGCTTGGTCCTAGTGTGACCTCATTTTGGAATAGCCCTGTTTGCTTAGAGTGGAGCTCCTTTGTGTAAGTCACAACATATTCTCCCGCTGCATAGTAATGAGAGGCTTTGTTTTCTCCACAACATAGGCAGCTCCACCCCCCAAGCTAGGCACTCGGGACAATCAAGAAACTGAAGCAACTGAGGCAACACAAGCAGCACACCTGAGTAGCAGAGGAAGCCAAATCTCCAGCCTGATAACTTTCGAGGTAAAGAGAGCCTCTTCTCTTCATCTGGACGCCTGCAGAGGGGTGCTACCTGATGAAAACTTATATTTTATGAACTTTGTTCCTGTTCACCACTGGGTGGGCTTGTTATTTGCCTCTCTTTGTGCTAGTAATGCTGAAGTGTATGCTAGGGACTCACTGGTTTTCTAGAGTTGCCTTGCTGATTTCATCTTAAAGTTTATACTACTGCTAAGATAATATAGATCAGACTTGTTTAATATGGTGGTATTTGGAGCTAATTGTTGATTACATTTTAAAGCCAGATATACTAAGCAGCTGATATAGATCAGACTTGTTAAATATGGTGGTATTTGGAGCTAATTGCTGATTACATTTTAAAGCCAGATATATCAAGCAGCTGATATAGATCAGACTTGTTTAATATTGTGGTATTTGGAGCTAATTGCTGATTATATTTTAAAGCCAGATATATCAAGCAGCTAATATAGATCAGACTTGTTTAATATGGTGGTATTGAGCTAATTGTGCTTGTAACTGAAGGCATTAGGTTAGCTGGGTCGTAGTGTGACCTCATTTTGGAATAGCCCTGTTTGCTTAGAGAGGAGTTCCTTGTGTAAGTCACAAATATTCTCCGCTGCATAGTAATGAGAGATTTGTTTCTCCAAAACATAGGCAGCTTACCCCCCCTCCCCAAGCTAGACACTCGGGACAATCAAGCAACAGAAGCAGCTGAGGCAACACAAGCAGCTCACCTGAGTAGCTGAGGAAGTCAAATCTCCAGCCTGATAACTTTCAAGGTAAAGAGAGCCTCTTCTCTTCGTCTGGACGCCTGCAGAGGGGTGCTACCTGATGAACACTTAAATTTTATGAACTTTGTTCCTGTTCACCACTGGGTGGTCTTGTTATTTGCCTCTCTTTGTGCTAGTAATGCTGAAGTGTAAAGCTAGGGACTCACTGGTTTTTCTAGAGTTGCCTTGCTGATTTCATCTTAAAGCCAGATATACCAAGCAGCTAATATAGATCAGACTTGTTTAATATGGTGGTATTTGGAGCTAATTGCTGATTACATTTTAAAGCCAGATATACCAAGCAGCTGATATAGATCAGACTTGTTTAATATGGTGGTATTTGGAGCTAATTGCTGATTACATTTTAAAGCTAGATATATCAAGCAGCTGATAAAGATCAGACTTCTTTAATATGGTGGTATTTGGAGCTAATTGCTGATTACATTTTAAAGCCAGATATATCAAGCAGCTAATATAGATCAGACTTGTTTAATATGGTGGTATTGAGCGAATTGTTGCTGTAACTGAAGGCATTAGGTTAGCTGAGTGTAGTGTGACCTCATTTTGAATAGCCCTGTTTGTTTAGAGAGGAGTTCCTTGTGTAAGTTTCAAGATATTCTCCCGCTGCATAGTAATGAGAGGCTTTGTTTTCTCCAAAAAATAGGCAGCTTACCCCCCCTCCCCAAGCTAGACACTCGGGACAATCAAGCAACAGAAGCAGCTGAGGCAACACAAGCAGCTCACCTGAGTAGCTGAGGAAGTCAAATCTCCAGCCTGATAACTTTCGAGGTAAAGAGAGCCTCTTCTCTTCGTCTGGACGCCTGCAGAGGGGTGCTACCTGATGAACACTTAAATTTTATGAACTTTGTTCCTGTTCACCACTGGGTGGTCTTGTTATTTGCTTCTCTTTGTGCTAGTAATGCTGAAGTGTAAATCTAGGGACTCACTGGTTTTTCTAGAGTTGCCTTTGCTGATTTCATCTTAAAGCCAGATATACCAAGCAGCTAATATAGATCAGACTTGTTTTATATGGTGGTATTTGAGCTAATTGCTGATTACATTTTAAAGCCAGATATACCTCATCAGCTGATATAGATCAGACTTGTTTAATACGGTGGTATTTGGAGCTAATTTGATTACATTTAAAGCTGATATATCAAGCAGCTAATATAGATCTGACTTGTTTAATATGGTGGTATTGAGCGTATTTGCTTGTAACTGAAGGCATTAGGTTAGCTGTGTCAGTAGTGTGGCCTCATTTGGAATAGGCCTGTTTGCTTAGAGTGGATCTCCTTTCTGTAAGTCACAACATATTCTCCGCTGCATAGTAATGAGGGGCTTTGTTTTCCACAACATAGGTAGCTCCACCACCCCAAGCTAGGCACCGGGACAATCAAGCAAATCAGCTAACTGAGGCAACACAAGCAGCTACCTGAGTAGCTGAGGAAGCCAGATCTCCAGCCTGATAACTTTTTGAGGGAAAGAGAGCCTCTTCTCTTCGCTGGACGCCTGCAGAGGGGTGCTACCTGATGAACACTTATATTTTATGAACTTTGTTCCTGTTCACCACTGGGTGGGCTTGTTATTTGCCTCTCTTTGTGCTAGTGATGCTGAAGTGTAAAGCTAGGGACTCACTGGTTTTTCTAGAGTTGCCTTGCTGATTTCATCTTAAAGCCAGATATACCAAGCAGCTAATATAGATCAGACTTGTTTAATATGGTGGTATTTGGAGCTAATTGCTGATTATATTTTAAAGCCGATATAACAAGCAGTTGATATAGATCAGACTTGTTTAATATGGTGGTATGGAGCTAATTGCTGATTACATTTAAAGCCAGATATATCAAGCAGCTGATAAAGATCAGACTTGTTTAATATGGTATTTGGGCTAATTGTTGATTACATTTTAAAGCCAGATATATCAAGCAGCTAATATAGATCAGACTTATTTTAATATGGTGGTATTGAGTGTAATTGTGTTTGTAACTGAAGGCATTAGGTTAGTTGGTCCTAGTGTAACCTCATTTTGGAATAGGCCTGTTTGCTCAGAGTGGAGCCTTTTGTAAGTCACAACATATTCTCCTGCTTCATAGTAATGAGAGGCTTTGCGTTTCTCCATCAACATAGGCAGCTCTACCCCCTAAGCTAGGCACTCCGGGACAATCAAGAAACTGAGGCAACTTGAGGTAATACAAGCAGCACAGCTGAGTAGCAGAGGAAGCCAAATTTCCAGCCTGATAACTTTCGGGAGGTAAGAGCGCTCTTCTCTTCTCGCCTGGACGCCTGCAGAGGGGTGCTACCTGATGAACACTCTAAATTTTATGAATTTGTTCCTGTTTCACCACTGGGTGGTCTTGTTATTTGCTTCTTTGTGCTAGTAATGCTGAAGTGTAGTGTTAGGGACTCACTGGTTTTTCTAGAGTTGCTTGCTGATTTCATCTTAAAGCGATATACCAAGCAGCTAATATAGATCAGACTTGTTTAATATGGTGGTATTTGAGCTAATTGCTGATTACATTTTAGCCAGATTCCTGTTAGCTGATATAGATCAGACTTGTTTAATGATGTGGTATTTCGAGCTAATTGCTGATTACATTTAAAGCCAGATATACCAAGCAGCTGATATAGATCTGACTTGTTTAATATGTAGTATTTGGAGCTAATTGCTGATTACATTTTAAAGCCAGATATATCTGGCAGCTGATATAGATCAGACTTGTTTAATGGTGGTTCTGAGCTATTGCTGGTTACATTTTTAAAGCCAGATATATCAAGCAGCTAATTTAGATCAGACTTGTTTAATATGTGTGGTATTGAGCGAATTGTGCTTGTAATCTGCTGGCATTAGGTTAGCTGGGTCCTATGTGACCTCATTTTGGAATAGCCTGCTTGCTTAGGAGTGGAGCTCCTTGTGTAAGTCACAACATATTTCTCCCGCTGCATAGTAATGAGAGGCTTTGTTTTCCAAAGCATATGCACTTACTTCTCCCTAAGCTAGACACTGGGACAATCAAGCAACTTCAGGCTAACTGAGGCAACACAAGCAGCTCACCGAGTAGCTGAGGAGCCAAATCTCCAGCCTGATAACTTTCGAGGTAAAAGAGACACTCTCTTCATCTGGACGCCTGCAGAGGGTTGCTACCTGATGAAAACTTATATTTTATGAACTTTGTTCCTGTTCACCACTGGGTGGGCTTGTTATTTGCCGCTCTTTGTACTAGTAATGCTGAAGTGTAACGCTAGGGACTCACTGGTTTTTCTAGAGTTGCCTTGCTGATTTCATCTTAAAGCCAGATATACCAAGCAGATAATATAGATCAGACTTGTTTAATATGGTGGTATTGAGCGAATTGTGCTTGTAACTGAAGGCATTAGGTTAGCTGGGTCCTAGTGTGACCTCATTTTGGAATAGCCCTGTTTGCTTAGAGAGAAGTTCCTTTGTGTAAGTCACAACATATTCTCCCGCTGCATAGTAATGAGAGGCTTTGTTTTCTCCAAAACATAGGCAGCTTTCCCCCCCACCCCAAGCTAGACACTCGGGACAATCAAGCAACAGAAGCAACTGAGGCAACACTAGCAGCTCACCTGAGTAGCTGAGGAAGCCAAATCTCCAGCCTGATGACTTTCGAGTGGTTCGCCTCCCCAAGCTAGGCACTTGGGACAATCAAGCAACTGAGGTCAATACAACACACAGGTTGATAAGTCAAATCTCCAGCCTGATAACTTTGAGGTAAAGGCCTCTCTCTCTGTCTGATGTCGAGGGGTGCTACCTGATGAACACTTGTTTTAGCTTTTGTTCCTGTTCACCACTGTTGTTTTGCCTCTCTTTGTTAGTGTGCTGAAGTGTGCTAGGGACTCACTGGTTTCTAGGTTGCTCTGTTTCTTCTTGCAGTTGTATATACTTGCAGATAATATAGAACAACTTGTTTAATATGGTGATATTTGGACTAATTGCTGATTACATTTAAGGCTAGATATACCAAGCCGTGATATAGATCAGACTTGTTTAATATGTTGGTATTTGGAGCTAATTGCTGATTATATTTAAAGCCAGATATATCAAGTTGTTGATATAATCAGACTTTTTTATATGGTGGTATTTGGAGCAATTGCTGATTATATTTTACAGTCAGATATATCAAGCAGCTACTAGATCAGCTTGTTTAATGGTGGTATTGAGGTGTGTGTAACTAGGCATTAGGTTAGCTGTCTTAGTGACCTCATTTTGAATAGCCCTGTTTGCTTAGAGAGAGTTCTTTGTAAGTCACAACATATTCTCCTTGCTGTATAGTAATGAGAGGCTTTTTTTTCCAAATATAGGCAGCTTACCCCTCCCCAAGCTAGACACTGGTTAATCACAACTGAAGCTGAGGCGACACACAAGTGCCACCTGAGTAGTTGAGGAAGTCAAATTCCAGCCTGATAACTTTCAGATAAAGAGCCTCTTCTTCATCTGGACACCGCAGAGGGGTGTACTCTGAACATTTATATTTTATGAACTTTGTCTGTTCACCACTGGGTGGGCTTGTTATTTGCTCTCTTTGTGCTAATGCTGAAGTGTAAAAGCTAGGGACTCACCTCGTTTTCTAGAGTTGCCTTTGCTGATTTCATCTTAAGCCAGAATACCAAGCAGCTGATATAGTCAGACTTTGTTTAATATGGTGGTATTTGAGCTAATTGTTGATTACATTTTAGCTAGTTATATCACAGCTGATATATCTCAGACTTGTTTAATATCGTGGTATTTGGAGCTAATTGCTGTTTTAAAGCTTGATATATCACAGCTAATATAGATCTGACTTGTTTAATATGTGATTGGTATTGTGCTTGTAACTGAAGGTATTAGTTGCTGGGTCATAGGTGGCCTCATTTTGAATAGGCCTGTTTGCAAGTGGATCTCCTAGCTAATTGTTGATTACATTTAAAGCCAGATATACAAAAGCAGCTAATATAAGATCAGACTTGTTTAATATGGTGGTATTTGAGCTAATTGCTGATTTACATTTTAAAGCCAGATATACCAAGCACCTGATATAGATCAAATTGTTTAATATGGTGGTATTTGGAGCTAATTATTGATTACATTTTAATGCTAGATATGCAAGCAGCTGATATAGATCAGACTTGTTTAATATGGTGGTATTGAGCAGTTGTACTTGTAATTGAAGGCATTAGTTAGCTGGGTCTAGTGTGACCTCATTTTGGAATAGCCCTGTTTGCTTAGAGAGGGAGCTCCTTTGTGTAAGTCACAACATATTCTCCCGCTACATAGTAATGAGAGGCTTTGTTTTCTCCACAACATAGGCAGTCTTCACCCCATCAAGCTAAGCACTTGGGACAATCATGCAACTGAAGCAACTGAGGCAACACAAGCAACTCACCTGAGTAGCTGAGGAAGCCAAATCACCAGCCTGATAACTACGAGGTAAAGAGAGCCTCTTCTCCTCGTCTGGACACCTGCAGAGGGGTGCTACAAGATGAACACTTATATTTTATGAACTTTGTTCATGTTCTCCAATGGGTGGGCTTGTTATTTGCCTCTCTTTGTGCTAGTAATGCTGAAGTGTAAAGCTAGGGACTCACTGGCTTTTCTAGAGTTGCCTTGCTGATTTCATCTTCAAGCCAGATATACCAAGCAGCTAATATAGATCAGACTTGTTTAATATGGTGGTATTTGGAGCTAATTGCTGATTACATTTTAAAGCCAGATATACCAAGCAGCTGATATAGATCAGACTTATTTAATATGGTGGTATTTGGAGCTAATTGCTGATTACATTTTAAAGCCAGATATTCAAAGCAGCTAATTTAGATCAGACTTGTTTAATATGGTGGTATTTGATGCTAATTGCTGATTTCATTTTTAAGCCAGATATATCAAGCAGCTGATATAGATCAGACTTGTTTAATATGGTGGTATTTGGAGCTAATTGCTGATTACATTTTAAAGCCAGATATATCAAGCAGCTAATATGGGTCAGATGTTTAATATGGTGGTATTGAGGTTTTGTGCTTGTAACTGAAGGCATTAGGTTAGTTGCATCCTAGTGTGACCTCATTTTGAAATAGCTCTGTTTGCTTAGAGTGGAGCTCCATTGTGTAAGTCACAACATATTCTCTCGCTGCATAGTAATGAGAGGCTTTTCTTTCTCACAACATAGTCAGCTCCCCACCCCCAAGCTAGGTACAGGACAATCAAGCAACTGAGGCAACACAAGCTGGCTCACCTGAGTAGCTGAGAAAGCCAAATCTCTCCCACCGATAACTTTCAGGTAGTGAGATCCTCTTCTTCGTCTCGGATGCCTGCAGAGGTGCTACCTGATGAACACTTCATTTTATGAACTTTGTTCCTGTTTCACCACTGTGTGGGCTTGTTTTTGCCTCTCTTGTGCTAGTAATGCTGAAGTGTAAAGCTATGGAATCACTGGTATTTCTAGAGTTGCCTTTGTTGATTTCATCTTAAAGCCACATATACCAAGCAGCTAATATAGATCAGACTTGCTTTAACTATGGTGGTATTTTTGAGCTAATTGCTGATTACATGTTAAAGCCAGATATACCAACGGCTTGATATATATCAGACTTGTTTAATATGGTGGTATTAGATCTAATTGCTGATTACATTTAAACCAGATATATCAAGCAGTGGATATAGATCAGACTTGATTAATTTGGTGGTATTTGAGCTAATTGCTGATTGTTTAAAGCCAGATATATCTGGCAGCTAATATAGAGTCAGACTTGTTTAATATGGTGGTATTGAGCGGTGTGTTGTAACTGGAGGCATTAGGTTAGTTGGGTCCTAGTGTACCTCATTTAAGAATAGCCCTCTTTGCTTAGGTGAGCTCCTTTGTGTAATTCTAACATATTCTCCCAATGCATAGTAATGAGAGGCTTTGTTTCTCCTCAACATGGGCAGCCCCCCACCAAGCTAGGCACTTTCGACAATGTAGCAACTGACGCAACTGGGCGACACAGGCAGCTCACCTGAGTAGCTGAGAAGCCAATCTCCATGTGATAACTTTCAAAGTAAAGAGCCTCTTCTCTTCGTCTGGAGCGCCTGCAGAGGGTGCTACCTGATGAATACTTATATTTATGAACTTTGTTCCCTGTTCACCACTGGGTGGGCTTTTTTATTTGCCTCTCTTTGTGCTTGTAATGCATGAAGTGTAAAGCTTAGGACTCACTGGTTATTCTAGTAGTTGCCTTGTTGATTTCATCTTCAAGCCAGATATACCAAGCTAATATGGTCGACTTGTTTAATATGGTGGTATTTGGGCTAATTGTTGATTACATTTTAAGCGAGATATACCAATGCAGCTGATATAGATCAGACTTGTTTAATTGGTGGTATTTGAGTTAATTGTTGATTACATTTTAAAGCCAGATATACTAAGCAGCTAATTTAGATCAGACTTGTTTAATAAGGAGGTATTTGGAGCTAATTGCTGATTACATTTTAAAGCCAGATATATCAAGCAGCTGATATAGATCAGACTTGTTTAATATGGCGGTATTTGGAGCTAATTGCTGATTACATTTTAAAGCCAGATATATCAAGCAGCTAATATAGATCAGATTTGTTTAATATGGTGGTATTGAGCGAATTGTGCTTGTAACTGAAGGCATTAGGTTAGCTGCATCCTAGTGTGACCTCATTTTGGAATAGCCCTGTTTGCTTATAGTGGAGTTCCTTTGTGTAAGTCACAACATATTCTCCCACTGCATTGTAATGAGAGGCTTTGTTTTCACCACGACATCGGCAGATCCACCCCCAAGCTCCGGCCTCAGGACAATCAACAGTTAGGCAACTGAGGCAGCACAAGCAGCTGACATGAGTAATGAGGCCAAATCTCAGCCTGATAACTTTTGAGGTAAAGATATCTTTCTCTTCGTCTGACGCCTGCAGACTGGTGCTACCTGATGAACACTTATATTTTATGAACTTTGATCCTGTTCACCCACTGTTGGACTTGTTGCCTCTCTTTGTGCTAGTAATGCTGAAGTGTAAAGCTGGGGACTCACTAGTTTTTCTAGAGTTGCCTGCTGATTTCATCTTAAAACCAGATATACTAAGCAGCTAATATAGATCAGACTTGTTTAATATGGTGGTATTTGGAGCTAATTGATGATTACATTTTAAAGCCAGATATACCAAGCAGCTGATATAGATCAGACTTATTTAATATGGTTTTATTTCGAGCTAATTGCTGATTACATTTTAAAGCCAGATACATCAGCCGCTAATATAGACTCAATCTTGTTTAATATGTGGTATTGGAGCTGTTTGTTTTGTAACTTCGACGGCGTTGGTTAGCTGGGTCTAGTTTGAATTCATTTTGGAATAACCCTGTTTGCTTAGAGTGGAGCTCCTTTGTAAGTCTAACATATTCTCCCGCAGCATAATAATGAGGCTTTGTTTTCTCACAACATGAGTAGCTCCCCAAGCTGGCTTTTCGGGACAATCAAGCAGCAGCAACTGAGGCAACACAAGCAGCTCACCTGAGTAGCTGAGGCAGAATTCTCCAGCCTGATAACTTTCGAGGAGTATAGGGCCTCTTCTCTTCGTCTGGGCGCCTGCAGAGGGGTATCTGATTAACATATATTTCATGAAATTTGTTCCTGTTCACCACGAGAGTTGTTCTTGTTATTTGCTTCTCTTTGTGCTAGTAATGCAGAAGTTTAAAGCTTGGGACTCACTGGTTTTCTGGTTGCCTTGCTGATTTCATCTTAAAGCTGGATATGCAAGCAGCTATATAGATCAGACTTGTTTAATATGGTGGTATTTGGAGCTAATTGCTGATTACATTTTAATGCCAGATATACCAAGCAGCTGATATAGATCAGACTTGTTTAATATGGTATTTTGGAGCTAATTGCTGATTACATTTTAAAGCCAGATACAAAGCAGCTATTATAGATCAGACTTGTTTAATATGGTGGTATTTGGAGCTAATTGCGATTACGTTTTAAGCCAGATATGCCAAGCACCTGATATAGATCGAATTGTTTAATATGGTGTGTTGGGCTAATTACTGATTACATTTTAATGCCAGATATACCAAGCAGCTGATATAGATCAGACTTGTTTAATATGGTGGTATTGAGCGAATTGTACTTGTAACTGAAGGCATTAGGTTAGCTGGGTCCTAGTGTGACCTCATTTTGGAATAGCCCTGTTTGCTTAGAGGGAGCTCCTTTGTGTAAGTCACAACATATTCTCCCGCTACATAGTAATGAGAGGCTTTGTTTTCTCCACAACATAGGCAGTTTCCCCCACCCCATCAAGCTAAGCACTTGGGACAATGAAGCAACTGAAGCAACTGAGGCAACACATGCAACTCACCTGAGTAGCTGAGGAAGCCAAATCACCAGCCTGATAACTTACGAGGTAAAGAGAGCCTCTTCTCCTCGTCTGGACACCTGCAGAGGGGTGCTACAAGATGAACACTTATATTTTATGAACTTTGTTCATGTTCTCCAATGGGTGGGCTTGTTATTTGCCTCTCTTTGTGCTAGTAATGCTGAAGTGTAAAGCTAGGGACTCACTGGCTTTTCTAGAGTTGCCTTGCTGATTTCATCTTCAAGCCAGATATACCAAGCAGCTAATATAGATCAGACTTGTTTAATATGGTGGTATTTGGAGCTAATTGCTGATTACATTTTGAAGCCAGATATACCAAGCAGCTGATATAGATCAGACTTGTTTAATATGGTGGTATTTGGAGCTAATTGCTGATTACATTTTAAAGCCAGATATATCAAGCAGCTAATTTAGATCAGACTTGTTTAATATGGTGGTATTTGGAGCTAATTGTTGATTACATTTTAAAGCTAGATATTATACAGCTAGATATAGATCAGACTTGTTTAATATGGTGGTATTTGGAGCTATTTGCTGATTACATTTTAAAGCCAGATATATCAAGCAGCTAATATAGGTCAGAAATGTTTAATATGGTGGTATTGAGCGAATTGTGCTTGTAACTGAAGGCATTAGGTTAGCTGCATCCTAGTGTGACCTCATTTTGAAATAGCCCTGTTTGCTTAGAGTGGAGCTCCATTGTGTAAGTCACAACATATTCTCCCGCTGCATAGTAATGAGAGGCTTTCTTTTCTCCACAACATAGTCAGCTCCCCACCCCCCAAGCTAGGTACTCGGGACAATCAAGCAACTGAGGCAACACAAGCAGCTCACCTGAGTAGCTGAGAAAGCCAAATCTCCACCCTGATAACTTTCGAGGTAGTGAGATCCTCTTCTCTTGTCTGGATGCCTCAAGAGGGGTGCTACCATGATGAACACTTACATTTTATGAACTTTGTTCCTGTTCACCACTGTAGGCAGCTTGTTATTTGGCCTCTTTGTGCTAGTAATGCTGAAGTTTAAGATAGGGAATCACTGGTATTTCTAAGAGTTGCCTTTGTTGATTTCATCTTAAGCCACATATACCAAGCAGCTAATATAGATCAGACTTATTTAATATGGTGGTATTTTGAGCTAATTGCTGATTACATGTTAAAGCCAGATATACCAAGCAGCTGATATATATCAGACTTGTTTAATATGGTGGTATTAGGAGCTAATTGCTGATTACATTTTAAAGCCAGATATATCAAGCAGCTGATATAGATCAGACTTGATTAATTTGGTGGTATTTGGAGCAAATTGCTGATTACATTTAAAAGCCAGATATATCAAGCAGCTAATATAGATCAGACTTGTTTAATATGGTGGTATTGAGCGAATTGTGCTTGTAACTGGAGGCATTAGGTTAGTTGGGTCCTAGTGTGACCTCATTTAGGAATAGCCCTCTTTGCTTAGAGTGGAGCTCCTTTGTGTAAGTCACAACATATTCTCCCACTGCATAGTAATGAGAGGCTTTGTTTTCACCACGACATCGGCAGATCCACCCCCCCAAGCTCGGCACTCGGAACAATCAAGCAACTGAAGCAACTGAGGCAACACAAGCAGCTCACCTGAGTAGCTGAGGAAGCCAAATCTCCAGCCTGATACCTTTCTAGGTAAAGAGAGCCTCTTCTCTTCGTCTGGACATCTGCAAAGGGGTGCTACCTGATGAACACTTATATTTTATGAACTTTGTTCCTGTTCACCACTGGGTGGGCTTGTTGTTTTCTCTTCTTTGTGCTAGTAATGCTGAAGTGTAAAGTGAGGACTCACTGTTTTCTAAAGTTGCCTTGCTGATTTCATCTTAAAGCCAGATATACCAAGCAGCTAATATAGAACAGACTTATTTAATATGGTGGTATTTGAGCTAATTGCTTATTACATTTTAAAGCCAGATATATTCATCAGCTGATATATAGATCAAACTTGTTTAATATGGTGGTATTTGGAGCTATTTGCTGATTACATTTTAAAGCAGATATAGTCAATCGCTGATAGATCAGACTTGTTTAATATGGTGGTATGTGGAGCTTATTGCTGATTACATTTAGTGCCAATTATCAAGCAGCTAATATAGATCAGACTTGTTTTATATGGTGGTATTGAGCGAATTGTGTTTGTAACTGAAGGCATTAGGTTAGCTGGGTCCTAGTGTGACCTCATTTAGGAATAGCCCTGTTTGCTTAGAGTGGAGCTCCTATGTGTAAGTCACAACATATTCTCCCCCTGCATAGTAATGAGAGGCTTTGTTTTCTCCACAACACAGGCAGCAACCCCCCCAAGCTAGGCTCACGGGAAAATCAAGCAACTGAAGCAACTGAGGCATCACAAGCAGCTCAACTGAGTAGCTGAGAAAGCCAAGTCTCCAGCCTGATAACTTTTGAGGTAAAGAGAGCCTCTTCTCTTCGTCTGGACTCCTGCAGAGGGGTGCTACCTGATGAACACTTACATTTTATGAACTTTGTTCCTTTTCACCACTGTGTGGGCTTGTTATTTACTCTCTTTGTGCTAAGTAATGCTGAAGTGTAAGTGGGAATCACCAGGTATTTTAGAGTTGCCTTGCTTTGATTTCATCTTGAAGCCACTTACCAAGCAGCTAATATAGATCAGACTTGTTTAATATGGTCGTATTTTGAGCTAATTGCTGATTACATTTTCAAAGCCAGATATACCATGCTGACTGATATATATCAGACTTGTTTAAATATGGTGGTATTAGGAGCTAATTGCTGATTACATTTTAAAGCCAGATATTCAAGCAGCTGATATAGATCAGACTTGATTAATTTGTGGTATTGGAGCTATTACTGATTACATTTAAAGCGATGTATCAAGCAGCTAATATAGATCTGACTTGTTTATATATGTTGGTATTGAGCGAATTTTGCTTGTAACAGAAGGCATTAGGTTAGCTGGGTCCTAGTGTGACCTCATTTTGGAATAGCCTAGTTTGTTTAGATTGGAGCTCCTTTGTAAGTCCATAAATTCTCCCGCTGCATAGTATGAGAGGCTTTGTTTTCTCCACAACATAGGCAGCCCCCCCCCCAAGCTAGGCACTCGGGACAATCCAGCAACTGAAGCAACTGAGGCAACACAAGCAGCTCACCTGAGTAGCTGAGGAAGCCAAATCTCCAGCCTGATAACTTTCTAGGTAAAGAGAGCCTCTTCTCTTCGTCTGGACGTCTGCAAAGGGGTGCTACCTGATGAACACTTATATTTTATGAACTTTGTTCCTGTTCACCACTGGGTGGGCTTGTTATTTGCCTCTCTTTGTGCTAGTAATGCTGAAGTGTAAAGCTAGGGACTCACTGGTTTTTCTAAAGTTGCCTTGCTGATTTCATCTTAAAGCCAGATATACCAAGCAGCTAACATAGATCAGACTTATTTAATATGGTGGTATTTGGATCTATTTGCTTATTACATTTTAAAGCCAGATATACCAAGCAGCTGATATAGATCAGACTTGTTTAATATGGTGATATTTGGAGCTAATTGCTGATTACATTTTAAAGCCAGATATATCAAGCAGCTGATATATATCAGACTTGTTTAATATGGTGGTATTTGGAGCTTATTACAGATTACATTTTAAAGCCAATTATCAAGCAGCTAATATAGATCAGACTTGTTTATATAGGTGGTATTGAGCGAATTGTGCTTGTAACAGAAGGCATTAGGTTAGCTGGGTCCTAGTGTGACCTCATTTAGGACTAGCCCTGTTTGCTTAGAGTGGAGCTCCTATGTGTAAGTCACAACATATTCTCCCCCTGCATAGTAATGGGAGGCTTTGTTTTCTCCACAACACAGGCAGCTACCCCCCCAAGCTAGGCTCTCGGGACAATCAAGCAACTGAAGCAACTAAGGCATCACAAGCAGCTCAACTGAGTAGCTGAGAAAGGCAAGTCTCCAGCCTGATAACTTTTGAGGTAAAGAGCCTCTTTCTTCGTCTGGACGTTGGAGAGGTGCTACCTGATGAACACTTCATTTTATGAACTTTGTTCCTGTTCACCACTGTGTGGGCTTGTTATTTGCCTCTCTTTGTCCTAGTAATGCTTGGAAGTGTAAAGCTAGGGAATCACTGGTATTTCTAGAGTTGCCTTGCTGATTTCATCTTAAAGCCACATATACCAAGCAGCTAATATAGATCAGACTTGTTTCATATGGTGGTATTTGGAGCTAATTGCTGATTACATGTTAAAGCCAGATATACCAAGCAGCTGATATATATGGATTTTTAATATGGTGGTATTAGGACTAATTGCTGATTACATTTTAAAGCCAGATATATCAAGCAGCTGATATAGATTAGACTTGATTAATTTGGTGGTATTTGGAGCTAATTGTTGATTACAGTTTAAAGTCCAGATATATCAAGCAGCTAATATAGATCAGACTTGTTTAATATGGTGGTATTGAGCGAATTGTGCTTGTAACTGGAGGCATTAGGTTAGTTGGGTCCTAGTGTGTCCTCATTTAGGAATAGCCCTCTTTGCTTAGAGTGGAGCTCCTTTGTGTAAGTCACAACATATTCTCCCAATGCATAGTAATGAGAGGCTTTGTTTTCTCCCCAACATAGGCAGCCCCCCCACCAAGCTAGGCACTTTAGACAATGTAGCAACTGAAGCAACTGAGGCGACACAAGCAGCTCACCTGAGTAGCTGAGGAAGCCAAATCTCCAGCGTGATAACTTTCAAAGTAAAGAGAGCCTCTTCTCTTCGTCTGGACGCCTGCAGAGGGGTGCTACCTGATGAACACTTATATTTTATGAACTTTGTTCCTGTTCACCACTGGGTGGGCTTTTTATTTGCCTCTCTTTGTGCTTGTAATGATGAAGTGTAAAGCTAGGGACTCACTGGTTATTCTAGAGTTGCCTTGCTGATTTCATCTTCAAGCCAGATATACCAAGAAGCTAATATAGATCAGACTTGTTTAATATGGTGGTATTTGGAGCTAATTGCTGATTACATTTTAAAGCGAGATATACCAAGCAGCTGATATAGATCAGACTTGTTTAATATGGTGGTATTTGGAGCTAATTGCTGATTACATTTTAAAGCCAGATATACTAAGCAGCTAATTTAGATCAGACTTGTTTAATAAGGAGGTATTTGGAGCTAATTGCTGATTACATTTTAAAGCCAGATATATCAAGCAGCTGATATAGATCAGACTTGTTTAATATGGCGGTATTTGGAGCTAATTGCTGATTACATTTTAAAGCCAGATATATCAAGCAGCTAATATAGATCAGATTTGTTTAATATGGTGGTATTGAGCGAATTGTGCTTGTAACTGAAGGCATTAGGTTAGCTGCATCCTAGTGTGACCTCATTTTGGAATAGCCCTGTTTGCTTATAGTGGAGTTCCTTTGTGTAAGTCACAACATATTCTCCCACTGCATTGTAATGAGAGGCTTTGTTTTCACCACGACATCGGCAGATCCACCCCCCCAAGCTCGGCACTCAGGACAATCAAGCAACTGAAGCAACTGAGGCAACACAAGCAGCTGACATGAGTAGCTGAGGAAGCCAAATCTCCAGCCTGATAACTTTTGAGGTAAAGAGAGCCTCTTCTCTTCGTCTGGACGCCTGCAGACGGGTGCTACCTGATGAACACTTATATTTTATGAACTTTGATCCTGTTCACCACTGGGTGGACTTGTTATTTGCCTCTCTTTGTGCTAGTAATGCTGAAGTGTAAAGCTAGGGACTCACTAGTTTTTCTAGAGTTGCCTTGCTGGTTTCATCTTAAAAACCAGATATACCAAGCAGCATATAGATCAGACTTGTTTAATATGGTGGTATTTAGAAGCCATTGCTGATTACATTTTAAAGCCAGATATACCAAGCAGCTGATATAGATCAGACTTGTTTAATATGGTGGTATTTGGAGCTAATTGCTGATTACATTTTAAAGCCAGATACATCAAGCAGCTAATATAGATCAATCTTGTTTAATATGGTGGTATTGAGCGAATTGTGCTTGTAACTGACGGCATTAGGTTAGCTGGGTCCTAGTGTGAATTCATTTTGGAATAGCCCTGTTTGCTTAGAGTGGAGCTCCTTTGTGTAAGTCTCAACATATTCTCCCGCAGCATAGTAATGAGAGGCTTTGTTTTCTCCACAACATAGGCAGCTCCCCCCCCAAGCTAGGCACTCGGGACAATCAAGCAACTGAAGCAACTGAGGCAACACAAGCAGCTCACCTGAGTAGCTGAGGAAGCGAATTCTCCAGCCTGATAACTTTCGAGGTAAAGAGGGCCTCTTCTCTTCGTCTGGACGCCTGCAGAGGGGTGCTACCTGATTAACACTTATATTTCATGAAATTTGTTCCTGTTCACCACAGGGTGTTCTTGTTATTTGCTTCTCTTTGTGCTAGTAATGCAGAAGTTTAAAGCTTGGGACTCACTGGTTTTTCTAGGTTGCCTTGCTGATTTCATCTTAAAGCCAGATATACCAAGCAGCTAATATAGATCAGACTTGTTTAATATGGTGGTATTTGGAGCTAATTGCTGATTACATTTTAAAGCCAGATATACCAAGCAGCTGATATAGATCAGACTTGTTTAATATGGTGGTATTTGGAGCTAATTGCTGATTACATTTTAAAGCCAGATATACAAAGCAGCTAATATAGATCAGACTTGTTTAATATGGTGGTATTTGGAGCTAATTGCTGATTACATTTTAAAGCCAGATATACCAAGCACCTGATATAGATCAGAATTGTTTAATATGGTGGTATTTGGAGCTAATTGCTGATTACATTTTAATGCCAGATATACCAAGCAGCTGATATAGATCAGACTTGTTTAATATGGTGGTATTGAGCGAATTGTACTTGTAACTGAAGGCATTAGGTTAGCTGGGTCCTAGTGTGACCTCATTTTGGAATAGCCCTGTTTGCTTAGAGGGAGCTCCTTTGTGTAAGTCACAAATATTCTCCCGCCACATAGTGATGGGAGGCTTTGTTTTCTCCACAACATGGCAGTTTCCCCACCCCATCAGAAAGCTAGCGCTTGGGACAGTGAAGCAACTGAGCAACTGAGGCAACACAAGCAACTCATTGAGTAGCTGAGGAAGCCAAATCACCAGCCTGATAACTTACGAGGTAAAGAGGCCTCTTCTCCTCGTCTGGACACCTACAGAGGGTGCTACAAGATGAACACTTATATTTTATGAACTTTGTTCATGTTCTCCATAAATTGAGCTTGTTATTTGCCTCTCTTTGTACTAGTAATGCTGAAGTGTAAAGCTAGGGACTCACTGGCTTTTCTAGAGTTGCCTTGCTGATTTCATCTTCAAGCCAGATATACCAAGCAGCTAATATAGATCAGACTTGTTTAATATGGTGGTATTTGGAGCTAATTGCTGATTACATTTTAAAGCCAGATATACCAAGCAGCTGATATAGATCAGACTTGTTTAATATGGTGGTATTTGGAGCTAATTGCTGATTACATTTTAAAGCCAGATATTCAAAGCAGCTAATTTAGATCAGAATTGTTTAATATGGTGGTATTTGGAGCTAATTGCTGATTACATTTTAAAGCCAGATATATCAAGCAGCTGATATAGATCAGACTTGTTTAATATGGTGGTATTTGGAGCTATTTGCTGATTACATTTTAAAGCCAGATATATCAAGCAGCTAATATAGGTCAGAAATGTTTAATATGGTGGTATTGAGCGAATTGTGCTTGTAACTGAAGGCATTAGGTTAGCTGCATCCTAGTGTGACCTCATTTTGAAATAGCCCTGTTTGCTTAGAGTGGAGCTCCATTGTGTAAGTCACAACATATTCTCCTGCTGCATAGTAATGAGACGCTTTCTTTTCTCCACAACATAGTCAGCTCCCAACCCCCCAAGCTAGGTACTCGGGACAATCAAGCAACTGAGGCAACACAAGCAGCTCACCTGAGTAGCTGAGAAAGCCAAATCTCCACCCTGATAACTTTCGAGGTAGTGAGATCCTCTTCTCTTCGTCTGGATGCCTGCAGAGGGGTGCTACCTGATGAACACTTACATTTTATGAACTTTGTTCCTGTTCACCACTGTGTGGGCTTGTTATTTGCCTCTCTTTGTGCTAGTAATGCTGAAGTTTAAAGCTAGGGAATCACTGGTATTTCTAGAGTTGCCTTGCTGATTTCATCTTAAAGCCACATATACCAAGCAGCTAATATAGATCAGACTTATTTAATATGGTGGTATTTTGAGCTAATTGCTGATTACATGTTAAAGCCAGATATACCAAGCAGCTGATATATATCAGACTTGTTTAATATGGTGGTATTAGGAGCTAATTGCTGATTACATTTTAAAGCCAGATATATCAAGCAGCTGATATAGATCAGACTTGATTAATTTGGTGGTATTTGGAGCAAATTGCTGATTACATTTAAAAGCCAGATATATCAAGCAGCTAATATAGATCAGACTTGTTTTAATATGGTGGTATTGAGCGGGTGTGCTTGTAACTGAGGCATTAGGTTAGTTGGGTCCTAGTGTGACCTCATTAGAATAGCCTCTTTGCTTAGAGTGGAGGTCCTTTGTAAGTCACAACATATTCTCCCACTGCATAGTAATGAGAGGCTTTGTTTTCACCACGACATCGGCAGATCCACCCCCCCAAGCTCGGCATATCGGAACAATCAAGCAACTGAAGCAACTGAGGCAACACAAGCAGCTCACCTGAGTAGCTGAGGAAGCCAAATCTCCAGCCTGATACCTTTCTAGGTAAAGAGAGCCTCTTCTCTTCGTCTGGACGTCTGCAAAGGGGTGCTACCTGATGAACACTTATATTTTATGAACTTTGTTCCTGTTCACCACTGGGTGGGCTTGTTATTTGCCTCTCTTTGTGCTAGTAATGCTGAAGTGTAAAGGTAGGGACTCACTGGTTTTTCTAAAGTTGCCTTGCTGATTTCATCTTAAAGCCAGATATACCAAGCAGCTAATATAGAACAGACTTATTTAATATGGTGGTATTTGGAGCTAATTGCTTATTACATTTTAAAGCCAGATATACCAAGCAGCTGATATAGATCAGGCTTGTTTAATATGGTGGTATTTGGAGCTATTTGCTGATTACATTTTAAAGCCAGATATATCAAGCAGCTGATATAGATCAGACTTGTTTAATATGGTGGTATGTGGAGCTTATTGCTGATTACATTTTAAAGCCAATTATCAAGCAGCTAATATAGATCAGACTTGTTTTATATGGTGGTATTGAGCGGATTGTGTTTGTAACTGAAGGCATTAGGTTAGCTGGGTCCTAGTGTGACCTCATTTGAGAATAGCCTGTTTGCTTAGAGTGGAGCTCTCTGTAAGTCATGTCATATTTCCCTGCATTGTAATGAGAGGCTTTGTTTTCCATAACACAGGCAGCAACCCCTGCTAGGCTCTCGGGAAAATCAAGCAACTGAAGCAACTGAGGCATCAGAAGCAGCTCAACTGAGTAGCTGAGAAAGCCAAGTCTCCAGCCTGATAACTTTTGAGGTAAAGAGAGCCTCTTCTCTTCGTCTGGACTCCTGCAGAGGGGTGCTACCTGATGAACACTTACATTTTATGAACTTTGTTCCTTTTCACCACTGTGTGGGCTTGTTATTTGCCTGTCTTTGTGCTAGTAATGCTGAAGTGTAAAGCTAGGGAATCACTGGTATTTCTAGAGTTGCCTTGCTGATTTCATCTTAAAGCCACATTTACCAAGCAGCTAATATAGATCAGACTTGTTTAATATGGTAGTATTTTGAGCTAATTGTTGATTACATTTTAAAGCCAGATATACCAAGCAGCTGATATATATCAGACTTGTTTAATATGGTGGTATTAGGAGCTAATTGCTGATTACATTTTAAAGCCAGATATATCAAGCAGCTGATATAGATCAGACTTGATTAATTTGGTATTTGGAGCTAATTGCTGATTACATTTTAAAGCCAGATGTATCAAGCAGCTAATATAGATCTGACTTGTTTAATATGTTGGTATTGAGCGAATTTGCTTGTAACAGAAGGCATTAGGTTAGCTGGGTCCTAGTGTGACCTCATTTTGGAATAGCCCAGTTTGCTTAGAGTGGAGCTCCTTTGTGTAAGTCACAAAATTTCTCCCGCTGCATAGTATGAGAGGCTTTGTTTTCTCCACAACATAGGCAGCCCCCCCCCCAAGCTAGGCACTCGGGACAATCCAGCAACTGAAGCAACTGAGGCAACACAAGCAGCTCACCTGAGTAGCTGAGGAAGCCAAATCTCCAGCCTGATAACTTTCTAGGTAAAGGGAGCCTCTTCTCTTCGTCTGGACGTCTGCAAAGGGGTGCTACCTGATGAACACTTATATTTTATGAACTTTGTTCCTGTTCACCACTGGGTGGGCTTGTTATTTGCCTCTCTTTGTGCTAGTAATGCTGAAGTGTAAAGCTAGGGACTCACTGGTTTTTCTAAAGTTGCCTTGCTGATTTCATCTTAAAGCCAGATATACCAAGCAGCTAATATAGATCAGACTTATTTAATATGGTGGTATTTGGAGCTATTTGCTTATTACATTTTAAAGCCAGATATACCAAGCAGCTGATATAGATCAGACTTGTTTAATATGGTGATATTTGGAGCTAATTGCTGATTACATTTTAAAGCCAGATATATCAAGTTGCTGATATATATCAGACTTGTTTAATATGGTGGTATTTGGAGCTCATTACTGATTACATTTTAAAGCCAATTATCAAGCAGCTAATATAGATCAGACTTGTTTTATATGGTGGTATTGAGCGAATTGTGCTTGTAACAGAAGGCATTAGGTTAGCTGGGTCCTAGTGTGACCTCATTTAGGACTAGCCCTGTTTGCTTAGAGTGGAGCTCCTATGTGTAAGTCACAACATATTCTCCCCCTGCATAGTAATGGGAGGCTTTGTTTTCTCCACAACACAGGCAGCTACCCCCCCCCAAGCTAGGCTCTCGGGACAATCAAGCAACTGAAGCAACTAAGGCATCACAAGCAGCTCAACTGAGTAGCTGAGAAAGGCAAGTCTCCAGCCTGATAACTTTTGAGGTAAAGAGAGCCTCTTCTCTTCGTCTGGACGCTTGCAGAGGGGTGCTACCTGATGAACACCTACATTTTATGAACTTTGTTCCTGTTCACCACTGTGTGGGCTTGTTATTTGCCTCTCTTTGTCCTAGTAATGCTGAAGTGTAAAGCTAGGGAATCACTGGTATTTCTAGAGTTGCCTTGCTGATTTCATCTTAAAGCCACATATACCAAGCAGCTAATATAGATCAGACTTGTTTCATATGGTGGTATTTTGAGCTAATTGCTGATTACATTTTAAAGCCAGATATAGCAAGCAGCTGATATATATCAGACTTGTTTAATATGGTGGTATTTGTAGCTAATTGCTGATTACATTTTAAAGCCAGATATAGCAAGCAGCTGATATATATCAGACTTGATTAATTTGGTGGTATTTTGAGCTATTTGCTGATTACATTTTAAAGCCAGATATATCAAGCAGCTAATATAGATCTGACTTGTTTAATATGTTGATATTAAGCGAATTCTGCTTGTAACAGAAGGCATTAGGTTAGCTGGGTCCTAGTGTGACCTCATTTTGGAATAGCCCTGTTTGCTTAGAGTGGAGCTCCTTTGTGTAAGTCACAACATTTTCTCCCGTTGCATAGTAATGAGAGGCTTAGTTTTCTCCACAACATAGGCAGCTCCCCCCAAGCTAGGCACTCGGGACAATCAAGCAACTGAAGCAACTGAAGCAACATAAGCAGCTCACCTGAGTAGCTGAGGTAGCCAAATCTCCAGCCTGATAACTTTCGAGGTAAAGAGAGCCTCTTCTCTTCGTCTGGACGTCTGCAGTGGGGTGCTACCTGATGAACACTTATATTTTATGAACTTTGTTCCTGTTCACCACTGGGAGGGCTTGTTATTTGCCTTTCTTTGTGCTAGTAATGCTGAAGTGTAAAGCTAGGGACTCACTGTTTTTTCTAGAGTTGCCTTGCTGCTTTTATCTTAAAGCCAGATATATACCAAGCAGCTAATATAGATCAGACTTGTTTAATATGGTTGTATTTGGAGCTAATTGCTGATTACATTTTAAAGCCAGATATACCAAGCAGCTGATATAGATCAGACTTGTTTAATATGGTGGTATTTGGAGCTAATTGCAGATTACATTTTAAAGCCGTATATACCAAGCAGCTGATATAGATCAGACTTGTTTAATATGGTGGTATTTGGAGCTTATTGCTGATTACATTTTCAAGCCAGATATATCAAGCAGGTAATATATATCAGACTTGTTTAATATGGTGGTATTGAGTGAATTGAGCTTGTAACTGAAGGCATTAGGTTACCTGGTTCCTAGTGTGACCTTATTTTGGAATAGCCCTGTTTGCTTAGAGTGGAGCTCCTTTGTGTAAGTCACAACATATTCTCCCGCTGCATAGTAATGAGAGGCTTTCTTTTCTCCACAACATAGTCAGCTCCCCACCCCCCAAGCTAGGTACTCGGGACAATCAAGCAACTGAAGCAACTGAGGCACCCCAAGCAGCTCACCTGAGTAGCTGAGAAAGCCAAATCTCCACCCTGATAACTTTCGAGGTAGAGAGAGCCTCTTCTCTTCGTCTGGATGCCTGCAGAGGGGTGCTACCTGATGAACACTTACATTTTATGAACTTTGTTCCTGTTCACCACTGTGTGGGCTTGTTATTTGCCTCTCTTTGTGCTAGTAATGCTGAAGTGTAAAGCTAGGGAATCACTGGAATTTCTAGAGTTGCCTTGCTGATTTCATCTTAAAGCCACGTATACCAAGCAGCTAATATAGATCAGACTTGTTTAATATGGTGGTATTTTGAGCTAATTGCTGATTACATGTTAAAGCCAGATATACCAAGCAGCTGATATATATCAGACTTGTTTAATATGGTGGTATTAGGAGCTAATTGCTGATTACATTTTAAAGCCAGATATATCAAGCTGCTGATATAGATCAGACTTGATTAATTTGGTGGTATTTGGAGCTAATTGCTGATTACATTTAAAAGCCAGATATATCAAGCAGCTAATATAGATCAGACTTGTTTAATATGGTGGTATTGAGCGAATTGTGCTTGTAACTGGAGGCATTAGGTTAGCTGGGTCCTAGTGAGACCTCATTTAGGAATAGCCCTCTTTGCTTAGAGTGGAGCTCCTTTGTGTAAGTCACAACATATTCTCCCACTGCATAGTAATGAGAGGCTTTGTTTTCTCCCCAACATAGGCAGCCCCCCCACCAAGCTAGGCACTTTAGACAAAGTAGCAACTGAAGCAACTGAGGCGACACAAGCAGCTCACCTGAGTAGCTGAGGAAGCCAAATCTCCAGCGTGATAACTTTCAAAGTAAAGAGAGCCTCTTCTCTTCATCTGGACACCTGCAGAGGGGTGCTACCTGATGAACACTTATATTTTATGAACTTTGTTCCTGTTCACCACTGGGTGGGCTTTTTATTTGCCTCTCTTTGTGCTTGTAATGATGAAGTGTAAAGATAGGGACTCACTGTTTTTTCTAGAGTTGTCTTGCTGATTTCAGCTTAAAGCCAGATATACCAAGCAGCTAATATAGATGAGACTTGTTTAATATGGTGGTATTTGGAGCTAATCGCTGATTACATTTTAAAGCCAGATATACCAAGCAGCTGATATAGATCAGACTTGTTTAATATGGTGGTATTTGGAGCTAATTGCAGATTACATTTTAAAGCCAGATATATCAAGCAGCTGATATAGATCAGACTTGTTTAATATGGTGGTATTTGGAGCTAATTGCTGATTACATTTTAAAGCCAGATACATCAAGCAGCTAATATAGATCAGACTTTTTTAATACGGTGGTATTGAGCGAATTGTGCTTGTAACTTAAGGCATTAGGTGAGCTGGGTCCTAGTGTGACCTCATTTTGGAATAGCCCTGTTTGCTTAGAGTGTAGCTCCTTTGTGTAAGTCTCGACATATTCTCCGCTGCATAGTAATCAGAGGCGTTGTTTTCTCCACAACTTAGGCAGCTCCCCAAGCTGAGGCAGTCGGGACAATCAAGCAGCTGAAGCAACTGAGGCATCACAAGCAGCTCACCTGAGTAGCTGAGGAAGCCAGATCTCCTGCCTGATAACTTTTGAGGTAAAGAGAGCCTCTTCTCTTCGTCTGGACGCCTGCAGAGGGGTGCTACCTGATGAACACTTATATTTTATGAACTTTGTTCCTGTTCACCACTGGGTGGGCTTTTTATTTGCCTCTCTTTGTGCTTGTAATGATGAAGTGTAAAGATAGGGACTCACTGTTTTTCTAGAGTTGTCTTGCTGATTTCAGCTTAAAGCCAGATATACCAAGCAGCTAATATAGATCAGACTTGTTTAATATGGTGGTATTTGGAGCTAATCGCTGATTACATTTTAAAGCCAGATATACCAAGTAGCTGATATAGATCAGACTTGTTTAATATGGTGGTATTTGGAGCTAATTGCAGATTACATTTTAAAGCCAGATATATCAAGCAGCTGATATAGATCAGACTTGTTTAATATGGTGGTATTTGGAGCTAATTGCTGATTACATTTTAAAGCCAGATACATTAAGCAGCTAATATAGATCAGACTTTTTTAATACGGTGGTATTGAGCGAATTGTGCTTGTAACTGAAGGCATTAGGTGAGCTGGGTCCTAGTGTGACCTCATTTTGGAATAGCCCTGTTTGCTTTGAGTGGAGCTCCTTTGTGTAAGTCACAACATATTCTCCCGCTGCATAGTAATGAGAGGCTTTGTTTTCTCCACAACATAGGCAGCCCCCACTGCTAGGGCACTCGGGAAAATCAAGCAACTGAAGCAACTGAGGCAACATAAGCAGCTCACCTGAGTAGCTGAGGAAGCCAAATCTCCAGCCTGATAACTTTTGTGGTAAAGAGGGCCGCATCTCTTTGTCTGGACGCCTGCAGAGGGGTGCTACCTGATGAACACTTATATTTTATGAACTTTGTTGCTGTTCACCACTGGGTGGGCTTGTTATTTGCCTCTCTTTGTGCTAGTAATGCTGAAGTGTAAAGCTAGGGACTCACTGTTTTTTCCAGAGTTGCCATGCTGATTTCATCTTAAAGCCAGATATACCAAGCAGCTAATATAGATCAGACTTGTTTAATATGGTGGTATTTGGAGCTAATTGCTGAATACATTTTAAAGCCAGATATACCAAGCAGCTGATATAGATCAGACTTGTTTAATATGGTGGTATTTTTAGCTAATTGCTTATTACATTTTAAAGCCAGATATATCAAGTGGCTGATATTGATCAGACTTGTTTAATATGGTGGTATTTGGAGATAATTTCTGATTACATTTTAAAGCCAGATATATCAAGCAGCTAATATAGATCAGCATATTTTATATATGGTGTTATTGAGCGAATTGTGCTTGTAACTGACGGCATTAGGTTAGCTGGGTCCTAGTATGACCTCATTTTGGAATAGCCCTGTTTGCTTTTAGTGGAGCTCCTTTGTGTAAGTCACAATATATTCTCCCGCTGCATAGTAATGAGAGGCTTGGTTTTCTCCACAACATATTCAGCACCCTTCCCCAAGCTAGGCACTCGGGAGAATCAAGCAACTGAAGCAACTGAGGCAACAAAAGCAGCTCACCTGAGTAGCTGAGGAAGCCAAATCTCCAGCCTAATAACTTTCGAGGTAAAGAGAAGCTCTTCTCTTCGTCTGAATGCATGCAGAGGGGTGCTACCTGATGAACACTTATATTTTATGAACTTTGTTCCTGTTCACCGCTGGGTGGGCTTTTTATTTACCTCACTTTGTGCTAGTAATGCTGAAGTGTAAAGCTAGGGACTCACTGGTTTTTCTAGAGTTGCCTTGCTGATTTCATCTTATAGCCAGATATACCAAGCAACTAAGATAGATCAGACTTGTTTAATAAGGTGGTATTTGGAGCTAATTGCTTATTACATTTTAAAGCCAGATATACCAAGCAGCTGATATAGATCAGAATTGTTTAATATGGTGGTATTTGGAGCTAATTGCTTATTACATTTTAAAGCCAGATATACCAAGCAGCTGATATAGATCAGACTTGTTTAATATGGTGGTATTTGGAGCTAATTGCTGATTACATTTTAAAGCCAGATATATCAATCAGCTGATCTAGATCAGACTTGTTTAATATGGTGGTATTGAGCGAATTGTGCTTGTAACTGAAGGCATTAGGTTAGCTGGGTCCTAGTGTGACCTCATTTTGGAATAGCCCTGTTTGCTTAGAGTGTAGCGCCTTTGTGTAAATCTCTACATATTCTCCACTGCATAGTAATCAGAGGCGTTGTTTTCTCCACAACTTAGGCAGCTCCCCCCCCCAAGCTAGGTAGTCGGGACAATCAAGCAGCTGAAGCAACTGAGGCATCAGCAAGCAGCTCACCTGAGTACCTGAGGAAGCCAAATCTCCAGCCTGATAACTTTTGAGGTAAAGTGAGCCTCTTCTCTTCGTCTGGACGCCTGCAGAGGGGTGCTACCTGATGAACACTTATATTTTATTAACTTTGTTCCTGTTCACCACTGGGTGGGCTTTTTATTTGCCTCTCTTTGTGCTAGTAATGCTGAAGTGTAAAGCTAGGGACTCACTGGTTTTTCTAGAGTTGCCATGCTGATTTCATCTTAAAGCCAGATATACCAAGCAGCTAATATAGATCAGACTTGTTTAATATGGTGGTATTTGGAGCTAATTGCTGATTACATTTTAAAGCCAGATATACCAAGCAGCTGATATAGATCAGACTTGTTTAATATGGTGATATTTTTAGCTAATTGCTGATTACATTTTAAAGCCAGATATATCAAGCAGCTAATATAGATCAGCATTTTTTAATATGGTGTTATTGAGCGAATTGTGCTTGTAACTGACGGCATTAGGTTAGCTGGGTCCTAGTGTGACCTCATTTTGGAATAGCTCTGTTTGCTTAGAGTGGAGCTCCTTAGTGTAAGTCACAACATATTCTCCCGCTGCATAGTAATGAGAGGCTTTGTTTTCTCCACAACATAGGCAGCGCCCCCAAGCTCGGCACTCGGGACAATCAAGCAACTGAGATGACTGAGGCAACACAAGCAGCTCACCTGAGTAGCTGAGGAAGCCAAATCTCCAGCCAGTTAACTTTCGAGGTAAAGAGATCCTCTTCTCTTCGTCTGGACGCCTGCAGAGGGGTGCTACCTGATGAACACTTATATTTTATGAACTTTGTTCCTGTTCACCACTGGGTGAGCTTGTTATTTGCCTCTCTTTGAGCTAGTAATGCTGAAGTGTAAAGCTAGGGACTCACTGGTTATTCTAGAGCTGCCTTGCTGATTTCTTCTTAAAGCCAGATATACCAAGCAGCTAATATAGAGTATACTTGTTTAATATGGTGGTATTTGGAGCTAATTGCTGATTACATTTTAAAGCCAGATATACCAAGCAGCTAATATAGAGTATACTTGTTTAATATGGTGGTATTTGGAGCTAATTGCTGATTACGTTTTAAAGCCAGATATATCATGCAGCTAATATAGATCAGACTTGTTTAATATGGTGGTATTGAGCGAATTGTGCTTGTAACTGAAGGCATTAGGTTAGCTGGGTCCTAGTGTGACCTCATTTTGGAATAGCCCTGTTTGCTTAGAGTGTAGCTCCTTTGTGTAAGTCTCTACATATTCTCCGCTGCATAGTAATTAGAGGCGTTGTTTTCTCCACAACTTAGGCAGCTCCCCAAGCTAGGCAGTCGGGACAATCAAGCAGCTGAAGCAACTGAGGCATCACAAGCAGCTCACCTGAGTAGCTGAGGAAGCCAAATCTCCAGCCTGATTACTTTTGAGGTAAAGAGAGCCTCTTCTCTTCGTCTGGACGCCTGCAGAGGGGTGCTACCTGATGAACACTTATATTTTATTAACTTTGTTCCTGTTCACCACTGGGTGGGCTTGTTATTTGCCTCTCTTTGTGCTAGAAATGCTGAAGTGTAATGCTAGGGACTCACTGGTTTTTCTAGAGTTGCCTTGCTGATTTCATCTTGAAGCCAGATATACCAAGCAGCTAATATAGATCAGACTTGTTTAATATGGTGGTATTTGGAGCTAATTGCTGATTACATTTTAAGCCAGATATACCAAGCAGCTGATATAGATCAGACTTGTTTAATATGGTGGTATTGAGCGAATTGTGCTTGTAACTGAAGGTATTAGGTTAGCTGGGTCCTAGTGTGACCTCATTTTGGAATATCCCTGTTTGCTTAGAGTGGAGCTCCTTTGTGTAAGTCACTACATATTCTCCCGCTGCATAGTAATGAGAGGCTTGGTTTTCTCCACAACATAGGCAGCACCCTTCCCCAAGCTAGGCACTCGGGAGAATCAAGCAACTGAAGCAACTGAGACAACAAAAGCAGCTCACCTGAGTAGCTGAGGAAGCCAAATCTCCAGCCTAATAACTTTCGTGGTAAAGAGAGCCTCTTGTCTTCGTCTGGACACCTGCAGAGGGTGCTACCTGATGAACACTTATATTTTATGAACTTTGTTCCTGTTCACCTCTGGGTGGGCTTGTTATTTGCCTCTCTTTGTGCTAGTAATGCTGAAGTGTAAAGCTAGGGACTCACTGGTTTTTCTAGAGTTGCCTTGCTGATTTCATCTTAAAGCCAGATATACCAAGCAGCTAATATAGATCAGACTTGTTTAATATGGTGGTATTTGGAGCTAATTGCTGATTACATTTTAAAGCCAGATATACCAAGCAGCTGATATATATCAGACTTGTTTAATATGGTGGTGTTGAGCGAATTGTGCTTGTAACTGAAGGCATTAGGTTAGCTGGGTCCTAGTGTGACCTCATTTTGGAATATCCCTGTTTGCTTAGAGTGGAGCTCCTTTGTCTAAGTCACTACATATTCTCCCGCTGCATAGTAATGAGAGGCTTTGTTTTCTCCACAACATAGGCAGCTCCCCCCCGCCCAAGCTAGGCAGTCGGGACAATCAAGCAACTGAAGCAACTGAGGCAACACAAGCAGCTCACCTGAGTAGCTGAGGAAGCCAAATCCCCAGCCTGATAACTTTTGAGGTAAAGAGAGCCTCTTCTCTTCGTCTGGACGCCTGCAGAGGGGTGCTACCTGATGAACACTTATATTTTATGAACTTTGTTCCTGTTCACCACTGGGTGGGCTTTTTATTTGCCTCTCTTTGTGCTAGTAATGCTGAAGTGTAAAGCTAGGGACTCACTGGTTTTTCTAGAGTTGCCTTGCTGATTTCATCTTAAAGCCAGATATACCAAGCAACTAATATAGATCAGACTTGTTTAATAAGGTGGTATTTGGAGCTAATTGCTGATTACATTTTAAAGCCAGATATACCAAGCAGCTGAT
Source organism: Neoceratodus forsteri (assembly GCA_016271365.2). Classification (NCBI taxonomy): domain Eukaryota; kingdom Metazoa; phylum Chordata; order Ceratodontiformes; family Ceratodontidae; genus Neoceratodus; species Neoceratodus forsteri. The sequence continues at coordinate 125,304,917 of CM028136.1, read as the reverse complement.
ATAGATCAGACTTGTTTAATATGGTGGTATTTGGAGCTAATTGCTGATTACATTTTAAAGCCAGATATATCAAGCAGCTGATATAGATCAGACTTGTTTAATATGGTGGTATTGAGCGAATTGTGCTTGTAACTGAAGGCATTAGGTTAGCTGGGTCCTAGTGTGACCTCATTTTGGAATAGCCCTGTTTGCTTAGAGTGTAGCTCCTTTGTGTAAGTCTCTACATATTCTCCGCTGCATAGTAATGAGAGGCTTTGTTTTCTCCACAACATAGGCAGCTCCCCCCCCCAAGCTAGGCACTCGGGACAATCAAGCAACTGAAGCAACTGAGGCAACACAAGCAGCTCACCTGAGTAGCTGACGAAGCCAAATATCCAGCCTGATAACTTTCGAGGTAAAGAGAGCCACATCTCTTTGTCTGGACGCCTGCAGAGGGGTGCTACCTGATGAACACTTATATTTTATGAACTTTGTTCCTGTTCACCACTGGGTGGGCTTGTTATTTGCCTCTCTTTGTGCTAGTAATGCTGAAGTGTAAAGCTAGGGACTCACTGTTTTTTCGAGAGTTGCCATGCTGATTTCATCTTTAAGCCAGATATACCAAGCAGCTAATATAGATCAGACTTGTTTAATATGGTGGTATTTGGAGCTAATTGCTGATTACATTTTAAAGCCAGATATACCAAGCAGCTGATATAGATCAGACTTGTTTAATATGGTTGTATTTTGAGCTAATTGCTTATTACATTTTAAAGCCAGATATATCAAGCGGCTGATATTGATCAGACTTGTTTAATATGGTGGTATTTGGAGCTAATTTCTGATTACATTTTAAAGCCAGATATATCAAGCAGCTAATATAGATCAGCATATTTTATATATGGTGTTATTGAGCGAATTGTGCTTGTAACTGATGGCATTAGGTTAGCTGGGTCCTAGTGTGACCTCATTTTGGAATAGCCCTGTTTGCTTAGAGTGGAGCTCCTTTGTGTAAATCGCAACATATTCTCCCGCTGCATAGTAATGAGAGGCTTGGTTTTCTCCACAACATAGGCAGCACCCTTCCCCAAGCTAGGCACTCGGGAGAATCAAACAACTGAAGCAGCTGAGGCAACAAAAGCAGCTCACCTGAGTAGCTGAGGAAGCCAAATCTCCAGCCTAATAACTTTCGAGGTAAAGAGAGCCCCTTCTCTTCGTCTGGACACCTGCAGAGGGTGCTACCTGATGAACACTTATATTTTATGAACTTTGTTCCTGTTCACCACTGGGTGGGCTTGTTATTTGCTCTCTTTGTGCTAGTAATGCTGAAGTGTAAAGCTAGGGACTCACTGTTTTTTCTAGAGTTGCTTTGCTGATTTCATCTTAAAGCCAGATATACCAAGCAGCTAATATAGATCAGACTTGTTTAATATGGTGGTATTTGGAGCTAATTGCTGATTACATTTTAAAGCCAGATATACCAAGCAGCTGATATAGATCAGACTTGTTTAATATGGTGGTATTGAGCGAATTGTGCTTGTAACTAAAGGCATTAGGTTAGCTGGGTCCTAGTGTGACCTCATTTTGGAATATCCCTGTTTGCTTAGAGTGGAGCTCCTTTGTGTATGTCACAACATATTCTCCCGCTGCATAGTAATGAGAGGCTTTGTTTTCTCCACAACATAGGCAGCCCCCCAAGCTAGGCACTCGGGACAATCAAGCAACTGAGGCAACACAAGCAGCTCACCTGAGTAGCTGAGGAAGCCAAATCCCCAGCCTGATAACTTTTGAGGTAAAGAGAGCCTCTTCTCTTCGTCTGGATGCCTGCAGAGGGGTGCTACCTGATGAACACTTATATTTTATGAACTTTGTTCCTGTTCACCACTGGGTGGGCTTTTATTTGCCTCTCTTTGTGCTAGTAATGCTGAAGTGTAAAGCTAGGGACTCACTGGTTTTTCTAGAGTTGCCTTGCTGATTTCATCTTAAAGCCAGATATACCAAGCAACTAATATAGATCAGACTTGTTTAATAAGGTGGTATTTGGAGCTAATTGCTGATTACATTTTAAAGCCAGATATACCAAGCAGCTGATATAGATCAGACTTGTTTAATATGGTGGTATTTGGAGCTAATTGCTGATTACATTTTAAAGCCAGATATAACAAGCAGCTGATATAGATCAGACTTGTTTAATATGGTGGTATTTGCAGCTAATTGCTGATTACATTTTAAAGCCAGATATACCAAGCAGCTGATATAGATCAGACTTGTTTAATATGGTGGTATTTGGAGCTAATTGCTGATTACATTTTAAAGCCAGATTTATCAAGCAGCTGATATAGATCAGACTTGTTTAATATGGTGGTATTTGGAGCTAATTGCTGATTACATTTTAAAGCCAGGTATATCAAGCAGCTGATATAGATCAGACTTGTTTAATATGGTGGTATTTGGAGCTATTTGCTGATTACATTTTAAATCCAGATATACCAAGCAGCTGATATAGATCAGACTTGTTTAATATGGTGGTATTTGGAGCTAATTGCTGATTACATTTTAAAGCCAGATATATCAAGCAGCTGATATAGATCAAACTTGTTTAATATGGTGGTATTTGGAGCTAATTGCTGATTACATTTTAAAGCCAGATATATCAAGCAGCTAATATAGATCAGACTTGTTTAATATGGTGGTATTGAGCGAATTGTGCTTGTAACTGAAGGCATTTGGTTAGCTGGGTCCTAGTGTGACCTCATTTTGGAATAGCCCTGTTTGCTTAGAGTGGAGCTCCTTTGTGTAAGTCACAACATATTCTCCCGCTGCATAGTAATGAGAGGCTTTGTTTTCTCCACAACATAGGTAGCTCCCCCACCCAAGCTTGGCACTTGGGGCAATCAAGCAACTGAAGCAACTGAGGCAATACAAGCAGCTCACCTGAGTAGCTGAGGAAGCCTAATCTCCAGCCTGATAACTTTTGAGATAAAGATAGCCTCTTCTCTTCATCTGGACGCCTGCAGAGGGGTGCTAGCCCGATGGTGCTTTGCACCGTCTGCCCTGCCGGCCCCAACCACCCTCCCACCCTGGAGCGGCTGTCAATTTATTGATCCACCTCGTGACATCACATCCGGTGTCATCACGTCCTGTTGCCCAGAACCTATCTCCCCACTTTCCCATTTGCAGGTTATACCTGCTGGCCATTAGTGGGACCTATGCTCCCTCACTACTTCCTACTCCTACCTGTACAGCACTACTTCCCTGGGATCTTGCTCACCACAATGTATTGGCCCTGCATCACGCTCTTCCTGTGCCTATCCCCACTAGCAGTGTACTTACCCACTTACCCATCTGCTAGTCCACACTGTGCCCTGGCACCCCTCCCTTCCCTTGCTCCTGAACCTCCTCTCCTGCCCCTTGGGACCTCTGTGTGTCCCTGTCCTCCCTGCCCTCCCCATAGCTTTCTCTTCAACTCAGGCACATCTGGGTGTCTTCTATTCTTGCTTTCCCCTCCTGTACGTCCCTGCCCACCCCTGCTCCCTAAGCCCCCTCCCTCTTGTGTCAATCATAGGAAAACCTCTCACCATCTCCCAGCCAGGGTGTTAGTCATGCTACTACACCTGTCAGGGAACATTCATCCAAACCCTGGCCCGGTTCCCAGGATCTCCCCAACTCGCACCACAGGCCTATGCATGGTCTCCATGAATATCTGTAGCCTCCTAAAAAAGTTTGACTCACTACAATGCCTGGTCACATCAATTAACCCTGATGTTATCACCCTGGTTGAGACTTGGCTGTCGAAATCCTCCCCTGACTCCCTAGTCTCCCTTCCTGGTTTCACCCTTTTCTGGTCCGACCGTATTGGGAGATGGGGCGGTGGCTGTGCTATTTATGTCAAGGAATATCTCCCCGTATTAGCCCTGCCCGCTCCCATCCTTGACTCCAGGGCCCAGGCGCTTACGCTGAAACTAATCCCTGACCCTTTAAAGTGACCCCTTTATCTGACTACTGCATACGTGCCCCCCCATGGTCCAAATGCAGGCTATTGCCTCTCTTACAGAATACCTTACCTCTCTACCTCCTACCGCTGATCAAATTCTGGTGGGTGACTTAAATGTCAACTGCCCAGCCCCTCCTCCTCCCTCCTCCTCACCAGACTCCTTTTCTGCAATAGACCTAATGCAACTAGTTACCCACCCTACCAGGACTAACCCCAAGAGAGGCTCCAGTACCCTGCTTGATGTGGTACTCACCATCCACCTAATCGGATCCCCAATGTACAAGTCCTCCCAGACTCTCTCAGTGATCACCTCCATTCTATTCCACTGGTCAACCTCAGTCCCTAAACCCATAGCACAGTCCACATGCCGGTGGCGTCTAATACCTGGTGGACTGATAAAACTTAAGGAACTTCTGTCCCAAATTGACTGGTCTCCTATACTGGCAACTCCTGACATTGACACAGCTCTCCTTCTTTACCCAAACTTTTAATAATGCCTGTGATATCTTTGCCCCAGTGTTGACCCGCCATTCTAAAAGGAAGAATGCCCCTTGGGTTACCCCAGCTTTGATCCACCAGCTCAAACATAGGGACAACCTATGGCACCATGCCATTGAGTCTGGCCGGCCCAATGACAGGCGGTTATATGCTGCCGCCCGAAACTAGTGCACTCGGGCCATCAGAAAGGCCAAGTCTGAGCACTATCGGTCCTCACTCACTGCCTCATGGGGGAATACCAGAACCTTCTGGGATAATATTAAACAGTTAAATGGGAGTGCACACTCCCCACCCACCCAGATCAACATTAATGGTGTGATCTCCTCAGACCCAGCCCTCATAACCAACCACCTCAACACCTCATTCACTGACCTTAGCCCTATCCTCCCTACAAATTTTTTTGACCCTCCTCCCCCAGAACCTGCCGTAAATCTTTCTCACCCTTATTTTCTCCTCTGCTGTGTTTCTGCCCAAGAACTTAGGCCGCACCTTGTCACTGCTCTCAAGAGTAATAGTACGGGCAGTGACACCCTGGATCCGTGTATCCTATGGCTGGTCTTAGACACAGTCCTTACCCTGATCACATGCCTCATCAAATACTCTCTTTGCCTGGGGAAGGTTCCAACTGCCTGGAAAGTCACCACTGTCACCCCTATCTTTAAAGGTGGTGATAGGACTGTGGCTGGAAACTATTGACCGATCTCCATTCTCTCTCCTCTCTCCAAGGCCTTGGAAAAAGTGGTGGCCTTTCAAATCTCTGACTACCTCTCCACCTACAATGTCCTTTGTCCTGAGCAGCATGGCTTCCGAGCGGGCCACAGTACCAACACAGCCCTCCTAGAGTTCTCCAACTTTCTCCACTCCTCCTTAGACACTGGTTCTGGCTGGTGCTGTCTTCATTGACCTCTCAAAAGCTGACACTGTCTCCCACCCTCCTTCTTGATGCCCTTAGTCTCTGGTTTTGCTGTTGGCCTATCTCCTGGTGCACCAGTTATCTGTCTGATTCGCCACAGCGTAGTAAAAATTAATGGGACCTGCTCAGACATCTGTCCCATCTTTTCTGGGGTTCCCCAGGGCTCCATTCTGGGCTCCTTACTATTCTCCCTTTACCTTAACACCCTTCCACACGCTTGCTCGGGGAACATTCTATTGTACGCTGATGATGCAGTCATCTTTGCCTCAAGTGGTAACCCTATTGCCCTCCAGGACTCGCTGAAGAAGTCCTTCACTGAAGCCGAGGGCTGGTTCAAGGAACATAGATTGGTGATAAATCTTAAAAAAACAAAAACTATGTTCTTCTCTCATCCCCAAAACAAGTCCTGCAACTTCAAACTCCTCATTCACTCTGGGTTCTCATTCCCACTCAACAAGTTTGCTCCTATAAATACCTAGGGATCCATTTTGACCCCTCCTCTCCTTCCAAGGACACATCGCTGCCCTAGCCACTGCCACTAATATCCGATTGGGCATCTTACATCGGTATAACACTGCCTCCCCAGAGGCTCTTCGACTGCAGTCACCTCCTCTCATCCTGTCCCTAGTGGACTATGGACTCGCTGTGTATGGTGCTGCTGATCAGACTGCACTCCATAAAATCTACACTACTCTGAATAAGGCCTGCAGGTTAATTACTGGAGCACCTAGGATGACACACACCTGTCTACTGTATGCTAAAGCGCTGGTACTTGATCTCAATGAGCGCCTCAAATATCTTACCTGTACCCTTACAAAAGACCCTCCTTGGGCTTTCCCGCCAGGATTGACCACCACCATACGCCGCTCTGTCCCACTAGTTCATACTGGACCTCTGGGAAAACTCTCTTGTTATCCCTAGAGCTAGGACCCTCTCATGGCCAAAGAGCCTTCAGCTTTAGGGCCCCCTCCTGGTTCAACACACTGCCCCCCTCCATCTCCGAAGCTCCAACTATATCGTGCTTCAAAACTTCCTTACGTAACCACCTTATTAACACCCGATGCTGTAAGTGCCGCTAGTCAAAGCCTTACTCAATACTTATGACAAAGCTTATTACTAAGCTGCTAAGGACAATATAACTCTGGTATTGTTTGCATCCATCCTACCTGTACCAGCTTGTTTGTATCTATGTCTTAATTTACTGTTATACCTATGTGTTGTACTGCTATACTGTGTATTTTGGTTTGTCTTACTGTGACAAGGTACCTTTGTAAATGAGCCTATGGCTCAAAGGTTTTCCAAACTGCTGTTTAAATAAAATAAAATAATAAAAATAAATATAGGTTCTAGCCTCACATCAGGATGTAAAACCAATATGGTAGTGCAGTAATACCATGCAACTTTTTCTTGCATCTCATCATATTGGCAAGGATTTTTTCTTGCCTTAATTGTTCATGCAAGGAAAAGGTCACATTCCTTTCATATTTCTTGCATATAATTCTTTCATAATAACTTGCTTACACTTACATAAAAAAGTGCATGTTCTGTAGCTTGCATATTCCATCATATATCCTTTTATGTTTAGCACTCAAAATACTTACAAGGTGGACCTGTATGAACCATGCTAGTAAGCTTTGAAACATATAATATTTTTAAAGTTAGGGCACTCCTTTCAATTGTGTACTTTTATGATTTCAAGACTACAGTCGATATATTGTATATTCTCTCAAATTAAATATATACTTACATTTATGCAATAGGAGTGGGCACCAAAACAGTTAAATAAAGCTGTTTATTCTCACTGGTGTTAAATAAATGGGGAGTCTAACATTCATTTAACACCCTAATGTCAATCAACCACCATTTATTTAACACCCTGCCATCAGTCAAACCCTCTCCTGCTAGAACTACACTTCCACCTTTCTCAATAGCCCACTCTGCAGACTTCCCGTTTCACTTATCATAGCAGCTAACCACATCAACAAACTACACATTTATTAACAAACAGCACACACTATTATTTAGCACATTTCATTTCACATTCCTTTTAGCCTTCCACCCCATTACTTTGTCTTGCTGTCTTCTCCCCCTTATAGTCCTGCTATTCATGCTTTCACCCCTTACTCTTTCTCTGTCCACTCCAATCCAACTCTGCTCGCTTACTCCACCCATGCCTAAGATACTGCTGTCCTATTTCATTAAATCATTCTTTACCCACCGACAACATGTGAAACCCATGGTCACCCAGTTACCTCAAATAAAAAAACAATCTTCTCCACTCCATCACAGAACGGCTTCAGTCCATCACAGGCTTGCTTCTTCCATCCTCACAGGCTTGCTTCTTCCGTCTTCCCATATGCTGCTTTCCATCAAATATAATGAGCTCCCACTCCACAAACCACAGCTAAACACTAAAGCCATAATGGCAAAATAAAATGAATATTTTAGTGTGGGAGAAAAAAACAGCCAAAAACACATGGAAACAACACCGGCTCTCCCCATCTCTCACTAAGCGAGACATTGAGCCGCCATTTTTTCGAAACTCTCTGGCCTACCTACCTACAAAAAATTAACCCCAAAAAAATTACCCTCAAAGTTGCAACATTATATGCACAGCAACACACAGCAACCACACAAACCAGCCCGCTCTCCAGCACTAACACATAAAAAAATCCCACTGAATTTACACAAAAAATAAAACTCAGACTCATAGAAAAAAATAATTTAATAAATCCCCCAAAATTCCCTTTCTGTTGCATAAATCAAACATGCACTGTGGGCATCATGGAATACATGATTTATCCACACACAAACAGTTTGACCTTTGACACCTCGGTTGTGGCTATGCCACTCGTGAGGTTACCAGAGGTCAGACTGCTCTTGTGTGGATAAATCATGTATTCCACTCATCCCCATTGCATATCCCTTATTTATATCCTATATTTCATTTTTAGTTTGGATTTTATGATTTTGCATCATTTTGTTCCTTCATTTATGTGTTAATTTATGCTGTACAATGTTCAGTGTCTCTGGAATTGGGCAATAAATAAAACAAATACTACTACTTCTAGTACTTGTATACAAACACTGCAATTGTCATAGATTTTATTATCCAAATGGTCCTTAATTATAGATTTTATATAATTAACTGTGCTCTGTATTCATTGAAAATTAATTTTAGCTGGCCAAGTAGTACAATAGAAGTGCTACCGCCCACCATGCTGTTGACCTGGTATCAGGAGCAATCTCTGCTTGCTATGGCTAACAGTCACATGACTAGCACTAAATGGAGGCCTGGTGGTAGAACAGGACAAGCAAAAGTAGGGAGGGAGCTGTGGGACTCCACGGTAGATGCATGCTTCAACGTGAATATACTGGAGTGAGTGCCCTATCTATCAGGGGGGACCAAGAAAAATGGAAAAAGGGATTGGTGCACACTTAATGAAGCTCTGCCCCCTCTCTTCCAGCCCACACCATCACCCAGCCATCAGCTCTGGATTTGTGAACTGGGACAGGAGAAGGAAGTGCAGAAGGCAGTCAGAATTGCAAAGGCCCAAACCAAAGAAAAGACAGCCAACTCAGTTAAGAAGGGGGATAAAACCTTTTATAGGTACAGTACATTAGTGAGCAAAGAAAGACCAAGGGAGAGATAGTGAGCCTTAATAAAGGGAAGGGAGTGGGCAGAAGGTGACAGTGAGAAGGCAGAGATACTGAATGAATGCTTTAGTTCAGTATTCACAGAAGAAGAGGAGTGGGATGTACCTAAGCCAAACAATAGATGCACTCTGGATAGGGGGGGTCAATTCCAGTCCATTCACAGAAGAAAGAGTCCTGTAAGAATTCCTAAAACTTAAGGTGGACAAAGCAATGGGGCCTGATGGGATTCACCCCAGAATTCTAAAAGAACTAAGGGGAGAACTAGTGACACCACTGAATACCCTTTCTAATAAATCATGGGAGGAAGGCATGGTTCCTGGGGACTGGAGGAGGGCAGATGTGATTCCCCTTCACAAAAGTGGGAGCAAGACAGAGGCAAGAAACTACTGACATGTTAGTTTGACCTCAGTGGTAGGGAAAATGATGGAATCACTTCTGAAAGAAAGAATAGTTGAGTACCTAAAGGTCAGTGGGGCCCAGGACACAAGGCAGCATGGGTTCACAGCTGGAAGGTAATGTCAGATGAATCTAATAGATTTCTTTGACTCGGTGACCAAAGTAGTAGACAAGGGAGGGGCTGTGGACGTGGTCTACCTAGACTTAAGCAAGGCATTTGACACAGTCCTACACAAATGATTAATAAACAAGTTAGCCAGCCTGGGAGTGGGCTCCAGGGTGGTAGTCTGGGTAAACAATTGGCTGGACAACTGGTCACAGATGATAATAGTAAATGGAGTCCACTTTGAAGAAAGGGGGTTACTAGTGGAGTACCATAGGAGTCAATACTGGGGCCGGTCCTCTTTAATGTCTTTATAAGTGACCTTGCAAAGGGACTGGAAGGGAAAGTATGCCTCTTCTCAGATGACACAAAGATCTGCAACAGGGTTGATACACATGGTGGAGTAGAAAGAATGAGAAGGGACTTGGCAAGGTTGGAGGAATGGTCAAAAGTATGGCAGCTTAGATTCAATGCAAAGAAGTGCAAAGTAATACACCTGGGAAACAAAAACCAAGGGGAAGAGTACACAATCAGTGGGGGAGGTACTAACAATAATAAAAATGGAAAGTGACCTGGGGGTAGTCATATCATAAGACCTTAAGGTAGTCAGGCAATGTGAGAATGCAGTAAGGAAGGGTGGGAGGAAACCAGGATGCATTGAGAGAGGCATCACCAGTAGAAAACAAGAAGTTGTCATCCCTCTGTACAGACAGTTGGTGAGACCCCATCTGGAGTACTGCATGCAGTTCTGGAGACCCCATCTTCACAAAGACATAGACAGGATGAAGGCAGTCCAGAGGAGGGCAACTAAAATTGTGCAGGATCTGTACAGGAAACCATATGAAGAGAGACTAAAGAAGCTTAATATGTATACCCTTGAGGAAAGGAAGGAGAGGGGGAACATTATAGAAACTATCAAGCACCTCAAGGGAATCAACAAAGTTCAAGAGAGTAGCATATTTCAGGAAAAGAGATGTGCAAGAAGAAGGGGACATGATCTGAAGATGGGGGGGCAGCTCAGGGGCGACGTGAGGAAGTATTGTTTCACAGAGAGGGTGGTGGATGCATGGAATGGTCTCCCTGAAGAGATTGTGGTGTCATAAATCATGTGGGAATTCAAGAATGCATGGGATAGACATAAAGCAATTTTAGTGGTGGGTAGGAGGAAGTAGGCTGTTTGTTAACTAGGATCTGCAGCTTATACAATAGGTAGGGAAATGGGCACACTGGGTGGGCCAAGCAGTCCTTATCTGCCATCAAAGTCTATGTTTCTATGTTTTTATTAGCCCTCCCCTTCCTGGTCCCACTGTGGGGGAGCAGCAACATTATCCAGGGGACTCCTGGTGGCTGAAGAGATGTTTCCCAGTCAGTGTTGAGCAAGGACATAGCTAGCAGAAGCCACCCACAGCCCATGAAGAGAAACACCATTATGGCAAAAAAAGAAAATTCATTTTAAAGTAACAAACATTTATCTTTTTAATTGAACTAATCCTAAAGTGGAATGAAGGGGCATAGATATATTCATGAACAGAATATCGCACTCATTTTAATACAAACATTAAAAATTAAAAAAGATAAAAATGGCTGGCCTGATGGTGCAGAGAGCTGAGGCACTTGACGCCTCACCTTGTGGCATGCCAACGACCTGGGTTCAGTAAAGAGCCTGGGTCACCAGAGATCAGCATGGGGGGGAGCTGGATGGAGCTGTCGGCAGGCAACTCTCCTCTCCGGTGGTGGTGGAGTGGCATCCCTTGTCCAATGCCTGCCCCCTGATGGAGGCCGGGAGGCAGCACAGGAAAGGTGCCTGGCACTAGGCCAATGGGGTGGGAGGAAGGGGGTTGATACTGGGGCTGTAAGGTGCATGCAGACCTCCACGTGCATGCATCCTTCTCCTGGGGTCCCTGGAAGAAAACAGCTGAGAAAATGCCAGCAGGAGGATGATAACCAAGTCCCCACAGGTGAAGCTCCCAGACCAGGCATAAGGTAAGTCCCGGTAATTCCGGGTGACGGGGCTGGGGGAGTTGGTTAGATGGGGGCTGTCCAGGTGGGTGCAAAAATAGAAGGGAAAAAAAAGATAAAAATAAAATTGGAGAAAAAATTCAGCCTTCATTTAGCCCTCATTTTTTCTTTGCCAGCTTGTTAGTGTGGAGGAAATGTAAACTGGTTGATAATCAAGAAATCATTGGTTTTAATCCAGGCAGGAGCCCTTAAGTACTATTCCTGGTCATTAAAGATATTAACATTCACCAAAAATATATCCATGTCAATGTCCTGATGTACAGCAAACTATATAACCTGTTGAAGTAATGAGATGATACAGTACGGTGACAATGCTTCATTCCAGGCACAACATGGGCAGCTAAGTTTGGATGAGATACAGTTTTGGTCATTTAAAAAAAAAACTACCAAAAAAGAAATAACTGCATAGCAGTCCCAAATGAAATAATGACATGGTCAAGCGTTACTGTGTCAGCAGTATTTCAATAATGGCACAGTGACTGCATTCTATAAATACAAAGGGATTTTTAGTTAGAATAAGAGTCAACAGAACATGACCCAGGCTGAGGCTGTCTCAAAGTAATTGCACTGAGGAGACATTTGCCCAGCTCTCATTCTTTTGTATTACTGCCTGGATAAAGAAATCTATGCATTTTGAACTCTGGGACTGAAAAAAATATTTTTTTTTTCTGATTGGCTAGTACACTACTCCATTTTTTGCTGCAGGTTTGCAGGGTGTTTGGAAAGATTTAGTTTCAAACTAAAGTTGGGCAAGCTCAGAACTGAATTTCAAGTAATGGAGGAGTACACACAAGAGTTCTATACAATCTGAATATGAAATCAATATGGCAGTTATCCTGCATCTCTTCAGTCAGAAGATGGGAGGCCAGTCACATACTCTACTAATATGGGCCAGTGCAACCTGTCTAATAATTCAATACATTAAGTTTGCAAAAATATCAGCAGCCATTATCAGGTATAGGTTGATGTTAAAGGAATACAGTACAGCTGTGTAGAATGTTCAAATTCTGCTTCCAACAGAATTTTATGGAATTTACAAATATTCTGCCATATTCAGTGGAATTTAGTTTGAAGCAGAATTAAAAAATTATGAAAGTTACATTTTTGAAACATGAACCATGGAAAAATATCCAGCAATTTATGTAAACCACAGATTATGTTTTCACAAATCACTGGATAATTCTTTTGATTATGTAATCTGTTGGCCCTGATAACCAACAATCTGAAGACCAAATGGCAGAAAATCCTGTTTTTATTTGTGTTTCATAAGTAATAAAGTGTAAGAGATGATAAACACAGGCAATTTGAATTCTGTCTGATGATTATTATTAATGCTTTCCTTATGACATTAAAGACTCTTTAAGGCCACTGTATAATTTCCAAAATGATTTCTTAGATGTGAGTTTCTTCATGAAAAATGTATTGGCCAAAAATGAACAAAGGAAAAAATTCTGTGATATCAAGTGATAAAATTGCATCTCAGTTGCCTTATCTCTGGCCTAAAATAGTGATATTCCTTTTTTTGGGGTAGAGGAAATAGTTATTAGAATTCTTGCCAACACAAATAACCTTTTCTCACAAAGAAAATGTCAGTTGCTTTCAAGCTGAGTAACACTGTCCCTCAACACCAGTGATTATCAAAACAGTGCTGCACCTCAGAAGTGCAGCTGCATGCCACACAATAAATGGAACAGATTTACCCTGAAGGACAACCACTCTCTGCAGTGGCATATTAACAGTGTAATTGCTCTTGCAATATGTAGGAATCTGCTGCATGAGTGACTGCTTTAAATAGGTCATGCAGAGATGAAAATGATTGATAACCTAATCCATACTGTTCCTGTTTATGTGAAGTTTTTTCTCTCTTTATAATATCAGTTTTAGAGTTTAACTTCATCTGTCACTACATTTCCTATGATGTCACTGTTGCAACTGTATTGATTCAACCTTGTTGTGAATTCAACCGTTACAGGTCTTAACTGACAATTTCACTTTTCATCTGATGAAGAGGTCTGGGCCATTTTTTTCTGTAACTGCTAACCTCAAAAGCACCTTGTGGATCTGCCTGTCAAGGGGAAAATATGTGGGTGTTATATTGAATTAAGAAGTAGGGGATAATCATGTACGTAGTCATTTAAAATGATTTGAAATGAAGAGTACAAGCAATGAATCCAAAGATATTAGTTTCCATTTAGTCATTCCAATGTCTGTATTGTACAATACCAACATCCATGCCATGCAAAATAATGAACACATGCTTTAGTTGTATTTGACAGACATTGTTACACAGGGCTGCAGCACAGAGCTATATAAGTGATATTTTTGTGTCACAGATTGGATATTGAAATACATATGAAACTGATACTGTAACACGTATACTCATTAGCTTTGTATAGCAGCACAATTGGTTTTAAAGAATGGCTGGGCTACATTTTAAAAGCCAGTTATACTGTGGAATTATTATAACTGGTCTTGGCACCATTGCTTCTGGTCTCAGAGACTGGATTGCAGCATAGAACTGTGCAAGTAGAACTTTTGTGACAAAAATTGAGTATTGTGGCACATGTGAAAATGATACTGTAACATGCGTGCTCATTAGCTTAATATAGTAGCACAATTGGTATTAAAGAATGGCAGGGCTGTATTTTAAAAGCAGTTATATTGTGTAAGTAACTACAGCTGTTCCTGGCACCCTTGCTTCTGGGCTCAAATATTGGGAGTTCCATTTTCAGATAATTAAAGAGCAACTCTGTACTTCAGCATGTACTTTCTTAATCATACGATTTTAGTTATTATAGTTTCTTGAGAAAGTTATGTGGCAATAGAAATTTAACAGCAGCTAGCCTGGTAAAAGCAATACTCTTGTGGGACTTCAAACTATTAGACATTGGGTCGAGCACTCCAATAGCAGGAAGCCAGACACATTGAAAGTTCCTGGAAGTAACACAAGACAACTTTTTCACATAATGACTACACAAATCAATGGGGGGGGGGGGCAATGTTGAATCTGGTAATGTCCTACCAGGCCTTGTTAGAAACATGAATATAAGAAACTAAATAGTGCTAGCATCTGAGTAACTGAAATCCAACAGTGTCATCCATGACTTTAGATAGCTTGACTATGGCAAAATGAAATTAATAATAGAAGACCAACTGATATATCTACAAAATACAGAGGGGTGGAGAAAAAGTGGGCAGTGATTAAAGGGTATACATTTTGATACCAAGACCAAGAAATAACAAGAAAAACAAACAAAAAACCCACTTTAGTTAAACAAGCACATGAGGGAGGCAATTCTGGACAAATAACACTCTTTTAGGATATACTATACGGGGGGAGGGGTACAATGAGAACAACGCGCTTTAGATACCGATTTTTTAGAAAAAAACAAGGGCACCATCAGGGAGGCTAAATATGAACACTAAATTAAGGGTAACAGAAGGAGTCACAAATGTTGACAACATGATCTTTAGGTACATAATGGTTAAACATCAGACAAAGCATATTATAAACAGTTATGTTGGGAATTTTTAATTCTGCTGGCAATGCTGGTGCAAATCCAAGAAAATTTGCAGTTCATGAAATTTGTGAATTCCACAGCAGGTGCATCAACTTCACTAGTGGATTTTTATTTTGTTTTTTAATTATTGAAGTTTTACCCCTCACCCCCACCTATTGTGCTGTAAAACCACCCCCTTCCCTAACCAAAAAAAAATAGATTCCTTGATACCTGCTCCCACCCCCTGTCCCCGCCAGAGTGGGGTCTTCCTTAGTTTTGTCACCCATTCCCATGAGCAGACAAGGTCAGATGTGATCTCTTTTCTTCACACAAGGCCCCGAAGAAAGCTACAACAGATTGCATTAGTGACATCTGGTGAGACATACTTCTCTACCTTTGAAGAGTATATCAGTATGAGGCAGTGGCTCGCAGATGTACCTTGTGCTTTGGATAGGAGGCTATGGGCTCGGGGAGGGAGGATCATTAAGATTGAAAATCCCAAGGAAGATCCAGCCACTGATTTGCCAAGACTTTGGAGATGCAAAACACTAATGCTTTTTCCTTTTGCTGCTTGTGGGTTGGGAGTGGGCAGTTAGGGTTGGAAACCCTAATAACACATTCTTAACTCTTGTACCTCCCTCTCTCTCTCTCTCTCTCTCTCTCTTTCTCTCTCTCTCTCTCTCTTGAGATATATACTGTGTGTATATATATATATATATATATATACACACACATACTATAAGGCATGGTAGTGCCCTATAGTTAGGGATAGTTAGGGTTGTATAGACAGTTCTATGTTAAATTAAAAATTTTGTTCCCTAATACCTTTGGCATTTTTTTTAATGAAATAGCCTGAAATTTGGCATGGCTTGGTCACCCTGTAAATATCTCAAGATGTGAAAGTTTTGTGATGGCATCTTGTACTGTTTTTAAGATATAAAGTGGTAAAAAACAGACAAAAACTCACTTTTTTTCCCATTGATTTACATGGAATTTTTTGCTCTCTTCTACAAATCACAGGGAACAACATTTTTACCTGAACCTTTCTGGGATGATGGGGGCAGTGCCAATGGTGTGCATTTGGATGGTCTGGTGAAAAGAAATTTCACCATTTTTTGAATTATAATGAATTTTGTGATAGTCACCAGACAGGCAGGTTATTAAAACATTCAGACTGTTAATGGCTAAGGATGTGCTCAGAGAAATACTGTTTGTGCTTCCACCATCTTGATTTTTTATCCTTTTAAAACTGTATTTATTTTATTTTTTTTGGCAGTAAACCTTTATAATGAGTATCAGGAACTTAAACATCAACAACATTACAATACATTTAAAGACAGTTAACATTTACAGCACATGTTTTTGTCCACTAGGCTACATGTATTTACACAGTCTAGTTTAGAGGGTAATACTTAACAAGAAAGACAAGAATGACAACACATTTTATATGTATTGCTATATCTTCTATGATCTAGTATGTGGGGGAAGTTGAAGATCTAACACCAATAAGGTTAGCTGGCTGGGGGGTGTCTTTCTTGGAACCCACCATGGGACCTTTTGAAAACTTTGATTTAAAAAGTAAGATACCTGTTAAGGAGCTCATGGGTGCTTCAGCAGGTCCTTTCTCCAGTTGGAGGATGGCCCAATGCTTTGGGACTCCAGATATGCCAGGTAAGAGCCTTACACCTCTTGATAAATGGAAATGTTTTGCAGTGAATAATACAGCAATCTGGAGTTTATTGTAAGTTGTTCCATTGCCTTATACCAGTCCCCCAGACCTGGTACCTTTGGAGTTCTCTGCATCATTAACAGTAGCCTCTTCACTTCAACTGTGGTCTGAGGAAGCCATTGTAATTGGGTTTTCTGAGCTCTGTCTCTGGTGTAGAGATACCCAGAAACAGCAGGGCTGGGGAGGATGGTATTTGGATACTTAACATGTTCTCACACTCCTTTATCACTTGGTCTGAAAAGGTGCATATATGCTGACATTCCCACATAATATGGAGCAGATCAGCCCCTTCTGCCTGGCATCTCCAGCATAGATCCATGGGTACTAATCCCATCTTTTTAAGGTGAGTAGGGGTACAGTACCATAAATGGAGTATTTTCTTTTGTATAAGCTGGCTTTTTTGGTCTTTGCAGGCCTTCTGTACCAGCCTCCATCACCCAACCCATTCTATGTCCTGTATATTCATGGTCAAAATCCTTTGCCATCTATACTTAGCCTTGTGGGAAGGATTTGGGGTTGCTTAACTGATCATCCCCTGTAACCTTCCTGCTAGTCCCTCAGGCTTTTGGAGCCATTTTAAAAGGGGGGGGGGTTTGGGAGAGTGAGTAATGTCACCCTTACATACTTTACAGGTGCATCTTTCCTTTACCCAGGCTGCAAACACCCTCCTAAGCTGAAGATATTTCCAGAACTCCACCTTGGGAATGTTGTATAGGGCCTGGATTTGCTGAAAGGATGTCACTGTGTGGCATTCTGGGCCTAAGAGATCTTGGATCCTATGTATATTTCTTCTATTCCATGTCGCCCAGTTTATTAGCTTCTTGTTCATCTGAAGGCAAGGGTTAAGCCATATAGGGGTATATATTCCCATATGTAAGCATATCTGAGCTAAATGTCCTACCTTCTGGAATGCTGCATGGGCTATCTTTATGGTAAGCCATGAGAAAAATTGTTTAGGAAAGGGAGAGGTAAGGTATACCACTGGGATCTCTGCCTGAGATTCTTTAATCATGTGGACTGATAGGGCCACTATACTGGCAAGGGAGTAATGTAGGAAGTTCAGCAGATTCCACCATTTTCTATCCTCAGGGGCTTTCATTTTTGCCCAGCTAAATCTGGACTTTCCTGTACCCCGTAGGAATATTTTTATTAGTTTGTTGATCTTCTCAAACCAGATCATTGGTATTAAGACCGGTCGATGTGACAGGATATAGTAAATCTTAGGGGCAACCATAATTTTTATGGCTTCTACAGTATCTTGCCTACCAATGAAAGATTTAAGTGAGACCATCTATTGAACTCCTTTATGCAGTGACTGAATCAGAGGGTTAAGGTTAGCTGGAATCAGCCTCTGAATCTTATTGGAGATTGGTATGCCCAAATATCTGATTCCTGATTTTGCACAATTTAGGCCTGCGGCTATAGGCACTGTGGACAGTGGGACATTGTTCAGTGGTAAAATCTCAGATTTGCTCACATTTATTCATACAGTAGTCCTGATATGGAGGCAAAGGTTTGAAGGGTGTGTAGTATATATGGGAGTCCCTCGCCTATGTCCTCCATCAGAATTAAGCAATCATCCACATATAGTTTGGTCTTATACTTTGTTTCTCCCACTCTGAGGCCTGGGATCTACAGATGTGCTATTTTGGCAGTGGGAAAAGGGTCTATGGCTAACATGAATAAAAGGGGTAGAGCGGGCACCCTTGCCTAGTCCCTCGATGAAGCTGGAAGCGTTGTGATAGGACATTATTCGTTAATAGTCTTTCTGTTGGGGCCTGGTAGAGGGTGTGAATCCAACTACAAAAGTTGCTACCAAAGTTGCCCCAGTCCAGTACCACATGAAGGTATTCCCACTCTGCAGAATCAAAAGCTTTTTCAAAATCAACTGCTAAGGCTGCTGCATGTGTGGGAATGCTGCCTGCCGACTGGATCAAGGTGAAGAGAGCCCTTAAGTGGTCAATGCTTGTTCTACATTTTACAAATCCTACTTGAGATGTGTGTATTACAGAGGGAAGGTATTGTTCTAATCTAGTTGTGAGCATTTAGCTAGGATTTTGATGTCTGCATTTATTAGGGAAATTGGGTGGAAGTTTACAGGATTAGAGGGATCCTTACCCTCTTTAGGGAGTACTGTTATTATGGCTTCACTTAAGGTGGGTGGGAGACTTTGCCAAAGATGAACCTCTTCCAGCATGGCTAACAATGGTGCAGTTATGGGTTCCAGGACTATCTGGTAATAATCCATGGGGTAACCATCACTCCTGGGAGATTTGTGGGGGGGCATTGCTAGGATGGCCATTTTAAGTTCTTGCTGTGTGAGGCGGCATCTAAGGAGTTTCTTTGGGCTTCAGAGAGCTTAGGCAGGGGAAGGTTATATACAAAATTAACAAAGTTTTGTTTGTTCCACTTTATGTGTAAGGCATACAAGTCTTTATAGAAGGCCACCATTATTTTATTAATGTCCTTAGGAGAGGCAAACTTTATGCCTGTGGTATCAGTCAACTGGGCTAGATTTCTATCTGCTTGCCGTTTCCATAAATTAACGGCTAGTACTTTACTATTCTTTTCCCCACATGCCCAGTATTTAAATTTAGTCCTTTGGAGTTAGAGTTCAGCTTTCCCGGTGGCTAGGGAGTTAAGCTTAATTCCTAAGGTGGTGATCTAATGAATGAGAGCAGAGTTCTGCAACTGCCAGTTATCATTCTTATAAAGCCCTTATGTCTCTTTTAGCACCCTTCCTAGCTTTTATATCTCCTGTCCTCTCTGTTTCCTTCTATGGGAGGCATAGCTTATGATCTTCCCTCTCATTGTGGCTCTGTACCCTTCCCTTGTTCTCACTGACATAGCTGAGCCTGGTGGGTTGTCCCCAAAAAAGACTTGTTATTCTGCCACTAACCATTACCTAAAGTATGGGTCCTGGAGCAGAAGGGGGTCTAATCTCCATTGTTTTGATGTGGCCGGGGTTGGCAGGGTTCTACCATGTAACTAGGAGTGATAGGAGCATGGTCTGAGATATAAAGTGGGGCAATGGAGGTCTGGAGGACCATCATGGTAATCCCTGGAGAGGTCAACCAGAAATCAATTCAACTGGCCATAGCCTTTGCAGCTGAAAATTAGGTTTAGTCTCTTCCTGTGGATTGGCTAGCTCTCCAGATATGCGTTAACTGGTGCAGACTCGTAAGGTTCTGGAGGGCAGCCAGGGAATGTGAGTGTGGTTCTGGTTTTGAGTTGGAGTGGTCCAGAAAGTGGTTCAAGTTAAGGTTAAAGTCCCCTTCCAGTATAATGTCTGGGCTGTCAAAGGCCATGTTTAGTATAGTTTGGGAGATGCTATCCATGAACACTGGCATATCCTCATTTGGGGCATAGGCATTAGCAAGAATGAGCTGGCTTTGTGGGTTGCCAGTTTTTCTATTACCCACCTTCTCTGACCATCTGAGCAGAAGTCTAAAATCTTCCATTTAAGTCTTTTGTGTCCCAGGACTGATGCCCCTTTATTTGCTGATTTGGAAATGCTGCATACCTCCCATCTCACCCATTTCTTTCTCTAGAGGAGACTAGCTAGTAGAGGCAGAGGCAATTAAGCTAATTAATTGCCGTTGCCTCTACTAGCTTAGTCTCCTTTAGAAAAGTAAGTTGGGTTTTGAGCTTTTTCAAGTGGGACAGCTCCTTTTTTCATTTTATTGGGGAATTTAGGCCCCTCACATTCCATGAGGTGGCATTTATAAAAGCAGTGCTAGCCATCATCTCTACTTGCGTTTTCCTTTTTGAGTATTCTAGAAGTTGCTGTCCCCTTTGAACTGCCTCCCTTCCCAGATACTTCAACCCTCTCATACTTTGTCCCCACCCTGTGATTCTTTCTGGTAGCCTGTTATATTCCCTAAAAAACCTAGTTTCTAGCCATAGTTTCTTGTAGCATTGCCCTTTAAGAGATGCTCTTATATTTTTGCCCTGTGTTACAACCTGAGTCTTTCGTGCTCTGCCTGCAAGGTTATTTTGCAATTTCTTTTTTACCTGTTTGGGCAAAAAAACTCAGGCAAAGCTGCATTATCCTAAGTAGGGCTATTGTAAGAAATAATAAAAAAAAACAACGTAGTACATCATAATTAAAACAAGTGATCTTAACCAACCATTCAGGAAACAGTGACCCTGTGAGTGAACAGTAGCGGTCTGACTGTCTGCTCCCTGATAGTCCATGATCCTGAAAATCTCCGGGGGGCAGTTCAGTTCTCAAGCCTGTAACTGGGCTTGCTCACTAAAAGTAAGATAATCCTAGTTGACCTCTACCTATTAAGGGTTGAGTGACTCTAGGAATTGGTCAGTTTTTGACAGCGCGGTGGACCTATGTGTCATGCTCACAGCATGTGTGATACTCTTCTGAACAATGTAGTCTAGCCAGCAGTCCTTAGAGCTGCACAGGGTGCCCTTTATCTTCTGACAGTCTTCCCGCTTACTTTCTATTGAAAAAAGGGAGGGAGGAAGGCAAATTCGGTGGATAGCTACAGTTTTCTCTAGAGCAGGGGGTCTTTGTAAGAAGAAGGAGGGGTAATAGTCCTTCCCCTTTCATGAAAATGTTGGAATAAGGGCCCCTGATAGTCACATGGGTTTGTCTATATCTTGCCCCTGACCCTTCTGCTTATCTTACATTTCATTCTTCCTGTCATTAATCATTTTAACATGACCCTAAACATGCAAGGACCCTCAAATTCAATGCAGCTCACAGGGTGGCTGTACATAGATTTTCATATATTTTGGAACAGCAATTTTAGCACCCCTTAAACCTCTGTGGGAGCTATCCTTCCATGTGGGTGCTCCTTATTAGTCCTGTGGGACACCTCATTGATGGCAAGGTTGACTGGTGTATATGAAAAGCCTGGTCCCCTTTTGTCGTGATCAAAGGAGGGGTGAAGCTCTAGCTCTCAAAATATTATTTTGTCCCATTTTTCCTTTTACAATGGGGGGGGGAATGTTGAATAGGCTGTAAGCCTGGAAAATGCTGCTAGATATCGTAGCCGCTGTCGCCTCTCACAAGCTTTGTCAGTTTCACAGCATAGCAGCAGCCAAGCAGTTTTGAGCTTGTATGACTTTCAGTGGCCTGCATATGCCTTAGTCAATTACATAATCCTGTGTCAAGCATCACAAGCCACTCTCAAATCGGCATCAGTGAAAAATCATCAGCTTACCTTCATTTTTTAAGCTTCTCAACCTTCATTACCTTGTTCCTGCCCCGGGGGAGGAGTGATAGTCTTGGAGGGTACCGCAGAAAAAATCTCATCAACAATGGAACCCACCCATGCCTGGGAAATAGGAGCCCACTTGTCTCAGTTATCTGAAGACTGAGAAGCTGGAGCAATTTGGCAGTTATCGGAGCCAGGCATTGTTAAGCAGTCCAGGGTAAGCTCCCATAGTGAATCAAAGTGGTTAGCACCCTTGACTGGAGTATCTGTAGCAAAGCACTGCTGATGCCTGAGAAGTGGTGGCTTTGCCAGCTTCTGGAGTGCTTATGGGCCTTGGAATCCCTTCGACTGTTGGGGTCCTTGTTTTTTATCCTTTGGTGGCCTCTCTGCAATAGCTTCCAGGATTCAGAGAGGATTGGTTCTGGTGGATCTTTCTCCTCAGTTGACTGGGTTTCCATCAGGACTGGTGAAGGGGACTGGCATGCTGCCCCTAGGTATGTCTTAGCTGACTGAAGGTGCCTATCCGCTTCCCAACAGATTTCATCCAGCAATTGCTGCACTTGCCCTAGATCTTCAAAAATAAGGTATTCCCTTTTGTAGTTCATCCTTAGCATGGAGGGATAACAGAGGGATGCAGGTATGCCTAGGCAGTATAGTTCATGTTTGACACCCGAGTATGCCCTCCATTGCCGTGACAGTTATTGGGCGGAGTCTTGGTTGAGCTGTATCTTGTGGCTCTCCAATATCAGAGTGCACTTGTCTCTGGCAGTTTGCAGATATAGGTCCTTTATTCAGTATTTCTTTTTTTTTTTTTTTATTTAGTATGCTTTTATCCGCAACTCACCCTGATCTCATCCTCCACTCTCCCAGGCTCCCACCTTGCCCCTTGGGACTTACCTCTGCTCAGTGATCCCCCAGCTTAACCCCAGGGTGGGACCATCTTGCTGGCATGATTCCTTGTGACACTGGTACAAGGATTCTGGAAGGGGTCACCTACTGGCATTGCCTTCCTAGCTTGCCCCCCCCAGGGTGGGGTGAGGAGTCAGGCCAGGGATGATGGACACTGGGATTAGGTCTACCAGCAGGAGCCTGGTAGGTAATTGGGGCCAGAGATGTGGGGCATCATTGAGGTGGCCATCATTTTTTAATGGATCCCAGGGGGCAGGGACATGCAATGATGTCCAGTGTCTGCCCTGCCCCCAAGTGATGGTGCCAGCTGCAACAGCATCCCCAGCCTCAACCAGCAGTCCAAAAAGTGCCAGACACTCTTCCCCTCTCCCCCCCAGAGAAGGAAAGCAGCCCCCAGAACACTCAATCCTTCTTCTCCTGGCCCACCTTCTGACTCCCAGGCCCATTCCTGAACCTGGGTCATCAGCGTTGCAAGCGGAAATCCAACCACTGTGCCGGTGGGCTGGCCCTTTATTGGGTATTTCAAGAACATGCAGAGTATCGGCCGAGATTTTTCCCCTTCCCTTGGTCATGGAGCTAGGGATCTGTGTGCACTCTCTAGCTCACATTTGGGGTGCTGTTCAGCTGGAGCAGTTGTGGGAAGAATGTGGTAAGGAACAAAAGCATGTCTTTAACTTCCACACCCTCCAGGACACCGATGATCTTCAGATTATTCCATTGGGACCTGTTCTCCATATTGTACACCTTCTGGAGCAGATATTGGATCTTGCCATGATGTTCACAGTAGTGGCTTTGGTGTGATTGCAGTATTTTCTCATGGGCACTTAAGTTCTTTTTGGTCCCTGTAACTCTGCCATTCAGAGCCTGCAATCCTGTATTAGTTTTAGTAGTTGTGTCCTTAAGTTGTCCAGTGTCCATTAAGATTCTATTAAGTCTTATCATAATGTTGGCTAATTCCAGTGTGATTCTGTTTTCTCCTTCCAGGGCCATGTTTGAAAGTGGATCACCCCCCTGGTAGCAGTTGGCAGCCGTGACAGACATTGGATATGTAGTACTGCTGCCTCACGGATGCTGTCCCCGCAACCTATGACAGCCCACAAGGTAGGTGCCCTTAGTTTTACCCATGATGTAGTTCTAGGAAGAAGTTATCCCAGCAATGGTGGTATCATTTTATAGCTGGAGATATAGTAGAGATGATAGTCTATTTTTTGTTAGCCCACATCAGACTTTGGACGAAGGATGCAGTAGTTTAGTTTTCCTAGGGAAGCCCCTCTGTAGTTATGCTGCCACCTTGTTGCTTGTCAAGCTGCACCCCCCAAAACTGGATTTCTAATTAAATCCTATGTGGTTAGGAATGACTAAAACCTGTATTTAGGTCTCAGTCACATGCTTAGTAATATTATTGTATTATTATTTAAAATGTTTTAGGTCAAGTATGTGTTTTGGGTGTGATAATCATATAGACCGTCACTTGCTTACTTAGGATCAATCGATTGGAAAATAACCATTTGAAGTTCTTTACAGGTCAAATTTTGCTGTTCAAACTGTAAAGACTTCAAACAGTAAAGGCCTTGAAGATGGATCTGTCATGTCAGTTTTTAGCATGAGCGGCGATTCATCAGACATCAGTGAAAGAGCCTGTATTTAACAAAACTGAGCATGTCTGTCAAAGTGTTAAAGTCTGAGTGTTTTTTTCACACTTATTCACATTGCTAATGGATTTTAATTTAAAATGCTCTGGCTTGTTTTGAGCCATAACACTCAGGTCTTGGGAGCCGGTTCACTACCCACCCCATCTAGCATGAAGCTGCATGCCTCTTGCTATTATAACCTGCAGTGCCACATCAACTTAATTCAATTTAATCTGCCTGTGCCAGCAAGCCAGCTTTGCCCCATGCCTGGTACAACACAGAAACCAGGTCTAGGATGTTCTAAGTGACATATCTGTTTGAGCAAATATCATGTGTTGATGTGCAGTCAAAATAAAGATTGCATCCGTGGAAACTGCAAATAGATCATAGTCCCCATATAATTGACAAGAAACAAAATGCAGTAATTCAAATTTAAAATGCATGACAGAATGTGTCCGAGTATAACATGCATGCTTAGTGCCAGATTAATGTGGGAAATGCAGTGTAGGTAATACCATGTAGGATGACTCCAAATAGCCAATTCGAAGTTGAAACTTTTGTGACAAAAACTGATTAAACAGAAATCTGCTCAGAGGATAATATCCAAATGTTGACAGAGATTGGGTCCTCCAATAAACTTAATAAGTCAGTCTCACAATCAGTCTCTCAAACCCCCATCTCTTGGGGGGATAAAACCTCACTCCCAGAGAGCTCATTGAATACATACAGACCCATCTCATGGCAAGAGGGGAGGGGGCAGAAAGATTTTGCTCACTTCTTTAGAGCTCTTGTATAAAGCATTTGTTTCTCTTAGGGTTCACCTGTGCTTTTCTGCTATGTTTGCAAAGAGACCACTGCTCTCACAAATAGGCTTAGACAGTACTCAGTCTGATCTTGCTGCTGACCTCTTAAAAAAATCATCATGCACACACACAAATCAGGAATAAGACCAAGGTAAAAGAAAATTCACCTGTTGTGCAGTACTGTCTCATCCATCCCATAACCTAACATGTCCCTGGTAGTCCACTGCCCCCCATCACCCAACACACATCCTGAAATATTTAATATATGTCCCTGGTAGTCTAATGATCCCTCCCCGCTCGACATCCATCCCATCCATAGTTCTATTTTCCAAAGATTTTCCCCCGTTTCTGCATGTTCCAAATATTAATGGCATTGTAGCATATACATTAACCTTTTTCTTAAACTTATGTATAGTGTATAAACAAAATATGATTGTAGTGATGGAAGACAATTACATCAGTAACAAAAAAAAAATAGTCCTGCAAAACCAACTGGCTGTAGTTTGAAATATGGGAGTTAACAAAGTTATAAAATGTTGTTCTCCTTAAAACGTATGTGTAATCATATTTGCTTTACATTGCCTGAAAGAAATCTGAATTGGATTTGGGGATTTAATGGTTGTGCTTATTTGCACAAGGACCTCCTTTGAAATGAGCTTCCACTCAACGGAGTATGTAACATCTGTCCTATTCATGCAATTTTGAATAAATTGTACACATTTATACATACATTGTATCCAATCTAACAAAAAATTATCAGTGCCCCCACTGTTATTTTACATTTCCCTGGTGTCTAGTGGCACTCCCAACCCTCTGATCGATGTTCCAACATTTGTTTTAATTTCCCTGTGACCCGATTCTCAAAGATCCAGGAGTGGCACAAGTGGCTTGCATCCCAATCACTGGTGTAAGGTGCACCTTGCACTAATTGATGCCATGGGAGTGATTCACAAAGGCAGCCTGTGACCACAGCAAGCTGCCTGCACCAAACAAGGCTTATGCCACCTGTGCAACAGGAACTGAGCTACAGAAAGGCACTAGGGGCTTGTGGTAGACACAGTCTGCCAAAGCATCCCAAACAGTATTCACAAAACTCACCCAGAAGGCAATTTTCTAAGTACCCTTAGACCAGCTAGGGCTGGTCTAAGGGTATATAGAAATACACCCTCTTGGGTGAGTTTTGCACATTGCAGCAATGTGCTGCAGTCCCCCACCCCAGCCCAATCCCCAAATAGAAAAATTAGAAACTTCCTGGTAGTCTAGTGGACCCCCCTCCCCAATCCTGATTTTGCCAGTGTTTTTATTATTTATGTAGTCCTCATCCCTGGTGGTCTAATGGCCCCCTGCCCTGATCCCCGAGGTTGCCGGTGTTTGTATAAATTATTTAGTTCCCAATCCCCTGTATTCTAGTAGCCACGCTGCACTGATCCACAATGTTGCTGGTGTATTTATTATTTATGTTGTCCCCAATCCTTGCTGGTGTACAGCCCCCAGCCCCGATCCCCTATGTTGCCAGTGTTTGTATAAATTATTTAGTCCCCAGTTCCTAGTGGTCCAGCATCCCCCTCATGCCAATACCCAAAGTCGCCTGTGACTGATAGTATACTATTCCCCTTCCCTGGTGGTCTAGTGGACCCCCACCTGGCAGGTAATGTTCAAAACCACACTCCCCCATGCTAAACCCCAAGCTGGCAATCAGCACAGTCCTCCTCTCACCACCAGGGCCAGCTACCGACTGACCTGTCAGTGAGAGCTATACTGTATAATATTGTACAGCTCACTGACAAGTCAGTCTTCAGCCTGCCATGGTGGTGAGAGGAGGGCTATACTGGCTGCCAGCTTGGGTTTAGCATGGGGGAGAAGGGTGGTGGGCACTACCTGCTAGTGTGGGGGTCCACTAGACCACCAGTTAAGGGAAACAGTATACCTTCAGTCGTGGTTGACTTTGGGGCTCTGGGCAGGGGGCCACTAAACCACCAGGGATTGGGGATTATGTAAATTATAAATAAACCTACAACATTGGGGACTGAGGTGGGGGACACCTGCTCATGCCACAAGCAGCCTGCAGTTGACCCTTCCCATGCACCAGGTGTTTGTTGCCCAGAAAGGTTGCCGCAAGTGTGGGGACTTTGGACCCCAGGATCCCTCCTGTACTAGAATCTGGTGCAGGGTCCCTGGCACAAGGGGCTTTGGTACAAGCCCCTTTTGAGAATCAGACCCCTGGTGTCTAGTGGCACTCCCCACCCTCTGATTTTTTGTCCCCACTGTTATTTTGAATTTCCCTGGTGTCTAGTGGCACCCCCACCTTCTGATCACTATTCCAACATTTCTTTTCAACTTCTCTGGTGTCTGAACCTAGAAAATAAAAAAAAGGCCCTTGTTGTCTTTTTTTTTTTAACTTGCAGAAAATAAAAAAATGTTTTTCCACCGATCACTCCTGTACCCCCACTAGACCACCCACTTTGCACCCAGCTCCCCACACCCCTCTTGACATCCCCAAACACCCTTAATCACTGATGAGGTCCCAGGTATGAGATCTGCTCCCCGGACTGAAGACATGTCCTGCTGCTGAAACCAGCGATGACATTGTAAGGAACTAAGGTAAATGCGCTTCAATGTATTTCAATGGAGGTTTCAATGTTTTTGCATAACTCAGCTGTTTTATGAGATTTTGTCCCCACATTTTCAACATGGCCTTTTGGGGACTCCACATCATGAACAATATGACTGTTGCTATGTAACTACAGTCGGAAAGGAGATTTCATTGTCAGTTGATGAAATCAACTTTCCAGTGGGCTTTGAGTAATGACAGTCATATTGTTCATGAGGTGGGATCATAAGAAGGCCATGTTGACAATTTGGGATCACAAATTCAGAAAATGGCTGTGTTATGACCATTTATTGCAATTTCACTATGCACACTCATAACTTTGGACATTTTCAATATTTTCAGCCAATATTTTCAACACACCCTTCTTCTTACCCCATCTCATGTATATCACAGCTGTTATTTTTCAAATCCTGTCCAAAATGTGTTTTTGCACCTGTGGCACAGAATGGCATTGCAGTTGTGCAGAATCACATTTTGGTGAGTATTTGAAAATTGTCTGTGCCAGGTACATGCAGTGAGGTCACAAGAAGGCTATGTTGAAAATGCATGGTCACAATGATTAAAAATGGCACAGTTATGACTATGTCTTGCTATTTCACTACACATGCTCATAACTTTGGAAATTTTACATAATTTGAGCCCAAATTTTCTTCAACCTTATTACCCAACATCATATATGTTACAGCTGTCAGTTTTCAAATTCTGGCCAAAATGTGTTTCTGCACTTGTGGTGTGGAATGGCATTGTACTTGCATGGAGTTATATTTTGGCAGGGATTTAAATATTTTCTGCACCGGATACAAGAGGTGGGGTAGTAACATAGCTATGGTGACAATTTGGTCACTGTTGTCCTATAAATGGAAGCACAGGGGCAGGAGGGCCCTGTGCTTCCACAGCTAGATACATATACACATCTATAAAGGTAAATAAGGGTACAATTATACTATCTCAAAAGGTAAGGAAATAAATTGCAAAAAGCTTCTGTAATGCATCAGTTAGGGTTAAACTGACTAAAGTAGGGAAATGTGGTATTAGGGTTTCCAGCCCTAACACCTCATCCCCCATGCTGCTCTGACCAACAGGTAGAGGGTCTATCTTAGGGTCATCAAGTGAGTGAGGGTATGTGGGAGTGTACTGGGGGTGTGGGGTGGTGGGTCCTGAGTGAGAGATGGGGGTAGGGGGTCAGATTCATGAAGGACCATTTTTTTACAGGTTATAAAAACATAGACTTCAAGTCTGGATAGCAATTGGAGGGTGGGGGTGCCAATAGATGCTAGAGATAAAATAAATCATTATGGGGACTGGAATTGGAGGATGGGGGGCCACTAGACACCAGGGAAATATAAATAACATAAGGGAACAGTGATCAGAGGGGTGGGGTGTGCCACAAGAGACCAGGGAAAGATAATGAAATTATGGGGATGGCATCGGAGGGTGGGGGTGCCACTAGACACCAGGGAAACATACACACTTCATGTGGACCATGACTGTAGGGTGTGGAGGTGACACCAGACAAAAGGAAAATAATTATAATTTATTGGGAAGGCAACTGGAGGGTGGGGGGGTGCCACTAGATACCAGGGAATGGCAAAAGATTATTTTTTATTTATTTATTTAGTTGTTTAACCAGGTATAGCACACTAAGCTGAAAGCTTTTTTACAGGAGTGACCTGGGAGCACAAGGAGGTTAAGTGACTTGCTCAGGGTCACACAGTATGGAAGTGGAAGCTGTGGGATTCAAACCCAGGTCTGGTCTGCTGGGTGTCACCAGATTTGCAGCTCAGAGCCTTAGACCACTGTGCAATACTGCCTCCTTAATTAATGGGGATGGTGATTGGAGGACGGGGAGGTACCGCCTAGACACCAGGAAAACATTACAAACTACAGGGACAGCAATCGAAGGGTGGGTAGTGCCACTAGACACTAGGAAAAAGATGGAGGCAAGCCAAAAAAGGATTTCCCCTAATGAAAAAGGATGAAAACCACAAAGATGGCATAGTACAGGAAGATGTATGTTGGTAATCGGGACCCTGTTTGCTGGATTCAGCACTTAACTGTTGGAGAAATGCCCTTGAAATGTTCTAGTTTTTTTTAAGATTATAAATCTTTTTTCCTGAGTTGTGATGAGAAAAAAAAACATGTCAAGGGCATTTCTCAAACCATTAAGTTCAGAATTGAGGTAAAGGGGCCTCAATAAGCAACCTACTGTACATGTGTTGGTCACTCTTCATAATGTCATTTGTGTGGTTTTCTAAATTTGAATTTTTAGGGGAAAAATAGAAAACAAGGTGGCAGTGAACAAAAAAGGATTTCTCCCTCACGAAAATGGATGATGTCAATACAAAAAAAGAATTATGTTTATAATTTCATACAGCTATTTTTAAGTGCTTACTGAGCATGCTCAGAATAAATTATTCAAAATTTCAAAATCAAATAACTTTGGAACATATTAATATTTTCTCACCAAACAAGTAAAATGCACATCTGTGGGCCTTCCCCTTTCTACCCTGAACATTTCAGGCCAACATTCCAAACTGTTTGTGTACCAGCCAAGTTGACAGAAAACCAAGCAAAACCAATGGGGGGGGGATCCCCCAAAATTCTCTTTTTGCACTATCCAGAATTCTGAATAACATATCTGACTTGAATGAAACTTTGCACATCTGGAGATCTACCTCACAAGACCACAGAGGAAAACTTTCATGCAAATCCATTGAATGGTTGTGAAGTTATTAAAATGCAAAAATTGGTGTTTAACATTAAAGTGAATATGCAACCCTGAGTTACTATACACCCTAAATCAACCGGAGAGTCATATTTGTGCAATCACTGAGACCTGGTGGAGGGAAGATGATCCCTGGGATAAAAATATCCCAGGGTATACTCTTTTCCACAAAGATAGAGCAAGTAGTAGAGGTGGAGGAGTTGCACTTTATATTTCAAGCAGCATAAAAGCTGAAAATATTGAATTGCCCCAATGGCCCACTATAGAAGCCTTATAGGTCAAGATATTCCCTAAAACCTCAAATTATATTAATTTGGGAGTAGTTTATCGGCCACCCTCAATAACAACAAAAGAAGATTCCATGCTATTGGAGTACGTAAATAGTTTTTCATCTACAAATAATGCTGTACTTATGGGTGATTTTAATCTCCTAGGGATTAATTGGAATATCTTAAAAACTGTAACTCAAGTTGAAAGTGCTTATCTTGAATCTTTTTTGATAAACAACATGGAATAATCAGTTAAACAAAACACTAGGGGGCATAATATATTAGATCTAGTTTTGCATAACTTGGGTAGTAATATAATAAATTGTATTGTTACCCACCCCCTTGGATCCAGTGACCACTCTATGATTAAATATACTTATAAAGGTAACTTAGGTTCTGATGTTGGTAGCACAGTCATCTACAATTTTATAAAAGCTGATTTTGTGGAGCTGCACAAAGAAATGACATCTTGGGACCGGGGCAAAAGAATTAAATAACAAATCCCTAAATGAAATGTGGCACATATTTAACACTAAATTATTTACAGCAATAATGAAACATATTCCACAAATAAAGAAGACTGATAAAGTGAAACATACAACTCCCTGGATAAATGCTACAGTTAAAAATATATTAAACAGAAAAATAGGGCATTTAAAATGGCTAAACTTAGTGGCACACAAAAAAATTGGGAACAATATAAAAATCTTTTGAAAATGACTAAAAACATCAAACATGCCAAAAGAAATCATGAGATCAATTTAGCAATTAGGGTCAAAGATAATTATAAATCCTTTTATGAATATGTTAATAATAAAAGGGGGGGGCTATTCCCACTATTGGCCCATTAAAAGACCAGACTGGTAATTTATTGGAAAATGCCCACATGGCAGTGTTATGTAACAAGTACTTCACCTCAGTTTTTAATCCAAAAATGTTAGCTAATAACAAGCATAATTTACATAAAATATCTGGAGTGCCCTTTGTAAAAGTATCAGGTATTCAAAAGTGACTACAAGGGTTGGATCCTAATAAATTGGCAGGTCCTGATGGACTCCACCATCGTATTCTTAAGAATAAGCTATCACTTTATCAGGATCAATTGCAGCAATATTCATGCAATCTATTGAAGAAGGACAGGTTATTGATGCATGGAGGCAAGCTAATGTGGTACCTATCTTTAAAAAAGGTTCTAAGCAGGACGTGTCAAACTATAGACCTATTAGCCTGACTTCCGTCCTGGGTAAGATCCTTGAGGGAATTATCAAAGAGTATATAGGGGAAGATACACAGTCTGATATTACCCAGCATGGTTTTGTTAAGGGCAGATCATGCCAGACAAACCTGCTGAAATTTTACAGTAGAGTTATTATGACTCTGGATAATAAGGAGGCTGTAGACATTATTTTTTTGAACTTCTTGAAGGCCTTTGATAAGGTACCACATGGTGAACTAATAGATGCGTTAATAAACATGGGTTTAAGTGGAAACATTACGAGATGGGTGG
Source organism: Neoceratodus forsteri (assembly GCA_016271365.2). NCBI lineage: Eukaryota > Metazoa > Chordata > Ceratodontiformes > Ceratodontidae > Neoceratodus > Neoceratodus forsteri. Next base: position 125,272,497 of record CM028136.1, on the reverse strand, counting down.
AATCATGGTTGACTGGCAGAACTCAACAAGTTTGTATAAAGGGTTCTTACTCAGAATGGGAACAGGTGTCCAGTGGAGTTCCCAAGGGCTCTGTGCTCAGCCCATGCCTCTTCAACATATACATTTCTTCACTAAATACTTCTACTGGAGTCTGGGTAACCAAATTTGCAGACAATACCCTTATTGGCGATATTGTAAATAACCTCAAAGAGGTAAATACTCTACAGCTTGCACTAGGTGAACTTGAAGTTGGGCAGATAAAAACAAAATCACTTTTAATGTCAACAAGTGTACAGTTATGCACTTCGGGAGTAATAATCTTCTGGCCAAATACAAGTTGGGCAGTAGATTCTTAGAGGTGGCAGAGGATGAAAGGGACCTGGGTGTTAGGGTAAAAAAGGATTTGAGCCCAAAACTACACTGTCAACAAGTAATCAAAAAGGCTGGGGGAATACTCCATTGTATAAATAAGTATATACAAAGTAATAGTGCAAAGTGTTGCTGCCTTTGTATACTTCCTTGGTGAGGCCACATGTGGAATACTGTGCTCAGTTTTGGTCTCCAGGAGACATGGGTTCAAAAAATGCTTTGGAAAGAATTCAAAGGAAAGCTACTAGTAGGATTTATGAGATAAAAGGATTAAATTATGAGGACCATCTAAATCAGCTGGGACTTTTTACTCTGGAATATCATAGGATGAGAGGTGACCTTTGTATGGTCTTTAGAGCACTGCATGATGATTTATTATGGGAACAACTGGGATTTAAATTTAGGAATATCATTAATGAAACTAGGGTGCATCCTTTACAACTGATGAGTGAATGCTGTAAAACAAAAAAAAAGAAGTTCATGGTTCACAATTAGAGTTGCAAAAGTTTAGAATGAACTGCCCATTTTGGTGGTGGTCAGTGAAAGCATGGATATTTTCAAGGCAAGACTTGACATCTACCTATGTAAAAATTCAGTAAAAGGTTCTATTTTTTGGCATGCAATATGGACCCCGTTCTTTTTGAGCGCTGATATCCTATGAAACCTATGAAACCCTAACTATAGTTTCTCTACCACAGCACTCTAATATATATATATATATATAAAGATATATATATATATATATATATATATATATATATATATATATATAGGTCTCATTTTTTCCCATAGGAAACTGGGCTGTAATTTTGCCATTATAATCAGCTGGTTATAATGACGAACATGTGCCTGGTTTCCCTTGTACTGGGCATGCACCAGCTCCTGAGCTTCCTTTCCTCCCTGCAGCTGCCACTCCTCACACTGGACCATTCACCATCCAGCATTAAGTTTATTAAACAATAAATACCTTAAGTGGCCCTAAAAAATACATCTTCACTTTTATACTTGGCTGCTTCCAAAAGGAAAAAAAAGTGGACATTACTTTCATGAACTACTAGAAATCTGACTGGTCCACAGCTTTCTAGTGATGTCCATTTATTTTATATAATTACTGTGGAGAAAAAAATGATCCCCAGTGATTATATAAAATAACGTCTGGGTAGGTGTCTAAAACTCACATTTTACACACACCCTCAGTGTGTATTGCCTTTATAAATCCCTCAAACTTCACTCTCAGGGTTTATGTGGCATCCCACACCTTGGGGGGGTATGAAATTCTTGTTATAAACCCCTACCCAGCCATTATTCTCTATATTATAGGAGCATGGTCACACCCCTACAGTTAGGGTTGGTACAGCACTTCAATGTTAAATTCAATAGTTTGCATCTTAATAACTTTAGCATACTTTGATGAAATAGCCCAAAATTTGGCAAGCGTCGTCATTCTGCCAATGTTTCAAGATTTCAAAAGTTTTGTGATGGCATCTTGTATGCTTTTAGACATAGCTGACTGTGTGGGAGGTGCTGTGTTCACTATCACTCTCTAGTCTGAGGAGGAGGAGGATCGAGAAGCAGGAGGACAATGCTATATTTTATTTTAGAACAGGTATGGTATCATTAGCTTTCTATGTGTCCTCTTTCCAGTTCATCTTATTGTGAGCCTCCAGCTGATGTGTTTTTTCATCGGTGTCTTTCTTTGTTTCCAACCAGGTGTAACACGATCACCAACGGTAGTCAGCAGAACTTACTGGGGGCTGGTGAGGACTCTGTCTGTGTTGCCCCTGTAGACCTTCAACTTCTGGAACCAAAGCAGTTGGGTTAAGAACTGAATAGAAACTGTGCAAGAAGGAGTTTGCAAAGTTCACAAAGAAAAAAACAGAGAGGCAACTTGGAACGGCTTGGACACTGACTGAGCAGGTAAGCGGCACCTAGGCAGAACTGATTAGCTACACTCTGTGGCGCCTATATGGAAAGTCCCAGAAGGGAGGTCTCTAGTCTATTTGACTACTTGATTATCTTGACTATTTTGTCCTCTGCTTTCTATGTTTTATATTTTTTTTTATTACTGTTTTCACTTTTTATTCAATGCCCAGTGTGTACTACTTTCCTGGTTATGTAGTAGTGTGGTAGTTTTAAAACTACAAAGTGGGGGAGTAATACACTGCATTTTACTTTGTGGATTTTATTTATTAGTTATTGTTATTAGATAGAGTTAGGGTATAACATAAATTTAAGTTTATATAAAGTTTTAAGACAGAGGTGTGCTGTAATTGGTCATGGAAGGGGATGCGGTGTAGAATAGTGCATGTACCAGCCCCTGTTTTCAGATCACCTGCAGCACTCAAGGAGCTTGGAGCTCCCCGTGTTACTTATCAGCAAATACCAGCAAATACCAACAAAGAGCATCTTAACTTGAGTCTGGTTATCGGTCTGCCTCACCACAGTATTTATCTGCTGTATTTATCCAAACCACATATTTATTTGCACATTCCTTTTAGAGGCTGGAAATGTCTGTTAAGTATTGTTAAACATTTCTAGTGTGTATGTTTTGAGTTGTTTTAGTCATTTTAGTTAAGTCATTCGAGTACTTTATTACCTTATTGCCATATTTCCTCATTCAATCAATCAATCAAAACTTTATTTTTAAAAGGCACCTTTTCAAACCAAGGCATCTGTACAATAAAACACACATTTTTATAAATATCCAGAAAAGATTAAAACTAATAAATACAATAGCAGCTTTAGCAGTTAGAAAATGCCAGGCTAAAAAGATACATTTTCAAAGCAACTTTAAAACTTTGAGCGGTCAGGGAATCTCGTACCCGATGAGGTAGAGAATAACACAGGGTCAGGGCCACAAAACTAAATGCCCTTGCCCCTGATGTTTGTAACTGAACACTGGGAATCTCTAGCAATCCCTCATCGGTGGATCAGAGAATGCCTTTCACATGGAGCCCATGATGAAGCAGTAAGCTGTGCAGTTTGTGATACGCTATGCTGCACTACACTACACTGTGATTTTTCCACTGGTGCTTTTCTACTATAAGATACCATTGCTATTCCCTACACCTCACTCTACTCTGCATATTTTTGCAGGCTATCTGTTGGAAAAGTGAGATATTTGTTTTTCTTTTCAAAAATACCTGGAAATCAATTTAACTGCTTTACTGACATATCCCTATACTGTATCAGCAACAGCAACAGTGCATTCCAGTGTAGTTGGTGTGATCAGATAATGATGACATAGTTTGTTGTATGCTGATTTATCAACTTTCATGCACTTAAACAGAACTATCCTTGTGTTTTAATAGTGCCACTAAGAAGTAAAGTTGTTGTGCCTTTATTTGCTCTGTGGAAGAGAGGAAGGAGAGCTATTTGGTCATGTGTTGAGGTCTCTAGTGCAGAATTTGAATCGGAAGAAAATAAGAAAGTTAAAGTGGACTGCTGTGCCAGTACTTCTACAGGAAGTCACAGGAGTTTATACACTTTCAGAAGTATACTTCTGGACATATCTTTGATTTGGGTCCCTGTACCTAGGGCTTTTTGGGGACATTTTGTTCTCAATTGTGGGTATACTTCTGGTATACAATAGTAGCCATAGACATGGGCAGATATTTTGCAAAATTTCTGAAGAAATTCTCTCTCCTGCTCCTACTATGTAAATGGAGAAAACAGGAGATTTCAATAGAAGTATCACAGAAATTTTAGGAAATATCTGGTCATGTCTTTCGCTTTGACTGTACTTGTATACTGTTTGTTGCTTCCTTTTTTATTGTGGTTCACCTCTGTAGTCTTTTTTTTCTAGCTCTAGGCAAGAAAAGTGAGACCACCTTAGGAGTGGGATTTATTTTTGTTAACGTGCTACTCACTCAGGTATTGTTATATCAACTAATATAAAGGAAAAGACACGCAAGATGTGCCGTAAGGGCACAACAGAGAGTAAAAGCAATAATAAACATGATTTTCTAATTCTATGACGATAAAAGGTGTTAGCGACCAATAGGGGGATCCCTTAAAAATGACTCACTTTTTGCAATCAGCAGAAAATGTAATAGAATTAGGGAGAAACAAGAAAATAATCAAGGATTTTAATCCTACATGTACTTCATCACCAGTTAAGTGTTGTAGTGTGGGGACACACTTTTCTACACATTCCCTACTACAAAAGATAAGGAGTTTAGAAGAAATTGTTCAAACTAAGGGAATGGAGATACCTAAGAAAAGTAAGGCAGATGATTATCAGACTGCTGTAACTGGACCAGCATTGTATATGTCAGATTTAGTTATGTTCCCTGGTAAACAAGGACAGATTGGGTATGATGATGATGTAATTGTGATACCAGTTTCAAAATCTGTACTCCTCCAAATTCTAGAATTGGTTATTTAAATCTAAAACATCAGGAAAAAGAAAGGGATACTGGACTAGGATCATATCTTAATGGATCTGATTCTTTTCTGACCCCATATATTAACAAAGCCACTATAGACCCTTCTGGTAAGGGTGGAGCCTTAAATAATATTGCAAAATTAGAGTTAGGTGGAAGAAAATAAAGTAGAAATAATTTGGAGAAGAGGAGGGAAGTTGAAACTGAGAAAGAGTTATTAATTGACTTACTGTAAGTGAGATCCAGGATTTGACTTGTACTGATGGGGCAGTGAACGTACTTGACAAGATTCGGAAGAAATAAAGTTTGGGAATGCTTGGCTACTGGAACTGGTAGCCTTAATTTAAGCATTTATTGAATTTTATGCTGGTAAAGCTGCTACAATTGAAGCAGCAAAGGGTTGTAATGGCTGTTTTAATAAAGATGAAGAAGATGAGGTCACAAAAGGGAAAGAAAAGGGAGAAAAAAAAGAGGAGAGTTGGTGTGATGGATAATCAAAGTGAAAATGGTATGCACAATTTTGGAAATTCTAAAGGGAAGGACAAAAAACAAAAGGCTCCTAAGATAAGTAAGGGAGTAAAATTAATAAAAAGCATTACTGAAGAGGTGGCAGACAAGGAGCTAATGGAAATAGAGCAATTAATTACAGAACCAAAGAAGGAATTTAATTAAAGCAGATAAGAAAGCGAACAAAAGGACAAGGATAAAAACTGGACCTGCTGATGAGGAAAAATCAAAGACCACAAAGGGGCAATATGTTTTTTTTTTATTATTCAATATACTTTATTAACTTTTCTTGCAGCATACAGAAAGATACAAAGCAGAAGACAAGGAGCTGCAGTATTTTCAAAAAAGGGCCAACATGTTAATCAACACCTGGAAACAACTAACAAGGTACAGGATAAAGTAATTACCTATAAAATAAGTTACATTTAAAAAGGTAACACATGGTGAAACAAAAAAAGAGAGCAACAAGGTAGAAAGGTAAATAGAATCACTCGAAGAAAATGAGGATAAACTTGTTGTCACTGGAGAAATCTTACCTAAGGTTTACATTAAGGGAGTGCCCAAATCAAAAACTGAGAATTCCTATTTATTAAAACTGGCTACATATTACTTATTAAAGGGACTAATGGGAAACAAGATTGCATGGCAGAATTTAAAGTCAGTTTATAGGTATAAGGTTAGCCTAAATAAGGGATGGATACGTGGTGAAAAATCCTGATAAAAGAATATGTCTTTTGGTAGATAAAGAAACATTCTTTGATGTGGGAATAACACTTGATGTAACCATAAATTGTCAGGAAACAACAGTGGCAGCGAACAAAGAGGACAAACAAATGGGAAATTATGGAATTACAGACAAATTGTGGTGTGTAATATCAAAACAGTCATTCGTTACTGCCTATACGAAGCCGATTGAGATGATACATAAATTGAGGGATGAGGAAAATGTGAAATTAACAAGGAAAGGGAGAACTATATTAGGGACTCGGATTAATAACAACAAGGTGTTAGAAGTAAAGCGTGCAAGTGAGACACAGCTAGAGAATTCTGATAACATTTCACTAGTAAGTTGCAGTGACACAAATAGCACAATAAATCTATCAGACAAAATAAATTTACAGTGTGGGAATTTAGCATTAAAGAATATAAATCATATTACAGTTATTAGTTGGAATATAGCAGGCCTCAAAACAAAACTCTTGGATAAGGACCATTTGGATTGGATTAAAAATCATATCATTATATTTTTGCAAGAAACTTGGATTGGCAAAGGGGAGGAAATATTAATTAAAGGATATAGTTCTTGGATTACACCTACACACAGAGTATGTAAATTTGGAAGACTAAAAGGATGAATGGGAGTTTTTAGCAATACTAGGTTGGACTGTAAAATTTTGGAAACAAGTATGTGTAATGAATTTTTCATGTACTTATTAATATCCATTGACATGAATATATGGGCATTGTTTAATGTTTACATACCACCTGGACTAAATTGTAGGAAATTTCAGAGTGTAATTCAGGACATAAGTGATGCCTACGCATCGGTTAAAACCAGATTCCCTATTGCTTTGGTAGTTATGGCCAGAGACTTCAATGTGTATATAGGTAATGGTCCAGAGGAACTATCAGTAGATGTAGGGCATTGATGAAATATTGAATATTCCTATAAGAAAATCCAAAAAAATAGGCTTTTATAAAAAAAATGATAAAACGTTACTTAAATATGTTGGTGAGACAGGCTTGAGAGTTTTAAATGATCATTCAAAAGGGGATTGGCAAGGGCAAATCACATTCCCTACTGTAAGAGATGGAGGGAGTTTAGATTTATTTGTTATAGCTGACAGTGAGTAACAGCTTATTGAACAATTTATGGTGCATAAAGCATGGGAAAGTGACCATTATCTGATTATATGCATTTTGAAGTCTGATTTTAATATTACAAGTAGAAACATAAGAAAAAAGGGGGACTCTAACCAAAATATGTGCATAAAATATGGGAAAAAGATACAATGAAATGAATACATGAAGGGGATTGTAGATAACATAATAAACAGTGAAGAAATATGTACTGCAATAGATAATCTTATATCTCAAGATTCTAGGGTCCTTATAATTGTAGTAAATAAGTTTGACTTGCTTATGAGCACATTTGAGAAACAACTAAAGTATAAAAAAAGGCCAAAAAATGATGTGAATGATGTAGGTATAACTAATCCATGGTTTGATAGGGAGTGCTATAATCCAAGGAAAGAGATATAAAAATAGCCAAAATGAGGGTGAGGAAACCAACTAGTACAATTTTTTCAGCATTAAGAACTCTTAAGGAGTATAGAAGTCTAATACTGGCAAAAAAAAAAAAGAAGCCTATAAGGCTACATTATGGTAAAAGGTCCAGGAGAGTACAGAAAAAAAAAGATTCCAAATTGTTTGGGGCATTGGTAAAATATGGATATAAGGAACATAACATTTGTTTTAATACATTAGGACTGATTACTGAAAACAAATGGGTTGATCATTTTGATAAAACTTATAATAGACATGAAGAGAAAAGTAAAGATCCTAGGCCAGAGACCTTAGTGCACAGTCAGATGACCGAGCAAAGTGTGCTCATTTTCACCACAATAGAAGTAAAACAAGTAATTATGGCACAAAAAAGGAATAAGGCACCTGGCACAGATGGGATCCCAGCAGAGGTAGTCCTCCATAATCTGGAATTTTGGTCAAATGTTCTAGCCTTTATTTTTACATTTATAGCTAATCATTTAATACTCCCTACCCATTGGAATAAAATAATTATTGTCCCTATATTTAAACAAACATTTGTCAATGCTGAGAGTTTGCTGTTGGTATTGCTCTTGTACATGCCTCCCATATTTTTCTCTGTATATTCCTCTGTCTTGCATTTTAAGGGTGCGTGTTATGGTTGGAATCCCAAACACCCTGGGCGTTTGTTGGCATTTTTGCTCCAAACTTTCAACATGGGCTTTTCTGGGGGGGGGGGGCATGACTAGCTCTCAAGCAAGACGGTGCTGTGAGCCTTTAGTTCCACATAGGCAAGAATATATCCTAATGCCATCTAAGCAATTCATTTCTGAGCGCGTCTTTTCTGTACGCACTCCTACTGAACACAGTCGGTGGCTGGCCATGGAGGTGAGAGGTGGGCTGTGCCAGTCACTGGCTGGGGACAGGTGGGGGGTGCTAGGTGGGCTGGCATGACTGAGGGGCTACTAGACTACCAGGGCAGGGTATTTGCTGCATTTTTGGACAGCGACTCGGAGGCCTGAGCATGGGTGGGGGGATGACAGCGCTGCCCTGTGGGGCATGTTACAATGGGGGATTCGGGGGGCTGGGGTGTGTACAGCCCTGTGGGGCATTTTACAATGGGGAATTTGGGAGGCAGTTGGTGTGGACAGCCCTGTGGGGCAGTTAATGTAGGTTTCAGGGGGAAGGGGTGGGCAGTCCTATGGGGCTCTACTTGTACACCTTGGGGGGCAGACGATGTGGGCAGCCCTGTGGGGTGCCTATTGTGGCTAGCTGGGTATGAGGGAGCACTTGTGATCTGCATTGCAGCTTGCGACATGCTTGCCATGTGTGCCCTCTGTTCAGCATACCTGGCCACATGTCGCAAGTCACAGAACTTAGCTGTGGTGACCCTGCCCCTTCTAGAATAGGGTGCAGGGTCAATGTCACCATTGCGGTTGGTACAAGTTGCATTTGGTAGCGACTTGCACCACCCTTCTAAAATCAGGCCCTATGGGTTTAAACTGGGCACTCTACGTTTTGCATTGCACTATTTTCCTTATCTAGCCTCTGTTCAGATATGACTGCTAAAAGTGTGATCTTTCAGATAGGCCGAAGGTATGCAGCTCGATAACAGCTGAACCTTATGGTAGAGACTCTAGTGTAATACTCGAAACTCACCACATTTAGTTCACATTACCATGTAGCTGCTTAATGTTTTGGCATGACAAGGGAGTGCAGTTGGTAAGTTAAGCCAAAACTTGCCCATTTTGGATATGCATTACCACTTTACCCATCAGAGCATAGCACTTACGATCCACTAGATTACACTTCTTCACTGGTTGCTCTATCTACCTTAATACTCAAACCAAAAGATGGTGGAACTCGGTTTATAGTTGCCATTGCCTTGGTCCATTGAATCCTTAATCCAACCTCTGGTGACATCTAATGGTCTTAGAGAATAATGCATGACTGCTCATGACTATCCCATTAGATCAAGCCAGCGCTGCCAAGAATATTTTCATCGCTTGCTACTGGGTCTATTTAATCCCCCTCTTTCTTACTTAAGTTTACATCACTATATAGTAGCACTGGAAGGATTATACCTAAGTATCCGTAGGATAAAACTATCTCGACCCAAGACTACCTGAATTGAGTCAGGGTGACCAGAGAATGAAGTTCCACTTGAAAGATTATTAACATATGATCCTTAGTTGATTCAACAATGTTGATATACTCTTAAGGAGCACTGTTATAATGTTTGCTGTTTATCTTTACAGCTTTGAAATCATACATACTAGTTTTCTTGAGAATTGTGGTTTGTTTATAGCAACTTGTTCTTGTTTTTTGACTAACTGCATTAAAGGGGACAAATCGTACACCCTTTGTTGTCCACATGGGGGTTGAGATAGTATGGCAGACCCTTCTGTCCTGCCTATCCTGATCTCTTCTTCCCTCTAAACCCCCACCCGAGCTAAGGTATAACCTAGGATAATATTTATTTGGTTTTCCCCTTATCTCGATAAGTGTTCATCAGTTTCCCACTAGATTGTCATTAGCAGTTAGACTAATGACTGGGTAACTGTTCAATTTTGCTATGCTACAAGTTAATTTATTGCAATTGTTTTAGTTTTACATTGATTATATTAGTACTGTCTAATACTCTCTACCATGGAGTACCCTCCTACCCATTAGCCTACATGCTGAACAATAGACTAGGTGAATCTTATTGCCTTCTGGAATTTAGTTCTACAGCCCCATTTATTTGCATTTACTCCCCACCACCAGAATATGGCTAAAATCACATGTTATAGTCGGAATATGTGAGGACTTAACTCACCCATCAAACAAAAGCAGGTTATAAATCACCTACAGAAACTTAAATCACAGGTGGTACTTTTGCAAGAAACTAAGGTATCAGACAAAGAAGCCCAAAAACTAAGAATGGGGTGGGTAGGCATAGAAGTTCATAACATAGCCTGCACAAAAAAGAGAGGAGTCTCTATACTTATTCATCAAAACCTACACAGGTCACTTTTTAAATCCAGACATGACACAGAAGGTAGATGGGTAATTGCCAGTTTAATACTCCAAAGGGCCCTTTGGCCATCCTTAACCTGTATGCACCAAATACTGATTCGTCACAGTTCATCCACACCTTGGCATCTCAACTGCTTGCTGAAATAAATGATCATATACCTATTCTTATCAGAGGGGAAGGGATTTTAACCTAACTCTGAACCCTGCCATGGACTGCAGTCCTAGAAATACTGAACCCACTTCTCAAGCCCTCCAAGCAGTAAAATTATTAATGAAAGAGCAAGCACTCACTGATGTCTGGAGACACCACACCTTAGGGAGAAAAACTTTACATACCAGTCACCCACTTACTGCTCCCTTAGTAGAACTGACATGTGACTCACCTCCCCTGAGCTCACCCCACAGTAACGACTGTCCATATTGAACCGATCATTCTATCTAATCATGCCCCTGTGCATCTTATGCTCTATCTAGGACACCCACCCCAAACATCAGCCAATTTTAAGTTAGACCCTACCCTATTAGTGGACCCCAAGTTTGGACCTTGAGTGCAAGAAGTTGCACAAAACTATTTTTCCACCAATGATACCTCTTCCATGTCCACTACTACTATTTGGAAAGCATTTAAAGCTACATTAAGAGGTGAGATAATCAGTTACACATCCCATAGGCAAAAGCAACAGGAAAAATGACTTGTTAAACAGGAGGATGCTCTAAAGTCCAAAGAGACACAATTATAAACCTTCCATCTACATCGACATCTGGTCAGACACTCACCCCTGTACAGAGAGGCTATAGCTCTGAGGTAGGAAATTAATGAGCTCACTGCCAGGAAAGCCAAATAAGCCATCCTTTCTACTTAAGCATAAATATTGGAAGAGTGGGGAAAAAAGTGACAAGTTACTAGCTTATAGACTTAAGAAACAACAATCTGAACTGTATATCACCTCCTTGTTCACTGACTCAGGTACGAAAAGTACTGTTCCTATATTAATCAACTCGATTATGGCAAAACTCTATCAAAAGCTGTATATCTCCTCAACCTCCCCTTCCTTCCAGCAACTAACAGGCTTCCTCGACTCACTTAACTTGCCCAAGTTTGCACCTGCTCAGAGCAATAACCTCGACAAGCCAATTATGTAAATGGAAATAGAAAATATCATTAAAAGTCTAACAAAGTAAAAAGCTCCAGTAAGTGAGGGGCATCCCTATAGACCTTTACCACCTCTTAATACCCCAAATCTGTCCAGTTCTCCAGCCACTATTCGTGTACCTTACCACCTCCTTGACATTCCCCCCTCCAAGTTGGTGGCCACAATTACAGTCCTACCTAAACCAGGGAAAGACCCCCTGTACCCTACCAGCTATAGGTCTTTTTCACTTATCACTGCAGATCGGAAAATATATGATATAATCCTGGCAACTAGGTCAGAGTCCCTTCTGCCACAGATAATTCACCCTGCTCAAGAAGGTTTTGTTAAAGGTAGGCTAAGCTCTGATCATATTCAGACTCTAACAGACCTTATGATCATCACTTCCAAATGTAAATCCCCATCAGTAGTGATCACAGTTGACTTTGAAAAAGCATTTGATGTAGTAGAATGGAAATATCTGTATGCATTACTAGCACACTTAGGCATAGGTCCCTATTACTTCTCTGCCCTGAAACCCATGTATTCATCCCCAAAAGCACAAGTACTAACTAATCTCAATCTATCTGCCCCCTTTCACTCACTAGAGGCACTAGGCAAGGATGCCCTTTGTTCCTGCTGCTTTTTGTGTTAGCAGTTGAACCTCTTGCAGCTGCAGTACAACAGCACCCTGACATAAGGGACATTCCAGTTGGGAGACACACTAATAAAGCTCTGCTCTACGCTGATGCACTACTAGTGCTATGACACCATGCAGACAAATCTCTACCCACACTTTTGGAAGTCCTTGACAATTTTGGGGGTCTCTCGAGCCTTAACATTAACCATGCAAAATCTAAAATTCTCCCTCTGAACAAATTGGCCACCCCCAAATTATTCTCCTTATACCTGCTCCGGTGGTCACCATATTCCACCACATATCTGGGCATAAAAATTACTCCCAATATCTCAACATTGTGTGATGCAAACTTACAACCCTTATTGCAGAAAATAAAACTGGATTTAGATAGGTGGAAGAATCTTTAGCTCTCTATGGTAGGTAAGATAGAAGTGATCAAAATGATAACGGTTCCAAAAATTTTACACATAGTTTCTTATATCCCGTCATATTCCCCCAAAAATGGTTTGATCAGATAGATTCCCTAATCAGCAACTTTCTGTGTGATGGGCAGAAAACCAGATATAATAGGTTCAAACTCAGATCTAGTTGGAAGGTGGGGGGTTGGAACCTCATATGGTTTAAAGGGTACTGGTGGGCCTTCATAAATGCAGAGTCACTATGAAGCCTGCCTAAGGGAGGCCACTCCCCCCCCTTTGGATTCAAATTGAGACCATAATCTGCAAACAAATAAACCCTGACTCTCCTGCCCCTCTCTTCTCCTGTAAACCTCTTACAGTCAAAACTTTTTGTTCTACATGGCATCAGACTAGTAAATGGCTCCATAACCCCCAAGATCACATTTCACAAACCCTGTTATGGCAGGATGCTATCATAACAATAGACAACAAATCATCGTTCTGGAAAGATTGGATAGCCAAAGGTATCCTATCTGTTTCAGACCTGGTATCCCCTCATTACCCAACATTAGACACCTTTCAATCCCTCAGGGCATGCTATGATCTGCCTAACTCAGACTTTTGGAGATATCTACAAATTTGCAGTTCTCTTGGTTCCTTTCTTCATAAAGTGACCACCCTCCTTTCCTCAGCACCCTTACCTCTGGTAGGGCAGTGAACTAAGAACTCACAAGGTGGAGTGGGCCGCATATACACACACATTAGAGATGCCATCCCTGATCAGACCACCTCTGTCAGAAGTTATTGGTCTGATGCTCTTCACACATCCATGTCAGAGGAGGCATGGTCTTAATGCTGGCGTTCCTCCCACACCCTAGTTAAAGATCCTAAAAGCAGGCTTATCCAAAATAAAATTGTACATAATTGGTATAGAACACCTGAAGTACTATACAGGGCCAAAATTACACAATCTCACAATTGTTGGAGATGTTGTCGACCACATGCTGAGCTCTACCATATCCTATGGAGCTGCTCTCTGATAAGAAACTTCTGGAGTCAGGTCATACACCTCCCATCCACTATACTCCACACAGCTATCCTCAATGACCCCAGATTACATATCATTGGGTCAGATGCACACATACCCTATAAACCTAACAAATGTAAATCCCTTATTTTACAGATAAGCATCATTGCCAAGAGACTGCTGCTACAGAAATGGAGGACCCCCATTATTCCCACCATTAATTAGTTTTTTGTCAAGACTCTCACAGCTTTCTACCTATGACAGACTCTCTCACCTATCTAATGGTACACTGCAGATCCACTCTACAACCTGGTACCCCTTTTACAGATTCACAAGAATCAATAATTATTCCTCCCACATGGACAGAACAGGGGATCCCACTAGACAAGGTATAGGTTAGTATACACCAAAATCTTGTACTGCCATTAGTTAACTGTAGACTTATTTGGGCTTGGAGGTACACCATGCTATCACTCTCTATGGATATGGTCAGATGTCAGACAGTATTATGAGTTTGGTAGTGTTTATTTTTACAAAGACACCTTGAAACAGAGAGCAACATGCTTTATCTTTACTTAACTCTCCTTTCAAAAGCTGACTCAACTATCTCTACTAAAAGTTGTATATCACTTTGTATGTATTTCACAATAACTTTAGGAATAAATAACCTGTGATCTCACCTGTTATATTACCAAATGTACTATGTGCTAGAATTAAGACAACTAAAACATACAGTTGGTAGCAAACAAAATCTACTAATTCTCACAGCCTGCCAGAGAGCCCACACCAGTGGTCCCAGCTACTAACCTGATGCCAATACTGTTAGCATGTACTACTCAGTATCCTATGTGCACTATCGTCTCATGCATTTTTGTGTTTGTGATGATCTGTATTGTCACTTGTTTGCTTTTTAAGTATAAAACTCAATAAAAATATTAATTTCAAAAAATACGGCCTTTTTGGGACATCACCTCATGAACAATGCCAATATCATTTTGTTACTCAATCCCAAAAGGTGATTTTGCACAGCGAGTTTGCCATTCGGTGCCAAAACACAATAATGGCAGGATATGAAAAAATGACAGCTGTACTGTTCATGAAGAGGTGTGAAGAAATGGCAATGTTGAAAAATGTGGAGCAAAAATGTGAAAAAGTAAGCGAGAAGTTTACAAGTGTGTGTAGAAACTACTTAACACACTCCAGTAACAAAGTCATTTTAGAATGCTCTTCTGAATTTTCAACAAGGCCTTTTTGGACCTCCTCTTATGAACAGTGGCACTGGAATTTTGTTACTCTGTCCCGAAAGTAGATTTTTCACAGTAACCATGCCATTCTGTGCCACAGGTGCAAAAACACATTTTGGGAAGGATACAAAAAATGACAGCTGTACTGTTCATAAGAATGTGTGAAAAAATGGCAATGTTGGAAATATGGAGTGAAAATCTTAAAAATAGATGATGTTATGAGTGTGCATAGATACTGCGTAATGGACACTCATAACGCAGTCATTTTTGGAAGTTTTTTCATCAAATTTGCAAAAAGGGCTTTTTGGGCCCCACCTCATGAATAGTGGCACTGTCATTTTGTTAATTGGTCCCGAAAGGTGATTCCATGCAGTGACCATGAAATTACCTTTCAGGACTGAGAAATGAAATTATAGTGACTGTGTTCATGAGGTGGGGTCCCAAGAACCCCATGTTGAAAATGTAGGACCAAAACTCCCCAAAATGGCTGAGATGTCAACCTAAGCTAAAAAATCCCCATTCACTGCTGTTATAGGACTTACTGTCATTTCTTCAGTTTGCAGTTGGCTTTTGAAGAGCACAGACATGTTCCCAGTCCATTGAAGATCGCTGCTCCCAACCTCCAGAATAAAGTATGGGTGAGGAGGGGTGCGGGGAGGTGGGGTGCGCAGATGGTGTGGGTTGGGGCAGGGAGCTGTTGGCAATGAAGAGGGACAGTTTTCTTATTTTTTTCAGGCTTAAAAAAGACTTTGTGGGTCTGTTTCCTTTTTTTACAGGGGGATTATGGATGTTGGCACACTGGGATGGACTCCCAGTGTGCCAGAGTACTGGGGGGGTTCAATGCTGACCCAGGGATTGGGCACCCCAAGATCGGAGGTTATGTGGGGGGGGACGCATCCAACACTGGGAGTGGGATTCTAAGTGTCAGAAAAACAGGGGTTCAATGCAAACCTGGGGATTGAGCACTCTGAGGTCAGAGGTTCTGTGTGTGTGTGGGGGGCACATCTGACATCAGGAGTGGGCATCTTGGTGATGGAAAAACACATCAGCGTGGAGGAGCAAGGCAAGGAAATTGCCTACTCTCAGCCAGCATGATTGGATTGCACTTACAGCAGAGACATCATGACACAATCAGCTGTTTGCTCTGCAGTGCCTGCAGATGGAAGAAAAAAGCCAGCTCCTGATTGGTGTGGCTTTTTCTTGTCAAGTGCAGACCTCTGCAGAAAACAAAATGTCAGGACCAGCCTGACTGAGGATTGGTGTGATACTGTCAAGCCCCATGCAGAGCACGCTGCATTGGACAAACAGTGTCACACCCCTCAAAGCCTACTTTCCCAAGGAGTTTGATGAGCATACGTTAACCCAAAAAGGACACAAGCAAGAATCAAGCTGTTATAGACCAATCACACTACTTCCAGTTGTACAAATAATTTTTACAAGACTGTTTTTGGAGAAGCTAGTAACTTGGGCTGATGAAAAAAGGCTTAGGCCCAGATATTCAAACTGCTCCCAAAATGTGCACAACAGCAGGAGCAAGCACAATTCAATTGTGCATATGCGCAACAGATGCGATATTCAAACATGGAGCAGAACAAATTGCACAAGCAGCCAACATCTGAATATCGCACAAACTGCGCCATAGCGCAACCAGGAAGGGGAAGCTGAGCAGAAAGGTTGCACCATAGCGCAACAAGGGCAGCCCAGCTGAGCAGTCCAGAGGTGCCATAGCAAGCAGAGCCCCCAGCAGAGCAATGGAACTGCACAACCAGGGAGGCAGGGCCCACCGTCAGCCATGCCACACATGGGCACAGGAACACACTGCAGAACCAACAAGACACCTGCACACCCCATGCACAGCATCACTGGGGGTGGGATGGATGATCTACTGGCCCATGGGGACAAGCCAACAAAAGCACAGCAGGGCCATGGCCCCAGCACAACCACTGGCAGGCTGAGACTGCCACACACAGGGGTTGACAACCACAGTGCATCAGCCCCCATACGCACAGCACACCCTGCATCGTGACCCCAAGACACCACCCATGTGCAGTGACTGGCACTGCAGGAAACACCATGCATCCCCTGGCACACGTCAACCTCGTGTAGCAGAGAACCATACAAGCCAGACCCACCCTGTGCACCCAGCAGTGGGTGGCAGCAGATGGCAAGACCAACAGAAAGTCACTGCCACACTGGAGACACCTCCCCATGCACACACACGCACACACACACACACACACACACACACACACACACACACATACCCAGGACCATACCACCCCAGATGGCATGCACACCACTGCAACTGAGCAGCCATAGCCAGCTGCAAATCAGAGACCAACACAGTATTCATATCAAAATATATATGTATTAGAAAAATGTAAGTACAAAAATTAACAACAACAAAACTATTTACAAGAGGGGGTAGGGTACAAGGTAAGTGGGCAAGGGGTAAGGATGAACAACTTGGAGAGGGAAGGCAGGGTGGGAGGGATGGGTGAAGTGGGAAGGGGAAGCCAGCCTAAGGCCTAACAGGCTGGTCCTCTGCTGCCTGGTGCCGTCGTGTCTGGCTGTGTCTCCTCCGTAGGCCATGGCGCTGGATGTCGTGGAGGATGGTCTTGTTTTCCATGGACACCCGGGTGAGATGCTGCAGCGCCCGCTCTATTCTTCGGAGCACAATGAGGCCCAGGAAAATGGGAACACTGTCAATGGCTGTGACTGACCACAACCCTGAACACCACCCAACCTGCAAGCCATATAGCCCAATGTCCCACACCTGTGATGGTATGCACCCACCCACAGTGAACATGCACATGGCCAGCCCAACCAGGCGGCACCAGCTATGTGCACCACTGCACACACACACTGCCCATGTCCATCACAGCACAAACAAGGCTGTCAAGTGATGTGGCAATGTGGTGCGATGCCAGTTCCACAGCCATGTGCCCAGTGCATGCATGGACCACCAGTGACACACATACAGACGTGCAGTGACACTGGACAGTGATGAATGTCTCCTGTGTCGTGCATGGTTGTGTTGTGCATGGCTGGTGGTCATGTCCATCCCCTCCAGCATGCAATAGCATCCATGATGTAATGATACTCACACTCCGCAAGCAGCTGTGGCCCACCCCTCACAGCACCACCGACCACCACCGGTGCCCTGCCACAGCCCTCCTCATCCCGTGCCTGCATCCTCTCTGTTCGGCCTGTGGGAGACAAATGTTGAGAAAAACATCAGTGTGACTCAAAGCCAGACTGCCCCTGCCCCAGTGCGAGAGTGCCTGCCCACACAGCCAGACCCATGCATCTCTACACCTGCACACACTGACACAGCCAACCATGTCAGAGCCATCACCCAAGCACAGCCACGAAAACACACTCACACCCCTCCAGAGAATACAGGTGCATAGATGGTACACCCACCTGGCTCCAGGCACAACGCCCTCCTGGCACGCGTGACCATAGCCGCCATGCAGGTCCGGCTCCCTCCTGCAGAGGTCACTGTACCTGTGCCGGCACTGCTCAGCAGACCGGCGCAGCCCAGTGACCCCACCAGGTCATTGGCCACTTGCAGCCAGACCTGGGTTCGGGCTATGGTGAGGGCTCCTCCCATCACAGTGCCCCATAGTGGGTTCTACCAGGGCCACCAGGTTGGCCACCTCCACACCGGGCTCCATTGGGTGCCCTCCTGCGTCCATTCCTCAACTTTACGCAGCAGGCAATATGGCGCCCAGCACGCAACCCCACGTGGAATGTTGTGCAATAGACCACCATAGTTCCAATCGCACTGTTCATACAGCGCCGTCAGTCCACATAGCGCTGTCACCAGACAGCGCAATAGGGCTGTACACATGGCAGCCGAACAGCGCCAGGGGGCAAAGGTCGGACACCAGGTCAGGGGTCTATGATGCAAGGCCACGCACAGCGCCATCTGACGTCTACGCATCCTGCGCGATCGACCACCTGCGTGACAGTGCCACAGTGGACTATTGCTCAGTAGTGCCACAGTGCCATATAGTGCCCAGTGCTGTAGCACCACTGGCACAATGGTGGCCATGGCCTGAATTGCTGATCGCGCACAGCACGTCATCAGGGCGGCAGATGCCTGCGTAAGCTACCTGGGCATGCACAATGCAGTGTACCGCACAGTCACAGATCTGCACTATTGGCTCAGCCGGCTCAACCGTATTGCGAAAAGCGCAATGGCGCGATATTCAGCCGACACATGCAAATCATCCGATGAGCCATTCAAAGGCTCAGTGGCGTGATTTGCATCTCATTACAGTTGCTCCACTCCTAATTTGCATGCATTGCACTATAAAAGTGCGACAGTGGGCTGCGCTGGCCAGATTCGGTTACTGCAGGTGAGAGGTGAGTTGCATGCTGTGGGATGTTCTGGACAGTGGGCATGGGATAACGCTGTAGACTGCACAGTGACAGGTGTCCACTTCCACCCATACAGATCGCCATGACCGAGCAGAGCCAAGGTGAGGGTGAGGATGGTGGCGAAGGAGGAGGAGGCCCAACTTCACCACGGCAGAGACTGAGGCCCTCTTCCAGGCCTACCTGGAGGAGGAGGCACTACTGAGTGGATGGTGGGGCACCCCTCAGGCCCATGTGGCTGCATGGAAGGGGGTAGCCCGGGCAGTGAACTTGCATGGAATCCACCAGCGCTCCGTGCAGGAATGCAAAAAGAAGATTGGGACAGACCGCAGGAGGGTGAAGGAGAAGGTGGCAGCCCTCAGGGCGGCACTTGCTGGCACTGGCGGGGGGCCAGCCAATGGTGGTGGAGCTGACCCCGGCTGAGGACCGATTGGCTGCATCAATGCAGTGCAGTGCTATTGAGGGCATACCAGGAGGTGGATTCCAGACAGGTGGAAGCCCATCACTGCACGGTATGACCTGGTGGTGGTGTTGGGGTGGGGGAAGGTTGTTCACATTCACTCACATGTCCTCTCTTTCTGTTACAGATCCTGTTCATCTTCAGGGGATGGTGGTGGTGGGTCTAGGCAGTGAGGATGACCTGCTGGACATGGAGGAGGGTCCATCCACCTCTGACACCAGCCAGCATGCACTGCACCAGCATGCACACTGGGCTGCCAACTCTGGTGTCGGTGATTCGGGTGTGAGGGGTGCACAGCCTGTGTCTCAGCAGTCTGGCATGCAAGCATGCCAGCATGCTGTGACTGTGGCTGTAGCACGTACCTGCACCATTGATGATGCAAGGACTGCAATGAGCAGTGACATGTGTGTGTCCCATGACGGACACACAGCAGGCCAGCACATGCCCCTGGGCCTTGCTGGTTCCAACTTGTGTGCCAGCATGTCGGCACAGTCCCAGGCTGTGCCTGTCAGCACCGGTGGGGCAGCACTGGTGGCTGTGCAGGTGTCTGGCACTGTTGTGGCCACAGCGGTGGAACGAGTGGTCCCTGGGGCACATCGGTTGGAGGGGCAGCAGCAGTCACCCACCAGGTCTGGGGTACAGTGTCCAGCGGTGGCACATGCCCGCCGCCCTTTGATACACTCATTCCTGGTCCAGGCGAACAGCGCCCACCCTCAAGGGGTGTTGTGCATCAGGAACTTCCACAACCTGGGGGGACAGGATGCCGTTGTGGCAGAGTGCCCATTGGACGAGCACACCCGCCTGCTGCGGGAATCAGTACAGCGGCAAAGGCGGGTTGCAACGTTTGTGGAGGCACTGTGTGCGGCTGTGGAGCGGCACAGCAGGGAGTGTGCTCTGGACCGTGCAGAGATGGTCCATATGCGGATGGATGTGACCGCCGCCATTGACAGGCAGACCCAGGCATTGGTCGCTGTCGTGGCTGCATTGGGCACACACGCAGGTACTCCTGTATCATGCACCCCACACAGTATGCTCTCCACTCCCCATTCCCGGCGTCATGCGACACCAGGCCTGTCGACACCGGGTTCTGCTGTGGGCATCCCAAGCACCCCTGGTGCAGGTATGTTTGGCATCCTACAGACCCCACTGCGGACAAGGTCGCGATCGCACAGTGGGACCCCTGGTGGTCCATCGGTGCCACCCTATGTGGCCCCTGCTCAGCCTGCCAGTGCTGTTGGGTCACGGCGGGGCTGCCCACGCATCCGTGGTGGCCGTGGAACGGTGCAACATGACTTACCTGTCTCCCAGTGCGGGCCCTGTCAGCTGCTGCCCTGTGTGCACTGTGCGTCATGGTGGGCAGTGCACTGGTGGGTGCCCTGCCCATCACGCCGACATACGGACCACCTGCACACCATCCCGACTGCTGTCCACAGGTGTGTGCATGATGATGCCTGCATTGTACTGTACACCAAGGTGCAAGGTGCCCAGCATCTGAAACACATGCCTGGACAGTCAGGTGAGTGTGGTCTGTGGATCTGTGTGTTTGCCATGTCTGTTCCTGGTCTGCTGTGCACCTGCCCATGTACGCTTTATGCCTGGTGTTTGAGTGTGTGTGTGTGTCCATATGACTGTTCGCCCCTCCCTGATGGTGTGTTTGTGTGCCTGGTCCCTTCCACCCCCCTTGCCATCATGCACCCCTGGTGTGTTACTCTGTGTGCCTGTGGGTTGTGCCAGGACAGTGTTGTTTGCACATGGCCCCTTGACTTACCTGTGTTGTGCATAATGCTCCTCCGTGATGGTGTCCCGGTGCAGCTGGGCCTGCCGGATCAGTCGGGGGTCCCACCGTCCAAGGGGGGGCTGCTCATCACCATCAACACCGGCGCCACTGGTGTCCCCATTGCTGTCCCCCTCTTCAACCTGTACGGCTATCCCACAGTCATTGGCCATGTTGTGCAGGATACAACAGGCCAGGAATATCCCACAAGCCTTTGAGGGGCTGTACTGTAGGGCACCGCTGGAGGTGTCTAGGCATTGGAAGCATTCCTTGAGCATCCCAAACATCCGCTCAATGATGTTGCATGTGGCAGCATGTGCCTCATTATAGCGTTGCTGCGATGGGGTCATGGGGTGCCGGTACGGTGTGAGCAGCCAGGGACGGAGTGGGTATCCGCTGTCACCTGTGTGGAGATAGTGGAGATCAGTCTCATGTTCAGATCCATATTGCCCATATCCCTGTGTGCCACTACCATGGCACCTGTGGCATTCCCACCCTTGCCCAGAGTTTGCATTTTCTACATGCGTACTCACCCATTAGATGGCCTGTGGGGATGTCCCCACTCTCGAATCGATGGCACAGTGTGGACTAATGCCATATAAAGGCATCATGTGCTCCACCAGGGTGTGTAGCACAGACATTGATTATATGCCCAGTGGCATCACACACCACCTGGCAGTTGACACTGGGGAAGCCCTTTCTATTCCTGTATGCGGCCCCATCAGGGCCAGGTGGCGTGTGAATGGCCACATGGGTGCAGTCTATGGCCCTAGCATGCCAGACACATGTGCTACCCTGTGGAATGCCTGCATGTTTGCTGTACTCTCTGCCGCGGTGCTGGGGAAATGGATGTGCTCCGCAGCATGTGGCAGCAGTGCGCTGAGGAATTGGGTGAGAATGCGTGACATGGCTGACTGTGTGATGCCTGTGGTGTCCCCTGTTGGCCTCTGGAAGGTGCCCGTGGTGAGCAGGCACATGCAGGCTGTCACCTTGGTCTCCACTGACAGAGCATGACTCCGTCGTGAGGGTGCCTGCATCACATCACTGCACAGCTCACAGAGCCGCCTCAGTATTGCCCTGTTCAGGTGGTACCGCCCACCATCTCACATCTGTGTACAACTCAAAGCTGATGCGGCACGGTACTGCCTGTTGGGGCGATTGCCGTCGACGGGCCTCCATGGCCACGCCCCCTGCACCTTGCATTCTCACCCCCTCATTACAGCTTCCATGTGGAGCTGCCACCGTCCATCTCCTGGCTTGTGCCCCCCTGCTGATGTTGCTCTGTTACCCCGCTGTCCTGACTGCTACTTCCACTACACCGGCACCCCACTGGCCTCTGCAGCCTATGGCCCACACTGCTTCCCTGCCTGCCCTGGCCTGTCACTGTCTGTCTTTTCTCTTCTCTTCCCACTTGGCATCCCCATGGCATTCTTGCAGCTCCCTTGAGCCTTTTATTTGGCTCATTTCCGCTGGGGGCGCAACTTCCGCTGGTCCACTGTTGCACATTGCGAAGTCTTTGGATATCGCGATTGTGCTCTTTATGCATGGATCCACCCCCTTTGGTTGTGCATGCCATCATTTGCATTGCGCTGTTGCTCAGCATGTTTTCGGTGGTGCAACTGCCTCCTGCTGAATATCACAGAATGGCGCACTTTTGGACTTGTGCAGGCGCAACCCTATTGCGCATGGCACAACCCTTTTGAATATCCCACCCTCGGTATCTAAATTCCAGTGTGGCTTTAAAAAATACCATAGTACCCTGGACTTAATTTTTACTTTGAATTACCTATTGGACAAGTATGTAATGGGTAACTTGGGCTCATCATATGTTGGATTTATTGATATTAGAGCAGCCTTTGTTTTAGTAAATAGAGTTAAATTAATGGAAATGTTGGAAGAACTGAATATTGATGCTCATTTATTAGCAATATTAAAACTCCTTCATGTTGATACATCTGCAGAAGTTAGATATACAATGGATGGGGCACTATCAAGAGAATTTAATATTAAAAACAGTGTTAAACAGGGGTGCTTCTTGGCCCCTCTTTTATTCAATTTATATACTGAGACAATAATAAACAATATTAAAAGCATTGACACTTCCCCCCAACAAAAATGAATGAGAAAATGCAGCTTCTAATGTATGCAGATGATGCAGTTACTGTATCTAGAACTCCTTTGAGTTTAAGAAGAGGTCTAGATAATATTAAGTCTTTAGTAGCACTAGATATAACAATAAATATAGAGCAGTCTAAAATTATGATATTTGGAAGGAATAATAAAAATAAGGTAGAAAAAGAATGGTCCACTTTAGGGAAAAAGTCCAGGTTGTTAATGAGTATAAATACAAATGGATAATCTTTGACTCGAGGATTTCTTGGAGCCAACAAGTCTCCGACCTAAAGAGCAATGCACAAAGGGCAACTTGTGCTATATCCTCATTTGCAAAAAATGTTGCTAATAATTCATACTGTATATGGCAGTGAAAAGTCTTTGAAGCAAAAATGATAGGTCAAATGTTGTATGGAAGCAAAATTTGATGTCTGGTTTTAGCTAGACCTGCAGTGCAGAATATTGAAGTAATGCAAAATATATTTATTCAGAATTCATTACATCTACTGAAAGATTGCCCAATTCGCTTTCTAAGATTAGAGGCAGGAATGTTACCGATCAATGTAAGAATACAAACTAGAGCTACTACTCTTTGAAAACAAATAATTGCAATGGAGAATTTATTTATTTATTGAAATGTTTCTCCAGGATGGCACACTGAACATGTTTCTCATCTCACGGTGTGACCTGAGGGGAGGGGATTACATAGGGTTGTGAAGGATGATCTGTTACAATAGTATGTGGGTAGTACAAACAATACAACATTGTAAGATTGTGCAACAGTTGAAACACAAGGTATTGTACAATAAACAGTAGAGGAACATTGGGTAAATTACAATACATCTCCAAAATCATGCAAAAGAACATGTGAACATACAAAACTTATAGAACCATCTATAGTGCATGAGTGTACCAGGAACAGGCTCGAGGTAGTACGCAAGTGCTGTTGGAGTAAAAAGGATGGGGCTAGGTTGTGCACACTGGTGACCTAGAAGGGCAGGTGATAAAGAGAGGGGGAGGAGAGGCAAGAACTGAATATGAGGAGAAAGGGTAGCCATTTCCTGATTTCCCCCTTCAGGATGTTGAGAACCCTGCCGGGGGGGTTGTGGTAGGAAGGCAAAAACTGGGGACAGGTATTAAGGTGGGTTAAAGCAGGAACAGCTGAGGGAAAGGTAATTGTGTAGGGCAGAGGTGAGGAAGTGGTTGGAGGAGGAGTGTCGTATTTTGGGAGGAGGGAATTCCAGATTTTAGGGAAATGATGGGCAAAACCAGTCTGACCGATGAGGGTGGAGCAGTGAGGGACCGTCAAGGTGCAGGTGTCATTTTATCTGAGAGAGTGGGTGGGGGAGGTGGAGTGGACAGAGAGGATGAGAGATAGGAGGGGAGGCCCCCAAACCAGAATTTGGAGGTTAGTTTGGCACAGTGAGAGATGTGTCTGAGATAGTGGTAGGAAGGTTAGAGAGCGAAAGAGTTCACAGTGGTGGACGCGGGAAGGGGAGTCGATAGCAAAGTGGCAGAAGGAGTTAAAGAGAGTGTCCAGCTTGGTCAGGCAAGATTTGGGAGCAGCACCATAGACTATGTCACAGTAGTCAAAGATGGGGAGTATCATCTTCTGGACAATTTTGTGTCTCACAGTCAGTGGGATGCAACTACGATTCCTGTACAGAGCACCAAGCTTGGGGTGCAGTTTCTTCAGAATAGCATCAATATGCACAGAGAAGTTGAGGTGCTGGTCCAGACAAGCTTTCAGGTATCAAAATGGGGAGGTGTCCTCCAAGATGGTCCCATCAAGGGTGTAGAAGGTGGGTAGGGCCGGGAGCCTACAGAGTCTCTACCTGGTGTCAAAGGTCATTGAGAATGTCTTCTTGGCATTTAGAAAAAGCTGGTGAGAAGCAAGCCAGAGCTGAACTTGGCTGAAGTCATGCTGTAAACTGGTTTGCATGGCAGCAGGGGTTTTGCCAGAACTATACAAAACAGTACCGTCAACGTACATGTGGATAGAAGAGGATGAGCAGGCTGTAGGAAGATCATTAAGGAAAATGGAAAAGAGTAGGGGACCAAGTACTGAGCCCTGAGGGACACCAGTGTTGCTGTGGAGTGGAGGGGAGATGGAATCAAGGACTCTCACCAACTGGGTCCTACCAATGAGGTAGGATTTAAACCAATTGGTGGCTGATGGAGCACGACCAGCTGAGAAGTGTGAATCAAGAAGCAGGGGATGGAAAACAGTGTCGAAAGCTTTGGCTAGGTCGACAAAGATAGTCAAAGTAATCAGGACATCATCCATCCTTGAAAGGATGGCATCAGTAAGCCTGAGGAGGGAGGTGGTTATTGAGTGGTTCTTCCCAAAACCAGATTGGAAGGGGGTGAAGAAGGAGGAATCAGAGAGGAATGGTGATATTTGAGAGAGAACTAAATGTTCTTGAAGTTTGGCAATGGTAGGAAGGAGGGGAATGGGGTGATAGTTGCCAGGAGTGGATGTGTCACCACCCTTGAAGAGAGGAAGGACTACAACATTTTTCCAGGATGAGGGTACTTGGGCAGAAATAAAAGACAGGTTAAGGATTAAGAAGATAGGATAAGCAATTGCAGAAGCAGAAAGGTAGAGAAGTTTAGGATCGAGCTCAGCTGGTGAGGAGCATTTAGAGGGGTTGAGGGAAAGGAGAGCATTAAGAGCTTTGTCGGGGGGATAGTAGAAAAGGAAAATGTGGGGGGTAGGCACTGGCTGCGGCAGAGTGCTGAAATTAGTAGGTGGCAATGGGGACAGGAAATTTAGAAGAGACGTGGCACATGAGGTGTACTAGGCATTAAACTCATTGGCCATGGAGCCAGGGTCAGAAACTAGGGGGTTATTTACTTTGAGAACTGGAGGGGGAGTGGGAGAGGAGGGAAAGAACAAAGCATAAACTACCCTCCAGAATTTAGATGGAGAGTTAGTGTTAGTCGGGAATGAGGAGTTGAAAAGATCAGACATAGCCAGTGTAGTAGCTTTAGTACATGAATTGTGTAGCATTCTGTACTTGGCATATTCGTTTTGATGTTTAGTAGATTTGTGTTTTCTCCAGGCCCGATCATGCTCCCTGAAGCAGGCCAGTAGTTAGTGGGTGATCCAGGGGAGGTGAAGCCCATGGACTCTGGTCCGTCTGAAAGGAACAGACATTCCAGGTGGCAATGAATTTATCTTTAAAATAGACAAGTGCTTGGTCAACAGAAATGGCAGTGGAGAGGGGGGCCCAGTCAGTGGAAGAGAGTGCAGAGCTGATTGGGGTAAGGTCTAAGGATTTAAAGGACCAGAGCTATATGATTTTAGGGGGAGGTTTGGGGCAATGAACTTTACGTACAATGAAAATATGGTTGTCGTCACTAAGGGCATCGGAAGGAGACTAGATTTAATGATGCGGTGCGGGTGGGTTGTGAGTGCCTAGTCAAGCAGGGTGTGATTTTGTGTTTTGGGATTAAGGCGTGTGGGCTCAAGTATAAGTTGAGTGAGGTTAAGAGCAGCGACATCATTGCATAACTTGCTTAACTTGGGAGACATCCAATTTAGATTCATGTCACCCATTATGAAAAGTTCACCAGATTGTGAGAGGGAGGTGATATTTGCAAAGAATTCAGTTGTGACCGAGGGTTGAATGCTTGGGTGGCAATAGATGCCATCCACAAAGATTGGGATTGAGAAAGGAAGAGTAATGTAGGTGACAAGGGCTTCATAGGTAGCTGGGATGGATGTAGATAGGGTGGTAGTATACTGCAGTGAGGACAGGATATACATGGCCACTCTCCCTCCATGACCCGATCGATCTTGTCTGGAGATGGAATACCCAGGGACAGCAATGGCACTGTCAGGGGTGCTTTTTTTGAGCCATGTCTCAGTAATAATTAGGATGTCAGGATTGTGTGAAATCATGAGTTTGAAGGAGGTCGATTTTAGGTAGCAGGCTGCAGATGTTCAGGTGGAGGAGCTTCAACCCATTAGGGATGGTTGTAGTGGGAGTGGGGTTTGGATACATGTTATTTTGGTAAGGAGCCAGGGTAGGAGAAGAAATAGGGCCAGGGTTTGGGTGGATGTTCACTGATGAAAGAAGGAGGAGGGCAAGGATGAAATAGTGAAGCTTAGGACTTTTGTAATTGGAGAAGGAAATATGTGAGGGAGAGGAAGATGGGGGAGGGCTAGAATGAAGGAGATAAGGAAACAAAGAAAGGCAAAGTGACTAGGAAGGGAAAACAGAGATGCTGGAGGGTAGTACGGAAAGTGGGGTCTGCCTACAAGAGGAGTTGTAGAGGTGATTGACAGAATGAAGGAGGTATCTGGAAGGGAAGGGGAGAGAGAAGTGGCAATAGGTGTAGAGGGGGAGACTGGGATAAGGGTAAGAACCAGGAAGGGTGTGAATAGGAGAGAGATGAAAACCATTCTGGGTAGGGTAGTAGATGCTTTGTACAAGCTTACAGATTCAGATCACACCACTGAATGTTAGGACATTGATCATTTTATTTAGGTATCAATGACCCAGGACTAGGAGTAATAAGGGACAGTAGTGGGTAGAGAATTGTGACCTACTTGTGTTGTTGCCCTGTAGTGGCTTTAAAGTATAATTTCTAAATGGAAAAGTAAAAAAAAATATCAACAAATCACTGACAGGCCAGTGCAGGTTACGCAAATGTTGCTCTGCTCTGAACAGTGTTTCTCTGCAGTTTTATGCCCTAGTCCAGTGATTGCAGCACTGGCTTCAGCATTGGGCAGGAAACCAGTGTCAGCACTCCGGCTCATCTGGAACCTTTCAGTTCCCACTGGGAGGAAGGCTCAAAAATCCTCTTTCCCTTGTACTGGGTTCAGGACCAGATGTTACTTTATGGGCCAAGGAGGAGTGTGGGCAGCAGGCACCTTCTCGGCCTGTCCTAGGCAGGCTGGTTGCTTGTGGGGGGACCGTGTCAGTGGTACCAGCCCAGTGGGCTCCAATCAGCCTGAGAGAAAGGAACAGAAGAGATGGCAGTTATAAGCCTGGGCGGAGGTCAAGATTCAGAGCAAGGAGGGGTGAGAGAAAAAAAAACAGTTGAAAGGACTTGGGATGATGGGGATCGGCGCTCTGTTACAGACTCTGGCTAGGTACTAGCAACAAATTGCAGCACAGAGTTTAAACAAAGGGTGTTAAATGTGTTCTTGTAACATGGCAAAAATACAAGGAGTCTAATACAGAAAGGTGATAGGGTGAAGGGCGTCAGGTAGTAGAAGAGCAACACGGCATTATGAGACGATAATGCCATGTTGCTTGTGAGCTACCTGATACAACCACGGAGGACACAGTGGCAGTGTACAAAAGTACACACAGTCCACAACAGGCAGTTGTAATATGTAGAAATGTAGACAGGGAGGCAGGAGTGACATGGATGAGGACAGTGGAGGAACTGGGAAGGAATATCTGGAGCTCAATGCACCGAGAGAGACATCAGAAGAGGAAATGTTCAGGATGGCAAATGTTGAGCCCTGCATAGTACAGGAGAGAGACGATTGGAGTTGTAGCTGTGCGAAATGCAGGTGGGGCATTGCAGACATGTGGAGCCAATGCAGGAAATCCATGAGCAAGGCAGATAACGGCAGATAGAAAACAGGGAGTGCAGCGACATCAGAGCCATGGGGAAACACACATACACTAAGTGAGAAATTATGCAGAACAGATTGAGGGCCAGATAACAAGAAGGAGAAAGTAACATGTAACAGACCTCCTAGCACCACAAGTGAAATAAATGACGCCCAGATCCAACAAATTTTATGAAAGATATATAAACACATAGTGTAGCCATAGTTATGTTTGATGAACTGTTCACAACACAAGTAAATAAATCAGTGTGTCCCCAATGTTCACCAAGTGCAAAGTAGAAATGTACACAGTGGAAAATGTGTCTGTCTTCTGTTATTGACAGGATGAAAATAACAGTGACACCAAACAGTTTGTTGCACAAGCCATGTTACAAGCGCATTAATCCACTCCGAAGGTGGCATCTAATAGGGAGTTAATGCATGGTTGGTCATTGTACACACTCGCGGCCTGCGGCCTCATGCCACACAGGCCCCAACCATGTATTAACTCCCCATTAGATGCCACCTTCATCGTGGATTAATGCTTACATGTATCTGACCTGAAATGTTTGGTGCCAGGTCCTAGGGGCAGGTCTAATAGCCAGACAGATTAGAACTGCAGAAAAAAGTCTTAAACTTTAAAAGAAAAGTTCAGAAATTACCACCAGCAATCTAATACACAATGTAACCACTGTACAACTTAAAATTAGTTCTGAAAATCAACTCTACAGTCCATTTGATGAAACCCTAATGGCAGAATTGTTATAAATAATACAAGGAAGAAAAAAATCAACAAATCGCTGACAGGCCAGTGCAGGTTACGCAAATGCTGCTCTGCACTGAACAGTGTTTCACTGCAGTCAGAGAATGAGCGTTTACCAAGGATGTGCTGGCAAGAAACATTAATGCAGTTAGAAACAGGTAAAAAAACAGAGAATTGGTTTACTAGAATGAATTACATACTTAAACATGTTGGCCTTACGGATCTATTTTTAACTATAAATGTCAAAAATACTGATTCATTTACTAGTGAAGCCATTGCTAGGTTACATGATAATGCTATGCAATTAGATAGGGGTAAGATCAATGAAATAGATACTGGAAGAATTTATGTAAGGTTAATAGAGGAATGGGGTGTTGAAACTTATTAAATCAAATGTGAAAATGCTTGGCACAGATACACATTAAGTGCAGTAAGGTTTGCTTGCCTTTGTAAAATGTGTTTTAATTTAGATAAATATTTAGGTTATAAGGCCATGGGACAGTATAATTGCAGCTATACCTCTACCTTTATAATACATACCATATCTGAGCGTGAGAGATGGACTATAGAAAGGAAACATTGGTTGGTACCACTATTATCAGAACATAAGACAAAAATGGATATGGATAAAGCAATAAAATTGTTAAAATTAGACAAAATTAAGAAAATGCGTGCATTAACCAAATTTCTTGAGGCAATAAAAAGTGCATAGTGTGGTAAACTCAGGCACTGGAGGAGAGGGGGTTTCCCTGAGTAAGATAGTCAGGGTACAGCTGCAGCTGATTTGACTGATTAGCTGCAGCTGCACAGACAGGAGAGCTTTAAAAACAGGAAGTAAAAGCCATCAGGCAGTTGCTGCAGGGGTAGAGGGCTGACAAGCTGTTTGGATGTGTTCCAGAACAGGAGTTCCTTAAGCAACCCTCAGGAGATTGGCCTCCTAAATTAGGCCAAAAGGAAAAAAAAATATTTCCATTGTGAATTTTCCGTTTTACTGTTTGTGTTCTTCCAGAAGGTCTAGTCTTCTGGAAAAGGGGTGTTTCTAGTTAGGGTCGGGGATTATTTAGTCAGCGCTCCCACCTAGAGCTAGGCCTCTTTATTTCTGTTTTTGTTTCATTTTCCCCAGTGGGGCTTAAAGAGGAAAAGGGCAGATGCCCAAAGTTCTGTGTCACCAACCATATTAAGAAAATAAAAATATACCTGGTTGGTTTGATGTTAACAAACTGGTCTTTCTGAGACTCCTTAACCACTGCAAAGCTGATCCTGAATCCCGTGTCGAGGTTGTGCCTTGTCACAATAGTTATATTAGGTAAAACTGAAGATAAGACTATATTGGATATGATATCTTTGACAAAATTAACTGCTGCAGTGTCTAAGAATATTTTCTGTGGTTGTATTTATGTATTTTAAACACATTTTAGATGTTGTTAATTCTGATTATTGGATGTAATAAACTGTGGTGATTTTATACATTTTCAAAATAAAGGACTGAAATTGAATTGTGATATAAAGTGGTAAAAAACATAATTTTTTCCCCCATAGGTTAATATGGGATTTTTTTTTGCCATCATCTATAGCCCACACAGAATGAAATTTTTCTCTGAAATTCTAAGTGATAATTTTGTGTGTGCAAAGGGTATGCCTTTCGATGGTTTGGTGAAAAAATATATTACTATTTATGAAATATAATGATTTTTGTGATAGCCGCAAGACAGGCAGGTAAATGAAAACAGTTTGCACTGTTAATTTACTGTTTGAACTATAAATTTACAGGTCATGCTCAGAGAAAATACTGTTCATGCTGGCAGCAGTCTTGTTTTTCTAATAATTTACAAAATAGTATTGTGCACAACTACTGCATGGTAAGGACTGCACAGAACTTGTATTTATGTTTCAGTGAGATGCTTAGTTAGATGTTTGCCTTTTTCAAGGACACCTAAATCATCATTTTACACATTTTCTTTTTAAAAGACTCTATAGGCTTGTAAAGGAGAGGCTGTTTACATTTGTACTGAAACTGCATTTACTAAAGTAAGATAAGTGCAGTTTCGTAGGATTTGAAAATTGTACACAAACCTCCTGATTCAAAAATCCTACTCTAAGAATCATAAAATGGATGCCTTGATGATGACGTCATTCAGGTGACAGATGCTACAGCTCTGCAGATGTATGCTAGCAATACTAATCGTATTCAAATGTGAATAACTTTAAAACAAAAAATGATAGCATGGTACTGTGAGCATAAAAGTTGCTCAGCACAAAAATATCTACAAAATGAGTGGTGTTTCATTTACAGCTACCTTTAATTTTTTTATAATTAGCAAAAAATCAGCAGAAAAATCTATTTTGCTTTCATTTTTTTGACAAACAAAACGAATAACTTTAAAACAAAAAATGATAGCACAGTACTTAGCTTGAAATTTGTTCAGCACAAAAATATCTACAAAATGAGTGGTGTTTCATATATAGATACCTTTTAGATTTTTTTATACTCAGTAAAAATGTGCTGGAAATTCATTTTTTTTATTAAACTTTCTTGAAGGTACTGTATAGCATAAAAGGAATATGCTACCCTACTGGAAATATTGTTTATATTTTTTGTTCACATGCTGATTAACCTAATGACATCACTCATTGCTTTACCACTCATGATGTCATTGGGTCAATCAGCACTTGAACAAAAAATATCAACAATATTCCCAGTAGGGGTAGCATATCCCTTATATAGTCTTTAAAAAAAACTCCATTAATGCATCAGTTTGGGTTGCTATTAAAGTGACAAAAGTAAGGAAATGCAATGTTAGGATTTTCAACATTAACTCCGCATTTGTCCCCAAGCAGCCAAAGGGGGCAAGGCAACACAAGCAACCACAGACATCCATCATCAGGTAAGACAAACAACTCTTTCCACATGACACAAGAGACATCCATCATCATGGTCTAGTGCTTCTGTAGCCATGAATACACATGTGCACTTGCACACCACCTGGGAAGTGTGGTAAAACATTTCCATAGGATCACATTGTAAATTTTAAGCAAGGAATAACACATGACAGGGTGTGTGGCAATGCAAAATTACTACACATCCCGGGTGGGTTGGGAGTCATGAGGTGCAGCTGAGTGTCTTCAACCACCTAGGAATTGCAGTATAAGATTCCCATAGGATCACATTGTAAATTGTAAGTAAGCAATAACACTCAACAGGGTGTGCGGTAATGATAAATTACCATGTACCCATGTGGGTTATGATGTACGAGGTGCAACTGAGTGCCATTAACCTCCTGGAAAGTGTGGATGCCTTCATTCAGGTGCTGTAGGCACCTCTGCTGCCACAGAAGTGCATACTAAGGATGTGGGAGTCAGCAGGTGGCTGCTCTGAGGAGCAACAGGCCCCTGGCTTATTCACCTAAAAACAGAGGTAACACTGCAGCTTAAATGGCACACAGATGAATGATATAAAATGAAACCAAAAAAAGGGAAATGGCAGCAGAGCAAGAAGTAGCTCTGGGTAGTATGGAGAAGTCAGTTTTCAAGTACAATGACTAAAAGCAAAGGAAAAAATGAAGTGTCAATTGGGTGGCTATGTGAAAAATGCAGCATGCCATAGATCACTTTGCCTAATAACGTAAAGTGAGAATACGAGAATCTGTGGCTCACACTGTCAAGGTGAGGCAGCATTGATAGAACAGTGGAAAATAGAAATGGAAACATTAAGCATACAACAGTTTTGCTCCCCCCACTCCCATTCAGAAGGTGGGAGGTGGGAGCTATTTGAAAAGCAATTGCAGTTTGGTTAATTGGAGAAAAGGGATCCTCACACTGTTTCTGACACTCTTGCATGACAAACTAGGAACAGGGAGTGGAGAGTATACGCACATTAGCAAGTGCCGTAGCTACATTATACTTACAAAATAGGAAATGCCAAGGTGAGGCAGGGTTATTATGTGTCTCAGCAGGGGGCCACATGGAAATATCAGTCAGAATGAGACAGCTTGTAAACATGATTGGGACATGGTTATGGAACAATGGGGAAAAGGCTAATGCTGTGATAGGGGCACAGTCCCATAACTAGGCAGGCTTAGGAAGATTAGATGGGGCTGGGGTGCAGCTGGTGCATTAGAAATAGAGATGTTGCAAAATAAAATTGCGTAGGTGAAATTGCAGTGAAATCAGCAATTTTGCTGTGTGAACTGTTTCATGAAACTGTGGCAAAATGGTGATATTTCACCCACAATTTTGCACCCCATATCCATCTATCCCATTTCCTCCTGAGTCATTTCCCTCGTGTGAAGTGGCTCCTCGGCTGCTCACCAGCTCACACTTATAAAACATTCTCCCTTGTTTCTAGTGGTCCCCCCAGGGTGATCACCAGCCAAAACTGAATATGAATAAAGCCCACCCCCACAGTTACCCTCATGTCCTTTTTCATAAAAAAATCGACCCACTCCCTTATATCTAGTGGCCCCCCAAGCAGATCACTGACCGAAATTGAATATGAATAAAGCCCCCCCATTACCCTCATGTCTTTTCATTAAAAAAAAATTGACCCACTGCCTGGTGTCTAATGGATCTCCCACCCTTCCCACCCTGCTGTCTTGAGATAATGCCCACCCTGCTCCCCCCAGTACCCTGATCAGCTGGGGGGATCACTAGACATCAGGGAGTGGGTTGATTTTTTTTTATAAAAAAGGACAAGAGGATAACTGGGGGGGCTTTATTCATATTCGGTTTGGGCTGGTGATTGACAGGGGTCTGGGACCACTAGACATCAGGGAGTAGGTTGACTTTTTTTATGAAAAAGGACATGAGGGTTACTGAGAGGGGGAGGTTTTATTCAAATTCAGTTGGTGAGTGGCCGGGGGGGCACTAGACACCAGGAAGAACTTGGAGAAGTGGTGAAAATTGGAGATTACTCCTGCGGGTGGCAAACTTTTGCCCATGAGTGTCAAATTTCACCAGTTCATGGACAAAATGTCACTTGTTCTGGGGCAAAATTTTGCATTTTGCCTCACAAAATATTTCATGAAATGTGTGAATTCTGTAAAATATTTCAAAGGGTGAAATTTTTCAATTTTGCACAACACTAATCAGAAACTGCTTGTCAGTTCTGTCCGGTGGCAGTGTGATTTGTACAAGGGCATGGGTGTCAGAAATGATCTAAGGATCCCTCTGTTGTTGATCTTACCAAATGATGGATGCCTGTGGCTGCTTGTGTTGCCTTGCCCACTTAGGCTTTTTGGGGGGGAGATGGAGTAAGTGTTGAAAACCCTAACATCACATTTTCATAGTTTTGTCATTTTAATACCAACCCAAACTGATGCATAAACAGAGTTTTTGCAAAAAAAAATTATAAGGGATATGCTACCCCCCCCAACCTGGAAATTTTTATGTATTTTTTTGTTCATATGACAAATGACCCGATAACATCATGAGTGGCAAAGTCACTTGTGATGTCATCAGGTCAGTTGGCATGAGAACAAGAAATATCAACAGTATTTCCAGTGTGGGGGGGTGTAGCATATTCCATGTATGCCATAATTCCAAAAAAAGTGAAAAAAATTGAATTTCCTGCCACTTTTTGCTGATTATAAAAAGTCTAAAAAGTATCTATAAATGAAACACCAATCATTTCGTAGATATGTTTGTGCTGAACAAATGGCATGCTCACAGCGCCATGCTATCATTTTTTGTTTAAAGGTTATTCGCATTTGTTTATTGAAAAAGTGAAAACAACTGAATTTTCTGCTGCTGTTACACTAATTATTAAAAAAACTGAAAAGTAGTATAAATGAAACACTACACATTTTGTAGATATGTTTGCGCTGAATGAATTTCTTGCTCACAGTACCATGCTATCATTTTTCATTTTGTAGTTATTCACATTTGTTTGCTGAAAAAGTGAAACAAAATTGACATTTCTGCAGTTTTTTTGCTAATTATAAAAAAAAAAACTAAAAGGTATCTATAAATGAAACATCACTCATTTTGTAGATATGTTTGTGCTGTACAAATATTTTGCTGATAGTACCATGCTATCATTTTTCATTTTAAAGGTATTCACATTTGTATATGGTTAGTACTGCTAGTATACTGTACATTTACAGAGCTGGGCATCTGTCTCTTGAATGACATGATCAAGGCAGCCATTTTAGGATTTTTAGAGCAGGATTTTTGAATCTGGAGATGGTTTGCTTACAATTTTCAAATACCTAGAAACTACATTTATCCTACTTTAATAAATGCAATTTCAGTATAAACGTAAACAACAATCTCCTCTTTACTAGCCTATGGAGTAATTTAAAAAAAAATGTGTAAAAAAGATAGTTTAGGTGTCCTTTAAAAATAGTATATCTCCATGACAAATATGTGTTTTTCCCTCAAAATCACGTCCCCATCCCTCTCTAAGTAATTACCATTTGGTTTGTTATTTATTGTTCTAACTTTACTGTTTTAACAGTAAATAATCATTTGCAGTTACTAATTATTCAAACTTTACTGTTTAAACTGAAAATTGCCATTCAAATTTCTGGTAGTCCAGTGATCCCTCCCCCATCCCATGCCTTCTGTTGGCATGTTCAATGTGAAAACATAAGCCTGTTCCAAGAATTGTAGTATGCTGCTCCATGGAGTTAAAAACAACTGTTCCTTTTTCCATTATGTCAACAGTTATAATCATTAGGGTGACTTGTCTATAGCCAGCATCAGTCCAGCAACAAAAGGGGAGTTGGGCTATAAATATGTTTATATGTAAAGCATCAGACCCATTTTCTTCCTGCTAACATTGACACAACTTTCTGCTCCACCACTTGGCTGTCAGCAAACCTCTGGAGCTTGCAAACAAGGAACAACGTCTCTCCTGGTTTCTTCAGCTGCCTGCCTTTCTGCTCCACTTCCCCTTATAGTGCCACGGGACTCTGGTCCACTGTCCTGACAACCCCCTCCAATGTGACAACCATGAATAACCTCCCTGTCCTCCTGTGCTGACCAAGCAGTCCCTCAGTTAAGTCTTCATTGGCATTCTTACAGTATATCACCATTCCTGCCCTTCACCTGTGATCAGCCATCATCACTGTGGGTAAAGAATACCTGACAGAGGTAATCCTCATCAACTGCTGTTCCTCACCCCAACCACCACAGAGTACCACGATTTGGTGAACAGAGCATACTACAGCCAGGAGAACTACCTGTTTTATTGTGAATGCATATCTCAGTACTTGCATGGGGACATGGTGTATAAAGGGAAGTTCAGAAATAAGTCCTATGGGGATTAATGACCCATGCACTACTAGTTACAATGACTAATTGAAGAAATTCACTATATACCCACCTGATAGTGACAGTTCCACAGCAAGGTCCCCCACAGTGATGACAGCGCCATGTCGCTGTAGGGGACCCACTGGAATGGGCACTGTCTTGTCGAGGTTCTGTACCCCAAATCAGCTCCGACTGGGGAATTCGGTAATCCCTGGTGGGAGGTGTGGGGTGTAGCCCCCATGTGGTGAGGTTGGGGAAACCCCAAGAAAACACTTTGTGTGTTGGGAACCGCAGCCAACTGCTAAATGCAGTCAACCTGTTGGTTTCGGCTTGACGGGCATTCGATGAGAAATTGTCAACACCCATCGTGGATCCAAATGCACTGTGACAGAGAAGTTGCTGCTTCTGACTACAATGCATTTTTGTATTATTTCAGTCAACTGTCAGTCATGTAACAGTTTTACTGTGTTATGTCATTGAGTCCTTTACATATCCTACTGTACATGACAGCTTTGTAAGCACTGTAAATGTCATTACCCTCCACCAATGTAATCCACACATATGCTAAAAAGCACTAAGTAAAGGTTGATAGAATGATAGAATAATCACTGAATCCAGTATTTGATGTACTACACTAATCAATGTGTAATGGACTTAAATAATAAAGAAATGCATTGTAGTCAGAAATAGCAACTCTGTCATATTGAGTGAATTTCTTCAATCAGTCATTGGAAGTAGTACTGCATAGGTCATTAACTGACATAGGACATATTTCTGAACTTCCCTTCATACACCATCTCCCCAAGTTACAGTGCTGCTAGGAATTATTGGTTTTCTGACTTCAGCATTGCAATAGTAAGCATGTGACACCA
Organism: Neoceratodus forsteri; assembly: GCA_016271365.2. NCBI lineage: Eukaryota > Metazoa > Chordata > Ceratodontiformes > Ceratodontidae > Neoceratodus > Neoceratodus forsteri. The sequence goes on along the minus strand of CM028136.1, from coordinate 125,234,321 downwards.
TCACCACAGGTTACAGTTTGTTAACATCCTTCTGAATGGGCCCCTTAAGGTGTTTGCTTTGACATAACATTTTTAAAATTTCCAGATCTTTATCCTGTGTCACCATTTAGTACTGATGAAACACTTGATGAAAACAGAAGCCAAGCAGTACCTCTGGAATATACCTGCATACTGACTTTATTTAGAATTCCTGTACCCTCATCCTTCATGCACCCATCATGTGACTCATGAATTCAGCAGGGGAGTGGACAAATCCTTAGCAGTGTTGGCTTTGTTGTTCCCAATTTGTGGCTTTCAGCTGTCCGCAGGACTGCAAACAGATCGCTGGCTCTCCACCTTGGGCTTAATATTTTTAAGTTACTTTTTCCGGGGAAAGGCTTTATTTGCCCCAACTTTGATAGAATTAACTTTACTTTGTTGTAGTAAAATTAAAAATATCAAAATATTGTCATCTTACAAAGATTTTTCTCTCAGGGCCAGTCTCTAAAATTCTTTCCGCAATGATCGACTAAGCGCTAATGGAGCTGACAGCCTAGAAATGAGCCTCAGCTTAGCATGCTTTTCCTGGTGACCACATTTCAAATAAATAAACATTGGGTGACTCAGCTTCAGTAACTTCTCAAGCAAGCAGTCAAGGTATGGAAGTGCTGCACAACTGAAGGGGTGGCAAGCTGTGTTCTAAGGCTAAAGCAACCATTGTGGGCTCTGTATCAGAAAATACGTAATACTAGCATAGAAAGAAGGATGGAGGAAGAATATTGGGGGAACCTACTTCGGCTGTAGCACTGCCAGAGATGGAAGGTTGCTTGTAGGCCAGCAGAGAGTATTTTGGGGGTGAGGGGGTAATTAAAAAAATTGTAGTTACAGCACAAAAAGCTGAACACAGTTCTTAAAAACAACAAATGATATACCCATCTTTTCCAGCAAAGAATAATAATAACACACCATGGTAATTAAATGGGGGGGGGGGGCTGAGTAATGTCAGTTGTCTGCTACAAGCAAGAGAATGTGGTCTCTCCTGTGCTCAGCCTCAGCCTCTGATCCCTATAATTGTGCCTGGATGAGGCATTCGCTGTTCTATGCAAGGAACATTTGACACTTTTAACCATTTCAGTAAAGCATATTTTGCTTACCAAATTGTTTTTTTTTTGTTTGTTTTTTAATTCTGCTGCCCTCCCATTGTTCTGTAACCCATTGGCTAATGGGGAAGAAAGCTTTTTTTTTCTTCTCTCAGGTGCCATGCACAATGAAGCCTGAGTATCACTAATGTCAGAACCAGTAAATAACCCAGGCTTCATGCATCTACATGCGTCAACATGCATCCATGCCACACTTGCTCCTGACTATAAACAGGTATGTACCTCTTCAGGGGCTGACAACAGTGCCATCAAAGTGGTTGGGAATTCTCTACAAGTGCAATCATTATGTTTTCAACTTACTGACCAATGTCTTTTCAATGAGAATGTCTATTCTTAAAACTGACATTTAGACTAGGTGAGGAACAAAATGTAATGAACTGACGAATCAAACTTGACTATTTTTTTTAATATTTATTTATATTCTATAGCTTGTCTGAGTAAGATTTCAGTAAATGCGGGTGAAAAAAAACAGTGCCTCTCTTCTGCATTAGCCAATAGGTGACAGAACAATGGGAAGGCAGCAGACTAAAAACAAAATGAAACAAAAATAAAAACAAGACACAACAATCTGGTAAGCAAAATATGCTTTATTGAAATTGTTAAAAGTGTCAAAGGTTCCTGACATAAAAGACTGAATACCTCATGTAGGCAGGATTACAGGGATTGGGGGTCAAGGCTGTGCACAGGTGAGAGACCACAATCTTTTGCTTGTACCACACAGCGTTATGATCAGCTTTCACCTGCCCCCCATTTAATTACCATACTGTGTTATTATTTTGTGCCAGAAAAGATGGGTATATCATTTGTTGCTTTTAAGAACTGTGGTCAGCTTTTTGTTCTGTAATCTAATTTTTTAATTATTCACCCCCCCCCATGAATATCCCCCTGCTGGCCTACCAACAACATTCCATCTCCAACACTGTTACAGTATGCATCATCTTTGTGCAGTGGGGCCTGATAATACTGGCATCCTATATTAAGAGGGCCATAATAGGTTTTCCCCCCAGTTTTATTCCTCCCTCGTTCCCTGCTGGTGTTATGCATTGTCAGATACAGAGACCACAAAGGTTGCTTTAGCCTTAGAACACAGCCTGCATGACCCACACCCCTGCCCCAAAGAGATGCAGCACTTCCATGCCATGACTGCCTGCTTGAGAACTTCCTGAAGCTGAGTCATCCAGTTTTTATTTAATTGAAAATTGGTGACCAGGAAAAGCATGCTAAGCTGAGGCTCATTTCTAGGCTCTTGGCTCGATTAGTGCTTAATCGGCCAGCGTAGAATGAATTTTTAGAGGCTGGTTCTAAGAGAAAAATCATTGTAAGATGATCTGATCTGGATATTTTTCATTTTTGGTTGAAAGAAAAGTAACTTAAAAGTATTAAGACCAATGTGGAGAGACAGTGCTGTTTTCAGTCTTTCACAGGGCTGAAAGGTGCAAATTGGGAGCAGCAAAGCTGACACCACTAAGAAGTTGTCCACCCACCCCAGGCCCTCCCAGGTGGAGTGAGTAAATGTATAGGGTACTTGACTCTATGTAATCCAAGAGTCAGTTTGGTCAACTGCATGGTGTACCTTTTAGTCCTACTTTGAACTGTTTTTGCATGCTGCTCATTTGGAAGAGCAGGATCAAACTAGGAGCATTATTATTTTCCCTTCACTGAGCCACCTAAATAGTCTACTTAATAGTACTATATGTATAAATTGGATTGTACCCATGATAATATTCACATAATGTCTGGGGGCTGGTGCAGCATGAGGTGCACCCCAGTGCCACAACAACTTGGGAAGTGCAAAAGCCTTCACTCAGGTACCAAAGACACCTATGGCCTTTTGGGGACCCCACCTCATGACTAAAGATATTGCGAAATAAAATGTCACCAGCGAAATTGCAGCGCAAGCTATTTTGGGGGATTCACAAAGTATTTTGTGGGTGCAAAATGCAAAATTTCACCAGAAAATTGCACATTTTCACCTGAACATTACAACATTTCACAAAGAAATTGCAAAGTGTTGCATTTTGTGGTGAAATTGCACCATTTGTGGGTGAAATTTTGAACATTTCTGATGAAATTTTGGGGGCGATATTTCAACATTTTTGGGTGAAATTTCACATTTCGCACCCACAAAATATTTAGCAAAATGCATGAATTTCCCAAAATATTTCAGAGTGAAATGTGTCATTTTCGCACTACACTATGCATGAACAATATGACTGTCATTGCATAACTTCTGCTCAAAAGGTGATTTTGTGGTCAGTTGGCAAGCTTATCTTTTGGGTAGGATTTGACAATTCTTCCTGGCCTTGTTCATGAGGTGGGGTCAAAAGCAGGCTATGTTGAAAATTTGGGTTTAAACTATGTAAAAATGGCATAGTTATGACCATTCATTGCAATTTCATTATGCATGCTCGTAGCATCAGAAATATTGAATATTTTAACCCCAAATCTTTAACATGGACTTGTTATTACTTTACCTTATGTATGTCACAGCTGTCTTTTTTCATTTCCTGGTCAAAATGTCTTTTTGTACCTGTTGCACTGAATGATTTTGTTGCATGGAATTTAGTTTTGGTGGGGATTCGAACATTTTCAGTATTGGATACATGAGTTAGGGTAATAAGATGTCTATGCTGATCAGTTGGTCACTGTTGGCCTATAAATGGAAGCCCAGGACCCTTCCACAGCTACATACATACAGTACATACATGCATTTATGGAGGAATGTAGGCCCTGTGCTCCCACAGGCAAACACAGCTACGATTACACTATCTCAAAAAGTAAAGAAATTCATTGCAAAAATCTACTTTCTTCCATCAGGTAAGGTAGCAATTAAAGTGATAAAAGTGTGGAAATATGATGTTAGGGTTTTCAACCCTAACTCCACATTCATCCTCAAGCAGCCAAAGTGGGCAAGGCAACATGAATAACCACTGTTCAGACAAGCCCTTATAGTTCATTTTTGTAAAACCAGTCAAGATAAGCACTTGTTTGCTGCCTGGGCTGCTTGCTGGATGAATGAACTCCCAGACTCCATGTTGGATCTACCAAAACTGTCACAGTTTAAGACCTCCCAAAAAAAGAGCTCACAATGAAAGCTACCTGCTGTTGTTTTATGTAACTAATACCCCTTGTTTTATATATTTACCTGTTATTGCCTGGTGCCTATCATCTCCGTTGCTACTGTAGCTCCTAAATAAAAATGTCCTGAGGCTTTATCTAATATGTTAAGTTATCTTTCAGTACTGTTTCAACATGACTTAATGCCCTTCTGAATCTTATTGTCAGGCCTATCTGATTACATTAAGATTGTCTGATTAATCCATTGTTCTGTACCCAACCATGCTCTACCTGAGATGGTACTGTTCATGTCTTTTAAAATGTATCATAATCCTATATTGACGTGGAACCTTTGGAAAAGAGCACTTGTGCTCAAAGGTGTTATCTGAATATCTAATGAATAAATAAGAAAATAAATAAATAAGTAGTTTCCTTCACTTTATTTTACTTTTGAGCATATTTTAAAAAGACATATGTGTGCATAGACAAGCAGTGCTCATTTTCCAGGAAGTGCTTGCATTTCAATGTATACTACCTGCTTGCTGAGATTAAGTGGTGTAGACACTCAAAAGCATAGAAAACTGATGTGCTTGCTTCACTTTCAGAAGATTTTCTGTACAGGCATGTGCCCACTGCCACCTTGGCATCTTCACCTCTGAGAGGGTGATGAGAGTGCTCCCACAGGTAAATGCATTTACGATTATACTATCTGAAAAAGTAAGGAAATTCATAGCAAAATATTTCATCAGTGCACAAAGATCTCCCAATCTGTGGTGCTGCCTGAGAGTCAGTCCTTAATAGATTAACTCACACCTGCTCCCTGTACTCTTTCACTCGTTAGCTTCCACTTCAGGATAGGCAAAAATATCAGACTTGCCTGTTGGGTAAAAAAGTCCAGCTTGGTCCCACCCTGGCTGCAATCAGTGATCTGCATGAGCAACCACAAAAATCCATCTGCACTTCCCAAGTGGTTGTGGAACTCATTTTTGTCTCATGCCTCACAACCCACCTGGGGCGTATGGTAATTTAGCATTACCACACACTCTGTTTCGTGTTATTGTTTACTTACAATTTTACAATGACACGTAAAGAATCCTGGGCTCTAAAAGGTCAGTGTGTGCCTGGCACAGTTATCCCAATATAACATCATGGGTCTAGTCTCAACACTGTGAACCTCTTGTCTGATTGTTTGGATTTGGATTTGCATTAGCATCTTCTCTTTAGAAACAAAATTATTTTTTCACACTAACAAAAACACTCTGTAATTTTTTTTTATTCTGTATATAACAACAAGCCATTGTATAATAGCAATAATGCCCTCTAGGGTGTGTGTCATGCAGATATAATATTACTTCATAGGTGTTGGATGCACTTAGCCTGTGGTCTCTTGCCCCACCACCTGAGGTGAGGCGCTAACCCAGCACAACACACACCCTGTCATGCATTATTGCTTAATTAACAATGCTCCTAGTGGAGTAGTTATTTTTGACTAGGTGGAGCAGGTCACTGATTGCAACTGGGGGTGGGATCCAGCTGGACTTTTTTAGCCAACAGGCAAGTCTGATTTTTTTGTTTATCCTGAAGTGGAAGCCAGCCAGTGAGAGAGTACAGGGAGCAGGTGTGAGTTAATCTATCAGCCTCACAAACAAAGTGACAGGCTTTGTTGAGGATAGAGATGTTGCAAAATTAAATGTTTCCTGCAAAATTGCTGCGAAATCAACAATTTCGCCATGCGAAACATTTTGTGAAATTCTGCCATTCTACAAAATATTTCACTGGGTGCAAAATTTCACCTGCAAAATGTAAACGTTTGGTGTGAAATTCAAAATATCGCCTGAATTTCATTTCACTGGTGAAATTTCATGTTTTGTGGGGGAAATTTTGCATTTCACCCATGGAATTTCACATTTTGCACCCACTAAATATTTTGCGAAATGGATGAATTTTGTGAAATGTTTCACAGAATGAAATTTGCTAATTTCACACATCTCTAGCTGAGGACCATTCTTATCTTATTGAGGACTGACTCACAGGCAGCACCATAGATTGGAAGACCATAGCTAATGAGAGGGAGGACCATGCTGGATACTGCCATACTTTTTTGCATTGGCAGTTAGATTTAATCTTTGCCTATTGAGTGCTCCAAGTTTCAGGTTGATTAGATTATCCATATTGTTTACATGTGAGGCAAGTGAGATAGTATTATCCAAAGTGACACCTAGATATTTAAATGTTTCAACTTGTTGCAAGGCAGCACCTTGTGTATTAAGGATAACCAGTGGGAAGACCTTTTTCTGTGATGTTGCCCCACAAACAGCATTGTCTTTGCATTTTTGTAATTAAGGACTAGTTTGTTGCTTGTGAACCAGTCCTCAAGAGACTTGGAGCTACTTTGGAGATCACTTGAGAGGTTCCCCCAGGTGAGAGCTACTATTACAGATTACTGTGTCGTCAGTATATAATGGCATCTTGAATAAAGGGCAGGCATCAGAAAGTCTGTTAATAAGAAGACTAAACAGAAAAGGGACAAATATTGACTCCTACGGGACCCCCAGCTGTGGCACTTTTAGCACTAGAGAATACCACTTGAAACCTTACCTTCTATGTCTTGCTGGTAAGGTAGCATCAAAACCTGGAGAGGGTTTCATTTGAGAGGCCCAGAGTGGAGAGCTTGTCCAACAACAGTTAATGGTTTATGAGGTCAAAGGCTTTAGTCAGCTCTATGTAGGTAGTGCCTACCATGTGCCCTTTGTCAAGCAGCACATGCAGTTGGTTGGTATACTCAACAACAGCAGATCCGGTGCTATGGAGTTTTCTAAAACTGTTGTTGTTTACAGAAAAGGTTGTACTTATTCAAATAGGAGACTAATTGGTCTGAAGCGATTTTTTCCAGAACCTTGGACAGGAGTGAGAGGGTAAATATTGGCCTACAGTTGACTCCATTGGTGTGATCCCCACTTTGAGAACTGGAGTAACAATAGCAGCTTTCCATATTTCAGGGAACTGAGAGTTTTAAGGACATATTAAAGGTTTTAGCAATGGGAATTGTTAGTACATCAAGCGCTTGGGCCTGTAGCTTCATATCTACCATTTCCTCACCCATTCTTTTTTTTTCACATGACCTGTTTAACATAATTGCTGGTTTCCTTTACAGTGACATGCTTAAAGTAAAACTTGGGGTGATCCATTGCAGGGCTGGATTGATTACATTGTCCAGTGTGATCATCATTGTTGCCCACAGGTGTCAGATCAGTGGGGCAGAGCAAGGTAAGGTCCTTGAAGGCCTCATTAAGGATATCAGATTTTTCAGAGTGAGCCACAGTGTTCTTCCCATCAGAGTTAAGCATAATTGATGTTGATTTGACATTACTGCCTAGGAGGTCTATTATGCAGTCTCTAAATTTCTTCCAATTGCTCCAGTTTTTTACTTGCTGCTCCTTGTAGAATTTTGCTTTTGCTTTCCTTACTTCTCGAGAGCATTTATTGTGGGATTCCTTGTATTTTTACAGATCTGCACACAATCCTGTATCCTTTGCACAAGACCAGAGATTATTCCTGCTCCTTAGCTGGGCAAGTAATGCAGGGGTGATACATTCAGATGTAATTCCTTTGATTTTGTGGCTTTTTAGGAGTGAAAATTTGTCACAAGCCATGGCAAATTGGGAAATGAGGTAATCAAGAGCTGAGTTGACTTCCTGGATGGCATCAAAGACGCTCCAATCTAATTGGGCCAAGTAAGATTTGAAGGCAGCAGCTGATTCTTTTGGTAGAAATCTGTAGAGGATCATTTTAAGAGTGATGTTAGGTTTTCTGGCAGATCATTTCATTTAAAGCAATTCGTAAGGTAATCTTTAACTAAATTACACTTCATGGAAATGGTTCCTAACAGTAAATTATTAACTATATTGAGCTTTACCAGTGTCACTTATAAATTATTCCTACAATATGAAAGTTATAGTTTAAAGTTTTTTTAATATACAATAATATAGAACCTTAAAATAGCAATAGAAACAGAGCTCTGAATTCACACGTGAAATATAACTAAACACATTTAGTGATCAGTTCAAAAACATATTCTGATGAGATACCCAACTTAGTCAAAATATAATACCCTGAGAGAAATGCGGTTTATATATGCATTTTTGCTTGAAAAAAGAAACTGTTCCACTAAATAATGGCTATTAGAAAGAGTCCACATAAACTATAATCATATTAAGAATTTCCAGTTTTTGTTTGTTTGTCTTAATCTTCAAAGAATAAGTCGGACCATCAGGGAAGGAACCAGATTCAAATATTCTTACAGAAAAAATTATTTGTAAAGAAACTTATTTATAAACTAGGGGAACATATTTCAGTGTAGGGGCATTACATTTAAAAAGTAAAATGTGATCAGCCCTTTGCTGTCAGAATCTAATATTCTCTCTAGCATCATTATTGCTAGCTGGTCAGCAGGGTAAGGCATATGAGGAGAGATTGATGGCACTGAACATGTACTCCCTGGAAGACAGGAGAGAGAGGGGACATGATTTGGACCTTCAAGTACTTGAAAGGAATAAATATGGTTGATAAGGAGAGTCTCTTTAAACCGAGTGGCAACCATAACATGAAGGGACACAGTCTTAATCTAGAGGGTGTTAGGTTTAGGAGGGAGGTCAGGAAGCACTTCTTCACAGGGACAGTGGTGGACACTTGGAATGTGCTGTTGGAAGAGGTCATCTCATTGAAGACAGTGGGCATCTTTTAGAGATGCTGGGATAGACATAGGGGGAAGGTAAGGCTCATGGGTAGGGAGGATGGGAGGAGTGGGAAGGGAGGGCAGTTACATTAGCTCAAGCTGTGAAACCTGCAATACCAGCAGACCTGATAGACCAAATGGCCTTCTTCTGTTGGCTTCTTCATGTGTTTGTATGTTTGTATTGCATAAAACAGTGGAGGACATCTTGCCACATTTCATTCTAAATTTAAAGGATGTTTCTCTAAGATTGTTTTCCCCCTAAATGGAGACACTGTCCTGCTCTCTTTATACTCTTAAGAGCATGATGTCTTGAGTACTTGAAGTAATCCTCCTTGCAGTAAATGCTGTCATCCTTAGCAGAACTAGTGAGGTAGGACACTAAATCTATTTCACATTTGTATCATTTGAGATACTGAAGGTGCCTCTATTTGTCCATGGCCAACAGATAGTAGTGGTATGAGATCTTACCTCCACAGCCAACACACAGGGCCAGTTTCTCTGTACTCATATGGAGCATACTCTGCAAGTGAGGGACGTGGACTCAGATAAACAAGCAGACAGAAATGATCTCATCATACTTGGTATCATACTTGGTTTGTTAGACAGGCAGAAGACTTTTGGCCCATAGAGTCTGTCTTCCATAATGACAGGATATCATTTCCCTAGTCAATGTAACAGGTTCTTGTTGACTTTATTTTTAAAAGTTGTGAATGTGCTTGCCTCCATAATCTCCTCAGGCAGTTCATTCCAGAGAGGGATAATCCTCAGTGTATAAAAACATCTTTTTGAGTTCCTTTTAGGGTACATAAGTTTAAGCTGCTGGTTGTGACTTCTCAGAAAGTTGTTCCTTTCTGCCAGAGTTATTTCCACGCTAATCATAAGGGAATTGTCCCTGTTCAGTTTATACATTAATAAGAGATCTTTCCTAATACGTCTCTGTTCCAATGAGTATAGTCCAAGAATTTGTAATCTTGAATCATATGTTTTATCCCTTATGCCCTCAATTATTTTGGTTAGTTTCCTCTGTACCCTCTATAAACCCATCACATCCCACCATAGATGTGGGCTCCACAGAGGGGTGTAATAATCCATTAACAGCCTAACCAATGATCTAAACAAAGGCACTATGCAAATTCTGTTTCTGGATACAAAGGCTTTTCTAATGCACCCAATAATTCAATTACATTTATTAATAACATCATGACAGTGTTCACTGAATGTTAAGTAACTGGAGATTAATATTCTCAAAACTCTCTCTGTATGTTGTTTTTCGTAGTACCCCATTTAACCAATAGTTACATAACCTGTTGTTTTTACCAAAGTGCATGACAGTGCACTTGTCGATGTTAAAAAAACATGCTATTATTCTGGGTCAATTTTTTCAATTTCCTCAAGTCCTGCTGTAGTTGCTGGGTACCATGTGTGTCTCCAACTTCTGTCGCTAATTTGGTGTGATCTACAAACTTAATGCATGTACTGTTTATTCCTAGATGTATATCTGTGACAAACAATGAAAACAATACTGTCCCCAGAATGGACCCCTGGTGGACCCTACATATCACTCATCCAGCATCAGACACATTTCCCCTTATTTGCACTTTCTGTGACATATCAGTCAACCATGATTCTATCCATCTAACCAGCATCCTATTTAGTCCTAAATTGGTCAGTTTTATTGGCAATATATCATGCGGTACCTTATCAACGGCTTTTTTAAGGTCAAGATATATGACATCAGCCGGCTTCTGGTTGTCCAAGCATTCACTAACTTTTTCATTAAAAACTAGGTTACTTGTGAGACAAGACCTGCTCCTCCTAAACCCATGCTGTGTCTCCTCTCTTAAGTTTTTATTCTCAATTTCTGCCTCTAACTTGTCTTTAATAATGGATTCCATTATCTTACACACAATGGCCATCAGACTGATAGATCTATAGTTATTTGCTGTTGTTGTATCTCCTTTTTTGAAGATTTTTATCACTACTGCAGTCTTCCAGTCATTTGGCACTTCACCCAGTTTAACAGACAAGTTAAATAATTTATGTAGTGGGTTGATAAGCCATGAACTAACTTCCTTTAGCAGTCTCAGGTGGAGATTGTTGGGGGGCCACTGATTTAGATGGATTCAATCATCCTAGTTTCTCAGCTATTTCTTCTTTTGTTATAATAATTGGTATGCTGTATTCCTGATTAGTGCCATTAATATCCGTATGCATCCTCCTTCTAACTATAGGAGTTCTTTGTTCATCAACGGAACAAATGTATTTATTAAGGATGGCTGTTTGATCTTTTCGATCAGAGTACTCAATGTTTTGAGAAACAATGGGTCCTATAGTTCTGTCTGGCATTTTATTATTAACATAAGAGAAGAAGAATTTACCATTATCCTTAGTATGAAATCAGCATTTCATTTCTCTTGTTTTATAAATCTTTTGCTTAGACATAGATGCTGTTTATATTTACTGGTATTGCAAGTGTTGTCTCTTTTCATGGTCCTGTAAGCCCTTCTTTTTTGTAGTTCCATTCTAACTTTGTAAGTGTACCAGATGGGAATGTTCCCTTTTCAGTTATATGGGGGTTTGTTGGGAATATATTTATTAACTAGCTTCGGTAATTTACCATTTATCTTTACCCATAATTCCTCTGTTCACATGCTATCATCTCCCCTTTCCCATTCATTCAGTTCCCATCTAATAGCATCAAAGTCCACCCTATTATAATTTTTTAATACAGTATACCCTTGATTTTTATGGGTTTAGCAATAACTTTAAACAGGATTATATTATGGTCCCTGTTTATTAGGGGTTAGTGGATCTCAAAGTATTTTATGACTTCTGGTATGGCTGTTAGCATTTAATCCAAGATATTATTGCTCCTAGTTGGTTTCAGTACCATCTGACTTAATCTTAATTCTTGACAAACATGCACTACTAACTGTCCTTGTCGATGTAGTACCACGCTGGAGAACCACCTTATTCCTGGCATATTCATGTCATCCAGCAATATAACATCCTTATGTTTGACAGTATCTTTTATCACCTCTAGTAGTCTAATGTGATTGTTTAGATCAGTATCAGGTGGCGTGTAGCATATTTCTATTAACAGATTTTTCCTGTTTGTTATTTTAATCTCCATCCATAATACTTCATCTTGCCCAAAATGTTTAGTTTCTTTTGCCTACTTTCCTGAAAAGAAAGCTGAAATTGTGCATTTCTAACATCACTTTAAAAATGTAAAGGTTTGCTTTCTCAATGAATGCGTTTAACTTTAACCATTTGTGTGCAATATGAGGGTTTGTCTAGATTCAGTGATCTGCAAGACAGACATTTTCTTTCCTGTTTCAAATATTGTTACTTTGTAACTTGGATTACAGCAAAGGTATTGGAAGTTGACAATTCAAAATAATTAACATTGTTGAAATATATTGTGTGCCATCGATCGCATATTTGAAAATATCTTAATTGTTACTTCAGCTGGGATATATTTAATTAAACAATTGCATTATCTTTTTACCCTTAAATCTTCCTTTCAAATAGAATTACAATACTGAGAAAATTAACCTAGGTACAGTTTCAGCTTGCCTGTGGTCTATATGTGCAAATGTTTGTGCAAGTGGGGTGTTAACCTGTCTCAAGGATAATGACTATAATAATGCCTGAGACCAGTTCTACTGCATTCAGCAAAAGTAGTTTGACCCACTCAGTAGTCTGTTTTTTTAAATATGTTCAAAAGTGAAATAAAGAAAAGGAAACTACTCATTGAAAGCAATTTGTAAGATACAATTTAATTAAATCACAGCTTGTGGACAGGGTTCATAACAGTGTTATAATAATTAGTTAGTGATGATTAGCCACTGTGGGAAGAAGCTATCAAACTCTGTTATACATGGCCGTGTATAATTACCCATGTATAACGCAGTTGAATTAAGCACCTTTTGTAAAAATTCTAAAATCACTGTCATGCTAGCTCTACTAGCTCCTCAGGTGGTTAGCTTGATTGCACTAACCTCACTAAAACCACAAAGCGGAAATATGACTTACATGCAGCATTTCTCACAGAAACAAAAAATTACCAGCAGTCTACTAACATCTGTCTGTCCACCTAAGAATGTACATTTATCACAATTTCATCAACCTGGTAACCTAGAAAGACAAAAATTGGTAGTGCAGCATGAAAACAAACACTCTAAGAAAAAATGAGATGATGTTATGCTGTTCAACAAGTACCAGTCCAACAAAAATAATCAAAGGAACAAGTTGCTATAAAAAATACAACATGGGGAAGTCTGTGTCAACTCAGATTTGATGCACACCCTTAGTGTATGATGCCTTGATAAACCCCTTGAGCTTCACTCTTGGGGTTTATGAGGCATCGCACACCTTGGGTTTGCATAAAACCCTCATTACACACATTTCACCATGCATTTTCTGTACATAACTGGTTTGCATTTTTTCTCATAGAGGGAGCAGGTTATAATTTGCTGCTATAAACTGTGAGTTGTAACAGTGAACGCGCACCATCTGCTCCTTCTCCTGGCTCACACTGCACCTCACCGCACAACAAACAGTGAAGCAGGCAAACTGAAATACCTCAGAAAACTATTGTGGCTGTCAAAGTAGAGGCAAACAGCAATAAAAAAAAAGATAACGAAATCTAATGTCACTAACCTTCCAAGAGAACATCAACTATTCTCTGAGATGGGAGGCAGATTTCAGGTGTCAAACCTAGAACAAAGAGAAGAATTTGTGAACCAACAAGAAAGCCAAAACACCTACCTCAAGATACAGAGTGGCCTATGTCTATTTACAACATTTTTACAAGAAACAGGTAGCACAGCTTCCTTCACAGAAATGCCACTGGAAGAACTTGCAAACAAAATAGCCACCTTCACATTTTGCCTCAAATGTCACAGAGGGTCAGACTATGAACCAGGCACAATATGTAGAATAGTTGGCAGCACTGATAGATGTTTATTACAGAAGAAATTCCCACACTCAATTTTCAAATGGCTGCAAACAGATTTCATTGAAATGAAAAGAACTTTAATAGCAAAGCAGAAGCATTTTAAAAAAATGGGAATGTAACCATCCCAGAAAAGTGGAGGCACTCAGAGAACAAGAAACTCCTGTATTCGAGTGGCACACTTGGCACAGATGACTTGACATCTCACTGAATTTCCTCTATTTTGACATTGGAATTCACTTCACCCTTCATACCATGGAGCATTATGACTTTAGGTGGGGAGACACTGAAGAAGGAACGGATGCACAGGGAAACCAGTTTATCCAGTGCAATAAGCGACAGACAAAAACTCAACCTGGAGACAATCCCAAAGATGTTATGCCAATAATGCCCCATATTTACAAAAACAAAGAAAATCCAGAGTGTGATACCATGCATGCATACAAGATATACAAGGTGCACAGACCCATATCAATGCTGACAAAAGAAGCTCCAGTTTACATTGCACCCAATATAAATTCATAGATTCATAAATATGTGTCAGTAGAAAAGGACCTTCCTGTCCCATCGAGTCTGCCCAGCCCTCCGCACTTTACTTGCCCCCCCATTGCCCATAGATTCCATAGATTCCACCCTCCTCTCCCTAGTCAACCCCTTGTGTTTGTCCCATGCCCTCTTGAATCCCTCCACAGTTCCAGCCTCCACCACTTCCTCCAGCAGACTTTTCCAGGGTACCACCACCCTCTCGGTGAAGTAATGCCCCCTATTGTTTCCCTTTACCCTACCACCTTCCACCATCATTCCATGCCGTCTAGTTCTAGCACCTACTTTCCCAGTGAATAAGCTCCCTCCAACTTTATTAATCCCCTTCACATACTTGAATGTTTCAATCATGTCCCCACTCTCCCTCCTGGTCTCCAATGGGTACAAATACAACACTCTTAACCTTTCTTCATATGGCGTCCCACTTAGCCCCTGCACCATCTTAGTGACCCTTCTTTGTACTCTTTCCATGCCATCTATATCCTTGCATAGGTGAGGTCTCCAGAATTGCATCTCATACATCAGGTGGGACATCACCATGGATTTTTAGAATGGCATCAGCACCTCCTACCTTCTACTAGTTATTCCTTTCCCTATGGTTGATGGAATATCTACAAGAGCATGGTCTCTAGGATGTGAGCCAGCATGGGTTCATGGGGGGGGGAGATTGTTTCCAACAGATCTGATTAACTTCTTTGACTGTGTCACTAAGCGAGTTGACAAGGGCCAAGCAGTAGACATTCTCTATCTTGATTTCAGCAAGGCTTTTGACTCTGTGCCCCACAAAAGGTTTGATCAAGAAGTTGGTGGATGTCAGAGTTGGGGAAAAGATGGTCAGATGGGTGGAAAACTGGCTGAAGGACAGAACCCAGTGGGTGGTTGTGGGGGGAGAGTTATTTGGCAGAAGACGGATAACCAGTGGGATCCTGCAGGGCTCGGTGCTGGGGCTGGTGTTGTTCAATGTCTTCATCAATGACATTGGAGATGGGATTAAGGGCAAAATGTGCCTATTCACAGATGACACCAAGCTCTGTGGGAGAGTGGGCACAGCTGATAGGATACAGGACCTACAGGAAGATCTTGAAAAGCTAGGGAGGTGGTCCAGCATCTGGCAGCTTGGCTTCAATGCCAAGAAATGCAAAGTTATGCATATTGGAGCCAAGAATCCTAGGACAAAGTACAGCCTGGGTGGAGTCCGAGCATCTGCATCAGAGGAGCAGAACCTGGGAGCGATGATCACTAGTGACTTGAAGCACTCCACACAGTGCAAGAAAGCAGCAGGAAAGGCAAACAAGATGCTGGGATGCCTATCTAGGGGGATCAGTAGAAGGACAGAGGAGGTTATTATGCCCTTGTAGAAGTCAATGATAAGGCCACATCTAGAGTATGGAATTTAGTACTGGTGCCCCCACCTCAAAAAGGACATTAACCAGCTGGAGAAGGTCCAGAAGAGGTCTACAAAGATGATAGCTGGTCAGCAGGGTAAGGCATTTGAGGAGAGGTTGGGGGCACTGAACATGTACTCCTTGGAAGACAGGAGAGAGAGGGGACATGATTGGGACCTTCAAGTACTGTACTTGAAAGGGATAAATAAGGTTGATAAGGAGAGTCTCTTTAAACTGAGTGGCAACCATAATATGAGGGGCACAGTATTAAGCAGGAGAGTGGGAGGTTTAGGAGGGAGCTCAGGAAGCAGTTCTTCACAAAGAGGGTGGTGTACACTTGGAATGCGCTGCCAGAAGAGGTACTCTCATTGAAGACAGTGGGCAACTTTAAGAGAGGCTGGTGCAGGTAAAGCGGGAGGGTAAGGGTCATGGGTAGGAAGGATGGGAGGAGTGGGGAGAGGGGGCAGGAACAGTACAGTCACAGCCAAAGTCATGGCCAGATATTTCCCAAAATTTCTGTGATATTTCTAGAGAAATCTCTAGCTTTCTGCATTTTCACAGTAGGGGCAGCAGAGAGAAACTCTTTAGAAATTTCACAAAATCTGGAAATATCTGGCCATATCTGTGGCTACTATTGTAGCTCAAGCTGTGGACCCTACAACATGAGCAGAGTTGATAGACCAAATGGCCTTCTTCTGCTGGCTTCTTCATATGTTCATATGTACATATGCACGTCAGCACGTCAGCATTCTGCTCACTTTGCCTACCACCTTGCTGCATTGGTTCCTCACCTTAAGGTTGTTTTTTTGATTATGATTCCTAGGTCCTTCTCCTGCTTAGTTGTATTCATCCCCCCACCCCCCGAGTATATAACTTGCTTGTGGATTAATTTGTCCCAGGTGTATCACTGTGCATTCTTTGGCATTGAATTTTAGCTGCCATTTTTATGACCACACCTCCACAACCTTAAATCTTTCCTCATAGCCTCCACCACCTCTGGGTAGTCCACTGTGCTACAGATCTTTATATCAACTGCAAATAGGCAGACCTTTCCCTGCAGCCCCTCCGCTATGTTGCTGATGTAGACATTAAGCAGGATGGGTCTTAGCACCAACCCCAGGGTGACCCCAATTGTCTCACCAACTCCCTAGAATGCACCCCATTTACCACCACCCTCTGGCTTCTACTCATCAGCCAGTTCTCCACCCACCTAGTTATTTTCTGCCCCACCACCAAACTCCCAAGTTTATTTAACAGTCTTCTGTGGGGCACGGTGTCGAAGATCTTCCTGAAGTCCAGATAGGCCATGTTCACTTCCCCACTCAATCAATCACCCTCATCACCCAATTGAAGAAGTCTGTCTGGTTTGTCTGGCATGACCTCCCCTGTGTGAAGCAATGCTGATGGACATCCTGCAGACCACTATCCTTCAAGTAGCTAACCACCCTTTCTTTCAATATCGCCTCCATCACCTAACCCACCACCAAGGTGAGGCTGATCAGGTGATAATTGTCCACCTCCTCCCTGCTGCCACTTTTATGAATTGGCATCATGTCCTCCCTCTTCCAGTCCTCTGGCACCCACCCCGTATCTAAGGACAGGTTAAATTACCTTGCTAGTGTTGCCACCATCTCCTCCCTTAGCTACCTGAGCACCCTAGGATGCACGGCATCCCACCCCATAGCCTTGTCTACCCTCAACTATCCCAACTCCTCCCTGACCCAGTCCTCACTAATTGGACTTGGATCCACCCGCCATACTCCTTTCACTTTCCCCCTAACTCTAGTCCCCTTATTTTATTTATTTATTTTATTTATTGAAATTTTGGATGACACCTGTGAGTGGATGCTCATTGAGAGGTTCCATGTCAATACATTAGTGCAACAAGTCACAATAGTGTAGGGCAATTTACAGATGTTATGCATACAGAGTACAGTATACACAAATACACAGAAGGCACAAAACCAACAGTTCACAAGGTATGCCTGTGTCCTGGGGAAAGAGAGGGAAAAAGAGAGGGCTAGGGTATAGGAGGAGAGCTGCAGGGAAGGGCAGGCAGTGGGAGCTGGGGTTAGGAAAGGGCATAGGTAATGTAGAGACCCAGGGGGTGGGGGGTTGTTGGGTGAAGTGCTGCAGTATGACTACCCTGGGAGGATAGGAATTAGAAGTGCTAGGGTTAGTCTATTGTTGCATGCTGGGACTTAGCTGGGGCACATACAGGTACTACTATCAGAAAAGTGCTCACGTAGCCCGTGTTTAAAGGAGCCAAGTGTAGTGGTCCCCTTTCTTCTCCCTCTATCGTGAAGGCAGAGCCGAAGTAGCAATTCTGCACCTCTGCCTTTTTGAATCCCCCTTCCACTTGTACTCCCTTCTCACCCTTTACCCTTACTATCCCCTGCCTTGCTTTCCTTCTCTCCCCCATATACCCCCAAAAAGTTTTATCACCCATTTTGGTGTACCTAGCAATTTTCTCCTCCATTTCTGCATTTGACTTCCTGATCTTCCACCCCACCATCCTCAGCTTCTCCCTGTAAGTTCCTTGTCCTCCTTCCCCTGCATCCTCTTATATTCTCTGAATGCCTGTTTTCTTTCCCCTTTTGCCCCCTCACTTCCCTGTTAAACCAAAGTGGTCTTCTCCTTCTTCTGCTGTTCTTTACCTTCCTTATACAGCTCTCCATGGCTTGTAGTAGCCCCTCCGATTTCATTCCATAACTCCTCAACCCACCTAAATACTCCTTCCCCTCCATTTTGTTCCAGAAAATTTCCCTCATCCTGGGAAAAACTGCTTGTCTGAAGTCCAGGACCTTTGTGATGGTTTGACTAGCTTCATATCCCTCTCTAACCCTAAAGCCCACTGTGTTATGGTTGCTTGCTCCTAGGATGACCCCCACCCCCACTCCCTCCACACTATACTCATTTGTTAGGACAATGTTAAGTATGTTACTCCCCTGGTGGGCTCCATTACCAGCTGCTGCAGGAAGGCTCCTTGAAGGAACTCAAGGATCTCCCTGCTGCTGGATGACCTCGCTGCTGGGACACCCAAGTCTATCTGGGAGGTTAAGGTCACCCAAAAGCAGAATCTCTCCCTTTAATGCCATCTGTTGAACCACTCACAGCATCTGCATGTCCATCTCCTTGTTCTGCCCCGGAGGTCTGTACACCACCCCCAGCCTTATTGATGCCCCAAACCTTTTCCCTAGTGTGTCCTACAAGATTTGTGCTTCACCTTGCTCCTCCTACCCTTCTGTAGCCTTAATACCCTCCCTGATGTAGAGTGCACCCCCATTCCTTCCAATGCTATCCTTCCTAAATAACCTATACCCTGGGACCCCTACTTCCCAGGCCTGGTGCTTGGACCACCAGGTCTCTGTTATAACTACCATATCTAGGTCCTCCCCTTCAATGATTGCTTCTAGGTCTATCATCTTGTTCCCCAGGCTTCTTGTGTTTGTTGAAAGTCTTTTCCACCATATACCCCCTCCCCACTATCCCTCACAGCCATGTCTGGTCTGTGCCCTTTTCCCTTTTGCAGGGGAGTGCTGGCTAGTCCATTCTTTCCTCCTGCTGAGCCCTCGCTCATCCTAGCCTTGTACTCCTCTTATCAGTTTAATCCCCCAAGACCTTATCAATATATCTGCATAGACCTCCTTCAGTACTCTTGCTCCCCTCTCACTCAGATGCATTCTATCCTTCCAGTACAAGTCCTCATCCATCTGTGCATTCTTCCACTCTCCTATACATGCAAACCCATCCTCTTTGTACCATACTCAGAGTCAGTCATTGAAATCCCTGATTCTTATCTGTCTAACATTGCTGACACAGGAGACTGGCAAGACCTCCCAAAAAGCCAAGGATTTTGCCTCTTCCAGGCATCCCCGTACCACTTCCTTGAACCTCCTCTGGACCTCCTCCACTGCTTGCCAGATCATTTGTTCCCAAATTAATGATAATGTGTGTTTCCCCACCAAACGAGCTTGCTCCCTGATTTTATGCATCACCCTCCCTGACTCCATCCCTGGTTCACAAAAGACCGATACCTGTCTATATGTAGCACTCCTCCTTATCCAATGTGTCCCCTTAATGATGGAGTCCCTGAATACCATGGCATTCTTCACCTCCACTACTAATGGATCTAGTCTTGTTCCTGGCAGGCCCCTCTCTGGACCCCTTTCTTCCTAACTGCATCCCCCTGCCATGAATTGCCTACTTGATCCTCCTGGTTTCCTCCTGGGTCCCCATCTCTTCTCCACCTGGTGAAAGATTCCATCCCATTCTCTACCAATCCACCCTCCTGTCCCCTAACTCTACCTTCCTCTCCTTCCTTATTTACCTGAGTCCCTTGAATGCCTCTTGCCTTCTTCTCTGCTACTTTCTCTCCCTTTTCCTCTCCTTGTTCCCCTTCTTTGCCTCCCTGCTCCCCATGCATCTTCTGGTCCCCTTTCTTGCTTTACCCCTCCACTCCCCTCTCTGTGTTTTTATCCTTTCTCACCAGCCCTACCCCTTCCTCCTCCTTCTTCTCCATTTCACCTTCCTACCCATGTTTCTATTCCCCTCTTCCATTCTACCCAACCCTGTTTCCTGGCCCATACCTGTTGTTCCCCCAATCCTTTCAGAACACCCTTCTACATTATATCTGCCAAAAGCATGTACCTATTGGACACTATGATACCCCTCCCAGAATGTGTTCTGTCACCCCCTGCTGGTGAGGTATGTGCCCTTCCTTGAACCCTTGGAGTCCCCTTCCTTTATTCTTAACTTCCTGCCAACCATTACTTCCCCCACTGCCTGGTCTGGGTACCCTTCCTCCATGATCCCTCCTGTCCTGCCCTGCTACTTCATGTCCCCAGCTGGCTTCTCCCCTCCATCTTTCCATCTCAGCAGCCCCTTGCACCCCCCTGCTGCCATTATAGTTATACAGTAATTCCCCCTCCCCCTTGTCCTTCCACCTCCTTACCATCCCCCCTTAGATTGCTTACATCCACTTCTAATTGCCTCAGTCTGATACATACATAGTAGAGTTCATGGATCTAGCAGGGGACATAAGTGATGCACAACATGGTTTTAAGAAGAGCCGTTCATACCAATCTAATCTCTTAGAATTTGATGGAAATGTAAGTAGGGCACTGGACAGGGGTAATTCAGTTGATGTCATATTTTTGGACTTCTCAAAGGCCTTTGATAAAGTACCAAATGAGGAACTACTTGATGCACTAATAAATCATAATATCCCTGGTAACATTACTTGCTGGGTTGACTCATGGCTAAGTAGCAAAAAACAAAGGGTTTGTTTAAAAGACACTCACTGACAGGAGGAGGGGAGGTTTGGGAGTCCAAATTTTCAGATGACACCAGGATTGGCACTATTATTAATAATATCAGTGATACACACATGCTGCAGACTGCTGTAACTAAAATGGAGGAATGGCATGGGAGTCGAAACTGTCCTTTAACACCAACAAATGTGCAGTGATGCATCTTGGGAAGAATAATATCTAAGGGGATTAAATTTTGAATGGCCAGACATTAAGTAAGGTCACGGATGAATGAGAAATGGGTGTTAAGATGTCAAATGACCTTAAGTTTAAACAACACTGCAACCAGGTGATTAGGACTGCCAGTGGTATACTAAATAGTATCAAAAAACACATAAAATGTAGGAGGACGGAGGTAATTGTTCCTTTGTATGGTTCATTAGTTAGGCTGCATTTAGAGTACTATGTCCAATTTTGGTCACCTGGGTATAAATCAGAGATCAGAACATTGGAGAGGGTCCAGAGAAGGGCAACAAGGATGATCACTGATATAAAAGACATGGATTATGATGAGAGATTATCAGAGCTAGGAATGTATACACTGGAATACTATAGATTGCAGGGAGACATGTGTATGGTCTATAAGGCATTGACAGACATTGAATTATTGGCAAAACTTGGGTTAGTACTCAAAGAGCAAAGTTACAATACTAGAGTACACCCATTACAGTTAATGGGGGAACATTACCAATCAATAAGGAGAAAATATTGGTTTAGTGTGCGAGTGGTGCCTGTTTGGAATAGCCTGCCAGTGGAGGTTGTGGCAAGTAACAGCATGCTAAAATTTCAGGAAGAGCTTGATAAGTATTTTATAGCAGGAAATATACATGGTTATAGCTAAATGGACATGGTGAGCATTATGGATTAACATCTTCTCTGCTCTGATTTTACCTTTGTTACCTATGATATTGGACAACACTGCATCCTCCACAGTGTTGCCATAAACACCGCTGCCAAACATCCACTGCACCCCACTGTTCTGCCTACTTTCCTGCCTTCCCTCAGAACCTCCCTCCCCATCGATACAGATCAATGTCCCTGTCCTCTCCACCATCCTGAGTAATTCATTATGGCCCTAGTTTCAGAGTCTCTCCCACACTTTTACTGATTAGCAGAATTTATATTCTTTTATATAGTCTTAAGTATAGTGACAGAGTACTCCCGTAATTTTACTGTAAAATTTTAAATACTAGGATACATTTATAGAGGTAGTACTGTACAGTACAAGCCACATTAAACTGTTCCACCAATGAGTTGGTTTAGCATTGTTATTAACAGTTGGAAATACATTGGAAACTCACATTGCATTATTTTTCAAGGCTTTACCAGCTCAAGATCAATGTTTGTAAAATGTGTTTGCAACTCACTTGGAATGCATCTACAGTCCAGTCACAGTGCAATGCAAAACTTAGTTTTTTACTTTTAAGAAACAGTTTATGCAGGGCTTTGTGCTGAATTCTGCAACACTCATGCAACTCAGTCAGAAATGCTACAGCAACTAAATGAACAGTTTACTGTGAATTGTACTGTAGTTCTAAATACTAGAATAAAATTATGGAGTTAAATACTACAAGACACTGATTAGCACTTACTGTATCCCTCAGCCTCCCACTATGCAGCCCTCCAGCAACTACTGGCACTGCGTGTATATTCCCTACAGTTCACCTAATACATTCCACCCTGTACTCCTTATGCTGTAGGCTAAATTCCAGGGATTCCACTTAACACATATCACTCTATAATAGTTACTAACCTAGATGCGATTACTTTCCAGTGGCCCGACATTAGCAGTACATCACAATCAGCAATTTTCCTCTAAATACCCCAAACACAATGCAAGTTCCTCTGAATGCCCAACCAGAATAAAGTACCTACAATTACAGAACTCTAGATGCATTTCCTCATTAAATGTCCCAACTAACCATTACAGAGAAAATGGGCAATGGTTCCGATATATGATAATAGAAATGAATAAACTCAGAACAATAATGAAACAGATGAAAATGAAATAGGGCCTACCAGACACCAAACTTATAGCAAACTATTCTACTCTAAAACTAGTGTGCAAATACTAATTGAAGCCCATATCCTTCCTACAGAGGTGCAACAAATCTCAGGCCATAAAACCATCCAGTCAATTAGCAATCATTCGTGCTGACAGAGCCATGGCAGAAAGAAATCTGTGACCTCCTCACCAGATCATCAGAAATTCAGCAGCCTACCACATCAGCAGAAACTGCAGCACACCAAGCAGAAAATCCTTCAATCTTTTCCATTACTGAAAGTGTTACCAGCTCTTCAATGCAAATGATCTTCGATGCCCACTGCGTGTTCAACAAGGTAGTCACAGTAGATATTTATCACCGACCCCCAGCAAAGAATCAGCACTGTGTTCGACTTTTATTCTCATCAGAATCTGATGACGAATGTTAGTACTCAAAAACATTAAACCTTCGCCCTATACACAGACAAGCTCTTCTCATGCACAAATTGTTTCCATTAATATTGATTTTAAAAAAGCATCCACAATTAACTTCTCTGCACAATACACACAGTCCCTAGCTCCATCACTTACATACTGTCTCATTCTCTCTCTTACCTCCATAGAAACAACAAAGCCATCTGACATCACCAGGTAATTACCATATCTTTGAGGCAACCACACTCAAGACAGTTGATGAAAACAAAACCTCCAATAGAAACCATAAAGCACATCACAAAAAACGGACTTAATTTAATGTTTTTTTAGCACAGAAGTGCAAGTTTCTCTGAAAGTTCATTCCATTTAAGCAAGATTTTTTTCAAAGATCAGTTTCTTAGTTTACTCTTGATGCTGTGTGCTGTTCTCACACAAAACAGTCATGTTAGAGCATAAAGCAACTCTGGTCACTTTAAAGAATCTGTTTAAGCAAATGTGTTTAACTATCTGATTGTGCCACAGCTATTTTCAACTACTTACATTTCACAAATGTTAAAAGCAATTCCACAATTGGGCTAAATAAACTTATTGACCAAAACCCTGTGTAACAGACCCATTTTTCTCAATGAGGAGAAAAATGCAAACCAACAATTACATAAAACAATGTATGGAAGGGAGTGCATAAAAAGGTTTAATGCCTACGCTCAGTGTGGGATGCTTTAATAAACCCCTAGGGCTTCACCCTTGGGGTTTATGTAGCAACCCACACCTCAGGTGGGCATTAAATTCTCATTATGCACTCCACCCATTCATTATCCTATATTTAATAACTAGATTGAGCCCTACCAGTGTCACATAAATTATTCCTCAAATAGGAAAGCTATAGTTTAAAGTTTATTCTTTAATATACAGAAGTACTGTAGCTTAAAATAGCTATACAGACAGAGCTCTAAGTTCATATGAGAAAAATAGCTAAACATATTCAGTGCGTGGTTTGAAAATAACATATATTATGATGAGATATCCAGCTTAAACAAAATAGGATACTCTGAGAGGAACATGGTTTACATATGACTGTCTGCTTAAAGAAGGAAACTGTTCTACTAAATAATGGCTATTATAAACAGTCCACATATAACCATATTAATGAATTTCCAGTTTTTATTTCTCTAAATCTTCAAAGAATAGATCAGTCCATCAGGGAATGAAACCTACTTGTGGGGGTGTAGTGGTGTGGAAGAGAACAAAAACACGTATCTGCAGGCCCTGGCATTCTTCACATCACACCTCCAACAAATAAAGATCCAATTATTATGAGAAGTGCAGGTCTGTTCACATTGCCAGAAATGTCCATGATATCTGAATGAAATTGCAAAGTGTGCTGTCTTCAAGTCGGGTCTATGGGCTCACATCTGGCTATGAGTACACTGTATCTTGCTTGAAAGTTACAGCTCCTTACTTGTTGGCTTCTCTAGATGGGAAACTGTATTACTACAGTGACTGGTTTTACAAAACTTATGTTTCAGATTCAAGGTGACTGTAGCAGGAGATACTTGTTTATATTTAATCATTACAGCTAGATGAATGATTTTAATAAAAGACAATCAATTGTCTTTAGGATACGATGGGGGGACCATTACACTATCAGGGATATTTGTTTGAATATTACCAGACCATGATGGGAGATCAGGGGAGGGGGAGGGGGAGGGACCACTGGGCTGCCAGTGAAATAATTTTACTATAAGGGGACAGCAGTCAGGCAATGGGGGAGGGGCATGGGACCAATGGACTGCCAGAGAAAGAATTTTGCTATAACTGGAGGTCGATCAGGCAATGGGGGAGGGGGAGGGACCACTGGACTGCCAGGGAAATACTTTAACTATAATCCACATGAAAGGACTATTAGGGAGCTCAACAAGGTGGTGATGGTGGGGAGAGGGGCTGAGTCATGGCATCCTCCACATTGGTAGAGATGGGAAGGCTAGTTGTTCAGGTGGCACCCTCAGCACCCAAGGCAGTAGGAGTTCCACACAAACTTAAAGAAAGAATTCAGGATCACCACAGGGCAATAAACCATCTAGAGTTGGCACATCCCATGGGAAAACATCTTGCAGAGGTGACAGATACTGGGACTCATGTGTTTAGGTATATGGGGTTTGATCATGTTCCTGTCCCCAGGTGGGGGGGCAGGGTACTAATGCTAGACCAACGTGAGTCAATGTGCATTTTTAAGTTGAGAACACTGAAGCCAAATGGCCTCAATGAGTACATGGAATGGAAGCCTTTCATTCATTAAATTGTAACATCAATATAAAAAAATGATGGTTTGTGAAAAATGATTGATGTTGATATAATACTACAATTTACATTTCTATAAAAAACTTTGAAATGATTGATTAGATGGAAATTTTTGAAAATTATTTTTTTTACTACAGCGCTATAGTAAATCTGTGATTACTGAAATAAAACGTTTTAACTGTGAGGTTAATATGGCTAAGTCAGACTGACTTCCAGTGCAGCACTGTCTTTGGAAGTGGAAGGTTATTTAGAGCTCATAACTGAGCTCAATTCCTGATCCAATCACACTAAGGAGAGCTGCATTGGATAACAGGCTCCTGTCACCTAGTAACATCTCTAATTGATCTATTTGACAATTGAGTTGTTTTTGGATAATTAAGGTACTAACACTTGAATTAAAGTATTTCACCTGACCTATGTATTATACATCATCACTGAGGTTTTGGGTTGAGGTCACACCTTCTAAGGAAGGGGTTGTAACTCCAAAGCACAAAGGTAGAGATTTTGTGTGGGAATTTTAAATCTTCTAATAAACATTGCTTGCTTTAAGCCTTTATATGCAAACTGTGAAGTTGTTTTGAATGTAAATGTGTTCTGAAAAAACTTTGTTCAGTAAAAAAAACTCTTGTTTTGAATCTCAGTTTGGAGTGCTGATTATTTTTCAGAAGGAGTTCCATGCAGACTGCAGCTATCCTCAGACAGAAGCCACTTTTGAATGACAGTGTTTTGGTGGGCTTTTTTGCTATCAGTGGTAGTCTCCCTATTGGCTGAGATGGCTGCAGGGAATCAGATTCAAAGTCTGTGGGCTGTGTTAGGGGATGCGGGTTGGAGGGCTAATCCATTTGCTGGACCTTTGCTTCTGATCACGCTTGACCTTTACCATTTCTAGTTTTTTCCATTCGAACTGTAAAGTGCAAATGGTAATTTTCTAATTGAATGATCCTTATATTAGTGACGGACAATATGATTCTCACCACAAAAACACATATTTGAACAGTAAATTTCAAAAATCTATGGCAAACATGGAACTAAAGAGGTGACTGAGCCCTAAATACACATCTTGTTCATTCATTACTAAACAGTATTTCTGTACAGAACCATTTTTAAAATGGAAAAAAGATGGCTGACATCACAGACAGTATTTCTCTGAGCAGGAACAGTAAATCCTTAGCCAGTTACAGTTCAAATGGTTTTCATTTACCTGCTTGTCTAGGGGCTATCACAAAAATCATTATAATTAACTTTTGCACCAAGCCATCCAAAGGCACATCCTAGGTACAGATCCCATCATCGCTGAACATTTCAGAAAAATAATTCTTTCTGTCAGGGCTGTAGATAAGGACAAAAAAATCCCATGTTAACCAATGGGAAAGAGTTTTTTTTCCAATTTTTTACCATGTTGTATCTCAAAAACCATACAAGATGCTGTCACAAAACTTTTCATGTCTTGAGACTCTGGAAGAATTACTGAGCATGCCAAATTTTGGGCCATTTTGTAGCAGGATGCTAAAGTTATTAAAGTGCAAAATTTTGGATTTAATAGAGAAGTGCTGGCAAAACCCTAACTATAGGGGTGCAACCTGTTTATTAGGGTTACGTAAGCACTTCTATGTTAAACCCAAGTTATTGCACCTTAATAACTTTGTCCCCCTTCAACTGATTTACATGAAGTTTGTCCATCACAGTCTCTGAGGCAGGAGCTCTCAATCCTGTAATTTTCATGTAGATTGGTGCTGGGGATGCAAAGTTACATTGGTGCAAACAATGCAAAAGTCTCAGTTTTTGAGCATTTTAAGACTTTTTGCCATTTGATAACTAAAAAAACTGGAGGCTTAGAAACCTGTAACTTTCTGGTTTGATAGCAGTTGGTACAAGGTACATGCTTTTGTGGTTTTGGGGTATTGTAGTTAAGTAATTTTTAAACTATTTAATAAAAATATTCAATTTCTGAGCTTGCACAGTTCAAAAGATGAATGTTCTATTCATAACTGAATTTTTGCAAAAGCAGAAGCCCGCACTGTATGACACCACTGTCTTTAATAATCAACAGCTGTGTTCTATAGTACTTGCACTATACGACACAGCCAGCCGTTTATAAGACAGCTCAGTCTATATAATGTAGACTGGTGCGTCACACCGTAGGTTAGGATGGGCTACTGTCATTGTAGCCCAGCCAGCCTGACTGTGGCTTAATTAAACTGTTACTGTTACAGTATCTGCACACCGGGGGGCCCAGTCCCCAGTGGCAGTTTATTTATTTATGTATGTATTTATTAATTAATTAATTTATTTAATTTGTGTTATTTGTTATTGTTATCCAACACCAGGATGCCCACCCCTGGTGTCTGATGTCCCCCCCCATGCAGCCCTTTGTTTCATTTCCACTGTTGACATCAGGGGGGTGAAATCCCCTTGTCAGCTTTTATATCCCCCTCATTCCTTTTGGCATGTACCTGAAATGAAAAAAGTCAGCAATATCTTTTTTGTTGTTTCTTAATGTGAAAAAAAAAAACAGTACCTCATAGTGCCTGCCGTCTCCCTACCGGAACCCTCCCTTCCCACTCAGCACACACACCATCCCACACTCCTCACACCCCTACACCTTTACCCTATACTCACCTCTGGAGGTTGATGTCATCTTCTGTGGACAGAGACACATAAGACACAGCTGTCTTTAATAAACAACAGCTGTGTTGTTTAGTGCAACTACTATACAACACATCTGTCTTTAATAAATGACAGCTGTGTCATATAGTACTTGCATTATATGACACAGCTGTCATTTATTAAAGACAGCTGTGTCATATAGTGCAGGCTGGGGCTGTCATGACTAGTAGGTCAGGGATGGGGCTACTGTCATTGTAGCCCTACCAGCCTGACTGGGGTTTACTCAGACTGTTAGCTGTACACTGGGGGTCCCAGTCCCCGGTGGCTATGTATGTATGTATTTATTTATTAAATTAATTAATTTATTTATTTTTTATTTTAAAATTTTCTCTTATTCTCATCCAACACCAGGATGCCCACCCCCAGTGTTGGACACTGCCCCCCCATGCAGCCCCATGTTTTATTGCCACTGCCAACATCAGGGGGTCCAATCTCCATGTCAGCATTTACACCCCTATGTAGCAGTGTGGGACACTGGGGAGCCCACTCCCAGTGTCATGAAATAGTGTTACGTACAGTAATAGTTTCCTGAAAAGAAAAATAAAGTCCCACAATATCTTTTGTTTAACCTGAAAAAAAGAAAATGGTCCCTCATTGTCACCACCATCTCCCTACCCCCAAATCCATCCTCCCACTGAGCACCCACCATCCCACCCACCTTACCCTATACTTACCTAAGGAGGTCAGTCAATGTCATATTCTGTGGACTGGGACATGGCTGCACTCTTGAAAGCTGAACCACAAACTGAGGAATCAAGGTAAGTGCCATATAATGTATTTCAATGGCATTTTAAACTTATGTTGATATCTTTTATAGCTGTTTTTTGGTATTGTTTCAGAAACTTTTCAACATGTTTTTTTTTGGGACCCACCTCATAAACATTGTCAGTGTTGTTTTGTTACTCGAGCATGGAAGATGATTCCGAGGTTGCTGCATGAAATCATCTTTCAGGACTGATTAATGAAATGACAGTGCCAGTGTTCATGAGGTGGGGTCTTAAAAAGCCCATGTTGAAAATTTGCTGAAACAATTCTTAAAAATGGGTACGTTACAAGCATGCATTGCACAGTTTCTATGCAGTCTCATAACTTTGGTAATTTACAATATTTTGACTCCAAAGTTTCAACATACCCATTTTTTCACATCCCCTCATGAGCAGTTCAGCTGTCATATTTCACATCTTGACCAAAACATGTTTTCCCACCTGTGGTACAGATAGACATTTCAGCACAGATTTGACATTTTTTACTTACTGGGTTTAATAGGTGGGGTCATAAGAAGACTATGTTAAAAATTTACAGTCAAAATATTGAAAAACAAAGAATTTATGAAGTAACATTGTTTACAGTAACGTCCATTGCACCCCTGGGGAACATGTTGCCTTACCGTACCAGTGAGCTGAGTTCAAGTGTGAACTCACCGAGTTAGTTTACTGGGACGAGGCTGATGGGGAAGGTGCTGCAGCATGCAGCACCAGTCATGGCCTGAGAAGGGACGGAGCTGTGTTTTGGCAAAGATGCCACACCCACAAGGTATCGACATGTGTGCTGAGGTCTGCTGACCCCATGCACTGCATTAGGACTGTCTCCAGCATTGTATTTATCTAATTTTGCACAGGTCCCTTTGGGACCTGTGCAAATGAGGATGCAATTCAGTGACTGACTCATCATCATCATATTTGTTTATTGTTCAGCACAAGGTTATTGCAACCTCAATACTAAAATTATTACAAAATTATTAAAAATACCTTTTTACACATCAAGAAAGCACATACAATGTAAATTACAAAAATAGAAAAATAATTCATAAAACATTTGTCTCTATCCTTAGTGCCATCCAAAAGTTCCTATATTATTGCACATCCCGTTCCTTGACATATAGTGCTTTACTCCTTTACAGTTAGTAAACACCATACCTAGCTGCATTCTTTATCTTTTAAATTCCATTTTTTTCTCTTTCTCTTTACAATTCCATCCAGAGCAACCTTTTTTATTATGTTATTTCATATAGTTCTGTTTGACTTTATCAATACTTAATACATAATTTCCTATGCTTTTAGTTGTAAATTCATCCTGCATCTGGAAAATAATTTCTGTCAATGTTTGTCTGTCCAATCATATATCTTCCAATCTAGAGTATCAAAAGACAGTTTTTAGAAACTACATTTGTTGTGAATTATACCTACTGCATGTCCAAAGGACGTGCAGAAAGTCTTCTTCAGCCCCATGGCCAGGGACTGACTCCAATATCATATTGTATATCATTTTTTTTTAATGTCTGTGTCACAACATACTATATAAAACAGTGGATGGTCACCCATCCACAACTAAGGCTGTGTTTCCCTCTCAGGAGTTGATGGCATCAGTGATATCTCTCGAGCTTCGCTCTCGAGGTCTCTATGAGGTCTTCAACTCCCTCAAGGGAAACACAGCCTTGTTGTGGATGGTCACCCATCCACTATTTTAGATATTTGCATTAACATAGTTTTGTTTTTTTTTGTAACCAATTTCCCTTCTTTTTGTGATAATGGAACTGTATTGTCATTTGTGCAGGTCCCTTCTAACCTGCGCAAAATGAGATAAATATGATATTGGAGTCAGGTACTGACTTCAATATCATATTTATCTCATTTTTGGCATGTTTGAAGGGACTTGAGCAAATGAGGATGCAGTTCCATTATCACAAAAATAAGGGAAATTGGTTGCAAAAAACTATGTTAATGTAGACATCTAGAATAGTGGATGGGCAGCCATCCACAACAAGGCTGTGTTTCCCTTGAGGGAGTTGAAGACCTCATAGAGACCTTGAGAGCAAAGCTTGAGAGGTCTCACTGATGTCATCAACTTCCAAGAGGAAAACACAACCTTAATTGTAGATGGGCGACATCCACTGTTTTATATAATATATGGTTGCACAAACATTAAAAACATACAAACATTTAATTTTGACAAGGTATCATACCTAGTGTTTGTAGTCCCCCTTGGTCCTAGCCACTCAGTGTGGTTCCGCTCCCCTCCTTCACTTACTAGCTGCTATTCTACACTTCTCTTGACACTAAACATATTTGCTGCAGCAGTTATGAAAAACGGACAAAAATTTGCCATCTACTGATGCTCCCACTCGCAGTGTCTGCTGCCTCTTCTCGCTCCCACTCACAGCAGTTCCTCCCCATTGCCACTTACTCTCGCTCTCTCTGCAGTGGCTTCTTCCCACTCCTGCACTCTTTCTCTTTATCTGGCATGGTTTATTTTAAAATGTTATAAAAAATAACATTTTTGACCTGAAGCTGTGGGAGGCTCTTCCTGTCAAGAACAGGAAGACTGCATTGCAGCCAAGAGTAGGAGAATTGGGCCCCCATGTTATGCTAATTTTTTTTCCTTTGGACCTCATTGAGAGGGCCAATCAGATGGCAGGAGAAGGCTCAAAAGCTTTTGTACTATCAATGTGATGTCAGAATGATAGTACAACAACTTTTTTGACCTTTGAACTGTCCTACAACAAGATTTAGGAAGCAGCTGAGTAAGCCTTAATCATATATTATATTAGGATTGTAAAATGCAAAGTGCACAAAGATGGAACATGAAGAAAACATTAGAGATTTGGGTCTCTGGAGTATTGGTGAATCTGTGGTGGGGTCTTACTTGGGGTTATGTACCCTAATGCCCACTCCTACCCTGGATCAGACAAGGTCAAATGGGCCAAAGGGCCTTGAGTGAAGAAAGCTCCAACAGATTATGTTGGCCATACTTTATCAATATGATACACTACATTGGAGCTGTATCTTGTGCTTTGGACAAGAAGCTATGGGTTGGGGTGGTGAGCATTAGGCTTGACAACCCTAAGTAAGACCCAACCACTGATTTACCAATACTCCAGAGATCCAAATTCCTAATGATTTTTTTGTTTCCTGTCTTTGTGAAATTTGTGTTTTATAACCCTAATACCTGCATTAATGTAGTTTTTTGCAATGAATATAGGGTTGCATAATCACTTCTATGTTAAACCCAAATGTTTGCACCTTAATAACTTTGCTCTCTGTCAACTGGTTTACACAAAATTTGTAAAGCACAGCCTCTGTGCCATGATCTCTTGATTGTGTAAATTTCATGTAGATTGGTTTAGTGTGGGCAAAAATTCAAAGGTGCAAACAAACTGTAAAAACCTCCATTTTTGAAAATTGTATAACTTTTTTTGCCAACCCATAATTACACAAATATGAGGCTTTGAAACCTGAAGCTTTCAGGTTTGATAGAGGTTAGTCCAAGGTATGTGCCTCTGTGTTTTGTAGGTCCAGTTGTTCAGTAGTTTTTAAATGATTTAATAAAAAATGTTCCAATTCTGTGCATGTGCAGTTCAAACAAAATCAATGTTCTATTCATAACTGATTTTTATGAAAGCAGCAGTTTGCACTGTACAACACAGCTGTCTTTAATAAATGACAGCTGTGTCATATAGTGCAACCCTGCTGCTGTTGCAACTCATAGATCAGGAATGGAGCTACTGCCATTGTAGCCCCACCATCCTGGCTGTGCTGTGCCTCCATCTTTATCTCTTCAACTGTATCTAAACACTGCAGGCCCCAATCCCCAGTGGCAGTGTATTTACGTTATTAATTTTTCAACACCGGGATGCCCACCCCCAGTGTCGGATGACCCTGACCACCATAGCCTGTTGTGTCATCTAATTCACCTCTTCCCCACAGCAGAGTGGGACACTTAGGAGCCCACCTCCAGTGTCCAGAAATGGATTAGTTTTATATGTATACCTGCAAAAAAGAAAACCATCACCTGACGTCATTTTTTTTAAACCTGAAAAAAGAAAACAGTCCCTTGTTATCACCGCCGTTCCCCGCCTCCATCCTGACCCTCCCACTGAGTGCCCACCACCGGACACACCACTTACCCTATACTTATATCTGGAGGTCATATGCTGTCATCTTCTATGGACTGGGACACATCTGCACTCTTCAAAGCTGAACCACGAACTGAGGACTAAAACTTACTTACGTATAATGTATTTGGCAGTTAACAGCTGCTAGCCCTATATCACACAGCTGTCCATTAACAAATGACAGCTATGTTGTACAGTGCAACCCCTGCTGTGTTGTGTTGTAACTTCTTTTTCAGGGACAAGGCTACTGTCATTGTAGCCCTGCCATCCTGACTGTGCCTAGAACTGTATTTGCACACCGGTTCCCATATCCCCAGTAGCAGTGTATTTACTCATTTATTTTTTTTTATTTCTTATTCTTTCTTATTCTTTAATATTTCCCTTTTTTATATGATCTGACACCGGGATGCCCATTACCAGTGTTGAATGCCTCCCAGTCCACCGTTTTAATAAAAGTGGAGACCTCAGGGGGCCAAATCCCCTAGTCGGCATGTACAACTCTCCCCCGAAGCAGTGTGAACACTGGTGAGTCCACCCCCAGTGTCCTGAAATAGTTTTATGTATTTAATCCTGCTCTGAAAAGAAAAAAGTCACACTATGTCTTTGTGTCTTTTACCTGAAAAAAAGAAAATTGTTCCTTGTCATTACCATTGCCCCACCCCTTATCCTTCCCCTCACACGAAGTGCCCACCACCCCACACACACCCTTGCCCTATACTTACCTCCAGAGGTCATATGCTGTCATCTTCTATGGATCAGGACACATCTGCACTCTTCAAAGCCAAACCACCAACTGAGGAATAAAGCTTACTGATGTATAATGTATTTGGTGGGTAACAGCTGGTTGCCCTATATCACACAGCTGTTCATTAACAAACGACAGCTGTATCGTATAGTGTAACCCCTGTTGTGTCATGTTCTGACTTTTTTCTCAGGGACGGAGCTACTGTCATTATAGCTCTGCCATCTGGACTGTGCCTTGAACTGTATCTGCACACCAGGGGCCCCAGTCCCCGGTGGCAGTGTATTTACTCATTTACATCTTTTTTTATTTCTTATTCTTTAGTATTCTTTTATCTCTCCCTTTTTTATATGATCTGACAATGGGATGCCAGCTGCTGGTGTTGGATGCCCTCCTGCCCATTTTTTAGTAAAAGTACTGAAATCAAGGGGCCCAATCCCCTAGTTGGCATGTACAACCCCGCCCCAGCAGAGTGGACACTGGGGAGCCCAACTCCAGTGTCCTGAAATAGTTTCATGTATTTAATACTTCTCTGAAAAAGTCTTCTGGTGATGTCACAGATCCAGCGGCAGCTCATTAGACACAGCTCTAACCCCCAGGAGCTTCTAATTTAAAATTTTACTGGCAAGACCGATAAAAAAACATTCAAAATAGTAAGCAATCACTGGAATAAGGACCAGCAAGAGAGATCATAGAAAAAAAATGCCTCAAGGAGTTTGGATTCCTTAGGATTGCAACTGCAGGCCAGAGAAAGCAGTCACAGCCCTTACCCTGTGAGCATTGCAGATACAGAGGACGAGCACGATCAGTTGTCCCACTCCAGATTCAAAAAGTTATTTCAGGAACTGAAAGAGATGAGTGAGGAGAACTGGGCTGAATTTAGGCAATTAAATGGAAATATCATGGGGCTAGAAAAATGGGTTAGCGAGGTGGAGGAGAGAACGAGTGCTACTGAAGACGAGACAACCAAATTGGGCCTAATTCTTCAACTCTTTCTACAACGTACTGATGTACTGTAGGAGAAATGTACAGACTTAGAGGGGTGCTCCAGGAGGGAAAATATAATAATACATGATCTGTAGGAAGGAGCTGAAACTGGTTGCATGACAGAGTTCATCTCAAACCTTCTAACTGATGTCCTCCAGCTACCAAATGACTTCCAGCTTGGCATCGAAAGAGCACATTGGGCACTTCAACCTAATCCTCCCCCCTCCCAGAAGCCAAATCTCACTCTATTTAGGGTGAAAGAGGAGATCTTAATGAAAGCCTGGAAGCAGAAGGAAGTGAAGAACCTTTCCAGTCAACTCTTCTTTGACCACGATTATCCTCCTGAGGTGCAGAAGCAACAATTGCAGTACGTGGAAATGCTTAAAATCCCTCAAGCCAAATCTATTCTTTTTCACACTCCCTTTCCTGGCCACCTACGAGATTTTAGAGCCAAAGGAGTCAAGATTTATGATTAGCCTGAGGAGGCAAAGAAGGCCTTTATTTATTTTTATTTTATTTATTTATTTATTTATTTAGGGATTCAGATCATACCTTTGAGCTCAGAACTCTTTTACAAAGGTTCCATGTCAGACAGTGACAATGACAACAATAACAGTTTATATACAATACTCGAATAGTAGGTAGCTAGTATACAGTAAGGTTACAGAGTCATTCATAGTACTAATGGTAATAGTGCAGCATCAAGAGCATTCAACTAGGGTAAAGGACAGTGTCTGTATGTAGTGAAGGAGATAGAGGTGTAACACCTTGTGTGAGAGTCCAAGGAGGAGTCAAGGTGAAAGGGAAGGCAGATTGAGGGGAGAGAGTGGGTGACCAAAGAAGTGGCTTTGTCTAGGAGGTTGGGAGGTAGTGGTAGTAGGTTGGTTATAAGGTTAATCCACTGGGAGAAAAGGCACAGGGGTAGAGGAAGACAGAGGGATAGGGCAAGGGGAAGAGTGGGGGTAAAAGGAAGGGGAAGGAGTGTGGGTGAGTGGGCATTATGGGTGTTAGAGTCCTAGTGGCAGTCACAAACTGTCCTAGTAAGAAGGTGTTGACTTAAGCCATTTTTGAATTGTGAGATGCATTGGGAGTTTAGAATGTGCACTCAGATTTCATTGAGCCATTGGGGGGCCCTATAGCTGAAAGCACACTGTCTCTGCACAGTTTGATGGAAAGGTGTTGATAGGGCCCCCCTCATTCTGCCTCTGGTGGTATAGCTGGTAGCACTTGGTGTTAGGATGCTAGAAATGCATGGTGGGGGTTTACCCATTACCACCTTTTTTCCAAGGAGACATGTTTGGAATATAATTATGTCTTTAGTGACAGCCAATTGGTCTGCTCGTATAAGGAGCAGGTGTGGGTATTTCGATCTGCAGCCATTGTGAGCCTACATGCCTTGTTGAGGGCAATGTGAATCCATTTTAGTGCAGTGTCTGTTGCTACACCGTAAACCACTAGTCCATAGTCAATGATAGAAAGGATGGAGCTGGAGACTGCGAGACAGAGGTCTCTGGAGTGAGATACTTTTTATGCCTATAGAGTACACCCAGCTTGGTGTCCACTGCCTTTACCACTGTGTCAATGTGCTAGGTGAAGCTGAGGGAGTCATCAATGGTGACCCCCAGGTACTTGAAGGAGTCAACTTGTTCTAGCAGCTCACTGACTTTATTGGAGATGGTGAGGGGAGGGAGCTTCTTTTTGTGCTGTGGGCTGGCTGTGAGCATCACCTTGGTCATTTTGTAGTTTAATAGAAGTTTATGGCTACAGAACCAGTCTTCCAGCTTGTAGAAGGATGCCTGCAGCTCAGATTGGAGGCAACTATTGATGAACTGCTGGTGAGAAGTACAGCATTGCCTGTGTAAAGTATCAGTTTAGTGTCACAGGCTTCAGGAAGATTATTTAGGAAGAGGCTGAATAGTAAGGGTCCCAGTATTGACCTCTGTGGGACCCCTAAAGATACCTCATTTGAGCTAGATACTGTGTGCCCAATTTTTACACCTTGGCTTCTGTGTGTTAGGTAGTCCTTGAACCAGCAGACAGCAGTGGTTACAACCCCCAGGTTCTGTAGTTGAGTCAGGAGGAGAGAGTGATTGGCAGTGTTGAAAGCTTTGGTGAGTTCTATGAAGACTGACCCCACCAGTTTTCCTTCATCTAGTGCCTTGTGCAAGTAGTCAGTGTAGTCCAGCAAGGCATTGGAGGTACTATGATTCTGCCTGAAGCCATGTTGGTTGGGACATAATAGGTTGTATTTGTTGAGGTAATCTGTGAGTTGGGTGGCCACAATCTTTTCCAGGGCTTTAGATAAGGGAGAGTGGATGGATATCAGCCTATAATTGGTGATGCATTTCATATCACTGTTCTTGTGCACCGGCATCACGACAGCCTGTTTCAAAATCCCTGGCAATTGTTCAAGAGCCAGCTATTTGTTATAGTTTTGTAACTGGCACAATGATGACACCCAGTGTTAGGGATAGGAGTTTCATATCACTTAGATCACTCCCAATTCTGGTATTGCCTAGCATTTTTTTATGTGTTTGTAAGCCTCCTTCACTGACACTTTTTTGAAGTAAAAGACAGGGGTTGAGTCCCCTTGAGGCATACAGTTGGTTTGTTCCTCAGCAGGGTGCAGGTATTCGGGGGTAGCACTCCAGTCAGGTCAGTAAATGCTGTGTTGAGAGAATCCATGATGTGTCATGGGTCAGTAATCGTGGCATTGTCGATGTTAAGTGAGCGGGGGAATCTTCTCATCCTTCCCAAGAAGGTTTTTGATGTTCTCCCAAAAACTCTTCCCATTGCCCCAAGTTTTATTAAGCTGCTCCTTGTGGAAGTTGGCCTTTGCTTGGTGGATAAGGTTGGTGCAGTAGTTTCTTGCAGCTCTATAACATTGGAAGTTGTGTTTGCTGTGAGACGACCTGGCTTTTTCCCAGAGGTTGTCCCTTTCCTTCATCTGGGTTAGGAGATTTTTCTTTTCCTCAGTGGTGCAAAGATATCACAAATGTCATTGAAGCCCTCTATAAAGAAACTTAGGGCCTGGTCAATATTAGGTGCATGATTGATGGGGGACCAGTCATGCTGGGAGAGAGCAGAGGAGAGGGCCTCAAGCTTGCCCTTCCCCAAGACCCTACTATTAATTATGATAGTTGGGGGCTTGCTCAATTTGTTTGACCATGTGAAAGTGACTGGGGAGTGATCACTGAAGGTGTCAGGCAGGACCTTAAGCTCAGAGATCCAAGAAGGGGAACTCAAGAGGAGCCAAATGAGGAGGATGTCTTTTCCTGTTTTGTGGTTCAGTCTTGTTGGGCTGTCTATGAGTTGGGTCAGGTTGGAAGTAGTGACCATGTCCTTAAAAGGTGTGAATTCCCTGCCCTCCCAGTTGATGTTAAAGTAACCTGTTATGAGAAGCTCTGTGCCCTTAGAAAGGGTAGCAATTGAATCCAGTATTTTTGGGAAGCCATCCTTGGCTTTAGTGGGTGGAAGAAAAACTGAGGCTAAGATTAGAGATTTGCTGTGCTGGCCAACCTGTGCTTCTATTGCTAGTAGTTCATGATCATCCTCGACCCTGGTAACAGGGAGGACCGAACAGCATAGGTAATCCCTGGAATAGATAAGGCTCCTCTGCCTCTCTTGCCACACCTGTCTTTCCTGAATGCTTGATATCCCAGGAGCATTACCTCATTGTCTTTTATCTTGCTTGACAGCCAGGTCTCTTTCAGACAGAGAATGTCAGGTACATGGTGGGACATCCACGCTTGGAGTAGGTCAAGCTTTGCTGTGAGGCTGCAGATGTTCAGTGCAGCTACTTTCGGGCCTTTACTCATGTTTCCCCCTGTGTTTGACACTGGTGGTGGGCCCGGATTGGCATGGACTTTACCTGATAGAAGGAGAAGCATGAATATTATTTTCCTGGCTGAGAGGTTTATGCTAATGGTGGAGCCTATCTTTCACCTCCTGCTCTTGCAGTAGGGGAGGTGGACGTTCACTAGGGTGATCTTTATGGGTGTGAAAATGGTAATGTTGTTGATAACTGTGGCTGGTGTCGGGGGCCCTGGGCTAGCAGGTGGGATGCAGGTGGCAGAAAGCTGGAGCTCCCTCAACACAGTTGGCATTGGGGTACCATAGATCAATTTTTGTAAAGAGCAGGTTCTCACAGGGGTGGTAGTGGTCCAGCTTTGGCATCCTGGGCCTGCAGCACCCACAGCAAATAGAAGAATTAGGAAAATGGAGTAATCCATGGTAGAGCAGAGGTGGTGGCACTTGGTTGGTCTAACAAGCACACCAAGAGGAGATGGCAAAGGAAAAATGCTGATTGTTAATTACTTCCAGAGGAAATAATGAACTGTTGAGATCCAGGGTCACATAATATGTTAACATTCCTGAAAGGTGATAAACTGTGGCCTGGGGATAGGAAAGGTGTGAAATCCTTTTGTCTGTATATTTCCTTTGATCTTCAAAGCCCCCAGACACAAGTACAATACCTTGGGAGCAAGTCAGACAAAAATATTGATTCAGTCACAAAATGTGTTAAAATTCCTTTGTTCTTTAAAGTCCAAAAGTGAAGCTGCTTTAGGAGTGGTCAGATGAAAATGTTGATTCAGTTGAAGGACCCAGCATCACCATGTTTGTAAGGCTAGTAGCAAGACATATGCTTCCTTGGGGAAGATTCAAGAAAGTTGATTTAAAATTAAAAAGCTGATACCCGATGATGATGTTTTGCAGAAATTCAGTCCAGGAGACTTTCACCAATGTTGTGTGCAATAATGGTACAGTGTAGCCCAAGCAGAAAAACATGTAAATGAACAAAAACTAACCTACAGACACAGACAAGCACAGACAGCCATCCATTCAGCCCCAGGATGAGGAGCTAACAATTGAATGGGGCCTATTGGAAAGTCAGGAAAACCCCTTCAGAAATTAGATTCCCAGAGGGCTTCGAGGGCTCAATCAGATTGACTCATTGCCCTGAGCAAAAGGAAGAGAGGTCGCAGGCTCTTTACATCATCACTACCTCCCATCAGTGCCATTCATGCAGCTTTACAGAAAATGCAAGAAGGAAAATGCATGAGCAATATGGACACACAAGACTGAACAAGTACTGTATTTTTTATTTTTTTTTGGCTTTGCTTTTGCTTAAAGTCTTCTGAAGACCAGGGACTGAAGGATAGGACTGGTCTTACATTCTAGCGATATGGTGCAGTCGATCTTTTAATACTGCACTTGCATTTGTTAGCAGGCTGTAAATAAGGGTTGTGGTGAAGAAGTAATGATCCATGAAGTTAC
This sequence comes from Neoceratodus forsteri, assembly GCA_016271365.2. Taxonomy (NCBI): domain Eukaryota; kingdom Metazoa; phylum Chordata; order Ceratodontiformes; family Ceratodontidae; genus Neoceratodus; species Neoceratodus forsteri. The sequence continues at coordinate 125,193,909 of CM028136.1, read as the reverse complement.
AGGATTGTTTTGAAAAATTCTCATTATATTCACCGCTTCTGTTTGGTTCTCTTGGGACTTTATAATGACATTCAGTATGTTAAGGCCTGTTTAAAATTGGAGTTATTCTTTTGCCTACTAACACTAAAAGTAGACCTCTAGGTCTTACTAGTTGCAAGATGGCTATTAACTAACAGCTTATATTGGAAGCTCGGTGGGGGGGTTTGGTTATCTTTTTTCTTCTCTCTCTCTTGAGTATTGCCAGTAGCCACAAATGTCTGGTGATAGCTGCCAGGGTTATTGAATTACACACAATAATACAGGGGGTATTTTCTGTTTTTCTACCCTGTGTTTAAAGTGATGTCACACATCTGCTAAATTTTCAGCATTTGAGCTCTTGTACTCCATCTGAGGCTCTGAGGGAGAGCTACGATATACAGTGGCAGCAGGGGGTCTTTCCACACATCTCCCAAGTCCAGTGATCCTCCTTAATTTGGGACAATTCAATGGGCACATAGAGATCTAAATATACATAGATCTCCACTTTTGGAAGCCAATATGGTTGTGTTCTTTGTTAACATAGCTATCATAGCTCCAAGTTTTGGTCAGATCCTGTTTGTACATTCTAGGGGAGAATATTTCTGTTGTATGCCTATATTTTGTTTACAGGAGATTCTGAAATTGAGTGTAAAATCATGCAAAAGCCTTATATTATTTAGTCTTTTTTCACCAAATCACCCTTATGGCTGATTCCAACACTCTGATAATCTCACATAATATTAATGGTTTAACACATCAATTGTGATTGTTTAAACTGGAAGTTACATGATTAAACCTTTTTTGAATTACAAAGAATATGTGATTCATTTAATTGTGGTCAGTGGGCCTTATTACCCAGTATCAGTTTTTAGTTGCCTAGCGTCAGCTTTATACTGGTGTTTTTGGCCTCTCCACAAGAAAAGTTACTAACACTTGTTTTATGAAAATTTTTTTGAGGAACTTCGCTGTACTGGATGAGTCTTTATTCAGAAGATATTACTTCAGCTCATGGCTTTGGTGCTGAAATACAGGGGTCTTTTTCCATAATACTATTAAGAAACGTCTTTTTTGGAGGAGTAGAGCTGGACTGGATTATCATACTGTTTTCGAAGAATGCAAAATACTATGTATGGACTGCAGAATTCATAATTTCAAACTTTGGTATTGACTGCATGGGGAACCATAGTATCAATGGATGGATTTTGTGATCTGGGATCCTTGACTTTGTATTTTTTTATTGTTATTGTAAATAGTCCTGTGCACTGGTAGGTCTTTCCTGATATCTTTTGTGAAAGAAACTTGAGGTATAAAAATAATAGTTATCAGAATGAGTAAATTTGATGAGATTGGATTAATTACTGATAAAAGGTCCTTACCCAGAATTATAATGGAGTAAGAGGAAAATGCAATTTTGGAGAAATTTAAGTCAAAGAGACAATTTACTGGCCCGACTATGTCTAAAACGGTTCAACATGATTATGAATTTTGCAGACAGAAGCGATTAAGATGGGACTGGCATGCTTTAACACCTACAGAATATCTTAAACAGAAAAGAATTTCCCATGGTCTAAGGATGCTAATAGAGCCCAATTTAGGATTTACTACTGAGGAATTAATGGAGAAATGGGATGGGGCCCATAATAGGTGTTCAAAAGACTTTATGCTAATTTTGGTTGAGGCCCTTACCAAAGAAACTGAGAAGATTGATAGAGATATAGCATCCTTAGAGGAGGAAGTTAAAAAGCAATTCTCAACTGAGGAATTGAGTTTATTTTTGGACTGGGTGAATAAACAAATAGAGGAATACAAAAATGAAATAAGATCAATTAAAATCACTAAATTTAAACGTGACTTAAATGACTATAGGGATGGGAAAGTATATTCATGGTTTAAGAATAAATATATTAAAAATAGGATGCCATATGTCTATAATTCAGACTCAGATGGCAACATTTACACTTTAAGCAGTGATACAGATTTTAGAAACAAATAGAGGAGGAAGAGGAGACCATTTTTAGGGAGGAGGGGTTACAGAGACAGGGGAAGATGACAGTGGGGCAGACAGACCCAGGGTTATCAATTCACAAAAGAGATCAAAGAAGGACTTTAGACCCAGATGAAGGGGGATCAGGATCAGGAAGAATAGAAAGCAGTATAGAAGCAGAAGGAAACTGAAAAGAAAAACAAAAAGAACAGCACTCACAGGTGGTCACGAGGTCACAGACGAAGTAACAGTTTTTAATTTATCAGATAGAACTTTAACATCTGAAGAATTGAGTGTGTTGAATAAAGGGCTAACACTTTGCCCCCACAAAAAAGTGTGTGATTTTGAAATAAAATTAGACTTGAATAGATTTTTTTAGAAAATTGAGATGGAGATTTTTTTTGATAAATCATTAGAGATTGTAAATCAGGATGAACAAAAAAAAAGAAAATAGAATTGGGACATAAACTACATTTGAAGTCACAGTTTCTCCCTCCAAGTCCAGTTCCTCATATTATTGAAACATATATTTGTCTAGTAAGTAAAGATGTTGAGAGATTGAGTAAAAGAAAAAAATATGGACAGAAGGACTCATTTCAATTTAACATCAAAAGAGTTTGGAGTGTTGCGACATCTTGAGAATGACCCAAATATAAACATAAAGAAAGCAGATAAGGGGGGAGGGATTGTGATAGAAAACTATGAGGTTTATAAAGAAAAATGTTTACAGATGTTGAACATACAGGAAAATTATCTTAAGTTGACAGAAGATCCAACTCAAAGAATACGGTATTTAATAGAAGAAATTTTAAAAAGGGCCTTTGGAAATGGCTTGATTAGTGAATGGGAACAAAAGGCATTAAAGAAAGAATTTCCCATTATTCCAATTTTCTATACCCTCTCTAAAACTCATAAAGATCCCCTCCACCCATCGGGGAGACCTACAGTGGCAGGAATTGGCTCTGTTTTAGAGCCTTTGTCAGTTTTTGTGAACTTTAATATTAAATATTTAGTAGAACAATCAAAATTGTATTTAAAAGACTCTACATATTTGATAAATTTATTAGATGAATTTAATAACAACTATAATTTGTCTGAAAGATCAATATTTCTGGTTAGCTTTGATGTCAAGGACCTTTATACGTCCATACAGCATTTGAAAGGTTGTGAAGTATTAAAAGAAATTTTAGAAAATTATAGGATGGAGATGAAACCTCCAAATGAGTTTTTATTACAATTAGCACATTTAGTTCTAACACAGAATTACTTTAGATTTGAAAAATCGTATTATTTTCAAGTGAAGGGCACTGCGATGAGGTCGAGTATGGCCCCATCCTATGCCAATCTGTTTATGAGTTGGTTCGAGGAAAAGTACATTAATGAAAATAATAAATTTTTTAACAACATATTAAAATGGAAATGTTTTATTGATAACATATTTGTAGTATGGGAAGGAACGGATAGAGAACTTTTAGATTTCCACCAATATTTAAACAGACAAGCGGACTATTTGAAATTCGCGATTGACTATAATGAGAGTGAAATTTATTTTTTGGATTTGGTGATCTATAAGAAAATGAGGGATTAAATACAAGGATTTTTAGAAAACCAACTGATAGGAACACTATACTGAGAGTGGATAGCTTTCACCCTAAAAAAAGTTGATGGAATCCATTCCTTATAGTCCATTTTTAAGGGTAAAATGAAATTGTTCAGAAATTAATGACACAGTAGTGTTTACAGATGAAATGACAGAGAGATTTAAAGAGAGGGGATATAGCTGTGATATTTTACAGGAAGCATGTGATAAGACCTTATTGAAAGACAGAAAAGTGTTATTGGAAAAGAAAAAAATTGAAGAGGACAATGTGCTGGATAAAAAGATAATTTTTCTTTCAAATATAGTAATATTTTTTATATTAAAAAAATATGTAAACAAACATTGGAAAGTTCTGAAGTCCACACAATTTGGAGAGAAAGCCTTCCATATGGGGGTACAGGTGGTAGTGAAGAAAGTTAAATCATTATCAAATCGTTTAGTCCGTACTGAACATAAAATACCAGAAGTGAGGAAAAATTTGCTATTCACTAGTGAAGAACTGAGAGGAAATTATAGTTGTGGTAGGTGTGATCATTGCCGTAATACCTGTAGAATTAAAACTATTAGGAACAGTGGCAGAGGAGAGGACTTTAAGATTAAAGAATTCATTAATTATCAGACAGAAGGGGTGATTTATGGCATAAAATGTCCATGCAATCTTATGTATAGAGGAAAGACAAAGAGATCTTTAAAACAATGCGTGGGAGAACCTAAGGGGTATATAAGGAATAGAGATTTGACTTCACCAATAGCACATTTTATGGAAAGGGGGCATTCACTACCGACATTACAGTTCTTTGGCATTGAGAAGGTACCCAGGGATACTAGAGGAAGGCATTATAATAATAAACTATTACTTAGAGAAGCAAGGTTTATTAATTATTTTCAAACAAATAAACCAAGATTTGGGTTAAATGAAATTATTGAATGGCAGCCAATTCTATAAAGTAGTTGGGCAGGATTCTTAGTAATATTATCTTTTCTGTGGTAGTTTGGATACCCTACACAGCTATGATAATGCTTTTAGGCATTTATAGGAGAAAAACAATTATTTTCACTGAAAATGAGTGCAATTTAGTTAAACAACCATAATCTATTAAAGTCTAGAACCCTCGACACCTAGTAATAAGGTACTAGGTGCCGCTGGAGGTGGGTCTGGCACACAGGCAGAGTTAGGCTGAGTGCTTGCATGAACGCATTTGCGTTGGTTGCTGGATTCTGGGGTGGAGTTCTCCCTCCTTTAAAAACAAGTGCAACAGGCCTGTGCATTACTCCCACTGGAACATACGCCAGACGCCAGAAGAAATAGAAGTGAGTAATACAGGATAGAAAAGTCTAAGAGTAAAAACAGAAATAAGCATTGCTACAGTTGGTCTAATGAAAACAGTGAACTGATGGAGCTTTTTATTTTATCCATCGAGATATCAAGGCATTACGCCATGTATAAGAAATGAGAAGTTTGGGAAACATTGACAGGTCAGTGTTTCCAATATGACTTGAAATCTTTATACCGACAGATGTTACTTCAATATACATGCAGATTTGTGTTCAATTTAGTACGAAGAGGCTTGTAGACATAGCGATATATGGGGAATGTAGATTTTGGAAGTGCAACAGTTTAGGGTTGCAAAATGAGTTATACATTTGCATTTTAGGAAAGAATATGCAGTAAAAAATTTAAGAGGGGTACAGCATGAAATAATATGTGTTGATTATGGGCCAGTATAGTGTTTGTTGGTCTGTTTTGTGAGCATAGTGCATTTAAAAATTTAATTTAATTTTAAGTAAAAGGTAAAGAAAAATATTATTTCTTAATGTAACAGAAATAAGTAAAGCATTGTAGTTCATTTAGAGAACTACGGAATAGTGAATGCATCAGAGTTTTACCAAAAAAACATTTTTTCTGTTCTTTTTGTCATCAGTAGCTGTAAGTGGGAGTCAAACCAGAAAGGAAATACATATCAACTGGAAATATAAAATGAACTGTAATTGAAATGTAAGGGCAGTTGCTGCTTAGTTTTTATGACTCTTTCTTAGTCTAATATATTATTAGAGGGACAAAATGAGAATTAAAAGTCTTTTTATAATTTATCTTTTAGAGTAAACCAGTTTTCCTGATGAAGAGTTTACCTGAAACGTCGATTGTGATTGTTTAAACTGGAAGTTACATAATTAAACCTTTTTTGAATTACAAAGAATTTGTGATTCATTTAATTGGGGTGAGTGGGCCTTATTACCCAGTATCAGTTTTTAGTTGTCTAGCATCAGCTTTATACTGGTGTTTTTGGCCTCTCCCCAAGAAAAGTTACTAACACTTGTTTTATGAAAATTTTTTCGAGGAACTTGGCTGTACTGGATGAGTCTTTATTTGGTTTAACACATCCCATGAAAAGAAGTCATGTTATGACCTATCTTAAGAAAATGGAAGCAGCATTTATAATGCTACAGGAAACACATGTGAGTAGAGTTGAACATGATAAATTAACTAAGTTCGGATTTCAGAAGGATATTTCCTCTTCCTATGGGAAGGACCGCAGATGGGTCACAGTAATTTTGATTCCCCATAAGACAATTTGAATTAAAAGAATCCCTAGCAGATAAAGAAGATTGGTTTGTGGGAGTTAAGGGATATTATACAATGGCAAAAAGGAATCGTGACCTCTGATTGGTCAAGCTGGTATTGGAGCCATGATGTTATCCTGGTACAACATCACAGCTTTAGTCCCAGCAAACTAATGACCACACTGAAACAAAAAAAAAAATCTGTCCGCTGCCTACGAGCACCTTCAGCTCTCCCCACATTGCAGCTCTGCCAAGAGCTGACAGTCCCTGCTCCCCGCCCCTCTCGCAGTTGATATCAATTTAATAAAAAAGACTTGCCACACTAAAATCCAAACCTGCCAGATCACTTCCACCTCCTCTCTCTCCAGGCACCTCACTGACAAATGTAAAAAAAAAAATACGATGGATGGCTTCATGACCATTCGTTACTTCCTCCCCAGCACTCTCAGCCACCACACACTTCACTGCAAAAGGTTGTTTCTCAGTATGATATAAAGAGCAGCAACTACTTTCATTTTGCCGTGGTCTCCCAGTACAAACAATACAAGAGATGGCACCGGGGTACCTATCAAAATATTAATAAAACCTCTTGAAGCATCCACGTGTACTCACGGATCAGCTTGCTCATACGTGGTCGGTGGGCAGATAAATTCACCATTAAACTTTACGATCCCAGAACAAACATTTCTGTTACTTCAGTCTCCTAGTAGAAAACCATGATTAAAACAGATGGCGGGGGGAGGTGTACGATGATGACAATGTCTCACAGGCAGGGATAGCACAGAGTCTTAGTGTGCAGATTATAGAGCCATACTAACAGCTCCACCTACTGGCAGTCAATCAGTACTACTTTCTTTTTTTAAACATACTTCCCCATTGAAAAAAACAGGCACAAATATACCTTAAAATGTACTTTTTTATCTTTTTTTTTATATACAGGAGCCATTGTGTAATAGGAATAATGCACTCCAGTGTGTGTGTCATGCTGGGATAACGCCACTTCTGGAGTGATTAGTCGCACTCTGCCTGCGGCCTCATGCCTAATCACCCCATTCATGATGTTATCCCAGCATGACACACACCCTGTCATGCATTATTCCTTTATTACTATGGCTCTCTGATCACTCTGATTTCTTTATATGCCCCACTGGGTTCAGACTACTCCTTTTTTCAGGAGTTTTTTCTAAAGATTAAGAATTGGGCTGAGGGACTTTTTGATCATTGGTGGAGAGTTAAACCTAAAACTTAATCCCAGCCTTGACTCCTCTGCAACAACAACCAGGTGAGAGAATGGAGTGGCCAATAAAGTCTCAAAACTTCTGGGACAGTTAGGCCTAGTGGACATATGGTGCCAGCACCACAAAAATACTAGACAGTATACTTTCTTCTCACACCCACACCAAACTTTTTCGAGATTAGATTAGATTATTTCTTGGTACCTAGGGAGTCAGTGGGGGTGTGTAGATCTTTTCAGATAGGGATAGGAGCTTTATCAGATCACTCTCCAGTGCACCTGGAGGTTTCCATAGGCCCCCCCAAATGTTCTACCTTTTGGAGGTTAAATATTTCTCTTATGCAGAAAGAAGAAACACAAGAAATTATTAAACAAACTATTGAGCAGGCTGTGCAGCTCAATCGACACCCAGATATATCTCCCAGTATTCTCTGGGATACAATAAAAGCTATGGTAAGGGGGAGAGTCACTGAACTTTCAGCCAGATACAAGAAAAAAGGGAACAGAGAAGCAGGGATCTTCAGGCTCAAATAAAAGACTTAGAGATATTACAACAGCAGAAACCAGATAAGGTGAGGGGAAAACATCTGGCAAGGCTGAAGGAATAATTTTTAAAAATACTAGATTATAAAGTAGAACAGAAATTAATGCACCTGTGTCAGCACTATTATGAAGGAGGCCCAAGGGCACTAAAATTACTTACTACCAGACTACGGCAACACAGAGCTAGAGCCACTATAACTAAAGTAAAGGATCCTGTTAAGCACATAATGCAGCAAACCACTGAAGGCATAGCAGAAGAATTCCTGGTATTTTATGAGAAGCTATACGGTGGAGGGCCTAACCCCACTGACCAGGAGATCCAATAATTTTTACAACCTCTACAGCTCCCACACCTGACACAGTCACAGAGGGATGCCTTAACGCTGCCCTTTTCATAAAGGGAAATTCTCAAGTAATTCAAAATCTGAAATCAGGTAAATGCCCAGGGTTGAATGGCCTGCCAGGTGAATTTTTAAAAAAATTTAGGGAGGAGGTGATCCCTCTGCTGAGTCAGGTGTACAATTCTGTTTGCTCTGAGAAAGGTAAGACTCCCCATTCCTGGACATAGGCAATTATCTCAGTTATTCCAAAGCTGGCCATGGACTCCACCAACTGCTTCTCCTACCATCCCATCTCTATCTTGAACACAGATTATAAATTTATGGTGAGTATTTTGGCCAAGAGAGTGGAACAAATACTCCCAGGACTCATTCATGTTGACCAGGTGGGCTTTGTCCCAGGGAGACAAACAGTAGATACTATCAGGAGGTAAGTCAACATTATAGAATACCTTCATAGGTCATCGCAGCCAGTTTACATCATGAGTCTGGATGCTGAAAAAGCTTTTTACCAGGTTGCTTGATCTTTTTTCCAGGGCTCCCTGACTGGCTTCAGATTTCCCTCTCAATTTTGCCACATTATAGCCAAGTTATATACTGGCCCCGTAGCCTATATCAGGACTAATGGCTTTGTCTCTCATCCTTTTGAGCTCACCAGGGGTACTAGACAGAGTTCCCCTTGTCCTGTCTTCTTTTTGCCTTATATATTGAGCCCTAAACTCAGACTATTAAGATTAAATACAGAGATAGAGGGGGTGACTTGGGGTACCACCTGTCATAAAATAGCACTTTACACAGATGATGTGTTTTGTACCTGGCAAGTCCTGAGACCTCTCTACCTGCAGTCTTTGACCAAATAGAAATTTACTCCCAGCTTTCAGGATACAGATTAAATTGGTCTAAGGCAAAGGTACTGATGTTTACTTCACAAGCGCTGGACCATTTAAAAGAAAAGTATCCAATGCATTGGGACTATACAAAAATTAAGTATCTAGGAGTATTCCTAGGCAGATCACCACACAGCCTTTATAAAGATAACTACATCCATCTTCTTAAAATAATATGGGCAGATTTGGACAGGTGGCACCTTTTGCCCCTCCTCTTCTATTCTAGATTACAGACTTTGAAGACAAATGTACTCCCTAGACTCCTATATTTATTTCAAGCTGTCTGCTGCCCTATTCCATTAAGAGACATTATGGTCTGGCAGAAAAAGATAACAACCTTTTTATGTGACCGTTCATGCCCCAGAGTTTTTAGGAATACATTTTTTCTAGGCCAACAAGAAGGAGGTAGGGTCTACCCTAGCTTGCTGGACTACTGGCTGGCAGCCCAAATGAAGATGGCTCTAAATTTATGACCCCCACTGGAAACAAATGGAAACCAGTGGCAAAACTAGGATACCCCTTTCAGCAGTTTTAGTTAACCCGCCCTCACAAATAAATTTAGAGGAATACCATCTATATACGGTGCAAACTTCTTTATGGGAGTAGAGTCAAGGCACCAAATGAGGGTTTACTGACAAAACCATATGGAAATATAGGTGGTGGTGCTATGATGATAGCTTTAAGTCTGCCTCCCAATCTGGCTGGTATAGGAAACAGATGGCAAAGGGATTTTGTGCCCGCTGGCAGGTCCTTAAAGGTGTAGATCTTTTACCTTTTGAAGTGCTTCGAACCCAGATGGCCTGGTGTCCCTCAGAATGTATATTTTTGTCAGATTAGGGATCACACACACTAGATTTCATCAAAATCTGAACTGGCAGTATGAAACACCCTTTTCTGAAGCCTTTGAAACTATTTGGAAAGGTACACATGGTAAAGGGGCAATTACAATATTGTATTGGAATTTGATAACCGATAGAGCTCAGAATGTACAAAGAATACAACAGAAGCGGGAAGGTGAGCTTGGGCTCACTTTAAATTCTAGGAGCTGGATAAAGGTTTTTAGAAATACATGGAAGACCACCTCCTCCCCAGCCTGGTGGGAATATACCTAGAGGGTCAGGATACAGTATTTTTATACCCCTTATAAACTTTTGAAAGCAGGCTCACTCCAGAGGGCATCCTGTTGGAAACAATGCAGATAAGTGCAAGCAGATCAGGCACACATATTCTGGCACTGTGCTGGTATCCGTGGATACTGGAACCAGATCATTACTCACCTTATGGAGTTATTTGGGCTGGGCTCTGAGGTAGACCTGGAGCACTTAATGCTAAGCCTATGCCTAGTTGAAATTGTAGGTAAAGAAGGACGTTACCTATGGGCAATCCTTATAATAGCAGCTGTTAAAACTATCACTAAGAAATGGCTCCAACAGAATGCTCCATCCGTTCAAGACTGGGTGACCATTACCACAAAAATTTATAATATGGAAAGAATCACTTTCTTAGTCAACCTTCAAAAAGAACAATTTTCTAACAGATAGAATAGATGGGATCTGTATAAAGATAATATATTGTAATTACTTTATTTGCAATGAGTTAACTGAATGATGAACCTGATACCTCCTCATAACTCTTCCCTTCCTTCTGAACCACCCACTCCAACCTCTTCCCCGTTTTCACTCTTTCCACTTCCTCTTTCCCTCCCTCCCTATTTTTCCTTTCCTTCCTTTCCCTTCTATTTACCATCAACTGTTTTTTTTTTCCTTTGGTCTGTTTTCTCTTTATCCACCTGGGCACAACAGCAATCTATTGTTTAGAAATTTTATTGTCCCTATTTAATGTTTTATAATCTCCTTTTATAGTGGTTTTTATATCTTTATCTTTTTGATTCCCCATTAAAAGGATTGTTTTTTTAATAGCAAAGTGTTTTAAACCTTAGACAATGTTAACCTTGAAGAAACTGAATGATTTTGTAATGTTATGGATTTACAATGGAATTAACCAATAAACAAGTTTAAAAAAAAATACTTCTCTGAAAAGAAAAAAGTCCTGTGATGTCTTTGTTTTTTAACCTGAAAAAAAGAAAATGGTTCCTTGTCATCACCACCACCCCTCCCTCATTCCTCCCCTCCCACTGAGCACCCACCACCTGACACACTCCCTTACCCTATACTTACCAGAGGAGGTCATATGATGTGCTCTTCTGTGGACTAGGACATGTTTGCATTCTTCAAAGCCAAACTACAAACTGAGGAATACAGGTAACTACTGTATAATGTATTTCAATGATGTTTTGAACTTACAGTATGTTGATATAGTTGCCATTTTTTTGGAATTTTTTCACCAAATTTTCAACATGGCCTTTTTGGGACCCCATCTCATGAACACTGTGGTCAGCCCCAACACTCACCCCATTATATTAGAAAATAAGCTGGATGGCACAGCATAGGAGAATGCGGTGAACATTAGGGCTGACAATCCCAGTGCCAGCCCTGATCCCTCTTCATCTGTGCAGGATGGGGGTGTGGTGTTAGGGTTTCCAACCCTAACACCACATTTCCCTACTTTTGTCACTTTAACCCTAACTGATGCATTAACAACATTTTTTTGCAATTTATTTCCTTACTTTATGACATAGTATAATAGTATCCTTATTTTACAGTGGGACTACAGGGTCCATCCCTCCATTAAGATAATATAACAGTATATTTATGTTATGGTTGGAGCGCAGGATGCTTTAGACCCTGCACTCCCAACCCTCCATTGAGATAGTAAAAGTATCCTTATTTGACCCCAAATTTTCAGCATAGCCTGCTTATGATCATGATTCACTTTGAAGAGTGCAAATGTGTCCCGGTCCACAGAAGATGACAGTCCTTGACCTCTGGTGGTAAGTGTAGGGTAAGCAGGGGTGTGGGGTAGTGGGTGTTCAGTGGGAGTGTCGGGATGGGAGATGGGGCAGGGGGGATGATGCAGGATCATTTTCTTTTTCCCAGGTTTAAAAAAAAAAAGATGTTGAGGGACTGTTTTATTTTTTCAGATGTATATAAATTAAATAAATATTAAGGAACACTGTGGGTGGGCTCCTAAGTGTCCCACACTGCTGGGGAGGGGGGTGTTAAATGCCGACACAGGGATTGGGCACCCAGATGTCGGCACACAGGGCTGTGTGGATCATCTGACACCAGGAGTGGTCATTCCAGTGTTGGAATATATAAGTAGTGGAAGGGGGATGTTTCATTTTTTTTTATTTTGTCTGTGGCTGAACACTCTTTTCCAGACATGAAAAGTACTCCATTTGGGAAGAGCTCATCAGTATTTGGGAGCCCTACTATGTGTGGTATTTGGTAAATACTATTTTGGCCCCTGTACAGCCCCATTATTTTATTTAAGTTTTTTTTTTCCTTCTACCTTGTAAAATGCTATTTTCCTTCATTTTTTGGCCAGCATTATCATTTTTTTGTAGTTGTGAAACAATTCAAGCAGCTTTTATTTTACTATGGCTATCCCCAGATGTTCATCACTAGTTTTTGAATGCCTATTGTTTAACATTAATTTTCCTGCAAGTAAAAGTAAACTAGCAAGCAACAGATACTGATCCCTCATCTTATTGGATGATAGGTGTTTAAAAGCTGCTGGGAATTGGCTAATTTTGTTAATGAGGAAAGGGCAGCTAGACAGTATTGTTTATTTTGAGCCTTGACCCAAAGAGGGGAGAGATACAGATGCATGCCAACTGAATCTAAATCAGCTTAAGCTGTTGGTGGAATTTTAGTGAATGGGTTAAATTTGACCAGGACATTGTGGGAATTCTGCTACTTTTGCAGTAGGTGGGGACCCTTGGTCAAGATGGACAATGCTGAAGGAGAGGGAGAAGGGGAGAGGATGGATATGCTGGAAGCAGTGCAGCTAGCCTATCACCTTGCTTCTTCAACTGCACTGGCTATTACAGTTCTTGTATTTGAGTCTGATATAAATAATGGGGTACAAACTCATACTTAACAGACTGCTTGTACTTCAGACAAAAAACTTTAGGAAGAAGAAGGAAATTTAAAAAATGGCTGTTAGAAAAGAAAAAGCAGCTTTTGCCACTGATGGCTGAGAAGAAATGGAAATTTCAAGAACAAAAACAACATGTATTAGAACAACTTTTACAAAAGAAAGAGCAGCTTGAATTTGAAAGGAGTGACACTGACAATTAGTAGGGTTTGATGTGAACTTCATAACAGCTGAAACTGGTCACACCATACTACTGTTATAATGTCAGCCACTAACAGACTCATAGAAAAGTTAGCTATTACCACTTCAAGTCCTGAGACTTTATATAGTCCTCTGGTGGTGGCCCAAGCAATCATTCATGAGGTTAATTAATTGCTACAACCTGTAGCATATACCAATCCATTGAAGGCACCCCACATACAACAAATTCCAATGTTTGCAGTGATGAGCACAGAACATAATGGGGAGAAAGGAGAAGCCGTGCCAGGAATGGCATATGTGAGCTAGTAAAGATCCTAGGAAGGCGGCTACATGAAAAACATGCTGGTGCCCACTAAAAGGTTCAAATACTGTATAAATTGCAGTGAACTTGGGCTACTAGCAACCAAAAACAAAAAGACCTAAAAGCTGGTCTCATTGAAAAGCTGTTTTACTACAAAAACTTAAAACCAGGACAGGCAGATCCACGTGCTTACATCGCCAACATTTCATGTCACACTGATGCTTTTTCAAGGCATAATCAACATGCATACCATACCTACATTTAAAGTGAGTACTTAAAGAGATATCCTTAAAAAATTCCAAAGTGCATATAACACAGGTGCACCCAAGTACAGTAAAACACACTCTCATAAATACATACAAATTAATAAGAAAGACAAGCTAGTTATACAGCATAGTAATCTTAATAATTATAAATACTAATACTTATTAGACTTTAAAAAAGCCCCTACATAATACATATTCTTAAGGGAACCTATAAATAACAATCAAAAATTCATTCCTGCGAAACTTCATTTTTGCTTTAGAAATGGAACTGGGCTAAACATCAAAACCTTTCTGTTTATGAGCACCATAATATATTACTATCTACTTTCTGCCTGCAGGAGTTTGTTTTCTAAGCCCCTCCCCCAATACCAAGGGACACTGTCTCTATTCCCTGGAATTTGAATATATGTCCAGTGCCCTTGGTCATAGTGTGAAGTGCAAGTGTGCTCCTTTGGTCTCCATACCCAAGGGCACCACCACTATAAATGGTGGGCAGGTGGTTGGTGCATCCCAGGAGTTCTGTCCAACTCAGGTGATGTTATGCAATGCCAGGTCCATTGTGAACAAGACTGCTATTGTTGCAGACTTGGTGGGTACAGCAGACCTGGCTTGCATCACCGAAACCTGGCTGGATGGTAATGCTGGCCCCATACTCAAGGCAGCAGTTCCAGCCGGGTATTTGGTGATACACTGCCCGAGATTGGATCACAGGGGTGGAGGGGTTGCGGTCTGTTTTAAGACTGAATTGGGTCTCACTAGTGTCCCAGCTGAGGAGACCAGATCATTTGAATGTGTCGTAGTGGCAGGTGGGGGCTATTGGATGGCTCTTGTCTATCGTCCACCTGGAGATGAGAAGCTATTCCTTAAGGAAGTGGAAGACTTCGTCATCGACCTGGTGTTTGAGTCACCCAGGTTGATGGTGCTGGGTGACTTTAATGCCTGGATTGATGATGAACTCTCACAATTTGGACAGCATTTCCTCCAATTGATGTATTCATTGGTCCTCTCAAAGGTGGTTACCTCTGCCACTCACAAACATGGCCATTCCCTTGACCTGGTCTTCCTCCTGGGGATGGAAGCCTCTGATGTGGGGGTGGAACCTGTCAGATGGTCTGACCAATACACTGTGAGATTCAATTTTTGCACCCCTCTGCATAGGCCAACCCCTGTGGAGATGGTCAATTACCGCCCTTTATGGGATGTGACTCCCGATGGTCTAACTGCAGTGCTTGATCTATCAGAATTTCCTGTGACAAGCTTGGATCCAGAGGTTCTGGTTCTGGCCTATAACAAGGCCATTACCTCTGCACTGGATTCCATTGCTCCCACCCATGTGCACCCTCTCTCCCTTCACTCTCGGTCGCCATGGTTTGATGGGGACCTGAGGGAGATGCGGTGACTAGGACGCAGGTTAGAGGGATGCTGGTGGAAATCCAGCTTAGATGCTGACCATCTTAGACTACTAGAGCATTATCAACTCTATCAGTCAGCAGTTACTCATAAGAGGGCAGTATTCCTGTCCAGAGAAATTGCTGCTGCACAGAACCGACTGGCCCACCTCTTTCGAACCATAGACAGGCTGTGCAACCCAGCCTGTCTACAGGTTCCTAGAGCCTTTTCACAATTACAGTGTGAGGAGCTTGCTTGGTTCTTTGCAGATAAGGTGGACGACATCAGGGCGGAGACCCATGCAGCACTCTCTATGGGAATTGCCATCTACCAGCCCCAGGTCGCAAACCCTCAGTTTTCCTGGAGTTCCTTCGAAAGACCAGAAATCGAAGATGTTATGAGGATTATCCAGGGTATGCGCACTACATGCTGTAGTTTAGACCCTGGTCCTACAGCCCTGATCATGGGCTGTGGTGAGGTTATCATCCCGGTTCTGGCGAGGATAGTCTGGTGCTCCTTAGACTCTGGTGAATATCCCTGCTCCCTGAAGGAGGCAGTGGTGACACCAGTGTTGAAGAAGGCTTCTCTGGACCCAGACTCCCTAGCTAACTATAGGCCTATCTTGAACCTTCCCTTTGTGGGGAAGGTAATTGAGAAAGTAGTGGCTGCCCAATTGGACAACCATTTGACCATCCATAACATCTATGACCCTCTTCAATCGGGTTTTTGAAAGAGGCACAGCACTGAGACTGCGCTAGTTCAGCTACTCAATGATCTCTTGATGGCGAGAGACCATAAAAAATGGTCCATTTTGGTCCTGTTGGATCTGTCAGCAGCATTTGACACCGTGGACCATGGGATGTTGCTTGAGCACCTGAGAGGCATCTGTGGGCTGTCAGGTCTGGTTCACAGATGGTTTACCTCTTTCCTCACAGGTAGAACGCAGAGGGTGGTGTCGGGGTTATTTTCCTCTGATCCTACCTCTCTGTCCTGTGGGGTGCCTCAGGGCTCTGTGCTGTCCCCCATGTTGTTTGCGGTGTACATGCTTCCCCTCAGAGATGTTGTAAGACAATATGAGCTGGAGTTTCATTGTTATGCCGATGATACCCAGCTC
This sequence comes from Neoceratodus forsteri, assembly GCA_016271365.2. Taxonomy (NCBI): domain Eukaryota; kingdom Metazoa; phylum Chordata; order Ceratodontiformes; family Ceratodontidae; genus Neoceratodus; species Neoceratodus forsteri. The sequence continues at coordinate 125,177,473 of CM028136.1, read as the reverse complement.
TATCTGTCTTTTGCACCTGGCCAGAATGGAGCACTCTCTGTTTAACAATGGTCTCGGCAAGATCCAAGGTTGTATGAGGTCCAGCTGGCTGAAGTTGAATTCTGGGAAGACAGAGGTGATGATGGTCGTGGATCCTGGTCGCTGGATAGGGGGTGGGGAGCAAATAATCCCTCTGGTTTATTCTTGGGGGATGTTGAGCTCCCTATCTCTGAACAGGTGTATGACCTAGGGGTGATTCTTGATGATCGGCTGACATTACATGCTCAGGTGTCGGCTGTCGTTAAGGTATCCTTTTACCATCTGAGGAACATTGCTAAGATCAAGCACCTTGTTCCGTCTGGTGACTTGCCTACACTGATCCATGCCTTTGTGACTTCACACTTGGATTACTGCAACTCCCTCTACTTTGGGCTTCCAGGGGTTGATATCTGCTGCTTGCAGCTGGTGCAAAACTCAGCAGCCTGGTTGTTAATGGGGATTCCTCGTTCTTCCCACATTACACCAGTGCTGCGGGATCTGCACTGGCTGCCGGTTCAGTGGCGGATCACCTTTAAAGTCGGTTTACTGACATATAAAGCCCTACATGGTTTGGGCCCTGACTACCTGAAAGAGCTTCTGGTTCCTTACCTTCCAGAGCAACCGTTCCACTCAGTCAACAAGGGGTTGCTAAAGATTCTAAGGGTAGCTTTAAAATCTTCCGGCCCCCGAGCTTTTATGTTCGTGGCGCTGACACTTTGGAATTCTCTACCCCGTTGGATTAGAGACTGCATGACTGTGGGGGGTTTTAAACAAGCATTAAAGTCATTCCTATGGAAGAAGGCATATGGGGATGGTACTGACATGGACTGATATTATTGATTTTAGTGTTATTAAGATGTTTTATTCTGATGTTATTTAAATGTAATACGCCTTGATTTCTGAAAGCCACACAATAAATAAAGATTATTATTATTTTTATTATTATTATTGGCCACACTGTGGAGATGTTCTGCAATTCAATTCTTAAATGATCATTTAGTTTTGTCCATGTAAAAATCAGAGCAAGTACATACAGCCACATATACAATGCTTGTTGTTGCACAGCTTATAAAATGTCTGTTGCTGTATTCCTTGTTAGAGACAGGGTGCTTGAAACTGTTACCTGTGTGTAGATGCATACAGAATGTACAGTTTCCAGAATGGAACATCCCACCTGGTAATACTGAAGCAGTCTTTTCCTGTGGTGCTGTATATAAATTTCTGGTAACAGTATTTGCAATGTTCCAGGCTCGTTTAAATACCATATGGGTGTGTGTGGGGGGGTGATTTTGTGTCACAGACTCCAGCTTGGGCTCCAAATTCCGCAAACCAAGCAACTACCCTCAGTTTTTACATTGAAAGTATTTGTGGTCTTTGGAAAAGCAGTGTAACTGTTTCAACTAATTGTGTTATTGTATTGTTTTGTTTTATCTGTATTTATTGAATGTTTGTGTAAAGTATGAATGAAGGTTACCATTGTAATTAAGTTTATACTCAATTTTCTTAACCTTGAAATAAACAAACAAACCAACAAAATCCAAAAGGCTCCAATTCTTGAGCAGGATGTTTTTCACCATATAACTTTGGGGAGTATATTCTGTAACAAAATTCATAACATTTTGATTATTTGTTTTTTGACCTTTTTTTTAACATTTCACTCCTATCCAACTGTTGTACATCATTTTTAGCTTTTTGTACATCATTCTTCTTATAACCCCTTTCAATAAATCTGTTAGTTATTGTTACAGCATCCTGGTCATATTGTAATGGAGAAGAGGTGTTTCTTTTTAATCACATAAATTGTCCCTTTGGAATGTTTCTCACACTATGTCTGGGGTGACAACTGTCATATACTAGAATACCATTTTTTGAGGTGGGTTTCTTAAGCAGTTTTGTATTGATCCCACCTACCCAATTTTTTTCAATCACTAAATCCAGAAATTCCACCCTACGCATACTCTCATTATTTAAGAATTTCAAATTACCATTTGTGTATTCAAAATGTGGTACAAACTCGGCCAAGGCTAATGGAGGCCCTCTCCACACAATTAATATATCATCAGTATAATGTTTGTACAGTAACAGAAACTTTCTGTATGGGTTGGTATCAGGTAGCACCCATTGATGCTCCCAGTGTGTCAACAAAAATGTTTGCATAATTAGGTGTGAAGGAGGCCCTCCATTGCTGTGCCCTTAACTTGTAAGTAAAACTGTTTGTTAAACAAAAAGTAGTTGCAATACAACACTTTTTCAGTGAGACTGAGTAGAAACTCAATAAAGGCATTCATATAGTCAGTGTTGTCACATAAGGATGCACTCAAGGGCTCCAAACCACCTTGATGGGGGATATTTGTATATAGAGCATTAATGTCCAGAGTGACCAAAATGTCCTCTTGAGTTACCTGAAAATCTTTTAAGGTCTCCAAAATGTGAGTGGTATCTCTTACATGTGCTGGCCATATAGGGACCAACATTTTTATATGTTGATCCACTAATTGGGCTAGAGACTCTGTAATCAACCCTACAGAAGCCACAATTGGACAGGCTGGTGGATCCACCAAGCTCTTGTGTATTTTCGGAAGCCCATACATAGTTGGTGTAATAGGATGTTCAACAAACAAAAATTTGTACATCTGTTCTGATATCACCCCATTGATCCAAATATCATGTAAATCCTCATCCATTTGCTTTTTGAAATATATAATGAGATCCTTAGGTATTTTCTGATAAAATGCAGTATTGTTAAGCTGGTTCTGCATTACTTAACTTTATCTAGTATGAAGAAAGCGCCACCTTTGTTTTCACTTTTAATTTCTATCCTGGTGTTGTTTGCAAGGTCTGTTAATGCCTGACATTCTTGCTTCATGCAACTATGGAATCTGGATGTAGGATTCTGTGCAATGTATTTAAGTAGGTCTCTCTCACAAGCTTTTTGAAAATTCATAACCACAGGGCTGCTGCGAGGAATAAATGTGGATGGTGTCCTTAGAAGCTCAACAGTCTGACAATTATCAGTCTCAAGCAGCCCTGATGTTGTCTCAGTATCTTTATGAAATAATACTTTTAGGTCCAATTTATGGGTAAATTTAAACAAGTCAAACATAATATCAAATTCAGACATTTTAGTAGTGGGCACAAAATTCAATGCTTTTTTGTAAGACTCGTTCTTCCACCTGTGACAGAGCATAGTGTCAGTGGCTCAGTAGGTAGCACACTCGCCTCTGAGGCCGGGAGATCAGAGGGCTGTGGGTTCAGTTCCCACATCTGGCACTCGAGTTAAATATCCCAGTACTGATACTATAGTGCAGCATGAGAGGGATGCTGCCCTTCTGAGGTACCATCTTTTGGATGAGACGTTAAACCGAGGTCCCATCTACCTGGATTGGTGTAGTTCAGGTGGATGTTAAAGATCCCATGGCACTTATTGAAAAGAGTAGGGGAATTTCCCCGGTGTCCTGGCCAAATTTCTCTCATTCACTAAAAATACCACCAACAGCTAAATCTGGTTCAAGGTCAGTTGGCATTCATCTGCATCCCCTTCCCCCGGGTCATGCCTGAAAATAGGCAGGATTTGTCTAGTGCACTTACCCGGTCAACAAAAAAAACTAAACTAAATAGTTTGAAATGTTCACAACAAGCGATTCCACTGGTTCTGCTAATTCCAGTGGTTCCCCCTCCTGTGTGAGCTGCAGGCTTGGCCTAAGACACAGCCCCCCTCCCCCCACCACAGCTGCATAGAAAAATCTTGCCAAATGTTCAGCTGAGGTGGCATTGCTTGCTGTAGGATGGGTCAAGGCTCCAGATGGGTCCTGTTGGATCCATATTGTTACACAGCACCAAAAATGATGGAGGCAAGGATGGTTGAAAACTGTGAGTCACGACAAATTAAAATGAATTGTGCAAAGGTATAAGCAGTAAGAACAGCACAGACAGAGGATTTAATTTTTGCAAAGGCTGATGCCAGTGAAAAGGTTTCCTTGGATGCTGACAAAAGCCAGCAGGATGAACTTCCTCAAGTAATAATGAAAATTCATGACGAAGCTGTGATTGGAGGTTTAAAGGAAACAAAGCCTGATCAGGGAACTGCCACTCATATGGCTGGTTCAAGAAATATATCTAATGTTTCTAGATCTGATTTTGAGATGTTTTTATTATCTGAAAATATTGATGACGGGCAGCAAGAAAACTATTGACATCAGCTTGAAAACCAGAAATGGACTTGAAACTTTTTGGCAAAGATATCACAAAGTGAAACATATACCCCTTTGGTCCCCTTTCTATGCCATCCCCTTATCAAAACCAGCCTTTAAGATTGTCACTATTCTATTTAAAAGTGAAAATGTCTCTATTACAAACATTTTGTATTGGATTAAAGTGAAGCGTACAGTTCCTGGATCTCCCGAGCCTATAATGGACTGGGAAAATCTTTGGACAGCAGGATATAAGGTAACAGAGTAAGATCTGAAACATTTACTGAATAGATTTTACTTGGGTAGGGAAAGAGGATTTATGTTTTATATCAGTTAGGCAAAAGCCTGTTTCCTCTGTGGTGCCAGTTCACAAGCTTAATAGTGCATGTCACAAATTAAAACGTAACTTGTGTGATGACACAGGACACACAAGTATATCTTGTCAGGGCACTATTAGGTGCAATCCATGTGAGGAGACTGGGCACTCTTTCAAGAATTGTCCTTGAGCCTCACACAACAAACATAATGATAGGGATCAGGCCAAACATGATTTTAATGTGAACTCAGTACAAAGAAGCTTATCTAGAGGCCACGTTAAAAAATGGGGGCCCCTTCCCACAAAACAGACTTACTTGGCCACTCATTAAGAAAAAACAATTCAGGAAGAGGGAGAAGAAACCAGACAGGAGATAATCAGAAGAGTCAGGAGTGTCAGGGACCTGCGATTCCCACAGTACCAACCCCAATAAAGGAAGTCACTGAACCAGTGGCAACTGTTACTTGGACATCAATTTCTTTGCCACAATATGAAACTCCCACTCACAGAAGAATAAGGTAGAGCAAAATACCCTTCTGTTTGCATCAAACCCTAAAGAGATGTTCCCACTCTCTACCTAGAGACTGCTCAGATTCATATGTTGACACAACAGAAGGGAAGCAAGGGTCTCCCAAAAGCTAAATTGGTTAAGACGGATGTCACCGCTGAAGATAAGTTTGAAATATCTCCTATAATTTAATATTTTACTTATTTTATATTTTTCTCCCATAAAATTATTTCAGATGGATAAAAATCCTGCTTCAACTTGCCTTCGATGTGGTGATGATGAAAGTACTTTATAGCTCATGATCTGGAGGTGTCCAAAAATTTGCCCATTTTGGGACTCTATTCAGTCCAATCTAGATCCCTTTGTGGCTCTCCAGGAGGTTTTTACTCATGAAGTGTGTGTTTTAGGGGTCTATGCCCCCCTTTGGGGGACTAGAAAGGCACATATGGCCTTAATTGCTGGGGTAGCTAAAGTACTCATTCTCCACCATTAGTTAGATGCATCACCTCAGTCTTGGATAGAATGGGTTAACAAAATATTACAAGCCTTCAAGGTGGAGAAGTCCATTGCCCATTTATTCCACTCATTACATATCTATAAATCACACTGGGAAACTCTCCACACATTAGTGCTAACATGAAGATAATAACAGCTAAGTGGATGCTCAGTATTTTTAGTAATGCTGCAGTCACAAGTTCCTTCTTATTTCTGGATTTGTCAGTTTCGAAGGCATGGACCTTGACACAATTTTATCCATTAGTGAGTCTGTAAGTCTTGCATGGCCATTGAAGTGGGGGGGGGGGCGTACTGGGTTCCCTGTTGTTTATGCACTGTTGTTGCATTAATCCTGTTGTTGCAATTGTAATTTGTTATTATTCAATATTTGTATGTTTTTTTACTTGGTATTATTGTATAACTTGTTATTGTTTTGTAGTTCTCAAAAAATTAATAGCATTCATTAAATTGGAAAATAAGTTTGAAATACTATCTATGCCAACAAATTGGGTTGATACTGAGGAAGACTCTGATCGTTTCTCAGTAATTTCCTCCCAACCCGACCTATCATCAGAGATGGAAAATTAGTCCACAGATTCTAGGGCTACAAAAAAGAGGAAAATTAAGCAAAGGAGAGGTTCTAAGAGTGCAAATCATATTAATGCTAGTGGTTTCCTGTAGGGATGGGAGTGTTGGCTGTGACCCAGTTCTGATTGATTTATTTCAAAAAGGTTCTGATTTACTCTGATTTATTCTGATTAATTTTACACAGTTTGAATACTAGAAATGCATCTGAATTATTTTGATTTCATTGTCATGTAAAATATTAAAATTCAGCTTTAAAAATTTGTTTTGTGTCTGTATTTTTTCTATCCTTTTACCTTCCCTGAGTATGACATGCTTGTTTGTGGGAGACCGGCAGCATGAATAAGAGATGTAATTGGGCCCAGGCCTCCCTTTCCACCCTTCTGAGATGTTAACTTTATTTAGCATGGAAACACGTAGTCTGAGATGTGACACAACAACCATCCTAAAGCAGCAAGGCACTATGACCTAGAAGTTCAGTCTAGTGATGGGTGAAGTAGCCCCAATTAGCTCCATGAGTGATTAAGCGGGTCAAAGGCGGGTCGAGTGCTCCACAATGCAAAGTGGAGTACTTCGTTATTATGTAGTAACGCAAGTCCATTGAAACAATGACTTCACATATTCTTCCCAAACCACTACTCCACTCAATTTATGGCGAAATACATTGAAAACAATGTACTTCACCTTACTCCGCCTTGTTTTAAGCTCCAAAGGCGAATTTTGTTTCATGGGATTTCAGGTCACATGGGCTCTAGATTGTTCTGCACAGCCTCAGTTTGGGGTAGTGTGTGTGTAGGAAGTTGTAGGAGACAATCTGCTCTGAGAGCTCTTTGCAATTCAAACCTTCAAAAAGCTGTTAAAAAAGTATTTTTGAGTGATTTGTTTTGCTGAAACTTTAGTTCATCGATTAAAGGAAACCCTCCTGTGCTCATATCATCGAAAGTTTATTGTTTGTGTATGGATTTTGAATGTTAATGTACAACATTCAGTCTGTGTACTAATGGACAGTGGAAGTGTGCTTTGAGGGAGGGGTGTATCTGTGGTGTAGGTATATTAACTTGGAGAAAAAGACAGAGCTTTCTGTTTTGGTGATATTTTTCTCGTATAACTGTTAATGTACACACAGTACTATTTTCAATATTTCTTGCCATTTTTTTGCTAATTGTTGTGGTGCAGTAGTGCATAATTTTAGTTTGTTTAAAATATGAGGTTGTATTACTGAAGTTTTCAATTTCCATGCATTACTTAGTGTGTGTGTGAGTATGTGTGTGACGCGTGTCATCAAATCAGACACCTGTTATTGTGCCACATAATAATTTCAGCAATGTGAAGCTGCTATCCACTGCAGCTGTGTGATTTTTGTACTTCTTTGTGGTATCTTTACTGGTACTAGTACTAGTGACTCTTACTGCTGCAGTGCATCATTTTAGTCTGTTTAAAATATGTGGTTGTATTACTGAAGTTTTCAATTTGCTATGCATTACTTGGTGTGTGTGTGTGTGTGTGTGAGTATGTGTGTGACGCGTGTCATCAAATCAGACACCTTTTAATGTGCCACATAATAATTTCAGCAATGTGAAGCTGCTATCCACTGCCGCTGAGTGATTTTTTTATTTCTTTGTGGTATCTTTACTAGTACTAGTACTAGTGACTGTTACTGCAGCAGTGCACTACACTGCCCCCCCATGGCCCTCCCCAGCCAGAAAAGGTATTATTTTCCAGATTTGAATTTCTGATGGTGAGCACTGGTTAGGTGTTGTGCCTTTGTGTCTGCATCTCTTCAGTGCACAGTGCAATCTTAATCTGTCTGTACATTTGCATCTCTTTAGGGCCCAATCTCCATCTGTAACTTAAGTCACAGTTGTTTCTTTGACTTCCCTTCAGAGTACTGGACAGGTGTCGTGCTTAATTCTGCATGCACATTGTACTCATTAATATGCGTTTTTAAGTCAGGACCATCATCATGAGTCACTAGTGGTACAAATCATGTTCTTCATCATCACTGTCACAAATGCAGTCACAAATCATGATTCACGATCATTCACATTACGAATCACAACATTAATTTTTTTTCTAGTTACTTGGATGTATTGTAAGCCTGTTTTGTAGCTTCTCTCTAGGCTTCACCACCCCACCATTGTACTCATTCATGCATGTTTTTAAGTCTGGGAGTTTTAAGCTACAGCTCATCTGGGAAGTACAGCCTTAGGCAGTAGGCATTCATGTTTCTTCATCATGGTCACAAATCACGATTCATGATCACGTCATGAATCACATCATACATTTTTTTTTAATAGTTATTTGGATGTATTGTAAGCCTGTTTTGTAGTATCTCTCCATGCTTCACCACCCCACCATTGTACTCATTAATGTTTGTTTTTAAGTCAGGGAGTTGGACAGTGTCTGCAGTACATACACAGACTGGAAAGAAGACTGGATGCACACATGTAGTTTTGTACAGTATACTTGCATTGCTAGGAATACAAAGTGTCACGCATACGGAAGACAACAAAAAAAGGGCATAATTACGTACAAGGGTCGGGGATGGTGGAGGAATACATTTTATAACACAGCAAGGAATGTGTGGGTGGGCACTTGGTGTGAGGAAAAAAAAAATAATGTGGGATCCCATGGTGATCCAGCAGCAGTTCCAGCATGGACATGATTTGCAACTGATGTTCCTCTATGTGATCCAGCAGCTGCACCACAGAACTCTCCCTCTCATTGTTATTCTCAACAGCACTCCAGAGAACTGCCAAGTCAGCCTGTGTTACATGCAGTTCTCTGGGGTCCACACATTCTACAGGCTAACCTGCTGGTGGTGGTGATGGTGGGGGGGGATGCTGGTGGAGCAGCAGGTGCTGCTGTGGCCCTCCTCTTCTTAGGTATGCCGCAATGCACAGCTGCACCTTCTGCCACAGAATGGCCAGCAGGTGCAGACATGGTCTGTTCTGTGGCAGCCTGCCACTCCAACTGCTGGTGATTGAGCATATAGGTGCACTGGCCCTCAGTCCCCAGGTGAGTCCCCCGGGGCCACGGAGCACCTCCATCTCACATAGGTGGCACTTAACCACACTACTGTCCCCCCACACAGTAAAAAAACTGCCAAACAATGGAGGTGCAGGGAGGACCAGGCACAGGCAGGGGATGGCCAGATGAACTTGCAGTTGGCTTGTCACAGTGCTGAACAGGGATGGGATCCACACCTGGGCCCAGGGGAATAGGCATATCCTGCTCCAGAGAACCTGGACTTGGTGGTGGTGGTGGTTCAACTGCCTCAGAGTCTGGACAGGAGGCGGTGCTAGTCCTGCTTCTGGGGGGGCACTCACAAGTATCGAGTGGTCCAACAGGAATGGGTGCCCTTGCCCTCCACACATGCGCATGGTACGATGCTTACCACTACCACACTCCCCCAGAGCTGCCCCCACCTCAGACATTCCCTCACCCTGGTCCATCTCTTCTACTGAGCTCCCTCAGTCCAAGCAATTACTACTCACACTGTTACACAATACACACACACACACAGTCACACAGACAAACAAGTAACTACTTATAGAGGTAAGAAAAATAACATTTACAGAAAGAACAAATTAAGTAAAAAAGAGTACAGAAAAGACAAAAAAATGTAGCTTTTAAAAAAGCTGTTAGGTCTAAATCAAAGTTTAAATCTCCTCCTCACTCTGATCTCAAAGTATCAGCAGTCACAAAACACACTACTCTCTCTCCATCTGCACAGGAGAAAGTAAAAGTGTCTGCTTGTATGACTCACGTTCTTCCTGCCTGGTTAAAGAGCATGTGACTTACAGTACTACATGTCATGTGATGTGTGGGGGGGGCTGCCAAATCAGAAACACCAAGTGGATCACTTAGAATCATAATGAGGAATGTGAAGTCCATTAAAAACCATGACTTCGCCTTACTTCGCATTGCCATTCCACCTTAATGTGAAGTGGTAATGACAAGGCGCAGTGAGCACTTTGCATTGCCCACTCCGCGTAGTGGATTGGTAACGCTAAGTGCCCTCTTCACATTCACTTTGCCAGCAGAATTTAATTCGCTGCATCTCTAGCTCAGTCACAGAGCTGGAGACCACAGAATGTAAAACGTGAACCACTCCCAAACTTAGAGTAGCACTGGGGTCTAGTAGTGTGGACAGAAACATAGGAAACACAAAATGTGATATGTGCACTCTCCCCTAAAATCTGCGAAGCACTATGCCTTAGTAGTTCAGGGGCAGAGATTTGGAAATATGGAGTCTGAGATGTGACCCCCACCAAAATCAGTAAGGCACTGTGACCTAGTAGTTCAGGAACAATGCTATGGAACACAGAGACTGAGATGTGCCACCCCCCGCCCCATCCTGGGTCCTCCTGTCACTTCATTCTGGGTCACTGAGTGGCTGCAGGACTATTAAAAACTACATTGGCCCAGTCTTCAGGGGGCACAGCTGTGTGTCCCATCTTGCAATCCCCATACCCTAAATATCCAAACTAGGCTAGCCTGATGCTGCCTGTCATGTGGGAGCAAGTGGAAGCTTATTATCTAGCACAAAACTACTTTTTACATATGCCATTGTGAGTGAGGGTGACAACAATGTAGTCTGGGGTGGGATGTGCATTAGGGTGTCCAATTGCAAAGGCCTGCCTGCCACAAGTCCTGCCCAAACTGCCTTGTCATCACTCACCAACTGACTTTGCATATGGAAAACAGGGTCTTGTACTGGACACTGTGCTTCTCCCAATCCAACACACACACACACACACACACACACACACACGCATAAGAGGGCACATCAGGATTTGGGCTAGCCTCCTGGTGTGGACAGGTGGGGTGGACCAAGCAGTGATGTGCTGCAAAATTTTTAACAACCCCCGAGCTCTCATTCACCCCCTACCTCAGCTCTCATCTTCCCTTAGTAGCTCTTTAGGGTTCAGACTTACTGAGACTGCACAGCAGCAGCAGCACAATTTGTGCAATCACTCAGCCTCCAAGGGGACAATGCAGGAGCTGTCTGTAAGACATCACACACACACACACACACACACACACACACACACACACACACACTGTTACACACTGCTGTGCTTAATAGAAAGTTCAGTTTTTTAAAACAATTTTTCTATTATATTTTTTAAGGCTGATGAACAATTTGATGTTGGAGCTGTCCTCTAGACCACACACAGGCACACACTGCACACCATTCTCCTTGTTTTCCCTCCTCCTCCTTCTGCAGTATAATATACAATTTTTAAGCTGCCCCAGTGTCAACTACCTATAGGCTGCCCTCATCGTTCCCTAAGAAGCCAAGCGACTAGTTATTTTTGTTTCTTTTGGATTTTTTTTTTTATTTTCTTCTGGCCTACAGGCCGCAGTGCTCAGTGAGAGTAAGGAGGACACCAGCTGCTTCTTTCACCCAAAATTAGCATGGTGCTAGAAGCACTGCTGCTGCTTAGTGCTGGACACCCACCAACGTGGCTCTCTCATGACCAGCTCCAATAGCTGGTTGTCTCTACATGACAGCCTCATACATCAGACAGTCACCTGATACAATGCTGATGGTGTGAGGGACCTGTCTGGCTCATAGAGTGAGGTGTCACATGATATTACCTCTGAAAGAGCTACCAGCATGCATGACTAGAGCTGTCTCCCATGATGTGCAGGAGAGTGGAGACTGGCAAGAGCATTTTTTTATGTAATATTTATTGAGTTTTACATACATTCTTTAACATGAAGGTACAGGTAACAATGATACAGTTATAAGCAGAGTGACTATCAACTCCATGTTAAAGCCCCCCCTCCCACATCCACCCCAAGCTTGGCACATCTGACCTCTTGCGAATGGTAAATATGGTATCCAGAGACTGTATACAGACATCATACCACAATAATGCAGTAACATAAGTATAATTAGACCAGTTATTGAGCAGAATTATACCTACGGTGAGGTTCCAGTCTGAAAAAGGTATAAAGTATGGAGGCCCTCCCATATTTACCTGTAGCGAGAAAGAGAGCCACTAAGGCTAGCTTTCATTTGTTCAGTGCGGAGATTAAATAATAGGTCTCACAACCATTTTTTGTATGTGATATTATGCCCATCCAACCAGTGACGTAAAATAAGTTTCTGAAGGGTATGTGTTATCATGGCCATATGGTAGCTATGAATCCTGACTGGGATCATAGAGAGATCTCCCAAAAGGTAAATCTCCAGTGTAAATAAATCATCCAGCCCTAAGAGGGGGTCTGCCTTAGTCTTAATTAACTCACATAGATTCCTAATCTGGGAACAATCCCAGAATATGCGAACCAGGTCCCCTTCAGCACTTTTGCACTTAGGACAAAGAGCATCCGGTAACTTCCCTATTCTTTTCAATTTGATGGGGGTCCAGTACATGTCATTCAATATTTGATATTGTGTGAGCTTCAGCCTATCTTGGGAAACATATTTAAAGGATTCTAACTGGATGGATTCCCATTTTCCTGGAGAATTTGGGAAGAAAGAATCCCAGTACCTTGGAGCCCCACATTGTGTTTCCAGCATGCTTATTTGCAAACAAGCATATATTTGGGGCACTGCATGGGGTTTCCCACTTATAAGAGTCAATGAGTCGAGCCAGGCGCAGCGATCTTGCAGGCCCCTTGGCCCAGGAAATTTCTTTATCAGAAGATGTCTGAGTTGCCAGACTTTAAAAACATGCTTTCTCTCAATGGAATAAAGTGCCACAATAGTAGCCAATTCCATGCACATCCCTTCGGTAAACACATCTCCAACCCTGGCCTTATTGAGTAGGGGAAGCCATTGCAGAGAAATAGTATTTCCCCCAATTTGGAGATTTGGGTTACTTACTATTGGTTGTCTTAAATCCCTAACATTCTGATATTTTAAGAATGCACAAAGTTGGCTATGGGCTCTGAGGGAGAGTAATATAGGAATATAGCAGAATTGTTCAAAACAGAGGGGAGACTTTTGACAGGAACATGTAAGAGAGCCTCCTTAACAATATTCAAGTTGGCAGTTATCTCTCTTTCCAAGATTAACCATTTTGGTGGATGCTGCCAATTTCAGATAAGCCCGTTGAGGGTGTTTTCCTCCCCATATTAAGGATGAGATGAGGGCATGTAATTTCTTAAACCATACTTGGGGCAACCATATATTTAGCATGTTTAGGGGCTAGAATATTCTTGGTAAAATATTCATTTTAATTATACTGATTCTTCCCCACAGAGCTATAGGAAGAGATTGCCACCTATTAAAGTCCTGTTGAACAGTTTCCAACAAAGAATCAAAATTCATTTTTTTCATAATACTCTCATTCCTAGATAAAAGGCCCAAGTATCTTATGCTCTTAAAACTCCATTGTACCCCCAATGTGGAAACATCCTGTTTATGACATCTGTGATTCAGGGGAAAAACAGTAGTCTTATTTAGGTTAATTTTATAATTAGATACAGCCCCAAATTCAGCTATGATAGTCAAAGCAATGGGGAAATATTTGGGTGGTTGAAGCAAGTTAAGAAGCACATCGTCAGCATATGCAGATAACTTAAACACATGTTGCCCTATAGAAATTCCTTGCACACCCTCATTAGACCTTAACCTACATAACAGTGGCTCTAGGTAGATATTAAAAAGTAGAGAAGACAGAGGGCATCCTTGTCTAGTTCTGGAGTATAAGGAGAACCTTTCGGAGAGGACCCATTTACAATATATTCTAGCCAGGGGGTTTTGATACAGGGAGGCAGTCCAATCAATAAATTTATCTGGGAAACCAAACTTGCTCATAGTCAAAAATAAGAACTGCCAATCTACATGGTTGAATGCCTTCTCTGCGTCCAGAGAAAGGAGACCAGCTGGCATGTCAAGATCCCTGCACATGGAGAAGATGTGTGCCAGTTTCCAAAAATGGTCCACTGACTGATGCCCCTGCATAAATCCCACTTGATCCAGATGAATGATGTCAGGGAGGACCTCTTTAAGTCTACTGTAGTAGCAAGAAGCTTTGCTAAAATTTTAATATCACAATTCAATAGTGAAATTGGATGGTAACTACTTGTCATTTCTGGATCTTTTTCAGGCTTATGTAGTACCTCAATAATGGCCTCCAGCAAGGAACTATCTAAGGGGTTTCTCCTCTAACATCCAATCAAATAAACGGCCTAACCAGGGAGCTATTAGTTCACTAAAGACTTTGTAAAAGTTGGGGCAATAACCATCTGGGCCTGGGGCTTTATATGCCGTTAATGAAGATATAGCTAATAACATTTCCTTTTCTGTAATGGGGGCCACTAGAAACTCCTGTTGGATTATGGTAAGTGTCAGGAGGGCCAGTGGTTCAAGGTATTGCTTCACAACTTTAGGAGTGGGCCTAATCGCCATTGGCTTATAAGGAGCATTATAAAAATCTGCAAATTCAACAGTGATTTCTCGGGGAGTAAGGCAGAATTCCCCCATCTGTTGGGATCTGATACTCTAGACTATGTGGGAGGATTCTGCTTTTTTTAATCTGAGAGCTAAAAAGATGACCTGCCTTCTTCCCTTGGTCAGTATAAGTTACCCCTGATGTTAAAATGGCATATTCGGCCTTTTCCCTGAGAAGGGAGCTATATTGCTCCCTTAATCCCACCAGTAACTCCGTATCCATCTGGGCAGTGACACGGGACTGTGAGGCTTCTAAAGTATGAATTCTAGAGAGTAGGGAGACAGCTTTCTGGTCCCTTTCTTTCTTCCTATGAAACACCACCTTAATAAACGTTCCCCATAAAACACATTTTAAAGCTCCCCACTAAAGATCTGGTCGGGTCGTAGAATTTAGGTTCAGCCTAGTAAATTCCCTGAGTTAATAAGATCTACTATTTTGGGCTCCTTAAGAAGCTGATTATTCAGCTTTCACATTGAATCGTGCATCATATCCGGTGACAGATACAGATCACAAACTACTGCTGAATGGTCAGAAATTACACTAGGAGTTATCCCAGCTGACACAACCCCTCTCAAAAGGGACCGACTAATTAAAAAATAGTCTATCTGGGAGGAGGAATTGTGTGCACTAGACCTAAAAGTAAATTCCTTTAAGGTGGGGTACAATATCCTCCAGGGATCAGCTAATCTGAAATGATCTACCATCTCTCTGATAGCCCGTTGTGCTGGAGATAAACTTTTCCTTTTGGGGTCTGATTTATCTAAATCTGGGGAAAAGGTAGATTCCAATCCCCCCTATAATACATGGAGTTACAGCAAATGGAGTCAATACCTGCATCAAATCAATAAAAAATAATAGGGAGTCATTACTGGGCCCATATACATATCCCAAAACTATAGAAGTTCTCTCCAGCATACCTTTTATAATTATATAATGCCCCTGTGGGTCTCTAAAAATCTGCTTGGATTTGAAGGGAATTCTCTTGAACACTAAAATAGCCACCCCTGAACTCTGAGTGCTAGCCCCCGCACTGAAAACTTGACCTGCATATTGTCTCCTTAGGAGGATCCCTTCCAATTCCAAAAGGTGTCTCCTGAAGAAACGTAAGGCCTCCTCTGAGCAGACTGATGTGCTTCAACACTTGATATCTTTTTATTTTAGAGTGAAGCCCCCTCACATTCCATGATACAAATTTATTGTCCTCTGCCATTTGGAACATACAAAAATATTAAAGCCATTTGAGTCCATACACCTTGATATAGACTAAATCCACAATACCTTCTGCCAAGCTGACCCTCCCATCTCCCCATTCCCCTTGCATAAAGCCCATCCTACCCAAACCCCAAAACAAACAATGTCTTATACCTTCCTCCCTCTGAAACAGTCCTCCTGTTATTTCCTGTGTCGCATACCCAGATTGCTCCCAGGATCCAAAAGGAGGACCCCCCCTTCAGCTTTACAGTGTGTTATTCCCTCTACTGTGTCGTTACACCACTCTCTACTGATCCCCTCCTCCACCCTCTTAGCTACTTATGTTGTACATTTCCTTATTTATTACCTGATCCAGAAATACTATCATTCCCTACCTTCCTGCCCATCATAACCAGGAAGTAGTAGTGCAGGGAAGGTCTATGCACTTCCTAATATTAAACGTTCCCAACTTATTCTCTCAGAAGTGTATATTGCCTCCAATATGAGATCCGGTGCTAAATTACACCTTTCAACAGCTCTATACCTTAAAGAAGTAGAAAATAACAAAAAAAGAAGCCCATAACTGCTGCCATAAATCCCGGTGTCCGTATGAGCTCCATGCGACAGGGTCAGGCCATCTCCCTAAATATGCGAGTGCAAGGCATGTTGGAAACAATGCTTTGGACCTACAGAGATCCCAGTTTAAAGCTAAGACTTGGTGCATGGGATAAACTCTCCCCAAAATAAAGAGCACAGAGTACCCTGTGAACAAAGCAGTTAGTTTGTCCCTTTAAATGTCTTTAGGAATGTTTCGGTACGCACTGCCTTCAGAGTGCATCATGGAATTGAAACCCCATATTCGCAGGCCTCTCCCATACTGTAGAGGCAACAGTCCCAATGAACACACTGATGTTTCTCATCCTCTTATCCTCGGATAAGGCCTCACCCATCTCAGAATAGAATGGGGAGTAGCTTTTTCAACATGCTGCACATTCAGAAAAACAAAAAAGGAGAAGTAGCTTCCCCAATATCAGTACAATAGGGAAGATCTCCGGGCTCTTTAACATAGAATTATTTCCCTTCTGGTGAACCTCAGATATATGAGGGTAAGCAGCGACCTAACCGTTCTTGTCTTTCTTTTAGACAAAATTAGACAAAGTATTTATAGATGTATGGAAAAAGGCCCAAATGAACTAGAAAAGGAGTCCTTTCTCTCCGCATAATAATCCACTGCATCATCATATTGCTCGGTTCCCACAATACCACTTTACAGATCAAAATTAATAAAGTCCCAGCCATGCTGATAAATTAAGCTTGCTGTGCAAAAAATCAAACTTTAAATTAAAAATGTCTCAAGCCCCACAGTATTGCCATCATACTAGTGGGCTAGGCCTTCCACAAGTGAGCCTGTCCAGAAAAGCGACGGACACTTTAAACTAATTCCATCTTGACTGCAGAGACACTATCTTTGTCCTGCTAGTAAAAAGAGGAGGAAAAACCTTTATTTAGTACCAAAGTATGAACACAGCCATTAAGTCGACACAGGCGAAAACAACCTTGATTGATGCACATAGTCACAAACAGGGGCAGGTTGCACCTGTAAACAAGCTTTCAGCTTAGTGTGCTACTCCTGGTTAAACAATTTAAAAAGAAAAGAAAAATAGTTAGTGCTGTCAGTTAGATCCTACACTAACAATATGGTGAAGGAACGTCATACATCCATGTCCTTGGGATTCCATTTCAGGATTACTCAAACATTCTCTTTGTTATAACAGGGCACTTTTAATACTGTAATCCCTCTCCAATCTCTCTTAACCTTTCACCCATTCTTGAAGAGGTTTGGGAGCTATTTCTTCAACTCGAGCTCTGCCGATTTTGGATCTTCTAAAGGGAGCCATTTCCCATCGATGGAAACTTGCAGATTCACTGGGTATAACATCCGAAAATGGATGTTTGTTGTGAGTAGCTTAGTCACCACACTGTGATATTCAGATCTCTTCTGCCTCACAGTTGGGGAGAGATCTTGAGTGATATGGATTGGGGAGCCCTCCCAGAGTACTTCTTTCAGTTCCTTGACTTTAACCAGCAAATGCTGGTGCTCGTGATAATTTAAGAACTTGAAGATGAAAGTCCTAGGGTGGCCCCTGTTGGTGGCATGGGCTGTAGGGCTCGATGAGCCCCACTCCATGATGTACTCCAAGCCAAATGGAGAGGGTCCTGCTATTTTCTGCACTAATATTTGTGCAAATACTACTGCATTGGATCCCTCTTCGCTCTCTGGCAATCCAATAACCACAAAATTATTTCAGCAACTCCTCCCTTTGAGGTCTTCGACCTTGACTTCCAGCTTTATCACTTGGTGTCTGACAATTGCCATGGCTGAGGCGACTTTCTTCAGCTTTTTTTCTGCAGAAATTAGCCATGCCTCGCAATCCCCTGAGCGTTGGGTTAAGTCCTCCAATTTACCGGTTATCTCTTTGACTTCCTCGGTTAAGGAAGGGACCTCGTCTTGGAAGGGTTGGAATTCTTCTATGAACCGCTCCAGAGATAAAGGAGTCATTTCAGCAATTATAGTGAGTCTCTTATTTGCCGAGGTAGATTGGGCCTTTACCTTTTTGGCAGTTTTCTCAGGCACAGCTGATGGTGTGTGATGCGGTGGTGCGGCTCACATTTCTGCCTCCATAACTCATGCAAAGCCCTCAAATTCCTTTAGATTATCACAGCCTATAGTTGCAGCACTTCAATACATTGTAAAAAGTGAGTAGTTTGAGCTACAGTATAAAGTTTATACAGAGGGTTAAAGGAGTGATAGAGGGAGTGCTCCAGAGAAACGTCTACACAGCTTGAGGCATCACATGATCTCCACAAGATAATTTTTTTTTGTACCGACAATGTGGCAGTGAAATTTCCACTGATAATGTAGCTTTGGTCCAGACCTGCAGTTCTGAAGTGGGTGAACTTGGGAAGTCAGGTTGAGCCATGAAAGGCTCTGTGTGCTCAAGGTTAGTCAAGTCGGCCTGGTTCAGGAATGTCTGATAGTGCAACAGAGCCTAGTGGAACTCAACCAGTTTGCCCACCCCTAGTTTCCTGGTACTTCCTTACCCCTCACCTTGGTTATGGGACTTTCACTTGTGGGTGTCTTCAGCCAATGTGAATAGTATCAAGAATAAAACAACTACTTATGACTTTCAATTCTAGGCTCAGTTAATAGTAACATTATTTTTATTCAGGATGTATGACTTCACACTGTAAATGAATTTGCTTGAAGATAAATGTTGGCATTATGGTCCATCTGTTTGGTCAATATGGGAGGAAACCTGTTCAGGGGTAGGGATTCTATTTACATCAGTCAAATTCAAATTAAAATGTTTAATTGATTTAGTTCCAGGGGAGTACTGATGTTAGACATATTTCTTCAAAGACAAACTTTAGATTCATAAATATTTATGCACCACAGTACAAGGCAGCTTGTGCTGAAATATTCCAGTTAATCCAACCTTTTTATATACCACAAAATGGATACTTTTAGGAGGAGATTTTAATTGTGGTCTTGCTTTAGCTGACAGGAGGAAGAAATGATAAATTATTTATGAATTTGACTTTTTTTAAAAAACATGGTGGGTGGGATATTCAAAGGGGTTGTGCATGGCACAACAGGGTTGCACCATGTGCAACACACCAATGCACCATGGTGAGATATTCAAATGGGCAGGTTGCATTGCGCAACCCCCGATGCACTGGGGTGCACCAGTAATGTATGCGGTGCATGTGTGGGGGGTGTGCCCATGCATATGCAGCACATCCTGATATTTAGCCCGGGATGTGCAGTGCATATGCAGGCACAAACCTGCCTTGTGCTGCATGGGGAGCGGTGCAATGTTGAGCCTGTCGAAACCAGGAACAAGTTGGGGACACCCACAGGCGGGCTGCCATATTGCTGGGTGCAACACAGCAGCCACCTGCTGTGGGTGGCCACCTGACCTCCCAGGACACAGTCCATGAGCCCCCTGCCCAGGAGGCATCATGCCCCTCTCACCCATTTGTGGGCATGTGAAAATGAAGCCTGGTGGTCCAGTCTACCGTACCCCTTTGCCTGATTGCAGGCACAGGTTAAATATCTCCCTGGTGGTCCAGTAGACCACAATCCCTTGCCCGATAATGGGCATGCATTATAATAAGCCCTGGTGGTCCAGTGGACCGATCTCCTTTGTCCACTCGTGGGGGTTAGTCAAACTCCCTGGTTGTCCAGTGGTTCCCCCCCTCCCACCCACCCATGTAGTCCCGGCCACCCTGCACCCGTGGTCAGTGGGCAGCAGCTCCTGACCACAAGCCACCCGATCACCCGCTGACTGACAGCATACAGTAGGGCTGTACACCTATTGGTCCACTGCATGAGCCAATGGGCATGCAGTCCATACTGTACTACATGGTCCTGATATGTGAATGAGCATTCATTCATCAAATTGGGACTGTATAGTACAGTATGGACTGCATGCCCATTGGCCCATGCAGTGGACCAATAGGTGTACAGCCCTACTGTATGCTGTCAGTCAGTGGGCAGCTGGGCACCTTGCGGGTGGGGAGATGCCACCCACTGCTGACCAGGGGGGGTGCAGTGTGGTGGGGGAGTATGTGGGCTGATGGGGAGGGGGTACCACTGAACAACTAGGGAATTTGACTAATGCCCACAAGCGGGCAAAGGAGATCGGTCCACTGGACCACCAGGGATTATTTTAATACATACCCATGATCTGGCAGGGGATAGTGGTCCACTGGACCACCAGGGATTATATTAATACATGCCCACTATCAGGCAGGGGATATCGGTCCACTGGACCACCAGGGATTATTTTAATACAAGCCCGCAATCAGGCAGAGGATAGTGGTCCAGTGGACTACCAGGATTTTATTCTATATATGCCCATGATTGGGCAAGGAATGGTGGACCACCAGGGAGTAATTCTACTCATGCCCGCGATTGGGTGAATGGGTGTGGCACCTGCCGATGGGCAGCGGGGCAGCGGTCCCCAATGGCTGAAGCCTGGCAAGGCACCAGGCACAAGCCACTGGGGATCAGCACACTGCATGCAAATGGGGCCATAATGACATACAAATGGCCGCATTTGTGCCTTGCATGCATTATGGCCTAATTTGCATGCCCACAGCTGAATATCGCTCTTGCTGCACCTAGTGCAACCACACTTGCACTGGCACAGCCCCCTGCTCCCCTGCTGCCACATGCGCTGTTGCAGTGCCACTGTGCTGTGTGCAGTTCGTATGCCCTCAGTGCCATATTCAATGGTGCTGAGCCATGGTGCAGCACCGTTGAATATCACCTGGACTATGCCCTGGCTCAACCCAGTTGTACTGCACCCAGACTTGTGCCCCTGCCTGGGGCAGTCTGAATATCTAGCCTCATGAATACAATGGGTTTAAGGGATGCCATTGCGATAGGCCAAATCCAACCAGACCACACTTTTGTACAAAGGAGTCTATCAACACGCTTAGATGTTTGGTTTCTGTCCACTTGGTTACCAATAAAATGTTTATCTACCCCTTTGGAAACCTCAGACCATAAAATAATTTCTGTAAATGTTGAACAACCATCAAATACCCATAAAAGATCGATGATATGGAGGCTTAATATCTGCTTACTGATTCATTCAAAAATCTGTAAACAATTTCAGGAACTTTAGGTGGCCAGGCAGTCAGCTTTGAGAGTTATGATAAGCCAGTTGTTTGGTGGGAGGATACTGAAAAAGATATAAAGCATTTTTTTTAGTCTCAATCTATGCAGAAATTACAGACTGACTATTTAAAATATCTTTCATTAAGATTATAAGTAGAGAAACATTTTTCCTTGACAAAAGAATATGGCGAAATATTTTGGAGCACAAAGAAAACAAATTAGGCTAGAAATGAAGTCCTAACAATACAGCAAAGTGACTTCTTTGTTGCTTGAACAAAAATTTGGCACCCAAGGGAAAACAAGTCAAGTTAACCCATTTGAAGAGTGTAAAAATATGGTAAATAGTAGGAATTTTGTAACTTTACAGGATTCCTCAGGCAAGATATCTTCTGAGCAAAGAAAATAATTAGTACAGTGCACCAATTCACCACCTCCCTTTTCGGAACAGTAGTGAAGGTACAGGGCACTTTAGATTCCTTTTTGGGTGATGTAAATTTACCATATATAACAATGCAGAAGAGCAGTTGCTGAAGGAAATCACAGCCAGGGAAGTTATGGAAGCTACTGCATCATTAAATACAGGTGTATCCCCAGGCAAGGACTTATCACTGGGAGGGGTGTATTAAAAAAATACTACCACCTCTTACCTCAGATTGTGGCTGTTTTTAATGCAGTATTGGGTGAAAACATATGAGATTGTACAATTGCAAAGAGAATCTTAATTATTTTGCATAAAAAAGGGCCAAAGGAAAATATCCCAAGCTGGTGACCAATACATCTTTTAAACATGGACTGGAACATTCTAATGAAAGTATTGAATGAAAGAATGATTGAAGTAGGAAGCTCACTTATCAATCTGATACATACCAGGTAGACAAATCAGTAATAGCCTCTTGGTAATCAGGGAAATCATAGAAACCTGCCAAACAGATGGAAAAGAAGGTCTTCTCCTGGCACTTGACCAGGAAAAAGCTTTTGATCAGATACCTCATGGCTATTTATTTACAATACTCAGGAAATATGGTTTCCCTACACTTTTCACGGAACTGTTAGAGAAGCTTTATGAAGTAGCAATATTAGTACCTATGGTAAATGGAACGTTGGGGGAAGCAGTCAGATATTGGAGAAGGGTGCGTCAAAGCTGTCCCTTTTCCCTATTATTACCATATATTTTTGGCCTAGACCCAGTGCTGCATAAAAAAGAGCATTTCAAAGTAGTGAGAGTAATACATACAACTATGGGCCCCTTTCCCCAGAAAATAATGGCCTATGCCTATGACTTCTATTGATTGGTTCCAGACACAGTTTCAAGGGAGAGAGCTATAAATAGCTTAAAGGAATTTGGTGAAGTGTCAGGTTCAAAGCTTAACATTGGTAAAAGTACTGGGATGACAGTGGGCACAGAGAGAGTTGGAATGAGAAAAGTCCATGGGAAAAAGACAGAGAAAGGGCCATTAAAGATACTGGGCATTGGGTTTGGAAACAGTAATATGTCTGAAAAGAACTGATTAGATAAAATACTTATTGCAGAATTAAATGTTTATAGGTGGTAAAATTGGCCCATGTCAAAGAAAAAATTAATTGTTTTGTATAAAACATTGTCTCCCAATCTTCTTATATTTAAGTGTAATATATGCACTACCCATGAGTTTAGAGACAAGAATTTATAGCATTGTTTTAGACTACTCTGCGGCAGTCACCTGAATACTGTAAAAAGGAACAAATATATAATAATAGATGGGTAGGTGGTTACAACGAGGATTTTACACACCCTCAAGGGGTGGGATGCAACATAAACCCTGAGAGCGAAGCTCAATGGGTTTATTAATGCACCCAGCCCTGATGGGGTGTGTAAAATCTGAGTTTTAACTCCTACCCATCCATTATTTTGTATGATTTCTGGTTTCTATTTTTTTGCCCATGTAATCTTAATCTGGTGTGCAGAAATAGGAGTAGTGTTATTTAATTGATTGAATTTTTATTGCTCAGTACAAGAAACAGAGCATGAGGAAATGTACATGTCACAATAGTAGTGGTCATAACTGATAACTTTTTTAGCAAGCAGGATGAAACTATAGCTCAAGAATGTCAACTTTTAAACTTACATTTTCAGTGCAGTCTGACGGTTCAGGAACTTCATTCTTGACACAAAAACAAAATTTTGGAAATGATATGCTACATTTTGTAACTAGCTTAACTTTTAAATAAGGACACTTTTAACTGTTTTTAAAGTTTAGAAGTGTTTTTATTTCTTTTTTTTTTTTGTCCGTCTTTGTCCCGTTGCTATGGTGATGGGTGTCTTGGTTGCAGTTCTTGTGTTACCTGTGGAGAGAGGGAGAGTTTGAGTATTTGTTAGGGGAGATGTGGAATGTATAAGATGTGATCCAGATATGCCTTAGTGTCGTCATAACTGTTGTCCAGCACCAGGGCTCTTGATCTTTACTTGAAAAAGCCACCACAGGTACAGAAAATGAGACACTGACTATGGCTGTGAGTGGCAGGTGTTTTTCCTGTCAGGTATGTGTGGCTTGTGCTGGTGCACAGAGAAAGCAGGCTTGTGAATGTCATTATGACCAGCTTGTTATAATGACAGAATTATAACCATCTTTCTCTAGGGGGAAAAAATAGAAGCCAGCTATTATAAGATATTATCAGGTTAATTAGGGTTGTTTAGAAATTGATTAACTCCATATTTTTTTTTTCTTTAGCAACTTTGTAGATAGAAATTTATTGCCTGTCCTTCTACAAAAATAGAAGACCTGGGTTCAATACTTGCAGCAATGATGCAAAATGTTATTTGAACAATGATAAATAATGCTATAAAATCATTTAGAGGGGTCCCAGTTTAGGTACTTGGCTCTATTCATGATTGCTTTAGGAGAATCAAACAATTTAGTTTGAGATGCTCTTTGATTCAGTATGAATAATAAAAAAAAAACTCTTTACGAATATATCCATACCTCTTTTTTTGTAGGAATGCCCATGTTTGAATATAGTCCTAGAATCACTGCACCTTTGTTTGCAGATGAGCAACAGGATCATAGAATACCACAGAAATGGCAGGACATAGTTTGGTTATGCTGACATGGCAATCTAAACAAACAAAATAATCATAAACTTAAAAGCACTAAAGACAGGTTCTGCCTCAAACAAGGGTGGGTATATTTTGCAATTGGAAACAATGGAACACTTTTTTTTTGTTCATATAGTATATTGTATCTTTTGGGAAAAAAATTGCCATTATTTGGAAAGAACCTCAGTTTGGGAGAATAAATTATGATACTTTTGTGTTCAGGAAATAAGGTGGCGGTTGGGGGAATTTTCATTTTAGCACACTTAGGGCCAGATATTCAAAACGTTGCACTGGGCACAAACCGTTTGCACAGATTTAGTGCTGGGTTAGCTATATCCAAAAGACCAAATAGCACGTGCAAACTGCATTAGTGCCAGGCAAAATCATAATGTATGCAAGGGGAAAACTGAGGGGGCATGGCAGCACAATGCTATATTCAGCGAATAGCACCATGCGAAGTGGTTTTGCATGATATAGCGTAACACTTTGTATGGTGCAAATTACCACCCAGGAAAAGGTAGTCTTAACCCTGGGCAAATCAGCTTTGCGTGACATTGTGGCTTTGATCGGCATTTGCATGGCTTTTACATGGCTTTGATCAACCCTAACCAATAAGTATGACACACAGAAAAAGCCAGACATAGAGGAAACATGCTGCCCACTGATGGAATCACAATGATGCCCTCACCTGCCACTGGTCCCAGTCATGCCAGGCAATAAGTGGTGACCTAGCTCCCAGTGGACACCATGGCAGTGCAGCCATACAGCACATACCTGTAGACCACCCTTTGGTGGACATGAACAGATGCCAACACACACATGCAGCACTGTGGCCATGGAGGGTGTTGAGGGGAGGGTGTACAAGTGGTCAGGCTGCACCACAGACTGGGTGCAGCCACAAGACTGGGACAAGCCATACTGTGCACATGGGCCAGTGTTGGGAATACTCCAACACCAGTGTGCCTGTCTGATTGTATGTGCCCCCCCAGCCACATACTGCACATCTGTACAGACACCACAGCACACAGAGCCACCGTATATATGTCACTGTGAGCATCCCATGCCAGTGATGCAGCATCTGTGGGTCACACAACAGCATAACAGTAATGTCCACTGTCTGTAAGCACCTGCAAGTTGGGCCTGTCACTCTGTACAGTGCAGTGGTCATCACTGCCCTACACACCATAGGCATTGATGTGTCCCTCACACTACTGGCCCCCTTGTTACTGTAGTGCTGCTGTGCAAAGCAGCGTGAACTACAGTTTGACAGTTGCATGCAGCACCACCACCTGTGCCTGTACTGTGTAGCCCCCTGGGGCACAATATGCTATTCTGTACTGTATAAATGCAGCCTGCAGCTACCACCATGCACTCCCACACTGACCTACAGGTGGAGCTGTGGGCAGAGCCAGCCAGCCCCTGTACTTCCAGACTGACCTACAGGTGTTGCTGTGGAACTCTGCAATAATGCTGGGCAAACTGCATGCAAATCAGGGGCATAATGGGATGCTAATCTGGATGTTTGTCCAGAGACTACCAAAGTAGGCTCATTTACATGTCACTTTTGAATATAGCAAAGTATGGCCCCGGGCAAATGTGTTTGCACTGTGCAAATGGTTGAGCTCTGTGCTAAACCTATGTAAATGTGTTAGCAAGGCACAAACTTTTTGGAAATATTGTACATATTTACATAATGTAATTTCACATGCACTGGTGCTTGCAGCTTTACTGAGCTCATGCCTTTGCTGGCACACACATTGGCCACATAGTTCACCTCTACCTTCCTTCACGTCACTGTGAGCTTGGCTTCTGTTGTGGTGTGCACTTCCTGGTTGCTATATTCAGAGCTGACTTATTCCTGGGCTATGTTTGCACTGCACTCCCAGCCCAGTTTGCTTGGCTTCCTTAACATACTATATTCAGCAGGTTTAGCATCTCGGCTATCCCTTTTGAATATAGCAGGCTATTGGGTCCTGGCTAATTTAGCATGCCAGCTATGCTAATTTAGCCCCAGGGCAAAGTTTTGATTATCTGGCCCTTAGAGTGATATTTGCCAGTATTAAATGGTGCATATGGCAAGTACGATGTCAGTTCATCCTATAGCATCAAGATATTCTCTTAAATGGCGTAACTGAAAAAATTAATAAAGAATGTATTCCGGTGTATGAAAATGAAATAAAAAAGTTGTCAAGATTAGTTTTTCAATCATATTGGAAAAGCATAACATGGTTTTCACCCTACAAAATTAAAAGGGGATACAAGTTTAATAGACTGCACATGGGGGGGGAGGACGGGTTCTTCACCTAATTATTAGAATGTTTTGTTTTGTTTTTCTTTTTTGAATTCTACTAGTTGTTTATATATAAATATGCTTGCTTGATGTACTTATTGCTTGTGTACTGTATGTTTTTACATGTTTTGTTTTGCTTCAATAAAAAATTCCCCTACTCTTCTCAAGAAGCACCATGGGAATTTTAACGTCCACCTGAAAGACCACCAGAAAAGGCAGATGAGACCTCTGTTTAATCTCTCATCTGAAGGACTGTACACCCTGACAGTACAGCATTCCCTTATGACTACACTCAGGTGCCAGCATTATTGGAAAAATGGAAACAGAGACTTTGACGGCAGATAAGGACCGCTTGTCCCACCTAGTCTGCCCATTCCCTGTGTATTGGATAAGCTGCAGATTCTAGTTATCCAACAACCTATTTCCTCCTACCATTCACTATAATTGCCTTATGTCTGTTCCATGTATTCTTGAATTCCTCAACTGTTTTTGACCCCACAATCTCCTCAGGAAGGTAATTCCATGTGTCCACCATCCTGTCCATGAAAAAATACTTTCTGACATTGCCACTGAGCCGTCCCCCTCTATCTTCAAACTGTGCCCCCTTGTTCTTGCACATCTCTTTCTCTCAAAGATGCTCCCATCTTGGACTTTGTTGATTCACTTGAGGTACTTGAATGTTTCTATCATGTCCCCCATCTCCCTCTTTTTCTCAAGGGTATACATATTAAGCTCTTTCCATCTCTCCTCATAGGGCTTCTGTTGCAGACCCTGCACCATTTTAGTTACCCTCCATCCTGTCTATGTCCTTACGGAAATGGGGTCTCCAGAACTGTATGCAGTACTCTAAATGGTGTCTCACCAACTGTCTGTACAGAGGGAGAACAACTTCCTGTTTTCTACTGGTGATGCCTCTCCCTATGCATCCCAATATCCCTCCATCCCTCCTTACTGCCTTCTCACATTGTTTGCCTATCTTAAGGTCATCTGATATCACTACCCCGAGGTCCCTTTCCATTTTTGTTGTTGTTAGTGCCTTCCCCTTCCCCTATTGTGAACTCTTCCCCGTTTCTTTTGTTTCCCAGGTGCATTACTTTGCACTTTTTTTGCATTGAATCTAAGCTGCCATATTTTTGACTATTCCTCCAACCTTGCCAAGTCCCTTCTCATCCTTTCCATCCCCCTTTTTGTATCAATCCTGTTGCAGATTTTTGTATATTCTGCAAAGAGGCATACTTCTCTTTCCAGCCCATCTACAATGTCTTCTATAAAGACATTAAAGAGGATCAGTCCCAGTACTGAACCCTGTGGTACTCCACCAGTAACCACCCTTTCTTCAGAGTGTACTTCATTTACTATTACCCTCTGCGACCTGTTCATCAGCCAATTTGTTACCCAGGCTATCACCCAGGGACCCACTCCCAGGGTGGCTAACTTGTTTATTAATCTTTTGTGTGGGACTGTGTCAAATGCCTTGCTAAGGTCTAGGTAGGCCATACCTACAGCCCCTCCCTGGTCTCCTACTTTGGTCACCCAGTCAAAGAAATCTATTAGATTCATCTGACATGAATCTTCCTGCTGTGAATCCATGCTGCCTTGGGTCCTGTGCCCCGCTGGCCTCTGGGTACTCAACAATTCTCTCTTTCAGAAGTGATTCCATCATTTTCCCTACCACTGAGGGTTAAATTAACAGGTATATAGTTCCCTGCCTCTGCCTTGCTCCCACTTTTGTGAAGAGAGATCACATCTGCCCTTTTCCAGTCCTCGGGTACCACACCGTCCTCCCATGATTTGTTAAAAAGGGTAGTCAGTGACATCACTAGGTCTCCCCTTAGTTCTTTTAGAATTCTGGGGTGAACCCCATCAGGCCCCATTGCTTTGTCCACCCTGAGGTTTAGGAGTTCTCTCACGACCCTTTCTTTTGTGAATGGACTATTATTGACCCCCCTGTCCAGAGTGCTTCTATTGCTTGGTTTAGGTACCTCCCCCTCTTCTTCTTGTGTGAATACTGAGCAAAAGTGCTCATTCAGTATCTCTGCTTTTCCACGGTCATCCTCTGCCCACCTCCCCTCCCCTTTATTAAGTCTCACTATCCCTTCCTTGGTCTTCCTTCACTCCCTGATGTACCTATAAAAGGTTTTATCCCCCATTTTAACAGAGTTGGATATATTTTCCTTTTTGGGCCTTAGCTATTCTGACTGCCTTCCCTGCTTCCTTCTGCTTTAACTGATACAATTCTCTGTCCTGCTCATTCTGTGATTCCTTATACTTCCTGAATGCTATCTTTTTCTCCCTTACCTTTCCCGCTACCTCTTTTGAGAACCATAGTAGTTTTTTACTTTGTTTTGTTTATTTGCTTCACACAAAGAGTTGTAGCCTCTGTGATGGCAGTTTTGATTTTCTCCCATTGTTCTTCTACCCCTCCTTCCTGCTCATTTGTTAGTGCATTCCTTAGGCACTCACCCATTTTGCCAAAATCAGCTCTC
Organism: Neoceratodus forsteri; assembly: GCA_016271365.2. Classification (NCBI taxonomy): domain Eukaryota; kingdom Metazoa; phylum Chordata; order Ceratodontiformes; family Ceratodontidae; genus Neoceratodus; species Neoceratodus forsteri. The sequence continues at coordinate 125,148,215 of CM028136.1, read as the reverse complement.
CTAAAGTCCAGTACTTTTGCCTTTGTATGGCTTGACTCTACAGTTGTGGTTATCGTGAACCACACTGTTTGGTGGTTGCTAGTTCCCAGATGGCTACTCACTTCTAAATCTGTGATCCTCTCACCATCTCCATTTGAGAGTACCAGATCTCAGACTGCTCCCTCCCGAGTGGGTTCCAGCACTAACTGTCTGAGGCATGCCCCCTGCAAGGCATCGAGAATGACCCTGCTCTTGGATTTGGCTGCAGCGCATGTGCTCCAGTTAACATCTGGCATATTCAGGTCCCCGATCAAAAAAATCTCCCCTTTTTCTGCTATTCTAAGGATGCCTTCTAACATTTCTTTGTCCATTTCCTCTCCCTGAGATGGGGGTCTGTATACAACCCCCTTGTTGACTGTGATGCCATTATCTGTCTCCAAGGTGACCCACAGTGCCTCTTCTCTTCCCTGGTGGTCTGAGCCCAATACCAGTGCAGTACTACAACCCATGAGCTTCTTGTCCAGAGGTAGATGTCCTAATAATTGAGCATGCTGACACATAAATATTAGTGAAAACCACAAATTTCCTGGAAAAGCCATATTAAAATAAAGAAGAAGAGGCAGCATTAAAATTGGAGATGAAGAATCTGCATTTATATAGCACTTTCCATTCACATTGCTTCCCAAAGCACTTTACAAGCAATACTAGTCTGGTACTGAAGTACACTGAATGACCCGTTACTTGTTTCAAATCTAAAAATGTATTAAAACTGATTCAGAATGGGGACAAGGGGCAGCTTAGAAGACAGGAGAAAGAGGGCAATTTAAAACACATTATAAAATGGGGAGCTGATTTTGGCTATTCTGATTGGTCATTAGCCATGTGTTAGAAGTGTCTAATACACAGCAAAAACAAGTTGTGAATTTCTGGATGCAGCAAATTAAAGATATCCCTGAGAGTCTCAGAATTTTAAAAAAGCAACGGCTGCCATTTTTTTCTGTCACTTAATGAGACTGCTACTCGATGTAGTCACAACAGATCCCTGCTGCCCTGTCTCTCAAATCCCACATCAGAAATGACAAAAACCACAATTAACTTGTTCAACGGTATCTTTGAGTAGAAATGCAGCAATGGTCCCTGACTACCAGTCCCGCTACCTCACTTTGTTTCTTAGAGTTAGCCTGGCATGGCGCAACAGCAGTTCTTGCAAGTTCAGTTACAATCTCATTGTGCCAACTGCATTACTCCTGCAGCATGACAAGAAGATACAGTTAAGCAGATTGTGATTTTTTTTAATCACTTACACCAAAGAAACTGTTAGCATCAGACCTGTAGAATTGTAGCTTTCCTCCTGCCCACCCATCCACATTCTCACTGACTCACTCGTAGCTCAGCTGTCTTTTTGATCTTAACAGCAGTGCTATGCAGGTGCAATAAGTAAGCATTTTGAATGGAACTCACGCTTGTCCTAAATATGTTTGACTCTATTATCAACGTGTGTTTGTTTGTAAGGGTTGGGGGAGCCATGGCAACCAGATTAAGCTTAGCTGCGGTGGGCATAACTGGCCAAAAACCATTTTAGTTTAAACAAAAATGAGTGACAATGCAGAAGGAGGAACAATTTGACATCCAAATACTGGAGAAAATGTATTTTTCTACTATTAAAACCTATGAATTTTAATTTCAAACTCTACGTAGAATGTACAGTTCCATTTTTTAAGCACAATAAGTCACTCCAGGGATGTGCATTAGACAGTTCTAACACCCCCCCATCATGTCTTATTGTTTACATACAAAGGTATTAAGTACAAAATTACCATAGCATGCACTGCAGCTTTAAGACTTGCTCAGCTTGAGGAATGGCCAACCAGGCAAGATAATGGATGCTCTTTAGGCATGCTACAGCAGGCAACATAATAAAACAGCAATCTACCATTTAAAACATAACAAAATCAGCAAACAAAGACTGAAACCACTTCCTGACATCTGATGGGTACAAGCAAAGCCGTAAAAAACAAACCAGACTAAACATCGAGCTGACATGTACAACAGGAGATCATCAGCAATCAGACATTGAGTGCCGCTGAAGGCAACAGCACATCACAGTTTGAAAAATCACTGGCAGGAACACCAGCAATGCTAGCCTCCACGCAGAAAGAAATGATGTCTTGGTTTACCAACTTAATGGCTCTGATGACCCACTTTCGGAGCATTGTTACAGGAATCAGTGGAAACCACAGCTGCTCATACCTCACTTCTTTATGGAGCAAAATGAAGAATCAGGGAACTGGAGTACCTGGTCACTGACATTGGCAGGGAGCAGAATATTCTCATTTCTTTCCTAGAACAACTGTAAATCATATCTGATGAGTAGGTAAACAAATCCCACAAGTCTAATTTAAGGATCATAGGCGTGCCAGAGGGGGTGGAAAAAAACAACCCAGTGTGAAAAGTCCTCTGTGGCTATTGTGGCACCTGAAGCTTGGAAGGGAGGCCCAACACTGGGAGGAGGCCCATTGGCCCAATACTATAAAATGGAGGGTGCTCATTTCACCTGCCCCAAGATGAAACTAGGGGAATGACAAAAGCACATCCTCATAAAATACATTCACTACACATATAAAGAGAAAATCCTGCAAGTCCTCAAAGCCATGGGGACCGTAGTTTATGAAGGAGAAAGACTGTGAGCATGTCAAGATTTTAGCCAGGAACTGCACATGAGGCTTTAGCAGTTTTATGGTATGAAAGCTAAGATGCAAGCCAGGGGGTGGGTTCACCATCCTGTACCCCTCCTGGCTTACAGTATTGCACCTTGGCCACCTAGTAAGATTCTTCATTAAACCTCATGCAACTTAACAATATTTGAAGGAGGAGGATGCTGCAGTCAAGGGCCACTCACAAACTCAGAACATGGCCCCTGAACATAGATAAGGTAACACATTTGCTGTTTAAAATGAGCCATTTCTTTACCTCCCTGGTTTCATCAGTTTGTCCATTCTTGGTAAGCAACAGACATGAGACCATGTGAGACTCAATACTGTGAGGGGCAGCAATTCCCTCTTCTGCTTCATACCTAACACATACTGTAGCAGACACCAAGAGGGCAGTAGCCTAACCTAATCAGTGCTGTGGAGTACAGAGGCAGTGATAACTGCTGAAAGGGTTTGCACTGAAACTAGGGAGGTGGCTGGGCTCTAACAGCTGGGGGGGAGTAACCAGAGGACCACAAGACTGACATGTGCATCTACAACTATCCCTATTGCCTCTTGAAAGAGAATTGCAGTTTTTGAGTATCATGGTAACAGAGACCAACTAAATGATGACCACACTACTAGCTTCTCAGTTCTTTTCTTTTAATTTAAAAAATAAATGTGGTAGCCATGTTTGTCCAGTCAACAATGCAGAGGAAAAATAAACAACAAATATGTTCCAGGTGATACCTTTTATTGGACTAACAAAATTATTTCTGAGACTAGCTTTCGAGAGATAAAACTCTCTTCCTCAGGTCAAAGTGTAAACAGCTGAACAGCATAGCAGATATAAAGAGTGGATGTGGATTCAAAACAGACAAGCAGTTTACACATCAAAGCATTACAGCCAATTCACACTCCTTACAAACAGGACGACACTAATTGTCACTGGAGTGTGTCTGTTGAAAAGCTCAACTTGTAAGATCAAAAGGCAGCTTCATTTTAGTCTGGCTCTGGACCATCAATTAACATTTGTAAAAAATCAAGACAGGAAAAAAAATACATTCCATTGTTTTTACATAGAAACATAGACTTTGACGGCAGATAAGGACCACTTGGCCCACCCAGTCTGCCCATTTCCCTACCTACTGGATAAGCTGCAGATTCTAGTTAACCAAAAGCCTACTTCCTGCCACCCCCCACTACAATTGCCTTGTGTCTGTCTCATTCATGTCTGAATTCCCCCACTGTTTTAGCCCCAACAACCCACCTCAGGAAGGCAGTTCCACGCATCCACCACTCTCTCCGTGAAAAAATATTTCCTCACATTACCCCTGAGCCATCCCCCCTCTATCTTTAAATTGTGTCCCCTTGCTCTTACACATCTCTTTTTCTGAAAGATGCTACCCTCCTGGACTTTGTTGATTCCCTTGAGGTACTTGAACATTTCTATCATGTCCCCCCTGTCCCTCCTTTCATCAAGGGTATACATATTAAGCTCTCTCAGTCTCTCTTCATATGATTTCTGATGCAGACCCTGCACTATTTTAGTTGCCCTCCTCTGGACTGTTCCATCCTGTCTATGTTCTTGCGTAGTTGAGGTCTCCAAAACTGCACACAGTACTCCAGATGGGGTCTCACCAACTGTCTGTACAGAGGGATAACCACTTCCCTTGTTCTACTTGTGATGCCCCTAGAAGGTACCTGTTAAAAGAGCCAGAGGGTGCTGATGCGAGGGTTTAAAAAGAAACTCTGAAGCACTGTTTTAAGCATAATCAATGGTAATGTGCTAAAAAAAATCTTTATTAAGTCCTTTTTCTTTAGTGTCAAAATATTGTATCATTTTTAGTTCAAATGTTTGCCATTCCTGATTGTTTTTGAAGTTACCTTTTAACACTCTGAGAGTAAAATCACTGATGGAGTTGTCTGGACTTGAGAAATGTTCCCCTACTGGTGTATTTTCATTTTTATGGATAACTGTGAATCTGGGTGATTAATTCTTGTTTTGAGTTCCCGTCCAGTTTCACCAATATAGCAGCATTCTTACATTTTCTACATTGTATCATATCTACTATGTTGCAAGAAGAACAAGTATATGAGTTTTGGATTTTAAATGTTTTTCTATTATGAATGACACATGTCTCAGGAGACATATGTGTACATAGTTTGCATCGAGGTGCTGTGGACATGGCCTACCTAGACTTTAGCAAGGCATTTGAGACAGTCCCACACAAAAGATTAATAAACAAATGAGCCATACTGGGAGTGGATCCCAGGGTCGTAGCCTGGGTAAAAAATTAGCTGAACAACAGGACACAGAGGGTAATAGTAAACAGATTCCTCTCCGAAGAAAGTGGGGTTACTAATGGGATATCGCAGGGTTCAGTACCAGTCCAGTTCTCTTTAATGTCTTTACAAGTGACATTGCAGAGGAACTGGAAGGAAAAGTATGCCTCTTCGTAGATTACACAAAGATCTGCAACAGGGTTAATACACAAGGAGGGGGGTGCCACAGCGTGAGGGAATAAACTTCAGACAAGGCAAATTTACAGGTTTAAAACACACCTTGGTGTGATATTTATTTTTCAAAAGTTCAAAAAATAATAAATGAAAACAAAAAAAATTGCAAAGAACATCATTACTTAACATCAGTAGTTTTTTACACAATACAGTCCTGGATTCTAGAGCTCCTAAGACCCTTCTTGTCTGCATTCAACAGCTTGTCTGCAGTAGCATCTCTCCCCTTCACTCTCAAGACCGAACTATACTAGACTGAACTGAAGTAAACTCTGTGCAAAGGTTTTTATATCTTTTTGTTAGGGTCACCTGACTGAGCCTTTATACATCTGGACATGCTTCAAAACCAAGGGGAAGGGGTTATTTCAGGGGACTTCCTGGTTCAGTTAAAGGTACAGTGTATATATCCACCAATATTGACTCTCTATATCTCTGATCCACAGTGACTAAGCTCTTTTATACATAGAACCTTAAACAGTAACACGTTTATAATGTGAATTTATAAAAATACCTTAAGGATTTCTTATAACTGTATTAATCATGAAATTATTATTGTGTTGTATGACTTCTGAAGTCTTATTCAAAAGGTTTTAGTAACTGTATTTATTCCTATTTAAAATAGCCTTCATGTTTTTTATACAAAAAAATGCACTTATGCACTTTACACAACACATCTCCAGGTGTATGGCATCATTCCATGGACTGGATATATGGAAATGGAAAAAGAATGAAAAAAGAGAACTAGTAGGAAGATTAGTAAGCACAGTAAAGAGCTACGCTAGGTGGCCAACCTAAGGTAGGGGCAAAAAGAAGAAAAGCAAAGAGAAAAGTGTTAACAGTTGCTAGGAAAAAAGGGATAGAAAAGTGGTTCATCAGTCACAGCTGGGGGTGTAGCCTAACTCCACCACAGGTGGAAAGGATGAGAAGGGACTTGGCAAGGTTGGAGGAATGGTCAAAAGTATGGCAGCTTAGATTCAATGCAAAGAAGTGCAAAGTAATGCACCTGAGAAACAAAAACTCAGGGGAAGAGTACACAATAGTGATGGGGGCATTAACAATAACAAAAATGGAAAGGGAACTGGGGGTAGTCATACCAGATTATCTAAAGGTAAGCAAGCAATGTGAGAAGGCAGTAAGGATGGCTGGGGAGATACTGGGATGTATAGGGAGAGGCATCACTAGTAGAAAACAAGAAGTTGTTATCCATCTGTACAGACAGTTGGTGAGACCCCATCTTGAGTACTGCATGCAGTTCTGGAGACCCCGTCTCTGCAAGGACATAGACAGGATGGAGACAGTCCAGAGGTGTGCAACTAAATGGTGCAGGGTCTGCAACAAAAGCCATATGAAGAGAGACTAAAGGAGCTTAATATGTTTACTCTTGAGGAAAGTAGGGAGAGGGGGACATGATAGAAACTTTCAAGTACCTCAAGGGGATCAACAAAGTCCAAGAGGGTAGCATTTTTCAAAAAATAGATGTATAAGAACAAGGGGACACAATTTGAAGATAGAGGGGGAATGGCTCAGGGTCAATGTGAGGAAGTATTTTTTCACAGAGAGGGTGGTGGACACATGGAATGGTCTTCCTCAGGAGATTGTAAGGTCAAAAACAGTAAGGGAATTTAAGAATGCATGTGACAGACATAAGGCAATTCTGGTGGGGGGTAGGAAGAAGTAGGCTGTTGGTTAACTAGAACTGCAGCTTATCCAATAGGTAGGGAAATGGGCAGACTAGGTGGGCCAAGCAGTCCTTATCTGCCGTCAAAGTCTATGTTTCTATATTTAAAAGTTCAACTTGAAATTAAATTCACTATATAGCACCTTGTGAAAACTGGCAAGCCTTTAGGTTAAGCTGGCAGCTATTCTGATGGAGATAGGGTAGGGAAACTGTTGGAATGGCAACTGAAGAAAAAGGGAATGAGAAAAGATGATTGCCAATCCCAGAGACAAGGATGGATGATTAGTTACAGATGCAAAAGACTGAGGGACACTTTCAAGACATTTTACACAAAACTACAGTATAAACCTCAGAGGTCTCCCCCACAGAAGTTCATGTGAAAACTTTTCTTTGTACAAAGCAGGAATTATTCCCATTACCCCCAGATATAGATGCCATAAGTGGCATGTATTACATGAGGAGGTAGACTTATTGACTTCAACAGAGGAGGCAAATGATACCCAGAGCACAGTACTTCAAGTTCAAACAACTGACGCACACAGTAGCAGGGCACATGGAACCTGTCCCATGGTCAGACACAGGGAAAATCACACTAGGTAAGTTAATCACTGCAACAACCCAATACCATGGAATTTCCATAATGTACAAAACCCTATAGGCCATAGACCCAAGAGGGCATGTTTTACTGGGAAAGAGCTCTTCAAGTGGATTGGTCTATGGAAAACTGGCCAAAAAATTTTGAATAGCTGTACAAATTTATAAAACAAGACAAATACAGACTAATGCAGATTAAAATTCTGCAAAATCTATATTTCAAGCCCAAATGGATGTACAATACCGGTTTGGTCAACTAGAGTCAATGATCTGTAGAAGATGTGGGAAAGAGGGGGTTATATATGCCGGCACGATAAAAATGATCATGACTGGCATTTCAGTGATGGGCTCCATGTTGACCTCAAGTTGCAGTTGGCATGGAGCCGCACAGTTTGGATTTATTTTTACATCGGGGGCCTTCTCCCCCCCAAACCCACACTCGTGGAGTTTCGCCACCCGCACCAACTGAACTGAAGGATTCTAACTCCAGGTTGGAGTTAGTTTGGTTAGGGGGTGCAGGTCGTGGGAAGTGGTTGCCCTTTCCAGCGGCACTTCTATGGCAACATGGCGCTGTAGTCGATATTGATGCATGTCGCCATAGAAATGTCACTGTTAGGGTGGCATACCGGAAAGAGGAGGGCTCCCTTAAACAAATTCTTTGGGACTGCAAAAAAGTGCAACCCCAATAGGAGGAGATAAAACAAAACCTGGACCCCTGCTTCAGGTTGCAAGATGCAGTTACCCCAGAGATTTGCCTGGCTGGCAACTGTCAGGGTGTGGTGTTAGGTCTCAGTAAAGGTCACAGTGCCTTGATAGCAGCCACAACTAAAATGGCCTTGCTCAGACATTAGTTGGATGAGATGATCTCATTCAGAGAAGAGTGGCATAACAAAATTCTGAGATCTCTAAATGCAGAAAAACAAACTGTTTACATAAATAATAGGCATCATATCTTCTATAAGAGGTGGGAATCATTACACACCTTACTGTTAATTATGTGATACAATACATGGGAATGTTGAATGAGCAATATTGTACATTAAATATTATGAAATGGGTCTAAAGAATGCTGGATTCTGATTGGCCGAAAGCTACCTGAAACCACCCTGCAATACTGGGATTCATGGGGGAGGGATCACACAATAGCCATCTTTGCTGATGATCTCCTCCGGTATCCTGTAATAAGGGCATCCGCTATTGAGCGCCTACAAAAAGGGTGACTCAATAGTGGTGCCTGTTCACATGGCTACTGGATGGGGGGGTGAATACGAATATAGTGACATCCTGTTACTATATGTATACGTGCGCTGGGGGGAAGTGAGCACACCATGCAATGGGCAGAAATGACAGAGGGTTTGTGAGGTGTAGTGTGGTGGTGGACTGCCAGGCTGGCCATGCGGCATGGTGGGTATGTGGCAGGCTAGGGTTGGGAGGGTGCAGGGTTTGATACTGGGGGTGCATTGGTATTTTTGCACTGGTCTGGGATTACATTTTTTTTTGTTTTAACCTCCCCAACATGCACCCCCTGAAGTTGAAAATCCTTTAGTGGGAGGGGGGTGTGGGTGGCACAGCTCTTATGTATAAACAGTAAAAGATATGTTTTCAGTGCTCTTTTGATCTGCGCGGTGAGTGTACATCGTTGAAATTGATTTTTGCTGATGTACACTCACCCTAATGGCAATCGCCTTTCCGTGATCACCGTTATCACACAGAACCACCTCCTCCTCTGCCTTGAAAACCAAGCTGAGTAGCTGGCCCAGTGGTTGAGATGTGAAGCATCATGCCTTACCTCCTGCCACACCGATAACTCATGTTCGGGGTATGAGTGGGTCACCAGGGTTTGGCAGGGAAGGGAGAGGACCAAGAGTCTGGAGGACAGTTCTCCTCTCCTAGGAAGGGAGACTTGGAAGTCCCACTGCATGACTGCCCCCAACTGTATACCTGAGGGTAGGATGGTACTGGGATGCCCACAAAGCATTGGTGTTGTAGGAACCTGCAGCATGCCTACACCTCCATGCATGTGTGCTGACATGACATGCCCCAGCAATGGCAGGGATGTGTGAAAATGGAGGAAAAATACCTTCGTGGCAGCAGGGTAATGATCGACCCCCAGCAGGTTCCACACTAGTGGCCAGGCAAGCTGGTCCTGTGGCCAGGATGGTGAATAAAAAAGGTAGGATCCCAGAGAAGCCAGGTGACAGGGCTGGGGGAGTCAATAGGATAGGGGCTGCCAGGGGGAGAAGAAGGATAAAGCATAGACAGAAAAGTGAGGAACACCCCAATGTCCAGCCCCAATATGAGAATATGGCAGACTGTCAGGCCATAAAATTAACTGGACAAAAAGTGAGATAATCTCAGTCAGGATGCTACACATGGAGCTGATCACCCAGAATCCCCTGGGACTTCAGGTGGTGGAAACATCTCGGAATCATGATACTGGCTCACTGAGCCATCTGGTCCACAAGAACTACATACCCCTGTTTAGCAACATATCAGAGGATTGTGAGTGGTGTAAAGACCTCCCAATCATGCTACCTGGTGGAATCAATGTTGTGAAAATGATAATTCTCCCTAAATGCCTATATATGTTCCACTACCCCCATGCATGTCCCCGATAAAATCTTCAAGCAACTAAATTCCATAATTCACAGACTTTTTTTTGAAAGTGAAAAATGCCTGTATATGGATAGCCACATTTGTCTGGCACCTGGGTTTGGTGGTGGTGATGGGGGGGGGGCAGTGACTCCCAAACTTTAGAATATATACTACTGGCAATTGTTCCAAAGAGGGGACCCCATCTCCCAGACTGGTCGGCTATAGAAGAAGAACAGATGGAGGGGAGTTGGGAAGGGAGGTGTTGTCCCCAGCTATGACCACATTACAGGCCAGGGAGTGTGGGAATCCCTTCACTTATAATCTACTTAACATATGGATAGCAGCCAATAAATTCCTAAACACAACAAAACATGCATTCTTATATGCTGGAACCAGTGCCACTCTAAAAAACACCCAGAGGTACTTAGTGCCTTTTCACAGTGGACTCCTGAGATGGCAACAGAAGGGCTTCCACCACCTACAGCAGTTACACGAGGAAAGGAGACTCCTGGCATTTGAGATGTTAAAAATGTGGTGGGGACAGAAGTCAGAACACTTCTTTGTCTATTTGCAGGTGAGGCAATGGTTGTCATGGTTGACTGTGCCCTTCCTGGGTACCCCCATTCTCTCACCCCTAGAAGAGAAATTATATAGACCACTATCCTGTTAAAAACTACTTTCAGTGCACTATAAAATGTCAAGAGGGAGAGGACAGCCCCTTCAACAGAAAATTATATCTCAGTGGGCAAAGGATTTTGGAATGCAGGCCACTCCAGAAATTTGTAAGGTAGCCATCAAGCATTTCTACAATTGCCCAAGAAGCAATAAATTCCATCAAATCAAGATGAACTATATTTACAGGGCATACACTTTCCCACAGAAATTACACAGAATTATCCCAGAAAAGTCAAGTGATTGTCCAAAGTGTAAGGCAGAAGACAGGATCTTTGACCACATGATCCTGTTCTGCCCCCAAATTATGTCCATCTAGTCTAAGGTACATGAAATTATGGCTAAAGCAGTTGGACAGAGATACCCTAGATCACCACTTGAGGTTTCCCTTGGGGCTGACTCGACAAGGCACCTGCTCAAGCAGCATCTCTCCCACTAGGTTAATAGCTCTAGTCAATGCCTGGAAGGCCATATCCCAGCAATGACTATCAGAACTCCCACCTATAATACAACAGTGGACTAATAACCTACAAGCCTGTTTAAAATTAGAATGTGCCCAGTTGGTTTCCACGGGCCTGAACCATAAATTATTGGCCATGTGGGGCAAACTGGTAGCAGCAGTTGAAAATGGCTCCTTTGCACTGTGAGGACTGTGGGTCCCTCACCCCCACCCCCTTACTTCTGCAGGTGATGAGATTGGCCTCAGAGGAATTTGCACAGCCTGCTTACTACCAGGTTGGACGTTTGATGGGGTCAACTGTTCTTTCCTAAAGCTGTGGTGTATGTACCCCCAACAGGGGCATGCCATGAACTGTACCCCTCTGGCACATTGGCAATCAGACTGAGTCACAAGACAGCACATTACCTTAATGTAATCCAGAGTTTTTTCTCCTACACTCAAAATTTTCTGCAACAGTGTAAACATCATCATAAAAATGTTATTGGTTATAATTCCTGCTGAAATCCTGCCGGTGCCAAGGGCTAGTGGAGAACACAAAAGGAAGATTAGGGAGATAAACCAGTGGCTCAGGGAGTGATGTGAGGCCAGAGGGTATGGGTTGATGGGGGATTGGGGGGAGACCTGGGAGGATAAGGAGCTGTATGTTAGAGATAGGCTCCATCTCAATTTGGAGGTGAGGGGAATCCTTAAGTTGAAAATAGAGGGGTGCATTGGTGAAAAGTGGGGTTTAAACTTGTGAAGGGGGGTGGGATGGGAGAAAAGGCTGTCGAGGGGATGCCAATAAAGAAGGAACTCTGTCTCCACCCCCCTGGGGAGCTGGAGGAATATGGGAAAAGGCCGACTGGTAAAGTGCAGACCAGGAGAAAACAGAATCCCCATGGGAACACGAGCAGGAGAAATGGAAGTATAGGGAAAGGGTGGAAGGTAGTCCTGCTGAATGCCTGGAGCTTGGGCAATAAAATTCCTGAGCTCCAGGTGATGCTAACTGAGGGAGCGGTGGATGTGGCAGCGGTCACTGAGACCTAGGCCACCGCAGGACACGACTGGGACCTGAACCTGGAGGGTTACACTATGTTCAGGAAGGACAGCGGGGAGGGAAGGGGAGGAGGGTAGCAATGATAGTCAAAAACTGCATTGGCATAGGGGGAGTAGAGGAGGCAGAGGGAACTGTGGAGGTGATTTGGGTCACCTTGATAACAAGGGGGGCAAGAGAGTAAAAATAGGAGTGGTGTATAGACCCCCTGCCCTGGCAGAGGAGCTGGAGAAGAGTCTGGTGGCAGATGTTGGGAGACACTGCAGACTGGGCAGGGGAAGGGTGGTGGTGCTGGGGGACTTAAACATGCCAGGAACAGACTGAAAGACTATGACATCCTCGGTGGCCAGGGAACAGATGTTGTTGGATGTCTTTCAAGATGCGTTTCTAATTCAGCAGGTGGGGGAACCAACCAGGGAGGTGCAGGTACTGGATGTGGTCCTGGCAGACAGTGACCGGATTGGGGGCCTGGAGATAAGGGACCCATTGGCGGGGAGTGACCATGCCACGGTCTGGTTCTGCCTGGACCTAGAAGGGGTAGAAGGCTGCACAAAGACGGAGGTAACTGACTTCGGGGGGGATTTTAAGGAAATGGGAAGGATCCTTAAGGAGCATTTGGATGGGATTGGGTCAGACATGGACGCTGATAGTAGGTGGGAAATCATCAGGAGTGGGGTGCAGAATGCTACCAGCACCTGTGCAAGAGTAAGACAAAAATGCGGTAGGGCCCGAAAACCCTGCTGGTGGACCAGGGAGGTCCAGGAGGTGGTGCGGGGAAAGAAGGCAGCCTACAGGCAATTCAAGTGCTCAAGGAATGAAAGGGATCCAGGGGAGTACGATCTGATGGCTAGAAGGGCCACTAGGATGGTGAGGGCAGCTAAGGCAAGGAAGAAGCAGAACGTGGCCAGGAAAATTAAGAGAGGGAACAAGGGGTTCTTTAGATACATTGGGGAAAAACAAAGGGTGAAGGGGCAGATTAGCAGGATTAAAACAGGGGAGAGATGGGCACAAGACCCAGGGGAGCAGGCTGAGGTACTAAATGAGTACTTCACCTCAGTTTTCACCATGGAAAATGGGGGTGCTGCATCATACATTGGAGGACAGTGATACTGAGGAGGGGTTCCTTACGATCAGCGGGTCTTGGGAGAGGGAGGCATCACTGGCAGGAGGGGAAGGCTAAGCAGGGAGAAGGAGTGGCGGAAGTGGAAATCACAGCAGAGAGAGTGAGGAAGCCCTCAGGTCTCTTAAGACGGAGAAAACACCGGGGCGGATAAATAACATCCCAGAGTGTAAGGAACTACGGATGTCCTGGCGAAACCCTGCAAGAGCTTTTCACCATCTCTCTGAGGACAGGGTGGGTGCCCCAGGACTGGAAGGTGGGCGCATATAGTGCCTATTCCAAGGGGGGGATCAAGGAGGTGGCAGGGAACTACAGACCTGTCAGCCTGACATCGGTGGTGGGCAAGGTGATGGAGGGCATTGTCAAGGAGAGGATGGGGGGGCCTGGAAAAGTCAGGGTACCTGGACGATAGACAGCATGGATTTGTCCCGGGGAAATCATGTCAGACAAACCTGGTGGAGTTCTATGACTGGGTGACGAGTGCCTTGGACCTGGGTAGACCAGTGGATGTCCTCTTTCTAGACTTCAGCAAGGCATTTGACTCTGTTCCTCATGTGGGCCTGTTGGATAAGCTGGGAGAAATGGGGGTCGGGAACCAGATGATCAGATGGATAGGCAATTGGCTCCAGGACCGTACCCAGAGGGTCGTAGTTGGCGGGATAGTCTCATCCCCAAGGAGGGTCATTAGTGGGGTCCCACAGGGATCAGTCCTTGGGCCCCTCCTGTTCAACACCTACGTTTCTGACATATGACAGGTATCAGGAGTGAGATGAGTCTCTTTGCAGATGACTTAAAACTGGGGGCGGTGGTGGATGGGGAGGAGGGGAGGATGGCCCTGCAGGGAGACCTGGAGGCTCTGGAAAGATGGTCTAGAAAGTGGAAGCTGAGGTTCAATGCAGGGAAATGCAAGGTACTGCACCTGGGGCCAGAAACCGGGCCAGAGTGTACACCCTGGAAATGCTACAAGTCTCGATGGCTGAGAGGGACCTGGGGTGGTGGTGGATGTCAAGATGAACAACTTGGAGACTTGTAGGCAGGCAGCAGCCAAGGCCAACAGGATGCTGGGATGCATCACTAGGGGGATCACCTCCAGAAGGAGGGAAGTGATACTCCCTCTGTATAACTGCTTGGTGAGGCCACACCTTGAGTACTGCATGCAGTTTTGGAGGCCACACTTAAAGAGGGACATTAAACTCCCGGAGAGGGTCCAGAGGAGGGCAACCAAAATGTTTTGGGGCTTGGGGTACAGGACCTATGAGGAGAGGCTCGAAGAGCGAAATATGTACACATTGGAAGAGAGAAGGTACGGAGGGATATGATAGAGGTCTTCAGGTACATGAAGGGAGTAAATAGGGGAGGAACAGTCAGGGTGCTTCAAAGGAAGAAGGAGGAGGGGCCTACTAGAGGGCATGGGTGGAAGCTGGAGGGGGGAAGATTCAGGGGAGAAAGGAGGAGGTGATACTTCACTGAGAGGGTGATGGAGCCATGGAATGTGCTGCCTAGGGGGCTGGTGGAGGCAGAGATGGCGGAGGGGTTCAAGAGGGGGTGGGACAGGTACAGGAGAAGGGTTCTGGAAGCAAAATCCAATGCAGAGAGAATATCCGGAACTGGGAAGAGAGAAGCCAGTGAAGGCGAGGGGCGCAGCAAGGTCAGCTCCCAGGGTGGGGGCTGACCAAACGAGCAGACGCAAAAGACCATTAGGCCTATTCTGCTGGCATTCTAGTATGTTAGTGTGTTAGTATAATGCATGCTAAGCCTAGGGCACTGTAATACTGCTGACGTGATGAATTCTGTAAGTTGTATATGCTTTTGTTTAATGATCTGACATTGGTTTGTTCTTTGTTGTTGTTTGTGAAACTAAAATAAACAATGATTTACAAAAAAACTTGTTTAGGTTTACACTGTATGAATCATTCACTTACCTACTTTTATTTATAAAGCACCTATAATGTAACCATCTCTAAGCACTGTACGCTAAACACCAAGGGCTTGATGCTTAAAAAGGCCATATGAGGACACAGATGCATGCTGCTCCTGTGATTACATCAGCTTAATTGTGTCTGAGATGTCCTGCTGCTACTTTTTGAAGGATGCATCCATTTGCAACAAAAAGTCAAGATTCATGGGAAACAATTGCTGTAACTGGGATGTGATTTGTGTCATCTTTTACTGCAGTGTATTTTTTTTACGTGGATATTGGTTGTAGTTAGACCATGTAAAGAATGATCGAATGGTTTGGATATTTCCCTTTTGAACAAAGTGTCATGTGACTCTCAGACAGTTTCTTTTTGAAAAATTGCTCCATAAAATTAAAACAATACAAATCCTTAGATATCACATTAAAAACCATGTAAATAGTGACAGTGTTGAGATTAAAACATACAGTATCCCCCCCCCCCCCAGCTTCACGTCTCCAACTATAAGAATGATTGTGATGTTGCACAGGTTGTACAAGGAAATAACTGCACTGTGAGCAGCAGATAAGGACCATGGCCAAAGGTTGAGGTCTTTATTTTGTGCCTGAAGTACCATTATTCCCAAGGACAACTTCCCCAACATCGCATTATCACTAATATAACTAACAAAACCTGTCAAAAGACGACTAGAGAAGGAGGCAGCGTCTTTAATACATTATTCATTTAAATGTTAAGTTAAAGAACTCATTTTTTCTAATTATTCAGAAGTTTGATGCAAATTTTACTCCCTTTGAACTTAGCTTCTGACAGAACAATTTGAAGGTGAACACTAGAATGGAAGCTCATTAGCATACCGGGTGTGCCTTTGCAGCCTGAAAACAACACACTATCTGATTGGTTGAGTAAGGCTTCTCTTGCCATAACTAGCTATACTGCCTCCTGAGATGGATAGGAAGGATATGCTGCAGGTGCTTACAACATTGAACAGTATTTAAAAGGTAGATTCAAGCAGATTGTTTGCTGGTTGGCAAAAAAAGATGAAAAGGATACGTGGACTAAAGCTTGGTGGGTGAGGATTAGAATTAAGGAAGCATTATTGCACTCAGAGGCAACAAATCAAATTTATCCAGATGCTTCAAGCACACACTGGATGAATGTGTGGAATTAAATAATATCACAGGAAGCAACTGCTACAGCGTCATGGACTTGGTTGACCATTGGTCTTCTTTCATCCCATAAAATGACCAGGTACCTAAATTTTTTCCTTAGCTTATGGTACATGAATGAGGTTGCTTCAAAACTGATGCAGTAAAAACAAACATTTGTCAATGCCAAATGTTGGCTTGCTGACATTGGTAGTGCAGGAGTTAGAAAGATGCATAATAGGAATGGCAGTGAAGTATTGAACTGACATCAACCCCACCCCCACTCTGCAGAGACTGACAGGCATTGGGGGTGTGACTTTGGGTCATCGGCCATAATGCTCACACCTCACCCTACCCTGCAGACACTGACAGGTGTTGCGGTGAGCCTTGGGGTCTTCAAGCCTTATACTTGCCCCATTCCATAAGGAAATATGCTAAGATGGGTGCAGTATAGGAGAATGGGGTGAATGTTGAGGCCGAACCCCAAGGCACACCTCGATGCCTGTCACCGGTTACAGGGTGGGGTTGTAATGGCGTGAGCATTATGGCCAATGATCCCAATTCACATGCCCAACACCTGTCAGTCTCTACAGAGTAGGGCGTTATGGTTGGAAACCCTAATGCCCCAGCTGTTTGTTGGCATTTTCACTCCAAATTTTCAAAATGGGATTTTTGTAACCCCACCTCATGAACAGTGGCATTATCATTTCGTTACTCAGTCCCGAAAGGTGGTTTTGCACAGTGACCACGCCATTTGGTGCCACAGATGTGAAAACTAATTTCTGGCAGGATATAAAAATGACAGCTCTACTGTTCATGAGGAAGTGTGAAAAAATGGCAATTTTGAAAATCTGGAGTGAAAATATGAAAAATTGGCGATGTTACAAACTTGCGTAGAAACTGCACAATGCATGCCTGTAAGGCAATCATTTTTTGACATTTTTTCACCAAATTTTCAACATGGCTATTTTTGAACCTCTTTTCATGAACAGTGGCACTGTGACTTTGTTACTCTGTCCTGAAAGTGGATTTCCCACAGTGACCGTGCCATTCTGCTCCAGAGGTGTGAAAGCACATTTTAGGAAGGATGTGAAAAATGACAGCTATACTGTTCATAAGGAGGTGTGAATAATGGTAATGTTGAAAATCGGGAGAGAAAATATTAAAAATTGGCAATGTTACAAGCGTGCATAGAAACTGCACAACACACGCTCATAACGAACCCATTTTTGGAATGTTTTCATCAAATTTGCAACATGGGCTTTTTGAGACCTCCCCTCATGAACAGTGGCATTGTTGTTTTGTTAATCAGTCTCGAAAGGTCATTCTACTCGTGACTGCAAAATCTCCTTTTGGGACTGAGAAACTAAATGACAGTGACATGTTCATGAGGTGGGGTCCCAAGAACCCCATGTTGAAAATATGGGGCCAAAATTCCAAAAAATGGCTGAGATATCAACCTAAGTTGAAACCCCCTATTGCCTCCCACTATAAAGTTTACCTTCATTTCTTCAGTTTGCAGTTCGGCTTTAAAGAGTGAAGATGTGTCCTGGTTCAGAGAAGATTGCGGCTACCGACCTCTGGAGTGTAAGGATGGGTGGGGGGGTGCGGGGAGGTGTGTGTGTGCAGAGGAGGGTGGGGATGAGGGAGACAATGTTGGACCATTTTCTTGTTTTGCAGGGTAAAAAAAAAGACCACTATGGAAGTTTTTTTTCATTTACAAGTTACACACAAAAAAAAAACAATCGGTGCACTGGGATGGGCTCCCAGTGTGCCACAATTCTAGTAGGGGGATGCCAACATGGGGAGTGGGCACCCTGATGTTAGCAAGTCATATAGATGGGTGGTGGGGTGTGCATCCAATACCGAGAGTGGACATCCTGGTGTCAGAAAAGAAAGAGGAAACTGTTTAACCAGGAAAGACACACTAAGATGGGGGATGCTGACACCGGGATTGGGCACCCAAATGTCAGCTTTTGGGGAGTGTGTGGTGGGCCTAAGGAGCTGCCATGTTATGGTGTGCCACATACTCTGGGGGGGGTGAACATGCCAACACGGGGGATTGGGCACCCCGATGTCAGCTTTTTGGGATTTTGTGGCGGACGGCAGGAGTCACCTTATTTATTGAAATGTTTCACCAGGAAAGGCACATAATGGAATGTGGATTAAGCTGGATCTGAAGACTCATAACATAGTTATAGGGGTGGGTTATAGGGCTCCAGGGCTCACTACCAAAGAAAACTATTTGTTTATACAAGCACTGGAGCAAGTGGATATAGATGAGGAGTAGGTTTTAGTGGGGGATTATAATTTTCCAAACATTAATTGGCACAGCTTGGAAGGAACTACATCTGTAGAAAACAGATTTATAGATGCAACAATAAAAAAGAGTCTAGAGCAGCAGGTCACTATTAATACAAGATACAAGAATATTCTAGATCTAATATTCTCTTCACAATCAGATAATATATGGAATTTGGCTATACTGGAACTATTAGCCAATTCTTATCATAATAAGATCATATTTGACATAATCACCAAGTGAGAAAGAATAAATGGAACAACTACTATTAGGTGTTATCATAAAGCAAATTATGAGGTCGTAGGAAATATTTAGCTGACTGGGACTGGGAGGAGGAACTTAAGAATGAAAGGATACAGTATATTTGGGAAAAGTTACATGCTAAAATAGATTAATGTATACATAATTATGTACCAGAAAGAAATAAGTACCTATCAACTAGAAGAATGCCTGCATGGTTTAATAATAACATCAGAAAAAATATAAGAAGGAAGAAGAAATTGTATAATAAGTGTAAGAAAAAAAATTCTAAAGAAAACTGAAATAAATATACGCCTGGATATTCAAAGCAGTTGCGCCGGCGCAAGTGTGGACTTGTGCCAAGGAGCTACATTTAGCGGGAGCCAGTGTGCAGCCCAGATCTCATTGTGCCAATGCGCAACTATAACAAATGCAGGCACAAGTGTAGGGGGTGTGCCCATGAATATCCAGCGCAGTGCAAAATTCAAATGTGAAACCATGGCACAAGTATGGAGGAAATCAGAGATGCACCGAGCAGACTTGTTCCTATAAATACAGGGCACAAGCACAGAAAAAGCACTTGTGCCAGGCAAGCGGGAGAAAGAAATAAAAAGAGACAGACAGACAGATAGATCAAGGCAGACACAGAAGGAGAGGGGCAGAGGAGGCAGTAAAGAGGGAGACAGGGGCAGAGAGAGTATGAGAGACAGGCAGACACACTGCCAAGCAGTGCACCAGGGTGGCACACAGCCAGCAGCAGCCAACCACTCAGGGAGATATTGGACAGTAAGGACCATGGTTAATGTGCCCTTCATGATGGAGGCCATAATGAGGGGTGTGAGGGGGCAGCAGGAACAACAATATGGCCGCGGAAGGGCCCATTGGCGGTATGTCTGACACAGGTGGTACTGCGCCCGCATCACCTTCGAACAGTACAGTGACATGGAGATCGTGAGCCAGTACCTCCTGAACAGGGCTATTCTGAGGCAGCTCTGTGAGCTGTACAGTGAGGAGATGCAGGCACCCACCAGGCACAGCCACGCCATGTCCGTGGATACGAAGGTGACAGCCGTCATTTTCCTGCTTACCATGGGTACCTTCCAGAGACCATCAGGGGACAGTGCAGGCATAACCCAGTTGGCCATGTCCCTCCTCCTCACACAGTTCCTCAACACTCTGCTGCCACATGCTGTAGAATACATCCGTTTCCCCAGCACACAGGTGGAGTGTACAGCAACCATGCAGGACTTCCACAGGGTAACACGGATACCTGGCATGACTGGGGTCATTGACTGCACCCATATGGGCAGCTACATGCCAGCTGCCCCCAAGGGTGTGGTGTACATCAACAGGAAGGAGAGCCTGAGTGCCAATTGTAAGGTGGTGTGCGATGCCACTGAGCGCATAACCAGTGTCAGCTCCACACACCCTGGGAGTGCACATGATGCATTCTTCTGGCACAGCTCTGCACTGTACCACAGGTTTGAATGTGGGGATATCCCCACAGGCCACCTAGTGGGTGAGTATGGCATGGGCAAGGAGTGATGGGCAGCGCATACCTTGGGATGGGGAAGGGCAGGGTGTGCATGGTGGCATGGGTGCCAGGGACAAGCAAGGAGGACAGCATAGCATAGCAGCTGGCTAACCATGTCATTATCCACATAGGGGACAGTGCCTATCCACTGCAGCCCTGGCTGCTCACCCCCTACTGGCGCCCATCACCCCCCAGCAGAGGAATGCTACAACGGGGCACAAGAAAGCACATGCAACATCATTGAGCGAGTCCTTGGCATGCTTAAAGCATGGTTCTGATGCCTAGGTCAGGCGGCGCCTTACAGTACAGCCCCTCAAACGTTTGTGGCCTATTTCTGGCCTGCTGCATACTGCACAATATGGCCATTGACCATGGGACAGTTGTCGAGGCTGATGAGGGTGACAGTAGTGGGGAACAATGGAGGCAGTGGGCCGGAGGGAGGTGGAGAGCCACCCCCTGGGCAGAGGGATCCCTGGCTGATCCAGCAGGCTAGACATCACCAGGACTCCATAGCATGGGAGCACTATGGTGCACACAGGTAGATGGTGTGATACACATGCATAGGCCACACAAACAGGTAAAGCACACATGTAGGGGCATGCATGGCAGTGGGCATGCACACACTGAAGCAGAAAGCTGGGGTAAGGGTGACAGGGGCACACACCCACACACAACCAAACACAGCACCCCCACAGTCCCCTTCACACACATGCACCCATACACACAGGCGTGGGTATGTGGCATGGATCAGATGCATCGCACCAGTGCACAGGCTCAACCGGTGCATGACTGCTGTCATCACGCCCATGCCAGATGGCCCAGCATCCAGGCAAGCATGCACACAGGCAGCATCTGGTGTAGCACACAGGCACCACACCTGCGGTAGGTACACACACACCTCCCATGTGCACACTGGGCAGCACCTTGTGACCCGCAGGCGGGGTGGGCCTCACATCAGGTCTGCTGCATGGAACCATAGCCACCATGGCCACGGGGGTGGCCGTGCCTGGTATGATTGGCAGTCACAGGCTGCACATCAGCCATGGAGTGTGTGCAACAGCCCTGCAGGGGTGGAACTGTGGGACCATGACTGTGTCTGCATGGGGGTATCGAGGTGCCAAACAGCCCAGCCTCGGGCGTACCTGGGATGCTGACATCAGAGCCCAGCATCAACTGCAAAGGAGTCACCTGACACCGGGTACACGGGGTGGACAGCACACTGCTGGGGATCATCTGTGCCAGGTCATGCCATGTGGCAGCCAGCAGCTCAAAGCCATCCAAGATCGCAGTAGAAATGTGATCCAGGGATGCAGTCATGGCCTCCTGCATGTGCTGCATCCCTGCCAGGATCTGTGCAATGCCCCTCTCCTGCTGGTCAGCTAACTGGCGCATCTCTGCACGCAGTGTGTGCACCCCAATGGTGAGCAGCACCTGTTGCTGAACAGACTGCTACAGCAAACGGGTGTGCTCAGCCAGTAGGTCAGCATCCTGGGGCTCCCAGGTCAGACGCCAATCCCCATGTGATGACCGGAATGCTGCACAGCTCCCCTCTCTGATAGACGCTGCACAGTGGGGTCTGCAGGGGGATTGGGTATGGCAGGTGCACTGGTGTTGGACCCTGTGTCTGGCTGCACAGTGGCACCCACAGCCTGCTGCTGTCACCCATCTGGCCACTCCACGGCCACCCAGCATCTGCGCGGCCGCACCACCTCCATTGCAGGGCAAAGCCAGGGTAGCACACACTGCTGCACCTGGGTGGTGGCGGGCAGCTGTCTCACATTGGCAGAGTGCTGGGTGTGTTGCCTGTGTCAATGGCCAGCAGGGGCATCTCCCCCACAATGGTAGCCATGCTGTCCAGGATGAGTTTTATGTCATCATCGGTTTCAGACCCCACCCCGATCTGTGTCTCTGTGCACAGGACCCCAAGGCTGGCATCCTGCAGGAACACATCCAGGGCCTTGACCAACCCCAGGTCTAGGACATCTGTCTGCACAGTGGTGATGGTGAGCTGCAGCCTGTCAGGCCCCTGGATGCCCATGGAGGTGGAAGGCTGGGCCTCTGGGGCCAGTCCAATGGCCATGGCTTCATCCACCGCTGGTGCCCTAGTATCTGCATGGAGGCATGCTGGTGCTGCAAGAGAAAGTGAGGCATGTTAGTGATGCATTGCCCACATGTGCCACCCTCACACTGCCACTGCCAGTGTCCTGTAGCATGGCATGCACATGGGTGCACACACTTGCACAAGGCAGGTGTGCACACCAGCATGGCTGTGTATGCACCCTCCATGCCCCCAGCTGTGCATGGCTGACATACTTACCATGCAGTGATGGGCTGCCACACATCTGGAATCCATCACCAGGCACACCCTCCATTGTGCTGTGGCACATGGTGGCTGCCACCAACTCCTCCTGTGCCATGAGTGGTGGCGCATCTGCAGACCCCCCTCCGCTGGCATTCTGGGACACACGGATGGCCACCACCTTCTCCTTGATGTGTCTCTAGTCTGTGCCCACCTTCTTCCTGCACTCCTGTGCTGAGCACTGGTGACTGCCCTGCTGGTTGACGCATGCCACCACCTCCTTCCAGGCCCCAGCCCTGGCATGTGGTGTGCATGTGGCACCACTCAACAGAGGTTCAATGTTAAGGTAGGCTTTGAACAGGGCCTCTGTCTCCACCTTTGTGAAATTGGGCTTACACTTGCAAGCAGGCCTATGCTCCTCACCTTCCAACATGTCACTTCCTGTGGACATGGACAGCACAGTGTGTCAGTGGCAGCATCACCCTGTTCTGTCCCCCCTGCTGTGCTGGCTGCTTCCAGTGAGTTGTAGCAGCATGTGCTACTTACCCTGAAAGGATGCAATACCAGTCCATGGCCTGTGCTGTTCTGTGGTGCTTATATAGTGCAACACATGCGAATGAGCTTTGGCACAATGGTAATGGCATGCTAATGCCCCCAGTACACCACACATTGGCTGATGAGCTCATTTGCATGTGATTTTGCTTCGTGCGGAATGAGATTGCTCAGGAGCAAGTCGAGGCACACTGCGCACCCATGGGCAGTGTGCAGGCCTGTAGTGCACATGCGGCGAACAGTATCATGCTGTCAATCGTGCACTGTGCGCCGACTGTGCTATTTTGTCCAAGGTGCATGATGCACCAGGCCTGCTAGCGCACATGTGTGCACTGCGGAGAGGCAGGTGACCCCTGGCCCCTACTGTGACCCCTGTGTCACCCCCTCACCTGTGACCCCACCTAGCCACACCCATGCTGTGAATCTCTGAGACTGCGTGATGGGCGGACACAGCGCATGTTCCCTCGCATCACGCATCACGCATCTGGCACATGCCCTGGCCAATTGCATTTCCTGCTGCCATTTTGCTCACTGGCTACAACTCACAGCATGGTGCAGTGAAGGGCACCAAAAGCATAAAACTGGACACAGGTCGAACTGGTGAACCTGGTTACCTGTGTCCAGCCCCATGCCCCCCAACTGTTTGGCCAGGTACCCCTGCAGCTGCCCAGGGTCACAGTGTGGCAGGAGATTGCTGCCACACTGTAGCAGCTGACCGGGGTGGCCAGAACAGGGGAGCAGTGCCACCACAGATATGGTGACCTCATGAGGAGGCTGGAGGCACATATCAAGTGTGGGGCTGTGCCACAGCCAGGTGAGTACGCCCATATTGCATGTGTGACCTGGTGCTGTACTGTGGTGTTAGCCAGACTGCCTGACATGCCCTACAGAGTGGTGCACTGCCATCATGCACATTGTGGGGTGGCAGTGCCAGTCACTTCCTGCATTACGATGCAGCTGTGTGAGATGTGTTGAGCAGGGGCTCACCCTGTGCACAGCGGTGGGGGTGGTGGGCAGCTGCTGTGGATGTTTACTGATGTGTCCCTGTCTATGTTCCATTCCCAGTGCCTGTAAATTGCTGGATGGTGGCAGTGGTGGTGGCAGCAGCAGCAGCAGGTCGACAGATTGCAGTGGGACATGGAAGTGGCACAGGAGTGGCTACGGCACCAGTGGGGCCATGGAGGGCAGGTAGGCACTGCCATACTCCTTCACACCTTACATGGGGGGTGGTGGGGGTATGGGTGTGGGCATGGCCACCTGTGCCATGTGCCATGGCAGCTGTGTGTGTTGCACTGTCTGTGGTGCTTCCATTGGACACATGTGCCAGCTGTTGGTGAGGTGGGAGTGCACCCGGCTGCCACTGATGTTGCTGTGGTGCTGCCGGTGAACCATGCCATTTGACTGTCATTGTGCAGTCAGGTGACCATTGTGCAGCAGGGACCACTTCTGTGCACTGTTGTGGTGTGCTGTGTTACGGGCAGGCGTTGATCCACCCTCCTGCAGGTGGCCAGTACAGGCCCTCTGGGGGGGTGTTCCCACTGCCCATTGCGCACTGTGGGTGGGCATGGTTCCATGGGACATTGCACTGATCATCTGTCCTATCTCTTGTCATAGGTGTCCAGCATAGTGGACAGATACCCGTGTACTTCCAGTTGCTCCAGCAGCTGATTTTTATCACTTCTACTACAATGGAGGCAGTGCTACACATTCATGACATGCTCCTCGCTGATCAGAGGTGGTGAGGGAGCCAAGGGGCAGCAGGCTGTGGCTGACGATGAATGGACCCCAGCATTCCCCTGTTTTCCCTGCTGTACTTCCCCCTACAGTCCCTCATCCCACTGTACAGTCCCTGTTCCTTGTCACCTTCCCTCACTTTCCTATCCTTTCCCAACCCCTTGTTGCTGTATATAGTTTTTTGGAATTATATCTCTTTTGACTTACCTGCCTGTGTCAGTGTCTGCTTTGCATGTGGCGTGAGGAGCCATGCTACAGTGGCCCAGTGCCTGTCCGTGTGGTGTGCATGTGTTGGGGCATGTGTTGTGCTTTCATGGTTCACTGCTGTGTGCTGTGGTGTGTCCCACTGTGGTTGTTTCCCTCCCCTCAGTTGGTGGCTGTGCCTTGGGGTGCCCATGGGGCAGCTTTCAGGGGTGTGTGGCAGGTGTGTGTGTGGTGATGGCACACGGCCATGGTCTTTGGTCAGGTACTGGCTGCACACTGTGTTGGAGCCCTTGCTTAGCATTGTGCAGCCTGTCCCATGTGGTCTGCCATCCTACGTAGCTCCCAGCGTGTTCTGTGCCTGTGTGGTGTGCGTGTGTGTGTGTGCTTGGCTGTGTGGTCCTGAATGTGGCCTGCTGTGGTCTGGATGTGTGGTGGGACATGGCCTGCAGCCTGTGAGGAAGGGCTCCCTTGGTGGCCCTCCCCTGACCATTGGCACCTCCTGTTGCCTACTATCTGTGCCACTGTTGTGTTTTGCGGGGGTCTGCATGCCTGTGTATGCCCTGCTGGTGGTGGCCTCTTGTGGCCTGTCACTGTGCTTCCCTGGCTCTGTCCCTGGGTCTCTTCTCCATGCCATGCCCCCCTCTGCTGTTCTGCTGCTCTGCTGCCACAGATGCGCTGGGGCATCTCTTTCTGCACCATGGTACAACTGTGTTTGTGCCATGGGCCAACTCTGATTGCACCATGGTGCATGCCTGGTTGCACCATGGTGCAACTGTGCCATATTCAGCTGGGTTGTGCTGGCGCAGTGTGGCCAGCACAACCTCTAAATATGGCTCCTGTTGCACCACGGCACATCAGCTTTGCGCTGTGCCAGACTTGTGCCTGCCTCTGGCGCATTTCTGAATATCTGGTCCACAAAGTACAAGTGAAAATATGTAAAATAATTATTACTAAGTCAGGAAGAGACACAGAAAATACATTGGCAAAAAATATTAACAAAAATAACAGTAAACAGTTGTACAACTACGTTGGATCATTGAAGGGTAATCAGCCTAAAACAGGACCACTCAGAACTGGGGAAGGGGTTATTACAAATACTGGTGAGATGGCAACTGTGCTAAATAAGTATCTCTTAGGAAATTTCTGGTTACAGGAAACCTCACCTTGGAAGTGAACAGACTCAGTCAGATGCAATCTATTATACTGCAGTAAACAGTAAGTAAAAAAAAAAAAGAGAGAAGAAGAGAAAATGTTTTTGCACATAAAGTGCAAATTGAGACTAGCCCCACACCTCTTGGTGCTGGCTATTCCAATTTAAGGAAAAAGCTCGTATTACCTTCCTGATGAAATTTACATTTTGCTTGGATGAATCAAAGTTGCCATCTCTTGTAGCACTGTTTTGTAATATTGTCTTCAATTAAATAAATTATCTCCCACCTTACCACCACAGCTCCATTACCCAATTCCTATCCTCCCCTCCCACCGCATCCACATTTCCTTGTGGAAGGTAGTTCTCCCTCCAGGTGGGGAAAGGTGACCAATGCAACCTGCCCTCCACCATGGCCAGACATCTTCTTGTGAATTAAAAGGCTCCCACACTTACTCACATAGTAAAACAGCTGATCATGTGACTAGGTGTTTTACTATGCCAGCAAGCAATGAAGCACATTCATTCACAAGAAGGTTGCCAGCTGTGGTAGAGGGTGGGTTTTGTTGGTCACCTTTCTGTGCCTGTGGGGGCTTCCATCAATAAGGAAATGTTCATGTTGAGGGGAAGAGGATGGGAGTTGGGTGCTCCTGCCAAGGTGAAGGGGTGTGGGATCATTTCCTTGAAAGCAGACAGTACTATAAAACAGCAAAACGAGTGATGGCGGCCATTTGTAGAGGTGGGCGGGTTGTGCTGGTTAACCATCATTGTTTCCATTTTTTAAACATTAACTTGTAGATGCTGGGTGAATGGGGGATGAGGGATTGTCTTTGTTGAAACAGTTGGGCTGGGGAGGAGGGTAAGGGTTGTTTTTTTTACTTTTATAACTTTATATCTTAAGTATTTCCTGAATACTTGTAATAGTGCCACTATTCATTATTCATATCTGAATAATGATTACTGCATTATTTGTGGTTTTCAGGAAGTACTATTCATCCCTTGCACATCCTAATAGAAATGCAGTTTACCATGTCATGCATTTTCACTGCGAAATCAGGACTGTCATGGAAAATGATTATTATCATAACCTGCTTACTTATTGTACATCAATAAAAGGAACATGATTAACACTGATGATTGCATTACTGGCACCATAACCTCTATAAACCACAATGGAGAGCTCAGAAACTGAAGCAAATAGCGAAGAAAGTTACACATCACAGACATGTGAAATTACAGAGATAGCCAGTCACATGAGGCACTATATATTTGATATACTGAAAAATATCACATGAATGCAAGTAAAATTAATGTGGATTTCCTGTAATAAATTGTGATCTATCTGGATATTCTGCATCATGTCACTGGCTACCACTGTACAATAAAAAGTAAAAAATACCATACCCAATAGCTATATCTTCCTTTGTAGTTAATTAACCGGATTCAAGATATATTCACTTTAATCTGAGGTTTTGCAATATTTAGCAGACCAAAATTTGTTATAGTATTATTCTTGTTCCAAAAGGTAATTGCAAAAATAATTTCAGGTATCTCTGGATCCAAAGTTTGAAAATAAATCTATGGTTAAGCCCAGCAAAGTTTTTATATGGCCACAGACTTGGAAGACTATGCCTGTGGTTCAGTGGACAAGCAGCCAGCCACTCCCCCTTCCTGTGCTACATAAGCAGTTCCTCTGAGTCTCTCTCTCAAGCACTTTTTCTTTGCAGCCGGAGGCTCTGTTGGTCTGCCCTTTGCTGCTTGCTGGGGCCTGTCCCCCCCACCCCGACCTTGCTGTGTTTTGGCTCTGCTTATTTCTGCTGGACTTCTGTTTCTGTTCTGTTCAGCTGTGTGCTTCTTTGTGTTGCTTGTTCCCTGTTCTTCTGTGTTTTTGTGTTTTGTTTTGCATTCTTTTTGGGGGGGCTTCTGTTTTTAAACTTCTTGCATGTTTGCTAATCCAGAGCTCATGCTACTTGCTGCCATTTACTCACAATGCAACTGCATTCATTATCTATGTGTTTCAGCTTAAGCTGCTTCCCTGCTGCTGCCCTCCATGCTAGGCACCTTAATTGTTTTCACCTGGTTCAGGCTCACTCTGAGCCCTAGCCCATGCAGCTCAATCCTGCTTCCTGAACTTATACCATGTACCTCACTGCTGCTGTTTTCACTGCACTTCCTAGCCAGTTTTCTGCTTTTGAAGCATTGCCTCCCTACAGTCTATGTTCATTCGTATTGCTACCATTATAACTCAAAATTATTCAGTACTGATGCTGCTCTATTACAACTCTATTAGAACTGCTAGTGTTACTCTGGAGGTCAGCTAAGCTACCACTGATGCTGTAAACTAGTTTTACTCTCTGCATGTGGGTCACAGTGCCTTCCAATCACTTTATTGTTTTTCCTATGGTGGGGGACTGGAGGTGTTGTTAAGGAGCCGTGGTCCCATGCGGCATACTAACTCATGTTCGAATTCTGCTTTCGCTACAAAAATCCTCAGAGTATTTTGTCACCTTTCATCAGCTTCCTTAATGGCCTGGCTGGCTTGCCCCACTATTCATATTTTCTGTTCCTTCGACCTCGGTGCAGCTCCGAGCATTTGCTTACTCTGCTTACTGACCTAAATGCAGGTCCACTCATTGCTTATGCAATTCATTTGCTCAGCGCTTGCTATTACCATGTCTGACCTACGTGACAGTCCAGCACTCAACCCTTCATTCAGCTCCTCCTCAGTTGTTTTCTGGGGCATGCCAGCTATATCCATTCCATGGTGCAGGGCCTCCCTGCAGCCTGTGGTCTTGCTCTGCACCTATGAAGTCCACATCTTTAGCGTGCCTGACTTTGGGCAGGGTACTTCTCACCTGGCCTATAGCTGGGAATGTCCTTGCTCCTGGCCTGGCTTTAGCCATTCGAGGCTTAACAGCAGCTCCTGGTGTAGAAATTAAGACTATCTGTGAAGGGTGGCTACAATGATCTAATTTGGCTCTAGTATTCTACTAGCAAGGCACCTTCACCACATTCTCCCTATGACTGCCTCTGGTTCACCTGGTTTGTTTTTTGGGTGAGTAGGGCAGGTGAGTGTTTCAGCAGTTGTTGTTCTCCTCTCACCTTGGTTGCCCTTGATGTTGCAGAGCACTCTTGCAACCTTCCACGGCATTCCCGTTAGAAGGCTCAAGTGAGAGCTTTCCACCAAATTGGAATATTTTACACCCCCCTTTAACTGGGTTTCTAAATTGCAGCAGCAGAGCTGTCACTAAATAAAACATCCAAAACCTGGAGGGAAGTGACCTAGGTCTTGGATCCCCAGAGATTTCCTCCTCAAAGGGTTTTTTTCTGTCCTCCGTGCCTTAGGTCATAAACATTAGTTAGCTGTAGTTTAGTGTTCCCTAGTTCCTTTAGGTAGAGTCCACTGTTGGATGGAGGTAGATGGTGTCATTACTCACCATTCCCTCATTCTCCTTAGGAGGCCCCTTCAATCTCCAGCACTACCCATCGTACTCATGCTATTGGTAACCTGTGCATCTCACTAAGTTATCAAGCTGCCTGGTGCCTAGTCTACTACTATGCCTCACAGCTACTGATTGCTAATGTGCTTTTGTACTGCTACTTTTCTTTTTGGGAAAGCTTCCTAAGGTACCTTTAACCAAGGGAATCATTCCATGGCACCTCTAGGGGTGGAACCCTCTTTGAGAGTTCCTTTCCTTTGGTACCTCCTACAGGGTGGTAATTCCCCTGGAATAGAGAGCGTGAACGGCTAAAACCAAGTAACACAGTTGCACAAGCATTACATCATACTGGCTGTATAGGCTATTGAATTGGAAGGCTATGACTGTGGTTCAATGGACAAGCAGCCAGCCATTCCCCCTTCCTGTGCTACATAAGCAGTTCCTCTGAGCATCTCTCTCAAGCACTTTTTCTTTGCCCCACCATCCTCCCCTCCTCCTCCTCCTCCAGCAGCATCGCCTCTCTCCTTGGGATGCTTTCTAAGATACCTTTAGCCAAGGGAATCATCCCATGGCACCTTTAGGGGTGGAACCCTTTTTTAGTGTTCCTTGCCTTTGGTACCCCTATAGGGTTGTAATTCCTCTGGAATAGAGAGCTCGAATGGCCACAACCAAATAACACAGTTGCATAAGCATTACATCATACTTGCTGCATAGCCCATTGAAACACTATTAGGTTCTGCAACTTTGATGCAGACTGATAATCAAAGCAAAATGAACTCTGGACATAACTTCCAGTATGGAATATGGAATTCTAATGATAATACACCTTACATGCACATTCTGCATTACTAGCATGGTGCATGATTTTTAATCTGACTCCAACTACCACAGTTCAACAAATGTGAAACATATGAAACTCATTTTAAAAGAAGCCATTCTTTCTTAGGGACTTTTTTTTCCTCAGAAACCAAACTTGCCAAAGTTTACTCACTACTGGACATATTTTCAAAATGTTTTATCCTTCAGGATCCTAAATGTCATTGGCTTTAAAGTCAGATTTTTCATCTGTGCTTGCACTGTAATTTATAGCTTTCCCATACCTAATTAGCTTAGCACTTGATTGCTTCCATTTAAAAGGAAGGGAACAAGCAATTAATTTTAGTCTGTGATCCAAACTGATGGGAACATCAATACTTTTATTACAGTTTTCACAATAAATCTTGAGGCCATAAAGCCTTATGCATGCATTTTGGTAGTGGCCAGGTTTTTATGACCATTAGCATACAGACAAAACATTGATTGCTGGCTGTGGTGCTGTAAAAATGAACTGATGAGGCAGTCTGGAAAATTATCTCTTGTAAGGTGTTTTCTTTGTTATCCAAACAAGGTTAAGTCCATCACCAGGTTGTTGCCATGTAATGTTCATGACCAGTTCTGAAATGTGTAAGACCTAAATGAACATGATGTCCAATTGTAATCTCCCATGTCTGTAGACCTACACTGAATCTCCATATCCATACTAAATGATGTAGATAGACAGCTAGACAGACAGACTGACAGATGTACAGCTAGGCATAGAGACAGTCTTTTTAAATGCTCAAGGCTGTTACAGTTCAAGAATACCACATATACAAACAAAAAAACATTTTTTTACTGAAATTAACAGACGTATACATGACCTCTATTAAGATTATCTTCCTCCAATTTCTATTTACTAAGCTATTAGTTGAACAGCTAAATTATTTAAAAGGCAGGGCAGCAATGAGGAAGAGCTTATTGAAACAGTGAAGTCTTCAGTTTTCTTTGAAATTAGGAGACAGTTGAGGCCATACAGATGTTCTATTAATGAGATTGCTCCAGCATGGGAGAGCAACAGGAAAAGGCCAGTCCCCAGAAGATTACAGTCTTTTCTTAGTGACAGAATAGTTTGCTATGCCACTGACCACAAGTTCTGTATCTCCCCTTATTAGAAAAAGATGTTAGAAGATCTCCGAGGTAGAGAGTGTCCATTACATTCAGGGCCTTATATACGTTATTGTGAAATGAGTATGAAAGATGTTAAATCCTGATTGGATGAGAAGTACATTCAGCCAGGCTGTTATACTGGCAAAACATCCAAATGAATAATGCAAAATTCTTAGCTCTAATTCTTGATCAGAGCAATGCCATCATATTAAAGCAAAATGAACAGAACTCTGCCATATAGTTTAGGATCAGTTTTACTTTATAAATAAACTGAAGAATACATGGCTGGAATGTTATATTTACAGTTTAAACATGAACAACAAGCTACCGATCTGGCATGACTGAAAACTGCAAAAAATAAAAATGGTCTGCATATACTTCGAAGATTTAAGGAGCTACAGTATAGTGGAAGCCAATGACAAGTTGCGTTACATATCTGGATATATTAGTAAATATCAAATAAATTCAGCTGAAATTAATTGGAATAGTCTGTGATATTATGTGATATATCCTGATATTTTACATCATGTCACTGGCTATCACTGTAGTATACTGCTTGAGAGTAACATTATCTAGATTTTTTTTTGCTTTATTTTTTTGACATTTTTTTTTATACTCCCCCGCAGACTCGACAGGGGCTATGACCCCTCCCTCTGAGGGATACATCCTCCAGCCATGATCCCCAGCTTGGCCACCTCCCCCGTGGCTCCCATGCTGATTCTCCTCCATGGTAGGGCCAGAGTGGGAGGTGGTGGCATCCCCCCGGTACATCAAATCTGGTGATGTGGGGTGGACTCACCAGAGTGATCTGTCCATCATGAGTCCTGTTGAGCCCTGGCATTTTCCTCCATTCACCCACACCCACGTTCGTGCAATGGGTGGTCAGGCAGTCTCCACCTCTGCGGAGGCAGCCAATCACCCTGGACATGGGCTAACCCCTTGCATGGCTGTGCATCAGTGCCAACACCCAGCAACCACCAGGTGGCAGCTGACAGCACATAGAGCAAATCCCCCCTCCCCAAGGAAAGAGATCAGTCCTCTGAATGCTCCATCCTTCCTCCTCAGACCAGCCCCGAGTGACCTGAGTCTGTTCCCGAACTTGGGTCACCGGTGTGGTGCGAGGTAAGGCATCCAGTGCCTCAACCCTCAGTTCTACCAGGCCAGTTTATTTTGTTGAATCTTAACAATAGTGCAGAAAATGTCATTTGTGGTTTATGCTGAGACAAAATATTTACTGATTTTTTTTATCCTCCTTTGGCCCTTCCGGCATACTTCTGTCCTCCTCCAGCCCCATTCGCCATCTTTTACCACCCCCCCAGCATCTCCCAGGCCCTGTATCCCCATGGATTACCCCCCCATGGTGGGGCAGAAGGGATGAGGGCTGTCCTCCCCCCCTCCTGAGCTCATATCCGGAGAGGGATGAGCTCCATGAGGCCATGGCACCAGAGTACTGGAGGGGCTTAATGAAGCCAGCACATGATTTTTCCTCTTTTTTAGGTCCCTCCCCATGTGGCCATGAATGCTCATTTGTGGAGGTACATGCGTGTCATGATGTCATGCTACTTGTCTCCCTGTCTCTGGCGCTACCCCCATCCTCCACTGGGGGGCAGCCAAGTAGCAGGACGGCATGCTCACCCTGCCCCGAGAGAAGAGAGCTGTTGTTGGACGCTCAGTCCTCTCTCTCCCCTGCTGACCACCAGTGGCCAATGCTCATTCCCGAACACGAATTACTGGTGTGATGCAAGGTGTGGCGTTCAGTGCCTCGACCCTTAGCAGCACTGGGCCAGCACCATATTTACTGATTTAACATTGATATGAGCCAATATATGAAATTAAAAACCAATTGCAATATTTTTTACATCTGACAAAGTGAATATTTCTTTCCTCAGAGAAATTCTGTCTTTTGTGTCCTTTTGTAATAGGCATTTGAGATTTCTGATGCTGTGTCACATGACAACAAGTAATTAGGGTAGCTTCTTTATACCACAACTCATTTTCTTACTAGCTCAGTGCGTCACATTTGATTGTTTATCTCACAGTTTTGAGCAGCACTTAAATTAATGTTTAATGCCATGGTTCAAAAGACTTGTGTTGTCAAAAAGACTTGCCTTATACTACCTCTTGTGCATTCTGTTCAGATTATATTCTGGCCCTTTAGGAGATACCTATGTAGTCAGGTTTGCTTCTGTCATCCCAGGGCACATAATTCATAACTGTATGATTAATATTGTTCATTATACAATAGGGACCAAAAAAGCAGCAATGTGATTGGCTGGCTGGCACCTTTCACCTGTGGTAAATCCTAGCATTACCCATGGGAAAAGGGGTCAGTCAGCAACATCTAGAAATCCCCCTCTTTAAAATCAGTCCTACCGCCCAACTTGCAAAGTGAACATCCACCATATTAACTCCATGCTTAACCCTGGTAAACCCCACCAATGAAGAAACACTGCTGACTCTCAGAATGAAGAACATTTCTCTCAGTTTTCCTTTTAAAATACTCAACCTGTACCTTATCATCCCTTGCACCACTCCCTTCACCCTCCAGAATGAGAAACCC
This sequence comes from Neoceratodus forsteri, assembly GCA_016271365.2. NCBI lineage: Eukaryota > Metazoa > Chordata > Ceratodontiformes > Ceratodontidae > Neoceratodus > Neoceratodus forsteri. The sequence goes on along the minus strand of CM028136.1, from coordinate 125,113,839 downwards.
TGGATTGGCAAAGATGGCGATGGATGGCGAGATGGTCAGTCACACAACTCCACAGTTCAGAGTACCAGCCATTTTCACTTGGAGCCCTTGAACATCAGGCTCTCTATAAAGTTCCAGAAAAGGGGAGGCAGATGAGACAAAAAATAAAAAAGAGAGTATTTTGTTTCATTGCCCCACTAGTGAACATGGCCAGCAAAAGATTCACACAAACCACGGCACTAATTTACGGTGCTGCCCATGCTCAGAACGGCCAAAAAAAAATGGAATACTGCTCTGTAGCTGAAAGTGAACAAAGCAGCAAGTATAGAAGGTTGTCCCAGTTCACAGAACAAAAATGGAGCTGGGACAGAGGCAAAAAGCAACACAGGTACAGTTTTAAACATTTTCCACCCATCAAAAAAAGCATTGCAGCAGGAATGATAAAGCAATACTGCACATGTGCAGTACCACCAAAGACCCAGCAGGCCAGAAACCAAGGACTATGTTTTGTGGTGGAACAATAAATACAGTAAAAATTAGTTAAAATAAAAAAAACACTTTTTATTTACTTTTGTTCTATCTGCAAAAATAAAGGGGGACATTGTGTAATCACAATATACCACTTCAGGGTGTGGGTTATGCTGGGATTTACCCACTTCTGGTGTGGTTTACTCTGTCAGCCTGTGGCCTTATGACCGAACCACACCAGGTGTGGGTAAATCTCAGCAAAACCCACTCCCTGGAGTGGTATATTACACAAATAAACATATATCTATGGCCAGTTGCTTCCAAGATGGTGTGTTTGTGTGTTTATCCAGTGAACCAGGGTATAATGTAATGGCATACTATGACAATAAGCAGTGTGTCTAAGAAATGAAGTAGAAGAAGCCTTGTCAGTTGTTCCTTCTTCCGCCTTCCTAGCCAGTAGGTTGGGCTTTACCTCTGGCAGGTGAAGAGCTGAGCAAGCATTGCACTTGGTGGGTCCTGGGAGGGCCATCCAAGGGGCAATGTTATCTGTTTGGGGGATGTAAAAGAGGAGTTCAAAAGAGCCAACACTGGAATACTCTGTGGGAGGCTGGATGGAACAACCAAAGCATAAGGCAGGACACAGACATAGTATGGTAAAATACACTAGGTGTGTCCTTTTATTGAAGCAAAATCTGAAGTCAAATTGAAAAAATACAATGCTTTTATTTATTTAGTTAAGAGTATCAAAATTACAAACCTTTTTGTCATATAGTCATTTACAAAGGCTCCATGTCATTTATCAATAGACAATGCTGTCTCTAAAGTGCACACACAGATTCACTTGGGTAGATCACAAGGTCTGCAGAAAGTGTTAAAGTACCAAAGACGGAAGAAAATTCTGACTCCTCAGCAGGCTCCCTGGTGCTCAGCTGTACTGTAAGTGATACAATATAATACTTACTAACCACTAGGACATACTCTCACCAACAGCAAACTTCTTCTCTGAGTCCAGCTCAGAGGACATGTCTCTTTTCATAAAAAAAATGGAACCGAACACATGCACCTGATTCTCAAGGGCCCCTTCTATGAGAATTTCCCTGGTCTATGTTATCCACCCATTACATAGTTAAGCAGCAGATCAAACAATTGGTTTCTTTAATCACCTTGTAACCCTAGTTACTGTATAATAAAGTGGCCTATAAAGCTAAAAATGTTTATGACTTTTTATTTCCTCAATTTAAAAAATAACCAAGAACTTCTGGGTGATGTCATGAACGGTATGGCCACTAAAACAGCTTTCTCTCAACTGTCTTAAATAACCCTTTTCTAACCAGTGTTTTCATTACAAAATTGTGTAGAGAACATTGCAGTGGGGTGCAGCTAGCATGGTGAAGCCAAACAAGCCAAAACCACGCTCTCAGATGAAGGATGTCACTGGATCCCACCGAAGCTCTTGGACTCAGAGCTCTCTCAGGCCTCCAATATGGCACAGGCCCCTGAGGTGTCTCCAGCAAAATAGAAACATGCTCCTGCAAAAATAAATAAACAAATAAATTAGAAACCATCTACAAGGAAATACAGGATTTCTGTGCTGATGTAAAGGAAGCCTTAAGGGATATCAAAAAGACATGGTGGTCCTGGAACAGAAAATAGATGAAGTGAAAAAACAGTCCATGGCCACCGACTCCTAGAAAGACTGTGTAAAGAATGCAGTAAAGGAGATTGTTGACAACTAGGCACAGTTTTGGCCTAAAAAAACATAAACCTGATGTGCTAACTGATTTGGAAAGTCCATGGTTCAGCTGTGTTAGGCATGTAGACAGTCTCAGAAACAAAAACAGTGATAAACGTGGACTGTGGCTGTAAAGAATTTTTATACTTTATTCATGAACAAATGAACAGTTCCCTGGCACTTTGAGGGTAACAACCCTCTTCATCAGGGGGGTGGAGTCCACATCTCACAGCACAAGTTAAATACACCTTTCAATAAAAGCATGTGATTAAGTTAATCAACCATAGGAACAACTTCATTAAACACCTAATTAATAAATAAGTGCCAAATGTTAGCTATAAATCCATTCATAAATTGCACTTCCAACTATATGGCAGTTCAAAAGATACAGAAAATGACTACATTATCATCTAATATAATTAGAAAACCTATAACCGAAGAAACTTTAGTATGGTTTCAGTCACACTTTATCATTTAAAGTTGTATGACAATCATATGATACACCCATTATTTAATTTCAATTTTTTCTTTTGTATATGTAAACTTTTGTATATTAAAATTCCTCACCTAGTCCTTTTAACACGTTTAGTACCTTTCAAAATTTATAAGTAGCCTTTTTCAAAAAAAATGGAATAAAGGAGGATGTAGAAAGGAAAAAATATAAATATGTGTGGTAGGAGGTCTGCTTAATTATAACAACAATCCATCCCTTAGTTTATTATCATATGTTGTCAAACATGAACAACAAGTGGAAGAGCCTAAAAAAATTAATATTCCGAAACCAGTGTATACCAAATGTATATAAAAAAAAGAAAGAATAAAACTAAAAACAACAAGAGAAATGAAGAAAAATAATATTAAAAAAAGACATACTGGGCCGGATATTCAAAAGGGTTGAGCCATGCGCAATAGGGTTGCGCCTGTGCAAGTCCAAAAGTGCGCCATTCTGCGATATTCAGCAGGAGGCAGTTGCACCACCGAAAACATGCTGAGCAACAGCGCAATGCAAATGACGGCATGCGCAACCGAAGGGGGTGGATCCATGCATAAAGAGCGCACTGCGATATCCAAAGACTTGCGCAATGCGCAACAGCAGAACAGCCGGAAGATGCGCCCCAGCGGAAATGAGCCAAAATAAAAAGGCTCAAGGAAGAGGCGCAATAATGCTACAGGGATGCCAAGTGGGGAAGAGAGAGAGAGAAAGACAGACAGTGACAGGCCAGGGCAGGCAAGGGAAGCAGTGTGGGCCATAGGCTGCAGAGGCCACCAGGGGGGTGCCCGGTGCAGTGGAAGTAGCAGTCAGGACAGCGGGGGTAACAGAGCAACATCAGCCGGGGTCACAAGCCAGGGAGATGGACAGTGGCAGCTTCACATGGAAGCTGTAATGAGGGGGGTGAGAATGCAAGGTGCAGGGGGACGTGGCCGTGGATGGGCCAGTCGGTAGTACGCCCCCAACAGGCAGTGTCGTGCCCGCATCAGCTTTGAGCTGTACACAGATGTAGAGATCGTGGGCTGGTACTGCCTGAACAGGGCAATACTGAGGCGGCTCTGTGAGCTGTGCAGTGATGTGATGCAGGCACCCTCACGATGGAGTCATGCTCTGTCACTGGAGACCAAGGTGACAGCCTGCATGTGCCTACTCGCCACGGACACCTTCCCAGAGGCCAACAGGGGACACCACAGGCATCACACAGTCGGCCACATCATGCATCCTCACCCAATTCCTCAGCGCACTGCTGCCGCATGCTGCGGAGCACATCCATTTCCCAGCACCGTGGCAGGCGTACGCAGCAAACATGCAGGCGTTCCACAGGGTAGCACGTATGCCTGGTGTGCTGGGGCCATGGAGCTGCACCATGTGACCATTAAGCACGCCACCCGGCCGATGGGGCCGCATATAGAATAGAAGGGGCTTCCCCAGTGTCAACTGCCAGGTGGTGTGTGATGCCACTGGGCGTATAATCAATGTCTGTGCCACACACCCTGATGGAGCACATGATGCCTTTATATGGCATCAGTCCACAGTGTGCCATCGATTCGAGAGTGGGGACATCCCCACAGGCCATCTAGTGGGTGAGTACGCATGTAGGAAATGCAAACTCGGGGCAAGGGTGGGAATGCCACAGGTGCCATGGTAGTGGCACACAGGGATATGGGCAATATGGACCTGAACATGATACTGATCTCCACTATCTCCACACAGGTGACAGCGGATACCCACTCCGTCCCTGGCTGCTCACACCGTACCGGCGCCCCATGACCCCATCGCAGCAACGCTATAATGAGGCACATGCCCGCCACATGCAACATCATTGAGCAGGTGTTTGGGATGCTCAAGGCATGCTTCCGATGCCTAGACACCTCTGGTGGTGCCCTACAGTACAGCCTCTCAAAGGCTTGTGGGATATTCCTGGCCTGTTGTATCCTGCACAGCATGGCCAATGACTGTGGGATAGCCATACAGGTTGAAGAGGGGGACAGTGATGGGGACGCCAGCGGCGCCGGTGTTGATGGTGGTGAGCAGCCCCCCCTTGGATGGCGGGACCCCCGACTGATCCGGCAGGCCCAGCTGCACCGGGACACCATCACGGAGGAGAATTATGCACAACACAGGTAAGTCAAGGGGCCATGTGCAAACAACACTGACCTGGCACAACCCACAGGTACACAGAGTAACACACCAGGGGTGCATGATGGCAAGGGGGGTGGAAGGGACCAGGCACACAAACACACCATCAGGGAGGGGCGAACAGTCATATGGACACACACACACACACACAAACACACCAGGCACAAAGCATACATGGGAAGGTGCACAGCAGACCAGGAACCAGTGAGTCTCTGAGCACAGGAGAGGTCCCAGAAGACTGGAGATTTAGTGAGTCTCTGAGCACAGGAGAGGTCCCAGAAGACTGGAGAAGGGCTCATGTGATCCCGCTCCACAAGAGTGGTAGCAGGGAGGAGGCGGGGAACTACAGACCAGTCAGTCTTACCTCAGTAGTGGGCAAGATTATGGAGGCACTCCTTAAGGAAAGGATAGTGCAACACCTGGAATCCATAGGGGCACAGGATCCAAGACAGCATGGGTTTACAAAGGAAGGTCCTGTCAAACTAATCTCATAGATTTCTTTGACTCTGTAACCAGAGTGGTGGACCAAGGGGGAGCAGTTGATGTCGCCTACCTTGACTTCAGCAAAGCTTTTGACACTGTTCCACACAGAAGATTGATAAATAAGCTGGGTAGGCTCGGGGTGGGTCAGAAGTTGGTCAACTGGGTGGCAAACTGGTTGACTGGCAGAAAACAGAGAGTGGTGGTAAATGGTATACAGTCAGAAGAGATGCAAGTCACAAGTGGCGTACCTCAGGGATCAGTCCTGGGGCCAGTCCTATTCAACATCTTCATTAGTGACCTTGCAGATGGACTAGAGGGTAAGGCTTGTCTGTTTGCAGATGACACCAAGATCTGCAACAGAGTAGATGAGCCAGATGGGGTGGGCAGAATGAGAAGAGATCTGGATAAACTAGCAGAATGGTCAGAAGAGTGGCAACTGGGATTTAATGCAAAGAAGTGCAAAATCATGCACATAGGGAAGAGAAACCCTGAAACCACTTATAGGCTGGGAGGGGAGTTGCTAGCAGTCACAAAGGAAGAAAGAGACTTGGGCATCATCATCACTGATGACCTAAAATCATCAAGCAGACCTCTAAAGCAGTAGGTAAGGCTAGGGGTGTTAGGGTGTATTAGTAGGGTATCACAAGTCGTAAGAGGGAGTAATAATCCCTCTGTACAAGACATTGGTTAGGCCCCATCTGGAGTACTGTGTGCAGTATTGGAGGCCACACCTTCACAAGGACATTAACCAAATTGAGGCAGTCAGAGAAGGGCAAGCAAAATGGTGCAGGGACTGCATCAGAAGACATATGAGGACAGATTAACGGAGCTCAATATGTATACCCTTGAGCAAAGGAGGAGAGAGGTGATATGATCGAGGCATTCAACACCTTAGGGCATAAACAAGGTGAAAGAGTCTAACATGTTTAAATATAAGAAAATAAGCAGGACAAGAGGACACAGCATGAGATTAGAGGAGGCCGATTAAGGGGAATGTGAGGAAATTCTTTTTCACAGAAAGGGTGGTGGATGCATGGAATGATCACCACAAAAGTGGTGGCTATGAATACAGTGCAGGGCTTCAAACAGGCATGGGATAGGCATAGGGAGCAATACAAATGACTATGAATAGATAGGTCACTGACAGAGCAAAGGCCGATGGCACATTTATAAAGTAGAAAAAGAAATGGGCAGACTGGATGTGCCTTGCGGTCCTTATCTGCCGTCAACTTCTATGTTTCTATGTTTCTATGTTTCTATGAACAGACATGGCAAACACACAGATCCACAGACCACACCCACCACCTGTACTGTCCAAGCACGTGCGTCAGATGCTGGGCACCCTTGCACCTTGGTGTATAGTACAATGCAGGCATCATCATGCACACGCACCTGTGGACAGCAGTCGGGATGGTGTGCAGGTGGTCCGTATGTCGGCATGATAGGCAGGGCACCCACCAGTGCACTGCCCACCATGATGCACAGTGCACACAGGGCAGCACCAGACAGGACCCGCACTGGGAGACAGGTCAGTCATGTTGCACCGTTCCACAGCCACCACGGATGCATGGGCAGCCCCGTCATGACCCAGCAGCACTGGCAGACTGAGCAGGGGCCACATAGGATGGCACCGATGGACCACCAGGGGTCCCACTGCGTGATCGTGACCTTGTCCGCAGTGGGGTCTGTAGGATGCCAAACATACCTGCACCAGGGGTGCTTGGGATGCCCACAGCAGAACCCGGCATTGACAGGCTTGGTGTGCGCAGATGCGGGGAGGCGAGTGGAGCTGCTGTGTGGGGTGCAGCGGTACAGGAGCACCTGCTTGTGTGCCCAATGCAGCCACGACAGCGACCAATGCCTGAGTCTGCCTGTCAATGGCAGCGGTCACATCCATCTGCATATGGACCATCTCTGCACGGTCCAGAGCACAGTCCCTGCTGTGCCGCTCCCACAGCCGCTTACAGTGCCTCCACAGATGTTGCAACCCGCCTTTGCTGCTGTACTGACTCCCGCAGCAGGCGGGTGTCCTCTTTCAAATAGGTACTCTCGCCACAACGGCATCCCTGTCCCCAGGGTGGAAGGTCCTGATGCTCAACACTCCTTGAGGGGGCGCTGTTCACCAGGACCAGGAATGGGCATATCAAGGGGCGGCAGGCATGTGCCACCGCTGGACACTGTACCCCCAGACCTGGTGGGTGACTGCTGCTGCTGCCCCTCCAACTGCTGTGCCCCAGAGACCACTCATTCCACTGCTGTGGCCGCAACAGTGCCAGACACCTGCACAGCCACTGGTGCTGCCCCACCGGTGCTGACAGGCACAGTCTGGGACTGTGCCGACATGCTGGCACACACGTTGAAACCAGCTAGGCCCAGGGGCACGTGCTGGCCTGCTGTGTGTCTGTCATGGGACACACATGTCACTGCCCATTGCAGTCCTTGCATCATCAATGGTGCAGGTACATGCTACAGCCACAGTCACAGTGTGCTGGCATGCTTGCATGCCAGACTGCTTGTACACAGGCTGTGCACCCCCACACCGACTCACGCGACACCAGAGTTGGCAGCCCAGCGTGCATGCTGGTGCAGTGCATGCTGGCTGGTGACAGAGGTGGATGGACCCTCCTCCATGTCCAGCAGGTCTTCCTCACTGCCTGGACCCACCACCACCGTCCCCTGAAGACGAGACAGGATCTGTAACAGAAAGAGAGGACATGTGAGTGCATGTGAACAACCTTCCCCCAACACCACCACTATGTCATACTGTGCAGTGATGGACTTCCACCTGTCTGGAATCCACCTCTGAGCGCCCTCAAAAGCACTGCACTGCATTGATGCAGCCAGTCGGTCCTCAGTCGGTCCAGCTCACCACTGCTGGCTGGACCCGCCAGTGCCAGCATGTGCCGCCTGAGGGCTGCCACCTTCTCCTTCACCCTCCTGTGGTCTGTCCCAATCTTCTTTTCATTCCTGCATGGAGCTGGTGGCTTCCATGCAGGTTCACTGACTACCCCTCCACATGCAGCCGCACGGGCCTGATGGGTGCCCTGCCGTCCACTCAGTGAGTGACTCCTCAGGTAGGCCTGGAAGAAGGCCTCTGTCATCTCTGCCGTGGTGAGCTGGGCCTCCTCCTCCTAAGCCCACCATCCTCACCCTCACCTTGGCTCTGCTCGGTCATGGCGATCTGTATGGGTGGAAGTGGACACCTGTCACTGTGCAGTCTACAGCATTATCCCATGCCCATTGTCAGAACATCCCACAGCATGCAACCACCTCTCCCTGCAGTAACCGAATCTGGCCAGCTCAGCCCAATGTCGCACATTTATAGCGCATGATGCAAATTAGAAGTGGAGCAACTGTAATGAGATACAATCACACCACTGCACCTTTGAATGGCTGATCAGATGATTTGCCGTAATATCGACTGAATATAGCCATTAAGCACCGCATATCTCATTTGAGCGGCTGAGCCAATGGCGCATGATCTGTGACTGTGTGGTACACTGCATTGCTCATGCTCTGGTAACTGTACGCGGGCGTCTGCCAGCGCTGATGGCGATATGCTGGCCGTGATCGGTAATTCAGGCCATGGCCACCATTGTGCCAGTGGCACTACGGCACCAGAGCACCATATGGCGCTGTGGCACTACTGTGCAATAGTCCACTGTGGCACTGGCACACTGGTGGTCAGTCGGCGCGGGATAATGTGGGCGTCCAGATGGCGCTGTGCGTGTGCCTGCGTCATAGACCCCTGACCTGGTGTCGACCCAACGCCCCCTGGCTGTTCGACTGCCATGTGTTCGTACATATGGCGGCTGTTTGGTGACAGCGCTATGTAACCGCTGGCACTGGTCACGGACAGCGCCGTACGAACCTATGGTGGTCTATTAGCAACATTTCGCCAGTGGGGTTGCCAGCGCTGCAGGTGCCATATTGCCCCTGCTGTAAAACTCCAACTATGACGCAGGAGAGCGCCCAATGGAGCCCAGTGGAGGTGGCCAACCTGGTGGCCCTGGTTGAGCCCACTGGGGCACTGTATGGGGAGAGCCCTCATCACCATGGCTCGCACCCAGGCTCTGGCTGCAGGTGGCAGCCTGACACAGTGAGGGTCTGAGGCAGCGCGCGGTCTACAGAGCAGTGCTGGCACAGGTTCAGTGACCTCCGCAGGAGGGAGCGCAAATGTGCTGCAATGCCTCGGTCACGTGCCAGGAGGGGCGTTGTGCTAGGCCAGGTTGGTGTACCATCTATGCACCTGTATTCTCCGTGGGGTGTGAGGTGTGTTTTGGTGGCTGTGCATGGGGGATGGCTCTGCCATGGTTGGCTGTGTCAGTGTGTGCAGGTGTGAGATGCATGGGTTCTGGCTGTGGAGGCAGGCACACTCACTGGGACAGGGGACAGTCTGCTTTGGAGTCACACTGATTTTTCTCAACATTTTGTCCCCACAGGCTGGCAGAGGATGCGACGCACGGGCTGAGGAGGGCCGTGCTTGGGGCCCAGGTGGTGGGCGGTGGTGATCACGAGGGGTGGGCCACAGCAGCAGCAGCAGCAGCAGCCACAACTGCTTGCTGAGTGTGAGTATCATGACCCATCATGAATGCTATTGCATGCTGGAGGGATAAGGCATGACCACCAGCCATGGACAACACAACCATTCATGACACAGGTGACAATCATCACTGTCCAGTGTCACTGCACATCTGTGTGTGCGTCACTGGTGGTCCATGCATGCACTGGGCACAAGGCTGTGGAACTGGCATCCACCACATTGCCACGTCACTTGACAGCCTTGTTTGTGCTGTGATGGACATGGGCAGTGTGTGTGTGCCGTGAGGTGCCATAGCTGGTGCCGCCTGGTTGGGCAATGTCATGTGCATGGTCACTGTGGTGGGTGCATACCATCACAGGTGCGGGACATTGGGCTATATGCCTTGCAGGTTGGGTGGTAGTTCAGGGTTGGGGACAGTCACAGCCATTGACTGTGTTCCCTTTCCTGAGCCTCATAGTCCCTATGCAGGATTGGAGTGCCCTCCACCAGCTGACCGGGTGTCTGTTGAGAACCGTGACATCCTCCAGGACATCCAGTGCCGTGGCTCCAGCGATGGCACAGCCAGCGAGACAGCACCAGGCAGCGAAGACCAGCCTGCTAGGCCTTAGGACAGGCTTCCCCTTCCCACTTCACCAATCCTCCCACCTGCCTTCCCTCCCAGTTGTTCACCCTACCCTTGCCCACCCTACCTTGCACCCCCCCCTGCTCTGTAAATAGTTTTATTATTGTTCTTGTTGTTCTACTCTCTAATTTTTGAAATATATATATATTTTGTTATGAATACTGTGGTGGTCTCCTGATTTGCAGTTGGCTGCTGGTTGCTCAGTTGCAGTGGTATGCTATACCATCATGGGTGGTATGAACCTGGGTATGTGTGTGTGTGTGTGGTGTGTGTGTGTGTGTGTGTGTGTGTGTGTGATGGGAGGGTGTCTCCAGTGTGGCAGTGACTCTTCTCGGTCTTACCATCTGCTGCCGCCCACTGCTGGAGTGCACAGGGTTGGTCTGGCTTGTATGGTTCCTATGCTACCGGAGGTTGGCGTCGCCGGTTGGGATGTATGGTGTTTACTGCAGTGACAGTCACTGCACATGGGTGTGTCTTGGGGTCATGATGCAGGGTGTGCTGTCGGGCAGACGGGGCTGATGTGCACTGGCGGTTGTCAACCCCATGTGTGGCAGTCTCGGCCTGCCAGTGGTTGTGCTGGGCGTCATGGCCCTGCTGTGCTGTTTTGGCTTGTCCCATGGGCCAGTGGATATCCATCCCACCCCAATGATGCTGTGCTTAGGGGTGTGCAGGTGTCTTGTTGGTTCTGCAGTGTGTTCCTCAGCCCATGTGTGGCATGGCTGGCGGTGGGCCCCAGCCTGCCTCCCTGGTTGTGCAGTTCCATTGCTCTGCTGGGGGTGGGGGCTCTGCTAGCACTAGCACCTCCTGGACCTGCTCAGCTGGGCTAGCCTTGTTGCTTTATGGCACAACCTTTCTGCTCGGCTTCCCTTCCTGGTTCTTCTCCAGCAGTTTGTGTGATATTCAGACATCATCATGCACACGCACCTGTGACAGCAGTCGGGATGGTGCAGGTGGTCCAGAGTGTCGATGATAGGCAGGGCACCCACCAGTGCACTGCCCACCATGATGCACAGTGCACAGGGCAGCACCACAGGACCTGCACTGAGACAGGTCATGTTGCACCGCTCCACAGCCACCACGGATGCATGGGTGGCTCCATGACCCAGCAGCACTTGGCAGACTGAGCAGGGGCCACATAGGATGGCAACCGATGTACTACTAGGGGTCCCACTGGGCGTGATCGTGACCTTGTCCGCAGTGGGTCTGTAGGATGCTAAACATACCTGCACCAGGGGTGCTTTGGGATGCCCACAGCAGAACCCGGCATTGACAGGCTTGGTGTCGCATGATGCCGGAACGGGAGTGGAGAGCGATTGTGTGGGTGCACGGTACAGGAGCACCTGCTTGTGTGCTCACTGCAGCCACACGACAGCTACTCAATGCCTGGGTCTGCTCTGTCAATGGCAGCGGTCACATCCATCTGCATATGGACCATCTCTGCATCGGTCCAGAGCACAGTCCCTGCTGTGCTTTCCACAGCCGCACACAGTGCCCACAGATGTTGCAACCTCGCTTTGTTGTTGTACTGACTCCGCAGCAGGCGGGTGTCCCTCTTCAAATAGGTACCTGCCACAACGGCATCCTGTCCCCCAGGGTGTGGAAGGTCCTGATGCTCAACACCCCTTGAGGGTGGGCGCTGTTCACCAGGACCAGGAATGGGCATATCAAAGGGCGGCAGGCATGTGCCACCGCTGGACACTGTACCCCCAGACCTGGTGGGTGACTGCTGCTGCTGCCCCTCCAACTGCTGTGCCCCAGAGACCACTCATTCCACTGCTGTGGCCGCAACAGTGCCAGACACCTGCACAGCCACTGGTGCTGCCCCACCGGTGCTGACAGGCACAGTCTGGGACTGTGCCGACATGCTGGCACACACGCTGAAACCAGCTAGGCCAGGGCATGCGTGCGCCTGCTGTGTGTCTGTCATGGGACACACACATGTCACTGCCCATTGCAGTCCTTGCATCATCAATGGTGCAGGTACATGCTACAGCCACAGTCACAGTGTGCTGGCATGCTTGCATGCCAGACTGCTGACACAGGCTGTGCACCCCCACACCCGACTCACCGACACCAGAGTTGGCAGCCCAAGCGTGCATGCTGGTGCAGTGCATGCTGGCTGGTGACAGAGGTGGATGGACCCCTCCATGTCCAGCAGGTCTTCCTCACCGCCTGGACCCACCACCACCGTCCCCTGAAGACGAACAGGATCTGTAACAGAAAGAGAGGACATGTGAGTGCATGTGAACAACCTTCCCCCCCAACACCACCACTATGTCATACTGTGCAGTGATGGACTTCCACCTGTCTGGAATCCACCTCCTGGTACGCCCTCAAAAGCACTGCACTGCATTGATGCAGCCAGTCGGTCCTCAGTCGGGGTCAGCTCCACCACTGCTGGCTGGACCCCGCCAGTGCCAGCATGTGCCGCCCTGAGGGCTGCCACCTTCTCCTTCACCCTCCTGTGGTCTGTCCCAATCTTCTTTTATTCCTGCATGGAGCGCTGGTGGCTTCATGCAGGTTCACTGCCTAAGCTCCCCCCTCCCATGCAGCCGCATGGGCCTGATGGGTGCCCCTGCCGTCCACTCAGTAGTGACTCCTCCTCCAGGTAGGCCTGGAAGAAGGCCCCTGTCTCCTGCCGTGGTGAAGTTGGGCCTCCTCCTCCTTCGCCCACCATCCTCACCCTCACCTTGGCTCTGCTCGGTCAGCGGCGATCTGTATGGGTGGAGTGGACACCTGTCACTGTGCAGTCTGGCGCATTATCCCTGCCCATTGTCCAGAACATCCCACAGCATGCAACCCACCTCTCACCTGCAGTAACCGAATCTGGCCAGCTCAGCCCAATGTCGCACATTTATAGCGCAATGCATGCAACTGGAGTGGAGCAACTGTAATGAGATGCAAATCACACCCTGCACCTTTGAATGGCTGATCAGATGATTTGCATGTGTCGGCTGAATATCGCGCCTATTGCGTCTCGCATACGGTTGAGCCGCTGAGCCAATGGCGCAGATCTGTGACTGTGTGGTACACTGCATTGCTCATGCTCTGGTAGCTTACGCAGGCGTCTGCCGCGCTGATGACGTGCTGTGCGTGATCGGCAATTCAGGCCATGGCCACCATTGTGCCAGTGGCACTACAGCACTAGGCACCATATGGCGCTGTGGCACTACTGTGCAATAGTCCACTGTGGCACTGGCACACTGGTGGTCAGTCGCGCAGGATGTGTAGACGTCAGATGGCGCTGTGCGTGGCCTTGCGTCATAGACCCCTGACCTGGTGTCCGACCTTTGCCCCCTGGCGCTGTTCGACTGCCATGTGTTCGGCCCTATTGCGCTGTTTGGTGACAGCGCTATGTAATCCGATGGCACTGTACGAACAGCGCGATTGGAACCTATGGTGGTCTATTGCGCAACATTTCCACGTGGGGTTGCCGTGCTGCAGGGTGCCATATTGCCTGCTGTAAAACTCCAACTATGGCACGCAGGAGAGCGCCCCAATGGAGCCCAGTGGAGGTGGCCAACCTGGTGGCCCTGGTTGAGCCCCACTATGGGGCACTGTATGGGGAGGAGCCCCTCACCATGGCTCGCACCCAGGTCTGGCTGCAGGTGGCCACTGACCTGGTGAGGGTCACAGGGCAGCGCCGGTCTACAGAGCAGTGCTGGCACAGGTTCAGTGACCTCCGCAGGAGGGAGCCAGATGTGCTGCAATGCCTACGGTCACGTGCCAGGAGGGGCGTTGTGCCTAGGCCAGGTTGGTGTACCATCTATGCACCTGTATTCTCCGTAGGGGTGTGAGTGTGTTTTGGTGGCTGTGCATGGGGGATGGCTCTGCCATGGTTGGCTGTGTCAGTGTGTGCAGGTGTGAGATGCATGGGTCTGGCTGTGTGGGCAGGCACACTCACTGGGGCAGGGGACAGTCTGCTTTGGAGTCACACTGATTTTTTCTCAACATTTGTCTCCCACAGGCCTGGCAGAGAGGATGCAGGCACGGGCTGAGGAGGGCCGTGGCAGGGCCCAGGTGGTGGACGGTGGTGATGCGAGGGGTGGGCCACAGCAGCAGCAGCAGCAGCAGCCACAGCTGCTTGCTGAGTGTGAGTATCATTACATCATGAATGCTATTGCATGCTGGAGGGGGTGGGCATGACCACCAGCCATGGACAACACAACCATTCATGACACAGGTGACAGTCATCACTGTCCAGTGTCACTGCACATCTGTGTGTGCGTCACTGGTGGTCCATGCATGCACTGGGCACATGGCTGTGGAACTGGCATCCCACCACATTGCCACGTCACTTGACAGCCTTGTTTGTGCTGTGATGGACATGGGCAGTGTGTGTGTGTGTGGCAGTGGTGCACATAGCTGGTGCCGCCTGGTTGGGCATGTCATGTGCATGGTCACTGTGGGTGGGTGCATACCATCACAGGTGCGGGACATTGGGCTATATGCCTTGCAGGTTGGGTGGTGTTCAGGGTTGGGGACAGTCACAGCCATTGACTGTGTTCCCTTTTCCTAGGCCTCATAGTCCTATGCAGGATTGAGCGTGCCCTCCACCAGCTGACCCGGGTGTCTGTTGAGAACCGTGACATCCTCCAGGACATCCAGTGCCGTGGGCTCCAGCGATGGCACAGCCAACCGAGACAGCACCAGGCAGCAGAAGACCAGCCTGCTAGGCCTTAGACAGGCTTCCCCTTCCCACTTCACCAATCCCTCCCACCCTGCCTTCCCTCTCCCAGTTGTTCACCCTCACTTCCTTGCCCACCCCTACCTTGCACCCCTACCCCTGCTCTGTAAATAGTTTTGTTATTGTTCTTGTTGTTCTACTTTCTATTTTTGAAATATATATATATTTTGTTATGAATACTGTGGTGGTCTCTGATTTGCAGCTGGCTATGGTTGCTCAGTTGCAGTGGTGTGCATGCCATCTGGGGTGGTATGGTCCTGGGTATGTGTGTATGTGTGTGTGTGTGTGTGTGTGTGTGTGTGTGTGTGTGTGTGCATGGGGAGGTGTCTCCAGTGTGGCAGTGACTTTCTGTCGGTCTTGCCATCTGCTGCCGCCCACTGCTGGGTGCACAGGGTTGGTCTGGCTTGTATGGTTCTATGCTACACGAGGTTGACGTGCGCCGGTTGGGATGTATGGTGTTTACTGCAGTGACAGTCACTGCACATGGGTGGTGTCTTGGGGTCATGATGCAGGGTGTGCTGTGCAGACGGGGGGCTGATGTGCACTGTGGTTGTCAACCCCCTGTGTGTGGCAGTCTCGGCCTGCCAGTGGTTGTGCTGGGGCGTCATGGCCCTGCTGTGCTTTGTTGGCTTGTCCCCATGGGCCAGTGGATCATCCATCCCACCCCCAATGATGCTGTGCTTGGGGTGTGCAGGTGTCTTGTTGGTTCTGCAGTGTGTTCCTGTGCCCATGTGTGGCATGGCTGGCGGTGGGCCCCAGCCTGCCTCCCTGGTTGTGCAGTTCCATTGCTCTGCTGGGGTGGGGGCTCTGCTGGCGCTTGGCACCTCTGGACTGCTCAGCTGGGCTAGCCTTGTTGCGCTATGGCACAACCTTTCTGCTCAGCTTCCCCTTCCTGGTTGCGCTATGGCGCAGTTTGTGTGATATTCAGACATTGGCTGCTTGCGCAATTTGTTTTGCTCCATGTTTGAATATCGCATCTTTTGCGCATATACGCAATTGAATTGTGCTTGCTCCTGCTGTTGCGCACATTTTGGGAGCAGTTTGAATATCTGGGCCACTGTATGTTGGCAACAAGTGGGTAGAAAAAAGGAAAGGAACAGTAGGCGAGAAGTAGGATAGGCATTCAAAATGGGGGAGTCTTATTAACCTGATCATGTACTTGTAATGTTTCTCAAAAGTATGCAATTAAATCCTAATCTCATAAATATACAGCTAGATACAAATCCTTGTTGAGACCTTGTGGGTACAAAGAACCCAAAGTAAAAATCCATTTTGACTCTTTTTGTAACAGAATCTGTCTTCTATCACCTTTATGCAGAAGTGGCTTTACGTGATCAATTATCATGAATTTCAAAAGTAACAGATTACTGTTATGAAATTCAAAAAAGTGCAGTGCCACAGTAGACTCAAAATTATTATTAGTAACATCTGTTATATGTTCCAGCATTCTCTCTTGAGGATAGCCTGTAATGTGGGCACATGATGAAGGGCGACGTCCGAAACGGTGATGCTTTATGGGCGAAAACCCGAATTGCGACGGAGAGAGTAGGGTGACTGGATATGGGGGTGGTGAATTCGGTGACAGGATGTCACTATATGTACACACATGTGGAGGGGAGAGAGAGCACAGCAAGTGTGCGCTGGAAGGGGGCAGAAGGGCTGTAGGTGGTGGTGCTGCGGTGGGTTGCCGAGTTGCACCGTGGCATCAGGGGTCGGTCTGTGGTTGGGATGGGTGAGGTACCGGGTTTGGGTCTAGGCGCTGGTGCAATTTTATTGCACCCAGCCAGAAACTTTATTTTTAGGCTTTCACCCCCCCCCGACATGCACCACCCTGGAGTTAAGAATTCTTTAGTAGGGGGGTGCGGGGGGCTAAGCCCCCAACATGGGGGCGATGTGGGTGACGCAGCCCCCCCCACAGAAAGCATTTAGTGTATGTCCCCAGTGCTGTTGTACCATGCACCAAGGATGTTGGAGCACCGAAAATGATTTCACTGCTCTGACATCGCAATAAAGTGGCTCGCCTTTAGGCAGTCACCATTATCACATAGAACCCTTTTTGCCTGTCACAACATCATGCCCACATAGAGTTTTGAACATGGACACTGTACGCCATATACTATATATTCCGTGGAACAATTCACAAAATCAAAAATATCTACTTTAATTTCCTTAGTTGAATGTTTAAACATTTTTCCCTGTATTAAGTATTTGAGGCCTTGACAGTGTTCACATTGGAAACATCCTGTTGGTCTCTCAGGTAACAAGAAGGATGCCAGAAACCACGCTAGGTATACGATCATATGCCACTATAGACTGCTGGAGAATACCGAAGGCCTGAATTTGAATTTCTGGACAGCTTTCAGCGAATGGCATTGGACTTGGAGGCAGACTTCCTACTTGACAATGAACGCACACATCAGGCTCTCAGCCTTAAGCCTGCATCCACTGATGTCGACACCAGTCCATTATCATTTCTTTCCTAAATTACGGTGTTAAGGAAAAAAATTTGAAGACAGCTTGGTAAAAAAAGTCAGTGGTTTATGGGTAAACAAAATGTATTTTGGCAATGATTTTTCTACCAGTATGATGGAACTCTAATGGTAATACATCCTGATCCTTCCAACACTGCAGAAAAAAAATAAAAATTCAGGACTTCCTACCCAGCCAATCTGGAGGTACAGTGGTCTTATGGGCAGTGGCTATACCAATTGTCATCAGAGGCGCAAGCTGACCTGAATGCTAGAAGCATACTGCTCCTGGATTGGGGCCCTGGATCTGCATCCTAGAGTCCTTTGCCTCCTCAAAGGCAGTCAGCACAGTTATCCAAACAGCAGTGGCAGCATTTGGAATCCACGATGACTGAGATCTTTAATCATCTGAAAGCAGTGCAGATCCTCTATGAATAACATCCCAAGCTGTGGATCTTTGAAATGTTACAGCTGGGGTGTGTGGTGGGGAAGGGGATGGGGGGATAGAGGGGTGCAGAGTTCCCTTTAGAGACCATGGAGTGGGGAAGTGGCAACAGGTCCTCCCTGTCCCTCTAATGCTGCTATAATAATTTCTTTATATGTTTAGTGCCTCAGGGAATAAATTAACACAGTGACTAAGGGCCATGGTAAAATGATCTGCATCACTTTGAACCGCTCATTGTTTAAACTGGGCCCCAATGGAGGAGATGCCTGGGGTTGTGGGTAGGCTACTTCCTCCAGAATCATGTGGGCAGTAGATAATCTCCTGAAAGTACCCTGTCTCCTGGTATATCCAGGCCAAAGTGCATCCTTAGACAGCTGAGTGGGAGGGGGGAGTTGGGACTTGTCCCCACCAATGCCTATGCCATGGGTTTTCCCCTTTACAGCACTTGCTGTACAGTGCTCAGAAAATACACTGTATTATGTTCCTTCAGCCTCCCTTTCTCATCTACCCCTTCCTATTATGGACATGCCTCCATGGGACCACCTTGAGTGGCAGCATGGGTAACTGGTAGAGACTTGTCTCCTCACTCCCCCATCTCATTTATTTGTCTTTTTCCAGTTTTTGCAGCTCTGATGGAATTGGTTGACAACAAAGGACAGACTGCCTCTCATCTAGTCATAGATTACAATAGTGGATAACCCCTTTAAGATGGACAATGCCTGTGGACTCAGTCAGTGTTTATTGAGGGCCATTTTGGCTCATACAGTTTCAGTGAGACACACATTGAGGTAGGCAGTAAGACTGGGCTGCTTGGGTCCTGAAAGAGCAGCTCAACAGCAGCAGATAAGGCACTTGATGACTGGACTCATATTGCTTTTTTGTCTGTTCCTTTGTTTAGTTTATCAGGGTTAGCTGTGGATTTCAGGACTGCATTAGGGTCTGGTCACTTGAGGTGGGGGAGTTAGGAAGAGTGGCTTGCTGTGGCTCAGACTGCATGTGGGCCAAGCAACAGCCTCCATTTGTGAAGTGAATGGCTCTTAATAATTACATGGGGCTTTCCTTGATTATACCCACACTTTTAATTGGTGGGGCTGGATGAATTTTAAACTTAAGATGGATTATGGTTAAATGTATATATGTGGGGGGGGGGGTCCCGCAGGGTTTACCAGACTTCCTGGTTTTCCCAGGCTGCTTGACCGTGGGTGGAAAGTTAGGGTTTATGCACCAGGTTAGCACTCCAGTCAGCAGGGTTTGAAATCATGCTTCACTATCTGTGGGCAGCAAGGGATCCTGTGATAGTAATTCTAATGACTGAGTCACCTAGACTTATTTACTTTTCTATGACTTGTGCAGGGGAGACTAGGGAGGGGTTACCATGATTTCTGAGATAGTTTATCTTAACTCTCCCTTGGAAGCTACATTGTACATTATTCTTGGTACTGAGTTTCCAGTGTTGCTAGGAAGTGTTCTTCCCTCTATAAATCACGTTCATCCCCGTGTTGGAGGTATTTGCTTAATAGGGCTTGGTTCTAGTTTTCATTATAGGAGGAATTTAGTTTGGTTGTACCCTTTTCTCCATGGTTCACAGTTTCATCTTACATTACATAAAAAGCTGAGACAAACAACGGATTTGCAATATCAATGTAGTACCTTTCCCAGGTGTTTTTTTAGGTGGCCTTCTGTAGGCTGGTTCCACAGTGGGGGGACACATCTGCCTAGATGCGCTGCTGTTTTAGGTCCTACAAGATAGGTGTCTGTGTTGGTGGGACCCTGCATGAGGGATACAGCTCAGGTTGGCTCCCTTTAGCAGCTGGCCTATATTCTTCCTTCCATGGTTATATATTCACTCTCTGTATAATGGCTGTGTTACCAGTAACTGTTCTATCTCAGAACATAAATGATTTGAAATAATTCAGTTAAGCACAAAAAATTCTTTCACACCATATGAAGGCACCCTGCTGATGTCATATTTGTATAAGAAACACATCTGACCCAACCGGGAACATGTGAAACTTTAATGAGGAGGGAGATTCATGGTATACACCTCCTTCTCCCCACATGCGAAGCAGAATAATGCAGCCATTCTTATTACTTTAACCACCCTATTTATACTGCAGTGGGAATAAAACGATTCCTCGGGGCACAATGTAATTTTGCAAGGCAGTTTATATAATGTGGGTGAAGTAGGTTAGGGTGCTGGAATTATATTGCCTGGAATGATCAAGGGCGGCATTTCAACACCCTAAACTGACAGCGCCACAGGACTGTCCCAAGAAAAACTTCAGTTTCGCTGTGGGCTTTGCCCCCCTGTCCCCCATCATGGGGGCTTTGTACCCCACACCCCCAAAAATAAGTCTAACAACCATGGGGGGGGGGATGCCTTGAAAGGGGCACAAAGTTGTGGGATGCCCAATAGGGCATGATTTCCGGACGATATAAAATCCACATCACCCCTATCACTCACACCCTTGTTGCAGTGCCTACATTACAGTGCCCTAATCACAATGCCCTAACAATGGGATACCATACAGATATCTCCCTAGCAAACATATACATCCTCCTAATACTGATATGGCTGTCTATCAGTGATTTCTGGGAAAACGTCTACGTCTTCTCCAGGGTCAGCTTATTCTGGGTGGAGATTTTAATATTACTGTGTCTATTCACTTGGATACCTCTAACTCAGCTAGGTACAGAGCATCAGCAGCACAGAAATATCAGTGGAATATGACCCAGCTATGTCTTTTAATGTTTGTTGTAAACTTCTTCTGACTAGGAGAGCATACACACACTGTTCTCCCTGATATGGTAGCTATGCCCAACTGGACTATGTTTTCTCTGAAACTGATGGCAGATAATGACTGCTAGACCCATCCAGTCTGCCCTTTTCCCTACCTTTGTTAGCAGTCCCCAACCCTTGTCTGACCACAGTTCCTCAGTATCTAGCTAGATCTGGGCAAAGAGCACAGATCCACCTTTTGGAGGTTTAATTCCTCTCTTTTTAAGGACAAATCTTTTTGAAAACTGGTAATAGACCATGTACAGCAGATAGTGACTGATGATGCCTCAGTGGAAGTATCAGCCCCTATATTTCTGATTCTCAGAAGGAATCGTTTATTGCCCTGATACACGGCGATGAACCTTTCCTGGTCCTGTCAGCTGCTGAAACAGAGAACTGTCCTGATCTACCCAGATACCAAGCTGAATGGTAAAAACAAATCAAGAACAGATGGTTTGATACCTTTCATTGCACCAACAAGGATGTTACAAAAAGAACAAATAGCTTTTGCTTTTGGACCAATAAGACCTTCTTCGAAAGCTTAATGAATGTTGAATGGTGTAAATATTTTTCAGACACTTTGGTTCCCCACTTGCATTGCGCCTTTATGGTGGGCAGTGATGGGGAAGCTTTCCCCCATGGAGATTGGCTACCATTTCTACCATCCAGGAAAGACCTTTCCTGTTCCCCACATGTTGCTCGATAGCCATACTTAATGTGGATTAGAAAAGAGTTTATACTTTATAAGCTCTTTGTGGCGATATGGACACACAGGTTAGACCTAATCCTCCCATCCCTAATAAATCTTGACCAGGTTGGATTTGCCTACCAACATCAAACTATGGATAACATACTCCGTACATTGATTCTGATAGAACTTCTCAATCAGCTCTGTTTACTTTAGATGCTGAGAAGGCATTTGACAGGGTGTCCTGGAGCTTTCTCTGGGGCATTCTGTAAGTCTTTGGATGCCCAGACCCTTTCTTCACCTGGGTTCAAAATATCTGTGAAGGTGGCAAAGCCTTGGTCCATGTTAATGGTTCACGTGACCCCAATTCAGCTTCAACAGGGCACCAGACCAGGTGCTCCTTATCCCCTCTTTTATTTGCTGTATAGATAGAGCCCTTAGTGATGGCCCATCAGTTGACCCCGGTGGTAGAAGTAATTCTGTTGGGTGGAATTGAATATATGGCTGCACTATACATGGATGATAGTTTCCTTAAAATCCTAAACCCTGACACTTCTGTACCAGCTGCTTGGTCTGTTTTAAATTCCTTTATTCCCCTGGCTGATTTCTCCCTGAATTTGTGTGAAACAGAAGTTATGTTGTTGAATTACTTCCCATCTCCTACTCTTAGGCAAGATCTCCCACTGAAATGGAGGGGTACTAAATAATTTACATATTTAGGTTTTCCAGGCTGGGATTCACAAAACCTTGCCTGGGTGCAAACTCAGTTTTGCACATGTAAATTGAGTTTTGTACCAAGTTGGTATTCACAGAAGCCCAGTTTGTGTGCTCAAACCTAGTTTGTGCTCAGACAAAGTATGGAGGGGGTGCAATGCAAATGAGGGGAAGGGATCTGAATATCAGCGCAGTCCAATTCACAGACCATTTGATCCATGCAAGGGTCTTTTGTATGGTCACCTTGTGCAGAACAAATACTGCTGACCAAGAACTTCCTTTAATCCTGCACAAGCCTAGTGGTTGACAGAGGTACTGCAGAACCCCCGCAATCTGCAGCACAGTAGTCCCTGGTGTCCAGTGGTCCCTACTCCCTCCCAATCCCTTGCCCAATGTATGTCAATTTTTACCATGGTGTCTAGTGCCCCCCCAATTATCGCAAGCCCAATGTGTTAAAATATCATTCCTAGTTGTCTAGTGGTCCCTTCCACTATCCACACTCATGCACAGTCCGTTCTCATATTCCTTGGGGTTGAGTCATCTCTACCCTCACCTGATCCCATGTCTGATAGGAAAAAAAATGTTTCCTGGTATCTAGTGGTCCCTTCCACCACCCAAAGATGTTCTCCAGGTCTCATTTTAAGATTACTGGATGATCTATTGTATTCAGAATAATATAGAGGGTAATGGATGGTCTTCAGTAAATAACCACACATTAATCTCTTCAAGAGGTTGTCAAGACAATATTGTAAACCTCAAGAGTGCAGCTTGAGAGGTTTACAGTTGTCCTGGCAACCACGGGAAGAGATTTCAGTGAGATTGTTAACTGAAGATCATCCATTATATTTCATAGTGTATGGAACCAGTTAGAGGAAATGTGTATTACTTTTCAGTTTTTTTTTACTTTGCACAGCTCTCCTTTATGTCCGGCTCTCATCACCATGGCTGTTCATGTCTGAGAGATGCACATGCACAAGACGCCCCACAAATCTCGCTCCTCCTGAATGACTGCAGCAATGAAACATCTATCCAGATCCAATATCATCTCATGGTAAGGTACCGGAGTACTGCCCCAGTAATCGGAGTGGAGCTGCAGCTCGAATCAGTTCCTACAGCCCTGTGGCAGTTTCTTCTGTCCTCATGAAGTCAATGGGACAGTTACTGACATTGATATGGTATAATTGTGATGTAGTCAAGAGTGTATAACAACCTCTTGATGTCACAACAATACCATAACAAGGATAGGAAGTCACTGAATTTCATCCTTAATCACCCTCTCCAATACATTACATTTAGTTTCCTGTTCAAAACAAATTTATTAATTGGCATTGCTTAAAGAAATTTGATTATCTAAAATTCAATTTGAATGTGCAACACTCCTTGTGGGAGGGACTGAATAGACCTGATGCCAACAGCAAATGATGCTTGGCCTTTTTTCTGATGAGTTTTTGAAGCTATGTGACAAATATGCACCTGTTAAAATCAAGAAGGTAAACAATAATAATGCTCTCTAGTATAACTCAGGTTTAAAGAAATTTAAAGCCTATAGGGATACAGCATGATACAGAGCTAAAGGTATAATACAAAAGCTAGACAGATACAGGCAATAGCAAAATCAATACATATAAGAAATTAAACTAGCTAAACAAAATTACTATAGACAAAGGTTTGACAATAACCATAATCAAAGTCCAAGGGAGTTCTGGAAACATATATCTAATCTCCTAAATGGAAAAAGTAATGATATGACAAGTAGTTTTCTCATAGATTGCCAATTGGTTCCTTTATCTCAGGAGGTGGTGGAAACGTTTAAAAACTACTGCTTCAAAATGGTGATGGAAACTTTAGGAGATCCTACAAATCAATCAACTGTTAGGGAGAACAAAATATTATCAAGGATCGGTTTCCATTTTTCAATGTCTTGCTGATGAATTGAGGGAGGAGGTTTTTAAATTGGACATTACCAAAACAACTTGCCTGGATAACATCCCAGCCAGATTATTAAAGTATGCATCAACAGTCATAGTTACTTCTTTAACAAAAATGTTTACTCCTTCACTTAGTTCACAAGAGTTTCCTAATGTCTGGACAGATCTGGAAGCAAATGATTTGATACCTTTTAATGGACCAACATAGATGCAACAGCAAGAACAAAGTGCTTTAGCTTTCAGACCAACCAGTCCATCTTCAGAAGCATAATGCAGTTATTTAGAAAAAGCAATACTTTTAACAGCTAGATCATGCAGAAAAAACAGAAAAAGATCTGCATTGGTTTAAAATACTCATTTAAAAAAAACAAACAGTAGATGATGTCAGAGAAGTTTAACAGTACCACATTACCTTAAGCTGGGAGGGTCCCAGCATCAAAGGTGCTTAGTGCAAAACACACACAAAGAATCCTACTGCATATAAATTTAATTGACATAGGATAACACTGCTAAAGCAGATGGCTCTTAAATCAAGCTATGAGTGTCACAATGTGTATAAGGATGCGATTATTGAAAAACAACCCCCCCCAACCCAGATTAAAGCTATAGTAAGACTGTCTTTGGACTCCAAGATGTTTCAATGTATGTATCACAGACAGGAAATTACCAATAATGTCTGGAAGCTTTCAAAAGTAGTTCCCATTTTCAAAGCCGGGCCAAAGTCAGAGATGGAAAATTACTGCCCCATATCTCCCCTCCCAGAAGTGTCACAAATCTTTGAAAAACTATTTTTCTTACAGTTAAAATGTTACTTAGAATCTCAAGACAAATTGAACAAATACCAGTCAAGATTTAGATAGAACCACAGTAACTGCCTATTTTATTTGAAGAAGCACTGCATAAAGTGCTACCGGTTCTCTGGAGCTGATTTATTCTTCTAACTAGTGCTCTATATCTCTCAGTAAGGACTCAATACACTAGAGGGACACTGGGAGCTGTAGTGTAACTCAAGGCATGCACTACACAGCATACACCTTAGGAGCATAGAAAGTAGTTTAACTTGAGGCGTGCACTACTGAGCATATACCTTGGTAACTTAGGATTGTATTTTTGCACTTGCCAGGTTGCACAGCATTTATGCACTTTAGCTACCTATGGGGGCTATTTTAGATATTTTAAACTAAGGTTTTGGAGACAGTAGAACACAAAAGTGATCATGACTCATTTCTGCATTCTTTTCTATAAAGTTTCACACTCTCAGCAAGCTGAGTGAGATCGAGTGGGTGAATGCACGTGGAGACACTTGCAGAGACATGCGTGGACTGATGAGGAGATGGGGCCAGAATGTGTATATACTGTAAATAAGATAGCAAGGAACACTACAAAGGCTATAAGGTGAGGTGTAACTTGCATTGACATATATACCTGTAGTTTCAAGTCATCAATAAATACTACCAAGGGTTAAGAAGTAAATAAAGAGTGTATAAAGATTACACTATGGCAACTACTATACAGACACTGGACATGGACCTGGGAATTAAATGTAACTCATGCAAAATGTACAAAATTGTGGAAAGTAATACTAGACTGGAGGATTATGTCTTTGAAAAAGTATGCAAAATGTAGAGCTTAGAGAGGAGCTGTACAAGTTTTGTTTGAAACTAGAGACCCTCAAAAACAGCCAGCAGGAAATGGCTACTAAGATTAGAGCCCTGACAAGTCTCAATAAGATCCCAGACCCATTAAGGGCATTAGGTACTTCAGAACAAGGCCCTAAAAGGAAACTAACAGAAGGGAATGAAGAATTCAATGATAATGACTATTGTGTTGTAACATCTATTAAAAGAAAAAAATGGTGCAGAATCCCTTTAAAATAGATGTGCCCCTTACAACAGAATTAGAAGCAGTGGCACAGGGTAGCAATGATACAAAGATACTAATGGGATGACCAACCAACAGGGCCAAGTAGTACATGGGAGCACAACTGATGAAGCACAACTTATCACCTTCAATAATAGATTCTCAATTCTTACAGAGTATGAGGGAAACAAAGATGTGACTGCAACAACCCCTGGAAATTCTGCCCTCCCCGAAGACATGGCTATACTGAATGAACCCCCAGGGCCAAGACAAACTATAGTCCTGGGAGATTCAATTATAAATTACTCAGACAAATACATATGTGGGGAAGACAAAGAAAATATTATAATCAGTTGTTTCCCTGGGGCTGGGATTCACCATCTAACATCAATGGATGACAATATTTTCAAGGGTAGTGGACACAGACCCTTGGCTGTGATTCAGGTGGGGGTAAATGGCATTGGGAGGAAACAGCAATCAGAAATAGAAGCAGATTTTAAAAAATTGGAAGGCAAGCTGGACAGCAAGAACTGTGAAATTGCCTTTTCGGAGATATCACCAGTACCCAGGGCCTCTAAATATAAACAAAAAAGAATATGTGAAGTAAACTTGTGGCTAAGAAATTGGACTAAAGAAAAAAAAAACTTTAGATTCATCAGAAAATGGAACACCTTCCTAAATAGACCAGATCTGTACTGCAGGGATGGGTTACACCTGAGTTTTAAGGGAAGTAGGCTCCTGGGTATGCTTCTAAAGAAAGAGATCTGCAGTAATTTAAACTAATTAAACTGGGGCAGATGTAACCCTTACATAGTCCAGTCTCTAAGCACATTCCACACAGTGCACAAAAGAAGGTTATCAATAATGCCATGGTCTTGTTGATAAATGCCAGAAGCTTGAACAAGGACAAGCTGGCTGAGTTCAAGTGCCTTACAACAACTCATAATATAGACATTATTGGAGTCACTGAGACTTGGTGGCATATGGATAACAACTGGTGTAGGATTCTACCAGGTTACCAGTTATTCAACAGAGATCGTGTTAGATATAAGGGAGGAGGAGCAGCCATTTATATTAAGGATAACATTAAATGTTCCATTATTGAATCCAACACTAACACGGGAGACTACATTGAAACATTGTGGATCACTTTAACTGGCCTAAAAGGTCAAAAACTAAAAATTGCAATTTTTTGTAGGCCATCAGATAGCGCAGTTTTGGATACTTTAAAATTTGTTGAGAACATTGCAGCCATTGCCAATGAATGTGATGTATTGATAATGGGGGTTCTGAATCTTCCAGATATCGACTGGGCAAACAATGGGGCAATAGGGTCATTAGAAAACAAAGTATTATCTGCACTAACCTTAGCTGGACTAGAGCAATTAATCAATAAACCCACCAGAGAAGGAAATATGTTAGATATACTATTAACCAACATAGCCACTGACATTGCAAAAATAGACATCACTCTCCCTCTAGGTAGCAGTGATCATAATGCAGTTAGGTTTGAAATCAACAAGTCCAAGAAATTTACTAAGGATAAGACAGTATTTACATAAAACATAGAAGCTGACAGCAGATAAGGACCACAAGGCCCATCCAATCTGCCCATTTTTTTCTACCTTATGAATGTGCCATAGGCCTTTACTCTATCAATTTAAAGATTGAAAAAGAGCACATTTTGAAGCCATGGAGAGAGAATTACAAAAAATTGCCTGGAAGGGACAAACTAAAAATGTGGATGTTGAAGATACATGGAAATTCTTGACACATGCAATTTCAACCTTAGAGGTCAAATACGTACCAATGAGGAATGCATACAACAATAGGGGTGAAAAACCTTCATGGTTTAACAATAGGGTCAAAAAACTCATTACTGACAAAAAAATAGTCATATAATAAAATGGAGAAGAATCTTAGTTCAAATAATATCCAGAGGTATAAAGAGGTATTAAAACAGCTCAAAAAAGAAATTAAAACAGCGAGAACCAATACAGAGTTTAGACTGGCAAACGCCAAAATGACCTCAAGGGATTCTATTCATACATAAATGACAACAAAGGTAATAGCAGAGTTATTGTTCCACTCATTATAGATAAAAAAATAATTAACTCACCTGAGGATATGGCCAAAGAATTTAATACCTACTTCTGCTCAGTATACAATATAGAAGAAGGAAGACTGAACCATATGACTCCAACATCAGATGATTATGAAACCAGCATAAATATAACAACAGTTAATGTCCAAAATAATTTATGGAAATAAGTATAAACAAGGCAGCCAAACCTGATGGGTTGCACCCCAGACTGTTGAAAGAACTAGCTTGGTCCTAGCCCCAAAGATTACAGACTTTGGAAATAGATCTATAGTAGAAGCCTGCATACCCAGAGACTGGTGTATAGCAATTGTAATACTCATCAATAAAAAAAAGGCCAACCCTGCTAATTATAGGCCAGTAAGTCTCACCTCCACTGTCTGGAAAATTACAGAAAGTGCGATCAAAGATGAAATAAATAGTATGCTGAGGAATAAGGAACTAGTTGACCAAACACAACACGGTTTCACAAACAATAGGTCATGTGCCACTAACTTAATGAACGTTTATGATTATGTAGGACAAAACCTTGACAGAGGAAGGGCAATGGATGTAATACTATGTAATACAATACTATATCACACAGCATACTCGTATCCAAGTTATTACAATTAGGCATTAGTACCCCATTGGTCACCTGTATTCACAATTGGTTGTCAGACAGAAAATAATAAGTAAGAATACATGGATTCCTTTCAAAAGATGGATGAGTTACAAGTGGTGTGCCCAGGGGTCAGTCCTGGGTCCCTTGCTTTTTAATATTTTTAAAGTGATCTGCAGATCAGCCCAGTTAATAAACTGGGTAAGTTTGCAGATGACACAAAACTGAGGGGAATGGTGGATAATGACTTACACAAACAGAGGATCATGAAATATTTAGGAAACATAGATGGGCAGATACTAACAAGATGTATTTTAACTTTAATAAATGTGTAGTGCTACATTTTGGCAGAAACAATACATCTCAGGAACATTTCAACTGTGAGTTAAAAAAGAAACCAGTAAGTACTGAAAGGGACCTGCGTATACATGTAATCAATGACCTCAAAAATGCCACTCAATGTAGGACAGTGACCAATAAGGAAGGACATCTCATTAATTGTGTGCACAGATCTTTTTTTTTTCCAGGTCATAGTCAGTCCTACTAGTATATAAAACTTATATTCAGCCACATGTTGACTATTGCTCTTAACTGTGGAATCCCTGCCTAACAAGGGCATGGTCACTAGTGGGGTGCCTCAGGAGTTGGTGATATATATATATAATATATTTATAGGGGACATAGCAGAAGGGTTGGAGGGAAGAGTGTGTCTATTTGCAGATGACACAAAGGTCTGCAATACAGTGGACATGCCTGAAGGGGTTGAGAGCATGTGCAGGGATCTGGAGAAACTGGAGGAATGGTCCAGGGAATGGCAATTGTCCTTCAATGCAGAAAAATGCAGGATCATGCATTTAGGCAAGAATAACCCAGACACAGAATACCACATGGGGGGGGCATGCCCTAGAGGTCACCAAGCTGGAGAGGGACCTTGGCATATTCATTTCACTGGACCTGAAAGTGGAAAAGCAATGAGAAAAGGTGATGTCAAGGGCAAGTAGGATGCTAGGATGTATTGGCAGAAGAATAACTAGCATAAAGAGGGAGGTCATAATGCCTTTGTACTGGCAGCTCATCATGCCTCACCTTGAGTATGGAGTCCAGTTCTGGAGGCCATACCTCAAGAAGGACAAGGATAGGGTGGAGCATGTCCAGAGGCGGGAAACAAAAATGGTAAAGGATATTAGTCATCTGTCATACGAGGATTGGCTGAAGGACCTCAACATGTACTCCCTTGAGCAAAAAAGGGAGAGGCGGGACAAGATTGAGACCTTCAAATATATCAAGGGTATCAACAGGGTGCCAGTAAGGGACATCTTCCAGCTAGGGCAACAGCCGAGAACAAGGAGGCATGATTTTCAGATTGTAGGAGGAGTTTCACGGGAAACACCAGGAAATTCTACTTCATGGAGAGGGTGTTGGAAAGCTGGAACAGACTCCCAGAGGGGGTGGTGGGGGCAGTAACTGTGGTGGGATCTGAGTGAGGGTGGGATAGACACAAGGGTCTGTTGGAGCTGAGGAAGAGGGGCAGGAGGCAATAGCAAAGTCCTAGCAGCATGCTAGGCATACTGGGCAGACCAGGTGGGCCTGGTGGTCCTTTTCTGTCATCACATTTCTATGTTTCTAACAAAAAATATACATATTGTAGAAAGAATGCAAAATAAATTTATTAAACTTATACCAAGGTTCAGGAATAAACCTTAT
Organism: Neoceratodus forsteri; assembly: GCA_016271365.2. Classification (NCBI taxonomy): domain Eukaryota; kingdom Metazoa; phylum Chordata; order Ceratodontiformes; family Ceratodontidae; genus Neoceratodus; species Neoceratodus forsteri. Next base: position 125,083,408 of record CM028136.1, on the reverse strand, counting down.
AATGATAGACTTTTGGACTTTGGCCTACGGCCACTAACACTTAGAAGATCAAAGGGGGACATGTTGTTCTTATATAAAATACTGGCTGATTCAGCATTGGTGGGAGAATTAGGCCTTGAATTCAAGGAAACAAAATATAACTTGAGAGGACACACGTGCCAGTTAAAGGACATTGCACCTAGAACTGAGCTCAGAAAACACACTTTCATACACAGAGTAATATGGGCATGGAATCAACTGCCTGCTGACTTAGTTAATGCTCCTTATATGACCATCTTTAAAACAAGACTAGATAAATTCATACAGGACAGTAACCCAGGTTACAATCACTGAGAAGTGGGGACAGCATTCATGGGCAATGACCTTCTACTGTCCTAACCACAGTAGTATTAGCCACAGTACAGCCTTCGCCCTGGTAAAAGTCATTAATAACATCCAGTTCACCATGGATATGAGGTATCAGTGGGTTCCATTGTAATGGTTTTATTAAAGGTGTTTGATACCCTGAACCACGATATCTTCCTGTCCAGGCTGACCTTAATTGGTTTGGCTGGAAGCTGTGCTGAGTGCTTCAATTCCTATCTCAGGGAAAGAAAACAGTATCTATAAGGGAATACACATCAGACCTTAAAACATAAAAATTGATGGCTGATAAGGATTGCTAGGCTCATATAGTCTGCCTATTTTCCCTGCCTCCTGTAAAAGCCGCAGACCGTAGTTGATCTCTGGCTTTACCTCCTTGTTCCTATTGCTAGGGTTCTTCTACGCCTGTCCCATGCATGCTGGAATCCCCCCACTGTGTTTGCCCCCACCACCTTCTCTGGGAGTCTATTCCATGCATCCACCACCCTTTCTGTGAAGAAATACTTCCTCACACTACCCCTTAGTCTACCCTGTTCCAACCTCATGTCATGCCCCCTCATTCCTGAACATCTCATTTTCTGAAAGGTGCTACCCTCTGGTACTCTATTTATGATGTTTAGATATTTGTAGGTTTCTATCATATCTCGCATCTCTTCTCTCCTCCAGGGTATACATATTGGGGTCTCCCAGTCCCTCCTCATATCACTTTTGGTGCAGGTCCACAAGGTTGATGGGCCACTGTTGCACTTCCATAAAGGACAGCAATCTCTGCTGTCCTTCACGGAGTGCAACGTTATCTTTTATGAGACCGTCAACCTTGCGCTCAAGCCTACGGTAACAGCGGCAGTGGCCAGTACAGCGTTTCGCATGGCGTCGCCCTACAAAGAGTCAAAAAACATAAATCAATACATCAGCCTCAAAACTGTTATTACCTTTCTGTCTTTACCTTACAATATGTATATCTAATTCAGCAACAGTTATACACTTTGTTGCCACTATTAACACTATTTAGAACTGTGATACAAATATAGATTCCTGTCTTGCCTGTTCAGTTATCGTATTTTTTTGTACCATATTATGTTGTTTGTTGACAACATAAAAAGATTTATAATAACAGTACACTTCCTACACTATTCTTGTATTTAACTTACTATACAGCAATACTCAGTATCTAAATGGTTTAGCATAATAAACAGCACAGTCTCATACACTGATGCTACCTCTTAATTGTGTGTGAACAACTATACTTTATGATCTGTGCCTATATTATTTCTTCACACCTGCAAGAGAATATTTGACTACCTGCACACCAACAGTATGATTACATAATCCAATGTGTACATCAACATCATCAGTTTAATGACTGCTACAAAAGACACACACATGTCAAGTTGTTATTCAAACTCTACATATTTCCATGTATAAAAATCATCTTTTACTGCCATACCATTGATTAAGCAGCAAGCCATGAACAAAATGTCATTTTTATGTTGTTCTGATGAGCAGCATGCCTGTAGTGTGGCAGAAAGTGTTACCAAATGCCAAAATGTCCTAAATGGTGATTAACTGACCACCGACACAATCAGTGAAGGTACCTTATTTGTATTTTAATTAAGCAACTTAATAACACTCTTGAACCTTCTTCACCATATGATCAATTTCACAATAATGTTTGTGAAAGATGTCCATAACCAGTTAGAATGTTTAAACACAGAAACATAGAATTTGACGGCAGATAAGGACCGCTTGGCCCACCCAGTCTGCCCATTTCCCTGCCTACTGGATAAGCTGCAGATCCTAGTTAACCAGCAGCCTACTTCTTCCTACCCCCATCCCCTAGAATTGCCTTATGACTGTCCCATGCATGCTTGAATTCCACCACTGTTTTTGACTCCACGACCTCCTCTGGAAAGCTGCTCCATGCATCCACAACGCTCTCTGTGAAAAATACTTTAAATTACCTCTGAGCACCCCCCCATCTTCAAATTGTGCCCCTTGTTCTGCCTGTTTTTGAAAGATGCTACCCTCTTGGACTTTGTTGATTCCTTGAGGTACTTGAAAGTTTTTATCATGTCCCCCTCCCTCCTTTCCTCGAGGCTATACATATTAGCTCCTTTAGTCTCTCTTCATATGTCTTCCGGTTGCAGACCCTGCACCATTTGGATGCCCTCCTCTGGACAGCTTCCATCCTGTCTATGTCTTTGCGAAGACTGGGTCTCCAGAACTGCATGCAGTACTCCAGATGGGGTCTGACCAGCTGTCTGTACAGAGGGATAATAACTTCCTGTTTTCTACTGGTGATGCCTCTCCCTATGCATCCCAATATCCCCCCAGCCCTCCTTGCTGCCCTCTCACATTGCTTGCCCATCTTTAGGTCATCTGATATAACTACCCCCAGGTCCCTTTCCATTTTTGTTGTTGTTAGTATCACCCCCATTGTGTACTCTTCCCTGGGTTTTGTTTCCCAGGTGCATTACCTTGCACTTCTTAGCATTGAATCTAAGCTGCCATACATTTGACCATTCCTCTAACTTGCCAAGTCCCTTTTCATCCTTTCCACCCCACCTTGTGCATCAACTCTGTTGCAGATCTTTGTGTCATCTGCAAAAGACATACTTTCCTTCCAGTCCCTCCAATGTCGCTTATAAAGACATTGAAGAGGACTGGTCCTAATACTGAACCCTGCGGTACCCCACTAGTAACCCCCCTTTCATCAGAGTGGACTCCATTTACTATTACTCTCTGTGTCCTATTCTCCAGCCAATTTTTTACCCAGGCTGTCATCTTGGGACCCACTCCCAGGCTAGCTAACTTGTATATTAATCTTTTGTGTGGGACTGTGTCAAATGCCTTGCTAAAGTCTAGGTAGACCATGTCCACAGCCCCTCCCTGATCTACTACTTTGGTCACCCAGTCAAAGAAATCTATCAGATTTGTCTGGCATGACCTTCCTGCTGTGAATCCATGCTGCCTTGGGTCCTGTGCCCCTCTGGCCTCTAGATACTCGACAATTCTTTCCTTCAGAAGTGATTCCATCATTTTCCCTACCACTGAGGTTAAACTAACAGGTCTGTAGTTTCCTGCTTCTGCCTTGTTCCCACTTTTGTGAAGGGAATCACATCTGCCCTCCTCCAGTCCTCGGGTACCACCCCATCCTCCCATGATTTGTTAAACAGGGTAGGCAGTGGTGTCACTAATTCTACCCTTAGTTCTTTTAGAATTCTGGGATGAATCCCATCAGGCCCCATTGCTTTGTCCACCTTCAGTTTTAAGAGTTCTTTCAGAACCCTTTCTTCTGTAAATGGGCTGGTATCAACTTCTGTATCCAGTGTGTTTCTACTGTTTGTTCTAGGTACCCCCCTCTTCCTTTGTAAATACTGAGCAAAAATATTTGTTTAGTATCTCTGCCTTTTCACAGTCTCCCTCTGCCCACCATCCCCCCCTTTAGTAAGCCTCACTATCCCTCCCTTGGTCTTCCTTCACTCCCTGATGTACCTATAAAAGGTTTTATCCCCCTTCTTAACTGATTTGGCCATCTTTTCCTCAGTTTGGGCCTTTGCTGTTCTGACTGCCTTCCCGGCTTCCTTTTGCTTTAACTGATAGAGTTCTCTGTCCTGCTCCTTCTGTGATTCCTTGTACTTCCTGAAAGCTTTCTTTTTCTCTTGAACCTTCACTGCCACTTCCTTTCAGAACCATAGTGGTTTCTTACATCATTTAGTTTTGTTTATTTGCTTCACACAAAGGCTTGTTGCCTCTGTGATGGCAGTTTTTATTATTCCCCATTGTTCTTCCACCCCTCCTTCCTGCCCATTTGCTAGTGCATTCCTTAGGCACTTACCCATTTTGGCAAAGTCAGCCCTCCTAAAGTCCAGTACCTTTGCCTTTGTATGGCTTGACTCTATTGCTGTGTTTATTGTGAACCATACTGTTCGATGGTCGCTAGTTCCCAGATGGCTACCCACTTCTACATCTGTGATCCTCTCTTCATCTCCATTTGAGAGAACCAGGTCTAAGATTGCTCCCTCTCGAGTGGGCTCCAATACTAGTTGTCTAAGGCATGCCCCTGTAGGGCATCTAGAATAACCCCACTCTTCGAAGTGGCTGCGGCAACTGCATTCCAGTTAACATCTGGCATATTCAGATCACCCATCAGCAATATCTCCCCTTTTTTTGCCATTGCCACTAAGTATACTTTCTATCATTTCCTTGTCCATTTCCTCCCCCTGAGAAGGTCTGTTCTAACCTATGCGGATTGTGGTGTCATTGCCGGTCTCCAAATTTACCCACAGTGCTTCTTCTCCTCCCTGTTTTCTCTTTTGTTCTGTTACTTTGATTCCTTCCCTTATGTAAAGAGCTACTCCTCCTCCTCTTTTACCCTTTCTGTCTCTCCTGTAGATAGTGTATCCTGGTATGTTTATGTCCCAGTCATGGTTTTGTGCGAACCATGTTTCTGTGACTGCCACGATATCCAGATGTTCCTCCTCCATCAAGTCCACTAATTCAGGAAGCTTGTTACTCAGACTATGTGCATTGGTACTCATTGCTTTCCATTTTTTGATGGCTCTACTTTCTGTTGCAGCATCCCCCACTGACATTTCTACCTCGGTCTTTTTCCCATTTAGTACCCTGTTTTGTAGGGAGAGGCTGGGATTTTCCTGCTGCTTATCAGTGCCTCCCCCCTTGACTAGTTTAAAAGCTTGCCAATGAAGCATTTAAACCGATTGCTCAAAAGACTTGTTTTCTTCCTTGACAGATGCAGACCATCCTGCCAGTATAGGCTGGTGTCCCTCCAGGTGGAACCCCAGTCCCCAATGAAGCCAAACCCCTGTGCTCCACACCATTTTTTCAACCACTCATTAAACTGCATGGTGGAAAGTACCCTTGCCTCACTCATGCCATTTACAGGCAGCACCTCTGAGAAGGATACTGTGTGCTACTTGTCTTAGGCCCCTCCCCAGTTCTACAAAGTCCTTCTGCACTGCTCTAATCTCATGTTGAGCCAAGTCATTTGTCCCTAGGTGGACAATGACATCCAGCTCAGACTCCTGTGCAGCTGTTCTCGTGATCCTGAGGATGCTTCCTGTCCCTACAAGCCATGGCACCAGGCAGGCACTTCACTTCAGTTTTCCCTGCTCCCCCCAGTTCTATCCCCCTAATAATTGAGCCCCCACCAGGAGCTGCTTCCTTTCCTTGTGGCATCCTCTGCCTCCTTCCTGTGGGCCTCCTTGTGGCAGGTGTCCTCAGCCTCCTTAATCTCCTCTGTGGGTGCATCCATAGGGGAGTTGTGCTCCCCCAGAATGGTGTATGGATTGTGGAGTGGAACAACTGACAGGGTGTGCCTCTGTTCCACCCTCCTCACCCTCCCTGAGCCCACTGTGGTCCAACTGCTGTGCTTTCTTTGCAACCTCTGAGGTAGTGGTGGTGGCTCTGGTGCTCCCTGGATGGGGGGGGTCCCTTCCTACCATCCAGTCTGGCCTGGGGAAGGTTCTCTTACTGCTGTCCAGTGTGGCCTAAAATGGGCAACTTCCTCCCTCAGGGCGAGAGTTGTCTACAAATAGGCAGCATCTCAGCCTCCAGAAAGACTCCCAGAAGACTGCTGCCCCACAGCCATTACATTGCATTACTCCCACATGATTATATATATATTTTTTTTGTGTGTGTGTGATTGGTTTGTTATATAGAAATATATATATATATTATACAATGTGTATGCGTATATTTTCAGTGCAGTGTGCTAGAGAGGATATGACATTGATATGCATCTTGCACTCTTGAGGAAATGATGTCAGAACCCCAGGTATAAAGGAACTATTTCCAGGTGGGTGGGGTGAGGGTGGGAAGGGTTGGGCCTAAACTGTGCCCTCACAAAACAATCAGCTAAGAGCTCTGACCCACCGCTGCAATGAGTGCCTTCCTGTCTGCAAGATACTATACACAACAATTTGACAGAGAAAATCCCCAGCTAATCAAACAGAGAAAAATCCAGATATCCAAGTCAGACATAGGTAAACCTCCCCAGCCCCAAAACAGCCTGGTGGTTTGTGCTCTGAAAGCAGTCAGCCCCAAAATAAGTCAGCTGTGCTTTGAACTCTTCCTACACTGAAAATCTTAAGAATTGTAACAAGACTGTCTTTTCCTGATAATTGTAAATTCCTTTTTTCACCTTTCAGTTAGAAGCAGCCTCCACCTGCAGTATATCTGCTACAAACCAAGACAATTGAAAGGTTCCCCTCCCTCTGTTGTGAGCACAACTCGCTTTCTAGCAAATCCTATGTTCAGTAATGCAGCTCCCAACAAGAGATAATTTGACTAGGAAAAATATTAGCTGTTCTGATGCGTTTGCTGTAAACACTTGCTTATAATACTATTGTTCTCAGGTCTGTTACCCAAGCTATTGGCTGATTAAGTCTCTGTGATATAATCACTTCCTGAGAAAGTTTGGAATTGCCTTTTAAGGTGAACAAAGATTTACAGATAATTTTTAACTGTATCTGTCACAATGGTTTTCTAATACTTGAAACCATCTTACAGATTTAGTAAGCAAGAGTTGACTTACTTTACTAAGTGCTTAATCTAATACATTCTGTACACATCATGTAAATAAAGAGTAGGAGATATGTCCAGAAGTGTTGCGCAAGACACACAACTGTGACACCATGCACAACACAGTGATGCATGCCAGTGTGATATTAAAAAGTGCTATGGCCTTGCCATTAAATACCGTTCTATCTAAACATAACAGTAGTATATGCAACACAATCAGCAGGTTCATTCTCATTCCATGTCACATACAAACCCAATATTCAGCCCAGGAAATAGTAACACATCAGATGGATAGCTAATTGGCTCCAGGAATGGACCCAGAGCTTTGTAATTGGCAGGATAGTCTCATTCCCAAGGAGGGTCATTAGTGGGTTTCCACAGGGATCAATATTTGGGCCCCTCCTGTTCACCACCTATGTCTCTAACATAAGGACAGGTATCAGGAGTAAGATGAGTCTCTTTGCGGATGACTCAAAACCGGGGGCATTGGTGGATGGGGAGAAGGGGCGGGTGGCCCTACATGCTGCCCTGAAGGCTCTAGAAAGATGGTCTAGAAAGTCAAAGATGAGGTTCAATGCAGTGAAGTGCAAGGTACTGCATCTGGGGTACAGAAACCCAGATCAAGTGTACACCCTGGGGGGCTGAAATGCTACAAGTCTTGATGGGTGACAGGGACCTGGGGGTGTTTGTGGATGTCAAGATGAACAACTAGGAGACTTGTAGGAGGGCAGCAGCCAAGGACAACAGGATGCTGGGATGCATCGCTAGTGGGATTGTCTCCAGAAGAAGGGAAGTGATACTCCATCTGTATAAGTGCTTGGTGAGGCCGCATCTCGAGTACTGGATGCAGTTTTGGATGCCACACTTAAAGAGAGAGAGACATTAAACACCTGGAGAGGGTCCAGAGTAGGGCAACCAAAATAATGCGGGGCTTGGGGAACAGGACCTATGTGGAGAGGTGCGAAGAGCTAAATATGTAAACATTGGAAGACAGAAGGGACCGGGCGGACATGATAGAGGTCTTCAGGTACATGAAGGGGGTAAATAGGACAGTAGCAGTTAAGATGGTTAGAAGGAAGGATGAGGGGGCAACTAGAGTACGTGGCTGCAAGCCAGAAGGGGGAAGATTCAGGGGAGAAAGGAGGAGGTGCTACTTCACTAGGAGGGTGGTGGATCCATGTAATGCACTGCCCAGGGGGCTGGTGTAGGCAGAGATGGTGCAGGGGTTCGAGAGGATGTGGGACAGTTGTAGGGTAACGGTTCTGGAATCAAAATTCAATGCAGTCAGAATATCTGGAACTGGGAAGGAAGCAGCTAGAGCAGGCCGGGGGGGCAGCAAGCTCAGCTCCCAGGGCAGTGGCTGACCAAACGAGGAGACGCAAGAGACTGTAACACCTATTCTGCTGGCATTCTTAGTATGTTAGTATACACTCAGAAGTACTGCTTGTACCTTACTGAGTAGCTTCACTCATTTAAATGTTCAACAACTGCCACTCACAGCTTGGTTGCCACATCACACCTTACAACATGACAGCTGACAGCTCTGAGTTACCTCCCAAGCTACAGCTGCACCTTCATTCTGCCCCCCCATTCTGACTGTTTGTATTACTATAGTAATTATGCTTCCTATGTCCCTGGTGTCCCAGTGCAACACTCACAGGCCTATTGCAGGAATCTCTGCAATATAATATCAGTAATACATCCTTTGTTAAGTAGTCCTACACCACTCCTCTCCCAACCACTAACCAACAACATGTCCACTCCCCACCCCTTCATTCATCTCAGTGGCAGTACGTAGCTGCTTGCCAACTTGTAAGCCTGATGCATAATCACTGGCTCTGTGGAATAGGGCTGTACACACATTGTCTACGACAGAAGCAAATGAACATGAACCTTGCACCATACTACTGAACAGAGATGTATAAATGTATTCATTTGCATCTCTGAACAATATAGTACTATACAGCCTTCACAGGCATTCTTTAGGTTATGAAAGAATGCTGAACAGTCCTACTATATGATATCAGTCATTACGCAACCGCCTACCAAGCAGACAATGAACATAACATACATTGTGGGTTCAGGAAACTGTAACACTATTTCTTGTATGAATATCTGTTGCGATGGTACTTACGTGGAGAGCTGGTGCCTGGCTTCTGCTTCACCTCCACAGGTCTCTCAACCTCAGCTTCCCCCGGGCTTTATAAAATGGACAAGTAAAAAAAATGATTACATATACCACAAAATATTAAGGTTCAACTATACTTTTTTTTTTTATGAAATGCATTGTTTTATACTGTGTCATTGTATAACTGAACCATGTAAACACATTCCTCTTTGCAATGACACTTCTGTGTTTATATGATGTTCTGTCATTAAGCAACAGTAACATGCATGCAGCAACTCTTCTCATCTGCACAGTGAGAAAGTGACTTACATGAACAGTACCAACAACGTCACAGATAATCCCTACAACTTGTGACCACATCATCATTGTACACCCCACTGTTATTTTAACACTATGTGTGTATATTGTTGCAGATACATAGATACATAGACAGTGTCGGCAGATAAGGGCCTATGGCCCACCCAGTCTGCCCATTTAAGTTTGTAAGTTCAGTTTATGTTTTCCAGGAAGTCTGCTGCCCCTTACCCCTGACCTCCAGAATTCCTTTATGTCTATCCCATGCATTCTTAAATCCCGTGATTGTTTCAGCCCCCACCACTTCCTCTGGCAGGGTGTTCCACTTGTCCACCACCCGTTCTGTGAAGAAATTCTTCCTCACGCTTTCCTCTGAATCCTCCTCCTCCAACTTCATCCATGCCCTGTAGTCCTGGAACATCTTTTCACTTAAAAATAGTGCATTCCTGCACCCTGTTCCTCCCTGTAAGATACTTGTATGTCTCTATCATATCCCCTCTCTCCCTCCTCTCCTCCAGGGAGTACATGTTCAGTGCCTTCAACCTGTCCTCATAGGACTTGTGATGCAATCCATGCACCATCTTTGTTGTCCTCCTCTGAACCTTCTCTACCCTGTCTATGTCCTTACGTAGGTAAGGTCTCCAGAACTGTACAGTGTACTCCAGGTGCGGCCTCACTAGTGTCTTGTATAGCGGAATTATGACCTCCCTTTTCCTGCCATGTCCATAGAGTTCTTCAGTGATGCCCACCCCATTTCCTGCTAGTACGGCAGTGTTACCATACACATAGAATACTGTCTGTTCACAAATTCGCAGATTCTGATAATATGTAACAAGGACACAACAGGTGCAAAATCATAATCTGTAACATATACATGGGTCATATCACTGAACTTCATAAAGAAATGCAACTATTTTTGCCGTCTCATATCACTATCTGCATAACAGAAAATTTTCTTGTGCATATTGTATCTGGTGACATCAGTATGTATCGCATAAGTGAGTAGTATAACAATATGTAATAACTCTCTTCATATACTATACAAAATCTAGGTAACATATATATTGTAGTGAGTATTCTGGCAGCAGGGTGAGAGGCAGCTAATGGTTGGCATGCAAGATGGCCGTGCTGGGCAGGCTGTAAGCAGCAGTGGAGCAACTGCAAGAGTTTTTTTTATATTTTATGCGTTTTTGTTGTTTCTTTTGTTTTATTTCATCGCTTCATTTTATTCATTTTACTTTATTTTATTTTGCTGTGTTCATTCGACGGTCCTGGTGGATGGTACTGACTTTATTTGGCTTATATGAGGGAAGAGATTGTCTCTGGATTATCCCTGAGTGTGATTATCGGCTATTAAAAGACACTGAGAGGGGCTGTGACTGAGATCAAAAAGCCGATAATCAGAGTGAAACTTTTGTGACTGGGTGGTGAAGCGTGGAATAGATTTGGAGTTTGTATTATCCCATTTCACTAAAGGAAGGAGCTGAAGTTGACTGGTCTCTCATTGAGAAACTGCCCCTCAAATTAAGGAGACAGAATCTATGGGGCAGCAAGTTGGTTGATTCCCCTGAGAGGAATTTTCTCTTGGCCCCTTGATCCGACCCAGTGGTGTGCTGTGGACTTGCTGCCATAGGCCGGCCAGCTTTGTAGTGCTTATGTTTCTGCTAAATGGCAGCTGGTGGGCTGCTGTGGGGCAAAGCGGGTCTGGGGAAGGGTTTCGTGGCTGAATGAAGTTCAGGGGAGGCTGTTGATGTTGTCGATGTCGACTGGGAAAAATCTGTTTTGTCTTCAGGATGGAACGAAGATTTCAAGGAGACATGAAATAAAGCCAGTCTCTTGAATCTGCGAGGTTTCACCATTAAACAGGGAGTGACAGTGGCGGGTTCATATGAAATAACTTGAATTGATTCTCGACTGTGAAGTAAAAGTTTGATTAAAAAATTGACCTGGGATTTTTATCGTTGGGAATCATTATTGGTTTGACCCTTTGTGGAAGTGAGAGCCCAAAAGAGGAACTGAATTTTTCATGGCTTCCCTGGATAAAATTTAAGAAGAAATAACAGGATTGACCGGGACATTTGAATGAATTGAGACTTTTTTTTTTGGTTGTGTGAATATTTTACTTTAAGTAATAGTTTATTTTATTTACCTTGTTTATTTTATGTTATTTTAATTAGGTATTAATGTTGTAATGTTGAATTATACTCCCCTTCTGTGTGAGAGACAGTGGGTGGGATTTGTACATTTTTCTACTTTCCCCCCACTTTGTGAGAGAGAGTGGAGGAGTTGCCATCTGAGTGTGATTTGGTTTTTTGTTAATAGTTGTTTACTTCATGTTTTTTTTTTATTTGAGTAGATGTGGAGTGGTTTTATTAAAGGGGTATATTAAGAAATATTAATTTAGTGTTTTTTTTTATAATTTAGTATTATTGATAAGGTTTAAAAAAATGTGTTGGACTAGTAAAAACACATTCAGGCAGTACTCCCCCTCAAGACTGAGGGATCTCTGACCCTTTGAATGTCCTACACTTCCTTCAGAAGTTTATAGGAGATGCCGAATATTAGGCATTTCAAGACGAAGGAGTGGAGGGAATAGGAGATCCCGGAACTCTTGTGGGGGATGGGAAAAGAGTGGGTAGATAGGGACAGCTGGAACCAGGAGGCACCCTGGGGTGAAATGGATACAGCAGCGAGGTCCATCATGTCTTTTACCCATACCCAAGGGCACTGACTTGGTCAGGCAGGAGGTGGAGTCATCCTTGGAGTCTCGTCCCTTTCGGACGGTGTTAAGCAATGCTAGATCTATCAGAAACAAGACTGCCTTGGTAGCAGATCTTGTTATATCTGTGGATTTTGCTTTCATCATCGAGACCTGACTTGATGAAAATGCAGGCCCCATTTTGGAATCCGCAGTTCTGGACGGGTTCTCGGTGATTCACTGCCCAAGAGTGGACCAAAGGGGCAGGAGAGTTGCAGTCTGTTTTAGACAGGAACTGGACCTCAGGGAGATACCAGTTGGATGTACCAACTCCTTTGAGTGTGTTGTGGGTGCAGGTGCAGGCTTCAGGATACTTCTCATTTATCATCCACCAGCTGATGGGAGGGAATTCCTGCTGGAGGTTGCGGATTTCATCGCCGAGAGGGTATTGGAATCCCCCTGATGGTTAATTCTGGGGGATTTCAATGCCTGGCTCGATGATGAACTCACACCATTTGGTCAAAACCTCCTCCAATTGATGGACTCATTGGGCCTGACACGGGTTATTACCTCTGCAACCCATCGGGGGGACACTCATTGGATCTGATATTCCACCTGGGGATGGAAGTCTCTGATGTGGAGGTGGAGCCCATCAGTTGATCTGACCATCATGCCCTGAGGTTCAGTTTCACAGCCCCCCAAAAGAGGCCTACCCCAAAGGAGACTGTACAGTTCTGTGCTTTGGGAGGAGTTACCTCAGAAGGCCTAATGATGGAGCTGGACTTCTCAGGATTTCCAATGGATAGCACTGACCCAGGTTCCCCGGTGCTAGCCTATAACAGGGCAGTTGTGAGGGCCCTAGATGTCATTGCTCCAATCCGTGTTCATCCCTGTACTCTCCACCTAGGGGCCCCATGGTTTACCAAGGAGATCCGTGGGTTGAAGAGACAGGGCCGAAGATTGGAGAGATGCTGGCAGAAAACTCACATGGAAGTGGACAGGCTTAGACTGTTAGATCATTATAAGACCTATCAGTTAGCAATTTCCCATAAGAAGGCAGAGTTCCTGTCCATGGAAATTGCTACAGCGAGGAAGAGACCGGCCCAGCTCTTCCAGACTGTGGACAGATTGTGCAATCCAGTCTGTCTTCAATCTGGTCGAGCGTTATCACAATTACAGTGTGAGGAATTTGCCATGTTCTTCGATGATAAGGTGTCCACTATCAGGGATGAGATAAGCCAGCGCCTTCCCATAGGATCTTGCAGTGATCAACGGAGGGGCACAAATACCCAACTGACTTGGTACACCTTCAGTCAACTGGCAGTCATGGATATAGTGAGGATTATCCAGACTTTGCGTCCTACCTGCTGTAGATTGGATCCGGGCCCTACTCACCTACTTGTGGGGTGTGTAGAGGTTATTGGCCCAATCCTTACTGGGATAGTTGCGGTGTCACTGGAGAAAGGGATCTTTCCTGATCCCTTGAAGAAGGCAATAGTACACCCCCTTTTGAAAAAATCCTCCCTTGATCTCCACTGCCCAGAAAACTACAGACCGGTCTTGAATCTTCCCTTTTTGGGGAAGATTGTCGAGAAGGTGGTTGCATTGCAGCTGGAAGACCATTTAACTATCCACATTATCTATGACCCTCTCCAATCTGGCTTCAGGAAAAGGCATAGTACTGAGAAGGCTCTTGTTCAGGTACTAAATGATCTCCTTATGGCAAGAGATCAGAGAACTCATTCTATCTTGGCTTTCCTTGATCTCTCAGCAACGTTTGACACCGTGGATCATGGGGTGCTGCTCAATCACCTGTGGTTTCTCTGTGGACTAAGGGGGGTGGTCCACAGTTGGTTTAAATCTTTACTGCAGGATAGGAGTCAGAGAGTAGTGTTGGGGATTCATTCTTTGGCCTCTCACTGTCTACACTGTGGGGTGCCACAGGGTTTGGTGCTGTCCCCCATGTTGTCTGTGGTGTACATGCTTCCATCTGAGGACATTATAAGACAATATGGGTTGAAGTTTCATTGCTATGCCGATGATTCTCAACTCTATATGTCTTTTGTGCCCGAGCAAGAGTCTGAGTCAAGTACATTATTTAACAACTGCCTCCTGGAGATACAGAATTGGATGAGTACCAATTAGCTGAGGTTGAATCTGGGAAAAACAAAAGTATTGGTGGTGGAACTGGGGGTAAGGATGTCAGGTTCATGGGTGGGAAAACCCTCAGGTTTATTTCTGGGGGAGACCCCGCTTATGGCATCTGGCCAGGTACGTAACCTTGGTGTTATATTTGACGAGGGCCTGACCCTGAAGGCGCAGGTGTCGGCTGTGGTCAAAACATCCTTTTTCCATCTAACGAATATAGCATGGGTGAAACATCTGGTTCCATCAGAGGATCTTCCTACCCTGGTGCATGCCTTTGTTGCCAGTCATCTTGATTACTGCAACGCCCTTTATCTAGCGCTGCCGGGAGTGAATATCCACCGCTTGCAGCTGGTGCAAAATGCAGCAGCTAGGTTGTTGACTGGAAGCCCAAGGTCCAACCATATATCACCTGTGCTTTGCGAGTTGCACTGGCTGCCGGTACAGTGGTGGATCACTTTCAAGGTCATGTTGATGACCTATAAAGCTCTACATGGGTTGGGTCCCCACTACCTGGAAGAACTCCTGACTTCTTACTGCCCCTCCCACTCCTTCCGATCCTCTGGTGAGGGATTGCTTGAGATTCCCAGGGTAACTTTAAAAACATCTGGTGGAAGAACGTTTGCCTTTATGGCTCCTACCCTGTGGAATTCTCTACCTTGCCAGATACGAAATAGCCTGACTGTGGAGGGCTTTAAAAAAGCCCTAAAAACCTTTCTTTTTAATGAAGCATTTCATTAATGTAAATTAAATTGAAGTTGCTATATATAAAATGTTATTTATTATTGTGGTTTTAATGCTGCTTATGTAATCTTGTAAAGGTGCCCTGAGCTTGGGAAGGGCACCTTATATAAATAAATTTTTACTTACTTTTACTTACTTACTTACCTCTATTAGTCATTCATAAGATGACATATCACAAAAAATAGAATTCAAATGTGCAAAAATATTTTCTTACACTGGAATGACCACAACATTCACTTATTTAGCAACTGAAAAAATGACAATACTACAATATTGTATATGGTATTCTTGCCCACAACTGTCTTGGACAGTTATGGATCATCTTCAGTTAAACCAAACTGAGAAGTGTATAACTGACGTACATCTGTCCATGATATCTGTTTCTTCTGAATTGCAATTAATATAATGAAATACCATGTTTTTTTGTCTTACAATTCTCAAGTAAGATACTCCAATACAGTGTTTGTTTACTGTAGATGTCTCATGACTGCTGTAGTTCAGTCACAAACTACAGGTTAGAGACTTAACCATGACACATGTGGCACATCCTACAGTATATCCACTCTCTTCAGTAGTATATTTAATTAAACAAAAGCCCAGATATTCAAGCTGTGCCAGTCTGTGACGTAAGCCTGGGTACAGCTGGATGTGCCTGTGCAGTGGCGTGCACTGGGTGATATTCAACAGAGCTGCACCATGTCGCAGCATTGTTGAATGTCAAGCCCTGGCCACCATCAGTGCTCATAGTACAGTGACACTGCACCAGACTCAGTGGCCAGAGTGCACCATGAGGATACAGTAGCACTAGTTCCATTGTTCTAGGTGCAGTAACCAAAATATTTGAAATTCAACATACAAATGGGGCCCCAATGCATGCACAGCACAAATGGACAATTAGCATGTCATTATAGAACCATTTGCATCCAGATGCACCAATACCCCAAAACTTGGGCCTGACACCCTGACAGGCAGTAGCCCTTGGGCAACAAACCATCAGAAGCACATCAATGTGCCCCACAGCCCAAGCACAGGCTGAAGTCACATAACATAAACCTATATCACTGGTGTTCCAGTGGACCTGTCCATCCAATCCTGTGCAGAATTTATATAAAATAAACCAATATCCCTGGTGGTTCTGTCGACATGTCTGCCCAATCACAGGTGAAAAAAAAAACAATAAAAGAAACCTATTATACCTAGTATACAATGGACACCCCTTCCCACCTACCCATTAATCCCTAATGTCCAACTCCACCCCCATTAGCGGTGGGCAGCAGCAATCCACCCACCCCGCCATATGCCAAGTGACATCGTTTGTAGGGCTGTGCATCCATTGTCACACAGCATGATCCAATGGGCGTGCAGCCCATACGATACTACACATTAGAGATATGTGCATAGATCAATTCACATATGTGCATTCTGTTGAACAATATGTGCTGCACGACCATTGGCTCACATCGTGTAATTATGGACATACAGCCCTACCGACAGTGTCAGTCAGCAGGCAGCAGAGCAGCAGATGGGTGGTGTACTGCCGACTGTTGTTGATCAGGAGGAGGGGGGGTGAAGCATGACAGTGGGGATTAGTCACCAGTCAAGGAGGGGTTTCCACTGAAACAACACAGATAACAGCTTTCTGTTATTTGTACTTTAGTCCACAATTGAGCACACATGTCAACTGGACTACCAGGGGAAATAGGTGAATTTTATGTTACTTGTGCCTGCGAATACTCAGACACCTCCACTAGAGCACCAGGGTTAGTGGTTAATTTTATATTAACGTAGCCTATGATCAGGCAGGCAGTCATCCTCTGGGACACCAGGGACATAGAAAAATTTACCTTACAAAAAAGTGCACATGAAAGGGACAGAGAAGTGCCTACCACACTATCAATGTTTTTTTTCAATCAGCAAGTGGGTGGAATGTGTAGTACGGTATGGGATACAAACCCATTGGCTCATGCTGTGGACCAATGGGCGTACAGCCCTACCAAGGTGTCAGTCAGTGGGCGGTGTGGCGTCAGGCGGGTGGGGTGCTGCCGCCCACCATCTGGATAGGGGGAGTGGGGTGCTGGGGCTCAGTGGGTAGGTGAGGGGTGTACCACTAGATCACCAGGGATATTGGAATTATTTTTTTTACAAATGCCCATGATCAGGCAGATAGTGGTCCACTGTACCACCAGGGATATCGGACAAGGTCTTTTTGTTATACAGATGCCTGCGATTGGGTAGATAGCAGTCCACTAGACCACCAGGGATATTGGGGAATTCTACATTTATTTGTCCAGATGCCCATGATCGGGGAGATAGCGGTCCACTGGACCACCAGGGATATTGGACAGAATAGTTATTTTATTTTTACTGCAAATGCCTGCGATTGGTCTGCAGGGGGCATCGGTCCCCAAACGGCTACTTCCTGGGAGGGTGCCAGGCGTAAGTCATCAGGGATGGGCACACCTGCATGCAAATGGGGCCATAATGACATGCAAAATGGACCCATGTGCACCTTGCATGCATCAAGGCCCCATTTACATGTTAACTTTTGAATATTGTGGTTGCTGTGCATGGTGCAATGGAACTTGTGCTAGCTCATCACCATGCTCCACTCTGGCCACTTACACTAGTGAAGTGCCACTGCACCATGCACAGTGGGGGGTGGCCAGGGTGCAATATTCAACACTGCTTAGCCATGTCACAGTTCCGTTGAATATCACCCAGTCCACACCCCTGCCCAGCAAAGTTGAGCTGCGCCCAAGCTTACACCACAGCCTGGCACAGTTTGAATATCTGAAGTAAAGTTGTCCATTTCTGCAGTGTTCTTTGCATTTGTTTCTTTGCAGGGTAAACAGTGGTGATGAACGGGGGGGCGTAAGCCATTGAAGCCTAATGAGGAATCGCCACTTCTGTCATGGCATTTTCTGTTTCTCTAGCCGAGGGATAAATCTTGTGTGTCACAGGTAAGTCAGCGGGCAGCTAGAGAAACAGATGAGGCATGCGCAATGAAGACCTGGCAGGAGGAGTGATTGTGAAACTGTTATGCCCAGTGTGTGTGTGTGTGTGTGTGTGTGTGTGTGTGTGTGTATGTGTGTGGTTCAGTTACATGTTAAAAAAACATGGCTGTATTTACAAAATGAACATTCTGTTTGCACAAGGATTTGGAACTTAATCAGGCAGTAGAGACAGGGGCTCATTATTTCCTGGTCTCTATTGCCTGATGCTGGACTGGCTGGTTGGTGGCCTTAGCCAATCAGCTAAAAGGATTTCCCCAACCCATTTTCTAAATACAAATACTACATAGATGCTTCAAGTAATACTAACTTACTAAATAGTATTTCCTAAAAAGAATTGAGTAAAGCAGTGCAGGTCACACCTTACATGATACCCTCATACCACCACAATTACATAGTAAAATTATTTCTATCAGCATCTTACCATCAGACTCGACAACGATTACACTTTCAGTGTCTGAGTGACCACCCTCCACAGCTTCAGACTGTGCTGGTACTACCTCACGAGCAGGCAGGTGAGCCCTACGTTGGCCTGTGATAAAAGGAAAAAAATAGACCCACTAAGTCTTGAATGTAAATTGCATCACTTTATAACAACAGTTGATGTAACCATTAAACATGCTTCATGTAGCTAACATTGGCTCTCATCAGGTACACCACAAGCATTGCAGGTACATATAAAATTACATGTGCTGTTAATATCAATAATAATGTTTGAAGAGCAGGATACAACAACTGTTAAATCACTGTAAGTAGTTGTTTGGGTAACATGGACAATATTGCGACAACAATTCAAGAGATTAACAATTCCCTAGTAACTACAAATGGTGACTTAACCATATTTCACATGAGATACCCAAACATCATGTTTAATGCTACATGATAAAAAAAACACTATTTGCATTGCATGGGTCAGAAAACTGTAAGTCACGTGCATTCACTTTTCTTATACCAGTATTTAAAAGTTTGAAATGTCATTTTACAACTTGTGAAACACTAAACTTTCCATCACTAAGTTGCATGACTGCATATTATGGCACCTAATTCACTCTAGCCATACAGAGCAAAATTAAGCTAAAGAAAAGAGCATAAACTCACTAAATTCACAAAACTTAATAGCTATAAAAACCTTTCACGAAGTAAAATCCTGTCTAGATACAATGGATGCTGCATAGTCACTGCACCACTATTATTAGCAGATTGTGTTGTTATTCAGTCACTCAGCTAAACCTCACAGCTGAACCACACCACGCATGTCAAATAAGCAATATACTATTAACTGTCATAGCATATGTCATAAATTTTATCTAAATCTATATCAAGACACATGCATTGTGCAAAGTTCTGTTGAGTAACTTACGATGAGTGAGGTGCTCCCCCGCAGCTGGCTTCCCAGCAGCCTCCCACAGTTCATAAGCGAGGTAGTACCAGCACCTATCGTTGTCCGGTATCTCCTCCCACTGTTTTAGAACGTAGAAATGCTGGTGCAACAGCTTCCACTTTCTCTTCAGTTGTACGATGGTCTTATTCTTTACTTTTAAAATGGCATGCAAAAAGCTGTTGATGCGCCTCCACATCGAATCCAGTTTACGGTTCGTGCTCCGCATTAATATGCGGGCACTCCCCCTGGCTTGGACTGCCTCAAGCAGCAAGCACACCTCTCTCAAGGTCCACTGCCTCATAGTATCACTTTTGTTCTGCAATAGAAGCATAAAGAAAAATTTCCATTACTGTCATGTCTCATAGTATTTGTATTTTTTTGTATTGTATGAAGTTTTGTGCTTAGAACATGACAAGAGCACATTTCATAACACTATCAAGCTCCTTCAGACATAAATAACTTTTTACATGCGTTGTTTTGTGGAACATTCTAACTATTATGCACACTTAAGACATACTGGTATTGACCCTGTAATGATCTGAGTATTTCCAACCATGACCCATGATTCTGCTTCACAGTGTCGAAGCCCCCAAAAAATTTGTTTACAAATGAGAACAATAGTATAGCTGAAGTGTTGCACACACAATATGCAATCAACAGCTTTGTGATGAGAGACAAAAGTTAATTGTACCATCTGTTGTCATCACCTGTGACTCAGTAAGTATGATGTTGCTATGAAAATATATCCATTGTGATACACTGCACCCCACCCCTTACCCAATTGTGTTCTTTCTGTCTAAAAGTAACCATTGTGTTGTACTGCAGCTACCACTCCATGTTTATTTAACAACAAACTAGAGCTAACAATGACACAAAGAATTACTTTAAAAAAACTTTACCCATTATAACGTGATAGGCAACACTACACTGTACTACCACCATTTGTTTTTCAAAAAAACAAAGTATACTTTTGAAATAGATAACCAGCAAGCTACAGAGGGGGGTGGCATCAGTAGACAACAGATCCTGAGTCAGCCAATACAAGCAACATCTCACTAATAAAGAGGATAACTGCATACTAATAATGCCTTGATAATATGAAAAATAGCTGTGCTTATGTCTTGCATATATCATGGCTCCATTTGCACGTATAGTACTAAATTGTGTAAAACATAAGCCTACCACCACTGCACATCACTGTTGTACCACCCCTACTCCTGTCTGCCCACTTACACTTGTGCAGTGCCACAGTAAAAGGTACAATTTGCCTTACAGACTGAAAAATATTACAATGCTAACCACACCACAACATCATGAAATTTTGTACTAACAACAACATGCTGTATTGCTATTCCACTTCCCACAGTGTTGTTACACAACATGGCACAATCTGAATATTCCCAACCCATGTGTTACATGTGTGTGACTCATATATGCAACTGATCTATTTTTTGACCACATTGTTTTGGCTCTGAAAAGAACCTTTGTTAACACTGTAATATTTGATCAAACAGCCTGACATTCTTGGAGGACTTCGAGGATTGAATCTTGAAGGTCTCCCAGGAAATGACAATTGCCAGCATGCGAGAAATGTACACCGTCTGGTACATATAGCCAATCATAACAATACTTAATTTCTGGGTGATGTATACTGTACATTCCATGCATGCGTAGAAATGCAGATATTGGTATGTTGACTTTTCTTTGAGCTCTGTCAATCAGATACATATGGTGTTCTGCTAGCCAGACCCCATGCTCTGTAATATCTGAAAATATGATTATACAGGCAGGCAACAAACTCATAATAGAAGCAAGGTCCAATTTTACTTCTGTTACTAAATCTACCCAGTGTTTGGTGCCCAAATCATTGCCTCCAAGATGTAGCAGCAATATGTCAGGACGAGTCTGAGTACTGAAAAGTCTCTGCATGGTTGGCATGAGGTGCTCCCACCTCATTCCACCCCTACCAAACCATTTCAAAGAGCAATTTGGGAGCTGCAGGTTTCTCCCAAAATCACTATTGTGAGCATACTCAGACGCTCGTCTCATGATACTGTCTCCAACTATCCACAAAGTCCTTTTGCTATTTTCTGCCATTCTCAGTTTTTAAATTCAGAAGTACACAGAGAGCTACCAAAAAAGTCAGTGTTCACCCTGCAGTGGCTAGGCAGTAGTGAGAGTAAAACTGATATTTTCCCCTCTTTACTTCAAGCCAGCTTAACTGGGCTGATTACTAAAACACAATTAAAAAAAATCATTGGCTAGTACTGTGGCTTTATTAACCAATGTAGGCCATGCATTGACTATTACTAGACTTCTGCTACTGCTAAAAATGTGCAAACATTGAGAGGTGGGAAAAATGCATCCTTTTCATAGGCAGTTTTAAACAATTACAACTGCAGAAACATGTCTGATTGGTTCCCTCTTCTGTTATCGGTCCACGTGCAGCTTCCTATCTCCCTCTATTTGCAGCTGAATCTGTACAAGTTAATACTAAACTACTATCTGACTTTAAACAGTTTTATCTAAGTAATACAGCAACTTAGATTATAACAAGTAGCATTATTAAATACAGCAGTAAAAAAACATTTTGATTAATAGTATTTACATGTTGCAAACACTTTTTATCATACTAGAAAAATGCTTTATAAAATATACTGTACTTACAGTTTTGAAAATGCTGTGTCTCAGTATGCACTAAGATGGCTGCTGTTGCCTTCTTCTTCAGTGTTGTCTGTCTCTGATTGGTTGTCTCACATGGCCTGACAAATCTTGCATTACACAGGTAGAACAAGCTGTCAGTCAAATACAATCAGATCTGATTCAATAATGAATGCACTTTCCACTCCAAAGTTAAAAATTTGCGACACTTTTGAATGCACGACAGTAATTTGCAACACTATCACAGGATTTTAAATAATTGATTAGCAGTTTTTTTCTTGGGACTATACTAACTGTACAGAAAGTATTTATACATATTTTCTAGAAGTGCTGTGTTTGTTAAACACAGTGAGGCAAAAGCTATGCCTTTTCACAAAGATTTAGCACTTTTATGAGCAAAACGCTAATCAGTTTTTAGAGTTAAATAAATCCCTGCTATCGAATGCACAAAAGTACTTTTGCAACACTTTTGAACGCACAACATTATTTTTTGCTAAACTTTCGAACTTCGACATTACTTCTTGTCATACTGTCGAACACACGAAAGTACCATTTGCGACACTGTCAAATGCTCGACTCTACTTTTTGCGACACTTTCGTACATTCGACACTATTTTTTCCAAATTGTCTATTTTTACCACAATTTGATGTTTAATGGCAAAAACAACCAAATTTTCAATACCAAACACTGCCACACTGCATTGGCACTGTCACAACTGGAGACGCATAGTATTGTGACTTTGTAAATACAGCCACAAAAAGGTAGTTATCTTCAGTGAGAATGGCACCGTGCAACTGACTTGTAGGAATGCATTGTTTGCCATTTGTTAATCACCCTCACAAAGCAGTCATTTTTATGTAGCATTGCCACCAAATTTCCAACAAAGTCATTTTAGGATGTAAATGCAATGTTCCCAAACTGACATGGAAATAGTGCAAATACAGTAACTTACAAATGTGTGTTGTGAAGTTCATACGCACACTCACATAAACAGTCATATTACAGACTGTCATTACCAAATTTTATACATACTCATTTCCACACCTCTGCTCATGAATAGTGTGACTGTCATTATCACAATGTGCTCTGAACAGTGGTTTCACACAACACCTGCGGCAGTGGTCACTGTAACTACATCTCAGCAAGGATGTGAAAAATTACAGCTGTGTAATTGTAAAACAGTTGTAGTAAAATGCCAATCTTAACAATCTCACATGGAAATATTGATAATGCAGTAACTTAAGCTAAGTGTGCAAAGTTGACTTATTAATGTGTTGCTAATTAACAGAAAGATCATTAATAAAGTTATTGTGTAACCAGCAGTATGACAGCATTAGCTATATAAATGTTTCTTAATAATACTAATTGTTAATAACTGAACATTGAAATCATATGAAACAAAATCTATATGCTATAGTGATAATGATATAAAAGGCAATGTAACAGAAATAAAATACAACTGTTACAATGTCAATAACTAATGTGATTAAAAGATTGAAAATATTTTCTTTTTAAATTGATGTGATACTTAAATCAGATTTCTCAATGCACAATGTTAGAAGGCATGAACAGAGGCATATAGTAATATTATCTTTTTCTCTGTCTTTTATACAGGTGCCTGATACTTCTGTAAGATTGCTGACTGCCACTGTGAACTATCATATAAAAAGATTCAGACTAAGTACAGATGTAGATGTATAGGGAAACGAGACAGGTATGATAGTACTTCACTGTTGCTTAAGGGCGATAAAGAAAACACTAATGTGAGATCAGAATATGAAGAGAAACAGACCTCTGCTGCAACAGTGAGCCCTACAACAACTCACTGCACATCAAAAGCACATACTTCCTCAAGAGCAATTAAAAAATGCTTACCTCTGCAACAGTTGTGTAGATCTGTCAGGCTAAACACAACTATTGTAACTGCAACCATCAACAAACCTCCAAAACAATGCCGCAAACTCACACCTGGTGATTTTCATCTGAGAAAGCGAAAGTATTTTCTATCACTAGCAAGTAAAGTTAAGATCGACAGACTTATTGCTGCTGTGATGAGAAATGAGCACAAAAAAACAGAGTCATCTGTCTTTGATGAAATTGCGTCTCAAAGTACACACTTTTGTTAACAGAGCAGTGTTTGTACTGCAATGGTTGTGGCGTAAGATGTCTCATATGCTTGAACAATTCAGAAAAGTTGTGTATGACATCAAAAAAAGGCTACAACAGTATCCTTCTTTGACTGTCCACAATTTCTGTGATGTTTTCACAGGTCACTGGATGCACAGACAGCACTCAGAGGCATATTTCTGGGAAGAATCTTATTATTCCCAGAAAAAGGAAGTCAAGTTCACCATTGATGAGTCCGATAAACTGGTCCATGTCCTCAGTATCTGTGATGACACTGCAATGGACACAGATGATGACTGTGATGCAACCACTGTGTCCAATAAACGGCACTGTCTGGCATGGGCATGTGATGACATCTGCAACCGTAGGCAATCATCATTTGAAAAAGTTGAACAGTTTGTCAACCTATTTGTGATTACAGATCACAAAGAAAGATATAAACTGTTTAACAAAATTGACCATTGTGAAATTCGTCCACATACTGAACTTATGGGCAGGGCCCAGATTTTTCTGCGGCACATCAGAGCAAAGTTCTGTGGCAGGGTTCTCATTTGCCACAGAACTTCTGCGGCACTCAACACCAATTTCTGTGGAAATTCTGCGGGCACGTTTTTACCCTTAATTTTTTTCCTTATTTTGTTTTTTTTGGCCAAATCTGACACAATGCACGCTCGTAACACAGTCATTTTATGGGCGTTTGTCACCAAATTTTCAACATAGCCAGTTTAAGACCTCTGTTCATGAACAGTATCACTGTGATTTTTATTAATTAGTCTGGAACATTGATTTCGCACACCAACCGCACCATTGTGGGCTACATGTGCGAAAACAATTTCAGGTGAGATGTGAAAAATGACAGTTGTACTGTTCATAAGGAGGTGTGGTAAAATGGCAATACTGAAAATCTGGAGTGAAAATATTAAAAATGTTCGAAGTTAAAGGCGTGCATTTCTGCTTTTCATTAAAACATTCGTTTTGGAGAATATTTTCACCAAATTTTCAACATAGGGTTTTTAGAGCCTACCTCATGAACTGTGACACTGTCATTTTGTTAATCATTCCAGAAAGGTGGTTCCACGCAATGACTGCGAAAACACCTTTCGGAACTGATTAACGAAATAACAGTGTCACAGTTCATGAGGTGGGGTACCAAAAACCCCATGTTGAAAATTTGGTGAAAAAATTCTCAGAAATGGCTGAGATATGCACTAAAGTTGAAAAAAATCCATTTATGCCATTATACAGCTTACCGGCATTTCTTCAGTTCGCGGTTGGCTTTGAAGAGTGCAGACATGTTCCCGGTCCAGAGAAGATCATCGCGCTGGGCTCCAGAGGTAAGTATGGGTTGAGGTGGGGTGAGGTGGGGGTGTGGGGAGGTGGGTATGCAGAGGGTGGGTGCGGGTTGGGAGGGGCAAAAGAATCAATGATGGAAGGTTTTTGTTTCAGATTTTGTTTTTGGATTCCCACACAGGAGGGACTTTGTCATGCTGGGGTGGGCTTCCAGCGTGGCACCAGGCAGCTTGGGGGTCAGTGAAGCCGACAGGGATTGGGCACCCCCGCTTGCAAGGAGTTTTTGCCGCTGGGGTGGCCCCAGCGTGCATAAAGACATTCGGGGGCCAGTGAAACCGATGGGGATTGGGCACCCCATCAGCAAATTAAGCTTTTGCCATGCTGGGGTGGGCTCCCAGCGTGGCACCAGGCAGCTTGGGGGGAAGGGGACAGTGAAGCTGACAGGGGATTGGGCACCCCTGTTGGCAAATGAAGCTTTTGCCATGCTGGGGTGGGCTCCCAGCGTGGCATACCAACATTTGCAAGAGGGCACATTTGTTCCATGGGCAGCCTCGAATTCCACGGGCAACGGCAAATTCCGCGGATATTTCCGCAGTTTGCCGCACCCACGGAATCGCGGAAAACTCGGGGCCCTGCTTATGGGTCACTCACTAGCATGCCTCAATAGTGATGTTTGTGATAGTATCTTTCACAGCATGCGGATGCTTGGAGTGCATCAAGCAGGCATGCGAAACTTTGTATACAAAGTACATGAAGTACGACGAGTTGTAAATCAATACACTTGTTTAAATGACTTATTGCAGTCAGGTGACATGCAGGGTGCCGTCACATTTCTCAAACAACTGCAAAATGTAACTTCTGTACCAGATACAATTTCTCAGTTTAACACTTCTGCTGAAACATCTGTTTCACTCTTAGAAACTGACATACTGAGTCAGTACGGCAAAGAAATAGCAAAATTTGAATTGGCAAAGTCTCAGAAGTTTGCCTCTGTATGTGTGTTATGTGACCGTTTGTGCTTCAGTAAACAAACAGTCACAGTGAACCTGGAAACCTTGTCACCATACAAGGACTTGTGGTTCCGTCTCTCAGCATTTTTGCTGCTGAAATCTGACTTTCAGTTAGAAAACACCATTCTGCTATGCAAGCACTGTTTCTCCAAACTGAAGTCTAACATTTTGCAACCAAGGTCTCTGCTGAATAATATGGAGGCACATGTTACACCAAGGGAAATTTCAACATTGAATATGTTTGAATGCATTCTAATTCGGACAATGAAACCATTCCAAACCATTCTACATCTGAACACAAAGACACGGAACATTCCATAGAAAGAGCTTGTTAGATCTCTAAAGGGTTCCGTGATGTATCTACCACTTCCTCTACAGGAAAATGTGGAAGCAATCTCTATGGAAAATAGTTTGGTGATTCTTGTAAATGGTGTTCCAACAAAGTCCAAAGTCATCTGGCAAGATGTTGTTAATGTACAGAAAGTGAAGCTTGATCTTACTTATTTAAAGAGTAACAATCCCTTTTATAAAGACCTTGACATAGAGCAGATGACTACTCTCTCTATCCAACATGATCTATTGCAAAAAACTAAACCAATCATTGAGAAGGTCAGTGGACAGACAAGTGACAATGTGTATGAACAGTACACAGTTCACCCACTACATGGCAGAGATCCAGTAGGAGACAACATTGATCTCTATCAAATGAAACAGGTGGAAGGTGAGCCTGTCAGCATTTGGGAGGCAGCACTAGAAGCACGCTGTTTCCCAGACCTATTCCCAAAAGGGTCAGGTGGATGCCTAGATGAAAGAGAAGTGCGTGTACAGGGTGCTGAGTACCGCACTAGCCGTGTACTCAGTAAAGATGGCAAATTCAGATGTAACATACAGTACCTGTTTCCTCTCCTCTGGGAGAGTGAACTTGGCATTCTGTCTGCTTCTATTGCACATACTATTCATCTCACAAGTCCACTAGATGGAATGACAGCTACTCAATTTCTAGAGAAATTAAAGCAGAAAGATGAAAATGTGCACGTGAATCTGTCTTCCATTCTTTCAAGTCTTTGAGGTACCAAAGAATATTGGTATCGCAGCCACTCCGAAGTGATGACAAAGCTGCAAGAGTATGGTGCAGCCACATGGTTTGTCACACTTAGTTGTGCCAAATATGCCTGGGATGAGCTCATTGAACTGTTGAAGTGGGCAAATTCTGATGTCAACGGCATCTCATCAAAGACTGTCAGAGAAATGTGTTCACTTGATCCTATGACTGTCACAAGACATTTTTACAAGCAGTTCCATGACATTCTGGCTTTCATATTGTCAAAGGACAATCCATCTCTTGGTATTTTGGAGCATTACTTTTGGAGGACGGAGTATCAAGCACAAGGTGCTCCTCACATCCATATGCTGTTGTGGATCAAGGATGCACCATGCATAGGTGAACATGAAGCAACACAAGTGCTATCATTCATCAAAAAATATATCACTTGTCACATACCAGACAAGTATGACAGTCCTACACTATGGAAGTTGGTTCAAAAGTTCCAGTGACATATTTGTGCAAAATACTGCCAGTGAATAGTAAAGAACAAATCTAATTGGTACACATGATGTTGCTTCAGATTTCCTAGACGAGTTTGTCAGGATGGTACCATGAATGACCTTTTCTCAGCAATGCAACACCACTTGAAGGCAAAATCAACCAAGAGGGTATACGAGTTACCCAGAAATGAGAAAGAGGTCTACATAAATGACTACAACCCAATTCTTCTCCTAATGTGGCAAGCAAACATAGATGTTCAGTTTGTGGCTGATAACTCATTGGCCCTAGTGCGGTATGTCACTTCGTACATAACCAAACATGAACAGACTAGCTTGCAAGATCTTTGGGAAGATATTGCCAGTTCAAGCAGAAGCCTGACATCTCAGCTCTGGTCATTGAGCTTGAAGACTCTTTCACACAGAGAATGTGGAGCTTATGAAGCCAGTGACTGTTTAATGGGTACACATCTGTACAGGAAATCTGACGCTGTCCGGTTTCTCATTGTGAACTACAAAGAGAAATGCAAACATGTACTGATTCCCCATGCCAAAATTGAGGAGCTCACTGCCAATACACCTTCTTCAAAACATATCTTGAAGAATAATCTGATAGACACATATTACCCACGTAGACACAACAACATGGATGACATGTGTCTCTTTCAGGTGGCTAAGTGGTATGACTACAAGGCAGATATATCACCTGACTCAACGCGCCAGATTTACAAGGTGATTGGAGTGGATGGCTGTCTCATAAAGAGACACAAGCCATGGCTCATAGACCACTGCAGATTACATCTAGGCACATTTGAGAGCAGAGAACACTACTACTTTGCTCTCCTATTCCTATTTAGACCCTGGAGGAGTGAGTCTGAATTAAAAGGTGACTGATACATTCGAGGAAGAATTCAATCGCAGTTACGAGACTTTCAAAACTGAATCCTCAGAGACATACATACAGAGACTAGAGGCTGAGAAAGAACAGCTTGAGAAGGCAGAGAAACAGCTTCAGGAAGACACTCCTGTTAGTTCACAAGACAAACTTGATCCAGAAGGACAAGCTGTTCTAGGTGAACCTCTGCCTTAAATGCCCCAGAAGTGTTAATGTCAGAAATCGAGACAGCCATATAACATGGAACACACTCCACTGTCAACCCAGCTGACTTGAGAGAAAGACTAAATCAGCAGCAGCATACAGTTCACTCTCAAGTAGTAGCCGCTGTACAACATGGCCTACAAAATGAAACCAAAAAAATGTGACTGTCGTGACTATAAGCCACTACTGATCTTTGTTAGTGGTTCAGCTGGCACAGGAAAGAGTTTCCTTATTGAAGACATCACAGCTGAAATACGGAGCCTGACAGGTTCATCAATGTCTGTTGCTGTTACTGCTCCCACAGGACTAGCCGCATACAACATTGGTGGAGTTACATTACACCGTCTCTTTATGTTGCCAGTGGAACATGGCAAAACTGGAGAGTATCATAAACTGTCATTTGAGTTTGCTATCAGCTCCGTTCCATGTTCACAAAGATGAAGTTACTCATCATTGATGAAATCAGCATGGTCTCCAATGTCATGCTTGCCTGTATTCATCTATGTCTACAGGAGATCTTAGGTATTAATGATGGAGTACCATTTGGTGGCAAAAGTATTGTTGTCTTGGGAGACCTTTTTACAGCTTGCACCAGTTAAAGCAGAGCATGTATTTACAACTCTAACTGTCAAGTAAGATAAGAATATTCTCAGCTGCGTTACAGGCTATAACATTTGGGAGTTATTTACCTATGTTGAGTTGTATGAGAACATGAGCCAAAGTGGTGATCTGGCTCACAAATCACTTTTAGATGAAGCTCGTACAGGTTCTCTATCACCAGAACATGTTAGTATGTTAAACAATCGGAGAATCACAGTAGATACTGCATCCATAGAAACAGCATGTAATGTTTTCAGCGATGTATGCTCTACAGGAACACACATAGTGTGTCTTATGCCATGACTAAAGAAATGCACTGAGTTCAACAATGTAATGCTGCAGAGAGAAAACCAAGAAATTCTAACTCTGCATGCTGTTGATGCAGTTGATGGTGTCATTCTTGGTCGCAACCTAGTAGCAAAGATGACTGAATGACTCAGTGAACTAAAGTCAGATGTTTCACGCACAGCTGGCCTCGAAGCTGTGCTCACACTTTGTAAGAATGCATGTATCATGCTGTGACGTAATCTAGATGTTGAACGAGGCGTGGTAAATGGTGCCATGGGAAACATCACTGACTTTGTCTACAATGTCCATAAGACATATATTGAGACACTTGTAGTTCAGTTTGACAACATGGAACAGCCTGTACACATAGAACGGACCTGCCTAAAATTCCAGGTATTTAAGGATAGCTATGTAAACAGGAAACAGTTCCCATTATGTGTTGCATATGCTGTATCCATTCATAAATCTCAGGGCTTGAGTTTTGATTCAGCAATGGTGGACACAGGCACAGACATTTTCAAGGATGGCATGAGCTATGTGGCACTTTTACGTATCCTCAGTCTTTCTGGGTTGCACATTATAACCCTAGCACCTCAGAAAATATGAGCTGACAAGCGATGTATTCTTGAGTACAACAGGTTACGTACTCTTCATCAGCCACAAATTCTTTAATACCACTGCCTACATATCTGGCTCTCTCACATCATACAGTCAAATCTACAGGTCTCAACAGACAGCCACAAGCTTCCAGAAGTGATTCAACTCAAAAGAGTTTAACAAAGGTCACAACTTCAAGTAAACATTCACAACCAGCAATTCATCAGAAATCAGTTGGCATACCTGCTGTACCAATCTTTGACAACAGCACTAGAGTAAACTGCTATGCTAACTCAGCTATGCAAGTTTTTCTACACATGCCATACTTTGTGCAGGCAATATCTGCTTCACAAGACAATCCCCTATCAAACACTTTGAAGCAGATTGTCAACATGACTTCTGACCAGTCTAACAATGTACAGTCACTAACACCACTATGACAGGCATTAGGTACATATGATGGATGTAGTACATTTGCTGCTGACATACAGCAAGACACTAGTGAGTTTATGATGGCTATCATAAGCAACTTGGATGAAAATGGCACCCCAATGCGACACTACTTCACAGTGTCATATGTCGCCAAATATGTATGTGTTTCATGAGGGCATTCACAGCATGAAACCACAGAAAACATGCTGTGGATTACTCTTTTTATCCCTCAAGCCAAAAGTGTCAAATTCCGACAGCTATTCACCAATGCTCAATGTGGTCACTCCTGTAAAAGGTGTGGAGGCAGATGCACTCAGTCCATACGTCTCAGGAGTTCATCTCAATATCTGATGCTTATGTTGCACAGATTTGACTTCAGCGGGCTCAGACTTGACACTCCTATCACAGGTTACACAGCTGGTAGAATAGTTTTTAACCAATCAGTGTTTGACACTCACAGTATTATCTATCACCATGGTCAATCCATGCATTCTGGCCATTACACCTGTTTACTAAGGTACAGAAGTGGATGGGTAGAGTGTGATGACTCTACAAGCAGTTTTAAACAGAGACTGCCACGACACTTGAAAGATGCATATCTTCTAATATTGAAGAATTATGATGAACTTCATATTTCAGAAGAATAGGACAGAACATGTTGCATTTTTTAAATGACTAATTAGTGACAGAAACAGCCGTAGGTCAGTACAATTGTTTCCAACCTACGACTCTCAACAAACCATAGCATTTTCAAAAAAATGCTATACTGGCAGACACATTTCATGCACTATGACATCTAAGATCTTGTGTTGATCAGTGACAACATGGAAATTGTTGCAGTGGCTTCAATCGGTCCCAACAGTATTCACAGTCACTAGAGAAACTATGCTTGCATGTCTATCAAAGATTGTAGATTTCAAAACAGAGGGCTTCCTGCCTCTCCTATTATGTACATATATTTTCTTGTTACTGTATCATACCCATTCATAACAAGAAGTTGCTGCCAGTTTCTAACTGTTACTCTCTGCAAAGAAACAAAAGTTCTCAGTTACCATCATAAATAACTGAACAACACATGGTTCACTCACCAAATGGTACAGTCTGTCTCAAGTGGTCTATCACCACTTGTTTTTATCCATTAGCTGTTGACATGTAGACAACAACATTATTCGTTCACCATGCAACAGTGTTGAACTATGCCTGCTTTATTTGTTATATTGATACTGCACATATGTTAAAATAACAATCTTTATTCATGATGCAACAAGTTGAATGAAGCAAGTGTAAATACTGAACAATTGCATCTTATTAGTAACTGACTTTGCCATAACTTTGTAATTACTTGTAAATAATACTGACATTCTTATTCCACCTTGCTATTGCTGCTAACTACTTTTGTTGTTCTAGTAAAAGTATTATTGTAAGAGTAAAGTACTAATGAATGTTTAACATATAATACAACACTATACTGATTAAGTTCAATGAACCATATCTTTGATAAAAACAGCATACCATGCACATTTTTGTACTTACTAGTTAAGAGGTAACATAGAAACCAATGTAACAATTGAAAACAATGCTTTTGTACCTGTAATAATATGATATTTTTTTGTACTTACCATACAAGTAATTCTAACCTATGTTAACAATACTGACAATTGTAAATCAGACACTGTTACTGATCACAACGCACTTCATTCCTGTTCCTGACAATATTTATGATCGCCTCTATTGAGGAGTCGGGTGGGAATTTTCCATATGCGCCTAGTCAGTGACATATCATTAGATATTTAACTGAACATACCAGTAATCTAATGTCACTAAAATAAGATTGTTGTAATATTCTATTACTTGAACAATTAGCATATGTTTTTTTGCCCACCCCAGGAACACCCACATTATCAGTCACACAATAACAATTTACAATTTCTGTTTCATGTGTGTAATCACTGTTTAGAAGCTTCAGACATACCTTAATTCATGTAGGACACAACTAATGGATGACACATAATTATAGCGTTCAACTACTTAAAAATATTAAAAATATTGTTAACCAAAGTATCTTCAAGTTCAGTAGCAAATATATGATGAAGATCCACAGGTTCACCTTGAGTGTAACAAGTTCAGAAGGAATGTCAGAAAGCACTTCTTCCCACAAAGAGTAGTAAACACTTTAACTTCACTGTCAACACAGAACACCTAATTAAAAACAGTGACCAGCTATTAAACAGCCAGGTATATGCATAGAAGGAAGATAACAACCCCACCAACAAAAAGATGGTAGAACACTGCAGTGATAGCAAACATTTCCCCTCAAGATGTGAACCCTGTAACACAATCACAATTAATAGAACAAATTACCTTCTTAGGCTAACTTCTTTCTATGCTGTATTACAATATTACATACTTGCTCCAATTCATATTATCTAGTTGCTATTAATGTGACACATTTACATATATTGCAAGCAATGATTACACACATACAAAGATTGTATTGTGAGACTGATTTTGTTAAAAAAATACAGTCTTAATTGGGCCTTTTTCAGTTTCACCAATTGGCAATAAATCTTTTTAAAACATAACCACCTGTGTTGAGCCTTTACTGAAAATAGCATAATGATATTAGAACATAACTGTTGTTTGTATTAAGCATGCACATCATCTGCAACTAATAGTGCCACAACTATGTGTCCATGAATTTTTTTGGTTGTTATGCTGTCCACTCAGTATCCACAATGTAGACTACAATGTAGCACATTGCATGTCACACTTCACATAATTCCTAAGCGTGTACAAATGTCACCAATGTACTTACTTTTCCTGTGCCTCAACACTCAGCATGCAGTAATTACTGTAGCAAGGTGCCGCACAGCACTACCTAACACTATGCAGTTATGACAATGCACTTAGCATGCAGTGACTGCTATATCTACTGCAATTCCCTGTCTAAGCTTCTGCAACTCCTAACTGTGGTAACTTCACTTTACCTACAATTACAGAGGTGTGTCATAGATCTCCAGTCCCCTATGGTTCCTATAGATAACCAGTCATAATGCACTATTAATCCTGGGAGGTACAGCAGCTCTAGCTGCCTAAATACATGCAAATCCTAACTGAGGTAACTTCACTTTACCTGCAATTAGTGATGTGTACCATTGACGTACAAACCCTCACCTGTGTTGTATATGTGCATTAACATGTGCATTCCCTGACTTGTGTTCTGTATCTCCACTCACAATGTAGTACCTACTGTCACATTTGTAGACACATTGCCTGTCTGAAACCATCCAAGTGGCAACTGTGCTAACTGGACTATTCCTGTATTCAGAGAGCTGTACAGCTGATGTACATTGCCTATCTTTTCCTGTGGCTATTTACTTAGGATTCAGCAAGTGTTGTGGAAGTGCAGCCCCCCCATCAAACTGTTCACTTCCATATTTTTTCTGTTCTGTGCTGTCAACTCAGTGTGCAATATGTGGTCTAGGTGTTTAGACACTGAGTTACAGATCTCCTGTAATTCATAACAACATTAACTACCATGTACTGCACTCACATCTACTGTCAGTCAACAGTCAGAGTGCAGTACCTGGTCTACAGAGCTGTGTGACATTCTACCCAAGGACATGCAGTTGCAATTGTACAGTCAGAATCATTAACTGGTCTGTGTGTGAAAATTGCCTGTGTGAAGCCATAGAAATCCTAACTGTGCTAAGTTGTGTGTATCAACAATTACCGAGCTGTAACATTGATGTTGCTTGCCTCGTTCTTGCTGCGCATCAGTATTCATGATGCAGTACAAACTTTGGGGGAAGGGGTATTACCTGTCTCAGCCAACACAAACACTAACTGTGCCAACTTGAGTGTCCCTGAAATCACTGATGTCTACCATTGCTGTCTATACCCTCAGCTCTGCTGTTGGTCTCCACTAAGTATCCAGTACCTGGTGTTGCAGTTTGAAGAGACATTACCTGGCTGCCACCATTCAAGTGACAACAATGCTAACTACACTTTACCTTTAATCACAAAGTTGTACAACTGATCTGCATCACCTTTCTTTGCCTGTGGCTCTTCACTTAACATGAAGCAACTCTGTGTTTATTCCTGTTACCATGTCTCTCCCCTCCTACTTCCATATGTGTCTGTCTCTCTGTGTACCAGTCTTGTTCAGGGGGGTAGGGGCCACGTAATGTCTTCACACATGCTAACACAGTGGCACCAAACAGAAATGTTAATGCACATGGTAGCACAAATCAAAACACAAAGACAAACAGTTCTGAAAAATACTAAATGTAATACACTGACGGTAGTGCGGGGCCCTTCCAACACCACACTCCCACCACACAAAACACAAACATATACAGTACTGTGAAATACAAAAATGTACTAGTGATAGGAGGGCCCCATGCTCCCGCCACACAAAACACAAACATAAACAACACTAAAATACACTGAATGTCACACAAGATGGGAGTGCGAGGCCCTTCGGACCCCACAGTCCCACCACTCAAAACACAAACATAAACAGTACTGAAATATACTAAATGTGATACAGCAGCGTTAGCGCGGGGCCCATCTGACCCTGCGCTCCCACCACACAAAACACAAAACATATACAGTACCGTAAAAAACAAAATGTACTAGTGACAAGAGCACAGGGCCCTTTGGGCCCCGCGCTCCTGCCATACAAAACACTAACATAAACAGTACTGAAATATCCTAACTTTGATACAGCAGCGGTAGCATGGGGCCTGTGGAAGGCTTAAGAGTTAACAAAGGATGCTCCAGAGACGAAATATAATCTTTACTTTTTATTTGCAGGAATCAGACAAACACTTCTTCGTAGAATAAAAAAAAAAATTGGACTGCACGTTTAAACAAAATAAATTGCCAGAAAATTCAAGCAGGAATATATATTAAGGCAGTAGAAAATCCTACTATTACCTCCAAGGTGCTCACACTTCAGCCCCCAACTCCCATCTGACCTCATATTCAGAATCTCTGGCATATAAAGGGTGTAAAAGGCCAGGATTGGTCCTGGCAACACTCAATCAACAGAAGATTCTATATTTTCACAAAGTATTTCTTTATATACCTTGATTTCATCTCACATTATCCCCAAATTAATATAATAAGACAGTCTTCTACATATTTCAACAGAAGGATACATTTTAATAAGATTTGGACCCTGATTTTGAATGCCGACAGGGACCGCTCCATCTCTCCTGTATAATAGAATGATGAAAGAGGCCGGGCCGGCTCTTAGAAAACAGAAGAGATACAGGTAGCATTTCAAAGCGCAAAAGCACACCATATTATGACTCGAAAATAACATTTCCTAAAGACAGGCATGCTGCAAGTTCCCGAATTGAGGTATGCAAGTGTCCTACATTCAACTGATAGTATATGAAAGTGGCTGCCCAGTTCGAGTTTGTTTAATTATTTGAATCGGGAGAAACAGCGGCACGAATGTAGCACATTCGTGAAGGAACAGTGGTCGGGAAAATGTAAATGGCTAGTGAGTTAAAATACATTATTCCCTTCCTACGTATGTGCCTTTCACTCTCCAGAAATCTTCTAGCAAACTTCAGGAAAGGGGGACTCTAGCACTTTGAGAGCCTACATGCCATTCTTTTACTGTACGGTGAGTACCGCGAATTGCTCAATCGTGCTTCCAGTAACATGCTTATTCAATAGCCGTTAAACTGATACACTCAATGCTTCTGTCTTCAATAAGAATACTTATTTTTAACCTAGTACGGATACTCTATTCTCTGTACATCGTTTTCTAAATGCATTACTAATACGGGGGGGGTGATTGTCTATTAAAACATGAACTTTGAACATGAACTAACCTTCATAAGTATCTTGGAATGGTTTAAAATGTATACAGGTTCTCTTTTCACCCCTCTTAACATAAACATATGGTCTAATTTAAGATAGTGGGAAATAGATGGCCAGCCTATTCACCACTATACATTCAGACACACAAGGCAAAACAGAAGGACATCATTCACTCCACAGGACAACATAAAATTTAACAACAAAATATATCTGAAGGAGGGGGGGTTTAATGCCCCTTCCACATCCTCCTCCCCCCTTTTGATCCAAACCCTACTGCTTGCCATAGGGGTTCTTTAAACATCGCAAGAAGGGAGTGGAACCACAGCCCACCCTCTCCATGGTTCCACCCCGGGGTCCCTCATATATCTGTTCTCTCTAACAAGTAACTGGAAGATTAGTATCCTCCATATCTTTTGTCTTCATTACCCCGGGGTTTGTGTCAATGAGATCATCCATCCCATATCTGGATAGGAAATCTGCATTTCCATTTAATACCCCCTTTTGATGTTTTATTGAAAATCGATATGGCTGTAGTGAAAGGTACCGCCTCATAATTCATGGATTTTTATCTTTCATATGTTGTAGCCAGCAAAATGGATTATGGTCTGTCCAAATTTCAAATTCAACACCCCATAAATAAAAACATAAAGCTTCAATAGCCCACTTAATAGCTAAACACTCTTTCTCAATAGTGGCATATTTAATCTCTCATTCATATAACTTACAACTAATATACATAACCGGGTGTTCTTCACCATCAATGTTTTGTGTCAATACTGCACCAATACCTCGATTAGAAGCATCAGTCTGTAGTACGAAAGGATAAGAAAAGTTGGTGATATGGAGTACTGGTGAAGAGCACAGTTGAGCCTGTATGGAACAAAAAGCTTCTTCACATTTAGGATTCCATATTACTTTAACTGGCTGTAGTTTTTTTGTTAAGTCGGTTAGCGGTCTGGTTATAGTTGAAAAAGCTGGGATAAAGCGTCTATAATATCCAGCCAGGCCCCAAAAAAACTAGAACATCTTTCTTAGTTCTTGGTCTTGGGCATGAGGCTATAACATCAATTTTAGTTATTTCTAGCTTTATACACCCTTGCCCAATCAGGAAACCTAAATATTTAGTTTCTTGCATTCCCATGGTGCATTTTCCAGGATTTATGGTAAGGCCTGAGTTGGAAATAGCCGCAAGAACTTTTGATAAATGTTGTAGGTGATCTTCCCAAGTAGGACTAAATATCACCACATCATCAAGGTAAGCTGCACTATATGCAGCGTGAGGGGCTAGAATCTTATCCATAACTCTTTGGAAGGTGGCAGGGGCACCTTGTAGTCCAAAGGGCATCATATTAAATTGAAAAAGTCCAATGGGTGTGCTAAAGGCTGTTTTGTCTTTGGCTTCATTATCTAAAGGTATTTGCCAATATCCCTTGGTAAGGTCAATGGTTGAGAAATACTGTGAATTACCAAGATGATCTAGTATATCATCTATATGGGGCATGGGATAACTATCAAATTTAGAAATGGCATTTAGGCGTCTGAAATCTAGACATAGTCGTACTCCCCCTTCTTTCTTCTGTACAATCACTAAAGGAAAGCTCCACTCACTGTAAGAGGGTTCTATAATTCCCATTTCCTGTATTTTCCTTAGTTCATTAAATCACAGCCTCCCTAACCTTTTCGGGGAGATGATAAGGTTTTTGATGAATCGGACTATTATGGGATAGTATAATGTTATGTTTTTCCCCCTCAATTCTTCCTGGTGTTCCTCTAAAAGTTTTTTCATGTAATTGTAGTATAGCTAATAGTTCAGCAGTCTGCTGAGGTATTAAATCGGGGTTTATATTAATTTCTTTGATGTCCCCTTCCATTTCTAGTGTTTGATATGCAATGTCTAGCTCACTACTTCTGGTTTCAGGGTGAACATAACTATGTAGGTTGGGTACCCTCTCTACCCAAGATTTTAAAAGATTAACATGTAAATATGTTTTTTATTGGTTTTATCATGCATGTATATTTCATACATGACAGGCCTCATTCTCTGAATAACTTTATAGGGGTCCTGCCATTTCATTAATAATTTATTTTCAGATGATGGTAGTAGTAATAGTACTAGGTCTCCCTCGGAGAATTCCTTAACCCTTGTGCCTTGATCATGCAATTTCTTCTGTATGGCTTGTTGTTTTTGATTATTTGCATGGGCTTGCTGAGTATACTTCTTTATCCGATCTCTTAAATGCTGTAAATATTCAAGGGGGCATTTCTTCTGTGTACCCTTACTATCCTCCCACCATTCTTTTATAATATCTAAAGGTCCTCTCGGATTTGTACCATACAATAGTTCAAATGGGAAGAAACCAGTAGAGGCTTGTGGCACCTCTTGGTAAGCGAACATTAAATAAGGCAGGTATAGGTCCCATTGTCTACCTTCATCTTGTACGAATTTCTGAATCATTTTTTTCATGGTTTGATTGAAGCACTCCACCAGTCCATCAGTTTGTGGATGGTACAGAGTAGTTCGGATCACTGCAATACCTAAAGTCTGGTAGAGATGCTTCAACCTGGGAGCAGAAATTCGTACCCCTGTCGGTTAGTATTTCTTGAGGAATGCCTACTCTACTGAAGATTTTCCCTAATTCTTCAGTAATTCTAGAGGCGGTGATAGTTCGGAGAGGTACTGCCTCCGGATATTTGGTGGCATAATCACACACCACCAGAATATACAGGTTACCTTTTGTACTTTTTTGGACTGGACCCACTATATCCATTGCAATTCTTTGGAATGGGGTACAAAATAAAGGCATAGGTTGCATTGGAACTTTATCTTTCTTTACCATGTTTGCCACTTGTTGACATTCTGGACAGCTCCTACAATAATCTGCAACTTGCTCATGTATTCCATTCCAGAAATATCTAGTAAATAGTCTACTCAGAGTACGATCCCTCCCTAGATGTCCGGCCATCGGAATATCTTGAGCAAGTTTCAGCAGCAATGTACGATATTTCTCAGGAACCAGTAATTGTTCAACCCTTTCTTGTGTTCTAGGATTATCACACAGTCTATACATCAACCCATTTCTCCAGTTATATTTCTTTTCAACTGCCGGAGTTTTCTCCTGGGAGGTGAAAAGTAAGCTGACTCATCATCCTTTGTAATTCTGCAAAACTATCCTTTTCCCTTTTGTTATATTCCACTGTTTTATTTTCAAAATCAGTCTGATGTTTGATAGTCCACTCTTTCTTATCTTTTTGCCTTTGTCTTCTGTTTTTTCTGTCTTTCCCATGTTCATCAAAGATGTCCTTATCAAAAGGAAAATACTGTTCTAAAGTATACTGTGTCGGAGTTTTCTGTGATCTAGTTACCATGGCACTTAAATTATTAGACATCAGGGTCTGGAAGGAAGGGCAGTCATGTCCGATAACCACTGGAATGGGGAGGTTAGGTACCACACCTACTTGCATGGTCTGTGTCTGACCCTGTATTCTTAATTCTATGTTCATTAGAGGATAACAATGGGTGTCCCCATGAATACATGTCACTTTAGTAGTTGGACAATTCAAAGCAGAGGGTATACTTAATAATTGGGGATGTATCAGGGTTTGCTTACTCCCTGAGTCTAGCAGTCTGGTAACCGTATGCTGCCCTATTTATACTGGTATCATAAATTGTCCCCAATTAGCCAAGGCAAGGTGTATTTGTTCAGTTTTTCATTTAGGACAAAATCTTGCTATGTGTCCTTTAGTTTTACACTCATGACACACAATGTCCAGGTTATTCCCCTTTCCTGTTCTACTGGTGCTATGTGCAGTGTCACTAGTAGTATTTCCCCCAGTGGTACTAGGAGGTTTTATTGAATGTCCCGGTGGCTGCGATAGCAAGTGGTAGCCTCTCTGTCTATGAGGTCGGGCAGCAATATAGTCTTCAGCCAACCATAAAGCAGTATCTGAGACATCTGGCCGGTGCTCCTTTACCCATAGTTGAACATCGGGGGGAAGGATCCGCACAAATTGTTCCAGAACTATTGTTTCAATAATTTGGTCTACAGTCCGGGTAGTAGGTTGCAACCATTTGACACATAGATCTTTAAGTTGAGTAAAAGTGTCCTGTGGATTATCAGCAATAGTGTATCGAAATGATCTAAATCTCTGTCTGTAAGTCTCGGTATTAATATCATACCTTTTTAATATGGCTTGTTTGACTCATTCATAGTTATTGATGTCCACCATCTCCACTCGACTATAGGCAATCTGTGCCTTCCCTGTTAAATAGGGCACTAGGCGAATTACCCACTGGTCTCTGGGCCAATTACAGGCCGTTGCTACCCTTTCAAAAGTTAACAGATATGCAGCAATATCATCACTGTCAGACAACTTAGCCAGTTTGATGTCTTTCTGTCCACCTCCAGAGATGGCTGGAGGCCCTCCAGTCCCCATTGATTGGAAGGCTCGTAGTGTCT
Source organism: Neoceratodus forsteri (assembly GCA_016271365.2). Taxonomy (NCBI): domain Eukaryota; kingdom Metazoa; phylum Chordata; order Ceratodontiformes; family Ceratodontidae; genus Neoceratodus; species Neoceratodus forsteri. The sequence continues at coordinate 125,042,156 of CM028136.1, read as the reverse complement.
CATTCCATCTAGCCTTGTACTCCCTTCAATCCCGGTCCCTCTGTCTCTCCATTTCTAATTGTCAGGAACAGAGCCATCTCAACAAATATTGTGGTTCTTCAGGAAGGCGTTCTTCTTCTCCACCTCCACTCGCTTGGGCCAACCCTTCCTCCTTTAGTTCCGCCATCTGGTGTATGAGTGGAACCTTTCTTCTGGTCACAGACTCTGTACCGGGGAGTAAAGGTGCCTGATATTTGGCTGTCACTGCTCTGGTCTGTATTCTCCACTCAGGCTGTTGTTCTGTCTGCTCAACGTCCTCTGGATCCTGGAACATCACAAATCCAATGGCCTTGGTTCAGGCCCTCCAGTCTCTGGGGAGGTGTGGGTTCGAATCCCACTTCTGACACCAAATGTGGAAGGCTTAAGGGTTAACAAAGGACGCCCCAGAGACTAAATATAATCTTTACTTTTTATTTGCAGGAATCAGATGGACACTTCTTCGTAGAATAAAAAAAAATAATTCGGACTGCACGTTTAAACAAAATAAATTGCCAGAAAATTCAAGCAGGAATATATATTAAGGCAGTAGAAATCCTACTATTACCTCCGAGGTGCTCACACTTCAGCACCCAACTCCCATCTGACCTCATATTCAGAATCTCTGGCATATAAAGGGTGTAAAAGGCCACGATTGGTCCTGGCAACACTCAATCAACAGAAGATTCTATATTTTCGCAAAGTATTTCTTTATATACCTTGATTTCATCTCAAATTATCCCCAAATTACTATAAGACAGTCTTCTACATATTTCAACAGAAGGATACATTTTAATAAGATTTGGACCCTGCTTTGGAACGCCAACAGGAACCGCCCCATCTCTCCTGTATAATAGAATGACGAAAGAGACCGGCCGGCTCTTAGAAAACAGAAGAGATGTAGGTAGCTGTGGCATTTCAAAGTGCAAAAGCACACCATATTATGACTCGAAAATAACATTTCCTAAAGACAGGCACCCTGCAAGTTCCCGAATTGAAGTATGCACATGTCCTACATTCAACTGATAGTATATGAAAGTGGCTGCCCAGTTCGAGTTTGTTTAATTATTTGAATCGGGAGAAACAGCGCAGCGAATGTCGACATTAACTAGAAGGAACAGCGTGGCGAAAATGTAAATGGCTAGTGAGTTAAAGACATTATTCCCTTCTTACGTATGCGCCTTTCACTCTCCAGAGATCTTCTAGCAAACTTCAGGAAAGGGGGACTCTAGTGCTTTGAGAGCCTACATGCCATTCTTTTACTGTACTGTGAGTACCGTGAATTGCTCAATCGTGCTTCCAGTAACACGTTTATTCAATAGCCGATAAACTGATACACTCAATGCTTCTGTCTTCAATAAGAATACTTATTTTTAACTTAGTACGGATACTCTATTTTCTGTACATCGTTTTCTAAATGCATTACTAATACGCGGTGGGGCGATTGTCTATTAAAACATGAACTTTGAACATGAACTAACCTTCATAAGTATCTTGGAATGGTTTAAATGTATACAGGTTCTCTTTTCACCCCTCTTAACATAAACATATGGTCTAATTTAAGATAGTGGGTAATAGATGGCCAGTCTATTTACCACTATACATTCAGACACACAAGACAAAACAGAAGGACAGCATTCACTCCACAGGACAACATAAAATTTAACAACAAAATATATCTGAAGGAGTGGGGTTTAATGCCCCTTCCACAGGGCTCTTACAACCCCACACTACCACCACACAAACCACAAACATATACAGTACTGTGAAATACAAAATGTACTAGTGATAGGAGCGTGGGGCCCTTTGGGCCCCATTCTCCTGCCACACAAAACACTTACATAAACAGTACTGAAATATACTAAATGTGATACAGCAGCGGTAGCACATACCCTTCTGAGCCCACACTCCCGCCACACAAAACACAAACATTAACAGTTCTGAAATATACTAGATGTGATACAGCAGCGGGAGCTCAGGGCCCTTCTGACCCCACACTCCCACCGCACAAAACACAAACATAAACAGTACTGAAATGTACTAAATGTGAAACAACAGCAGAAGTGTGGGGCCAAACATATACAGTACTGTAAAATAAAAAATTCTACTGATGGGAGCTCAGGGCCCAAAGGGCCCCGAGCTCCCACCACACAAAATAGAAACATTAACAGCAGTAATAACACTGAATATCATACAACAGCAGGACTGCAGGGCCCTTCAGCCCCCACGGTCTCATGACACAAAAGCAAAACAGAAACAGTACTGAAATACACTAAATGTGATATAGTAGTGGGAGCGTGGGCCTGCAACATGATGCCTTCACACATTCAACACATAACCAAGAAACACTAATGTTAATGCACATGGTACCACAAATCAAAACACAAAGAAGTCCTGTAGAGACAAATAGTGAAGTTACATAAACACAAGCCAAAATGAAAACGCAAACGGCAGAAGAGTTGGAATACTAAATTGCTTATATCTCAGGAACCATATGACATAGAAAAAAAAAATAAAAGGCATATGATTTATAACTTTCCTGGCTAGTTTTGTACTTAGCCCGCTTTAGGGGGCTAGGAATTTTTCTGTTGAAAAGTCCGTGTCTCGCACCGTTTCCGAGATACGGTCCCTGAAGGGCGCAGTAAATGCCGTAATGTTATCCTATGGGGAAAAACGGAGAAGTTCGTAGTGCCATAACTTTGGCTCCCTGTAATACTATTTCACCAAACCACTAAAAGGCACATCTCTGGCATGTCGACTTTACTCCCACTAAATTTCATCCCAAAAGACCAAACCGTTATTTTGCAGCAGAGCGCAAAAGGATTCCTGTAATGCAACAGACACCATAATGTTATCCTATGGGAAAAACCATCAACTTTGTAGTTCCATCACTTGGCCGTCAAATAATATTTTTTTATTGAACTAGTGGAAGCCACATCTGTGACATCTTGGCTGCATTTCCTCAAAATTACAGCCCAAAACACCAAACCGTTCTTTTGCAGCACAGTGCCAAAGAATTTCTGTTATTTTCACACACCCTGGAAAAGTACTGTCGAACTTTGTGAAAGTTTTTGCAAATTCATTTGATAGTGTCGTACATTCGACAGTACTTTGTGAAAGTACTTTTTCCAGAAACTTGAAAAACATATTTCTAGGGTGTTTTACCCCAAAATAAAGACATGCCTAGCATCCTCAGGGTCCGACTAGACGAATACTCACAAAAGAATTAGGCTGCTAGAAATTCACATTTAAATGCTAAACATTGTTATGGTCACTAACTGAAAAAAAATGGTGGATTTGTGACAGTAAAAGAGCCATTTGTGAAAGTAACAACTGCATTTGCGACACTGTCGAATTTTTTGTTAACTTTTCCCTTTGACTTATAATGTGAACATGTTTTTTGAATAACTTTTGAACCGTTTAATATTTTTTTACAAAATCTTCAAAAGGCACATCGGGGACCCTGGCCGCACATGACCTGAAGATTTCTGACCGGTCGCGCAAACCAAATGACCTGTAGGCGCCACCACAGAATTCCAAAAAAAGTATAAATGCACACACAGATCATGCTTAATAACTCTGCAACCATATATCCAACTGGTACAAATCTTGGCAGATCCCAAGGCGTATGGGTCTTGATCATGTATTCCAAATTTCAGGCAAATCCATCTAATGGTTGCAAAGTTATTAAGGTGAAAAATTTTGGGTTTAACATGTAAATGGCTCCTCAGCCCTAACTATGGTAGTACTACTGTGCTACCAATATATATATATATATATATATATTAGAGGTAAAAAGATCTGTTTAATGCATCAGTTAGGGTTGTTCCACAGCAAAAAAAAAGCTAGGAAATTCAGGGCTAGGGTTGAAAGCCCCCCCTTGGACCCTCTAGCCCACCCCCCAACCAGCATCAGGGTGTGCATTGGGGTCATCAGCCCTAAATCTCACCCCATCACATGTGTAAAGAAGCTGAGGTATAGGAGAATGGGGTGAGAGTTAGGACCGACGACCCCAATGCACACCCTGATGCCGGTTGGGGGGTAGGCTGGGGGGGTCCAAGGGGGGGGTTCCACCCTAACCCCGAATTTCCTAGCTTTTTTTTTTGCTGTCTGTCATTTGTGATTCAAATGGTAACAGAAGCACAACTGGAAAGGCTAGCTGTCACAGTAACAAAAGGGCACACCCTTCTTTTCTCCAAAAACTGCATTGGAAAAACTAATTGAAAACAAAGAATGTATGCATTATAATAGACTTAGGAGCAGAAAAGTATGACTTGGAATACTAAATTGCTTATATCTCAGGAACCGTATGACGTAGGAAAAACAATTAAATTTTGTATGAATTATTACTTTCCTGGCTAGTTTTTTGCTTAGCTCCCTAATTGGGGGGGGGCTAAGCAATTTTTGACAAAAAGTCCGTATCTCGCACCGTTTCTGAGATACGGGCCCTGAAAGATGGGACAGACGCCATAATGTTATCCTATGGAACAAATGGTCAACTTCAGAGTGCTGTCACTTTGCCACCCTGTAATATTTTTTCTCCAAACCACCAAAAGGCACATTTGTAGGATGTTGGCTTTCGTCCCTCTAAATTTCAGCCCAAAAGACAAAACCGTTATTTTCCAGCAGAGCGGCAAAGAATTCCTGTAATATGGCGGACGCCGTAATGTTATCCTGTGGGAAAAAGTGCCAACTTTGTAGTGCTGTAACTTTGCCACCCTCTAATATTTTTTGACCAATCCACTAAACAGCACATTTGTGGGATGTTGCCTTTCTTTCCTCAAAATTTCAAGTAAAAAGACCAAACCATTTCTGAGATATTCAATGTCAAAGATTGGCAAAATTTCCCTATCTATTGCATTATAAGAAATCCGGCCATCTTGTCCCTATTTTGCTATCAAAGGTCATGATCAAAGAATCTCACGATCAAAGAATTTGCAGCCTCATGATCAAAGAATTTGCAGGCTCATGAACAAAGAATAAAAAATTTAATAAATCAAAAAATAGAAGCAATTGCAGTAAACCACCGCCATGGTTCAACAGAATGAAGCCCCCTGAGTAAAACCCATCCTCATTTGACTTCCTCGGACACCCCTGGGCTAAGAAAATTGAATTTTAAATTTTTAAATTGGGCCATCTTGTCCCTCACTCGAGATGCAAGATCGCAGTCAAAGAATCTCACGATCAAAGAATTTGCAGCCTCACAATCAAAGAATTTGCAAGCTCATGAACAAAGAATGAAAAATGTAATAAATCAAATGAATTGGAGAAATTGCAGTAAACCACCACCATAATTTGACAGAAAGAAGCCCCCTGAGTAGAACCCATCCTCGTTTGACTTCCTGGGGCACCCATGGGCTCAGAAAAATGATTTTTAAATTCGGCCATCTCGTCCCTCTCTCACGATGCAAGATCGCGATCAAAGAATCTCACGATCAAAGAATTTGCAAGCTCATGATCAAAGAATAAAAAAAGGGTGAAACATGATTTTTTCACGGATTTAAACCAAACCAATGGCATGGTTCAACACAACGGACCCTCCAGAGCAAAACAAGCCTTCATTTGTGTCCCTAGCCCACTCCTGAGCCGAGATATTAGTGTTTTAGGTCACGATGCAAGATCACGATCAAAGAATCTCACTATCAAAGAATTTGCAGGCTCGCGATCAAAGATCGTTAGCGAGCTATGAATTAAGATTTTAAAAGCTTATAACTCTATTTTTTGACCAATTTGGATGAAACCAAAGCCATGGATTGATATATCAGGGTCCTCTGAGTAAAACCCATTGAAGTTTTACTTCAGAAGTGACCACTGAGCTGAGATATTTGTGTTTGTGTGATTGGAAAACTAAAAACAAGATGGAGGACCGATACCTCTCAACCTTTTGTCCCCCAAATATGGAACATTGCCTCTCAAAATGTGGGACAAATGAGCAAAATGTGGAACACTTAATCAAATCTTACCTAAGAAGCTCAGAACACTGTTAAAATGTTTGCATTTATGTTCAGAAAGTCTGTTATTAATTGAATAATATATTTTTTTGCATCATCTACTACAGATTTTTGCTTTAAAATGTTAACACTGAATGTGGAACAAGTCCTCACAATGTGGGACAGGGAGCTTTTGTGAAGTAAAATGAGGAACGTTCCTCGTAATGTGGTACAGTTGAGAGGTATGGTCGGACCTCGAGGTCAAAGAGTTTTGAAAATTCCTCGGGAACAAAGATTCTTGAACTGTGAAGCTGCAAATTCTTTGATCGCCAGGAGAGACCAGATGACCAGAACCCCCCATTCTTTGATCGCAAGATATACAGTACGGCACAGATATTCAAAAGGGTTGTGCCTTGCTCAATAGGGTTGCTCCAGTGCAAGTTCGAAAATGTGCCATTCTGCGATATTCAGCAGGAGGCAGATGCACCCCCCAATCACAAATAGCGCAATGATAATGAATATATGAACAACTGAAGGGGGAGGAACCATGCATAAATGGTGCAGTGCGATATTCAACAACATGCGCCATGCACAATAGGGGAGCAAGTGGAAGCTGCGCGATAGCGGAAATGAGCCAAAATAAAACGGAACAAGGGAGAAGTGCAAGAATGCTACAGGGAAGGCACATGAGGCTGAACCATAGCTGCACAAAGAGGGCAGGATGATCACACAGGGCAGGCCAGGGAAAGGGCACCCTGAACACAGAGGCACAAGGAAGGTGTGGGGAGACACAGCCAGTGCAGAAGGGGGAAGTGCCACACAGCACAGAGGCCACCACATTTAGGTGTTCCCGGTGCAGGGGAAGTAGCAGCCAGGACAGCGGGGGGCACGCAGAAACAGCTGCCGGGGGGGTGAACACAAGCCAGGGACATGGCCAGTGCCACCATCCAGATGGTGGCAGTAATGAGGGGGTGAGAAGGCGGCAGCAGGGGGCGAGGCCGTGGAAGGGTCTGATGGCGGTAAGCCCCCAACAGGCAATACCGAGCCCACACCAGCTTCGAACTGTACAGTGATACTGTGATCATGGGCCGGTACCGCGCCTGAATCGAGCAATTCTGAGGTGGCTCTGTGAGCTGTGCAGTAATGTGATGCAGGCACCCACACGACGGAGCCATGCTCTGTCAGTGGAGACTAAAGTGACAGCTTGCATGTGCTTGCTCGCCACGGGTACCTTCCAGAGACCAACAGGGGACACCACAGGCATAACCTAGTCGGCCGCGTCATGCCACCTCACCCAATTCCTCAGCACACTGCTGCCACATGCTGTGGAGTACATCCATTTCTCCAGCACACCGGCAGAGCGCACAGCAAACATACAGGAGTTCCACAGGTAGCACGTATGCCTGGCGTGCTAGGGGCAATAGAGTGCACCTATGTGGCCATCCGCACACCACCTGGCCCCGAGGGGGTCGCATATATTAATCGGAAGGGCTATGCTAGCATCAACTGCCAGGCGGTGTGTGATACCAGGGGATGCATAATCAGTGTCTGTGCCATGCACCCTTGGGGAGCACATGATGCCTTCATCTGGCACTAGTCAGCACTGTGCCACAGATTCAAGAGTGCGGACATCCCCACTGGCTACTTAGTGGGTGAGTATGCAAACCACATGGATAAACTTAGGGCTTGTCTGTGCCCATCTTCTTCTTGCACTCCTGCATGGAGCGCTGGTGGCTGCCATGCAGGTTTACAGCACGCACCACCTCCTCCCATGCAGCAGCATGGGCCTGTGGTGTTCCCTGGCATCCACTGAGAAGCGGCTCCTGGTCTAGGTAGGCTTCGAACAGAGCATCTGTCTCTGCCTTAGTGAAATTCAGCCTCCTCTTCCTCCCACGATTCTGTTCCTCTTCCTCCACAACACGCTTGGTCATGATTCAGCCTGTGAAAATGACAGGTGTTACCTGTGACTGTGCAGTCCCATGCATGTCCCAAAATCCACAGTTCACACTCCCAAACAGCATGCAACTCACCACAATAGACTGCAGTAACTGACTATGGCCAGTGCAGCCCAATGTCTCACTTTTATAGCGCAACCCATGCAAATGAGGTGAGGTGCATCTTTAAGTAGATGCAAATGCAGTGACTGCACTATTGAATGGCTGATTAGCTGATTTGCATATGCTGGCTGAATATCGCGCTGTTGCGCTTTGCGCAATTGTGTTGAATGTGCTGAGCCAAGGGCACAGTTCTGTGACATGTGCAGTACACACCTAACTGCACATGCCCAGGTTGATGACACAGGTGCCTGCCGCACTGCTGACGTGCTGTGCATGGAAGGCAATGCAGGGCACAGCCACCATTGTGCCAGTGGAGCTACAGCTCTGTTCACCTTTATGGTGCTGTGGCACTGGGGCTTCGTAGGCGCACTGGGGCAACAGCACAGTAGGCCACTACAGGAGGTGGCACACAGGCACCCAATCATGCCCATGCATTGGGTTCCAATTGTGCTGTGTCCGTCATCACAGACCCTTGACCCTGTGCCGACCTTTGCCCCTTAGGCGCCATGCGTCAGGCATGGGTGCACCACTATCGTGCTGTTCGGTGACAGCGCGAAAGGGAATGGCAGTACTGTACCGCACAGCATCTGCTAGTGGCAGCACCATGCTGCAGAGAGCCATTTTGACTGAACTGAGCAGCAGAGATGGCACGGAGGCATGCTGTGCAGTGGAGCCAGGTGGAGCTGGCAAACTTTGTTGCCATTGTGGAGCCACATGTTGGGCCTTTATTTGGGGAGGTGCCCCTGGACAAGGCCAGGAGTCAGGTTTGGCAGGAGGTGGCCGACACCCTGAAGGAGGCCACCGGTATGGAGCAGACTGCAAAGCAGTGCCGCCACCGATATGGGGACCTGAGGTGGAGGGACCCAGACCTGCATGCCCGCCTGTGGACATGTGCTAGGAGGGGCATGGTGCCACGGCCAGATAGGTGCAATATCCATACACTTTTATCCTCCATACGGGTATCATGGTTGCATGTGTCCAGCAGATGGGGGGGGCCGTCTGGTGTTGGCCGTGGTGGTGTTATCGGGGTGTGGGGTGTGTGGGTCTGGCTGTGTGGGCTTGCACACACATGGGGGTGGAGGGAAATTGCTACAGGATTGTACTGATATTCCTCTCTCCATGTTTTGCACCTTAGGGCCCGCAGAATGCCAGCAGGCCAGAGACCGGACACGCCGCCTGGAGGAGCAGCAAGCCAGGAGGGGTAATGGTGGTCAGCGGTGCATGGACCACCCTGATGATGGTGAGTGCCTTACATCCATGATTACTATTGCATGCTGTATAATTGGGCGGGCAGCGGGGCATGGCCACCATCCATTGACACCACTGCTATGCACGCAACTTGTTACAGTCAGCACTGTCCAGTGGCACTGCATGTCCGGAACTGGGTCAATGGTGGTCCATGCATGCACTGGGCACATGGCTGTGGCACTGCCTTCACACCTCATAGCCAAGTCACTGTACGGCCATGGTGGTGCTGTGCAGGACATGGGCGGTTGGTGTGTGCAGTGGTCCACATGGCTGTGGCTGCCTGGGTCGGCAGGTCTTGTGGACACTGTCACTGTGGATGGTCGCACACCATCACCGGGGTGTGGCACATGGCTGCATGCCATGCACAATGGGTTGGCTGCAGGGGGCTAGACAGTCACACTTATTGACTCTGCTCCCTCGTCCTAGGTGGACGGCGATTCCAGGTGCTGGAACGGAATGTCAGGGAGCTGCTCCAGGTGGTGAGGGCAACACTTGAGCTGTTGGAGAGCATCCACCGCCATGGGGTGAGGAGGAGGAGGAGCGGCAGACATAGGCATCACATGGAGGAAGACCAGGGTACACACTGAACACTCCATGCCCCTACTACCACCTTCCCTCCTTTGACCCACCCTCACACCCCTTCTTCCCTCTCCCATATGTTCACCCCTGCCCCTTACCTGCCCCCACCTGTTATGTGTCCCTTCCCCCCTTGTAAATATCTGTATATATGTTTTGTTACTTCTTTTAAATATAAGCATTTTGTTATGACAACTGTGGTGGTCTCTGATTTGCAGCGGGCTACAGGTGCTCAGCTGCAGTGGTGTGCATGGAGTTAGGGGTGGTTCACGCATGGGTGTGTGTGTGTGCAGAGGTGAACCACCTATGGTGTGGGTAGGGGGATCAGTCACTGTCTGTGGTTTGTGTGTTGTACTCTGTGCATTGGATGCCTGTGTGCAGTGCTCCATGGGGCCTGCACTGTGTGCATGGCACCCCTGTCAGACCATCCATGGCCTGTGCAGCTGACACCCTTGCATGTCTGTGATATGCATGGTCTGCTGGCGTGTCAGTGGTGGCTGTTGTGGCCAGTGCTGGGACAGGATGTGTCCTTGGGAGGGTGTGCAGGGTGCTGTACCACTGGAGGTGGGGTCCAGGGCATGCCCTGTTGCATGTGGTGTACCTTGTGTGCTGATGCATGGTCGGTCTCTCAGCTGTACCTTGGTGGGGGATGTGCAGGGTGGCACTGTGTATGCATCTGTTGCATCACTGTCTGCTGCCACCCACTGCAGGGTGTCCATGGTGGGGCTGCCTTGCATGGCTCCATGGTGCACAGGGTTGCATTGTCACAGTGGGGGTGGTGGCATGCATGGGGTGTCCTGCACTGTTGGGTGCTACTCCTGGGCAGGGTGTATGAGGATAATGGTGCAGGGTGTGCTCTGCATTGGTGGGATGGTGTGGTATGGGGTGGTCGGCCATCCTTGTGTGCCGGTCATAGCTTGCCAGGGGGTGTGATGGGGCACCATGGCCCGGCTGTGGGTTGGTTGCTGGTATCAATGGGCCGGTGGTTATTCCAGCTCTCCCCCAGTTGTGCAGTGCATGGGGTGTGGGGGGACAATGTCTGTTCTGCTGTGTGTTCCTCTGCCCATCTGTGGCATGGGTGGTGGGCCCCTGCATTCCTGATTGTGCTGTTCCATTGCTGCCCTACTGCTGGGGGCATCCCTGGTTGCGCTATGGCGCATCTGGACTGCTCAGCTGCATATCCCTTGTTGCACTAACGTGCATCAGATATGCTCAGCTTCACCTACCTAGTTGCACTATGGCGCAGGTGGTGCGATATTTAGTGGTCGGCCGTAGCCGCATCTTTGCCTGTGCAGTTTTTGAATATCGCACTTCTTGTGCATGGGCGCACTGGACTTGTGTTTGCTCCTGCTGTTGAGCACTTTTTTTGGGCACAGTTTGAATATCTGGGCCTACATATAAATTTTCCCATTGACTTATAATGGGAAATTAAAAGTGCCATAACTTTTGAATGCCTTATTATTTTTTCACCAAACAAAAAGAGGCATGTTCAGCCACCAAAGCTCTTTCAAACAAGCCATCCTGCAGAGCAACATTCCACACGATGGCCATGCAGGACCACATTAAGAATGCCAAAAAGTGCCTTCAAAAATGGATAATTTTGCATGTTTCAGTGCTTTCGTACATGAAGACCAGCACTCCGACACAAACGCAATTTGGAAAATCAAGAAACCTAGTGTGCTCCAACACATGTACCAAATTTCAGGCAAATCCGTTGAACGGGTCCAAAGTTATTAATGTCCATACTTTTGACTTTAGTATGTAAGTGGTCGTTCAACCCTAACTATAGTGGTGTGACTATGCCACTATAATATATTATATATATATAAACTGCAAACAATTCTGTTAATGCAACAATTAGGGTTCCTCCACGGTGACAAAAGTGAGGAAATTCAGCGTTAGGGTTTTCAACCCTAACTCCTCCTCCTTCCCTCCCCACACCCACACCCACACACAGACACACACACACCAGTCACATACAAGCATGGGATGGTACAAGGCAACACAACCAATCAGAAACACACCATAAGGTAACAGAAAGAACATACAACTCTGTAAATAAACCACAAGAGACATCCATCATCATGTTTCAGCAACTGTATCACTTCTTCTGCCATCTCAGTGTCTTGGGGGTACACCCACATGCTGTGCAATCATGTAAGATGGTCACTGCAAATACTCTATACCTCTATGCAGGCAGAAAATATAACAATACCCATAAGTCATCATTGGACTGCATGCGGAATTGGACCCTGTTCTTTTATCTCTCCTTTGAGATACAACAACACTGTATATATTTTTCTGTGCAACCACACTATTACATGTACCTAGCCTCTTATTCAAGTAGCAGCATAGAACGACACTATTTATGTGTCAGTCTGCCCATATGTTGCAGTGCGCCATCATGGTTGTTAATATAGCACACTATCATCTGTCCATCAAGATATAACCACAACACAATGTATATCTGCCACTATCCATATGTCACAGTGAGAGCACAGGAGCTTATATTCTGCAGTGCCATTTCTCCATCAACAAAGTACAACACAAAACATACTGCAAGGCACACCAGCTATATGTCACATTGAGAATAGTGCCACATATGCATAGCATGGCTCATGTATTGTGTAGTACTGTGCCAATAGACATATGGTAGTGCACTGTCCAAAACACCCTTTTTTAACTGTTACATATGGACAATGTCAGATATGTATAGTGCTGCACTATATTGATATAGAACTCCGATGGCAGGGTTACATAGAGGATAATGCCTGATGTATAGGTGATTAAAATGGTGTGAACACTCGACTGGTTGTTACGGCATCATTCAACCTCAAAAGCATAGCTTGAGAGGTTAACCATTGGCCTAGCAAGTATGAGAGGTGATAACAATGTGGTTTTCACCTGTACATCAAGCATTGTCATTAATAGAATATGTGACTTGACATGATAGTTGACCCCTCCCCCAAACACAATAAATTTAGCCTTACCTTATTAATGAATCTCCACTATGGCCATAGGGACCGTGTAGGATACATGAACTGAATGATAACGTCCAAAATAACACCAGAGTTAAAATCTCTATCAGACATGCTAATCCATAGACTCAGTAATAGTAAACAGTGACAACTGCAATGTTATTTGAATACAATCACATTCAGGGTGTGTAGAATTCGAATAAGACTAGTATAACATTTTGTTAATACACTGCCATGACATAGATGAGAGGGTTTATAAGGTTGTGATGTCATGACAGTGGGATGACATGGTTGTAAACAGTTTACTTTCAGTGGATAATGAGGCCTACCCATACATTATACAGTTGCATATGAACAGTGTGTTCTATGCATTCTGACATACTGTCTCACTGTATGGATGAGAGTACATGGTACAAAACACAGTGCACTACCACTCCCACATTGACATAGCACAACAGAGTGTAAATCTAATGTTGCAAACAACGTTCCTCCATCTAGATAATACAACACTTTGCATACATGAGAATTAAAGTGTGAGTTATTGATAGTTAAGGATATCTTTACATGCATCTAGTAGGAGTCTGTACATACCCAACTGTGGAACCTCCTAATACATCACGTCCTGTGCTTCTATACCACCATCCACACAGAACAATGTCTAGATGTAACAGTCACGCTGTGCATTTATTTACACCCTGTGTTCCTATCACTCAATAGATTTTCATATATCTATATATCTGTATAAATATGGTGCAGTGTCACACCTATGCTGTAATTCATTAAGTAATGCACAGCTGTACAAAAATAGTTAGAAATAGTCATAACCATGTCTATATTAACCAATTTTTATGAAAAATGGTTTACAAAGCATTCCTAGCACCTTACCACATGTTTGCACAGAATGTGGGTGTACCCCCCAAGACACTGGGATGGCAGCAGAAGTGATACATTTGCTGAAACATGATAATGGATACCTCTTGTGGTATGTTTACAGAGTTGTATGTTCTTTCTCTTACCTTATGGTGTGTTTCTGATTGGTTGTGTTACCTTGTTCCATCCCACACTTGCATGTGTCGTGGTGTGTGTGTGTGTGTGTGTGTGTGTGTGTGTGTGTGTGTGGAGGGGGGGTGGAGTTAGGGTTGAAAACCCTAATGCCAAATTTCCTCATTTTTGTTGCTGTGGAAGAACCCTAACTGTTGCATTAACAGAGTTTTTTGCAATAAATTTCTTTACTTTTTGAGAGAGACATGCAAAATCTTTAAACCTTTTATTTTTGTGTGTGCCAGCAACCAAAAGTGTTCCATCATGAAATGTTATGTGTGGTAAATAGTTAAACTATTTTTTTTTTATATTATTATCACTGCTCTCAACTGACTGCCACTTGGCTTCTCCCCCCGCCCCGCCCTGCAACCCACTGCAATGACTCTCTTTAGAAACATAACACGTGTACCACTGTTCTGAACAGACACTTGTTTACCTCTGTTTGCTGAAGTGATGCAATCACATTCCGATGACCTTCAAAGTCTGTCACAAACCCAGTTATGATTGCATACATCTCTATATACACTATACCTTAGATGTAGGCATTGCCTACATGATACATATTGTACAGAATGTCATGAGGAAATAATACACAAGACAAACAGGATAAGGTTTAAAAATGTATTTAAGAAATTTCAATGTAGGTGTTGCGAATTGTGGTTGTTCCTGGATGGGAGAAAAACAGTTCTGTAACACACATTATATGAAAATTTGTTGTGATAGTGGTCTTTGATTTTGTTCACCATCACCACCTTGACTACTGCAACTCCTGTACCTAGGCTACCGGAGGTTGATATCTGCTGCTTACAGCTGGTGCAGAATGCTACGACACAGTTGTTGATGGGGACTCCTCATTCGAGTCACATCAGACTGGTGCTGCCAACTGTACTGGCTGCCGATTTAGTGGTGGATCACCTTCATGTCATGTTCAGGCCTTTAAGGCCCTGCACAGACTGGGCCTGGACTATCTGCAAGATCTCCTGTTGCCCTACTGCCCCAGATGACCACTCTGCTCAGCTGATGAGGGGTTGTTAGAGATTCCCAAGGTATGTCTTAAAACATCAGGGGCCCATGCTTTCATGTATGTTGCCCCGACCCTGTGGAATTCTCTACCTTGCCAGATACACGAGTGTATGACTGTGGATAGCTTTAAGAGGGCATTGAAGACCCATCTGTGGTGCATTGCCTACTCAGACTGATTATTTTTTAAATATTTATCTATTTCGCTAACATGCTGTACAGAATTTTATGTTTTACCAGATTTAATATGTTGTAAGTTGAACAGTGCCTTGGTTATAGAAAGACACTTTAAAAATAAAATTTATTATATTATTATTATTATTAACACACAACACATACACTCCATTTAAGAATATATTTTTTTATTAAGGACAACTAAAGAACAATATTAGCAGTATAATTACATAAATATATTAGTTGTAATGTTAAACACGATATTACATAATGGTCAAAGTAGTGACCTATCTATCGTTTAGTATTTAAAAACAATTTAAAGAAATATGGTTTTTACTACTTCATTTACTATATCAAAGTCTAACTACATTTGCAAAGGTTACAGAAATAGTAAGGCTAATTTTTAATAGCTATCAAATACAGTGTCTTGTCATTGACTTACTTACAATACTACATTAACATTACGGTTATATATTTTTTGACTCAATATAATAGTTTAGGTATAGAGTTAATGACATTTTGTAGTTAAATAAGTATTGTCAGTAATGGTAAAAATTTTGTTTTGTTATGTTAGAGTCCTATGAGAGAATATATATTTCTAACTTTTCCTGAAAACAATACTAATCTACATTTATGCATAGCTTTTTAGAAATAAGTTTATGATGCCTATTTACCATAACAGTACTTTACAGTATGAAATATATTTTATGTTACTCAAAATTTGATAGACTATCTCTTTGAAAGGACAGGCCTTTGAAACCACAGCTAACTGTAAACCACAACATCATGGAATACATATCAATAAGTGTGGTACACTGCATCAACACATTCATAACAAAGCCTGCAGTAAGCTTATCTACTTTTAATAGTACAATGCAGATATGGTTATCAATGTTTTATTCTGCACATATATTAAGTACACAAATAGTATACTGCAGAGATATTGTTGTACCACAGATTACTTATAGAAATCAGTGTACTGTTACTATATCAGACACTGCATAACGATATGTTGTGAATTAGCAAGTTCTTAACCTATTCAAAATGTAGTGTCCATGTAAGCAAGCAAATAGCACACAGGTATATGGAAAATATAGCTGGGGTTTCAAAACTGCATCCTTCAGAATTTGAGAACTATTACTTGAATTGGAAACTTCCTCATCTGACCCTCAATAAAGACAATCCTTTAAAAGAGCAGGAACATACCAAGAGTTTGCATTGTGGTATAGATGTGCACAACCATAACTTTGCAAAACACAAAAGCAGTAATTGTGCAAATCTACATATAGATGCATATACATCCACATATACCTATGCATATATACATTTGTGTATATCTATGTATACATACATATTTACAGCAGCAATATGCTGGACAGCACTTAAAGCAGCAGTGCAATAAACATGGGTTAAACTTTGACCCGTCCTTTTTTTCTTCCTAATTGATGACAGATGTCTTTCAAGTTTATTTAAGTGGTGAAATTTCCAGTTTTTATGATCATTTAAGAATTTTATGAAAGTCTTAAAGTAATTATTTCTCAAGAAAAAAAGATGGGCACCTCATTTTTCCATAGAAATAATACTTAGGACCCGAGGAGGATAAGAGGCCAAACAAAAATGCAGATGTACAGTACACATCATAGGAAGCATCTAGAAAACCCAAATCCACAGTTTTGCCAATATTTTTTATAACCATTGCAGAAAATTGGCTTTTGGAATAATCTTTTCTTGTTGCACTGCTACTTTAATGTAAATGTAATGCAATAATTCCATAACACAATATTCATATAAAGCATGTACAATAACAACAATTAAAAATAAGAAGTAAAGCAGCATCAGTATGCTACCACTCAGTTCAGTTTCAGAAGTATATACATATTTACATCACTGAGTCATATTTTAGTGGTTTGTACCATCATGACCAATGAATCAATCAATGATATTTCCATTTGAGGAACATATCATGCAGCCATCAATGGTGTTAGGATTGTATATTAGTATGAACCCATGACATTAGCAAAGACAAAGCCATAGAGTGATTAAGAATTATATAACTACATGCGCCAAGATATAATTTACTTCCTGACTTATAAATGCCATCCAGCTCCCTTGAGTCTGCTTTATTGTGCTGATGTCAGTCTTGTAAGTAAAACCATCAAGGTCAATCATGTAGAGTATAACAGGAAAAGACATAATAGTTTAATCTACTACCAAGTCGTAAATATATTTGTTATGAACAGATATTAGTTTGTCAAGTCACTCAATAACAGTTAATATATACAAAGAGAATCTTACACTGTTCAACACTCCTTTGAATGTAACAGTGCAATTGAGCCAAACTGTTAATTACAGTATCACAATGGGAATCCATATCAGCAGGTGTCACAGTGATACATAAACAACACTACATACTTAATGAGTTGCAGTCACGCTTGTTTGTATGAGGATACATAAGAAGCAGTCACAAAAAATATTCTAAAACACATATCAGTATTAAAGAGCAGCTTCTTACTTAAGGAATAGCTGTCAGCCTAAGTGTTTTCATTTACTGACCTGTCTCTGAGTCTCCATGTGAAAAGTGCCGGTAATTTGACTTTGCAAAAAAAGTCATAATCCTCATAAATTAATATTTTCCCTTACCACAGACAAAAGGACCAATGTCCTAATGCACAAAAACATGACCCTATCCTGGCCAATGCATCTCTGTTTTTTTTTACATGACAAAACAAAGGCTGTGTGAGTGTACACAGTAGTGGATGATATTTTAACATGTTTTATACCTTTCCTGTTTCATTTTATTAAATCAAAGCACTTGATCAACTAATAGGGTCCCTATTTGTTAATCAATTGCTTTGATTAATAAAATTCTAACAGTAAGGGTATAAAACATGTTAAAATATCGACCCATACTACCATTACTCTGATACACTCAAACAGCCTTTGTTTATTGACATCACAAACAGACTTGAGTGGAATGGCATGGTTTCTGAACTGGGAAGTCAGTCCTTTCATAAGCGATAAGGAAAAATACAAATGTATGTGTATTGCTACTTTTTTTGTGTGTGAGGACAGATTCCTGTCACATTTCATGTGGAGACTCAGAGACTGGTTATTTGTCATTGAAGCTCAGCCTGACAGCTACTAGGGAGGTGATTTTTAAAGACTATAACATGTAATGAATCAGCATCTTTTAACTACATGTACAAATATATTACTTGCTGTCAAATGAGCACTGCCCAGCACCCTCAAGTCTGCCTCGACTGAACTCATGGTAGTCATGTTAGTAACAACAACAAAGTCACATATGTAGAACATAACAGTAAAAGCACACCAGCTTTAACTGTTAGTAGTTTGCAAAATGAATTTGCTGTGTACACAAATGAATGTGAAATCTGTCTCAATCACAGACTATGCAAACAAAATTAGCATTGTCATTTTGTGGTCATCTGACACTACCACAATTAGTAAAAACAAGTGTGACATGCTTCATAGCAAGTAGAATAGAATCTGTAAAAACATTATAGCACTATTGCAGATAAGAAGAGACTCAATGACCAAAATACATAATCTGCTCATAGCAGAAAACAAAGTCAGCACAAATGTAGTACATTGCTGTCAATGTGTTTAATGATGAAACACATAGTATCTCCCTTCTCATTATGTTTATTTGTGTAAAAAGACTTGCAATATATATTATGCAAACCAATGTGTAGCACATGGTAGGATTCTGTAGGTCTGTCTTCCAAAAATCACTCTTCAACATGTTGAGCACTATCTGTTGTATGCAGAATGATTACTTATGCATCTTTTAGATTCCTTGGTAATCATTCTCTCATAGTGCACACTGTATCATTACACTGTACCCATCCACTTCTAAATCTACGCCATGTGACATAGTGTCCTGATGGAATAGAAGGTCCATGATGGAAAATGATTGCATGTGTGTCAAACTGAGTGCCTGAGAACATAGTTCTTCCAGCAATGAAGTCAGTAATAGGTGTCATAACTTTCATGCCTTGAGAGTTGAATCGCTGCAGTACAATAATAATGTATGAGCTGAAGTAAGTCACTCTCAAAGAACAGACAGTACTTCGCCCACATCTGTGACACTGCCAGCCAGTGGCAGCATTTCTAAACAAGCTACAAAACTTTAACTGATGATTCTTCAGGAACGTAGACAGATAACCGTAGCATATCATAAGTTGTCTGAGACTCTATGTGTCTACATGACAAACAAGTGTACTTGCACACATAATGAACTGTGAAGTGCTCTCTAAGTTGAATGCCATCATCTGCCAAACTATTCATCACACCCATCATGAATTCAGTCATGTCCTATTGGGCATTATCAGCAAACATACTTAGCCCAGTATAGTTGGACAGAGTAAGCCGCAGAGGAGTCAAACTCTGCAAGCTAGGTGCTTGCTCTTGACTACCTTTTACTACTCTTTTAAGTGCATCAGACTGAGCTGTTGACTTTGCAGCAGGCAAAACATAAATAAACTCTGGCATATGCAGAAAATTTTGCATTGCAGCATTGTCATAGCAGTTCACTCCAGCGCTATTGTCAAAGATTGGTAGTCTGTGAAGACCAATGCATTTTTTTGCACGTGGTGATCTGACTTGATCAGCAAGAGACTGATTACCATGTACAGCAGATGGTGAAGAAACTAAAGTTTTACTCTGTTTCCTTTTCAACTTATGTGCTCTTTTCATTGGCACATCTTGCATGGGTATGTACCTTGGAACAGGAATCAGAGTTGCATTTGGTTGGTACAGCATGCATAGCCGTTTGTATTCCACAATACATTTTACATCAGTAACACTTTATTCTCTACAAGGTTTAGTATATGTACACCAGAAAGAGATCTAACTCATGACAAAGCAACATATGCCATGCAATCCTTGAAGATTCCCTTTCCTATATCAACAATGGCACTGTCAAGGCAAAGGCCATGTGATTTGTGAATGGACATACAGCAAAGACACAGTGGAAACTGCTTATGCATCACATAGATATCCTTCACAATCTGGAATTTGACAGTTGATCTATCAATGGGTAAGCGATGTCATGATTGTCAAATTTGACCATTACAAATTCAACAAATGTGTTCTGTGCATTGTACTGAAAATCAACAATGAAGCCCATTGCTCCATTAAACAATCCATTATCAACATCAAAATTTTCCACAGCATAACATGTGCATTCTTGCATAGTGTTAATACAGCTTCAAGTCAACAGTATGTGACACATCATTTGTGAGTTCCTTCAGCCGTTCAACCATCGCCCAGTTATTGGTGCATCTGATCCTCAACAACATGGCTTCAGGAAGGGTAGAAGTTGCTTAACTAACTTACTTTGTTTTTACGAACACTTTAGTTCCCTATTGGATAACAGGATACCTTGTGACGTTATCTTTATTGACTTCAGTAAGGCACTTGATACCCTGCCTCATTGGGCTCTAATTCAGAAATTTAGGGGACTTAATATTAATAGCTACATAAGTGCCTGGATTACTAATTGGCTTTGTGATAGAACACAGAGGGTGATTATTAATGGTTCTATTTCTAACTCGTAAGGTCTTGAGCAGTGTTCCACAGGGTTCGGTTCTTGGCCCCTGTCTTTCTCAAGCTTTTATTGCCAATCTGACCAATCTTTGTCTTCCTTTACAATAAAATATGCAGATGATGTGAAGATAGTGGGGACCATGCTCAGACTTAGATCAGGTATCTTGTATTCAGCATGATCTTGACATCATATCTACAGTAATTGGATTGCCAAATGGGGTATGAAATTGAACACTACTAAATGTAAAATTATGCATTTGGGTTCCAGTAATTCAAATTTCCAATACTTATTGGATGGTTCAACTCTGTGTGTCATTATTGATGAGAGGAACTTGGGAATCACCATTTCAAATGACTTAACATATTCCAAACATTTGCATTCAGTGATTAGTTCATGTAACAAGGTTGTTTGGTCCATTTTCCATAATATTAGATCCCGAGACCGTGAGGTGTTATTGCCTTTGTTTAGGTCCTATGTATGACCTCACCTGGAATATGCATCACAGTTATGATGTCCATTTAAAAAATGCAATAGTATTTCTCTTGAAAAAGTACAGAGAAAATACACTGAAAAAATATCTGGTCTTGAATCAACTTCCTTTGAACATAGGTTAGACACCTTGAAACTTATGCCTCTTACTACTAGACATCTGAGAGGTGACCTTCTCTTTTTATATGATGTTGTCCACGATCCATACGTTATGACTGAGTTAGGTCTTTCTTTCAGGTCATCTACACATGATACTAGAGGGCACCCTCTTCAGTTAATTGGCAACTCCTTTACACATAATAATAGGACATTTTTCTTTACCTTGAGATCCATTGGTCCTTGGAATAAACTTCCATCCGCTGTAGTTATTAGTAATACTAAAGATATTTTTAAACAACACCTCTATAAGTTAATTATGTTTCGGTACAATTTGTCATATTATTCTTTGGCCTAGCATAAGAGCATAATGGGCCTTGCCTAAAGCTCTTTTCTACACCTTAGTCACGAACCTAGTATTTTTGTTACCATTATATGTGTCAGGCTAACACCATCAATCGCATCAAGTGACGTAAGTGTAATAATAGGTTGATTGAACTCAGCACGTTGTTTGAGTCTTGGCAACAAATAGACAATGCGTTGCCCACTGGACTGCATTTGAGCAAATAGCTTGCATGAATCCTGCATAGATGTCTCTTATGTAGTGATAGCATGTTGTCTTAGCATTTCTAGATGACAAGTTGATAAGCTACCAATTCGAGCTTCAAGTAACACTTTATAATACATATCACCTCTCTGTCACATATTCTGCAACAGCTCAACATAAGAGAACTCCAAGAGATTCACTCCACCTACATATCCAAAGGTTTTTCTAGCTTCCTGCACTGAAAGACTAGAGAAGACATGTTGTCCACTGACAGGAGAAAGCTGCAAAAGATCTCCAAGGACAACAATGTTTTTACCACCAAATGGTACATCATCGTCATAATCCACTATCTCCTATAGACGTAGGTGGATGTAGGTTAAGAGTATGTTAGAAACCATGCTCATTTCATCAATGCTCAGTAACGCCATCATGTCAAACATGGACCTCAGCTCACTTGCAACTTCAAAAGACAACTTTCTATACTCTCCAGTCTTATCATACTCAACTGGCAGCATGAACAGCCTGTGAATAGTGACACCACCTATGTTGTAAGCTGCTAGGCCTGTTGGAACAGCTACTATCACAGTTGTTGGTATGTCAGTAAGTCTACAAACACCTATACTTATTGCTTCAATTAGAAAGCTTTGGCCAGTGTCAGCAGCGCCACTGACAAACATCCTCAGTGGCATATGTTTATCACAAAAGCATTCCTTTTGCAGTGTCTCATTCCATGCTCAACAGCATGCATCACAGCAGTTTACACAACTTGTTGATGAGTATTCAATTCATCAACAATGTTGACTGATTTATCTGTGAAGTGGGTGGTCTGCTGCATAGCACATTTGACCTCTGATATCAACACAGTTGCCTTCTCCCTTAGGGTCAACCATATCCTGTGAGTTGCCTGGCATATCATCATGGCGTATAGTTAGCAACAGAAGGGTGCAGATTGAAAGGGGGGCTAACATTCACCCCATTCCATGTGTAATCAGGTTGACACACTACAGTTAAGGAGAATGAGGTGACAATTAGGCCTCGTGACTCCATGGCACACCCTGGCATCTGTCATTCTGTGCAGTATGGGGGTGAAGTGGGGTGGTTAGGCATTCAACCTTAATGTCTCATTTTCCCACTTTTTGTCACTGCAACCCCAACTGATACATTAAATGAACTTTCTTGAAATAAATTTCCTTACTTTTTGAAAAAGTATAATATAACTAGTAAATACCATGTCAGCGTAACAATGTGCATCTGTAGGAGCATGGGCCCTTCAGGCTCTGTGCTCAAAAAGTGTCATGTAACTAGTAAATAGCATGTGTCGGTGGGAGTGGGGGCCCCTCAGGCTCCACGCTCCCACCAAGCTGCCCATGTGAGCATAACGATGTGCATCAGCTCTGTTCTCCCACTTACACATAACTACGGAGCCATACAGCAGCCCCATAGGGCAAGGAACAATTGTAACAGTAATTTGCCAATATCTCAGAAACCATAGCAGCTAAAAAAAAAATTCCCTTACTTTTTGAAAAAGTGTCATATAACCATTAAATAGCATGTGTTGGCTGCTCATGTGAGCATAATGATGTGCATCTGTGGTAGTGTGGGCCCTGGATCCTCGCTCCCACTTACACATAAGTACAGAGCCATACAGCCCCATCCCATGGGGCAAGGAACACCTCACCTACCTAATTAGGGGCTCAATCCTAATGTCTCATTTCCCCACTTTTGTCACTTTAACCCTGACTGATGCAGGTGTAGTCTATAGTTTCCAGTCTTATTCCTGCACCTTAGATCACCTAAATGTGATCTAAGCCACAAGTAGTAAAAAGTATGTATGTCACTTTGTTTTCAAGATCTGAGCACCAAAAGATGTGATGGGTGCAGCAATGTCATCCTATGGGAAAATCAACTTTGTGATGCCATATATATGGAACACTTAGCTTTCCAACACCTAAATAGCATAATTCACATCTCTAGGCCATCCCTTAATACCTAAATACTGCAAATCCAAAGACCAAACCATTAAGTTACAATGCAGTGGGAAAATTTTTAAAAGTTTAAAGATTCCTAGTTCATGAGATAGCAAAATCCTGACCATCAGATCAATCCCATCCATGAGCTGTCAAATTGCCATCCGTTGAGAAATCCTCGACCAGCAGATTTTGGTCATCTGGTCCCTAAGTGACGGTCAAGAATTTTGTTACCTCACAAAAGAGGATCGGGTGATGGACTAGGATTTTGACAGTTCGCAGACTGCAAATTTGTCACCTTACAAAAGAGGATTCAAAAAAACAATCCCCTTTCATGAGCTGACAAAATCCCAGTCTGTCAACCAATCCTCTTTCACGAGGTAGCAAAATCTTTGACCGATGACTCATTCCTCATCCACGAGAATGGCCTTCTGGTCATAAAGTGACAGTCAAGGATTTTGATACCTCAGGAAAGAGGATCAGCTGGTGGACTGGGATTATGTTAGCTCGGGAAACAGGATCGTAAGCGGGTCACGGTCAAAGAATTGTAAAATTTAAAAAGGCTATTTTTTAGACAAAATGAAGCAAACCAAAGGTGTCAGTTTGTAGAGGGTGTCACCCTGAACAAAACCCATGCTTCATTGCAAGAAAAAGTCACCCATGGAGAAAGCCACAACATTTTGTTTGGGGGGAAAAAATGAAAACAAGATGGCTCTTGGACAAGGAATTTATCTGACAGATGAGGATTTTTAAATCCTTTACTGTGAGCTTACAAAATCCTTGACTGTGAGCTCAATCCTAGTTCAAAAACATGCATATAAATCTGGGAGTGAACTGAGAATGCTCAGAAACCCAAAATTAAAAATTAAATAACTCTGGAGTAGATTTATATTTGTTAACTAAACTAATGCTAGATTGTTCTTTGACCTACACTCCTTATATGTTCCAAATGTCAGATCAAAGCATCAAATGGTGGTCACAGTGCCACAGGAAAAATGTGTCAAAGTGCAGAAAAATGTGTTTTTCAGTGCTTCACTGTGCAAAACTGTAAGTCTGACTGAAATGCAATTTAGTAAACAAAGAATTCTACCATACCAGACAGCACATTCCACATTTTGTGCATATCCATTGAATGATTAGAAAGTTATCAACATGCAAAAATTGAGGTTTAACATTAAAGTGCCCACTCAACCCTAACTATAGGGGAGTGACTGTGCCCCTATAAAAAAAAAATATATATATACACATATGGCAAAAAACTCAGTTTAATGCATCATTTAGGGTTGTTCCACAGTGACAAAAGTGAGGAAATTCGATGTTAGGGTTCCCACCCCTTGCACCCCACATCCACCCAGCCCCTACCAACATGTATTGGGGTGTGCATTGGGGTTGTCGGTCCTAACTCTCACCCCATCCCATGTGTAAACAAGCTGAGGCATTGCAGTATAGGAGAATGGTGAGAGAGTTAGGACCGATGACCCCAACGCACACCTCGATGACTTTTGGTGGGGGTGGGGTGGTCGTGGGGTGCAAGGGGTGGGAACCCTAACATCAAATTTCCTTGCTTTTGTTGCTATGGAACAACCCTCACTGATGCATTAAAAGGATTTTTTGCCATGAATTTGCTTTCTTTTTGAGAATGTGCACTATAAATAATGAAGTAATGGTAACGCAAACTCAAGCGCAAACGGTAACGCACATGGTGGCGCAAACGTTAAATGATAATGCAAATGGTAATGGAAATGCAAGGACAAATGTTAATGAAAACAGAAGCACAAATGCAAGTGCATATGGAAACACAAATTGTAACATGCACTGTCAACTGTAACGCAATTGAAAATGCAAACACTTACGGGAAAAGCAACGATGACGCCAAAGGAAACACAATCAGAAACAGAAACGCAAATGGAAGCACATAGGGAAACACAAATGGAAATGCACATGGTGACACAAAAGGAAACGCAAACAAAAACAGTAATGGAAATGCAAATGTTAACAGCAACGCAAATGCAAATGCAAAAAAAACACAACGGTAACACACATGGTGGTGTAGACAGGAACGGTAACACAAACGGTTATGGAAATGCAAGTGGAAACGCTAACTGTAACAGTAATGAAAATGCACCTTTTCCCCCAAAAGCTGCATTGAGAAACGCTGTGACTATGAAGAATGTATGCATAATAATGGGCCTCGGAGCAGAAATTGAACACTTGTAATACTAAATTGCTTATATCTCAGGAACTGCACGATGTAGAAAAAAAAAGCTCATATAATTTATTACTTTCCTGGCTAGTTTTGCACTTAGTCCCCTAATGGGGAGCTAAACATTTTTCCTACAAAAAGTCTGTATCTCGAAGCTTTTCCGAGATACGACCCCAGAAAGGCATGGCGGACACTGTAATGTTAGTCTATCGGACAAATCGTCAACTTTGGAGTACTGCAACTTTGCAGCCCTCTAACTTTTTGTCACCAAACCATCAAAAGGCACATCTGTGGGATCTTGCCTTTCTTCCCTCAAATTACAGCCCAAAGACCAAACTGTTCTTTAGCAGCAGGGTTGGCAAAATGTTCTAATATTTTGGATATAGCGTAGCAAAGTAGTGTCATAATTTGAGACACTTTCGCAAAAAAAAGCATGAAAATGTTGAATGTGAGACACTGCTTTGCAACACTACAGTTTACAAAAAATTTTAAAACCTATTTCTGGGGTGTTTATCCACCCCAAAAAAGGAATGGCTAGTATCCACAGGGCTCGACTAGGTGAACACAAAAAGGATTGTGTCCCTAGAGGGTCCCAATTTTAAACGCCAAGCATTTCTGTGATCACCAACTGAAAACAAAATGGCAGATTTGAGACACTACAGGGGTCGTTTGTGACACTAAAAACTGCATTTGCGACACTGTCAAACTTTTTGTTAACTTTTCCCATTGACTATAATGGGAAACTTGTTTTTTTTAATAACATTTGAACCGTTTAATATTTTTTCACAAACTCTTCGAAAGGCACATTGGGGACCCCGGCTGCTTGTTCACTGAAGGTTTTGGACCAGTCACGCAGACCATGCAACCTGTAGGTGTGAGTAAAGAATGCGTAAAAAAGTGTAAGTACCACATTCTACTGCACTATGTAGCTCTGCAACTGTATATCCGATCATTACAAAACTTGGCAAATCCAGAGAGCTATGGTACCGCTCCGTGCTTGCTGATGTGCCTTTTGAAGATTTCATGAAAAAATATTAAACGGTTCAAAAGTTATTCAAAAAACAATTTCCCCATTATAGTAAGTCAGAAAAGTTAAAACGTTCGACAGTGTCACAAATGCGTTTTTTAGTGTCGCAAATGACCCCTGTAGTGTCACAAATCTGCCATCTTGTTTTCAGTTGATGGTCACAGAAATATTTGCCATTTAAATTTGGGACCCTCTAGGGTCACAGTTCTTGCTGTGTTCACCTAGTCGAGCCCTGAGGATGCTAGCCATGTCTTTTTTTGAGGGGTTAAACACCCCAGAAATATGTTTTTGAAATTTTTGTAAACAGTAAGGTCACAAAGTAGTGTCACACATTTGACACTTTTGTGCTTTTTTTTGCAAAAGTGTCACAAATCACACTACTTTGCGACACTATGGCCAAAAGAATAGGACATTTGTGCCACCCTGCTGCAAAAGAACGGTTTGGTCTTTTGGGCTGACATTTGGAAGGAAGAAAGCTAACATCACACAGATGTGCCTTTTAGTGGTTTAGTGACAAAATAATAGAGGGCTGCAAAGTTAAGTTACTCTGAAGCTGACAATTTTTCCCATAGGCTAACATTACGCCATCCACCATGCATTTCGGGGCCTGTATCTCGGAAACGCTTTGAGATATGGACTTTTCTTTGGAAAAATGCTTAGCCCCCCACTAGGGGGCTAAGTGCAAAACTAGCCAAGAAAGTCAGAAATTATATGAAATTTAAGGTTTTTTTCCCACATCGTACGGTTCCTGAGATATAAGCAATTTAGTATTCCAAGTGTTCATTTTCTGCTCTGAGGCCCATTATTATGCATACATTCTTTGTATTCACTGTGTTTCTTAATGCAGCTTTTGGGGAAAAAAAGGCTGTGCATTTTTCTTACTGTTATAGTTAGCGTTTCCACTTGCATTTCCGCAACCATTTGCATTACCGTTCCCATCTACGCCACTGTGTACGCTTACCCTTGCCTTCCGCTTATGCTCATTACTGTTAACATTTGCATTTCCATTACTGGTTTTTGGCATTTCCTTTTGCATCACTGTGTGCACTTCCATTTGCATTTGTGTATGTGCTTCTGTTTGCATTTCTGTTTCTGTTTGTATTTCTTTGCCATCATCATTGCTGTTCCTGTATGTGTTTATGTTCCAATTGCATTACCGTGACTGTGCTTGATATGATTTGCATTTCCGCATGCACTTGCATTTGAGTTTCTGTTTTCATTGTTTGCACTTGCATTTCTATTGTCATTTGCATTATTGTTTATGTTTGCATCACCATGTGCATTACTGTTTGCTCTTGCATTTGCATTACCGTTACTTCACTATTTATAGTGCACATTCTCAAAAAGAAGGGGAAATTCATGGCAAAAAACTCAGTTTATCACTTCAGTACGGGTTGTTCCACATCAAAAAAAGTGAGGAAATTCAGTGTTATGGTTGAAAACCCTAACTGCGCATCCCCCCTACCCCCACCACCACACACACACACACACACACACACACACACACACACACAGATATACATGCAAGTAGGGGAAGGACCAAGGCAACACAACTAATCACACATAACCAGCTGCAGGTAACAGGAATAACATACAGTTATCTAAACCATGAAACCACACACCCTTGCTCCCATCTGGCTGTGGCATGGGGTCGTCACTGCTAACTGTCATACCAGACATTTCATGCACCGCTAAACACATATCGTGATATGACACAATCGTGTTTGTGAAAGTATTTTGTGAAAGTATGCTCCTATGAGTACCAATGTCCATAGTCTGAGTAACAAGCTTCCTGAATTAGTGGCCTTGATGGAGGAGGAACATCTGGATATCGTAGCAGTCACAGAAACATGGTATACACAAAACCATGACTGGGATGTAAACATAACAGGGTACTATCTACAGGAGGGACAGGGAGGGTAAAGAAGAGGAGGAGGAGTAGCTCTTTACATAAGGAAGGAATCAAAGCAACAGAAAAAAAGGGTAAACAGGGAGGAGAAGAAGCACTGTGGGTAAATTTGAGACAGACAATGGCACCACAATCCGCACAGGGGTTGTAAACAGAACCCCTTCTCAGGGGGAGGAAATGGACAAGGAAATTATAGAAGTATACTTAGAATGGCAGAAGAAGGGGAGATATTGCTGATGGGTGATCTGAATATGCCAGATGTTAACTGGAGTGCAGTAGCAGCAGCCACTTCAAAGAGTGCGGTTATTCTAGATGCCCTACAGGGGGCATGCCTTAGATAACTAGTATTGGAGCCCACTCAAGTGGGAGCAATCTTAGACCTTGTTCTCTCAAATGGAGATGGAGAGAGGATCACATATGTAGAAGTAGGTAGCCATCTGGGAACTAGCAACCATCGAACAGTATGGTTCACAATAAACACAGCAATAGAGTCAAGTCATACAAAGGCAAAAGTACTGGACTTTAGGAGGGCTGACTTTGCCAAAATGGGTGAGTGCCTAAGGAATGCACTAGCAAATAGGCAGGAAGGAGGGGTGGAAGAACAATGGGGAATAATAAAATCTGCCATCACAGAGGTAACAAGCCTTTGTGTGAAACAAATAAACAAAACAAAACGATGTAAGAAACCACTATGGTTCTCAATGGAAGTGTCAGTGAAGGTTCAAGAGAAAAAGAAAGCATTCAGGAAGCACAAGGAATCACAGAAGGAGCAGGACAGAGAATTGTATCAGTTAAAGCAAAAGGAAGCTGGGAAGGCAGTCAGAACAGCAAAGGCCCAAACCGAGGAGAAGATAGCCAACTCAGTTAAGAAGGGGGATAAAACCTTTTATAGGTACATCAGGGAGTAAAGGAAGACCAAGGAAGGGATAGTGAGGCTTAATAAAGGGAGGGAGGGTGGGCAGAGGGTGACTGTGAAAAGGCAGAGATACTAAACAAATATTTTGCTCAGTATTTACAAATGAAGATCGGAGGTACCTAAAACAAACAGTAGAAACACTCTAGATATAGAAGTTAACAGTCCATTTACAGAAAAAGGGTTCTGAAAGAACTCTTAAAACTGAAGGTGGACAAAGCAATGGAGCCTGATGGGATTCATCCCATAATTCTAAAATAACTAGGGTAGAACTAGCGACACCACTGACTACCCTCTTTAACAAATCATGGGAGGATGGGGTGGTACCCAAGGACTGGAGGAGGGAAGATGTGATTCCCTTTCACAAAAGTGGGAGCAAGGCAGAAGCAGGAAACTCTAGACCTGTTAGTTTAACCTCAGTGATAGTGAAAATGATGGAATCACTTCTGAAGGAAAGAATTGTTGAGTATCTAGAGGCCAGAGGGGCACAGGACCCAAGGCAGCATGGATTCACAGTGGGAAAGTCATGCCAGATGAATCTGATAGATTTCTTTGACTGGGTGACCAAAGTAGTAGATCAGGGAGGGCTGTGGACATGGCCTACCTAGACTTTAGCAAGGCATTTGACACAGTCCCACACAAAAGATTATACAAGGTTAGCCAGCCTGGGAGTGGGTCCCAAGATGACAGCCTGGGTAAAGAATTGGCTGGAGAATAGGACACAGAGAGTAATAGTAAATGGAGTCCACTCTGAAGAAAGGGGGGTTACTAGTGGGGTACCACAGGGTTCAGTATTAGGACCTGTCCTCTTCAATGTCTTTATAAGCGACATTGCAGAGGGACTGGAAGGAAAAGTATGTCTCTTTGCAGATGACACAAAGATCTGCAACAGAGTTGATGCACAAGGTGGGGTGGAAAGGATGAGAAGGGACTTGGCAAGGTTAGAGGAATGGTCAAATGTATGGCAGCTTAGATTCAATGCTAAGAAGTGCAAGGTAATGCACCTGGGAAACAAAAACCCAGGGGAAGAGTACACAAAGGGGGTGAGATACTAACAACAACAAAATGGAAAGGGACCTGGGGTAGTCATATCAGTTGACCTAAAGGTGGGCAAGCAATGTGAAAGGGCAGCAAGGAGGGCTGGGGGGACTGGGATGAATAGGGAGAGGCATCACCAGTAGAAAACAGGAAGTTATTATCCTCTGTACAGACAGCTGGAGAGACCCCATCTGGAGTACTGCGTGCAGTTCTGGAGACCCAATCTCCGCAAAGACATAGACAGGATGGAAGCTGTCCAGAGGAAGGCAACTAAAATGGTGCAGGGTCTGCACCGGAAGACATATGAAGAGAGACTTAAGGAGCTTAATATGTATAGCCTCGAGGAAAGGAGGGAGAGGGGGGGACATGATAGAAACTTTCAAGTAACATAGAAACATAGACTTTGATGGCAGATAAGGACCGCTAGGCCCATCTAGTCTGCCCATTTCCCTACCTACAGGATAGGCCGCAGATCCTAGTTAACCAACAGCCTATTTCTTCCTACCCCCCACAAGAATTGCCTTATGTCTGTCCCATGCATTCTTGAAATCTCCAACAGTTTTAGACCCCACAACCTCCTCAGGAAGGCTGTTCCATGCATCCACTACCCTCTCTGTGAAATAATACTTCCTCACATTGCCCCTGAACCGCCCTCCTTCTATCTTTAAATTGTGTCCCTTGTTCTTGTAAGTCTCTTTTTCTGAAAGATGCTACCCTCTTGGACTTTGTTGATTCCACTGAGGTACTTGAAAGTTTCTATCATGTCCCCTCTCCTTCTTTCCTAAAGGGTATCATATTAAGCTCCTTTAGTCTCTCCTCATATGGCTTCTCTTGCAGACCCTGCACCATTTTAGTTGCCCTCCTCTGAACTACCTCTATCCTGTCTATGTCCTTGCGGAGATGAGGTCTCCAGAACTGGACACAGTACTCAGATGGGGTCTCACCAACTGTCTGTACAGAGGGATAACAACTTCCTGTTTTCTGCTGCTGATGCCTCTCCTATACATCCCAGTATACCCCAGCCCTCCCTACTGCCTTCTCACATTGATTGCTAACCTTAAGGTCATCTGATATGATTACCCCAGGTCCCTTTCCTTTTTTGTTGTTGTTACTACTTCCCCACCCATTGTGTATTCTTCCCTGGGTTCTTGTTTCCCAGGTGCATTATTTTGCACTTCTTTGCATTGAATCCTAGCTGCCATACTCCTGACCATTCCTCCAACCTTGCCAAGTCATTTTTATCCTTTCCACGCCTCTGTATCAACCCTGTTGCAGATCTTTTGTCATCTGCAAAAAGGCATACTTTTCCTTCCAGTCCCTCTGCAATGTCACTGATGAAGACATTTAAAAGGACTGGACCCAATACTGAACCCTGCGGTACCCCACTAGTAACCCCTCTTTCTTCAGAGTGGACTCCATTTACAATTACTTTCTGTGTCCTGTTGTGCAGCCAATGTTTTACCCAGGCTACCACCCTGGGACCCACTCCCAGGCTGGTAAATTTGACTATCAATCTTTTGTGTGGGACTGTGTCAAATGCCTTGCTAAAGTCTAGGTAGGCCATGTCCACATCCCCGCCCTGGTCTACTACTTTGGTCACCCAGTCAAAGAAATCTATTAGATTCATCTGACATGACCTTCCTGCTGTGAACCCATGCTGCCTTGGGTCCTGTGCTCCACTGGCCTCTAGGTACTCAACTATTCTTTCCTTCAGAAGTGACTCCATCACTTTCCCTACCACAGAGGTGAGACTGACTGGTCTGTAGTTTCCTGCCTCCGTCTTGGTCCCACTTTTGTGAAGGGGAATCACATCTGCCTTCCTCCAGTCCTTGGGTACCACACCATCCTCCCATGATTTATTAAAAAGAGTAGCCAGTGGTTTCACTAGTTCCTCCCTTAATTCTTTTAGAATTCTGGGGTGAATTCCATCAGGACCCATTGCTTTGTCCACCTTCAGTTTTAGGAGGTCTTGCAGAACCCTTTCTTCTGTGAAAGGACTGGGATCAACCCCCTATCAAGAGTGCTTCTGTTAATTGGATTAGGCACTTCCCCCTCCTCTTTTGTGAATACTGAGCAGAAATATTCGTTCAGTATCCCTGCTTTTTCACTGTCCCCCTCTGCCCATCCACCGTTCATTCTATTCAGCCTCACTATCCCTCCCTTTGTCTTTCTACGCTAGCTGATGTACCTATAAAAGGTTTTATCCCCCTTCTTAACTGAGTTGGCTATCTTTTCCTCAGTTTGGGCCTTTGCTATTCTGACTTCCTCCCTGCTTCTCTTCTGCCTTAACTGGTACAGCTGTCTGTCCTGCTCCTTCTGTGGTTCCTTATACTTCGGAATGCTATCTTTTCTTCCTGACTTTCACAGCCACCTCTTTTGAGAACCATAGTGGTGTTTTCTTTCATTTGATTTGTTTATTTGCTTCACACAAGGCTTGTTGCCTCTGTGATGGCAGTTTTGATGATTCCCATTGTTGCTCCACACCTCCTTCTAGCCTGTTTGCTAGTGCTTTTCTGAGGCACTCTCCCATCTTGCCAAAGTCAGCCCTCCTAAAGTCCAGTACCTCACTTTTGTATGGCTTGACTCTGTAGCTGAGTTTAATGTGAACCACGCTGTTTGATGGTCACTTGTCCCCAGATGGCAACCCACTTCTAGATCAGAGATCCTCTCACTGCCCCATTTGAGAGTACGAGGTCTAAGATTGCTCCCTCACGAGTGGGTTCTGAAACTAGCTGTCTAATGCCTGCCACCTGTAGGGCATCAAGAATGGCCCTGCTCTTGGATGTGGCTGCAGCAAATGTGCTCCAGTTAACATCTGGCATATTCAGGTCTCCCATCAACAGTATCTCCCCTTTCTCTGCCATTCTAAGAATGCCTTCTATCATATCCTTGTCCATTCCCTCCCCCTGATATGGGGGTCTGTACACAACCCCTGTGCGGATTGTGGTGCCTTTTCCAGTCTCCAAGGTGACTCACAGTGCCTCCTCTCCTCCCTGTTTACTCTTTTGTTCAGTTGCTTTTATCCCTTCCTTTACATAGAGATCTATTCCTCCCCCTCTTCTCCCCTGCCTGTCTCTCCTGTAGGTTATGTACCCTGGTATGTTAACATCCCAGTCATGGTTGTCTGTGTACCATGTTTCTGTGACTGCTATGATATCCAGGCATCCCTCTTCCATCAAGGCCACCAGCTCAGGCAGCTTGTTGCCCAGACTATGGGCATTGGTACTCATTACCCTCCACTTCCTGATGGCCTTACTCCCTTTTGCCCCATCCCTGTCCTTCTTGCCTTTGTCACTTTCTCCATTTACCCCTGCCCTTCTCCCTATCGACACCTCTATGTTAGTGTTTGCCACACTTACTACCGTGATTATTTGGGGGGGCTAAGATTTCCCTGCTCCTTTCCAGTACCTCCCCCCTTGGCTAGTTTAAAAGCTTGCCAATGAAGCATTTAAACCTATCACCTAGGATCCTGGTTTCCCTCCCGGACAGATGCAGCCCATCATGCCAATATAGGCTTGCATCACTCCAGGTAAACCCCAGTCCCAATGAAGCCAAATCCCTGAGCTCCACACCAGTTTTCAACCACTGATTGAATCCCTGGTGCGGAACACCCTAGCCTCTCCTATGCCATAGATGGGCAGCACCTCCGAGAAGGTTACGTCGTGCTACTTGACCAAGGCCCCCCCCAATTCCATAAACTCTTCCTGCACTTCTCTAATCCCTCTCTTAGCCAGGTCATTTGTCCCTAGGTGGACAATGACATCCAGCTCCCTCCCCTGTGCAGCTGCTCCAACAATCCTGAGGATTCGCTCCCTGTCCCTCCAAGCCATGGCGCCAGGCAGGCACCTCACCTCCCTCTCCCCTTCCTCCCCCAGTTCTTCCTTCCTAACAATGGAGTCCCCCACCAGGAGTTGTTTCCTTCCCCTGCAGGGTCCCCTGCCACCCTCCTGTGGGTCTCCTTTGTGGAGGTTCCCAGCATCCTCCTTGGTCTCCACTGTGGGTGCCTCCATAGAGGAACCACACTTTGCCAGAATGGCATATTAATTGTGGAGAGGTACAACTGGAGGGATGCTCCTCTGTTCCACCACCCTTACCCTCCCTGAGCCCACTGTGGTCCAACCGCTCCTCTTTCTTGGCAACCTCTGAGGCAACGGCAGAGGCACTCTTGGTCCCTGGATGGAAGAGGAGGTCCCACAAATCCTGGCCAACTCAGCCTGTAGATGAGCAACCTCCTCCCTCAGCCCAGAGAGGTGCCTGCAGATGGGACAACACCGCATCCTCCAGAATGTCTCCCGGAAGTCTGCTGCTCCACAGCCACTGCACTGCACCACTCCAATCATGTCTTATTTCTGGCCCCTTAACTGTTTGCAATCCTTACACTTTCCTCTGTTTTTTCTCTCTCTCCTTACTTTCTGCCTGTGTGCCCTTTAAGCTCCTGATTGTCCTGTTCTGAAACAAGAATATCCTATATTTCTCAGTAGACCAGTTACTTGCTCAGAGGCAGACCTCCAGCAGCTAGAGGGGGCCGGACAGCTACTCTTGCCCTTCTAGGATGGTGGGTCTTTGGTGGTTCTGTGATCACTCACTTCCTGCTCCCAAACAGGAAGTTCCTGTTGTCAGTCAAATCCTGTGCCTATAAAAATAGAACTAGCTTTGGGTGGGGGGGAGGGAAGGAAGGAGGGCACTATAGTCCCAGCAGAGAAGTTCAGTCACACAGCAGTCCTTTCTCCTGGTGTCTTCTGCCAAGCAATTAGCAGAATCTTTCTAAGGCAGTCTTTAAATGTAGCTTCCTTCTAGCTAAGCCACTCCCCCTACTTACTAGATCTTTCTACAAGTAATTTAAACCTCACAACAGTTAAGTCCTTTCAATCACCTGAGATTTACACCTAAATAACTGTTCAGATACCCATTCAGTTCAGTTAACCCAGACAAACACACACTTTTTTTTTGTTTTGTATGTTAGTTTTTTTTACCCTAAATTAAAGGTCCAAGTACAAAAGTTCTTCTACTGTAGTCCCAGCAGAGAAGTTCAGTCACACAGCAGTCCTTTCTCCTGGTGTCTTCTGCCAAGCTACCTCAAGGGAATCAACAAAGTCCAAGAGGGTAGCATCTTTCAAAAAAGAGGTGTCAAGAACAAGGGGCACAATTTGAAGATAGAGGGGCGGCTCAGGAGGTAATCTAAGAAGTATTTTTTCACAGAGGGTTGTGGATGCATGGAACAGCCTTCTGGAGGAGGCTGTGGAGTCTAAAACAGTGGTGGAATTCAAGCATGCATGGGACAGTCATAAGGCAATTCTAGGGGGTAGGGGTAGGAAGAAGTAGGCTGCTGGTTAACTAGGATCTGCAGCTTATCCGTTAGGTAGGGAAATGGGCAGACTGGGTGGGCCAAGCGGTCCTTATCTGCTGTCAAATTCTTTGTTTCTATTAATGACTGCACATCTTTGCCAACATCCTGCAAGCAAATGGTTGGGTCCTTTGTTCTGACATCTGCAGGGTAGCAAGACCTGGTCCCACAGATGTGCTTTTTCCTGCTATTGTGCTCAAATACTTAAGGACTGCAAAGTTACACTCTTCCAAAATTGAGCAAGTTGCCATACACTCACATTGCGGCACCCATGATGCTTTTCGCCACCCATATGTTGAAAATGAAACGAGGTACACCATTTTCGCTACTGCCTGCTTGGTTCACCTTTATGTGAACTAAGCTCAAAGAACAACTTTGTAAATAATGTATCTTATCTGAAGTTGGATTTCTTACTTCCTAAAGTGACAACAGGTATATGCCTCCTGCTGATGTGCGTGATTGGTTGTGTTGCCTTGGTCCTTCCTCTACTGTATCTGTGTGTGTGTGTGTGTGTGTGTGTGTGGTGGTGGTAGTGGTGTATGCACAGTTAGGTTTTCAACCCTAACACCAGATTTACTCACTTTTGTCACTGTGGAACAACCCTAACTGATGCAATAAATGGAGTTTTTTGCCATGACTATAGATATAGCTATATAGATAGATATATAACAGAATAATATATGCAAATAATGACTGGCAGTTAGCTGGCTAGCCACATCCCTCCCTCCTAGACTGAATTCGTGGGATCATGGCCCTTAATGCGTGGTAAAGTTTTCACAAATTCTGTTACTGTTCTAACTGGCGAGATAGCTCATCTGCATTGGCATTGGCTGATCTGGCCCTGTGGGTAATGGTCATATTGTGGCCTGTAGGACAATAGTCTACCTTAATGGATGGTCATTTGCTTTACCTGTCTGATTTAGCCACACCAGGATTATGATCAGTCTGTACCTCAAAGGGCTTCCCATAGAGGTATGTCTCTAATTTCTTCAGGACCCATATCAGCACAAGGCATTCCTTTTCAACTGTGGGATATGCTTGCTCCTGAGGAAGTAACTTTTTGCTAAGGTACACTATTGAGTGATCTTTTCCTGATTAGAGGTCTGACTGAGGACTGTTCTAATCCCCACATCTGAGGCATCTGTCTTGACTACAAATGGTTTACTGTAATCTGGACTGGCCAACACAGGGTCACTGCACTGTGCATCCTTTAGCCGTGCAAAGGCTTGTTCACAGGCTGGCTCTCACTTTTCCTTTTAAGCATTCTTTTCTTTAGCAGGCCAGATAGGGAGCTGCCAGGGTACTATAATTTGGTACAAACTTTTGATAGTACCTGGTGGTCCTATGAAACTCTAACCTTCTTCTGAGTTTCAGGCCTATGCCATGTCTCTATTTCCTCAGTCTTGGCTTGATTTGGATGAAGCTGCCCCACCCCACTACATGGCCTAGGTATGTCACCTCCACCACAGCCACCTGGCACTTTTCAGCCTTGGCAGTGAGCCCTGCCTCTATAGCCTACTCAACACTTCCTTCAGATGGGACAGGTGTGCCTTCCAACTGGTACTGAAGATGGCAGTATCATCCAGATACACCACTGGGTACTCTTTAGTACCATGTAACACCTGGTTGACCAACCTTTGGAAGGTGGCAGGGGCGTTCTTCATTCCAAAGGCATTACCCTGAATTTTAATAACCCTATTGGAGTGATGAAGGTCAACCTCTCCCTAGCTCTGGCAGTTAACTCCACCTCCCAATACCCTTTCATCAAGTCAGTTGTGGGAGGTATGTCGCTCCTCCCAACCTGTCCCGTAGTTCATCCGTCTGTGGTATTGGGTGGGTGCAGACTTCATAACTGCATTGAGTCCATGATAGTCCACACAAAAGTGAGTAGAGCCATCTGGCTTGGGAACAAGGACTTTGGGTGAGACCCAGAGGCTGTGGGATTTCTGGATTACCTCTAAATCAAGCATTTCCTCCACCTCCCTCCTAATGTCCTTTAGAATGGCCTCAGACACCAGGTAGGCTTTCCACTATATGGCACTTGCATCCCGTGTCTGCAACATGTGTTACTATGGGGTTCATCCAGGCTTGGCATAAACAAAGGGCAGAGTCCTCTAAAACCTCCCTCACTTCCTAGGACTGTTCTGTGATTAACTGGGGTGAGAGTTTGATTGCCTCCACAGATGACTCCACTTGCGTTTCTCTAGCAAGTCCAGTAGGGGTCTGCTTCATCCGTCCCTCCTCAGGACTACACACTGCAAGTACCATGTCAGCCCTATTTGCATGTGGCTTCATTATGTTGACATAGTACATTGTATGGCAATGTCACCTGTCAGGCAATTCCACAACATAATTCATGTCATTTACCTGTTGTATTACCTAGTACAGTTCCATGCACTTGGCCTGCAGCTTGTCCTTCCTGATTGGAATTAGGACCTTGACTTCCTGACCTTCAGTGTACAAGTGAGCTCTGGCTCTGCAGTCTTACCAGACCTTTTGCTTCTGTTGGGCAACTGACAGGTTGTTCTGGGCTGCCCCATAAACTCCTTTAACTTCTCCCTAAACTTCAGGACATACTCTACAATGGGGTTCCCTGGGTGGCATGCTTGCCTT
The DNA here is from genome assembly GCA_016271365.2 of Neoceratodus forsteri. NCBI lineage: Eukaryota > Metazoa > Chordata > Ceratodontiformes > Ceratodontidae > Neoceratodus > Neoceratodus forsteri. The sequence goes on along the minus strand of CM028136.1, from coordinate 125,003,402 downwards.
CCAGTCTTCCCGATCAAGCCTTGGAGCCCATGCACCCTATGTCTATATAAGAGTTCAAAGGGAGAACCCTGTCGACTCTTCTGGCACCTCCCTGTATGCGAGCAATAGGTTGGGAAGGTATTTCTTCCAGTCCCTCCCATGCTGTTTAGCAAATGCTTGGAGCATTGATTTTCATTTTCCAAACCTTTCCACAAGCACATTGGCTCATGGGTGATAAGGTGTTGTGTGTCTCTGCACCACCCCACACTTTACTCACAAATACTTCATGAGGTCTGACATGAAGGTACCCCCCTTGATCAGTGATAACCTCCTGCAGGAACCAAATACTGAAGAAAATCCCCAGCATGGCGTCTGCCACTTTGTCCTAAGTTAGGAGAGGGTGACTGCCTCTGGGTATCGGGTGGTGTAATCTACCACAGTCAGTATAAACATCTTCCCTGAGGAGCTTGGGGTACTCAAAGGTCCCACAATATCCATTCCTACCCTCTTGAATGACTCCTTCACAGTGGGTAAGAGAATTAGGGAGGCTTTGGTTTTACTATCTGCCTTTCCTATTTGTTGGCACCAGTGACAAGATCTGCAATATTCCTTCACCTACTGGGTGAAGTTGGACCAATCAAAATTCTGGGCCAATACTGTGTGGTGCTCATGATTCCCAGATGTCCTGACATGGGGATGTCATGAGCGACCTTGAGCAATCTTGTTGGGCATGACAAGCTGCCTGCCCATCACCTCTCCCTCTGTCCACACGTCCTGAGTATACAACAGTCCATTGCCCCAAAATATCCTATGTCTCATGTCACCTCCTTGTGTCCCATCAGATTCTGCACAAGTCCTCAGCCTATCCAAACTTGGGTTCATACTGAGGAAGAATATATGCTTCTTGTGTACATCTAATAATATTGTGGAATTTTCCATTCAGTAAGTACTGATCCAGTCTAAATCTAAATGTAGCTTTATTTTTAATAATAATAACATTTTCAGGTACCACATTCCAGGGATTGACCACTCTTACTGTATAAAGGTATTTCTCTTATTTGTCCAAACCCTTGACCTTGTAATTGTAATGGGTGTCCTCTGGTGTTACATCCATCCTGTTTAAAAATTATCCTCAAATCACTTAACAACATAAAGTACTGCATAGTGTTATACATAAAGAAAAGATCTGCTCTTAACCTTCTAGTTTCTATAGACATTAAGTTCAGCTTTTCCAATCTCTCTTGATAGCCAACGCCTTCCATACCTGAAATGCATTTGATGAATTTCCTCTATACCAGTTCCAGTTTCTGTCTTTCTTGTTTTTTTTTGATGGAAACCAAATTTGAGATGCATATTTCAATTGTGGATGCACATATGCTCGAAACAAGGGCATCATTATATTACTTTCCCCACTGGTTATATTTCTTTTAATAGACCAGATGATATTATTACATCGTTTAATTACTTCTTGAGTTTGCTCATTTGTGTCTAAATTATCAGATACGTAGTATCCTAAATCTTTCTCAGATGAGCAACAATGTAAGATGTGTCCACATACTGTGTAGTTTACCCTTCTATTATGTTTCCCCGGGGTACATAACCTTGCATTTATTCATATTGAATGACATACCCCATCTATTAACCCAGCTAGTAACACTGTCCAAGTCCTGTTGAATATACTTTACCTCCTCTTGAGTGCTACAAGGCCCTCCTATCTTTGTATCACCTGCATATTTTGTAGCCCAACCATTTAGTTTATTAGTTAGAGCAGAAATAAATATCTGAAACAATGCAGGCCCCAACACAGAACCCTGTGGGACCCTATTCAACACCGCCCAATATCTGACAGTTATCCATTTATTTGGACCCTCTGTTCTCATCAGCCACTCTTCTATCCAGTTTATTAAATAAGAATGTGCCTTTAGTAACTTAAGTTTGTCTATAATGGCCCTGTGTGGGGTTAAATCAAAGGCTCTACTGAAATACAAAAAGATCACGTCACAAGGAACCTCATTATCCAATGATTTGCTTACATTTTCATAAAAGCACAAAAAATTTGTAGTACAGATCCTGCCCTTTTTAAATCCATGTTGTTCCAAATCTATTAGATCATGTGAAGTGAATAGTGTGTCCCTGACTAATCCCTCCATTGTTTTGTGAACTAGACAAGTCAGACTAATAGGTCTGTAATTCTTAATATTCACTTTATCCCCTTTTTTATAAATGGGCACAACATGAGCCTTTTCCAATCACTAGGTATCTCTCCAGTCCTTATTGATTGCTCAAATTAATGGAAGTGTAATGTAATCAATCATTATTTGCAACATATTAGCTGAAATTCTGTCAGGCCAGGAGATGTATTTGGTTTTAATTTCTGAATACGCTGTCTTATTTCAGATAAGTCAAACTGCATGGGGTCCACAGAGAATACAGCCACCTGATTACTGTACAATTTACTACCATAAATTTGACAAAAATATTTATTGAAAGCAATAGCCATATCCATATCTGATGTGACCGTCCTTTCCTCCATGATAAGGGGTCCCACAGGGTTCTGGGTTTTCTTTAGGGAAATATTTAGGCAAAAAAAGCGTTATAATTATCCTTAGTGACATTCTTAGCGAACTGTTCCTAGGCATTTCTTTTGCCACTCTTATGCCTTTTTACAGGTCTGTTGTGCTCTGTCTTAGAGCAGAAAGTGTCCATTCATTCTTATTTTTCTAGACTTTTTATAACAGTTATATTTCTTCTTAATGAGTCTTCTTATGTCTTTGTTTAGCCACATTGGATTTTTATGGGTATTTATGTGCTTAAATGTCTGGTGAATATAGATCTCACTCAGACCCAGGATAATCTTTTTTATAGTATCCCATGCATGTTGTATTGATTCATTTGTAAGTACTGAAACCCAGTCCAATTGATTTTATTTATTTATTATTTCCCTTTCATTAGCCTTTTTATATAAAAAGATTTTTGTTTTACTCTGATGTGTTTCATATTTATAGTTGATTTTAAATGTATCTGATGCATGGTCATTATTTCCAATTGGGGGACCGATAACACAGTCTTGTATTAGTAAATGTTCTGTTTCAAGAACTATATCTAAATGTCCTCTAGTGGGGGATTTTGAGTATTGCACCAAATTTAAATTATTACAACTACTAACAAAATGCTTTGCATTTGTTCCAGTGGCAGTCATTTTTATCCAATCAATACTGGGAAAGTTTAAGTCCCCCATAACACAGCTCAACAATTTCACTCACATTTTCAAATTCAGTTATTAAACTATCAGTGATCTCAGTATTTGATGATGGACTACGATAAACTGTACCCAGAATAATAGACTGGGATTTTCCCCCATTTATTCTTATCCATAAGGTTTCAGTGTCAGCATCTTCTGCTCTTATTTTGTTTGATATATCTGCAGATTTAATTGTGTTCTTTATAAACATAGCAACACCACCTCCTCTTTTTCCAGTTCTATTTATTATATATAATGTATAACCCTCCAGGTGTCTATCCCATGCTTCGTTATTGTTAGTCCACCAGGTTTTAGCTATGAAATTATGTCATATGATTTCTCACTAACTAAGACCTTTAGTTCATCACTTTTATTACTCAAGCTCTTAGCATTAAATGACAGAATTTCTAACTGGTTCTTAATATGGCTCCTGTTTTTGTACTTGGTTATATGTAGGTTCAGAGGATCCAATCTGTTGGTTTCACCACTTATTCAGTTCTGACTAACAAATTCATGGTGGTTTCAATCTGTTTGCTAACAATCTGGCCCCAGTACTGTTTAGATGTAGTCTGTTTTGGCATACAATTCATATTTCCCTGAAAAGTGGTCCAATTATCAATAAAGGTCAGCTCATCTCTATTACACCAATTGTGAAGTCTGGTGTTAATCCTTTCAATGGTTAAGTTTTTGTGGGGGGCTTTGGGGACTGGAATGATTTCTGAGATTGCTACCTTGTACCCGTTCTGCTTCATACAATTTCCTATGTCAAGTAGTTCATGACATATGTCTTTTTCATCATATGACTTACATTATTTGTGCCAGCATGCAAATGATAGTAGAATTACATGGTAACTTAATATTTTCTAAAACTTATTCACATCATGTATTTGGGCTCCAGGAAGGCAAGTGACAGTTGTAGAGTCCTTGTTATTTTGTCTAATATATCTATCAGTCAGTTTGATGATAGAATCTCCAGTCACCAAACATTCTGATGTCAGACTTTCTACCTTACTAATTTCCTGATTTGGCAACCAAGTAAATCTATTTTGTGTATGTATCTGAAATTTTCTTTTTGCTTTACTGTTTGCTTTTCAGATGTCACTTTTTCCAGTTAGAAGCATTATCTCTACCCTTATAACAGCTTTCTTGTTCAGCATCTTCTATACTGTCTTCCTATCTCCCTCGTTTTTTTCTATTTATTAATCTGATGACTGAAGTATGTTCATTTGTGACCTCTATCTCACTTCCCTCCTCCCCCCTTTGGTCTATAGTATTTTGGTGAGTGACTTGAGTTTCAACAGGAACTAGTGTGTTAACAAACGTCTGAATCAATCTCTTGAGCATGTTTTAGTTCATTTCTCAGCATAGTATTTTCATTATTGTCATTAACATCTGACATTTATTACATATATCCATAGTTGGTGGCAATTAATGCCTAGGTACAAACATTTCACATATTGAACATTTTATTATTGACCCTTCTTGAACCATCAGAAGAACATCCAACACATTGACTTCTGCCATCACCTTTCAATGCTTTATAACTGACAATATTAACAGAGTTAATTGACACACACACAACTGTGTTTTTGTTGCTACTTATGTCTTGATACAAGAGTGACTCAACCAGTTTTTGTAACCCAGGGGTTATTATTTACTTTTCCTGTTCACAGCTGAGCCACACACCTGATTGCCACGTGTGATAAAATACACTGGGAATACTATGAACAATATCTGCTATGGGTTCCTACCTTTGTTTACACACTTTTAGCATCTGGATCAGTTCTCAAAGCAGCTGCAAAATCTTCACATTTTCCCAAGGCATGGGGGATATCACCCTCAGTTCCTAGACTGGGGTCCATAGCTCTAGCATCAGGGCATTCAGGACCACTGCCATCCCTAATCTTCTGACCATTTGATACCCCCTCTCTCCTCAGAATAACCTTCTGTAGCTGTTTTGTGAACTGCTACCTGAGGAAGTCCTACCTCCCTTTCACTACTCTCCATTTCAGGAGACACAGGCTGGGTAACCAGCCACCCATTATTTTCCACAGTGGCTTCTATGGGGTTTAGGGAACTACTAGTGGCATTTGCTGTCTGACTGTGGGTAACCGCACACACCACCCCCTTCTGGAGATTGTTCCCTATAATCACATCCAGGGTGAGGTTGTCTGCCACAGCCACTTTTTACCATCTCTCCTGTCTCACCCCAGTCCAGGAGAACACTAGCAATTGGCAGAATTTTCTCCTCCCCAGTGACTCCCTGACTGTTACAAACTTATTAGATATAAGCTGTTCAGACCCAACTAAATCCCATTTTGCTACAAGTAAGAGACGCCACCGTGTCCCTTAACCCATGGGTCTGCACCCCATTTATAGTAACCAGGTGTATGTGTTCCCACATGTTTACAGCATGCTTTTGGGATACACATTGCACAACTCTGTTCGAGCACCACCTTGTCAACTCTGTGCCTTGTTAGAACACTGTCTAGCAAGATGCCCTGACTGTTTACAAAACAACAGTCATCATTTCTTTTAGCTGATAAATCCCTTTTTGTAACCTGGAGCTTCCCCCTTTCTGTGGAGGCAGTGAGGGTTTAGCAGCCCTGAAGATACACTTTTCACTTTCTGTGCTGCCACATCTGCTCCACCTCCTTTCAGAGCAGGCCTGCTCCTGGCATTGTGATCAGAAAGCTCAGCAGTCTGCTGCACTGTTTTTGGATCTTGGTCCTCTGACCAGGTTTTTAGCTCTGTGGGGTAAGCCCCAAAGAACTGCTATAACAGCATAACCTCCTCAATTTTCTTCACAAAATTTGCTTCTACTCCCTCCCACCAATGTTTGCAAATACTCTATACCTCTATGCAGGCAGAAAATATAACAATACCCATAAGTCATCATTGGACTGCATGCGGAATTGGACCCTGTTCTTTTATCTCTCCTTTGAGATACAACAACACTGTATATATTTTTCTGTGCAACCACACTATTACATGTACCTAGCCTCTTATTCAAGTAGCAGCATAGAACGACACTATTTATGTGTCAGTCTGCCCATATGTTGCAGTGCGCCATCATGGTTGTTAATATAGCACACTATCATCTGTCCATCAAGATATAACCACAACACAATGTATATCTGCCACTATCCATATGTCACAGTGAGAGCACAGGGAGCTTATATTCTGCAGTGCCATTTCTCCATCAACAAAGTACAACACAAAACATACTGCAAGGCACACCAGCTATATGTCACATTGAGAATAGTGCCACATATGCATAGCATGGCTCATGTATTGTGTAGTACTGTGCCAATAGACATATGGTAGTGCACTGTCCAAAACACCCTTTTTTAACTGTTACATATGGACAATGTCAGATATGTATAGTGCTGCACTATATTGATATAGAACTCCGATGGCAGGGTTACATAGAGGATAATGCCTGATGTATAGGTGATTAAAATGGTGTGAACACCTCGACTGGTTGCTACGGCATCATTCAACCTCAAAAGCATAGCTTGAGAGGTTAACCATTGGCCTAGCAAGCATGAGAGGTGATAACAATGTGGTTTTCACCTGTACATCAAGCATTGTCATTAATAGAATATGTGACTTGACATGATAGTTGACCCCCTCCCCCCCAAACACAATAAATTTAGCCTTACCTTATTAATGAATCTCCACTATGGCCATAGGACCGTGTAGGATACATGAACTGAATGATAACGGTCCAAAATAACACCAGAGTTAAAATCTCTATCAGACATGCTAATCCATAGACTCAGTAATAGTAAACAGTGACAACTGCAATGTTATTTGAATACAATCACATTCAGGGTGTGTAGAATTCCGAATAAGACTAGTATAACATTTTGTTAATACACTGCCATGACATAGATGAGAGGGGTTTATAAGGTTGTGATGTCATGACAGTGGGATGACATGGTTGTAAACAGTTTACTTTCAGTGGATAATGAGGCCTACCCATACATTATACAGTTGCATATGAACAGTGTGTTCTATGCATTCTGACATACTGTCTCACTGTATGGATGAGAGTACATGGTACAAAACACAGTGCACTACCACTCCCACATTGACATAGCACAACAGAGTGTAAATCTAATGTTGCAAACAACGTTCCTCCATCTAGATAATACAACACTTTGCATACATGAGAATTAAAGTGTGAAGTTATTGATAGTTAAGTGATATCTTTACATGCATCTAGTAGGAGTCTGTACATACCCAACTGTGGAACCTCCTAATACATCACGTCCTGTGCTTCTATACCACCATCCACACAGAACAATGTCTAGATGTAACAGTCACGCTGTGCATTTATTTACACCCTGTGTTCCTATCACTCAATAGATTTTCATATATCTATATATCTGTATAAATATGGTGCAGTGTCACACCTATGCTGTAATTCATTAAGTAATGCACAGCTGTACAAAATAGTTAGAAATAGTCATAACCATGTCTATATTAACCAATTTTATGAAAAATGGTTTAAAAGCATTCCTAACATACCACATGTTTGCACAGAATGTGGGTGTACCCCCCAAGACACTGGGATGGCAGCAGAAGTGATACATTTGCTGAAACATGATAATGGATACCTCTTGTGGTATGTTTACAGAGTTGTATGTTCTTTCTCTTACCTTATGGTGTGTTTCTGATTGGTTGTTACCTTGTTCCATCCCACACTTGCATGTGTGTGTGTGTGTGTGTGTGTGTGTGTGTGTGTGTGTGTGTGGAGGGGGGGTGGAGTTAGGGTTGAAAACCCTAATGCCAAATTTCCTCATTTTTGTTGCTGTGGAAGAACCCTAACTGTTGCATTAACAGAGTTTTTTGCAATAAATTTCTTTACTTTTTGAGAGAGACATGCAAAATCTTTAAACCTTTTATTTTTGTGTGTGCCAGCAACCAAAAGTGTTCCATCATGAAATGTTATGTGTGGTAAATAGTTAAACTATTTTTTTTTATATTATTATCACTGCTCTCAACTGACTGCCACTTGGCTTCTCCCCGCCTACCCCTGCAACCCACTGCAATGCACTCTCTTAGAAACATAACACGTTACCACTGTTCTGAACAGACACTTGTTTACCTCTGTTTGCTGAAGTGATGCAATCACATTCCGATGACCTTCAAAGTCTGTCACAAACCCAGTTATGATTGCATACATCTCTATATACACTATACCTTAGATGTAGGCATTGCCTACATGATACATATTGTACAGAATGTCATGAGGAAATAATACACAAGACAAACAGGATAAGGTTTAAAAAATGTATTTAAGAAATTTCAATGTAGGTGTTGCCGAATTGGGTGGTTGTTCCTGGGATGGGAGAAAAACAGTTCTGTAACACACTATATGAAAAATTTGTTGTGATAGTGGTCTTTGATTTTGTTCACCATCACCACCTTGACTACTGCAACTCCCTGTACCTAGGCTACCGGAGGTTGATATCTGCTGCTTACAGCTGGTGCAGAATGCTACGACACAGTTGTTGATGGGGACTCCTCATTCGAGTCACATCAGACTGGTGCTGCGCGAACTGTACTGGCTGCCGATTTAGTGGTGGATCACCTTCAAGGTCATGCTTCAGGCCTTTAAGGCCCTGCACAGACTGGGCCTGGACTATCTGCAAGATCTCCTGTTGCCCTACTGCCCCAGATGACCACTCTGCTCAGCTGATGAGGGGTTGTTAGAGATTCCCAGGGTATGTCTTAAAACATCAGGGGCCCATGCTTTCATGTATGTTGCCCCGACCCTGTGGAATTCTCTACCTTGCCAGATACACGAGTGTATGACTGTGATAGCTTTAAGAGGGCATTGAAGACCCATCTGTGGTGCATTGCCTACTCAGACTGATTATTTTTAAATATTTATCTATTTGCTAACATGCTGTACAGAATTTTATGTTTACCAGATTTAATATGTTGTAAGTTGAACAGTGCCTTGGTTAGAAAGACACTTTAAAAATAAAATTTATTATATTATTATTATTATTAACACACAACACATACACTCCATTTAAGAATATATTTTTTATTAAGGACAACTAAAGAACAATATTAGCAGTATAATTACATAAATATATTAGTTGTAATGTTAAACACGATATTACATAATGGTCAAAGTAGTGACCTATCTATCGTTTAGTATTTAAAACAATTTAAAGAAATATGGTTTTACTACTTCATTTACTATATCAAAGTCTAACTACATTTGCAAAGGTTACAGAAATAGTAAGGCTAATTTTTAATAGCTATCAAATACAGTGTCTTGTCATTGACTTACTTACAATACTACATTAACATTACGGTTATATATTTTTTGACTCAATATAATAGTTTAGGTATAGAGTTAATGACATTTTTGTAGTTAAATAAGTATTGTCAGTAATGGTAAAAATTTTGTTTTGTTATGTTAGAGTCCTATGAGAGAATATATATTTCTAACTTTTCCTGAAAACAATACTAATCTACATTTATGCATAGCTTTTTTAGAAATAAGTTTATGATGCCTATTTACCATAACAGTACTTTACAGTATGAAATATATTTTATGTTACTCAAAATTTGATAGACTATCTCTTTGAAAGGACAGGCCTTTGAAACCACAGCTAACTGTAAACCACAACATCATGGAATACATATCAATAAGTGTGGTACACTGCATCAACACATTCATAACAAAGCCTGCAGTAAGCTTATCTACTTTTAATAGTACAATGCAGATATGGTTATCAATGTTTTATTCTGCACATATATTAAGTACACAAATAGTATACTGCAGAGATATTGTTGTACCACAGATTACTTATAGAAATCAGTGTACTGTTACTATATCAGACACTGCATAACGTATATGTTGTGAATTAGCAAGTTCTTAACCTATTCAAAATGTAGTGTCCATGTAAGCAAGCAACAGCACACAGGGTATATGGAAAATATAGCTGGGGTTTCAAAACTGCATCCTTCAGAATTTGAGAACTATTACTTGAATTGGAAACTTCCTCATCTGACCCTCAATAAAGACAATCCTTTAAAAGAGCAGGAACATACCAAGAGTTTGCATTGTGGTATAGATGTGCACAACCATAACTTTGCAAAACACAAAAGCAGTAATTGTGCAAATCTACATATAGATGCATATATACATCCACATATACCTATGCATATATACATTTGTGTATATCTATGTATACATACATATTTACAGCAGCAATATGCTGGACAGCACTTAAAGCAGCAGTGCAATAAACATGGGTTAAACTTTGACCCGTCCTTTTTTTCTTCCTAATTGATGACAGATGTCTTTCAAGTTTATTTAAGTGGTGAAATTTCCAGTTTTTATGATCATTTAAGAATTTTATGAAAGTCTTAAAGTAATTATTTCTCAAGAAAAAAAGATGGGCACCTCATTTTTCCATAGAAATAATACTTAGGACCCGAGGAGGATAAGAGGCCAAACAAAAATGCAGATGTACAGTACACATCATAGGAAGCATCTAGAAAACCCAAATCCACAGTTTTGCCAATATTTTTTATAACCATTGCAGAAAATTGGCTTTTTGGAATAACTTTTCTTGTTGCACTGCTACTTTAATGTAAATGTAATGCAATAATTCCATAACACAATATTCATATAAAGCATGTACAATAACAACAATTAAAAAAATAAGAAGTAAAGCAGCATCAGTATGCTACCACTCAGTTCAGTTTCAGAAGTATATACATATTTACATCACTGAGTCATATTTTAGTGGTTTGTACCATCATGACCAATGAATCAATCAATGATATTTCCATTTGAGGAACATATCATGCAGCCATCAATGGTGTTAGGATTGTATATTAGTATGAACCCATGACATTAGCAAAGACAAAGCCATAGAGTGATTAAGAATTATATAACTACATGCGCCAAGATATAATTTACTTCCTGACTTATAAATGCCATCCAGCTCCCTTGAGTCTGCTTTATTGTGCTGATGTCAGTCTTGTAAGTAAAACCATCAAGGTCAATCATGTAGAGTATAACAGGAAAAGACATAATAGTTTAATCTACTACCAAGTCGCAAATATATTTGTTATGAACAGATATTAGTTTGTCAAGTCACTCAATAACAGTTAATATATACAAAGAGAATCTTACACTGTTCAACACTCCTTTGAATGTAACAGTGCAATTGAGCCAAACTGTTAATTACAGTATCACAATGGGAATCCATATCAGCAGGTGTCACAGTGATACATAAACAACACTACATACTTAATGAGTTGCAGTCACGCTGTTTGTATGAGGATACATAAGAAGCAGTCACAAAAAAATATTCTAAAACACATATCAGTATTAAAGAGCAGCTTCTTACTTAAGGAATAGCTGTCAGCCTAAGTGTTTTCATTTACTGACCTGTCTCTGAGTCTCCATGTGAAAAGTGCCGGTAATTTGACTTTGCAAAAAAAGTCATAATCCTCATAAATTAATATTTTCCCTTACCACAGACAAAAGGACCAATGTCCTAATGCACAAAAACATGACCCTATCCTGGCCAATGCATCTCTGTTTTTTTTTTTTACATGACAAAACAAAGGCTGTGTGAGTGTGCTACTAGTAAGTGGATGATATTTTAACATGTTTTATACCCTTTCCTGTTTCAATTTTAATAAATCAAAGCACTTGATCAACTAATAGGGTCCCTATTTGTTAATCAATTGCTTTGATTAATAAAATTCTAACAGTAAGGGTATAAAACATGTTAAAATATCGACCCATACTACTGACTCTGATACACTCAAACAGCCTTTGTTTATTGACATCACAAAACAGACTTGAGTGGAATGGCATGGTTTCTGAACTGGGAAGTCAGTCCTTTCATAAGCGATAAGGAAAAATACAAATGTATGTGTATTGCTACTTTTTTTGTGTGTGAGGACAGATTCCTGTCACATTTCATGTGGAGACTCAGAGACTGGTTATTTGTCATTGAAGCTCAGCCTGACAGCTACTAGGGAGGTGATTTTTAAAGACTATAACATGTAATGAATCAGCATCTTTTAACTACATGTACAAATATATTACTTGCTGTCAAATGAGCACTGCCCAGCACCCTCAAGTCTGCCTCGACTGAACTCATGGTAGTCATGTTAGTAACAACAACAAAGTCACATATATAGAACATAACAGTAAAGCACACCAGCTTTAACTGTTAGTAGTTACAAAATGAATTTGCTGTGTACACAAATGAATGTGAAATCTGTCTCAATCACAGACTATGCAAACAAAATTAGCATTGTCATTTTGTGGTCATCTGACACTACCACAATTAGTAAAACAAGTGTGACATGCTTCATGCAAGTAGAATAGAATCTGTAAAACATTATAGCACTATTGCAGATAAGAAGAGACTCAATGACCAAAATACATAATCTGCTCATAGCAGAAAACAAAGTCAGCACAAATGTAGTACATTGCTGTCAATGTGTTTAATGATGAAACACATAGTATCTCCCTTCTCATTATGTTTATTTGTGTAAAAAGACTTGCAATATATATTATGCAAACCAATGTGTAGCACATGGTAGGATTCTGTAGGTCTGTCTTCCAAAAATCACTCTTCAACATGTTGAGCACTATCTGTTGTATGCAGAATGATTACTTATGCATCTTTTAGATTCCTTGGTAATCATTCTCTCATAGTGCACACTGTATCATTACACTGTACCCATCCACTTCTAAATCTACGCCATGTGACATAGTGTCCTGATGGAATAGAAGGTCCATGATGGAAAATGATTGCATGTGTGTCAAACTGAGTGCCTGAGAACATAGTTCTTCCAGCAATGAAGTCAGTAATAGGTGTCATAACTTTCATGCCTTGAGAGTTGAATCGCTGCAGTACAATAATAATGTATGAGCTGAAGTAAGTCACTCTCAAAGAACAGACAGTACTTCGCCCACATCTGTGACACTGCCAGCCAGTGGCAGCATTTCTAAACAAGCTACAAAACTTTAACTGATGATTCTTCAGAGCGATAGACAGATAACCGTGAGCATATCATAAGTTGTCTGAGACTCTATGTGTCTACATGACAAACAAGTGTACTTGCACACATAATGAACTGTGAAGTGCTCTCTAAGTTGAATGCCATCATCTGCCAAACTATTCATCACACCCATCATGAATTCAGTCATGTCCTATTGGGCATTATCAGCAAACATACTTAGCCCAGTATAGTTGGACAGAGTAAGCCGCAGAGGAGTCAAACTCTGCAAGCTAGGTGCTTGCTCTTGACTACCTTTTACTACTCTTTTAAGTGCATCAGACTGAGCTGTTGACTTTGCAGCAGGCAAAACATAAATAAACTCTGGCATATGCAGAAAATTTTGCATTGCAGCATTGTCATAGCAGTTCACTCCAGCGCTATTGTCAAAGATTGGTAGTCTGTGAAGACCAATGCATTTTTTTGCACGTGGTGATCTGACTTGATCAGCAAGAGACTGATTACCATGTACAGCAGATGGTGAAGAAACTAAAGTTTTACTCTGTTTCCTTTTCAACTTATGTGCTCTTTTCATTGGCACATCTTGCATGGGTATGTACCTTGGAACAGGAATCAGAGTTGCATTTGGTTGGTACAGCATGCATAGCCGTTTGTATTCCACAATACATTTTACATCAGTACACACTTTATTCTCTACAAGGTTTAGTATATGTACACCAGAAAGAGATCTAACTCATGACAAAGCAACATATGCCATGCAATCCTTGAAGATTCCCTTTCCTATATCAACAATGGCACTGTCAAGGCAAAGGCCATGTGATTTGTGAATGGACACAGCATAAGCAAGACACAGTGGAAACTGCTTATGCATCACATAGATATCCTTCACAATCTGGAATTTGACAGTTGATCTATCAATGGGTAAAGCGATGTCATGATTGTCAAATTTGACCATTACAAATTCAACAAATGTGTTCTGTGCATTGTACTGAAAATCAACAATGAAGCCCATTGCTCCATTAAACAATCCATTATCAACATCAAAATTTCTCCACAGCATAACATGTGCATTCTTGCATAGTGTTAATACAGCTTCCAAGTCAACAGTATGTGACACATCATTTGTGAGTTCCTTCAGCCGTTCAACCATCGCCCCAGTTATTGGTGCATCTGATCCTCAACAACATGGCTTCAGGAAGGGTAGAAGTTGCTTAACTAACTTACTTTGTTTTTACGAACACTTTAGTTCCCTATTGGATAACAGGATACCTTGTGACGTTATCTTTATTGACTTCAGTAAGGCACTTGATACCCTGCCTCATTGGGCTCTAATTCAGAAATTTAGGGGACTTAATATTAATAGCTACATAAGTGCCTGGATTACTAATTGGCTTTGTGATAGAACACAGAGGGTGATTATTAATGGTTCTATTTCTAACTCGTAAGGTCTTGAGCAGTGTTCCACAGGGTTCGGTTCTTGGCCCCTGTCTTTCTCAAGCTTTTATTGCCAATCTGACCAATCTTTGTCTTTCCTTTACAATAAAATATGCAGATGATGTGAAGATAGTGGGGACCATGCTCAGACTTAGATCAGGTATCTTGTATTCAGCATGATCTTGACATCATATCTACAGTAATTGGATTGCCAAATGGGGTATGAAATTGAACACTACTAAATGTAAAATTATGCATTTGGGTTCCAGTAATTCAAATTTCCAATACTTATTGGATGGTTCAACTCTGTGTCATTATTGATGAGAGGAACTTGGAATCACCATTTCAAATGACTAACATATTCCAAACATTTGCATTCAGTGATTAGTTCATGTAACAAGGTTGTTTGGTCCATTTTCCATAATATTAGATCCGAGACCGTGAGGTGTTATTGCCTTTGTTTAGGTCCTATGTATGACCTCACCTGGAATATGCATCACAGTTATGATGTCCATTTAAAAATGCAATAGTATTTCTCTTGAAAAGTACAGAAAATACACTGAAAAAATATCTGGTCTTGAATCAACTTCCTTTGAACATAGGTTAGACACCTTGAAACTTATGCCTCTTACTACTAGACATCTGAGAGGTGACCTTCTCTTTTTATATGATGTTGTCCACGATCCATACGTTATGACTGAGTTAGGTCTTTCTTCAGGTCATCTACACATGATACTAGAGGCACCCTCTTCAGTTAATTAGCAACTCCTTTACACATAATAATAGGACATTTTTCTTTACCTTGAGATCCATTGGTCCTTGGAATAAACTTCCATCCGCTGTAGTTATTAGTAATACTAAAGATATTTTTAAACAACACCTCTATAAGTTAATTATGTTTCGGTACAATTTGTCATATTATTCTTTGGCCTAGCATAAGAGCATAATGGGCCTTGGCCTACAAGCTCTTTTTCTACACCTTAGTACGAACCTTAGTATTTTTGTTACCATTATATGTGTCAGGCTAACACCATCAATCGCATCAAGTGATGTAAGTGTAACAATAGGTTGATTGAACTCAGCACGTTGTTTGAGTCTTGGCAACAAATAGACAATGCGTTGCCCACTGGACTGCATTTGAGCAAATAGCTTGCATGAATCCTGCATAGATGTCTCTTATGTAGTGATAGCATGTTGTCTTAGCATTTCTAGATGACAAGTTGATAAGCTACCAATTCGAGCTTCAAGTAACACTTTATAATACATATCACCTCTCTGTCACATATTCTGCAACAGCTCAACATAAGAACTCCAAGAGATTCACTCCACCTACATATCAAAGGTTTTTCTAGCTTCCTGCACTGAAAGACTAGAAGACATGTTGTCCACTGACAGGAGAAAGCTGCAAAAGATCTCAAGGACAACAATGTTTTACCACCAAATGGTACATCATCGTCATAATCCACTATCTCCTATAGGCGTAGGTGGATGTAGGTTAAGAGTATGTTAGAAACCATGCTCATTTCATCAATGCTCAGTAACGCCATCATGTCAACATGGACCTCAGCTCACTTGCAACTTCAAAAGACAACTTTCATACTCTCCAGTCTTATCATACTCAACTGGCAGCATGAACAGCCTGTGAATAGTGACACCACCTATGTTGTAAGCTGCTAGGCCTGTTGGAACAGCTACTATCACAGTTGTTGGTATGTCAGTAAGTCTACAAACACCTATACTTATTGCTTCAATTAGAAAGCTTTGGCCAGTGTCAGCAGCGCCACTGACAAACATCCTCAGTGGCATATGTTTATCACAAAAGCATTCCTTTTTGCAGTGTCTCATTCCATGCTCAACAGCATGCATCACAGCAGTTTACACAACTTGTTGATGAGTATTCAATTCATCAACAATGTTGACTGATTTATCTGTGAAGTGGGTGGTCTGCTGCATAGCACATTTGACCTCTGATATCAACACAGTTGCACCTTCTCCCTTAGGGTCAACCATATCCTGTGAGTTGCCTGGCATATCATCATGGCGTATAGTTAGCAACAGAAGGGTGCAGATTGAAAGGGGGGCTAACATTCACCCCATTCCATGTGTAATCAGGTTGACACACTACAGTTAAGGAGAATGAGGTGACAATTAGGCCTCGTGACTCCATGGCACACCCTGGCATCTGTCATTCTGTGCAGTATGGGGGTGAAGTGGGGTGGTTAGGCATTCAACCTTAATGTCTCATTTTCCCACTTTTTGTCACTGCAACCCCAACTGATACATTAAATGAACTTTCTTGAAATAAATTTCCTTACTTTTTGAAAAAGTATAATATAACTAGTAAATACCATGTCAAGCGTAACAATGTGCATCTGTAGGAGCATGGGCCCTTCAGGCTCTGTGCTCAAAAAGTGTCATGTAACTAGTAAATAGCATGTGTCGGTGGGAGTGGGGGCCCCTCAGGCTCCACGCTCCCACCAAGCTGCCCATGTGAGCATAACGATGTGCATCAGCTCTGTTCTCCCACTTACACATAACTACGGAGCCATACAGCAGCCCCATAGGGCAAGGAACAATTGTAACAGTAATTTGCCAATATCTCAGAAACCATAGCAGCTAAAAAAAAAATTCCCTTACTTTTTGAAAAAGTGTCATATAACCATTAAATAGCATGTGTTGGCTGCTCATGTGAGCATAATGATGTGCATCTGTGGTAGTGTGGGCCCTGGATCCCTGCGCTCCCACTTACACATAAGTACAGAGCCATACAGCAGCCCCATAGGGCAAGGAACACCTGTAACACTAATTAGGGGCTCAATCCTAATGTCTCATTTCCCCACTTTTGTCACTTTAACCCTGACTGATGCAGGTGTAGTCTATAGTTTCCAGTCTTGTTCCTGCACCTTAGATCACCTAAATGTGATCTAAGCCACAAGTAGTAAAAAGTATGTATGTCACTTTGTTTTCAAGATACGAGCACCAAAAGATGTGATGGGTGCAGCAATGTCATCCTATGGGAAAAATCTCAACTTTGTGATGCCATATATATGGAACACTTAGCTTTCCAACACCTAAATAGCATAATTCACATCTCTAGGCCATCCCCTTAATACCCTAAATACTGCAAATCCAAAGACCAAACCATTAAGTTACAATGCAGTGGGAAAATTTTTAAAAGTTTAAAGATTCCTAGTTCATGAGATAGCAAAATCCTGACCATCAGATCAATCCCCATCCATGAGCTGTCAAAATTGCCATCCGTGAGAAATCCTCGACCAGCAGATTTTGGTCATCTGGTCCCTAAGTGACGGTCAAGAATTTTGTTACCTCACAAAAGAGGATCGGGTGATGGACTAGGATTTTGACAGTTCGCAGACTGCAAATTTGTCACCTTACAAAAGAGGATTCAAAAAAACAATCCCCTTTCATGAGCTGACAAAATCCCAGTCTGTCAACCAATCCTCTTTCACGAGGTAGCAAAATCTTTGACCGATGACTCATTCCTCATCCACGAGAATGGCCTTCTGGTCATAAAGTGACAGTCAAAGATTTGATACCTCAGGAAAGAGGATCAGCTGGTGGACTGGGATTATGTTGGCTCAGGAACACAGGATGTAAGCGGGTCACGGTCAAAGAATTGTAAAATTTAAAAAGGCTATTTTTTAGACAAAATGAAGCAAACCAAAGGTGTCAGTTTGTAGAGGGTGTCACCCTGAACAAAACCCATGCTTCATTGCAAGAAAAAGTCACCCATGGAGAAAGCCACAACATTTTGTTTGGGGGGAAAAAATGAAAACAAGATGGCTCTTGGACAAGGAATTTATCTGACAGATGAGGATTTTTTTAAATCCTTTACTGTGAGCTTACAAAATCCTTGACTGTGAGCTCAATCCTAGTTCAAAAAAACATGCATATAAATCTGGGAGTGAACTGAGAATGCTCAGAAACCCAAAATTAAAAATTAAATAACTCTGGAGTAGATTTATATTTGTTAACTAAACTAATGCTAGATTGTTCTTTGACCTACACTCCTTATATGTTCCAAATGTCAGATCAAAGCATCAAATGGTGTGGTCACAGTGCCACAGGGAAAAAATGTGTCAAAAGTGCAGAAAAATGTGTTTTTCAGTGCTTCACTGTGCAAAAACTGTAAGTCTGACTGAAATGCAATTTAGTAAACAAAGAATTCTACCATACCAGACAGCACATTCCACATTTTGTGCATATCCATTGAATGATTAGAAAGTTATCAACATGCAAAAATTGAGGTTTAACATTAAAGTGCCCACTCAACCCTAACTATAGGGGAGTGACTGTGCCCCTATAAAAAAAAAATATATATATACACATATGGCAAAAAACTCAGTTTAATGCATCATTTAGGGTTGTTCCACAGTGACAAAAGTGAGAAATTCGATGTTAGGGTTCCCACCCTTACCCCATCCACCCAGCCCTACCAACATGTATTGGGGTGTGCATTGGGGTTGTCGGTCCTAACTCTCACCCCATCCATGTGTAAACAAGCTGAGGCATTGCAGTATAGGAGAATGGTGAGAGAGTTGGACCGATGACCCTAAGCCACCTCGATGACTTTGGTGGGGGTGGGAGTGGTCGTGGGGTGCAAAGTGGGGAACTCTAACATCAAATTCCTTGCATTTTGTTGCTATGGAACAACCCTCACTGATGCATTAAAAGGATTTTTGCCATGAATTTTTTCTTTTGAGAATGTGCACTATAAACAATGAAGTAATGGTAGCATAAACTCAAGCACAGCAACGGTAGCATTGGTGGGCATAGCGTAAATGATAATGCAAATGGTAATGGAAATGCAAGGACAAATGTTAATGAAAACAGAAGCACAAATGCAAGTGCATATGGAAACACAAATTGTAACATGCACTGTCAACTGTAACGCATAATAAATGCAAACACTTACGGAAAAGCAACGATGACGCCAAGGAAACACAATCAGAAACAGAAAAGCAAATGGAAGCACATAGGAAACACAAATGGAAATGCATGGTGACACAAAAGGAAACGCAAACAAAAACAGTAATGGAAATGCAAATGTTAACAGCAACGCAAATGCAAATGCAAAAAAAACACAAAGGTAACACACATGGTGGTGTAGACAGGAACGGTAACACAAACGGTTATGGAAATGCAAGTGGAAACGCTAACTGTAACAGTAATGAAAATGCACACCCTTTTTCCCCCCCAAAAGCTGCATTGAGAAACGCTGTGACTATGAAGAATGTATGCATAATAATGGGCCTCGGAGCAGAAATTGAACACTTGTAATACTAAATTGCTTATATCTCAGGAACTGCACGATGTAGAAAAAAAAAGCTCATATAATTTATTACTTTCCTGGCTAGTTTTGCACTTAGTCCCCTAATGGGGAGCTAAACATTTTTCCTACAAAAAGTCTGTATCTCGAAGCTTTTCCGAGATACGACCCCAGAAAGGCATGGCGGACACTGTAATGTTAGTCTATCGGACAAATCGTCAACTTTGGAGTACTGCAACTTTGCAGCCCTCTAACTTTTTGTCACCAAACCATCAAAAGGCACATCTGTGGGATCTTGGCTTTCTTCCCTCCAAATTGCAGCCCAAAAGACCAAACTGTTCTTTAGCAGCAGGGTGGCAAAAATGTTCTAATATTTTGGATATAGCGTAGCAAAGTAGTGTCATAATTTGAGACACTTTCGCAAAAAAAAGCATGAAAATGTTGAATGTGAGACACTGCTTTGCAACACTACAGTTTACAAAAAATTTTAAAACCTATTTCTGGGGTGTTTATCCACCCCAAAAAAGGAATGGCTAGTATCCACAGGGCTCGACTAGGTGAACACAAAAAGGATTGTGTCCCTAGAGGGTCCCAATTTTAAACGCCAAGCATTTCTGTGATCACCAACTGAAAACAAAATGGCAGATTTGAGACACTACAGGGGTCGTTTGTGACACTAAAAACTGCATTTGCGACACTGTCAAACTTTTTGTTAACTTTTCCCATTGACTATAATGGGAAACTTGTTTTTTTTAATAACATTTGAACCGTTTAATATTTTTTCACAAACTCTTCGAAAGGCACATTGGGGACCCCGGCTGCTTGTTCACTGAAGGTTTTGGACCAGTCACGCAGACCATGCAACCTGTAGGTGTGAGTAAAGAATGCGTAAAAAGTGTAAGTACCACATTCTACTGCACTATGTAGCTCTGCAACTGTATATCCGATCATTACAAAACTTGGCAAATCCAGAGAGCTATGGTACCGCTCCGTGCTTGCTGATGTGCCTTTTGAATTTCATGAAAAATATTAAACGGTTCAAAAGTTATTCAAAAACAATTTCCCCATTATAGTAGATCAGAAAAGTTAAAGCGTTCGACAGTGTCACAAATGCGTTTTTAGTGTCGCCAAATGACCCCTGTAGTGTCACAAATCTGCCATCTTGTTTTCAGTTGATGGTCACAGAAATATTTACCATTTAAATTTGGGACCCTCTAGGGTCACAGTTCTTGCTGTGTTCACCTAGTCGAGCCTGAGGATGCTAGCCATGTCTTTTTTTGAGGGGTTAAACACCCAGAAATATGTTTTTGAAATTTTTGTAAACAGTAAGGTCACAAAGTAGTGTCACACATTTGACACTTTTGTGCTTTTTTTTGCAAAAGTGTCACAAATCACACTACTTTGCGACACTATGGCCAAAAGAATAGGACATTTGTGCCACCCTGCTGCAAAAGAACGGTTTGGTCTTTTGGGCTGACATTTGGAGGGAAGAAAGCTAACATCACACAGATGTGCCTTTTAGTGGTTTAGTGACAAAATAATAGAGGGCTGCAAAGTTAAGTTACTCTGAAGCTGACAATTTTTCCCATAGGCTAACATTACGCCATCCACCATGCATTTCGGGGCCTGTATCTCGGAAACGCTTTGAGATACGTGACTTTTCTTTGAAATGCTTAGCCCCTCACTAGGGCTAAGTGCAAAACTAGCCAAGAAAGTCAGAAATTATATGAAATTTAAGGTTTTTTTCCCACATCGTCACGGTTCCTGAGATATAAGCAATTTAGTATTCCAAGTGTTCATTTTCTGCTCTGAGGCCATTATTATGCATACATTCTTTGTATTCACTGTGTTCTTAATGCAGCTTTTGGGGAAAAAAAGGCTGTGCATTTTTTTCTTACTGTTATAGTTAGCGTTTCCACTTGCATTTCCGCCATTTGCATTACGTTCCCATCACGCCACTGTGTGCGTTACCCTTTGCCTTTCCGTTTGCGCATGCGTTTGCATTACTGTTAACATTTGCATTTCCATTACTGGTTTTTTTTGGCATTTCCTTTTGCATCACTGTGTGCACTTCCATTTGCATTTGTGTATGTGCTTCTGTTTGCATTTCTGTTTCTGTTTGTATTTCCTTTGCCATCATCATTGCTGTTCCCGTATGTGTTTGCGTTTCCAATTGCATTACCGTGACTGTGCTTGATATGATTTGCATTTCCGCATGCACTTGCATTTGAGTTTCTGTTTTCATTGTTTGCACTTGCATTTCTATTGTCATTTGCATTATTGTTTATGTTTGCATCACCATGTGATTACTGTTTGCTCTTGCATTTGCATTACTTACTTCACTATTTATAGTGCACATTCTCAAAAGAAGGGGAAATTCATGGCAAAAACTCAGTTTATCACTTCAGTACGGGTTGTTCCACATCAAAAAGTGAGGAAATTCAGTGTTATGGTTGAAAACCCTAACTCGCATCCCCCTACCCCCACCACACACACACACACACACACACACACACACACACACAGCAATATACATGCAAGTAGGGAAGGACCAAGGCAACACAACTAATCACATAACCAGCACTGCAGGTAACAGGAATAACATACAGTTATCTAAACCATGAAACCACACACCCTTGCTCCCATCTGGCTGTGGCATGGGGTCGTCACTGCTAACTGTCATACCAGACATTTCATGCACCGCTAAACACATATCGTGATATGACACAATCGTGTTTGTGAAAGTATTTTGTGAAAGTATGCTCCTATGAGTACCAATGTCCATAGTCTGAGTAACAAGCTTCCTGAATTAGTGGCCTTGATGGAGGAGGAACATCTGGATATCGTAGCAGTCACAGAAACATGGTATACACAAAACCATGACTGGGATGTAAACATAACAGGGTACACTATCTACAGGAGGGACAGGGAGGGTAAAAGAAGAGGAGGAGGAGTAGCTCTTTACATAAGGGAAGGAATCAAAGCAACAGAAAAAAAGGGTAAACAGGGAGGAGAAGAAGCACTGTGGGTAAATTTGGAGACAGACAATGGCACCACAATCCGCACAGGGGTTGTAAACAGAACCCCTTCTCAGGGGGAGGAAATGGACAAGGAAATTATAGAAAGTATACTTAGAATGGCAGAAGAAGGGAGATATTGCTGATGGGTGATCTGAATATGCCAGATGTTAACTGGAGTGCAGTAGCAGCAGCCACTTCAAAAGTGCGGTTATTCTAGATGCCCTACAGGGGCATGCCTTAGATAACTAGTATTGAGCCCACTCAAGTGGGAGCAATCTTAGACCTTGTTCTCTCAAATGGAGATGGAGAGGATCACATATGTAGAAGTAGGTAGCCATCTGGGAACTAGCAACCATCAGACAGTATGGTTCACAATAAACACAGCAATAGAGTCAAGTCATACAAAGGCAAAAGTACTGGACTTTAGGAGGGCTGACTTTGCCAAAATGGGTGAGTGCCTAAGGAATGCACTAGCAAATAGGCAGGAAGGAGGGGTGGAAGAACAATGGGGAATAATAAAATCTGCCATCACAGAGGTAACAAGCCTTTGTGTGAAACAAATAAACAAAACAAAACGATGTAAGAAACCACTATGGTTCTCAATGGAAGTGTCAGTGAAGGTTCAAGAGAAAAAGAAAGCATTCAGGAAGCACAAGGAATCACAGAAGGAGCAGGACAGAGAATTGTATCAGTTAAAGCAAAAGGAAGCTGGGAAGGCAGTCAGAACAGCAAAGGCCCAAACCGAGAGAAGATAGCCAACTCAGTTAAGAAGAGGGATAAAACCTTTATAGGTACATCAGGGGTAAAGGAAGACCAAGGAAGGGATAGTGAGGCTTAATAAAGGGAGGGAGGGTGGGCAGAGGGTGACTGTGAAAAGGCAGAGATACTAAACAAATATTTTTGCTCAGTATTTACAAATGAAGATCGGGAGGTACCTAAAACAAACAGTAGAAACACTCTAGATATAGAAGTTAACAGTCCATTTACAGAAAAAAGGGGTTCTGAAAGAACTCTTAAAACTGAAGGTGGACAAAGCAATGGAGCCTGATGGGATTCATCCCATAATTCTAAAATAACTAAGGGTAGAACTAGCGACACCACTGACTACCCTCTTTAACAAATCATGGGAGGATGGGGTGGTACCCAAGGACTGGAGGAGGGAAGATGTGATTCCCTTTCACAAAAGTGGGAGCAAGGCAGAAGCAGGAAACTCTAGACCTGTTAGTTTAACCTCAGTGATAGTGAAAATGATGGAATCACTTCTGAAGGAAAGAATTGTTGAGTATCTAGAGGCCAGAGGGGCACAGGACCCAAGGCAGCATGGATTCACAGTGGGAAAGTCATGCCAGATGAATCTGATAGATTTCTTTGACTGGGTGACCAAAGTAGTAGATCAGGGAGGGGCTGTGGACATGGCCTACCTAGACTTTAGCAAGGCATTTGACACAGTCCCACACAAAAGATTAATATACAAGTTAGCCAGCCTGGGAGTGGGTCCCAAGATGACAGCCTGGGTAAAAATTGGCTGGAGAATAGGACAGAGAGTAATAGTAAATGAAGTCCACTCTGAAGAAAGGGGGGTTACTAGTGGGGTACCGCAGGGTTCAGTATTAGGACCTGTCCTCTTCAATGTCTTTATAAGCGACATTGCAGAGGGACTGGAAGGAAAAGTATGTCTCTTTGCCGATGACACAAAGATCTGCAACAGAGTTGATGCACAAGGTGGGGTGGAAAGGATGAGAAGGGACTTGGCAAGGTTAGAGGAATGGTCAAATGTATGGCAGCTTAGATTCAATGCTAAGAAGTGCAAGGTAATGCACCTGGGAAACAAAAACCCAGGGGAAGAGTACACAATGGGGGTGAGATACTAACAACAACAAAATGGAAAGGGACCTGGGGGTAGTCATATCAGATGACCTAAAGGTGGGCAAGCAATGTGAGAGGGCAGCAAGGAGGGCTGGGGGGATACTGGGATGAATAGGGAGAGGCATCACCAGTAGAAAACAGGAAGTTATTATCCTCTGTACAGACAGCTGGAGACCCCATCTGGGTACTGCGTGCAGTTCTGGAGACCAATCTCCACGCAAAGACATGAACAGGATGGAAGCTGTCAGGAAGGCAACTAAAATGGTGCAGGGTCTGCACGGAAGACATATGAAGAGAGACTTAAGGAGCTTAATATGTATAGCCTCGAGGAAAGGAGGGAGAGGGGGACATGATAGAAACTTTCAAGTAACATAGAAACATAGACTTTGATGGCAGATAAGGACCGCTAGGCCCATCTAGTCTGCCCATTTCCCTACCTACAGGATAGGCCGCAGATCCTAGTTAACCAACAGCCTATTTCTTCCTACCCCCACAAGAATTGCCTTATGTCTGTCCCATGCATTCTTGAAATCTCCAACAGTTTTAGACCCCACAACCTCCTCAGGAAGGCTGTTCCATGCATCCACTACCCTCTCTGTGAAATAATACTTCCTCACATTGCCCCTGAACCGCCCTCCTTCTATCTTTAAATTGTGTCCCCTTGTTCTTGTAAGTCTCTTTTTCTGAAAGATGCTACCCTCTTGGACTTTGTTGATTCCACTGAGGTACTTGAAAGTTTCTATCATGTCCCCCCTCTCCCTTCTTTCCTCAAGGGTATACATATTAAGCTCCTTTAGTCTCTCCTCATATGGCTTCTCTTGCAGACCCTGCACCATTTTAGTTGCCCTCCTCTGAACTACCTCTATCCTGTCTATGTCCTTGCGGAGATGAGGTCTCCAGAACTGGACACAGTACTCCAGATGGGGTCTCACCAACTGTCTGTACAGAGGGATAACAACTTCCTGTTTTCTGCTGCTGATGCCTCTCCCTATACATCCCAGTATACCCCAGCCCTCCCTACTGCCTTCTCACATTGATTGCTAACCTTAAGGTCATCTGATATGATTACCCCAGGTCCCTTTCATTTTTGTTGTTGTTACTACTTCCCCACCCATTGTGTATTCTTCCCCTGGGTTCTTGTTTCCCAGGTGCATTATTTTGCACTTCTTTGCATTGAATCCTAGCTGCCATACTCCTGACCATTCCTCCAACCTTGCCAAGTCATTTTTATCCTTTCCACGCCTCCTTGTGTATCAACCCTGTTGCAGATCTTTGTGTCATCTGCAAAAAGGCATACTTTTCCTTCCAGTCCCTCTGCAATGTCACTGATGAAGACATTTAAAAGGACTGGACCCAATACTGAACCCTGCGGTACCCCACTAGTAACCCCTCTTTCTTCAGAGTGGACTCCATTTACAATTACCTTCTGTGTCCTGTTGTGCAGCCAATGTTTTACCCAGGCTACCACCCTGGGACCCACTCCCAGGCTGGTAAATTTGACTATTAATCTTTTGTGTGGGACTGTGTCAAATGCCTTGCTAAAGTCTAGGTAGGCCATGTCCACAGCCCCTGCCTGGTCTACTACTTTGGTCACCCAGTCAAAGAAATCTATTAGATTCATCTGACATGACCTTCCTGCTGTGAACCCATGCTGCCTTGGGTCCTGTGCTCCACTGGCCTCTAGGTACTCAACTATTCTTTCCTTCAGAAGTGACTCCATCACTTTCCCTACCACAGAGGTGAGACTGACTGGTCTGTAGTTTCCTGCCTCCGTCTTGGTCCCACTTTTGTGAAGGGGAATCACATCTGCCTTCCTCCAGTCCTTGGGTACCACACCATCCTCCCATGATTTATTAAAAAGAGTAGCCAGTGGTTTCACTAGTTCCTCCCTTAATTCTTTTAGAATTCTGGGGTGATTCCATCAGGACCCATTGCTTTGTCCACCTTCAGTTTTAGGAGGTCTTGCAGAACCCTTTCTTCTGTGAAAGGACTGGGATCAACCCCCCTATCAAGAGTGCTTCTGTTAATTGGATTAGGCACTTCCCCCTCCTCTTTTGTGAATACTGAGCAGAAATATTCGTTCAGTATCCCTGCTTTTTCACTGTCCCCCTCTGCCCATCCACCGTTCATTCTATTCAGCCTCACTATCCCTCCCTTTGTCTTTCTACGCTAGCTGATGTACCTATAAAAGGTTTTATCCCCCTTCTTAACTGAGTTGGCAATCTTTTCCTCAGTTTGGGCCTTTGCTATTCTGACTTCCCTCCCTGCTTCCTTCTGCCTTAACTGGTACAGCTGTCTGTCCTGCTCCTTCTGTGGTTCCTTATACTTCGGAATGCTATCTTTTTCTTCCTGACTTTCACAGCCACCTCTTTTGAGAACCATAGTGGTGTTTTCTTTCATTTTGATTTGTTTATTTGCTTCACACAAAGGCTTGTTGCCTCTGTGATGGCAGTTTTGATGATTCCCCATTGTTGCTCCACACCTCCTTCTAGCCTGTTTGCTAGTGCTTTTCTGAGGCACTCTCCCATCTTGCCAAAGTCAGCCCTCCTAAAGTCCAGTACCCTCACTTTTGTATGGCTTAACTCTGTAGCTGAGTTTAATGTGAACCACGCTGTTTGATGGTCACTTGTCCCCAGATGGCAACCCACTTCTAGATCAGAGATCCTCTCACTGCCCCCATTTGAGAGTACGAGGTCTAAGATTGCTCCCTCACGAGTGGGTTCTGAAACTAGCTGTCTAATGCCTGCCACCTGTAGGGCATCAAGAATGGCCCTGCTCTTGGATGTGGCTGCAGCAAATGTGCTCCAGTTAACATCTGGCATATTCAGGTCTCCATCAACAGTATCTCCCTTTCTCTGCCATTCTAAGAATGCCTTCTATCATATCCTTGTCCATTCCTCCCCTGATATGGGGGTCTGTACACAACCCTGTGCGGATTGTGGTGCCTTTTCCAGTCTCCAAGGTGACTCACAGTGCCTCCTCTCCTCCCTGTTTACTCTTTTGTTCAGTTGCTTTTATCCCTTCCTTTACATAGAGAGCTACTCCTCCCCTCTTCTCCCCTGCCTGTCTCTCCTGTAGGTTATGTACCCTGGTATGTTAACATCCCAGTCATGGTTGTCTGTGTACCATGTTTCTGTGACTGCTATGATATCCAGGCATCCCTCTTCCATCAAGGCCACCAGCTCAGGCAGCTTGTTGCCCAGACTATGGGCATTGGTACTCATTACCCTCCACTTCCTGATGGCCTTACTCCCTTTGCCCCATCCCTGTCCTTCTTGCCTTTGTCACTTTCTCCATTTACCCCTGCCCTTCTCCCTATCGACACCTCTATGTTAGTGTTTGCCACACTTACTACCGTGATTATTTGGGGGGGCTAAGATTTCCCTGCTCCTTTCCAGTACCTCCCCCCTTGGCTAGTTTAAAAGCTTGCCAATGAAGCATTTAAACCTATCACCTAGGATCCTGGTTTCCCTCCCGGACAGATGCAGCCCATCATGCCAATATAGGCTTGCATCACTCCAGGTAAACCCCCAGTCCCCAATGAAGCCAAATCCCTGAGCTCCACACCAGTTTTTCAACCACTGATTGAATCCCATGGTGCGGAACACCCTAGCCTCTCCTATGCCATAGATGGGCAGCACCTCCGAGAAGGTTACCGTGCGTGCTACTTGACTAAGGCCCCTCCCCAATTCCATAAACTCTTCCTGCACTTCTCTAATCCCTCTCTTAGCCAGGTCATTTGTCCCTAGGTGGACAATGACATCCAGCTCCCTCCCCTGTGCAGCTGCTCCAACAATCCTGAGGATTCGCTCCCTGTCCCTCCAAGCCATGGCGCCAGGCAGGCACCTCACCTCCCTCTCCCCTTCCTCCCCAGTTCTACCTTCCTAACAATGGAGTCCCCCACCAGGAGTTGTTTCCTTCCCCTGCAGGGTCCCCTGCCACCCTCCTGTGGGTCTCCTTTGTGGAGGTTCCCAGCATCCTCCTGGTCTCCACTGTGGGTGCCTCCATAGAGGAACCACACTTGCCAGAATGGCATATTAATGTGGAGAGGTACAACTGGAGGGATGCTCCTCTGTTCCACCACCCTTACCCTCCCTGAGCCCACTGTGGTCCAACCGCTCCTCTTTCTTGGCAACCTCTGAGGCAACGGCAGAGGCACTCTTGGTCCCTGGATGGAAGAGGAGGTCCCACAAATCCTGGCCAACTCAGCCTGTAGATGAGCAACCTCCTCCCTCAGCCCAGAGAGGTGCCTGCAGATGGGACAACACCGCATCCTCCAGAATGTCTCCCGGAAGTCTGCTGCTCCACAGCCACTGCACTGCACCACTCCAATCATGTCTTATTTCTGGCCCCTTAACTGTTTGCAATCCTTACACTTTCCTCTGTTTTTCTCTCTCTCCTTACTTTCTGCCTGTGTGCCCTTTAAGCTCCTGATTGTCCTGTTCTGAAACAAGAATATCCTATATTTCTCAGTAGACCAGTTACTTGCTCAGAGGCAGACCTCCAGCAGCTAGAGGGGCCGGACAGCTACTCTTGCCCTTCTAGGATGGTGGGTCTTTGGTGGTTCTGTGATCACTCACTTCCTGCTCCCAAACAGGAAGTTCCTGTTGTCAGTCAAATCCTGTGCCTATAAAAATAGAACTAGCTTTGGTTGGGGGGTGGAGGGAAGGGAAGGAGGGCACTATAGTCCCAGCAGAGAAGTTCAGTCACACAGCAGTCCTTTCTCCTGGTGTCTTCTGCCAAGCAATTAGCAGAATCTTTCTAAGGCAGTCTTTAAATGTAGCTTCCTTCTAGCTAAGCCACTCCCCCTATTTACTAGATCTTTCTACAAGTAATTTAAACCTCACAACAGTTAAGTCCTTTCAATCACCTGAGATTTACACCTAAATAACTGTTCAGATACCCATTCAGTTCAGTTAACCCAGACAAACACACACTTTTTTTGTTTTGTATGTTAGTTTTTTTACCCTAAATTAAAGGTCCAAGTACAAAAGTTCTTCTACTGTAGTCCCAGCAGAGAAGTTCAGTCACACAGCAGTCCTTTCTCCTGGTGTCTTCTGCCAAGCTACCTCAAGGGAATCAACAAAGTCCAAGAGGGTAGCATCTTTCAAAAAAAGAGGTGTGCAAGAACAAGGGGCACAATTTGAAGATAGAGGGCGGCTCAGAGAGGTAATCTAAGGAAGTATTTTTTCACAGAGGTTGTGGATGCATGGAACAGCCTTCTGGAGGAGGCTGTGGAGTCTAAAACAGTGGTGGAATTCAAGCATGCATGGGACAGTCATAAGGCAATTCTAGGGGTAGGGGTAGGAAGAAGTAGGCTGCTGGTTAACTAGGATCTGCAGCTTATCCGTTAGGTAGAAATGGGCAGACTAGGTGTGGCGGTCCTTATCTGCTGTCAAATTCTTTGTTTCTATTAATGACTGCACATCTTTGCCAACATCCTGCAAGCAAATGGTTGGGTCCTTTGTTCTGACATCTGCAGGGTAGCAAGACCTGGTCCCACAGATGTGCTTTTTCCTGCTATTGTGCTCAAATACTTAAGGACTGCAAAGTTACACTCTTCCAAAATTGAGCAAGTTGCCATACACTCACATTGCGGCACCCATGATGCTTTTCGCCACCCATATGTTGAAAATGAAACGAGGTACACCATTTTCGCTACTGCCTGCTTGGTTCACCTTTATGTGAACTAAGCTCAAAGAACAACTTTGTAAATAATGTATCTTATCTGAAGTTGGATTTCTCTACTTCCTAAAGTGACAACAGGTATATGCCTCCTGCTGGATGTGCGTGATTGGTTGTGTTGCCTTGGTCCTTCCTCTACTTTCGTGTATCTGTGTGTGTGTGTGTGTGTGTGTGTGTGGTGGTGGTGGTAGTGGTGTAATGCACAGTTAGGGTTTTCAACCCTAACACCAGATTTACTCACTTTTGTCACTGTGGAACAACCCTAACTGATGCAATAAATGGAGTTTTTTGCCATGACTATAGATATAGCTATATAGATAGATATATAACAGAATAATATATGCAAATAATGACTGGCAGTTAGCTGGCTAGCCACATCCCTCCCTCCTAGACTGAATTCGTGGGATCATGGCCCTTAATGCGTGGTAAAGTTTTCACAAATTCTGTTACTGTTCTAACTGGCGAGATAGCTCATCTGCATTGGCATTGGCTGATCTGGCCCTGTGGGTAATGGTCATATTGTAGGCCTGTAGGACAATAGTCTACCTTAATGGATGGTCATTTGCTTTACCTGTCTGATTTAGCCACACCAGGGGATTATGATCAGTCTGTACCTCAAAGGGCTTCCCATAGAGGTATGTCTCTAATTTCTTCAGGACCCATATCAGCACAAGGCATTCCTTTTCAACTGTGGGATATGCTTGCTCCTGAGGAAGTAACTTTTTGCTAAGGTACACTATTGAGTGATCTTTTCCCTGATTAGAGGTCTGACTGAGGACTGTTCTAATCCCCACATCTGAGGCATCTGTCTTGACTACAAATGGTTTACTGTAATCTGGACTGGCCAACACAGGGTCACTGCACTGTGCATCCTTTAGCCGTGCAAAGGCTTGTTCACAGGCTGGCTCTCACTTTTCCTTTTTAAGCATTCTTTTCTTTAGCAGGCCAGATAGGGGAGCTGCCAGGGTACTATAATTTGGTACAAACTTTTGATAGTACCTGGTGGTCCTTATGAAACTCCTAACCTTCTTCTGAGTTTCAGGCCTATGCCATGTCTCTATTTCCTCAGTCTTGGCTTGATTTGGATGAAGCTGCCCCACCCCACTACATGGCCTAGGTATGTCACCTCCACCACAGCCACCTGGCACTTTTCAGCCTTGGCAGTGAGCCCTGCCCTCTATAGCCTACTCAACACTTCCTTCAGATGGGACAGGTGTGCCTTCCAACTGGTACTGAAGATGGCAGTATCATCCAGATACACCACTGGGTACTCTTTAGTACCATGTAACACCTGGTTGACCAACCTTTGGAAGGTGGCAGGGGCGTTCTTCATTCCAAAAGGCATTACCCTGAATTTTAATAACCCTATTGGAGTGATGAAGGTCAACCTCTCCCTAGCTCTGGCAGTTAACTCCACCTCCCAATACCCTTTCATCAAGTCAGTTGTGGTGAGGTATGTCGCTCCTCCCAACCTGTCCCGTAGTTCATCCGTCTGTGGCATTGGGTGGGTGTCAGACTTCATAACTGCATTGAGTCCATGATAGTCCACACAAAAGTGAGTAGAGCCATCTGGCTTGGGAACAAGGACTTTGGGTGAGACCCAGAGGCTGTGGGATTTCTGGATTACCTCTAAATCAAGCATTTCCTCCACCTCCCTCCTAATGTCCTTTAGAATGGCCTCAGACACCAGGTAGGCTTTCCACTATATGGCACTTGCATCCCCGTGTCTGCAACATGTGTTACTATGGGGGTTCATCCAGGCTTGGCCATAAACAAAGGGGCAGAGTCCTCTAAAACCTCCCTCACTTCCTAGGACTGTTCTGTGATTAACTGGGGTGAGAGTTTGATTGCCTCCACAGATGACTCCCACTTGCGTTTCTCTAGCAAGTCCAGTAGGGGGTCTGCTTCATCCGTCCCCTCCTCAGGACTACACACTGCAAGTACCATGTCAGCCCTATTTGCATGTGGCTTCATTATGTTGACATAGTACATTGTATGGCAATGTCACCTGTCAGGCAATTCCACAACATAATTCATGTCATTTACCTGTTGTATTACCTAGTACAGTTCCATGCACTTGGCCTGCAGCTTGTCCTTCCTGATTGGAATTAGGACCTTGACTTCCTGACCTTCAGTGTACAAGTGAGCTCTGGCTCTGCAGTCTTACCAGACCTTTTGCTTCTGTTGGGCAACTGACAGGTTGTTCTGGGCTGCCCCATAAACTCCTTTAACTTCTCCCTAAACTTCAGGACATACTCTACAATGGGAGTTCCCTGGGTGGCATGCTTGCCTTCCCAGTCTTCCCGGATCAAGCCTTGGAGCCCATGCACCCTATGTCTATATAAGAGTTCAAAGGGGGAGAACCCTGTCGACTCTTCTGGCACCTCCCTGTATGCGAGCAATAGGTTGGGAAGGTATTTCTTCCAGTCCCTCCCATGCTGTTTAGCAAATGCTTGGAGCATTGATTTTCATTTTCCAAACCTTTCCACAAGCACATTGGCTCATGGGTGATAAGGTGTTGTGTGTCTCTGCACCACCCACACTTTACTCACAAATACTTCATGAGGTCTGACATGAAGGTACCCCCTTGATCAGTGATAACCTCCTGCAGGAACCAAATACTGAAGAAAATCCCCAGCATGGCGTCTGCCACTTTGTCCTAAGTTAGGAGAGGGTGACTGCCTCTGGGTATCGGGTGGTGTAATCTACCACAGTCAGTATAAACATCTTCCCTGAGGAGCTTGGGGTACTCAAAGGTCCCACAATATCCATTCCTACCCTCTTGAATGACTCCTTCACAGTGGGTAAGAGAATTAGGGAGGCTTTGGTTTTACTATCTGCCTTTCCTATTTGTTGGCACCAGTGACAAGATCTGCAATATTCCTTCACCTACTGGGTGAAGTTGGACCAATCAAAATTCTGGGCCAATACTGTGTGGTGCTCATGATTCCCAGATGTCCTGACATGGGGATGTCATGAGCGACCTTGAGCAATCTTGTTGGGCATGACAAGCTGCCTGCCCATCACCTCTCCCTCTGTCCACACGTCCTGAGTATACAACAGTCCATTGCCCCAAAATATCCTATGTCTCATGTCACCTCCTTGTGTCCCATCAGATTCTGCACAAGTCCTCAGCCTATCCAAACTTGGGTTCATACTGAGGAAGAATATATGCTTCTTGTGTACATCTAATAATATTGTGGAATTTTCCCATTCAGTAAGTACTGATCCAGTCTAAATCTAAATGTAGCTTTATTTTTAATAATAATAACATTTTCAGGTACCACATTCCAGGGATTGACCACTCTTACTGTATAAAGGTATTTCCTCTTATTTGTCCAAAACCCTTGACCTTGTAATTGTAATGGGTGTCCTCTGGTGTTACATCCATCCTGTTTAAAAATTATCCTCAAATCACTTAACAACATAAAGTACTGCATAGTGTTATACATAAAGAAAAGATCTGCTCTTAACCTTCTAGTTTCTATAGACATTAAGTTCAGCTTTTCCAATCTCTCTTGATAGCCAACGCCTTCCATACCTGAAATGCATTTGATGAATTTCCTCATACCAGTTCCAGTTTCTGTCTTTCTTGTTTTTTTGATGGAAACCAAATTTGAGATGCATATTTCAATTGTGGATGCACATATGCTCAAACAAGGGCATCATTATATTACTTTCCCCACTGGTTATATTTCTTTTAATAGACCAGATGATATTATTACATCGTTTAATTACTTCTTGAGTTTGCTCATTTGTGTCTAAATTATCAGATACGTAGTATCCTAAATCTTTCTCAGATGAGCAACAATGTAAGATGTGTCCACATACTGTGTAGTTTACCCTTCTATTATGTTTCCCCGGGGTACATAACCTTGCATTTATTCATATTGAATGACATACCCCATCTATTAACCCAGCTAGTAACACTGTCCAAGTCCTGTTGAATATACTTTACCTCCTCTTGAGTGCTACAAGGCCCTCCTATCTTTGTATCACCTGCATATTTTGTAGCCCAACCATTTAGTTTATTAGTTAGAGCAGAAATAAATATCTGAAACAATGCAGGCCCCAACACAGAACCCTGTGGGACCCCATTCAACACCGCCCCAATATCTGACAGTTATCCATTTATTTGGACCCTCTGTTCTCTATCAGCCACTCTTCTATCCAGTTTATTAAATAAGAATGTGCCTTTAGTAACTTAAGTTTGTCTATAATGGCCCTGTGTGGGGTTAAATCAAAGGCTCTACTGAAATACAAAAAGATCACGTCACAAGGAACCTCATTATCCAATGATTTGCTTACATTTTCATAAAAGCACAAAAAATTTGTAGTACAGATCCTGCCCTTTTTAAATCCATGTTGTTCCAAATCTATTAGATCATGTGAAGTGAATAGTGTGTCCCTGACTAATCCCTCCATTGTTTTGTGAACTAGACAAGTCAGACTAATAGGTCTGTAATTCTTAATATTCACTTTATCCCCTTTTTTATAAATGGGCACAACATGAGCCTTTTTCCAATCACTAGGTATCTCTCCAGTCCTTATTGATTGCTCAAATTAATGGAAGTGTAATGTAATCAATCATTATTTGCAACATATTGGCTGAAATTCTGTCAGGGCCAGGAGATGTATTTGGTTTTAATTTCTGAATACGCTGTCTTATTTCAGATAAGTCAAACTGCATGGGGTCCACAGTAGAGAATACAGCCACCTGATTACTGTACAATTTACTACCATAAATTTGACAAAAATATTTATTGAAAGCAATAGCCATATCCATATCTGATGTGACCGTCCTTTCCTCCATGATAAGGGGTCCCACAGGGTTCTGGGTTTTCTTTAGGGAAATATTTAGGCAAAAAAAAGCGTTATAATTATCCTTAGTGACATTCTTAGCGAACTGTTCCTAGGCATTTCTTTTTGCCACTCTTATGCCTTTTTTACAGGTCTGTTGTGCCTGTCTTAGAGCAGAAAGTGTCCATTCATTCTTATTTTTCTAGACTTTTTTATAACAGTTATATTTCTTCTTAATGAGTCTTCTTATGTCTTTGTTTAGCCACATTGGATTTTTATGGGTATTTATGTGCTTAAATGTCTGGTGAATATAGATCTCACTCAGACCCAGGATAATCTTTTTTATAGTATCCCATGCATGTTGTATTGATTCATTTGTAAGTACTGAAACCCAGTCCAATTGATTTTATTTATTTATTATTTCCCTTTCATTAGCCTTTTTATATAAAAAGATTTTTGTTTTACTCTGATGTGTTTCATATTTATAGTTGATTTTAAATGTATCTGATGCATGGTCATTATTTCCAATTGGGGGACCGATAACACAGTCTTGTATTAGTAAATGTTCTGTTTCAAGAACTATATCTAAATGTCCTCTAGTGGGGGATTTTGAGTATTGCACCAAATTTAAATTATTACAACTACTAACAAAATGCTTTGCATTTGTTCCAGTGGCAGTCATTTTTATCCAATCAATACTGGGAAAGTTTAAGTCCCCATAACACAGCTCAACAATTTCACCACATTTTCAAATTCAGTTATTAAACTATCAGTGATCTCAGTATTTGATGATGGACTACGATAAACTGTACCCAGAATAATAGACTGGGATTTTCCCCCATTTATTCTTATCCATAAGGTTTCAGTGTCAGCATCTTCTGCTCTTATTTTGTTTGATATATCTGCAGATTTAATTGTGTTCTTTATAAACATAGCAACACCACCTCCTCTTTTTCCAGTTCTATTTATTATATATAATGTATAACCCTCCAGGTGTCTATCCCATGCTTCGTTATTGTTAGTCCACCAGGTTTTAGCTATGGAAATTATGTCATATGATTTCTCACTAACTAAGACCTTTAGTTCATCACTTTTATTACTCAAGCTCTTAGCATTAAATGACAGAATTTCTAACTGGTTCTTAATATGGCTCCTGTTTTTTTGTACTTGGTTATATGTAGGTTCAGAGGGATCCAATCTGTTGGTTTCACCACTTATTCAGTTCTGACTTAACAAATTCATGGTGGTTTCCAATCTGTTTGCTAACAATCTGGCCCCAGTACTGTTTAGATGTAGTCTGTTTTTGGCATACAATTCATATTTCCCCTGAAAAGTGGTCCAATTATCAATAAAGGTCAGCTCATCTCTATTACACCAATTGTGAAGTCTGGTGTTAATCCTTTCAATGGTTAAGTTTTTTGTGGGGGGGGGAGCTTTGGGGACTGGAATGATTTCTGAGATTGCTACCTTGTACCCGTTCTGCTTCATACAATTTCCTATGTCAAGTAGTTCATGACATATGTCTTTTTCATGCATATGACCTACATTATTTGTGCCAGCATGCAAAATGATAGTAGAATTACATGGTAACTTAATATTTTCTAAAACTTTATTCACATCATGTATTTGGGCTCCAGGAAGGCAAGTGACAGTTGTAGAGTCCTTGTTATTTTGTCTAATATATCTATCAGTCAGTTTGATGATAGAATCTCCAGTCACCAAACATTCTGATGTCAGACTTTCTACCTTACTAATTTCCTGATTTGGCAACCAAGTAAATCTATTTTGTGTATGTATCTGAAATTTTTCTTTTTGCTTTACTGTTTGCTTTTTCAGATGTCACTTTTTTCCAGTTAGAAGCATTATCTCTACCCTTATAACAGCTTTCTTGTTCAGCATCTTCTATACTGTCTTCCCTATCTCCCCTCGTTCTTTTTCTATTTATATAATCTGATGACGAAGTATGTTCATTTGTGACCTCTATCTCACTTCCCTCCTCCCCCCTTTGGTCTATAGTATTTTGGTGAGTGACTTGAGTTTCAACAGGAACTAGTGTGTTAACAAACGTCTGAATCAATCTCTTGAGCATGTTTTAGTTCATTTCTCAGCATAGTATTTTCATTATTGTCATTAACATCTGACATTTATTACATATATCCATAGTTGGTGGCAATTAATGCCTAGGTACAAACATTTCACATATTGAACATTTTATTATTGACCCTTCTTGAACCATCAGAAGAACATCCAACACATTGACTTCTGCCATCACCTTTCAATGCTTTATAACTGACAATATTAACAGAGTTAATTGACACACACACAACTGTGTTTTTGTTGCTACTTATGTCTTGATACAAGAGTGACTCAACCAGTTTTTGTAACCCAGGGGTTATTATTTACTTTTCCTGTTCACAGCTGAGCCACACACCTGATTGCCACGTGTGATAAAATACACTGGGAATACTATGAACAATATCTGCTATGGGTTCCTACCTTTGTTTACACACTTTTAGCATCTGGATCAGTTCTCAAAGCAGCTGCAAAATCTTCACATTTTCCCAAGGCATGGGGGATATCACCCTCAGTTCCTAGACTGGGGTCCATAGCTCTAGCATCAGGGCATTCAGGACCACTGCCATCCCTAATCTTCTGACCATTTGATACCCCCTCTCTCCTCAGAATAACCTTCTGTAGCTGTTTTGTGAACTGCTACCTGAGGAAGTCCTACCTCCCTTTCACTACTCTCCATTTCAGGAGACACAGGCTGGGTAACCAGCCACCCATTATTTTCCACAGTGGCTTCTATGGGGTTTAGGGAACTACTAGTGGCATTTGCTGTCTGACTGTGGGTAACCGCACACACCACCCCCTTCTGGAGATTGTTCCCTATAATCACATCCAGGGTGAGGTTGTCTGCCACAGCCACTTTTTGCACCATCTCTCCTGTCTCACCCCAGTCCAGGAGAACACTAGCAATTGGCAGAATTTTCTCCTCCCCAGTGACTCCCCTGACTGTTACAAACTTATTAGATATAAGCTGTTCAGACCCAACTAAATCCCATTTTGCTAAGGTAAGAGACGCCACCGTGTCCCTTAACCCATGGGTCTGCACCCCATTTATAGTAACCAGGTGTATGTGTTCCCACATGTTTACAGGCATGCTTTTGGGGATACACATTGCACACAACTCTGTTCGAGCACCACCTTGTCAACTCTGTGCCTTGTTAGAACACTGTCTAGCAAGATGCCCTGACTGTTTACAAAACCAACAGTCATCATTTCTTTTAGCTGATAAATCCCTTTTTTGTAACCTGGAGCTTCCCCCTTTCTGTGGAGGCAGTGAGGGTTTAGCAGCCCTGAAGATACACTTTTCACTTTCTGTGCTGCCACATCTGCTCCACCTCCTTTCAGAGCAGGCCTGCTCCTGGCATTGTGATCAGAAAGCTCAGCAGTCTGCTGCACTGTTTTTGGATCTTGGTCCTCTGACCAGGTTTTTAGCTCTGTGGGGTAAGCCCCAAAGAACTGCTATAACAGCATAACCTCCTCAATTTTCTTCACAAAATTTGCTTCTACTCCCTTCCACCAATGTTTCAAGTTCCTCATAGCTCATGTCAAGGCTTCTTTGGAACTTACAGAACTTAACCCTGTATGCTTCAGGAGTTAGTTCAAACTTTTTAAGTAAAGCAGTTTTAAGTTTCTCATAATCTTGGCTATCATGATTATCCATTTGGCCTAGCGCCTCATGCCCTTTACTAGTAAGCAGCGGGGATAGCTGAAATATCCAGGACTCCCTGGCTATTCTGGCCCGGATAAAGACATTTTCAAACAAATTTAAAAATGCATCCATATCCTCCCATTCCTTAAATTCAGCTATTAATTTTGAATTTAACTTATACCCCAGCCCTGGAGTTTCAGGTCCACCCCTGCCACTTACCTCCTCTGGTGTTGGTCATTGGAGTCTTAGCCTCTCCAGATCAAATGTCCTCTGGTGCTCTCTTTCCTCTCTCTCAGCCTCTCTCTGAAGCTGTTTTTCCTTTTCCTCAGCCTCTCTCTGGCACTATCATTCTTGCAACTCCATCTCAAACTTCCTATGCTTGAATTCCAGTTCCAATTTTTTTCTGATCAAGGGAAACCACATACCCACTACATGAACCTTTGAGACCATGGGAAAAGACTTCCCTTAAAAGGATTAAGTGATCTTGGATACAGCGGTTAGGGATGGCACAAGCCTGTTCTGGTGAAATGACCATTCTAGCTATCAGAAGCAGTCTGTTAGTCAGAATTTTAGAGAGCAGTTTGCAATCTGCATTCAACATGCAGATAGGTCTCCAATTATTAAAATCAGTCCTATCCTCTTTTTTATGCAGAAATATTAAAGTTCCTTTGTTAAAACTTAAAGGGATAGTATGAGTGTCTAGCATGGCATTAAACACAACAATAAGTCCAGAGCTCAGATATTCCCCAATAATTTTATATAATTCAAAAGGCAAGCCAACCAGCCCAGGGGAGACATTACTTCTCAGATGCTGTAAACTAACCTCAACCTCTTCCTTTGTAATCAGTTGGTCCACTCGCTGTACTATCCAAGATGGGATTGCTGGAACAGGGATGTTCTCTAAAAACTCCCTTATCCCTCTGAGGTCTGAGGGTATGTCAGCAGAAAGGTCTCTGGAAAAGCCCATCACTATGTGTGAGAGTTTGGAACTAGAGATCTGTAAGGAGCCAGAGGAGTCCTGAAGACAGGACATGGTTTTATTCCCTATCCTATGGGCATGTTGAGCAAAAGGCTCAACTTCCTGTGATGAGCCCTGAGTTCCAAATTTATGCTGGGCATACAGATGGGTAGCCTGCCGACTGCAAAAAAAATCATGTCTTTGCAAATTAACTGAATCTTGGAAGTGAGATCTTGACCTGTAGTGTAAGCTGTAGTCAATAAATTGTGAGGGTGATGCCTGGGTTGTAGGTAGGTTAAGTAAGCAGTATTGCATTTCTGCTTAATCTAGCATTTTAAAAGGAGAATTAAGTCTGTCTTTGTGTCTGTTCACCAAGTAATAGGGTTCTCATACAAAATCTGCACAGATTTCCTAGCAGTGAAAAATTGGGTTAAAGCAGACAACAACTCCAGATCTGTCAAAAAAGAAGTGTTAAATTTCCAAAGTCCCAGACCCTTGCATTGGGAGGGGGTACTACTTATAGAGATGGACACTCTCTCATGGTCAGAAAATTCTACCAGGAAGACAGTAGCTGCCAAAATTTGCAGGGTAGGAGAAGAAAAGATAAAGTCAATTCTAGTGGCTAATACACCTTTGTGAAAGGTGGGGGGGTGTTGTTTGTAAGGTCCAAATATGTATCCTGCAGCCGAGCCATATGTATAACGATGTGTAGAAAGTGGGAGTCACAAAAAAGGTTTTTTAGTAGCAGCAAAGGAACTTTTATCCTTCAGACTCAGAACACAGTTGAAATCTCCTGCAAACAGAATCTTTATGGAAGCATGTAAATATGGTTGAATTTGAGATAGTGTGTCAATATGACTCAATTTAGTTTGGGTGGCATAAATATTGATTAAACGGAAGGGAATGTGATGTATAACTGCATCAAGGATAAGGACTCGGCCAGGTACCAGGTCATAGAGTTTAAGCAGTGTAAAATTGAGAGAATGAATTAAAGAGCAGGTACCGACTGTCAGGCACCCAGCTCCTCTCAAACATATATAATAGCAGATCTGCTCTACTGCTGAGGGGCATTAAAATTTCTATGCACTTCCATCTGGGCAAAAGGTTATAGCACCCCAAATTTGCACCCCCATAAAAAACAAAGCCTTGTTTGACACGCCTCCTTTTATGGTGTCAGAAAATGAAGGCTGCTTGTGTGTGCTCCATAGATCTATATTGGTGTCATTTGTCAATGACATGTAGTACTATTTAGAGTTGCCACTTGTAACAATGAAAGTGACTGCTCCAATAAACAGGGACTGTTACTCCAGCGGCTGCTTTGATTTGTCTACATGACACCTCTAAATAGTACTAAATGCCATAGATATATCGCATACATACAGGTTACTGACATACACCAACAGTATTCGTTTTCTGACATCACAAAAGAAGACATGTCAGACAAGGCTTAGTTTTTATGGGGGTGCAAATTTGGGGTGCTATAACTTTCTAACCAGAGAGAAGTGCATAGCATTTTTAATGCCCCTCAACAGTAGGGCAGATCAACTATTATATATGTTTGAGGGGAGCTGGGTGCCTGGCAGTAGCTACCTGCTCTTTAAGATACCAACTCCAGAGCAGGCATCTTGGCCTATGGACCAAAAGGAGGGTCTGCATAACCAGTGCCGTTGAGCCTGTTGTAATTCATTAAAAGTATGAAACTGGACATCCTGTAGGAAAATCAAGCCTAGTTGTAAGGAAGCGAGAAAAGCAAAAACTGCGTTCCTCTTGTCTATTCATTTAATACTGTTCACATTCAGTGTGTGACAAGCAAAGGGTGTGAAATTAGATGTCAACATGAAAAAGGGCAGGAGATCTAAGTACTATTCTGAGAGAAAACACATTATTTCCTTCTGTCTGAACCAGCCACTCTTTTCCCTTTCATCTGGGCTTTCCTTTTCTGAGCACCTCCGCCCCTAGACCCCACCTTGGTGTCGGTGATTCCATCCAAGTGGGAGGAAGGGATAGAGGAGGAATGTGACTCCTCTCCAGAGTCCACAGAAGTATCTTGCAACACATTGTAGGGATTAGATACAGGAATAGAAGAGGTTCTAAGAGCTTTTGTAGGTGATGGGGCAGCCTTTTGCTTCAACCTCATGGAGCACCTATAGCTCACTGGAAGGGGCTCAGGGGGGCATTCCAGTATTAACTGGGGCCAATCCTATGGGTTCAGGGACAACAGCCTCTTTCACTAAAGAAGGGGCAGCCGGAGTATATGTCCTCATGCTGTGTTCTATATAGGACTCTAGCAAGGGTGCAGCCAACGTGGATGGCCTTGGAGGGCCAGAATCAGGCTGCACTGGATTAAGTTTATTCCTGAGCTTCGCTTTTTGGGCCTAAGAGATAATAAAATGCTGATCTGCACCATCATCATGGTGCTCCTGATTGTGAGCTACCCAGATGCAGTTTTGAAAAGTGTGCCCAGGCTCCTCACATAAGGTACATTTACTCTCATTTAGACAGGCTGAGCTGACATGGCCCAACTCCCCACATGAATTACATTTGACCTTGCCGCAGGCATTACTCAGGTGAGAGGGATCTCCACACCTGCAGAAGGCCTTAGGCTGCCCTGAATAAAACACTCCCCTGTCATGGCCCAAAAAGAAAGAATTTGGCAGGTGGAGAAGTTCAGAGTCATCAGACTTAAGCAATACCTTGACCCTCCACCCACCAGTCCATATGTTTTCAGAGTCTAACATGGCTTCAGGTTCCCCAATAACAGTGCAGTGCATTTTCAACCAATAGAGCACATCAGA
This sequence comes from Neoceratodus forsteri, assembly GCA_016271365.2. Taxonomy (NCBI): domain Eukaryota; kingdom Metazoa; phylum Chordata; order Ceratodontiformes; family Ceratodontidae; genus Neoceratodus; species Neoceratodus forsteri. The sequence continues at coordinate 124,960,590 of CM028136.1, read as the reverse complement.
CACATCCACTCCTTCATTCCAAAACAAAATCGATGTGGTTTTATATGCAGGCTTAGTCAATGGAATAGCCAAAAAAGGTGTCCATAAATCCGTTTTCTTCAAGGAATGATATTTCACCCAGAACCTGTCCAAACCCTAAAGTGTTTTAAAACTAATGTCAAAAGAAGTCTCTCCAGAGATATAAATGAGTGCTTACAGTTCGTGGGCAAAGAACTTCATGGAGTCTTCTAATAAGGTCTTGGCCACAAAAACTTAATCAGTGGGGTCCTGTATGCCACCAACATAGGAGAGATGAACAGCATTATGACATTTAGCAGGTAGGATAGGGAGCCAAAACAACAAAGAAAATGTTTTTTTCTGCCTGTCATGCATTAGGTTCAGGACCAGCACTAGTACGTGAAGCAGCAGCAAGAGAGAGAGTCAGGGCAGGGTACTGAGTTAGATGCAAGTCATCAGGAATGGTTAGTGGATCAGCCAGAACCAGATCAGTGCTCATTTCCCCAGTAACAGTATTGTGAGGGGGCAAGTTATAGTGCACAAATTCAGCCACACTCAGCATACGAATAGAGGATTTACCCGGAGACCAGCAAGCAGCAGTAGAACTTTTTTCCCAGCCAGCACCTTCTAACACTGATTCAACAGACCAAGACCCAGTCCCTGGTACATCAGTAGCCCAAATAGCCAGCTGTGGAGGGCCCAAGGCAGTCATGTCAAGTACACTAACAGAGTCACAGACAGAGGTCGCAGACACAGCAGAAAGTGAAACACACGCAGACTTATTGTTCTCATCAGCAGACGGTGGGTCCTGTAATCAACTAGGAGCATTACTCAGTGGGTGTTTGACATCAGTGGCTGAGCTGTCAATTTGGGACCACCGCATTTTCTGCATAAGAGCTGCCCTTCTCACTAGGAATTTCCTCTCTTCTGACTCCAAAAGCAGCTGCAATTCATGTGTTTCTGCTGACTGTACACCACGAGGAACAGCCAAAGTGTCAATTTCAGTATCCTCAGAACTGACGACCAACTCTGAGTCCATGTCAATTTCAGTAGCCAGTGTTTCTAGTCCAATGTGTTCCATAGTACCAAGTTCCAAATCTAATCACCTCATCGCAACATTTTCCATCTGAGCAACATGTAAACCTTCAGTCTCTGGCAAAGTTGAGGCAAGAGGGGAGACCAGCCCTCCTACCTCCATGGCTTCCAACCTCAATCCAGGGCTCTCATCCCCCATCTTGGTCCCACAGGCAAAAGGGTCCCCCCACTCACAGGAAGCAAGAGTAGGGGAAATTTTTATTGTGAGATAAAAACATATCAATTTAGGAATACAAAGAAAAACTCATTACACAGTAACACAGAACTCAAAACAAAGGTAAAAAACCAGAAAAAAACAACTGAATAAGTACCGCAGCAGAGCACAGTAATGAAAAACCACCACCAAGCATAGCCATGACAGAATTTCCCAACACAAATCTAACACCTTATACTGTCTAAAGCCCCACAAAGCTGTTAAATGCAAAAAGAAGAAAATTAGTACATAGCATTTTCCTCCTAAAAAACATAATGCAATTAAAAACCATTACCTAACCCACACCACCCCCTTCCAAAAATGCTGGCATATAACCTCCCCCATAGTATGAAATTCATAATGATAAATTTTACCTAATTCCATCTGCACTTTACATAACATGACTCACACAGCGACTTCCTTTTGTTGCAAAACCCTAAGGCATCTAGCATGCCAGATCACCCATTTCAAACAAAAAAACATTACCCAAACCGTACTCTTCTGCCATTTTCTCCATCCCTTCCCCAATTGTCCGAGTATCAAAATATCATAAGACATCTGTGCAAACAGACTTTCACCCCATAATGCAGCCAAAGAAGCCCCAAAACCTTGCATACAGCAACATTCAAAAAATAAATGTTGCATGGTTTCAACTTGACCCAAACATGTCCCTACTAGACAAACCCTTTCATCCAGCATTTTTGTTTCTGATATCCTTTAACATTTAATCATTGATGCCCACACAACCAGACCATACCCTGCATTTGTAATGGAATTCTTAGGTCAATAATACTGTCCAATAACAGGCGACTATCAAAGTGAGCAGAAATATTAAATAATGGTTCTTCCAGATAACGTTGTGCAAGAATAGTTCTATAAAATGTCCTTCTATCAGTGTCGACAAACCAATGAAGCACTATTTTCCACAACCTGACATATTTTAATGAGGTCTGTATATAGGAAGGCAAACATTTGTCAGAAACATGCCATCTTCTTCTCCCCTACATTTCCAAAAACTGATGTTCCCAGCGTTTCATACTATCGACACCAAATCCTGTACTCCCTAACATCAGTGGACAAATATAGCTATAAAAAAAATTACTAAATAAATAAACCAACGGCTGTATCATATCAAGCCCACCTTCCTTTCGAGCCCTGTAGGTGTGTGCCCATTTTATGGGATTCAGGCAAGTGCCCCATAAAAACAAAAAGAACAGTCCCATTAACTTAGCATGCATATCAAAGGGTACTGTATACATATGTGAGACATACAAAAAAACAGGCAAAATATAGGCTTTCAATAAATAAATCCTTTTTTCCTTGTCGTTTTCCAAGATTTCCAAGACATAACTTTTCTGTGTGCATCGTCATATACCAAATCCAAATTAATTTGTTCCACCCTTCTAATGCCAAACAACAACCCCAGTATCTTAATCTCCTCATGTTCTACCGGAATGGAAAATTGCAATGGTATGGATGCATTACCCAAAAGCAACAGTTTACACTTAGAAATATTAAGTTTAATCCCTGTAATATCATGCATATCTGCCAAAACATCAAGTACACCTTGCCCTGATTCTAAATCTCAATAACCATACAATCATCGGCATAAGCAGACACCTTCGGATACATCTTACCAGTCCTATCACAAACAGGTCTTATCTCATCTGCATGTTCTATAAGTCATAATAGTGGATCATTTGCAAATATGTATAATAGCGGACTTAATGGACAACCCTGCCTTACACCATTCCACAGCTGAACTGGAGTCCCCAAGTGCCCATTTAGCAATGGTATCATTATTGCCCTTTCATATAAACACTGGAGTACACTACCAAATTGAGGTGAAACCCCATTCAGTAGGAGAGTGTCCCATAGATGACCATGCTATACTGCATCAAAAGCAGTTTCTTGATCCAAAGACATTAAGTACCCATCTAGCTGCATATTTAAGCCTTGTTCAACAATTTCCCTAATAAAAATCAAATTCTGTTGAATATGTCTGACAGGTTCTGCACACGTCTGTAGAGGCAAAATCACATACGTTGCTACCCATGCCAAATGTGATGTTAGAATTTGGTAAATATCTTATGGTCAGAATTTAACAGACTTAAAAGTCTTCGATTCCGGATATTCTGTAGATCACCTTTTCCATATAAAAAAGTCATCACTACCTCCTGCATACTTGAGGTCAAACTCCCACCATCTAGAATCTCCTGATATGCTACTCTTAAATCAGCAACCAAAGCAAACTTAAAATGTTTATAAAATTCATTAGAAATGCTATTCAACCCTGGGGCAGTATGAGCTGATAAATGATCTGTTGCCATAACAATCTCCTCCTCGGTTACTGGATGCATCAATGCTTCTACTTTACATTCCAGAATCTCAGATAAAGGCCCAACATTCAATGGAACAGTCCTCTGTGTACTCATAGTTTTTTGATAAGTATAACATAAGTGGTCCGTTACTACTGTTTGGATGCCAGGATGCTTATCATGCACTATCCCATCTCTTACAATCAAAGCCCTCATAGTCAATTTCTGCACTCCCTGTAATTCAATCTCATAAGGATTAACAAACTCTATTCTCCCCTGTGTAACATATTGATGACATTTAGCAGTCTCTCCCTTCCTCCTTTTATGATACTCACACATTTTTTCCTTAAGTACCTTTAATTGCACCTGATTCTCATCACCAGCCTCCCAAGCCTGTGTCAAAAGCTTTAAATACCATGTTCTCAAATGTAAGTAATCTAAATATTTTGAACTAGCCAAAGATCTTGATGCCCATTTCAAAAAGTCCCTTATATCCCTCTTAGTATCCTCCCACCACTGTCCCCAAGAATCATATAAAAATCGAACATCTTGTTGGACAATCAATAAATCACTCACCCTCTGCTGTACTGCCTCCTGCTGTAAAATAGAAGCATTCAATTTCCAATAACTTCTACCAAAAGTAATTATATGCTCTAAACCTATCCTAGCCTGGACCTGCACATGATCAGAGGTTTCTAGATGTACAATGTTAACAGTTGTACCACTCAACCTATCAGAAACAAACCAGAAATCAATACGGGTTGACAGTCTTCCTTTATAGAATGTATGTTCCAGAGTTTTTTTCCACAAGATCATAAATATCACATAAGCCTGCAGTAGTTAGGATTTTCGTCAATGCATTTGTATCACTATACACTTTTTGAGTTTGTCGACCCCAATCCCTAGGCGATACACCACAATTAAAATCCCCCCCCCCCCAAAATCAACTTAGAGGTAGAGAGGAAAGGTTCAATAATACTAAATAAGGTCACTCAATCAGTCTTAGTTTGTGGTGCATACACATTAATCAATCTATATGCTAAACCACCAATGACCACATCCACTAGCAACACTCTGCCAGGGGAAACATCCAAGACTATCAAGATTTGGACTGCCAAATCAAAAAACAAAATACCCACACTTGAACAAGGCACTTCTCCCACCGACCATAAGGATGGTCCCCACCTCCAATCCTTTTTTGCCTGTTCTATCTCAGAAATTGTGTGCAATCTGGTATCTTGTATAAAAGTAATCTGGCCTAAATCTTTATGCAAACTAGCAAAGGTAACTGCATGCGTCTGATAATTAAGAATACTGTTAACATTTACAGTAGAGACAAGAATAGAAGACAGCATGAAAAAAAGAGTGAGAATGTCCAAATAGTAAATCCACATCATTTCCTTTTTTTCGTCTTTTTTGGCTTAGGCTTCTCAACCTTTTCAGCTCCAACTGGAGTCTCAAGTTGTGATAATGTTACCGAGGAGCCGTCAGACTCATCACTCCCATCACAATCCGGTAAATACATAAGTATGTCAAATGGTTCTGAACCACAAGTTCTTCCACTGTAGGGGTCCCCTTATGTGCCGCTTTAGACCACGTCACCCTTTAGAACAGTAATTCCTCCCTTCTCTCTGGTGGGACATCACCACCTCCATTTTATCCTGTACCACAACAGAGTCAGGCCCAATAGTGTCCCCCTGCAAAGCCTGCTCATCAAGCTCATGTTCAGACAACTCCAGTTCCAAAACCTGAGGGAGTTCCAACTCCACTGGATCCTGTAAACCCTCCTGAGTGGGCACAGATGGAGCCCGGGTACAATCAGGGACATCCACCATCACTACAGCAGGATCAGAACCTGATCTTGAACCTGGGACAGCAGCAGGGGCCTGCTCTCTGTCAGTCAACTGAGCCATCAAATTACTGGCTGTCATTTTCTCATTTTGTACCGTAGCAACATAGACATCATGCTCAGCTCAGACAGATTGATCTATATTATTATGGGATTCCCAGGGACAATTTCTAAAATTGTGACCCTTTCTTTCACATAAATTACATTTCTGGGGCTGTCTGCAATGTTCACCAGTATGCCCAAAATCCCCACAGAGGCCACATTTCGGTTTTTTGCATACATTACTTAAGTGCCCAAGATCACCATACTTATAGCACGCTCTGGGTTGACCCAGATAGAATAACACTCCCCTATCTCTTCCCCCCCAAAAAAAATTAGGTAAATGCTGTATAGCCCAATGCTCCTGTTTGAGCATAACTTTATACTTCCAGCCCCCTGTCCATAGGTGCTCCTCATCCAGAATAGGCTCAGGGTAGCCAGTCACCAGGCAATGTTGTTTCAACCAATATGTGATATCCACCACATTCACTCCATCATTACCAAAGTGGACAGTGATGGTCTTAGACATGGGTTTAGGCAGAGGTATAGCAAAAAAAGACTGCCACACAGGACCATTCTTAGGTAGGTTATACTGTTTCCAAAATCATTCGAGCCCATTAGGATGTTTAAAACTAACATCATAAATGGTGTCCCCAGGCATACGTATTAGGGCATAAATTCTGTATGTATAAAACTTCATACTAGTGTTAAGCAATGCCCTTCTCACAAATAATCTATCAAGTGCATCTGAGGCTGCACCTCTGAATTTTAACCGAACTGCATTTCTCTGCATTGCTGGCTCTGAAACATTCCTAATATTGAAGGAAAAAGTTTCTCACGCACCCCTGCATGCCAAACATTTGGTTTAGTGGCCTGCAAACCTGTAGTAACGTCACCAGGGTCAGGCCTCTCAGAGACAGACAAACCAGCATGCACTGTCTGAGCCCCCACCTCAGAGGAGACTAGTAGGGGATCCAAAGAGACTGGGGAAAGAGGGGGGAGAGTTGGGCTGCAAAACAAGCTCCCTATCTTCACCTTCTAATGCGTTAATAGCTAACAGGAGATCCCCTTGCCTAGTATCAGTAGGAGACTCTTGATCCACTAAGATCTGACCAGGTGTAATCTGAGAAGGGGAAACTTTAAAGTCTGACCTAGAACTGTTCTCTGGAAATGCAGGGGCAACAAAATTGTTTCCCAAGTCTAGGGCATTTGCATCCTAGCCAGAGCCATCTGATTTTTTAACCCACCCCGCAGCTTCTAGAGAGCAAGAATCCCAGTCAGCTGGAGGAGGAGAGTGACTGACATTCCCCTTCACAGGAGTAGCAACAGCAGACTGTAAAGGGGCATTAAAACCTTCCCCACCAACCCAATCTTTCCTCCCTCACAGCTGTTGTTCTTTAGGGTAGTGTTTTCTTTCAGTCCCACCAGTGGAATACCAATATTAAAACAGATGTTGGTGGGCTCAATTACGGAAAAAAGAGTACCATGTCCAGAATTCAAACCAAGTTCAGGCATTTTTCACTCCTCCATAACCCCAGAAACAGATTTAACTTCCTGCACATCTACCTGTTGCATAAACTCCAACCCCCCTCTCCCATCTGAATCACCCACACTGTCCTAACAAAGCAGTACCTGCCATACCATAGAGCAGTCCAGAGAGTCCACCACAGCCTCAGATATCTTTTCCATGGCTACCTCAGCTGCCCAAGCAGCATCCACATCCATATGCGCAATGGCAATTTTGGCACGGGTGCATCCGTCCATCATCTCACCTTTCCTGGTGCACTCCAACAACAGTACCTCTAGTTCCTGCCTTCTAGCAGTAAACAGTCACTCCTCAGCAGCAATCAGCTCGTGGATATCTACCGCATTGACCACTGCTCATTCCTGATCCATAACCTCCTGCAGTGGTTCTTGTCCAGGTAGGGAAACCTCTCGAGAAGAACTCCCAAGAATGCCAATAGCAGGATCAGCCTCACAAAATTCAGAGACTGGGGAATAGGCCTGTTCCCCAGCTCCCAGCACATCCATTCTCCAGGAAGCATCAGGCAGACTTGCCATAGCAGTCACAGTGCCATCTACGATGAAGTAGGGGAATTTCTTTGGTGCCCTGGCCAAAGTTCCCACCATTCACCAAAAATACCACCTAAACCTTAATTTGGTTCGAGGTCAGTTGGCATTCATCTGTATCCCCCTCCCCCGGGTCATGCCTGAAAATAGGCAGAATTTGTCTAGTGCACTTACCAAGTCAATAAAAACTAAATAAATAACATGTCAGGTCTATACCTGCAGAAGGAGAGAATTTAGAAACATTAACATTTTTAGAAAGGTGATACAAAATTTCACAAATAATTACATAGTGAAATTTTGAACACCAGTAACCTAAACAAATGTAAACCAAGTCTCTCCATAATTAGTCAGCTCTATGACCCTTTCAAAAAGGCTATGCATGCTAATATTTATTTATTTATTTATTGAGAGAATCGGAATTACAATGCTTTGAGTCATAGACACTTTTGCAAAGGCTCCAAGTCAGTACAGGAAAGCACAAACATTACATTAATAACAGTAATACATAGGTCACTCAGTACAGTGTATTTACATTACATATTAGTTACCATCTCAAAGGCCTGGGAAGACCCTGAGTCATAGTCGTGAGGCAAGTCTGGTTACAGAAATTCGGAGGGTCATAAACAGAACCCTGAGTCAGAGTGAAATTACAGCTGGATAGTGGGAACTAAGGATGTAGTCATAGGATAAGCTAGGTCTTTATCCATGACTGTGCTATCTTTGGTGAACTGACAATGGGGAGGAGTTTTAGCTACAGCCATAGGTATCAGAGTTAAGGAGAAGGTTCATGATACCAGCTTTGAATTGTCCAAGACTAAAGGCCTGGGAGATGGAGGGTGGTAGGTCATTGAGTCAGAGGGGAGCAAGATAACGGAAAGACCTTTCCCCTATAGAGGTCCTGCATTGGGGAACTAGGAGGGAGGTAGTAGTATGGTGCCTAGAGGCCCAATTATGTGATACTGGCTGAATGAAGGGGTGGAGGCCTATGGGTGTTAACTTCATAAGTATTTTTTTGGCTTGGGGGCATGTGTGGTACTTAAGCCTCCCTTTGAAGGTCAGCCAGTCCACAAGCTTGTACAGCTGGCATGTGTGGGTTAATCTATCGCAGCCAGTGACCGGACGGCAAGCTCTGTTGAGAGCTAGGTTGATGCAGAGTAGGGCAATTTGGTCTGCGATGCTGTAGATTACAATGCCGTAATCCACCAAGGAGAGGACAGAGCAGGATACAGCGAGACGCAGGGCCTGAGGGGGTAGGCAGTGCTTATGTCTATATAAAATCCCAAGTCTGGTGTTTACAGCAGAGGAAAGGTGTTGAATGTGTGTGTGGTAGGTGAGGGATGTGTCCAGAGTGATGCCTAGGTATTTGAAGGTAGACACCTGTTTAAGAAGGAGGCCCTGCGTGTTGGCAGTGGTAAGGGGGGCACTACAGAGAGGGCTCTGACAATAGGAAAAGATCATGGACTTTGTCTTGTTGTAGTTGAGTATCAGGTGATGCTTAGTGAACCAGGATTCTAATTCTTTGAAAAAACCTTGTAGGGCAGATTGGAGGGAGGGAGGGAGTGAGGATGGGGGTGTTTCCAGAAAACGACTGCGTTGTCTGCATGGAGTAGGAGCTTCCCACTACAGGCTTGAGGGAGGGAGTTTAGGAAGAGAGTGAAAAGCAGGGGCCCTAGAATAGACCCTTGTGGGACACCCATTAGGACAGGTTTAGTGGAGGAGAGAGTGGTGTTGATCCTGTTGCGTCCAGTCGGAGAGATAGTCTTTGAGCCAGGAGATGGTCTCGGGGAGAAATAGTAGGTGGGAAGGGAGTGGAGAACTAGGGCATGATTGACTATGTCGAACGCTTTTGTCAAGTTGACGTAGATTGCACCTGCTACAGAGCCCTGTTCCAGGGCTTCATGTATGTACGATGTAAATTCGAGGAGGGCAGTTGTAGTGCTGTGACCCCTCCTGAAGCCATGTTGTTCTTGGCAGAGCAGATTATGTTTGGCTAAGTAGTCTGTGATTTGGTCCGACTCAATTTTTTCGAGAGCCTTTGAGGGGGGGTAGGATCGAGATGGGTCAGTAACTGCTAGAGGAAGTGGGGTCACCACTCTTCAGAATAGGTGTTATAATTCCATTTCTCCATAGAGTGGGGAATTGGCTGAGGCGTAATGACCAGTTAAGTATTTTGGTAAGATGTGGCAAGGTCACATCCAGCATTAGGTGAAGAATTTTGAGGTCAAGGGAGTCACTGCTATAGCACAAGTTTGCCAAGGCTTTAGATAGGTAGCACATGGCCTCCCAGCAGGAGACGATGCGTAGCCAGAAGGGAGGGGGGGACCTTAGTGCCTAGGTTGCCCGATGGGCAGTTAGGGACAGGGTCAAAGTAGTTATGCGGGAGTATGTGGCTAAGGTCTGAGAAGGTGGTGTTTAGGGTATTGGAGATGGTAGTGGGATCCCTGGATAGGGCCCCATTGACTTGAAGCTGCGTAGGGGCATGGGAGGCAGTTTTCCTGCACAGCTCCTTCAGAGTTATTCACATATCTAGCGCCAAATGTGGCTGATGTATAAACAGATAAATATTATCAGGACCCCCCAAAAAAATGCCAGAATTTGAACCCCTATATGTTTCAAACAAACATCTGACTGTCAGGATATTTAGTGCACCTCTAGTGGGCCTATCAGTAAGCAGTTATGCCGAATGTTTGCTATCTACCTCAATAAACAGCTGAGTTATGACCAAATAAAATGCTTTTTAAAATGTCATGTTATTCCTTGGAATTTCAAGGAATGTTGTGAAATTCCATGAGAATTCTGCAAATTCATAAGTTTCTAATTCCACACAGCAGTAAGCAGGAGGAGATCCCAGAAGAAGAAAAGGGGTCCAGAATGGATGTCCCAGGGTAAGTCAGAAGGACAGGTCAGAGGATCAAAGGGACAGAAGACAGCAGAAAGTAAGGAAATATTTAATTATATTTAAGAGGGATCCATATGAACCTCATTAAGGTTTTATTTTTGAGTCAAGGGGGACCCTTTCGTTTCCTTGCTAGTATCCTCCCTGTAATAAAAAATTTGTAAGGTAATATCCCTACTACAGACTTGCCCGCTGTTATCTTCCCATGTCTGAGATTCCCATCCATCCACTGTCATAAAAGTAGGGTTTTACTGGGCCACGGTAGTGAAGGGTACCCTTTGCCTGTTATTATTGATCACACTAGAGGTCTGGAAGGAATTTTTCGTTTTTTTCACAAAGGGTTTTTCCTGGTTTTTCACTTCCTCTGGAGGATCTTGAGGGAAAGCTTATTTTGCCACAATCATTGGTAAACAGGCATGGCTTGGGAGTCTCACAAGAGTGAGGGTGCAAGTGGTATTTGGAGGAATTTGCTTCAATCTGGACTGGTCCTTTCCTGTTCAGCATGAGACTGGGGTCAGATGACTGGGTGCCTGGTTCAGGCAGGTTGTAGGCCAAACTCAGTTGGCTTGTCCTGTGGTGCAATGCCACCAGACAGAGGAATTCACTTCACACACAGCCTGATGACTTCCCTGCTATCAAAGGCTAGTGGCCTCTGTGAGGTACAATGATCCCTCAGTCTGCAAGTTGAGGACCTTCATAGTGAAGGGATCTACAAAGGTCTGATCTTGAGTTGGCTAGATTCCATAGCTGCAAACGTCAATTATATCTGTATGATTGATATTGTTCAATAAACACATGGTTATGGCCATTTTCTTCCAAGATGGTGTGTCTGTGAGTTTGTTCATGGAAAGAGGGGAGAATACAGGGGCCTACCAGTAGCATTAGATATGTCATCTTTAAGTGAGAGGGCTTTTCTATGTATCCCACTTAATACTATCAGGTAGAAAACCTATTTTGCAAAGGAACAGAAACAAATACTTTGGAAATAAATAGTAACACATTGATATATTAATAAATGTTTATTGTGATCTACCTACTGCTTTTTGTACTACTAGCTCTATAAAGCAACAGTGCATGTTACAGAGAAGATTTTGATGTATACTTCTTTTAACCTTATTTTAGATGGCTTCATTCCTCCTGTCTTGAAATAAACACTTTTTCCTTATTTTGAGACAAGGCAGTGGGGAAGGCTGGTAGGATGTTGGGTTGCATAGGCAGTGGAATCACCAGTAGAAGGAGATAGGTAATAATGCCCCTGTTTAGATCACTAGTGAGACCACACCTCGAGTAATGTGTACAATTCTGGAGGCCTCATCTCTGCCAGGATATAGAGTGTAGGCAGTACAAAAGAGGGCAAACAAAACTGTGCATGGACTGCACCAAAAGCCCTACAGGGAAAGGCTTAAGGAATTAAACACATACTCCCTGGAGGAAAGGAGGGAAAAGGGGGACATGATAGAAACATTCAAGTACTTCACTGGTAAAAACAAGATACAAGAAGGAAGCATTTTACACAGAAAAAGATGCTTGATGACAAGGGGCCACACTACAAAGATTGAAGGGGGGAGGCTCAGAGGAAATGGGAGGAAATGCTACTTCATGGCAAGGGTAGTCAATGCATGGAACAGTTTCCCAGCAGAGGTAGTGGGGGAAGAAATGGTTACAGGATTCAAAAAAGCTTGGGATAGACACAGAGGGATCTTAGAAGTAAGGAGGTGGGGGGAGACCAGGGACCGAATAGGGTCTGCAGTGTCACTATATGTAGGAAGAACAGGGCAGACTTGGTGGGCCAGGAGGCCCTTATCTGCCAACAGCTTCTATGTTTCTCTGTTTCTATAAGACTGCTTTATCACCTTTTTTTACACTTAAATAACTAAAGGAGCACACATTTAATATGGCTATGCCCCTGCTGACATCACCATTGGCAGCTGTTTCTGAACATTCATTTTCCCATAAAATCAGGGAACAGTGCCTACTGCAAGCTTGTTCATTTTTGCCAAGCAAAAAGATGTTAAACAATGGATGTTCAAAAACAGTTCCGAAAATTGATTTAGACTTGACGAGAATCACATTGAAATGAGTGTTAACTCCTTTTATTATTTCAGATGGAAAAAAGTACTAAAGTAGACTTAAACTGAAGAAAAAAGGCACATTAGGAAATGAGAATATAAACAATAAAACTAAAAATGTTCTGTGTCAAACTCTTCACAATTAACATGCACTGTTGATTTAAAAATAAATGTAATCTTGTTTTTTTATTTCTTAATTAGACTGCACACCTGGGATAGTGCATCAAGAAGCATAGCTATTCCATCTGTACTAGTTTGCTTTGGTATGTAGGCACTTTGAGGTGTATCACGTCATGTCCACAATACCAGCTTTTGAGAGAATTAGCACAGGACAGAATAAAAGTTAAGTTCCAAACTTGCAGGCCTCTGGGAGCTAGAACTGGGCATTGACAAATTAGGCAACTACTCTAGCAGTTAATTGGCTGCTGGCAACATTTTGTGCACGTACTAGTCAGGCCTCTGTGGGGTGGAATTCACCAGCATAAAACTTCATGCCTGCAGAAGCAGGCTTCAGGGGGTTGGCAACAGTTTTTGTAATACTTTATACACACACTGTTGGGACTCTGAAAGTTGGCAGCAGCCTGCAGAACAAATGTTGCTCACACTAGTAGACCTCTTGGAATGATACTGGCCAATGTGAACAATGTATTAATCACTCCTTGCACATTTCAAAACTCATTTCCAATGAAAAATGATGCTTCCTGAGGTGTTCCAGTGTAAACGTAATCCACTTTTAATCCCAGAAATGATATTTTTTCTCAGGCTGTTCAATGAAACTGACATACACATCTGATTTATTCATTTTATTAGATGTGCATGCAAGTTAGATATGCATAAATTCAGAAAAAAATGCTTACTTTTAACATTTTGTGAATCTGTATTTTTATCTGCTGTGTTCTATTTTTAAAGAGCCTGGATGCTTGGCTGGCAGTATAGCCTAGAGGTTAGAGTAATGAGCTGTGAATGAGCATGGTATATACAGCAGATCTGGGTTTAATTCCCCCCCACCACATCTATTTCCATACTGTGTGACTCTGAGCAAGTCACTTAACCACCCCAAAGCTCCCAGGTCACCCCTGAAAACAGGCAGCTGTTCCTAGTGGGCCTTACCTAGTTAACAAACAATTAAAAAAAAATATCTTGCAGCAGTAATTTTCACCCTCTTAGAATGTCTCCCAATTGTTAAGCAAGCTGTCAGTTGCTCCTCTTGTTTTTTCCTGACTACCTGCACCATAGATATTTTGAACCACTTCTGTCCATACTGGACCTTAAAGAGCATAAAAGAGCATCCAAACACCTGGTTTAGGCAGCAGGAAGATAGGTGTTTGGATTTAAAACTGCCCTAGATAGCTTTTGACAGACGGCAGCAAGGGGAAGGAGATGCTTTTAGAACTTTACTACACTACTGGGACTTAAGAACTAGAATTCTACTACTGGGTCCTTCAATTTAGGGTAAAAACAAACAAAAAACAAGAGTTAGTTTGTCTGAGTTGAGCGAACAGAACTGTTATCTGTGCAGTCAGCTAGGTAAAGAAGGGAACTGTGAAAGTGGCTTAGGTGTTTAGATTTAAAACTGCCCTAGATAACTTCTGGCACAGAACAGCAAGAGGAAGGAGGTGCTGTTAGAACTTTACTACTCTACTGGGACTTAAGAACTAGAACTCTACTACTGTGACCTTCAATTTAGGGTAAAACCAAAAATAAAAAAAAAGAATTAGTATGTTTGTTTGAGCTGAGTAAAGGGAACTGTTTTATGTGCAGTTAGCTAGGTGAAGAAGGGAACTGTGAATTAGGGGGAGAGGCTTAGGCAGCAGGAAGCCAGGTGTTTGGATTTAAAACTAACCTAAATAGCTTTTGTCAGAGAACAGCAAGGGGAAGAAGGTGCTGTTAGAACTTTACTACTCTACTTTGACTTAAGAACTAGAACTCTACTACTGAGATCTTCAATGTAGGGTAAAAACAAACAAAAACAAGAGTTAGTGTGTTTATCTGAGTTGAATGAAGGGAACTGTTATCTGTGCAGTTAGCTTGGTGAAGAAGGGCACTGTGAATTAGGGGGGATGGCTTAAGCAGCAGGAAGCCAGGTGTTTGGATTTAAAACTGCCCTAGAAAGCTTTTGGCAGAGAACAACGAGAGGAAGGAGGTGCTATTAGCATTTTACTACTCTACTGGGACTTAAGAACTTAAGAACTAGAACCCTACTACTGGAACCTTCAATTTCAGGTAAAAACAAATTAAAAAAACATGAGTTAGTGTGTTTGTCTGAGCTGAATGAATGGAACTGTTATCTGTGCAGTTAGCTTGGTGAAGAAGGGAATTGTAAATTAGGGGGAGTGGCTTAGGCAGCAGGAAGCCAGGTGTTTGGATTTTAAACTGCCCTAGATAGCTTTTGGCACAGAACAGCAAGAGGAAGGAGGTGCTATTATAACTTTACTACTCTACTGGCACTGTATAGCCCTCCCTCCCCACCCACCCCACCCTTAGCCAGTTCTACTGTTATAGGCACAGGATTTGACTGACAACAGGAACTTCCTGTTTGGGAGCAAGAGGGGCATACTCACAGAGGCACAAATTACTCACCATCCTAGAAGGAAAAGAGTAGCTGTCCATCCCCCCCAGCTGCTGGTGGTCTGACTCTGTGCAGGTAGGAAGGAAACTATTAAGGAATATAGGAACTTCCTGTCCCAGAACAGGAAGAGCAGGAGGTTTTAAGGGCATAGAGGCAGTAAGAAGGTAGGGAGAAAATAATATATAACATAAAAAAATAAATAAATAAACAGAAGGATGAAAGAGTAAGCATACAAAACAAGAGTTGGGGGGCCACAAATAAGACATGATGGGAGTGGTGCTGTGCACTGGCTGCAGAGTGACAGTCTTCTGGGAGATGTTCTATAGGATGTGGTGTTGTCCCATCTACAGGCACCTCTCTGGGCTGAGGGAGGAGGTTGCTCAATCCAAGCTGAGTTGGCCAGGATTTGGGGGACCTCCTCTCCCACCCAGGGACCACCAGGGCTTCTGCCTCTGCCCCAGAGGTTGCCAAGAAAGAGGAGTGGTTGGACCACAGTTGGCTCAGGGAGGGTGAGGGTGGTGGAGCAGAGGCGCATCCCTCCAGTTCTACCTCTCTACAATTCATATGCCATTCTGGCAGAGTGTGGTTCCTCTATCGAGGCACCCACAGCAGAGACCAAGGAGGATGATGGAAATCTCCACAAAGGAGATCCACAGGAGGGTGGCATGGGACCCCCTCAGGGAAGAAAACAACTCCTGATGGGGCACTTCATTGTTAGGAGGGTAGAACTGGGGGACAAGTGGGGGAAGGAAATAAGGTGCCTGCCTGGTGCCATGGCTTGGAGGGACAGGGAATTAATCCTCAGGATTGTGGGAGTAGCTGCACAGCAGGGGAGCTCGATGTCATTGTCCACCTAGGGACAAATGACCTGGCTTGGAAAGGTATCAGAGCAGTACAGGAGGAATTTGTGGAGTTGGAGAGGGGCCTTAGACAAGCAGTACATATGGTAACCTTCTCAGAGGTGCTGCCTGTCTATGGCATGGGTGAGGATAGGGTGCTCTACACCATGCTATTCAATTAATAGTTGAAAAACTGGCAGGTCCAGTGGTGCTGAGGGTTGTGACACTGGTCGCCACACCTCGCACTACACCAGTGACCCAGGTTCGGGAATGAGCCCGAGTCATCAAAGGTCAGCAGGGGGGGAGAAGAATTGAGCATCCTAGTAACTGCACTCCTTCTCTGGGGAAGGAGGATTGGGGAAGCCAAAGCTTTGCCAGCTCCTGGCAGTGGCTGGGAGTCATTGCAGGCAGGCAGATTAAGCAGTGGATTGGTGCAGGTGGCATCTGATGCACAGTGCATAGAAGTATACCCAACAATCTCATTGGCACCAATTCACACCTGTGCCATTGAACTAGGGAACCTAACTTGAAAAACACCTTGGCGTGCTGTATGAAGGACAGGTCTGGCAGTGCTGTCCTACTCTAACCCTGGATGCCCCCCCAGATCTTGACCCTCCCTGGCTTCCATGGTGATGGTCTTGTACCCACCATGATGAAGCCACTGTGTGGACTGGAGGAAAGGGTTGAGCTTGGGGCTTGAGTGGTGCAGGGGCTGCAAGACGAAGCAGAGTAGGGGGAACCATTGGTAAAACACCCCCAGCCACAAGAGGGAATAAAATATGTGACAAAAAAATGGTTGAAAAACTGGTGCAGAGCTCAGGGTTTAGGCTTCATCGGGGACTGGGGGTTGACCTGGAGGGATGCAAGCCTATACTGGCATGATGGTCTGCATCTGTCCAGGAGGGGAACCAGGATCCTTGGTGATAGGTTTAAATGCTTCATTGGCAAGCATTTAGACTAGCCAAAGGAGGAGGCTCTGAAAAGGAGCAGAGAAATCCTAGCCCCACCCCCCCAAAAAAAATCATGGTAGTTAGTGAGGTAAAGACCAAGATAGAGATGTCAATAGGGAGAAGGGCAGTGGTAAATGGAGATAAAGACAAGGGCAGTAAGGACAGGGATGGGGCAAAAATGGAAAAGGCCATCAAAAAATGGAGGGTAATGAGTACCAATGCTCGTAGTCTAGGTAGCAAACTCCCTGAACTGGTGGCCTTGATGGAAGAGAGATACTTGGATATCGTGGCAGTCACAGAAACATGATACACAGAGAACCATGACTGGGATGTCAAAATTCTAGGTCACACAATCTACAGGAGGGACAGGGAGTGTAGAAGGAGGAGCTCTCTACATAAGGGAAGGGATCAAAGCAATGGAACTAAAGGATAAGCAGGGAGGAGAGAAGGCACTGTGGGTCACCCTGGAGACCAGAAATGGCACCACAATCCACATGGGAATTTTATGCAGACCCTCATCTCAGGGAGAAGAAATGGACAAAGAAATCAATCAATCAATCAATCAAAATCTTTATTAATCCAGGCGAACATCATTGAGCGGAGCTCATTTGCAAGATGTACCTGGTTAGAACAAGGACAGGGTACAATAAGGCAACATATATATGTATATACACATTAGTACAAATGGGTACAAAAAGGTCATGATAAAGTGTAGGAAAAAACAAAGAACCATAACAAAGGAGAATCCAATTACAAAATTGCAGACACATCATTAGCAGCATTACACAAATGAATATATATATCATAAGGTCCATTTACATGATACAACAATACAAATATATACAAACTTGCCAGGGGAGATAATAAACACAGCCCATGAGGTAAACATGAACAGCCAGCTAACGGAAGGTGGGGGGACCAGGTAGAGAGTGGAAGTACACTGAGTCAGAGAAGATTTTCGGGGGGAGGAGGGTTAACTACTGTGATTAGGGACATGATAGAGAGGACTGGCGGGGGATAAGGAAGGGCTGGGAAGGGAGGGGCAGGTGATGTTGACCAGAAGATATGGGTAAATCCACCCTATAAGGGGGAATTGAGGATGAAGATGCTTGTTGTGAGTCAGTGCTGACAAGAGATGTAGAGGCACAGAACAGAAATCATAAGATGGTTGAATACACGGTTGAAAAAGCATAAGATGGGTATGGCACCTTAGTCAAGGTGCTATGGGCCAGGTAAGAAATGGAACACATTGAGCATGGCAACAGATTAGAATCATGGAAGACAGTTGCACAGTTCATTTCTGAGATGAGAGTATAAGGGCTTGAATGTTGAGAGGCTGATGTGTGTGCTTAATTTTAGCATTTTTGGCAGTTTATTCCACAGGTAGGGCAGCATAAAGCTTATAGCTGCCCTACCAAAGTGTGAGTTAACTTTGGGTACTTTCAATGAGATAGATGTGCAACTTCTCAGGGCATACTTGCCTATTCAGTTTAGTGGGTGACAGTCTGTAATATATTGGGGAAGTTTTTTTGAAATAGCTCTGAGGGTCCCTATGGCTGCATTTCTATCACATCTATACTGTAGGGAAGTCCACCTCACTGCTTCATATAAGGAGCAGTGATGCGTAGTACAGGGAAGACCTGTGATGAACCTCAAAGCTCTATGATAGAGCGTGTAGAGTTTTGTGAGGTAGGAGATAGCGCATTGACTATACAGGAAATCAGTGTAGTCTATCAATGAGAGAATGGTTGCTTGGAAATGATTGAAGGCATCCTTAGGATGGCAGGAAAAGTGGAGATGTTGTTGACGGGGGACCTGAATATGCCAGATGTTAACTGGAGCACCTTTACTGCAGCCACATCCAAGAGCAGGGTTATTCTCGATGCCCTACAAGGGGCATGCCTCAGACAGCTAGTGTTGGAACCCACTCAGGAGGGAGCAATCCTAGACCTGGTACTCTCAAATGGAGATGGAGAGAGGATCTCAGATCTAGAAGTGGGAAGCCGTCTGAGAACAAGTGACCACCAAACAGTGTGGTTCGGGATAAAAACAGCAGCAGAGTCAGGCCATACTAAAGTGAGGGTACTGGACTTTTGGAGGGCTGACTTTGTCAAAATTGGAGAGTGCCTCAGAAAGGCACTAGCAAACAAGCAAGAAGGAGGGGTGGAGGAACAATGGGAAAACATCACAACTTCCATAACAGAGGCAACAAGTCTTTGTGTGAAGCAAATAAACAAATCAAAAGAAAAGAAAAGAAATAAACACTACTGTTCTCAAAATAAGTGCCAGGGAAGGTTAGGGAGAAAAATCATTCAGGAAGTATAAGGAAACACAGAAGGAGCAGGACAGAGAACTGTACCAGTTAAAGCAGAAGGAAGCAGGGAAGGCAGTTAGAATAGCAAAGGCCCAAACTGAGGAAAAGATAGCCAACTCAGTTAAGAAGGGGGATAAAACCTTTTATAGGTAGATTAAAGAGCAAAGAAAGACAAAGGGAGGGATTGTGAGGCTTAATAAATGGGATGGTGGGTGGGCAGAGAGGGACAGTGAAAAAGCAGAAATACTGAAAGAATACTTCTGCTTAGTATTCACAAAAAAAGATGAGGGGAGGTACATAATCCAATCAATAGAAGCACTCTGGATAAGGGGGTCAATACCAGTACTTTCACAGAAGAAAGAGTTCTGAAAGAACTCTTAAAACTGAAGGTGGACAAAGCAATGTGGACTGATGGGATTCACGCCAGAAATCTAAAAGAACTAAGGGGAGAACTAGTGACACCACTGACTACCCTTTTTAACAAATCATGGGAGGATGGTGTGGTACCTAAGGACTGGAGGAGGGCGGATGTGATTCCCCTTCACAAAAGTGGGACCAAAGTAGAGGCAGGAAACTACAGACCTATTAGCTTGACCTCAGTGGTAGGGAAAATGATGGAATCACTTCTGAAAGAAAGAATATTTAAGTACCTAGAGGCCAGCAGGGCACAGAACCCAAGGCAGCATGGATTCACAGTAGGAAGGTCATGTCAGATGAATCTAATAGATTTCTTTGACTGGGTGACAAAAGTAGTAAATCAGGGAGGGGCTGTGGACATGTTCTACCTAGACTTTAGCAAGGCAATTGACACAGTCCCACACAAAAGATTAATAAACAAATTAGCCAGCCTGGGAGTGGGTTGCAGTGTGGTAGCCTGGGTAAAAAATTGACTGGACAACAAGACACAGAGGGTAATAGTAAGCGGAGTCCACTCTGAAGAAAGGGAGTTAATAGTGGGGTACCACAGGGTTCAGTACTGGGTCCGGTCCTTTTCAATGTCTTTATAAGTGAAACTGCAGACAGACTGGAAGGAAAAGTATGCCTCTTTGCAGATGACACAAAGATCTGCAACAGGATCGATACACAAGTGGGTGTGGAAAAAATGAGAAGGGACTTGGCAAGGTTGGAGAAATGGTCAAAAGTATGGCAGCTTAGATTCAATACAAAGAAGTGCAAAGTAAAGCACCTGGGAAACAAAAATCCAAGGGAAGAGTACACAATGGGGGGGTATTAACGACAGCAAAAATGGAAAGGGACCTGGGGGTAGTCATATCAGATGACCTAAAGTTAAGCCAGCAATGTGAGAAGGCAGTAAGGATCACCGTGGGGATACTGTCATGTATAGGGAGAGGCATCACCAGTAGAAAACAAGAAATTATTATCCCTCTGTACAGACAGTAGGAGAGACCCCATCTGGAGTTCTGCATGCAGTTCTGGAGACCCCATCTCTGCAAGGACATAGACAGGATGGAGGTAGTCCAGAGGAGGGCAATTAAAACGGTGCAGGGTCTGCAACAGAAGCCATATAAAGAGAGACTAAAGGAGCTTAACATGTATACCTTTTAGGAAAGGAGGGAGCGGGGGGACATGATAGAAACTTTCAAGTACCTCAAGGGAATCAATGAAGTCCAAGAGGGTAGCATCTTTCAGAAAAAGAGATGTGCAAGAACAAGGGGACACAATTTGAAGATCAAATCAAATCAAGTCAAATCATACTTTATTTTTAGCCTGATTTTCTTAAATCAAAGCACGTTACAGTATAAAATATCCAACAACAATTTAAAATACAAGAATTAAAAGACAGCATACATATAATTAGCAGTCCTCCCCAAATGCTAACCCAAATAAATAAGTTTTCAGGGAGGATTTAAATGTCTTTTTAGACAGGCACTCTCTAATCTGGCGAGGTAGAGAGTTTCACAGGGTTGGGGCTGCAAAAGCAAAAGCCCTAGTGCCTGATGTCTGTAAACAAACCCTGGGAACCTCTAGCAACCCCTCGTCGGTGGAGCGGAGAGGGCAGAGGGGGCAGTAAGGACACAGGAGGGCTTGCAAGTAACCCGGTCCCTGTCTGTGTAGGGTCTTATAGGTCAGCAATGCAACCTTGATGATGATCCTCCTTCGCACTGGCAGCCAATGCAGTTCGCGCAGCACAGGCATGACATGGCATGATCTTGACTGCCCTGTCAACAGCCTGGCCTCTGTATTCTGCACCAACTGCAGGTGAAGGAGATCCACCCCCGATAACCCTAGGTATACAGCATTGCAGTAGTCAAGACAAGAGGACACAAAGGCGTGAACCAACACAAGGAGGTCATCAGGTGGGACAAGGTGCTTTATCCGGGCGATGTTCCTCAGATGGAAAAATTAGGACTTGATAATTGCTGACACCTGTGTTTTAAGTGTCAGTTCATTGTCAAGCACAACCCCCAGATTCCACACCTTTTCTGAAGGTCACAACTGGTCACTCTCCAGCATTAAGCCGTACGATTGCCCAGAAGTCACCTTCTCTACCTGGTGACCAGGGTCCACCACCAACACCTCAGTCTCATCCGGATTTAGTTTCAACCAGTTTGCACTCATCAAGTCCTGAATCTCAGCAAGAAAGTTGTTAAATACCGAGACCGCACTACTCTGTTCAGGTTCAAAGAACAGGAAGAGCTGAGTGTCATCTGCATAGCAGTGAAAACTCAGCCCATACCACCTTATGATGTCTCCCAATGGCAGCATATACACTGTGAACAACATGGGGTACAGTACGGAACCCTGCGAGACCCCACAAGGCGGGGCAAAGTGGTGCAAGGAAAAAATTCCTGACACCACCCTCTGGGACCTGCCCATGAGAAAAGAGTGAAACCATCTGAGGATTGTCCCCAACAGTCCACAGATTAACCGCAAGCATTCCAACAATGCCCCATGATCCATGGTGACAAATGCTGCCGAGAGATCAAGGAAGACCAAGATCGAACGAGTCCTCTGATCCTGCGCTATTAGGAGATTATTCATCACCCGAACTAATGCTGTCTCAGTACTGTCTCTTCCTAAAACCAGACTGGAGAGATCATAGACTTAATGGGTGGTAAGAAAGTTCTCGAGTTGCAACGCAACTACATTCTCAATAACCTTACCCAAAAAGGGTAGGTTAGAGACCAGTCTGTAGTTTGCAAGACAGTCTGGGTTCGCCGGATGATTTCCTTAAAAGGGAGTCAACACCACCTCCTTTAATGGATCAGGGAACACCCCGTGATCCAGCGAACACCAGACTATCTCAACAAGGATCGGTCCGATTGCATCTATACACCCCACCAGGAAGTGTGTTGGACCAGGATCCAAACTACAGCAAGTCGGTCACAAGCCCTGAACAATCTTCATGATATCCAAGATCGCTGGCAGGTCAAAAATCATCCAGACAGACCTAGTGTCTGTGCCCTCACATCGACCTCCACAATACTCATTTGAATGAGTTGCACAGATCTCCGACCTGATGGAGCACACCTTATCTGCAAAAAATCAAGCAAACTCCTCACACTTATCTTGTGAAAAGGCTCTCCTGCCCCAAAGACAGGCTGGATTGCACAGTCTGTCCACGGTCCGAAAGAGCTGAGCAGGTCGGTTACTTTTTTTTTTTTTCAAATCAAATTTTATTAATTTCACACAAATAGGAACAGATCCAAGTGTGATAGACAGTGTTGTACAAATGATCATAAATGAGCTTTTGCTACATACCTTGGAGCTGTTCTCCCCCATACCTACTCCCCCCCACTAACAAACCCTCCCCAATCAGCACAGCTCTAACTAATCAGAAGGTAATCCATCCAGAACAACAAAATAGCCTTAGTACCAACTAGGTGACAAGCAGCGTGTATAAAGGATCCCAGATTCTTTTATATCTATCCATCCTATTACTGAGACTAGCACCATTTTCTCCATCCTGAGATTGGCCAATATTTCTTTTGAGACATTCCAGAAAGGGAATATCTACGTCATCTTTCCAATGCCAGAGAATAACCTTCTTAACCGACAAGGAAATTAGTGCCATATAATACCTTCTCGGTACCACAGAGATAAAGGAGTAATCTCCTAACAAGCATACCTCCAGAATGAAAAGATCAGTGAGGCCCAATAGGGGATCCATCCTCTGTTGGATATCTCCCCAGAAGGTGGAGGCCTTAGAGCATGACCAAAATATGTGATAAAGCGTGCCCTCCGTCTGCCTACATCTGGGGCAGGAGGGGGAATCAATAAGACCATACTTAACTTTTGGGGAGTATAATATACATTATATAAAATATGAAACTGCATGAGTCGTAACCTGTCCTGGGTAATATATTTATGACAATTTGCCCACAATGCTGCCCAATTGATCTCCGAGTCCGGAAAACATGATGTCCAAAATCCCTCTGGTATGAACACCTCCAGATATTTACAGTTATATAAAACTTTGTAAATGTCGGATACTGAATGAGGGCTACCGAACATCAAGGTTAGCATATCCCTAAACCTATTCCTGCTTCGTTGAGGTGGAGCCGGCCCAAATATCTTTGTTAGTAAATGTTTTAACTGGAATACTTTAAAAATAAACTTAGTGGGGATATTAAGACTACTCAATGTTTCAGTAACTGAAAGCCAGGAATCATTCAGAGCCACGACCTGAGAAAGCTTGACATTTTCTAATTGGGGGAGCCATTTTGATGAGATTGGCTTATTACTTATTTTGAAGTAAGGGTTACCCCCAATGGGTTGAGCTAGGTCTAAAGTATGGCTATATTCCATGAATAAACACACCTGGGAATGCACTCTGACTGAAATCGCAATGGGGTAGATTTCAGCAGAGGGGGAGTACACTAGGCCTAATGTGAAATAACGAAGCTGGCGATAGACCACACTGTTTAATCAGGGATAACTCTATTTTGAGCCAAATAGGTAGCCAGCCAGCGGAGTCCGGTTCTCCTATACGCTCCATCCACCTGATATATTTTGCCATGTGACTCGACCAGTAGTAAAAAATCAGATATGGTAGCTGGAGATCCCCTTTATCCTTGGGTGACACCAACTTATGAAATGCAATCCTGGGTTGCCTATTAGCCCAAATAAATTTAATTATCAAAGCATTAACTTTACGGAACCATGACATGGGGATCCAATTATTGAGCAAGTCCAATGGGTAGAAGATCCTAGGAAAAAGGTTCATCTTAATTAAGTTCACACGCCTCCAGAGTGAAATAGATAATTTGGCCCACCTGCCTAAACATGCTTCTAAAATTTTGAGTAAGTCATCCAGATTTAACTTATGAAACAAAGTGGAATTTCTGACAACTTGTATCCCTAAATATTTTAACGAGTTCGGCGCCCATGACATACCATACTCTACAACACTTGATTTAATCACTTTATGGTTAAGTGGGAAAACCAGGGATTTATCAATTTTCAATTTATAATTAGAAAAATTAGCAAATTCTTGTATGATAGTCAACACAGCCGGTATTGATTTATCCGGGTCCGATAACTGTAAAAGTAAATTGTCGGCATAAGCAGAGACTTTAACGTCATACCCCTGGAAGATGATGCCTTGAATCATCAGAGAGAGCTTTAAGCATCGGATGAGGGGCTCCAAATATAAATTGAAAAGCAAAGGTGATAATGGACAGCCTTGTCTGGTTCCAGAACGCAGTGGGAATCTCTACGAGAAAGCCCCATTAACCATTACTCTGGCTGAAGGGATGCTATAAAGTGTTTTAATCCAATTTTGAAAAAGTTCAGGGAATTGATGAGCATTGACAGTCCTAAATAAGAAATTCCAATCTACTCTGTTAACGCTTTCTCAGCATCCAGAGAGACCAGGACCACTGGAAATGAGGCATCTATGGATGCCGAGAGAATGTGCGACAGGGTTCTAAGGTGATCTAATGAGGAAAGTCCTTTCATGAATCCTACTTGCTCCGGTCAAATAAGGTCGGGGAGCACTAATGTCATACGATCCGCTAGAATTTTCACTAATATCTTGATATCTTGATTCATCAGGGATATTGGGTGATAGCACACAGGTAATTCTGGATTTTTCCCGGGTTTTAAAATTAAGACTATTAAAGCCTCCCATAAACTAGGACCCATCTGAGCGCCCAATAATATGTATTGAAATAAAGGTAACAACAAGGGGAATAGCTGATCTAGAAATTTCTCATAAAAATTCAACGAGAAACCATCTGGACCAGGTGATTTATCCGAAGGCAAACTTTTAATAACCCTGGAGATTTCATCTGTAGTTATTGGTGAGACTAACCATTCCTGCTGAGAATCCGAGAGTGAGGCTAATCCAGAAGCCCCTAAGTATTTGTCTATATTGTCTACAGATACTGAATTCGTTTTAGAGCTATATAAACAACATAATACCTCTGAAACTCTAACACTACATCCTCTGGGGCTGTTTTTAAGACATCATCTGTCTGGGAACGTATTGACAAAATGTACCTATTCGATTCCATTTGCTTAATCCGGAGTGCCAATAACCTTTCCCCTTTCTCTCCTTGGGCCGAATAAGCTGCTTTAGCTTTAAGAATATCAAATTCGGCCTTATCCCTTAATAATTCCAAATAATTCTCTTTTAATTTAAACAGCTCTTGCTGTACGGGATCCGAAAAACATTGGGATAACATTGTTTCCTTTACATGAATTTGACCCAGTAGTGAGACTAATTTCTTATCCTTTTCCTTCTTTCTATACGTAGCAATGCTAATTAACACGCCCCTAATAAACGCTTTAAAAGCCCCCCATACTAGATCTGGTCTGGTTATAGAGTGGATATTGGTTTCTATAAAACGCCATATTTGCTCACTGATCGCAATTACTGCCTGATCATCTTTTAACATTTGGCTATTAATCTTCCATCTGGGTGACTTCTTAGGGAGGGTTGAGGTAGCTAGCTGACACATTGCCAGTGCATGATCCGAAGGTGGGCCTAGCTGTATAGAAGCTTTGATTACACCGGAGAGAAGAATTTGGGAGAGAAAAATATAATCTATATGAGTAGCCATTTTGTGTACTGGGGATAGAAAAGTAAATTCCTTCTCCGAAGGATGTAAAACCCTCCAGACATCACACAAAGCATAATGCTCCAAGAGCTCTTGAAGGGCCCTTTGAGCAAGGGAACGGCCTCTTCTCATAGAAGAGGAATGATCCAGTAATGGGTCCATAATGGTGTTCATATCCCCCCCATAATAATAGGTAAAGCAGTATAAGGATATAATAACTCAGTTAGCTTCACAAAGAAGTCAGGGGAATCTACATTGGGTCCATACAGAGTTTCCAGGAGGAGTTCGGTGGAATATATAAAACAATGAATAAACAAGAATTGCCCCTGAGGGTCTTTAAGCACCTGCTTTACAATGAATGGTGTCTTCCTATTGATCAAAATTAGTACACCAGCACTATTGGTGGCAGCCCCAGCTGAAAAAAAGTGACCAATCTGCTGCCGTCTCATACAGTTGGCTTCCGAATCCAATAAGTGTGACTCTTGTATTACTGCAATGTCTATGGACAACAAAGCAAGGTGCTTAAGGATTTTATATTATACAATGGCAAAAAAAATGCTGACCTTTGATTGGTCAGTCTGAGACTGGACCCGTGATGTTATCCCAGTACAACATCACGGGTCTAGTCCCAACACACAAAAAGACCGCATTAACTGAAAATCACTGAATGCACCAAGTTTCAGTACTTCCCGCTCTGCACCCAACGTCACTCACTGTGCAGCCGCCAGCCATCTTCAATGTCCCAAAACCCCCCAGCACAAACAAAAAACAACAACAACCTTCTCCTATCCCAAAAAAGAAACATGCAGCTAAAACCGCAATTACCATCAAGTTCACACCGAGCGAGACGATAGCGCAAGCGAGTCTTTACACAGACCGCCTTGCTGTTAGCCTCACTCGCTCTTTTTTTTTCCTCTTTGTTAATTTTTTCAGATGGACCGTAAACGTGCTTAAGAAATATTCTCCCTACCTCCTTTCCTTCGGTTTCAGACATCCACACAGCACTGCGGTAGGGGGGGAGGGGCGGACAGTCCCGATAATAGAGTAGAAGAACTGTAATTAAAAAAAAGGTCACTCAAAAACAGACGAAAACGATGTAAAAAACAAAGTCAATAAACATAATGAGGCCATAGGTCATACTAACAAAGAGTAGCACCACTGACAAAGGTTGAAACGTTGGTATGGGGACTGCACAGCTGCTGAAAAAACACATTAGCTCCACCTGCTGGCTAAATTGGCACTACTTTTGCTTGAAGTAACCCTACCCATTCCAAAAATGACAGAAAAATCTACTTTAAATGTAGTTTTTCATCATTTTTGTTTGTTTACAAACGAGCCATTGTATGTACATAATGCACTCAGGGTGTGTGTGTTGTGCTGGGATAATGTCACTTCTGGGATGATTAGTTGCACTCAGCCTGCGGCCTCATGCCTAATCACCCCAGGCGTGACGTTATCCCAGCACAACACACACACTGTCATGCATTATTGCTTAACTGTTTCACATGCTGCCTTAGTCCTTTCACATTCCATGTTGCAATTTTTATAATGTTAGTCATTATTGCAAGGTCCCAGTAATATAAAATACTGATACATAAATCTCTCAAAAGTATACATCCTTGGAAGTCCCCTATGAGCTGTGCTGATTCCCACCCCCGATTACCTCTATCCCACCTCCCAGACCCCACACCCATTAAAGAAAGCAAACATGAACAAACTCCCTCCCTCCTCTCCCCATTGTTATAGGCTCTGCTCTGCAGCATACCAACTCTTTAGCCCCCCACCACCCTCAGAGAGCCCTGCATTTAAATACTAAGTTATTAATAAGTAAGGGAAACATTTTAAGAATGAACTTTCTAACAGTTTTGATAACCCGCATAGTCTAGTAAGGAACCATATACACTTGTCCCGGCTCTTTCCCTGTTGAACGTATTCGTCTGAAAGGCATATATAAATACATCAGTTCGCTCTACCCTCTAAATAAAATAGAAGTAAGCCCCAATGATGTAGACTAAATTATAGTAATCTGTTTACACCCTTTCTGCCAATGGGATCCTAAGCAAAATCCACTCAATGGCTCTTTTGCCAATGTCCATTTACCGCATTTAAAGCTTGAGTTAGACGACTGTCCTTTATTAGAATCCTCCTAAGCGAATTTAGCTGTACCACTTTATCTTAATTATCAACAGTGAATGTGCATTTTGAAGCTTAAGCAGAACTATGTTAAATGCCTGTCACTATCTGCAAATTGATGTTATCCTATCAGCATTAGTACTTTAGCCTTAGAAATGGGCAGCAATGTCTAGCTAGGTAATGCATGTAATCTGATGGTGATCATCCGTTGGGAACTAATTTTGGGCAAGGAGCCCTCTATTAACTCGAGCACCAACTAAATCAAAAAGTCGTCAAGTACCACTCAAAAATTAAAAACTTAGGTTGCCGAGCATTAGAGTAGCTTACAAGTCCCACCCCATTATATGCTTGCAAGTTTAAGACATCCCTATTCTGTTGGGGGGAGAGCTAAAAAATTAAATGTTAAGCCCAGAACAAATGCTGCCAGCCCAGCAAATGAATCAGCACAATGGAACAACACCCCCTCTAGCGGCTTAACCAAACTATAACACGCTTATTCCCTTGTCTTGGAAACAACGAGAAAAGACCCCGCTCGTAGAGAACTTGGCTTGAGTTTTTCCCCTTATAAATCACTATTAAAATCGGCAACCTGATCCTTCTGATTGGAGACAAAGTGTCCCCCCCCCCCAGAGGAGTCACCTAAATATCTTAATTAAAGATTCGTCAACCCTTTAGGGAGAGAACCTATTCAGCACCCTCTGCATTCAGCTAAATTATATTAAGAAAATAGTACAGTGCTGAGAACAATAAACAAAACAGAATTATTTGATAGGGAAATCTTCCCTGTTAAATCTAAACATAAATGTAGCAACTTTGCAGTCTGTTACTTTCTCAGAAACCGAACTCTGAATAAGTCCTTAACTAGGAAGCAGCTCCTGGTGGGGGACTCAATTATTAGGGGTATAGAACTGGGGGGAGCTGGGAAAACTGAAGTAAGGTGCCTGCCTGGTGCCATGGCTTGGAAGGACAGGAAGCGCATCCTCAGGATACGAGAACAGCTGCAAGGGAGTCTGAGCTGGACGTAATTGTCCACCTAGGGACAAATTACTTGGCTCATCATGAGATTAGAGCAGTGCAGGAGGGATTTGCAGAGTTGGGGAGGGGTCTAATACAAGTAGCACACACAGTATCCTTCTCAGAGGTGCTACCTGTCAAAGGCATGGGGGAGGCAAGGGTAATTAGCACCATGCAGTTTAATGAATGGTTGAAAAAATGGTGCGGAGCACAGGGGTTTGGCTTCATTGGGGACTGGGGTTCCACCTGGAGGGACACCAGCCTATACTGGCAGGATGGTCTGCATCTGTCCAGGAAGGGAACAAGTCCTTTGAGCAATCGGTTTAAATGCTTCATTGGCAAGCTTTTAAACTAGTCAAAGGGGGAGGCACTGACAAGCAGCAGGAAAATCCCAGATTCTCCCTTCAAAACAGGGTACTAAATGAGAAAAAGACCGAGGTAGAACGATCAGTGGGGGATGCTGCAACAGAAGGTAAAGCCATCAAAAAATGGAGAGCAATGAGTACCAATGCCTGTAGTCTGGGTAACAAGCTTCCTGAATTAGTGACCTTGATGGAGGAGGAACATCTGGATATCGTGGCAGTCACAGAAACATGGTACACACAAAACCATGACTGGGACATAAACATACCAGGATACACTATCTACAGGAGGGACAGGGAGGGTAAAAGAGGAGGAGGAGTAGCTCTTTACATAAGTGAAGGAATAAAAGCAACAGAACAAAAGGGTAAACAGGGAGGAGAAGAAGCACTGTGGGTAAATTTGGAGACTGGCAATGGCACCACAATCCTCACAGGGGTTGTATACAGACCCCATTCTCAGGGGGAGGAAATGGACAAAGAAATGATAGAAAGTATACTTAGAATGGCAGAAAAAGGGGAGATATTGCTGATGGGTGATCTGAATATGCAAGATGTTAACTGGAGTGCAGTTGCAGCTGCCACTTCGAAGAGTGGAGTTATTCTAGATGCTCTACAGGGAGCATGCCTTAGACAACTAGTACTGGAGCCCACTCGAGAGGGAGCAATATTAGACTTGATTCTCTCAAATGGAGATGGAGAGAGAATCACAGATGTAGAAGTGGTAGACATCTGGGAACTAGCCACCATCGAACAGTATGGTTCACAATAAACACAGCAATAGAGTCAAGCCAACAAAGACAAAAGTACTGGACTTTAGGAGGGCTGACTTTGCCAAATGGGTGAGTGCCTAAGGAATGCACTAGCAAATGGGCAGGAAGGAGGGTGGAAGAACAATGGGAATAATAAAACTGCCATCACAGAGGCAACAAGCCTTTGTGTGAAGCAAATAAACAAAACAAATGATGTAAGAAACCACTATGGTTCTCAAAGGAAGTGGCAGTGAAGGTTCAAGAGAAAAGAAAGCATTCAGGAAGTACAAGGAATCACAGAAGTAGCAGGACAGAGAACTGTATCAGTTAAAGCAAAAGGAGGCTGGGAAGGCAGTCAGAACAGCAAAGGCCCAAACCGAGAAAGATAGCCAACTCGGTTAAGAAGGGATAAAACCTTTTATAGGTACATCAGGGAGCAAGCAAGACCAAGGGAGGCATAGTGAGGCTTAATAAAGGGAGGGAGGGAGGGAGGGTGGGCAGAGGGAGACTGTGAAAGGCAGAGATACTAAACAAATATTTTTGCTCAGTATTTACAAATGAAGAGGGGAGGTACTTAAAACAAACAGTAGAAACACTCTGGATACAGAAGTTGATACCAGCCCATTTACAGAAGAAAGGGTTCTGAAAGAACTCTTAAAACTGAAGTTGGACAAAGCAATGGGGCCTGATGGGATTCATCCCAGAATTCTAAAAGAACTAAGGGTAGAACTAGCGACACCACTGACTACTCTTTTTAACAAACCATGGGAGGATGGGGTGGTACCTAAGGACTGGAGGAGGGCAGATGTGATTCCCCTTCACAAAAGTTGGAGCAAGGCAGAAGCAGGAAACTACAGACCTGTTAGTTTAACCTCAGTGATAGGGAAAATGATGGAATCACTTCTGAAGGAAAGAATTGTCAAGTATCTAGAGGCCAGAGGGGCACAGGACCCTATACAGCATGGATTCACAGCGGCAAGGTCATGCCAGACGAATCTGATAGATTTCTTTGACTGGGTGACCAAAGTAGTAGATCAGGGAGGGTCTGTGGACATGGCCTACCTAGACTTTAGCAAGGCATTTGACACAGTCCAACACAAAAGATTAATATACAAGTTAGCCAGCCTGGGAGTGGCCCCAAGATGACACCTGGGTAAAGAATTGGCTGGAGAATAGGACACAGAGAGTAATAGTAAATGGAGTCCACTCAGCAGAAAGGAGGGTTACTATGTGGGTACCGCAGGGTTCAGTATTAGGACCGTCTCTTCAATGTCATTATAAGCATTGCAGAAGGACTGAAGGAAAGTATGTCTCTTTGCAGATGACACAAAGATCTGCAACAGAGTTGATGTACAGGGTGGGGTGCAAAGGATGAGAAGGGACTTGGAGGATTAGAGGAATGGTCAAATGTATGGCAGCTTAGATTCAATGCTAAGAAGTACAAGGTGATGCACCGAAACAAAACCCAGGGAAGAGTACACAATGGGGGTAGATACTAACAACAACAAAAATGGAAAGGGATCTGGGGTAGTCATATCAGATGACCTAAAGGTGGGCAAGCAATGTGAGAGGAAGCAAGGAGGGCTGGGGGATACTGGGATGCATAGGGAGAGCATCACCAGTAGAAAACAGGAAGTCATTATCCTCTGTACAGACAGCTGGTGAGACCCCATCTGGAGTACTGTGTGCAGTTCTGGAGACCCAATCTCCGCAAAGACATAGACAGGATGGAAGCTGTCCAGAGGAGGGCAACTAAAATGTTGCAGGGTCTGCATCGGAAGACATATGAAGAGAGACAAAAGGAGCTTAATATGTATAGCCTCGAGGAAAGGAGGGAGAGGGGGGACATGATAGAAACTTTCAAGTACCTCAAGTAAATCAACAAAGTCCAAGAGGGTAGCATCTTTCAAAAAAAGGGGTGTGCAAGAACAAGAGGGCACAATTTGAAGATAGAGGTGGGGCGGCTCAGAGGTAATTTAAGGAAGTATTTTTTCACAGAGAGGGTTGTAGATGCATGGAATGGCCTTCCGGAGGAGGTTATGGAGTCAAAATCAGTGGTGGAATTCAAGCATGCATGGGACAGTCATAAGGCAATTCTAGGGGGTGTGGGTAGGAAGAAGTAGGCTGCTGGTTAACTAGGATCTGCAGCTTATCCAGTAGGTAAGGAAATGGGCAGACTGGGTGGGCCAAGTGGTCCTTATCTGCCGTCAAATTCTATGTTTCTATGTTTCTATGTAGGAGAACTATCAGAAAGTAAGAGTCCAACAGAGACTTGACACTCTGACGAAGTAGTCTTGCTTCTGCCACATTCTTTCTACCAAGGATCTCAGTTGAGAATACCGGAGGTAATTTTTCCCCCCTACACAGGAGTGTAGAATGAAAAAAGCAGACGTCCAGCCTAAGACCCCGGGAACATATTACACTTGCAGAACCTTCCACAAATGGAGCTCAGACTTCTCGGAGAAGATCAGGGAGCAGTTCCTTTAATCCCACGTGGGCGATCTCCAGGTCATTAAAGCTGTGCCATACCCCCGAGATGCAAACTTGTAATCTCGCCGGATATAACATTTTAAAATCAATACCCGCTGGTATTAACTTCGAACCATAGGGATGAAAGGCAGAGCGCCGCTGCCGGACCATAGCTGGGAGATCTTGAGCCACTCTTACTTTTTTACCTTCCCAGCTGATACCTTGCGCCTCCTTTACTTTCTTTAGAAAATACTGGTGCTCAAGATAGTTGAGAAACCTAAATATTAGGGGTCTAGGCGGTGATCCTGAATGGGGGGGTGGTCTAAGGGTCTGATGCGCCCTCTCTATAGCATATTTGGCCCCGTAGGGTGAGGGACCAGCCACACGCTCAACAAATTTCTGAACAAAAAGAACTGCATCTTGCCCCTCTTCAGTTTCGGGCAGCCCTATCAGGACTGCATTATTCCTTCTATTTCGACCTTCAAGGTCCTCTAGTTTGGACTCCATTCTAGACATCTTCTGCTTCGTATTTATCAATTCTGATTCGGCCTTCTCCACTCTCTTTTCCAAAGAATGAATTTTCACTTCAGCATCTGAAGTTCGCTGTGCTACTTCTTCTAAAACTGAAGACGATATCTTGATTTCAGCCGTCATAGATGTGATTTCCTCCTTAAAAGGTTTAAACTCAGCAAGAAACTTGGCCAGGGTTAACGGCTCTTGCTCGGCAGGATTAGAGGATGTTTCATCCGGACCAGCTGAACTCTCAGGCCTAGGCTTCTTAGGGCCTTTCTCAGGAGTGTTAGGCGGCGTTCTTTTGGGGAGGTTTTTCCTCATCTCCACCTCTATTCGCGCTATCACTGTAACTCAAAGCATAAAGAGCCTGCTCAAAAACTTCCCCTTTCCCTTTGCTAAGAATTAGTCAGCCCTTAATCGTAAAATTAGCTCAAAATAGCGATCGGGTGGCTGGAGGAGACAATGGAGGCTTGCAATCGGCACCTACATCACGTGACCAATCCAGCAGGTCGGTTTCTTGCTGCAGTAATCTCCCTGGACAGGAACTCTGCCTTCTTACAGGAGATTTCTGATTGACAGTCCAAATAATGGGTGATCAACCTAAGTCTTTCCTCCTCCGGGCCGGATTTCCGCCAACAACATTCCAACCTTTGCCCCACTCTCCTCAACTCCCTCAGAGTCCCATCAAACCAAGGAGACTGAGGACGAAGAGGGAGAGGGTGAACTCAGACAGGCACTATGGAATCCAGGGCCTCCAGTACACACTATTATAGTGTGTCACTAGACCTCCTGGATCCAAGCATACCAATGGCCAACTCGATAGGTCCAGCACCGCCACCAGACCGTCTGGGGTAACACCCCTCAAAGGGTGGTATCGGACCATTTCCAAAGGGTCTGGTCTCACAGGAGGAGCCATGAAACTGAACCTGATGGAGTGATAGTCTGACCATCCAACTGGTTCCACCACCAAATCATCAGCCTCCATCCCTAGGAGGAACACCAGGTACAAGGAGTGACCCTGACAATGGGTTGCAGCAGTAACTACCTGTGTAAAGCCCAACAAAGTCACCAATTAGAGGAAGTTTTGACTAGAAGATGAGAGTTCATCATCAACCCAGACATTGAAATCCCCCAGGACCAACCACCTGGGGGCCTCCAATACCATGTTGACCATGAAGTCTGCAACTTCCTGCAAGAAAAGTTTCTCGTCTCTGGGTGGATGGTAGATGAGAAGAATCCTGCTGCCCACACCTGCCCCTAGGATACACTCAAAGGAACTGGTAATCCCCACTGAAACCTCCACCAGGTTCAGTTCCATCTTAAAACAGATGGCTACACCCCGCCCCATTGATCCAATCTCGGGTGGTGTACCACCGAGTACCCGGCCCGAACAGCTGACTCCAATACCGGAACGGCATTATCGTCCAAACAGGTCTCGGTGATGCAAGCCAGGTCCGATGACTCAACAAGATCAGCAATAATTGCTGTCTTGTCTTTTATAGACCTGGCAATTGAATGAGAGGCCATGAAAGAATGGGCATCTTGTCCACCATCGATGGAACCCTTGGGTATGGGAATCAGGCATGAAGGACCTCTTTCCTAGACCCATTTCGCCCCAGGGTGCCTCCTTGATCTCACCACTCCTATCTGTCCACCCCACTCCTCCCCCCGGGTCCCCCCCTTCTGCCCCTCCGCACAATACCCAAGGCACGACAACACCTATACACCTCAGGCTGTAATGGGGGACTATCAAAGGGGTGAAGGTCCCTCAACCTGGATGGGGAGTAGCACCTGCCCACCGAAACATAACTCCAACACATATCCCTATGTGGCTGTTCACTAAAACACATTAACAGCAGTCACAACAATCACCCCCAAAACTTAAATAATAAAATAATGAATAAAACTAAAATTAAATCCCAGGATTACAAAAAAACCCACTCTAACAATAACATCCTATCCCACAATGCTGAATCAGTTCCCAGTACCCTTAATTCTAGAAAAATACTGCATACCTCCCACAGAATATGATTAATAACAATCCCCCCCCCAAGTCCACTCACGGCCCGGGGATGGGGCTACAGGCCCTCTCCGAGCCCACAGAATCCAAGTCCACAGAGGGGATCTATCAATATTTCAATCCCTCTCTTATAACTGATCCAAATGATATTATGGACAATAAAGTTGTTGTCCCCCCCCCCCCAAATCCTCTCACAACCCAGAAGGGAAAAGTTCAGGCACTCTCACTGCCTAAACTGAAGTCATAATCCCCAAAAGGAAAATAAAAATACAAAAACTATATAGTAGAGAAAATAAAAACTAAAATAAGTCCAAAAAAGTTTATGGACTCCAGGTCCTTTCACCACCAAGGAGTCAAAATACAGTCCAACAAAATGGAGGAAATGCAATTCATTCTTGCTGTTATCATCCTTAAAGAGCCATTAGTCCCATAATCCAGCATAGGAGAAAGGGCAATAATCATATTCCAACCAAAAAAAAATGGTTATGCAGTGAAAACCACAGGATGTAGATCTCCAACCGTCCTGGGCTGCAACCAGCTCGAAACCCTAGGGCCAGATGTGAGAACCAAAAAGCAGGTTGAAGAAAAGGGGATGCCCCCCCACCATAAACAGGACCCGATCACACTCACCCATGACCTGCAGCTGTAGAAGCCTCAAAGCTAGGCCAATAGGACCAGCCACGAGACCCCTTAGGACAAGCTACGGATAACACCTCCAGCTTCCTGAGGCAAACCCGGACAACTCTTGCTCGGTCATGGAAGCTGAGATCGAGTATAACTCTGAGACCGGTGGAGGTCAGGGAGCTCTCCCACCCCAACACTGCCCTCAGTCTCTAGCAATCCTAAGTCAGTGCTCCACAGAACTCATCAGCCCTGTCAGGTCCCAAAAAAAGCACGCCAGCATTGATGGCAGTACTGGTGGCAAACATCCACTACAAACACCAGTTCTCCGCCCTCGGTCTCCACAGGATGCTAACCTCCTCGGTGATTCTGTGGGCAATTCCACTCCACAGTCTTCCACCAACACCAGTACTCAAAACCAATCCAAGGGGATAAAATCACTGCCAATTGCCACTTCAAATCACACAGGATCCCACTGCAACCTTAGGGAAATACTCCAAAACAACCTCAGGGAAATACTCCAAAAACAAAACCGTAACGAAAAATATATAAAAATATATAAAACGAGAATAAAAACATAAAACATTCAAGCTCTACAAAAACTGCTGTGATGGCTTGCTCAGTGTTGCCACCATCTTGTTTCCAACCATTGATCCCACTTAAGAAAGAGGTGGGACAGCTCAGGAGCAATGTGAGGAAGTATTTTTTCACTGAGAGGGTGGTGGACACATGGAGCAGCCTTCTTGAGGAGGTCATGGGGTCAGAAACAGTTGGGGAGTTCAAGAAAGCATGGAACAGACATAATGCCATTCTTGTGGGGTGTAGGAAGAAGTAGGCTGTTGGTTAACTAGGATCTGCAGCTTATCCATTAGGTAGGGAAATGGGCAGACTAGGTGGGCCAAGTGGTCCTTATCTGCCATCAAAGTCTATGTTTCTATGCCTCTATGTTAATGATAGCCTGGATTCATCACCACCAAATGAGGGATTATCTAAAGACTACAGGAAGTTGGAAGATCCCCACAAGCACTCCAGCCCAACTCTGAACTTTGGTGCCTTTTGGTGTGAACCCGTCCTTGAATGGGTCTGCTACCTTTGTTATTTGTGTATTAAGTATCCCTATACTCCATATTATTGCTTGTATCATCTAATCTGTGTACTGAGTTACTGTATTACTGCTTTTATTTTGTTACTGTTTTTTTCTCCAAGTACTGTAATATCCTACTTTTGTACCCTCCCTGGTCATGCCTGAAAATAGGCAAATGTATGCCTAGTGCACCCTTCCTGGTCAACAAAAACTAAATAAATAAATGGGACATCATCATCAGTCATCAATTAGTTTTTATTGTTCAGCAAAGCCATTACAAAGAAAATCCTTATACTAAAAAATCTAAAACACAAATACATAGGTATTCTCATTTCCAACTATATACATATACAATAAATACAATATATCCATATAGGTGCCTTAAAAAATGATTTAATCTACATAGTTCTGTATAATTATGTCAGCTTCAAGTATGATACCAGTTTCTCCAGGATTTCCTTATTCTTTGAGTTAGATAACTTTAGCAAAGTGTGGTTTGGAGGGAGACCGAGGTTTAAATGGGACATCACTCATTACTGCCCAAAATTGGGTATTAAAATGTTCATTGTACCCAGAGATCCTTGATTTGCCACTACCAAACAGAACGGCCTATCTGAATGGTACCTTCAGTTGGAAAGTCTCCCCCTCCTCCACCACCTCCACCCCAACTATATACTTTGGTGCTTTTGGCATGAACAGGACCCAAAGGTTCACATGATTGTCAGCAGTAAATTGGGCTGTGGGCTCAAGGACATCATCCACTCATGCCTAAAATTGGCCTGGCCAGAGATGAGTTACTGTAGGAGCAGGAACAGGATGGAGTAAAGTGAGCTGTTAGGGGCTGTTTGAGTGAGCATTAAGAGTAGGTGCTGAGGGGAGGTATATGATTCTAGAGGAAAAAAAGGAAGAAAGAGAAGGCAGTTTTCCTGAAAGTATTTTTCAGTAAAGAAGGTTGAAAGACAAAGTAATCAGTAAGTCAGAGTTTGTAAGCAGCTAGGAAAGAAGGAGTGAAAACAGAGTACAGCTATGGGGGTGCAGATGAACCAGAACTTGATGAGAAAAATGACAAAAATGATAAAAAAGAGGGTCCAGTCTAGCAAGGAATCCATTCAAGGCAGCCCCATATACCATATTTGTGTAAGCAAATACAAAAGAATCATCTTAAGAAGGATATAATGGCAGACAAGGGAGATAGGCAAAATGTGTTGTGATAAAGGGAGCCATGTTTGGGGTGGAGACTTTATGAATGACATTGATGTGGATAAATATAGGTCCTGCTCCACACTGAGGTACTTAAAATGAGAAACCTCATCAAATAGGATACCATACTGGATTTTCTTAGTGGCAGCTGAGCCTTGCAAGCTTTTGACTAGTACTAAAGGACATGTAAACTGCATTTTTAGCATTAACCATGATCTAGTGTGACTGGAACCAGCAGCAGATTATGGTCTTGTCAGTGTGCATGTGGCTGTTGCTCTGACACAGATAATGGCAGGTCAGTTAGGAAGGTTGAATAGAGGATGGGGCCATAGTTAAAGCCTTGGGGAATCCCAGAGAGGATTGGGGGGAGGGTAGAAGAGGCATCACCAACCTGGACTGACTGTAGTTGATATGAGAGGTAGTAGCAGAAATAATGTACTTGAAGTTCTATTCCCATCGACTTGTTAAGGGAATGGGTGGGCTAGAATTTCAAAAACCATTGCTAGGTCCATGAAAATGGTAGCAGTAATATGACCCTTGTACATCCCCTTAATGATGGTGTCAGTGAATCAGAGGAGGTGGAGGTTAATGTGATTTCCAGAACCCAGACTGAAATAGGGTAAAGAAAGTTAGAGCTATCCAAGAAAGCAGAGAGATGAGTAACAAAAAGCATTTCATGAAGCTTGTCCAGGACAAGCAGCAGGGAAATAGTGTGGTGGTCCCCATGGGTAGAAGAGTCACCACCTTTAATGAGGCGGAGCATTGTGTCCTGTTTTCACACTTGAGCAATGGCCCTGAGAGTAAAATAAATGTTTAGAACCACAGAAAGAGTATGCATCATAGGTGCAGAGATGTATGGTAGTTTTGGGTCCAGTCCATCAGGGCTATGATCTTTGGAGGGATCTAGGGACAGGAGTGCAGAGTGAATGTGTGTGTGTGTGCGCGTGTGTGTGTGTGTGTGTGTG
This sequence comes from Neoceratodus forsteri, assembly GCA_016271365.2. NCBI lineage: Eukaryota > Metazoa > Chordata > Ceratodontiformes > Ceratodontidae > Neoceratodus > Neoceratodus forsteri. Next base: position 124,921,237 of record CM028136.1, on the reverse strand, counting down.
TGATAGTTGAGAATGAGAAAATTTAAAAGAGAGAGATGGCATGAGCTGGAAGCAGATTAAGAAAGGGAAGTAGGAGGAAGTGAAAAGGCACAGGTGGTATAGAATTCAATAAAATAGGAGACACATTTTGAGGGTGTAGTAATGAGGGTACTTCTATCAAGGAAGGCAGGGATAAGCAACTGGGATGGGGCATCATAAAGGGAAGGAATTCCTTTCCAGATCCTTTCATGGGCATCAAGTTTATTCTGGATGTTTCCTGCAAAACAGTTTGATTTAGCCTCACTGACATCCTTTGTGCAAGGGTCCATGGCCTGCTGAATCAAGTTCCAAAAAGGCATAATCTTGGCGCACTCCCATAACATATGATAAAGGGAACCAGGAACCTCTCGGCATCAACAGCACAGGGATGAGGGTAGTTTGCCCATTCTATACAATTTCAGTGGGGAGAAAAACAAATCGTAATGTTAAACTGTACTAGTCAGAGCCAATCTTGCTTTATAAATCTATATAAATTTATACAAGGGGACCTCCAGTAATGTGTATCATCTGATAATTGGAATGTATGGACCTAATAATAACAAACCCTGTAGAGATGTGCAGGTCTAAAGACTGCAAATACTTATAAAGCACAGATACTGGATGAGGCTGCATGGCAAAGGACAGCAGGGAGTCCATCCCATCTAACAGCATCAGGAACCAAAGCTTAGGGTCCAAAAAAGCAGCCACTGCACTTCTAACCTGGAGACATTTAAACATGTCTGTACCCCTTAAATGAAACTGAGCTTGCTGGGTCTGAAATGACACCATCCCATCAGCACAGGAGATGTCAGCTAGCATACAAGTACTCAACTGAAGGCAAAATGAAGTTGGAATGGAGTGACAACCTATCTTAAAATGAGGGCTGTTGAACATGGGCTGGGAGGTTGCTCTAACCCATGATAGGGAGAGATATGACTGTAGTTGCACCCAGGCTTTCAGAGACCACTCTATAGGAGTAGCACGCAAGGGGTGAGGAAGCTGAGAGGGCCTAAGGTAAAGCAGACTTTTAAGAGAGCAACCAACCTTGTGAGCTAGACCCCTATCAATATCCAACCATTGAGGGGAATATGCAGGGGAACCAGACTGGGTACAATCCGCACCCCTCAGGAGCAATTTACTAGTGTGCTGAGCACCATAATACAAAAAGACAGAGGGAAGAGATAAGCCTCCATTCAGTTTAGGGGCAGTCAGCTTAATATAGGCCCTCGGGGTAATAGAGGACTTCCAAAGAAATAAATTAAACAGCCGCTGTAGGTGGTAAAACCAAAGTTTAGGGAGATGAAAGCCCAACATCCTCAATGGGTATAACAGACGGGGCAGAACATTCATTTTAAGTATGTTAACTCTTCTCCATAAGGACAGAGGGAGGGCGGACCACTTGTCCAAATCAGATTTTAACACAGCAAGGAGTTTAGTTAGATTCTCCTTGACCATTGTCAAAACAGTCGGCAACTTTTGTGACTTCACCCCAACTTCGAGTGGAGAAGTTATTTTTTTAAATGTTTTTAAAATGTTTAACTCACCTCACCTATTGTGATATACAATCCCCACCCCACTACCACTACCCAGACACTTAAAAACACAATACCCCACCCCTCACTCTCTACCTTACATCCCCCCCACAGTCCTGGTGAAGTTTTAAGTTATATAGCATCTCATTATAACATAACACATTCACAGATTCCCTTCCCCCACCTGTACTATGTCAGTAACAATTATACAACACCCACCTTCCCTCACCCCATGCCCGAACCCAGGACCACCCCGCACTACCACTCTCTAGCCCTCAAACCCCCTCCTATTCCCAAGCCTCAAATTAGGCAAACAAAAGATACAAAAGAAAGATGACCTGAGAAATAAAGAAAAACACATAGCATTGGAGCAAAACACCCTCTTCACTCATTATCCTGCTGGAGAATGAATGAACAATGATGTCCTCACCTATAGTAACACGTGATTGGCTGACAACTGGTCAATCAAATGTTAAAACAGGAGACATCATCATTCATGTATTGCAGGTATTAAAGAGAGCACAATAGCTCCACTATGGGATGGTGTTCTGTATGTTTAGGGTCTGTGCTACACTATACCCTTAATCTTGGGGGCTTGGAGGAGTAGGGAGGTTGGGTATAGAGAGTGGGTAGGGTATGGTAGGGTATGGTAGGGTGGGGGACTGCCACTTCATTTTGGAGGTCAGGTGTCTGATAGGGTGGTAGGAGATGGGCGGAGTATTGAATTTGGTGCGAGTGTGGGGAAGGGGTTTATTACTATATTATGTTGAGTCTTTTCTATAAAACTTCACCAGGACTGTGAGATGGAGAAGGGAGGTGGGTGCTACAGGGTGGCAGGGTGGGGTGAGGGGTAATCTTTGAAGATCAGGGTGGTGGGGTGGGAAATGGTTGCAAAGTGGCTGAGGGGTGGCATGCACGTTTTTTTGGGGGGGGTTTGTTTTACAAAATAAGCTTTGCATAGTTGTTCCCTGCAGTGGTTTGTTCACTGTGTGACCCTGAGCAAACCCACTACTCACCCCTGTGTTTCAGTCCTCTAAGTTTTATTACTTGGCAGTAGCAGGACTCTGCTAAAATGAGAGGGGTTCTATGTCACATGGGCTATTATTGGTAAATAAACTGGAAAAAATATATGAACTATTCATAAACACAAATCTGTTGTAGGTACAGTATGGTCAAACAAGTTATAATCAGATCAGTACACCCCTGAAGCAGACCAGCTTGGATCAGCTTGGACCATCCATATCAATTTCTTGGAAATCCAGGCTAGAATAAAAGACATGCTGCTGAGGGGTTTCCTGTATCCTAATGTATGGTCTAGCTTAGAGTTGTATCCAGATGCACCTCCCCCCAACCAGATTGACTCGTATTGGCCCAAATTATTTGGATTACATCCCCTTAGATTCAAATAAGAATATGAGCATCTGCACTGTGCCACACTGAGATATTGCCTATAGTCTAACATTTGGTCATACTCTGATACAGAATCAGATTGAACCACCTCTTACTTCCACACAACCCCACCACAATGAGGGGACACTCTCAGGTCAGCTCAGAACATACTGTATGGGCCAAAACAAATGATCAGCAGCAACAAGGATGGAGTGGTAAGATGTGGCATGCATTTCCCAATGCTTGTATTTTTTTAAAGAGCACTTTCCAGGCATAACTTTGTTTTGATATACTACTCAAATTAAACTATGGCATAATATTTTGTCTCTCATAACCTAAGTGCCATGCTTTATTGTATTATGTTTTCATTTTAGTACCTTTTCCGGCAGCATGTTTTTTGCACGCCTTCTCTGGGCTCATTACAGTGCACATACAATAGATTGCCCACCACAATGTAAGTGTCAACCTTTCCATAAAGCATATATCTGCAGACAGACTTAAATCAGTGGTACAAGTGGACAAAGGCAAAAGAATGCTGAACTGCTAAACAGAGACCATAAATCCCTCACTACTATGTGAGCATGCCTACAGCAAAGCATGTATACTATACTCTAGTATGATGAATGAAATAGACCCAGCAGATTTAATATTGGCTTGGATAGCATTCTTTAGCCCGGGGCAGAACAAGCAAAAGCTAGATTTATTTTGTATCTAGGCACAATAAGTAGGCCAGCATCAGGAAAGGACAATGGGTAAAAAAAAACCTCAGGGAACTTAGAGCATGCCAGATATTAGGAGTTCAGGTCATGCTTGAACTGATAATCAGAAAAAAAGTTTTCTCACATATACGCTGTTTATAAAGTAGTCAAACCTACAGTGGTATGAGGATATGGGAGAACTGTGGTAAGAGGGTTGTAGCTGGGTGTCTTTTTTGAAAATGTGGAGTATAAAGAATAGTTAAACAAGACTATTTGTGAGTTCCAGTAGTCAGTGTTATATGTGATGATGTCAATGATAAGAGAAATACTGTATATCATATTGAAAATAATCTTCAGCCAAGCAACATTTCATAACTTTTAAAACAGGCTTTAAATATGATGGTCATTTATGTGTTTCAGGCCAGCTCACCACCACAGCAGTAGCAGTACCGCTTGCAATGCTGATGACCCAGGTTTGGGATTGAGCACAGAGTGCTGGAGGGCCATCCGGGGGAGGATGTTTGAGCAGCCAATGGACACATTCCCTGCTCTGGAGTGGGGTGGTCCAGGGCTCTAGCAACAGACTGCCTTCAGGCCCTGATTGGGAGGCAATAAGCCTTGAGTTCTGTTGTATTCAGGGATTAGTGGGACTTGGTGAACATTGGCATGGTATTCATGGCAGCATGCATGATGCTTCATAACCTTATTGCACGTCAGCTCCCTCCAGGGACAACAGATAAATGGACAAAGCCATTGGCTCTATAGGTGGCACTGCTCTCAGTCACTGCATACACTACTGGGAACTTCTAGCCTGGACTTCGCTTTACCCAAAGTTGTAAGGGCATAGATCAGGATTTGTTGTTTTTTTATTTGTTTTACATATTTTGGACAGGAAAGACAAACTAAGCTGAGGCTTGTTTCCAGGTGCATTCTGGGAGCAGAGGGATGTTAAGTGACTTGCTCATGGTCACACAGTATGCAAGTGGTGGCTGGTGGGTTCAAACCCAGTTCCCCAGGTTTCAAGTTCAGTGCTCTTAACCACTGCACTATATAGCCTCCTATCAGATCTGGAAGCGTAGGCAGACCAGAAGAAGTTATACAATTCTCAAGTAGCATTTTATTCTTATCAGGAACAATAAAATAAAACAAATTCTGGTCAGATCCACCACAGCTGCATAATGAAATTATTGAAGTTATGTGGACTTGTTAAGGAGGCATAAAGAAACAACACAATGATTTGTAAGTAGTAAGATTTGTTTAATTTCTGTTCTAAGGAAGGCATACACATTATTAGGAAAATATATGGAAGTGTACATTTTAATGGAAGGAACAGGAAGGGACAAGGTTGATCACCTCCAGACTGAGTTGGCCAGGATTTGTGGAACCTCCTCTCCCACCCAGGGACTAGGGTCACTGCCGTTGCCTCAGAGGTTGCCAAGAAAAAGGACCGGTTGGGCCACAGTGGGCTCATGGAGGGTGAGAGTGGTGGAACAGAGGCGCACCCCTCCAGTTGTACCTCTCCACAATTTCTATGCTGTTCTGGAAAAGTCTGGTTCCTCTATGGAGGCACCCACAGTGGAGACCAAGGAGGATGCTGGGAACCTCCACAAAGGAGACACACAGGAGGGTGGCATGAGACCCCACGGGGAAGGAAACAACTCCTGATGGGGGACCCCATTGTTAGGAAGGTAGAAGTGGGGGGGAGGAAGGGGAGAGGGAGGTAAGGTGCCTGCCTGGCACCATGGCTTGGAGAGACAGGGAGCGAATCCTGAGGATTGCAGGAGCAGCTGCACAGAGGAGGGAGCTGGATGTCATTATCTACCTAGTGACAAATGACCTGGCTAAGAAAGGGATCAGAGCAGTGCAAGAAGTGTTTGTGGAGATGAGGAGGGGCCTTAGACAAATTGCACACACGGTAACCTTCTCGGAGGTGCTGCCTGTCTATGGCACAGGTGAGGCTAGGGCACTCCACACCATGAGATTCAATAAGTGGTTGAAAAACTGGTGTAGAGCTCAGGGATTTGGCTTCATTGGGGACTGGTGGTCCACCTGGAGGGATGCAGGCCTATACTGGCATGATGGTCTGCATCTGTCCAGGAGGGGAACCAGGATCCTAGGTGATAGGTTTAAATACTTCATTGGCAAGCATTTAAACTAGCCAAGGAGGGAGGCATTGGAAAGGAACAGGAAAATCCTAACCCCCCCAAAAAAATCAGGGTACTAAGTGAGGAAAACACCAACATAGAGATGTCAATAGGGAGAAGTGCTGGGGTAAATTGAGAAAGTGACAAATGCAATAAGGACAGGGATGGAGCAAAAAGGGGTAAGGCCATCAAGAAATGGAGGGTAATGAGTACCAATGCCAGTAGTCTGGGCAACAAGCTCCCTGAACTGGTGGCCTCGATGGAAGAGGGATGCCTGGATATTGTAGTAGTCACAGAAACATGGTACACAGCGAACCATGACTGGGATGTTAACATACCAGGGTACACAACCTACAGTAGAGACAGGGATGGCAGAGAGGGGGGGTAGCTCTCTATATAAGGGAAGGGATAAAAGCAACTGAACAAAAGAGTAAACAGGGAGGAGAGGAGGCACTGTGGGTCACCTTAGAGACTGAAAATGGCACCACAATCCACTCAGGGATTGTATACAGACCCCCATGTCAGGGGGAGGGAATGGACAAGGATACGATAGAAGGCATACTTAGGATGGCAGAGAAAGGGAAGATACTGTTGATGGGGGACCTTAATATGCCAGATGTTAACTGGAGCACCTTTGCTACAGCCACATCCAAAAGCAGGGCCATTCTTGATGCCCTTCAGGTGGCATGCCTCAGACAGCTAGTTTTGGAACATACTCATAAGGGAGCAATCTTAGACCTCATACTCTCAAATCGGGACAGTGAGAGTATCTCAGATCTAGAAGTGGGTAGCCATTTTGGATCAAGTGACCACCAAACAGTGTGGTTCACGATAAACTCAGCTATAGAGTCAAGCCATGCAAAAGTGAGGATTCTGGACTTCAGGAGGGCTGACTTTGGCAAGATGGGAGAGTGCCTTAGAAAAACACTAGAAAACAGACTAGAAGGAGGGGTGGAGCAACAATAGGGAAATATCAAAACTGCCATCATAGAGGCAACAAGTCTTTGTGTGAAGAAAATAAACAAATCAAAATGAAAGAAAAAAACACTATCATTCTATCATTCTCAAAAGAGGTGGCGGTGAAGGTTAGGGAGAAAAAGATAGCATTTAGGAAGCATAAGGAAATGCAGAAGGAGCAGGACAGAGAACTGTACCAGTTAAGGCATAAGGAAGCAGAGAGGATAGTCAGAATAGCAAATGCACAATCTGAGGAAAAGATAGCCAACTTAGTTAAGAAGGGGGATAAAACCTTTTATAGGTATATCAGGGAGTGTAGAAAGACAAAGGGAGGGATGGTGAGGCTGAATAGAGTGGATGGTGGGTGCGCAGAGAGTGATAGTGAAAAAGCAGGGACACTGAATGAATACTTCTGTTCAATATTCACAAAAGAGGAAGTGGGGGAGGTGCCTAATCCAATTAACAGAAACACTTCAGAGAGAGGGGTTGATCCCAGTCCTTTCACAGAAGAAGGGTTCTGAAAGAACTCCTAAAACTGAAGGTGGACAAAGCAATGGGGCCAGATGGAATTCACCCCAGAATTCTAAAAAGAATTAAGCAGAGAACTAGTGGCACCACTGACTACCCTTTTTAACAAATCATGGGAGGATGGTGTGGTACCTGAGGACTGGAAGAAGGCTGATGTGATTCCCCTTCACAAAAGTGGGACCAAGACAGAGGCAGGAAACTACAGACCTGTCAGTTTGACCTCTGTGGTAGGGAATGTGATGGAATCCCTTCTGAAGGAAATAATTGTTGAGTACCTAGAAGTCAGTGGGGCACAGGATCTAAGGCAGCATGGGTTCACAACAGGATCTTCAGCTTATCTTCTAGGTAGAGAAATGGGCAGACTAGGTGGGCCAAGCAGTCCTTATCTGCCATCAAAGTCTATATTTCTATGTTTCTATGGAAGCTTACAAAAGAACCCCAGAGCATATGCCACTGATGTATGTGTTATCCCAGATGATATTGGCCAGACAGCCACATTTTAAAGAAAGCATAATTGCACATATTCCAATAATACAAAGCATCAAAGGAAACATATGCAAATCCCCATGATGGTACAGAAGGTGGCAGTACATGAAAAGGGAATGGCTGGCATATGTACAGCCTTGTGATTATTTACACATTTTTTATTTTTAAAAGAAACAGGGTTTTTGTCCATGAGGTGATGTAAGTTATATTTAAGCAATGGGTTGATGTCAGAAAGTCAGGTATAATGATGATGGACTGTTAGAGAAAATGTGATATTAACTTTCAGAGGGGGTCGCTTTTGATAATGGCAAGGTATTTATGCTTGTGATAATGAGAATATTAGGAAAATATGAGGTCTATGCAGAAGTGGAGTACAAATATGCACAGTTTCGTAAGTATGTGCTCAGTGTGCAGGCAAATGTGATATGCAGGTTTGTTTTAGAAATAGGTAAAAATAGCAATACATACAATTAATAGAAAGATAATTACATAGACATATATATAGAGAGAGACACAGACAGACAGGCAGAATAGGAATGGCAGTGAAGTAATGAAGTGATGCCAACCCCACACCCAGCTCACAGACATAGACAGGCATTGGGGTGTGCCTTTGGGTCATTGCCCATAACACTCATACCACTGCTGCCAGGCTGGGGGGGGGGGACTGTTGTGCTGGGTCTGGGTGGGTGCATTCAGATTTTGGAACTTTGGGGCACTAAGAAGAGGCAATCACACAGTACAGCAGCACACAGACACAGGTGTCTAGTAGTTTCTGGTGGGGGGTGCCTTGAGCTGAGATAAGAACAAGAAGCTGGCACAGTAACAGTTGTGGCCTGGTGTAAAGCCAAAGTGTGGTGATGTGGGATGGAGTGGGGTAGATGGTGGTATCAAAGGACTGTTCCCTTACCAAAGTGGAATACTAAATTTAGTGTTAAAGCAGTAATTAATTTGTCTTTTAAGACTAAGTTTAGTCATTTTTAAACTTCTGTAATCATCAGAAGAATACTGCCTGTAGGAATACTTAATTCTAAGAAGTTCAATTGCAGTTTTATTTTTTTTTTAACAATTTATTTATTCCCCATACACTTGATCCCAGACTCTCTCGGGTGGGGGCACTCAACTTACCTGCATCCCACCCCGTCGTAGACTCGGTACTGACTCTAGGTTGGCCATGTTTCCTCTCGGCCCAGGCATCCGCACCTCCCCAGGACTTCCATTCTATTCCGTGTGGATATCCTTGAGACACGAGGTCAGACGGTGCACTCGACTTTGGGCAGGGGGGGTAGCTCCTGGACCCCACCGTCACCTACCAGGATCGGGCTCCTTTTTCCTCATGTTCTTGTTTCCCCCTGAGCCTCAGACGTGCAATGGACTCCTGCACACAGAATACATGCTCCCGTGGACCCCTGTTGGACATCCTGCCAAGGCTGTACCCCTGCTATGCTGCAAGCCTCTGGTGTAGTGCTCCCAGCCTCTGCTAGGGGCCACCAGAATAGCAGCCAGCCTAAGCCCCCCCTTCCCGGAAAAGGAGAGCAGTCCTCTGGATGCTCAATCCTTTCTCATTCCTGACGACCCCCGACGACCCGGGTTCATTCCCGAACCCAAGTCACCAGTGTGGCACGAGGTGTGGTTTCCAGCCCCTCAACCATTAGTGCCACCGGCCCAGCCAAATATGTAATTGCTTTTTAAGAGTAAATTATTAATAAATGAATATTATACACAGATTTTAGAAGTACACATTATTGAATACTTTTGAATGATAAATGAAGACTATTCAATACTTCTGTTTGTTTTATATGCAAGCTTGTTAATTTTAATTCTGATCATGGAGCATAATCTTGATTATTGTGCACTACAGATGATAGGAGCATACATGGGCTTCATTAGCCTCCTACCTCCTTCTTTACCTTAGTATGATCCTTAGTATGATCACTTTTTTTACAATAATTTTTGCTCTATCAAGAATGCTGAGACATTAATACTTCTCTATCAAACTGTAATGCTCCTCAAAGTACAATGTTTTTAATACTACTGAATCATTAATGAAGATTATAGTCAGCCGAGTAGTTCAAGGATTTAAATTAACCGATCAAGGCTGGGTACATTACCATGCATTTCAATTCTACTAAGAAAGGAGGTAGATAAAACAACCAGCAACACCAATGAATTTTAGAGAAGGTAAGCAATCATAAAATGTGGGTTTTTACCAAGAAATAATATGATGCAAAAAAAAAAAAATTGGCAATGTCCCTTTAAGTCTATACTGAATTACATTTTGTAGACGTCTATTCAGTCAGTGAACTACATTTCCAAGCTCACTTCCTGTCTCTGTTCAGCCTAAATGAATTGCACAAGCAGTGTCTAGTCTCCATTTTTGAACAATTGGTGTTTCCTGCAGCTACGGTTTACATGTTAAAGTAAGTGCTTATTTTTAAAAAGTACATCTTTTTCACTCCCTGAAATGTTAAATGCACTAAGGGAATTATCACTCAGGTTTTTCTTTTTTTTTTCTAAATGAAATGCTGCACAGGTTTCACAATCAATGTTTTGTTATGAAAACATTTTCTCTGCTCTGAACTCATGTGGCTAAAAATCTTTGAAATACACAGTTTATTTTAAATCAAATCCCTGCTTAAGTGTCTAGTATGCATTGTGCCTCTAGCTTACTTGTTATTTGTGGAATTTTTACTGATTTAGTTACTTTAAAGTAGTGCTGGGGTGGGGTGGTGGAGGAAGGAGAATTAGTAGCAGAAAGATTGTATAAATGAGCAAATTCAGAAAGCATTTTCTGTTTGTATCCATTCAGTAACCTATTTAACTATATTTGAAGAGAAAATACTAAAACTTTTTTAATCTGAGAAAATCTGGAGTAACCTGCAGATAAAGGAAGAATTATTTACTGCAGATATTTGAGTGTGTTTGTGGGGGAACTGTTTTTTTTTGCATTTAATATTTGTATTTGATTAAAACAGTTGCATGAGTTAATCAATTTTGTAATCTGGGGATCAATGTACTTTTTTTTTGTTTCTTTTGCTGAAGACTACATGAATTTATATTTTATATGTTAGTATCTCACATTTTTTTTATACTACATTGAGTAGGGTCCATGGTTGCGGAAAGGTGATTGGGGGGGGGTTCTAAGTATAGGGAAGGTGGTCAGGGGGAGGTTCTGTTCTGGAGGGAAGGTGGGACCAGCTTTTGTTATTTGTGGTTATCTGGGTGTCCAGCTATGGGGAGGTTGCTCAACCTGGGGAGTGGGGCTGGTCTATGGGTGGGAATGAACACAGGGGTCCAGCTACAGGGAGGGTTGTCTGCTGGGTGAGGCTAGTCCAGGGCATGAAAGAGCGAGCCTGCAGCATGGAGGGTGGCTGGTGTTGGTGGGGCTAGTTCAAGGTTGGAAGTAAGGTCCAGCTGCAGGGTGAGTGGTTGGATGGTGAGGTTGGTATGGAGCTTCTGGTAGATCTAGCTGTAGGTTGAGAGGTTGTCTGGGGACTGCTGGTACAGGGGCTTGTAGGGACAGCTTCAGATATGATATAAAACAGAAGTGCACACAGGGCCGGAGTGCTGAGATAAATTAAGCAGTCTGAGTTTGAAAAAGAATCCTGCACTCACCACCACCATAAAATAGAACGCTGCTCGCAGTTCCAAAGTGCCATACAGTTTTCATTTAAAGTGCCAGTGTGGCACATCTAAACATGTTTCGGAATCCACTTCCTTTATCAATAGACATCTAGAAACTCAAAAAGTGGTCAAGATCATGGCAGTTGGGGGTTCAATGACAAAGTACAGAATTGAGCGCCTAGAGCATAGAAATCCAGGAGCTGCTTTATAGGGTTGGGAGTGGTACTGCTGATCACTAAGCAGGGGGAACCTTGGGTTTATTATGATCTTAAAGTTGCAGGGCTCTGTGACAAAGCAGTGGGTAGGGCTAGGAGGATGTTGGGGCTGCATAGGGAGGGGTATTTTCGACGGGAGAAGGGAGGTGGTGGTGTTGCAAGTAATCCCTTATTAGTAAGTCCCATCTTGCCGAATACTATGTCCAGCTTTGGAGGCTACACCTTATAAAGCCGTAAGGTGGAGGCAGTATAAAGGGCAACTAAAATTTTACATGGGCTGTGGCAAAAGCCCTGTGAGGAGACTGGGATCTGAACATGTAAACCCTGAAAGAGAGGGGACATCATGGAGGCACATAAGTACCTTACAAGGATGAACAGGGTGTGGGAGGGGGGCTCCTTCAAATAGGGAAAAAGCACCAGGACCAGGGGGCATGTGATGTAGATTGTGGTGGGGGTAAGAGGGATGTGTGGAATTACTACTGCACTGAAAGGGTAGTAGACACCTGAAAAAGACTGACAGCATTATAGTGTTGGAAGTCAGGAATGAAAATGGGGGGGGGAATTAAAACATGTGTGGCATATAGACATAGGGGAATGCAGTTTAAGGAAAAAAATATCTGACAGTTTGTATGTGTTGGGGGGAGCTCTAGTGGCCATTGTAGCCAGGTTGGGAAACCAGAGTGGAAGAGTAAGAGTGAGGGCTTATCAGTTTTTGAGGAAGCAGTTTAAAAAATAAATAAATGTTTGTCTGTTTTGTATATCAAGAGGTGTGGAGAGGACACAGCAGCAGCATGCAGAGGAGTGTGACAGCTGGAGTGCAGCTTGGAGAAGCCAGTTGAACAAAGGTTTGGTAAAAAAGCAAAAAACTAAAACTGTTAAACAGAAACAAATGATCACTGTATGAAAGTGGGGAGAAGTGTGACTAAATGGCAGGTGGTGTGACTGAGGGATGGGCAACCTGGAAGAAACAAAACTAAAAGCAAGATACCAGTAAGTAGTGCCAAATGGCGGGGGTGAGGGGTGGGGGTGTGTGATGCAGACTACTATTTACATTAATCAAGGATGACGTAATAATAACTATATGTATAAATGCAGGATTCTGCATGTATACACATAATCAGATAAATGGATTTATCACTGTTACATGAGGTCCCTGCACCCTAATTGATACCCTCAGAGGTACACCGTAGACAGCTACTGCTTAGGTATAGGTTATACTAATACTTAGGGCTAAGGACATCTACCGTACAAGAGTAGATGTCAGGATATGAATGCATATTGTTGTAATCCGCTTTGCTTGCTAATGCACACATATTATACCATGTATTTTCTATTTCTTACTTGTCAGATGCCAAGACACCTGTCCTTGAAGTAACTAAAATATGTAAGGCAACATTGCCATCCTTTGGTGATGTGCACCATTACACCTTGTTATGTAAGACTCTGTATAAAACTTCTTTGTTCTAAAACTGATGACTTTACAGAATTATTTAATGTTATCTTGGACTGTGGAGCCACCTCTAATTTAGCCAATAGGGCTCATCTCTGTAACTAGAAATGTTTCTATCTTTTAGCAACCATAGTAATTATCACAGGTATATAATGTTATGCACAAGCTTTACACCTCAGAGACCCGAGAGATCCCGAGAGACTACAGAGAAACCTCGAGGTGTAGGGAGCAACCTTAGCATTGGCTCCCGGTTCGTATTGGTAAGAACTGCTTAGGGCAACTGTGATTTATCCTTTTGTAGTAATAAACTTGTTTATTACTCGAATTCAACTTGTTTGTGATTATTTGCATTCCCAATATCGTCAAGAATCTGAAAGCAAGGTTTAGACCTTTTACAATCACACTACATTTATGTCCACTCCTATTGCATAAATTTACTTATATTTATAGCCCAACAGGGCTTTTTCTGTTTACTGCTGAGTGTTTTTAATTATGGGCTCTCTGCCATCTTATGCTGTTCTTTTTCTCTCCAAATCCTTTTGTTAGCCCTTGGTACTTTGACATTAGCTGCTGTGCCACTCTACTGTATGCATCGCTTGCTGTTTTCATGTTCCCCTCAGGGAGCCCACTGATTTCACCTGCTTGCCTCCCACCCACAGCTATTTTTAAGTCAATTTCAGGCATTGGCCTTCAGCTGCACTGTGGATTTTCCTTTGTAGCTCATATCCTGTGCATTTTCTCTCCCAGTCCCTTTCTACCAGGTCCCTCAGTGCACCTACAGTCTGCCACCATGCAGCTTAGCTAAAGGTTCCTGCTGCCTACTGCTGGCTGCTCACCTTCCAGACCTTCTTAACCTGCCTCTTGGGGCTCTTCACATAGCCACTTTGTGGCTTATTGGTAGAGGGAGGCGTAATTGCTCTAGCCTCCGCCCCCTCCCAAAAATCTCCCATCTTCTTTCCCACACACATAAAGCAGGCTACAGCCTGAACTCTGTGGGTTGAATCATAGAAACTTAGACCTTGATGGCAGATAAGGAACACTTGGCCCACCTAGTCTGCCCATTTCCCTACCTATTGGATAAGCTGCAGATCCTAGTTAACCAACAGCTTACCCTCCCCACCAGAATTGCCTTATGTTTGTATCATACATTCTTGGAATTCCCACACAGTTTTTGACCCCAGGACCTCCTCAGAATGGCCATTCCATGTGTCCACCATCCTATCTGTGAAAACATACTTCCTCTCATTACCCCTGAGCCATCCCCTCTCTATCTTCAAATTGCCCCCCATCTTCGGATTGTGCCCCCTTGTTCTTGCGCATCTTCTTTTGAAAGATGCTACCCTATTGGACTTTGCTGATTTTCTTGAGGTACTTGAAAGTTTCTAGCATGCCCCCCACCCTTTCTTTGAGAGTATACATATTAAGCTCCTTTAATCTCTCTTCGTATGGCTTCAATTGCAGACCTGTTCTTGAAGGCTGGTTCGGGGGGGGTGGGACTGAAGTTTCCTTTTAGTTCTCGAGTGTGTTCCTACACCATCCAGGGGAGGCATTGCACACATGCAACCTGTGCATTTTCATGGGGCCTCCAGTCAGAGAGAGGGACCCCTTACCCTGCTGTCCCACAATCCAGTCTGTTTAAGCATGTTGTTGCTAAGCCCACCACCATGGTGACTAAAGTTTTGCCAGCCCCTTGTCCTGCTGCTCTATTTATTTTTCCCCACATGCATTTTATCCATTGCCTGGTAGTCTTCAGTGATTTACCCTGTTTGGGCTGAGGATCCCAACTGTCATTTAGATGGGTACTGTTCTCTCCCACCCCCATTTTCCTTCTCTCTTCCCCTGGCATAGGTGATGCCTATGTCTGCTTTGCATACACATCTTCCCCTGCAGCAGGAGCAAGCTCCCAGGCAGACTAGAAGTGGTAAATGTGGTGATGGAACCCACCACTAACCCTTCCCAGCCGAGCAGCAGCTGTCTCAGCCATGGTCTGCCACATGACAACTTCCAGGGCTTGCTTCTTAGCCCAGGTCATCTGTGCCATAGTGGCATCCCTTCTGTTGCCCTATTAAAATCAAAGTCTGACACTCAAGGAGAATTTGGGATGGCTTTTTGGTAGCAAGAATCAAGGATGTTGGGAGAGAGGGATGACAGAATCAATTAGATTAAATATAAAGTATGCAGCAGCAACTTGGGTAAAAGATGTTGTTTTCCTCAAAGGTGCTAGTTGGAGGCTGCCCATACACTAAGGTCAGTCAATCAATCAATCAAACTTTATTTAACCAGGCAGTAACATAATTGAGCAAGTTCATTTTCAAGATGGTCCTGGACACATAGGACATATTCAATAGCAAAGACTTAATAATTCACACATAACAGACATTAATACAGAGAATATAAAATGAAAGTCAATAAGCATTATAGCTTAGCTTGATGGCAATTATGCACATAGTCAATTTAGTAAATACTGAATCATAACATGGTATGGGGGAGGAGAGGGAGAGAGACACAGAGGTGGTTTGAGGAGTAACAGGACCATAAGGGAGAAAGAGAAGGGTAACCTATGAGGTGAAGGCCCCCAAGGGATCTAGATAGGGGCAGGAGGGTGGAGGAATGGAGGGGTATAGATACCCTAATGGGATGCCGGCCACCAGGGGAATAGATAGATAGGCCTGGTCCATGAGGGATATAGGATTGATTGGCTAGAAGGAAGTGTTTACCTAAAGCAATCAAGCACCGTATTCAGGGATCAGTTGAGCAGTTGTCTGAACATGAAGAGGCTAGGCAGGATGGAGAATTTAACTGCTTTTTGAATGTTATTCCACAGCATAGGTAGAAAAGAACTAATGGCAGTAGAGCCAAGACGAGTCCTGGTCCATGATATTTTAAAATAGATGAAGGAGGAGTGCCTTATGCCTAAGGTGTGGGACATTGAGGATAGATGTTCCCCTTTAATTGATGGGGGCTGTGGGCTGCATTACACCATGCTCATGGTAGCTTTTGGTGGTGGATAGTGGAGATGTCTTTGGCGGCACAGCGGACCACCACCACCGGACATCCCCCACCCCAGGACGCAGCTGTGGTGCTTGCTTGTGTGACAGGGTGGGGCCAGAAAAATGGAAATTAGGCCTGTTCTAGCCCTGCTGGATGTCAGCTGCCTGACCCACCACACAGTGGTCCCCAGAGTGCACCATCTCCATCCATCGTGACTGCCAGGAGTTGCATTCAGACTTTCTCCCCATTCCCCAGCTGGGGGGAAGGGTCCTTCTGGTAGGGTTAGATCCAGACCTTCCCCAGTAGTGGGGCCTGCAGAGCATGACTGGCACCAGAGTGTGGCAGTGGTGGCGTGACCGCCGGGCAGTAGGAACGATGCGAGCCTCAAGGAGTGGTGGACTGGTGGCCTGGGTAAGGAGTATAAAGTAAAATGCTTATTAGGGAAATCCAGGTGCTGCCAATTGTTGAGGGAGTGAGGAGTGCCTGCCCAGAGTGCCTGCCCACAGTCCTTTCAAGCTCCATGCAGGCTCATCCTGTTCTCCCAGAGCTTCATCTGTGTTTTCCTATAAATAACATTTATTTCCTATGAAAAATGCAAGCCTATGTGATCAATTTTTCTGTAGACTGAACCATTTTCCCTGTAGATTTAAGAACTCTTACTGTGCAACCCGGGTCGGAGTAGAATGAAAGCAGTTTGGCATAGTATTTCGAGCAAACAGCTGTGAACCAAGAGTTCCATCTAATAAATTAAGTTTATGTCCACTATTTGGTTGTTTTGATCATGTTAAGTTAGTTTATTTTTTATTTTTAGGCATCACTCAGAATTGTATCTGATGAGCAGGTCTATGGAGAAGCCTACATCATGTCAGATAAGTATTCTTTACCTGTTTTGCCTTTCCTGTCTTTACCTTTCCCAAAGAACTACAGATCCTTTGTGACCCTTTTGATTATTATTTTACAGGTACCTCTCTATTTGGAATCCTTGCCTTAGGCTCACCTAGAATCAGGTAAGCAGAAAACCTTCAATCCCTGACTATATTTGATGGGGAATTATCCTCCACACCCTAGTTGTATTGAGGCTGTTAATGTCTCAACATCCTACTCATATAGAAGGCAGTTCTTTACAGGTCTGGGCAGACATTATGCCTTACCTGTATTCCGTTGCCACCTTCTGTCATCAGGCCCTTTGGAGTTCTGAGGGTTGACACATATGGCAAGGGGGGGGTGGCATGTGCTTTTTCCACAATTTACTCCTAGTTCCCTATGCTGGGGCGATCCCTGGTGTCCCACATCTCTCCCTTCTACTGCCCTTGACCTGCACTTCCACCTTACTATCACCAGGTGGCAATCATTTAGTGGAGTGTGCAGCTCCCCATCCCACCACTGGGAAAGGAGAGCAGCCATCAGGAGTGCAATCCTTTCCCTCCTTTCCCCTGTCAACCACCATCAACCTGTGCTTATCACCAAACACTGGTTGCCAGTGTAACAGGAGGTAGAGCGCCAGTGCCTCAGCCATTCATGCCACAGTGCCTAGAAACATAGTCCGACAGCACATAAGGACTGTTTGACCCAACCAGTCTGCTCATCTCCTCTATCTACTGTAACACCACAGACTCTACTTGATCTCTGCCTCCCACCCCTTTATCACTAAGGTTCCCTTGTGTCTGACCTATGCCTTCTTGAATCCCATTGGGTTTTTCCCCCACCAGCTCCACTTGGAGGCTGTTTCAGGCATCCACTACATCACCCCTGAGCCTACCCACTCCAGCTTAATGGCAAGATCCCTTATTGTTGAGCATCTTTTTCTCTGAAAAAGGCTTCCCTCTTTAACTTTATTTATACCGGTGAGGTATTTGAAAAGTCCCTGTCATATCCCCTACTCCTCACTTTTGTCCAAGGTTTACATATTGAGGTCCTTTAGTCTCTCCTCATAGGGCTTTAGACCCTGCACCATTTTAGCTGCCCTGTTCTGAACTGCCTCTGCTCTATGCCCTTCTGGAGATGTGGTCTGCAGAACAGGCACAGTAATCTAGTATCACCACCTCCCTCTTTCTGCTGGTGATACCCCTCCCTATGCACACTAGCATCCCACTAGCTCTCCCCACTGCCTTGTCACCTTCTTTAGCCACATTTAGGTAATTGGCTATGGTTACTTCAGGTTTCTTTCCTGTTCGGTGGTCACCAACACCACTCCACCCTTGGGTTTCTGCATATCAACTGCATGATTTTGCACTTCACATTGAAACTTAGAAACCAACCTCTTGACCACTCATAAACCTTTCTTAGATCCCTATTCATTCCCCTCCACCATCTCCAGCTTCATCGCTTGCCCTTTGGTCCTGGTGCTCTTCTTCATTGGAAAGAGATTCATGTCCTGCACCCTGTTCAACCTAATGAGTAGGGATGGGAGCACTAGTTAAACAAAAATGGGAACCCCCCCCCCGGATCTCCCAATGTCCTTCGGACTTGGGTGGATCTGAACTCAGGTTGGAGGTGTACCGGATCTGCCTCACAGTACTTTTCCTACAAAAATATTTCTTCTATTTATTAAAACAAAAATGCAGTCCCCTTTCCCATCTTTCAAACACACACCCTGGATCCCACAGTGACAAAAAAATGTTTTGTTGTTTTTTGTTTATTTTCTTCCCAACTGTTGTTTACAGCCTCACACTCTTGCTCCCAGAAGATTGTTCCCCAGCTGGCTGGTATTCAAATGTGAATGCGCATGTTGTAACGCATGAAAGGGTATGCACTGGTTTGGGGACTGAGCACACTTGAGGTGAGAGTCAGTTCTGGGACAGGGCGGGTGCACTGAGTATGGAAAACAGTGTGCGATGTGGCAGCTCACAAAGTCAGGCAAACAGCAGGTCAGGGTTCCTTGCTGCTACGATCCACATTCAGGCAGACAGTGGGTCGGGGTTCTTTGCTTCTACCGCAGTCCACATTTAGGCAGACAGTGAGTTGGGGTTCTTTGCTTCTATGGTCCTTCCATAGGCTGCAGTCCTGGGCCAGAGGGAGCATTCTACAGGTAGGCCTCTTACATCAGGCAGTGAGGAGGCAAACAGGTAAGCCCCCACCAGGGGAAATGTGTAAACACATACAAAAAAGCTATGGAACATGTTTGAGTCTTCTCTAAGTGCTTTTGTAGATTTATTTCATTTAATAAGCTTCACAGTACAGAATTTCCATTATTAACTTAGATGAAAGCTGATTCATTTATTGCACACTTGAACATCCTTCCTTACTGGCCCACTCATGTTCTTCTGTTGTTTATCTTGTCTGGATGAGTTTAGTAGCTTTAGCTCATAAGATGAAGTTTGTCAGATAGTCTGTTAGTACCTATAATTCAGCCATTCCTGTGTTTATGCTGTCTGAACAATGGCTTGTGCATAAGTGGGTGCCTGGGTCTCACTAGTTCTAGGACAGGATGGGTGAGAATCAGCAGGTGGGGGCGGCTATTCATTTTATTCTGGAATAAGGTGGGTGGGCAATTGAGCATCAGTAGAAGGGAGGGTGGAATAAGGTGTTCATTGTGGTAGAAGATGAGCATCAGCAGATGGAAGGTGAGGGTAGGGGTATTCATTCTGCAACAGGGAGAGTACCACAGATAGGAGATGGGGACAGTGATAACAATATTAGGACTGTGATAATATTAGTACATGGAAGGCTGAGAAGTAAGTTAGTAGGCACAGTAGCAGGAGCAAAGCTGGTGAGATTGGTAGGGAACTGGCTTCAGGGAAGGCAACAGAGAGTGGTGGAGGGTGGGGAGCTCTCACACCCAAGGGTAGTGATGAGCGGTGTTCCACAGGGCTCAGTGTTGGGACCAGTGTTGTTTGGGATATTCATTGCAGACATATCATTGGACATCAAGAGCAAGATCAGTCTGTTTTCTGATGATACCAAGGTAGGAGCAGTGGTGGATGACCTAGGGTGATGGCAGGGGTTGCAGGATGATCTGGCAAAGCTTGAAACCTGGTCAGACACCTGGCAACTGGGGTTTAATGCCAAAAAGTGCAAGGTGCTGCATTTTGGGATGAAGAACCCAAGGAGGAGATGCCAGCTGGGGGGAGTGCAGCTAGCCCAGAGAGAGGAGGAGGAGAAGGATCTGGGGGTGCTCATTACAGGGTCAATGAACAACTCGGCACAATGTAGGAAGCCAGCTGCAAAGGCCAACAAAATGCTGGGTTGTATTGCAAGGGGTATATCCTCGAGGAGGGAGGAGGTGATTCTGCCACTGTTTAGGTCACTAGTTAGACCGTACCTGGAGTACTGCATGCAGTACTGTTGCCCATATCTGAAGAGGGGCATTAAGTTACTGGAGGGGGTGCAGCGCAGGGTGACAAAGATGATCAAGGGGCTGGGGGACTTATCACACTAGAGGAGGCTGAGGGAGTTGAACATGTACTCACTGGAGGAGAGGAGGGACAGGGGGGATATGATTGAAACCTTTAAGTACATGAAAGGAATAAACAAGACAGGTACAGAGGGGCTGTTCAAAGTAAGGGAGGGGAGGGACACCAGTGGCCATGATATGAGACTGGAGGGAGGAAGGTTCAGGAGGGAGATGAGGAGACACTTTTTTACAGAGAGGGTGGTGGCTGTGTGGAATGCGTTACATGCAGAAGTGGTATCCTGTAGAACAGTGGACTGCTTCAAAAGGAGATGGGATAGGACAAGGGGATGGTCAATGAAGGGGAAGGGTGGAAGGGAGGGGCAGCTTCAGAATAAGGGGTGCTACCTGCACATTCGAGCAGACTTGATAGACCTCTAGGCCTTTATCTGCTGGCAAATATTGTATGTTTTTATAACACCAGATGGAGAGGGAAGGGCCATGGTATTTGATACTGGGACAAGGGAGGGGGCAGATGTATCCATTGCAGGACAGCAGGGAGATAAAGTATTCATTCTTGGGCATGGTCGATATAAACTGATGAGGGGGAGGGGAGTATTATTCATGGAGCTGCATGGGTAGCAGCAGATGAAGGTGCAGGGGTCTGTATACTGGGGCAGGGTGGTTGGTGACAGATGGAGGGGGCAGGAGCAGGATGTACATAATGAAGTGTGGGTGCCAAGCAGATAGGAGGGTGAATTAATGGTATGTTGCATATTGGGGGTAATCAGATGGGACAGGCTGGGGGTATCCATAATTACTGGGTTAGAATGGTGGAGTGATACCATGTCAATGGCTCACAAAGAGGGTAAGAAGTATTAGTGGACAACATATAGCCAGCAGATGAGGACACAGAATGGAGTCAGAAACAAACCAACACACTCTGGTAGGAAAAACTACTTTATTTCCTACGTTTCATAGCTTTTGTGATTGTTGTCAGTTATTACTATTGATTTTCTTAGGGTTCTGATTTGAATCCGGATCAATCATCAGAACTTATCAGGACTCTGACATGGATCCTGGTCCTGATAGAAAGGATCAGGACCTTTTCGGGTCCACCCATCCCTACTCATGAGGTACTTGTAGATCTCTATGATGTTCCCTCTTGATTTCCTGGCTACCAAGAATATAGATCTCCATCTCTCCTCATAGGGCTTTTTGTGCAACTCCTGTACCATATTAATTCCCTTATGATTTAAAATACCCCATTCAGTTTAAGAAGTTAAATGTTTAGAAATACTCTATTTTATAATTTGGGCCATTAATTATGTACCAATTAATAAGAATTTCATGGCATGCATCCTTAACCTTTAATGGGTACGTTAAGTGGTATTTTAATGGTCTAGTCACACAGTAGTGGCAGTAGGTGTGATCTGTGGAGCACTACTCTGTAAAGTTCTACCTGGATTTATTGCTGCTTTTCTTGGTAACATACATCAGCCCTGTGATTTCACTGTTACATCACAACCTCTGCTTTTCCAGGTAAAATGCATCATCCCTGTGACCTCACTGACATCACAACCAAAAAGGGCCATATGACCACACTGTGACATCACAACCAATAAGAGCCAATCACATGCTGCTAAATTGGATCACTTGTGATATCACTGAGGTCACAATGCTGTTAAGCATACCTGATAATATCAGGTAAGGATCTAGTATCTTTTGTGCCACTTGTTCATGGCGCTTTTGGAGGGGTTAACTGGCGCAGCAACTCCAGGAGCGGTTCTCTTGCTTAACAGCCACTCATAGTGTCTCTTCTGAATACAATCACTGCAAACATTCATGCCCCATACCAAGCTGCTGTGTGTCTAGTATAAATTTGGAATTGATTGGAGATGTTTACTGCAGAAAAATATTACTGTTCTTAGTTCACAGTACAGCAATTGGGGAACCTGCAAGTCCTAGTTGGACTGTAGTACGGGGGGGGGGGGGCTGCAATCCCCGAATGCTGGCACTCTGCTGTTTTCCCTTTCTTCCAAATCTCAGTCTCTCTGGCATTGTGATGCCCCACACCTACTGAATGCTGTTGTTGGGCTTCATAAGTTTCCTTATTTTGATGCTGTCCTTGGGATCACTACCTGTTTTACTTTCATGAGGAAACTAGTCCCTTTTTTCTTGTTTATGCCATTCTCTGATCATTGCATTTCTGACTTCCGAGGGGAAACTAGAAACATAGAAATTGTCGGCAGATAAGAACTGCTAGGCCTATCCAGTGAGCGTGTATGCCCTATACATTGTATGTGGCCACTGACCCTATGTGATAAATGGCTTTTCATCACTCCCTCCCCTCTCAGGCTTCCCTTGTGCCTGTCCCAAGCATGCTTAAATTCCTTCACTGTACTTGCCCCCACTACTTCCTGTGGCAGAATATTCCAAGTGTAGACTACCCTTTCAGTGCAGAAAAACTTCCTCACATTACTTCTTAATCTACCCCCTTCCAATTTCACATTGTGCCCCCTTGTTCTAGTACTTTTTCTACGTTGGAAAAGGTCCCCTGCCTACATCTTGTTTATGCCCTGAGGTATTTGAAAGTTTCAATCATGTCTCCCTGCTGTCTCTTCTCCTCCAGTGAGTAAATATTGAGGTCCCTTAGTCTCTCCTCATATGTTTTGTGGTGTAAGCCCTGCACCATCTTTGTTGCCCTCCTCTGGATAGTCTCCACCTTAACTATATGTCCTTGCACAGGTGAGGTCTCCAGAACTGCATGCAATACTCCAGTTGAGGCCTTAACAATGTTTTATACAATGACATCACCATTTCCCGCCTCCTGCTAGTGATACCCCTGCCTATGCATCCCAGCATGCCACTGGCCCTCCCTGTCACCCTTGTACCCCTTGTACACTGCTTTGACACCTTAAGGTCATTAGAGAAGATCACCCCTAGGTGCCATTCCTTTTTGGTGACAGTCAGCTCTGCCCCCCCCCAATCTGTAGCTCTCCCCAGGGTTCCCTCTACATGGGTGCATTATTTTGCACTTCTTTGCATTGAACCTCAGTTGCCACATGTCTGACCATCTTTCAAGCTTCTCCAGGTCCCTCTTCATTTTCTACACCCCTTCTGGAGTATCCAACCTGTTGCAGATCTTGGTGTCCTCTGCAAACATGCAGACCTTTCCTTCTAGCCCATCTGCAATGTCACTAATGAAGACATTGAATAGGACTGGTCCTAGTACTGATCCCTTTGGTACCCCAATGGTCACCTCCTTTTCTCAGATTGTACCCCATTTACCACCATCTGTTTCCTGTCTGTTAACCAGTTCCTAACCCAGTTGACCAACTTGTCTCCCATGCCCAGCCTACCCATCTTTTAAATCAGCCTTCTATGTGGGACGGTGTCAAAGACTTTGCTGAAATCTAGGTAGGCGACATCTACCACCCCTCCCTGATTAAGTTCCTTAGTCACCCAAACAAAAAAAACTATTAGATTCATTTGACATGATCTTATCTGCTGTGAATCCATGTTCCTTCAGATCCTGAGCAGCACTGGATTCCATATGTGCCACTGTCCTTTCTTTCAGCAGTGTCTCCATGATCTTTCCCACCACTGAAGTGAGGCTGATTGGTCTGTAGTTCCTAGTTCCTCGCCTCCTCCCTGCTGTGGCTTTTGTGCAGTGGGACTACATGTGCCCTTCTCCAGTCTTCTGGAATGACACTCATGTTGAGTGACTCTGAACAGGGCTACCAGAGGTGCTGTAGTTCCCTTCACAGCTCCTTTAATATCCTTGGGTGGATGCCATCTGGCCCCATGGCCGTATCAATTTTCTGCTTCATGAGTTCTTCCAGAACTCTCTTCACTGTGAATGGACTGGTGTTCACCTCTTTCCCCCTTCCCTCCACCCCATCGCCTCTGTAACCCAACTATCATCCTTGATCCTTACCCCCTTAGTGAATACTGAGCAGAAGTATTTGTTCAGTATTTCTGCCTTGTCCAGATCCCCTTCCTTACACTCTCCCTTTTACCATTTTAGCCTCACAACACCTCCCGTTTTTTCTTCTTTCACTGATGTACCTATAAAATACCTTATCCCCTTTGCTTACAGACAGTGTTAAGCCCTCCTCTGTCTGCACCTTCACCCTCCTAACAGCCTTCCTCTGCTTCTCTTTGACATTCAAGATACACACCTCCCTGTCCTCCTCCCTTTGGCTCCCCTTATTTCCTGAAACTCAGCCTTTTAGCCCTGACTTTGTCCTGCTCCTCATTGGAGAACCATAGTGGTTTCATTCTTCTTTTTCCCTTTGGCCACTATCCGAACATATTGGTTTGTTATATCCACTATGGCTCCTTTCAGTTTCTCCCACTGTTCTTCCACCCACACTACTACTTCTTCCTTCCCCAGGACTGCTTGTATACATCTGCCCATTTCAGCGAAATCCACCCTCTTCAAATGTAATGCTCCTACCCTTGTGTGGCTCAGTTGAGTCCATGTCTCCATGCTGAACCACACCATGTGGTGGTCAATGGACCCCAGCTGCCCTTCTACCTGTAATCCTTTTGACTGTGTTTCCATTGGTCCATACCAGGTCCAGAATTGACTTGTTCCTGGTTGGCACATTCACCAGCTGCCTGAGTCCAACCCACTGCAGGGATTCAAGGATGGCTGTGCTTCTGACTGAAACAGCCACCTGGGTGGCCCAATCCATGTCCAGCATATTAAAATGCCCTAGTAGCAGGATTTTGCCTTTAGCTGCCATGTCGTGTATGTTCTTCACTAATTCCCTGTCTACTTCCTCCCTCTGTGCCAGAGGTCTGTAGATCACCTCAGTGCATATTGCTGTTCCATTCTCTGGCTACAGTATTACCCACATTACCTTGGTCTTCCCCGGTTTTCCTTGAACTCCTGTAGCCTTTATACCATCTCTGATGTACAGAGCTAATCCTCCACCCTTTTTACCCTCCCAGTCCCTCCTGAACAATGTATAGCCTGGTACATTGACTTCCCAGCCATGATTGGCAGAGTACCATGTCTCTGCTATTGCTGCTGTCAAGGTCTGCATCTGCCAACAAGGCCTCCAGGTCTGGTACCTTATTTTCTAGGGTATGGGCATTCATTAGCATGACCTTCCATGTTTTACATTCTGCTTACCCTTTGCTCTTGTTCTCCCTCTCCAGAATCTTCCCCCCGATCTCCAGTTTCCTTTCCTATGTGCTCTTGTGCCCCCCCATATCATTCGTTATACATTCTTCACCTGTCTGCCCCTACCTGCTTGCTTTAACTGTACTCGTAGTCAACTTATGTTCCTGCATGTTCCCATGGGGGGTGTTCCTAAGTCTCTTGGCTCGCCTCCCTTGGCCAGTTTAAATGCTTCCTGCTGAAGCATTTAAACTTCTCGCAAAGGACCATGGTCCCCTTCTCAGACAGATGCAGGCTGTCCTCCTTATATAAGCCTGCATCTGCCCAGGTCAAGCCCCAATTGCCTATGAAGCCAGAAGCCTCCCTTCCACACCAATCCTTCAACCAGGAGTTGAAGGTGTGGATGTGGCGTGCCCTAACTTCCCCTGTGCCCTGGACAGGTAGCACCTCCGAGAATGAGACAGAGCGTGCTATCTATTTCAGGTTTCCCCCAGCTTCCTGAAATCATTCTGGACTCTAACTCTACCCTTCTCCTGGCCAGGTCATTGGTCCCCTGGTGGACAATGACATCCAGCTGCTCCTTCCTAGCTATTGCATAGCTATCCTATGGATCTGCTTCCCATCTCTCCATGCAGCGCTTCCTGGGAGGCACTTGACCTCCCTTTGCCACTCCAGCTAGGTGATCCTAACTCCACTCAATGGACAATAGTCCACCACTAGGAGAAGCTTCCCCCTCCACCGGGGTTCCCTTCATCCCTTCCCTGGGGCCCCATCCTGGAGGACCATCCTATTCTCCCTGGTCCCAGCCTTGGGTTCCTGAGTGGGACTTTTCCCACAGACATTGTATAACTAGTCCTTTTTTTTCCTTTTTATGCTATCCTCTGATTGCTGCCTGTCTGGCTTCCAAGAAAAAAGTGATAGGTAAGTCCTGTTTCTCTAGGTTTTGAGTGCCTACCCTCACTTAGCCCTCTGCTATATGACATTCCTCCAGTACAGTATCTCCCCCCTCCATAGTTTACTTCTATGCTGCCAATGACTGCTACTTAATTGCCTGCTGCTCTGGCTTCCTACTATGCCACTATTGCTGGCTCCTTTATGGTCCAATTGGGCTTCCATCTATGCTATCATCGGTGGCTCCTTCATTGCTTATCATGCTTTGGTAACTTGCTCTGATACCATGGAGGAGGAAGACAGGAAGCCAGCAGTCTGGGGAAAGAAGCCCTTGTTGGACCCACCAGATGCCAGGGATACTTAATTTTAAAGGAATGGGCCTATAGCCCAAAGCCTACGGTAGATTACTGAACCACTGGCTAAATCATATTTAAATAAGACCACCCACAGCACTTGCTTCATTTCTTCATCTCTTTTTCTTGTTTTTTTACTTGTAGATCTTTTTTCACTCTCTCCCTCACTTTTGCTTTAAACACTTAACTTCTCTAAATTACCTTTTACTTAATTTCTGGGCTCACACTTTAACTCTTGTACCTCCCAACATATACCTCCCCATACTTTTTGACCACATCACTGTTATTTTACAGGTACAACTGGACATCATCTCGAGACCCCATCCCAGGCTTCGTAGGACCCAGATAAGAGATACCCTGTTTATTATCTATACTAAATGAGTGAGCTGTAACAGAAGATGTTTATGGTTGCACAGCTTTTGAAGAACAGACAGATGGTATAAAATAGTAACAGGAAAGTATGGCATAAACAAAATATATTTTTTACCAGTACAGTAACTAAATACAGCTTTCTTTTAAGATACAATGCCTTTGAATATGTTGATTTTTGTGTGGTGTCTACCATCTGGTATACCTGAAATGCATCCAAACTAACCAGGATTAATATGATAATTAGCTGAGTATTGTTACACAAAGAAAGGTGAACTTGTACTTGAGAAGGTACAGCTAGACTTGTTTTTAAGTCAAAAAGAACCTCTAATGGATTGTTTACACCTCGCATGAGACTGCACATGCAGCAAAATATGTAAATGAGCAGGTTTTGTTATTGGATTTCTTTTTAGAAAGATTCTATTTACATTGTAAACAGAATGTTTCTAAAAAGACATCCAAATCAAAAACATACTCATTTACATATTTCCTTGCAGGTGCTTTAGGAAGTTATCAGTTTATTACCAGCATTTCTGTGTTTTTTTTTTTCCCCCAATTCTTTTTCCCTCTGGTCACGGCCCCGAGGTCCTCTCTCAGGCAACCTATCCATTATCCTGCCCACCTGTGAGTCCCCGAACTGTGCCTTCTCTCTCCCCTCCTCACCGATGCCAGTGCCCCGGCTAACCCCCCCACCTACTTTGGGGCACTCTTACGAGTCAGACTCTGGCATCAGACAAGGGTCTGGGCAGAGGAAATTGAAGGCCAGTCGAGGAAACTTGGCATTGGGCATGGGGAGAAAGGTGCCATAACCTGATCCTCAGTGCCAGAGTTTTCCTGTGTTGTGTTCTGCCCACTCCCCCCCTGTGTGGAGCACTCCCCCGATGCTGTAGGGTGCACAGCAACCCTGCTTTATGTCGGGCACACCATTACATGCAGCCCTCACTACTGCGGTGCCCTGATTTCCACCAGGGGCTGCCACAGCACCGAGCTACCCAATGTCCTCCCCCACAAGACAGGAGAGCACCCCAGTGGGTGCTCAGTCCAGTCCCTCCCCTGTTGACCTCCCAGCTCCCAAGCTCAATCCCGAACTCGGGTCCCTGGCGTGGCGCAAGGTGTGGTGTCCAGCACCTCAACCCTCAGTGCCACAGGGCCAGCTATTTCTGTGTTTTTTGAAGGCTAATTTACATTTTTTGTGCAATTTTTGAAGGGCATTTGAGAACAAATTGAGATGTTTTTCACTGGATAAAAACTGATGTTCCAAGTAAAATAGAAGACAATTTGAAGTACTTCAAAAACAATTACAAAAACTGAAGAAAACCTGAATTTGAAGCCATTCATTTTAGGTGGAAAAGAAGGGTGTTTAAGGTACAATTGAAGGGTTTGTTCAGAACAGATTTTCACCACTCTTTTTTTCCTTTCTTTTTGAAGGATAATTAGCATTTTCTGTGCACTTTTTGAAGGGCATTTGAAAACAAATTGAGATGTTTTTCACTGGATAAAAACTGGTGTTTGAGGTACACTTGAATTCAGTTTGAAGTACCTGTTTTAAAAAAAAAACTGATGACTACTTGAATTAAATTTGAAGGCCTTCATTTTCTCTGTGGGCTGTTGTATAGTGCGAGCCTGTTCCCTAAGAATGTACTGCAGATCATGGTCATGACTGTTCATTTTGTGCAGCTTTTCTCTAATTCCCGGTGACTTTGTGGTTTAAATTTATGATTCACTCCTGGTGTAACTCTGCTGTTTGTTTGCTGTCCTTCATTTCAAGCAGGATACGATTAAGCACTTACTCTATCCTGTCCATTTGGTCAGCTTTATCAACTTTCAGTCCAGATGCCATGGCGACGCTACAAGTGGTTGGCCCTTAGGACGTCTAGCAGCCTGCTTGTAGAGTTTTCTTGAACTTGTATCTTAGCAGTTTTTTGCTGCCTACGTCCCAAAGTTGCTGTGGTAAGCCTCGGAGTACTGATTTACCAGTAATCTAGTTTTTTCTGTGTTTTCTTGCATTTCAACCTCAGATTGCATTAGGGTGTAAATCTGGCACAGAAGAGCTAAGGGTTCAGCCGACCATCTTTGTTCAGCACTAGCCATGCCCCCACCATCCATGACGTTTAGTCATTGTGCCCACATTCCTCAGAACAAATCCTTACAAGCTACTCTGTTGGTTTTTTTGTAAGAACTTATGTATCTCAATCATGTCCCCCTTTCCCTGCTAGCTAATGTCTGTCCAGCATTCCTCAGAAACCTCCCCTGCTACCCCTGGATCAGCTTCATGGGCCTCCATTGTATGGTATCTATTCTGACCCTGTCTTTCTTGAGGTGTGGTCTCCAGAACTGCATGCAATTCTCCAAGTGTGGCCTTACCAGGGTCCTGCACAGGCACAGTATCACTTCCCTCCTCCTACTGTCAAATCCCTTTTCTTTACATCTCAGCATCTTGTTTGCCTTCCTCTATACTTTATTGCGCTGAACAGTGAACTTGAGGCTTTCACTAATTATGACCCCTCAGTCTCTGTCCTCAGTTGTTTGCACTACCCCCATCCAGCTGTCTGGTTTAGAGTTTTTTGGGAGGGCTTAAGCCCAAGATTCAATATGGGGGAATAGCTCCTCCTACATCCCATTTAAAAATCTGCCTCTTTTAGCAGTCCAATGTTAAGTATGTTCGGAAACACCCACCATCCTCCCCATCCTCCTCCAGCACTCTGTTCATGCTAGATGCTGGGCCCTATATTCCATACAGCTACCCAGCTTAAAATCTACCAAGGGTGGGAATAGAGAAAGGCCAAAAGTCCATAAATATAAATTTTATTTATTTCATTTTTGTTGACCGGGTAAGTGCACTAGACAAATCCTGCCTATTTTCAGGCACGACCCGGGGGAGGGGGATACAGATGAATGCCAAATGACCTTAAACCAGATTAAGCTGTTGGTGGTATTTTTAGTGAATGGGGGAAATTTGGCCAGGACACTGGGGAAATTCCCCTACTCTTTTCGATAAGTGCCATGTGATCTTTAACATCCACCTGAACTACCACCAATCCAGGAAGATGGGACATCGGTTTAACGTCTCATCCAAAAGACGGCACCTCAGAAGTGCAGCACCCCTCTCATGCTGCACTACAGTGTCAGTACTGGGATATTAATCCAAGTGCCAGGTGTGGGAACTGAACCCATGGCCCTCTGATCTCCCGGCCTCAGAGGTGAGTGTGCTACCTACTGAGGCACTGACACTGCCAAACTCCAGGGATACCAGGATTAGAACCCTGGTCTCCACTACCACCCAGCCAAATTACTCCCTGCCTCAGCCCTCCACACCACTGGAACAGCTCAAGCACTGCATATTCACCAAACATTGAACAACCAATGTGCATCACTTTGCAGTTACTTGCAGTTACTGTACCTTTAGCTGCCATAATCTGGACCACTTTTCCAGCTTTCTTTTTATTTAAGCAAGGTTATAGTGGGATAGTTTATAGGCCTCTGACACAGAATGAGGAGATTGATATGGAGCTGGGGGAGTAGTTAAAGAGGCTTAGCACCAAAGGGAGAACTGTGGTGGGGGAGGACCTTTAATCTACCAGGGGTGGATTGGAGCATCCTGGCTACCACATGTACCAGGGAGCAGATACTCCTGGAAGCCTTCCAGGACAGCTTCCTAAAACAGTAGAGAACAGAGCCAACTATAGATGGGAATATTCTGGATCTAGTTCTGGAGGATTGGGAGTAAGTCAGCGATGCTGGGGTAGAGGAACCCCTGTCGGGAAGTGACAACCGCACAGTGTGGTTCTTAATCAATCTAGTTAAGGAGGTAGCCACTACAAGGACTAAGATCCTGGATTTCAAAAGGGCAGACTTTGGCAGAATGGGTAGTATAATGGAAGGGCACATAGCTAGCATCTGCTCGAACATGGAAGCTGAGCAAAAATGGGTGATCATCAAGCGGGACCTGGCTGAGACCACAAGCACATGTGTCAAGAGCCAGAGCAAGAAATCCAGGACCAAGAAGCCAGCTGGATGAACAAGGAGGTAGGGGAGAGGGTGAAGGAAAAAAGAGCTGCATTTACAACATACAAAAGATCCAACAGGGAAGAGGACAGGGAGGAATATGTGAGGAAATCCAAGTAAGTGTGTAGAACTGTAAGGGCAGCCAAGGCATCAAGAGAACTGAGACTGGCCCAGGGGATCAAAGAAGCTGAAAAAGACTTCTTCAGGTATATAAAGGAGAAGAAAAAGAGTAAGGATCAGATTGTTAGGATCAAGAATGGCAGTGGGTGGGAGGAAAAGGGACCAGAGCAGGCTGAAGTACTCAACGAGTACTTCTGTTCAGTGTTCACCAAACAGAGGGATGAGCCTGTACCAAAGGGGAAGGCTAGTGTGGGGGTATGAGGGAAGGAGATCACTTATGGAGAAATCACTGCAGGAAGGGTGTCGGAGGGCCTTAAGTCCCTAAGGGTTGACAAGGCACCTGGGATGGATGGAATTCATCTTAGAGTACTGAGAGAGTTGGCAGTAGTCCTGGCGGGGCTGTTGATGGACCTATTCAAACACCATTCTGGAAATGGGATGTGTACACAGGGATTGGAGGGTGGTGCATGTGGTGCCCCTCCATAAGAGTTGGGACCAAGGAGGAACCAGGGAATTATAGATCAGTCAGTCTAACCTCAATTGTGGGAAAGCTAATGGAGACTATCATCAATGAAAGGCTGGTAAAATTTCTGGAGGATAATGATCTCCAGGATGGCAGACAGCACAGGTTTGTCTCTGGCAGATCCTGCCAGATGAACCTGGTGCACTGTTTTGATTGGGTGATGTGGGCATTGGACAAGGGTCATGCGGTGGACATCCTATACCTGGGCTTCAGCAAGGCCTTTGATTTGGTGCCGCATGGTAGGTTGACCAGCAAACTGAGCAACCTGGAAGTGGGGAGGAAACTGGTTAGAAGGGTCAGGAGCTGGTTACAGGGTAGACAGCAGAAGGTAGTAGTGGGGAGTGAGGTATCTGAGCACAGGACGATAACAAGACCTGATCCTCTCTCTCTCTCCAGTGTACCTTACAAAACTCCTTCTTGCAGATTGAAGACTGGTTTGTTGAACACAGATTGGTGGTCAACATTAAAAAAACTAAGACGACGGTCTATGCCCACTGCCAAAACAGATCAAAGTATTTCCCCCTTGAAATACTCTCCACCTCTCTTATCCCACTGGAACAGGTCCAAAAGTATAAGTATCTCGGTATTACATTTGACTCTTCCCTCTTATTCCACGAACATATAAAAATGCTCACCTCCACCACCAACACCCGCATTGGTCTCTTTACAGGCAAAAAGACTGCCTGCCACCTGAAGCACTTCACCTAGCCATTGCCTCCTTAGTTTTATTGCTGGTGGAATATGGCCTCACAATCTGTGCTGCCGCCAACCCTACGGTGCTTCATCAAATACAAGTAGTCATCAATAAGGCCTGCCGGCTCCTCTCTGGTGCCGACAGAAATACACATACCTGCACCCCATATGCGCTCACAAATATCCTCTTCCTTGAGGAAAGGCTATTATGCCAGACCTGACTCTTCACAAAAAAGATCCACCTGGGTTTAACCCCAATAGGTGTCATGGCTTCTCTTCAGGCAGCTATCATCTCAGTGTCCACAAGGGCCACCCGAAAAACCATCTGGAAGGTTCCTGGGGTCAGGACCACCCTGGCCCAGTGATCCTTGCTCCTTAGAGCTCCATCATGGTACACTGCCCTCCCACTGGCTGTCACATCAATCACCAATCTTGGTCCCTTTAAAGCTGCCTTAAGGGCCCATATCCTCTCCTCACATCAATGGCAGTGTAACCGGTAACCTGTGGATCCTGCGCCATGCCGCCAGGCCACACACCTGCCCTTGACCTGGCAGTGGACAGCCCTCACTGTTTCTAGCCTACAGGCTCCTCACCTCCCTCAGTTACCATATAGTTACATTGGACTATGAATGCATTGTATTATGTGTAAGACAAGGCCTCCCTGAGGTGGCTTACTACCAACTCATATCATGCATTGCTTTAGCTACCAATTGTATTGGTCTTAACCGTTCATTAGGTAAATATGTCGATAGCTCTGCCCTGTTTTAGCTACCAAATGTATAGACATCAACCAGTGCTCATTGTACTTATACTCTGTATGATTGCTCACCCATATTTATTCTATGCATGTACTGTATGAATGTCTATGTTTTATGCTGACATGGAGCCTTTGGAAATGAGTCTTTGATTCAAAGGGTTGTAATTCCAATTTCCTAAATAAATAAATAATTGGGGTCCCACAGGGCTCAGTGCTGGGACCAGTGCTGTTTAACATTTTCATTGCTGACTTCACAGAAGGGATAAAGAGTAAGATCAGTCTCTTCACCGTTGACACCAAGATCTGTGGGGAGGTTGATGGATAGGAGGCAGTGCGGTACTCCAGGAGTTGGCAAAACTGGAGGAATGGTCTAACACATGGCAACTTGGGTTCAATGCCAAGAATTGCAAAGTCATGCACTTCGGAGCCAGGAACCTCAGAAATAGTTATTTGTCGGGGGGGGGGAGTGCAGTAAGCCAAGTCAAAGGAGGAGAAGGATCTGGGTGTACTGATGCTGGGAAATGAACCACTTAGCCCAGTGCAGGAAGGCAGTGGCAAAGGCCAACAGAATGCTGGGATGCATCAGAAGGGGAAATACCTCTAGGAGGGGGGAAGTCATCCCGCCCCTGTACAGGTCCCTGATGAGGCTGCACTTGGAGTAGTGCATGCACTCCTGGTGCCCCTGTTTGAAAAAGGACATCAAGCTATTGGAGGGGGTGCAGCACCAGGCAATGAAAATGGTCATGGGATTGGGAGATAAACCTTATCAGGAGAAACTGAGAGAGCTCAATATGTATTCACTGGAGGACAGAAGGGAGAGAGAGGACATAATTGAGGTCTTCAAGTACCTGAAGGGCATGAATAAAGTAAGCACTGGAAATATTTTCAAATTAAAAGGTGGAAGGGAAACCATGAGGCACAGTCTGAAGTTGGAATGAGGCAAATTCAGGAGGGAAATGAGGAGGTCCTATTTCACTGAAAAGGTGGTGGCAGGGTGGAAGCGCTACCAGAGGAGGTGATATCACTGCGGACAGGGGAAACTTCAAAAGGAGGTGGGGCAGGTTCAGAGGGAGGATTCACACCATGGAGGGGGTGAGGGATGGGAGAGATGGATACACAGGCAAAATCAGTAGGGGGAAGGCAAGGGGAAGGGGATAGCTGCAGTCTGAAAGACTGAAGTGCTGCACACTCAAGCAGACTAGATAGACTGATAGGCCTGTATTTGCTGGCATTTTTGTATTTTCATATTTCTCTAATTCCTACCTTAGTGTCTACTCTGCCTTAAATCTTAAAGTCATCAGCAAAGAGGCACACCTTATTCTGAATTCCCTCTTCTATATCTCAAATGAAGACATTGAAGAGCAATGGTTCTAGAATCAGTCCCTGTGATATCCTACTTGAGACTCACTTGACTGCACTGCCTTGTGCTCCCAGGAGTTCCCTATCCACTGTGTCAATTTGTCCTCTGCCACCAGGTCATCCAGCTTTTTCATTAGCCTTTTGTATGGAATGGAATCAAAGGCCTTGATAAAGTCAAGGTACAACACACTCACTACTTGACCCCTGTTCAACACCTTTGTGACCAAATCAAAGA
The DNA here is from genome assembly GCA_016271365.2 of Neoceratodus forsteri. NCBI lineage: Eukaryota > Metazoa > Chordata > Ceratodontiformes > Ceratodontidae > Neoceratodus > Neoceratodus forsteri. Next base: position 124,886,439 of record CM028136.1, on the reverse strand, counting down.
ATTTAAATTAGTGGTGTCAGTAGCTCAGCATGTTGCACACTCACCTCTGAGGCTGGAAGATCAGAAGGTTGTGGGTTGTAGCCCCACCCCAGGAACTTGGGGTAAGACCCAATACTGTCAGGTACAAGGAGTGACTTGGCTAACTTAAAGAGTGCAAAGGTCCATTTCATTTGGACATAGTGCTTTATTAGAAAAAACAGATTACACGGAAGTGCACCCCCTCAGAGAATCACATGGTCACTGACACTGTACTGCAGCATGAGGTGGATGCGGTACTCCTGAGGTGCCATCTATCAGATCAGAAATTAACCCAAGATCCAGCCTGCCTGTTCTAGTGGTTGTTCAGGAGGACATTAAAGATCTCATGGCACTTTTCAAAAAGTGTAGGGGAATTTTCTTGGTATCCTGGCCAAATTTACCCATTCACTAAAACAAATACCACCGACAGCTTAATCTGGTTCAATTTCACTTAGTTCATTTTATTTGAAGGGATAACAACCATTGAGTAGGCTCATTCAGAAGGCGATCGTTTATACATTCAAATATGACAAAACACTAAGGTACACTGCAGATTGACAAAAAAGTAAATTACAGTGAACAATTGTGAGACATTAGTAGATACAATGAACAGTGAGGACTTACAGTTATAACAACAAAAGGTAAAATATCGGTCACAGCCAGAAAAACAATGAGCACAGGACGTATAATAAGTGCATAATACAACTTTTGTCATAGTTTTAGTCAGAACTGGTTAGAAGATAGAGACAGTATCTAAGTAGAACAGTATTTGGTAGTTAGTAGCAGTGACAGGCCTCTATGGTAGTATTACCCATGATAGATTTAAATATGTTTAGGGGTATCAGATTTTTTAGTTTAAGTGTACTTTGGAGTTTGTTCCAGACTGATGGGAGGACATAGCTCATGGCTGACTTGCCAGCTTATGTTCTGGAGATTTCCAGTGAAATATACATATATTTCCTTAATGCATAGGAGCTTTGAGAGCGACGTAGGGTAGAAGATATGTACGGAGGTAACTTGTTCAAGAGAACTTTATAGACCCAGTTGTGGATAAGTTTCCTGGTTGATAGTGAGGTCCAGTTCACTCTTGTATAGTGTGCAGTGGTGTGTTCTAGCCAGGACATTAATAATAAAGCATAGAGCCCGGTGAGAAAGGGTGTGCAGGGTGTGAAGGTTAAAGACTGTACAACTGTTATAGAGTATATCTGCGTGATCAAGTAATGGCATGAAGGTGGCCTGAACCAGTCTAGTTCATGAATTCTGAGAGAAGAGGGATTTGTTCCGATAAAAGAACATCAGACTCTTCTTCAGTTTTTTGGACAGTAAATCAATGTGGGGAACAAATGTCAAGTGAGAGTCCAGTAAAAAACCTATGTATTTGAAGTTATTCACAACCTCCAGCTTGTCACCAACGAGGGTGGTGATAGGGGTAGCATTACTGTAGTCTAGACTCACTGCAGCTGACTCAGATAGAAAAACATTACCTTAGTTGTTTTTGCATTTAATTGTAATTTTGTACAGATTAAGTTTTGCTGTAGCTGGTTAAAGTCGGATTGGAGTGATGAAATGGCTTGGAAAAGTAAGAGTTTAGAGCTACCCAGTACCATATCATTGGCAAATAAATGAATCTTTTAGTCTGATATGTTCTTGGTTAGGTTGTTAACATAAATCAGAAATAACAGCAGACCTAAAATGGAGCTCTGTGGGACCTCCCCTTGTAGGGGGAGTAATGATGAGAGGAAGCCATTTATTTTTATTTGTTGTTGCCTATCCTTCAACTAATGAGTGAACCAGTTAGTTGCATTAATGTCTAATTCCAGCTGTTTAAAGCTGTCAAGAAGTAGAAGGTCCACAGTATCAAAAGCCTTGCTTAAATCCAAAAATACTGCTGCTGTAACTAGTTTATTATTGAATGCCTCTATCCAGTCAGTTGTTACTTTAGACAATGCAGAATTTATGTTGTAGGATGGTCTGAATCCAGACTGCAAGGGATTGATTAGCTGGTGTTTGTCCAGAAAGGCTCTTACTTGGGTGGTAGCAAGCTTTTCCAGCAATTTTAATAGGACTGGTAGAACTGACATAAGCCTATAATTATTTAAATCACTGGGGTCCCCTGGCTTAAATAAAGGTAAAATGTAGGCTATCTTCCATACCTGTGCTGCATTGTACTGAAATAAAGATAGATTAAATAAGTGAGTGATTGGAACTGTGAGGTAGTGATAACCCAGTTTTAAGAAGTAGGGGTCTATATCATCTGCTCTGGCACTCTTTTTGGTGTCAAGCAGAAGCAGCTGTTCTTCAACCCGCTCATAGGTGATTTCTGAAAAGGTAAAAGGGGTATAGGGTGGTGGGCTGTCTATCATTGATGAGTTAGAGATATTGTGCTGTAATGCAGGTGCACTGGAGGAATCGAAGGCAAGCTCTGCTGTTGCAAAATGCTTGTTTAGCTTGTTAAGTATAATATATTTGTTTGTTATGGACGTGCCCCGATGAATTATTTTAACTGGCAGAGTTGGGGGTGCTTTGCTTCCCTCAACAGTTTTGAAAGTATGCCAGATCTTTACTGAATTTCCTTTTGCTGTCTCAAGTATATTTAAGTAGTATGACTCTTTTGTGTGTCTAATCAGCTTAGTGCAGATGTTATGATTTGCTCAAAGGCATTCCAGTTAGCAGGGGATTTGGTCCATCGAGCGGCTGCCCACAGTTTATCCCTATAGTGCAGAGCTTTCCTAATATTAAACAAAGGGCAAGATGCTTTATTAATTCTATAGCTAGTCATAGAAGCTTGCTTTTTAATACTAGCAGTGAGAGTAGAACTGAAGATGGAAGCTGCTTCCTTGATAGAGCTGGCAAAGTAGAATTCTTGCCAATTAATGTATCTTAGGTTGGCCAGGAATTAAGCAGGGTTAATCTTTTGAAGGATCTCTTAGTGATACATTTACTGACAGATCCAGGTTTACATAACTTTCTAACACACTACGATGTTGTGGTCACTCAAGGTATTGTGTAATGTGGCTTCATGAGTAATTTTGTGAGGCCTGTTTGTTAGAATTACATCTAGGAGGGAACCCAGCAGTAGTTTGTAATGTGGCCTGGTGACACCTGTGATGACCTGGACTAGTTCCATTTCATCACATAGCTGTTTTAAAGGGCTGGATTTAGTGCTTAACCAGTCCAGATTTAGATCACCTAATATTAGAGTCTCATTGCTGTTTTCACTGAGAAATTGGCGCAAATGGGACAGTAGATCCAGGCCCGCAGAGAGAAGCCTGCAATGCCCAATTAAATTGATAGCTTCAGTCATACAAATGGCAATTCTTAATGCTAAGCTTTCAAATTCCTTAGGTTTTGAGAGGGAGTGTAGGATAGTAGCAGAGAACCTTTCTTTAATGTAGGTGGATACACCACCTCCCTGGTGACTCTATCCACCCGGTACAGGGAACAGGATGGAAGGGAAATGGACTGGTCCTTAATAGTTTCCTTCAAATATGTTTCTGTCAAAATTAGGATGTTGGAGCAGGAGTAGGACACCCATGTTTGTATGTCTGTTAGTTTCTTTTTTAAACTACATATGTTAACAAGCATCATTTTTAGTCCTTTGGCAGAGATAAAATCAGTAGTTGAATGTAATGTGGTAGTGGGGCCAGGGTTAAGCTCTATATTCCCTGAGCAGAGGAGAAGTAATCATATAATGTGCCAAAGACAGGCTTTTCTTTTGAATTTATGAAGGCTGTTGTTTTGACTCTGCCATTCTCACATTGTAAAGTATCATTGTTTAGCAGGAGAGGAGTGGTACTTCATTGATGCGCACACAAGAAACTGTTTTTATATATAAGGGATAAGTGAGAGTGACAGAAAGTGCAAGGGCAGCATTTGCACAGCTCCACTGTGGATGAGGATTTGGTTGAAAGAAGAAGTTAATAGGTGGCTAAGTAATCTGTGTAGCTTCAGTACGAATTGATACATCAGTGGTTTGTGGATGCAGGAGAAATATAAATTAAATAAACATACTGATTATGTAAAAGTAGCAGGGTAGGAGGCTAACATATTACATTTATATAAGCTATATGAATACAGCTTTTAAATTAGTAGAATAGGGTGCAAACTTTACCTTAATAAAAACTTGTACAAAGATTAATGCTGCAGTAATATAAGAAAATTAACTGTCACTGTAGTGTGTGAGCTAAGAGATACAGTTTTGGGGCAGGAAAATAATGTTGCAGTAAAATAAAGGTAATAAGTATCACTGTGTGGAAATAAAGTAATTGGGGAATGCTGCAGAAACTCGCAGAAGGAAAAATATTCACTTTTAAATATATTAGGTGTGAGAAAATCAGTTACACAGTTGACTAGTAAAGGGAGCGTTTGTTAGGGAGGCTATATGAAGTTGCCAGCACCCCGATGGATAAAAAATATAAAGATCTAATGGGAAACTCAGCTGATTGGTTATAGTACACAAAAAGCCACGTGAAACAAACAATTATTTAAGGCAGTGTTCAGATAGGGCTGGCGGGAAGGGCGGGTTTCAAAAGAGCTGGAGGGCAGGTAGTGGGTAACTGAGTGGTCGGTGGCTGCTGAGAATAGCCACACCGCAAGCAGCAGGAGCCGGTCAGATCTTGAGCCTGGTCAGGGACCGGTTTGTGTGGGAAAAGAAAGAAAGAGTTATTTAATTGGGAGCACAATGGAGGGATGGTTCAACTGTGAAGACAGCTGGAGGCCAGGGCACTAATTGTTGGGGGATTAATGAGGGCAGACGGAGAGACAGAGACAGAACTCAGCAGGTGGTAGGGAGTAAAAAATAATGAAAACCACTTGTCAGGACACAGAGGAACAGTGAGAAGGTAGACAGATTGCAGAATAGGGAACCGTGGGGGGATGGGAAAAGCACTACAAATAAAAGCAGTTACAGCAAGATTCAAAGTCAGGATGTGAAAAAAGGTAGAGTAAACAAGAGGTCAGAAATCAGTAGAAAGAAAAAAAAACTTGTACAAAGTTTAAATCAGAGCTCTAAGAAGACATCGTTTTGAGCACAATTTAGGGCACTAGCTAGCAATACGATAAAAGTTTCCATCTGTATCTCTCATCTTCCAGGACAAGGATGAAAATTGACAAAAATGCCTAGCACTTCTTTTCCAGTCAACAAAAACTAAATAAATTAATTAATAAGGTTAGTTTAGCAAAATCTTCTTAATATAAACCCATGGTGCCTCCTCTGCTGTCAACCACTTGCTTCAAAGAATTCCACAATGTTTTGTGATAACTGTTTCCAGCCCTTTGCCTACAATTTAATTATCAGGAAAAAAGGGCAATTCCGCAGGAAATGGATAGTATCTTCATTCACAAAGCCGCCTCTCCAGATGTGTTAAAGGTGCAAGAATAATCTCCAATATAGAGTATGAGATGTGAGGGCACTTCAAAAGATTACATATGTAGACAGTCTTATTTGTTCTCAAACTCTTTTTTTATTTGAAATATGGCAATCCTCAACGTTTCACCAAGTGTCTTGGCTTTATCAAGAGATGCCCTTACAAAAAAATACAAATATATAACATTAAAAGAACTGTCTACAATGACACAAATACAATGTTTCAATACATCTAAACAAATACACACTGATGCCACTTACTTCATAAAATCTTACTCACACAAAATCACTTCCTTTCACATGTATATAAATTCCCGGTCCTATAGAAAATATATATATATATATATATATATATATATATATATATATATATAGTATAAAACTTCACTTAATTCAATATGTTTATTATATAATAATAATTAAAAATGGAACCCAACACCAAAACACCACAGATATTATAACCTACAAAATTTTCAGACATGTAGGTATTGATTAGTACTTATTGGAGAAGCTGTAGTTTTGTCTATTACAATTTGATGTTTTGGTGTTGGGTTCCATTTGGCCTACACTCTGAACTTTAGTAGTGACTCCCTTACTCTCCATGGAGACTACCAAACAAAAGTAATACTTTAGTATATCAGCCTTTTTCCCCTTTTCCCCCACCCATGTCTCTTACTTCTTTAATCTGATCATATCCTTCTTACTATAGTTTTACTTTTTTCCTTAATGGACTTAAAGAAGGTTTTCCTTCCCCCTTCACCCCTCCACTATTTTCAGATATGTTTAATCTCTTTACAATATCTTACCATTATTTTGGCCTCTTTCAACTCTTTCAACTAATCTTCCAATTTGGCTTTGCTTTGTTCTCCCTAATACTTTCAAAATGGTACCATTTTTACCCTTTCTGCCTCTCCCATCCCTATAGAAAACCTGACTGACTTTTTATTGTTCCTCCTGACCGGTCTCATGCATGATGTCACCTTCATTACATCTTTCTTTGTAACATTCAGTTTGGCTTCTGCTCCTTCCACTCCTTCTGTCCCTGCCATCTTATCTTTCAGCATTTTCCCATTCTTGCCAAAGTCCACCCTTCTGAAGTCCTAGCCCACAGGTTTTGAATGGAAGTGATGTGTTCCTGTACTTATGTTGAACCCACTGTACTGTGGTCACATGACACCAGTGGTTCCTTCACTTCTACTAATCTGTCTCTACATTTGACAGAACCAGTTGTCAGTTCTCTGGCATACTGTATGAGAAAGCAATCTGGCATCACATCCACCAGCACCTGACTTCTATCACTGTCTAATGCCAGGATTTCCTAGCCCACATCCAGCATAATTAGGTCACCCACCACCACCTTCTCTGCTTTCATGTCTTAATGATCTCTTCCCCTTATTTCATGTCCTCACCCTCCTTCTTGTTCAGTGATTTCTCTACTATTCCAACCCTGATCTTTTACCTTCTTCCATTGTCAGTTGCACCCTGTTTGCTTCTATTCTGTGACCCCCATCCTGAGTAGTATCTTCTGTGGATATACTTTCTTTCATACACAGTGATGATCCCCTTGCCTTTTTGTCTGTCCCTCCTGAGTAGTCAATATGTTTATGCTACAAGGTTCCAGATATTAGTTCCTATTGCCACTATTTCTGTTATGGTTAAACAATCCATCTTAACCTTTTCTGCCACTGCCTGGAACTCACCAATTTTGCTCCAAAGGCTTCTGGCATTTAAGCAGACCACCTGTCCCCTACCATAACATCTTCCACTGACCAGCTCTACTGTACTTATTCAATGTATTATTTCATTTATTGGAATTTCAGAAGTACCTTTGAGTAAGTAACTCTTTTACAGAGGTTCCACATCATAGAAACGATACAAAAAAAACTGAGGAATACATACAGTTTCCAGGAGTTACAATACAATGATATATAAATCTGAGAAGTACATACAGTATAAATGAATTACAATACAGAGATATACAGAGAAAAGCAATCAAACTGCAAAAGCAATAGTACTCAAATTAATGTTTTCAGTAGATACCTAGATAATTAGGAAGGGGGAGGTCATAGCCAGAGTTGTTTAATGCAGCCCCTGTCATCTAAGTGCATACTGCAGCCCTGATTTGGAGGAGAAGTGCATGGGGCAAGGTGAAGGGAAAGTTACAGAGATGCCATCATCCTACGGTGAGAGGAAGGGAAGGGGGAGAGAAAAGGAAGGAGGAAGACCTTGAGGTTGGAACGGCTAGGCATATAGCAAAAGGCTAGGCATTTGAGGGTGGGAGGGAAAGAAAAAGGGTGGAAGTTTGCCGATTAGGAGGAGGTAAGATAATAGTTAAAAGAAAGAGGCAGTAACTGAAAAAGGTAGATGTTAGCATTAAGGGGGAGGGTAAGATATAGGTGGAAAGAAATGGGGTAGTAAGGAGAGCTAGATGAAAAGAAGGGACATGGAATAGACAATAGTGTACAGGGAGTGGGGATAGAGGTAGAGGGTGACAGAGGGGATCTGACTGATGGAATGTGGTAAAGGAAAGACGGAGAGGTTGTATTGAGCAGAGGCAGGATTGGGAAGCATTAAGGAGGTGGAAATGATGGATAAAATTAGGTCCCGCAGTCACAGACACTAGTGGTTGCAAGAAATTCATGTATTTTTTTTTCACATTTATTCCCACCATAATACAGTATTTGAAGTATGCCCCTTTCACCATCCCTAGCTACATTACCCTTTTCCCCTTGATTTCCCCCACTAATTCCAGGAGTGCTAACTACATCTCTTGTACATGTGTTCCATTGTAGATTACCCTGATCCCTAGGCCCTACCACTCCCTGCTATCTTAAATGCCCCAAACTATATATGCCTGAAACCTCTGCCCCATTGCCATTGCTCTCTCCCTAGTAGGATGAAGAAATTCAGCTTAAAAAGGTCTTTATTCCTCCAAAAAATGTCCTAGTCTCCAGGAAGTGAAACCCCTCCTCAGTGCATCACTCCTGTAACCATTTGTTAAACTGGAGTATTTTCAGTTGCCTTGCCTCCATTTGCCTGTGCATTGTGAGGACCTCTGAAAAGAATACAGGGCTAGCAAATCCTTAAGCCTCTAACCCAATATCCTGAAGCTAGCCTTCATTTCTCTCAATGGTCTTCCTGCCAGAACATATATTTACCCAGATGGACAATACAATTTGGCATTCCTCCCAATTTCCTTACCAACCACTCCTATCCTGGGGAGTACCCTATCTGCTGTCGAACTGCTTCCCTATTTCTCTGACTAGGCATCATGCTCTGTTTGGGGGCTTTTAGCACACCTTCATGGTGAATCTTTTACCTCCCTCCTCCCTTAAGTCAGCCAAGATGGACTCTGGCACTGTCACATCCTCTTCTCCCTTTGTTCTCCACAGTGACTCCTACCTTTATAATGAGAGTCACACACTCCTTTTTATGTTAAGCCTTTCTCTTCAGATTAGTCTGTAGCTCTCTATCTTAGTGTCACAGTCATTTCCTTCCCCCCAACAGGTACCTGTGAGTGCCACTAAGTCTTGGTCTTTGAAGTGCCTCAAATCTTGAAGCTCACAGATTTTGCTAAGTGTCCTCCTATCCTATTGGTCAATATGCATGTGGAAAATACATGCACCTCTGTTCTTGCTTGCTCCCCTCAGGGGTGTTCTACTTTGTTAATCCCCTACTCTGTTGTCCCTCCATTGGTGACTCCTTGTATCTAGTGATGCAGAGAAATTTAATTTTGCTGACGAAATTCTGGCAAAATTGGGAATTTCGCCCAGTGAAATATTTTGTGAAATTTACCCATTTTGCGGAATATTACATGATGGCGTAAAGCAGAATTTCAAATCCATGTATATTAAAAGAAAAGTATTTTTCCCCCTCCTGTCCAAGCCAACATTAAAATAAATGTTTACCCCCATGATCCCTAGTGTCTAGTGGTCCCATCCCCCTATGGCCGTGCTGGGGCATGTGAAGACCCCCCACAGATATTCACCCATCCCCCATCCAGAATTTTAAATAAAGATAAAGATAAATGTCCTGGTCTAGTGGTCCCACACCTCCGATGATAGCTGGCTAATATGAAGGACCTACCCCCAAGTTACACTCCTTCTCCCCATTGTCCATTAATGACTGATGTTGGTGGGCGGCAGCCACGAATGGACAACGGAGTGGGGAAAGTCTCGGGGATCATTCTTCATAATGGAAGGCGTTGGCCAGGGCAGGACCACTAGACACTAGGGAAATTTATCCTTACTTTTATTTAAAATTCTGGAGTAAATCAGGGGTGAATCTCGGTGGGGGTGGTGGAATTCTTCATATTGGGCCAGCAATTGGCCGGAGGGGGTGAGACCACTAGACACCAGGGATCATGGGGATAAACATGTATTTTAATGTTGGCCAGGACAGGAGGAGGTTGAAAACACTTTTTTTATTTTTAAATATGCATGAATTATCATCCCCCAGCCTTCAAATGTGGAATTCTGCCTGCGGGTGGTGAAATTATGTGTTTCACAGGCAAAATTCTGCATTTCACTGGGGGAATTTCACATTTTGCACCTGTGAAATATTTTGTGAAATGCACGAATTTTGTGAAAAATTTTGCAGGGCGAACTTTTTGAATTTTGCACATCACTACTTGTATCTGCCTCCTATGTTAGTAAACCATTGCAATAGCCCCCACCCCCTAAAACCTTAGTTTAAATCCCCCCAAATGCCATGTCCATTCTTCTGGCCAGTCCCCCCACTTCTTCCTATAAGTTTTGCAGCTCATCCCAGGCATACAGATTCTCTTTCTCCGAAGGCCTTCCAGTTAGCCAGAAAAAAAATATCATATGAACAGCAGATAAAGGCCTTATGGTCTATCAAGTCTGTTCAATTGTGCAGCTTGTAGCCCTTATACTGCTGCTCCCACTCACTCTCCCCCCTCCAGTGACCTTCCCCTTTACCCTGTCCCATCCCCTTTTGAAGCAGCCCACCCTTTTACAGGATACTACTTCCTCTGGCACTGTGTTTCGCCCAGACACCACCCTCTCCATAGAAAAGTGTCTTCTCATTACCCTCCTGAATCTTCCCCTTCCAGTCTCAGATCGTGCCCTTGAGTGTCCCTCCCCCTCCTCAATTTGAAAAGCCTATCCATGCCCATCTTATTTATTCCTTTCATGTATTTGAAGGTTTCAATTATGTCCCCCCATCCCTCCTTCTGTCCAGGGAGCACATGTTCAACTCCCTCAGCCTGCTCTCGTAGGGTAAGTCCCATAGCCCCTGGTTCATTTTTGTTGCCCTGTGCTGCACCCCCTCCAACGACCTAATGTCCTTCTTCAGGTATGATCAACAGAACTGCACACAGTACTCCAGGTGTGATTAACCAGTGACCTGTATACCAGCAGGATCACCTCTGGAGGATATGCCTCTGGCAATACAACCCAGCATCCTGTTGACCTTTGCAGCTGCCTTTGTACACTGCACTGAGTTGTTCATTGCTCCCATTATGATCACCCCCAGATACTTCTTCTTTTCCATCTTGGCTAGTTGAATCCCCCCTAGCTGGTAGCTCCTCCTTGGGATCTCATCAGAACCTTAGCCAAACATTTGCCAGCCTAAAGATCTGCTGCCACTCCTCACTAGCTCCCTAGGCTTTGAGCATGTCAAAAAATATCACCTTGGATACCTTTCCTTTCAGGATTATCCCTAATTCTGTGAATGACTTCTTCATGTCATCAATACTTGTGCACCATATGGTGTTCATGCCAACAAGCGTGACAACAGCCTTCAATTCCCTCCAGCTGTGTTGCATGGCCTGGCTGTCACTTGGCCACTCACAGTTACGCAGTGTTGCAGACATCATAGTTGGAGGCCACTTGGGGACGAGTTATGACAGTAATGCATGGTTCAATATAAGGATGGCTGTGGAACAGAACCATACAAGGGAAAGGGTCCTAGACTTCAGGAGGGCATATTTTATGAAGATTGGTGAATGCCTCAGGGATTACTTGGCAGGGTGATGGCCTGATTGGGGTTGAGGAGCAGTGGGTGAAAATAAAAGAGAGCATAGTAAAGGCAATAAAGCTCTGCATCAAACAAGTGAGCAAAAGACAGAGGGAAAAGACACTGCTGTGTTTCTCAAAAGAGGTGGCTGAAAAGGCAAAGGCTAAAAGGGTAGCATTCAGAAGGTATAAGGAGATGCAGAGGGAGGAGGTTAGAAACATAGAAACATAAAAGTTGTCAGCAGATAAGGACCTCTTAGCCCACCTAGTCTGCCAAGGTTTCCCTGCATACTGTGCCATCGCGACCCTACCCGATCTCCGGTCGACTCCTCCCCTTGCCTTACTACCAAGGTCCCCTTGTATCTGTCCCATGCATGCTTGCATGCATCATTTTTGCACCCACCACCTCTGCTTGAAGGCTGTTCCAAGTTTCACCACTCTCCATGAAGAAGTATTTCATCACAATTCCTCTGAGCCCCCCCTCAACTTCATAGCATGACCCCTTGTACTCAAGCTTCTTTTACTATGGAAAATGCTACCTTCCTGTACCTTATTAATACCTGTTAGGTATTTTAATGCTTGTATCATATCCCTCTTTCCCTCCTCTCCTCCAGAGAGTACATATTCAGTTCCTTGAGTCTCTTTCTCTCTTCATTGGGCTTTTAAAGTAGGCCCTGCACCATTTTGGTAGCCCTCTTTTGTACCTCCTCCACTTTATCAATGTCCTTCCGGAGGTGGGGCCTCCAGAATTATACACAGTACTTGAGGTGGGGTCTCACCAGTGATCTGTACAGGGGTAATATTACCTTCTTCTTCCTACTGATGATACCTCTTCCTATGCACCTGAGCATCCCGCTAGCCATCCCCACTACCTTATCACACTGCTTGGCTACCTTCAGGCCATCAGAAACGATTACCCCTCAGGTCCCTTTCCTCTTTGGTAGTTGCCAGTACTTCCCCTCCCACTTGGTATGTAGCCAACATATTTCTGTGCCCCAAGTGCATGATTTTGCACTTTTATGCATTGAAACCCAGTTGCCAAACCCTTGACTATTCTTCCAACTTTTTAATTCATCCCTCATTTTTCCACACACCCCCCTTGGTGTGTCTACTCTGTTGCAGATTTTTGTGTCCTCCATGATGAACAGGCAGACTTTCCTTCAAGCCCTTCCACAATGTCACTGATAAAGACAAAGACGAGGACCGGGCCTAGTAGTGAGGCCTGAGGCAACCCACTGGTCACCTTGTCTTCTCCAGAGTGGACACCATTTACCACCACCCTCTGACTTCTGTATCTTAACCAACTTCTTACCCAGTTTATAACTTTTTGACACACTCCGAGACAGGCCGGCTTCAGCTTGTTCACCAGTCTTTTGTGTGGAACAGTGTCAAAGGCCTTACTGAAATCCAGGAAGGCCATATTTTCCACTCCTCCCTGATCCACTACCCTAATCACCCAGTCGAAGAACTCAATCAGGCTTGTCTGTCAAGACCTCCCTCCTGTGAAACCATGTTGCCTTGGGTCCTGTATCCCACTGGTTACAAGATATTCCAGTATCCTTTCCTTCAGTAGTATTTCCATTACTTTGCCAACTACTGAAGTCAGGCTGACATTGCTGTAATTTCCTGCCTCTTCCCTGTTTCCACTTTTAGGAAGTGGGTCCACATCTGCCCTCCTCCAGTCACCTCCCCTGCTTCTAATGATACATTGAGTGGAGTTGTCAGAGGTGCAGCCAGCACCAGCACCAGCACCTCTTTGAGCTCCCTCACTATCCTGGGGTGTACCCCATTAGGTCTCATTGCCTTGTATACTTTTATTTGTGCTAGAACCTTGAAGACTTTCCCTTCTGCAAAAGGACTGGTGTCCACCTCCCTACCATTTATGGCCTTGTCCCTTATCTTTGGCCCATCACCTACCCATTCTTCTGTAAATACTGAACAAAATTATTTGTTCAATATGTCTTCCTTCTTTTGGTCCTCCTCCTCACAAACCTCTTCTTCCCATTTTATCCTGACTATTCCACCTTTTGTCTTCCTCTTCTCACTTATGTAACAAAATAACATTGTATCCCCTTTTTGTAATGAGTGGGCAATATTCTCCTGTTTTTGTGCCTTTGCACATCTAACTGCCTTCTCTGCCTCCCTTTGTTTCTCCTGGTAGTCTTCCCTATCCTCCTCCTTCTGTGTCTTTTTGTACTTTCTAAATGCTAGTTTTATTGCTCTTACTTTTTCTGATACGTCTTTAGAGAACCATAGCAGTTTCTTTTTTCTCTTGCCCTTATTAATCTGACTAACACAAAGATTTGTTGCTTTTTCAATGCCCCCTTTATTTTTGCCCATAGTTCCTTGATTCCCCTAGATCCTCTATCCCTGCCAGGGCATCCCTGAGGCATTCTCCCATTTCCCTGAAATTGGCCCTTCTGAAGTCCAGGACCCTTGTCTTAGTGCAGCTCAGTTCTGGCTCAGTCCTTACATTGAACCACACTTTAGAGTGATCGCTGGACCCCAGGTTGTCAGCCACCATGACTTCAGAAACACTGTCCCTGTTTGTCAGTACCAGGTCCAGTATCACCCCCCATGAGTGGGCTTCTTAACTAGTTGCCTAAGGAACATCCCTTACAGGGAGTCTTGCATGTCCTTATTTCTGACTGTTGCTGCAGCTGGTTGTGTCCATTCCATGTCTAGTAGATTGAAATCCCTTCATTAGCAACACCTGCACTTTGCTTGACATATTTTGGATGGCTTCCATTATGTCCTTATCTACCTCTTCCCCTGTGCTGAAGGTTTGTAGATCACATGTATGCAAATAGTGGCTGGCTTAAAAGTTTCCAGGATGACCCACAGTACCTCAGTTCCTCCCTATTCTTACTGTATTCCAGTGTTTTTTATTTTGTCCCTAACATAAAGAGCCACTCCTCCACCTTTCTTACCTACCCTGTTTTTTTTGAACATAGTATACCCTGGTATGGCCACATCCTAATCCTGGATTTCATTTCACTAGGACTCAATAATTGCAACCATATCCAGGCCTGCTACTGCCATGGTGGCCTCTAGGTTTGCAATCTTGTTGCCTAGACTTTGAGTGTTTGCACACATGACTCTCCGGATTGTGCTGCCAGCCCCTCCAGTTTCCCATCCCCCCCTTTGTTTTCTCCACTGTCTATCTCATTATCACTCTTGTCTTCTATCCTCAGGATTTATTGGTTATATGGCTCTTTTTGGTGTTTCATCCCCTCAGGATTCCCTTGCTGACCTCATTTGCCTGGGAGGGAAGTTTATGTCTCCCTTCATCTTTTTTCCTGCCCCCCTTGGCTAGTTTAAATACTGGCCAGTGTAATATTTAAACCATTCACTGAGGACCATGTTTCCCCTCCTGGATGGATGCAGGCCATCACCCCTGAACAGGCCCTTATTCCTTCAGGTTTGGCCCCAGTTCTCAATGAAGTTGAAACCCTCCTCTCTGCACCATTCCATCAACCACGCACTGAAGATCCTGGAGTGGAGAATCATGTTTCCCCCCATGTTGTAGACAGATAGCACTTCTGAGAAGGTCAAAGATCATGCCACTTGCCTAAGATCCCTCCCCAATACCTTGAACTCCTCCTGAACTATTACTGACTCATCCCTAGCCAGGTCATTAGTCCCCAGATGGACTATGACATCTATCTCTCCCTCCCTTCCTGCTGACCCAATGATCCTTTGGATCTTCTTTCCATCCCTGTGAACCATGACATTGGGAAGGCACCAAACCTTCCTCACCTTATCCTTACCTGTCCCACACTCTATTCCCCTCACTATGAAGTCCTCCACTAGGATTTGTATCCTGTTCCTCTGGGGTCCTCTGCCATTCCCTGTGGGGTCTCCACTATGGAGGGACCCCTACATCTGCCCCGGTCACTACTTTGGGTGCCTCTGTGGGATATTCATGCTCTGCCAGTGTAGTGTAGGAGTTTTGCAGTGGACCTTGTGTGGGATGTGCCTGTAGTCCACCACCCTAACCCTCCCTGAACCCACTGTTGTCCAACCACTCCTTCTTCTGAGCAACCTCTGAGGTAGCAGTGATGGACTAGGTGGTCCCTGGGTGAGGGAGAAGGTCCTCCAAAGTCAAGCCAACTCAGCCTTGAGTCTGGCAACCTCCTCCCTCAGCCCAAAATGGTGCATGTAGATAGGGCAGCAACACTGCCTCCAAAAAATCTCCATGAAGACTGCCACCCCACAGCCACTGCACCACTGCCATCATCCTATCCTACCTGATTTCTCTGTTATTTTACCCCTTTAAATTCCCTCTGTTATCCTACTGTATATAGAGAGTTTCAACAACTACTAGCCTTTTGTAAGTTTTGAACCTCTAGTGTAGCTTATCCTTCTATAGGCTGCTACACCTTTTTTCCTATGTGATAAGCCGTGGCTGTAGACACCTGCTTACCCATTTTACCAACTCATAGTTTGCAGGGAAAAGTGTACGGCTGTTGGCTGCCTCCCCTGGCTGATTCCCTCCTGGCAGTCTCCCCAGTAGTGTCCTTTGTGCTGCGGTCCACAATGCTATGGTCCACAGTGCAGATGTCCGCTTGACAGCTACATTCTTATATATCAGGCAATTGCTGATTGGTTCACTTGAGTAGATCCCCGGTTGGCTGTTGTGACTGAGTCTTTATATAGCAATCCAAAACCAACCTGCAATCAGAAATGTGACTCACTCAGCAAAATAATGCTATAGGAAGGTGTATCAGGGGAAACAGAGGGAAGCACAGAAAGCATTAAGAAGTACAAAGGTGTAAACTGAAGAGAGAAAAGCGCAGGAGGAAAAAAAGGGGACAAGACATGTTTTAGGTATGCAAGTGAAAAGAGGAAGACCTGGGGTGAGATTGTAAGGTTAAATGGGAAGGGGGACTGTGCAGAGGGGGACCAGGAAAAGGCAGGTGCCCTGAAAAAATACTTTTGTTCAGAATTCACAGAGGAAGGAAAAGGGGAGGGGCCACACTAAGTAACAAAAGGAGGATTTATAGTGCAGTGGTTTAAGGCTCTGAGCTACAAACCTGGAGACATGGATTTGAATCCTACAGCCTCCACTTGTATACTCTGAGACCCTGAGCAAGTCACCTAACTTCCTTGTGCTCTCAGACTGCACCTGTAAACAAGCTTTCAGCTTAGTGTGTCTCTCTTGGTAAAAAATTAAAAAGCTTTCAAAGGAGAGAGGTGAATACTAGTTCTTTTTTAGCAGGGGAGATTCCTGAAAGGACTTGCTAATTTGAAGGTGGACAAAGCCATGGGGCCACATTCTGTACATCAAAGGGTATTGAGGGAGCTCAGGGAAATACTGGTTGCACATCTGACAGTTTTATTTAACAGCCTACTGGAAACAGGAATGGTTCTGGAGGACTGGAGAAAGGCAGGTATAGTTCCACTACACAAATGTGGTAGCAGGAAGGAGTCTGGCAATTATAGGATGGTCAGCCAGACATTGGTGGTGAAAAAGTTAATGGAATCACTGTTGAAGGAAAGGATTGTGGAATATCTTGAATCCAGTGGATTACAAGACCCGAGACAGCATGGTGTCATGGGGGAGGTCATGTCAAATGAATCTGAGAAATTTCTTTGACTGGGTGACCAAGAAACTAGAACAAGGTTGTGCAGTGGACATGTCCTACCTAGATTTCAGTAAGGCTTTTGACACAGCTCCTCATAGGAGACTAGTAAGCAATCTGGGTAGCTTAGGAGTTGGTCCAAAGGTGGTAAACTGGATAGGAAATTAAATAAGGAATATATGACAGAGGGTGGTGATAATCAGAGTTCACTCTAATGAAGGGAGGGTGACCAATGGGTGCCACAGGGATCAGTGCTGGAAACTGTCCTCTTTAATGTCTTTATAAGTGACATTGCAAATGAGTTGGAAGGGAAGGTCTGCCTCTTTATAGATGACATCAAAATCTGCAATAGGATGAATACTCCAAGAAGGTGGATGGGATTAGCACAGACCTAAGAAAACAGGAGGAGTGGTCAAGGGTATGTCATCTGGGTTGCAATAAGATAAAGTACAAAATTATGTTCTTAGGGTACAGAAACCCTGGGGTGGAGTACAAAATGGGTTGAGCCATGTTGACAACCACCAAGTAGGAAAGAGACCTGGGTGAATCATATTGGATGACCTAAAGGTGACTAGGCAGTGCAACAAGGCAGTAGGGCGGGCTAATGGAATACTGCAGTACATAGGGAGGGGTATCACCCTGCAGAAAGAGGAAGGTGGTGTTGCCTTTGTATAGACTGCTGATAAGACCCCACCTAGAGTACTGTGTCCAGTTCTGGAGATCACATCTCTGGGAGGACATAGATAGAGGTGTGTGAAAAAAAAACTTTAGCTGGTGGAACTGAAGCAAAAGTCAGACATTCACCTCTGCAAAAGTTCAGAAATCCATTTCTGAACTTTCATGGAAATTCCACCTGCCCTGCATCACTGCCCCAGTGCCGATAAAATACTAAAAAAAAATCACAATCCGACCTGCATTAAAAAAAAAAAACTGGTGGCTATTGGTCACTCCCCCACCTGATCACCCATCCCGAGTGGCCTGCTGGACATGTATTTTAATAAAAAACCCTGGTGGCTAGTGGTTCCCCCTACCCAATTACCAATCAGTGTGCAGACTGGCAGAGTCATACTTATGATAAACCTTCATCCCTATCCCCTGTATTTAGTAAAATATCCTCCTTGGTGGTCTAATGTTAAAGAACCCTGCTCCCTCCCAATCCACACCCCATACTGTATGTATTAATAGAATGTTTTTCTTTTACTTATTCCCTCAGTGCCTGACTGGCAAAATGCAATTCCTCCATGGTGGCCTAATGGTAATATGGCAGTAGCAGTAGTCAAGAAGTGGCCCCCCAGCCCAGCAGGTAGTGTCCCACCCCTCTCCCCCATCCTGAAATGGAGCAGGCCACTGGCATAGCCCTCCACTCTTCTCAATGGCCAGAAGCCCACTGAGCTATCAATGAATGAGTGTGTGCTTGTACAAGAATGCACTCATTCATTGATAGCTCAGTGTGCTGCCTGCCATGGAGGAGAGCAGAGGGCTGAATCAGTGGCACCTCCATTTTGGGGATGGGGGAGTGGAGTGGTGGAACAGAGGGCCACTATTTGACTACTGCTACTGCCATATTACCATTAGGCCACCAGTGAGGAATTGGATTTTGCCAGACAGGCACTGAGGGAATAAGTTAAAAAAAGAAAAATAATTATTTTTATACATATGGAGTGGGGATCAGGGATAGGGAAGAAGTGTGGTTCACTACTACTAGACCACCAAGGAGGATATTTTACTAAATATGGTGGATAGTGATGGGGGTATACTACAAGTATGAATCTTCTAGCCTACTCTGCACATGAGTGGGTAATCAGGTGGGGGAGGGACCACTAGCCACCAGAATTTTTATTAAAATACACATTCAGTGGGCCACTAGGGACAGCTGATCAGGTGGGGGGAGGAACCACTAGCCACCATGTTTTTTTATTAAAATACGCATTCGACAGGCAACTGGGGATGGGTGATCAGGTAGGGGGAGGCACCACTAGCTACCAGGGTTTTTATTAAAATATACATCTGGCTGACCACTAGGGATGAGTGATCAGATGGGGAGAAGAACCACTAGCCACCCGTTGTTTTTTTATTTATTTAATTGGACTGGTGGTGATCAATGACTGGTTGGGGGGGTGCTAGCCACAGGAGAGTATTTAACATATTGGCGGTGGTGGAACAGGGCAAAATTTTGACCAAACATTTGGAAGCTTTCTGAGCTGCCACAGGTGGAAGCTGGGAAAGTTCCGCAAAACTTGCTAAATTTCGCAAAAGTTCCGCTAAGGCAGAAATGGCAACTTTTGCACACCTCTAGATTTAGACAGACTGGAAGTTGTCCAGAGGAGGGCAAATAAAATGGTGCAAGGTCTGCATCAAAAACCCTATCAGGAGACACTAAAGGACATCAATATGTACACCCTAGAATGGGGGGGTATGTTAAAGATATTTAAATACCTCACAGGGGAAAATAAGGTACAGGAGGAGAGTATTTTTTTAGAAGAAAAGGTCCTCAAGAATAAGAGAACATGGTATGAAGCTGGAGGGAGACAGATTCAGGAGAGATGTAAGGAAGTACTTCTGCCAAAGAAGATTGATGGATTCCTGAAACAGCCTTCCAGTGGAGGTGGTGGGGTCAAAAACAGTGGTAGATTTCAAGAATACATGGAATAAGCATGATGAATTCACAGTGAAAGGGAAGGGGGCAGGGAGAAAGAGCTGTAGATCAGGCACAGTCTGCTTTAGTAGTGAAGGTAGGGAAAAATGAGCAGATGGAATGGGCCAAGTGGTCCTAATCTGCCATGTATTTCTATGTTTCTATGGTCTAATGATCATACAGTAGTCTCCTTTATTACATTTTTCCTTAAATTTCTTCTAACTTCCCTTCATCTACATCATATCTTCATCTTCTACTCAAGCCTGGAAATGTACCTCTAGAGAGCATCCCCCAGACCGCAGTGTCTGTAGCTATATCCCTCCTACCCTCAGTATGCTGGACTGGGCACATTACACAGTCCTGGCAGTGTAGTCGGTCTATGTCAACAAGTGTTCTGGACCCTATCCTCTAACTCACCCCTCATAGTCTCCCACAGCTGACAGTCTTCCTTCCTGTTCCAACTTTGATATTGCCAGTTTTCATGCCTAGGAGAATCAATAAATCATCAATCATGTTTTTTGAATATCAGCCATGACTAATTATTGTTATTCATCTAATGTTAACATGCAATCATAAGGGGACATTATGATCTAAGATCATTATATAGATCATGATTTAATCATCAAACATATAACTTCAAATCATCAGTTGATGATTATTAAATATTTTTGTAAGCTTAAATCAGCATAATGGTTTGTGATGCTCCATGGATTTTCAAAGTGGTAATCAGAGACGGTTATATTAGTTCTGTATTGTAAGACTGTAAGTTACATGAGTAATGTTAAAATCTTATTTGTTAATAATATGAAAATAATAATGTCAGATATCATCAAAAGCAAATTACTTACAATGTAAATCATTGTATTTTCTCAGAAGAAGCCAGAAGGGGAAGGAAACATATTCAATTCAGTGCTTTACAGTAACTGGTAATTGCTATTTTTCTTTTAAACTTAGATTGTGGGCTTTTAGTGACACTGTACTTTCTTTGTTGTCTTTACTTAGAATAGTTTTTGGACAGTTGAAAATTTAAAACATGGTGGTATATTTCTTTGCTGTCTTTAATTGCTACAAATTTAGTCTTGGCTTGTCTGACTTGCCCTGTAGTTTGGGTGAGGGGTGTTAATTGTCTGGCCTCTGACCTCAACTATGTGATAACTGGAGGTGGGGCTTAGTCAGAGTTGAGGTAGCAAGTGAGTTGTATTTTCTCAGAAGAAGCCAGAAGGAGAAGGAAACAAATTCAATTAAGTGCTTTACAGTAACTGGTAATTGCTATTTTTCTTTTAAACTTAGATTGTGGGCTTTTACTGACACTGTACTTTCTTTGTTGTCTTTACTTAGAGTTGTTTTTGGGCAGCTGAAAATTTAAAATGTAGTGTTGGTGTATTTCTTTGCTGTCTTTAATTGCTGCAAATTTTCATCCCCCCTCCCTCCCCTTCCCCCAACTCTTAATTATATGCCCTGTTAAATCTGATTGACAGGAGCTAAACACAGGGTATAGTAAGGGGTGTGGAGTAGGAGGGGCATAAGGGGGAAGAAGCCCACCCTCAGCATGACAGGTGTTTTGATTCATTTATTTATTTATTGGTTTATTTTATTTTTTTTTTTAAGAAAAGTATCTGAGGATCAGTGGTAGGATTTTTAGGACAGTAAATTAATAAAAAGGGAACTAGAAGAGCTTCAGTAGCAGACAAGTAGTGGAATAGCAGCATAATTGCAGTATAATGTGAGGAGTGATACAATGCAGTGGCTGTGGGGCAGCCATATTTAGGCAGACCTTCTGGACACTGAGGTGCTGCCCTATCTGCATGCATCTCTCTGGACTGCAGGATGAGGTAGCCAGACTCAGAGCAGAAGTAAACTGGGTCAGGAGTACCATCACTCCTATTCAGAGACCACCCAGTCCAATGCAACTGCCTCAAAGGATGCTGAGAGCGAGGAGCACTTGGATGACAGTGGGCTCGGGGAGGGTTAGAGCGGTCAGACAGAGGCACATCCCAGATCCCATTCCACTCAAGAACTCATATGCTACACTGGCAAATAGGGACAACCAACTAGAGGTACCCAGAGAAGTGGAAGGAAAGGATGTGGAGGTTAGCCAAGGAGGTGACCTCAGTGGGGGGAAGCAGTGGACCCCAGAGGAGGAGGAGGAAGCAAATCCTGGTGGGGGACTCCATCATAAGAGGGATCCAGCTAGGAACACAGGAGGGGAAGGACAGGGAGGTGAGGTGCCTACCAGGTGTCACGTCATGGAGGGATGGAAGGAAGATCCTGGGGATCACTGGGAAGGCAAGACAGGAGGGTGAGCTGCATGTCATTATCCACCTAGGTACTAATGACCTGGCAAATGGGGAGCCAAAGGAAGTTCAGGAAGAGTTTAGGAAATTGGGGAAGGGTCTCAAGCAAGTAGCTACTTCTGTCACTTTCTCAGAAGTACTACCTGCGAGAGGCAAGGGAGAGCATAGGGGTGCATGCACCAGGAACTTTAACTCATGGTTGAAGAACTTGTGCTGTGAGGAAAGGTTTGAATTCATTGGTGACTTGGGACCCACCTGGAGGGATGGAGGTTTGTTCAAGCCTGAAGGCCTGCATCCATCCTGGAGGGGAATCCAAGCACTCAATGATAAGTTTAAATGCTGCATTGATAAGCATTTAAACTAGTAAAGGGAGGTGGCAGGCCAACAAGGAGGGTACCTACTTGCTTACCCCCCACAGCTAGCAGTGGAACCAGCGAACCAGAGGAGTGGCTGTCTCTACAAAGCAGTGTGCAAAAGATGGAGATTAGCGCCCAAGAGGTGGATAGGCAGAAAAGGGGCAAAATTCAGCAAAAGGGCAGACAGCAAGGAGAACCAGGGATAAAGGACAACCAAGGAAGGGGCTGGAGTAGAACAGTGAAACAGTCTAGGGAGGTCAAATCATGGAAAGCCATGTGTGGAAATGCCAGGAGCCTTAGCAACAAGATGGAAGATATGGAGGCTGTCAGGGTGCAGTCAGATCTGGACATTGTGGCCATCACTGAAACCTGGTGTAATGATAACCACAACTAGGAGATGGCCATACCTGGCTACAACATATTCAGAAGAGACAGGGCAGGCAGGAAGGGAGGAGGAGTGGCACTGTATGTGAAAAATGACATAAGGGTCACAGAGATCCAGGAGGAACAAAATGGGGGAGAGATACCGGGGTTACGCTGGAAAGGAAAATGGGGCCAGCCATCTACACAGGTGTGGTCTATAGACCACCAGCCCAGGAGGAAGAAACAGATGGGGAGTTGATGCTAGCCATCCAAAGGATGGCAAACAAGGGTGAGGTAGTACTGTGTTGAGACTTCAGTATTCCAGACGTGGACTGAAGCATCCCAGCAGCAGCATCAACTAGGAGCAGATTTATCCTGACTCTTCAGGGTGCCTTCCTCAAGCAACTGGTCATGGAACCAACTTGGCAGAAGGCAATACTGGACCTTGTGCTCACAAACAGGGACAGTGTGATGGGGTAACAGTGGGGAGCACCTGGGAAACAGTGATCACCAGTCATTGTGGTTTGAAATCACAGAAAGAGCAGAACCAAACCACACAAAACACGTTCCTGGATTTTAGGGGGCAGACTTTGGGAAATGGGGAGATACTTGAAAGAGGCATTAAGGGAATGGGCAGGAATCAGGGTTGAGGAACAGTGGGCAGTATTTAAAATGGGGATTACAAGAGCAACAGAATTATGCATTAAGCAGGTTAGCAAGAGGAAAAGGAAGAGGAGACCATTATGGTTTTCCAAAGAGGTAGCAAAGAAAGTGAAAGCCAAAAAGATTGCATTCAGGCAATACAAAAAGACACAGGCAGAAGGGGATAGGGAGAAGTACCAGGAGAAGCAAAGGGAGGCAGGGAGGTCAGTAAGGGAAGCCAAAGCTCAGACAGAAGAACACATTGCAAAATCAGTGGGTAGAGGGGACAAAACCTTTTACAGGTACATAAGTGAAAAAAGAAAGGCAAAGGGAGGGATAGTGAGACTGAAGGGGGAGGATGGGGGCTGCGTGGAGGATGACAACAGTAAAGCTGACATATTGAACAGGTATTTCTGCTCCATCTTTACTGAGGAAGAGGAGGGTAATGGGTCTGAAAGGAGTACAAGGGGTGAGAATGGTGCAGAAATGGACACAAGTCCCTTTACACGAGAAAGGGTCCTGAAGGAACTGGAAGTAATAAGAGTTGATAAAGCAATGGGGCCAGATGGGGTGCACACCAGGGTCCTTAAAGAACTAAGAGAGGTGGTGGCTGAACCTCTGGCTATCCTGTTTAGCCAATCACTGGAAACAGGGGAGGTACCCAAAGACTGGAGGACAGCAGATGTAGTCCTCTTATACAAAAGTGGGAACAAAGAGGAAGCAGGGAACTACAGACCAGTCAGCCTCACCTCGGTAGTGGGGAAGATCATGGAAGCACTACTGAAGGAGAGATTGGTGGAACATCTGGTTGTCAATGGACTACAGGACCCAAGGCAGCATGGTTTCACCAGGGGTAGGTCATGTCAGACCAACCTTGTTGAATTTTTTGACTGGGTGACTAGGGAGGTGGATCAGGGGAGGGCAGTCAACATGGCCTATCTGGACTTCAGCAAGGCCTTTGACACTGTGCCACATAGAAGACTATTACACAAACTGGGGAATATGGGTGTGGGCAGAACTGTAGTGTGGTACGTAGGTAACTGGCTGGGTGGAAGGACACAGAGGGTGGTGGTAAATGACTGTCACTCCACAGAGGGAAGAGTGACCAGTGGGGTACCACAGGGATCAGTGCTGGGACCGGTCCTATTCAACATCTTCATCAGTGACATTGCGCAGGACCTAGAAGGCAGAATTTCACTGTTCGCTGATGACACAAAGCTCTGTAACAGAGTAGACACAACAGAGGGTGTAGACAGAATGAGAAGGGACCTGCAGAAACTTGAAGAATGGTCAGGGGTTTGGCAGTTGAAATTCAATGCAAAGAAGTGCAAGATAATGCATATGGGGCACAAAAACCCTGGCACAATATATCAGTTGGGGGTGAGGATATAGCATGCACCAAGCAGGAAAGGGATCTTGGGGTTATCATCTCTGATGACCTCAAGGTAGGGAAACAGTGTGACAAGGCAGCAGGTAAAGCAAATAGATGCTGGGATGTATAGGCAGGGGCATCACCAACAGGAAAAGGGAGGTCATAATTCCACTATACAAGACACTAGTGAGGCCCCACCTGAAGTACAGTGTACAGTTCTGGAGACCTTTCCTACATAAGGACAAAGACAGGGTAGAGAAGGTTCAGAGGAGGGCAACAAAGATGGTGCATGGATTGCATCACAAGTCCTATGAGGACAGGTTGAAGGAACTGAACATGTACTCCCTGGAGGAGAGGAGGGAAAGAGGGGATATGATAGACATGCAAATATCTTACAGGGAGGAACAGCGTGCAGGAATACACCATTTTTAAGCGAAAAAGATGTTCCAGGACTAGAGGGCATGGGATGAAGTTGGGAGGATGATTCAGAGGAAACGTGAGGAAGAATTTCTTCACAGAACGAGTGGTGGACAAGTGGAACACCCTGCCAGAGGAAGTGGTGGGGGCTGAAACAATCACGGGATTTAAGAATGCATGGGATAGACATAAAGAAATTCTGGAGGTCAGGGTTAAGGGGCAACAGACTTCTAGGAAAACATAAACTGAACTTACAAGCTCAAATGGACAGACTGGGCGGGCCATAGGCCCTTATCTGCCGACACTGTCTATGTATCTATGTGAAGTCAAGTTTTAGTCCATTTAGGAAGAGTACATGCTGTGCTAGATATAGTAAACATATTTGCATAACTGATCTGCATATTTCAAAAGCACAGTTTGTGGACAAAAACAATGTTAATATTTACATTGACAGTATCAGTGTGCAGATTGCTAGGACAGGTTTTGAACAGAAATCAGATACTTGTAGGAACTCATCACAACCACAAAAGGAACCATTGTTCCAGATCCCCTTCCCCCCAAAAAAGACATCACACTCAATATTGTAGATTTGGCTGCTCAGTCGGCAAAACCTTTTATTGTCCACACAAACATAAATAATATACATTTTTTACAATATTGAGTTCCTCTTATTTTCTCTGTCACATTTTTATTCCACTTCTCTTTGTTTTACTTTGGTTTCCTTTTGTTTTCTCCCCCGGGCATCGAAACTTGAGGGAGTCCCGTTCCATTCCTTACCTGGGTGTAAACCCGAGCTGGTCTTATACTTTCTCTCTGGGCAGGTCCAATTCTTGCCCTCCTTTTTCTTGTCCACTTATCAGGGTGTCCATACCCTTTACCTTCTTCTAGATCTTAATTCCTCCATTTTGTTTTCCCTAACCCCCCATACTCATTTCCCCCCTTTTACCTTCTCAGATCTTTACTTCCTACCTTCTCTTTATTCCTACCTACTTCTCCGTTTTTTAAAGGGTGGTGGGTGGGTCTTGAAATTACCTACACAAAGAACCCTAGCAGAAAGTGGCAGAGCCCCTCTGTGTTGCCCTCTTAAACCCCTATTGCTCTGCCCCTTCCTGCCTGCCTTTGTTTTCCATTGGTCCTTATCCCTTGCCCCCTCTGACGCTCTGGTGACATCATGAGAGAGACCTCCCCTTTTATGACCTCATTCTCCCTTCCCCCTCCCCCCTCCTGCCCCTGTTGCTATCCCAGTCTCTTCCCAGGGTCAGCTGGCCTGGAACAATGGGGGCTGCCCTTAATGGCAACCCATTTTGTTCCAGATTCCTTTCCCCCCAAAAAAGACATCACACTCAATATTGTAGATTTGGCTGCTCAGTCATCAAAAACATTTTATTGTCCACACAAACATAAATAATATACATTTTTACAATATTGAGTTCCTCTTATTTTCTCTGTCACATTTTTATTCCACTCCACTTTATTTTACTTTGGTTTCCTTTTATTTTCTTCCCTGGGCATCGAAACCCGAGGTGGTCCCATTCCATTCCTTACCGGGTGTAAACCCGAGCTGGTCTTATACTTTCTCTCTGGGCAGGTCCAATTCCTGCCCCACTTTTTCTTGTCCACTTATCAGGGTGTCCATACCCTTTACCTTCTTCCAGATCTTAATTTTTCCATTTTGTTTTCCTTAACCCCCCCACACCCATCCTCCCCTTTTACCTTCTCAGATCTTTACTTCCTACCTTCCATTAGCTTGCCTCCAGCTTGCGTTGGATGGTAAGCTTCCACCTTTATAGAAACCCCTTCAACCACTGATCTATGCCTCTACCTAGCTCCGTGATGAATATGTGGTTTCCCATCTGGGATAAGTGTACCCCATCCATCCTGTACAACCCATGTATCCTCACCTCTATCTCATCATGTCTAATGGCAGCTCATCCATTCTCTATCATAAACCTCCCCACTCTACTATTCATTCTCCTCCTCACTTTTTCTATGGCCTTCTGCTGCCTGGCTTGTCTCCACACTCTACATTGAATCATTTTGGACCACATGATTGTTATCTCTGGCCACCATGTCCTCATGACCTTGACATCTCTTTGTATGCTGTAAAAGATTTCTAGCCAGGGGCCATGCCCCAAGTCATTCCTGTCCAGGTGTATTATCCGGAGGTCTGGGTCCTTGTTGTTCTTTCTCATCTCTAACAGTAAAGGAAGGAGCTGCCCCATCGCATTCTCTGAATTCCTTTCCACAGGATCCTTATTCCTTTGCGGTCATAACCCAGTTGCCTTCCACCTTTCTTCTGTGCTGCCTCCCTTTCCGCCCAATAAATGTGTGAGTGTCCCACCATCCATATGTCCTTCCTTTTTCATATATCTTTAACACACAAAAGAAACAGTGTGGCAGGAAACAACCACTTGCAAAAAAAAAATGTTTTTTTCCTTTCTCCCCCACCCCTCGTTCCCTCTTCCTGTACCTTATATTTTCCATTCTTTCTTGTAGGGAGACACAACTGATAAAGTTAGTGTGCTGTACCTCTAATATATTTCTTGTAGCAGTCTGATGCCCATCATCCCATGTTTTTTATGTCCTCCCCCCTTTTTCCCTGGGCAGCCACCTCTGAGGCTGCCCCAGTCCTGAAAGAATGAGATGAGAACTTGTCTGAGTTTTTCCCCAGTTCTTTCACGCTCCGCTTCAACACCCCAGATACTTGACTCCCTTTTACCTCCTACCCATTTTCATGTACAAAATAGAGACCCCTTGTTTTGGCCTAACTCTGTGGAAGTCAAGCATCAGCTGGCATGGGCACATATCCGGGTTCTCTTTTGGCACGATATTCACCCTGTACCCCTTGCCTGTCTGATCTGTCTTTGACCTTGCAGTTATGAGGGGGAGCCCTATCCCTCTCCATTCTATATCCTCCCACTGCAGGCCTTCTACCGGGGTGGGTATAGTGGGTCCGACTATTTCGGACACTCTGAATGCTCCCTTGTATAACACCATAAACAGTGCCCTGGATAAGATTACTTCGTATGGGTTGTAGCAAACCTCTGACAATTTTCTTAATATCTTCACTAGTAAGTGTTCCGTGATTGGTTCTCTCTTATCCCTCTCTTTCCCTTTTATCCTTTGCCACCCCATCATCATCCTTCTTACTAGAGTACTATTGCATGGCTTCCCCCAACCTTTCATCTGGCAGACCCATCCTATGGCTGCTAGATGTAATCTTACTGTGGCGCAGGCCATTCCTTCGTCCCAGTTTTCCACTACAAATCTCCCACTTGCTCTTCTGTGACTGCCTCACTTACCTCCATTTTGTGGTGAGATCTGAAAGCTTGGAATGCCCTCCATGAGCTTTTGTAAGCTTTTAGGGTGTTGTCTGCCCATGCACTTTGAAAGAGATACGCTGCTCCCTCCAGCCAATCTCCCATAGCTCCTCTGGGATCCTCTCTCCCATCGGATCTGCGTTGGGAGCCAGTGCCCGAAATCTTCCCATCTGTAATCTGGAGAGGCTGTCAGCAGTGGAATTGCTTATTCCTACAGTGTGCTTAGCCCTGAAACTCATGTTGAGCCTCAACCCTTGCAGTACTAACTGCCGTAGGATGTGGACTACCAAGACCGACCTTGACCCTCTGTTATTTAGCACATCAACGACTGCCCTGTTGTCACATCAAAATGTGACCCGCTGGTTCTGCAGCCATGGTCCCCATATTTTTGTCACTACCCATATTGGAAAAATCTCCAAGAAAGTGATGTCCTTTGTCATACTTTCCCTAACCAACCTTTTTAGCCAGAGTTCTGCTATCCACTTTCCTTGGAAGTAGGCGCCTACTCCCTGCCCACCTGAAGCATCCGTGTAAAGTTCCAAATCCATGTTATATAGCCACTCCTCATGCCAAATGGCTATCCCGTTGTGGTTTTCTATGAATTGCTCCCATATTTTTAAGTCTTCCTTGGTCTCCCTCCCTTCCTATACTGACCCAGTGATATGGCTTTGAACCCCCGCCACGGCCCCTTGCTAGAGGTCGTAAATGGCTGCCCCTGGGTTCGGTTGGTTCTACATGCAAAATCTAAGTGTCCCATTAATTGCTGGCTGTTAATCAGGAGCACTCTTTTCCTCTTTCCTACCTCTACCAACAATGTCCTTAGCTTGTTTATCTTCTAAGTTGGCAAGCGGAATTGACCACGTTCCGCATCCACCTCTATGCCCAGGAATTCTAAGCACCTACTAGGGCCTTCCATTTTTTTCCCTAGCTAACGGGACTCCAAGTTCCCTGCACATCTCTTGAAAATCCTCCATAATCCTCTGTACCCCTTTCTAACCTTCCTGTATGAACAGAAAATCATCCGGGTAATACACTACTGTGTCGTGCCCGTACCTGGCTTTGAATATCCATTGCAGCCATGTGCTGAATTTTTCAAATGTGGAGCGTGCCACTGAACACCCTATCAGCATGGCTTTATCAAAATAATACTCCCCTTCGATCTGAAAACCCAACAATTCCCAATCTTCTCTGTGAACTGGCAATAACTGGAATGCAGACTTGATGTCTGTCTTTGCCAGCCATGGGGTGCGCCTTGCCCTGATGATCTCCACTGCATCCTCCAATGTCCCATATGACACCCTACTATCCTTCTCTGAAATGTGATCATTGACTGATTCTCTGGATAGGATAGGTGGTGAATCATCCTATATTACCCTACCTGCTTCTTCGGGACTAGGCCCAGTGGTGATACTCGCAAGTGCTGGAAAGGCGGGTCTTTGAACGGACCCTCTATTCTCCCTGCCTCCTTTTCATTATCAATTTCTGCCTTTAAAAGTACCTCCTTGCCTTTAATTGATTTAAAATTTTTTGCCAATGTCCCAAACCTCTTTTCCTGGTAATGTAAACTAAAATCTTTTAAAACCCTCTACTAACTCCCACCCCACACCCTTATTTGGGTATTCTTTCATCCATTGCTCCATTAATTTGGCCCTGATTGGGGGTTTTGCTAGCCAGAATTGACCTTTCCTATCTTCCTCCTTGGTGAAACCCTCTCTCGCCCGTATGTCCCCTTCCTCTCCCATCTCTCTGCACCCTTCTGTAGCCCACCCCAAAAGGAGATGCTTCCTTGTCCTCCCCCGGGGTTAGCTTCACCATAAGATCTGCATCTTGCAGCTGGGTGGGATCCCCCACATTTTGAACAAGCATGCCGAAACCTGCAGCCTGGGAAGGAACAGTGTGCTCTGTTGTATCCCCAACAGCACTTCTGATACCATGGCCCTCCTCTCTGCCACTCGCTTTCCGCCCCCCCGACTACTATCATGATTTCCCATCATAGGTCATTATGTCTAGAATCCCATCTGCAATCCTCTTTGTAGTTGGCCATTCGGGTCCTGAACTTCTCATCATACTGTAACCAGTTAGTACCTCCCATCATCTTATATGTACTTCTTATGATCAAGGAGTAAGCTAATAAGGGAATGCCCAATTCTGGCTTTTTCTCTTTGGCTATTGCGCTATAATATGTGAAACCCAGGGTCCAGGCCTC
This sequence comes from Neoceratodus forsteri, assembly GCA_016271365.2. Taxonomy (NCBI): domain Eukaryota; kingdom Metazoa; phylum Chordata; order Ceratodontiformes; family Ceratodontidae; genus Neoceratodus; species Neoceratodus forsteri. The sequence continues at coordinate 124,855,888 of CM028136.1, read as the reverse complement.
CCATGATTTCCCTTTAAATGTGAGCCCCTTCTGCTCTTCTCCTTTTTTGACCAGAATTACTGCAGCCACCAGTTCTTTCTTACTGAAACTCTCCTTTTCTTCGTAGAGCTCCGCTTTTTTCTTATTTACCAAAGCAAATATATCAACGAATTCTCCCTTACAGATTTTTCCTTTGTTGCTAGCTGCACATGGTCCCCTATTCTTACCCTTCCACCCCTCTTTTTATGCTCTATCATTTCCTTTTCCCCATCATCTTGTTTTTTCTCCTTTTCCTTCTCTTCTAATTCGCCCAGCACCTTCTGCAACTTCTTAAACACCCCCCCATACCGAATAATATTTGCTCCACATACTCCTTCATGGTACTTTCTAGCGTCAACACTGTACCTGTTTCTCCATGGGGTTCTTTTGATGGTTCACTCATTGCCTTGGGTCCCAGCTCTGCTCCCCCTCATGGTCCGTTATTCGGGGTCTGCCGGTCACTGTCCACCTCCGGCCAGCTAGCTTCGGATGCAGGAATGTTGGGTCCTAGTCCTGGGTGAGGCCTAACCCCTTCCCTTGGGATCAGCCATTGAACCCTCTGGACTGGGTGCAGGTGTTGGGTCGGGCATTGCATGGGTTGTTGGTTGCTGCCCAGGCAAAGCTGCTCTCGGGAGTTTTGGCACCGGTGCCCCAGCTCCCTTCCCTTTACCTCCTGCCCCACTCTGCCCCTTCTTTCTGACCCTGTCCTTCTGTGGTGGTACCTCCCCCTTTTCCGTGTCTTCCACTGTATCCAGGACCTTGTGGGTCCTGTCCATGAGATCTATGATCATTTTCAAAGCATCCGCTTTCATCGAACTGCTTCCATGGGTGTTCATTCTGTCTTTTTTCCTGCTCACAACAAATAATATATTTTGTTATTAGCTCTCTGGGTCTTTTCCTGTGAATCGCTTATCCTGATAATTTCCTCTGCCCCCTTCTTTTTTTTTTATTTTGAACAAACCGCTACTGCTTCCCCTTTTTTTTTGACTTTCACCATTATGGCTGTCCTTATTATTCGCTGAAAAACACCTCATATCGTTTTTTCCTTTTTTTTTTCTTTTTCATTAAGCCATCTAAGATGGCAACTGATTATTTCAATGCAATCGGCAATACGCAGGATGACGCAAACCACAATGCAAACAGAAACAGTACTGACAATGCACATGGTAACAGTAACAAAAAATGCAAAGTGTTAAAGTTTTGCTTGTCAGTTTTATGCATTACAGTGCTGATATAGTAAGAATTTCAACTTGTACCTTTTAAGACTGTGACTAAAATCCATCCAATTTGGCCTATCAGCTAGCCCTTGTACCTCATGCTATGAGGTAACTGACACTAAAGCCTGGAGTTTAGCTTGCTCCTCATGTTTAGGAAATTTTCCTGTATATATATATATATATATATATATATATATATTTTTTTTAATTGCCCCCATTCTTCTCGCAACCCTCCTTCGAAGGACAGACAAAGCCCCTGATTGAGTAAACAAAACTTGCAAGTCCTCTAATGCCCCAGCAGAAAACTGACCGAGGGCTCCTTAACAATATAATGTGCTTTGCAAGGCCCCAGCTCCCTCTTGCCAACACCATCTAATTGCCCTTGGGCCTCTTGTAGCCCTTTCCGATTCACCTCCCCTCCTCCTGGCAAAAATTGCCTGCACCGCCCTCGATATACAATGCTAGCCCAGTCAACAAGGAGGTCTACTTAATATTGTTGCTGCTTTCCCTCTTTGTGGGCCCTATTGACTCACTCCCATGATCTGCTAATCCTGTGGAAAAAACTGCCTAATCGGACATTACTAGTCATAGCTTCTACCCGAATGATTTTCCCCCGATAGCTGTTTCCCTTTTTATGAAAACTTTAGGCCAGAAAAAAAGCTGTGAAATGCCTGCCGCTCCACCACGTGGCCCATTGTTCCGCCATGCTCCCTCGCCGCATCTTTATCCTGTGCTTGCTTAGCCGCTTCTCCCTTTTCTTTGAAGGCCTATTCTCTTCCATGCTGCAACTCGTCGGTGTTCTCCATGTGGTCCTTTCCTCCGTTGGCTTGCTAACGCCACCTCCTTGCCCTAAGGTCGCGTTGGTCACCTCCTGTCTGGTTAGGCCCACCCTGCTTGTGGGGGCCCTGCTGGCTCTTCGCCCTGACTTCTGTTGACTCTTTGTCTGTTTGCCCCCTATCCATGCTACTGTCCCCCCCAGCCTCCTTCCCCATTCCCAGTTCCCTTTCCAAACTGCTCAGTTACAAAAAACCATGTGGCTCCCGTGAACGCCATGGTCCTCTCATTTTGAGTTGCTCCGCCAGCCCGCCTGTGGCTCCCCCTGCACACCCCGATCCTGTCGCTCTTCCCCCCGGATTACCCCTTCTCAGCCTGAGGCCTGTACCACCACTCTTTTCACTGCTTGCTCCATTTTCATCCCTCGTGACTGCCACCTATGCTACTACCCCCATTTTGTGCTCCGGATAGTACTTTCAGCTCTCCGGTTGCCCTCATTTTTCCCTGCTGCTCCTCTCTCCCTTCTCACCATCAATTTCCTTTCCCCTGCATTCTTAGTCTGATGTTCTAAAAAACCTCTGCCACATACCGGGATGATTATCCCTTTGGTGAGGGGAGAAGCCCTTGGCTGTGGCAGCATCTGGTGACTTTCGCTGTAGGCGAAACTCCGTCCTCGCTATCCCCGGAGCTTGCTACTCATTTTACTCAAATATCGCTCTACCTTTCCACCTACAAGCCTGCTACATTTTGTTGCAGCCCTTCTAAGCATGAACACCATGCATTTTAAGGCTAAACATTGACTAGCAATTACTGCTCCATTCAGCTGACTCACCCAGGTTCCCATAACAAATAGCTGGCTCTGGCATAAATTTGAAACTGTGGTCTCCTGGCCTCAGTCTAGTGCTCTGACCATACCCAACTGCATCTCCTTTTGTTTTTTAGTTTTTTTTTTTTAAAACCACCTGCTAATTTTAATCAACCATCCCACTACATCCCAAGCTTAGAGATTTCTGCCTGCACAAACTCAAAAGTATATCCCCTTTTCCTTACCTTTTCTTGAGGAACTCACTGACTGATGTGCTAGGTTCTTTTTCTTGAAATTACTTACCCAAAGAACCCTAGTATAAAGTGGCAGAGCCCCTCTGTGTTGTCCCTTTTAAACCCCTATTGCTCCTCCTCTCCCTGCCTGCCTTTGTTTTCCATTGGTCCTTACCCTGGCTGCTCTGGTGACGTCATGAGAGAGAACTCCCTTTATGATCTAATTCTCCTTCCCCTCCCCTGCCCCTGTTGCTATACCAGTCTCTTCCCAGAGTCAGCTAGCCTAGAACAATGGAGGCTGCCCTTAATGGCAACCCATTTTGTATGGAGCTATATAAACCAATCTGCAACTTTATAACAGTACTGTAGTAAGAGTGAGGTGTCAAAGTAAGTATAATTGAAAGCAGTGTGTTTGTATAGAATCATAAATGATGATTCCAATAAAGACAACTAAATAGAAGACAAGGTAAATTGCAAAAGCATAGAAATAAAGATAACCATTTTCTTTTAAGTTGCAAAAAAGACAAATAAAATGCTAAAAAGTATCGAGAGGAATATTTGTAGTCAAGGCAGAGCTATCTTATGCCACTTTATGGTTCTCAGGTTAGGCCATAGACAGAGTATGGTGCCAGTTTGGAGCCCTTGGTAAAAAAGAGAGACTAGGCAGCTGGAGGGGGTTTAAAGAAAGGCAACAGGAGGTGTATTCAAGAATAGGGGATTACATTTTGAAACAAGATTACAAGAACTGGATCTGTTCTCTTTTGAATATTGTCAGTTGAGAGGTGACTTATGCCTTATCTGTTCTGCCTGTAGAAATAGTGATCTATGGGAGTGCTTGGGGCTGGAGTTACATAGAAACATAGAATTTGACAGCAGATAAGGACCGCTTGGCCCACCCAGTCTGCCCATTTCCCTACCTGATGGATAAGCCGCAGATCCTAGTTAACCAGCAGCCTACTTCTTCCTACCACCACCCCCTAGAATTGCTTTATGACTGTCCCATGCATGCAATGATGCGTGCATGGGACAGAAACTTTCTACTAGGGTTCTTTGGGTAAGTAATTTCAAGAAAAAGAACCTAGCACATCAGTCAATGAGTTCCTCAACTAGCAACAGGATTAGTAGAGCACATGCCCCTCAAGGGGACACAATTACAAAACTAACAAAAAGGGGGTCTTTGTTTAATCAGAGGGTGGTCAGCAGTTGGAATGGATAATCAGAGGATATAGTATCAATTAAAACTATAGATAACTTTTAAGAAAAGATTGGATAAGTTTATGAGTAGTTTCCTTCTGTTAAAACAGTGAGTCTGAATTGTCACAAGTTATTGACTCGTACATAACCCATGAAACATATGAAGTTATTGTTGTAATCCTAACCACTGGCAATCATGAAAAAATCATGGTGATATGAGATCTTATAAAATGGGTAGAAAATTTCCATGCTTCTGATCGGCTGAAAGGCACATTTTGGTGTGTCCTTACACAGTCATAAACTACCAACCAGCACTACCTTTGCCAAGCAAAACATAGCACATTGACAGATCAATGCCTACCATGGCACTCCCACTGTAGCTGTACACCCACCAGCCAATGGAACCACAACAGCTGCATTGGGAGAACACTGCCACCATGACTCAAACAACAACCAGCTAAAATCCATATTCATTTCAGTCTAAAACCCATGTAAATTTTCAAACTGTAATCAGATTTCATCGTACCTCTGGTTAGGTTATCCAAGCTGCCTCCGACTCTGTTACTAGACAATCTCAGCCCACCCACCCATCATGCCATGCATCAAGTTGCCCAAGACATTTTCTAGACACAAAACAGTTGGTGTTTAAATAAATTTTGTTAGTAACATATTTTAAAAGAAAGCAAAAGAATCGCAAGAAACTGCATCTCACAGAGAGTGGCTTTGTGGCACCACAAATAATGCAATGGTTGGGAAGCCACTGATTCAGAAGCACGTAGCAGAAACTTCAGGATGGCAACTGGTAACAGACACGCTTACTCCACATTGCCAGTTCACTTGCAGTCACACAGGATGGTCATCATTGCACACACTAGAAGCAGAACAAGACCTCATCAACATCCATTAAAAAAAGAAAGAACTATAAAATAAACCAAACTGGCTGCCTCTCTGTGTGTCTGTGGTGGGACGGGAGGATGAATGTCTCTCAATGAAACCAGCCATTGTTCGGCTAACTGTCAAATATACCCTGCAAAACAAAAATAATACTTTAATAGGAGCGTGTGAAGAGTTGGGGAGGGGTGTTGGGGGGGCAGACTGACAGACAAACAAATCAAACTGGCTGCCTCTGTGTGTGTCTCTGACGGAGCAGCAGGAGGTACATCTATCAGTGAAACCAGCTTCTGTTCATCTGCCTACCAAAGACACCATACAAAAAAAAAGTAATAATGGGCAGACTAGGTGGGCCAAGTGGTATTTATCTGCCGTCAAAGTCTATGTTTCTATGGACATGTGGAGCATTGGGAAGGGGGTGCAGGGGACAAACAGACAGACATAACATCCCTAAAAAAACAATAATGAAACAATAATTAAATAATTAGCAACAATAATTAACCAACTCCATTCCAAGACAATGACAAGGACTACTTTTCCCTTTTTTCTACTGATATGATCATATTTGTTTACTACTTTTATACAAAAATTTTTTGTGTATTTTTTAATTAGCTTCTTTACAGGGGGGCCCATTTTATGAGCAGAATAAGACACACGGAGGTGAGGTTTATGGCCTGATAAGAGCACTTCCCAGGTGCTAAAGGCACTCAGCACAAGCGCCTCATGCCTCATTATGTGCCTGGGGCATGTTCTTATCAGGTGATAAACCACACTTGGAGTGTCTTATTCCTTACATCATTAATCTCAGTCACCATGTCCATAACATCATGGCTTTTGATAACAAGCTAGTTAATGTTCATGTTTAATAAACTGTTCTAGGGACATGGATATGTTGTTTAATCCACACTTCATGGCAGGTTCCTTGCCGCTTTAAATCTTGCTGGAAGGTCTTCAAGCTGCCTCCTCCCATCCACCTGGGTGGTAAAACTCTCAGCTCCGCCCCATGACACCAGATCTTCCTTACCGCTTGGAAGCTCAGGTTTCCTCCTTGGCGCTCTGTGTTTTAGGCCTGGATCCAAACTCATCTGTTAAACCGAAACTTATTCTTAAATTTTCCAGGCTTCGGTCTGTTTCTTCCTTCACGGCTGTGATGGATGAGTTGACTCCTGGATTTCGGCGGTGCCCATGCAGGTAGGAAATGCCTCAGACCAATCTGCACTTCACGTGTGTCTATTGCCTTGGACTCGATCACGATCTACAGGCCTGCAAATTGTGCAAGTCCTTCTCAGTCAACGTCCTCGAAGACCGTGCTGCCAGACTCCAACTTGGGCGCCCCGAGAGACGTGTTCCTCCGTGATGTCAAGGAGGCTCAAGTGTCCCAGGTGGCGGGCTCAGCTGAGCAACTTGAACAGATGATCGCCCTCAAGGAGGAGTTGGCCAAGGCCGCATCTTCATCTTCCTTGGCCGCGGCATTTATCCCACTATCCTTGGGCTCCTCCTACATGGCCTCCTTTAAGGAGCTTTGTCAATCCCTCTCTACAAAAGGTGAGAGTCCATCGGGACATTCCTCTCAGTCCAAGAAGAAGGACTCGAAGGGTAAGTCCCACCGTAGGCGTTCATGGGAGCAGGAGAGGTCTCCTTCCCCGGACAGTCAACTCTCGACTTTGGTCAAGGTTGTGGCTAAGGCTGCTGGCTTCACGGTTTCCCCATAAGGTCAGCCGGCCGAGACACCCGTTGATGCGGTCGAGATTTTTCTCAACTCGTCGGACAGGCTGTTGACTGGAGAAGCTGACAACCCTTCTTCACCGGTTCCCCCGGTGGAAACTGAGGACTTACCTGTGCCTCCTGTGCCGGCCGGTTAAGGTTCCCAAGCTGAGGGAGGAGCGGGTTTCCCTGCTCCCTCCCAGACCCACCTCGGAAACACTGGCGGTCTCAGACCTTCTCAGTCCAGCCGATACCGCCGACACCTGCAGTCTCAGTCTTGGCACTGAGGAAAGCGGCAGCGCTGCTCATTTTTGTCTTCTTCCTCTTCAGAGGAAAGGCTTCGGCGCAAATTGCATCGACGCTATGAGGACTTGATGTGGCAGCAGCTCCTTCTGACCAGGAACAAGCTGACCCCATCACCTTCCCCGGCCATTAAGTGGCTGTCACCTGAGTGGCCGAAACAACCCCTCATGGTCATTGAGGAGCCGAAGCCATTGCCAGTTGTTCGGCCGAAACCAGCTGCACCACCCATCATGGTGGAACCCCCACCTCCACAACCAAAAACTGGGTCTCTGACCAAGGATTCTCAGTTGGGTCAAGGGTTGCCCCATTGGTTGTTGGTCACCCTCACTCCTGATCACCCTCGGCAGGTGGAAGGTGGCTCAGGCTCTTGGCAGCTGTTTGCAGACTCCTCGGAGTCTGACGATGAATCTTCCCTGTTCTCCAGGCCTCTCAACCTGGAGTCCTCTGGGGGACAGTCTGTGGATGAGAGCCCATCCTCGTTCATGGGATTACTTCGGTTCATCTCAGAATCTACTGGGATGAAGCTCAAACCCGTGTCAAAGCAGGCTAGGTACCCCCTCATGGAGATACCGGACCGAGGGGGTTCTCCTATGGAGGTCTTTCCTGTGGCTGAAGCCATTGTTGGCCCGGCCCTGGAGTTATGGCAGTGGCCTGCTTCTTGTCCATCTCCCTCAGTCAGGATGGCCAGGAAGTATGCCATTCCCACTGGCTCACTCTCTGGATTCTCAGAGCACCCCTCTGCGGAGAGGATGGTAACCGACAGTGTTTTCAGGTGCTCTGGAAATGCTCGGGACATGGACAAGCTACCCGATAAGAGTCCAAGAAACTGGACTACTCCAGGCATAAAGTCTACACTGCATCCTCCTTGGGCATTCATCAGGCCAGTTCAGCCATACTGATGGCACACTTTTCCCACGCCCTTTTGGGCTCCCTGGATGAGATGATTCCTCATCTCCTGGCTGACCTCCAGACTACGGTCAAGCAGGTGTGGGATCAGGGAAGGGCGGTGGCAAAGCAACAGCTCCAAACTGCTCTCGTCATTGAAGAATCTTGTGCCCAGTCAGTAGCCGCCACAGTGGCCATGCGACACAGAGCTTGGCTGCGCATCTCCATCTTCACGGCAGATACCCAGCACAAGCTGACAGACGTTCCCTTCCCGGGTACCGACTTGTTCGGGCTGGGGGTGGAAGGCCATCTGCAGAGGATCGAGAAGTCCAATGCCACCTTGGACTCGGTCACGTCTTCCCAGAAGGACAAAAGCCACCAGCAGCAGAGTAAGCCCTTTCGGCCTTCTGCCCCTGCAGCATGTCCGGCACAGCAACACCAGTATCAGGGCCAGCAGGCATGCACTTGGCACCCCAAAGCCAAGCCTGCAGCTTTCTCCATCAGGAAGCTGGGAGGAAAAGGCCCAGGAGGTCCCTCAGCTGGTCCTTCCTCCAAGCCTGCCCAGTGATGGGTTGAGGGGTGTCACCCCCAGCCTCATCACTCCCCCCTGGGTTCCCCCATGGGAGGACGGCTCCGCCACTTCCTTTCCACCTGGTCTGCTATCACCATGGACTACTGGGTGTTGGAAGTGGTAGGGAAAGGTCTGCCTCTGAAATTCGAGCAGGCCCCACCCTATCGGGCCGTCACCCCATGGTGGGCTATGGGGTCTGCAGCCTCTCTGTTGGCTCGTTGAGCTGACATTGCTCTGCTCCTCCAGAAGGAGGTGATCAGGGAGGTAGCGGATCCTCCACCAGACCCAGGGTTTGTATCCAGGTATTTCCTGGTCCCAAAATGGACGTGGGGCTGGTGCCCCATTCTAGACCTACACGACCTAAACAAGTTCCTAAGGTCCTGAACCTTCAGGATGGTCACTCTGGCACAGATCATTCCATCCTTGGAATGAGGCATGTGGTTCTGTTCTATGGACCTTCAGGACGCGTTCTTTCACGTCCCAATCGGTCCGTCCCATCAGTGATTCCTTCACTTCAGAGCGGAGGGGTCCCTTTACGAGTTCCAGGCCATGCCCTTCAGCCTTCCTCCAGCTCCCAGGGTCTTCACCAAATGCATGGCAGTGGTGACAGCATTCCTGCAGCACCGAAGGGTCCAGTTGTACCCTTACCTGGATGAATGGCTGATTGAGCCCCCTTCAGGCTGGAGGTGGAGCGGTCCAAGGATCTTGCCCTCTAGGTCTTCTCTCAGATTGGCCTCCTCATCAATGAGGCCAAATCAGAACTCGTGCCAACACAGGTGATTCAATTCATCGGGGTAGAGCTCGACTCTCTTCGAGCCAGAGCATGGCTCCCGGCGGACAGGGCTGAGGTTCTCTCCTCTTTTGCCCAATTATTTCTGGTTGGGCAATTGTGCCCTGCCTGGGACTTTCTGTGCCTCCTGGGCCTCATGGCAGCCTGCACCAGCGTGGTCCAGTGGGTCCGCTGGCACAAGCATCCCCTTCAGTGGGGGCTGGCCCGCCAACGGTCACAGTGCTCCGGTCCTCTGGACCAGCCAGTGACGGTGACCCAGGAGATGTGGAACACTCTCCAGTGGTGGATCATTCCAGCTCATCTACAGGAGGGCATTCTGTTTGTCCGCCCAGAGCCAATGGTCATTCTAACGACTGATTCCTCTCTGATGGGTTGGGGTGCCTATCTGGGGGAGCACAGACGCATGGCCTCTGGTCCCTTCAGGAGTCTCAATGCCACATCAACCTGCTGGAGCTTTGAGTGGTCCAACTAGCCCTCACCGTCTTCGCTCCATTTGTACGGGGTCAAGTGGTCCAGGTCCAGATGGACAATACCATGACCATGTACTACCTCAACCACTAGGGTGGGACACACTCCTTGCCTCTTTGCAAGGAAAGTCTCTGCACTTGGTCCCTTGTGAGCAGACTGGAGGCAGATCTCCTAGCCATCCATGTGGCAGGAGCCTCCAACACTCTGGCCGATGCCCTAAGCCGGATAGGTGCTGCATCTCACGAGTGGTCACTCATGCCGGAGGTAGTACACAATCTATTCTCCCACTGGGGCACTACTTCAGCTGTAAGACTATTCCAGGCATCCACCACATTCAGCAAAAAAGTACTTCCTGATCTCCTTCTAAAATCTCCCCCTTCCAGCTGCATTACATGTCTCCTTGTTCTCGTGCACTTTCTCCTCTGAAAAATATTCCCCTCGTGTAGCTTACTTACCCCCATGAAGTATTTGTAGGTTTCAATCATGTCCCCCTGCATTATTGATAATGTCTATTTATGTGGAGCAATAGTACTGCATGTAAAGAAATCGTTTGATTCAGGAGTAACATTAGAAGCCACTTCTTCTCCCTGAGGGTGGCTAACCCATAGAACAGCTTACCAGTGAAGACAGTGGCTGAACAAGAAGACAGTACGATCCTTCTAAGTAAGCCTGGTTAAATTTCTACTTACCAAGGCATCCTAGGTAGTAGGGTGGGAAATTCCAATAAATTAAAACAGGGGCACACAGCATACTTATTAATCCCTGCTAGAGAAGTTGAAGGGGGGATGCTTAATGGACCTTGAGTCCTCTCTACCTTCCTTTAAGTACTATGTTATGTGCTGGCCCGGTGGCACTGAGGGTTGAGGCACTGGATGCCACACCTTGCACCACACTGGTGACCCAGGTTCAGGAATGAGCTCGGACCACCGGCGGTCAACAGGGGAGAGAGAGGATTGAGCATCTGGTGGACAGCTCTCTTCTCTCGGGAGACGGAACAAGGGCTAGCTCGGCATAGAAGCAGACCCCGGTGAAAGCCGGAGGCACTGAGCAGCTTAGGACTGAAGCAGAGGGTGTAGAACTGCTGTGAACATCGGAGGACATCATTGCATGTCCAAACTCTGGGGGGAGATAGAGGGGAGAAGCAACAAGCAGAAAAAAAACTTTCTACTGGGTGAGGCAATGGTGAACTCCGGGGGCTGATACTCTACATGCCCTACGCTAGCCACAACTCTGACTCTATCCCCTGGGGATCTTTGGCCTGCTCCCCTGGGGTTGGGAGGAAGGTTGGGATCCTGATACTTATTGTGATTGTCAGAGAAGTCATTCAGGTGGGTGGTTAGGAATGGAAGTCATGTGAGCAGCCTGAGAGATGCCCAGGGAAGACAGGTGTGAAAAATAGTTAAAAAAAAGTACAATGTTACTATGGATACATGATACAATGAACCATGACATCCTCTGCAAAATGTTACTTTATTTATATGTTTATTTATGTGAACATTGGTAACCTGGAAAGATACACTGAGCTGAAGCTTATTTCCAGGTGTGAGTGGCTGTAAGCGTTACAAGAGGAACAGTGAAACATGATAAAGTACAATTACATGAAGCAGATAAGGTGCAGACATTGTACAGCAAGAACACTTAACTGGTACAAATGTGGAAGAGGATAAAGGGCCAATATGTTGTGCAAGCAAAAATGCAAATGGGAACCTAAGATTGGCATCACAGCAGTACAAGAGCAGCCAAAAAAGTGCACTAGAGAATAGTTGTATTGAGGGGATCTCATACAGGAAAAAGTGCAGGTAGGTGGCAAGAGGAGATTCAACCAATGCTTGAGGGACCCTAAGGAGGTGGATTGGTGAGTACATAGAGGGAGCTGGTTCCAGTGTGATGGCAAGTGATCGGGGAAGGCAGAGTTCCAAAGAGGGAACAGGGTTAAGGAGTGGAGAAGGTTCACTGGTCTATTGAGTGGAGGGAGCATGGAGCGGGGGGACAAGAGAGAGAGGAGTGATGAGTGATAGGATGGCAGGGATTCAAACCAGCACTTGGAGATGAAGGAGGTAGGAGGAGGATGGACAGTGAGAGGTAAAGGGAGAAGTGGTGCATACGTGAAGGGAAACTAGTCACAAAGCAACACAAAGTATTGCAGATGGTGTCCAGTCTGGCTAGAGAAGTGGAGGAGGGCTAAATGCTATACCATAGACCACGCCTGCATAGTCAAAGATCGAGAGAACCATTTTGGTGACCAGCTCACAGCAAACCAGCAAGGGTAGACAGACTTTGTAATGGTACAAGGCATCAAGCCTAAGGCAGAGTTTAGCATGGATCACATCAATGTGGGCTGAGAGGTCAAGCTTACTGTTAAATCACATGCTGAGGTACTTGAATGAATGCAGCTCTTCAAGAGGGGAGCCATCCAGTGTGGTGAAGACTAGAAGTCTCGAGAACCTTGACAATTTTTGGCTGGTACCAGTGGTCATAGACACCATATTTTTCAGTGTTAATCTATTGATGGCTGGAATGGAACCAGCACAGGATGTTGTTGAAATCCTGCTGGAGGTCTTCCACTAGAGCTGTAGAGGGACTAGAGGTGAAGATGACTGTGTCATCTGCATACATATGTATATGCCAGTTGACACAGGTAAAGGGGAGGTCATTCATAAAAATCGAGAACAAGATGGGATCTAAGATAAAACCCTATGGGACCCCAGCATGGATGGGGAGAGGTGGTAATAACATGCCTTCAATCTGTTCCGATTGTTTGAGGTTGCTTAAGTAGGAATGGAACCAGTCAACAGTGGGAGCTAAAAGACTGGCCAAGTTTAACATATTTAGGAGGAGCAGATGGGACACTAGGTCAAATGCTTTGGACAGACTGATGCAAATAGCAGCTGTGACATGTCTGTGACCCATCCCAGAAAGGACAGAGACAGTGACATGCAGCAAGGAGGAGATGGTGGAGTGATACTTCCAGAAGCCAGGCTGAACTGGTGAGAGGAAACTTGAGGAGGTGAGGTAGTCAAGAAGTCAGAAATTATTTCATGATGCAAATTTTGGCAACTTCACCCATTCTATCCATGTCTATACCTCCTTTAAATTATATTTTTATACAACTGTCTTATTACAGTACTGTAAATGTGGATAAAGATGTTGACCTACATTTTCAAAAGTCTGGAAGCAGAACTTGGAGGAGTATTTCTGCCACAGTAGTGTCACTATACATACTTCAAAATGTTTGCACCCATGTCCAAACAATTCTGATGCATTTATAACACTTAACTCCCTTTATGACACAAACATGATGTATTCATCAGAATATTGATGCCTACGTCACTACTAATGCAAGTTTTCCAGTAACTGCATGCAGAAGTTAGACCACATTTTTTGTGTTCTGACAGACTTGGCACAAATAGTGCAATTGTATCAATATTATAATGCAAGTCTTTGAAAATCCTACCTGTAGTCAATTGAAAACAGCCAAAGTCATGACAATGGCAAGTGTATTGCGATGATTGCCTAAAAAAACATTTACTCTTACTAATGAAGAAAAAAAAAGTATTAGAGCTAAACAACATTATTAGATCAAAACAGCATTATTAGATCTAAACAACAACTGCACAGGAGTAAGACAGTTAAAAAACAGTACTATATGTACTAAAAGTGTCCATTTAAAATCTGTGAACACAATAAAGTGTTTGGATGTTTACCTTGATAATTATTTAACAGTCAATGCACAGCTGTTCTGTGATTTGGAACATAACTGTGCAGTTGTCTTTTATTTTTGGCAAATTACACATTGCCTCTCACAATACTCTAATACTACTACACTTTGATTACGCAGTCTTAATCTGAGGACATTGCAGAAATCAGGCATTCCCAAGTCCTGGCAAGACAATGACACATTGTTATGAAGTAGGAACCTATAAGAGATAGAGTTACTGTAGAATAAAAGGTAACATCCAACAGCATTAGAGGGTGTTAAGGAATTAAGAAATAAGGCATGACAGGGTGTGTATTTTTGTGTAATAATGTCACAACTTGGGTGGTTGAGGCATGAAGCCACAGGTCGAGTGTGTTCAACACCCAAGGTGTGACATTATTACACAATAGCACACATCCCTGGAGTGCCTTATTGCCATTATGCAATAGCTGGTTTATATAAAAATAAAAAATAAATTCACTTTTAAAGCAGTTTTTTTATCTGTATTTTCTGTGTGGACGTATGTCTAACAAAAAAAAAAGAGAGTTCATTTTTGTGTTTGTCCAGTATATGGTACTGTGATCTATGTCAGCCCTTATGTTAGTGTAGTAATACTCTCTTTCTCCTATCAGCAACTGAATTTTCAGGTCGCAGTTCAGTTTGTGTCTTTTTGTGTGGCTTCTTTACCCACATGTCACCCAGATCCATTGTGTACTGGGAGAAACAAGTGTTTTCCATGTTAGATATTGTGGCCATTACTTTCAGGAGCCAGGCAATGTGTGGAGCATGTACGTGCAGCTGTTACTTTCAGGAGGCAGGCAGTGTGTAGAGCGTGTATGCACTGACAAGAGCATGGTGTGGAGCAGGACAATGGAAATGGGGATATTAAGCTGTAGAGTTTAGTTTTATTCCAGGCAACCAGTTGTGGGAAAAAAATACACTATTTTTTTTTTTTTACGTACCACCACTGACTACATCTTTTTTGGAAAAACAGCTGAGTTGGCATGTGCTGACAGTAAAAGCCCTTAGCCGCAGTCAGTGGCAGTCTGGAAAAAAATGTGTTTTTTTAAAGGAAATTTGGCTGCTTTCTTCAGTGCAGGAGCAAGGCAGTAGAGGATAACATTAAACTATGAGGCTTCAGTGTTCATTGTGGCTGGTGGGGGCTGAGGTTCTGCATGGAATGGCTATGGAGGGGTAATGTTCAGTGGTGTGACTCTTGTATTCATTTCTGTGGTGCTTAAAGCCATGCAAGGATTTCTGACTTGGTTATGCAGTCATCTGTGTGCCTGAACTTCATTAAGTGATGTTATCGTGAAATAACATCACTGTTCCTGGCACCCACTGACCAGTTAGAGGGCAGTAAATTTCCTTGCCACTGAATAATAATGTATATGCATGCTTTATTAGTTTGCTAGTCATGAAGTGTAGCCTAATGCCTTTAACCACCAAGATGTATGTATATATTTACTAGGACTATAAACCCTGAAGTGTGTCATTCAATTGACAAAATGATACATTTAAAAAGTAAAAAATAAAACATTTAAAAAGTGTGTTTTTGTAAATTTAAAATAAAAACATGGTTTTAATTGAAAATCAGGTTACTGTACTTTCTATACTCGTTTTATGTACATAATCAACTTGGCTGGCAACTACTAAGCATAAAGAGAACATACAACTTGCTGTTATGATATGTTGCTATAGAAAATAATTATTTATCTCTAGATTACTTTGCAGGAAGCTTCAGCACCCCGATCAAGTGTCCATTCCTATTAAACTGTAGCCTCATAAATGGATATCTATGCATGGTTAATGTTAGAACTTCTTAGGAAAAAGCATCATTTGTTTATGTAGTCCCTATTTTATATTCCACATTATTTTGCACTGACTTAATAACAGCTCCCAGCCTTATCATGTTCAAAACAATGGTCACAAAGCACCTTAAAACAAGTATTGTTCTGTGTACAACTAAACCTAAAACCATGAGACATGCTGCTTAAATTTATTCCTGTAAAAAAATGTATCATATTCTGAAGAAAGAATGAGCAGACTATTCAACTCAAAGTCAGACCCCTCCAATTTACAGGATCTCCTATTGTCAGGTGGATCTTGGCAGATCTGGACTCTATTACTCATGTTAAATACTGAAACATAGAATTTGTCAATAGACAAGTACTGCTTGGTCCACAATGTCTGTCCAGTTGGATCCTGCCTAGTCATTCTCTGCAGACCCCAACTGGTCTCCGATGACTCTCCCTCATACCTGCCTATTTACTTATATTCCCCTGAGTCTGTGCCATGCATGTTTGGAGCCCGCTACTGCTTTTGCCTCCACCACTTCTACAAGCAGTCTATTTCAGGTGTCCATCACTCTTTCTGTGAAGTAATATTTCCTCTAATCCTTTTTAAATCCCTCTCTCCCTCTGCTTCATTGTGTGCCCTCTGGTCCTGCTATTCTTTCTCATTTCCACATGAATTATTTTCTGTAAACCTTTGTTACCGCAAATCATGTAAAACCAAACATTACAGAAATCTTATCCTCCCATCTGTTGACACCCTTCCAGGAAGTGTTGCAGACAGAATAGGACCAGAGAGCAAGACTGAAGGGAACATAATAGTGGCAGCAGTAGTTTTAAACTTATTTACTATCATAAAATTCTGCTTCATGGGTGTAAACATCAGCGATACTGGCATACTGTCTGGGGTGGTCAGGTGAAAGCAGGTGAGAGTGAAGCTTGGAGATAGGATCTGTGGAGTGGTGAGGGTGATTACATTGTATATGACAGGTAAAATGTAATTTCCACTCACTATACTGGTGACCCAAGATTGAGAATAGACTTGACTTGCTCAGGGGCTGGATGGGAAAGGGAGGCTTGAGCATCTGAAGGGCAGCTTTACTCCCTCAGAGATGGGTGACACTGCATCCTGCTGCTCAACTGCCGCCTGGTTGAGGCAAGGGGTAACACAGTGGGAGAACATAGACAGGGATGTGGCAACCATCAAATGCCAGGAATCCATGTGTGTCATGGCATGCAACTGGAGGCAGCACAGTGGGAAAACATAGACAGGGATGGGGCAACCATGGATGCCAGGAATCCATGCCCGCCACACCATGCATAAGTGGGCATCACTGCAAGCCAGCACCCTCAGGGAGAAAAACAGGACCTTGATGAAAAATCCCTGGTAGGCCATTGTCTCAGCTCTCAGT
Source organism: Neoceratodus forsteri (assembly GCA_016271365.2). Lineage (NCBI taxonomy): Eukaryota > Metazoa > Chordata > Ceratodontiformes > Ceratodontidae > Neoceratodus > Neoceratodus forsteri. Next base: position 124,839,133 of record CM028136.1, on the reverse strand, counting down.
ACAGGCCCATGCACTAACAACATGGCAGGGCTCTGACTACTACCATGGTCCTGAGATGAGGGGAAAAAAGGCATTTTTGTAGTGTTTGAAATAACCACCAAGCCTATCCAAACTGACTGTCAGTATTAAAGTTCCTCATGACCCTATCAGTGGAAAACTAGAAGGCATTAAATTGTACCATAGGCTTAAATACAGAATGTGAACAGAGTTACACATGCTATTTCCTCATCCCTCCAAACATCATACCTCAAGATGTAGGAAACCTACAGATGCTGGTGGCAGAGGTACTGACAGTCATTACACAGGAAAAGGACCTTTCAGTTATTATATCTGATAACAGCAAAACAGCAGGGTTATGTAAAAAGTAGTGGGTAGGCTAGTGGGATGTTGAGGTTCATAGCAAGTGCTATCTCTAGTAGGAGGAGTGAGGGGACATTGCCACTATATCATTCTCAGGGGAGAGTACATCTAGAGTGCTTTGTCCAGTTCTGCATGCCACACCTCAGAAAGGACATAGTTAGGGTGGAGGCAGTCCATAGGATGGCAACTAAAATGGTGCAGGGGTTGCACAAGAAACCATATGAGGAGAGACTGAGGACTCTCAATATGTATACCCCGGAAAAAGAGTATAGCAAGAGAAAGAGAGAGAGAGAGAGAGAGAGAGAGGACATGCTAGAAACTTACAAGTACATCATAGGGGTGAAAAGTGTGCAGGATGTGAGTCTCTTTCAAATGAGAAGGAGCACCAGGACCAGAGGTATGTGATGAAGCTGGAGTGGGGGGGTTTAAGAGAGATCGGAGGAAATATTTCTTCACTGAAAGGGTGGTAGACATCTGAAACAGTCTTCCAGCAGAAGTAGAATATGTGGAAATAGTGGAGGACTTTAAGCATATGTGGAAAAGACATGGGGTGAATTAGAAAACAGGTAGGGAGGAGGTAGGATCACCGGAGACCAGTTAGGGTCTGTGGAGGCAGATTAGGCAGGGAACATCTGGGCAGACCAAATAGGCCAAGCAGTCCTTTTCTGCTGATAAAGTCTCTTTTTCTTTGCTGTACAGCGAAGGATTGGTTGTTATTCACAGTAGTGACCCTTTACAGGCTATGTGGATAAAACCAAACACTCCTTTCTACTAGAATTAACTCACAATTGCACACCATTATGGAGGAAAAGATGAAAACGCTGCTAGGTCAGCATATCACTCAATCCGATCACTCCAACCTCTCTGTCCTTCATGTGTAGTTCTCAAATGAAACTTCAAGAGCACACAAGAAAGGTGAACTCAGGACTCGAAATACATACACCTACTTAACTAGTGCACTCAGCATTGACTTTGCTTTTATGACCCATTTTAGAAAGTCAACTAACATACTCTACTTTATTATATAGGTATTGTCTGAATACATATACCTTGAGAATACACACTCACTTAAAATCTCAGGTCACTCACAAAGCAGATGCATCATTACATAAATTATACAACCAGACCTGTAGTGCACTTCAGAAATAGCACAATAGTTCATTTTCAAGCAGCTTCATTATTACACAGATTGTACCAGACCTGTAGTGAACTTTACAAATGGCACTGTGGGTCACTCATAAAGCAGCAGCTTCATAACCCACATCACCCCAAAGTAGTAGCAGACTTCACAAGTTGTTCATGGTCCTCTGATCCACTCATGATGCAGTTGCATAGTCATGCAAACTACATCAGACCTGTGGTGAACTTCGTGAGTGGCCCTGCAGACCACTCACAATGCAGCTGTATCGTTACAGAGATGGTGGCCTTTAGTGGACCTTTCAAATGGCACTGTGGCCCACACATGATGCAGCTCCATGCATGTTACACAAAGTACACCAGACCTGTAGTGGACTTCACGAATGGCACTGTGTCCCACACATGATGCAGCTGCATGGTCGGAAAAACTACACCAGACCTGTAACAGATCTTGCGAGTGGCACTGTGGTCCACACATTATGCAGCTGCATGGTCACATAAACTGCTGCAGACCTGCAGCAAACCTTTCAAGTGACACTGTGGGCTACTCCTGGTGCAGCTGCATGGTCACACAAACTACAACAGGCCTGTAGAAGACCCTGTGAGTGGTGCTCTGGGCCACACCTGTTGCAGCTGGGTGGTCACACAAACTACACAAAACCTGTAGCAGACCTTGTAAGTGTCACTGTGGGCCACACTTGATGCATGCACGGTCAATCTGCAGTCACACAAACTACACCAGACCCTGAGCAGACTTCCCAAACGGCACTGTGGGCCACACCTCATGCATCCATGATCACCATGCAGTCATGCAAGCTATACCAGACCTGGATCAGACCTTGTGAGTGGCACGGTGGGCCACACCTGATGCTGCTGCGTGGTCACACAAACAACACCAGACCTGTAGCAGATCTTACGAATGGCACTGTGGGCCACATCTTACGCGTGCACTGTCACCATGCAGTCATGCATGCAGACTTTGTTCATATCAGTTCAGTTCATTTTTATTTGAAAAAAAAAGTATGTATATAAAAAAAATTGGTCACATACGAACATACATACAGTAGTTAAAACATTTACAATATACAATATACACTATAAAGGTTCTAATCCAAATGTTTGCCATACATATATACACAGCAATGGCCAGCTTCTCTTATTAGAAGATACAATTATATACATAAAAGTATAAATATTCATGCATTCCAGTTTAGTTTTATTGCTAATTTGTGTGCAAAACTTGCCAGTGTAAAAATCTGTTTTGGGTACTTAGAATTCAATATTAACTCCAGTTTCTCATTTCTACTTAATGCACCAAGGTTGTCAAACATTTGTTCAATCAATAACTGCCTTTCAGACATAAAATCTAGTATTACATGTGCAGTATTCATTAATGCATTATTGCATCCTGAGCAAATATATGTCCTATTTCTGCCCACATCAGAGTTCCCCCACTCTGTGAGTATTCCAAATCTTAGTCTAGTCAGAGCTTTTCTATGTTTTTGATTATCACATACAGTATTATCAGATATTTTTCCACATTGAAATCTGATTTAATTATTTTCAAAGTGTTACACTCCCAGGATTCTTTAATTTTAGCTATGTCTTCTTGTTTTGCACCCTTATAGCGCAGTGGGTTCTGGCTCTGAGCTGCAGATGTAGAGACCTGGGTTTGAATCCCTCAGCCACCTAGATGTATACTGTGTGATCCTGAGCAAGTCACTTAACTTTCTTGTGCTCCAGGTCACATCTGGAAACAAACTTTGGCCTAGTGTGCTTCTCCTGGTTAAACAATGATCCCATTCACTTTCCCTTTGTATGGCAGATAACACAAAGTTTACTAGATTGCCTGTATTTTCCATTATACAATTATATTGTAGACCATGGTTATTCAGTTCCTGGTTTAACTGTCCAAACCAAGATGGATCTTTCATATTATGTCTATTCACTGCATCAATCCAGCAATTGTATACTATTTGTGCATTTATCAGTTTTTTACAATAGAAGATACTTATTTTTACAGTCATAGCATAAAGTAACAATGTCCTGGTTTCTACCCAGAGCCCTGCACCTGAAGTCCATCTTCTTCCAAGTTGTGTACTGGGTGTGCTTTGAAACAACTGAGAAGCTGCATGGGATACACTATATTGGACTAGATATCTATAACTAATCTCTCTCTCTCTTGCTTACATCTGAGAGAAGTTTTCCTTACTTTTACATTGGTATTGCTTTGTGTTTAATTATTTTAGTTTTTAATTCAGGAAGGGGGTTTTCAAAACTGCTTATCTTGTCAGCATCTTCAGAAGGGCTGAAATAACTGCATATTTGACTTTCCTTTGTGGCTAACTGGACTGATTACTAGAATTCTGTGACAATCTGCATCGATATATTTTGCAATATTTGCTGGTGGTGGTTGTGTGATTTAAAATAGCAAAGGCTGCAGTTTGTAATTGGATGCCAGACATAGCCTGAGGTGGGGGTAAATTGTCTTCACAAGTCAGGGAGACCTGCATCACAGCCAATTGTTCTAGCTTGACCATTTCAGCATTGATCAATTACTATAAACTACTGGTGTGATCCTGTTTCAGACAGAAGTCCATCTTCTTCCAAGTTGTGTACTGGGTGTGCTTTGAAACAACCGAGAAGCTGTATGGGATATAATATATTGGACTAGATATCTGTAACTAATCTCTCTCTCTCTCTTGCTTACATCTGAGAGAAGTTTTCCTTACTTTTACATTGGTATTGCTTTGTGTTTAATTATTTTAGTTTTTAATTCAGGAAGGGGGTTTTCAAAACTGCTTATCAGCATCTTCAGAAGGGCTGAAATAACTGCATATTTGATTTTCCTTTGTGGCTAACAAACCACCAGGCTGTTTTGGGGCTGGAGAGGTTTACCTGTGTCTGACTGGGATGTCTGGATTTTTCTCTGTTTGATTTGTAGGGTATTTTCTCTGTCAAATTGTTGTGTAGGGCATCTTGCTGACAGGAAGGCACTCATCGCAGTGGTGGGTGAGAGCTTTTAGCTGATTGTTTTGTGAGGGCACAGTTTAGGCCCTAACCCCTTCCCACCCCTCACCCCACCCACTCCTGGAAATAGTTCCTTTATACCTGAGGTTCTGACATCATTTCCTTAAGAGTGCAAGGTGCATATCGCTGTCATATCCTCTCTAGCACACTGCACTGACAATATAAGCATACACATTGTATAACATATATATTTCTATATAACAAACCAATCACACCGCACACGCACACACACACACACACACACACACACACACACACACAAAAACAAAAAAAAAGTAGATAAACATGTGGGGAGTAGTGCAATGTAATGGCTGTGGGGCAGCAGTCTTCCGGGAGTCTTTCTGGAGGCTGAGATGCTGCCCTATTTGCAGACAACTCTCTGCCCTGAGGGAGGAAGTTGCCCGTCTTCAGGCCGCACTGGACAGTAGTAAGGAAACCTTCCCCCAGGCCACACTGGACAGTAGGAAGGGAACCTCCCCCATCCAGGGAGTACCAGCACCACTACCACCAATACCTCAGAGGTTGCGAAGAAAGCACAGCATTGGACCACAGTGGGCTCAGGGAGGGTGAGGATGGTGGAACAGAGGCACACCCAGAGAATTGTTCCACTCCACAATCCATACACCATTCTGGGGGAGCATAGCTCCCCATGGATGCATCTGCAGAGAAGACTGATGGCAACTGTCACAAGGGAGGCCCACAGGAAGGAGGCAGAGGACACCACAGGGAAAGGAAGCAGCTCCTGGTGGGGGACTCAATTATTGGGGGGATAGAACTGGGGGGAGCTGGGAAAACTGAAGTAAGGTGCCTGCCTTGTGCCATGGCTTGGAGGGACAGGAAGCGCATCCTCAGGATCATGAGAACAGCTGCAAGGGAGTCTGAGCTAGATGTAATTGTCCACCTAGGGACAAATGACTTTGCTCATCATGAGATTTGAGCAGTGCAGGAGGACATTGTAGAGTTGGAGAGGGGCTTAAGATAAGTAGCACACACAGTATCCTTCTCAGAGGTGCTGCCTATCAATGGCATGGGGGAGGTGAGGGTAATTAGCCCCATGCAGTTTAATGAATGGTTGAAAAAATGGTGTGGAGCACAGGGGTTTGGCTTCATTGGGGACTTTGGTTCCACCTGGAGGGACACCAGCCTATACTGGCAGGATGGTCTGCATCTGTCCAGAAAGGGAACAAGTCTTTTGAGCAATCAGTTTAAGTGTTTCATTGGCAAACTTTTAAACTAGTCAAAGGGGGAGGCACTGATAAGCAGCAGGAAAATCCCAGCCTCTCCCTACAAAACAGGGTACTAAATGAGAAAAAGACCGAGGTAGAAAGGTCAGTGGGGGATGCTGCAACAGAAGGTAAAGCCATCAAAAAATGGAGAGCAATGAGTACCAAAGCCTGTAGTCAGGGTAACAAGCTTCCTGAATTAGTGGCCTTGATGGAGGAGGAACATCTGGACATGGTGGCATTCACAGAAACATGGTACACACAAAACCATGACTGGGACGTAAACATACCAGGATACACTATCTACAGGAGGGACAGGGAGGGTAAAAGAGGAGGAGGAGGAGTAGCTCTTTACATAAGGAAAGGAATAAAAGCAACAGAACAAAAGGGTAAACAGGAAGGAGAAGAAGCACTGTGGGTAAATTTGGAGACAGGCAATGGCACCACAATCCACACAGGGGTTGTATACAGACCCCCTTCTCAGGGGGAGGAAATGGACAAGGAAATGATAGAAAGTACACTTAGAATGGCAGAAGAAGGGAAGATATTGCTGATGGGTGATCTGAATATGCCAGATGTTAACTAGAGTGTAGTTGCAGCAGCCACTTCGAAGAGTGGGGTTATTCTAGATGCCCTACAGGGGGCATGCCTTAGGCAACTAGTATTGGAGCCCACTCAAGAGGGAGCAATCTTAGACCTGGTTCTCTCAAATGGAGATGGAGAGAGGATCACAAATGTAGAAGTGGGTAGCCATCTGGGAACTAGCAACCATCGAACAGTATGGTTCACAATAAACACAGCAATAGAGTCAAGCCATACAAAGGCAAAAGTACTGGACTTTAGGAGGGCTGACTTTTCCAAAATGGGTGAGTGCCTAAGGAATGCACTAGCAAATGGGCAGGAAGGAGGGGTGGAAGAACAATGGGGAATAATAAAAACTGCCATCACAGAGGTAACGAGCCTTTGTGTGAAGCAAATAAACAAAACAAAATGATGTAAGAAACCACTATGGTTCTCAAAGGAAGTGGCAGTGAAGGTTCAAGAGAAAAAGAAAGCATTCAGAAAGTACAAGGAATCGCAGAAGGAGCAGGACAGAGAACTGTATCAGTTAAATCAAAAGGAGGCTGGGAAGGCAGTCAGAACAGCAAAGGCCCAAACTGAGGAAAAATAGCCAACTCAGTTAAGAAGGGGGATAAAACCTTTTATAGGTACATCAGGGAGCAAAGGAAGACCAAGGGAGGGATAGTGAGGCTTAATAAAGGGGAGGGAGTGTTTGCAGAGGGAGACTGTGAAAAGGCAGAGATACTAAACACATATTTTTGCTCAGTATTTACAAATGAAGAGGGGGAGGTACCTAAAACAAACAGTAGAAACACTCTGGATACAGAAGTTGATACGAGCCCATTTACAGAAGAAAGGGTTCTGAAAGAACTCTTAAAACTGAAGGTGGACAAAGCAATGGGGCCTGATGGGATTCATCCCAGAATTCTAAAAGAACTAAGGGTAGAACTAGTGACACCACTGACTACCCTTTTTAACAAATCATGGGAGGATGGGGTGGTACCCGAGGACTGAAGGAGGGCAGATTTGATTCCCCTTCACAAAAGTGGGAGCAAGGCAGAAGCAGGAAACTACAGACCTGTAAGTTAAACCTCAGTGATAGGGAAAATGATGGAATCACTTCTGAAGGAAAGAATTGTCGAGTATCTAGAGGCCAGAGGGGCACAGGACCCTAGGCAGCATGGATTCACAGCGGGAAGGTCATGCCAGATGAATCTGATAGATTTCTTTGACTGGGTGACCAAAGTAGTAGATCAGGTAAGGGCTGTGGACATGGCCTACCTAGACTTTAGCAAGGCATTTGACACAGTCCCACACAAAAGATTAATATACAAGTTAGCCAGCCTGGGAGTGGGTCCCAAGATGACAGCCTGGGTAAAGAATTGGCTGGAGAATAGGACACAGAGAGTAATAGTAAATGGAGTCCACTCAGAAGAAAGGAGGGTTACTAGTGGGGTACCGCAGGGTTCAGCATTAGGACCGGTCCTCTTCAATGTCTTTATAAGCGACATTGCAGAGGGACTGGAAGGAAAAGTATGTATCTTTGCAGATGACACAAAGATCTGCAACACAGTTGATGCACAGGGTGGGGTGGAAAGGATGAGAAGGGACTTGGCAAGGTTAGAGGAATGGTCAAATGTATGGCAGCTTAGATTCAATGCTAAGAAGTGCAGTAATGGCCTGGGAAACAAAAACCCAGGGGAAGAGTACACAATGGGGGGTGAGATACTAGCAACAACAAAAATGGAAAGGGACCTGGGGGTAGTCATATCAGATGACCTAAAGGTTTGCAAGCAATGTGATAGGGCAGCAAGGAGGGCTGGGGGAGATACTGGGATGCATAGGGAGAGGCATCGCCAGTAGAAAACAGGAAGTTATTATCCCTCTGTACAGACAGCTGGTGAGACCCCATCTGGAGTACTATGTGCAGTTCTGGAGATCCAATCTCCACAAAGACATAGACAGGATGGAAGCTGTCCAGAGGAGGGCAACTAAAATGGTGCAGGGTCTGCACCAGAAGACATATGAAAGAGACGAAAGGAGCTTAATATGTATAGCCTCGAGGAAAGGAGGGAGAGGGGGGACATGATAGAAACGTTCAAGTACCTCAAGGGAATCAACAAAGTCCAAGAGGGTAACATCTTTCAAAAAAAGAGGTGTGCAAGAACAAGGGGGCACAATTTGAAGATAGGGGGGGGCAGCTCAGAGGTAATTTAAGGAAGTATTTTTTCACAGAGAGGGTTGTGGATGCATGGAACGGCCTTCTGGAGGAGGTTGTGGAGTCAAAATCAGTGGTGGAATTCAAGCATGCATGGGACAGTCATAAGGCCATTCTAGGGGGTGGGGGTAGGAAGAAGTAGGCTGCTGGTTAACTAGGATCTGCAGCTTATCCAGTAGGCAGGGAAATAGGCAGACTGAGTGGGCCAAGCGGTCCTTATCTGCCGTCAAATTCTATGTTTCTATGTTATGTTAAGTACCACCGAAAGATTTTTCAAGTATCAATTTTATTTAATTTCTGTTTCTTTCAGGTTACGTGACAAGCCCCATAACTCAGTTCTGTATAGTACTTGAGAGTTTACCTTAGCCTTGAGATATCTGTATTGTTTTTTTTTTTTTAATTCAGTTCGACTTTATTTTTAAGCACTGTTCCTATGATCACCGTATTGTACAAATTATAAAATCCACACTATAATACATAATATAAGATGAAACCGTTAAAAAAGTAATAAGAGCAAATTATCATAAAGTTAATTTTTTTTTTAAGACCTTCTTTATTGACGTTCTTGTTTTTCACTAAGCATTAGACAGACATACACAGATGCCCAAGTTGCCTCTGGGTCCCCCACCCCAAAACTGAGTGAGGAAACTATGTACAGCATTTAACTATATACATACACAGCTGCCTTGCCCAACCCTTAATCACCCTCTCCATATCCATATTCAATAACAATATATAGTAGAATCTCTGCCTAGAATAGTACATTTATGTGTCAGAGTTTAGAACTTAGGTTTATTCTGCGTAATTATAAACCATACATCCCCGAACAGTAGCCCTTAGGTAGTGCTCTGCAGAGGTATCTGTATTGTAATATGAAAGAATTTTCCACAATAGAATGAGAAAAGCGTCTAATTCCATTTAAGGTCTTAACAGCATTATCATTAATTTTCCCAACATGTCTATTCCATTTTAGGTTATTACCAAATACGACACCAAGATAACACAACTCATTCACTTGCTCCACATTTATTTCATTCATTTTCCATGTTTGATGATTTATGGTTTTACCTTCAAACACCACAATTTTTGTTTTTTCTTGTTTTAAGATCATATCTAATTATGTTTGCTTGCACGCATGTGCAAGAAACATAGTGCCATCATCCGAGTTTTCGGAGGTGTGTCACCCCCTCTTCCAATTCAGTCAGTGTATTGGCAGGCGCGGCCCCAGTCCACCAGTGCATGCTGGAGCTGTCTATGACAGCTCCAAAATGCAGTGGTGTACAGTTGAAAGGGGAAGCTATGCTTCAGTGAGCAGCAATCAGATATCGCCTGTTCATGCATAGCTCCCCCTACACACACACACACACACACACACACACACTCACACACACACGCACAGATACTGCGTGCTGCCCCTCCATGCACACACTGTATAGCCGACGGGGGTGCCCAATCCCCTGTCAACTGTGCTGCGCCCCCACCAAAGTTTTCCACATGCCATGCTGGGTGCCCACCCCAGCGTGGCAACTCATGGTATAGCTGACGGGGTGCCTAATCCCCATCGCTCCACTGTCCCCCCCCAGCAGGGTGCCACGCTGGGAGCCCACCCCAGCATGGCAAGCTGCTGGTGGCCAACGGGTGCACAATCCCCCATCGGCTCCACACCCCCCAACCAGCCATCCTTGTGCCACCCTGGGAGCCCACCCCAGCGTGGCAAATATCCTGCATCGTCATTTAAAAAAAAAACCTGTAAAGAAAAAACGGTCCCACGCTATCTCCCTGCCCCCACCACAACCCGTACCCACCCACTGGGCACCCTGCCTTCCCACACCCCCCTCACCCCATACTTACCTCCGGAGTCTGGCGCGACGATCTTCGGTGGACCGGGAACACGTCTGCACTCTTCAAAGCTGACCGCGAACTGAGGAAATGCCAGTAAGCTGTATAATGGGATAGATAGGTTTTTTTCAACTTTGTTGCATATCTCAGGCATTTTTGAGAATTTTTGCACCATATTTTCAACATGGGGTTTTTGGGACCCCTTCTCATGAATGCTGTCACTGTCATGGCGTTATTCAGGCCCAAAGGGTGATTTCACAGTCACTGCACAAAATCACCTTTCGAGACCAATTAACAAAACGACACTGCCAGTGTTCGTAAAGTGGGCTCTCAAGAAGCCTATTTTGAAAATTTGGCGGAAAAATTCCAAAAAATGACTGTATTCTGGCGTGCGTTGCGCAGTTCCTCATGCGGCTCGTGGTTACAATTTTCAATATTTTCTAGATTTTCAACATTGCCATTTTACCACACCTTCTTATGAGTAGTACAGCTGTCATTTTTCACATCTCACCCAAAAACGTGTTTCAACCATGTAGCACACAATGGCGCAGTCGGTGTGTAAATCAATGTACAGGACAAATTAAGAAAATCACAGTGATACTGTTCATGAGCAGAGGTCTTAAAATGGCTATGTTGAAAATTTGGTGAAAAATTCAAAAATGACTGTTCTGAGCGTTGTTGTACAGTTCCTCGCATGCTTGTAAGTTTGTGAATTTTCATATTTTCACTTCAGATTTTCAACATTGCCATTTTACCACACCTCCTTATGAGCAGTACAGCTGTCATTTTCACATCTTGCCCAAAATGTGTTTCCACCCATGTAGCGCACAATGGAGTCGATAAAGTAAATCAATGTATTGGACACATTAAGAAAATCACAGTGACACTGTTCATGAACAGAGATCTTAAATGGCTATATTGAAAATTTGGTAAAAATTCCTAAAAATGACTGTTTTACGAGCCTGCATTGCGCAGTTCCTATGCATGCTCATAAGTTTACAAATTTAATATTTTCACTCCAGATTTTCAACATTGCCATTTCATTACACTTCCTTATGAACAGTACAGCTGCCATTTTTCATATGTCGCCCAAAATGTATTTTCGCACATGTAGCACACAATGGTGCTGTTGGTGTGCAAAAGCAATGTTTGGGACAGATTAAGAAAATCACAGTTACACTGTTCATGAGCAGAGGTCTTAAAACGGCAATGCTGAAAATTTGGTGACAAAAGTCCATAAAATGACTGTGTTATGAGTGAGCATTGCGCAGTTTCCACGCACCCTCATAAGTTCATGACTTTGTAATATTTCAGTCCAGATTTTCACCAGTGGCATTTTTCCACACTTCCTTATGAACAGTACAGCTGTCATTTTTCACAACATGGCCGAAGTGTGTTTTCACACTTTCAGTGCAGAGATGCGTGGTCACTGTGGGAAATCATTGTTTGGGACAGATAAAGAAAATCACAGTGACACTGTTCATGATTGGAGGCACCAAAATGCCTGAGTTGACAATCTGCTATAAAAGTCCCCAACCTAATTATATTACAGGTGTGCGTTGCACAGTTTCTATGTACGCTCGTGACTTCACTAGTTTTTTTAATATTTTTACTGCAGATTTGCAACATTGCCATTTTTTACACCTCCCCATGAACAGTACAGCTGTCATTTTTTACATCCTGTTCGGAAAGTTTTTGCACCTGTGGTGCTAAATGCCATAGTCGCTGTGCACAAGCAGTTTTCGGCTTCCAAACTGATACCCCCCCCCCCGTTCATGAGGTGGGGTCACAAAAAAAACATGTTGAAAATTTGGAGTGAAAATACCAACGAATGCCTGAGGTATTAGGGTTTCCAACTATAACGCCCAACCCTGAAGAGAATGACAGGCATCAGGGGTGTGACTTGGGATTCTTGCCTGTAATGCTCATACCATTCCACACCCTGCAGCCAGTGAGAGGCATTGAGGTATGCCTTGGACTCTTCGGCCCCAAAGTTCACCCCATTCTCCTATACAGCACCCATCTCACCGTATTTCCTAATGGAATGGGTTGCGCATAAGGGCCGAAGACCCCAAGGAACACTGTGACACTTGTCAGTGTCTGCAGGGTGGGGTGTGGTGAAATGGCATGGCCGTTATGCCTGATGAACCAAAGGCACACCCCAATGCCTGTCACTCTCTGCAGGGTGGTGTTGGGGTTAGCTTCAGTTCAATACTTCACTGCCATTCCTATTACGCAGCTCTGTAACTTCTACACTACCACTACCAATGCCAGCAAGCAAACATTCGGCATTGACAAATGCTTGTTTTTTCAAAAGTTTCTACTGTAGATCTAACAGCTCTTTTAAGACCTAATAGAGTTTATGATAAGGACTGTGTCATCTGCATATAACAAAACCCGGATTTTGATCTCATTCACTTTTGGGGAGATGGTGTCTACCTTTGTCAAGTCATCCACATTCTTATCTCTTTACAGGTTAAACACAGTGGGTGCCGGTATGCATTCATTTCATTCCAGACTTGACTCTAATTGTGTCTGTCAGATCACCATCTTTGTTATACATTACAACTAGTTTGATATCTGCATATATCAAACTAGTTATACATTACAACTAGTTTGATATCTGCATGCAACAGTTTGATGATATTTAATAAATTCTCTTCAATACCCTTATCTTTTAAAATTTCCCATAATATAGCTCAGTTTACTAAATCGAATGCTGATTTAGTATCCAGGAACACTGCATGAATTTTACTTATACTACATACTTATCCAAGATATATTTTAGAGTAAACATCTGGGGCCAGATATTCGAAACTTTGCCCTGGGGCTAAATTAGCACTGCCCAGTGTGCAAAATTAGCACAGAAGCAATAGCTTGCTATTTTCAAAATGGACAGCCAGGTGCTAAACCTGCTGAATATAGCATGCTAAGGAAGATGGGCAAACTGGGCTGGGAGTGCAGTGCAGACATAGCCTGGGGCTAAGACTGCTTTGAATATAGCAACCAGGAAGTGCACACCACTACAGCAACCAAGTTCACAGTGACCTGAAGGAAGGAAGAGGTGGACTATCTGGCCAATGTGTGTGCCAGCAAAGGCATGGACTCAGTAAAGCTGCAAGCAGCAGCAAATGTGAAATTACATTCTGTAAAAATGTACAGTATAATATTTCTGAAATGTTTGCATAGGTTTAGCATGAAGCTAAGTGATTTCCCCAGTGCAATCATGTTTGCCTAGGGCTAAACATTGCTATATTCAAAAGTGACATGCAAATAAGCCTACTTAAGTAGTGTCTGGGAAAACAACCAGGTTAGCATCTCATTATGACCTGATTTGCACACAGTTTTCCCAGCATTATTGCAGGGTCCCATAGCTCCACCTGTAGGTCTGTCTGGAAGTATAAGGGCTGGCTGGCTTTGCCCACAGCTCCACCTGTAGGGCAGTCTGGGAGTGCATGGTGGTAGCTACAAGCTACATTTATACAGTACAGCATAGCATTGTGCTCCAGGGGACTACACAGCACAGACACAGGTGGTGGTGCTGCATGCAGCTGGCAAACTGTAGTTCATGCTACAGTACACAGCAGGTACTACAGTTGCAAGGGAGCCAGTAGTGTGAGGAACACAGCAATGCCTATGGTTTGTAGGGCAGTGATGACCACTGCACTGTACACAGTAACAGGCCCAACTTGCAGGTGTTTACTGACAGTGGACATTACTGTTATTGTGTTGTGTGACCCACAGATGCTGCACCACTGGCATGGGATGCTCACAGTCACATATACATGGTGGCTGTGTGTGCTGTAGTGTCTGTACAGATGTGCAGTATGTGGCTGGTGAACACACACAATCAGACAGGCACACTGATGTTGGGGTATTCCCAGCACTGGCCCATGTGCATTGCATGATGTATCCCAGCCTTGTGGCTGCACCCAGTCTATGGTGCAGCCTGGCCACTTGTACACCCTCCCTTCAACACCCTCCATGCCCATAGTGCTGCTTTTGTGTGCTGGCATCCATTGGTGTCCACAGAAGGGTGGTCTGCAGGTGTGTGCTGTATGGCCACACTGCCATGGTATCCACTGGGAGCCGGGGTCACCACTTACTGCCTGGCATGGCTTGGACTGGTGGCAGATGATGGCATCATAGTGATGCCATCAGTGAGCAGCTTGTTTCCCTCTATATCTGGCTTAGTTCTATGTGTCATACATATTGGTTAGGGTTGTGCAAAGCCACGCAAAAGTCACGCAAATGCAGAACAAAGCCACAAAGCCATGCAAAGCTAGTTTGCCCAGAGTTAAGACTACCTTTTCCTGTGTGGTAATTTGCACCGCTCAAAGTGTTGTATTAACGTCGCACAAAACCACTTTGCGTGGCGCAATTCGCTGAGTATAGCATTGCACTGACATGCCCCCCTCAGTCTGCCCCTTGCATACATTATAATTTTACCCACTGCTAATGCAGTTTGTGTGTGCTTTTTGACCTTTTGAATATAGCGGACCCATGCTAACCAGACGCTAAACCTGCACAAATGGTTTGTGCCCGGTGCAAAGTTCTGAATATCTGGCCCCTGATCTATTGTGGAGCGCACTTTAAAGAAGTCTGCTTGTACTTTGGAGAGTATTCTATTGTCCTCTATTCAGCATAGAATCCCACTCAAAATTATTCTCGAGAAACTTTGATTTATATTCAATAATGGTCTGAATTTTCTGGTGACTTGGTTGATCCCTTTCTATGGAGGGGCACTATGACCCCTATATTCCAATCATTTGGTAGAGTTTTATATTTCACTATATTCCTGAATACTGTAGATTTACCATTAATTCTGCTCACCACTCTATATTAACTTGATACTGTTCTGCTCCTACATTATCAGTCCCAGGTCCTTTATTTCTTTTTTGTTTTTGAATTAACTGTTTCACTCCTTTGTTATTTGTAACTATTCTCTGGAAATGTTTGCATTGACAATATTTCTTCTTCATTTTTTTTGTACTTCATTTCCATTGCAAATCTTTATATAATGTTCTCTACACATTTCTGGTGGTATGACTGCCATAACATTATATCTAATCTCATTTGTGCCATGGGCCACTAAGTTCCAAAACGCACCATAATCTTTTTTTTCAATGGCTGATTGAAGGAGACACCATAGCTCATGATTATATTTCCTTTATTTTATTACTTATCCGGTTTCTATACTCTTTTTTTCAAATATTTAGCGCAATACAATCCACACTCATTATATTTAGATGTTCTTCTCCAGCTTGTATCAATTTTCTCTTTTCATTACATTCATGGTCTAACCATTTAGCCTTATATATGTTATCATTTTTCTCCTCATATCTTGTTTTTCCCTAGATCTCCTTAATTACCATTTTTTCTAATGTTGGTATTTAGAAAAATTTGCTTTTATTTGTTTCTCTGAGACAGTCGAAATAAGACTAGAATTTAATAGTGTTATACTATTTTGTTTGACTTCTCTCATTGTTTTAGACTCTAAGAAATTATTTAGATGTTCCCCATTAGCTGTTTGCCACTTAATTCTCCTACTTTTTTATTACCATGTCATCTTCTGCCCTCTTTCTCTGCTTTATATTTTCTCTATGTATCTCAATATTGCTATCCAAGTATACTATTTCAGGTCTGTGATCACTGTCCCAGTTATTTACTACCTCCACCTTTAAAATCATTTTAAATGAGATGTCCACAATTACATAATCTAGAACACTTATTCCATTTTTGTATACATATGTACAGTTTCAATCACTATCCCCGTGACATGTACCATTTAGGATGTGTAGATTAAGCTTGCTTAGTGTATTCAGTAGATATTCACCAGCCTTATTACTTCGCTTGTCTGTAGAGTTCCTAATCAGTATTTGTAATGCATGATCTAAATTCCATTTTTTCACTTTTTCTTCAGGTTTTGTGCCTACCCTTACATTACAGTCTCTTGCTATTAACCGCATTATTCCCCTGTATTGAATTTCCATTTGTTATATTACTTCTCTAAGCCTATCTATACATCCTGTAATGGGTAACCTAGTAGTGTCTGGGGGAAAGTACACATTTATTAACAAACATTTCACCTTATTTCTCTGTGATATCTCAACAGCCAATATGTAATACAACTTGTCACTTCATATAAATCCAGAAGTTATATCTGGACATATTTTTATGAAGGTGCTAATTGCTCCTGCTGCTCTTCAATATTTTAATGTCTTTTTTGTTGGAATATGTAAGCTCTGAAAACCCTCTAAATAGCAATCATTTAATTAGGTTTACCGTACCGACCTCAACATTTTGACAGCACGGTCCCCTACAGTGACTACAGTGCTACGTCACTGTAGAAACTGCACTGGAACCCAGCACTGTATGTCAGGGCTCCTGCACCCCCCCCCAAATCAGCTCCAACTCAGAGTTGAGAATCCTAAGTGGGGGGTGCGGGAGGAGCAGCTCCCCCTGTGGGGGGTTCAGGGGCAAAGCCCCCCAAAGAAAAAACACTAGATGTAATTTGAAACCAGCAACCGACTGCTAAATGAGGTCTACCTGCCGGTTTCGCTGTCTGGTCGTTCAACAAAATTTTTGTCAATGACCAGTCATGGATCCATTTAATTACATGCCCATGTTTCTTGTAATATAATTATATGAGAATCGCCCCAACATTTTGCAGTTCCATTATCTCTGAATTTACTTATAGACCAGCTATGTTCCAACTTAGCAGAGTTAATTTTTGCTTTACAGTATTGCTGTTATCAATTTGTAGTCAGTCATCATCTTCTAATTCACTCAAAATATGATAAATGTTACTTTCTTGAATGTTGGTTTCACTTTTTAGGGCAAAGTGTTGGTCCTGATCTATACTTTTCATTAAGTTTTGTGTATCTTCCAGGATTATGCTATCATTTAGTCTGGGTCCTTTCTAAAGATGTCCTCTGATTACTTTCCTATAACCATTCTCAAGTATTTCATCATCTGCTACTAGAGAATCTTCTCTCTCAATTGGTTTCATATAATTAGAAACTATTTCCTGGATTTTTCCACCACTCTTAATGTGTTTACCATTAGTCCCTTGTATGTATTGTAGGAGCTGCAGTCTCCCACCTTACTTTATCTTGTTTAGTATTTACCATAGGTATTTTTATATCTGGAATAACACCTATTTCTATAAGCTGTTCTCTTGCTTCAATCAGTTTTTGACTGATATTTTTATTCTAAAATACTAGGCATATCAAGCCTTTCTCCTTCCTTCATGGTATCTATATGTAGATAGAAACATAGAAACATAGTCTTTGACAGCAGATAAGGACCACTTGGCCCGCCTAGTTTGTCCATTTCCCTACCTATGGGACAAGCTGCAGATCCTAGTTAACCAACAGCCTACTTCTTCCTACCCCCAACCAGAATTGCCTAATGTCTGTCCTATGCATTCTTGAATTCCCCACTGTTTTTGACCCCTCACTTCCTCAGGAAGACTGTTCTATGTGTCCCCACCTCTCTTTGAAAAGTACTTCTCACACTGCCCCTGAGCCATCCCCCCATCTTCAAATGATGTCCCTTTGTTCTTGCACATCTCTTTTTCTGAAAGATGCTACCCTTTTGAACTTTGTTGATTCCCTTGAGGTACATAACTTGAAAGTTTCTATCATGTCTCCTTCCTTTCCTCAAGGGTATACATATTAAGCTTCTTTAGTCTCTCTTCGCATGGCTTCTGTTGCAGAACCTGCACTATTTTAGTTGCCCTCCTCTGGACTGCCTTCATCCTGCCTATGTCCTTGCAGAGATGGGGTCTCTAGAACAGCACACAGTACTCCAGATGGGGTCTCATCAAACAGTCTGTATAGAGGATAACAACTTCCTGTTTTCTACTGGTGATACCCAAGGCCCCTGGAATTCTGCGGTTCTGCGGTTGCGGAATTTGCCGCAGAATTTGCATCATGCCGCAGAATATATATAGTGCCACAGAATTCATTGTTTTTGGTGAATTTTCATATAAATATACTGTTTTTTCATAGTGTCAGGCTTTCTTTCCCGCCTCGTTTATCCTGAAGCCCCTCCTCTATGTTCAGCATATGATGTCATTGATGACATCACATCATATTTAGCCAATGACAGGACTGCATTCTGCCAGAGAAATGAATAAATCATGCTGCAGAAATCAGAAAATGCTGCCGCAGAAGTCAAGGAGCCCTGCCACAGAAATCAGAAAATTCTGCCGCAGAACACCGGGGGCCCTGGTGATACCTCTCCGTGTACATCCCAGCAACCCCCCAGCCATCCTAACTGCCTTCTCACATTGCTTGCTTACCTTTAGGTCATCTGACATGACTACCCCCAGGTCCCTTTCTATTTTTGTTGTTGTTAATACCCCCCCTTTGTGTAATCTTCCCCTGGGTTTTTGTTTCCCAGATGCATTACTTTGCATTTCTTTGCATTGAATCCAAGCTGCCATACATTTGACCATTCTTCCAGCCTTGTCAAGTCCCTTCTCATCCTTTCCACCCCCCCTTGTGTATCAACCCTGTTGCAGATCTTTGTGTTTTCTGCAAAGAGGCATACGATTCCTTCCAGTCCCTTTGCAATGTCACTTATAAAAACATTGAAAAGGATCAGACCCAGTACTAAACCCTGGGGTACTCCATTTGTAACCCCCCCTCTTTCTTTGGAGTGGACTCTGTTTACTATTACCATCTGTGACCTGTTGTCCAGCCAACTTTTTACCCAGGCTAAGACCATGGGACCCACTACCAGGCTGGCTAATTTGTTTATTAATCTCTTTTGTGGGACTGTGTCATATGCTTTGCCAAAGAATAGGTAGGCCATGCCCACAGCCCCTACCTGGTCTACTACTTGGGTCACCCAGTCAAGCAAATCTACCAGATTCATCTGACATGACCTTCCCACTATGAATCCATGCTGCCTTGGGTCCTGTGCCCTGCTGGCCTCTAGGTACTCAAAAATTCTTTCTTTCAGAAGTGAGTCCCTCATTTTCCCTACCACTGAAATAAAGCTAACAGGTCTGTAGGTTCCTGTCCATGTTTTTTTCTCCTACTTTTGTGAAAGGGAATCACATCTGCCCTTCTCCAGTCTTTAGGTACCACACCATCCTCCCATATTTTGTTTAAAAGGATAGTTAGTGGTGTCATTAGTTCTCCCCTTAGCTCTTTTAGAATTCTGGGATGAATTCTGACAGGCCCCATTGCTTTGTCCACCTTCAGTTTTAGGAGTTCTTTCAGAACCCTTTCTTCTGTGAAAGGACTGGTATTGACCCCCCTATCCAGAGTGCTTCTATTTACTGGATTAGGTACCTCCCCCTCCTCTTCTTTTGTCAAAACAGAGCAGAAGTATCCATTCAGTATCCCTACTTTTTCATTGTCCCTCTCTGCCCACCCACCGTCTCCTTTATTAAACCTCACTATTCATCACTTGGTCTTTCTTCAGTCCCCAATGTACCTATAAAATGTCTTATCCCAATTCTTAACCGAGCTGGTTAGCTTTTCCTTGGTTTGGGCCTTTGCTATTCTGACTGCCTTTCCAGCTTCCTTCTGCTTTAACTGGTACGGTTGTCTCTCCTGCTCCTTCCGTGTTTCCTCATACTTCATGAATGCTATCTTTGTCTAGCTAAACTTCCCAGCCACCTCTTTTGAGAACCATAGTGGCTTTTTCTTTCATTTTGATTTGTTTATTTGCTTCACACAAAGGCTGGTTGCTTCTGTGTTGGCAGTTTTGATGTTTCCCAATTGTTCCTCCACCCCTCTTTCTTGCCTGTTTGCTAGTGCTTTTCTGAGGCACTCTCCCATTTTAACAATGTCAGCCCTTCAAAAATCCAGTACCCTCACTTTTGTATGGCTTGACTCTGAGGCTGTGTTTATTGTGAAACACACTGTTTGGTGGTCACTTTTTCCCAGACTGCTACACACTTCTAGATCTGAGAACCTCTCTCCATCTCCATTTGAGACTACCAAGTCTAAGATTGCTCCCTCCCAACTGGGTTCCAACACTAGCTGTCTGAGGCATGCCCCCTGTAGGACGTCGAGAATTATTCTGCTCTTGGATGTGGCTGCAGCAAAAGTGCTCCAGTTAACATCTGGCATATTCAGGTCTCCTATCAACAATATCTCCCCTTTTTCTGCCATCTTAAGGATGCCTTCTATCATTTCCTCATCCATTTCTTCCCTCAGAGATGGAGGTCTGTATACAACCCCATGCAGATTGTAATGCCATTTCCAGTCTTCAGGGTGAACCACAATGCCTCCTCTCCTTTCTGTTTACCCTTTAGTTTCATTGCTTTGATCCCTTCCCTTACATAGAGAGCTACTCCTCCTTTTCTACCCTCCCTGTCCCTCCTGTAGATTGTGTACCTTGTTATGTTGACATACTAGTCATGATTCTCTGTGTGCCATGTTTCTGTGTTTGCCACAGTATCCAGGCATATAAACATAGAAACATAGAATTCGACAGCAGATAAGGACCGCTTGGCCCACCTAGTCTGCCCATTTTCCTACCTAACAGATAAGCTGTAGATCCTAGTTAACCAACAGCTTACTTCCTCTTACCCGCCACTAGGACTGCCTTATGCCTGTCCCATGCATTTTTGAAGTCCCCCACTGTTCTTGACTCCACAACCTCCTCAGGGAGGCTGTTCCATGCATCCACAACCCTCACTGAAAAAATACTTCCTCACATTACCCCTGAGCCGTCCCCCCTCTATCTTCAAATTATGCCCCCTTGTTCTTGCACTTCTCTTTTTCTGGAAGATGCTACCCTCTTGGACTTTGTTAATTCCCTCATTAATCAAGGCCACCAGTTTAGGGAACGTGTTACCTGGACTACAAGCATTGGTACTCTTTACCCTCCATTTTTTGATGGCCTTATCACATTTTGCCCCATCCCTGTCCTTACTGAATTTGTCATTTTCTACATTTACCCCTGCCCTTCTCCCTATTGACTTCTCTATCATGATGTTTACTTCACTAACTGCCCTGATTTTTTTGGGGGGGGCTAGGATTTCCCTGCTCATTTTCAGTGCCTCCCCCCTTGGCTAGTTTAAATGCTTGCCAATGAACATTTAAACATATCAACTAGGATCCTGGTTCCCCTTCTGGACAGATGTAGACCATCACCCTAGTATAGGACTGCATCACTCCAGGTGGACCCCCAGTCCCCAATGAAGGCAAACCCCTGAGCTCTGCACCAGCTTTTCAATCATTTTTTGAATCCCATGGTGTGCAGCACCCTAGCCTCATCCTTGCCATAGATAGGCAGCACCTCCAAGAAGGTCACCGTGCATGCTACTTGTCTAAGACACCTCCCCAACTCATCACACTCCTCCTGCACTGCTCTGATTCCTTTCCCAGCCATGTCATTTGTCCCAAAGTGGAGAATGACATCCAGCTTCCTTCTCTGCACAGCTTCTCCTGCTGTCCTGAGCATTTGCTCCCTGTCCCTCCAAGCCATGGTGCCAGGCAGGCACCCTACCTTCCTTTCCCCCTTCCCCCAGTTCTATCCACCTAACAATGGAGTCCCCAACTAGGAGTTGTTTCTTTCCTCTGTGGGGTCCCATGCAACCCTCCTGTATGTCTCCTTTGTGGAGATTCCCAGCGTCCTCTTTGGTCTCCACTGCGGGTGCCTCCAGAGAGGAACCACACTCTGCCAAAATGGCATAAGAATTGTGGAGAGGTACAATTTGAGGAATACACCTCTGTTCCACCACTCTCACCCTCCCTGAGCACTCTGTGGTCCAACCACTCCTCTTTTCTGGTAACCTCTGAGGCAGCAGCAACGGCCCCGGTGGTTCCTGGGTGGGAGGGGAGGTCCCCCAAATCCTGGCCAACTCAGCCTGGAGACAAGCAACCCCCTCCCTCAGCATAGAGAGGTGCCTGCAGATGGGACAGCACTGCATCCTCCAGAACATCTCCTGGAAGACTGCGACTCCACAGCCACTGCACTGCACCACTCCCATCATGTCTTATTTTTGGCCTCTCAACTGTTGTTTTGTATGCTTGCTCTTTCCTCTCTCTGTTTATTTATTTATTTTTTCTCCCTACTGTCCTACTGCCTCTGTGCCTTTAAAGCTCCTGCTCTACTTGTTCTGAAACAGGAAGTTCCTGTATTCCTAAGTAGTCTCTTTCTTACTTGCTCAGAGTCAGACCTCCAGCAGCTGAAGGGGGATGGAAAGCTTCTCTTTTCCTTCAAGGATGGCGAGCCTTTTCTGCCTCTGTGATTACTCCCTTCTTGCTCCCAAACAGGAAGTTCCTGTTGTCAGTCAAATCCTGTTCCTATAAAAGTGGAACTGGCTAAGGGGGGGGTGGATGGGAGGGAGGGCTATATCGTCCCAGTAGAGTAGTAAAGTTCTAACAGCACCTACTTCCTCTTGCTGTTCTCAGCCAAATGCTATCTAGGGCAGTTTTAAATCCAAACAACTGGCTTCCTGCTGCATAAACCATCATTCCATTTTAACTTATTACCCATAATGCCTTTACATATATTGTATACTGCCAACTTCAGTGTTACATGAGTCTCATTTTTTGCCTTTTGAATTCCTTTAAAAAAGATTGTTGGGAGAATTTCCTCTTTCCCAATTAATTTTCCTTTCCATAGTCTGATTATGTTGTTCCATTTTATTCTCTTCTTTACTTACATTTATTTCCTTGTCATTCTTTTTTGTCTGTCAATATTTCTTCCACTATCATAGATCTCGTTATAATTCCTTCTTCCTCTATTTCTAATATTTTTCCAATGAGCTCTTCCGTTTTCTTAGCATCATGTTGCCCATTTCTTTTTGTATATGTTTTTGTTTTCTCTACTTTTGTTTCCTTTTTGCTCTTGTTTTTGTTTGTGTTTGACCCTACCTTATGTTGTTTAGATTGTAACTCATTAATTAATTTCTCTGTTTCTCTTACTTCTATATCTCCTATCCTCTCTGTTGGTTGATTGTCTCACAGTTCTTATTTACAGTATGTTATTTTGTCCTTTGTTTCCTGTCCCCTTTTTTTAGTTCAGTTTTACTGGAAAAGCCCCTTCCTCTGTAGTTATATGGGCACTGAGTAAGAAAGTAAAATTTATCCATGATTTATTATTTGATAGAATACCATCCCTTATTTCTTAAGTATACTACTAATCTGTCCTTTTTCTGGTTGGTCATTCTCTCTGTTTTTATTTTTGTCTGTATCTTCTGTATTCTTTTTTCATTCCTTATCCATGCTGTCATCAATAATGTGTGTTGTACCTGGTGGGAATTGTCTAGGTGGATCCAATTTTAGTCTGTGAATATATTGTGTTAGAAAGGCTTCAAAGTCCCATAAAAAGGAGGATCTTGGACATTGATGGAAACATCTGTAGAATTTTTCTTCCCAGGTTCACTTACTTGGTTTGTTTCTCTTATGTATTGATATATTTGTTTCTCAGCAGCCAATATTACTGGGGCTTTTAATTTTCTATTTTTTTTCCATTTAAATCTTTGCCACCTGTAGTTTTTTTTTCCATTTGTACTATTTCTATGTACTCTTGCTTACTGTAATTATTTCCTTTATCTGATTTTTCCTCTATAAACTGCATTTTCACAGTAGAACCTTGTTCTAGTACTCAAATTGTTTTCATTAAAGGATGTTCGGCATCTGAATCCTATCTCTTTCAGAAGGAGTTTTAATTGGAGAGGCACTTAATGGGGCCGTGATAAGCTCTGAATTCTCAGAAACTTATTTTCCCTACTAAAATAATTTGACTTCCTGGTGCTAATATGTAACTTGTAATTTTTCTCACTTTTAGATGTCTTTCCTTGTATAGAGCCCTTTGTTCCTTTCCCTTTTTTATTTTTTAAACATACTGGATTCACATTTATTTTCCTTTTTGATATTCTAGCATTCATCTTTTTAACTGATCATAAATTATATGGGATGTAGAACCTGTGTTCAAATTCAAGTTCAAGTTTATTGCAGGAAATCTCAGTTGAGCAAGCTCATTCACAAGGAGGTCCTGGGACAGGTGTACAGACAAGTATACAATACGTAAAAGAAAATGACATAACAATACATAGCATACATAAAGAGTTCCACTGTGTATAAAATGTTCATGATGAAAAGTAACACTGATGATATAGAGAGTGGGACAAACAAATAAAAATTAATACAGTCCTTTATTTCAATTTTATTGAAAACATATGAATACGCTCATCAAATAAATTGTCTTTAGTGATGCCTAAAATTCCTTTAGTATATACAGTATGTATGTATGTATGCATTGTCAACACCCCTTGCAAATTATAATTGTTGCTACAAGGAGCCTTTGGAGATTTTATACCACCAATATACTACTTGGAGATTTGTATTTTGTGTACTGCAGAAAGATCAAATGAAGTTTTCACTTTAATTGATCCATGCACACAAATCATTTCTGGTTCCCTGGTTTCTTGAATAAATAGTCAGTACTTCTTGGTTCTATGATCTTTAAAAGCAATGACTGTAAACATTAAAAGAGAATATTCAAACTGGAGTGACAAAGGAAGCTAAGATATGACAAGTTTCTTTTCTTGTTTTCTCTGCCACGTTCCAATATCACCCACAAATTTGCTTAACTTCTTTGATGGTCAATATAGTTACTTGGTATGTCTATAAACTATTACATATAGGAACTGCTTAATTTCAAAAGACTATGTGGAGATAAAGACTAATTCTCCTTTTAAATGTTAAAACCCTGAAAGGAAGAGATAATAATTGCGTATGAGGGTTTTACCATAAGTATACATGTACAGTATATATAATATAAAATATTAGAAGTTATTGCAATATCTTGATTAAAAAAATGTAACTTGATGTTGATGATTAAATGCTTTCTCTTCCATTGAACAAACTTTTATGCTCAGCTCCTTTTCCTCTATATATATCCAGCATCTAAATAAAACATTTCAGAGTTCCTTTTAGTTCTCTGAATGTATGTTCCAATATTAACTTTCTTCTAGATTTTATTCAATGAAACAAAATCAGCCTTACCTCAATGTTATTTATTATTTTAAGCTTATGTTGAAACCCTTTCTGCAGCATAATACCACTTTTCAATTCTTGTTTGCATCTTCCTCTGCTAAGACCACAAGCAAAATGACAATTTTGTCTGTGAGAATGCCACGCTTGCACACTTATGTCAGTGGGGCATTATCTAAAACCAGTGACGTATCTGTTCTTTATCATTTTGATATCACAGATGTTGCAAACAAAATTTTTACATTTATTCATTAAAGTTAAAAATAATTTTTCAAATATTTTTAAAGGATTTGCTGACCTTAGCAAGCCTGTTAACGTTCTTAAGCATTCACCTTTCATAAAACCTTTTTATTCCCTCAGAAGATTACTTTTCTGTGTAATTTGTCATTTTAAGGTGTTTTAAAGAGCCACTGATGCCTCAAAGAAAACTTTGAAAAACATAATAATTAGGTAAAATCCTGCTTATATTCCATATGTATTCTAGATTTCTCCTACCCATTATTTATTACTGAGAAACTGTGCATGAATACATGATTTTTATCCCTTGCAGTTACTTTAAAGTTAATCTGCCTCTATAGCTTACTCCCTACTTCAAGTCATAATGCTCTGTTGTGACATCACAGTCTGTTGCCATCAGAGTAAATATGATGTCACAAGCAGTACATTATGACCTCAGGTAGGTAGACAGCAACAGAAATAGATGAACTCTTTAAGAACAAAAAGCCTGTATTCATGCAAATGACCTCAGCAATAAATAATGGGGAGGTGGAATACTGAACTAATGTAAAATACAAGCTGAACTTTATCTAAAAATTATGTTTTGTTAAAGTTCTCTTGTAGGTGTCAGCTGCTCTTTAAGGCATTTATAGACCAGATTACTTCCTTAATTTCCCTTATTCCCTTATTCGCCTTATTTGATCTACTGGGTGAAAATCTACCCTAAGGCAACCTCTATGTTATCCTTTATTTTTCAGTGCATAGATCTACAGAATTAGCTGTCATTAGCTACACAACAAAAATATGTCTGACTTTGTTTTGGCTAGTTTCAGCTGCAGTTCTGACCACCATTTTCTCCATGATTTCTACTCAATCCCTCAGAAGCATATGGTGCTATACTTTTCTAACTAGCATTTCAAATGTTCTGCACACCCAAACTCCTTGTATCATTCCCTTGTTTAAACAAAAAATGTGTGCCACTGCTCTATTGCACTTTTTGCTCCTTTTCTTCCACTTTCTCTGCATTCCTTCACTTTCCTGGATCTTCATTGATCCACCTCTGCCTCAGTCTTTCACAAGACTCTCTGCTTTCTTGCTGGGGTGTTGGCTCCTCCACAGCTCAGAATCTGTCAGTATCTACAGTGGGAGCAGAAAAAGACAAGGCAGAGCAACTGAATAAGATAGCCAGACAAGTAGAACTGGAAACAGCTTTGTTCAGAATTGCTTTGGCAATGATGGCATACCTATTAAAAGCCTTCAGAAAGCAAAACACAGCTCCTGCTTCTGTTCCTCCTCCTCAGACAATGTAACATGTGGTGGCAATCTTGAAATCAGTTCACCGACACCATCCCTTGTTAGTGGCACTGTGGCCACATCTGATGCATGCATGATCACCATGCCATCATGCAAACTACACCAGACCTGCAGCAGATCTTGTGAATGGCACTGTGAGCTACGTCTGATGCATGCATGGTCACCATGCAGTCATGCAAGCTATATCAGACCTGAAGCAGACCTTGTGAGAAGCATTGTGGCCACATCTGATGCATGCATGGTCACCATGCAGTCATTCAAAGTACCCCAGACCTGCAGAAGACCTTGCAAGGGTCACTGTGGGCCATACCTGATGCAGCTGCAAGGTTACACTAACTGCACCAGACCTGTAGCAGACCTTGCGAGCAGCACTATGGGCCACACCTGAGCATGCATGGTCACCATGCAGTCATGCAAGCTACACAAGACCTGTGGCAGATCTTGTGTATGGCACTGTGAGCCACATCTGATGCATGCCTGTTCACCATGCAATCAGGCAAGCTACACCAGACCTGCAGCAGACCTTGTGACGGGTACTGTGGACCACACCTGATGCAGCTCCATAGTCACACAAAGTGCACCAGACCTGTAGTGAACTTCAGAAGTAGCCCTGTGGGCCATTCACAAAGCAGCTGCTTGGTCACTCAAACAGTAACAGATCTGTAGTAAATTTGACAAGTGGCCCTGAAGGTCACTCACAAAACAGCTGCATCATTACACAGATTGCTCCAGGCCTGTAGCAGACTTCATAAATAGCTCTGTTGATCAATCATGAAACAGCTTCATAGTAACACAAACTACACTAGATCTGTAGTGGAGTTCAGGTTTACAGACAAAGCTGTACAAAGCTGTCTGGAATTTCTCAATTTGAGACTAAGGACCAGGTATTTGAATTTTTAGTGTGGCAGTGACAGGATTAGCACTATGTTAACTGAATATAGTGTGGCTGACAGCCTGTAAGATTCGCCTCTACTACATTCAAAAAGATGTAGACCAATGTGCAAACTAGTTGGCATGTGTGCACTAAATACACCATTGCAGCACTGAACACCCATTTTAGATAGGACATATGAACTACCACTAATGTGGTCATGAGGAAGAGAAGTCCAAAAACTATCCCTCAAGTTTGGTACAAACCACTTTCTATTTGGATGTGAAAACAACAGGTTAAACATTCATCATGCACAACAACCTATGTAAGGTGCTTTAAGGGACTAGGTGCTCTAACCAGGGAATAATCAAAACTACAGTTAACTGTGGTTCACAGCTCAGTGCTTATGTTACATACTGTAGCTGGATGCTGTAGGTTGTGCTTGGATACAAAGGCCAGACCAGTAAGTAGGATATATTTGTAGGGTACTAGTTATATGAAATGATTTGTGCTTAGGTACTTTAGCATAGACATGAGCAAGTCAGTGATTATAGTACATGTGAACTGGATAATATATGCAAGGTGCTTAGATGCTTGAACTGATGAGTCACTTGTTGTGATATGATGGTTTTGGCCTTTCTCTGTATCCCACCTGTAGGAAGGAAGCTTAGTCCAGAATTATGAGACCCCCCAAAAAAATTGTGATATTGACAATTGTTCTGTATCTGACTGATGGAGTCCAGCAGGAAGACACACCCAAGAATATGAGTAGCAGATGATCACCTCTTCCAACTCTGGAGAGTGTGATCAGTAGCAAGCGAGACAGGAAAACCCCCCTTAGGGGGAAACTCTGAGGACCCATGACTACTGACCTGCCCATCCTTCTTGCCATACTAAAGGAGAGTAATCCTAAATATTTTAATCGGCTAATCTGAACCCCCCCCATAGTAGAACTCAATCCAGAGAAACTGAGAACTGAAGATGAAGGGAATCATGACATGTAAAGTGAATAGAGCAATTATCCAAGTAATAAACTCCAAGTCTGAGAATCCATGAGCAAGTCAGAAAGACATAGAGTGGAATCCAAGGGCGATATGAATTGAAATGACGAGTTGCAAGTGATGAAGCACTCCAGCAGGGAAGGAAGACTTCAGAGAGGAGATCCAAGAAGCAAAGTTTCAGCATCCATGTCTAAAAGGAGCAGAGTACATGTGTAGGTGATGATGTAGAAGGCAACAGTCGAAGAGCTGAGCTAGAATCTGGGCAGGCTGTAATGGTAGTAGCAAGTAAATGCACCAAGTCAGTCAGTTGATAAGTAAGAGAACGTGGCTGCTAATCCATTGGTGAGATGCACAGCTTATCCATCAGCTGGAGAGGTAAGTAGGCGGGGGCTAGCTCCAATAACATGAGTCGCAGCCAGACCTATGGAGGTCTGCTGGAAGGAATAGGATGTGGAAGTTAGTTCCTCTGCGAGATGTGCAGCTTATCCGATAGCTGTTGAGGGAAAAGAGTGGTGATTAACTCCAGGTAACAGGAAGCACAGCCTGACCTATGAACGCCTGCTGGTAGGAAGAGGATATGGCAGCTAGTCCCTCAGTGGGACATGCAGTGACTCTGTGAGCTGGTGAGGTAAGTAGAGAGGCTGCTAGCTCCAGGTAACATGAAAATGCAGCCAGACCTATGGAGGTCTGCTGATAAGAACAGAATGTGTTGGCTAGTTCCTAGGTAATATGCACAGCTGAGCATTCAGCTGGAGGGGTAAGGCTATGAGAATGGTACTAGCAAGGAAATCAGAGTTCCATGCAGATCTGGATGATTGCAAAATAATGTAGACTTATACGATTCAAACCAGAATGAAATCCCAGCTAGAAGATCTTGGTGAAGAATATCTGATGGGTCCTGAGTAGTCAGCTTTGGAGTCCTAGATGGTAATAACTGAAGAGGCCGAGTCACAGGAAGTAGCAGTGTCACAGGGTCCGAGAAGCTTTAGAGCATAAATCAGGATAATGAAGGTCTTCAGGATAAGCTCAACAGAGTGTCTTGGTAAGACTATAGCAGTAGTAAGGTCATAGAACTGAAACAGCAGGGCAAGTATCCAAAATAGATGAGGAATGTCTAAACATCCAGATGGGAGTCCATAGTAAAGAAAATCCTGGAACTGGCTGACATGGCAGCAGGTAGATGTATGGCAGAATATGCGAATCTCTGGGCCCAAGCTGGGAGAAGCAGAAACAGAGTAGAAGTAGGTAAACCTCCCAGCCTGATGGGCGAAGGCAGGTTGTAGAAGCAGGTGATTATGGTGCAGTAAAATATAGGAACAAAGGACCTCTGGGCCCGTAGGGGTACGGGTCTGACTAAATGTGATGGCTAACCTATGGCCCTATGTCGAGGCAGGTTGCAGAGCAGTGGTAGATAATGCAATGGAAATGTCGTACTGCATGCAATGCAGAGGGTCACGTCCTGGTGCATAGAGATCACAGCAAATATGTAAACACAGGTTAGATGGATGCCAGTTCATGAGGAGCGCAGGAGATTGAAATGACAGGTTAGTCATGATGACCTCTAAGCCCTGGGAGGGCGAAGCAGGTAATATGAGCAAGTAAGGCAAAGAACTGAACCTGTACATAAGTTGTAGTAGTGAGCATGCTGCTTGATGGGGATGTAGTAGCAGGGAAGCAGGGCAAAAGCATCCAGAGAACAGATGATGAACGTTGAAACATCAACAAAATGTGAATCCATAATAAGGAGTTCCTTGGCTGGCTGCCATGGCAGCAGGTAGGCATATAGCAGGATAAGTGAATCCTTAGGCCTTGAGCTGGTGAGGCGGTGGAGTAGAAATAGCATACCCCCAGCCTGAAGGGTGATACAGGTCATAGAAGCAGGCAAATATGGAGCAGCTAGACCCCATTACAGTCAACTGGTAGTGTGTGCAAGGTGGCAACTAGCCCAATGTAAGCTAGCATGCACTGTGGACCCCTCAAAGGTCAGCTGGTAGGGGAAATAGAAAGTAGCAGCTAGACCCATGTTGGCTAGGCAGTGCAGCTGGACCATTCATATGACAGCTGGGTGGAGTACAGAGTGCTAGACGGAAGCGAGGAAGAGTGAAACAGAAGGGGTGATGCAACATGGGAAGCATCCAAGAAACAGTGAGATAAGGTCACGTTAATCTGACAGCAATCCATAATGGAGCAAATCGATGGAGGAGCGAAAGGACTGTCGCTGCAACAGACAGCCATGCTGAGCTAAATACAGTTAGTCGCATATGAGGGTACAAGAACTCAGAATTGTATGAAGTACTGTTCCAAGGAGATCCGTTTGCCTGTTGAATAGTAGCAAAACAGTGAAAGGCAATGGGCAGCTGAATGTGAGTTAAATAACTGTAGCCAGGACTGCAGCTGTAATCATATAGTCAGTCAATAGACATAGTGCAGTTGGTATGCATTGCAAGCCAGCTTGTAAAAAGGCCTTCAGATAATTAAAGTGTCTGGAAGCTCATCTATGAGGGAAGGCAATGACTGAGAAATGGTGAAGCATCCTGAATAAATATGCAAGGCAGCTCAAAACATGTTCCAAACCTTGACCATTACCTTTAGTAGAAGGAAATTGTCACCAAATGAATACCCCGAGGCATGGAAATCTCAGGGCACTCCTGCATCCAGAAATGCAAGCAACATAAAAGTGCACCTAATGGCTGAGTAAACAGTAAGGTGATTAGAACTGTTACAACAAAAGCTGGAAAGTGGCTGCAGTAAAATCATCCCACAAAGCCCTGGATACCAGTCTCCCTTAATGATAATAAATGAATGAACGATGCAGGCAATCGGTAACAGCCTCAAATGGCCATAGGACTGAGAACCAAAATGTAACTGCCAGGAACTCTGAAACGAAGAGCTGCAGTAGTTTAAATAGAATGCAAAAAAATGTACTTGGAAGAAGCATGGTTTGGTAAATTCTGGAGTACGGTAGCAGTTCTGCTGCAAAGTAGGAGGGTACGGGTGTGTACTGCACCGGGAACATGAGGAATCTGCAGAACCATCAGGGAAACGATATTAGGAAGAGAGTGGGAGTGGTAGAATGAGCATGCAGAAGTAGGCAGGTATTGAAGGTCCACGAAGTGAGAGAATGGGGAGGAATGAACGAACAAGCGATGAACTACGTGCTGCAACTGAGGCGAGGTGAAATCCCCCCCCCAAGAAAGGTAAGAAAACAAATGGAGAGGAGAGAAAAGGGGAAGAATGAAGCAGGAGGTACAGAAAGGCAATAGAGGAGAGAAAGAGGGGAGGGGGGGACTGAGGAAGGAGCCAGCCCAAGCAGCAGCACAAAGCGAGCGCAGCGAGTGTGACTCGCTCTAAGCAGGGCGGTCCGCCGCCTGATGATATAAGTAGGTTGTGGGGGAGGAGAACTTCCTCCACTTAACTACGGGCATAGCCCAACATTTCACTTTTCTCACAGTAAAATTGTTGTGCACTCCTTAAAAAACAACCTTTTAACTCTTTATCAGAGGGTGCTGAGTATTCTCAGGGCACTCCAGCTTTAGCACGACCGCAGGTGCCAAGTATACTCAGTTTGAATGGGAACTTTTATTTCATTGCTGTTTAGTGCTTAGTGCTTTAGTGCTTATTTTCAGTGTGACAGCTTTAGTGTAATGCATGGTCACATGTGATCTGGCAAATGCATGTCATGTGGCCATGTGTCATGCAACCTAGCCTTTGCAGTGACATTTACAAAAGGCTAGGTTGCAAGCTGTCACACCATTTACTGACGGGATTCTTCTCAAAAAAGACATCTTCACTGCAGCTCTGATCACTGGTTTTCAAAAGTGGCACAGTCAAATAATTACACAGCACATATGATCATTATCTGTAGTAAAGGGTCGTGTACTCACTCAGAAGTAGTAAATTTGTTTATTTTATATCAGAAAGTGAGTTTTTGTTGTTTCTGACAGTCAGGTGTCTGAGTGCCGTCTGAAACACGTGGTGGAACCAGCACTCGGTTCTGTCACTTAGCAAGCAACTCCTTGGTTGGACATTTACTCTGAAGTAATAATAATATCAGTTTTTCTTCTCTCAGAAAATTGAGTTTTTGGTGTTTCTGATAGTTATGTGTCTGAGTGCTATCTGAAACACGTGGTGGTACCTGCTTTTGGTTTTGTAACTTTAGCAAGCAGCTCCTTTCATGTAAACACTGTCCCCAACTAAATACATTTATTTGGACAGTATAAAAAATTGCAATTCAGGTGTGTTTGTTGATTGCAATTTCCAAGGTTTGCAGCACTATCTAGATTTTATTTACCTAAGGGGAAAAACATTCACAAACAGCTGAAGGTGAATTGTCGCTAGTAATAAACACTGTCAGCTACTCTGCTGTTTATCTTCTCTGGCATAAGCCTCACACTTCTATTTCCAACTGATTTCCCTGACTGGAAAAAAAACACTCAAAATTGCAGAAAGTGACTTGTAGCTGGTAATAACGTTCTTATCTTGTCTGGCATAAGCCAGGAGACACAGTTCTATTTCCAACCTATTTTCCTGAATGGAAAAATTCTCAGAAATTGCAGAAAGTGAATTGTAGCTGGTAATAAAGGCGTATCTTGTCTGGCATAAGCCAGGAGACATAGTTCCATTTCCAACTTATTTTCCTGACTGGAAAAACTCTCAGACATTGCAGAAAGTTACTTTTAGCTGGGAATAAAGTGCGTATCTTGTCTGGCATAAGCCAGAAGACACAGTTCTATTTCCAATTTATTTTCCCGAATGGAAAAACTCTCAGACATTGTAGGACGTGACTTGTAGCTGGTAATAAAGTGCTAGTCTGGTGTTTATCTTGCCTGGCATAAGCCAGGAGACACGGTTCTATTTCCAGCTTATTTTTCTGACTGGAAAAACTCTCAGAAACCACAGAAAATGTCTCTTATCATAAAGCAAACAGATAGTCTGACGTATTATTTTTTGGTGTAAGCCAGGAAACACAGTGCTCACTATACCTTATTTTATTGACTGCTGATCAATAAATATTGAAACCTCCCCCATTCCTACCATCTCATGTATCTGTTGATCAACCTCTGCTGACTGAACTGATTGTGGCACATTTCTGTCTCTGTGCTAAAACATTCATTTGTAATCAGCTTTCATTTTCATTTTCAGTCTTTCTTGATATTTTATAAATTCTCTTTCACATTGACATTGCCATGTCAAGAAAAAGGTTCACTGTGAGTCTTGCATTAGATTAAATATTTGCAGACAGTGACTCCGCTGGTGTCACAAGTAATGATTCAGACACATTCTCATCAGAGTCAGACACCTAAGTTATGTTAACAGAGAACAGCATAACTGAGTGAGGCAGGGCCAATAACAGTAATGCATGCACTAGAGATGTAAGACGGTAAGGCAGGGCAAATAAATGCAGCCAAACTGCAAAAGGATCAGGCAGGGCAAATATAGCAGGAAGAGGCAGGTCATGCAAAAAAAATCACAGCTGTCACAAGTGAATGGGGGAAAGGCAGGGTCAGTCATGACAAAGTCACAGAAAGCACAATGTGTCAAGGCAGGCCAAATAAAGATGACACAAATATAAGATGTAGAGGCAGGCTAACGAAAATGTCAGCAGTACTGAAAAGTGGCAGGGGATGAGGCAGAAAAAACAATGTAAGAGGGCAAGGCACAGAATGTTGTGTAGATGAACAAGTAACAGTTGAAAGTTGTCCATCAACATCAAACGAAGTGCAGCAAATGGCATCAAGTGAAACAGAAGTAACAGTTTTAGATATTGACATGCAAACTGTTATGGAAGAAAGCACAGAAACTGAGAAAGAACAGAGCTCAGGAAGTGAATGGGTATGGGACTCCACAAGTGAAGGAGAGTCAGTCTCAGTAGAGAGGAGGGTGAGGTCACAGAAAACAAGACTAGGAGTGCAATAAGTATCAGAGGGAGAGGAAGAGGCCATGGAAGAGGATGAGTCAGTGGACAAGCTCAGCAAAATGTAGCTACAAATACTACTGGGACAAAGCAGAGAAGTGTGGCAGAAATTTTGTGGCATGAAAGTGAACAGCAGGTAGTACCTTTCAAGTTCACAGGATCACCGGGTATCAATGTCCCTTTGTCTGATAACCCTACACCACTGGAGTGTTTTAAAATATTTTTCTCAGAGTCAGACATTGATGGTAATGATGGCATTATAAACTGAATTTGCACAGAAACAAACCGTTATGCTGAACAATTTCTGAACAATGAAAGCCAGTCTGAATTCACCCATTCTTCTTCCTGGAAACCAGTCAGTCATTCTGAGATGTATGTGTTCCTTAGCATTTTCTTGTTGACTGGGCTGATGAAAAAACCACAACTGTCTGATTACTGGTCCACTAACCCATTCCTCTCCACACCTATTGGGCACTCACTCTTGAGCAGGGACAGGTTCTTAAATATACAAAAATTCCTATATTTTGTGGATAATGATATATGCATGGAATCACCAGACCAGCTAAGAAAAATACAAAGTCTTTTTGATTTCTTACAGAACAAGTTTATGATAGCATATACCCCTGACCGATACATTAACATTAATGAATCGCTTCTTCTATTCAAAGGCCATCTAGGATTCAAACAATATATGCCCTTGAAACAATCGAGATTTGGCATAAAAACATATGACTTGTGTGAAAGCTATTCAGAGAATGGTGGGATGGGAGGGTATGTGTGGAATTTTATGGTGTACACCGATAAAAATGTACAAAATGTCACAGCTGACCAGATCATCACACACAGTGCTGAAGAAAATTTTGAACTGAATGATCATCCACCTTCTTGTTATAATCTCGAGGTAACTGTACAGGTCAGGAATAATGCATTGACAGGGCAAACTACACATGACATTGTAATAAAGTTATTGGGTGAACTTGCCGGTCAGGGGTATATATGTTCACAGACGGGTTCTACTCTAGCCCTAAGCTTGTTCAACATTTACAGGATCTCAAAACTGAGTTCTGTGGAACTGTCAACAAAACCCGATTAGGACTGCCACAACAATTTCAAGAGGGACAGCTGGATGTGGGAGATAGTGTTTCACTTGTTGCAGAGGACTGTCCCAAAATGAGAGCCATCATGTGACTTGCAAGGCCCAATAAAACTCAGACTGAATACATGTTGACCACTGTGCATCAGGGGTCCATGGTGTTATGTGGCAACAAGCATGATGGAACCCAAAAGATCAAACCAGACACTGTACTGCAGTACAACAGTAAGATGGGAGGAGTGGATGTTAGTGACCAGATGCTCAAAAATTATGCATGCATCAGAAAAACAAGAAAATTGTTCCAAAAAATGTTTTCTCACTTAGTGGATATCTCAGTTTTCAACTCATTTGTGATCTACAAGTGTAAGGGTAGTAAAGGCACTCACTATCAGTATGTTGCGAAGCTCATAGAACAGCTTGCTGAAGCTTACCTGTGTAATGCTACCGCAAATGTAAGATATGTGTCAAGTGCAGAGACTGAGGTACGCCTTACTGGCAGGCACTTTCCTGCTAAAACACCTCCCACACCAAAAAAGAAGAAACCGACCAGACTTTGTAGGGTTTGCTCGGCCAAGGCATCACATGCACTGACAGCCAGTGGATCTAAGCTTAAGAGAGGATCACAGAGTGAAGCATTTGGGAGTCGTTAATACTGTCCTGACTGTAATGTTCCACTTTGTGTTGGAAGGTGCTTCTAATTATTCCATACAAAGAAGGATTATGGCATCCTAGACAAAGAACCATCTTTGACTTCAGAGTAATGCAAAAAAGCACAGTTCAGGAAAGTAAAAAAATGAAATTTTACTAATGTTATTATCATATTCAGTGCCTTTACCACCCTTACAGCAGTCCACACCTGCAACACACATTTGCCTTGCATTTCACATTGTTTTGCCTGCTCCTGCCCTTGCCACTTACACTGCTGTTTCAGCCTATGACAGTTCCAAAATTCACCTGATTTTTTCCATAAATACACACTATATAGTGGTGGTGTAATGAAGTGCAAAAATACATAGATATCATGGAAATATAACTCTAATTTATTTACATAACATACAGACTATTAAATGAACCTTCACGTGACCGTCAGATAGCGTTTATTCTCAACCGTAGTCTCGTGACATATGAATAGGACATAAAAAAACATATTTGAAAATAGCTTTATTTTAGCTAAATATGCAAGTTTTAGTTATTCAGTTACCATTAACAGTGGAAAACAAATTAGTACTGGGTTTAGCTATTGACCCTAACATCATACAGAGAAAATGTCATTAGGATATCTCATACACAAAAAACATACATAAGGCTGTACTTTTAGGGTCTAAAT
Source organism: Neoceratodus forsteri (assembly GCA_016271365.2). Classification (NCBI taxonomy): domain Eukaryota; kingdom Metazoa; phylum Chordata; order Ceratodontiformes; family Ceratodontidae; genus Neoceratodus; species Neoceratodus forsteri. The sequence goes on along the minus strand of CM028136.1, from coordinate 124,802,054 downwards.
TCCTGCAAAATCGCCAGCAGCAGGGGGTAAAAATTATTAAAAGTGACCAGCAGTTAAAGAATGAATGATGCTTTCAAGTTGCATGACAAATTTTATTAATAGGATCTATCCACTGTTTCCTGAAAACTTCAACATGAAATGGATTGTGTGACTGGGATTGAAATGAAATGCAACACTTATCTCAGCTTTCAGCTCTCCAAATAGTGTCCTTTTACCAAAAGTTAGCTCACGAGTAGAGTTGCTGCAAAAATTTTCTTTTCCTTCTCGGCTTAATTGCTTAATCCACAGCATGTCCTCCCCATGATATAAACTGTAATACTGAAGAAAACAGGTTACAAACTCTTTTTAACAGGCGGCCATTAATACACACTATTAGGCTCCAGTCTTTTTATCTAGGAGCATACACTGACCTTTTCAAAACATTCTTGTGCAGAATTCTAAGTATCCATCATGACTAGTGTTTTAAGAAGGAACAGAAAACTACTTATTTAACATACTGGCAATACTTGTGCTTACCACACAAGTATTGCCAGTATGTTAAATAAGTAGTTTTCCATTCCTTCTTAAAACACTAGTCTTGACAGACTCTTAGAAATCTGCACAAAAAAGTTTTGAAAATCTGTAAATAAAAAAGAATATATAGGAAGTCAATAAAGGTCAATGTATGCTCCTAGATAAAAAGACTCGGTAAACAATGCCATACCAGCTCAGAGGATGGAGTGATTGTCACTCTGAAACATCAGCACGTTTTTGTCATGTTCTGCACCTGGAAGAAGGTGCTGTCAGGACGGCAGTTGCTCTCAAAGAAGCTGGAGCCTAATAGTGTGTTTTCATGGCAGCCTGTTAAAACAAAGTTTGTAACCTTTCAACTTGCAGCTTATATTGTGGGGAGGACAAGCTGTGGATTAGACAAATGAGAGGAGAAGAAAAAGCAAACCTTTGCAATGACTCTACTCATGAACTGATTTTTGGGAAAAAAGGACACTATTTGGAGAGCTGGGAGCTGAAATAAGTACTGCATTTCATTTCAGTTTCAGTCACAAAAGCCATTTCATGCTGAAGTTTTCAGAAAATGGATAGATCATAATAATAAAATTTGTCATGCAACGTGAAAACATCATTAAAACGTGTTTTCTTAAGGAGTGCACAACAATTTTACTGTGAGAAAGCTGTCACCTTCCATTGGGCTCAGTTCTGACAAAAAGTAAAACTGTTTGGAAAAGTCTAAACCTACAGATATGCGTAGTAAATTTCTTTGAGCACTTAGTTTTATTTCTGAACACAACTCCTATATTGATATACAGCAGTGTATATTGATACAAGACTTCTGTGCGACAGACAGCAGCTGACCAGTGTACAGTAAGTGCTAGCTGCTTTCTCAAGCAGGTTGGGGTTAGGGGCTTCAGGAAGCTAGTGGGAGGTAGAGGGATTACTGGACAATGGAAAATTATTGTAGTATTCCAATGGGGGATGAGGGAGGGTGGGATCACCACTGGACACCTGAAAATTACCGCAATATTACAGTGTGGATAAGGTGTGGAAAGTAGGTTTGTTCGACTACCAAAGATATTATACACATCAGTGAATGTCTGTACAGATCTTGTGCAGAAGGGGGTCAGGCCTTTACATTTTGGATGGCTGCAGTTATGTCAGTCAAGCTGTACAATCCCACAACACTACTGATGGCACAGAGGCACGGCACAGCCTCATTAATGGCCTCAAACTGGGATACAAATATGCAATATATGAGCTGCATCCATGACGTCATCATTAACCTTTTACTGTTTGAATATGATAGTGTGGCACACAAGCACAATCCCATTATGGATGCCCCTGTACCCCTACATAGCCATATTCAGCATGCCTGTTATACACCCCATAGTGACCAGTAGGAGTCTCTGTTTTGTGCACTGGCACCTGTCAGCGATATGTACTAAGAATACTATACTGGAAAGTGACACGTGTGGCATTTCTGTTCCAGTATGACAGTATTAGCACACTTTGCTAATTTCCACACAGGATAAGTACTTTGGGCAGTGCAGCCTTAGTACTTTGAATATGGGGACCCAAGTATCCCAGAAGAGGGATAGTGTCTCATTTTAATTGGGTTTGCAGATCAGGAAAGCAGGTTTACAAGTGAGGAAATCATGGCCTTTTTTGAGACATTCTTCAGCCTCATTTCATCAGTATTTTAGAAAAATTAAAGTTGCAAAACAAGCACACACAAGTTTCAGACAATTTCCAACAGATTTTTGGTGTTCATGATGTACAGAAGTTTCTCTTGTTTAGTTCACTTTTGGAACCTTTAAAATGCCTAGACCATTCTTATTTTGAGATTGCCACAAAATAGGAGGTTGTATTGTAACAAATTGGGTTTGTGAGGTACAACAGAATGATTTTTTTGTGGCATGCAACAGCCTAATTTCATTATTATCTTGTATTTTTTTTACCAAAACCAAAAACACTTGAAGGCTAAACCTTACCCCTCCACACAGTCAACCATACAGATTTCAAACTTATTGTATTTTTGACATATTTTATTTTTGATGTACAGTTTTTTTTGTGGTTTTCCTTACTGTCATAAACCCCAAGCTCACAAAACCATAACTCGTACCTCACAAAAGTAGGTTGCGAGTCACAAAAGTGGCTTACTGTATGTTATTTTCTCAAAAATCCAATTATGAAAACAATTGTGAAAAAATTAACTGTACATGCATGAAAATGGTATTTCATTTTCCTAATAATTTACAATCTACAACTTTTTTTTTAGTAAAGACATCTATAAAATGATTATCCTTTAGCCAAGCACTAACAGTCCTGATAGGTTTAATGTTTTAACCTGCAGCTGTTTTTGTGCTGTCGGTAAGACTAAAGGGTCTTTGAAATCATATTTTGATGTATTTTCAACTTTCTAGGACTTTCAAAATACCAAATGTCCAGGATGCAGAAAAGGTGCACAAATTGGCATTTAACATAGAAGTATCATCTGAACCTTAGCAATAGTGGAGCTCCCACATCATTATAGCAATTTTTTTTCAGTGCTCTTTCCTCTCTGCACGCACATTGCTTTATGACTCCACTGTGTCCAGGGCTACATTACTTGGCAATGGAATGCTTTAAACACCTGCTGATATTCATCCTGCTGTACACCTAATATCACCTTTCCCTTGTAATATCTTAATAGCTGTGAGGAGACAGCACTAGTAAGAAATGCTTATTTTTTTTAAATCTGACAGTACCTGAATTAGGTATTGTGAGACCTGAATGCTTATCTACTGAATATTACTTATTGGTCAAAGAAAAGCTCCCTTAGTTTCTCTATCCATTTGTACAACAATCAATATGGCTGCTATTATTTCTGTTTAGCAAAATCTGCATTTTCAGAAAAGGTTAATTGATTATGTTGGTCCTGTCAAGGTTAGTGCAGTGTTTAAGGCTAGGACTTTGTATGCCTGTGAGGAATGTGGATTTATCTTGCTCATAAGTACTTATGACAAAAATGTTGCTTTGTTGTATAGAGTAATCAATAGGTTAGAACTGATCAGAACTAATCAGAATCTCTCAATTTTCTGGGTCCTTCTTGAAAGGGAATGGTTCCATCCCCTAAGTTAATATACTGGGATCCTGATATTATGTGCAGGGAATTTGCAGCAATAAATACATTTTAATTAAAGCCATCCCAGTGTTGTTAAGGGCTGAGGTGTTGGGTGCCTCACCTCCTGCCATGTCAGCAACTTGTGTTGAGGAATGGATGCGGGTCACTTGGGGATTGGCCAGGGGAGGGAGGGTTGAACATCCTAAGGACAGTTCTCCTCCCTCAGGGAGAAGGTACACATGCCCCACTCAGCGGCTGTCAGCTAGAGGAATCTGGGTGGCAGAACAGCAAGAATGTAAGGGAAGGGGCTTCAACTTGCAGAATGCCACCAGAGTCTCCACAGAGGCAGAGAATGCTCAATGCATCATTGCATATGTGGGGGCCCTAGGAGAGAAGAATGGCACACCCTTCCCCTGACTGCTGCTGGATGATGGCCCAGTCCCCTGCAGGGTCCACATCAGTAAATGTACACATCTGGCTATCCTGTGACAGAGGACAGATTGAACTATGACTGTAAAAACCAGAAGCTGGGTGAGGGGCTGGAGGATTGGTTCAGATGGGGGACAGGTCAGATAAAAATAAAAGAGATACACTACTAATAGAAAAAAATAAATACATTTTTCCTAACTTACTTTTTCTTCAGTCCACTTTTTATCTGTTTGATACTGTAAATCCCCACCCTATTTAACAGCTACCAGGGATACCCACAAATGAGACTCTGATGACATAGAAAATGGTTTCAGCCACAGGGTCCATGTATGTGCCTACATACTATATGTGTTTTCATTCATAATTAAGTAACATAGTGCATTTCAATGCCGACAGTACCAATATGGATCTCATTTGCTTTGCTGGTATGCACAAAGGGTGACAGGGGAGTAGTCTATATTACGGTGGAATGAATTATAGATGAATTCAAGACTGTAGTAGAAGACTAGTTTGAACCTCACAATAGGGCCTATTCACTAAGGCTATGGAGTGCAACACACCCTGAGGAAGCCCCGCGCACTGGCAGAGATGCACGAAATGCATGAAAGTCACCACTGCAGTATATACCAACAGTACAGAGAGCCATGCGCAGTGCAACCATGCAAACATGAGTGGCAGGCTGGATATGCAGCAGCAGAGGGTTGTGCCCACAGAAGCAGGACAAGTAGGACAGTGGACGTGCATGCATAATGCAAGATACGTCGGAAAGGCCTGTCGCTGCCCCGTGAACATACTATGCTTCCTGAAAGCAACTGTAAGCAGCCTATGTGGTGCACACACAGCTGAGAGTGCCAGTGAAGTGGCCTACAGGGTGCCAGGCACTGGCTGCCACACTCGCCAGCTACGCACGCACCAACACAATGCACAGTGACTGCACCATCCCATGTGATGGGTGTCATCCACGTGCCGGCATCGCACATGCAACAACCAGTTCCAAATGGCCACCAACAGCATAGTACACCAGTCAACATGCATGCAGCACAAACATGGTCACAGCAGAAGGATGAGACTTGTAAATGCAGTGCACAAAGCAACATACACATACACACACACACACACACACACACACGACAGCCCGCGCACCGTGGCAGGGCAAGGAACCAAACACTGAGACGGGGTAGGAAGCACAAGCCTTTACTGAGACACACAGCACTGTACAAATGGGAGCAACAACTGCACAGGGTCAACAGCCCCGGGTGGGGAAGGATGGGTGCCCCCCCTCAATTTGAGTCCTCCTCCGAGGGCAGGTCTTGTCTGGTGGATGGTGTCAGCTCCATGTGGGGGTTGTGTCCGTGAAAGCCCTCTTCTTCAGTAGCAGCCACCTGATAGGGCCATGATAATGCTGAAATGAGAAGATCAGACAGAGGGAACCGACATTGGTGCCACAGCAGCATGCATCAGCCCCATTATGGCTGAGCCAGTCTCACACCAGCCCCCCCCACACACACATACACATACACAGTCACAGGCCACCTAACTTAGAGGAGGCACAGATGCCCCACAGGCCCCCACATCATCCTGACATATGTAGTCCTCTGTGCTATTCCATAAATCCAGGCACCACAGCAGGTTCTATGCCATCCATTGCCATGGGGTCACCAGATGAGATGGGTCCAACCTGCCCATCACCCGGTGCTCCAAGAACAGCACTGCCTTCTGATGCTGGGTCCCCTGCACAACGAAATGTGGACAGTGAGTACCGGACAAGCCCATAGCACAGAGCCCACCCTCCACTGGTCATGCAGGCCTCATAGTCAGCGCTGGAGGCACCCACTTGACATTGCTCTGTGACCTCCCAGATCTCACTGGCTGGGATCCCATCTTGATAGATGGCCTCCACCACCCAGTATAGTTGTTGGTGCATGACAAGCCTGCCACAGGCATCACTCCCTGTCATAGATGGAGCTGCTGCTGCTATCACCACCACAGCATAGGTGGTGTATTGTGGAATGCATGTGAAGCTCCCTACAAATGAGGGGGTTTGAAAAAAGTCTTCATTGGGCTTGCCTAAATGCCCACTGCTAGGCTGGCATTCTGTGTCCTAGCACTTTAAAAGTGGTTTGCATGTGAGTGCCCTGTTAGCCTCTGTACCTGTCTCTTTAAGGGTGCACAATTAATCTGGGTAGGTGCCAAGTAGTTTCAGGCTTGAGTCCTGCCTGGACAGCAGCTGCTTCTGTGTAGTAGAATGGGAAACTGGTGGGAAGGCTGTGCTTGGCCTGCCTGCCTCTTCTTCCCTTGCGAGGGAATCTTTTTCTAAAAGAAATCGGACTGCATCCAAAGAGGATTGTGACCAGAATTACCGAATTGTGACTGCCTTTTACCTGAAGAGGACTGAAGAGTTGCCTCTGTGTGATCGGCCTGTCAGGACTTAAGTCGGCCACAGAGTGTACATTTGTGCAGAGACACTGTGAATTGCAACCGGACTGTCATCTGAACTGTAGTATTTACTTGCTTTTTCTAGAAGTGTGCTGAATGCTGATAGTGGGTTGTGATTTGGTTCCCCACTGCCTGATTGTGTCACGCTTGCTGGAAGCTGCATCCAGCAACTACTGGACTGTTATCTGAATTGTTCACCCAGTCTGGGGCCTGCCACCTTGGCCCAGACAGCAACTTGCACCACAGAGAAAACCATCAATGAGAGACCAGCCCGGGGATTAGCACCCTGCTCAACACCATGAACAGGAATGACACCATGGTGAATTGTGTGGGCCCTGCTTCTCCCGGCCATCTAGCTCTTCATCCAAAGGTCTCCATTTTATCACTCCTGTGTCCTGTACTGGGTAGCATGAGTAAACTCCAGGGTAGCTCCCTGTAAGAAAGCTCAAATCAAAGTGTGTCATCTAATTTAATTGTTTTGCCCAATTATCATGAACTGAGCCACCTGCCTCTGGATTACAAATTGTGGGTTACTGTGCATGATTATTTCTGTCTGTCAGTAGGGCCCCAACCAGCTGCAATGCTAGCCTACCCTGAGCAATGCTTCAGGCTAGCCTTTACCAACAACTGTGTACCCAGAGTGTGTGTGGCTGTGTTGTGGGACTCTAAAGTGCATGCCATATAACCTGGATCTTTCAGATCTTGAATCAGCCACTAGATTCTGCCCCTTCTTTGTTAATGCCTCCTTGAATAAACCAGATCTAAATCTTTTTGCATCCAAACTGGTTGTGGTGTACCTTTGTATTGAAAATATTGTGGTATTGCTGTTTACTGTTACAGGTCTTATTTTACAAGGGGTCTCCAGGGCTGAGCCAGCTGAACCAGCCATGGTGGTAAGTGCAACAAGTGTGGGGTTAAAACTGCTGTCAGGTATTAATTGCAGTTGTGTATTCTCTGAATTGTTTAGGCCACTAGAGGAAGAACAGGGGAGTAACAGTGCCCCCGCTGCTTTATTAATAATGATATTGTGTTTTGTCTAACCTGCCTTCCTTTGCAGCATGGACATTTCTGTATTGCACCTTCATCTTAGTTCTGAACTGCATATTGGGACCAATCGATACCTTTGGGGACCCTATAATTGTGTCTGTCCCAGGGGTCTTGTGGGAGTGAATTTCTGTAGGAATTGTAGTTTTTACACTTTGGTGCCTGAATGGACCTGGAAGGGGAGTTCTAGCTGTGATAGACTGATCAACCAACTGAACATTTTGGATCAGAAGGGAAGATCCGGTGCTGCCTGCAGCAGAGGTCAGTCTGGGTTTAGGAGTTGAGAGGGTGAGCAGCTCAAGATATTTGAGCAGCTGCTCCTGCGTAGTAGCACAGGAAACTGGTGGGAAGGCTGTGCTTGGCCTGCCTGCCTCTTCTTCCCTTGCGAGGAAATCTTTTTCCAAAAGAAATCGGACTGCATCCAAAGAGGAGTGTGACCAGAATTACCAAATTGTAAGTGCCTTTTACCTGAAGAGGACCAAAGGTTCACCTTGGTGCGATTGGCCTTTCAGGACCTGAGACTGCCACAGAGCATATGATTTGCACAGAGATACTGTGAATTGCAACCAGACTGTCATCCGAACTGTGGTACTAACTTGCTTTTACTATAAGTGTGCTGAATGCTGATAGTGGGTCATGATTTGCTTCCACACTGCCTGATTGTGTCACACTTGCTGGAAGCTGCATCCAGCAACTACCGGACTGTTATCTGAATTGTTCACCCAGTCTGGGCCCTGCCACCTTGGCCCAGACAGCAACTCGCACCACAGAGAAAACCATCAACAAGAGACCAGCCCAGGGATCAGCATCCTGCTCAACATCATGAACAGGAATGACACCATGGTGAATTCTGTGGGCCCTGCTTCTCCTAGCCATCCAGCTTTTCATCCAAAGGTCTCCATTTCATCACTCCTGTGTCCTGTACTGGGTTGCATGAGTAAACTCCAGGGTAGCTCCCTGTAACAAAGCTCAAATCAAAGTGTGTCATCTGATTTAATTGTTTTGCCTAATTATTGTGACTCTCTGACCCTTGCTTATAATTATTGTATGATATCTGTAAAATAAATAACTGGTGTGTGTATGAAATTTGGCTCACACAAGTTGGCAGATTTGGCCTGTAAATTCTAAGTGTCAGTAGCGGAAACCAGGAGGTAATTAAACAGACCAGGAGACCAGGAGGGAAAACAGTTAATTGAGACATCCTTCCAGAGACAGTTTATTGCTTGCTGCAGCCTTTGATGTTGGAACTTAAATACAAATGCTATGACGTTTCAAGAGGAAAAGGCAATTTGGCTGGTTCTTCTCAATTTTAACACAATGACAATTGTCGGATTGTTATGTTCAAAGCGAAATGCTTAATTAAAGGTTGTCATATTTGGGAAATGGCTAGTTACAGATATTTCAAAGAAATGAATCACATCTTTAGGGATAAGTATGTCAGAAATTAATTCTAAGCGAGGATCTCCCTAACCTCATCCAAAAGGGGGTGGGGAAGATAGAGTTAAACATGAACCATTGTATATGGAAAAGTGTCATATCATCTTGGGCTCTGAGATAGAAAGTATTCCCTGACTTAAATGCACTTAGAAAGGTAATAGAAAGAAATTAAGTCTTTGTGGTAGAAGCGTTTTGTCTGTAGCTTACTTTTTATTTTTACATGATTGTACACTGTATGATATATTATTCTGTGTTTAATTTTACCTTTTATTCATATTTTTTAGTAAATAACCATTTCTTTGAAATACTGTCTGGGTGTCTTCTCAGTTTCTTTTTGCATATGAAGTGCTTGTATTTTAAATCTGACAGCTGTTGAAAAAGGCTTGATGGTGTTACTAATCTTGGAAAAGGTAAGAATATTAAGGACACTTATAAAGTTTTAAGGGTTCATTTTGGAGACCTGGCTAGGTGCCACTGGTGAAGGATTGCGCAATCCCCGAAGAGGTTACATATCTGAGCCTGAACATTGGGTATGCTAGCATTAGTTGCACAGTTTGAATCCCCCCAGAACTTGAGGCTACTATGTGATTTGGACCCAAAGCTGACAGGAGGGTTACCCTGTCTGTTACCTGTTCACTATTGCGCTTTGAGGTTGGCACTGTGGGAGCAGAGGGTCTGACCTACGGAGTGTGCATTTGTGACAGTTATCAGGAACTGAGCCACCTGTCTCTGGATTACAAATTGTGGGTTACTGTGCATGATTACTTCTTTCTATCAGTAGGACCCTGACCAGCTCCAATTCCAGCCTACCCTGGGCAACACTTCAGGCTTGCCTTTACCAACTACTGGGCACCCAGCATGTGTGTAACTGTGTTGTGGGACTCTAAATTGCATGTCATATAACCTGGATCTTTCAGATCTTGAATCAACCACCAGATTCTGCCCCTTCCTTGTTAATGCCCGCCCTGAATAAATCAGATCTAAATCTTTTTGCATCCAAACTGGTTGTAGTGTACTTCTGTATTGAAAGTATTGAGGTATTACTGTTTACTGTTACAGGTCTTATTTTACAGGGTGTCTCCAGAGCCAAGCCAGCTGAACCAACCCTGGTAGTAAGTGCAACAAGTGTGTGGTTAAAACTGCTGTCAGGTGTTAATTGCAGTTGTGTATTCTCTGAATCTTTTAGGCCACTAGAGGGAAAAGAGATGGGTAACAGTGTCCCGGAGGGCTGTACCCTGGTCAGCTACACTACCACTAACTTGTCCTCCAGGTGGAGGCACCCATTTTCAGTACCCAGGCCCCTCAACCTGCACTTGGTCACTCAGTCAGGGGTAGTATCCCTTGGGATAGTGCCACCTAGGGATTAAACATGCACACATCACTTGTGTGTGCAGTGTCCATAAGTGCATGTGTGACATGCCACACACCATGCATGGCATAAACATGTGGATGTGCAATGCCACGGAGTGAATGCATGAAGCAGAACACACTAGGGGGTGTGCAATGTGCTGAGGAGTGCTACTATATGTGGTCCTCCTCGAGAAGGCTGATGCAGAATGGTGTGCCGGAGCAAGGCCATGAGTGTTCTTGCCACGAGTCACCGCTTGGATGATGCACCCCACAGAGATGCTACAGCACTACAGGGTCAATCATGGCACCCCACAATACTGTGCATTGGTGGGCTGCTGGTGGATGAGATTGGGCAGGTTACACTACACTCCTATGCCATGTCTGTGGAGACCAGGATGCTATGTGCCCTGCAGTACTATGCCATGGACACATTCCAGTGGGTGACGTGATAGGGGTTATCCAAGTGTCCATTTCATGGGTGCTGCACCAGGTGACCGATGCCCTGGTGTGGCACAGGGAGAGGCACATCACTTTCCTGACTGATGTTGCAGATGTCAGGGCAGTCAGAGGAGTGTTTCTGGATATGTATGGCATGCCGAATACAGTTGGTGCAACTGACTGCAAGCATGTGCCTGTCCTAGCCCTGCCCATCAATGAGGATGCATACAGAAACTGTGAAAGATTCGACAGCATCAAATGTCAGGTCATCTGTGATGCAACCGGCATCCTGACCAACATCCTGGCTTGGTGCCTGGGGTTATGCCATGACTCTACATGTATAACAACAGTGCCCTGAAGCGCCATATGAAAGGGTAGCCAGAGGGACATGGTTGGTTAACATAGAAACATAGAATTTGATGGCAGATAAGGACCGCTTGGCCCACCCAGTCTGCCCATTTCCCTACCTACTGGACAAGCTGCAGATCCTAGTTAACCAGCAGCCTACTTCTTCCTACTCCCACCCCATGGAATGGCCTTATGACTGTCCCATGCATGCTTGAATTCCACCACTGATTTTGACTCCACAACCTCCTCCGGAAGGCCGTTCCATGCATCCACAACCCTCTCTATGAAAAAATACTTCCTTAAATTACCTCTGAGCCGCCCCCCCATCTTCAAATTGTGCCCTCTTGTTCTTGCACACCTCTTTTTTTGAAAGATGCTACCCTCTTGGACTTTGTTAATTCCCTTGAGATACTTGAACGTTTCTATCATGTCCCCCTTCTCCCTCCTTTCCTCGAGGCTATACATATTAAGCTCCTTTCATCTTATTCAAACATGCACGGGACAGACATAAGGCAATTATAGTGGGGGGTTGCAGGAAATAAGCTGTTGGTTAACTAGAATCTGCAGCTTATCCAGTAGGTAGGGAAATGGGCAGACTGGGTGGGACAAGTGGTCCTTATCTGCCATCAAAGTCTATGTTTCTATGTTTCATCTCTCTTCATATGTCTTCCAGTGCAGACCCTGCACCATCTTAGTTGCCCTCCTCTGGACAGCTTCCATCCTGTCTATGTCTTTGCAGAGATTGGGTCTTCAGAACTGCACACAGCACTCCAGATGGGGTCTCACCAGCTGTCTGTACAGAGGGATAATAACTTCCTGTTTTCTACTGGTGATGCCTCTCCCTATGCATCCCAGTATCCCCCCAGCCCTCCTTGCTGCCCTCTCACATTGCTTGCCCACCTTTAGGTCATCTGATATGACTATTCCCAGGTCCCTTCCATTTTTGTTGTTGTTAGTATCTCACCTCCCATTGTGTACTCTTCCCTGGGTTTTGTTTCCCAGGTGCATTACCTTGCACTTCTAGCATTGAATCTAAGCTGCCATACATTTAACCATTCCTCTAACCTTGCCAAGTCCCTCTCATCCTTTCCAACCCACCTGTGCATCAACTCTGTTGCAGATCTTTGTGTCATCTGCAAAGAGACATACTTTTCCTTCCAGTCTCTCTGCAATGTCGCTTATAAAGACATTGAAGAGGACCGGTCCTAATACTAAACCCTGCGGTACCCCACTAGTAACCCTCCTTTCTTCTGAGTGGACTTCATTTACTATTACTCTCTGTGTCCTATTCTCCAGCCAATTCTTTACCCAGGCTGTCATCTTGGACCCACTCCCAGGCTGGCTAACATGTATTAATCTTTTGTGTGGGACTGTGTCAAATGCCTTGCTAAGTCTGGGTAGGCCATGTCCACAGCCCTCCCTGATCTACTACTTTGGTCACCCAGTCAAAGAAATCTATCGATTCATCTGGCATGACCTTCCTGCTGTGAATCCATGCTGCCTAGGGTCCTGTGCCCCTCTGGCCTCTAGATACTCGACAATTCTTTCCTTCAGAAGTGATTCCATCATTTTCCCTATCACTGAGTTAAACTAGCAGGTCTGTGGTTTCCTGCTTCTGCCTTGCTCCCACTTTTGTGAAGGGGAATCACATCTGCCCTCCTCCAGTCCTCAGGTACCACCCCATCCTCCCATGATTTGTTAAAAAGGGTAGTCAGTGGTGTCACTAGTTCTACCCTTAGTTCTTTTAGAATTCTGGGATGAATCCTATCAGGCCCCATTGCTTTGTCCACCTTCAGTTTTAGAGTTCTTTCAGAACCCTTTCTTCTGTAAATGGGCTGGTATCAACTTCTGCATCAGAGTGTTTCTACTGTTTGTTTTATGTGCCTCCCCTCTTCATTTGTAAATACTGAGCAAAAATATTTGTTTAGTATCTCTGCCTTTTCACAGTCTCCCTCTGCCCACCCTCCCTCCCTTTATTAAGCCTCACTATCCCTCCTTGGTCTTCCTTCACTCCCTGATATACCTATAAAAGGTTTTATCCCCCTTCTTAACTGAGTTGGCTATCTTTTCCTCAGTTTGGGCCTTTGCTGTTCTGACTGCCTTCCCAGCTTCCTTTTGCTTTAACTGATACAGTTCTCTGTCCTGCTCCTTCTGCAATTCCTTGTACTTCCTGAATGCTTTCTTTTTCTCTTGAACCTTCACTGCCACTTCCTTTGAGAACCATAGTGGTTTCTTACATCGTTTTGTTTTGTTTATTTGCTTCACACAAAGACTTGATACCTCTGTGATGGCAGTTTTTATTATTCCCCATTGTTCTTCCACCCCTCCTTCCTGCCTATTTGCTAGTGCATTCCTTAGGCACTCAACCATTTTGGCCAAGTCAGCCCTCCTAAAGTCCAGTACTTTTTGACTTTGTATGGCTTGACTCTATTGCTGTGTTTATTAGTGAACCATACTGTTGATGGTCTGGTTCCCAGATGGTTACCCACTTCTACATCTGTGATCCTCTCCTCCATTTGAGAGAATCAGGTCTAAGATTGCTCCCTCTCGAGTGGGCTCCAATACTAGTTGTCTAAGGCATGCCCCCTGTAGGGCATCTAGAATAACTCCACTCTTCGAAGTGGCAGCTGCAACTGCACTCTAGTTAACATCTGGCATATTCAAATCACCCATCAGCAATATCTCCCCTTTTTCTGCCATTCTAAGTATACTTTCTATCATTTCCTTGTACATTTCCTCCCCTTCAGAAGGGGGTCTGTATACAACCCCTGTGCGGATTGTGGTGTCATTGCCTGTCTCCAAATGTACCCACAGTGCTTCTTCTCCTCCCTGTTTACCCTTTTGTTCTGTTGCTTTTATTCCTTCCCTTATGTAAAGAGCTACTTCTCCTCCTCTTTTACCCTCCCTGTCCCTCCTGTAGATAGTGTATCCTGGTATGTTTATGTACCAGTCATGGTTTTGTGTGTACCATGTTTCTGTGACTGTCACAATATCCAGATGTTCCTCCTCCATCAAGGCCACTAATTCAGGAAGTTTGTTACCCAGACTATGGGCATTGGTACTCATTGCTCTCCATTTTTTGATGGCTTTACCTTCTGTTGCAGCATCCCCCACTGACCTTTCTACCTCAGTCTTTTTCTCATTTAGTACCCTGTTTTGTAGGGAAAGGCTGGGATTTTCCTGCTGCTTATCAGTACCTCCCCCTTTGACTAGTTTAAAAGCTTGCCAATGAAGCATTTAAACCGATTGCTCAAAAGACTTGTTCCCTTCCTAGACAGATGCAGACCATCCTGCCAGTATAGGCTGGTGTCCCTCCAGGTGGAATCCCAGTCCCAATGAAGCCAAACCCTGTACTCCACACCATTTTTTCAACCATTCATTAAACTGCATGGTGCTAATTACCCTCGGCTTCCCCATGCCACTGACAGGCAGCACCTCTGAGAAGGATACTGTGTGTGCTACTTGTCTTAGGCCCCTCCCCAACTCTGTAGTGTCCTCCTGCACTGCTCTAATCTCATGATGACCCAAGTCATTTGTCCCTAGGTGGACAATTACATCCAGCTCAGACTCCCTCGCAGCTGTTCTCATGATCCTGAGGATGTGCTTCCTGTCCCTCCAAGCCATGGCACCAGGCAGGCACCTTACTTCAGTTTTCCCAGCTCCCCCCAGTTCTATACCCCTAATAATTGAGTCCCCCACCAGGAGCTGCTTCCTTTCCCTGTGGTGTCCTCTTCCTCCTTCCTGTGGGCCTCCCTTGTGACAGTTGTCATCAGTCTTCTCTGTGGGTGCATCCATAGGGGAGCTATGCTCCCCCAGAATGATGTATGGATTGTGGAGTGGAACAATTGACTGGGTGTGCCTCTGTTCCACCATCCTTACCCTCCCTGAGCCCACTGTGGTCCAACAGCTGTGCTTTCTTTGCAACCTCTGAGGTAGTGGTGGTGGCACTGGTGATCCCTGGATGGGGAGGTTCCCTTCCTACTGTTCAGTGTGGCCTGGGGGATGGTTTCCTTACTACTGTCCAGTGCAGCCTGAAGACGGGCAACTTCCTGCCTCAGGGCAGAGAGTTGTCTGCAAATAGGGCAGCATCTCAGCCTCCAGAAAGACTCCCGGAAGACTGCTTCCCCACAGCCATTACATTGCACTACTCCCCACATGTTTATCTACTTTTTTATGTGTTTGTTTTGTGTGTGTGTGTGTGTTTGTGTGTGTGTGTGTGTGTGTGTGTGAGTGCATGCGTGTGTGATTGGTTTGTTATATAGAAATATATATATATTATACAATGTTTATGCTTATATTGTCAGTGCAGTGTGCTAGAGAGGATATGACAGCGATATGCACCTTGCACTCTTGAGGAAATGATGTCAGAACCTCAGGTATAAAGGAACTATTTCCAGGGGTGGGTGGGGTGAGGGGTGGGAAGGGGTTGTGCCTAAACTGTGCCCTCACAAAACAATCAGCTAAAAGCTCTCACCCTCCGCTGCGATGAGTGCCTTCCTCTCAGCAAGATACCCTACACAACAATTTGACAGAGAAAATACCCTGCTAATCAAACAGAGAAAAATCCAGACATCCAAGTCAGACACAGGTAAACCTCTCCAGCCCCAAAACAGCCTGGTGGTTTGTTAGACACAAAGGAAAATCAAATATGCAGTTATTTCAGCCCTTCTGAAGATGCTGGCAAGATAAGCAGTTTTGAAAACCCCCTTCCTGAATTAAAAACTAAAATAATTAAACACAAAGCAATACCAATGTAAAAGTAAGGAAATCTTCTCTCAGATGTAAGCAATAGGGAGAGATTAGTTACAGATATCTAGTACAACATAATATATCCCATGCAGCTTCTCAGTTGTTTCAAAGCACACCCAGTACACAACTTGGAAGAAGATGGACTTCTGTCTGAAACAGGATCACACCAGTAGTTTATAGTAATTGATCAATGCTGAAATGGTCAAGCTAGAACAATTGGCTGTGATACAGGTCTCTCTGACTTGTGAAGACAATTTCCCCCACCTCAGGCTATGTCTGGCATCCAATTAAAACTGCAGACTTTGCTATTTTAAATCACACAACCACTACCAAATATTGCAAAATATATTGATGCAGATTGTCACAGAATTCTAGTAATCAGTCCAGTTAGCCACAAAGAAAAATCAAATATGCAGTTATTTCAGCCCTTCTGAAGATGCTGACAAGATAAGCAGTTTTGAAAACCCCCTTCCTTAATTAAAAACTAAAACAATTAAACACAAAGCAATACCAATGTAAAAGTAAGGAAAACTTCTCTCAGATGTAAGCAATAGAGAGAGATTAGTTACAGATATCTAGTCCAATATAGTATATCCCATGCAGCTTCTCAGTTGTTTCAAAGCACACTCAGTACACAACTTGGAAGAAGATGGACTGAGGTTGTTGGGTGAGGTCCCAATGCCATGTGTGTAAATGGCAGCCACACATGTGGTCCTATACTGCTAACCATGTCTGTCTACTCTACTCCCACAGGTGACAGCAGTTATCCTCAGATGCCCACACTTCTGATACCATACCTGACACCACAGCACCTGGCGGAGGTTCCATACAATGTAGCACACACATGGGTGTGCAGCATCATGGAGCGCATGATAGGGATGCTGAAGATGCACTTCTGATGCCTGGACCACTCGGGTGACATGACAATGATTGCGCTTGGCATGGCATGCAGAGTGTTCACCACCTGTTCCAAGCTGCACAACATAAGCATGTGCCATATGGTGCCTGTGCCACAGGACAGACACCCAGAGGAGGGTGGTGAGGACCCACCACATCTACCCAATGGACCAGCACCACCTGGGGAACACACCAGGGTATCATCTATGGACATCCATGCAATGGGATGCATTGTAGTGAGGGCCGTTGCACCATCACTTGACCCTTGGCACATTTGGATAGTAGGTATGTACACATGCTGGTGATAATGACAGTGCCTGATGGAGCCAGTATGTATGTGGGGAGTATGCCATGGTGAGGCTTCAATCAGTGCACTCCACAGGCATGCATGCCACAACAATGGTCCTCCATGTGCTGCACATCCTATATCCATTGCCAGGGTCATGCCATGGCAACACAGCCACCAACATCGTAGACCGCCATATGCATGCAACATGGTAGTGCTAAGTGGGTGTGCATTCCAGTGCATTGTGCACCTGCAGCAAGGTGTTGACTGCCCAGCACCCTCCCCAACTGGTACTGGTCCATGGGGTGTAGCTATGGGATGTGGTGTGTGGTGTTGGTGGGGGGTTCATGTGGTGGTGCCCATGGGTTGTGTGTGGTGTGCTGTCATCCAGTGCAGCCCATGCATGCTGTCAGGGCTGGTATTTCACTGGGTTGCATGCCTCTGCTGTAGTGCTCCACCCCTGCACCCCAGTCTGCCCACTGCTGTGTGGTTTATGGGGTCAGCAGGGTGTGTGCCACCCTGTGCCATCTGTATGCAGTGAGAGTGCTGTGTCATGGTGCTCATGTCTGCCCACATGTTGGCCTCTGCTGCCGTGGGTTGTTGGCACTGTGCTGCTCCCTCATGGTGCTCCCATGGTCCTACAGGTGAAGGGCCCAATGCAGTGTCCAGTGCCACTGGTGCAGCCCCAGTGGCCATGGTGGTCCATACTTGTTGGGCAGCAAGGTGGTCGGCAATGGCCAGAAGGGTATCAGCCATCCACTCATGTGCTCTGGCACCCATGGCCACCTCATCAGCCAGGCATTTCTGTGCATGTGCAGCTGTGGCCATCCCCTCAGACATGCTCTCTTGTGCCCTCATGCCCATGGAGATGCCTTCTGCTACCCTTTCCTGTGCATGCACGGATGCCACTATGACTGCCGTGAGGCAGTGCACTGCCTCTGTACACTCCCATTTTGCTTGCAGGTGATCACGGTCCAGCCCACAGAGGTCAGGGTAGTAGCTGGCAAGGAGTGACCCACTGGCACCCAGTCTGAAGCATCTCGGTGGCAGGTCTTTGGTGTCCTGATTGTCCTGGTCCTGTGTATCGGGCGGTGTGGCCATCTCCTCAGTTGCTGAGGCGTATCTGACCTCTGGAGGACCTGTGTCACCTTCACTGCAGCCCCCACTCCTTTGTGCTGTATTTCCGGAAGATGAGCTGCACCCACTCTCTGGTGCTGTCTGTCCAGCAGGTGTGCTGAACCCCTGCCCTGGTGCTTTCTGTCCTGAAGGTGTGCTGTTCCCCTGCCCCTCTGCATTGTCAGCAGCCTCCGTGCCTCTCCCTCTCCCTCTGCCTCCTGTGCTCTCCTCTTCACATTGCTGCACTCCTGGGTTTGATCCCAGTCAGTGCCATGGCTGTCCTGAGGTGGTGCGGGCTGCTGGCTGTCCTCCCCCTGCATGGACATTTTCTGTGATGCTGCATACCTTTGTATGAAAAGGAATAACACCAATTACTGTGCCTGTATGTACAGTGTCTGTGCCTGTGTGCTCCATGGTCCAGGCTGTACCCACCTTCCTTGCCTGCCTTTCTGAAGTCTGCCACCTCAGTCACCTCCCATGCCAGATGGTCCCTCATCAGCACCATCAGCGTTGGGCACTGTGGGGATGGAAAGGACAGATTGTTGCTGACTGTTGCTGGTGCATGGTTCACTGGCTGTGTCTGTGCCCTCTGCACCCATGCATTGCACATACCTGGCATGCTATCCAGCCCATCAGGTTACCTGTCAATGAGGACATCATTGATGGTTTCCACAACCTGCTGCTCAATGGGTGTCAGGGGAGGTTCTGGAGGTGGTGGTCCACCACCTGTGATGACCTGCATCTGGCATGCCCAACTCAGCTGCCACTTCACCTAGGACCGGAGATCATACCACTTGTGCTTGATAGCCACAAGTGTGTGTGCCTCTGGTCCTGCGGTGTTGATAGCCACCTGCAGATCCAGCCATATTCTGGCTTTTTTCTCCACTGGGGTGCTCAGTGACCACCGCTAGAAGAGCACTTCATAGTGCTGCCTGATCTCAGTTACTAGGATGGCTGCCGATGGTCCCATGAAGTTCGGGGACCACTGCCATCTCCCACCACCTCCTATGCTCATGCTTCATCCACCATCATTGCCAGTTGGGCATGTTGTGGCCATCCATGCACATTCCTCTGCCCTGCATGTGCTGCTTGCACTATCCACAGACATGCCTCTTCCGTACTGTGCATTTCGCTGGCACATTGAATGTCCACATCACCTTTTATGGTGGGTTCAAGGGGCATTCCTGTCATCTTGTACTTGCTCCAGATTGCCCTTGCACATAGCTGTGTACCTCCTCTGTCTCTGCCCTGGCCTTCTGTGGTGGTGTCAGGCTGTGTTGTGCATGCCGCATTGTTCATCACTGCTGCACAGTGCACAGCTGCACGTCTGCTTTTACATTCAATCTGCACATAGAGATTGCCCTTAGTGAATATGCCCCATTAAGGGTGAGAGACAGGCCACTGCAAAATCTTTTAGGGCTTGGGTTTGGGACCCATGACATTGGTTTGGATTTTGAGAATGCATCCTGACCACTATTGATCCCAGTGCAGTAATTGGCATTCGGTAAAGCAGGCTACAAATAGAGCATAATAAAAGCCTTGAGGTCATCAATGAATATATATTATTGTAGCTTCTTTGTGACAGGTGGTACTTATGTTCCACTGTTTGAGAGTTCTTTGTTTGTTGGTGGCATGATAGAGTCTGCAACCATTAAGGCAACAGTGGTGCAGTCCACTGATTTAGAGTAATAAATATTCATCGCTGACCTCACAACTTATCCCCCACTATAGTCATTGCTTTATCTCTATGCAAATTACTATATTGTACCCAGCCACAAAAGGTTTCAAATTATATGTTAACTCCATCCCAAAACATAATGCATCAAAAACATACAAAATATAGGAAAACAAGTAACTTTTAAGCCATTTTTGTTTGCCCTTCACAATATTTTACTATCACTTGACAACAATATCTTAATTATCATTGAAAAATGGGTAGGGAATTTCCAGCATTCTGATTAGCCAAGAGACTTGGGAATCCTACGTGTTATGGGAAAACAACAACCTTGTCAGGAACCCTTCAATCAACAAGGGCACAGAACATAAAGATTACCATGCTTGCCAGCAATCTGTGAGAAACCGATTTTCAGCAGCCATGTTGGTAAAGTGCAAAACCTTCCAAATCCATTTGCCATTACTGTTAAACAAGCATTTGTCAATGCCGAACGTTCGCTAGCAGGTATTTGCAGTGGTATTTGGCACTTGGACATGACTTAAAATAATCAGTGACAAAGAAGTGCAAGCATTTGTCAATGCCAAATGTTGCTTGCTTCTATGTGCTGTTTAGGTATTTGGAAGTCATTGGAGTGCAAATATTGAAAATTCACGAATACGAGCTTACGAGCGTGCGTAGGAACTGCGCAATGCATGCTTGTAATACAGTCATTTTTAGGAATTCTTTCACCAAATTTTCAACATAGCCATTTTAAGACCTCTGCTAATGAACAGTGTCACTGTAATTTTCTTAATGTGTCCCATACATTGATTTTGCACACCGACTGCACCATTGTGTGCTACATGGGTGGAAACACGTTTTGGGCAGGATGTGAAAAATGACAGCTGTACTGCTCATAAGGAGGTGTGGTAAAATGGCAATGTTGAAAATCTGTAGTGAAAATATTGAAAATTCGCGAACTTACAAGCGTGCATAGGAACTGCACAACGCACACTCGTAAAACAGTCATTTTTAGGAATTTTTTCACCATATTTTCAACACAGCCATTTTAAGACCTCTGCTCATGAACAGTGTCACTGTGATTTTCTTAATGTGTCCCATACATTGAGTTCACACACCGACTGCGCCATTGTGAGCTACATGGGTGGAAACACGTTTTGGGCAGGATGTGAAAAATGACAGCTGTACTGCTCATGAGGAGGTGTGGTAAAATGGCAATGTTGAAAATCTGAAGTGAAAATATTGAAAATTCAAGAAACGTCCAGCGCAAGTGTGAGGAACCGCTAAACGCACACTCATAATACAGTCATTTTAGATTTTTTTCACCACATTTTCAGCATAGCCATTTTAAGACCTCTGCTCATGAACAGTGTCACTGTGGTTTTCTTAATATGTCCCATACATTGATTTAGACACTGATCTGCGTATTGTAGCGCTACATGGGCGGAAACACATTTTGGGTGTGATGTGAAAATGACAGCTGTACTACTCATAAGAAGGTGTGGTAAATGGCAATGTTGAGAAATATGGGTGGAAATATTGAAAATTCACAAACCTACGAGTGCAGTAGGAACTGTGCAATGCACTCGGAAAACAGTCATTTTTGGAATTTTTTCACCAAATTTTCAACATGGCCATTTTAAGACCTCTGCTAATGAACAGTGTCATGGTGATTTTCTTAATGTGTCCCATACATTGATTTTGCACACTGACTGCGTCATTGTGTGCTACATGGGCGGAAACACATTTTGGGCAGGATGTGGAAAATGACAGCTATACTGTTCATAAGGAGGTGTGGTAAAATGGTAATGTTGAAAATCTGTAGTGAAAATATTGAAAATTCACAAACTTATGAGTCTGTGTAGGAACTGCGCAATGCACGCTCATAAAACAGTCATTTTTAGGAATTTTTGCACGAAATTTTCAACATGGTTTGACCCCTTCTCATGAGTGATGTCACTGTCATGGTGTTATTCAGGTCCGAATGGTGATTTCATGCAGTTACTGGTGAAATCACCCTTCGGGCCAGAATAACGCCATGACAGTGACATCATTCTGAGAAGGGTCCCAAAACCCCATGTTGAAAAATTTGGTAAATATTCCAAAATGCCAGAGATAGGCATAGAGTTGAAAACCCCTTCTAGCCCATTGTACAGCTTACCGCATTTCCTCAGTTCGTGGTCGGCTTTGAAGAGTGCAGACGTGTTCCCCGGTCCATCGAAGATCATCGTGCCAAGCTCTGGAGGTAAGTATGGGGTGGGGGGTGGGGAGGTAGGGTGCGCGGTGGGTGGGTGGGTGCGGGGTTTGGAAGGGGGCTGGGAGAAGCGCCATGGGACCGTTTTAATTTACAGGTTTTAAAATAAAAAGATGATGTGGGATGTTGCCACACTGGGGTGGGCTCCCAGAGTGGCAGAAGAATGGCTGGGGGCGATGGAGCCGACATGGGGCTTGGGCACACCCATCGCAGATTCATTTGCTGGATGTTTGCCATATGCTGGGGTGGGCTCCTGTGGCAGAATGATGGCTCCTGAGGGCCGGGAGCTGACGGGGATTAAGGACCCTGTTGGCAGATGACACGGACATTTTGCTGTTAGAGTGGGCTCCCAGTGTGGCAGCAAAGATTTGGGGGGGCGGCGTGATGTGGTGCTAGCACACAGCAGTGGTTTTCTTTGAAGAGAAGACCACCGCTGTCATACACAGCACCATGTCCAATTGGTGCAGGACTGCCATGCCTGCTCAATGGAGCAGCAGATTACAGAGGAGGGGCACATCTCCAAAGTGTCCCATTCTCCCAAGATGTTCCTTGCTCATGCGCGCAAGCGAACATAAAAATGGCAAAAAAGAAATTCTTTATAACTACCACTCTGCCAGTCACACAATAAATGCACATAAATGTACAGTACAGCACTGAACTCCTCTTTTTTACCTTTTCTTTGTATGTTTTCATACTATTTTTACTATGGGTCCCTCCACTGCTGTCACCAAGTCCACAGCTCCTGCTGCTCTATACCTCAATGTACCTGACATCTCACTCACTTGACCCCCCCTTTTCATTCACTGGCTATGTAAAATGCTGTATCAACAACCATGACCACAACAGTCATTGCCATTCACAACAGTTCCATTTAAATTTCCTTGCTGACCACCAGGACTTTCAAAATGAACGTTCTGAAACTTTAGCCATCAAGCACACAAGCTACAGACTCTCTCACGTGACCACAATATTATTTTCATCGTTTTCAGAAATGCTATACACTCATATGTTTCAGCTGCCGAAAACATCAGAGAGTAGCAGCAGCAACAGCAGATGTTGTTCTTGCTCTCTCGACTGCGTTGTTCACTCTGTCTGTCTGGTATATCTCAAAATCCTAAACAAAAGCCACATTTTATGAAACTGGTTGAAAAGTGGAGCTATAAAACAATACCTTGCAACAGTGCCACAACATGACACAAAGCTATAAAAATGAAAGCTGAAACAGGGACTATTTTTTTAAGAAAAGGTTACTTTTTGTTTTAATATGTATTTTTCTATATCATTTTAAATTTGCATTTATTTATTTTTTTATAAAGGAATATTTTATAAATGCAGTAAGACACTCCATGACACTGGTTAACAGGGGTTAATGCACTTCATGCTGCTAAAGGCAATCTGGCCAAGCACCCCATGACGCACCTGAGGATGCATTAACTCCTGACAACCAATGCCCTGTTGTGTCTTATTGCTAACTTATTTAAGCATACTGTCTCTATATATATTTTAAATTTTCTTTATGGATATTCACCAACATGACTCATAGAAATTCACATATAATAATCAAGGTGCTATATTTCATAGAGAAAAACATATATATTTGTAACCCCCTTGTCCCCAGGGGTTACTAGAATCCCAGTTAGAATCAATGGCAGGCAGGGAAGGCAGCTTGTCAAATGCCAGGTAAATGGGTTTCACACTGTCACACTCTGTTTTCAGCCTCAGCTGAGTTAGAGTGATGATGTAATCTTAGAGCACTCACAGCAGCATGAGCCACACTCTGACAAGCAGTTGCCAGCTAGAGTAGAATGTTCAGTAGTCTGTGAGTGAGTCTTCCAGGAGGAGGCTGCAGATTGTTGTGCAGCTCCTCATTTAGCTCTGACAGAGAGTTACCACTTTAGTTTTTGGGTAGTTTGTTCTCACCCTAGAAGAAGAACATAGAAGACAGTGGCTGAAGTGATGGAGACCTTGCTAAATGCGATTTCCTTTGTCCCATCCCAGGAGGGATGAGGGTGATCTTCAGGGTTCAGGGGCAATCCCCTCAATCCATTCTGTCTGGTGAAGCTGCCTTGGACATCTTCATTTGTTGTAATTACAACTTTTCTTCTGTGTAAGCCCAGGTGCATCTGCAATACATAGGGGTGAATTTCTCTGACAAAGGGACTCAGTCACCTAGACTTTCTGTGTTTTAAAAGTGTCTGCCTATGTTGGAGTCCAGAATGTGACTGTCTAAGTACAGAACTTTTAACTTCTGACACCTCAGAGGTTTGTGTGTGTAGTATGTTAATTGTGAAATAAATTTCAAGACAGCGTCTACAGTTTTCTTCAGTTGCTTAGTGTTTTTAACCAAATGAATGGCTGAGTATAAACTTGGAAGTAAAAGGTGGGAGACACCCTATCCAGAGTGACCCTGTTTACATCTCCGGATTTAGTTTGGGCACCAGTGCTTTTTCATTTAGTGCATCTGGTCAATGCCTAATGGAAGTAGTTACCCCTGGATGTGGGTTGTTTTCTTTCAGGTTACCCCAGTATAGTGGGTTCTGAAAGTTCCTGATCCTGGATGTGCTCCTTTGTGGTCATGTGTACCACCTTCATTGCTCATGAAATATGGGAAAGTGTCCTAGTACTGGAAGTATGTGGCTAGTTAATGGGAAATGTAGCAGTTCTGGCGGTTTGTGCCTAGTTGATGGGAAATGTGCCAGTTCTGGCCATGTGTACCAATCTCCATTTCAGAACCAGGGTATTTGCTGTTTTGTGTTACTTCAGCCTATGCTAAATGGGAATGTCAGGAATTTCTGTACCCTGGAGAATCTGCATTACCAGTATGTGTAGACCTGTGGGGGTCCATCTTTGCTTTGTGATTATTCCTACTTTCTTAGGTGAGTAAAAGCCACACTCTAGAATCCCAGCTTGGTTTGAACAGTACTGTTATTACTTCCTTGTCTGGATTTACTTGGGTGCCCCGTCCGGAAGTGTAAACAGAGCATAACCGTGAGCAAACTATTTCTCTCAGGGACCAGGGTTACTGGCTATGGTAATTGGTCCCCCCAGGTGTGTGCCATGTAGCCACACTTGGGTTTGACTGTTGTAGTGGAACAGTCAGGTCACCTAGCCTAATGGTGGCCATTTCTCTGTTTTTCCAAATCTGTATTCACTTATGTAAACCCCACCCCTCTCATTTGCCACTAGACATCTGTGGTGCGAGGAGCAGCTCTGCTAGTTAAACAAGGGGGGGCTGGTGGGGGTGGGAGGTTACAAAAAATGGGAGCTCATCTGATGATGTTTTTTGAATTTTGGGAGAAAACAAAGTTTGTTTTTCTCAAGTTGTGGGTAGCATTTTGCCTGTCTGGCAGTTGGCAGCCCAAATTTGGAAGCTCTGCTCTGAAGGATTTGCCCAGAGTAGTGTCATCCATATGTGCTGCTGTGTGCCTGCTATTCATGTGCTGCTTTGTGTTGTGCCATTGTTTACCAAGGAGCTGTAAAGCCAAATTGTGTGTGCCCCTTCTCCTGCATCAAAGGGGAGTGTTTACAAACTTTAATTCTCAAGTTTTCTGTGACAGAAAGTATTGTGGCCTTAGAAAACAACAAAACAATTGTGCTCTGAAAGTTTCAAGTGCTTACTGTGTGAACTGGGGGAGTTACTAAAGAAATAGCCAAGTTCTGAGTAAAGAAATGATCAAAGATAGTGCTACCACCATGAAAATTCAGCCAAAAAAAAAGTTCAGTTTGCAGTTTAAATTTTGCCTGCTTGATGATCGCCATGGAGGAAGATCATGAGAAGAGAGAGAAGCTCATTTCCATGGCATCAAGTGATTGGTGAGACCGAAATCAGTTCTGACCCCTAGACAGTTTCAGAGTGCTGCCCAGTGTTCGAGAGGGAGAGAGCGAGTGATGTGTGAGCTGATAGCAGAAGAATCATCACGGAGACATTAAAAGTTCTAAAATCTGTAAATACAGACTATGTCTGTGTGAAATCAGGCTCAACCCATAATCCGACTGACTGGGAAGCAAGCAAGCTGTTAGTAGTGATAATCAGAGGGATCGCTAGCTGGTTTCAACCCAGAGGCCTACTAGGATCGGCTTTAGGCTGAGATTTTCCATTGGAGCAAGCCAGCAACTGATTCAGTGAGTACCATTCAGCAAAACTGAGCTCAAACTGGGTTGTGATTTTCAAAAGCCAGCTGAATCTGTGTGTAAACAGTGTGATTGTTCTTGCAAAGAAGGACTGTAAAGAGAAATCAAAACAAATAAGAATTCTAAGCAATAGACAGTGAGCATGTATTATGATTCAGCAATAGTATGTGAGTTGCATAAGAGGCTGCAACAAGCAGGCAATCCTGCTTCTAGACATGGAAATACTGTGGCTTTAGTGACTTTAAGTAACTAAAACTGATAGAAAGCTAATCGTAAAGCCCAAAAATCATATAGATATGCTGAAGAAAGTAAAAGCAGTGTAATTGTTACAGTTTGAGAAAATTTTCAGTAGCAGTATGTCAGATACTCAGTGGCTTGAGTCAGATACAGACTTGTTGATGCAACAGTAGTACTGCTTCCACCATTACAGGGTGGAGCAGTAATGTAAACACAGCAGCAGGGAGCAATTTTGAGAGACTGTTCCAAGTATAGTTGACTCAGTAGTAACAGTGAACTTTTGTATGTTTATTTACAGACATGACTTTGGGACCATCCCGCTACCCGGATCATGCCCGAGCTATGATAGCATTGGAGGTTGCCAAGCTTAAAGAAATTGAGCAATGTTTCTATGGTGAAACTTTGCCTCCTCATGTTGTGATTACCAGGTACCCTGTGAGAGTATGCATAATATGCCTCAAGGCTGGGAGGGATGTATTCTTGATTCCTCACTGTTCAAGGTGTTTAGAGAAGCAGGGTCTGCCTAGAACTTCCCAAATTCATTTGGCTCCCACTTGGATGAAAGTAGAAGACCCTGCATGTAGCAGCACACAGCACCAGGCTGAACCTGCTGGGGGAGGCCCAGCAGAGTGTGGCATAACAGAAAAGGGTGTAGATGTACTGTCAGAGCAGATTCCTTGTGATATCTCCATGCCTGTGTCACAGATGGACAGTGCAGAGGAAGGATCGGTAGATCCATGGAAAGAGGGTCCTAGCCCTAGCCTCATTGGAGAGGATGAGGTTCGAGAAAATCTAGAATGGGAGGTGTCTACCTCCATGCCCAGTGAAGAGTGGACTGTCTCAAGAATGAGGATGACTGCACACTCCTGGGCCCAAATTCTGAGTGAAGAAGAGGGAGAGGAAGAAATGTATCTTCTTGTTGAGGGTCCCAGTCTGCGGCCTCAAGTTCTTGCCTTGGAGGAACCAGAAGAAGAAGCTGGTGACTCTACAACCCTGCCCTCAGAAGGAGGGGTCAGGGACAAGTTATATGTTTCTTTTGAGTATGCAACACTTTTAGAACCAGGACTGGCTGCCCCCAAGCCTGCCTGTAGGTCATGTACTGATGAAGTGCAGTAAGGAGGAAAGACTGGTTCATAGAAAGGCCAACAGCATCTATGGGTGGACCTTTCTTACCTTTCCTCAGAGAGTCTAGGAGGAGACTGAGAAACAGGGGTGAGCCTGGATAGAGGAAGAGGCCAGTCAAGATATTGATCCAAGTACAACTTCCTATGTCAGAAATAAAGTGGTAAGAGACAAACTGCAGTTTTGGAAGTTGGGCAGGACATTTTTCATAGACACTGTACGATATGTGGACCTTTAAGGAAAAGAGACTTTCCATAATGTGAATTATGTATGCTAAGACGTGGTCAAATTCTTGTACAAGATCAAAATTGGTACTACCCTCAAGTATACCATCGTCCTGAGAATATCCCCGTGCCTACCCAGAGGGAAGCAGAGCACTAATAGCAAGTGTCTGTCATCCAGCCGTTGCTGTACCCATGTTGTTCCTCCAGTCTGGTGTTCCAGGATCCAAGGTGCATCCAGATTCATCAGCCTCTACAGTTTGCCCTTCCAATTTTATCACCTGGTCTTCCAGATAGCCTTGATGACATCAACCCAGCTGTTTTCCTGATTCATCGCCTGGGATTTCGGGTAACATCAGCCCAGTTGTTCCTTTCCAATTTCAAGGTTCCATCTCCTAGATGAAATCAGCCCATCAGTTTTCAGTTCATCATCCTGTTTTCTGAAAGATTTCCACCCCGCTGTACCCGTAAAATGCTGCCAGGGAGCATCTTTGGCTGGAGAAGTAGGTGATGCTCATTTTCATTCTTCAAGGGACTGGTAAGTCCAGACTTTTCTTACTTTATTGACATTGCAATGCACTTCCTACACCTGGCAGACTGCAGACTGTTGAACTGTCCACAAAGACTCTCCCCTTTGGGACTACAGTACTTCAAGAACTGTGCTTCAGTGGGTTCTGGCCTAGGAGAAACTCTTTAAAGAACCTTGTCTACGGGCATAACTGTTTGTCACTAGTTTGGACATTTAGAGCATTCCACCCCGCCCCCCAAAAAAGGTGTATTGTACGTCCTTCTCTTCATTGTTACTGTCCTTTAAAAGCTATTTTGATGCTGCTGTCTTCATTTTTGTAGAGTTGCGATATTTGTGTACCTTCCTCTCCTCCCATAAACAACTGTACTTTGTCCTCTGCTGCAAGTATTATTGTAGTGTTGAAGCCATAGCCTGGTTCAGTGTCTCCTTCTTCATACGAAGTAGATAGAGTAAGTGAGCAACACTTGTCTCTATGTTGCTGAGCATGATATGTGGGGATTATATAGTGATTCTATATATTCAGGCAATTGTCACTGCCCATGTACAGACAGCTGTGGCAGCTCTCATTGTGTTGCTCATGCAAGACAGACAGGAGAGTCCTTAGTTTTTTCAGTTATAGATTGATCATGTCTATCAAATTTTGGTGGTGGTGATATGGAACTAGAGCTGGCAGCACTTGAAAGAGGAGAAGGAAACCACTGGATGACATGGGAAGGGTGTCAGGAGGCATGGAAGTGGAATCAATAGACTTACTGTATGTGGATGACTGAACCAGAATTTCTTCTGACTTAAAGTCACATGCTTAGTTTCAGTGCTCACAGCCCCATGACTCTCAATCTCACCACAATCTTCTCCACTACTATCAGCAGCGGAAACTGTACATGGAACTGCCATTGTGGAATCTTTATCTGAAGTGTTCTTCCTCAAGCAACTCTTTCTTAATTTAGTTTGTTCATGTTGTCTGCAGGACATGACAGATTTCATCATGACTGTGATGCAGTTGCAGGATGCAGTGTAAAGTCACAAACTGTGATGACTTAACTGCAAATAATGTGTGATCAGCATGAGATGACCATGTGCAGTGTGACATGAGGTGATAGAAAAAATCAGTGCGAGGGAGAGCACACTCCTGACCCCTTCTGAACCCACTGACAGACCTTATTGATACTCCAGTTGCTGTGTCAGAAGACCTAACACACGCTCAGTAAATTCACAGAGTGGGATAGCAGCCACCTATTTCACTTTCAGTCATTGTTAATATCAATGACTAGCTGGTGCCTGGATCCCTCAAGCACTTGGAGAAAAAAATAAAAATATGGATTATGCACCCTGTATTACCAACAGTCAGTAAATTAAAAATCAAGTGTAAAACAAAACTATCAAAATTCCCTCTGCTTCATCCCTTTCTCCTGCTGGCAGCCCATAGGTCCCTGACCTGCTGCAGGCCATAGCTGCAACAATCATGCACTGCACTGTACTCATCTTTGCAGCACCACACAAATTGTGAACTATGCATCTCAGTCCACACGCATCCTTCTCTATCAAGATAGCAAGAGATGCAAATTGCACTGAGATATGCACAGCATGAGGAGATCATGATCTTCAGCATTGCTGGTTGGCTGCTTCAAGTTATTTGACATATATGAGCATACACAAGCTGAGTGGGTAATCCTTCTGAAAAACAATATGTTATGCTGCTGAGGTGCCAAAGAATTAAAGGAAAGGACATAGACTTCACACTCACTCTCTGGAGTCAAAAATGTCAGTTTTTGGTGAGTCCACCAAATACAAATTTACCACCAGATCGACCATGCCAGAAACATAGAAACTTTGAATTTGATGAGAGAAGAGGACCAGTTGGCCCATCAAGTCTGCCCAGATGGTTGCTGCCTAGTCTGTCTCCACAGACCCTAACTGGTCTCTGATGACCCTCAGTCCTCCCTGCCTATTTACTAATATTATCCTATGTTTATCCAATGTATGCCTTGAAGACCCATAGAGTTTTCACTTTCACCATTTTCACTGGTGGTCTGTTCTACGTGTACACCACTCTTTCAGCTAAGTAGTACTTCCTCTCATCCCTCTTAGACTCCCCCTCCAGCTTCACAGCATACTCCTTGGTTCTGGTGCCCCTGTCACTTTAAAGAAATTCTCCTCCTGTACCCTGGTCATCCCTGTGAGGTACTTGTAGGTCTCTATCATGTCCCCACTTCCTCTCCTCTCTTCCAGGGTTTACATATTGAGATCCTTCAGTCTCCCCTCATAGGGCTTTTGGTGTAACCCTAGCTCCATTTTAGTTACCTTCTTCTGGACTACCTCCACCCTGTCTATGTTCTTTCTAAGATGCAGCCTCCTCCACTAGAAAAAATTATCCAGAAGGGATCTCATCAGCAAGAGATAGAGTTGTAACATCTACTCCCTTCTTCTGCTAGAGATACCTTCCCTATGCATCCCAGCATCCAACTGGCTCTACCCATTGATTTGTCACACTGCCCTGCCACTTTGATGT
The DNA here is from genome assembly GCA_016271365.2 of Neoceratodus forsteri. Classification (NCBI taxonomy): domain Eukaryota; kingdom Metazoa; phylum Chordata; order Ceratodontiformes; family Ceratodontidae; genus Neoceratodus; species Neoceratodus forsteri. The sequence continues at coordinate 124,771,251 of CM028136.1, read as the reverse complement.
CATCAGGTATGACAACCCCAAGGTCTCTTTCCTGTATAGTGACTGTCAGTATCTCTACCATCATATATTCCTCTCCTGGGTTCCTATGCTGTAGCTGTATGATGTTTCACTTTCTGGCACTGAACCCCAACTGTTATGCCTTGACCAGTACTCAAGTTTCCTAAGATCACTGCTCATTATATCCACCCCATCTCCTGAGTGTCTGCCCTATTACAGATTTTGGTGTCATCTGTAGAAACACATACCTTATCTTCCAGTTCATTGGCAGCATCACTAATGAGAACACTGAAGAGGATGGGTCCCACTACTGAGTCCTGCAGCACCCCACTGGATCACTCTTCCATCATTAGTAGAATACCATTTACCACCACCCTCTGTCTCCTATCCTTTAACTAGTTTCTAACCTAGTTCACCACTTTAGATCACACTCTTAAGCTGCTCAATTTCTTTATCAGCCTCTTGTGTGGCACAGTGTTGAAGGCCAAAAGTCCAAATAGACCATGTCCACTGCTCTCCTCTGATGTATTTTCCTAGTTACCCAGTAGATGAAGTCAATCAGATTCATCTGGCATGATCTCCTCCCCCCTTGAATCCATGTTGCCTTTGGTCTTACAGCCCATTGGCTTTAAGATACTCAACAACCTTTCCTATAACAGGGTTTCCATTAATTTCTCCAACAGTAAAGTGAAACTGACTGGTCTATAGTTACTAGTTACTAGTCTTTTCCCTCCTACTGCTGCTCTCATGTAGAGGGACATTATCTGCTCTCCTTCAGACCTTCAAAACCACTCTTGTTACCAGTGAACTCTTGAATAATGCCATCAGTAGCATTCCTGGTGGTGCTGAGAGTTGAGGAGCCCGATGCCACATCTCGCGGCATGCCGGCAACCTGGGTTCAGGAATCAGCCTGGGTCCTCAGGGGGTCAGTCAGGGGGAACAAAAGGGAGCCAGATTGAGCAGCTGGAAGGCAGCTAGCCTCTCCCATGGATGGACTTTGCAAACCTGTAGTTCCACTTCCCACGGGTGGAGTCCTGAAGGTAGTATAGGTGAGCAGTTGACAGGAAGAGGGAGGGCGCTGTGGAACCCTGGCATGCACATGCCTCTACATGCTTACATGTGGCCATTGCATGGGGAGAGAAAACTGGAAAAAACAGAGCTGGCAGACTCCGTGAAGCCCTGGCCATGATTACAGTGATGGGATAGCAGGTCAGGAACTGAAAGCACCAGGGGCCATAAATACAATAATGAAAAAAAAAAACTATTTATTTATTTATTCATTCGTTCATGCATTTATTTATTTATTTATTTATTTATTTATTTATTTATTTATTGTCTTGGATACAACCGTTGAGCTTTGAGTTCATTTACAAAGGTTCCATGTCAAACAAAGTAGGAGCAACAGACAGATAACATGACAAATTACACAGTTTACAGCTGCATATAGACACAGTAGACAAACAAGATGAATTACACATTCTTTACAGAGCATTACACAGGAAGTATACATTCTGTTAGGTAGAACATTATACTTACACAATCTGGTAGGTAGAGCATTATGTTACGATTTTTAGAACATTGTTTGCCGCCAGAATTAGATGTTTGTCAGTATGTAGCAAGAGGGAAAGGACAGCAGAAAGTTGTTTGAGTGTGTGAGGTGGGGAGGGGGAGGAGAGGGCAAAAGAGTGGGAAAGGAGAAGGGTAAATGTAGGGCATAATGGCATAGGAACCCAACCCATGTGGGTGGAGAGAGGGCTTGGGGAGGTAGGAGAGAGGGCAGTAGAGGTGGAAGAGGGAGTGGTAGGGGGTGTAGTATAGAGGTGTAGGAGCCCACTCCAGGTCAGGTGGGGATGGGGTCCTAATGGGGGTATGGGGGCTGGCATAAGGGAAGGAGGGAGTGGGTGGGGTGGAGGTGGGGAAACAAGGTGAGGAACCCAGTCTGGACAGGGGAGGGGTGGGCAGAGTTAGGGAGAGAAAAGGAGTGATCAGAGAACTAGTGATAGAGAAGGAGGGAGGGATGAGTTTGGTGCAGGAGGTTGGGGTATACGATAGAGGGGCAAAGGGGAGGGAGCAGGGTGATGGGAGGAGGAGAAAGAAGAGTTAGGCTAGTCAGGGCAGTTGCATTCACTTAGTGTTATCAAGTATTGTTTTAGTTCTCTTTTACAGGGGCCCAACTTATGGATGTTGGAAATGGCCTGGGGATGTTCATTCAGACAGAGGGGGGCCCTATAATCAAAGGACCTTTATGCAAGTACTGTATGGCAAAAGGGAATTTGTAGAGCATTCTTAATTTTTCCTCTTGTTTGGACTGAGTTTAGCAGAGGTCTGAATAGGTTTTGGGCAGCGTTTGGGTTCAGGCCTGGGACTGATTTTTTTTTCCCCAGGAGGCAGATCTGATACTTAATCCTCCCCTGGAAGTTGAGCCATTTTGTCCATGTGCACAGGTTGCAATGTGTGTTCTGTTCTTGGCCCCAAGGACTAATCTACAGGACTTTTTCTGAGCTATAGTAATCCTTTACAAGGCAGTGTCAGTGACTGCACCTCAAACAATGATGGATAGAACTGAGCTGTTTACAGCTAGAGAGGGTGCTTCAGTAGTCACGCAGTGTTGATGCCTGTAAAGCAGGTTGATTCTAGTGTTGCCATCAGTGAGGGAGCTAGCATCTCTCGGAGTTCCTTTAGTACCCTTTGATGTATTTTGTCTAGTACCACATCCTTGTCTACTTTCAGATCTGTAAGTCTCTTTAGAGCTTTTTTCTCTAAAAATGGACTTGTAGCCACCTCCCCACCACCTTTGTTGCTGCTGCTCCTGGTGGTCTGACCCCATTACTCCACTGTGAAGACTGAGAAAAAGGTGTTATTTAGGATGTCAGCTTTGTCTTGGTCTTTTTTTGCATAGTCTCCCTCTGCCACCTCCTTAACCTCACTATCCCTCCCCTTGTTTTCCTCTTCTCACTTATGTAGCTGAAGAAAGCCTAGTCCCCTTTGTCAATCCTTTCTTCTGTCTGTGCTTTTGCTTTTCTCATTACCTTCTGCTTCCCTGTTTTACTTGGCACACCTCCCTGGCTTCCTCCTTTTTCTGCATTTACTTATACTGTACCTCCTGAATTACATCCTTTTTTCTTCAACACCATGACCACTTTCCTAGAGAAACATAATGGTCCTTGTTTGCTTCTGCTTTTGCACACTTCCTTCATGCAAAAGCTGGATACCTTAATTATGCCTTCCCTTTGTTTCCACTGTACTTCTACCTCTCCCTGGTAATCCCCCTATGAGGCAGTTTCTAAGGCAGTCTCTCATTTCTTTAAATTCTACTATACTAAAGTCCAGGATGTTGGACCTTGTGGAGTTTGCTGTCATTCTGCCAATGTTAAACCACACTGTATGGTGATCACTGGTACCTAGGAGATTGTCCACTGTGACTTCTGCAATGCCCTGTTCGTAAGTACCAGGCCTAGCACTTTCCCATCTCTAGGGAACCATCTGCCTAATAAAAGCCCCTCATAGGGAGTCAGGGATCACCCATATCCTTGCTGAAGCTGTAGTTGGAAGGCTCCAATTCACATCTGGCAGATTAATGTCCGCAATTAGCAGTACCTACCCCTTACTTGCCATCCTGATGATGGCCTCAAGGAGTGCTTTATCATTCTACTCTCCCTGTGCTGGAGGACAGCATACCATCTCTGTATGGATAGCAGGCTCAGAGCATGTGACCAGGATGACTCACAGCACCTCCAGCCCTTCCTTTTCCTCTGGGTGGCCATGTACTTCCTTTGCTTTGATTACTTCCCTTGCCTATAGTACTACCACTCCTTCCCTACTCCTTTCCCTGCCTACCTCAAACAAAGAATTGCCTGGCATGGCCATGTCCCTGTCATGGCTGTCAGTGCACCACAACTTAATTATAGCTACCTTATCCAGGCTTGCATCTTCTGTGTTGGTCTCCAAGTCCTGAATTTTATTTACCATACTCCTTGCATTGGCCTACATGACTCTTCATACCTTACTCCCTTCCTGCCTGCTTCCCTACTGTTCCTGCAAAATGTACTGTTCCATTACTCTCCCTCTAACCAACTTCTTTCCTTGTTACTTTCTTCATTTCCCATCTCCTTAATGCCTTTCTTCTTGCTTTCCAGATTTAAACACCACTTGTCCTCTGCATTGGCTCCACCCATGTCTTCTTGCACTCCTGCCTAGGAAAGTTTACTTCCCTCGGACCATCCCACCATGCTGCTTCATCATATGGGTGGGCAATTTCTGCTTCTCTTAGTTCCACAGCCTCACCACAGACTAGCCTAAATGATCATCCACGTAGCTTTTAAAGCTCCCACTAAGGTCTAAGGTCTGTGGTCCTCTTCCATGTAGGCAATCTCCCCTACAGAAGCCCATATCCTCCCAAGTTGACAGCCAGTCCCCAACGCACTCAAAGTCCTCCTCAATGCACCATGCCTTCAACCAATTGTTAGGTTGCTACCTGATGTGGTACTCGTGTACCTATATTATGACTACTGTGATCTATCTATTACCAAGCGTATTCCACCAATGAATGTCTGTAACACTGGTTGCTTTTTTAAGCTAAGTACTGTACTGTTTTGTTTGCTGTGATGTATTGCTTTCTTGATGAGGTGCCTTTGTAAATGTGTCTATGACTCAAAGGTTTGTAAACTGATGATCTAATAAATGAATAAAATAAAAGTCCTAGTGCGGGACGTCCATTCCTCTCCCTGGCTATATACAGGTAACACATAGGCAAAATCCACCATGCGTGCCACCTGTTTGATGCCCCTTCCCAGCTATCTAAAAGTTACCTGCCCTACTCCTACACTGTCCTTTTTTTGGTCATTTTTCCCCAGGTGGACAATGACATCCAGCTATCTCTCATCTCCTGCTGCCCTCGTGATCCTCCGGATCCACTCTCCATTCCTCCTAGTTGAATCACTTCTCAGGCACGTCAATTCCTTCTACCTTCCTACCCCCACTCCCAAATATATTCACATTACAATAGAGCCATCCACCAGCAGCTGCTTCCTCCCTTTTTGGGGCCTCCTCTTCTGTGGACACTCACTTCCTTCCTTCCCACTACTATGGTTGTCTCCTCCTAGATGCCCCATCCTGCCAGTACAGAGATGGAATTGTGGAGTGGTACAGGCTGAGGAATGTGTACCACTCCTTCCTCCTCCATCCTCCCATAGACCCAAATGGTCCAACTGCTCTGCTTAGGCATTCTTTTGGGGAACTGTGGCAGATTTGGTGCCCCTTCCTTGGTGGGGCAGATGGTTCTCTGCCCCCTTGCCAGTTTGGCTCAGAGTCCAGCAACCTCTGCTCTCAAACAAGAGAGATGAAGACAAATGGGGCAGCACCACAGTCTCCAGATGGTGTTCTGAAAGGCTGTAGCTCTACATCCATTACATTGCACCACTCCCATGATCTTCCTTCCTTTATCTTATTGTTGAAGACTCCCTGCACCTTACTGCCTCATTTCTATGCCTGTTGAATACCTATCTCTCCCTTCACTGTCTGAAATATATTTCATACCTTACTATAGATAGTATTCTTTTGTTTTCCTTTTCTATCCCACCTACCTGTGTACAACTTGCTTTGGGTGTCTACTACTCCTTACCCACATGCCTGAAGCTTATTTTACCTTAGATAGGGTGTCTCCTAATTTCCCTTGTCAACATTCCTAGCTGTACCTACTTTATGTTGGTTCCTACCATTCCTTACCCACTAGTTGTCAGCCTACTACCTGTAGCTACCCACTGTACTCTGAAGCTGACTGTTTTAGTATACCAGAGCACAATTTTTTGTTATCTACTACCTTGGCCTTGTGTTCTTCCTGCAGAGTCTGTTGTGGATATCAGACTAAATACCTGCAGAGACCTTAAGGTGGATGTTCCACTCCTGCTGTGTCCAACTCATGCAATGGGACATGTGCCCATAAATTCAAAGATCTGACATTCATTATTTTTTCACCCATTAAAATCAATCACCTTTATAGACTTAGGCTCATGCTCCCCAAGATGTCTTTCAAAAAATAGCAGTCCCTTATCAGTTTGTTAATTAAGGGAGACCTAGCTCTTTAACTGCAAATCTACTTACAAAATTACTGCAGGCAACCAAAAATACAAGACTAATGCCTCCATTAACTTGGAGAGAAAAGTAATAAGAACTTCAAAACTAATAATACAGAGATAATAAATTCCTTATGAGAGCAGTTATTTTCCATTTAGGATTAGCTTGTATGCATTACTTGCTGAGTCTCATTGTACTGCTCTTTTGTACACTCTGATGGACTGATTTGTTAATCCAGCATTACTAGAACAAAACAAATGTGATTGGATTTTCAAAGCATGACTTTCAGCTACTGAAATCTTTAAAAAGTAATAAAAATGCATCCCAAGTAAGATCTTTGGATTTGTAATACAGAGAATTGAATGCCTAGAGTTCTTAACTGCCCTGGTTCTGTTCTGGGAGATTTTCTGGATGAAACTTATTTATACAAAAAGAAAATTAATGGTTGCCATTATCTGTAATCACAACAATTGGACTTGCATTTTTGAATATTTTAATTGATTTAATTACTTGTTTTTTATTACAATAATTACTTGTGGATAATAGCATTAACAAAACATTTTTGACAAACGTTTTATATTACTCTGTAGTGACAGAATGATTTTCCATTCCCAGTTTTCATTCTGCAGTTCATTAACAGTACAGTACAAGTCACATTTAACTGTTTCTTCAACTCATTGGTTTAGCATTTTTCAGTGAGTTGCTTGTTGTGCACACTTCTCATCGTAGTGCATTAATACAAGTTTCCTTAAGGTTTGTCTGTGGCTGCTTTTCAGTTTCAGCTTACTTTGCAGCTCTCTGGAAACTGTTACTAAGGGTCATACTAAGAGTCATAGATGTGCAGAAGGCAATAGCCCATGTTAGTACATCTCCAGAATTCTGGAAGTGTTAAATCCCATTTAAAAGATATTTATCCAGATTTGTTTTGAAAACATTGGGGTTATTTATATTTAGCAAAGACTTGGGTAATGCATTCCATATGGGAATAATACTCTGGGTGAAAAAATAACATCTGGTGTCATTCCTTGGGTATGTTAATGATAGCTGAAAATTATGACTTCTAAGATTACAGTCCCTAATATTAAAGGAAAAGCCAAGAAGTGCCATAAGTTCTGGATCTTTTGATATATTATACATAAGTAAGAGGTCACCCCTTGTTCTTCTCAGTTCCAGTGAGTATAGGCCCAGATCCTGTAATCTTGCCTCATAGGTCTTATTTTGCATTCCATCAATCATCTTTGTGACTCTACAATGAACCCCTTCCAAACTGTTGACATCCCTCCTAAGATTGGGACTCCAAAGTGGAGAACTGTAATCTAAGTGGGGACGTACATATGCTCTATACAATGGGAGAATACAGCCCCTATTCTGAGTAACAAATGCTCTTTTAGTGTATCCTATAAGCCTGTTAGCTTGATAACTAATATGGTTGCAATGAGTACTAAATGTGAGGTCTGATTTGATAATAATTCCCAGGTCCTTTTCTTCAGTTATAGGTTGCAAAGAGATACCATTAAATTTAAATTGCATGTTTGGGTTAGAATCCCCCAAGTGCATAATTACATATTTGTTGGCATTAAAGCACATATAATTACATTTTGCCCATTCTTCTAGATGTATCAGATCTTCTATTAGGTCTGATATATCTTTTTCATATCCATTTCTGGCTACAACTTTTGTATTGTCTGCAAATTTGATGGCTATATTGTTCAAATTTGTTGTCATGTCAGACACAAAGATAGAAAGCAACACGGGTCCCAAGATGGACCCCTGTGGTACCCCACTAGTGACACTGCCTGTGCTGGAGGAAGAGCCCCTTAAGTACATTGCCTCTGGTCCGTTATTTAACTATTCTTTAATCCAATTTACCAACCTATAGTTTATCCCAAATGAGTGCATTTTGTTAATCAAGGTTCTATGTGGCACTTTGTCAAAGGCTTTGCAAAGATCCAAGTATACCACATCCACTGGTATTTTATCATGAAGGACTTTACTAACATTCTCGTAAAAAAATAGATTGCTGATAAGATAAGACCTTTTACTTTTGAAACTGTGCTGATTGGAATCTACTAGGTTTTTCTTAACTAGGTTTTCCTCAATTCTTTTTTTTTTAAGATGGCTTCAGATATTTTACCCAAAAAATAGTCAGGCTAATAGGTCTATAAGTGGATATTTCACTTGTGTTGCCTTTTTTGAAAAGCGCAGTTACCAATGCAGCTTTCCAATCATTTGGTACTATTCTTGATATTAGTGCTAGGTTGAATATTTTGTATAATAGTTTAATTAATCAAGGTGTTTTTTATTTCAGTAGGCATGGATGAAGTCCATCTGGCCCTGTTGATTTGTTAATGTTAATTGCCTCCAGTTTGATCTTGATTTCATGCCTACTGATTTACGTGATACCATCATCTAACACATTATATGTATATTCAACATCTTGTTTCCTATTTATTGCATCATTAAAGATGGAACAAAAATATGTATTGAACTCTTTTGCCATTTCCTGAGGAGTATCCACTATATCATTGCCCACTGTAAGTGGACCAATGGTTCTTGTGGTCTGCTTTTTATTATTTATGTAAAAGTAGAAACTCTTGCCTCTAACTTTTATGTGTTAATTTGAATTTGAATTTATTTTCCATTTTTCTGGCATATTTACACTTTTTTAGTATTTTCCTGTATTTGTTCATATTGAAGTCATTTTTACATCAGATTGAAGCTTGATATACTCTTCTTCTTTTTTTTTTTTTTTTTGTAAGTGTAATATATATGGGGTTGCCCACACTGGTATTCTTCCCTATTCTTATAGCCAGTTTTGTTTGGCACATTTTTTTTTCTAATTCAATAATTTTGTTTTTTATTGTATGCCAGATTTCCTCAGGTGATGTAGACCCACTGTCCCATATCCATGTTGTTAGATCTTTTCTGAGTTAACATTTTGCCTTATTATAGTTTTTAAATGTTGTTCTTCCCATATTTCATTCAACAATGAGTTTTGTATTGAAGGTTATCACACAGTGGTCCCTATTTGGTAGAGGGTCATGAATTTTAATATTTTTCACTTGATTTGGGATGTCAGTTATTAATAAGTCGAGAATATTATCTTTTCTCATGGAGTATTTATGAGTTGAGTTAATCTGTTAAAAGCACATAACTGCAGGAATGAGTTTTTCATATTATTATTGGTTGTTTCCTTATTCCAGTCTATCCCTGGAAGATAAAATCTCCCATCAATTTAATGTCAGTTTGATCAGTTTTCTTAATTATGGTGTTTAATATTGCCTGATGTTCCTGTAAACTGACATCGGGTAGTCTGTAGCAAAGACCAACTAATAGTTTAGTTTGTTTTTCTCTCATGATTTCTACCCTTGATCTTAACCAATGCAATGAAATGAGCGGTGCACTCATCAAGCAACCCATAGAAAATGGATTTGCCACTGAGTTGGAGCCTGCTTTCACTATGGCAATGTGCAATACAGTACACATCTACCTAATCCAGTTTGCTTTTTATATGATAAAGTATTTGTTGCTGTAATTTTGAAGTTTTTAGTGATTCAAAACCTCCAGCTTCAAGCTGCTGATTTCAATTGTACATGAAGCACTTTCACTTTCCAAACCCCCTCAGCCAAACCACAATTTATTTGCTGTTAAACCAGAACTGGCTTTGGGGGACATACTAACAGCTCTCGGGAACTGGGTTGTGGTGGTATTGTGCTGACCAGCCAAGGAGGAGCCACTGGTGGAGGCTGTGGCCTCTTAAGACTGTGTAGCCTCCCTGCTGGACTTTTACCATCCTTCCTTTTTCCCCTTTCTACTTTCCTCTTCTCCCCTGACCTCTCCAGTTCTCCCATTCCACCACCTGTCACATCATGTTGGCTTTCTCTGCCAGCTCCTTAATTGCCTTATAGGCCTCCTCCTTTGATGGTCTGCTCTTCTTTGGTGCCATCTCTTCCACCCACATACCTGTAGAAATTGTGGAGGAAAACTGACAAGGTGCCATTGTTAGCTCCATTCCCATACAGACCTCTAACAGCCTGACACCCCGGTATCATCACTATCCCCTCCCCCATCTGGGAGGTTGCTCGCCCTCTCCAGGTAATCTCCACAGGGGCTCCATAGGCCAGCCCTTTTTAAAACTCCCCATCTCACCTTACCCTTTTTTCTCCCCCCGCAACTGTACTTCCCAAAGCTTGCGGCCTTGTCCTGCTTTTTTGATAGGCAGGCCGTGCCCGTCTGTGACATCATACACCATTCCACTGGCTATGAGGCTTCAGGTCACTCTATACTAAGGCCCAATTTTCAAAAACCATATTCCCCCCCTCAGTAACCTAGACCCCCACACCCAACAAAGCTGTGGCATTCCAATTCATTCTGATTTGCAGTGTAACAACACTTCAAAAGGAACCTGGAAGCTAGACCTGCTGCACTTGATCCAACAGATTTGTGCCTTGAGTTAATCAAAGAAACATTACTTACCATGTCCAAAGTTTATTAAAGTGCTTCTCATACTTAGTTAATAGAGTGCAAAAAATGACAGAACTTATTGCCTCAGCTCCACCTTTTTCATGACCTAATCTACCTAGACCCTTGCACTTCTCCCCTTTTGTTGAAAATGCACTAAAATGCCCTATAAAAACCCTCTCTATCCTTCAATGCCCTCTCTCCTCATGCGAGATCCTCTGCTCAATGAAGGTGTGCTTGCCCCCATATGTGTCATCCCCCAGATGCTGACCAGGTAATCGCCACCACTAGCCCCTGTTTTTTAAGACCTTCCCAGTGAACCTAAAATGCTGTTATCACAGAAAAATTGCTTCCCCACCTGAAGTCCTGAAGTAATCATGACCACAACCATTGTTTCATGCTTTCTGTGGCTCGTGTTCTTTCTGGTATCTCTCTGCCTCGCCTAACCATGCAGCATGATGTCAGAAGCCATTCCCCGACTGCATGGCTTTTTCTTCTCAGCCCATGTACGGGCCCTTTTTGTACTCCTTCTTCTGGCCAATTAGCCCCTTTTTCTCTTCCTAGTGGCCCCTGCTCACTTGTTGTGCAGCAACACAAGCCCCTTTCCATGTCTTTCGCAGTGCGGGCCATGTACCAGTCCTCTAACTCTGACTTGACTCTATCTCATGGTCTGAAGCTCTAAACTTCTACCCCTGTCTCTTTCTCCACCCCTTTTCTGCATTCAGAACTGGTCTCCAGCTGGTCTCTGTGCAGTCTATGTACAACACCCAGGCCACACAAAAACATGAAAAATCGGGCTTCATGTCCTGCTGCCCTCCCCAACTCTGTATCTCTATTCCTCTCACAATGCTCCCATGCAAAACTGAGCCTCTTGCTCTTCACACAACAGCCTGGGGATCTGTGGGGTAATCCGCTGCTCTTAACTCTACCTCTAGCTCACTTGTTCAATGCATTAAATTGATTCAGTGCCTTCACTGCTATTTTAAAACATGCCTTTTTTCTTACCTTCTGAACACACCAAAAAACACTGTAGCAGGCTAGTGTTCCCTAGATCACCAGCCCAAATCGAAAGCCAGTCTAAACATGCTGTACCACTGTTGAGTTTTATCCAACAAATATTTCAGCAAAAGAGGCTGTCTTCCTCTGTGCTGCACCTTATATCACCTGTATTTCTGGTACCTCCTACCTATCCCCTCAACTATCCCCTTCCTGCTCACCTTCTCAGCTCCTCCCCAGAACCTTTCCCTTGCCCTATGACTCCCCCTATCCTCCTTCCCCCTCTCCTTCCCCTACCTTCTTTTCTGAGCAAACCAAAAATCCTTTGTAAAAGGAGGAGCCCTCCAGTGCAGCTTGGTCTGCCCCTTAAAGGGATGCAAACTCCATTAGTAGTGTACCTGTTGTACAAAAAAAATCTTTTCAGCCAGCTAGTTTCTTGATAATTTAAAAGTCAAATACTGTACAGTACTGATTTGGTGTTTTATTCTAGTTTTTTTTTTTTTTTTTTTTTTACTTGCAAGCACTGATCTCTGATGCCGGTACATACTGTTCAGTACATAGGTCCCCCACACAGGGATGTCTGCTCTGTAGCCCAATTCTTAATTAAGCTAAACTATTTTTCTACCTTTGAGAAAGAGAAGCACAGTACTGTACCTTTGTGTTGATCTCAGGAGCTGGTTGCAATCACACACTTTCACTTTGTACAGTACCATACATAGGTCCCCCAAGCAGAGAAGCCTGCTCTCTAGACCAGTTCTAAATTAATCTACACTAACTAAAGCAAAACAAAGTGTATCAGATAAAATAAACGTAAATGTTCTACCTTATGTGAGTCAGGAAGCAAAGCTGGGGAGCAAGAGAGCACCAAAGACAAATTCATCAAGTGGGTGGGTGAGCAGTGGGCAATCAACCAAGTCTGCTCTATAGCCCAATTGTAATTTAAACTAAAACTAACAAAAGCAAAATAAAGTGTATCAGATAAAATAAAATTTAATTCCTTACCTTCTCTGTCCTTAAAATGTATTTCTTTAAAATTGCATTGATGAACATTTGGTGGGAGCTGACTGGAATTTACAGTACTGTACAGTACTGGCTGAAAGTGCACAGCATGTGAGTTGCATCTGAGCTGATGGCTGGAATTTACAGTACAGTACTGGCTGAAAGTGCATTTCATGTGAGCTGCATCTAAGTTGATGGATGGTCGAAACAGAGTTTGTATTTTAAGCATTTAGTATTGCTACTGCATTGTCAGCATAAAAAAAAACAATGCCACAGCAGTGAGCTGAAGTAACAGTTTAATGTGACTTGTACTGTAGTTTTCAACATCACAATACACAATGCCCTAGGAAATCTTATTCCAGATTTCAAGAGGCCTGCAGCTGCATATGCTGGTGAAAGACACTTCTCTGTACAACTAGAAGATTAAAATAATTGGCAAAAAAAATCAAACTGTATAAAAACACACAGAGGGTACCAGTCATAATGATTATATTCTGAAGGCAAGTAGTTGAATGTTGATACTGCTGATGTTTTCAGAAAAAAAATTATTTATTGGTAGAAATAAGGCAACCACAAAAAAATGTCCACCACAAAAACTGTCCAAGTCTATAAATGTCTTGATGTGTTTATGGCAAGTACATTTTTGTTGAGCTATTATTTCCTTTTTAAATGTATTTATTGTTTTTTTTTTTACAAGGGCAATTGCTAAACAAAGGTTCCACCCTCAGGACATGCCAGCTTTAGGGCATCAAGTCATTGTGGTGACAAATGGCAATGTCACTGTCCACTCCTTTTGTGTGGGCTGCACCCCTGCCCCTCCTTGTGGGGGTCTGTGCTCCCCACACACCCCTAATTATAGATCCTAACTCCAAGGGGGAGGGGCGAACCTCAGAGAGGAGGCATCAAAGTCAGGTTTTGGCACTGTATTGACTCAGCGCCCTAATGCCAGCACCCTGACATAGTGCAATGCTGAACAAATGATATGACAAACAAGTCAGAATATGGTGCAGTATACTGTAAGTAGTGGTCTAGTGATTAGGGCACTAAACAGCAAAATAGAAAAGTGCAAGTTCAATTTCCACCCCTTTGTCAGTGACCTAATGTTTAAGATTGGGGAAGCTGCTTGACCTCCCCATACCAATGAATCCAGCAGTTAAAGAATATTATACTGTATGGGATCAAGATGGCTGCATGCTAGGAAGTTGTGGAGAAGCCTCATAAGCAGGGAAACAGAGAAGCGCTTATTTTTTTTAGTCAAGGTATGCCACCTTTGCCTATTCATTTTTAAAACTCTGTTCTTTCCAGTCCATCCTGTGCTATCTGGTCCCTGTGTTTTTTCTCTTCTTTTTGCTCTTTTCCCTCGCGTGAATCGGTGTGAAGTCCCACTAGTGGGCAGGGAGCCCCGATACTGTGGTGGACAAGCTGCCCTGTGGAGGGTCAAGGAGTTGAGGAAGACACTTAAGGAAAGCCTGTTCTGCCAGACTGTCCTGCCAGTGTGTGTTAGAAAGCAGGAACAAAAATATTTTACATCTTGGATGAACTTTTTTCCATGTTGGTTTTGTACTGTACGAGCTGTTGCTGAGCAATCTGCTGCTTTATGGCTATGTCTTTTATGTGACCTTTGTTTTCAAAAGAAAAGTATTTAAAGTAATTTGACTACAGGTAAAAAGTTTCCTGGTAGAATCTGGAAAGTCCGAAGACTGTAGCTTGAAGCCTGAAGTCTGTGAAGCTTCTGAAGCTTGTGGTGCAAGCACAGTCTTGGTTTTAATCGTCCGCAGAATATGAGCTGAATCTGGGGTTGATTTTGTGAGCATGAAGTAGAGGTTTGAGAATGAGAAGATATTACAAGAGTCGCTTACTCACTTTGTTGAAGTTAGAAGAAACACTGTGTGAGTTGTAGAGAAAGATCATGTGGAAAAGACATGAAAAGACTCTGAAAATACTGAAAAAGTGTGGTGGGAATTTTGCTGAATTTTAAGAGCCTTTTGAAAGTGTTTTTGTTTTTATTTTTACTGTGGATAACTTGTGAATGCTGTACTCTGCCCAGTTTACTAATACACAAGTGATTTTCGTTACTCAATTGGCAGTTCAGCTAGTAGGCTGTATGGTGTATGGTACTTCTGATATTGTATAGTCCTGGATATAACTTTTGTTTAATTTATGCAGTTTTAAATATCTTATTTATATTGTTATACATATTTTTTGCACCACTTCTTTGGATAAGATTAGAGATTTGCGGGTTGGCTGCTCTCCTCATGTGTCCTTCAGTGATTTAAGGTGCTTGCTCCAAGTGAGGAATATCAGTTGTGCTTTTGTCATAGCTCGGGTTAGCTTGGGTTAGCAGTATATCTATGCTTGGATATATTGCAAATTCAGGCCCTCTGGATTTCAAAATTCTAAGTGAAAATGACAAATGAAAATTCTTGAAGGTATTTCAATAGCTGAACTATCTCTGATTGTTTTTGAGCATGAGTTTGAATTATTGTTTAATAAGTTAAGTGAAATATATGACGTGTGCTAAGTGTGTCTTCCAGTTCTTTTTTCTGTATCCTTTTTTTTAAGAGTGCTGCATGGCTTAAGATAACAAAGACATTGTTTTCCTTTTGGTTCCCTGGCTTCTGACTTCAGAACATAAATGTTGCTTTGTGCTGATTTTAGTGAATTATTGCTGGTTGTATCATTTATTGGGATCATGATGGTTGTGTAAGTTTTAGAGTTGATATTTTATATGGTAAAAACATTGGTCTTGATATGGTTTGTGGTTATAGGTGCTGGTTCTGCATTTTTTTTATTAGAATTTATTAAGTTTTCTTTTTTTTTGGGATCTATTTTAGAGTGTTTGGTTTCTGCCCAAAGCCTTTTTGCTGCTGCTGCTGCTGCTGTGGTTTTAGTGGTGAAATGGTCAGTGGTCAGTGGTCAAACAATCAAAAGAACCCTACAACAGAATTTTAACCCTACTATGGAGAGTGGAGAGTTAAGAATCAAGGAGATACAAGGAGTCTGCATAATAAGCTGAGGTGGAATTGAAGTGAAATTGAGATATAGAAATATGGTGGTTACTAGAGCACAATCAATAGGCGATGTGAGAGAATGTTTAGGGGTTTTAAATCCAGATGTGACCCCATTTTCTCCTTCTCCATCACTTAGGAGAAAACAGAATTTAAAGATTAAAAATAAAAAAGGAAAAATGATTAGCTCAAACAAACATAGAAGTGAATCCCAAATAACAAAAAAAGGGGGAGAATCTAATGGGAGCAATAATGATATTATGGAGCTTGGTGTAAATAAGTCCTTGGAACCTTTGAATCCATTAACATCAGCACTACACCTGGGACATACTGTTCTTAGTCCTAGGTCTAGGACTATGTCAGTTAAAGACCTTAGCAATGTTAAACTGACCAAGCAAACAAGTATTTTGGCTCACTGCGTGGCTAAACCAAACAGGGAGCCTAAAAAAAAGTAAGGTAAGCAAGGTAAACAAGGACTATCTGGGGATTTCACAAAGAGAGGATTAGGATTTAGATTTAGATTTGGTAGACTCTTTAACATCAAAAGGTCTGGTTTCCCACGTTTCTGTAGATTCTAAAATTTGTGTTAAAACAGATCATTTAACTTGGATGGACCAGGATTGCTTAAAACCAGATGATATGAATCTTGTTAACAATTGTATGACTCCTTAGATCTATGTTGATGCTGAAGCTTTAACAGACGAAAAGGGGATAGGCACACAGACTTTATATAATGTTAATCAGGTGGTACTATATAATTTCTTGGTTAACTCCTTGGATAGAGACTGTGAACAATCTTTGTTGGATTCTGTTAAGACTGATTGGTTGCAATCTGGATTTGAAATGAATATGAATGACAATTTCCAAAATAATGATAATTCTTTTACTGATACTTCTGCCATTATTGTCTCTATGAAAGATAAATCTGCTCCCAGTGATAGTTTAGGGGATATATTGACAGAACTGCAACATACAATAGTGGGTTTAAAGTCATTAAGAGCTGATTTCAACCCCAAGGATACTCCAAATGTGAAGTTAGTTTGTCAGGATAATCTTATTCCCAGGATAATTGATTTAGTTACTCCTGGAAACTCCAATGGAGAGTGTCCAAAGGTGTTAATGATGTATTATCCCACGGTGCTTAGTCAGGACATAATATATATCTTGAAAAATCAACATGCAGCTAATTTGATACTATTGGAACAATTTGTGATGGTGAGAGAAGAATTGGAGAATTTAAAAATAAATATAGCAGCTAATGGTGTTAAATTGGACAATTTAACTGGCATTCTTAACAATAATCATTCAACAAGAGATACAATATTGGTTTCTATGATTTATGCAGAAGAGTCAGATAGTCTTGTGAATGTAAGTAGTCCTGTTCTAAATGAAGTCAAGTTTGATTGTCAAGACCCCTTGCCAATTAGTGAAGATGGAATAAATAACCAGGTTCTTCAAGTTGAAACAAATAATAGAGAAATTGTTAAAAAGGGGAAGGGTAAGGGGAAACAAGGACAAATAACATGCAAACAGCAACACAGTACATTACATAAAAAAAAATTATAAAAATATATTTATAGTCCTTCTAAGACTGATAACAAAACAAGAAATGTAGAAATAAAAAGAAAAGGTTTCACCCTGAGAATTTGCCATCAATGGATGTAAATAAAATACCTGATGCAGACATTATTGAATGTAATGAACAAACTGGTATGAAAGAGGATTTGCCATTTTTAAATATACAAATTAACATTTTGGAAAATGAGAAAACTGATAAACAGGATGTTGAAGTAATGAATGGGATAAATTTGTGTCAGAAAGTCTCTAAAGAGAATTATGAAATTTATGGTGCTAGAAGTAGTAGTAATAGATTTCAGAATTGTAAGAGTCAAATCAGAATACTGGGCCTCCATCTGGAAGATCAGAGGTTGGATGAACTCTTAAAGAATCATGTACTGCTGTCTGTTCTTAGAGACATGGCTGGTCTATTTGTGGAGGATGAGGATCTCTTTGTTTCTAGAGATACATCCTCCCATGAGAAAACAACAGTGATTAAGGTTTTTAGTCACCACAAAAGGGTACTTTATTATATCTGGAGAAATGTTGAGGGGTTATCCATTGGTAATTTGAACTCTGAGCTAGTAGATGATTGTGTTGGATCTATGAATTCAAGGGATGTGGGATACAGCCCTGTCTCACTCACATATTTTAGTCTGAGATGTATAGATAGAGAAACTAGAGAAGCTAAAATTTTCACTGTGTAATTTTCTTTCCAATATTATTGGGATTAGGTTGGGAAGAAATGGAATATTGGATGTTTATAGACATCCAAGTTTACATCAATACTCTCAGGTGGATGTGTCATGTTTTAATAAGGAAGTCAGTGAAAATATTCTGGCAAAATCAGAACTTTTTGATAGTTTAGGAATTCACACAGTTGCATCATCAGTGATTCTTGATGAACACATTTTGGTTAAAAATAATCATGCAGGGACAATCTGGTGCTGATAAACAAATGCAAAAGATTATCAAATTAAATGATGGGACTGACCTGAAACTTGATAATAATATTGGGGTATTGGAGGATTTAGACAATTGACAAAATGCAAAACACATAATTACCTCTAGTGATTTAAATATTAAATCACCAAGTGGCCAGATTAAAGATTCTTATAACTATTTAAATATTCTATCATGGAACACTGCGGAACTTAGGGCCAAATTTGTGGACAAAGATTTTATTGAATATTTATCTGGTTTCTCTGTGATTTGTTTACAAGAAACTTGGCGTGCACTGGATGAGGATATAAAACTGGATGGTTTTTGAACTTTTCAGCATCCAGGGAGCAAGATGTCCAATTTGGGGAGGCAAGCTGGAGGGTTAATTATTTATTAAAACCAATGTTTTTACATATTGTTCTATGACTGCGCTAAATAGGTACTTTGAGATGATTAGACTACTAGGGGCTGGTTTTTCAATAATTTTATGTAGCATTTATGTTCCACCTAGGACTTCAAAATATTTTGATAAATAAATTTGATCTAAATTAGAGGGTCAAATTACTCAAATTGCTGAAGATTTTCTGGATGACCAACTACTATTGATTGCTGATTTTAATTCCAGAATAGGTAATTATGATGGGCTAGCTGATGACACAATATTAGGTTTTATTTATCCTGAGGCTGTTAGTTTCCCCAGGTATTTCAAGGATCTGGTTATCAATAATAATGCTAAAAGGTTAATTGAATTGCTAAAATCTAATGGTATATTTCCATTAAATGGTAGACTTTTTGGTGACACTGATGGGGAATTTACATTTCATACTGCTGTTGCAAAATCAGTTATAGATTTGGTATTTTGGAGAGGTCCTTTGAATTTCTGGCGTACACTCAAAATTGATGATAGGATTGAGAGTGACCACTATCCAGTCAATTTGACTGCGAATATTAAAATAATGAGTAATAATTCTCTAATTCCATTAATAATTAATAAAATCAATGTAGAGGTTCATGGTAGGAATAGATTAATGTGGGCTTGTATAACACATATAGATTTCTGCTTAGATCTAGAATTACTGTTTGATAATTATCACAAAATTACTAACACAGACTTTGGATTTAAAAATAAAAATGTGTTTGAAATTTTGAATAAGATTCAACAAGGTATTTATATTAATGCATTTAATAATAAAACAATCAGAAAAGCTGGTTTGATAATGAATGCTATTCAAAGAAGCACTTATTGAGAGTACCATTAAGGAAGTATAAGCATCTACCTTCTTTAGATAACTTGGTTAAACTGAGAATGGAAATAAATTTATATAGGAAACTATTAGTTGATAAAAAGAAGCTATATTATTTACACCAATGGCAATTAATGAATCAGGCCATTAGAGACAGAGATGACAGTACTTTTTGGCAACTGATAGCTTATGGATGTAAGTGGGCCTCTAATCACATTGAGAGTGCAATTGGTGACAGTGATTGGTGTAATTATTATACACAAATTCTTTTTCAAGAGTCACACAAGTGTATAATTCCATTTAATCAAGAGGCGGTGGCACAGCTTACTATCTTAAAGATGGAAGTTATTGAGGCAATAGATGGTCTAAAAAATAATAAAGCTCCCGGTCCAGAATTAATTCCCGCTGAAGTTTATAAACAGTTGAAAATAAAATGGGTTGAGTTGCTGGTAGATTTTTACAATACATGTTTAGTTGCTAATCAAATTCTGGATTCATGGAGGGGTTCTGTGATTGTCCCCATTTTCAAGAAAGGCGTTAGGGAGAATCTGGCACATTATCATTCTACAAGTTTAATTGAGATTATGGAAAAAATGTTCTCAAAAATTCTGCTTAATCCACTAATTCTGAATATACAAAAATTGGGAGGTTTGTCTTAGATTCAGGCTGGTTTTCGTGAGTCTTTCTCAACAATTGATAATCTATATATATTACAACATTTACAAAAAATATGTTAAACTGAGAAGTCAGAAGTTATTTATGGCATTTATTGACTTCACGTCAGCCTCTGACACCATAAATAGAGAACTATTGTGGTATACTATGAGAAATCATGGAATTGATTCAGACCTCATAAATGCCATTAAATTGTTATATGCTGATATGTGGGCTCAGGTTAGAAATATGGGGGTGAGCTTAACAGTGCATTTTAATACCAATTGTGGAGGGAGACATTGCTGTATTCTTGCTCTCTCACTTTTTTCAATTTATATAGATACGTTTTTAGTTAATATAAATAATTTGAAATCTGATTCCCCAAAAATTGGAAGTGATCAATGTGGAATCCTTGCTTATGTGGATGACTTGCTAATGTTGTCATTATCCCCTAAGGGACTTCAGGTCAAGTTAGATAAGTTGGCCAGCTTTGCAGACCAGAACGCCTTGAAAATCAATTTGACTAAATCAAAGATCATGTTCCTGGGAGGCTATTTGTGCAAGTATAAATGGTATATAAATTCCGAGAGATTGGAACTTGTGAATGAATATCAGTATTTAGGAGTTGTGATATCATCCTCTTTCAAGTGGAATAAACACTTTGAGGGTGTTTTATCTAAAACCGAAAGAACTATTGAAGCCATAAGTAGGTTTAATTATAAATAGGGTGGCAATTCATCGGTTCCACTTTTGAGATCACTAGATGCAAAACATAATTCTCAAATCCTTTATGGATGTGAAATATGGGATCATAAATCTATCTCTAATTTGGAAAAAACAGCAATTAAAGTACTAAAACGAGCTATTGGTTTTCCTAGAACAACTCCTGCACAGTTTGTCAGAGCTGAGCTAGGCCGCTCTAATCTCATTGCTTTGGTAGAATCACATGTGATAAATTTATGGACTAGGAATACTTTATTATTAGACCGGCATTTTTCACAAAAATGTTTGATAGAAAAAATGAAATGGGGACTTCTGGACTGCAAAAAGTCAAATTGGCTGTCTTGTATAAAAAAGATTTTAAGTTCGGTGGGATATCTGAATGTGTTTATATTGACTATTCAAGGTATCTGTATTGCTAAAAGTTATAGGTCATTTCTTAAACAGTTGATTATGCAGAAATATAGGATCTATGATCTTTATTATATACAGAATTCAAAGTTTGCAATTTTGTATACTCAAAATGACTGTTATTATTTTCCCTACTATTTAGAATATCTGGAACATCTTGACATGCGTCAGACTTATGCAAAATTTCAGATAGGTTTTTTATGTTCAATGTGCTCAAGTGTTAATTTAATAAGATTTATGACCAAGAATTCTCCAATTGCTATTGTGGATCTAATGAGAAGGAAGATGTAGGACATATTGTTCTAAAATGTCAGTGGTATATAGCAGCTAGACAAAGATGGTTGTGTCCAATTAAAAATTCTTTTATAGACTGTACAAATGAGATAATAATAAGGGCTCTTTTTACTACAGAAGATGAGGATACTATTAGAAATACTGCTCTTTATTTATGCAATATACAGAAAATAAGGAAAAGAATGATTAGTACAATTCAGAGATAGTCATTTTGGAATTATAGGCTGTTTTGCATGACACTTTTGTAATTTATTTGTAAAATGTAATGTGTATTGTGTATACATTTTTTGTAATGATCTTTTTTATGATTGAACAAATACAATGAATATACATACATACAGTTAAAGAAGCAGTGCAACAAACTTAGATTGTAATTCAGCCTTTTTTTCAGAATGCAATGTATTATGCTAAATTTGGGGGATTTTAATTTTTTGTTTTATTTCTCCAGCTTTGACTACTCTCCCAATGAGCAAACATCTTCATCAGGATTACCACTTTTAGTTGCAGTGCATCATGGTACTTTTGTCAGTGGCTAGTAATACCATGATGCACCTCTGCCATTATGCACTTTCTTGTTTTTGTATGCAGTACACATTTATTTGAAGAGTAATCAGTCAACGTTAACACAACAGAGGTTAATCTGTAGTTTAGCAGCAGCTCATGAAACTGTTCAATTGAGTCACAGTATGTCACATTTTATTTTTTATTTATTAAATCATTATTTTATTAAAGAATATAAATGCATAATGTTTTATATTTAAGCTCATGCCTTTTTATTTTTAGCAGTTACACACTGCTCATGATCCATGACAGTTTGGGCCACACCTGTCCTTAGAAAATCAGACTCTTGCCTAATTAGAACAAGTTTATTGCCTAGTTAGATCATATTTAGGAGGCAGTATAGTGCAGTGGTTTAAGGCTCTGAGCTGCAAACCAGGAGACCTGGGTTTGAATCCCACAGCCCCCACTTGCATACTATGTGACCCTGAGCAAGTCACTTAACTTTCTTGTGCTCCCAGGTTGCACCTGTAAACAGACTTCAGCTTAGTGTGTCTCTCTCCTCGTTAAAAAAAAGTCTGTGTAAGAAAATACCATCCAGGTTTGATTTTTTTGGTGTGTGTGTGTGTGTGAATTAGTACTGTAGCCCTGGGAGGTTACTCTACCCATGTGAAGAGCATTATGGGTCAGAATGACACTAGGTAGTGGCTGGTCATAGTGGTGTGTCACAGAACAGATTGTGTTGTAGGATTTCATCTGCATTTGAGATGTCTTTGTTGTCCTGGACATGACAGTCTATCTATTGGAATTCACATGCAAATATTACTTTCCCATTCCTTTTTTCTTGACCAGGCCCTGCCACAGTGGGACAATCCATGGGGGGACTCTAGGGCCTCCTAGCATGGGAGAGTTGGGGACCAGAGAGAGAGTCCTAATGTCAGGAGGGCCGAAGCTGCCTGCCAGGGCTCCATGGGTAGAAAAAAATGTAAATACAAAAAAAAAAGAAAAAGCTATAGCTCAAGGGTTCTGATGATGCTCAAAGAAAATATTTCAGATCTGGTTCTTGGGAGCAAACATAGAGGACAGGCACCTTATGCATCCTGAAGCATTGTGGCGTACAGGCTGTATCAACAAACATGGCAGGAGGCATATTAATTTGTACAAATTAAATAGCAGAAATAAATAAAATATGCAGAAAACTTTTAAAGAATCACAACTACAATAATATAAAAAAAAACAGGAGGCATAAAATATTACAAAATCAGATGATAGGTCTTTCAGTGATATCACCATCCTCATTGCAACTTGAGTAAATAGGCAGCCACTGCACTCTTCTTTAGTCCCCATAGAAGATCAAATTTTTGACAACCAACCTGTTAGTAGTGAATGTGGAAGACCACAGCCACTTAATGGAGGGCGCTCAGAGCAAAAATGCTAGCCTCAGAAGTGCAGGATGGCAAGAGATACAAGGAAGGCTGCACAGACAGTGAACTCTCAGCAATCTCAACTGCCTCACCAGCAACTGAACATTTAAATAGAAAAATGGACATGGTAGCTGAATTGCTGGATTTGGGGCAGGAGGTCCCCAACACTACCACAGTGCTCCACACTGAATTTCCAAGCTGGAAAAGCAGGCAGATGATCAGGAATCATACCTAACTAGCATGTACAGCAGAGTAGATACAGTGGAATAGGTGATCATTCAGCCATCATGTCTATGGTGGAGAAATTAGAGGATGCAGAAGCCAGAAACTGCTGCCACAGCTTCCGGTTCTGCTGGATCCCAGAGCAGGAGGAATCCTCAGATATGATCTCCTTCCTAAAGACATTTCTTAGAAACATAGAAACATGGACTTTGACAGCAGATAAGGACCATTTGGACCACCCTTTCTGCCCATTTCCCTACCCATTGAAGGAGCTGCAGATCCTTGTTAACCAACAGCCTGCTTCTTCCTAACCATCACCAAAATTGCCTTATTTCTGTCCCATGCAATCCTGAATTCCTCCACTGTTTTTGCCCAAGTGATCTCCTCAGGAAAGCTGTTCCATATGTCCACCACCCTCTCTGTAAAAAAATATTTCCTCATGTTTCCCCTGAACTGTCCTTCCTCTATCTTCAAATTGTACCCCCTTGTTCTGAAAGAGTCTACCCTCTTGGAATTGTTGATTCCCTTGAGGTACTTGAAAGTTTCTATCATGTCCCCCCTTCCCTCCTTTCCTTGAAGGTATACATATTAAGCTCCTTTAGTCTCTCTTTGTACAGCTTTTGGAGCAGACCCTGCACCACTTTAGTTAACCTCCTCTGGACTGCCTCCATCCTGTCTATGTACTTGAGGAGATGAGGTCTCCAGAATTGCACCCAGTACTCTAGATGGGGTCTCACCAACTGTCTGTACAGAGGGATAACAAATTTCTGTTTTCTACTGATGATGCCTCTCTCTATACATCCCTATACATCCCAGCAACCCCCCCAGCCCTTCTTACTGCTTTCTCACATTGCTTGCTTACTTTAGGTCATCTGATATGACTACCCCCAGGTCCCTTTCCATTTTTGTTGTTGATAGCACCCCCCCCCCATTGTGTACTTCTCCCCTGGGTTTATGTTTCCCAGGTGCATTTCTTTGCACTTCTTTGCATTGAATTTAAGCTGCCATACTTTTGACCATTCCACCATCCTTGCCAAATCCCTTCTCATCATTTCCATCCAAATGGATTAATTTCATAGAGAGGGCCCTTAGGGAGGGCCTGGAGCTCACTACAGATCAGTCACAGAGTCATAATGTCACAAAACATTATGCCACATGGTAAAATTGTGCTGCCAATACAGCTCGATTTCTGCCATGAGGCATGTGTTTTTTATGGGGTGCTCTGCCCCCCACAGCCCTGTTATGGGGGCTGCACTCCTGAATGCCCCCGCTAAAGATTCTCAACTCTGAGGGTGGAGGGGTTACCTCGGAGAGTGCACAAAGTAAAATAAAATATAAGTTTCTGGGACTAGGAATCAAACCTGGTCCCAGATGCAGCACCTGGGTTCCTGCTGCTGTGGCTCAGTCCAGTGAGCCATGGCACCTGCTCAGTGGATCCCACTCCCAGCAGAGGTCTTATCCTCTGCCTGGGAAAGCGCGAATGGTGCCATACCACATCCAGCAGTATACGCAGCATTGCACCATTCACTCATGCCTATGGCACTATCCTGGGTTAGCCACAATGTCATACACTATTAAGCATGCAACATTTGGACTTGGTAGGTACAGATCGCATGCTTGAAATAGCACATGCAGATCAGGCATTGAGCGCAAAACCTATGGCACCTAATGCCCAGCCCCACTCCATTGTAGACCATATTTTGTGTTTCAGTCATAAACAAGATGTGTTAATGAGAGCATGGAGGGCAAAGAAGATTCTTTATAAAGGGATGCGAACATAGTTTGATAATGATTACCCAGTGTCTTTGCATAACAAGAGAAGGGCTTTCTGTCCATTTACAAAGCCACTGAGTGCCCAGGAACTAAGGTCTTTTACTCCCTACCCAGCAATAATAGTAATCCATTTGCTAGAAAATCCTAAGACTACTCTTACAGAGTACCAGTTTCATGCTGAATAAAGATGTTGCACAGTTTTACTTTGCTGACAAAGTTCCTGCAAAGATGTGAAATTCGCCTTTGTGAATAACTTCATAGATTGCCTACTTTGCCACTTTGCATTGAGTTTTCCTTGGAAAATGACACATTTTAAGGTGAAGTCAGGAGAAGTTAAGGCAATGTTATGGTAAAGTTGTAACTTTGCCTTAAATTCCCCTGAAAAAGTGACACTTTGTCTGCCAAAAACATCACGAATTCAGCACGGTGTGTATATAACAAATTTTGCAAATTATTTCACTGTGCAAAGCTTGCCAACTTCACACATATCTAGTGCTGAGCTTATATCAATGGTTATTTCTTTAACCACACTGCAGAAGTCATCCACCCCCCCAAAATTGCTTCAAAACTGGCCTGACAAGCATGGAAGACAGTGGACACCGGGAATAGGCAGACCACAGAAACTATGCAGCAGATCATAAAATACCTCCTGGGAGCTGAGCAACAGCTGGAGCATCCTCAGATCCTGCCTGGTTACCAGTTTCAACTGGTCCTGTTTAACATCTGGGGTTGATCCCCATTAGGTGAGTCCCCTGATCCCTCCTTAGTCTGCCCCTATTTCTTTAGGCTTCTAATTGTGTTTTCCTCTCTGGAGGATTGTCAGTCACTGATAGTCCCCTTCTAATTTACTTTCCATATACTTGAGACATACCATGTTCAGCCACCCCCCACTTTCAATAAGTGCTGGAGGATGCTACCACATGTCAGGGATGCATATTGTATATTTTGCTTTACATTGTAATCTTGGTTGCCATGCTCTGAATGTTCATGCTCTTGTGAGCCTTCCTCTGGCTGCCACTTGGAGACTGAACCTTGATTGGATGGCTCATGGGCTGCTGGAGTTGGGTTCCTGCTTTCAACAAACTCCCACTGTTGGCTGTGGTGTGATCCCACTCACTCATATTCATCTCTTTGATGGAAGGAGGGGGTGGGAGCTTCCTACTGGCAGCCTGCTGGATAGCTTGCTTTGTGGTACTAGGTTGGACTGTGTCTGTCCTTTATCAGTGTGTGTTCATTATTTGTGGGTCTTTGCAGCAGCTGTGGGAGGACTCTTTTTGGTGAATGCCTGTGATGAGGTGGATGATCTCTGTTTGTTCCCTTTTGTTTGCTGGAGGGGAGATGACTGGCTACCCAAGGGGAGGGGGTCTGGAGAGAGAGTGCGCAATAAAGGGGGACTTGCAGAAAGTAGATTCTCAGGCTGCTGCTTGAGGAGGGGTACTCCTCTCCTCTCCTCGGTCAGACTCAAACACCTGATACAGCCCAAATGTACTTGATTTCATTCTGGAAGGTCAAAGCTTGACAGTCTGCTCTACTGGTCCTTTGTCTTGCTTGCCATTCATCTGGGTGGCGGAGGACCATTCATCATCACCAGGGTCCATGATGGTGGACAGTTTGTTCATTTGTTCTCTGGATTTCAGAAGAAGACCACACAGAATTTTTGTTTCATTTGGGCCCCATGCAAAACAGTAAGGGATATGGCTCACTTCTTCACTGTTTCCTACTGGAGGTCCTACTGGTAAGACTGTTGCTGGTATATTGCCTGGAGCTTCCCTCCCCAGGGGCATTCAAACACTCACCACATAAACTGTTCATCTTGGGGTGTTTATTTTGCATCCTGGACTCGACAAGAGACCTATAAGAGCTATGATAAACTTACACACCCTGTAGGGTGACGTTATTAATGTTGGAAGGATGGTACTGCCCTAACCAAGGGCAAGATGTCCTGTTTTCTCTTTGTTTCTGTACAGGTTTGCGAGGGGCAGGTTTCATGTCACTGAACTCTGTGGACAGAATCTGAAAGGTGATAGACCATAATGGGTAAATTAGAAACTTCTCCTTGGTATAGTGCCCTGCTCACCTTGATGTGACTTGCCTTCCTTCCAAAGAGGGGTTGCTGGCCTATAATACCTAATTCATAACAGCAAGGGATGGGGAGAGAAGCAGTCATCCAATGAACATTGACACCCCCTTATTCACTTACCAGATAGTAACTAGTTAGTATCAGGACCATCTCTTCAAGGGAGGGACATCCCCTACCCACCTGTTTCTAGGTTAAGTATAGGGTTTCTAGTAAACCCTTACCTTGGAGGTCAATTGCTGTCACATTTATGGCAGGAGTAGCCTAGTTGGTGCCTGCTTGCATCAGGTTGATGTTCTCTTGGTTAGCCATTTGCTTTCTTGCCCAGGTTCTCCTCTGAGGGTGCCTAGTTACTTCTCTTCTAGCCAGTTGCTAACCCAATGTATTGTCCCCATAAAGAAGATTGCACACTTGTTTACTATTTGGTTCAAAAGGAGGTTGGAGGGGGAAGGGCAAATTTCATGCCTTGATTACTAGTGGTAAGGATACTTTAGAGTACTTGTTGAATGTCAGTGGGTTGAACAATCATATTAAGAGGGCTAAAGTTCTGTCTTGTATTAAGAAGGAATGACCAGAGTTGGTATATTGGCATGAGACCTAGTTAGACAAACAGAACATGTTGAGCTGAGAAACTTTTGGTATAAAGGTGTGTAAAGTTCAGAAATGCTCCAGTATCGTGGAGGGGTGTGGCCATCCTAGTACCCTGCATGACTCCTTTTCAGGACATGAAAACTTATACATGATGAGGAGGGACTCCTAGTTACTGTTAAGGGGGCGTTGCACCAGCTGGAGGTCACTCTAGCATGTATTTAAATTCTCCCTGGATCCAATATCTCTGGGATTTGAAAACATCTGGACCTTATGTTAGTCAACAAGAAAGGAGTGTTACTCCCAGCAGGAGATTTTAACATAAAGCCTGTCTTTCCTTCATGCTTGCTAACAGATGGCTTAACATGTGACAGGAATTACATCCAACACCTAGAGATTATACACGCTATTCCCACGTTCATGTAGTTTATGCCCAGACAGATTACAGGTTTATTCCACAAGAACACATGCATTATGTCAAGAATTGCAAGATAGGGCCTATCTTGGTATTGTATCTGACCATGCCCCTGTGTTGACATCTCTGCATCTGGGTAAAGATGTTCCTAAGACCCAGCAGCAAATAAACACTTCCACCTTTGTTTGCAGGAGTTTTGCCTTTTTTGAGGGAAAAAGATTTCAGAGGTGCTAGAATTCAACCAATGTGCATGGCATTCAGAGACCTTATTGTGAGATACTCTGAAAGTGGTCCTGCAAGCAAGGTTTTATTTCTTAAAAGCCCTTTCCTTTAGGCTCAGGGCACGGTACAGAATACAGGCAGATGAGAAAAATTGTAGTTAGTGCAAGACATAAAAGACATCAGCAATAAATAAGCAACAACTAAAGGGAGAGCATGCTAATCCTCAAAGGTTTCTCTGAAAAGGTGTGTCTTCAGACCCTGTTCAAGCATTCCCATTGAGGGGCCTCCCTCAAAGACCTAGGAAGTGAGTTCCACAGGACTGGTGCTGCCACCTCAAAAGCATGATCACCTGATATTTTTAAGCAGGCCCTGGGAAATGTTAGCAGGCCCTCCTCCTCATCAGAGCAGAGATCATGCAGGGGGCAGGCAAGAGTCAGGAGGTAGTGCAGATAGCTTGAACCTATACTGTACCGATACTGTATTGGGTCTTGTAAGTGAGGAAGCCCACATTGAAGGTGATTATCCACTTTACCACAGCCAGTGTTGGCTGCGAAGAACTGGGGTCACATGACAGGACCTCAGGAGGCCCATCAGCAACCTGACTGCCACTTCTTGCAACAAATGCAGGTGGCGCAGAACCCCTCCACTGACCTGTGATATAGAGCATTGCAGTAGTTGAGTCTGGTCATCATGAAAGCATTCACTAGCGATGGTAGGTCACCTGGTGGAACTAAGGCTTTAATCTGGATGATATTCCTAAAATTTCATTTAATTTCATTTATTTCATTTATTCTTTGTTAACCAGGTAAGGACATAGGACCAAGGTCCCTTTTCAGGCCAAACCCAGACAGAACAGATAACAAACAGTACAAACGGCATCAACAGCAAATTACATATTACAAATAACAATTACAAACTGAATTGAACAATAAATATTGCTTTAACTTCAATTTAAAATTAGATAAGGAAGTAGCCTGGTGAATACCAATTGGACGCACATTGCAATAAATAAGGGCAGTCACAGAGAATGTGCGTAATCCAGTCTTAAACCTATGGTGAGGAATATCAAATAATGTACCACTCACTGACCTTAATCAAGGCAACATAACTAGCTGAAACTAATTCAGAAATGGGGAATTAAGATTTGAAGTGAAAACATTTAAAAATAATGCACCCCAATGAATATAAGATCCTGTGGCTAGGTGACGACTATCCCAGATGTGAATACAAATTACGATGATGTGTATGGACAAGTACCGCTAAAAAAAATCTGCAAATACTATTGTAAGTGACAGCCAGAGCATGCAGTTATTTTAACCAAATATTGAAATAAAGACTAGATACATAATCAAAGTGTGGAAGGAGTTACCCAATAGCAACAGCTGTCCTAATCTCAGTAGTAAAATAAGATATAAATTAATATAGGAACCCTAATTTCTGATTAATGGTTTTAACAACAGACTGTATCTGGAGAGAAAAAGTTAATCCTGGGTCCAACAATACACCAAGATATCTAAACTGAAAAACTTGCTCTATCAAGGTACCCTGCTGATCATATATAGTGAAACTCAGATTGTCCTCCAACATTGATGGCATCCCAAAAATCATAACTTTGGTTTTGTTTGAATTCAGAACTAGCATTACGAGTTAACCACAAACAAACATCCACAAAATCTGTATCCAAAGAAAAAGAAAGTTCAGACACAGACTTGAATTGTGAAAAAATAATTAAATCATCTGCATACAAAAGAGCACAACTATATTTACAAACATGAGGCAGTTGGTTACAAATATAGAAAATAATAAGCGGCCCAAAATGAACCCCTTGGGGACACCACAATGAACTGAGGACACATCCGAGGCAACAGATCTACTTTGTACAAATTGACACATATTACACAAGTAATTAGCAACCCATGAAACAGCTGCTTCAGAAAATCCAATATTAAACAATTTAGCGCAAGTAAGACCTTGCTCAATTAGGTTGAATGCCTTGGTCACATCCATTAACACCGCCCCCATCATCCTACCTTTCTCAAATCCATGTAGAACAGTGTCCATGAACCCGACCAAAGCGGTTCCAGTTCCATGGCACCTACAGAAGCCATGTTGTTGCTTAGCAAGCACATCATGGGTACCCAAGCATTCATTTATCTGCCTTGCCACTATCTTTTCAAGCATTTTACCAAGTGGGTTCAACATGAATATTGGTCTAAAATCATCCAAGGTAACAGCATTACTTTTTTTCGGAATGGGGCCACCCTAGCTTTCTTCCATTTAATGGGACATTCACAGATAACTAAAGAGAAATTAAATATATAACATGAAGGATCAATAATAAATGGAACAGGCAATTTTAGAAAGTGGTCATCTAGCAAAATGATAAAAAACAATCTGGACAAGAGATGATACCTGAGCCTCAAGTGTCATTCTGTTGTCTAAATGAGAGGACACATAACAGAATATTTTGCAAGTAAAAGAAGGAATAGTTTCAGAGATTGGCGGATTTGCAAGACACTCTCAGTTTCCTATAGGAGGCCCACAAACAGGGTGACACCTCAGTGGTGGGCCAAATATCCAGAATGAAACAAGAAACTGACAAAATTATTCTGCATAAAACAGAGCTGGCTCTTAAGTATCTCCACCACAAATACTATGAGGTAGGCCCCAGGGCCACACAGCTGTTGGTACACCAGGTATACCACCAAAATTTCCAGACAACAGTTGCCAATTTGAAATATCCTGTCTCCTGTTGCCTTCTCCATACAACAGGGCAGAAGGCAGAGGCATTCCAAACCTCTCACACTGCCCTGTATAGTCCAGAAAAGGGACACGATGCAGCAGCCACACAGGGCTTCTTGGAACCCTTCCCTCCCTGTTGCAGGCACAGGCAGATGTTCTCACTAGGCCAGTCCAACTTATAGAGTTAGAAGGGGTCTTATGCAAGGCCAAGACACAGAAGGCCCCGCATACAGATCAATATATTTATTTATTATTTCCTTCCCACAGAATCCTTTAGGTGGGTGTCTATTTTCAAAGGATGCAGACATACAGATTCAGTTTTTACTGTATTGGTCCTTGTAAGAACAGATCCAGAAGCAAATGGTGTGATACCTTTTATTGGCTCAACATAGGTGTTACAAAAAGAACAAAGTGCTTAAGCTTTTGGAGTAACAAAGTTCTTCCTCAGAAGCTAATGACAGTTATTCAGAAACTCACATACTATTCACACCTAGATCATACATAAAAAAAGCCAGAAAGAATTCTCATTGGTTTAAAATACTCATTTAAACCATCACTGAAGTTAGAAACAGTTGAACCAGACCTCACTAGTGTGCTACTAACTAGATGCCTTCAAGGTCAAATGTCATCTGAATAAGATAATAACCTTTTGGAGTAGAAAGTTCAACTATCATAAATTAGAAATGTCTCAGCATGTGCAGTGAATACAGTCTTAATGAACCACTGGATTCAATTCTCACTTAAGTACATGTTAAAATGTTATATTATTATACGTTAAAAACAAACAAAACTATGTAACCAAAATTTTCTATATGTCATTAAGAGGGTTTAAAATAAAAACCTAGTGTGAGCAACTGTTACACAGCACTATACAGTTTAAAACATATCTGGAGACATTCTTCCATCTATACACTTAACCAGTTGTTAGTAGTAGTAGTAAAAATGTTTATTTTTATACAGGATAGCAACCTTTAGGTCATAGACCTATTTTTAAAGTTGTCCTGTGTCAAAAGAACAGATTACATTCAATATAGCATACAAAGATTCAGACTACATAGAACAACTAATAAATAATTCTTAACATTATATAAGACAAAAATCTTCAGTCAAACCAACTACTAACACATTTATCCACATTTTAAAAACAAGTACATTCATTATAAAATACAGTGCTCAATCCAAACTTAAACTGGGATAGTTTAGTTGGTTTCCTTATTCAGGGGGAATATTATTCCAAATATTTGCAGTCTGAGCCTCAAGTGTCATAGTACCATATCTTGTATTAGTTTTTTGAAAAGTGTAACCTCTATGCTTTACATCCCTTAAAAGATATGGATAACATTTACTAACAGAAGACAATTCCATGTTTCCATCAATCATCCCATTTATTATTTTGTAGATAAATGCTGAATATTGTTTTTTAAATCATATTGATAAACTGTCCCAGTTTAGGTCTCTATACAAAATGCAATGATGAGTATTATAACTACAGTTCAGGGCAAATCTTGCCAATCGATTATATGATATGACTAATTTATTTAAATGTGTTTGACCTGCACAATTATACACCATATTTCCATATTCTAATACAGGCATTATTAATTGATTTGCAATTAACCCCTGGGTTTGTAGATTTAATATCCTTGATGACCTATGCAGTGTCCCTATCTTATTATTAATTTTCTTTATTGTATTATTAAAATGAGCTAAGAAAGATAAAGTGTAATCAATCACTACACCTAAATATTTATACTGATCTGTGACTATCAATTTTTTCCCATTCCTCATTTGTATTTCCCTATCTTTAATCTGTTTTTTATTAACCTTTGTTATTTAATTGAAAAACATAACATGAGTTTTTCTATCACTTATCACTAATTTAGAGCTGTAAAAAAAAATTCTGTAGAACATCAAAATCCATCTGTAGTTTAACCATAATTGAATTTTGAGATTTAGCTGATGCTAAAAGTACTGTATCATCTGCATACAACCTGATGTGTGTATTGTTTATTTCAGTAGGTAATTCATTAATATATATAACAAAAATAATAATGGCCCCAAAATTGAACCTTGAGGGACACCTTTTTGTATACTACCCACTTCAGAAGATTGACCATTTATTACTACTTGCTGTTTTCTTTTACTCAAATATGATTTAAACCATAATAATGACCTAGGAGCTATACCAATCCTCTCCATCCTCTCATACAATAAATGGTGGTTGACCAAATCAAAGGCTTTGGACAGGTCAACAAACACTGCGCTCGTGGACTCTCCCCTATCTAAGGCCACTGCCACTTTATCAACAAAGTCCATGAGCACAGTGCAAATTGAATAACCTGCCCTAAAGCCATGTTGGTATTTTGTCAATTTTGAATATTTTTCTAAGTAACTATACAACTGGCCTAACATCATTTGTTCCATTAACTTAGAAAGGATGGAAAGGATCACTATCGGTCTATAATTTGAGGGATCATTATAATCACCCCCCTTGAATATAGATACTATTCTGGCTATTTTCCAGATAGAGGGAAAAACATTTTCCATCAAACTTTGATTAAATAAATCAGTCAATATTGGTGATAAGATTTCAACTGTGTCCTTAATAAATTTCCCTTCAATATTGTCCATACCATATGATTTATTTTTATTTAGTTTTAAGATCTCCCGCCTAACTTCTGAGATTTTTATTTTTTTAAATAAAAAAGAGGACAATTTTCATTATTAGTTGCTTTACTTACTAAATTAATTTGTACTTGCGAACCAGCTGGGATGGTAATATCTGGCAATGTTAAAAAATATTTATTCAACAACTGGGCTGTTTTCTTTGAGTCAAGGAGCTCACCCTTATTATTAGACATTTTTATACAAGATTTAACTCTCAAAGGGTTTTCCAATTCTTTTATCATATTCCAGTATTGTTTAGGATGACAAGTTGTTTCGATTTTTATGTTGTAAAATGTATTTCTTGCAGATCTAATTAACCTTTTGGATTCATTTCGCTTAATTTTCAAATTAATCCAGTCTTCCTCCCTTTTTGTTTTATTTGCACTTTTCCAGATTCTATCTCTAATATGAATTTTCTTTTTCAAATATTCATTTATCCATGCAAGATCTTTTTCTTTGTTTTAGTTTTTTTAAATGGTGCATGCCTATTACAAGCCTCCAAATAAGTTTTTGAAAATTCTTCAACTGCCAAATTTACGTCTGGAATTAAATTTAATCTTCCCCACTCTACACAATTTAAATCATAAACAAAATTATTTGGGTGATAGTTCTTAAAGTTTCTTTTTAGGGTAATATTTTCTTTTCTTCCTCAATTATTTGATTTGAATCTTTTACAACACAATATACTGGATTATGATCCCCCAAATTTGGAGGTAAAATCAAACATTTTTCAACATGAAAGCTCCTAGAGAGAAAAATCAAGTCAAAAATACTCCCCTGACTTTTAACCCCACTTTTTCTAGTACTCTGATTTATTATTTGATTGACATTTAGTATCTTAAAACTTTGTTCCAATTTAAATCCCCTTGGCTTACCTTACCCCAAGCAGTGTTGAAATCACCAATCAGTATTAAATTGTTACCATCTGACACTAATGCTAATTTAGATGCCAATAATTCAAACTTAGTAGTATTTACTTTTGGAGGGGAATATACTATACTAATTAAAACCTGCAATCTTTCAAATTTAACACAAAGACATTCAATTCCCTCTAAATTACCCTGAAAAACAACTTCTCCCAATCCCAGTTTCTCTGTGAGATATAAAAGAACCCCACCAACCCTCTTTCCCCTATCTAATCTAAAAAACATCCATTAATATTTCCTTATCCTGTATGTTTTGAGATAACCAAGTTTCAGTTAATCCTATCATGACTGGTTCATAACTTTTAATACATATTTGAAATTCATGCATCTTATTTATAACACTTCTTGCATTTTCAAGTGAAATTTTTAAATTTTGCTTATTGACTCCTTTGGGCCAGGATTTATCTCCACATAACCTGCAAGCAGTATTGCTATGCTACAAACAAATGGTGTAGTAATTTTAAGTGGAATTTTCTAGGTGAAAAACATTGGATTCTGACCTGAATAAATAATCTCCACTGCCTAGAGAATCCATTTCTTCTAGTTCTATGAATAAGTTCTGCACCCAATGACATAAATAAATTCCACAGCATATTTTTTTCTTGCTGCATTGCAGGCGATGGAGCAACCCCAGATCCTGATATTCAATCTTCTTCCATTGATTAATAAGTATTACAAGTAAGACACAGTACATTACATATGTCTGCATGGTTAATAATTAAAACAATCGAAATTCAGTATAACATTCAGCAAGTTTGGACTTTTAAATCTGAGTGAGAGTTTGAATATTTAATTACTACAAATTGTTCACAATCTATAAATCCTAATGCCAAACTTCAGATAAAAAACTCAGCCCTTCACTAAACCTACAAACAAAATTTTTGATGCTGAGTGGTGCTTGCACCACTTACACTAACATGGTAGCTGCAAGCACCTTTTTATGCTGACTGCCCCTCCTCTGCTGCAGAGACCAGAAGCTCCCGGTCCACGCCCCTCTCACCGTCTGCCGGTTTAGCTTCTACGGCTGATTCAAGTTCTTTAATTGCAGGGGGAGCCTTGGCACAAACATGTTTGAAGTCCAGCACAAAACAGCTTCTCACATAACGATGTAAAGTCCAGCAAAAAAACGCTTCTCTCACACACACGCACAGTAATATTTCATTACTGGCAGAAATGTGGTGAATGGAAAAATGTCAGGTACCTTTCAAACAGTAGCTGCGAGCACCCTTTTATGCTGACTGCCCCTCCTCCTCTGCAAAGAGCACAAGCTCCTGGTCCATGACTCTCTCACCGGCTGCCAGTTTAACTTCTACAGCTGATTCAAGTTCTTTAATTGCAGGGGGAGCCTTGGCACAAAGATGTTTAAAGTACAGCACAAAACAGCTTCTCACATAACGATGTAAAGTCCAGCAAAAAACAGCTTCTCTCATGCACACGCACAGTAATACTTTGTTGCAGGCAGAAATGTGGTGAATAGAAAAATGTCAGGTACCTGACATCCCATAAACCTTAAAACCTTGAGTGTTGTAACATGACTTTATACAAGGTAATATCAATTGTCAATATAAGTGCCAAATTGAAAGAAAAAACTGTCACGGACCCCCAAGTAAATGAGACCGCGCATCCTGATTTGTTCAGAGTTCAATAATGTGTCAGCATATAATCAAACTACTATATGTACAGAGACAGTCTAAGGACTCTGAAGAAAAACCCAATGGAATTAAACCCTACCATCCCATGGGTAGATAACTAGTTAGAAGAAAGTGCCTATTGACTGTGTATGTAAGCTAAGAGTCCTAACACATCATCATTTAAACCAATCACTACAATATTATCCAATGGAATTTAACCAGTCAAGGACCCCACACAAATGAAATCATGCATCCTAATATGTTCAGAGTTCAAAAATGTGGCAGCATATAAACAAAGTACTATATGTTCTGTAATGTCCAAGGAATCTGAATAGAACCACTATGGAATAAAACCTCCACCCCCCAAGGGGAGATAACTATTTGAAGGAAGTACATATTCACTATGTATGTGAGCAAACAGTCCTAACATACCATTACTTACACCAATCAGTACAATATTTGTTCAATGTAATTCAATCTGTCAATGACCCCCAAGCAAATTTGATCATGCATCCCAATATGTTCAGAGTTCAAAAATATGACAATATAGAATACAACTACTGTATGTGCCATAACAGTCTAAGGAATCTGAATTAAAAAAGCAATGGAATTAGCCCCACCCCCACCCCAGGGAAGATAACTAGTTAGAAGGAAATTAATATTCATTGTGTATGTGAACTAAGAGCCATAACACACTGCAACACCATTATGTCATGTACCTGGATATAAGCCTACCTTAGTGTAACAGCAACCCCCACACCCACCACACTTTCAGAACCCCCCCACACAAAATAGTAGCCCCCCACCACACACATGCATAGTTCTTTGGTGAATAACCAACATCTTAATAACCAGTTAAGGGGACACTATAAATAATAAAACAAAAATAAAGGATTCAGAGTAATAGACAACGGTTATGCATAAATGAATAGTTACAATGCAGCCAACTAAATGTACATTACAGTAGGTGTACACACAAGGCAGGAGATTATTCAGTGTTACATTGTGGCAGTAATAGTGAGCAGTGAAATATAATGCGTGAACCACAACTGTAGGTACTTAGCATAACAGAAGAGACAAAACATGTTTACCTTGTCAGGACACAAATCTTATGAAACCCTGAGGGATCATCTGTTACCACGGTTGTAGTGGACTTGCAATAAGTTGAAGGATGGGGGAGGGGGAAGAGTACCTCAATTGTGCTACTCTGCCACAGTCCCTCAATAAATTCAGTTTCCTATGATCTCAGTGATACCCAACTGGGCATGGGTCCCCTGGAATTCTTAGCCTGCTGGCTGATCAGCGTTTTGAATACAAATTATAAACTACAATATTTATGGTTGTATTAGCAAGAGATTGGACCTCCTGCTGCCTTCCCTTATTCATCTGGATCAGACGAACTTTGTCCAGACTAGGCAGATGGGTAATAATACCCATTACACACTCCACATCCTCTGCTATGTCCACACTTACTCCGCCCCATTCCTGTTGGACAGTCTTAGTTCTGAAAAGGCATTTGATTGGGTGTCCTGGCCCTATCTGTTTGCAACACTGGATAAATCTGGATTCTCGGCAGATTTCATCTCCTTACTCCGGAGGCTCTACAGCTCTCCACGTGCCTTTATTTAACATAAAGGGCATATCTCCCCTTCCATTAACATTGCAGGAGTACACAATAGGGCTGACCTTATCCTCCTTTCTTTTCATCCTATACATTGAGCCTCTTGCACAGACCCTGAGAGAAAGTGATGACTTTTCTGCCATACACGTGGGGAGTTAGAACATTTGGTGGCCTGTACACGGATATCTCCCCTTCCATTAACCTTGCAGGAGTACACAATAGGGCTGACCTTAGCCTCCTTTCTTTTCATCCTATACATTGGGCCTCTTGCACAGACCCTGAGAGAAAGTGATGACTTGTCTGCCATACACATGGGGAGTTAGAACATTTGGTGGCCTGTACACGGATAATGTCTTGATATACATAGAGAACCTGACATCCTCTCTGGAGGCCATCTTCTCTATCCTGCAGTGGTTTATTGAGGTGCCTGATTAAAAAATGAACACCCCCCAAATGGAGGTCCTTCTCCTGTACTGGACTTTCTCATATTCCTTAGAACAATGGTTTCCCATTCCATGTCACAGATCTAAAATATTTGAAGATCAAACAGACCCTGTCCTTGAACAGTCTTCACCAGGCTAAATATGGCTCTTTATCTGTCCAGATGATCGCAACCTTGCAGCATTGGCAAAATTTACCTTCAGGTTTGATTTCAAGAGTGGACACAGTGTGAATGATAACGCTGTCCCATTTTTTATATTACTTTCAAAATATTCCTCTCCCTATTCCAGATTGGAATGAAGAAAATGACAAATGTTTCTTGATTTTCAGGGAATAGGCAAAGACCAAGAGTCACAAGATGCTCGCGGATGCAGACGAAGGCTCAGGGAGGACTGGCTTTGCCTGTTCTTTGCACTTATTGTACTGCCTCACAACTCCAGATTTTGTTCTGCTAGCACCAGACCAGTCCCAGGCCTCAATGGCTAGAAACAGAGCATGCTTTTCTTCCCTTTGGGAAAATGATCAGTTATGATTTTATCCCAAAGGTTCCTGTTGGGGTTGAGACACACTGTAATCTTTGGTAGCCCAGTTCCACCAGGTATGGTGGGAAATGGTGGCTTCCTTGAACCTAACTGTGAGTGAAAAATGGATCTGTCCATTGGCACAATTGGGTGATTTCTCACCTGCCCATTTAGACCAGGTATTCTGGGCATGTGGAAGGTCTAACCTTTTATATATGTTACAATTATGCTCGGGATGGGCAGTGCTCTCCTTTCAGTAGTTCAAGAACCAATACAGCATGGAGTAGCATACAAACATACAAACATATGAAATTGGCAGCAGAAACAGGCCTTATTGGTTTATCAAGTCTGGTTGAGTGTGCAGCTCAGTCTAGTTCACTGGAACTGCCCCCTTCCCTACTTATCCTGGAATCATCCATCCCCACCCCATTTCTCCCCCCCTTCCTCTTCTCAGTACTGATTCCTTCAATTCTAATTTTCTTTTCCACCTTGTCCCACCCCCATTTAAACTAGCCACTGTATTTGCCATGACTACCTCCTCCTGCAACTCATTCCACACCTTCACCACCCTTTTGGTGAAAAAGGGCCTCCTAATTTCCTTCTTAAATCTACCTCCTACTAGATTCAGGCTATGCCCCCTTGTTGTACCTTTCCTTATTAAATTGAAGATGTCCTCTAATCCAACCCTGTTTATGCCCTTAAGGTACTTGAAGGTTTCTATCATGTCCCCCCTCTCTCTTCTGTCTTTGAGGGTGTACACATTTAGCTCCCTCAGCCTCTCACCATATGTTTTATCCCTCATGCCCTGGATCATTTTGGTTGACTTCCATTGGATCCCCTCGAGTAGATTGATATTCTTCTTTAGATAAGTTCACCAGAACTGAACACAGTGCTCTAGATGTGGTCTCGCCAGGGACCTGTACAGTGGCAGAATAACTTCCTTCCTCCTGGAGGTGATTCCTCTGATGATGCAGCCCAGCATTTTACTTGCCTTGGCTGATGCTTTATGGCAATGTGCACAGTGCTTTGTGTCACCCCTGACCAACACTCCAAGATTCTTTTCAACCTCGGAGATGTCTCCTGCATGCCCCACTGCCAGTAGCAGGCCTCAGGTCCTAGCCCTCGGGTACATGACCTTGCAGTTCTTAGCATTAAATCCCAACTGTCATATAACTGAACATTTCTCCAGCCTAGCCAGATCAGCCTTTAATTCTTGTCTCCCCTCCACTGTGTCCACCCTCCCACAGAGCTTGATATCATCTGCAAATAGGCACATTTTACTTTTGAGCCCTTCTGCTATGCCACCAATAAATATGTGGAATAGCACAGATCCGAGGACTGAGTCCTTTGGGACCCTGCTGGTTACAGCTCTAGGTTTAAATTATTCTCCCCCACCACCACTTTCTGATTCCTGTCCTGCTACCAGCTCTCAACCCACCCCAGCAACTTGTCCCCTGTTCCCAGGTCCCTCAACTTGTTGCTCAGTCTACCATGTGACACTGAATTGAAGTCCAGGCACAGGATGTCCACCATCTGACTCTGTCCAATGACCTTGTAACCCAGTTGAAGAAGTCTATCATGTTTGTTTGGCAGGATCTTCCCCAGATAATCCAATGCTGCCTGTCATCCTGGAAATCATTACCCTCAAAGAAGGACACAAGACTTTCCTTTTGAATGGTCTCCATTACCTTGCCCACTATGGAGGTTAGCCTGACCAGACTGTAGTTACCCAGCTCAGCCCTGGATCCACTCTTGTACAGTGGTACCACATGTGCTATCCTCCAGTCCTTTGGAACACACTCCTTCTACAGCAAGGAGCTAAACAGATCCACCGGGGGGGGCTGCTAGTACCTCAATCAGCTCTTTCAGGACCCTCAGGTGCACTCCATCTGGGCACAGTGCCTTGTCCTGTGGCAGTTCCCTGAAGGCCCTATAAGACCCTGTCAAACCCAATCTCCCCATCATATTCCTCCCCACTGCCACATCTCCCCCTAATCATCCCCTGTGGCATAGACTCATCCTTTTCCCTAGTGAAGACAGAACAATGTACTCATTTAGTGCCTCCATCTGATCCTCATCATTTTCTTCCCAGCCTCCTTCCACCCTTCCCTTCTGCTTCTACTCTCCTTTGTGTACCAGCATAATTTTTTTCAAATATCTCCAAGTACAGCACTATATTGAGTCTCAACCAACAAAGGTGAGAGATACTACTTAGGCACCCCCAACTAATAATGGTCTTGATGACACATACAAGAGTTCAAACTTTCTCATACTGAATTTCCACAATATACAGAACATCACTTGAAACACAGCCACATTCTGCTCTGTACATGGAAGATAAGTGAGGGGAGGAATTTGGGAAGGCCATAGACCACATACAGTGGGAGAGGGTCTTCTGTGCAGTGGGCAGAGTCACCTCATCTCACTTCCAGTGAGATCACACCTTGAATCACTTGGTCAGGTTCTTTTGGACCCCAGCCATCACTGCTAAGTATGGAGGGCAGTGCTGCCTGCTGAAGATGATGTGGGGACCAGTGGGAAATCCACATATATGCTATGTGTTGCATGCCCAAAGATGGAACCTTTTGTGGGGAAGCTTGAATCTGCAGTGGCAGAAATATTGCACACCAGAATGACTCTCTTCCTCAAGCTGTTACTTTTGGGCATCAGTACCCCAGGGCTCTTTGGATAGAAGGGAGAAATAAATACTTTGTGACTTGTTCCTAGCTGCAAAAATGCATCACACAGAAATGACTCTCTGGCCAGGGGACTGAGCTGAGTCAAGGGAGGGCTACAGTGAACATCATATACAAGAGGAAAAGAATTACATACAGCTTGGATGAGAAGATGGAGGTCTTCACATCCAGATGGCATGATTGATTGTGTACTGTATGTCATGCAGCAAGACCCAAGGTTTATCACATAGTAGGATGGCCATGGAGGGTGGGGTGCCAGTGGAGAAGGGCATGATGGGGTACACTGGAGACCCCTGGAGGGTAGGTGGCATGTGAGGACATGGTTGACCTTCCTCACCTCTCTCTTCTGCCTTAGTTCTATGCTATTGACAGCACCTGGTTGACACTATAATAATATAATAATATGTGTGATTTGATACAATATTCTGTGTGCTTCAACCCCTTAAAATTGTGTCATGGGAAGGGGGACCTTATGGTATTTATATATGATTTTTGGTGAGGTACCCTGTATGTGATGCTCTTTGTAACATCTGTATTGAAATATTTGTTATGACTGTGCAACCTTAAAAGTGTATTAATACAATATATTTATTAAAAAAATCAGGCAATAGAAATTTAAAGTGTATGGACTTCGTGTCATTCTAGTTCATTTTCAGTGTGTTTTAAAAAGCCATTCTGCTTTAGTAATGATATCCCTACTGCAGCAGAGTGATTTTTTGTTCTGCTGCAGTATGGATGTCACACAGAACAGACTGCGAGCCCAATAACAATAATGGTAATGCAATCTGCATCACATGGTAAAATGGCCAGAATGCTGGCCAGTAACATTTGTTTTAAAGAAAGTCATGCAGATGTTTTCATAAAAAATACAGAGATGAATGTTAGTATCTGAAATATACACTACAGAGAAGACAGCAACACACAGGTACACTGTGACGTCTGTGCCGGCGAATGAACTGAGATGCTTTTTGTCAGTTCTTTTCCCATTGAGAGAATTAATTCCAGTGAGAATGTTAACAGCTAGTAAAAGTTGCACTTTACTTTCAAACTGAATGAAATCTTGTGGTGTCTTTTTTTCTATTGGTTTGTTAAAACAATCTAGAACTAATGATGTCCATACACTATATAGAACAGTATATGAGAAACCATACACAACAAGGCTAATCTTCCCCCTCGTGTTACCATGATGACTGAGAGACCTCTCGAGCATCACTCTCGAGGTCATCAGTCATCATGATATCTATTCGGGGGAAGAGTATCCTTGCTGTGTATGGTTTACCATATACTATCCTATATTTTTTTTCAAAACTCTTCATTGCCACACTGTTTTAAACTGGTTATAAGAGGGACCCCACTGAAAACAATATTTTGATGATTAGGGTAAAAAGAATTGCACAATACATGCTTAATGAATGTTGTATCTAGTGGTGTTACCTTACCATTAGAAAATGGGAAGAAATTTTGTGGATGGGGTTCATCAAGGTCTGGTAATGTAAGGAATCATGTCTGCCCATATTTTTTGTATCTAACGTTAAGATATGCTAGATACAGAAGCAGGGAAGAGTGAGATAAGCATTATGATCAAAGAGAACATGGTAACTAGATGCATGCAGTGTTGTCATGCTTTGCTTTAGAAATTAATTATTTAACTTTGACACTTTCAGTATCAACTCCATGATGTTTTCTACAGATCAAGAGGCACTTTTTCAAACAAAGTCATGCACGTTCACTGGCGAAGTTGCAACTTTGCTATAACTTCAGCTGTCTTCACTTGAAAAAGTGCCGCTTCCCCAAGAAAATGCATTGCAAAGTGACAAAGTGGATACTTGGCAAGGTTTTTTTTTTTTTGTGAAGATGAATTTTTGCATCTTTGATGGAGAAGTAGAACTTCACAACATCATTAATGGTAACACAATGGAGGACATGTCTCATAGGATAAAATAAGTATATGTGTGTGAAGACATCAGTGCATGTTGACAAGAAAGTGAGGATGATAACCTGATGCTTGCAATCAGCACCATTTGTACAAATGTCTAAACTTAAATCTTGATTATCTTTTGACCTCAACGAAGCTTTGTCACATAAATTTAAGGCAAAACTGCTACTAGTGTGACATGCCCCAACTTTTGTTAAAATCCAATCTAAAGGGCTCACAACCTGGATCATTCTACACCATTTACCATATATTTTTTGTGTGGTGAAACCTCTACACTATAGAATTACCCATGTTCTTTTTTTGTTTAAACCAAAG
Organism: Neoceratodus forsteri; assembly: GCA_016271365.2. Classification (NCBI taxonomy): domain Eukaryota; kingdom Metazoa; phylum Chordata; order Ceratodontiformes; family Ceratodontidae; genus Neoceratodus; species Neoceratodus forsteri. Next base: position 124,727,181 of record CM028136.1, on the reverse strand, counting down.
ATCAGAACAATCTAATTATCTATGTGGTCCAAAAATCTGATACATAATTCCAAAAAAGGAAAGTAAACTTTGTATATCTGTACAAATTTCACCATTAATGCAGGTATTTCTACTCAGATTTTGGAGTTCCCTAATGTTTGGGCTGCTTAATTTAGTATAGTTAAACTCCATGCTCAAAGTATGCACTTTGGAGCATACCGGGCATAGCACTGGAATGAGGTCAAGTAGTCATGTTCTTGGAAACCACCCAGAACACAGCACACCCAGGGAGGATGACAGATGTGGATAAAATCATGGGTAATAAAGCAGACCAGATGTGTTTCTTATTTAGGCAAATCCCCCAGACTTATAGGGCCCGATTCTCAAAAGTCGATGCAAGCCACACCAAAGGTGGCTTCCACCAATTGTTAGCATGCCAGGAACACTGTGTCTGATTCCCAATCAGGTAGTGTCCCAGCAGCAAAGTCCCATGGCTTGCAGTAACTGTAGCTATGTGCCAAATAGAGGGTACATCTGGACAGGTTGCCACAAGCTGTGGGCAGCCATGCAGAAATGTAATGATGTATTCCCTGGTGACCTAGTGGACCCCCAATCTGCCTGAACAATGATACATTCATTTCCTGGTGGTCTAGTGTACCCCCCAAGCCCTAATCCCCCGGCATGAAAAGTAAAGATGTCCTGGGTGGTCTAGTGGACTGCTCTAGTCCCAATCCCCTTTTATGAAATATGATGATGTCACTGGTGGTGTACCAGACTGCCCCAGTCCTGCCCCCATTATGCAAATGTAAAACATCCCTGGTGGTTCAGCAGCCCCCCCAAACCCCAATCCCCTGTTATGTAATATTAAAACCTCACTGTTGGTATAGTGGACCACCCCACCACCCTGCTCCCTCATCCTTCAACTGAGCCAGAGACTGGAACAACCCACTGCTCATCACCATGGCCAGCTGTGGACTGAGCTCTCAATGAGTGTGCAGCATATACAGTACATGCTCAGTGACTGACAGTCCATTGAGCAGGCAATCAGTGAGCACACACTGAATACAGTATGTGCTCAATGAGAGCTCAGTCAGCATCTGACCATGGTGGTGAGGGGTGGGATGTGCAAGTCACTGGCTTGGTTTTTAGATGAGGGGGAGCAGGGTGGTGTGGCACTGCCTGCTGGGGGTGGGGGGTTGGAGTCCACTAGACCAACGGGGAAGTTTTAATATTACTAGATATTAATGATAGATAATATTGCTAGACCAACAGGGATGTTTTACTTTTGCATAACAGGGGATCAGCACTGGGGTGGTCCACTAGACCACCAGGGACATCATCTTATATCATAACAGGGGGCTGAGGTTGGGGCCATACACTAGACCACCAGGGACATCTTTAATTTAAATAATGGGGGATCATGGCATGGGTCATCTGCTAGACCAATAAGGACACCTTTACTTTTCATAATGGGGGATCAGGGATGGGGGGGCTGTTACACCACCAGGGAATTAATGTATTATTGATTGGGCAGATTGGGGCTAGGGGTCTGCTAGACCACCAAGGACATCTTTATATTTCATAATGGAGGATCAGGGCTTGGGTGGGTGTGTTAGATCATGAGGGACATATTTTAATAAAAGGGGGATCAGGGCTGGGGAAGGGGGAACAATGGCTCATTGCCACAAATTGCTAAACTCTCCCAGAGGGCAAATGTCTAAATACCCTTAGACAAGCCCCGGTTGGTCTAACTGTGCTTAGAAATTTGCCCTCTGGGACAGTTTTTAGAATCCCAATTTAGGGGATTTGGCAGCATTCACCTGCCGCAAGCCCCTAGCACCATGCTGCAGCCCCTTTTGTGCCTCAGGTACAGCACAGGCCCTGCTTGGTGCCCGCAGACTGTGGTTGATGCAGGCTGAGTTTGAGAATCACTCCTGGTGTATCTTTTGGCACAAGGGACACTTCAAACCATTCCTTGTGGCATAAGCCCATTGTGCCATGCCTGGAGCTTTGAGAATCAGGCCCATAAAGTGAATTAGAATTGTTTTAGGATGAACAACCAAATTAAATAATGTTTGCCACGGGCTTAAAAAGATAGAGGTTCCTCAAAGAATAGATAGGTAGATAGGTATGTACTAGCTTGTATTCAAATTTCTAAAATGTTTAGAATTTCTATTTAATTGTTTATTTTTTTTATTCTAAGGCACCCAGAGCCTCTGGGAAAGGGCACTATATAAATAGAATTGCCTTGCCCTTGCCTTACTGTAGGTAGGTGAGATTTATTTTTCACCATAATAGAATTAAGGTAGAGTCCCACAGTATTTACTGAATCACCCTGAGGAAAAAAATTGGTGCAACATTTCAAAGCAATTTACAGTAACATAAACATTCTGCACAAGGAATGAATAAATACATTCAGAAACAAATCACCACATTTACTAGGGCTGTGCAAATACCTTTTTTCGAATATTCGGCCGAATATTCGTTATTTGGTGCCAAAATATTCGGTATTCGGATGGCTGGGAGGGGGGTATTTAAAAATAAAAAAGAACCCCCCCAGCCAGGATTAAATACATGTTCTAATCCCTGGTGTCTTGTGGTCCCATCCCACCCCTCCGGCTGATCAACAGACCAAAATAATGAATCCCTCCACCCCTGCCCAGACTCACAGCATTATCCCTAGCCAAATGTACAAAAATAAAAATAATCCCCTAATTTCCCTAGTGTCTAGTGGACCCTTGCCCCCACCCTGTCAGTAAGTGCCTTCCACCCTCTTCCCCTACTCAAGACCCAGCGGGCCCAGGCCATAAGAAAAAAATGTAATTCCCATCTTCCTGGCCAACAATAAATTAATATGTTAGCCCTGGTGTCTACTGGTCCCACCTCCCAGCCAATCCCAATCCAAATGAAGAATCCCCCTCCCAAAGACTCTCAGCAATACCCCCAGTCCCCAACCCCAAATATATAAAAATAAAAAAAATCTGGTAATTTCTCTGGTGTCTAGTGACCCCACCCCACACCCTGTCAGGAAGTGCCTCCCACCCCTCTCCCCCCCACACCTATGACCCGAGTGGGCCACCGACACAGCCCTCCACTCACCTCCATGGCCGGCAGCCCGACTAAGTTTCCAGTGAATGAGCACACAACCCTAGTAAATGTGATGATTTGTTTCTGAATGCATTTATTCATTCCTTGTGCAGAATATTTAAGTTACTGTAAATTGCACTGTAAATTGCTTTGAAATGTTGCACTGATTTTTTTCTTAGGGTGATTCTGTAAATACTGTGGGACTCTTTCTTAATTCTATTGTGATGAAAAATAAATCTCACCTACCTACAGTAAGGCAAGGGCAAGGCAATTCTATTTATATGGTGCCCTTTCCCAGAGGCTTTTGCATTTTGGGAAGTCTTTGTATAGATGAGGATATGTTTTAAATTTAACTACTTTTCCCAGAGCTAGGGCCCATTCCTTTATTTATTTATTTAGTTAGTTTTTGTTAACTGGAAATGAGGACTAGACAATTTTTGCCTATTTTCAGCTTCGTCCTGGGGGGTACAGAATGATGCCAGCTGAAATTAAACCAGATTTTAAGCTGGTCTTTACCTTCTGAGTTTCTAATTGCATTCATTGCAATTTGGAATACATAGCACAATTAAATATTTCACAAGGACATTTTAGTGCAAATCGTGCCAGTCTAGTACTGGAAGTATTAACAGCAATTGTAAAAGAATTTTTGAAGACTGTCTAAATAAGATACTTCCATAATATAGAATTGGTAAACCTGATACAATACTCCAGTGTAGCAATTTAATTTCTGACAAATCACTTGTATATAAGGTTCAAATCTGAAATAATTATTTATCAATATATCAACATATTTATATTTTTGTGGTTGCCAGACTATTTCTCTGTAAGGCACAAACACTTGTATTCCCAGTGCAACCTTATTTCTTATATTTGGAACAAGTGAAGCAATGTCTGAAAGTAATAGGCTGAGTTTTCTTTAAGATAACAACTACTTTGAAAACCAGGAAACCATTTTCTATTTTCCAGAAATTCTCCAGAAAATTTCTTTCCATAGTTGCTTTGTCCACAATATCATTTGCATACAGTCTTATATTGGTGTTGATTGCCACTGCAGGGAGACATTTTACAACAATAATGAACAAAAAGGGACCCAAGATTGATCCCTGGGGCACATCTGTATTAAACCTACAGTATGGCCATCATATAACTGTGTCTTAACCATAGGAAATTATAGGAAATCAATGAGGACATATATTTTCCCTCCAGATTTGTATATTGCACTACACATATAGGGGATACATAATGAGCAGGAGGGGAATATGAAAAATATCTACATGAGTGAACAGTGACCTCAAGATACCTCACAAGTGGTGGAGTGTAGTGGAGCTACGAGTGAAAGTATCCCGAGATCACTGTTCATGAGTGTAGATATTTGATTCCCTTGAGGTACTCGAAAGTTTCTATCATGTCCCCCCTCTCCCTCCTCTCCTCAAGGGTATACATATTAAGCTCCTTTAATCTCTCTTCATATGTCTTCTGGACCATTTTAGTTGCCCTCCTCTGAACAGCCTCCATCCTGTCTATGTCCTCGCAGAGATGGGGTCTCCAGAACTGCACACAGTACTCCAGATGGGGTCTCACCAACTGTCTGTACACAGAGATAACAACTTCTGTGTTCTACTGGTGATGCCTCTCCCTATGCATTCCAGTATTCCGCCAGCCCTCCTTACTGCCTTCTCACATTGCTTCCCATCTTTCGAGTAGGTCATCTGATATGACTACACCCAGGTCCCTTTCCATTTTTGTTGTTGTTACAATCTCACCCCCAATTGTGTACTTATCCCCTGGGTTTTTGTTTCCCAGGTGCATTACTTTGCACTTCTTTGCATTGAATCTAAGCTGCCATACATTTGACCATTACTCTAACCTTGCCAAGTCCCTTTTCATCCTTTCCATCCTACCTTCTGTATCGACCATGTTGCAGATCATTGTGTCATCTGCAAAGAGATGTGCTTTTCCTTCCAGTCCCTCTGTAATGTCACTTATAAAGACATTAAAGAGGACCAGTCCAAATACTGAACCCTACGGTACCCCCTAGTAACCCCCCTTTGTCCAGAGTGGACTCCATTTATTATTGCCTTCTGTGTCCTGTTGTCCAGCCAATTTGTAACCAGGCTACCACCTTGGGACCCACTCCCAGGCTGGCTAACTTGTATATTAATCTTTTGTGTGAGACTGTGTCAAATCCCTTAATAAAGTCTAGGTAGGTGATGTCTACAGTCCCTTCCTGGTCTACTACTTTGGTCACCTATTCAAAGAAATCTATTAGATTCATGTGACATGACCTTCCTGATGTGAATCCATGCTGCCTTGGGTCCTGTGCCCCACTGGCCACTAGAAACTCAATAATTCTTTCCTTCAGAAGTGATTCCTTCATTTTCCCTTCCACTGAGGTCAAACTAACAGGTCTGTAGTTTCCTGCCTCTGTCTTGCTCCTACTTTTGTGAAGGGGAATCACATCTATCCTTCTCCAGTCCTTAGGAATCACACCATCCTCCCTTGATTTGTTAAAAAGGGTAGTCAGTGGTGTCACTAGTTCTACCCTTAGTTCTTTTAGAATTCTTGGGTGAATCCCGTCAGGCCCCATTGCTTTGTCCACCTCAGTTTTAAAAGTTCTTTCAGAACCCTTTCTTCTGTGAATGAACTGGTGTGGACCCACAGTGCTTCTGTTCTTTGATTTAGGTACCTCCTCCTCTTCTTTTGTGAATACTGAGCACAAGTATTCATTCAGTATCCCTTCTTTTTCACTGTCACCCTCTGCCCACCCTCCCTTCCCTTTATTAAGCCTCATTATCCCTCCTTTGGTCTTTCTTTTCTCCCTAATGTACCTATAAAAGGTTTTATCCCTCTTCTTAACCGAGGTGGCTATCTTTTCCTCATTTTGGGCCTTTTCTATTCTGACTGCCTTCCCCTCTTTGTTCTGCTTTAACTGGTATAGTTCTCTGTCCTACGCCTTCTTTGTTTCATTATACATCCTGAATGTTACTGTACCTTTTTCTCCTAAATCTTCCCCTCCACCTCTTTTGAGAAACATAATTTTTTTTCCCTTCATTTTATTTTGTTGATTTGCTTCACACAAAGGCTTGTTGCCTCTGTGATGGCTGTTTTAATTTTTCCCCATTTTTTCTCCACTTCCCTTTCTTTCCCATTTGCTAGTGTTTTTGTGAGGCACTCTCCCATTTTCCCAAAGTCAGCCCTCCTAAATTCCAGTACTCTTGCTTTTGTATGGCTTGACTCCATTGTTGTGTTTATCGTAAACCACACTGTTTGGTGGTTACTTTTTTGCAGATGGCTACCCACTTCTAAATCTGAGATCCTTTCTCCATCCCTGTTTGACAGTACCAGGTCTAAGACTGCTGCTTCCCAAGTGGGTTCCATCACTAACTGTATGAGGCATGCCCCTGTAGGACATCAAGAATAACCCTGCTCTTGGATGTGGCTGCAGAAAAGGTGCTCCAGTTAACATCTGGCATATTCAGGTCCCCCATCAACAATATCTCCCCTTTCTCTGCCATTCTAAGGATACCTTCTATCATTTCCATGTCTATTTCTTCCTCCTGAGATGGGGGTCTGTATACAACCCCCGTGCTGATTGTGGTGCAATTTTCTGTCTCCAGGGTGACTCTCAGTGCCTCCTCTACTCCCTGTTTTATCCTTTATTTCCATTGCTTTGATCTATTCCCTTACATAGAGAGCTACTCCTTCTCCTCTTTTACCCTTCCTATCCCTCCTGTAGCTTATGCATCATGGTATGTTGACATCCCAGTCATGGTTCTCTGTCTACCATGTTTCTGTGACTGCCATGATATCCAGGTGACCCTCTTCCATCAAGGCCACTAGTTCATGAACCTTGTTACATAGACTACAGGCTTTGGTACTCATCATCCTCCATTTTTTGATAGCCTTACCCCTTTTAGCCCCATTCCTGTCTTTACTGCATCATGTGTGCTATTTATGCAAATAGGGTAATAAGTATGTTTTGTTTTCTCAGTTATGTTTTTTGTAAGTTATTTTCATTCTGAAGTGGTGCTGTGGGTGTTATATTCTCTGGTGGTTTTACTCACTTGAGTTTTGTGCTGTTATGGATGATTTTGGTTTTGGTTTTGTGGATGGAGTTGTATTTTGATTGGTTGCCTTTATCAATGGGTTGCTTGCTTGTGTTTTGATTGCTTGTGTGTTTGGACATTGCTTTTTGATTGGTTGTTTTCGGTTTTGTGGGCAAAAGTTAGTAATGGAAGAGGTTGTGAAATTTGTCTATATGTTGCTGCTGTTATGGTAAATATAGATGTATTTCATTTATTCTTTTAGATGGTTATTATTTATTGTATTTATATTTTGGGCAGTTGAGATGTGTGGTGTTTTTTTCATTTAATATGTAAAGATTTTCTTGGTGCTTATCTGTGGTTCACTTAACTGCAGGTTGTTTGTTCCAGTTTACTTCACTGGTGGTGGTTAGTGTCTGTTTACTTCACCGGGAGTACTTTCCTCATTTTTGCTGTTCATTTTATTACTTCTTCCAGGTTATTCTGCTGTTTTTCTTATCTTGTGTCTTCATTTGGAGTCCTTGTTTACCTGGACGATTTGAGGTCTGTTCATGGATTTCCACTCATATTGATGTTCTATGGAGAACAACAGACAGAACATATGATTTTCTTTTGTTTCAGGTATCAGTGTTCGTGGTGGGTGTCCTGTGGTCTAGTTTGTGGCATGAGTACTATGCGAGTGTATTTTTTTTTGCTTAAAAGGCTCTACAGGTGCTTTTTTGTTACTGTGGAGATCTGGAAGTAGTTTGGTATCATAGGGAGGTATAGTGACATAGGAACTGTTGGAATTTATCTTAGTGACATATGCACTGTTGAAATAAATGGCATTTATTTTCACAGTGCATATGTCATGACAGATTTATTTCACTGGAGTTTAAATAAAAATGTGTATTTGTTACAAATAAACCTTACCCCTATTATATAAAATTCATTTACACAAATACAGTGGAGTTAGTCAGGATGCAATATTCTTACCACAGCTTCAGCCAGGGATATGCTGCAGAATAGGCAAGGCACGGGAAGGCAATTTTATTTGTAGGGCGCCTAACAGAGATTATGACAAAAGCACAGGAATAAAACAAACATGAATAAATAGAATAAAGGCAATTCATAAAATATTAAATACAGCAATTAAAATGATAAAAGGGCTTTGGACTGTCACATAAGGGGACTAGATTAGGATAGAATCAGGAATCTGCAAAAGCCAGGACAAAGAGGTGGGCCTTCAGCCTCCACTTAAACATCTCAGTCAAGGTAGCCTCCTAGACTTAAGGTGGTAGCGAGTTCCACAGGATTGTCCCAGTGAAGCTAAATGCATAATCTCTTGAAGTCCTGAGCCAAACCTTGGGAATGTCAAAGAGACCCCTCAAAGAAGAGCGGAGGGAGCGAGCAGAGATCGCTGAAGCCAGGAGCTCTGCCAGGTAACCAGGACCAAGTCGTATAGGGCCTTAAAAGTGAGAAGACCCACCTTACTGCAGGAACACCATGTAATTCAATGACAGTTTCTCCTAAATGTCAAACAAGCAATACAGTTTGACATGGTTTGACAGAACATTGCATTCTGGCTGTCACGGAACAGAAATATGTCCCTTTCTATGGTTCCTGTTCTATCCTGTAACATACAGCCATGTGCTATATACTACATTATAACAGTTTAATAAGCACATTGTTTAGGTTTCACTTGGGTTTCTGATATACAGTATATGAACGTTCTGATTCTGGAATTCAGATAACTGACCTGCCTTAAATGTTTTGAGTCAGGGGTTTAAAACATTGTTTTTTGGGGAGATGCAGTCTAAGCGCAAGAGAAGGGGGTCAGTGACTACAGTATTTCTAGTAACTATCACTGAAGAAATAATAAGGGACTTATAAAAAAAACCAAAAACTTAAAGAGGATTCATCCCCTGGCCCAGATAATATTAATAACAATGTGTTAAAAGTTATATCCAACAACCTCCTAGCACCACTCAGACTCATTTTCAAAAAAATCAGTTAATAATGGTATTGATCCACTTCACTGGAAGCAAGCCAGCATTATACCTATTCACAAAAAGAGGAATAAACAATACCCAGGTAACTACAGGCCCATTTGCCTAGCTGCCACACCTGGTAAAATGCTTGAAAGTATTATGAATAATAGAAGTAATAAATAATGATCCTAGTAACACTGATAATGACCAACATAGTTTTATATCCGGAAAATCAAATACAAGCAATGCTTTTATGAAACAATAAGAAACTCCATTGGCGAAAGTATACCTTGTGACATAATTTACCTAGACATTCCAAGGGCTTTGATTTAGTGCCTCACTGGGCCATCATAAAACAAGCATTTGTCAGTGGTGAATGTTTGCTTGCTGGCATTGGCATTGGCAGTGTAGAAGTTACAGAGCTGCATAATAGGAATGGCAGTGAAGTATTGAACTGAAACCAACCCCACCACCACCCTGCAGAGAGTGACAGGCACTGGGGTGTGCCTTTGGGTCATCAGGCATAACGGCCATGCCATTTCACCACACCCTACCCTGCAGACACTGACAAGTGTCACGGTGTGCCTTGGGGTCTTTGGCCCTTATGCGCACCCTATTCCATCAGGAAATATGGTAAGATGGGTGCGGCATAGGAGAATGGGGTGAACTTTGGGGCAGAAGAGTCCAAGGCATACCTCGATGCCTCTCACTGGCTGCAGGGTGTGGAATGGTATGAGCATTATAGGCAAGAATCCCAAATCACACCCCTGATGCCTGTCATTCTCTACAGGGTGGGGCGTTATAGTTGGAAACCCTAACACCTCAGGCATTCATTGGTATTTTCACTCCAAATTTTGAACATGTTTGTTTTGTAACCCCCACCTAATGAACAATGGCAATATCAGTTTGTTAGCCGAAAGCTACTTATGCACAGCAACTGGGGCATTTAGCACCACAGGTGCAAAAACACATTCCGAACAGGATGTGAAAAATGACAGCTGTACTGTTAATGGGGAGGTGTAAAAAATGGCAATGTTGCAAATCTGCAGTAAAAATTTTAAAAAAAATGGTGAAGTCACGAGAGTGAAAATGCAATGCAGACCCGTAATGTAATTAGTTTAGGGATTTTTTACAGCCAATTGTCAACACAGGCATTTTGGGACCTCTGATCATGAACAGTGTCTCTGTGATTTTCTTTATCTGTCCTGAACAATGATTTCCCACAGCAACCACGCATCTCTGTGCTGAAAGTGTGGAAACACTTCGGCCATGTTGTGAAAAATGACAGCTGTACTGTTCATAAGGAAGTGTGGAAAAATGCCACTGGTGAAAATCTGGACTGAAAATATTACAAAGTCATGAACTTACGAGGTGCGGAAATTGCACAATGCTCACTCAGTAATACAGTCATTTATGGACTTTTGTCACCAAATTTGCAACATAGCCATTTTAAGACCTCTGCTCATGAACAGTGTAACTGTGATTTTCTTAATCTGTCCCAAACATTGCTTTCACACCAACTGCACCATTGTGCGCTACATGTGTGTAAACGCATTTTGGACGTCATGTGAAAAATGGCAGCTGTACTGTTAATAAGGAAGTGTAATAAAATGGCAATGTTTAAAATCTGGAGTGAAAATGTTGAAAATTGGCAAACTTATGAGCGTGCATAGGAACTGCGCAACACACGCTCGTAAAACAGTCATTTTTAAGAATTTTTTCACCAATTTTTCAACATAGCCATTTTAAGACCTCTGCTCATTAACAGTGTCACTGTAATTTTCTTAATGTGTCCCATACATGGATGTCACACACCGACTGTGCAATTGTGCGCTACATGGGCAGAAACATATTTTGGGCAAGATGTGAAAAATGACAGCTGTACTGTTCATAAGGAGGTGTGGTAAAATGGCAATGTTGAAAATCTGGAGTGAAAATATTGAAAATTTGTGAACTTATGAGCGTGTGTAGGAACTGCACAATTTTTCCACCAAATTTTCAACATTGGCTTTTTGAGAGCCCACCTTATGAATAGTGGCAGTTTTGTTTTGTTACTCGGTCCCGAAAGGTGATTTCATGCAGTGACTGCGAAATCACCCGTTGGGCCTGATTAACACCATGACAGTAAGAGCATTCATGAGAAGGGGTCCAAAAAACCCATGTTGAAAATTTGGTGCAAAAATTCCAAAAAATGCCTGAGATATGCAGCAAAGTTGAAAAATCCCTATCTAACCCATTATATAGCTTACCGGCATTTCCTCAGTTCATGGTCGGCTTTGAAGAGTGCAGACATGTTCCTGGTCCAACGAAGATCGTCGCACCGGAGTCCGGAGGTAAGTATGGGGTGAGAGGGGGAGATAGGATGCTCAGTGAGTGGGCACGGGTGGGGACAGAGACAGCGAGGAACCGTTAAGGTGTTTCAGTTTTTTTTTTAAAAAAGGACGACAACGAGGGACATTTGCCACGCTGGGGTGGGCTTCCAGTGTGGCACAAGGATGGCTATTTGGGGGGGCATGGAGCCAACAGGGGATTGGGCACCCCTGTCTGTGATAGCATCTGTTGCCATGCTGGGGTGGGCTCCCAGTGTGGCACCCTGAACTTTATGGGGGGAACAATGGAGCAGATGGGGGATTGGGCACCCCCGTTGGCTGTACGATATGTAGTCACACTGGGGTGGGCACCCAGCGTGGCATGTGGAACTCTGTTGGGGGGGTGCAGCACAGTCAAGGGGGGATTGGGCACCTCCTTCGGCTATACAGTGTGTGCGTGGGGGGGTGAGCATGCAGTATGCATGCGTGTGTGTGTGTGTGTAGAGGGAGCGCACTTGAGCAGGCGATATCTTATTGCTGCTCACTGAATCATAACCCCCCCTTTCAACTGTATTCCACTGCATTATCAACTGCTGTCATAGACAGCTCCAGCAGCCACTGGAGAACTGCAGCCGCACCTGCAAACACACTGACTGAATTGGAAGAGGGCTGCCACACCTCTGAAAACTCAGATGATGGCACTATGTTTCTTGCACATGTGTGCAAGCAAACATAAAAATTGCAAGCAGCAAAAATAGACCATAAACTCATTAAGTGGGCATCAGAAAGACTTGCAGATAGAACCCAATACATAACCATACATGGACATAAATCAAATGATGGAAGGGTAACAAGTGATGTGTTGCAGGGCTTCATGTTGGGACCAACTCTATTTAATATATTTACTGTAGACTGACTGATGTTTTAATTTGTTATTTTAGTGAATGATAGATATTATTTTAAATTGAACTCTGCATTATATTTTTCTACTGTGTATTGTGTATGAGTAGTTTTTAAATATTGTTAATTGAGTAGCTGGCTCGGTGGCACTGACGGTTGAAGCACTGGATGTCACACCTCGCTCCACCTGATCCCATGCCCAATCCCAAAAATCCATGTCCCTGATATCCAGTTGTCCCTCCCCCAAGTACCTCATCCCCAAAAAGCTGATGAGATGACCTGAAGGCTGTTTTTGTGTGCCCCCCAAAGCTGCCCCTAGTAGCAGCTGGGGGCTGGTGCACTGATGATGCAGGAAGGGGGATCAGGAACAGCACAGACGCTTGCCAGCAGAGTGCATGGGAGCATGCATGGTGCAGTCACAGGCATCACTGCAGGAGCCACCCAGGCAAGATGGAAAAAACAGGGAAAAATTGCATCACAGAGGATGAAGGGGGAGCTCACAGGCCTTGCACCTGGCCAGCCATGGCACAGGAACACTTGATAAAGTCTTGGAAGGGAGGGCCACCCTCGGACCCCACTGGGGGGGTAAGCCATGGGTCCACTACTGTGCCAGCTAGTGAACACTGGGATGATGAGGTTAGGGCTCCCTCCAATTGTGAGGGCTGTTGGGGCAGGAGTATAAGCAATCACACACACAAAAAAATATTGTTAAACACTCTGAGTCCCTGGGAAGGGGCACTATGCTCTGTTTGACTGAATATAGGGCCATGTTGGCCCAGCACTAAGCCACTTAGTACTGCCCCAACATGGTTCTCAAAGTACACTACCACAATGGCTTGCACTGAAGTACAATTTGCAATATTCAAATGGACCCATGTAAATGAGCCCATTGGTCATGCAAGGCATTAAGAGGTCATTTGCATGCTAGTTATGGGCTCATTTGCATGGGTAGCCAGGTGATTTAGCACAGCCTCCCCCCCAACTGCTCTGTCCCAGATGTGGAGCTATCCCTGATGCTTGTGGTCCACCCCCTCCTGATTCCTCATCTGGAACATGCACTCAATTTCCCTGGTGTCCAGTGCCCCCTCCCACAACCCACACTCATGCCCAATGTCCATACACAAGTTCCCTGGCATCTAGCCATCCCTCTCCCCACCCTTACCCATGCCCGATGTTTGATTCCCATTCCCTGGTGTCCAGAAGTCCCTCCCTTAATCCACATGCATGTCAGCTGTACACACACACAAGTTCTCTGGCATCTAGTGTTCCCTACCCTCATCAGCTCCCATGCTCGATATGGGAATCCCATTTCCATGGTGTCAAATAGTCCTTCCACTCACACAATCCCATGCTTGATGTTTGAAACCCATTTCTCTAGTGTACAGCTGTCCCTCCACCCACCCAATCCCATGCCTGATCCCAAAAATTCCTAGTCCTGATATCCAGTTGTCCCTCCCCCGAGTATCCCCATCCCCTAAAAGCTGCTGTGATGGCCTGAAGGCTTTTTGTGCGTGCCGCCGCAAAGATTGCCAAGGCAGGCATACTGAGGTAAAGTGCCCCGCCAACTCATCTAAAACAGGTACTGATAGTAGTGCCCCCATCTTGAATGAACCCTCTCCCCCACTTAACGATTCCCGTGCCCTTATCAGCAGACTCAACCAGTCCCCTGTTACAGGGTGCAGACCAGTGACTGGTGTGGTGCCATACAGAGGAGTATTCAGTTATTAGTCGCAAGAAATCCACCCCCCTCAATGTACCGCAGGTCACAATCCAGATCCCTGGCATCTAGTGGACCCACCCCCCTGCAGTACCAAACATCCAACCCCTCTCACTTCAACCACCCCCATCCTCCAAACCCTGGTGTTTCAGTCAGTGGACTGCAAGTGACACAGCCCTCCAAACACCACCTTGGCCATCCACTGTCTGACATAAGCAGGGATTGCCCTGCTTATTTATAGACAAGGGGATGGGGACAGGTGGGGGGAGAGGGTTTGGATGTATGGTTCTGTGGGGAGGTGGGTCCACTAGACACCAGGGGACCTGGACCACAACCTGTGGTACATTGTTGGGGAGGATTTCTTGTGACTGGTAACTAAATACTCCAATGTATGTCACAGCACTAGTCCATGGTCTGTACTCCATATCTGGGGACTGGTTGTGGCTGCTGAACCAGGGATGGGTGTCATTCGCTGGGGGGAGGGTTTCTGGAAATATGGGGTTGCCACTATTGGTACCAGTTGCAGACTGGCTGAAGGGGCACTTTACCTCAGTGAACCTGCCTTGGCAATCTTGGGGGGGCACATGAATGGCTTTCAGGCCTCACTTAGGCTTCCTGAAGATGGAAATACTCAAGGGGAATGACCACTGGACACCAGGGATAGGAATGTGTTGTACTTGATATGGGATCGAGTTGGGGAAGGGGCCGCTGGACACCAGGGAAATGGGAGTCACACCTCGGGCATGGGACTGGGTGGGGGGGGAAGGACCACTAGATACTAGAGAACTTGTGTGTGTATGTATATTGGGCATGGGTGTAGGTAGGGGCAGGGACTACTGAACACCAGGGAAATGGAATTCACACATCAGGCATTGGTGAGGTAGGGGGAGGGACTGCTAGATGCCAGGGAACTTATGTGTGGACATTGGACATGGGTGCAAGCAAGGGAGTCCTCTGGACACCAGGGACACTGTTTTGGTTGCTTGGAACCAGCGCAGATGGACTGCCACTCATCTGCCAACTGCTAGGGTTGTGTGGGAGTAAGTTGTGGTCTCCATCAGTGGTATTTCTGCCATCCAAGGGAACCAGGCAAAAATTACCTTATGTGGTACACATACTCTGAATATTGGACCGCATCAATATTCAGGTCCCAGACCCTCCAATTACATTGCACCCCCTCCACAGTTTGCCTGGATGCAAACTCTGTTTTCACATGCAAACCAGGCTTTTAACTATAGGAAATCCATGCAATGCCCGATCTGCATGCGCAAACCAGGATTTGCACCAAGGCAAACTTTTGAATATTGGGTGCATGGCGTATAAAGTACACTGATGATAACAAGATAGATGGCCCTTCTTAGAAACATAGAAGTTGACTACAGATAAGGACTGCAAGGTCCATCCAGTCTGCACATTTTTTCAACCTTATGAATGTGCCATAGCCCTTTACTCTGTCAATGGCCCATCCATTCATACTTTTCTTTATTGCTCCCTTGTGCATATCCCATGCCTGTTTGAAGCCCTGCACTGTATTCATATTCACCACTTCCTGAGGTATGCCTTTCCATGCATCCACCGCCCATTCTGTGAAAAAGAACTTCTTCACATTATCCCTTAATCAGCCTCTCTCTAATCTCATGCTGTGTCCTCTTGTCCTGCTATTGTTCATATATTGAAACATGTTAGACTCTTTCACCTTGTTAATGCCCTTAAGATGTTTGAATGTTTTGATCATATCACCTCTCTCCCTCCTTTGCTCTAGGGTATACATATTGAACTCTGTTAATTTATCCTCTTATGAAATCTTATGCAATCCCTGCACCATTTTGGTTACCCGTCTCTGGACTGCCTCCATTTTGTTAATGTCCTTGTGCAGGTGCAGCCTCCAGTACTGCATGATGGGGCCTAACCAGTGTCTTGTAAAAAGGAATTATTACCTCCCGCTTATGACTTGCAATACCTCTACTAATGCACCCCAACATCCCTCTAGCCTTACCTACTGCTTTAGTGGTCTGCTTGGATGATTTCAAGTCACCTGTGATGATGATGCCCAAGTCTCTTTCTTCCCTTGTGATTGCCAGCAACTCCCCTCCCAACCTATAGGTGGCTTCAGGGTTTCTCTTCCCTATGTGCATGATCTTGCACTTCCTTGCGTTAAACCCCAGTTGCCACTCTTCTGACCATTTTCCAGTTTATCCAGATCTCTTCTCATTCTGCCATCCCATCTGGATCATCTATTCTGTTGCAGATCTTGGTGATATCTGCAAACAGACAAACCTTACCCTCAAGTCCATCTGCAATGTCACTGATGAAGATATTGAAGAGGACTGGCCCCAGGACTAATCCCTGAGGTACCCCACTTGTGACTTGCATCTCTTCTGACTGTATACCATTTACCATCACTCTCTGTTTTCTGCCTGCCAACCAGTTTGCCACCCAGCTGACCAACTTCTGACCACCCGAGCCTACCCAGCTTATTAATCAATCTTCTATGTGGAACAGTATTGAAAGCTTTTCTGAAGCCAAGGTAGGCAACATTAGCTGCACCACCTTGGTCCATCACTCTGGTTATCCAGTCAAAGAAATCCATGAGATTAGTTTGACAGGACCTTCCTGTTGTAAACCCATGCTGTCTTGGATCCTGTGCTCCTATGGATTCCAGATGTTGCACTATCCTTTCCTTAAGGAGTGCCTCCATAATTTTATCCACTACTGAGGTAAGACTGACTGCTCTGTAGTTCCTTGCCTCCTCCCTGCTACCACTCTTGTGGATCAGGATCACATGAACCCTTCTCCAGTCTTCTGGGACTTCTTCTATACTCAGAAACTCACTAAGCAGTTCTACTAATGGCTCTGCTAGTTCCACCCTTAGCTTCTTTAGTACTGTACCCTGGGATGTATGCCATCAGGTCCCATTAGCTTTTCCACTCTGAGCTTAGCGTGCTCTTATAGAACCCTTTCTTTTGTGGAGGGACTAGTGCACTCCTCCCTCCCCCCCTGTGTCCATGGAGCTGAGTTGTGGGCACTGCCCTACCTTCTCCTCAGTAAATACAGAGCAGAAGAATCTATTTAGGATAGATGCTTTTGCTTGGTCCTCCTCTCCACAGTCCCCATTATCCCATTTGATCTTAGCAAGACTCCCTCTGGACTTTCTTCTTTCACTAAAGTATCTATAGAAAGTTTTGTCTTCTTCTTTTATTGTTCATGCTAGTGTTTCCTCAGTTTGGGTCTTTGCCTGCCTTACTGCCTTCACTGCTTCCCTTGGGGAAGTTCGGTATGCTTCCCTATCTTCATCCTTCTGCATTTCCTTATATTTCCTGAAGGCCGTCCTTTTAGCTCTGACCTTTTCTGCTACTGTTTTTGAGGACCAAAGTGGTTTACTCCTGCTTTTGTTCTTGTTTTTCTATTTAACATAATGGGATGTTACTTCAAGTTGTGCATCCTTAATTCTTGCCCTCTTTGCCTGTACCCCCTCACCTGTATTTCATCTTGACAGGGCTAGCATAACTCTATTGGCCATCTTATGAAAGTCAGCTCCTCTGAAGTCCCATATTTTTGCCTTGCATTGGGATGATTTAGTTCAAGTGGTCAAATTGAACCAAACCATATGATGGTCACTGGCCCCCAGGTGACCTTCAACCTGAAGATCTGTGATCCTTTCCACATTAGTCAGTACTAGATCAAGGATAGCCCTGTCTCTTGTGGGTTGTTGTATCTGTTGTTTAAGGCCCTCCCCCTGCTGAAAATCCACCATGTGTCTAGTTCTGGTGGTTATTCCTTCTGATATTGACCAATTTGTATCTCGCATGTTGAAGTCTCCCATTATCCAAACCTTCACTTTAGCTGCCATGTTTTGTATATCCTCTAATAGTAAAGTGTCTATGCCCTCCACCTGGTTTGGAGGCCTGTAGACAATCCCAGTTTGTATGGCTGTCCCATTTCCTGTTTCCATAGTGACCCACAGTCTTCATCACCTAATGACCGTAAACTGATCTCCGAAGACCGTGACAGAATCTCCTCTTGGCCAACTCAGTGGGAGATGCAATTAAATATAAACAAATGTAAGGTAATGCATTTGGGCAAGAAGAGTATAAACAATACCTAAATTCTATGATACACCTCACTTGCAACCACAGCTGACAAACGTTACCTTAGAATAGCAATCACTCATAACCTAGAGCAATCCAAACGAACCACAGAAACAGTCACCAGAGCTAATAAGGTATTATGAGTAATACAAAGGAATTTTAAATCCAGAGATATGAAAGTCTTCTTCCCATTATGCAGAGCTTATGTTTGACCACATTCTGATTTTGCAACACTGGTATGGGGCCCTACAAAAGAAGGGACATAGACAGAGTGGATAGTGTACCAAAAAGAACAACTAAGGCTATTTATGGCTTAAAAGAAAAGACCTACCCAACAAGATTAATGGAATTAAAACTACTGTAATTGGAATAGAGACAATTGAAGGCAGATTTACTTACTACCTTATTAATGTCTGAATTAAAACAATTGGTTATGGAAACAAGAGGCCACCCCTTACAATCAAGCAGCTGCAACATAAAATTATAAAAAAGAAATCTTTTTTTACACAGTGAATAACTACTCCATGGAATTCATTGCCATTAATTGCCATCATTGCCTCAAATTTCATATTGAAGAGGAAATACATTATAAGAACCACCCGCCATTTCCCCAGCATCCAACAGAAAAACCTCGACCGCAGAGGGTAGTTGGTCCAGGAGGTTGGCAGGTGGTTAGGAGGAGCAAATCAGGTGCCCCATCACTCTCTGCTCTCCAACACATTACCTCCAAAAACCATATAAACACTACAAACAGGTATCTGCCTCTATCTCTGAAATCAAATAAAGAGGCAGAAGACACTGCAAAGCAGGACACTGTGGCACAGGAGCTAGCACAACAAAACTCACCCAAATCAGGAACCAAAACAAAACAAGCACAAAGGAAATCCAAAAACTTTGATCATAGGAGACTCCATGATTCGGGAGTTGATACCCATCTCCAGCCAGGGGTGATGGTCAGATGTCTCCCAGGTACATCAGCATGGAGAGACACTGACCTCATTGCTAAAATTGTTCACAAAGCAGGAGAAAACATTGATGTCCTAGTGCACATAGGGACTAATGATCTCGCCAGCTGGTCAGTTGTGGAGACCAAGGAACACCTGACTAGGCTGGGTGACAAACTATCATCTATTTCGTCCGGCATCTCTTTCTCTGAGATCCTGCCAGTCTGGGAGAGGGGAGATGGACGGAAGGTCAGAGAAGGGGAGATAGGGGCTAAACATGTGGCTCAAGTGCTGGTGCCAGGAAAGGACACAGATTTGTAGGAACTGGCAACAGTTCTGGGAGCGAAAGTTCTTTAAATTTGATGGACTGCATCTGACTAAAGAGGGAGTCAGTGCATTGGGGCAGAAGTTTGATGTCTTTGCAGAATATTTAAACTAGCAAATGGGGAGAGGGGTGCAGCACCCCATACGTCGAATGGGAAGAACACCCCTCCCCCCTCAACTAGTGGTCAAACAGGAATTCAGCATGTTTGCCGTTCATTTGCATCACCAGGTAAGAAAAAAGGTTTGTCTCCCCATACGACACACAGGGGTAATGCCAAACTTCACCCAACAACTAACACACCAAAATCTGGCCAATGGAAAATCATGTACACAAATGCTCACAGCCTGGGAAATAAGATCCCAGACCTGCAGGCAATAATGTCAAAGGCTAAACTGGACATAGTAGCAATTAGTGAGACGTGGTTTACCAGTAACCACACTTGGGAGACTTCAGTACCTGGCTATGTACTGTTCAGAAGAGACTGAGGTGCAAAAAGGTGGGGAGGAGTGCCCTGTATGTTAATGAAAATATCAAAGCTACAGAAATTCAGAATACACATAAGGAGCCAGAAGAACTGTGGGTCACCCTGGAAACAGGAAATGGGACAGCCATAAGAACTGGGGTTGTCTACAGGCCCCCAGACCAGAGGGAGGACATAGACACATTACTGTTAGAAGATATACAAAACATGACAGCTAAAGGGGAGGTTCTGATAATGGGAGACTTCAACATGCCAGATACAGATTGGTCAATACCAGCAGGAACATCTGCCAGAACTAGACTCATAGTGGATTCCTGCAGGTGGAGGGCCTCAAACAACTGGTACAGCAACCCACAAGAGACAGGGCTATCCTAGATCTAGTACTGACTAACAAAGAAGGGATCACAGATCTCAGGTAGAAGGTCACCTGGGGCCAGTGACCATCACATGGTATGGTTCAATTTGGTTACTACATCTAAATCATCCCATTCCAAGGCAAAAATATGGGACTTCAGAGGAGCCGACTTTGATAAGATGGCCAACAGAGTTAAGCTAGCCCTGGCAAAAAGAAACACAGGTGAGGGGTACAGGCAAAGTGGGCAAGCATTAAGGATGCAATATTTGAAGCAACATCCCATTGTGTTAGACAGAAAGGAAGTGCAAAAGAAGAAGGAAACCACTTTGGTTCTCAAATACAGTATCAGAAAGGTCAGAGCCAAAAGGCTGGCCTTCAGGAAATATAAGGAACACAGCGGATGAAGATAGGGAGGCATACCAAACTGCCCTAAGGGAAGCAGGGAAGGCAGTAAGGCAGGCAAAGTCCCAAACTGAGGAAACACTAGCATGAACAGTAAAGAAGGTGACAAGACTTTCTATAGATATATTAGTGAAAGGAGAAAGTCCAGAGGGTATTGCTAAGCTTAATGTAGAAAAGGGAGCATGAGGAGGACCCTGTAAAGGCATCTATCCTAAATAGATACTTTTGCTCAGTATTTACTGAAGAGAAGGTAGGGCAGGACCCACAGCTCAGCATCATGGACACAGGGGAGGAGGTGAGCACTACTCCCTTCACAAAAGAAAGGGTCCTACAAGAGCTTGCTAGCTCAGGGGTGGATAAGGCAATGGGACCTGATGGCATACATCCCAGGGTACTTAAGGAGCTAAAGCAGGAACTAGCAGAGCCATTAGCAGAATTGTTTAGTGAGTCTCTGAGCACAGGAGAGGTCCCAGAAGACTGGAGAAGGGCTCATGTGATCCCACTCCACAAAAGTGGTAGCAGGGAGGAGGCGGGGAACTACAGACCGGTCAGTCTTACCTCAGTAGTGGGCAAGATTATGGAGGCTCTCCTTAAGGAAAGAATAGTGCAACACCTGGAATCCATAGGGGCACAGGATCCAAGACAGCATGGGTTTACAAAAGGAAGGGTCCTGTCAAACTAATCTATAGATTTCTTTGACTGGGTAACCAGAGTGGTGGACCAAGGGGGAGCAGTTGATGTCGCCTACCTTGACTTCAGCAAAGCTTTTGACACTGTTCCACATAGAAGATTGATAAATAAGCTGGGTAGGCTCGGGGTGAGTCAGAAGTTGGTCAACTGGGTGGCAAACTGGTTGGCGGGCAGAAAACAGAGAGTGGTGGTAAATGGTATACAGTCAGAAGAGATGCAAGTCACAAGTGGGGTACCTCAGGGATCAGTCCTGGGGCCAGTCCTCTTCAACATCTTCATTAGTGACCTTGCAGATGGACTAGAGGGTAAGGCTTGTCTGTTTGCAGATGACACCAAGATCTGCAACAGAGTAGATGATCCAGATGGGGTGGGCAGAATGAGAAGAGATCTGGATAAACTAGCAGAATGGTCAGAAGAGTGGCAACTGGGATTTATGCAAAGAAGTGCAAAATCATGCACATAGGGAGAGAAACCCTGAAGCCACCCATAGGCTGGGAGGAGTTGCTAGCAGTCACAAAGGAAGAAAGAGACTTGGGCATCATCATCACTGATGACCTAAAATCATCAAACAGACCTCTAAAGCAGTAGGTAAGGCTAGGGGGTGTTAGGAATTGTATTAGTAGGGTATCACAAGTCGTAAGAGGGAGGCAATAACTCTCCTGTACAAGACACTGGTTAGGCCCCATCTGGAGGCACTGTGTGCATTGGAGGCCACACCTTCACAAGGACATTAACCAAATTGAGGCAGTCCAGGAAGGGCAACCAAATGGTGCAGGACTGCATCAGAAGACATATGAGGACAGATTAACGGAGCTCAATATATACCCTTGAGCAAAGGAGGAGAGAGGTGATATGATTGAGGCATTCAAACACCTTAAGGGCATTAACAAGGTGAAAGAGTCTAACATGTTTAAATATAAGAAAAATAGGAGGACAAGAGGACACAGCATGAGATTAGAGGAGGCCGATTAAGGGGAATGTGAGAAATTCTTTTCACAGAAAGGGTGGTGGATGCATGGAATGGCTTACCACAAGAAGTGGTGGCTATGAATACAGTGCAGGGCTTCAAACAGGCATGGGATAGGCATAAGGGAGCAATACAAATGACTATGAATAGATAGGCCACTGACAGAGCAAAGGCCGATGGCACATTTATAAGGTAGAAAAAGAAATGGGCAGACTGGATGGGCCTTGCGGTCCTTATCTGCCGTCAACTTCTATGTTTCTATGTTTCTATTAGATATAGTAATAAGCAAGGACAAAACTGAATTTTAAAATAGACTGGACAAGTTCCTAACAAGTGGAGGAAAATTGACATATTACAAGTAATAAGGGAGCATCACATGCCAAGCAACTACTGGCTCCTCAAGCCATCCTAGTGTGATTCAGCTTTGAGTTGGGGCACACTAATTCAGTTTGACTTTGAGAATTCAGCCAACCCTCTTTGGGTCCTAATGAATTAATTGCCATGGCATAAAGCAGATAGCAAATAGGGAGAGAAAAAGGACTCAAGCCAGCAATGAATATTATTTACTCTCGATAATATGTGGCAGGTTCTGTTGGCATACTCCTGCTGTAGATCACTATTTGTACTTTTATGACAGAGTCTGTAAAATCCACTATAACCGCAATGGGCCAGTATGAGCTACAGCAGCAGTATTCCTTGCTGACCTCAAGGCATATATTCCTTGTAGTCTCCAACTCTTCTCTTTACTTCATACCAATTATTATAGTCTCCCCTGTAGTGTTATACATTTTACTATTATATTCTTGTATTATGATTATTTTATATTGTTGTCTATGCTATTATTTTTATTTTAGTTATGTGTTTTGCATATTAGACAACATGCTGCAAAAGATCCCTCTCAGTCAATCAAAACACAAAGCTGCTGTCCTGTTATTCTGTGATAATTGTACAGACAACTCAATAACAGGACTGCATGCTAAACCCCATGCTCAGTTTAGCTAAGACTTGCACCACAATGCCTCTGTGATAATAGCCAAACAATTCGTGTTTCCTCACAGGCACACTATAGCACTAGTGTGAGAGCATTTCGGTGCTCTAAATAATGCTTTTTTTCCATTTGTGCTGTAGTATAATAGCTATTTAAACACAGTAGTTGGGGCTTTAAATGACATTAACAGAGTCAATGTGTGAGAAAACACCTTGGCTTATGGCCTCAGTTTTCATTCATTTGGTCCAGTTATTATCTCATAAACCCTTACCACTGTCTAGTTATCTCCATAATAAATTGTCTTTATTTATTGAAATGTTTCACCAGGAGGGCACACTGAACAACAAGTTGCTCATCTCAAGATGGCACCTGCAGGGAGGGGATACTTGGGGTTGAGAAGGATGATCAGTTACAATAGTATGTGGGTAGTACAAACAATACAACATTATAAGATTGTGCAACAGTTGGAACACAAGGTATTGTACAATAAACAGTAGTGGAACATTGGGTAAATTACATGTCCAAAATAATGCAAAAGAACATATGAATGTACAAAACAGTAATAATGCGATAGAACCATTTATAGTGCATGAGTGTACCAGGAGCAGGCTCGAGGTAGTACACATGTGTTGTTGGAGTAAAAAGGATGGGGTTAGGCTATGCACACTGGTGACCCAGAAGGGCAGGAGGAGAAGGGGGTGAGAGGCAAGAACTGAGTATAAGGAGAAGGGGTAGCCATTTCCTGATTTCCCTTTCAGGATGTTGAGAATCCTGCCATGGGGGGGGGGGTCATGGTAGGAAGGCAGAAATAGTAACATAATGACAACACTACTATAAAATGTATTATTTAGTTTTCTTTTCATATGACAAGACAGCATGATTTGAAGTAATGAATTTATGTTTAGAAGACTGGTTGACTTCTTTGTATTTTATTTTCATGTAATTTAATTATCATTTCTTTTTATGTATGTGCCAAGAAAAAAGTAGTTGTTTGATATTATAACAGTATGCTTCATTTGGTTGTTGTTAAAGATCATTAATAATGGCATGTTTTGAGTGGACTCACCATGGGAAGGACCATGGAAAGAGTTTCTTTATGTGCAGCCTGAGGCCTGCTCAAATGGTTGCAGAAGGAGAATACGCCTTTGCAGCAAATACCACTATGTACTCTATCTAGTCCTAGAATGTCTAGAATGTCTAGACAATGAGAAGTATGATGAAATGTTGTATTTGTGTTTCAGTTCTTTATGCAAGAACTTTCAAAAGTCATTGCTTTCTACAGGGGAGAATGGCTAAAGATCAAAAGCCATCATTGCTCCTCAATGAGTTGTGAAATGAGTACAAGGACACTGGCTCTTGTGGTTCTGTTGATACTAATAGAAGAGCACAGCACAGCATGCCCCATGATAGATAGATGGTATCCTGTGATATGGGGCACTAGCAAGTGGGTGCCTGCCAAAACAGCGACCCACTTTTGTCTAGTGCCCTGATGGCAGGGGTGTGGGGTCGGTGAATGGATGAGGGGTTTGGCAAAAAGGTGACAGGGTGTCACATGTATATACACGAGCATGGGAGAGTGAGCCCACTGAGAGAGGTGTGGGAGGGTATGTGAGGGGTGGTACCATGGGGTTCCAGTGAGCTGGCACCATGGCATGATGGGTTAGGTGCTGGCTTGAGGGGGTTGGGATGCAGGGTTCAGGACGGGGTGCTGGTAGTTTTTGTTGTGCCTGGCCCAAGGCAGTAAAATTTATTTTTTTGTCCCCAGGTATGCACCCACCCCCGACATGCACCCCCTCAGAGTTGAGAATCTTAATTTATGAGGGGGTGCAGGGGACAAAGCCTCCAACTTAAAACAAAACAAAAAAGGGTTTTGCAGCATGTTTTGTCTCACAGGGGTCCCACATCACCGAAATTGATGTGTGGTTGTGATAAGGGAGTTCGACATTTAAAAGTCACCCTTATCACATAGAACCTAGATAGATAGATAGATAGATAGATAGATAGATAGACAGACAGACAGACAGACAGACAGACAGACAGATGGACTGAAACTTTATTTTTATAGTGCCCTTTGCATCGCTTAACATTAACAACTTAAAAACAGTATAGGAACACACACAATATAATAATCACAATCAGGTGAAGCAGGCAACAATTACTTAATATATATCTATCATTATAAAATCATAATAATTATTCAAAATTCAGTATCCATAAATTAAAAGCCTGGTTGAACAAAAAAGGTTTCCACTGGGGTTGCCTCCCGAAGATAGTTTAGTAGTGAGTTCCACAGGGTAAGTGCGACAACAGAAAATGCTCACTCACCTGAATGCCACAACCTAACCCTGGGAACCTCAAGGAGGCAACCCTCGGAGGAATAGAGAGCCAGGGATGGTCAGTGGGGCACAAGGAGATATGCAGGTAGACTGGGTCCCCTCTCGTGTAGGGCCTTATAGGTCAGTAACCTGACCTTGAAGACACTTCTTCACCTATCTAGCAGCCAGTGCAGTCTGCGAAGGACAGACATAACATGAACTTTTGTGCACATGTCAATAAAATTGCTGCTGTGTTTTGCACTAGCTGTAGCAAGCAGAGATTGCCTCCAGATAGCCCTAGGTACAGGGCACTGCAGTAGTCCAACCAGGATGTGACAAAAGCATGTACCAGGGAGGTCAGGTCCTTATTTGGTATCACAGCCTGAATCTGGGCAATATTTCTCAGATGTTAAAATCTGCTTTTGACAACAGCCGTCACCTGAGCATCAAGAGTCAAGCCATCATCAAGGACCACAGCTAGATCCTTAACTCATGTGGAGGGGCTAATTAGGACCCCTCCCAGTGCTAGACCAGAAGGCTCTCCCAATTTGACTCCCTCACAATGATGACCTGGATCCACCACTAGCACCTCAGTCTGGTCTGGGTTGAGTCATAGCTAGTTTTGAGTCATCCAGCTCTGGATCTCCTCCAGGCAGTTGTTGAACACGGAGGCTGTCATCTGGTTACCAGGTGCACAGGACAGATATAGTTGGGTATCATCAGCATAGCAATGAAAACTCAACCCATTACACCTGATAATAGATTTCCAAACTTTCATGGAAGCAAAAGTTGGATTTTCACTTAACTTCCAGCTGCAGAAGTTTTCTTTCACACACCCCTAGTCACTATAGTGTGACATCAAGGACAATTTGTCCTCCATCAGACCAGATGCTCTCCAAAGTCTCTCCAACCTCCGACCCTTAATCTTTAAATTCCTGAGTTCCCCATCAAACCATGAACATCTCTGGTGGGTAGATATGGGTTAGATATAAACAGGTGTGATTGAGTCAAAGGCAGAAGTGATGGCCTTATTATAGGCTGCCACTGCCTCCTCTGTTCCAATTGCACATGCAGCCTCCACACTCGATAGATGCAGCACTGCCTGTAGTCCTAGATGGGATAATTCATGTAAAGGGCAGCACCAGACCATCTCCACAGAGGCTGGACCCTTAGGGGTCCCCAAACATGACACCACAGTGCTATGATCTGACCAAACTACCTGATCTACTCTGAGGTCATTGACCTCAAGGCCTTCACCAGGCCTAGTGTGTGGTTGCATGAGTGGGTAGCAGAGGTGACACTCTGAGCCAGGAACAGTGCCACTGTACTCTGCTGGAGGTCACACATGATGTGAGAGACATGAAAATAAATGTATCTGGGTAAATGAAAGTAATATAATATTCTTTTATTTTCAATACTTTAGATTACCTTTTTGTTTACATGATAGATAACATGATTTCCTGAATGAACATGTGCTGAGTCATGAAGATGAAAACAACAAGCACTGTGTATGGTTCTAAAGGCAGGCTGGCAATTGTCTAAGCCCATGGCACACAGCTGGCTGTTATGGCACTGGCAGCTGGCATGAGGTTGTTCATAATAAACCCATGACAAGTCCTGAAGAAGATGATAAATGGCACTATTTATAGTGGCACAAGGTTGACAGGCAGTTGTTCATGCTGACAGTGAATAGGTGGCTGTGGTGGCAATGGCAGCTGATGTCATGTTCGTAATAAGCACGAAATGAGATGTGAGCATAATAATAAATAGCACTATGCCTAGTCCTTCAAGGAAGACAGGCAACTGTTAATGCCCACAGTGCACAGTACCACATCTCTAGTGATAGATTCCAATCTTACTGAACCACCTCTGTGCAGTGAGTAGACCGGAAAATGGTGTCACCAACATGCCGTTCTTCACATGATGAGGAAAACATGATTAATGATGGAGGAAGGAGGAAATGATGAGAAAGATGTGTTGCTGTCTAAAGCATTAAATTTCTGTATTTTTTACTATAATGTAATTATTATTATGAACATATGAACATATGAAACTTGCCAGCAGGAACAGGCCGTAAGGTCTATCAAGTCTGCTCATGTGGCAGCTATCACCCTATAATGCAGCTGCCACTCCCCCAAACCCGAGTACACTTCCTGGAACTGTTTAGTGTCATTTATCCAGCCCCCCTTGCCCTGTTCCATGCTATTTTGAAGCTCCCCACTATCATGCAGGCCATCACCTCCTAAGGGAGAGCATTCCATTTCGACACTACTCATTCAGTGAAGAAATAGCTCCTCATCTCCCTCCTGAACCTGCCCCCTCCAGTCTTAGCCTGTGCCCCCTCATGTCCCTTTCTTATTAGTACTCTATTACGTATTAGTATTCTTAAAGTGGCTTTATTTATATGCCATAAAAACATGATATGATGTATGAACAGATACTATAATATTTATACTATGATATGATATATCATATGATATGATACTTTGGGAGGATGGGGGAAGTGGTAAAAGGGTACCTGGCCAGAATTCAATCTAGTATGGACACTAACCAGAGGTGGGAGTTCATAAAGCTGGGGATAGTGGAGGCAACCAAAACCTGCTGCAAAGCCCAGAGCAAGAAGGCTAGGGCTAAGAAACAGATCTGGTTTAGCAAAGAGGTCTTGAAAAAGGTAAGGAGGAAAAGAGCTGCCTTTAGGAAGTACAAGAAAACAGGGAGGGGGAGGACAGGGAGGAGTACTTGACAGAATCGAAGGAGGTGACAAGGGCAGTAAGGGGAGCCAAAGCATCTACGGAACTCAGACTGGCACAAGGCATTAAGAAGGGGGAGAAGGACTTCTTTAAGTACATCAGGGAGAAAAGGAGCTGTAAGGACCACATAGTAAGGATTAGGAAGGAGGGGGTTGGGTGGAAGCTTGGGTGCGATAAAGGCGGAGCACTAAATGAGTACTTCTGCTCAGTATTTACTAAAGAGAAGAGGGAGTGACACTCAGGGTGGGAGAAATGGCAGAAGCAGGGGCAAAGTGGTGACAGATGGGGAAACTGCGGAGAGCAGAGTGCCCGAGAGGGTTTGAAGGCACTAAGGGTGGACAAGGCACCAGGCCCAGATGGCATCCACCCAGGGTACTGAAGGAGCTGGCAGAGGTCCTTGCAGGACCTTTGGCAGACCTATTTAATGCCTCACTACATTCAGGTGTGTACCTCAGGACTGGAGGATGGCTCATGTTCCTCAAGAGTGGCCCCAAGGATGAACCGGAAAACTACAGACCAGTGAGCCTCACATCCATCATGGGTAAGCTTAATGGAGACTATCCTGAAGGAGAGGCTGGTGGCCTCCAGAGGCCAAAGGACTACAGGACAGCAGACAGCATGGCTTCATATGTGGCAGATCCTGCCAAGCCAACCTGGTCGAGTTCTATGACTGGGTAACTAGGCAACTGGAAAGGGGCTATGTAGTGGATGTCCTGTATCTGGACTTCAGTAAGGCATTCAACTCAGTGCCACATGGAAGGCTGGGAAGGAAGTTAGTAGGCACAGGGGCGGGTGCAAAGCTGGTGAGATGGGTAGGAAACTGGCTGCAGGGAAGGCAACAGAGGGTGGTGGTGGGTGGAGAGCTCTCACACCCAAGGGCAGTGATAAGCGGTGTTCCACAGGGCTCAGTGTTGGGACCAGTGTTGTTTGGGATATTCATTGCAGACATATCATGGGACATCAAGAGCAAGGTCAGTCTGTTTGCTGATGATACCAAGGTAGGCGCGGTGGTGGATGACCTAGGGGGATGGCAGGGGTTGCTGGATGATCTGGAAAAGCTTGAAACCTGGTGAGACACCTGGCAACTGGGCTTTAATTCCAAAAAGTGCAAGGTGCTGCATTTTGGGTTGAAGAACCCAAGGAGGAGTTACCAGCTAGGGGAGTGCAGCTAGCCCAGACAGAGGAGGAGAAGGATCTGGGTGCGCTCATTACAGGGTCAATGAACAACTCAGCACAATGTGGGAAGGCAGCTGCAAGGCCAACAAAATGCTGGGTTGTGTGCAAAGGTATATCCTCGAGGAGGGAGGAGGTGATTCTGCCACTGTATAGGTCATTAGTTAGACCACACCTGGAGTACTGTGTGCAGTACTGATGTCCGTATCTGAAGAGGGACATTAAGTTACTGGAGGAGGTGCAGCGCAGAGTGACAAAGATGATCAAGGGGCTGGGGGACTTATCATACGAGAGGAGGTTGAAGGAGTTGAACATGTACTCACTGGAGGAGAGGAGAGGAGAGACAGGGGTGACATGATTGAAACCTTTAAATACATGAAAGGAATAAACAAGATGAGTACAGAGGGGCTGTTCAAAGTAAGGGAGGGGAGGGCCACCAGGGGCCATGATATGAGACCGGAGTTAGGAAGGTTCAGGAGGGAGATGAGGAGACACTTTTTTACAGAGAGGGTGGTGGCTGGGTGGAATGCATTACTGCTGAAGTGGTACGCAGTAGAACAGTGGACTGCTTCAAATGAGGATGGGACAGGACAAGGGGGAGGGTTAATGAAGGGGAATGGTGGAAGGGAGGGACAGCTGCAGAATAAGGGGTGCTAGCTGCACATTCGAGTGGACTTGATAGACCTCTAGGCCTTTATCTGCAGGCAAATTTCATATGTTCGTATATATGGACAGAGAATTTAATCTAAGATATAGATATATATATATATATATATATATATATATATATATATATAGAATACAAAATCACACATACCCCAGAATGCAAAGCACCAAGGGCTGTAATCACCACAGTATATTATGCTGTTTCAACTTTAAGCAGAAATGCATGGTAAAGGGTGTGTCTTCTGTTAGCACCCTTTGCAGACTGTGTAAGATACCTTTTTGTACCACAAATTTCTGCTTAAAGTTGATCCAGCATAATATACTGTGGTGATTTGCATATACAGCCCCTGGTGCTTTGCATTATGGGGTATGTGTGATTTTGTATTTCTTTGAAACTTGGCTTCCCGGTCAGTGCCCTTTGAGTTAACCATTGCCTCAGTGCTTGCATGCTGAGGTTCTTTGTCATATATATATATATTCACTAAAAAAAATACCAACAGATTAATCTGGTTCAAGGTCAGTTGCCATTCATCTGTATTTCCCTCCCCCGGGTTGTGCCTGAAAATAGGCAGGATTTGTCTAGTGCACTTGCCCGGTCAACAAAAACTAAATAAAATAAATAAATAAAATAAATATCTATATATCTATATATATATATATATATTATGGTAGCACAGTAGTGCTACCATAGTTAGGGTAGAGAAGCCCTTTTAAGGTTAAAGGGTCAAATTCTGCACCTTAATAACTTTGCCACCATTTAACAGATTTGCCTAAAATTTGGTAGGCACCATTGGGCATGTTAGATCATGGGATCTGCCAAGTTTCATACTGGTCGGATATATGGCTGCAGAGTTATTAAGCGACAACAAATTGTGTAATTACAGTTTTTTGTGATTTCTTTGCTGTCGCCTACAGGTCACACGGTTTGTGTGATCAGTCTAAAAACTTCAGGGAACATGCAGCCAGGGTCCCCAATGTGCCTTTTGAAGATTTGGTGAAATAATATTGAATGGTTCAAAAGTTATTCAAAAAACTAGTTCCCATTATAAGTCAATGGGAAAAGTTCAAATATTCAACACTTTCACAAATGCATTTTTTAGTGTCTCAAATGGCCCTAGTAGTATTGCCGATTTGCCATTTTGTTTTCAGTTAGTGATCAGAAAAATGCTTGGCTTTTAAATTTGGGGCCCTCTAGAGACACAATTCTTTTTGTGCTCACCTGGTCAGACACTGAGGATGCTAGCCATGTCTTTATTTTGGGGTTAAACACACCTTCATGAAAACAGTAGTGTCACAAAGTAGTGTTGCACGCATGACACTTTGGCAAATTTTTGCGAAAAGTGTCGCAAATTGCGATTCTACTTTTCAGGCTTTGGAAAAAAATAGATAAATTCTTTGCCACCCTGATGCAAACAAACAGTTTGGTCTTTTGGGCTGAAATTTGGAGGGATGGCAGCCAACATGTCACTGATGTGCCTTTTGGAGGTTTGGTGAAAAGATATTATACGGCTCTAAAGTTACGATACTCCAAATTTGATGCTTTTTCCCATAGACTAACATGGTGGCGTGCGCCACAGCTTTCGGGGCTTGTATCTCGAAAACGGTGTGAGATACAGATTTTTTGTCATGAGTTTTATAGCCCAGTGGACTATGTAATATGAAAAAGTAGAGAGAAAAATAATGATTTCTGTGAAATTTTAATTTTTTTTCTACATCATACGGTTGCTGAGATATTAGCAATTAAGTGCTTCTCATGCTGATTTTAAGCTTCCATTGCCATTACAATGCATACATTCTCTGTACACACTGTGTTACTCTATTCACCTTTGGTCTGCAATTTGGAGGGAAGGGACTCAACATGTCACAGATGTGTCTTTGGTGGTTTGATGCACTTCGGTTAATACAGTTAATTCCCCGTCCCCCAACCAGAGGAGGTACTGCATCCTGAGTGTTGAGGTAGAATAAAACTAAAGGGCATGGACATCAACATATACCTCCCTGATTCTAGGTACAGTCTAGTTAACACTGTTATGGCTTGCATGGACTCAGCCATACAATGCTACCCCTAGACTGCAGATTATGTAATGTGTCCTGAGTGTAGGGTACAACAAAACTAAGGCTGTGGACATCATTGGTGTACTTGACTAATTGCAAGTTCAGTAAAGTTACCACAGTAATGAGTTGCATTGTCTCAGGCAGGCAATGACCCCACCTAGTGCTGCACACCAGGTACTGTGTAGTGAGTGTTGACCCACAGCTAAAATAGGGATGGACATCAATGGTACTGTTTTGTTGCAAGTTGCATAGCCCTATGGGCTAAGTAATAGAAAAGTTTAGCCAGAAAAATGATGACGTTTGTGACATATTGATATTTCTTCTATGTTGTGTGGTTGCTGAGATATTAGCAATTATGTTTTTCCAATGCTCGTTTTAGCTTCGATGCCCATTACAATGCATACATTCTGTGTTTCTTTAAGTATCTGTTTGGCAAAAACAGGGAATGTGCTTCTGTTACTGTTAGAGACTGTGGATATCTGTGGTGTACATTCTTAACTGCAAGATCAGTAAAGTTAGCACAGTTAGGAGTTGCGTGGTGTCAGCCAGGCAATGTCCACACCACCCCCACCCACTGACCAGGTACTGCATACTGAGCATAGAGCAACAGGAAAAATAATGGATATACATCAATGGTATGCTTCCCTGATTGCAGGCGTAGACAAGCTTCCAGAGTTAGGAGTTGCACAGTCTCAGCCAAGAATCCCCCCCCCCAACCAGAGGAGGTACTACATCCTGAGTGGAGAGGTACCGTAAAATAAAAGGCTATGGAGAGAAATGGTACAGCTGCCTGATTGCAGATATACTGCAGTTAGCAGACTTATGATTTGCATGGCATCAGTGATGAATGCTTCTGCCACAGTATAGATGAGGTACTGTATCCTGAGTGGTGAGACAGCAAAACTGAGGTTGTGCATATCAATGGTACACCTCCCTAATTGCAAGTACAGTCAAGTTAGCATAGTTAGGAGTTACATGACATCAGCCAGGCAATGCCCCTGCCCCCATACACAGATCAGGTAATGTGTAGTGAGTGTGGAACCATGGGAAAAATAAGTCCATGGACAGCAGTGGTTCACTTTCTTGATTACTGCTGTGGAACACTTTGCACAGTTAGGAGTTCCACAGTCTTACTGAGTAATCCCCCCCCCCAACCAGAGGAGATACAGCATCTTGAGTGGTGAGCTACAGTGAAAGAAAAGGGCCAAAGGGCATGGATATTGATGGTACAACTCCTTGATAACAAGTACACTGCAGTTACCACAGTTATGACTTGTGCTTTCTCAGCCACGCAATGATACCCCCAGATTGCACATTGGGTAATGTGTTCTGAGTTTACAGTTCAGTAGCACTGATGCTGTGGATAGCAATGGAATTCCTTACTAATTGCAAGTAGACTCAAGTTAGTACACTTAGGAGTTGCATGGCCTCAGCCAGGCTATGTCCACCCTTGACTCTCACAGCTGGTACTGCATGCTGAGTGTAGAGCTACAATGAAAATAAGCCCATGCAGATGAAGGGTGCAGCTGTGTGACTGGAGTTGTAGATAAGGTTGCACAGTTAGTATTTTGATAGTATCACCTAGGAATCCCACACTCACAGGCCAGAGCAGGAATTCATACAGAGTGGAGGACCACAGGAAAAGAAAGAGCATGCAGATGGATGGTAGACCTCTGTTATTTCAGTCACACAACAGTGTGTGCTGTTGTCCTTTACATGCCCACAGTCATGGAGTGCTACTGCCACACTACAGAGAGGTAGTGTATCCTGAGTGGATAAAGAGAAAGCAAAACTGAGGGTGTGAACATGAATGGCATAGCGAACTAATTGCTATTACAGTCTAGCTAGGATAGTTAGGAGTTGCACGCCTCAGCTAGGCAATGGCCCCTAGCACAAGAGACAACAGGTACTGCATCTTGAGTAGAGGGACACAGTGAAAGTGAGGCTGTGGATATAATGGCATACACCATTGATAACTGGCACTCTTCAGTTACCACAGTTATGAACTACATTGCTTCACCCACGGTATCCCACCCCCCCCATTAACAGTTGCTGCATACTGACTAGAACTACTGTTTTTAACAAGTTGTTCAATAAAAACAATGTATTGTTATCAAAAGTTTTTATTCGTATTTAAAAAATATATACAGTATATGTATACAAAGACTGTGAAATTATAGTTTAGCTTTGTTCAGCAAAATGAAAATACAGTGACAAAAAGATACAAAAATACCTGTTGAAAAGAACATTTTTTAAAATAGAAAAATATATGTCTTGTTTAAATAAATAAAATAGAAAACATTCGGTTGCTCATGAAAAGCAGAGGGAGGTGTGTTGCCTGGCTCAGCCAGCCCAGGCTGGAAACTGGAAAAAATGTGAAGCGCATCAGAAATGGAAGCTGTTGCACCAGCTTAGGAGGAAGTACCAGATGTAGCTGTGGAGGCTGTCCATCAGAGGACAGGAAGACTGCTCATGGTGACAGGTTGTGCAGTGATGCTGTCTGCACTGGCATCTGCCTCTGTGCTCACAGGCTCGAGCACAAGGTTGGCTGTTGCTTGCTGAGCTGTCAGTAGGCTTATTATTTTATCTTGCTGTTGTTTAATTGTTTCCAAATCATTTTCATGTTATGTTTTCATTTCTTTTATTTCATTTGACAAACAGTCAACCTTGTGCTCAAGCCTACTCACACAAGGACAGTGCACTGTGTGTTTCTTTTTAGGTAGCTGATTTGTAAAGAGGAAAAACAAACTATTACTATGTGAGACAGTTTTTATTTATAGAAAACTATTATCTTCTCTTGAAAGACAGCAATAGTATTCCAGACAATCACACATTTTAAGTGATTTTTTTACTTTCACTATTTCTTGCCATTATTCTCAAAAAGAAGGGAAATTAGAGACAGAAAACTCCATGTACTGCATCAGTTAGTGTTGTTCCACAGAGACAAAAGCTAAAAAATTTGCTAATAGGGTTGAAACCCACCTTGGAGGCCTAAAGCACAGCCCGCCAACTGGCATCTGGGTGCACGTTGGTGTCATTGGCACTAACTGTCATCCCATTCTCCTATTCATCACTTCTTTTTACTCCAGACCCTCAGATCAGGTACTGCATACTGAGTGTATACCTACAGTTAACATAAGCCCATGCACATTGGTGCTGCACCTCGCTGATTGCAGTAGTAGACAAGTTTGCACAGTTACGCTGAGTAGAGAGACACAGCAATACTAATGCTGTGGATATCTATGAGGTACATTTGTAATTGCAAGGTCAGTAAAGTTAGCAAAGTTAGGAGTTGGTTGGTCTCAGCCAGGCAATGCGCACACCCGGCCCCCACAGACCAGGTACTGTGTACTGAGTGTACAGACACAGGTAAAATAAGGGATAGAAATAAATGGCATGCTTTACTGATTGCAGGTGTACAGAAGCTTTCAGAGTTAGGAGTTGCACAGGCTGAGTCAGGAATCCCCCCCCCAACCAGAGGACATACTGCATTCTGAATGTGGAGGTTCAGTAAAACAAAAGGCCATAGACATCAATAGTATACCTCCATGATTTTAGGTGCACTCTAGTTATCACACTTATGGCTTGCATGCCTGAGGGCATACAATTGTTCTGCCACACTATAGCTCAGGCACTGTATATTAAGTGTAGAGATACAGGTAAACTGAGGATGTGGAAATGAATGGTACACCTCACTCATTGCAAGTACACTCAAGTTAGTACAGGTAGGAGTTGCACAATGTGAGCCAGGCAATGCCCCTGTCCCCTACACAGACCAGGTATTGTGTTGTGAGTGTGGAACCACAGTGAAAATAAGTCTAAGAACATCAATGGTACACTTTCTTGATTACAGTTGTGCACAAGTTTGAACAGTTAGTACTTACATAGTCTCAGTGAAGAATGCCCCCCCAAAAAACATAAGCAGGTACTGCATCCTGAGTAGCGAATCATAGTAAAACTAAATGACATGAATATCAATGATACACTTCCTTGATTACAGATACACTACAGTAAATACACGTATTAGTTGCACATATTTAAGTAAATGTTTTTTATTCTGTATAACAGCGAGGTACTGTATAATAGCAATAATGACAACCAGGGTGTGTGTTGTTTTTGATGATGTCACACCTCAGTAATCGCACATACTCGATCTGTTCCCTCATTTCCAACTAACTGAGGCATGACATTATGCCAGCGCAACAGACACCCTGAAGTTCATTACTGTTTAATTAACTGATACTTTTTGCAGTACCATATAATGTTTGTGTCACCTTTTGTTTCTTGTTTGACTTATGTTCAGGGCTAACAACATACTCCTTCTTCACCTGTCGCACTGTTGTTTCTGCTGTCTCCCCAAACACTGTAAGAGAGATAGATGTTTTTAACATATGTGAAAGCATGTCAGTTGTCTAAATGATACTGTTATTGCATTCTGAGTATAGAGAAATACTTTGAAACAGAACAAATGCATCTATACAGTTCAGCTATATTATTTTATTAGGCTGTTATTTGAAATGTTAGTAGTTTTTTATTAGCAGCTAAATAATAAGAGTCCTTATCTGCAAGTGATGGGAGATACTGCATGCTGAGTAGATAGTAACACATAAAGAAAGTATATACACAGTGAAACTGTACATGTGTTGTCAGTTTGATAAATATTTGAAATTGTAAAAAGTATACGGTATTACACATGGGAATCACACTGCCACTGGTGTTACTCAACCACTGTACATTGTGTCAATATATTTTGTAAGTTCAGTAATGGTCATGGACATCTCAGTAGTAGGTAAGTAAATGAATGGTAGACAACTTGGAACAGTTTGGTGTTTAATGACATGACACAGGCAATGTCACATTGGCTACTTATACGAGTTGTGGATAGAGTCTTTGCAGTGATAGCGAAACAAATTTAATGGAGCTAGATGGTGTGACTATGTCAGAAAGGGTGCGTTACTGTTCCATGTTTTTTGGACAGTTGCTTGCATGGCAACTGTGCAGTTATTGGTAACACAATGTATGTTTCAGTTGATGAATACAAGTTTAATGTTAATAAGAAAGTAACAGTGTTTGGCAGCAGTGTTACAATTATTGAGCAGCGTTGCTTTTCTTGTACTACACCCTCACCACCACATACTCTGTCCAGACACAGACAGACTGGCATTTAAACAATAAGGCACAACAGGGTGTGAGTTACTGGGGATTTACCCATGCTTTTTGTGGTGTGTCACGAAGCGTAGCTGAGTGCCGTAACAACACAAGAAGTTGATAAATCAGATGATTCACACCCTGGAGTACCTTATTGTGATTACACAGTGTATCCATGTCTAACATTTATTTAAAAATGTGTATAATAATACTTTTTATAACTTACATTAGTCAGTTGTTGGTTATGCTGGATTTACCCATGTTCATGTTACATGTTTCGACCTATGAGGTTACAGGATTTTCACACATCGTATTATGTATAACAATTTGATAATGACAAATTAATTGAAATGCTTTTGTATAAATGGATAAGGAATCACTATGTCTACAGCTGTGAGACATACTAATGGGTTCACTTTTGTTCAAACAGAAGTCTGTTTTGTGACTTCATACTTTGTTCTTCTCTATGTTATTCTTCCTGAGTCATTACTACTGTGTAAGGTATTGCTTTTTACTCATACAGTTAAGGTGTGATATGTCTTTAGTGTAAAAGACATGGGGGGGGTGCTACTACTTGCAACAATTTCAGAACAAATTGCTAATAAATGAGCTCAATATACTTGGGAAATTAGTTATTCTATGTGATCAGCGATTTTTTTGGGTGTGCTAATACCCAGACTATTTATGGTTTGCACTCTGTAGACTTATACAAATTGTATAGTACATACCAATCTTACAGCAGCTTAGTGGGTTCACTGCATCAAAGTGTAATTGATGTAGATTGTAATAGTAACAATGGCTAAGTTTTTCTTGTGCAGTTTTCTTACCTTCTGACTCAACAATAATCATGCTGTCTGTGTCAGAATGGTCATCCGCCACAGCCTGTTCTGCAGCTGGTACTACCTGACTTCATCATGGGGAATACCTTTGGCAATCTATTGAAAGAGAGATTGAAAAGATTGCATTGAGTGTGGTATTTGTCTGATTCTAATCGTTGATAGATTTGTCACTGAAACTATGTATGGTATTGATAGTTCATATTACTATCTACAATGTCGATGAATAATTTTGAACCTTAGCAACTGTATGCTTAAGCTGCCCATACACTTAAGAGAAGATTGACATTTGATTGCTACAATGCAAAGAGCCAATTAGAAAAATAAAAATGTTTAGATGATTTCTAGTTATTATTATAAAGCTCTAATAATACTTATATTTTAGCTGCTGACACTGTTTTGAGAACCTTACATTGATCAACTTACTACTGTGTTTTTACAGGATCCTTTGGAGAGGTTGGGGTTATGTTACGTTATCAATTATGAACTGGATAAAAAAATTGGAGAAAGCTGATTGCCCGTGAGGAATTTGAAGCCATGATGATATTGGGCTACATCATCACAGCTTCAAAAAAACTCTGGCCATCAGCCCCCTTGCAACAAATACAGCCAGAATGAAGTAACGCTTGCTAGCATAAGCTCCTCCTCACATGCTGTCACTTGTACTTTTGAAAGCAGCATGCTCAAAGCAACAAAATATAGCACTGCAAATGGCTGCCCCAGTCTGTTTGCTGCCAACACTGGTAAACAATTGGACCATGTCCCACACTAGACCACAAATACAGACTCTGTAATGTCTAACAACTGTAACCCCTGCATGCTGCACTCTGCAACTGCTTCTCCTAATGGCAAACCGAAACCGCAGCTTTTGTTCTGAGTCCCCGTTTAAAAGTGGTAAAGAAAGTAAGTAAAAAGACAGAACCAGGGTGACTCAGCAGAAACAGCCCTCCATGTGCATTTTTATACATTCTGTTGCTCTCTTCTTTCAACAGCTACTGTCGGTACTTCCCCATTTGCACAACTAAATCAATGAAGTTTTCTACCTGCATTCCTCCCACTCAGATCACGATGCTCAGCAGACAGAAATTTAACAAAAAAATAAAAAATAAATAAATCCACGTAAATGTTCACCGACTTCCACATCAGTTCAGACAGTCAAACAAAAAAAAGTTTCAAAACTTGGAGCAGTGCAGGCAGAATACAACAACAGTTCCACAAACTCTACCTACAACAGCGCCACCTGCTGCTCAGAGCCCATCAGAACCCATTTTCTAAAAACTTAGCCTTCCAACACCCAATAAG
Organism: Neoceratodus forsteri; assembly: GCA_016271365.2. NCBI lineage: Eukaryota > Metazoa > Chordata > Ceratodontiformes > Ceratodontidae > Neoceratodus > Neoceratodus forsteri. The sequence continues at coordinate 124,687,691 of CM028136.1, read as the reverse complement.
ACATTTTTTAAATGTTTTAAAAGTGTCTTTATTATTTTTTTCTACTAAAACTTTAAAGCCACTTCATAATAGCAATAATGCACTCCAAGGTGTGGTATATCATGAGATATCACTTCTTGAGTCATTGGATGCACTTGGCCCACAGCCTCATGCCTAACCACCAGAGCCACGATGATATCCCATTACATCCTTGTCATGCATTATTGCTCAATTAAATCATTATTTAAGGGGAATATGCCAAACAGCTTTGTAGCTTTGTAACATTACACCCACAGGTGGTCATTAAATAATACATCTCCATTACTTAGCAGAGTTCATCATTGTTTCCTTAACACAAAAATAATTTCTTTTCTTTCTAGAAAAGAACACATGTTTAGTGACACATAGTTTCTTTACTCACGGTCTGTTAGGCATTCCCCCGCTTCTGGTTTGCCTGCTGCCTCCTACATCTCGTAAGCAAGGTAGTACCAGCTCACATCACTGTCCAGTATCTCCTTTCTCTGTTTTAGTATGTAGAAAAGCTGGCACAACAGCTTCCACTTCCGTTTACACATTGTTGAATTTTTGTTTCGAACCTTATGCACGGTGTGCATATATTCGTGGATGCGCCTCCACATCTTTTCCAGTTTCATATTTGTACTATGGAGTAGTATACAAGAGTTTGCCCTGACCTGGGCTGACTGAACCAGGAAACACACCTCTCTCTGTGACCACAAATGCATTTTTACAGTTATCCTTTTGCTGTAGAAAGCAGTAATACATAGATAATAAACAGTATGTTAGAACACAGTGTTGTGAGATATCCGTTTTTAAGCTGTATACATGTCATGGTGAACATGATCACACACTTAAATGTTTTTGATTGCATATTTACAGTTATATGGTTTTCATGATTGATACAAGTGATGGATTGTGTATATACAATATCTGGTGTTGCTTTGTGGTACTGCACTGTGAGTTGCACAGTTCACTGTGTAGTGTCACTGTTAGCACCATGTCATTCACTGGTGCTATTTCTAGTTTTGTACAGGTGTTGGTGTACTTCATTGGTAGTATGGCTGGCAAATATAGTATTGTATGGTGACTTTTTAAGGGGATTACTAGTACTATTGCTGCCAGTAACATAATCATATAGCCAATCAGTTTAAAACAATTATATTTTCAATTATAAGTTTCAGTGTGTCTTACACATATAGTGAAACTAAACAGTTATTTTTAAATACAGCCATTTAATTGCTATGTCTGTATGTGTTATGAAACTCAGAATATTTACGTGAATCTGAATGCATGTAATGGTGTGATAGGAAGATGGCATTATTTTGCATGTGTGTGTAATCAGTGCAGCTTTTCTATTTTTTGACCAATGTAATGGGCTCTTAAAAGAGCCTTTTGTTTACAATTCTGCTTGCTGTTATAGACTGATATTTTCAGAGGACTGTGAGTATCCCATCTCGAAGGTCACCTAGGAAAAGGCAATTGCCAGCATGTAAGAAGTGCACACCATCTGGAAGGTAGAGCCAATCATTACACTACTTAATTTGAGGATGATGTATGGTGTGCATCCCAGCCATGTAAAGGTATTCAGATATTTGAATGTTTACCTTTCTACAAGCTCTATCAAGCAGGTACATGTGCTGTTCTGCTTGCCAGACTCTACGCTCTGTAATATCAGAAAATATAATTTTACAGATAGGCAACATATGCATAATGGAAGCAAGGTCCAATTTTGCTTCTGTGATTAAATTTATCCACCTTTTAGTGCCCAAATCATTGCCTCCAAGATTAATCAGCAGTATGTTTGGCCAAGCTTCAGTAGTCAAAAGTCTGTGCATTGTTGGCATGAGATGCTCCCACCTCATGCCACCTCTGCCAAACCATTTTACAGAGCAATTTGGAAGTTGCAGGTCTCTCCCAAAATCACTCCTCTGAGCAAACTCTGAAGCACACCTTACTATGCTGTTGCCCACTACCCACACATCCCTTCTTCTGTTTTCTGCCATTCTTAGCTTTTAAACTCAGAAGTGGACAGAGAGCTACCAAAAAAAAATAAGTGTTTCACCTGCAGAGGCTATCCACAAATGAATGTGAAACTAATGTTTCTGCCTCTGCTTCAACACTGATTTTGTGGGCTGATACTAATCACACTGATTTGCCATGTTATTGGTTAATGATTTACCATGATTGGCCAATACAGTGCATGCACTGACTATGACTACATTGAATGGCTGTTCTTGCTGTCAAACACAAATGCAGAAATATTTCTTAAAAAGAAAATGCAACATTGCTATTGGCTACTTCAAACAATTACAGCTAAACAGAAAAATGTGATTGGTTGTCTCTCTTGTTATGCTACACGTGTTGCTTGCTTCTGCCTCCATTTGTAGCTCTATCTGTGCTAGTAAGTGCTGATTAAGACTCTTAATTTAAATTGTTATAACTTTTTTTAACAGTAAGCAGGTAAATGATATTGTCTTAGTCAAATACAGCATCAAAAAATGTTTTGTTTAATACTATTTTTGTACTGCTAATGGTTTTTATGGTGCTAGAAAAGGGAATTTGAAAATGTGATTTACTTACAGACTAAGAAGCAGGGTATCTCTGGTTTTCTCACAAAATGGCTGCTATGTCCTTCTTCTTCACTTTTCGGAGCTTGTGATTGGCAGTTCGAGATGGCCTGATACATGCAGCGATACATTGTTTGCAGCATCTGTCAGTCAAATAGCTACCAGTCTGTGATTGGCTGACTGTGAAAGGGGTGTAAAATAATTGACACTTCCGAAAGTGTTGTGCATGCGACACTATTATTCGACACTGTCGTGCGTGCAACATCACTTTGCGACATTACATTCGACAGTGTCGCACTTTCGACACCACTTTTTTTGACAGTGTCTCATGCACGACTACATTTTTTGAAAGTGTCGCACGTTCGACACTACTTTTCTGATTTTTACAAAAAACGTTTTTATTAGGTAGAACAGCAGTGTGGATGTTTACAATTGCAGTACTGTTTGATTTTTCAAATTTTTTTGATATTTATTGTCATATTATTATTAAAGTTATGTTTGTTACCATTTGAAAACACTGTCTATTGCTTCACTGACCTTCACTTACTAAACTAATTATATCAACAGTCTTTACTATGTAGTAGTATTTTTTCTTCTTATGTGACATAGAGATGGTGCATGATAGTATGTGATGTTAGAAAGACACTAAACAGGATTTTAATTTTCTTTTTTTTTCTGTACTTCTCATACAGGTGCCTGATTGTTCTGTAAGACTGGTGTATTGACCTGAGAATAGTGAAATGGGGAACATGCCTTCTAAACAAAGACAGAAGTCTAAGCAGAGATGAAACAGGTATCACAGTAGTTTACTGTTGCATAAGGGTGATGTGAAAGTCAGTGATGCTTGTTCAAGACTTAAAACAATTCAGCATCCTAGCAAAGTAGTGGATTCAGAGCTTTATCACTCTGCAGGGAAAGGACTTGCTCGCTCAACAGCAAGGAAACAATGCATAGATAAGCAACAGTTGTGTAGATCTGTAAGCAGAAAAGGTACTGTTGCAAAGAGATGCATAAACACAAGTACTTTGCAGCACCGAAAATTTATTGCTACTGATGCTTCTCTGAGGAAACAGAAGTATTTTCGATCTCTAGCTTTTAAAGCCAAGATTGAAAAACTTATTGCTGCTGTGATGAGAAGTGAGTGCAGAAAAATCAAGAGTCATCTCAGCTTGATGAAACTGCGCTTAAAAGTATGAACATTTTTTAATAGAGCAGTTTTTATTCTTCAACGTTTGTGGCGTAAGATGTCTCATGTACTTGAGCAGTTTAGGAAAATTGTGCATGATGTAAAGATGAGACTACAATGATATCCTATCTTGAACTTGCACAATTTCTATGATGTTTTCACAGGACAGTGTCTGCACACATAGCAATCAGAGGCATATTTCTGTAAGGAGTCATATTACTCTCAGAAAAAGTACAGCAAGTTGTGCATTGATGAGTCTGGCAAAGTCTGTAATGTGCTCAGTGTGTGTGATGATTCTACGATGGAGTCAGATAAAGAATGTGAGGCAACTAGTCAGCCTCGTAAATGTCGCTGTCTCTCATGGACATGCGATGACACTTGCAACCATAGGCAATCATCATTTGAGAAAGTTGAGCACTTTATCAACCTGTTTGTCAGTACTGACTGTAAAGGCAGACATAAACTGTTTGAGACCATAGACCTATGTGAGATCCGTCTACACACTGGACTTATGGGTCACTCCCTTGCATGCATAGATAGTGGTGTTTGTGACAGTGTCTTTCACCATATGCAGAAGCTGGGAGTGCATCAATCAAGGATGAGGAACTTTGTGTACAGGGTATATGAAGTTTGTAGCGTTGTCACTCAGTATACTCATCTGAATGAGTTACTGTTGTCTGGTGACATGTATGGTGCCATTCAATTTTTGAAACAGCTGCGATGTGTTAGCAGTGTGACTGATACTATGGTTACTCATGAATCTATTCCTGATGGGAATTGTGTGTCAGTCCTAGAAAGTGATATTGTCAGTTTGGGAAATCAATTGCCAGATTTGAGTTGGCAAACAGACAAAAGTTTGACTCTGTATCTGTTTCATGTGAATGCCTTTGTTACGAAAAACAAACAGTCACAGTGAATCTGGAAACCTTGTCACCATACAATGACATGTGGTTTCAACTTTCAGCATTTCTGATGTTAAAGTCTGAGTTTAAGTTAGACTCAATCATAGTGATGTGCAAGCACTGTTTTTCCAAAGTGAAGTGTAACATTCTGCCAGCAAGGTCAATCTTGAACAACATGGAGGCTGATGTGACACCAAGTGAGATTTCCACATTGAATATGTTTGAACGGATTCTTATTCAGACAATGAAACCATTTCAAACTATTCTACGTATGAACACAAAGACACGGAATATTCCACAAAAAGAACTCATCAGATCTCTTAAGGGTTCAGTTATGTATCTTACACTTCCTCTGCAGGAAAATTTGGAGGCTATCTTCATTGAAAACACCTTGGTTATTCTTGTAAATGGTGTGCCAACAAAGTCTAAGGTGATCTGGCAGGATGTTGTTAATGTTGAGAAGGTGACGCTTGCCCTTACTCACTTAAAGAACAACAATCCTTTTTATGCAGACCTTAATATTGATCACATCACTAGTGTAACTCTTCATAATGATGACTTGGACAGCACAAAGCCAATGATAGAGAAGGTCTATGTGCAAACAAATGACAATGTGTATGAACAGTGCACAATTCATCCACTACATGGCAGAGATCCAGTAGGGGACAACATTGATCTCTATCAAATGAAACAGGTGGAAGGTGAGCCTGTCAGCATTTGGGAGGCAACACTGGAAGCATGCTGTTTCCCAGACTTATTCCCAAAAGGGTAAAGTGGTCACCTTGATGAAAGAGAAGTGTGTGTACAGGGTGCTGAGTACTGAACAAGCCGTGTGCTCAGTAAATATGGCAAATTCAGATGAAACATACAGTAGGTGTTTCATCTCCTCTGGGAGAGTGAACTTAGCATATTGTCTGCATCTATTGCACATACTATTCATCCTACTACTCCACTTGATAGAATTACAGCTGCACAGTTTCTTCAGAAATTGAAGCAGAAAGATGAAAATGTGCAAGTTAATTTCTCTTCTATTCTGTCAAGTCTATGAGGCACCAAAGAATATTGGTACTGCGGACACTCTGAGGTGATGACAATGCTGAGAGAGCATGCTGCAGCCACATGGTTTATCACACTCAGTTGTTCTGAGTATGCCTGGGATGAGGTCATAGAACTGTTGAAGTGGGCAAACTCTGATGCTGAGGGTATTGCATCAATGATTCTCAGTGAGATGTGCTCACTTGACCCTGTCTCTGTCACAAGGCATTTTCAGAAGTGGTTCTATGATATTCTGACTTTCATTTTGTCAAAGAACAATCTGCCTCTTGGTGTTGTGGAACATTACTTTTGGAGGACGGAGTATCAGGCGCAAGGTGCTCCTCATATTTACATGTTGCTGTGGATCAAGGATGCCCCCATATAGGTGAGCATAAAGCAGAACAAGTGTTCACATTCCTCAAGAAATACATTACTTGCCGCATTCCAGACAAGTACGACAGTCCAACATTGTGGAAGTTGGTGCAAAATTTCCAATGCCATATTTGTGCAAAGTACTGCTGCTGGGTAGTGAAGAACAAATTTGATTAGTACACAAGATGTTGTTTCAGATTTCCTAGATGTGTCTGTCAGGACGGTTGCATGAATGATCTGTTTTCAGCAATGTGACACCACTTGAAGGCAAAATCAACCAAGAGGGTATATGAGTTACCCAGAGATGAGAAATAGGTGTACATCAATGACTACAACCCTACTCTTCTCCTAATGTGGCAAGCAAACATAGATGTTCAGTTTGTGGCTGACAACTCATTGACTCTGGTGCGGTATGTCACTTCATACATAACTAAACATGAGCAGGCTAGCTTGCAAGATCTTTGGGAAGATATTGCTAGTTCAAGCAAGAGTCTGACATCTCATTTGTGGTCACTAGGCTTGAAGACCATTTCACACAGAGAATATGGTGCTTATGAAGCTGATGATTGCTTGATTGGTATGCTTTCTCATTGTGAACTACAAAGAGAAGCGAAAACGTGTACTTATTCCTCATGCTGAGAATGAGGAACTGACTATCAATAGACCCTTTTCAAGACATACCTTGAAGAATAACCTCATTGATATGTACTACCCCCGTAGACACGAAGACATGGATGATATGTGTCTATTTCAGGTGACTAAGTGGTATGACTACAAGACAGATGTCTCACCTAATTGTACACATGACATTTACAAAGTCAGAGGAATGGATGGCTGTCTTGTTAAGAGACATAAGCCTTGGCTCATTGACCACTGTAAGTTACATCTAGGCACATGTGAGAGCAGAGAGCATTACTACTTTGCTCTGCTATTCCTATGTAAACCCTGGAGGAATGAGGCTGAATTGAAAGATGACTGTGATACATTCGAGGAAGAGTTTAATCACGGTTATGAGACATTCAAAAGTCAATAATCACAGATATACATACAGAGGCTAGATACTGAGAAGAAGCAGCTTGAAAAGGCACAAAAGCTACTTGAGGAGGATAATTCTGTTAGCTCACAGGACAATCTTGATCCAGAAGGACAAGGTATCCTTGGGGAACCTCTGCCTCTGAATGCTCCAGAAGTACTCATGTTGGAAGTGAAGAATGCAGTGCAACATGGTACACACTTCAGTTCTGACACAGCTGAGTTGAGAGAGAGAGAGAAAGACTCTGTGACCAGCAGCGTGTGGTTTACTCTGAGGTAACTGACACTGTCTGGCATGGGATACTGCATGATGAGAAAAAATGTGACTGTCTTCAGTACAAACCACTGCTGATGTTTGTTAGTGGCTCAGCTGGTACAGGGAAGAGTTTCCTTATTGAGGCCATCACGGCTGAAATACGGACCTTGACAGGGTCAGCGATGTCTGTTACTGTTAGTGCTCCCACCGGACTGACAGCATCCAGCATTGGCGGTGTGATATTACACAGTCTGTTCATGTTGCCAGTGGAGCATGGCAAAGCAGGAGAGTACACACAGCTGGGCATGATAGATATTGGGATCTGCCAAGATTCATACCAGTCGGATATACAGCTGTGGAGTTATTAAGTGCCAACTAAATGTGCATTTACGCTTTTTTGTGAATTCTTTTCTCTCGCCTACAGGTCGCATAGTTTGTGCAACCAGTCTGAAAACTTCAGGGAATGTGCGGCCAGGGTCCCTGATGTGCCTTTTGAAGATTTCATGAAAACATATTAAACAGGTCAAAGGTTATTCAAAAAACAAATTCCCATTATAAGTCAATGGGAACAGTTAACAAAAAAAGTGTGAAAGTGTCGTACATGCAGTTTTTAGTGTCGCAAATGACCCCAGTAGTGTCATGAGTCAGTCATTTTTTTTTCAGTCAGTGATCACAGAAATGCTTGGCATTTAAATTTGGGACCCTCTAGGGACACAATTATTTTAGTGTTCACCTAGTCAGACCTTGAGGATGCTAGCCATGTCTTTATTTTGGGGTTAAATACCCCAGAAATACGTTTTTCAAAATTCTGGAAAAAGTAGTGTCACAAAGTAATGTCTCACTCTTGACACTTTCACAAAATTTGCGAAAGGTATCGCAAATTGCGACACTACTTTTCCAGGCTATGGCCAAAATTACATCACTTCTTTGACACCCTGCTGCAAAAGAACGGTTTGGTCTTTTGAGCTGAAATTTGGAAGGTACACAGCCAATGTATCACAGATGTGTCTTTTGGTAGTTTGGTGAAAAAATATTGCATGGCTCCCACATTACAGTTCTCTGAAGTTGATGCTTTTTCCCATAGACTAACATGGTGGCATACGCCTTTCGAGACTCGTATCTCAAAAACGGTGTGAGATACAGCATTTTCATCGAGACTTACATAGCCCTATGTGCTATGTAGCACAAAACAGTAGCCAGGAAAATAATGACTTCTGTTAAATTTACGTCTTTTTCTATGTTGTACGGTTGCTGAGATATTTGCAATTAAGCACTTCCAATGCTCGTTTTAAGCTTCCATTCCCATTACAATGCATACATTCTTTATGCACATTGTGTTTCTCTATGCAGTTGTCCAGCAAAAACAGGGTATGCAGTTCCATTACTGTTACACTTACTGTTTCAACTTGTGTTTATGTCTCCGTTTGCATTACTGTTCCCGTGTATGCCACTGTGTGCATTACCCTTTGAGTTGCCATTTGCACTTGCGTTTTTCTTACTGTTACCATTTCCAGTTCCACTTTGTGTTTGCATTGCTGTTCCTGTTACTATGTCACAAGACATCACATGGTGGGAGCGTGGGGCCCTTTGGGCCCAGCGCTCCCACCGCTGTATTACATTCACTATTTCTTGTCATCATTCTCAAAGAAGAAATTAGAGGCAAAAACTCCATTTAATGCATTAGTTAGGGTTGTTCCACAGTGACAAAAGGAAGGAAATTTGGTGTTAGGGTTGAATGCCCCCCTTGGCCCCCCAGCCCATCCCCCCAACTGGCATGGGGTGCGCATTCGGTTCATCGGTCCTAATTGTCACCCCCATTCTCCTATACCTCTGCTTCTTCACACATGTGATGGGGTGAGAGTTAGGGCCTATGAACTGAACGTGCACCCCTTTGCCAGTTGGGGGGCTGGGAGGGCCAAGGGGGCATTCAACCTAACACAGAATTTCCTTCCTTTTGTCTCTGTGGAACAACCCTAACTAATGCATTAAACTGAGTTTGTTGCTCTAATATATATATATATATATATATATTATGGTAGCACGGTAGTGCTACCATAGTTAGGGTTGAGTAGCACTTTTATGGTTAAATGGTCAAATTGTGCACCTTAATAACTTTGACACTGTTTAACAGATTTGCCTGCAATTTGGTATGCCCTATTAGGCATGATAGATCTTGGGATCTGCTGAGTTTCATGTCAGTCAGCTATACGACTGTGGAGTTATTAAGCAATAACGAACTATGCAATTACGATTTTTGCAAATTCTTTGCTCTCACTTACAGGTCGCATGGTTTGCACTACTGGTCTGAAAACTTAAGTGAATATGCTGCCAGGGACCCTGATGTGATTTTTGAAGATTTTGTGAAAAAATATTAAACGGTTCAAAAGTTCTTCAAAAAATAAGTTCCCATTGTAAGTCAATGGGAAAAGTTACAAAAAGTTCAACACTTTCACAAATGCACTTTTTAGTGTCACAAATGTCCACAGTAGTGTCACAAATCTGCCATTTTGTTTTCAGTTAGTGATCAGAAAAATGCTTGTCATTTAAAACTGGGACCCTCTAGGGACACAATTCTTTCTGTGTTCACTTAGTCGGACCCTGAGGATGCTAGCCATGCCTTTATTGTGGGGTAAAACACCCCAGAAATGTTTTTGAAATTTCTGGAAACAGTAGTGTCACAAAGTAGAGTTGCACCTGCTACACTTTCACAATTTTTTGTGAAAATTGCCACAAATTGTGACACTACTTTCTCAGACTTGGCCAAAATGACAGGATTGTTTTGCCGCCCTGCTGCAAAAGAATGGTTTGGTCTTTTGAGCTGAAATTTGGAAGGACGGTAGCCAACATCTGACAGATGTGCCTTTTGTGGTTTGGTGAAAAAATATTGCACAGATGCCAAGTTACGGTACTCGCTTGTCATGATGAAAATTCTGTATCTTGCACCATTTCCGAGATATGAGCCACCATGTTAGTCTACGGGAAAAAAACACCAACTTCGGAGTACCATAACTTTGCAACCATGTAATATTTTTTCACCAAACCACTGAAATGCACATCTATGAGATGTTGGTTGGGTTCCTTCCAAATTTCAGCTCAAAAGACCAAACCGTTCTTCAAACTACTGTCATTTTGGCCATTGTCTGAAAAAGTAGTGTCAAGATTTGTGACACCTTTCACAAAAATTTTTGAAAGTGTCGTGAGTGCGACACTACTTTGTGACACTACTTTTTCCAGAAATTTGAAAAACATATTACTAGGGTGTTTCACCCCAAAATAAAGATATGGTTAGCATCCTTATGGTCCAACTAGGTGAACACAAACAGAATTGTGTTGCTAGAGGGTCTCATATTTAAATTCCAAGCATTTTTCTGATCACCAGCTGAAAACAATAGCGGATTTGCAACACTTCTAGGGCCATTTGCGACACTAAAAACTGCATTTGCAACACTGTCAAACGTTTTGTTAACTTTTCCCTTTGACTTATAATGGAAACTTGTTTTTTGAATAACTTTTGAACCATTCAATATTTTTTCATGAAATCTTTGAAAGGTACATCAGGGACCCCAGTCACACATTCCTTGAAGTTTTCAGACCGGTCGTGCAAACCATGCAACCTGTAGGTGCGAGCAAAGAATTCACTAGAAAGGATAAATGTGCACACAGATCACTCTTAATAACTCCGCAACCATATATCCACCTTGTGTGAAAGCTGGCAGGTCCCAAGATGTATGGCTTTTGATCATGGATTCCAAATTCCAGGCAAATCCAATGGTGGCAAAGTTATTAAGGTGCAAAATTTGACCCTTTAACCTTAAAAAGGTTCCTCAATCCTAACTATGGTAGCTCTTCCGTATACTACTATAATATATATATATATATATATATATATATATATATATATATATAGAATATAGAAAGATAATGGATAAGTGTGATATACTAGGATGTATACCCATCGAAGTGGCTAATTACGGCTACAAGGCCATGAGCCTGAAGGGCAAGTTGCTTATTGCTCTAATTAGTGCCTGAGATGGGTATATTTCTGAGTGTACCACACTTACCCATTCTTTATTCAGTATAATACATTAAGCCGGCCACTTTTTAAATTCACAATTGTGATCATTTCTGTTTTCCTTTGTAGTGTAGTGTGTTTACTTGGATGTTCAGAGTTGTGGACCATTAGTGTTATTGTAGTGTAGTGGGCCCCTATATAAGGGGCTGTGGTAGTGTGGTACCATCCTTTAGTTGCTGTTGTGTAGTTTGCGGTTGGGTGTCAGTCACATGGTCAGGATCCAGGTGTGTGGACAAGCATGCTGTGGGGAGTCAGATGTGTATTTCAGAACTGTATGTGCAGTTTGTTTGGTAAGAGTTTCGGGTATTTTAAATGTTAGTGTGAAGTTTTATTTTAGTTTTTTGATTTGGTTCCAGTATGTTTTTTTTGGGGGGGGTTAGTGTGTACTTGATTTGCTAATTGGTGGGATAACTTGTTAATGGGATTGGCAATTAGTTGCATTTACTGTGCTCCTATAGAGTTTAATGTAGTGCAGGTATATACTTTTTTTTTCAATTTAAAGTTTATTGATACATTTTCCACAATAAAAGGCAATTTAAGTGATGGTGACAATTACATTCCAATACAATGTAAAGTAATAACTGCCTAACCCACCCTTCCCTCCCCATTACTGCAGTTACCCAACCTAGTACCCATCAGTGCCAAGCTCCTTACTTAAAGTCTTACATGACAATATAGTCTGAGATATACTTACACTTGACCCAAAGAAATTAGAGAATGAAGGGGATCCCAGATTTTAGTATATGCTGCCATTCTATTGTAGAGACTAGCAATCACTTTTTCTGTGTGCAGATTAGACAAAATTTCTTTTACCCATTCCTGGACAGAAGGAGAGGACTTATCTTTCCAAAGATGAAGAAGAAACTTCTTAGCTGATAAGGCAATCATAGAAATGTGGAACTTTCGTGCCTTAACTCTAATAGATGATAAGTCCCCTAACAGGCAGATCTCGGGAGTGAAGTATTCTTGAAGGCCCAGCAGGGGGTCCAGAAAAGTTTTAATTGAATCCCATAAGGAGGAGATTTTAGGGCAGGACCAAAACATGTGGAGAAGTGTACCCTCTTCCTGCAAACATTTATTACATTATTGGAATTCAGGTAGCCCCACTTCTGTAATTTTACCGAGGTGTAAAATAGGTTATGTAGGATATGATATTGCATGAGATGCAGTCTGTCCTGAGAAATGAATTTATGACATGATCTCTACAGAGAGTGCCAATCCAAATAATGTTACTTTAAATAATGTTGAGAAAAAAAATATTCCAGAATCTTGAAGGCTGAAAGGGACCCCCATATTTTTTGTAGACCAAAACCTGATAAAATTTAGAAATTACACTTGAAGATCCAGCAAGTGGGGAAACCTCAGGTGTCAAAGAAGTGATGGTCTGGGAGGGAGGAGCATTACCGAAGGTAGTTACAAGTAAATGCATTAATTGTATAACTTTGAAATGAGTGGAAGCCGGAATGAGAAATTTCTTAATAATATCTTCCACTGATAACCAGTGCCCCTCTTCATCCGTAAAAGAAAAGAGCTTCCCATCTCCCAACTGGGACAACCATTGATGGGAAATCTGGTTCTTATTAATAGTGAATGATGGGGAGTTCCAAATAGACTGGGCCAGGTCCTGATGGGGGAAATATTGTAAACATGAACACATTTGAAAATTAATCTTTACCAAGGTCATTATTATGGGGGACTCTTCGGTCATGCGTACCTGGGGAAACATAAGGAAAAATAATGTAAGAGGGTCCAAGTTCTTGGACTTCATTGCATCCAGTTCTATTCTAAGCCAAATTGGTTGCTCTTTTTCTGGGCCAGGGGATACCCATCTCAAACATTTAGCAAGGTGACTAGCCCAGTGATAAATAGCCAGATGGGGAATTTGTAGACCCCACTCCAATTTCGGGGCTGCCAGTTTATGATAGGCCAACCGAGGATATCTGTCAGCCCAGATAAATCTAGTGAAAACACCATATATCTTTTTAAATGAGAGTAAAGGAACAAAGGTATTAAAGAGAGATAATGGATAGAAGATTCTAGGAAATATGTTCATCTTAATTGTGTTGATCCGGCTCCATAGTGAAATAGGAAGTTTGGACCACCTCTCAAGTTCATGAGGTATCAACTGCGATAAAGAATCCAGATTTTTCTTAAACCATGTTAGAGGGTTACGAGAAAGTTTAATACTGAAATACTTAAATGACCTGGAAGTCCAACACAAACCAAAAGGGCTAATGTCATTTTTGAAAACTTTATGGTTTAGAGGAAAAATTAGGGATTTACTAGCATTCAGTTTGTAGTTGGACAGGTCACTAAATCTTGCTATTTCTCTTAGTAAAGCCAGAACTGAAGATACAGGGTGAGATAAGTGTATAAGCAGGTCATCCGCATATGCAGTGACTTTAATTTCATGTCGTCCAACTCTAATACCCTGTATAGAAACATTATTGAGAATATTTTGAATGAGAGGTTCCAAATATAAATTAAATAACAAAGGGGATAGGGGGCATCCTTGCCTAGTTCCTGAATGAAGCGAAAAGGGCTTAGAGAATGCCCCATTTGCAGAAATTCTTGCAGTGGGGTTTTTATAAAGTGTGGCAATCCAGGAGATAAACAGAGAGGAAAAATGAAAACCCTCCAGAACTCGGAACAGAAAGTTCCAGTTCACTCTATCGAATGCCTTCTTGACATCCAGGGAGACCAATCCTGCAGGGAACTTGGCATCCCTGGTAGCCGAGAAGACATGCTATAAGGTACGTAATTGGTCAGAAGATGAACGCCCTTTCATAAAACCAACCTGGTTTATACCTATCAACTCAGGAAGAACTACTGTTAATATATTGGCTAATATTTTGGAGAGAATTTTAATGTCCTGATTTAAAAGTGAAATAGGCCTATAACTTTGAACCAACTCAAGATCTTTATCTGGTTGGGGAGCAGGACAATCAAAGAGTTAAAAATGTGGGAATCAGTCTTTGCCCCAGCAAGGATATGCTGAAATAAGTGGCAAAGTGCTGGTAATAGAAGGTCCTGAAAAACTTTGTAAAATAAGGAGGAAAACCCATCGGGGCCTGGGACCTTGTCTGCTGGCAATTCACTAATAATATTGGCAATTTCTTCCTGAGATATAGGAGCAACCTGAAAGTCCTTGTGTTGATCAGAGAGAAGGAGCAAATGCGAATCCTTCGGGTAAGTCTCTGTATTCCCAGGGCAAGGGGGATGCTCCATGTCACTATACATGTTTGTATAGTAAAGGGGGGAAATTCTTGAACTATTTCGGCGGGAGATACTTTTAAAGATCCATCAGCCATTGCCCAATAGGAGGGATAAATCTAACTGGTTCTTGTCACAGTGGCAGTAGGCGCCCCGCCTTTTCTCCCTGGTCGGTGTAACTAGTTCTTGTACGAATAATAGCTAATTCTGCTTTATCTCGGAGTAACTCCAAGTACTTATCTTTCAACACTGGAAGTTTCCTCATGTTCTCATCTACAGGATTAATCAAGAAATTATTTTCGAGTGATTTAATTTGGGATAATAAAGATATTAATTCCTTCTCCTGTGCCCTTTTCCCTACCAACTGCCATACTGATAAGGATCCCTCTCATGAAGGCCTTAAGGGCCCCCCATAAAATATCCAGCTTTGCACTATCTAATGGGTTAGATGAAAAAAATGATTCAATTTGTTCCCTTATAAGGTTACAGTATTTAACATCCTTGAGAAGTTGTTCATTAAGTTTCTATCTGGTTTCTCTTTTAGGTAAATTAAGCAATACCAATTTACATAATACTAGTGAATGGTCAGAGATTAGGCCAGGTTGAATCGAGGAAGTCTTAACCCCAGGTAATAAGCACTGGGAAATAAGTATGTAATCAATGCCGGACTGCGAACCGTGTGTCATTGACCTGAAGGTGAACTCTCTAGAATCAGGATGAAAATCACAGAGCCCGCATTGGTCCAATAGATCTTTAAAAGCCTTCTGCCCTAGAGTAACCCCTCACATACCTCTATTTGATCTGTCTAAATTAGGCTCAAGTACTTGGTTAAAATTCCCCCCTACAATAATCCTGATGGGAAGCATTGGAAGAATAGCAGATAGAAGTCTCATAAAAAATCCTGGGTCATCTATGTTAGGGCCATAAATACTGCCAAATAATATTGGAACAGACCAGAGAGTATCTTTAACAACGATAAACTTTTCCCCGGGATCTTTAATGACCTGTGTGGAAACAAAGGGAATACCCTGTTAATCGTGAGCATGACCCCACAGCTACAGTATTTGTGGATCCTTGGGCACTGTAGATCAATCCCACCTGTTGTCTCCTTAACTGTAAAGCTTCCACTTCTAATAAATGGGTTTCCTGTAGAAAAGTTATCTGAGAGCTAAGTAAGCTTAAATGCTTGAGAGCCTGGTATTGTTTGTGCTTCTTTCTGATCCCCTTAACATTCCAAGTGGCAGCAGTTATCTCATTAGCCATCCAGTAATGGTAGTTAGACTTGATGTATTTAGCTCAGCACATGGGATACATAACCCCTGCAAACGTACACCCATGATTAGTGCAATAAAGCCCACCCTCATCCCTAACCCCCACAATAACATCCCTCCTTCCCCTACCCACCCCTACCTTCAACAATACCTGTAACCCACCCCAACCCTCTAAACTGTCACAAGCAATGTTCAGTACAGTACCGGTGCTTTTCCTTCATCTCCTGCCCCCCCGATATAGTCTCCCTGTTAGTAGAAACTTTTACATTCCATCGTCATCGTATAAAAAACAAAGCAGTGCAGGTTATCCCCTTAAAAGAGAGAACAGTCCTGGGCTTTCACTACCATCCCACCGAAGTATAAATCTATTGGGAATCTATTAGAGAAGGGCCACAGCAAGATCCATGTGCAACCCAGGTAACCATGGAAACCCAAACAAAACTGAGAGAGAAAGCAGAAGTCATCCTAGCCTCATGAGGCAACCATGGAAGGACCAAAACCAGATCTGGAACTCAATGAGGGAAAGTGACCTGCACCACAGACTGAAAGTAGGAGTCGAGAAAAATATAGTAATCACCTCGCAGGAAGGGAAGGCAGAAAAAATGCATCTTCCCAGATGTAGCCCACCTCCAAGTGCACTGGCTCTCCGTATGATAGTTAACTATCCTGCACTCGAGTCTAATGGGAAAATTCAGAGAAATCCTCCTCGAATTGAGGACTGCGTCTTCATGAGTTACTAATGCAAGATACACCCTCTAGTGGCCAGTTCCAGGTCATGACAGAGTGAGAACGAACTACAGGGAAAGCCCAAGACCACTCTAATTCCAATCCAGATGAAATAACTCCAACTCTAAATCTCAACAAAACCAAATCCCCTCTCTATTATGTTTATCACTCAGAAAATACAAAAACTTGAAATACTGTTCTCCCGTAAACAAGCCCAAAATCCTAAGTGTCCTTTGCCCTTAACCAGCATGGGCCCCTCTGTGAATGGAGCCAAGGAAACTAGTAGCAAGTGTGGCCTGCGCTGATCTCCCCAGTCCAAAAAAACAGGAAATTTCCCCTCTCTTTTGCTCTAAACAGTTTCTCAAAAAAGGGAAAAAAAAATGAGAGTTCCAATTCTCTGCTTCACACAGCTCTCCGTTCTATGAGCACAACATCTCAGGAATCCTTAAATAGGTCTGGTAGCGTGGACTTAAGTCTCATCAGGGCAACTGCAGGATCATCGTAGTTAGACCAGGATCCATTTATTAGAACCTGTAACCTGGCTGGGTATCCTATCTTGAACTTCAAGCCTGCCGCAATTATCTTGGAAACAGTAGGATGGAATGCTTTTCACTTCATGCGAACTGAGCCAGGCAAATCTTGTGATATTCTCAGTTTCATGTTCTCCCAGTGAACATCTTGCAAAGCTCTCACTTTCTGCAAAAATTGCTGTCTCTCCAAGTAGCCCCAAAACCAACATATAATGGGGTAGGGGGGTCCTCCGGGGAAGGTTTAGGCCATAGAGACCTGTGAGCTTACTCAATAATATAGCCAGGGCTAAAAGGAAAGGGGCCAGCCACCCATTCCACCAACTTCTGGACAAATGCCACAACATGTTGGCCTTCTTCTCCCTCCGGTAACACGAGTATCACAATGTTGTTTCTATGGCTACAGCCCTCTAGATCTTCGAGCTTGGATTTGAGACAAGATAATTTCTGATGCATCAAGACCAGATCAGGATCAAGATTTTCCAACTTTTTCTCTATTGAGACTATTCGAGCTGTATTATCGGAGACAGATAGCAAGACTTCATCTAACTTTCTAGAAAGAGACTTCAGATCCATTGCCATTTCTTTCATTTTCTCATGAAAGGGCTTAAACTCTTCAAGGAATCTAGTGAGTGTTAAAGGTTCCTGCTCTACAAATTGACTCGGAGGATCAGGCCTCTCAGGCCCACCCGAAGCCCTGGATTTTTTAGAGGCCCTTTCGGGAGTAGCTGGGGGGTGTGCTTCTGCGGGGATTTCTTCATGTAAGCCTCCATCCACCAAAATTACACTCAAACCGGACTTCCAAAGTATTTAGACAGCACTGAATCTTGAAAACAGAGAGAATTAAGGAGTTCAGACATCCAAAAAAGACTATTTAGTGATCGGGAGGCAGGAGCTTCTTGAAGGAGCTTCCACTCAGCACTCTGCATCACGTGATCTCGTGCAGGTATATACTTTTAATTAGTGTAGGTATATATGTTAGAGTGGGGTTCTCCTTGCCTTATTCCCCTGCCAAAGGAGCCCTCCAGACTGAGAGGACAGGTAACGGGGAGGCCTGTCTCTGCCCTTCATCTTCTTCGGGTGGTGTTTTGTAATGCCAGGTCTATGGCCAATAAGATCACCATAATGTCAGAACTGGTGGCTTCCACAGACCTGTCTTGCATTACCGAAATGTGACTGGGGGAATCCATCTGGCCCTGTGTTGGCAGTATCTGTCCCATATGACTTCTCTGTAGTACACTGCCTGAGGAAGGATCACAGGGGAAAGGGGGTGGCAATTTGTTTTTAATTGGAACTGCACCCAGTGGGGGACACTAGTTCTTTTAAATGTGTGGTGGCAAGGGGGGTCCTGGACTTGATATTACAATCCTCCTTATCTATCGGCCTCCTGGCTGGGATAGGGGATTTCTGCAAGAATGGACTGCTTTTGTCACAGAGAGGGTGTTGGAATCACCTAAACTGCTTGTCCTTGATAACATCAATACCTGGGCAGGCAATGAGAGCGTGTGTGGCACATGGGATTTCTTATCCAGCATGAAGTCCCTTGGCCTTTCTCTAGCTTCCATGTCAGGGTCCCACCACTTTGGCCATGCCCTCAATCTGATGTTCTCACTGGGTTTTGATGTTACCATCATTAAAATTGATCTGGTCACTTGATCAGATCACCGCACTGTCAGCTTCAGTATTAGAACCTCTCCTAGTTGTTCCACCCCCTTTTGGAAATGATCCAGTTCCACACTTTAAATGGGATACAGCCTGAAGGACTATTGGTGGAACTGAACATTTTGTCGGTGCTGGAGGCCTATGCTAGTGATCCAGGGGAGGCCATGGCAGCCTATAATATGGCTGTTGTGGGGCCTTCAACCACTTGACACCAGTCTGTGTACGTCCCCTGGTTTCCCACATTGGCTCACTGTGGTATGACTGAGAGGTAAGGGTATTAAAAACTAGGGGAAGGAAGTTGGAGAGGAGCTGGAGGAAGACGAGATCCTGAGATGACAAGCTGGTTCTGATGAGTCATTATGATGACTATCAGAATGCAATCATTAATAAAAAGGCAGTGTTTATGTCAAGGATGATTGCAACTGGGAGAAATTGACTCGCTCAGCTCTTTCAGGTTGTAGACAGGCTATTACATCCTGCCTGTCTAGAGTCTGTTATAGCATTTTCAACTCAAAAATGTGAGGAGTTTGCTCCTCAATTTTTCTTAGACAGAGTATCCTCTTTGAGGGCTGGTATTTCAATGAGTAGAATACCAGCATCCAGCAGTGGTGGGCCTCAGGATGGTAGACACATTTGGTCTGATAGGGGAGCATTCCATCCAGTTATGGCAACAGAGGTCTGTGAGGTGATCTCAGGCCTTAATCTAATTTCCTGTGACTTGGACCCAGGCCCAACACACCTACTCATAGGCTGTGCAGGGTCCCCGGGACCAATGTTTGCTGAGACTGTCAGGAGTTCTCTTGTGGTGGGGTTTCTTCCAGAGCCCCTTAAGGAGGCTATGGTGAAGCTCCTGCTGAAAAAATCATCATAGAATCCTGATGTCTTGGTGAACTTTCTACCTATCTCAAACCTTCTCTTTATTGGGAAGGTTTTGGAGAATGTAGTCACAGAACAGCTCAAGTTTCACCTCACAGAGTTTCAGATCTATGAACCATTCCAGTCCAGGTTTAGGGCCAGGCACAACACTGAGACAGTGCTAGTTAGGGTGTCTAATGACCTGCTCAGGTCAAGGGATAGAAGAAAACAAACTATTCTTCTTCTCCCTCAATCTGTCCTCTGAATTTGACCCTGTGGACCATGGGGTGTTATTAGACAGGCCATGGGAATGTGTAGGACTCACCAGTAAGGTCATCAGCTGGATCGAGTCATTCTTGCTGTGCAAGTCTCAGAGGGTCATTTTAGGGAATTATTCCTCTGATCCAATGGCCATGCCCTGCGGAGTACCCAAAGGCTCTGTCCTTTCCCCCGTGTTGTTCACAATGTACATGCTGCCCCTAGGTGAGGTCATTAGGTGCTATGAGCTGAGTTTTCATTGCTATGCTGATGATACTCAGCTCTACCTGTCATTCACAACTGGAAAACCTGATGCCATCGACATGTTAAATAACTGTCTGGCTGAGATCTGGGCTTGGATGTCAGCCAACTGGTTGGGGCTCAACCCAAACAAGATTGAAGTCTTGGTGGTGGAGCCAGGTCACAAGGGGGGGCCGGGTGGCCTCTGGAGAAAGTCTAGGGCTTTTTATTGGCCAGACTGAAATAGAGGTCTCCCTTAAGGTTAAAAATGTGGGCAGTAGGCAAACACTTGATTTTCAGGTGCTGGCCATTGTCCATGTCAGCTTTTACCACCTCCCCAACATCACCGGAATTAAATCCCTAGTCCCTCCTGAAGACCTAGTGTCCACCCTAATACACATGTTTGTCACCTCCAGGCTTGACTACTGTAATGCCCTCTACCTCAGTGTCAGTGAAGGTGCAGTGAGGCACCTGCAGCTACTGCAGCCTGACTTTTGACAGGTCTGCTAAGATCTTGTCATATTACAATGGTTCTGCATGAACTGCACTATCTGCCAGTACTTTGGTGCATCTCCTTCAAAATAGGTCTTTTGACCTATGAAATCCTCCACAGGTTGGGTCCAGGTTACTTTAAAGAATTCCTGCATCCCTATACCCTGGGTTGCTCCCTTAGGTCAAAGGGAGAGGCCCTCCTGGAGGTGCCCAGGATGAGACTGATATCTTCAGGTGATTAGGCCTTTGAGACTGTGGCCCCCTTTTCTTTGAAATTCTCTTCCGGGCTACCTCCAGGAGGCATCTTCATTGGAAAGTTTTAAAAGGGGTCTGAAAACCTTTTTTTTTATTTCAATCTACCTTTGATTCATGACTAGCAGAATTATTTATATTTTTAGAGAATTATGTTGATGAATTTTGTTAACGACTTTACTGAACTGATTAATCATGTGCTATGTTTACTGTTTTTTTATATTTTTAAGAGTGCCTTGAGCCATCAGGGAAGTGCACCAAAAATAAATAAAATCTACTACTACTACTACAACTGTTTTATTAGTGCAGGTACATACTTTTAAGTGTTTTATTGGTGTAGGAATATACTTTTAAATGATAGATTAGTCACAGGTATACAAGGATATAAATGATGACCTTTTCTATGGGGAAACGGTCCCATACATGTTTTATAATTTGAAATATGATAAAATAATATTAATCTGATACACTATGAAATGATTTATGAGTAGAAAATATAGTCTGCTATTATATAAAATATGATAAATGAGAAGATATTCATTTACTTAGTTTCTGTTTACCAGGTAGGTGCACTAGACAATACAATGCTTATTTTCAGGCATGACCCAGGCAAATACAAAGAGTCAAAAACAGTTTTACACAATTGTAGAGTTATACAAAACATGGTTTGACAATGTTACAAAGGATCAAAAAAGTTTTACAAAATTGGTAGAGGTTTCAAAAGCAGTGTGGTAGTGTGCATAGATAGATTTCATAAACATGCTGCCAGATGAAGGCAGGCAGTAAAATACAGTACAGGTAAATGCATTCATTATATCAGTAGTTCAGTTTTATTGTTCAACTTTTCATAGTCTTTACAATTTCAATTAAATATTTCAAGAAATGCAAAAACACCACATATCAAATTTATATTATCACTCTGAAAATCAATACAGAGTGGAGGTGTTGAGGGATAACAGATGGACCAGACACCAAACTTCAAGTTCAACACACAATCTCTGTGTGGTGTTTATTCAAAATATAGGAGATAACATTAAGCAATGGCATATCCCTTCTACAGTACATCAGTTTGCAGCAACAGACTATGTATATCTTTTCTCTGCACTTAGACAGCACCCACTGATACTGATCTCTGATCTAACTTAGCAGTTGAGATTCAGCCTCCACCCCCATGTGGGCCTTGTTTGCTTGGGTAGTGGGGGCTCAAATAAAAAAAAAAGAAAAACAAGCTAAAGGCAAAGAATCTCAGTGCAGAAGCATTGACACATGGGTTACCCAATAGGGCAATGACAATAAGCAAAGTTTCAAAGAAACACAACATCACACATACTTCCATAATGCAGAGCACTACTGGGATATATGCAAATCACCATTACATTTCAGACTTGTTCAACTTACAGCAATGTACTGTACATGCATTTTAAATAGCACAACTAACTTAATTTTTATAATAGTCACCTAGTACTTTTACCATTATTAAAAACATATAGTGCCATGATATTTTCAACATTTACAGGTTTCATAAACATAAGGTACATAAAATACATCAAGGTATTTTATGACATACTGTAGTAATGGTATTACATACTAAATACAACAATGATAAACACAACCTGTTGTTTTACATACGCTCAAGGTCACCACAATAACCTCCCTGTACAAGGACCTGAGAGGGAAAAGGAAAATTAAAGAGGACATATAGCATAGTCAAGAAATTGAAGGGGGTGCCCATTGAAGGCCAATGTTATGGACTAGAAATTGTGAAGGACAGATTAGGTTAAGAAATAGAAGAACTATTGCAACAGATTTAAGAAAAGGTTGGTCCTCAAGAGTGGCAGGAGCTCCCTCTCACATAGAGTATTAGACAAGAATAAGTTCCCTAACTTTATGCAATAATCCCAATTAAAATGTGCATTGTATGCAGCTATTACTATGCACAACATTTGTGTAATTATTTTATGTAAGTACAGATGACATAACTGTAATGGTAACAGAAAATTACATACAAGTTCATAAAACAAGACATAAACTAGCTACAAGGGGTACAGCTTAAGTTGGCACCTTAAAAATTAATGTGAGGCTAGTAATAATCAAAAAGAGAAAAAACACCAGTAATAAAACTATACTGTGGACATAGCATTTTAAATAATACTATAAAACAATAAAACTTGATAAAACATCAGGAAAGAGCAAATTCCATTCCACTTCACAATACAAGCCTATCTATACTTTTCTCTAACCTTATTCACTGTTAATAAGTAGTTTGCCAATCTTTCTATAGTCCAATCATCCTCAGTATGCAAGAGAATTTCCTTAAGAACAATTTTATCCAGATCTTACCTCCTAGACATGTGCTGTACCAGAACGACCTGGCTCTTTTATACCATGGACACTTCCATGGTATGCGGATTGGGTCCTCCTTGCCACCAGTGGAACAGAAGCAATTTTGCCCAATTGAAGCAGATTTATTCTATATGACCTGAGAACATTGCTGTCAAACAAGTCTGATTTATATTTGATAAAGATTTTTCTGAAATGTGGATAATTGAGAACATCCAGATCATATTTATAACCAATTTTTTTCATTATTATTTGCAAACCAAAGGGAAAATCTGGAACATACGAAAATGCCAGTAGATCAGGCTTAAGGTTGATCACGTCTGCTCAAGATACAGCTCACAGTACAATCACTGAAGCTGCTCTCTCCCGTTTCCCTCCCTCCCCACAAGTTTTCCCATCCTGAGTTCTCCTACTGGTCACTTCCTCACCTCCTGTACCTTGCCCATGTACCTACCCCATCCTTTCTTAAAACTTCCTACTGATTCCATTGAAGTCACCTCCTGCAGGTAGTTCATTCCAAGGCCTGGTCACTCTTTCTATGAAATGATGTTCCCTGAGTTACATACTAACATACTAAAATGCCAGCAGAATAGGCCTAATGGCCTTTTGAGTCTGCTCAATTGGTCAGCCCCCACCCTGAGTGCTGACCTTGCTGCCCCCCTCACCTTCTCTGGCTTCTCCCTTCCCAGTTCCGGATATTCTTGCTGCATTGGATTTTGCTTTCAGAACCCTTCCCCTGTACCTGTCCCACCCCCTCTTGAACCCCTCCACCGTCTCTGCCTCCACCAGCCCCCTAGGCAGTGCATTCCATGGCTCCACCACCCTCTCAGTGAAGTTGCACCTCCTCCTTTCTCCCCTGAATCTTTTCCCTCCAGCTTCCACCCATGCCCTCTAGTGGCCCCCTCCTCCTTCCTTCGAAGCACCCTGACTGTTCCTCCCCTATTTACCCTCTTCATGTACCTGAAGACCTCTATCATGTCCCCCCAGTCCCTTCTCTCTTCCAATGTGTACATATTTAGCTGTTCGAGCCTTTCCTCATAGGACCTGTCCCCCAAGCCCCAAATCATTTTGGTTGCCCTCCTCTGGACCCTCTCCAGGAGTTTAATGTCCCTCTTTAAGTGTGGCCTCCAAAACTGCACGCAGTACTCAAGGTGTGGCCTCACCAAGCAGTTATACAGAGGGAATATCACTTCCCTCCTTCTGGAGGTGATCCCCTAGCGATGCACCCCAGCATCCTGTTGGCCTTGGCTGCTGCCCTCCTACAAGTCTCAGAGTAGTTCATCTTGACATCCACCATCAACCCCAGGTCCCTCTCTCCGCCATCAAGACTTGTAGCAATTCTCCCCCCAAGGTGTACACTTGGCCTGGATTTCTGGCCCCCAGGTGGAGTACCTTACATTTCCCTGCATTGAACCTCAGCTTCCACTTTCTAGACCATCTTTCCAGAGCCTCTAGGTCCCCCTGTAGGGCCACCCTCCCTCCTCCCCATCCACCACCGCCCCAGTTTTGAGTCATCCACAAAGAGACTCATCTCACTCCTGATTCCTATCCTTATGTCAGAGACATAGGCATTGAACAGGAGGGTCCCAAGGACTGATCCCTGTGGGACCCCACTAATGACCCTCCTTGGGGATGAGGCTATCCCACCAACTATGACCCTCTGGGTCCAGTTCTGGAGCCAATTGCCTATCCATCTGATCATCTGGTTCCCTACCCCCATTTCTCCCTGCTTATCCAACAAGCCCACGTGAGGAACAGAGTCAAATGCCTTGCTAAAGTCTAGAAAGTTCTCTTCTGTACTTCCCCCCTCACCAGTTTTAGGTTTTGATTCATCTTCTTCCATTCCACCTTCAATCTGATCAAACCCTCAGTGTTTACTCTTTTGATGCCCTTCAGGTATTTATAGTCTCTGTCATATCTCTTCTGTCCCTTCTGTCATTCATGGAGTACATTTTCAGCTCCCTAAGTCTTTACACATAGGGCTTCTCCCCCATTCCCTGAATCATCCTAGACACCATCCTCTGGACTCTCTCCAGGAACATGACATCCTTCTTTAAGTAAGGATGCTAGAACTGCACACAGTACTCCAAGTGCAGACTCACTAAGGATTTGTACAGTGGCAGAATAACCTCCTCCCTCCTCAGACTGATCCCCCTAGCAATAAATTGTAGCATTCTGTTTGTCTTTGCCACTGCTTTCCTGCACTCATCTGAGTGATTCATTTTACCAACAATCACCACTCCTATATCTTTTTCCTCCTCCAAGACTGTCAACAGTTTCCCCCCTGACTTGAAGTTGTACCCTGTTTTCCTAGCCCCCAAATGCAGTACACTGCACTTCTGTGCATTAAAACTCAGCTGCCAAGTGACTGACCACTGTTCAAGAATTTCCAGGTCTTCCTAGAGAGCCCACTGCCACCACCTCTCCCAGTTTTGAGTCATCGGTGAACAGGCTCATTTTGCTCATAACTACTGCTTCAATGTCTGCAATGAAAGCATTAAATAACAGTGGATTAAGTACAGATCCTTGTGGGACCCCACTAATGACCCTTCTGGGTGTCAAAAGCTTCCCCCCTACCACCACCCACTGTTACCTAATGTTCACCCAGTTCTCAGTCCACTTCACCATCTTTACCCCCATACCGAGGTTCCTCAGCTTGCCCAGCAATCTCCCATGTGGCAACGAGCCAAATGTCTTGCTGAAGTCCAGCTACAGGATATCAACAGGCTGACCACTATCCAGAGACCTTATCACCCAATCAAAAAATTCAACAAGGTTAGTTTGACAAGATCTCCCCTTGATGAATTCATGTTGCTAGATATCTTGAAGGCCATTTACTTCCAGGAACTCCACCAGCCTTTCCTTCAAGATGGTCTACAACAGCATCTCTACTATTGACGTCAGACTGACTGGCCAGTAATTTCCCAGCACACCCCTAGGGCCATTCTTATGGTGGGGCACAATGTGTGCCATTTTTCCAGTCCAGTAGTACACATCTTGATAGGAGGAAATAATTGAATAATTCCATCAGAGGTGCTGCCAGGACATCTGCCAGTTCCTTCAGGACTCTGGAGTGGACCTTGTCTGCAACCAGGGCCTTGTCTGCACTCAGGACTTATTTATTTATTTATTGAATTCTCAGAATTGCAAACCTTTGAGTGAGAGACACCTTAACAAAGGCTCCACATCAGACAATAAATGGTTACAGACAGGTTGAGATACAACAAATTAGATAGATTTCAATACATAATAACATAAATTGAGTAAAACAACAGTTCTTAAATTATAGGTATGCTCACCAGGTACTATAGAAGGTAGACAGAAATCATTCAATAGCGAAGGAGTTTAGAGAGCAGTCAGAGATAGACTTTGTCATATCAGCAAGAAGGGGTGTAGTAGACTTGAGACCAGGAGGCAAAAGTGGGTTAGGGACAGTCACAGCATCCTGAGGCCTTGAGAAGCTGATGGAGACTAGGTTTAAATTGCCCTAATTTGGCTAAGGCCAAGATCTCTCCAGATAGGACATTCAACCATTGGGGAGCCCTGAACATGAATGCTCTCTGGCCAAGAGAGGTTCTACAATGGGGTACTTGCAAGGGAGACTTAGCAGCACTTCTGGTGGCCCTAGTTGGGGGCACCTGTGAGATGAGATGATTGAAGGAAGGGGGACAGAGACCCAAGGCAATCTTCTTGGCAAAGAGGGATGTCTGATATTTGAGCCATCCCTCAAAGTTCAACCAATTTGTCAGTGAGTAGAGATCACAAGTGTGTGTAAGCCTACCACACACAGCCACAAGCTGGCATAAGTCCCTCCCACATTTTCTTCACTGGTTTATCTCCATCTGTTAGTGTCCCCCCAATCCCAATCCCAGCCTTATCTACCCCCTGCAGAATCGGCCCATACTTTTCCATTGTAAAGACTGAACAGAAGTAGTCGTGTAGTACCTCAGCCTGATCAACTCCCTCTTCAGCCCACCCACCTTCCTTTTTTAACCTGGTGATTTGATCCCTACACTTTCTTCTCTCCCTGATGTATCTAAAAAATTCCTTCTCTCCATCCCTGATTTCCTGTGCCAACCTTAGTTCTTTGGATGCCTTGGCTGCCCTTACCGCCCTGCTCACCTCCCTCAATTTCATATAGTACTTTTTCCTGTCCTCCTCCCCACAAGTTCTCTTATACTTTTGGAAGGCTAGCCTTTTCTCCTTTACACTTTCCTGCACCTCCTTTGTCCACCATGTGGGTTTCTTTCATCTTGCTTTCTTGCAGTAGGTTATTGTGAATGTTTTTGTGGCCTCTAACAGGCACAACTTCAATACTGCCCACCTGCATTCTGTGTCCATATTTGGACTGATTTTCTCTAGGTGACTCTCAAGGATGGCTGTCATCCTACTGAAATCTGCTCCCCTAAAGTCTATTACCTTTGTACTTGTCTGAATTCCTTCCCTCCCCAGGTCCAGGAAGAACCATACTATAAAGTGGTTGCTCCCCACCAGTGGGCCCTCTACTATCACATCTTTTATCTGGTCACCATCTATCAGAACCAGGTCCAGATGCTTCTTTCTCTGGTTGTCTCTAGCACCAGTTGTGACAGGAATGCATCTTGGAATGCATCCAGTATATTTTGTTCTTCAGCAATAGCTGATGACATAGTGCACCAGTCCACCCCTGGCAGGTTGAAGTCTCCCACCACAACTGTCCTGCCCCTGCCCCTGCCACAGTAGGTTATTAGGTTATCCACTAAGTCCCTGTCATGTTCCTCACACTGTGTTGCTGGCCTATAGACTACCTCCAGATTGATCCACCTGCCCTTTGCATCCTGTAAGGTGACCCACAACATCTCCACATTCCTGTCCTCATCCTCTTCCCTTCCACACTCTATCCTCTGCCTTACAAAGGAAACCACCGCTCTTCCCTTGCCAATTTTCCTGTACCTCTTAAACATTTTGTACCCTGGTATTATTAAGTCTGGGTCATGGTACTGGGTAGCTCATGTCTCCGTAACTGCAGCCATGTCCACCTCACGCCCGCCATCAATCCCTGTAACTCAAGTAACTTGTTACCCAGGCTCCTCAAATTTGTGGAGACCACCTTCCAACTCATCTCCCCCCCAGCCATATTGGCCTTCCCTTTCCATGAACTATTACTCCCCTGCAAGTTCTTCTCATCCTCCAAATTTCCAGTTTGGGGGAGCGGTGCTGGCCCTCCCAAACTTTGCGATTCTAACTGCCATGCAAGTCTAAGCCCTCCCCTGGTAGTTTATCTCATACATACTAGCAATAAACTACCCTAGCTTCTTTCTTAGAACCCCTTTTCCCTCCTTACTCAGCTGTAGTCTGTCCTTGGTGAATAGATCCTTGTTATTCCATGTTGCTCCCCAGCCTCCCACCAGTCCAAACCCCATATATAGGCACCTTTCTCCTAACAACTCATTAAAGTCTCTTATTCTCTGCTTTCTGTCTGTGCTTGCCAGAAGGATTTCAGAAAATACCACAGTACCCCTTTAAGTTTTACATATTGTGGCCAGTTCCCTAAATCTTGCCTGTACTTCCTGAACACTATTTCCTTCCAAATCATTTGTGCTGAGGTGCACCACTATGTGAGGGTGCCCACCATGCTTCCTCACTATAAAGTGGACTGTGTGCTTGGCCCTGTGTGCTGTCATTCCAGGCATGTACTCAACCCTGATATAGCTCATTCCCCCTCCCCCTTAATACCCTTAATAATGGAATCACCCAGTGTGATGACCCAGCTACCTGTTTTTTGCCTGCTAACTATGGACTCCTCTTAAATCCTTTCATTGTCATATTCATCCATCTCTCTCCCCCCAACCATGTCCCCCTTCTATTAATGTTCCTCATGACCTACACTCCCCCTGGGACAATGCAGTGCTTTCTAGATAGTCCTTGACCCAATAGTTTTTGATTTTCAGTTTAATGTATTTATTATATTTCAAACTGAGGGTTATTTTAATGTAATTTTTATATTTCAAACTGAGGGTTATATTTTTCTCAAGATATCTATTCAAACTGAGGGCTCTATTTTGTCAAGCTATTTATTCAAGATTAGCAAATCATACTTCTTCAGGTTATACAAGATACTTTTTATACCAAATAGATTTTTGCACCCTAATTGAAGCCAGCTCTGTTTTTTCCATGAAATATTTATGTGGCAACCTATCTTGTGACATTTTAGACAATTGCAGGCAATATTTCATCTTTCTTGAGTCTATGACTGAATTAATATTATCTAAACCAAGTTGGGATCTAAAGTAAACTGTAAAACATGAGTAGACCTTTCCCATTGCTGACCTTAATAGTCTGTACACTGGCGCCATCAATCTGTCTCTGTTTTTAAGATCCTATATCTCTGCCCCATGAAGCATTTGAGCAAAAGTACTTAGCTGTAATTGCACCAATTAGAGATCTTAGAAAGCCCCTCATAAACAGAGTTAATTTTCTAAGAACAAGGAATGATGTCTTCAAGTTTTTAATGATTCTGGTAACATGTTTTGTCCTGGATCCATTTGAGGTAGAAGTCAAGCCCAGATATACATAATTATTAATACGATCTAATCTATGATTATATGTCTCTGTTGCTACCAAATATCATAACTTTTGTTGTTGTATAATTTATTTTTAGTTTTAATTCTTTTATTTTTATATCCAGACGGTCTAAGTTTTTTTGAAGGCCTTTTTTTAGAAAAAGCTATAAGGATCAAATCATCAGCATAGGATAATGCTGGGCATGTGCAGTCTTTTATTTTGGGGGAATCTGATATACAGTTTGCCAGATATCTTAAGAGGTGGTCAATATATAGACAAAACAAGGTAATTACATAAGAAATTGTGAATTTGCAGTCAAAAAACAAGACAGTACCTCAGCTACAGGTACAGTTATCTAAGGATATTTGGCACCTTTGTACCTCCAAGTGATTATCAAAGTGAGAGAGCCTAAGGTTAATGAAAGGAGTCCAAGAATTTCAGATAATATAATCTCATCTATATGCTATACAATGCTATGACATAGTATACAGTAATTAATATACATATGGTAGTGTTTATTATTTATGCTATAACTTAATATATGATAATGCCTATTATTTGCAATTAATATTATTACTTTTTAATGTGCCCAGGAAAAATGAATCATAAATTGAATTCATGATCTGGCCTTATCTCTTAACTCATTTCCCTCATTTTCATTCCAGATGTTGCTTGCGGCAACTACAGGGAGTGTTTGTGAGGAATTGGGCAGGGAATGAAGGATGATTTGGGAGATGGCAGACTACAATTTACATTTCTGGATAAATCAATTATTTCCATGCAGCAAAACTAGGAGCACTAGAAGAAAGAAGAGGAATAAATTGGTGTACTTTTGGATAACTCAGAATGGTTTCATTCCCAGATGTATTCGGTGACTGGCTGGGAAGGCTTTTGCTCTGCAGTGGGAGTGGAATGAATGGATTTCTAATGACTAATGAACCATGTTTTCTCTGGCTGTAGTATCATTACTAGGCCTGTACAAGCCACATATTGTTTGGCACAAATACCCCCAAATATGTCGATATTCGGGTTGCTAAAATGAAACTTGAATATCAGCATATTTCAGGATGGTAATTGTGCTGTAAAAACCCTGAAGAATTCAGGACAACCAAAGTGCAGGCTTCTTTCTTTTTACATTGTATCTGACTCACTGACTTCTTGATGCATCTGCTTCACTGGCCAGTGCCAGCAGTCCATACCCCCCAACTGACCTGCATTTCACGGATAAGACCCATAAAAGCACTGGTAAACCCACTCACCCACACAGTCACTGAGTAGACCTACAAAATGCCCAGCTGTCTTTGTGTCTGCACAGTTATTGTCCTCTGAGTGCACACTCGTGGCACTCATAACCTGCCTGGCTTTCAGTGAGCAGCTGCCAAATGTCCATGCCTGCATACTACAGGTCCAGATACCAGTTTGAATGGGCAATGGTGCAGGTTGTGAGGCATCTCTCCATTCAGATCCTTAAGTCAGCATTGGGGAAAAAAACTGAGATTTTTGTTATTTAATTTTAACAGTGATGTTCAAGACCAAGGAAGATAATGCTCTTGGTGAGCTGTAGCCAGTAGTTATAGCCAAGCAGATGAAAAAGCATGGTAGGACTAGCTTTCAGTGAGAGTGGTCAAGGCTGTGGCCCTGCATGCAGCCTGTGAAAAAAGACAATGATGGGAAAGCCTAGTGTGTGGCAAGTTAAAGCCCAAAACGTCCAATTGCTCCTGTTATTGCTCACCTTAAATATTTTTCAGTCTAGACTTGGGATATTCACTTGAAGAATGCTGGCATGCTTAAGTTAGCCTGGGGATATTAAAAAATTAAAAAGGATTGATCATGTGATGAGGGGGCCAAAAGTCTTGGGGCATACTGAAGCTGGCTTAAGAGGACATGTCTAAAACCTGTGATTTGTTATTAGAAGGACCGAGCATGAGGATCTTCTGTTGGGGGAGGGACTGCCCACTTTTCTGATGGCTTAGTTTGCTCAGCTAACTGCTAGAAGGGCAAAACTAGGTCATCAGCTAGAGCACGTACCTGACTCAGCAGTGAGGGTGTTGTTTCCAGTCTGTGAATCAGCATTGACCATACCTCATCACCAAAGTATTTGCAATAAGTATGTCCAGGATAAACACCTCTATTGAAAATCTTGTATCACATCATTTACAGCTGCATATTATCATATGATCCAAAGCTCTGTGTATATGTTAGCTTTTTTTTAGATTTCTTTTTCTTTTGTTGATTCTAAGGGTAATTTAAAAACTTTAGGTCACATTAATAATTTTCTAAGTGCCCTCTCCCCCTGCGTAGCCAGACCAGCATTCCAGTTCATGAAACTTGGGATCTATGCAGTCACCTGATGGCTGCAGTACTGATCATGTGGATGCTTACATCCTGTCACTTACTTGAATGATGACACTCATCGGGTAGCAGGAGATAGCAAGTAATACAGTCACCAGGAATAAGTGTGCCATGGCCACAGGAAGGAGAGATGCAGTTGGTACAGTTCGGTCAGACTGACAGGTTAGGCAGCATACAGCATATAGTTAGTGGCACAGAGGGTCAGTTATCTTGTGTGTCTTGCCCAGTGTGACCATTTAAAAAAATAATAGTTGTGCAGAAGGTCAGTTGCCATGTGAATCTTGCCCAGTATGACCATTAAAAAAAATTAGTGGCACAGAGGATCAGTTACTGTGATTATCTTGCCCAGTGTGACAATTTAAAAAAACACGAGTGGTGCAGAGGGTTAGTTACTGTGTGTATCTTGTCCAGTGTGACAATTAAAAAAAAATGTGTGGTGCAGAGGGTTAGTATAACTGTGTGTATCTTGCCCAGTGTGACCATTGAAAAATCAGTTCTTTTCTTGTGGCACCGTAGTTGTGCAAAGTGTTAGTTTTCCTTATTCATCTTGCCCAGTGACAAAAACATTGATACTGTGATGTTATTAACAATTACACATGTTTGAAATAGCCAAAACATTTTTTATGAATAATAGAGCAACTTGACAAATGCAAACACAGATATCAGTGACATAAATACAAATACAAATGTCAAAAGTCAGTCTTTTGCACAGCCCTAATTTCATTATGGCTGTACTTATTTCATGGAAAATATTGAAAATGACATGGTATTATCATAGTGAACATGACAGAAATCATGGAAACTATAGTAAAGCCATGACAACTCATGGATTCATTGTGTGTTAAGCATATTACCTCTATGTTTTCATATTTTTATACAAGCACAGCAGTATAGATTTAAATGTTGTAAAACTATATTCTAAGGTTGGTGTGGTAGGAAGAGGTACTGAAGCATTGATGCAAACACAGAGACTGAGACCCACATGTTAGATCACAAATCTTACACTGCAGCTAACATGGCACCAAATGCACTGTGGTGATGAGACACATTTTGGGCCTGTC
Organism: Neoceratodus forsteri; assembly: GCA_016271365.2. Classification (NCBI taxonomy): domain Eukaryota; kingdom Metazoa; phylum Chordata; order Ceratodontiformes; family Ceratodontidae; genus Neoceratodus; species Neoceratodus forsteri. The sequence continues at coordinate 124,654,480 of CM028136.1, read as the reverse complement.
ATTTATAAATACAAAAACTATGAGGTGTTCATGAAAAATGTTTAAAAATCATGAAATTGTGATGTTTTCATGGAAATACTAGAAATAATTTTGTTGACATAGAAAAATACCAAAAATCGTAGTTTTTTTTTTTTTAAATAAAGACAATCAAGAATTTCCATAAGTTCCATGATAAAGGTACACCCTAACTATCATGCACCCAGCTCTTGTCCTCACAGATCCACAACCCATAACTCTGTTCCTGCTCTACCATGACCAGCTCCAGTTATTTTGCATCACACTAAAGTCCCAAAATGCTGATTGGAAACCAAAGTCCATTTGGACATGCTTCACTTGTACCCAGAGTGCTGGACTTTGACATGTTCTCGAAATGCAATTGCAGTGTTTTCTCATCCTTAAAGCACGCTCAAGACTGTGAATGGATTCAATAGTTCATTGGTCTTATATTGTGAAATAAATACTTTTTAACAATATCTGGTGCTGTTGTTATAGCATGAAGTCTACAAAATGGTAACATTTTCACAATGTTTGCATTAAGCTCAGCAAAGGATCTTCATGGATTACAATATTTTTGTACTTTAACTGTACACCAAAAAAATATTGCATTAGGAAGAAGCTACCCCCAACCCCTTTAAAGTGGGATACTTTTCTTGGTAAATAAACATACAAAAAAGTGAAAATACCAACTGGCTTATATGCCAAAACAAATACAAGCACATGCAGCAAAGCAGTAGTATAATTTCTTCCATGACACACACTTGGCTTACTTCTGAGGGTATTTGTTTAAACCCTAGTAGTATTTAATGTATTTTTTGCAATTAATTCCCTTATGGTTTTAAAAAAGTAATTTGTTTGCACTGTTCTCACAAGTGGTGATAACAGTCATCAAACACTCAATCCATCCTCAGATTGATGTGAGATGGCTGTAGTCATTGTTGCCAATAATTACACATATCATCAATATATTGATAAAGTGAGACACATATCCTGCATACACTGTCATCAATCACTGAAATTTCCAATAGGCTGATGACAGCAGTCCCTGAATTAATTAAAGGATTACAACTAGCTCAGTTTCTCTACAACTACATAAGTTGGCAGTGAATAAATCTCACAGGCTGCTAGTAAGTATCCAAAGATTGTCAAGGGGGTGAATGATTTAATGCAAATGCAATATTCATGCGTCAGTCATACTCATAAATAAGTCAGCTCCCTTTTCTCTTATTAATTGCAAACAATTAGAGGTATACATCTGGGGATCAGAGAAGACTTGGTTTGCTGGCCAAGGCACCTAGCTTCACCTGAGCTCTTTCCTTCTAAGACTGCTTGAAAGGCAGAGTAGAGAAACTTACCAGAGCAAGGGAGAAGGATTAAGACTTAGTTTGGCTAAGCAGATTTACTGTGTGGTGGTGTTTTTATTTTTTACTCACAGGGATTGCTACTGTTTGTTGCTAACATTTCATTGCTTTATTTTTTCTCTGATTCAAATTGTTGTTGCTGGTATACCTTCTTCTGCATTATTACAAGGTGTGCCTACAGGTGTGTGCTAACAGATTACTGCTGTAATCTTCTGATTCAATTTGTCTTTTGCAAGGTATATCTTCTGTTACTGCTTTATTTTTCTCTGGAGCAAAGTGTTTCTTACAGGGTATATCTTCTCTGAAATTACTGTATTACAGGTGGAGCTTACATTTTTGTGACTTTTTTATCATTGGGCTAAGCAAAATTACTGTTTGACACTGTGTTGTATTTTATTCTTGTTTGTTGAAAAGGTTTGTTGTCTCAGAGGTGTTTCAGTCTCCTTCTCACATTGAAGGAGCTAATTGCTTTTCCTCCCACAGCTCTTCCAAAGGATTAGGTGTGTATGTGGGGGTGGAGCTGGCAAACTGTCAGTAATTTCCAACAGAAAGAAGGGTTAAAAAGTCAGGTTAGTTGATATCTTGGAGGTAGAAGACTTGGTTTGCTGGCCAAGGCACCTAGCTTCACCTGAGCTCTTCCTTCTAAGACTGCTTGAAAGGCAGAGTAGAGAAACTTACCAGAGCAAGGAGAAGGATTAAGACTTAGTTTGGCTAAGCAGATTTACTGTGTGGTGGTGTTTTTATTTTTACTCACAGGGATTGCTACTGTTTGTTGCTAACATTTCATTGCTTTATTTTTTCTCTGATTCAAATTGTTGTTGCTGGTATACCTTCTTCTGCATTATTACAAGGTGTGCCTACAGGTGTGTGCTAACAGATTACTGCTGTAATCTTCTGATTCAAATTGTCTTTGCAAGGTATATCTTCTGTTACTGCTTTATTTTCTCTGGAGCAAAGTGTTTCTTACAGGGTATATCTCTCTGAAATTACTGTATTACAGGTGGAGCTTACATTTTTGTGACTTTTTTATCATTGGGCTAAGCAAAATTACTGTTTGACACTGTGTTGTATTTTATTCTTGTTTGTTGAAAAGGTTTGTTGTCTCAGAGGTGTTTCAGTCTCCTTCTCACATTGAAGGAGCTAATTGCTTTTCCTCCCACAGCTCTTCCAAAGGATTAGGTGTGTATGTGGGGGTGGAGCTGGCAAACTGTCAGTAATTTCCAACAGAAAGAAGGGTTAAAAAGTCAGGTTAGTTGATATCTTGGAGGTAGAAGACTTGGTTTGCTGGCCAAGGCACCTAGCTTCACCTGAGCTCTTTCCTTCTAAGACTGCTTGAAAGGCAGAGTAGAGAAACTTACCAGAGCAAGGGAGAAGGATTAAGACTTAGTTTGGCTAAGCAGATTTACTGTATGGTGGTGTTTTTTTTTACTCACAGGGATTGCTACTGTTTGTTGCTAACATTTCATTGCTTTATTTTTCTCTGATTCAAATTGTTGTTGCTGGTATACCTTCTTCTGCATTATTACAAAGGTGTGCCTACAGGTGTGTGCTAACAGATTACTGCTGTAATCTTCTGATTCAATTGTCTTTGCAAGGTATATCTTCTGTTACTGCTTTATTTTCTCTGGAGCAAAGTGTTTCTTACAGGGTATATCTTCTCTGAAATTATTACAGGTGGTGCTTTACAGGTTTTACAGTTTTATCTAACATTAGGATAAGCTTTCAGGGTTACTGCATTTGTTGTTGACTGATTGTTTCTGCTCTTACCTCCTTGTTCTTTCGTCCGTGGTTCTTCTTTTAGGCAGGGAAGGCCCAGCCACCCACCCCATCCCCAACCACCCCACGTACACTCCTTTTATAGGGTACCACAGTTGTGACATTTCCTGTGGCAGAGCAGGAAGGGGCGGATCAGTGGGCCTCCAAGGTGATCTCATTTACAGGGCACTAGTAATTTAACTTGTTATAACAAGTTAAACAAAGCACAATTAAACCATTACTTGCATTTTTTTTCCTTCTAATTACTCTGACTAGGTTACAAACCCAGCAACTTATTTGGAATGGATTTCATTAACTGCAGGTACTGTGGAACAATTTTCAGAAGGACAGTCTTACAGGATTTAGGACACTGTCCTACATGCTGGGCCTTTGGAGATCTTAGGTCTCAGCTCCAGGCAGCATGGGCAGAGATTGCACGCCTCAAATTTCATATTGAAGAGGAAATACATAATAAGAACCACCCGCCATTTCCCCAGCATCCAACAGAAAAACCTCGACCGCAGAGGGTAGTTGGTCCAGGAGGTTGGCAGGTGGTTAGGAGGAGCAAATCAGGTGCCCCATCACTCTCTGCTCTCCAACACATTACCTCCAAAAACCATATAAACACTACAAACAGGTATCTGCCTCTATCTCTGAAATCAAATAAAGAGGCAGAAGACACTGCAGAGCAGGACACTGCAGCACAGAAGCTAGCACAACAATACTCACCCAAATCAGGAACCAAAACTAAACAAGCACAAGGAAATCCAAAACTCTGATCATAGGAGACTCCATGATTCGGGGAGTTGATACCCATCTCCAGCCAGGGGTGATGGTCAGATGTCTCCCAGGTACATCAGCATGGAGAGACACTGACCGCATTGCTAAATTGTTCACAAAGCAGGAGAAAACATTGATGTCCTAGTACACATAGGGACTAATGATCTCGCCAACCCGGTCAGTTGTGGAGACCAAGGAACACCTGACTAGGCTGGGTGACAAACTATCATCTATTTCGTCCGGCATCTCCTTCTCTGAGATCCTGCCAGTCTGGGAGAAGGAGCAGATGGACGGAAGGTCAGAGAAGGGAGATAGGGGAGCTAAACACGTGGCTCAAGGACTGGTGCCAGGAAAAGGGCACAGATTTGTAGGAACTGGCAACAGTTCTGGGAGCGAAAGTTCTTTAAATTTGATGGACTGCATCTGACTAAAGAGGAGTCAGTGCATTGGGGCAGAAGTTTGCGTCTTTGCAGAATATTTAAACTAGCAAATGGGAGAGGGTGCAGCACCCCATACGCCGAATGGGAAGAACACCCCTCCCCTCAGCTAGTGGTCAAACAGGAATTCAGTGTGTTTGCCGTTCATTTGCATCACCAGGTAAGAAAAAAGGTTTGTCTCCCATACGATGCACAGGGTAATGCCAAACTTCACCCAACAACCAACACACCAAAATCTGGCCAATGGAAAATCATGTACACAAATGCTCACAGCCTGGAAATAAGATCCCAGACCTGCAGGCAATAATGTCAGAAGCTAAACTGGACATAGTAGCAATTAGTGAGACGTGGTTTACCAGTAACCACACTTGGGAGACTTCAGTACCTGGCTATGTATTGTTCAGAAGAGACCGAGGTGCAAAAAGGGGGGGGTGGCCCTGTATGTCAATGAAAATATCAAAGCTACAGAAATTCAGAATACACATAAGGAGCCAGAAGAACTGTGGGTCACCCTGGAAACAGGAAATGGGACAGCCATAAGAACTGGGGTTGTCTACAGGCCCCCAGACCAGAGGGAGGACATAGACACATTACTGTTAGAAGATATACAAAACATGACAGCTAAAGGGGAGGTTCTGATAATGGGAGACTTCAACATGCCAGATACAGATTGGTCAATACCAGCAGGAACATCTGCCAGAACTAGACTCATAGTGGATTCCCTGCAGAGAGGGCCTCAAACAACTGGTACAGCAACCCACAAGAGACAGGGCTATCCTAGATCTAGTACTGACTAACAAAGAAGGGATCACAGATCTCCAGGTAGAAGGTCACCTGGGGCCAGTGACCATCACATGGTATGGTTCAATTTGGCTACTACATCTAAATCATCCCATTCCAAAGCAAAATATGGGACTTCAGAGGAGCTGACTTTGATAAGATGGCCAACAGAGTTAAGCTAGCCCTGGCAAAAGAAACACAGGTGAGGAGGTACAGGCAAAGTGGGCAAGCATTAAGGATACAATACTTGAAGCAACATCCCATTGTGTTAGACAGAAAAGGAAGTGCAAAGAAGAAGGAAACCACTCTGGTTCTCAAATACAGTAGCAGAAAAGGTCAGAGCCAAAAGGCTGGCCTTCAGAAAATATAAGGAACACAGCGGATGAAGATAGGGAGGCATACCAAACTGCCCTAAGGAAGCAGGTAGGCAGTAAGGCAGGCAAAGTCCCAAACTGAGGAAACACTAGCACAAACAGTAAAGAAGGTGACAAGACTTTCTATAGATACATTAGTGAAAGGAGAAGTCCAGAGGGGTATTGCTAAGCTTAATGGAGAAAGGGAGCATGTGAGGAGGAGGACCCTGAAAGGCATCTATCCTAAATAGATATTTTGCTCAGTATTTACTGAAGAGAAGGTAGGGCAGGGCCCACAGCTCAGCATCATGGACACGGGGGAGGGAGGTGAGCACTACTCCCTTCACAAAGAAAGGGTCCTACAAGAGCTTGCTAAGCTCAGGGTGGATAAGGCAATGGGACCTGATGGCATACATCCCAGGGTACTTAAGGAGCTAAAGGAGGAACTAGCAGACCGTTAGCAGAATTGTTTAGTGAGTCTCTGAGCACAGGAGAGGTCCCAGAAGACTGGAGAAGGCTCATGTGATCCCACTCCACAAGAGTGGTAGCAGGAGGAGGCGGGGAACTACAGACCAGTCAGTCTTACCTCAGTAGTGGGCAAGATTATGGAGGCACTCCTTAAGGAAAGGATAGTGCAACACCTGGAATCCATAGGGGCACAGGATCCAAGACAGCATGGGTTTACAAAGGAAGGTCCTGTCAAACTAATCTCATAGATTTCTTTGACTGGGTAACCAGAGTGGTGGACCAAGGGGAGCAGTTGATGTCGCTACCTTGACTTCAGCAAAGCTTTTGACACTGTTCCACATAGAAGATTGATAAATAAGTTAGGTAGGCTGGGTGGGTCAGAAGTTGGTCAACTGGGTGGCAAACTGGTTGACTGGCAGAAAACAGAGAGTGGTGGTAAATGGTATACAGTCAGAAGAGATGCAAGTCACAAGTGGGTACCTCAGGGATCAGTCCTGGGGCCAGTCCTATTCAACATCTTCATTAGTGACCTCGCAGATGGACTAGAGGGTAAGGCTTGTCTGTTTGCAGATGACACCAAGATCTGCAACAGAGTAGATGATCCAGATGGGTGGGCAGAATGAGAAGAGATCTGGATAAACTAGCAGAATGGTCAGAAGAGTGGCAACTGGGATTTAATGCAAAAGGAGTGCAAATCCCATGCACATAGGGAAGAAAACCTGAAGCCACTATAGGCTGGGAGGGAGTTACTAGCAGTCACAAGGAAGAAAGAAGACTTGGGCATCATCATCACTGATGACCTAAAATCATCAAACAGACCTCTAAAGCAGTAGGTAAGGCTAGGGGGTGTTAGGGTGTATTAGTAGGGGTATCACAAGTCGTAAGAGGGAGGTAATAATCCCTCTGTACAAGACATTGGTTAGGGCCCCATCTGAGTACTTGCAGTATTGGAGGCCACACCTTCACAAGGACATTAACCAAATTGAGGCAGTCCAGAGAAGGGCAACTAAAATGGTGCAGGGACTGCATCAGAAGACATATGAGGACAGATTAACGGAGCTCAATATGTATACCCTTGAGCAAAAGGAGGGAGAGGTGATATGATCGAGACATTTAAACACCTTAAGGGCATAAACAAGGTGAAAGAGTCTAACATGTTTAAATATAAGAAAAATAGCAGGACAAGAGGACACAGCATGAGATTAGAGGGAGGCCGATTAAGGGGAATGTGAGGAAATTCTTTTTCACAGAAAGGGTGGTAGATGCATGGAATGGCTTACCACAAAGTGGTAGCTATGAATACAGTGCAGGGCTTCAAACAGGCATGGGATAGGCATAAGGGAGCAATACAAATGACTATGAATAGATAGGTCACTGACAGAGCAAAGGCCGATGGCACATTTATAAGGTAGAAAAAGAAATGGGCAGACTGGATGGGCCTTGAGGTCCTTATCTGCCGTCAACTTCTATGTTTCTATGTTTCTATCACACTCTATGCCAAAACATAATGTTGCAACAATCACTGGGAACAAAGTCTGTTTTTGTTGCCAGAAATGAATTTTGCATCACTACAGTTGGTTATTGTGACTCTTACTTTCTTTTTTGCACAGCCCACAGCTAGTTTTCTTATTGCTTTTCTTAGGAGTTAAACTTTATAACTTTTTATACTATGCTTTGTATAAGGCTGGAAGTTGTGCTTCTCTACAAATATGTGGTAGAATAGATGTAAACTAAATGGCTTTGATGGAGTTCTTTGGTGTACCATGTTGAATACATAACCTTTTGGCAGGCATCTGTGGTGACTGTACACAACTGAGTCATCAGTAGGTAGTTGGGAAAGGTATTTATTGAGAGAATGGACAGAGAACTTTGGAGTGCTGGGGTTTTCAAATATGAATTCTTGTGTAGATTCATTGTTGCACTCAAAAGAGTCTTTATGGGTTTTAGTATATTCATAGTAGACAAGGGAAACATAACAAAGGCTATTTTGCCAATGTGAACGATGAATGTAATTAGTTTCAGTTTCCTAATGCCTTCATTACCTTGGTGTGTTAAGTGTAAATGAGTATCAAGCAACACCTTTTGTAACATTCCTGGAGTGGTATTTTGAAATAAGCCTTTTGAGTTTTTTAGTGCTGACAAGTCCATTGGGCTCATTGATGGGTTGTATTGTATGACATGTTTTCTACCACTTCATAGGTTTTTCACCACACCACACAATACATTCATTGCTAGATGTTGTAAAAGCAGTGTCACCTTTAAAGATTCAACCTTGCTCTCATGCCAACATAAATTGTTATGCCATACTGTTGCCTTGCTGAATTTCTAGCACTGCTGTACAAATCTCTAAGCAGGAGAAATGGTCTTGAAATCAGTCTGATTTTTTTTTCTGCAAACCAATCCATCATTACAATAAGAGCCCATTACTTGTGCTGTTTTGAATTTCACTCTGTCTTACTCACTTCCATGTTGTCTAACTCATTATATTACAACAGCAAGGCTTTTTTTTTTCTTTTTTTTTAGTGGCTTTAAATATTTCCTTTCCTTGTAAGACATCGTCAATCAATAATGAAATGAATCAGGAATGTTTTCAATGCCAGCCATAAGTGCTATGTTTTGTGAAGTGGAGTAGTGTATTACTATGATCATGTCAGAGCATAGATGTTGCTGGATGTTCTCTTTGTGATTATCTGGTAACATTTAGTCACACAAAAACTAAGCTCATAGCCAATAATTTTTTTTTTTTTTTTTTTTTTTACAAATTTCATAAAGTTATCCAAATCAGTGTCATGACATTAGATTATTCCAATAGGTCACAAAGCATATGGAATAATGCATGGGCAACCATGTACAACAAGTTTTCATTTTCATCGAGGGGTTGAGATAACAGCATATGGATCATGAGAGTGAAGCTTGTGAGGTTCATTCTGTTATCTCAATCCCAAGATAAAAGCTCAATATGAGTGTTGCATGGTTGTCTATATTTTGTTAGTTATAGTATATGGTTTCTAAAACAAATACTGTATGCATGACAAGTAATGAAGTTGCTAAATAGATTTACTTAATGAAACCACAATTTCAACTGTAACTGATGTAAACAATCAACATTTTTTATTGTCCCGGATTCCCCCCTTTTCCCACACAAAAACACAGAGACCATTGTTTGTTGTTGTGCTCAGATTGGCAATTAATTTATCTATATTCATAAATCCATTTTCCATTTCTTTATTATCATATTTCCATAATTTTCCTTTATTTCCATCCATATATCACTCTCTGATTATCCATCCCCCAGGTGAAAACCTGGGTGGCTTCTTCTTCTCCTTTTCTGTTAGGTAACGGTGAACCGAGACCGCTTTCTCCTTCATCTTCTTCTTCCTCTTGTGTTATTCCTTTTCTCTTCCCCCCTCCCGTCCTCCTCCCCTTTTCCCCCACCTGCCATCCACCTTGGTAGTCCATAGCCTTATTCTTCCTGCCATCCACTTTCTGGCAGTCCACCCACATCTCCTCCTGCAATCCACCTTTGGCAGTCCATTTCCATATTATCCCCTGCCATCCACCTTTGGCAGTCCGTGACCATATTATTCTCACCTGCCATTCACCTTTGGCAGTCCCTTGCCCTACCAGGAGCGTCTGTCCTCCACCTTGACAGACCCACCATACAGCCCCAAATTGACTGTCTTCCTCTCGTACTCTGTCCTGCAGGGTGGGTGGGAGGAATCAAAACTCCAGCAAAAAGTGGCTGAGAACACCTTGTGCTGTCCCTTATGTACCTCCTTTCTCCCCTCCCCTTCCTGCTGCCTGCCCTATTGTTCTGGCTCTTAGCCTCTCCCCTTCCTTATCCCCTTCCCTTCTGAGCACAACCATTTCTTAATGGATGGAAGAGGTGCACCAGGACAACATGGTCTGCCCCTGAAAGGGCAAACTCCTTTGTCCCGGATTCCCCTCTTTTCCCACACAAAAACACATAGACCATTGTTTGTTGTTGTGCTCAGATTGGCAATTAATTTATTTATATTCATAAATCCATTTTCCATTTTCCATTTCTTTATTATCATATTTCCATAATTTTCCTTTATTTCCATCCATATATCACTCTCTGATTATCCATTCCCCAGGCGAAAACCTGGGTGCCTTCTTCTTCTCCTTTTCTGTTAGGTAACGGTGAAAACCGAGACCGCTTTCTCCTTCATCTTCTTCTTCCTCTTGTGTTATTCCTTTTCTCTTCCCCCCTCCCGTCCTCCCCCCCTTTTTCCCCACCAGCCAGTCTCCAGCTTGTGTTAGATGACTGGCTTCCCCCCAACTTAGGGTCTCACTCTCCCTTACCTCAGGGATGAAAAACTTCCTCCCCCCTTTTTTTTTTTTATGTACCAGCTTCTGTCTGTTTCCTCCATTCCTCTATGAAAGCCATTGTTTCCGCATTAAACATATCAATTGCTATGTCTGACAAGTGTACCCCATCTGACCTGTAGAAGTCATCCACCCATTCCTCTACTCCCCGAAATATCACTTGTCCTCCCATCTGTCTTATCAATGTCCCCACACGTCTATTCATCTTTCTCCTGGCCCTCTCCACCACCCTGTGGCTGTGCTCCTGTCTCCATACTCTTCGAGGTATCATGTCCAACCAGGCAAGGCATACTTGAGGCCACAACTGTCTTATTGCCACCAGGTCCCTTTTTATCTGCAAATAAGTGTGCACCCATGGCCTGCCTGCTAGGTTATTGCCCCCAAGGTGTATAATGATTAGGTCTGGACTGGGCCGATATCCCTTGAGCTCTATTAAGGCGGGCAAGAGCTGCGCCCATCTCATCCTCCGTAGGCCGTGCCATATCAACTTACATTGTCTTGCATCCTGGTACAACTGTTTACCCCCAGCTTTTTTCTCCACTTTCTTACCAGCCCAGTAAATATAGGAATGGCCACAGATCCAGACTTCTGTGCTCCTCCCTCTACCTATGGGGTGCAAAGAAAATTAATTAATTTATACACATACTCAGTGCCCCCAATGTATCATCCCCCCATCTTCTTTTTTTTTTTAAACCATGCTGTTCCTTACCCTCCCCCCCCTTTTTTTTATATCAGTGCTCTGATGTATCTTTTGTAACTGGCTGACTGCCAGCACCCTTTTTCCAAAATGTCCTTTACAGAATCCCCCGTTGCTGCCCACTGTGAGGCAGCCCCAATCCACAGGGAATGAGAAGAGTAATTGGCTGGGTCCTCCCCCAGAAAACGCATGCCCTTTTTCAGCACTGCATTTATTTGATAACCAGTGACCCTTTTTCCATCCTCATGCACAAATAACTTCCCCGTCCTGGTTACCTGTCCTGCGGCGAAAACCCACAGGGCCTGTACTGGGCATAGTGCAATCTCCGACCGCCCTTTAAGTGTTATTATGCACCCCTGCCCTTTCTGGTCCACCTTTGACCTCTTTAGCTTGATTTGTATTTCTCTTATCCCCCAACTCACATCCTCCGATTCCACACCTTCTTCCTTGTCATCTTTCCCATGGCCTACCACTTCACTCACTCTCATAGCCCCTGCAAACATTACCACATAAACTGTGTGAAATAGCTAGGCCTCCCCTTTTGATCTGCATATTACTGGGAGTACCTCTTTTAGCTTTATTAGCCATTGCTCACCTATTGGCCTCCTATTATCCCCTGGCCTTTGCTTCAACCTGCCCCACCCCTGCATCATTCTCCTAATGAGCATTGATTTCGTTGGGTCATTCCACCCTTTTAGGCTGCAGATCACACTGATCCCTGCAAGACAGACCCCCATTGTGGTGTGAGCAGTCCCTTTTTGCCATTGTTCCACTGTGAACATTCCCAACTGTTCCTCGAAGAGCTGCCCACTTACCTCCATTTGGTGTTCTGCCCTGAATGTTTGAAAAACCCTCCAGGCCCCATCGTAGGCCCTCAGTGTCCGAGGCACCCATGAGCTGCGAAACAGCATTTCTGCTCCTTCCTGCCAACATCCCATATGTTCGTTGGTATGGGCATTTTTTGTTCTTCCGCTGCTGTTGCCAGCTTCTGGAAAGGTCCAGCTGCAGACGGGAAAGGCTGTCAGCCAGGGTATTGTGTACCCCTTTTATGTGTTTTGCTCTGAAGGACATGTTCAGCTGCAAAGCCCTTAAAACTAACTGTCGTACCACCTGCATGACTGTATCTGCCCTGGCTCCCTTGTTGATTAGTACATCGACCAACCGCTCTATTGTCACACCAAAATGTCACCTTTCTGTCAGGTAACTCTTCCCCCCAAACCAGAGTGCATGCCCATATGGGCATGATCTCCAGTAGTGTTATATCTCTCGCACCGTCCCTTACAAACTGTCCGACCATGGTTCTCTGAACCACTTGCCCCTCAGGTAACCCCATGCCCAACCCCCAGCCTCATCTGTGTATAGATCTAGGTCTGTGTTGTACAACCACTCCTCCTGCCAGAACGAACACCCATTGTAATCTTTCAAAAATTCTTCCCATATGCTAAAGTTCTCCCTGACACATTGAGTCAGATCCACCCAGTGATGCGGTCTGGTGATGCCTGCTGTTGCTCTGGCTAACCTCCTTGTGAATGCCCTTCCTGGTCCTATGGCCCTGCATGTGAAGTTCAGATGCCCTAGTACCTGCTGGACCAGTTTCAGTTGTACCCACCTCCTACTGGTGTGCACCCTGATTAGTTCCTTCAACCTCCTTACTTTTTTGTCCGGTAACCTAAACACTTCACTTGTGTCATCAATCTCTATCCTGGGGAATTCCATAATCTTGCTGGGCCCTTCTGTTTTCTCTGGTGCCAATGGGACTCCCAGCTCCTGGCGCACTTCTTGAAATCTATCCAGCATCCTTTGCGTCTCCCTTTTTCCTTTCCCAATGAGGAGAAAATCATCTAAGTAATGGATGACTGACCTATGATCCGTCTTTTCTTGGAATATCCACTGTAAACATGTGCTGAACGTCTCAAACGTGGCACACGGTGTGGAACACCCCATTGGCATTGCTTTGTCGAAATAATACTGTCCCTCACTTTTAAAACCCAACAGATCCCAGTCTTCCCTCCTGACTAGAAGCAGTCTGAAGGTGGACTCAGTGTCTGTTTTTGCCATCCATGCATCTCCTGTGGCCTGGATTATTCGGACTGCATCCTCTAGTGTCGTGTATGTCACCCTACTATGTTCTTCACTGATAAAATCATTCACTGACTCACCTTCTGGATATGACAAGTGGTGGATCACCCTGTATTCCCCCTCTTGCTTCATGGGTACCAAACCCAAAGGCGATATCCACATATTTTCCAATGGGGGGTTGTTAAATGGGCCCTCCACCCTGCCTGCTGTTTTTTCTTTCTCAATCTTCCTTCTTAGCACTGCCTCTTTTCCTTTTACCGACCCCAAGTTGCATGCCTCCATTGGTTGCCTGGGTCCCATAAACTGCAATGAAAAACCTGTGTTAAAACCACTTAGTATCATATCCCGCACCCTTGCCTCCGGATATCCTTCCAGGCAAACTGATCATGCTGCTAGGTTGATGGGGGTTCTGGCCATACCAAATTGTTCCTTGTTGTGCCACCTATCCCCACTCCCTAACCCCACCTTTTCTTCCTGTCTGGCCTTCCTTGCTTCAGTGGTTCTGGCCTCCTCTATTCCCATTCCCCCTGCCCCTCCCTCCCTTGTTCCATGTCTGCCCCTTAAACCCCAGGCCATCTTGAAAGGACTGTTGGCCCACTCCTTGCCCCATATGCCCTTGTGAACCCTGCAGACAAGTTGTTCTTCACCTGCTTGCTGGGTGTGTCCCCCCGCATTTTGAACAGGCATGTCGAAAATGACACTGAGGCCATGAGCAGAAGGCCCTGTTATATGCCCAGCAACATCTCTGTGGTGTAGTCCCCTTTTTGCCCCACCCACCCTTGGGTGTGGACTGATCTGTTACATAATCCATCCATAAATCTATTTTCTTCTTGTCCCATCTTACATCCCCAAATGTTGCCATTCTCTGCTCAAAACATTCATCATAGTATAACCATCCTACCCCGCCTTTCGCTTTTGCCCTTTGTATTATCAAATGAATAGGTAATGAGCGGGATGCCCAGCTCCGGCCTCTTTTCTAGAGCGATGGCTGAAAAGATGGTAAAACCTAGAAACCACCCATCCCAGGTCTTCTCTTTCGTGAACTTGTCATCTTCCTTCTTTCCTAAGAGCACTATGGCAGCTGCCATCTTGCTCTTACCTATGCTCTCTGTCTTTTCGTATTTGGCCACTGCCTCCTGGCTCACCAAAGCAAATATATCCACATATTCCCCTTTCCATATTTTTTCTTTCATGGCCAAGGGCACGTGCTCACTTATTCTTATCCCAGGCGCACCTACCTCTCTTGTACCATTTCCCTCTCTTTCATTTCTGTCCTCAGTTTTCCCTGGCACCTCTTTTCCCGCTTTCATTTCTGCCAGAGCCGATTCCATCTGCCCCAGCCCTCCTGTCCCCAGTGCCGACACAATTTGCCTATATATTCTTTTATACTATCGCCAACTGGGTTGGACATGTTACCTGTAACCTTGTCCTGGCTGGGGTGTCTGGAGGCCTCCGCAGGTCCCCTTGTTTCTTCCTGTGGTTGAGGTGGAGGTGGAGGTTGAGCTACTGGGATCTGCTGGCAGGACCCTCCATTTCAGACTTCGTGTCCAGGTTCTGCCGGGGGGGTTCCCCTTTGATCTGGGGTGGGTGTTGCTGTCACTGGGTCCACCGGCCATGTGGGTACTGGCTTGGCTGCCCTGGTGGACCCTGTCATCACCGGTGCTACCTTAGTGGGCCTGTGTACCCCCTCGGCGGGCCTCTTTCCCTTGCCACTTCTTTCCGTACCCGCTTTTCTCTTCTCCCTGGGCCTCCCAGTTCCCCTCCACCAGTTCCCACATCTTGTTTGCTTTTTCAGCTAATTCAATTATAGCCTTGTAGGCATCTTCCTTTGATGGCCTGTTCTTCCTGGGTGCCATGTCCATCTCAACTTGTGCTTCTGTGAAAACAACTATAAAAAAACGAAAAACAGTGTTATTACATCTTTCCATACCTCCACTCTGGAAATCATCCTTCTATTCCTCCAGCCTGTCCGCCACGCCTCCTCCATGCCAGCCCAGCTCTGGGCCACCCGTGATGGACCCCCCGTCCTGCCTAGCCAGTCGTCCTCTCTTATCCTGGGCCCACCTCATTGCAATCCCTTCACCACGTGAGGTGTCTCCTGTGAATACCATCCCTTCCGCCCTGGGGCTCTCCCGGCCATTTAAAAGCTTTTTTTTTTATTACCCTCAGCGTGCCTTCCCAGGGAGGAGGGCTTCTCCTGAAAATCCCTTATAGCTTATCGGCTTGCAACCCATGCCGCGCAGCCCCATTTCTACTTGCCTGTACCTGGTCCCCCCCTTTATACATTTTTTTTTTGCGCTCCTTTTTTGAAGTTTCATAAGGAGCGATAATGTAACCAAGTCATTCCATTGTGGCGTGCTTGACCCAAAATCCCATATATACCAAACTATCAGCCCAATGAGTGGCCAGTTTTATGCCCCCAAATGGAAGCAGCTTCCCTAGTGCAAACTGGACCTAGTGGACCACAGACCGCTCCCCATCCCCTCTGCTCCTAAACCTCTCACTTCTATGCTGCCCTGCCTCCTTTTGCTCTCTCTGCCTTCCATGTATGCTGCCCCGGTCATATTTACTCATCTTTCTGAGGGGATGTTCTTGCAGGAAACCCAACCACTGGAGGCAGCCCCAGGGTTATCTTAGGGTGGGGGAATGTCCTCTTCTCCCCCCACGACCCACCTGCCATGCATGTGCATCGCGCCCCCTTTCTTTCATTGATACCCCTCCGTGTGTAGGGGCATGCTGTATCCACCTACGCGTGGAAAAAGGCCTCTATTTCTACCATCCATGCTGCGTGTGACAACACTCATGTGGTCACCATTCCATGCTCTTTCCCAGCCCTTCAGTGCCTCCTACAGCCTGCAACAATGGGCCACTTCTCCCCGAGCAGCCTTACTAAATTAAACAAGCTTTTAGCGCTACACCACGAGGCATGCTACCTCGCGCCACTTGGTCCCAAGATCGTGCACTCTCCCATTCCCATCGGGGCCTCTACAGGCCTGCATTTTTCCAGCCGTAAGACCCCAAGTCCCCACAAAGGAGGTCATATACCAAACCAACAGGGCAAAGGCTTCGTTGCGCCTCTAGCTGTATGCAATGTCCTGCCCCACACTCTCCGCTCACTCCCCCATTTAACACACTTGAAAAATGAATCACGCCTGCTGATACCAATAACAAACACAGCCTAACCAGCCCTAAAGGCCACAAAACCACCCAAACAAATGGAGCAAACCCATCTCTCAAGCGCCACGCGGTGTGTGATGTCACCACGTGGCCTTGGTAACACATGACATGGCGTGCTGCGTCACACCATGTGTCTCTCGCTCCCTTTTGTCAGTGCTTCTTAAAGGCCTAAATTATACCACCTTGACAGCCTCCAGGGCTCCCCAATTGTCCTTCCTCCTAGAACCAAACTGGGGAACTCCTTTGTGACCCTAGCCATGTGTGCTGTCACGCAACGGGTCTCGGGTCACCTTCAACTCCAAACCTCAAAGCCTAAAACCTGGACTATCGCTTTGTTAGGGCCCCTTCAATCAGCCCTACATGCAGTGAGAAGCCTAAGCCAAAAAACAGGGTGACCTTCCTCGCGAGCACCGCGTGGCTTGTGACTACCACGTGGCCTCAGGACTGGCTCTCACTCCCTCATTTCAAGGGCCTCTTCCAGGCCTGCTAAAGACCAGACACCACAAACCTCTCCATACTTTGCCCTATCTTCTAAACCAGCTCCTCCACTCAACAATAGCAGAAAACAAAGCTCCCCCTCTGTGCTGCCCACAGCCCTTCTCCCTTAACCTTCCAACCTGTAAAGAGCCTCAAAACAAAAAACCCTTGCCTCCTCTTGTACTTCCAACAAATCACCCATTCTCTGCTAGCTGCTGCAACAATTCCTCTTTTCTCTCCCCTTCAATACTATATATATATTATTATATATATATTTTTTTAAACAACAGTTTCGCATATATATCTAAATTGGCTGTTCCTTACCTTCCTCTGCTTGTGAACAAACCTCACAATTATTGCCAAATCCAATGTGCTGCAACTGATGTCAAATCAAATCTCCTGCAAAAAGTTGCTGAGGACCCCTTGTGCTGTCCCTTATGTACCTCCTTTCTCCCCTTCCCTTCCTGCTGTCTGCCCTATTGTTCTGGCTCTTAGCCCCTCCCCTTCCTTATCCCCTCCCCTTCTGAGCACAACCATTTCTTAACGGAGGGAAGGGGTGCACCAGGACAACATGGTCTGCCCCTGAAAGGGCAAACTCCATTATTGCATGACCTTAAACACATAAGAACTTTTGAAATGTTTTAGTCCAACAGTTAAATTCAGATTTGTGAATTTTTACAATTCATTAGTCCAACAGAAATCTTTAATAGTCCATGTGTAAATGAAAAACATCCTACATGTACTGTCTTTCCAAAACAAGTGATACAAGTGGATTTTGCAAAAAGTTGTGTTAGGCTATGCTTTGCAGGGGTTAAAAATACATATTTTAAGTTTAGATTTTCATTTTTGTGGGTCTGAAATATAGTTTAAATGAGCTTACCTTTGTTAGCATCATCTGTAGAATTGGCAATGACGTGTACATCTTTATTTTGGGGCCTTCATTATAGTTGCAAACTTTAATGCTAACACTATAGTTAGTTCTTTCC
This sequence comes from Neoceratodus forsteri, assembly GCA_016271365.2. Classification (NCBI taxonomy): domain Eukaryota; kingdom Metazoa; phylum Chordata; order Ceratodontiformes; family Ceratodontidae; genus Neoceratodus; species Neoceratodus forsteri. Next base: position 124,636,783 of record CM028136.1, on the reverse strand, counting down.
CACTGCACCTCCTTCACTTCAGAATTCTGGTTATCCTATTTATCTGGGAGAGACATCGAGGCCGGGGAGAGACATCGAGGAAAGGTACGGGAAAGCCGTGGCCAATTGATAAGCAAGCGCTCTCAAGGCACCGCAGCCGATTAGTCCTCCTGCCCCATTGAATTGCATTGACTGAACTTACACTACCTAAAGCTGTCCTGGGACTTGGAAATTTTTCTGAAAACCTTCAAAAAAGAGCTGTTTTATTTGTATTATGTAAATGTAGAGGAAAACTGTTATAGTTCTGTGTGACTGTGATTACAAGCCCTTTTTTTATAATTTAAAGTGGGCCAGACGCTACGGCACCCCAGCCCCCCCACAGCCTTTTGTTGTGCAAATTTCAATCACTCTGCCCAGCAGAAACACTTGTTTCTGCTTTTTTAATAATTGTTGCACCTTCCTCTGTCTCTCTCCAGTCTGAGATCCCTGCCCACAGCACCCAGTTGAGCGCTGGGGCTACGCTCCGCCAGCAGGCGGTCGACAACCACTAAACTGACTCAAGGAACCATGAGGCCAGGAGGGACATCGAGGAAAGGTATGGGAAAGCCAAAAAAGGTTTTGCCACCCACCCTTCCCCCTCTTTGTGTGTTACTTTTATAGGCATCTTCCCGACGAAATCTCTTCTCCCGCCCTCAGCGCTACTCTATCCAATAAACTGCATAATCGCCGTGCTGTATCACCTAATCAGCAATCCTTCCCTTACCGTCCTCCCGGTTGTTAACCATCAATACCTCTTTCACAATGGGGAGACTCCTCCTGCTATTTCTTTCTCTGTCATGCATGGGGTTCTTTAAGGAGGATGTCCATATCACACAAAATAAGGTGACCCATCTGCCTAGCCTCTCTGTCTCACCCTCATTGAAAAATGCTCAGACCCTCACATATGCCCTACCAATGCTGCATCGGTATCAGTGAGGTGACCTCCAAAAAGGGGCGCAAATTACCATGTATGTATTCCAATCGATGCTCCATTACTGGATATACAGTTCCCCCTTATGCCTGACCACCAAACTGCTACTCAGTATCTCAACATGATGTCATAACCCCATTTGGAGCACCCTTAAAGAGTGGCAACAGAGCAAGAAAAGGAGGACCAAAGACATTCCCCTCTTCCTATTGCTTGCAGCCCTTATGAAACTTCTATTCTTTCTACTACTCTGTATTGGAAATGTGGAAATCAACCCAGGCCCCCCTGAGTGTATCACCTCACCAGCAGACCTAAACTCAAGCAAAGGCCTCAGTTTTCTACATATTAATGCATGCAGCCTCCTGAAAAAACTTACATTGATACAAGCCTGGGTTGCCCATACCTTGCCAGACTTTCTCGTGGTATCTGAGACATGGCTCAAACCCACCACAGCAGATAGGGATGTTAATCTACCCAACTATCAGTTATTTAGAGCGGATCACCTAACAAGGGGCAGTGGAGTAGCTATATATGTAAAGTCCAGTATACCTGCATCCTGCTTTACTGCAACCTCGATGCCCAAAGAATTTGAATGTATATCCCTTAAAGTATCTCTCTCCAATACGGCAGCTCTCCAGCTAGTTGGCTGCTACAGGCCCCTCTCTGCTGACCACAAGCTTTTATCCCACCTGGAGAAACTACTCAAACCAGGCTCTGAAGAAGTCATTATCCTAGGTGATCTGAATCTAAACTGGCTCTCCAAGGCAGCTGCACTTTTGGTATCATTCTGTGATTCACATGGGTTCACACAACTGATAAATGAGCCAACAAGAATAAACGTAAAGAATAGAAACAACAGCACACTACTTGATATCATGCTGGTAAACAAACCCCACCTATTCACACACACTGGAGTGCTTTTCAGTGATAAAAGTGATCACTGCCTCATTGTAAGAGTAAGATCTTCCAGCAAATCAACAACTCCAGCAAAATTCCTAATGAGGAGATCCAAGAAAATCCTGAATATTGAAGGATATCTTCATGATCTATCTCACTCTCCAAGCTGGCAAGAGTTCTATCTTGCACATTCTGTGGAAAAAGCACATCAGGTGATAAACAGCCTAATATTAAGTGCCCTTAGCACCCATGCACCAATCACTAGTGTTCGAATAAAAAACAAATCTTGCCACTGGTTTTCAGCTGACCTCAAATCTGCACTGCTGGAGAGAGACAAACTATGGAAGTTGGCAAGAAAAACCAAAAATCCAAATGACTGGGTGTTATTTAGGACAGCCAGAAATAGCTGCACCAAGAAAGTAAGGGATGCAAAGGCTGCCTTTTATTTGGCTGAACTTGACTCCTCCTACCGCAATCCTGCTAGGTTCTGGGGCACCATCAAGGGTATTGTAGGGCAGGATTCTAGTACCTCTCTACCAACTCAATTGCACCACAATAATGGCTCTATTTCTGGCAAAATGGAAGTTCTGGATGCTTTCAATAACCATTTCACAACTGCTGGCCTTGCCTTTGACACCTCTCCAGCTAATCTGCTGCATGCACAACTAAGCTCCCAGTACACTGGTGCTCAGAGAGCTGATTATTCCTTCTCCTTCAAACCTGTTCTTTTGAAGCAAGTAGAGGATCTTTTATGGCATTTGGATATTAAAAAAAGTGCAGGGGCAGACTCTCTTGACCCCTACTTTCTAAATATTGCAATTCATGTACTTGCAGTTCCCCTAACACATCTCTTTAATCTCTCTTTAACCTCTGGTTCTATTCCTACAGTGTGGAAGACAGCCCAAGTGGTTCCCCTTCTAAAATCAGGAGCCCCTATGGACCTTAATAACTACAGGCCCATTTCCATTCTTCCAGTGCTATCCAAGATGCTAGAGAAAATAGTGAGCATTCAGCTAAGAGAATATCTTGATGATGCTAATCTCTTGAATCCAGCTCAATCTGGGCTTAGGGCCAGGCACAGCACTATCTCTGCACTGGCCAAAGTTACAAATGACTGGCAAACCGAATTAGATAAAAAGAATAGTGTCTGTGCAGTATTTCTTGATCTAAGCAAGGCATTCGACACTGTGGACCATGAGCTGCTACTCTCTTCCTTGCATTCCATTGGCCTTGACCCACCCTCCCTTAAATGGTTCGGGTGTTACCTTATGGATAGGTCGCAGCAGGTGAAAGCTGAAGGTGATCTATCCCCACTAAAACTCACTGCTAAGAGGTTCATAATGATCTATCCTGGGCCCTATCCTTTTTGCCATTTACATTAATAACATTGACTCAAATCTCACCAAAGCCACTGTCCACCTCTTTGCAGATGACACTGTTTTGTATGTCAGCAACCCATTGCCTGCAGTTGCCCGTGAAATTTTACAAGCAGAATTCTCCTTGCTGCAATATCAACTGCTTGAGAAAAAGCTTTTTTTAAATGCAAAGAAAATAAAAGCAATGCTTTTCTCCAATCAAAGCTACACCAGCACCTCCTCACTAAGCAGTCTCCCCCAGCTATGCACTATCCTTGGAGAAAATCTGGATTATGTAGAAAAATTCAAATATTTAGGTGTGTGGATTGATAGCAGGCTTGACTTCACACATCATATTGAAGAACAGCTGAAAAAACTTCGCCAAAGGCTTGGCCTATTCTATAGAATAAAACACTTCCTAACTAGAGACTCAAAAATGAGGTTAGTCCAGGTCACATTTCTTTCAGTTGTTGACTATGCAGACTTCCTTTATAGTCACTGCCCCATCTCCTATCTAAGCAAGTTGGATACCCCGTACCATAGAGCAATAAGATTCATAACAGATCTTCCATCTAACACTCATCGTTGCTCTCTCTATGCTGCAGTTGGATTGGTTCCCTACATCTCAGAAGGAAAAGAAATGCAGCACTATGGATCTACAGGCGTTGTCTAAAACTTCAAATTATATTTTAGACTGCTTCACACAGAGCTATAAGCTAGCTCCTATGCCCTAAGAAGCAACAACCTCATCATGCTCAAGATGCCTAAAGTCAACACCCGGCTAGGGAGGTCTGCAATCAGCTATTCTCTAGCTATGGCATGGAATACTCTACAGAAATCCCTAAAGCTGTCCAATCTTATACCTATAGCATCCTTTAAACAGCTTTGCACAGGTTTCTTCGCAGAGAAATGCAACTGCTACCAGAAGAGCTAGTCTTGCCATTTCATAACCCCCCCTTCCAGACATCCACCATATATGGCATAATTTTTTTTTTCTCCACAGTTCTCCCTCCCAGGCAGCCACCCTTATTATAGTACCTCAGTTCCATTTAACTCTACCTAGCTACCTACTACCTATCTAATCCTTCTCCCATTAACTACTGGCCCTTACATCATTCCTAAATGCTCTCCATTCATCCTAGTATTACATTGCGCTGTGTGTATGCCTTGACTCCTCTATTGGGATATGTATATACTTTATCTATTAGTATAATTTTCATATAATCTACCTTGTCATGTATGTCTTAATCAACTTCTTACCCTTGATTATTGGATTTATAAGTGTTTTTTTTCTGTATCTGTTATGCATATATAAGTGCATTGATGTATCTGTTGTGTACCAACTATTGAACCTTGACCTTATCAGGTCCATCTTGTACATGAGCCTTGCTCAATGATGTTCACCTGAATAAATAAAGATTTGATTGATTGATTATCCCCCTATCTTGACTCCATACTCTTTCCCTCCACACCCTCACATTACTCCCTCTGACACACTGGGATTCAATCACTCAAGTTTCCTGCCCATAAAACCTCTGCTGGTCAATCTGCTTTCTCTTTCTGCTTTCCCAAACTCAGGCATTCCTTCCCCTTAAACATCCATTCTGCCTTCTCAAAACCTTCCCTTCCCTTCTCTCCCTTCCCCATTCCCACATCTCTCCTTCTTGCCATTGTCCCTAGCTCCATTTCATGCCCTAAAATCATTCCCCATTTCCTCCCCAATACCTACCTGTAATGTAGTACCCAAGTTTTGGTCAATCTGTCCCTGCTACAGTAGTTAATTGTAAATACCCAGGTAACCAATCTGCTACATCTGGTTATTCTTCCATTTATTCATTTACTGTTTTTCTATTTGTTAATTTTTGTATTGTACTTTCATGTAAATGATTTCATACCTTTTGCTTTGTATATTTCTTTTTGTATATTCCTTACTCTCTGTTGAAATATTTCTTTTTATTTCACCTCTTACACACTTTTTTCTTCTCTGTATTCTAAAATTCAGTTATTGTGTAAACATGTAAAATGTTTTCAGCTTGTCCCTTTTCCCTTCCCCCAGAACCTATCTGGAAATGAACAATTTTCCCCAGTATGTACTCTCCTGGTAAACCTCTTAATGAATAAATAAATAAATACATGAAATGCACAGTTGTCCTGAAAAAGTAGCATAGAGTTGATGTTCATTGGTGATTTCTTGTTTTTAGATGTGGAAGCAGTGACATAGTAGAACACTACTTATTGTTGGGATAAAAAATATTAAAGGTTATAATCGTATACACATTGATAGAACAAGAGTTGCACTACAACTATGGAACAATATACAATTCATATATGTATCATGTAAAAATAGGGAAGAAAATATAGAAACAAACTTTGTAGATCACAATTGCTAGGAAAATATTTCACTGTTGTATGTTACTGTTTTTTTTTTTTTTTTTTTTACAGAGCTCCAGAATCATCTGAGAAGTAAATCAGTCTATAACTGCTGACATTAATAAAGCTTGTGATCTGGGACAAACAATAATTATCTATAATCTTAATCTAAGATATGTTGATTAGACAAATCAAACATATATCTACATTTCCATCAGTTTTAAGTCTCAAGGATGACACCATTGTCACTTATAACTTGCCCCATTTCACTTATATTGTGGCATTAGTGACTGTTTCCATTTACTCTGCTCTAACAAGGGCATCTGGTTGTTCACACTCTCTGACCATTGGTCCACTAGGTACCCACCGATTGAACCAACTGCAGCAATATCATTGCCTAGAATGTTCATTTTATATTGCTTGTTATGTGATACTTGTGACTGCTTCCAGTCTCCTCTGCTTGACAAAGTCATCCTATTGACTTCTCCTTCTAATCCTTTAGACTTTTGAATCACATGTATGGGTGTGTTTGTGGCACCTGTGGGTCGTGTCTTCACTAAAATGTCACTTACATTATTGACCTTTGTAACTGTAACATGTAAGTGTAGTAGATATGTTAATTAGTTCACTGTTTGTATTGTACAGTTCATTGTGATGTGGAACCTCTGTAAAAGAGTTTCTAACTCATTGATATTGTAATCCGAGAATTTAACAAAATAAAAATATATTTAGGCTGGGAAAAGAATATCTCAACACCTTTAAACAATCTAACTTCACACATTACATTAAACCTTCTAGGGGCTGGCCTGCCAGCGCAGAGGTTGGATTTCCGTCTGCGACGCCGGCAACCCGGGTTCAGGAACAGACTCGGGTCGCCGGAGGGCCAGCCGGGGGGGAGAAGGATGGAGTATCTGGGGACAGCTCTCCTTCTCTGGGGGGAGGGTGGGGATGTGCACCGGTGCATGCTGACCCCTAGCGGAGGTTGGGAGTACAGCTGTGACATCCGGGTTCGTTACCTAGGGGGAGTGACAGACATCGGCGTATGCCTTGACGTCAGGACATCACTCCCCACAGAAAAAACAGGGAAAGTACCTCCTGGATGGCTGGATGATGGTCTCCCTACCCTCCGCTGCCACCAATCCCAGGACCGACGCACCTCAGCAGTACCCCAGGCCGAATGAAAAACAGAGTGCCGGATGCCCCACTGGTGCCTTCCCCCTCGGAGTAGGGGGACCCGCCCGACGAAGGGATATGCCGGGTTACCTGGGGGGACTGCCATATGAGGTTGGCAGCTGGTGTGGGAATCGGGGCAGGCAGTCAAGAGGGGTAATAAGAGACCCGAAGGAGTGGGCAGCCAGGAAGGAGGAGGCGCAAAAAAAAAAAACCTTCTAGAGGAACTAACATATTATATTTGGTTTTGGGAACTACAAATTCCCCAGTCTATAGGCATTTAATATGGGTTATCCTAGTTAAGCATGATCACAGGACTGTAACATTTATGACTGGCAAGGAAGAAACTCTAAAATCTGAGATAACTGAAAGATACATATATCCCAAAGCAGATAAGTCTGCTACCAATTCCAATCTCTGCAAAGTTAATTGGAAAAAAGATAGAGGGTCAGAATACTTGGTTCCTGTTTGAATGATATGCACTGATGACCTGTAGATATTATATCCCTAAAATTAAAAAAATATAATAGTAAAGGTGTTAGACCAAAATGGCAAATGGAGAACATCAAACACGTATTAAAGAAAACAAAACAAAACAAAATACGAAGTAATGGAACAGCTATGTGAAACTAACAGCTGAGGATGGAACATCTATAAATGCAATTAAAAAGCATAAATTAATATAAGAAAGCAAAGAGCACCATTAAGATTACTATATCAAAGAACATTAAAAAAAATCAAACAGCAAACAATTCTTTAGTTACATAAACTCTCTGAAAAACATTAATGATGAAGCTGAATGAATACATACCTGAGACTCAGTACATAGCCTGACCCAGGTTATGGTTCAGAAATTTAATGACTACTTTTGTTCTGTCTATTCCCAAGAAAATTTTTCGAGGGGTATAATAAATGTAGTGCTTTCCCTCATAATCCCATAAATGTGTCTATAGGAGAAATTAAGAAGATAAAAAAATAATGAATCATAGTTCCCTGGGTCCTGATAAAATATCAGTACAGTTATTATTTTTTAATCCCCTAGCAGGCAGGGCCTCCATCTGGACCAATACCCACCCCGAGCCATGTCACCCAGCTTTCTGTGGGCTTACTGGCTTCTCCCCCATATGCCCTAATGGCTTGTCCCCTCCATGGCATGGTGCAGCAGGACTCCAAATTGCTGCAGACAAGGAACCATTTCTTGGGGAGGCTGCCACATCATACAGCTGCAGGGCCTGCGAGGGGTTGGTCTTTCATGCTGCTCCAGCCTGTCCAATCTCCTTTCCTTTTTCTCCCCTCCCTTGAGACACTGACCTTGAGCAAGGATACAAGCACACACACAAGCATGGTGCATATCATGCTCAAGTGTGTCCCCTAACACTGAGCCTCTCCCAGGTGTACTGCCACCTGTGCTCACCTCGGTAGCAGTTGTGCACTGGAACTGGCAACACTCCCGTCCCAGAGGAGCAGGAGGAAAGCATCTTGTGGAATGTTTGGTCCTCCTCCTTATAGCCATCCCAAATGACTTTAGTTTGCTTCCAAATCCAGGTTGCCGGCATCACAAGTGGCATTGCCACTGCTGCACTGATAGACCAGCCCACTAACACAATTATTGAAGATCATGGGTGATCATATCATCAAGCCATTCAAATTATTTATGAGAAAACTTAAATGAGGGAATTGTGCTAATTAGACAAGGGAAGAATGGTAGCTTTTGTTTTACTGCCTGCCTTCCCTTTCAGTTGGCACTGGTGATAAGACCTGCAATATTTCTTCACTTGCAGGGTGAAGTTTGGCCGATGAAAATTCGGGGCCAATCACTGCATGGTGCGCATGATTCCCAGATGTCCAGACATAGGAATATCATATGCGACCTTGAGCAACTGCTGACGATACTCCTGGGGAGCGACAAGCTGCCTTACCATCACCCCTCCCTTGGTCCTCACATGCTATGTATACAGCAGTCCATTGTCCCAAAATACCCTATATCTCATGTCACCTCCCTGTGTCCCATCAGATTCTGCACAAGACATCAGCCTCTCCAAACTAGGGTCAGTCTTCTGAGCAGCTGCAAAATCTTCACATTTTCCTTAAGCATGGGACATGTCCCTCTCAGTTCCTAAACTGGGGTCCATAGCACTAGCAAAGGGCATTCATAGTCACTGCCATCGCTTACCTTCTGACCATTGGCTATCCCTCCCTCCCTCCTCTAAGTAACCTTCTGTAGCTCTTTGGTGCATGGATATTTGGGAAAGTCCTACCTCCCTTCCACTATTCTCCATTTCAGAAGAGACAGGCTGGGGAACCAGCCTCCTATTCTTTTCCACAGTGGCTTCTGTTAATGGAAATACAAGGGTCCTTAGCTGTCTGACTGCAGGTAACTGCACATACCACCCCCTGCTGTATATTGTTTCCTATAATCACATCTAGAGCAAGGATTTCTGCCACTGCCACTTTTTGTACCATCTCTTCTGTCTCACTCCAATCAAGGAGAACAATTGCTAGTGGCAGGGGTTTGTTCCTCCCCTGTGAATCCCATCACAGTAACAAATTGATTAGGTATAAGCTGTTCAGGCTCAAACAAATCCCCTTTTACCAGAGTCAGAGATGCCCCTGTGTCCCTTAACCCATGGGTCTGCACCCCATTTAAAGTAACATGGTGTATGTGCTCCCTTATTTTCACTTGCATAATTTCAAGGATACAGAGTGCACCCACCTCCTTGTGAGGGACACTTTGTCCACTTTGTGCCTTTTGAAGACATTGTCTTGCCAGATGCTCTGGCTGCTTACAATACCAATATTCATCATTCTTTTTTCCAAGACCTCCCTTCTTGGTAACTTGGGGCTTCCCCCTTTTTGCAGAGACATTGAGGGTTTCAGCTGCCCTGAAGGCATGCTTTTCCTTTCTGCCCTGCAGCACCTGCTCTCCCACTTCCTTTCAGAGCAGGTCTGCTCCTAACATAACAATCCAAGAGCTCAGCAGCTTGCTATGCTGTTTTGGGATCCCAGTCCTCTAGCCAGGACTTCAACTCAGCCTGGAAAGCCCAAAAGAACTGTTCTAAAAGTATAACCTACTCAATTTTACCCACATAGTTTGCTTTCACCCCCTGCCACCAATGCTTTAAAAACTGTCATTGCTGTGTTGCTAGTTCTTCAAAGCTCACATCAGGGCATTTTTGGAGTTTATGGAATTTAACCTTGTAGGCCTCAGGAGTCAGGTTCATACTTTGTAACTAAAGCAACTTTAAGTTTCTCATCGTCTTGGCTATCATCATTGTTCAGATGGCCTAGCACCTCATGCCCTTTCCCAGTAAGTAGCAGGGATAGCTGCAAACTCCAGGATTCCCTGGGTAACCTGGCCTGGATACAGATCTTTTCAAATTAATAAAAAAATGCATCCATATCCTTCCCCTCTTTAAATTCTGCTATTAATTTGGAACTTAATGTATACCTCACCCCTGGAGTTTCAGGTCTATCCCTGCCACTTACCTCCTCTGCTGCTGGTTGTTGGAGTCTCAGCTTCTCCTATTCAAATTCCCTCTGGCACTCTTTTTCCTCTCTTTCAGTCACCGGTTTTCTTTTTCCTGCATCTCCAGTTTAAACCTCCTCTGCTCTCTTTCTTGCTAGTGCCATTTCTCTTCAGCCTCTTGTTCTCTCTGAAGCTGCGTTTCAAACATCCTCTGCTCAAATTCAGTTTCCTCAGCTCTAGCTGCATCTTGATACCTTTTGGCTCCAGCTCTGTGGTGGCCTTTCCCTGGCACTGTGGCTCTGGATTCCTTCTGGTCTCCGTGTTCTCCTCCCTGGGACTGGAAACAGCAACATCCCTTGCCACCTGCACTACCAAGGTCTGGTACCTTTCAGTCACCAGCTGTGACTGGAGGTCTTGGGCCATTGCTTACTCATTGGCTGCCACAAGAGCCTCCATGAGGTTCTTTCTGCTTCACCCTCATAATGGAACCTTCTGTTCTAGCATAGCTGCTTCAGCTCTTCCACACTGTAGTCGCTGTACTTGTAAGTCTTCTTGCTTCCCTGCACTACCACTAGTCTGTCATTCAGCAAAAAAAAAAAATCATAAAACAGGGTGGGGAATTATATCTTGTAACCAATTTGCTGTTTTTCAAATGTTATGCCCTCTTTGTGTGTGATTGTTTAAATAGTTCACTAATCACACCACTGCTCACCATACCTGTCACAAGCCCACTCCCATGGGGCAGGATTTTTCTCCTCTTTCTGCATCATAACAAATCCCTGTTATGATGGGAGGGTAGAGAATGGGGTCAGAGATACCCTTTTTCTATGTGAGGGGATACAGATACAGTCTTGAGTTTGTGTTCCTTGGGATAGAACCCTTTCAGCCACTGCACCACAAACCAGAAAGTCACAGGCATGTATAGGCTTTAGGGGCCCAGTACACCCGATTATGTGTCTTTCCCCAGAAATATAGTGCTCGGTTCAAATTTCACCACAGGTTCCTCCTGAGACTCTGTATTTCCTCCCCTCCTTTAAAATGAAAACCCTAAGGGTACTTTACTCTGGTAGCATTTTAGCCTTAAAACAGTCACACAGGTGTGGTATCATTTGATCAACTTTTACCCAGGCAGCCACACACACAGATGACATAAGCAGAATTATTTTTAAATAAGCCAAACACTTTGCTAATTAAATTAATAAGAAAACAATAAATGACGAAAAGACAAAATAATTTAGACCTTGGTTACAGGATATACAGGAAATAAAATGACAATTATACATAAAAACCTATACTTTAAACTCTGATTTAAAAAATTTACTTTGAGTCCTTAGTTGGAATTTTGAAGTGCAGAAGTGTCCTTAAAAAGAGTGGTAGATGAAATCTTGACTCTCAGTGATCCAGGAGAAAATGTCTCTGTTCGAGACAGCAGGTAAAGAAGGTTCCAAATGCAAAATGGCAAAACAGAGACTTCGGTGAAAGACAGCAAAAAGGCCCAGATACCTCTGTGCATCCTGTTTTTAAAGGGGTCTGGGGTGCAGGTCCAGTTGATAGTGGCTGCCCTGCAGTTGGCTTTGCAATTCAGTTTCTATGGTTACCCAACCAATCAAAGTTCAGTATTTTATTGCAATAACTCAGATATGCAATTTCTAAACATAAGAAAAAAAAAACATGTGGTACCAGCTCAGGCCAGATTTTCTGTGATACCATTTCAGCCTCCCTGTGGGAGATAGCTGTCATTAATCAACCCTAAATACAGCTATTTACATAAATGGTAGGCTTTTCATTTCTAATGGGCTTAAGTTGAGGTAACCTGGCAGGCACAAAGGACAGTCAGAAAATGAGGCACTTGATATGCTAGCAGTCCACTGACACACAAATGGACTTGATGGCTGGCCAGCTCTGCTTAAGTATCTCTTTTGTTTCCTTTTAGAAAACTTTATTAACCATTACTGTGCCACGGACTGATATATCAGTCCAAAATTCCTATACGTTCTAATTCTGTTGCCAGCCTAAGTGTTAATTCGATCCTCTGTTAGTAGAAAACAGTTTTTTTTCAGTAGTAACAAGAAAATCACATCAATCTACAGGGCTCATGGTCTGTACCCATGATTACTTGCACTTGCATTGGGTCACCCTGGCAATTTGATGCATTATATACAGACAAAGTATATAAAACATGTCCCAGAATGATAAAATATGGCCTTATCTCACCACAGGGTTACTGGTAGGAAAGCAATATTCATCTAGGGAAGCAGCTGGTGAGCTCTCCCTGACAATCAAAATGCAGAATCCCCTGCCACCATCACTGGTTCTTGAACAACCCCTTGAGAAGGTGGTGACTGCACAGCAGGAGGAAGTAGGTGACATTAGGCAAGTACAGGGTCATTTTGCCTAACACAAAAACTGTGCAGCAATGAATGCCATTCACAAAATGGCATGACTTAAAATAAGGTTGGATAAAACACAGACCACCATAAAAACAGTGCATGACCTTGGAAAGAATGGGCTTTCTTGTTTTTTTGTGGGGGTCTTTGCCCCTGCGCACTCCGACTTGGGGGTTTCATCCCCCACACCTCCCAGAATTTAGATAACAGTCTGGGGGAGGTGAACTTCAGGGATAGGGAGATACTCAGGAGGGGGCACAACTTTTTGTTTGTTTTTTAAAAAAAAGTCTCAAAAAGTAGTAGCATGGGGAGACCTAGGGGAACCAAATCACAGTCCCAGATCTCCCATTCCACTGTGTGCTGGTGCCTTAGCCACTCCACCACAGGAGCAGCTTGACCAGGCACTCAGCACATGGTTATTTGATGCCTTTATAGAAAAAGAATACAGTGACGGGGTAGTGGTAACTCCTTACCACTGTTATTCCCGTTACTGTAAATCCAGGTACACTCTACACGGCACAGTTAATACTGCGCTATCTTTCTTGCATGGTATTGACTGGATGTCATCAGGCAAAGGTTGAGTCAGATGGAGTGGGCATTAGAGGCCATCTTTGCTAGGCTGCCTCTGGTCTAGGAACAGCAAATGAAATGCTTGGACACTGAGGTATTTCTGATGGATGTTATATTTACAGCATGTATCAGACTGTGAAGATAACATCTTGACATCTCCAAAACACCTGCTTACCCAGTCCCATGGTAAAATATGCAACACAATTAAAAAAAATAATTGTTCCTAGTGCCTAAGGGGGTTTGTTTGCTTTTTTTCCCTTCTTTTTATAAATATAAATATCATAATGTTGTACTTTTCAAATTCTGAGTACTGCACATGATGCCTCCCAGGACTACTAAAGATGGTGCAACCAATACAGAATGAATTTCAATGCTGCAGAATAATTTTACAGCTCTGAAAGCTTACGGCAGAGAGCATGTTATGCAGGATACCCCAATCAATACAGCATTTGTAGGAAGTTGTAAAAAGTAAAACAATTCCTTACTTAAGTGTTTTGAAATACAACTCATCCTCCCTAAATAAACACTATAAACTATGAAGACTGAGATGATAACTTAAAAATATGTCAATCTTTCTTTGCAGATTTAAAAAGGAAAATAAATATATATATATAAATATATTATAGGGGTGTGGCCGCGTCCCTATAGTTAGGGTTATGAAGGCACTTTAATGTTAAACTTGAAATTTTGCATTTTAACAACTTTGGACCCATTCAACAGATTTGCATGAAATTGTGTATGCACAGTGGGGCATGGTAGATCTCCTGATCTGCCAAATTGCATTTTGGTCGAACTTATGGTTTTTGCACAGTGAATCGCTGAAAAATGCACTTTTTGCCAATTTTGAAGGCAGTTTTTCAGAATTTGTCTGTGGCACTGCGGGGCTACCATGTGGTGTGCCAGTCTGAAACTTGGCATACAGAAAGAGCTTGGATCAAGGGATATGCCACTTTTTGTTTGGTGAAAAAATATCAATCTATTCAAAAGTTATTAAACTTTTTAGCTCCCATTATAAGTCTATGGAAAATTTATATGGTTGCTTTGTGAAAGAAGAATGGGGTTTTGGCCATCTGGTCACTCCTCACAATCAAAGAATTTGCAGGCTTGAGAGCAAAGATTCTTTGACCGTGAGAAATTTATTGATTGCAATGGCCACCATCTTGTTTTCAGTTTGGGATTGGAATAAAACAAATATCTCAGTCCAGGGGTGATTTCTAAGTAAAACTTGGATGGGTTTTGCTCAGGGGGCTTCCCTCTATTGATCCATGCCTGTGGTCTAATGTAGTTGTGTCAAAAAATTGAGTTTTAACATTTTTTAATTCTTTGATCATGGCTCACTAACAATCTTTGATCATGAGCCTGCAAATTCTTTGATCATGAGATTCCTTGACTGCGATCTTCATTCGCAAGGGAGGGATAAGATGGCCAGATTTTTGGGTTGGAAAAAACAAATATCTCAGCCCAGGGGTCACTTGTGAAGTAAAGCTAGGATGGGGTTTGCTCAGGGGGCATCCCTTTATAAAGCCATTCCTGTGATTTAATGTAGTTTTAACGTTTTTAAATTCTTTGATTGTGAGCCTGAAAATTCTTTGGTTGTGAGAGTTCTTTGATCACGAGCATTGTTCCTGAGAGCAGGATGAGATGGCCAGGTATTTGCTGGACCAGATGTCTCTAGGAGAGACAAAGATAGCCCACATTTCACGACCCGAAGTCCCCTCGCAATTGAAGATGATCTTTGATCGCAAGGTCACATCTGATTCTCATGATCAAAGAATTTTTAAAGGTGCAAAAACTTTAAAATTAAATATCTCAGAAATGGTTTGGTCTTTCAACTTGAAATTTGGAGGGTTTTGAGGGGCTGTCCAGTAGATGTGAATTAAGTATTTAGGTGTCATAAAATTAATTGGCTGGGGAGATATTGAATGACATAGTTTACATTTTGTGGATAGCATTCTGCAGTATGGTAGTGGCTTGAAATTTATAGGGTAGCTAGCCTTACTGCCACGCAGGTACATTGCAGTGGTTAGGTGTGTAAAATGTAAACAAGTGCAGAATTATGCCACTCTGATGAATGAAAATTTGGTTCATTTCAAGTTGGTGAGAGCATGGGGCCCAAAGGGCCCCTTGCTCCCACCAATACATGCTCCCACCAATACATACTATATTCAGTACTTGTACTGTTATGTTAGGCAGAAGTTTGCATGTTTCAGGTCCCGCACTCCCACCAACTTGCGCAACATTGTACTTTACTATGCTTTCTCAAAAAGTAAGGAAATTCTTTGCAAAAAACTGCATTAATGCAACAATTAGGTTTTTTTACAGCAATAAAAGTGAGGAAATTCACCATTAGGGTTACCACTCCTTGCACCCCATGACCATCGGGGTATGCATTGGGGTCGTCGGTCCTAACTCTCATCCCATTCTCCTATACTGCACACCTCACATTATTTACACATGGAATGGGATGAGAGTTAGGGCCAATGACCCCAACGCACACCCCGATGCTTGTTGGTGGAGGCGGGGTGGTCATGGGGAGCAAGGGGTGGTGACCCTGATGGCAAATTTCCTCACTTTTGTTGCTGTAAAGAAAAAACTAACTGTTGCATTAATGCAGTTTTTTGCAAAGAATATATATATATTAGGATTTCTCTGATAGATGATTGAACAAGACTGCAGTTCTATAGTTCTAAAGTTCTCTCATAAATGCATATATGTGACAACAACACTGAATATGCTCAGTGTAAAATAGAAAGGATTCATGAGAAACAGCTGTCTTGTCATAAAAAAGTGATTTTCATTGAGACTGAACTTGTTATATACAAGGGGGAGGAAGAGCACTAGTATTTTCATTGTGGGTTAGTTAACTTTTTATTCACATTTTTCACATATTTGTTCATTCATAACTAACTTTGGCATTATATGTTTTACTGCAGTTGTGGTCTGTTTTGCCTTTACGTTTAAAGTTGATTTTAGGTGCTGACCTCACCCCCACTAGCAGGTAACTGTCTGTGTATTGTCTGCATGATTTACTCTCCATGCACCCCTGAGGTAGGTGCACTATCTATATATGTGTACAAAGCACTCTCTTTCCTGTGGTCCAGGAACTGTTTAGTGTTTTGATCCTGTAGTATTATTATGTTGCAGCCTGGCTGGTACCACTTTATTACAATAGCTTCCTTCCAGGCTTCAGGGACAATTGCAGAGGAAAAAGAGAGGTTGAGGAGTAGGGTATTAGGCAGTGCAATAGCAGGAGCAGAGAGAGCAAAGGCTTTGTATCAAGGTCACCAGAGTTACCTCCCTTGTAAGAATTAATGTCAAGCAGGGCCTTAAGGAAAAGGAGAGAGGGGAAGACAAAGTAAGGAAAACAAGGGTGTCAGGAGTGGGAGGAAGGGATGACTGAGAAAGAGTGCAGATGTAGTAGTAGGAATTTAAAAAAAAGGCAACAACAGAAGAGTCAGAGATGAGGGAATCATTAACCTTGAGAGGAGGGGAGGGTTTAACCACCAGGGATCACAATCTCAGGTTGGCAGGTAGAAATTTAGGTTGGACGTTAGGAATTTTTTTTCTACAGGACAAGTGAAACAACTTGCCCATCATTGTGGTTAATGCAGAGACTATAAACAGTTTAAAGGAAAGGTGAGACAAGGAGGATCATCAGCAGAAGGAAGACAAACATTGAAGGTAATGTGTTGAGAGAGAAGTGTATAAATTTAGAAATGAGTCATGTAAGGCAGAGCCTCAGGAAAGACTCAATACACTTACAGAATGTTTCTGTTCTTACTTTCTATGTTTCTATCTACTTCAACCCAAGAAAGCAATAATGATGGAGGTAGTCATGGCTGCGATCCTGGGGGTGCTGATCATGACCAGAATGACAATGGTGGAGAAGGTGACACCACTAGCTCTTTGAGTTCTCATAGCAGCAACAACAGCACCGGTAGCAGAAACAGCATCAGCAGATGCAAAACTTATTAACAAAGTGGCACAGATTTTTTTTTTTTATAACTTAGACAGATTTTTCACTTATGCATCAGGTATGCAAGTAGCTTTAGCAACATTTCTGAATTGTAGATATAAAGACATGTTCATTCCTACTGGATGAAAAGAGTAATTTATAAGAAATTCGCAGCTGAGTTTCAACACAAAAAAGTGCAAGATAATGAACATAGGGCACAAAAACCCAGGAGAAACATACCATCTAGTGAGGAGGTAATAGAATGCGCCAAGCAGAAAAGAGACCTGGGGTGATCATCTCTGATGGACTCAGCGCTGAGAGGCAGTGTGACAATGTGGCAGGAAAGGCTAGCAGAATGCTAGGATGCATAGGCAGGGGGATCAACCAGCAGAAAGAGTGAGGTAACAATTCCACTGTATAGGACTTATGTGAGGCCACATCTCAAGTACTGCATCCAGTTCTGGAGGCTATACCTGCTCAAGGACTTTGGTAGGGTGGAGGCAGTTCAGAGTAGGGCAACCAAAATGGTATAGGGACTACATCTAGCAGAGCCAGTTTCTAGCAGAAATACTGATACAAACCATTTCGGGAAAGACAGGAAAGTAATTTCACCTGCACTTGTTAAAGTAGCTACGAATCTTCTTGGAAGCCTTCTAACATCTGTCACTTCAGAATTTTTTTTTTCAGTGGAGCTGGATTTTGTTTGTTGGTTACCGGGAAAGGCCCACTAGGCACAAGTGCCTATTTTCAGGGGCAACCCAAGAGCATTAGGGTGGTTAAGTTACATGCTCAGGGTCACACAGTTTGCAAGTGGAGGTTGTGGGAATCAAATCCAAGTCTGATGGATGTAGGTCATTCACAGCTCATTACTCTAACCTCTAGGCTATACTGCCAGCCTAGATAAAATGCCTCATCACATCACTCATAGGTTTCATTGTTTTTTTCAAGCTAGAGTACAATTGTCCATAATGCTTGCCTATTATTTTAGTGTATTACATATATTTGTCTTTATCTGTCATCCCCAAATCCAATTTTTTTTGTATGTGTCCATGTTTGAACTTTCTACTACAATTGTAGGAAGATTATTCAATATTGAGATTGATCTTATGCTGAACCAGTTTTTCCTCCTTAATGAATTCCATTTTCCAATCAGTAACTGTTTGTTATGTCTACTGTTACTCAGTCTAAATTTGGATTCAAATAATCCTATTCCATTCAAAAGTGTAGAATCTTGAAGTAGGCCATAAATGAGGCATAAATCTCCCCTAAGCCTTCCATATTTTAAGGTGTACAATTTCAAATCCTTCAGCCTATTTTCACAGTTTTTCCCTTTCATTCCTATTAGTGCCCTGCTAAATCGTCTCTGTACTCTTTCGATGTTAATCATTTCTTCCTTTATGTAAGGGGACCACACTTAGACACAATACTCAAGATGAGGTCTCACCAGAGAATTATACAATGGTAACATAACTTCATTAGTCCTGCTTGCCACATGTCTGAATATACAATTTAGATTCTGATTTGCCCTTTTGATTTGTTTGGAACAGTGCAGTTTAAATTTCAAGTTGGGGGTGATGATAAGCCCAAGATCCCTTTCTTCCATAGTCTGATGTAATGGTTGATTTGCCAGTTTATATGTAAAATTAGAGTTATGTTTTCCCAAGTGCATCACCTTACACTTATCACTATTCAATACCAGTTTCTTCTCATGGGCCCAGTTGGTAACTTCATCAAGGAAGTTTTGCAGGACAATGTTTTCTTTACTGTTTTTAATAATATAAGCTATATGGCAATTATCTGCAAACTTAAGCAGCTAGATATTATTTATGTTTGATTCTAAGGAAGAAATATAGATATTAAATAGACAAGGACCCAGCACTGATCCCTGGGGAACACCACTAGTTACATTAGCCCATTTATGGCCACTCTCTGTTTCTTATTCCTAAGCCACTTTATTATCCAGTTTACAGCATTTGGATTTAATTTAACTTCTCTTAGAGCATTTATGAGTTTCAAATGTGGGGTTTTGTCAAATGCTTTAGCAAAATCTATAAACACTAGATCAACCGAGTTGCCTTTATCGATTTCTTCTGTGACTTTATTATAAAAGGTCAAAAGGTTAGTTAGACATGATCTTGATTTGGTAAATCCATGTTGGTTTTTATCAGTAAGTTTATTATGGTTTAGATGTTCCAAAATAATTTCCTTGACAAACCGTTCAAGTATTTTGCCAATCAGTGATGTAAGACTTATGGGTCTAAAATGTTCTGGCTTGTTGGTAGGTCCTTTTTTATGTATAGGTATAACTGTTGTTATTCTCCAATTATTTGGGACTTCCGCACTGTCTAATGAATGTTAGAATATACTAGTCAGGGGTAAGTAGATTACGTTAGCAAGTTCCCTTAATACCCTTGGATGAATATCATCCGGACCCGGGGATTTGTTAATATTTATTTTATTAAGTTTGTCTAAGATATCTTTAGGATGGATTACAAATCTACCAGGTATGGAACCCTCCAATTCAATTATTTCACCATGGGAAGTAATGTTAAATACAGAAGAAAAATATTGATTCTGAATATTTGCTGTTTCATGTTTATCAGTTACACAACCAGATTGTGTGGTAAATGGGCCTATAGTTTTGGAATAAACTTTGGTTTTGTTTATATAAGAAAAAAAAAGGATTTCTTATTGTCCGTTACCCTTGATGCTAGTTTTAGTTCAAATTGTGTTTTTTCTAGTCTTATTGTTGTTTTTATTGTTTTTAATAAATCCCTGTATTTCGGATTAAGATGTGTGAAACCTTTTTGTATTTGTTTATAAAGTTTATTTTTTTTTGTTAATTAAGGATTTGATTTTAGAAGACATCCATCCAGGTGTAGGCTTATGCTTAGATTCATATTTGCTTTTAATAGGAATGTTAATTTTAATAAGGTCCTACAATTTGTTAACTAATAACTGCCATTTAGCCTATTCTGATAAATTTGTAAATAATACTTGCCAATCCCAGCAACTTATAATATGTTTCATATTTTCAAAATTAGCTTTGGTGAAACTTGAGATTTTAGTTGTACCAGTAAGACTAGATAAAGAGAATCTTGAATTCTTAGCCAGTCTCAAACTCAACACTATCCCTGCATAGATGTCCATTGGCCCTATTAGTCACGGTATAGTGTTCTTTATAATTTGGTTAGGCTGTACCTAACTTGTACTGTATCGGGGTGTGGGGCTAAGGGGGGCTAGTGTGCTATATTTTGTTATTTTATTGTACTTATAGTTGTTGTATTATATAGGCCAGAATATCTTCATGAATGATTATGGTTGTTTCTGTTAGATGTATTGTTTGGGTGTTCTTATTAAGTGAAAATGTAATGAAGTTTCTTAAACTGCAAACTTAACAAGATATAGCTCAGTTATAACTGCATTTAATTATTTACCTGCCCAATTAGTGGCATCAACTATTCTCATTTTCACACCTCCTAGGGACAAGTCTCCACAGACTCCCACTGGACCTACTACCACAGTTTGGCTAACCACTTCCTGTAGCAGCAACAGCAGCAGCAGCATAAGAACCACTCTGGCATACACTCTACAGTGCATCATGATGGTATTGTGACTATAATATACCGTAGTCATTACTAATTACCGTAGCTCATCATGATGTGTGTCACACAAAGGCATCATCAGTAAGGCAACACCTTGAATATGATGAGCAACTACATACTTTAGAGCTCCTTACAAGTCAGTAAAGTAGTGATTTAGCAATGCATCTGCCTTGCCTCCTCCTTGTCCTTCTCTACAACCATCTGTTGTGTTCTATATAAAAACTCTAACTACAGTATATATAATATTCATTGCAAAAAAACTCCATTAATGCATCAGTGAGGATTGATATCACAGTGGCAAAAGTTTGGAAATTCAGTGTTAGGGTTACTAACCCTACCATCCCACCCCCACCCCCGTCCTCCATACACCAACAGGCATTGGGGTGTGCCTTGGGGTCATCAGGCCTAACTCTCACTGCATTCCATGTGTAAGAAAGCTGACATGGTACAGTATAGGAGAATGGGATGAGAGTTAAGCTTGATGACCCAAAGACACACCCCGATGCCTGTTGGTGTGTGGAGGATGGGGGTGGGGTGGTAAGGTTGGTAACCCTAACACTGAATTTCCAAATTTTTGTCACTGTATTATCAACCCTAACCGATGCATTAACAGAGTATTTGCAATGAATTTCAATTCTACTTGAGAAAGTGTAATGTTACTCGTATGCATTTGTGGGAGCATGCATGCATTTTGTAATTGTCTCTGATTTTCACGTGGGAGTGCAGGGCCCTCTGGGCCCTGTGCTGCCATTTATACATTAATGGAGAGATATTTTAATGATCTTTCCTGTCCCTAATGGAGGGCCCTGTGGTCTCCTTATTGCATAATAGTATCCATATGTGGGGGCCCTGAGCTCCTGCCTACCCATAAGTATAGAGACAGCGCAGGCCTAGAGGCATTCCAAGTACCACTTGTGCTGCAGATGTGGCAATATCTCAGTAACCATAGAAAGTTTAGGAAAGATTCCACTGCAGTTGCAATCATGACCTGGCAACCTACATGCATACTTAGTACATCTAAGGTGTACTAAGATATGCTTAGCAAACAATCTGTATCTCTAACTGTTTTCAAGATATAGTCACTCAAAGGTGGTGTGGCCACCACAATGTTATACTATGGGAAATTTCAAAATTTCAGAATGCTATAACTATGGAAGAGTTGTATATTTTTTCACCAAACCAGTAAAAGGCACATCTGTGGTGAAATCCCTTTCTGCCCTGCAAATTTCAGCCCAAAAGTCCTAACTGTTTTTTTGCTATGAAGTGGCAAAGAAACAGCAATATTTTTTTACAGTACTTACGCAAATTTGCAAAAGTTTTGCAAATATTCTGTTGCAAAACTTGTGTACTTTCACAAATTTGTGAAAGACTTTAAATTTTGAGAAAGTACGTTTGCGAAACTTTCACAAATTTGCAAATGTTCTGCAAACATGATTTTGCAAATTTTTGAAAGATCAGATAGCAAAATTTTAAAAACATATTTCCAGACATTATTTTTCAAAACCAATGCCAGAATCGTGTTGCTCTGGCCCCGATTAGGTAAACACAACTCCTGGTGTTTATCAAGGGGAAGGATTTTTTGAATTACAACATTTTTTAGCCATCGCTAACTGAAAACAAGATGCTGGATTTGTGACAGTACAAAACCCATTTGCAAAAGCAAAACTGACTTTCACAAAAGTAAAAAGTGCTTTTGAGCAGTATATATATTTTTCCCAAAAGACTATATTGGGAAACTTCAAACTTTAATAACTTTTGAACAGATTAATATTTTTTCACCAAATCTTCAAAAGCCACACCAGTGACCTAACCCCCATATACCCTGGCAATTTCAGACCAGACCCCCCAAACTATTGGGGCCATCGCCCCAATCAAAGAGTTTGCCAAAAAGTGGTATTTTTCACATTTTTGGGCATTCCGCAGCTCTGCAACCGCATATCCTACTGGAACAAAACATGCCAGTTCTGGAGATCTATGATACCAGACAGTGCATGCAACATTACAAGCAAATCAGATAAACAGTTGCAAAGTTATTAAAGTGCACAATTGTGTGTTTAACATAGAAGTGGCTGTGCACCCTAACTATACCTACATTGCTGTGTAGGTATAATATCATACATATATAGTGATAAAAACATTTTGACAAAATCCTGAGGATAATATTTAAATATGCACAAAGAGGAGTGCAAAAATTTGCACTGTTCCTTGCACTTTCCCTGGTGTCTGAAGATGCTATATTCAGTTCAATAGCGCATTGGTGCTATTCAACTGAATATAGGGTAATGTCAGACAAGTAGTAAGTCATTTAATGCTGCCCTTACAGGGCTCACGAAGTATACCACTAGAATGCATAGTGATGGAGTGCTATTTGCCATATTAAAAGGAACCTATACATATGAGCCCATTGGGCATGCTAGGCACTAAGGATCCATTTGCATGCCCATTATGGGCTCATTTTCATGGGTAGCAAGGCAGGTTAGTGCAGCGTCCCCCCCAGTTGCCTAGTCCCGGAGATGTATATCTCCTTGGTGCTAGTGGTCCCCCCTCCCACTAATTGCTCGCCCCATTGTAAATAGTTTTAACTCTGGTGGTAGTGGTGTCCCCTTCCTTCTGATCACCAGTCCTGCCATATATAGTATCATACCTGGTGGTAGTGGTGTCACCCCACCTTTGATTGCTAGCCCCACTGTAAATAATTTTATCCCTGGAGGTAGCAGTGTCCCCCCCTCTGATCACCAGCTAAGCAGTACAAAACAAAACCTCCCTCACATTTAGTGGTTCCCTCCCTGTGGCACTGGGAATACCCCCCACACCTAAACTATAGCATTATCAGCAGTGCAGCAGGAGCATACAGCAACTGGCACAGCCCTCCTCACACCTCATCAGCCAGCCGCCATATGTAAAAGCATGGAGCACAGCTCTTATTTATAGGACAGTGTGACATGCCCTTTATCAATCGTGGATGATACTTGTAAGGGCCCCTTTCTTCAATCTGACAACACATTTGCCAACTGGCTCAGTGGCTGCATCACCTCTGGCAGTCGCTAGGGTTGCACAGATTAACATATTAACATACTAATTGCCAGCAGATTAGGCCTTACGGTCTATCGAGCCTGCTCAAACCTCAGATCAGTAGCTGGGTGCTGAGGATCCCCCCTTCTGTTCCAGAAACCCCTATCATCCATCCCCATCCCCCTAGGCCAGGCCATCATCTGATACATCCACTTTCTGAGTCTGTCCCACCCTCTCTTGAAGCCCTCCACTGTGGATCTCTGAACCAGCTCTACAGGCAGCGCATTCCAAGGGTCCACCACCCTCTCAGTGAAAAACCTCCTCCTTTTTCCCCCTCACCCTTCCACCTTCCAACTTCAAACCATGCCCTCTGGTGATACCTCCTGCTTTAGTCTAAAGATCCCTCCATGTTTACCCTATTTATTCCCTTGAGGTACTTGAAGACCTCAATCATGTCCCCCCATCTCTCCTCTCCTCCAATGAAAACAGGCAGAGCTCCTCAAGTCTGTCCTCATACATCAAATCCCCTAGTCCTCATATCATCTAAGTTGCCCTCCTCTGTACCCTCTCCAGGAGTTGTATGTCCCTCTTCAAGTGTGGTCTCCAGTACTGTACACAGTACTCAAGGTGTGGTCTAACCAGTCCATTGTACAGCAGCAGAATCACTTCCCTGCTCCTGGAGGTGATCCCCCTTATGATACATCCCAACATCCTGTTTGCCTTGCTAGCCGCTCTCCTGCACTGCTCAGAGTTACTCATACATGCATCCACCATTACCCCTAGGTCTTTTTCCCCTGTTGAGGCCTCCAGCACCTCCCCTCCCACGGCATACCTGTGTTTAGGGTTTCACCCAAGATGTAACACCTTGCACTTGGTGATACTGAAATTTAATTTCCAGGTGTGAGCCCAGCTTTCCACAGTGTCCAGGTCCCCTTGCAGTGCCAACCTCCCCTCTTCCCCCTCAACTACTGCTCCCACCTTGGAGTCATCAGTGAAGAGACTCATTTCACACCCTATACCTTCCCTGATGTCTGATATGTATGCATTAGACAGGATCAGACCCAGGACCGAGCCCTGCGGTACCCCACTACTGACCTCTCTAGGGTTCGAGAGCTCCCCACTGACCACTACTCTCTGGGTGCATCCAGCTAGCCAGTTTTCAATCCATATGACCATCAAAGGGCCTACTCCCAACCCCATCACTTACTCCACCAGACCATTGTGAAGGACAGAGTCAAACGCCTTGCTGAAGTCCAAGAATAATACATCCACAGGCTTTCCCCTGTCCATTTCTGATGTTATCCATTCATAGAACTCCACAAGATTGGTTTGACATGATCTACCTGGCAAAAGCCCATGCTACCAACTATCCAGACCTCCCACCTCCTCCAAGTACACCCCTAATCATTCCTTTAGTATACTGTCCATTTATTTTCCCACCACTGAGGTCAAAATGATGGGTCTATACTTATCTGGCATTTCCGTCGACCCCCCCCTTTATGGATTGGTACCACATGTGCATCTCGCCAATCCCTAGGTACCCTCCCTGTCTCAAGTGACCTGTTGAAGAGCTCCACCAGGGGCGCAGCCAGTATGTCAGCCAATTCCCATAGTACTCTCAGATGAATGCCATCCGGCCCAGGAGATTTATCTTTCTTCAGGGCCTTGAGGGATAACCACACCCTTTCGGTGGAGATAGTATCATCCATCCCCTCCACCTTACTGGCCTTTTTATCCTTATCCTGATGTGACACCCCTGGGGTACCTCTCCCTCCCTCTTGCTCCATTTCTGTTGCTCCCCTGATCCCACTCACTACCACTTCTATCCCCATTGTGTCTTGCTTTGTAGATATCCCATCCCCCTCTGTAGTGAACACAGAGGCAAAGTACTCATTTAATACCTCTGCCTGGTCCCTCACCTCTTCCACCCACCCTCCTTCTGATCTCAATCTGCCAAAATGGCCCTTAGTTTTTCTCCACTCCCCAATTTACCAGAAGAACCCCTTTTTCCCTCCATGTTTTGCCTGTGTCAGCCACTGATCTTTACTGGACTTTGCCCCCTCACCATCTGGGTGACTTTTCTAGATGCAAGATGGTACATTTCCTTTTCCCTATCCCCTATTGTTTTTTTATATTTTTTGTAGGCTGCCTTCTTTTCTCTGACCATTACCTGAACCTCACTGGACCACCAGCATGGTTTATGTGACCTTGCTCCCTTACGTTTCACCTTAGCACAGATTGAAGTGAGGGTTTTGTTCAGTGGTATTTGTACTGCACCAAAGGACCATGCTAAACCATTTTGCGTACTGCAACACCACTGAATATGAGGTAGAGAGCTTATTTATGGACAGGCCTCTCCCCTTGCCCAAAAGCATAGACTATGTTTTGCATGGGTGCTAACTAACCCTCTTTGCCCATGCAACAGCCCCTGTTGAATATGGGGATCCAGTGCAAACCTTCTTTTTTGCAGACAAAGAGATGTTAGACAAGTTTACATTTTAGGTACACAAAACAAAACAGACTGAAAAGTCAGATTTCAGAAAAATAAATGCACAATGCAAGTTTTATTGACTGTGCACCGGAGTCGGTACCACAGTATCGGGCCCCTTTTCTCTGATTGGTCCAGAGCCAGTCACATGACACTGAATGTTTTTGAACTATTGCCTAGTTTCAAACTGAAACTGGGCGATAGTTCATGAGACTGGGCAATGGTTTTCTGTACTATTGCCATGCCAATCTGCCAATCACCCTTCACCACAGCTACCTCTTCATTACAAAATCAACCCTGTTATTGTCTAAGAGAGTCGATAGCTTCAGTAGTTTTGGAAACGGTGAGGGCAAGCAGATGTAGCCATACCAATGCTTGCTCTTCACTGTTTCCATACTGGTCAGCTTTTCAAGCTGCTGAATTAATGCCTATTCATTCTCTGCTCCCTGGCCCACATATCATTGTGCTCTTTAGGATGGATAGGAGGGGAGTCGGGGGGGTAGCATTTTATGTTAAAGAGGGAACAGACACCACAACACATGATGTCTGTGTTAAAGATGGAGTGGAATCCCTGTGGGTATAGCTTAGTTTAACCTCAGGGAAGAGGATCCACATTGGGGTGATGTATAGGCCTCCCAATTAAGTGCAGGACAAGGACAGGGAGCTTTTGCAAAAAATTAGAGGAGTATCACTGAAACGGTATTTAGTGGTGGTAGGGGATATAAACATGCCTGATATAGACTGGGGCATCCCAATGGCTATATCAGCTCAGAATCAATCTGTGGTAGAAGCCTTAATGGATTGCTTTCTCATGCAGTTAAGCCACCTATTTGACTAGGCAGGACAGCATCTTGGATGTGGTTCTCACCAACTCAGAAACAGTCAGGGCAGTCAGGATTGGGAAGCCATTGACTAACAGTAACCACAACTCTGTTTGGTTTGAATTATACCTGAGGGAGGTCAAATCTCAGTCATGGACAGCAGCCCTAAGTTTCAGTCAGGCTAATTTTGACAAAATGATTCATCTAGCCAGAGATAAACTAATTAAGATACACAATCAGTTAGATGTAGAAGAAATGTGGGGATCAATTAAACAAGCCATCTTGGAGGCCATAAAAGTATGCATAAAAGACTGTGACAAAAGGGAATAGACACAAATGTCCCATATGGTTCACTTAGTCAAGCTAAAATGGCCATTAGGGCCAAAAAAGATGCCTTACTCAACTTCAAAACAAAACAGGAAAATGAACTATGGGAAGATTATGTACAGATGAATAAGGATGCTAAGCTGTCATTGAAGCAAGCAAAGGCAGAGGTGGAACTTCAGATAGCAAAAAGAGACAAAGAGGGGAACAAGCAATTCTTCTGGTATTTACAAGAGAAAAGAAAGAAAGGGAGAGTGGTAGTTAAACATAAAGATGGGAACAGGATTGTGGAAAAAGACAAACAGAAGGCCACCATTCTGAACAAATACTTCTGCTCAGTGTTCACCAAAAATACAGTGGCCTGATGCCTGACAGTGGCATTGCAGTGCATGGCAGGGGTGCCACACAAATGGAAATGGCAACTATTACCACAGCTAGGCTAAGGGAGGTGCTTGAGCATATAAAACAAGACAAATCTCCTGGACAAGATGGAATACATCCAAGGATACTAAAAGAGTTGTCAGGTAAGTTAGCGGACCCCTTGTTGCATCTGTTTGACTGTTCACTTCAGACAGGAGTCATGCCAAGGGACTGGAAGAGAGCTGACGTGGTGCCTTTATGTAAGGGTGGAAGCTGGGAGGAAGCTGATAACTGCAGACCGGTTAGTCTCACATAAGTGTTAGGAAAATAAATGGAGGTCTTGATTAAATAAGATCTAGCACGATACTTGAGTAAGACTTGTCTTGAGGATGACAGACAACACGGTTTTGTGGTGGGCAGGTCATGCCAAATGAGTCTGATAAAATTTTTTGATGGAGTAACTAGGGAAATGTATAGGGGCCATCCAGTGGAACTCTTCTATTTTGACTTCATCAAGACCTTTGATTCTGTGCCACATAACTGCCTGTTGAAGAAGCTGGAGGATTTGGGCATAGCAAACTGCATTGTTAAGTGGGTGGGTAACTGGCTTGGGGGCAGGAAGCAGAGAGTAGTTGTCAATGGGGAGAAGTCAAAGGAGGAAGAAGTGATGAGTGGGGTCCCTCAGGGCTTGGTCTTACGACCAGTCGTGTTTAATGTTTTCATCAGTGACTTAAGAGTAAGTATCCAGGGCAAAATTGCACTGTTTGTGGACAGCACTGGCCGCGTGGCCATATTTGGCCAGTTCATGGGGGGGGGGCAGATAAGAACACTCTTCAAGTACAAAGCATGGGAGGTGGTGGTAGAGACAGCAACTAGACAAGCTATGGAGAAGAGAGACAGCAACCTATGTAGGAGAGAGAAAGCAACCTGGCAACCTGGCAGCTTCACAGAATTACAAAACTGCAAAGAACAATTAACACATTCCTTAAGAAAGGGGTAGTGGGGAGAGACAGTAAATCTAGTGAACTGGGAGGAAAGAGACAGCAACCTGGCAACCTACCTACAAATTCACCTGACTGCAAGCCTGCAAAGGAACAATCCATAGAAGTGTACCAAACCTGGTTAGTCTTAAACCTTTTTTAACATTTTTTTAAAATGTGTAATGAAAGATTTTATAAAATGGATGTTCACCAGAGATATGTTGGGCTACATTGGGAAAATCCTGCCCCCCTTTGGATGAACTATTGCCTTTCAATAGTCATATTACCCTCAGCTTTAGGTAATATAACTATTGTTAGGTAATAGTTCATTCCTTGTAGTCAATAGTTTCCCACTATAGCCCTTGACTCTGATCAATATTTGTATAATATGCCTATACTGTACACATATACACAGTGATGCTCAATGTCAGGTTCCTTCTTGTCTAGGAAGGTTGTGATGCTAATATCACAATGCCCTGAATGACATAATAGTAGCAAACACATAGCAATTGCGCAATAAGCAGTGATGGCTCTACCCATTCTTACCGGTTTGTGTCAGAAGGTGCCGATTGATATGACTATACAAGAAGGAACCAGAAACTTAATTGGGGTGGAACTAAACCATTTATTTCTATGAATGAGGGAGCTAGGACCATAACTCATGTGTGGTGAAGTCATAGGTGAGTTATCAAAGTCCTAGCCCCCACACAAATAGAAATTAATGGTTTATTTCCACCCCACCAATTGCATGTTCGTTTTATGCAATGTAAGTGCAATTAGCCTTCTGCTGCAGATTTGTGTTTGATTCCCTTCTCTGCTTTTCTAACTTTTACATTGTGGTTCATGTTTTTGTGCTTGATCTGCCTCTATCCCTGTGTTTTGCCTGTGAGTGTGTGCTGCTACCTCACCTTACTTGTTTGAGTTTCTACACCAAAATCTAGTATGTTGACTTTAAAAACAAAGTCTGGTCAGAGCCAACAAAGCAGCATAATGCTATTTTCAGTGTCAGTGGCTCAGCAGGTTGTACATTCACCTCTGAGGCTATAAGATCAGAAGGCTAGAGGTTTTATACCCACAACAAGCACTTGGGTTAAATCCCAATACATGCCCTGTAGTGCAGCATGAGGGGTTTGCTTCACTCCTGAGGTGCCATCTTTTAGATGAAGTGTTAAACTGAGGTCCCTTCTGCATGGTTTGGTGGTTATTGAAGTGGATGTTAAAGATCCAATGACACTCCTTGAAAAGAAGAGGGGCATTTCCCTGGTGTCCTGGCCAGTTTCCCCCATTCAGTAAAATACCACCGACAGCTTCATCAGGTTCAATTTCAGTTGGTTATCATCTGAACCCAACCCATGTCACCCCTGAAAAAGGGACTTCTAGTTTCAGAAGTCCTAGCTGGTCAACCAAGTTCATCAAGTAAATATGTAATGCCATACTGGTCCTAGTAAGAACAAATCCAGAACAAATGGTTTAATACTTTGTATTGGACCAACAAAGATGTTACAAAAAGAACAAAGAGCTTTAGCTTTCAGACCAAGTCCTTCTTTAGAAGTAAATAAATAAATAAATTGTATAGGGTTAGGAACAATCTACGAGGGAATTTTTATATATGTTTATATATAACCTCAAGCAGCTAAATATTTTGTTTAAAACTGGCAGCCAGTAACAGTGACTGCTAGCCCTGTTAAAATGAACACATGCTCTGGTGTCCACAAATACAACCCACCTTCTTACTGCTGGGTCTGTTAATAAAAAAAAAATAATTTCCTGGTGTGCAGTGGCACTATTGTTGTCCAATTGCCTGTCCTAGTAGTAACAAATAATTATTTTGCTGCAGTATAAGGCTTGTCAGGTCCAGTGGTATGGAGGGATGAGGTGCTAGATGGTGCCTTATTTCCCGTCACATCAGTGACCCAAGTTCAGGAATATGATAGATTGCCACGGGTTGGAAAGCAGACTGAACATTCATCACATAGTTGTCCTGTCCCTTCATGTAAAGGCATGCTGACTTGACCTTTGGCTTCCCCCAGGTGAAAGCAGTAACTCAAGAAAGGGAAAAATGCAACAATGTCTAGGGCAGGCTCCATAAAGCCCTACCCAGCTACCTGTGTCCCACATGACCACCTGGATGACTGGCTCAGTTGTGAATGTAAGTGACTGGATGGGGATAAGGATGGCTCTCCCTTTTCTGGCCACCCTAATATGGGGGAGGGAGGCAATCCATGGGAACTTTGGACTCTGTGGTTTGGGACAGGGGAGTGATGGACAGGGGAGTTAGGGATAGGGCTGAGAGCCTGCCCAAGTCAACTGGCAAAGTGAAAAGTTTTATGGAGGAGGGAAAATGCTGCAGTATGTATGACCTTAACACATACAGTATACAAAACCCTCCCATAATGGGTGCAGATGCGCTGTTACAGTAAACCTATCTAGTATAGGTAATAATGTACAGGGTCTCTTACCAGGGTACTATGGAGCCAGAGGTAGGAGTCATAAAGGGATGGCATTTCTTAAACCTGTAGAATAAAACAGAGTAAATGAGTTACAAAGGATCCTCAGTTCTTAAAGAGTTAGTGGGAGGGATAAGACAGATTATATATTCTAATACTTATCTGATGGGGAAAGAGTTCACATCCTGTGAGACCTGTGAAAGTAAAGAGAAGAAGGTTAATATGGAGTAAATACAGTAGTGGGAACAGCAGAGAGGAGAGAGATGAAATGAGTACAGCACAGTGTAAGAGGTAAATGAATATAGCTATAGAGGGATTAATTAAATTGCATGACGTAAAAGAGACAAGCTTATTTTAAGTATTATGCTAACATCAGCAATTGTTTACCATCAGTGTCAAAAACAACCCCCCCCCAAAAAAAAACAGAATAATGAAATGTCTGTTACCATTGGAAAAGCTACTTCTGTGTTTTCTCCTTGACTTGCATATTGGTGCTGGCCCAAGTGGGTGCACGCCAGACATGTTGCCAGAAAATAAATCTTGCACATTGCATATAAAACTAAATCTAGGAGTGCAGATCATTTTTTTCTTTTGTTATTACAAGCTGGTTACTTTGCTTATGCACCGCCTTTTCCTTTAATTGTGCACCACTCTACACTACTTACACAGTAGCCACAGCACTGACCCCAGACCATCACAGGACTGACCATCCCAATCCTGACAGTCACAGAACTGACACCCTCCATTGAAAGTCACAGCATTGGGCACCCATGCCTGACAGTCACAGAACTGATCCTCATTCCCAACAATCACAGCACTACACCCCATCACCATGACATTACTATACCCGTATCCCCAACAGTCACATGGATGTCACTTTCCACAGACAGTTACAGCAGTAATCCCCCCCTCCCCACCATTCACAACACTACATCACAGCATTGATGACCATCCCACACAGTCAGGACCACAACAGCCCCCCCTCCACCCCGAGCAGTCACTTAGCTTGGCACCTTATATAACCTTCCTGCCACATATACAACTTCTTGCAAATGCTAGCTGTCCCTCAAAGTTGTAGAACTACACAGAAGCAGACCTCCCAAAAGACAGAGGAATGACCCTTACCTTGAAAGTCGCATACATGACACCCTATCCCTGACAGTAACATAACAGGCCCTCCTCCTGACAATCTATGGACTGTACCACTGCTCTAACAGTTACAGTACTGACACCATCCACCATCAGTCACAGCAATAACCACCCCCCAACAGTCATTGGATTGGATCCCCACACACACAATCACTGGACTGTTCCCCCAGTCACAGGACTTCTACCCCCACAGTCACAGGACTGTACCCCAACAGTAACAGGACTGTATCACCCCTCCCCACAAGCATGGGATTGAACCCCACCCCATCACAGGACTCTGTCACTCCACTGACAATCACAGGACTAACACCCTCCACTGATAATCTTGATAGTGACTACCCACCTCTGGCAATCACAGCACTGATCCATACCCCTGAGAGTCACAAAACTTTCTCAGTATTCCCAATAGTCACAGAACTGCTCTCCTACCCAACCTGGCAGTCACAGCAATGAACGTACACCCACAGCACAAATCCCAATACTCCCATAGTGACATCACCAGTCATGGTACTGTAGCCTACCCTCATCTTACAGCACTGATCATCAGTCCCCAACAGTCACACCACAGCCACCTCACCCCCAAAAGTCACAGAACTGACACCTCCTACCATCAGTCACAGCACTAATTCCCATCCCCTGACAAAGACAGCACTGACCTACTACTCCTAATGGTCACCACACTGACCCCCATCCACAACAGCCACAGCACTGCCTCCTCACCCAGAATGGTCACAAGACTGCCACTCCAACCCCACTCTGACAGTCACAGAACAGTACCACCCTTCAATAGTTACAGAACTAACACCTTTGTAGAGTTGGGAGGGGCTTAAGACAAGTAGCACACACAGTATCCTTCTCAGAGGTGCTGCCTGTCAGTGGCATGGGTGAGGTGAGGGTACTTTGCACCATGTAGTTTAACAAATGGTTGAAAAAATGGTGTGGAGCACAGGGGTTTGGCTTCATTGGGGACTGGGGTTTCACCTGGAGGGACACCAGCCTATACTGGCAGGATGGTCTGCATCTGTCCAGGAAAGGAACAAGTCTTTTGGGCAATCGGTTTAAATGCTTCATTGGCAAGCCTTTAAACTAGTCAAGGGGGAGGCACTGATAAGCAGCAGGAAAATCCCAGTATCCCCCTACAAAACAGGGTACTAAATGAGAAAAAGACCAAGGTAGAAAGGTCAGTGGGGGATGCTGCTACAGAAGGTAAAGCCATCAAAAAATGGAGAGCAATGAGTACTAATGCCCGTAGTCTGGGTAACAAGCTTCCTGAATTAGTGGCCTTGATGGAGGAGGAAGATCTGGATATCGTGGCAGTCACAAAAACATGGTACACACAGAACCATGACTGGGACGTAAACATACCAGGATACACTATCTACAGGAGGGACAGGGAGGGTAAAAGAGGGAGAAGGAGTAGCTCTCTACATAAGAGAAGGAATCAAAGCAACAGAACAAAAGGGTAAACAGGGAGGAGAAGAAGCACTGTGGGTCAATTTGGAGGCAGGCAATGGCACCACAATCCGCACAGGGGTTGTATACAGACCCCCCTCTAAGGGGGAGGAAATGGACAAGGAAATGATAGAAAGTATACTTAGAATGGTAGATAAAGGGGATATATTGCTGATGGGTGATCTGAATATGCCAGATGTTAACTGGAGTGCAGTTGCAGCAGCCACTTCTAAGAGTGGGGTTATTCTAGATGCCCTACAGGGGGCATGCCTTAGACAACTAGTATTGGAACCCACTCGAGAGGGAGCAATCTTAGACCTGGTCCTCTCAAATGGAGATGGAGAGAGGATCACAGATGTAGAAGTGGGTAGCCATCTGGGAACTAGCGACCACCGAACAGTATGGTTCACAATAAGCATAGCCAATAGAGTCAAGCCATACAAAGGCAAAAGTACTGGACTTCAGGAGGGCTGACTTTGCCAAAATGGGTGAGTGCCTAAGGAATGCACTAGCAGATGGGCAGGAAGGAGAGGTGGAAGAACAATGGGGAATAATAAAAACTGCCATCACAGAGGTAACAAGCCTTTGTGTGAAGCAAATAAACATAACAAAACAATGTAAGAAACCACTATGGTTCTCAAAGGAGGTGGCAGTGAAGGTTCAAGAGAAAAATAAAGCATTCAGAAAGTACAAGGAATCACAGAAGGAACAGGACAGAGAAGTGTATCAGTTAAAGCAAAAGGAAGCTGGGAAGGCAGTCAGAACAGCAAAGGCCCAAACTGAGGAAAAGATAGCCAACTCAGTTAAGAAGGGGGATAAAACCTTTTTTAGGTACATCAGGGAGCAAGGAAGACTAAGGAGGATAGGAGGCTTAATAAAGGGAGGGTGGGCAGAGGGTGACTGTGAAAGGCAGAGATACTAAACAAATATTTTTGCTCAGTATTTACAAACGAAGAGGAGGTACCTAAAACAAACAGTAGAAACACTCTGGATACAGAAGTTGATACCAGCCCATTTACAGAAGAAAGAGTCTTGAAAGGACTCTTAAAACTGAAGGTGGACAAAGCAATGGGGCCTGATGGGATTCATCCCAGAATTCAAAAAGAAATAAGGGTAGAACTAGTGACACCACTGACTACCCTCTTTAACAAATCATGGGAGGATGGGGTGGTGCCTGAGGACTGGAGGAGGGCCGATGTGTTTCCCCTTCACAAAAGTGGGAGCAGGGCAGAAGCGGGAAACTACAGACCAGTTAGTTTAACCTCAGTGATTGGGAAAATGATGGAATCACTTCTGAAGGAAAGAATTGTCGAGTACCTAGAGGCCAGAGGGGCACAGGACCCAAGGCAGCATGGATTCACAGCGGGGAAGGTCATGCCAGACAAATCTAATAGATTTCTTTGACTGGGTGACCAAAGTAGTAGATGAGGGAGGGGCTATGGACATGGCCTACCTAGACTTTAGCAAGGCATTTGACTCAGTCCCACACAAAAGATTAATATACAAGTTTGCCAGCCTGGGAGTGGTTCCCAAGATGATAGCCTGGGTAAAGAATTGGCTGGAGAATAGGACACAGAGGGTAATAGTAAATGGAGTCCACTCTGAAAAAAGGGGGGTTACTAGTGGGGTGCCGCAGGGTTCAGTATTAGGACCGGTCCTCTTCAATGTCTTTGTAAGCAACATTGCAGGCGGACTGGAAGGAAAATATGTCTCTTTGCAGATGACACAAAGATCTGCAACAGAGTTGATGCACAAGGTGGGGTGGAAAGGATGAGAAGGGACTTGTCAAGGTTAGAGGAATGGTCAAATGTATGGCAGCTTAGATTTAATGCTAAGAAGTGCAGGTAATGCACCTGGGAAACAAAACCCAGGGAAGAGTATACAATGGGGGTGAGCTACTAACAACAACAAAATGGAAAGGGACCTGGGGGTAGTCATATCAGATGATTTAAAGGTGGGCAAGCAATGTGAGAGGGCAGTAAGGAGGGCTGGGGTGATACTGGGATGCATAGGGAAATGCATCACCAGTAGAAAACAGGAAGTTGTTATCCCTCTGTACAGACAGCTGGTGAGACCCCATCTGGAGTACTGTGTGCAGTTCTGGAGACCCAATCTCCAGAAGGACATAGACAAGATGGAAGCTGTCCAGAGGAGGGCAACTAAAATGGTGCAGGGTCTGCACCGGAAGACATATGAAGAGAGACTAAAGGAGCTTAATATGTATAGCCTCGAGGAAAGGAGGGGGGGACATGATAGAAACTTTCAAGTACCTCAAGGGAATCAACAAAGTCCAAGAGGGTAGCATCTTTCACAAAAAGAGGTGTGCAAGAACAAGGGGGCACAATTTGAAGATGGGGGCAGCTCAGAGGTAATGTAAGGAAGTATTTTTTCACAGAGAGGGTTATGGATGCATGGAACGGCCTTCCGGAGGAGGTTGTGGAGTCAAAAACAGTGACTGAATTCAAGCATGCATGGGACAGCCATAAGGCAATTCTAGGGGGTGGGGTTAGAAAGAAGTAGGCTGCTGGTTAACTAGGATCTGCAGCTTATCCATTAGGTAGGGAAATGGGCAGACTGGGTGGGCCAAGTGGTCCTTATCTGCCGTCAAATTCTATGTTTCTATGTTTCTTCCACCATCAGTCACACTGGCCACCTACCCGACAGTCACAGTGCTGATCCTCATCCCCCAACAGTGACAGCACTTACCTCTAACCCCAACAGTCACAGCACTACCCTCTAAGACAGTCAAAGCACTGTCCCCCTACATCCACATCAGTCACAGGGCTGACACCCTCTACAGACAGACACAGCAGTAATCCCCACCCCCACAGTCACAACACTCCCCCCCCCAAAAAGTTGCAGTCCTGCCTCCCATCTGATAGTTATGGCACTGACCACCCACCCCTTGACAATAACTGCACTGGCTCCCCACCCACAACTGTTAAAGCACCGACACCCCCAACCACAACAATCGCAGTACTGACCCACAAAATTAACATAACATTCCCTCTGAACCTCCCTCAACAGTTGTAGTACTTATCTGTCTCCTTACAGTAATGCCCCCGACAGTCACAGCACTGACAACCAGTCACTGGCAGCCCCAGAACTGAGCACACCTTAGTCATTACATTTTAAAAATAAGTTGATTAAGTACTGGCAACCCATCACAGAGAGTGCAGCGGTCGACACTTGTACAGGCTGACTAGTCAAATTCTGGAGGAGTTTGTGTTAGTCTAGTAAGATTTTCCTTAAATTAGCTTTGAAGGTTGGTACTGCAGAATGTAATCAAAAAGTACAGTACTTCAGCTGGGCTAGTGGAAGAGTCTGTGGGGCATGTAAATTTTCCCAGTCACTAGACATGCTGGCTAGTGGCTGTAAAACTTAACTTAGAGCCCTGGAGTGAACCATACCATCCACAGGATGGCCCTCTCCCCTTTACCCTCTTCTCTTTTGGCTCAGAGGTAATGTGAGGAAGTATTTTTTCACAGAGAGGGTTGTGGATGCATGGAACAGCCTCCCTGAGGAGGTTGTGGAGTCAAGAACAGTGAGGGAATTCAAGAATGCACGGGACAGACATAAGGCAGTCCTAGTGGGGGGTAGAAGGAAGCAAGCTGTTGGTTTACTAGGATCTGCAGCTTATCTATTAGGTAGGAAAATGGGCAGACTAGGTGGGCCAAGCGGTCCTTATCTGCTGTCAAATTAGAAACATAGAAACATAGACTTTGACAGCAGATAAGGACTGCTTGGCCCATCTAGTCTGCCTATTTCCCTACCTACAGGATAGGCCGCTGATCCTAGTTAACCAACAGCCTATTTCTTCCTACCCCCCACAAGAATTGCCTTATGTCTGTCCCATGCATTTTTGAATTCTCCCACAGTTTTAGACCCCACAACCTCCTCAGGAAGGCTGTTCCATGCATCCACTACCCTCTCTGTGAAATAATACTTCCTCACATTGCCCCTGAGCCGTCCCCCCTCTATATTCAAATTGTGTTCCCTTGTTCTTGCATATCTCTTTTTCTGAAAGATGCTACCATCTTGGACTTTGTTGATTCTACTGAAGTACTTAAAAGTTTCAATCATGTCCCCCCTCTCCCTCCTTTCCTTAAGGGTATACATATTAAGCTCCTTTAGTCTCTCCTCATATGGCTTCTCTTGCAGACCCTGCACCATTTTAGTTACCCTCCTATGGACTGCCTCCATCCTGTCTATGTCCTTGAGGAGATGGGGTCTCCAGAAATGGATGCAGTACTCCAGACGGGGTCTCACCAACTGTCTGTACAGAGGGATAACAACTTCCTGTTTTCTGCTGGTGATGCCTCTCCCTATACATCCCAGTATCCCCCCAGCCCCCCTACTGCCTTCTCACATTGCCTGCTAACCTTAAGGCCATCTGATATGATTACCCCAAGGTCCCATTGCATTTTTATTGTTGTTACTACCTCCCCCCCATTGTGTACTCTTCCCCTGGGTTTTTGTTTCCTAGGTGCATTGTTTTGCACTTCTTTGCATTGAATCTAAGCTGCCATACTTCTGACCATTCCTCCAACCTTGCCAAGTCCCTTCTCATCCTTTCCACCCTCCCCTTATGCATCAACCCTGTGGTAGATCTTTGTGTTGTCTGCAAAGAGGCATACTTTTCCTTCCAGTCCCTCTGCAATGTCACTTATAAAGACATTAAAAAGGACTGGACCCAGTACTGAACCCTGTGGTACCCCACTAATAACCCCCCTTTCTTCAGAGTGAACTCCATTTACTATTACCTTGTGTGTCCAGTCATCCAACCAGTGCTTTTTGGTGCCTTGAAAAGGTCCTCCTTTTTGTCCTCACAAGTCTTTATTAATTCCCTTAAGACTCTAGTCAAAGGTCCAGGCTCTCGACTGGTTATTTTGCTGCAAAATGTTGACGGCTGCATAGTCCCAAACACACATTTTATTGCAGTCCCAATATAATTGTCCTGTTGCAGCCAGAATAAACCTTATTCTTACATAAATTCCCTACAGTTACATAGCTCCAGCATTTCTCTTTTAAACACATTTATTAATCTCTCCCATATGTGACTAGTTTCTGTGTCACTGCCCTGCAAATACAGTGCTCCTCTAAACCCCACAGCAGTTCATTAATATTCATTATGGCTTCACTGTCCTTTCATGTGTCCTTTAATACTGGTGCTCCAGAGGCAGCCCTATAGATGCTTGCCTTCTACTTAATTAAAAACACTTTCCTTGCCTTTGCTCTAGGTTTCCCAGTGCCTTTTTACCTAAATACTATACTACAAAATCCACGGGAACACCTTCCATCTTTTGACTGCAAACAGTGTGCCTCTTGAAAGTGCAAACAGCGGCTGCATGGCTGAAATGCCGACCACTTTCAGAATGTGCTTTGGGAGCTCAACTGGGCTCAAACGAGATAATGAGGCTGCCTGGGGAACCTGGGGAGGGGCAGACACAGAACTTAGGCCAGGTGGTGACCTGAGGGATTCATTGGGAGGATGCCCAAGAGGTACAGCTGATGTATGGGAGGACTACCAGGTAAGCCTCCTGAAGGGGGAGGGTTACATGCAGTCTCTCAGTACTGGTGCTGTGTACCCACAAAAGACTAGCAGCTATAGTTCCCCAGGTCTGTGTCTGGAAGGAAAGAATTTGAAGTCTTCAGCTGCGCACCCTACTAGGAGTAGGAAAATCCACATCCCAGCCCTTCCCCACACACTCACAAGACCACTCTTCCCATACTAGTACAACTCTAGATCAATGACAAATGGCAGGAATAAACAATTACACCTGTTCTGTGTCCCATTCCAAAGAACAGCTCTTTTTTCTACCCATACTCCACTGTGGCTTCATGAGATCCCAGCTAACATTCAAAATGTTGTTAACCCTGGAACCATCAAAGCTAAACTTATGCAGTTTCTACTGCAAAAGAATGTCTATGAGTGCTCAACTGTTCAGAGCAGTTCTCCAGAGCCTGCACCAATCCTGCCTTCTAGCAACTACTCATGGTCTCACTCATGCGGTCCGGTCCACCCTTCCTCACTCCTTACCTATGTTCCCCAAACTCTGCTACTTCTTGCTTCATAGCTGTTATTCTGCTAGTGGTTGTGCTCTCTCATTTGTGTCGTGCCTCATTGCACCTCTCTCTCCCCCTCCCCCCCTTCTTTTCTCCATCAATCTCCATTCTCATGATGCCACCCCTCCACTACTTGGTCTTTACCTTCTTTCCCTCTCTACCCCTCCCACCCCTGTCTCTCTCTAACCACTTTCTCCCACCTTACCACACTATCTCACATGCACCCTCCCGTTCCTCAGCTCCAAGCTGTAATGCAATGTGACAGGCTCCCATTGAGCTGCTATATCCCCACACCACTCTCTCCCAATCCACCACTTTCCTCTCTCTCATATACTTCCTTATGCTATACAGCACTTAGTATTAACCCCTTAATGAAACTCATAAGAAACATGGCTGTTTTCTATTCTTTTGTTACTTCCTGTACTGATAATTCAAGTATGTTTGTATTTTGTTCTGTGAAATCAATTATGTACTGATAATTGAACTATGTCTCTATTTGTACTGTGAATTTAATGATAACTGTCTTTGCACCATTTAATGGATGTAGACCCTTTGTAAAAAAGAGTTCTTACTCCAAGGGTAAGTGGCTGAGCCACTGACATGAAATCAGTGTCAGTGGCTCAGCAGGTAGCACATTCGCCTCTGAGGCCAGGAGATCAGAAGGCTATAGGTTCTATCCCCACACCAGGCACTTAGGTTAATATCCCAATACTGACAGTGTAGTGCAGCATGAGGGGGGTGCTGCACTCCTGAGGTGCCATCTTTCAGATGAGACGTTAAACTGAGGTCCCGTCTGCCTGTTCTGGTGGTTGTTTAGGTGGACGCTAACAATCCCACGGCACTTCTCGAAAAGAGTAGAGGAAATGTCCCTGATGTCCTGCCCAAACTTTCTCCATTCACTAGAAATAACATCACCAACAGCTTAATTTGGTTCAGTTTCAGTTGGTTACTATCTTTATCCACACCCCCAGGTCGCCCATGAAAAAGGAACTTCATGTCTCAGTGGGCTTACCTGGCCAAAAAAAATAAATAAATAAATACATAAAACATCTGCAATTTAAAAACCAGGCTTTGAATCTGCTGCATTAGCCACATAGTTCCACAAGTCACTTGTGTTGTTTTATTAAAACTGGTTTTGAAATAATAGTTTGTCACCTTTTATTGTCAGTTTACCTAAAGCACTGTGCATGGTCTTCTCAATTGTGCTGCACTAAGGCTACTGTACTAATGATGTCATGTGCTGTATCATTCTGGGAGCCTGTATCTATCTGCTGAACAGCTCAGAAGGGTCCTGCTGCATGTTAGTAGTGTACTAGTATTTTATGAGGGGGCTGATAACTGTTTCACCTTTGGTGTGCTTGGCTGGACACATGGCACTTACAGTGCTGTTCAGCTCTGAACAAGTTGCAGGCATACTTTGCGTTTTACTGAACTAACATGCTGGAATGCTACTCAGAGTTCCTGTGTTGATAAATGGTCTCCATAGAGACAATTATGCAAAGTAGCACCCATATGTTGTCCTTACAGCACTGTTTGACCAGGCAGAAAGTTGTTGAACATAGAACAGACTTCCTTCTGACTTCCTTTTCAGAGGCTGAAACTCCAGGAGGAGAAAACAGTGTTTACAATAATAGAATTTCCCCAAACAGCTACAGTATTGCTAGATACCAGGAATGATACTGGAAAAAGGCACAATACAACAAAACACTACAAACCATTTGCCATTGATCCTAAATTGTTTGTTAAACAGGTTTCTGGAATGTATAATGTCACAGCTGTTTAAGTTAAACAAGAAACATTTAGAGTCTCTCAGGTGACGTGTACCAACAGCAGATTTTGCTTACCTAGATGTGTTTTTAAAAATCCTGCAGTTCTGTTTACTTTCTGCTGAGTTCCACAAAGGCTGTTGCACTCTGACTCAGGAACTACAATCCATTTAGCCGGTGTGACTCAAATTCCTCCAGGTCCTAGTGCCAGCCTGACAAGAAACTGACAGCAGAATATGCTTGAAAAATCCTTTGTTTTTAAAACCTGTAGAGAACTATTTCTTCAGTGCCCCAGCAGGAGGGGGAGGAGAGGGGGTTGTCAGGTCTGCAGATGGAAGGACCAGAGATAGAAGTTTGCACAGGATAGATCTAAGAGAGAGAAAAAAAAAAGGAGGATTTATGTTTTACCTATGTACCAGTGAAGGGATTTAGAGATATAGAAATACAGAATTTGTCAGCAGAGGAGGCTCACTTGGTCTGCCCATTCTGCCTAGATACCGTAGTCCCTGCCTAGTATGTCTCTGGAGAACCTATCTGGTCTCCAGTGGCACTCCACTGCCCTCCCTGCCTATTTACTGATATTCCTCAATGTCTGTCACATGCATGCTTGAAGTCAGAGAAGGAGTGAGTGTACGTGAGATTTTGTGTTGTCGGTGTTTCAGTTGGTGTTTAGATTGCTTTGTAGGAAGTAATGAATCGTGATTGGTAGCTAAAACCGGTAGTCAAAACAGCACTGCAATGAGAAAATTAATTATGTTTCACATGTGAAATGTTTATTTTTACCAAAGGTAAGCAGTTTACTTTTTTGAGCTTTTCCAGTTGTACATACATTGTGTGATTATATATATATATATATATATATATATATGTATATATTCATTACAAAAAATGTATGTTAACATGAACATCAGGATTGAATAATGCAATGCAGCAAAGCAAGAAAATTAAAAACATTAGTGTCTGGAGTCTCGGGACTCTTGGCAAACTAGTGGTATTGGGATTCTTGAGGTTGCCAGCCTCAATGCTCTCTTTCTCTCTCTCTCTCTCTCTCTCTCCTTCTCCCTCAGAACATAGCCTCCTGTCTAAAGCACTAGATACTTCTCCAAGACAGTGTTTCATAGGGATATACTCTCAGGAGGTACAGAAGCATGTTTCACCACATGTGGCTGACAGAATCAGTCATAGCTTTCTTCACACAGGACTCTGCAGGCCCTGTGTCAAGCAAGAGAGCTTTTTTTTGCTCCTAAAAGAGGATGTGCATTAGGGTTGACAACTCCCCCCAAAGACACACATGTTCAGTTCATCAAAACTCTTAAACTCTAAACCATGATGTTTTTCATTTCCATACATTTTGTGTTCTTTGACCCTACTGTCTGCATTAATGCAGTTTTTTTGCAATTAATTTCTTTTCTTTTCTGTGATAGTGGAATCACAGCCTGATTCATACAGCTCCCTTTAGTATCAGTGTGAACAGATGCAAATGCTCTGGGCACTCCCAGCCCTACACCAAGGGAAGAGTCCATCTGCTTGAGGAAGTGCAGGGCTCACTGGGCTCTACAGCTCTGTGTGGCTATGGATGCATAGAATCTGTTGGGCTATCAGGGGGCTGCAGAAGTGCAGGTCCCAGAGGGCCCTGTGCTTCAATGTAGCTGCAGATATAGACATGCAGGGTCAAGAGCCCATCTGGTTGTGGAAACACAGGGCTTTCTGGGCCCTGTGCTTCTGTTCAACTACAGATACAGAGGCACAAGGTCCTCTGGACAGTATACCAACAAAATATTTTTCTTCACTATATGGCTACTTAGTACAGATGTAGCCAACACTGCACCATCTCTCCACTGGCTGGGAGTAGTGCTGCATGGCAGTGCCATGTCCCCAGCCTTGACCCACCCAGTTGACACACTGAGCTCACCCCTCAAGTCAGATAATCAACATGGGAACACAACACACTACCAACTAGGGCAATGGCTGGCCCTGCACACAGTGTTTCTTCATAACATTTTGACCTCAAATTTTCAATTTATTTTTTTATGACCCTGACTTCTGAACATAAATAGGTGTCATGATAAAATGTTGGCCAAAATGTCATTTCGTGCCACAATTAAAAAAAAAAAAAAACATGCTTTGTGTTGGATTTGAAAAACAACACCTGTCAAATATGTGAGGTTCTGGGAAAAATGTCTATGTTTAAAATTGTGGATCAAAATATTAAAAATTACCAAATTTGTGAGTGAATGTTCAAACATTTTATAGTGCCTTCATACTTTTGTTGTTTTTTA
The DNA here is from genome assembly GCA_016271365.2 of Neoceratodus forsteri. Lineage (NCBI taxonomy): Eukaryota > Metazoa > Chordata > Ceratodontiformes > Ceratodontidae > Neoceratodus > Neoceratodus forsteri. The sequence goes on along the minus strand of CM028136.1, from coordinate 124,592,918 downwards.
ACATTCTGACCCCACACTTTCAACATAGTCTTCTTATAACCTCAAGTCATGTACCTGGTACAGTAGGTGAAATCTTTTCAAACCCCTCCCAAAAGGTGATTTCACAAAGTGACTGTGAAATCAGCTTTCTGGAGGGATTTGAAAAATATTTATATTTATTTTGTTTTTGTTGACCGGGTACATGCACTAGACAAATTCTATTTTCAGGCACAACATGGGGGAGAGGGATACAGATGAATGTCAACTGACCTTGAACTAGATGAAGCTGTTGGTTGTATTTTAGTGAATGGGGGAAAATTTGGCCAGGGCACCGAGGAAATTCCCCTACTCATCTGAAGGGGATTTGCTTGCTGGCAAGATGGCCACCCAAGGTGTGGCAGAGGAGGAGATGGACATTCTGGAGGCCGGGGATCAGGTCTCCACCCCGGCTCCATCAATAGTGGAGACAAATGTTGAGAGTGATTTGAACTTTTCACCACTTACCAGTATGGAGTGTGAGGTGGAAACAAATGCAACCCAGGAAGATAACATGTTGCGAGATCAGGAAGCAGAGGTAGTTGGTATGGTCAATACTGTGCTGCTGGAAACCTCAGATGAATTGGAGGAACCTGAAGATGCTTATTTTGTGCCACGGGAGGACTTCAAAGTTCTAGATGACCAGGAGAAGGATCCCATCCTTAACATTAAGAAGCTTTGGCATGCTTTGGATACTATAACAACATTTATTATTGCAACAAATTGCGGATGAGGAGGAAGCATTTCGTATAGCCTCAGAGATGCTGCAGCAATCCACGGAGGATACAGCAGATGTAGTAGAGCATGCACAAGTGCAAGGGAACAAGATCATCCAGCAGGAGACTACACCCAGGCAGCTCGATGATCAGATGCCTCTACAGGAGGCCAACAAAGTTCTGGGACAAAGAAACAAAGGCTGAAGTAGGACAAAGACACTTGGAGCATCGTCCTATGATGTCATAAGAAAAATGATTGGCCCATTTCACGGAAGGAACTCAGGATGTGACGCCTGATACAGAGGCTTGGATGCCTGTGAGGGCCCTACAGAATGCAGGTTGGGTGGCAGAACTACAAGGTGGATGGTCTCCTGATCCTGCAGACCCGGTTGTGGCACAGTACTCCATTACTACAACAGGTAAAATAATGTATTCATCTAAATGAAAGGAAGATTGTGTACAGAATAATTAAATTTGCATTACTGGGGCTAATACTATACAAGCTAGTAGGAATGGAGACCAGACTGGGGGGACACAAACTCCTGTGGATGCTGCCATGAATATCGAGATTACAAATGAAGAAATACTCGAAGTGGGAAATATTGTGACTCCAGCTACAGGCATGTGTGGGGGAGGTATTGACAAGGGACAACAATCGGATAGAAGACCTAATATAAAGATACCAATTGCTGTAGCATCAACATCAACTGCACCCTTATGCAAAGGGCCTTATAAGCTGATACAGGACACTGGGAAATTGAGTAATTTACAGAACAGTCACAACAAACTCCAGACAGCAGATGAGATGTTATCGGTAGGCCTGGGGGTTCATAGATTACAAGATCCAGCAAAAAAACACTGTTTAAACCTAACATAGAAACATAGACTTTGACAGCAGATAAGGACCACTTGGCCCACCCAGTCTGCCCATTTCCCTACCTACTGGATAAGCTGCAGATTTTAGTTAACCAACAGCCTACTTCCTGCCACCCCCCACTACAATTGCTTTATGTCTGTCCCATGCATGTTTGAATTCCCCCACTGTTTTAGACCCAACAACCTCCCCAGGAAGGTGGTTCCATGCATCCACCACTCTCTCCATGAAAAAAATCCTCACATTACCCCTGAGCTGTCCCCCCTCTATCTTTAAATTGTGCCTCCTTGTTCTTACACATCTCTTTTTCTGAAAGATGCTACCCTCCTGGACTTTGTTGATTCCCTTGAGGTACTTGAATGTTTCTATCATGTCCCCCTGTACCTCCTTTCATCAAGGGTATACATATTAAGCTCTCTCAGTCTCTCTTCATATGGTTTCTGATGCAGACCCTGCACCATTTTAGTTGCCCTCCTCTTGACTGCTTCCATCCTGTCTATGTCCTTGCGTAGATGAGGTCTCCAGTACTGCACACAGTACTCCAGATGGGGTCTCAGCAACTGTCTGTATAGAGGGATAACCACTTCCCTTTTTCTACTTGTGAAGCCACTTACTATGCATCCCAGTATCCCCCTGGCTCTCCTTACTAACTTCTCACATTGCTTACCCACCTTTAGATCATCTGATATGACTATCTCCAGGTCCCTTTCCATGTTTGTTGTTGTTAGTACCTCCCCTGCTATTGTGTACTCTTCTCCTGGGATTTTGTTTCCCAGGTGCATTACTTTGCACTTCTTTGCATTGAATCCATGCTATGGATGGCAGATTTGTTTAAAAACAAGGGAGAGCCTGCTCCACGTCGCAATGCCATCAGATTAATCTATAAAGGTGGCTTAGCTGACCCACCTGACAGACTATATATTGGAAGAACTTTATTAAAAGACTCCTTGAAGTTCTATGCTTCTGAAGTTTTTGCACTCATCCATAAGGATGAATACAACTACGATATCAGTTTTAAAACTGTGGAATGCTTGGACTGGTTTTGGGCAAAATATAACACTGTCAAAACTACTCCATTGTGGTCACCATTTTGTACCATTCCTATTACTAAACTAGCTGTCAGAACAATTTCCATCCTCTTCAAAAGGAGAAGGTAAACATCACGGATATACTGTTCTGACTTAAAAAGCGCTCTGAGGTTTTGGAACATCCAGCCCCTGTAATTGACTCGGAGCAAATCTAGACTGGAGGATGGAGGATAAAATGTAAATTGATCTTGGGTAATAATGGGATCATACATCTGCCTAGCTGCTTTTACTTAGGAAGAGATAGGGGATCACTGTTTTACCCCGCCCAGCCCAAGTCTTGCCACAAATGTGGATCACAGTTGCACCTGAATAATGCTCGATGATCAGATGTGATACACCTAGATGTACTCATTGTTTAGAAATTGGTCATATGGCTTCAGCATGTGTCAATATGCTTATATGCAACCTGTATGAAGAGAAAGGTCATTCCTACATGAAATGTCCATGGGCCTCCAATAATACAGAAGAAGGGGTCTCCCATGAGGCTTTAATTACACAAGGACAGATGAAAGGGTGTGCACAAGCCTACAGGAAGAAAATGCAAGCCATCTGGCAGGAACAAGAATTGGCTAAACAAAAAGAAATGGGAAAGGAAAATGTGAAGGAAATGGGTACTGTGCCACAAGAAGAGGCCATAGCAGGCCTTAGTACATGAGGAATTGAGACAGTGTTAAAACCAGAGGATACATTGGGTCAGAAAAGTATGAGAAGTGATGCACAACCTGTAGACTTGTAGCAAGATGCCTTATAAGTTCACATTTCCTATCCACTAAAAGACCCCCCCACACACACACACACACACACACACACATATACAACTACAAGCCCCATCCAGGATGAAGACAGATATACTAGTTGTCCTGAGCCATGATGAGCCAAACCCCCCAAATGACGCAAGAGACAAAGGAAAGGAGACACATGATATGCATCTAACTACAATGCCCCCAACCCCACTCAGGAGTTACCTTTTAAAACTGTGGAGTATAAAAAACAACCCCGGACTAGGCTAAGTGCCAAGACAGAGCCAAAAGGGAAAGAACAGAAGATCACGAAAGGAAAAGGGAAAGCAACACCGGCTAATCCATACAAAATACTCTAAAAAGTAAAAGATTGGAATGACACAGATGAAAAAGATGAGTCTGATTCCTCCTCCATTTCACCTTCCACAATACAGCACTCCTCAGAGAAAGAAGACGGTGGTAAAAAAGTGAAAGAGAAGAGAAAGTGGAATATCAGGCCAAAATGATGGAGACGTTTCTAATATTTTCATTCCTTTAATACAACGTGACATCATTACAGCTGCTGTCTATTAATATTAACAACATCAAGAATTGGAAGAGACAACTGACCATCCTTTCAGAATTACAGTCTTCAAAAGAAGACATAATATTTGTCCAAGACCCAAGGATTAAAACTTTTTTTGAAATAGCTCAAGCCTCTATGCTTTGGGGTAAAGGGGCTACCTTTTGGTCCCAGGGCATTGACACTTGTGATGGGGTGGGCATTCTTTTTAGCAACCCTCAAACGAAGGTCACCAGGTTATTAGATTTATAACACTGGGAAGATGCTGATTTTTGACATACAGTTTGGTGACGCAAGACTTACATTAGTGAATACTTATGCCCCACAAGTAAAAACTAAACAGATTGCACTGTTTAGGGCAATCCAACGTTACTTGCACACATCCAGACTGGTGGTATGGGGGGGGGGGATTTTAACTGTGCTATGCAGATAACTGATAGAGGACTAAAAGCCAGCAAGTTATACTGTGACTCTAATGCACTAAATGAAGTAGTAAATAACACACATTTACAGGATGCGTATAGGATGAAACAACACGGGGGAATACCTACTTCAGGGGTTCCCTCTCAACATGGTTAGATTATTTCTTTGTATTTACCTATTTATCAAAACAAGATATACATACACTCTGTTTTGATTTTTCAGATTACAGGGGTTTATTGATGTATCTCACCTGGGGAAATAGCCCTAAATGTGGGAAAGGCCTGTGGCATCTGAATTGCTCACTATTTCACTCCGAAGAGATTAATAGAGAATGGTGAAAATTATGGATGGCAAGAATGTCAGTACAATGTCTGTATTACATGCAAGTAGAGTGGTGGGAAGAGTCAAAAAAATTGGTAAAGAAATGTTTCCAAAAAAAAGCAAGCAAACAGGCCTTAAAGTCATGTTTGGATTACTTAGGCCTAAGGAAACAACTCCAGGCCCTGATTTCTAAAATGGAAATTTTAAAATAGACTTTAATGTAGAAGTTACTGTTATAAAGAAAGAAATGTTTTTAAAACAGTATGATAGAGCTAAATCCCTACAGCAGAAAATGAAGTTTGGGTCCAAATCTAAACGACAGACTTTTATGCATTTAAGGACTGTCAAAACAGGACAGAAAAAAATAATGACACAGGTGACAGATGATAGGAGGCAGTATGTTTCTTCCAAACTAGAAACTTTACAGGTGGTCCAGTAACATGTGTCAAATTGGTTTGGAGAACCTCCAGTGGTGCAGACATCACTGGATTACCTAGGAAACTGGATGTTCCGACGGTACTGCCACCTCAGTGGGACACTCTAACATGACCAACTGAGGAAGAGAACATACGGTTCGCAATAACTACTTTAAAAAATGGTACATCTCCTGGGACAGATGGTATCACAGAGGAATTTTATAAAAAATACAGTGACTGTTTAGTTCAAGACATTACACGTTGATGTAATTAGATACTGGAAGCTGGTAAGCTACCAAAGTCCATGACTGAAGCAGTCTTAATTTTTTAATATAAAAAAGGGAGAAAAGAGGATCTGAAAAAACTGGATGCCTATAAGCCAGCTGAATGTTAATTTCAAAATTCTGGCTAAAGTATAATTTGTAAAGCACAGACTTGTGCAATCCTGAAGAGGGGCACTCAGGATAATTTAATAATTTTACAGGAACTGTTTCAAAGAGGCAGGATGGGGACAGAAGAAGGGTATGTCCTCAGCCTGGATCAGCATAAGGCTTTCGACTCTTTATCACATTCCTTTTTATTTTATTCTATGTTTTGAGACAATATGGCATACCGGACAAATTCGTACAGTGGATATCATGCCGGTACCAGGAGGCTACACTCACTTCTAGACTAAATGGATGTATTGGTAGCACCATACAACTACAGAGAGGGGTTAGACAGGGCTGCCCCCTTAGCCCCTTATTATGTGTTTTCTGCATTGACCCTTTTTTAAGATCTATCCAGACTTCTGCTTTGATTAAAGGAATATCTTTGACACAGATGGGGCCCCCTATAAAGTCTTTGGCTTATGCCAATGATGTTATAATTGTAGTAGATAAGGGAATAGATGAGGGGGAAATTAAAAACATTATTTTGGACATTTCTAGAAACTCTAAATCTAAAATTAATTTTGAGGAACGTGAAGGGACATGTATTAGAGACACTTTGGATGCCACTAAAATCACGTATGCGGACATTATACTCACACTGGACCTCATCACGATTCTCAGGATTATATTCAGGAATGGAGATTTGGCCCTACTAAATTGGGATAGTAAAATAAGGAAAGCAGAAGGAATTTCTCTTAGCTGGAAGGGCTTACAGATTTCAAAATGGAAGCAGGTGTTGTTAATAAAAAACATGCTTGTGCCAATACTTCTTTACATTAGCTATATCTTCCTCCCTCCCCCAATTAAAAAACAAGTTATAAAGTGTGTTTTTTCAAGCCCTGTGGGGCAGTCGTTTGAACCCAATAAAGAGAGGGATTACAAATAGAATTATAAAAGAGGGGGTCCTGAACATGATAGATCCAGGAATGTTTTACCACTGTATTTTTGTGTACTATAATATGTTTCCCACACCAGCTGCAGAGAGGAAACCATAGGAAGAGGTAGTCTTTGAATGGGTGGATATTTGTAAAATGGCATGGGAACATGGGAACAGCAGACTACTATCTAGAACTAAAGTGGTCCCAGGTTATGTGACACCTATGATACAGGAGCTGATTAAGTTGAAAATTCCAGGACAAAATTCATGACCTAAGATGAGACAGGAGCTGTATGGTTCTATGATGTTGATAATGAAACAGGAGTTGGAAATACCAAATTGTCCAACAGCTCAGATACAGACTACATTAATCTAACTAACTAATGCAAGGATACCAACTCTCACATGGGCCATGTTGTGGCTGAGTACATACAGGAGATTAAACGAAAAGAACAATATCAAACATAAACAGCAGGTAGAACGATATTGCCCAAGAAGCTCATGCACGTAAGTTCTGGAAACACATGAACATCTGTTCTTGAAGTGTGCATTTGTGGAAAATGTTGGGACACAGTAAATAGGACATGCAAGACCACCTTGTTTCATAAATTATTCTACATAGAAATAGTTCATGCTGTATATGCAAACAAATAGGATGTGTTCCATAAAGAAATATTACAGATGATATTTTCACTACTTAAGTATTTTATATGGCAAGCTAGGTGCAAATGGGTTATTGAACAGCAAGATATGTTACCTGAGACTATGATATAGAATGTGATTATTTCCCTTCAACAAGTTTACAAGAAGGACACAGGGAAGATGTCAAGGGGAACACTACATGGGTTATGGACGAACTGTATTCTCTTCTTGATATCAACATAAAAAAAATTTTGGAGAGGAAGTTTTGGTTGGGTACACATATGATAAAGGGGAGAGAGCACTGGTTTGGGAAAAAAGGGAAAAATATATAAAAGCATACCATTAAAACAGAAAGAAATTATATATATGTAGAAATGTATATATAGACACATTTTTTTATATGAGAGGAACAGGACAGTAGACACTGGAAAAATGAAAGGGCATAAAGACACAAGGATAGAACTAAGGAAGCAGAAGAACACTGGACAGGATGGAACTGGCCAAAAGACAGACTATGATGCTATGGGCATTACCTGGATAGCTTTGGAATGGACTATTGAATGAATTGAATTTTACTCCCTTTTTCCGTCCCCAAAATTCCCCTACTCTTTTTGAGAAGTGCCACGGGATCTTTAACATCCACCTGAACTACCACCAGAGCAGATAGATGGGACCTCGATTTAATATCTCATATGAAAGATGGCAGCTCAGGAGTGCAGCACCTCCCTCATGCTTTACTACAGTGTCAGTATTTGGATTTAACCTAAGTGCCTGGTGTGGGGATGGAACCCACAGCCTTCTGATCTCCTGGACTCAGAGGCAATAGTGCTACCTGCTGAGCCACTGACACTGCTGACCTAACCTTGCTCATTAGGTCAGGTCCCAAAAAGGCCATGTTGAACATTTGGTGAATAAATATAAATAAATGGAAATGTTAAGAGTAAAAGTTTAAAATGCATCAAACATACAATGGCAGCACTACCTCGTTTCATCACTTCCCAGTCACAGTTGCAGGAGGAGAACATCTTCCTTCACAGAGCATGGATCTGTGTAAATGAACCTTCTCTAGGTGAGTGAGGGGTGTGAGGGGTTGTGGGGAGGTGGATGCTACTTAGGGGTGAAGTTGGGGTATTTGTAGTTTGAAATGGTGGAAGTTGTCTGGCAGTCGCACAGAAAACATTGGTGGAGGGTTTCTTTATTTTAGGTAAAAAAAACAAGAATAAACTGATAAGGGTCAGTTTTCTTCATTAAAGGTACAAATTAAAATTATACTGTCACTGTGGACTGACAATGTAGGATGAGTGCTGGCTATAGTTCAACACTGAAGGTGGACATCCCAGTGTCATGAAGAATTAATGCAGAGTGGTGGCAAGGGCCAGAGAACTCTGGATGGGGGGTTGATTTGATTACAGTGGTAACGGGGCTGGGCACCTCAGTTCCGCTCACTTCTGTGTGTGAGAAGGAATGTTAGCCAGCATTGGAAGCTGGGCACCTCAATGTCGATAAATAAAAGCAAGTAAGAGTGGTGGGATTGAGCACCTGTAATCCATTATTATATATAAGGTTTGTGTGGGAAGGGTTTACCATTGATGGCTTTAAACAGCCACCACCGTTTTCTATCATGTCACTTGTGAGCCAGGAGGGAGGAACACAGTTTGACAAAAAGCTGTATTTTGCAGAAAGCAGTGTGATGGAAAATTATTTCTTTCCCCTGCTTTCTTCTGCCATAAATCTCAGCTGATGAAGGCAGTTGAAGGAACTCACATTCGCTTTTGCAAAAATAAATTAATAGTAGAATCTTTATTTTTTTTAACTGAGCATTTGTGTAAAATGGCACAGGTTTTCACACATATTTCAAAAACTATACAAGTTAAAAAGCTGCCAGTTGCAAAACATTGTACCTTAGATCACACTCTATCACATTTGTAAGTTGCATGTTTCCAAAAACAGAACCATTTTTGAGTTATAGGTGAGCTATACAGGGCAATGTTTTGGTCTTTGTGAAATTTGTGCACCTCTGTAATTTTGCACCCACCCCCCCATTATCACAAAACTTTCAGAATTCAGAGAACCAGGCACCAGATCCATTCCTTCCAACTTTCAGAAAAATCAGTTGAACAGGGACTGTGTTTTTAAGGTATTATAATGGAGATGAACATTAAACTGTCTTCTGAACTATAAAATACAGGCACAACCACACCTGTGTTTTATTACAGAGGCACAGTAGCACCACTATACTTAGGGCTGAGTAAGTTGTTAAATATTAAACCCCTAACTTTGCAAGTTAATAGTTTCACCAACATTCAAAAGATTTGAAATACATTTTGCATACCTGGTCTCAGGGCCAAGGTCTTTTGACTTGCCAAGTTTTGTTCTAGTTGGTTATGCAGATTCTGAGATGTGGGTAGCAAAAAAGGTGAAATAATTGATGTTTTTTTCCAATTTGTTGTCATCACCTAACACACAGATAGTTTGGAAATTTTTTCTAAAATGTTTAGTGTAGATGCTGTAGAAATCTTATGTAAAGGAACAATATTTTGAATAAACTATAAGTTCCAAAAACAAGAAAGAGCTTGGGGCACAGTAGTGCCTTTCACCAGTTTGATGTAAAGATATGAATCCATTAAAAATAATTTGGCCATACAAAAAAAGAGACTGTTTCATATGGATGGTGGTGGGGGGGGTGTAATTTTTTTTTGTGCAAAAAATTATTTTTATCATATGGCTGCCATCTTAATTTCCTTTTTTTTTTATTTTTGAAAAGGCATACAAATTATATCCTTCACAGACACAATCACATATATTTTACTAATCGGGACCCCCTTGGCAGGATTCTGCAGTTAGTTTTTGAAAATGGCACCCAGAAATGTGTTTTTAATACATTTTAAAATCTTTTTTTGTGACCCGAATTTCTTTTTTTGTATAGCCATAAACAGAAAGAATAGGGACATGCAAAAAATGATTCTCTTCAATAAGAAAAAAAGAATTTGGATGTATTTTTTTTTCACATTCGTTTTTGTATAAAGCAATTTTTTTTTCATATGAATGACACAGCCTCGTAAAAAAGTCCCTTCATACGAAAAAGTAACTTGAATTTACTTTTTCCATACATTTTGTCTTTAGTAAGCCATAACTCTGTCAGTATCTGTCCTTTGGATGATACATCAAACTGAGGTCCCATCTGCCTGGATCGATGGTAGTTCAGGTGGATGTTAAAGATCCCATGACACTTATCGTAAAGAGTAGGGGAATTTTTTATTCAAAACTTGAAAGTAAAATACATACTTAATAGTGTTACTGCACACAAAATCATAATACAAAAATAAAAGTAAAACAGAAATAAGTATTTCATCAGACATGCAATACAAAATTTCATTTTGAGAGTCCCAAAACCTAAAAGCTGACCCCCCCCCACTAAAAGAGTAGGGGAATTTATTAGTGTAAACAAATAATACAAGACCAGTATTACAGCATACAAAATTATAATATTGAAAATCAAAAGAACATAAATAAGTATTGCATCATAGAGAAACCCCTAATCCAAACAACCCCTTCCCACCAAAAATATAGGGGATGTTAGTATGCAAAACTTCAAAACAAATCATTCAAAAGTGTAGGAAGCCATACAAAGCATAAGAAGAAAAATCCTAACCATAATGAAGTATTACATCCAACATAAAACCCTAAACTAAGCAATCCAAAGAAGCAGAAAAAACCCAGTCCTGATCCTACAAAAAGAACAGGGAAATTCTGTATACAAACTAAAAACATAATAAACATATGCATGGTATAGCAGACAAATCATAATGCAAAAAAGCATAAAACAGCAAATAGAACAATGACACTTTAGGAAAAAATCCATGAACGTAAGTCCCAATAGCGCAGAAAAACCCCAGGCGATGTGGAGGTTTTCTCTGAACTATAAACAGCCTATAAACCCTGTAAAATCTGAGTGACAATCTGAGTAGGACTACACACGTTCTGTTGTAATAAAAATGCACATCTAGCTTGCCACAAATAGAAGCAACAAAATGCAAAAATTAAATGTAAAGTACTAGGATGATAATGAATCAAACTAGGGGGATAAATACCGTAAATCAAAATGTCATACGTGAGGAAAGGAAGGGCCTTTTTCTTCCACTTATGGAGGAGAAGGGTCCAGACTGGTTGTGAATAGGGGCAATCAATAAAGGAATGCATCATGGTCTCAAGGATGAAAGGGCATGTATCCCAGGGGAAAAGTCCTTTCCTCATGAGCCTTATGCTTCATATTACCATGAATACCTAGCCTGCCATGACAAGATAGCCAGGTAACATCCCAAACCTGTTGGGGGATTCGTGGATCAGTCAGTTGGTGAAAAACTCCAGAGGAGTCCAACTGAATGCCATAGGAATCCCGTAGCACAGGAAGGTCCAAAAAGGATGTTCCCAAAACAGACTGATATAAGTGCTTCCTTGAGGAAGAGAGGATCACCGTAGTGGTCAAAGACCACTGATGAATCTTTAAAAAGGTGAGGATAATAAAATGGGGGAGCGTAAACTTATAAAAGTTATGAGGAATTTCCAAAGGGGGGAGACACCAGGTGGCGCACAATGGAGCAGGATGATGATGAAGAAGAGAAATCCAAAAGACTGGAGGGATATGCAATAGGTAGGGAATAGCAGTCTTAAAAAACAAACAGTGAAAAAACACCAAGGGGTTCAACATCTGAACCCCACCGTGGCAGTAATCAAGATATGTGTAAGAATGTTTTACTGGATTCAAATGGCTGCCCCAGAATCCCTGAAAGAATACATTATACAAACAAGCTTCCAAGGAAAAGGGGACTGGAAAAACCGAAGCCACATGAAGAAATAAGGGAAGAACTAAAGTTTTCAGCAACAAAACCCACTTCCTCTTTGCAATAGTATGACCCTTCCAGGACGCAACCAAATGAAAAGCCTTGTCCAAAACAACAGTCCAATTTGAGAGGGTATCATCAGGGGCACCAAAGGTCAATCCTAAAACTTTGACTGGGGAAAATTGTAAAGGAACCCCTGCAACATAGCGAGGAGAATGTGGGGGGGGGTGGAATCGGGAGGTACAATGCTGAACTCTTGTTATAATTAAGCTTAGAACCAGACACACATTTGAAATCTATTAGAAGGAGGAGTTAAGTCCACCTCTCGTAGGTACGGGGTGATGAGAATGCAGAGATCATCTGCATAAGCTAAGGACAATTGAGGGATTGATGGGTGGCATAAAAGTCTACAAAGCAATGGATTGATATGAAAAACATAAAGAAGAGGACTGAGAGGGAAGCCCTGCTGAACCCCGGTACGGTTCAAAAAGGGGGGGCAAGAGGCACCATTCACATAAGGGTGGATCCAGGCAGTAAAATAGGGCAATCTAATTATTGAATAAATTGCTGTGGAATACTGTAATGAGACAGGACTTGAAAGAGGTAGTCATGATTTACTCTATAAAATGCCTTTTCCTGATCGAGTAAAGAAAGAAGTGAAGGAGAAGAAGAAGAGCTAAAGGCAGAGACATCTCTAAGTAAGGAAAGATTGGAAACAATAGTGTGATGAGGAATAGCGCAGGTTTGTCCCTCTGAAATGACTTGGGATGCAACAGGAAGAAGACAGTGAAGCAGGACAGATGTAAAAATCTTATAGTCCACGTTCAAGAGACTCAAAGGCCTCCAATTCCTTATGTCAGACCTATCTCCTTTCTCAAACAACAGAAATACGATAGCATCTGAAAAATTCCAAGGAACAGAATGAGAATCAGTGATAGTATTAAAGAGCAAGGTAAGAATGGGAGAAAAAAGGTCAGAAAAAGCTTGATAAAGTTCAGCCGTAAGGCCGTCCAGACCCGGAGAAGTACATCGCTTTTGCTTTTTAATAGCTGCCTGCACCTCTAACAAAGAAATTGGGGCTGTTAACTTGGTGCAAAGATCAAGAGAGGGAGAAGGGGCCTGGAAATCAAAAAAGGAAGTGGCAGCGTATGTAGCCTGTGAAGAAGTCCCAAAAATACTGGCTAGATGGGACGAGACCTTTAGCTGGAGAGACGATATAGTGTCATAAACCATAGAAGAGTCCGCATCAGTAAGACGATCAATGTGCGTGGCAGCCACCCTGTCAGAACAGCACCTGTAAATATCAAAAGAGGCATTAGAAGAGTGGGTGCCACTAGTAGCCTCAAGACTCAATAAGCGAGCCCTGTTATATTGACACTCTTCCATCTGAGTCGTCAAGGAAGCAATAAGGGGGAAGCAATCTTGGGCCACCACAGAAGCCCTAGAGATCACATCCTGTAAATGCTGCCGTAATAGCAAATACTTATGATAAGAGGAAACAGATTTACTCCTAGCATACCTGAGAAAGAGGCATTTAAGATCTGATTTGGTATCGTCCCACCAACGTAAAGGGGAAGTATAAGCATCCAGAACCAAAATGCAGATAAACAGAAATTCCTGACAATCTCGAACAATGCAGCCATCAGACAATAATGAGCTATTCAACTTCCAGTGTGAAGAAACAAGAAGAGGATGGGAAGCCGTAGAAGGAAAACAAAGCAATGAGATGGCCATATGATCCGAGGTCTCGCAAGGAATAACCTTCACCTGTCGTACCATAACGTTCTGGGAGAGAAAGATAAAATCAATACGAGTGGCCAGAAGGCCTCTATGATAGGTCATTGTTCACTTAGAATGCACCTCACAGTAACCGTCCTTAAGAGAGGCGAACTTAAAAATAGTACATAATGCAGTAGAGTCCCTGAAAAGCCTCTGTGTGGAGCCTCCTCTGTCAGCCAGGGTGAGACCACAATTGAAGTCTCCCCCCATAAAGGATGTCTAGAGGTGTGTAAATAAGGCTGCAACAACTAAAACAAGTCTGAGCGAGCAGCAATACCCTGAAGTGCATAAACATTTAGAATCCTGAGCTGCAGGCGACGGAAGGTGCAATCAAGCAATAAGGCACAGCTAGGGACAATATCAACCAGTCTCGTCACAGTACAGTCAAAATCAGAAAACAAAATTCCCAACCCATCACATTTATCCTCACCTGAGGACCAATAGGAAGGGCCTCTAGTCCAGCCAGTGGAAGCCCGGGTCAGCTCATATCGAGTCTTCAGCCTAGTATCCTGAAGTAAGTAGGGATCATGTGGGAGATCCAATAGAAACTGCAGAGAGGTAAGATGTTTTCTATGTGATTTCATGCTGCACACGTTAAGTGTGAAGCAGCGAAGACCTAAACCCAAAGGAATAAGAAGAAAGAAAAAGACCGAAAGCCAGCAGAAAAAAAAAAGAAGAATTAGGCAAAGAGGCATCAAGTAACCGCCGATTGCTGCCTGGTGTCTGGTTTATTAGGGTAGGGATCCCATTGGGAATCAGAGGAGTAGTCTAAATGGAGAGAAGAGGCCTGTGAAGAGTCAGAGTCATTTTCCTCATCCATTATGTCACTCCACTGCTTCAGTTTAGCTAGGGCTTTGTAGCAATTCCTGGTCAGAATGGACTGTCTGGGGGAAAGGCTGGGAGCCTTATGCTTACCCTTGGACTTACCCTTTTTTTCCCCTGAGAAACCTTCGTGAAGGGGTCCAATTCAGGAGGGGGAGGAGGTGGCATGGGGTCAAAGGGGCAACAACCCCAGGTGCCAGGTCCATGTCGGGAGTGATCAGGTCTTGTAACACAGGATCCCCCACTCGGAAAGCGGGAAGAGCAGAGGGAAGATCATCACTGGAGGAGGGGGCACTATGTCCTGGCCATCCTCATCACGCTGGTGAAGAACCTGAGTTTGAGAGTCCGTGATGAGGGCTACCTGATCCTGAGGGGGATGGTCCAACCGATTATGGTCAGCCCATGGACACTGATGGTAAGTATGGCCAGTCTCATCACAGAGATTACACCTCTGTGGATCAGGGCAACCGAGGCTCACATGACCATAGGCTAAGCAAATAATGCACCGTGGCTTGTTGCAGGTATGGTTCAAATGCGTTTGAGCACCGCATTTATGGCAGATGCGGAGTTGACCAGGATAAAAACACAAACCTCTATCCCTACCTATATAAAAACTACCTGGCAAATGAGCTATACCCCCGTCATTCTGCTTCAATTGCACATTAACCTTCCAACCCCCTGTCCAGACAAGGTCTTTGTCCAAAATTGGAGGAGAAGCCTTGAGAACATCACAGGGCTGCTTAAGCCAGTATTGGACATCCACTATGCTCACTCCTTCATTATGAAAAAGAAGATTAATTATTTTCACCTCAGGTTTAGTAAGTGGAATGAGCATATAGGGGTCCATAAAGGCTGTGACTTTACCACTTCATATTTGATCCAAAATTTTTCTAGAGTAGAACCATTCTTAAAACTTAAATCATAAACTGATTCCCCTCTAACATCTATGAAAGCAAACAATTCACTTGCTGAAATACCCAGAGAGTCACGTAACAGGGAATGCAATACAGTTTTCCTATCAGGTGCAGTAGAGAGGTCACCAAAATATTTCAGACGAACTGCATTTCTATGTCGGGCCTGCTTGCCCAAGTTCTGAAACTGGTCACTGAGGTGAAAGGGATGATCAGTCGAAGCCTCACCTGTATGTAGAGAAGGCAAAGAAGGGTTATCCAAGTGGTAAATGGAATCAGCTGTCGAAGAGGATTGCACTGTCAGTGAAGGATGCAGTACCAAAGCATAATCTTGAGCATGCAAAGGGCCCAGAGTCTCAGGAGTTGGTTGGCCAACAGCAGAATGTCGTGTCGAAGTGGCAGGGTGCAGTTGCAATGAAGCCACTGGGGATGAATGAGGGAAGGAAGTGGATTTGGCAGGCAGTTCAGGGACTGTGTGTCCCTGTATAATGTCCTGTGCACTTACCGCTCAAGGAGAAGACCAGGGTGTTCCAGGAAGCAGTTGAGTCCAACCCGTAGCACCTAGAGTGGAAGCAGGGGACCACACAGAGTCTGGAAATGAAGTACCTCTGTGGGTGTCCATAGAGGATAGCGTGCCTGCAGTAACTGAAGCAGCACAGGTAGGAGCTATAAGCAAGTCTGTCGTCATAGCATGTGATGGCCCAGAGTGTATAGCAGCCTGGTTAGAGACTGTAGGCATGGCGGAGTGCAGGGTGTCGTCCTACTGCACGAAGTGCCATAAGAGAGAGCCGTGCTGTTCATATAACACTCGCAAATGCAATGGATACATAGCATGAGTACTGGTCCCAAGAACTGTAGGAGAATGCTGGTCCAAAATCGGGGTGGTAGCTCCAAACTCAAGAAGAGATTCAGGAGGTGTACGAATCACTAGTTGTGGTGCAATGTCAGGTTGACTATTACTGCAGTCACTAGGCAAAACAACAGGCATAGCAGGCATTAGATCCAGAGGATAAACCATAAAACTGAGTGCTGCATCACCTCCACCTCCTCCAGGGTCCGGGACAGCAGCCATCTTGATCCCGCAGGAAAAAGGGTCCCCCTGCTCACAGGAAGCAAGAGTAGGGGAATTTCCCCAGTGTCCTGGCCAAATTTCCCTCATTCATGAAAAATACCACCAACAGTTTCATCTGGTTCAAGGTCAGTTGGCATTCATCTGTATACCCCTCCCCGGGGTCATGCCTGAAAATAGGCAGGCTTTGTCTAGTGCACTTACCTGGTCAATAAAAACTAAATAAATAAAAAAAAATGCAATTATGGGACAGTCTACATATCAAAATAAAGGTTGCAATGAGTACTATAAGACTAACCCCCTCCAAACAATGTAGGGGCTATGAAAAAACATTAAATCTAAAAAAAATACAATTCCCATATAATAACATTGCAATTTTAGCAAGCTGTAACTGTCAGTCTTTGGAGTTAATGGACAATATATATATATCAATAGAAAGGATGCAATAACTAGTACAGCACTAAGCCCCTAAAAAAAAGAACTGAAAATGGTCCATCCCAAATGGAAAAAAAATATACAAGGAAGCACATACATTGCTTTTGTGGAGGAACAGAAGCACAGGGCTCAGAGGGCCCTAAGCTTCCACACCTACATACACATGTGTGTAACTGGAGGCATGGAAGTTCTGGACACAGAGGGCGCTGCACTGCTATAATCACATGAATGGTTTCATGCAGGTCTTATCTCAAAACATAAGGAAATTCATTGCAAACAACTTTATTAATGCACCAGTTATGGTTAAACTGACAAAAGTAGGAAAACGTAGTGCTCCAAGCAGCTAAAAGAAAACAAAATTTAGTTTTGTCTGTCCAGTGTCTTGGCATATAGGGCCTGGGGTCTTAAATAGAAACATAGAAACATATAATTTGACAGCAGATAAGGACCACTTGGCCCACCTAGTCTGCCCATTTTCCTACCTAACAGATCATCTGCAGATCCTAGTTAACCAATAGCTTACTTCCTCCTACTCCACACTAGGACTGCCTTATGTCTGTCCCACGCATTCTTGAATTCCCCCACTGTTCTTGACTCCATGATATGCTCAAGGAGGCTGTTCCATGCATCCACAACAATCTCCGGGAAAAAATACTCCCTTGCATTACCTCTGAGCTGTCCCCCCTCTATCTTCAAATTGTGCCCCCTTGTTTTTGCACATCTCTTTTTCTAAAAGATGCTACCCTCTTTGACTTTGTTGATTCCTTTGAGGTACTTGAAAGTTTGTATCATGTCCCCTCTCTCCCTTCTTTCCTGAAGGGTATACATATTAAGCTCCTTTAGTCTTTCTTTGTATGTCTTCTGGTGCAGGCCCTGCAGCATTTTGGTTGCCCTTCTCTGGACAGCCTCCACTCTGTCTTTGTCTTTGCGGAGATGGGTCTCCAGAACTGCACACAGTACTCCAGATGTGGTCTTACTAACTGTCTGTACAGAGGGATATCACCTTCCTGTTTTCTACTATTGGTGCCTCTCCCTATGCATCCCAGTATCCGCCTAGCCTTCCTTACTGCCTTCTCACATTGCTTGTCCACCTTTAGGTCATCTGATATAATTGCCCCCAGGTCCCTTTAAATTTTTACTGTTGTCTGTATCTCACCCCTCCATTGTGTACTCTTCCCCTGGGTTTTTGTTTCCCAGATGCATTACCTTGCACTTCTTTGCATTGAATCTGAGCTGCCATACATTTGACCATTCCTCCAACCTTGCCAAGTCCCTTCTCATCCTTTCCACTCCATCTTATGTATCAACCCTGTTGCAGATCTTTGTGTCGTCTGCACAGAGACATACATTTCCTTCCAGTTCCTCTGCAATGTCACTTATAAAGACATTAAAAAGGACTGGTCCCAGTACTGAACACTGTGGTACTCCACTAGTAACCCTTCTTTCCTCACTGTGGACTCCGTTTACTACTACCCTTTGCATCCTGTTGTCTAGCCAATTTGTTATCAAGGCTACCACCTTGGGACCCACTTCAAGGCTGGATAACTTGTGTATTAATCTTTTGTGTGGGACTTTATCAAATGTCTTGCTAAAATCTAGGTAGACCATGTCCACAGCCACTCCCTGGTCTACTACTTTGGTCACCCAAAGAAATCTGTTAGATTCATCTGACATGACCTTCCCATCATGAATCCATGCTGCCTCGGGTCCTGTGCCCCTCTGGCCACTAGGTACTCAACAATTCTTTCCTTCAGAAGTGATTCCATAATTTTCCCTACCACTGAGGTCAAACTAACCGGTCTGTAGTTTCCTGCCTCTGTTCTGCTCCCACTTTTGTGAAGAGGAATCAAATCTGCCCTCCTCTAGTCCTGAGGTACCACCCCATCCTCCCATGATTTGTCAAAGAGAGTAATCAGCGGTGTCACTAGTTCTACCCTTAGTTCTTTTAGAATTCTTGGGTGAATCCCATCAGGCCCCATTGCTTTGTCCACCTTCAATTTTATTAATTCTTTCAGAACCCTTTCTTCTGTAAATGGACTGGTATAGACCCCCTTTGGCCTTTGTCAGGATTATCAACCCTAACTCTCCCCCATTCCATCTGCAATTAAGCTCAGTTGTGCAAACTATATCAGAATGGGGTGAGCATTAGAGTTAATAATCCTGATGAAGGCCCCAGGCCCGATCTGCCAGGACTCAGGACAGACAAAATTGTATTTTTTTTTATGTTTGCTGCTTGCAGGGTGGGGGTTGGGTGTTAGGGTTGGAAACCTTAATACCGCATATCCCTACATTTGTCAGTTTAACCTTACGGGTGCATTAACAACATTTTTGGCAAATAATATATCTATATATTTATATCTATATCATATATATCTATCTATCTATATATATATATATATATTTTTATATATATATATATATATATATATATATATATATATATATATTGATGGGAAGAATGTATAATGAGTATTTTATGCACACCCAAGGTGTGCAATGCCACATAAACCCTGAGCGTGAAGCCTGAGGGGTTTATGAGGGCATCACACACCAAGGGTGTGATTAAAATCCAAATTTAAACACTTCCTCATATTTTATTTTTTATATTTACTGGTTCTTTGACTACTGCATTTTTTTCTGTTGAATGGATTAATTAGTGAGACAATGACTTTTAGAGTGCTGTTTAAAACTAGTACTACTGCAAGTAAATCAGTGTTAAGTAACAACATTTGTAAAACTACAGTATAAAAAGTTTCAGGTTCAGGTTGCCCTATATGTATGCAAGTGTATTTGCTAATCTTTGGGTCATCCTTAAAAAATCAGGCAATGCAATCTAGAAAATGAATGAAATAAGGATGAACTCCACTTCACACTGAAGGTTTCTTCAGCAAAAAGAACTGCTTTATTCAATGTTTCATCCACACTTAATAAAGGGCGACAGTTTTGTGGCTGTTGCCACTTCCTGAAGCCCAGCAGTGTTGATTCTAAATAAAAAAAACATAATATAAGTTTTACTACACAAAGAGTCATAAGTTTTCAACAATCCCTGATATCTTAACAAACCAAATCCATGCAACATATATCCAACTTCATTAATATTTACAATATCTAAGGTAGAAACACAATTTTAATAATGCAATTACCAAGTTCTATAATCACACATAGGAATGTTAACATTCTAGAATATAAACATTTACTATAATAATGCCAAAACAGTTGTATTACTATGTTCTAAAAAAAGCTATGAGAGTAAATTCTTGACCAATGTAATAATGTAAGCCATTATGTAGA
The DNA here is from genome assembly GCA_016271365.2 of Neoceratodus forsteri. NCBI lineage: Eukaryota > Metazoa > Chordata > Ceratodontiformes > Ceratodontidae > Neoceratodus > Neoceratodus forsteri. Next base: position 124,572,665 of record CM028136.1, on the reverse strand, counting down.
GTGATATTCTGTACTTACTTTTATCAATTAGGGATCCTGGTACCCCAGACTGTCCTTATTATTGAAATATTGCTAATCTGTAAAATAATGGACAAAACTGTTCTTGAGCTTTTATGTTCAAACTCTGGTCAAACTCTGGTAAAGGTTCTAATCTCTCAGACTCACATATTATTACTTAAGTGGCTTGTCCAGAAATCTGCTCTACTTAACCTCCTTAAATCCTATATACTGTATACTATTCAATTTTGCTTCAGTTGATTATAAGGTTCCTCACTGTCATGCACTAAATCTTTTCCCAACTCCCTGTACACAGTCCTTGTTTTCTCCTGGCATCAGCTTGCTATTTTTAAACCTAATGGGTAAAGAAAAACATTAAGTCCCACACTCTAGCATTTTAAAAATTAATGTCCTCTTTTTTTAAAAAAAGGGTTAAAATCTTATGAAATTACAGCCTCACCAGGTAGTCAGACTAGCTGGAGTTCCAGGTGTTAAACAGAGTATGAGCGAGAGTTCAGGTGCTCCAACTTTATAGAGACACCTGGAACTCCAACTTGTCTGACTACCTGGTGAGTCTGTAATTTCGTAAGATTTTAACCTTTTTTAAAAAAAGGGGGAAATTAATTTTTAAAATGCTAGAATGTGTGACTTAATGTTTTAAGATCAACACTGCTGGGCCTGAGGAAGTGGAGACAGCTACAAAACTGTCACCTTTTATTAAGTGTGGATGAAACAGTGAATAAAGCAGTTCATTTTGCTGAAGTAACCATCAGTGTGAAGTGGAGTTCATCCTTACTTCATTCATTTTCAATATTTGTAAAACTGGTAAAACTTTTTTTTTGATAATTTGAACTTTTTGGAAACTCATCAGTCCAGCGTAACTTTAGATGAAGGATTCTCTCTCTCTCTCTCTCTCCCTCTTTCCATTGTCTTTCTCAGCTGCAGCAGAGGTGCCATCTAAGGAAGTGAGAGAAAATTTCTGGATGTAGAATAGTGTTAAAACAGTGTTATTTGAATGCTAGCAGTGGAGTTTAAGGATTGACTTACCTATTCTCTAGTCAGAGTATGAGTCGTAGAGACCCTCGTGTGAATTGAGATAAGGTTGCCATGTTTTTTTTATTGTTTTTGGTTTAGATTTATTTAAACTGCTACAATATGTTTTATCTTTGTGGTGCCTAATGAGAAAGCAGTTTGTCACACTGGTAGTTTGCAGGTACAGCGTGAGTGAGTTGACAATACAAGGAAAGGCAGTCGTGCAGGTGTTCACATGCCATGGAAGGTGTTGACAGAAACTTTGTGAAAGGTGCTTGGGCAAATGCTATTATTCAAGGTCCATCATTCACACATGTGAATAACAGAGTTTGTCAGTCAGTGCCAGTGCTTGATAAACAAACTAACCAGTAATATATATATATATATATATATATATATATATATATTCTATGCAGAAAACTTCATTAATGCATCAGTTAGGTTCTTCTACAGCTTACAAAAGCAATGTTAGGGCCAACGACCCCAACACACACCCTGATGCCTGTTGGTGGAGGCAGGGTGGGGGTAGGGTTCAATGTGTGAGAACCCTAATGGCGAATTTCCTCTCTTTTGTTGCTGTAGAAGAACCCCCAACTGATGACTTAACAAAGTTTTTTGCATAGAATGTCCTTACTTTTTAAGAAAGAATAGAAAAGTACAAAGTTGTGTAAGTTGGTGGGAGGTCCCCGCGCTCACACCAACATGTAAGTGTAGGGCCACATTACACACCCAATGACTAGCCATTTCTGAGATATTCAATGTTAAAGATTGGTAAAATTTCCCTATCTATTCCATTATAAAAAATATGGCCATCTTGTCTCCCCCTCGCGATCAAAGATGGCGATCAAAGAATCTCACAATCAAAGAATTTGCAGGCTCGTGATCGAATAATTTGCAGGCTCACGAACAAAGAATAAAAAATGCTATAAATCAAAAAATGTAACTAATTGTGGTAAACCACTGACATGGTTCAACAGAACGAAACCTGCTGAGCAAAACCCACCCTCATTTGACTTCCTAGAGCACCCCTGAGCTGAGAAAATGTATTTTTTATTCTGGCCATCTCATCCCTCACTCACAATGCACAATTGTGATCAAAGAATCTCGCGATCAAAGAATTTGCAGGGTTACGACCAAAGAATAAAAACTGTTGTAATTTAAAAAATTCAAAAAATTGTGGTAAACCACCATCACGGTTCATCTGAACGAAGCCCCCTGAATAAAACCCACCCTCATTTGTCTTCCTAGGACACTCCTGGGCTGAGAAATTTATTTTTTTCATCTGGACATCTCTTCCCTCTCTCGCGATGCATGATTGTGATCAAAGAATCTCATGGTCAAAGAATTTGCAGGCTCGTGATCAAAGAAATTGCACGCTCATGAACAAAATGCAAGGGATGAGATGGCCAGATTTAAAAAAAAATTCTCAACCCAGGGGTGCCATAGGAAGTCAAATGAGGGTGGATTTTGTTCAGGGTGCTTCGTTCTGCCCGATCTGTATAAAAAAAATAATGTTCTGCATTTTCCTGGTAGTCTAGCAGCCCCTCCAATGTGCATTTAAGAAATAATGTTGTCTTTATCCCTGCTAGTCTAGTGCTCTCCCCAATGTGTATTTAATAAATAATGCTTTGTATATCCCTGGTAGTCTAGCGGTCCCCCCGATCTGTATAAAATTAATATTGTTGTCCATATCCCTGGTATGGAAGGGCCCCACCCCTGATCATCATAAAATACATATCTCCATTCTCAGTAGTTCATGGCCTCATGTGTATTTAACAATGCTTAGATTCCTGGTAGTCCAGGGCCCCATCTGTATGAACATTGCTGTCTGATATCACTGGTAAGTTCAGGTCTCTTCTGATCATCAAACATGCCTTATACTCAGGCTTCGACACTCCAGTTGTGCGCCTACTCTGTACTTTCACCTTCCCTTAGCCAGTGATCGCATACCCCACCCTCCTTTGAGGAAAGGCCACCGACTGTGTGTATTAACAGGCATGCAAAGAGGCACCAGAAATAACTGAGCACTCCTTGCATTAGCGCCTGCTAATGCACACAGTCGGGCGCTGGCTGTGGAGGTGAGAGTGGGCTGTAGCCAGTCATCAGCTGGGGAAGGGTGGGGGTGCAGAGATGGATGACAGCTGGGTGGGGGCCACTAGACTACCATGGAATTGGAGATTGTAATGTATTATATGATGATCAGGGGGCCACTACACTACCAGGGATATGGACAACAATATTAATTTTATAGAGATCAGGGGACTGCTAAACTACCAGGGATATACAAAGCATTGTTTATTAAATACATATTGGTGGGGGATGCTAGACTACCAGGGAAATGCAGAACATTATTTTTTTATACAGATCGGGGGGTGGGGCAGCTTGACTGCCAGGGATATTGAAAACATGATTTATTTTATTCAGCTTGGGCAGAACGAAGCCCCCTGTGCAAAACCCACCCTCATTTAACTTCCTAGGTCACCTCTGGGCTGAGAAAATAGATTTTTAAATCTAGCCATCTCGTCCCTTGCTCTAAATGCATGATCGCGATTAAAGAATATCGCGATCAAAGAATTTGCAGGCTCATGATCAAAGATCGTTAGCAAGCTGCAAATTAAGATTTTAAAAGTTCATAACTCTATTTTCTGACAAATTTGGATAAAACCAAAGGCATGGCTCGATAGAGCAGCGTCCCTTGAGTAAAACCCATCCAAGTTTTACTTCAGAAGTGACCCCTGAGCCGAGATATTTGTGTTTTTCCGATCGGAAATCTAAAAACAAGATGGCGGACCTCACGATCAAAGAATTTTTAAAATTCTCAGAGACAAAGATTATTGAACTGTGAGGCTGCAAATTCTTTGATCGTCAGGTGGGATGAGATGGCCAGAACCCCATTCTTTGTTCGCAAAACATTTATATAAATTTTCATATTTACTTATAATGTGAACTTAAAAGTGGCATAACTTTTGAATGCCTTAATATTTTTTCACCAAATGAAAAGCGGCATGTTCAACCACCAAAGCTCTTTCAAACAAGCCATCTCACAGAGCATCATGCCACAGAACAGCCGTGCAGGGCCACGTCCAAAATCCCAAAAGCTGCCCCCCAAAATGGATAATTTTGCATTTTTCAGTGTTTTTGTATGCAAAGACTGTAAGTCTGACCAAAACAGAATTTGGCAAATCAAGATATCTATCATGCCCCACCATGCATACCAAATGTCAAGCAAATCCATTTAACGAATCCAAAGTTATTAATGCACAAAATTTTGAGTTTAACATAGAAGTGACAACTGAACCCTAACTACAGTGGTGCAACCACACCAGTATAATATATATATATATATATATATATATAGGATACATGATGGGCAGGCATGTGATATGGAAAATATTCTCACTACTGCAGAGTGAGTTCTGGATAACTCATGATTGCCAAAGGCACAAATGAGATTATTCAGAGCTCATGATGCAGGAGTAAGAATATTTTCCATAGCACACAATCTGCCCATCATGTGTGCTGTTTATACAATGGGGGTGAGAGCTTCAGAAATATAGTTGTGTTTTTATGTTTGCTCTTTTATTTTAGTGTTTGGTAACTGGGTAAATTTTAAGTGGTGATTTGGGAGCACTGGGCAGTTAAGTGACTTGTTCAGAGTCACACAGTGTGGAAGTGGAAGTTGTGAGAGTCAAACCCAGGACTAGTGTGCTGGATGTATCAAGGTTGTTCAAAGCTCATTACTCTAACCTCTAGACTATCCTGAGAGCACTTTCTGGGGTTGTTCTCAGTGTGTGTGTGAGTGTTTCTGAATGGTCTGGGAGTGTTAGACGCACTATGGGAAACAGGTGAATGTGCTTGGCAATGATAACTGAGTTAGTTTCATCTTGCAGTGAGAAAACATAAACTGTGTGGGGGAGCACTATCATTTAGAGTCAGTATGCAGTGAGAAACAGAAACCGTGTGGTACAACACAGTGATTTAGAATGCAGTCTTTCCTGAATTTGAGAGTAGCATAGTAATAGGCTGTGAGTTGTTGAAACACTATGGGAAACAGGTGAGCGTCCTTTGCAATGTTAATAATTACTTGCAAGTAACAGTGAGAAATAGATTTGAGAAACAGATCAATTTAGAATGCAGGCTGTGGTTAGTGAGTGAGTGGTGGCATCAGCACAGTATGGATAAATGGCATTTATCATCACCCTAGTGCTGTCATCAGCATTTATCACACTCCAGTGGAAATAGCTGCATTTTTTAAACTCTAAGCTCTCACCCCATTGTATAAATATATATATATATATATATATATATATATATATATATACACAGTATATATACATGTATATATATATATATATATATATATATACACACACACACACACACACACACACACACACACACACATATATTATAGAGGCTATGCAGTTTAATATTAACTCCCCAATTTTGCACCTTAATAACTTTGTAACCGTTTAACAGATTTGCATGAAAGTTTGTATGTGCTGTCCCATGGGGTAATTCTCCAGATCTACCAAGTTTTGTTTCAATTGTTTAGGTTGATTTTCTGCAGCACAATTGGAAAAAAAGTGTGTTTATTTCCTTTTTTGCCAGTTTTTCCTTTAATATTCCTCATCACCCTACAGCCACACTGTTTAGCATTTTATCCTGACATTTTCAGGTTCGAAAGAGGTTACCCCAAGAAACAAGCCAGTATTTGTTTGGTGAAAAAATATTATTCGGATCCAAAGTTGTTTAATTTAGAACATTTGTGTTCTGAGCATGCTCAGTTCAGTCTTTTGGATAGATGCACACCTGTGAACAATGATTTCAGCTCATGAACAGGGATTTTGACAGCTCATGAATGGGGATTCATTACATCCCTGTTCATGGGAACAAAATCCCTGTTCATGAGCCAACATCTTCTTTTCAGTTTTAGCCAAAAAGAAAATGTTGTCCCTTGTCCAACAGTTGCATTTTGTGAAAACAAATGTATGGGTTTTGTTCAGAGTGATGCCCTCTACAAAACCATGTATCTGGTTTCCATCAGTTTTTTAAAAACATGGCCGTTTTGTTTTTGAAAATCATCGTTCATGACTCGCTTCCGATCCTCATTCGTGAGGTGTCCAAATCCCCATTTGTGAGCCGATCCCCATTCATGAGTCATCAGAATCATTGTTTGTGATGTCAGGACCAAATGGCCATATCTCATGAACGGGGATCGGCTTATGAACGTGGATTTTGAAACCTTATGAATGGGCATTCGGTTCATGAATGGGGATTTTGACACTTTACGAACGGGGATCATAAAAAAAATCCTTTTTCGTGGGCTGTCAAAATCCCTGTTCATGAACTGAATCCCCATTTGTGAGCTGTCAAAATCCATGTTTGTGAGAGGAAGATCAGATGGCCCTATCTTGCGAACAGGGAATTCCCATTCGTGATCTGTCAAAATCCCTGTTCGTGAGCCGATCCCCTTTCATGAGCTAGCAAAATCACGATTCATGATATGAAGACCAGATGGCCCTACCTCTTGAATGGGGATAAGCTCATGAATGGAGGTCTTGTCACTTCACGAATGGGGATTCAGCTCACAAACAAGGATTTTGACAGCTCAAGAACAAGGATTTGTAAAACTTTGTCAGTTCACTGCTAAGAAACAGTAAGGAATTTTGGCTTGAAATTTGCAGGGTGCAAAGGGAATGTCACACAGATGTGATGTATGCTGGTTTGGTGAAAAAAATTGCAATGGTTCCATACTTATGACATTACAAAGTTGAACACTTCCCATAAGATAACATTGCAAATCCTATGACGCCTTTTGGCGCCCGTATCTCAAAAATAAAGCAAGATACAGATTTTTCACTACCTACAGCTTAGATCATCTTTAGGTGATCTAATCTGTTGAAACAAGATTGGAAATCATAGATTACACCAGCAGTGGAAATTGTTTCCTACTTGCTATGGTTACGAACATATTGGCAAATTAGTGTCACAAGGGTTCCAAGGCTGTCTTTTGAGGGGTTTTCAGTGCCCATATCTCATAAATGATGCAAGATACAGATTCAGTCACTATACATTGTATGGAGGTCTCACTATCATGATTACAATGACACTTGAATTTTTTTCCTAGCTGGTATGGTTCCCAAGATATGAGCAAATTAGTGATACAAGGGTTCCTTGCCCTATAGGGCTGCTGTATGGCTCTGTAGCTATGCGTAAGTGGGAGCACAGGACCCAGAGAGCCCACGCTCCCACAGATGCATATTGTTATGCACAAATGGGCAGCTTGGTGGGGGCTCCGCACTCCCACCAACACATGATATTTAATAGTAATATTATACTTTTTCCAAAAGTAAGGAAATTCATTGCAAAAAACTTTGTTTAATGTATCAGTTAGGGTTAAGGTGACAAAAGTGGGGAAATGAGATGTCAGGTTTGAACCCCTAACCCCCCACCACCACTCCATCACCCATCCTGCACAGACCAACAGATGCCAGGGTATGCAATGGGGTCACTAGGCCTACCTCACCCCATTCTCCTTTACTGTGGCACGTCAACCTGTTTACACATGGAATGGGGTGAGAGTTGGGCCTTGTGACCTCATGGCACACACCAGCATCTGTCAGTCTGTGCAGGATGGGTGGTGGGGGGTTAGAGGCTCAACCCTAACATCTCATTTCCCCACGTTTCTCACTTTAACCCTAACTGATGCATTAAAAAAGGTTTTTTGCAATTAATATATATATATGTGTGTGTATATGTGTGTATGTATATATGTGTGTGTATATATATGCTGTATATAAATAGAGGATACATGATGGGCGACTGTGGAATATGGCAAATATTTGCATGCGTGCAGAGTGAACTGTGATAATATCATGAGTGCTGAAGGCACGAGTGTTATTATTGCAGTTCACTCTGCACGAGTGCAAATGTTTGCCATATTCCACAAGTCGCACATCATGTGTGCAATTTATACAATAGGGATAATACATTTTAGGAACATTTTTTTCTGTGTTCTCTCCCTGTTTACTTTATTTTGGTAATTGGGTAAGTTTTTTGGGGGGGATCTGGGAGCACTGGGCAGTTAAGTGATTTGTTCAGAGTCACACAGTATTGAAATGGAAGTTTTGAGAATTAAACACTGATCTGGGCTGCTGGATGTAGGAAGTTGGTTCATTGCTTGTTACTCTAACCTCTGGGCTATACTGACAGCGCTGTTTGTGTGTGGTCTGAGTGTGTGTGTAAGTGTTTCTGAATAGGCTGGAAGTGTTAGATAGTATGAGGAACAGGTGCATGTGATTTGCAATGATAATTGTGTTACCTGCAGCTAGGAGTGAGAAACAGACTGTTTATGCAATAAGTTGCAGGCTTCACTGACACAGAGAAACTGTTGCAGTCAGTACTCAGAAAGAGAAACTGGTTTATGATGGAGGCTAGTTTGAAGATTAGAGCAGCACAGTAATGTGCTAGGATTGTCAGAATAACCATGGGACACAGGTGATTGTCTTTTACAATGCTAAATGAGTTAGTTGCAGGATTCAGTGAGAAAGAGAAACTGTGAAGCTATTACATGCAGGCTGCAGTGTAGATGGTCTGACTCTGGTGACATCACCATTGTGAGCATATTTGCTGTTGATGTAGACACTGTGGGTTTATCAGGAAATAAACCCACAGTGTCTATGTCATCACAGAGTTATTCCACTGCAGTGACAATACACGTTTTTATTGTCAAGGTTACATGCTCACCCCTATTGTATAAAATATATATATATATATATATATATATATATATATATATATACAGTATATCTATATGGGATATACACTGATGATGTCAGATAATGATGTATTCATACAAGTGCTGTTTGACTTGGGTAACCTCACGAGTGGCATAAGCCACGAGTGAGGTGTCTGAGGTCAAACAGCACAAGTGTAGATAAATCATTTATCTGACAGCTCACCATTGTATATTTCATTTAGGCAATAGGGATGCTTTCTATCAGTGCAGGAACATTTGGTTTTGACTGTTTATCTTTATTTTAAATTAAAATTGCTGGGAGTTTTGGTTAACTTCCCTAGAGTATGTCTGCCTAGCATAGTGGTTGCTATTAAATGAAACACCACTCATTTTGTAGAAAACTTCTTGCTGAACAAATGTCATGCTCACAGTACTCTGCTACCTTTTTCATTTTAAAGTTATTCACATTTGTTTGTCAAAAAAGGAAAAGAAAATTGAATTTTATGCTGTTGTTTGCTAATTATAGAAAAAAAACTAAAAGGTATCTATAAATGAAACACCACTCATTTTGTATATATTTTTGTGCTGAACATTTTTTATGCTTACAGTACCATGCAATCATTTTTTGTTTTAAAGTTATTCACATTTGTTTGTCAAAAAAGTGAAACAAAATTACATTTTCTTCTGCTTTTTTGCTAATTGTAAAAAATCTATTAGGTATCTATACATGAAACACTACTCATTTTGTAGATAATTTTGTGCTGAACAATTTTCATTCTCACAGTACCATGCTATCATTTTTCTTTTTAAAGTTATTCCCATTTGAATATGGTTAGTACTGCTTCTGAGGCTGAACATTCTAAATGAATTCTAAAGAGATTTGTGACATAGTAACTGTGTGTATAAATGGTCACTGTATGTATAAATAGAATAATAGATAGGTTCCTGTGCATTACAATGTAATAATTCCATCAAGAGGTTCTGGGGACATTGGGAACCTCGAGAGCGAAGCTCAAGAGGTTCCATGTCCCCAGAACCTCTAGATGGATTTACTTGCATTGTAATGCACAGGAACATATATTTTTATTTTTTTAATATATGGATGCGATTTTCGTTTCTCTGAGACAGTCGCAGCTGCAGCAGCCCGAACAAGTCTCTCCGGTTTGGTCACGCCACACTGTCTCACTGCTCGCTTTGTTTTTGTTTTAGTGAAGGACAGCCTACCTTTTCCATGTCTGGGGAACGAGGGTCAGCTTGATATCTGTATTTTCAGGTATTTTTTAAAAGCTGTGAAATGTTATGGTTTGGAAACTCTCTAAGCTAGACAGTGGCCGCCATGTTTTCTAACTGTTCTGCCCGCCTCTAACAGGAAAAGTGGCCAATTGGAAGGCACGTTTTAAAAGACGTTCGGAGTTGGACTAGCGCATGTGCTGTTGTGATTTGGTGATAATACTATCGTTCAGGTACCCAACGATAGTATTACGGCACCTGAACGATGGTATTATCACTCCTGAAGTGTAGTATTATCACTTTGGGAGTGATACTATTATGGGGAATTTTTTGTATGCTTTTGTACTATATTAATTTCATGATCCATATATTAAAAATGTATTTATACATACAGTGACTCAGATAAATGCATTTATCACACTGAATATATGTCCACCCCTATTGCATAAATAAGGGATATGCAGCGGTTAAGTGTGTGATAATGCATTTATCTTGCACAGTTTCCAGTGACCTCAAGTAACCTCACGAGTGCCGAAGGCACGAGTGAGAGTTATGAGAGGTCACTGGAAACTATACAAAATAAATGCATTATCACACACTGAACCACTGCATATTCCATTTGTGAAACAGGTTTAGACGTTGTGTGAACATTTTGATTTTGGTAGGTGTAAATAATTTGTCAAAAAAGGGAAAAGAAAATTTAATTTTATGCAGTTTTTTGCTAATTATAAAAAAACAAAATGGTATCTATAAATGAAACACCACTCATTTTGTAGATATTTTTGAGCTGAACATTTTTCGTGCTCACAGTACCATGCTATCATTTTTTGTTTTAAAGTTATTTATATTTGTTTGCCAAAAAAGTGAACAAAAAATTACATTTTCTTCTGTTTTCTTGCTAACCATATACAATATACAGGGTTTATATAAATGAAACATTATTCATTTTGTAGATAATTTTGTGCTGAACAATTTTCGTGCTCACAGTACCATGTTATCTTTTTTTCATTTTTAAGTTATTGACATTTAAATATGGTTAGTACTGCTTCTGATGCCGAACATTCTAAATGAATTCTGAAGAGAACTGTGTAGATAAAATGAGCTAATGATGTAGTTACTGTGTGAATAAATGGGTGATGATGTAGTTACTATGTGGATAAATAAATTTATTACCATAGTAGCGAAGATAAATGGTTTTATTCTACAGTTTTTATCCTGACCCCTGTTGCATAAATATATATATATTAATTATGATAGCATGGTAGTGCTACCATAGTTATGGTTGAGGAGCCATTTACATGTTAAACCTAAAAGTTTGCACCTTAATAACTTTGCAACCATTTGATGGATTTGCCTGAAATGTGGAATACATGATCAAGAGTCATACATCTTGGGATTTGTCAACTTTCGTACTGTTCAGATATATGGCTGCAGAGTTATTAAGCGTGATCTGCACACGCATTTACGCTTTTTTAAATTCTTTGCTTATCCCTACAGGTCGCATGGTTTGTGTGACCGGTCTGGAAACTTCAGGGAATGTGCAGCACTTCAAGGGTCCCCGATATGCCTTTTGAAGATTTTGTGAAAAAATATTAAACGGTTCAAAAGTTATTCAAAAACAATTTCCCATTATAAGTCAATGGGAAAAGTTAACAAAAAGTTCAACATTTTCACAAATGCAGTTTTTACTTTCACAAATGGCCCTTTTACTTTCGCAAATCCACCATTTTGTTTTCAGTTGGTGATCATAAAAATGCTTGGAATTTAATTTGGGACCATCTGGCAACACAATTATTTTTGTGTTTTCCTAGTCAGACCCTGAGGATGCTAGGCATGTCTTTATTTTGAGGTTACACACCCTAGAAATATGTTTTTCAAGTTTCTGGAAAAAGTACTTTCTCAAAGTAGTGTTGCACTCATGAAAGTGTGGCAAATCTTTGCAAAAGCTTTTGCGAATTGCGACACTACTTTTCCAGGCTATGGCAAAATGACAGAAATTCTTTGCCACCCTGCTGCAAAAGAATGGTTTGATCTTTTGGGCAGAAATTTGGAGGGAAGAAAGCCAACATCCCACTGATGTACAGTACCTTTTGGTGGTTTGGTGAATCTATATTATAGGGTGGCACAAACAAGCATAAATGCACTACAGAATGTTGCTTAATAACTCCGCAACTGTATATCTGACCAGTACAAAACTTGGCAGATCCCAAGATCTGTGATACTGCTCTGTGACTGCCAAATTTCAGGCAAATCTGTCATGCAGTGGCAAAGTTATTAAGGTAAAGAATTTCACACTTTAACCTTAAATGGGGTACTCATTCCTAACTATAGTGGCACTACCGTATTTATGCAATGGGGTGAAGATACATCTTCACTGCTAAATGCTGTTGTATTGTGATAAACAGCTGATGACATGTCTACTATGTGTATAAATCTGAACTCTCACATTTATGCACATAGTAGACATGTCATCAAATGTTTATCTACACAGTAAATGCGTCATCAGCACCTCCCCCCTGCCAGCTAGCACTGCAATTGTTTTATTTTCAGTTTCACTGTCTCTCTTGGCTGCTGTCAGTCTGCTATGCAGCATTTCTCCATACCGCCATTTTTCAAACTTTCTTAGCCAGAATACCAAAACAAAAATCACAGTACCCTGACTAGAAAAAAAAATGTCTCATAACCAAAAAAGATACCATAAACTTTTAATTTACACTCTCCACACCATAAAAATAAAGCAGCATTCACTCTGGTACACCAGGACACCCAGCATATACCTCCTCACTCTCTCTCTCTGCAAGCTTTACAAACAAAAAACTTAAATTTTTAAAAATCAAAACCACTGTATTCACTCAAACAGGGACCGCTCTTAATACAGCAGTTCTCCTTGTCCCGTTAGTAGCTCATTCCATCTTCAGCAGCCCGCCCGCTAACCTGACAGTCCCATCACTCACTCATTACACCGATTGGCTTAGAGATCATTATGTAGCTTACTGTGCACTTGCACAGCTGTAGCATCTTTGTTCATCTTTCTCTCGCTCACTCTCCTCATACTGGCTCCATTACGGATAGTGTTTCTCTTCCCCGATCTAGCAAACTGCAAAAAAAAAACTTGCCTTCAGTTGTACCCTGTAATGCGCTACCATGCCAATGACCACAAGAATATAGCACACTGATCCATTCATTTTTAAAAATAATAAAGGCAGGATCAGCCAGACAAACAAATAACAGTACTGGAACAATGAACAATTCACCAATAACAATAAATTCAGCAGCAATAAGATCACAGCTCCTTTTCAACTGCCACAACACCAGCTGCAGTTCATCATTCTTTTGGTCTCCTTCTCTTTCACACAAATCATCAGGACAGTATGGACTGGACATTCACTTCTCTCTCACGCTCTGTAATGCGAGCATCACTCAATTTGATTAAAAACAAAACAGTTCAATTTTCCATTGCCTTACATCAGTTGCCGACATATTCTACTGCCTTTTACACCTCGAGAACACATTAGCTGTCCCTTGTTAACAACTACCACCATTTTGGTTTAAATTGTTTCAAAATACCGCAGTCTCCTCCAATCGACAAGGGCGTTTACATACTAAACATCATTGCTGATTGGTGGAGTCTTTTGAACCAGCTTCACAAAGGTGTATTCACCAGGCAAAGCACCAAATAAATGCACTGAAATACAACAAATAAAACATTTTAAAAACATTTAAGCTTTTTCTAAATAAAATACACAAAATGAGTTCCTATTGCATAAATGAAATATGCGATGCAGAGCTAGTATGATACAAGATTTATCAGCACTCGGGCAGTTTGACCTTGGACACATCACTCATGGCTTATGCCACTCGTGAGGTTGCCTGAGGTCAAACTGTCCTTGTGCAGATAAATCATGTATCACACAGCTCATCATCACATATCATAGATATATATATATATATATACACACACACATATAGAAGTGAGCTCAAAACTAATTGAATAAATCCATTTATCTTCTCAGCTGTTGAATAAATAAATACAATTTATCCATATAGTAGCTATGTCACAATCACTCCAGAACTCATTTAGAATGTTCAGCCTCAGCAGCAGTACTACCCATATTCAAATGCAAATAACTTTAAAATGAAAAAAGATAGCATGGTACTGTGATCATTATAGTTGTTCAGCACAACATTATCTACAAAATGAGCGGTATTTCATTTATAGATACCTTATAGATTTTTTTATAATTAGCAAAAAAGAGCAGAAAACGCAATTTTTGGTTCACAAACATATGCAAAAAAAAAGATAAGTAATCAAAAGCAAATGTCCCTGCAATGAAAGAAAGCATCCCTATTGCATAAATGAAATATATAACTGTGAGCTGTCAGATAAATGATTTATCTACACTTGTGCTGTTTGCATGCATGGTCTGTTATCATAGATCTCTGGATCTGGCAAGTTGCATTAAGGTCAGCTGCATGGTAGCAGAGCTGCAAAGCGCCACCCCCCAAAACAATGGACTTTTTTCGGATTTCTTTGCTCACACCTACAGTCCACATGGTTTGTATGTTCAGTTCAAAAACTTCAGGGATCATGCAGCCTGGGTCACCAATGTGCCTTTCACAGATTTCATGAAAAAATATTAAACGGTTCAAAAGTTATTCAAAAAACAAGGCTCCCCATTATAGTCTATGGGAAAAGTTAAAAACAGATGTGAAAGTTCCTCAAATGGCCATTTTACTGTCACAAATGACCCTTTTACTTTCATGAGTCAGCCATTTTGTTTTCAGTTAGAGCTCAGAAAAATGTCTGGCATTTAAAATTGGGACCCTCTAGGGACACAGTTCGTGTTGTGTTCACCTAGTTGGGTCCTGAGGATGCTAGGCATATCTGATTTGGGAGGTTAAAACCCCAGAAATATGTTTTTAAAATTTGGGGGGAAGTACTTTTGCAAAATACTTTCACAAATGTGAATGTTTCATGATTTGTTTTGAGAAACTTTCATGATTTGCAAAAGTAATTTGTGAAAGTATGGCCAAAACAACAGGAAATCTTTGCCACCCTCCTGCAAAACAGTGGTTTGGTCTTTTGGGCTGACAGTTGCAGAGAAGAAAGCCAAGATCCCACAGATGTGCCTTTTGGTGGTTTGATGCTAAGTTTTACAGGGCTCCAAAGTTACGGCACTCCAAAGTTGAATATTTTTCCTATAGGATAACATTACGGCATCCGCCATGACTTTCGGGTCCTGTATCTTGAAAACGGTTCAAGATGCAGACTTTTCATTGGAAAAATTCTTAGTCCCCCCGCTGGGGAGCTAAGTGCAAAACTAGCCTTGAAAGTCATAAATAATAAGAAATTTAAATTTTTTTCTACCTCATATAGTTTCTGAAATATAAACAATTTAGTATTCCAAGTGCACATTTTCCTGTCCGAGGGCCACTGTTATGCCCACATTCTTTGCATTCACTGTGCTTCTTGATGCACCTGTTTCAGACACAATGCATGTGCATTAGTGTTACCATTAGCATTTTACTTTGCGTTTGTGTCAATGTTAGTGTTACAGGTAACGTTAGTGTTTGAGTTTACGTTTGTGCTTGCATTTCCATTACCGTTTGTTTTAGCGTTCCCATTTGCATAACCATTAGCATTACAGTTACCATTACCATTTGCATTTGTGCTTGCATTTGCATTACCATTTCCATTTGCATTTACATTTGCATCACCATTAGCATTACCGTTAGTGTTTGCATTTATGTTACGATTACCATTAGCGCTTGCTTTTGTGTTTGCATCAACATTACCATTACTGTTTGCATTTGCATTACCATTTGCATTTGCATTTCCATTTGCTTTACTATAACTGTTAGCGGTTGCTTTTGCACTGATGTTTGCGTTGGCGTTACCGTTACCATTAGCATTTGCATTTGCTTCACCGTTAGCGTTACCATTTGTATTACCATTTGCATTTGTATTTGCATTACTGTCACTGTTACGGTTGTGTTTGCATAGATGTTTCTGTTGGCTGTTACTTTACTATTTGTATATGTGTTTCTGCTACCATTGTCGTTAGCATTTGTGTTTCTGCCTGTGTTTCCGTTACTGTTTGCATCACCTTTAGTGTTACCATTAGAGTTACCATTTGCGCTTCTGGTTGCACTTGTGTTTGCATTACCATTTGTGTTTGCATTTCTGTTGGTGTTACCGTTAGCATTATCATTAGCGTATGCATTTGCTTTACTGTTACCATTACTGTTTGCTTTTGCTTTTGCATCACCATTACAGTTAACATTTGCATTTGCATTATCATTTGTGTTTCCGTTTGCTTTTCTGTTTGCATTTGCCTTTATATTACCATAACAGTTAGCGTTTACTGTTTGCATTTGTGCTGGCGTTATCGTTAACATTAGCATTTGTATTTGCGTCAACATTTGCATTACCGTTACTGTTTGCATTTGTGCTACCATTACCATTAGCGTTTATGTTTGCGTTTGTGTCACCATTACCGTTAGTGTTCCTGCTAGCATTACCATTAGTGTGTGTGTTACCGTTACCATTAAAGTTATTGTTAGTGTTACCATTAGTGTGTGCGTTCACATTTGTGTTTGCGTTTCCGTTATTGTTTTTGTAACTATTTGTATTTGCATTACTGTTTGTGCTTGCATTTACGTTTGCATTTGTGTTTACGTTTGCATTATCATTTTCGTAACTGTTTGGGTTTGCGTTACTGTTAGCATTAATAGTAGCATTACCATTACTCTTTCCATTACCATTAGCATTTGTGTTTGCATTACCGTTACCATTTGCATTTGCGTTTGCATTTGCATTACCGATAGTGTTACCGTTAGCATTACTGTTAGCTTTACCATTACTGTTTGCATTTCTAGTACCGTTACCGCTACCATTAGCATTATTGTTACTGGTACCATTTAGAAACATAGAAACAGAAGTTGATGGCATATAAGGACCGTAAGGCCCATCCAGTCTGCCCATTTCTTTTTCTACCTTATGAATGTGCCATTGGCCTTTGCTCTGTCAATGGCCAATCTGTTCATACTCATCTGTATTGCTCCTTTGTGCCTTTCCCACGCCTGTTTGAAGCCCTGCAATGTATTCTTATCCACCACTTCCTGAGGTTGGCCATTCCATACATCTATCACCCTTTCTGTGAAAAAGAACTTCCTCACATTACCCCTTAATCGGCCTCCCTCTAATCTCATGCTGTGTCCTCTTGTCTTGCTATTTTTCTTATATTGAAAAATGTTAGACTCTTTCACCTTGTCAATGCCCTTAAGGTGTTTGAATGTTTCAATCATATCACCTCTCTCCCTCCTTTGCTCTAGGGTATACATATTGAGCTCAGTTAATCTGTCCTCATATGTTTTCTGTTGCAGTCCCTGCACCATTTTGGTTGCCCTTCTCTGGACTGCCTCAATTTGGTTAATGTCCTTGTGATGGTGTGACCTCCAGTACTGCACACAGTATTCCAGATGGGGCCTAACCAGTGTCTTGTAAAAAGGGATTGTTGCCTCCTTTTTCTGACTTGTGATACCCTACTAATACACCCCAACATCCCTCTAGCCTTACCTTCTGCTATAGTGGTCTGCTTGGATAATTTCAGGTCATCTGTGATGTTGATGTCCAATCTCTTTCTTCCCTTGTGACTGCCAGCAACTCCCCTCCCAACCTATAGGTGGCTTTAGGGTTTCTCTTCCCTATGTGCATAATATTGCACTTCTTTGCATTAAACTCCAGTTGCTACTCTTCTGACCATTTTGTTAGTTTATCCAGATCTCTTCTCATTCTGCCCACCCCATCTGGATCATCTACTCTGTTGCAGATCTTGGTGTCATCTGCAAACAGACAAACCTTACCCTCCAGTCCATCTGCATTGTCACTGATGAAGATGTTGAAGAGGACTGGCCCCAAGACTGATCCCTGAGGTACCCCACTTGTGACTTGCATCTCTTCTGACTGTATGCCGTTTACCACTACTCTCTGTTTTCTGTCTGTAAACCAGTTTGCCACCCAGTTGCCCAATGTCTGACCCACCCCAAGCCTACCCAGCTTATTAATCAATCTTATATGTGGAACAGTACCGAAAGCTTTGCTGAAGTCAAGGGAGGTGGCATCAACTGCTCCAACTTGGCCCACCACTCTGGTTATCCAGTCAAAGAAATCTATGAGATTAGTTTGACAGGACCTTCCATTTGTAAACTCATGCTGTCTTGGATCCTGTGCTCCTATGGATTCCAGATGTTGCACTATCCTTTCCTTAAGCATTTGCATTAGCATTTCCATTACTGTTCAGATTTTAATTTGCATTTGCGTTACTGTTACCAGCTGCATTTCCATTTCTGCTTGCATTTGCATTACCATTTGCGTTACCATTACTGTTTGTGTTTGCGTACCATTTGTGTTTCCATTTGCATTACCATTACAGTTACCGTTAGCATTACCATTAGCTTTTGTGTTTGTGGTACCATTGCTGTTAACATTACCATTACTGCTACCATTAGAGTTAACATTACCATTACCGTTACCATTTGCATTACCGTTAACATTACCGTTATCATTATTGTTAGCGTTACTGTTACTGTTACCATTAGCATGGCAAATCACTGTTTCAAGGTTTTCTTACACAACAGGGCTTCACTATGGCATCCCGCTTCTGTGAACATGGAAGCACAGGGCTCGGAGGGCCTGCGCTCCCACAAACACATGTGATTATGATGGAATGAGAGCCTGGTGGAAGTGCGGGGCTCGAAGGGCCCCATGCTCCCACCAAGATATACCATTCACTATTTATAGTTCACATTCTCAAAAAGAAGGGAAATTCATGGCAAAAACTCTGTTAATGCATCAGTTAGGGTTGTTACACAATGACAAAAGCAGGGAAGTTTGGTGTTAGGGTTCAAAATCCTGACTCTGCATTCCCCCCACCCCCCAGACAACCCCAACACACACCCCGATGCCTGTTGGTGTATGCAGGTTGTGGGGGTGGTAAAGGGGTGGTAGGGGTGTTAACCCCAATGTGGAATTTCCACACTTTTTTGGTGTGGAAATAACCCTAACTGAGGCATTAACAGAGTTTTTGCAAAGAATATATATATATATATATATATATATATATATATATTTTATGGTAGCATGGTAGTGCTACCATAGTTAGGGTTGAGGAGCCATTTACATGTTAAATCTAAAATTGTGCACCTTAATAACTTTGCAACCATTCAACAGATTTGCCTGAAATTTGGCATACACAATCAAGAGCCACACATCTTGGGATCTGTCAACTTTCATACTGTTCGGATATACAGCTGTGGAGTTATTAAGCATGATCTGCGTGCTCATTTATGCTTTTTTGGAATTCTTTGCTCGTCTCTACAGGTCGCACAGTTTGCATGACCAGTCCAAAATCTTCAGGGAACATGCCGCCAGGGTCCCCGATGTGCATTTTGAAGGTTTCATGAAAAAATATTAAACGGTTCTAAAGTTATTCAGAAAACAATTTCCCCATTATAAGTCAATGGGAAAAGTTAGCAAAAAGTTTGACAGTGTCACAAATGCAGTTTTTACTTTCACAAATGGCCCTTTTACTGTCGCAAATCCACCATTTTGTTTTCAGTTGGTCATCAGAAAAATGCTTGCCATTTAAATTTGGGATCCTCTAGCAACCTATTTCTTTTTATATTCATCTAGTCGGACCCTGAGGATGCTAGGCATGTCTTTAATTTGGGGTAAAACACCCCAGAAATATGTTTTTCACATTTCTGGAAAAAGTACTTTCACAAGGTACTTTCGCATTTGCGACACTGTCGCCTGAATTTGCCAAAGCTTTCGCAAAGTTCAACAGTACTTTTCCAGGCTGTGGGAAAATGACAGCAATTCTTTGCCACGCTGCTGCAAAAGAATGGTTTGATCTTTTGGGCTGAAATTTGGAGGGAACGCAGCCAACATCTCACAGATGTGCCTTTCAGTATTTCAGTGAAAAAATATTACAGGGTGGAAAAGTTACGGCACTCCAAATTGATGCTTTTTTCCATAGGATAACATTACGGCGTTCGCCGCATTACTGGAATCCTTTGCCGCCCTGCTGTAAAGTAACAGTTTGGTCTTTTGGGCTGAAATTTAGAGAGAAGAAAGCCAACATCCCACAGATGTGCCTTTTAGTGGTTTGGTGAAAAAATATTACAGGGAGCCAAAGTTATGGCACTGCAAACTTCTCTTTTTTTCCCATAGGATAACATTACGGCATTCGCCGTGCCTTTCAGGGCCCGTATCTTGGAAACGGTGCGAGATACAGACTTTTCGTTGGAAAAGCGCTTTGCCTCCCAGTACAGGGTTAAGTAGAGATCTAGCCAGGAAAGTAATAAATCATGTGACTTTTAAATTTTTTTCTACATCGTACGGTTCCTGAGATATAAGCAATTTAGTATTCCAACTCCTAATTTTCTGCTCTGAGACCCATTATTATGCATACATTCTTTGTACTCACTGTCTTTCTCTATGTAGCTTTTGGGAAAAACCATCCTGTGAGCTTACATTACTGTTACCCTTACTGCTTCTGCTTGTGGTTCTGTAACTGTTTCACTTACTGTTCCTGTCTATAGCACCATGTGCGTTACCCTTTGCGTTTTCATTTGCGCTTGTGTTTGCATTATTTTAACCATTTGTGTTTACAGTACTGTTTATCTTTCTGTTTCACTTTGTGTCATCATGCGCATTACCATTTGCGTTTTCGGGCACTGTGCTACTATATGACAAGACATCACCGCTCCCACCGCCACATTACATTCACTATTTCTCATTATCCTTCTCAAAAAGAAGGGAAATTAGAGGCAAAAACGTTCTTTAATGCATTAGTTAGGGTTGTTCCACAGTGACAAAAGTGAGGAAATTCGTGTTAAGGTTGAAAGCCCCAATTGGTCCCCCGCCCACATCCCCAACCGCATCGGGTGTGCATTCGAGTTGTCAGTCCTAACTCTCACACCATTCTCCTATACTGCTGCTTCTTCACAATCTGATGGGGTGTGAGTTGGGGCTGGTAACCCCAATGCACCACGATGCTGGTTGGGGTGGGCGGGGGTTCAAGGGGTGTCTTTTCAACCTCAACACCCCGAATTTCCTCACTTTTGTCGTTGTGGAACAACCCTATTTAATGCATAGAAACATAGACACATAGAATTTGACAGCAGATAAGGACCACTTCACCACTCAGTCTGCCCATTTCCCTACCTAATGGCTAAGCTGCAGATCCTAGTTAACCAGCAGCCTACTTTTTTCTACCCCCACCCCCTAGAATTGCTTTATGACTGTCCCATGCATGCTTGAATTCAACCACTGTTTTTGACTCCACAACCTTCTCCGGAAAGCTGTTCCATGCATCCACAACCCTCTCTGTGAAAAAATACTTCCTTACATTACCTCTGAGCTGCCCCCCCATCTTCAAATTGTGCCCACTTGTTCTTGCACACCTCTTTTTTTGAAAGATGCTACCCTTTTGGACATTGATGATTCCCTTGAGGTACTTTAAAGTTTCTATCATGTCCACCTTCGACCTCTTTTCCTCAAGGCTATACATATTAAGCTCCTTTAGTCTCCCTTCATATGTCTTCTGGTGCAGACTCTGCACCATTTTAGTTGCCCTCCTCTGGACAGCTTCCATCCTGTCTATGTCCTTGCAGAGATTGGGTCTCCAGAACTGCACACAGTACTCCAGATGGGGTCTCACCTGCTGTCTGTACAGAGGGATAACAACTTCCTGTTTTCTGCTGGTGATGCCTTTCCCTATGCATTCCAGTATCCCCTCAGCTCTCCTTACTGCCCTCTCACGTTGCTTGCCCACCTTTAAGTCATCTGATATGACTACCCCCAGGTCCCTTTCCATTTTTGTTGTTGTTAGTATCTCGCCCTCATTGTGTACTCTTCCTCTGAGTTTTTTTTTTCCCTAGGTGCATTACCTTGCACTTCTTAGCATTGAATCTAAGCTGCCATACATTTGACCATTCCTCTAACCTTGCCAAGTCCCTTCTCATCCTTTCCACCCCACCTTGTGCATCAACTCTGTTGCAGATCTTTGTGTCATCTGCAAAGAGACATACTTTTCCTTCCAGTCCCTCTGCAATGTTGCTTATAAAGACATTGAAGAGGACCAGTCCTAATACTGAACCCTGCGGTACCCCACTAGTAACCCCCCTTTCTTCAGAGTGGACTCCATTTACTATTACCCTCTGTGTCCTATTCTCCAGCTAATTCTTTACCCAGGCTATCATCTTGGGACCTACTCCAGGCTGGCTAACTTGTATATTAATCTTTTGTGTGGGACTGTGTCAAATGCCTTGCTAAAGTCTAGGTAGACCATGTCCACAGCCCCTCCCTGATCTACTACTTTGGTCACCTAGTCAAAGAAATCTATTAGATTCATCTGGCATGACCTTCCCGCTGTGAATCCATGCTGCCTTGGGTCCTGTGCCCTTCTGGCCTCTAGGTACTCGACAATTCTTTCCTTCAGAAGTGAGTCCATCATTTTCCCTATCACTGAGGTTAAAATAACAGGTCTGTAGTTTCCTGCTTCTGCCCTGCTCCCACTTTTGTGAAGGGGAATCACATCTGCCCTCCTCCAGTCCTCAGGTACCACCCCATCCTCCCATGATTTGTTAAAAAGGGTAGTCAGTGGTGTCACTAGTTCTACCCTTAGTTCTTTTAGAATTCTGGGATGAATCCCATCAGGCCCCATTGCTTTGTCCACCTTCAGTTTTAAGAGCTCTTTCAGAACCCTTTCTTCTGTAAATGGGCTGGTATCAACTTCTGTATCCAGAGTGTTTCTACTGTTTGTTTTAGGTACCTCTCCCTCTTCATTTGTAAATGCTGAGCAAAAATATTAGTTTAGTGTCTCTGCCTTTTCACCGTCACCCTCTGCCCACCTCCTCCTCTTTATTAAGCCTCACTATCCCTTCCTTGGTCTTCCTTCCCTCCCTGATGTACCTAAAAAAGTTTTTATTCCCCTTGTTAACTGAGTTGGCTATCTTTTCCTTGGTTCGGGCCTTTGCTGTTCTGACTGCCTTCCCAGCTTCCTTTTGCTTTAACTGATACAATTCTTTGTCCTGCTCCTTCTGTGATTCCTTGTACTTCCTGAATGCTTTCTTTTTCTCTTGAACCTTCACTGCCACCTCCTTTGAGAACCATAGTGGTTTCGTACATCATTTTCTTTTGTTTATTTGTGTCACACAAAGGCTTGTTACTTCTGTGATGGCAGTTTTTATTATTTCCCATTGTTCTTCCACCCCTCCTTCCTGCCCATTTGCGAGTGCATTCCTTGGGCACGCACCCATTTTGGCAAAGTCAGCCCTCCTGAATTCCAGTACTTTTGCCTTTGTATGGCTTGACTCTATTGCTGTGTTTATTGTGAACCATACTGCTTGATGGTCGTTAGTTCCCAGATGGCTACTCACTTCTACATCTGTGATCCTCTCTCCATCTCCATTTGAGAGAACCAGGTCTAAGATTTCTCCCTCTTGAGTGGGTTCCAATACTAATTGTCTAAAGCATGCCCCCTGTAGGGCATCTAGAATAACCCCACTCTTAGAAGTGGCTGCTGCAACTGCACTCCTGTTAACATCTGGCATATTCAGATCACTCATCAGCAATATCTCTCCTTTTTCTGCCATTCTAAGTACATTTTCTATCATTTCCTTGTCCTTTTCCTCCCCCTGAGAGGGAGGTGTATATACAACCCTTGTGTGGATTGTGGTGCCATTGCCTGTCTCCAGATTGCCCCACAGTGTTTCTTCTCCTCCCTGTTTACCCTTTTGTTCTGTTGCTTTGATTCCTTCCCTTATGTAGAGAGCTACTCCTCCTCCTCCTCTTTTACCCTCCCTGTCCCTCCTGTAGATAGTGTATCCTGTATGTTTACATCCCAGTCATGGTTCTGTGTGTACCATGTTTCTGTGACTGTCACAATATCCAGATGTTCCTCCTCCATCAAGGCCACTAATTCAGGAAGCTTGTTACCCAGAGTATGGGCATCGGTACTCATTGCTTTCCATTTTTTGATGGTTTTACCTTCTGTAGCAGCAACCCCCACTGACCTTTCTACCGTGGTCTTTTTCTCATTTATGTACATTAAACTGAGCTTTTTGCCTCTAATATATATATATATATATATATATATACACATACTGTTTGCGTGTATATATTTATACCTGTGTGTGTGTATATTTATCTATATATGTGTGTTTGTATATATATTTATATGTGTGTGTGTGCTTGTGTATATATAAATATATATATATATATATATATATAGTATATATATATATATATATATATATATATATATATATATATATATATATATATATATATATATATATATATTAGGACGTGGTCGCTCCCCTATATTTAGGGCTGAGTAGGCATTTCTATGTTAAATTCAAAATTTGCTGCATTAATAACTTTTGACCCATTCAACGGATATGCATGAAATTTGCTATGTGTGGTGGTGCATGGTAGAGCTCTTGATCTGCTAAATTTTGTTTTGGTCAGACTTACAGTTTTTGCACACCAAAACACTGAAAAATAAACATTTCGCCAGTTATGGTTGCAGTTTTTCAGATTTTGTCTGTGGTGCTGCATGGCTGTTGTATGGTGTGCTGCTCTGCAACATGGCTTATCTGAAAGTGTTTACATCAAGGAAGATGCCACTTTTGATTTGGTGAAAAAATATTAATCCATTCAAAAGTTATTAAACTTTTAGGTTCTCATTATAAGTCAATGGGAAAATTTATATGGTTATTTTGCGAAAGAAGAATGGGGTTTTGGCCATCTAGTCCCTCCTCACGATCAAAGATTTTGCAGGCTCATGATCAAAGAATCTTTGATCATGAGGAATTCTTTGATTGTGATGACTGCCATCTTATTTTCATTTTGCGGTTGGAAAAAATCAAATATCTCGGCTCAGTCGTCACTTCTGAAGTAAACCTTGGATGGGTTTTACTCAGTGGGCTTTCTCTATTCAGCTATGGCTGTGGTTTGCTTCAAAACTGTCAAAAAATAGAGTTTTATTCTTTGATCATGGCTCACTAACAATCTTTGATCGCGAGCCTGCAAATTCTTTGATTGTGAAATTCTTTGACCTCGATGTTTGATCGTGAGGGCGAGACTACAAAACATCAATTTTCTCACTTCAGAGATGGCTTATTAAGACAAATGAAGGGTGTATTTTGCTCAGGGGGCTTTGTTCTATTGAGACATGGCTGTGGTTTCACTTATTTGTGCCTAAAAATTTAGTTTTACCATTTTTTATTCTTTAATCGTGAGCCTGCAAATTCTTTGGTCGCGAGATTCTTTGAAAGTGATCTTTGATCACGAGGGTGCAACTAGATTGGCATTTGAAAAAATCTATTTTCTCAGCTCAGGGGTGGTTTATTAAGGCAAATGAGGGTGGGTTTTGCTCAGGGGGCTTCGTTCTATTGAGGCATGGCTGTGGTTTCATGTATTTGTGCCTAAAAATTGAGTTTTGCCATTTTTTATTCTTTGATCATGGGCCTGCAAATTCTTTGATCATGAGCCTGCAAATTCTTTGATCATGAGATTCTTTGATCTTGAGCTTTGATCATGAGGGAGGGAATAGATTGCCAGATCTGAAGGCACCAGATAGCTCAATTTTAACTGTTTTTAAAATTTAATATCTCGGAAACAGTTCAGTCTTTTAACTTGAAATTTGGAGGGTGTTGATGGGATGTCCTGTAGATGTGAATTACAGTGTCTACATGTCAGACAACACATTTTCTGTGGAGATATTGCATGGCACAATTTACATTTTGTGGACAGCGTTTTCCATTCTGCTACTGGCTTGAAATTTACACAGTTGCTAGCCGTACTGCCATGGATGTACTTTTCAGTTGTTAGGTGTCTAAAATCTTAACAGGTGTGCACCTATCCACTCAAACGAATGAAAATCTCAAACTTTCACATGTTATATCTCGGAAACGGTTTTGTCTTTTACATTGACATTTGGAGGGTCTTCAGGAAATGTCCTGTACATGTGAATTATGGTGTTTAGGTGTTGGAAAATTAATTTGCTGATGACATTTTGTGTAACACACTTTATGTTTAGTGTATGGTGTTTTGCATTGTTGTACTGGCTTCACATTTATAGGGTGCCTAGCGTTACTGCCATGGAGGTACTTTTTAGTGGTTATGTGTCTGAGGTGTACACAGGTGTTGAATTATGCCACTCTGATGACTGACACTTTGCTTTCTTTCAATGTGGTGGGAGTTTTTGGGCCCCATGCTCCCACCCATATGTGCTTCCAGCAATACATATGATATTCAGTACTTGTACTCTTATCTTACGCAGAAATGTACAAGTTGGTGAGAGCATGGGGCCCGAAGGGCCCGCACTCCCACCAACTTCCATGACTTTCTACTTTTCTATTCTATGCAAAAAACTTTGTTAATGCATCATTTAGGGTTAAAACACAAAAAGTAAGGAAATGAAACATTTAGTGTTTCCCCCTCCCTCCATGGACCTGCCAATCATCCCAAGATTGACAGCCGACTGTGTGTGTCATTGGGGTTGTGAGGCCTAAATCTCATCCAGTTCTTCTTTACTGTGACTTGTGAATATGATTACTCATGGAATGGGGTGAGGTTTAGGCCAAAGGACCCTGTGCTCCCACCATGACATATGGATATTGTTGTACTATCTTGGTGGAGAGATGGGAGCACAGGGTCCAAAGGGTCCTGTGGTCCCACCATGAATGTGGACACTGTTGTACCATCTAGATGGAGGGATGAGAGCACAGGGTCCAGAGGACCCTGCATTCCTATTGTGACATATAGACACTGTTGTACTATCTGGATCATAGGATGGGAGTGCAGGGCCCAAAGGACCATGCATTCCCTCCATGACTTATGGCAATGTTATACTATCTCGATGGAGGGATGGGAGCCCAGGGTCTGAAGGATCCTGTGCTCCACCAGCAAAATGAAGATACAGTTATACTATCTGAAAAAGAAGGGAAATTCTTTGCAAAAAAATTTGTTAATGCATCACTTAGGGTGGATACCACAGTATCAAAAGCAGGGAAATGAGGCATTAGAGTTTCCAACCATAATGTCCCACCTCCAGGATTTCCACCCCACCACACCATCCCCATCATCCCATCCTTCTCACACCAGCACACATCAGGGTGTATCATTGGGTCATCAGGCCCAACTATCCCCCTATTCCACATGTTAACAAGCTTACATGCTACAGTATAGGACAATGGGGTGAGAGTTAGGTCTGATGACCCAATGGAACACCCCAAAGTCTGATGGCCTGTTGAGGGTAGGGGATGGGGTGTGATGGTAGGGGTGTTAACCCTGCTTTTGTTGCTGTGGTATCCACCCTAACTGATGCATTAACAATGTTTTTTTTGCAAAGAAATATATATATATATATACACACACACACACACACACACACACATACATTATACCACTAAAGTCTATTGATAGTACAGAGCTGTAAAGTAAACAGTAAATAAGAAGAAAAGAAACAAAAAGGGGCAGACAAGGGGGCTGGGAAAGGGGTGTCTCTGTTGCTAGCAGATGGTATGGAAACTTCTGTAAAAGAAGCTGTGACACTTTGGATTTCTTCCAGAGCTAAATCTCTTCTGTGCAAAGGTACTGTGGCATATTTTTCTTTCCAGAGCTAAATTTCTGCTGTGCTAAGGTACTGGACATATTTCTGGTGACTGCTCAAAACTTCAGAACTAAGGTACTGTGGTATTCTTGGAGAAGAACTGGGGTACTGTGGTATGATTGAAACTTCTTTGGTGCTCATAATCCTCAAAAACTAAGATCCTATGACATTTATGGGGCTTCTATGGCTATAAATGGTTCTGCAAAACCAGGGGAAAAATTGTGGCAATTTTTGAAATCTAAAGCTCAAGTACTGCATTTTTAGGGCACTGTTTATAAGGGTATATCTGGATCTCGGATCTAAAAAGCTCATAGCAATGTGTTTTTAGGGTACTATTTACTTGGTTCTGCAGTACACATAACTTGGATGTTGCTTCGGGGCCTGAAATCCTAGCCGCTGGAGTTTCAGGGTCTGGAATCTAAAGTCATGGGGGCTGGATACTGATATTTCAAGTGGGGGGAATTTTCACACTAAGGCCTGGAAACTAAAGTTTGTGATACACCATAGGGAAAATGGAGGGGCATAACAATTGGAGGGGTCAGTGGAGCAGGGTGGTACAGGTCCAAGACATGTAGCCCAGGCTATAATGGCTGGGGGCATCTTTGGGAGGATGGTAGGGTGCACTGGTTGTGGATCAACCATGGTACTGGATATAGTTTGGAAAGTGGGGGGTTGTGTAGTATGTAGGCAGCTTGTGCAGCTGAAGGAGGAGGTGAGATGGCTGTGATGGACACTAAACTGGGAAAGGTAAAGGGAGAAGGAGTATAATGGAGGACAGGAAAGGCTCTGCTGAGGGAGTAATAGAGTTTAGAAGGGAAGCTGTGGGAGGGCAAGGAACAGTTAAAATGGCAGCTATTAGGGGACATGGAGCAAATGCAGAAATAGGCAGGGAAGATGCCATGGAAAGTGGAGGAAAACAAGGGAGTATGGAAGCAGGGTAGAAGGGGTAGAGGATGGCTCTAGTGGGACTACAGGATTCCCAGACAGAGGTGGCAAGGGACGCAAGGGAAACCAGAGGGAATGGCAGGAGGTTAAGTATAAAGGTCCAAAGCCCTTACAGAGGACAAGGGAGGAGGAAGCAAGTTTCAGGGCCCCAACCAGGTGGTTACAGGCAGTGGGCTTGGAGCAGAAAAACAGATGTGCTCCACTAGGTGCACTAAATGGGGGAGAAACTAAGGAAAGTGGAGTTGAGGAGTATCCAGGGGACATAGGAAAAGCAAGCACAAAGGAAGATGAAGGAAAATTGGAAAAGGGGGACACCCTTTCAGGAAAGAACAAGGAGGGTAGTAAACATAGGGATGGGGTGCAGCGGTGAACACACTCCAGAAAGGGCAAACCCCAAAGGGTGGGAAGGGAGCTCAGGTTCAAAAGGGCTAAGGCTAGATGGGGCTGGGAAAGGGGTAAGTTCTCCAGGGAATTCAAGCAAGGCATGGCTAGGTGCAAGTCAAAGGGGAAGGAAAAAGTTTGCGGATGGTGGGGCAGAGGTGGGCAGCCTAGCAGTAAACACCTGCAGGGAGCATGGAGCTGGGGGAGCACAGGGGGAAGACTGTACACCAGGAAATGAAACGGGCAAAGGGGATAGTGAGAATTGGGTGGGAAATGAAATGGAAGGGGTCAGGAGAAGGATTGAAGGGAAATGCCAACAGAATGTGATAGAGAACAGGGTCCTACTTGTTGGGTACTCTATAATAAAAGGAATTAGATTGGGGCAGGGAGGCAAGAGTAGCACAGCATGGGTTGAGGGTCTGACAGGCATGATGGCAGGGGAGGTCATTCACTATATCCCCTGAAGGAGAAAACAGCAGGATCAGAAAACACACCTGATGTTCCACCTGGGAACAAATGCCCTGGCAGGAAAAAGCCTGTTGGAGGTGCAGGCAAGATTTAGAGCTCTTGCTAGATACTGCAGCAGTCTGGGGTTCAAATCGGTGGCTTTCTCTGAGGTGTTGCCAGTACCAAAGGCAAGTACTGATAGGAGGATGAGGATTAAGGAGTTCAATGAGTGGCTGGCGGGGTGGTGCAAGCAAATGGGGTATGGGTTAGTAAGAGACTTGGGATTCATGTGGGAGCATGAGAGCCTATTTGCTCCAGACAGATTGCATCTGAATATGGAGGGTTCAGCTGTGTTAAAAAGCAAATTAGGAGAGTTCATAGAAGAAACCTACAATTTAAACTAGATTGGGGGTGAGTGGGAATAATCCACACCACAAGGCAGGAGAAATGGGGGGCTACCAGCCCCCCCAAGGTAGTGCTAAAATACTGGGCATGAGGGAGAATAAAGAAGGCGGGATGGAAAGGGAACCTGGCAGAAGGGCTTAGTAGCCAATGCCAGGAGCTTAGCAAATAAGATGCTGGACTTGGAGGCCATCATGGGAGATGAAGGACTAGATATAGTAGCTATAAACGAGACCTGATGAACAGAGTTGCACACCTTGAAAACAACTGTCCCAAGTTATAGACTGTTCAGAAGGGATAGGGAGGGTAAGAAGGGGGAGGAGTTGCTTTATACATCAGGTAAGGCATAAGTGTAACTGAAGGACATGAGGAGAATGGGGAGACTGAGCTACTGTGACTAACACTAAGCAGGAGGATGGGAGAATCCTTGTGACTGGGGGTGGTATATAGACCACCTACAGAAGGGGAGGAGGGTGATCAACAGTTAATTCAGGCAGTCACAAAGCTGACCCTAAAAGGAGAGCTACTGCTGGTATGGGACCTAAAACTCCCAGATGTAGACTGGGAAATTCTGGATGCAGCATTGTCAAGGAGCAGGGAGATACTAGCTGTGCTTCAGGGGGTATTCCTTCAACAGCTAGACAGGGTGCCAACAAGGGGCAACAACCTGCTGGATGTGGTCCTGACAAATGGGGAGAGTACCGAGGAGTTGCAGGTGGGAGAAGCCTTGGGCAACAGCGACCACAGCACAATAATGCTCAGGGTCAGAGCAGGGAGGGAGACAAGTAAAACCAGTACTACAGTCATGGACTTCAGACACACAGACTTTGGCAAGATGAGAAGGATAGTAAGGGAGACAATCGAGGGTACAGAGAATATAGGGGCAGTGGAGGAGTTATGGCAAGCTATCAAGGGAGGGGTACTGAAAGCTGCAGAAATGTGCATAAAAAAGGTTAGGAAGAGCAAAAGGGGAAGGAGACCACTTTGGTTTACAAAGGAGCTTGTGGTGGCAGTCAGGGAAGGGGGGGTTCAGAAAATTTAAGAGTACACTCAGTGAGGAAGATAAGGAAGCACATAGGGAAAAGAGGAGTATGGCAGGGAAGAAGATCAGAAGGGCAAAGGCAGATACTAAAGAGAAAATAGCAAAAAAGGCTGAAAGGCGGATGCAAACTTTTTCAGATATGTGAGAGAGAAGAGAAGGGCAAGGCAAGGGATTACTAGTTTGAAGGGGGAGGAAGAAATAAAATTGGAAAGGGACTATGAAAAAGCAGAGTTATTAAATAAGTGCTTTAGCTCGGTATTCCCTGAGGAGGAGGAGG
Organism: Neoceratodus forsteri; assembly: GCA_016271365.2. Taxonomy (NCBI): domain Eukaryota; kingdom Metazoa; phylum Chordata; order Ceratodontiformes; family Ceratodontidae; genus Neoceratodus; species Neoceratodus forsteri. The sequence goes on along the minus strand of CM028136.1, from coordinate 124,541,484 downwards.
ACTGTAGGGGACCTGAGCTAAAGTTGAATGGGAAGTAGGGAAATGGGTGGATCTGAGTCTATTCACTGTGTATAGGGTTAGGGCACAGCTAGATAGATTGAGGGTGGACAAGGCAATGGGGTCTGATGGGTTACACCACAGGGTGATCAGGGAATTGAAGGAGGAGTTGGCTACACCCTTGACAAGGCTCTTCAATTTGTCCCTGGATATGGGGAGAGTGCTGGAGGACTGGAAGAGTGCAGACATAGTGCAGACATAGTGCCTTTACATAAGGTAGGTAGCAAGGAGGTGAAAGGGAACTACTGCCCTGTCAGCATCACATCAGTGGTGGGGAAGGCAATGAAGGCATTAATCAAGGAGAGGGTGGTGGATTTCCTGGAGGAGAGTGGCTTGTGGGACAGCAGACAGCATGGTTTCACAAAAGGAAAGTCCTGCCAGACACACCTAATTCAGTTCTTTGATTGGGTGACTCAGGTGACTGACTGGGGGGGCAGTGGATGTGGCCTGTCTGGACTTCAGTAAGGCCTTTGACACCATCCTCCATAGTAGGCTGATGAGCAAGATGGAAAGCCTGGGGTTGGGTGGTAAACTAACAAGCTGAGTGGAGGCCTTGCTGTCAGGAAGAACTCAGAGGGTGGTGCTAAATGGGGTGCACTCTGGGACAGTGAGGGTAAAGAGTGGAGTGCCACAGGGGTCAGTTTTGGGGCCACTTCTCTTCAACATCTACATAAGGGATAATGCTGAGAGCTTGAGGGGAAGGGTGTGCCTATTTGCTGATGATATGAAAATATGCAGTAGGGTGGGCACCCCAGGGAGGGTGGAAGACATGAGGGAGGACTTAAAGATGCTTGAAAAATGGTCTGGGATGTGGCAGCTGAAATTTAATGCCAAGAAGTGCATTGTGATTGCCTTGGGGAGTAGGAACAGAAGAGCAGGGTACACCCCAGGTGTGGAGGAAATTAAAGTAACAGAACAGGAGAGGGATCTGGGGATCATAGTCTCCTTGAACCTTAATGTAGGAATCCAATGTAGCTGGGCCATGGGAAAGGTGAATGGAATGTTGGCATGCATAGGCAGAGGCATTACTAGCAGAAAGAGGGAGGTAATAATTCCCCTTTACAAAGCCATGGTCAGGCTGTACCTGGAGTATGGGGTTCAGTTCTGGAGTCCACATCTCCACAAGGATATAGATGCGTTGGAGAGGGTGCAGAGAAGGGCAACCAAGATGGTGAAGGGTATGCAGGGAAATTCATATAAGCAGAGGTGTTAGGAGCTGCAGCTATACATGCTGGAGACAAGGAGGGAAAGGGGAGACATGACTGAAACTTTTAAATATGTAAAGGGGCTCAATAACAATGGTAGAAGAGGATTTACTTAAGAGGAAGGAGGGGGTCAAAACTAGAGAGCACGGCCTCAGACTGCAAGGAAAAAGATACAGGGGCAATGTGAGAGGGTGTTTCTTCACAGAGAAGGTGGTGCAGCCCTGGAACAGACTACCAGACAGAGTGGTGGGGGTTAAATCGGTGGAAGAATTCAAGCAGGTATGGGACAAGCATGTGGGGCTGAGTATTGGGGGAGGCGGGGCTGGCAGGGAGGGGAGGTGTGGGGAAAAAAAAGGTATACTAGATGGGCGGTATGGTCCATTTCTGCTATCAACTTCTTTGATTCTATGATATATAAAAACTAAAATATATATATACAGTATATATATATATATATATATATATATATATATATAGGGGATATGACATGGCCTGAGTGAAGATATCATATTTATCTTCATGAAAGGCCAATTATATCATGATATCTCACAAATGCCGTGGTAGCCCTTTTGGTTCAGGGTGCCAGTCACTCTGTGCTGTTGTCCTGTGAGCCGCCTATCACGCAAGCTGTTGACTCTCAGAAACTTGTCTTCTGATTCTGTTGTGGCTTTGGGTCTGCCAGACCTCTTCCTGTCAGAGTTTCCTCCAGTTTCCAAGTGCCTTTTGATGGTGTAGGAAACTGTACTCACTGACACCTTGGCTTTCTTTGCAATTTCTCTACAGCAGTTTTTGCTAACCTAAACTTTTTTTTTTAACCTCTAGCAGTTTGCCGCTTACCTTTGCACCATTTCAGGTTATTCACTGGACTTGAATTGCTTAAATTTCAATAAAAACTGGAAAAATGGGGGTGTTCTAAAACTTTTGACCGGTAGTGTATGTTGAAAATTTGTTGATGAAAGTCCATAAAATGACTGTGTTATGAGCATGTGTTGCGTAGTTTCCATGCACGCTTATAACTTTGCACATTTGTAATATTTTCACTCCAAATTTTCAACATTGTCATTTTTCCACATCTCCTTATGAACAGTACAGCTGTCATTTTTCACATCCTGGTCGAAATGTGTTTTTGCCATTCCGGCGCACAATACAGTCTTTGCTGTGGGAAATCAGTGTTCAGGACACATTAACAAAATCACAGTGACACTGTTCACGAGCACAGGTCGTACAATGCCTATGTTGAAAATCTGGTGATGAACCTCCATAAAATGAATGTGTTTTATGCATGCATTGCATGGTTTCCATGTATGCTCGGAACTGTGAGCATTTTTCATATTCCCACTACACATTTCCAACATTGCCATCTTTTCACACCTCCCTATGGATGGTACAGCTGTCATTCTTCACATCCTGCCCCATCTGTGTTTTTGTACATGTGGCACAGAATGGCACTGTCGCTGTTGGAAGTCAGTTTTAGGGGCACATTGACAAAATCACACTGCTACTGTTGATGACAAGAGGTCCCAAATGCTTTCATGAGGTGTAGTCACAAAAAGGCCATGTTCAAAATTTGTACTGTAAATACCAATAAATGCCCAAGGCATTATGGTTTCTAACCATAACGTCCTATCCTGTACAGACAGAAAGGCATCAGAGTGTGCCTTTGGATTCCTGCCTGTACCACTCACGCCATCCCACCCCCAACCCCCAACCACTGACAGGCATTGAGGTGTACCTTGGACTTTTCGGCCCAAGACTTCACCCCATTCTCCTATGCTGCACCCATTTCACCATATGTCCTTATGGAATGGGATGGCTATAAAGCAATACACCCTAACTCACAGCTCAATCCTGTCCATCTCTACAGCATGAAGGTGCTGTTCCTGTGAAGTTCAGTACTTCACTGCCATTCCTATTCTGCATCTGTCTAACTCCTGCATTTCTAATACTAATACCAGCAAGCAAACATTCAGCATTGACAAATGCTTGTTATTATTTAAGATGGGGAAAAAAGTATTAATACAGGCTCAAAATGTGGAAAGAAGGGTACCATACACATCAATAGATAAGTGGTAATGTAAAAACGCATAACAAATTATAGGCCAAACTTTTCACCACTTTCATGCACTGACACATAAAAACTGTCAGCAAATAAGGACCACCAAGCCCATCTAGTCTGTCTGCCCAAAAGCTCTACACTAGATTGTGGCCCCAACCCTAACTGGTCAATGGCTTTTCACTCCACCTTTCCACCTCTAAGGTACCCTCATGCTTGTCCCAAGCATGTTTAAAACTCTCCACTGTGTTCACCTCCACCACATCCTGTGGCAGTCTTTTCCATGTGTCCACCACCCTCTCCATGAAGAAACACTTCCTTACATTGCCCCTCAGCCTGCCACCTTCCAATTTAATATTATGCCTCCTTGTTCTTGCACATCTCTTATATTAGACAATGTCCCCCCGCACCTTGTTTATACTCTTAAGGTACTTGAATGTTTCTATCATGTCCCCCCGATTCCTCCTCTTCTCCAGTGAGTGCATATTGAGGTTCTTTAGTCTCTCCTCATATGTTTTCTGGTGCAAGCCCACTACCATCTTCATCACCCTTCTCTGGACCGTCTCTACCCTGTCAATGTCCTTATGAAGGTGCAGCCTCCAGAACTGCACACAGTACTCTAGATGAGGCCTCACTAACACTTTGTACAATGGCATCACTACCCCTAGCCTTCTGCTAGCGATACCTCTGCCTATGTACTCCAGCATGCCACTGGCCCTCCCTGCAGCCTTGTACTCTGCTAAGACACCTTTAGGTCATCAAAAATGAAACTCCCCAGGTCCCATTCTTCTTTGTTGATCATCAGCAACTCCCCCCCATCTTATAGCTCTCAAAAGGGTTCCTTCTTTGCAGGTGCATTTTTTTGGGGGGACAGGCATGGGACTGGCTACCTTGATGTGCTACAAAGGCTTGTCACAATGAAAGATTGTAGCTAAACGTAAGTCTGTTAGTCTGACATTGTTGGTGAGAGAAAGGGTTTCTTATGTAGGGGACTGCATATGTGTTACATCTTTATGATTCATATTTAGAGAATTTGCCCCAGACTCAATGACACTTGGTTCAGGGTGGGAGGGGCAATGCTTGTGTTGAGGGGGCAGCAGTGTGACACGTCTGTGTACAAATTTGAAATCCCTGGCTGCACCCCTGAGGTCTGCGAGTTTTCTGCCATGTTTCTGGTGTGTGTGTTGTGGGCTCACAGTCAGGAAGGGGTGGGAATTCAGGGCTGTTGTTTGGTATCAGCAGCGCCCCCTTCTCTCTCTTTCTTTCTCTTGGCTGGAATGACACCTCCCATCCTACTCCTCTGAGATTTGGGCTGGCTGGGCTTGCACTCGCTGTACTGGACAAGTTTTTTGTCTGTACTACAGTCCCAGTGCAGCAGGCTGAACCTCCAGAGGAAGTCTACATTCCTTGCAAGCAACAAGCCCCTGTCATGGGGGTACAGGGGGTGTCTAAAATGAATTCTGCCTCTCAGCCTCTTTAGCCATGGTGCTCATTGTGGAAGGTGACTTGTTTTTTAATTAGGTGTGCATCGTGAATTCCAGATTTTGTTTGGCAGCTGGTGTTAGACTGATATCCCATTATGCAAAATATTTGTGAGGATTGCAAAGTAGAGGAGGTCGCTTTGCTTTCTCACAGGGGACTGGAAGGGAAGACATATTCATAACACTGGATTAAAATATTTTTAACAATCACTTAAATATTTACAAACAGTGCTTCTCACCAAAGGCACAAAAATGATTACCTGTAAACAAACACATAAACTGATGCACACAGACCTGTTAGTTTAACCTCAGTGATAGGAAAAATGATGGAATCACTTCTGAAAGAAAGAATTGTTGATTACCTAGAGGCCAGAGGGGCACAGGACCCAAGGCAGCATGTATTCACAATGGGAAGGTCATGTTAGACTAATCTAATCTATTTCTTTGACTGGGTGACCAAAGTAGTAGATCAGGGAGGGTCTTTGGACATGGCCTACCTAGACTTTAGCAAGGCATTTGACACAGTCCCACACAAAAGATTAATATACAAGTTAGCCAGCCTGGGAGTGGGTCCCAAGATGATAGCCTGGTAAATAATTGGCTGGAGAATAGGACACAACCAAATGCTCCTTTACTACCAGTTCCCAAATAAGCATCTGTCACTGCAATTACAATTGATGAATGACACAAACTGAAAAGACAGCATAGTAAGACTCCACAGTTATCACTTGAGTACTGCACAAAGCAGCAATCTCTTAAGAGACTGCTTGCATCCTCCCTGCAAAAAAAAGTATAGGAGTCAACACACTGCCAACATTCAACAACAGTACAGGAGTTAACTGCTATGCAAATGCAACTATGCAAGCACTTCTCCACATCCCTGAGTTTTCTAGTGTGTTAAACTGTTGACCATCAACACCTCTCTCAGAGGCATTAAAGAGAGTCATAAGAGGTACTCAGGATGAGCTATCCAGTTTGCAAAGCTTAACTCCTCTAAGGCTAACTGTTGGTCAATATGCAGGACAATCTATGTTTGCTAACAATGCACAACAAGATGTCACAGAGTTCATGATGAGAATAATAAACAGTTTAGCAGATGATGGCATAGATCTGTGTCAACACTTCAAAGTTGACTATGTGTCCAAGTACACATGTTTGTCATGTGGACACAAAGAATCACAAACAACACAGGATATGCTGTGGCTCTCTGTCTATGTCCCTGAACAGACAACTGTGAAATTCCACAAGTTATTTGCTAATGCAGAAACTGCTTGGCTCTGTCAAAGATGTGGTTGGTCTTGTGTTTGCTCTCTGAGAGTTACATATTCAAGCTCATATATTATTATTTTACTACAGCACTTTAACTCTCAAGGCATAAAAGTCACAACACCAATTTCACACTTCATTGCTGGAAGAACTATGTTCTCAGGTACTCAATTTGACACCCATGAAATAATCTTCCATCACAGCCTATCCATTCACTCTGGACACTATGTCACGTGGCGAAGATTCAGAAAGGGATGGGTAGAGTGTAATGATACAGTATGCACCCTAAGGGAAAGGCTCACAAGAAATCTGAAGGATCTATATGTCATAATACTCCGCTGCACCAATGCTGCACAACATATGGAAGAGTGATGCTATGTCATCACAGCATATCAGTAAACCAGTGCCTCTGCAAAAATAACATTGCATCTGCAGATACCAGCCAGATTTATTTCCTCAATCACCAATACACACACATTTACATTGCAAACTTCATTGAACACTACTAGCGTCTCATGTCACCCATGGTGACCAATGCTTTGTACTTATTGCACAAAATCACCACAACCCATTCTGCATTAACAATTACTCTGCCACAGAAAAAGGTAACAGAACAGTACAGCAATGCAGCTAGGAATGGCACTCAAATCCTTGTGTATCAAGTTGCTACCCTCATAATATAGATGCAAAACAAGACTGTTTTGCTCATGAATCACAATCAAATTTCAAAAACATTCTATTGTGAAATTCGGCCTTTCCAAATTAGATATGCTCACAACAAAAAACTGCATTATTACTGTTTAAGTAGACTTGAGGGTATTGAAGTGTAATCAATAGCCACTCAGTCATATCTTTGCAGATGCCTTACTTAACTTAACATACCACAGCTCATATTACTCTGTACTCACTTGTGTCATAGTACTATCTTACATGACAATGACCCATTAATTTACCTATTTAAACACTTGTCAGAGATACAACAACTTTTCTCAACATATTTAGTTGAGAATACTACTTGTTTCAACAGCACACATCAGGTAATGTTCAAACTCCTTTTCCTGTTGTTGTCTACATTACTGACCTTTACTATGATACTTACTAATTTGACTTCCGCCAAATCCAAGCAGACTCGAGGGCGCTGGATATTACTCAACATTAGTTAATAAGTTATGTCTTGGTAAATGTAGCTATCACACCCACATTGAGAGTAGCACTGCCTATACCACAGTGTCATCTCTACTAGTACACTTAAATTGTTGAAAACAATGTGATAGAATTTGCTATCACTGTTATTGCACTCTGAACACTGAATATGCCATTATCTCTCACAAGTCTATGACTTACAGCACTGGATATGACAAATTATTGGAAATGAATGCAACTCAGACTTGTATATATGTATATAATACTGAGATTCAATATGAATGTACATAACCTCAATAGACTTAGACATCTGCATCTTTTTTTTGTTTCCTGAACACTGTTCCAAATAAAATAGCTCTGTGCACTTAATGGTATTGCGTTACAATAAGTGCTACTATTTACAAAAGTAATACCTCATAAAAAAGATATATACATGTGGTTTTCTGGCCTATTGCCACAGTATAATTAATCTCTATACATCTCTGCAAAAGTATACAAATCATAAGTAATTACTAAATACTTACAATGATTGAATACTTCTGCTATACAATGCAAACAATTGGTCTGCTCTTGTAAGAAGGATTGGCCATATATTTGGAGGTAGGATGAGGATTTTTTTCCCAGTTCAACAAATAAATAATACTTCTAAAAACTCATTTGTTATCAGTTTTACCAACAATATTGACATGAGTACCATCGCCACACCCTAAAGTGAAAAAAAATGTGGCACATGTCTGTGATAGTTTAATTTCTTTCTAACTGCTTAACATTACAACATCCAACTTACAATAAATAGCTGCTATTTTAACATAAGTAGTGCCAACAAATACCAAAATATCACTAATTTGATACAATAGTACTTAAATCAGACGTAAAAAATAATCACGCATGTAACAGCCACAAAACAGAACAATAGCCTAACATTGATCTTCATAATGTAATTGTAAATTTTTGACGAAACATTATTCCTCAGATGTTAACCATCTGCAGAAACTGTAACACCACTACATTAATCTACAGCTGTAGTGAAATTGTTGGAAAATGTAATAATGCTAGCATGACCAACACATAACATTTCTTACTTTATCATGTGAACATGTACTGGAATATTAAATACCATAAAAGGTAACTCAGTTAGTAAATGTCAATATTCTAGCCAGTTGTACAATGTCACCACTTAATTGTTCAAAAACATATCTTTAATTATTAATAATAACTGGTCAGCAATTTCTCTCAATGTACTGACAGGTTGGTATTTTCCATAACAACCAGCTGGTTATGACATTCATGAACCATACCACTCAAAGTATGCTGCTGCCTCATTTGCCAACATTCTGTATGTGGGCGGGGCCCAACAGTCTCACAAACTGCTGGAGAAAAATTGCTGGTCTGTTATTATGAAAAATAAAAGGAGGGGAGGGTGCTTGATATGAGAATTAAATGCACACCATCGTTGTGGGATACTTTGATAAACCCCAAGGGCAAAGCGTAGCATCCCACAACTCGGGTGTGTATTAAATTCTCATATCAAAACCTTCCCCATCCATTATTCTCTATTTTATTACTATCCATTTTTATAAAAATAGAACTGCTAAGTCAGAGTAATAATGAAGTACTGTAAGCACACACATAGCTAATACAACTCAGCAATAAATGTTGAAAAAATAGCATTTGTCAAGAAAATATTCTCTAGCAGAAACACCCATGCAAACTACTATTCAAATAGTTTTAATTCCTACTTCTTAAGATAGAGTGCCAACAAAACAGTATGAACAGAAAGTAAAGACTGTATCTCAGCTCAGGCAAATGGAAACAGATAAAATGCATCCTGAGAAACAATAACAGAAATAACCAACAAGCTGTTTTTTTTTTGCCCATCCCAAGAGCAACTAATCAATTCTGACTATATATATATATATATATATATATATATATATATATAAAATATTTAAATAATAATCTAATTGTTAAACTAATTCTGTGTCTCCTGAGTTTTATTTTCATGCAGTTACTGTTATGTGTTTCTAATATTGATCACCATGTTTTCTATGACACTGTTGCTGCATAGCACTCAGAATGCAGACTAAGCAGAACAGTAGCAACACCACTTCCTACAAATGGTCAGCAAGGGGTGGCAGAGGGGAGATGTGCACAGACACCTAAGTGAGTGTCTCATGGCACAGATCTCAGATAAGTGTAAAGTCCCCACCTCTCACATCCACAACCAACCAACAACTAAGTACAGTATTAGCACTACTGCACAGATGCTCTCAAAAGTTACTTTCTGAGCATGCCTCCAGTAACACTAGTACTGCACTCAGTCAGCAGCTGGCCATGGACGTGACAGGTACACTGTCCCAGTAACCAAATGGGAACAGGTGGAGACACATGCAGGGTTGGCAAGCACAACATCCCTGCTATTTTACTGTTTCCCTCACACCCCAACATGGCAACCCACCCTGCACCTCCCCCACCCATCCCCAGTCAGCAACTGGCACAACCCACCTGTCACCTCCACAACCAACTGCCAACTAAGTGCAGTATTACCATTACAGCACAGACACACTCAAAAGTTAAATTCTGAGAGCACCTGCAGTAGTACTAATATTGCACTCAGGCAGCAGCTGCCCATGGAGGTGACAGATACACTGTGCCACTTACCAACTCAGGACATGTGGACTGAGGTGCAGGGTGGCCTACCACAGTGCACTGGAGAGGTGGCAGGTGGAGGAACAATAGACTATTAGGGACTCATGATTCAAAATATTTTATTATTCTCCAGTTCGAACGTGGACAGGGGCTGCACTAGAGTACCACAGAAGTGCCAATAAAATGGCTTCTGATATTGTACAGTTCAAGTACAGGGAGGAGGGGAACAGTAGACTACCAAGAAATAAGGCATGTAACTCTTGAGTAAACCACCAAAACACACATCAGTGCATGCCAACCCACCCTCCAGCTACTCCCACCCATTCCCAGTCATCAAGTGGCACAAAACACCTCTCACCTCCATAACCAACTGCCAACTGACTGCATTATTACCGCTACTGCAAAGACACACTTATAAGTTAATTTCTAATAGCGCCGGCAGTAGTACTAATACTGCATTTACTCAGCAGCTGCCCATGGAGGTGACAGGTACACTGTATCACTTACCAACTGGGGACACATGGACTGACATGCAGTGTGGCCTAGCATAGTGCACTGGAAGGGTGGCAGGTGGATGAACAATACACTACTAGGGACTCGTAATTGAAAATATTTTATTATTGTCCAGTTCGAATGTGACATGGGGGCAGTAGACTACCAGAGAAGTGAGAATAAAATGAACTTTCATTTTTACCAGTTCAGCACAGTGTACTGTAAGGGTGGCAGGTTGATGAACAATACACTACTAGGGACTCGTAATTCAAAATATTTAATTATTGTACAGTTCAAATGTGGACAGAGAGGCAGTATAGGTGCAGTATTACCACTACAGCACAGACACACTTAAAATTTAATTTCTGAGAGCACCTGCAGTAGTACTAATACTGCACTCAGTCAGCAGCTGTCCATGGAGGTGATAGGTACACTGTACCACTTACCAACATGGGACACGTGGACTGAGGTGCAGGGTGGCCTACCACAGTGCACTGGAGGGGTGACAGGTAGAGGAACAATAGACTACCAGGGGCTCGTGATTCAAAATGTTTTATTATTGTCCAGTTCAAATGTGGACAGGGGGGCACTAGAGTACCACAGAAGTGCCAATAAAATGAATTTTTATATTTTACAATTCAAGTACAGGGGGAAGGGAACTGTAGACTACCAATAAATGAGGCATGTAACTCTTGAGTAAACCACCAAAACACACATCAGTACATGCCAACCCACCCTCCACCTACCCCCACCCATTCCCAGTCATCAAGTGGCACAAAACACCTGTCATCTCCACAACCAACCGCCAACTGACTGCTCTATTACCGCTACTGCACAGACACACTCATAACTTAATTTCTGAGAGCACCAGTAGTAGTACTAATACTGCACTCACTTAGCAGCTACCCATGGAGGTGACAGGTACACTGTATCACTTACCAACTGGGGACACATGGACTGACATGCAGGGTGGCCTAGCACAGTGCACTGGAAGGGTGGCAGGTGGACAAACAATACACTACTAGGGACTTGTAATTCAAAATATTTTATTATTGTCCAGTTCAAATGTGGACAGGGGGGCAGTAGACTACCAGAGAAGTGAGAATAAAATGAACTTTCATTTTTACCAGTTCAGGTACAATGGGGAAGGAAACACTACACTACCAGGAAATCAGACATAGAACTCTTGAGCAAACCACCAAAATACACATCTGTAGGATATTGCCTTTCTTCCCTTCAAATATCAACTCAAAAGACCAAACTGTTCCTGAGATGTTCAATTTTAAAGATTACTAAAATTTCCCTATCTGTTCCATTATAAAAAATCTGGCCATCTGGTCCCTATCTCGCAATAAAAGATGACGATCAAACAATCTCACGATCAAAGAATTTTCACAGTCACGATCCAAGAATTTGAAGGCTCATGAACAAAGATTTAAAAACCATATAAATCAAATAATTGAAGGAATTGCAGTAAACCACCACCATGGTTTGACAGAATGAAGCCCCCTGAGTAAAACCCACCCTCATTTCACTTCTTAGGACACCCCTGGGATGAGGAAATTGATTTTTAAATTGGGCCATCTCATCCCTCTCTCACGATGCATGATCGCGATCAAAGAATCTCATGATCAAAGAATTTGCATGCTCACGATCAAAGAATTTTCTGGCTCATGAATAAGGAATTAAAAATGGTGAAGCGCGACTGTTTCACCGATTTGAACCGAACCAATGACATGCCTCGAAAGAACGGACCCTCCTGAGCAAAACCCACCCTCATGTGTGCCCCTAGCCCACCCCTGAACCGAGATATTAGTGTTTTTAGGTAGCAATTCAAGATCGCGATCAAAGAATCTCACGATCAAAGAATTTGCAGGCTCACGAACAAAGATCATTAGCGAGCCACGAATTAAGATTTTAAAAGCTTATAACTCTATTTTGTTACCAATTTAGATGGAACCAAAGCCATGGCTTGATAGATCAGGGTCCTCTGAGTAAAACCCATCGAAGTTTTACTTCAGAAGAAGCTCTTGCGGCGAGATATTTGTGTTTGTGTGATTGGAATACTGAAAACAAGATGGCGGACCTCGCGGTCAAAGAATTTTTGAAATTCCTTAGGAACAAAGATTCTTGAACCGTGAGGCTACAAATTCTTTAACCACCAGGTGGGACGAGATGGCCAGAACCCCCATTCTTTGATCGCAAGATATACATATAAATTTTCCCATTGACTTATAATGGGAACTTAAAACTGCCATAACTTTTGAAAACCTTAATATTTTTTCACCAAACAAAAAGCGGCATGTTCGGCCACTAAAGCTCTTTCAAACAAGCCATCTTGCAGAGTGGCACACCACATGACGGCCGTACAGGACCACATTTGCATTTTTCAGCACTTTCATGCATGAAGACTGGTACTCAGACTGAAATGCAATTTGGCAGATCAAGAGATGTAGTACACCCCAACGTGTGTACCAAATTTCAGGCAAATTCATTGAACTGGTCCAAAGTTATTAATATCCAAACTTTTGACTTTAGTATGTAACTTGCCACTCAACCTTTACTATAGTGGCATGACCGCACCACTATTATATATATATATATATATATATACTTATATTTATATAAGAGGCAAAAAACTCTGTTTAATGCATCAGTTAGGGTTGTTCCACAGAGACAAAAGTGAGATAATTCAGTGTTAGGCTTAAACCCCCCCTTGGAGCCCCCAACCCACCCCCAACCAGCAATGGGGTGCACATTGGGGTCATGGGCCCTAACTCTCACTGCATAACATGTGTAAAGAAGCAGAGGTATAGGAGAATGGGGTGAGAGTTAGGACTGAAAACCCCAATGCACAACCCAATGCCGGTTGCGGTGGTGGGCTGGGGGGTCCAAGGGGGGTTTTCAACCCTATCACCAAATTTCCTCACTTTTGTCACTGTGGAACAACCCTAACTGATGCATTAAACAGAGTTTTTTGCCTCTAATTTCCCTTCTTTTTGAGAATGATGATGACAAATAGTGAAAGTAATGCAGCGGTCCCACCACATGATGTCTTGTGACATAGTAACAGGAACAGCAACACAAACAGAAGTGCCAACAGTGGTGCACATGGTAATGGAAATGTAAATGGTAAAGGAAACGTTAATAGAAACGAAAGCACAAAGTGACGACAAAGCGAACAGTGACGCAAACGGACATTGAAGCGCATACGAAAACACAACTGGTAATGTGAACAGTGATGACAGCAGTATTTGAAGTGGAAATGTTAAGTGTCACAGCAAAAAGAACGCGAAATGGAACAGAAACGGAAACGCGAATGCAAGCGCACACGTAAGCGCAAACCGTAAAATGCACAGCCACGCTACCGCAATAGTAAACACAAATGGTAAAGTTAACGTGAAGAATAATGCCAAAGGAAACAGAAATGGAAATGGGAAAGGAGTCTCATATGGAAACGCAAACTGTAACATTCATGGTCCAGGAACCGCAATTGTTAACACAAATGGTAACGGTAACAGCAACAATAATGCCAAAGGAAAGAGAAATGCAAATGCAAACGAGTACAGAAACACAAACCATTACATGCACGGTCATGCTACCACAATTGTAAATGCAAATGGTAACAGTAAGAGCAAAAATAACACCAAAGGAAACAGAAACGAAACAGAAATACAAGTGTGCATGAAAACGCAAACCGTAACGCACATGGATGGTACCGCAATTGCAAATGAAACTGGTAATGGTAACAGCAACAATAACACCAAACAACACAAAAACGAAAATGCAAAACCGTAATGCAGACGGTGGTGTAGACAGTAATGGTGCCACAAACAGTAACGGAAATGCAACTGGAAATGTTAACTGGCACAGTAACGAAAGGGCACACCTTTCTTTTCTCAAAAAAAGGCATTGTAAAACACAGTGAAAACTAAGAATGTATACATAACAGTGGGCCTCGGAGCAGAAAATGAGGACAAGGAATATTAAATTGCTTATATCTCTGGAACCGTATGACGTAGAGAAAAAATTAAATTTCATATGAATTATGACTTTCCTGGCTAGTTTTGTACTTAGCCCCTAGTAGAGGACTAAGCATTTTTGTGACGAAAAGTCCGTATCCCGCACCGTTTCCGAGATACGGGCCCCAAAAGGCACGACGGGTGCCGTAATGTTATCCAGTGGGAAAAAGTGTTAACTGCGGAGTACCATCACTGTGCCGCCCTGTAATATTTTTTCACCAAACCACAAAAAAAGGCATATCAGTGGGATATTGGCTTTCTTCCCTCCAAAATTCAGCCCAAAAGACCAAACTGTTATTTTGCAGCCAGATGGCAAAGGATTCCTGTAAGGCAGCAGATGTCATAATGTTATCCTATAGGAAAAAGTGTCAACTTTGGAGTTCCTTAACTTTGCCACCCTGTAATATTTTTTCGGCATACTAAAAGGCACATCTGTGAGATGTTGGCTGTGTTCTCTCCAAATTTCATCCCAAAAGACCAAACAGTTCCTTTGCAGCAGAGTGGCAAAGAATTGTTGTCATTTTGCCATAGCCTGGGAAAGTAGTGTTACAATTTATGAAAGCTTTCTCAAAAATTTGCAACACTTTCATGAGTGTGACACTACTTTGCGCAAGTACTTTTTCCAGAAACTTGAAAAACATATTTCTATGGTGTTTAACCTCAAAATAAAGACATGTCTAGCATCCTCAGGGTTCGACTAGGTAAACACAAAAAGAATTGTGCTGCTAGAGGATCCCAAATTTAAATGCCAAGCATTTTTATGATCACCAACTAAAAAAAAATGGTAGATTTGTGAAAGTAAAAGGTTCATTTGAGAAAGTAAAAACTGCATTTGCTAAAGTGTTGAACTTTTTGTTAACTTTTCCCATTGACTTACAATGGGAACTTGTTTTTTGAATAACTTTTGAACCGTTCAATATTGTTTCATGAAATCTTCAAAAGGCACATTGGGGGCCCTGGCTGCATATTCACTGAAGTTTTCAGACCGGTCGTGCAAACCGTGTGACCTGTAGGTGAGAGCAAAGAAATCGCAAAAAAGCGTAATTGTGCAATTGGTTGTCACGTAATAACTCTGCAGCTGTATATATGACTGGTACAAAATGTAGCAAATCCCAAGACCTGCCATGCCCAATTGTGCATACCAAATTTCAGGCAAATCTGTCGAACGGTGGCAAAGTTATTAAGGTGTAAAATTTGACCCTTTAACCTTAAAAGTGCTACTCAACCCTAACTATGGTAGCACTACCATGCTACCATAATATATATATATATATATATATATATATATATATATATATTTATGTATATACAGCACATATAGTGCCTCTATATTTGGATTCATTGGTCACTTCTATTTTAAACTCAAAATGTTGAAATTTAATAACTTCACAACCGTTTGACCACTTTGCATGAAATTTTGCATGTGCTTTTGGAAACCAAGGTTCTTTTGATGTGGCAAGTTTCTATCTGGTCACATGTGCCAGTGTTGAGATAAGGATTGTAAAAAAATGTGAAAATTAACCCTTTTTTCACATTCTTTGTCATGCTGCTGTGCAAAAATGGATTTTTTTTTTCTGAAATACTCAGGGTATAGGTCTTGGGTCACAGATGTGCCTTTGAAGGTTTGGTGAAAAAATATTAATCCTTTCAAAAGTTATTACATTTCAAAGTTTTCCATTATTTCCTATTGGAAAAGTTAGATATGGCATGCAAAACAAGATTCTTGTTTTGCAAAACAGGAGCCTTGTTTCACAAAACAGAATTCTTGTTTTGCAAAACAGGATTCTTGTATCACAAAATAGGACTCTTGATTGCAAACAGGATTCTTGATCATGACACAGGATTCTTGATTACAATTTGCCAAAAAAAGTCCATGCCAAAATTTGGTTTGTCACATAAATAAATAAGGGTAAAAAATCCAAGCAGCATTGTCCCAAGAAACCATGATTGCAGTGTGTTTAAATTATAGAACTGGCAGAAAAAACAAGGTCGGGCAGCAATGAGGTGTGGATGAGAATCCCCCCCCCCACTGAAGCCCGAGTGATTATGTGCCTATGTTCCTTAGATTTTTCAATTTAAAAAAAAATGTATATACATATATATTAGTAACAATGATAATCACCTAGCATTGCAAGTTTTGGGTTGTGAGTAGAAATAATAAAAAGTGAAGAAGAGGAGACAGAGAAAGTTGAGGAGGCAACCCAGGCATGGAAAATATCATAATGCCATATTAGTACAGCAGGGTTACTGATCTTGTGAAGGGAAATGCCGACTGTGATCAGAAAAATACATTTTTAATTGACCAGATGGTCTAAGCTCCTCTGAAAAGTATGCCATTTTAGAGAGACAAAGTGTGTGCGTGCATGTGTGTGTGTGTGTCTGTAGCCCCACATTGCTGTTTTTTTTTTTATTACAGGACAGAGGCACAGGTAGATGGTTCACCTCTCAACAGTTTGCTTAACTGAATAAAATAACTTACAGAATTGGGGATTGTTGGATGTTATTCTTGAGAAACAAATAGCCAAAGATGAATTCACTTTGTCTGAATGGCTGGTTTTAGAGCTTCTAAATAAATGTGTGTATCAATGCAAATGAAGGGGAAAGATCAATTGATTTTGCATTTCTCTCTAAAGATGTACATAACAAGCACTTGGAAAGTAGCTGGTCAGAGTGACTTTTTACAATTGGGACATGGGACAGATAAGGCACATAGTCATGCTTAAGTTGTGGGGTGGTGCAGTCATCCACAACTCAGTTGCTGGCTGGGTTGCCTCTGTTCCATTAAATTAACTAAAAATACAAGAATACTGAAAAACTCAGGCGCCAAACTAATGTTTATATGAGCATGTTACTTCATTCATATTGCAGCGTGTGTCAGTCATTAATTCAGCTTCTACTGATGCAACAAAACCTTGAACTGGGGTCTGGCACACAGTTGTAAGATTTAGAAGAGCTACATGCTGGGCATATAAACTGATGTATATTGCTTAGTTGTTTCACTTCCACTGGTCTGTTATTAAATAATTGAAGTTAAAAAGACTCCAAAATAACTTTGTTAAGAAATCAATAAGAATAGGACAGCAGAAAATAAGTGAGTTTAACCTTTGTTACAAAATGGGCAAATGCAATTCTTCTTTCTGATTGGCTGCAAGCCCCAATATGCCAGTCCATTATGAGACAATAAACACTAGGAAATAACTAGTCCAAGTCTCCATTGCCTCATACCATTCTAACTAGTCTTGGGCCAGTGGAATGTTGAAAACAGCAAGGACCGCCATGTTGATGTTTCGCTTAGCGGGCGAGAGACCTCCCAACCCGCCCTCATGTGGAACAAAGTCAAACTTCTTTCAGTCACCACGTAACACTACTTTAATTCTTCATTTAAAATAAGACACGTACTTCACAAAACGTGTCTCGCCAGATCATCACTGCCAACGCTCCTGAGGTCCCTGTCGGCGTGCTGCCAAACTCCCATTCGGTGCCCATTCAGCTCATTCTCCAATTGCACAATGCACGTACTGCACAAAAAATAAATCAAAGAGGAAAACAAAAAATAAAGAAATATTTAGGTTTGCCGACCCATGTCATCCTTCCTTACTGTACTTCCTGATATAACGGCATGTGCATGAGGTGATGGCTACATCTCACAAGGACCTGGCCAGTACATTAACACACATAAAAAAGCAGAATACAGACAATATATAAAAAAAACATAAAAAAAAAGTATAAAAGATTGTATTAGAAACTGTTAACCCTGTGTGTGTGGGGGGGGTAACCATGACAACTAGCCACAATAGACAGTACAGAAGGTGACATGGGACAAAACACATCATAACAATACAGGAGGAGGAACTATTTTGTTATAAAAGTTATTTTGAACTAATTTTTTATAAACTTGTTTTATTAAACTGTTTTTTTTTACAGTGCCCATTTTCTAAGCGCAATAATACCCTCCAGGGTGGGCGGTATGGACAATACCGAACCTTCCAGGGGCTATAAGGCCCTCTGTCTGTGGTGTCAGGCCTCATTATGCCCCTGGGCAGTCCGGTATTGCCCAATACCGCCCACCCTGTCGGGTATTATTGCTTGCATACAGTACAGTACACACAACATACATGATGCATTCAGACTATGGAATAATAGAGGTTTCATGCTTCCAATAATTTGACGAGGCAGTAATTTCCATCTCTCCAAGGTGAAACACTGACCTTAAAATGTGGGTTACATTATCACACATGGGGATTGAAACCCAACAGTCTGTGACAGCTAAGGGCTCTAATTAAATATTTGCAGTTAACAGAACATTAATGACCAACATGAATGCTACTACAACAGGTTGATGGATAGTACCTTTATGGGCTAGTTTTTTTTTGGGGGGGGGTGGGGTGACAAAATGAGCATCAGGTGAGAGCATCATTAAAAAGCATTTTGTGAATAAACTTCCTTTCTGCATGTTCAAGCCTTCGCACAGCATGATAAAAATCCATGTTTGTTAAAACAAACCCTCTTCTGTAAATGAATATATTTATTTCTCCCAAGGTAGTCATTTTCATGCACCAGTTGAGCACAATGTGAAACTTTCTAAATGCAAGGACACCACAGATCACTTGACGGTCATCCTGTAGAAACACAGTAAAGGAAACAGACAGAAAAATGCCTTAATGGTCCACCCCTTTCCCCAAGTGTCCTACATCAGGAATTGCATTCCTCATGTTACCCTACAATAGCAAAAATTTATGTTGATTGAGGTTGCTCAATCAGTAAACTGAAGGAACATGAATTAATTCAGTTCTGTGCATCTCTCTTTTCAGGATTGCAATATTTTTCACATGTTTTGCCCCCCTCCCAAACATTTAGGATGGGTGATGGAAGGCTGAGAGGCAAAACCCTGCAAACAAAAAACTGCAACCTTGCAATAAAATTCTTACCACTGAAAATGGTTTCCTTTATGGTTTGTCTGTTGTGTACCTAAATAGAAAGCTTTTTTGGAATTACTAAGCACTTTCAACAAAACTAAATGGCACACTCTAGACAGTCGTCCCAACGTGTTCAAGTTATTTTTCTTGCAGCATGTTTCATAGGTCACTGGGACTCTATTCCCAGATATAATTGGCTCTGATTTGCCAGCCAGTCTTGGGTTGACAGTCCAAGAGAAAAGAGAGCTACCAGGACCTGTGGCAACTCCTTAGTTAAGACATTCAAATCATAATCAGTAACCATCAGGTCTGTTTAGCATGGAATTTACCTAACCCACCAATAAGAGGTTGAAAATAAAAAAATCATCTGCTTAGGTTCAGTGTGATTTAAATATATTGGACAGCACAAGCACTTTGTATTTGTGAGGGGAGATGCTAATAATGTCCCCATCAAAATAACTGCGATACTGATATGGTTTCTGCCTGAAGAGTTTGATTAGTATACTTGTATAACTCGATTTAAAGTAAGAATTAGTTTTAAAGAAATACATTCTGACCTGTATTTGTAACTGACACATTGCATAATGTATTGACTTTTATGCAACTTAGATAAATGAAGAACACATTTAGATGCCAGTTGCTAACCTACAGCATTCCGGGACTTGGGAAGGGAGTTAAATTCCTTAGGGTTTTTGGCCGACCCTCTCGCATTTCAAGGTCTCCCACTAAAATGCTTAGCTTAAATGAACACATACAGTGTACATGGAAGGTTGTCTTGCCTGTAGCTATGTGGTGTCTATAAATTCCACAATTACAGTATAGAATTAGCTGTCTGGAAGTCCAAACTGGTACTGACTCAGGGATGAGCCACCCCACCCCCACAATGGTTTTTGTCTAGGACTGAAATACAGTTTCTGAAATGTTTTTAATTTTAGTAACAAATAATGTTATTTCTTGTTCTTTCTGTTTCTACTAGTTTGGCACCCCCCACAACCCCAACTGCAACTGTTTGGTGGCAGAGCAACACTGAGACAGAGAGATTGGGAGGTGATGTTGGGGATGTATGGGAACCCAGCTCATTAATAAATACAGCTCTGTCAATTGTGAAGCATATAAGGCATAACAATTAAATACACATCCATGGTCCTGGGTTGTCCACATAAAGCAAGATCTAATCCATTCATTGCACTGCAAATCCTGAAATGTGTAAAACCATGCATGGCTCTGCTCTAATTAAAAACATGTATTTGCATTCTCAGTTTAAATTAGTTATGAATCAGTTCTGTCAGTAACAGTGACAGTCCCAATGTATAACTCATCATTGCAGCATGCACTGGAAGTCAGTATATCCTCCCATCAAATGCTCTGTGAATTGCATTTTTACGTTTGCTTGCACGCATGTGCAAGAAACATAGTGCGATGATCCAAAATGCAGTGCCATACAGTTGAAAGGGAGATCACTGCTTGAGTGAGCAGCGCTCCCCCTCCCCCCACACACACACGCGCATGCACATTGTGTGCTCATGCGCTCCTACCTCCCCCACGCACACACTGTATGGCTGACAGAGGTGCCCAATCCCTCATCAGCTCTACTGTCTCCCCCCACAGTCCGTATGGCCGACAGGGTGCCCAATCCCGTCAGCTCTACTGTTCCCCCAGACTATTGGGTGCAAAAGCATAGCAACAGGTCCTATGGCCGATGGGGGTGCCCAATCCCCATCGGCTCCACCTTCCCCAACAGCCTTCCAGCTGCCATGCTGGGAGCCCACCCCAGCGTGGCAAACATCCTGTGTAGTCAAATAAAAAAAAACCTGAAGAAAAACCTTCCCTGCTGCTGTCTTCTCCCTCTCCCACAGCCACCCACTGCGCACCCTGTCTCCCCACAACCCCACCTCACCCCATACTTACCTCCGGAGCTCGGCTCGATGATCTTCGGTGGACCAGGAACACGTCTGCACTCTTCAAAGCTGAACGAGAACTGAGGAATTGCTGGTAAGCTGTATAATGTAATGAATAGGGTTTTTTCAACTTTGCTGCATATCTCAGGCATTTTTTGGAATTTTGGCACCAAATTTTCAACATGGGGGTTTTGGGACCCCTCCTCATGAATTCTGTCACTGTCATGGTGTTAATCGGGCCCGAAGGGTGATTTTGCGGTCACTGTGCAAAATCACCTTTTGGGAACGATTAACAAAATGACAGTTCCAGTGTTCATAAGGTGGGCTCTCAAAGCCTATGCTGAAAATTTAGTAAAATCCCTAAAAATGACTATTTCTTCAGCGTGCGTTGCGCTGTTCCTCATGCGCTTGTAGGTTTACGAATTTTCAATATTTTCACTCCGGATTTTCAACATTGCCATTTGACCACACTTCCTTATGAGTAGTACAGCTGTCATTTTTCACATCTCACCCAAAATGTGTTTCCGTGCATGTAGCACACAATGGCACAGTCGATGTGCGAAATCAATGTTCAGGACACATTAAGAAAATCACAGTGACACTGTTCATGAGCATATGTGTTAAAATGGCTATGTAAAAAATTTGATGAAAAAATTCCCCAAAATGACTATTTTACGAGCATGCATTGCGCTGTTCCTATGCACGCTCGTAAGTTCATGAATTTTCAATATTTTCACTCCAGATTTTCAACATTGCCATTTTACCACACCTCCTTATGAGCAGTACAGCTCTCATTTTTCACATCTCACCCAAAACATGTTTCCGCCCATGTAGCGCACAATGGCAAAGTCCGTGTGCGAAATCAATGTATGGGACACATTAAGAAAATCACAGTGACACTGTTCATGAGCAGAGGTCTTAAAATGGCTATTTTGAAAATTTGGTGAAAAAATTCCTAAAAATGTGTTACGAGTGAGCATTGTGCAGTTTCCACGCACCCTCGTAAGTTCGTGAATTTGTAATATTTTCAGTCCAGATTTTCACCAGTGGCATTTTTCCACACTTCCTTATGAACAGTACAGCTGTCATTTTTTACAACATGGCCGAAATGTGTTTTCACACTTTCAGCACAGAAATGCGTGGTCGCTGTGGAAATCATTGTTCGGGACAGATAAAGAAAATCACAGTGACACTGTTCATGAGCGGAGGTCCCAAAATGCCTGTTTTGATAACCTGCTGTAAACAATTCCCAAAGTAATTACATTACGGGTGCACGTTGCACAGTTTCTACGCACGCTCATGACTTCACCAGTTTTTTCAATATTTTCACTGCAGATTTTCAACATTGCCATTTTTACACCTCCCCATGAACAGTACAGCTGTCATTTTTCACATCCTGTTCAGAATGTGTTTTTGCACTTGTGGTGACAAATGCAGCAGTTGCTGTGCAAAAGCAGCTTTTGGCTAACAAACTGATATTTCCACTGTTCATGAGGTGGGGGTCACAAAAAAAACATGTTGAAAATTTGGAGTGAAAATACCAATGAATGCCTGAGGCATTAGGGTTTCCGACCATAACACCCCACCCTGTAGAGAATGACAGGCATCAGGGCTGTGACTTAGGATTGTCACCTGCAATGCTCATACCATTCCACCCACACCCACACCCTGCAGCCACTGAGAGGCATCGAGGGTGTGCCTTGGACTCTTCATTTAAAGTTCACCCCATTCTCCTATACCACACCCATCTCACAATATTTCCTGATGGAATGGGGTGCATAGACAAAGACCCCAAGGCACACCTGACACTTGTTGGTGTCTGCATGGTATGAGTGAGGAATGGCATGGCCGTTATGCCTGATGACCCAAAGGCACACCCCAATGCCTGTCACCATCTGCAGGGTGGTGATGGGGTTGGCTTCAGTTCAGTACTTCACTGCCATTCCTATTATGCAGCTCTGTAACTCCTACACTACCAATGCCAATGCCAGCAAGCAAACATTCAGCATTGACAAATGCTTGTTTCTTTCTGTTTCTGATAGTTTGGCAACCCCCAACCCCTGACTGTGACTGTAAGGTGACACAGTGACTCTGAGACAGAGAGAGATAGGTGGGAGGTGTTGTGGATGTATGGGAACCCAGCTCATTAGTAAATACAGCTCTCTCAGTGGCCAAGCATATAAAGCATAACAATTGCATACACATCCATGGTCTTGGGGTGGTCACACAAAGCAAGATCTAATCTGTTCATTGCACTGCAAATCCAGTGGCAAAGTCAGCACTTGCTTCTCTCTCCCACCCCACACTCCCCATGCTCTATTGTGTATGCTAGTTTACATGTGGAGTACCATACTGCTAGCTAGTGCAGCCAGATAGACATGGCCAGAAAGAGAGACAGACTGACAGACCGAGAAACTTTTCACGTGTTGCACATGACAGTGACATGCTCAGAATTACCATACAAAAGACTTTAAACACTATGGTCAGTTTGAAATCATTTGCAACACAACATATCAAAGCCCCAAGTTACTATATATCCTGTAAAAAGTTAGCCTTCAAAAGTTACTGACACTGAATCAGAACTCAGTCACATTGGTTTTTTTCCCATATTATATGTGTAACCCAGTAATACATTAAATACATACATATATTCCTGGATGTAAATTGTGTACAGTTACCATATTTAACTGGCTTAGATGCTCCACATTAATGACATGGTAAAGCTTCCATGTATGCAATATTGTTTGCTTGGAAGTCTCTCCAAGGCACCTTCTAAAATGCCAGAAAGATTGCTTGCCTTCAGCTCCTCTCCCCTAAGACTTGGGGTAACAGCAGCTTTTCTGCCTTTCGCAAGAAACGGTGCTAATCTAGCACTCCAGCTCAGCAAAATATTTGAATACCCTTCGGCTTCAAAATGCAGTTAAATTCATGGGGGGGAAATTCTAATGATATCCTTGAGCTCCCTTTGAGATGCGATGTAAAGCAGATGAAACAGTACACTGTTTGGCTAAATGAATAGTTGACAAGGGCTCATTCTGAGGTAATATTACTACTAATGCACCCCTGTTGAACTTCAAAACATACAGCAATTTTTATGTACTAGACTTGTGCTAGCTCACCAGAGTGAGCCCCAGGATCTCTGTACCTGTCACTGGGATCCATGACCCCGCCCCAGCATGCCTATCTAATTAGATTAGGTCGCTGGCTTGGATCTGCCCAGAATGATGTGTCACAAATGAATGAGAGCTGCAAACTTTACCAGACGCTATTCAAATGATTTGGGTGAGGCAATGTCTGCACTTTATTATCTTTTATTGTGCCCTAGCACTCACTTTACTTATTGATGATATTGGGATAGACGGACTGACTACATTTTCAAAAGATACATGCCTTTCAAATGGGAAATTGGGAGTTAAGATAGCCCATGACCATGGCACAGGCATTAGCAGGCTAATCAAATAGTGCATTAGGACTCCTATGCTGTCCATTAACTTTCCTACAACGCAGAAAATCAGCTTTGCCTTGAAGGTGCATTGTATTTACAAAGCCAAAAAGAATAATGTAAATGCTTCATATTTAGAATGGCTAAAAGGGTATAAAATGAATAATATGTAAAAGTTTAAAGTGTTCAATCAGTGCTGAGTAGAGATGTTGCAAAATTAGATTTCACTAGTGAAATTGCAGCGAAATTGGCAATTTTAGCACACAAAACATTTTTCAAAATTCCACCATTCCATTAAATTTTTTGCCAGGTGAGAAATTGCAAAATTTCACCTGCAAAACATGACATTTTGCCCCAAAGTGAGCAATTTTACCAAATGTCACCCAAATGTTGTCAAACTTTGCCTGAATTTTGCCATTTTGCAGGCCAACTTTCACATTTCACTGGTAAAATTTCACATTTGATAGTGAAATTTCAAATTTTGCCTGTGGAATTTTGCATTTTGCACCTGAAAAATATTTCATGGGATGTGTGAATTTCGCAAAATATTTTGCAAAATGAAATTTCCTAATTTTGCACATCTCTAGAGCTTAGGTTTGAACTATGGCCTCATGTTCACAAAGTGTAGTTGCCAACATTCAGCTTTCAATTTCCAAGTGTTGTATGAAATAAAACGTCTGTTTGTTCAATAGCAGGTATTACATGGTCATTATTATCACACAGGCCCTGCTCTTGTCAGAAATACACAATCAAAATTAATAAATAAATATATTTTCATGCAGTTCAGTAGTTGTGTGAACTTTTGGGCAGTCCTGCATTTAAAAAAAAAAACACACATTACAAGTTAAGCTCAGTCACGAATTAAAAAACTAAACAAAACTTCATATAAATATCCAAACAAGTACTGAAAAATAATACCATGCATATTACTTAATGTGAGCATTCCCAATAATGACTAGGGACATAGAATCATAATGTTCCTCTTCCAAAACACAGAAGCAGGGTGTCTTTCAGCAAGAAATGAGATCTCAACAATTTATCAGTAACAAACAATGAAGCAGTTCATGATTTTTTTTGTAATGCTGCTTGACTTGTTATAACCCCCCCCCATTTGAATGTTTATTTCATAATCTGCTGGCAGTTTGGAGTGATCACTAATTAGAGTGCACTGCCAGGCCATTGATTTCGTGCTACTGGCAACAACTGCATCCGCTTGCTGACAACAGCCTCCGGTGAACGAGCAAGCTGTAGGACAGTGTTTTGTGACTGCTTTCGGGTCAGAGACTGCACCTAGAAAAATAATTTTTCCAGATTCAATTCACCGAAAGAGCCAGTAATGAGCTGGCTCATCCTCTAACAGTGACTGCCTGGTTTCTAGCTGCACGAAGGGAGGGGCCTCGGCAGTGAGTCAGCAGTGAGAAGGAGCCACCCAGGAGGAGGGGCTAAGCCACTTTAAAAGTCTCACATCGCATGCTTAGTGTGAGTGTAGGTGCTAGTGTAAGTGGCACAAGTGCCACTCCTCAGAGAAAAGAGAGCAAAAGGTAAAGTGGTATTGCAAACTACAGTCTAGGGACAGGTGGGGGTGCTGGGTGGGCTGGCATGGCTGCATGGGGAGGTGGGGGGCCACTAGACTACCAGGGAATTGGGAATTAATCTTTAATATGGAAATGTACAGTTCAGGGAAGGGGGGCACTAGACTAGCAGGGAATCGGAAATTAAAGAGGACAGGAAATCATTTCTAACTGACAGTTGTTTATGAAGTTATTATTGTCAGAAATGATATGCATCCCTCTAAGTTATCCATATTTAACTGTGCCTCAGTAAAAAGTGATAAGAAGAACTGTATTTTGCATTGTTTTGTTTTCATGGGCAGCATTCTATCACAGTTCTCTTCATGGACCCAGTAATTTAGAGTTTTATGTATGTCATTGTTTGTTCACAGAACTCTAAGCGTAGTTCTGATAGGTCAACAGATCATAATTAGCATTCTGTGCACAAACTGTGACATAGTAAAAACTCCAAAGTACTGATTCCATGAAGAGAACTGTAACAGAATGTTGCCCATAAAAACAAAATATTGCAAAATGCAGTTTTTGTATCCCTTTTTATTCAAGTACAGTTAAATATGGAATTTAGGGGAATGTATATAATTTCTGAGAATAAGAACTTTATAAACAGCTGTCAATTATAAATGATTTCCTGGCCCCTTTAATCTTTATTATGGAAATGTACAGTTTGGGGAAGGGGGTCACTAGACTACCAGGGAATCATGAATTAATCTTTATTATGAAAATTTACAGTTTGGGGAGGGGGGCACTAGACTACCAGGGAATCTGGAATTATTCTTTATTATGGAAATGTACTGTTCGGGAATGGGGGGGCACTGGACTACCAGGGCTGGTGACGTACCGCATTGGTGGCAGGCGACCCGGGGGTTGGTGCATGGTTGAGGGGTGCACTTGTGGCCTGCGGCAGCTGGTTGTGACATGCTGGCCAGGTACACCCTCTGTGCGACGTACCTTGCTGCATGTCGCAAGTCACAGGACTTTGCTGCGGAGAACCTGCCCTTTCTAGAATAGGGCATAGGGTCAAAATCGCAGTTGCGGGTGGTGCAGATTGCATTCTGCAACAACCTGCACCACCCTTCTAGAATTGGGCCCAAACAGTGTAACTTAGAGATAAACAATGTCTTTAAATCTTAGTTAATTCATGTGTACATGTTTTAGGTAACAGTGATAAACAGGACTGTCTTGCAAACTGGGTTTTTAACCCAAATTACATATATTATCTCGTATAAAAATAAAAGCTTTTACTACTTTTTCTACTAATAAATTATGATTGACATGAAATATTATCAGGGGAAATGCCACTTTAGCTAGTTAGCAATGCAAAATGCTAAAATGCTGGAGATTATTGCAGGGCTTTTTAATGGCATGTAGAACCCAACTTGTTGGTCATAAGGAGCTTCCAGAAAGACAATACTAGGGTCAGAAATAAGATTTTAAGAAATATACCAGCAAAAACAGAGACAGGAACTAGACTCAAATAAAATAATAAAAAAGATGTATGGTGGCACTTCTTTTTGGTGAAACACTCCACGGTATCCCTCCTGTGTCCATATTCTCCCCCTCCTCACAATGCACTTTTTTTTTCTCTCTCCTTTGTTACAATGAGCGCTCACCTCCACCTTGCTGACCACCAGCACCAACCCCCATGGATCTGGAGTGTGGCTGCAGCAGTAACTTTTCAAGGCAGGAGAAACTTACTCCTTGATCATGTGCTGCTGAGCCCCGGGATCTATCTGTTGCTGAACCCCCCTGTCCCCCCAGCAAAGATACATACCTCTATACCTATCTAATAATGAGAACTGATCCTTGACTTGGATCTGCCCAGAATGACTGTCAGAAATGAATGAGGGCCACATCATTAACAAAACTGGCCTGCGAGAGAGACACGAGAGATCACAGTTCAGATATTCTAGTGCATGTATCTCAGTGCAGTGCTGCCATCAAGTTGCTTAGTTTTGAGAACCTAATTAACCCTTAGGCTGCCAACAGAATTATAACATAGGAATTATTGACTGATATACAAGTCCACGGCCATCCAAGGGTTAAAAGTGGAGACGCACCCTGACAACAGCAATATTTATTTTCTCTGCTCATGTTAGAAGCATAGAAACATAGAAACATAGAATTTGACAGCAGATAAGGACCGCTTGGCCCACCCAGTCTGCCCATTTCCCTACCTAATGGATAAGCTGCAGATCCTAGTTAAACAGCAGCCTACTTCTTTCTGCCCCCACCCCCTAGAATTGCCTTATGACTGTCCCATGCATGCTTGAATTCCACCACTGTTTTTGACTCCACAACCTCCTCCGGAAGGCTGTTCCATGTATCCACAACCCTCTCTGTGAAAAAATACTTCCTTAAATTACCTCTGAGCTGACTCCCTCTATCTTCAAATTGTGCCCCCTTGTTCTTGCACACCTCTTGTTTTGAAAGATGCTACCCTCTTGGACTTTGTTGATTCCCTTGAGGTACTTGAAAGTTTCTATCATGTCCCCCCTCCCTCCTTTCCTCGAGGCTATACATATTAAGCTCCTTAAGTCTCTCTTCATATGTCTTCCGGTGCAGACCCTGCACCATTTTAGTTGCCCTCCTCTGGACAGCTTCCATCCTGTCTATGTCTTTGCGGAGATTGGGTCTCCAGAACTGCACACAATACTCCAGATGGGGTCTGACCAGCTGTCTGTACAGAGGGATAATAACTTCCTTGTTTTCTACTGGTGATGCCTCTCCCTATGCATCCCAGTATCCCCCAACCCTCCTTGCTGCCCTCTCACATTGCTTGCCCACCTTTAGGTCATCTGATATGACTACCCCCAGGTCCTTTCCATTTTGTTGTTGTTAGTATCTCACCCCCCATTGTGTACTCTTCCCCTGGGTTTTTGTTTCCCAGGTGCATTACCTTGCACTTCTTAGCATTGAATCTAAGCTGCCATACATTTGACCATTCCTCTAACCTTGCCAAGTCCCTTCTCATCCTTTTCACTCCACCTTGCGCATCAACTGTGTTGCAGATCTTTGTGTCATCTGCAAAAAGACATACTTTTCCTTCCAGTCCCTCTGCAATGACGCTTATAAAGACATTGAAGAGGACTGGTCCTAATACTGAACCTTGCGGTACCCCACTAGTAACCCCCCTTTCTTCAGAGTGGACTCCATTTACTATTACTCTCTGTGTCTTATTCTCCAGCCAATTCTTTACCCAGGCTATCATCTTGGGACCCACTCCCAGGCTGGCTAACTTGTATATTAATCTTTTGTGTGGGACTGTGTCAAATGCCTTGCTAAAGTCTAGGTAGACCATGTCCACAGTCCCTCCCTGATCTACTACTTTGGTCACCCAGTCAAAGAAATCTATCAGATTCGTCTGGCATGACCTTCCCGCTGTGAATCCATGCCGCCTTGGGTCCTGTGCCCCTCTGGCCTCTAGATAATCGACAATTTTTTCCTTCAGAAGTGATTCCATCATTTTCCCTACCACTGAGGTTAAACTAACAGGTCTGTACTTTTCTGCTTCTGCCTTGCTCCCACTTTTGTGAAGCGGAATCACATCTGCCCTCCTCCAGTCCTCGGGTACCACCCCATCCTCCCATGATTTGTTACACAGGGTAGTCAGTGGTGTCACTAGTTCTACCCTTAGTTCTTTTAGAATTCTGGGATGAATACCATCAGGCCCCATTGCTTTGTTCACCTTCAGTTTTAAGAGTTCTTTCAGAACCCTTTCTTCTGTAAATTGGCTGGTATCAACTTCTGTATCCAGAGTGTTTCTACTGTTTGTTTTAGGTACCTCCCCCTCTTCCTTTGTAAATACTGAGCAAAAATATTTGTTTAGTATCTCTGCCTTTTCACAGTCACCCTCTGCCCACCCTCCCTCCCCTTTATTAAGCCTCACTATCCCTCCCTTGGTCTTCCTTTGCTCCCTGATGTACCTATAAAAGGTTTTATCCCCCTTCTTAACCGAGTTGGCTATCTTTTCCTCGGTTTGGGCCTTTGCTGTTCTGACTGCCTTCCCAGCTTCCTTGTGCTTTAACTGATACAGTTCTCTGTCCTGCTCCTTCTGTGATTTCTTTTACTTCCTGAATGCTTTCTTTTTCTCTTGAACCTTCACTGCCACTTCCTTTGAGAACCATAGTGGTTTCTTATATCGTTTCGTTTTGTTTATTTGCTTCACACAAAGACTTGTTACCTCTGTGATGGCAGTTTTTATTATTCCCCATTGTTCTTCCACCCCTCCTTCCTGCCCATTTGCTAGTGCATTCCTTAGGCACTCACCCATTTTGGCAAAGTCAGCCCTCCTTAAGTCCAGTACTTTTGCTGTAGGCGGCTTGACTCTATTGCTGTGTTTATTGTGAACCATACTGTTCGATGGTCGCTAGTTCCTCAGATGGCTACCCACTTCTACATCTGTGATCCTCTCTTCATCTCCATTTGAGAGAACCAGGTCTAAGATTGCTCCCTCTTGGGTGGGCTCCAATACTAGTTGTCTAAGGCATGCCCCTGTAGGGCATCTAGAATAACCCACTCTTCAGTGGCTGCTGCAACTGCACTCCAGTTAACATCTGCATATTCAGATCACCCATCAGCAATATCTCCCTTTGTCTGCCATTCTAAGTATACTTTCTATCATTTCCTTGTCCATTTCCTCCCCTGAGAAGGGGTCTGTATACAACCCTGTTTGGATTGTGGTTCATTGCGGTCTCCAAATTTACCCACAGTGCTTCTTCTCCCTGTTTTCCCTTTTGTTCTGTTGCTTTGATTCCTTCCTTATGTAAAGAGCTACTTCTCCTCCTCTTTACCCTCCCTGTCCCTCCTGTAGATAGAGTATCCTGGTATGTTTACGTCCCAGTCATGGTTTTGTGTGTACCATGTTTCTGTGACTGCCATGATATCCAGATGTTCCTCCTCCATCAAGGCCACTAATTCAGGAAGCTTGTTACTCAGACTATGGGCATTGATACTCATTGCTCTCCATTTTTTGATGGCTTTACCTTCTGTTGCAGCATCCCCCACTGACCTTTCTACTTCAGTCTTTTTCTCATTTAGTACCCTGTTTTGTAGGGAGAGGCTGGGATTTTCCTGCTGCTTATCAGTGCCTCCCCCCTTGACTAGTTTAAAAGCTTGCCAATGAAGCATTTAAACCTTTTGCTCAAAAGACTTGTTCCCTTCCTGGACAGACACAGACCATCCTGCCAGTATAGGCTGGTGTCCCTCCAGGTGGAACCCCAGTCCCCAATGAAGTGAAACTCCTGTTCTCCACACCATTTTTTCAACCATTCAATAAACTGCATGGTGCAAAGTACCCTCGCCTCACTCATGCCATTGACAGGCAGCACCTCTGAGAAGGATACTGTGTGTGCTACTTGTCTTAGGCCCCTCCCCAGTTCTACAAAGTCCTTCTGCACTGCTCTAATCTCATGTTGAGCCAAGTCATTTGTCCCTAGGTGTACAATGACATCCAGCTCAGACTCCGTACAGCTGTTCTCGTGATCCTGAGGATGCTTCCTCCCCTCAAGCCATGGCACCAGGCAGGCACCTTACTTCAGTTTTCCTGCTCCCCAGTTCTATCCCCTAATAATTGAGTCCCCACCAGGGCTGCTTCCTTTCCTTGTGGTGTCCTCTGCCTCCTCCTGTGGGCCTCCCGTAGTCTCCTCTGCAGGTGCATCCATAGGGGAGCTATGCTCCCCCAGAATGGTGTATGGATTGTGGAGTGGAACAACTGACTGGGTGTGCCTCTGTTCTACCATCCTCACCCTCCCTGAGCCCACTGTGGTCCAACTACTGTGCTTTCTTTGCAACCTCTGAGGTAGTTGTGGTGGCTCTGGTGCTCCCTGGATGGGGGAGGTTCCCTTCCTACCGTCCAGTGTGGCCTGGGGAAAGGTTCAATTACTACTGTCAACTGTGGCCTGAAGACGGGCAACTTCTTCCCTCAGGGCAGAGAGTTTTCTGCAAATAGGGCAGCATCTCAGCCTCCAGAAAGACTCCCGGAAGACTGCTGCCCCATAGCCATTACATTGCACTACTCCCCACATGTTTATCTACTTTTTTTTTGTTATTTGTGTGTGTTTGTGTGATTGGTTTGTTATATAGAAATATATATATATATATATATATTATACAATGTGTATGCTTATATTGTCAGTGCAGTGTGCTAGAGAGGATATGACAGTGATATGCAGCTTGCACTCTTGAGGAATGATGTTAGAACCCCAGGTATAAAGGAACTATTTCCAGGGGTGGGTGGGGTGAGGGTGGGAAGGGTTGGGCCTAAACTGTGCCCTCACAAAACAATCAGCTAAGAGCTCTGACCCACTGCTGCGATGAATGCCTTCCTGTCAGCAAGATACCCTACACAACAATTTGGCAGAGAAAATACCCTGTTAATCAACCAGAGAAAAATCCAGACATCCAAGTCAGACACAGGTAAAACCTCCCCAGCCCCAAAACAGCCTGGTGGTTTGTGCTCTGAAAGCAGTCAGCCCCAAAATAAGGCAGCTGTGCTTTAAACTCTTCCTGCACTGAAAATCTTAAGAATTGTAACAAAGACTGTCTTTTCCTGATAATTCTAAGGTTAGGAGTTTCTAGCTTCCAATTTACCTTACTCGCACATAACTTTACTTACGTTTCTAAATAGTCTGAATGTAAATGCCTCTGTCTCAACTTTCAAGTCAGCTTATTTGAATTGTTGCCTGTACGCACTCCCCAGATCCCACCCAGGCACAGAGTCAATAATCCTTTACTTATACTGGCTCACTGGTGCGTCATTGCAATGAGGGGCAACATGAATTGAATTGGTGGAAACAGCTGCTACAGTTTTCAGCAGCAGGGAGTCAGGGTTAGAGGAGGCTGTAAAAAGGCTGACTTTTTGCATTTTACAGCCACATGTCAGGAAATGGTGTCAGTGCTTTAGCTTTGAAAAGATGAAATTGGTTCCGTCACAGAAGTGTGCTGCCAAAAGTTTATATAGACTCTGAAGATTTACCACCTGGGTCTTTGCCCCTTCTTCACTCGCCACTCATGGGGAAAGCTAG
Organism: Neoceratodus forsteri; assembly: GCA_016271365.2. NCBI lineage: Eukaryota > Metazoa > Chordata > Ceratodontiformes > Ceratodontidae > Neoceratodus > Neoceratodus forsteri. The sequence continues at coordinate 124,508,267 of CM028136.1, read as the reverse complement.
TATAACCACCTATGCTGAACCCGATTGAGCCCTCCTCCAGTGCTCTTCATCACTGCTCTCACGTGGCTATTTTCATTCTGGTCTAGAGGGAACATTTCAAGCCACAATGGTCTATTTTCCCAAAGTAGGAGTAAGAATTAACCTATCCCGATTCTGTGTGATGCCCCAACACCACCGCTGCTTGTCGATAGCCCTGACCTCGACGTAGCACTACAATATATGGAAAAAAGCAAAACCTTCCAGAGCTTAAGTGACAGAGGTGAGTGCAAGGTTGGAATGAAAACTATATATGTTGCCTGCTTCTAAAACTCAGGTAAAACTGTATTGTCTTTGATAACTCCTTTATGCTCCTGTCACGGAAAATGCTGATTGCAACCAAAAAGAAAAGGGTAACACTACAAAGTGTTATATATATCACTTTAATTACCTACCTACAGCTCTGCTTCCTTAAACACATACAGTAGCCAACTACCTGCTGGACAGAGACAAAAATAACCCTATAGTCTTTGCAGTCTCTTAATGAAACAATGGTAAGTTCCAACTCATGTGGTGGGAATTTAAGTGCAAATTTTTTATGGTCCAACGAAAAGGTTGCTGATTTGATTCCTATCCAAAGGCCAGTTCCTGCCTCCCCTTGCTGAATCATGCCCATCAAAAGTGAAACATGACAAATACTGGCTTAAGGGATAATACTGTAAAACGTTTGAAAAAAAAATCATTACCCAGTTTAATGTAAATTATTCAGTTAAGTGTTTTTTGTTATATTTTATGTCTGGGATAGACAACTTTCTGTATCTTCTTCCTGTTATTAGTGTCCGGGCACTTATTTTAATCAATATTTTTGGTTATTTCCTGAAATACAGGTGGTCCTTGTGGGTTTTGAACCTTAGAACCTGATAATTCAGCTTCAGATATTACAAGTGACTGCTTTTACTTGAATATAAGGGGTCGGTTTCCCTCTTAGTTACGTTTTGCACCAGCATACAATTGTGTATAAGGACAAGTGGCTCTGGTGTGGTTTGAACCTAGGATTTGATATTATAGTTCCTGAATTTATTCATGCCTGTTTTTACTACAAGATTGGGGATTGCCCCTTTATGTTATAATGTAGTTAAACAACAACAACAAAAAAAGAATGTCTTACCAAGCCAGATACTTCAAATTAATATAACTTGACCACCTCAATTTAGCATTTATTTCAGTTTAACTAGATACTGTGAATCAATGTGTTATATGTACACCCTGCTTTAATGGGGCTACCATGTGCTTTGTATTTTAGTAAACTTATACTGTATACATTAACCTTTCTTTAGGCTAGAAATGATTGTGGCCACCACTCTGTACTGTATTTTATGTCCATACTAATTGTGTATGTTCTATGCCCGGGGGCTCTTGGCTTGTTCAGTAACTGAATTTATAGAAGGTGCTGTCTTGCTAAATAGAAAGCTATGTTTTAAATTTGGTATCTAAATATTTTAAAAAACAAAGTTATGAGGCTATGTTGAATTTTTATTTATTTATTTATTTATTTAGACAGCAGTTTGGAAAACCTTTGAGCCATAGGCTCATTTACAAAGGTACCTTGTCACAGTAAGACAAATGAAAATACACAGTATAACAGTATAACACAGTATAACAGTAACTTAAGAGATAGATACAAACAAGCTGGTACAGGTAGGATTGATGCAAACAATACCAGAGTTATGTTGTCCTTAGCAGCTTAGTAGTAAGCTTTGTCATTAGTATTGGTACGGCTTTGACTAGTAGCAATTACAACCGGTGTTAACAAAGTGCTTCCATAAGGATGTTTTGAAGCACGATATGATTTGGAGCTTGAGATAGGGGGCAGTGTGTTGAACCAGGAGGGGCCCTAAAGCTGAAGGCTTTTTGGCCGTGAGAGGTCCTAGCTCTAGGGATAACAAGAGAGGTTTTCCCAGATGTCTGAGTATGAACTAGTGAGACAGAGCGGCGGATGGTGGTGGTCAATCCAGGCGGGGATAGCCCAAGGAGGGTCTTTTTTGTAAGGGTACAGGTCAGATATTTGATATTTTGCAAATGCAGGCTCAAGACTTTGGTAATATTCAAAATTTTTAACCCCCATTTTAACATAGCTATTTCTTTACAGCACCTCATGAGTGTCACAGTTGTCATTTTACAACTCTGGCCCAAAATGTGTTTTTGCATCCTGAAAGTTGATTTTGTAGTCCCTCCGCAAAATCATCATTAGACCAGGAGTTGAACATTTTCTTTGCCCTTCTTCATGAGGCAGGGTCTTATCAAGGCTGTGTTGAAAATTTGGTGTACAAACATTAAAAACACATTCTAAAAATTTCTACAGTAAATTCCCAGCTGCAGCTGTATCAGTACTGGCCAGACTTTGTTTATTGATGGAATGGGGTGAGCGCTAGGTTTGAGAACCCCACAGCATGGATTAAATGCCTATAACCCCACACCCTTGAGTGGGTTATTGCACTTATAACATGGGTTGCATGAAGGATACAAATAATTCTCAGAAAGGTGATTCTAAGGCTGGAAAAGACAACTTTTACTGTGCACCTTTAAATCTGAAACAATAGTTCCACATGTAGACTGAAGATAAACATTTTATGGTTCAGTTAGACCTTTCTGTAAAGTACAAAAGCACGGTAAAGACATTTAGACTAATGATCACATGTACACTAAGTGAAACATGTATAAAATACAAGTGTGTACTTATAAACATTCTATGGAAAATTGTTCTAATTTTTAATCAATAGCAGAATAACTCTGTATAACACTTTTCTTAACATTTTAGCATTTGCCCTGGAGTATATGAGTAGAGTGTTGTTTATTTATATTGTAATGACCTACATACTTTAATACTTCTTTTTGTGTTCAAAACACAGGAGCACAAAGTAACACAGCTCCTTTCCTAAAGTAATCAATAAAAACATGATACAACATCTGTTTTACTTCCTTTTTACCATGTATGAGAATACATTACTTCCATGAGTTGCAAGCACTGCATTATGAGTATGTAAATAACTTGTGTTATGCAGTAGCTCTGCCATTCACTGAGAAATACACCTCTGAACAGTTGATCCCAACAGTAAGTTAGGAAAAAAAGAACTATATGCAAAGCTGATATGTATAGCATTACTTAATGTTTCTGTAAAGTAAAAAAGCATTGTAGACCCATTACTGCTAAGGCTCACATCTAAACTAAGTGAGACACAACATGTGGAAAATACAACTGAGCACTATCAAGCTTGCTGTGGACTTACAATTCTGTGGGAATTTTTCTATTTTTAATCAGTAACAGAATACCTGTGTAATACTTTTCTTTAAATAGGTATATGCTTCCTTGATTATATGAGTAGACTGTTGTTTATTTATACTGTAATGACATAAATACTTTAATATATCTATTTAGTGTTCAAAATACAGGAGAACAAAGTAACACAGCTCCTTTCCTATGGTAATCACTACAACATGTTAAAACATCTGTTTTACTTGCAAGCACTACATTATGGGTATGTAAATATCCTTGCCAGTAGAGAGTTTCTGACTTCATAATACAATGATTCAACTGGATTCTTTTTAACTAGCAGCTGGCAAAATACAAGTTAAGTTTAAAAAAAAAACATGTAGACACATTACTGCTAATGATAACATATAAATACATATAGAAGTACTTGCTGAAAATCTTTCCATTTCTACTCCCACATCAGCAACATTTTCTGTGTCACCACTATACTGCATCTGTGGTGTAGGGATATGATTTTTGGGGGATAATCACATCACTTGCTTTGAAGAAGAGGTGCAGGTCACCCAAGTGTGGATTAAAAAAGGAATTTAATGCATGGTCATCTGATGCTGTTTGAGCAATTGGCTGCTCTCCTTCATCAACCCATGTTATAAATATATATATATAAATATATATATATATATATATATATAGAGAGAGAGAGAGAGAGAGAGAGAGAGAATGAGAATAATACATGGGGTGGTGGAATCCCACACTGAGAATGTATATTAATTAGGCTATAAGGCACGACAGGCTGTGTGTTATTGTGTAATAACACTACTCCTAGGTTGGGTTGAAGCAGGAGGCAAAGCCGAGTGCTTCCACCACCCCAGGAGTGACGTCATTACACAATAACAAATACCATGGAGTGCCTTATTGCTATTATACAATGGTTCCTTTGTTTGAAAAAAAGGGGGGAAAATGTGTGTAAAATACAGTTTTTTTTTTTAATTTTGTTGGGGTAGGTGTACCTATTGAAAAAAGAGTCCCCAGTTTCTATGTTGTCCAGCAGATATCACTGTTGCTTTATGGTTCACTTTGTTACATTTTGTGTCTGTGTTTCTGGCCATTTTTCTATGTCTGTGGCCCCTGTGTGTGACTCCTCACTCATTTTTTTGTTGTTTGTTTCCAGATACACACACACTTTTTTTGTTAGTCTATGATTGCTGTGTAAAGCTGGAACCATTTGTGTACTTAGGAAATGTTTTTTGTTTGGAATACCACAGCCATTGCTTTCAGGCGCCAGGTAGTGTGAGAAGTGTGTAGACATGGCAGTTACTTTGATGAGGTGGGCAGTGTGTAGAACTGATACACAGAAAAGATTGCAGTACTGAGCAGTACAATGGAATGGGATGTATAGCAGCAGAGGTGAGTTTTTTTTTATCAGGGAACCACATTTGTGGGAAAAATAAATTTCTGTTTTAAGTATCACCACTTCCTGCAGCTTTTTGGCAAAACCAACAAGTTGGCTCCTGTTGATACTGAAAGCATTTAGCTGAAGGCAGTGTCTCTGTGGAGAAAGACATTAATTTTTTTCAAAGAAAATGCAGAGCGAGGGAAGAAATTATTGTCGGGGGGGGGGATCTTATGCCTTGATGGCTTTACAGTCTGGTAATGTCTGGCTGTGTGGAGACAAAATTATGTGCTTTACGGTGCTTGAGTGAAGAGGGATGGTTTTGTTTTAGTGCTCTGTGATCTCCTGTGTGCCTGGAATTAATACAGTGATATTATTGTTCAATAACATCACTGACCCATGCACACATTGACCAATCAAGACATTAGAAATGTTCTTGCCATTGTATAAATTATTTTGTTCTCACTCTTTCTGACACTGATTAGTTTGCATGCTGCTTAATAATATACTGCATCTCAAATGTCACATAGAGTGCTTGAACTAGAACTGCTCAGTCTTCAGCAATTTACTGCTGTGTTAGTGTAGCCCCAGTGTCTGCCCTACATTCTGTTTTACTCATTTAGGCTGGATGCAATTGTTTTGGAGTAACCTCCAAATGGAAGGCTGAGCCCCATCTGAACTGTTTGTGTTTCAGTTGTATTATAAGCCGTCCATTTAGCTAGCAATAAGGGTAGTTATTATCAAAAAAATAATCTCTACCACACAAACCACATTTTATGGCTAGTTTGAAATATGCTGCTGATTGTGACATTTACATTGAAAAAAAAAACTGTGGGATCAGGAGGATAAGATTGCAAGAAGTTTTTTGTGCCATTGTCATTTCAGATGACCTAAAGGTGGGCAAGCAATGTGAGAGGGCAGCAAGGAGGGCTGGGGGGATACTGGGATGCATAGGGAGAGGCATCACCAGTAGAAAACAGGAAGTTATTATCCCTCTGTACAGACAGCTGGTGAGACCCCATCTGGAGTACTGTGTGCAGTTCTGGAGACCCAATCTCCGCAAAGACATAGACAGGATGGAAGCTGCCCAGAGGAGGGCAACTAAAATGGTGCAGGGTCTGCACCGGAAGACATATGAAGAGAGACTTAAGGAGCTTAATATGTATAGCCTCGAGGAAAGGAGGGGGGACATGATAGAAACTTTCAAGTACCTCAAGGGAATCAACAAAGTCCAAGAGGGTAGCATCTTTCAAAAAAAGAGGTGTGCAAGAACAAGGGGCACAATTTGAAGTTAGAGGGGGCAGCTCAGAGGTAATTTAAGGAAGTATTTTTTCACAGAGAGGGTTGTGGATGCATGGAATGGCCTTCCGGAGGAGGTTGTGGAGTCAAAATCAGTGGTGGAATTCAAGCATGCATGGGACAGTCATAAGGCAATTCTGGGGGGTGGGGGTAAGAAGAAGTAGGCTGCTGGTTAACTAGGATCTGCAGCTTATCCAGTAGATAGGGAAATGGGCAGACTGGGTGGGCCAAGCAGTCCTTATTTGCCGTCAAGTTCTGTGTTTCTATGTTTCTATTGTGTCATTGATCACAGTGTTTCTGATCTCTGTTTGCTAGGAACTTTAAGTTAAAAGGCTGGAGCGCTACAAAAAATGAAGGCTATTGGTTTGAAAAGTAAGTCAGGTTTTTGACTAATCTGTGCTGATTATACTGAGAAAAAAACAGAGTTCTGTCACTGATGCTCTTCAAACTGATGTGTCATGAAACAATGTGCTTGAGTGTCTTGAGACTGCAGCACCAGTTAAATGAGTAAAGGAATGTCATAATAACTAGTCAGTTATTACAGTACATAATAACTGACCATTCACTTTTTTCCATGGAGATAGCATCTCCATGGAAAAAAATGGCAAATTATAATTCATTGTTTGCTGACCTCAAGGCCTTTATTACAAAATATTTTTGTCTGTATTACCCCATGATTATTATTTCATATGGGACCCGAAGTGTTTAGACCCAGTTTTTGAAGTTAAACTAAATTAATGGGTCCCAAATTAAGGATGAGCTGAATTTGCCAAGGCAGACTTCTCTCACTCTTTATGTTGTAAGTGTCATGGAACAGCTGTTCCACAAGAAAGTAATTGGATACCTTAATTTTGAGGAGGTCACCTGGTGGGAGTTCTGTAACTGCCAAGTATCTTCACCTCCATCAGCAAGTATGCATCTGCTTCAAGCAACCTGGTCATCTTCGAGGATCAACAGCATGAGATCTACTGCCATCTCTAGATGGTCTGAGTTGCCAACATTTTCCATCAGTTTAAAAAAAGTGGTACAGTCATTTTTATTTCATTGTGGGACTAGTTCAAGAGGGACACTCATCTGCCATATTGAATTCTGGAATACCTATTGAATCAAGGACTACTGTCAAGCAGTTGAAGGACTGAATTCAGAATGTGAGTGGGGAAATATTTTGTGAATATCATAAAGTAATTGCTTTGTAATGCAAAGAGTATGCTACTGCAAAATACTTAGAGCATAAATGAATAGAATGCAATAGCAATACAGAGTTAAGTACTTCATTGTTAGATACCAGAAAAGGGTGTCTGGTGATAAGGGGTGAGTGGACTGACTGAGGTGGGTATAGGCCTAGTAGCCACTGCATACTCTTAAGTCAAATAAATTGAATTTGTAGAAACTGAGGTCCAAGGGGTGGCCTAGTGCTGGGCTGGTATTAAAGTAACTGGAGGGCTGGTGCATGATGGAATAGCCTACAGTCTCCAGGGGTAGAAGGTACAGACCTGTGGGAATATAAAGTGAGAGTGTATTAATGTTTAAGGTATTTGTTTATTTTAAAAGATTATTTGCAAAAGTGTGTGTTGTTGTTGTGAACTGCAGCTGTTTCGTATGCATGCTGTGTCTGTAAGTTGGCAGAGCAGTTCAGCAAATTTTACCTTAATTTGCACTTGAAAATTGTGTCAGAGTCTTGCTTCATGGTTGTCTCAGTCTTATATTCATGTGGTCTCTCCACCCTGGACAGTTCGGTAGAGCACCTTTCTCTCCCACACAGCTTCTGCAGCAATCTGATAGGGGTGGTAACCCAAAAGTGTTCCTGTGTGAACCCAAATTGGTCCTTGTGGGTAAGAAGAAAAGCAAAGAACCTACTGGTGATGTAGCTCTCCATGTGCACAGTTTACCTGGTAATGTAAAACTGGCACCCGAAGTAAAGTATCTGCTGGATGCATCCAACTTACGTGTGTATTTGTTCCATAGTGGGTATGAGTGTCTGTATGGGGGGGGGGGTTCAGTGCTATGTAAGCATACAGTAGTATTTGTGGCCATCCTGTTTTGAAATAAAATTAATAAAAACTGAAGTCAAAATATGAGATCCTATTTTCCAGCCATCTTTAATTGAAAAAGAAGTTATCAAAAATTACCAAAGAAATTTTAATTGCTTATTTAAACTTTTCAATTATACTATTTCATCTTTACTAAGGTTATTGTGCCTTGTCTTCAGCAATAACCTACACTCTTATCGTGTAACATTGTAATTACCACCTCTGGAGAGTTAATTTCAAAAGGCTACCTGACAGGAAGGAAAGTGTATACCGTAAGTGTATCAGATCATACTGAACATATCTGTAATTAACATGCCACTTAGTTTTCCATTTTCATTTTGCTGAGGTTTTGTATAGCTGTCTCAGGTGCTGTACTTCATTAATCATTCCTCATTGTAAATCTATAGTATTGGCAAGCTGAAACTAAAAAAAAAAAACAGATAGAATTTGATCTATGACCATGGTTTCTAAAGCATGTGTAGACATGCTTTCCTGTTGGGATCATTCCTTTGTTTATATCTTATCTTTTTTCTTTCATGATTTGTATGGTCATGAAATACAACAGTGGCCATGACTGTGTTGCTTTCCCTTCCATATAACACATATTAGTGTGTGCTACAAAAATAGATATTCAGCCATCTGTTTCTGCCCTTATCTTTGGGGGTTGGGGTGGGAAGCATTAAGTTTACTTTTTAAGTTATTTTTCTGTACTTCTTGTGACCAGTAAAGATGTTTTCCAGAATTATGAACTGGTTAAAATGAATGATGGCTCCAGATGGTCCAAAAGATAATTTCAGCTGGGTCATTATCCCACCACAACAGCCCTGCTAAAAAGGATCCATTTCATAATTGCAATAAGGCACTCCAGGGGGTGCGTTGTGATGGGCTAATGACCCTTCTCAGGTGGTGAAAGCACTTGACTGAGGTAGGCCATTATTCCTCCATAACACACCCCCTGTCATGCCTTATTGCTTAATTATTCCATGCATTTACAGTATATACGGATTGTACCCTTGTAAAAACTTTAGAATATAAATGCGTTATTCTGTAGACAGTAGGTAGACTAAGAAAAGTATCTTGTTCCTATACAATACAACCATACATATTTAGTTTAACATTGTTTCTTTGGTAAATGACGAAGGCACACTTGTATTAAAATGACAGACTATCTTCTTTCTATTTTTTTAGCACTGTTACATAGGGATGGATTCTTGTATTTCTCACAACCCTGTGCAATTCAAATGATATATTTCCCCAATCTAATCTGGAAAAAATGATTATAGATGCATATAAAAAATCTTGAAGCAACTTAGCTGCAAGAGCTAAAGTAGAACAGTTAATCTGAGAGAACTGACCATTTTAATTATAAAGCTGGTCGATCCTGTCAGTAAATAACAGGCTTGTGCTTACATTCATTATCTCATGATACATGACCATTGGAGAAGGATGCTTACACCTCATTACAATCAATGTGGGTAGCAATTTGTTTTTGCAAAAAAAAAAGTTTAATCCTGTCATTGGATCGTCTATGGTCTTCAGGATATATATATATATATATATATTTTTTTTTAATGTTGCAAGTATTTCTTGGAATCACAATGATTAGAAGATATACTATTCTGTGTAATAGAGCATACCACTGAATAATGGACTTAGTTATATTAAGCTCTTTTATCAGGGTGCATGCTAGATCACTTAATCCATTATTTAGCAATACTGCCTGCCATGTTTTGCTTAGTTCATTATTTTCTCATTAGTTGTATGTTTGCTTTTCTGCAGAAATTACAGTAATGTACTTTGTCCTGTAGCGTGGAGGTAAAATATGCACCACACTCTGAAATCACCAACAAGGCCATTCCAGGCATAAGCTAGCCCAGGTTGCTGAACAACTGTCTGGATAGCACCATTCACATGATTACATTTTTTGCCTTAAAAATTTAATGTGACTGTGCTTGGGTTAAAGTTACTTTTAAACAGTCTTTTTTTTTAGTATCAGATGATGAGCTTGTAAAAATAATAAGTTACTCAAACATTTTACTTTTGTGATGAAAGCTGTTTCCATGTTTGCTTTCTTATGTTTTATGGTATTGGGGAGACCATCTTGCATACAATCATGACACTATTCTCTAAGAATGCACAAGAGCTCACATATGCACTCAGGTTTTGCTCATCCATACCCTAATTCTATGACACAACTGGTGACAAGAACATTCGGTACTTAAAAATTGCTGCTGAGCGAAATTAACAAAAGGCAGGGAAGGAAAGTGAAAATGGAAGAAAGCGTGGTTCCTTGGAAGAATTTTGCATTAATATTCAAAGGATAATTAGATGAATTCCTGTCATAGGCATCCTGCAAATGAATTGCAGCAAGTAAGAGTGTGTCTGTGGGCCTTCTGCTAGATATCTGAACTAGTAAGGTCAGTTTAGGTAGATAACCCCACTCCGAAGGAAGGCTATGTAGGGCTGCCCAGGGGCCTCTGGGAAGAGATGTGGAACAATGGTCTTAAATTTTATTGCACAGAACAAGCTCATTTCTTGCACTTTCCCTCCAGGAAGAATTCCAAAATGCTCACCCTCATAAATGCAAGGTTTCTGGCCTGCCAAGGAAGAAGTAGGGAACCCTGCCATCCCAATCACAGGGATCACCTAAGCGGCTGGGGAGGAATTTTTTTCATTTTTTCCCCATGAGATTTTCTTGTTTTTTCATCTCTTCTGGTGGGTGCTTAAAATTTAGCAGTAGACATTGTCACAGTCATGTAAACAAGGCAGCAGGAGTCTTTTTTTTATATTTTTTATTGTTTTATACAAGGTTGGTTACATGTTATGCAAGATCCACATATATGTTTCCAAATTATATTCACAGTGTGCAAGTACAGGATATGATACTACATGTATATCAATGCTATCTAGAGGCATAGTGATCTGCCTCCTGATAAGAGGGAGAGTGTGCCTTTGTTCCACCTTGGAATCGAGCTTAACAGGGCTAAGGATGTTCTGATCTTGATCTTGTGTGTTGTGTCCTCTACTGTGGGTGTGCTGTACCTGTAGTCGACATTTAGAATCCTGTGAATAGATGGAAGAGAGGGTCATGGGTGATAAAAACAAAGGTGGGGAGAATAGTCAAGGAGTAGGTGAGGAAAGAGAAAATAGAAACCCTGAAGGATATATACATTAATTGGGTCAGATAAAGGCCTATACATACTAAATGGGCTCCTATGTCCTGCAACTAACAAAATTAATCTAATGAGGTAACTCTAGTTTCTCTTCAGGTGGTGCTTCGTGTGAGTGCATGTATCTTGGGTGTTACACAGATGTATCGACACAGTTGGGTCCCCTCCATGAGTTCTATGTGTTTCCCTTGTTGACCTATGTGTAACGGCTGGACCGACCAAGCATCAGGCTACTGTGTTTTGTTGAGAGGATCATCAACCCATTCAGGTGATCACTCCCATGATATATGAAAGGAACCAGGACCAGGTATTTTGGTATAACATGAGTTTCCCGTTAGCTAGGTGGCTTAGTCTCTCATGGTGGGCCTGCATCCTCACTGCCTGTTTCCACATGGGTATTGAGGGGACAGCTGGAGTTCTCCATCTTTGTAGCAGGAGTCTTTTAGCTTCAGTCGAAGCTGCTGTAAGCCATCTGGCCTGTTCTGCCCTCAGGGTAGAGGCCTTTGCTGTGTGGCCTAGGATCAGATGCTGGGGGGAGTGTGGGAGCTGGCAGTTTAGCACTTCCTGGCAGGTGAGGAAAATTCCTTGCCACAGCTCTGTTAACTTGGGGCACGACCATAATATGTGTAATAGTGAGGCCCCTGATTCTTGACGCCTCCAGCAATTGTCATGCGGCTGACACCCATTGATTTGAGTATCGTGCAGGTGCGGTACCAGTGGTGTAGAGTCTTATTTTGTATGAGACGACATTTAGAGTCTTTCACTGTTTTGTGGGCTATCCTCTAGCACTCTTACTAGTGACTGTGTGGGACGATGCACCTCAGTTCTTTCTCCCATCAGTCCTTGGCTGGTAAAGTGGGGTCCACTTGTGCCTCCATGATCATCTCGTATATATTTCCCACTCTTAGAGTGTTATTCTCCATTTGCAAATGGGCTCAGAAAATTAATGAATCTGATTGGCTGAAATGCCTGGGGAGACAGTCATTTATTTTCCAATAGAGCCCTGTAAAAAACGAGTGCCAATTCAGGGTGCCCCATTATTCTGGCTATCCTTGGGCTCCCTGAATGTTCACATCAGCCGGCCACCATTTCTGTACCCTCACCAAGTGAGCTGTTTCAAAGTAAAGCTGGGTCACTCTCCTGCTTCCACCCAGGGCAGCCACCCAAAAATACTAAAATGAAACCAAATAGGGTGAATGTGTCCTAGGAAATATTCTGATTTCCAAAGGGCACACTGTTTTCACTGACAGAGACTGATATCTCTGACACCGTTACTGAGCATAAGAGCAGCGGGACTTTCTTAGTTTCCCATACCGCCGATAGACATCCATCTGTGGTAAGTGAAATCAAGAAAATACCACCACTCTTACACACAGCAGCTGGAAATACCACTCAGTCTCCTAAAACAAGAATGTCAGTCTGTGAACTGCAACACACGGAAATTCAAAGATAACAGTTGTCTTTGAAAAGATAGAGTAAAAAATGTACCCCACATAACAGAATAAGCATTTGTACATTCAGTAAAGTAAATAACTGGTGCCCTGATCACAATAACTCTCCCACACTGCGGCTTTCATCTTCGACCACAACAGTTCTCCTTGCATTACAAAAGAAAATGCAGGAACAACAAAATGTCGACGTCAACACTGCACACAAAAAGTATATAGAACAGGCAAAATCTACCTGCTTTTAACATGTTTCTTTTTGCTTCTATCACTATGCTTGACCTCCTTGAATACAGGTCTCAGCTTGTTATACTCCAAAAAGGAAGAAAGGTCTCACACAGAACAACTGTATCTCCAGACCAAGTAAAAGAAAAAATATCTTTTAGGAGGAAGGGCAACTGTATCTCTGGACCAAGTAAAAGAAAAATAAAATATACGAACTTGCCAGCAGATAAAGGCCCTGAAAAGTATGAGAGTATCGGTCTATCAAGTCTGCTCAATTAATCAGCTAGCAGACCTTATACTGCAGCTGCCTCTCCTCCCTCCCCTTCCAATGTCTCTCCCCTTACCCATCCCCTTGAAGCAGCCCACTGTATTACAGGCTACCACTTCCTCTGGTAACACGTTTTGCCATGACACCGCCCTCTCTGTAAAAAAGTGTCTGCTCATTTAGAGGAGGGCACAGAACTGTTAGCAAAGCCAACAAACTGCTGGGGTCCATCTGTCTTTCTAGAAGTTGTGGTGTGTGTGTGGGTCTATCTGTCTGGGGTGGATTACTACAACAGAATGACTCTCTGAGGGGGAAACAACACAAGGTGGAACAGTATTAAGAAAACACAGGGACTTCTTTACCAACAACAGTTTTTTCTAGCCTTTATATTCATTTTAAACTAATTTCCTCTGTTATTTTATCAATTAAACCTGTCACAGATGCCCATTTTCTAAGTGCAATAATACCATCCGGGGTGGGCTTTATTGGGAAATACTAGACCTTCCAGGAGCTATAATGCCCTCCGCCTGCAGCGTCAGGCCTCATCTGACGAGGTTACAACCAGCTTACAGCAAGACTTCAATAAGCTCTGGTTTGGTAACCATCAATTTTTCCTCAATGCCAAGAAGACTGTCTCCATGACATTTGACACAAGGCACAGACTTTCTAGGTTTCCCTCCCTACCCACTTTCCATACCCTTGATGGGACTTTACTTGAAGACACATCTTCCTTCAGGTACTTAAGCGTTTGGTTGGACCAACACATAAACTTCTCTGGACATATTGATGCCATTCAGAAAAAAACTACACCCCAAGCTTGGTGCCCTGTTCAGGAAAAGTAGTTGCATCCCTCCTACGGCTAGGCATGAACTTGTTCAGAAGATGATACTGCCCATTTTCAACTACTGTGACAAAGTCTATAGTGCTGTCACTACGTCCTCCCTGGCCAGATTGGACACCCTCTTCAATTCCTTCTGCCGCTTTGCCCTGGATGCCCCCCTCGCACCCATCACTGTGATCTTTATTGTGTCCTGTCCTTCCCCTGTCTTATAAATGAGCAGCTCTCCCACTGTGCTAAATTCTCCTCCAAGCACTAGTTGGGTGAGCTCCCTTCCTACCTTACCTCCTCCTTTATAACACCCCCCACCCTCCCATTCTCTTAGATCAACTGACTCCCATACCCTGGTTGTCCCCCACAAATCCACCCAAATCAGCCAATCCAGTTACTCTCACCACCTCCCAAATATTTGGAATTCCCTCTCACCTCAAATCCGGCACTCATCCTCTGCCTACTCCATCAGCCCTGCCCTCAATAGTTACCTTGCACCTAGCTACTCCTGCCATGTCCCTCCCTAATTCCCTCCTCTAAGCCCTGGGCAAACCCTACCTCTCTACCCTCACCTTCATTTTACCTTGTGCACACCCACCCCTAAAATCTCTAGCCCTCCTTCCCCCAAATTGCTCCCCCTTACTGGCCTCCCTTGATCACTCACAGACTGTAAAGGACCCCAAATGCTTTCCATCAGTCCCCCTCCTACCCCACCAAGGGGCTTGAATCTCTGATCTACTCCCTTCACCCACCATCCTAATGGGGTCTCTCAGGGACACTGCCTTATCCCCTTCTCTCTGGTCCCACCAGTCTCCTTGCTGGGTTCCTCATATCCTGAGGGGGTCTCCAGGGACATGACTCTTCCCCCTCTCCCACCTAACCCCTCCTTCCCCTTTCCCCATTTTTCTTTCATGTAAGCACTTGTTTACTTATTAACTAGGCACTTATTATTGTCCACTCTTTATATGTGTTATGAGCAGCACTGTTGTAACACTGTTTATAACACCTGCCTACAACTGTATGTTAGTGTTGATCTTGTAACTTGAATGTTTAATGTCTCATTCTTATTGTATCCCTTCCCCCAAGGTCACACCAGGAGACGAGTGACATGTTGCTCAGTGTGCCTTCCTGGTGAAACATTTCAATTAATAAATAAATAAAATTACACCCTGGGTGGTCCAGTATTTCCCAATAAAGCACACTCTGTTGGGTATTATTGCTTACTCCATCTCTGAGCAGGGTGCCTTGACTCCTGTCTAGAAATCCCCCAATGGAATTGTAGGAGATGGAGGGTCACACTTCTGGTTTGCAGGAACTTCCATTGATCCCTAATATGTAGTCCCTTGGAAGTGCTGATCTGTTCAAAGGACTGAAGGGTGGTCTCCCTAGGTATTGTATTCCCTGTGGACCCAACTTAGCCCTGCCTGTATGAAGGAGGTTGAGTTTCATGTGGGTGTTAAGTGGAGTGCCCATGTCTTCCCTGTATTCATGTTAAGTCTGGAGACTGATAAGAATTGTTGGAGGGTCTCGATCAAGTTAGGCAGGAAGATGTCGGGGGTGGTCATCAGGATCAGGAGATCATCAGCATAAAGCAGTGTTGAGTGGGCCCCTTCTCTCATAGGGATGCTGAAGATTTGTGAGTGTGAGCTGATGGTTTCTGCCTGCTGCTTTACAGTACTGATAGCAGGAATGGGAGAGACAATAGTGGGCACCCTTGCCTCATTCCTTTTTGCAGGAGGAAATGGGGGAGAGCTCCCTGTTAATGAGGACTCTCGCTGTAGGGTCCCTATACAGGGCCTTGACCCATGTAATAAACTGGTGACCACATCCGAAGCATGATAAGGCTGCATAGAGATAAGGCCAAAGGATGGAATTGAAGGCTTTTATGAAGTCTATCGATAGTGCAGCTGCAGGTGATCCATCTGCCTTGGCCATAGCAATCAGATTGGTGAGGGATCTCAAGTGGTGAGTCCTGATTCTGCCCTTCACAAAGTCTGCATGCATGGGCTGTGTCTGTTTGGGTAGGAAACCCTCTAGTCTAGAGGCAAGAATTTTTGTGAGAATTTTGCAATCTGCATTGATGAGGGAGATGGGGCAGTAGTTAGAACAGAGTAATGAGTCTTTGCCCTTCTTGTGGATGTCCATGATCAGCGCTCCTCTCAAGGTTGGGGAGAGTTGACCCTTTCCAAATGCCACCTCAAACATCGCCATGAGATGTGGTACCACTGTGTCTGAGACCAACTGATAAAGGTCTGTCGGAATCTCATCCTCCCCTGGTGTTTTGCAGGATGCCAGGGACCTAATCATTTGGATTACCTCCTCCTGTGTGGGTGGATTCCCTAGCTGGAATTGGTCATCCTCAGAGAGTTGTGGCATATTGAGGTTCCCCATGAAATGCTGAATCCGTAGGAGGAGCCTACATCCTGTAGAGGCTTTTGTAGAAATGCCACATGATGGCATTTACCTCAAGAGGCTAGTGATGGCTGTGTTGCTCATGATCTTGCAGAGATCCAATGTGCCTGCTAGCTTGTTGGGTCCTCACGCAGTGCGCTAACAACTTCCCCACCTTTCTCCCCCTTCCCAGTACCTGTGACGAGTCCATATTATGGCATGCTGTGCCTTCCAGGAAAGAAGTGTGTTAAGTCTATATCTGGCAGATGTGAGGGCATGGAGTTTCTCCTTTGTTGTGTTGTGGCCAGTTTTATGGTTGTGGGCAGAGCCTACAGCTGTTTTGCGATTATAGCTCTGATCATGCTGATCATGGAACCTTCCATTGGACTTTTGGAAGTATCCTTCCGAAAGTCCAACGGAGCTTAAAACACTCTGCCATGATCGGCCGCTATGGAATAACAGCCGTACTATTTTGGCTGTTACTTCCACATTCCGGGGGGAAGAATATGCATGCGCGACTCATGCGCATACATAGTTCTGCTGGCGCCAGCTATCTGCACGATAAGTAATATCCTCCTAATTTTCTATAAGACAAAAGAAATCGCAAGAATCGAGGTGCAGCTGG
Source organism: Neoceratodus forsteri (assembly GCA_016271365.2). NCBI lineage: Eukaryota > Metazoa > Chordata > Ceratodontiformes > Ceratodontidae > Neoceratodus > Neoceratodus forsteri. Next base: position 124,491,348 of record CM028136.1, on the reverse strand, counting down.
AAACATAACTCTGGGTAATAGGCACTTGAACAAATGTCAGGGGAAGCACAACGGAACTGGCATTTTTAGATAGTTGGTTTAAGTGGGTCATTGACATTTTCTTTCAGGAAATGTCTATTATGTAGACTGAATGTATTTTTTTGTATAACCCGTCTTTTGCAGTTTTATACCAATCACTAATAGTGTGTAGAGAAGATGCATCCACTAAGGTCTTGGTTTCACTAGAAAAATGAAATGTTGTCCAATGCAGTTTGCAATTTTGCATGTTATCTTTGTTATGGTAGAGAGTTTCTGGTGGGACTAGCAGCCTAACATAACAGTGACATAGGCTCATGTGTACACTTGCAAGAGCTTTTCCCACCTCAGGCATAGTAGGATCATGCTCCCGTTTTAAACAGATGGCAAGTAAACCAACCCAAGTGAGTGGAAATCACCCAGTCAAGGTTTCAAAGAGGGATGCTTGGAGAGAGAAGCCTCTGTGTTGGCAATGTTGCTTAGTTCCTGCTGCCTGTGACTTGCAGGTGGTGGGTTTGAACTGATGGGGTTGTTGGATTTAGTTAAGTTGGAGTGAGATTCTGTTTATGAAAGCCTCAGGTTTGAGAAAGTGAAGCAGTGTCTCCTACTCTTGTTTCCCTACATAGTAAACTTTTTTGGTGGTGGTGGGGTGTTGTGGTTCAGTTGACTGCCTGGTACAGAATTCTGCAGTGGCATCTCAATCACCATAACATGTTCTTCCTTATTTTTGTAATCCAGAATTGTTTTCATTTTATTAGTGTCGTAATAAAACTACTGTACCACTTTCTTAACAAAGGCAAGGCAATAGTAGGCGCTGGAATTTTTTTGGTCAAGTTTGATGCATGCAGTGTATTTGTAATGTAAAACAATATGGAAAACACATGTAAGGCATTTCATATCAGGTCAAACACAGATCGATGTAACTGGCAGGTTGGTTGGTACATTTTCCACTGGTCATCATTTGAAGGCAGGACGTGCTCTTACTACTGTAGTTTTTGTTTGAAAAATGCAAGGTGTGAGATGCGAATAGCACTGCTATTGTGGGAACAACTGCTGCGCTACTACTGCAGGGGGATCTGTGCAGTCACACAGCAGTAACAGTAGCTAAATTCCAAAGCAGGGAATAGAGATGGACAGCAGCATTCAAAACATCACTACAAATACAGACAGAGCTCTGTGGTTTCCTTCCATTTCTGGTCTACAATTGCACTTAAGTGAGAACAGCTTATTAACAGGAAAATGCAAATCTGGAGCACGACTATACGCTCCCGACAATTTGTTCCCTGATATTTTGCTCCTGACAGTTCATACTCAAGTCAATTCGCTCCATTAGTAACACACTCCTGCCTAATACGCTCCCTGATATGTATTCAGTTCAGTACCAGAAAAGAATGACTCAGTACCAGAAGCTGACTAAATAAAACAAAGAAAAATAAACACGCTCCCCATTGTGTGTTCAGTACCAGCAGCTGAAAACTATACCAAATGAACCACAAACCCACACCCTTAGTTAAAAAAACACCCAATGAATGAATCAGCACCAAATTAAATCAGTACCAGCAGCTGACTAAACAAAACGAATGAAAATAAACGAAAACTAAATGCTCCTGCCTAATACGCTCCATGTTGTGTGTTCAGTGCAGTACCAGAAATGAATGAATCTGCACCAAATTAAATCAGTACCAGCAGCTGACTAAACAAAACGAATGAAAATAAATGAATGAAATAAATCAGCACTGTATAACATGCTCCCCATTGTGTGTTTAGAAACAGTTGCCGGAAACTAAACTAAACAAATGAAAAATAACAAAATAATTTCATACCATCAGCAAACAAATTAAATGAAATAATCACCAGCAGGATATTAGTAGCACCAGCAACTGTGAACAAAACAAAATGAATGAAAATTATATTATTATTAGCATTTCCTTACTTGAGTACTTGTCCAGTGCTGTCCTGAGTTTCTAAAGCACGCTGCTTAGCCAAATTTATTGCGGCTCCCTTTTCAACCACAGCAGGGTCGGGGGCATGAGTGTGTGCACTGAATCTATAAATTGTTAGCTCATTGTAACTGGTGGTATGCACTCTGGTGTTACAACCTTTTGGTTTATGGGCCGCTTTTTCACACTGCCAGAATGCTTTACCTTGGAATCTGTGCTTGTGATGAGTGTAAATAAAATTACACTCATCGACCAGCTTCTTCTTTTTTCTTTCCGAAGTAAGAAAGCAGCAAGCCATAATTGCAGTAGATAAAAACTAAGCATACATGATGATGCATGAATAAAAGGATTTAATTAATTGATGCAAGCTGTAACATTTAAGTTGATTAGGAACATCGGGAAATTTGCAGTTTTGTAATTACAGTGCTGCGGTAGCTGTCAGATTACTGATCGAAGCTCAAACAATTAAGCAATTACATAGATGTCTGCTTAGGTTGCATGTAATGCACAGACTGTCACAGCGGGAGTGAACTGGTGAAGGAGCTAGTTAGAACGAGTGCGAGTTTTGAGGGAGCGAGCTGTCGGGAGCAAATCTGGAGGGAGCGAATTGACGGGAGTGAGTTGTCATGTACTCCACGTATCTGATTCTGTGCTCAGTAAACCATCAAAAACAACAAAAGAGATAGAGAAATAAAGGGACAAAGAAGCCCTTTCATTTGTATATTGTTTATTCCCAGCCCTGAGGTTAGTAGGGAGTAAGGCCCTGCTCAGTTAAGGGTAATAATGCCACTCCAGCAGGTGCAGTAAAAGAAATCTATAAACATAGAAGCTGTTGGCAGAAAAGGACCTCTGGGCTCACCTAGCCTGTCCTAAAGGGTTTCATTGTGAGCACCCACCTCCCCGCACCCCTCCCTTTACCCCATACTTACCTCTGGAGGTCAGCACTGTCATATTATCTGGACTGGAACACGTCTGCATTCTTCAAAGCTGAACCGCAAACTGAAGAATCAAAGGTAAGTGTACTATAATGGCATTCAAGGGGCTTTCAACTTAAGCTGATAAATCAGCCATTTTTGGAATTTTGGCCACATATTTTTAACATGGGGTTCTTGGGACCCCACCTCATGAACAGTGTCACTGTCGTTTCGTTACTCAGTCTCGAGGTACCTACCGGTGTGATGGCAGCTGGGGAAGAGTGCAGCAGTTGTCGTCATGCAGTGCCTGATGTCACTGCACGTCTGCATTCCCGAGGGACAGAAAAACTGGATGAAAATGGTTGGGCATGGCCATGCAGCTTGATGGCCGTACCCTGCTCTACCCAGAGGACTTGTGAGGAGTCCAATTGGGAAAGATCCAGGGTTGTCCTGGCTGAGAGTGTCAGAGGGGCCCTCCAGCAGAACAGCATGACAGCCATCCTGGACCATCCTGGGTGCAGTATGAGCCACCCAGCTCTCCAGGTGGGCAGGGCCGGCAGCTGGATGCCGTAAGCCGGTCTCACCGCAGAAGTAGACAAAAAGAGCAGTGATAAGAAAATAAAAATAAAGAATACTTAGTACCTCAGAGTCCAGCTGGGTTCTCAATGTTGGTAGTCCATAGGGCTTCCCTATGTATGGCTCGCACTGTCTGATTGCTCTGTTAAGCCTGGTGCGGCAGACCCTGGTCCAAAAATTCCCTCGTTTGTTGTCACATTAAAACTGTTTGAGTGTGTTGAGTTGGCCACAACGTCAGTCCAGGATGAAGTCTGTAGAGCCTGTGGTTCAAAGTGTCTCACTGTGTAGTTTAGCAGTGGGAAATTTTCAGCCAGTTCTGGGGAGTGACTGCAGAAGGTAGTATATCTGTTACAGTCACCGCTTGGTGATAGAGGGTTCGGTAATGGTATGCTCTTTGTCTCTTCACTCTGACTGCATCTACAAATTTGTGCTGCTTTGGATGGTTACTCAGTTCTTTCCTTTCCGTGCAGGACCTATGGTTATCCTTCCCCTTATTTTTTTGATTGAGCCCCGTCTCCTGGCATCCACTCCCCCTCAATATCTTGTGTCTGATACCTGTAGAGTTTCACTTCAGGGGCTCATCTGAAAACTGGAGGGAAGAGCTGGTGCATGAGGTACATGATATCAGGAAGTAATGCCAAGGGAGCAGATTCCAGACTGAGCTTCTTGGGACTAACATGTTTTGCAGCATCTTGGCAGATCTGGGTGGGTAGTAGATCCATGGAGCTATGAGCAGTGTACCTGGCATTAAACAATGATGGGAAGAATGATAAGGTTGTTACCCCATGGTGCTGGATTGGCCCTGGAAGAACGCAGAGACAGTGTCTGGTGGTAGGAGTTGACAGCTTCTACCCCAGTTTATGCAGATGGTGAGGACAGGTTTGTAAGGTTCTCTCAGTCTACTTCTCTGTAAGTATGAACTTTGTGGGATTCCCGGACTCTGGGGAAGGCTCTATCCTAAAGTGCACTGGTCTTATGTCCTGGTAATCTGCTTGCTTCTGTAAGTACACTTTTCCTTTGGAGTGTTGGTGGGAGCTATACTCCATTGGGAATTATTGGCATTAAACATCTTGCAGCTGGTCCCTAAGACTGTTAAGGCAACGGTGAGAGCATTTCCATTCCCTGCATCATCTAAGCTGCATGGTTTATTTTTAGTTCAGCAGTGGTGAGAGTGTTGCCGTGATGAGCCTCTGTGAACCTAAACATTGGTTTGGACTGAACACTTGTAAGTGAACTGTTTTGAACTTGTCCTCCAAGTATTATGGATAAGAATTCTCCTTTGTTGTTATTTTATGTTTAATTATTGTTGCTCTGTTTAATTTAAAGTTTGAATTAGAGATTGTTAGAAAATGGGCTTAAAAACCCTAGAAATGTGACTGGCTAACTGGGCTACATTAACTAACAGTGAGAGCCTTGCACATAAAAAGTTCCAGCTATGCCGACCCACTGAAGTATCCTAGTGCCCACCCTTCTTTCTAATTAGGTGAAACCACCCAAGCTGAATATGAAATCGAGGCCATTTTTATTCTCTCACTTATCATGACATTGTGACTTCCATTGATTTGTAGTACATCAGTAGCTGTCAGCTGCCAGACTACACATCATCCTAGTCTATGGCTACTGTACCTTTTTTATATTGTTTAAATCTGTACCCTGTTCTGGAATGTCCTGAAATTTTCAAAAATGGCACCCAACTCTTAGATAGTGGACCACACACTCGCTCCTCCCTCCTTCAGTTGGACACTCGCTCATCAGACGGAGAGCCATACCTCCCCAAAAAGCAATATCTCTTCAAAGGGGAAAAAACCTTCCATTTCTGTCAGTGCCATCAGTTTGAACTCACTTCAGTCTGCCACACGCTCATGAGGTATCCTGACCAAATATTGTGAGCCGACCCATTCCTCCACATTCAGGACGGTTAGTATTATTAAAAAAAAATAATTCAGACACAAAAATTCAATTTTGGTAGAGGCTAGACAACATGCCCATCTGCAGCATTTAGTTACAATCGTGAGTGAAATACAGGTACGCTGTGCTGCCCCTGCCATATTGTACTTCCTGCTCTGCACCTCCTCCTTTTGCATGGCAGAGTCGTGCAAGATGGCATTTTCTGAGTAAAAAAAAAAACAGAATCTGGCAATACAGGAGCAGAGGCTGGGGAGAGAAGAACAGAATGGCTTGGGTAGGGGGGAGGGACTACTTAATAACATAAAGATTTTAACTTCATTTCACTCTTCTTTTTTTATTTCTTTTTTAATTTCACCAAATCCCACATAAAAAATGCCCCAGTTAGCCCATTTTCTAAACCCAATATTACCCTCCAGGGTGGGCAATATGGGCAATACTGGACATTCCAGGGGCTATAAGACCCTCTGCCTGTGGCATCAGTCCTCATTACACCCCTGGGAAATCTGGTATTGCCCGATATCGCCCACACTGTTGGGTATTATTGCTTGCTTGTTGTCGGGTGGTGTGGGTTTAGATAGTGTGTGTTTGTGGTTTGAGTGTGGGTAGGATGCAATTTGAGTAATTTACTATATGTATATTGGATGCGTGTTTAGGGATAGGTTTTATTTTGTATTCTTTTTTTGGATTAATTTTGTGTTTTACTTGTAGTAGGGCTTTTTATTAAGTAGTTAGTTGCTTCATGATATGTCGGAATTACAGACCCCTCAATATTGCATATGCAATGTTCCTGCAACACAGCCTTAGCCTTTTTGCTGACCTTCCTCTTCCAGCTGCAGTGGTGAGACCCTGTTGGAAGGTGGGTATTACTAGGGAGCGAGTTGGCTGGCAATGGGACACTTTGAGCACAGAGGAGGTGAGTGGTATTGGGATGGTTAAGAGCAGGAGATGCCCTTGGGCTAAATGGAGGCAGGAGAGAGGCATGATGTGTTTAGTGCCAATTACCAGCATTCTCACTGGACAAAATGGGCAGGTAGCCGGTGGGCCTGCAGTCTCTACCAGTCCCCTTCGGGATGTGCTGTGCATTACCAGATTGATGAAGAAAAAGACCGCAATTATGGTGGACTTGGTTTCATCTGTCAATCTGGCTTGCATTATGGACACCTAGCTGGGAGACAATCCCGGGCCAATTTTGGAGGCATCTGTCCCCACCGGGTATTCTGTAGTGCAATGCCCAAAGAGGGAATGCAAGGATAGGGGTGTGGCCATTTGTTTTAGATCCAGCTTGAACTTTGCAGTGCACCCACTGGGTTGTACCTCATCCTTTGAATGTGTGGCAGTGCATGTGGATCCGGGTACGGATTGCAGGATTTACCTGATTTACTGCTGTTTGGGGTGAGGGTGGGATTTCCTGCATGAGATTGACAGGCTGTTGGTCTCCCCAAGATGGTTAATTCTGGGGGACTTCAATGCTTGGGTTGATTACAAATCCTCACATCTTGGACACAACCTCCTCCAGTTGTTGACATCAAAGGACCTGGCACAAGCAGTTGCGTCTGTGACCCATCACCATTGCCACATCATGGATTGGTATTCTCACTAGAGCTTGAGGTTATGAACCTTAAGATTGATCAAGTCAATTGCTCTAATCATTGCACAGTGTACTTCTCAATTGGGGCCCCCCTGGATAGTCCCCGCCCTATCCAGATGGTCAGCTATCTCCCTTTAAAGGGATTGTCCCCAGAGGGACTTCTGGTGGTTATAGATTTGCCTGGTGTGAGTACTGCGTGTGCGTTGGTATGGAACAGGTGGTGGCTTCCTATATTAAGGCCATCTTCAAAGCACTCAATGCCATTGCACAGGTCTGCATATGACCCAGATTTTCTTGCTTGAGATCCCCATGGTTTGATGGAGCTCTCAATGAGATGAAGATCATGGGTCAGAAGTTGGACTGTTGCTTATTTATTGATTTAGTTTTTGTTTACTGGGTAAGTGCACTAGCCACAAAGATGACTATTTTGAGGCACAACCAGAGAGGTTAAAAGGAAGCTATTGCAAGTCAAACAAACAGCAAGGTCACATCAGGAAACAAAAACAAAGATGATAATACAAGGGATGAGCAGCAGCTGGCTACTAACAATTCAGGTCCAGGTATAGTACAGAAAACAAATAAAATCACAACATCTGTGAAATCAGTGGGCTAAAATAAAGCAGTTGGGATTGAGGGAAGCACTAAGAGAAATTCTCTGGACAATTTGAGCAATAAGGGGAAATAAGAGTAAAATACAGTGAGTGTAATCTAGAAAGGAGCACAACAGACAGGAGTAGAAAATAAGACAAATTACTTATAAGTGTGGTGGGATGATGAACAGGGGGTTGGGGAGCTGTGGCAACTATTAGTTGGAGGGATGGGTTAAGGTAGGGGGAAGGGAGCAATGGGATGAATAGGTAGTGAAGTAGAGGGGCAGGAAAACTAGGTGGGCAGGCATGGTTCTGAGGGCAGAGAGTCTTGCATGGTTCTGAGGGTGGGAAGTCTAGGGTGGGTTAAATGCAGATGGCAAGGTTATCAAGTAGGTTTCAATGTCTTTTTGTGAAGATGTGATAGCTTGGCACCTCACATATCTCAAGTGGCAAGAAGTTCCAGTATTTAGGAGCTGCATGAGAAAATGCACAAGTGCCTTTACCGGATTTATTTCTAGGGACTTGTAGCAGGGATAAATTCGAGGATCGTAGGCCATACATGGAAGACTGAGGGGTGAGCAGGATGGCAAGTGACAGAGCAGTATTAGACCTTATAATACTATCCAGTAGGGATCCTAGGCCAGTAACCAATAGGAGTGGGGGGAGGCCAAATTGAGGTCAGCATAATGCTGACAGTGATGCTCGAATCGAGGCAACGCAGAGGCGTAGTGATATAAGTTATTGTAGGTAACAACCCACTTATGCAGAGTGGCATTGGAAGCATTCATGTAGATTATAGATCCATAGGTTAGAGATGGAAGAAGAATTCCACGGGCAATCACAAGTCTAGGTGAGGGCGAGAGAGCATAACAGATTTTGTAGGCTACTCCCACCTTGCTATTTACCAATTTGCAAGTGGTATGAATATGCAGGTGAAAGCTCAGTGTGGCATCAAGGAGAACTCCTAGATATTTAAAGGAAGTGATGGCCGTGAGAGAAGAACCATTGACACAGGTTAAGGTAAAGAGCTCACTGTAATCTTTCAGTTTGGCAGTTGAGCCAAAAAACATAGCCTGTGTCTTAGCCACATTGAGAATTAACTTATTTCTGGTTATCCAGGATTGGATTTCCTGAAAAGCCATAGAGAGGTTATGGTTGATATCAGTCACATTGCTGGCACTGGAGTAAAGGATCAGGTCATCCATGAAGAGGACAGAGGTGCAGGGGTGGGTACTGAGGGATATACGATTAATGAAGATAGTAAATAGGAGAGGACCCAGGATAGAGCCCTGAGGGACACCAGTGTTGATATAGGATTGGTCTGGTAGGGCATTACTGAATTTAACCATTTGTACCCTATTGGATAGGTAGTTTTGGAACCATGCCACAGAATGTGTTGAGAAACCCAGGGATAGGAGATTTTCTAGGAGGAGAATGTGATCAACAAGATCGAAGGCTTCAGTCAAGTCTATAAAGACTGTTCCCATAAGTAGACTGTCATCCATGGCTCATAGAATGTTGTTAGTAAGTTGAACAAGGGCAGTGGAGGTGCTATGACTCTTCTGGAAGCCGTGTTGGTTAGGTGACAGTACATTGTATTTGGTGAGGAAGTCAGTCACTTGCAAGGATACCAGTTTCTAGGGTAACTAACTCAGGACAGAGAGTATCACAATAGGCCAGCAGTCAGCGTTGTCTTTTTTATCCCCCTTTTTAGAGACAGCTGTAACCCCCGCAATCTTCCATATGTCAGGTATGTGACCTTGGCATAGAGATAGTTGTGAATATTCAAGCCAAGGAGGAGGCAATGATAGGATCACCCAGCTTTAGTAGCCTTTGTTCTAGGCCAGCAGAACCAACACTAGTACTTTCTGATATATTCCCAAGCAGTTTAAGGACTTCCAATCTAGTAACAGCCTTGAAATAGAAAGGGGATGACTAGATCAAGAGTCGGGAGGCTTTGGGAGAGGCTGGCCGGCCCTGCCATCCAGGAAAGAGGTAGTATATTTAGAAAGGTCAGAGAAGAGTCTGTCAATGGAGTCAGCAGAGAACCAGGTCCAATGAGAACAAATGGGCCTTGAGAGCTCACTATCATGAGTACTACCAAGGGGCAGTAGACTGTAAGAAGGCAGAGTTCCTGTCCAAGGAGATTGCTGCAAGGAGGAACAGACCAGCTCAGCTTTTTTGGACTGTGCACAGACTACTTCATCCAGTCTGTCTGTAGCCCAAAAAAGCATTTTCAATTGCATTGTGCAATGAGTTTGCTCAGTTCTTCTCTCACAGGGTGTCCTCTATCTGATGCAGGATCTCCCGAGTGTGGCAAAGTCAGTCTCACAGTGGCCGGCCTGGTAGGAACATGGGCACTCCTATTGTCTGGGAATCGTTTAGGCCAGTAGAAGTGGCTGAGGTTGTTGGGGTGATCTTGAACCTGCGGTCCACCATTTGTGAACTGGACCCGGCCTGACCCATCTCCAAGTAGAATGCACCGAGGCCGTTGGTCCGGTGTTTGCCAAGATAATCAGGTGCTCCCTTATGGGGAGGATCTTTCCTGATGCCTTGAAGCAGATGTTGGTGAGGACCCTTCTGAAGAAACCGTCACTCAACCCTGATGTCCTGGCAAATTATCTACCAATCTCCAACCTCCCATTTTTAGCGAAGATTGTTGACAAAATAATGGCCCTGTAGCTAGATGCACACCTTGCGACCTTTGACATCTATGACCCATTCCAGTCCAGTTTCATGGCCAGGTATAGCACCAAAACGGCATTGGTCAGTATACAAAATGACCTCCTCTGGGGGAGAGATAGAGGACACCTGTCAATTCTCATTCTCCTCAATCTCTCCTCAGCATTTGACATTGTGGACCACGTTGTGCTTTTGGATAGCCTTAGAAAGTATTGTGGACTCACTGGTACTGTCAACAGCTGGTTTGAGTCCTGTCTGTTTCGCAGGAAGCAACGGGTGGTAATGGGGAATTTCTCCTCCTTTCTGAAGCTCCTGCCGTGTGGAGTTCTTAAAGGGCAGCTGACGCCTTCAAAAAAAACTTTAACAAAGTATAATATTTAGACAAAGTTCAGCCTGTATTTCACATTAGTTCTGTATTCCTCCTCCCCATTATTTATTACTGGTGTAATATGCATGAAAACAGGATCTGTGCTCCCAAAGAGTTCATCTATTCCTGTTGCTTTCTCCCTACCTGAGGTCATAATGCACTCCTTGTGACATCACAGTTACTCACATGGTAGCAGGGAGCAAACTATACAGCCAGATGAACTCTAAGGGATACAGATCATGTATTCATGCACATTTCCTCAGTAATAAGTAATGGGGAGGAGAAATATATAGAATATATATGGAATGCAAGCTGAATTGTACCTAGTTATAATGTTTTTCAAAGTTTTCTTTGATACATCAGAAACTCTTCAGGGTTCAGTCCTGTCACCAATGTTGTTTGCTGTATGCGTGCTACCCCTAGGAGCGTTCATCCATCATTGCAGTCTGGGTTTTCACTGCTATGCAGATGATACCCAGTTGTATATGTCCTTTTTCCCTGGATGAAATGACGCTGTGGAAATGCTAAATAATTGCCTAGCTGAGATCTAGGACTGGATGTCCTCTAAGTGGCTGAGGTTGAATCCTGGCAAGACTGAGGTCCTGGTGACTGAGCCTGGTTGTGAGCATGATAGGATGCCTCTGGGATGGCAATAGGACTGGTCCTGGGAACCACCACATTTATGGCTTCCTCTGAGGTGAGAAATCTGGGCATCTTCCTGGATCACAGGTTGACACGTGATGTTCATGTGTTATCTGTTGTCCAAAGGGGTTTCTAACACTGAAGGAATATTGCCCTGATTAAACTCCTATTTCTGCCAGAAGATCTGCCATCTCTACTTCATGCCTTTGTTACATCCAGAGTAGACAACTGTAACTTTCTGTTCTTTGGGGTCAGTAGAGGGAACCTCCTCCGATTGCAGCTGGTTTAGAATGCAGCGGCCAGGTTATAGATGGGCCTGTTTTTGTCCTGTCATGTGACCCCAATCCTGCGAGATCTGCACTGGCTGCCTGTCAGGAGGAGGATCATCTTCAAGATGGGCTTGTTCACCTACAAGGCCTTATATGGCTTGGGCCCTGGCTACCTGACCGATCTACTATACCTGCCATTCCAGTCTGCTCCCTCTGCTCTGCCACCAGGGTCCTCCTTGTGATTCCAAGGGCCAGGCTGAAACTTAAAAAACATAGAGGTTGACAGCAGATAAGGACCGCAAGGTCCATCCAGTCTGCCCATTTATTTTTCTACCTTATAAATGTGCCATTGGCCTTTGCTCTGTCAGTGGCCTATCTATTCATACTCATCTGTATTGCTCCATTATGCCTATCCCATGCCTGTTTGAAGCCCTGCACTGTATCCATAGCCACCACTTCCTGAGGTAGGCAGTTCCTCACTTTCCCCCTTAATTGGCCTCCCTCTAATCTCATGCTGTGACCTCTTGTCCTGCTATTTTTCTTATATTTAAACATGTTAGACTCTTTTACCTTGTTAATGCCCTTAAAGTGTTTGAATATTTCGATCATATCACCTCTCTCCCTCCTTTGCTCAAGGGTATACATATTGAGCTCCTTTAATCTGTCCTCATATCTCTTCTGATGCAGTCCCTGCACCATTTTGGTTGCCCTTCTCTGGACTGCCTCAATTTGGTTAATGTCCTTGTGAAGGTGTGGCCTCCAGTACTGCACGCAGTACTCCAGATGGGGCCTAACCAGTGTCTTGTAAAGAGGTATTGTTACCTCCCTCTTACGACTTGTGATACCCCTACTAATACACCCTAATTTCCCCCTAGCCTTACCTACTGCTTTAGAGGTCTGCTTGGATGATTTCAGGTCATCGGAGATGATGATGCCCAAGTCTCTTTCTTCCTTTGTGACTGCCAGCAACTCCCCTCCCAGCCTATAGGTGGCTTCAGTGTTTCTCTTCCCTATGTGCATGATCTAGAACTTCTTTGCATTAAATCCCAGTTGCCACTCTTCTGACCATTTTACTAGTTTATCCAGATCTCTTCTCATTCTGCCCACCCCATCTGGATCATGTACTGTGTTGCAGATCTTAGTGTCATCTGAAAACAGACAAGCCTTACCCTCTAGTCCATCTGCAATGTCACCAATGAAGATTTTGAAGAGGACTGGACCCAGGACTGATCCCTGAGACACCCCACTTGTGACTTGTATCTCTTCTGACTGTATACCATTTACCACCACTCTGTTTTCTGCCCGCCAACCAGTTTGTCACCCAGTTGACCAACTTCTGACCTACCCTGAGCCTACCCAGCTTATTTATCAATCTTCTATGTGGAACAGTGTCGAAAGCTTTGCTGAAGTCAAGGTAGGCGACATCAACTGCTCCCCTGGTCCACCACTCTGGTTACCAGTCAAAGAAATCTATGAGATTAGTTTGACAGGACCTTCCTTTTGTAAACCCATGCTGTCTTGGATCCTGTGCCCCTAATGGATTCCAGGTGTTGCACTATCCTTTCCTTAAGGAGTGCCTCCATAATCTTGCCCACTAGTGAGGTAAGACTGAGTGGTCTGTAGTTCCCTGCCTCCTCCCTGCTACCACTCTTGTGGAGCGGGATCACATGAGCCCTTCTCCAGTCTTCTGGGGCCTCTCCTGTACTCAGAGACTCACTAAACAGTTCTGCTAATGGCTCTGCTAGTTCCACCCTTAGCTCCTTACGTACCCTGGGATGTATGCCATCAGGTCCCATTGCCTTGTCCACCCCGAGCTTAGCGAGCTCTTGTGGGACCCTTTCTTTTGTGAAGGGAATAGTGCTCACCTCCCTCCCCCATGTGTCCATGGTGCTGAGCTGTAGGCCCTTCCCTACCTTTTCTTCAGTAAATACTGAGCAAAAGTATCTATTTAGGATAGATGCTTTTACAGGGTTCTCCTCCTCACATGCCACCTTCTCTCCTTTGAGTTTAGCAACACCCCCTCTGGAATTTCTCCTTTCACTAATGTATCTATAAAAAGTCTTGTCACCTTCGTTTACTGTTCGTGCTAGTGTTTCCTCAATTTGGAACTTTGCCTGCCTTACTGTATTTCCTGCTTCCCTTAGGGCAGTTTGGTATGCCCCCCTACCTTCATTCTGCTGTATTCCCTTATATTTCTTGAAGGCCAGCCTTTTGGCTCTGACCTTTTCTGCTACTGTATTTGAGAGCCAAAGTGGATTTCTTCTTCTTTTGCACTTCCTTTTCTGTCCTCAGGTGACCAACCATTCAATGTGACCTGCCCTTGGAACTCACTTCTCATCTTTGTAAGGGAGGCCTCATGGTGGAGGCATTCAAGTGGTGTCTGAAAACTCATCTTAACAGGCATTCCTGGATTTATTGCAGCTGTTTTTAAAGTATTTATTAATTTACTATTTTTACTGCGTATTTATGTTTGAACTTTAACTTTCGCTTGTATAACCATTTACAGCTTTGATTTATATGTTGTAGCTGTTTTAATTTGCCTGCTTTTGACTTCTGTAAGGTGCCCAGAGCCCCTGGGATTGGACGCCATATAAACAGAGTTTACCTTACCTTATCTTACTCTTGCTTTCCCATGAGGAGAAGATCAAGAGTTACCCTGGCGAGAGCAGTCTCCATGCTGTGATGAGGCCAAGAGCCCAATTGGAGAGGGTCATAGATGGAAAAAGACTCAAGAAAGCCTATCTGTTGCTCCACCACCAACTTCTCAATAACCTTCCCTAAAAAAGAGAAGGTTAGAGACAGGCCTGTAGTTTGATAGCATGTCAGGATCAAAGGAAAACTTTTTAACAAGGGGTCTGACCACAGTCTTTTTCAAGGCAGATGGAAAGACACCCTCCCTCAAAGAACCATTAATGATTTCCATGAGCACCAGGCCCACAAACTTGCTACAGCTGAGATTCAGCTACAGTATGTTGATCCTGAGTCCAGTATTCAGCTGGTGGGGTGTGAACTAGTGACCACCTTCAACCAACTGGAGTCAGTTGCTAGTATTTCTGTAGTCACCTACTCGGAGATGGGCTAGTACATGCTCCAAATGTGCCACGAAAATTCCAGCAACTTCATAGTAAGAGTCAAGCAATCATCTGATAACAGCTGAGTACATTGGGAGCATGTTCTAAAAATGACAATGAAGTGCCTTATAGTTATTTCTGATACACCTTCAATGGAGCACATTCTCAGGCACTAGCATGGTACTCCTCAAAAGCATCACTAGAGTGTGTTCCAAATATATTAATTAGATACCTTGTGGAAGTACCTTTTGACACACTCCTGTATTACTCCAGAAAACCACCTTTAGAGTGTACTCCAAATATGCTAATGAAGTTCCTTGAAATTACTGAATATACACTTAAAATTGGGTACCTTTTGATGGACTCTTATGGTACTCTGCAAATGCACCTAAAATGCTAATTAAGTACCTTCTTTGAAAAATAACCTAAAACTTCTATTTTCAGTGTAATATTCTCATAGTTTAGGCACACTTGTAAATTAAAACTCCTTCAACAGCTTGTGTGCCACAACAGGGTGAGGTGTTTACACCTTGGCCCCTCTCCATGTAGCCGCCATATCCTCCCAGAGGACTAAACTAGGCATTCCTGGTACTCAGGACTTCACAGAGCATGCTCTTGCCCTAATGTCAGTTTCTCACCCCCTGATCTGACTACCTACACAGATCTGCAGGCAGAGCAGGGCTAGGAAAAGGGATGGAGTGTGCACTTTTTTTATTTAATGAGGGTGAGGGAGTCCTGGAAGCCACCACATAGGGGTGTGCAAGTACCTTTTTTTAAATTTTCACTGGCGAGTACTTTTGCACCCCAGATACTCTGCTATTCATTACTTGCAATTCATATTCAGTTCAAGCTGCCCTTCTCCCCAGTCAGCAGCATGATGTCAAATAGTGTTTTATCACATAATAACCAGGAATACCCCAGCTGAGACACAATACTTCAATGTCAGAGTGGTCCGTCTTCATACAATTTTACAACTAGGCACAGAAGCAAAATAGAGATCAAAATCACTTTCTCAGGGTCACACAGTGAGTCAGAGGCTATGGTGGTGCTTGAACGTGCATATCCTGCTTCACAGTTCTGAGTCATAGTATTATAATTGAAAGGAGGGTCCAACTAACCATTATACTGCACTGCCCCCCCCCCCCATTTCTTAGGACATTTACTTACTACTGGGTGGGCTTTCTTCAGGAGGCCACTGGTGTACTCATTTATGCTCACTGAATTAATAAAGACGGGGAGTCTTCATCTTTCTCAAACATTAAACAATTTCCCATAATGTCCTGGGACTTAAACCATGTATGTGTTAAGAAAACAAAGGTAAATGTCACTTAGAATAGGCCATTTAGAAATTAAATTGAAGTCATATTAGACCACATTTTTCTATCATGGAGTTAATACCTGTAATTCTGTACCAAAATCTACATGTACAGTAATGTTCAAAACAGCAAAACCTTTTATAACTATAGCAATACAAAATGGTTTGTGCAGCTTAAAACCTCTTTATGAGCAGAGAGTTCTAGATGCAAAACTGGCAGGAATTTAAACTATCATGTTTATTTATTTATTTATTTGCTTTTGTTAACCAGGTAAGCACACTAGACAGCAACGTGCCTATTTTCAGGAGCGACCCGGGAGAGTTACAGGGTATCCATAGAGACAAACAATTTCAATACCGGAGCTACATGCTCCAACAGTTGGGCTACATACAGGAGCCACATGCTCCAATAGTTGGTAATACAATAGGGTTTACATACAGGAGCAATATGCTCCGCCGTAGGGTGATACAGAGGTAACAACAAATAATCAGTTTAGGAATTTCAAGAATATGGGAGGTACATCCAACAGAAGGTTGGGAGTATACAGTAAGAACAATATCAATGGGAGAGATGCAGTAGAATAGTTAGGAGAACATGGGTAAGTAGAGACCCAGCCTAGGTGCCTATAGAGAGAGGAAGGTAGGCACTGGCACGGGTGAGTGAGGGATTAAGAGAGATGACGCCACTCCACCTGGAACGGTAAGTGCCTGAGGAGGGTAGTCAGCAGCAGAGATATTCACTGGGAGAGACTGCGCACTGAGGGGGCAGGTGGGTGCTTAACACAGGCAGGTGGATGCGGTTTTTAGAAAGTTCCACAAGGAGGATTTGAAGTAGAGGTGGGAAGGGGAGGCACGAACTTGAGCAGGGAGGGAGTTCCACTCCCGTTCCTTCCTGTTAGTTTTCCCATCCGCACACTCTTTCATGCTTTCACCATATTTTTTTGGCCCTTTTTTGGGGGGGTGCTTTAAAAACCAGCATGAGAACCCGTTATTTATTCACAAAATAATTTATTTTTTCTTTCTGTGTAAGGCAAAGTGACTTCTGCTGCTTATAAAAACTTCCTTAGTTAAACAACCTTTTCTTTGACCATTCAGTCTTTTTACTTTACCATGACCCTCCTCGATTCATCTCGGGTCTCCATTTTTTTCCTTTTTCCTTCTTGGCTCAAATGCCTACATCCACACCAGTACTCTTTGTGGGAATCAAACTTGGTTGACCATTGAAACCTTCGGTTTTTCAATTCCTGCTTTTGCTCACCGTCTGCGCTTTATGGAGACAATGAAGTGTTCCTTTTTAAATCTGAACCCTGCAACCAGGATGAATAATTTTTTACTTTTTACCCTTGTTTCTCCAGCTTTCTGCAGCCTGGTTGTGCTTGCAATTCAAAACCAAGTCAGGTGGTTAGCCAGGTGAGAGTGTTGATGTTTCGAGGCCATACCTCCTGAGTTGGGCAGGATCTTTCCTTTCCTCCTGTTATCCTTTCTTGGTTCAACTGATTTTAATACAGATGTGATCATCTGTATATTAGAGATGTTATATTTTGTAATGTATGATGAATTTGTTTTTGTTGTACAGTGCCCAGAACCTCTGGGATTGGGCGCCTGATGAATAAAATTTGCCTTGCCTTGCAAGCACAACAGGGCTGCAGAAAGCTGAAGAAACAAGTGTAAAAAATGAACATTTTATTGTCTCCATAAAGCGAGTGGATTGTAAGCAAAAGCAGGAATTGAAAAAATGAAGGTTTCAATGGTCAACCAAGTTCGATTCCCACAAAGAGTACTGGCATGGATGTAGGCAACTGAGCCAAGAGGTAAAAAGGAAAATAATGGACACCCGAGATGAATCAAGGAAGGTCTGGGTAAAGTAAAAAGACTGAATGGTCAAAGAAAAGGTTGTTTAAGAACATTTTTATAAGTAGCAGAAGTTCCTTTGTCTTACACAGAAAGAAAAAATATTTTTTTTTCTGAATAAAGAATGGGTTCTCATGCTGGTTTTTGAAGTCACCCCCCCCCCCCCAAAAAAGGGCCAAAAAATTTGGTGAAAGCATGAAAGAGTGTGCAGATGGGAAAACTAACAGGAAGCTGTTAGGTAACATAACCTTTTATAAGTAATTTTACTGTACACATTTTTTTTTTCAGTTAGTCTTATTTCTGCCTGTGTACTATCAGCCCATATCATGCCAGCCACCCCAGACCCATCACCCCATCATCCCCCAGGACTTAGTATCCCTCAGAAACATCATGGTCTGGGTCATCAGGTGCAGGGCGTGTGGGCAGCTGGAGTCATCCTGTAGCCGGTGCACAGATTTTTCTTGTTCTCCCGCTAAAGTTCAGCATGCATTAAAGCCAATGGCAGTGCAATGAATGCACCTATGTGCTGCACATCTGGGCATCTGCCCCTCCTCTTCCCAACTTTGGCGGTCTCACCCTGCTGATCCCCATCCTCTGCTAGGATCTGACAAGCACTGAGCTCATACACCACCCCCACCTGTAGTTGAGCAATCCAGCAGGCACTCAATCCCTCTCCATTTGCAGACCCTCCAACTCCTAAGCTTGCCCTCGAACTTGGGTTTTTGTCGTCGCAAGTAGTAGCACTACTGCTGCAGTGGTGGGCTAGCTAACATTAAAGATCTGTGAATTATAATTGGACTGCATATCCACATGTGTAGATGTAGGTCCTGTCATCTATTTTTGTGGCAATTTGTGCCCTGGGGCGTTTTTTGTAAATTGGTAGTTATTGCCCAAGAACCCTCTTAGTTATTAAATAAAGACTCTCTGTATCTGTCCATGTAATCAGGAACACCTAAAAAAATAGGTTTTATTTGTAAGCAGAAACTGTATCATTTAGTCCCGGCTTCTCAAAAACAAAAATGGCCTTTAAATCTCGTGTATCTTCCTATAACTGTCAATTACAGTATTTACTGGAGCACACTGGAAGAGTGCTGATCTGATTACTTAAAGTAACATACCTTGAACTGGGCTCAGTCAGTGTTGCTCAGCAGTATCTCTTCCACCTATGGGCCAGAAAGTCACTGGATAAGTCCCACAACAGAAACATGGACTTACGCCTATCACTCACTGAGCAGGGCAATGTTAGGGGAAGGGGTGCTGCCCTGTTGTAGGCCAGTTGTTTAAAGTGCCCCAAAGCAGAGCTTTTGGCATACACCCTTCATTAACACTGCAGGCTAGTACTGGACACCGATGCTAAATTGTTGGACTGGTTTATGTCCCATACCCAATGCTAACACTGCAGAGCAGTACGGTACGTGTTGCCCTCTTGAAAAGCAGGTTCATTTCTGTGTACCTAGGAAACAATACACCAAACAGCATTACCACATCACAGTCTTTAGAGGTTTGCCTTCTCACAGAGTGCAGTCTCGGGGCAGACATCACAAGAAATGTCTGCATGTGTATTGCTACTTTTGACTGAACGAGATAGCTCCATTTAAAAACTTCACATTGCTTCTTTTAATGATATAGGGCCATAACTCTGTTTGCTCCTTTGTTGGTAAGTTGCCTTAGGCCTGCCTGACAGCTTAATGGAAGCATGTTACACTTTCATGCTGGTGACCCTAGCCCTGCACACCTTTGGGACAGATAGCCAGACTCAGAGGCACTACTGCTGATGTCACTGTGTCCCAGTTTTAGAGGAGGAGACGTGGCATGCTCTGGTACTGCAGCAGTTCCTGATGTTGGACAATGGAGCTCACGTTATGTGCAGGAGGAAGCATGTGTAGGGCAATTATTTTTTTAAAAGCAAACCTGATTGCCATGGTAGAGGGTAGCACACCTCATAGAGTTTGTTCATGGGGTCATTGGGCTCTTATGGGTAGGTTTAGGATTGATGTCTGAGTAGTATGTGGTGCTTGTACAACTGTGAACTATGGCTTATGTGCTCTGTCCCTGCTACAAGGTCCTGACAGGGTGTCATAAGCACATGGATACCCTGACAAAAAAGCTTTAACCTCTCGAGGGGTTGAAGGGACAAAGTACAAGACCAAAGGCATATTAGGGAAGAAGACGCAGCCCCAAGGAGAGAGGTGCCACAGGAAGAGTTGGGGAGGAAAGTGGCAACCAAAAAATTGAGCGTCCATAGGATGCTTGGACATGCACAATTTTGTACTGTGTCGGGGAAGGGCTGTCGTCTGCTGCCCCTCAAAACCACAAAGCCTTTTAGTAAAAGATACAGTACTGCTTATTTTTATTTGCCTTTTTATGTAATAAACATATCTTTGAAAGTACAGGAAATGGGTTTTCTTTTAATACAGTCATACATTATGCATTAACATTCACTGCATAAAAGATACAAATGATGCTTTTACCACCGTACATATTATATCCCTTTCATACTTTTGCAGCATTCTGCCCTGACCTTGTTTTGTACCTACAGTATAGAGCTTCCTTAAGCCTGGCAGTGTGGGGTGAGACAGAACCACTGTGAGCTAGGCATTAGGCCTGGGTATTCTCTGCTTTTTGTGCCATTCCTCCCCAGCAGGCACTCCACGAGAGCATATGCATGCATCTTTGTGATACATGCTAACCCAGCTGATGTCCTCCTTCCCAAACAATGTCTGGCTGAAACACCTCTACAGTCACTCAGGTAGCAGTGTTGCAGTGGGGTGTGACCACCACCTTCCCCAGAGGGCAGCATAGTTTGGGGTGCTTAATCCTCCTTCCCCTGCTTATCGGATCCCAGGTACAGCTGTATTGATTTGGGGGTTGCATTGTAGAGAGGTTGTATTTTTGGGGTTTGCTGCTAATCATTTGATGGGGTAGTGGGACTGTGGACTTAGGGACTTGATATTAAAATTGCTTCTGGGTCTGAGTGTGTTTCTGGATTTAGGGGGATTGCTGGAAAACTGCTGCTATATATTAGTGTGTTTTGGGGTTTAGGGGCTTACTGGCAGACGGTTGCTGGGTATTTATGTGTGCAGGGGTTTGCTGTTAAAAGGTTGTTGGGTAGTTTTGACCATATCGGGGCATGCTGTTTAATGGTCAAGGAGTATTAGAGCACTTCAGAGTTTAGAGACTTGCTGTTGATGGGTGTTAGTAGGGCACTCTTACTGGGGTCTGGGACAGGTGGACAGGAAGCACAACAAAGCCAGGAAAAAAAGGAAATGTAGGGAGTGGTGCATGCAGTGGTTACAGGGCAGCAGTCTACAGGGGAGACCTTCTGGAGAATGAGATGCTGCCCCATTTATGTGCACTTCTCTGGGTGGAGGGACAGGTCTCTAGGCTCCAGGTGGCACTGGCTGAGAGTCAGGAGAATGTTGCTAGACTCAAAGTTGCATTGACTAGCAGTTGGAAAACCATTTCTCCCACTCAAGGGCCACCTAGCCAGACACTGCTGCCTCAAAAAATGCCAGAAGGGAGAAGCAGTTGGACTATGGTGGGCTCAAGAAGGGAAGGGATGCTGGGTTCTGGAAGGTCACAGGCACATTCCTTAACCAACACCATAAAGAAATTCCTATGCCGTTCTGGCAAAGTGGGACTGCCAAGAAGGTGAACCTGAGTGGTGCACAGTGAGGATGTGGGGGGGCACCCTAATGGAGTCTCTGGGGGGACAACTTTTGGGGACTCTACTGTCAGGGGAATAGAGTTGGGGGAAGAAAAGGGGGTAGAGAGGGAGGTAAAGTGCCTACCTGGCACAACATCTTGGAGGGATGGGAAGCGTATCCAACGGATCTCAAGGACAATAGGAAGGAATGGGGAGCTGGATGTCACTTCCACCTAGGTAAAAATGACCTTGCTATGGATGTGATGGGAGCTGTGCAGGAGCAGTTTATGGAACTGGGCAATGGTCCTAGGCAGGTAGCATGCCCTGTAGCCTTTACTGTGCTGCCCATCCACAACAGAGGTAAGGATAGGGAGCTCCACATCAAGGCCTTAAATATATGGTTAAGAGAATGGTGCAGAAAGGATAGGTATGGCGACAGTGGGGACGGGGTTCCACCTAGAGGGATCAAAGCTTTTACCGGGGGATGGAGTGCATCCATCTATGAGTGGATGAGCAGTCCTTGGTGGGCAGTTTAAATGTTATTTTGATGTCCATTTAAACTAACTGAGGGGGTGGCAGAAGACAAAGAGGAGGTAGTAATTGCCCCCTTCCCCACAAGCTGTGAGCGAGAAGACCGATCTCAAGAGGAGAGAAACAAGGTCGCAAAGGATTAACAAGGGTGGAGAAGAGGAGCAGGCAAAATAAACAGGTGATGAAGGATGGGGGATCAGCTAGCGAAAGATGAAGCTGAAAAGGGGCTAACTTGGTCACGTTTGGACTACATTTTAGTGAGCTCAAATTTTCTAGCAAATGTCTCCGCCACTAATATCGAGCCAGTAGTCATTTCTGACCATGCCATATCCTGGGTTAAACTTGCTCCAGGACCTCCGGGTCAGCGGGATACTATCTGGAAACTTAATAACCAGATCTTGAAAGATGATCGGCTGGTCTCGCTTTTCAAGACTTTGATCTCAACATTTCTAGAGATTAATCAAGATTCAGTTTCCAGATTTGATTTGGTGTGGTGTTCCTAAAATGTTTTCTAAGGGGAATTTATCAAAGAATCATCTAGAAGGAAAATAAGGCTGGAAAGAACCAATTTCCTAGCTAAACAAATCAAGTCAGCTGAGGAGAAGCTTTCACCTCGCTTTCTCAAGATAAATTAAAAAGTCTCTATAAGCTAAAAGATGAGTATGAAGGTTTAATTAGGGAGAAAACGGAATACTCCATTCTGAAAACTAAATCGAAATACCTAGACCAGGGAGATAAACCTGGTAGACTGCTGGCTCTTAAACTAAAAGAAATCGAAAGTTCAAGACTAGTTCCAGGGATCCTAGCGGAAGATGGCTCCATCAAAACGAATCCGAGGGACATAGCTGGGGTTTTGAATCCTTTTACAGGAACTTATACGGTTCTACTATCTCCCTCAAACTCCCCAGTATAACGGCTTTCCTTGAGCACACTTCTCTGCCTAAGCTTCAACCTAGTCAGTGTGAGGTTCTTACTACTCCTATTACCCTGGAGGAAATTGCTGATGCCATTCACGGTCTCCCTGACAAAGCCCTGGTCCTGACTGGTTCTCCCAAATTTCTACAAAGCTTTCGTAGTGAACTCACCCCTGTTTTGCTTAAACTATTTAATTATATTCTCTTTAGGGCCCTTAGACCCCTCACCCTAGAAGCAGTCATAATTCTATTACCCAAACCTAATAAATCAACTCTAGATCCCACTAACTACAGACCGATCTCATTTAACTATATACATTAAGATCCTGACCAAAATTCTGTCTTTGCGGCTTAAACGGATTTGGCAACCACTCCTAAGTGCAGAACAGGTAGGCTTTGTTCAGGGGAGATCAGCATCTGACCACTTAAGAACCCTTTCACACATTTTTTGTACAGCCCAAAATTCTCAATTGCCCATGGCCCTTGTAGCCTTAGATGCTGAAAAGGCATTCGATCGAGTTAGTTGGGAATTTTTATGGGCTACTTTGAACACGATGGGTTTCCCAATGTGTTTTATCCAGTGGATCAAGGCGATTTATAGCTCGCCCTCCGCAAGAGTGTACTATAATGGGGTGTTCTCTTCTAGATTCCCTTTATTTTCCGGTACTCGTCAAGGATGCCCCCTCTCACCCTACTTATTTAATCTTTATTTGGAACCCTTACTAGCTTGCATTAGATCTTTGCCTGCAATCACTGGTTGTGTCGTGGGTCATCAGGTGCTCACTATGTCAGTGTTTGCAGACAACATTTTACTACACTTATCAGATCCAGTCCATTCCATTCAGGAAGTCCTGAAAATTATCAACCAGTTTGGAGAAGTTTCCAATTATAAGTTGAATCTGTCTAAATCCGAAATTTTTCCGTTGAACTCCCTCTTATTTCATGCGGACGTAGCCCAGTTTGAATGAAATGGGCGCCGAGCACCTTAAATATCTGGGCATCTACCTAACTCCATGAGCATTCTACAAATAGGAAACTTAATCTAGATGATCTACTAGACCGGATCCAAGGTGACCTCAACAGATGGACCCACCTTCCTTGTCTCTAACTAGTCGATAAATATAATTAAGATGAACATACTTCTGCATATTTTCTACCCTTTAAATTTACTTAATATCTGGTTACCTAGGATTTTTCCGAAAATACACTCTTTAGTCGCCAAGTTTATCTGGAAAGATAAACAGCCAAGGAGAGCTTTTTAAGTTATGTCTACCCAAGACCATGGGTGGCCTCTGCCTGCCCAATTTTGAGTTCTATTATTGGGCTAGCCACCTGTCAAAATGAGCAAATGGCTCTCCTTCCCCAAATACCTATCGGCCCTCTTGGTTGCAACTGGAGGTCAATTTGCTGAAGGCCCATAATATAGACCCTCATTCTGCATTTTATTGCAGTCTCTCATCTCTTCCCACTACAATACGGGAGTCAGTAGTTGGAACCTCAATAAAGGTTTTCAACCAGTTCTGCTCCTCGATAAACATACAGAATACCAAAGACTTTGCCCAACCATTAGTTCTTAACCTCAATGTTAAGATAGGGGCGCATTGGTTGCTCCCCTCCTGGCTACCGCAAATTCGAGACTGTGTAGTGGATGGCCTCTTTTTTCTGGATTCTCTTGGCTCCTCTCGGGAGCTGATGTCCAAGTTTCATATTCCTCCACAAGCTATATTCAAAGTATTCCAACTGAGGCACTTCATAGTTAGTCATTTTGGTTTGGTGAGAAAGACATCTAATATATGCCCTCTAATAGAACTGTTTAAGTCTCGAGTCAATGAACCCCACCCTGTTGCTAATCTCTACTTACACCTTCTTCTTAGCAAATCTCCGGACACTTTGCCTGGTTCCAAAGTTTGGGATAAGCTGCTTGGCTGTACTCCCCATTCCTGGGCTCAGGTTTGGTCTGATCTACACTGCTTCTTCTCTTTAGATAGGAATAAGCTCACACAGTTTATATAGTTAATAACATGTACTATACCCCAGTAAATTTAGTCAAGTTTGGAAAATCAACTCCCTAACTGTATCAGATGCGGTACTGGCCAGGAAATATCTTATACATTTTTGGGCCTGTGACAAAGTTGCTCCCTTGTGGCAATCTATTAGAGATAAGCTAAGTCCACTTTTGGGTCTACAAAACCTATTCACGCCCGAGATTTGCATCTTAGGTATCTTTTCCTCTATTAAGGTCAACGAAAGGAAATACCACATGGCCCTTATTTCGATGGCTGTTAAAAGGCTGGTCCTCCGCCACTGGGCTGACCAATCCGAAATTACCTATCAGGAGTGGGTGGCAGAAATGTCGCATAATTTTAAAATTGAAAAATTGATTGCCAGTATCAGGCATGTCCTGCCTGCATTTCACAAAAAATGGGGCAAACTTTATGCCCTGTATCTCTCCGGGTGAGGACTTTGGGTTTTGGCTCACCTTGGATGCTTCGTTCGTCCCCTCCTTCCCTCCCTTGTCTCTTTTGCTTCCCTTCTTTTCCTTTCTTAGTGGCGGCATCCTCCTGGGGGGTGGGAGGGTGGGGACAAGGGTAGAGATTTGGGTTTGTTAACTCTATATATCATGTTTTTACCATGTTATACTTTGTTACACTTGTTAAAATGAATAAAGTTTAAATTTCAAAAAAGAAAAGGGGCTAACAAATTCTGGAAAGTCATATGTGTCAATGCAAGAAGCCTGGGAAATAAGATCCCAGACCTGGAGGCCACCATGGCGGAAGTAGAATTGGGAATTGTGGCCAGTACTGAATAATGGTGCATTGTCAGCAATGTCTGGGAAATGGCCATACCTGGCTACATGATGTTTAGAAGGGACAGGGTAGGAAGGAAAGGAGGGAGAGTGGTGCTTTACATTCAGAAAAACAAAAGTGACTGTGGTACAGAGAATTCGGGGGGGGGGATAAGGTGCTGTGGGTCATACTTGAATCAAGAAACAGAGCCAAAATTTGGACAGGAGTGGTGTACAGGCCTCCAACTCAGGGGGAGGAATTAGATAAAGAAATGTTATAAGCCACTTGCACAGTGGCTGAAAAGGGAGAGGTTGAGCTGGTGGGGGACTTTTTTCTTTTGAGTTATCTATTTTTGGCCCCTGTTATGCTCAGAAGCTGCCTCTCCTTCAGGCTGCCATGACCCCTCAGACATTCCCCTACTATATCCCACACAAGCCACCTTACCTCACATCCGCTGCCAACCTCGGAATAGCCCAGCGTAACCCTATACTGGGTGGGTCCATCTCCTCCGAAGGGGAAGGCACCGGTGGGAAGAAACCAGCACATTCTTTTTTCCTTTGGTCCTGGGTGCTGCTGAGGCTTTGTGTGGCCTCCTGGGAGTCTTCAGAGGTGTTCTTAGGCCAGCAGCCATCATCCAGCCAGTCTCCAGAGTGGTATTTCCATTTTCTGGTGTTCCCTTTGTAATGTTCCCTCTGCAATGCACCTGGTCTCCGCTGAGTGTTGTTGCAGAGCGATCATGCATCCCCAACCCACCCCAAGGGAGGAAAGCAGTCCCACAGATGCTTGATCCTTCCCCTTTCCTTGACAACCCCCGGTGCCCGAGTCCGTTCCCGAACCCGGGTCGCCGGCATGGTAAGAGGTAAGGCACCCGTGCCTCAAGGTGGAGGTCTTTAAACTGCCAAATGTGGACTGGAGCCTCTTGCTGCAGCATCACCTAGAAGTAGAGACATCCTGGACTCCCTGCAGGGGGCCTTCCTCTGGCAGCTCATTAGTGAACACACTCAGTGTGGGGCAATACTGGAACTGTTGCTTACTAATGGAGACAGTGCTGCAGACATTGAGATGGGAAGTCATCTGGAGACCAATAATCATTGCAGAATGTGGTTTAATGTATGAACAGCAGCAGAATCCAACCACACAATGACAAGGATCCTGGATTTTAGAAGGGTTGACTTTACAAAGATAGGAGAGTGCCTCCAAAAGGACCTGGTGGTAGGGATATATTCTAGGTGGGGTGGAGAGCAAATGGGCCACACTAAAACAGGGCATAATAAAGACAACAAACTCATACGTTAAGCAAGTAAGCAAAAGGAAATAGAGACCGTTACGGCTCTCGCAGGAGGTACCAGAAGAGGTAAAGGCAAAAAAAGCGGCATTCAGAAGGAATTATAGAGACCCAAAGAGAGGAGAATAGGGAAGTGTATCTGGGAAAATGGAGGGAGGCAAGCAAAGCAGTAAGGCGCACAAAGGCAAAAAATTAGAAAAGAATAGCACAGCAGTATCAAAAGGGGACAAGACATTTTTCAGGTATGTCAGCAAGAAGGTAGACTAAGGGAGTGATTGCACAGTTAAGAGGGGGAGACTGTACAGAGGAGGACCAAGAAAATGCAAACATCTTAAATATTTCTGCTCAGTGTTCACAGTAGAAGAGAAAGGAGAGGGATCACGAATAGATCCCAAGGGCTTTGAGGAGAGGGAAGTGGGTAACAGCCCTTTTTCTGAGGAGAGGATCAGGAAAGCACTCATTAATCTGAGGGTGGACAAAGCTATGGGGCCAGACGGGTGCATCCAAGAGTGCTGAAGGAACTCAAGAAATACTGGCTGCCCATACATAATAATAGGTCTAATGCTCAACTGCTTTAAATTACTAATAATTAATACATTTTCAACTAGTCTTCAGTTTTACTTTGGTTGAGATTTTCATATGCAAATGAGTCAGTTGCTAACCCCTTCTAGTTCAACCTACTGATTTTTTAATTTTATTTATTTATATATTCGGAAACAACCTTTGAGTATGAACTCTTTTACAAAGGTTCCATGTCATTAAACAATAAACAAGACAAAACAGAAGGATTTCATTACAATATAGTTAGTTAACAGGCATGTGGTTTAAACTAGTAATTAGAAACATATCAATACAAGTAATCAGGTCATTCGTATTAACATTATGTAGATCTGCAGCACAGAGAAAGTGAATGGCAGCCCCAGGGAGCTATGTCAGAGAAAGAAACATTAGTATAGAGAAACAATCGGTGCTAGAAGAAGAGGATATGGGCAAGAGGGGGAGGAATAGGGATGAGTGGTGGGATGGGGGAGGGTAGTAGGTGACCAGAGGGGGGGAGGAATTAGGACAGGAAGAGGAGACAAACTTGAGGGGAGATTTGCAGGGAAGGGAAGGGGGACCAGGGTAATTCTAGGCAAGGGTGGGAAGTGAGAGGAGTGGGAGCTGGGGGGAGGAGGGACAAGAGTGGAGGGCAAGAGCACAACAGGTGTCCAGAGGGAGAGTTATACTAATAGCGGATACTTTGGTCAGGACTGGCAGTCACAGGTGCTCAGGTTCAGTAGATATTCCTTTAGTTCTGTTTTAAAGGCCTGAAGATTGTCTGAATTACATATCTCAGAAGGGATCTCATTAAGCCATTGTGGTGCACGGTAGGAGAAGGTGGGCTGACCAAGTACAGTCCTGCGAAATGGGACACAGAGCTGGCACGTCTCTGCACTCCTGGTATGGTGCTTGGATTTGGCTATCCTTACCAGGTCAGAGATGCAAGGAGGAATTTGGTTGAGCATGGCCTCCCTAGAAGGTAGGTTTTGTATTTGTTCCTGTTTCTAAGTGATAGCAGGTTTGATTGAGAGTACAGTGCACAAGTGTGCGTGAGATGGTCTGCATCAAGCAATAGTCTGCAAGCCTTATTCAGGGCTGTAACAACTCTTTTGAGTGCTGTATCAGTGGCCGCTCTATAAACCACTAGGCCGTAGTATAGTTCAGATAGAATGGAGCTGGAGATAGAGAGCCGGAAAGCATAGGGGGGTAGGCTTTTCCTGTGCCTATACAAGATGCCTGATTTGGTGTTCATTGCCTTCACTACCATGTCAATGTGATCCACATATGAGAGAGTGTCGTCCCCATGACACCTAGGTACTTGAAAGTGTGTACCTGTTCTAAAGGGATCGAGTTGTAATTTTTGACCGTCAGGGTGGTGTTCCTCTTCTTTAGCTGTGGGCTTGCCAGAAGCATTGTTTTTTTTTTTTTTGTTTTTTTTTTTTACAGTTAAATAGTAACCTTTGAGAGCTAAACCAGATTTCCAGTTGTTGGAAGATAGACTGCAGCTTGTCCTGTAGGTCCTCAATATGAGAGTGACTGCTGAGTAGGATCGCACCGTCAGCATACAGGATCATTTTACTTGAGCAGGCCGCGGAAAAGTTATTCAGAAAAAGGCTGAACAGTAGGGGTCACAGAATGAAGCCTTGTGGAACTCCCAATGAGACTTCTTGTGAGTCAGACACTGTTTTGGCTATCCTGACTCTTTGGGATCATGAGGAGAGATTGTCATTGAACCACTGTATGACACTGGGGGTGACTGCAAGGGTGCATAATTGTTTCAAGAGGAGGGGGTGGCAGACTGTATCGAATGCCTCTGTTAGGTCAATAAATGCAACCAACCGTTTTACCCTCGTCCAAGGCCTTATGGACATAATCGGTGAATTCCACCAGAGCTGTGGCAGTACTATGTTTTTTTTTAAACCATGTTGCTGGGGACATTGCAATTGGTATTTCTGGATATGATCTGTTATCTGGTCTTCCACTATTCTCTCAAGGGCTTTAGATAGTGAGGAGAGAATAGAGATTTGCCTATAGATTGCAGTGAGGGTCCTGTCTCCAGTTTTGTGAACTGGGGTAAACAGAGCTTGATTCCAGAGTGGCTTGCTTCCAGAGTGACAGGAATTTGGCCATTGAGAGTGACTTATTAAATATTTTGGTGATTGGAACTATTAGTACATCGATTGCAAGAGCTGTCAGTTTCTTGTCAATGTTGTTGCTACCTAGTCTGGATTTACCCAGGACCTTTTTGATGTATCCCAAGGCCTCTTTGATTGTTACTCTTTTAAAGTAGAAATGTGGGTGTTGGTTTGGCAGTGGTAAGTTTTCCAGATCCATATCACAAGGTTTGAGGTAGTCAGTCAGGAGAACAGAGCTGAGGTTAATAAAGGCAGAGTTATACTCTTCAGCAGTAGTGAAGGGATCCATTGTGTTCTAGCCATCAATACTGAGCAGTAGAGTTTTTTTTATACCTCTTCCCTGTAAGTTTCTTAAGGTTATCCCAGAACTGCCTCCCATCCCTCCAGTTACTTTCTAGTAATAATTTGCCTTGGCACTCCTAATCAGCTAAGTGCATTTGTTTCTGGCAGCCCTGTATTTCTACATGTCATTAGACTTCCCTGAGGCCCTGAATCTGCTCCAGAGGAGGTCTCTCTCTCTCATGTGAGTCAGTAGTTCACCAGTAATGCAACCAATGTTATAACCTCGGGATTTTCTTTTTTTAACCGGAGTGAATCTGTTGCAGACCATGTTGAACTTGTCTGTTAAGTACTGGAGTGCAAAGTCAATGTCATGCAGGAAATCAATGGAAGACCAGTCAATCTGGAAGAGAGCATCTTTGAATGCTGCAACGTGTCCTATTCTCAGAAATCTACTTTCCACATAAATTGGGGGAGCTTTTTTAAATTTGTTGGACCAGAAGCAGGTGATAGGTGAATGGTTGCTTAGGGAGTCAGAGAGAACTGAGACCTCTGTTATCCTGTCAGATGAGCTAGTGAGGAGCCAATCTAAGAGCGCATGTTTGCTGGATTTATGGTTCATTCTGGTAGGCTTTCTGATTAATTCTGTAAGGTAGGAGCGAGCAATGGAATCTTTATGGTTTGATGAGTCATACTGAGCCAGTTAATGTTAAAGCCTGATGTGACAATAAGCTCACTTTTTTTGTTGAAGTCAGTCACAGCCCTGAGGGCTTTACCTAGTCCCTCTTTAGCTTTTCTTGGTGGGAGGTAAAGGCATGCAATGACTAGAGATTTGTTGTGTGCTTCAACTAGAATCTTAATTGCGAGAAGCTTGTGGTCTTCTGCACTGGCGGTGATGGGGAGTACAACTAGTGGTGGGAGAAGTGGACTCAATCCGCTCCACGAAGCATTTCCCGGAGCAAAGGTGGATTCGCGAGTGCTCCGCAACGCAAAATGGAGTACTTCGCGCTATGATGAGGAATGCAAAGTGCATTGGAAACAGTGACTTCACGTTACTCTGCCTCCACTGGTCACTACTCTTTCAATTTTTAAGGCGAAGTGCATTGGTGGCAGTTCACTTTGCCTCACTTCGCCTTGTTTTTGAGTTCCGAAGGTGGATTTTGCAGTGATTCATGGGAGTTCAGGTCACATGGGCTCTATATTGACCGGCACAGCCTCAGTTCTGGGTAGTATGAGTATGAAGGAGTAGGAGACAGTGTGCTGTGATAGCTGTCTGTAGGAGTCTTGTAAAAGCTGTTGAAAAGGCATTTTTGCTTTTTTTGGGGGGATCCACCTGTAGTTCATCGATTGTAGGAAACCCTCCTGTGCTC
Organism: Neoceratodus forsteri; assembly: GCA_016271365.2. Classification (NCBI taxonomy): domain Eukaryota; kingdom Metazoa; phylum Chordata; order Ceratodontiformes; family Ceratodontidae; genus Neoceratodus; species Neoceratodus forsteri. Next base: position 124,460,134 of record CM028136.1, on the reverse strand, counting down.
ACATCATAGAGCATTTTTGTTTGTGTGTGGATTTTGAATGTTAATTTACAACATTGAGTGTGTGTGGTGAAAGACAGTGAAAGTGTGCTGTGTGGGGGAAGGGTATATCTGTGTCTAGGTAGATTTAAGTTGGAGAACTAGTAATTTCTTTGTGTTTTGGTTATATTGTTGTTATATAACTGACTGTGTTAATGTACACATAGTACAACTGTCAGTAATAGTAGGAATTTTCTTGTTGTTTGTTGAGTGTATGTGGTGTAGCATTTCATAAGGTCAGGTTGTTTAAATTAGAAATTTACATTACATGGCAGTACACTGAACTTTTGCATTTGCATCACATTCCTCATTGAGCATTGTACACAAACTGTTCTGTGTTGTGTGTGCAGTGTTGTGTGCATCAAATATAATACACCTTATAAAATTTGTGACACAGATCAGTGTAAGTGCAACTAAGCGCAGCAGTGTGAACCTGCTATCCACTTCAGCTGCTTGATTTTGTACTGCGATCATGTTCTCTGTTGTTAGTTTTGCTGTTTGTATTGTAGTGCCATAAAAATCAGCACTGTCTGTATTCAGTGCTCCCCCCCAACCCCACATTCAAAAGTTTTTTTTTTTACCAAACTGGATTGTTTTTGGGAGTTTGTGATTTGTGACCCCATCAGCATCACTGGTTACTGAAGTTGTATTAATTGCGAGACAGTGTCACAATGGTCTCTTATCTGTTGCTGAAGCCACGGTTCTTTATTTTGCTTCACATTCAGCCAGTATCCCTCCAGTCAGAAAGTGAACATATCAAAATCTGAATTTGGTAATAATATTTGTGGTTGATCCCCAAAATGCCTGCAAAGACACGTGCAAGTAAAGCCGTTTCTGGCCATGGCAATGTTGGCAGTAAGAGGGTCTGTGGGCGTGGTAGTAGTACGCGGATGGAAAAGTGCATTGCTGATGTGAGAAAAAGTATTTCTCCTGCAATGTTTTTTACATCCCAATCAGTAGCTTCATTCATAGTTGGAGGAGATGATCTTTTGCCATCTGGTGGTGTTAGTGTTACTGGTGTTAGTGGTGGTGGAGGTAGCATTAGCATTATTGCATCAAGTTCTAATTCCAACCAGTGTACCGTATCTAAACATATTGAGTGTGAAGTAGTGCAAGTGAGTGATGACAGCATAGCTGATGTCATACTTCCCAGCAACATCTCATTAACTGAACCTGAGAATTCTGATGATCATGTCAACAATAGCAAATGTGATATTCCATCCACCGTGGCACTTAACGTCACGCATTTTCTATGCAGTGATTCACAGTGTGGTGAAAAAATATCAGGTGATGGTGGTGTAGATGCTGATGATGAATGTGATGATGTTGATGTTGCTGTTGTTGCAACATGCAGTCCACATGCTAGCATCCAAGCAGAAGATGTGGATGTGTGTGAGAGTGATGTTGATGAATATGATGATGATGTAATTGACCCCAGTTGGGAACCGGAGAAAAATAAATTAAAAGTGGCTGTGTCTAAGTCTGTTTGCAGGAATCCCCCCCTGTAAAAACTTGTGATATACTAGTTTTAGTTGATGATGATGATGATGATGATGATGACGTCCAGTAATCATTATGATAGGTAGTCGTGGTATTCATTTGCAGTTCAGGTATGCAGTGCCCAAATCATCACATGCCCCCCCACTTCAGTGCTTCAAATGACAGACTTAAATAAGCCACATCATCATGGACATGTTAAAAGCAGAGCATCACACTCCCTTGTTTGGGATTTTTTTGTTCAAGATGCAAATGATGATTCACTTGCAATCTGCCAGGTTTGCCATGTGCGTGTGAGTAGAGGTAATAAGGGGAGACATCTGGGGACAGGAGGACAGCATATGCATCTTAAGAATAGGCACTTGGCTCTGTGGACCCAGCACAAGCTGGCAGCTAATACCACAGTGGGGCTTTCACCTGTGTCACTGGCAACCATAGCCAGCATGTTATCCTCTTCCATGACTGGTAAGCCCAATAGGAAATTAAATGTGTGCAGTAGTGCGGTAATAACAGCAGAGGATTGCGACAGGCATGATGAGGTGGAGGACCATAATGACTTTGAAATGTTGTCCAGTGCTAGTGAGAGTAGCAGTTTTTGTGGTGGTGGTGAATGCAGTATGTCTAGTGCAAGTGGTACATCAACCCCGGTTGGCAAATCTGGCAAAATAACACAATTTCCGGGTTTGTCATCATTGCCTGTGCAACCGTCTTTCATCAAATGTCCACACTCACCCCTGCCAATGCCATTCATCACAGAGCACAACCATTTGTGAGCAACAACACATGCTGTGAAAACGCTTTAAGTCAGCCCATATTGAGTGTTTGCGCATAAGCTGAAGTAACCTCAATCATACATTGTCACTTGAACTTAATGCTGCTGTAGCAGAAATGCTGGCAATAATCTTTTGCCCTTCTCCTTTGTGGAGAATTCTGGGTTCGGTGGTTTGCTGCGTGCCTGTCCAAAATGGAAAGCCCATCCAGGACATACTTTTCTACCCGTGCTGTTCTGACGTTGTTCGCTGTCTCAGACTCAGTAAGACATGCCTTCAACATTCCTCTCTCCATTCATCCATTTAAGTATGGATATGTGGACAAGTGGCAAAACAGCAGGGAGTTCATATCTGTGTATAACTGCACACTGGGTGCAGGTGCCGGGGGTTGTTTGTGATGTTGGTAGTGTGAATAATCAGTGCAGTAAGGTGGATTGTCGTGGTAGCAATCTTCCTGGAATTCGCCAGCATGTAACAATTGCTATGCGCAGTGTGACCTGTTCACACACTGGTGAGAACATGTTGGACATGGTACTGACTGAAATTGACAGATGGCTAAACCCTCTGTCCCTGAGAGCTGGGTTCATAGCAAGTGACAATTGGTCAAATGTGGTGAAATGCATCACAAATGGTATTTTTTTTGTGTCTCATGCATGGCCCACTGTTTAAATCTTGTGGTTCAGGAGTTTCTGGAGCACCTTGACATAAAGCAAATGCTGACCATTGCACAACGTATCTGCTGTCACTTTTCAAGTTCTGGAAAGGCCCGTGACCAACTGCGGCAGTTGCAGATAAAAAACAGCCTGCCTCAGCACCGCATGAAGCTAGAAGTTGTAACCCGATTGAAATCAACGTTATACATGGCAGAGAGGTTGTATGAACAATACAAAGCCATCTCAGAATATCTTGTTATGCACACTAGCCGTGACAGTTCCGGGGCCTCCATGTCTATGACCACTGAACAGTGGCACCTCATGGACTCTATAATAACAATTTTGTGGCCTTTTGAACATGCCACACAGGCAGTGAGTGGCGAGTCTGCCTCCATTAGCCAATCAGTTCCACTGCTGCAGGTGCTGAGGCAGACATTGGTGAATGTACAGCATAGCCTTGATGTTGCCAGAGACGGTGGTAGCAGTATGTTGCTGCAACACATGCTGACAGTATTCGACCAGAATCACATTGTGAGCATTCAGCGTAGTGACAACTTTGCCATGGCAACAATGCTGGACCCACGATACAAACGTGGAATTGCATCAGTACTGGAGGGAGGGCCTGAACAGGTAAAAAATATCAGTGGTCAACTGGTGCACTTGGTTCATGGGGCACAGAAGTCACGTGCCAAGGTAAGCAAACCTCAGCAGCATAATCCAGCTGAAGGTGTAGCTGGAGGACCATTAAGCATATCATGCAAGGGTAAGGGGACTGTAGTTCCAGGTGGTCTGACATCCAAAGTGGGTGGCGTCAACCCGCTTTGGGAGGCTTTGTCTCAAGTGGATATTTGTGAAATAAATGATTCTGGAGAACAGGCTGATGCATCAACAATTGGATTTAGTGCAGCACAGAGAATGGTTGAGTCATATTTGTCTGAAAACAGACATCTGACAATAAGTGAAGATTCTGTTTTGTACTGGAGTAGAAAAGTCAGTGAATGGCCAGAGCTGACTGCAGTGGCACTGAAGTACCTCACATGCCCACCCTCCAGCGTAAGTGTTGAGAGGGTATTCAGCTCAGCAGGTGCAATAGTCCAGGATCGTTGGACAAACCTGTCTCCTGCAAATGTTAGTTTGCTAACATTCATTAAAATGAATGAGAAGCACATAACAGCACAGACTGCAACCTCAGTATTCATACCTCGGACTAGTCATGGTGGTCTTGCTGATGTGGAAATGGAGCATCCTGGTGGCACTGGCAGTGGCTGCCTGAAATGGCCCACCACTGACGTAGATGATGACACAATGGAGAAAGAATTTCCAAGTGGTCAGACTTCAGACATCAATGACTGTGAGGGCAGTTTTCTTTATGAGGATGATGATGTGGTTAATGTTGGCAGGTTTTAAGTGCAGTATTTAAAAGGCAGTGTGTAACCCCCCCCCCACCCCGGACCACCACCACCACTTCCTTGGCAGAAGACACCAGGAGAAAGGACTGCTGTGTGACTGAACTTCTCTGCTGGGACTAAAGTAGAAGAACTTTTGTATTTGGACCTTTAATTTAGGGTAAAAAAACTAACATACAAAACAAAAAAAAAGTGTGTGTTTGGGTTAACTGAACTGAATGGGTAACTAAAAAGTCATCTAGGTGTAAATCTCAGGTGACTGAAAGGACTTAACTGCTGTGAGGTTTAAATTACTTGTAGAAAGATCTGGTAAGTAGGGGGAGTGGCTAGCTAGAAGGAAGCTACATTTAAAGACTGCCTTAGAAAGATTCTGCTAATAGCTTGGCAGAAGACACCAGGAGAAAGGACTGCTGTGTGACTGAACTTCTCTACTGGGACTATATTGCCCTCCTTCCCTCCCTCCACCCCCACCCAAAGCTAGTTCTATTTTTATAGGCACAGGATTTGACTGACAACAGGAACTTCCTGTTTAGGGGCAGGAAGTGAGTGATCACAGAACCACCAAGGACCCACCATCCTAGAAGGGCAAGAGTAGCTCTCCGGCCCCCTCTAGCTGCTGGAGGTCTGCCTCTGAACAAGTAAGTGGTCTACTGAGAAATATAGGATATTCTTGTCTCAGAACAGGACAATCAGGAGCTTAAAGGGCACACAGGCAGAAAGTAAGGAGAGAGAAAAAAACAGAGGAAAGAGTAAGGATTGCAAACAGTTAAGGGGCCAGAAATAAGACATGATTGGAGTGGTGCAGTGCAGTGGCTGTGGAGCAGCAGTCTTCCGGGAGATGTTCTGGAGGATGCGGTGTTGTCCCATCTGCAGGCACCTCTCTGGGCTGAGGGAGGAGGTTGCTCATCTCCAGGCTGAGTTGGCCAGGATTTGTGGGACCTCCTCTTCCATCCAGGGACCACCAGTGCCACTGCCGTTGCCTCAGAGGTTGCCAAGAAAGAGGAGCGGTTGGACCACAGTGGGCTCAGGGAGGGTGAGGGTGGTGGAACAGAGGCACATCCTCCAGTTGTACCTCTCCACAATTCCTATGCCATTCTGGCAAAGTGTGGTTCCTCTATGGAGGCACCCACAGTGGAGACCAAGGAGGATGCTGGGACCTCCACAAGGAGACCCACAGGAGGTGGCAGCACCCTGGGAAGGAAACAACTCCTGGTGGGGACTCCATTGTTAGGAAGGTAGAACTGGGGAGGAAGGGGAGAGGGAGGTAAGGTGCCTGCCTGGCGCCATGGCTTGGAGGGACAGGGAGCGAATCCTCAGGATTGCCGGAGCAGCTGCACAGGGGAAGGAGCTGGATGTCATTGTCCACCTAGGGACAAATGACCTGGCTAAGAAAGGGATTAGAGAAGTGCAGGAAGAGTTTGTGGAATTGGGGAGGGGCCTTAGTCAAGTAGCACGCATGGTAACCTTCTCGGAGGTGCTACCCATCTATGGCATAGGAGAGGCTAGGGTGTTCCGCACCATGGGATTCAATCAGTGGTTGAAAAACTGGTGTGGAGCTCAGGGATTTGGCTTCATTGGGGACTGGGGGTCCACCTGGAGTGATGCAAGCCTATACTGGCATGATGGGCTGCATCTGTCCGGGAGGAACCAGGATCCTAGGTGATAGGTTTAAATGCTTCATTGGCAAGCTTTTAAACTAGCCAAGGGGGGAGGCACTGGAAAGGAGCAGGAAAATCCTAGCCCCCAAACAATCACAGTAGTAAGTGTGGCAAACACCAACATGGAGGTGTCGATAGGGAGAAGGGCAGGGGTAAATGGAGAAAGTGACAAAGGCAAGAAGGACAGGGATGGGGCAAAAGGGGGTAAGGCCATCAGGAAATGGAGGGTAATGAGTACCAATGCCCGTAGTCTGGGCAACAAGCTCCCTGAGCTGGTGGCCTTAATGGAAGAGGGATGCCTGGATATCGTAGCAGTCACAGAAACATGGTACACAGAGAACCATGACTGGGATGTTAACATACCAGGTACATAACCTACAGGAGAGACAGGCAGGGAAGAGGGGAGGAGTAGCTCTCTATGTAAAGGAAGGGATAAAAGCAACTGAACAAAGAGTAAACAGGAGGAGAGGAGGCACTGTGGGTCACCTTGGAGACTGGAAAGGGCACCACAATCCACAGGGGTTGTGTACAGACCCCATGTCAGGGGAAGGAATGGACAAGGATATGATGGAAGGCATTCTTAGAATGGCAGAGAAAGGGAGATACTGTTGATGGGAGACCTGAATATGCCAGATGTTAACTGGAGCACATTGCTGCAGCCACATCCAAAACAGGGCCATTCTTGATGCCCTACAGGTGGCAGGCATTAGACAGCTAGTTTCGGAACCCACTCGTGAGGGAGCAATCTTAGACCTCATACTCTCAAACAGGGGCAGTGAGAGGATCTCAGATCTAGAAGTGGGTTGCCATCTGGGGACAAGTGACCATCAAACAGTGTGGTTCACGTTAAACTCAGCTACAGAGTCAAGCCATACAAAAGTGAGGGTACTGGACTTTAGGAGGGCTGACTTTGGCAAGATGGGAGAGTGCCTCAGAAAAGCACTAGCAAACAGGCTAGAAGGAGGTGTGGAGCAACAATGGGGAATTATCAAAACTGCCATCACAGAGGCAACAAGCCTTTGTGTGAAGCAAATAAACAAATCAAAATAAAAAAAAAAGCCACTATGGTTCTCAAAAGAGGTGGCTGTGAAAGTCAGGAAGAAAAGATAGCATTCCGAAGTATAAGAAACACAGAAGGAGCAGGACAGAGAGCTGTACCAGTTAAGGCAGAAAGAAGCAGGGAGGGAAGTCAGAATAGCAAAGGCCCAAACTGAGGAAAAGATAGCCAACTCAGTTAAGAAGGGGGATAAAACCTTTTATAGGTACATCAGCGAGCGTAGAAAGACAAAGGGAGGGATAGTGAGGCTGAATAGAATGAACGGTGGGTGGGCAGAGGGGGACAGTGAAAAAGCAGGAATACTGAACGAATATTTCTGCTCAGTATTCACAAAAGAGGAGGGGGAAGTGCCTAATCCAATTAACAGAAGCACTCTTGATAGGGGGGTCGATCCCAGTCCTTTCACAGAAGAAAGGGTTCTGCAAGAACTCCTAAAACTGAAGGTGGACAAAGCAATGGGTCCTGATGGAATTCACCCAAATTCTAAAGAATTAAGGAAGGAACTAGTGAAACCACTGGCTACTCTTTTAATAAATCATGGGAGGATGGTGTGGTACCGAGGACTGGAGGAAGGCGGATGTGATTCCCTTCACAAAAGTGGGACCAAGACAGAGGCAGGAAACTACAGACCTGTCAGTCTGACCTCTGTGGTAGGGAAAGTGATGGAGTCACTTCTGAAGGAAAGAATAGTTGAGTACCTAGAGGTCAGTGGAGCACAGGATCCAAGGCAGCATGGGTTCACAGCGGGAAGGTCATGTCAGACGAATCTAATAGATTTCTTTGACTGGGTGACCAAGTAGTAGACCAGGGAGGGGCTGTGGACATGGCCTACCTAGACTTTAGCAAGGCATTTGACACAGTCCCACACAAAAGATTATTAGTCAAATTAACCAGCCTGGGAGTGGGTCCCAGGGTGGTAGCCTGGGTAAAACATTGGCTGGACAACAGGACACAGAAGGTAATTGTAAATGGAGTCCACTCTGAAGAAAGGGGTTACTAGTGGGTACCTGAGGTTCAGTATTGGGTCCAGTCCTTTTTAATGTCTTCATCAGTGACATTGCAGAGGGACTGGAAGGAAAAGTATGCCTTTTTGCAGATGACACAAAGATCTGCAACAGGGTTGATACACAAGGAGGCGTGGAAAGGATGAAAAGGGACTTGGCAAGGTTGGAGGAATGGTCAGAAGTATGGCAGCTAGGATTCAATGCAAAAAGTGCAAAATAATGCACCTGGGAAACAAGAACCCAGGGAAGAATACACAATGGGTGGGGAGGTAAACAACAACAAAACAGGAAAGGGACCTGGGGGTAATCATATCAGATGACCTTAAGGTTAGCAAGCAATGTGAGAAGGCAGTAGGGAGGCGCGGGGGTATACTGGGATGTATAGGGAGGCATCAGCAGCAGAAAACAGGAAGTTGTTATCCCTCTGTACAGACAGTTGGTGAGACCCCATCTGAATACTGTGTCCAGTTCTGGAGACCCCATCTCCCAAGGACATAGACAGGATAGAGGCAGTCCAGAGGAGGGCAACTAAAATGGTGCAGGGTCTGCAAGAGAAGCCGTATGAGGAGAGACTAAGGAGCTTAATATGTATACCCTTGAGGAAAGAAGGAGGGGGACATGATAGAAACTTTTAAGTACCTCAGAGGAATCAACAAAGTCCAAGAGGTAGCATCTTTCAGAAAAAGACTTGCAAGAACAAGGGGACACAATTTAAAGATAGAAGGAGGGCGGTTCAGGGGCAATGTGAGGAAGTATTATTTCACAGAGAGGGTAGTGGATGCATGGAACAGCCTTCCTGAGGAAGTTGTGGGGTCTAAAACTGTGGGAGAATTCAAGAATGCATGGGACAGACATAAGGCAATTCTTGTGGGGGGCAGGAAGATATAGGCTGTTGGTTAACTAGGATCTGCGGCCTATCCTGTAGGTAGGGAAATGGGCAGACTAGATGGGCCTAGCGGTCCTTTTCTGCCATCAAAGTCTATGTTTCCAGGACTGATGTTAGCTACTGCCACCACTGATCCCGAGTCTGTATGCCCCCGGACCACCACCACCAGGACTGATGTTATCCAAGTTTGCCACCTTGAATCTGTATGCTCCCCACGGACCACCACCACCACGAATGATGTTAGCCACTGCCACCACTGAGCCCAAGTCTGTATGCCCCCTGGACCACCACCACCAGGACTGATGTTATCCAAGTCTGCCACCACGAGTCTGTATGCCCCCCACGGACCACCACCACCACCACCACCACTGGGAATGATGTTAGCCACTGCCACCACTGAGACTGAGTCTGTATGCTTCCTGGACCACCACCACCACCTGGACTGATGTTATCCAAGTCTGCAACCATGAGTCTGTATGCTACCCAACGGACCACCACTACCACTGGAAATGATGTTAGCCACTGCCACCACTGAGCCTGAGTCTATCCGGGCCACCACATCCATCAACCACAGACACAAAGCTTCTTAATATTTAAACCATAAAGTGAGTATGTGTACTCCGTCATGTTTGTTATGCTGCTTCACTTCCTTTAGTTTTATGTTTTTCTTTTCTGTGGTTTTTTAGAGCCACAATGGTAAAACACAAACGGTGTACTTATTTTGTTTCTTTTACAGTGTAACCCAAAAAGGTTCCATCGATAAAAGACGTTGGGATGGGAATGGTACTGTAGCTGTACCGTAGAAAGAGGAAGCAATGTAATATCCAGAGAAATCCATTCTGGTAAGTATGAACATTTTATTTAATCTGTTTCACTGTGTTGTGAAGACTGCAGGAAATATTGCACACAGGTTGTGAGAACCAGGGAGGGACACATAACAATTAAGCTGTAAGAAGTCATTCATTTCTTTTTTTTAGGAAATGTCAAGATGCTTTGGTGTTCTGTCAAAGTAGCCTTATCCCAAAAAGTTCTTCAGAATCAGGCACTCCCTTCCCCGGAGCGTGGGAACACATATCAACATGCAGAAGTCGCTTCATTACATGACCATGACCATCATAACAACCGGATTCCAGAAGGATGCTGATGAAATCTGTGAAGTAACAAAATAAGAAACCATTAGATACAAACCTGCAATATGATTCGCCCTTCCCAGAAAACAAATACTTATCTTCATGTGCTTGAGAGTTATCCGTTTCCAATTGCAGCACAAAAAATTCTCATTGAGCACTTGAATGTGCACACCAACAGTTTCTGTGTGACCTGTGATGGAGAACAATACCATGAGTACATGTCCATGATTTTCAACCCCCCTCCCCACCTGGGAAAATTCACAACCATATATATATATATGCAGTATATAGATAGATATACTCACCGAGGCTACTATTGATGTACAGCCAAAGGGCACCCTTCAATCCCGTTGAGATGATCACATTGCATTTGCTCAAATCGTCTGTCAGAACACATTGGACCAGCAACACAATACTCACAGTCATCATTTTAGACTGGTGTATGTGTTGAAACACTCACATTTCACTGTCTAACCACTTGTCAATTTTCTGCAGACAAGCAGGATGCATTTTGGGTCGGCAGAAGAAATCTGGGGACTCTGTGCCATTTCTGTGCAAATGACTGAGTGCACCATTAATTCTGTGGGACTTTGTATGTGCTGAAACACTCCCATTTCACTGTCTAACCACTTGTCAATTTTCTGCAGACAAGCAGGATGCATTTTGGGCTGGCAGAAAAAATCTGGGGACTCTGTGCCACTTCTGTGCACATGACTGAGTGTGCCATTAATTCTGGGGGACTTTGTATGTGTTGAAACACTCCCATTTCACTGTCTAACCACTTGCCAATTTTCTGCAGACAAGCAGGATGCATTTTGGGCCAGCAGAAAAAATCTGGGGACGCTGTGCCACTTTTGTGTGTTCTGTGATTGTTGCTGTGAGCTCATGATGTCATGCTGACATTTTCACAATTAAAGCAGCAGTGCAAGAATGTCCTCACAGTTTTGAACTGTATTTGTTTATGCTACTTTACACTGCCACAGCCACCACTAGTTATCTCCTAGCTGTGAATTGAATGACACGCTTCTTTTCACAATTTATGTCTGCTTTCCTTACTTGACGACTTTTATTCATGTATAAAAAAAAAAAGAGGACACCTTTCAGTATTGTTCTCACCAGCTTTGTATTTTTTTGCAGCTGCTTTTCAATAAATACTGTATTGTTTCGTGCTGTCATAAAACACTGACTGCTGCATATTTGTTAATTTACAACAGAAGTGATATATAACAACTAACTGATGCAATGGAGAAAAGCAGAGGAAAACAATAGCAAACACCTGGTCAGAAGTTGAACCAATTTAAAAGGAATGCTACTTTCATTATTTCACATATGAAAAAGGGTAGTACAGCAGACTCACTCAAGTTAGCAAATTCTCATATCATTCCAGTCAGTCAGTATGTAAGTAAAGGAACTTGTAACATAGCATTAAAAAATATAGGTCAGAGTTATCAACAGATTGTTGAGCTGATGCTTTACAGAGATTCACCAAGTTAAATAGCAATGGTAATGCACATAACCTAATCTGTGGGGACCTTACTTCCACTGGAATATTTCTTGCTTCATAAAGTGCAATATATATCTGGGAAAACCACCCATACTTTCATTACAGTGTGTCACATGACAGAGGAATTCCCATTCAGAAAAGCCGCCCACATTCTGCCCCCCTTTCTCAGCAACGTTAGGATGTGATGCCGGGTAAGTGCAGGTGCATGCTCCACTACAGTGAATGTCCGACAGCTATCCCAATATTTTGTTATGTTATAAGCTTCACTTTGTGGTGAAATGTGGAAACATTTCCACTAACAAGGCTTTTCTTACAGGAAACATGCCCACACATTTCAAAACAAACTGACCATTATAACAAAGAAAAATTTGGAAAGTTGCAGGACAATTGGACATTCAATGTAATACAGCATGCACCTGCACTCTCCCTGGCATCATGTCCTAATGTTGCTGAAAAGAGGTGTAGAATGTAGGAGGCTTTTCAGAATGGGAATTCCTCCATAATGTGACACACTGTAATGAAATTAGGAGAGGTTTTACACTGAAATGTACTGATTATGTGGATCTAGAAAGATTGCCATGGAAGGGAAAATGTGGATTACTAAACAACAATAAAGAAAAAGTACACAAAAAGAGTACAACATAACAGTGGGATGGGGGGGCAGAAAACAATATCTTATTGTGGCCGTGGGATGCCATGGTGGTCCAGCAGCAAGTGCAGCATTATTATTATTTGCTGCTGCTGTGCTTCGATGGTGCTAACTTGCTGCTGTAAAGCACCCACCCTCACACTATTCTCCTCCAGGGCTGCCCACACCAAGGTGAGGTCTGACTGTGTTATAGGGACTGTGGCGGGGTCCACTGCAGGAGGAAATCCTGGGAGTGGTGGTGGAGAGGGTGGTGCTGGTGGCTGTGGTGGTGGGGGAGGTGGTGCAGCTGCTCCACTGGCCCTCCTCTGGCTGCGGCGGTGAGGCACATGTTGTTCATCAGCAGCATCCTCTGCCACTGCCACCAAAGGGCCAGCAGGTGGACATCTGGCCCCTTCCATGGCAGCCTGCCACTCCACCCTGTGGTGATTCATCATGTGGGTGCACTGGCCCTGGTCCTCAAATGTGTCCCCCAGGGGCCACGGCGCACCTTCACACCACAGAAGCAGCACACCACCACGGTGCTGCCCCCCCAACCCAGTCAAAAAACTCCCACACTGGGGAGCTGCGGCGGGGGGACCAGACACATTCCTTGAACCACCAGGATTTTCCAAGGCCACCTCCTGTGGCTGAGGAGATGGTGGAGGGGGTGCTGCTGGAGCACCTACATCTACCAGAGGTGGTGGTGGTGCACAAGGTGCATTGACAGCACCCACTGGTGGCAGTGGTGCTGCTGCTTCAGCACGGGGGGGCACCCCAGAAGTCGGGAGCAGTGCAGCCTAACACGGCCACCCTGTGTCCGCACTCCCCTCCTCGGATGATCACACCCACGGGCCACTGACTCTCCTTCCAAAGGCTCCATCTCAACTCCTCTGAGTCCCGTCAGTCCGACACACACAAACACACGCAAACACAGTCAGTTACACATGCACAAAACAAAACTTCTAAAAAAATTTCACTAACAAAAAAAATCACAAGCACAACACTAAAATTAAACAAAGATATAGCTTTTAAAAAAGCTGTTGTGGCTGCAGTAAAGAACTAAAGCATCAGATCTCTCCTTCTCTCTCTCCACAGAGCTTCTCACTCTACAAATGCAAAGGAGAAAGTTAAACTGCTTCTCTGACTCACTTCCTTCCTATCTGGCTAAACCATGTGACTTACAGTACTGTAAGCCATGTGATGTCTGGGGGGCTGCCTATTTACATGCACTTCACCTTAAGGCATTATTGACAATGCAAAGTGGTAATGATAATGTGAAGTGAGCACTTTGCATTGGTCACTTCGCGTTGTGCTCCGACAATGTGAAGTGGTCACTTCACGTCCACTTTGCCGCTGGAATTTAAATTCACTGCATCTCTAAGTACAACCCCTTGCAGTGTACCCCTAATGTAAATAAGGCAACTGCCACACCTCCTTTACTGATGTCATTCCTAAATGCCTGGTACCCAGGTAGCCCAACCTCACAATCCTTGATCCGAGGGGATAGCTACATCTCAGTGATGCAGATAATATCAGGGCTGTGAAGTGTTGCACAGACTCAAAGTTGTGCCAACTTTGGAAGCAAGTGCAACTATTGAAAGCAGCAATTTTTATGCCATGGTACTTAGGCCCTATAAATCCAGTATTAACCTGAGGGCCAGGGTTAAGGTGCACATTCCCTGACAATAGGAATAGTAACAGAGCTTTCTTTGTGGTGTAGCTGTAGAAAGTTAAGTTATCACACTTTCTCTTGCTGTGTTTGACAAAGGAGGGCAGGAACCTATTTGTGGACACTATAATTGATAGGGTAGGAACCATATGTACAGTTCCATGTCTTATGACTAAGAGTTCCAAAGTAGTCGTGAGAGCCTGTTCTTTGAGGCAGCTACCTTGTGAGGAGGTGATGTCAAGAGCTTTCAGTTGTCCACAGTTTGTGAGGCTGGGGGCAAAGAAGTCTGGGGGAAGCTGAGCGTCATTGAGTCATGTAATGCTTTGACTTAGGAATGGGGTTAGTTGCAGGATGGGGGAGGTGCAAGCCACTGCTCACAGCACCAGGCAATGATATGGGTTGATGTGGCAAAGTAAGATTCCTTGGATAGGCAGGCCTTAGTTAATAATGCCAGTTCAGTACCTGGGATGAAACCTGATTCCACATAACCCAATTGCGAATTGCAGCAGGGAGGTGTGAAGGCAAGAGTTATTAGGTAGAGATACGAGATTAGTATCTGAACATGGAGGACAGGATTTGAGGTTCAGTGGGTGGTAAGTATCAAAAGTGCTGGAGTGGAATCAAAAGTAGATATCCCTTTAAGGGAATGAGCAGACACACACAAGGGATGAATTTGTGGGCATGTACCTCATTTGGGGGAGGAGTCATATTTAATAGAGCTCGGGTCTGGAGAGGGTGGGTGGGGAAAAATATTCCTAGCACACAAGCAGACCAGGCAAATTAAACTGATAGATATCATTTTAGCTACTAGCACTGCTGTTAAATTAAACTAACCAATAGAAATAATTTAAAAATGGAGCACCTATTGCTGCTATTCCTGCAATGTCCAATGGGGAGGCATCTGCAGAGTGGATCCAGCCAATAAGAAGCTGGACCCTGGCCAGAGCAACCAATGGTATCAGCGGCTTTTGGTCCAGGTCAGTAGCAGCATACCTAATCAGAGAGAGAGGGCAGATGTGTGGAGCACAGCTGGCATGGTTGGGGCTGAGCCACTGGCAGTGTCGAGATCTGGCAAGGACTAGATCCTGATCAGGGAGAGCAGGCAGACTTGTGGAGCATGGCTGGCATGGGTTGAGTCCAGGATTATGGCAGTTTCAAGCCCTGGCAAAGGCTAGATACTGATCAGGGAGAGCAGGCAGATGCATGGAGCATATTCGACACGGGTTGGGGCCTGGCCGCCAAAAGTGTCGAGCCCTGGCAAGGGCTAGATCCTAGGGAAGGAAGGAGACAGAGGGTCAGTCCTGAAGTAGGTCCTGTGAGCAGGCTGCTAAATCGGTGGGTGGTTCAAAGGGCAATGAAAGGGGGAGTAAGTGTGAAAAGGAGGAGGAAAAGGGGAAATTACACTAAAAGGCTCAGAGCTTGGGAGGGGAGTCACCTAAGGAGAAGGCACCAAGAAGACAAAGAGAAAGAATTGGGGCAGGGGAAGGGGAGGAGAAATAGCATGGTTCAGGTAGGGCTAGTGAGGTAGAAGTGGGTTACAGAGCACTAGCAGTGTTCCACAGATTGGCAGCTCCTCAAGTCAGACTGTGTTGCCAGGAGACAAAAAAGATGGAATGAAATACAAGATCAGAGTAGTGTTTGTGGGGTGTTGAGTAGCTCATGTAACGTGTCCATGAAATGGCAGCTTCTCAGGGAGATGGAATTGCCAGGGGGCATGAGGACAGTGAGAGAAAGGCAGTTACAGGGAGTGTACAGTGGAGGGGTTATTTTCTCCTGCAGAGCACCCACAAAATGGCGACTATACAAGTCAGACAGAGGGGCCAGAGGGCATGAATGCAGAGGGAAAGTAGGTAGCAGAAAATCACGAGGGAGACATTGGACAGACAGAGGAAATACAGAGTCAGCGGGAGATATTTTAAACTCTTAAGACAAACGCAATTTGGGTAGAGTGCCCAGAGCTACAGTAACAAGTACAAGTCACAAAGTAGCTGTAATCACCATCTGTAATAACTAAGTTAAAATTGCAGCAGGTAACTATAATCACTAACTTGAAATTGCAGCATGTAACTGTAATCACTAAATTAAAATTGCAGCAGGTAACTAATAACTAATTTAAAAATTGCAGCAAGTACTCTTAATAAGTGCTCTGGGGCAAGCGACTAAAGTGTTACACAGCTTAATAAAACAAAATATACCTAGCACACAAGCAGACTAAGCAAATTAAACTGATAGATATAATTGTAGCACCTAGCGCTGCTGTTGAATTAAACTAACCAATAGAAATAATTTGAAAGTGGAGTGCCTATCACTGCTGTTCCTGCAATGTCCAGTGGGGAGGCATCTATAGAGTGGATCCAGCCAATAAGAAGCTGGACCTTGGCCAGAGGAGCCAATGGTATCAGCGGCTTTTGGTCCAGGTCAGTAGCAGCGTACCTGATCAGGGAAAGCGGGCAGATGCATGGAGAGTGGCCGGCATTGGATGGGTCCGAGCCACTGGCAGCATTGAGCCCTGGCAAGGGCCTGATCCTGATCAGGGAGAGTGGGAAGATGGGTGGAACGTGGCCGGCATGGGATGGGGCTGGGCCACCAGTAGCGTCGAGCCCTCGCAAGGGCTAGATCCAATAAAAATTATTTGAAAATAGAGCTCCTAGCGGTGCTCTTCCTGCAATGTCCAATTGGGAAGCATCTGTAGAGCAGATCCAGACAATAAATAGCTGGACCCTGGCCAGAACAGCCAATGTTATCAGTAGCTTTTGGTCCAGATCAGTAGTGGTGTACCTGACGAGGGAGAGCGGGCAGATTCATAAAGCATGGCCGGCATGGGTTAGGGCCAGGCCACCAGCCACGTTGAGCCCTGGCAAGGATTAGATCCTGATCAGGGAGAGAGGGCAGATGTGTGGAGCATGGCCAGCACAGGTTGGGTCCAGGCTACTGGCAGTTTCGAGCCCTGGCAAAGGCTAGATCCTGATCAGGGAGAGCAGGCAGATGTGTGAAGTGCATTTAGCATGGGTTGGGGCTGGGCTGCTGGCATCCTCAAGCCCTGGCAAGGGCTAGATCCTAGAGAAGGAAGGAGACAGAGGGTCGGTCCTGAAGTAGGTCCTGTGAGCAGGCTGTTAAATCAGTTGGTGGTTCAAAGGACAATAGAAGGGGGAGTAAGTGAGAAAAGGAGGAGGAGGGGAAGTTACACTAGATGGCTCAGAGCTGGGGGGCACCTAAGAAGAGGGTGCCAAGAGGACAAAGAGAAAGAATTGGGGAAGGGAAGGGGGAGGAAAGATAGCATGGTTCAGATAGGGCTAGTGAGGTAGAAGTGTGATAGAGAGCACTAGCACTGCTCCACGAGTTGGCAGCTCTACGAGTCAGACTGAGTTGCCAGAAGACAAAAAAGGCATAATAAAATACAGGATCAGATTAGTGTCATCTGGTTGTCAATGGACTACAGGACCCAAGGCAGCATGGTTTCACCAGGGGAAGGTCATGTCAGACCAACCTCATTGAATTGTTTGACTGGGTGACTAGGGAGGTGGATCAGGGGAGGGCATTGGACATGGCCTATCTGGACTTCAGCAAGGCTTTGACACTGTGCCACATAGAAGACTATTGCACAAACTGGGAAATATGGGTGTGGGCAGGACAGTAGTGTGGTGGGTAGGTAACTGGCTGGGCAGCAGGACACAGAGGGTGGTGGTAAATTGCTGTCACTCCACAGAGGGAAGAGTGACCAGTGGGGTACCACAGAGATCAGTGCTGGGACCGGTACTATTCAATATCTTCATCAGTGACATTGCACAGGACCTAGAAGGCAGAATTTCACTGTTCGCTGATGACACAAAGCTCTGTAACACAGTAGACACACCAGAGGGTGTAGACAGAATGAGAAGGGACCTGCAGAAACTTGAATAATGGTCAGGGGTTTGGCAGTTGAAATTCAATGCAAGGAAGTGCAAGATAATGCATATGGGGCACAAAAACACTGGCACAATATATCAGTTGGGGGGGTGAGGATATAGCATGCACCAAGCAGGAAAGGGATCTTGGAGTTATCATCTCTGATGACCTCAAGGCAGGGGAAACAGTGTGACAAGGCAGCAGGTAAAGCAAATAGGATGCTGGGATGCATAGGCAGGGGCATCACCAGCAGGAAAAGGGAGGTCATAATTCCACTATACAAGACACTAGTGAGGCCACACCTGGAGTACACTGTGCAGTCCTGGAGACCTTACCTACGTAAGGACATAGACAGGGTAGAGAAGGTTCAGAGGAGGGCTTACAAAGATGGTGCATGGATTGCATCACAAGTCCTATGAGGACAGGTTGAAGGCACTGAACATGTACTCCTGGAGGAGAGGAGGGAGATAGGGATATTATAGAGACATACAAGTATCTTACAGGGAGGAACAGGTGCAGGAATGCACTATTTTTAAGCGAAAAAGATGTTCCAGGACTAGAGGGATGGGATGAAGTTGGAGGAGGACGATTCAGAGGAAACATGAGGAAGAATTTCTTCACAGAATGGGTGGTGGACAAGTGGAACACCCTGCCAGAGGAAGTGGTGGGGGCTGAAACAATCATGGGATTTAAGAATGCATGGGATAGACATAAAGGAATTCTGGAGGTCAGGGGTAAGGGGCAACAGACTTCCTGGAAAACATAAACTGAACTTACAAACTTAAATGGGCAGACTGGGTGGGCCATAGGCCCTTATCTGCTGACACTGTCTATGTATCTATGTATGTTGGGGGGGAGGGGGTTGGGTTGCTCATGTAATGAGTCCATGAAATGGAGGCTTCTCAGGCAGACGGAACTGCCAGGGAGCATAAGGACAGAGAAAGAAAGGCAGTTACATGGAGTGTACAGGGGAAGGGTTATTTTCTGCTTGGCGGCTTCTCAGGCAGACGGAATTTCCAGGGGGCATAAGGACAGAGAGAGAAAGGCAGTTACAGGGAGTGTACAGGGGAGGGGTTATTTTCTCCTGCAGAGCACCCACGAAATGGTGGCTACACAAGTCAGACAGAGTTGCCAGAGGGCATGAATGCAGAGGGAAAGGAGGGAGCAGAAATTAACGAGGGAGATGTAGGACGGACAGAGGAAATTCAGTCAGCGGGAGATATCTTAAACTCTTAAGACAAATGCAATTTGGGTAGAGTGCCCAGAGCTAACAAGTATAAGGCACAAAGTAGCTGTAATCACCATCTGTAATAACTATCTTAAAATTGCAGCAGGTAACTATAATCACTTTCTTAAAATTGTAGCAGGTAGCTGTGATCACTAAATTTAAATTGCAGCAGGTAGCTAATAACTAATTTATAAATTGCAGCAAGTACTCTTAACAAGTGCTCTGTGTCTAGCGACTAAAGTGTTACACAGCTTAATAAAACAAAATATACCCATATACCCAGCACACAAGCAGGCTAACAAATTAAACTGATAGATATAATTTTAGCACCTAGCGCTACTGTTAGATTAAACTAATCAATAGAAATAATTTGAAAATGGAGCCCCTAGCGCTGCTATTCCTGTAATGTCCAATCGGGAGGCATCTGTAGAGCAGATCCAGACAATAAAAAGCTGAACCCTGGCCAGAGCAATCAATGGTATCAGCGGCTTTCAGTCCAGATCAGTAGCAGTGTACTTGACCAGGGAGAGCAGGCAGATTCATAAAGCATGGCCGGCATGGGTTGGGGCCAGGCTGCCAGCAATGTTGAGCCCTGGCAAGGGCTAGACCCTGATCAGGGAGAGCAGTCACATGTGTGGAGCATGGCCGGCACGGGTTGGGTCCAGGCTGCCAGCAGTTTTGAGCCCTGGTAAAGGCTAGATCCTGATCAGGGAGAGGGGGCAGATGCATGGAACGTGGCCAGCACGAGTTGGGGCCGGGCCGCCGGCAGCATCCAGCCCTGGCAAGGGCTAGATCCTACTGCTAACTAATTCTTCGCAGTTTCAGCAGTTAGTCATTTATTGATCTGTTGCCTAAGAATTAACTAATCCAAATGAATTGAGTTTTGGTCGTTTTCACTCTCTATTCCAGAATAATTACCACCCTGTATGGGTACCAAAGGCAAGGAACCCTTGAAGAGGGTTCCACCCCTAGAAGTGCCACGGAACGATTCCCATGGCTAAAGGTACCTTAGGAAGGATCCTAAGGAGAGAAGTGCTGCTGCTGGAGGAGGAGGGGAGTATGGTGGGCAAAGAAAAATGTGCTTCAGAAGGAGGCTGAGAGGAGCTGCTTATATAGTTCAGGAAGTGGGAGTAGCAGGTTACTTGTCCATTGAACTCCAGGAAAAGCCTTCCAATTCAATGGCCTATGCAGCCAGTATAGAGTTTTGCTTGTGCAACTGTGTTAGTTTGGTTTTGGCTGTTCACACTCTGTATTCCAGAGGAATTACCACCCTGTAGGGGTACCAAAGGCAAGGAACCCTCAAAGAGGGTTCTACCCCTAGAGATGCCACAGAATGATTCTGATTCCTGTGGCTAAAGATACCTTAGGAAGGATCCCCAAAAAGAATGAAGTATGAAGCATATACGCAAGCAGTAACTGTGACATAGTAGTAGACAAGCGTAGACAGTTTGATAATGTAATGAGATGCTCAGTTTGATAACGTAATGAAATGCCCAGGTTTGCGTGGCATGATGCTGATGGTTTGCGATGAGAATGAGGGGATCCTCTAAGGAGAGAGGGAATGGCAGGGACACCATCCACCTCCATCCAACAGTGGAACCTTCTTAAAGAAACTAGGGAACACTACTATGCTAACTAACAGTTATGACCTGAGGGAATGGAGGAGAGAAAAAACCCTATGAGGAGGAAATCTCTGGGGATCCAAGGCCTAGGTCGCCTTTCCTCTAGGTTTGGGATATTTTATTTAGTGACAGCTCTGCAGCTGCAATTTGGAAAATCCAATTAAATGGAGGTGGAAAATATTCCAATTTGGAGGAAGGCTCACTCAATCCCTTTAGCAGGAACACCGTGGAAGGTTGAGAGAGAACTCTGCAACAATACATGCAACCAAGGCGGGAGGAGGAGAGCAATGACTGCTGAGGCACTCACCTGGCCTACTCACCCTAAACACAAACCAGGTGAACCAGAGGCAGTCGTATTGAGAATGCCGTGAAGGTGCCTTGCTAGGGAAATCACTAAAGCCAAAGGATGACCATTACAGTGGAACACTAGAGCCAAAGGAGGTAACTTTTTCCACCCATACAGCTAGTCTTAAATTTTACACCAGTAGCTGCTGTCAGGTAGTGAACAGCTCAAGCCAAGCCCGGAGTGAGGAGATTCTCAGCTATGGGCCAGGTGAGAAGGACCCCACCCCAAGTCGGGCACACTCAAGATGTGGACTAAATGCAGAGCGAGACCGTCCGCTGCAGGGAAACCTGCACCGGAATGGTATGGCTGGCATGCCCCAAAAACTGATTGAGAGCTGAAAAGCTGGTTAGTAGCTGAATGAGCACTGATGTGCTGAAACCGCAATGAGCGTTGTGTGCTGAGACCTTGCAAGGTCAAAAGCAGATTGAATGCAGCAGACATCCCAGAGGCTGAAGCCGAGGGGATGCCTTAGGCATGAGCAACGATTGCGTTAGAAAAAGTAAATTTGCACGTAGGTAAGTAAACAGAGTAGTAATAGGTGGACCTGCAAGTATGTCTGCATAACATAGTAGCACTGAAACAGCACTGAATAGTGGGGCAAGCCTGCCAGGCATCCAAAAAAGCCAATAGAGGGGATACATACTCCAAGGATCTGTCGGCGGCGGAGACAGGATTTAGAGTAATTAGCCACATGGGGCCACGACTCCCCAAACACCTCCAAGTCCCCGCCGTAGAAAAACAAGAAAGTGATGGAAGAGCCGAGACCCACATGCAGGTATTGAAACTAAGTCACAGCAGCAGCAGTAGCTTCAGCTGACCTCAGAGTATAACAGAATGTATGAACATAGAAGCAACATCTGTATTGAGTACACTGAGTTATAAAACTGCAATAAATATAAAATAAAAGGAGGCACAATGCTCTGAAGCAGCTGTACATCAGGCATTGCAATGTAACTGCTGCAATGAGGAATGTAGAATGAGAGAGCATGATTGAGCTGCTTAACTAGGGTTCAGAGTAAGCCTAAGTCAGGTGAAAACAAGTATGCAACATGGAAGCAGCTATGGTTGAGCTGAAACACACAAAATGATTGCAGTTACATTGCAAGTAATTTGAGAGTGGTGAGTAACTGAAAGCAAGTAGTAGGAGCTCTGGAGCAATATGTTAGGAGTTTAAAAACAAAGCCACCCAAAACGACTAAACCAAAGACACACAAACACAGAAAATAGGAACAAAGAAAGACGCACACATGCAGCTGAAGGAAAATACAAACCAGAAGCAGGAAAATAAACACAGAAATCCAGCAAAGACAAGCAGGAGCAGCAAAGGGGGAGGGCAGCCAGCACTGTAGGCCCCAACCAGCGCAGAGAACAGACTGACAGAGCCTTTGGCTGCAAAGAAAAATATGTTTCAGAAGGAGGCTGAGAGGAGCTGCTTAAATAATTCAGGAAGTGGGAGTGGCTGGCTGCTTGTCCATTGAACTCCAGGCAAAGCCTTCCAATTATTAGTTAAGAATAACGAATCATTTACAATCAACACTCAACTTGTTGAGCATTAGCTAATAATTAAAGGTACACCACATGTGTGATGCATAGTTATTAGTTAAGAATAACCAATTCCTAGCCAGCTCATTGATGTAGTGGTACTGCTAGCAACTGGGAGGCTGGCTGGTGTAGGTAAAGCTACAGGAGGACATCCACCCCTCATTGCATGTGCCACACATCAAGCTGAGGCACCTTCATTGAAGCACCAAGTCTCTGTCGGGGGGTACAACCTCCACCCAGTGGTTCCATCCACCTTGGGGGGTAAGCCAGGGTGTCACTAGGAGGCAAAGGTAAGTCCCAGGGTGCGCAAAGTGGGTATGCTTGTGGAAAAGTAGTGCAAGATCAGCTTCCTTGTGAGAGCACAATTATTTAGTTGTGCATGAGGAACAGCCAGATACAGAAACCTAGAATTTGACAGCAGATAAGGACCACTTAGGCCCACCTTATTTGTCCATGTTCTCTACCTACAGTCACATCACAGACACTACTTGGTCTCCAGCTTAACCCACCCCCCTTCCTTCTGTTGAAGTTTTTCTTATAACTATCTCATGCTTTTTAAATACCTCTAGCTTCTGTTCACACCACTTCCTCAAGGAGGCTGTTCAAGGCATCCACCACCCCTTCCGTGAATAAGTGGTTCCATACATTTCCCCAGATTCTACACCCCTCCAGCTTCATTGCATGACCCCTTGTTCCTGTGCCTCATTTTCTCTGAAAAAAAGCTCCTCACTTGAACCTTATTTATATGAGAGCAGGATGTATAACAAAAGGAGAAGTAGATTGAAAAATGGATATACACAGTATGTGGTGAATATATGCTTACCTGAAATTCTTGTGATTAGCTATGTCTCCAAGTGTCCTCACCATTCTTTAATGTGTGCATCTGCAAAGCAAGTGGAAAACATCTCAAGAACTCGCATCTGAAACAAAACATCCAAAATAACTGAGTTAAGCTCATGTTGGGTCTAATATCTCAGTTGCTTGAGCACAGGGCAGCATTCTGGGGGCCTGGGTTATGCCTCAGTTTTTGACAAAAGTAGTGCTAGCTGATAGTGAGTCACACTACAATGTAGGGGACTCAGGACCATCTCTTGATCCCGATTCCCATACACTGAGTCAGAAGGGCCACTGTAGTATATGAAGCGTTGAGACTCTGGAAGAAGAGGGTGTTGGTAGCCCACTCTACTGGTGACACAGCACTGCTGGATTATGGCATTGTATGTGATGAGGGTGCAGTCAGCCTTCTCTTCTGGTAACACCTATAACACAAATGGAGAATGGCATTGGTGTTAACACACACAATGGGCCCTATATTTAAAGTGTAGTGCAAAAATTTGCATTCTGCATTGCAATAGCTAGGGAGCCCAAAGATTCTATATCCAGTGGAATATCTCACCGGTGCTATTCAACTGAATACAGGGTCATTGTCGGCCCAGCACTAAGCTATTTAGCATTGTCCTGACATGACTACCAAAGTATGTTACTACAATAGTTTGCGCCGAAATACAACTCGCAGTATTTAAAATGGACCCATGCAAATGAGTCAATTATGCATGCAAAGCACTAAGGGTCCATTAGCATGGGCAGCCGAGCATTTTTTTGTAGCCCCCCATTTGCCCAGTCCCAAACACAGAGCTATGCCTGGTGCTGGTGGCCCCCCCCACCTGATCCCTTGCCTGGTACATGCAAACAATTTCCCTGTGTCCAGTGGTCCCTCCCCCCACCTGATCCCATGCCCAATGTTTGAAACCTGCTTCCATGGTGTCCAGTGGTCCTGCTTCCACAAGATCCTATGTCCAATGTGTCTGTCTCATTTCTCTGATGTGCAGTTGTACCTCCCTCCACCCACAACCATGCCTGACACACACACACACACACACACACACACACATGTTCCCCAGTGTCCAGTGGTCTTTCTTCCCACCCAATCCCATGCCCGATACCGAAAATCCCGGTTCCTGGTGTCTGGAGGTCCCTTCCCCAGAGTATCTACATCCTAAGAAACCATATTGATGGCTTGAAGGCCCTTCATATATTCCCAACAAAAGGTTGCCATGGCAAGCATACTGAAGTGAAGTGCCCCCTTCAACTGGTCTGCAACTTGTACTGTTAGTGGCACCCCTGTCTTCTGGGAACCTCCCCCACCCAATAATCACTGTCCCTTTTCAGCAGCCACAGTCCATCGCCTGCTAAAGGATGCAGACTGGGAACTGGAGAGTTGACACACAGTGAAGTATTCAGTTGCCAGTCACAAGAACCCCCAAAATATACCGCATATAACAGTCCAGGTCCCTGGTGTGTAGCAGACCCCCCCCACTCCACTGTGGCATCAAACATCCAACCTCTCTCCACCCATCTGTCTCCTAAACACAAGTGCCACAGTCAGTTGACGGCGAGCGACACTGCCATCTGACATAAGCAGGAAGCATGCTGCTTATAGGGCTAGGGTGATGTGACATGTCCTATAAATAAGCAGCACATGCCCTACTTCTGTCAGACTTTGGGCAGCCAAGGTGGTGTGTGGAAGGCCATGTCACTCACCATCTACTGACCATGGCACCGATATTTGGGGGAAGGGGATGGGTGGGAAGAGAGGGGTTGGATGTTTGGTGCCACAGTGGGGGGGAGTTAGTTCTTGTGAGTGCTAACTGAAAATTCCTCTGTGTAGCACCACAACAGTCCCCAGTCCACACCCATAGCAGGGGACAGGTTGTGTCTGCTGAAATGGAGATGTGGATCATTGGGTGGGTGGGGTGTTTCTGGAAGACAGGGGCACTGCTACCAATAAAGGTTGCAGACCAGATTGGGGGGGGCACGTCACCTCAGTATGCCTGCCTTTGCAACCTTTTGAGAGGGGGGCACAAGAATGGATTTTGGACTGTCACAATGACTTCTTGGGGATGGGTATACTCAAGGGGAGGGATCACTGGACACCAGTGATAGGGAGTTTTGGTATCTGGCATGGGTGTGGGGAGGAACCACTGGAGACCACGGAAATGGGTTTCAAACATCGGGCATGGGATCAGGACCACTGGACACCCGGGAAACTGGTTTCAAACATCAGGCATGTGATTGGGTAGTGGGAGGGACAGCATGACACCAGGGAAACAAGATTTACACATCAGCTATGGGTGTAGGTGGGGGCCACTGGACAACAGGGACTCTGTTTTGGTGGCTCAGGACTAGCTGGTGGGGCACCACACAACCCTCCACCAACTGCTAGGGTTGCACAGGAGTAAGTTGTGGTCTCAGTCTATGGTTTTTGTGCCGCACAAGGAGACTGCGCAAACTGACTTTGCATGGCACAAATACTGTGAATGTTAGACTGCGCCTATATTCAGGTCCTCACCCATCTATTCGAATTGAACCCCCTTCACAGTTTTCCCATGCACAAACCCTGTTTGCACATGCAAACCAAGCTTTGTGCCTGGGCAAATGTATTAATATTGACCCCATATCTGTGATGGTTGGCCAGTTGGTTATGATTATTGTATGATATTGGTATTATAAATAAATGGTCAGTGTATGAAATGTCAGTCTGTGAGATGTGGCCCTTTTAAATTACAAGGTGTTAGCAGCTGAAATCACAGGATGTATTACACTGACCAGGATATCTCTGTAATGTAATTAACTTCCTTGAGAAATTGCATTTTACGGCCTTTTTATGACCTCATGCTTTTGAAGTTGGAAACTAAATATAAATTTTTTTACATCAGGACCTGACGTCATTTACGTGATTCCTGTTGGCTATCTCACACCTGGGTGATGGACTGCAGGGTTGTAAACCTCAAATTAACTGGTTGATCAAAGACTCATAATTTGGGAAATGGGTTTTTGTTGATGTCACATTATTAACTTACTTCCGGGTAAGAAATCATTTTTTGTAATTTTATATTCTAAAAGGAGGAGCTAGATGACTCACAGAAGGGGTGTGGAGACACAGGGCCAGCTTCTAGAAGGGTTACACCTGGCATAACAGCAGTTGCGCCAAGTACAATGGCACATGTAGCAACTTATGCCAGCAGTTGTGACATGCACAATTCTACAGTTCTACAGTCAAGTTCCTACCTGTTTCATTTTTTCTTTTATGTGATTGCAATGCTCTTTGATATTTGTTCTGTATTTTATCTTACTGTTTTTATCCTTTTTTAGTAAATATTTTCTTAAGATACTGCCTGGGTCTCCTCAGTCATTTTTTGCATGTTATTGCTGAACAGAAATTAAGTCTGACACTGTTCAAGGACTTGATGGTGTTACTAAGCTTAGTAAAAAAGTAATAATATACCTAAAGTCTCTTCTAGAGTTAAAAGGGTTCATTTTGGAAGCTTGGCTTGGTGTCCCTGGTTAAAGATTGTACCGCAGTCCCCGAAGAGGGTACATATCTGAGCCTTTTCATTGGGTATGCCAGCATAAGGTTCACAGTTTGAATCCCCCAGAACTTGAGACTAAAGGTGATTCAGACCCAAAAACAGACAGGAGGGTTACCCTGTCTGTTACCTGTTCACACTATTGCGCTCTGAGGTTGGCAGTGTGGGAGCAGAGAGTCTGATCTGCTGAGTGCGTTTGTGGAAGATTTGGTTGGCAGCAGTGTGATAAATTTGGTAACACAAGCTTTAACTGTTCAGTGTGTCAGCTTAACACTGTACCGCTAACTTGCAAAATAAGGCAGTGATTTACTTTTAAAAGAGAAAACAGAACTATATAATTTGCTTACAGTCAAGTTCCTACCTGTTTTATTTTTTTTTTCAAAGTGTAAGTTAGAGTACTGTAGATGTAGTTAGGGAAGAAGATGGCTTCCAACTATAGTGAGCACACTGCAGACTACCTGAAGCAGTTGTGCAAGGAGAGAGGAGTCTTGCACGAGGGGAGAGCCACCAAGCAGAACCTTTATGGATGCCCTGAAAGCAGCAGATGCCCAGAGTATTGGGTCACAGACTGTGACTGTAAAGGACCAAACCTTGGGCATGGAGGAGCCAGGTGCAAGTGCAGTGTCCAGATCCAGTGAGAAGGACAGCAGGGCCAGTGCAAGTCAAGGGTCACAGCATCAGGGGAAGGTCACCAGCATTCTGGAGCCAGAAGCAATCAGACTGCAGATTGAGTTGTGCTGAATGGAGCTGGAGTTCCAGAGGGAGGCTGAACGAGAATAGCGAGAGGTGGAGTGAGAACGGCAAGAAGTGGAAAGTGAACAGCGAGAAGCAGACCAAGAGGAGCATGAGTGCCGGAGGCAACATGAACTGGAGAAGCTACAACTCTAACCACCAGCACCAGAGCAGGTAAGTGGCTTGGGTTTAACTGGAACTACAGGACTGGGTTACAAATTAAATTCCAAATTGATATCGGAATTTAAAGAGGTGGAGGATATGGATGCCTTTTTAAATTCCTTTAAAAAAGTTTGTATTCAGGCAAGGATTTCTAGAGGTTCCTGGAGCTTCCAGCTATCCCCGCTACTTACCGGGAAAGCTCGGGATGCATTGGGTTGAATGGACAATGGGGACAGTAATGATTACAGAAAACTTAAAGCTGCACTTTTAAAAAAGTTTGATTTAACTGCAGAAGCATACAGAGCTAAATTCCATAAACTTAGGAGAAGCCCTGAAATTAGCTACGAGGAGCTAGCCATGAAACAACGTCAATGTTTAAAATGTTGTTGGGAGAAATTGAAGCAAACTCTGTAGATAAAATTTAAAATGTCATATTGTTAGAACAGTTTTTTGGGGCATGCCCAGCAGAGCTGAAAACCTGGCCGGAGGACCGAAATCCCAAAACAGTGCAAGAGGCTGCTGAATTCTCAAACTGCTATGCCAAGAGCAGACCTCTGAGAGAGAATGGGGTGGTTGTGGCATCACAGAAAGGGAAAAGCATGCCTTCAGGGCAGCTAAAACCCTCACTGCCTCCACCGAAACCAGTTAACCCCAGGTTTCAAAGAAAAGATTTTTCTGAGAAAAGAAATGAATGTTGGGTTTGCAAAGAAACTAGGCATATTGCCAGACAGTGTCCCAAAAGGACAAGCAATACACAAAATGGAGCTAGGAAAGAAGTGGGTTGTTTGTGAGTCCCTGGAAGCATGCCTGTGAACATGAGGGAACACATGCACCCAGTCACTGTGAATGGTGTACAGACACAAGGGTTAAGAGGCACAGAGGCATCCCTAATGTTGGTAGAAGGGTATTTGGTAAAGACTGGTTAGTTTATACCCAATAAATTTGTAATGGTACAAGGGTTCACTGGGGAGGAGACCACATTGTCACTCGCTAGTGTTCTCCTAGACTGGGGTGAAACAGGGGGGAACTGTACAACAGGTGGCTGTAGCCAAAACTTTAGCAGTTGACATCGTCCTTGGCAACAATCTCAAACAGGGGATGGTGTGTGCAGTTACCTGTAGCCAAGTGGCAAAGGAAAATTGTAGTTCCCTGGACCTCATAGAAGCCACTGTGGAAACCACTGGGAGGCTGGTTCCCCGGCCTTTGTCTCCTGATATGGAGACAAATGAAAAGGGGGTAGACATTTCCCCAGTAGCAGTTAACCAAACAGCTACAGAGGGTTACTCAGAAGAAGGAGGGGTGACCCATTGTCAGAGGGTTAAGGATGACAGTGATCCAGAGTTCCCTGACGCTAGAGCTAGGGACCCTAGTTTATATACTGACGGGAACCTGTACCACACCTTTGGAATGTGTAAGGAATTTGCAGCTGCTCAGAAAAGTGACCCTAGTCTAGAGAAGCTGAGGGCTTGGGCGGACTCTGATGGAGCACAGGGAGGTGAAGGAAAACATAAAGTTTATTGGGAAAATGGACTGATGAATACTCAGGATGCTAAGACAGAGGGAGAGGTGATAGGCAGGCAGCTTGTCGTTCCCCAGGGGTACAGTGAGCAGTTGCTCAAGATTGCACATGATATTCCCTTGTCTGGTCATCTGGGAATCATGTGCACTACGCAGCAGTTGGCCCAGAATTTCTATTGGCCCAATTTCGCCCAGCAAGTGAAGGAGTATTGCAGGTCTTGTCACCGGTGCTAAGAAATAAGGAAGGCAGGTAAGAAAACTCAAGCCGCCCTAATTCCATTGCATATAGTGAAGGAGCCATTCCAGAGGATAGGAATGGATATTGTGGGGCCTTTAAATACCCCCAGCTCCTCGGGGAAGAGGTTCATCCTGACTGTGGTGGATTATGCCACCCAGTATCCAGAGGCAGTTGCCCTATGCTCACTGAGGACAGACATAGTGGCAGATGCCTTACTTGGGATTTTCTCCCGTGTTGGGTTTCTGCAGGAGGTTATCACCAATCAGGGGGGTCCTTCATGTTGGACCTGATGAAATGTTTGCAGGATATGTGTTGGGTGGTGCAGAGGTGCATGACACTCTATCACCCACAAGCCAATGGGCTTGTGGAAAGATTTAACCATAACCTGAAGTCAATGCTCCAAGTGTTTGCTGAACAGCATAGGAAGGACTGGGAGAAATACCTTCCCTACCTGTAGTTTGCATACAGGGAGGTGCCCCAAGAGTCAACAGGGTTTTCCCCTTTCAAGCTCTTATATGGACCCTGGGTATGTGGGCCCCTAGACTTGATTCGGGAGGACTGGGAAGGCAAGCACGCCACCCAGGGAACTCCCATAGTGGATTACACTCTTGGGTTTAGGGAAAGGCTGAAGGAACTTATGGTGACAGCCCAGAGCAGCCTGGAAGCTGCCCAACAGAAACAAAAAGTGTGGTATGACTGCAGAGCTATGGCGCAGGCCACTTGTGCCAAACACCAGTTATGCCACATAAACCCCCTGCAACATGGCGCTAGAGGGTTTATGGCAGCAGTTGCACCCCATTCTAGAAGGGCAGCTACAAAGTCCCAATGATGGAATTCTACAAGGACCCCAGAGGAGATCTGGCAACATAAGTTACACCTACAGCTGCCCCCGGGGGTCCTGTAGAGCCACTTGCAGACATGCCAACATGTTTCCATCCACCCTTCCATGCCCCAAGCCACAAGTTGCCAGCTGCATATGCAGCAAAAAGCCAGCCCTGGTAGTCTAGTGGCCCCCCCAAACTGTATAATAATAAAAATAGAGATCCCAATATCCCTGGTAGTCTAGCGGGCCCCCAAACTGTATAATAGTAATAATAATAATAGAGATCCCCATATCCCTGGTAGTCTAGCAGCCCACCGATCAACATAAAATATGTACAGTACACCCATTCCCTGGTAGTCATGTGGCCCCCACCCAGCTGTGCCAGCCCACCCAGCACCCCCTCCACCCATCCCCAACCGCAACTGGCACAGCCCACCTCTCACCACCACGGCCAGCCGCCAACTGAGTCCAGTATCAGCATGTACTGAACAGGCAAGCTCAGATATTAATAGAAGGAGTGTTCCGCAACTTGAAGCAGAGTACTTTGCGTTATAATAGGTAATGCGAAGTCCATTGAAGACAATGAATTTGCATTACTCCACTTTCCCAAACCACTACTCCACCAAATCTTAAGGTGAAGTACATTGAGAACAATGTACTTCGCCTCACTTCACCTTGTTTTAAAGCTCCAAAGGGTAATTTTGCAGTGATTCATGGGATTTCAGGTCACATGGGCTCTAGAGTGTTCTGCACAGCCTCAGTTTGGGGTAGTGTGTGTAGGAAGCTGTAGGAGACAGTCTTCTCTGAGAGCTCTCTGTGATTCAAACCTTCTAAAAGCTGTTAAAAAAAATATTTTTACATCATTTTTTTGCTGAAACTTTAGTTTATCGATTGTAGGAAACCCTCCTGTGCTCATATCATCAAGCATTTATTGTTTGTGTGTGGATTTTGAATGTTAATGTACAACATTCAGTCTGTGTACTGAGAGACAGTGGAAGTGTGCTTTGGGGGAGGGGCATATTTGGTGTAGGTAGATTTAAGTTGGAGAAATAGGGAGTTTTTTGGTTTTTGGTTATATTTTCCTTGTATAACTGACTGTGTTAATGTACACACAGTAATATTTTCAGTAATTGTTGAATTTTTTTCGCTGATTGTGTGTTCTGCTCTGGAGGGACCTGGTGCAGCATTGAGGTTGTTTAAAATACTTTGTATATCATTGAAGTTTTAAAATTGGTACACATTACTTGTAGACACATTGTGTGTGTGTGTGTGTGTGTGTGTGTGTGTGTGTGTGGTGCATGACGTGACATCACATTATATACCTTTTATTGTGCCACAGTGAAATTTCAGGCGCAGCAGTGTGAACCTGCTATCCACTGCAGCTGAATGATTTTGTACTGCCATTGTGGTATCTTTTCTTGGTTTTGCACTGCAGTACTCTGCAGTCAGTGCTCCCCCACAGGCAAAAGGTATTCTTTTCCAGATTGGATTGTTTGTGACTTGAGAACACCATTGGTTAGTTAAGGTGTTGTTGAACTTGTTGCGACTTTGCATCTGTATCTGTTGTTGAAGCCACAGTTGTTTTTTTGGGTTCATATCCACTGTCACCCCCTGGCCCCCACCCAGAGTGAGTGTTTCAAAATTGGAATTTGTTTAGAATATCCCTGTTGATGCCCCAAAATGTCTGCAAAGAGACATGCAAGCAAAGCTTTTTTTCGCCATGGCACTGCTGCCAGTGATAAGATTGTCTGTGATAGTGGTAGTAGTACGCAAACACAGAAGTGCATTGCTGATGTGAGGAAAGGTATTTCTCCTTCAATGTTTTTTACAGTGCAATCAGTAGCTTCATTCATAGTTAGAGGAGATGATGTCCCAGCTGGTGGTGTTAGTGCAATTGCTGGTGGTGGTATGACTATTGCTGCCTCAAGTTCCAGTTCTGACCAGTTTACCGTGTCTAAAAATATAGTGGAGTGTGAAGCAGTGGCAGTGAGAGACAGTGTAGATGATGTCATACTCCCCAGTAACATCCCAGTAACTGAACATGAGGATTCTGATCATCATGTCAACGACAGCACACAAACTGACATTTTTTACACCGTGGTTCAGGTCATGCATTTGCCATGCAGTGATTCACAGTGTGGTGAAAAAAACCTCGAGTGATGGTGGTGCTGATGATGATGATGATGATGATGATGTTGCTGTGGTTGCAACATGCAGTCCATATGCCAGCATCCAAGCAGAAGATGTGGATGATGTTGAATACAATGATGTTAGTGACCCCCTGCCATTCGCAGAGCAGAATCTTTTGTCATCACACCCCGTGTAAAAAGTATAAGTCAGCCCACGTTACAGAGTGTTATTGAGCATAGGCTGAAGTACCCATCCAATCATACAGTGTCACGTGAACTTAATGCTGCAGTAGCTGAAATGCTGGAAATTGATCTTTTGCCCTTCTCCTTTGTGGAGAATTCTGGGTTCCTGCGGTTTGCTGCACGTGCTTGTCCAAAATGGAAAGTCCCATCCAGGACATAATTTTTGACCCGTGCTGTCCCCGAGTTGTACCATACTGTGTCAGACTCAGTAAGACATACCCTTTAACATTTCTCCTCTCCATTCATCCATTTAACTATGGATATGTGGACAAGCGGAAAAACAAAAGGGAGTTCATATCTGTGTATAACTGCACACTGGGCGCAGGTGCCGGGGGTTGTTTGTGCTGTTGGTAGTGTGAATAATCTGTGTAGTAAGGTGGAGTGTCATGGTAGCAATCTTCCAGGAATTCAACAGCATGTAACGATTGCTATACGCAATGTGACCAGTTCACACACTGCTGAAAACATGTTGGACGTGGTACTGACTGAAATTTGACAAGTGGCTGAACCCCCTATCCCTAAGAGCTGGGTTCATAGCAAGTGACAATGGGGCAATGTGGTGAAATGCATCACGAATGGTGGCTTTTTTTTTAGGTTCCATGCATGGCCCACTGTTTAAATCTTGTGGTGCAGGAGTTTCTGCAGCACCCTGATACAAAGGAAATGAAGACAGTTGCACGCCGTATCTGTTCTCACTTTTCATGCTCTGCAGAGGCCCGTGACCAACTTTGGCAGTTACAGATCTGAAACAACCTCCCACAGTACCGCTTGAAGTTGAAAGTTGTCACCCAGTGGAACTCCACTTTATACTTGGCAGAGAAGTTGTATGAACAGTACAAAGCCATCTCAGAATATTTTGTCATGCACACTAGCCGTGACAATTCTGGGGCCTCCATGTCTATGATGACTGTATAATGGTGCCTCATGGACTCTGTAATAAGAATCTTGAGGCCTCTTGAATGTGCCAAAGAGGTAGTGAGTGGTGAGTTGGCCTCCATTAGCCAATCAATTCCACTGTTGCGGGTGCTGAGGCAGACATTGGTGAATGTACAGCATAGCCTTGATGTTGCCAGAGACAGTGCTAGCAATCTGTTGCTAAAACACATGCTGACAGTATTCAACCAGAATCGTCACATCTTGAGCATTCAGCGTAGTGACAGCTTTGCAATAGCAACAATGCTGGACCCACAAAACAAATGTAAAATTGCCTCAGTACTGGAGACCAGGCCTGAACAGGTAAAAAATGTCAGTGGGCAACTGGTGCGCTTAGTTCATGGGGCACAGAAGTCACGTGCCAAGGTCAGGAAACCTGAGCAGCATAATCAAGCTGAAGATGAAACTAGAGGAGTAGTATTAAGCATGTCCTGTAAGGGGAAGGGGACTGTAGTTCCAGGTGGTTTGTCATAAAAAGCAGCTGGTGTTAACCCACTTTGGGAGGCTTTATCCCAAGTGGGGATTTGTGACATAAACGATTCCGGAGACGTAGATGATGCATCAACCACTGGACTTAGAGCAGCACAGTGAATGGTTGAGTCATATGTGTCTGAAAACAGTCATCTGTCAATCACTGATGATCCCCTTTTATACTGGAGTGGGAAGGTCAGTGACTGGCCAGAGCTGACTGCTGTGGCATCGAAGTACCTGACATGCTCTCCCTCCAGTGTGAGTGTCAAGAGGGTATTCAGCTCAGCAGGTGCAATAGCTTGGGATCATCGTACAAACCTATCTCCTGAAAATGTCAGTTTGCTGACATTCATAAAAATGAATGAGAGGCACATACCATTTCAGACTGCAACCTCAGTATTCGTACCCTGGCATACTTGTGGTTTTGCTGATATTGAAGAAAGGGACCATCCTGGTGGCAGTGACAGCATGAAGCGGCCTACCACTGACACAGATGACAATACAATGGAGTAAGAATTTCCTTGTGGTCCAAATTCAGACATAGAAGACTGCGAGGGCAGCTTTCTTTCTGAGGATGTTGATGAATGATGATGAGGTTAATGTTGGCAGGTTTTAACTTAAGTGGTTAAAAGGCTGTCACGTGTCTTGCATGATACATGTTCTCTTTTTCATAAAGTTAAATCACTCTCCCACTCATACTGACTCAAACTCCATATGTCACGTCATCACATTTATAACACAGAGCACAGTATATCCTGGCTCCCGAACTACCACCACCATAAGACCACTGTTCTCCACTGCCACCATAGGGAATGTGACCGTGTGTCCCCCTGGACTACCACCACCATAAGACCACTGTTCTCCACTGCCACCATAGGGATTGTGACTGTGTGTCCCCCCCCCAGAGTAGCACCACCATAAGACAGCTATTCTCCATTGCCACCATAGAGAATGTGACCGTGTGTCCCCCCTGAACTACCACCACCATAAGACTGCTGTTCGCCATTGCCACCACCACCAGATGTAGGAAGATGTAAGAGGGAATGTCATCATGTGCCGCAGCCATGACCACCAGCACCCACCACCAGTGTCATTGTGACAATGTTTTAACATTACATTGACCATGCCAAGGCAGAGGGAGCCAAACAGGAGACCACATCCATCAGCCACAGGCACAAGGCTTCTTACTATTAAAACTATAAAGTGAGTATGTCTACTAATGTTTTTTTTTATGCTATTCAACTTCCTTTAGCTGTGTGTTTTGTTTTCGGCTGCTTTTCTGAGCTGCAATGTTCAAACACACATGGTCAGCTTATTTTGTGTTTTTACAGGTTAACAACAAATGACTCTCCTTTGCTGAAGGTCTGTATCAATGGTACAGCAGCAGTACTGTCTACAGGAACCTATGGAATATCCATTTCCAATCCATAATGGTAAGTATATCGTCTCTTACTTTTTTTTCATCAGAGTGCACCAAATCCAACTGAGGATTCATAAACTAGGTGACATGTACCTCACAAAAAATATTTCTGCAACATATCATGCACTGCATTCAAAATTTGCAACTGTGCAACCATAACAGTGTTGAAAAAGTTGGACCCAGGTTGTGTTACTTGACAAGATGTGGTTTTGAAATGTAACTTGAGTTGAGATGCAGGGACACTGACACAGTGTATTTATTACATAGCCTGGTACTAAATTAAGATGTGATCTGATAATTGCAGTGGGGCAGCGTGCTATCTGTGTTAATCCAGATACCCGTGGAACAGCCACGACTTAAACATAATGTCTTACTGCTGCAATCAAGTTGTAATAATTCCTTCATTTCTTTTTTTTAGGAAACTTCCAGATGCTTTGTTGTGACATAGTTGCCTTATCCAAAGAACTTCTTCAACATCAGCCCCCCTCAGGCTGGGGCAGACATACAACACACAGAAGTCATTTCAGTCGATGACCATGACCATCATTACCAGACTGGAGAAAGATGTAGTTGAAATCTGTGAAGAAGTAATCAAATAATAAACCATTAATGAGAACTACTTGCAATTTGCAAACATGCTCCCCCCCCTCAAAAAAAGTGCTTACCTTCATTGGCTTGAGAATATTCCATTTTCAATTTCAACATCAAACTTTCTTATCAAGCACTGGAATGTGTACACCAACAGTATGTGACCTGTGATAGAAAACAATACAATGAGTACATGTCTATATATGACAACCCCCCCATCTAGAAAACACACACATATGTGTGTATATATATATATATATATATATATATATTCAACTCATCAAGGCTACTATTAGTGTACATACAAAGGGCACCCTTCCATCCAGTTGAGGTGATCGCATCGCATTCGTGGGAATCGCAGCACACTATGGACCAACAACAGTTCTCTTATGGTCATCATTTCTGATGGAACACTGAATGGATTCATGACATGTTATCCCTCCTTCACACAGTTTGGCAAGACACTGTGCATCATGACATCATCACCACAGAGTATGTAAACTTTCTGGACACAAGACAGTTGCAGTTTGGGGACGCATAAAAATTCTGGGGACTCTGTGTGACCACTGCACACATGAGTGACTGCCCAATACATTCTGGGGGACTTTGCATGTGGTGTAATGTTCCCATTTCACTTCCTCAGCTCTTGGGAATTTTCTGGACACAAGACAGTTGCATTTTGTGTGTTGTGATTGTGAGCACATAATGTTATACTTAAATTATAAGTGAAAGCAGCAGTGCAACAATGTGGTGAAAATGTTGACCTCTATTTTTTATGCTACTTTACATTGCCAGCCGCTAATTACTCCTTCCTGACTTGTATGATACCCTTCATTTCATAATTTGTGTCTGCTTTACTACCTTTTCTCATGTCTGAAAAAAAAGGAGCATGCCTCTATTTGCAGCTGTTTTTGAATAAATATTGTTCTGTGAGGTCATAAAACCCTGCCTGCTGCATAATTGTTGATTTTACAACAGAAGTAATATATAACAACTGATGGAGAAAAACAGTGGAAAATACTGACGAAGACCTGGTCCACACCGTATTAAAAGGAATGCTCCTTTTATTATTTCAGACATGAAAAACTGTATTAAAGCAGACTCAAATATTGGAAAGTATGGTATCACACAAGGCAGGAGGTAAGTAAAGTGGCAATGTAAAATAGCATTAAAAAGTATAGGTCAAAAGTTTCACCAGATTTTTGCACTGCTACTTTAATGCCTATTTTCAAAAAATAAATACTTCTGGAGCCTCAGTAATGTTTACTTTGTGTCGGGACTCATGATTTGAAGTGTTTCACAAAAAGCATGACTAAGCAGTGCAAGTATGTTGTGCTAGACTGCATGTGTGCCGTTAGTGTTCTTTTCTGTGTGTGCAGACATTGTCCAGCTTTGTGCAAACATATATAAGGTGTGACTTGTTGCAGTATTTCAAGAATGAAGATAAGAAAGAATATATGATGTATATTTTATTTGTACCATCGGCACCAGCGGAGTAAGTGATATGATATTTTTTTAGAGGTATCGGGTCACTGTGCACTTCAGTCACTCACAGTGCACACATGACTTTGAGGAGATCATTGCACAAAAAACACATGCTTTCCTAAAAGTCATGTGTGCAATATGTGACTAAGGTGCACTCTGGGCAGACACCTCTGAAAAAATATCATATCACGTAGTTCACTGATGATGATGGTGACAATAAAATATACGTTATTCTTATTGTTATTCTTTATACCTTAAACACTGCAACAAGTCAGCAATATATGTTTGCAAGAAGCTAGACAATGTCTGACATCACACACACACACACACACACACACACACACACACACACACGCACACGCACACACACAGGAAACAACACATTGCACCTTTACACATAATGGAGCCCCCATAGCGTCTGCCATAATTCCGGGTCACTGACTTTTCTTTATTAAAATAAAGTATGTTGCAGCATGAGAAAAATGCTGCAACATACTTAAAAGGCTTAACTGGAGAGTAAGCCTTGCAGGGTGTGTGACCTCCTGTTGCCGACTGCTTTCCTTTAAACTAATTCTGTGGCCTTCCCTCTGTCTGTTATTAAACATAAACAAAAGACAAAACACTACAGCAGTGGGAGGGGGAAGTGTGCTGAAAAAAAAAGCTAAAGGAGGATCCCCTGATATTCCAGCAGCAGATGGAGCATTGACACAATCTGTAGCTGGTGTTACTCAATCTGCTCCAATTGCTGCTGGACAGCACCCACCCTCTCGTTATTTTCCTCCACCGCAAACCCACAAAAGTGCTATGTCTGCCTGAGTTACAGACATTGTGGGGTCCACTGGTGCGGGGGAGAAACCAGGTAGTGGTGGTGGTGAGGGTGGTGCTGGTGGCAGTAGTGGGGTAGTGATGGAGCAGCTGCTGCTGTGGTCCTCCTCCTGCTGTGGTGATGCACAACAGCAGCACCCTCTGCCACTGCCACAGAAGGGCCAGCAGGTAGAGGCCTGGCCTGTTCAGTGGCAGCCTGCCACTCCACCTTGTGGTGGTTCAGCATATGTGTGCGCTGGCCCCGTCCCCAGATGTGTCCCCGGGGGCCACGGCACACCTGCACACCACAAAGCAGACACACCACAAGGCTGCTGTCCCCCCCGACACAGTTGAAAAACTGCAAAACTGGGGAGCTGTAGGGGGGACTAGGCACAGGAGGGGCAGATGTAGTGCCGGCAGCATGGTCACACACCTGGGGCTCCCCCTGCTGCTGGAGCTCCTGCAGCTGCTACTGCTTGTGGTGGTGGTGGTGGACTTGGTGGATGTGGCGGAGGCACTGGTTGTGCTGCTGCTTCCAGGAGGGGGCAGGACCAAAGAGTCTGGAGCAGTCCAATGCCACCTGGCTGCAACCCCCATATGTGCACACTCCCCTCCAGCCATGGGCCACATACTGTCCCTGGTCCATTGCACAAACAAACACTCCTTCCCTCTCCAACGTGATGAGCAACTTCACACACACTCACACACAGGCACACATAGAGTCACACAAACACACACACACACACACAACAAAACTTATAAAACAAAGAAATTGGTCACCAAAAAGAACTGACAAAACAGTACAAAAAAAACTAAAGAATTAGCTTTTAAAAAAGCTTTTGGGTTTTTGAAATTTGCTCAAGAAAGAAACTAATAATGAACTCTCCTCTCCTACACAAAATGCTTCCTCTTTCTACCTTTGCAAAGGAGAAAGTGAAAGTATCTGCTTGTATGACTCACTTCCTTCCTACCTGGCTAAAGCATGTGACTTACAGTACTGTAAGCCATGTGACGTGTGGGGGGACTGCCTAAAGTGCCTATATTGTTGGCATTCCACCTTACTTTGTGATAAGGCAGAATAACAACACAAAGTCAGAATAATAAAGTGAAGTGAGCACTTTTCAATGGCCACTTTGCATAGCATTATGATAATGCGAAGTGGCCACTTTGCATTCACTTCACAGGCAGAATTTAATTTTACTGCATCTCTAGCTGTACACTGAACAGAGAAAGTGGCTGAATTAGTTTAGCAATGATCACAGTTGGTATAGACTCATTCGCTACCACAGATGATCTGGCACATGTGTCAGCTTCTGTAGTCACTATGGAATGGCAGTCATAGTAGCATCCGCAAAGTAAACCTACCCAGATGACCAGATAACTACCAGATACAGCAACCCCTGAATGCAGAAATCTTCAGTTGTGCCCAATGCTAGTGCAAGTGAGTTAGCATGACAATAGCAGGAGTGTATAGTCTTACTCTCCAATCCAGCAGCAGCATCATTTCTACTGGCTTGTTTCAGATTGCATCACCGATGCCACCACTGCCAATATCTTGTTGTGGGCTTGAGGATTGCAACCAGAGACACTGTGGGCCTCTCCTTGCTATCTCTTCCACTCGACTGTGTGTGTTTAGTACCATGCCGAAATGTGGTGGTGTGGATCATGGCCCGGTAAGTAAGCCACTTGATAGAAGTACTTCACTTCAGCACTGTGTACAGGAAATGGATGTTGACAAATTCTCAGAAACAAGTTGAAGAAAGTACACCAGTGGCTGGCGTTCCATTTCTTCGATTTTAACCACAGGAGCAGTTTCTGTGCAGACATTGAAATAAATGTTATCATGCACGACACTTACGTGTGGCATCACTGTGTTTTATTTCTGCTGCACCATTTCTTCATTCTCCCTTCATCAGCAGCAGGGCAACCTATGATTTACCTTATTAGGTTGAGGTGCAATTGTTCTGCACACTGTGATATGCATATGCATTTGGAAAGTTACTTTCTTTCTTACCTGACCCAATAATTAACAAAAAGAAGACAATTAAAAATAAAAATCAATGTACCTGTATGTTGTAGGTTGTTGTGGGCAAATCTGGGCTGGCAGCCTGGCGATACCAGAGTGGGAGCAGCAGAAGGCAGGTGAGCAGCTACAGCAGCAGAGACATTGGAGTCCTTCGGTTCTGGAATTGGGTTCTTTTCTTGACTGCTGGCTGCTGATGTTCCACTACCACTGGGTGTCCTATAACTGTGTGGCATGTGCTGTGCTGCTCCTGTCAATTTAGAACTGCATGGCTTCTCTGAGATAGTCAGAACTTGGCACAGGAGTTGGTCGGACATCACTGAATAAAATTCCACACAAATAAAATTAAAATAATTGCTGTCCAAAGGGAAGAGAGGAAAGCAGACCTGGAGGCTCCAGCACAGCAGCTAGGGGAACAATCTAGATGTCAAGTCCCACCCGTTCCCCAGATGTTATAACAGAGAGGTGCTAAGGGCAGTGCTGAGAGCTGAAAGTGCCACCAGAGTTGTAAAGTAGAGCCCTTATCAGTCAGTTTTGCTGTCATTTAAGATAGCAGCTCTAACTTTACAACTCTGCTGGGAATGAGAATCATTCAAGCACAAGCACTTAACACTATTAAGTCGATGCTGTCTCTCTGAGACTAAACAGGAGGTGCAGCTTGCAGCTGTTTTTCCTTTTTTTTTGTTTACTGGGGGGCGTGAGGCATAGCAGCAGATTCAAGGGGGGTGCTCAAGGTGCCTTGGAAGCAGGGCCAGCCTTAGGGTACATGGTGCCCTAGACAAACCTGCCAGTGGTGCCCTCTCCCCACATTTTTTTCAGTCTTCACACACACACACACACACACGCACGCACCAACACAGCTGCTGCACCAGCATGGCCCTATATTTACTCAGATAGTGCCAGAATGCTACCCAACTGAATATGGCATCCTCAGGGTAGGGTCTGGGGGGGCAAGAACAGTACAAACATTTGCTTGGTGATATTGCACATATTTGAATATCAGGACCCTAGTGTTAATGCCAACTAAATATTAATACAACTATTGCTATATCAATATGCAATTCACCACAGTGTTTCTACTTGAAAATGTTTCTGAAAAACAGGAAGCTTACAAAAAAATTCAAAAACATAAATGTACGATATCATTTTTGGTTGATTGTATCAACAAGAAAGATTAAACAAATAACATAACATACTTGGAATCTTTGATCTTTAATGAACAGTATTTGAACAAGGTGTATGTTGGGGTCAGTACTATTAATAATATGTGCACAGGTAGTCTAATTCGAATTGAAATGTAAGGATAGCTACCAAGTGTTTTCATGCCATTGCCAAGAAGGTACCTCACCTTCCACCCAGATCTTAAATGAAAATATAGTATTTGCTAGGAATTAAAATGAAACCTTTTTCATCACATTAAACCCTAATACTATGAAAGTAGTGCTGTGTCCCTATTTACAGGATTCTGTTGCTTCCTACAGTATTTGTTTTCTCTTAGAGGAGCAAAGGTGGTGGCAATCACAAGGAAAAAGAGAGACTCAGGTATCATCATCGCAGATGACCTGACATCATCCAAGCCGGCCACTAAAGCAGTAGGTAAGGCTAGAGGGATCCTGGGGTGCATTAGTAGGGTTATCA
Source organism: Neoceratodus forsteri (assembly GCA_016271365.2). Taxonomy (NCBI): domain Eukaryota; kingdom Metazoa; phylum Chordata; order Ceratodontiformes; family Ceratodontidae; genus Neoceratodus; species Neoceratodus forsteri. Next base: position 124,418,039 of record CM028136.1, on the reverse strand, counting down.
CAAGTCATAAGAGGGAGGTAATAATCCCTCTTTACAAGACATTGGTTAGGCCCCATCTGGAGTACTGCATGCAGTATTGGAGGCCGCACCTGCACAAGGACTTTAACAAAATGGAAGCAGTCCAGAGAAGGGCAACCAAAATGGTGCAGGGACTGCATCTAAAAACATATGAGGACAGTTTAACGGAGCTCGATATGTATACCGTAGAGCAAAGGAGGGAGAGAAGTGATATGATCGCAACATTCAAACATCTTAAGGGCATTAACAAGGTGAAAGAGCCTAACATGTTTCAGTATAAGAAAAATAGCTGGACCATTGGACACAGCATGAGATTAGAGGAAGGCCATTTAAGGGGTAATGTAAGGAAGTTCTTTTTCACAGAAGGGGCGATGGATGCCTGGAACGGCCTACCTCAGGAAGTGGGGGATTTGAATACAGTGCAGGGCTTCAAACAGACATGGGATAGGCATAAAGGAGTAAATCAGATGAATATGAATATGTAGGCCATTGACAAGAGTACAGGCCTATGGCACATTCGTAAGGTAGAAAAATGGACCAACTGGATGGGCCTTGTGGCCCTTATCTGCCATCAACTTCTATATTTCTATGTAATGTGTCTCTTTCCACTCCCAGTTATATCTCACACTTCACCCAGAAAAGTGTCTATTGGCAAAATCTTGACAACCCCCACTAACCTTCACACATTTCTCCTAAAGGCAGTTAAATATCAAGACAATTCACCTGCCTTTCTGGGCAAATCATAATGCTAAGGATCTCTTTAAATTAGTGATAGTGTGATGCATTTCTCAAATTCCACTGTACTCAAGCACTGTGGTGAGTGCTGACAGAGGTTTGAAGAATGACAGCTCTCTCGGAAGGAGCATTTATGCTATTTGGAACTTTTAGCCATGGATTCTCTTATAGCTTCTAAGGTGTGTGATTGCGTCATTTAGATTACTTAGGACCCACTGCTTCTGATAGAATACCTGCTCTAGACTCTAAGCATCATGTGACTTTTATGTATCAGTGCTTTGCCATTATCCCAGGGATTCTATGATGTCACTAGACAGTACTTTATTTAAAGAGAGCAAGAGATACTGCAGTTCATCAGTAAACAGGTTCATTTAACAACATGAAGAACATTAATTTAGCATTCTCTCATGCAACCAGTTCTTTGTAAATACTTTTACCAGAAGTGTTGTGTTACTCTTAACTATGTACTAATATATTGGTTGTTTTTTCCATGCTTACAAATGGTACAGATAATAAAAGATAACACATCAGAAGGGTGAACGAATAATGGCGACCCATCAACAAGGCGAAGGAACAACAGCGCCAACACATTTGGGCAACCCAGTTTTGCCCCCATCCCTGAGTTGTCTCCCCCCGAGTCAGAATCTATAGTAAGGGGGATGTGGAGGGGGGGCAAAGCCCCCCACAAGGAGACTGTGGGGTGTGAGGCCCCCTGCATGAAAACACTATCCAAAAAGTTGCTGCCCTGGGGGTTCAGCACCCTTTTGATGGGTCGCTGTTATTCAGTCGCCCTTATGACATGGAACCCAGATAAAATACACAAACAAACTTGATGCATTTATAAGTAAGTCTCCCGTAAAGAAAGATACAAATCAAAAGAGACAAATAAGTTAGGCTCTGGAAAGAGAATCAGTTGATACCGATCAGTTATACAGACAACCAAGTAAAACAACGTTCTATTAATTACAAAGCAGGGAGATGCAATTCAGATACTACGAAATAAAAACAGCATTCAGCTTATCATTTGTATGGGACTGTACAGTATGTCCTAGGAATACCAGTCCGTGTTAGTTTTATATTTCACACTGCAAAATCTAATCCAGTAAAATGCATTAAAACATAAAATGTAAAAAAATACAACATTCCCTCAGCTCCCAAGTCCTTCAATAAAATGCACAGAATGTGTTTACAAGGCAGTCTTATGAAGAATACAAAGAGACAGGGGACTCCTACTCCACTTCACCTGGGTTTGGACACCAGCACCAGAACTGGAACCACAGATCTCTTTTCTTTCAATTTTTATTCATCTATTGAACTTGTTATTAACTCATGTTATTCACTGTATCATGTTGCAGTCTTGCCTCAAAAGCTTTTATATTCTCACACTGTCAATTTCACTCATTTAAAATACATCCTTCAATTCGTGCATAGATCTTTTTCAAATAAGTATGATATAAAATCAAGTTCAAATGCCAGTGCATGATAGCAAGTGCTTAGCAGTCACAAGAAATGTTGAAAAAATGGTAAATGCTCTAAAGATTAAGTATTTGGCTTAGTGCAGAGAAACTTTGTTTGCATCTGTGGTGGCGCTATCTACTATCAGTTCAAATTCAGCATAGTCCTTTTTGAATCTGTTTGACTGTGTGACTGCACTCTTGCATTTGTAAAATAATGCTCTTCATACCACTGAAATGCAAATAGTCTTTGGATGTTAAGATAAGTGAGCACTAAGATAACTGTATGGGAGAATTCCAACTGTGTCAACCATCGAGTCTGTGTTTAAGTTATGTAAAACATCTGACTACACTAAGAGAAATTTATTTGGTTCCAATGTCTAAATTTATTGGTGAACTAAATGAGCAATAAATAAAAAGCAATCCTGCTGCTTCAAAAATCATCGTTTACAACTTCCAACAAACCTTGAGTGAATTTCACATGCAGCATCTCATTAACCAAGGAGGTACCAGGCAAATACATCGCAGATAAAATATCGCTGAACAGTACAAAGAAAGCTAATCAACCCTGTCTACAATGTCAGCATGGAAAGATTTTGCTGACCCAAACCCCATGGGCAGTGCACAGGATGAATAGATAAGGTGCCAACCGAGACCCCATCCCACCGAATTATGGCCCCAGGCACTATAACTGCAGTCAGACGCACTCTGATGGTCAGTTCCCCCCGCCCCAACCCGCTGCTATGTGGTAGACTACATCCCTGGTGTCTAGTGGACCCCCCACCACTACACCACCCCAGTAAGTAGATACCCACCACCGGCATACCCTCCAGACATACCCCGATAACAGGCGGGTAGCCAGCACTGCCCTCCACACACCGCCACAGCTGGCCGCTCCACTAAATGAACTGAATGAGCACATATACATATATGTGCTCATTCAGTTCATTCACTGGAGCAGCCAGCCATGGTGGTGTGTAGGGGGCTGTGCTGGCTGCCCTCCCGTTGTCGGGGTATGTCAGTAGGGGGTGTGGGGAGGTGGGCATCTACTTGCCGGGGTGGTGTAAGGGTGGGGGTCCACTAGACACCAGGGATGTAGTCTACTGCATTGTGGCAGGTTGGGGGTAGGGGGGGACTGACCATCACAGTGTGGCTTGCTGCAGTTACAGTGCCTGGGGCCATTGTTCGGTGGGATGGGGCCTCGGTTGGCACCTTGTCTATTCATTCTGTGCACTGCCCATGGGGTTTGGGTCAGTGAAATCTTTCCATTCCAACATTGTAGACGGTGATGTTTAGCCTTTTTTGTATTGTTCTGCAATATTTTGTCATCGATGCATTTGCCCGGTACCCTCAAGATGTAATGACAGAATGCGAATTCCGTATTTATTAAGTTGAATTAGAACTGATGGCTCCCACAGATGCAAATTAAGTCTCTCTCTCTCTCTCTCTGCACCAAGCTGAATATTTAATGCTTAGAGCACTTGCCATTTTTGCACCATTTCTTGTGAATTCTAAGCACTTGCTATCTTTCACTGGTGGTATTTGCACTTTAACATACTTAGTTGAAAAGTTGTATGCACAAATGGAATTTTTAAAGAAGTGAAATTGACAAATGACAATATGGGAATATGTAAGCTTCTGATGCAAGATTTTAACATGTTACAGACAGTGAATATCAGGACAGGATGATTTAATAATAAGGAATGACAGACAGACAATGGGGAGGGGAGATACAAAATAAGGAAGGCAAACTGTAGACACAACTGAGGAAATATCCATATCTGCCACGGCACTGACTGTAATGAAGTGGTGAGACTGCAGACTAAATTTGATATATAAATAAAAAGTAGTACTTTCTCTCTAGATGCCTGAGGCTGGTGATATCATTGTTCGTTCTCCATGGTCAAACTGTCATCTCGACACTGCTCACTCAGGATTCCAGGTCCAAGGGAGTTGGGTCGGGTTTGGGGCCTGATGGCCTCTTAGTTAGACTCTTTCTTTCTCTCTCTCTCTTTCTTTCTCTTAGGCTGTACTGGGCCTGGCATGCCACACAAGACAGACTGGCTGCAGGAGCCAGGGGCATGGGACGGGCAGGTGCAGCACCACCTCTCTCAATCTTCTTCATTCTAAAGGAAAGTACAGGAGCGAATCTCTGGACCACTGAACTGCTCCTAACTCCATTACTGAGATGGCAATGACTTTTAAACAGATGGGAGAACTGGGCAGATGGGTTGTCCATGAAGCAAGAAGCACTGTGTGGCAACAAAGAATACCTAAAAGGAAAAAGAGGTAACTAACCAAAATATTTTCCCTTTTGAAGACCCCACTCTGCCCCCCTAGTGCTGACCACTTAACCCCATACCCTACACCACTGACCAGTTAGCTTAGGATCAAGACTCTTGACCCTAAATCTATTGGTTCAGACCCCTATTAAATCTTTACTGCATGTCTCTTGAATCTCTTCTGTGTAAACTGTCATGCAGTGAAGGCCTGATAGAGGAGAGGGGCTGCCGAATGGCCATGTCTGATTTCTTCCTGTCTGGAACTTAAGTGTTAAAATGTGTACTCCACCTTCCGACCTTTGTTGACTTGGTGGTTGTATTACAAAGAACACTTATCTGTCTTCTGTGACGCTGGCACCCCGTGGGGAACAACAAAGGAACCGGGACTGGGCCAGTACAACACTTAAAGAGACCCTGACATCATTTTGAATTGGTGTTTTTGGCTTGTTATTGAGTGGTGTGGCAAGCTTCAGTAATGTCTGCTCTGTTTTTTTTTTTTTAACCTTTTGCTTTTTTTGTTTCTGTGAAATGGGTGCGCTGACTGCTGCTCCTCAAATGCCCACCCTAGCTTGCTCAGTTTTGCACAAGTGTTTAGGTGACATCATTTGTAGGTGATGTGTAGGTCATTGTAGCGTGAAAGTAGTTTTCATGGCTCTGTGATGAATACTACACCAGTTACTAACAGTGATAGCTCTGACAGCATTTACAGCAATCGAGATTATGATTGTAGTGAAAACCACGATGGGGCTGCTGCATTAGCGTTCAGTAGCAGAGTAATTTTGTCATATCAGTTTGAGCCTTTCCTCACAGGCGAGAGTAAGGGAAGTGACAGGGAGTTGGTTGATGAAAGTTTAGAGCACGATGCTACGAATATTGACAGACTATTAAATTCTCGGTGGTAAATAATGTTTGTTGTCTTATATAGACAAGAACCATATGGTGCAAAGTTCAGTACTTTCTTAATTGTGTGTTGTTGTTTTTTTAAAGATGAATGCCGGCCACTCCCCCCCCCCCCCGAAGGACTGAAGTTCAGTAAATGTAAATCAATTTGTTTGGTTGTGACTTTCCTTTTTCCAACAAGCTGCTATTTATACTGTTTTATGTTAGATTTTTTTATTTTGATTTTTTGGGTGCAATATTCTTCACAGGAAATATTCCTAATCGTATAACTGTGATTGTTTTGACGTGTAGCAAGTGACAAAGATATATATATATAGAGAGAGCGAGAGAAAGAAAGAGAGGGCTGTGCATGCTGACAGTTATTTAATCCACTACTTATGTGTCCAATTTGATGATTTTACTTCATTTGAATGACACCATATTTTTGTTGACATTTTTATGAATTTTTTTCTATTAATGTTACTGGTATGGAGCATGCCTTAGCATTAATTGTCCATTTGTAATGAAAGAAGTTCCTGTCTTACTTATTTCCAAAAGCCTTGCACAACTGATGCAGTAATTGAAACGTGGCAGTGGTTTGCCTGTTTTTTGTTTTGGGGCTTTTTATTTGTATTCCACCTCTATGTGGTACTAACATTGTCTAAGCTTTCCCCCAAGATTTAGATAGCAGTTCAGAAATGCAGGCGTGGTGGGACTGTAGCTTTTATGGGTTTATATTAAAACAGCTTCCAAATTCTCAGCCCACTTTCATGATGACATTTCTGATCTTCAAATGGTCAAATTTTTCAGCAAGTTTCTTGGCTGCAAAATGCATATTAGGGTTTTCCACAGTGCATTACTGTTAGGGGTCTAGCTGATAGTGACAGTTCCAAGAGGCGACTGAGAAATGTGCTGTTGAGTGGCAGTGTGGCATCTGACATGCTGCAACCTACTGCAACCAGCAAAATTGGGAAGATTGGTTGATGTGCCAAAAGTGTGAAGGGTAGTTGTTGCTTTCTGAGATATTCAGGCAGGTAGTCTCCAAGTGTGAGTAGCACCGCACTCGTTTTCATACAGATGCATGTATGAAAGACATATCGTACTCAATTTATTTTGACAGTAGCTGACAGACAGACTCCTCAGATGAAGGGAAACCACATTATTCATTCTAGTACCAGGGTTGAGGTTGGTGTTCATAGCACAGATCACCCACCAATCAAATGAGCATTACTATGTATGGATTCCATACTGTATGTCCACAAGTGCAAATGTACTACCATACACAATGTGGAATGTCTGTCAGGGGCTCTTTATGTTGCTAGCATACCCTGATCATTGTGCAGCACATTTGTGTTGTTTGCTGAATCAGGACTCAAACCCACGGTAACTGAATTGAGCAATGAAGAGTTTTAACAGTTCCGCACTGTGTGTGTGTTCTTTATCAAACCAATGCCTCGTTTGTTGCAGAAACAGGGTAGGTCAGCATAATCGTGGAGCTGAAGATAGTAGAAGTCCCCATCTCAACAAATTAGTGAATTGTTGTATTATGTTTTTGTACTTCTTGACCCGGCAACCTTCATCTGAATACATGGTGATATATATTCTGTTCATGATTGCAGTTCTTGTTTTTTTTAATTTTTGGATGCAGGACCCGGTGGCTTCAGCTGAGTTAGTGAGCTGATCATTTATATATTCTGTTCCTGTTGCAGGATCCTGAGCTGACTTTCACAGCTCGAGATACCACAGAAAAAAAACATGAGCCACTCATGGTTTCAAATAAAAAAACAAGTAGCATAACACTACATTGATCTGTGTACCTTTTCTTTTTTCCCTTCATTATTTGCCAACATGCAATGAAAAGAACTGTCAACCACTTTTCACTGCAAAAGGGGTGTGAGGAGATCCACACACACAAACGAGAACAGTGCCTCTCGGACACTCTACAAATGATGTCAGACTAACTTCAACTGGCCAACAGTAAATGATCAGCAAGAAAACCAGTCAGTTAGCAAGGGAGAAAATAAGGCACCACAAAGCATATTAAAACAGTTTCCATACTACCATTTGCATGACACATAACACAACAAATCACAGCAGATCAGGATCCAGGCTGGAGACCCACTATAGTCAGGAGCTCTTTAACACTTTAGATTTATTTTCTCGCTCAGTCCCAACCTCCCCAGAGTTTTTTTGAATGCTGACACCCACCAAAAGAAACACAAGATTTTTGCATCCAGCTCAATCGAAAAAAAAAAAACACTATTATTTGACGGAGCCCCAGACTGAATGGCGCCCGCCTAGGCAGATGCCTAGTTCGCCTATCCGTAATGCCGGCCCAGGGTGGAAGAATGATTCAAGGGGCATTTTGCAAAGTTCTAAGTGAACATACTGCCACAAAAGGTACAATTTGCCACAACAGTCAGGGGCTGCCCCAGCATCGCAGCGTCAGCTTCCCTCAGCAAACTGCACACTGGACATCTCCATATCTATCTGTATGCAGAATGTTCAGGACAGAACATGAAGCTGACTCTGCAATGATGGGGTGCTCCATGATTGCAGCAGCCAAATCATTTCAAGTTGGTGGCCTGCTTGCAACTACTGTCACAGCCAGCATGCTTCTTCATTGGTGACACACAGATGAGCCCCAAAAAGCAGTGGCTGCATTGGCCACAACACTGCCGCACCTTCACAACCTGCTTCTCCAGCAATCTGCCACATGTTTCTTGCACAAGCGCACAAGCAAACATAAAAATACATTAATGCAGACATTAGGGTTGAAGAAAGCAAAAAGCACAAAGTGAGAAAATCAAAAACAGGGATTTGAGCATCATGAGTCTTGGCAAATCAGTTGTGTGGTGTTCCTTGGGGTTGCCAACCTTAACTACATCTGCACATATGAATACAGTGTATGCATGCAGCTTACTTTCCACTGTACTCTTAGTACATTATATATACATGTCATGGAGTGTTCTTTTTTGCAGTAGGATTTCATTTCACATGCAGCCTAGCCTATCCTGCCGAGTTCCCTACACTTGTTCACCCTCCTGGGTCCAAGCTGCATCCTTCAGTTGCACCAAGATGAATTACTGAGCTCACTGCCCAATTTTGGTAATCCTACCACTGAAATGTATCACTCCTGACCAACCCTCTGCCCACCTTTAGTGATCTCTCTAGGAAAATAAAAAAATAAAACAAAAGTGAAAGGTAATAATTACCCCTTAAGGGTGCTACTGTCCAAACTGCTGATGTGTTGCTGCTGCTGTATCTGTATGTTGTGAGTACTTTTGTAAATTATAACAATATTATGCAGCTTATTCTGGTGCCCAGGTTTCCTGCTTGCATTGTTGTCTGTTCTCCTGGAGCACAGATAAGTCACTAGTTGAATGTTTTCCTGCTGGTTACCGAATGTCCCCTGTATCCTGGACAAATTTCCCCCATTCACTAACCAAACAAAACAAAAACAACAAAATACAGTTGCATAAGAACTTACTGTAAACAGTAGATCTTCAAGAGTATCTGTTGCAGTAGGTCATAATTAGTGGGATTCAGCCAAGGCGCCGTCTCCTTCTGAGGAGTTTCCCAGCAGTCGACCCTGGGATCTCCCTCTAGCACCACCACGTCCCATTCCGGTGACTGTATGTGTAACCATATCTTAGGGCCTTTGATGGAAACTGAGGAGGGAAATTAAGGCAGCAGTTCATTGAGTACTAGAGACAGGAGCAAGGAACCCTTTTGGAGCAACAGCAAGGGGGAAAGAGGGTGGGGCTGCATATCCTGCTGCAAGAGATACTCTCAAAGATCTATTGTTACGGTGAGTTCTTACGCAACTGTACTATCTTCTTCATGGCATCTCTTGCAGCAGATCATAACTAATGAGAAGTTTCCCAAGCAGTTGTTATACCCAGTGGGAGGAGGCAGCGAATCATGAATGTTCCGGACAGGAGGCTGTGTAGGACAGCCCATCCAAAAACGGTTTGCCTCTTTGAAGCAATGTCTAGACTGTAATGTTTAGTGAAGGTATGTCCAGTAGACCATGTAGTGGCTTCACAAATATCCAAGGCCGAAACAACTCGGAAACAAGCTGTGCAGGTGGCCATGCATCTGGTAGAGTGTGGTTTGACAACACCTGTGAGAGGTAGGTTGTACATAGCATGAATAAATGTAATGCAGTTGGCCAACCATGTGGACAAGCACTGCTTAGAAATGCTGATGCCCTGGTTTCGAGGGGTGAAAGAAACAAAAAGTTGCTCGGATTTTCACAACTGTGAAGTGCGGAAAAGGTAAATACTCAATATTCTATGCACATCGAGAGTATGAAGCAAGGCTTCCCCCAGATTCTGAGGCTCCACAAAGAATGCCAACAATTGGATGATCTGATTTAAAGTAAATTCAGAAACAACCTTAGGCAAGAACACCAAGTTAGTGTGTAAAGACTAACGGTCATTACGGAACCGAATATATAGAGGTTTGCACATAAGAGGGTGCAACTCCGAGACCCATCTGCCAGATGTGATGGTCACTGAAAACATAGTTTTCCAGGATAGATACTGGAAGTCACCAGATTCAATGGGCTCAAAGGGACTCACGGTCTATTTTTAAAGCACGAACTTCAGATCCCAGACAAAGACTGTATCCCTGATAAGGGGATGTAGGTGCAGAGTACCTTTCAAAAAGGTTCAAATTAACAGTAACTGAGACAAGTGAATGTTGTTCACAGCCAAATGAAATGCAGCTATGTCCGAAAGGTGGACCTTCACAGAGGTATATTTTAGTCCACAATCTGACAAGGAGAGCAAATAATTAAGATGCGCTCAGGGGAACACTCATAAAGATCCAAGTCCAGAGTGGACACCCAAATAGAGAAGTATTTCCACTTCAGAGAATAGGAAGATCAAGTAGACAGCTTCCTAGCAGCCTGAAGAACTTTTGCTACCTTTGGGGATGCCCTGAAGTGAGAGAGGACTATGTCCTCAGCAGCCAGGCATACAGGTGGAGGGAGCAAAGGCCTGGGTATAACAGGAAGCCATACTGGGACAGTAAGACTTGACAAATAGGCAGAGAGATTGGTTCTGTGTCCGAGAACTGTAGAAGCAGAGGGAACCAAATCTGTCTCAGCCAGAATGGCAATATGAGAATCATAGACGCATTGTTCTGGACCAGTTTGAGTAGTATTCTCTGAACGAGTAGAAAGGGTGGGAAGGCATACAGAAATCTTCCTGTCAAGGAAAGAGATAATGTGTCCCACCACAAAGTTCCAGAACCTCATTCGAGACAGCAGTAAAGTGGCCATTTTGTGTTTTGCCAAAAGGCAAACAGGTCTAACTCCAGTTGGCCCCACAAGTGGAAGATGTCATTGAGAACGTGGGGTAAGATTTCCCATTAGTAGGCTTGGGCAGAGGATCTGCTCAGGGCATCTGCCAGGGTGTTGGACACTCCAGGGAAGTGTACTGCTAGAAGATGAATATTTCTCTGGATCTCCCAATACCACACCCTCATCAATTCTCTGCAGAGAGGGTAGGAATGGCTGCCACCCTGTTTGTTTATGTAGTGAACCACCTTAGAATTGTCTGATTGCACTTGCAGGCAACCTGGGGGAGGTGAGCCTTGAACACCTGTAAGGCATAGAGTGCCACCCGTAGTTCCAAGACATTAATGTGGAGGCTTGGCCTCCACTGATATCCAAGATTCTTGTGATCGGGCAAGCAGGAAGTAAGCACCCCACCCTATCAAGGAAGCACCTGTAATCAGAATGAGACTATGGACAGTCTATCAAAATGGCATGCCTCACATGAGATTGTCCTGTGACTTCCACCATTGCAGGGCTCAAAGAGCTGGGGAAGGCAGCAGGACTTGGGCATTAAAAGTGTCCTGTTTTTGGTCCCATTGAACTCTGAGGGACCACTGAAGGACATTCATATTCAACCTGGTATTGGGGACAGTTCGGATTGTGGTCAACAAATGTCCCAGGAGATGGAGATAGTCTCTTGTGGAGACCAATCTGCTGGATTCTAAGCTGTGTGCTAAAACAATTAGGGCATCTGCCCGAGCCATGGACAGAAATGCCTTTCCAACGGATGACTTCAACTTGGCTCCTGTATATTGAAGGAGTTGAGTAGGGTCCATTTTGGACTTTGGATGGTTTACCACAATCCCTATTTGGGTGAACAAATGTAGGGTTCGAGAAAGCATGTGAGACAGCTGTTGTCTGGAGGATGCCTTCAGGAGCCAGTCCAGGTATGGAAAGATTTAGAGGCCCTCCCTTTGGAGGGCCTCTGCAACCACTGCAAGGCATTTTGTAAATACTCTTGGGGCAGAGGAAAGGCAGAAAGGGAGGGCTCTGAACTGGTAATGATAACCCTGGAACATGAAACGGAGAAACCGTCTGCGAGCCGGGTGTTCTTCCAAAACAAGTGAACAAGTGATCAAGTTCTTCCTAAACATGTAAAAGAAGGTTAACAAGTAGTACCTTTCTAATGGTTCTGATTAATCAGCTAGTTTATAGTTTGTATTTGTTGAAACCATTTCTGTTATTACACAAAACAATGTGTATTATTAAAATGTGCTATCCACAGTGGAAAAACAAATGTTGGACTTCTTTGCCACTAAAAATAAAATATATTTTACATGCCCATATCAAATATAAAACATTTTCACTGGTACTGTAGCACATATATTTTTATTTGTGTGCAACTAGTTCAGTAATTTGACCAAAACACTATGCAGCTTGATCACTGTCCAAAGGCTGAAAGGATTTTCTGGAAAATTAGATTTACTCTGTAGCCATACTTTGAATCTCAACTCAGACATGAAAACTGCTGAGATCAGGGAACCCAGTTTAGAAAGGTGAAACACATTACCTTTAGGTAAACTCAGTGAGATTATTGTAAAGCTTTTATGAGTACGAACATGATAATGTGTGGCAGTTGGGTAGCCTGCCTAACCCATTTAAAGTACATGGAACTTGTTGACTACAGCAAGAATCATTTTATATGAAGGACGTAATGGGATACTGTATTTTCTATAAGAAATGTTGCCATTTCAGTAGATATTAATTAACCTAATGTTCAAGAAAGTGAAAGTGTTTAAGAAATCCTACTTTTTTTGGTCAGCCTGATTTTACAAATATCCACAGATATGAGCAAAATCTTGGAAAAAGCCTTTGATTAATGACTGACATGCTATTTACAGCACTGTAGTTAACATAATTAAAGAATAAATGCAACTAAGACTGTCAGTATTAGTTTGCAGGCCTCTTTCACATAACCATAGATTCTTTGGTGAACCATTCTTAATAACTGGATTTGTGTTTTCCTTTATTTTCAACACAATCTATATTACATACAGCAAGCTGGAATAATGCCACTGACAGATGGCTGATATGTAACCATTGCTGGTGAAAGTCTGTCTCACCATGGGAAGTACCACTATGTTAATACCCTCTAAAGTCAATTGTAAGAGACACAGCTGAGAACAAATAACAGGATTCCAATGTTTAAATTAAAATGAGCTTCAGAGTGCCATATGTTGATTCTCTGTTGACACCAAACCAGCTTCCAGAACTGTGGAATGGTCATAAAAAGGCAATGTTCGATAACAGCTCTATGACTGTACTGGCATGACACACTTCATCTTTCATGCAGTATTTTAAAGCAACAAATACAGTATGCTGACAAGGGTTGGGCTTTTGTGATTTATTTTAGGATCTAAGTGTAAACCAGACACCTGAAAGGACCCAATAATGCATTTGAACCTGTTGATATAAGGCATCAATGAAATTACCTTTTACATGCCCATCTGGTGAAATTTTATTTTTGTAATCTCACTGATAATAAGGCTTATGATCTACTGAGAGGTTACCTTCAAATTTTGCAGTACAAAAAACAAACTCTGGTCAGAGTCAACAAGGCTGCATAATGCTATTTTACAGGGATTAGGAGCCATCTACAGGGAAATTGCTTTTATTGAAGCTCAGGTAGCTCAATATTTCTTTCAAACTGCCTACCAATAACAATATTCCCCTATGATTGCTGGCCATGTTAAAGTTAACACATTCTTTGGTGTCAACAGGTATATCCCACCCTCTGACTGCTGGGCCCATTAATAAAAAATAATTTCCTGGTGTGCAGTGGCTCCATTGTTGTCCGATTGCCTGCTGTGTTAATAACAAATAATTCCTTTGCTGCAGTGGTATGGAGGGATGAGGCACTGTGTGCCTCGACTTCCACTACATCAGTGACCCAAGTTCAGGAACATGTTCATGTTGCCGAGGGTCAAAGGGAAGACTGAGCATTCATCAGATAGCTGTCCTATCCCTGGGTGGGAAGGCATGCTGACTTGACCTTTGCTTCCCCACAGTGAATGCAGTAATCCAAGGGAAGATGTGGAAATGGCTAGCACAGGCTACCCATCTACCTCAGTCACACACTACCACCTGGATGACTGTATCCATTCTAGATGTGAGTGACTGGTTGGGGAAGGATAGCTCTCCCCTTCATGGCCCTACCATTGGGGAGGAGGGAAATCCATGGGGAACTTTGGACTCAGTGGTCTGGAACAGGGGAGTGGCAAACAGAGGAGGAGGAGGAGGGGTCAGGGTTGAGAACCTGTCTGAGTCAACTAGCAAGGCAAAAATGTTTATAAAGGGGGAATATGCTGCACTATGTATGACCTTAACACATATACACAACCGTCCCATAAAGTGGGTTACATTAAACCTACCAAGTACAGGTAATGTGCACAGGATCTCCAACCAAGGTACTATGGAGCCAGAGGGAGGAGTCTTTCAGGGATAAGGTTTCTTAGACCTGTAGAATAAGGATCCATAGTTCTTAGATAGTTACTAGAAAGGATAAGAAATTTTAGACATATTGCTATACTTATCTGATGGGGAAGGAGTTCACATCCTGTGAGACCTGTGAAAGTAAAGAGAAAAAGGTTAATATGGAGTAAATACAATAGAAAGGATAGCGATAGAAAAGGGTATAGTATAGTGTAAAAGGTAAAAAAAATATATATTGCTTTAGAAAGAAAGTTACAGAATTAAATGAAGTAACAGATATAGAGGCATGTTTAATTTAACTAGTATACCAATATCAAAAACTGTTTACCATGAAGATCAAAAACAAGACACAAAAAACAGAATAATGAAATGTTCCTAATCAAGTTACTCCTGTGTTTTCAGCTTGACTTGCACATTGTTTTTAGTGTATGGTGTATATCACTTTAAGAGATCTGTATAAATGAGATGCACATTTGTATTCCTCAAACCCACTCACTGAAGTCCCATTGATGGGTTGAAGCACTGGGGCTCGTGGGTGCACACCAGGATATTGCCAGAAACTAAATCTTGCACTGAATCTGTGAGTGCTAAACTTTTCTTCTCTTTTCTTTTCTTTTCTTCTCTTATTACAAGCTGGCTGCTTTGCTCATGCATCACCTTTTCAGTGCACACCACTCATCACTGCTTACATTATAGCCACAGCACTGACCACTGACCATCACAGGACTGACCCTTCCACCCCCTACAGTTACAGGACTGTACTCCACCCAGAAAGGTACATGACTTGAAACCCTCCACTGTCAGTCACAGCACTGGGCACCCACCTCTGACAGTCACAGAACTGATCCTTATTCCCAACAGTCACAGCACAACACCCCACCACCATAACAGCACTGCTCTCATACCCCCTAAAGTCACATGGATGACACTCTCCACAGACAGTTACAGCAATAATCCCCAACTGTAACAGTTGCAACACTACATCTGTCACAGCACTGAAGACCACTCCACACAGTCGGGATTGACTCCCCCCTCCGAATAATCATTTAGTTTGGTGCCTTATACAATCTTCCTGCTACAGGTACAACTTTCTGCAAATACTTCAGTCCCTCAAAGCTGTAGAACTGTGAAGAAGCAGACCTTCCAAAAGTCACAGGAATGACCCTCTCTCTGACAGTCACATAAGTGATACCCTATCTCTGACAGTTACATATCTGTCCCTCTTCCCGATAATCATATGACTGTGCCACTGCTTTGACAGTCACAGTGCTGACAATATCTGTCCTTCTTCCCGATAATCACAAGAATGTACCACTGCTTTGACAGTCACAGTGCTGACACACTCCACCAAAAGTCACAGCAATGACCACACCTCAACAGTCATAGGACTGTACCACCCCCCCCACAGTCAGAGGACTGCACCAGCCAGCCCCAGTCACAGACTGTACCACCACCACCACTGCCACCTCCCACTTCCACAGTCACAGGACTGCACCAACACTCACCCACAGTCACAAGACTGTAACACCCCCTCCTTCTCAGTCACTAGATTGTACCCCCACAGTCACAGGACTGTACTACCTCTCCCCACACTCACAGGACTGTACCACCCCACTGACAGTCACGACAATGGCCACCCACCTCTGGCAGTAGCAGCACTATTTCACAACCCTGAGAGTCAAAACACTTTCTTGCTGTTTCCAACAGTCACAGACCTGCCCCCCAAACCTTGTAGTCACAGCAATGAACATACTACCCTGAAAGTCAAAGCACTGATCCCCATCCCCCTACAGTAACAGCACTGGTCAAACCACCACACCCCACCCCCATCTTACAGCACTGATTATTCATTCCCGACAGTCACATCACAGCCACCTCACCCCCAAAAGTCACAGGACTGACACCCTCTACCATCAGTCACAGGAGTAATTCCCATCCCCTGACAATAACAGCACTGAGACATGACTCCTAATGGTCAATGCACTGACCACTCATCCACAATAGCCACAGCACTGTGCCATCACCCACAACAGTCACGGGACTGACCCCCACCCCAACAGTCACAGACCTAAACTAACCTTTCAATAGTCACAGAACTAACACCTTCCCCTGTCAGTCACAGTGGCCACCTACCTGACAGTCACAGTGCTGATCCTCATCCCCCACCACTGACACTACTGACCTCTACCCACTACAGTCACAGCACTACCCACCACCACTGTCAAAGCACTGTCTCCATACATCCGCAAGAATCACAGGGCTAATACCATCCACAGTCACAACAGTGATCCACACCTCCAACAATCACCACACTGCCCTCTCACTCCCAAAACTAACAGCCCTTTCCCCTACTTGGCAGTCACAGCACTGGTCACCCACCCCCTGAATATAACCACACTGACTCCCCATGCTCGATCATTATAGCACTGACACCCCCAATCACAAAAATCACAGTACTGACCCCCACCATTAACATAGCACTGCCTCTGAACCTCCCTCAACAGTCATAGGACTTCCCCTTACAGCAATGCACCTGACAGTCATAGCACTGACCACCAACCACTGGCAGTCCCAGCACTGACCATGCCTCAATCATCACATCTTTTAAAAAACATTTTAAGTACTGGCAAACCACTGCAGAGAGTGCAGGGATCAAAATTGCTAGCCAAATTCTGGTAGATATTGTGTTAGGCTAGTAAGATTTTCCTTTAACTAGCCCTGCAGACTTGTACTGGAGAGTGTAACTAATAAATACATCAGCTGGGCTAGTGGAAGAGTGTGTGGGGTTACTGAATTTCCCCAGTCAGTAGTCCTACTGGCTAGTGACTGCAAAACTTAACTTAGATCCCTGGAGTGGGTCATGCCATCCACAAGATGGCCCTCTAGGCATTACTGCCCACTGACCAGCCCTAAAGCTGAGCATCCTACTAGGAGTCAGAAAACCCATATTCCATTCTCCCCAACCCCACAACTGGACCACTCCTGCAGTACTAGTTCCTTGGGTTCTTATGCTTCTACATGGATACCCAAAATGACAGCAACAGAGATGGGTAGAAGGGACCTTGGTTTAATCCCTCATGCAACGGACTGCACACCATGACAGAACAGCATTACTTCCTATGCTATATTGAGGTGCCAGTGTTTACAGTATGACAGTGAATATCCTAATAATCAGACTGCCCATACTGTATACATTATATAGTATGTCATACTTATTTCAGTTCTGGAGCATGTGGAACTCTTGAATGTACTGCAAATACTAGACAACCAACAAAAGAAAAAGGAGACAGCTGCAATTACTTCACAGTTCTGTTGTATAAGATACACATAATATATAATGATTCTAAACAGACACCAAGAGGTACAGCACATGGACAACAAGCTCTGTATATTAAACTTTACATTGATTGGCTTGTTAAACAGGCTTCTGGAATGTATAACTTCACAGCTGCTTAAGTAAGGGATTTAGACATGTGTACAGCATGATGCTGCCATTGCAGGAAAATGCCTGGTTTTCTTAGTCCCAGGCCACAATATCTCCTAGCACATCCTGCAGCCACATTTGTAACACAGAGGCATAGCCATTCTCTGACCATACTGAATAGCAGGGCAACTGATAGCAACTGCTTTCTGTAAATGGCTTTGCTTACCTGTATTTGTGGATCCTGCAGTTCTGTTTATTTCTTGCTACACTACTTGTCGTCCCTTACAAAGATTTATTTCTAATACCATTGTAATAACTGTTCTTTACCATTGTACTACCACTGCAGTTTCCAGTGTACTATCATTGTGGGTTTCATAAATGGTATCACAGTGGATTCGTTCCAATTCCATTGTGATACAATTGCAACCATTATGACACCATGCAGATAGTAGTAGTTCACTGGTAACACCACCTCTGCTGTTACCACATTGGTAACAATGTGCACCATTGTGATACCACTGTTTGTTGGTATCACAGTGGTTTTGTTCCAATTCCAGTGGGATACTATTGTGTCAACTGTGATGCCATCAACATCCAGTGGAAGCACAGTGGCAAACTCTTGTGCAATGGTAGCACAGTGGTGAATACCAGTGTGATACCACCGCACTTGGTAACACAATGGATTTGTTTTAATTCCATTGCACTATAATTGAGACCACTGCGGTACCATGTGTCAGTGGTAGCACAATGAGTGCATATGCAGTGGAAATACAATGGTCCCATTCCATGCCTTATGCTGATGGTAGCACAATGGTAATGCAGCATGGTATTAAAGTAGCCTGTGTGGGTCACTGGTAACATACGGACTACATTGCAGGTGAAAATCTGCCGGCAGAGTGATAAAAAAAATAATTAAGGCACATCAAACAAGATTAGACTGCTAGGACTCATAGAAACATAGAAACATAGAATTTGACGTCAGATAAGGACCGCTTGGCCCACTCAGTATGCCCATTTCCCTACCTAATGGATAAGCTGCAGATCCTAGTTAACCGACAGCCTACTTCTTCCTACCCCCATCCCCTAGAATTGCCTTATGACTGTCCCATGCATTCTTAAAATCCACCACTACTTTTGACTCCACAACCTCCTCAGGAAGGCTGTTTCATGCATCCACAACCCTCTCTGTGACAAAATACTTCCTTACATTACCTCTGAGCCGTCCCCCCTCAATCTTCAAATTGTGACCCCTTGTTCTTGCACACCTCTTTTTCTGAAAGATGCTACCCTCTTGGACTTTGTTGATTCCCTTGGGTACTTGAAAGTTTCTATCATGTCTCCCCTCTCCCTCCTTTCCTTGAGGCTATACATATTAAGCTCCTTAAGTCTCTCTTCATATGTCTTCTGGTGCAGACCCTGCACCATTTTAGTTGCCTCCTCTGACAGCCTCCATCCTGTCTATGTCCTTGTGGAGACTGGGTCTCCAGAACTGCACACAGTACTCCAGATGTGGTCTTACCAGCTGTCTGTACAGAGGGATAACAACTTCTGTTTTCTACTGGTGATGCCTCTCCATGCATCCCAGTATCCCCCAACCCTCCTTACTGCCCTCTCATTGCTTGCCCAAATTTAGGTCATCTGATATGACTACCCCAGGTCCCTTTCCATTTTTGTTGTTGTTAGTATCTCACCCCATTGTGTACTCTTCCCAGGGTTTTAATTTCCAGGTGCATTACTTTGCACTTCTTAGCATTGAATCTAAGCTGCCATACATTTGACCATTCCTCCAGCCTTGCCAAGCCCTTCTCATCCTTTCCACCCCACCTTGTGTATCAACTCTGTTGCAGATCTTTGTGTTGTCTGCAAAGAGACATATTTTCCCTTCCAATCCCTCTGCAATGTCGCTTACAAAGACATTAAAGAGGACCTGTCCTAGTACTGAACCCTGCGGTACCCCACTAGTAACCCCATTTCTTCAGAGTGGACTCCATTTACTATTACCCTCTGTGTCCTATTTTCCAGCCAATTCTTTACCCAGGCTACTGTCTTGGGACCCACTTCCAGGCTGGCCAGCTTGCATATTAATCTTTTGTGTGGGACTGTGTAAAATGCCTTACTAAAGTCTAGGTAGGCCATGTCCACAGCCCCTCCCTGATATATTACTTTGGTCACCCAGTCAAAGAAATTTCTTAGATTCGTCTGACAAGAACTTCCCACTGTGAATCCCTATTGCCTTGGGTCCCGTGCCCCTCTGGCCTCTTAGTACTCAACAATTCTCCTTCAGAAGTGATTCCATCATTTTCCCAATCACTGAGGTTAAACCAACAGGTCTGTAGTTTCCTGCTTCTGCCCTGCTCCCACTTTTGTGAAGTGGAATGACATCTGCCCTCCTCCAGTCTTCAAGTACCACGCCATCCTCCTATGATTTGTTAAAGACGGTAGTCAGTGGTGTCACTAGTTCTACCCTTAGTTCTTTTAGAATTCTGGGATGAATCCTATCAGGCCCCATTGCTTTGTCCACCTTCAGTTTTAAGAGTTCTTTCAGAACCCTTTTTTCTGTGAATGCGCTGGTATCAACCCTCATTTCTTGAGTGTTTCTATTGTTTGGTTTCGGTACTTCTCCCTCTTCATTTGTGAATACTGAGCAAAAATATTTGTTTAGTATCTCTGCCTTTTCACAGTCACCCTCTGTCGAACCCCTCTCCCCTCTATTAAGCCTCACCAACCCTCCCTTGGTCTTCCTTCGCTCCCTGATGTACCTATAAAATGTTTTATCCCCCTTCTTAACTGAGTTGGCTATCTTTTCCTTGAACCCCTACTGTTTTTATTTGTGTACTTTGTACACTTTGCATTCTTCCACTCTAATGTCTGCATTAACATAGTTTTTCTGCAGTAAAACATCTTCCTTTTGTGATAATTGAAACTTAATAGCATAGTGGAGCTATTTCAAGTGCTACATCACCAACCACTTAACAAGTGAAAGCCTAGTGTCATAATACTCGGGGTAGCACTGTTATAGGTTAGCATCCTAGAACAGATAAGAGATCCCTTATATGATTCCTATAGAACCTTGGATAAGGGTGTCTCAAGAGAACATGGTACATGTAAAACAAGAACTGCAATGGGGTCACAAAGGATCTACAGCTCTTTATGAACTATTACAAACAAGGTAGGGTAAACAAAAAACAATACTTACCTAATACATATCGTCAGTGTCCTCCTACACCTGATCAACGTCCTGTCAGGCCTGTAGATATAAAAGGGAAAATGGGTCAGTATAAAGAATAAAAATATTAATCAGCTGATGTAGGTCAGTTGGGAAGTACCTGTAGAGGTTGAAAAATAAAGTGGGTTGTATGTGTGTGGGTAGATGGGGAGATAGTGCACCAGTACCATACCAATGACTTTGGTGTTAGAATAGACTGGTTACTCAGGGGACATCATGGTGGGGAGGATTCAGTGTCCATAGGACTGATCTCTGTTGGGGGTTGGGGCCTTGTTGCTCCACCCATCAACCAACACAGAGCAGGATGAAAATACCAGGGGCCCAATATTCAAGAATACCCAAAGTGGAGCCCAATAATTAGTGCTGTGCTTTGTGATGTTGCATGTGTGCAAAACTGCTATATTCAGATGGATATCACATGGCACTGTCCCACTGAATATAGGGACAGTGTGTCAAGGCATTAAGCTACTTAGAGCCACTCGATAGCGCACCCAAAACTAAGCCCCACAGTGGCTTGTGTGTGGGAAAAATCTGCAAAATTCAAAAGTCCCTGCAAATTAGCCCATTGTGCATACAAGGTGCCAAGGGTCATTTGCATGCCCATTATGGGCTCATTTGCATGGGAGTGAGACTTCTTTGCCCAGCACACACCCCTCAACTGCTCTAACCCAGTGAGTTGTCCCTGGTGCTAATGGCATCTCTCCACCCTCCAAACTCTGTCTCCTGAAAGGCAGATGTATCCCTGACATATAGTGGTGCCACCTCCCCTGTACCCAGTACTGTAATGAAATATTTATGTTCGGCATACAGTGGTCTCCCCTAACCCAACTGCAGTCCTATTCAAGAATGGTATATCCTCCGGCATACAGTGGTCCCCCCCACACCCAATCCAGCCCATATAGAAAAACAAATTCCATGGTGTCTAGTGGTCTTTCTCCACACCCAAATCCCATCCTGGAACACAATCCCACTCAGTTTCCAAATGCCCCTCTCCTAACAGTCACACTGTCCTTGCATGGCAGGGCAAAGAAGCACAAAGAACAAACCGCTAGTGCACTGAGGACCATAAGCAGTTAGGTTATAGCAATCAAAGTAACTGACCATTTGGTCAGGTCTTTCTTTCATATTTGGAATAAATTCACTTTGATTGCAACAGCCTGACTGCTTACTTTTGTTATGGTCCTGAGTGCAGTAGCAGTTTGTTCTTTGTACTCTTGTGTGTTGGGCAGGCTGCCCTTCTAGCTACTGCACTGACCTGCTGACGGTGATTGCAGCACCTACCTCTGAAACTGCATTAGGAACAAAGAAGTTGTTTCTCCCAAACAAAGCCCTGTCCTGAACTGTGAGCAGCACCCCCCCAACCCATAGCCAGTTGCTGGCTAGTGGCCTCCATCCCACCCTCGGCACTGACACTGACCCCTGGTCCCCTTACCTGTCTGTCAGTGCCACAGTTCAATGACAAAGAGTGGCATAGCCACCTTGCATAACCATGGCCACCTTCCATCTATCTGTACCAGGGATTGCAGTCTATGAATAGGACAAAGCACATTACTGTGCCACATACAGTAAACAAGCTGTGCTCCTTACTACAGATAGACACTGAGTGGCTGTGGTCATATGAGATGTACTGTGTCACTCATGATCATTGAATTGCAGAAGTGACAGACTGGTAGGGGGACTGGAGGGTGGGTATAGGTGCTTTGGGTAAGAGGGGGCCACTAACTACTAACTGGTTTTGGGTTGGGGGGCACTACTCATGGTTTGGAATGGGACTTTGTTGAGGGACGCAGGATTTCTTTACTACTGCCATGCCAAGGGCAGTGCCACTGTTGGGAGGCATTGGCAAACTGAGACTCATTTCCAGGATGGGGATTAGCTGTGGGGAAGGATCGCTGGACACCAGGGTAACTGTGTTCCTACACTGACTGAGATTGGGGTGGGGGAGTGACCACTGAATGCCAGGGATATATCTTTCTGTAACTGGACTTGGATTGGGTGTGGGAAGTGATGATTGGTTGCCAGGGATATATCTTCCATTAATGGGACAGGGTTTGGAAGGACAGGGGCACCACTGGACATCAGGGATATATCTTCCTGTAAACGGACTGGGATCAGGTGGGAGGAAGGGATCACTGGAGGGCAAGGATACATATTTCATTAATGGGACAGGGTTCTGAGGGAGGAGACACCACTTGTCACTAGGGTGTACTGTCTTGGGATGGAAGGGCACTGACACACTACCTCCAGCAACTGCTAGGGCAGTGCCGAATTAAAGCGAGGGTTAGGTTGGCGGTATTTTCTCTGCACAAAGGGACCATGCAAAGCTCCATAGCACAGAGAAAATATGGTGAGTATTGTACTGCACCGATGTTCAGGTCCCCACCCCTGATCTGCATAATTTTGCCTTGCATCCCCTCCCTGGTTTACCTGGCACAAACCTGGTTTGCCTACACTAACCAGTCTTTTAAATATAGGACATCGGCGCAAAACCGGTTTGCTCAGGAAAACTAGGATCTGCACCTGAGCAAACATTTGAATATCAGGCCCCAACTGTTATACTCCCCTTCACCATCAACATGACTCCAGATCAAACTGGTAGAGAGTCTTGGGGGGGGTTACTATGGCTGATGAGAGTCTATGGAAGGGGGGATGGGGATGATGACCCTTTCCGTCCTGCCTCCCCCCCATGGAGGGAATCAGTGGCTGTTCTGAAGGTCAAAATTTAGTCCCTGGGATGGTGAATGATGTTGCTAGGTGGCTGGTGGCAATATGGTGCTTCTTGATGATGCAAGGCCTGCATAAATTGAGGTGTCATTCTGGATTATCAGTTGCTATTTTCCCCTAATTTTTATGCCAGTCCTTTTCTTCTAACATAGAGCATAGTCTAATCAGACCTAGACATACATGTAATCCCAAGTATCTCTCACGTCTACACCACTGAAAGGTAGCATTAAACCTGGTAAACAAGTTTATAAATTGTTTAACTGACCTGAATGGACCAGGTTGACCCTCAGGCCACTGGCATGTTTTCACAAAGGGACCCACTGGCTAAAGTGAATGGTTTCAGTGAGCATTTAATGACACAATCCCAAGATGCAGGTGATGTAACCCCAGCCAGGTATATATATATCACTGGATAGTTTGTTGTATCAAAGCCTGCTAATCAGATACACTTCAACAAATAAATAAAAAAAAAAAAAACTGGGAAGACACTTTAGGTGCTTTACCAATAGAACACATTTTCTTGAGAATAAATGGAACTTTGTGTGCCCCCAATCTGTATAGTTAACTAGTCTACAGCTCAGACACTAGCCACACCTCCTTCCTCGAACCAAGACACTACCCCCTTCCCTCCACAGACCCCTCTGACACTAGCCCCTTCCCTCCACAGCACCTGACACTAGCATGCTTCCTTTACATCCCCCATGACAGTAGCCCTCTTGAATGTACACCCTCCACATTCCCCAAAATTTCTACGGCTCCCCCATCACCCCAGACAATAACCCCCTCCCTCCACTTCCTGACACAACCCAGCCACACCAATCCTCTCCCCTTTCACCACAGTCCGTCTGAACACCCCTCCATCTCTAGGCACCCCACTTTCTAATCTCTGTGGATATTACCTCCTTACTGTCCCTTGACTCCTAGAAGCCACACCCCTTCCTCCTTAGCCATTCGAGAATCACCCATACCCTTGTTTCACACCTTCTCTGCAAGGTCCTCCTGGACACCACCTACTCAGACACCAGAGGCATGCATACACCCTTCTTTCTGACTCTCTCTCTCCACATACCATAACACTAGCCCCCTCCCTCCCTCCTTCTAAAGCCCCTGACTGCAGCTTACCCACCTACCAAAGCCCCAAACACTAGCACCTCCCTTCCCCAGACACTAGCCCTCCAGTCCCCGACACTAAATCCACCTCATTTGCTGGAATCAAAACTGGCACCATCCCACTAGCAAATGCTGGTAGAGTTTGTATACAGCTATTAATGTTTCCTTAGGTAGCCCTGCAGGCATGTGCTGGAGAGGGTAACACTTCGGTAAGTACATCAACTGGGACAGTGGAAAATTCTGTGCTGATTTCCCCAGTCAGTAGCCCTGCTGGCTAGCGGCTGCAAAACTCAGTTTTAACTCCTGAATTTAATATGACTTACCTGCTCTGTCCAAGTCACAGTGCACAGAGTTGGGTTCTTTTGGGTTTGGGATAATCTGGCAGAACCTAAAATGAAAGCACAGGGAAGGTTGCAGAGATGCAAAGGGTCTGAGGTCTTAGAGGAGAGATTATAGTAATCAGAATTAAACAAGATACTTATCTGAAAGGTAGACAGCCACCATCTGGCCAGATCTATGGAAATAAAGTTAAAACTAGGTAAGTATGAGGTACTTATAGTAGCGTGAGTAGAGACAGGGAGAGGAGAGATGCAAAGGATACTATACAGCAAAGGAGTAAGTTGAAAAGATAGTTAAAGAGCATCTCTCTACTATAATAAAAAACTTAAAAACATTAGATTTATGCCAATTGTGTTTTAGCTTTGTTTTCTAGTTATTTCCCCCCCATACCGTTGGTCTACTAAATATTGTAAGTAATGCAGCACTTTTTTTACTAAGTCTTTCAAAATATATCTTACTCTCCCCTGCTAATCACATTGTTACTGTTTGAAATATCACAGTCTGTCATGGTGAGCACTAAAAACTCAAGGCACTGTGATGTTAATGGAAGAGGCAAATGTTTTCTAGATAGACTTTTCAGATGGACTGCCAAGATGTACTATAAATTTTGAAAAGGAACATTGCCAATTAAAAAAAATGATCCCGATTCTAGAAACGTTACACCTGGCGTAGCAGCACTTGCGCCAAGTAGAATGGCATAAGTAGCAGCTTACGCCAGCAGTTGTGACATGCGCAATTCTACAATGTGGCCTGTGACATGTCGCAGGCCACTGTAGTCAAAGAGCTGTTATGCCAGGAGTTGCGCCATAAATCCCCTGTGACGTGGTGCTAGGGTGTTTACAGCAGCAGTTGTGCCACATTCCAGAAGAGCAGCAACAAAGTCCCCAACGTTAGGATTCTACAAGAACTCCCAGAGTAGAACCAGTAACGTAAGTTATACTAGCATTTAGCTGATGTAACTTACATATGCCCCTGGACGTTCTGTAGACCCACCAGCAGCCCAGCAGGCAATCCACATGTGCTCTCCCCCCCCATGCCCAGCATACCCCTTTAGGTGCCCCGCAGGGCTGCCCACACACCTGCCTCTGAACCCCTGAACAGTGAATGCCCCACAGGGCTGCCAACACACCCTGTGCCCCTAAACTCCCACCACTAAATGCCCCGCGGGGTGGTGCTGTCAACCCTTCCACTTGTGCCCAGACCCCAAGACATTGCCGCAATTGCTGTCCATACCCCAGACTATCCCTGGTAGTCTAGTGGCCCCCCACCCAGCTGTGCCAGTTCTCCCAGCACCCCCCACTTGTCCCCAGCCAGTGGTTGGCACAGCCCACCTCTCATCTCCACGGCAAGCTCCCGACTGAGTTCAGTAGGAGCACTTACTGTATAGATGCACTCAGAAATTAATTTCTGAGCACGTCTATTAAGTAAGAGCTCCAAATGAATGCAGTCAGGGGGCTGGCTGTGGAGGTGAGAGGTGGCTGTGCCAGTCACTGGCTGGGGACAGGTGGGGGGTGCTGGGTGGACTGGCACAACTGAATGGGGGGTGGGAGACCACTAAACTACCAGCTGCCACTACACACATTGGACTATGTGTACTGTACATACTGTTCAGAACACCAATCGAAGGGACATGGGATTGGTGTTGGGGGACACATGGTGGCATGGCAATGGGTGGGGGGCCTCTTTCCCTGTGGGGCTTCACTGCGGTTCGGGCATGGGGGACACTTGTGCCTTGGGGCACTGAGGTTGCAGCTGCGTCTTCCTTGCAGTGTGCCTCTTTCCAGCGTACCTGCATGTATATATAAATGTAACAGGACTTAGATGCCGGGGTCCCGCCCCTTCTAGAATAGGGTGCAGGGTCCATGTCACAACGGCGATTGGCTCAAGTCACGTTTGGTGGTGACTTGCGCCAACTGTCTAGAATCGGGGCCGATGTATTTTCTAGTAAACTGTAAACTGCTGGATCTTATTTAAGACAAATCATGTACTGAAGTGCAGAGTTGCTCTTTAACATCAAGCTAAGAGCAACAGAGATATGGTGATAGAGGATAAAATAAAACAAAAAACAAAAAAAGCATCAGCTTCCTGTGTAATCTTTGTCCCCTCCCACCATAACCCCAGCCATGTTCTCTGACCCAGTCAGCTGATCAAACCATCTTATCCCCAAAACATAATATCCTTACTGACCCACTCTCCATTAATGACAGAGAGAGACTGACTGAAAGCTGCCTTGCAGGAGGACTGGCCTATGTGTCTCAAACAGATGATCAAGCACCCCCCCCCCATTTTCAACACTGCCAACACAAAATCCTCTCCCTCCTAACCCCAGCTACACCAGCTGCACATCCAGCACTCACTGCAACCTCCCTTTCACCTACTTCCCTGCAGCCTTCAAATCCGCCATCCATCTGGTGACCTGTTTAGGCCACTATTGGGGTTGCTATGGGAGTTGGAAGGCAAATCCTTCCTCCTCAGGCTACCAACATACGAACATACATATGAACATACAAATTTGCCAGCAGATAAAGGCTTTATGGTCTATAAGGTCTGTGCAAGTGTACAGCTAGCAACCCTTATACTGCAGCTGCCCCTCCCCGACCCTCCCTCTTACCTTATCCCATCCCCTTTTGAAGCAGTCCACTGTTCTACAGGATACCACTTCTGCAGCCAACGCTTTCCACCCAGACATCACTCTCTCTGTAAAAAAGTGTCTTCTCATTTCCCTCCTAAACCTTTTCCCCTCCAATCTGAGATTGTGATCTCAAGTGTCTGTACCCCACCTAAACTTGAATAGTCCCTCTGTGCCTGCCTTTATTCCTTTCATGTACTTGAAGGTTTCAATCATATCCCCCATGTCTATCCTCTCCTCCAGTAAGTACATGTTCAACTCCATCAGCCTGCTCACGTAGGGCATGCCCCCTAGTCCCTCGATCATGTTTATTGCCCTGCACTGCACCCCCTCCAGTAACTGAATGTCCCTCTTCAGGTATGGCCACCAGTACTGTAAGCAGTACTCCAGGTGTGGCCTAACCAGTGACCCATACAATGGCAGGATCACCTCCTCTCTCCTTGAAGATATACCCCTGGTAATACAACCCAGCATTTTGTTGGTCTTCGCAGCTGCCTTGTTGCATTGTGCTGAGTTGTTCATTGAGCCCATTATAATGACCCCCAGATCCTTCTCCTCCTCTGTTAAGGCTAGCTGAACTCACTCCCCCCACAGTTGGTAGCTCCTTCTTGTTTATTTTTGCCCTGAAATGTAGCACCTTGCACTTTTTGGCATTGAACCCCAACTGCCAGGTGTCTGACCAGATCTCCAATTTTGCAAGATTATCCTGCAACCCATGCCACCCTCCTAGGTCATCCACTACTGCTCCCATATTCTTGTCATCTGCAAACAAACTGTTCTTAATCTTGATGCCCATTGAGATGTCTGATATGAACAATCCAAACACCGGTCCCAGCACTGAGCCCTGTGGTACTCCGCTTGTCACTGCCCTCGAAGATGAGACCTCCCCTCCCACCACCACCCTCTGCTGACTTCCCTGTAACCAGTTTACTACCCATACCACCATTTTTGCCTCTGCACCTGTGCCTGCCAGTTTACTACCCAGCCTCCCATGTGGCACCGAGTTGAATGCCTTACTGAAGTCCAGAAACAGGAAATCCACTGTATGGCCCTTGTCAAATTGTCTAGTTACCCAGTCATAGTAATCCACCAAGTTGGTCTGACAGGATGTGCCTGTGACAAACCCATGCTGCCTAACATCGAAACATAGAAACATAGACTTTGACAGCATATAAGGATCGCTTGGCCCACCTAGTCTGCCCGTTTCCCTACCTAGTGGATAAGTTGCAGATCCTAGTTAACAAGCAGCCTATTTCTTCATACCCTCCCCCACAAGAATTGCCTTATGTCTGTCCCATGCATTCTTAAATTCTTCCACAGTTTTAGAACCCACAACCTCCTCAGGAAGCCGGTTCCATGCATCCACCACCCTCTCTGTGAAAAAATACTTCCTCACATTGCCTCTGAGCCGTCCCCCCCCATCTTCAAAATGTGTCCCCTTGTTCTTGCATGTCTCTTTTTCTGAAAGATGCTACGTTCTTGGACTTTGTTGATTCCACTGAGGTACTTAAAAGTTTCAGTCATGTCCCCACTCTCACTCCTTTCCTCAAGCGTATACATATTAAGCTCCTTTAGTCTCTCCTCATATGGCTTCTCTTGCAGACCCTGCACCATTTTAGTTGCTCTACTCTGGACTGCGTCCATCCTGTCTATGTCCTTGTGGAGATGGGATCTCCAGAACTGGATGCAGTACTCCAGATGGGGTCTCACCAGCTGTCTGTACAGAGGGATAATAACTTCCTGTTTTCTGTTGGTGATGCCTCTCCCTATGCATCCCAGTATCCCCCCAGGTCTCCCTACTGCCTTCTCACATTGCTTGCTTACCTTAAGGTCATCTGATATGATTACACCCAGGTCCCTTTCCATTTTTGTTGTTGCTACTCATCCCCATTGTGTAATCTTACCCTGGGTTTTGTTTCCCAGGTGCATTATTTTGCACTTCTTTGCATTTAATCCAAGCTGCCATACCTCTGACCATTCCTCCAACCTTACCAAGTCCCTTCTCATCCTTTCCACACCTCCGTGTGTATCAATCCTGTTGCAGATATTTGTGTCATCTGCAAAGAGGCATACTTTTCCTTCTAGTCCCTCTGCAATGTCACTTATACAGACATTGGAAAGGACTGGACCTATTACTGAACCCTGTGGTAGCCCACTAGTAACCCTCCTTTCTTCAGAGTGGACTCTGTTTACTATTACCTTCTGTGTCCTATTGTCCAGCCAATGTTTTACCCAGGCTACCACCCTGGGACCCACTCCCAGGCTGGATAATTTGTTTATTGATCTTTTGTTTGGGACTGTATCAAATGCCTTGCTAAAGTCTAGGTAGGCCATGTCCACAGCCCCTCCCTGGTCTACTACTTTGGTCACCCAGTCAAAAAAATTGATTAGATTCATCTGACATGACCATCCCGCTGTGAATCCATGCTGCCTTGGGTCCTGTGCCCACTGGCCTCTATGTACTCAACAATTCTTTCCTTCAGAAGTGATTCCATCATTTTCCCTACCACAGAGGTCAAGCTGACAGGTCTGTAGTTTCCTGCCTCTGTTTTGCTCCCACTTTTGTGAAGGAGAATCACATCTGCCCTCCTCCAGTCCTCTGTTACCATAGCATCCTCGCATGATTTGTTAAAAAGGGTAGTCAGTGGTGTCACTAGTTCACCCCTTAATTATTTTAGAATTCTGGGGTGAATCCCGTTAGGCCCCATTGCTTTGTCTACCTTCAGTTTTAGGAGTTCTTTCAGAACCGTTTCTTCTGTGAAAGGACTGGGATCACCCCCCCCCATCCAGAGTGCTTCTGTTAACTGGATTAGGTACCTTCCCCTCCTCCTCCACTTTTGTGAATACTGAGCAGAAGCATCCATTCAGTATCCCTGTTTTTTCACTGACCCTCTCTGCCCACCCATCATCCATTCTATTCAGCCTCACTATCCCTCCCTTTGTCTTTCTACACTCCCTAATGTACCTATAAAAGGTTTTATCCCCCTTCTTAACTGAGTTGGCCATCTTTTCCTCAGTTTGGGCCTTTGCTATTCTGACTGCCTTCCCTGCTTCCTTCTGCCTTAACTGGTACAGTTCTCTGTCATGTTCCTTCTGTGTTTCCTTATACTTCCTAAATGCTATCTTTTTCTCCCTAACCTTCCCTGCCACCTGTTTTGAGAACCATAGTGGCTTTTTCTTTCATTTTGATTTGTTTATTTGCTTCACACAAAGGCTTGTTGCCTCTGTGATGGCCATTTTGATGTTTCCCCATTCTTGTTCCACCCCTCCTTCTTGCTTGTTTGCTAGTGCTTTTCTAAGACACTCTCCCATTTTGACAAAGTCAGCCCTCCTGAAGTCCAGTACCCTCACCTTTGTATGGTTTGACTCTGTAGCTGAGTTTATCGTGAACCACACTGTTTGGTGGTCACTTGTTCACAGATGGCTACCCACTTCTAGATCTGAGATCCTTTCACTGTCCCCATTTGTGAGTACAAGGTCTAAGATTGCTCCCTCCTGAGTGGGTTCCATTACTAGCTGTCTGAGGCATGCCCCCTGTAGGGCATTGAGAATGGCCCTGCTCTTGGATGTGGCTGCAGCAAAGGTGCTCCAGTTAACATCTGGCATATTCAGGTCCCCCATCAATATCTCCCCTATCTCTACCATCCTAAGGATGCCTTCTATCATATCCTTGTCCATTCCTTCCCCCTGAGATGGGTGTCTGTATATAACCCCTGTGCGGACTGTGGTACCATTTCCAGTCTCTAAGGTGATCCACAGTGCCTCCTCTCCTCCCTGTTTACTCTTTTGTTCCATTGCTTTTATCCCTTGCTTACATAGAGATCTACTCCTCCACTTCTTCTACCCTCCCTGTCTCTCCTGTAGGTTGTGAACCCTGGTATGTTAACATCCCAGTCATGGTTCTCTGTGTACCATGTTTCTGTGACTGCCACGATATCCAGGCATCCCACTTCCATCAATGCCACTAGTTCAGGGAGCATGTTGCCCAGACTATGGGCATTTGTACTCATTACCCTCCATTTCTTGATGGCCTTACCCCTTTTTGCCCCATCGCTGTCCTTACTGCCTTTGTCATTTTCTTCATTTACCCCTGCCCTTCTCCCTATTGACGTCTCTATCTTGGTTTTTACCTTACTTACTACTCTGATATTTTTTTGGAGGGGATAGGATGTCCCTGCTCCTTTCCAGTGCTTCCCCCTTGTCTAGTTTAAATGCTTGCCAATGAAGCATGTAAACTTGTCACCTAGGATCCTGGTTCCCCTCCTGGACAGATGCAGACCATCAGCCCAGCATAGGCCTGCATCACTCCAGGTGGACCCCCAGTCCCCAAAGAAAGCAAAACCCCTGAGCTCTGCACCAGGTTTTCAACCACTGATTGAATCCCATGGTGTGGAGCCGCCTTGCCTCACCCATGCCATAGATAGGCAGCATTCCGAGAAGGTTACCATGCATGCTACTTGTCTAAGGCCCCTCTCCAACTCCACAAACTGCACTGTTCTGATCCCTTTCCCAGCCAGGTCATTTATCCCTAGTTGGACAATGACATCCAGCTCCCTCCCCCATTCAGCTGATCCCACGATCCTGAAGATTCGCTCCCTGTCCCTCCAAGCCATGGCGCCGGGCAGGCACCTTACCTCCCTCTCCTCTCCCTCCCCCAGTTATAACCGAACAATGGAGTCACCCACCAGGAGTTGTTTCCTTCCCCTGTGGGGTCCCATGCCACCCTTCTGTGGGTCTCCTTTACGGAGGTTTCCAACATCCTCCTTGGTCTCCACTTCGGGTGCCTCTATAGAGGAACCACACTCTGCCAGAGTGGTATATGAATTGTGGAGAGGTACAACTGGAGAGATGCACCTCTGTTCCACCACCCTCACTCTCCCTGAGCAAACTGTCATCCAACCACTCCTCTTTCTTGGCAACCTCTGAGGCAGTGGCAGTGGCCCTGGTAGTCCCTGGGTGGGAGAGGAGGTCCCCAAATCCTGGCCAACTCAGCCTGGAGATGAGCAACCTCCTCCCTCAGCCCAGTGAGGTGCTTGCAGATGGGACAATACCACATCCCCCCAGAATGTCTCCCAGAAGCCTACTGCTCTACAGCCACTGCACTACACCACTCCCATCATGTCTTATTTCTGGCCTCTTAACTGTTGTTTTGAACACTTAGTCTTTCCTCTGTTTATTTATTTATTTATTATATTATATATTTTATATATAAATATATATATATATATGTGTGTGTGTGTGTGTGTATATATATATATTTATTTATCTATATATGTATATTATAGTGGCGCTGCTGAGCCAGTATAGTTAGGGTTCAGCGGTCCCTTACATAGTAAAGTCAAAGGTTTGTGCATTAATAACTTTGGACCCATTCAAACAGATTTGCCTGAAATTTGGAATGCAGAGTGGGGCATGGTAGGTCTCTGGAGCTGCCAAATTTCATTTCAGTTGGACTTACGGTCTTTGTGTACGAAAACACTGAAAAATGAAAAATTATCCATTTTTTGTGGCAGCTTTTGGGATTTTGAACGTGGCCCTGCGTGGCCAACATATGGTGTGATGCTCTGTGAGATGGCTCATTTGAAAGAGCTTTGGTGGCCAAACATGCAGCTTTTCATTTAGTGAAGAAATATTAAGGCATTCAAAAGTTATGCCACTTTTAAATTCCCATTATAAGTCAATGGGAAAATTTATATGTATGTTTTGCTAACTAAAAATGGGGTTCTGGCCATCTAGTCCCACCTGGCGATTTGATTGTGAGCCTGCAAATTCTTTCATCATGAGATTCTTTGATCGCGATTGTGCATCATGACCTAAAAACACTAATATCTCAACTAAGGGGTAGGCTAGGGACACAAATGAGGGTGGGTTTTGCTCAGGAGGGTCCGTTCTATTGAGGCATGCCATTGGTTTGGTTCAAATCGGTGAAAAATTCATGTTTCACCATTTTTAATTCTTTGTTCATGAGCCTGAAAATTCTTTGATCGTGAGCTTGCAAATTCTTTGATAGTGAGATTCTTTGATCATGATCGTGCATTGTGAGCGAGGGATGAGATGGCCCAATTAAGAAATCAATTTTCTCAGCCCAACGGTGTCCTAGGAAGTCAAATGATTGTGGGTTTTACTCAGGAGGCTTCGTTCTGTTGAACCATGGTGGTGGTATACTGCAATTCCATCATTTTTTTGATTTATAAGATTTTTAATTCTTTGTTCGTGAGCCTGCAAATTCTTTGATCATGAGCCTGAAAATTCTTTGATCGTGAGATTCTTTGATCGCCATCTTTGATCTCGAGGGAAGGACAAGATGGCCAGATTTTTTATAATGGAATACATAGGGACATTTTACCAATCTTTAACATTGACTATCTTAGAAACGGTTTGGTCTTTTTACTTGAAATTTGGAGGGTGTTTACAGCATGTCCTGTAGATGTGAATTATGGTGTTTATGTGTCGGAGAAAATTTTTTTGCAGAGATATTGCGTGACTCACTTTCCGTATTGTGGACAGTGTTTTGCTTGTGGTGGTGGTTTGAAATTGATAAGATACCTAGCCTTAGTGTCATGGATGTGGTTTTCAGTCGTTGTGTGTTAAATGTCAACAGGTGTGGAACTGAGCCAGTCTGATGAATGAAAATCTCATACGTTAAAATGTTATATCTCGGACACGGTTTGGTCTTTTCACTTGAAATTTGGAAGGCATTGACAGCATGTCCTGTGGATGAAAATTACAGTGTTTCCATGTCAGAAAATTGTTTTTGGCTGAGATATGGTGTGGCGCAGTTTACGTTCTGCGGACAGCGTTTTGCTTGTATTGGTGGCTTGAAATTGACAGGATACCTAGCCTTAGTGTCATGGATGTAGTTTTCAGTTGTTGTGTGTGTTAAATGTCAACAGGTGCAGAACTGTGCCACTCTGATGAATGAAAATTTCAAATTTTGACATGTCATATCTTGGACATGGTTTGGTCTTTTTACTTGAAATTTGGAGGGTGTTTTCAGCATGTCCTGTAGATGTTAATAGATGTGTTTACGTGTCAGACAATATATTTTTTGTGGAGATTTTGTGTGGCGCAGTTTACATTTTGTGGACAGTATTTACTATTGTTCTACTAGATTAATATTTGTTTGGTGGCTGGCCTTGCTGTTGTGAATGTTCTTTTTAGTGATTGGGTGTGTAATGTGGCCTGATACATACAAGTTGGTGGGAGCTGTGTGGACAGTATTCGAGAGACAACGTGTGACATTCATACACTCAAAAAAAGTTTTATAATTAGGCATGACTCAACCTTAATTTTAATGTGTATATGTGGTAGTTGCATAATACCAAATACAAAGATAGTTCTGTATTTCTAAGTTTGGAAAAATGGCACAGTTATTTATGACATGTAAACTACTTTTGTGGGTAACTTGGTGTCCATTATGTATTATTTACCATTTCTAGTAATAAATAAAATTTTCAAATGCAGTGTCTCTGCACTGTGAAAAATAATATAGCTTTAATAATAGCTTTCTGTAACTATTCCTGCTGGAATATGCTAACCTTTCAAATGTGTCTGTTCTCCCTGGCACCCTATGAAAACAAGATGTTGCATCTCATGGAGTTATGCTGGCTAGAGTAATTTCAAATACATAAATAAACTTAGTTAATAAAATTGGGTCCCACACTACTGCATCAGAAAAGATAAATATTTAGCAATGACATCAAACTAATGGGCCACAGTCTGAGCTTCAGTGAACCAGGGCACTATTCCCCCCCAGGCAGTGACACCAGTACAGTGACCTACATCACTGCCGACAATGGTCACGCTGTCTCCCAGTCCTGCACTCCCTCCCCAAATCAACTCCAACTCAGAGTTGATTATAATTAGAACTGGGGGGGGGGCTATAAAAAATGGACTGGCAGTTGACATAAATTCCTTTGCTGTAATGCTGGTTACAAAATTGTTGTCAAACAGGCATCGTAGAGCCAACCAGGGTGAGTCTTGCTTATGAACAAGGCACCACAGGACTGAGTGGTCTACAACTGAACTCCTTCTGCAACTACATTTCCCATCTTCTCCTTTTCTCCCTTCATTTCTTTTATTTGAGCTTTCATTTTTAAGCTTTAATTTTCCTTTTTTCTTAAGGTCTCCTCATTCAATTAATCTTGTGTTGTGCTCTTTTTCTCATAAATAGAAACTCCACTATACTTCCGGGTAGCAGATTTTTATAAATGAAATTAAATTAATTTGCACCTTATGAAAAAAGGCACTTTTCTGCCAAAAGCTTAACTGGAGGCTAATGTTTGCAAGGGCAGGAGCCCCTGCAAATGACAGCTTCCCTTTAACAAGTAGGAGCACGTAACTAAAAGACCACCCACTCAGGACCAAGAATACCCAATGATCGTTTTGTGCCCTTGAAGATGCTTTTTTTCTACTTTCAGGTTTTCCACCCCCTATCACCACATCCAGTCCCTCTCTCGGGGCATCCAATGCTTCTCTTAGGCTAGCGTTGCAGGGACTGTGGGATCGCTCTGATAAGTGCCCTGCTTCAGGAAATCAAGAGGCCCAGATAACCCCCCAGGTGGGGCAGAGGAGGTTATCCCTATTTTACCCCCTCTGAGCTTGCAGAGGAGTCTGCAACTGGAACTCCCCCCAGATCCTCTGCGGTCACTTTGGTTGGTGTGGGAGCCCATTGTCCATTCCAGATGTGGGGTCTTTTCCTTGTTTTGGTCCAACTCCTGCAGACGTTGGTACCCAAAGAGGACCAATGAGTTGGAGGCATGCAGAGACCCACCTCCGCTACAGTCCTTGGACAATGTCCACCCCTCCAAATGTTCTGCCTCCTCTGCTGCATCAGCGCCACCCATGGTCACCCCGGTGGTGGTGGTATTGTAATGAGGAGAGCTGCCCATCCCACCCTGGAGCAGTACAGTGACCCATCTGGTGGTTGATCCTTCTCCTCCCCCCATCCAGCCCTACAATGACCCTGGCTCGCTTCCAAACCTGGGTCACCGGTGTCACAAATGGTAGCTCTACCTCTGCACCAGTGGGCCGGCTATGGATGCTTTTTCAAACAATGATCATTGGGTGTTCTCGGTCCAGAGTGTGTGTGTGTGGGGGGGGTTCTTTTACTTATATGTGCCTTCTTGTTAACAATAAAACTGCTTTTTATATTTCTACAAACAAAATAAGTTTGTGGCACTTTTTTCTCTGAGCATGGAGGTTTTTTTTTTTTTTGTTGTGTGGTATACTGGTTATACAGGAAAACAGAGCAATTTGGCCTCCATAGGAAATAATGTAATCTATAGGAAAACAGGAAACTTGCCCTGGAGTAACTGGGAAAATGTCAATTCAATCTGAGAGAACTGAAAAATGCTATGGGGCAGCTCCAGTCTCCATGTCTCTTTATTGATGCCCCTTGCTGCAATGTTACCTCAGTTATATCTGATTTTTAATTCCCCTTTTAATGGTTCCCCTTCAAAATGTAAGGTTGGAGGAATGGTCAAATGAATGGCAGCTTAGATTCAATGCTAAGAAGTGCAAAGTAATGCAGCTGGGAAACAAAAAATCAGGGGAAGAGTACACAATGAGGGTAAGATACTAACAACAACAAAAATGGAAAGGGACCTGGGAGTAGTCATATCAGATGACTTAAAGGTTGGCAAGCAGTGTGAGAGGGCAGTAAAGAGGGATGGTGGAATAGCAGGATGCATAGGGAGAGGCATCACCAGTAGAACACAGGAAGTTGTTATCCCTCTGTACAGACAGCTGGTGAGACCCCATCTGGAGTACTGTGTGCAGTTCTGGAGACCCAGTCTCTGCAAAGACACAGACAGGATGGAGGCAGTCCAGAGGAGGGCAACTAAAATGGTGCAGGGTTTGCACCAGAAGACATATGAAGAGAGACTTATGGAGCTTAATACTTATAGTCTCGAGGAAAGGAGGGGGGGAGGACATGATAGAAACTTTCAAGTACCTCAAGGGAATTAACAAAGTCCAAGAGGGTAGCATCTTTCAGAAAAAGAGGTGTGCAAGAAAAAGGGGGCACAATTTGAAGATAGAGGTGGGGCGGCTCAGAGGTAATGTGAAGAAGTATTTTTTCACAGACAGGGTTGTGGATGCATGGAATGACCTTCTTGAGGAGGTTGTGGAGTGAAAAACAGTGGTGGAATTCAAGATTGCATGAGACAGTCATAAGGCAATTCTAGGGGGTGGGGTAGAAAGAAGTAGGCTGTTGGTTAACTTGGATCTGCAGCTTATCCATTAGGTAGGGAAATGGGCAAACTGGGTGGGCCAAGCGGTCCTTATCTGCTGTCAAATTCTATGTTTCTATATGTAAACAGCCCAAGGAAACATCCACAATGCCTCAAACACCATTTCAAGACAAGTAATCAAACAAATATAGGGCTGCCTGATGCTCTGTAAGTAGAAGTCTTTAGAAATCTATTGCTAAACTTAGCTGCAGTGAGAGTTAAAAATGTAGCAATCATAATTCGCCTGCCATATATTTCAGAACAGTATAGCCATGGCAGCTACAGTGATTGGCACAGACAGCCATGGGCTCACAGGATGCAACTGAACCATGATCCATCTCGGGTGAAGAGAAAGCTGCCATGAAAGAACAGCTGATGATCTTTCCTTTGGGTAAGCAGCTTGTCATGGTTGTCCAGGAGCTGTCTGCAGAGGTGCTGAATCAGTAAAGCCTTCAGCAACATTTCCTAGTTTCCCCAAGCTTATTTAAAGTGTCTGTGCAGTTAAAGCTGTTGTTTGCCTGCCAAATTCTATTCTTTATGTCATTCTACCTTTAATTAGATTGAAAACAGTGGAATGAGGCAAAAGAAAAT
Source organism: Neoceratodus forsteri (assembly GCA_016271365.2). NCBI lineage: Eukaryota > Metazoa > Chordata > Ceratodontiformes > Ceratodontidae > Neoceratodus > Neoceratodus forsteri. The sequence continues at coordinate 124,379,617 of CM028136.1, read as the reverse complement.
GCAAGCTGCACTTCCAATGTTACCCTTTTACAGGAATGCCTGCTACTGCATAGTAACACAGGGTCTGCCAGCCAGATTTTTCCATCTTCTTGTCATTAATCCCTTTCTGAGAACCATCTCAGAATTAGAGAATCACATCACTATAGTACCCAGTTAAATGCCTGCACACAATCACCTCGAACCTCCTTCGAGCAAATGGGAAACTGTAATAATGCTGCAAAACGCATACTTTCTCTTTTTTTATCTAACATGCAGAACTTTTTGCATGGAGCTCTGAGTAACTCTTAGATGACCCCTCCCCCTTATCCTCTGGTGTTTCCAGGATGGAAAACAGAAGTTGCTTTCTTAGTTTGTCCCTCTTTTTACAAGTTTGTGTGGTGAACATTAGATGTCCCTAACGGAAAGCTTCTCACATTTCAAGACAACTGATAAAAAAAGGGTAATAAAGCACAGAAAAGTTAACTCATCAGAGTTACAGCACAATTCTTTTAATACAACAGCCCTGCTCTAACTGAATCTAAAATCACAGGAGTGCGTCAAACCACATTTTCAGAAACTGTGACAGCAAATTGAGTGTCTTCTTTCTCTGTCTACTGTAGCTAACATCCAATCACAGCAAGTTTTACATACCTCAGCATTAACCAATGAACTCAATATTCTCCAGTTGCATGGCTGTAGCTAATCGCGTTCTTGTTCAGCTGAATCTTTTCAAATGTCTCTGCTGGTGCGCTCTGCTATGGGGATGTAAATTATGCACAAACGGAAAAGAAAAGCTACTGTATTTCATGGTCTCAGATCTGGGCTTTTGTGGGTGAGTTTTTAAATTATCAAAGTCCATGGATGATTGGGGGGGGGCTGATTTCAATAACTTAGCGATTGTGGAGAAACACGGACTGTTCCTGTGCTTTTTAGCCACTGCACAGTGACGCAGTGCTCTATATGCAGTTCCACACCAGTTGGATCTCCACAATATTCCCAAACCTCCTCAAAAATAAGGGCTCCCATACATTATATATATATGCAGAACATTGAATAAGTTAAATCTTAATATATAGCACAATTGTAAGGAAAAAGATGTTTATTTACAAGCACACTCACAGGCAGCAGTGGCACTAAAAGCATGTAAACATTTAGCCCAATAGTTTGTTTTCTTTGTCTCTTTTCCAGTGAAAGCATTAAAACATAAGTATTGCATTCATTGCAAATTGTATTTGTCTTTAGTACCACTTATTTTGAAACAAATGTGTTCTCTTGGGGGGGTGCAAGTACATGAATGAAATGTGCTGAGAAGAAAATGCTTTTAAATACTTTTTTAAATGGTTATGCTGTTTATTCTGCAACAAATGTGTATTCTCTTGTGGGAGAATGAATGCACTTTTATTATATTTCTTAGTCTCTGAAATTCCTGTGGAATACTTCTTTTTCAGCAACTGAAAACAATTGCAACGATTGTGGAGCACTGTGTACTGTAGAGTCTGTGCGATCCTTCGTTATTTGGGACATTGCATACTGTAATTAAGCTGGAGGTAGCCTTTAGCTGCTGGAAGGAAGAGGGCTGAGGGAGTCTGTATGTGCCTGTGGAAGGGAGGCCTAGTTAGCCAGTAGCTGCTGGGGGTTGGGGAGTCGAGGGAGTCAGTAGCTGCTGGGGGGGTAGGGGGGCCGAGGTAGCTAGTAGCTCCGGGGGGGGCTTATCCCCAATCTGATGCATGCAGCTGTACAAATGATTGGGTCAGGGTCTGCAGGGCATGGTCACACTATGGCCATGCTCTGCACTCTTATATGCTGAGTAGGGCACTGGAAAGTATACACCACACGTCACCTTTTTCACTGAGCTGCAAACATGAGTTTAAATCTCACAGCCCTGGAGCTGGGCAAGCCAGAGTAGGACTGTGTATGGCTATGCATGCCTCGACCTCTATAGCCAACTGAGAAACAAGGCCAAGCCAGTTATGGTCAAAGTAAGCATTTTTGTCAGCCTGAGTAGTCAGTAAATTGTCTGTATTATTCAACTCCTATTCAGAAAACAGCCTGCAGTAGCCAGGGTTTGGCTTGTGTTTTGGCTAGTAGAGTCAATCCAGACCCTTGGCTTAGCTCTGGCTTGGCTCTAGGTAAAAAAAAGCCTGGCTTGCTTATGATCTCATAGCCCTCATTTACATACTGGCCCCGATATTCAGAATTGTGTCTGGCAATGACACATGTGGTGGCGCAGCATATCTGAGTTGCCCCAGTGCAACACAGGGATATATTCAAAGGAGATGAGCCATGGTGCATCACCTTTGAATATATCTTGATAAATAGCAGAAATGGGAACTGCACCACTGCAACAGAGTTATACTGTGCGCAAATTCCTGATATTCAGCAGCAGTATGCAGATGGGGCCACAATGTATGCAAGGCAGAAATGGGGCCATTTGCATGTCATTATGGCCCCATTCGCATGAGTTGTGAAGGGCCGGCCAGTGAAATGCATATGCTACCTTGCACAGCATGTGCTGCGAGAGGTGGTCTGGGGCATCCTCCCACCCTGTAGTGGCGAGTGCCTAAACTATATCAAACATATTCCCTGGTAGTCTAGTGGCACCCCCCTCCCTTCCTGTAGGTGTGATCACCTAAAATAAAAGATAACATCATGTTTCTGGTAGTCTAGTGGCACACCCTGCCTCCCTGTAGCTTTGATTGCATAAATGAAATTAATTACTTATCCCTGGTAGTCTAGCAGTCACCCCACCCCTCCCATAACCCTGATCATCTAATGTCCAGTAACTTCCTCTCCCTGGTGGTTCAGTGGCACCCCCCAACACCCACACAGGACCACCTGCACAGCCAGCCCCCCTTTCAGGGATGGGCAGCAGCATACCTAACCACATACCTCTGCAGCTGCCCAGTGACTGACAGCTACTGTACAGGCTGTTTTCCCATTGGTCTACAGTGTGGACCAATGGCTTGCAGTGCATACTGTACTAGTCATTCACACAAATGTGAATGGAGGCATTCATTTACATTTTTGTGAATGACAGTAGCTGTCAGTCAGTGGACAGCTGTGGAGGTATGTGGGTGGGTATGCTGCTGCCTGCCGATGATGGAGGGTCCGGTGGGCCAGGGTCCTGTGGGGGGGTGCCACTAGACCACCAGGGAAGGGCAGTTGCTGGACATTTGGAGATCGGGGTTAAAGGAGTGGTAGGGGGACCGCTAGACTACTAGGAATAGGTGATTCATTTCATTTATGCAATTGCGGCTATGGGGAGGGAGGAGGGGCCACTAGACTACCAAGGGTATGATTATATTTTATTTTAGGTGATCACCACTACAGGGAGGGAAGGGGGTCCACTAGACCACCAGGGATGGTATGGGTGCTTCTGCATGGTGGATTGGGTGGGCAGGTGGCCACCCATGGCTGGCGGCTTCTGTGTTGCACCTTGCAGTGCAGCAACTCACCTGTGGGTGGCCACCATTTGTGCCTTTTTTTTTTTTTTAGGCTCGGCATTGCCCATCGGTATGCAGTGCATCTGAGGGATGTGCCAGCATATGCACTGTACATCTCGGGCTGAATATCAGGATGTGCCACATATGCATAGGAATGCCCACTGTAGATGCACTGCATGCATTATCTTTGTGCCCGGCATATCGGGAATTGAGCTGCACAAGTCGCCCTTTTGAACATTGTCTTGGGGCTCATTTTACAACAGGCACAACTCCTTTGAATATTTGGGTCACTGTGCAACCCTGAGCAAGTCACTTAATTTCCCTGTGCTCCCCAGATCGCACCTAGAAACAATCTTTGGTTTAGTGTGCTGTTCTTGGTTAAACAATTTCCCCCTTCCCTATTTCATTAAAGCTGGGCCATTAGCCCAGTAGAGCTTCCACTAACCCACCTGGGCTACTGTTTTAAAGTACTGTCCACCTGCCCATTCAGAGTGCTAAGGGTTTTAGCTGAGCCTTACCCCAAATAACACTTTCTCTATTATTTCCTGTCTTTGTTATTGTATTCATACTCATACTGGGTTGTGGATGGAAGAAGTCAATTCTGCCCATATTGACCATCCCCATGTATTTCCTTTCTCTGCGTCTTTTTTCCTACTTTGACTCAACTGTAACCTTTAAAGGGAAGCTTTAATCATGCCAGCCTCCCGCCCCCACAAGGCTTACCCTCAGGTTAAGCCTTTTAAGTATGTTGTGGCATTTTTCTCCCACAGCAACATACTTTATTTTAATTGCAAAAAGTCTGCTACCCGGAAGTATGGCGGACACTAGTGAGGCTCCATTATGTGTAAAGGCACGGCGCCGTACCGTGCACTTTAATACAAAAGTATTGAAGCCCATGGTGCGTCGTTGCACCTTTACAGATAATGCAGCCCTACTAGTATGTAGCATACTTCCGGTTAGCAGACTTTTTGAAATTAAAGTAAAGTATGTTGTGATGGAAGAAAAACACCAACATACTTAAAAGGCTTAACCGGAGGGTTAGCCTTGTAGGGGTGAGAGGCTGGCATGGTGAGAGCTTTCCTTTAATTCTAAATTTACCCTTTTCCTTACTTCTGTGCTGTTCTATACCTCTTGCATCTCTCGGCTCTCCATTTCTGCTCTTGCTACTGTATTTTCTCCATATTAACCTAATTATCTTTATTTTACAGGTCTGAGAGGACACCGACTCCTTTTTTCCCCATCAGATAAGTAGCATTCTATCCCTAGCTTGTTGTTTCCACCCTTATTTACTCTCTTAAGAACTGTGGATCCTTTGTGACTCCTTTTCTGTATTTTATTTTACAGGTCCTGTGGACATCATCCTTTAAAGACCTTCCTCTGGCTCCCTATTACTCAGGTAAGAGACTCAACTTCTACCTGTATGTGGATTGGCTGTAGTGCTGTTGCAGTGCCTATTACAGTGTGTGTTGGAGTTGGGCATGTGGGAGGTGTGTGTGTGTGTGTGTGTGTGTGGGGCCTTGGGGAGAGAGAGAGAGAGAGAGAGAGAGAATTAATAGTGCAGTTTTGGAGAAAACAGGGCAGTTTGGGGGACTGTGGAGGTGGGGATATTTGTGGTGGTCATGGAGGGATGTTGCTGTCCGGGATAGTGGAGGTAGGGGGCTAGTTTAGGGTGCTTTGGAGGGTGAAGGCTATTCTGGGCTATGAGGAGCAACTGTCTTGTGTTGTGGAGGAAGGGGGCTAGTGTTGGGGCATGGTAGGAGTGGAGTTAGGTGGCTAGTTTAGGGTGCTTTGGAGGGTGGGGGCTAGTGTCTGGGCTGTGATGGTCAACTGTCTTGTGCTGTAGGAAGGGGACTAGTGTTGGAGCATGGTGAGAGAGAGGCTAAGGTCCAGAGCTATGGAGGGTGGGGCATTTGTATTGGGGCTGTGGAGAGGGGGGGGCTAGTATTGTGGGAGCCATTGAGGGCAGTGGCTGCTGTGGTTGGAAGTGACTGGTGTTGAGTGCTCCAGACAGAAAAGGCTGGTATAGTGTGCTGCGGACTGAGGTGGGCTGCTGCAGGGTACTGTAGAGGGAGGGAGCTAGTGTCGAGTCAGAGAGAGGAGGCTAGTGTTGGGTAGTCTGGAGGCAGATGGCATACTTTTTGAGTATTGTGCAGGGAAGGGTGGGGCTAGTGTAAGGTGCTTTTGGAGGGAGGTGGACCTGTGTAGGGGGCATTGAAGAGAGTGAGTGACTACTGTTGGGGAAGGGTGCTAGTGTTGGCTGGAGGGGGAATAGTGTTGAGGAGTTGAAGAAGAAGAGTCTAGTGTCTGGGGTGGGGGAGCTAGTATCTGAGGTTGTGGAAGATGGGGTAACTCAGAGTGTTGGAGATTGTAGTACTAGGGGTTAATGTCTGGGCCAGTGGTGGTGGTGGTGGTGGCAGTAGTGCTTTGTAGTGTTGTTGTAGTAGTATATGTTGTTGCCTTTATTTTATGTGGCACTCTTCCTCTGAGGTTTAGGGCACCATTTCAAATATAAAACAGTAGCAAAATAAATTTTATAATTAGTATTTAAAAACTGGCATGACTTAACTGAGAGGAAGATCAAACCCCGAAAGCGTAAGTGAAGAAAAGTTTGAGACACTGATAAAAAGCCTCTACTACCCCTAGGATGCAATGTATCACCTCTTGGCTATGTGGTGTTAGACACACTTCCCTCCCTGTGCCCCTTCGCTAGGCACTTCCTTGAAAGGGATAAACATGGTGAACTGTGAGGACCTATTTAGTCTGAGCAAGAGTTAACGGATATGGTGGGTATTTATTTATTTATTTTAGCCTGGAAATGAGAGCTATTTTCAGACTTGAACCTACCCTGCATTTGTTGGTGGTCTCCACTGACCAGGTCCAACCTTGCATTTGAGATTTGATAGCAAGCACATACTGGGAATAATGAACCCCCTCCATGTAGAACAAGTCACACTGACTGAGGCTGGTGACATCTTGGGCATGAGTGCAAAGCTCGAGTGCCCTCATGATGTCACTAACCTCACAAATTGTGAGGTTACCAGTGCATTCTTCAAGGAGAAGGGTTCATTATATACAATGATATGAGCAGGCTGTTTCTAAAACATACAAGTGACAAACCCCCTCATGTGTACTGATTATTAAACAGTACCCAGTACTGTTTTTTCACTGGGTGCTATTTTGAAATTGGCACTTTTTGAAGGGGTTTGCCTGTCATAATCAGATTGCACTCCACGCTCTGTGTCTAGTTTGCTGGAGTACGAATATGATTAGCGCAGCAGTTCAGAGAAATAATTCTCTAAACATTCTAAAAGGTGAAAAAATGGGTGTAGAAACCACTGCAGAGACTGGCTTTGTATTGATATGCAGGATAGCCCGATTGCCATGCACCCCCCCCCCCCCGAGTCCAGTGAATTACTGGGTTTAGAAAACAATGCAGAAACTGGTTTTGTATTGATATTAAGGATAGCCTAATTGCCCACCCCAATCCCACACAGAGCATGACCACCTGCTCTATCAGTCAGCTGCTCAATACAGCATGAAACTGCCAGTGCATGAGAGGGAGTGCCCAGAATGGTGAGTGTCATTGATATGCTAGGAAAGATTGATTTCTGCAAAACGTCAAGAACGACATACTCTGATCTGCCTCGTCCCCCAATCATGCACACTGACACGCTCTGTCATTCAGCTTGTGGCCTGATAGAGCTAGTGGCAGACAGTGCTGTAGGTTCGGGAGGGGAAGGGACCATGCTATCTAGTATATCTTGCTATATGTGGTCCCCTTATCATGGCTTGGAGGTCAGAAGGGGAGCCCAACATCTAAATAATGACTATTTGGGGATGGGGGTCTGGCTAAGAAGGAAGGCTTTTAAACATGCCAAGAGCAAGCAATTTTTTTTAATCCATGTGGAAGAACAGGGAAGGAGTGAGGGTGGTAAATCACAGGAGTGTGGAGGGTTTGGCCTAGGGACTAGCATTTGCTACCTGCTGGGAATGGACAGGGTCTAGTTGAGGTTGTGGGGATCAGACCCAGGTCTGGTGGATGTACTGTACCAAACTCATTCATAGCTAGTTACCCTAACCTCTAGGCTAGGGAGGCAGTATAGCATAGTGGTTTAAGGATCTAAGCTGCAAATCTGGAGACCTGGGTGTGAATCCCACAGCCCCCACTTGCATACTGTGTGACCTGAGCAAGTCTCTAAACTTCCCTGTGCTCCCAGGTTGCACCTGTAAACAAGCTTTCAGCTTAGTGTGTCTCACCTGGTTAAACAATTGGAAACAAAATACTGCCAGTCCTGGTCATCACTTGGCATCTAAGCAGTAGTGTCACAACATGACTTAAGTAGGAACATGACACTACTCACCACTGTAATCAAAGGAAATTAAGACTGGTAAGGAGAAGTAAAGGGAGAAGACAGAAAGTGCAGTTTGGGGGTGATATCAGCTTTAGACCATATCATCTCCCAGTAGTACCTTTCTTAAACTAATATTTATCATGGTCTAGTGAGTTAAATGGCTGTCTGGTGGTTGATGTGCAAACCACTGTATGGAGACACACACACACACGCCATTGCACGTACAACAGTAGACAGAAGCATGGTTTCTAGTGAAGGTGCTGCAGTGTGTTCACAGTAAGTATGTCTGCAACTTGTTCTTATTAATGTTTATCTTTAGAACTGTAGGTGGCTAGCTGGCACAGTGGCATGGAGGGCTGAGGCATCTGTGCCTTACCTCCTGCCATGCCAGTGACTTGTGTTCATGGTGTGAGTGGGTCAACTGGGGAGGGAAAGGACTGAGCATCCAAAGGACAGCTCTCCTCTTGTGGGGCGGAGGGAAGTACAGGCTCAGTGTTTCCCTGACACCTAGCAGTGGCAGGGTGCAGGCACGCCATGAACTTGTCACACACAAGGGAGGGGTGGCGTAGTCAGCCAGCATGCTGTGGGCAAAAGCACACAGAGTATGGCCATTGCCGGCATTGCACGCTCCACTCAAGGGAACTGAACAAGGAGAACAGAGGTCCCAGGTCGAGCAGGATGTAAGTAGCCACCCTTCATGGGCCCCAACTCTGAATGGCACTTCCCTTGAACTGGATCCTGTTCAAGGCGAGTCGAGCTGTGGGGGTTGGGGGCTCCTCCCCACCCTGCCATGGAGGGTATACCATGGGAAAAGAGGGGGACAGCTGTCTGATGTACAGTGCAGGACTTGGTGGGTGGCTGAAAGAAGGTAGCTGACTGGTGGGGACCCAAGGAGAAACAAATCAGCTTAAAAAAAAAAGAATTGTAGGTTGCTTGTTAGTTCATACAGACTTGCTGAACAGAGAAATCCCTTAATGTTTTCTTTTTATTACATAGATACTGTTGGCAGATAATGGCCTACCGCCCACCCAGTCTGCCCATTTGAGCTTGTAAGTTCCCTTTACATTTTTCTAGAAGTCTGTTGCCCTTTACCCCTGACCTCCAGGATTCCCTTAGGTCTATCCCATGCATTCTTAAATCTCGTGATTGTTTCAGCCCCCACCACTTCTTCTGGCAGGGTGTTCCACTTGTTCACCACCCTTTCTGTGAAGAAATTCTTCCTCACGTTTCCTCTGAATCGCCCTCCCTCCAACTCCATCCCATGCCCTCTAGTTCTTGAACATCTTTTTTGCTGGAAAAGAGTGTATTCCTGCACCCTGTTCATCCCTGTAAGGTACTTGTATGTGTCTAGCATATACCCTCTCTCCATCCCTCATCTCCTCCAGGGAGTACATATTTAAGTCCTTCAGCCTGTCCTCGTAGGACTTGTGATGCAATCCCTGTACCATTTTGTTGCCCTCCTCTGAACCTTATCCACCCTGTCTATGTGCTTACGTAGGTTTTGTCTCCAGAACTGTACACTGTACTCCAGGTGGAGCCTCATAAGTATCTTATATAGTGGAATTATGACCTCCCTTTTCCTGCTAGTGATGCCCCTGCCATCCCAATATCCTGTTTGCTTTGCCTGCTGCCTTGTCGCACCGTTTTCCTACCTTAAGGTCCTCAGAGATGATCACCCAAAGGTCCCTTACCTGCTTGGTGCATGCTCTATCCTTACCCCCAACTGATATGTTGCTCCAGAGTTTTTGTGCCCCATATGCATTATTTTGTACTTCTTTGCATTGAACCTCATTTGCCACATCTCCGACCATCTTTCAAGCTTCTTCAGGTCCCTCTTCATTTGCTGCACCCCTTCTGGAATATCCAATATGTTGCAGATCTTGGTGTCATCGGTAAACAGGCAGACCTTTTCTTTTAGCCCCTCTGCAATGTCACTAATGAAGACATTGAATAAGACTGGTCCTAGTACTGATCCCTGATGTACCCCAATGGTCACCTCCTTTCCCCAGATTGTACTCCATTTACTACCACCATCTGTTTTCTGTCTATTAAACAGTTCCTAACCCAGTTGACCACCTTGTCTCCCATGCCCAGACTACCCATCTTGTTAATCAGCATCAGCCTTCTATGTGGGACAGTGTCAAAGGCTTTGCTGAAATCTAGGTAGGCGACCTCTGCCACCCTCCCTGATTAAGTTCCCTAGTCACCCAATCAAAAAAAAATATTTTATTCATTTGACATGACCTTCCTGCTGTGAATCCAAGTTTCCCTCAGATCCTGAGCACCACTGGATTCCATATGTGCCAATATCCTTTCTTTCAGTAGTGTCTCCATTATCTTTCCCACCACTGAGGTGAGGCTGACTGGCCTGTAGTTCCCCGCCTCCTCCCTACTGCGGATTTTGTGCAGTGGGACTACATGTGCCCTCCTCCGGTCCTCTGGAACAACACTCATGTTGAATGACTCTGAACAGGGCTGCCAGAGGTGCTGCTAGTTCCCTTTGCAGCTCCTTTAATATCCTCAGGTTGATGCAGTTTGGCCCGATGGCCATATCCACTTTCAGCTTTCTGAGTTCTTCCAGAACTCTCTCCACTATGAATGTACAGCTGTTCACCTCTTTCCCCCACCCCCTCACCCCAACGCCTCTGCAACCCAATTGTGGTCCTTGATCTTCCCCCTCCTTAGTGAATACTGAGCAGAAGTATTTGTTCAGTATTTCTGCCTTGTCCAGATCCCCTTCCTTACACTCTCCCTTCTACCCTTTGAGACTCACAATCCCCCGGTTTTCTTCTTTCACTGATGTATCTATAAAATACTTTATCCCTTTGCTTACAGACTCTACTAAGCCCTCTTCTGTCTGCACCTTCACCCTCCTAACAGCCTTCTCTGCTTCCTTAGACATTCAAGATATGCACCTCCCTGTCCTCCTCCCTTTGACTCCCCTTATATTTCCTGAAACTCGGCCTTTAAGCCCTGACTTTGTCCTGCACCTCGTGGAGAACCATAATAGTTTCCTCCTTTTTCCCTTTGGCCACTATCCTAACATATTGGCTTGTTATATCCACTATGGCTCCTTTCAGTTTCTCCCATTGTTCTTCCACCCGCTCAACTAGCTATCCCTTCCCCGGAACTGCTTGTATACATCTACCCATTTCAATGAAATGCGCCCTCTTGAAATCTAATACCCTTGCCTTTGTGTGGCTTAACTGAGTCCATGTCTCCATGCTGAATCACACCATGTGGTGGTCAATGGACCACAGCTGCCCTTCCACCTGTAATTATTTGACTCTGTGTCCATTGGTCCATACCATGTCCAGAATTCACTTGTCCCTGGTTGGCTCATTCACCAGCTGCCTGAGTCCAACCCCCAAGTGATTCAAGGATGGCTGTACTTCTGGCTGAAACAGCCACCTAGGTGGCCCAATCCATGTACAGTATATTAAAATGCCTCAGTAGTAGGATTTTGCCTTTAGCAGCCATGTCATGTATGTTCTCCACTAGTTCCCTGTCTACTTCCTTCCAATGCACTGGAGGTCTGTAGATCACCTCAGTGCATATTGCTGTTTCATTTTCTTGCTTCAGGATGACCCACATTGCCTTGGCCTCCCCCTGTCTTCATAGAACTTCTGTAGCCTTTATACCATCTCTGATGTACAGGGCTACTCCTCCATCCTTTTTAACCTCCATGTTCCTCTTTCCTACATTGACTTCCCAGCCATAATTAGCAGAGTACCATGTTTCTGTTATTGCTGCTATGTCAAGGTCTGCATCTGCCAACTAGGCCTCCAGGTCTGAAACCTTATTTCCTAGGTTACGGGCATTTGTTGGCATGATCTTCCATGTTTTACATTCTGCCCACCCTCTACTCTTGTTCTCCCTCTCCAGAATCTCCCCCCTCCCTCCGGTTTCCTTTCCTGTGCTCTTGCGCCCCCATATCATTCGTTATACATTCTTCACCTGCCCTCCCCTTCCTGCCTGCTTTAACTGTACCCGTAGTCAACTTATGTTCCTGCATGTTCTCATGGGGTGTTCCTAAGTCTCATGGCTCTCTCCTCATGGCCAATTTAAATGGTCCCTGCTGAAGCATTTAAACTTCTTACAAAGGACCAAGGTCCCCTTCTCGGACAGATGTAGGCCATCCTCCTTATATAAGAATGCATCTGGCCAGGTCAAGCCCCAGTCCCCTATGAAACCAGAACCCTCCCTCCCTTCCACACCAATCCTTTAACCAGAAGTTGAAGGTATGGATGTGGAGTACCCTAGCTTTCCCTGTGCCCTGGACAGGTAACACCTCCAAGAATGAGACGGAGCATGCTATCCATTTCAGGTTTCCCCCAGCTTCCTAAAATCATTCTGGACTCTAACTCTCCCCTTCTCCTGGCCAGGTCATTGGTCCCCTGGTGGACAATGACATCCAGCTGCTCCCTCCTAGCTATTGCCATAGTGATCCTATGGATCCGCTTACCATCCTTCCATGCAGTGCTTTCTGGGAGGCACTTAACCTCCCTGTCTCCCTGCTGTTAGGTGACCCTAACTCCACTCCCCAGACAATGGTCCACCACTAGGAGAAGCTTACCCCTCCACCGGGGGTTCCCTGCTTCCCTTTCCTGGGGCCCTATCCTGGAGGACCATCCCATGCTCCCAGGTCCCAGCCTTGGGTTTCTGAGTGGGGCCTTTCCCACAGACATTGTATAACTAATCCCTTTTTTCTTTTTATGCTATCCTCTGATCATTGCTTGTCTGGCTTCCAAGAAAAAATGATAGGTAAATCCTCTCTGTCTCTCTCTCTCTCTAGGTTTTGAGTGCCTACCCTCACTTAGCCCTCTGCTATATGGCATTCCTCCAGCACAATATCTCTCCCTCCTCCCCATAGTTTACTTCTATGCTGCCAATGATTGCTACTTAATTGCCTGCTGCTCTGGTTTCCTACTATGCCACTATTGGTGGCTCCTTTATTGTTCGATTGGGCTTCCACATATGTTATCATCGGCGACTCCTTCATTACTTATCAGGCTTTGGTAACTTGCTCTGACACCTTGGAGGTGGACAACAGGAAGCCAGCAGCCTGGGGAAAGAAGCCTTTTTTGGACCCACCAGATGCCAGGGATACTCCATTTTAAAGGAATGGACCTATAGTCCAAAGCCTACACTAGCATACTGAACCACGGGCTAAATCATATTTAAATAAAACCACCCCACAGCACTTGCTTCATTTCTTTATCTCTTTTTCTTGTTTTTTTTACCTCTAGATCTTTTTTCACTCTCTCCCTCACTTTTAACTTAAGCACTTACTTCTCTAAATTAACTTTTACTTAATTTCTGGGCTTGCACTTTAACTCTTGTTCCTCCCAATGTGTACCTCCCCATACATTTTGACCATGTCACTGTTATTTTACAGGTACAACTGGATATCACCCCGATACCCCATCCCAGGCTTCATAGGACCCAGGTAAGTGATCCCCTGCTTAGTATCTATACTAAATGAGTGAGCTATAACAGTGCAGTGACTGTAACAGAGGATGTTTATGGTTGCATAACTTTTGAAGAACAGACAGATGGTGTAAAATGGTAACAGGAAAGAATAGCATAAACAAAACATGTTTTACCAGTACAGTAACTAAATACAGTTTCCTTCTAAGATACAATGCCTTTGAACACGTGGATTTTCATGTGGTGTTTACCATCTGGTATACCTGAAATGCCTCCAAAGTAATTGGGATTCATACGATAATTAGCTGAGTATTGTTGCACAAAGAAAGGGCACGTGAGAAGGTACAGGTAGACTTATTTTTAAGTCAAAAAGAACCCCTAATGGATTGCTTATGCCTTACATTAGGCTGCACATGCAGCAAAATATATAAATGAGCATGTTTTGATATTGAATTTCATTTTAGAAAGATTCTATTTACATTGTAAACAGAATGTTTCTAAAAAGACATCCAAATCAAAAACATACTCATTTACATATTTCCTTGCAAGTGCTTTAGGAGGTTATCAGTTTTTTAGCAGTATTTCTGTGTTTTTGAAGGCTAATTTGCATTTATCGTGCAGTTTCTGAAGGACATTTGAGAACAAAATGAGACATTTTTCACTGGATAAAAACTGGTGTTCCAAGAAAAATAGAGGGCAATTTGAAGTACTTCAAAACCAATTACAAAAACTGAAGAAAAACTTGAATTTGAAGGCATTCATTTTAGGTGGAAAAGAAGGGTGTTTAAGGTACAATTGAAGGGTTTGTTCAGAACAGTTTTTTACCACTCTCTTTCCCTTCTTTTTGAAGGCTAATTAGCATTTTTCATACACTTTTTGAAGGGCATTTGAGAACACATTGAGACATTTAAAAACTGGTGTTTCCAGTAAAATTGAAGTCAATTTGAATTACTTCAAAAAAATGATAACAGGAGAAGCAGAGGCAGGGCAGATGCCCAGCATCATTCATGTACTAAGGGTGCACAGCTTGGCCATTGGTGTCATTGAACACTGACTACTGTGTACCAGGGGATAGGACAACAAGGGAAGATCGGGGCTTAATGGTAGGATGACATCTGTCTCCTGCAGACCCTGTACCCAGCTATCCAGGCAGATGTCCACTGTCTGTGGTGGGGCTTGGGGGACTCTGCTGTGGTGAGGGGAGCCCTAGAGGAAGAGCCACACAAGGCAAGTCCTGGTGGATGACAGGGTGACAGAACTGTGGAGATCAGTGGATGGGGGCTTGTCAGTGCAGGGGAGCAAAAAGATACGCAAAAAAAGATAAAAGAGGGTGGTAAAAAAATATTGGATGGTGGCACAAAACACTGAAACCTCCCTTACCCCCCCTTTCCTGACATGCTGAAGCTTTTTGTTGTCAGGTTTTAGTTTCCTTACAGACTTTAATCGTAAGCACTGGTGATTTGTGGGGATAGGTGAGTAGTTGGGAATTCCTTGGTTTTTACCAAGTTTATTGGTCAAGGAGAGGTAGGACCTTTGGTGCTGGGGGTGTTGGTTATGTTGGTTACTGGTATGTGGTGGATTAACTAAGGATGGTGTCAGGAAGGATTGTTGATGGACTGTTGAACAGTCAGATAGCCATCGCATACAGTTTTCCCTCTTTTACCCCCCCCCCAGAGTTGGACTGCACCACACTGAAGCATTGCAGTTTGTTACAGTGTTCCATTTCTGAGTGGGGCATTGGGATGAAGTTATTTAAAAATATCAAACACAGGGCCAGTCCATCAGCACAATGGTAGTGCTACCATCCATGATGGCACTGATACAAATTTGGGAACTAGCTTAGGCTGTCAGGGGCCAGTTGGGGCAGCAAGACAGAGCATCCCATATACACACCCTCTGGGGAGGGAGGGAGGGAGGGAAATCTCTGCCACTTGGGTGACCACAGATTGTAATGTGGCAGGCAGTGAGAGTGTAAGATTGGTAAAGGCCTAATTGAAGCACATTTGCTTGCTTCTGACTGGGTCATCTAGTGCCCCGACATCCCAGGGGATAGAAATGTATGGAGGAGAAACACCTACTCGGAGATCAAAGACCAGGATGTGCTTAGGCACTGACCTCTGCTACTGTCTTACTCTGGGTGGGAACCCAGTCAGTCTGGAGCTGGGCAGCTGAGGCATATATCTGGGATATGCGGGGGCGAGGGACTGTGTGATAACTCATTTATCTTGGATAGTTGCCTGTGACCTCAAGTAACATCATTGATTAGCAAAGCCACAAGTGATGGTTACGAGGTCACAGGTACCTGCCAGATAAATGAGTTATCACAGCCCCCCCGCATAGTCTCTTTATGCAACATGCTTTTTTCTTGTTTGATATTGGTTTGTTTATTTTTTTTTTTGAGACAGTTGCCTGTGACCTCAAGTAACATTGTGAGTGGCAAAGCCATGAGTGATGGTTACGAGGTAACTGTCAGATAAATGAGTTATCACACAGTCAGCCCTCCCCCTGCATATTCTGCTCATGCAACAGGCCTTTCTTGGTTGATATCAGTTTGTTTTATTTTTATTATATTACAATGGTACTCATATTAATTTTGAAGGACTTCTTGTAATTTGTCTTTTTGTGGTTCTGCATTATAAGGGTTTTTTTTGTGAATGGGGTGTGATTGGCCAGTTATGTCCATTGTTAGGGATGCTGACATGAAGACATAGCCATGGTTGGTTCAGGATCTAGCTTCTGAAAAGTTTTCATAAAAGATGGCAGTAGGGGTTAGTGAGCGTGGTGGATTTGGTGGAGGCACCTGCTAGGATATGCATGAACTGGTCAGTCTTTTATTTATTTTTTATTAATAAAATGGTAACATTTTTATATCTGGTTGATTTGCATTTTCCCGTTGCCTGGGCAAGTGAGTGCATGCAGTGTTGGCGTCTGAGTGAACGCGCGGTAATGCTGGTCAGCGCCAGTCAGAAATGGCTGTTTAAAAAGAAACAATTCCTGCTTTGGGGCTTTTGCTGAGTAGCGCAAAAGAGAATGGAATGGAGCTGATGGGTTCAGAGTAGAACAGGAGTTGGCAGACTTGTAGCAAGTAGGCAGACAGCCATGTGCTGGGGCAGTGGACAGGCAGGGTAACAACCATGAGCAGAGCCTGAGGAGCAGAGAAAACAAGAAACCTGAAATTTAGAGTTGTTTAAAGTAGTCACAGCGGGCAACGGGGGGAGGGGGGAGTGACATAGAAACTATGTACATAAATGGAGTATGTTGTAGTAACTCTGTATATAAATAAATTTATTTACGTAGTTACTCATCAAATAAACAGGTTTGCCACACTGTTTATGTAGTTGCCTGTATGTCACATAACTCACTTTCACACCTTTTCTTCTTCCTTGGTGGATAGTCCGACCCCCCTGTGCTAAGGGTTCTACACTAGAAGAATCTGGCCTCAGTTGAACAACACGAAGCATTATTTTATTTGACTCCTATTATTTATGCTCAGCCAAGGTCAGTCAGTAACCCCCCCCCCCAAAAAAAAATAGGCAAATATTTGAAATTAACCCAGCATCTATAGTGTTTGTTTTTGTTTCTCTTTTTAGGTGTGAGTTTCCAAGAAGAAAGAAGGCACCAACTCTCAAACAGGCATCAGATAAGTTATTTTTATTGAAATAAAAATGTGAATATACATTTTAGATGCTTAAAATGACTCACCAGGATAATTCAGTGAGCCCCTGCTCCATAGCCATCCGTGCCTTGCTGCTACAGGATCAAAATAAAGTGAAGCTTTCCTCAAAGTTTTAAATAACTAAATCGCTCCATCTGTCATAAAAAGGTGAAAACTAGGTCCCAAGGACTTCCTGTTTTTTTCTGCTGCCCACGCTCCGTCCCCATGCTCACTAGAGTGCTGATGAGATGCCAGTGAGAGTGCAGGGGTGCACTTTATTATATGCAATGGGCAGCAGATTTTCTATCTTTTTTTAAATGATATAGTGGCCGCTTGGCAATGAAACATGGGCACTGGTCAACTAACAAGGGACTTATATCACATCCTGCCCGAAACATGTTTTCACACCTGTGGCACACAGTGGGCATGGTCACTGTGTGAAATCAATGTTTGGAACAGATTAAGAAAATCACAGTGCCACTGTTCATGAGTGGAGGTCGCAAAATGCTAATGTTGGAAATCTGGTGTAAAACAATGCCCCAAATAATTTCATTATGGGTGTGCATTGCACAGTTTCTATGCACGCTTGTGACTTCACCAATTTTGTTACATTTTCACTCCACATTTTCAACATTACCATTTTTTGTACACCTCTTCATGAAAAGTACAGCTGTCATTTTTCACATCCTGTTCGAAATGTGCTTTTGCACCTGTGGTGCCAAATGGCATAGTTGTTGTGCAAAATCACCTTTCGGTTAATGAACTGATCGTGTCACTGTTCATGCAGTGGGGTCACAAAAAGCCCATGTTGAAAACTTGGAGTGAAAATACCAAAAAACACCCAGGGCATTAGGATTTCTGACCATAATGCCCTACCCTGTTTTACAACCGCAATACCTCACCCTGTAGGACTGACAGTAAACAGTGTGACTTGGAATTGCCGACAGTAATGCCCATGCTATTCTACCCCCACCCTGCACCAAGTGACAGGCATCGAGGTGTGCCTTGGACTCTTCGGCCCCAAAGTTCACCCATTCTCCTATACTGCACCCATTTCAGTGTATTTCCTTATGGAATGGGGTGAGTGTAAAGCCCAAACACCCCAAGGCACACCTCAACACTTGTCGGTGTCTGCAGGGTAGGGTGAGGTGAAATGGTGTGACCGTTATGGCTGATGACTCAAAGGCACACCCCAATGCCTGTCAGTCTCTACAGGATGGGGTGGGGTTGACGTTGGTTCAATACTTCACTGCCATTTCTATTATGCATCTCTCTTAACTCCTGCACTACTAATGCCAATGCCAGCAAGACAACATTTTGCATTGTCAAATGTTTGTTTGTTGTAAACTTGAGTGGGAGAACTGAAAGGGGGTTGGAGGGTGGCAAATGACCTGGATGAATTTACAGCTTGGTATACTCTCCCACATTGGTAGTCTTGTTTTACCTCTATGTGAATTGCTACAATCTAATATGAAGTCGTGGAACCAGTTCCTAAAGTTGAACCAAATAAGGTTTCGGATTCAGAGCAGAACTGAATTTGCCGGTGGCCACCATTTATTTACTCCCTTTAGCACTGTGGCACAATGATTGAAGCACAGGCTTGCAAACAAGGAAACCTAGATTCAGATCCCACAAGAGCCACTTAATTGTGTGACCTCCTGCAAATCATTCACCTCTAAGCACTTCAGTCCTCCAAGTAGAGATGTGCGAAACTAGAAAGTTTCATTACGCAAAATATTTCATGAAACTCGTGTGTTTTGCGAAATATTTTGCTGGTGCAAAATGTGAAATTCCACAGGCAAAATGTGAAATGTGGGCAAAGTTTTGCCATTTCAGGTGAAACTGCACATTTCACCATGAAGTTTCGCACCTGGCAAAAAAGTTAATGGAAATTGGAGAATTACATGAAGTGTTCACGTGGCAACATTGCCAGTTTTGCTACAATTTTGCTGGCAAAATTTATTTTCGCAACATCTCTACTTCCAAGCAGTAGCATATAGCAAGAAGCAGGACCTCACTGAAAATAAGATGATGCTTCTTAAATGGGCCATCTTGAGTAAATAAACTTGGAGGGGATGTAGATCAAGCCCTTTGGAGAAGTACTGCCTGGGGAGATGGATAAATTGCACCATTTGAACTGAAATTTGTGGTAGGGAAGGAAGGGGTTCATTTGATTACAGCTAGTGGGCTTTATGATATTAACCTGGGGGTGCAAACCTCTCAAAATTTGCATCACCAAAAAGTGTAAAATCAGATTGCAGAACATGTGCACATGCCAGTTGGTAACAGCCCTCCTCTCTCTCAGCAAACTTTTGTACCATTCTCCATTGTACGATAATAGTACTCTCCTCTCACAGATTATTAGTGTCCCCTGTTCCCTTGCAGTCTATTAGTCCTCTCCCCCTTGCAGGTAATTAGCTCCTCCTTCCCATTGCAAGTTATTTGTCCTTCCCACACCCACCTTTCATGTTATGGGCCTCCTTTTCAGGTTTTTGGCTCCCATAACCGTACATGCATTGTAATTCATTACTTTCTTACCTATTTTTAACTTGCTTTGTTCCCTTCTTATAGCATGTTTTGTATTCTTTCAAACACTGTACCAGTGTACTGTTTTGGACTCCATTTCCCCTCCCCCATAGGTTGCACCTGGAAACAAGCCTTAGCTCAGTGTGCCTCTCCTGGTTACCAATTTGTGTTTCATTGCACATGCACAAGAAACATCTTGTGGTAGAATGACCTTTGAGAGGTGTGTCAGGGACTAGTCCAATGTTGAGCAATCTACAGCAGACTCATCCCTGACAGAACAATGGGAATGCAGCCAGACTGTGACACTAATCTGAGTTTCACAGCTGGAAGCTGTTCTCTAGTTGAAAGAAATGAAGTGCTCCAATGAGAGTGCTTCATTTCTTTTTTTTACATTGTGCTGTTAGCCAAACCCTCCATTCCCTGTCTAGGCAGTACAAGTGAACCCTACTGCTCCCTCCATCTGCATGTTCTCCTCCCCGCTACCTCTGTTTCCCATACCAGCAACAGAAGTGAACCCTCCCACTCCCTCCCTCCCTCTGCATGCTGCCTGCCCTGCTGCCTCTGTTTCCTGTCCAGGCAGCATAAGTGAACCCTCCCTCCCTCCTTCTGTATGCTGTAGGCCCCGGTCCCTCTGTTCCCTGTTCTGGCAACACAAGTGAATCCTTCTGCTCCCTCCCTTGGCATGCTCTCTGCCCCAGTCCCTCTGTTCCCCATCCTGGTAACACAAGCATGTGGCTGCTGGGTCTCTACGTCCAGGATGCATTGTGGGTTGTTGCTCACTGGATGGTGCTGGTGGTGGCATGGCACCTATGGCTCAGAGTTCATCCATTCTGGCATGCCTGCTGTATGTGGGTGCCTGGAGCATGTTCTTGTGCACCTCCGAGGTCTCTCTCTGGATGGCCTGCCTGCAGTTCTGCAGCCTGCCTGTGAGTGGCTAGCTGATTTAGGCCATCCTTTTGTATGCCTAACTTTAGGCAGTTCATTTCCATGATGTACAGCATATTCATGGGACCCCCCCTTATTTGTGTTGCATACATTATTTTCACGCATTGATGCTTCAGATGTCTTTCAAATATCACGCTTTGATGCATTTTTTGAGATGGTGGCACATCTTAAATTTACTTTGTGCATCTCCTTTGAAAAGCGGTCGAGATTTAAAGACCTGTCCATGAACTTTTATAGACATAAAATGAACAGTGAATTAATAAAACACTACATTTTCCCCACAAACACTTTTACTAAATAATACCTATTATATCTTCATTAGTAGGGTAAAGATAGTGCAGGACTGACATGAACTCGCCGCTATAAAGCTTGAAGGTTTTTTATAAGTGCAACGGGCATATAATGGAACCCAGACTGTTGCTGCAACAGCCCAAGGCTATCTTGCTTCCAACCTCTTCCCTATGCACCCCCCGAATAGGTTCCATGTGGCTCCTACAACTATCCATCTGTTGTTCTTATGACCCATTTAGAATGCTAATAGTCATCATGGCTTTGCAACGTCTCACTCGGCATTACAGAGTCATTACCAGGTCTGAGTATAGTGGGACATGTAGATCACAAACCAGAGCTTTTAGTATATGCTTCCATGGCCACTTGCTGGCTCTGTCTGTCTCGGGTCCTCCAAATGAGGTTGTGGGTGCACAGATGGGGTAATTCTTTTAACATGCCAGTGGAAGGGACTACAGGATAAAACAGATAAAATTTACATAACTGAAAAATCAGTGAGTTGTTAAATTTGAATATATTGCAAAAATGCTAATCAGACCCTGCCTCACACTCACTGCTGTGTGGCCCATTTACAGGTGGACATTTCCCATTACAGAAGTTTATTATTCCCATGTAATGTCCTTTTCTGATTATTGACTGACTGAATGATCTGGTATTTATGGATTTTGAGTGTTACATCAAGACAAAGTTTGTATTTGTTTACATTGCTGATGATAGTTTTGATGTGACTGCTAAATTACTGTTTAATTATTGTTTGTTGTTTATTTTACAATTACAGGGAAATGAAGGTCCATTAACCTACATGCAAAAGAGTCTCATTGCTTCTCAGTTGTAATACCTGAGAGAAACAGCTGCTTTACTGCCATTGGTGAAACACCGTAACCACATTTCCAAGGGACAAATTATCTGAGTGTGTATCATTTATATAATAAGGTATTCATATTCATTACAGTCTTTTATGTGGCCTACACAAATTCCTAACAATGTTTCCTGATTCTATCAACAGCACCCTCAGATACAGAGCAAAGTGCTTGGTGATAAGATGCATCATTCAAAAGGCAGCTGCAGAGCTCAAAAAGTAAATTTCACCAAACAAATTAAAGCCAAGTTAAATATTGGAGTATAGTAAGTAACAAAAAAAAATGCACTCACAACTTGGAAAAAAACACTTTTATTAGAACACTGTAATATGTAGTATCAGTTCCTGTCCTTGTTAATATCTTGCCATTGGTCAGCAGCATATATATTGTAGTTGGTTAAATGATGAGCTTATCTTTTCTAGTTGTGATAAATTATTGATCTACACACTGTAATTTAGTTATTTTTTCCCAAGATTCATGTATGTAATGCATTATTTGATAGCTTAGGGCATTGAAAGTTGGCTGATACTTCTTTTTTTTCCTTTGCATGTATTTAGACGGAACGGATCACAGTTTGGTCCCGACATGTTGACCCGCCAATCCTACCTCTACTTTCCCAATATGTCTGAATATGACGCCATTCAGCCGCGTAATAACTTGGAGCATAGGAGAGCATGGGTGGGAGCAAGATACCATTGAAGTCAAGGAAGCGGCAGATTTGATTTCAGTTTAAAACATTTTGTTGGCAAGTTAGGAGATTAGTTGGAGATTAATGAAGGCCACCACTTCACTGATAAGGGCTCATTAAGGGGTCACCACCCCACTTTCCTTTCTCCACGTCACACAGTGAACGAACACGCTTTGTGTACAGATAACTGGGAAGTGGAAAAGGACGGCTGCCCTAGCTTGCCAGGGCAAAACTACGATTAGTCAAGCTAACACTGGCTTAGAATAAAATTGTAAAAAAATAACAGCAACTGACTATTGCCTCCTAAGTTTAAGTGCAAAATACTGCAGGTAACACCTAAACTGGCAGAAATTGAGGGCTAGTGGGTGTGATGGGTGTGGGGGTGTTGTGAATAGAGTGTCAAAAATGTACAGTACGTACACTGGAGTGGGAAAAAACCCACGCAACTTACACATGGAGGGGGGAGTTAAGGAAGGCAAGTGGAGTAGGGAGAGGGATCTGGGGACTGGAATGCAGCAAGGTAAGGGACAAGCAAATAGAATGCTGGCATGTACAGGAAAAGTTATAACAAGTAGAAAGAGGGAGGTGCTGATGTATCTTTACAAGTCCATGGTGAGGCCTCACCTGGAGTATGGGGTTCAGTTCTGGAAACCACATCAACGGAGGGACATAGATGGAACTGAAAGGGTACAGAGAAGGGCATTAAGATGCTGCATAGGTTGAATGGGAAGCCCTATGAAGAGAGGTTGAGGGAACTGGGTTTGTTCTCACTGGAGACCAGAAGGGAGAAGGGGAGACATGATTGAAATGCTAGGGTACATTAAGGGGATAAATAAAATGGGAGGCAGCTTATTTTTTGATATTATCTATGTATCTATGTATTTACTATGGTGCCTCAACTCTGAGGGCATTACAATATCGGGTATTTTACTCTCACCCTGTTGGTCACCTCATGCTTTGTACTTCTCAGTGAATTATATGTATGATCTCCAGCACTATTAGCTCTGTATCCACATCTTGTTGTCTCCATGTGTATTTGTTACTATTTCAAATGACTGGACATGTAACTAACTCTGATTCACCCATGAAAAAGGGATCTCTGGGACCCAGTGGGATTACCCGGTTAATAAAACTGAAATAAATAAATAAGTAATTTAGGTTTCCAGAGTCTTGAAGAATCAGTGGTAGTCTTCCATTGGATTGTCAACCCTAATGCTCACCTTGTACACTGAGCAAACAAGGTTAGATGTGATCTCCTTTCTTTGCACAGGGCCCACAGGGCCCTGCATGATGAAACCTGAAACAGACTGTGCTGGTAACATATGATGACACATACTTCTCTACCTTGGAAGAGTGTTTCAATATGAGGCAGTGACTTAGAGCTCCATCTTGTGTATGGTATAGGAGGCTACAGGCTGGGGGGAGGGGTGAACATTTTGATTGATAACCCCAAGGAAGACCCCACAATGAATTGCCAAGACCCGGAGACCCGCTACCCTATTTTCTTTCCTTTTGCTGCTTGGGGGAAGGGGTTGGGGTGAAGAGCTAGGGTTGGAATCCCTAATGTCACATCTCCCTACTTTTATGGTGTTAAGTTAAACTCTAACTAGTACATTCACAAAGTTTTTTGCATATAAAATATGATACACGCACACACACACACACACACACACACACACACTCATATAAATATAAATATATATATATATATATATATACACACACACACACAAATAGAATAAATAATGGATAATGGTGGTATGCAAGGATTAATACCCATTGAATGGGCTATTTGGGACTATAAGGACACAAGCTCGAGCGGTGAGTGGCTTATGCCCTAATTAACATTAAGATGAGTATACTTCAGAGTGTGCCCCTTACCCATTGTTTGTGTAATATAATATATTAGGATGGTTACTGTTATGAGCGATTGCATTTGCGATCATGTTATGGCACCTGATGGTATCTTGCAGCTAGAGATGTGAAGTTTTAATTTGGTGGAGAAGTTCTGGTGAAGTCACAAAATTTGCTTCCATGGATCATTGCAGAAAGGTTTTCTATTTAATAGGAAATTTGCCATTTGTGACTTCACCTTGCAACTTCACCTGTAACCTCTTCATGGGATACAGAAAGGTGAAGTTGGCTCAAAATGACTTCTACCAACTACTCCTTTTGTTTTTTATTAAGTGCAAAATAAAAGGTCCCTGGTGTCTAATGGTCTCCCTCCCTCCGATCACCATCCTTATGTTAAATAATGATCATTTCCTGGTGTCTAGTTGTCCCCCCTCACCAATTGCTGGCCTGATATTTAATAAAAATCTTTCCCTGGTGTCTAGTGGCCCCCATGTTGATTGCCGGCCCAGTGTTAATAAAAACTTTACCAGTGTCTAGTGATCCTCCCGCCGATCACCAGCCAGATGTTAAATAATGATTATTTCCTGATATCTATTGGTTCCCCCTCCCCACTGTTCCCCAGCCCAATATAAAGAATATGATTACCACGGTGTCTAGTGGCCCACCTCCCACTAATCACTGTCCCAAAATAAAGAATATGAGTGCTGTGGTGTGCAGTGGTCAACACCCCCCCATCAATCACCATCCCGATAACATAGTAGGATTACTCTGGCGTATAGTGGTCCCACCCACAGATTGCCATCCTGATATACAGAATATGATTTCCCTGGTGTCTAGCTGTCCTCCCTGCTGATTGTCCTCCGATATACAGAATATGATTACCATGGTGTCTAGTGGTCCCCCCTACCTGTTGCTGTCCTGTGATAAACATTATGATTACCATGGTGTCTAGTGGTCCCCCCACCTATTGCCATCATGAGATAAAGAATATGATTTCCCTGGTGTCCAGAAGACCCCCTACCACCCTGGCAGGTTGTGCTCCACCACCTCACTCCCCCTCCACCCGGACTCCAACCTGGTGACTGGCACAGTCCTCCACTCTCCACCATGGTTGGCCACTGACTGAGGTGTCAATGGGCATATATTGTGTAATTGTACATGCTCATTGACAGCTCAGTCAGTAACCAACTCATGATGAAAACTGCTGTACTGGTTGCTGGCTTGGTGTCGGGATGGAGGGGATTAGAGTGGTGAGGCACTATCTGCTGGGCTGGGGGCTGGGGGTCTGCTGGACACCAGAGAAGTCATATTCTTTATCACTGGATAAAATCATCAGGAGGGACCACAAGGCACCATTCTTTATCTCAGAATGGTGATTGGCGAGGGGGCAATTAGACACCAGAGTAATCATATTCTGTATATAGGGATGGCTATCAGTTGGGGAGACCACTAAACACCAGGGTAATCCTAATCTGTATATTGAGATGGCGATCGGTGGGTGGGACCGCTAGACACCAGGAAAATCACATTCTGTATATCGGGATGATGATGGTTGAGAGGGCACTAGACACCATAATAATCCTAGTCTGTATATCAGGATGATGATCAGTGGAGGACTAGACACCAGGGAAAGATTTTATTTAACATCGAGCCAGCAATTGGCGGGGGGCACTAGACACCGGGAATGAATGTTGCAAACTTCACCTCTGTGCCAAACTCCGCGGATGGAGTTTCCAGCTTTGCATTCATGGAGTTATCAGTTTTCCATGAATTTGGACTTCTCACAGTGGATTAACTCCATGAAATTAGGTGAATTTGTGACTTAATCTGTAGAGCAAAGTTTCCCAACTTCACATATCACTACTTGCAGCAAGGAGAATGGTGTATAGTGAATGCAGGAAGGGGTTTGGGAAATCTCTGGGTTCAGGATGGTTTGTGCAAGTGTCTTTTTTCCAGGTTCTTTTGCAGGTTAATTATTGGTTTGGCTAGCTTACTAATGCTGTGTTACTTGTGTTATTAGTGGTATCCCATAGGGTTTGATGTAGTGCAGCTGTGTACTTTTTATTAGTGCAGGAATATACTTTTAATTGTTTGATTAGTATAGGTATAGAGCATTAATTAGTGCAGGAATATATATTGACTGATTAGTGCAGGTATATAACTGTAATTGATTGATTAGTGCAGGTATATAGCTTTGATTGCTAGATTAGTCACAAGTATCGAGGGAAATAAAGATTGATTAGTGCAGGTATATACAGTAGCTTTGATTGATAGATTAGTCACACAGTATATCACATATGTTTTGAGGTAACTGGCTAGATAAAAGTGATATCTCTCTCAACAAAAAAATGTGTTAATATATTTTCATGATGCATTATGTCAATGTGATATTTTTCCTTGTACTACTATGTCATCATAGTTCAATGGATTCAATGGACTTGAGCAGCATTATGTTCAGTAAGTGAGCAACACATCAAATTTTATTATGAACAAAAATACAAACCGCCACAGAGCAGCCCTGTTGCTTCAACCACAGGGGATCTTTGTCAGGGGATGTTGACAACAGAGCATAGCTAGCCCAATTTCTAGTACACCTTTTAAAGGGAATGGGAAATGCACCCTTCAGATAGCATTAGTAACAACAAGCTCTGCAATAGGTACAAAAGCAGCACAGATTTTTTTTGAACACACCCAAGTCACAAACCTATTTGTAACACCTACAATCAAATTTATTCTAAAACATCTGTCTATATAAATGGAACATACCATGGCCTGACTGACAATATCATATTTATCTACATTCAAGGCCCAAAATACTAAGATGTCTCACACTTGGCATTGCCACTTATGAGATATCATAATGTCATTGGCTTTTCAAGAAGATAAATAATATCTTCAGTCTGGCCATGTCATATGCTCCTTATATATGTATATGTATATGTATATGTATATGTATATGTATATGTATATCTATATCTATATCTATATCTATATCTACGTCTGCATTTGTATGTGTATCTATATCTATATCATGGAGGCACAGTATTATCACCACTATAGTTAGGGTTGAGTAGAGTTTTTAATGTTAATCTTCAAACTTTTCCCTTAATAGATTTGCTTCCCTTCAAAAGAACTGCACAACATTTTTCATGCTTGTGGAGGGCAAGGTCTCTTGATTTGACAAGTTTCGTAATGCTTAGATGTCCGAACTCTGAGATCTGGATAGTGCAAAAAGTGGAAAAACAATTTTTTGCTGTTTTTTTCTTTGCTCTCACCTACAGCCCAGCTGGTTTGAATTTTGTTCTGAAATTTTTAGGGTAGAAGGGGCTTGCTCTAGAAAGGTGCATTTTTGTTGGCTTGGTGAAAAAATATTGGTCTGTTCCCAAGTTGTAAGGATTTGAAATTTTGGTTCTGAGCACACTCAGTAGGGTCTTTCATTTATATGTTTGAAACAAAAGAAGAATTCCTGACTCACGTAAGAAGATTCTTCTTTCACAGTCTGAAAATTCTTCTTTTCATGAGAAAAAAATCTTCTTTCATATGGCAGCCATCTTGATTTTTACTTTTTCAAAACAAATATTGAAAACCTATAAAAAAATGATGTCCTGGAAAAAACAAACAAACACATTAATCTGGCTAAATTGGACCCATTTAGTTAGATTCTAGTGTTTGTTTTCTGAAAAAAAAAGATCCCAAAATATGGTTTTGGCACATCCCTAAAATCCTAGCCGGAAGGCTGAGTGAGAGGTCCAGATTCTTCTATCATGAGCTGTACTTCTTCAAAAGAAGACTCTCAATGCATGAAAGAAGATCATAGATCATAGAGACATACGGGTCAGTAGCCATTAGGCCAGGTGACTTGCCCTCAGTCACTCCAGAAACTCAAATTTCCCTTTTTCCACATATTTATCAAGTGATGTCTTAAAAGCCCCCAGGGTTTTATGATTCACTATTTCATGTGATAGCTTGTTCCAGATGTTGACTATTCTCTAGTTAAATTAAGGCCCACATCTCTGAGTTCTGTGGAATTCACCATTCAACTGAAAGCTGTGAAACCTATTTTCTCTCTCTCTGATTGCTTCATTACTAACCCAGCACAGTCCAGAATAATGTTATTGTGCATTGCCCTGTAGGTTAAGCACAGGTCCTCCCCTTACTCTTCTATACTCCAAGGAGTACAGCTTCAATTCCATCAGTCTCTCTCCATAAGCTATGTGTGAACGCTGCCTAACTTTTTTTTGCTGCTTTTCGCTGAACACTTTCCAGCAATCTGATGTTCTTCTCGGTACTCGGGGCCCAAAACTGAATCCAGTATTCCAGGTTTAGCCTTGCCAGTGACCTTTATAATGGCACTAAGACCTCTCTGTCTCTATTACACCAGATGGAAATTTTCCCTTTAATGCTATATTTGGATTTTACTGGCACAAAGGATGTGATGCAGAAGTGTAACTCAGTATATAAGAGATCCCACTTGGATCTTAATGACAGACCTACAAAATCTTTTTTCCAATCCCATTTTTCCAGTTATTGTTTGATTTCTTGGTAGTTAGCCTTAGTGTAACATCTTATAATAGCTTTACCTTGTATCAGGTTCCAGCTAGTAGTTAGGGTAGATTGGACCATATTATGGTCACTATTACTGAGGGATTCCCTTACATTACAGTTTACTACGTCATCTCCCAGATTAGTTATTACTAAGTCTAGTGTGCTGTTCCCTTGAGTATAGTCCTGTGCCTGCTGCTGTATGTTATTTGTGGCTATAAATTCCAAAAATCTGTTTTCCAGTGCACTAGATCATGTAAGGCTTTTCGAACATATAATGGGGAAGTTCAAATCTCCCAGTGTAATGACTCTACTCTCTATATCTATATCCCACAATTTCTTGAGGAATATATCATTTTCACCACTAGACAGGTTTAGGGCCCAATAGCATATGCATGTAAGCAACTTCCTACCATTTTTAGGATTTCTGTGCACCCATAGTTGTTCAGTAATCTCCTGGCCTCTGCTAGTATGTTTCTTTCACTTGCTTTGATGTTACTTGCCACATACAGTGCCACCCCCCCTCCTCTTTTGGTATTTCGACTGACATGGAATACGTTGTAACCAGGAGTTTCTTTACCTCATGTGTCATCGTTCCACCATGTCTCTGTTACCGCACACACTTGTATATTCTCTGCTTGGAGTATGATATCATGGTTTCATGGTTATCCTTTCTATTGTTTAAACTTATGGCCTTCAAGAGTAGAAACTTTAAGTCAGAGCCATCACATTTAGTCCCTCACCCTTCCTTATTTAGTTTAAATGTTTGTCAGTTTGTAGGACATTGGAGAATGGCCTACACAATATGTTTTTACCAGCCCTGTTTAGGTGAAAACCATCCTTAGCATTTAAGTGGGATTTTCCATAAAAGCTATTCCAGTTTAAGAAAGTCATACCAAGGCTCTTGCACCAGTTATACAGTCCCGCATTTATGCTTTGAATTGTCATATTTTTCTCAGAATTGCATTTATTTAATGGCAGAATTCTTGAAGTCACAGCTGTTGCATCACCCTCCATGATTTCTTTGCCCAGTTCATTATCTCGGCAGCTGTATCTTTTTCATGTTCATTACCAACGTCATTCACTCCCACATGCACCATCACTTTATTTTGAGCATTGTGTATGTTTTGTAATCTTGGTACAGTAACACTTTTTTTTATCGTACTATTATTTTTACTCTCCTCAGAAGAGCGGCCCCAC
This sequence comes from Neoceratodus forsteri, assembly GCA_016271365.2. Classification (NCBI taxonomy): domain Eukaryota; kingdom Metazoa; phylum Chordata; order Ceratodontiformes; family Ceratodontidae; genus Neoceratodus; species Neoceratodus forsteri. The sequence goes on along the minus strand of CM028136.1, from coordinate 124,349,855 downwards.
ACAATCTCCGGCTGCTGACCCTGCATCCCCAGACCTGGTTGTATGTGCGGGCCACATGATCCTGCTTCCCCAGTGGGTTGGCCATTATCACTCTCACACCCACTGGGTACGCGTCCCTCTCAGGTCTCTCTGGGGGCACAAGACACAGCCATCAACTGCGAAGATCACCCTCCGTATTTTTCCACATTTTCTCCCTAGTGGAGAGCGGGACATGCAATGGCATCCTAGCATGTATGCTGATGCCCACCGCGCTCTCCCCCCCTTGCTATTGCATGCGGCTCGTAGTGCAGCTGGCCTCTGCCAGTCACAGCTACCGGGTGATGCATGCCCTACTACCCAACCCAGAGAGAGGAGAGCAGACATTGGATGCTCAATCCTCCCTCTCCCCTGCCAGCCCCCGGCAGCCCAAGTCCATTCCCCAACCTGGGTCGCCAGCATGGCATGAGATGTGGTGTCCAGCACCTCAACCCTCTGCACCACCAGGTTGGCCAGTAACACTTTTTTGATGCTGTTTATTCTGGATCCAGGCAAACACGCAGCTACCCTATTCATCTTATCAGTGGCACAGATTTGGGTATTGCACCCCCTGATCAGTGAATCACCAGTAACTAAAATTTTCTTTTTCATTTTGTTGGTTGTTGCATCCTTGCAAGTATGATTTGGGTTAGCAGTAAGCTGCTTGAAGATATTCCCTTGATTAAATAACATATATCTATTTCACAGCAAAATCCCTCCCCTTCCCATAGCCTGTCTCCTTTTTTTGTGCTTTTTCTTGCAAGCACTGACTAATCCTGCTCCCTTTCTAGGTCTGTGATATCAGTTAATTCTGTTTCCTCCATACTTTCTCTCCTTGCTCTTTTCCTATTTTCCTCCTTGGTACTGGGGCCCAATACATACAGTAGGTACTGCAGGTAGCAACAGAGTCCTTGATAGTTGCATTATCTTTTAATTTAGATAGTTATTTACACAAGATGTCAGTTTCTTTTCATTTGGAAAATTTAAAGTCAGTTTCGGTATATTGATATTGGGTAGAAGAGTACATCAAACATTCTATTCATTTTATTACAAATCCAGTACTGTACAAGACTTCAAGGAGATCCTCAATTGGGTCTGTCATTGTACTAATTTAAGGGCCTATGCATGAATTGGTGGCGTGGCTATGCACTGCTTATCACATAACCACTCCACATCCATTGTGGCCCCAAGCGCAGGATGCCCGAACTGGGGCACACAGCTCCTATGCACCAGATCCCCTGGTGGAATGGAAAGCAATGCACCAAGGGTGGGTGGGGCATGCTGAGGGCAAGCCAGCACTACAAGCCATGCGCCAAGGTGAGTAGTGCTGTGCATTGTGGTGCATAGGAGGGTGCACATTATGCCAGGGAGAGCCCCACCATAAGTCCCTCGATGCCCTGTCCCCATGCAAACTGGGCAAAGGAATGTCCCTGTGGCAGGTGGCCATCTCCCACAGTGCAGGCCAGCTCTGACCCCATACCCTGGAGGCAGACACCCCCACACATACAGTGCTGCCCTGTCCCCGGATGCAGAACCCCACCCAGGACTGCACCACTGTGCCCATGTTGCCCACCACCAGACACAGTGCTGGCAAGGCTCCCAAAGGGGCACAACACACACACTCTCCCTCCAGGTGCCACCCATCCCTAGTATGCACAGCCCACCTTGTGGGCCCCTGTCCCAGATAGTACAGGCCCCCCACCCACACACAGATGTGCCCTGTATCCCTTTTCACAAACCACTTGCCATTGGTCCCCCCCACACACCATGGCGCTCACAACCCCCTGGACAGGTCCATTGGTGCCACAGCTTTGGACCACCAGTGGCACTGCCCTCTTCACACTTCAATGGCTGCCAGCCATCCAAAATCCACCCTGCTATGTAAGAGATCCACTGAGGACCAGGGACAGGCATCTGATTGGATGCCCGCCTGGATCCACAGCTCCACCCCATCCACCCTGTGAAAACTTCCACACTGGGGGGCAGCACCATAGACTGGTGGCCGGTTATTGGGAATGCCACCAGGTGTGCACCTGTCCGCAGGTGCGGAGCTTCGCAGGCAAGACCTTCCACCCTTTGTGCATAGAGGTCTTAAATAGTTACAGTGTATTGCACGTATTCCCACAGACAATAAAATTCATGACTCATGAAAGAAGTAGATGGGACTTCGTTTATTTCAGTTTTTTCATGAAGTCATATAAAAGAACCATATTTCAACTTTCACTCATAACTACATATGAATATATGAAGGAGTCAGCCGAAGAAGGCCATTTTGTCTGTTGAGTCTGCTTATATTGCGGGGCCCCCAGTTTATGCTACTGACTCTGCTCCTCCCTCCCTCATCTCCACCTCCATCCTATCTGCCCCCAGCACAATGGCTTCCCCTTTTACCTATCTAAGGCCCTCTTTAAGCTGCTCACTGACTTCACTGAGATCACTTCCCCTGGCAATGCATTCCAATTAGCCAGCACCCTCTCTATGAAGAAATGCTCCCTTGTGGTTTGGCAACCCCGTATCTTGAAGAGACCCTGCCTATCTACCCTATTTATTCTCTTAAAGTATTTGAAGGTCTCTGTTATGTCCCCTGTCTCCTTCCTCTCCTCCAGAGAGTACGTTGTCAGGGCCCCCAACCTTTCCTCATAAGACATACCCTTCTGACCTGCAGTCATCTTAGTTGCCCTCCTCTGGACCTTCTCCAGTAGGTTGATGTCCTTCTTTTTTTTAATTTATTAGGCTTTATTTTGTTTTCATAATTCAGTAAACAGTAACCAACATGAAAAATAAAAAATGAAAAAACAAATAACACAACCAGAACAAACTATTTGCAAGTTAACCAAGTGAGTGCAAACCAGCTTTGTACAGTGGAAAGACACAGTGAAAAATGGATTTATAATCAAGGAGAGAGAAAAGAGATAAGGGCACTAAACACAGAGGCAACACACTTCCATAAAAAGTTATATCACTAGACATAATGTTATACTAAAATATAACAAAAGAGAAATTCCAGAACCAAAGCAAGTTCACGGTTGCAAGGCAATGGGAAGTATAGGTCCATTTCTTCTCATATCCTGGTACATCATTTCTAACGCTGGTTATCATCTTTTCTGGGTGGAGATTGTACACCAACTTATTAAGCCACTTTGTGTAGGACACCAATACTTGCTGCTTCCATTGATGAAGAATCAATCTTTTAACTGATATGGTTATCATTGCCATATGGTATTTCTGTTCTTAGGAGGGAATGGTGTGAAAGTCCCCAACAATACAGATCTCTGGGGTAAAATAATCCTTTGAGCTCAATTGGGGATCCATCCTATCTCTAGTTTTCTTCCATAAGTGAGTAACAGAGGCATAGTCCCACAAAATGTGTAGCAAATTACCTTCTCCTGCTGCACAATAGTACACATTGAAAAAAAGGAATTTATCCATTTTAACTAGCTTTTGAGAGAGGCAATAAAGATTATGGATAATAGATAAATTGGTTCAAGCATAATTTATCTTGTGTAATGTACTAAAAGAGGTGCTGCCATATTTTGGACCAATTGATATGAATATTTGGAAAGGTGGTGTGCCAATAGTGACAGGCACCATTATGTTTTCAAGTAAGTTCAGCTAAGAATGCCTGGTATATTTTAAAGATGGCATGGGAATAAGTGGCAATTTTGTAATAGAAGATGAAAAGGAGACACAAGTCATTGTCAATGGAGGGCTGCCCATGCAGGAGTTTATGGCATGTCTGAATTGAATGAATTTAAATGCCATAACATTAGTAGAGCCGTTAAGATTCGTAGCTTGAGCAAATGACATAAAGCACCCCTCCTTGAATAGAGCCACCAAAGACAGATTATCCAGGGAAAGTAGCCAGCTTGAAGGAATATTCTTACCCACTATTTTGAAATCTGGTTTCCCAGATATAGGTTGTTCAATGTCTTTGGTAAAATTTATGGACAAGGCCACAGACATTCATTTATGCACTACCAATGATGTTTATTTATTTTTTTATTTACTTTTTGTTGACCGGGTAAGTGCACTAGACAAATCCTGCCTATTTTCAGGCACGGCCCAGGGAGAGGGGGATACAGATGAATGCCAGCTGACCTTGAACCAGATTAAACTGTTGGTGGTATTTTGAGTGAATGAGGGAAATTTGGCCAGGACACTGGGAAAATTGCCTTACTGTTTTCAAGAAGTGCCATTGGATCTTTAACATCCACCTGAACTACCACCAATCCAGGCAGATGGGACCTCAGTTTTTAATGTCTCATCTGAAAGACGGCACCTCTGAAGTGCAGCACCCCTCTCATCTGCAGTACAGTGTCAGTACTGGGATATTAACCCAAGTGCCTGATGTAGGAACTGAACCCACAGCCCTCTAATCTCCTGGCCTCAGAGGCAAGTGTGCTACCTACTGAGCCACTGACATCGACACTATTCTCACCACTCAGTGTGGAATTGTAGAAGGAAGTAAGGTATAATTCACATATGAAACAGCCTTGGAAGTTAGACTGGATGAGCGAATATAATCTTGTTCAATTTTAAGCTATAGTGGGCTATACAGTAAGGGGTCATTCATTACTGCATGATGGAACCATTGGCAGTATTTACTAGCACAGAAGACCCAGTAATAGAGCAAAAAATCTGAAAGCTGTAGTCCAGCCTAAAGTTTTGGGATATGTCAATTTAGTATAAGCTCAACGGGGGTTCTGGGTCAAATGAATGTAGAAATTATGGATTGAACCATATTGAACCAAGATAAAGGGAAATAAATATGCAAAATATGCAAGGGATAGAAGATCTTAGGGAGAATGTTTATTTTAAATATATTGATTCTGCCCCACAGACTGAAAAGCAGAGTAATCCACTGTTCCAGATTGGCATTAATTGAAGCTAGTGTAGTGTCTAAATTAATTTTTTAAGCTGGGACAGATCTGTTGTTAAATTTATCCCTAGGCATAGAAGGATGTTGGGTGCCCAAACAAGACCAAGGTGGGAGACATTGTCCTGTGTAAAATGAATGTGAAGTGGCATTACAATTTTCTTGTCAGTATTTAATTTATAATTGGACAAGGAACTGAACTGATTAATTGTGTTGAGAATAGCTGGGATGGCTGTAACAGGGTGGGTGATATGAAGAAGAATATCATCAGCATAAGGTGAAAGTTGATAACAAGATGTACCAAGAGGGAGTCCTGTGATAAGCAGGTTGTTCTTTAATTTCAATAATAAGGGTTCTAGGTATAAGTTAAAGTGATTTATTGACATTCTGCAAATGCCTTTTTCGCACAGTATGCCATTGCCATCATTGCTTCAGGTGCTGAAGCTGAAGTTTGTTTTGTAAAAAAAAACTGTCATAGTCATTTATTTTATGTTTTATCAGCACTTTGTTTCTGCCCATCCTCCAGTTTTCTGTGTGTGACCACACACCCAGAATGATGTCATGCAAGTGATCTGTCAATGTTTTACATACAACAACAAGGAATTCTGGGTAAATTATACAGTTGACTTAAATGTTTGTTACGCAGAGGTCCAGTTCATTATTTTGGTGGTGGTGACTGCAGTATAGCACCTTATATTTAGATGGGCATAGCAAGGCATTGTGGGTACAATAAGAAGTTATTTTCTAATTGTCTTACTGTGAGGTGCAGTCTCATATTTTTGTAGTGGCTTCAACAATAAAAGTTCTCATATGTTTATTTTCAAAACAAGGCTTTGTGCATATAGTATCTAGCTGCCAGGATTTCTTTACTGAGAGATGTTGTCTCCTGGTCTCTTATTTCTGTAGTGACCAGAGAAATATAATAGCCAGCGTACTAATTTACTTAGTGAGGCATTGTGGGTACAGTAAATAGTAGAGTTTTCTGCCTCCCAAATCAAAGTGCAATCTCTGTTTCAGTAGTCTTTACAGCAGTACAGTCTGTAGAAAAGTTTCTGGAAAATCTTTGTGATGCAGGTAGGACAAAAACATAATTTGCCATTCTGTGTAGATGTTGTTTCACTTTTACTGACTGCTGGTGAATAGAGATGTGGAGAAATTAAATTTTGCTAGTGAAATTCCAGAGAAATTGGTCATTTCACCACACAAAACATTTTGCAGAATTTGGCCATTCCGCAAAATATTTTGCAGGTGCAAAATTGTGAAATTCCTCCTGGGAAATGTGAAATTTTGCACAAAAGTGCTGAGTTTCTCCCACAGGTGGTGAAGTTTCATCATTCCAGCGATGAAATTTCATACTCCATAGACAAAAGTACACACTCCATGGGCAAAATTCTGCATTTTGCACCTGCGAAAAATTTTGTAAAATGCACGAATTTCTCAAAATGTTTCGCAGAATGAAATTCGCCAATTTCACCAATCTCTGCTTGTGAAGTGACAGGTCTGAAATGTCAGCTCCTGTCAGAATGTTGGAGCATGATAATACTTTTCTATACCTTTATCCATCCACTCTTCTACCTCCCATCTGTCCTTCAAAACTAATCTGCATACCTGGCTCCTAAGTGAGTCAGTCTATAACTGCCCCTAGACAACACCAGAGGGAGCAAGCTATCAAGGCACTAGGACCTGTTGCAATGTTTTTTGTTTTTGTTTTTTCTAAAGAGGTGGGTTACCCAGTTTGGATCCCTTCCTCCTCCTCTGCCTTCATGTTAGCCTTTCCTACCTCTGTTCCCGCTTTGCATTCGCTACCTGCATCTTGTCATGCTGCACTCTCTGCTCTCCTAATCTGTTCTGATCTCCTAGTAGTACTGCTGAACCATTTATTGGAATTCTCATATAAGACTGAGTTTCTATGCACCTTATTATTTCAGCCTAATGTCAGTTGGTACAGCATGTAGGCATTTTGTAAATTTTTGAATTCTGAAATTTGTGCTTGTGAATTTATTTGAATTATTCCACTACGTGTTATTTACCTCATGTTGTGGTATGTTACCTATTCCTTATGATGTGTGTTACTCTGTGCTATTGCTGTGTATGTACATTGTTACTGCTGTTTATGTTTGTTTTGTAGCCACCTCTGTGGCCCAGGTTATGACTGAAAATGGTCCTTTGGATCAGTGCACTTATCTGGTAACCAAAGACATAAATCAATAAATAAATAAATAAATGTTATAGGGCCTGAATGACTATAAGTAGTTCAGGAGTACAATTATGGGTCAGTGACTACATGGCTCTGATCTGCTTTCAGCCAATCAACTTATTAAAATTTTTCTATCCATGTTATAATGTTAGATACAGCATTCCTTTAAAAACATTGTTTCCTTTGCATGATGTCATGGTTGTGGATTGCAGCACTGCAAAAAAAGTGGCATGGTTATGCAAATGAAGCAGAGCAGAGAAATGAAAAGAATTCATGGAAAACAGCACTTTTTGGCAGTTTGAATGGAAGGAGACTGATCACAATTCCTATAGATTACTACTCCCATTTGCTATGGCAAACCTCAGAAAATCACTTTAAACAAAAGAGGGTACAAAGGACACCCTTGCAGAGTTCCACAATACAAAGTGAATAGTGGGCAGAAAACTCTGTTACAATATATTTTAGCTCTAGTGCAAGTGTACAATACCTGAAGCCACTTCAAAAATTGTAAAGGGAAACTGAACCTTTCCATAACAGCAAATAAGAAGGGCCATCAAACTCTGTCAAACACTTTTTCAGCATTCAGGGAGACCAGGGTCGCTGGTCCCCCCAGATCCTGAGTCATAAAAAGTATGAGGGAATGTTTGCACAAATGGCCAGCCACAGATCTAGAGGGCATACATTCCATTTGTTCTGGACCAGTTAGTGAACACCACACATTGTTAATCTGTGTAGCAAGGATTTTGCAAAACATCTTAACATCTTTGTTAATATGTGATGTTAGGCAATAGTTTGATACTTTCTCTGGATCTTTGCCAGGTTTTGGAAGGAGAACAATCAGGGCTTCCACTAATGAGGGGTCGGATATGCCATTGTCTAGAACATCCATAAAAACCTGCAGTAAAATAGACACCAATTCTTGCACATACCTTTTATAGAAATTAGTAGTAAACCCATCCAGGCCGGGGGCTTTATCTAATGTTAATGAGAAGATGGCCATATTAATGTCCACCAGGGAGATGGGTTGGCTCAATTCTGCCTGTTGGGCATCAGAGAAGACAGGAAAAGGGACTGAGTCCAAGTAAGCTTTAAGGGCATGCAGGGAAACAGGTAATGGGATAGGAACATATGGAGATTTATAATAGGTGAAAAACTCAAAAGTGATATCTCAAGGATGAGTTTTGAGAGCGTTATCTTGTAGGGAGCAAACAGATAGGATAATTCTAGAGGTGTCCTGTTTACACAGTCATAAAGCCATTAATTTTCCTTTTTTTTACCCCTTGATTGATATATTTTGACTTGGTTTTGAAGACAGCATACTCTTCCTGTTCCCTCAGCAAATCAGCATATTAGTCCCGTTGTATTTCTAATTGTAGTCTGGAAGCTGCTGTGGAAGAGGGGTTCAAAGATTTCTCAAGAAGTCTAATTCTGTCGAGTAGAGCTGACATTTTTTTCTTGGCAGAGTTCTTTGCATTTAATGGCTAACCTAATGTGTTCCCCCCTGTAGAAAGGCTTTACAAGCAGCCCACTCCATATCCCAGAATTCAATAGTGCCTCAGTTGTCCCTGAGAAAAGATAACAAGGGTTGTTTGATACGGTTAACAATAAAGGTATCTTTTAAGAGCTGGTTATTTAGCTTCCAGGATGAGTCTCTGTTAACATTTAAATCAAAAGAATAAAGTAGCCAAGCTAACGAGTGATCTGGCAAGACTCAATGTTGGATGCATGAAGGTCTGCTACTATGGAGTGACTAACTAAGAAGGAATCAATTCTAGAATAGGACTTATGGACAGGGGAGAAAAATGTGAACCGTTTAGATGTAGGATTAAGAATTCTCTAAGGGTCATAGAGATCAAGGGAGTCCATCATATCCAAAAGAGAACACTGTGTCTGTGATAGGCCCGCTGATAGTTTGTGGGTCCTATCTAAATCACACGTTATAGTAAGGTTTCAATCCCCCCTAAAAGAATAAGCAAATGGGCCAAAGGAGCGATTTCAGTGGCCAGGGTCATAAAAAAAGGAAGAGTCAACATTAGGACCATAAACACTGTCAAGAAGTACTACAGTTTGGCCCAGGGTACCTTGTAGAATGACAAAATGACCTTCTGAATCGATTGTACTGGAAGTCAATGTGAAAGATACTGACCTGGCAAACAGAATAGCTATCCCTGTTTGTCTAGTGCTATCACCTTTCCATATACCTGTCTCATGTAATCTCTTCTAATAAGGTGACATTCTGTGGACAATAGATGTATTTCTTGTAAAAATGCAACTTGGACCCCCAATTGAGCTAAATGTTTAATGATCTGATATTGTTTAGTTGTAGACAGTGCCCCATTGACATTCCAAGAGGCAAACTTTAAACTACCTAACATAATATTGATTTGTTAACCAAGGGTAGTGCCCACTAAATATACAGTACTAGTCCATAATAGGACACAAGGTGGATTGCACTTGCAGATATCTCTCCTTTCCATGGAGAAACAAAACATTAATATTGTATATAACAATACAAACTAACAGTAAACAGGGCAATGCTCACTTGTGCCTACATCCTTTCCAGTCCCAGGACCACACTCCAGCAGTTGAGTCCATGCAGGGTTAATGGAGGGGCTCCCTGCTGGTCCCCAGCATAACCTTGTACTACTATACATCGGAATATCAAAATGCTGCAAGTTGAAAAGCACCAAAAATTAACAGTGCATAACATACTAATATAAAAGTTTGAACCATAGACATCTAATATATATCATTATAAAAGTCTATTAATAGTAACTGAGGTTGAGATGGGTGATTGGCCCCCCAGTATATGAGGGCAGTGAAAGAGCATAGTGGTCAAAAGTTTCCGGTCTTGGCTATACAAGGGGGGATGTTAAGAAAAACAATGGTGGACTCACTAAAGAGGCTGTCCAGAAATTATATAGATATTGCCTCCAAGAAGAAAAATAATTATAAAAGCTAAATATACAGTTAGGATGGAAACATTTCAGGTTAAATTTAAGTACAGCCATAAGACTGTCAAAATAAAGCAGAACTACCACTAAATGTAAATAAGTGAGAAAAAGGTTCAGTATTCTGCACTCTTATTACAAAAAGGACTGAGTTAATCAGTATAGATATAGAATCCGGAAGGACCCACCTCTTGGCCCACAATAATAATATGAACAGAGGCTCCTTGCATGCTATTTACAAACGAGAGTGTAGTAGCATGAGAAAAATCCAAAATGTAAAATTAGTCCTTCCAGATAAGATGCTTTACCAGTCATGATCAATTATAAATAATACTATTGGGCTGTTAAACTTAATGAAATAAGAAATTCAAAAAACTGAGGGAAGAGAGAAAGCAGCCTGACTCTCCTCGAGAGTGCTTCTGTGTCCCATGCTGCAAAAGATGGGTCCTCCTAAACAGAGAAAAAGAAAAAGAGAAAAGAAGAGGATGCAATGAACGTTTGCAAAGAGTACTCAGAGCCTACAAAAAAACCCCCAAAAAACTGAAGTGATAAAATCACACTATCCATCAAACTTTGTAAAAAAAGTCTGAGCTAACTGGTGACTTGACAACACTGGCAGTACTGTCCAGTCTGAAGATGGAGACAAAGACTAGGTGACACACATCCAAAATAGAAGATCAAATCTGTCCTCTAGTGGACTTAGGTATTTCCAGAAGATTCATCACACTGAAGCATGTTCAGGTGGAAATAGATTTGAAAAATATTTAGGCAGTTCCACTTGAGCTTCAACAGCTGATTGGAACAGACTTTCACCTACCAATATTGTGACTGATAAGATTACTGGGTACCGGAGATGAAAACGTATGCCAGTAGCAAACAGTCTTCTTTTTATGTCTCTGTAGGCTTGTTGTTTAACTCAAACACCAGTATTCAAATCAGTAAAAATGAAGATGCAGGCTCCCTCCCACCATATTTGTTTTTGCTCCCTGATTCTTGCCAAAATGTACATTTTATTAAGCAAGTTGAGCAGCATAAAGGTTTGGAGGAGGATTTAGAGATTGGTGCTCCCATTCTATTATGTATGTAGTGCCATAAAGTGATGGATCAGACAGTTTTTCCAGTAATTTTTGTACAAAAAGAATAGTGTCCATGCCTTCTGCTCATTCTGGGACCCCTGATATAATGATTATTCCTCCTGCTGTGAGCTTCTTGGTTGTCAATTTTGTCTTCCGAATTTATGAGCTTGTGGTGTAGATCAACTATTTCAAGCTTTGTGTGATTGGCTCTGACTTTCACTGAGTATATATGGGCTTCTTAGTCTGAAATGTTTCTACTTAAGATGTCTAAGGTAGGCTTGTCCATTTTAAAATCAGCAACTAATTAAAATACTTCTTTGAAGGTATTAAGGTCCCATGAGAAGTGGTTGGGAGACAATGGCTCAGTCTCTAAAGCCGGGGAGTGAGGTGGAGAGGCATCCTCTTTTGGGCACTTAGGACATGGGGAGTGTAGTGGGAGTGCCTCTGGTACAAGTGAAGTGTCCATCACTTGTGGTTCAGCTGCCATTATGTTGCAAAAACTCTCCTGAAGAGCGAAGGTAAGATCCGAAAACATAAAGAGAACAGCTAGGGTTGAATTGAGTGCTGGATGCAGGTAAAAAGTAAAGTTTATTGGAACACCTAAGGGAGCTGATTAGAAAGCATCTGCTCATCAGCTTTCTATCATGCAACCCAAGGTTAATGTCCTTCTTAAGTTGTAGACACCAGTATCTTACTCCATACTCTAGAAGCAGCTTCACCAGTGACCTGTACAGGGGTGGTATAACCTCCTACCACCTATTGCTTATTTCCCTGGCTATTCACCCCAGCATCCTGTTAGCATTAGCTGCTGCATTTTTGAACTGTGAGGAGTGCTTCAGGTCGCTAATTATCATCACTCCCAGATCCTTTTCCTCAGTTCTCAGCCCTTGGATTCCTGGCTCCAACGTGCATAACTTTGCATTTCTGGGCATTGAAGCCAAGTTGCCAGATCTCTGATCATCTCTCAAGTTTTCTGAGGTCCTCTCACAGGTCATGTATCCCCTTCCACAGTGTCCACCCTCCCACAGAGTTTGTTGTTGTCCACAAATAGGAACATTGTTCCTCTACTGCCCTCCCCAATGTCATTGATGAAGACATTGAACAACACCAGCCCCAGCAACAAGCCTTGCAGGACCCTGCTGGTGACTTCCTTGGTGCTGGATAACTCTCCTGCTACCACCACCCTCTGAGTCCTGTCCCTCAGCCAGCTCTCTACCAACCTGGTTATTTTCTCCCCAACCCTGAGATTCACCAGTTTCATGATCAACCTGTTGTGGGGTATAGAGTTGAAGGCCTTGCTGAAGTCCAGTTAAAGGATGTCCACCACTTGGTCCCTGTCTACTGCCCTGTTGACCCAGTCAAAGAAGTCAATCAGATTTGTTAGGCATGATCTTCCTCCCACAAATCCATGATGCCTCTCATCTGAGAGATCATTCTCCTCCAAATACCTTACCAACCTTTCCTTAAGTATGGTCTCCATGAGCTAGTACATGATTGAGGTCAGACTGACCAACCTGTAGTTCCCTCGGTCATCACTGAAACCACCGTTGTGGAGAGGCACCATATGTGCCATTCTCCTGTCCTGCAGCACCATGCCAAACTCCAGGGTACTACTGATGAGGTCCACCTGTAGCCCTGCAAGTTCCCTTGGTACTCTTGGGTGTATGCTGTCCAGTCCTGGTGACTTGTCCACCTTTAGTGCTAGCAGCCCCTCCCTCACACTATCCTTCTCTATCACCACATTTGTGCCTCCTTGCCCCCTTCTCCCCTTCTCCTCCCCGATGGCACTGGTCCATCTTTTTCCCAAGAAAAGATGGAGCAGAAGTATTTGTTCCATACTTCCACCTTAGCTCCACTTACTTCAATTATTTTTAACATTTTTCCTCCAAACTTTCAAACATGACCTTTTAGGACTGTACCTCATGCACAGGGCAGTTGAAAATGTCTAAATCCCACCTGAAAAATGATTTTGCTATCACTCCATGAAATCATTTGAAATTTTTTACCTACCGGCTTCATGAGGTCATGTCATATGAAGACTGTTGAAAAAAGTGGTGTAAGACTATAGTAAAATAATCAAGTTATGAGTGAACATGGAAGTATTTCAATGTTCACTCATAACTTCACTAATTTTCAATATTTTAACTCCAAACTTTCAACATAGCCATTTTTTCACACCGCCTCATGAACATGACATGCATCATTTTTAAAATCCTGGAGGAGATGTGTTTTCATGCCTGTGATGAGAAATGTTACTTTGGTCAGTATTTACAAATGCCACATGTCATGTTTATAAGGGGGTGTCATAAAACCACTATGTTGAAACTTTGGGGGTCACAATAAAAAAAATGTAAATGTTTCAACTGTTATTCATAACTTGGTCATTTTAACATATTGAAATATTTCCACATTCACTCATAACTTGATCATTTTAACATATTTTTACACAAGGATTTCAACATAGCCATTTTATGACTCCACCACATGAATGTGATAGATGAAAATGTTCAAATACTGCCTGAAATGTGATTTTGCACAGTGATGGCAAAATCACCTTTCAGGCCAGATTTGAAAAAAATCCACTGCCTTTGTCCACAAGATGGGGTCCCAAAAAGGCTATGTTGAAAATTTGGTGTAAAAATATAAAAAGTCAAAGTTATAAATAAAAGTTCAAACCCCACTGAACTGCATTAAACCATACTTACCTTACTGTCTCATGTCGCAATCACTGGTTCAAGCAGGAATATGTGTCTTCAGTTGGAGAGTGTATCTACACTGTGGGACATATTCAGGTGAGTGAGGGTGTGTGGAGGGTTTGAGGTCATGGGTGCTGAGTGGAGGATCAGGGTGAAGTTTGTGGGGGTCTCAGGGATGGGTCAGACTGTTGATGGACCATTTTCTGTTTTACAGGGCATTTCTTAATAAAAAATTAAATACATTGAGGGACTGTTTTCTTGTTTGGCAGGTGTAATTAAAATAGGTATTGAATCTGACACTGGTGATTGGGCACCCTAGTGTCAGCATAACACTATGGCAGTACTGAGGATGGGCACCATGGTGTTGCCACCTAATATTTTTTATGGGGATGGGCAGCCTGGAGGGAGGGAGAGGATGGGAGGAGGGATTTGGGTAAGTGGTACCAGGGCTGGGCTCCACAGACCACTTTTGTAAAAATAACACTGTGCAAAACTGAAACACACAAGAAAGGGCTGGCTGAGCTGGGAGGGGGAGAGAATAAAAACTACAGATAGATAGATAGATAGATAGATAGATAGATAGATAGATAGATAGATAGACAGACAGACAGACAGACAGGTAGGTCGGTAGGCAGACAGACAGACAGCTAGATAAAGAAGAGAGAGAGAGAGAGAGAGAAATCATGATCATGAGTGCTGGCTCACTGCTCAATCTGAAGCCAAAAGCATGACTTCAGCTGCAGCTTCACAAGTCAACAAAGTCTCACTGTTCTTATACAGAGGGCACACATGAACAGCTTCTCTCACTGAGCTGGGCACCCTGTATTTTGGGGTGCCCAGAAGAAATGTTTCTGGAGGTTTTTTTAAAAAAACAAACATCAGAATCTTGCTAAATGGGACTCTGTTTAGCTCTGTTCATGTGTTTGCTTTTTAAAAATGGGTGCACATAACTCAGTCCAACATATTACAGTGACTGGTCACTTACAGTGACAGATCAAAAGGACACTGTTGGTCAGTGTAGTGGTCATATGGACCCTGGCACAGCTTTTCCTGGTCTTGTGCCCCTTCCCCAAAACAACCCCACTGTGGTGGTCATTATAGTAAAGTCTAGGGGCATGGGGTGTGGGGGCACAATCCCCCACAGAAAACACATTAGTTGTCCCAACCGCACAATGTGGGCCACGATCACGGTTGACATAGTGCGTGTCACTGTAAAGCCGGTTGGCAGATTTACTGTCGAACCAGCTTGGTGGACCCTGTAAAAAGACATGATTTTTATATATTTTCCATGTTTTTTAGTTTTGTTGGAAAAGATGGTGGCTATCACTACATAAAAAATGTTTTTGTCTTGTGAGAAGTAAGTGCTGAGAAACCGAAAATGATCTGGTGACACATAATTTTTCATGTCGTATCAGAGGGTTGTCCAAAAACCCTACTGAGCATTCTCACAACAGCAAAAAACGCTGTCATTGTAACTCTGGAACCATTTAATACTTTTTCATGAAACCTTCAAAAAGCACTACCTTGGCACAGGTCACTTGTACCCTGAAAGTTTCAGAAAACAATTCCATTCCATCTAGGCTGTAGTTGTGAGCAAAACAAAAAAAAAAACATCTCAAGTATAGGACAAAATAAACATAGACCTCTACAGGAAAATGACATATGCAGATCTCAAAAACTGAACAAGCTACTGTCACAAAACAACTTTCCATATATTTAGACCCTGCTTACTAGACAATGTATGCCAAATTTCAGGCAAGTTTGATGAACAATGCCAATGCTATTAAGGTACAAAGTAAGGGGTTTAATATAGAATCTGTCAGAACAACCTAACTATACTGGCACTACCATGCCAGTGTAATACTATATGTGTATATAAGAGATATGCAATGTGGACCATTGTGATACCTTTTTTATCTTCACTAAAGCAGTTTAACCTCAGGTAATCTTTCGAGTGACGTATGCCACAAATGGGATGTCCAAGGTCATACTGCTTGAGTGAAGACAAATAAGGTATCACACTGGTCCCATTACATATTTAATTTATGAAATAGGGAAGGGTCAAGCTAGTGTAGGTTAATTTTTTTTTAAATATGATTGTAGTGGACATTTTGGGGCTCTACTGAGTATGACTGTGTTGAATGCAGAAATTGATTGGGGTTGTCAATGACTCTGTTCTCATGATGGCCATCATGATGTTTAGATGTTGCATGTAAATGGCTGAACAAGTGGGATTCAGAAATATTTAGATCAAGGAGGCAGTTACCAGTTAAGGCCCACTAGCCACAATGCCTGTTTTATGGGGGGATCT
This sequence comes from Neoceratodus forsteri, assembly GCA_016271365.2. Lineage (NCBI taxonomy): Eukaryota > Metazoa > Chordata > Ceratodontiformes > Ceratodontidae > Neoceratodus > Neoceratodus forsteri. Next base: position 124,333,733 of record CM028136.1, on the reverse strand, counting down.
GGGAGCACTTGGGAGGTTATGTGACTTGTTTAGGGTCACGTCACACAGTATGCAAGTGAAGGTTGTGGGACTCAAACCCAGGTCTGCTGGAGGTACCAAGCTAATTCACAGCTCGTTACTCTAACCTCTAGGCTTTAGTGAGCAGAAGCCAGGCAGGAGCAGTAGTGCAAAGTGTCGGCATCAGCTCAATATAATAGCAGCTGTGCCGAGCATTTGTGGGTGAAAATATTTTCTTTTTTAAAATTCTTCTATCTGTTGCTGTGGTGAAGATGAGGGAGTGAGTGCTGCATGTTGATGTGAGGCATGCCAGCATATGTGTTAGTAAAAGTGACTACAGTTAAATGAAAGAGTAAACTACCAAAAAGAAAAAAAGTTGGTATGTTTTATTTTATTTTATTAGACAATGAGACCTGAGCAGGAGGTTAGTGGCTCTGAATTTCATGTCTCTGGATGGTACTGTACTGCATATTTGTTTTTCTGTGGACGGAAAGCAACCTGTAGTTTGTGAGCTGGAAGGATGGAAGTTGTGTCAGTGGGTGGGTGGGGGGTGCTGATGTGGCAGCTATTGAGATAAACATAACTATTTAGATTAATTTATTTCTCTCATTGTTCACTGTTTTGCAATGAGATAAATGATTTAGCTAACTTGATTAGTGTCTACTGTATGTCTATTGCATACATATATTTATGTTAAATATGTAACAGAAGTGCAGAGTCAGTGGCTCAGTAGGTAGCACAGTCGCCACTGAGGCCGGGAGATCAGAGGGCTGTGGGTTCAGTTCCCACATGTGGCACTTGGGTTAATATCCCAATACTGACACTGTAGTGCATCATGATGGGGGTGCTGCACTTCTCAGGTGCCGTCTTTCGTATAAGATGTTAAACCGTGGTCCCATCTGCCTGGATTGGTGGTAGTTCAGGTGGATGTTAAAGATCCCATGGCATTTATCGAAAAGAGTAAGGGAATTTCCCATGTGTCCTGGCCGAATTTCTCCCATTCACTAAAACAAATACCACCAGCAGCTTAATCTGGTTCAATTTCAGTTGCTTACCATCTGTATCCCCCCTCCCCCCCCAGTCGCCTCTAAAAAAGGGACTTCTAGGCCCAGTGGACTTATTGGGTCAACAAAATTCAATAAATAAAACATTCAATAAATAAATAATCCCCTTCCGAGTGAGTGGTCATGAACCGATATAGACATGCCTTGGTGTGTGTTGTAAGGCATAAGGCTGTAGGCCGAGTGTGCTCAACCAACCAATATGTGCATATATTAGAGCACAACTACACAACCTGTAGTGGATTATGTCTCTTCTAAAATTGCCAAAATTGATTTGAATTGTGGGTGAAAAGTAGAAAAAAGTGCAGACATGCGGTCATTATGGGATAATGCAGTCATGTGTTTTGTTTTATCCAATCGGGAGACAGTATTTTTACTGCATCCTCCCAGCCATACTGTAAATATATATTAATATCTTGATTATATTTCTGAGGATACAGTGAAAACTGGACTAATGATGGACTATTGATCCCCCTCCTCAACACAGAGATTTAATTACCTTTTTCACGATTGTAAAGAAATATTCTCTAGGATGACTGTATTTATTCACTTCAGTACTTGTGTATTTTTTGAAGATATGTCATTTATGCAGTTTTTATGCACCAACAATGTAGTTGTAAGTGCCTGTTGTGCTCATGCATACTCCTTTTTGCATTTAGTCATGTTCAAAGGTACATTCAGTGTGAGTGATTTGACTGCCTGATGTCATTAGATAGATAGATAGACAGAGAGAGAGAGAGAGAGAGATAGAGATAGATAGATAGATAGATAGATAGATAGATAGATACTTTATTTTTAAAGCTCCCATTTCCTTAGACTCTGTGCAATAGAACAATACAATAAATCATGCTAAAATACAAACATAAACTCACTGTAGTTGGGAGAAATAATTTATTAAATTTAAAAGACTGCATTCTTGCCCAGTCAATAAAAGCTTGATGAAACAACAATGTTTTCAACCCTTTCTTAAAGTCTTCTACTGAGGGAGCCTCCCTTACATAACCGGGCAATGAGTTCCACAGGCTAGGCACAACCCCAGAGAATGCCCTATCACCTGAATGCCACAACCTAACCCTGGGAACTCAAAGGAGGTCTCCCCCAATAGAACAAAGTTCCTGGGGTGGATGGCTGGGGACAATGTCATTGATAGGTCTTTTAGGTGTTGCCATAGGGTTTCAGACCTACACAAGCCAGGGTTCTATCAATAGTGTGGAATAATTTTATCTTTCTCATTACAATTTATGCAGTATGAGAGGCATTGTTTGATGTCTTTGATGATGACTGTGATACACTTTCAAAAGAACTGAAATTCTATACTGTTGATAACCTGAAACATTCCAGCTCAGACTTTGGCAGTACTTCTAATGGACAGACTGTTAATTAAGAAAATCTGCTGCAGCTGTGTGTGTGTGTGTGGGGGGGTAGGTTGGGGGCTTCTGCTCTCTAGAGATGTAGCAAAGTTTAATTTCGCTGGCGAATTCCTTGCAAATCTGTCAACTTGGCCTCCCCGTGCCATTTCATGAAGTTGCCACCTGTGGTGGAAACTTCACCAAAACTGGCTTTGCATTGCTTTGTGCTTTTTTAAAGTGCAAATTGCACTTAAAAACCCACAAAGTGAGGAGAAGTCACATCTCCCACAATCAGCAGCTTGTCCCTCCCTGGTGTCTAGTGGTCCCTTCCCCCCGCCAATGCTGTACAAGCATGTGCTCATTCATTGAGACCAGTTGGGCTGCCAGCTGCAGAGATGAGTGAAGGGCTGTGCCAGTGGCCTGCTTGGGGTTGTGGTGGGGGCAGCTGGGGGGTATTATATGATAGGGTGGGGGTCTGCTAGACACCAGGGAAATTTGTAGGTTTATTTTTGTAATGGTGGTTAGACTCAGTGCAGCAGGCACCCTGTGATGGGGGGGTTCTTCCTTTTGGAATGGGGCTAGCAATTGGTGAGAGGGGGAAACTTGCTACTCCTAGACACACCAGGGGGAATGTAATTTTACATACTAGGCTGGTGATCGGCTGGGGGCGGTAGGACCACTAGACAGCAGGGAATGGGATAGGCAAGACAAGTTTTTTTTGTATGGTGCCCATATCTGGATGCTCTGGGTGCCTCACAGAAATATATAATAAACATACATCAATATAAAACTTAATTAATGCAATTTAGAATAACTAAAATATAAAGCAATTTAAAACTAATAAAATATCATAAGCAGGGACTGAGCAACATGTTAAAATTCAGTATTCATTAAAAGCTAGTCCAAAGGGGTGCCTTCAACCTCCACTTAAACACCTCTACTGAGGGGGCTTCCCAAATGCAGATGGAAGAGTGTTCCACAGGGGCGACCCAAAAATGCTACAAGTCTTGAGCTGAACCCTGGGAATATCCAGGAGACCCTTTGAAGAGGCACGGAGGGAGTGAGCAGAGGTCACCGGTGTCAGGAGCTCTAACAGATAGCCAGGGCCCAGTCCATTTAGGGCCTTATAGGTGATAAGCCCCACCTTGAAAAGGACCCTCCACCTGACCAGCAGCCAGTGCAGGGCATGCAGAACACTGGTCATGTCACTGGACCGAGAAAGACCAGCCAGTAACTGAGCTGCCACATTCTGCACAAGCTGCAGTCTGAAGAGGGTCCCTCCCATGACCCCGAAGTAAAGAGCATTGCAGTAGTCGAGTCTGGCGGAAACAAAGGCATGCAGTAGCATCAGCAGTTCCTCGGGTGGAATGAGGTGCTTAATCCAGGCAATGTTCCATAGATGGTAAAAACCAGTACTATCTACAGAAGACACTGGTCTTGGAAAGTCAGTCTGCTTTCAAGGATCACTCCAAGATTTCACACCTTGGGGAAGCTGTCAATGGGGTAGAACCCCATACAAGACCAGAATCAGCCCTGGGAGCAACCCGCCACACCCACGACAAGGCTCAATCACCAGCTCCTCTGTCTTGGCCGTGTTGAGTCTCAGACAGCTGGAAGCCATCCAGTCATTGATTTTAGCCAGACAGTTGTTAAGCACATCCACAGCTCCTGATGTTCCAGGAGCAAATGACAAATACAGTTGGTATCATCTGCATAGCAGTGAAACTCCACACTGTATTGTCAAATGATCTCACCCAGGGGCAGCATATACACTGTGAACAACATCGGTGACAGGATTGAGCCCTGTGGAACTCCACAGGACAGAAGCATGGGGGGGAGAAATTCCCCATCAACACCCGCTGCACACTGTTGGAGAGATAGGACTCAAACCACCTTATGACAGTACTGGCGAGTCCACAAAACTCACAGAGCTGATCCAATAACACAACATGGTCCACAGTGTCAAAGGCTGAGGAGAGATCAAGAGTACATGAACTGACTTGTCTCTCTATCTCAAGCCCTGAGCAGATCATTATGCACCCTCACTTGAGCTGTTTCAGTGCTCTTTCTAGCCTAAAACCCAACTGAAATGGCTCATAAATGTCCAAGGACACCAGGTGATCTTTGAGCTGTTGTGCCACTAACTTCTCAACAACCTTGCTCAAAAAAGGCAGGTTGGAGATTAGACGGTAATTTGCCAGGACATTAGGGTCGAGGGAAGGTTTCTTAAGGAGGGACCCCACCAGCGCCTTTTTCAAGGCAACCGGGAGAACCCCCTCCACCATCAAGCACATGACAATCCTGCTGAACACCGGGCAACAGCCTCAACACATCCCATTAAGAATTGTGTCTGGGCTGGGTCCAGTTCACAAAACATATGCTTTGGCTCTAAGATCACCTTAGTTACATTGGACACCTCAACTGGCCTAAACTCTTCCCAGACAGGCGGAGTGCCTCTATTCCCCCCAGCCCAACTACTACTACTATGTGAAAGTCTAACTGGTGGAATCCCCGACTGGAAGGCTGACACTTTTTTGGAGAAGAACAGAGCAAACTCTTCACATAAAATGCTTTTTTTGGCTGTAGACAGGTAGGATGTAAAAGCCTGTCTACAGTTCAAAACAGCTGAAAAGGTCTGCTCCTCCCCACAGCAATCTCCCTGGACAGAAATTCTGCCTTCTTATGGGAGATTTCCCCCTGGTACTTAACATAGTGGGCATGCAGGACCAACTTGTCAGACTCCAGCCAGGTCTTCCACCAGCAATGGTTCAACTTCCAAGCCCTGTTCTTCATCACCCTGAGATCCCTGTCAAACCATGGGGCTTTCATGTGAGAAGATCTGGGTCATAAACGAACTGGTGTTATGGCATCCACTGCTTGGAAACCATCCTATTATAGGTGGCAACCACCTCTCCAGTGCCAATGCACATGCCGCATCAACGCTAGATAAATCAGCAACCGCCAACAGTCCCTCTGGGTGAAAGCCCCTTAAAGGGCAATATCTGACCATTTCTGCAGTGGAGGGACTTTCAGAGGGGGCCCAAATGTGAGCTCCACAGTATAATCATCAGATCAAACAACCTGATCAATATTGAGGTTATCAACCTCAATACCTAGCTGGAACACCAGATCAAGTGTGTGGCCAAACTAGTGAGTAGCAGAAGCAACTGCTTGTGACAGGCCCAGAGACTGCATCAATTGGAGGAGGTTGTAATTGAAATGCAAAGATTCATCGTTGATCCAAGCATTGAAGTCCCCCAGGATTAAACATCTGGGAGACTCCAACACCTAGTTGACGATGAAATCCACTACCTCCTGCAGGAAATCCCCCCCCACCCCAGAGGGGTGGTAAATAAGGAGAATCTTGCAACCTACACCTGTACCTCCATGGTCGGTGATGCACTCAAAAGATCAGGTGTTACCAGTTGGGCACACATAGAAGCCCAGGCTGGATCAAAAAACAGTGGTCACTCCCCCACCCCTGCGATCCTTCCTCAGCAGTGCACCATGGAGTACTCGGAGGGAATAGCAGCCACAAGGACTGGGCTGTCATTTTCACCCAACCAGGTGTCCATAATTCAGGCCAGATCAACAGAGGAAATCAAGTCTGTAAAAATAGCGGTCTTGTTCCTCATCAACCTGGCATTGCATAGCACTGCCTGAAGAGGATTAGGGGATGCAGCTGGCCCTCTAGCTATCTGCCCACTCTGTCCAGTGAGAACTCTGGGCACGGAAACTAAACATGTCTGGCTTCTCCTCAGGTGCCTCTTATGCCCAGAGCATCTTCTGCACCGAATGACCTCAACACTACTAGCCACCCATCCTCCACTGCCCAAAGACCATGGCCCTTCCACCGCCTAGTTATCCTGACCTCCCTGCAGTGCCTTGTTGCAGTAGCTGAAGCTGGGAGGTCGATAAGGGGAGGAGGTCCAAAAGCGGGGGGGGGGTAGCATAACTAATATGAGCAGTGTCGTAGCACAAACACATCTTAACCTGGCAATTCAGTCCCTCAAATAACACAAATCCCCTCATACCCACTAACAATATTATCAATAAAAGCACTCACAACCAATCAATGATGCCACTCACCCACTCACATACACACTAATTCATACAAAAATCTTTACCACACACTACCAACCACAACACATACCAATCAAGGCAGTTAAAACACCTCACCCCCTCCCACATAAACCCCCCCAACCACCCCTCACAATTCCAGTGTCTAAATAGCAGTCTTGGTTTCAATTTTCCAGAGAGCAGTGTCCATGCTGCAGATCAGCAAAACAATTCTCCAAGGGGCAGGTCCTGTACCAATAACATGAAGGTGAAATTAATTGCAGTAAGACAGTGAAGTTCCCAGCCCAGAGGTTCAGTGACCAGGGGCCCTCTCACTGACCCTAATCACTGCTGGGAAGATTGATAAGGGATACAGAGTACAATTGAGGAGGAATACAGTCAAGGAGGAATCCACGCAAAGTCCAACTTTTCTCACTCACTCTGGCACCAAGGGCACACACAAGATGGAAAAAGGGGGTTTTACCAGCTGGAATGGATAAACAGCTTACCTGACCTATAGTGCAAGCCAGTGCCTCTCTCACTGACAAGGCCTGCACATAGTAGCCAGTCTCCTCCTTGGGGCAGGACAGACCTCCAGTAAATCAGAGGCAAACTCCTCCAGGACAGTCAATACAATCCCAGTCCAAGGGAAGTGAAAGTCTGGACATGAGCCCAATGAAATAAGCTGGCCGAACGAATACAATACACCGTAGTTAGTTCCACACAGTCTCCTTCGTCAGATTAAATCCATGGGTAGTTCAGGAATCAAGACCATAGACACCACTGTTCCTGGCATCCTGGTATCTGCATCTACCCAAAAGAGTCCCCGGCTAGAAAATGATCCAGGATGCAAAAGGCAGGCCTTCTGCTGGTAGATGAAGAGTGCTTCATAAATGAACTAGATCTTCTAGTTCTGATGTTTAGCCATAGGAGATACACAGTCCAGAAAGCAGTCTGTCCGGAAGTCGAGGAAGGCCCCACAATGTCTGCCATTTCATGGAAAAGTGGCACCTCCAGCATCCAGCCAGCACACCGAATCTGGTGTGTGGCTCCAGAGGTTGTCAGCCACTTGGTTCATCTGGCAGTTACTCCAAAAAGCTAGTAATCATCAACCAGCTGGCCCCCACAATCTTGAAAGGATTCACCTCAAGAGATTGAAGTTCAATCTGTAGTCAGTGGAAATGCCCTCTCTAAAAATAAAACACCTTTCTCCTATTCTAAATCACTGGCCAGCCCTGCCTATGACTACCATCCCTATACCCAAAACCTAGCTAGAGCAGCATAAAAGCTACAACGCTTTGGGACTTGGGTCATAAAGAATAACGACCACAAGTGCAGAACATACTTTATGCGAATCGCAATTGGGGGGAAATATTTAATTTTTTTTTTATATTTGGGCCAGGCAGCGATCAGCTTGGGGGGGGGGCTCTAGACACCCTGAAGGGACAATCTGTGGGGGGGGGGCACTACTACAACTAGTAGTAGCCAGACTCACAAAAGGCAAAGTTTGAACTCCACCAGTGAATTTACCAAACTCTGCATTTTGGGGAGTTTTTTTTTGAAGGGGTCATGAAGCTGGGCTTCGTGCACTGATCCACTCCATGAAGTGGGCAAGATCCACATAATTTTTCAGGGAGCAATTTTTTCCCACTTTACACATCTCTACTGCTCTCTCTCTACTGGATGTCCACTGCCAAAGTATGCATCTCTTGCAGAGGATGCTTTCTACAGCAGTAGAGCTGTAGACTACAAAGCAGTAGATGGCAGAGGGCCTAGGTTTGATCCTCAGAGTGGAACATCTTTTTCTTTTTTACTACAATTGATGTAGTATGAGAGATATTGTTAGATGCCATTGCTGATGTTAATGATAGCTGATAACTTGAAAGTTTCCTGCTCAGACTCTGAGATTTATCTGCAATTTGGGAAACATTACTTCAGATAAACACATTGTTCATAATGAAAATTCACTACAACTGTGGGGGGATATACACTCAGTGCTGGATGTACTTTGCCACAGCATGCTACTCCTGTCTAGGAAGCTTAGTGCAGCATTAGAGCTACAGATTACCAAGCAGTGAGAGTAAGGAGCCTGGGCAGTCCCAGAATGGAATTTTTTTATTTGCACAACAATTCATAGATGATGTACAGTACAAGCCACATTAAACTGTTCCTCCAATGAGTTATTTTAGAATTTCTGATTGAGTTGCATAAGTGTTGCTGGATACAGTGCAAAGCCCTGCAAAAACAGTTTCTTAACAGTTAAAATTCAGTTTTGCATTGCATTGTAACTGGACTCCTGATGCAATACAAATGAGCTGCAAAAACATTTTACAGACATTGCTCACGAGCTGGTTAAGCATTGAAAAGCAATATAATAGGAGTTGCAAATGCATTGGCAACTGTAAAAAACAGTGTTAAACCAACTCTTTGGTGGAACAGTTTAATGCGACTTGTACTGTACCTGAGACCTCATCCCCCAAGCCACGACCCTTTTCATTGCCAGGTGAAGCCTGGCAGCCTTCTTTCTGGTAGCATAATTATTTCATACAGATCTTTGTTGGCACCTTTAGTACCACTAGTACATGGATTGTTATTTATTTTAATGATATGGTCACACATTATATTTATATTGTTCTTTTTTACAATTGCTGCTTTGGGGCTACAGTAAAATGCTAATATATTGTATGAATTTAAAAAAATACCAATTTACATCTGGAATTGTGCATTTAAATTGTGTAATTTTAGATATCCCTCAAAGTCTTGTACCACCTCCCTCACTAGGACCTTTGTTCAGTTAATGCCGACCTGATATCCTCCATAACCAAGAAGATATCAAAAGAGCACTTGAAGCACTTTTTCATACCACGATAATGTCTCAAGAGAAAAGAACAATGCACAGCACCATGCATTCATACAATGGTTGACATAAGATGGCCAACTGCTAAGCCTAAGAAATTTGGTTGCAACACTGCTGGACAAAAGGACATTCTACATACAGTTGTTTTTTTTTCAATATGAATTTACAACATGTCCAAGAACAAACATGATCATTTATACTGTTATGTTGTAGGTTCACCTAGACTTGATGATGGCCCTACATACTAAACCAAGTGGCATCTTAGAGCTGCTGGACTAAAATCCCTTTGAACCATCAAACAGATTATTATGCCATTGGTCTTGCAGTACCTGTGTGAAGTTGTCAAGTGTTTTGTAGCTACAAATGACAAGCAAGTCACTGCACTTGTATCTAATGCATTGATTTATAAAGCACTTTGAGATAAATTTTGTGTACAAGACACAGTGTAAAACCAAATATTCATTAATTTGTTCATTCAATCATTCATTCATATCAAACTGTATAAAATGCTGTAGGTTTGGGAGAAATTAATTACTAAATTATCTACTTCTTTATCTTTCCATAAAATTTAATACTCTCTTTGTAATAGAAAAAAGATAGTTGCAGGTTTTAAAATGTTTTTGATGTTATTAAGTATACCACCACCAGTGGCCAAGTGTTATAAATCAAATGCAGTACACAGGGCTGGGTAATTGAATTTTGTTTCTTTATCTGAAACTAGATTAAGTAGGACTTTTGTTTTTTTGTTTTCTCTGGACAGATGCCTGGCACCATGTGTTAAAATCTATAATTACTGTAGTTTGGTCTTATATCCTACTGTGATTTATAATACACAAGTGGCATACATTGTCATTCAAACTAGCAATAAAAAATGTGCTTTCATTTCACCCCCCCCCCCACCTGAGTTATCTGGAAAGAGCATACTGTAGCTTTCAATCTAAGCCTAGCTGTCTTAGTGTGATGATGATGAGCATAGGGTTCATATGTATCTAGTGTTGCCATGGGAATAATTTTTGTAGCATTAGAAATAATCGTCTTTATTAAATGGGTTGGGGAGTTCCTGCTTCCTGATTAGCTAAATAAGTTCCTATAAAATGGGTTGGAGATTTTCTGCCTCCTGATTGACTAAATAAGTTCAAAGACACATGCATTAATTATGCAGAATTGGATAGGTTGGAACAAGTTTGGGCAATGAGATTTGGAATTTAGGTCAATCACATACAGAATTCATGTGCCACTTCACTCATCTTTGAATGCAGTTACAAACATGGCCACCTTTACTCACTGTAAACCTTGAACAATGTCCTTAAAAGTAGAACTCCCTAAATTTGTAAAACATAAATAAATAAACAATTAATTAGTTAAACACTCTTTCTTTGCATGATACCTTCCTTACATACTTTAAAAATTGAAAAAATACTGTTTACAGTTTTTATTCCTGGTGTTTCTTTGGTGTTTATGAATAGGTCCCCTTCTGTCCTTATCAGCTTGCCAGGGAAATCTCTGCTGCAAACACTGCTTCAGATACAATTAAGATCTTGGCTCTGAATAAGGCCTTCTGTTGTGTATGAGGGGAAACATTCTGGCAGATAAATTCTGCAGCACTTTAAGTTCCTGTGGTCCATAACAAACAAACCATTATCTCTTCAATATGTGGAAAGACAAATGACTGACAAGTACAGTGTGGAGAGATTGACTTTTACTAGATACTTTTAACAAAGGAAAATACCTATTTTTATTTAAAAAAATTGTTTTTTTTTTAAATTGTTTCTCAGTTTACCCATTGTATAAGCACAATAAGGCACTCCAGGTCTTTGGTTGCCTAGGGTGCATGCACTTTCAGGTGCTAAAGGCACTCAGTGTGAGCACCTCATGCCACATTTCTCACCTGTGTGTGCATTAACCCCTGACAACCACTGTCCTGTTGTATACTATTGTTGACATATTCACCAGCATTACATTTAACAGTAACTAATATCCTGACCCAACTGAGGTGCAGATGATGTGCTGGTAAGGTTTAACAGAAGTGTACACTTCAGTACACCTCAAGGTGTGCATCTCAACTGCACCACTTTCTGGGAAGATGTGCATGAGGTTCAGCACCACTGCAGTTACAGTGGTAGTTAGGTTTAGATGATGTGCATCTCAAAAAATGCAAATTAGGTACACTTCACTTGAGAGGTAGGTCAGAGTTGTAGTTGACGTGTGTCAACAAAAATAGTAAGAACTCACATAGGTAGCAGTCAATTCACCAATGTAAAAAAAATTAAATGAAAAGCAGAGGTCCTCTGAATTAGTAAAAAAGTAGGCAATATTTTCTTCAGGTGGGGATTAATGAACTCATAGTATTCATGGATTTTAACCTAAACTGGCTGAGTGGCAATGCTAAAGTTTATGAACCCCTGCTGTCTGGTCTTGCCCTAGATCAACTTATCACTGAGCCCACCAGACCCTCTTCTCTGGGGTACAAGGCACTCTTCTTGACTGGATGTTGAGCAATAGGCTGGACCGTATCTCAGCTTCTGGCCTCTTCCCTGATTTCATCTCTGACCATTCTCCCGTACTGTATCTGGAAGCCCATGCCCCTGGGTCCCCCAAAATCATTCAGATGAGGGACTATTCAAAATTTGACTACAACAACTTCCTTACTGATCTCAGCAGGACAGACTGGTCCTTGGTCTATGCTGACGGTGACCCCTCTACTGCCCATGACTGCTTCCTAGCCATATTTGCCCCATTGCAAGACAGGCACGCCCCACTCATAAAAAGGAGAGTGAGGGGCACTGTCACCAAATGGTTGCAAGGGGACCTGCTTGCATTGATGAAGCTTACGGACAAAAGCTGGCAAAAATTCAAGGTCTCTGGGGACAGATCCGACCTTGAGGCTTACAGGCAACTCAGGAACACATGTAATCAGGCAATCCGCTTGGCTAAGAGTGGGTTCTGCAAATTCTCCCTTGAAGTGACTGCCAAGAATCCTAGGAGCTTCTGGCACACCATCAAACACACTGTTAATGGTCCTGCCTGCCCCCAGGTCTCCGACCTGCAAATCGATGGAGTCAGCTGCAACAATGCCCGAACTATAGTCAATGCCTTTAACATCTTGTTCTCAGACCTGTCTGACTTCACCTCCATGCCTTCAGCTACAAATGATCTGGGTCCCAATCCTGGCACTGTGCCCCAGTCTCCTCCCCCTCCCTTCTACTTCAAGTCTGTCTCCTGCAACAAGACACGGAAGCTCCTTGCTGGCCTCTCCTTTCATTCTGGCACTGGGCATGACAACCTTGAGCCCAAATTACTCAATCTGGGAGCCCCTTTCTTGGCCAGCCTATTTCCCACATTCTCAACTCCTCTCTCATATCTAGGTCTATCCCAGCCATATGGAAGGTGGCTCATGTGATCCCAGTACTCAAACGTGGTGATCCCAAAATACTTGAAAACTATTGCCCTATAGCGATTCTGTCCACGGTAAACAAAAAGCTTGAAAAGGTTGTGGGTACCCAGCTTGCTCTCTTTCTACAAACCCATGGTCTTCTCTCCCTCACACAGCATGGGTTCTGTAAAGGGCACAGCACCTCCACTGACCTCGCACAAGTCACCTTTGAAATCAGAACTGTGACTGACCAGGGCAAACTCACGAGGGCCATCTTTATTGACCTGTCTAAGGCCTTTGAGCTGGTCTATCACACTCTTCTGAGCACCGCCCTCCAGTCCCTCAGCCTTTCCACCCCTGTCATAGCCTGGTTTCCCAACTACCTCACAGGTAGGTAACAATACAAGAGGTTCCAGAAAGCCCTCTCTGGGCCAGCACCAGTAACCTTTGGGGTGCCTCAGGGGTTTGTCCTCAGCCCCTTACTGTTCTTACTTTTTATCAATCAGCTGCCTTTGGTCCCTGCATTTGGACACTTCACCCTATATGCTGATGACCTTGTGCTTTTTGCTAGCTCCCAGAATATCAGAGACATAAACACTAGACTAAACTTTGATTTTGACTGCATCAAATCCTGGTTCCAGGCTAACAAACTTTCATCAACCTCCAGAAGACACAGGCCATGTTATTTGGCTCATCTGCTAAGGTTAGAGCACATCCAGCCGATCTCAAAGTCACTGGAACAAATGGCGTCCCTGTGTCAGTTGTCAACTCCTTCATGTACCTGGGGTAACCCTTTACCCTCAGCTGGACCCTCTCCTGCACATATGTAACTCCTGCAAGGCCACAAACTGTAAACTGGGTTTGGTGTACAGGGCCAAAGCTGCCTCACCCCAGCTGCTCAACTTGCCCTAGCAAAGGAGTTTTCTCCCCATGCTCTGTTATGGGCTTGCCTCTTCATGAATGCACCAAAATCCTGGCTTACGAATGGGACAATGCATATAACAACATGTGTTGCTTCGCCCTATCAGCTCCCCATCTTACCCATCACTGCCAGCTCTATTCCAGGCTAGGGTGGCTCTCCCCTAGTAATCATTGATCCTTTATTATGGGCAACTTTACTGACAACATCATCCGATCGTCAACTCTTCTGGCACTTGCTGTACTGCTCCAGCCTGCCCCTCTGGCTATCGGCTGAGGTCTAGTGATTCCCAGGCTCCCATGGTACAAAAAACTCACTCCCTCACAGGGATCACACCTTAGGCCTTGCCCCAGATTCTGGAACCTCCTCCTGCTTATGTAAGAGCTGTTTCCTCCCACAGCTGTTTCAGGTCCTCCCTCTTGGGCTACTTAAAACAAGCTTCTGCCTGCCTTTGCTCTTTGCTGCCCCAACCTCCATGGTGTACCAGGGCCCATCTATGACTGTGTGTGTGCATATGCCTTTAGTGCACACCTCAAAAATGCCCTGCTGATTCTTTGACTCATTTTCTTGACTGCCCCCTGTAGTTGCCATGCCATAACACTGTATTTGCATTATATTTGCATTATATTCATTCTCTGCCTGTACCTGACTGTAGCTTTCTGCCCATACCTGTCTGTACCTTGTTGATTGCTGCTACCTTGTTTCTGTATCTGTATATTGCCTGAGTTCTCTGCCTGTACCTGACTGTACCTTGTTGATTGCTATTACTCTGTCTCTGAATTGTTATTGCCTGTACCTTTATAATTCTCCTGGGTTTCACCTGAAAATAGGCACTTGACTGTCTAGCTTGCTTACCCAGTAAGCAAAAACTAAATAAATAAAGACATAATGAGAGGGGATAGGCAATAACCAGGGCTGAGAGAGAGGAGTTTAGGGTCATGGTCATCTGGGGAAGATCCTTTTGAGGGGTTGATGGTGAGGAGGGCATTTAGAGTATCGGTGGGGAGACTGAAGAAAATGAGAAGGAGGGGTGTGGGGAAATAGGAAGTGAAGCATTTTTTGGGGGGAGGATAGAGCAGCAGCCATGGCACATAAGAAAGGAGGGGGCAGGGGTAATTAGGGAAGGACTTCAGCAATTTGGTTGCACAGGAGGGTATAATAGGAGTTAAATTCCACAGCTACGGCATTGGAGTCAGCTACAAGATTGCCATTTTCCTTTAGCACTGGGGAAGGGGGTAGGACTAAGGGGTAAAGAGAACATGAACCATCTTCCAAATCTTGGAAGGGGAATTTATGTTAGTGAGGAAAGCATTTTTGAAGTAATCAGATTTGGCTATCCTTGTTGCTGTGGTACAGGCATTTTGGAGCTTACAGTAGTCCATGAGGTCACTAGGAAGCTGGGTGGATTTGTGGCACTTCTAGAAATGATATGTGGCTCTAAGACAGGCTAAGAGTTCTGGAGTAATTAACGGTAGGTGGTTATACCTAACCCTGGTTTATTTGAGAGGGGCAAAGGCATTCCAGTTTGCAAGGAATATTTCTTTGAAGTAGGCTAGAGTCTTATCAACTGAGAGGGAGGAAACTAAGGGAGACCAGTCAGAGAGAGATAGGTTGTGCAGGAGAGGTTCAAGGTCTAGGGATTTGAAGAAGCAAAGTTGCAAGGTTTTATGCAGAGATTTTGGTCTGTGAATTTTCCCGACAATGAATATTGAGTTGTGGTTGGTGAGAGTGTCTGGGAGGATGCCAGAGCTAATTACTCAGTCAGGGTGGGTGGTAAGAGCCCAGTTGATCAGGGAGTGATTTTGCATCTTATGGTTAGGAAAGGTGGGTTCTGAGATCAATTGTGAGATGTTCAGGGCTCCAAGATCATTACATATTTTAGATGTCTTGGGAGACAGCCAGTTTAAGTTAAGGATGCCTAAGATGTATAGTTCACCAGAGCAAGAAAGGGCTGCAATGGTGGTTATGAGGTTGAGAGCAACAGAGGGGCTAGACATTTGGGTGACAGTAAATGCCAGCTATAAAGATGGGGAGGGTGAAGGGCAGAGTTAAATGAATAGCCAGTGTGTCATGGGACACATGGCTAGTGGATGGATGAATAAATAGTAGAACATTGGAGGGACGTAAGAATGCACATGGCGACACCACCACCTCTACTTGCTTGGTCTTGCCTCAGGAGGGGACTAGCCAGGAATGGAGACTAAGAGATCTGAGATCATGCTTTTTAGCCAAGATCCCACAATGATCAGTATGTCAGGTTTTAGAGTGGCCACCATGGCTTGTAGAAGGTTGATGTTTTGCAACAAACTACGTATCTTTAGATGAAGGATCTTGATACCCTTGGTGAGGATAGTGGGAGCAATAGAAGGGGCCATAGTAGATAATGGAACTTTCAGGGCATGAGACACAGATGGACCAGGGTTGGGATGGATATTTCCACAGGAGAGCAAGAGTAGAGCTAAGATGAGGAAATGAAGCTTGGTGCATTTAGAGTTAGATGTTGAGGAACCAGTGAAACTGGCAGGGTAGTCTGCATATAAGTAGGGGAGCAGGAGATGGAAAGCCGCAAGAAGGGTGGGACAGTTATTAATAAAGCATGAGGGATAGAGGGAGAATATGACCATAGTTTAAAAGGGTGGGGAGGGAGTGATAGTGAGGATGTAAGTAGGGGAATGGAGATAGGAGGGTGTAGAAAGTGAGTTATTCAGTATTTATGAGTGGAGACCAATCAGAGGGGTTAGGTAAAGTACTAGGAGTAGAGAAAGGGGGAGAAAGAAGAGAAGGAGTATCATGCTGCAGGGCTTGATATGTGTAACAATATGATCTCAATGTAAGAGCAGCAATTCTGCAAGTAGGGGTAAGAAAAATAGAAAAAAGATGGGAGGAGCAAGGCGAGGGGTGCTAGGTCTAATTGTCTTTATTTAACAGATGCTTAAATAGAGCAAAGGAGAGGTATCTATATGAACAACAGGCAGGGATTGCTTTAGATAAAGATTGTGTCCCTGTAGTGGCAGTACAGTATAATTTGCTAATGGGAAAATGGACAGTAAAAAAATAAAAAATTACTGATTGAGCTAAGAATTCAAGATATTAAATATTTCATATTACAACAGTTGCTAACTGTACTACTGTGCTGAGAATGCAAATTAAAAAAAAATAGTGGCAGTAGTTACAGCTGAACGCAGAGCTAGGTAAAAGGAGACAAGTCAGTCCAATCAGTCACCAGAGACAAGGTTTTAGTGTCCAATGAAGACCTGTCTTCTGCCAGAGCTCACCAATCAATTGTGCAGCTTAGGATCCAAGCACCCAGCTGAAGCAGTTACCTGGACAGACTTCAGCCAGGCGGGCAAAGATGGTGACTGTGGCTGGCCAGTAGAAATGCCAGATCCATAGCCATAGCAGTGATGCTTGCTCAGGGCAGTCCTGGACAGACTTTGGGGCAGGTGGGCAGAGATGGTGACTGTGGCCAGCCAATAGGAACACCAGAGCCACAACCATAGTAGCAATGGCCGCTAAGTGCAGTCCTGGACAGACTTCAGGGCAGGCAGACAGAGATGTTGACTGTGCCCGGTCAGTAGGAATGCCAGAGCCACAGCCATAGCAGTGATGCCCACTCAGGGCAATCCTGGGCAGACTTTGGGGCAGGCGGGCAGAGATGGTGACTGTGGCTGGCCAGTAGAAACACCAGAGCCACAGCTGTAACAGCAATTCCTGCTCAGTGCAGTCCTGGACAGACTTCGGGGCAGACAAGCAGAGATGTTGACTGTAGCTGGCCAGTAGGAATGCCAGAGTCACAGCCATGGCAGTGATGCCCACTAAGGTAGTCCTGGACAGACTTCAGGGCAGGTGGGCAGAGATGGTGACTGTGGCCAGTCAGTAGGAAAGTCAGAGCCACAGCTGTAGCAGCATGCCTGCTCAGGGCAGTCCTGGACAGACTTCAGGCAGGCAGGCAGAGATGGCGACTGTAGGCAGCCAGAAGGAACTCTGGAGCCACAACCATTGCAGCAATGCCCACTCAGGGCAGTCCTGGACAGACTTTAGGCAGGCAGAGATGGTGACTGTGGCCAGCCAGAAGGAACTCTGGAGCCACAGCCATTGCAGCAATGCCCACTCAGGGAAGTCAGCTGAAAGCAGAGCTAGATAAAAGGAAAGACATCAGTCCAGTCAATCAGCAGAGACAAAGTTTTAGTGTCCAATGAAGAGCCATCTTCTGCCAGAGCACACCAATCAATTGTGCATCTTAGGATCCAAGCACCCAGCTGAAGTGATTACCTGGACAGACTTTGGTGCAGGTGGGCAGAGACGGTGACTGTGGCAGGCTGGTAGAATGCTTGAACCACAGCTGTAGCAGCAATGCCTGTTAGGGAAATCCTGGACAAACTTCAGTGCAGGTGGGCAGAGATGGTGACTGTGGCTGGCCATTAGGAATGCCAGAGTCTCAGCCATAGCAGCAATGCCCACTCAGGGTAGTCCTGGATAGACTTTGGGGCAGGTGGGCAGAAGTGGTGACTATGGCCGGCTGGTAGGAATGCTGGAACCTCAGCCGTAGCAGAGATGCTCACTCAGGGCAGTCCTGGAAGAGAGAAAATTATCTCTGTTACTAAGTATTCTAGAATGTTTGGAATATATTGTAGAATCACAGAAAATGCTAGATAAAAAATATCCTGGGTAATGTTGGAATTTGACATTATGAGCTTTGGGAGCTAGGGGGCACATAAGGGTCATATCTTTAAATTGAACCCCCTTCCCATTATAAGTCAGTGTCAGTGATTTGTGATCTACCAGGGCTTTCTTCAGAGCTGAGGGGGTGGCTGAGCCCTAGCAAGCCACCCTGTAATTCCAACACTGGCTGCCCACCATGTGTTTCCTGACAGCACGTCAGCTGCAGCATGCAATATTTTATTGAATAACTATAGACATCTTTTTCGCAGTTGGTCTTTTTTGTGTGTGAAATTTGTGCTCTTGAGAGGTTCTGGATTGATAGCACTAGAAAATGAATCAATCTGTTCATCCACAAAATAGGCATGACATGGAAGTTCACAGCACAAGTTTCCCCTACACTGCCCACCAATATCTCAACCCTGACATGGAAGGACTGCCACACAGGTGAGAGGGTAGTTCAGACTGCATGCCCATTCAATCCTTGGCCTCTCATGTGAGACTGCCAAAAAGGGTTCCAGTCAGTCCCAATTGTGTAGGTACAGTAGTTGTGTGATGTGAATACCTGCCCACTGAAAACTGGACCAAGACCACCACAACTCATTTTACATAGGCCACTGAGCAGCCCTTAGGTGATAATGGCTTTCAATCACTACTAACCTTGGCTGGATTTGAAGAAGTGAGCTAGAAGTAAAAGGTTCATTCAGTTGCTACCAGTTCACTGAGTCATCTAGTTCCCCTGCTATAGACATTGTTTAATAAAAAATGCTGCAAGTAAATTTGATGGCCTTTGGCACTATGAAAAGGATAACCAACAGTGGCAGAAAACAATGAGATCTTGAGGCCAAGTGATCTGTCATTCCCCCAAGGCATACAAATTCTGCTATGAGCTACACTCTTTATATCCCTTTCTTCTCCATACGATTAACAGCTGTATTTATCAATAATATTTTTTACCAAGAACTGTTCCATCTTAAGCATAAAAGATTCAGCGCTCCGTAGTTGCACTCTTTTTTTTCTCAGCTTGTTTTGTAGTTGTATTACTCTAGGTGAAAAAATGTTTCCTTACAGAGCCCTTAATTCTGTTTCCCTTAAGCATAGGATATGCTCTCCAGTTCTATTGCCATGAAGAAAATGAAAATGTCCCATATCAACCTTATCCAATACTTCTAAAATTTCAAAATTGAACATATCTGTTCTTAGTCTTCTTTACATGGAGAAATATAACTAGGTTGCCTGGATGTGCCTGCTAGCTTAACAACACCACCCTTTAATCAATTTATGTGCCTTCTACTGTGCTTTGCAATAATAACATATCAGTTGTGTGCACTGCTGTGACCTACATTGCACACATTACTCTATTACAACCTTACTGTTGACCTATAAAGGGAAGCATTAGATCACTTATTAGTTGTAATATTTGGAAATTAATCTACCTTCTGTATTTGACTCTTACTTACATGACACACAGCACATCACTTCCATGTTGTGTTATGTCCCAGAGACTGCTGTTTACACTTACTGTGACATCACTGCTGACAGTGAGTGCTAATCAATCTAGATGTATATTGCTTATGCTGTATAAGGCCAGACCACTAATGACCTGGAGTGTTTATGTCCTGGGGCATAAGTGGCAGGCATCAGCAGGGAGACTGCAGGTCTGCAAGGAACTCTTCCACTGAAGGTATTGGGTAGGCCTCAGTTGTCATACTGTAACTGGCAAATCTGCAAGTATATAACTCTCCATTTAGGGTGCACCTACTTTGCAGCAGTGGTGTTACCTCATATAAATGATATTGTACTAAATGCCTGTCAGATTTTTTTTTAACTAAATACTGGTATGATTGTGTGTCTTACCTGCTGAACTGCTAAATAAAATATGCATCTGTAACTACCTACAGTATATAGGTGAAAGTACAGATTCTGTACTAATGGTATTGTACTGAAAGCTTGTGGTAAATTAGTATCCATACATAACTACTTTTCTAGGTTAGAGGTACAAGGTAGCAGTCTAGAAGAGACACCTATCCAAGTGAGACAGGGATTGTAACAGACCTCCATACACAGGGAACTAATTTTTGGCTCCAGTCTAAGGGTGCTAGGCAGACAGAGGAAAGCAAGGTATTAACAATAGTCTAGGAGTTATCACAGAATCAGTATGGAGATGTGGTACAGCAGGGGAGTAATCAGTTCTGGGGTTAGTGGGGCACTCTTCTCCAGGGTTACACTCTTGAGGATGGGGCACTGCCCAAGCTGCAGGACATTTGTGAAGTTATATGATCAGCTGGTAGCAACAACATATGAGACATTTCAGTCATGGCACCAGTTCATCTGGGGTCCATTCTCCACACCCTCATGCTCCCAGAGGCCCACAGGCCTGGTGGATGGAGGGTGGTGGGGAACGATGGCAAGCACAGCCACTAGGGTGTTGACAAAGTCCACATCATCCTGACAGCAGATTGCTTTCCACCACTGGAAGAGGCTCAGATTCCTGACTCTGTCAGATGAGGGACACTGAGTCATTCAGGGGAAATGGGCAGGAAGACTTGATGGCACCTGGGGTGAGCAGGAAAAGACAGCAGGGAGATTCTTAGTGATTGAGGACACTGTTATTAGAAGAGTGGGAGGGTGGTGGGTGGGGTGGGGGCAGAGGAGAGAGATGGTCAGATGCATTCCTGGTGAATCAGCCAGCTGGGATATAGACATGATAGGGAGGAAAGTGGAGAAGTGGGAGTGAGAGGTAGGTGTGCTGGTACACTTAGGTACCAAGGATCTGGTGAACCAGTCTGTGGAGTCAGTGAAGCAGAATTTCAAGCAGCTGGGGGACAGGTTAGAGGTGCACTCAACTTCCATGGAATTTTCTGAGGTCTTTCCTGTGTGAAGAAGGGGGAATGGGAATGATAGAGGGAGGAAGGAAGGATGAGAGTGAGGAGTTTAAAGGAATGGTGTCTGGAAAAGGAGCATCACTTTGTGGGGTACTGGGGAGGTGTCTGTAACAGAATGCTCTTCAAGGATGATGGTCTTCACCTTACAAGAGAGGGGGCCAGTGGTCTGGGGCAGAAGTTTGCCATCTACCTCGGACAGTTAAACTGATTGCCAGGGAAATGAAGGCTAGGGGAACCACTGAGATGGGAGAGTAGGTGGTGAACCTAGCTAGGGCTCCCCCTGAATAGGGAACTGGTATGGCAAGGTGAGTAACTGTATGGTTGATCCCCAAATTAAGTTAGGGAAAAGGCCAATGAGGGATTAAGGACACTAGGAAAGAATAAGGGAGTAGGAACAGGAAAAGCAACAAAGGATCATGAGAAAGATGGAAAGGAGTCTGTCTTAATGCCAGGAATCAGGAAATAAAATTAGCAAGCTCAAGGCAAGTGGTATATACTGAGATGGACCCAGTAGCCTTTACATAAACCTGGGACATAGAGAATAACTATTGGGATGTGACAGTCCCAGGCTACACCATGTTTAGATGAGGAAAAGGTAAAGGAGGAGTCATAGCCCTATATGTCAGAGAAGGCATAGACAGTGGTCAGACAGTGGTCAGAAAGACAGACACACTTCATGTTCCAAGATCAAGGTGGATGAAAACAAGGGATATCATAAATCTCAATGGCTGGCTTCAGAGGTGGTGTGAGAGGGAAGGTTTTAAATTTCTAAGAAAATGGGAAAGATTTAGAGACCTCAGACTGTTTGGCAGGAATGGTCTTCATTTGAATAGGGCAGGATCAAGCCTACTGGTCATCACAATGGATAACTGCATCAATAGATGTTTAAACTAATGGATGAGAGGAGTGGGGGAGGGGATGATAATTTCAGCCTCAAAAAACAATATACTGTTACCACAGATATAGCAAAACCAACCATAAAAGAGAGGTGGAAGTTCTTACTATTGAATGCCAGGAGTTTATTGCAAAAATGGATGAATTAGAACACACCACGAAAAGGAAAACATACAGCTGTGTGCAATAACAGAAAACCAGTGGCAAGTTGATGATGAATGGGATAGAAATATAAAGGGCTACAACCTTTTTTAATAGAAAAAGGACAAATAAAGTCAGTGGGGATGTGGCCTTATACATCTCAGAGACCATTAAAGCTGAATATTAGAAACAGGGACCAACAACTGCTTGGAACAAGTTTGGGTTAAGGTACTATAAACCCAAAGTAAGGGAAAAAGATTATGATATGAGTAGTATAGAGTAGTGCTGTGCGGAATTCCACTGCAGAATTAGTGAGGAATGACCATTCCGCCAGTGGACTATCCACCGGAATTTTGCTGGTTCTTCTGCTAAATTCCACCTGCTGTGATCCACGGAATATTCCATGGAAATGTTGTGGAAAGACTCATTCCACATTTTTCTGCTGTGGAATTCTGCGATTCTGTTTCCAGTGAAATTTGGCGGAATATCAAAAATTCCATGGAATTGCGTTCCACCAGAATTTGAAAATTCAGCACAGCCCTAGTATATAGGCCACCATCTCAAAGACTTAAAGATGACTTAGCACTTATTGCACTCTCAGTAATATTAGTCCAGATACAAATATTATTTTAATGGGAGATTTTAATATGCCAGGCATAGACTGGAAAGAATTGGATGGGAAAACACATTCAGAATGAAGTTTCCTTTAGGTAATCAACAAATGTAATCTAGATCCTTATTTATTGATTCCTTCTCAGATTACAATACCTCTGAGCACAGGCTGCTCATTTATGAAGGTTCCATGTCAGTGGGGACAGGAGACAAAATATACAAAGGCAAAATACAATGTTTCCAAGAACAGTAAAATAAAGTGAAGAAATATATATATATATATATATATATATATATATATATATATATATATATATATATATATCTGCAGTTTATCATTTAATAGGAGGAAAGTGTAGATGAGAGGGGAAGGATAAAGATGGGAGAAAGGAAGGTAGGAAATGCAGCCATAGATCAATATGTAACAATGGGAATGAGAGGTGATAATATTCTAGATTTAGTAATGAGTAACATGGTGGAACAAATTGTTGATTGTAAAACAATTGAGCCACTATGCAACAGAAGTGACCATGACATGGTATAGTTCAAAGTAAGGGAAACCACCACAGAATTAAAAATATCACAAAAATCAAATGTTTTGGCAAAGCAAATTTTGAAATAATGAGGCATGAAATAAGGACATGGAATTGGGAGACTGATTTTTAGCATGTGGACTACAATGGCATGTGGAGCACTCTTAAAGATAAACTTAGCTATTTAGTGGATAAGTACATACTAGAACATGTTAAATACAACAGGTCAGGTAGAATACCTAAGTAGTTTGACAAAAGAGTTGCAAGATTAATAAGAACCAAAAAAGGGCATTTAAATGGGCTAAAAATTACTATTTAGTGCTCCTCTACTTCAGCCTCTCAAAGGTGCCGAATTATGTAAACTTAGAGTGCTCTACCATAAAATTGCACGCTTTACTGCTGCTGCTCATCCTCAAAAACACCATTGTAGCATACTCAATTCACTAAATTGGCCTTTATTTGAAGCTAAACTACTGTACCCTAATCTCTGTCTTGCGTTTAAAATTACCAAAATGGATCCTCCACCCAGCACTTACAGTATCTGCTATCATCTTAATCCTTTTTTATTTATCCAACCTATACGACCATGGTTTCTTAATCCTGTTGGGAATATTAATACCTGCACTATTCTGCACCTCCCATGTGGTGATACCCCATTATGGGATTGCTTACTCTTGGTAATTTACAACATATGCAAGCGCTGCAGTTCTTTTTCACCTCAGTGCCACTACTCCTTTAAGTGGTACCCATCTTGTGAATACTTCATATCTGTTTCAAAACTGTAATTTGTGGTTATTAACTTACCTTAGAGTCATAACTGTTATTTCCTTACTGTCCCAAACACAGTACTAATGATGGTTTGTTTCACTTGTCTTAGCATGTAATGTATTGAATGTAAAATGTCTTATTGAATGTAATTAACTCCGTGTCACCCCTGAAAAAGGGACATTATGTCTTAGTGGGCTTACCCATCAACAAATTTCAATAAATAAATAAAAAGGTGAAAACTCAGGAAACTTGGGTGAAATACAAAACATCATTAAGGGAATATAAGAAATATTAAAAAAGCCCAAAGAGGCTAAAAATTGAAATTAGCATCAGAAGTCAAGGTCAATTACAAGTCCTATTATAATTATATTAGTCACAAACATGGGGATAAGGTTTAAGTTGACCCACTTCAGGACAACAAGGGTAACCTGGTCAGTGAAGAAAAAACATGGTTCAATTATTAAACAACTATTTTTGTTCAATCAACAAATAGAGACAAGCACAAGGGTAGTGCTGGTGCTACTCACAAAGTATTGCCATGTCCTCATTTGCAAATAAGTTTGCTAATAATTTGTATATGACAATGAAAAAGGCCTTTGAAGCAAAAACGATAGCACACATGTTGTATGGAAGCAAAATTTGGGGTCTGGGTTTAGCCAGACCTGCTATGCAGAATATTGAAATAATACAAAATACATTTATTTGAAATTCATTGCATCTACCGAGAAACTGCCCAACTAGCTTTCTAAGATTAGAGGCAGTAATGTTACTAATCAATATAAGAATACAAATTAGAGCTATTACTCTATGGAAAAGAATAAAGGCAATGGAGAATGAATGTTTACCAAAGATGTGCTGGCTTGAAATACTAATGTTTTTAAAACTAGGTAGAAAAACACAGAACTGGTTTACCAGACTGAATAACATACTGAAAAGTGTTGGCCTTACGAATCTATTTTCAATTATAAATGTCAAGAACACTGATTCATTTGCTAGTGAAGGCATTGCTAGGCTACAAGACAATGCTGTGCAATTAGATAGGGGTAAGATGAATGAAAAAGATACTGGAAGAATTTATTCTAGGCTAAAAGAGAAATGGGGTGTTGAAGCTTATTTAATCAAATGTGAGAATGCTTGGCACAGATACACATCAAGTCGGTGAGAGTTGATATGCCTTGGTAATATGTACTTCAGTTTAGAAAATATTTAGGTCATAAGGCCATGGCACAGTACAATTACAGCAATACCTCTACCTTTATAATTCATAGTATATTTGAGTGTGAGAGATGGACTATAGAAAGGAATTGCTGGTTGGTACCATTATTACCAGAATTAGGACAAAGCTGAATACGACTATAGTAATAACATTGTTAAAAGTAGACAAAATTAAGAAAATGTATGTGTTAGCCAAATTTTTTGAGGCAATAAAAAGTGTACAACTATATCAGGTAAAACTGAAGATAAGACTCTATTGGATATGATATTCCTAACAAAATTAACTGCTGCAGTGTCTAAACATATTTTGTATGGTTGTATTTATGTATTTTTAAACACATTTTTAAGTGATGTTAATTCTGTCCATTGAAGGTAATAAATTGTTATGATTTTTATACATTTCCAAAAATAAAGAACTCTGAACTACTCACAAAGTATTGTAGCTTCAATGTTTTGTAGGTGGTGCACTCACCCCTGCCAGAAAGGACACAGTCACAAACTGTTTAGTTCATAGGAACATGTAGTTTATTCAGCTTTCAGACTCCAAGCAGCTTCAGAAAATCTTATGTTTCACCCTGTAACATGGGGCTTCATCAGTCTTTAACAACAAACCTAACAAAATTATACGCTGACCTGATGGGGACACCAAAACAGTGACATACCTCGCTGTCGGCAAAATCAACACTTTGCTGACAGGTCGCTGTGTTGGTGCACCCAAGGCAGGGGCACACTGTCTCCCAGTCCTGCACCCCCTCCCTGAATCAACTCTGACTGTAGTTGATAATCCAAAGTATGAGGGGTGTGGGGGACAATGCTCCCCACATGAGGGGTTTGGTGGGCAAAGCCCCACAATAGAAAAACAGGATCGGAAAACATATGGGATTTATATCTGTCGCAACTTGTTGTTGACATAAATCCTGTTGCTGAGATGCCAGTCGACAAAAGTGTTGTTGAACTGGCATTGTAGAACCTAAAAAACTATATACTATAATTCTACCTTGACAGCATAAGGAATACAATAGAGCTAAATATGAATGATATAAAACAAAGGTTACAGAAGACTGACCCAAATTGAACACCAGGCCCAGATGGAATCAACCCCAGAATAGTTAAAGAACTCTTAAATGAACTGGCTAGACCCATTACAGTCCTATTTCAAAAATCATTAAACATGGGAGTACGGTTAAATGTTGGAGGCAAATGATAGTGCTTCCTATTTTTAAAAAAGGCAGTAAAAATCTAATAAATTATCATCCCATAAGCCTAATATCTGTCACAGGAAAGGTGCTGGAAGGCATAATTAAAGATGAAATTGACAAATCAATCATAGAGACAAATATGACAGATGACACTCAACACAAATTTAAGAGAAGCAGATCTTGTCAGACAAATTTGATACAATTTTACTATAAAGTTGGTAGGGCCTTGGACAAAGGTTGGCCTGTAGATGTATTTATGGACTGTAGCAAATTGTTTGACATAGTACCTCATCAAAAAATGGGTGAAGTTCTTTTAAAAGCAGGAATCAATACAAACATAGTGGCCTGGATACACTTCTCATTGGAAAATTGTGAACAAAGGGTGAATATCCATGGGGTGATATCAGATTGGGCTAATGTGGCCAGTGGGATCCCTCAAGGCTCCATGATTGGCCCCACCCTATTTAACTTTTACGTGTCAACAATACAGTGTGGTGAGGTAATTTGGATATCAAAGTTCACTGGTGATACCAAAATTGACACTGTGGTAAACAGTTCTGGAAAGGCAGAAAAGTTGCAGGCTGAGTTTGTTAAGTTAGATACATGGGCAGATGAACACAAACGTACATACAATCTTGATAAATGCACAGTGATGCACCTGGGAAGATCAAATCCTAGGGTAAATTACATTCTGAATGGTAAAAATCTTATAGTAACAACTAAAGAAATTGACTTGGGGGTTATAATCACAAATGATCTTAAATGACAGATACAGTTCAACATACGCACAAAGAAAGCAACCAGAATACCCAACTACAATAGAAGGCACATTAGCAGTAGGGATAAAAGAGTGGTGATGCCCCTGTACACATCTTTGTTCAGGCCTCACCTGGAGTACTGCATCCAGTTCTGGGCACCAAGTACTAGGACAGAAATCAAAACCTTGAGAGAGTGCAGTGCAGTGTGACTAGAAAGGTTAAAGGCCTTAGAGACTTAAACTAGGAGGAGAGGCTAAGGAACCTGAATCCTTTTTCATTGGAATATAGATGGTTAAGAGGAGACCTTTGTCTGCCTTTTGGTTCACTAACAAATGACAATCTTTGGAAATGTTTGGAGTTTGAATCAGAGGATCAAACTTACACAACAAGAGCATACGGCCTATACTTAAATGGAGAAATATGCTCCACAAAGCAGGGAGCTACAGGTACTTGGCATGGCCAGAGAGTGGTTGCAGTTTGGAATGGTCTCCCCATGGAAGTAGTGGGTAAAGGGGACAAGAACAAATTTAAGAATAGGCTTGATAGACATTTCCCAATTTATGCAACAGATACTCCCCTTATGTAAAAAGGGTGAGCTTTAAATGGGTCTTCAGGTCTTATCAAACTTCTACAGAACTATGAGAACCATGAGTGGAGGATGGATACATCAGGGGAGGTAATGGGGAAACAGAAACACTGTAGGTTTATCTTATGTTGGCTGCAGGCAAGAAACTACAAATGGAGGCGATCTACAGACACCCAGGACAGAGGAAAGAGAGAGAGAGATAAGGAGCTAGGGCAGAACTAGAAAGAAGTTGGCAAAAGAAGTGGTGATGGTGAGAGATTTAAAGTTGTCAGATATTTATTAGGACATTCCAGCAGCCAGGAGGTCCAGAAGTTGAGCCCTGCTGGATACATTGCAGGACTATCTACTGGTGCATCTAGTTCAGGAATACACTAGGCAGTCTGCCTTTCTTGCTGTGGTGCTCACCAACTAAGTGTAGGAGAAGTGAGGATAGGGGAGCCACTATGGTCCAGTGACTATAGCTCTATGGTTCAACCTGACCCTTGGGACCAGTAAGCCCTCATGAAAGTCTGACGTTGAATGATTTCAGCAGGGCAGACTTCAGCTGCATGAGGGAGGTGATCCAGGAAAAGTTAATCTGAGTGGACAGCATCAAGGACATGGAGGAAAGATGATGGACAATCAAGGGGGTCATTTCCAAGGCACCAAAGCCTTGTAGGAGAATGTAATGACAAGAAAAGGCAGAGACCAATATGGTTCCCTCATAAGGTCAAGGAAGTAGTGACAGCCAAAAGAAGGCCTTCACTAATTACAATGAAAACAAGGGAGGAGGAATGGGTAGATGCAGAAACGAGAAAAAGGGAAACCAAGATTGTGATCGGAGAAGCAAAGGCAGGCACTGAGCTGTGTATTGCAGATGGGATGAAGGTAAGGGGAAAAACAGTTATTCAGATATATTATGGAAAAAAGGGAAGAGGAACTGTTTGGCTAACAGAGGGAGGTAGGGTAATTGAGGATGATGGGCAGAAAGTAGCTGTTCTTAATGACTACTTGTACTCTGTTTTCACAAGGGAAGATAGAGGGCCTCCACCATAGAGTGGCGTTACGATGACTATAAGAGGCATCCCAGAGATGAGACAGAAAGTATTTACCAGTGAAAGGGTTTGGAAAGCGCTAGCACCTTTTGATAGATAAGGCCTCAGGGCCAGATGGAATACATCCAAGGGTACTCAAGGAACTGGCAATGGAACTAACTGAACCCCTAGTAGCACTATTCCGTAGTTCAGTTCAGACAGGGTAGTTCAAAAGACTGGAGGGTAGCAGACCAGCTAAATAAGGGGTGGGAGAAGCCAAGGAAAAGCTGGGTTACTAGAGCAATCAGTTTAATTCTGTAGAGGGTAATCTGATGGAGACCCTAGTTAAAGAGGCCCTTGTGGAGTACCTGGAGAACAGTGAGCTCGAAATCAAAAGGATACCCAAACCCACCTAAGCCACCATAATCTGTGACCAATATATCAATGGTGAGTCCCCTCTCCTCTTGACTTCTGATCCATAATTTTAGGGAGGGAACAATAGTATATAAATCCTGGCTACCTTATGTCTTCACCATCCTACAGTGCACCTGCTCCATTAAAGTTCAAAAACCCTGAGCACAGCGGTGTGTGCCTGTGGTCTAACCTGCCTTGAAATAAAGTATTTGGATTTTTGCAACTTGCCATTTTCTGTAGGTTACTACATCATGTTGTTCTGCACATCTATTCTTTCTTTCTTTTGTGTACAGCTGTCTCTCTCATGGTCACCTGCTCCATTTAGGCATAGTAGTAGTAGTAACATGGAGCACCTGACAGGAGATGGCAGAGCAGTCTGCACACTGATGATGCTGTGAGGAAGACTACACCCCCTTCCAGATTCTGCCCATGCTTCTGCCAAACTATAGCTTCTAGTACCTTAAAGAAGTTAATAAGCTGTGAGACACAGCAATGAAGTTAGCCAGAAGGTGATTTCCTGAAATCTCAACCAGGGGAGCACCACTGAAATATAGCTGGGGTACTGAAGAGTCAGGATTACTTGGAGACACTTTCTGTTTTTTAAACAGCTTTTTTCCCCCCTCTGGTGTTGAACACCCAGTCCTCTGGCTTTAGGGCTAACCCCAATGGTGGAACTGACACTGCTCTCTGCTATTAGCCCCATCTGTCACTCCACAGTGGCTGGCATAAATCCTGTTGTGGGTGCCATGGTGGGGCACTCTGAATATGCATTCAAAAACTCAGGTACTGTAGCTTACCTAATTGAGTATCTAGGTGCTAAGCTACTTTTATGCACTCAAAGGGACAGCAATCTCAGCTTCACCATGCAATCTGCCCAATGTAAAATATTAAATCTTAGGCATCACAATTCTGTGTGCAACATCAACTTTATTAGAAGAGAAACAATTTACAACCACATGCAGCTATGGTAAGACACCTCAAACATTTTACAGGACTACTGCATCACCAGGAGGGTGATGAGGCAGTAGTCCTTCTAAACTAGTACAGGTGAGGTGTCTTACCTGGGCTGTGGCAGTTTGAATTGTTGTGCACCATATAAAGTAGATTCTGCACACAAAATTGTGGTACTTTTCTGCACTGCTGATCACCGGTGGTGCATCTAGATGTTTTCAAGTTGGCAACTCTTCCCCAAAAAGTAAAATATTACCACTTAAAGCTAAGATTAGGTTTAAATAGATTTTTGTTGGACTAATGAGGTTGTGGGTGCTATGTGAATACATAGCTGGATCCACTGGTACTAACCACCCCTATATATTTGCTTTCCGGTACCCACACCACATTTTGAAGCCTATTCCCTCAAGGTCTGTCCCCACCTACAGATCACTGCTGGAACCCTCAGTCTTTTTTCCTCCTAATCCCACCAACACATCCTCTCCTCTCCCCTCTGCATTCCCTGAAAAATATATCATCCTTGAATTACCATCGCCACCCCATCACTGTTCTACTGCTATTTAAACAATTATCACTGCAAACTGTATTGAAAAGTATTTGATTTATGCAATTCTCCACTGTGAAAAGTTTTGCAAACTACAGCAGAGACCATTCTGATATTCTTGGCAAGAAAGCAGGGGATTACAATACTAAACATTTGAAAGACAAACTTGTTTTGAATCATGAAAGGAAACTACCTCAATATGTAGAAACCATAATCTGTGAATTTTCTTGGAGCTGTGAAAAAATGAAGCAGTTTATTCCTGAGTCTGCAGCAGTTCACTATAATGTAACACTGCATGATCAGAAATTCAATCAACATCTGCCTTTGACTTAGAGTTCCCCATGGTCCGAGTGCCAATCAGATCATCAACTGACAGCAGAATAAACTTAGAAACTGGTTATCATATCCTGTGTTTTTAAAAACTCTACAGAACTATTTCTTCAGTGCCCTTGCAGAAGGGGGAGGGAGTGGGGGTTATGAGGCCCAGTGGAGGGGAAGGCAGTGAAAAACCAGTGCTATGCACATGACTGCATCACCATGCAAGTACACACAATAGCAGTCCTGAAAGTCCCTCTTCTAATCTACTTCATAGCAAAAAGACAGCACGGCTTTGCCATGCAGCCTTAAAAATCTCTGTACCATCTATTAATTGTACACTGTAGTAACCATGCATTTTTCACTCTGTAAGTTGGCAATGTCTCCTAAAGAAACTAATAAATATGAAACAATAAAAAAAGCCTAGAGAGGGAGAAAAAAAAAACATATTTACAAACATAGGGCCCTAGTTACAAAATATGTTTTCCATAGTCACAGAGTGGGAGAACCCCTTTCATGAAAAGAGTCCATTCTGAGTGTAATATACTGTAGCAGGTATCTCTGAATCATGTAAGCAGTACATACAGTATTACACAGGCACTGTAGTGCCTGTATATCCTGTAGTATTATACCCTGATATTTACACTTTAATAATGTCACCCTAGTTAGGCAGATTTAATTGAAATTTGGCAGAAACAGAGTTACTGCCAAGATCTGTAAATTCAGAACATTTTGTGGAAATATGTTTACTAAGAGAAAAGTTATAAAGTTGCAAGTAACATAACATTGGCCAAAATTAAGATTTTTTTCCTTTTTTTGCTTTTTTGCTCACCTGTAACTGAACAAATGAGGTGGATTCAAACCTGAAATGAGCAGATTTGATAATGTATGCCTCAAGGTGTGTGCTTCTCTACTTTGTAGCTCTGTATTTGACTCAGTTTTTGAAATATTTAACAGAAAAGGGTCAGCTTTTCATGCATGCTTAGTGCACACAATTCAGTGTTCTGTATTTAACTGAAAAAAGGACACATAATTGTGTGTGTCTGTTTCATTTTACTGTTGACATTTCTTATCTGGAGTGTGAATTGTGCATGTGCAGAGAACACTGTTCCAGTGTCTGTATGCTTTGTCTCTGAGGCAGGAGGCAGCATCATGCATTATCATGTCACTGCATCCCTATGTGCAGTGGCATGGAGTGCTGCCATCATGGTCCCAAATCTCTCCAGTCCAGCTTTGATTGTGATTGTTAAAACTGATGGTGGTTGCTTATGAACCCCACTGCTAGTGTCCATGTTTACTTTTTTTATTAATAAAATGTTAATGTCACTGGGGTGCCCAACCTCTTGTTTTGGATATACTTGTTCCCCTACCCTGAACGTCATTGTCCAGCACCAGTTTGTCTATCCCCAGGTGCCAGCTAACATTCCACCACCCCAGATTCTGAACAACATCAGGATACCCACCCCCTAGTGCCACTGTAGATGCCCACAGTTTATCTGCTTGTCTTGCCCCCACACTGATAGCTGGCAATGCCCAGGTGCCCATCACATACCCAAAACAGCAAACTGACACTGAGGTGCTTGATCCCCAGTGTTGGTACCTGCAAAGAAGAAAACCATTTGTTATAGTCTTTTTTTAGGACCTACAGCAAAAAAAAATAAAAAAAATAAATAAACATCTGTTGATGTATATTGTGCTGCCATTTTCCACTACCCCCACCCATCCTGATCCCTCACTCAGCACCCACCACTCCACACACACTCACATTCAGTTTACCTAACAGGGTCCAATAGTAAATGTCCTGTTTGGACCAGAGACACATCCTGCTGCTATTTAGCTGACTGGGAGCTGAGTAAAAAAGTTAAGTGTAGTCATTATATTTTCAATGCATTTTGAACTTTCAAACATAATTCAGTATTTTTTTAATATATGTTAACCCACATTTTCCACATGACTTTTTTTACTCCCTGTTATGAACAAGGTAGGTCAAAATGTTTAAATCTGTCCCAAAAAGGGATTTTGCAGTCTCTTCACCAAATCACTGTAAGGGAGAATTTGAAAAATGTCACCTACCATGCACATAAGGAGGGGTCATAAGATGACTATGTTCATAATATATGCTGAAAATATCAAGAAAAAAAGTTATGAATGAAAGTTGAAAATGGTCAGCACTCACTCATAACTTTGGTAATTTTTAATATTTTCTCTCCAATTTTTCAACGTAGATATTCTCACACTACTTCATTAACATGATGGGCATCTTTTTTCAGATCCTGGCCAGAGTGTGTTTTCACACTTCTGGTGTGAAATGACATTTTGGATAGTATTTCATTTCAATGGGCATACACAACTTAGTGAGAAGTTATGTTTGTGCAATGTTGTTGACAGTCTGAAGGTATTTGAATGAATGTGTTCTTAACTGTCATACACAGATATTTTGGCCATTTGCAATCTGTGTTCCTTGGACAGCTACATTGCTATTTGGGGTACTGTGAAGGCAAAGTAACCCTCCTGAGGAGGGTTCTGCTCCAGAGGTGCCATAGGAACATGATTCCTTTAGGCTAAAGTTACCTCAGGAAGGAGCTCCAAGGAGAGAGGTGTGCCACTGGAGAAGAAGGGGAGGATGGCAAGGCAAAGAAACAGTGCTTCTGAGAGAGGCTGGAGGAAGCTGGCTTAAACAGCTAAGTAATGTGGATGTGGCTGATAGCTCCTGCCCTTTGAACTGCAGGCATAGCCTTTGAATTCAGCGATCATCAACAACATAGCGAAGAGTTATGCTTGTGCTTAGGTCATATGTAGATACTTTGGCTGTTCACACTCTCTGTTCCAATGGAAACTATTACCCTGTTGGGGTACTGTGAAGGTGAAAGAACCCTCCTGAGGAAGGTTCTACATATAGAGGTATCGTACAAACATAATTCATTTAGGCTAAAGGTATACTAGGAAGGAGCCCCAAGGAGACTAGTGATAAAAGTATACACGACCTTTTATAAAAGGTGAGCAACCCAATGAACGGGCACTTAGATCCTCTAAAAAACACCCAAAGCAACTCTTTTCCTGGATTTATAACAAAAGCTTTTATTTTAGACACTTCAATCCACAGAATGTATAGATATTAGGTACCAAAGTGCATAATAAAGTGCATAATATAACATTTTATAGCACATTCATTTTAATATATCAAATAAGCAAACAATGTGTGAAACGTTCCCTACCATATATCAGCCACCAGAAAAATTACCTCAGTGCTTTGACTCTCACCTTCTTCAGGGGGCATGACATTGTTCCAGCCACCATACTTTTATAGCAAAACATAATAACAATCACAATAGTCCTGTGAGAGTACATCTCAATGAAATGCATGGAGGGAACCCTGAAGGAATGAGATTTTTTGGCTTAGAATGTGCAAATACTGGCAAAAAGAAGTAGAAGCCATTAAAAAACAAATAAATTAGCACAATTAGAGGCTATGTGGATCTGGAGGTTGGAAAGTTTAAAATCAATGGGATTGAATGATATTCTAGACCTAAAGCCCTTTTTGGAATACCAGAAATAATGAATTGTTTTTGAGAATCAGACATTCAGGACCTAGCTATCACTGCATGACCAATATGACTAAAGAATATGGGAAAGTAACTAAAAATTATTTTTTTTCCTAATTAAATCTCCCTCCCAACCCCCCAAACCCTTCCCCTTTACTCTTCGTCTTCTACTGAAATATGTAACTGGGACCGGATGTTAGTTGGTACAATTAAAATAATAAAACTGTAAAAAAAATATGTTAAGAATATGTATTAAAACACATGAAGTTAAAAACATCTGGAAATAATGTAAATTTAGTAATATGAATTTCTAAGTGTGTATACTTAATGAATATATATATTTTTGTATTCAGTAGAATTGTGTCTTCATTTTTGTGTAATTGTGTGAATATTTGCTTTTCGGTGAATTAATGAAAATCAAAATGAATTGCTCCACAGCAGTTACAATGACCCAAAACCCTTAAGTGCAAGCAGTGAAAACCATGATGATAAGAAGAATACTATTCATCAAGGACAGATATATGAATTAAATCTAAAAATATCTATTAATAGTTTTTCACTGTTTTAAGAATTACACTAGTTGTAACAAAAAGCTTTATTTATATAGTCAACTTTGTATTTAAGTAACAGTTTGAATTTGGACTATTTAAATATCCTTCAAAGTGTTTTATATGCATTTCTTACATGCTGCCTAATTGCCTTATATAAAGCACTTAAGGTGGACATACTGATTTATTTAAGTATAGTCCCTGCTGTAGTATAGTGTAAATTGTTAAATAAGAAGAACATCTGAATGTTGTCAAATAATTGTTTAATCATTGTATTAATTTTATTGCACATACACTTTTTGCTATAAAAGTATGGTGGTTGGAACAATGCCATGCCCCCTGAGGAAGGTGAGCACCAAAGCGCTGAGGTAATTTTTCTAGTGGCTGGTACAGTATATCATAGCGAACATTTTGCACAAATTGTATTTGCTTATTTGATATACAGTACTAAAGCGAATGTGCTATACAATGTCATATTATGCACTTTATTACCTGCTGTCTATATACCCTGTGGACTGAAGTGTCTAATTATAAACATTTTTGTTATAAATCCATGAAAATTGTTGTTTTGGGTACTTTCAGAGGGTCTAAGTACCCATTCTCTGAGTTGCTCAACTTTTATAGAAGACTATGTGTTTACAATTCGAGTAGGTGTTGCACCCTCTCTTTTCTGTGTACAGGTATTTTTAGGGCTGCAGGTAGGTGGAGCCTGCAGTCCTCTTGCATCAGCTCTAAAAATGAACTACTGGATTCAGACCATGGAACACTTCCTTTGGAGTTTTTGAATGATCCTTCCATCTTTGCAGCCCTTCAATTTATCCCTTGCAGTGGTACAAACTGAACAACTGTCCAGGCTCAATCAAATAGATTCATTTTAGTTCTTTTGGCAGCCTAGGGATTAAGAAACAAATGCTCTGGACAATCACCTTTCCTCCCCAACCTTGTAATGCTTCAGTGAGTACAAGAAACACATGTTTTCTTTCTAATCCAACTTGGTAAACCAGCTCCAACACTGTTTTTCTCAGCTTTTTTTTATTGCAATGTGACTTGCTGTCTTTGGAGACTTATAATTTACTGACATGACATTCAATAGATAACAGCATCTAACTGCAGAGTAGTGTCAAATTGCAGTCTTAGTCAACTCTCCCAGTGTGTGTGTGTGAGTGAATGACAGCATTTCCTTTGAATAGTTGATTTATGTTAACCCTTTCTGGACCAAATTAGTGGCATTGGATGTAGGAAGGGTTTTAAATGCTAGGCAGCTAATGTTTTAGGAAGAGAATTACAAAGAATGATAGCAGTGTCAACTGCAGTGTTCCCAGATTGAACAAAGCATTTTTTCTGTAGGGCACCCTCCTTTTCCCTATATTTTCCATGTAAAACTGTGACAAAACTCCTGTACATTTTTCTGTATGCTCAAATCAATACATGTACACAACTGACTTCATTATGCCTGTCCGTAAAATCACTATAACAAATGTCAGGTCTGTTTTTATTTATTTTAAATGGTAAAATTCACCTGTAACATATCACAGAGCTTTGATGAGATGCAGGATCTCATTTTCAGAGGGGACCTAATTTTATCCACTTCTACAATGTACTGATGCACGTTAGCCTGGTTAAGATGCAATATCTCATTTTCAGTAGGATCTTACTTTTACTAGTGCTGACTTAAACTATACATAAGTAAGTATGGCACATATGTAGCCATGTTACTGCTGCCATGATACAGCTGACTATGGGGCAATTGGAACTCTTATGGTTTGATACTTGTTGGAAGGGTAAATAAATGCCAAGCAGCTAATCTGTTAGGGTTTTCAGAGGTTGCAAGGGGCATCCTAGGGAATTACAAAGAATGATAGCAGTGTCAACTGCAGTGTTCTCAGATTGAACAAAGCATTTCTGTCTAGGGCACCCTCCTTTTCCCTTGTATTTTTCATGTAAAACTGGGACAAAACTCCTGCACATTTTCCTGTATGCTCAAATCAGTTGAGCAATAAGGCATGACATGGGGTTAGATTAATAGTCTGTTAATCACCCCTAGGGGTGTAATGTGGCACAAGGTGCAGCTGAGTGCCATATTGCCCCTAGAAGATGATTAACTGACTATTAATCTAACTCCTGGGAGTGCCTTATTGCTAGTATACAAATTTTTTCCAAAAGAAGAGGGTTAAAAGAATACTTTTTGAATGTTTCCCTCATTTAGAGGGAGACTTTTAATAAAATAGTTCTTTCACCAACAGTTTCAGAATGCTGGTTCAAAATCAGAATGCATCATTCTAGCCATTCAACAGTGCTAGAGGATGGAATGCTGACAGGAAGAATCAATGTGCCATTGTGATCAGGCTGTACATGATAGCATAACATGGATTAAAGAGCACAGGAAATCATTTCTTACTGGCAGCTGTTTGTAAAGTTCTTATTCTCAGAAATGATATGCCTTACCCTAAATTATCCATATTTAACTGTACCTGAATAAAACGTGGTATGAAAATTGTATTTTACATTGTTTTGTTTTAAGGGGCAGCATTCTGTTACAGTTCTCTTCATGGAACCTGTGATCTGGAGTTTTAACTATGTCACGGTTTGTGCACAGAACTCTGAGCACTGTTCTGATAGGACAATAGCTCATGTTTAGCATTTTGTACAGAAACCGTGACATAGTAAAAACTCCAAATTACTAGTTCCATGGAGAGAAATGTAAAAGAATGCTGCTCAAAACAACAAAACAATGTAAAGTACATTTTTTCTTATCACTTTTTACTCATGTACAATTAAATATGGGTAATTCAGGGGAATGCATATCATTTCTGAAAATAAGTACTTCATAAACAGCTGCCAGTTAGAAATGATTTCCTGTCCTCTTTAAAGTAAGGATGTTGGAATCCTAGCAGTCAATCAGATTACAGCATTTCTGAGAACCTTTTTATAATACATGTACACAACTGACTTCATTATGCCTGTCAGTAAAATCACTATAACAAATGTTAAGGCTCTTTTTATTTATTTAAAATGGTAAAACTCACCTGCAACATATCACAGAGGCTCTGGAAAAATGTTGAAATTTCTCAAACTTTGCTCTCAATGTTCACATGTCTCCAGAACCTCTTGATGGTATTATAGCATTGTTACAATGTACTGACAAAGCCAGCTAGCCTGGCTGAGATGCAGTATGTCATATTCAGTGGGTCATACTTTTCTCCATTTTGGCATTGTACTGACATAGGATAGCTTTGATGAGATGCAGGATCTCATTTTCAGAGGGTTCCTAATTTTACCCACTTCTTCAATGTACTGATACACATTAGCCTGGTTAAGATGCAGTATCTCATTAAACTATGCATATGTGAGTATGGCGC
This sequence comes from Neoceratodus forsteri, assembly GCA_016271365.2. Taxonomy (NCBI): domain Eukaryota; kingdom Metazoa; phylum Chordata; order Ceratodontiformes; family Ceratodontidae; genus Neoceratodus; species Neoceratodus forsteri. Next base: position 124,295,182 of record CM028136.1, on the reverse strand, counting down.
ATATGTAGTCATGTCAGTGCTGCCATGTTACAGCTGAGTTTGAGGCAAACTATTCATGTGCGAGTATCACACATGTGCAGTTCTGTAATAGCAGCAGTATCAGTTAAATCTGACTCTGGTGCAGTGAAAGCACCTCATATTCCTTTCAATGCTCCTATCACTCCTAAAAGCTCTCCACAGCCATATTGGCTTAGTGATGGCAAAAGCTAAGGGATGGGCAACACTGGGGACTGCTCTACTGTCTTCATGTCCACAGTCTGTATTGGCAGGTCAGTTTAGAAGGCCATCACCTGCTGGCCCAGTGGCACAGTGGGTTGAGGCATCTAGCCTTACCTCATGTTAATCCATTGACCCAGGTTCAGCAATGATCTCTGGTCAGGGAGCTGGCTGGGGAGAAGGGTAGTAGCAGGATTGAGCCACCTATAAGCAGCTCTCCTTTCCTGGGGTGGGAGCTGTCCCCCTGTAGTAGGGCTTGATTAAGTAAAGCTATATCCAGATTTCCTTCCTGTGGACAATGTTATACTTTTTCAGTGCGAAAAAAAATAGCAATGCATTCCCTGACTTTGAATAAATTTCATGTGGGGTGGTATTTTATTTTGCACATTCTTGTGTTGTATGATTCTAGTATGTTCATCTAATAAAACAGCAGTGCAATAATCTGGTTAAAATCTTGATCAATGCTTTTTTATTCTATTTTAGATTGCCACTTGCCTTTTGTCTTGTATGATACATTTCTTTCCATAGTCTGAGTTTGCTTTAGTACTTCTTTCATGTCCAGAGGAGCACTTCTTTTAACCCTTGCTATGCCATGAACTGATGTATCAGTCCAAAATTCCTATATGTTCTAATTCTTTCAGTGGCCTAAGGGTTAATACGGTGCAGACCAGGTCTTTGACAGTATTTTCAGCTGTTTTTGACCATCCGTTGTTTATATATCACTTCTGTTGTGACCAAAATGAATTATTCTGCAGCATACAGTGCTCTCTGACCTTACAGAACAATAGTTGTCCAAAAACAGCTACAAATACTCATGAAAATAAATGGTCTCAGCCACATTAAAAGGAGTGCTCCTTTTATTATTTCAGACATGGAAAAGGTACTCACACAAACTTAAATTGTGGAAAGAAGAGTATCATTTGAGTCAGGAGGTAAGTGGCAATCTAAAATAGCATAAAAAAGTATAGGTCAAAATTTTCACCACTTGTTGCACTGCTGCTCTAAGTTGTGAGGCTATGCTGAATTTTGCAAATGCAGGCTCATAACTTTGGTAATAGTCAGTATTTTTACCACAAAATTTCAACATAGCCATTTTGGTACAGTGACTCATTAATTTGACAGCTGTTATTTTCAACTCCTGCTCAAAATGTGTGTTTGCAGCCCAAATGTTGATTTTGCACTCCCTGCATGATATCACCTTTAGGCCAGGAGTTGAACATTTTCTCTGCCCTTCTTTATGAGGTAGGTTCATCTCAAGGCTGTGTTGAAAAGTAGGTGTAAAATATAAAAATAAAAATAATTTTCAATATGTCTAACCCAGGAATCTCTCCTGCAGCCCTATCAGCTCTGGCCAGTGTTTGTTTCATTTCTGGCATCTGATAAAAGCATACAGTAGATTAACATAGCAAGTTGAGGGCAAGCTAAAACAGTCCATGATTCTGACACATTTTGTTAGTGATAGAACACCATCTTGACAGTTTTAGTTCAATGGATGTATGCAACTTAGAGAAGAGTTATGCTTGTGCAAAATTGTTGATAGTCATGAAGTTGTTGAATGAATTTGTTGTTTGACTGCTATACATAGCTGCTTTGTCAGTTCACACTCACTGTCTCATAGGGGACTACCACCCTGTTGGGGTACCGGAAGGTAAAGGAACCCTCTTGAGCAGGTTTCTGCCCCCAGAGGTGCCATGACAGCATAACTCCTTTAGGCTAAAGGTACCTTCAGAAGGATCCCCAAGGAGAGAGGCGTGACACTTGAGGAAGAAGGTAAGATGATGGGGTCACAGAAACAGTGCTTCTGGGCAGACTAGGTGGGTCATGCGGTCTTTATCTGCTGTCAAAGTCTATGTTTTTATATTTCCATATAGAGAGACGGAATGACAGGATAGAAAAGAGGGCCACCATCCAACCCCAATCCACACCAAAACCTACTGGGGTACATGCTATACTAATGTGGATGTGCTACATTATGGACCACTTACTGAGGACACTACCTGGCTTTTATCATCTTCGGTATGGATAAGAGGAAAAAACCTTGTGAGGAGGAAATCTCTGAGGATCCAAGGCTTTGATCGCCTTCCCTCCAGGCTAGGAATACAATTAGTAATGACTCAGCTACTGCTATTTAGAGATCCAATTCAAGGAGAAAATGTTATAGGAAGTGCTTGCACTCTCGCCGTCTAACAAGAATGCAGTGAAGGTGCCATGAGTCAATCTCTGAAGCTTAAGGAGGTTCCCACAAAAAAGTCCCATCTCTCAAGGCAGGATGACTGCTGAAAAGCATTCAGCTGCCCTCCGCTGAGGAGAGGCCTAGAGAGGTAGCCAACCCTTGAGGGGTAAGACATAGAGTTGAGTCATTGAGGAGTGAGGACTTAAAGAATTGTGTGATCTTCATACTTGAGGGGCAGAGGAAGGAAAGTAGGTGGAGATCTGATAACCATTAGGCAACTATAAAGGGAATAGCTTTCAAAGGTGCTGCCAATGTGGTCTGCACAGCAAAAAGAGCCCTTGTGAATTTAGGAGCCTCACCCTCCAGCTACTGAAGTATTAAATGCCATATTATGAGGTGCTGATGAGTCTGTCTGCACAAAGCTTCCCCCAGATCCCCCAGAGCATGACACATTCTAAACCAAAGGGAAGAAAAAGAAGGACCCCACCCAAATAGTGGTCCCACCCTCAATATGTGAACTTCAAGGGAGCAGAACAAAACCATTGGCATAGAGGGAAGGGGGGCCCTGGAAGCCATGCTATGATTGAAATGATATGTATCTGAGTGCAGGAGTAGCTCCCCTCCATTGAACTGCAGGTATATGCTTTGAAAAATGACACCTGTCATGTTAAGAAGGGGGAGGCAGGTCATAAAAAAGTATCTTGAAAATCTGGCATCAAAATGTCAATAAAAAGTTATGAAGATACGTTGTGTATAGGGCCGGCTGTTGTCCCAGAGGGTAGCGTGTTGTGTTTCTGTGCTGGTAATTGAAGTTCAGAGCTGAGCTTGGTATGCTGTTTGGACACCACAATAATGGTGACCAGCAAGGTCATGCACCACCACCTCTACCATACAGATGACATAGCAGGCTGGGGATCCTTCCCTCACAAAGGGTTGATGTGCATGTCGAGGTTTGATAGGGCCATGCACTGCATCAGGACGAATGGGTTGGCAACAAAAATGGGGAAAAAGCAGCTGGCAGCATGAAGTTCTGGTTTCCACAACTCCACACCACCAACAGGCCCCAAACTGCTGCCAGTCACTCAGCCCTGTCATCCTCTGTCTCATGGACTTACCATGTTTATTTCATACCCCCAACAGATTTCCTCCATGCATTGGATAGGAGGCAAAGAAACATCCTCCCCCCTCTTGACTCACAGCCAGTTTGGTAGTCCATCGCTCTGTTGGTGTTGCAAGGTGTGCAAAAGGTTATGGGTTTATCTTGCCCTGGTGTAATTCGATGTGCGAAGCTACTTATTCCCATGAGAATGGTCCCAGGGACATTGAATCCTGTCCACATCTTTGACACTGGCTTCCACGAGTGAACCAAGTCCATTCCATTACACAGGTCACTGCCTTGCTGCTGATATCGATTTTCCTGACCAACCCACTTTAACTCCCCCCCCAAAAAAAAACACATGAAGCCTTAGCCACTTGATACCTCTGATCAGTATTTTTATTATTCATGCTAACTCACTTTCCACTATATGTCTACAGAATAGAATGATGAACATGGCACAACAGGACACCACCCTGGCATTGGAGGTCACTGATCATGTGTTTCAGATACTTAAAGTATTGTTTTATGTTTTTTGTACATCTCAGTTAGACACTAAAGAGTTGCAGATCATTTGTGAACCCATTGCTATTCTTTTACAGGTATGACTGGATGTTTCTTCAAGCTGCGTATCCCCAATTCCAGAATCCCTAGGACCCAGGTAAGAAATGTTAATTATTAGTACTGCATCTGTGCCCGTATAGTATTGTGTACCAGTGCAACTACAAGTAATAAGACACTGTTGTCTTTTATTGGTTAGTTGGTTGGAGACGCAGGCCTAGCTATATCTCCTTTGTTCTGTTTATTTCATTTCTGGACCTGCATGAATGAGGATGCAATTCCTCAATCACAAACAGAATAGAAATTAATTGCCAGAAACTATATTAATGCAGGCACTAGACTTGAATAATGTAAAGTGCACAATGCATGGAAATGAAAAACATTTGGGTTTTTAGTCTAGAGGTGCTGGCGAATCTGTGGTGGGGATTTTTTTGTTTTTCAAACCTAATGCTCACCCCCCCAAACAAACAAGGCCATATGAGAACTTTTTCACCCTGCATGAAGAAAGCTTGAACTGATTCTGCTGGCAACATGTGTGAATCCATACTTCTCTAACTCCAAAAAGTATATCACTATGAGGAACCAGCTTGGAGCTGTACCTTGTTTTCAGACAGCAGGCTATGGGCTGGTGCAGTGGGTTAGGGCAATATATAATATATATATATATATATATATATATATATATATATATATATATATATATATATATATGCATAGTAATGCCTGTATAGTAGGACTGCATTGGTGTTTCATTAAAAATGACAATTTTCAGAAGGCTACTATACATCTTGGCCATATTAGACCTTAGAACTGTGAAATATTGAATTTTCCTTCCCAGTTATATGACCTTTTAACCCACAAAATGTCATAAGGATAGCTTTTGTACTTTGTGAGTTATTAAGTGCTGAAATTATGTATTTTTGTTCAGATTGCTACTTTGTTGTCAGATAGCTAAAAATGGGAAGGAGTTGTGGTATGAAAGTTACTTTTGTTGGTTTCATATGGAAATAGGTTCATTGGGTAATTTTGTTAGTATGGTTTATTATTCATGTTACTAACTTTTTTTGTTAATCTCCTCTGGACTTACTCAATTTTGCTTTTACCTTCTATCATGTAAGAAGCACAAAACGGAGAACAGTACTCCAGGTGTGGTCTAATCAGGGAGATGTATAACAGAACAATGACTTCTGGTTCACAGTTTTTTATATTTCTCAAGATGCAGCACAGGAGATAGTATAACAAAACTCACCCAAAACAGGGACCAAAGGAAAAAAAACAAAAAGGAAATCAAAAACACTTCTGATCATAGGAGACTTCATGATTCGGGTAGTTGATACCTACCTCCAGCCGGGGGTAATGGTCAGATGTCTCCCAGGTACATCAGCATGGAGGGACACTGATCACATTGCTAAAATTGTGCAGGACACAGGAGAAAACTTTAACAGCCTGGTACACAGAAGGACTAACGATCTCGACAGTCAGTCAGTTATGGAGACCAAGGAACACCTGACCAGGCTGGCAGACAAATTGTCATCCATTTCATCTGGCATCTCCATCTTTGAGATCCTGCTGGTCTGGGAGAGAGGGGCAGATGGACAGAAGGTCAAAGAAGGGGAGACAGGGGAGCTAAACATGTTGCTCAAGAACTGGTGCCAGGAAAAAGGACACAAATTTGTAGGTAACTGGCAACAGTTTTGGGAGCGAAAGTTTTTTAAATTCAATGGACTGCATCTGACTAAGGAGGGAATCAGTGCCTTGGGGCAGAAGTTTAATGTCTTTACAGAATATTTAAACTAGCAAATGGGAAGGGGGTGCAGCACTTGATACAATGAATGGGAAGAACACCCCTCCCCCCTCAGCTAGTGATCAAACAGGAGTTCAGCATATTTATAATTCATTTGCATCTCTAGGTAAGGAAAAAGGTCTTTCTCCCCATATGATGCACAGGGGAAATGCCGGAGCTCACCCAACAACTAGCACACTGAAATCTGGCCAATGGAAAATCATGTATACAAATGCCCGCAGTCCGGAAAACAAGATCCCAGACCTGCAGGCAACAATGACAGAGGCTAAACTTGACATAGTAGCCATTAACAAGGCATGGTTCACCAGTAACCACACTTGGGAGACTTCAGTACCTGTATGTACTGTTCAGAAGAGACCAAGGTACAAAAGGGGGGTGGGTGGGCCCTTTATGTCAATGAAAATATCAAAGCTACAGAAATTCAGAATACATAAGAGCCAGAAGAACTGTGGGTCACCTGAAACAGGAAATTGGACAGCCATATGAACTGGGGTTGTCTGCAGGCCTCCAGACCAGGGGGAGGATATAGACAAATTACTGTTAGAAGATATACAAAACATGACAGCTAAAGGGGAGGTTCTGATAATGTGAGACTTCAACATGCCCGATACATATTGGTCAATACCAGCAGGAACATCCACCAGAACTAGACATATGGTGGATTCCCTGCAGGGGGGAGGGCCTCAAACATCTGGTACAAAAATCCACAAGAGACAGGGCTATCTTAGATCTAGTACTGACTAACGGGGAAAGGATCAAACATCTCCAAGTAGAAGGTCACCTGGGGGCCAGTGACCATCACATGATATGGTTCAATTTGGCCACTAGAACTAAATCATCCCATTCCAAGGCAAAAATATGGGACTTCAGAGGAGCTGACTGTGACAAGATGGCCAACAGAGTTAAGCTAGCCCTGGCAAGAAGAAATACAGGTGAGGGGGTACTGTCAAAGTGGGCAAGCATTAATTAATTTGTAAGGATTTGTCTAGTGCACTTACCCGGTCAACAAAAGCTAAATAAATAAACTAAAAAATAAATTAAGGATGCAATACTTGAAGCAACATCCCATTGGGTTAGAGAGAAAAGCAAGAGAAAAATAATTTTATTTATTTATTTCAAAGGTTCCACGTCTTGACAGGAGGACAACACAGAAAGGTAGTTACAGAGTATGGGTGCACAAGTGCAGAAACAAAAAATACAAGAAATAACATCAACTGGTCTGACTATTTACAATTGTACGCTATCTCATATTGAGGTACATATTACACTTAGTGCAGCCAAAGGTGCATGACAAGTGCTGTGTGTTTAAGGAACTAATTTAGCAGAAGGTAAAGCAGCCAGGGAAGGCATTGTCATTATTTAATGTAAAGTCAGGAAGGGAGAGACTCAAAATAGGCTTTCACACCCTGTATGTTAATACAACCAAGAGAAGGTGTTCTCATTAATTCAAGTCAAGGGTGGGAGGGGTTTCATTTTCTGTGCATTACTGACCTAGTAGGAATATACTAGAGAGTGATGTGAGGGAGGACCGTACACAGAATAAGCTAGTGGAAGACAGGTGCTTTGAAGAAGGAGGAAACCACTTTGGTTCTCAAAAATAGTAGCAGAAAAGGTCAGAGCTAAAAGGCTGGCCTTAGGGAACTATAAGGGAACGCAGCAGGACGAAGATAGGGAGGCATACAAAACTTCCCTAAGGGAAGCAGGGAAGGCAGTAAGGTAGGCAAAGGCCCAAACCAAGGAAACACTATCAAGGACAGTAAAAGAAAAGGACAAGACTTTCTATAGGTATATTAGTGAAAGGAGACAGTCCAGAATGGGTATTGGTAAGATCAAAGGGGATAAGGGGAGTGTGGCGAGGAGGACCAAGGAAAAGCATATATCCTAACTAGATACTACTGCTCAGTATTTACTGAGGAGAAGGTAGGGCAGGGCCCACAGCTCAGCACCATGGACACAGGTGAAAGGGAGGTGTGCACTAGTCCCCTCACAAAAGAAAGGGTCCTGCAAGAGCTTGCTAAGCTCAGGGTGGACAAGGCAATGGGACCTGATGGCATACATCCCAAGGTACTAAAGGAGCTAAGGGTGGAACTAGCAGAACCATTATCAGAACTGTTCAGTGAGTCTCTGAGCACAGGAGATGTTCCAGAAGCCTGGAGAATGTCTCATGTGATCCTGCTCCACAAGAGTGGTAGCAGGGAGGAGGCAGGTAACTACAGACAAGTCAGTCTTACCTCAGTAGTGGGCAAGATTATGGAGGCACTCCTTGAGGAAAGGATAGTGCAACACCTGGAATCCATAGGGGCACAGGATCCAAGACAGCATGGATTTACAACAGGAAGGTCCTGTCAAGCTAATCTAATATATTTCTTTAACTGGGTAAACAGAGTGGTGGACCAAGGGGCTGCAGTTGATGTCACCTACCCTGACTTCAGCAAAGCTTTCAATAATGTTCCACATAGAAGACTGATTAATAAGCTGAGTAGGCTTGGGGTGAGTCAGAAGTTGGTCAACTGGGTGACAAACTGGTTGGCGAGCAGAAAACAGAGAGTGGTGGTAAATAGTATACAGTCAGAAGAGATGCAAGTCACAAGTGGGGTTCCTCAGGGATCAGTCCTGGGGCCAGTCCTCTTCAATATCTCCATCCGTGACATTGCAAATGGACTGGAGGGTAAGGTTTATCTGTTTGTAGATGTAACCAACATCTGCAACAGAGTAGATGATCCAGACTGGGTGGGCAGAATGAGAAGAGATCTGAATAAATTGGCAAAATGGTCAGAAGCATGGCAACTGGGGTTCAATGCAAAGAAGTGCAAGGTCATGCACATAGGAAGAGAAACCCTGAAGCCGCCTATAGGTTGGGAGGGGAGATGCTGGCAGTCACAAGAGAAGAGAAAGACTTGGGTATCATCATCGCAGATGACCTGAAATCATCCAAGCAGACCGCAAAAGCAGTAGGTAAGGCTAGACGGATGTTGGGGTGTATTAGTAGGGGTATTTCAAGTGGTAAAAGGGAAGTAATAATCCCTCTTTACAAGACACTGGTTAGACCCCATCTGGAGTACTGCATGCAGTACTGGAGACCGCACCTGCACAAGGACATTAACAAAATGGAGGCAGTCCAGAGAAGGGCAACCAAAATGGTGCAAGGACTGCATCATAAAACATAAGGACAGATTAACAGAGCTCAATATGTATACCCTACAGCAAAGGAAGTAGAGAGGTGATATGATCAAAACATTTAAACATCTTAAGGGCATTAACAAGGTGAAAGAGTCTAACATGTTTCAATATAAGAAAAATAGCAGGATAAGAGGATATAGCATGAGATCAGAGGGAGGCCGATGAAGGGGTAATGTGAGGAAGTTATTTTTCACAGAAAGGGTGGTGGCTGCATTGCATGGGCTATCTCAGGAAGTGGTGGATATGAATACAGTGCAGGGCTTCGAACAGGCAGTTGATAGGCATAAGGGAGCAATACAGATGAGTATGAATAGATAGACCATTGACAGAGTACAGGCCTATGTCACATTCGTAAGGTAGAAAAAATGAGCAAACTGGATGGGCCTTGTGGTCCTTATCTGCCACCAACTTCTAATGTTTCCATAACATTTTTTTGTTATTATATTTATGTGTTTATCAAACTTGAGATCTGATGTTATGTGCACCCTACAAACTTTTTCATCATTGGTTATGTGTAACTGAATACCATTTAATTAGTACTTAAAACAAGGAATATTACTGTTTAGATGCATCACTTTACATTTAGCCTCATTAAAGATGAGCTTATGTTCATTTGTCCATGTTCCAAGCTGATCCAAGTTTTGTTGGAAAAGTGTAGCGGAATCCAAATCTGTAACAATACCTCCGACTTTACGGTCGTCGGCATATTTACTCATCCATGTCCCTGTTGCAGCTTGCATTGATGATACTAGGATATTGAGCAACATGGGTTCAAGAACAGAACCCTATGGTATGTCACTGGTCATGGATCCCCAATCTGACAGATACCCTCTTATTGCTACCCTTTGTTTTCTATCTTCTAGCCATGACTTTATCCAGCTAATAATATTGGGTTGTAGATCAAGTTTGATTAACTCCTTAATTAATATATTATGGAAGAGTCTATAAAAGGCATTAGAAAAGTCCAAGAATGCCATGTCCAGAGATATTCTTTTATCCAGTGCAGCACTCACTGGCTCAAAGAAACTTATCAGCTTAGTCAAGCAAGATCTTCCTTGAAAAAAGCCATGCTGCGTTGGATTCAAATGTCCGATTTGATGTAGATGCTCAGAGATATGTTTTGTATTAACCTTTCATGTATCTTCCCCAAAACGGATGTAAGGCTGATTGGCCTATAGTTCTTAATATGCAGTTTATCCCCACCCTTAAAAATAGGGGTAACTAGGGCCTTTTTTCATTCATTATTTTTTCCTGATACATTGAGGCGTTAAAAAGCAATGTGTTTGGTCCAACCAGCTGTGCTGTTAACTCCTTTAGAAATATTGGGCTAATACCATCAGGCCCAGCTGAGCTAGTGGTTTTTATATTTTTAATAACCTCAGTTACTTCTGCTGGTATAAAAGTTGGACAATCTTCCCCACAACACTGTATTTTCTTTGTATTATGCTGCTCTTCACTACATATGCTTAAGAAGTATTGATTAAATGCAGTGGCCATATCCATTTCATTATGTACTACACCATTCTCTTTTATTATTGGGCCTACAGTATTATTTCAGTTTTTTAGTGAACCTATGTTATTAAAGATTTTTTTTATTGTCTTAAACATTGGTTGCTAACTTTCTCTCCATTTGCTGCTTTGCTTCTTTTATAATTTTTTGCATTTTTTAACTGCAGTTTTATATTTATTCATATTTATCTCAGTTGTTCTCTCTTTATATTTTTTATAGAGTTTGTTTTTCTTTCTAATGCTGTTTTGTATTTTCTGATTCCACTACATGGATATCCTTTTATTTTTAATGTATTTCTTCCTATCTGGGAGGGACCCACCACTGTATACAGGCCTGTATTTTATCATATAGTATTCTCCAAATATCTTCAAGATTTTGTCCCTTTAGTTCTGTTCTTCAATCCCAGCTGTTAAGATGTTTTTGCATATTAACAGAGTCAGCCTTGTAATCATTTTTAAATGTGGTTACCCCATTAGTCAGTTTGGTTTTATCTATTTAGATTACTAACTGTATTATCATATGGTCACTATCAACTAAGGGGAGAAGTACTTTGGGACTATGTGAACCAATATCAGAACTTACCAAAATTAAAGATAGTATATTTTTGTCTCTAGTTGTTGAGAGTACATTTTGTTCCAAGTTATTCTGAGAGATAATTTCCATATTTTTTTCCACTGTGCTAGTTCCTGTCCCAGGTGCCCAATCAATATGGGAAAAATTAAAATCTCCCGTGAGGATAGAATCCCCTACCAGGTTCATAGCTTCAGTTTCATTTAGAATGTTAATGGTTTCTTCTGTTTTTTAGATTAGGGGATCTATATCCTAATCCAATGGACACACTAGAAGACAATAGGGACAACTTTGCCCATATGAGTTCATTTTCCTTTTTCTGGTTTTCTTCTGGGTGGATTTCATATGGTTAAAAGCTTTCTTTAATGAATAGTGCTACTCGACCACTTCTCTTAGATGTTCTATGTCTATCAAGACATATATAACCGGGTATTGTACTTCCCCACTCTTCCTTGGTAAACCATGTTTCGGTAATACCACAAATGTCTATGTCGCTCATTATTATTATGTTAGTTAACTCATCCATTTTATTCCTTAGACTTTGAGCATTGGTTAACAGTACTTTCAAGGTCATACTTTTTTATTTGCATTTCTATTTTGTTTATCTTGCTGTTTAGTCTGTACATTTAATACCTGCTTACTTTGATCTGATTTTGTTTTTAGTCCCAGTTTTAGAGAGTCTGTCATAACCAAACTCTCCCCCTATAAGTTAGTTTAAATATTGAGAAATAAAATCAGCCAGTTATTTATCAAGTTTAGCAGTTCCCCTCCTACTTAGATGGAGTCCATCCCAGCAGAAGAGTTTTGTTTTTTGATCAAAGCCTTCCCAATGGGTAAAACACTTGATATTTTGTTTCATGCACCAATAACTGAGACAAATTTTCATCTTCTTTATTTTAGCTAAGTAGTATGCAGAGCATTTGGGTATAGACAGTATTTCTGACAAGGCCACTTTAAAGCCAAGTTCAAGAAGTTTGTTAGACAGTGCCATGTAATCTTGTTTTATTCTAAATATTGAGTCATGCATGATATTATTTGCTCTGGCATGGACAATTATTAAAGCACCTTTATCATTATTTTTAAGGAGGTTGTCAGCCATTCAAGTTATGTTTGATATTTTACTTCCCCTGAAACTAATCAGTGTTCTATTTGCTTTATCATGTTTGCAAACTGATTTATCTAAATACTTAATAATCAAATATCCTACAACTACAATTTGCTTGGTATTTTTAATTTCTTTAATCAACTCAGTCCCATCTTCCATCATGTTTTGGTCTGAACATTCAGTGTCAGTATCAGTTTCAGTTCCAGTGTTTATTGTACGTGCTTGTGATGTGGAGGGTTGGCTTTCATGTTGTTTGGTTATATGAGCAGTGTGTTCAGAAACTTCTTGCATTGGCTCAAACCTGTTTTGTGTTGGTAAATTAAAATAGTCTGCTTTCCGCCCTTTCTTTTTTGCATCTCTATTACTCTGGACAGTATACCATTCTTCACCTAAATTAGCAACCTGTTCTTCTCTATCTCTTTTCTTGTGTGTAAAATGTGGCCTATTCAACATGTTTCTGTCAAACTCTTTAGGTAGTAACAATTCACTGTCAGGTCTTGCATGATCATTTGTTAATACTGACCAATTTTGGTTTCTTCCACCACCAGTAATATCTTGTTGTGGTGGTAATTTCTTGTGTCCTAGTTTTACCATTATTCTTTGACTATCTCTCTCATTAAGCATTTTAAACATTTATTTTTGACTCTCTTCTACCAATTATAGAGAGAGAGAGAGAGAGAGAGAGAGAGAGAACACTGTGCACCAGTAGGATGTTTGAATTATACACCGTGTCAGTATCCATACCTCTCCTCTGTATGCTCATGTTCTATAATTATCACCTGCTTAGCTAACCATTTCAATGGCTGCCGTTTGGAAATAAGTTTGCCCACACAAATGTGTCCAGGTCTGCCCCATGATCTGTCTTCACAGCCCCTTCACAGCTAACTCTGCCTATATGAAGAATTAATGAATGGTCAGGTGAGGCCCTTGAACCAATCCATTCTGTGGATTCTCCTACCCAATGTTACAAAAAATATGAATTGTTTTTTAAGTAAATTGTAATAATTTGGTTGCACATCAGAGCTGAAAAAATGACAGAAAAATAACTAAAACTACTCAGTGACTTTTTTCTGTTACAGTTCTACATGAACAAAATATTTAAACTAACAGTTTGTTTAATACTTAAATGCAATACTTCAGTGTTTGTGAGGGGTGTAGTATAAGGCACACAATGTAGTTTTGAAAACAAATTATTAATTACCAGCTAGTTATCTTTAATTAAAAATAAGAAAAAAATGAACCCCTCATGGTTTTGTAAACAAAATGTAAACAAAGTGTGAATAATTTATCAAGTTCTTTATAATTTTATAGCTATTCCATGGTTTTCTTACTTTGTTATTTTCAGAATATTCATAAGGGATGTATGCATTTTTTTCCATGCTACCAGCTGTTCTGTTCCTCCCATGGTCTTCATTTTTAGAAACAAAAATATAATACCCTCCCTGATCTCAGCTGTGCTGTTTGTGCCGTGGACCTTCTGATTTTTATTAAAACATAATACCCTACACTCTCCCTGTTGTTCTGTGTTTCTCCTGCTTGCTCCATTTTTACAAACAAATAATGCCCTCCTCCCCACTCCCAGCTAAGCTGAATCTTTTCAAGCATCGCTGTTTTTCAAAATAGACACAGCAGTACCCTCACTGCTCTCAGCTGTACTCTTCCTCATTGAGCCATTCCATTTATTTTAAATAAATAATACCTTCCTTGTTGCTCCCAGCTGTGCTGTACCTGTCCTGGCCCCTCCATTTTTTTAATGAATAATGCCTTTCTGCTCACTCCCTGTTCTGCTGTCCCTTTGCTGGACCCTCTGTTTTTTTTAAATAAATAACACCCTCTACACTCCCAGCTGTGCTGTACCTCCCCTAGCCCCTCCTTTTTTATTAAATACTATCCAGCTCCCCACGCCCAGCTTTGCTGTTCCTCCCCTGGTCCCTACATATTTTTTATTTATTTATTTATTTAGTGAAATGTTTCACCAACAAGGCACACTGAGCAACAAGTTGCTCATCTACCGGTGTGACCTGGGGGGAAGGGGTACAAAAGGAGTGAGACATTAAACATTCAAGCTACAAGATCAACATTAGCATACAGTTGTAATGCAGGAGTTACAGTGTTACAGCAGTGTTTCGCATAACATGTAAAAAGAGTGGACAATAATAAGTGCAAAGTTATAAGTAAACAAGTGCTTACGTGAAAGAAAAGGGGGAAGGAGGGAGGAGATGGGGAAGGGGAAGAGTCATGTCCCTGGAGACCCCCCCATGGTGCATGGAACCCTGCAAATGGGACTTGGGGGGATCAGAGAGACAAGGGGATAACGCAGTGTCCCAGAGGGACCCCTTTAGGATGGTCAGGTTAGGAAGTAGATCAGAGATACAAGCCCCTTGGTGTGGTAAGTGAAGGTGAGGGTAGAGAGGTAGGGTTTGCCCAGGGCTTAGAGGAGGGAATTAGAGAGAGACATGGCAAAAGCAGCTAGGTGCAAGTTAATTCTTTTGGGCAGAGCTGAGGGAGTAGGTGGAGGATGGGTGCTGGATTTAAGGCAGGAGGGGATTCCAAATTTTTGAAAGGTTGTGAGAGTAACCAGATTGGCCGATTAGGGTGGATCTGTGGGGAAAAACCAGGTTATGGGAATCAGATGATCTAAGGGAATGGGAGGGTGGGGAGTGTTATAAAGGAGGCGGTGAGGTAGGAAGGGAGCTAACCCAATCAGTGCTTGGAGGTTAATTTAGCACAGTGGGAGAGTCATCTATTTGTAAGAGACAGGAAGGATAGGGCACAATAAAGATCACAGTGATGGGTGCGAGGGGGGCATCCAGGGCAAAGTGGCAGAAGGAATTAAGGAGGGTGTCCAGTCTGACCAGGGAGGACTTAGTGACAGCACCATAGACTACGTCACAGTAGTCAGAAATGGGTAGTATCATCTTCCGAACAAGTTTTAGCCTAGCTGTAGAAGAGATGCAACTACGGTTCCAGAACAGGGCTCCAAGCTTGGGGCGCAGTTTTTTTCTAGATGGCGTCAATATGTCCATAGAAGTTTAGGTGTTGGTATAGCCGAACACCTAAGTACCTGAAGGAGGATGTGTCCTCAAGTAAAGTCCCATCAATGGTGTGGAAAGTGGGTAGGGAGGGAAGCCTAGAGGCAGGGCCCCATGTTTTCTGTGATTCTGCGGTTGCAGCAGTGGTTTCAGAAATCAGGGCTGACCTCAGAAATCAGTGCTTGCCGCAGAAATCAGGAAAACCAGCCACACAGTCGCAGAAATGCTAGCTGTGCTATATGATCACAGAAGGCAAGGGCATAGCTACCGATGTGTTAAGTATGCCATGGCTTACATGTTCATTAGAAGAGGCGTCAAAATGATGCTGTCTGCAACAAAGCTGAAAAGCTAGTGCCTGCAAGGCATTTCGACTCACGCTGGCTCTTATTACATAACTTTGTGCAACCAGTATTATTGGGGGGGATGGGGGTACTGACACAAGAGTAGCAGAGCTTGATTAGGTCCATGGCAGTTATGATTTGCTGCTGTGTAAGTGTAGGTGAGGCTAGCTCAGCCATGTTAATTTTTCATTGTGAAGCTGCTCATGGTGCACGCTGAATCCTTGGAAGATGAGTTTGGAAGGAAGAACTGGAAGGTGAGCAGTAGTCAAGAAGTGAGAAGATTCAGTGGTGCCCATGAAGGTGGAATTGATCTCAGTGTGGTGACAGGTATTGGGGGAGTTACTGATTGCAGAAATATAGGGCTGGGAGTAGACTGAGCAGAGGACTCAGTCCAAACTGGTGGACATCGATCACAGTTTTGATTTGTAGGCTGCAGATCTGTACCTGCAAGTGTGAGAGTAATTTCTTGACAGATTTGAACCTACAGCCTAAATGGTGGCATCAAGCTCAATTCTTAAGGATGGTCAAGTTGCCCAGCTGCAGCACAGTTGGGGACCAGTGTATAGTAGAACTAGAGCAAGCAGGTATGGAAAATAAATCAGAATGGAGAGTTTGATTGCTGCTATACATAAGTGAAATGAGGGTCACTGACTGAAGAACACCACAACCCCCTGAGTTGCGAGGAGAAGAGAACATGCTAACCAAGGTTACTTCAGCTTAATAAGAATGACTTGCTTGCATTTTTTAGTGTGTCCTCCCAAAAACAACCAGGAGACAACAAATCCTATAGACACTGCAAGTTACACCCTCCTTCACTGTTATAGGAAGACAATCCCCCCCCCCCACCAAACAGATTTGCACACTGCACTCAATATGTCTGTTGCAAGGCAGTTAGGGTATTCCTAGTTTAAAAAAAAAATATTCTAAAAGAATGTTGATCAAAATCAGAAACAAAATAGCCTTCAAGTTGGAGTCTCTCTTTATATCTGCTAATAGCATATATAAACCAGAAGAAATCCAAGCAGGTTTTGCATTCTCTGTAGTTTTAGCTTAGTGTATATGTCCTCCTCTGATTATAACCTAGGAGAACAGCAAAGGCCACCAATTTGCAGAAGAACAGATGAGCTTTTAAATTTGGGGTGAGAGGAAACATTAATAAAAAGAGAACAATGATGCCCATGGCTGCACCATGTTTGGGTTATTGTAGTTTAATATTTGTGATAAGACTACGTACTGTTAAATGACCTTCTGTTCCACTTTCAGTGTAGCAGAGTGGTTACACAAAGGCAGTCAAAGGGTTAACTAAGACGTAATCTCTTTGAAGGAATGCTGTTTAACCACAATTTATCTGTCTCAGAATGGCCGCAGAATCAGCAGTTGTTCGGCCGCAGAAAGTATGAGGTCCTGCAGCAGAATGTAGGTCCATTTTGCCACAGTAAACAAGGGGCCCTGCCTAGAGGGTCTCTGCCTTGTGCCAAAAGTCATGGAGACAGTCTTCTTGGCACTGAGGAAAAGCTGATGTTTAGCAAACCATAGCTGAACCTTGTCAGAGTCTTGCTATAAGCTGGTTGTAACCTTATCAGACTGGAGTCAGATGCATACAGGATTATCATCAGCATACATGTGTATAGTGGAGGATGAGGAGCAAACAGAGGGAAGGTCATTTAAGAAGATGGAGAATAGCTGCCATGAGTGAGTCAAGGAGAAGGGAGTGAGAGATGGTGCTGAAGGCCTTAGCCAGGTAAAAAAAAAGTAGCAGCCGTAATTTGTCTATTGTCTATTCCAGTTAGGATGGAGTCTGTGGGCGGTATGAGAGAGGTGGTGGTTGAGTGTTTTTCCTGAAACCAGACTGGAAAGGAATAAAAAAGGAGGTGTTGGAGAAAGAAGAGGTGAGTTGGGAGAGAACAATGTGTTCTTGAAACTTGGCAAGGGTAGGGAGGACAGAAATGGGTCGATAGTTGCCAGGGGATGAGGGGTCACCCCCCTTTGTGTAGAATACAAAGGGAATTACAAATACAAATTTTTAGGGAATTACAAATACAAATACAATAATATCCTCCCCACTCACAGCTGTGCTATCCCACCTCTGGCCCTCTGTTTTTTTTTTTTTGTTTGTTAAATAAATAATGGCCCGGTGGAACAGAGGGCTGAGGCACTGGATGCCACACCTTGAACCATGCTGGTGACCCAGGTTCGGGAACGGACTCGGGTGCTCAGGGCTCGGCAGGGGAAGGGGTAGGATTGAGCATCCGTGGAACTGCGTTCCTCCCCTGGGGTGGGTTGGGGATGCATGGTCACTCTGCAGCAGCCCCTGGTGGAGACCGGGAGCACAGCAGAGGGATCGCACTAAGGGGAACACCACAGAAAAGTGGAAACTGCACTGGGACTGGCCAGATGACTGCAGTCGTCCCTGACGATGCCCTTGAGCAATCCCGGCAGAGTAATGTCAGCCTCAGCAGCACCTGGACAAGAAAGAAAATAGTGTGCTGGAGTCCTCCGGCCGGTGTCTTCCCTCTCAAAGGAGGGGGACCCTCCCGGAAAAGGGATATGCTGGGCAAACCCAAAGGAAGGCTGCAAATATGAGGTAGGCAGCTCTGGGGGGAATTGCAGGAAGGGGTCGCTGGTGGTACTAGGTGGCTTGAAGGAGGAGCAGGTCGCAGTGAGGGATGGAGGGGAAAGAGATTACCCCCCCAAAAATAATAATATCTTTCCTGCTGCTAGCTTTGCTGTCCTCTCCTGTCCCATCTTTTTTTTAATAAATAATGCTCTTCTCACTCCCAGCTGTAGAGTCCCTCCCCTATGCCTCAAGGTTTTTGTTTTGGTTTGTTTAACACATAGTACCCTCCCTGCTCCCAACTGTGCTGTCCCTCCTTTGGCCCCTCTGTTTTTTTTTTTAATAAATAATACCCTCCTGGCTCCCAGATGTACTATACCTCTTTTGTACCTGCTGTTTTAAATTAAATAATACCATCCTCCTCATTCCTAGCTGTGCTGTACCTCCCCTAGTCCCTCTGATTTTTTTGTTCAAATGTAATATCTTCCCATTCCCATCTATGCTATCCTTTCCCTGGCCCCTCTTTTTTAAATTAATAATACCCTGCCTGCTCTGAGTTATGCAGGCCCCTTTCCTGAACCCTCTGTTTTTGTTCCTTCCCTGGCACCTCCATTTTTAGGGCTGCAGGTACGTGGAGCCTGCAGCCTTTTTGCATTAACTCTAAAAATAAGCTACTGGATTCAGACCATGGAACACGTCCTTTGGAGTTTTCCAATTATCTTTCCATATCTTTGTAGCCCTTCAGTTTAACTCTTGCAGTGCTGCAGACTGAACATCTGTCCAGAGCTCAATCAAATAAATCCATTCCAGTTATTTTGACAGCATAGGGGTTAAGAAACAAATGCTCTGACAATCAGCTCTCCTTCCTAACCTTGTAGTGTATCAGTGAGTACAATAAACACGTTTTCTTTTGAATCCAAATTGGCAAACAGCATTTTTTGAGCTAATGCAAGAGGGCTGCTTATAGCCATCTTGCTGTCCATAGCTGGAAAAATGAAGTACCATGGCACACATTTTTGGAGTTTTCACTGTATCCATCCACAACTTGCCAGTTAAATAAAATAATGTCTTGTCTCTGTTGAGTAGACCAATACCAACACTGTTTTTCAGCCTGTTTATTATTGCAATGTGATTTGCTATCTTTGGAGACTAATAATTTACTGACATGACTTCCAACAGATAACAGCATCTAACTGCAGAGCAGTTTCAAATTACATTCTTGGTCATCTCTCCCAATGTGTGTGTGTGTGTGTGTGTGTGCGCGCGTGTGTAGCAATGATTTACAGTATTTCCTCTGAATAGTTGACTTATGTTAACCCTTTCAGTATCTAATTAGTGGAATTGGAACTCTTATGGTTTTATTCTTGTAAGAAGGTTAAATACATATTAGGCAGCTAATATTTTAGGGGTTTACAGAGTTTGCAAGGGGCACCCTAGAGAATTACAAAGAATCATAGCAGTGTCAACTGCAGTGTTCCCAGATTGAACAAAGCATTTTCCTCTAGGGCACCCTCCTTTTCCCCTGTATTTTCTATGCAAAACTGGTACAAAACTCCTGTGCATTTTCCTGTATGCTCAAATTAATACATGTACACAACTGACTTCATTATGCCTGTCAGTAAAATCACTATTACAAATGTTATGGCTGTTTTATTTATTTAAAATGGTAAAATTCACCTGCAAAATATCACAGAGGCTCTGGAAAAATGTTGGGATATCTCAAGCGTTGCTGTCAAAGTTCACATGTCTCCAGAACCTCTTGATGGTATTATAGCATTGTTACAATGTACTGACACAGCCAGATAGCCTGGTCAAGATGCAGTATGTCACTTTCAGTGGGGTCATACTTTTTCCATTTTGGCAATGTACTAACACAGGATAGCTTTGATGACATGCAGGATCTCATTTTCAGGGGGTCCCAATTTTACCCATTGTTACAATGTACTGATACAGCGTAGCCTGGCTGAGATGCAGTATCTCATTTTCAGTGGTGTCTTACTTTTACCCATGTTTACATCTGCGTGCAATTGTACTGACACAGGATATCTCTGCTGAGATACTAATGGCCGCCGTGTGTGACATGGCGGTGCTGACAAACTATGCATATGAGAATATCACACATATGTAGTCATATCAGTGCTGCCAGGTTATGGCTGACTTCGGGGGAAACTGTGCATGTGCGAGTATCTCACATGCGCAGTTCTGTAATCGCAGCAGTATCAGTTACATCTGACTCTGGTGTGGTGAGAGCACCGCATATTCCTTTCAACACTCTTGCCACTCCTAAAAGCTCTCCACAGCTGTATCAGCTCAGTGCTGGCAAAAGCTAAGGGATGGGAAACACTGGGGACCACTCTACTGTTTTCAAGTCCACAGTTTCTATTGGCAGGTCATTTTAGAAGGCCACCACCTTCTGGCACAAAATATGCTTCCTAATTTTACCCCTAGACTTGCCATCTGTGACCTTCTGGGCATGTCCCTGTGTCCTGCTGAGAAACATATCTGTATGTTCAATCCTGTCAAAACCCCTGAGAATGGGAAGACTGAGCTTGTGTCCCATCTCAGTCTGCTGTTCCACAGGGACAAGCAAAAGGATGAGGAATACCCACATATGCAGAAAGCACCAAGACCATAAAAGTATTATTCAAAGTCCTTTATTAACTTAAGTGTATAGTGCACTCACACATAGTGAGCATAAAAAAGTGGCAACTGAACCTTTCTGCAACTAACATTTCTCCTGACCCCTGCTAGGCATCATCAGAGTGATTCACGCTGATGATGCATGGCAGGGGCCGGGAGAAGTGTTATTTTCAGATCTGCTCAGCTGTCACATTTTTATGCTCACTATGTGTGGGTGCCCTATGCACTTTAGTTAAATAAAGTAGTCTAAATAATATTTTGCAGTCCTGGTGCTTTCTGCATATGTGGGTACTCCTCATCCTTTTGCTTGTCTCAGTTTTTTTATTGCTGAGCACCATATTACTTGTCCCGCTGCTCCAAATCCATTTTGCTTTGTTCCACAGGGAGAAACATAGAAACATAGATTTTGACAGCAGATAAGGACCGCTTGGCCCACCCAGTCTGCCCATTTCCCTACCTAATGGATAAGCTGCAGATCCTAGTTAACCAGCAGCCTACTTCTTTCTACCCCCACCCCCTAGAATTGCCTTATGACTGTCCCATGCATGCTTGAATTCCACCACTGTTTTTGACTCCACAACCTCCTCCAGAAGGCCGTTCCATGCATCCACAGCCCTCTGTGTGAAAAAATACTTCCTTAAATTACCTCTGAGCCGCCCCCCTTCTATCTTGAAATTGTGCCCCCTTGTTCTTGCACACCTATTTTTTTGAAAGATGCTACCCTGTTGGACTTTGTTGATTCCCTTGAGGTACCTGAAAGTTTCTATCATGTCCCCCCTCTCCCTCCTTTCCTTGAGGCTATGCATATTCAGCTCCTTAAGTCTCTCTTCATATGTCTTCCGGTGCAGACCCTGCACCATTTTAGTTGCCCTCCTCTGGACAGCCTCCATCCTGTCTATGTCTTTGCAGAGATTGGGTCTCCAGAACTGCCCGCAGTACTCCAGATGGGGTCTCACCAACTGTCTGTACAGACTGATAATAACTTCCTGTTTTTTACTGGTGATGCCTCTCCCTATGCATCCCAGTATCCCCCCAGCCCTCCTTGCAGCCCTCTCACATTGCTTGCCCACCTTTAGGTCATCTGATATGACTACCCCAGGTCCCTTTCCATTTTTGTTGTTGTTAGTATCTCACCCCCCATTGTGTACTCTTACCCTGGGTTTTTGTTTCCCAGGTGCATTACCTTGCACTTCTTAGCATTGAATCTAAGCTGCCATACATGTGACCATTCCTCTAACCTTGCCAAGTCCCTTCTCATCCTTTCCAACCCACCTTGTGCATCAACTCTGTTGCAGATCCTTGTGTCATCTGCAAAGAGACATACTTTTCCTTCCAGTCCCTCTGCAATGTCGCTTATAAAGACATTGAAGAGGACCGGTCCTAATACTGAACCCTGTGGTACCCCACTAGTAACCCCCCTTTCTTCAGAGTGGACTCCATTTACTATTACTTTCTGTGTCCTATTCTCCAGCCAATTCTTTACCCAGGCTGTCATCTTGGGACCCACTCCCAGGCTAACTTGTATATTAATCTTTGTGTGGGACTGTGTCAAATGCCTTGCTAAAGTCTAGGTAGGCCATGTCCACAGCCCCTCCTGATCTACTGCTTTGGCCACCCAGTCAAAGAAATCTATCAGATTTGTTTGGCCTGACCTTCCCACTGTGAATCCATGCTGCCTTGGGTCCTGAGCCCCTCTGGCCTCTAGATACTCAACAATTCTTTCCTTCAGAAGTGATTCCATCCTTTTCCCTACCACTGAGGTTAAACTAACAGGTCTGTAGTTTTCTGCTTCTGCCTTGCACCCACTTTTCTGAAGGGGAATCACATCTGCCCTTCTCTAGTCCTTGGGTACCACCCCATCCTCCCATGATTTGTTAAAGATGGTAGTCAGTGGTGTCACTAGTTCTACCCTTAGTTCTTTTAGAATTCTGGGATGAATCCCATCAGGCCCCATTGCTTTTTCCACCATCAGTTTTAAGAGTTCTTTCAGAACCCTTTCTTCTGTAAATGGGCTGGTATCAACTTCTGTATCCAGAGTGTTTCTACTGTTTGTTTTAGGTACCTCCCCCACTTCCTTTGTAAATACTGAGCAAAAATATTTGTTTAGTATCTCTGCCTTTTCACAGACACCCTCTACCCACCCTCCCTCCTCTTTATTAAGCCTCACTAACCCTCCCTTGGTCTTCCTTCGCTCCCTGATGTACCTATAAAAGGTTTTATCCCCCTTCTTAACTGAGTTGGCTATCTTTTCCTCGGTTTGGGCCTTTGCTGTTCTGACTGCCTTCTCATCTTCCTTTTGCTTTAACTGATACAGTTCTCTGTCCTGCTCCTTCTGTGATTCCTTGTACTTCCTGAATGCTTTCTTTTTCTCTTGAACCTTCACTGCCACTTCCTTTGAGAACCATAGTGGTTTCTTACATCGTTTCATTTTATTTGCTTCACACAAAGGCTTGTTACCTCTGTGATGGCAGTTTTTATTATTCCCCATTGTTCTTCTGCCCCTCCTTCCTGCCAATTTGCTAGTGCATTCCTTAGGCACTCACCCATTTTGGCAAAGTCAGCCCTCCTAAAGTCCAGTACTTTTGCCTTTGTATGGCTTGACTCTATTGCTGTGTTTATTGTGAACCATACTGTTCGATGATCGCTAGTTCCCAGATGGCTACCCACTTCTACATCTGTGATCCTCTCTTCATCTCCATTTGAGAGAACCAGGTCTAAGATTGCTCCCTCTCGGGTTGGCTCCAATACTAGTTGTCTAAGGCATGCCCCCTGTAGGGCATCTAGAATAACCCCACTCTTTGAAGTGGCTGCCGCAACTGCACTCCAGTTAATATCTGGCATATTCAGATCACCCATCAGCAATGTCTTCCCTTCTTCTGCCATTGTAAGTATTCTTTCTATCATTTCCTTGTCCATTTCCTCCCCCTGAGAAGGGGGTCTGTATACAATCCCTGTGCAGATTGTGGTGCCATTGCCGGTCTCTAAATTTACCCACAGTGCTTCTTCTCCTCCCTGTTTTCCCTTTTGTTCTGTTGCTTTGATTCCTTCCCTTATGTAAAGAGCTACTCCTCCTCCTCCTCTTTTACCCTCCCTGTCCCTCCTGTAGATAGCGTATCCTGGTATGTTTATGTCCCAGTCATGGTTTTGTGTACCATGTTTCTGTGACTGCCACGATATCCAGATGTTCCTCCTCCATCAAGGCCACTAATTCAGGAAGCTTGTTACTCAGACTACGGGCATTGGTACTGATTGCTCTCCATTTTTTGATGGCTTTACCTTCTTTTGCAGCATCCCCCACTGACCTGTCTACCTTGGTCTTTTTCTCATTTAGTACCCTGTTTTGTAGGGAGAGGCTGGGATTTTCCTGCTACTTATCAGTGCCTCCCCCTTGACTAGTTTAAAAGCTTGCCAATGAAGCATTTAAACCCGGTTGCTCAAAAGACTTGTTCCCTTCCCGGACAGATGCAGACCATCCTGCCAGTATAGGCTGGTGTCCCTCCAGGTGGAACCCCAGTCCCCAATGAAGCCAAACCCCTGTGCTCGACACCATTTTTTCAACCATTCATTAAACTGCATGGTGCAAAGTACCCTCGCCTCACTCATGCCATTGACAGGCAGCAGCTCAGAGAAGGATATTGTGTGTGCTACTTGTCTTAGGCCCCACCCCAATTCTACAAAGTCCTTCTGCACTGCTCTAGTCTCATGATTAGCCAAGTCATTTGTCCCTAGGTGGACAATGACATCCAGCTCAGACTCCCGTGCAGCTGTTCTCGTGATCCTGAGGATGCCCTTCCTGTCTCTCCAAGCCATGGCACCAGGCAGGCACCTTACTTCAGTTTTTTCTGCTTCCCCCAGTTCTATCCCCCTAATAATTGAGTCCCCCACCAGGAGCTACTTCCTTTCCTTGTGGTGTCCTCTGCCTCCTTCCTGTGGGCCTCCCTTGTGACAGTTGTCCTCAGCCTCCTTAGTCTCCTCTGCTGGGTGCATCCATAGGGAGCTATGCTCCCCAGAATGGTGTATGGATTGTGGTGTGGAACAACTGACTGGGTGTGCCTCTGTTCCACCATCCTTACCCTCCTGAGCCCACTGTGGTCCAACTGCTGTGCTTTCTTCACAACCTCTGAGGTAGTGGTGGTGGCTCTGGTGCTCCTGGATGGGGAGGTTCCTTCCTACCGTCCAGTGTGGCCTGGGGGTCCCTTACTACTGTCCAGTGTGGCCTGAAGACAGGCAACTTCCTCCCTCAGAGCAGAGTTGTCTGCAAATAGTGCAGCATCTCAGCCTCCAGAAAGACTCCCAGAAGACTGCTGCCCCACAGCCATTACATTGCACTACTCCCACATTTTTTTTATTTTTTTTGTGTGTGTGTGATTGGTTTGTAATATAAATATATATATATATATATATATATATATATACTATGTGTGTGTGTGTGTGTGTGTGTGTGTGTGTATATATATATATATATATATATATATATAGTGTGTGTGTGTGTATATATATATATATATATATATATATATATATATATATACATATTATGCAATGTGTATGCTTAGAAGACAGTATGCTGAGAAGACAGTAACAACTACTAGTAAACATAACAACTACTAGTAAACATAAATATGGATATTATCTATTAGATCCTTTCAGGTATTCCTGTATTCCTGTTTTGAACATGTAGCTTCCACTGAACATTGGTATCTAAACAGAAAGCCCAGCAACAAATTTCTTTTTATTTTTAGTACTGAGCACATTCTCTTAACTGCTGCAGTAAATGTAAACACTGGAGGGAATATGAAGAAACTGACAGAGGGAAGCTTACAAGAGAAGTCAGCATGCACATTATGCAACTACATAAATATGCAGAACTAAAAATGCTACATAAATTCACTGACATTAAGCAAGTGGCAGATGGGGGGGTATTTGTCAACACAAAAAGGAGGCTTGGGTTGCACTCAGAGAGGAGTGAGAAGATCAATTTTCCTACATGGGACATTGACCCACAGGGTGTAAAAAGTTGGGGTTATTAAAAATATGATGGATTATAATGGTCCACATAGCCCATTTTCTTAAAGCAGTAGTTTTGTCATCAAAGAAGAAAAAAGGTGGGTAAGAATTGACAGCCATCTGACATTTTTCACAATTCCCCACTGAAAAATGAATACTGACACAATTTAACTTGCTGCTCAATAAGACCACACCAAAGAATTCAGCATCTATGCCAAGCTGGTGTTTCTCTGCTTAACGTACTGTATGTATTGCATTATTTTGGCAGGGTCTTTATAGAGTACAGTACCACAATCAATTTTCTTTACCTTATCCTCATTTCCATCTGAATGTACCCTAACCCTCTTTCTGCCCTGCTATCATGATATTCAGGGCTTGATTAAGTAAAGCTGTATCCAAATTCCTCCCTGTCAACCAAGTTAAAGTTTTTCAATGCACAAAAAAAAAAAAAGACTAGCAATGCATTCCCTGGCTTTGAATAAATGTAATATGGAGTTGTATTATACTTTGCACATTCTTGTGTTCTGTAATTCTAGTATGTACACCTATTAAAACAGCAGTGCAACAATCTAGTGAAAATGTTGACCTATACTTTATTATTCTACTGTATTTTACATTGCCACTTACTTCCTGATTTGTATGATACCCTTCTTTCCACAGTTTGAGTCTGCTTTAGTACATTTTTACATATCTGAAATAATAAAAGGAGCACTCCTTTTAATGAGGTATGGACCAGGTCTTCATCAGTATTTTCAGCTGTTTTTGTCCATCAGTTGTTTATATATTGTTTCTGTTGTGACTAAAATTAACTAATATGCAGCAGGCAGCGCTCTCTGACTTTACAGAACAATAGTTGTTTAAAAACAGCTACAAATACTGATGAAAACCTGGTCCAAGTCATATTAAAAGGAGAGATCCTTTTATTATTTCAGACATGGAAAAAAGTACTCAAGCAGACACAAATCATGAAAAGAAGGGTATCATACAAGTCAGGAGGTAAGTGTCAATCTGAAATAACATAAAAAAGTATAGGTTAAAATGTTCACCAGATTGTTGCACTGCTGCCTTAAGTTATGAGACTATGATGAATTTAACAAATGTGGGCTCATAACATTGGTAGTATTCAATATTTTTACCACAACATTTCAACATAGCCATTTTGGTACAGTGACTCATGAGTGTGATAGCTGTAATTTTTACGCTTCTGCCCAAAATGTGTGTTTGCAGCACAAAAGCTGATTTTGCAGTCCCTGCATGACATCTCCTTTAGGCCAGAAGTTGAACATTTCCTCTGCCTTTGTTTATGAGACAGATTCACCACAAGTCTGTGTTGAAAATTTGGTGCAAACATTTTTTTTAAAATAATTTTTAATATGTTTAACCCAGATTCCTTTCCTAGAGCCCTATTGGCTCTGGCCAGAGTTTGTTTTAATAGGTAATACCATCTTCTCTGATCCCAGTTGTGTTGTACCTCCCCTGGCCTGTCAATTTTTTTATAAATAAGACACTCATCCCCAAGCCCAGATGTGCTCTACTTCTCCTTGCTACCCCTTATTTTATTTTAAATAAATAAATACAGTAATACCTTCCTTGCTCCCAGCTGTGCTGTCCCTCCACAAGTACCTTGGTTCTTTTTTAATAAGTAATACCATACTTCCCCTTCCCAACTCTGCTGTCTGTGCCCTTGTCACTGTATTTTTTTTTAATAAAGCATACCTTTCTCATTGGCAGATGTGCTATTCCTCCCCTTGCACCTCCAATTTTTTAAATAACTAATGCTGTCCTCCTTGCTCTCAACTGTGCTGTACAGTACCTCCCTGGCCCCTCTGTTTTTCTCAAAAAAAAAATAATATTAATTATCCCGCTGACTCTCAGCTTGTTGTCTCTCTCCTAGCCCCTTCATTTTTTTGTATATACTGATATCCTCCATGCTGCCAGTTGTGCTTTACCACCACTGACTCCTCCATTTCTTTAATAAATCATATCCTCCCCTGCTCCCAATTTTGCTGTACATCCTCCATCCCCTCTATTTTTTAAAAACAGTAATACACTCCCACTCCCATTTGTGCTGTATCTTCCCTGTCTTCTCCATTCTTTGTAAAAGAATAACATCTTACACTATCAATGGATCAGTAGGTAGCACACTAGCCTCTGAGACCGGGAGATCAAAGGGCTGTGGGTCAGTTCCCACATCTAGCACTTGGGTTAATATCCCAATACTGACACTGCAATGCAGCATTAGAGGGGTGTTGCACTTCTGAGGTGCCGTCTTTTGGATGAGACATTAAACTGAGGTCCCATCTGCCTTGATTGGTAGTAGTTCAGGTGGATGTTAAAGATCCCATGGCACTTATCGAAAAGAGTAGGGGAGATTTCATTGAAAAAACACATATATCAGTCACTGTAAGTAAATCCTATACAATTGTGAGAAAAGAGTACACAAAAAGCTGTACACATTCTTATACAATCAAGTTTGTCCAGCTGTGAATAAATTGTCTAGTTATTGTCCTCATATCCCTTTATTTATAGTTAATAAAGTAATTGAACCTTTTCCACCATTTTAACACCTTTTGTGATGAATATAAAGATATGCCCTTAACATAAACATTTTCCAGTTCTTTTGATACCACAAAGCTTAGGCTTTCATATGTCATTTTCTTCTGATTTAAAACCCATTGACATCTAGCCTGCGACAATAATATCATATACAACAAAAGAAAACCAATAATGTATCCTGATGAAAGTTTGCCAGCCCTTGGCCATATTTCCCTAAGACAAGTATCTCATAAATCAGATACCTGAGCCACCTCATGTTCCACTTTAGAGCTAAGAAATCCCACACTGCTGTAACATATGAACAGTCTAAGAAAAAATGCTCACTGGTTTCAGTTTTAGCTATACACTCCATGTAGGGGCAATTACATTCTTCCATGACCTTATGCTTGACATTCCCCCTCAAATTCAATCTTCCGTATACTGTAAGCCATAAATTCACCCACATTTTATGGGGAATCCTGGAATGTGTGAGCTGTCTGAGAATTAAAGGATTATCTACTGAGGGACAATTTTTAAAACTAGGTTCTAATGGGTATACCCGATACATTATTTCATGATATAACCTTTTATTAGAACCATTTTGAATAGCTGATTTTATAACACTCCATTTATACAATTTTTGTGCTGCTGATTTAAAATAAGCAGGGATATGTATATGATGGTTTAGTTTAGGTGCTACATTAGTCCATACTTTAAGATATCTTTCCAAGGTTATTCTTTTCCAGTCATTTTAGATCATTCCTGTAATTATGAGAGCACTTTGTACTGTTTGTATAAAAAAATAAAACATGTAGAAAGACCATGGTGTCTATCATTCCTAGGCCACCCTCAGTGGTTCCTATATATGTGTAGCATCTCTTTACAGGGTTCAACTTATTCCCCCATAGCATCTGGAAAAATAGGCCATAAAGTTTAGTTTTGAAATGCATTGGTAAGGAAGAAACCTTGGCTACATATTGTAATGTCGATATTACAAATTTTTTGAGAATTACTATACGTTTAAGTTTAGATAGCTTCCATTGCTTCCATCTTTGGATTTTCAAATCAACCTTTTGAATCAACTTCTCCCAGTTGTCATTTGGAAGATTTTGGGTTCCATAAATTATTCCCAGAATCCCTATTGGTTCACAAGATATTTTAATACCTTTTACATAAACTGGAGTTGAGTGACCTGCCCCTAGGAAAAGACTCTTACTTTTGTCATAATTTAACTTAGTGTTGGAAACTAGCTGATATCTTTGAATTTCCTGCAAAAAAACCCTAACCTGCTCATGACTAGAAAAAAAAAAACACAAATATCATCTACGTATGCTTGGATGCAAAGGGTCTGTTGAATGCCTGAGCCCGACAAACCCTCCCATTTGGGCTGATCAATAATTGTTTTAAGCAAGGGGTCCATAGAAAAAATATACAGAAGGGGACTTAAGGGGCATCTCTGCCTAACCCCTATAGGGATGTTGAAACCATTTCCAATGTATCCTTTAATAAAGGGTCACACTGTAAAAAAGGAATATAATAATTTAAGTTACTTTATAAATGCTAAAGGTATTTTATCTGATTCTAGTACTGTAAATAAAAAAGGGTGATATACTCTGTCAAAAACTTTTTCTTGATCAGCCGACACTACCCAACCTGCACAACACTACACAACCTGAGATCCCTAGTAAATTGAGATGTTTTATCACATCTCTAATAATCATAAGTGTGTGCTGAATTTTTCTGTCAGGGAGCCCATTGTACAGCATTGCTTGGATTGTCTTAGCCCTATCATATTGACAGAGTTTCATGTCTTCTTTGATTTTATTAATCTGAAATGTGTAATCATGCTTTGAGAGATTAGCCATAGCATAAAATCTTTGCAAATGCCTTCTTAGGGATAAATATTTCAGAAAATTATTATTGCCTATTTTTTCTCATATTTCGTAAACCAGGCCTTGATATCCTCTTTTGTGTCATGCCACCATTCCCCCATATCTGAATATAAAAAATATACTGACAATCTAGTTTTAAGTAGATTACCAATATCCTGTATAACTTTTGGGTCCACTAATAACAAAGTGTTGAGTTTCCACCCACTATCCTTAGAAGAGCTTCCCACCACTTGGTCAAAATGTAGTTTTAAGAAAAGATGGTAAGAAAATTCCACCAGAGTTATGGATAATGACCCTTTGGGTAAATTTGGGGAGATAAATATGTAATCTATTGTAGATTTATATGAATTCCACATGTAAGTAAACCTCGGGCCTTGTTTATGATACGCATGGCAATCGATCAAGCTTGCTGTTTCCACAATCTGTGCTAGGGCATTCGAGTCACAATAGATTTTCTTACCATCATTTCTTTTCTGCTTTTTATTATTCAAAATACTACAATTAAAATCCCCACAAAAAAATATTTTGTAATTGGTTACTAAAAAAGGTTGTATGGATTTTATATGGCTGACCTTTTTAGCTTTTACCTGTGAATTGTAAATATTTATGAAACGGCAATCCAAGCTGCCCCAAAACCCGTCCAAAATCAGGACCCTGACTAGAATCAAATCTATTAGTTTACGCAATTGAAATGAACAGGAGTTAAATACAATTCCCACCCCATCTCCTTTATCTATTCCAAAGGACCAGTAGGAGGGCCCCCAAACCCATTCCCTTTTAAACATCCATATTTGTTCATCAGAATACATCCAGGTCTCTTGTATAAAACATATATCAAAGTTCATTCCATGTATATGTTGAAATACAGCTTGTCTTTTAGTGGAATTTAATAAACTATGAATATTTACTGAACCTATAGTACAAGAGGTCATTTACAGTAAAGATAGAACCAGGAATATATTTAGATTTTTTTTTCTTTTTTTCTTCTTTTTCCCTTTATATGTCCCTTACTCCATATTTTGAGAAAACTGTTCTGAAAGAGATTTTTGAGAATCAGAATCCCACACCTCCATTTCAAAATCCCCCCAGGATGTGAAGAGAGCAGCATAAGAGTTGTTGGTTTCTACGAGGGGGGTCTCAGGAGATTTGGCCTTCACAAATCTCAAGGACCTTCTTCGTGGCAAAGAAGACTGTGCAGGCAGACTTAACTTCCCACCATCTGAGCTAGCAATATCTTTGTAACAGACCGTGGTCAAGATACCTAAATCTAAAGACTTTCCTGGGTCTGTTCTCTGAAGGTCTGATTGTTCTGAAGTCTCCTCTGAAATAACTATGAGTTCTTCCACCTTTGGCCTGGGGGGCGTCCTGGGGAAGAACCCCTGAAGCTGCAGTTTCCACAGAAACTGTGTCCTGCACATGCTGGATGAGTAATTCAGGACTAACACATGACACCTTGTTTCATGCTGCCCACGGGCATTCTCCAAAAAGATGGCCATACTCCTCATACAAATCATGTCTAGTGTGATTCGCGCATTGCATTGTGATGTGTCCAACCTCTTCACAATTATCACATCTGGGCCTATCGCAGGTACTGGACAGATGCATCCTAGAGCTGCATTTGTAGCATGCCCTATGCTGCCATGCATAAAAACAGACCCCTCAATCTCTGCCCAACATAAAAGAGGCTGGGTGTGCTCAATGCCTGTCTCATTCTATCTTAGTTTATCTTTATATTTCCAGCCTCCTGTCCAGAATAATTCACTGTTCAATATTGCTTCAGGCTCACCTAGTACATCACATTTCTGAGTTAACCAATATGTAATATCCTCTACATGGACCCCCTCATTTCTAAACATTACCATCACATTTTTAACCAGTGGTTTGGTTAGTGAAATGACCACAAAAGGAGTCCATGAAGGGAAAATTTTATTGCCCATACCTTTCCCAAAATAAATCCAATGCATATGGCCGCCCATGTAGTGGCCAGTGGGATTTCCGCTTGCGGCGCGGCGACCAGGTTGAGAGCGGACTCGGGTCGCTGGAAAGATCGACGGGGAGAAAGATAGAATGCCCTATGGGCTGCTCTCCTTCTCCAGGGGGAGAAGGTTGATGCTCAGTGCATGAGTGACCCCGGCGGAGAGCTGGGGAGTCGCACAGCTACCGGCCTGCGAGGACACTTTGGAGCAGGACAGGACGTCATGCGTCATTGCACGTCCCGCCTCCCAGAAAAGCGGAAAATGGATGGCTGCCGGTCGCCCTCTATGAAGCCCGCCGCGGCTTTGATTAGCCCCCCAGGCCGGTCCTCTGACCTATCACATGTCTGCGGGGTGTTAGCTCCCCACATCCCGTAGCCCCACCGTGGGGGGTAAGCCACGGGGTATCGGAGGGCTCGAGGCCGTTCTGGGGGGTGGAAGCCGTCGGCCCGTGACCAGGCTGATACTCTGGATGACCGACAGCTAGGAGGAAAGAAAAAGCAAAATGGAAAAATAAATAAATAAATAAATCCAATGCATATGAAGTGCGAAAACTAACATCAAAATTGTCGTCCCCCAAAATATTGATAAATGCACACACTTCCTTTGGGGTAAAATGCAAAGAGTCTTTTAAAAGAATTTTTCCCACATGATGTCTATCACGTCTGTCTGTTAGCCCCTCTTTATATCTGATTCGCATCGCGTTCCTCCTGGGTGCTGCTTCTTTTTTCACTTTGGCGAAAAGATCAGACAATAATGGCTTTTGAACAGGGTCAGTGTTTTGCACTTGATTAGATACATTGTCTTGCTTTTGTTGAGATTGCAAGGGTTGGAGTGTCTGTGTAATTTCTCTGCTTTCAACTGCCTACTTTAGGCCTGCAGATGGATCTAATGGCACTGGTGCGACTATGTTCACTGTATCATTTTTGTTTATAGAGCTTTGTCCAGGCTGCTCAGTCGCTTTTGGTTTCCACTCTGGAGAGGCCTGAGATAAGGGAAATGAAGTGTCCCAGTCTGGGTCAGGCAGTCAAATGCCCCCCGGAGTTTGCTTCCAGCCTGCACTGGTTAGGGCCTTCTGAGGTGACCATGGGTCACAGGGAGATAAAGTCACTGGCTACATAAATTTTGGTGCTGCATTCTGGTTTTTGTCCAAGGAATCATTAATATTCCTATTGCCCAGTGTGATGGCTGCTCTTTTATCCCTGATTTCATTTGTCCTCCCTTGATTGTAATGTGCCCCTTTGAATGTAAAACAAGTTAATCCCTCCTGCATGTTGTCATTAGTTTGGTATTTAACATAATCTTGTTTATTTCTCACAGTCTTCGGCTGTTTAAAAACAAACCCAGCCATTTTTGAAAGGGTGATTGGTTCAGTAGTGTTGTGATGTGGCTCTGTTATATTAAGCAGGCCCAGCCACAATTCCTTCATTCCTTGGGTTAAATTCCCCTCTTTATTTTCTCCTCATACATTTCTTTGTGTTACTTTAGGCTCTAGGCACACACCATGCATGGTGTTACTGCTGCCAGCCTGCAAAGCACAAACTTCAATCGAAACAGAAGCGAACTCACCCAGCCCAGTCGGGGCATTTGATGCTGCTGCGTCATCCTGGCTTTTGACAAGCCAGGTCTCCAGTTTGACAAGGGAGAAATCAGGCTGCAGTTTAGCGAGTTGCGCTGCAAGGCACTCGCTTTCCATTTTGTGTCTCTCATCTTGAGAAGGCAAACGTTTCAGCAGCTCCTGCTGCATTTTAACATTATTTAAGGAAGTTTCCTCCTCCTCATTAGGATTTAAAGGTTTACTCAAGTCTTCTATAGACATATAGACATCAGCAATGTCCTCTTCAGAATCTTCTTCCATTCATTCTTTATCTTCAGGTTTCTCAGCTTCTGGCAAACTCAAGACTGGAGAGGAGGCCTGCTCGCCCATCTCTGTCATGTCTGCATTCTCCAGTGCACCACTTTGAGTGGCCATCCTGACAACGGAAAGCAGCTCCCCCTACACCTCAGTAGGGGAATTTCCCCAGTGTCTTTGCCAAATTTCCCTAATTCACTAAAAACAACACCAACAGCTTAATCTGGTTCAATTTCAGGTGTTTACCATCTGTATGCCTCCCCCCCACCGGTTACCCCTGAAAAAGGGACTTCTAGGCCCAGTGGGCTTACCAGGTCAACAAAATTCAACAAATCAAACAATATCCTTCCCACTCCCAGCTCTGCTGTCTGTCACCTAACCTCTCTTTTTTAATGAATAATAAGTTGCTCCCCACTCCCAGTTGTGCTGTACCTCCCCTGGCCCCTTAGTTTTTTTGTTAATACAGTAACAACCTCCATGCGCCCAGCTGTGCTGTCCCTCCACTAGCCATTACATTTTTTTAATAAATAATACTGTCCTCCCCACTCCCACCTTTGTCATACTTCCCATGGCTGCTCCATTGTTTTTGAAACAATAATAACTTTCCTGCTCCCTTCTGTGCTGTTCCTCGCCTGGCCACTCTGTTTTATTTTAAGAGATAATACCCTGTTCCCCACTCCCAGCTGTGCTGTACCTCCACTGGTCCCTATGTTTTTTTTTAAATAAATAATATCCTCCACACTCCCAGCTGTGCTGTATATCCCCTATCCCTGATGGAGTTCATGGGAATAAATCCTCATTATGGTTGTGAGGACTGGCACTGTTCCCCTTCCCAGTACTTTACATTTTTGGTGGATGGGGTATACCTAGAAGGTGCTTTTTTCTTTACCTGCAGCTACAGGCTACAACTCCTCTCAACTGCTACCACATTTTCTCTCTTATCAGTTGAACCAGCAGGAAGAGGAAATCAAGTGAAAGTGACACTTTGAGTGGTGCCATGCTTAAGCCTCTGTTCATCTGGGTTTAGCAAAATCATTTGTTTTTCTCTCTCCCCCCTCAAGTCAGCTTATGCAGCCACACCTGTTGGTGTATGTCATATAGTAAGAATGAGTTTGTATGGCTGCAGAATCACAAGGATCATGGGGGCAGCACTTCTGTAGACAGAAGGCCCCGTGGGGCTTGTACCTTTGCAGATATAGATACTTATACATGCTGTATGAGGTACAACATCAGATAGGATGCTCTGCTAATAGTTTCCTATATACAGCTGTATGACTGAAAACCTGCTACACCCTGAACAATTTCTAGATCTGCTGCTGAAACCATGATACCTACATTGCAACAGTATTCCTGTTTGCATAACTGCAGGCTCCATAGGTGCCTGCTCTTCTGAAGCTAGAAGTTGATGTGCATGTCTTATACCTATGGCTGAAGAGGTGAGGGCCCCTCAGAGGCCTGTGCTTCTGTAGACAGAAGTACTATTGCAGTTTTGGTACCATGGATTTTGTGGCACCTGTGCTGCTGCAGCCAGAGGTCAGTGTGTATGTCTTACACCTATGGTTGTAGAAGCACAGGCCCATCAAATGTGTGTGTTTTTATAGTGTGCATGAGTTCCTGAGTCTAGGATATGCTGGCTCCATAGGGGCCTGTACTTCCAGATGCAAAAGAAATCTTGCAATTTGGATATCAGGGATTTATATCTATGACTATATGTGCCTATGTTTCTGTACATAGAGAAAGTGTTGTGATTTGAGTAACATAGATATCTGTCACCAGCAACAAGCAAGTGTGTATGTCTTGCAGTGTGTATGCCACAGATACAAATCCATGAAGGTGGCACATAAGTGCTATTGCAATTGTGAAATCAAGAAACAGTTGTATGTTGCTTGTCTTCCTGATGATGGCTGTCTGTGGTTGCTTGTGTGGTCTTGTCCTTTTGCTGCTGTGGGGGGGAAGGGAGGAGTTAGGGCTGGAAACCTTAATGCCACATTTCCCTACTTTTGTGGTGTTAAGTTGAACCCTAACTGGTGCTTAAGCTCAATTTTTTTGCAAAGAATATATAAATATACATTATATATATATTGATATGCAAGAAATAATACCCAACAGGGTGGGCTATATTGGGCAATACCAGCAGAACCAGCCTTAACATGCTGTGAGCTGTGCATTCCCACAGGCCCCAAGAGCAAAGGGGCCCCTAGAAACCTCAGATGTCCAGTTGCCCTCCCATCTTCTTGGTTCTCAATGTTATAATTCAAATTAAGTGCAAAAATGACACAAAACAAGCTGAAAACAAATTTATAAGGAGGTCATGGTAGGGATGGGGCTTTATCTTGGTGGCTTCAAGACTTCTGATATGGGGTCCTGGCAAGGAGGTTCACAAAGGGTCCTGGGATAGCTAGGGCCAGGACTGAATACTGGACCACCCAGGGGCATAATGAGGCCTGACACTGCAGACAGAGGATCTTATAGTCCCTGGAAGGTCTGGTATTGCCCACCCCACCCACTCTGGAGGGTATTATTGTGCTGAGAAAATGGGCTGCATGTTTCATTTTTATAGGACTAGAAAAAATAAAATAATGCTATAAAAAGCATGAAACATGAATTTCTACTCCTTTTTTGGTAAAGTAGTCCATCTACTGCTGTATTAGCCAGTAGATGGCACTGCAGTGTTTGCTAGGTATTTTCTTTTTATTTACAGTTTTAGCCTTGCTCTCTGACAGTCTCCTTTTTTCCTGTTTACCTTTGTTTTCAGTTCTCAAGCACCACCATGCCTTGTCTTCACCCAGATGTTCATGGTCTGAATGCACACCTGTCTTGATGATGAGCACAATGCAGAGTGGGTAGTTTGCTAGAGTACAGGGACAGTATGATGCTGTGGATCAAGGCTGAAAGGGTGGGTGGCCATAGTAAATGACAGCTTCTTAAATGAGGCATTTCAATTTTTACGTGTAAATAAAAATCAGAAAGTTTGCTTCAATGGCTGGATGTAACAGGAGTTGGGTCATGCTACTGTATATTACAGTAGAACTGGGCATGCGACTTGCTAGTGCTAAGACTGCCGATGTAAAAAAAAAAATTAAACGGGGAAGGAACATTGTATTGTGTTAGTGTGTGGCATGTTGCTTTTTTGCATTTTCTAATTTGGTTCATAATGATTCTTCCTGGTGGTGGGGCACTCACTAATGGCTGCTAATTTCTTTCCAGTTGAACTGTGGCACAGTCATTTCTGTTATGGGGTGGCTCACTGGGCTGGCACTTGTTTGCCATATTCTACACCCCTGGCATGGATCTCAGCAAATCAGATAGCAGGACATATTTAGCCCATTTTCTTTTTTTTCCGTATTCCATTTCTCCTTCTTGGGACCACAACAAAGAGCCACCCTTCAGCCAACTGCTGCCACTGCCAAACAGTTCAGTGCATCTTCTGGATTCCCAACAGTGAGGGCACTCCCACTGCTTGCCTCCCATAGCAGTCAGGAGAGGGAGGTCTTACCCTCCCCGAAACTCCTAATCCAGTTTCCCCACTCCGAGTCACCCTGGTGATGTGGTGGGTGGAGACGTGCCCAGAGGGCATCATACTCCCTTGCCGCACCTGTCCTTTTTTCTTTAGTGTTTTCTCACTTAATTCACCCCAGGGCCTCAGCAACTCATTCACACACACACTTGTAGGCACACATGCATGCCAGAACCACCAGCCCCACTCTACCCACCTGACCTTGAGCCTGGCCCATCTGCATGGCACTTCCACTGAGCTTCTCTACGGTGGCAGCGAAGGGCTGGAAAAAACAACCTCTGCAGTCTGGGAAAGGAGAACTGTCTGCTGGCTGCTTGATACTGCTCCCAGCCCCCCAGGATGACCTTCATTTGCCAGAGCTTGTTCCCAAACTCGGGTTTCCAGCATGGGAGATGTAAGACAATAAGTGCTTTGGCCCTCAGAAACACTGGTCCAGTCTATCTTCAGCCCTTTTTCTAAGAACAGATAATCCACTATTTTGCTTGCAGTCATGTTCTGATATACGCATGCCTTGATGTGTGTTGTGAGGTATTGGGCTGCAGGCCAAGTGCATTCTTCAACTTAGGCATGCAGGTATCAGAGCATGACTGCATGCCCTGTAGTGGATTATTTGTCTTATTAAATGGCAAAACTTGTTTTGCAGGAGGTGTTAAATAGAAAGAAGTGCAGGCATGCTGTCCTTGAGGAATAATGTATGGTCATGTGGTGTGTTTCATCAAATTAGGAGACATCATTTGTACTGATTTTACTCAGACTTATATCTTTATTTTTAGACTCCCAGCAGCCCTGTTATAGTGCACAATGAGTTGCTGATAAAAGGGCAACATGACCAATATTGCAGTTTAGAAAATGAGCTGGAGATTGTGAGTTTTCTGATTGGCTGAGAGCCATGCTGATGCAATACAGTAACTACCAGTTTGCCCACATCTGGCCTCATTTTGCCCCTTGGCAGTCCAGTATTGCCCAATAATGCCTACACTGTTGGGTATTATTTCTTACCTAGAACTGGGATTTAGTGCAAAGGAGAGGCAGACTTCTTAGAACCAGCTTCATTTGTCTCATTGTTTGAGCCTGGTTTCTGTATGGCTCTTCTGTGAATCCATTTTAAAAATAATTATGCAGTAATTGACTTTGCAGGGTGTTGGCTATTGATCAATTTCTTTGAAATCACTTTTGAGTTTTGTTGTATGAGTAACTGAAAGGGACAAGAAACATGCCAATTCCACCCTTCCCAAATCCCTGATGCATTTCCATATTAGACAGACATTTCAGTCCCCCTCACCCCCCAACACACAGAGGCACACACACTTGTATTATGCAGACTTAGAATTGGAGAGGACACAAACGTCAAAGTAAAGTCTGTCAAGCAGCACAGTAAATGACAGCATGATGGGGTTTATGTTCAATGAAAACGTATTTCTCACTCTCAAGTTAGAAAGTGAAAGGATTTTAAAGATGTCAGTATCAGACAGAGTGAAGATACAGATGACTGGCAGAATTGCATATTACTTACCTGTGTACTCTGCAAGAAGGGGTTAGGGGGTTGGGTGAAGTGATCTAGGGTTTTTAAACACTCCAGTTATTGCTATGGCAGTATTGAACTTAGTAGCTGTGATTGTACAATAGTAGTCTGCACCTACTTTTTCATCATTTATGATGCTATACCTCACAGATACCTCATTTACTAACATATTTGTATGGCTCTTATTTATTACTCAGGTACAGCACTAGCATTCTCTAAGTGAAATAACAATGCATACTTTCGAATTTCACTAGGAGATACTTTCCAGTCTGATTTTCAAACTCTAGCCAACTGGACCATGACAAGGTATAAAACCAGATTTGGATGTTGTTGAAGTCCTGGTGCAGAGAAGATTTCAACTCAGGGACTGAAGGGTCCAAGGCATTAAGTAGTGCCATCTGTGTACCTGTGAATGTGCAAGGAGAGACTGTAGAGAGTTTGTAGAACATTATTAATTGGATCCTGAACACATTGTACTGTTCAATTGATCCTTTAGTTCACTACTCCCCACCTTCCCCTGCCTACCTAACTTGTACCGCTCCCCCTCTCCCAACACCTCCCTCTGATGAGCCCTCACTTGCCTACCATATACCCTTCCCCTTTTTCACCCCACCCCCCGATGCACCCCACCTGCTTATTTTTCTTGATTCTAGGTCTGTTAGCCAATCTGATTCTTCTACCTCACCACCCCCTAGCGTGTAGCCTACGTCCCCCAATGGCTGTACTTATTCTTCTGGATGATGCTACATCTGTACCCTTTATGACATTGACAAGGTTGTAGAGCCACTACTTATGTGTATAGCTACTACTTATTCATCCAAGCTTGTACATATATGGACTGGTGCACTTTATTAGCTAGTCTGCTGAGGGAACTGTATCACAATGTACTCTGTACCCATGCCAGGTTTTATGTTATGCTTTTGTCTTATATTATCCTAGATTGATTCCTCTATGTTCTTATTTGTTGATTACTGACAGTGCCTATTGGCTGTTACTGGCTCCCCTACTCATGTATTTATTTCCCTTCCCTTGTCTGATGAGGGTACCTTGTGAAAGAGCTTTTAGCTCAAAGGTTGTAATTCTGATTATTCAATAAATAAATAAATATCTGTGGTATTCCAGAGCAGATGGGCTACCACCAGTTCACAGAGAGACAGACAGAGAGACAACTTAGAAATGAAAAGTACATGGTGTTTTCAGTACATTTTATGAGGTAGTTCATTTTATTTTCATATAGCAACTGTGCTTAGAAACCTCATATTTTTGTTTTGGAATATGTTACTTAGCTGTTAAGCAATTTGGTAAATTGGTTATTCTTGGGATTAGGGTAATCTAAATGGCAATTAATGGATGGAGGGATCACTAGATGATGGTGGCCAACTTATTCACACCTATGGGTTGGTTCTTGTACCATGATTTGTTGTTTTAATGGAGAGGATGTGAGTGTTTATTGCCAGATAAAATTAACTTTCTGCATCTTGGCATATGATAGGTTTTATATCTTTATATAGTATGCATCTGTGTTTTCAAAGGCTACAAAGGTCTTTGCACAAAGTATGTTTTGAATCCCCTCCTGAATTGCTCAGGGCTTCAAAGGCTATGTGCAGGCAAGTTGCTATTGTAGTTTCTTAAAAAGTAAGGACATTTATGACAAAAAAAAAAACAACAACTTCATTAATGCTCATTGGGGTTGCTACTGCCAAAACCCAAACCAAATAAAGATTGTTAATAAACTATTTGGGCTGTAAACACAATACCGCAAAGTTTGAAAATATACTATTAGGATTCCTATGTCTAATTTCCACCCACCCTGCCATGTCACCTACCCTCATGATCCAAGGACCATCTATGGGTAGAGGGCCATGCATCAATGGTATGGTACCTCATACAGAGTCAATACAGTAACATTGATACATAGTAATAACTTTAATCCCCACCTT
This sequence comes from Neoceratodus forsteri, assembly GCA_016271365.2. Classification (NCBI taxonomy): domain Eukaryota; kingdom Metazoa; phylum Chordata; order Ceratodontiformes; family Ceratodontidae; genus Neoceratodus; species Neoceratodus forsteri. The sequence continues at coordinate 124,254,162 of CM028136.1, read as the reverse complement.
CTCCTCCCTACTTTCATGACTGATGGGCAAAGTACATGTCCAGAGTACAGTATGCCACAGAGGTCTGGTATTTCATCTTTTTTCTGTGAATCACGCTCTAGTTGCTTTAAGTCTCATGAGGCACGATCGAATGCCATATTTCGCCTTTGGGGTGATTGCAATCCAGGCAGTAAACTCATCAAAATTTGTTAAGAGACTCCTGACATTTAGGTTGGCAATTTTTGACCTTTTACATCAGACCATGTAGAAGTGCAAACATACTGGGAGGTAGTAGGACCAGGATTCAATTCAAAACCTCCTGTCAGAGCAGTACAAAGATGAGCTAACCAACACAGGCATGTTAGGAATATTGATTTAGTCAAGGTCCTAAGATGACAGAGCTTGTGCTAGACAAATGCACTGAGCTGTAAAAGGATCTAATTACAAAGTAGCAGGCCTTGCTCTAGGGAACCATTATCCCCCAGATCCCCACCAATAAAGACACAGACAAGTGGGTGTGGGTGCTCAGATCTGGCAATTAATTTACTTAATTATTTTCCTTCAAAATATTCAATTTCCACACAAATTCATATATGTGTGTATATATATATATATATATATATATATATATATATTTATACCATGGGAGTGGGAGCTCCAAGATGACAATAAATGGTATTATTTTCACTGCAGTGAAATAGATTAAGCTGACGTCAGCAGAATTAAAATAAATACCATTTATACCTACTCTGCTGATGTCAACTTCCTCTCTCTTTCTATATCCATTACTGTCCTTAATTAATGCCTCTCTTTTCACTGCCTGTAATATAAAAAAATGTACAACTGCCATAGTACAGATCACAAATAAGAGTAGAACAACCTATCCAAAACATGTAACAAAAGATCTGCATCCCAGTATGTTTTAAAACCACTCTACCACAACTAGCACAAGCAGTCTGAAAACTCTGCACAAGTTCAAGTTCAAGTTCGAGTTTATTGCAGGAAAGACTCCGTTGAGCAAGCTCATTCACAAGGAGGTCCTGAGGCACATACACATACAGTTCACAATTACATAGACAGGAGATATACAATGTAGGACAACAGGAAAAAAAAATATATAAAAATAAGAGATATACACCATAGAAGTCCTTATACTATGTATGCAGTACAAGTCTTGTTTGAATCAGAATGAAAGAGCAACCATTCCAAACAACTCCCACAGCATAGAACACTATTAATGTTCTCCTTTACCTATAACCAGTGCAAACAATATTGTTTACCTATGTTTTCTGCCACTCTCAATTGCAGACCGCGGACACGGAAGTGAAAATGTCTTACAAAAACGTACATCAACGTGTAGCAACACCCAGAAAGAAAAGCAAAGCAGAATCTCTAAACTAAAATACTAAAAGCGAAGTGGACCACATAAAATGTTCAGAAAAACAATTACAAATTGCCACAAAAGGCCTTCTGCACTCGTGAAATATCTAGAGCTCACTCTGCAGGAGTGAAAACATTTTCCATATTCCACTCCTGCCAATCATGTATCATAAATATATATATATATATATATACATATATACATCAGACACATTTCCATACCCATCATACATCCCCAATCCACTTCATCATATAATAATTAATTTCTTAATTTATCTTCTTCTTCCCCCAGATGTACATCATAGGGGTTGTCTTTTTTCATCCTCCTCCATTCAAAGGGGTACGAGCATATGCACCATACCCCTGCTTCCTGTCGAGTTGGCATATGTCCTATTTATTATTTGTTCCCCCTTATCCCAATATCCTATCCTCCCCCTCCCTTATTTCCCCTGTTTTCCCCCTCTCCCTGGTGTATTGCCATCCACCTTCAGCAGGCCCCATGTCCACTGCCCTCCACCTCCTGCAGTGATCACACCAGAACCAGATCAACCTCCTCTCAGGGTGGGTGGGTGGAAAATTCTCTTACAGCAAAATTGTGAGCTCTCTGGGCTTGTGCTGGTCCTTAAATACCCCTGTTGCTCACCCCTCTCTCTCTCTCTCTCCTATCCTGGCCAGTCCCTGCTTGTTAACTCACTCGTAGTCTGACCTCATAACCCCTCCCCTTTTGGTGACCTCACTATACCACCCCTTCCCCTCCCCCTCCCTTCTCTAACTCCTTACCTGCCATGCAACATATTTTTGGCCCACACACAGCTTGGTCTGGGCCTGAGGACAATGGGGTCTGCCTCTTCAATTGGGAAACCCTCTTTGTCCCACAGATCCCCACCAATAAAGACACAGAAAAGTATGTATGGGTGCTCAGATTTGGCAATTAATTTACTTAATTATTTCCCCTTGAAAATATTCCATTTCCACACAAATTCATATATGTACATATACATCAGTCACACTTCCATATCCATCATATATTCCCAATCCACTTTATCATATAATAATTAATTTCTTAATTTATTCTTAATTTCTTTCTCCTTTATTTTCTTATCTTCTTCTTCCCCCAAGATATACATCATGGAGGGCCAACATAGAAGATTGATTAAAAAGCTGGGTAGGCTCAGGGTGGGCCAGACATTGTTCAACTGGGTGGCAAACTGGTTGACGGGCAGAAAACAGAGAGTGGTGGTAAACGGTATACAGTCAGAAGAGATGCAAATCACAAGTGGGATACCTCAGGGATCAGTCCTGGGGCCAGTCTTGTTCAATATCTTCATCAGTGACATTGCAGATGGACTGGAGGGTAAGGTTTGTCTGTTTGCAGATGACACCAAGATCTGCAAAAGAGCAGATGATCCAGATGGGGTGGGCAGAATGAGAAGAGATCTGGATAAACTAGCAAAATTGTCGGAAGAGTGGCAACTGGGATTTAACGTAAAGAAGTGCAAGATCATGCACATAAAAAAGAGAAACCCTGAAGCCACCTATAGGCTGGGAGGGGAGTTGCTGGCAGTCACAAGGGAAGAAAGAGACTTGGCGTCATCATCACCGATGACCTGAAATCATCCAAGCAGACCACTAAAGCAGTAGGTAAGGCTAGAGGGATGTTGGGGTGTATTAGTAGGGGTATCACAAGTCAGAAGAGGGAGGTAATAATCCCTCTTTACAAGACACTGGTTAGGCCCCATGTGGAGTACTGCATGCAGTACTGGAGGCGACACCTTCACAAGGACATTAACCAAATTGAGGCAGTCCAGAGAAGGGCAACCAAAATGGTGCAGAGACTGAATCAGAAAACATATGAGGACAGATTAACTGAGCTCAATATGTATACCCTAGAGCAAAGAGGGGAGATAGGTGATATGATTGAAACATTCAAACTCCTTAAGGGCATTAACAAGGTGAAAGATTCTAACATGTTTCAACATAAGACAAGCATTTGTCAATGCCGAATGTTTGCTTGCTGGCATTGGCATTGGTAGTGTAGAAGTTACAGAGCTGCATAATAGGAATGGCAGTGAAGTATTGAACTGAAGCCAACCCCACCACCACCCTGCAGAGAGTGACAGGCATTGGGGTGTGCCTTTGGGTCGTCAGGCATAACGGCCACGCCATTTCACCACACCCTACCCTGCAGACACTGACAAGTGTCACGGTGTGCCTTGGGGTCTTTGGCCCTTATGCGCACCCCATTCCATCAGGAAATATGGTGAGATGGGTGCGGTATAGGAGAATGGGGTGAACTTTGGGTCTGAAGAGTCCAAGGCATACCTCGATGCCTCTCACTGGCTGCAGGGTGTGGAATGGTATGAGCATTACAGGCAAGAATCCCAAGTCACACCCCTGATGCCTGTCATTCTCTACAGGGTGGGACGTTATGGTTGGAAACCCTAACACCTCAGGCATTTGTTGGTATTTTCACTCCAAATTTTCAACATGGTTTTTTTGTGACCCCACCTCTTGAACAGTGGCAATATCAGTTTGTTAGCCGAAAGCTGCTTATGCACAGCGACTATGGCATTTAGCACCACAGGTGCAAAAACACATTCCGAACAGGATGTGAATAATGACAGCTGTACTGTTCATGGGGAGGTGTAAAAAATGGCAATGTTGCAAATCTGCAGTAAAAATATTGAAAAAACTGATGAAGTCACGAACATGCATAGAAACTGTGCAACGCACACCCGTAATGTAATTAGTTTGGGGATTTTTTACAGCAGATTGTCAACACACGCATTTTGGGACCTCCGATCATGAACAGTGTCACTGTGATTTTCTTTATCTGTCCCGAACAATGGTTTCCCACAGCGACCACACATCTCTGTGCTGAAAGTCCGAAAACACATTTCAGCCATGTTGTGAAAAATGACAGCTGTACTGTTCATAAGGAAGTGTGGAAAAATGCCACTGGTGAAAATCTGGACTGAAAATATTACAAAGTCATGAACTTACGAGGGTGCATGGAAACTGCGCAATGCTCACTCGTAACACAGTCATTTTATGGACTTTTGTCACCAAATTTTCAACATAGCCATTTTAAGACCTCTGTTCATGAGCAGTGTAACTGATTTACTTAATCTGTCCCAAACATTGCTTTCTCACGCTGACTGCACCATAGTGTGCTACATGTGTGGAAACACATTTTGGGTGACATGTGAAAAATGGCAGCTGTACTGTTCATAAGGAAGTGTAATAAAATGGCAATGTTGAAAATCTGGAGTGAAAATATTGAAAATTCGCAAACTTACGAGCGTGCATAGGAACTGCGCAATGCAAGCTCGTAAAACAGTCATTTTTAGGATTTTTTCACCAAATTTTCAACATAGCCATTTTAAGACCTCTGCTCATGAACAGTGTCACTGTGATTTTCTTAATGTGTCCCATACATTTATTTCACACACCAACTGCGCCATTGTGCGCTACATGGGTGGAAACATGTTTTGGGCAAGATGTGAAAAATGACAGCTGTACTGCTCATAAGGAGGTATAGTAAAATGGCAATGTGGAAAATCTGGAGTGAAAATATTGAAAATTCGTGAACTTACATGCGTGCATAGGAACTGCACAACGCATGCTCGTAAAACAGTCATTTTTAGGAATTTTTCCACCAAATTTTCAACATAGGCTTTTTGAGAGCCCACCTTATGAACAGTGGCAGTGTCATTTTGTTACTTCGTCCCGAAAGGTGATTTTGCGCAGTGACTGTGAAATCACCCTTCGGGCCTGATTATCGCAATGACAGTGAGAGCATTCACGAGAAGGGGTCCCAAAAACCCCATGTTGAAAATTTGCTGCAAAAATTCCAAAAAATGCCTGAGATATGCAGCAAAGTTGAAAAAACCCTATCTATCCCATTATACAGCTTACCGGCATTTCCTCAGTTCACGGTCGGCTTTGAAGAGTGCAGGCGTGCTCGGTCCACCGAAGATCGTGAGCGCCCGAAGTCAGAGGTAAGTATGAGGTATGGGGGTTATGGTGAGGCACGGTACACAGTGGGTGGGGCTGGTGGGGGCAAGAGACAGTGAGGGACCGTTTTTATGTTTCAGGTTTTTTTTTAAACAAAGGAGGAGACGACGCGGTCCATTTTCGTGGCACAAGGACGGCTGTTTGGGGGGCATGGAGCCGACGGGGGATTGGGCACCTCCGTTGGTGACAGCATCTGTTGCCATGCTGGGGTGGGCTCCCAGCTTGGCACCCTGTACTCTCGGGGGGGGGACAGTGGAGCCGACAGGGGATTGGCCACCCCGTCGGCTATACATGTGTAGCCACGTTAGGGTGGGCATCAGCGTGGCATGTAGAACTCTGTTTGGGGGTGCAGCACAGCGATGGGATTGGACACCCCCATTGGCTACTCTGATGAGGCGAGCAGAGCGGTATCGTGTGTGTGTGTGTAGAGGCGCAGCGCAGGCAGGTGATATTTTATCACTGCTCACTGAAGCGTAGCTCCCCTTTCAACTGTATGCCACTGCATTTTGGACTGCTGTCATAGACAACTCCAGCAGGCATTGGAGAACTGTGGCCATGCCTGCAAACACACTGACTGATTGGAAGAGGGCTGCCACACCTCCGAAAACTCGAATGATGGCACTATGTTTCTTGCGTGCAAGCAAACATAAAAAATAGCAGGACAAGAGGACACAGTATGAGATTAGAGGGAGGCTGATTAAGGGGTAATGTGAGGAAGTTCTTTTTCACAGAAAGGGTGGTAGATGCATGGAATGGCCTACCTCAGGAAGTGGTGGATGTGAATACAGTGCAGGGCTTCAAACTGGCATGGGATAGGCATAAGGGAGCAATACAGATGAGTATGAATAGATAGGACATTGACAGAGCAAAGGCCAATGGCACACTCATAAGGTAGAAAAAGAAATGGGCAGACTGGATGGGCCTTGCAGTCCTTATCTGCCATCAACTTCTATGTTTCTATGTTTCATCCTCCTCTGTTTAAAGGGATATGTGCATAATGCACCACACCCCTGCTTCCTGTTGAGTTGGCCTATGTTCTATTTATTTGTCCCCCCTTATCCCCCTTTCCTATCCTCCCCCCTCCCTTATTTTCCACTAGTCCACCTCCCACTTGCAATTGATGGTGGACTTCCCCCCTGCATCACCATCTTCTTTCCCTCATCCAGGGCTCAATAGCATCAGCAATCTCGGAATTAAACATTGCCAGACCTAAACCCGAGATGTGTACCCCATTGCCCCTATAGTACTCATAATTCTGTTCTACCATCCCGTGGTGTATAACCTTGATACCTACACTCTCAAACAGCCTGCATACCCCGGTATCCATGCATTTTCTGGCCCTAACCATAGCCTTATGACTGAGCGCATACCTCCACAACTGCCATGGAATAATATCTGACCAGACCAGGGTAACCTCTGGCCACCATTGTTTTATTTTGTGAACGTCCTCCTTTATTTGATAAAATATGTCCAGCTAGGGTCTGTTCCCCAGATCATTACCTCTTAAGTGAATCATGATTAGATCTGGGTGGCTGTGTTCCCATCTTATTTCCCTCAGCATTGGTAGCAGCTGTGCCCACTTTATGCCTCGCATGCCCCTCCATGTCAACTTGATTGCAATGATGTACAAATAAATGATGCCTCCCCCGGGCCTCCTGGATGCCATTTTTTCCACCCAGTGGACAAAGGAGTGACAACATATCCAGTCTTCCAACCTCTTTGTCCATCCTGAAGAAACCACAAACAGAGACAAAATTATTGCCTATCTCGCAATTAGCTCTCCCCCTTACCACCCTTTCTCCTTCCATCATTATAATTTAACCATACAGCCTACTAGAATGAAGAAAGAAAAAAACACCATTAGTACAGATGCATCACATTGTGAACATATCTTTTATAACAGATAGAAGACCATGGCCCCTTCTGTTTTATGTGTCCTGCGTGCCCCTTGTGCATCGCCGAATCCACACACCCCTATCTGGAATGAGTGGGATGAATTCCCATCTGGGTTCTCCCCCAAGAAGGACAGCCCCTTCTTTGATACCACTACCACTTGTGACCCCATTACCAGGGACCTATCCCTATGTAGAAATATTAGCAGCTTTATATCCTTGGGGTCCCCAGCCATGTACACTTGCAAGGCGCCGAATGGACATATGGCAGCGTTCCCATTACCCTTTCCTGCTTGGTCAGTCTTTGACCACTTTATGAGCACTGAAATCCCTTCTTTTGTCCACACCATGTCTGCCCATCACAACCCTGTGGACATGTCATTCCTTCCGTGCCCTACCACCTCACTGACTCTGAAGGCCCCGCTATACATGGTGGCATATACTGCCCTAAGCAAAACTGCTTCACTACTAGACTTGCACACAAGGTGCAAAATCCCCAATAGTTTCTCAAGCAGTCCTTCCGTCAGTGGCCTCCAACTATCCTGGGCCCTGCTGACCCTGCATCATGCACCTTATTAAGTTACTCTTTGCTGGATCCTTCCATCCCTTCAGGATACACATCTGCCCTATCACTGCCAATGTACCCCCATTGTCACATGTGCCATCTTATTCTTCCAGCCCACCACTATAAATTGTGCTACCTGCTCCCCTGTCACCACATCACTTACCTGGCAGCCATTCTGAGTGCAAAATGCCTGGAAGACCCTCCCAGAGGTTTTGTATGCTTTTAATGTCCTGGGGGAACAAGGAGTTATGGAACAACTACTTGGCTCCCCCAATCCAATCCTCCAGATGTAGTCCAGAATTGCCATCTGTCTGGGCTCCACTCCTGGGGCGATGGCACAAAACTTGTCCATCTGCAGGCAGGAGAGGCAGTTAGCTATCATGTTGTCCACACCATCTATGTGCCTAGCCCTAAATGACATATTCAGTGTCAGCCCCCACAATACCAACTGCCTCAAGACCCTCATGACCCTCTCTGATATCTCCCCCGTTTTGTTCAAGATGTCCACTACTGCTCTGTTGTCACTCAAAATTTTGACCTTCTGGTTCCTGGGTGTCTCCCTCCATACTTCCATGGCTACCCATATGGGAAATATTTCCAGAAAGGTGATATCCCTCATGATGCCGGTCTGAAACCAAGCGCTGGGCCAAGCCACAGCAAACCATTTTTCCCCAAATTAAACTCCCATGCAGATACCCCCTGCTGTGCCTGTGTAGAGCTGCAAGTCCATGTTGAAGACCCAGTCTGCCTGCCAGAAAGTCTTCCTATTGTAGTTGCTTAGAAAAGTCTCCCATACCACTAATTCCCCTCCCCCCCAGTACCTTTGCTAATATCTACCCAATGGTGCAGCCTTGAAATGCCATGCATTGCCCTAGCCAGGCACCATGTATGTGTGTGGCCTGGAGCTATTGCCCTACAGGCAAAGTTTAAATGTCCCATTAGTTGTTACACCTGCTGTAGCTGAATCCTCTGTCTTGCCTTGAATGCCCCAACAGTGCTTTCAGTTTCTGTACTTTAGCTACAGGCAGCCTAAATAGCTCCCTTACCGTATCTAAGTCAATGCCCAAGAATTCCATTTTATTGGAGTAGGACCTTCCATTTTCTCCAGGGACAGGGCAACCCTCACTTCCTTACACATGGCCTCAAAGTCCCAATTAGAGCTGCACTTAGATGCTGGGTGGCTAACGCCACACCTTGAACAGAAATGTTTGAACCGGCAGTATAGCTATGAGCAAAAGGCCCAACAGCATTTTGTGGCTGTCCCCCCTTTTTTGTCCCCTTCACCCTCACTACTGGATGTCCATGTATGGATTTCTGACCAGAGATCGTTCTGCCATGCATCCCACTTTACATTCCCAACGTGTGCCATTCTTTTCCTGAACTTTTCATCATACTTCAACCAGCTATATCCCCCTTCTTTATATTCATTTCTGATATTTAGAGAATAAGTCAACAAGGGAGTGACCAACTTCGGCTTCTTCTCTATGACTATGGCCAAATAATATGTATACCCTGTGGACCAATTGTCCCAGGTTTATACTTTAGACTTCTCTTCCTCTCCCTTCCCCAATAACACTACCATCACCACCATGTATTTTTTCTCAGAACTCTCATTTTCTTCATATTTGTCCATATTGCCTACGTTCACCAGGGTGAATATATCCACATATTCCCCCTTTAAATTAGTTTCCTTCATGGCTAATGGTACATGGTTAGCAATCCTGACCCCTGGGGACCCTATCTCTGCCACAAACCCCTTCTTCCCACCTGTCCTCCCAAACATGCCAGTGACTTCCCCTTTATCCTTACTCCTAATTTTGTCCAGCACTTTTTCCAAATGCCCCAAACCATTGTCTCCCATAGATTTTAGCATCTACTCCACATACTCCTTTACACTGCTTTCCAATGTGACTTCTTTATTGCCAGGCTGGTGTCTGGCTAGGGGCTGGGCCCAGCTGGTGGAGCTGGTTGGGCATTGTCAGGCACTGGAGCTGGAGGCTGTGGTGCTACTGGGACAGGAGGAACTGGCCCCAAGGTTCCTGGTGTTTCAAGCAGCAGGACAGGAGCAGGGGCTGGTACTGGGGTGGGCTCTGGAGCAGGAGGAGGTACTGGAGTGGTCAGCTCTATGTTCACCAGAATGGGATCCATGGGCATCGGCATGGCTGGGGTCTTAAGCTCCCTCTTGCCATCTTTTCCTCCCTGCTTCTTGTTCCCCTTCCACTTCTTGCCCTTAGCCAGACTGAGTGGGTCTGCAGCCTCCAACAACTGGTTCGCCTTGTTCACCAGCTCCTTCACTGCATGGTAGCATTCCTCCTTACTGAGCTTGTTCTTCCTGGGAGCCATAACAAACTTGAACAACCTGAAGAGACACAACATAACATTAGCTCTCATAAAACAGTGCTGGTGCCACCCACCCAGTGAGGTCTAGTATCTGCCTAGCAGAAAAAACAATCCTCTGATATAGGAGATGGGAACAGAATGTCCTCCCTTTTTTTTTTATTCTTCTCTTACTTGTTCTCCTCTTTTGGTTGTTTTTTTAAGTCATTCCCCCTTAGAAGGAGCCATGCTTGATGCCCGCACCAGCCTGGCAACCGTGCCCTCATCCCATCCTGCCAAGCTGTGTGGGCAACCTCTATAGCCTAGACCTTATCCGCTTGTTTATTTCTATATAGACTAAATACCATGCCTGTTTTTTTTTTTTTTTTTATCTCTCTGTGTTATCCTAATTCCTTTGAGAATAGCCTGCAATCACCCCAGGAGTACAGACCCCATGTTTTCTAAGGGCCACATTTTGCTTATGATGCTCCTGGAGGCAAGAAAAGGCCACTGCATGGGACCTGGCCCGGTTGGCCACACGGTGATGACGTCAGACGTCATCACCATGTGGCCCGCCAGAGGGACTGCCCACCAACCGAGCTGGCACCTTTTTTTAAAAAAAAAAATATTCCTGCTGCCATCCTTTGAAGGGAACCCTCGTTCCCTTCCTCCTTAATGCATGTCCCCTGTCTGCACCATGAGAAACACTCATCCCCCCCAAAGCCCCCTGCTCCAACTACCAGTAAGGCCCGCCAAACGCAGCCAACAATCCCTTTAATGTTCCTTGTTTGTAATTATATACAAGAAAACATTGCTGCTATAATTCTTGCTTGAGCCCCCCAGCCTGAGAAAGTTTTCCACAGTAAATGTCAAGCAGGCATGGAAGCAATAAATGGCTGCTTTTGGAGAATGACAGAGGGAAGATGGTCAGACTGCAGATAAAATTCCCCCTCAGTCCTTTGGTTGACTCCAAGTGCTGTCTGGTAAGCAAAAGTGAAGCGAAAGAGGCCTGCCGCAGATTCAAATTAGAGGGGGTGCTTCAGGACCCACCCACTGTCCTCAATAAGTCACCTGATTGGTCCACAGACCTACAACTACTGGAGGGTTAGCACCTCCACTGCCCTTAATGAGGTCACATCTGAGATTAGTATGGACATGGAGCAGGACAAGTTAACTGGAGCAATCTTTGTTGATCTCTCCAAAACTTTTGATTTAGTGTAACACAAACTTCTCTGCACCAAGCTGTATTCCTTTGGGTTGCCTGACCACTTGCTTGCTTGGTTTGCCATCTACTTGCAAGCTAGACAGCAGTTGGTCAGATTTAATAGATCATTCTCAGAACTGTCTCCTGTTTCAGTCAGTGTCCCCAAGGTTAAATCCTAGGTCCCATTCTTTTATCACTGTTTATAAAAGCATACCCATCCATAGTAGTTCCACTCTGGATGCAGATGATCTGGTGCTCTTTTCTAGCTCCCAGGATATCAAGATCATCCATTCCCAGCTGAATGAGGACCTCCAGCTAATTCATTCATGTCTATCTGCAAATAAGCTAGTCCTCCAGCCAAAGAAAACTCACAGGATCTAGAAGGCAGAATTTCACTGTTCGCTGATGACACAAAGCTCTGTAACAGAGTAGACACACCAGAGGGTGTAGACAGAATGAGAAGGGACCTGCAGAAACTTGAAGAATGGTCAAGGGTTTGGCAGTTGAAATTCAATGCAAAGAAGTGTAAGATAATGCATATGGGGCACAAAACCCTGGCACAATATATCAGTTGGGGGGTGAGGATATAGCATGCACCAAGCAGGAAAGGGATCTTGGGGTTGTCATCTCTGATGACCTCAAGGTAAGGAAACAGTGTGACAAGGCATCAGGTAAAGCAAATAGGATGCTGGGATGCATAGGCAGGGGCATCATCAGCAGGAAAAGGGAGGTCATAATTCCGCTATACAAGACACTAGTGAGGCCCCACCTGGAGTACAGTGTACAGTTCTGGAGATCTTACCTATGTAAGGACATAGACAGGGTAGAGAAGGTTCAGAGGAGGGCAACAAAGATGGTGCATGGATTGCATCACAAGTCCTATGAAGACAGGTTGAAGGAACTGAACATGTACTCCCTGGAGGAGAGGAGGGAGAGAGGGGATATGATAGAGACATACAAGTATCTTACAGGGAGAAACAGGGTGCAGGAATACACTATTTTTAAGCGAAAAAGATGTTCCAGGACTAGAGGGCATGGGATGAAGTTGGAGGGAGGATGATTCAGAGGAAACGTGAGGAAGAATTTCTTCACAGAACGGGTGGTGGACAAGTGGAACACCCTGCCAGAGAAATTGGTGGGAGCTGAAACAATCACGGGATTTAAGAATGCATGGGATAGACATAAAGGAATTCTAGAGGTCAGGGGTAAGGGGAAATAGACTTCTAGGAAAACAAACTGAACTTACAAGCTCAAATGGGCAGACTAGGTGGGCCATAGGCCCTTATCTGCCGACACTGTCTATGTATCTATTTATCTAAATTATGAATTTTGGCTCTCAGGCAAAAATTAGGTTGCTCTGAGCCCCTGGCTGTGTCCAGTATTGATGGTTTGCCCCTGACCACTGCTTATTCCTTTAAGTAACTTGCAGTCACCCTTGACCCCCAGCTGCATCTTTCCTTGCACATCACTAATGTTGTAGGACTGTGAATGTTAAGGTAGGCAAGGCTTACAGAGCTAAGCTCTTCCTCACCCTCGCTGCACATCTGGTCCTTACTAAGGGAGTGCCCCTGCCTTCCTTTAATTATGGAGTCCTTATCTACAACAATGCTGCTAAATCCCTCTTGTGTAAATGGGATGTACTGTAATATATAATAATATATGTTATAAAATGGGCAAAGGATTTTGACCAATCTGGTTGGTTGTTAGCCATGTGTTAAAAGTGCCTAATGCACAGCTAAGAAGTAGTCCTGCCCACCAAAACACAGTACCTGCTTGAAATTCTTGAGCCATAGAATTTTACAAAACTAACAGCAGCCACTTTTTTCCACCACTTAGTGAAACTATGTCATGGCCAATGTCCCTAACACATGAGGTGCATCTTTCCCTGTTTGCCAATTCACAACACTTTATACATAATAAAAGGAATAAAACTGAAACTCTTTTTCACAAATAGCTGTCTATGTTGTATTATTATTTTTAGTTTGCATAGTTCTTCCCCACCCACTGGTACCCATCTGCTGCTCGCTCACTCACTTTCCTTCTGCAGCTCGCTCACTCACCTCTGCCCCCAGCAGTCCTACCCCGCATCCTACAACAGAAATACTGTAGGCAGCTGTACTGTACTGAGAAGAAGAAATGTTGCAGATAAGTAGTGAGATTTCTCTTAGTATTCCCACTTGCTCAGTGATCCTGCTTTCAGTTTCGCCAATCCCCCCACTCACTCGTTTCATGCCATCAAGGTACTCACTCACACATACTTGGGTGCCTTTGGAAAACACAAATTTTAGGTGTCATATACCTTTTTTAAGGGCACGATTCAGAGAAATCTCCATCCATAATACACTCCTGCCTTGTGCCACCTTGCAGCTGATGCCAGCACTTGTCCATTTGTGACAATGGTTTAAAATGTGAAACAGCATTTTTCCACCCTACAGACAGGAGCTGTCAGCACACCATCCTCACCCACAAGGTAGAGCATTCTCACCATGTTTCTCACATCAGAGGAACACACACACACACACATATATATATATGTATATATATATATATATATATATATATTTAAAATTACATTAATTAAAAAAAAAAACTACAATGCAGACAATATTTAATGTTTTGTGTCTGTCTCAGTATGGATGGGGTGGACCGGTTCACACAATGAGCTACCAGTATACAGTTTCATTCAAGGAAACTATAGCTACAGATGCAGTAGTAGAACTAAAGTCCTACATAATAAAAGTAACATCAACAAGTTTATGCGGGTGGAGGAACTATTTCATGTAAAATGTAATTGAATATTCTGCTTTTTTATTATGTCACCCAAATCATTTTAATTTCTACTTGCATAGTAAATGGAGGGTCCCATTTATAAGCACAATAAGGCACTCCAGGGTGCATATTAAACAGTTCTAATGCACGGCTAGGTGGCCGTATGCACTCTGCCTGTGGCATTATGCCTCATAGCCATCAGTTAGAACTGTCTAACACACACCATGTCATGCCTTATTGCTTACTCACTTCACCCTCTCAGTAGCCCACCTCACACACCATTGTGAGCTCTATGACAAACATGGTTGATTATCTCCCCCCAAATAGCTGTAATTTTGTCCTGGGGTGTTTCTTAAATAAGGTACTCTGTACCACCACTCCTCCCACCCTTGCTGAGAAGCTAAAGGCTACTAACCTTGGTTACCCCCTAAGATCCAGTGATTTGTCCCTGTTTGCTGTTCCTAAAGCTCACACTGCCATGGGAGATTAGGCTTTTGATGTGTATGCTCCTAAATTCTGGACCCCTTCCCGTTATTTATGCAGGGTGTCTCCTTTACCTCTTTAAAAGATCTTTATGGAAATACTTGAAAGACTCCTCAGCCTGCACTTGCCCAGGGTGAATGGTCTTTCCCTTAATCCAGTGACTATAGGCATAAGAATTTCCTCCTTGGGTTTTCCCTGTTGGGCTTGATATACTCCTTATGCTATGTGCATTTTGCTCTTTGCCTCTTGATTTGTGCTATTACTGAACCAAATGTTTATATTGCCTTTTCTAACTACACAAATTCATATTATGTACCTTGATCTTGTTTCCTTTGTATTAATATTATGCAATGCCTTTTGCACTTTTATGATATATTGCTTCTGTGCATTCCTATTAAGTGTTCCAGTCTTTATCTTATGTACTGTTACACATCTGTTTGTATTACCCTTTTATAATTTTAGGCATTTAGTTCCCTAGTGTGCTTATCTGGTCAATAAAAACTAGTAATGATAGCAATCTAACTCCTGAGAAAGCTTTTCTGTTATTATAAAAATTACCCAAAAAGAAAAGTGTTAAAAGTGCTGCATATCTTTTTAATGTGTTCCACTTTGAGATGGAGATTTTTAATAGATTTTTGGTTCAGAATCAGAATGCATCATTTCAATCATACAGCAGTGCTAGAGGATGGAATGGTGACAGGAGGAATTCATGTGCCATGTTGATTGCGCTGTACATAACAGTGCAACAGAAATTATTGAAAAGGTCGCAGAGTGCTGACAGCCAATCAGATTTAACAATTTCTGAGAGCATTATTGTAATCTGCAGCTATTCCTGTTTCATGGCACTTTACATCCAGTTTTGGTTTAAAAGCTGCTAGACACAGATGTAAATTACTGAGCAGACTATATGTGGTCTGAAAATAGTGTCCAGGCACTTTACAAACTGGACATGACTAAGTCAGAGTTTTGAAAAGTGGACATAGTTGAGTTATTGCTTTGAAAATTTAAGATAGGGACAATGTGGCTTATGTCCATATTTTCAAAACAGAAAATTGCATCAGGAAATAGGCTATCAAATCCCTCCCTTCCCCCACCCCTGATTTGTGCTACATAATCTATGGGCATTCAATCACCTGCCAGCCTGGCAAATAGAATGTCTTGCAGTAACCCCTTTTCCTTACTGGCCCAGCAGTAGTCAATGTCCTATTTCCCTCCCTTTTCGGCTGTGGACCCTCAGTTGTAAGTCTCTACCCCCATACTAAGACAAAGCATGGACGAGTCACTTCAGCTGTGACAAGACTGCTATAACAACAATAGCCCTGCCTGATATATGAAATTGTGCATGTTCCTAGTAAACATTTTCTAATAATTATTTTTTTTTAGTTTGTTTAATATATTAATCCATTTGAATAAGTATTTATTTATGTTGACCCTTACTGCACAGCATGCCTTAGACTCTCTTCTGGTAACTTGAAGCCCAAAACCCTATCACCTCACCTTCTCCTAGGACTTACCTTGCTCCCTGTATTAACACCCATGATATCCCCTCCCCATGGTAGAGTTACTGTATTTGGGCTAACTCAGTTCCTTCAGAAAGGCTAGCACTGTGCGCAGGGAGCTAGACTGGATTGGTGGATGTGCTATCTGCAGATTTCTGCATGGCTGTCATTCTGTACTGGCTAAAGTGTTTTCCTGCTTTCTGGCCCCACCTCCCCTCCCTGTGGAATATGCATACTGGAGCCAGCAGGACAAGGCATCCATTTGACTGGGTAAATGGCATCTCTTCCAGCCCCTGTTCATACTCCAGCCTGCACTACCACCAGTGGTCACCCAGGTGTTAGTCACATGGCAGTAGTGGGTCCTCCCTCCAAGCTGGGAAGGAAAGTGTCTTATGGGACACCCAATCCTCCCTTCCCCAACCAGCCCTTCGATGACCCAGGCTTGTTTCCGAACCTGGGTTGCCAGCATCATGAGCAGTAGCACTACTGATGATCTGAGCGGCTATCTGAATCAGTATTTATTTCGACTCATTTTTATGACTATTGTAACCCAATGATGTTTTGGAAAATATGCTTTGCTCAATTGGCTAATTTGAGACAATTAACGTATAGTACTACTACTATTATTACTATAATATTGCACTGTAGCAAACTTGGCAAGCCATCTACAGGGATGCATAAAAACTGGAGTAAGAAGCTAGGAAATGGAACTGATCATCCCACTGAAAAGTGTAATTTTAAAGCACATGTGCATTTAGTCTTTTTGTTAGGCACAGCAGTGAAACTATACCTTGCTTTGCATATGGCACAGTAGGCCCTAAAAAAAGCAGCAGACCCTATAGGCATGACAAAAGACCTGTAGCTTTATGCTGTCCCTGCAAACCCAATGCAAAGCAGCAGACTCACTGGGCATGGATCTGAACCAATAGCCTGCTTTGTGCAGAGTCCTGCAGGTCCTACATAAAGCAACAGATCAATTTGGTACAGTGCCAGATCTCTTGCTTCTTTCACTTAGGGCCATGCAGACCTTACATAAAGTAGCAGACACCTGTTGTTTGATTAATGCAGGGCCCTGCAGGTCCTATGCAAAGGTCCTATGCAAAGCAGCAAACCTGTTGGACACATGGCTGAACCCATAGCTTGCTTTATGCAAAGCTCTGCAAGCCATTCATGATGCAGCTAAATGTAGTTGTCTTGAGGTATTACTTGATATTATTTGGTTAACAAGACGGTAGTAGGCGCAAGGCCCATATGGACTGTCTTCCACTCCTAGTGGGTGTATCATTCCTGTATTAGTTTGTTTATTAAATATTTATCTAGTTCCCTTTTAAATCTATTAAACTCTGGCATCTCAATTAGGTTTTGAGGTAGCATATTCCATACTTTAACAGCCCTTACTATGAAAAAATTGTCTTTTGTGGTGGTGTTTGCCCTAGACATTGTTTATTGTTGGCTGTATGATGTGAGATTCACTGCTCTGTTGTTATTGGTTATATTGCACTATGTTTTAATTCTTTATTTTTTAGTAGCTTGTATAGGAACAATACAGTATATCTCTGCTCAGACATCTGTCCTTTATATTGAATAAATTCAGTTGATAAAGCCTTTCAGCATAAGTTAGCCTGGAAAGTCTTGGTATTAATTTCATTGATCATCTTTGAATACCTTCCACCAGTTTGATATCCTTTTTTAATACAGTGACCAAAATGGTGACCTATAATCCAATAAAGGTCTTAAGTACAATCTTTATAGGGATATCAGGCATTGTTCGTTTCTAGTCACGAAAGCCTTTTTTATGCACCCCACTAATCTGATTGCCTTTTGGGTGATTTAGAAATATCCACCAGTGCTACCACTCATGATGCTAGCTACCTGGATTGGGAAATGAGCCTGGATCGTGGGGGGGGGGGTGCTGAGGAGGATAAGGGTTGAGCATCCCAGGGGATGCTCTCCTCTGGTGAGGGAGGGTTATCACTTCACTCTGACACTACCACCTAAGAATGCACAGATTTCAGTGCAAGGACAGTGGTGTAAGGAGGGAGAGGATGCCATTATGCACTTGGCTGAGATGTGCATCAAGGGAAAAATAAGGGGTAACTCCCCCAGTGCTGAGCTCTACAATAATGGTCCCCAGTCATGGGGAACAGATTGACAGGTATATCCACCACCAGTGCTGGCAAAAGGAGCAAAAATTATGTTTTAAAAAAAAAGAACTATCCACTAAAGTAATTGATGTGGAAGACAGTAGTGGGTAGCTCTGGCTGCATTTAAAGAGAATCTGGTCAATACATTGAAAGACACATTCAATCTCTAATAAATGAAACCAGTAACAATGGCCTAGATACAGTATATACATATATAAAAAGTTATTATGAGTACTTTAATCATTTGAATTATGTCTTTAGGAATAAAACAATGTCAATTGTGATAAAGGGCAACAATTTTGGAACAAACATTTTGCAGAGGAGGTCAATTGTAGGTTCAGCTTAATGAGGGGCACAACATAATGCCCAAATGTTTGTACTGGGGAACATTATTTAGTACCTTAGTATCCAGTGTGGTAATGGTTAGTGTACTGGGAACTGACTTTAAATGGTGCTGAGATCCAAATAACAAAGATGGAGATTTATCAGTGTTGAGTAGGAGGTGATTAAGGTTATGATATTTATGTATTAATGTATTTTTCTTCTTGAGGTGTGTGTTGAATGCTCAGGAGTTTGCCTGACATCTAAAAACTGCATTGTCTGTGTATAAATGTGATGTCATTTATATATATATATATATATATATATATATATATATATATATATATATACTGTATATATATATATATATATATATATTGAGAGACACACACACACACACACACACACACAGAAAAGAAGAGGCCCATAGATTGAGCTTTGCAGCCTTTCTGTCTTTTCTTGAAACTGTGACTTTGTTCTGCGACAGTAGCCAGTTGCTGCTTGTTCATTGCATAGCTTTTAAACCAATTTACTGATAAGTTATTAAGACCAAAATAGATCATTTCACAGGCATAATCACATGGTTGACAGAGTTGAAAGCATTTGACAAATTGAGGAAAATGCAGCAGCAAATTGTCCCCTTGTCAATAGAAGTCTGGAGGTCATGTATCACCTGTGTTAAGGAAATGGCAGGAATATGGAAAGTTTTAAATCCAGAGTGATTAATATTCAGGGGATAATTCCTGGTAAGAAAAAGAGTTAAGTTGTTTGGCTACTGATTTTTCTAAAACTTTCAAAACAAAAAGCAGCAAGGATATCAAATAGCTGCCAAATAATTGGGGCACAATTTATTTAATAAACTGAGATATCCTAAGCAAGCTTCTATTGACAAGTAAAGAAAAGAACAGACTTAAGTGACATGATAAATAAAGAAGCAAATGGCTAAGTATTGACAAGAGGCCATCTATCTTAGAATTCTGTTGGATAGTCCATTAAGCCCTACAGGTACTGTACTTGTCTAGGGTCAAATTGTCATTTAATAAAGACTTATAAGAAAGGGGTTTAAAGGAAAATAAGTGTCTGAGTAGATTTTGATGAAAAGCATCACATGTTATACTGGTTTCATTTGGAGGATGACTAGTGTCTATTTCAATAAACAAATTACTGAATATGATGGCTATTTTTTAGCATCATTGATAGAACTAACATTATCGTTGAAAGCATTTTGAGTGGGAAGATTAAATTTATAGTCAGATGACTTAGTAGCTTTCCAAAAAGCCTAAAGAACTGATGATCAGTTTTCAATGAGTTATGTTTTTTAAATAAGTTTCCTTAGCTAATCCAATGGCTGAGGGGTTCTTTTGTGTAAACTGAGATACACATCTCAGTCAGATTTTTATTAGTTAAGTTGGCCCTCTTCCAGGCTTTGTTACTCAGCTGTTGCTGTTTAAGGAGAAACTGCAGAACAGGAGCATTTGACTGTATAGCTTTTCTTAGCTACAGGGGGTGATGAGCATCAATAAAACAATATGGTCTCACAATTAAAAGTGCTCCAAATGAATAAGAATGAGCTCCATAGGTTGCAGTGCAGAGAAATTTATTGTGCAAAATGGGAATCAGCACAAAGCTATGTGGTTCGCCTCTAATCCAAGAGGTTTCATCCAAAAGCAGGGAACTCCCAAAAAGGATCCACACACATGATGTAGCTTTTAAAGTTACAGGACTTTTATCTGTGTAACCCCCCTACAAATGGGGGTTACCAAAAAGTCTTCCATGAGCTTGCTTAAATGATCATTGCCAGGCTAGTGTTCTGTGCTATAGCTGTTTGAATGGTAATGCCCAAGAGTGCCTGTAAGACCTCTGTGTACTGTCTCTTTAAAAGCTGCCTGTTTATAGTTATAGTAAATCTGGGGGGGCTGAGTGTTTCTCTGCTCGAGTCCCACCCGGGCTGCCTGATAATTGCTCTGTTTCTGCCATCACTAATTACGCAGAGGGAGCTCTGTTGGAAGATGTGCTCGTTTGTTGATTACCTGTTAGAGTGATGATAATGTTGTAGTTTTTCTAACCTGCATCTTTGCAGCAAGGACTGTTCTGTTTAGCTCCGCCATCTTGGTCATGAACTACTGAATTGGACCAATCAGTACTTTGGGACTCTAAAATGTAGCCTGTTGTTAGGGGCTTTAGGAGTGAAAATGGTGGGAATTGTAGTTTTGTACTGTTGGTGCCTTTTTGGACCTACAGGGGGAGCCTGTGGTGACTTGCAGCTGAATCAACCAACCAAATCTTTTGGATCTTGGGAAAAAGCCTGATCTGGCTGGTGCCATGGCTTGGAGGGACAGGGAGCGAATCCTCAGGATTGCCAGAGCAGCTGCACAGGGGAGGGAGCTGGATGTCATTGTCCACCTAGGGACAAATGATCTGGCTAAGAAAGGGATTAGAGAAGTGCAGGAAGAGTTTGTGGAATTGGGGAGGGGCCCTAGTCAAGTAGCACGCACGGTAACCTTCTCAGAGGTGCTGCCCATCTATGGCATAGGAGAGGCTAGGGTGTTCTGCACCATGGGATTCAATCAGTGGTTGAAAAACTGATGTGGAGCTCAGGGATTTGGCTTCATTGGGGACTGGGGTCCACCTGGAGTGATGCAAGCCTGTACTGGCATGATGGGCTGCATCTGTCCGGAGGGGAACCAGGATCCTAGGTGATAGGTTTAAATGCTTCATTGGCAAGCTTTTAAACTAGCCAAGGGGGGAGGCACTGGAAAGGAGCAGGGAAATCCTAGTCCCCAAATAATCACGGTAGTAAGTGTGGCAAACACCAACATAGAGGTGTCGATAGGGAGAAGGGCAGGGGTAAATGGAGAAAGTTACAAAGGCAAGAAGGACAGGGATGGGGCAAAAGGAAGTAAGGCCATCAGGAAATGGAGGGTAATGAGTACCAATGCCCATAATCTGGGCAACAAGCTCCCTGAGCTGGTGGCCTTGATGGAAGAGGGATGCCTGGATATCATAGCAGTCACAGAAACATGGTACACAGAGAACCATGACTGGGATGTTAACATACCAGGGTACATAACCTACAGGAGAGACAGACAGGGGAGAAGAGGGGGAGGAGTAGCTCTCTATGTAAAGGAAGGGATAAAAGCAACTGAACAAAAGAGTAAACAGGGAGGAGAGGAGGCACCTGTGGGTCACCTTGAGACTGAAAGGGCATCACAATCCACACAGGGTTGTGTACAGACCCCATGTCAGGGGGAAGGAATGGACAAGGATATGATAGAAGCTATTCTTAGAATGGCAGAGAAAGGGGAGATACTGTTGATGGGAGACCTGAATATGCCAGATGTTAACTGGAGCACATTTGCTGCAGCCACATCTAAGAGCAGGGCCATTCTTGATGCCTTACAGGTGGCAGGCCTTAGACAGCTAGTTTTGGAACCCACTCGTGAGGGAGCAATCTTAGACCTCATACTCTCAAACAGGGGCAGTGAGAGGATCTCAGATCTAGAAGTGGGTTGCCATCTGGGGACAAGTGACCATCAAACAGTGTGGTTCATGTTAAACTCAGCTACAGAGTCAAGCCATACAAAAGTGAGGGTACTGGACTTTAGAAGGACTGACTTTGGCAAGATGGAGAGTGCCTCAGAAAAGCACTAGCAAACAGGCTAGAAGGAGGTGTGGAGCAACAATGGGAATCATCAAAACTGCCATCACAGAGGCAACAAGCCTTGTGTGAAGCAAATAAACAAATCAAATGAAAGAAAAAGCCACTATGGTTCTCAAAGAGGTGGCTGGAAAGTCAGGAAGAAAAAGATAGCATTCGGAAGTATAAGGAAACACAGAAGGAGCAGGACAGAGAGCTGTACCAGTTAAGGCAAAAGGAAGCAGGGAGTGAAGTCAGAATAGCAAAGGCCCAAACTGAGGAAAAGATAGCCAACTCAGTTAAGAAGGGGGATAAAACCTTTTATAGGTACATCAACGAGCGTAGAAAGACAAAGGGAGGGATAGTGAGGCTGAATAGAATGAACAGTGTGTGGGCAGAGGGGGACAGTGAAAAAGCAGGGATACTGAATGAATATTTCTGCTCAGTATTCACAAAGAGGAGGGAAGTGCCTAATCCAATTAATAGAAGCACTCTTGATAGAGGGGTCGATCCCAGTCCTTTCACAGAAGAAAGGGTTCTGCAAGAACTCCTAAAACTGAAGGTGGACAAAGCAATGGGTCCTGATGGAATTCACCCCAGAATTCTAAAAGAATTAAGAGAGGTACTAATGAAACCACTGGCTACTCTTTTTAATAAATCATGGGAGGATGGTGTGGTACCCGAGGACTGGAGGTAGGCGGATGTGATTCCCCTTCACAAAAGTGGGACCAAGACAGAGGCAGGAAACTACAGACCTGTCAGTCTGACCTCTGTGGTAGGGAAAGTGATGGAGTCACTTCTGAAGGAAAGAATATTTGAGTACCTAGAGGCCAGTGGAGCACAGGACCCAAGGCAGCATGGTTCCACAGTGGGAAGGTCATGTCAGACGAATCTAATAGATTTCTTTGACTGGGTGACCAAAGTAGTAGACCAGGGAGGGGCTGTGGACATGGCCTACCTAGACTTTAGCAAGGCATTTAACACAGTCCCACACAAAAGATTAATAGTCAAATTAACCAGCCTGGAAGTGGGTCCCAGGGTGGTAGCCTGGGTAAAACATTGGCTGCACAACAGGACACAAAGGTAATTGTAAATGGAGTCCACTCTGAAGAAAGAGGGGTTACTAGTGGGGTACCGCAAGGTTCAGTATTGGGTCCAGTCCTTTTCATGTCTTCATCAGTGAGACATTGCAGAGGACTGAAGGAAAAGTATGCCTTTGCAGATGACACAAAGATCTGCAACAGGGTTGATATACAAGGGAGACGTGGAAAGGATGAAAAGGACTTGGCAAGGTTGGAGGAATGGTCAGAAGTATGGCAGCTAGGATTCAATGCAAAGAAGTGCAAAATAATGCACCTGGGAAACAAGAACCCAGGGGAAGAATGCACAATGGGTGGGAGGTAGTAACAACAACAAAAAAGAGAAGGGACCTGGGGCTAATCATATCAGATGACCTTAAGGTTAGCAAGCAATGTGAGAAGGCAGTAGGAAGGGCTGGGGTATACTGGGATGTATAGGGAGAGGCATCAACAGCAGAAAACAGGAAGTTGTTATCCCTCTGTACAGACAGTTGGTGAGACCCCATCTGGAGTACTGTGTCCAGTTCTGGAGACCCCATCTCCACAAGGACATAGACAGGATAGAGGTAGTCCAGAGGAGGGCAACTAAAATGGTGCAGGGTCTGCAAGAGAAGCCGTATGAGGAGAGACTAAAGGAGCTTAATATGTATACCCTTGAGGAAAGAAGGGAAAGGGGGACATGATAGAAACATTTAAGTACCTCAGTGGAATCAACAAAGTCCAAGAGGTAGCATCTTTCAGAAAAGAGACTTGCAAGAACAAGGGACACAATTTAAAAGATAGAAGGAGGGCAGTTCAGGGCAATGTGAGGAAGTATTATTTCACAGAGAGGGTAGTGGATGAATGGAACAGCCTTCCTGAGGAGGTTATGGGGTCTAAAACTGTGGGAGAATTCAAGAATGCATGGGACAGACATAAGGCAATTCTTGTGGGGGCTAGGAAGAAATAGGCTGTTGGTTAACTAGGATCTGCGGCCTATCCTGTAGGTAGGGAAATGGGCAGACTAGATGGGCCAAACGGTCCTTATCTGCCGTCAAAGTCTATGTTTCTATGTTTCTTTGTTTGGCTGCTGTCTAGACAGATTGAAGTGGGAAGCTGAAGAAGCAACAGCTCGAGACAGTCGAGCAGCCATTTTGTGTAGTTCTCACGGGAGAACTGTGGAAAGGCTAGAGTTTTGGCCTACATGTCTGCCTGCTGCCCTGAGGGGAAATCAAGAGTAATATTCAGACTAAATCCAATCTGTGAGCCAATGGCTTGTGACCAGGTTACATACCTGAGGAGGACCAAAGATTTTGCTGAATGCGATTGGCCTGCCAGAAATTCCATTCACCTCTGAACTCCTGACTGGTGCAGAAAACAGTGCGATTGTGACCAGAGAAGGATTTCCTGGTACTGTAGATTCTTTGGCATATAAATGTGCTTTGTATTGAAAGTGGGTCATGATTTGGTTCCCCACTGTGTGAATTGTGTTCTGCTAGCTGGAAGCTGTATCCAGCCCAAATGGACTGAATCTGTGGTTATTTCAATGCCGCTGGGCCTTGCCATGTGGGCCCTGCCAGACTACCCCACTGCACAGAGAAAAGCCATTTATGAGAGACCTGCCCAGGGATCAGCCCCCTGCTCCACGTTTGAACTGGAATGATGCCTATGTGAATTCTGTGGGCCCTGCTTCTCCTGGCACTCCTGATTAACCATCTGCTGTCTTGATTTTTGTCCATCCTGTGTCCAGTCTTGGGTATCGTGAGTAACCATCAGGGTAGTTCCCTGCAGCTACAGTTTAATCAAAGTGTGTCATCTGATTTCTTTGTTATTTCTCTTTCTTCATGAACTGAGCCATCTGGCTCTGGATTACAAATAGTGTGTATTGTGCAAGTTGTTTTTTCCATCACAGGGCCCCGACCAGCTGCAATGCCGGCCTACCCTGAGCAACGGTCCTGGCTAGCCCACCTTGCCTCCACCTGGGTACCCAGAGGGTGTGACTGTGTTACGGACTCTGACTGCATGTACAGCTGTGTGACTGATAGAGCATTTAAGCTAATTAACCTGATTACCCCCCTCCCTTGTTCAAATCCCCTGAATAAATCAGATCTACCTTTTCCTGCATTCAACTTGACTGTGGTTCCAGTTTGTGCTCAAAGTACTGTACTGTTGCTATTTGTGCTGTCTAACTTTGTTTTACAGGGGGTCCCTAGGGTCAAACCAGAGGAACAAGCCCTGGTGGTAAGTACAAACAATGTGGGTACTTGCAAGGTGTATCAGGGGTATTGTGAAAGTAATTATTGTGTACTGTTTCGGCCACTAGCAGGGAACGAGAGGGGTTACAGTGTCCAGGAGGGCTGTGCCTAGGTTAGTTTGACCACTACCAACCCTGACATCTGGGTGGAGGCACCCATTTCAGAACTCAGGCCCCTTAACCTGCTGCTAGCTAAGCAGGCAGGGGTAGTAGCCCTTGGGATAGTGCCACTTAGGGGTTACATCTGCAAGGAATTTACTAATGTAAAAAGTATCAAAATGCAACATCTGCCACAGAATTGCTGGCACAATGAAGAAAACAAGATTTCCACATTCTGTTCGTAACATCCAGTTACACAAAGAACCCAAACCCAGTGGTGAGATTATCATAATGCACATGCAGATGTGCATTAACTAAAAAGAAGAGTGAAGAGCTAAATAAGCATAAGCACTTAGATTGTGAGGGAGGAGGAGTGTTTATAGACACTCATTCTATACTGCGATTTCCAGTCTGTATTGGAATAGGGAAAGAATCCTGTTTAAAAAAGTGATGTCTATTCTGGCAAAGCCTTTTCATTCAGCCATGTACAAGGATTTTCATACCCATGATTCCATGCACTGGGATTGAGGCTTTAGAATATGTGTGCTTTGCAGAGTTGCACAAAAAAAAAACAATTTGGATATTTGTTATCTCCTACCATCCTCTTACAGATCATATGCGCTGCTGTTCCTGCCAACTGCCTCTTCAGTTTGTTTACTCTGAGTGTACTAAATGCCCAATGAGTACGGCCACAATTTTTGGTTTTTTTTTAATGGAAAACCCAGTAATTGGACTGCCTGCACATTAGTAAAAACACAGAATTGGGCATTTTATACAAGATCAGTACATCTACAGAACTTGTATTTTTCTTACAATTGCTTCCTGTTAGAGCTGGGCGAAAGCTGTGAATTCCACTTTAGCGTAACTTCCGTGAAATTTCATAACTTTCTTGGAAGTTTCTGAACTTCTACCTTTCGTGAAATCAAAAGTCTTCCAATTGTCTAGGCACTCACTAAAGTAGAATTGCAACTTTTGCCCAGCTCTACAATCTAGCTGGTTAATATCCTCTTTTTACCATCTGAGGAATATCACCCGGGTGAAACATCTGATTCCCCAGGAGGACCTTCCGACTTTGGTCCAAGCCTTTGTTAGCACCCGCTTGGACTACTGTAATTCCCTATACCTAGGGCTACCAGGGGTTGATATCCACTGCCTGCAGCTGGTGCAGAACGCTGCAGCCAGGCTTTTGACTGGGACTCTTAGAACCAGTCATATTACACCTGTGCTTCGTGAACTGCACTGGCTGCCTGTGCGTGGTGGATCACTGCTGGGTTGGTTTACTAACCTTTAAAGCCCTACGATCAGGGACCCGGTTACCTGAAAGATCTTCTGGTTCCCTATTGCCCCCTCCGCCCCCTCCGCTCCGCCAATGAGGGATTGCTAGAGATTCCCAGGGTCCGTTTGAAGTTGTCAGGATCTCGTGCCTTTGCCTTTTCAGCTCCTACCCTGTGGAATTCTCTACCTCACTGGTTAAGAGAATGCCCGACCATTGACAGTTTTAAAATTGTTTTAAAAACATATCTTTTTACTTTGGCTTTTTCTTTATAGTTCTGATTGTTTAATGTTGGATTCTTTTGTTTTATTTATTCTGTACAGCGCCTTGATTTTGAAAGGCGCTTTAAAAATAAACATGAATTGAATTGAATTGAATACTTAGTGTCCTCAATGTAAAACCAGGTAAGTACCAACTACAAGCCATGCATTATTTGTTCTCATACAAGGATGATTACTCTAAATATGAAAAAGGAATTTCTTATCAAAAAACACAGTTGTATAATTTTTATCCATACTTATCCATGTATCCATATTTTCAGGAGCTGTTGTTGGAATTGATCAGGGGCAAAGGGATAGCTCCGGTAAAGAAGGAGGATCCGTAACCTGAGATGTATCTATTCTACCCAGAGCTCCTATCCACGACTTCACTGGTATCAGTAGTTCTCAAACCAAGCCCCTGAATACATTCCATTTAGGGGAGCCAAGTCAGCCAACTATGATACACATATTGCAAGTTTTTCCAAAGAGAGATTTGAGCCAAGGGCTGATTTGGACAGAACATGTTTGACCATCTCCACCCTGGATTTGAGTGACACTGCTACATATTACTGTGCTTTAAGGGATACACAGAGCAAGCCATTTATTATAATGTCACACAAAAACTAACCACAAATATAAACCACTGATTGCCATTTGTCACGTGATACACACCCTCACAGAACTCCAAAGCATTCTTTAAACAAGATATGCACCTCTTCAGGACTTGGTCCTGAGCCAACAATTCCATGAAGGCAGCCAGAAGGCATGGAGATGCTTGCCCTCAAAGGATTCAAAATGTTTTACATAACTGGGAGGTTGCACAGGGGCTGGTAGTTTTAAAAAACTCAGAGGGCTACTACAATACTGGCCAGCAAGAGGAGTAAGTTCCCTGAGGCACTACTGAACTTGTTCTGAGAAATGTTGAGCCCTGCAGGTTGTTGCATCCAACTTGTCAAGCTGGCATGGAGACCTGGAAACTCAGCAGTCTCTCTTCTTTTAAAAATGTGTTGCATTTTATGGAATCTTACATTATAGTATCCCTCAATCCTCTGGTCTACACAGAGCAGGGAACCAACTTTGGTGGCATGCTGGGCATCTTACTGGATGTTTTCCATCATTCTGCACTTTATCTATGATACACTATATAGACCCTATATGCTGGTGTCTATGCTCAGGACTATTCCAGGGAAGGATGGCTAAGGGGCTATGGATATACCTGGCATTCAAAAACAATTTACAAAACAGTATATATTGTTGTTGAAAATGGAATATAGTCAAACACTGCATATGTGACTGTATTACACAGTGACGTCTTCTCCTGTGAAAAAAATGTTGAGAATACTAATATTTATATTTTCATTATGGGACATCTGTGGGATGGGATGGGAACTGCCTAAGGCAATTACCTCCTATTAATGTCACAATGTATAAAAAAGATAGCACAGGTAAAAATGAACTTTGCAGTTGAAGTTGAAATACATACATTTTGCCTTTCTGTTGCTTGCTAAGAGTAAACTAAGTTTTACATCATTTCATGCTCCAAGATTTGGATACTGATCAGGCTGAGGTTGCTACAACAGGGTACAAAAGCAAACTAAAAACATCCAGACAAAAAAACAAAATAACAGGATCTCATCAGATAAGGGCAAAAATAACATAATAATCATGGGAAATTTAATGATAAAGGAAATAGAACTGTACCTAAGTGACAATGTCCCTATGGAGGTAAAAGTTAGATGCCACCGGGGAGCCATGGCGCAAAAAGACACAGAACGAATTGTCAAGATTATGGAGAAATAAAGTGGCATAAAGAGCATCATCGTTCGCATCGGTACAAACAACATCATGGGTAAATCACTGGAGGAAACCAAAACACACATCTCGGCACTAGACGACAAACTAACCCCTTTTTTATCCATCCTAGTCTTCTCTGAGGTACTACCAGAATGGGAGAGTAGGCATGGCTTATAACAAATTTGTCTTACAATGATATCAATGAGCTAAACTCATGGCTACAAGCTTGGTACCTAGAAAAAGGGCATCACTACATTGATGACTGGAATGATTTTTGGGACAGGAGACTCTTTAGGTGGGATGTCCTCCACCTCACCATAGAAGGTGCAAGATCATGCGGTCAGAAACTTGTTGTCTTTGTGGGGAGTTTAAACCAGCCAATAGGGAGACAGTGGCCTGCAAAATGCAGTCTAGGTCATCTCTGCCCACACTACAAAAAGAAAACACTTGGTGAAAACAAAATACAAGTATACAAAGAATACAAACAAAGCAAACAAAAATGAAACAAAACCAGAAAGGCAGACATGGAAGGCAATGGTAGTAAATGCACATAGTCTACCAGATAAACTGGTGGAACTAATAGCCTTCATTGCAGTTGCAAAACTTGATTAGATAACAGTAACTGGAACATGGTTTAATGATAACCATGAATGGGACATTGCCATTTACAGGTTTTAATCGGTTTAGATGGGACAGGGGGCAAAAAAGGGGTAGCATTGTACAGTATGTAAGGAAGGGCATAAAAGTGACCAAGGTCCAGGGAGCACAAATTGGGCCAGAGATCCTATGGATCACTATTGAGGAAGGCAAAGGCTCAGTCATACAGGTTGGAGCAGCCTACAGGCCTCCAGTACATGATGCAGAGGCAGACAAAAGCCTGCTAGAAAACATAACTAACATAACCTACAAGGTGGAAGTGATCCTGGTGGGAGATTTCTTTTTATTGGATGTAAATTGGGAATCCTTCATTGCCACTTCAGCCAGATGTAGAAACATTATCAGAGCCCTGGGAGGAGCTGGACATGAGCAACTTGTTGTTGACCCCACAAGGGGGGACTCTATAGTGCATTTAGTCCTAACAAACAGTACAAAGGTTATAGAGGTTGAAGTTCGGAGTTATCTGGGGTCAAGTGACCATAAAACTATTTGACTTGACATCAACGGAAAGGAGGAAGGACCTTAGTCACTCGAGGACCAAGGTCTATGATTTCAAAAAAGCAAATTTTACACAGATGAGAAGTTGCCACAGGAAGGCACTGGGAGAAAAACCACATGGGGGAGTACAGGAGAGTTGGAACCACTTTAAAGAAGAATTAAACAAGGCAGCAGAAGAATGTATAAAAACAGTCAGCAAAACAGAAAGGACAAGAAACACAATTTGGTTCACATGGGAAGTACAAGGCATAATAAGGGAGAAGAAAAGGGTATTTAAAAGGTACAAAGCATCTAAAAAGGATGAGAACATGGATTTTTATAGGATCAAATTGTTTGAAGCCAGTGCAAAAATCAGGACGGCCAAGGTGCAAGCAGAAGAAAATATTGCACAAGACATAGCGGGAGGTACCAAGAATTTCTTCAGGTATATTAGTGATAGGAAGAAAACCAAAGGGGAAATAGTCAGGCTAAAACTGGAGGGAGGGGAGAAGATAATAGAAGGGGACATCAACAAAGCAGAAGCACTAAACAAATACTTCTGCTCAGTATTTACAAATGAGGCAGAGGGAGATGGTCCCAACTTGATAGCTGGAACCAGACAGGCTGGGGGTGTTGGCTTAAACCCTTTCTCAGTATAAAAGGTTATGAAAGAATTAGCAAAGCTAAAAACAGGCAAGGTAATGGGTCCAGATGGTATTCATCCAAGGATACTAAGAGAACTAAAAGAAGAGTTGGCAGTACTTCTGACGGATCTCTTTTACAAGTCTCTAGAAGAAGGGATAGTTCTTGAGGACTGCAGGAGAAGCCACTGTGCTCCCTATTTTCAAGGGGGGAAGCAAGGTGGAGTCATAAAACTACAGGCTGGTCACTCTGACCTCTTTGGTGGGTAAACTGATTGAATCCCTGCTCAAGGAGAGGATTATGGAGTTCTTGGAGGCCAGCGAGCAGCAGGACTCCAGGTAGCACAGGTTCACAACAGGCAGATCCTGCCAGATCAGTCTGATATAGTTTTTTGACTGGATCACAAAGACAGTGGACAGTGGACCAGGGAGGAGCGGTAGACATAGTCTACCTGGATTTAGTAAGGCCTTCGACTCTATACCACAGAAGGCTGCTAAAGAAGCTAAGGTGGGAGGGAGTCAGAGGAAAAATAGTATCATGGGTAAGAAACTGGTTGGTGGGCAGAACTCAGAAGGTCATAGTAAATGGAGCCATATCGAGCTAGAGAGAAGTGACAAGCAGGGTGCCCCAGTGGTTGATCTTGGGGCCACTGTTCTTCAACATATTCATTACCGACATCACAGAGGAGCTAGGGGAGGGTGTGCATTTTTGCAGACAACACAAAGCTCTGTAATGGGGTTGACACAATGGAGGGGGTAAATCAAATGAGAGATGACCTCCGCAAACTTGAAAAATGGACTTCTGCATGGCAACTGAAATTTAATGCCAAGAAGTATATGGTCATGCACCTCAGAAAGGGCAACACCTAGGCCAAATACTACTTGGGAGGGGAAAAACTTACTGCCTCGAGCAAAAAGCATGATTTAGGGGTCATAATTTCAGAAGATTTGAAGGTGGGAAGCCAGTGTGAGAAGGCAGCACTAAAAAGCAAACTATATGATGGGATGCATAAGTAGGGACATCACTAGCAGACAGAGGGAGGTGGTCCTACCTCTGCACAGGTCATTGGTGTGGCCCCACCTTGAGTACGGGGTCCAGTTCTGGAGGCCATTACCATAGAAAGGATATTGACAGGGTGTAGACAGTCCAGAGGAGGGCAAATAAAATGATACATGGATTCCAGGAAAAGAGATATGAGGACAAACAGGTGGAGTGCAACATGTTCTCTCTGGAGCAGTGGACGGATGGGGGACATGATACAGACCTTTAAGTACCTCAAAGGGTTAAACATAGTCCAGGCAATGAGCTGTTCCCACTAAATACATCCACAAGGGCACGAGGTCAAGGCCTGAGGTCGGGGGGGTTTAAAAGCAGCGAACACAGGTTCTTCTTCATGGAGAGAGTGGTGGCGTTATGGAATAGGCTACCTGAGGAGATAATGTAAGCCAAGACAGGGAATTCAAGAAAGTGTGGGATAGATACAAAGTAATTGTGACAACAAAGATAGGGAAATTGTGAGGGGAGGTAGTCCAAAAACATGGGCAGACTAGATGGATCGATGGTCCCCACCTGCAGACACATTCTATGTATCATGTATAAAGAAACCAGAGAATAGAACAGCTAATCTCTTAATAATGAACCAACTTCACAATGTTTTCCATGGCCACAGACAGTAACATTATTTGCAAGAAGTGCACTACTTGTAGTGGAACTATCACCACAGCAGTAGTGTTGATGGCTGATGAATAAATAGTGATTCAGATGTACAGTACTGAATTTCTGTTGTGCCTTAGAAATACACTGGGATGTCAATTTTGGTTTCTCTTTGCTAATATATGTGGAAAAACTGTAAATTGCTGATTGTCTTATAGCCCTAATACAGGCTATATTCTTATATTTTGAAAGTTTCTAAAAATAATTATTGTAAAAGATCATTAAAAAGATAATATCTGAGGTTAGTTTTTGTGTGACATTATAAAAAAGGGTTTGCCCTGTATGTCCCTTAAAGTGCAGTATTATGTAGCAGTGTCACTCAAAGCCAAGGTGGAGATGGACAAACTTTTTCTGTCCGAATCAGCCTTTGAGTCAAATCTCTCTTTGGCAAAATTTGCAGTATGTGTGTCATTGCTGGCTGACTTGGCTCCTCTAAATAGAATGTATTCAAGGTCATGGTTTGGGTACTGCCGATACCAGTAAAGTCTTGGGTAGGAGCTCTGGGTAGAATGAGGACATTTCAAGGTTACAGATCCTCCTTCTATACCGAAGCTATCCCTTTGCCCCCAGAGATCCCCCTGTGAGACTGTCTGATAGGGCATCAACCCCCAGCATCAAGTGACAAAATTCATACATTCATTCTGCAGTTCAGAGACTCACTGGGCTGCGGAATGAATGTATGAATCACCGCCATCGTAAGTTGGAATTTCTGGGAGAGTTACCAAAATGATTTCAGGAGATGATGGAAGGTTTGATACCTTTTACTGGACCAACCAGTACCTTGTACAAAGATGGAATTATACACAAGCTTTCAGGGCCTCACAGGCCCCTTCTTTAGGTGAATAGCAAAACTGAGCAACATAAGCAGTATTTATATCCATTGTGGAGTAATAAAAAAAAAATCAGAAAGCTTATGTACAATTCCATCTTTGTACAAGACACTGGTTGGTCCAATAAAAGGTATCAAACCGTCCATCATCTTTTGTTTTCCAAGCACTGATACAGCTGGAATCTCTTTTTACAAAAGGATTTCAGAACTTTTGTGGAAGCAAAAGTCTGACTTTTGTGCAGATTCCACTGGTGGAAGATTTTTTCACACAGCACTACTTCCGGTACTATTTTCAATTTGCTTCATTGAATGTTCTGAATATTCAGCATTATTTTATTCTGAATATGTATACACATACTAAACGAATGACAGCAGAATCCTGGTAAAATGCAGAAATCAGACAATCATCAGTGCAAATCCAGGAGTTTCAAGTCTGGAAAACTGAATTTCATTACTTTAATCATCATAAATCAGTGGCCTTGCCAATGAGGGAGATCAAAATGCTGATACAATATAAATAAATGCTGCAACAGTAGATCTGTCTCCTTCCAGGGATAGTGCTGTTCTTCAGATTAACACATCTTGCAATCTGTGGTAGAAGGTCACATAATTAGTTAAAGGAAAAGAAAATATTCTGAAATAACAAGTAACAACTGGATACTTTAAAAATCAACAATAGTTTGTTTCTGATATTGCTTGTAATACTGCATTTTAAACATATATATAGTTTATATACAAGATAGAGGATAATATATGATCTTTGGTTAATTATTTATTTTATTTAGTTTTTGTTGACTGGGTAAGTGCACTAGACAAATCCTGCCTATTTTCAGGCACGACCCGGGGGAGGGGGATACAGATGAATGCCAACTTTCCTTGAACCAGATTAAGCTGTTGGTGGTATTTTTGTGAATGAGGGAAATTTGGCCAGGACACCGGGGAAATTCCCCTACTCTTCAGAGGGGGAACCTCTGTCCAAGATGGCAGACGTACCCTTGCTTGCTGTGGAGGTAGCGATGGAGGTGGGAGACCTGTTCTCAACTCCTACCTCTGAATGTGTGGAGACTACGACTGCAACTACAGAAGTTCTGCAGGTTTCTGTGTCTGCTGCAGAAACTGAATCAGAATTACAGGCTACAGCTTTAGAACCTCTGCTGGGTCATACTGACATGGACTCTCTAACGTCTTTGCCTTTTGTTGTCTCAAAGGGGGATCTTTCCTTCTCTGATTCTGATGCTGCCTGCATGGCTGAGAAGGAGATTCACGAGAGTTTAGTAATAGAAGAACACCGTTTTGCGATAACAAGGATGAAATTAAATTGAGAATTGCAACAGATTTGCGAGGTCAGACTGGCTGGGGGTATGTTCCCTGCTGTCCTTGGTAGTTCTCTGGGACAGACTACACTGCCGTTGCAAGCGACTGAAGTGCTGACCTGTTCTGAACATCCTAGCGTGTCCTTGGCTGCTGTAATACAGCCCGCTTCTCAGCCGCTCACAAAGAGTACTACCTTCACATTGCCTATAGATCCTGTCTTACCTACTGTGCCACTATCTCCCTCCACGTTAGCGCCCCAGGGTGCGGATCCCCTTGCAACACCTACCTGGACTGTTGAAACAGCATTGTAAGGTGCTGGATGGGTGCAGGAACCTACAGCTGGGACTTGGATTTCAGGTCCGTCTCCTATTCGGTCCCCCTGTCTCAAAGATTTTCCAGAGCTGCAGCATACGCCGAACAGGTTTGTGAATTCATCTGTCCCCTTGTATCTCCCAAGGGAATTGGAGCTCACACAGAACCCTGTCTTGGAACATTTACAGGGTTCTCTTATTTGGGCTACTTCTCCTCAAACTACAATAGTAACCACAGCTCCTGCAGTAGTGGAGCCTCCCTCTAAACAAACGGAGCCAAATAGTTCCTTTTCTTCTTTATTTAAATTCCCAATTCAGGCTTCAAAGAGGCATAATGCGGTATGATTGGCTTATATGGAGGGGGTACCTGAGCCTCCAGACCGTGTGTATGTAGCACGGACACTTCTAAAAGACTCTTTGAAATTCTTTTCTCATGAAATATATGCTTTGATTCATATTTCAGGTGAATCTATGTTTGTTATAAGCTTCCAAACGCCTCTTGGCTTGGAGCATTTTTGGTCACGATATCATGCTTTAAGAAATACTGTCCTGTGGACCCCATTTAAGGCTGTTCCCCTTTCTAAACCAGCCTTTAAGAACATTACCATTCTGTTTCAGAACGAGGGTGTTGAAGTAACTGACATTGTCTACTGGCTAAAACAGCGTTATAATGTTCTGGGTCAGCCTGAAGCGATATTGGACACGGAGAATATTTGGACTGGAGGCTGGAAGGTTAAGGTTATGTTACACTCTAATGATTCTGACCCTGTGCACCTACCTAATTCTTTTTTTATAGGTTATGATTGGGGGGTCCTGTTTTACCGAGGACAGCCGAAAGCTTATTACTGGTGTGGAGACCCCTCTCATCTTAGTAATGTATGTGATAAGATGAAATGTAACACCTGTGGAGAATTGGGCCATGTGGGGGTACACTGTCTGAACAAGTGTAAATGTAATCTTTGTGGTGAGAAGGGCCATACGTTTCAGAATTTTCAGTGGGCCGCTCATAATCAGGCCACACAGGATGGTGGAGCCGATCAATGCTTTGTTATTACACAAGCTCAGAAGGCTCGTATTCAGACCACCTTGACTGTACCGCCTTCTGCAGCTGCACAACCCTTATTGCAGGTCCCTGCTCCTGTTGTAGGTCCTGCTATAGAGCCTCAGGTGGCCTCTTGTGTGGAACCACTTCCAGTGGTGACTCCTCCTACCCTTGACCCTGTCCAGACTGTCCAGCTTGTCCCAGACCCTGTTCCAGGTCCAAGTACTATGCCACCCCCTTCGAGTACCCACTAGTGTTATGCGTCGGAGGTCTATGAGGAATAATCCCCGGGTATCACTACCACCTCCATTGCTTTTGGAACCCCCTCCTGTGGTCTTGTCTAATGCCTTTGAGCTGCTTCAACCAGTCTCTGATGATGCTGGAGGCGAGTCTGACTCTTCCTCCATTGCATCTTCCCTTCCGGATGGTACCACTGATTCTGAGATTCACCTGGGTACTAGTCTTTCACAGAAGCGGAAGGCCAGAGTTAAGCTTAAAGGGAAAAAGGTGATTGGGAAAAGGAAATCGTAATGTATCTTTGCTTCTTTTTGTGATATGTTTCACTTTGTTTGCCATACTACTAATGTGAATAGTATGAAGCGTACAGCAAAAAGAAGATTGTTTTTTTCCTGTTTGCGGCTTTTGCCGTTGGGGATTTTTTTGTTGCAGGATACCAGACTCCGCACCACACAAGAGATTCGACAAGCACAACAGGACTGGCTATTGGGTCCTTCATTTTGGTCCATAGGCCTGGACTCTTGTTCGGGACTAGGGATATTAATCAATATCCCAGAATTCCATTTGTTAAAATTAATTGATGTGGCCCCTGGTAGAGTGCTAGTCTTAGATTTTTTACTTGGGCCCTGCCCTTATTGGGTAATTAATATCTATGCTCCCCAAACTAAGTCTGCACGTATAGCTTTATTTTCTTTACTTCGCCCTTACTTGCATACCTCCTTTCAGGTATTATTCTCTGGTGACTTTAATTGTGGCTTAAGTCTTCTTGACAAAAGCTCTTTTGCTACTACCCAGAAATAGTTTTGTGACTCTCATGAATTAGGGAAGTTGGTTCGTACTGCTCATCTATCTGATGCCTATTACTCTTTTACTAAACAACACACTCCTACATTCCAAAGGGTAAGCTGGCAACCAGAATTGATTTTGTTTTTGTCTCGTACACTACCAATTAACTCTGCTATAGTACAAGCTGTGGAGTTTTCTGATCATAAACTGCTTTCTGTAGGCCTTGGCTCTGATGTCCCTCTCCGTAAAGGGCCAGGGCTATGGAAATTCAACATATCCCTGTTGCAAGTCCCGACTTTCATGCAGTCCCTCGTATCCTTTATCCAGGCCCATAAATCTGTCTTTATCTGTTATGAGGACCCTATTCTATGGTGGACTGACACTAAGCATGATTTGGTAATTTTTTTGAAAAACTACAGTCGTCAAAAATGTAGGAGAGAATATCTGGAATATTTGCAGAAACGGGTACATTTTCAGTCATTATTGTCGATAGCTTATACCACAGGACAAGATCTTTCCCAACAATTATAACTAATACAGAGTGATATGTTGAAATTCCAATCTAGACAATCACAGCAACTATATTATCAACATAAATTTAATGTTGTTGGAACACGGGACTTTGTTTGCCCTTTTGAGTCAAATTCCCGGCAAATTGCACAGAAGAGTTTGTCGTGCCTTGTTGATTCTGACAGTGCCTTATGTACCTCTCAGTTTGACATCTGTCGGATTGTGACACATTACACGACAGCCCTATTTTCTCCTCTTCCAGCTGTGGCTGGTGATCCTGCGACGTTGTATAGGGACCTTGATATCCCAATCCCTTCACAGCCGAGTTTGGACTTAGCATGTATACCTATTACAGAGTTGGAATTAAAATCGGCTATTTCTTCCTTACCCTTACAAAGGACTCCTGGTCCGGATGGACTCCCTGCTGCCTTATATAAGGTACTGGGTGACCACCTGGTCCCTGAATTAACCTCTGTGTTTACTTCCCTGTTAACACATGAGTTCATCCAATTGGATTTTACAAAGGGCACCTTGATTTATATATATAAGCAGAAAGGAGATATACATTCTTTTGAGAATTGGTGCCATCTATGTATGTTAAACACTGACTTTAAGTTATTAATAAAAATTATTGTAAAATGCCTGCTGAGGATTGCAGAAGTGGTTTTGCACCCTGCCCAGTCCTGTTCCATGCCAAATAGGAGTATCTCTGACCATTTGATTCTCCTTCGAGAATTATTTTCTCATGGGTACGCGGACTCTGTTTCAGGTCTTATTGTCACAGTAGGTCAGAAGGCAGCTTTTGATTCAGTTAACCATGATTTTTTATGAGAGGCACTTCATTTTATGCATGTACCGGGTGAAATGATTCGATGGATTCAGGCCTTTTATAGGACAGCTACTGTTGTGCCTGTTGTGAATGGCTGGGTAGGACCAATGATCCCTATAAAGAGAGGGGTTTGCCAAGGCTGTCCTTTGAGCCCTTTGTTATATGTATTTTTTTCAGATGTTTTGCTTCGCCGTCTGAATGCTCACCCTCAGATTCATGCCCTCTCTAGCTCTACTTTGATCTCGCCGTATACGGCTATTGCATATGCAGACGATGTCTGCATCATTGTGGCTGTTGAAGCCTCTGTGGTCACTGCCCTTCAGGAATGTTTCACCTTTGGAGGTTTTTCTGGTGCGGGTTTAAATTTTACTAAAAGTTTGGGTATTCGGTTAGGATCTACAATAGCCCCTTCGGTGCATATTGGTCCTTTACGACTAGTTGAGGGCCCTATTCACATTTTGGGAGATTATTTTGGGACTCTGGACTCAGACCTTTTTAACTGGAATGCTAAACTACAACAAGGTAAACTTAAGGTTGCCTCTTGGAATAAGGGGCAGATTGGGAAGAAGAAACGCGTTTTCCTAATCAAGACTTATCTAATACCGACTTTTCTTTATTTAAGTTATGTATTCCCAATCCCGAAAAAATTGGAAACTGCAGTTATTAGCCTGTTCTTTCAAGCTTTTTGGGGGAGCCGGCTAAATCCGGTGAAACGGAATGTTACTTACTTACCTATTCCTGAGGGGGGCGTTCATATGATTAATCCTCTGTTATTTTTTTCATGCATTTTTTTGACTGCAAATCTTAGGCATCTATTGATTAATATTCAGAGGGGGTGGGAACCATGGTTTTATGACTCTTGCAGATTTTGGTTTCACCAGTGGGAATGTAATTCATTAAATGTGATACGACAAACTGCGGGTATACCAATATATGTTAAACACATGTTTTTACGTTTGAAACAGTGGAAGATATCTACCCAGATGTTATTAAATAATTCCCATAAAGTGTTATATAATAATCTGCTCCTGACCGTTTGTGCAATACAGTCGCCCTTTGAAAAGTGCCCTAGCCAACATCTTTCTTCCCTTTTGTTTTAGTTACGATGTAAAAAGGTGCCTGCTCATATGTGGGACTTTCATTGGCTGTCTTGTCATGAAAGGATAAACATAAAAGCTAATCATAAACACAAAGCAGTCTCAAAACTGACAATGTTCTAGACTTTTGTGTATTACTGAAATGGAAACTATATCACATTTATTCTTTGAGTGTTCTTTTATTCGGAATTGGTGGGGGTTTTTTGGCACAGGTTTGGGTCACTCCCTTGTTTCAGATGGTTTCTTACCAGAATATTATATATGGAGTTTTTTCTCCCCAGTGGTCCTTTTGGAATCTGGATACATTAAATCTTGTTTTTGTCATAATTAAATGGAATATTTAGATAGCACAGTGTTTGTTTACTTTACAGCAAAAAGACTGCTCTTACCTGGAGCTTAAGAAAAAAATTGTACAAGACCTAAAGAACAATTATGTACACGAAGGTACCTTATTTTCAGAGAAGACAGTACTAGAACTCTGGAAAGCTCTTCCCTGGATAACGGACTCTGATTTTGTAGTAACCTGATGGAATGATTACTAGTGTGCATATTTCTGTCCTTTTCTTTCTCATGTGTGTTTCTTGCTTACCTTTTCTGAGTCCATATGAGTCTTTGCAAAATGCTTTGTTTTATTATTGTACGATTTTTTGTTTCAATAAAACTTTCCCCTAATCTTTTCGAGAAGTGCCATGGGATCTTTAACATCCACCACCAATCCAGGTAGATGGGACCTCGGTTTAACGTCTCATCCAAAAGACAGCACCTCAGAAGTGCAGCACCCCTCTCATGCTGCACTGCAGTGTCAGTACTGGGATATTAACCCAAGTGCCAGATGTGGGAACTGAACCCACAGCCCTCTGATCTCCTGGCCTCAGAGACGAGTGTGCTACCTACTGAACCACTGACACCGATAATAACCATGTTGTAAAACTTCAAGAGGTAGCCATGACATCATTGTAAATCTCGAGAGTGTAGCCTGAAGTTTTCAGATGTCATGGCAACCTCGAGAAGTGCTTTTAGTGCAGTTGTTAACCAAAGACCATATATTATATTTTGTCGTGTATAGGCTGCCAAGTTTGTCTAATAATGGATTTAATTAATTTACTGAATTACTTTAAAGAGCATTGATTGTTGTGAGCATTCTGTTTTTGTTATAACACTGATTGTTGTGAGCATTCCGTTTTTGTTATACCATCGATATGACATACTCAAGAAGAGTTAACAAGAGTGATGTCATAACGATGGCATAACGTAGAGGACTGTGTACGAGCAGTCATACACAACAAGGATATTCTTGTATTGAGAGGTTTCCTTGGTAACAGATGACCTCAAGAGCGCAGCTCGTGAGGTACTCCGTTACCAAGGGACCCTCAAGATACAAGAATTTCCTTGTTTGTGTATGACTGCTCATACATAATCTTTTATAGTATATGGGCAGTCACAGCATAGAAAATTACACAAGCCAGCTGGAGAAAACAACAGAGAATAGAAATTTTTACTGACACAGTGTGCTACAGATGTTTCTGTAAGCTCAAGCTAAAAAAATGCAACTTCCAGCTTAACTGGATTGAGGAAAGCAATTATGTGGCAGCATTCCAAGTTGTTAAGCTGCAGTAGTGAAATAGCAAGGGCAGCATAACAGCTGTGATGACATAGCTACTAAAGGAATAATGCCTGACAGGGTGGGTGTTATGCTGGGTTAACATCCCACCTCGGGTGGTTGGACCCGAGGCCACTGGTCGAGGGCGTCTAACACCCAAGAAGGGATGTTATCCCAGCATAATACCCACAATGGAGGGCATTATTCCTATTATACAATGACTCGTTGTTTTATACAGAAAAAAAAATAATATTAAAGAATTTTATTTAGTGTTCTAAAATATTTTTTAAGAAAAGATGCAGGTAATGTATGCTGATGCTCAAGCATATCAGCAGCAGGGATGTTATGCCAGGATAACATCCCTGCTGTGATGGCCAACTGACCAATCAGGAACCAGTATTCTTTCTTGCCATTGTATAATACAGCTTAGAAAATGTGCTTTTTACTTCCTGACATCTGATTGGCTAGTACCCTTGCCAGAGTGGTACATTAACTTTCAATAGATGCCCAGGAAACAAAAAGTACCAGTCTACAATGCCCCTTCACCCAGGATGTCTCCTGGTGCTCACCCTGCTTCCTAATTGGCTGCAACACCTCATTAAAAATTAAAAAATGCCGCCATTTTCTTCCCTCGCTTAGCGAGAGAGCCCCCAACAGCCAGCAGTCCTTAGCCCAGACATAGTATACCCAGCACTATAGGAACGGAACTTTCGACAGCAACACTGTGAATGTCATTTAAAACAAAATTGTTACCTCTGTTATTGTTGCACTTTTCCTGGTTTAGCCATAATGCCTCAGTTCAGATGGTATAGCTGAGTGATGAAAAAAAAAAATCCGAAAGATACCGCTCCGTTTTGCAAAAAGTAACTGAAACAACCACAATCACACTAACTGTATGCCACATTTAACAGTCTTGCTCCGGCCTCCAGCCACTCTTACCACACAAGGAAGATAGTTATTATTTTCACAACTGCAGCCTAAGGCAAGGTCACGCACCTAACAGTGCATCTTCTATTTTAAGCCTTCTTACTTGTTTGAAGCCGTGTGTGTCTATGCTGGTGCACGTGTGGGGGGGTGTTACTATGACAACCAAACTGGCATGTCTGTGGACTGAGCTTTACTTCCCAGTTGTCTCGCTGAGTGCCGCTACTTCGCTGAGCGCTGCTACTGATTAGCCCACTTGTCGCCTCTGATCTTTCCTACAGAGTTACTTTTCCATTCACATCAGCGTATTTTTCCATTTCCATCAGGTCAGCATGCCGCAGGTAATGGGGTACATCTTCCCAGGCACACACACTCGAGCAAAAGCCTTGTTACTTGTTTTAAGCCGTGTGTGTCTACGGTGGTGTGCATGTGGGGAGTGTAACTATGCATGTCTGTGGACTGAGCAAAAAAAAAAAAAAAATCTGGAACTATTACAAATAAACAAAAAAACAATGCCATACTGAGTTCGGGGGGGGATCACTTCAAGAGAATGGCTCTCGCGGAGGGGGGAGCAACACATGAATCAACAGCATAAGGAATCAGAGGGACTACTTTACCAACAACACTTTTTCTTCTAGTTTTTCTATTAATTTTAAACTATTTTCCTCTGTTATTTTACTTTTTAATTAAACTTGACACAGATGCCCATTTTCTAAGCGCAATAATGCCCTCCAGGGTGGGCTGTATGGGCAATACCAGACCGGCCAAGGGCTATAAGGCCCTCCGCGCCTGCAGCGTTGGGCCTCATTACACCCCTGGCCGGTCCAGTATTGCCCAATACCACCCACCCTGTCGGGCATTATTGCTTAGATAACAACTCCGTTCTAGTTATGGATTTCTATCCATAACAACATTCTACCGTACACTATAAGGTTGTAATCTGCTTGATTTCAGTTAATAATAAGGGTTCCCCATACATTATATAGAGAATAATGTATGGGGTGGTGTGTGTAACAAGAAGTTTACACACACCCGAGGGGTAAGATGCTACATAAACCCTGAGAGCGAAGCTTGTGGGGTTTGTGCAAGCATCTTATCCCAAGGGTGTGTGTAAACTTCAAGCTTACACACAACACCCCATATTTTATTTTTTATAATTAATGGTGATTTGCACTGTTTGCGCAGCTTTGCGTGACTTAGTGCGGCTTTGCGCAATTGCGTGTCATTGCGCAGCTTTGCCATTATACACACTCATGTATAACAGGAAATTACGCAACGGTTTCCCTATGGGAAAAAGGGGAAGCCATTAATTATATGCCTATTACAGATAAAATACATATACATAAGCAGAAAATCATATGGATTATAAATGAAAGATGATAATTAGTCATAATCTTGATTTGCTAGTTTATGACATTACCTGACATTTAACTATATATAGCATGTTGAATTGTGTTAAACTAAGACTATAAAAATGTTTATTTATGGTTTAGCAATCATAATATACTATTAAGCAATCATGTGTAAACACACCTCCAAAAAAGGGGCTTACTTTAAGAAGTTCTGCCAAAGAGAACACTGCAATGACTTTTTCTCCTCAGTCCCAGACACACCAGCTATGGATGTTGATTTGCTGCTGGTCCACATTGTGGTGCCCAGATTCTTGAGAATCTGTTTCATTTGTGAAAATCAGAATTCTGGCAATTCTGATTCTGAGTCAGAATCTGTTCCACGTCTTATTAAGGTATATGAGTAGAATCTGAATAGAATCAGAAGTTCCAATTCTGCAGTACTTTTGATTCCATATAAAGCCAAACCTTCCCCCACCCTGTAAACTGTGCTATAAAAAGGCCCTGCACTTACAGTACTTTATAAGGAAACAGTCAGCCCTAACAGCCCCACACCAAAGTGTGGGCCGGGTCCCAATTTGCACTTTGTGTGCAAATACAGTTTTTGTGTTTGCTTGTGCATTTGCACAAGAAACACCTTGGGACAGTATGACATATCAGAGGTGTGTCAGGAACCAGTCCAATGCAGAGTACTGTACAGTGGGTGCGAGCCTGACACACCAATGAACTGGGAAGCCCAGTGTGACAGCCGTTGGAATTTCACAGCAGGAGCTGGCCTTCACTTGAG
The DNA here is from genome assembly GCA_016271365.2 of Neoceratodus forsteri. Taxonomy (NCBI): domain Eukaryota; kingdom Metazoa; phylum Chordata; order Ceratodontiformes; family Ceratodontidae; genus Neoceratodus; species Neoceratodus forsteri. The sequence goes on along the minus strand of CM028136.1, from coordinate 124,210,114 downwards.
AGAAATGAACTGCACCAATGAGAGAGTACGCTTCATTCCTCTCATTTGTGTAGCAGCAATTACAACCCAAATCCCTCCCTCTGTTGCTGTTGTCCCAGTTCCCTCATTGCCCGGCTGACCCTCCAGCTGCAAATAAATTCCTCCCACTTCCTCCTGTACCAAAAAAAGCCATCAGTGCAAGTAAAATTTTGTTTTTGTTCCATTAAACCAAATTTAAATTGAAGTTGCCCCAAACACTATCTTGTCTCCCTTGCTTCTCTGTACAGGTCCCTGCTGAACCTGTAGTAATGTCTGGAGTTGATGGCAAGTCAAATGCTGACAGTGGCAGATTCTACATATGGGTGCTGGGGTGCAGGCCTTCCTCCCCTGCCCTTTTTAAATCACAGTTTTCATTTTCAAATGTGAGGGTAAATACTGCCCAGAGTTGTTCCTGCTGTGCCTGCACCAGCGTGGCTCCGAGCAAGAGAGAGACTCAGTGCCAGAGTGAGGTAGGGTTGGAGAGTACAAGCAAGAGTTTGCAAAGTGTATGCTGTAAGTCAGCTTGATGGGAGAGGGGAGCGTGAGCTAACGAGTGGGATAGTGTGAGAGGGAGATATGGCTTTCTGAGGACAGTCTGTATTGAGAGAATTGTTGAGGAAAGGACACTGTTTGTTGACTATTAACAATGACATAAAACACTGAAAGCCGTAAGGTAATTATGAATAAGTTTTGATTTTAGTTGGTCTGTGTAAAAAAAAAAAACTATTTCCTTTATGTTTTGTACCCATATGTTCCCGTCATGGAAGGTTTTACTTTGAAGCTTGTCGGCCGATCTGAAATGTACAGCATTTTTCAGAACAGTCTTTTAAATTCTTCTGGAGCCATTTGTGTACTTCCAATTTTTTTTAGCAGTTTTAATTTTTATTGTCTGCCATGTTACTGATACTTCTTATGTTAAACATAGCATGAAGCCTGAGATGCGACATACTTAATATCTATTCTTTTCAGACTACCTTCTAGTGTTCAATAGTGTGTAAAGGTGACAGAGATCTAAAAAGAAAACACGATCATTTTAATCTTAAATAAATGACAATCTGAAGTTGTAGAAGATTCATTATTGGGTTTGGCCACAACGAATGCACCACAAAATGTGTACCACATGTATGACTGCTCAAGATAAAATGGGCTCAGTTAAGAGAGCGCAAAGAAATGCCTCAAGGTGCATGTATGTAATAGATATTGATGAAAAGAGCACACTGCGACACACCTTGCGTCATTGTTTATTTACAACCATTGCTTGCTGCACCAGTGGTACATCCAGCATTAAAAGGTGTTATGCCTTTATTGTAGAACAACACAGGCTGCATCTTGGTGGTGAGAGGTATTACACTACTAGAGGGCTACAGCATGCAACTCAGTCATGCTGTGTGGTCTGTCATGATCCCACAATGATAACTATAGCACCAGAAGTACACCACTAAGGGGACAGCTATTCCTGCACACTATGATAATCCAGTACACAGTACATGTCTGCAGTGGTGCAGATTCACTGCCCATCACATCCAATATGCAGCAGTTATATGGGGCATAGCCACTATGTGCCCTCAATACCTGGCAGCAGTGTTAAGTGGCATGATTGTAGCACAAGTCAATGGAGCTGCAGTGCAGACTGATGTACACTAAGTATAGTAATTCACACTGCAAGATAAACATTTGGCTTGTTGTGGGTGTTACATATGAGCATTCATCTCAGTACATGGGTAGGTCACCTGTTCCACTGACACCACCTGTAGGCATTCCTCCTGCACCTCCTACCTGTGTTGACATGGGTGCACCACACCCACTCACATGTTACTCATCTGGATGCCAGTCCACACCAGACATATCATGTCCTTGCTGTTCCCTCTGACTATGTCCATGATCTGTGCCACCTACCACCTACTGACTGACCTTCATCGTCACTAAAGACTACTGGCAGCCATCCAGACACACAGCTACTGGATCTATATCACTGGTTGCCAAGTTGCATGGCAGTGATGAAACTTGCAGAAATATAACATAAACATTTGCATACAAATTCAGGCATGCTCTGTCATATGTCTGATTTATTTGCCATGCTATTATGTGTATGTAACTGACATGCTCTGTAATGTACTCTATATCCTATCCAATGTATACTCCAGTTAGTGTGTGCTCCTACCAATGTATATACTACTGTGTACTCCGGTAAATATATGTTATTGTTGACTGTAACTAATCTGGGTCACTCCTGAAAAAGGGACATCTGGTCTCAGTGAGCTTACCCGGTTATCAAAATCTAAATAAATAATAAATAAATGAAAGATTCATTGCCCCAACCATGTTGTTTTGTTGGCCAGTTCATCCTATCTGATGTGAGGATGGGATATGCAGACAAATTACACGTGGCTTTCATACAGTATAATAACAGCTGTAATGCACTGAGACCCATACACCAATCACCCACCATACAAAATCATTGACCCTCATTCCACAAAACATCTACACAGCTTTTGCAAATGAAGTGGTTTCTGGTGTCTGTAGAGGTTTTTAAATGGTGCCATAGGTCAGGTTGCATATCACTCTGCCACTATTTAGCACACCATAAATAATTGTAATCAGCAAATGTATGGGTCCAGAATGGGGAAGGGATAAGGAAAAAAACTTTTGCTAAGAGACAGCCATCATATGAAAAACACAAACAGTGGGAGGCAGCATAGCACAGTGGTTTAAGGCTCTGAGCTACAAATCTGGAGACCTGGGTTTGAAACCCACAGGCTTACCTGCATACTGGCTTAGTGACCGCAGGGTCACTTAGCTTCCCTGTGCTCCCAGGTCACACCTGTAAACAAGTTTTCAGCTTAATGTGTCTCTCTTGGTTAAACAATTGGGGGGGAAAGAAAAAGATTAGGACTGAGCAGGAGTTAGAGACTGTGAAGGGTAGGAAATTTCGATCACTCGTCCTGCCAAACATACTAGCGGCTGGTGCCAAAACAATACTTGAGTTCATCATTTCTGAATGGTGTGGGAGAAATGTGCTAGATTACCATCATTCACAGAAATATACAGAATATAATACATATATTTATTGCATAGTGCATGATCGCCAAAAGTGTATTCATTTATTTGATGCAGCTAATTAAATAACATGTGAAATGTGACCAGAACATACGAAACCCCCTTTCACGCTAGATAGAGTAGCAGGAATAAATGCATAAAAACAGTAATAAATTAGTAAAATTATGAATTAAAGTGAATGGAAAACATTAACTCCTTTTTTTCACAAAGACCATGCTCCATTGTTTTTTATGTAGTACATTTCTAAATTTGTGGATGCTTTTTTAAAAAAATATTATTCACCAGCTGTGTTTTTTTTATTTGTTATTACGCTAAATTCAAATTACCACACAGAGTAACACTTCACAAAAAGAAAGAAATTATTTCTATTATATACTAGTCTGAACAACAGAGGATGTGACACACTCATACAGGGGCATCAACTGAATGCGGCTTCTCAATATTGTATGCTGCCAAACAAACTGCAATTTTCTTGTTTGAGTCATCTCTAAGAGTCATCGCCTGAAACTGGCGTAAGTTCACTTGTTATGTCAGTGTTTCCAAATGGCAGTCATTAGCAATATTTATATTGCTTACAGATCAGTTTGGAGCCCCAAATAAGGTGTGGGAAAACTGAATTATTTTTAACATATTTTACAAACAATAAGACAGATTTAAAATGGCAATAGATCATTACAATTTCCTAGCTCCATGATCCTGAAGACAAGGACATCTTGCATCAGATGGAACATTGCAAATATCAATGTAATGTATGATGGCTCAGCATGTAAGATTGGGGGAGATCATTGGAGACTGATTACAAAAAATATATACAATCTATATAAAAATGCGAATAGGTTTTAATTTTGGATCAGCTATCATAAAGCAAACTTCCAAGTTGTTATGCTGAAATAGTGATTTGCTACAACACGGACTCTGAAAGATTACTAACTTACAAGATTCCTACTGTCTTGCAGCTAGTACTGTTATGACAGGGAAGGTGATTGCAGAAAACGAGTGTGTGAGCTTGCACTGATGCAATGGTATAGTGTAGCTCTGGCCCACTGGACTTGTGGGTAGGGTACCAAGTCACAGCACAAGTATACACTATAGGGAGCCAGTCATGAGGACCTCAAGGCCACATAACACTCCTAACAGAGAAACCAATAAAGAAAGAGTACTCTTCAAGAGCGTAGATGTTGGAATGTTGATTGTGCTATGGGCGGGGTATGAAAACAGGCCCGATGAGAACATTTCTGTGATGTCTTGTGCCTGCATTAGCAAACAACACTGGGATATTAGAAGTGGGATGTCTATGGAGAGGCCATTAGCTCAGCCTGCCGTAACAAATCTGATTGATCAAGAGAAGAGTACAGATGTGCTTTCTGTTCTTTATCCTTTTGGTTGCATACCAGCTAGAAAACCCTGCTGAGGGTTTTCTACAAACAGATTCAGAGCCTGAACTAAAGTACCTCCACACACAGACACATGTCTGCAACTTAGGTTGCCTCCAAGGTAGATCTGCCTCCAAGGCAGGCATGCCTCAGAGGAGACACTTCACTGTTTCTCTTATTCTTTTTCACAGTTAAGCCCCTTGTCTTGTTATCAGACCTTTTCATTACACCAGTAAGCTAGCACAGAAGAGAAGTTCTGCTCTTTAGCTGAAGAGGAAAAAGCCCTGCCTGAGAAGCAGTCGTATCCATAATGTTACTCATAGACAGACCTACTTAAGTGACAGATCTGTCATGGTGGCAGGTCTTCCTCAGAGACAATGTTTATTGTAGAACTGGGTATCCTGCTGCGCATGGCTGTACTACAGTATTTAGAGCAGTGGTTGATTTGCGGAATTGAGGGAGGTCAGCAGCCTCTCGTATCAGATACTATTGCCTGGATCATCTTGGATGAAAAATCCAAGTCACCAAGGCCCAGTGAGACTACTTACCCTTGAGGTAGGTAAGTAAAAGTCTTCCCAATGGGTTAAAGTGTAATTTTTCAGCTTATGAATTTCTGCACAGCTCTCACTGCTGCAATGAAATAAATTCAGTAGCGCTAGCCTTCAAGAGTTACAGTTCCTCAGCCATTCAGATCAAGGAGGTGGATGCTCCAAAAGTGCCTGGATCAGATACCTGAGCACCCAGTTACAGATGGGTGAAGTTCATAAACTTCGCTACACATAGTATTTCACATATAGCCTGAATTTTGAGAAATACTCTGCAAAGTGAAGTGAATAACTTCGCATCTCGAAGTAATTCGAAGTTCCCATTGTTCTCTAGGGATTTCATGTTACTTCAGGTGAATTTTACAGTGATTTATGGGATGTAAGATCACATGGGCACTATATTGTCTTGTACAGCCTCAGTTAAGCATAGTGTGTGTAGTGGAAAGCTGGAGACAATTTGCTTTCAGAGCTCTAAGAATCAAACCATTGAAATACCTTTAAAAAATCATTTTTGCAACAAAAGTTTGTGTCACAATTTAGTACATTGCTTGTAATAAACCCTTGTGTGTTTACATCATCAAGCATTTACTGATGTTGTGTGAATATTGAATGTTACAGTAATTCAGTACATTCAGTCTCTGTACTGACAGACACTGTAGAAGTGTACTTCAGGTGAGGGCTCTGTGGTGTAGAAGGGAGATTCACAGACCACAGGGAGAAAGGCAATCTTTCCAACTGTTGCTGGCTAGTGTTTTAATATGTATGTGCTCAGGAAGACACAGTACAATTTCAGTTAATTTTTTGTCAGTTTTTTTCTGTTTGTTGGATATTTTTTCAGTCAGTTTAAAAGACTGTCTATGTTGTAGTTTACTGAACAGTTAAAGTTTCTGTGCCTGATCTTTAATCTGTGTGCATGCTGTCAATTGATATGCATTTTATTATGGAACCACAATAGCAGTACTCTGAATTTCTCAACCTGTCTGCAATATTTTTCCTTTCTTCTGTGTAGCTACTGCTGTACCCCCATAAAACAAAGGTATTGTTTTTGGACTTTTGGATTTTTGAAGACTGGTTAAGGTCTGTTGGTGTACCTATGCAGCTGCATCTCTTTTGGTTTTTGTTTCCCATCCACCAAAAACTACAGAAATATAAAACTGCTGTTAGTTTTCTGTGTAATCTTAAAAAATGCCCGCAAAGAGATGGTCATGCAGATTAATCAGGGGCTAGCAAGTCTAGCAGCATTAAGAGTGGAAGTGGCTGTGGTAGTACTCATCAGAAGGGAAAGGTAGTAGTTGCTACAAGTAAAGGGATTTCTCCGACTCTGTTTTACACAGCAAAATCAGTCACTTCAATGCTGATTAGAGATGCTGTTGTCCCTGCTGTTAGTAAAGTTAGTGACTGCATGGTTAATAACAGCATTAGTATTGCTACAAGATCAACCCAGGCAAAGTTATAAGGTGGGAAAAATGTTGCTGAGTCCGCAGACCTGAGTGTAGTTGATTTCCCACTCCCCACAGTAGTTGAACATGATTCTGATCATAATGATGACTCACAGTCTCATGTTTCCACTGATCTGGAGGTTAGGCCATCTAGACATTCAGATATTGATGAAAAAAGTGTGGATGATAATATTGAGGTTGTGGTAGGAATATCTCCACAGGACAGCATCCAAAGTGAATTTGTGGATAACGATTATGATGATGATGCTAGTGACCACATTTGGGAACCAGACAAAAAGAAAGTGAAGGTCGCTGTTTGTAAACAGTCTGTTAGTCAATCTTCCCTCCTCAAAGTTCTGATGTAACTGTGTCTGTTGATGACCCTGAAGTAATAGTCATAGATAAAAATAGATTGGGATGTTCAGTCAAAGTCCAAATGTGAACAACACTAGAAATCATGCAGTACACCCCCTTTTCACCACCATCTTAACTGCAGTTCCATATGCAGCACCAGCAGTGACATGTGAAGAGTAGGGCATCAAAATCCCTAGTTTGGGATTTTTTTGTACAAGATGGTAGTGATAAAACAGTGGCAATCTGCCAGCTTTGCCAAGCGCATATGAAGCATGGTAAAAAGGTTAGCCATCTGGGCACTAGGGTCCAGCATATTCATCCCAAGAGCAGACACATGGCACTGTACACCAGAGGGGAGCTAATGCCATAGTGGGGCTTTCACCCTCATCTACCTTAGTGAGCATGGTATCTCCTTCCTTCAGTGAAAGTAGCCATGTCAGTAAAAGTGGTGAAATAACACCATAAGATTACTACAGGCATGAGGAGGAGGAGGAGGATTCTGAATGTTCAAGCAGCGGTCAGAGTAGCAGTGGTGGTCCATGTAGTAATTCTACTACATTAACCCCTGTGCTTAAAACAGGTAAAATAATGCAATGTATTGGCTAGTCACCTGTGCACCCACCATCATACATCAAGGGTACTCCATCCATGTCAGTTCACAGAGGAGAGCCACTTGGCACACTACGTTCAAACACTGAACAGTGCAGCTCATGTTGCACAGCCTTTTTGCGTGGAACAGTAAATACCCACCAAATCATGTGGGTGCCTGTGAACTCAATGCTGCTGTAGCAAAAATGCTGGAAATGGACCTTTTGCTGTTCTCCTTTTTTGGAGACTGCAGGATTCCAGCACTTTGTAGCATGCACATGTCCTAAATGGAAGATCCCATCCAGGATATATTTTTCCAGCTGTGTTGTCTCTGAATTATATTGGATGGTGACATAGTCTGTAAGACATGCCCTTCAACATTCTGCATCACCCTACATTCACTTAAGCATGGATAAGCTGGCAACTGGCAAAATGGCAGGTAGTTCCTATTCGTGTATTACTGCACATTGGGTGCAACTACCTGGGGTTGTCTGTGATACCGAGATGGGAAAGCATTGTAATAAGTCAGACTGTAGTAGTGGTAGCAACCTTCATGGCATTGAACAGTATGCCATGCTTGCAATGTGTAGTGTAGCAGGGTTGCATACAAGTGAAAACATGCTAGACTTGCTACCGACAGAAATCAATAAATGACTGCACCCTATGTCCCTAAAAGCTGGCTTCATACCTAGTGATAATGGATCAAACATTGTTAAATGTATCAGCAGTGGTGACTTTGTGAGGGTTCCCTGTATGGCCCACTTTTTAAATCTTGTGGTACAGGAGTTTCTGCATTACCCAGCAATCCCCCTTAATAATGATGATAAGGAGGATATGGTGGGAGGGCATAATGACAAAATTTGCATTCTTGAATCACATGCGTCTTCCTGTTACTTAGAAATATTGTCAAGGCCACTGATTCATGGTAAATAAAATAATGAAATTCCTATGTCAAGACTTGAAATTCTGGGAACTGTAGTGGTGTGATTGTTGGTGTAATTTCTCAATTTTACTGTCATTATACTGTCATTCATTTAATATGTAGATGAATAATCAGAATCAAAGAAGGCTTAATATGTACACCATTAAATGAAGCAAACTGAAAATAGCATTGGAACCAATTATCAGAAACATAATTTCTGCAGTTTAACTGATCTGGTGCAAAATTACAAATTCTGTGCAATTATTTGTTTTTACCGGAGTGAACGCTGTCGTAGTTCTGTAATGTTGGCATTTTTTCATGGTCAAAAATGAAAAACAGTGGCCTTGACTATCATATGACAATTGACAAATAATGACATGTTGTTATATTTCAACTTCCCTTTTATTGATTTTGCGAGTACAGTTCACAGAATGTGTGCAGTCATTATTATCCACAGACCTCTAAACACAAATGTCAACTTGTAGCCACTTAAATCCTGCTGACTGAATAACAGATAGCCTCCTGACACTGAAAAACAATAATGCACCCCAGCCAGCCACCCTGCTTCATGATAGAGACAGAGACATTTTACCTGTGCAAAATCTATGAACCCTCAGCCAGCACAGCCACCCTGCTTCTTGAGAGAAAGAGAGACATTGTACATGTGCCCAATCTATGAACCCTCAGCCAGCCACAACCACCCTGCCGCTTGACAGTGACAGAGAGAGAGAGAGAGAGAAAAAGAGACATTCTACCTATGCAAAATCTATGAACCATCAGCCAGCCACATCCACCTTGCTTCATGACAGAGAGAGAGGCATTGTACCTGTGCCCAATCTATGAACCCTCAGCCAGTCACAGCCAGCCTGCTTCTTGGGATTGAGAGAGAGAGAGACATTGTACCTGTGACCAATCTATGAACCCTCAGCCAGCCACAGCCACCCTTCTTATCACAGATTTACAGTAAGTATGTACTAATGTCATCTACTATGGTTTTCACTTGAACTGTGGTGTGAATCCCCTCGTTTACCTTTTTATAGATGCCACTGTCACCAAATACAGGCAACTGATTTTCATTTTGTTTTCACAGGTTACAGACAGTGTAAACGTACAGGACTACCGTACTTGCACCACCTAAAGGATAACATATCATGTAAGTATCACTCTAATTTCCTCTTTCCTTTTTTACTTTTAATTTTTTTCCTCCTGTGTAAAACATTCAATGGTGGTGACATACAGGCCAGATAATATATTTTTTCATCACAGATGGGACAGACATACTTCAGTACATGAGGTTTCTACAACGTGTTAACCTGGTCGTGAAAACACGTGATGTAATGTAAGACAGTGGGCCAGTGCATGTCACTCACTAAACTTGTTAATTTTTTTTAAAGAGGTTTACTAATAGCTTAGTATTTAAATCTAGATATAACAGATGACAGGAACAGCCATGCTGTGAACTGAATGTGGTAGTGCAATGAACTCCTAATAATTTCTTCTTCATCTGTTTTCAGGTAACATTGAGGTGCTGTGGACTGCCGTCGGTGGTATCTTCCAATCGGAAGACAGACAACAGTTAGGATACACTGAAGACATTGAAAAAAGACAAAAACATTAATAAAACATGATTTCAAATGATGCCCCCCACAAAAAAAAACAATACTTACAGTACCTTTCATAGCTTGACAGTTTCTGTGCAGCCAAAGTCACCAAAAATCCAAAACATTTTGAACACAAGTGTGCCTATGACCTGGGAAAAAAAAGTAAGTAGAAATGATTATAATTCAGTCAACCACATCAGTAGCCCCCCACCACATGAATACAAATTAAATGTTACAGTACCACATTAGGTGTCAGACTGGTAACATATTTCTGGCATGTGGATGTGATCATCTTGCCCACCATGGTGAAGTGGAAACATTCCATATTTATTTACAATGATTTCCTTAAAAGGAACAACATGGCAGACTGCTGACAACACACAACAAGATTGAATACAAATTAAATGGCTGTGTCTATGAAAAAAACAACATGACAGTGGGATGAATAAAACTCACCAATGTGATATGAAGGCACAAAGGGCAGCATACATCAATGATGCAGAAGGCATCAACACAGGCAATGCCTTCACTTGGGACAATGTAACACATTTCTGGCCTTAGTCTCTTCATCGGAACTTTTCATGCAATTAAAACAGTGGGACAACAGCAACAACAGGCATCACCGGGCAATGCTCTCACTTGGGACACTGTGACACATTTCTGGCCTTATTCTTTATCAGGACTTTTCATGAAATTAAAACAGTGGGACATTCACAAGATAGGATTCTTAGAGGGGCCATGGTAGGTGATTTAATGGTATTGTGATTGTTGTTGTGAATATGTATACTACCAAAATGTAACACACTAAATAGTAACCAAAAAGTAATACAACATGAAAATAAAGCAGCAGTTCAAGAAAATGGTTACAATTTTGACCTTTACTTTTTGTATTGTTTGTTACATTGGCCCTTATCTAAAAAATTGTGTATACAAAGGAACAATACCCTTATTTCCACTATTTATGTATGCTGTACTCCTTGTTTTCAGATCTGAAGAAATAATTGAAGTGCTCATTTTACTCGGCCACCGTGCAGATGAACCATGCTTTCATCAGTTTTCTCACATGCTTTTGGATAGCAACTACTTAAAATAATTTGTGTTGTGTCTAAAATGATGTTGTATCCAGCAGACAGTGCTCCATGATCTTATGGAACAGTAGCTTTTAAAAAACAGCTGGGAATACAATTTAAAACAAGGTCACAGTAACATTAAAATGAGCACTACTTTTAGTATTTCATAAGTAAAAAACAATGGAGAAATGCAAAATAAAATAAAATTATGTAAAGAAAGGTATCATACAATAAGTAGATAAGGGCAAATTGAAACTATAATACAAAAGAAGGGGTCTAAATTGTCAGTGGATTATTGCACTGCTTTAACCAAATGTAATCAAAAAAATCATAATTCTAATCTAAATCACACCTCTCTCAAATCTATCACACCACCATTATGCTTTCTGCAACAGAAAGGCACTTTCTCAGAGTTTTTACTTTCTTTTATTTTTTAAATGTCATAGTGTCTGCACATTGACGGATGCTGAGCTCTTTCATTACAGGTGAAACAGTGGCGACACACTGCCTGCTTCAATGAAAGTGTATTGCAGTGTGCATTTCAGTGCTGCAGATTCAAAGGAAATGAAAGCACGCAGCGTCTGCAAAGTTGGTGACCACTGGAATTTTAAAAAATAAAATAAAGAAAGTAGTAAGAAAAACATTGTTTCAATTGCAGAAACCATAATTGGAGTGGAACATTTGGGTGAGCTGGGGATTTAGAATTATGAGCATCAAGAAAATCTTGTTAATTTTCTGAACATTTTTCCAGTGGATTATTATTCACATCAGGACACTAATATCGCATGCTGAATGATGTATACTATCAAGATAGTATAAGAAGGCAACATTCAGAAGATATGAAATTACGGGAGAGAGGATTGCCATGGTAGGTGACTTTATGGTATTTTGATTGTAGTTGTTGTGGGTATGTATGAAAATTTAACACAGTGAGCAGTAAGCAAAAAGTAATACAGCCTGACAATGAAAGCATCAGTGCAAGAATGCGGTTACAATTTTAACCGATACTTTTTTATTCTGTTTTACATTGCCACCTAATCTAATAACTTATGTATATGAACTATACCCTTCTTTCAACAATTTAAGTATGCAACATGACATTTTTTTACAATCAGAAGTGATAAACTGAGCTCTCATTTTAATTGGGCTTGCACCAGGTTTGCATCAGTCTTCTCACATGCTTTTGGACAGCAACATTTTAAATTCAGTTCTGTTGTGACTAAAATTAAGTGTCATGCAGCAGACAATGCTACAAGACATAATGGAATGATATCTATTCAAAAACAGCTGGGAATACTGATGAAAACCAGGGCACAGTAACATTACAATGAACAGTGCTTTTATTATTTCTCATTTAAAACAAAATCTGTCCAGAGCCGATAGGGCTGCAGGTGAAGAATTTGGGGTACTGACAGCACTACTGCCTGTGGCAATGGCAACCTGTATTTGGAAGTGAGCACAGTGTATCAGAGGGAGGTTGGATGGGTCCTATGGACAGGTATCCTCCTTCGGTGAGTGGGAGGAGGGTTGTGCTATTCTGGCATGGCAGCAAAACCCAGTGGAGACCGGGTGTGCAAAGCCTGGGCCACCAAGCAGTGAGCAGAGGCAACAGTGGATGCCTGGAAGTGAGGGAGCTTGCCCAACCTGTGCTGATGCCATTGCACCTGGGGGAAAACCAAGGAGAAATCCCTTGGACATGAGAATCAGGAAGCCCCTGGACCACCTCACAAATGACACCCCAGGCATTAGCCTTGGCTGGGGCCTATGGTTGGTTTCAGTCTCTCCACTTGAGGAGCCTTGCTGTAGGGGCAATATCTTGGCCACCCAGTCTGGGCAGCAAGTGGGGATGCCCGAAGATCAGGTCCAGGCACCAATGAGGGGGTACATCCACCACCCAATGTCCAGGCAAGAAAGACATTTAAAAAAAAAAGGAGAGATTCTTTGAATAGACGCAGAAAGAATATTCCAAAACTTGGGAGACAAAAAGGAAAAGGCCTGTTCTCCCAACGTAGTAGTGCAAATAGTTGTATGGATCAAGGATCTGTCAGTAGATCTAGATGATATGACTCATGATTACACGGGAGTTGAGCCCAACAGTGAGAGTATAGGATTCTGGGACTATACCTGACTGGTGAAATATAAAGATGTCTTTCCTATGGCTGGGTTAACATTCACCAAAAGGAGACTAGTATACAGTATGTCCAACCAGTTGTTGAGTAATTTAAGTTGCGTTGTGCCCTCTTTAAAAGGAGGAGACACATTGTAAGGTAAACTTTTACAACAAAACAAAATGCTGTATTGAAACAAAAGCTATGTTGCATTACTATATTTTTCTGCAATACTCCCTTTTCATGCCATAAATCAGCAGAACCCCCTCAACACACACACACACACACACACACACACACACACACACACACAGCATACAGTGCTTCTCAACAGTTTGTCACTAAAATGTGGGACACTGACACAAAACACAGGACACATCATCAGTCATGGACATAGAAGCTCAGAACACTGAGGACACTAGCACTTTTATTTTTGCAAAGGTTACATTTAATTCAGCATTGTACAGTGTTATGAATGTATGCTTTAATGTTTGAGTTTACAGCACCTTTTCTGTGTGGGCATCACCTTTTCTATGAGGGACAGATGAGCAACAGAGCAATTCTGAGAAGAAAATGAGGGATATATGTTCCTCATAATTTAGGAAAGTTGAGAGGTGACAGCTATCACTGCTTGGACTGCTTGGTCATAGAGAGAAACTATAAGGATTTATGAAGTCAGGTATCTTGACTTCTCCCTAATGGTGTACTTAAGTAAATGCAGAAGTTTAAGTTACACTGATTTTTTTTCACTAATCACAATAGCTTCACAAATAAATTGCATGTGGCTTCCTAGTGTATCCTAAAATTATATTTATTTATTTATTTATTTTAGATTGGTATTAATACCTTTGAGTCAGGGACTCGTTTACAAAGGTTTCAGGTCATATAGCTACATAAGACAATCAAACAACACATAGGTTACATATGTTTACACAGATTCAGTAGTATGTTACATTAAAAATTACAAAAGGTTCTACGTGAGTACATTGGTTGTAAAAGAACTTAGAGAACCTGGTAGCTCAGGACACAACATGACAAGATTTGAGTTTAACGCAAAACAGAGAGAGCTGTTTACATTTCAGATGCAGATTGTAGCATAAAACTATGCCAGGGTAAGTGCAGAGTACAGCAAGAGGCCTAGAATCCAAAACTTGCTTGAATTAGTCAAGCAGCCAGAGAAGGCTTTGTCAGTTCTTGTTGACGCTTGCACGTCATATGCTGCTCAATAAGTTGTGATCATGTTTCTGTGCTGACGGATGCCTGTTTTTTCCCCAGGTCGACCCACAGTTATTTCACAGTGAATGCTTTTCAGTAGCTCATCTGCAAAAAACTTTGCCCAGTCCACCATTTGAGTCCCCAACTCAGAACTCTGTTGCGAGCTTGCAAAGAATCTACTGGTGGTTAAATGTAATATTAGCCTCCTCTCTACTGTAGGCATCAATCTAACCTGCATGCACATTCCCGTTATGTGACGGGAGTCTACTGTCATTTGAAATGGAGATGGAAGAGCCTGAATCTACAACATCCTCCACTAGTTCAGAGTATGTTATGAATACAATTTTCTCTGTCAAGTAGCAGATAATTCATTGATAAATAGTGTGTTGTGCCCTTGATTTTTTCTAATGAAATATCCAGGTGATGTAATTTTTTTACCATAGTTTGCAGTCTCCATACTATTTCACAATATTTTGTGTCGGTATTGATGCATGTGCTATTATTGAAATTGGTTGTCAAAGATTGTAGGATGATGCCATTTTTACATGCTAGCAGCAAGGTATACAAAAGCCTGTCCCGACCCTCAAATAGCAGGAACAGTATCATGATTTACTGTTTGTTGTCTACATTCAGATGATCTGCCACTGGAATGTGAGATCTGTGGTTGAGGTTTTGGTACAGTGGAACTTCATTGTGTGAATGCTACAAATTTGTGCATACTTGTTAGTTTTGTGGGGAAGGGGGTTCTTGAATACTGTACCTGGTGTGCCCTGAGCTGATGAATGTGCATGGTTGAATTAAATCCTTTTTTTGGGGGGGGGGTTGTAAATGTGCCTACTACTCATCATTTGCATTTGAATTAAACTCTGTTGGTCACTCAGATGTTATGCAAGCACTCTTGAAATACGTGATCAGTGGAACCATCATAGAGCCCAAACTTAGGAGAGAGGATGGATGCCAACAGCAGTTTTATTGCTAAGATGTGCAAACAGCAAGGCTACTGGTGGTGAGGTAGCCTCTAGACAACTGTGACATGTTCAGTGATAACACAGTGGAGTGTTGAGGGGGAGGGAGTGCATCCATATGACTGACATGGTGATTCTTGGACATGAAGGCTGAAAGGATGTAATTTAAACAAAAGTACACACATACTTCAAAATGTCAGATGTTTATGTACTGTTTATTTCAAGTATGCAAAAATACTTGTGTATGTAAAGTGGGACTTATTATTGTTTATGAAAAGGAGAATTACAAACAGAAATGCTGAGCAACAGGCGAGCGATCAGTAGTCCAGTCTGGCACCAGATAATTCTAGCAGGCATGTTTAATGAGGTATCCACAGCACAGCTAGTGCTCAGCTGACCTATTCAGTTGAATGAGAACCCTTTGATTTCTTTTTGTATTCTAGCAGCTGGCTCCGAGAAATGCACTGAGCATCAAGGATTAACAAGTTGTGATGCCCTGGGCAGTTTAGAATTGTGGTGCGCCCTGTGACTTAACCAACAGGCTGGGGGTGGCCCCTGAAAACTGAATGATTTTTGATGCCTTAAAATGCATTTGGAGGGTTTCACAGCTACTCTGAATGCCATTCTTGGGGTGGAGATAGAAGGCTAGTTTTTGAAGTTGGATGGCTGGAGTACACTCCCACTGAGTGTCAGCACTCAAGCACAGCCATGCATTATTGGCCCCTTCACACCATATGGGGAGGCTGCAGGCTGATCTGTATCCAGTTGTTGGGGGCTGCTGGCTGCATTGTAGGCAACTGCTTTGGGAAGACTACATGGTGCATCATTGGCAGTTGCTGTTGGAAAGCTGCAGGCACAGTATCACCTTATTCAGCTGTTGGAGTGGGGGGCTGCAGACTGCACTATATCTGGTTGCTGTGGAGGCTGCAGTCTGCACAGTATTTGGCTGTTCTGGGGAGGCTACAGGCTATATAGCAACTTACCACTATGGGGAGAGTGCAGGCTGCATTGTATCCTGCCACAATAGGGAGGCTGCAGGCTGTAGTATCCAGACACTGTGGGGGAAGCTACTGGTTACACTGGCTGTATGTAGAAGCTGTGGAAAGGCTCTAGGCTTTACTGTATCTAGCAGCTGTGGGGAGGCTACAGGCAGCACAGCATCCATTTACGGTAGGGACACTACTGCCTACACTGTGAGAAGGACTAATTTAAAGTCACATCATTTTATTTAGAATTGTTTTTAAACAAACAACATTATTAATTTTTTTTTACCTGATAAAGACAAAGTCAAGAAGATGCGAAGGCAAATAGGGCAGAACTGCCTGGTGGTAATTTGAGTCCACCTCTGCTGAATGTTGAGTGCTTGCACTCCTTGCTGACATCAGTGGCTCTTACTGCTCAACAGTCTTGCTCTCTCTTGGTCTGCTGACACCATACGAGGTGGCTGTGGGGGCATTCTACACTGCCTTACTCAACAATCTCTCTGACATGATTCAGCAGTTTTCTGGACCTCAAGATCTGACGACTGAGTCAACAGCCAGGCCAGACCATGGGCCTAGTGACAGGCCACAGGAGCTGAGGCATGGAGCGTGGAGGGATGGTTTCTCTCTCTCTCTATCAATGATGACAGGATTCAGCAGCTCTGAGATAGAATGAGTCTGTTGGTGCATGGTACCATTTTCTTGATCCGGGGTAGAACTTACTTCACGTGAGCATGAAATGATGAGACCACCACACACCATGCATGATGCATGGACCTGGGTGCCGGAGGACTGAAAGATCTGGTCCGGGGGGGATGTAGGGGGGAACTCATCAGCAGACCATATTAGAACAAGTTCATTGGCTAGCAGCATGTTGTGTTTCACCTGACCTGCAGAGAGAGAATGTGGGGAAACAAAAATGCCACAAACTGTGAGGTGTTTGGAAAGTTGAGGTGGTGGTGCACAGGAATGGTTGATGAGTGATCCTCCCCCACCCCCAAGATTTAGTCACACACACACAGTGGGAAAGTACATGGGTGGGGTCAGGGAAGGTGAAATAAAATAAAAAAAAAAAGAAATTAGTGGCCACTCAAATTGGGGGGGGGGCAGGGCAATGGCCCCTTCTGCCCTATTGTTAATCTGGCCCTGCTGAGTAGCAAACTGCAGTATACTCCGTTATGAATGAGATGTTATTGCTATCTTTGAGGATGCAATACATTTGACTTTCCCTGTTCAAAAAAAAATACAAATAATTATTCTATATCATAATTTGAGGTCTGACTAGAGATGCAAACAGATGTGAGAAAGAAGCAATTGCCTCCAGCGGGACTTGCACTCATGCCATCACAGACAAACTTTCAAGTCTCTTCTGACTTATTCTCCTCTTTCTCTCATGTGCTTGTACCTGATCAGAAGTATATGCTCACCATGTCATTAGATTGAATTTCTGATACTGTTTTTACTATTTATAGTGGTAGAATCATATTATAGTGAATGTGTGTGGACTGCCCTGGTCACATTAGGCCTGCACGAACACATGACATGATTCCCACCAACCCAAAATGGCAATCTGGAAGGAATTGTCATAACACAACAACAAAGACACAATACTATTCCAGATGTTACTACTGTCATATTCTTTATCTCCATCCTTTATTTTCTATGAGTTTTTTTATTCATTCTGTGATTTTTCAATACCAGAAATCATGTTAACTCCATGGTAGATAACTGCAAATTGGTTTACAGTAATATATCACACAGAAACAAAACAAAAAAAAATGCTAGACAGGCAGTGGAAAGTTAAAAACATGTAACATTCAAATGAAATTGATAGGAGCTTATCAGTAAGTGAAATACAAACATGATTTAAAGAAATGGTCCTATATAACATTATCAGGATAGAAGTCTCTATTATTACACCAACCTCCCTACTCCAACACCCCGCCGACAACCTTGCACATGATGGCACTTTCTAAGTACACAATTCTTATTACCTTGCAGGTATGAAACTAATTTATGAGGGGATTAGCACAATGTGTGGCAAACGACAACTGAGAGGAGGTCAGCCTCAAGCACTAAATGTGAAATACAAGTTGCTAGAGAACACTAGCTGAGACAAAACTGCTGGCAGTATAGCCTAGAGGTTAGTGGAACGAGATGTGAACAAGCTTGGTACATCCAGCAAACCAGACCTCAGTATGATTCTCACAACCTCCACTTGCATACTGTGCGACTCTGAACAAGTCACTTAACTGCCCAGTGCTCCCAGGTTGCCCCTGAAAACAGGCACTTGTGCCTAGTGGGCCTTATCCGGTCACCAAGACTAAAATAAAAAAAAAATAAAAATAAAAAAAAACAACAACAAAGAAACAGAAAACTCATAGTGCCTTCAATGATTACGAATTTATTTAAGGTGAACAGTGTTTTCAGATGTTAAATCATGCTGCATAATGACAGGCACAAAGCAGTCAAGTGTAACAAAATGTTAAGCATTCAAATACAGTATTCTGATGAACAGCAATACCTTTGCATGCACACATACACACATGGACACACACCCACATACACTGTGACAGTCATCAGAACCATGGATCCAATACAAATCAGCTTTTAACTTTTTTTTTTAAATAAAAAAGGAAATAAATGTGCAATACAAATGGCCACCTTCAGGTGTCAAAAATGAACTGCACCCCATATTGCCTGAACAACTTCACTAGGCAACTGCTTCTCAATTCCAGTGGATGGGGGAGATCAAATCTGCACTTCTTTTAGCAAAAAACTGCTTTCTATTTGAAATACAAAAAATACATAGTAATTACTCAATGATGTTAGGGGGAAATTCTTTATAGTAAGCAGAGTATTTTAATAAATGGGAACAGCTGCCAGTAGCTTGCAGTAAAAAAAAAAAGTGAATGATTGCTCAGAAACAATAAATGTCAACATGTCAGTCAGTTGCACGGAAACACGCTCGTTGACAATGAACTATGAACATCAGACGCACAGTCAATAATTAATAAAATTACAAAAAACTGCAAGTAAAGACCACAGAACAGGTTGGGGGCATAAAAGCAGGGAAACAGAATGTCTGATGGTTGAGACTCACGAGTAGATCGGAGAGCAGTAATCCAAGATAGAGAGAAGGTTACCAGTGATGATAACAAAGCGAGCTTGCCTCACCAAGGAGGCTCGCTTGGCTATCATCACTGGTAACCTCCTCCCTATCTTTGATTACTGCTCTCCAATCTACTCCAGAGTCTAAACCACACTCCTGACTAGGCTATCGGTAGCCTACAACAGTGCCTGCTGCTTCACTCTATCAGCTCCCTACTCCACACACTACTGTGACCTTTATAGCTCACTTGGTTGGCTGTCCTTCCAGGGTCACTTTGGCTACTCACTCACCTGTTTCCTGGATTCCACCCTTAGATGCGATGACTCTTCTCTCACTACCCTCTTCAATACCACTACCCTGACTAGGCATCTTCACTCTGCAGATACTCCAACCCTTGTGAACCCCAGAACCTCCACCAATATGGGTGGGAAAGCCCTCTCCTTTGCCACTCCCTCACTGTGGAACAGGCTACCCACATCCCTGTGAATTTCTAATGCTCACCATACTTTTTGAGTAAACCTCAAATCCTGCTTTTTGAGCAGACACCAGTGCAATTGCATCACCCACTAACTACCTTCTTCCTTTCTGCCTGCCTTTTTTCCCATCACCTTCTCTGCTATTTCTTTACCTCCATGCTTGTTGGGCATGCTTGGTTGAGGCATGGTTTCCCTGTACCTGCCATTGTTGTATTGTATATATTCTCTATTTTTTTTTTTATCAACCGACTGTAACTCTTATTATTGTACCTTTTACCCACCAATGTTGGCCTGCCATGTCACTATTTCAAATGTTACCATATTATTTGAATTATATACTGCAATTTCTTTCTCTAGTGCCTTGTGGCCTGGGTCATGCCTGTAAATGGTCATCTGGACCAGTGCACCTACCCGGTTATCAAAGACATAAATAAAACAAAGTTTTGGTCGCAAGCCTCCTACAACACAAGGTCAGTAAAATTGAATAACAAGCACTGCTGCTATAAGTCTGACCAAATCACCACTCTAAAGCCTTGTTTGAGCACCAACTATACGTATGATGACTCTGCACTTTTTTTGTAGTCCCTCCCCACTCACCCACCCCATGAATCTTGGAGCATCGAGCAGGATGTCGGGGCAAAGAACAGACAGTAATCAATGTGCATTCTCTTCCCTCTTCACCCACCTGCTAAGCAGATCTTGGGTGAAGGAGCAGACAGTAACTCAGGATCATTCTGCCCCGCTCCCCATATACACACACCCTACAGAGCTTGGGGCACTGAGCCATCCTACAAAAGCAGTACTGTGTTGTAAGATTACACATATTAAATGTGTGGAGTCAGGGGAATTTCAGAGCAGGAGAGCAGTGCCTGTACTTACATCTAGTCAGGAGGGTTGGGCAGCGGGACTTTGCAGATTTACAGAAGTCCTCAGGCTACCAAATTATCAGGACAGGAGTTGTTTACACTGCCCAGGTCTTCTATAAAGGCACGGGTGCAGACAGCAGTTTCTGTCCATAACCAGCCATCAGCAGCATTCTGTCAGTGCACTGTGCAGTGTACGAGAAGAAGCTCAGGATCCTGAGGTGCCATCCCATGACCGCAAGCAGTGAGTCTACACTGTACAGGGAGCAACCACTCCTGGGCTGTGTATGTCTTGAGTTGTTTATCCCTCAGAGCTATGCACACTGTAGCCCTAAAATGAGTAGTGCCCAGTGGAGATTTGATATCGGTAAGGGTGGGTCATCGGCACCCTGCTGGGTGGGGCAGAGCATGAGAGAAGGAGACAGAACACAGAGGAGCCTATGATCTTTAGCAAGCGGTGGAGCTTCACAATCAAGGTCGGCCCGCTGGGTGGGGCTAGCCTCAAGAGGTGATCCAAGTCAATCCGGGTTCTTTAAATCTTCAGAATTAATGCAGAATCCCTTTACTCATTGTAAAAGGACTGCAGGGATATGCCCACTGCAGCCCTTAATATGATATAATGCAGAATAAAATACTGTAAATTATGGAAAGAAGGGTAGCGTACATATACACAAGTCATTAGATGAGGGGCAATGTAAAACAGAATAAAAAAGTATTAGTCAAAATTGTAACCACATTCTTGCCTTGATGCTTTAATTGTCATGCTGTGTTACTTTTTGGTTATTATTTAATGTGTTACGTGCATTTCCATAGTGTACATACCCACGACAACTACAATCAAAATACCCAAACGTCACCTACTATGACAATCAACCCCCCCAATTTACTATCTTATAAATGTTTGTTTGTTTGTTTATTCGCTTAATGGGTAAGAACACTGGAAACAAGTTCCTTTTACAGGTGCGACCCACATATATTGCATACAGACAATACATAATCAAACATACATATACAATGCAGCAAATTGCAGACAAAAATGTCTTTGTTACGTGTAAAATTCATAAAAAAAATTCACAAAAAACAGTTACAATTAAATTGAGATTCGAAATACATCCTTAATGCATCGGCAAACTTTTGACAGAACACAACCACCTAATATCTTGAGGAATTTCATTCCAAATAAATGGAGCAATATAAGCAAAAGATCTTTGTCCACTTTTAGATTTCATAAAAGGAATCTCGAGAAACCTACTGTCTGACCTATGTCTAGAATAATGACCATCAATATATAGTCTCAAAAACTTTGAAATACTATGTGGAATTCCAGAGTCCATAACTTTATATATGAACTTGGCCACACAGTATTGGAAATTTAATGAAACCTGTAACCAGCCCATTTCAAATGTGGCCAGATTATACTGATATCTTGCTATATCATTCAGCATGCAGTATTAGAGTCCACATGTGAAGAATAATCCCTTGAAAAAATGTTCAGAAAAGCAACAAGTATTTTCAGAGTTACTTAATTTAGTTGAAATTTTAAATGACCGAGGGTCTACTAAATGGCATATGCTGCACGCTTTCATTACAGTTGAAACTGTGGCACCACAATGCCTGTTGCAATAAAAGTGCATTGAAGAGGGTGCTTAGGCCCACAGTTTAAAATGAGATTAAATGAAAACCCTCAGTGTCCTCAAAGTTGGCGACCACATGACTTATTAAATAAAATAAAGTAAGTAGTAAGGAAAAAAAAATTATTGTGGAAAGCCTAATGGGGTGGGGGGGGGCATTTAAGACAGGTGGGGATTTAGCATTATGAGTGTCAAGAAATACAGGATTAACAAAATTAACATCAGGAAGAAAACATTAATTAAACATATATTACATACTTAGTCAGTATAAAAAAATGTTAAGAAAAAAGTAAACACGGAGGACAGGATTTATTTGAGTAGATTTGGTTAAATAATAATTTTTTACTCAGCCTCTGGGGGCTGGGGCTAAAGATGCAGTGAAATTTTATTTCACCGGTGAAATTCAGATGGAATCGGAAATTTCACAGTGTAAAATATTTTGTGAAATTTATGCATTTGACCAGAATTGTATCCATGCGTAATGTGGAATTTTGTGCGGGTACTACACAAGTTGTGTTTTCCCATCCACATCGCTGGTGTCTAGTGGTCCCACTCCCCCTGGCTGATTGCCAGCCCAAATAGAAAGATTCCCCCATGCCAAGATTAAGCCCCATCCCCTCCATCCATCCACATAATTTCAAATTAAATAGTTTCCCTGGTGTCTAGTTGCCCCACCCTCCTGGCTGATCGCTGACCAGATTAAGAATGACTTCCCCACCCCCAGAGATTCACCCCTCTCCCATTGTCCAAGTGTGGGCTTGAGCCTGATTTATCATGTCATTAAAAAAACAAACACACACAACCTAGCCCTGTTGTCTAGTGGAACCCCCCACCCTATCCGGTAGTAGTATCCCCACCCAAACCCCCATCAAGTACCCCTCCACGACCGTGTACAGCCCTTCACTCACATCCTGGCTGGCAGCCTGACTGAGTTCTTCTACCAAAAGAGCCAAGTGAGCCCTTTTGAATGAATATGTGCATGCACATGCTCACTCATTGAAAGTGGCGGGCTCACTCTGGCTCTTTTGGTAAAAGAGCTCAGTCAGGCTGCTGTCCAGGAGGTGAGTGGAGGGCTGTGCTGGTGGCCCATGGAGGGGGTACTTAATGGGGGTATGTGGGGTAGGGCATACTGTTACCAGAAAGGGTGGGGGCTCCACTAGACACCAGGGTAAGGTTGTGTGTGTGTGTTTTTATAACAAGATGAATCGAGCTGCAAGCCCACACTTTGGACAGCAGGATGGGGGTGAAACTCTGGGGTTGGGGGGGTCATTCTTAATTTGATTGGTGATTGACAAGGGGTTGTGGTGCCACTAGACATCAGGGAAATTATTTAATTTGAAATTATATGGATGGAGGGGATGGGGCTTAATCTCAATGGGGATGAGGGGATTCTTCCTCTTTGGGCTGGCAATCGAGGGGACAACTAGACACCAGGGATATGGGGTCACTTTTGGGGAGTGGAGAAAACAAGTTTTTTTTATAGCAAGTTGTTTCCCCCTGGCTCTGATTGAAATGTAGAATTTTGCCTGTGGGTGGTGAAATTAGCATTTTGCAGGCAAAATTCTGCATTTTGCAGGGGGTGGATTTCACATTTTACACCAGTGAAATTTTTCACATAATACAGGGATTAAGCAAAATATTTCGCTGGGTGACATTTTGCACAACACTAGCTAGGGCTGACCACCAGTAAGTGTTCCTAACATGCTTATTATTTCAGTGTTCTGACCCTCTATACAGTTCAACTGCTGGTATGCACCCTCCACAACATTCCGCATGGCTTCCACATCACTTTCATAACACAGCCAGGTCAACCTGTGTGGCAGGCATTTGGAATGGGTCGCACTCACGGGCCGCTGTGGGAGCCACCACTGGTTCTGTTGTCTTGCCCATTCTTTGTCAATGCTGCACAGGTGGATGCACTCCCTCTTCAACATCCTCTGCTGCAGCAGTGGCTGGTAGCTTCTACAGTTTTGCATCCCACTCAGCATGGTGGTGCAGTAAAAGGTGGGTTCTTTGCTCACCCATGCCCAAGTGTCTGCCCTTGTGACCATGACGTACAATCACTTCACCTAGCTTGCATTTAACTACCATCAGGTCTCCCAGGAGGGATATTTAAAATTCCCAAGTGGACAAACTGTGGGGAGGACCAGGCACAGGCAGTGGGGGGCACCGGATACAGTCACATGCTGTGCTGCACTTGGTGGAGGGGCAACAAGCTGCTGCTTCTGCTGTGGTTCCTACTGCTGCTGCTGTTACTGATTTTGCAGCTGCTGCTGCTGTTCCTGCTGCTTAGGGTCCCCATCACTGGTAGCCACCAATGCTGCAGGGCTGGCAGTGGCTGCAACACTTATCACCAAAGAAGCAGCATCTGCTACTGCTGCTGCTTTGGGCACCACATGGCCACTTGCAACATTGGGCTGTGACTATGAGGGAGCACTTGAGGTAGAAACAGTATCTCGGTTGAGGTGAATTGGTCACACCTGGCCTCCATGCATTCAGGGACCCCGCTGCCCACAACTTTTGTCACCTCTCTCCATATTAACAAAAATTAAACGTCAATCAAAACTAAAACAAAAAACTACTAGTAAAAGTACTAGTACTCAAACTACTTATTTAAACTAAAATAAGGTTTCAAATCAAATCAAAGTGGCTGCAAAACTGAAGCAAAAGAGTCCAGGAACCTTAAAGCACAAAAATCCCTAAATAGATCAGCTTAGCTACTGTAGCAAAAAAGCACACAGTAAACACACACTGACTATCCAGCTCCTTCTCCAAGAGAAAGTGAAACTAGTTCACTGACTTCCTGCCTAATTAACTGCCTGCCTGCATCATGTGACCTGCAGACAGTCAGCCATGCAATCTGTGGGCCGTTTCTTACCAACTTCGCCTTTTCATACTGTAATTTGGAGTTAACTCGAAGTGCACAATGCAAAGTCCATTAAAGGCAAATTTAGACCTTTTAATGGAAAACTCACGTAGTGCTACGCAAATTCAATGTTGGGCATTTCTAATTAATTTTACGGGTGTAATAAAACTTCACTGCATCGCTACACTCAGTCATATGTTTCCAATCAAGCCCCTTCCCTGCAGCAGTTATTGTTAGATAGGGATTAGTTAAAGTGCTTGGGTTATTACTGCATGACATAGGCAGAGTACTCTACATCAATATATAGATGCTAAAGTAATAAAAAAAGTAGTAAATATAAAGCAAGTGAAATGTTATATATTGAGCACCCTTCGACAAGGATCAGAACACCGAACAACAAGGCTTACAAGTCACTGCTATCTTTTACACTACAAGTAACATAAAACATAGAACAACATTTACTTTCAAAAATAAATAACAACTCACAGACTACTATTTGGCCCCAAAAATGTGGGACAGAACAGATCACTAAAGCTAACATCTTCTATCTTTCAAATAGTTCAAGGGTTGAGGTAGTAGCGCCCATAAATAATTTAGGAGTCACCCTTGATCAAGACTGTATTTTCAAGACACACATTGACCTGCTGACAAAATCACTGAACTAGAAGCTCGGACTATTATATCACGTTAGCACTTTCCTTACACAGGATTCTCGGCTAAAGGTAACAAATGGTACCCTACTGCCAACCCTGCTATATGGTTCCCCGGCTCTTTACTCTGCTTAAAGTGCTGAGATGCAAAAGCTGTGAACCTTGTACCATAATGTAAGCTGATTCGTGGCAGGTGCCCTGTCCCAAGAAAACCATAGTCAGATGCTTCAAACTGTATCCTGGCCCTCCTTAGAAGGCTGTCTAAAATACACGTTGCTATGCTTAACATTCAAACTCAGACTGGAAAGAGCCCCATCAAGTCTGGCCAAAATACTAATAGCTAAACAAAACAGCAGGCCCCTTAGGTCTTCCAATTGACAGCTCCTTCAAGTTCCCAAAGTAAAGTAAAGTCTACTTAAGGGTTGTGGGCGTACTCTGCTTTCATTCCACCCCTCTGGAACCAGCTTCCTGTAAATATCCAGGAATTTTTTTATACTGCATTTATCACTCCTCCTCCTCCAGTCCTGGCAGCATTTCTTCTAGTCCGAGCCCCTAGTACCGTGCCCCGCTCGCAACTTACCTCTTCTAAAGTGACCCCATGGTTTGCCCCCCATGATGGAGTGGTGGGGATCCCTCGACCCACCTGACACATGGATCCAGAGCTGGAGGGGGTTACTGCCCATCGTGGGGGCAGCACCTGTGAGGTTCAGCTGTCACTGGACATTCCTGGGCCGATTTTTTCCTTCTCTTTTGTTCCCAAGCCGAGTCGTGCAATGATGCCACGAGGAGGGAGCTCGCATGCATACACATGTGCTCCTTCCAGGCATCTGCCTTGGCTCTGCCCCTCAGTTGCATCAGTCTGCTAGCCCTTAGCCTCTGCTAGGGGCCAGATGAGTACCGAGTGTGGGTGTCCCCCCTCCCCAGGGAAAAAGAGCAGTCCTAAGGATGCTCAATCCTTCCCTTCCCCTGCCAACCCCCGGTGGTCCATGCTTATTCCTGAACATGGGTTGCCAGCGTGGAGCAAGGTGTGGCATCCAGCGCCTCAACCCTCAGTGCCACTGGGCTGGTCAATATCCATGAATTTAACTCCCTCGAGGGTTTTACAAGGGGACTTAAGGCTCTCCTACTGGGGCTTAACCAAATGCACTTGTCACTGCTAATGCCACAATTTAATCCTCTCTTTTCCATCTAAATCTATTGTGAGTGTCTGTATCCACCAATGTATAATATGTATTAACAAATGTCGAATACTGCTGATCATTGTAATTGAGTACACTGATTTTAATTTCCATGCTTTAATGTGAATCAATTTGCCTTTGTTCTCTGTAAATCTTTCATTATCTGTAATTAATTTCGGGTCACCCCTGAAAAAGGGACTGTAATGGTCTCAGTGAGCCTACCCAGTTACCAAAATTATTTTAATAAATAAGCAAATAAATAAATTCATAAGTTAAAAATCGCTGTGGGCTACACCTGTAAACATGAAACGATATTTAATTTGGTGTGTGCTGTAGGTGCATGTGAAGTGTAAATGGTTTGCTATGCATATGTAGCAGTAAGCAAACTAACACTACTTCACATAGTTCTCTGCTTGCTGAAGTACTGTATCACAAGGCAGAGACTATGTGCAGTAGCACTTTGCTAGTGAAGGTGCCATTTTGTGCAGTGCTGCCTGTCAACAACTATGCACAGTGGCACCTTTGATAGCAAAATGCCACTTTGTGTATTTCTTTTATTAAGCTTTGAATTTAAAATAAAAACACTCCCAGCTCTTGTTTTGTGTACTACCACTCCCCTTCATTACCACCAGTCCCAAAACATACAGTAATTCATCCCAACCACCCACACACTGTAGCACCTACATCCCTCCTCCCCCCGTTTACCAGCAAAGATTCTGTATAATTAAATTAAATCATGATGTGTGTTTTTTTTTCATATTTAGTAAGCTTTATTGCGTTTGCCATTCAACAAGCAGTACACAAAACACCATTACATAGCATGCTTCGAGACAATACTCCAGTAACACAGATCCATTATACCATTATTGCAGATCAATATCCAGTATTTGGCACCTTAAAAAGGAGTAAATTATGTTACTATTAAGAAGTTAATGGTGCAAAAAACAACCCCCCCCCCAAAAAAAAGGAGAAACCCCCAGCCACCCCAACCCTATCCTCCCTCCACCTCCCCCTCAATTTCCTTCACCACCGGGAAAGAACAAGTAAAAAAAAAAAAAGGAAGAGGGAACAGAAAGGGAAACCTCCACCTAGTTCCAACTATGTTCCATATATTTTGGGGTATGTTCATCGAGTATGTAATATGGGTTATTTTAGCTGGGACAACTGATGCCCATTGGATTCAGCTCCAAGGAGCCAGGTCAGTCCTATTTATAGGTATGGGAAGTGTTAGATACATAGTAGGGTTTGCAGAGGGGCCCAGATCTTCTGATATTTTTTACTATTTTTGGAAATGCTCGCTAAGAGGTGTTCTGCTTGTAAGGCGAAGAGGATTTCTTGATGCCATTCTGTGTATGTGGGAGTCTGCTGGTCCAGCCAGTGACGTAATATCACTTTCTTAGCACATAAAGAGATTAACATCATATGTTTCCTTTGGTTTCCAATAAGGATGTTCCCCGAGTCCCCTAGGATACAAATCTCTGGTTGAAAAGCATTTTGTAGTCCTACTAATGGGTCAAGTCTAGAGTGGATACTTTCCCATAGGGTGGATGCCTTATCACATTCCCACAGAATGTGAAACAGTGTGCCCCGCTGGGTCCCACACCTGGTACACAAATCCGACTGAAGCTTACCCATTTTACAAAGTTTTTCAGGGGTGTAATATAGATCTTGTAATATCTGAAATTGAAGCAATCTATAATGGTCCCACCTAAAATCCTTGTATAGCCTTTTCCAGATTTGTGATCATTGTCAGGGGACCGTGGAAACTGGGGGAAGTATCCTGTCCCATAAGTAGTGGGGAGTGCCTTCTAGGTCCGTAACTCTTTTATGCAGCTCTTTATAGTAAAAGGAAATTAGGTGAGAGATGGGCCTCATTTGTAGCGTACTAAGAATGGGGCCAACCATGTGGTGGTCCCATTGGCCATTGCCAAAATACCTTATTAAGACCCAGGAAATTTGAAGATATTTAAAGCAGAAGGTAACAGGCAAGTTATATTTTGCCATTATCTCTGGGAATGTTAACAACCTATAGTTCTCTGTTATATCTATAACCTTTTTCCCCATTCCACCCGCCCAAAACAAATGATTGATAACCCTTCCTCCAATTTTAAAGTTGGGATTACCTAAAATAAGCTGCAAAGAATCCTTTTCCATGGAGCATCTTGTAGTATTATTAAGTTGTTTATGGGTACGAAGGGTTCTTATAATGGGAGTGGTTTTAAGCTGTCCTGGAACCTTGTTAAGAGAAAGATAAAGGTAATGTCCTGATATCTATACCAGCTGAGGCACAGAGCAACTTCTCTATCTGCAACCACAGTGGGGCATAAGGTTCCAAGCTGGAGTTCAGGGCAGGAATCAGCCACTGCGAGACAACTGAACAATTAATGGCAAGATAGTAAAGATATATATTGGGGACTTGTAGGCCACCTAGTGCTTTTGGTCTCTGTAGTTTAGACAATGCCCTATGAGGGGTTTTATGTTTCCAGATGAATTTAGATATAATGCCATGTACGTGACTGAACCAGGCCTTAGGAAGATATTGGTAACACAATTGAAAGGGGTACAATAACTGGGGTAGAACATTCATTTTAACAGTATTAATTCACCCCCACAAGGAAATGGGGAGTAGTGCCCAACGGTTCAGGTCAGTTTTAATTTGTGTTACTAGCTGGTCTAAATTATGTTGCTTCACTTTGGAGTTAGATTGCGATAAATATATGCCCAGGTACCTCATTTTATCCTTTATCCAGGAGATCCCAAGATGTTGAATGTCAGCTTTTAAGGTCCGATTATTTAGAGGCATGACCTCTGTCTTGGACAAGTTTAACTTATAGTTAGATAGACGCCCAAATTCCTGAATAATGCCCAATGTAGCCAGTATAGATTTAGATGGGTGGGTGACATGAAGTAAGATATCATCTGCATACACTGATATTTTATATTGGAGATGATGACTGGGGATTCCAGTAACTAGGGTGGATGTATTTATTTTCCTGATTAAGGGCTCTAGAAATAAATTAAACAAATAAGGGGAAAATGGGCATCCTTGGCGTGTGCCCTGTTGTAATGTAAAGGGAGGGGAAAGGACTCCATTACAGAAAATGCGAGCTTACGGGCGGGAATAAAGGACTTTAATCCATTGTATAAATTCCACTGGGATAAGATATTTTGGGAGTAAATTAAATAGGTAGTCCCATGACACTCGGTCAAAGGCTTTTTCTGCATCCAGGGATACCAAAGCCAATGGTGTATTGGAATCCCTGGATGCAGAAATGAGAGAAAAAATTTTATGCAGATGATCCGCCGATAGGTGTCGAGCCACAAATCCCACTTGTTCGGGACTTAACAGAGTCTGCCATATTTGAGCCAATCGGTTAGCTAAGATTTTTGCTAGAATCTTCAAGTCAACATTTATAAGGGAAATTAGGTGATAATTTGACAGCATTGTGGGGTCCTTATCTGGTTTTGGAAGAACCACAATAGTGGCAGAAGTAAAACTGTGATCTGAAAGGCCATGTTTGTAGACATAATTAGAGATCAAGAAGTTTAGGGACTAATTGGGCTTTAAATGATTTGTAGAAATTGGGTGTGTAGCCATCAGGACCTGGCGCTTTATCTACTGGGAGTGTATTGATGGCTTTGTAGACTTCATTTAAGGTCAGAGGAGCTTGCAGAATGGAAATTTGGTGCTGAGACAGTCTTGGGAGCTCTATACTTGAAAGGTGGTCTAATTCGGTATGTTTAAAAGGTGTGGAGAGCATGAATAAAGCGATTGATAGTAAGTTTGAAACAGGAGACAATGTCCTTGGGAGAGGTATGAGGGTACCTGAGGTGCATCTCTGCAGTTAAAAATTCTGTCTGCCACCTGAGCCCAGTCCCATTAAGTAGCAATTTCAGCCTGTCACCTTGGTCAAAGTAGGTGGTTTTAGAACATAAGAGGAGGTGCTCAACTCTGTTGCTAAGAAGGGTATTATATTGAAAGCAGAGGCTCTCTGGTTTTTCCAGGTCTACTGGGTTGGAATAAATGGTGAGGGATTGTTCTAACACTCTAATTTGTTGTAGTAGTTGGGAGGATTCTTGGGAGATGTTCTTTTTCCTGATTGAGGCTAGTTGGATGACTTCTCCTCTTAATGAACATTTCAATGCCCCCCATGGTATGTCCAGTTTTGGCATAGTAGGGACATTGTGTTCATAAAAAATTCTTTATAAAACTATTAAGTTGCCCTATTAGGTAATCAGATTTTAGTAATTGAGAGTTGAACCTCCAGACCTTGTCAAGAACCATCGAGTTAGGTAATAACCATTTCAGGAGAGTTGGGTGATGATCCGATATCACTTTTGCTAGGTAATCACAGGCTTGAACCCCTGGTAGGTGCTCAATCCACAACAAAAAGTAGTCATTTCTTGACAGTGTGTTATGAGGCAGGGAGTGAAATGAGTAATCCTTTGTT
Source organism: Neoceratodus forsteri (assembly GCA_016271365.2). Lineage (NCBI taxonomy): Eukaryota > Metazoa > Chordata > Ceratodontiformes > Ceratodontidae > Neoceratodus > Neoceratodus forsteri. The sequence goes on along the minus strand of CM028136.1, from coordinate 124,178,652 downwards.
GAAGTAAAAAGAGTCCTCCAGGGGTCCACTAGACCCAAGGAATCCATAATTTCCTTCAGCGCCAATTGTGTGGGGGTAAGTGAGGAGTGTCTTGAGTTGGATCTATCCACTAGATTACTAAAAACTAGATTCCAGTCCCTGCCAATTAGCATTGGAAGGGTAGACCAGGGAGCCAGGCTAGTCATTAGATTAGTAAAGAATTGCGGGTCATCCCCCACCGGGCCATAAACAGAACCCAGTATCAGCTCCGTGTGGATCAGAATAGCTCTGAGCAAAATGTATCTTCCCTGGGGATCGACTACTGAGTGTAAAAATTTAAAAGGTACCCATTGTACTATCAGCACAGCCACGCTGCATTTGCGCATGTCCAACCCCGCCCCCAGCACTGCACCCACCCATGTTCGTCTTAGGTTGGAAACCTGCATTGTGGGTAGATGTGTCTCTTGAAGGAAAGCCACATCGACATTAAGCTTGTGGAGATGCAAGAGGATCTTGGCTCTTTTAGTGGGGGATTGTGCACTTTTGATATTCCATGAACAAAACTTTAAAGGTACTACCATGACCAATTATTGGTTACCTTAAGGCACCTCATAGGAAAAACATCCCCATACCTGTAATTTTCAGTTCCCCCATAATCTTCAACGTCAATGCCCGGTGGTGAATGATGTGTATCCCTTTTCCCATTCCTCTTCCCTAATGCAAACTCCAATATCCCAGCGATTATATTCCCCCCTACCAAGCCCCCCTATCATTTAGCATATCTACTATTATTAGAAATACAAGGAAATTTGTAAACATAAAAGATATACAGAATATTATTACTAGGTAAAAAGACCCACTAATCCCCTCTCCCACACCCCTTGACCATTTCCTTCTTCCCATAACAGGGTATTTACCATCCTTAGTATGCTGCCTAAATACCTGGGCCCTTATGTTTAGTAATCCCACAAACATAATTATTACAGCCCATAAAAACCAGGCTGTTTCACCTGCAATGGTACCTTCCCCCACCCTGTGCCGGAACATGGTGCACTGGTTAGACTGCAATGATCTCCAGACCTTGTCACCCATGCCAGCCCCCAACCAAAATCATACAACTAGAATATTAAGGTATTGCCTTGATTAATTAGTACAATTGGTGATACATTAAGCCCCAAGACTCGCAAGTTTGGTTCAGGAGGGAGAAAAGAAAGAAAAAAACGCTTGAAAAAAACAGGCCCCCATCCGAATTATTTTCTGGTCCATTAGTCTGAACAGTCAGTCTAAACTTAACTATATATGCTCCTGGTTGCCCCTGAAGTGAATTAGGAAGGGAAAGAAATGGGGAAAGGAAAGAGGGGGAATTTCCCTTTAAGCGGTCCCATTGAGATATTAAAACATAAATGTAAAAGTTGGTTTGCTCAAGCAAAAAAGTAAAACAAAGCCATGTACGCCTGATAGAGACTTCTGTCCTCTTGAGTTTAATTGAAGAAGCGGGCTATCACACTCAGTTCCCACAGGAAAAGAAAAAGTAGAGGCCACATAGAAAGGCACAAATCCAAAAGAACTGGCTTTCTTCAACGAAAGGCTTGTCAGCTTGTTTACCATCTAGTCAAGAGTCCCCCCTGATAAGTATCGAGGAATTACCGATTGTCCATCACCAAACTTGCTACTAATTAAATTATTAGGGGTGCATGAAATGCACACAGCTTCTCCTCCCCGAAGTAGCAGTCTTTGTCACCCTCTTGTGGTTATTTACTGGAGGTGATCCCAATTAACCAACCGAAATGTCCTCCCATTCAAATGAAAGGAGTAAAAAAATTGTACCCTGGGGGTCTTCTCCCAATGACCTCGACGGGAGGTAAATAAATCGGGGAGCAGGGACTGTAGAGCTAAGTTGTCTTACTGTGCTGTGTCATAAGAGAGTCATTTTCCTGCATGCAGCACTGACAGGCGAGATGGGTACTGTACCCTGTACTTAATCCCTGCAGCAATTAATTTTGAAACAAGGGGATGGTACTCCGATCGCCTCTGTCTCACTGTGGCTGGAAAATCCTGTGCAAATCTCAAGGGATGGTCTTCCCATAACACCTGCTGAAGGCTTTTAACATGCTCAAGAATATGTATTTTATCCAAAAAATTGAGGAATTTAATGATCATTGGCCTTGGGGGTTTCCCAGCTGCTGGTTTGGGACGTAATGAACGGTGAGCCCTCTCTATTATGTAGGTGGTATTATTGGGAGAAGGGCCAGCAATTTTTGTGAGCATTTTTTACAGGAATGTAATGAGTGTGGAGCCCTCAGCATCCTCTGGAAGGCCGAAAATAATTATATTGTTCCTGCGGCTTCGGCCTTCCATATCCTCCAGTTTAGCTTCAATTTTATGTAGCCTCTGCCTCATATTGGTTACCTCAGGTTCCATCCTGTCTTTCCAACTTTCCAGGACATAGTACGGACTGCGACATATGAGATATTCTGGTTTGTATCCGAGAGTTCCCCCCTGAGTGATCTAATTTCTCCAGTGATCTCTTGCAGTGCCTCCTTGAATGGCTGTAATTCCTCCATAAACTTTTGCTCCGAGAGTGGGGTCAGCGTTTGTGAAGTTACATTACAGGCAGTGGATTTTGATGAGCTCCCCGACAGACCCTTCGCTCGTTTCAGTCCTTTCTCAGGGGTCTGTGGGGGCATGTCTCTGGGTAAAGCCTGGCGCATCTCAGCCTCCATATTTCTGGTAGGCCCCGATATCAGAGACAGACACTTGAGAATTATTTTCTTGATACCCGCCATTCAAACTGCTTTCTGGTCATGCCAGGCACTTTCAGGAGCACACTCCACAAGTAGACAGGCAGAAATCAAAGCTAAATAACTATTTTTAATGCTGTTTATGGGAGTTGGAGAGTGAGCTCGGCCCGAGAGCTGCATGTCTCACAGATGCATCATGTGATCGCATGATGTGTGTTTAAAAAAAGCCCTTCCCCATACCAGTGAGTAATTCATTTAAATTCTCACCCCTACTCCATATCCACCCCAGTTACAATCAGATATACAATATACACCTCCACCCCACCGACCACTGGTACTCAGAACCTTCCCCCATCAACTCACCAAATGAAGGATACACTGACAGAACCAGAGAAAAAAGAAAACTGTTCCCCTCTAACAGCAAACAGCTGTCATCACTGATTCACACACAGTGAATGAAATGGTGATGGCATGCTTGCAGTAACACCTAATTTGCTTACCACACTGACCAATCAACTGTTACTACCAGCGTGTTTTCACCAATTCATTGATTGTTAATTAATCTTTGATGATGACTAGTCACCACTACAGGATCGATATCTTTTTGTACAGGTGTCAGTCAGTATATCCTTCTTTTGGTGAGGCAGTGAGGATGGAGCATGGTACTGTATGTCAGGGGGTGCTGGGGTAGGGTATACCGATGTTAGGTGAAACTAAAACCTTGAAGACCATTACAGTGACAAAACTGGCAGCTGGCTGTAATGGTCATGCAGGACAGCGACACTGCTTCACCAGGACTTGTGCCCCCTCTCTGAAACAACTCCAACCTGGGGTTGATTATTTTAGAGACCAGAGGTGCAGGAGGCAGAGCAAAAAACATTGTTTACCTGACAGCACAATGCCCACTGTCAGTATTGTGCCATTGCTGTAGATGCGGTTGACAGGATTCTTGTCGAACTGCGGTGGGTAGGGGTGAATATTGCATATTTGAATGGGACCAGGGTGGGTGCAAATTGGGTTTCAGAATTAAATGAATTTCACACTCTGGGGGAAGAATGGAATTTTTTTAGACACACAGTATGATTTCATTATACAGAAATCTTATTTATGTATTTATGATTTTTTTTTATCTAAACACATCATACAGGAAAGAACAGGAAGGAATGCAAACAACTCATTTTCGGGTGTGTCCTGGAAAAATGATACAGGGGATTAACAAAATAAAGCTCAAAAGTACATTAATTTAGCAGTTAAAACAATGCACACCAAAACAGTAAAGAAGTAATATAGGAGAATGTGTGCACACAAGTAAAGAACATGTACAAAATCTAAATATAAAAATAAGAGAAAAAAATTAATCATATCAAATAAACTCCAGGATTGATTGCCAATGTGGGGGGAGGGGCAGAGGAGCAGCCATATGAAGATCCTGCCTCTTCCCCAACTAGCCTATTGGAGGACAGTTGTGATATGGAGGCCTGATTCTGAAAAGTGTGGGAGATCCTGAAAGCAGGGAGACTCCAAAAGAACACAGCTCGTCCAGCAGACCGTCACTGCTTAGGAATAAGGAATGAGACTGGTTTTGAATGATTAGGGTATAAGCAGAGGGATTGTGCAGCATCAAAAGAGAGGAGAGATAGCCAGGGGGGAAGTTAGCCCAGAACTGGAGATCAGCAAGGTGCCATGCATAAGCCGTTGTCTCTCCAGAGAGGACCAGCACAAGTTGAACTACATCTCACAGCTGTGTGTGTGAGGGGGACAGCCGAGGTCAAAGCAACAGCAAAAATGGTAAAGAGTGTCCAATCTAGTGATGGCATTATGTTTTTTTATATATAGAAATTTTTATTTTTAGACAGGATAACCTATTGTCAAAGTTGTCCAGCAATTAAGGTCATGACAATGGCTTCAACATTTACAAATAGGAGTGTAAACTCATAATGTTAGTATCAATATTTTGTTGTTGCTCTGTAGGAAATTTCTCCATAGATCAAAACAGTTCTGTGAGTAAGCTCATGTCTGACAGCAATGGTGAAGAATGATTTTCTACAGGGAAGGACAGGAAGCTACAGTATGGATGAGTTTACTATCTTTTTTCCTCCTGCACATGCTCAGAGACACGCATCTCCTTTGGGCCTCACAATAATGCTTTCTGCGCACTAGACTCCATAGTAGCAGCACTGCCTTCCAAACCTCCAATGCTCTGGCATCCCACGGGGCTAGCTTGCTTCTGCTTGTGGCCTTCTCTGGCCTAGTGAAGGAGTTCTTCTTCTTTTACTCCCACTGTGGCCTGCTTGTCCCTGCTTGGGGCCTTCCCTGTCCTATAGTAGAGAACTATTGCATCTTGCCAACATCTTTCAGAAGGAACATCAGTGTTGCATGGGGTGGGGGGTCTGTTGCCCTTGGTGGACTATAGAATCTGTCATCTGGCATGCCAGTGTAGCATTTTGACTCCTTTTCTACCTGCCAGTCCCCGTTCCTTGTGCTTGCTTGTGATTGGCCTAGGGGGTCTACATTACAGCACATGGCAACCTACAGTATCAATGGCTCCTCTTCCACACCACCACAGGCAGCAACTACCTGAGCAGTACCATGAGATTTCTCCCCCCAGAAGGAGAGCATCTAGCAGAAACACTAAGCCCTCCCTGCCAACCACTGTTCCTGTTGTCCTGATTTTGGAGCCTTAGCCCAAGTCACCAGCATGTCACAGCAATCCCCCAATTGGTCAATGACATGGAACTAGCCTTGGGGTGGAGTTAAGTGGAGACTAATTTAATGTGGGTGGAGAAGTCAAGGCACTGGTCTAGCTATTCTCTATGATATTAATAAATGTGCCCTGTGCCACCAGTGAACTCTCACTTATCTTAAGTGTGTGCAGAAGTGGGATGGAGTTGAGTTTTATCAGACTAGGTTTTGAGCCAAAGATTATTGCTACTGTTTTCCTTGCATTTAGAGGTAGCTGGTTAGTGCAGGACCAGCACTGAAGAATCACAATCAGGCTGTAATCATCCTGAACCAGAGGCAGGAGGATTGCCAATTGAACCACTGATACATGAATTCAGTGTACAGAACTGTGAGAATCCTGGTCAATGTATGATGACATTGGCACAACAAGTTAAGAATGTTTTACATAGGATCCACACTGATAGTGCTAAGAATTGTAAGGTACTGCCTGATTGAAGAAATCCCATGAAATTTCAAACTCTTTTTATTGCTCCATATTCTACAGGATCTCTGCAACAACGTGTCTAGGCAGGATGAAGTGAAAACACATGAACTTTCGATGCTTCCAAACTGCATGGATTTTTCATTTTCAGCGCTGTTCTGTACATCCAGGCTTTGAGGATATAAACTTCTTTTCGTCTCTGACAGGGTGTTTTCTTTAGGGAGAAAGAACATAAAATATTCAGTACAATTATTATCTACTTGGAGTACAAAAGTATTTTTAGTCATATTTCTCAGTTGATCTGTGCCACAGAGTGCAAAGTGCAAACTTAAACTGAAGCATACAAAGTGCTGCACTGCCATCGCAGACTGTGCTCCCTGTATTCCTAATTGAGACATTTTATATCTGTTGGTTTCATTAGGATGCAATTCTGAAGAGCTTCTTTTTGTTACAGACACAGCATGTGGTTAACAAAGTATCCACGGAAACTACACTACCTACAACTAATAAGCAAGTACTGATTTTAGTATAGATCAATACCACGATTTATCAACTGGAGATTTTAATAGTGAAATAAAGTAAAGTTCAATATTAATCTTAAAGGCCTGACATATTTGATAATAATCAAAGAACAGAAATCAATATTTATAAGCATTATAGCAGTGTGATCATTTGTCTTCAACCCCTCTGTTCTCTTGACTTCTTTATTAGTTTCTAATTCTTTGGCCTGGATATTCAAATGAATTGGTGCCATGCTAACAGGGTTAATGCCTTGTTCACTTTCTTTTGCACCCAAGATGCAGGGAGAATAACAGAAAGTGCCGCAATTAAAGGAAAAATTAGCAAGGCACTAACAAATTAGCATACAGTGCCTGACTGTGCCTTGCATGCAGGCACTCTGGACTACTCAAAGGTTTGTGGAGCCTTCAACCAGCCATTAGTACTGAACTAGTTTACATCTCTGCAAACCTGGTACTGACTACAATGCATAGCAGTGCACCCCCTACCCCAGCATTGTTCCACTGCTGTTCATCTATTTCACTGGTAGTCTAGTGCCCCTCCCATCTTATCAATGTGCCTATGTACAAAAACCTACATCCTTGGAAGTCTAGTGAACCCCCCAAGCTTAAAATCTAGTTTAATCACTAGTACTGTAGTTTAGTGGTCCCTCCACTCCCTGATCACTCTTCTGGTTGTAGAATAAACTATTTGTGGTAGTCTAGTGGTTCCCCGCCCCTGTTTGCTGTTCTAATCATGGAATAAATGATCCCCAGTAGCCTAGTGGTTCCCCACCCCCAATTTCTGTTGTGATCACCAAGTAAACTACTCAATTAGTCTAGATGTCTCCTGCCTCTGCCACTGCCACTGTTTCAACTATCAAGTAAACAACTTCCAGTAGTCTATTGGCCTGCCACCTACAGATTACTTCTTTGATAACTGCTAAACTTTTTCCAGCAGTCTAGCGATCCCCATCCCCCAGTCTCTGTTCCAATCATTGAGAAAACTATCCACAGAAGTCTAACTGTCCCCCTATATCTGATCTCTGTTCCAATCACCAAGAAAAATACCTCTGGTAGTCTAACAGGCCCCTCTCCCAGACCACAGTCTCTATTTCAGTCATTGAGTAAACTGTTCCCTGTAGTCTAATGTGCCCTCCAACTCCTTAATCACTCTCCTGATCACTTAGTGAATAATCTCTGGCAGTCTAGTGGCCCCCCATCACTGTTTCAATCACTGATCAGTTTATCTGAAATTGTCAAATGGTCCCTCTGCCCCCGATCACTATTCTGATCACTAAGTAAACTATCCCCAGTAGTCTGGAGTCATCCAGTTTAGGCACTCCGATAGATAGCTATGTATATCAGAAACATGCCCAGCATCATTTTTTTTATTTTGCCACCCCCTAGCTATTTAAACACAGAAAAAATATCCACAATCCATTATCCACCTCTGCTCCTGTGTTCCTTTTGTTTTAATTGGTTTCTCATTTGAATTACATTTATAAAATCCTAGTTATATAGTGTATAGTAGAGCATTGTAGCAGTAACATTTAGTTTGCTGGAGTACACATACAATAGTCAACTTTAGCAGATGACTAAATGCCTGAGCCTTCAGGCCCGGATGTTTCATCGCCCACATAAGCTGGTTATTGTTTTGTATATACCAGAAAACTGATTTATATCACTCAAATAACAAAATGAAATAAGAAATAGAAAGAATGCCACTATGTTTGAAACTCCATGGAACCGTACTGTCATGTCCAAGAAAAACATGATTTTGATGTTGGCCACACACCAAGAGCACACCTACAAACATTTAAAAAAATGTACATTAAATGTTATTAAATCTATGTGAATCTGTTGTGGTTGAGCCTGCTATGCCCTTAAAGATTCAATGATCAGAAGAGGTATGGCATTTACATTTTTGGCAAGCTTGAGTCCCAACTGGCCACTTCTGAGGTACTTATTGGCTAGCACTGTGCTTTAAAAAAATAAAGCCTGAAAGAGTTTTCCACATAAGAAGAATTGATAAAACACTGATGTCACAGCTTATAGTGGTACAGTATGTTAAAACTTAAAGAGATGGGAGCGGCTATGAAAGGGTCACCTAGACATTGATGGTCAGGCTAATCATGGTTCAGCTAAATGATGAGACCAAGAATCTCCTTTTAAATTGTGGCATGAAGACAGAAAGTAAGATAATGGAACAACTTTGAATGATTTGCACGTTCCTTTGAGCAACACTGGGGGGGGGGCTGCACTGGCTCCATTTGATTCTGACAGGGAAGGCATGGTCCAAAGAAGGTCCAATAATCCATTAAAAACTACTTTCCTAATGTTTTAACCCTTTAGGCTGCAGACAGAATTAGAACATATAGTAATTCTGGACTGATATATCAATCTGCTACACTGTAAGTGTTAATTAAACAGTCAGCTCTCATGTTACTTCAGTGTACCTTTTTTACTGATAATATAAAATACATTATAAAATATGATTTTGACCATAAATATGTTAACTGTGAATGTTATTTTATTTTTGGCATTTCATGATGATCATCTACAACATGTTCTTCTGTTGCTGAGAAACTGGCAAAACATGAGGCTACTAATTAACATTCTTCCCTGGTTGTAGAAATCTGAGCATGCATATGATTTTTTGATCGCAGGGGTGTGAAGACATCATTGACAGGCCCTTCTGTTGGTTTCTAGAGGAACAACTGCATTCTCATTTGCATTCTGATTCATCACTGTACACTGCTAGTTGCTTTATATAAAGCAGGAAATAAGGCCTTAAAGAGGACTGAACATGATTTATAATTGGTAACTGTTTATACTGTTCCCATTTACAGAAATGATATCTTTAAGCCTAAATTATCCATATGGTACTGTACCTTAATGAAACATGATAAGAAAAACTGTATGTTACATTGTTTTGTTTTTATGAGCAGCATTCTGTTACAGTTCTCTTCAAGAAACCAGTAATGTGGAGTTTTAACTATGTCATGGTTTGTGCACAGAACTCTGAGCACAGTTCTGATAGGCTAAGAGCTGATGTTTAGCATTCTGTACATAAACCGTGACATAGTAAAAACTCCAGATTACTGGTTTCACGAAGAAAACTGTGCAGAATATTGTCCATAAAAAGAAAACAATTGAAAACACTGTTTTCACATCAGTGTTTATTAAAGATGCAGTTAAATATGGTCATTTAGAGGCAAGTCTTCTATTTCTTTTACTAGGAAGATTATTAACTGCTGCCAATCAGCACAAATCTCCTGTTCCCTTTAAGGAAGAAGCAGCAAGTTTAAGGTAAAAAGGACAGTGGTTTAATTTGTTTTCTTTGGCCTCCAAGTTCAGAAGCAGATTTCTGCAACCCATAAGACAGATGGTAAATCCGTTCCAGAGGTGCTTTCTCACATTAGTTCAATGCAAAGCTCATTTAGATGCTAATCAGGGACTATGTACTTTACTGGAAGGTAGTGATTTTCTCTTGCAAAGCCATCCAACTCATTTATTCAGGTCTTCCCCTCCGCAGTCCTGGTCTCTGATTTTGCAGTCTTTCAGAAACATACAACTGTCATTACTTGACTGGGGTAGCCAGGCCACCTGTCTCTCATTTGAAAATGTTGCCTCTTGTGGTCATTATACGTCCCTAACCTTGTACTGGTCATATTTCAGTTTTCAATTCACTTTCTTTATGCAGTTATTATCAGTAAAATAAAAAGAAACCCAATGACCCAACACAATTTATTTGAGAAAAATTTGATTACTTAGTTCTTGTTTTTGCTTTTGATGTAACTTGGGACAGGCAGACATTTATTTTATTGTGTTTTAGTATTTTGCATAACAGGAGACAGATAGAGGGCTACAGTACCCAATCAGGGTACTGAAGCATGAGCAGACTTGATAGACCAACAGGCCTACTCTGCTGGTGTCTAGTATGTTAGCATGTTATAGTCTCATTAATGCAATGGGGGCTTGACAATGTATTTGCTGTGCTTTTAAACCTATGTGCCCATTAGAGTCAAGTGGTCCTTTAACATTTTTTCCAGTGGGATATGGTGATGGTGCCGAACTGTTTTTATTGTTCTGATATGCTGGTATACCGTTTACAGGTGTTAAGGTACTCTTTGGCTTTCTGTGTGGCATTTACAGTGGTTTAGGGTATTTTCCATTTATTTTCATGTGCATTACTAACTTTTTTTGACTGCAACTGGAGTTGTTTTAATACTTGTTACAATTGCTTTGATGTGCATGCCAACACTTCTGTTTATGGCATTTGCTGTCAGAATGCATTCTTAATAAATTTACTGCATTAACAGGCACTTTGCAACAATTTTATGACAGCTACTCAACTTATCTGGGCCCCCTGTCTTATACTGTTTGCTGTAAATTATTTCTGGCACCTTCCAGTTTAATTAGGTTCACCACTTCTGTATGTATTTGTTAAATGTTTTAAATTATGTTCAAATGTATGGCTGCTCTCAGACACCTACGTTCCCACACAGTCTATTCAGGGCCCAACATGTTGCATCATTATTTGGGCATTCCTTCAGCCATGAACAGTACCTTGCCAAATCAGTTTAGAATATCATTGCTAGAACTGTCAAGGGAGTAGGAGCCGGAAAATAAAGAAAACTCCCATTAAGATATACCATAGGACTATCCCACATCCAGTACATTTCTGTTCATGTCTGCCTTCTTGAGGAAACTATGACATAAAAATGAGGGTAGACAGGAGATGAACAAGGTTCATTTGGATCTGCACTGGAGCTACGGCAACACTGCAGCTATGTTTTGTTTCTCTGTTTTCTGGTGAAACTATGGGCTCAATTTTCAAAGCCCCTGATTGCTGTAAACACAAGGTGTGCCAAAGATATGGGAAAAAAGGGTTTGTGGCAATCACTCAGCTGGTGATTGGGAGTTTCTGCCCATGCACCAGGTGCCACAAGTTAGACCAACTTTTTTTTGGTCCAGTTTGTAGCATTCCAGGAGCTGTTTTTACAGAGTTTGTGACAGATATTTGGCACAAGCTGCCATTAACATGAAAACTGTTGACATTTTGCCAAAGATTTGCAACTCAGGTGCAGTTGCCACAAAGCGGTTTGGTGCACTGCCAGAACTTAAGTGTTGTGGTGCAGGACTTGGTGCAAGCCCTGTGACTCACCTTGAAAATTGAGCCTCATGCCTCTAATACTGACATGCTCTTGCATGGTCGTAGTTTTGTTAGCATCTGGGTACCTTTCTAAACCAGTGTATTGCCATCTGCGTTCTCCTAACCCTTACCATCACCATGTTGGAGGTGCTAGCATATTATGTGTCTAAACACCTCCTGAACTGCTGCAGGAGCTGCAGTGAGCACAGTACATAATGTCCTGCCTAGGGGTGCAGCGAAGCTAAACTTCATTGGCAATGTTGCGAGAATTTGACTACATGAAGCTTCATGAAGTTCCCATTGTCAGCATCAAATTTGACTTTGATGACTTTGCAACACTTTTCAGGTGAAGCTGCACTTTTTTCCCATAAAGTTGCAACTTCATTGTTAAAGTTTGGTCACTTTGTGGGAAAAAGTGCCACTTCACTGTTGCAAAGTCAACACTTCTAACTTTGTGAAGTTAGCCAACTTTGCGAAGATTTGTGAAGCGCAGTTTTCTCACTTTTGCACATCTTTAGTCCTACACTCATAGAGCTGTGTGTATGTCCCCAGGGATGCAAAACATTGTCTGGTGCAGCACTTCTACCACATCCCTCCTTGTACGGGGGTCTGAGCTCTCAATATTAACCCTGGTTGCCCACATGGTAGTACAGCATCTACACTGGGGTCTTTTAGTGCCCATGTAAGGAGCAAAAATAGAGTCCAAAATCAGGAGTTCCACCTTGTACTGCATTTTATTTATTTTGATTACTTGGTTACCTCAATGGAAGCAGGTCCCTTTTACAGGAGCAACCCAGGTCCAAAGCAAAGTAAAGAAAATGCAAAGCATAAAACACACTATCATACAGCAGTCACTAGGGCTATTTAGAATGTGGAATTCTGCCACAGGAATTGGTAGAGGATGATAAGTCTTCTTTTAAAATGCTGTACAGAATTTAGTTTTTAGTTGTACAGAATTCTAAAAAGCATTTCTGTGTAAACCACAGAATAATTTTCCAAGGACCGTGTAAACTGTGGAATAATTTGTGGATTGCAGAACAAAAGTCTGCAGTTTATATAAACTGCAGATTATTAACCTTCAAAAACCATTTTGCATGCGAAATGTTGAAATTGTGCTACTAGCTGCATTCTATAGAATTTTCCAAAATTCCATGGAATTCTGTTCCATCAGAATTTAAACTTTCTATAGCTTTAGTTGACATGCACGTGATGTACAGTAAACATTATGGGCAGAACAGACAAATTAGACAAAAATGCAGTTAATTAAAGCAGTATTATGCTAGTGAAATTGTGTAAACTTGTGTATCCCATTATTATAAATTAGTTAGTTAGTTAGTTTTTGTTGGCTAGGAAAGAAGGATAAGGCAGTTATGTCTATTTTCAGCCTTGTCCCAGGGGGAGCCAGGTAGAGATTATTAAAACAGCCTTGCAGGGCTGAGTGCCCTAAATGTTATGGGAAGTGCTGAATGCTGAACATTTTGTAAGCTATAGCCTGAAAAGTGCAGATACTTGCTTATTGTTTTTGGACCACAAAATTTATTTTATTTATTTATTTGTAAAATCAGTTTACAACCTTTGAGTCAGAGGCTCGTTTCCAAAGGTACTTCGTCACATAAAGACTTACATTGTGTTTTTTTACATAGCGTAGGTTTGCAAAACAATAGGCATTCAACAGAGGCGCCACGTCACACTGTGGTCAGACAAATACATTTGGGTTACAGGGTACATGTAATTGAGAACAGGTGTTACACAAGTTGGTATCAATAGTGAGCAATCTAATAGGTAAACACTGAAACAGCTGGCACTGGCCAGGTTAAACATAGGCACGGTGTATAGGGAAGTGGTGGTGGGGATGGCTAGGTGGAGAGCCGCCTGGAGGGCATTGTCATGAGAAGTAGAGGTGGAGGCTACTTTCAGAGACAGGAGCAGTTACGAGTGTTGATGATGTGGTTTTGAAGGGTGGTTCTGAACTTGGAGATGGTGGTGGCATTGGTGATGGGGGCAGGGAGAGAGTTAAACCAGGTTGGGGCTCTATAGCAGAAGGACCTCTGGCCACGGCTGGTTCTTGATCTGGGGACCATTAGAGTGGTCTTGTTGGAAGACCGTGTTGCAATAGTGGGAGGGCTCTGGTGGATGGATGCCATTACGGGAGAGCCTGAGTAGGGTTTTTGTGAGGAGACAGGTTTGGTATTGGAGCCGTTCATCCAGGGTAAGCAGTTTAGCCTCGACATACAGCTGACAGGTGTGTGTGAGCATCTGCAGGCTTTGTTCAGGTTAGTGAATTTTTGAGTGCAGTGGTGTCGGCAGCACCATAGACTGGTAGACCATAGTCTACAAGGGACAGAACGGATGATGTAACAGCGAGGCGGAGAGCATTTGGGGGAAGGCAGGTTCTATGGTGGAAGAGAATAGTTGCAGATCCCAATGAGGTATGAAAAGGCAGCAAAATGCATTAGTTTAAATTGTAAAATAGATGTCAGAAACACATGCAGTCCTCCTAATGGCCACATGATGTTTCATACTTGTTTACAGAGCTTTATTAAGAGGAATATATTTATATTGTAGTAAATGATTAGGGCTTATTTTGTACGTAAATAAGTGCCTCTCAAAAAGATGCTGTGCACCTTCAAAAAGTTATTGTTCATGTTCCAAAAGTTGTTGTTCATGTTCTGTCATCAAGTGCATCTGTGTCTGCTTGTGCTGACTCTCACCTGACACCCACTTTTATTTTCACTCAGTCCAACTTGTGCTGACTACAGCCTGCCCTCATGACTGAACTAGCAGTCCACGATGCTCGCCCTCAGTAAGTCTGAGGAGATTATCCTGAGATCAGTAGTGCTTACTAGGCAGAGCTTGTCTTCGGCTCATTCTCTCCCCTTCTGTACCAGTGCAACAACAACTGCTGTATTGCTCTCGGATGTTCCTATGTGCTGGGCTTTGATATAGTTAGGAAAAATAAATGATCCTTGGAGTTTACCTTTATATATTAAATTAAAATATGTACTGGTAGTGCTTACTCATTAGAACCACTCCTCAACTCATTGTCTCTCTTACCCCTTGCCAGTTCCCTCTACAGAACAGTTTAATAGAAAAATTAAATATGGGCCATATACAACTCGCCTTGTGTTTCCATCTCAGGGCTGAGATAACAGCATGGACCTCTCGAGGTTCTCACTCGAGATTCATATGCTATTATTTCTAGCCCTCAATAGAAACAAAGGCTTGTTGTGTAAGGTCTTACATCCATTTTTCTTTATTTCCTACCATATTTAAAGTAGCAGTGGAAGTTAGAAGGAATTTTTAGTCAGGGTTTTAGTGCACTTTGAGATTTATCTTTATATTTTTAACAGGTGGTGTGGGGAATCTAAATCAAGAAATTGCAGTTGGGGTAAGGAGATTAAGAAAGTCCTGTAAATCAGGTATGTGATAGGGAAGGGGGAGCTGCCAGATGCCTAATGGGCAGAACAAACAAACTAGATAAAAACTGAGCTAGCTAAAGTGGTATTATGTCAGTAAAACGGTGTAAAATTGAGTATTCCATTATTATGTATTAAAACAGCCATGGGGGACTGAGTGCTCAAATTGCTCTTCGAAGTGTGGGAAATCTTGAATGTTAAACATTATGTAAGCCACACCCTGAAAAGTGCAAACACTTACTCACTCATTGTCTTTAGACCAAAAAATAGTTGCAGAAGCCAATGATGTATGAAAAGACAGCAAAATGTATTAGTTCAAATTGTAAAGTTAATATCAGAAACACATGCAGTCCTCTTAATGGCCACATGATGTTTCACACTTGTTTACAGTGCTTTATCAAGAGGAATATATTTATATTGTAGTGTATGGTTAGGGCTTATTCTGTATGGAAATAAGTGGCTCTCAAAAATAATTTGTGCACCTTCTAAAAGTTGTTGGTCATGTTCTAAAAGTTCTTGTTCGTGTTGTGTCATCAACAGCATCTCTGTAGCAAAGGATCTCTCCTGCCCGCCGGGCCAGAAGGGAACACAGATTGCCCCTGACCAGGCTTCCCAGCTCTTGCCTCATAACCAATTCTCCTGCCAGCCAGCCACAAGAGAATCTAGCCTGGGCTGTCCCACTCAGCAGGAATGAATCTCTCCTACCCGCCGGCCAAATGGGAACCCAAGTACGCTACTCTGACTCTGTCATCGGCCAGGATTGAAAGCCAGCTCTACTATTGGTCAAAGCCCCATGGACTAAAACTTCTCATTGTTGGTTAGTACCCTTGGCTTGCCTATGATTGGATGTATATTTCTTCAAGCAGAAATAAGTATTGCTTGCTACCCTAGCTATATTGCAGCTCGAGCAGCTTACAGGGGAGATTTTTCTCCTGCCCACCCTCCCCCGCTCAGCATTCTTTAAATCCAAATCCCCCCACCAAACAAATGCCCACTCCCTTTCTCTACTTGAAGACACAATCTGCCTTTAAAAAGGAAAGTGCCTTTTTATCCTTGCCTACTAGTGTAAGCCTATACCTACTTAATGCACCCCAGCTTTTCCACTCACTACTAGAAAGTGCATACTGCCTTTAAAAGAAAATTGGGCCTTTGCATCTCTGCCTAATTAGGGCAAGCCTTGTCTACACCAGACCCTACTTTAGCTTAAACAGGAAAGTGTAGTTCTACAACAGGCCACTAAGTTTCTGCTTAGTAGGGAAAGTGCTAAGTGCATTCCCTGTGTATAAGGGAAGAGTACTTCCCCAGCTCAATTCTCGCCCAATCCCATCCCCTCATCGAAGACACATACCTCCCTTGAAAAGGAAAATACCTTTCACAATTAGACTTGAGTGAAAGTTTTTGTCTAACCAAGTCTGCCCCTTAGCACAAAGGAGTTCATCTATGTCTACTCCTGACCATTGAGCTTGTTGCTCAATAAGGTAAAGCTCATAGCGTATCCCTGCTAACAAGAAATAGTACACCCTTTGCCCAGAGCCTGTGGTTCATGGAGCTTTGTCTCTGTGCCTTCCGAACACACCCACACCAAACATAACTATTCTTTGGGGACTAACCTACCATTAAAGCCTTTTTCTCCTTACTATCCTAACTGCCTGCATAGCGGTTGAGACAGACATTCTCTACTACCAGCTTGGTCGCACTCACTGCCTATCCTGTTAGGCGACCACAGAGGGTTACCTTGTGCCCAGATGATACACCAAAGACCCAGTCATCTTGTATACAACTGGCACAAGAATGTAGTCTATTCACCAATGCCACAGCAACTATCATTGAATTCCTAAGAACATGCTGCTGGACTGGTAGCTCAAGACCTCATAGACTCTCCAGGCATGCATATACAAGCAGTATCAAATCTTACTGGAAACACACCTTGAGAAGGTTAATAATCATCCTTCTGCTATTATCAGGAAATGTGCACCCTTACCCTGGCCCACCTAAAAAAGTGCAAAGTGAAGCACAGGGGAATATAAAGTTTGTATCCATTAATATCAGAAGCCTACTACCTAAATTTACCCAGTTTCAGGCATGAGTGGCACAGCACAATCCAGAGATTATTTCAGTCACTGAATCATGGCTATCTCCAAAGATACCAGACTCATCAATAGCCATGGATGGCTATAACATCTTTCAGTTGGACAGGCTTACCAAATTGGGGGGATTTGACTTGTTTACCTACATTCAAATCTTAAAGGCCAAATAATGCCAAACAGCCTATTAGATAAGGAGGCCCAAATTCTTTCACTGAAGCTCACAATTGGAAGATACTCTCCAAATCTTCTTCTTAGAATTGTCTGCTTACCCTCTAGTGGCCTGGGGAAAGGCATCAATCAATTCAGTGGCTTCTTTAAGCAATGCCAACAAACTGGGAGCATATAATCATAGGGGACTTTAACTCAAATTGGCTGTTGCAGGACACAGTCAGAACCAAAGACCTAATAGGCAGCCTTTACCTTATGCAGTTGGTAACTGAATCAGCTAGGAGAAACCACCATACAGGCACAACAACACTTATTGACTGATTATTAGCAACTTGCCCAGAATGCATATCCAGCATCTCAGTGCTCTGAGGCACATTAAGTGATCACTCGCCAGTATCCTTCATATGGTCGAACAAATTCCAGAAAAGCCCCCCCTAAGCTTTCAAAACACAGGGCATTAAAACAAGAGCAGCTAACTAACTTAAAGCAATACCTCAGACAGACAGACTGATCACCATTAAACCATGTAGTGGATGCTAACCAGGCACTTGAGTTCTTTATGTCAATTTATAACAAGGCATGTGATATCTTTGCCCCATTCAAGTCAACAAACTTAAAGGGACCATCAACCCTTGGCTATCGGGCTCCATCATTGCCCAGCTCAATCATCTAGACAACTTCTGGTATAACGCTATGGCCACGGGTAACACATCTGACTACATCGCCTATAAAATGCAAAAGCAGACTACTACAAAGAGGAATTGAGTAGAACCTGGGGAAATGGGAAATTATTTTGGAATAACCTCAAAACCCTCTCTAGGAAGACATCCAAGGCACATCCAGACTCGATCATCACTGAAGCTGGCACACTACAGGAGCCCAAGGACCTAGCAAATGCCTTCAACCTGGCATTTATGGATTTCAGCTCAGTATTACCCCAGGAATACCTGACAAACCCTCCCCCAAAAAGGTATACTAGTAGTGACAATCATCCATCCTATGACACAGGTAAACCCATGTTCTATTTCAAACAAATCTCTGTTGCTAAAGCAAAAAAATACATTAAACAAGTATTGGGAAAGACTAGGATGGCCAGTGACTTGCTGGACATGAAATTAATCATGCTCACATTAGATGGAATAGCCATACTACTCACCAAACTCTTTAATATATATCTTAAGACAGGTGTCTTCCAAGACATCAGTTTTTAAAGATGGAGATAAGACCTGCCTGGGAAATTATAGACCCATTTCTATACTCCCCCTGTTTTCAAAGGCCTTGGAAAGAATCGTTGAGGACCAGGTGGTTGACTGCCTAAACAAATACAGCCTATTATATGCACAACAGCATGGTTTCAGGGAAAACCATGCCACCATCACAGCTCTCGTCGAATACACATCACAATTGTACAGTGCAATTGCCAATGGCAAGTCAGTAGGGTCTGTATTCATAGACCTTACAAAAGCCTTCAACACTGTTAACCACCATATACATCTCGGTAAATTAGTGTCACTAGGTTTGTCATTCAATACTGTCAATTGGTTTGGAAGTTATCTGTCCTTCAGGAGTCAGTACATGAAGATCACGGGAGTTATTTCTGAACCAAGAAATGTGACACTGGGGGTAACGCAAGGGTCCATACTAGACCCACCCTTCTTCAGTCTCTTTATCAATGGATTACAATCTGCCTGCACAGCAAGCATGACACTGTACACGGACAATGCAGTCTTCTCCATCACAGGTGGCCATACAGCTGAAATTACTGCTAACTTGCAAGCCTGCTTTAGGGAACTGGAATCGTGGTTCAGTCACAACAAACTATTACTAAATTACTAAAAAACTAAAACTATGCACTTTGCCAAAAACCACAGCAAGAAGAATTATGGCCCTGTGCACATTGCAAGCAGTGCAGGTACGATACTATAGCAAGTTCGCTCATTCAAGTACCTGGGCATTTACCTTGACGACTCCGTCTCATTTGCTGGTCACATCGATCATGTCATCAAAGCAGTGATTACAAAACTCGTCATTCTCTATACACACAGGCAGTCAATGACCTCAGAGGCTCTGAAGCTAGTTCCAAGGAGCTCGATCCTGACCACATAAGACTATGACTTGTTATCTATGGTGCATCTACTGACTTGCACTAAAAAGAATCAGGACATTTCTCAACAAAGCATGTAGACTAGTCCTTGGGGTGGACTACTACACACATACCTGTCTCCTATACACCAAGACTGGTTGGCACCAACTACAGAAAAGAATCAAGTACCAGGCTTGCCTATTGGGTATGAAATCCTTCTTAGGAAAGACACCAGTCTCAATGGCAAAACTACTCCAGTGAGTAAAATCCATCAAACAACAAGGAGATCAACAAAGGGTACAATACAGATACCTTTTAGGTGCACCTCCTTTGCTCAGCAAGCCCTCACTGTTAGGGAACCATAGTGGCTAAATGACCTCCCAGCCACATTGTTAGAGAATGGAAAAATCAGCACATTTAAAAATGACCTTCACCACCTGCTGACAGAAGAGGTGACTTGTGACTATCCCTTGCGAATTATTTCCTATGACACATGCTGACAAGAGCTAATTCTCCCTCCGCTCTTGCCCAACTGTTCCTCCCTCCCCACCCTCTTACTCCAGTCTCCTCACTCCCTCATACACAACCAGAGCCACCATTCCTCCTCTGTCTCCTCCAAGGTCTCACCCACCTCCACCCCTTCCCCCACCCCCTTCTGTCTGGACAAGGCCTGCTCTTTGCTGCCACCCCAACTCTAATGCACCTCTCCCTCTCAAACTGCCCCTACAAATGCCATAGCATGAGGCACCCTCAACACAGACTACCCCGCCCTTCGCTATGACCCCCACACCTCTGCCATATCTGCCCCCTCTTCTTACGACCACCCTTGACTCTGTCTCTCTTATCTCACCCCACCTTACGTTTCCTTAACCAACCTTCCCACCCCTCCTACCTTCCTCCATCTTCCTCCTTTTTCCTCCTCACGTTTGCTCCTGCCTATTAAAGCATGCTTTTCCTGGCTGCTTCTCAATCATTTGTTAGCATGCCCTGCAGTAATCCCCACTGTGCTGTGAAGTCATAGTCTAACTGACTCTACATACAGATATTGCACCTAGTAACAAAGTATATGTACCTAAATGAGTGTATATACCACTGATTGTGTTTGCTTATTTTTTCCAGTGTTCTATGTTTTTTTATTTCCAGTACTTGTTGATTTGTTGTCTTGTACTCACTTTGACATGGAGCCTTTCTAAAAGAGCTTCTGTGCTCAAAGATATTAATCCAAAATGTGAAATAAATAAAATAAATAAAGTGCACCTGTGTCCCTGCATGTGCTGACTCTCACCTGGTACCTACTTTCATTTTCACTCAGTGCAACTTGTGCAGGCTGCAGCCTACCCTCATGACTGCACTAGCTGTTCATGATGCTCACCCTCAGCATGTCTGAGGAGATTATCCTGAGCATGGTAGTGCTTACTAGGAAGAGCCTGTCCTCAACTCATAATCTCTTTTTCTGTACTAGTGCAACTACAACTGCTGGATTGCTACCTGAGATTCCTATGTGTTGGGCTTTGATATGGTTAGGAAAAATAAATGATCCTTGTATTTTACCTTCATATATATTAAATCAAAATATGTATGGGTAGTGCTTACTTAGCAGAACAACTCCTTGACTCTCTCTCTCTCTCTCTCTCTCTCTCTCTCTCTCACCTCTTGCTAGTTCGCAATAAAAAAACAATATACCGAAAAATAAAATATGGATGACCATAAACAACTTGCCTTGTGTTTCCATCTCAGGACTGAGATAACAGCATGGACCTCTCAAGCTTGACTCTCGAGGTAACTCATGGACACCAGGCAGTAGGAAGGGGAGATAAATGAGAAACACACTGTGTGTTCCACCATGGTCATTTCTCATTGTGTGAGTGACAGAGCGCAGAAATGGAGGGCATCTGCAGATACTGGATAGAAGACTCTAAAGGGGGAACACCAGGCCAAGGTAAGGATGTAACACATTACTGGTTACTGTTTATAACAGCTAATGGGAAGGTAACTGAGGTAGTAAACCTTTCTACAAGATGGAAAGGAATAGTACACACCAAGAATAAGGTACACACAGTTAGAATGGTTAAAAGGAGGGAAAACAAGAGACACACTATCTAGGGTAGTGTAAAAAATTAGTTCATGAAAGCAAAAGGGGGAGGTAGAAGTAAAATGGGAGTAGGAAGGAGACAGAAGGGTACAGAGAAATTCAAACAGCCAAAGAATCATGGGACTGGTACAGTGTAGTAGGTGTGGGGCCACATTTTTTTGGGACACATTCTGGAGATTGATGTGTTACCTCTTATGTACCCACCTCTCTGGGTTGCAGGCAGAGGATGCTGGACATTGGTCCAAACTACTATGGTACAGAGGACCTTCTGCTCCACCCTAAAGAGCCACCAAGTCTATCATCACTCCTGAAGAGGATAGATAGGCAGAAGCCGAGCAGAGAGCTCTTGGTGGGTTTTGAGAGGGTGGGGTGCTGAGAAAGTGTGCATGCTTCTAGGCCTATACCACTGCATAATTCCTTGGCTTCACTGGCATGATGGGGCAGCCAAGAAGAGGCACCCATTGCACTGAGAAGGGATGCAGTTGAAGTCCTCAGAAATGGAGGTCCCAGAGAGGGATGAAGAGGCCACCAATGGAAGAGGAAGTGGTTGTTGATGAGGGACTCTATTGTTAGGGGGAATGGCTTGGAAGCTGGGTGGAGGAAAGGAGAGAGGAGAAGTGCCTCCCTGGTGCTTTGGCATGGAGGGATAGAGAACTTATAACGAGGATTGATAGAACAGAAGAAGATGGGAGGGACTTAGTCATCATTGTCTACTTGGCAACAAATGAGCTGCCAAGAGACAGTTCATTACAGCTTACCTGTTTGTTGTGTGGAATGTTTTATCATTTGCTGCTCATTATGTAAAAATTATACTTATTTTTATCCGCTGTCATTTTGTACCCCCAACCCCTGGGTCACACCTGGAAATGAGCCTCGGCTCATGGTGCCCTTCTGGTTATCAAATTTGAAATAAATAATAAGTAAACAAGGGTGCGCACATCTGTGCAAGCATGCTAATGCTCTGTGCATGCCTGTCAGGAGTACGCACACTCAGTCTACCATTTTTGAGCATGCTAATACAACCTGTCAGTTGGTTTTAGCTGTTGTTAGCAACAAGCTTTAAAAAAATTATTTTTTAACAGTTTTATACATTTTAACCTGTGTTTTTCATCTGAAAAGTTTCTGTTATTGACACCATGGTTTATCAGAGACAATTAATTCTAAAACATTGTAAGACCTGCAGAAGGGTGATGAGGCCCTCCCCCATTGGTTTCTGTTGCCCTCATTGTGTTGCTCAGCATAATATTTCTGTCATGGCTCCCCCAGTCAGTCTTCCAAGCTGGGCAGGGGGGTACCTGGTCCATCTCTTGGCAATAGCAAAGCAAAATTGTGAAAATCAGTTTCATTGCTCCCTGGTGAGCTTCTGAGCCCCGATGTCCTGCAGGATATCCCAGCAGAAGCACCCAACCCCAGACCTGGTCCCTCAGATCAGGGGGGCCTATCCAGACATATCCAGGTGCACCACAGCAAGAAAAGGCTGGGGAATCAAATCAATCAATCAATCAAACAAATCAATAAAATCTTTATTTATCCAGGCGAACACCATTGAGCAAGCTCATTTACAAGGTGGACCTGCATTACCCATGGTTAATAAGAAAAGCAGATAACATAATTAGCAAGGATACAGACATTAAGACATAGTACATACATTGATGAGAACAAAATGTAAAAACAGTAATAAGTGCGTTTAGTGGAACAGTCAACTTAAATATCTATTCTAGCTTTGAGGTGTAATCAGTACAAAGAGCCCACTTTGGAGGTATATTCAGTACAGGGATGCAGAGAGGGGGTTTTGTGGGTAATAATTGTAGGTACCTCAAGTTGGTGCTGCTGCAGTGGAGATGGGACAAATGACAAAAACAGCTCTCAGTCTTAGGGTTTTAATATAGAGCAAGAAGCTGCGTAGCTCACTGAGCGGGGAGGTTTAATGAGACCGGCTATGGCACCAGGAAGCGCCAGCAGCCCAGATCACCAGACTTAGTTTAGTTGTTATGGAGTAAGGCAAGGATACGTAGCTTACAAAAATGGAAGGAACTGAGGGGGCCAGCTATGGCACCAGGAGGCACCGGTAGCCCAGCTCACAGGCATTAGGTTTTGTTGTGCAGCAAGGGGGTTTGTGGCTCACAGAGGTGGAGTGATTAACTAAGAACAAGTTATGGCAGAGAGACAACAAGTGGTATCCTAGCAAGAGTCCTGGTAGAATTTGGAGATTGAGGACCGTGAGCATCTCTGGTGAATTTCAGGTAACGGTTTCGGAGGCGCCACCGCAGATATACTTGAATCATGCCGTAGCTATACTTGGAGATCTTAGGGGGTCAGTGGCCCTAGGAGAGGAGAATCATAGCAAGAGTAAAGATGATGAGAGAAAGGGTGAGTCAAAGGTGTGGGAAAGAGGGGAGGTATGTGAGGTGGCAATGCAGCACAGTCATAGGTGAATACAGAAGCTATAGAAGAACAAGGCCAATGGAAGCAGTGACATTTATCTTTGATTAGGTTTGCATATAGGGACTTGAACACTGCGATAGTAACTGTGGTTCTTAGCTTCAAAATTTTATGGATTTCATTCCAAAGTGATGGAAGTGAATAGCTTGTGGCCACATTCCCTTAACGTGTACGGACCCTAGGGATATTCAGGGTGATAAAGGAGCAGCTCCTTAAGGCATGTTTTCTGACTTTGCTTAAGGGCAGTAGATCAGAGATATAGCATGGCAGTTTTCCAGCAAGTGCTTTCAGGGTCCATATGGCCGTGTTTCTTTTTCGTCTGAATTGTAGGGAGGTCCAGCCTACAGCAGCATACAGGGAACAGTGATGGGTAGAGGACGGGAGGCTGGTAATGAAGCACAGCACTCTGTGATACAGGACATCTGGCTTACCCAGATATAAAGCTTTGCAGTGACAGTAGATAAAATCAGCGTAGTCTAGCAGGGAGAAGAGGGTAGACTGTATGAGCTGTTTTTTTGCCTCCGTAGTTAGAAAGCAGTTTATCTGATAGAAGAGCTCTAGTCTCTGTCTTAGCTTTTTTACCATGTCCTCCAAGTGTTCCCTGAAAGACAGCTTGTGGTCTAGCCAGATTCCCAGGTATTTGAACTTGGGGACATGGTCCAGGTTTTCCCCCAGTAAGGTAGTGATGGGGGCGTATGCCAAGAGCAGAGTAGGATGGGAGGCTGCCAGGAGAGAGAATCATTGCCTTGGTGTTTTTGGCATTGAGCAGCAGTTTTTTATTGAGAAGCTGGTGTTGGAGGATGTCGAAGTCAGATTGTAGTTCTTTACAGGCAGCTTCAGGTGTAGACCAGCTTAGATACAGTACCGTATCGTCTGCAAACAGGTGGATATTGGCATTCTTGATGCCAAGGTCAATATTGTTAACATATATGGTGAAGAGTATTGGTCCCAGAATGGATTCTTGAGGGACACCTCTAAGCAACGGTGGAGTGGTCAACAGTATAGAATGCTTTGCTGAGGTCAAGGAAGACAGCACAGATGAACTGTTTGTGTCAAGGACATGTAGCCAATCATTGGTAACCTTGGCCAGCACTGTGACCGTACTGTGGTTCATGCAGAAGCCTGATTGAATGGGATTTAGAAAATGTGTCTTTTCCAGGTAGACTCACAGCTGAGCGTTTACTATTTTTTCTAGGATTTTTGATAGTATGGGGAGTAGTGAAATTGGCCTATAGTTATTTAGGTCACAAGGGTCCCCAGATTTAAAGATCGGTGTAATGTGGGCAGTTTTCCACAGTTCAGGAAGAGACCCCTGGGAGAGTGAGAGATTAAACAGGTGGGTGATGGACACTGCCTGTGCATGTCAGGCAACCTTTATGAAGTGGGGATCCAAGGCGTCCACGACGGTACTTTTCTTGATATCCAGGTGAAGTAGATGCTCTTCAACTTCTTTTAAGGTAACTGGTGAAAAGGAGAAGGCAGCTTTCATTGGAATTGGGTCTGGAGGCAATGAGTTCATCTGGGAGTGCAGCTTACAGGCAGGCAAGTTGTCAAAAGCCAGGCCAGCTGTGGCAATGTAATTATTAAATACTTGTAGTATTTCATTTTTGTCGCTAATGATACCATTATTAGAGGATATTTTTGAGGGGAGTGTATTACCTGTCGTGTGTTCAGCAAGATTTTTTATGGTGGTCCAGAATTTTGTTGGGCATTTTGAGGTGGCGTCTAACTCTAAACAATAGAATTTGGATTTGGTTTCCATGATCAGCTTTGTGCATAGGTTCCTAGTTGTTCTGAAGAGACACCAATCCTTATCCAGCTGTGATTTACGAGCACATTTCCAAAGCTTGTCCCTATTTAGTAAAGCAGCTTGAGGTCTGTAGTAAACCAACGGTATGTTCTTGGCTTTATGCATGTTTTGACGATGGGAGCATGGGCATTAAGGGCATGGGTTAAGATTTCGTAGAAGATAGTAAAGGCGTTGTTTACTGTTTTTGCTAGGTAGAAGTTTTGCCAGAGTGGAGAGGCCTTGAGGTCATTGATATAGGCCAGTGGGTCAAAGTTCTGTTTAGATCTCTTAGTCGAAAATGTCAAGGTTGTCTTGGACATATGGCTAGATCTCACACCTGTGATAAAACAGTGGTCGCTAACGTCAGCATGGAAGATTCCTGCATGGGGGAAAAGGTGGGGTTTATTGACTAGTAGAACATCTAGAAGGGTGCTACTTGATTGTTTTTTCTTATTGGTGTGTGTAGGTTCGTTGATAAGTTGTGAGAGACCATGGGAGTCACAAAAGGATTTGAGTGGTAGCGAGGTGTTGGACAGCAAGTCATAATTGAGGTCTCCCATTTTTATAGTTTCCAGGTTGATGAAGTCCATCATGGATGATAGGTGAGTTAGAAACTGTGGCCCCATGGAAGGAGGTCTGTAGCAGCTGATTACTCTGATGGCTGATGCAGGGGATGTTTCAGTTTTCAGGGACAGTCATTCATATGAGTTAGAAAGCGAGGAGGAATTAAGGATAGAGATTGAAAATTTGTTCTTCATGTAGATGGCAACCCCACCGCCCTGGTTTGTCTGTTGGCTCTGAATAGGAGATCATTCGGTATGGCAATCTCCTCGTCAGGAGTGGATGGATGGAGCCAGTATTCTGTTATGACAAAGCATGTCAAATTCAATGTGGGTGATGCAAGCCTGTATGGAGGACAATTTTTTAGAAGGCTAAAGGTATTAACATGCATGAAACTGATACCCTTAAGCCTAGGGAGATCTGAGGGTGAGACGATGTCTTTAGTGGGCCCAGGATTGAGTTCCACATTAAATACACATAGCAGTAGAAGGAGTATAAGTTTCCTTAAAGCTACGAGTAATATTTTGGAGATTTTCATTCTTCTCCTAGTGGAAATAATATCTGTTTGTGGAGGCCTGTTGTAGGTGATATGTAGTCTTGTTATTACAGTACATAGAATAGGGCCCTAGCTGTGAAGAACCATGGGAAGACTTCACTGGGGTAAGGTTGTAGGCTCTTTCTCATTGATATTTGACATCCTGTTGTACACAGATAATGTCCTCCATTGTAATAGTGCAGTGGTGCAGTGGTGATGCAAGACTAGAGTAAGAGCTTGATGTACACACATTCGATGGAGGAAGGATGGATTTCCCCAGTGGTACAAGTCCAACCTCGAAGTTCCCCTAGTAGGGGTAGGATACACAATATGTTAATGAGCTGAAACCACTTTGCCATGGTTTGAGTAATAAAGGATCTAATTAGAGACGCTTTTTGTGAGTTACAACTCCTTATTTAAAATGAAAAAGGCTAGTGAATAGCGTCCCAGTGAATTAACGAGTACTTCGCTGAAAAAAAGGATAGGAGAGAAGAAGAAGAAGAGAAGTAAACAGTGAGGACGAATAGGTGAGGTGGGCAGAGCAAGATGGTCTATATAAGAATGTGCTGGGGGATGGGTGGGTGGAGAAAATTTGTGGCTTTGTCGTTCCTTTCAGTGATCTGTGTCCAGCTCTGTGGTCTCAGGCATTGGCTTCAGCAGCACCGACTGCCCGGTGACAGTGGTTCGACCGGCGGAAGAGCTGGAAGCCCTAGGAGGGTCTCGGCTGAAAAGGGAAGGAGAGAGGAGCCAAATTAGTACTGGAGAAGGACAAAAGGGTCTCACAAGCCAGTGACAAAAACATTTTTCACTTAAATAGGGGTGATTTCCTTGGCGCCTGGGAGTCTGGCTGTATTACCAAGTCAAGGAAGGGCTGTAATCATTCTAACATTTAGTTAGCTTTAGCAGTGTAAAAACAGATTTTTCTGTGAAGATTTAACAATTTCTAAGCAGTTAGGCAAAAAAAACAGTCAAGATAGATAGATTTCAGTCTGGTTTGCTAGTAAAATTGTACGTTTGCTCTACGCTAGATAGTGAAGAATGGGTGAAGCAAAAGGGACCAATCGTAGTGAGCCCGGCAAAAGGCGCTCATGCTTCGATTAGTTTGTGGCTTTGTCATACCTCTCAGTGAGCTGTGCCCAGCCCTGTGGCCCCGGGCATTGGCTTCTGCAGCGCTGACGGCCCGTGGCAAGGTTCGAGTGGTGGAAGAGCTGGGAGCCCTAGGAGGAAGGAGAGAGGAGCCAAATTAGTACTGGAAAAGGACAAAAGAGTCTCACAAGCCAGTGACTGCAGACCTCAATTCTGACTTCTTAGAAGGCCAGGATGAGGATTTTAGGGATCTTGGGGAAGCTTCTGACCTAAACAATAAATTGCTCTCTGATGAAGAGGATGTGCCCTCTGAGGAAGAAGTAAAGGAAGGGGAGAGGACAGAACCCAAGTCAATGATCCCGATTCTCCCATGTTTGACAATAAGTCCTTGTCCTTTTTGATAGCTGAGGTTTGTAGGTCCCAACAGCTTAGGAAGGAGCAGTCCATGGAGACTGTGGAAGTCAATCCAATTCTGTCTTTGTCGTCCTCTGCTCCAAAATGTTTCCCAGGTTTTATTCACAGTGACCAAATTATTGAACAAGAATGGGCAGATGTGAATCAGTGAAAAAATCTTCCCAAACCAAAATCTGGGAATTATCCCTTTTTAGGGAAAGTGCTCACAAGTAGGAAGCTACTCCTCTGGCAGACAAGACAGTTTATAATTCAATAAAATGCACCACCATTCCAATCAAAAGTGCTCTGGCACTAGCAGATTTTCATGATAAGTTTGTGGATGCTGCATGCGGAAGGGCTTTTGCCTTTAATGGCATGAACCTTCGTACATCCTATGCTTCATTTATTGTTGCCAGAGCCTTAAATATCTGGGTCACTACAATGTCCAATTTTGTTCTGCCTGAATCGGAAGGGGAGAGCATTATGCAGTTGGTGGCCATGGCCTCCACTTTTCTTGATGATTCTACAGGGGTTAATTTATGCATGTCAGCCTGATAGGCCTACCACATTGTATCAGCCATGAGGGACCATTGGGCAGACAATGGTTTTCTGATCAGGCTTAAAAAGTGAAACTGTTTAACCTTCCTTTTGAAGGAGGTTTACTGTTTGGTTCTGGCCTGGATTCTATCTTGCAGGATAAGATGGGGCACCTTCCAGTGTCTAACCCACAGCGCAAGGCTATAGCACCCCAATGGGGTCAAGGTGATGCTGGCGTAGGCAGTCCCGAGAGGGAGGTTTGTCCCTTTTGGAACTTTGGTAACTGGAAAAACAGAGGTGCCTATGCAGGCAACAGGGGCTGCAGTAATAGAGGGGCCTTTCCCAGATGCTGTGGAGGAGGATCAGCACAAAAGCCTGGTACCTCTCAATGATGGTACATGGGCCCATTTCTGTCCCCTTACCTTGATGGAGGACTCAAGGAGTTCCTTTCAAGATAGGCCCAAACAACATCAGATGCCTGGGTTCTGGAAATCCTTCAACTGGCCTATGCCATAGAATTCTTAACAGTTCCCTCAAGGGGATGCTTTCTGCCATCCCTGGTTTCAAAGCAAGTGACAAAACACCAAGCGGTGTTGAACACCCTGACCCACCTCATCCAAATTGGGGCCATTGTGCCAGTTCCTCTAACTGAGCAAGGTCAAGGGTTCTATTCCATCTATTTCATAGTTCCCAAGAAGTCTGGGAGCTTCAGGCCTATTCTGGATCTGAAGCATCTGAACAAGTTTGTCTGCCACAAAATATTCAGACTTCTTAGCCATAATAGATCTGATGGATGTTTACCTTCACATCCCCATCCATCAGTCACACCAGACATACCTTAGGTTCTTGATACTGGACCAACATTTCCAGTACAAGGCACTTCTGTTAGGTCTCATAATGGCACCTCGAGTTTTCTTGAAGATGTTGATAGGCCTAGTGGCTCAACTATGACAGGAAGGACATGATGTCTACCCTTACCTGGATGACCTGCTCATTAGGGCACTGACTTTGCCTCTAGCAAGGAGATCAGTACTCAGGACCCTCAAAATCCTGAAATCTCATGGCTGGATGGTAAACATGGAGAAGTTCTCTCTCATACAATCTCAGACATTGGAATTTCTGGGGGCATTGTTCCACATGAAAGTAGGGAGATTTTTTTCTGTTACCCTCCCAGGAAGAGATCTTGTCAGAGATATGATGGTTTAGGAGTCAGTCGTCGGCTTCTGCCCACAGTCTGCTGCAGATTTTCGACCCCATGGCAGCAGCAATAGACTTAGTTTTGTGGGCTCAATTCCACATGCAGCCCCTTTAGACTGGATTGCTGACAGCCTGGGACACATCATCAGAGAACTATCAAGCTGGATTATTATTGCCCCTAAGCTTCATCACTCCTTGAGTTGGTGGCTGAATGTGCAGAATCTCAACAAGGGGGTCCCGTTGGAGCTTCCAGCAGAGGTAATTCTCACAACAGATGCAAATCTGCATGGGTGGAGTGCAGTCCTGGACCAACTTCCCAATCAGAGGATTTGGTCAGTATAGGAACAGCATCTCCACATAAATATCCTTGTGGAGGGGTTGTGGGATAACAGATGGACCAGACACCGAACTTCAGGTTCAACACACAATCTCTGTGTGATGTTTATTCGAACTACATGAAATAAGCTTCTGCAATTCCATATTCCTTCTTCAGTACATCAGTTTGCAGCAACAGACTATGAATGTCCTTTCTCTGCACTTAGCCAGCACCTACTGACACTGAGCTCTGATCCAATTCACTAGTTGAGATGTAGAGACCACCCTTATGCAAGCCTCATTTGCTTACATAGTGGGGGCCCAAAAAGAAGAAAAACAAAACAAGCTATAAACAAAGAACCTCAATGCAGAATCACTGATAGAAGGGTTACCCCAAAGGCGTTGGCAACAAATCAAGTTTCAAAGAAATACAACATCATTCATGCTTCCATAATGCAATGCATCATGGGATATATGCAAATAATCATGACATTTCTTAGTTAAGTTTACAACAATTTACATGCATTTTAAATAACACAACTAGCTTAATTTCTATAATAGTCACCTAGTACTTTTTACCATTATCAAAACACCAAGTACCATGGTATTTTAAACATTTACAGGTTTCATAAACATAAGGTATATACAGTACATTAAGGTATTTTATAACATAGTGCTATTACATACTAAATCCAACAACAATAAACACAACCTTTTTACATATACTCTGAAATCATCACAATAACCTCCCTGTATGAGGACCTAAGAGGGAAAAATGAAAATTAAAGAGGACACTGTAGCATAGTCAAGAAAGGGAAGGGGGTTCCCATAGGTGGCCAACCTTATGGACAAGAAATTGTAAAGGATATATTAGGCTAAGAAATAGAAGAACTGTTGCAACAGATTTAAGAAAAGGTCAGTCCTCAAGAATGGCAGGAGCCCCCGTCACAGTCCTGGAGATGCAGGAGGTCCACTTAGCTCTACTTTGATTTCAGTCCATACTGAAGATCAAGGCAGTAAAGGTGCAGTCAGACAATGCCATTACAGTGGTGTACACAAACAACCAGGGAGACACAAAAAGCAGAGAAATGCTTTGAGAGGCCTCTGAACTCCTGAGCTGGGTAGAAGAGAATCTTCTCTCTCTGGGAGCAGTACATCTAGTGGAGGAATTGAAAATTCAGGCAGACTGGCTAAGTCAAAAACATTTTCACCCCAGAGAGTGGCAGTTGAACCCAGAAATGTTCAAACTTCTGTGCAATCAGTTTGGGCAACCACAGATAGATCTGTTCGATCCGGCCACAATGCTCAGACCCACAGGTTCTTCAGTCAGTTTTGGTGTCTACAGGCAAAAGCAGTGGATACTCTGACTCAGGTGTGGTTCTTTCACAAAGCATATGCCTTTCCTCCACTGCCTCTTCTTCGGAAGGTCTTAAGAAAAATAAGACAATCAAGAGGAGACTTTCTTCTAATAGCCTCAGAGTGGCCAAGAAGACTGTGGTTCTCCATTCTAGTGAACCTAGTTCAGCAAATACCCTTCCACCTTCTGGTATGAAGGGACCTTCTGTTAGAAGGTCCAATTCTCCACCCAAACTTAGGCACAATGCAGCTTGTAGCCTGGCTCATGAAAGGATGAGGATCCTCAAGCTAGGTTTCTCAGTGAAAGTAGTTGAAACCATAATGGTTGCTAGAAAAAACTTCTACACCTGCAGCTTACACTCAAGTCTGGACCATATTTTAATCTTGGGCAAGATAGAAGGGCTTGAAGCCTTCAAGAGCCTACATTCCACTGGTTTTGGACTTCCATCAAGAAGGTGTGGAAAAGGGGCTAACACTGAGCATACTGAGAGGTCAGGTTTCTACTTTTGTGGCTTGCTTGGAGTTCTGCCTAGGAAGTACTGGAGAGGTTATTAATTTTTTGCATGCAGTTGACAGGATATGACCACTGTTTCAATTCCCAGTGCCTCTGTGGAATCTTAACATGGTTCTGAATGCCCTATGTGTAGAACCTTTCATGCCACTATCATCTGTGTTGCTGGATGTGTCTTACAAGGTCTGTTTCTTAGTGGCCATGTGTTCAGCTAGGAGAGCAGGTGAACTCCAGGCCTTGTCCCATAAGGAGCCTTACTGTATGATGCATAAAGTCAAAGTGGTACTAAGAACAGTTCCTTCCTTCATCTCTGAAGTGCCCATGGCCTTTCATGTGAACCAGGAAATATGTCTTCCATCCTTTTGCCCGCATCCTTCTCACCCAAAGGAGAAAGAGTTGCACCAACTGGACTTGTGGAGGGCAGTTAGGATTACCTCAAGTGAACAGCTGAGTTTTGAAAGTCAGACAGTCTATTTGCTCTTTTTGGAGTTGCCAAGCAAGGACAAAAAGCCACTAAGCTCACCCTAGCTCAGTGAGTGTGGGTCTGTGTTGCTAAGGCCTATGTTGCAAAGAAGAAGTTGCCTCCATCTCTCATCATGGCTCACTCCACCAGGGTGATGGTAGCTTCCCAGGCTGAGAGAGGTGAAGCCACAGTTTTAGAACTTTACAAGGCAGCTACCTGGTCTTCAGTACACACTTTCATAAAATATTACAAATTGAATGTTCAGAGTTCTAATAATGCAGCTTTTGGTCACAGAGTGTTACAGGTGGCAGTTTGCAAGTAATTCTGATATGTCTGGTGCATGGGATAATATTCTCCCAACACCTGTTTTTTTCTCTGGGTACTGCCTTATAGAATTCAGTTGTTTTGATTAAACATTTACAATGTGGAGCACTATAGAAAGAAAAAATAAACTTCATATTTACCAAAATTTGTTTTTCTGTTAGCTCCAACATTGGCAATGGGGCCTGCCCAGGAGCCTGGCTACCGAGGGAGCATCTTATAAAGTATGCTAGGAGAGAAGTCCAGTTTCATAAACAATCCCCTATTTCAGACCTCTCTGTATTCTGCTGCACTATACTCTGATATGGGTATTTATAGACTAAGTTTGTCAATAAGTCTGTGTCTGCAGATTAACTGGTTTCTTTAATTTCCGAAGGTGTTTTCCTGTTGCAGGTAGTTCACTGCACTGAGTGTTTTTTTTTTTAAACAGGAAATGCCTCATTGTGTGTTAGCTTCAGTTTAACAGATCAGTGCCTGGTGTGAAGCCTGTTTGCTGTTTCCCCAATAATAGAAGAATCAAATAATCCAGAACCTGGATCCATGAAGTACAATCCCTTCCTTGGATATCTGCTAGGAAGTTAAGACTTTTTTTTTTCTTATAGTAGGTGATTGTTTATAATATATTCAAATGTGTAGCTTATGGCACTGAGAGGTAAGTAGTAAGTGGATAGTTGCTGCAGCATGGAATCCACATATGCCCAGCATTCTAAAGTTCAAACTGTGCCATTTCTCTGGTAGGGGTGCACTATACCAAGCTGTTTAGATTACCCATTCACAATGTTGAAGCTAAAAGAAAAGGAAATTATGGTAAGTATGAAGTTAATTTATTCTTCCTGGATTATGGAGCAGCAGGGAAGGAAGGTCCAAGGAGAAAAGTCCTATAGGGCAGAGGCACAAAAAGGCAGGGATGAGGACAAGGGAAAAGGGGGTAAAACCCAGGTAAACAAGTGTAAAGCATTGAAGAAGTCAACGAAAGGGGAATTTAAAAAGGTGGAAGGGAAGTCTTGGGGAGTTTCAGGTAAAAAACACAGTCAGAAATGGGAATGATGGAAGGAAGTCATGGAAAGCCACGTGTGCCGATGCATAGAGTCTTGGAAATAAAATGCCAGTCCTGGAAGACATCATGGTAGAAGTTGACCTGGATTTAATGCCCAGAATGGAGTTGTGGTGCAATGAGCACCATGACCAGGACATGACCATATCATGCTACTTTGTGCTCATGAGAAACAGACAGGGAAGTAGAGAGGAGGGATTGTTTTTTATGGGAAGGCATGAATCAAGGCCATGGGGTTACAGGAGCAACAGGAGAAAAAGGAAGGGCTGGAGGTGCTGTTGGTCAACCTAGAGGCAGACTTCAGAGTCTATCCATACCAGGGTAGTATGCAGGCCTCCAACACAGGGGGAGGAGTTACAGTAGATAAGGCACTTAGGGAATCAAACTTAAAAATGGCAATTAAGGGGGAGGTACTGCTAATTGTTGACTTCAATCTACCAGATGTGGGGTTCAGCGTTCAAATAGCAGCTTTTGTAAGCAGTAGGGTAATCCAGAACACCCTGCAAGGGGATTTTATCAAGCAGCTAGTAATAGAACCTAATAGGGATGGGGCAGTGCTGAACCTGGTGCCTACAAACAGGGATAGCCCTGCAGACATCACAGTGGGCATGTGAGATCACTGTACAGTGTGGTTTAACATGCAAACAGAAACATAGGCTAAACACAGAAGGACTAAGTTCCTAATCTTTAGGAGGGCAGATTTTAAAGAAATTGTAAATTGCCTCAAGTGGGGGTATTTCCAGAGAGGAATGGAGGCACAGTGGGCAAAAATAAGGGAGGGTATAACTAAAGCAACTAATCTCTGCATGAAGTAAGTGAGTAAAAGTCGAAGGAAAAAGAGACTGTTATGGTTCTCTAAGGAAGTGACAAAGGTGGAAAAAGAAAATTCAGGTGTGTAAGGAAACACAGAGGGAGGAAAACAGGGAGGTATACTGAGTGAAGCAGTGGGAAGCAGGCAAGGTAGTGAAGGGAGTAAAAGCATAGACAGAGGAAAGAATCACCAACTGGGTCACTGAAGGATTAAAGGAGTTTATTCAGATACATAAGTGAGAAGAGAAAGGTGAGGAGATGGAAAGTGAGGATTAAAAGGGCAGAGAGGGAATACTACATAGAATACAACAAAAAAAAGTAGAAATCCTGAACAGATGTTTATGCTCAGTCTTCATAGTGGAGGGAGGGTGGTACAGAACATCAGGGAATAGCAGGACCAATGGGAAGGGATGTGGACACAAATCCCTTTTCAGAAGAAAGAGTTCTGAAGGGACTTGCAGCTCTGAAGATTGGTAAAGGTATGGGACTGAACAGGATACATCCAAGGGTTCTAAAGGCACTAGGATGTGCTAGCTGCTCCACTGACATGCTTGTTCAGTAGCTCACAGGAAATGGACATGGTTCTGAAGGACTGGAGAAGAGATGACATCACCCCTCTACATAAGAGCAGAAGAAGCGAGGTGGTTAGCAACTATAAGCCAGTCAATCTTACTTTAGTGGTGCAAATATTATTGGAAACTCTGTTGAAAGAAAGACTGATACAGTATCTTGAATCCAGTGGGTTACAAGACCACAGGCATCATGGATTCACAGGGGTAGGGGGAGGTCATGCCAAATGAATATTTGTTTTTCTTTTTTGGGGGGTTCAGAAGGTTCTATTTCTCGTATGTTTCTTCTCACTCAAAAGTTGGTGACAAAAACACAAGTGAGAGTCCATCATATACCCAATGATTGAGGGGGAAAACAAAAGGACCAGGCAGTACACTACCTGTCCCACTAACCCATCACACTTCTTGTCCAAATACAATTGAAGAATAGCTATAGCATCAGCAGAAACATGGATGATTAGGATCTAACACTACTCAGCACCTCTAGAAAGGGATTCCACATCTCCCAAAATAATGGCACATTGTCTTCTGAGACACAATGCATTTGTTCTAATTTTACAGTGTCCAATATTAGATTGAGCCAATGCTCTTAACTCATTGAGTCCTGGTGGCCATTGTGGGTCAAGTTCTGTAATGGATGGTTCAGATGCCATATGGCATCTACTGGACCCTTAAGTTGCTCCTTCAATTCTCTTCCAGTTATGTAAGATCATTTCCCTGGCATTAACCAACAACAGGTAAATACATTTTGCTTTGCTAATGACAAATCTCAAAATTTCTAAAAGAAATACCTAACAATTTGATACCAGGACTGAAAGGAAAGGTGTGATCCAATATTCTATAATGTAAATTCTCTATTTTATTCCAAAACCACTGCAGTTTAGCACAGCTGACAACCATGCATCAACGTTCCCATTTCTTGTTATCATCGTGTATATATTTTTGATAAGGCTGGGTTAAACTGATTCATTTTCACTTGTGTAAGATAGCTTTTGTGTGTTATATTAATTGCAATTGGCATCCATTAACCATTCTTACATATTGACATGGGAGACCTCTATTTATTTATTTATTGAAATGTTTCACCAGGAAGGCACACTGAGCAACTAGTTGGTTTGCTGGCCAAGGCATCTAGCTTCACCTGAGCTCTTTTCTTCTAAGACTGCTTGAAAGGCAGAGTAGAGAAATGTACCAGAGCAAGGGAAAAGGATTAATACTTATTTTGGCTAAGCAGATTTACTGTGTGGTGTTGTTTTTATTTTTTACTCACAGGGATTGCTACTGTTTGTTGTTAACATTTCATTGCTTTATTTTTCTCTGATTCAAATTGTTGTTGCTGGTATACCTTCTTCTGCATTATTACAAGGTGTGCCTACAGGTGTGTGCTAACAGATTACTGCTGTAATCTTCTGATTCAAATTGTCTTTTGCGATGTATATCTTCTGTTACTGCTTTATTTTTCTCTGTAGCAAAGTGTTTCTTACAGGGTATATCTTCTCTGAAATTATTACAGGTGGTGCTTTACAGGTATTACAGTTGTATCTAACATTAGGATAAGCTTTCAGGGTTACTGCATTTGTTGTTGACTGATTGTTTCTGCTCTTACCTCCTTGTTCTTTCGTCCGTGGTTCTTCTTTTTTTGGCAGGGAAGGGCCCAGCCACCCACCCCATCCCCAACCACCCCACACCACACTACTTTTATAGTGTACCACAGTTGTGACATTTCCTGTGGCAGAGCAGGAAGGGGTGGATCAGTGGGGCCTCCACAAGGTGAGTTCATTTACAGGGGCACTAGTAATTTAACTTGTTATAACAAGTTAAACAAAACACAATCAAACCATTGCTTGCATTTTATATCTTTTTTTTTTCCCTTCTAATTACTCTGACTAGGTTATAAACCCAGCAACTTATCTGGAATGGATATCATTAACTGCAGGTACTGTGGAACAATTTTCAGAAGGACAGTCTTACAGGATTCAGGACACTGTCCTACATGCTGGGCCTTTGGAGATCTTAGGGCTCAGCTCCGGGCAGCATGGGCAGAGATTGCACACCTCAAATTTCATATTCAAGAGGAAATACATTATAAGAACCACCCGCCATTTCCCAGCATCCAACAGAAAAACCCGACCGCAGAGGGTAGTTGGTCCAGGAGGTTGGCAGGTGGTTAGGAGGGGCAAATCGGGTGCCCCATCACTCTCTGCTCTCCAACATATTACCTCCAAAAAACATATAAACACTACAAACAGGTATCTGCCTCTATCTCTGAAATCAAAGAGGCAGAAGACACTGCAGAGCAGGACACTGC
Source organism: Neoceratodus forsteri (assembly GCA_016271365.2). NCBI lineage: Eukaryota > Metazoa > Chordata > Ceratodontiformes > Ceratodontidae > Neoceratodus > Neoceratodus forsteri. Next base: position 124,141,021 of record CM028136.1, on the reverse strand, counting down.
AGAACAGGAGCTAGCACAACAAAACTCACACAAATCAGGAACCAAAACAAAAAAAGCAAAAAGGAAATCCAAAAAACTTCTGATCATAGGAAACTCCATGATTCGGGGAGTTGATACCCATCTCCAGCCAGGGGTAATGGTCAGATGTCTCCCAGGTACATCAGCATGGAGAGACACTGACCGCATTGCTAAAATTGTTCACAAGGCAGGAGAAAACATTGATGTCCTAGTACACATAGGGACTAATGATCTCACCAGCCGGTCAGTTGTGGAGACCAAGGAACACCTGACCATGCTGGGTGACAAACTATCATCTATTTCGTCCAGCATCTCCTTCTCTGAGATCCTGCCACTCTGGGAGAGGGGAGCAGATGGACGGAAGGTAAGAGAAGGGGAGATAGGGGAGCTAAACATGTGGCTCAAAGGCTGGTGCCAGGAAAAAGGACACAGATTTGTAGGGAACTGGCACCAGTTCTGGGAGCAAAAGTTCTTTAAATTTTATGCACTGCATCTGACTAAGGAGGGAGTCAGTGCATTGGGGCAGAAGTTTGACGTCTTTGCAGAATATTTAAACTAGCAAATGGGGAGAGGGGTGCAGCACCCCATATGTCTAATGGGAAGAACACCCTTCCCCCTCAGCTAGTGGTCAAACAGGGATTCAGCATGTTTGCAGTTCATTTGCATCACCAGGTAAGAAAAAAGGTTTGTCTCCCCATATGACACACAGGGGTAATGCTAAAGCTCACCCAACAACTAACACACCAAAATCTGGCCAATGGAAGATCATGTACAAAAATGCTCACAGCCTCGGAAATAAGATCCCAGACCTGCAGGTAATAATGTCAGAGGCTAAACTGGACATAGTAGCAATTAGTGAGACGTGGTTTACCAGTAACCACACTTGGGAGACTTCAGTACCTTGCTATGTATTGTTCAGAAGAGACCGAGGTGCAAAAAGGGGGGGAGGAGTGGCCCTGTATGTCAATGAAAATATCAAAGCTACAGAAATTCAGAATACACATAAGGAGCCAGAAGAACTGTGGGTCACCCTGGAAACAGGAAATGGGACAGCCATAAGAACTGGGGTTGTCTACAGGCCCCCAGACCAGGGGGAGGACATAGACACATTACTGTTAGAAGATATACAAAACATGACAGCTAAAGGGGAGGTTCTGATAATGGGAGACTTCAACATGCCAGATACAGATTGGTCAACACCAGCAGGAACATCTGCCAGAACTAGACACATAGTGGATTCCCTGTAGGGGGAGGGCCTCAAACAACTGGTACAGCAACCCACAAGAGACAGGGCTATCCTAGATCTAGTACTGACTAACAGGGAAGGGATCACAGATCTCCAGGTAGAAGGTCACCTGGGGGCCAGTGAACATCACATGGTATGGTTCAATTTGGCTACTACTTCTAAATCATCCCATTCCAAGGCACAAATATGGGACTTCAGAGGAGCTGACTTTGATAAGATGGCCAACAGAGTTAAGCTATCCCTGGCAAAAAGAAACACAGGTGAGGGGGTACAGGCAAGGTGGGCAAGCATTAAGGATGCAATACTTGAAGCAACATCCCATTGTGTTAAAAAGAAAAGGAAGTGCAAAAGAAGAGGGAAACCACTTTGGTTCTCAAATACAGTAGCAGAAAAGGTCAGAGCCAAAAGGCTGGCCTTCAGGAAATATAAGTGAACACAGCGGGATGAAGATAGGGAGGCATACCAAACTGCCCTAAGGGAAGCAGGGAAGGCAGTAAGGCAGGCAAAGTCCCAAACTGAGGAAACACTAGCATGCACAGTAAAAGAAGGTGACAAGACTTTCTATAGATACATTAGTGAAAGGAGAAAGTCCAGAGGGGGTATTGCTAAGCTTAATGGAGAAAAGGAGCTTGTGAGGAGGAGGACCCTGTAAAGGCATCTATCCTAAATAGATACTTTTGCTCAGTATTTACTGAAGAGAAGGTAGGGCAGGGCCCACAGCCCAGCATCATGGACTCAGGGGAGGGAGGTGAGCACTACTCCTTCACAAAGAAAGGGTCCTACAAGAGCTTGCTAAGCTCAGGGTGGATAAGGCAATGAGACCTGATGGCATACATCCCAGGGTACTTAAGGAGCTAAAGGTGGAGCTAGCAGAGCCATTAGCAGAACTGTTTAGTGAGTCTCTGAGCACAGGAGAGGTCCCAGAAGACTGGAGAAGGGCTCATGAGATTCCGCTCCACAAGAGTGGAGGCAGGGAGAAGGCGGGGAACTACAGACCAGTCAGTCTTACCTCAGTAGTGGGCAAGATTATGGAGGCACTCCTTAAGGAAAGGATAGTGCAACATCTGGAATCCATAGTGGCACAGGATCCAAGACAGCATGGGTTTACAAAAGGAAGGTCCTGTCAAACTAATCTCATAGATTTCTTTGACTGGGTAACCAGAGTGGTGGACCAAAGGGGAACAGTTGATCTCATTTACCTTGACTTCAGCAAAGCTTTTGACACTGTTCCACATAGAAGATTGATAAATAAGCTGGGTAGGCTCGGGGTGGGTCAGAAATTGGTCAGCTGGGTGGCAAACTGGTTGATGGGCAGAAAACAGAGAGTGGTGGTAAATGGTATACAGTCAGAAGAGATGCAAGTCACAAGTGGGGTACCTCAGGGATCAGTCCTGGGGCCAGTCCTCTTCAACATCTTCATTAGTGACCTTGCAGATGGACTAGAGGGTAAGGCTTGTCTGTTTGCAGATGACATCAAGATCTGCAACAGAGTAGATGATCCAGATGGGGTGGGCAGAATGAGAACAGATCTGGATAAACTAGCAAAATGGTCAGAAGAGTGGCAACTAGGATTTATGCAAAGAAGTGCAAAATCATGCACATAGGGAAGAGAAACCCTGAAGCCACCTATAGGCTGGGAGGGGAATTGCTAGCAGTCACAAAGGAAGAAAGAGACTTGGGCATCATCATCACTGATGACCTGAAATCATCAAGCAGACCTCTAAAGCAGTAGGTAAGGCTAGGGGGTGTTAGGGTGTATTAGTAGGGGTATCACAAGTCATAAGAAGGAGGTAATAACCTCTTTACAAGACACTGGTTAGGCCCATCTGGAGTACTGCATGCTGTATTGAGGCCACACCTTCACAAGGACATAACCAAATTGAGGCAGTCCAGAGAAGGGCAACAAAATGGTGCAGGGACTGCATCAGAAGACATATGAGGACAGATTAACAGAGCTCAATATGTATACCCTTGAGTAAAAGAGGGAGAGAGGTGATATGATCGAGGCATTCAAACACCTTAAGGGCATTAACAAGGTGAAAGAGTCTAACATGTTTAAATATAAGAAAAATAGCAGGACAAGAGGACATAGCATGCGATTAGAGAGGGGCCGATTAAGGAGGAATGTGAGGAAATTCTTTTTCACAGAAAGGGTGGTGGATGCAGGGAATGGCTTACCGCAAGAAGTGGTGGCTATGAATACAGTGCAGGGCTTCAAACAGGCATGGGATAAGCATAAGGGAGCAATACAAATGACTATGAATAGATAGGCCACTGACAGAGCAAAGGCTGATGGCACATTTATAAGGTAGAAAAAGAAATGGGCAGACTGGATGGGCCTTGCGGTCCTTATCTGCCGTCAACTTCTATGTTTCTATGCTTCTATCTCCTGGTGTGACCTGGGGGGGGGTTACAGAAGGTTGAGGGAAAACTCTAGGTAGGAATATACATGGCTAGAATACAGCAAATATAAGACATTTCTAACATAGAAAGTGAATTACATACAGCAATTATGGATAAACAGTATTAGAATACAGCAAAATGGATGGTACAAAAATGCAGGAATACCTTGAGGTGCAATAAAGATCAAGTGCATTATGGCTAAGACTAGTAACTAAGTGTGATGAGGCACAGTCTAGCAACTAAGTGTGAGGGAGAGCAGGGGGGTGGGAAAGGGAGAGAAGGCTAAATAAGGATAAGGGGAGTGGGGAAGAAAGGAAGATAAATCCATTTTACAGTAGGTTCAGTATGATCCCTGTAGGGTAAAAGGGGGAAGACAAAAGCTGGGGGAGAGAAAAGGGGAGCAAGAGGGGTGGAAGTGGGGTGAGAAACAACAGAATGGGAGATAGGGAGTGCATAGGACTAGGGGAGATGGGAAGGACTGATAGGGGGCTGAACAGGGAGTTAGAACCTAGTCAAGCATATGGAAGATTAGAGAGAATTGTAGCAAGATCAACTAGAAGAAAGATAGTCATGAAGGGCAGTACAGATGGAGTATGCAGAGGAGGAGTGGCATATTTGAGGGGGAAGGGAGTTTCAGATTTTAGGAAAGCAATAGGCAAATCCAGACTGGCTGATGAGGGTATTACAGCAGGGGGACCACAAGAGTGTGAGGATCATATGAACGGAGGGAGTGGGAGGGTGGTGGGGGATAGATAGGGAGGATAGAAGAAAGGGAGGAGTTCAATGAGCCAACATTTTGAGGTCAGTTTGACACAATGGGAGAGGCACCTAGTTGCCAGTGAGGGAAAGGCAAGGGTGAGATAAAGGTTGCAGTGATGATTTTGAGAGGAGGCGTCAAGGGCAAAGTGACAGCAGAAGTTAGAAAGAGTGCCCAATTTGGTCAAGGAGGATTTGGGAGCAGCACCATAGATTACGTTGCAGTAATCAAATATAGGAAGAATCATCTTCTGGACAAGTTCATGCCTCGCAGGCAGGAGAATGCAGTTGTGATTTCTAAACAGGGTGCCAAGCTTGGGGCACAGTTTCTTCAGGGTTGTGCCAACATGAACAGAGAAGTTGAGGTTTTGGTCCAACCAAACCCCAAGATATCTAAACAAGGAGGTGTCTTCGAGAGTTGTCCCATCAAGAGTGTGGAAACAGAGCATGCCAGTGAGCCAAGAAAGTCTCTACCTTGTGCCAAGGGTCATGGAGACTGTCTTCTTGTCATTTAGGAAAAGCTGATGTGAGATTAACCAGAGCTGAACTTGGTCGAAGTCATGCTGTAAGCTGGTTACCATGTCAATTGGGGTTTTGCCAGAACTGTACAAGACGGTGTCATCGGCATACATGTGGATGGAGGAGGAGGTACAGACTGCAGGAAGGTCATTAAGGAAGATGGAAAAAAGCAAGGGTCTGAGCACTGATCCCTGAGGGAATCCAGTGTCGATAGGAAGTGATGGCGAGGAGGAATCAACTTGATCAGAACAGATTGAATCCTTCCAATGTGGTAGGATCTAAACTAGTTAGTAGCAGATGAGGCCAGGTCTGCTGCAGAAAGGGAGTCAAGGAGTAGGTCATGGGAGACTGTGTCGAACACTTTCATTAGGTCGACAAAGAAGGCTGAAGTGATCAGGCCATCATCCATCCCAGTGAGGATGGAGTCAGTGAGCCTGAGCAGGGAGGATGTGGTTGAGTTGTTTTTCCTAAAACCAGATTGGAATGCAGTGAAGAAGGAGGACTCAGAGAGAAAGGGGGAGATCTGGGAGAGAACAAGGTGTTCTTGAAGTTTGGTGAAAGAAAGGAGGAGAGAGATAGAATGATAGTTGCCAGGGGAAGATGAATCCCCACCCTTTGGAAGGGGAAGGACCACTGCGTGTTTCCAGGAGGAGGAGAGGACTGTAGCAGTTTAGAAAGAGAGATTTAGAATTAAGGAGATAGGGTGAGCAAATGCAGGAACAGAGAGATGGAAGAGTTTAGAATCAAGGTCATGAGGAGAGGAGCCTTTTGAAGGGTTTACTGAGAGGAGGGCTTTTAAGTCTTCAACTGGAGAGATGAAGGAGAAGGAAAAAGGATGGGAGACAGGAGCAGGGAGATTGGGTGCCTGAGACAGAGGAAGAGAGAAGAGGGAGGGAACTTAGTAGTGCTTTGGTGTCGGTAGTGAAGTTAGCATTGAATTAATTTGGCCACTAAACACGGATCAGATACAAGGGAGCTATTTATCTTGAGAACCGGGGGGAGGGTGAGAGGGAGGGGAGAAGAGGGCATGAATCACCTGCCAGAATTTCGAGGGGGTGTTTATGTTGGACAGGAAAGTGGATTTGAAATACTCAGATTTTGCCAATCTGGTCACTTTTGTACAGGTATTGCAGAGTGTGTAGTACAAGACATAGTTGCTAGGAAGCTTAGATATTTTATGCTTCTTCCAGGCTCGGTCACACTCTCTGAGGCAGGCCAACAGTTCAGGGGTAACCCAATCAAGGTGGATGCCACAAACTCTAGTGAAAGAGTTCCAAGTGGAGGTGAATTTATCCTTGAAATATGCTAGGGCATGGTCAATTGAGGGGCAGAGGTGAGTGTTGTCCAATCATAGGTGGCGAGCTCAGACAGGAGAGGGTTGAGAGCCAGAGATTTAAAAGAGTGAAGTTGAAAGATTTTATGAGGAGGTTTGGGCCTGTGGACCTTGCGAACTAGGAAGATAGGGTGATGGTCACTGAGGTCATCCGGTAGGATACCCACCTATATAACACGATGAGGGTGAGAGGTGAGTGTCTAGTCAAGCAGGGTATGATTTTGCATTTTGCAATTTAGTCTTGTGGGTTCAAAGATGAGTTGAGTGAGATTCTGGGCTGCAATGCCATCACAAATATTGCTTGACTTAGGGTACAGCCAATTTTGGTTCAGATTGCCCATGATGTACAGTTTGCCAGACTGGGAAAGGGAGACAAAAGAGGTAATAAGTTATGTCACAGCTGAGAGCTAGATGTTGGGACAACAGTAGATGCCTACTGGGAAAACTGGGATAGTGAAGGGAAGGGTAATACAGGTGACTAGGGCTTTGTAGGAGTCTGGGAGGGCAGATAAAAAGATAATGGTCGATTGTAAAGAGGATTGGGTGTACATAGTCACACCTCCACTCCATCCAGCCCAGTCTTGTCTTGAGTGGAAATATGGATATTAGTGATGGAGTGATCCATGATTTTTTTTAAACCAGGTCTCAGTTATAATTAGAATATCAGGTGTAAGTGAGACCACCAGGGTTTGAATGAGATCTATTTTGAGCAGGATGCTACAGATGTTTAGGTGAATAATTTTCACACCATTATGGAGATAAGGAGTGGCTGGGGGCAGTACATGTTCATATTAGGGGCATCAGCTGTCGAATTTAAGGAGGGGTGACTAGGATTAGGGTGAATGTCACATGCTGCAAGTAGGAGAAGGGCTAAAATAAGATAGTGGAGTAAACAGCATTTATAGGGATGCCAGGATTTAGAGGGGGATATGGGGGAGATGGAAGATGGTGAAAAGGAGATTAAGAGGCAGAGAAATGCAGAGTAGCAAGGGGGGGAATAAAGATGCAATTGGGAGGAGGGGAACATAAGATCAGTTTTCAAAATGGGGAGAAGGCATTGCTGCAAGGATAAGGGAAGGTGTGGGAAGGGTTGGACCAGGGTTCTTGGAGCAGTTAACAGGATGTGCAGGAGGACAGGAAAAAGTAAGGATAAGTAGCAGCAAAAGGAGGAGAAGATTGAAGAAAGGTGTTTACATATTTGAGTAAGAAGGTAGAGCATTATCGTGTGTGGAAAGTGGTGCAATACAAGGAGGCATGATTTGGAGGGAAAATTGTTAGTACATTGCTAGAAAAAAGGAGCAGATTAGGAAAACAGAAGAGAGGCTGAGCAGAGCAAGAGATGTCAGAAACTCTGAGGCTTCAGTGATACTATAACTCCTGGGAGCTATCTAGAGTAAAAGCCAATGGGCAGTCAGGGGAGGGAATAAGGAGGAGCTAAAGTGTATTTAATTAAGGCTGGGGTGACGGGATGGGTGGGCCAAAAATCAGTCTGGGAAGCAAGTGGCGAGCCTTCAGTGCTGGGTGACAAATTCAAATCCTATTCTCATACCTAAGTTTTGACTGGAGCTTCTGCTGATAGATTTGTTTTATGAACCCAGGTAGAGGTTTGATGTAGGGGGTTACATGCCTGATCAGGGTGGCTACTCCGAGGAGACCCTAAGTTGTGACTGGAGCTGCTGCTGATAGATTTGTTTTACAAACCCAGGTAGAGGTATGAGGAAGGGGGTTCTGTGCCTAATCAGGGTGGCAAGGATCCCTTAAGTTGTGACTGAACCTGCTGCCGATAGATTTGTTTTATGAACCCAGGTAGAGGTTTGAGATAGGGGGTTCAATGCCTGATCAGGGCAACGAGGATCCCCTAAGTTGTGACTGGAGCAGCTGCCGATAGATTTGTTTTATGAACCTAGGAAGTGGTTCGAGGTAGGGGGTTTCCATGCCTGATCGGGGTGGTGAGGATCCCCTAAGTTGCCACTGGAGCTGCTGCCAATATATTTGTTTTATGAACCCAGTTAGAGGTTCGAGGTAGGGGATTCCATGCCTGATCAGGGCGGTGCAGATCCCCAGTTCTTTTCAAATTTTTATTCTGTTTCTTATCCCATGCCTTTTGTTATATTGGCAATAGAGTTACCTTTCTTTTCAAAATTAATGAGCAAATTCTATAACCTATCAAACTGTGCTTCTTGTGAGCACCTTATCATTTCTACTGGAGATGGATCTGGCAATTTTTCACTATCCACCCTTTTATTCAAGAAAGCTTCTAATCTGTAAATACAGTATGTCAAGTAATATCCATTTGGTGAATCATATTTTTGCTTCACATTTTCAAATGTCCTGAGCTTATCATTATAAAATAATTGGAGTAAAAATTGTATATCCTTTCATTTCCAAATTCTCATATTTACATTTATTTTCAAGGCCAGGATTTCATCATTTTCCAACAACCAAGTAAAATAAGAAGTAGAATGTTTATTACCCAGAATCTTGTGCAAATCCCTCAAAATTTCTAAGGTGCAGCTAGTTATAGAGAATAGATTATCTTTCCTTTTTTAAATTTTGGTAAGAAGATATAATACAGATTTGATAGATCATTTATTAGATACTGACTGCTCTATGTTAACTCATTGTGGCAAATTTTCAGTTTCCTTAAGCCAAAAAAAGCATTGGTTCAAGCTGACAAGCTATATAATACTAATATTGGTTTTGAACTTGGAGATCAATAAATTATTTGGATGCATATAGTTTTTCTAAACTAACTCTAGCATGTTTTCTCTTCCATAAAGAAATCCTTGCTTTTTGTCCCCCCTCACAAAAGAGATTGGGATTTTGATAGTGAGGGCCTGAAACAATAACAAAAACTTTGGTAAAACATTCATCTTTGTCTCATTAGCCTTACCTATCAGAGCCAATGTCAAAAATAGATCACCTATTCAGACCCTCTTTGATTTTCTCAGTCAATGGAGTTAAACCCAATTTGAGCACCTCTAAAATATTATGTGATATATTAATGCCTAAATATTTAATAATCTTTGAATATTTCCATGATTAACAGAATTATGGGGATGAACAGGAAGAGACACTGTGTGGAAACTGCTTTTCTAGGCTGTTAGCAACTGCCTGGCACTTGGAACCTACTTTTTAATTGTTGGAAAGGGTTGTACCTGTGTGGAGGCGTTCCTGACCCCCTGCTATATGAGGGGACAGGAACTTGAACAGGCACTTAAAATTAGTGCTTTGGGAGAGCTGCTTAAGCCCTCATGAGTGTTGGCTGGGCTGCCTTTTTAAAGACTGCTCATATACATTGTTCAGCCCCGCAGGGAGGTGGCTTTCAGAGCGAGCATTGCCATAGCAATGGGTGACGTCTCACGCTCAAACTGTTTAACGCTTGGCTCCAGCGAGTGTGTAGGAAGAGACTTTGAGTGGAAACTGCTTTTCCAGGCTGTTAGCAACTGCCTGGTACTTGGGACCTACTTTTTAATTGTTGGAAAGGGTTGTATCTGTGTGGAGGCATTCCTGACCCCCTGCTACACGAGGGGACAGGAACTTGAACAGGCACTTAAAACTAGTGCTTCAGGAGAGCTGCTTAAGCCCTCTAGAGTGTTGGCATGGCTGTCTTTTTAAAGGCAGCTCATATACATTGTTCAGCCCTGCAGGGAGATGGCTTTCAGAGCGAGCATTGCCATATCAACAGGTGACGTCTTGCACTCACACTATTTAATGCTTGGCTCCAGTGAATTATAAGGAATTAGGAAGTAATAAAGAGGTGTATTGTTAAGATAAGTAGTGAAGGTCATAGTAACAAAAGAAAGGAAAGATCAGTAAGAGACAAGAATGGATACTAATGTAGTGAAATTAGAGGATGGTATATTAGTATTAAGATGTAACAATGTAGAATGATTAGTACAGAAGTAGCTAATGAATTATTGATATACAGTATACTTGTGAACAATGTAATAGAATTAAGGAGTTACAAAAGAAGTTGTAGGAAGTGAAACATGAATTTGTAGTACGTAAACTAAAGATATTGACAAATAAGGATAAAAATATCATACAGATAGATCAGAGTTGTGAAGATTTAAATGACAGGGAGTCAAGGAAAAAAAGGAGAGAAAAAGATCAGGATGGGGACTGGGTTGTAGTAGAAAGCAAAGCTAAAAAAAAGTTGTAAGAAGAAGAGCGATGAATTTCTCAATGGAATGCTCAAATACATTTGAGCCCTTGATTACATTGGATGATGAGAGAGGAAGCAAAAATTTAGAATACAGTTTAGAAACTAATAATGAAACAATAAATAAGGAGGGTGATATGTTTGATTCAAGAAATATATTAGGGAATAGAGAACTGGATACAGAGAGTAGAGACCCTGGTAGTGGAATGCAAGAACATAGAAGTAGGGAAGGGGATGAAAAAGAAGAAAAAATAGCATGTGAGCATGAATAAGGTGAAAATCAAGAGGGAAATAATATAGAGAAAGGGCAGATTGATGTTCAGAAAGAGGGGGGGTGGACATATTACAGTACTTCAATAAATAAACAGGATAGTGTTGTGATTGGTCAATAAGATACCAGCAGACAGAGACAAGCTACTGAGACTGAAGAATATGAGGAACACATGGAGCAGGAGAAAAGGGTAAAGAATATCTGTATATTAGGTGATTCAATACTGAAATACACAGATAGATATACATCAAATGATAATAAAGAGATTATTACAACAAGTTATTTCTCGGGGCAAAGATAAGAGATGTGAAGAATATGTTATGTGAAATTATTAAAGAGAAAAATGGATCAATAGCTTTGATTGTACCCTTAGGAGTTAATAATATCAGAAATCAAGAATTAAAAGAAATGCAAAAAGAATTTGGAGATATTAAGATGGAAGCAGACAAGTTAAAATGTAAGATTCATTTTTCAGAGGTTTTACCTGTGGCCAAAAAAACTAACATAAAAAATGAAAAAAAATAACGAAAATAAATAATTGGCTCAGGCAATAGACATTATATAATAATGTGGGTTGTATAAAACATTGAGAGGATTATATCCAAGAGCCATCCTACTTTTGTAGAGACGGACCTCATTTAAGTAAGAAAGGTAGCAGAAAATTGGGGATGACATTAAGCTGGTGGTAGACAGCAATTTAAACTAAAGACTAAGGGGAGAGGGGAAATGAAGGAGTTCAGATTAAAGAAGAAAAAAGAGAAACTAGAACAAACACATAAGGTTAACAAAATAAAAGAAGGAATGTCTATATGTTTACTTAATGACAGAAGCCTAAATACGGAAAAAAAGGATGAGTTAGAAGTCAAGTTAATTAATGAAACTATAGACGTGTATGGTGACAGGAACTTGGTGGGATTCTGAAGTACAATGGGGTAAGAACATAAAAGGATATAAAGTATATTCCAGAGATGGAAGAAATAGAAAAAGGGGAGGGGTGACTATATATGTTAAAGAAGGAATAAATAGTAGTTTATATAAAGAAAATGAAGAAGAAAAAATAGAATCATTATGAATTCAAGTAGTAAGTGGGATAGAAAAATGTTTTATTTGGATTATATTATAGGCCACCAAATAGTAGGAAGGAAATGGATAAAATAATAAATGAGGAAATTGGACAGATGACAGCAGAAGGTTATGTTGTTATAACAGGAGACTTTAATTATCCTGATATATGTTGGAAAAAAATGTAGTAGTTTAAATGCAAATAGTAGGATATTTTTGCAACAGCTGCAAACAGTGGGATTAGAGCAATTAGTATATAAACCAACTAGAGGAGAAACTACTTTGGATTTATTGTTAACTAATAGAACGGATATTATTAAATTAATAAAAATATGAGAACAACTGGGAAATAATGATCATGCTATGGTGACTTTCAGTATTAAACAGAAAGTTATATGAATAATGGGTAAACCAGTAGTTAAAAATTATAATTAGGCAGATTTTAATAAAATTAAAAGACAATTAAAACAATGGAACCGGAATGAGAATGTAGGTAGTAAAACAGTAGGACAAATGTGGGAAGAATTAAAAAATAAGTTATTAAAGCTGGAAAGGGAGTATGTTCCAGATAAAGAGCTATACAATAGAAGAGGGGAAAAAAATATGGTGTACTAATAAGGTGATAAAATCATGCCAAAAGAAAAAGAAAGCATTTAAAAGAATGAAGATATTAGGAACAGATGATGCCAGACTGTATTATAAAAACTGTTTAAAAAAAGTAAAACAGGATATAAAAAAAGAAAGAATAAAATTGGAGTCTAAATTGGCATATAGAAAAGCTAATGAGAAAAGTTTTTATACATATATAAATCAACAGAGGAGAGATAAACAAGGTGTATGGTCATTAAATAGTGATGGCAAGGAAATTAAAAATGCTAGTGAAATGGCAAATGTATTAAACACATTTTTGGGTCAGTTTTTGAAAGAGGGAATGAAGAAGGAAAAGTAAAAGTAGAAAAAAAACATCAAAATCTGGAAATAAAAAGAACAAAAGAGGAAGTGGAAAGAATAATAAATAAAGTTAAGGTACATACAGTGGCGTGAAAAAGTATTTGCCCCCTTCCTGATTTTCTCTATTATTGCATATTTGTCACACTGGATGTTTTCAGGTCTTTAGACAAAATATAATATTAGATAAAGGGAACCTGAGTGGACAAATAACACTTTTTTTTTTTTACTTATTTCATTTATTTAATGAAAAAAGTTAACCAACACCAACTGGCACTGTGTGAAAAAGTAATTGCCCCCTAGTTAAATCAACCCAATTAAAGGGATAATTAGAGTCAGCTGATTGAACACAGCCAGGCTTGATTACAGCCAGCCCTGCTCAATATAAACCTCACTTATTTTGGCCCTTACCATCAGAGTCACATTGCCAGGACAAAGATTCAACAAGCACATTATGCCATGATCAAAGGAAGTTCCTGAAAAGATCAGAAAACATTTTGTTGCCCTCTATCAGTCTGGAAAGGGTTACAAAGCTATTTCTAAGGCTCTGGGACTCCATCGAACCACAGTGAGAGCCATAATCTCAAATGGAGAACACTTGGAACAGTAGTGAACCTTCCCAGGAGTGGGCGGCCTGCCAAAATTACTCCAAGGTGCAGTGTAAAATCATCCAAGAAGTCTCAAAGGATCCTAAAACAACATCCAAAGAACTGCAGGCTTCTCTTGCCTCAGCAAGGTCAGTGTTCATGACTCCACAATCAGAAAGAGACTGGGCAAAATGGGCTTTATGTGAGAGTAGCAAGGCGAAACCATCTACTAACCAAGAAGAACATAAATGCTGGTCTCTCATTTGCCAAGAAGCACCTGGATGATCCACAAGCCCTTTGGGAAAATGTTCTATGGACAGATGAGTCCAAAGTGGAACTTTTGGACAACATGGATCCCATAATGTCTCAGCGAAAGCAAACACAGCATTCCACAGTAAGAACACCATACCAACAGTCAAACATGGTGGTGGTAGTGTGATGGTGTGGGATGCTTTGCTGCCTAAGAACCTGGATGACTTGCCATAATTAAAGGAACCATGAATTCTGCTCTGTACCAGAAAATTCTTTAAGGAGAATGTCCAGTCATCCTTCCGTCAGTTGAAGCTGAAGCGTAGTTGGGTCATGCAGCAAGACAATGATCCAAAACACAAAAGCAAGTCCACATCAGAATGGCGAAAAAGAAGTAAAATTAAAGTTTTGGAGTGGCCTAGTCAAAGCCCAGACTTAAACCCAATAGAGATGCTGTGGTAGGACCTGAAACGAGCAGTTCATGCTCGAAACCTACCAAATGTTACTGAATTAAAGCAGTTCTGCGAGGAAGAGTGGGTTAAAATTCCTCCACAGCGATGTGAAAGACTGATATTGAATTATAGGAAGTGTTTGGTTGCAGTCATTGCAGCTAAATGTGGCGTAACCAGTTATTAAGTGTAAGGGGCAATTACTTTTTCACACAGTGCCAATTGGTGTTGGTTAACTTTTTTTCATTAAATAAGTGAAATAAAAAAAAAAAACAAGTGTTATTTGTTCACTCAGGTTCCCTTTATCTAATATTACATTTTGTCTAAAGACCTGAAAACATCCAGTGTGATAAATATACAATAATAGAGAAAATCAGGAAGGGGGCAAATACTTTTTCACACCACTGTAAGTCTGCTGGGCCCGATTTGTTGCATCCACAATATCAGAAGTATTAGTATGGATATTTAATGAATCCTTTAAAACAGGAGAGGTACCGGAAGACTGGAGGAAAGCTTATGTTGTACCCTTATTTAAAAAGGGAAAGAGATCAGTGGTGTCAAATTATAGGCCAGTAAGTCTTACTGCAATCCTGAGAAAAGTCGCTGAGAGTATACTGAAAAAAAAAAATTGAAGAAGGCTTGGAATTATCAAGATATAAGGATGAGAAACAACATGGTTTTAAGAAAAATAGAGCATGTAGTACAAACCACTTATGCTTTTATGAAAGCATAAGAGAGAAATAAAAAAAAAATACACCTATAGACATCATATTTTTGGACTTTCAGAAAGTCTTCGATAAGGTACCCCATGATAAAGTGATTAGAAAAATAAAACAAAATGGGACTGGATTGTTGTATTATTTTATGGATAAGACATTGGCTGAGTAATAAAACTCAAAAAGTAAGAATAACAGGTGAACTATCTAAATCAATTAACGTGGAAAGTGGGGTCCTGCAGGGATCTGTGTTGGGACCTGGTTTGTTTTCACTATACATCAGTGACTTGCATAAAGGGGTTACCAATCAAGTAGTAACATTTGCCGATGATATTAAAGTAGGAGGACCAGTAAAAACATTGGAGCAGCAGGAAAGAGTAAAAGGGGACTTAAAAAAATGAGATGTGGGTTGAAAGGAATAAGATGAAATTTAGTATAGAAAAATCAGGGGTAATTTACCTAGGAAAAGGAAATAGGAGTAAAAACAGATATTTATTAGATGGAAAGGAACTGAAGGAAGTTGATGAAGAAAGAGATTGTAGAATAGTAATTGACAATAAATTAAATTACAAAAACAATGAACAGTGGCTATACAAAAAGCCAATAATATGGTGAGAAATATTAAAAGAAGTTTTATAAATTAGTCAATAGGACGTATGGTACCAGTATATAGAACTTATGTTAGGCCATACTTGGATTATGGGTCACAGTTATGGAATCCATATATAAAGATGGAAAAAAAAGGGTCGGAGTGCAGAGAAGATATACAAGGATGATTGGAACGTAGGTAGGTATGACTGTAGTGAAAGATTAAAAAGGACAAGACTATGGTCCTTGGAACAAACTAGAGAATGAGGGGATTTAATGATGTTGTTTAAAATAATAAATTATAAAGAACTGACAAGTAAGATGATGTTAGAGATGCAAGAAAAGCCAGAGGGGTTGAGAAGATGTAAAAAGCAGATTAGGTTAAAAACTGTAACAAAGAATGATGAATATTATTCATTCATGAATAGAACAGGTAGAGTTTGGAATACACTACTAGTTGAATTGGTAAATAGTAGTACATTGATATAATTTAAGGGAAAGATTGATAAATATTTGATGGGGGATAGATCAATGGGTACCCACTGAGGTGGGGAACAGCTTATATGTACTTGTTTTCTTCTACTGTTCTAAACCAAATATAGATACCAAGTATAGATCTCTGTTAAGAGATATTGCCTCTGAGTTGCCTAAAATAATCTTATATCCAACTATGAGATGAAATGTTTCTAAAATTTCCACTAACATAGATACATAGACAGTGTCGGCAGATAAGGGCCTATGGCCCACCCAGTCTGCCCATTTGAGCTTGTAAGTTCACTTTATGTTTTTCCTAGAAGTCTGTTGCCCCTTACCCCTGACCTCCAGAATTCCTTTATGTCTATCCCATGCATTCTTTTTTTTAAACCATCTTTATTCAATTTTCAAGGAAGAAATAGACAGACAGACATACACATACCTGGCAAAACCAGGGTACACAGTCTCAAGCTGACCATGTGAACTATGTACAACCCCCCTATATACATCCACAGCAGGTAAGCCACCCCTAGAACAGCCCAAGCCTCTCATATCTTCCATACCCTGCCGCGATGGGTCTGCATATAAGCTTACTCTACCCGTCGGTGCCCTAAATCCCCATACAGCAGTAACCCTTTATCAACATCAAAACACCATTTGCTATCTGAAATCCTCCCCTCAAAGGGTGGCACCCAGCTGTGTCCTCTGGAAAGAGAGTGAGTCCCCCATCCCCCTCTTAAGCCAACAGACCCTTGCCATCATAAAGCTACCCACGAATATATATCACGGTCATCTCCACAAAACTCGAAGTAGGACCAGAAATAACAATTTCACGATCTAAGATAATTACCATCTGCTATTCCCCATCCGACAGACAGCCTGTGTTTAAACATTTGTGACCAGCAGAGAATAGATTGCATCTAACGCTGCCCATCTTTTAACATATAACCCTTTTCTCCCCCCATATAAAGATATCTCTTTATTTTAACCAACATCCTCATTAAGTTTTTTACCTATTGATCATAAGCATATACATGATCATCTTTCCAATGTTTTAGTAGAAAGGCTTTAACTACCGCTGCCATTAAGGAGAGGTGATATATAGGTATGACACCTGAAATTTGGGAAAAATCACCCAGAACACATATCTCTGGTGTTATAAATTCTGAATAATCCAGCATTGGGTCCATACACCTTTTAATTTCCCCCCAGAGGGGCGATATTTTACTACATCCCCAGATCACATGTAATAGATCACCTACTCCCCTCTCACATCTAAAACACAGGTCTGTCTGTCTCAGGTTTCTGTCACATAGTTTCACAGAGGTAAAATACAAATTAGAAGCAATAAAAAATTGCATACTCTTGTATTTGGGTATAATATTATACTTGCTGCTTTCCCAAATATTATCCCGATCTAAATTCCGAGGGGCCATCACTTAATCCCAATATGAAACTCTTCTAGGAAAGCTCGGGCTAAGAAAATCCAGGATTACTTTATATATTTGTGATAGGGGGTGAACTCTTGTATCAACTTCCTTAAGCTTCCCCCAGGAAAAAAACTCGTCCGTGATACCCCCCAATTTCCTCATCGCCCCCTCTACCATATGCTTAATTTGTAACCTTTGAAAAAAAGGCATTCCATCACATCATGCTGGTAGGACCATTCTACTACCCTGAATGATTTCCCTTAATTTCAAACCCAGCATCTGGCTAGCCCACTGTGAGTTAACTACCCGATTCTCAATTACAAAATTAGGGTTACCCAACACAGGCTGGTCTCCAGCTCTCGTTTGGCCCTTTCTCTGCACAGGAGTAAGGAAAAACTACCAAGCATCTGCCGTTTTTGCAATTGGTTTCCCATACCCTTTTTTGAAAGTTTTCCCAACATTGGCATACAGCATTGCTTCCGGGGTGAGGCCTGAGTCTCTTAACATTTGTTTCTCCATTTGGAGCCAGGTTGGATTATAACTCTCCCCATCAAGCTCTTTAACCCATCTACTCATCAGACCCAGCTGGCCTGCCAAGTAATATATGTGAAGGTCGGTTAGTAGGATCCCTCCCCTTTTGTGCAATAGGCGCAAAGTATTGTGCTTTAACATAGGGGGCCTGTCCTTCCACAGAAATTCTGAAATTAATTTCCTAATTATACTGAACCATTTTTGGGGAATACTATATGGGGCTAAATACACCGGGTATAACAAGCTAGGTAATAGATTCATCTTGATAAGACCCAATCGAGCCATAAAGTTTAAAGGCAATTTATTCCATCTTATTATATCCCCTTTAATTGCTGATATAATTCCCCCCATATTTGTTTCCGCCCCCCCCATATCCGCCATAATCCAGATACCTAAATACTTAATTTTATCTGTCCTCCATTGTATTTGCAGTGGCATAAAATCAGCCCTAGTAACGTGTGGTGTCAGAGGGAGAATTTGAGTCTTATTCAAATTTAGTTTGTAGTTAGAGACCTTGGAAAAGTGCTGTATTACTTCTGTTGCTCTCTTAAAGCTAGGTGCTGGATCCTCCAAATGCAGCAATATGTCATCTGCGAAAACTGAGAGTTTCAACTCCTTCCCCTCTATCTTAATCCCTTTGATATGTACATCCCTATTGATAGCGCTCAAAAGGGACTCCAGACAAATATTGAAAAGTATCGGAAGAGAGGGCATCCTTGACGGGTCCCATTCTCCAGCTGTATTTCTACGAAGACTAGCCATTGGCGATAACACCTGCCGTTGGCACAGCATATAGACTTAATACCCTAAGAAGACCTCTTCTGGGAATCCCATCCCTCCATTGTAGCAAAGGAAAGGATGGGAGACCCTGTCGAAAGCCTTTTCCACGTCTAATGATATCAACGCTAAAGGTAATTGAGAATCAGGCGCGTAGTTTAATATGTGATGCAACTTCCTGAGAGCATCATGTGCCCCCTTCCCCGGCATAAATCCCACCTGTTCCTGACTAATTAGACTAGGGGCAATATGCAAAATTCTGTTTGCTATGATTCTTGTAAGGATCTTGATGTCTTGATTCATTAGGGCTATGGGTCTATAATTTCCGGGGATATCCCTGGGCTTGTCTGGCTTAGGAATCAGTGTGATATACGCCTGATACAATGGAGAATGAGGTACCCCTTCCTGCATTATAGCACTAAACAATTCCTGAAGCATAGGAAGTATAGTTTGTATATGTACCTGATAGAATTTGGCAGAGAGACCATCTGGCCCTGGGGTTTTACCTGCAGGTAACGATTGCACCACCCCAATAATCTCTGATGCCCTTATTGGGGCTGCCAACTCCCTGGCCTGTATTGGGTCCAAGGTTGGTAAAGGGATCCCCTCTAAAAAAACTCTCGATTTCTTTCTCCCCAGCCAGGTCTCTAGCCTGGTATATTTCTTTAAAGTATGAATCAAAGGCCTCTGTCATCTCTTGTGAATCAGTTAGGAGTTTTCCCCCATTTTGAATAGAAATAACCGTTCTATTTGCTTCCAATTCTCTAACTCTAGCCACCAGTAACCGCCTGGGGACATCTCCTTGCATCAGGTACCTAGCATTAATCTTTTCTAACCAGAATTCTATTTTACTATTAACAATATCCCTCAGTTCCTCCCTCAGATTTTTAAGTTCAGCATCAATCGCCCCAGAGGACCCTTCCAGTGACGTCAATGAGTCAATTGCCCCCAGAATAAACTCCTCTTTTGCTCCTCTCTCTCTACTTCTTTGTGCTGCAATACCCTGGGCCACCCCCGCATATAAGACCTTGCAGGTGGGCAACGCCAACTTTTTATTTTGCAGAGTAGGTATTTGCTGCTGTATGATTTCCAACAATGCATCTTCCAACCCATCCCGCACCAAGAGCTCCACCAATAGGGAATCATTCAACCTCCACCTGTACGGCCTAGGAGGGGTGGGTCTGGGTTCCCACAACAATTGGATGGGAAAGTGATCTGAGTAAGTTCTACCCCCCGTTGTCACTTCCTTAATCTCCTCAATCACCTCCCTGTTTACCAGAAAAAAATAGATTCAGGATTGGCTCTTATGGGCTGCTGAGTAAAAAGTCATAGTCATAGCCCCCTTCGAATACATCTTAATTGGGTCTACCAGTGCTGTCACCTCCAGCAATCTGGGCCTTGGACAAGGGGCCTTTAGACGGAGGTATTCTATCCTCATGGTTGCTGAGGCAAGTATTCCAGTCACCTGCCAGTATTAATAAATGAGATGGAAGATCAGCTATATCCATTTCAATAGAGGCAAAGAACCCAGGATCCAGGGGCGTTGGGCCATAAATAGAGGCCACCAAGATTGCCTTACCCAGCAATGTGCCCAAGATATATATCCCTCCACTATCCTCCCTTGCATTCACTTGCACCACCTCATATGGGCATGATTTCTTTATTAGTATCACCACCCCTCCTGAGGCTCTTTCCCTACCTGCCCCGTATACCTGCTCCACCCATCGTCTCTTAAGCCCATTAAGTTCCTCCACCAGCAAGTGTGTCTCCTGCAAAGCAGCAATATGAGCCCCCATTTGCTCAATGCCTTAAGATCAGCATTCTCTTACGTCTACCCCTGAGTTCCTTAACATTCTAAGAGATTATTTTAATACTTGACATTAAAATAACATCAAGATATTTTAATTAAACCAGCTTCTTCATCTGCTCCAGGTCTGCTTTCACCTTACTCCCTATATTGGACTGTCTCTCTTTCCCACCCCCACACCCTCCCCACCCCACCAATCCCGATCCATAGATCGCTCCACCTACCAAATATCGAGTTATGGATGAACCCATTCCTGTGCTACCCCGCCCCACCCTTGTCTTAGTAACTCCAAGACCTTGCCCAAAACCCACAAAACTAATAATGCATGGGAGCATTCCTTTTCCCAATATCTTTATTTCCTATGCTGCCCTCCCATACAGTGTGCCATGCTTCCAACTGTTAAGAACTGCCTCTAATCCCTGCCTATTAAGGCAGATCAGAATCCTCCAACTCCCGCCTCCTAATAACCTAATAAACCTAGGTGACTCTCCCTTTCCTATCTCCCGGTCTCCATAAATAGTCCCTCATGCACACTGGGGGGGGGCCCTAAAGAGCTCCCAATCCCAGATTTCCCCCTCAATATTTCCCCCATAGATCTGCCCCAGAGACTGTACCACAAAGCACCATTTACTTTGCTTTACGTGAAGATGCACTATTACTTCGCACAACTCAGAGTTGATGTCCTCTAGAGGCCCTAAGATTAACTACTTACCCCATATATATTGGAATATTTTCTGCCCACACCCTATTACTGGTCCCATGGGGTGCCCCATCTCTGAAAGGCTGCATTCATTTAATAAATGGCACTGGCCTAGTAACTCCTGCTTTCACTTCTGCCAATTCCCAAACTGCAAAAGTGTGAACCATCCTTGTCTATCTTGCCTTCCTGAGCTCACCACCCCCCCCCACCGAAACCTTCACCCCACCTTACTACTCTCTTCCCCACAGCATTCACTCATCTGACTTTA
Organism: Neoceratodus forsteri; assembly: GCA_016271365.2. Lineage (NCBI taxonomy): Eukaryota > Metazoa > Chordata > Ceratodontiformes > Ceratodontidae > Neoceratodus > Neoceratodus forsteri. The sequence goes on along the minus strand of CM028136.1, from coordinate 124,119,724 downwards.
TAAGCATTGCTTTCTAGCCTCCCCCCCAATACCTGTGCTAGTATTTCCCATCTTAACCTCCACGGGGTGGTTCCTCTTCAAATACCCACCCCTGTTTATCCCCTTCTAATTCTTCCATCTCCATGCCCTTGACACCCTACCCCAATTCTCTGAGCAGCTATTGAACATCCGCTTTAATAACACAAAATCAAAACATCTACTTCCCCCATCCCAAAAAGGATCCTCTACTTCCCCCCAAACCTCTATAGACCCTTTAAATCCAAGATTTGTAACAGTAATCTGATGTCCCGAAATAACATGCAAACTTCATAAACTTTTAACTCGTTTCAGCTTCCACAGTCCCAGTCCTTTAGATTAACACAATCTCCTGCTCTTCAGGACACATTCAAGTTGTTGACTTGAATAGTTCAGAGATCTCCAGTCGTAACCCCTCTAGAGCTTCTTTTGCATTTAGGAACCTCTTCTCCCCTGATTGCAGCCGTACAACCAGAGTTGCTGGATATTGCAGGCGAAACTTTATTCCAGCAAAATAGGGCTTCTTCTTGCTTTCCTCATATTCTTTCTGTTTCTCTCTGACCGCAGGCATTTGATCCTGGAATAGCCAGAGTGAAGCACCATTCCACTGTAACATCTTCTTTTGCCTAGCAGCAAGCAACACATGAGATTTCTCCTTATAGTTAAGAAAATGCATGATTATCACTCGGGGTCTGGCTCCAGGAGGTGGCATCTCCCTTAATGCCCGATGGGCTCTCTCTAGGTTGTACCCCTCACCAAATGCAGTAGGGCCCAGCAGCTTAAGCAACCGATCCTGCATAAATGTAACACAATCTGGCCCTTCAGCCCTCTCCGGTAATCTTGCGATGATCAAATTATTCCACCTGCTTCTTGACTCTTGATACTCTATTCTTTCTTCCAACTTCTTAACCTGCCTTCTGACCACAACCAATTCCTGCTCCATCACGGACGCTTTCCTTTCTTGTGAGGAGATCTGAGCCTCCGCATCACCCATTCTTTGCGCAAGTGAATGCAGCACTGGTTTTATTGCTGCAAAATCTGTCACCAGCCCCTGCAGCATTACTTTGATATCTTGGATGTCCGCAGTGGTCGAGCACGAACCCCCCTTCTTCCCTGGCTCGTCCTCCTGGTCATTCAGAGTAGGGGAGTGGGGCTTTGGCTATTTGGTAGCTGGGGTTCTCACCGCTAGAGGCTCACCGGCTTCAACATCCATCCCGATGCTTATAATCAGCCTACTATTACAGCCAGACACTTGTTGTCTATGGGATTGCCTCACTTCTTTTTCACACAAACTTTCCACGTGATCCTTGTATATCAAGCCTGCAGCACTTCTCAGATCAGCTACAGCTATTTCAGATCAAAATAAGCTGGTCTTGAAGTTTTTAATGCATTTTATTTATAACAGGACCTCGGAGCAGCACAAGAGACATCTGAATGGATTCAGCTCATCACGTGATCCCCTTCTATCCCATGCATTCTTAAATCCCGTGATTGTTTCAGCCCCACCACTTCCTCTGGCAGGGTGTTCCACTTGTCCACCACCCGTTCTGTGAAGAAATTCTTCCTCACATTTCCTCTGAATCATCCTCCCTCCAACTTCATCCCATGCCCTCTAGTCCTGGAACAACTTTTTTGATTAAAAATAGTGTATTCCTGCACCCTGTTCCTCCCTGTAAGATACTTGTATGTCTCTATCATATCCCCTCTCTCCCTCCTCTCCTCCAGGAGTACATATTCAGTTCCTTCAACCTGTCCTCACAGGACTTGTGATGCAATCTATGCACCATCTTTGTTGCCCTCCTCTGAACCTTCTCTACCCTGTCTATGTCCTTACGTAGGTAAGATCTCCAGAACTGTACACTGTACTCCAGGTGGGGCCTCACTAGTGTCTTGTGTAGTGGAATTGTGACCTTCCTTTTCTGCTGGTGATGCCCCTGCCTATGCATCCCAGCATCCTATTTGCTTTACCTGCTGCCTTGTCACACTGTTTCCCAACCTTGAGGTCATCAGAGACGATAACTCCAAGATCCCTTTCCTGCTTGGTGCATGCTATATCCTCACCCCCCAACTGATATATTGTGCCAGGGTTTTTGTGCTCCATATGCATTATCTTGCACTTCTTTGCATTGAATTTCAACTGCCAAACCCCTGACAATTCTTCAAGTTTCTGCAGGTCCCTTCTCATTCTGTCTACACCCTCTGGTGTGTCTATTCTGTTACAGATCTTTGTGTCATCAGCGAACAGTGAAATTCTGCCTTCTAGGTCCTGTGCAATGTCACTAATGAAGATGTTGACTAGGACCGGTCCCAGCACTGATCCCTGTGGTACCCCACTGGTCACTCTTCCCTCTGTGGAGTGACAGCCATTTACCACCACTCTCTCTGTCCTGCCACCCAGCCAGTTACATATCCACCAGTTGTAACCCTTCTGAAATATTCAGAAGAATAAGGGTATCATCTGCATACTGCAGAATCTTATGTTCTTCATTACCTATTGTAATTCACCTGATGCTTTCAATGTTTCATATAGCATGTGCTACCAGTTCCATATATATTGCATATAGCATTGGTTGGGCAACATTGCCTGGTACCCCCCATTAGTTTGATAGAGCTTGAACAATTTAATTCATCTTAACCCTTGCCACCAAGGTGGTGTATATCATATTCACTAATTTGTTTTATACTGTACATTGAGACTATACTGGCTTTTGACAGGGTGTGCAACAGAACATTCCAGGATACCTTGTCAAAGGCCTTTCTGGCATCCAACATCAGCAGTGTTGCACCCCTATTATTTGTCACCAATCTCAAGCAAAATGTTTTCCTAATGTTATGACAGAGCCTCTGTCCCTCGATGATGCCCATCTGATCTTCATGTGCCAAAGTTTTTATCACTTTTGAAAGTCTAATTGATAACATTTTTGCAAACATTTTATAAACATTATTTAATAACAACACTGGATGGTAAAACTTACATTCATCTGGGTTTTTATCTATCTTTCAGACAGCGATATCCAGGCTTCATCAAAGGATGGAAGCAACTTTTCCTATATTATGAAGTTGATTAAAAAAGAGAGACAAGATGGGGACAAGTTTAGAGAAAAATGTTTTGAAAAATTCCCTTATTATCCCAATTGGCCTTGTGGATTTTTTTGTTTTGTTTTTTAAATGTATTTATGGCCTCAGTTACTTCAGTTTCTTGAATATCTCTATTCTGTTCTTCTTTCTGTACTTCAGAAACTGTTGGCAACTGCATATGTTCCAAAAATGATTTGATTTCTTCCTCCATTGGATTAATATATAGAGTATATAACTGCCAGTAAAAAGATTAAAAAGATCTTGTTACTTTGTAGATGTTCAGAACAAAGCATCCTTTCCTTATTTTTAATATGGTTTATTGCTCCCATAGACTTTTCTGCCATAAGTTGCAATGCCAAAAGTTTGTCTGGCCTCTCCCCCATGAAATAATATTTAGCCCATATCTTAACAGAGCCAAGTGAACCTGTTTATGTGATATCTCATGATATTCATTTTTTGTCTTAAGCATTACTTATAAATCTTTTTCATCACAGGACTGGATATAGTCTGCCATTGCTTGTGTCAATTGATGTTCTCTTGTTAAAAGATCATTATACATTTTCTTTAATACCTGTATGATATCTTTTGGTTACTCCCCTGATGACTGATTTAAATACACCCCAAAAGACACCAACATTGGTATATTTCAGTTTTATTGCAGTACTAGTAATCCTGAATAGTTTTCCTAATTATCATACTATAATTAAGATCTCTAAACAGATCGAGCCATCCTCCAGATATTATCCTTTATCTCCATCTCCCCATTCAAGCACTGTACAAATCAATATGGTACATGATCAAACATATGTATATTTCCATATGCCAACTACAATATTTTGTGTAAGATAGATCTAGAGGCAAAACAAGTATTAATTCTCAAAAATATTGTGTGAGCATTTGAGAAAAAATATTATTTTTTCTGTTTTTGTCAAATAATATCTAAACATATCTACTAAATTAAATTCTGTAAACAGAATCTGCAGATTTTCTACAGCTTTACATCTGTCCATTTGACAAAGAGTCAGATTTATGTCTCCTACCAAACATACAAAGAGGGAAAGTTGGCCAAATTAAAAAAAAGATTTGTGAAGAATATTGGATCATTACTGATGCAGTTCTTGTTTGCCTCTCCCCCCCTCCTTCCACACACTCAGATCCACTGACTCCTGCCTACTTAGTATCCCTTGGTGAAAGACCATAGCTGGCCAGAATACCTTCTTGCATTGTCTCCCCAAAATCTGGAATGAGTTGCCACCCCCATCCGTCATTCCTCCTCTGCAACCTCACTCTCTTCCGCCCTCACTACTACATGGTAAATTGCATCTGCTCTAAGCCCTGATTCCCCCCCTGCTAACCAACAGCCTTGAAACTGCAGCAAGTTACTCCTTGCTGAGTGCACGCCCTTACCTACTAGGCACTTATTGTCCTTGAATTATGTGGGTACTGACTACCCTGAACTGTGTTTTGGTTGTGTGATACTCCTTGACTGTATTGCAAGAATCGTGAACCGTTAATTGTGTATACTATGTTACAAGCCTGTCATTGTATAACTTTGTATCCTGTATCCTCTGTGACCCCCCCCCAGGTCACACCAGGAGACGAGCATTTTCTTGCTCAGTGTGCCTTTTCTGGTAAAACAATTTCAATAAATAAATCATGATTAGGGACATAACAGAAATCAAAGTATAGAATTATTGTTTTTCTTTTATTTTGAAAATAATATATCTTCAACCTGCTCTATTTATTGATCTAACATTTTCCTGAAATGTTCTCCTTGTAAAAATAGTAGACACCCCTCTACAATCCATTTTAAATCATGCATGTATCCCCCATCCACCAGACAATTTTAAAAAACATCTGAAGGGGGGGGGGCTGCTGTGGAGCATCCAACTTAGTGGGTTTTTTTTTTACTTTTGCAGTTCATGCCAAATAATAAATATCAGTTTTACCATGCAAATTCCTCTAATTTACTGGAGCTTAGTAGTGATCCTCCTCTTAAGGATTGGAGAAGCTTGCGATGGGTCGAAAATGGGACAAACATGCAGCACATAACTTAGGAGCCTACCTGTCATCTGCATCAACTTCCAAGGGAGTAACAAGTGGCCCACCACTCATGGAGAAGCCAGATCCTCAGACGTACCGCACCTTCAAATTATGGCCATCCTGGAGAAGATACAGGTGACTAGCAGTGATAGAAGCTAGATCTGTGGAATTGGATACTATGGTACAATTTAATGCCTCCCAAACAGCTGAACTCACCTCTGAAGGAACACAACAGTGGGACAGAAATGCAGCCTTTGTGCAAGATCTTCAATTTCTCTGAGCAAAAGTAGAGGTGCTAGAGAATGCACATAGGCAACCTAATGTGCGAATTGTGAGTTCCCCCAAAGCTGGCAGGGAGAACAGAGCTACTACCAGCAGTGAGACATCTTATTTTTACCAACCATGGTCTGCTTCCCATAGACTCTGGTGCCTCTGTAGTTAAGGCCTTTGTGATTCCAACCAGAGCCAGACCTCGTGGTTCTGCTGGAGAGAGGCTGATGATGGGCAACATAACTTTGTCAAGTCCTGAAGCTCGCATTCCGTTGTTGCAGGCAGTTCAGCAGCATGGAGCGCTATTGTGGGAGGGCAGCAGAATAACTGTGTTTCCTGGCTTATCTTTGCAAACTCAAAATCGGAAAAAAGGTCTTCAGGCAACAAAAAACTTTGCTAATGAATGAGATCTCTGCACAGTTACTTTTTCCTGCTTGCCTTCAAATTCATCAGGACAAGAAACTGCATGTTTTATCCGACCCTGATGCTGCTGCAGCATTAGCTTCAAAACTTCTAGCTGCTTAACACATTTCAGTGGATTGAGAGGAGGACGCAGAGTCAGATTTGGACCCTATTGACCGAAGCTGTAGAATAGTTATTCTGGGACCCTTTCTTATAGACCTTTAGGCTATTTTCAGTCATTTATAATAATGTTTATAGTAATGATTATTGGTAATTATACTGTTAATTGTTAACTATACTAAATTTATTTGGTATACACTTTTTATAGTCAGGTTGGATTATACTCTGATAATATCCTACCTGGTTCATTTTACAGTTCCAACTTATTTCTGATATTGTAACCTGTTTACAGAAGGAGCATTAGTATGCTCCACTCAATTTGTGAACTTATAGAATGAATACTTTGCAAAACCTGTCTCCCTACTGGCAATCTGGAATGTGCCGCTCTGGTAGGGGAGCCATGCAACGTAATTGAGTCCAGACTTTCTATTAGAGTCCCTTAAAGGGTTTATTATAGGGAAGCCCAGTCTCCCACAAAAATGTATCTGACCTGTAGAGGGCAAGAAATTGTGGCAGCTATCCTGTTTGCTGTAGAAGTGGTGAGAGTGGACTATTCTAGACCGTTCTCTTGCTGGACTTTACTCCTATGAAACACCAGACAGTCTATGGGCTATCAATTGGTTTATTGTTAGGTATAATAACTATGGGATTTTCAGTCTGTACATTGATGCTATGGCCTGTTGTTTTCTAATTAAGAATGTATTGTGTGAATATGATCTAAGCTGTAATTCATAAAATACCATACATAAAAAGTAAAAAAAAAAAGAAAATATCTGAAATCCTTTTCTTGAAAGTGAGTCTGTTGTAGAAAGATGCACTCCACGTGTTTCTTTTCTATAGAAGGTACTGCCTTTCTCAGCTTTTTCCTATCTCTTCAAATTTCAAGTCATACAGATAATGGAAACAAACATTTACCTCCAGATAGGGATATCTATCTATCTATCTATCTATCTATCTATCTATCTATCTATCTATCTATCTATCTCTCTCTATCTATCTATATATATATATATACATATAATGTATGTGTGTGTGTGTGTGTGAGTGTGTGTGACTGTCATTTCATTACTTGGGTGAGGAAGGTGATTGGTGCATGCAATGTGTTTGTGAGGTGTGTATCGTGTGTGTGTGTGTGTGGTGTGTGTGGTGTGTGTGAAGTATGAAGTGTGTGTGTGTGTGCATGTGCATGCGTGTGTGTGCACATGTGTGTGTGTGTGTATGTATCACTGACAGAAATGCTGCACCAATTGAACTGTACTGAGAGGGAAAAAAATTATCACAATTAATTAAATTAATTAATATATGGGTGGGTGGGTGTGAAAAACAGAATTTTGCACACTCCCTCAGTGTGGGATGCTTTTATAAACCACTAAGACTTTGCCATCATTATTAATGTAGCATCCCACACCTCGGGTGTGCATAAAATTTTGGTTAAAAACACGCATATAATATTCTATATTTTAATAATGCAGTTCAGATTATGCTCCTTTTAAACAATGTTGTCCATCCATGTGTTTTTTGCAATTAATAAACAATTAATGGAGTTCTATTTTTTTTCTTTTCAAGTCAAATCTGAATAGAAAGAGCATATTTTCAGAATCATAAAACATGCTCAGATTCTTTTTACTGTCTTTGTCCAGGAAAGGCACACAGCTACAGCTTGTTTCTGAGTGTGTTTTGGGAGCACAGGGAGGTTAAGTGACTTACTCTGGTCACACAATATACAAGTAGAGCATGTTGGAATAAAACCCTATTCTGCTGGATAAATGAAGCTTGTCCACAGCTCTTTGCTTTAGCCTCTAAGTTTTACTGCTGCTGTACCAGCAGTTAATAAAAAACTATACAGTTCAAGGCTGGTCCCATGATGCCAGACCAATAGATATATAGCAAAATTTGCATCTTGTAAACAAGAGTTCTCACCAGAAATTGTAAGAGAAAAGGCTGTAAGAGAGGGAACATAATAAGACAGAAGTTAGTGCTGTGGCAGCCCCAGAAATCTGCAGTGACATGAACACAGCCAGGGTTTAGAAATCCTGGTACAGTATGTGGGCCCCAGTACCTGTTGGCACCAGAAAGCCAGCCTTGATATGAGTAGTTTTTACTGATCAGCTGGCAGTATAGCCTATAGGTTAAAGCAATCCTAAAGATGGAATATTTGTTACTAATAGTTTGAAATGTAAGGGTGACAACTCACTAGTTTCAATGCACACACAAAACAATTATTTTAAATTTAGAAGTGTTGCAATAACATCTTAAAAACACTTAATAAAACAGCTGATTTCCTAGTTAACCTACAGTCAACGGAGGGACAAGATCCTCAGTGGCATAATTTCCTGTCAAGATCCTAAAACATATGGCTGCCCAAGCCCTTAATTAAAGACTGATTTATATATAAATAACTCTGGACTGCAAATACTCACTGATACACACAATGGCTCACTCAAATTAGCTTGTTATGGTCTTTCAGACATTAAAAGACCCTGCTGATGACAGATCCCCTTTAGCAAAAGAACAGGAACAGCAGCACCAAGAACTACCTGTTTGTGGAAGAATGTGAAACAAATTAACAAGAAGATTGGGATCATTATTGTCAACATTAAATAAAAATTCCAGTTGTACTTAGAGGCTTCAAGATTTCTAAAACGTTAGCAGGACCCCACTAAAAATGAGATGTGGCATCTGAGATCGGCTATCAGATGTATGTAACTGCTTACCAAGCTGTTTCATAGATAGTTTATAAAAAGCACTACATAAATGAAAAGTCTTTTATTCCACTACAGAGGACCACACGGAGTGATAACATGTTTGTTCTGATGTAGAAACAGTCTCAATCAGTGATCCAGCAGTCTGTGTATTTGCTGTGCAATTGGTCTTTTAATGAGTTTTGGGCTGAATAGAAATACAGAATGAGCTCCCCATAGATTAAACACAATTTTTGGCCTTTCCCATGCAGCAGCCTTTTCCTGATTTGACACTGTAAACAAAAATAAAATTAGAAAAATTAAAATGTGATAGAGTACACCATATTTATTCAGTTTTTTTTTCAGTGGAGTAGAGCACATCTGGAAAAGTGCACATATGAATGGTACACTAATAATCTAACATTTGATGGGATGCATTGAATAGTATACTGAACTTATACAACTAATCAGCATGACTGTAAACACTCTACATAGGTCAAATAAAAATATTTTGCATATTGGAATGCAAACTGACTGGATGCGATGCTGTGCTGACAAACTGATATGCACATCAGTGTACTGGCAAGGACCAGAGGCAGCGCATGACCAGTGACAAGGAGTTGAGAATGGACTTGGATGCTCAGGCAGGAGACAGGGATAGGGGTTTGCCAATTCAAGGTGACCCAGATTGTCAGGGGCATGCCTACCTGGAACAGGATAAGTTTCAGAAGAGAGAGAGAGAGGAGGGCAAAGGAGAAAGCAAGGAGGGACAGGATTTCAGAGTCCATCAAAGGAAGGGTTTCAGGGGATTAGCAGTGTAGAAAATTTGGAGTGACCACTAGTGTGAAAAAGAGGGGTACAGCCATTGCTCTGCCATTTGGTGCTGACATTCTTGAGATTCTCACCTTCCTTCCCCCCTTTTCTAGGGACAGTAATTGGGCAAAGGGGGACAGTGGCAAGCATGGTGGCAACTGAGGGCAAGGGAAATGGAGCTGGTTCAGAGTCTTTGCATTGCTGACAGAGTGCAACAAGCTGGACACATATGTGGGTTGCCAGCAGAGGGCAACAGCAGGAAAGTGAAGGAAAGAAAAGGGGAGCAGGCACAAGGGGGGGACACTAGCAGCAGGCTTTGGCTGGGTCAACATCCAGGTGGGTCGGGGCACCACCTGAGCATAATTCAGCAGTATGGAGAGGAGCAGAGCTGGGCATTGGGTATGACACCTGACTCCCTAAGAGTAATGGCAGATAAGGGAAGGAGTTGGGGCTCTAGGTGACACATCTGGACCTGAGAAGAAAGATCATAGAAAAGGATATTTGGCTGGAGGGGAGAGTTGGGTTGACTGCTATATGTTAATACATTGATACGTCTGAGAAGCAAACAGTTGGATGTTAATGGTTACACAAATAAACTGCCAATCAAGCACCCAAAATACAGTGTTTGAGTTTCATTTCGGGTTGGGATAGCCCCTTGACAATTGAAAACAGAGGTGCCAAATCCGATGCTTCTTAGACTGGAAAGAGGATGTCACCAATTCAGAAAATGTTAGGATACTTGTGGAGGGTTAAGGCACTTTCTCCATTTAAAGGAGATAATAAATTATTTTGACATAGTTTACTGCCCTTCCATCCTCCTTTCCATTGGTTTCCCATCAAAAGGCTGACTAAGATTGAGCAACTCAAATATGAGTGACTCAGTCTCAGCGCCTGTTTTGTGGGCTACCCTGAAAAGGTAGCGATCAGAATGTGCAGGGCGAGAGGAACACCAACAGGATACTGAAAGGTATCCCTAAGGTATGCAGGGGGTGGTGAGAGGGAAGCCACCAACCTGGCCTAGTGGCATGGTGGTTAGGGTGGCTGGATCTGGTGAGAAGGGTACATGGTTCAGGGCTGGGGTGGAGTACAGTATTTTGTGGTTTTCTGCACCAGTGTGCTATTTTTTTTTTGTCCTGGTTCTCCCCCCTCCCCAACATGCACTGCCCCTGGAGTTTGTTATGTTAGTAAAGTGGATTACGCGGAGTGTGGGGGCAAAGCCCCCCCACCTAAACACAAAAGTGTAGTTTTGTCGCTGCGAATGTACATCGCTGTTTTTATTTTCGGTGATGTACATATGCGGTAATGGCAATCACCCTTTGGCGATTGCTATTATCACATAGAACCCTTTCCATGCCAGTCATGTATTCTGATATGCTTTGATGATTTTTTGATAAATAAATAATCTAGCTTTGGGTGCCTTCAGATCTACAATGAGTTCCACTATCCTCACCAGGTACTGCTCTCAATTTTCATATTTCTAAGACATTCTATGACATCAAAAACTCCCTTTCCATGCTATTCTGTCAAACGGCCTGGAATGGGTATGTCTGATGTTACAGAATGTTCAGGCGGTACAAAAACAGAGAGCAGTAATTGCTTAGCACAGAGCGATTCAGTTTAGTTACAAAGGCAACACAATTAGATTATTAATTTAACAAGAAAGGTCAAAAACATATCAGAATAGTGGGTAACCAATAAAAGAACAACTAGGGGCCATCTAGAGGTCTAAAAACTGTTTTCTATGACCTTTAAAGACTTTTCCTGGTATTTCAGCAACCCCATGTCAAATTCATAATTTTTTGCCCAGTACATGATGGTCACCTAAACATTTAAAATCAAAAAAAAAAAAAATCGGTTGTCATGTTTGTTTTTAAGTTATGTGGTGAGACTTAATCCCCCTCTATGAGAAAAATCTGTACGTGGATAGGTTGTTTTATGTAATTATAACATCAGTGTTTTAGGTGACAACATGAGTGTGAAAAAAATGAGTAACAAGGATACATAATTTGTCATGATATTTGATTCATTTTTTCCAAAAATGCAATATATTTTTTTATTTTATTTTATATGTATTTTTTTTTTGCTATCTCTTTTTACCTCCTTGGCCTCCTGGTCTGATCCCCCTTGTCATTGCATCCTCTGCTGGGGATTCCGGCCACCGTCTGCCTCTACTGCATCAGCCTGGCACCCAAACTGTTGTGCTGCAGGGAGCCCCCAACTCACCATGGAACATGGATCCAGATGGGTGCCACACTCCATAGTGAAACTCACTGATGGCCATCAAGGCACATGAAACAGGTGCTATCCCTTTTTCAGCTTGGTACTTCCTCCAGAGCTGAGGACGTGCAATGACATCAGTGGAGGGAAGTGCGCACATGTCCACACATTCTCCATCCAGATGTCTGCCCCAGCTCCATCCAATTTGCACAGCAGAGTGTGGTTGTCCACCAGCCTCCGCCAGGAGGAAATCATGCACCAAATGTAGGTGTCCCCCCTCCCCAGAGATGGAGAGCAGTCCCTCAGATGCTTGATCCACCTCTTACCCTGCTGAACCGAGGCAACCCATGCTCCTTCCCGAACGTGGGTCACCGGAGTGGCACAAGGTGCAGTGACCAGTGCCTCAGCCCTCAGCACCTCCTGGCCGGCCATTTTTATGTTGGCTTCCGCATGCGCAGCCAACATATTGGGGTAGTAGCACATTTGGAGGTGCGGTCACTGTTGAGCGAATGCAGGGCATGCATCAGTAGGTGCATCCCTCATTCCCCAATCAACCTGCATGCCGGCACCACACCATGCAGGTGAGCACATCTAAGAAAAGGTCCAATGCAATGCAAGCAAAGCTCATCACATGCAGTGGACATCCTGACGTGCTTACCCTGCTGAGACAGAAAAAAAAATATGGCAGCACACAGCCAGCCATAATGCCAACTTTAGGAATGCCCAATCCCCATGTCAGTATGCCCTGCCCCCAATATATGTACTGTGAGGGGCCCCTCCCCGTTAACAAAACTCACCCCCATTTGTTATATGCTGGGGGGATGCCAATCCACCTCAGCTCTTGCACCATTTGTATCTGCCACCAGGGGTTCCAACCCCCATCAGCTACACCCCCAAAGACAATCAAGAGGCATGCTGGAAGCCCACCCCAGTGTGCCAAATGTCCCTGAAAAAAGTGCCTTGATGTTCCCTTTTTTCACCTGTAAAGCAAAAAACGGTCTATCACGTTCTCCCTGCCCCCTCCCTCAACCCGCTCCTACCCTCTGTTCACCCTGCCTACCCACACTCCCCACCCCATACTTACCTCTGGAGTATGGCATGACAATCTTGGTGGACCAGGAACACGTCTGCACACTTTAAAGCCGACAGCAAACTGAAGAAACGCTGGTAAGCTGTATTATGGCATAAATAGGGTTTTTTCAACTTTGGTGCATATCTCAGGCATTTTTTGGAAGTTTTGCACCAAATTTTCAACATGGGGTTATTGGGACCCCTCCTCATGGATTCAGTCCCTGTCATGGTGTTATTCATTCCTGAAGGTAATTTTGTAGTCACTGCGTGGAATCTCCTTTCGGGACCGAGTAACGAAACGACAGTGCCACTGTTCATGAGGGGGGCTCTCAAAAACCTATGTTGCAAATTTGGTGGAAAAATCCCCAAATGGCTGTTTTATGAGCATGCAGTGCACTGTTTCCATGCACACTTGTAACTTCTTGCATTTGCAATATTTTCACTCCAGATTTTCATAATTGGCACTTTTCCATACCTCCTCATGAACAGTACAGCTGTCATTTTACATAGTCTGGCTGAAGTGTGTTTTCACACATCTGGCACCGAATAATGTGGTCACTGTGAGAAATCAGTTTTCAGGACAGTTTGAGGAAATTACAGTGACACTGTTCATGAGCAGAGGTCCAAAAATGCCTATATTGAAAATTTGGTGCTGAAAGCCCATAAAATGACTGTGTTACAAGCATGCATTGCGCAGTTTCCATGCACCCTTGTAACTTTGCAAATTTGCAATATTTCCATGCCAGATTTTCAACACTGGCATTTTTTCACACCTCCTTATGAACAGTACAGCTGTCATTTTTGACATCCTGACCAAAATGTGTTTCCTCACCTGTGGTGCACAATGGCGTGGTCGCTGTTGGAAATCCACTTTTGGGACAGATTAGCAAAATCTCAGTGCCACGGTTCATGAGTGGAGGTCCCAAAATTCCTATGTTAAAAATGTGCCTAACAAACTCCTCGAAATAATTGGGTTACGGACATGTGTTGTGCAGTTTCTATGCCTGCTCATGACTTCACCAATTTTTCATATTTTCACTGCAGATTTTCAACATTGCCATTACTTTATGCCTCCTCATGAACAATACAGTTGTCATTTTCCACATCCTGCCCAAAATGTGTTTTTGTCCCTGTGTCACCAAATGGCATAGCTGCTGTGCAAAACCACCTTTCAGTTAACAAACTGTGCCGCTTTTCATTTTTTTTTAAACTTCTTTATTAGAGTTTTATGTTTTCCAGCAAAAAGACATACATACATATACCCCAGGATAAATACCCTGGCCCACATCCCAAAACTGGATATGGATACTATAGTATATGCATCCCCAAAGCTATTTACATACACAGTTATAATGCATTATAGCCAAAGATTTAAGTCCATTTTTATTGATATAACACTTAATTCTAGTCATTCAAAGTTAGCACTAATCTGGTCTATTTCCAACTCAGACAGTTCTCTATATTGTTCTCTCAATTTTGAAGTAATTATAACTTTTCAGGACTGAACTTTAATAACTGTGTCCCTGGGAGAGAGATAGAACCCATCCTAGCTTTATAAATATAAAAGACCTTCTAAGTCAGCTAAAGACAATTCCAAGAGAGTATTATGCCTCACTAGGTAAAAAACCTACCTTAAACAAAATCATGTTTCTCCATGAAATCATAATCCCTTCTCACATTCTCTTAGGAGAACATTACAGGCTAATCCCCTTCAGACAGACAGATCTGGGTCTGGGCACTCTTCAGTTGTATTGAGTACACTGCTTCTAACACCCTCCATCTTTTATCATATATTTTCTTTTTCTCTTCTATTATCATTTGTCTTTTAAGTCTATCCATGAACCTGTAGCAGATCACTGACCCATTGATCATAATTATAAGTATGATCATTCTTCCAGTGTTTTAGGATGAATGCCTTAACCAGAGCAGACATCAGAGATACATGATGCTTATCTGAGTCCCACACAACCATCTGCATGTCCCCCAAAAGACAAATCTCTGGTTTAATATACTCCAAGTAATTTAATAACGGATCCATTTTTTGACCAATTTGAACCCATAATGAATACATTTTGGGACAGCTCCACATCACATGAAACAGGTCCCCCAGTTTCATTCCACTTCTAAAACACACGTCTGTCTGTCTGAGTTTTCTAGAACATAGTTTAACAGGGGTGTAGTAAATGTTTAAACAAATAAAAAATTGCATAGTCTTATACTTTGGTATAGGCAAAAGTTTAACATATTTCCATATCTCTTTCCAGTCAGGCCTCAGGGGGGTTAGAGTTTTTTCCCAGTACACTATTCGAGCCTTAAATTCTAAGCTCACAAAATCTAACAGCACCCTGTAAACTTTTGAAAGGGGGTGTTGTAAGTAATCAATCTCCTTCAGATGGTCCCAAGTAAATGAGCTTTGTCCCATTTCTTCATTATCTTGTATAAATTTCTGTACCAGATTTGTAATTTGGATCTTTTGGAAAAAGTCCCATTTCCTAGTCTGCACTGGTAAATTCACCATATCTTCTAATATAAAATCTGCCAAGTTTAAGTCAAATAGTTGTGATGCCCATGGTTGATTAATTATTAGTCCTCCCAGCCTAAAGTTAGGATTTCCTAATATAGGTTGATCCCTAGCTCCCCTTTGCTCCCTCCTCTGTGTCGGATTTAATAAATCCCACCACGCCTTCACTGATTTAAAAATTGGTGACTGCTTTCTCTTATCAGGTAAAGTCCCTGGATCTATAAACAATAATGCAGCAGGGGAGAGTTTTAGGTCCTTTAAAGTGCACTGCTCAATTTGGAGCCAAGTTGGGATATATTCCCCTTCTCCCAACTCCTGGACTACTGCCCCATCAGGCCAAGCTCTCCTGCTACATAATATAAAAATAGGTCCGGAAGCTTAATACCTCCCTTAAGATGAGAAAGGCATAAGGCAACATGTTTCCTCCTTGTAGGCTTAGAATTCCACAAAAATTCTGAAATTACCCTTTGGATATTAATAAACCTTCACTTCAGAATGTTATACGGTAGTAGGTGAATCAGGTATAACAATCTAGGTAGGAGATTCATTTTAATCAATCCCAATCTTGCAGTGAAGCTCAGTGGGAGTTTATTCCACCTTAAAATGTCATTTTTAATTGTGGCCAAAAAATTACCCACATTTTCCTCCACCCCATCTTCTGTTTTAGCTATGATCCAAATTCCCAAATATTTTTTTTTTCGGGGCCCAGTTTAGTTGCAGGTGCTCAAAATCTGCTCTATAAGTATACGAGGTAAGTGGGAGAACTTGAGTTTTACTTAAATTTAATTTATAGTTGGATACCTCCAAAAATTTCCCAATAATTTCCAGGGCTTTTTGGAAACTATCGACTGGATTATATAAATGCAACAAAATATCATTGGCAAAAACTGAGAATTTAAGCTCCAGCCCTTGAACCTCAATTCCCTGAACCATGGGCTCCATATTAAGTGCCCTTAATAATGGTTCCAAATAAATATTGAACAAACTTGGTGACAAGGGGCAGCCCTGTCTTGTCCCATTTCTCAGCATGAACTCTTTAGAAAGATAACCATTACATAGGACCCTAGCTGTAGGGGCTTTACAAAGATTTTTAAGGCATCTGAGAAAACCCTTCGGAAAACACATTTTCTCCATCATAAAAAAGAGAAAATTATGGGAAACTTGATCGAATGCCTTCTCGGCATCAAGTGCAATCAGTGCCATAGCAGACTTAGAATTGGAATCCCTATGGAGAATATGGTACAGCTTCCTTAATGCATCATGTGCCCCCCCCCATCCTGGCATGAACCCAACTTGGTCCTGACTAATTAATAGAGGAGTGTCTTTTAGAACCCTGTTAGCCAAAATCTTTGTAAGTACTTTAATATCCTGGTTTATTAAAGAAATGGGTCTATAATTACCAGGTAAGTCCCTGGGTTTCTCTGGTTTTGGAATCAAAGTAATGTAGGCCTGGTATAAAGGAGGGTGGGAAACCCCATCTTTTGTAATATTCAAGAATAATTATTTCAAAAGAGGCATTATTGTCAATAAATGGACTTTATAGAATTTGGCCGACAGGCCATCTGGCCCTGGTGTCTTACCATTTGGCAATTCTTTAATTGCCTCCATAATCTCTAGATCAGAGATTGGGGCAGCTAATGCCTGGGTGTGCTCTATGTCCAGTTTGGGCAAAGATATTTTGTCAGAGAACCCTCTGATTTCTTTCTCTGAACTGGTACCCCCCCTCTTGGTAGATCCCAGTGTAATAATTTGCAAAGGCATCAGCCATTCCCTGAGGATCCATAATAATTTATCCTCCAAAATTCACTGCCATAATCATTCTTTCCACCTCCCACTCCCTAATTCTAGAAGCCAATAAGCGACCTGGCACATCCCCCTGTATCAAGTATCTAGCATTTAATCTTTCAAGCCAGCGATCAATCCTGAGATTCATTGTACTTCTAAATTCTTCTCTTAAGTCCCTTAGCTCATCATCCACCTCATTGGAGGAACCCTCTGAGGGTAATAATAACCTAATGGCCCCAGTTAGAAATTCTTCCCATGCTCTATTTAATTTATTCCTCCTAGCAGTATATTCCTGTGCTATTCCTGCAAATAATACCTTGCAAGTAGGCCAAGCAAGTTTCTTATCCACCAGTGTCAGAATTTGAGTTTGAATAATCTCCTTCAGTGTATCTTCTAGTTTAGTCACCATAATATCAACCGCTAATATCCCTTCATCTAACCGCCATCTATATGGTTTAGGGGGAATATTGTCTATCTCCCATAGCATATGGATTGGGGAATAGTCAGATAGTACCCTATTAAAAGTATTCAGTTCTTTAATACCCCTTAATGCTTCCCTAGTGACCAAAAAGAAAACCAATCCTAATAAATGTCTTATGGACCCTGGAATAAAAAGTAATCTCAGTATCCACTTTCTTATACATTCTATATGGATCTACTATTGCTGTAACTTTCAGGAATCTATTTTAAGCTATCTGTGGCGCACTGGGTAATCTATTAGAAGGAGGGTTCCTAGCCACCCCTTTATCCAAACAAAGGTTCCAGTCACCTGCCATAATAAGTGGGCTAGATGGGAGCATAGCAATATCAACTTCCAATGAAGCAAACAATTCTGATTTAGCCTGAGTAGGGCCACAAATTTAAGCACATGAAAATGAGCTTCCCAGAATTGAACCCGACACATATACCCCCCTGTCATCCTCTCATGATTTAATTCGATTGATTACATATGGGCAAGCTTTCCTTATTAATATAGCCACACACCCCAATGCTTTCGCATTTCCAACTCCTATTACTTTGCCCACCCACCCTTTCTTGAGTAGATATAATTCCTCATTCATTAAATGGGTTTCTTGGAGTGCAGCAAAATAAACCCCCAACTGATTTATATATTGCAGTATAACCAGTCTTTTCTTCCTCCCCCTGAGGCATGTAACATTCCATGAAAAAAATTTAATTAGTACCATATTCTGTACCACTACCCCTGATATTCACTCTCATATGTGCTATCTTCCTTATTTCATATATCATGGATTCTGTCTCTCCCCTTCCCCCCAGTAAATCCCCCTTCTACACCCCGATCCTCTGATCACCCTCCTTAATCCTCATGAGACGTGTATGAGTCAGCCCCAAGGTGTCTCCGATCCCCCCGAGTCTCAGCATATTGCCAACTAGGAACAGAAGACCCCCACCCTATTCTCCAATCCCCACAAAAAATTCTTAGATTATTTACTACCCCTATAGCTTTAAATTAATGAAAGGAGAAAAAAAAAGTAGTGGTCCAGCATCATGGCACCTGCCTCCTTCCCCCCATACGTGGGCACCACCACTATAGCAACATCTTGATATCAAATTTATAGCATTCCTCACCTTGTCTGTTTCTTCTTATATCCTATCCAGCTAAAACTGATTGTGAGGGAGAATATCAGAGAGCTATTCAAAAGGAGAACCTAAAAAAAAAAATACTCACTAATCCCCTGTAGCTAGTATTTACTCCTTTTTATTTCATTTTTAAGAGGAACCCCTAGCCTCCTGGGAGAGAACAACCAATTCTCCCTAGCATATTTGCTCCTTAGCATATATGGAGCAAGACTACCCCCTTCCCCTAACTTTTTGTCCCATTACAATCATGAGCCCCATTAACCTGCCCTACGCTTATAACATTTCAGACTACTCAATGACCGATCCTCTTCATACTAGTAAACTGTAGTTATCTGGTGTAAGCAAAGGAAAAGAAAGGAACATTTAACAGCTAGCAGAAAGAAAACATCCTCATGGTCCAGGACTGTTGATATTCTCAGGCCATCTCTGCCCTGGAGAAAAAAAGGAAAAACAAAAAAAGACAAACATCGAGGTCTGCAAAAGGGCTTAATTTCACAGTCCCATGGAACCTTTAACAAAAGTAGTCCCAGTCAAAGAAAAGCAGATCTCTTCTCCCAAGTATGGAATTTAATTGAAGGTGGCCAATAACGAACACTGTCAACTATCACAGCACTTCCCAATCGTTACTGATCGCACTTGCCGCTATACTGCCTGCAATCTTACAAGTCCCTCATTCCTTCAGGTCACAGACTTGAACAGATCTGGTAGCTCCACCCTGAGGCTTTCCATAGCATCACACAGCATAGCATATCTTTTGTCTCCTTTTGGTAACTTCACTATCAACATAGCTGGGTACTGTATTCTGAATTTCAGACCTGCCAAGTACAGCTTCTTCTTTATCTCCGTATACTCCTTCTGCTTCTTTCTCTCCAAGGCTATTAAATCTAGAAACAGCCAAATAGAAGCACCATTCCACACTGCAGATTTCTATTTGCTTTGGCTTTATTCAGCCCATGTGTCTTCTCATTATAATTCAAAAATCTCATAATAAGAACTCGGGGACGAGCTCCAGGTGGAGGGGCGGTCTCTCAATGAGCAATGTGCCTTCTCAATGTTGTAAGATTCGCCAAACGGCGTCGGACCAAACATTTTCAGGAGATCCTGCATGAAAGCAACACAGTCTGATCCTTCCAATTTCTCAGTGAGGCCCGCCATAATTAAGTTGTTCCTCCAACTACGTGATTCTTGATCCTCCAAGTGATCCTCTAGCTTTTCGACTTGACTTTTAAGACCAATCACCTCCTGGTCCATGGCTCCCATTTTCCTTTCCTGTGAGGCAACTCTGGCCTCCACATCCCCCACCCTTTGTGTTAAAGCATGTAAAGCTGGCTTCAGTATAGTAAAATCAGCCACCAGCCCTTGTAGAAGCTGCTTAATCTCAATAATATCTTCTGAGGCTGAGTTCCCCCCTTGATCTTCTGTTCCCGGATCCTTGTTCTCTTCTGGAGTCGGGGAATGGAGTTTTGACCGCTTGGACGCGGGCTTTCTTGCTGCCAAAGACTCGGGGCTTCCACTTTACATCTCAGCCATTCTGCCTTCCCGGCCCGCTTCTACTCCTATTGAATATATTCCTTTTTACCTTAACTTGAGTCACTCGCCAAAGCTTTTTTTTTTTTTTTTGCACTGTTGTCCACCGTAATTGTAATCTTATGAAGTGTACTGTATTGTATTAATGCCCAGGACCATCTTGAAAATGAGCTTGCTCAATGGTGTTTATGTCTGGTTAAATAAAGTGATTGATTGATTGATTGAAATCTCAGTACCGTGCTGACAATCAGAGCTCCTCGCTGAATCAAAATTGTGGGGTCTTTAAAACGCTGTAATGATATATTTTATTTGCCGAAATCCGGGAGCAGTCTCGGAGATGTCTTCTCCCTGCTAGCTCATCATGTGATCCCCTTGTGCTGCTTTTGATGAGGTAGGCTCACAAAATCCCATGTTGGAAATTTGGAGTGAAAATACCAACACACGCGTATGGTGTTAGGGTTCCCAACTATAGCACCCCACCCTGTAGAGAATGACAGAAGTCAGGGGTGTGACTTGGGATCATCGGCTGTAATGCTCACACCATTCCAACCCCACCCCCCACCCTGCAGCCAGTGACAGGCATCGTGGTGTGCCTTGCACTGTTCAGCCATGCAGTTCACCTAGTTCTCCTACACTGCACCCACCTCAGCATATTTCCTTATGGAATGGGGTAAGTATAATGCCCAAAGACCCCAAAGCACACCACGACACTTGTCAGTATCTACAGGGTAGGGTGAGGTACAGTGGCATGAGCGTTATAGTCGATGACTCAAAGGCACACCCCAATGCCTGTCGGTCTGTACAGGGTGGGGATGGTGTTGGCGTCACTTCAATACTTCACTGCCATTCCTATTATGCATCTCTAACTCTGGCACTACCAATGCCAATGCCAGTGAGACAACATTCGGCATTGACAAATGCTTGTATTTATTTACTGAGAGTATCAGAAGTACAACTATTTGAGTCAGGGACTAATTTACAAAGGCTCCACATCAGCTGGTACACATAATAAGTAGAACCTGGATGCCACCAGGATACAATGGGAAGAGACAGCAAAAGTAACAATTACTACAATCACAAGGTTATTATCAGGCAATAACATAAGGGTGAAAGTATACAGGAATGTGAACATACACTAAACAGTAGTGGATTAATGCATGAGGGAGGGAGATTGTGGGAAGAATGGGGGTTAGAGGTAGGGGTAGGGCAGAGGCCTACAAGGGGAGGAGGTGTAGAGAAGTAATTGAGAGGAAGGAACTAGAAGAGAAAGGAAGGAGCAGTCCACGAGGACATTGTCAAACAAAGGAGGAGTAGAGAGTAGGGTGTGTGACAAAAGGAGATATGTGATGGCACTATAGGCAGTTGCAGCAGTTGGAGTCCAAGAAATGCAGTCTGAGCAGTTTTTTGAATGGGCCAAGTTTAGGCTGATGAGCTCTCCCAAGGCAGTTCATTGAACCATTGGGGAGCTCTGCACATAAAAGCCCTATGCCCCTGGGAGGTTCTGTAAAATGGTACCAGGTAAGCTGATTTAGAGGAGTTTCTGGTAGGGCGGCTGATTGGGCCCAAAGTAAGGAGATGCTAGATGGTAGCTGGAAGGTGGCCAATGGATAATTTCTTGCCTAGAAGACAGGTGTGGTAAGCAAGCCTTCCCTCAAAGTTCAGCCCATTTGACTATAAAGCTCACAGGTGTGAGTGAGATGGTTACATCTGGTAACTAGGTGACAAGCTTTATTCAGGAAGACCTTGATCCTTCTAAGAGAAGTTTCAGTAGCAGATTTGTAAATAACTAAGTCATAGTCAACTATGGATAAAACTGAGCTATTAACTACCTGCCACGGGGCTTCTGAGGGAATGCACATCCTATGCCTATATAGAAGGCCTATTCTGGTATTTACTGCCTTACATACTTGGTCAATATGCTCCTGGAAGGAGAGTGTAGAGTCCAGAGTGATGTCTAGATATTTGAAGTGTGTCACCTGCACCAGGGATGTGAGCTGGCAGTTGAGAATATGTTGGGGAGTGCCTTTAAATTTGTTACGCAGATTGGCAAATACCATGACTTTGTTTTTTTTTTATAGTTTAAAATAAGTTTGGGTAGGAGAACTAGGATTCAGATTCTGAGAAGAACAGTTGGAGGTCTTTCTGTAATGTGGCAGGGTCTGGGTGGCTACTGTAGATAACTGTGTCATCCGCATAAAGTAACATCTTCCCACAGCAGGCAAGGGGTATGGTGTTTAGGAAAAGACTGAACAGGAGAGGATCAAGAATTGAGCATTGGGGGACTCCAGAGTGAACTGGTAAAGAGGTGGAGAGGGTTTCCATGATTTTTACTCTTTGAGAGCGGCCACTCAGGTAGTTGGCAAACCAGGAAGAGGCATAAACAGATAGACCCAGAGCTGCGAGAGAGTCAAGGAGAAGCGAGTGGTTGACTGTATCAAAGGCTTTAGTTAGGTCTATGTAAACAGACCCAAATAGGTGGCCTTGATTCAGGGCTTTTTTTATGAAGCTGATATACTCCAGGAGTGCAGTGGTAGTACTATGGCTCTGCCTAAACTCATGCTGCTGAGGGCAAAGAAGGTTGTTTTTCTGGAGATAATAAGTAAGTTGGTCCCAAACAATCTTTTCAAGGACTTTGGAAATGGGCAGAAAAATGGAGATGGGGCAGTAATTTTTGTGGGAAGTTCTGTCACCACTTTTAAAGATTGGAGTAACAACAGCAGATTTCCATTGATAAGGGAATTGTCCTAAGCAGAGGGAAAGATTAAGGACTCTGGTAAGGGGAAGAAGGACAGCATCCAGAGTCAGAGAAAGGAGCTTCAGATCCAATGGATCACTAAATCTAGATTTACCTATGATCTTGGAGAGGTAGGATTTAGCTTCATGGGGGAAATGATCCTAAAGTGAAACAGAGGGATATTGGGGGGGGGGGGAGGAGGAAGGTGGAAAATTTGGAGGAGTGTTGAAAAAGTCAGGGGGGGAGGACACTACTTATGTCACATAAGGCAGTGTTAAAGGAATTAGCAATAAGCAGTGGGTCATGGGAGATAACACCATTTATGTTCATTGGGGGGGTAGTTAGGTTTACCTGTCAGATTCTTTTTATTTTCCCAGAATTAAAAAGTAAACTGCCAATAATAATAATAATAATAATAAAATGTATTTAAAATAGCACCTTTCCCAAATCAAGGTGCTGTACAATCAAATAAAATCAACAACTACAACATATACAGATAAAATCAAAAAATATTGGGGTAAGCTTTGCCCCACAAAAAGGTCTTCAGTGCCTGCTTAAAGCACCCCACTGTCCTGCACTCATGTAACTGACGGAAGAGAATTCCAGAGGGTAGGAGCAACAAACCCAAAGGCATGAGCACCAGATGACTTTAAACTAACTCTTGGAATCTCCAGCAACCCCTCGTCAGCTGAGCAGAGCTGTCACAAAGGGGTCTAGGGAACCAGGAGCTCTTTCAGGTAATCAGGACCCGGACCATGTAGGGCTTTGTAAGTTAATAATCCTACCCTGAAGGTGATCTGCCACTGAACAGGCAGCCAGTGCAGATCGTGCAACACTGCGGTAATATGAGTTCTCCTAGATACCCCAGTCAACAAACGTGCTGCAGCGTTCTGCACTAGCTGCAAGTGGTGGATATCAACCTCAGAAAGTCCTAGGTAAAGGGAGTTGCAGTAGTCAATGCACAATGTCACAAATGCGTGGACCAAGACAGGCAGGTCACTGGATGGAACTAGGTGCTTGATCCTAGCAATGTTCCTAAGATGGTAAAAGGCCAGCTTGACGACTGCCGACACCTGATGATGAAGGGTCAGACCATCATCAAGCACCACTCCCAGGTCACACACCCACTCAGAGGTAAGAATCTTAGCCTCCCCCAGGACTAAGCCAGAGGGAAGCCCAGTCCTGAACCCCACTGTCCTATGACCCGGGTTCCCTACCAAAACCTCAGTCTTTCCTGGGTTCAACTTTAAACCACTGGAACTCATCAAATCTTGGATTTCTATGAGGCAACTGTTCAGTACTGAGACAGCACTAACCTGGTCAGGGGCAAAAGACAGGTAGAGCTGGGTATCATCAGCATAGCAGTGAAGCCTCAGCCCATACCATCTTACAATGCCTCTGAGGGGCAGCATATGCACTGAAAATAACATGGGCAAAAGCACAGAGCCCTGAGGTACCCAGCAAGGCAGAGAGAAAGCCTCAGAAGAAAATATCTCTGAGACAACTCTCTCAGTTCTACCGGTGAGGAAAGATGTAAACCAACTGAGAACTGTTCCCGACAGCCCACAGATGAACCTCAAATGCTCAAGCAAAACCCCATGATCCACAGTGTCAAAAGCTGATGACAAATCAAGGAGTACCAAGATGGAACGGTTTCTCCAATCTCTCGCCATCAGGAGATCATTGAGCACCCAAACCAGAGCAGTCTCAGTGCTATGCCTCTTACAAAAACCTGATTGGAGAGGTTTGTATAAATTATGGATGGTTAGATGGTTTTCCAGTTGAGCTGCCACAACTTTCTCAATAACCTTTCCCACAAAAGGAAGGTTAGAGATAGGCCTGTAGTTCGCTAGGTTCTCCAGGTCTAAAGAAGCTTTGTTCAGGAGGGGTGTCACCACCCCCACCTTCAGGGAGCAAGAAAACTCACCCGGGCCCAAAGAGCACCGGACAATCTGAGATAAGACTGGGACGATGATATCACTATAACCCAAAATCAGGGAAGTAGGGCCTATATCTAAACTACAGCATGTGGGATGCATCCCCTGGATAATCCTCATAATGTCCACGAACTCTGGCAGATCAAAGGTACTCCAGGAGACTCCGGGCTCTGTGGCCAAGCACCGACCAATAGCATCCTTCATAGGGTGAAGTTGGCAGCACTCCTGCTTGATGTTGGCCACCTTATTCGCAAAGAAGTGAGCAATCTCATCACACTCATTTTGCGAAAAAACTTGACAGAACTGCTGACAGACTGGGTTGCACAGCCTGTCAGCAGTTCAGAAGTGTTGAGCCAGTCGATTCCGTGCAACAGCAATTTCTCTGGACAGGAATTCTGCCTTCTTACGGAAGATTTCTTTTTGATAGAGCTTATAATGCTCTAACAAAATAAGGTGGTCGGCATCTAAGGAAGTCCTTCGCCAGCGATGCTCTAACCTATGCCACTGCCTCCGCAACTCCCTCAGAGACCCATCAAACCATGGGGCTCTTGGGTGAAGTGGAAGGGGGTGAACACGAACAGGAGCAATCAAATCGAGAGCTGAGGAAATGGTCTTATTATAGGCCATAACCAACAGCTCAGGATCTGTGCTGGTCTCGCCAATCAATGAGAGGTCAATCACTGCCATCAGGTCTGAAGGGACCATGTCCCACAAAGGGCAATAACTGATCATCTCCACAGGGGCCGTCCTACCCGGGGGGGCTGAAAAATTGAAGCTGATGGTGTAGTGATCGGACCACCTGAGAGGTTCCACCACCAAGTTGGAGGCCTCGATCCCCAGGAGGAAGACCAAATCAAGAGACTGACCACCTTTGTGAGTAGCTGAGGAAACAACCTGTGTGAAACCCAGGGTTGTCATCACCTGGAGGAAGTGTATACTATGACACCCTATAGAAACAACATTCCCAAATATGGGGGATTTATTTATATGTTCTTATGCATAAAACCATTTCAGTCCCATGGCATTGTCATAGAACTTTTTTGATAGATGTAGAATACAGTTGTGAATATAGCAAACTAATGAAATATAGGGTAGCCATGCTTCTTTTGAATATATCTGCTTTCAAAACTGCAGTTCCAGAAGTGGTCAGTTCTGGACAAAAATAATTGAAAAATCTCAATAAAAATTAACATTTGATAGAAAGCTATTCACAGAATTCAAAAGTGCATGCAGAATAACAAGGATGTTAATATAAAAGAAACAAAGTAACCAAACACCAACAGACCTGTACGTAAAGTGTCTTGAATGATGCCAGCAGTTGCAAGTGTGTGAGCTAAAATCTCTGTGCCATCCAGTATATATCCTCAGCTGGACATGACATAATAGGCTAAAATATTATTCTAATATTGTTTCCATATTTTTTGGAATGTATTTGTGTCAGTAAACAGTAGTGCTGTGCAGAATGCAGAATTCTTCCAGCAAAATTAGTGCAGAATGACCATCCCCTCAATGGAATTTCCACTAGAATTTCACTGGTTCTTCTGTGAATTCTGCTTGCTGCAATCTGTGGAATAATAGTCCATGGAACACCATTTGCTCTGCAGAAAATTATTCCACAACCATTTTTGTGGAAAATATTGAGATCCGCAGAGAAATGTTGTGGAAACACTTATTTTGCATTTTTCTGCTGCAGAATTCTGCCATTTTGTTTCTGGCAAAATTTGGTGTAATTTCAAAAATTCCACCAAATTTCATTGTGCTCAGCACCAGTAAACAGCTGTGAAAACATTTTGGAGTGCATCAGAAAAATGTGAATTTGAAACACCAGGAGATGTCTTTAAGGGCTGGCTACTGTACCTATGACCAACAGTAGACACCAGTAGTACCACTGCATTGTTGGAGTGTAGCGTGTGGTCACAAAAATTATGTGGAAAAACTATCTGACAATTTGGTGGACAGTTGATGTCATGTATGTGGCCCTTGTGAAATTTAATCCACAGGGCTAGCAACAGACAATTCTGGGGGTCACCTGGAGATTCATCAGACAACTGAGTGTATAGCAGCTGGTGGATAATCTCTATGAAACAAACAAAACATATCAAAATGTGCACATCATGACATTCACTTCATGGAATTAAGGGAATAAAAGCAAGTGCTTTTTGAGTGATGGCTGGAACAAGTAGGTCCAATACCATGAACTCCCTCCCAGCACCAAATGAAGAATCTTGACAGGTGTGAGCACGATGTCAAGGTCACTTGGGAGTGTGTGTTAAGTGGTAGCTGAACTGGAAATTTACCTGACAAGTCAACAAGCAGGATGCACATTAATAACTTAATAAAAATATTGCACCACCTCTAAGGACAACATAATACTTGTAACACCTACATTTACACTGGTTAGCCTTCATACAAAGATGCACTTTTGGATCACCCCCATGCAGTCTCAAGACCCTCCTTGTAGGAAGTGAGATAGAATGTACAGTATACTTTGATGCTCTCCTGAATCCATCTGCCACACTACTCAAAAGTCAAAGAAAGATACTGGCAATATTGTCTTTGCCTTCAAAGCTGCATACACTTGCAATGCACATTCCAGTCACCTGAACAACCCTCTGCTTTCTGCACATTCAAAATTTAAAAATAAATTGACTACAGTACCTCAAAGAGCTTTGTTTTGTTTATAAAACGGGTTGGACATTTCCTGCTTCCTGATTGGTTAAATAAGTTCTAAGACCCATATCTTCATTCTGCACAACTGCACTGGTCTGAACAAGTTCAGGCAGTGAGTTATGGAATCTGAGCAACTCAAATATTGGGTTCATGAGCCACTTCAGTCATTTCTGATTTCCATTAGAAACATGGCTGTCTCCTTTACTCATATACAGTAAAAACACTTCCAGCTAGTCACTACAAATAAAACTCTCTTCAATTAAACAAAATAAATAAATAATCAAATGTTCTTTCTGCTCATAAGCCCCTTCTGACATACAAAAATAATGTAATAAATCAAGTACTCTTCAGAGTTTCCATTTCTTTTGTGCTTCTTTGAGAGACATAAAAAAAAATCTACACCTTACCGGTTTCTCAGAGAAGTCACTGCATCTTACCCTGCAACAGATTAAGTTGAGGTTCTGGCTCAAATTTAGGCATGTGTCTGTGTCTAAGTGTGTATGCAATTGGAATTTTGCAGAATTTTAAATTAATGTATTCTGTTTTGCCATTCCATGTGTATGTGAGAAGGGGAGGGGAGGGAGTATTCTACTAGTAGAACATGGCAAAACTATGAATTCTTCTTATACCATGGTAAACAAACACATCATACATTGAATATGCTGCAAGACAGATTACTGACTGGTGGGAACCATGTGTGGAAGGAATATTTACATTCTATAGCAATGTTTTTTTTTTTTGTTTGTTTTACGAACCTTTTAGAGTGTTTGTTTTTAGGGCTACAGTGGGTGTTGCCCTACAGAACTCTTGCTATGAGAAAAGGACTCCGGCATTCCATCTGACTGAAAAACATGTTGGAGTTCCAGCACAGTTGTCTCTGTGTCTATGAAGCACTCCACTCACTGTCTCTATAGGCAGTTACACTGCACTATTTTTACTGTCAGCAGTCATGATGCAATACGGCCCACTCCACCATGTTAAAAATACTGTATTGCACATGCATGACTACTGCCACATGTGCAGTACATTGTGGCAGCCATCTTGGTCAAGTCAGACTGTGCTGTGTTCTGCCATGACTGACGTTTTTTTTTATTCAGATACCTCCACTCGATCCTTCCTTTCAGCCCCTTCCCCAAGAAACATAATAGTGACACTAGGGGTGCCTAATCCACCAGTGTCCCGATCACAAAATCATCTTACTGACCTCCCCTGTCCACTGTCACATATGCAGGGTTATTTGTGCCTCTTTTTTAAAATAGTTATTGTTTCCTGCCCCCTACTCAACCCTCCCTCTCAGCACTCACCACCCCACTCCCCCCAGAAACATAACAGGGGCACTGAGGGGTACCCAATACCCCAGTGCAGGAATCCTTGTTTTTTTAACCTGTAAACAAAAAAAGTCCATCAATGTCTTTTGCAGCCATTGTACACACACACACACCTGACCCTCCTACTCAGCACCCCCCTCAAGCCCTTACTTACCCATCAGGTGTCCAATGCCATAATTGTTTCTGGGCCACTGACAAGTCACTGTTCAAAGTCAGACTATGAACAGAAGAAACAGGTATGTGATTCAATGTATTTCAATGGTGTTTTGAACTTAGTGGCATAACTTGGCCATTTTATCATATTTTTGGCCAAGATTTTCAACATGTCTTTTTTGGGACACCACCTCATGAACAATTGCACTGTCATTAAGCAAATCTGTCCCAAAAGGTGATTTCATGGTCCCTGCACAAAATCACCTCATTGGCAGGAGTTGAAAATTTTCTCTGTCCTTGTTCATGAGGTGGGGGTCATAAGAAGGCTATGTTGAAAATTTGCTGTAAAAATATTAAAAAAACAACAAAGTAATGAGCCTACGTTGAAGTTTGCAAATGGAGGCTCATAATGTTGGTAATGTTCCATATTTTTACCCCAAATTTACAACATAGCCATATCTTTACAGCACCCCATGAATGTGATAGCTGTCATTTTTCAACTCTGGACCAAAATGTGTTTCTATGTCTCTCTCTTCTGTCCCTGTATTCTTTTGCTCCTCCATGATATCTCTGGACGATATCCACCAGAAGGTCAACTTGCCTCCTTAGATCCCATTTCTGATGCCAACTTGTACTTGTGGGATCAAATGGAGTCCAGCACATGGTCAGGATTGTAGAAATCAAACTTAAATTTATTCATACAGCAGGAAAAATAAACAGACTAAAGGTGAAAAAATAAAATAACACTAAGCAGAATGAAAAAGAAAATACAATTCTACAGTTACATTCACTGAAGATAGGGTTTGCCTAGAAACTGGCTAGACAACTGGTAGACTTGCCTCCCTACCACACACTGAGTTAATACACTCTTTTGCACTCAATATATACTGTGGTCAGATCACATGGTACAGGAAAACTCCTCCCTATACAGAATGAATCTAACTTTAACAGCAAACACAGTTTATATTTCACCTGAGTTTCAGTTTAGGCATTCATTTCAGCAATACATGGTTTTCTGGTTCATTAAAGTTAAAAATTTCAAGTAATTTCATATTTTACCCTTTTTCTGAGAGCAGCAGTCTCCTCCCATCAGCTTTCATCATAAAAGAGGAGGAGCAAGGGCCAGCCAGCACTATAGACAGATGGAAAGCTAAGAGGAGAGGCTGCTGAACAAACAAACCATTTTCAGGTCAGTTGTTTTTACTATTTACAACATTTGGAGCAAATGGCTTACACAGTGTGACTAGCTTAACAAAATAAGGTACATAATATAATTCAGCTAGGTGGCTTTACAAACACCAAACAGCTCAAACCATGCTTTACTTTTGAATGTTTGCACACAGTTTGCTGGCTACAAGAAGCTGTATTCACTTCAGTGACTTCACTTGCACTGAAGAAATACAAACTCTGAGGTTCTAAGCATCAGACTAAAGCACTACTTCTCTATTTCAGCACAGACATGGAAGTGCTAACTAAACAGTGCAAAAATACACATAAAGTCTTAGAAACCTTCTATGTGAAACTATATGGGGGATTTTCCACAGTCAAACAGCAGTTTTGGCAATATCTGGGTGCAAAACAAAGAAAGAGGACACAAAGGGAGATTAGGGAGAGAGAGACTACTCACAGGTGGCCAATTCATGAGCAGGGGAACAGATGAAATAAACAAAAGAATACAGGGACAGAATAGAGAGCAGAGAGCTAAGTACAGTTGCAACAGGTTTCTACACAGAGGGAAAGTTCCTGTTTTCCAGCCCAAATAATTGAAAACTTTAGCTGCCATTTGACTGCGGATAGGTATTTACAAACACCCATTTAACACTTCAAAATACATGGGGATAGAGAGCAGACAGCCCCTACCACAGCCTACATTATATTTTGCTAACCCAGGCTCTTAAGTTTTGTAATTTTCAATATTTTTTACCCTGAATTCCTCAAATGCAGCCCTATCAGCTCTGGTCATAATTTGTTTTAAAAGTTGCCTATGGACCTATCTTACTACACCAATGCATGTGTTACAAAACCAGCATAACCAACATCCCGTCTTGTGTTATTGCTTACATTAAGGATTAATCCTGGCCTAGCTTCCACTATCTATAGCATGTTGTCACCTGGTATAATAAACATATCTGTAGCACCTGCTGACTGTACGGTGCATTAATGCCATCTGTATAACTAATGTAGATGTATTGACTTAACCTTTTGTCACTCTTAGATGCCTACAGAAAAGAGATGTCTCATCTCATTTGGCAATCCAACAATATTCTAATAAATAAAAGAATGCATAAATGCCAGTATTTTTTTTGCATCATTTGTTTATTAGGTTTGCCATCATAATTGACATACATACATGTATAGATACAAACAAGACATACATAAACATAAATTCATAACTTATATACATCAAGATCCAGTTCCATATTTAATCACAGAGCAAGAACCAATCATAAAATTATTCAAGCGGTAATCCAGGTGATAGTAGGGTCAGTTTTATACTCATCTCTGGACAAAAGTCAATAGCCAAATAAATCAATTAATATGGCTTTAGAGCCATCCCTCTCCCAGCATTATATTATCTACAGCTGACAGGGAAGCCAAGTATGGCTATAAGCTCTATGAAAGAATTTCCCTTTATCTTTGGTGACATAGATCATGCCAGTCTTAATCTTCCATATGATAAGCCTTCAAGAGTTCATGACATGTAGGCTGCTGATTTTTTTTTGCAAATAACCAAACTTTATTGCATTATAACAAACCAAGTATACACAACATACAAATACAAATACAAATACAAACACACTATAAAACAATATAAAACAAAAGCCCCCCACCCCTGGCAGCTATCCCTATAACTGACACACTCATGTAGAATCATACAAGAACAAAGTATCCACAGAGAACAAACTAAGTAAAACTTAGATACACATAATGTGACTAAATCAAGAAAAGGAGTAACAAGGAGGAAAGGATACATGCAAATAATGTACCAACCTACCTAACTAGGGTCGATATCCCACCTGCATTAAACAAACATCACACGGTTTGCTATTAGTACCCGTATCTATCTTTCAAACATTTGAGTAGCTTCCCCCAACACTGCAAAAATAATGGTGAGCGTCATATAAAGAAGAGCAGCTCTTTCTGCATTCAGGGCACTCATAAACTCCTCCCACCACTCCGTACGTGAGGGAGTCCAATCACCTCTCCAGTGCCGCAGAATTACCAATTTAGTTACTGCTGCTACCATAGCTAAACGACACTTAGTTATCTTACTATGTATATTATCAAACACACCAAGTATACAAACCTCTGGAGTAAAGTATCTGCTCAAATCATAAAATTGACCAATCACTTGCTTCACCAAATGCCACAAACCTACCGCCTTAGGGCAGGACCAAAACTTATGGAAGCTGGTAGCCAACGAGTCATTACACTCTGTACAACTCGTTGCCAAACCACCAGTCATCCTTGAAAGCTTAGCTGGGGAAAAATATAGATTATGAAGTAATTTAAATTGAATTTCTCTTAATCTATCCTGCTTAACCAGTTTAAAGATATCGACCCAAGCCATTTCCCAAATTTCTGCTGATTTACCCAAAGACAGATTTAACTCCCAGTATAGCGGGATTGGTGACACCTTCAAAGAGTCCTTAACTATAATATACTTGTATATTTTGGATCATACTTGCCGCCCGCACAAACCCATTCAACTCCATAAACATAGATCCCAAAATAGTCTGATCTAGCCTCTTACCAAAATACGATTTAATACAACTTAATATCTGACTTAATTTCAAATAAGATTGACATTTACCTTCCATTTTCTCCACCAAAGCCTGCAATGTAAGAAGCCTGTTATCCTGGCAAAAATCTTGAACTCGCCATTTCATGTCCCCTACAAACCCTTGCCTAGATATAGATTTCTCCAACGATCAAATTCGGATTCCGACTATCGGTTGGGAAAGGTCATATCTCTGTGAAATATGGAGTTTCATATAAAATTGTTGCAAAGCTTCAATGTCCCATTCTAACGGTGTACCCCTCACCCACTTTGAAATCTTAACCCACGGAACATAAAGCAAAGACTCCGAATCCAACTTAAGACCACTAACAAATAAACGGTCTAACTGAAGACCAGGGTAGGTTATGTCTTCACTACTTACCCAGGCACTCAACCTCGCCAAATGGATCGCAAGGTAATAAGCATAAAAGTCCGGCAATTGGAGCCCACAGGTCATAGGCTGGCCAGTAAGTTTGGGATAACTCCTTCTAGGGGGTCTCCCATTCCATAGAAATGTCACACAATGTTGAACTAACGGCATAAAAAAGGACTTTGGCAAGTACACATTTAGGTTAGATAGAACATAGAAAAGTTTGGGCATAACCATCATTTTTATCGTGTTAACTCTACCGGAAAAAGTCAAAGGAAGCTTGGACCATCTAACCAAATCCTCCTTAATGGTTTTAACCAGAGGTTTAAAATTTAGATCGACTAGATTCTCCAAATTCTTAGATATCTGAATCCCCAAATAAGTTAGAGACTTAGTTTGCCAACAAAGACCCAAAGAAAGGCACCAACTTTTATGAAGTGAAGAAGATAAAGCATAAACTGATGTTTTAGCTTTATTCAACTTGTATCCTGAACACTTACTAAACTTATAAATCAAATCTAAAACTATAGGAAGAGAGGAAGTAGTGTCTGAAATATGTAACAGTAAATCATCCGCAAATGCAGAAAGCTTAAATTCCGTGCCTCCAATCCGTAGCCCTTTCACGCCATAAATTAAACTTAATAGAACGAATCAGCGGTTCTACATACAAGTTAAAAGACATGGCAATAAAGGGCAACCCTGCGAGTACCTCTAGAAAGGGGAAAAACCTCTGAAATTAAGTTGTTACACTGGATCCTAGCTACAGGATAAGAATATAAAACCCGAACCATATGAATAAATCTTTCCGGAAGCCCTAGCTTTGAAAGGGTAGCAAAAATAAAGGCCCATTCCACCCTGTCAAAGGCCTTCTCAGCATATAGGGAAACTAGTGACGCTTCCAACTCCAGGTCCATAGATTCAGAAATCAAATAAAACAACTTACGGAAATGATCAGCTGAGGAGCAACCCTCCACAAAACCAGCTTGCTCCGGACTTAATAAAGTCCGCCAAACACGCTTTAGTCTATTGGCCAAAACTTTAGCAAAAACTTTAACATCCATATTCAACAATGAAATCGGCCTATAGCTACCCACTACCTCAGCAGACTTACCTGGTTTTAACAACAGAATAATCCTAGCCTCAAATGGTGTCTGGTCCTTGATCCCTCGATCACACCAAAAGGAGAATAACTCCTGCAATAAAGGTGCAAGAGTAACCTTAAATCGCTGATAAAAGAAAGCTGAAAATCCATCCGGGCCAGGTGCTTTATCTGAACCAAATGAATCAATAACACTTACTATTTCATCCACTAAGATAGGAGCAGTCAATTGAGGACCAGCTTCACTTGAGAGTTTCGGCAACGAAATAGAATCTAAAAACTCTCGTGACTCGTCTAATACTTGAGGAGGACTGCTGGCTTGTATATAGCTTCTGATAAAGGACTTAAAAATACCTAAAATTTCAGCCGGATCAGTAACCACTTGCTGTGAGTCTGGGTTATTGAGGGAAACCCACCTTGCCGAAGATCTCTGCTTTAATTGCCAAGCCAGCAACCTTCCTGCTCTACTACCTTGTCCCAGGTATAAAGCCTTAACCCTAACAGCTGAACCAATAACTTTCTCTCTCTGCATATCTGCGTATCGATTCCTCAAAACAGTTAGTTTATTAACTTGTTCTGCCGTTATCTGATTAACATTCAAACTTTCTAAGTCCTTGATTTCCTTTAAACAGTTGTCCAGTAGTGCCCTTGCCTTACTCTTACGGATAGTTGCTAAACGTATTAATTCACTCCTCCACACTGCCTTCAGAGCCACCCACGCCTGATCGGTAGCGCTAATGGAACCCCAATTACTGGCAATAGAATTCTCTAAAAACACTTTAAAGCCAGCTAATGTGTTGGAGTCTTTCAACAAATTATTATTTAGTGACCATGAATAGGACCTAGTCGATGCTTGGTAGTGAACACACAATCCTTATAGGTGAATGATCAGAAATAACTCGGGACAAGATTTCGGCCTCCACCACCCAGGACAGACTAAACTGACTGACCAAAAAAAAGTCCAGTCTCGAATATGATTTATGCACAGCAGAAAAAAACATAAACTCACGGAGGCTAGGGTTAAACGAACGCCAGGGATCAATTAGACCTATTGAAGACATAAACTCCCACATGGCCTTCTGGGCTGGAGAAAGAGAGGAGCCTTTACAGTATGATCTGTCTAATCTATTAACCTGAACTAAATTCCAATCCCCCCCTAAGATTATTGGGACGTTCCCAAAAGAGGCCAAGGTCATACCTAACTGCATAAAAAATTGGGTGAATCCAGGTTAGGCCCATATACAGAGCCCAATATTAATTTAATCCCACCAATACTACCCAAAACAAAAATAAAACGACCTTGCAGATCCGATATCACTTGGGAGTGTATAAATGGAACCCCCCGGGCAACTAAAATAGCCACCCCCCGGCTGCTAGTAGAGAAACCAGCACCAAAAACCTGATTTACCCACTTTTTCTTGAAATGGGCCAATTTATCAACAAGAACATGGGTTTCCTGTAAAAACACAATTGCTGGTTTCAAGCGGGCAAGATGATTCAAAACAACAAGTTTTTACAGTTATCCTTTCCTCCTTAACATTACAAGAAATTATATTCAACCTATCCACCATCTATTATACCAACCATAAAACATATGGGATAGCTGCCCCCCATACAAATCCCACATAACAACAACAACAAAAATTTCAACATTGCAAAAACCCCACCAACCCTTAGACACCATAATGACATACCCATAAAAACTTATAACTCACCCCTGGCTGAAGCCAACACCCATTCTCAGGTACATGAAGCTACATAGAGACGGGTATAACCGCTGTCACGCTACCAATGAGCCTATAAAATACAACGTCATAACAAACATTATATACGGGCTAGACTATTAAAGTGAAAAGGAAAATT
This sequence comes from Neoceratodus forsteri, assembly GCA_016271365.2. NCBI lineage: Eukaryota > Metazoa > Chordata > Ceratodontiformes > Ceratodontidae > Neoceratodus > Neoceratodus forsteri. The sequence goes on along the minus strand of CM028136.1, from coordinate 124,083,644 downwards.
CCTAACTTCCACATTAAAACAACAACAGATCGCATAAATTAACCCAACTTAACAGAACATTCACCAGTAAAAGGAGAATTGAACACTCCAGGATTAGAAATTTAGGGGCATAATGCGCTTAATAAGCTAAGAAAATCAGGCCATCGAACACTCCCATCCCTTCCAACCCAAAGGAAAATATAGGCCAGCCCCTGGTACACTCAGTCCTAGGTCATAAAAAAGGCCCAATCTAAACCCAAAAAGCCAAAAATAAAAGGAGAAGCCGGCCGAACTACGACTGCCCAAATTATGACATTGACAAGTAAGAATCGTCCGGCTTGTCTAAAAATCATGACTAGCATTATACCCCTTAACAGCACAAAACCAACTAAATTATTATAAATAATAAATTGAACAAACTATTATTGTACATCAAACATCAATAGTACACCTTACACGAAAAAAAAAAAATATCCTTCTGATTAAACATACAAACAATACAAACAATGCAGCCCGCCTACACATAAAAACATTCACCTAAACTAAATATATGCAAGGGCTAGTATAAAACCACCCTGTACACCAATCAAACTCTAAGGTAATATATACTTCCAAACAGGCATATCAATAAGTCAACTGATAAACCCCCTTACCCCTCCCACTAATGGCTAATAATTGCACGTATCGATCAGACTTGTTACTTTTCTAACTTATCAGCTATATAATACACTGATCAAAGTACCATTATAATAATATTAGCAAAACAAAACCGTAGTTACAAAACTTAGCAAACAAACAGTTACCAGGCATTGTCCATACAAATAAACTTATCTTTCATCCCTTAGGAAACAAGTCCGGTAGCAGAGTTCTTAAGGAGTCAAGCGCTTCTTCCGCTGAATTGAACCTCTTCGGGGCCTTCCTTGAAAGTAATCTCCAACCTCGCTGGGTAGAGTAGATGGTGACGAATCCCTGCCGCCCAGAGCTTCGATGTAATCGTCCTAAAACTGGCTCAAACTTGTCTCATCTTCCAAGTTAGGTCGGGAACCAGACGCAGCTTCTTGCCTTCCCACTGGAAAACTTTCAACTTTCTCACACCATTCAAGATATGTTCTCTGTCCAAATAATTCAAAAGTTTGAAAATAACCGGTCTCGGTGGCTCTGAGGGCGGAGGTTTGGCTCTAAGGGCTCTATCCCCTTCTCTATGATATATTCTGGCCCATTGGGCGAAGAGCCCACCGATTTCTTGATAAGCTTCTGCAAGAACTGGATAGTATTCGGCCCTTCCTCACCCTCTGGGAGGCCCAACAAAACCAGGTTATTACGTCTATTACAGCCCTCCAAGTCATCCAAATGATCTTCTAGTTTAGCAATAATTCTCTTGCACTCCACTAAACTAGGGCCTGATTTGTCCATAGCTCTCTCCAGAGAAGAGATCCTGGCTTCCGCATCGGTCACCCTTCTCGCCAACTGGGTCAAAGCCGGTTTTAACTCCGCCACTTCCTCTATAAGTTTAAATAAGGCGTCCTTTATAGTCAGCTACGCTGTAAATTTTCTCGGTTTTAACTCTTGTTCCTGGATCCAGAGGCGAAGAACTCTGAGGGCGTTTAGCTTCAATTCCACTTCACTGGCTGCATCTTCCAGAACAAAGTTGCCACTGTATAGCCCAAAACCACTCTTTAGATGAGCCCAAAGGTCTCCAAACGCCAGTGTAAATATCTTCCCGTGAGGGAATATAAAGATGGAGTGCAAAACTGAGCTCTGCCACAAAGTAGAAAGAGGCCCTCAGGTCACAAATTCACCACCAGCCTTTAGCCACTGAAACTGGTACTGGCCCTTTAAAAGTACTAAAACAGTACTGCCACCAAAATGGATATAGCCAGTGCTAATACACTTTCCAGAGTGTCCCAAAGTCCATCCAGCTTGCAAAACTGAGCAAAATCGCAAATAGTGCTGGCAGGGAGTAAAAGAACAAGGCGGCACAGGAGTAGCGCGATCTGACTTTTCACCGCCGCTACACACAAACCAGAAGAGGCACGAAACGAGCGATGTCACCAAAAGGGGTAGGAGGTAGTCCTACAAGATCTGGCTAGCCTCTGGACTCCCACAAATTAATTAGCCCTTGCAAAAACCGGAATTAAAGCGGTGGGGGACGGAGAACCCTCAGGCTGCAGCCATACCCTACGAGCGTCACGTGATCTCTAGGCTGCTGATTTGATCAGTAAGTGTATACTGTCTGCCCTGCCTTTTTTGGTGCTTTTTCAAGCTCACTTCTAATTTAATAATTAACCATTTCAATAAAATCATATGCAGCAGCATTATAATAAATGTGAAATAAATTTGGAAAGTCTTAATGGAAAACACACATACTAAAGAAGAGCATAATATAATGTGATGGGTTACTGGTCACAATTCTAAAGAGTAATTTTTTTTGAAATTGTGACTGTACAGATCAGGTTAAGGATGCATTTAGTGGAGACAATGTTTTTATTCTCTCCATTTGAATACATTGACATAATAATATATCTACAAAATGAAACTCAGCCACTGCTTTGTACAGAAAAACAAAAGAAAATATTTAATACATAGCCCAAGGCACATGCAATGTTATTGTTGTGAACTCTGAAATGCCATGAGCCATGAACTGTGTGAAAGACAGGTCAAAGAAGAGATATTTGCACTGAAGACTATTTTCCTAGAGGTCCCCTGGCAAAATGATTCAAAAAGTTTTGCTAGACACAAGAAACAAAACGTTATACTGCTTGCAAACATCATACCTGGGGGCAATGTATTATGGAGTAGAAATATAAAAATGATTGGTGATAAAACAGTTCAGTATATGAGACTTAAAGAATTTTATGTAAGAGACTGTTTAGTGATTCTTCATATTTTATTGTTTTTTTTTATTTAAATTCTCAGTGCTCATTGTTCAAAGCAGTTTCATTACATGACAAATGTTGTTTATGAAGAGGGAATTCTCATGTCACATTCCCATATAGGGTCTATGCTAAGACCTGCAGTGCAATAGGCTGCACTTTTCTCTAGGGGTTGCCCATAGCAGTCTCCCTCTAGTCTGTTTTTGTCTAATGCAGTTGCAGTGGCCTATGTACTGTATGACTCAACATTGTAGACTATCTGCAAATGATCAAATATATTATACCCTGTGTGTTTTTAAAGAGTGTGCATCCCAATGATCTTCATAATGAGCTCAGGAAAGAAAGAATCTGCTTCTTTGCAAAATCTGGATCAAACAAGAGGCCTTGATCCTGAATGAAAACAATTTATCCATAGGGCACTTGTTATCCATGGTCCAGCATCCCTGATTGTAAGTAAGGCAACAGTGCCATCTTTAGTGCTGTGCATCATTGTAATTGCAAGTGACCTTGGGGACTTATAGAGATCCCATTGTATTACTATCTATGCAAGCTAAACAACTTCTCATGTTAGTTAGTATGGTTATTCAGGCCACTTGTTTCTGGCCAATTATACACTTTTTTATGTGTCTTCTTTAGTAGTTGCTATGTAAATTATCTGGGTATAAGACCCTGTGTAGTACGTAGCTTCTCTGAGACGTGAGACTGCATTTACCTAGGTAAGTAAAACTGGAGCTCTCCCAGTGTTTTCATTGTTGGTAGTAAGTCTGCATTATTTACCTGTAATAAATTTCATTTATTACATGTGCACCACTTCTCTGTTGTCTCTTCCTTTGTGCTGTTCCACCAAGAACCTGAGAACGGTAATTTTTACCACTTACATACTTGAGGGACACATGAACTGCAGGCCCTAGAATCATTCATTTTTATTTGAAGCATAAATACTCAAGCAATCCATTCAAACAAAAAAAGGCATGATGTGTCTGGGAATGGGTCCCCTGGCTCAGTGGTTCTCAAGCTCCAAATCTTGGTGGCCCCAAAGGGCCTCAATGTATGTCCATCAGAACTTGAGGCCTCAGTCCTCAAGCCCCCTGATATATCCACTCTCCAATATAACAAATCCATTTTTGCACTGTGTACAAAATAAATAAAGTCTCTGAAGTATTTTCACTTGATATGTATCTCCTATGTTGTTACAGAGATCAGAAATTTTTCATTCCTTTGCCTTTGTAATTGGTGCTCTGAAGAGCTTTGTGGTTGCAGAAAATTGTGCTGGTGACCATGTGTGTCTACGGTGGCCTCATTTGAGCAACACTGCCCTAGCTGACTAGTGGCTTAGTAGTCAGGAGCTATGTGAAGAGAGTGGACAAGATCAAGTTACTTTTAGTTATTTATTTTTATTTATTTATTCAAGTCTCAGATTCTGACCTTTGAGCTGGGAGCTCAGTTGCAGAGGTTCCACTTCAAACAGACAATAAGCAATTCACTAGGTACATACAGATTACAGTCAAATGTTTCATAACAAGTTACATAGGCAATACAAACATGAATATGAGATTCAAACATAGACTTCAATTCTAAATGCTTATACAGAAAATCAAGGATGATAGTTTTGCAATACAGGAAGTAGAAGGTCTTTCAATGGAAGGTAGTAGGCAATAGGGTGGGGGTAGTAGTGATCAGGCAGAACCAAGTCCCATTGTCAAGGTGAGGTGGTTGGGGAGTAGTAGGGTGAGTAGAAAGTTTAGGACCGGAGTAGAGGGGGATGGAGCAGGTGCAAGGGAGTGGAGATGAGGATAGGAGTATGAAGGAGAAGGGAGTTATGAAGACAAGGAGAGGATAGGTAAAACAGACTTGGGGAGGATAGAGTAGTAGGTATAGGCATCTGATTGGATGGAAATAACTTATGAGGGGGTACATAGGTAGATATGAAGTGCAAAGAGAGGTCAGGGCAGGCCCTTGATGGAAAATTGATCTTATAAGGGGCAGGCACACCTCATGCGGCTAGCACGGTGGGTGTGGAGCATTGACTTGAATGGACCAATTCTAGTTTCAGCATGTAACTCTGAGTGGAAGTTTAGCAGGTGAAGGGACCGGTATACAAAGGACCTCTGGCCTGAGGAGGTGAGGGGAAATGGCACCATGAAGGGGTTAGTGAGTGTTCCTCATGTCGGATGAGATGGTGCAGAAGGTGTAATCATGTTCTGGAACCTGGGGAGGGGGTCATGCCAAGGGTAGTCTTTTTGGCCAGGAGACTGAGCTGATAACTAATTCTGTTATCCAACTCAAGCCAACGCATGCGGGACTATAAGTTGCACTTATGTGTTAGGCAAGAAACACCCAGGAAGAGTCTTCAGGCTTTATTGAGAGTGAGGGTGAATCTCTTTAGGGCCATAGCTGAGACCACACTATATATAACAAGCCTATAGTCTACCACGAAGAAAACTGAGCTTGTTAAGGCAAATCTTAATGGGTCTTCTGTTAGGCAGTGCCTGTGCCTGTACAGTTGCCATAACTTTTTTTTGCTGATTTAGTAACATGGTCGATGTGGAAGGAGTACACAAGGGTGCTGTCCAGCATTACCTCTAGGTACCTGAAGTTATTAACCATGTCTAGGATATCATTTTGTTTGTTGTGGATGACAAGTTTGTCTGCTCTGAATCTGCTGTGCATAGAGGCGAGCAACATTGTTTTCATTTTCTTGTAGTTGAGCATTAAGCGTGAGCTTATGAACCAGTCCTCAACTAGTGTGAAGTTATTTTGGTTGCTTTGTTCAAGAGTTCTAATGTCTGGATGGCTAGAGAAAATTATGCATTATCTGCATGTAGGAGAATGTGATCTTGGCAAACTTGTGGGAGGGGATTTAGGAAGAGACAGAACACGAGTGGGCCAAGGATGGACACCCTGTGGTACCCCTGTAATCACATTTTATGTAGCAGAAATGGTGTTTCTGATTTTCACTTGTTGGACATGATTAGAAAGGTAGCTCTGAAACCAATAAAGTTATGTCCCAGATACAGTGCATTGCTTAATTGGGCTAGCAGGAGTTTGTGGTTCACCGTATCGAAGGCCTTAGTGGGGTCAATAAAGGTAGCCTCCACTAAGTGCCTTTGATCTAGGGAGTCATGGAGTCAGGGAGTATCGAAATAAGAAATCTGACTGAGGAAATGGTCATGGTTTGATGAACACTAAAGATTACTGGCAGAGTGAAGTATATACAGGTGTTTGGGCTGGTGAGAGCAAGAAGAAATAAAGGGCATACTCTCAGACTGAGGGTGTGGAAGAATAAGGGGGAAGCATTAGAAAGCATTACTTCACACAATGTGAGGTAAAAATGTGAAATAGCCAGCCATGAGAGGTTGTGAAAACTAGCACTATTCATGCTTTCAAAGGAGGTCAGTAGGCAAATTCCTGAGGGAGAATGGCATTGTATTCTGCAGCACAAATTGTGTAGCATCCCACCTGTAAACCATGGATGTCTGTCCATATTAATGTTGAGTACAGTCAATGCCATTCTGCAGGAAGATTGGACAAGATGGTACTAAAGTACCTTCTATCATCACAGTATTATATCCATACTGTATATGAATTTTTTTGGTGAAAATTAACAAAATATTTTAGTCAATGTAATGCTTAACTGGAAGCTTAAACCACAAGGATGATGTGATGAGTTCATTATTATGAATAATTATTATGTCAGCAGCATGTTCCTCAAAGTGACATTCCTGGAGTGTTATATCAGGTTATCCAGCAACAAGACTATCATAACTATGGACCAGGAGAGTTCCCTTCAGTTATCAGACAAGCAATCCATTTTTGGTAATAAACAGCATTTACCTCAGAATTAGCCATAATTCAACAGCAACATTGTATGAAACTGGAACAAATTTAAATGATATCCAGTAAAACAAAACACTTGGCTTCCCCCTCCATGATGTGCAGGATCAGGACATCATTTTACAGCTAGATAGGCATTATGAAAAAAAGTACAAAAAAATAATGTAACAGGGTTATTAGAAACTTCCTGTCAAAAGCCTTTATAATTTGTCAACACTCACGCACTCAATTGAGCAATTGTTAGCCCATATAAACTGTGAAAATGTATTTAGACCAAAACACTAAATGATACATCATCATTCATGTTTAAGTGATAAATGGGAAGAATATTTGTGACATTATTACATTTTCTAGTAGGATTGGGAAGGACATGATTTATCAAAAATCCCCTACAGTTTAATTACTTTTTGTATTGAATCTGGCCTTAATTGCCTTTATTATTATCACATAAATGCGGCAAATACTTGGAAATAAACAAGGAAAATAAAAAGTAAAGTACTTCTAAAGATATAAAACAAAAGGGGAACATGCTTTTATTTAGATTTATTAGTACCATGGGTTAAACGGTGTGCTGATCTGATTAGTTTCATCACAGAAATTACACTTTAGTATTTTTTTAATAATCTGCTAAATCCCTCAAGAGTCCTTCTGCTTTGTATAAATTGTGTTGCAAAGTGAAAAACTAAACACATATAAAAAACGTTTGCTATTTACAGAAGCACTGCAACTGATTATTATACTGACTCACCACTAACTAGCCCTAGTTTGGCTTAGGATAGGTGACAGCATTTTACCAATACCTAACAAACTTGGATACAGGGAAATTAGGTAAAGTAGGTATTCATCATTTTATGTGCCTTAGAGACCATAACCTTAAGGATGTGACGAGCCTCTGGCATTGAAAGGAGAGGGATTACACCTTCTGCTCAGATCCTTGGAAGTCTGAACTATAATTTCTTAGTAACAGAGATTACATTTGATAGAGCCATGAACACAGATATTGATTACACTGGAATTACAGACCACACACCAAACATATTTACACAAAATTTTCAGATGGGAAAGAAAATGAGTAAAGGAGATTAAGTATACATTTGCTGAATAATGGAGAATTTGTCTAGAAATGAAAAAATAAATAAATATACTAGCTGGCCCACTGGTGCAGCGGCAGGGCATCCACTTGTGATGCCGATGACCCGGATTTGGGAACAGACCTGGGAGTTGGAGGGCCGTATGGGGCGGAGAAGGATTGAGTGGTGTCTGGTGACTCTCCTTCTCTGGGGAGGGCATTTGGTACATTAGCGGCCCCTGGTAGAGGCTGAGGAGCTGCAGGTACAGAGGTCTCATGTTACAGGAGGCAGGACAGACATTTGGTGCACCCATTAAAGTCCCACCTCAAGGGAACACTAGCATTACAAAAGATCCAGTGCCATGGTTGATGCTACTACTTCCTCCACCACTCCTGCCATGATGAAGGCCCACTGGGGTGATCCCACTCCTGTGGCCCCATCCTGGGAGGTAAGCCAGGCCTAGAGACTGAGTGTTCTGGGGAGGGGATGCCTGCCTGGTGGCCCCAACCAGGGGGGTAAGCCTGGGCTGAGAGGTGGTGAATGGGGATGGGGCTGAGGAACCTCTGCTTGACAGGGCAAAGGAGGTGGAAGTACTGGGCCAAAAAAAAAGATACATATCTATACAGTAATTAAATTATCATGTTATAGTCTGATGAAGAGAACTTTACCTGTAAAAGTCTGGAAGAACTTTAAAGCTACTCTATAAGCAGGGGGTGGGGTACATGTATTCAAGAAGACAAAATAATAGAAGAAGGTTAGCTAGATTCAAAATTCAACTAACTAATTTATAATAGGAACATAAAGTTTGGCATTCCACAGTGCACTGGAAGGACATATGACTTAGATGAACATACAGAAATACAAGTTAGCCTACAGAAGAAGGCCATATGGTCTACTGAGTCTGATTGACTGTGGAGTCCCTGCTCTCAAAATGACAGTGGGCCCTGACCCCCCACCAGCCCTGACCCTTCTCTTCACCCTGTCCCACCCCTTCTTGAACACCCCACCAACGTCTGATTAACCACCTCAGATATAGCTCATTCCACCCTGCAACCACCCATTCTGTAAAAAAAATGTCTCCTGACATCCTTCTTATACCTTCCACCTGCGAGTTTGTGGCAGTGCCACCTTGTGATCTTGTTCTCATTAACATGGAAATGGTCCCTGATATCCACCTTGTGTTTATTCCTTTCAGGTACTTGAAGGTTTTGATCATGTCCCCTCCCTTCCTCCTCTGCTCAAGCAAGTGCATACTGAGTTATCTCAGTCTGTCCTTATATACCCTCCATGCTGTCTCTGAATCATCTTTGTTACCTTCTTCTACACTGCCTCAAGATGATTGATATCCTCTCTCAGATATGAACTCCAGTATTGCATACTGTACTAGAGATGCGGTTGCAGCATGGATCTGTACAGTGGGAGGATAACCTCCTCCCTTCTGCTCATGAACCCTCTAGAAATACAGCCCAGCATTCTTTTGGCTTTGGCCACAGCCTTCCTATAATATGTAGCTTGTTCAGATCACTGGTAACGACTATCCACAAGTTATTTTCCTCCTCTGATACAATGACTTTGACCCCTTCCACAATATAGTACATACTCAGCTCTTGGGTTCTTTCTTCCCATAAACATGACCTTGTGTTTCTTAACATTGAACCCCAGCTGCCATATGCTAGATCACTTCTGCAGCTTCATTAGATCCTCTCTTAGTTCCTCCAACTTTCTTTCATGCTCCTACAGGGCTTGGTGTCATCTGCAAAGAGGCAGACTTTCCCTTTGATGCCATCTCCAGTGTCATTAATGAACACATTGAATAACACTAGCCAAACACTGATCCCTAGAGGACCCCACTGGTTACATCCCTCATACCTGAGAGCTCTCCTCCCACCACCAACAACCTTTGATTCCTACTGTTGAGTCAATTTGCTACATACTTTGTTATTTTGTTTCCTCCCTATGTCCTCTAACTTCTTAATTAGTGTCTTGTGGGTGCTGACTGGAAGGCCTTTCTGAAATTCAACTGCAGAATGTCAACTACCTGGCTCTTGTCTGCTGCCTTCATTACCCAGTCAAAGAAGCTGATCAGATTGGTTTGACAAGATCAAAATTACAAGTACCCATATTGTATCTCAGCCAGCAGCCCATTTTCTTCAAAGAACCTGGCTAGACTTTCCTTCAGAATCATCTGTACCAGTTTACCCACAATGGTGGTAAGATTGACTGGCCTGTAGTTCCCATAATCAATCCTTGGCCCACTTTTGTGCAGTAGTACAAAATGAGCAATTCTCCATTCCAGTAGTACCACATCCATATCTAGCGAACTGTTGAACTAATCTGCTAGTGGACCCACCAGTTCCCTCAGAACTCTCAGATGCATGCTATCTGGGCTCATGGACTTGTTTTCCTCCAAGGATGTGAACCCTGTCCTAACCATGTCTTCTATTATCCTGTCCTTAGCCATGACCCCCCATCCCACCCACCCCCCATCCTGTTTTGTGGCACTGATCCATCCTTTTCCTTAATAAAGACAGAGCAGAAATATTAGTTCAACACCTCTGCCTTCTCTTTATTGCCTTCTACTCATCCATTCTCCTTTTTTAGCTTTACTATGCCTACCTTTATGTTGTTCTTTTCACTTATATACCAGAAAAAGGCTTTCTCTCCCTCCTTAATCACCTCTTTAGTTTGCAGCTCCTTCCTCACCTTGGTCTGCCTGTCTACTTTCTGATCTCTCTATCTTTCTCAAGATAATCCCCTTCATCCTCATCCTCATCATTTCAAGACCTCTTGTTCCTCATATGCATGGCTCTCAAATACCTAAATGCCCATTTTACCTTCCCACTGAATCAACCTGATCTATTGCATTTGGAGTTGTTCCCCTTTTGCTTAAGAAATGTGCTAGTGGCTGTCAGATCCCTTCCCTGATCACTGTCTACATTTGATTCACACTCATGTCTTCTAAAAAGCTAGCTAGATGTCCCCTCAATAACCCATACATCTTACCATAGTCGGCCTTCCTGAAATCTAGCACTTTTTTCTTCATGCACAATGTCTTCTTGCACATGTCAACTCAGAACCACATCATCCATTGATCGCAACTCTCTAAGGGATCCTCCAGCATGATGTTTCAAACTGATCCCGCTTTATGAGTATCAGGTTCAGGATGGCTCCTTCCATATTGACTCAGTCACCCCCAAACCAGGAACCAGTCACAGACTGCATCCGGTATTAATTGGATCCTGGCACAAGTGGTGGATAGGATACTGCAATCCTCCTAAAACAAACTGAAGTCCCCATCTCCACTATTTCATTCATTTCAGCTGCCTTCCTGATCATCATACCCAACTCCATGTCCTTATCCTCATTCTGATTAGATGGACTGTAAATGACAGTCAGCCTCAATTTCATTCCTGCTGCCATTTAGATTTGTACTCATAGTCCCTCTATTTTCCAATCCCCAATTTTATCCCAACTGGCAGTAATGCCATCTCTGACAAATAGTGCCACCCTTCTGATTTCCTTCCTCCCAGTCCCTTCTATAGATAGTATTCTATGAGTTGGAGAGGTCCCAGTCATGTTTCAGGGTAGTCCAGGTCTTGATGACCACCCCCAGATCCACCTTTCCTTCTGCCATCACGGCCTGCAGATTATCAGATTTTTCCCCAGTCTTCTAACATTAAGGGATGCTACCCTCCACCATTCCTGATTACTTCCCCACTGTTCTGGCCAAGTGCCTCCTTCCCCCTATGTTTGACTGCCTGCCCATGCTCCTCCATCCCCTGGTCCTCCCCCTTGCTTACAGTCACTGTCAGCCCCTCCTATTAACACCACTCACCCTTTTCTGACCTTTCTGTGCTTTTTTCTGGGAGGGGGGTTGATCACCTCTCCTTCACCTTTCTGACCAGTTTACTCAAATATGAAGTAGAAACAAATAATCAAAAAGCAAAGGTGGTATGACTCTTGTTCTAAAACCACAGTGCTCCCGGTTTGCAGACTAAACATGTATACGTAGGATTATCAGTTTTAAAAGTAAGGCATCCCTTTACTTAAATTCCAACTTTTTGATTGACATTTTATGCCCAAAGACATAGAAGCTTGACATCAGGTTACCTACAAGTCCTAGTACTACTGTGCCCTGCAAAGGATGACTCTTGTGAACCCCACACAAGGGATTGACCATTGGGGTTGTGGGAACCCATCCAGAGTATACATTTAATGGTTATCTCTAGCTGACATTCATAAAAGTGACACTTTCCTAGTAATTTCCCTTCCCACTTGATGAGCCATTGGTACTTGTGCTCCTGAGCTTGTACATGAAATGGTATAACATTGGTGTGCCCCAAAAACTTATCGAACTCCACCCCCACTCTTTCTGTACTCTTGATGGCACTACTTTAGACATAGTGCCAACATACAAGGACCTAGAATTCTGGCTCAACAGCCACCTTGACTTCAACACTCATATCAACCACATTCTCTCCAAGGTTCACCCCGAACTGGGTGCTCTTTTCAGAAATAAAGATGTCCTCTCCCTCCCCATTCGACAGATCCTTCTCACCAGGACAATCCTTCCACTTTTTGATTATGCAGATGTTGTATACAGGTTTGCCTCCACATCCACACTTTCTAGATTGGATGTTCTTTTTAATGCCTTTTATCACTTTGCCTTAAACATCCCTCCCAGAACTCATCACTGTACCCTCTAATCTTCCCTATCACTCTCCTCATTATCCTCCCGCTGAGACCATAACAACTCCATCATTTCTGCCATGTATTGGTTTGTCAAGCTCACTCCCTAACTTGCCTCCCTCCAATCCCCCATTCCTCATGCTTCCTACCACCTCTGCACTTGGAACCCTCACTCCTTTGTCCTTCCTTGAGCTTGCACCAATGCAGGCAAAGCAGCTTTCTCCTTCCAATTTCTGAATTTGTGGAACTCCCTCCCCTCCTCACTCTGAATGCTTCCATCACTAAACCTTTTTAAAAAGACCCTCTTTCACTCACCACTTCCACCCGGCTTGTGTACCCAATCTGAAAAACTCACTGCTTTAAACCCATGAACGCTAGCATCCTTGCCTAAATAAGTGACCTCCGTGACACCTGCTTCCTGTTCAAGCCTCTGTAGTTCATAGTTCCTGCTCATTCTGCACTGCATTTTATTTGAACCACCTACCAGGTGGTAATCTACTTGTTAGCATTGCTGTTCAATGTATTCTAAAACTGTATTTTGCATGTGACTCATCCAGGGAAAACTTTGTATCATTTTCATTGGCATTGTCATTTCACGGTATGTCTACCTGCACATTGTTATACATGTCTACCTCGTACTCATGCTCGTCTTGTAACCCATTCTGGCTTTGTACTCATGTATGTTTTTATTGCCTGTTTCACTGTAACTGCTTATTATCATGTGTTTGTGATGACTTTGTACCTCCAAATTCCCTCCTCCCCTGGGTCACACCTGGAAATGAGCTTCGGCTCAGTGTGCCTCTCCTGGTTACCAACTTTTAAATAAATAAATTAATTAAAGGGACTTACAGATATTTCCTTACACACCATCAAGAAAGCAATACAATATCACTGGTTCCCTGAACCTCTATGGCATGGTACGTTGCTAAGCCTACTATCCAATCATCACAACAAGGCTAACAGCATAAGATGACATGACACAAACCCTCCTGCTACACTGAAGTAATTACCTGGGCCCGATTCCAGGATGAATGCTTGCTGCTATGCCAGGACCCTGTGCTGCATTCCAAGAGTGGCAGGGTCCCGGCACTTGTGACATGCAGGTTACACCATTTGGAGGCTAACACCTCAGGCATGGTGTAGATGCCCCACATGTCGCAAGTTATGACCCACTACTGGAAGCCTCCCTGAAGCCCCCCTGCCCCAGAACACCACGGCACACACCAGGGGGCATGGGGGCTGGACAGGTGGCACAGGAGTCTGGGGGAGTGCACTGGAGTTTGGACCCCCAGGGGTTCCCAACTTTCAGGTGTGGGGGCAGATGTGTGCTTGTGGGGGCACAGGGGCACATCAGCACCATTGCTGTGGCACTGCAGATTGGGCATCTGATGGATGGCACTGTCGTATACCCCTTGGAACAGTTCTGAGCTGCTCTATGTAAGCCCTGCCACTGTGGTACCTGGAATAGCACTAGTGGGTTATTGCAGCTGCCCTTTTGGAATAGGGTGCAGATGCTGCCATAACCCACCCTTGTGGCATGGCATTGTGGGCTGTGGTGTAGTGGGTGGCATAACCCATGTTTGTCATAGCCCACAGCTGCCATGGTGCAAGGCACCTCTTGTAATTGAGGCAGCATAATGCTTGGTGTAAGTAATGAGATATGCCAAGGGGTTTGGCATATCTTGGCTTACCCTGGCATACACCAACTTGGAATTGGCTCCCTGGACTGAGATCATTAACCCAACCAGCCCACCTTTACTAGAATTCTTAAAACAGAGCCTATGTATAGTAAAATAGAACACAATCTTAATAAATATTGGTGATTGCGCAACTTATGTAAGGCCAAAATAAGATTGTGCAAATCTGAATTCCATTTGTCTAAACAACAGAATAACCTTGACAATTCTGGGAAATTTTGGTCTGCTATTAAGGATTCAACTGCCCCAAAGGCTAGAGCTGTTTCAAATCAAATGAATGTGGATGGGAATTCTAGAGATGACTTGTCTAAAATTACTGAAGCTTTTCTGACTAAATTTACAAATTTAACTTCCTCTACTAAGGACTTCTCTTCCACACAATCTCAGGGATTTTGAAATCTGGAAAAAAAACCCTTTTCTTTTAATTTTTAACAAATTAGGCCTGCTGAAGTTCTGAGATTGTTAAAACAGTTGTCTCCTAATAGAAATTCTGGGCCAGGAGAACTTGATGTAAGGTTTATAAAACTTGTAGCTGAATATATATATATATATATATATATATATATATATATATACACACACACACACATACATATATGTGTTCCAATAACCAAAATTTACAATTCATCTTTAATTACAGGTGAATTTCCTTCTCTTTGGAAAAATACAATTATAAAACCCATATTTAAAGGTGGTTTAGTACACGAGTTGGATAGCTATCGGCCCATCTCTCTTCTTCCTGTTCTGGGTAAAATGCTTGAAAAAATTGTAAATCATCAAATGGTGGAGTTCCTTGACTCCACAGGCCTCTGATCCTCAGAGCAGCATGGATTCTGAAACATCATGGTACTGGTATGGCCTTGGCCAGGTTCAGAGATCACATAGGTAGAGCATTGGATGGTGATAAGCTACTGGTGCTGTATTTGTGGACCTGTTCAAGGCCTTTGATTTGGTAGATCATCGCCTGCTTCTCTGGGGACTGGAGGACCTCAGAGTCAGGAACTCCCCTTTGAGATAGTTCAGTAGTTACCTAACTGAGCATCCCCTGTGGGATAGCTATCAGGGAGTTTCATCTGGGAGTAAAAAGATTGAGGTAGGGGTACCCCAGGGTTCTATCCTGGGGCCCTACTATTTTTCATATTTATTGATTAACTACCAAATGATTTGACTCATACAGATGTTTTGATGTATGCAAACGATATTGTTGTTTTTATTAGCTCACCCTCAGAGGATGAAATAAAACCAAATTTGACTGCCAATTTTCAGAAACTTCACTTATGGTTACACAAACATTGTCTTCAATTGAAGGTAAAATAAAAAACTAAGGGCATGCTTTTTGTAAGCCATGAGGGTCTTGGTCTGGTGCAGGGCTTTCAATTTAGATATCTAGGGCTTATTCTAGGCCCTTGTTTATCTTATTCACTACACATAAAAAGCTGTTAGTAGAAATGTTAACCAGAGATTTGTTTTTTTTTTTTTTTTTTATAATTCATATTTTATTAGTAAATTTTTATTATTACAGGGGACAGAAAGTTACCACATACCATGCCTATACTCAAAATGATACATGAGCTGTCCCCATCCCCCCTCCCCCCAACCCCATACAGCAGCAGAGTACATACAAAGATAGAAAGATGCTATATAGTATCACGAATCAAGGAACACTGGATATAGTGACTCATTTAGCAGCTCTGGACATAATTAGCATGTGAAGGGGATCCCAAGTATTCTTGTACCACTGCAACTTATTGTGAAGGCTCGCTATCACTTTCTTAGTATGTAGGTTAGCCAAAATTTCATTAACCCATTCCTGATATGTTGGGCTTACTGTATCCCTCCAATGCCGAAGCACAATTATTTTAACAGATAGTGCAATCATGGAAATATGAAATCTTCTGATTCTCACCTTGATAGAAGATAAATCCCCCAACAAACATATGTCTGGGGTGAAGTACTCCTGCAAACCCAGTATAGGGTCTAGGTTATTCTGTATGGCTACCCATAATGGCTTTATCTTGGAGCATGACCAAAAGACGTGAAGAAGCATACCCTCCTCTTGACATCCTCTGGTACAGGCCCCCTGAACTTATGAGACCCCATTTCCTCAGCTTCACAGGGGTATAATACATGTTATGTATTATGTGGTATTGCATAAGGTGGAGTCTATCCTGAGAGACGTACTTATGGCAGAACTTCCATAAAGCTGACCAGTTAGGAGTATATTGAGGAAAAAAAGAAACCCAGAGCCTATTGGGGCCTTTGGGTCTCCCATATTTCCAATAATATAGGACACGATATATTTTGGAAATAGCGCCTGGTGACCCCAATAAGGGGGAGAGGGGGCTTTGTTTAAGTTGCAAGACTTATTAACTAGAGAAGCCAGATTTGTGATAGGTGAAAATATTCTGATGTCTATTTTGGATTATAATTCATTTTTTATATGTAAATTTGGCCAAGTCAGATATTTTGTTGCTTACAACCACATTTCATGCCATTTGTTGGTTTGCTTTAAAACTCCCTTTCAGAACACATCACCGTAATCTGTATTCTGCAACAGCCTGGCTTCCTCCATGTTTATACTCACAATACAGTTTAAGTTGTATGGTCCATAATACATTGGCTTTGAGTACAGCCCCCTTTGTTTTCTTTAATGAATATTAAAACACCAAATAGGGAGTTATGCTCCAATGCCTCTATTATATTAACTGTACTAAAAATGAAATTGAGATTAGATCTGCAAGCATTTTCCAATTATACCCGGTATATTGGAATAAGATTCCATGTTCTTTACAGCATATTGTTGGCAAAGATGCTTTTAAAGTATCAGTGAGACAATATTATTTAAATATGATAGTTTGTGACTGTTATTAATGTATTATTGATAGTGTTTTGTTTTTGTTTATTTTTTGTCTTTATTGTACTATTGTGTGTTTTTGTATATTTGTAAATTTGCATTACATCTTGACTGTATATAATTTATGGTTCCGGGTCACATTTGAAGAAGGGCCTTGGCTCATACTGCTTACCTGGTAAACAAAAGTTTAAATAAAAAAAATAAATGCATTTATATAAATAAAACATGTCTGGTAGCTTTGCTGCTTTCATGAGACCTTTTATTGTTATCATGATAGCAAATGTTAACCATGTTATAGGAAACATCTAATGATATGCTTAATGCAGGGGTCAGGTTAAGGAATAGAAAGATCATCATATGTGTAGCATGTTCAAAGAAGAGGTGCTCAGATAATCCATAGTGCTACAGTATTAGGATGTATGAAACTTCTTGTGTTCTTAGCCATGGTGGATAACACTGATAAAACAAGATCCATGGTGTCATGGACCATGGAAAACCTTTTCATTAGTAGTTAATAATTATTTACAAGTAGTAGAAGCAGTGGTAGTGGTAGGAGTAGTAGTACTGTATTATTACAATGGTTGTAATAGTACTAATCACGGGGGCTATGCATAAATGGGGCAGAAGGTATGCACCAAAGGTGTGAGCCCCAGCCACATAGCTCTGCAGCCCCAGACTGGTGCAGGATGCACTGTATTCAGTACTACATGCAGCCACAGGGCACCTGTCTGTGACCCCACTCCCGGAGCACAGGACTGCACAGTGCAGCCAGGGGTGGAGTAGCAGACCCAGGTGGGAATCCAATCAGATGCCCGTCCTGGGTCCCAGCATGGATCACTTGTGTTCTAAGGCATGGGTCTGGGTGCATGAATAGCTCCTGCAGGCACTCAGACCTGCATGGCCATGCCCCTATGTCCAACAGTCCTGTAAAAAGACCCCCCTCCCACCACACAATAGAACCCCACCCCCATCATGGTGCAGTACCCCCCCAACACATCTGTGCTCTGTCCCCATAACATCAGAATCCCCCCACCCCCAACACATGTCTGCCCTATCCCTGTATGGCACAAGCATACCTCCACCCCTAACACATGACTGCTGCATCCCGCACTGTAAAGCATCCCTCCACCCCAGCACATGGCTGTCCCAGTCCCCAGTGTTGCACAAGACATCCCCCCACACATACACACACACAGGTGCACTGGTCCACATTGTTGAACAAGAACACACACACGCACACACACACACACACACACACACACATGCACACACACAGAGGTGCCCCGGTCCACACACTCCTGACCCCTGATCATGGTACCCCAGCTGCCACATTGGAGATCAGTGGCTCCCCCACCACCTGTGGCAGTGACAACACCTCCCCCGATCCCCATACCTGCCAGTCAGTGTTGAAGCACCTGAAGGCCAGTGGCACAACCCTCCACACACCTCCTCGACTGCTGCCCACCCAGTTTATGCTGGAAGAGCACTGCCTAGTTAATGCAGTATGCTCCCAGCATCTGTTGGATGGCTGGCAGCTGAGGAGGTGTACAGAGGGCTGTGATGCTGGCTTTCCAGAGCCACGTCATTGACTGGTGGGCACAGGGACTGGGAGGTGGTATTTTTGGTACCACGGGAGGTGGGAGGGCACTGACTACCACTGAAGGAATGGGGGTTTCAGGATTGGGGCAGGGGGTTGGGTTTTGCAGTACTGGGCTGGGTCCCATACAAGGTTGCTTTTGAGGGGGGTGGCACTATTACGGGGATGGGGTACAGCTGTCTTCTGTGGGGTGGGCTGGCATGTGGAACTGGGGTGGAGGCTCTGCTGGGGGGCAACACATACTATGATGGAGCTGTGAAGTGTGATGCATGGGAGGGATGCTTGTACTGTAATAGGGACTGTGCTGTGATGCATGGGAAGGTGTCTGTACTGGAATGTGAATGGGGCTGTCAAGTGTGGGGATGCTTATACTACAATGGGATAGGGCTGTCATGTGTGGGGGGATGCTTTACAAACATTGGGGACTGGGCAGACATGTGTGCGGGGCTGCCATACTGCTGCTGGGGCCCTTGTGTGCGCAGGCCTGGGCATATAGTGTGGTTATGGCAGGGTCCCCCTGGCATAACCTGCACCCTTCTACACCATCCCCATGTACAGCATTATGCACCTTGGTGAATGCCACATAGTGCAGGCACACCCCCAGAATGCCCCGGCATGTTGCTGCCCACATGGCCAGGAGATCTGGAGCTTAACTGCCTTGCATGCCATTCAAGAATGCTGCCAGTGGTCCACAGGACCACAGCTGCATGGAATTCATGCATACCCATCCCTACACCCCCAGTTTCTGTGGCATGTAGGCATAGTACATAGGGCCCAATAATAGTACTGTAGAGTAGTAGTAATAGGAGTGTCAGCAGTAGTACAGCAGTACATATTTATTTAATTTTTTTTTATCATAGAATACTTTTTATTGTTTTCCAATAAAACCATACCACTTTCAACAGATCATGTACATAACAAGATACAGCAGGATAATCCTATATATAACACATTATCTATAGGCAACTGAAGAAATAAAGAAAAGAACAGAAGAAAAACAGGCATTTACAGTAATCTTCTGTTCATACTAAACAGGAGCTACCAATAATTTGGGGTTTACATTCTACCATCATTGGTGCAAGCAATAAAGACAGTGAATAGTATGTGCAAATCCCTCCAATTAGGGATAGATAGAGAGGTATAAATGGAAAGATGTCGTGTGGGGGGGGTTACCTACACACAGGATGAGGGTGTCATACTCCTCATGGAAATCCTCTCTACGGGTCTGAATGCTTGGGGGGGCTATCCTGCACAATCTATTGAGCCATGGGGGTTTTGATGAGGTGGGGGCAGTATGCGACAGAGGGTTGAATTAAGGTATGCCTCCCACTTGTTATGATATAGTGACAGTTCACCTCTGCTAGCATAGGTGAGCCTCTCAAAAGTGGCCAGTCTAGCTAAAGCTGAGTGCAAGAGGGAGATAGCTGGTGGCAAAGGCTGTCGCCTGGACAGCAGCAAGATCCATTTAGCTTGTAGCAAAGCTACTAGGACCCATTCCGGCTGCTGTGATGAGATCTGCTCCAAGGAGGTGGCATCTCCTAATAGGAGCATGGGATTAGAGAGGTCAATAGGTTGCCCTAACACCACAGAACAATCCATTTCCACTGAGGCCCAGAAGGGAACCAGAGTGGGGCACTGCCATAATATATGTAGGATGTGAGCTGAAGTCTTGTGGCACCTCCAGCACTCCGAGTGAGGAAGGATACCCCATTTATATAGGGCTGCCGGTGTGTGGTACCAGCGAAGCAAAATCTTAAGCCAGATAAACTGGCTTTTGGCATCCTTATAGGAGGAGTGGGCTCAACGCAGACAAGCTGCCCATCTATCTGGTGTAAGTTGGCAGTCAAGATCTCTGCTCCAAGCAAGTTTACAGTCCACTGTGTAGTCTGGTTGTGCCTCCCGCCATGTACTATAGAACTGAGCCGCAAGGCCCAGAGATGAGGGCTTTAAGTGTAGATTGGAGATCCAGAGCCATTTCCGGTCAGCAGTCTGAGACCAGTTAACAGAGTGAACTGCAGCTCTGAGCTGCAAAAATTTCCAAAAGTCTTGGGAAGGAAGAGCATAGCGAGCTTTAAGTTGCTCAAAGGACATGAGCATGGCAGAATCAGGCAGATATAAGCCCTGAACTGTGTGTATGCCATTCTTGGCCCACAGTGCCCAGTTGAATGGTTTGTTATCCATCATTAGTAACTGGTTGTTCCAGAGATTGAGATACTTAAAAGGCATCTAACCCTCAGATTTTTTAGTTCGAGCTGCAGTCATGATGCGGAACCAGGCCCTTCTGGTTTCAGCCATGACTGGTGTAAGCAGGCAGTGAGGGACTGGTTGACAGGTCAAAAGCAGACCAGGGGGTGTCTCTCGTAGGACTTGAACTTCCAGCTGAGCCCACAAAACCAGGGGAGAAGGTGTGGGTAGGAACCATTTAGTGGCCTGAGCTGCGAGGAAGGACCAGTGATTTCCTTGTAGCCAGGGAACTCCTAGGCTACCCGGTCCAATGGGCTCGCAACTTATGTATGCTCCATCGCGGACTCTTACTCTCCCACAGAAACTGTGACATAATTGTGTCCAGCTGTCAAAAGTTTTTTTTTGTACAGGGCAATAGGGAGATTTTTGAGGAGGTATGTGACTTTAGGCAGGAAAAGCATTCGTATCTCAGTGACCTTCTCTGACAGAGAGAGAGATTAAGCCGGAGCCAACGAGATACTTCAGTGGTTAATTGTTGTAAGAGCGGGGCAAAGTTTTTGGATTCAATATGTCTCCAATCAAATGGTATGTAGATGCCTAGGTAAGTGAGGTTACTGGGGGCCCAAGTGAGTCCAAGGTCCTGGAGGCAGTCCTGGGAACAGATTGCATTTGGAGGGGTGACGTTAGTTTTCCGTGGGTTAATTTTCAAACCGGAAAGGCCAGCGAATGTATGTAAGACATCTAGTGCTGGATGCAGTGATTCCCGTGGATGCAAGAGTGTGATGAGCCAATCATCTGCATAAGAGGCAGTTAAGTATACATGCTTCCCTACCTGGATACCTTGGATCTCGCTAGCGGACTGCAGCTTCCGGGTGAGAGGATCCAGAGCAACCAGAAACAACAATGATGACAGCAGGAACCCTTACTGAGTGCCTCGCTGCAGAGGGAAAGGTGGAGATATGTCTTTGCTGGTAAGAATATGGGCTGAGAGCTCATTATATAGCACTCATATCCACTGCTGAAAATGTGGGCCGAAGCCATATTGCTGGAGTGCCACATGTAAGTAAGACCATTCAACATAATCAAAGGCTTTCGAAAAGTCCACTGCCATGGCAGCCATGGGGGTAGTGGAATGCAAAGCCAGCCACTTAAGGTTAAGGAGCAAGCGTATGTTGTCTACAGTGGCTCTCCCTTTAGTGAACCCAACCTGGGATGGATGCAGTATAGAGGGCAAAACATCCATCATGCGACTGACGAGCATCTTAGCTTCTATTTTGCAGTCTACTGATATTAGGGATATAGGGCGATAGTTTGCACAGTCCAATGGGTCGTCTGATTTTTTTGGGTAAAAGGGTAATAAGTGCCTCTCGCATGGTAGGTCAGAGAGTAGTGGGGCACTGATTTCCAAATTTATGAGTTGGTATAACTCAGTGGTCATACCATCTGGCCTGGGGGATTTCCCCTTAGCAAGCTGGAACAATGCCACTTTAATTTCTGACTCAGTGAAAGGCTCATCCAGAGCAACCCTCATATGTTCTGCTAGCTGTGGAGTTTTGGTTTTAGAGCAAAAGTCCCTCAGCTGGGTTTCCAATTGGCTTTGTTCCAGGGTGGTGTGTGATTTGTAAAGTTTTTGATAAAACTGCATACATATATTAATCTGCTTAGGGTCAGTAATCGTCTCTGCTTTATGATTCCTAAGTGCATGGATGCGTGAAGCGGCCTGTTGTTTCTTTAACTGGTATGCTAGGAGTTTACCCCCTTTGTCTCCTCCCTCCCAATAAGCACGCTTGGCCGGGGCCATGAACCACTCTGCCTTTTGGTTTAGGATTGTGTTGATGCGGTACTGTAGCCCGACTATGAGTCAGAGAGCTTCTGCATCAGGTTTTCCTGTTGTAGATAGTTTAAACTGTGCCTCCAAAGTAGATAATTCAGCTTGAAGATGGCATAGGTTTGCTTGCTGGGCCTTGTTCTTCTGAGCCACATAGGTGATGATACGGCCCCTCAGCACTATCTTGAAGGCCTCCCAGATCGTAGCTGCTGAGGTGTCAGAAGCTTTGTTAAGAGCAAAGAAATCCTGAACCATGGTCTGAACCATTGCCAGGAATACAGGTTCCTTGATCAGTAGAGGATTACACCATCTAGTGCTGGTGCCAGTTTGCTCTGAAGGGGTATACACACAGGAAACTGGAGCATGGTCAGAAATTAAAATGTTGTCAATTGTAGAGGCAGTAATGTCATGAGCTGCAGCAGTATTTGCAAGCCAGAAATCTATATGGCTGTAGGTGGTATGTACATATGAAAAGAAGGAGTAATCACTCCTGGTGGTGTGATCCCTCTGCCATACATCAGTCAGCCCCCACTCCTTCATGACCTCCTGTAAGGTAAGCACTGCCCTTGGGTGCATTTGCGGGGTTGGTTTAGATTTATCTAGGAAGGTATCTAGCACTAAATTGAAATCCCCCCAACATGATAGGAATGTTGGGGTATCCCGTAGCTAGTGATTCAAGGGCTTGGTTAATGTCTAAGAAGAAATCCAGGGAGTCCACATTTGGTCCATAAATATTATCTAAGATAACCTGGCTTCCTGGATAAGAGAACCGGGCTACTATCCATCGGCCCTGAGTATCAGAAAGTACCTTGTCAGTGACCCAAGGACATGACTTCCAGACAAGCATGGCTACCCCCTTGGACTTTGTTTGTGCTGAGCTGGCTAGGACCGTATCCACCCAAGTTTTTTTGAGCCCCAGTACATTCTTTGCAGTAAGATGCGTTTCTTGTATAAGTGCAACATCTGCCTGCAAAGTGTGTAGGTGTTTGAGGACCACTGACCTTTTGGTTGGTTGGTTCAGTCCCTTGACGTTCCATGAGATAAGATTAATCCCCCTCTTAGAGTTCGGCATATTCAGACCCGAGGGGAATAAATGTGGAGGTACTCACCCCAAATGTCCAGTTAGGAAAAGGTGGGAGCAGTTAGGAAGGAAGCCTGTGATACAACTAAAGGAATCAGGCAAAGATAGAGATCTGTTTAGACTGATTGTAGAAAAGGAGGACTGCAGCACCCTGGTAGCAAATAAGACAAAAAGATATAAGTAAGTACAATGCACCAGAAAACAACAGTTACAACTGCAAATAGCAATATGTTGCAAACACTCAGATAACAGGGAGAATACCAATACAATGGTGGGTTTGTTCTTCCAGATAAAGGAGAAATATAGTAACGGTACAAACAACTTCCTAAATTATTTCACTTAGGTAACAGTTTACTGGTACCTGGAGTTACACACGTGAGTGTACCCTATCCTCCAAGTGATTTGCTTATACATAGCCATGCTGCCCGGGTACCTAGAATAGGGGAGGTTTGAGAGTTTTAACCGATATCGGCTCCAAGACTCTGCCCCCAGCTATGATATAACACCCCTAAATTACCACCTGTGCCCAAGGGGGCTGTTGGGTGTGGCATCCAGAGGGAAAAAGTTGAGGGAGCAAAATTAAGGATGATGCTTAGTCTCTGGGGTGGGTCCTACATTACACTACATGAAGGATGAATCCCTCCCATGCACTTAATTATCCCACTGCCAGGTGGAACAAGGGACCTAGCTAGTTGATCTTCGGTTTAACTACTCATATAGAGAAGATTCCGAGGCATGACGAGTATATGTATATGGGATAGGTACCCACATAGTCCTTCCCGAAACTCTAATAGTCAGGGGTATGGATAGCATAACCACAAGTGGGCAACCCAGCAGGGTTTTGCAAGGCTACAATGAGGGGTGATAGCTTCATAGCTATGGTATATACCACAGCATATACAGTTGGTATCAGTATGAACCCTAGTAACCCAGGTAGCAACAATATAAAGAGAAAGCACTTATGAGACATATCAGTCTGGTGAAGCGTCGCTCCTGATGAGGTAGGGATATCCTGCAGGATTACCTGGACCCTTAGAGAGCACTTCAGTAAATGAAAGCAAGCCAGGCTTGATAGGCAGTGTGGTAATGTTCATGCAGCCATCTAGTTCAGATGGAATATCTGCCCAGGATGCTGACGAAACAGCTTCCATAAGAAAATCATCTTGGATGTTCAATGACTCCACTTCAGCCTGCGAGGAGATCTCATCCCTTTTTTGTTTTGCCGGTGGCACTGCCTCCTGAC
Source organism: Neoceratodus forsteri (assembly GCA_016271365.2). Taxonomy (NCBI): domain Eukaryota; kingdom Metazoa; phylum Chordata; order Ceratodontiformes; family Ceratodontidae; genus Neoceratodus; species Neoceratodus forsteri. Next base: position 124,058,715 of record CM028136.1, on the reverse strand, counting down.
CTTCAGGGGTTGCACTGTGATCACTGTTTGAACGGTGACAGATTCGCGTTGTTTGGCCCAATTCCTGCTTTGGTCTGGGGAGAAGGGCAGCAGCCATGCTCTGCGGTGATAAGTTGGACTTGCTGGAAACAGGAAATGGGACAGCCATAAGAACTGGGGTTGTCTACAGGCCCCCAGACCAGAGGGAGGACATAGACACATTACTGTTAGAAGATATACAAAACATGACAGCTAAAGGGGAGGTTCTGATAATGGGAGACTTCAACATGCCAGATACAGATTGGTCAATACCAGCAGGAACATCTGCCAGAACTAGACTCATAGTGGATTCCCTGCAGGGAGGGCCTCAAACAACTGGTACAGCAACCCACAAGAGACAGGGCTATCCTAGATCTAGTACTGACTAACAAAGAAGGGATCACAGATCTCCAGGTAGAAGGTCACCTGGGGGCCAGTGACCATCACATGGTATGGTTCAATTTGGCTACTACATCTAAATCATCCCATTCCAAAGCAAAATATGGGACTTCAGAGGAGCTGACTTTGATAAGATGGCCAACAGAGTTAAGCTAGCCCTGGCAAAAAGAAACACAGGTGAGGAGGTACAGGCAAAGTGGGCAAGCATTAAGGATACAATACTTGAAGCAACATCCCATTGTGTAGACAGAAAGGAAGTGCAAAGAAGAAGGAAACCACTTTGGTTCTCAAATACAGTAGCAGAAAAGGTCAGAGCCAAAGGCTGGCCTTCAGAAAATATAAGGGAACACAGCGGGATGAAGATAGGAGGCATACCAAACTGTCCTAAGGAAGCAGGTAAGGCAGTAAGGCAGGCAAAGTCCCAAACTGAGGAAACACTAGCACGAACAGTAAAGAAGGTGACAAGACTTTCTATAGATACATTAGTGAAAGGAGAAAGTCCAGAGGGGTATTGCTAAGCTTAATGGAGAAAAGGGAGCATGTGAGGAGGAGGACCCTGTAAAGGCATCTATCCTAAATAGATACTTTGCTCAGTATTTATTGAAGAGAAGGTAGGGCAGGGCCCACAGCTCAGCATCATGGACACAGGGGGGAGGGAGGTGAGCACTACTCCCTTCACAAAAGAAAGGGTCCTACAAGAGCTTGCTAAGCTCAGGGTGGATAAGGCAATGGGACCTGATGGCATACATCCCAGGGTACTTAAGGAGCTAAAAAAGGAACTAGCAGAGCCGTTAGCAGAATTGTTTAGTGAGTCTCTGAGCACAGGAGAGGTCCCAGAAGACTGGAGAAGGGCTCATGTGATCCCACCCACAAGAGTGGTAGCAGGGAGGAGGCGGGAACTACAGACCGGTCAGTCTTACCTCAGTAGTGGGCAAGATTATGGAGGCACTCCTTAAGGAAAGGATAGTGCAACACCTGGAATCCATAGGGCACAGGATCCAAGACAGCATGGGTTTACAAAGGAAGGTCCTGTCAAACTAATCTCATAGATTTCTTTGACTGGGTAACCAGAGTGGTGGACCAAGGGGAGCAGTTGATGTCGCTACCTTGACTTCAGCAAAGCTTTTGACACTGTTCCACATAGAAGATTGATAAATAAGCTAGGTAGGCTCGGGTGGGTCAGAAGTTGGTCAACTGGGTGGCAAACTGGTTGACTGGCAGTAAACAGAAGTGGTGGTAAATGGTATACAGTCAGAAGAGATGCAAGTCACAAATGGGTACTAGGATCAGTCCTGGGGCCAGTCCTATTCAACATCTTCATTAGTGACCCCAGAGATGGACTAGAGGGTAAGGCTTGTCTGTTTGCAGATGACACCAAGATCTGCAACAGAGTAGATGATCCAGATGGGGTGGGCAGAATGAGAAGAGATCTGGATAAACTAGCAGAATGGTCAGAAGAGTGGCAACTGGGATTTAATGCAAAGAAGTGCAAAATCATGCACATAGGGAAGAGAAACCCTGAAGCCACTTATAGGCTGGGAGGGGAGTTGCTAGCAGTCACAAAGGAAGAAAGAGACTTGGGCATCATCATCACTGATGACCTAAAATCATCCAAGCAGACCTCTAAAGCAGTAGGTAAGGCTAGGGGGGTGTTAGGGTGTATTAGTAGGGGTATCACAAGTCGCAAGAGGGAGGTAATAATCCCTCTGTACAAGACATTGGTTAGGCCCCATCTGGAGTACTGCGTGCAGTATTGGAGGCCACACCTTCACAAGGACATTAACCAAATTTAGGCAGTCCAGAGAAGGGCAACCAAAATGGTGCAGGGACTGCATCAGAAGACATATGAGGACAGATTAACGGAGCTCAATATGTATACCCTTGAGCAAAGGAGGGAGAGAGGTGATATGATCGAGACATTTAAACACCTTAAGGGCATAAACAAGGTGAAAGAGTCTAACATGTTTAAATATAAGAAAAATAGCAGGACAAGAGGACACAGCATGAGATTAGAGGAGGCCGATTAGGGAATGTGAGGAAATTATTTTCACAGAAAGGGTGGTAGATGCATGGAATGGCTTACCACAAGAAGTGGTGGCTATGAATACAGTGCAGGGCTTCAAACAGGCATGGGATAGGCATAAGGGAGCAATACAAATGACTATAAATAGATAGGTCACTGACAGAGCAAAGGCCGATGGCACATTTATAAGGTAGAAAAAGAAATGGGCAGACTGGATGGGCCTTGCGGTCCTTATCTGCCGTCAACTTCTATGTTTCTATGTTTCTATTGCTGCCTGCTGGTTCTGGTGGTGCCATGCGTTCGGGAGACCTGGGGGAAGCATTTACATGTGGAACAGTCCGTTTGTTAATTCAGTCTCCAGGAGCACTGCTACCAGTTAATTGGTTCTCCCTAGTGTATGCACACTGATCTGGGCCCCAAAGCTTCCTGGGAGTTAAAGTTCCAAGAGGCATCTGAGGCCAGTATTTGGCAAGCCACATTTCAACCTCCTGAGGTGTTTCAGCCATCACTTCTCTCCCCTCTCTAGATACATGCAGGTAAGCCAGGTGGTGAATGCCATATTTAAAACTGTGCTGTGCTAGAAGTTGTTTAATTGGAATAAAGGCTTTCCTGCGGGCCACCATTTTGGCAGAAAAATCTCTGAAAAAGGAGAGTTTTGCCCCTCACCAAAGGATTTCCCCATTATCTCTTGCTGCATGCAGGATCTGCTCTTTAGTGGAGTATCTGAGGATATACGCAATGATAGGTCATAGCTGTGAATTTGCAGCTTGGGGTCCATTCAGAATCCTGTGTGCTCTCTCCACATCAATTGGGCCTTGCCACCTTTCCCCTAACATTTTGGGGATTTCCTCATTAAGAAAATGCTCTGTGTTAGGGCCTTCCAACCCCTCGGGTACACTGAGAATTCTGATGTTGTTTCTTCTCCCTTGGTTCTCTTGATCTTTGCCAAGGTATTGCCAGTTTGGTATCATGTTCCTGCAGGTGTTGTAGCATTTTCACCTGGCTCCCCTCTAGGCCCTCTGGTCTCTATTTCACCACATTCATTTTGTTGTTTAGAGTGTGGACTTTGGCCACTGTGCCTGCTAATGTGGCTGATATGGAATCCACTCTGGTGAGTAACATCTCAAGGAGGGTTGTTATCTGTTGGAGAGAGGTGCCTACATCAGGCGACTAGGGTAGAGAGTCTGTAATGGCTGCTGCCTGCACACTCTGTGATGGTGATAGGGATGCCATATGGAGACTGAATCAGACTCACAAGACTTTTCAGAAGTGGATGAGGGAGGGAAGTCCTTCTGATTGTCAGGCAGAGACAGATGGTGAATTCTAGCGACCAAGGTAGTAGGATCGTAATGCAGTAGTCCCCTGGTCGGATCTGGCTGTAGCAGCCTAGCAGGTCAGGAGAGGGTCACGCAGGGACTGGCGCCAATCGACAATCTGCTGGCTTCCGCGCGTGGTAAGAATCACCCCAAATGATCATTCAGCTGTCACGGAGGCATGTTATAGCTTCAGGTGCGGAAAGCGTCCCTGGATGCTGGCATACTAGCACGGATTGACTTAGCTAGGTACAGAGCTATGGGCTTAGGTGGCCATCTTCGTCGGCCTCCAAACCACGGCCCCCAGTACATATTTATTTTAGACAGGAAAAGACAAATAGATTCTGTATGAACCCTAGTTATGGAATAAAAACCTTTGAGTTGGTCAATCAATCATCACACTAAATAGATATTGAATTCATTCTTAATTTAGTTGAAAAAAGTGATATACCATTTTTAATTGATCTCTCAGAACCATTTGAAAACACTTAAAAGCATCTGTGGTCCTGAATTTGGAGTTTATTTAAAACCATGGCAGCGTCATACACTATAATAGTCATTGCACCACAACTCATATTGATTTGATGAAACATAAGGCACTAAAAGAGAATGGATCTCAGATTATAATTCTGTGATTCTAAATACAGATTTAAAAGTTCCCCTAAAGGTAATTTAAGCATCTGATTTAATTAATTTAAAAAAGTAATGAGAGTCAATTATTTCTCAACCACTCTCCAAGTTGAACAAATTTAAATTGGCCAGCATTGTACTGAAGTAGGTTTCAAAGGGACATATCATGATGAAACGTGCTATGCAATCCAAAATTGTATCCTGTTTATGAAGGAAGACTTTTGGTACATGTTTGTAAATTATGGACTTATAATCCAATACAGTGAGAAAAAAAAGTTATTGCACAATTTTAAATCTTATCTTTAGCTAGGCATCAGTTAGTATGCCTAAATGCCTAAATTCAGGAACTCAGATGTTTATAGCGATTGTTTGATATGGTGATTAAAAGTAAAGGAACCATCCAAAATTATTACAAAGTATTTCTAGGAGTAAAGTTTGGCGATCTTCCACCCACTGAAAAATGTAAGATTCAATGGGAGGATTTTGCAATGGATTGATTGCAGATGAGAATCCACTCTGCATGTGCATTTGCACATTTCCGTCCAGTCAGCTCTGCTGCTTATTTCAGAAGGTGCGCTGTTTATAACAAAATAATAACATGATTTGCAGCAGAAAACAAATGCAATTATGAGTTTAATCCAGCTTGAATGCACTTGCATCTTCTTTTGAATGCAAACTTCTGATGTTGGTAGACCATTTGATATATGGTCTAACACTGGTTCCATTTCTGTTTTGAAAATTGCAGTGGATGCATCATGGACAGACCCTTTTGGAAATCCCTGAGCATGATAACAACTCAGATCACTTTTTTGGCTGAAACTGCATGAGCATTTTTTTGTGTGTGTGTTTTTATTATCGACCTGTAAGTAGGGCTTCATGAATCTAAAATTGTGGAATTACCACAAAAGTTGGAATTTATTCCATGAAATTTTGGAATGCACTTTAGCAACTTTCATGAAATTCTGACTTTGAACAACAGACTAAATGTATGTATTGCAGATTGACAGTTACGGTGATTAAAGTAATGAAATTCTGTTTTCAAGAGTTAAAGGTCTGGGAATTGCACCAGTGACTGTTAGTCAAATTTCTGAATTTTATTGGTACTCAGCTGTCATTCATTTAGTATATGTATAAATAATCAGAATGAAAGAAGGCTTAATATACAGAGCATTAAATGAAACAAATTGATAATAGCACGTGAAGCAATTATTAGAAAAATACAAGTTCTGTAGATGTACTGATCCTGTATAAAATGTCAAATTCCATAAAATTCTTTGTTTTTACTGGTATGCAGGTAGTCCACATTCTGGGATTTTACCAGGTTTTCCTGGTTTTTGCAGACTGATGTATTAAATTGCAGAATTGAATTCTGCAGAACTGTTATTCTACAGTTCATGTGTACCATATCATTTAGCAGTTCAGCAAGACAGTTGTGTCGAATGGGACAAAAATTTGCAGAACTCATTTGGAAACTTGTTTTTTTGCTCGTCAGAATGTCAGAAAATGTTAATTTGCATAATTTTGGAAAATTTTGACAAAATCAGAATTTACAGTTTCAGCCCCAGACTACCTGGAAGTTAAAAGCCATTTTCTATGGAGGATATAACATTTTGTAAATTTACCTGAAGATTATCTATCTCCTAACACATTGTAATTAATATGGTGTCATTGGCATGCATTCAAATTACAGTCCTTATTTCTGTAAAAAAGGTTTTACATCAATCCTCTCATTGAGGCCTGTTTTTTCTGATCCCCCAATGCAAAGATCCAGTATTGTTCTCTCTTAAATAATACATTGTCATAATCACCTCTTCTGGGGCTTCTTATTGGTTTTTCCATACCTAAAAATGACCAACTGTGTTCTTTATCATTTTTCACTTTCATCATATGAGCTGCTAGGGCATTTTTCTGATCGCCATAATTAATTGCCCTCAAGTGTTCTCCCTTTTTTACAGAAATAAGGACTGTATGGTCGTTTATACTTATGTATCATCTTGTTTAGTTGAAATGTAGATGAATGCAGTAGGGATTGTAAATATCAGATTATAATTTGTTTAACTTCTTTTCTTTTAGGTACCACGACTAATAATAAATTGCAGTGGATTCCTATGTCTCTCAATGGCAAAGAGCAATAGTGGACACTGGTGTGCATAGTGGTAAAATTAATGAGTAATAATTAATTTTATAATATAGGTGTATATGGTCTTTTTAAAGCTATTTAATTAAAGTTGATGTTTTAAGAGTTTTTCAATTTGGTACACTGTCACTTTAAATGCAATACTATTTAGTGGGCATTGTTTTCTGTAAGTGTCATTCCTATGATTAAGCACCAGGTAGCGTGAAATGCGTCAGGACACTTTGTGTGTTGTAATAGAGGAGGTTGGCAGCTTATAAGGAGCTTCTAAGGAGTGGGAGCTTTTGTACTTCGCATGCAGTGTGCAATAAAAAAATGCTGGATTTAAAAGCACATTTGGCATTTTGTGGCTTCCCTTTGGTGCATACTTAGCACATGATTTTACTCGGCAAGCTTGGACAAGCACTCCATCACTTTTACCTGGTGCTGGCAAACCATTTCTTTTGTTGACATTTGTTTGATGCTGAGCACAGGACCCTGGTGTAGACCTTAATCCCTGCTTATACTCTTCTAAATACCTAGGCATCCTACAGGTCCTTGGCTCTCTTTTGAAGCACGTTAACAAAATTATCACAACTCTTCACCAAAACTGGGTTTGCTCTACTGGCTCCGCCCACTTCTATCTAAAGCTTCATGCCTGAAAAGCACCTCTGCTTCTCTCCTTCCACTACACTCCTATGGCTCCCCCTACTCCTATCACTCAAATCCTCTCTTATGAACCAACTCAAGCAGCTGTACCGTAGGATATGATGCTTTTCCACAGGAGCACCCTCTCCTGCCAGCATCATTGCACTGTATTGGCATCTTTGGGTTGGCTGCAACTAGAGCATACATTCCCGTACTCTGCCCTCTGACTGCTTTGCAAGGTTATCCACCTCTTCTCCTTCCAAGCCTATCAAATGTTGTTATATGAAAATCTGCAAGCCGTACCCTTTGATCTTCATCTCTTACACTATTATCTGTGCCAATGTCTTGCCTAACAGCAAACAGAAGTTCATTTGCCTACGCAGCACCTTGAGCTTGGAATTCCCTTCCTCCATTTATCCTCTCTTGTCCCACCCTCACCCGTTTCAAACACTCCCTCCACAACTACTTATATGACTTAGGTACTTGCTCCTGCCCTGCCTAAAACATCCCTCATAAACTTCTGTACTCCCACCTGGTCACCTCAATGAACAGATCACAACCATTCCTGGTCTACATTAACAGGCAGCTTACCTGACTTATTTTGTTAATTGTTTACATGGTCTTGCTCTGCGAGAAGTGTTTATCACTAACTTCAATTGAACATGGACTGTTTTTCACTTTTATGTATTTCTATTTGATATTATTGTCTCCTATTATGTTTTTGTACAACGCTAGTTATCTTCACACTTGCATATATTGTGTTGTTGTATTACATACGCTGTATTCCTGTATCCTCTGTACCTTCCCCAGGTTGCCCCTGAAAAAGGGACTGCATGGACTCAGTGGGCTTACCATATTACCAAAATTCAAATAAATATATGAGGCAGGTGAACCTTGTAGCCACATCCCCTAACCCTTACACTGCAAAAAGTCAGGTAGCCAAGGAGGGAGGGGGGGAGGGAAAGGTGAGATAACATGGAGACTGTTTAGGTAGGAGCTAGCTCTGTCCAGGGGCAGGAGGAATTTATTTCTAGAGGGGATGCGCTATGAGAGGGATATAAGGGCTAACTTACTGTAGCCCACCCCCTTTAGTTCCTGTTCTCTGTCACCTCATAGGGGTGTAACTGAGTGGGACCAGGAGCAACAGAGGGCACAGCCAATAGCCTCATGGGACCTGGTGGGAACTGACAAGGGGAAAGGCTGGTTTGCAATCTGAGCTGCCACAGAAATGCTATCCCCTGGGACTGAGGGTTCAGTAGGTGGTTCAAGAAAAGGAGAGCAAAAAAAAAACCAAAAGGATAAGCAGGTGGCTAAGGTTACTGAGGTTAGGATTTAGGCACTAAGCAGGAAGGATACCCTTTGCAAACTGTGTGAGAGGCCTTTTGGCACCATGCAATTCTGCTTAAAGTTGAACCAGCATAATATTCTGTGGTGATTTGCATATGCAGCCCATGATGCTTTGCATTGTGTGGGCATGTGTGATTTAACAAGTTGGGATGCATGATAATGGAATGTTGCTACACACAAAGTGACTCAGTAGTGCAGATCAAACAGAGACACCTACCGCAGACAGGGGCAGTTTTCCTGTATTTCTGTTTTTAGCAAGATGCATAGTAAAAATGTCTGATAAAATTAATGTGGTACCAGAAACAGGGATGGCAGAATTTGAAAAGCAGCTGTTAGCTTTGGTGCAGGCTTGTAATAAGGCATAGTGGGATGCCTTTGGGAACCTGGATGAAGTAGGACCATCCAACATGGGTCATGCTGGACCATCAGCACTTCTGACTCAGCCTACCTCTCCTGGACAGTTTGCAGGGTAGGGAACAGTGCACAGCCAGCCAGCATCAAAGTAACCTAGCATGAAGAAGGCATCAGCAGCCAGGGACCAAGCAGCCAACAGTGCCTCAGCAACCAGTGAACAATACGCCTGTTGAGCGAACAAGCAGCAGAAGACACTGCCAACACCAGGGCACCCAGACCAAGGTAGGCCTAACTTTGAGGAGTAGAGCCTGGAGACAATGATGGTGCTGTTGGTCAGCATGGTTGCAGGGGATACCCATAGGGGGGAACTGGTGGCTAAGAGGTACAGACAGGTGAGAGGGGTGAAGCCCACTTCACTGGCTGGGCAGCATCTGCTGTAGCCTGTTCCAGGGAGCATAGGAGAGGTCATAACCACTATAGTGGTTCCACGAGACCATCTCATTTCACACCTGTCCAAAATCCATCACCAGCCCCCAACCTTCTGGCCATTGAATCTGGCAGCAGGAGAAGATCAAATTAGCAGAGCAGTGCTTGTACAAACTTAGCTGCCTGTGGCTCAGACAGAATAGGTGATGAATTTGAAGGGTCCTTCAGGACTTCCCTCCTTCACAAGACATGGTAGTGGAGGTAGGGAACACCTTGAGGGGGCACAGTTTTCTGCCTTTTAGCAGTAGTTGGGCTGGGTCCTGACCTTTATAGAAGCCCAGGAATGTGGATGAGATTGTACCTCAACGTCTGGGACAGCTTGGGCTCCCATACAGATTGGAGGCTAGCACCAATTGCCCAGGCTACAGCTGTGCTCCAGGTGGTAGCAGCAGCAACTCAAATGGTGACCCTCCTCTGCTGACAAGTTTTGTGAGCTTGGGGGAGCCAGTAGGGTCTCATCTCATGCAGAAAGTGTGACAGCAGATACTGAATGGGGAGCACATGAATATCTTCATGCTTTTGATTTGGCCAAAGGAACCTGAAGATGAAAAGGACAAGAAAGATAAAAAAGAATGGGTTGAGGTAAAAAGAAGGGTTCAAATTTGTTGTACTTGGGAGAACTGGTCAGTGGGGTTCATGATTTTCTAAGAAACAATTGACCAGGTGCATCCCAAGAAGGGGAATGGGCTCTGAGGATATTAACACAGGAGTATGAGGAGGAATTCCGGTAAAGGAAATAGAGTAACCCATCATGGCAGTGGAATGCACTGAACTTGCCATTGTTGTGGGCCATGGAACTTGGTGGGGGGGGCACCCAGTACATGGCCATCTGCTTCCCAGTTAGATAAGCTGTACCCAAAAGAGAATGCCACACAGTTTCCCCTCATGTGGTGGGAAATCAGCACCCAATCATTGCTATAATTTTAGCCAGATGGGGTGCAAGACAGAACACTGCAGGTTTAAACATGAGTACATGGCCTGCAGCCTTTCTCACCCTTTTACCCAAAGCAAACTGGGTGGTACCACTCCACTCTCATTTCAAAAGTGGTTCAATAAACTTCACAACAGCAATATGTGTGGACTGAATTAGATTGTGGTTAAACAGACACCTGGACCAGGCATTCTCTGGTTCCCTGGCAGATGGCTTCACAGTGGGCTTTGAGATTCTGTATGAGGGCCCTCTTCAGAGGTATGAGGCTGATAATATGAAGCCATTCAGGCAGTGACCAAATCTGCTCTGGAAAAGATATACAAACTCTGGAAAAGATATGCAAAGAGGTGGCAGCAAGATGGATCATCAGCCCTTCCTCATCCCCTCTTTACAATGTTTGTGGGTGGCTAACATTGGCCTGGTCCCTAAGAAGACTCATGAGGAGTTTAGGATGATAAACCACCTGTCTTACACAGTGGGGGATTTGGTTAATGATTATATTGACCATTGCCACATGGCTGTGTCATATGTTCTGTTCAACAGAGCAGTAGAGATGGTGAGGGCAGCTGATAAAGGGGTCTTGCTGGCAAAAATGGACATTGATTGGCATTTCATTTACTGCCGATGCATGTAGATGACAGAGATCTGTTAGGAAAGGAGTCTTTGGGTCAGTACTATGTCAGCAAGAGCAAGCCAATGAAAAGTACCATGGCTTGTGCAGTGTTTGAACAGTTTAGTACTTTTCTGTATTGGTGGTGGTGTTCAGCGCTAGAGGTGGTCCATTATTTGGATGACTTTCTATTTATAGGAAGACATGACATCTGAGAATGCAGGCAACTTCTGCAAATGTTTCAGGAGGTGTGTACAGATGTTGGGGTGCCATTGGTGCAGGCAAAGATGGAAAGGCCATGTACTGCTTGGTCTTTTTGGGTCCCTTAGATAGACTTATGGTGAGTCAACTGCCAGGTGAGAAGTTTCAGGCCCTATGGGAGTAACTGAGCACGGCTGCTGGGCCTAAGATAATGACAAAGTGAGAGCTCCAGCAGCTCTGAGGTCATCTCAGCTTTTTGTGCAAAGTAATTCTAGTGGGTCAGACATTCCTGTGTCACATAGGAAAGGTGAGTGTCAGATACCAAACACTAACCACAGGCTGCAGTTGACCAAAACCATGTAGGAGGATTTGGCAGCTTGGCTGGCATTTTCTAAGTGCTTCAAGGCAGTGTCCCATTGGCCCACAGTCATAACCAGCTTGTAAATGGAGCTCCACTCCAATGCCTCAAGAGCCACTGGCTTCAGAACCCACTTTGTAGGGGTGTGGTGTTCAGGACAGTGGCCACCACACTGGAATGAGACTACAAAGAAACGGAGAATTGTTTAGCAGTAAAGAACCTCTTGGCCCACCCAATTGTACCACATGAATATGCCTCCTCAGAACCTAATAGGTCTCTGGTGACCAGGACTACTCTCTGCCTATTTACTGATGTTTCTCTATGTCTATCCCACTGCCACCCACTGTTTTCACTTCCACCACTTCTGCTGGCAGTCTGTTCCAAGTATCTACGACCCTTTCAGTGAAGTAGTACTTCCTCACATCCTCAAACCTATTAAACTCCCCCCTCCAGCGTCATTGCATGCCCCCAGTCCTAGTGCTTTTCCCATTTGAATAAGACCCTCCTGCTGCACCCTGTTCATCTCTGTGAAGTACTTGTAGGTCTCTATCATGTGTCCCCTTGCTCTCCTCTCCTCTCCTCCAGGGTCAACATGTTGAGATCCCTTAGTTTCTCCTCCCAGGGCTTCTTGCAAAACCCTGCACCATTTTAGCTGCCTTCCTTGAGACTTATTCAAGCCTGTCTATGTCCTTCTGAGGTGTGGTCTCCAAAACTGGACATTGTCCTCCAAGTGGGGTCTCACCAGTGAGTGACACAGTGGCAACATCAGCTCCCTCCTCCTGCTGAAGATACCCCTCCCTGTGCACACCAGTATCCCACTAGCCTACACACTGATTTGTCACACTATCCTGTCACATTGAGGATGTCAGTTATTACAACCCTAAAGTCCCTTATCTCCTTATTGACTGTTAGTACCTCCATCCCATTCTATACACTTCCCCTGGATTCCTGTACACTAACTGCATGATTTAGCATTTTCTGGCATTGAACCCCAAATGCCATAGTCTTGACAACTCCTCAACTTTCCCAAGATCCCTGCACATTCTCTCTATTGGTATCATCTGCCGAAAGATATACCTTTCCTTCCAGTTTTTCTGCAATGTCACTTATGAAGACATTGTAGAGAACTGGTCCCAGTACTGTGCATGGTGGCACCCCGCTTGTCACTGTTCCATCATTAGAGTGAGTGCCATTAAGCACCACCCTCTGTTGCCTATCCATCAACCAATTTCTAACCCAATTCACCACTTACATAGATACATAGAATGTGTCAGCAGGTAAGGACTGCCTGGCCTATATAGTCTGCCCATTTTTTTCTACTTTCAACTTATGCTGCAGACTATAGTTGATCTTTGGCTTTCCTACTTTGGATCCCACCCCTTGGATGCTTAACTGTGTTATCAGTTTCCTGTGCTACACAGTGTCAAAGCCTTGTTAAAGTCCACAAAGCCATATCCACTGCCCTCCCCTGATATATTTCACTGGATACCCAATTGAAGAAATCAACCAGATTCATCTGGCATGATCTCCCCTCCATGAATCCGCTTGTATGCAGTATTACAACTCATTGCATTCAATACACTCTATCAGCATTTCTCAGGGTTTCTATTTATTTCCCCACCACTGAAATAAGACTGACAGGCATATAGTTGGTAACCTTCTCCTGATGGAATTGTTTTTTTCTAATTTAGTATATTTTATTCCCCTGTCTCCTGACTAGCCCACCATCAGTCCTAGCCCTCTCACCCAAACCCATAACCCATCTTCCCAGGACTTTCCTCTCCCTGTTTTCACTGTGGCTTGCTCCCCAGGATGGTGCTGATGAAGGTGGACTCTGGCTCCTGAGGAAGACTTGGTCAATGTACACTACAGAGAGTGCTGCAGTCAGCAGTGTGAGAACTGTGGTGAGGGATAGATGTCCTCCTCAAGTGATTAAAGTTCTTTTCCACTTTTCTGTTGTCCCAGCTACTAGGACACTGAGATGGGCCCCTTACACATGTGCAGAATATTTCATACATTGTCCATTAGAGCACATCAGCATCCTCCTGCCCTGATCCTCTGCTCCAACTGCACTGCTATATGTGGTCAGCCAGGTGGTGGTAATGCAGCTAAGACCAAGCTCCTTTCTTCCCCATGGTGGAGAGTGTCCTCTGGAATGCTCATCTCACCTCCAATGGCTGGCCCTCTGATGTATCAGGCTCATTCCTGAGCGTAGGTTGTTGACGTTGCAAGCTGTAGCTCTACTGCTATGCCAGTAAACCAGCCTCCATGCTGCACTCTTATATAGAGAGACCATATCTGCTCCTCTCCATTCCTCTGGAATTATTCCAGTTACCAGTGAACTGTTGAATAAGGCTGTCAGTGGGGTAGCTAGAACCTCCCAAAGCTTCTTTAGTACTCTTGGGTATATCCCACCTGGTCTCATATCCTTTTCCACCTTCAAAGCTGTAAACTGCCTTAAGACTCTTTCCTCTGAAAATTTACTTGTGTCCACCTCACCCCCAACCTTTGTTCCTTCTAATCCCTTGTGGTCTACCCCCCCCCACTGTGGAGACAGAGCACAAGTACCTGTTCAAGATGGCAGGTTTTTTTGTCCTTTTCTGTGCAGAATCCTCCTGCCACCCTTGTAATCCTCACTATCTCTCCCCTTACTTTCCACTTCTCACTTACTTATCTGAAGAAAATCTTACCTCCTTTAAATCATCCTTTGGATATCCTTTCCTCAATCTGTGCCTTTGCTCCCGTCACTACCTTTCTTGCTTCCCTCTGTTTTACTTGGTGTACCTCCCTGTCCTCCATCCACTGCATTTCCTTATATGCCCAAAATGCTATCCTTTTTTCCTTCACCACTTCAGCTTCTTTCGTAGAGAACCATAACAATCTCTTTTTCCTCCTACTTTTAATAGCTTTCTTCATGCAGAGGCTAGTTGCCTTAATTATGCCCTCTTTAATTGTTCCACACAATGCCTTTACCCCTCTCTGGCAATCAACCTTCCCTGCAAAGCAGTTTCTGAGACAGTCTCCCATTTCTTTAAAATCCATCTTCCTAAAGTCCAGAACTCTTGTCATCATGTGATTTGCCTCTGCTCCTTTCTTTATGTTAAACTGCACTGTACGGTCATCACTGTAACCCAGGGGACTTCCCACTGTTAAGTCTGCAGTACTGTCCCTCTTTGTAAGTACCATATCCAGCACAGCGCCATCCCTAGTGGATTATTCTGATTGGCTGCCTGAGAAAAGTCTCTTCTAGGGAGTCAAAGATGATCCTACTACTTGCTGATGCCACTCTTGGATGGTTTCAAGTCACCAGCTAGCAGCTCCTCCATCTTACTTTCATTTATGAAGATTGCTTCCACATTTGCCTTGTCCAGCTTCTATTCCTGTACTGGAGGTCTGTTTACTTCCTTGGTACAGATAGTGGCCCCAGAGCATTTCTCCAGTATGTCCCATAGCCCCTGCAGCCCTTCCATTTCTTCTGGGTAACTCTGTATATTCAAGGCCTTTTTTTTTTTTGTTTTATTCTTTGGTAACCAGATAAGGTCCACTAGGCACAAGTGTCTGTTTACAGGGGCAATCCAGGAGCACTGGGGGGGTTAAATGACTTGCTTAGAGTTATACAGTATACAAGTGGAGGTTGTGGGAATCACACCCAGGTCTACAAGCTGTGCCAAGCTCATTTTCTGCCATTTATTCTAAACTCTAAGCTATACTGCCAGCCTTGATTCCCTCCCTCTCATATAGTACAACCCCTCTTCCCTATCTCCCCAATACAAATCCCAAAACTGGGTCAGCACTAATCAGAATAAGTGTTGGTGCTCTCCCACTGGCTGGCTAAGCACCTACTGTATGTTTAATCCAAAAAATCCCAAATTGAGGGAGCACTCAGAGGATTAGTGGAAGGAGCTAGCTGTAGCTCTGGTGAATGTCTAAATGTACTTAGTGTGTACGGACCTTATTCCTAACATCAGGGATTCTCCAGACTCCGATTTGTCTGCTAGATAATCTCAGTTTATTACAAATAAAGATCCAACCCCAGAAGTGCTTTCACATGTGGATAAAAGTGCAAATCTATGCCTGGCTGGGCTGCTATAGAAATTATTAGGGAAAACAGTGCTGAGTGATGCTGCGGTGGGCAGTTGCACTGGGATCAAACAAAAGATAAATTTTAGAAAACCACCTAACCTCAAGAATAAGCTGGTGCATAACTGCTCAAATGCAAATGGGGCACATACACAGAACATATGGCTACCAGTGAGACCACAAGGCTTTTTTTACTGTAGTAATTGCAATATTTGTAAATTTGGGAAGCCATGTACAAAATTTTAACATCAATATCTTGATAGAAGTTGCAGAATTAGAAAATTCATAAACTGTGTGACAACCTTTGTTGTCTACTGTTTGATGTGCCTGTGCAATAGACTATATTTACAGCAGGTTGAACAGTCAGCCCTATGAAGGAGCAGATACACAAACATATCCAAAGTATTAATAGGGGAAATAAGGAAACTCCTGTTGATTTTCATTTCAAGAAATATCATGGTGGAGATGTGAATGCTCTTTGGTTTGTAGGACTGGAATATGTTAGAACACCTATACGAGGTGGAGATCATCAGTGCCTCCTTCCTCAGAGGGAAAATTATTGTCTATTTCATTTTAAAACATTAACACGAGGGACTAAGCAACAACTATGATTTAAAACCCTTCTTGTAAAAAATGTGGATCTTAATCTGTTACTCTAGTTGCCTTTTTCAACAAATCAAACCCCTTCCCCCTCTTTCTCTTACCACTTTTTTATGCTATAATCAAAAATGACTGTCTTGTAAGAAAGTATAAATCTTGTCATGTTACATAGTTAAAATTATGAATAAGGGGGAAAGAATGAGGATTATGATGATTGCCAATACTGAAGCTGTTTGTTTTTGTATTTTTTACATGTATTAATAAATATTAACTGCGGTGTTCCCAAGTGCTTCCTGGAGGTGGTTGGACATAAGAAGTCCACATTAGACTACAGACAGTCCCAAGAGGTCCAAGGAATCATATCACAATGAAAGACAATATTGAATTTGAAACAGAACTGTTGAAGCAATGACTGTGAAGCAATATAAATGAACAAAGTGTTTTTCGACTTTGATAAATTTTTTTGTTTTAGAAATTGAATAAGTACATTTTTGATAAATGTTCTATCTACATTTGTGATACCCCCCTCAGAAATCTTTGGACTTAATATCCAACCATAATGATTGAATTATTGTTGCTGAACAGTGATGTAATTATGAGAGATTGGATTATGAAAATAGTTTTCAACTTTTCATTAGTCGCTGGATCACATGGCAGCTTTGCCGCTTCACTTCTTTGAGTACCCCAGTGTTCATTGTGAGGAGTGTGATTTTCACGACACCTCTAATTTGAAGTATTTAAAGTGATAACTAAACAGAAACTGACATCATACATTTAAGGGTACTCTAAGGTATAAAGGGAATGTGTACTTACAGCAAAGCCACGCTGCTTGACAAAGTCTCTGTTTGAGGTGAAGCACTGTGGTAGGTAAGCTGGCTTGCCAAGTAGGAAGTTATGGAGGTTTAGAAGAGATTTGAACCAACTTGATGGTATTTATCTGCACTATTTGCACTATATGTCTATTAATTATTTTAGGAGCTCATTAGGGCATAGAACTGTATTTTCGGCCATCTGTGAAAGCACTTTTGTAGTTGAATCTTTAAGTGTAATAAACTTAGGTTATCTAGCAGATGAATAAGAGTCTGGAGAATCCTTGATGTTTGGTCTAAGGCCTGTATACACTAAGGGCATTTAGGCATTCAGCAGTGCAGCAGCAACACGTTTCTTCCAGTAAACCTCTGAGTGCTCCCCTCCTCCCTGCCATGTCTCTCTTGAATAGACAGAAGCTAGTTATGCCATATCCCTGTCATGTTTCTCAGTGCACCACACCACTGTAATGGCCACCAAATCCAGACTAGACTCAGTCAGCCATGATTATTTCCAGGTCTGGAATGTTTCTTCCTGGACTCCTTGATTGGTACGCATGGCTCTCCATACCTTCCTCCTTCCTGCCTGCTTCCCTGGTTTCCTCTTTCCTTCCTGCCTGTGCTATTCCCTGAAGCTCCACCTGACCCATTTCTTCCCATTTTTACTTTGTCCTTTCCACATCTCCTTTACACTTTTACTCTTGCTTATCTGATTTATAACCTCTTTTTTCCTCTGCCTTGTCCCCATCCCTGTTTGCTTGTACCTTTGACCTAGGATAGTTTACTAAGTTCAGGTCCTCATTCCCTAATTCTACATCCTTTCCGGGGGGGGGGTGAGGGGCAAGTGTTGTCTTACTTGATTTTACAGCTGGGTTGATGGAGATTGTCACCTTACTCAAGTCTGGGGAGTCAGTTCAAGGGTTATAAAGTTACTTTTATAATGGATTACATGGGTGTGGTACATGCAACTAATGGGTCATGGGGAGCAATATGTCTGACTGATGATCTCATACTAAGGTTCATACTAAGATTGTAGAAAGAGCAAGAAGGTGTTAGCCCATAATGCTCTTATACTAAGCCAGAGGATAATATGATAAAACAAATCCAGTATCACTTAGTCAATCAAGCCTATATTTAAACATTTTCTTTTTTTCACTAATGATAACATTAATATGTAGATTATTCCATGGACCCACAGTTCTCAATGTAAAAAAGTATTGTAGACATTTATGTCTAAATGGTTTCTTCATCAGTTGTAAACTGAGGTTGTGTGAATAATCTTTAAACTGCAAACCTAACTCAGTCATAAGAATGGGATCCTGAATTATGTCAAAAAAGAGAAGCAAATCTCCTCTGAGATGACTGGTAGATAAAGACATTAGGTTTAGGGTCTGTAAACAATCGGTATATGATTCAATTTTTAGACCAGATATTTTTTTTTTGTAAATCATCCTTGAACTTTCTCCAGCAAATTACTAATTGATTTTTTATATGGAGACCACACTTGAGTGGCGTACTCCAAATGTGGCCTAAGATAAGATCTATACAGGGAGACAAGAACCTCAGATTTACGTGATCTAATATTATGTAAAATAGACCAGGCTACTCTATTAGACTTATTAATAATGTCATGGATGTGCTTATTATAAGACATATCATGTGAGATACTAATTCCCAGATCTTTTTCATCAGAGGAACTGGTAAGGTTAGTTCTATATAGTTGGTATATATAATTTAGGTTGTTAGGACCCAGGTGCATGACTTTACACTTACCTAAGTTCAGCTTCATACCCCACTTATCTACCCATGATGCAATAACATCCAAATCATTTTGAATAATAGTAGATTGTGTGATATCTAAACAAGGACCACCAATTTTAACATTGTCAGCATATTTGATAGAGGTAGACTGGCATTCATCAGTCATATAGGCAATAAAAGCCTGAGAAAGGCAAGGGCCCAACACGGAGCCCTGTGGGACCCCGCTAGACACATAACCTACTTCAGAACTAAATCCATCAATAACAACACACTGTGTCCCATCATCTAACCAATTGCTGATCCAATTATTAATATAACAACTAATTTCAATATTACATAATTTAGAAAAAGGAGCCTATGTGGCATAATGTCAAAAGCTTTGCTGAAATAGATAAAACTAATATCATGCAGAATATTGTGATCCAGAAGTAGACTAATGTTTTCATAAAAGGATAACATATTGGTAAGGCAGCTTCTGCCCTTCTTAAATCCATGTTGTTCTGAATCATGAACATCCAAAGTTGGTGTAATAATATCTTTAATAAGACTCTCTAAAACTTTGCATACTGTAGAGGTCAAACTAATAGGACGATCATTCTCCCAATTGTTTTTTGGTCCTTTTTTATGAATGGCAATAACATTAGTTTTCTTCCAATCATTTGGGACGTAATTTTCTAATAGAAATTTTTCAAATATGATTTTTAATGGTAATGCAACATATTTAGCCAACAAGAATAATAAATGCCCGGCTAAATTATCAGGACCTGACCAATATTTACCTTTTAATGAGACTAGTTTGTCATATATTTGTTTTTCTTGAAATGTAATAACAGAGTCATTACTATTATTGAGTTTAACAGAAAGGTTAGAAGTGTCTGTAAATATTTTACAGAATTCTGTATTAAATATGTCTGCCAACATTTTTGGATCATGCATTGTATCATTATGATGTAAATTGGGACCGTCTTGACAAACAGGTTTTTTAATGAATTAATATATGAGTAAAAATCTTTTTTTATTGTTTTTATTAGCGGAGTTTGCAAGCTTATAGTCCCATCTTGATTTTGCCTTCTTAATAGTGTATTTACATTTGATCATGTGGGTAGGGCTGTGTGAAATTAAACTTCTGCTGGCTGAATTTTGTCAAAAGTTGGCATTTCCCTTTTGTGAAATTTTGGAATGGAGTTTGGCAACTTATGTGGAATTTCCAACTTAAATCAACAGAATTGATGTATGATTTGCAGATTATTGTATTAAACTGCAGAAAAAGATTCCACAAAACTGATCACCATCAGTGGTCAGTTCAGTTGATTTTTTTTCCAGCAGTTTAATACATTAATTTACAATTTATACATTCATTACACAGTTCAGTGGTGTTTAGTGATGAGAAATATACTATTTTATGTTCAGACATGCACATAAGTGAAAGTGATCAGTGTTTCTTCCTTTTTGTTTGTTTTTTAATTATTTTTTTAGACTACCGGGTTTCCTGCTGTGCAGTTCACCAATGGAGCATGAAAGTGGAGTCAGTGCTTTCATTTGCCTATATTTTCTCTCAGTATTGAAGCCTGAGGGAGTTGTTGTGAAACAGGAAAACATCCATTTCTTAACAAAAATAGCTCCCTTCTCACTCAAGAGAACATACCTGTTTGATGTCTCTCACTACATATTTGGGTAGACTTTGTTAAAAGAGTAACAGATTTGAGAAAGGTTCTGTCAGCTAAAATCACCAGATAATACTGTAGTAATAGGCAAATCTAATCTATGGAACTCCATAATGTAATACTGTCCAGTATGTCTTAACAGCCAATCATACTAAGCAATGAACAAAAATAAACTTTTCCTTTTGTATTATTTTCAGTGTTCGAAAAGGACATTGCATCTGCTGTTTTTTGCACCTAGTTAGTAACTCATTCAACCTCTGTTGTTTTCACTATGTAGGTCTTAGAGTGGTCTCTTTTTTATGGTCTAGTACACAGCAGTTCAGCACCCGATTAATCCCAGTAAGTACAGTAAGCAGCTGAGAAGAGGCAATTAAAAATGCAAACAAAAATACCAATGGTACTAGCTGGATATAGACAGAGTGTGCATACACATGAATGAAGCAGTGACATTGTAAAACAAAAACAAAGGCAAGGAGTGAAGGAAAGTAAATACACTAATTAGTGATTCTACTTTTGCACATCAAATACAGTAAATAAAAGTTTAATACAAATTAATAGACTACTGAACACTGTACTGATCTGTGGGATTTTTCCTTTACCGCTCCTGTCCTATATTCTGCTGGCATGGCAAACTCCACGGCATGTCCTCATCTGCTCCTATCCTATCCTAGTAGTACGGCAAGCTCCATTTTACAACAGCAACTACAAATTGGTAGCAGCAGAAAAAACTATCTTAAATCCTCAACTAAATTATTAGCCATATTTTCTCAAGGAAAACATTCAAGCAGCAGCCCAGACTTAGTACAACTTGATTTTACAGCACCTACAGGTATTGTTGTATATCTTCTTTTGGAGTGAGGGGGTTGGAAACTTTTGCGACAGCTCCTCATTATCCTATCAGCGGCATGTAAGGAGTACAGGAGCTGTGCTGTTAGGTGGTGGGGCATTGCAACAACAGAGGCTGCTGACCTGTGGTGTGGGAACTAGATGGAATGTAAATCCAACTGTGGCACACTCTAGATTTAGGATATGGCCTTAATGGTTCTTTTTTTTTTTGTTCATAAACAGGAACCGGCAGAGTCACTTAAAATAATTGACCACTGGGATTTTTTTTTTTTGCACTGCATTGTCTGTAGGATTGTTATTTAGCCGCCACTTAGAAGTGGGTGGATGATATTGATCATGATAATATTATTGTAAAAATCAACCTTGCTGGTTTTAGAAAGGTACAGAAACACCATGGCCCAGATATTCAAAAGAGTTGAGCCATGCGCAATAGGGTTGCGCCTGCGCAAGTCAGAAAATGCGCCATTCTGCGATATTCAGCAGGAGGCAGTTGCGCCCCCCAAATCACGCTGAGCAACAGTGCAATGATAATGAATGCATGCGCAACTGAAGGGGGAGGAACCATGCATAAATGGCGCAAAGTGATATTTAACAACATGCGCCATGTGCAATAGGGGGAGCAGAAGTAGTTGCGCCTTAGTGGAAATGAGCCAAATAAAAGGGAGCAAGGGGAGGTGCAAGAACGCCACAGGGAAGTCAATGCATGAGCCAAATACAGCAGGAAACACTGGGCAGCAGGGACACACAGGCTCAGGCAGGAAAGGGCACCTGGAAGCAACAGGCACAGGGGAAGGTGTGGGGAGCCACAGTGCAGAAGGGGGAAGTACACCACACAGCAGTGAGGCCAGCACAGGCAGGTGTTCCCGGTGCAGGAGAAGTAGCAGCCAGGACAGCGGGGGGAATACAGAAACAGCTGCTGGGGGGTGAACACAAGCCAGGGACATGGCCAGTGCCACCATCCAGATGAAGGCCTTAATGAGGGGGGTAAGAAGGCGGGTAGCAGGGGGGCAAGGCCGTGGAAGGGCCTGTCGGTGGTATGCCCCCAGCAGGCATTACCAAGCCCGCATCAGCATCGAGCTGTACAGTGATACTGAGATTGTGGGCCAGTACCACCTGAATTGGGCAATTCTGAGGCAGCTCTGTGAGCTGTGCAGTGATGTGATGCAGGCACCCACACGACGGAGCCATGCCCTGTCAGTGGAGACGACAGTGACAGCTTGCATGTGCTTGCTCACCACGGGTACCTTCTAGGGACCAACTGGGGACACCACGGGCATAACCCAATTGGCCACATCACTCCACTTCACCCAATTCCTCAGTGCACTGCTGCCAAATGCTGCAGAGTACATCTATTTCCCCAGCACACCAGCAGAGTGCACAGCAAACATACAGGAGTTCCACAGGGTAGCACGTATGCCTGGCATGCTAGGGGCAATAGACTGCACCCATGTGGCCATCCACACACCACCTGGCCCTGAGGGGGCTGCATATATAAATCCAAGGGCTATGCCAGCATCAAATGCCAGGTGGTGTGCGATGCCAGGGGGCACATAATCAATGTCTATGCCATGCACCTTGGGGGAGCACATGATGCCTTCATCTGTCACCAGTCAGCACTATGCCACAGATTCGAGAGTGGGGATATCCCCACTGGACACCTAGTGGGTGAGTATGCAAACCACATGGACAATCATAGGGCCTGGGGGGGCATGGTCAGAGGTGACATGGGTAGTGGCCTACATGGCCCAGGGCAGGGCGATGCTGATCACCAAACTAACCTCCACCCTCTACATACAGGTGACAGTGGATACCCACAACCTCCCTGGCTGCTTACACCCTACCGGCAGCCCGTGACCCCATCGCAGCAATGCTACAATAAGGCACACGCCACCACATGTAATGTCATCGAGCGGGTGTTTGGAATGCAGAAGGCATGTTTCCGTTGCCTGGACACCTCGGGCGGTGCCCTACAGTACAGCCCCTCAAAGGCCTGTGGGCTATTCCTGGCCTGTTGCATCCTGCACAACATGGCCAACGAATGTGGGATAGCTGTACAGGTCAAAGAGGGGGACAGTGATGGCGACCATGAGGACGCCGGTGACAATGGTGATGGGTAGCCCCCCCTTGGGTGACGGAACCCCCAACTGCTCCAGCTGGCACAGCTGCACCAGGACACCATCACAGAGGAGCACTTCAGCCAACCCAGGTAAGTCATGGGGCCATGTGCAACCAAGAGTGGCTAAGGCACAACCCACAAACATGCATGGACACACACCAGGGGTGCATGCCATCAAGCGGAGTGGCCGGGCATGGAACTATACACACCACCAGGGATGGGTGAGGTCTAACATGCCACGCGGACACACACACACACATACACACACACACACACACACACTGCACCAAACATGCACAAAGGGTAGGAGGCACACCAACCCAGAACGACACCCCTAGCCACACACATGTCCACAGATCACCAGGCCCACTGCCTGTCCTTGTGTGTGTGTCAGATGCTGAGCACCATTGCACATTGGTGTACAGTGCAATACAGGCATCATCATGCACACACAACTGCGGACGGCAGCTGGGAGGGTGTGCAGATGGACTGTGTGTCCATGTGCAGGGCCGGGTATCCACCCATGCAATGCCCGCTAAATGACACAATGCAAACAGGGCAGCACCAGACAGCAGCCGCGTTGGGAGACAGGTCAGTCACGCACCACAGTGCCCCGGCTGCCACGGATGTGTGGGCAGCCCCGCCAAGGCCCGCCAGCACTGATAGGCTGACCACTGGCCTCATGGGGTGGCGCTGATGGTCCCCAAGGGGTTCCACTGTGTGAACGCAACCGTGCTCACCCAGGGGTCTGCAGCACACCAAACATGCCTGCGCCAGGCATGCTTGGGATGCCCACAGCTGAACCCGGTGTGGACAAGGAGGGTGTCGCACGATGACGGGAACAGGAGGTGGACAGTGCACTGTGTGGTGTCTGTGACACATGGGCACATGATTGTGTGCCCATTGTGGCCATGACAGCAGTGAATGCCTGTGTCTGCCTGTCAATGGCAGTGGTCACATCCTCCCATAACTGGTCCATCCCTGCCAGGATCAGAGCGGTGTCTCTTCTGCAACGCTCCTCTGCCTGCTCCAGAGCCGCACGCAGTGCATCCACCGATGTCACAAGCTGCATCTGCTGGTTGACTGATGCTTGCAGTATGTGGGTGTGCTCGTCCAAGAGGTCATCTGCCTCCTCAGCATCCTGTCCCTCAGGGTGTGCATGGCCCTGATGCCCAGCACCCCTTGAGGGTGGGCGCTGCACACCAGAACCAGGTCTGGGCATGTCCACAGGTGGTGCACTGATACCGCCCCCTGACCCTGTACCCCCAAGCCCATTGGCTGACTGCTTATGCTGCCCCTCCGACTGCCACTCACCAGGGCTCACTGGTGCTGCCGCAGTGGCCGCAACAGTCCCATTGTCCTGTACACACACACCAGTGCTGCCCCACTGGTGCTGACAGGCACAGGCTGGGACTGTGATGACACGCAGGCCTCCACGGCGGCACCACCCACAGTCATGGCCGCGATGTTACCTGCTGTGTGCCCATCCCATGGCACACACATGTCACTGCCCCTGCTGTTAGCGACATCATCATCAGTGACCGACCCGGCACCAGCCTGAGTCACAGCCTGCTGGCATCCGTGGACGCTGGCATGCTGGGACATGGGCAGGGCCTCCTCCGCACCTGTTCCAACAACATCAGTCTGGACAGCCAGGCGGGACCACTGTCGCACTGAGCCACATATACCTGTGGAGGTGGATGGGCCCTCCTCCATCTCCAGCTGACTGTCCTCAGTGGACAGGCCCACCACCACAGACCCATGCAGACACTCAGGATCTGTAAGGGAAAACAAAGTCGCGTTACTGCATGTGACCTACCCTGCCCCCCCAATAGACAGACCATGACCTATCATGCAGTGACGGGCTACCACCCGTCTGGAAGCCACCACCTGGAACACCCTCAATGGCACAATGCTGCATGCTTCCAGAAACCCTCTCCTCCTGTGGGGTCAGGTGTACCACCTCCGGCTGTCCCCCACCTGTCGCAGCTCGTGCTGCCCTGATGGCAGCCACCTTCTCCTTTATCCTCCTCCTGTCTGTGCCCATCTTCTTCTTGCAATCCTGCATGGAGCACTGGTGGCTGCCATGCAGGTTCACTGCACGTGCCACCTCCTCCCATGCAGCAGCACGGGCCTGTAGTGTTCCCTGCCGTCCGCTGAGAAGCGGCTCCTGATCCAGGTAGGCCTCAAACAGGTCATCAGTCTCGGCCTTGGTGAAATTAGGCCTCCTTCTCCTCCCACCACTGTGTTCCTCCTCTCCCACAACTTGCTTGGTCATTATTTAGCCTGTGAGAATTAAAGTTGTTACCTGTGACTGTGCAGTCCCATGCATGTCCCAGAATCCACAGTCCACACTCCCAAACAGCATGCAACTCACCAATAGACTGCAGTAACCGACTATGGCCAGTGCAGCCCAATGTCGCACTTTTATAGCGCAACCCATGCAAATGAGGCGAGGCGCAACTTTAAGTGGATGCAAATTGCAGTGCTGTGCCATTGAATGGCTGATTAACTGATTTGCATACGATGACTGAATATTGCGCTGTTGCACTTTACGCAATTGTGTTGAACGTGCTGAGCCAAGGGTGCAGTTCTGTGACATGCGCAGTACACACCTCACTGCGCATGCCAGTGTTGCTGACGCAGGCGTCTGCCGTGCTGCTGACGTGCTGCTCATGGGAAGCAATGCAGGGCACGGCCACCATTGTGCCAGTGGTGCTACAGCGATGTTCATCTATATGGTGTTGTGGCACTGGGCCATCATAGGCGCACTGGGGCAACAGTGCGGTAGGCCACTACTAGAGGTAGCACACAGGCATCCAATTGCACTACATGCATTGGGTTCCAATGGCACTGTGCCTGTCCGTGAGCCAGAGTCCCTTGACCCTGTACCCGACCTTTGCCCCCTAGGCGCCATGTGTCAGGCATGGGTGCACCACTATCACGCTGTTCGGTGACAGCGCGATAGGGAATGGCAGTGCTGTACCGCGCAGCATCTGCACATGGTGGAGCCACACTGCAGAGCACCATTTTGAGCCGACTGAGCAAGTGGAATGGTGCGGAGGATGGCTGCACAGTGGACCCAAGTTGAACTGGCCAACCTAGTGGCCATAGTAGAGCCACTCTATGGCCCACTGTTTGGGGAGGCATGCCTGGACAGGTCCAGGAGCCAGGTGTGGGAGGAGGTGGCCAATGCACTGTAGGAGGCCACAGGAAGGGGGCGGACAGCGGAGCAGTGCCACCACGGGTATGGCGACCTGCGGAGGAGGGAACCAGACCTGCTTGCCCACCTGCGGTCACGTGCCAGGATGGGCACGGTGCCACGGCCTGGTAGGTGTTACATCCACACACTTTTATCTTCCATATGGGTATCACGGTTGTATGTGTCCGGAACATGGGGGAGGGACTCTCCGATGTTGGCTGTGGTGGTGTTATCAGGGTGTGGGGTGGGTGGGTCTGGCTGGGTGGGAGTGCACACACATGGGGGTAGGGGACTTTGCTACAGGATTGTACTGATGTTCCTCTCTCCATGTTTGCACCACAGGGCCTGAGGAGAGGCATCTGGCCAGGGAGATGCGGCACCAGGAGGACGACAGTGCCGCTAGGAGGGGTGACGGTCAACAGCGCTTGAGGGACCGGCCTGATGATGGTGAGTGCCATACCTACATGATTACTACTACATGCTGTGTAACAGGGTGGGCAGTGGGGCACGGCCACCATCCATTTACACCACTGCCATGCATGCAACTTGTTACAGTCAGCACTGTCCAGTGACACTGCATGTCTGGGAGTGCGTCGATGGTGGTCCATGCGTGCACAGGGTACATGGCTGTGCCACTGTCTTCGCACCGCATAGCCATGTCACTAAACGGCCATGGTGGTGCTGTACATGACTTGGCCGGTGGGTGTGTGCAGTGGTCCGCATGGCTGTATGCACCTGGGTGGGCAGGTCTTGTGGATGTGTTCACTGTGGGTGGTCACACACCATCACAGAGGCATGTCCCATGGCCATATGCCATGCACAGTGGGTGAGCTGTATGGGGCTGTGCATTCACACCTATTGACTGTTCTCCCTTGTCCTAGGTGTCCGCCAGCTGCAGGAGATTAGAGAGGCATTGTGGGAGACCCTCAATGTGGCCAGGGCTTCTTTGGAGATCCTGCAAAGGATTGACCAGCTTGGGGTCCGGAGAAGGCACCGGAGGCAGAGCAGCCAGAGCGGGGAGCAGGGCTCCCGTTGATCTTCCCTCTGTCCCTGATATCTCCTACCCCACTGGACCGACCCTCACACCCCTCCTTTCCTGTTCCATTTGTTCACCCCTGCCTCTTACCCACCCCCACCTTGTTTGTGGCCCTCCCCCCAACTTTGTACATAGTTTTGCAAATAGTTCCTTTTGATATGTTTTTTTGAATACAAATATTTTTATATGAATAATGTGGTGGTCTCTGATTTGCAGTGGACTATAGGTGCTCAGCTGCAGCGGTGTGCTTGGGGTCAGGGATGGTGCAGTCATGGGTATGTATGCGTCCCCATGGGGAGGTGACTATGGTGTGGGGATAGTTATCAGTCAGTGTCTGTGGTGTGTGTGTTGTGCCCTGTGCACTGGATGACTGTGTGCAGTGGTCCATGGTGCATGCTCTGTGTCCATGGAGCCCCTGTCATCCCATCCATGGCCTGTGCAGGTGTCATTCTTGCATGTCTGTGACCTGCACAGTCTGCTGGCATGTCAGTGGTGGCTGTCCATGCAGGGCAGCCACTGTACCCGTCACAATGCTGGGTTGCCTCCTGTCACTGGTGTGGTGCATGTCTGCCTCGGGTGACACTGTGGCCTCCGCAGTTGTTGTCCCACCTCAATGCTGTGGCTTGTGTGTGTTGCAGGGGATGTGCACCACTGTCTGTGACTTGTGCTCTGGGCAAATGATGGTGGTGTACAGGTTCACAGTGCCTGCGCAGGGTGGCTGGCACTCCTGTGCCATGGAGGACTGCAGGCTGTGTGTACACGGTTTCCATGGGCCCACGCTGGGGGCTTGGTTGCCCCGCTACTGCGTCCCTGTGTTGTTGTGCCCTTGGGTATGGGTGGGTGTTTGTCCATGCACTGTGTGGCATCCGGTGTGGTGCATGCTTCCATGCACCACTGTGGGTGTCTGGGCTGGGTTGGGGTGTGTCCTTGGGAGGGTGTGCAGGGTGCTGTACCACTGGCGGTGGTGTCCGGGGCATGCCCTGTCCTGTGTGGGGTACCTCTTGTGCCAATGCATGGTCGGTCTCTCAGCTGTACCTCAGGGGGGCTGTGCAAGGTGGCACTGTGTATGCCGTCGTTGCATCGCTGTGTGCTGCCACCCGCTGATCAGTGCTCATGGTGGGGCTGCCTTGCATGGTTCTATGCTGCACAGGGTTGCATTGTCACAGTGAGGGTGGTGGCATGCATCGGGTTTCCAGCAGTGGTGGATGCTGCTCCTAGGCAGGGTGTCTGGGGGTCATGGTGCAGGGTGTGCTCTGCATTGGGGGGATGGTGTGGCACGGGGTGGTCAGCCCTCCTTGTGTGCCAGTCACAGCTTGCCAGGGGGTGTGATGGGGCACCATGGCCTGGCTGTGGGTTGGTTGCTTGTCTTCATGGGCCAGTGGTTATTCCAGCCCTCCCCCAGTTGTGCAGTGCATGGGGTGTGGGGGGACAATGTCTGTTCTGCTGTCTGTTCCTCTGCCCATCTGTGGCATGGGTGGTGGGCCCCTACCTCCCTGGTTGTGCAGTTGCATTGCTGCCCTGCTTCTGGGGGGCATCCCTGGTTGCGCTATGGTGCCTCTGGACTGCTCAGCTGAACATTCCTTGTTGCGCTATGGCGCATCAGATCTGCTTATCTTCCCCTCCCTAGTTGCACAATGGCGCATCAGATCTGCTCAGCTTCCCCTCCCTAGTTGTGCTATGGTGCAGGTGGTGCGATATTCAGTCGTCGGCTGTAGACTCAGGTTGGCCAGCTCAGTTTTTGAATATAGCGCCTCTTGCGAATGGGCGCAATGGACTTGCGCTTGCTCCTGCGATTGCACACTTTTTGGGCGCAGTTTGAATATCTGGGCCCATATGTATATGGGTCTGTCTGTTACTTACAGTTCCTTACCGTCTGGCAGGGGCAACCACTGCCGGGTTGTAGATAGTTGTAGATAATTAATGTTGTTCCAAATCCCCCTTTTCCCACAAAAGAGACCACACACTCCATATTGTAGGTTTGGCTGCTCAGTTCTCCAAAGCCTTTTATTATTATTCCACTCCAAGTATAACTATATACACTTATACAATATTGAGTTCCTTCTACTTCTTTCTTATGTCCACATTTTATTCCAATCCTTTTATTTCAAGCTTTGATTTCTTTTGTTTTCTCTCCGCCGGTGTCAAAACCTGAGGGGGTCTTGTTCCACTCCTTTCCCGGGTGTAAGCCCGAGCTGGTCTTATACTCTCTTTCTTTCCTGGGCAGGTCCAATTCCTGCTCCCCCTTTCTTGTCCACTTACTCGGGTGTCCATACCCTTCTTTTTCCGGTTTCTGTTCCCCCTTTTGTTCTTTCCTAACCCCCCATCTTGCTTTTTCTCTTTTTTCTTATCCAGTCTTTCCTTCCAACCTTCCATTAGCTTACCTCCAGCTTGTGTTGGATAGCAAGCTTCCCCCCTCCCCCCCTTCTACCCATGACTATCAATTTTTTAACCACTGATCTATGCCCCTACCCAGTTCCATGATAAATATGTGATTTCCCATCTGGGATAGGTGCACCCCATCGGCCTGATATAGCCCATGTATCCCCTCCTCTATCTCTTCATGCTTAATGGCAGCTCCTCTATTTTCTCTCATAAGCCTCCCCACCCTGCTGTTAATCCGCCTCCTCACCTTTTCTATGGCCTTATGCTGTCTGGCTTGCCTCCACACCCTACGTGGAATCATTTTGGACCACATAATTGTTATTCCTGGCCACCATGCTCTCATGACCATGACATCTCTCTGTATGTTGTTAAAAATTTCTAACCACGTGCCATGTCCTAGGTCATTCCCGCCCAGGTGTAGTATAAGGAGGTCTGGGGCCTTGTTGTTCTTCCTCATATCTAGCAGTAAGGGAAGGAGTTGCCCCCCCATTGCATTCCACGTAATCCTTTCCACAGGATCCTTATTCCATCGTGGTCAACACCCAGCTGCCTTCCACCTATCTTCTGTGCTGCCTCCCTTTCCGCCCAGTAGATGTGTGAGTGTCCCACTATCCATATGACCTTCCTTTTCCTTGCCTCTATAACAAAAATAAGAAACAGTGAAGACAGCAGCCCTCATTACACTTCTTTTTTTCTTTAACCCCCCCACTTTCTTCCCGTATCTTATCCTTTTAACTCTTTCCTGTAGGGAAGACAAGATTGCAACAGGTTAATGTACAGTATTTCTAATGTATTTTTTGTAGCATTCTGATGACCATCATCAAATGGCCTTTATGTCCTCCCCCCCTTTTCCCTGTGCCGCCACTTCAGATGCTGCCCCAATCCTGAAAGAACGAGAGGAGAACCTGTCTGGGTTTTTTCCTAATTCTTTTATGCTTCGCATTTACACCCCCCGAAATTTGACTGCCTTTTACCACCTTCCCATCACTGTGTATAAACAACAGACCCTCCTTTTCTGGCCTGATCCTGAGGTAACAACGCATCAGTTGGCAAGGGCACAGGTCCGGGTTTTTCTGGGTTCAATGCTTACTCTATAACCCTTCCCTATCTGATCCATCTTTGAGCTCGCAATTTCAAGGCTGAACTCCTTCTCTGTCCATTGCATATCTTCATATTGTAGACCCATCTCTGGAGAGGGTGTACTTGGTCCCACTATTTCTGACACTCTGAAAGCTCCCTTGTGTAACACCAAAAACAGTGCCTTAAATAGCGTTACTTCATATGGGGTGTAGCAAATATTTGTCAGATTTTTTTTTTAATCCTTTCTAACAAGTGTTTCCAGCCTCACAAAGTGGATCGCTCGCTGGAGGCTTATCTTTTTTGCCCCTTGATTCCTGTGCAATGCGGCTCTTCCTTTTAAATGCTGCATCAGCATCGTACATTCAGTCTCTTATCGCCCTGCCTTTTCACCTTCTTGCATTTTAAAAACACATTTTTTTAAGCCGCAAACTCCCTTTCCTATTCTTAAAATATTCATTTTTATACATCACATTTCCGTTCCTCTCTTGTTGATTTAATAATGCCTCTTCTGTTTTTTCGGCCCTCTCGATCTCCCTTATGCACTCCCCACATGGTCCCCCTTCCTTTGTTCCTACGCTTTTGTTTGTGCCCGCCTTGCCCATTCATCCTGTCTCCTTTTTGGCCTTCCTAACTCGCCTGCCCACATGTGCTCGCAAACGCCTTGCTGCAACTTGCCGTGCCCCTCATTACAAGGCTCGCTACTTCGTAGCCAACAATGCTACACCCACCCGATCCCCCTTTGCAGACCCCCCCCTTCTGGCTGTTGCACACCACATGGCTTTTTCTGGCCGCATGCCTTGCTCAGTCCTATGACCACCTTCCTTCTTCTTCCCTCTATTGCCTCTTGTGACGCTCACTCACTACTCATTGTCCGACTGGAAGCTCTTGCATTTCCCCTTCAGTTCGGCGCTAACCCTTGCCAGTCAAACATCCTCTTTATCGCCTCCTGCTTTTTGCTCACTGTTCCTTCTAGCTTTTTACCCCGATCATTTGCCTGAAGCTTGTCCTGCTGTTCCACGTTTAAAACCTCCGCGCGTCAGAGTCAGCTTCCTTAACCCTTCACCAGGTAGCGTCTGTCTCGTCGCTGCTTCCACCACAAACTGCTACATTCTTCTTTTCTTCTTTCTGCCCTCAGCTCCTTAGCAATCCTACACACTAAACAAAACATGCTGCTATATATATATATTTTTTAAAAAAACAGATGCTATAACCTCCTGCTTTGTAACCAACAAATGCTAATCACAAAACCCACAGTTTTTAAGGAATGTTATGGGGAAATGCACTACTCCCTAGACCACATCAACAGTTGTTAATATGTTTGATACTGACTACATACCCTTAATAAAGCATTCTTTCTTGATCCTTCCTGTTTTTTTTTAAATTAATAAAATTCAATCAAACTCAATTCATAGAAACATAGAATTTGACGGCAGATAAGGACCGCTTGGCCCACCCAGTCTGCCCATTTCCCTACCTACTGGATAAGCTGCAGATCCTAGTTAACCAGCAGCCTACTTCTTCTTACCCCAACCCCCCAGAATTGCCTTATGACTGTCCCATGCATGCTTGAATTCCACCACTGATTTTGACTCCACAACCTCCTCCAGAAGGCCGTTCTATGCATCCACAACCCTCTCTGTGAAAAATACGTCCTTAAATTACCTCTGAGCCCCCCATCTTCAAATTGTGCCCTCTTGTTCTTGCACACCTCTTTTTTTGAAAGATGCTACCCTCTTGGACTTTGTTGATTCCCTTGAGGTACTTGAAAGTTTCTATCATGTCCCCCCTCTCCCTCCTTTCCTCAGGGCTATACAAATTAAGCTCCTTAAGTCTCTCATCATATGTCTTCTGGTGCAGACCCTGCACCATTTTAGTTGCCCTCCTCTGGACAGCTTCCATCCTGTCTATGTCATTGCGGAGATTGGGTCTCCAGAACTGCACACAGTACTCCAGATGGGGTCTCACCAGCTGTCTGTACAGAGGGATAATAACTTCCTGTTTTCTACTGGTGATGCCTCTCCCTATGCATCCAAGTATCCCCCAGCCCTCCTTGCTACCCTCTCACATTGCTTGCCCACCTTTAGGTCATCTGATATGACTACCCCCAGGTCCCTTTCCATTTTTGTTGTTGTTAGTATCTCACCCCCCATTGTGTGCTCTTCCTTGGGTTTTGTTTCCCAGGTGCATTACCTTGCACTTCTTAGCATTGAATCTAAGCTGCCATACATTTGACCATTCCTCTAACCTTACAAGTCCCTTCTCATCCTTTCCACCCCACCCTGTGCATCAACTCTGTTGCAGATCTTAGTGTCATCTGCAAAGAGACATACTTTTCCTTCCAGTCCTTCTGCAATGTCTCTTATAAAGACATTGAAGAGGACCGGTCCTAATACTGAACCCTGCGGTACCCCACTAGTAACCCTCCTTTCTTCTGAGTGGACTCCATTTACTGTTACTCTCTGTGTCCTATTCTCCAGCCAATTCTTTACCCATGCTGTCATCTTGGGACCCACTCCCAGGCTGGCTAACTTGTATATTAATCTTTTGTGTGGGACTGTGTCAAATGCCTTGCTAAAGTCTAGGTAGGCCATGTCCACAGCACCTCCATGATTACTACTTTGGTCACCCAGTCAAAGAAATCTATCAGATTTGTCTGGCATGACCTTCCCACTGTGAATCCATGCTGCCTAGGGTCCTGTGCCCTCTGGACTCTAGATACTCAGACAATTCTTTCCTTCAGAAGTGATTCCATCATTTTCCCTATCACTGAGGTTAAACTAACAGGTCTGTAGTTTCCTGCTTCTGCCTTGCTCCCACTTTTGTGATGGGGAATCACATCTGCCCTCCTCCAGTCCTAGGGTATCACCCCATCCTCCCATGATTTGTTAAAAAGGGTAGTCAGTGGTGTCACTAGTTCTACCCTTAGCTCTTTTAGAATTCTGGGATGAATCCCATCAGGCCCCATTGCTTTGTCCACCTTCAGTTTTAAGAGTTCCTTCAGAACCCTTTCTTCTGTAAATGGGCTGGTATCAACTTCTATATCCAGAGTGTTACTACTGTCTGTTTTATGTACCTCCCCTCTTCATTTGTAAATACTGAGCAAAAATATTTGTTTAGTATCTGCCTTTCACAATCTCCTCTGCCCTCCCTCCCTCCCTTTATTAAGCCTCACTATCCCTCCCTTGGTCTTCCTTTGCTTCCTGATGTACAGTACCTATAAAAGGTTTTATCCCCCTTCTTGACTGAGTTTGCTATCTTTTCCTCGGTTTGGGCCTTTGCTGTTCTGACTGCCTTCCCAGCCTCCTTATGCTTTAACTGATACAGTTCTCTGTCCTGCTTCTTCTGCGATTCCTTGTACTTCCTGAATGCTTTCTTTTTCTCTTGAACCTTCACTGCCACTTCCTTTGAGAACCATAGTGGTTTCTTACATTGTCTTGTTTTGTTTATTTGCTTCACACAAAGGCTTGTTACCTCTGTGATGGCAGTTTTAATTATTCCCCATTGTTCTTCCACCCCTCCTTTCTGCCCATTTGTTAGTGCATTCCTTAGGCACTCACCCATTTTGGCAAAGTCAGCCCTCCTAAAGTCCAGTACTTTTGTCTTTGTATGGCTTGACTCTATTGCTGTGTTTATTGTGAACCATACTGTTCGATGGTCACTAGTTCCCAGATGGCTACCCACTTCTACATCTGTGATCCTCTCTCCATCTCCATTTGAGAGAATCAAGTCTAATATTGCTCCCTCTCGAGTGGGCTCCAGTACTAGTTGTTCAAGGCATGCCCTCAGGGCATCTAGAATAACTGCACTTTCGAAGTGGCAGCTGCAACTGCACTCCAGTTAAGATCTGGCATATTCAGATCACCCATCAGCAATATCTCCCCTTTTCTGCCATTCTAAGTATACTTTCATCATTTCCCTGTCCATTTCCTCCCCTGAGAAGGTCTGTGTCTAACCCTGTGATTGTGGTGCCATTGCCTGTCTCCAATTTACCCACAGTGCTCTTCTCCTCCCTGTTTATCCTTGTTCTGTTGCTTTTATTCCTTCCCTTATATAAAGAACTACTCCTCCTCCTCTTTACCCTCCCTTCCCTCCTGTAGACAGTGTATCCTGGTATGTTTATGTCCCAGTCATGGTTTTGTGTGTACCATGTTTCTGTGACTGCCATGATATCCAGATGTTCCTCCTCCATCAAGGCCACTAATTCAGGAAGCTTGTTACCCAGACTACGGGCATTGGTACTCATCGATCTCCATTTTTTGATGGCTTTACCTTCTGTTGCAGCATCCCCCACTGACCGTTCTACCTCTGTCTTGTTCTCATTTAGTACCCTGTTTTGTAGGAAGAGGCTTCAAAATCAAAAAACACCTCTTCCTTACCTTCTTCTTAGGAAACTCCCAACTGATGTGCTAGGCTCTCAAAAATACTTACCCAAGAACCTAGCAGAAAGTGGCAGAGCCCCTCTGTGTTGCCCTTTTTAATCTCCTTTTGCTCCGCCCCTCCTTAGCCATTCCTTTTTCTTATTGGTCCTTCTTGACCACCTACTTTCTGACAGCCTCATGACCTCATGAGGCCATCCCCTTTCCTATGACCACACTTCCCTCCCCTCCTGATGCCCTCCCCTTCTTTTTCTTCTCTCCCCACCTTCCCCCCCTTCCTGCTATAGTATCAGTCTCTTTTAGGATCAAACGGAAGAGGGCCTGGAACAATGGGGGCTGTCCTTCATGGCAACCCATTTTATTAAGTAAAGGTGGTAAAAAATCTGAAAAAAAAAAAACATTTAGTGGAAATAAAAAAATTAAAAAATGAAGTTTTAGCCCAAGTATCAGGATATAAATACCTGGCCATATGGGTAGATGAAAATCTAAGGTTTTATTACCACATAACTGATACAATATCAAAAATAAACAAATGATTGGGGGTGTTTAGATAATCAAGGTTTTGTATGAAAAAACATATGAGGAAAACTATAGTAAATCAACTTCTTCTCCCAGTCCTAGAATTTGGGAACCATGTATACAGCTTTGCCAATAAAAGCATGTTAACAAAAACTGATACCTTATACAATTGTTTGACCCGATTTATCCTTAGGTAGGATTTTCGTGTACATCATTGTGAACTCTATGAGGAACTTGGATGGCTTTCACAAAAAAATAAAAGAAAAATAGTATCTGCTGCACAGATTTATAGAGTTTTGAATTTAAAACAGCCAAGTTATCTCTATGATAAATTGAAAGAGAAATCATATCACTAGAATTTGCGAGGTATAAACTTGAGAAATTTTTTACGTCCCAAGTTTAAAAATAAATACAGTGATATGAGGTTTCCATTAATTACTATTGGATTGTGGAACTCGATGAAATCTCATAAAATATATAAAGATATAAAATCCTTTATAACAGGTATAAAATTAGAATTTAGAGCTCATTGTAAGTGCTATGGCTAGATAAATAGGGCTGATCACTAGCACTCATTGGGTGTGAGTAGATGGATGTTGGGTTTTGGTATACTATGAACTGTTAGATGTAAGCTATTTTAGGGAAGTTTATGTATAAAATTGTACTATGCACTTTAAATGATTATAGTATGTTGAGAATTGTTGAATATTTGTGTTTGTATAGTAAATTGATACATTACTTAAAACAATATTTTGTACCTAAATATATTGCATTGTATGGTTGTTATTTGTTGAAACTCTTTTGTACAGGACCATCTTGTAAATAGGACTATGTCCTAATGATGTGTTATTCCATCTATTTCCTGTCTAAAAATAAAGAGTTTTACTACTTTTTACTACTACATAGGGGACAAGAAACCAAGTTAGAAATATAGACAAAGAGAGGAATTGATACAAAGACTGAGAACAGCGTGCCAGCTGAGCTGAACTGGAACTTGACCTTTACTTCCTGCTGAATTAAGGCCCGCAGCGCGGTGAAAGGAGATCCCTATTGTTGCTCTCACACTAAGGGTTTAATTTTTACTTAGTGATAGATTCTGATTGGCTCCTTCAAAAAGTCTGCGACACAAAAAGTCTTTGGAAGAAAAAATATGAATGGCTGCCACATATATTGTTGTACTGTGGATGTGAAAGCTAATCCCCACCCCCACACATACACACATTGTTAGTTCTGACACCCAGAATGACCGTCATTTTTGTCCCCTTTCAGATCGTACTAGTTATATTTCTGAATCCTTTGCTTCCTTTTTGTGTGTTGGTTGTATTCAGAGAGCAAGTTTTTGAGTACTTGATGTAATGAGCTCACCCCACTGTGATGAGTGGCATGTGTAGTCACCGCTGTGCTTGCCAAAGTCCTGAACAGATGGTGAGGGATGGGAGGCAAGTTCAAAACAGCTGTATTTGTGGATTGTAACTGGTAACCACCTTCTGAATAGTTGGCATTCCTGTACAACATGTTTAAATAAACACAAGCATTTGTGTCACTGAAGTCATGGAGGACAGGTGGTGGTGGGGGGTTGCTGGACAGAGGTTCTGCTGATTACAACCTCCGAATCAACATCAACATCCAATAAATGAGGCAGATTGCTTGTGTTTTGACAACTAAGATCAGGGATATTTCACACAGACTATATATATATATATATATATATATATATATATATATATATATATATATATAGATAGATATAGATATAGATATAGATATAGATATAGATATAGATATAGATATAGATATAGATATAGATATAGATATAGATATACTGTATATATGTCAGGGCATATGATGGTATAAATGCAGCCCTAAACCCATTAAAAACAAGATGGCCAGTTTGCCATGTGTTTAGGAAATCCTGTTGTCATTCTTTGAGTGGGATGATTGTTGAGGCATTGGAATTGTATCGACAGAGACATGAAAAGTATGCCTTGTTGTACTGTAATGAAGTGTGCAGGGAGTAGTTGGTGATTTGGGGCATCATGACTTGAATCTGCAGCACTTGATGCTCATTTAGCAGATACTGCCATTTGTCAAGCTCCCATGAGCAGGGAATGCCATTATGGTTTGGTGGTAGCCATTTACACCTACAGTATGTGCAGATACTTGAGTTTGTATGGGGTTGGGGGGATGACAACAACAAGATAATGAGTGTCTTTCTAATTCTAAAGAAGTCCTCAATAATTCATCTAGATGGCAAACTGCTGAAGGCAATTCCAGAGTTTTACAAAGCAGCTTTCAAGCTTCTGAGCTGTGCCAACATTTTGTGACATAATGTATACTTGCCCATATATAGCTCTGCTCTATATGTAGACTGACATAATCATATGTGAGTAGTGACAGGTATAGAGTTTATAATGGAATGGCTGTGTGTGTATTCTTTTGTGTGGGCACTGTGTCAGGTGAAATTCAGGAGGCAGTATAGCACAGGGGTTTAAGGCTCTGAGCTGCAAACCTGGAGACTTGGGTTTGAATCCCACAGTCCCCACTTGCATACTATGTGACCCCAAGCAAGTCATTTTAACTTCCTTGTGCTCCCAGGTTGCACCTGTAAACAAGTTTTCAGCATAGTGTGTCTCTTCTGGTTAAAAAAAAATATATATTTTCATCTGTGAAACTCAAAAGAACGTTGGAGTAAACATTTGTAACACTGAGCAACACAGAATGGGACGGTATCAAATAAGGGCTTGTGACCAACACAGCTGATTTTTATGTCCTCTGAGGGCATATATGTTGCATTCCACTGAATTGTCCAACTGTGGCACCTTTCGGAAAGCTTTTGTCGTGCAGCATTTCAGTGATACAATACGGTACTGGGAGAAAAAAAATGGATCAGTAGATCAGTAGGTTTCAGTCATAAGGGATCTCCACAGCATGTAAAATAGATAATCAACATACCAGAAAAATGAAACATTAAGAAATGTGGACTTTAGTTACTAGAATTTTATTTGTTGTTTTCATTCTGCTTGGATACCTTTAATAATCAAACCAACCTGTTTTCCTGTGGGGCTGGGTGTCCAGAAATTATTTTGAGGATGGGGGCAGGACACAGAGGGAGAAAGAATGTATAAGAAAACAGATCTCAGAACTGCTGGACAGAGATGCACACTCATACTCTGTACCACATCAAGTGATGATCCACAGGGATGTCAGAACATGGGGAAAAATGTGTTTGGGGGGTGTTATGGTAATAACACAAGAGACCATGACTTCTTCCCTTTTGACCCTGAATGCATTAAAGGGGAACTGTTTTTCTATGCACTTGAGCAAAAGTGTGTGTGGGGGCAGCTGCCACCCTTTGCCCGTAAGTAGAGATGCAGCAAATTAAAAATTCACCGGCGAAGTGAACGTGAAGTCGGCACTTTGTGTTGTTACTCCACTACGTGGTGTGGGCAATGCAAAGTGCTCACTTTGCCTTGTCATTACCACTTCGCGTTAAGGCAGAATGGCAACGTGAAGTAAGGCGAAGTCATTGTTTTTAATGGACTTTGCATTCCTCATTAGGATTCTAAGTGATCCACTTGGTGTTTCAGATTTGTCAGCCCCCCCACACATCACATGGCTTACAGTACTGTAAGTCACATGCTCTTTAGCTAGGCAGGTACAAAGTGAGTCATACAAGCAGACACTTTTACTTTCTCCTGTGCAGACAGAGAGAGAGTAGTGTGTTTTGTGACTGATGATACTTTTAGATCAGTGCGAGAAGATTTAAACTTTGATTTAGACCCAACAGCTTTTTTAAAAGCTACATTTTTTTGTCCTTTTCTGTACTATTTTTTACTTAATTTGCTCTTTCTGTAAATTTTATTTTCTGACCTTTATAAGTAGTTAGTTTTTTTTGTGTGTGTGACTGTGTGTGTGT
The DNA here is from genome assembly GCA_016271365.2 of Neoceratodus forsteri. Lineage (NCBI taxonomy): Eukaryota > Metazoa > Chordata > Ceratodontiformes > Ceratodontidae > Neoceratodus > Neoceratodus forsteri. The sequence continues at coordinate 124,018,900 of CM028136.1, read as the reverse complement.
GTTGTGTGACAGTGTGAGTAGTGATTGCTCGGACTGAGGGAGCTCAGTAGGAGAGATGGACCAGGGTGAAGGAATGTCTGGAACGGGGCTGCTTTGGGAGAGTGTGGTAGTGGTAAGCATCGTACCATATGCATGTGTGGAGGGCATGGGCGCCCATTCCTGTTGGGTCACTCAAAACTTGTGAGTGCCCCCTCGGAGCAGGACCAGCACCGCCTCCTGTCCTGACTCTGAGGCAGTTGAACCACCACCACCAAGTCCAGCACCAGGTCCTCTGGAGCAGGATGTGCCTGTTCCCCCGGGCCCAGGAGTGGATCCCATCCCAGTTCAGCACCGTGACCAACAGGCTTACAATACATCCAAGTAACTATTAAAAAAAAATTATGTTGTGATTCATGATGTGATCGTAAATCATGATTTGTGACTGCATTTGTGACCATGATGATGAAGAAACGTGAATGTCTATGGCTGTACTTCTCAGGGCCCCGATGAGCTGTAGCTTAAAACTCCCAGACTTAAAAACACGTATTAATGAGTACAATGGTGGGGTGGTGAAGCCTGGAGAGATACTAGAAAACAGGCTTACAATACATCCAAGTAACTAGAAAAAAATTATGTTGTGATTCATGATGTGATCGTAAATCATGATTTGTGACTGCATTTGTGACCATGATGATGAAGAAACATGAATGCCTATGGCTGTACTTCCCAGGGCCCCGATGAGCTGTAGCTTAAAACTCCCAGACTTAAAAACACGTATCAGTGAGTACAATGGTGGGGTGGTGAAGCCTGGAGAGATACTGCAAAACAGGCTTATAATACATCCAAGTAACTAGAAAAAAAATTTATGTGATTCTTAACATGAATGATTGTGAATCGTGATTTGTGACTGCATTTATGACTCTGATGATGAAGAACGTGATTTGTATCATGAGTGACTCGTGATGATGGTCCTGACTTAAAAATGCATATTAATGAGTACAATGTTCATGCAGAATTAAGCACCACACCTGTCCAGTACTCTGAAGGGAAGCCAAAGAAACATCTGTGACGTAAGTTACAGATGGAGATTGGGCCCTAAAGAAATGCAAATGCACAGACAGATTACGATTGTGCTGTGCACTGAAGAGATACAGACACAAAGGCACAACACCTAACCAGTGCTCACCATCAGAAATTCAAATCTGGAAAAGAATACCTTAACCGGTTGGGGTGGGCCGCGCGGGTGGGCAGTGTACTGTACTGCTGCAGTAACATTCACTAGTACTAGTACCAGTACCAGTAAAGATACCACAAAGAAGTACAAAAATCACAGCTGCAGTGGATAGCAGCTTCACATTGCTGAAATTATTATGTGACACAATAAAAGGTGTCTGATTTGATGACACGCATCACACACATACTCACACACACACACACACTAAGTAATGTATAGCAATTTGAAAACTTCAGTAATATAACCACATATTTTAAACAAACTAAAATTATGCACTGCTGCACCACAAGCAGCAAAAAAAATGGCAAGAAATATTGAAAATATTACTGTGTGTACATTAACACAGCTAAACAAGAAAAATATCACCAAAACAGAAAGTACTGTCTTTTTCTCCAAGTTAATCTGCCTACACCACAGATACACCCCTCCCCCAAAGCACACTTCCACTGTCTCTCAGTACACAGACTGAAAGTTGTACATTAGCATTCAAAATCCGTACACAAACAATAAACGCTCGATGATATGAGCACAGGAGGGTTTCCTATAATCAATGGACTAAAGTTTCAGCAAAATAAATTACTCAAAAAGGCTTTTTTAACAGCTTTTTGAAGGTTTGAATTGCAGAGAGCTCTTAGAGCAGATTGTCTCCTACAGCTTCCTACACACACACTACCCCAAACTGAGGCTGTGCAGAACAATCTAGAGCCCATGTGACCTGAAATCCCATGAAACACTGCAAAATTTGCCTTTGGAGCTTAAAAACAAGACAAAGTAAGGCAAAGTACACAGATACATACATAGACAGTGTCGGCAGATAAGGGCCTATGGCCCACCTAGTCTGCCCATTTGAGCTTGTAAGTTCAGTTTGTTTTCCTAGAAGTCTATTTCCCCTTACCCCTGACCTCTAGAATTCCTTTATGTCTATCCCATGCATTCTTAAATCCCGTGATTGTTTCCAGCCCCCACCACTTCCTCTGGCAGGGTGTTCCACTTGTCCACCACCCGTTCTGTGAAGAAATTCTTTCTCATGTTTCCTCTGAATCGTCCTCCTCCAACTTCATCCCATGCCCTCTAGTCCTGAAACATCTTTTTCGCTTAAAAATAGTGTTTTCCTGCACCTGTTCCTCCCTGTAAGATACTTGTATGTCTCTATCATATCCTCTCTCCCTCCTCTCCTCCAGGGAGTACATGTTCAGTTCCTTCAACCTGTCTTCATAGGACTTGTGATGCAACCCATGCACCATCTTTGTTGCCCTCCTCTGAACCTTCTACCCTGTCTATGTCCTACGTGGTATGGTCTCCAGAGCTGTACATTGTACTCCAGGTGGGGCCTCACTAGTGTCTTGTATAGCGGAATTATGACCTCCCTTTTCCTGCTGGTGATGCCCCTGCCTATACATCCCAGCATCCTATTTGCTTTACCTGATGCCTTGTCACACTGTTTCCTCCTTGAGGTCATCAGAGATGACAACCCAAGATCCCTTTCCTGCTTGGTGCATGCTATATCCTCACCCCCAACTGATATATTGTGCCAGGGTTTTTGTGCCCATATGCATTATCTTGCACTCTTTTGCATTGAATTTCAACTGCCAAACCCTTGACCATTCTTCAAGTTTCTGCAGGTCCTTCTCATTCTGTCTACACCCTCTGGTGTGTCTACTCTGTTACAGAGCTTTGTGTCATCAGCGAACAGTGAAATTCTGCCTTCTATATCCTGTGCAATGTCACTGATGAAGATGTTGAATAGGACCGGTCCCAGCACTGATCCCTGTGGTACCTCACTAGACACTCTTCCCTCTGTGGAGTGACAGCCATTTACCACCACCCTCTGTGTCCTGTCACCCAGCCAGTTACCTACCCACCACACTACTGTCCTGCCCACACCCATATTCCCCAATTTGTGTAATAGTCTTCTATGTGGCACAGTATCAAAGGCCTTGCTGAAGTCCAGATAGGCCATGTCCACTGCCCTCCCCTGATCCACCTCCCTAGTCACCCAGTCATTGTTTTCAATGTACTTCATCTTAAGAATTGGTGTAGTAATGGTTTGGGAAGGGCGAAGTAATGTGAAGTCATTGTTTTCAATGGGCTTCGCGTTACCCATTTGCAATGCGAAGTACTCCGCTTCACGTTGTGGAGCACTCTGAGAATTCACCTTCAGTCCGCGGATCACTTCGAAGAGCAAATTGGGGCCACTTTGCCCACCACTACCCATAAGCTTCAGCACCTATGATGATCCATGCTTGCTTGGGGTGGTTGATGGACAGCATATCCCCCTAGTTCCTGCTCTTACCCTGGCCTTCCTATTCCCCTCTATAGGCTGACATTCATATGCATTGATTCAACCCCTCTTTCCACTGGCTCCCTCCTTCCCCTTGGCATCCCCCTCCTTGGGGGTCCTCTGCTTAGGCAGTGTCACCCTCCCACTCCCCCTTATTTGTCTTGGCTTCCTCTCTTCCTTCTGCCTCATCAGCTCCTGATTCACCTGTGTCTGTATTTGTTTTGTGCCCTCCTCACTTCTCTATCCCTTATCATCTCCTAACTCACCTATGTCTGTATTTGCCTTGTGTTATCAAAATTTGGCCCCTGATGCCTAATGGGTACTTTTTCTTTTTTTCTTTTAAATCTAGTTTGTTTATTAACTTATTTCTGTTGAATTACTGTTGAATTATTGTAATTATTGCATGTCCTTTGTGTCCAGGACCATCTTGCAAATGAGCTCGCTCAATGTTGTATCTACCTGGTTAAAAAAAGTCTGATTGATTGATTGATGCACCAGCCTGTCTCAGCCTTGTTCTCAACGGTATCTGTTTGCCTTTGATGGGGAAGTGTGTACCATGCTGCATGTAGAGGAATGGTACTGTATGGGTGACCATGTTCTGTTATTACTGAAGTGCATGTACGAGTTCCAAGGGTTCTTCCTACCAATGAGATAAGCAAATGTGCAACAATTAAAGGTTTCATTCTTCTTGTCTTTAAAACATCATACTTATATGAAAGTATCCATTTGCTGTGAACATGGGATCCTTATTACCTTTTGCTGTTGGGAATGGTTACAACAATATACCTTCTTTAACAGGATTATAAGTGATGTTATCATTTCATTGGTCTGTCTTCATGATTTGCATAATACAGATACTGTTAATGTCCTTGTTACTTCCCAAGCTAGTGGATTTTTGACCAGAGAGAACTTTTTCAGTTTTAACAGTTTAGTATAGTAAATCCACCACAAACTCCCTTTCCACTGTTCATGAGGGACATCCCATATTTACTGCTCAGAACTGCTTTGCACTACATCCATCCCATGTGAGTAAGGTGCTTGTGACACAGAGAATGTGCTAAATGCAGATTTTAAAGCAGAGTTCATAAACCACATGATCCTACTTCAGAATTAAACTTTGAGCAAATGGAAACACTTTTCCCAGTGGTTTGAGCTTGAATCTTTGTGTTTTATGTATCACACATTATGAAAGCCCATATCACGCACATTTTCCCAACTGGTTTTGTGTTGGTGTTTCTCATTTCAGTGAGAAATGGATAGGTACCAGGTCACACTCCCCTTACAGGAGAGGAAGACTGCCCAGCAAAGACTGTTCCTGCCCAAAGCAGGAGAGGGTGCCCTGTTGCTGTAGCTTGTCCTTTTTTGCCCTCAGGTTTGATTGGAGTGGGGGGTGCTGACACAGGGACAGGTTCTGGGCAAGTAGTGTTGCATCAATAGGTCATCACTATTGTGCATGTATTTGAGCTGCTGAGAGAGTTTGCATCTGGGAAATCTTGATTGTTTCCACATTTTCAAGCAAACTTGACTAAGCAATGCAGTTTGTAACATGCATACATTTGGAGATCCAACATATTCCAGGAACACACACACACACACATATATATATATATATATATATATATATATATATATATATATATATATATATAAGGATATCAGCAGTTCAGTGTGTGAGTAATGCATTTATCTTGTACAGTTTCCAGTGACCTCAAGTAACCTCACACGAGTGCCGCAGTGGGAGTATGAGAGGTCACTGAAACTGATACAGAATAAATGCATTATCCTGCATATTCCATTATGCAACAGGTTTAGATGTTGTGTGAACATTTTGATTTTGGTAGGTGTAAATAATTTGTCAAAAGGGAAAGAAAATTGAATTTTATGCTGTTTTTGCTAATTATAAAAACAAAATGGTTTCTATAAATGAAACACCACTCATTTTGTAGATATTTTTGAGCTGAACATTTTTCGTGCTCACAGTACCATGCTATCATTTTTTGTTTTAAAGTTATTTATATTTGTTTGTCAAAAAAGTGAACAAAAAATTACATTTTTGTCTGCTTTCTTGCTAACCATATACAATACACAGGGTTTATATAAATGAAACATTATTCATTTTGTAGATAATTTTGTGCTGAACAATTTTCGTGCTCACAGTATCATGTTATCTTTTTCGCTTTTAAGTTATTGACATTTAAATATGGTTAGTACTGCTTTTAAGGCCTAACATTCTAAATGAATTCTGAAGAGAACTGTGTAGATAAATGAGCTAGTGATGTAGTTACTGTGTGAATAAATGGGTGATGATGTAGTTACTATGTGGATAAATAAATTTATTACCATAGTAGCTAAGATAAATGGTTTTATTCTACAGTTTTTATCCTGACCCTGTTGTATATATATATATATATATATATATATATATATATATATATATATATATGGTATACATGACAGGGACCTGTGGAATGCATGATTTATTTTCGCAAGAGCTGTTTGTCACTGGGTATCCTCACAAATGGTTTAAGCTGCGAGTGATGTGCCCAAGGTCAAACAGCTTGATTTAAAATCATGTATAGTGTCAGTGGCTCAGTAGGTAGCACACTCGCCTCTGAGGCTGGGAGATCAAAGAGCTGTGGGTTCAGTTCCTACATCTGGCACTTGGGTTAATATCCCAGTACTGACACTGTAGTGCAGCATGAGAGGGGTGCTGCACTTTTGAGGTGCTTTCTTTCGGATGAGATGTTAAACTGAGGTCCCATCTGCCTGGATTGGTGGTAGTTCAGGTGGATGTTAAAGATCCCATGGCACTTCTCGAAAAGAGTAAGGGAATTTCCCCAGTGTCCTGGCCAAATTTCCCTCATTCACTAAAAATACCACCAACAGCTTAATCTGGTTCAAGGTCTGTTGGCATTCGTCTGTATCCCCCTCCCCCGGGTCATGCCTGAAAATAGGCAAGATTTGTCTAGTGCACTTACCCAGTCAACAAAAACTAAATAAATGTATTCCACAAGGTCCCTGTTATGTATTCCATTTATGTAATAGGGATCCTTTAGGATAGTGCAGGGAGTTTTGTTTTAAATTGTTTATTTAATTTTTAATGTAACCTTACATGCACTTTTTCTGTTTTTTCCAATGTAGCTCTGCTTAGGGCAGTGGTTGCTATGGGTGCTACAACTTTATATTATGGCCAGTATGTAATAAAAAGTTTGAAGCACAATTCCTTTTTTTTTTTTTTTTTTTTTGGGGGGGAGTATTGGTTGGTCAAAAAAATGAATAAAATTTGAATTTTTACCATTTTTGGCTGATTATAAAAAATCTAAAAGGTACCTATAAATGAAACAGCTCTCATTTTGTAGATAGTTTTGTACTTAACACATTTTGTGATCACAGTACCATGCTATCATTTATCATTTTAAAGTTATTTAAATTTGTTTGTCAAAAAAGTAAAACAAAATTGAATTTTCTGCAGTTCTTTTCTATTTATAAAAAAAATATATATAAATGAAACAACACTCATGTTGTAGATATTTGTGTGCTGGAGACATTTTGTACTCACAGCACAATGCTATCATTTTTCATTTTAAAGTTATTCACATTTATTTGTCAAAAAAGTGAACAAAAAAGCTTTGACTGACAGGTGGCGTTTATTCAACATATGTTGAATAAATCTAGGATTCTAAAATTTATTCAACATATGTGAAAATAAATAGATTTATTTATTCAACGGCTTCTGAGTCCATGCCTATTACACTGCGAGGCTGCATCCAACAGTGCCATCCATCGGATACCACTTATGACAGCTCCTAGCTGTCAGAAGTCAGCTATGCCACTGGGTGTCCTGGAATAGCAATAGCGGGTTGCGACAGTGGCCTTTATGGAATTGGACTAAGTTGCTGTCTTAACTCACAGTTGTGTCAGACATTGCGGTCTGCAGCGTAAGTGTGGTCGTATCTTTCACTTGTCTCAGCCCACAGACGCCATGGCATAGGTGGCCTCCTTGAATAGCACTGTGCACATCGCATAGGGTAAGTTGCATGATACGCCATGGGGATTGAAATATCCTGCCTTACACCAGTGTAGTCCATCTTGGAATCAGGCCCACAATCTTTATCTAAAGTGATCCCTGCCTGTTTTTCATATAGATACCTTCCTAAACTACAGCTTCCCCCTCCATCTGACCAGCCTCCTCTCTGCACTGCCTGCTTTCAAATTCCTCCTGTTCCTAAATCAATTGTTTGCCAATTTTTCTGCCTTTATGAACAATGCATCCCCTACTCTCCTGTCTCCCCCTTGTTCTGGTCATATCCCTCTCTTTACCACCTCCACTTGCTCACTATTCATTTATTCCTAATAACTCTCCCAACCCCGTCAGTTACTATTTCTAATTCCCTACCCACATTCATGCTGTCACTCCTTCCCCCATTTGAAAAAAGTTCTCACTCTACCACTATTCTTCATGTGGCTTTGATAACGGTGTCCACTTTCACTTCGGGTCTCCACCTTCTTCTTCCTCACTCATCCACTGCCTTCTCCTCACATTTGCCAACCTCCTCACCAGCCCTTTCAAACTCCCCTAAGCTTCACTTTCTCATACTTGCTCTCCTCTTGCTCTCTGCCAGGGATATCAACCCTAACCCAGGCCCTATTGCCCCTAGCTCCTCTGGTGCTTTCTTTTCTACTACCACCCCCTGTTTTCTTTTCTCAGCCCTCCCAAAGGGCTTAAAGATCCTACATTTAAACACCCACAGCTTGTTGCAAAAAATAGACCAGATTCAGACCATGGTGTGCACTTTAAAACAAGACATTCTAATCATCTCAGAAACTTGGCTAAAGAGCACTATCCCTGACTACTTGGTCTCCAATCCTGGCTATGCACTGCTAAGGCAAGACCGTGCTGACAGGGGTGGTGGTGTGGCCATTTATGTCCTAGCTTCCATCCAATATTCTATCATTTACTCATCCTCAAATCCTGAGACCTATGATGTCCTAGCTATCCATGTGACCCTCCTCTTCACTCTCCCAGTCTTTGTAGCCAACATTTACTGCCACCTGAATGTCTGTCCTTTGGTCATGCTATACCTCCTAACCTCAATCACTTCCCTTGCTAGCTCTGGGAAATTATTCATCCCCAATGACTTCCTAGGTGACTTCAATATAAATTGGTTGTCACCTAAAACTACCAAAACTAAAAATGAAATCAAAGCCCTAAACCTCTCCCAACTGATCTCTGAACCCACCCGCCAAAATCACAAGACACAACAACACTTCCTACTGGACTGGGCCCCTCCCTCCCCCCACTGCATCATCAGCTCTGGCATCCTCCCTGATGATCTCAGTGGCCATAACCCAATATTCATAGTTAGGAAAGTACACTGAACTATGTCACCATACAAAAACATACAACTAGACTCTTTCAATTCTGTTGACCTTGAACCTCTCCTGAGTAACCTTGCCACTTCTGACTGGTCCCCACCCAACCTCCTTCCCCTTGGTTGATAAGGCCCTTGACTACTTCAAAGAAATCCTTCTTGTAAAATGGAACGCCTTTGCCCCACTCAAACAAACCAGAGACAGAGGTAACCACTTACTTTGGATAACCCCTAAACTTCTGACCTGAATCAGGGCTAGAGATCAAGCCTGGAAGTGTCCTAAAGCTATTCAGCATGCTAGTGATCTCATGAACTATCGCATGCTCTGAAACGCTTGCACCAGGCCTACAAGGTTAGCCAAGTCCAAATATTTCAAATCTGCCTTCATCACCAACATAAATTCTCCTTTAAAGTTCTGGAAGGTGGTCCATGCTCTATTTACTCCTTCATCTCACCCCTCCTGGGTACTTAAAGTAAATAGCTCACTAGTGTCCGACTCACCAACCATAGCTTTGGAATTTAACTCCTACTATAACTCCTATGCCACTGAGCTACTGAAATCCTTCCCCTCCTATACATCACCCTTCCCACCCTCTACAGGTGTGCCCCTCCACCACCCTCCCACTTTCCTACAGTAACCCCAAATGATGCCCCTAAGTGCCCTCCTCACAATCAGCCCCTCTAAATGTGCCTCCCCAATGGCCTTGACCCAAAACTCCTCTCACTCTCTGCTTTGGCCATTGTCTACCCCTCTCAATAATTCTAAATCTCTCATTCTTTGCAGTCTTGGTCTCCTCTTCATGGAAACATGCAGTGGTTTTCCATCTACTAACAGGAAGTGACCCCTCATCCCCTGACAACTTTTACCCTGTTTCTCTCCTCCCTACCCTTGCCAAGCTTAAAAAACACATTGTACTCTCTCAACCCACCTCTTTTCTATCTGACACCTCTTTTTTCACCCCTTTTCAGTCTAGTTTCAAGAAAAAAACATTCAATCACCACCTCTCTCCTATGGCTCACAGATTTCATCCTAACCAAGATGGCAATGGCCAAATTACCACTGCCACTTTTGTTGACCTGGCCAAGGTCTTCGACACTGTCTCTCACTTCCTTCTTTTCAACTCACTCCTGGCAGCTGGCCTAACTCCCTCTGCCACAAACTTGTTCAAGGCCTACCTTATTGGCAGAACCCAATCAGTTAAGATATTGAATGTCACTTCCCTTCACCTCCCAATAAGCACAGGGCCCTTCCTATTCTCCATCTTCTTAAATGACCTTCCCTCTGTTTACTCCCTATCCTCTGCAATACATATGTATGCAGATGATACAGTTCTGAATGCATCTGGCTCCTGTCCTGCTGAGGTTACAACCAGATTACAGCAAGACTTCAACAAGGTTCAGCTCTGATTTGCTAACCATCATCTTTTCTTCAATGCCAAGAAGACTGTATCCATGACCTTTGGCACTAGGCAGAGACACTCTAGGCTTCCCTCCCTACCCACTTTCCACACCCTTGATGGGATGTTACTTGAGGACACATCCTCCTTCAGGTACTTAGATGTTTGGTTGGACCAGCACCTAAACTTCTCAGGTTTGGTGCCCTGTTCAGGAACCATAGTTGTATCCCTCCTATGGAAGATGATACTGCCCATTTTTGACTACTATGATGTAGTCTATGGTGTTGCCTCAAAGTCTTCCCTGGCAATACTGGTCACCCTCTTCAATTTCACCAATGTGATCTTTATTGTGCTCTGTCCTTCCCCTCTTTAACAAACCAGTGACTCTACCACTGTGCTAAATTCACCTCCAAGCACTGGTTGGGTGAACTCCATCCCTTCCTACCTAACCTCCTCCTTTATAATGACCCCCCCAATCCTCCCATTCCCTTAGAACAGCTGACTCCTGCACCCTGGTAGTCCCCTGCAATTCCACCCTAATCGTCCAATCTGGTTACTCTCACTGCCTCCCAAAAATGTGGAATTCCTTCCTCCCTCAGATCCAGCACTCATCCTCCACCTATTCCATCAGTGCTGCCCTCAGTAATTACCTTGCATGTAGCTGCTCCTGCCATGTCCCTCCCTAATTCCCTCATGTGGCATGTGGTTTCGTGGTTTAGATAGTTGTATGTTATTCATGTTACCTGCTGCTGGTTGTGTGTGATTGGTTGTGTTGCCTTGATCCTTCCCCTAATTGCATGTATGTGTGTGTGTGGTGGTGGGGGTGGGTGTGGAAGGATGCGCAGTTAGGGTTTTCAACCCTAACACCAAATTTCCTCACTTTTGTCACTGTGGAACAACCCTAACTGATGCATTGAACTGAGTTTTTTGCCATGATATGTGTGTATATATATATATATATATATATATATATATATATATATTAGTTGCAAAAATTACATTATGTAAAGATTAGGTTGTAAAACACAAAGTGTATAAAGACAGGAAATGAAAAATCATTAGGGATTTGGGTCTCCAGAGTATTGGAAAATCAGTGGTGTGGTCTTACTTAGGGTTGTAAACCCCAATGCCTACCCCTCAGCCCATGGCTCCTGTCTGAAGCACAAGATACAGCTCCAACCTAGTGCCTCATAGTAATACAGTATGGCCAACATAATCTGTCAGAGCTTTCTTCATGCAGTGACCATAGGGCCTTGCATGAAGACATTACATTTGACCTCATCAGATCCAGGGTAGGGGTGGGCATTACAGTTGACAACCCCAAGTAAGACCCCATCTCTGATTAACAAATACATCAGAGACCCAAATCCCTAATGCTTTTTCATTTCCCATCGTAGTATGCTTTGCATTTTTACAACCCTAATCTCTGCATTAACAACCTTTTTTTAAACTAATTTCCCTTCTTTTTTTGATAGTGCAACTGTTGCACAAAATGAGAGCAATACAATATTGGAGACAGTCCTGGAACTGTATCCTTAAAAGGGACCTGAGCAAAATAAGCTACTGTAAATACAGCATTGGAGAAAGTCATGGTGCAGTTCATGGGCCCAGCAGATCCCAGCACACATCTCGATACCTTATGAGTGAGGTTTCCTGACCAAACCACAGGGTGTGGCATCTTCACCACAACATTGCTACATCCCTACCCAGGCCATGACTTATGCTGCAGCACCTTTCCATCAGCCTTGTCCCAGTAAACTGGCTCACTGATTTCACACCTGAATTCGGCTCACTGGCACAGTAAGGCAGCGTGTTCCCCAGAGATGCAACGGATATCCCTACAATCAAAGTTGCTTAATAAATTCTTTGTTTGTTAATATTGTTGACACCAAACTTTCAACATATTCTTCTAATGATCCCACCTCATTAACCCCATAGGTCTATATTTTCAAATCCATGCTGAAATGCCATTCTGTGCCACAGGTGCAAAAACACATTTTGGACTGGGTGTGAAAAATAACAGCTGTACTGTTCATGAGGTGGTGTGAAAAATGGGTATGTTGAAAATCTGGAGTCAAAATATTATAAATTATGAAAGTTATGTGCCTGCATAGAAATTGTTTCAGTGCATGCTCATATCTTGGCCATTTTTAGGAATTGTTTTACAAAATTTCCAGCATGCCCATGAACACTGTCACTGTCATTTTGTTAATCAGTCCCTAAAGGTGATTCCATGTAGTGACTGAGCCATTCCATGCCACAGGTGTGAAAACATGTTTTGGACAAGATGTGAGGAATAACAGCTGTAGTGTTTATGAGGTGGTGTGAAAAAACTGGTATGGTGAAAATCTTGAGTCAAAATATTGTAAATTACCTAAGTTATGCACCTGTGTAGAAACTTCACAACACACGCTTGTAACATGGCCATTTTTTGGACTATTTTCACCAAATCGTCAGTGTGGCCTTTTGGGGACCCTGCCTCATGAACACTGACACTCTCATTTTGTTAATTGGTCCCAAAAGGTAATTCAGTGCAGTGACTGTGAAATCACGTCCAGGGCCCATATTAATGAAATGACAGTGACCGTGTTCATGAGGTGGGGTACCCAAGAGGCCATGTTGAACATTTCTTGTAAAAAGTCAAAAAAATTACAGATTATCAGCATACATTCAAAATACCATTGAAATGCATTATACAGTATTTACTTGTATTCTTCACTTCATGGTTTAGCTTTGAAGAGTGCAGACATGTCCCGCTACAGAAGATGATAGCGCTTTACCTCCACTGGTAAGAATAGGGTAAGGGGTGTGTGGGGTGTTGGGTGCACAGTGGGAGGGTAGGGTGGGAGTAGTTAGACAGCAAGGACAATGAGGGACAGTTTTCTTAGGTTCAAAAAAAATATAAATATCATTGCAGGATGTTTTTTTCTTTTCAGGGGACAGCTAAACTATTTAGGGACACTGGGAGTGGGCTGCCCAGTGTCCCACACTGCTGAAGGAATAATGCTGACATGGGGATTGGGGCCCCCTGATGCTGGCAGTGTATTAAAGCAATGAGTACAAAGGGGGAAGAATCTGACACAGGTGATGGGCATCCCAGTGTTGGATAACAATATACGACAAAATAATAAAATCAATAAACTCAATAAATAAATAAATACATATACTGCCACTACGGATTGGCGCCCTTGGTGGCAGAGAACTGTTTAATTGAGCTATAGTCAGGCTGGTGAGGCTACAATGACAGTAGCCTCATCCCTGACCTATCGTAAACCATAACAATAACCTGTAATATATGACACAGCTGTCATTTCTTAAAGACAGCTATGTCGTATAGTACTTGCATCATATGACATAGCTGTCTTTAATAAATGACAGCTGTGTTGTATAGTACTTGTACTATACAACACAGCTGTCTTTATTAAAGACATCTGTATCATATCTGTCTACATCTTTGTAGGCAAGTATAGGGTAAGGGGGTGTGGGTGGTGGGTGTTCACTGGAAGGGTTGGTTGGGGGTAGGGAGATGGTGACAGATGACCAGGGACTGTTTTCTTTTTTTTTCAGGTAAAAAAAAAGGTGTGGCGGGACTGTTTTTTTTTTGTTTGTTTCAGGTAACTTCACTATTTGGAATACTGGGTGTGGGCTCCCCCAGTGTGACACAGTGCTGGAGGGAGGGGATGTAAAGGACGACAGGGGGACTGGGTCTCCGATGTTGGCTGTGTTAATTCAGCATGGTACTGCACAGGGGAAACCGTCAAACACTGATGGTGGGCATGCCGGTGTCAGTAATGAAGAATCAATGAATAAATAAATAAATAAATACATAAATAACTAAATAAAAAACACTGCCCCTGGGGATTGGGACCCCAGTGTGCAGAGATACAGCTGAAGGTCACAGCACAGTTGGATGGAGGGGCTACAATGACAAGAGCCATGTTCCTGACATATGAGTGGCAACAGCAGCAGTTCTAGCACTGTATGACAGAGCTGTGTATGTTAAAGACAGCTGTGCCGTATAGTGCAAATTGATGCTTTCACTAAAATATATAGATAGAACAATGATTGTTTGAACTGTGCATGCTTAGAAATGGAACATTTTCATTAAATATTTTAAAAACTACTTAACAGTGGGACCTAAAAAACACAAAAGCACACACATTGGACCAATCTCTATCAAACCTGAGAGTTTCAGGTTTCAAAGCCTCCTATTTTTTAGTTATCAGGTGGCATAAAAATTATTTAACATTTTCAAAAATGGAAACTTTTTTCTTTTGCATCCCTGTAACTTTGCCTCCCCTGAACTGATCCACATGACACTTACAAGATTAAGAGAGCCTGGCACAGAGGCAGTGTCTTCCAAATTTCATGTCAATCAGTTGAAAGGGGGCAAAGTTATTAAGGTGCAAACATTTGAGATTAACATAGAAGTACTTAACCCTAATATACAGGCACTGTTGTGCGTGTATAATATTATGGGGGCGCGGTCATGCCCCTATATTTATGGTTGAGTAGGCACTTTAATGTTAAACCTCAAATTGTGCGCATTAATAACTTTGCAACCATTCAACAGATGTGCACGAAACTGGGAATGCACAGTCTGGTGTAGAAGATCTCTTGATTTACCAAGTTGTGTTTCAGTTGGATATATGGTTTTCACACAGCGAAGCACCCAAAAATGCACTTTTTGCCACTTTTGTTTTTTGTCTGTGGTGCCGCGTGGTCTATTGGTCTGAAACTTGAAATGTAGAAAGAGCTTGGGCCAAGGAACATGCCAGCATGTGTTTGGTTAAAAAATATTAATCTGTTCAAAAGTTATTACAATTTGAAGTTCCCATTATCTCCTAAGGGAAAATTTATATGTCTATTTTGCGATGTCCATGAAGAAGACCAGGTGACCCTAAGGAAGACCAGAAGGCCCAAATTGGGATGACTATATCTCAATAACGGTTTGGTCTTTTTACTTTACATTTGCAGGATGTTGAGAGGATGTCCTAGAGAGGTGAATTATGCTATTTAGGTATTGGAGAATTAATTGGTTGCAGAGATTTTCATTGATGTAATTGACATCTTCCCTTAGGATTGCATTGCGGTCTGTATCACGAGTTTTGGTGTCATTATCTCGGAAATGAAATGAGATACAGACTTTTTGCTACTGGTGACTTAGATCACATGTAAGTGATCTATGACCAAAAAGAAAAAGATTTGAAATCATAGAGTAACTCTGCAGAGGAATTTTTTTCATACATTTTCCGGTTCATGAGATATTGTGAAATTACTCTCACAAGGGTTCAAAGAGTGACTGTCCATTGCTTTTTGGTGCCCATTTCTCAGAAACAAGGTGAGATATAGGTTCAGTCAGTGATTGTCCCATGATCTACTCACTGTCATGGTTACAATGACACTTGAATAATTTTTCTACCTGTTACAGTTCCTGAGATATCGGGAAATTACTGTTACCACAGACACAGAAGATAATTGTAAATGGAGTCCACTCTGAAGAAAGAGGGGTTACTAGTGGGGTATCGCAGGGTGCAGTATTGGGTCCAGTCCTTTTTAATGTCTTCATAAGTGACATTGCAGAGGGACTGGAAGGAAAAGTATGCCTCTTTGCAGATGACACAAAGATCTGGAACAGGGTTGATACACAAAGAGGCGTGGAAAGGATGAGAAGGGACTTGGCAAGGTTGGAGGAATGGTCAGAAGTATGGCAGCTAGGATTCAGTGCAAAGAAGTGCAAAATAATGCCCATGGGTAACAAGAACCCAGGGGAAGAATACACAATGGGGGGGGAGGTAGCAACAACAAAAAAGGAAAGCGACCTGGGGTAATCATATCAGATGACCTTAAGGTTAGCAAGCAATGTGAGAAGGCAGTAGGGAGGGCTGGGGGTATATTGGGATGCATAGGGAGAGGCATCAGCAGCAGAAAACAGGAAGTTGTTATCCCTCTGTACAGACAGTTGGTGAGACCCCATCTGGAGTACTGTGTCCAGTTCTGGAGACCTCATCTCCGCAAGGACATAGACAGGATAGAGGCAGTCGAGAGGAAAGCAACTAAAATGGTGCAGGGTCTGCAAGAGAAGCCATATGAGGAGAGACTAAAGGAGCTTAATATGTATACCCTTGAGGAAAGAAGGGAGAGGGGGGACATGATAGAAACTTTTAAGTACCTCAGTGGAATCAACAAAGTCCAAAAGGGTAGTATCTTTCAGAAAAAGAGACGTGCAAGAACAAGGGGACACAATTTAAAGATAGAGGGGGGGCGGTTCAGGGGCAATGTGAGGAAGTATTATTTCACAGAGAGGGTAGTGGATGCATGGAACAGCCTTCTTGAGGAGGTTGTGGGGTCTAAAACTGTAGGATAATTCAAGAATGCATGGGACAGACATAAGGCAATTCTTGTGGGGGGTAAGAAGAAATAGGCTGTTGGTTAACTAGGATCTGCAGCCTATCCTGTAGGTAGGGAAATGGGCAGACTAGATGGGCCAAGTGGTCCTTATCTGCCGTCAAAGTCTATGTTTCTATGTTACCATGGTTTCTTGCCCTAGAGGGCTGCTGTATGGCTCTGGAGCCATGCAGAAGTAGGAAAGCAGGCCCAGAGAGCCCCCCCCCCACAGATGCATATTGTTACGCAGAAATGGGGAACTTGGGCACGCTCCCACCAACACATGTTTTTTACTAGTTATATTACACTATTTCAAAAAGTAAGGATATTCATAGCAAAAAACTGCGTTTAATGCATTATTTAGGGTTAAAGTAAAAAAAGTCAGGAAATGAAACATTAGGGTTGAGCCCATAACCCCCCATACACCCCACACCCCATCCTCAACAGACTGACAGATGCCGGGGGGTGCCATTGGGGTCGTGAGGCCTAAATCTCACCCCATTTTCCTTTACCGTAGCGTGTCAACCTGCTTACACATGGAATGGGGTCAGATTTGGGCCACACGACCCCAATGGCACACCCCAAAGTCTATCAGTCTGTGGAAGATGGGGGTGTGGGTTGTGTGGGGGTGGTTAGGGGCTCAACCCTAATGTTTCATTTCCTGACTTTTTTCGCTTTAACCCTAATTAGTGCATTAAATGCACTTTTTTGCCATATACAGTATATATACAGTATATATCCTCTGCAAAAAACTGTTAGTGAACCATTAGGGTTTCAGTGTCAAAACTAGGGAAATTACATCTTAGGGTTCCCAGCCCTTACACCCCACCTGCACTATCAGTTTCCAACCCTAACACCCCACACCCACCCTGCATGCAAGAACAGGTGTGAGAGGTTTAACCTTCAGGTTGCAAACCCAAATGCTTACAGCATTCCAAGAGTAAGTAACCTATGATGGGTACAGAAAAAGAGAATGGGGTGAGCATTAGGTTTGCATCCCCAAAGAACACCTCTCACACCTGCTCCTGCATGCAGGGTGGGGGTGGGATGTTGGGGTTGGAAACTGAGGGTGGGGGTGGTGTCTTAGGGTTGGGAACCCTAAGATATAATTTCCCTACTTTTGATGCTGGAACACCAATGGTCCAGAAACAAAGTATTTTGCAGAGAATGTCCCTACTTTTTGAGAAAGTATAATCATAAGGAGCACTATTGGTTTGCTAATGAAGTTTTTGCAGAGAATTTCTTTACTTTTTGGAAAATATAATCAAAGGCTTATTTGCTTGTGGAAGTGCAGGGCCCTCTGGGCCCTCAGCTTCAATCCTTCATAATTTTTTAAGAGACTGTAATTCTGTCCTCATTTTTCTGTGGCCCTGCATTCAGATCACTCCATACTTAAAAAATAGAAACAGACTTTGATGGCAAATAAGGACAGCTTGGCCCACCCTGTGTGCCCATTTTCCTACCTATTGGATAAGCTGCATATCCTAGTTAACCATTAGTCTACTTCTTCCTAACCCCCACCAGAATTGCCTTATGTCTGTCCCTTGCATTCTTGAATTCCCCCACTGTTTTTGACCACACAACCTCTTCAAGAAGGCCGTTCCATGCATCCATCAGACTCTCCATGAAAAAAATACTCCCTCACTTTGCCCCTGAGCCATCACCCCTCAATCTTCAAATTGTATCCCCTTGTTCATGTACATCTATTCCACTGAAAGATGCTACCCTCCTGGACTTTGTTGATTCCCTTGAGGTACTTGAAAATTTCTATCATGCCCTTCCCCTTTCCTGTAGAGTATATATAATAAGCTCCTTTAGTCTGTCTTCATATGGCTTCTGGTGCAAACCCTGCACCATTTTAGTTGCTGTACTCTGGACTGCATCCATCCTGTCTATGTCCTTGCAGCGATGGGGTCTCCAGAACTGCACACAGTACTTCAGATGGAGTCTCACCAACTGTCTGTACAGAGGGATAACAACTTTTTGTTTTCTACTGGTGATGCCTTTCCCAATACATCTCAGTATCCCCCAGCCCTCCTTACTGCCCTCTCACATTGCTCGCTTACCTTTAGGTCATCTGATATGACTACCTTCAGGTCCATTTCCATTTTTGCTGTTGTTAGTAACTCTCCCCCCATTGAGTACTCTTCCCCTGGGTTTTTGTTTCCCAGGGGCATTCCTTTGCACTTCTTTGCATTGAGTCTAAGCTGCCATACTTTTGACCATTGCTCTAACCTTGCCAAGTCCCTTCTTGTCCTTTCCATCCCCCTTGTGCATCAACCCTATTGCAGATCTTTGTGTCATCTGCAAAGGGCAGACTTTTCCTTCCAGTTCCTCTGCAATGCCACTTATAAAGACATTAAAAAGGACTGGTACCCTGCTAGTAACCCCTCTTTCTTTGGAGTGGACTCCGTTTAACATTACCCTCTGCGTCCTGTTGTCCAGCCAATTTTATTACCCAGGCTACCACCCTGGGACCCACTCCCAGGCTGCCTAACTTGTTTATTAATCTTTTGTGTAGGACTGCGTCAAATGCCTTGCTAAAGTCTAAGTAGACCATGTCCTCAGCCACTCCCTGATCTACTACTTTGGTCACCCAGTCAAAGTAATCTGTTAAATTCATCTGACATGACCTTCCTACTGTGAATCTCAGCTGCCTCAGGTCCTATGCCCCACTGGCCTCTAGGTACTCAACAATTCTTTCTTTCAGAAGTGATTCCATTATTTTCTCTACCACTGAGGTCAAACTAACAAGTCTGTAGTTTCCTGCCTCTGCTTTGCTCCCACTTTTGTGAAGAGAATCACATCTCTCCTCCTCCAGTCCTCAGGTACCACCTCATCCTTTCACGATTTGTTAAAAAAGGCAGTAGGTAGGGGTATGCAAAAAAAAAAAAAGTCCGCCAGTGGAATTTCCTTGAAAGTGCTAATTTCACTTTCATGAAAGTTTGGAAATCATTTTTGCAACTTTCACTGAAATTTCACCTTAAAACTGTGAACTAAATATACAGACCACATGTTAATTTATTAAACTGCCAGGGAAACAATCAGCAGAATTAATCACTGCCAGTGGTCAGTTCTGAGGCTTTTTTAACTGTAGTTTAATTCATTAATCCACCCCCCGCTGATCAGGGATCCCAGTAAATAAATAAAAAAAAACTCCAATACATCACCCGGACCCTCCTGGTGTCTAGTGGCCCTCCCCACCCACTGATTGTGGATCCCAAGTAAAGAATCCCTGATCTCTGGCATCTAGTGGTTCCCCCCCACCCAGGATTACGGCCTGTGGGTCCCGGTAAAGAAGGAGCAAAAACTCCCTGGTGTCTAGTGCTCCCCCTCCCACTGATCATGGCTCCAAAAACATTTTATTTCCTTGGGGTCTAGCAGACCCCCTCCCTATCCTGGATTCCCTTAATCCACAAAAAAAAACAGCCGGCAGTCCACCGACTCATCCCACTCTAATCCCAGTATTCCCTGGTGTCTAGAAAGTTCCCAATCCCTTATAAAAAAAGTAATCCTAATTCCCTGGTGTCTAATGGACACCCCCACCCCAACAGCTCATCTGCCACCTTCCCTGTTCCCCTTCCCTGCCCCTGAGTGGGCCAACGGCACATCCCTCCTCTCTCCTCCACTACCGGTCACCCACTAAACTGTCAGTGAATGACCACATGGTTCTACAAGCATGTGCTCATTCACTGACAGTTCATTAAACTGTGGACAAAATAAATTCTGCAGTTTATAAGCCTTTTTCCACAGTTCACAAAAAAGTCTAAGGAACGTGACAAAACTCAGCAGAAAATCCTAGTTTTGCCAATGGAGAAAGTTCTGAAATTTATGTGAAATTTCAGAAATTTTGTAGACGTTCCATGAAAGCGGAATTCACAATTTTCACCCACCCCTAGTAGTCAGTGGTGTCAATAGTTCTCTCCTTAGTTCTTTTAGAATTCTGGAGTGAATCCCATCAGGTTCCATTGCTTTGTCCACCTTCAGTTTTCGGAGTTCTTTCAGAACCCTTTCTTCTATGAATGGATTGATATCAACCCCCCCCCCATCCAGAGTACTTCTATTGACTGGATTAGGTACCTCCCAACCTCCTCTTTTGTGAACATTGAGCAGAATAATTTGTTCAATATCCCTACTTTTTTCACTGCCACCGTCCCCTTTATTAAGCCTCACTACCCCTCCCTTGGTCTTTCTTCGCTCCCTAATGTACCTATAAAAGGTTTTATCCTCCTTTTTAACTGAGTTGGCTATTTTACCTCAGTTTGGGCCTTTGCTAGTCTGACAGCATTCCCCATTTCCTTCTGCTTTAACTGGTACATTTCTCTGTCCTGTTTATTCTGTGTTTCCTTATACTTCCTGAATACTATCTTTTTCTCCCTAACCTTCCCCACCATCTCTTTTGAGAACCATAGCATTTTTTTTACTTTGTTTTGATTTGTTTATTTGCGTCACACAAAGGCTTATTGCCTCTGTGATGGCAGTTTTAATATTTCCCCATTGCTCCTCCACCCTTCCCCTTGCCCATTTGCTAGTGCTTTTCTGAGGCACTCTCCCATTTTGCCAAAGTCAGCCATCCTAAAGTCCAGTAACCTCACTTTTGTAAGGCTTGACTCTATGACTGTGTTTATTGTGAACCATACTGTTTGGTGGTCTCTTGTTCCCAGATGGCTCTACACTTCATAATTGTGTGTGGGATCACAGGGCCCTCCAGGTCCTTTGCTGCCATCCATGCATTAATCCTTAATAGTATACATATATGTGTGTGGGAGCGCAGGGCCCTCTGTTCCCTGTGCTCCCATACATGTATCAGTCCTTCGTAGTATTCATACTCTAAGACACAAATGTGTTTGTAACAGTAATCCGAACAGCTATCTCTAACCATAACTCTGGAACAAGTAATATGTAATGGGGTCACACACTATAGAAAGTATACAGTACCTAAGCACCCTGAACAATATCAGATATATTGTAACTTCAGAAGACACATAACCTAACCCAAAAGTAACTTTGGAACAAGTAATATTTAATGGGGGGCACACATGACAGAAAGTGTACCTCGCCACCCTGAATAATATCATACTTGCCCACAATTAACTCCTGCAAATACATAACCTAACCCTAACCTAACTCCTGAACAAGTTATATTTAATGGGGGGGGCACACACAACAGAAGGTGTACCTCAGCACCCTTAACAATATCAGATATGTGCCCCCAGTAACTCTAACAGATATATAACCTAATCCTAACCCAAACCTATACAAACACAAAAATTCCTATAGAATAACATCAGAATTTTCACAGGTCATAGCTCACTCAATATTTGGAGTTAACTGTAACTCTATATATAAAATGAAAGATCTCACTGAGTACTATAACATTTTCACATCATACGAAGGACAGTCATCAGAGGATACACACAGCACCTGATAGTTCCACCAAAATTAAACATGGCACCAAATGCAGAATTCAAGGCTCATCTTCACAAATCTGTACACATATCTGTACATCCTCTTAGTAGTAGTAGTAGTAGTAGTAGTAGTAGTAGATGTAGTAGTTGTAGTTTTAGTATTGTTTATTTATTTCAGGTGCCCTTCCCCATAGGCTCAGTGTGCCCTCATAAAATACAAAAACAAAGAGCTTTAGGATATAACATACATAAAACTGCAATACATATAAAATCAGTTAAACAGTTAATATTCACATTAACCACTTTCTAAGCTGTTTAGCAGCATGAATATATTCCTCAAGCCTCAAAGGCATGTTGGAAGAGGAATATTTTTAGATATTTTCAAAATATCTCTAGGGAAGGCACTTTCCAGAGGTATCCTGACAATGAATTCCAGCGGACCGGGGCAGCCACCTTGAATACTTGGTCCCTGGAAGATTACAAGCTCACCAAGTTTCAGACACCACCCATGCAAACAAACAGAGTTACCCCCTAAAAACTCTAAACCCGATTTTTACCTATAATTTCTAAACCACTGGGAGTTAATTGTAAACCTAAATTTGTGGTACTTTTTGGGGTAAGCCCCATAGACTGGAATGTTCAAAGCCCCCTTCCTATCCTTTTCTGAATGTACACATTTCCATTAACGATAACAGTAACCCTAACCATAACCTTAACCCTAACCTTAATTCCTAAACTACCGGAAGTTGTCAGTCAACATGTATGTTACTCTCTGCATCAATAGAAATATAGAGACATAGATACTGTTGGCAGAAGGAGACCACCAGGTCCATCTAGTCTGCCCATCATCTTTTAGCCTAGCTTTCTAACTGCCCTTGGGTTTGAGGGATCCATTGTATCTGTTCCAAGCATTCTTGAAACCTACCATTGTGCTTGCTCCTGCCACCTCTGCAGGCAGGCTGTTCCAGGCATCCATCCCTCTTTCTGTGAAGAAAAACTTCCTGGTGTTGTTGGAGAACTGCCCTCCTTGCAGCATTAGATCATGTCCCCTGGTTCTGCTGCCCTTCTTAAATTGGAAGAGATTGTCTATCTGCACCCTGTTTATGCCTGTTATGTACTTGAATGTTTCAGTCATGTCACCCCTCTTTCTTCTCTGTTCCAGGGAGTACATGTTCAGTTCTTTCAGTCTATTCCTGTAAAACATCTTGTGCATTCCCTGAATCATTTTTGTTGACCTTCTCTGCACCATCTCTACTCAGTCAATGCCCTTTTTGAGATAGGGCCTTCATAACCAGACGCTGTACCCCAGGAGAGACCTAACCAGTGATCTGTACAGCAGCAGTATCACTTCCTTCTTCCTGCTTGTGATTCCCCTCCAAATGCATCCCAGCATATGGCTGGCCTTTAATGCTGCCTTCTCACACTGTTTACCTACCTTCAAGTTATCTGAGATAATGATTCTCAAATCATGCTCTTGGGTGAAGGCAGCTAGTCTTTCTTCTCTAAGGTAATATGCCTTGTTCGAATTTCTTTTTCCTATGTGCATGACTTTGCACTTTTTGGCATTGAATCTCAACTGTCGTGCTCCAGATCATTCTTCTAGTTTCTTGAGATCAGCTTTCATCTTGTCCACTCCCTGCTGGGTGTCGACCCTGTTGTATATTTTGGCGTCATCTGAGAACAGATATACCTTTCCCTGTAGTCCATCGGCTATGTCCAATGTGAAAATATTGAAGAGCATGGGCCCCAGTTTTGAACCCTGGAGCACACCTCTGGTTACTCTACCTTCCGATGACAGTGTTCCATTTACCTGCACTTTCTGGGCTCCGCCCTGTATCCAGTTTATAACCCATCTAACTACTTCTGAACCAAATCCTGTTTGGTATGGCTTCTTTACCAGCCATCTGTGTGGAATCGAGTCGAAGGCATTGCTAAAGTCTAAGTAGACCACATCTACCACCCTGCCATCATCTATAACCTTTGTAACACAGTCAAAAAAATCAATCAGGTTTGTCTGGCATGACCTACCCACTGTGAAACTGTGCTGTTTGAGGTCCTGATGGCTGCTAGCCTCCAGGAATGCCTTGTTCCTCTGTTTGAGTAGTGTCTCCTTTAACTTCCCCACTACAGATGTAAGGCTTACCGGCCTGCAATTTCCAGAGTCCTCCTTGCTGCCCAATTTATGGAGTGGGACCGCAAATGCCATTTTCCAATCTTTGGGTACCTCCCAACTCTTTAGGGATTTGATGAATAGTTTAGCCAGTGGGGCAGCCAACTCTAATCTCAGTTCTTTTAAGATCCTGGGGTGCATTTCATCTGGCCCCATGGCCTTTTCAACTTGCAGTTTATTTAGTTCCTCCAGTACTTTGGTCTCTGTGAAGGGGCTAGTTTCAACCCCCTGTCCAGGGGTGTTGCATTTTGCCATTTCTGGGCCATCACCTGGGTTTTCCTCAGTAAATACCAAGCAGAAGTACTTACTCAGGATTTCTTCTTTTTCTGGGTCTTCTGTTGTTTTCCCTTGCTGATTTGTAATCCTAACTATATCCCCATTTGCCTTCCTTCTTTCCCAGATGTTTCTAAAGAAGGATTTGTCTTCTCTCTTTGCCCTCTCCGCTATACTTGTTTCAGTCTGCGCTTTTGCCTACCTTATTTTTTTGCTGGCTTCTTTCGTTTTCTCCTTGTATGACACCCAGTCATCTTCCTTGTTTGTTCCCTGGTATAACTTGAATGCCTTCTGTTTTTCTCTCATTATTTTAGCCACTTTCTTTGAAAACCATAAGGGGTTTCATTTTCATTTTGCTTTGGTAACCCTTCTGACACATTGGTCAGTGACTGGATTGGTTTCTTAAGCTTCCCCCACATGACATTGACCTTGTCAACTTGTAGATCAATTAAGTCATTTCTTATGTTGGCCCTCATTTGGTTGAAGTCCACCTTTTTAAAATGTAGTACTTTTATTTATGAGTGGCACGTGTCCTCAGTTATGTTCACCTTGAAGCTAACCATGCGATGATCACTGTTACCTACATAGCATCCCACATTAAGTTCCTTGACCCTCTCAGTGTTTGTGAGGACCAGGTCAAATATGACATCTCCTCTTGTTGGAGTTTTGATCAGTTGACATAGTCCTGCTCCCTGTAATGCCAATAAGAAATCCCTGCTTCTTGTTGTTGCCGCCATTAGTGTATTCCAGTTTATATCTGGAAGGCTGAAGTCCCCACCATTATCACCTCTCTTCTCTCAGTTGTTTTGTGTATTTCTTCTATTAGGTCATTGTCCCCTTTCTGTCCTTGATTTGGAGGTCTGTAAATGATGCCTAACCTGAAGATTTCTCCATTTGCTGTATCTATAGTAAGCCACAGTGACTCATTGTCACCAGAGTGACTCTGCACCAGTTTGACTTTTATGTTTTCTTGAATGCAAATGGCTACTCCTCCCACTCTTTGTTCCTGCCTATATTTCAGAACAGATTGTATCAGGGTATAACTGTGTGCATAGCTGGTTTTCTGTGAACCACTTTTTTGTCACAGCAACCCAGTCCAATCATTTTACTACCATGATGGCTGTAAGTTCAGGTAGTTCAGTTGCAAGGCTTCTAGCGTTTGCAACCACACCTTCCAGGAATGTACACCCCCTTTGGTATGGGGCTGCACCCTTTTCTTGGACAGTGCCAACTTGCTGTTTATGGCCAAGTGATTTTAGAGGTTGCCGTCTTGTTGTGGAATGCTAATCAAGACCTCTGTGGTCAAGATGCCTGGGTTCTTTATTCCTCTTTCTGGGTGTGTATGTGCTCCTCTGGATTTATGGGGAATGGTTACAAGCCCACTGACAGTGGTGGTGTGAGCTGCCACCATAGCCTTCCAATCATGCCTCCCCCCTCTGCTATAAGTCCAGTACCATCCCCCCTTTTCTGTGTCTACCCCTCCTGTACTTTAAATGAAGTCCCTCCTTTTTTACCTATGGCCACTCCTTGCTCATTGCCATGCCTGTTTCCTTTAGTCCAATGTTGGGAGGTTCCCTTCCATTTGCCAATCCCCTTACCTTCTTATATTTCTGCTGCATCTTCATTTAAGACTTCTTCTCTGCTGGAGACCTCCCAGTTTAAACCCTCCAAGAAGACCTCCAACTTCTGCCTTAGTGCTCTCAATCCTTCTCTGGTGAGATGCTGACCATCATTCTTGAAGAGCTTCCTGTCCCAGAAGCTCCCCTCATCTCCTATATGGTGTATCCCATTGTCTGCTCACCAGCCCTGGGGCCACCAGTTGAATTCCCTGATCTCTTCATTCCTGATCTTGTCTTCACTTCTGCCCTTCCTCCAAACTGGCAACATCTCCAAGAAGGCCAGATGTGCTGTGCACTTCTTCAGGGTATCCCCTAAGGTCTTCATGTCTGCTATGGCTTCTTCCACAGGCCTATTTGTTATATCATTTGTCCCATGGTGGACAATGATCCCACTGAAATCTTGAACTCTTCTCACCAGTCATCCTATTCTGTCCTTAGCTGTCCTTGCAGATGCTCCTGGCATGCATTTCACCATGGTTTAAGCTCCCTTTGCACTGATGGAATGTGCCTCCACTTCTTGCAGCATAGAGTGTCCCACAACCAGAATCCTCCTATTGCTCTTTGTAGTCTTCCTCTCCTTCCTCTTCTTCCTTGTGCCTCCTTCCTGCTTTCTTGTTTCAGGTTTATCCTGCTCTATTCTTCCTTTATTCTCACCTGGTTTCTGTCCCCTAGCTTGGGGGAGGTGAAAGGATTCTACGTGTGGATAGTGTGTGGCTGGCAGTGCTTGATCTTAGCTCTAGGTGCCCTCTTGCCCCCTCTCTCCACCATCCATCCTCTATGTCCCATGGGCATTTGGGGAGTGGGTGGGTAAGGTGCCCAGTGGGCATCTGCAATCCAGTCTCCTCTGCAATACGCACAAAGTGGAAGGGGGAAAGTCCCCTCCATGCTTTCCTGTATGTACACATTTCCTTTAACCTTCCATAATTGTTTTAAGAGATTGTAATTGTATCCTTATTTCCCTATAGGATAGCAGGGTCCTGTGCTGCCATCACTCCAGACTCTTTCTGCATATTTATGTGTGAATGCACAGGGCCCAGAGGGACCCTGCACTGCTATCTTTTCATCCGTCCCTAGTAGTATCCATATTTCTCTTTGGGATTGCAGGGCCCTCCAGGCCCTGCACTGACATCCATACATTACTCCTTTATAGTATCTGTACTTGTGTGTAGGAGTTCAGGGCCATCTGGGCTCTGCACTCCTATCCATGTATCCTTTCTTAATAGTATCTGTATTTCTGTGTGGGTTTGGGTCCTGTGCTCCCATACATGAAGTGACAAAGAAACACTTGTGTACACCTCACATTACAATATTATCATACGGGAAATTAAGCAAAATGTAAAGCATCAGAACTCCTGAGCAAAGATATATATTTTCACCAAACCAGTAAGAGGCATGTAGTTGCAAAGGCTAGTAAGTAATTTGTTAAGTTTTGGTCTCTGTGTACTGTAGATACAGACAACTAAGGGGATGTTTCTGTAGCTTTTATCAGTAGGATATTCTGAAAGGTAAGATTAGCATGGACTACATATACTTATGAATAATTATACATACACGTATTATAGTTTTGATGAAACAGACTGAGACGGTCCCCTTCCTAGGTACAAATCACATTAGAAGCTTTATTCCTGGTATCATAAACAAACATTACACACATATAACACTTCTGATAATTCTAGGATCTTTCTGAAGTAGATTCAGGCTTTCTGTGTGCTTACAATCTAACACGTGTAAACTACAGTATATCTTTTCGGTTATTACCCTTAGGCATTTCCTTCTAGGAAATAAGTGGTTTCTCTTAGGTAAAAATTCTATCTAACACATATGCATATTTCTTCTTACATCTTTGTAGCTAGCTCATGCAATATTATACTGCAGTAACTATATGCACTAATATGGAACACCTGATTCTCATAAAGCATACATTACATTAGTGGTATGGGAGTCTCTGTAGATATATTCAGCCAAGCATCTGTTGGACTGGAAACAAGGTCTGCTAGTTTCTGTCCACTCTCTCTTTTCTCCAGAGACTGAAAGGTCCTTGGGGGATCCAGGTGCACAGTGTCTTCTTCTCTGGTACCTTGGAGCTTGTAGTCTTCTTTCTTCTTCCTAGACTGGTCTTTGTACAAAGTCAATCAGACTAAATTAGTAAAAAGAGATGTTTAGGTTATCTTCTCTTTCTTGGCAAAGTCTAGAGAAGTGACCCCTGGAATAAAGTCTTTCACAGAGTTTTACAAGTAACAGTTCTTGAATCAAAGCAAATTACAGCTGGTTCCTCTGCAGAGTAGAGGTAAGGTAGCATATCAAAGAGCAAAGGGTGGTATATGACTTGATGTGGGTTGCCTCTGAGTTCTTATGGACTAAAGTCATATACAGCACAATGTAGCATCCTCCATTGGTCCTGCCATAGTGTTTGTCACTTTCTTTTTGGTCTAGCTCAGTATCAGGGCAAATGTCATTGTCTGACTGGATAGTATCTCTGGTTCCTTATTTTGGTCCTAACTGCATGACAGCAGTTAGCAAAGTCATGAGCACATGAACTGTTTTGGGTGCTTTGCAACATGAAATGAGGATGTTAGAACAGATATCCAGAAAACTGGTAACTGGTGGTTAGGTTACAGCCTCCTGGCTGCCATTGGTGGTTTGGTAACATGAAATTGTGGTAGGTCATGAGTCATTGGCAGTTAGTGATGAACTAATGTCCATTGGTTAATGAATTCTCTGAGTTCATTCTGTAGTTTGTTGCAGTTACTGAAAAATAATTCTAGGCCAGCCCAGTGGTGCTGAGGCTTGAGGCACTGAAAGCCACACCTCATGCCATGCCAGTGACCCATGCTTGTGGTGTGAGTGGGTCGCAGGGGGTTGGCTGGGGAGGAGGAGAAGGATTGAGCATCCTCAGAAAAGCTCTCCTCCTCTGGTGAGAGGTGGTTTCAGCAGTTAATGTTAGCCTGGCCCCAGAGGAGGCTAGGGGCTGATGCACTGACACCAATAGGAGGATGGGAAGAGGCAGGGCATACTTCAGGCATGCAGCAAATGGGAGCATGCATGTCACCGCCAATTGACTCTTTGCATGCCTCCCTCTGCAGGGGAGAAAAAGGGAAACTGCTGGTGACTGGATGATGGCTGCACTCACAGATCCTGCCCCCAGCCAGTCAGACCAGCAGGACTGGATCCATTTGTGAGGTGGGGTGAGCACTCACTCTGTCAACTGTGCCAAGGGGGTAAGCCTTGTGGGTCATAGCTGGTGCTGGTGGATGTTGGGAGACAGGGCTGGAGTGCTGCCTGAACATGGCCATTGGGGTAGAGAAACAGTCTTGAAAAAAATGGAACAAATCTAAAATAGTTCCTCTGATATCAGACTCTCAGAACAGGTTCATTGGCTTGTTAGGCCAATGTGTGCAAACTAACAATTTGCCAGGATGCTTGGGCTCATAGACCTTGAAGTTGTGCCTACAGGCACATCTGTGAGGTAAAGCCTTCAGTACCCTGAACATTTCAGAGCAAAATTGCAAACTGTTTCTTAATAACATAGTGACAAAGAAACAACTCTGTAAAGCTCCCAGTACAATGTTATCCTATAGGGAATCAATCAAATTCAAGCAGAACTCCAGGCCAAAGTAATATATTTCATACAACCAGAAAAAGGCACAGCTGTGGAGCAAGCTCTTTCTACCCTGAAAATTTCAGTCCAAAATTCCAAATCACTTTTTGCTATGAGATGACAAAGAAATAGCTATATAAAATTTCCTTTTTTCACAAATTGTGATCAAAGAATCCTGTTTTGTAATTAAGAAATCCTATTTTGCATGCACATCTGATTTTTTCCACTGGAAATAATTGGACATTTTTAAATTTAATTACTTTAGAATAAATTAATATTTTTTTCAGCAAATCTCCAAAAGACACATCTGTGACCCAAGACATATATACCCCAAATATTTCAGACCAAAAACCCAAGCCATATTTGTGCATTGGTGTGACAAAGAATTTAACAAAAAGTAGTAAGTTTAACAATTGTGACACTTCGTATCTCCACACCCACGCATTTGACCAGTCCAAACTTGCCACATCAAGAGAGTCTTGTTCCCCAAACATTCATGCAAAATGTCATGTGAATCAGTCAAACATCTGCAAAGTTATTAAAGTTCAAAAGTTTGGGTTCAACACACTGTAAACATGGTTGTTGAACCCTAATATACAGTACAGTACAGGCATGTCTGTGCCTGTATAATAAATATTCTTTGCAAAAAAAACTCCATTAATGCATCAGTTAGGGTTGTTTCCACACTGACAGAAGTGTGGAAATACGAAGTTGGGGTTATCACCCAACACCCCACACCCCTATCCGCTACACATCAACAGATATCAGGGTGTGCCATGGGGTCATCAGCACCAACTCTCACCCCATTCCATGTGTAAGAAAGCTGACATGCTACAGTATAAGAGAATGCAGTGGGAGTTAGGACTGACAACCCCATAGCACACCCTGATGTCTGTTGGTGTGTAGAGAATGGGGATATGGGGGTGGTGGGGTGGTAACCTTAACGTTGAATTTCCACACTTTTATCAGTGTGGAAACAACCCTAACTGATGCATTAACAGAGTTTTTTGCAAAGAATTTTCTTTCTTTTGGAAAAAGTGTAATATAAATAGAAAATGGTATGTGTTGGTGAGAGCGCGGAACCCGAGAAGCTGCCCATTTATGGATTATGATATGTGCCTGTTGGAGCATGGGCCCTCTGGGCCCTGTGCTTCCACTTATACATAACTACAAAACCATACAGCAGCCCTATAGAGCAAGGAAGCCTTGTTACACAAATGTGCCAATATCTCAGGGACCGTATCAGCTAGGAAAAAAATTCAATTGTCGTAGTAATTGTGACAGCGAGATGTTCATGCAGGATATATCAACTGAATCCATATCTCACATCATTTATGAGATATGGGCATGAAATAGCGCTGTGAATGCTAACTCTGTGGACATAATAGTGGCCCATGGATATAAAAATGAGCAATTGGAATACTAATTCCCAAATATCTCAGTAACAAGACAAGGTAGAAAAAAAATTCAAGTTTCATGGTATTCATGGCTTTCCAACCTACTTTGCAATGAAAAGTCTATATCTTGAGCCATTTTCGAGATACGGGCCCCAAATGTTATCCTATGGGAAAGTTTCTGAACTTCGGAATGCTGTAACTATCGGCTGTTCAGTATTGTTGTACCAAACCACCAAAAGGCACATCTGTGGGACTAGGGCTTGCCACCCAGAAAATTTCAGGCCAATAGCACAATCCACCTTGCCACAATGAAGAGATAAAGAAAACAACACATAGCAAAATGTGTTCGTGCAGTGTAACCACGATTATTTTAATGTTAATGCGACACTCCTATCTCTATAATGAGAATGTTATCAGGCACAAAAAAATGTTACCATGGTTACTTTTCCCCTAAGCATGATTGTTTTCGCAGCAACAAAAAATGTTGCCATTATTAAAAAATGACAAAAGTTTTAAAAACATTTGCGGACCACCTAGTGAAAAAGTAATGCCAGGGGCATGTTCCTCAGGTCCAATTAGGTAAACACAATTGTTGGTGTTTACCAAAGGGCATTATTTTTTGTTACTACATTTTTTCTCTGTCACTAACTGAAAAAAAAAGATGACAGCAGCACGACAACAATTTCGGGGAGCTCGACGACTAAAATGTGATCTCTAAAGTTTTCGCAGTGTACATAAAAATTTTTCATAGGCTATAATGGGACATGAAAAAATGGAATAACTTTTAAATGGAGCAATATTTTTTCACCAAATCTTTAAAAGGCACCAGTTCAACCCAGGCCACATGTAGACCAACAAATTTGAAGCCACTCAAATGCATTCTTCCATCCATTATGGCTTACTGAAGAATTTGCAACAAGTGTGATTTTTCACTTTGTTAACACACTACAGTTCTACAATGGTACATCTGACCAGAACAAAACTTTTCAGATTCAGAGATCTATTGTAGGCAGTCCTACATTCCAAATTTCATGCAAATCAGACATATGGTTGCAAAGTTATTAAAGTACAAACTTTGAGGTTTAACAGAGACGTGGCCGTGCAACCCTAACTATAGCGGCACTAAAGTGATATATATATATTCATGTCAAAAATCTCTGTTTAATGCATCAGTTAGGGCTGTTCCACAGCAACAAAAGTGAGGAAATTCGGTGTTAGGGTTGAAAACCCTAACTACGCATTCCCCCCACCACCACACACACTTACATGCAAGTAGGGGAAGAACCAAAGCAACACAACCAATCACACACATCCAGCAGGAGGTGCATACCTGTGTCACTGTAGGAAGTGGAGAAATCCAACTTCAGATATGATACATTATTTACAAAGTTGTTCTTCAAGGTTAGTTCACATAAAGGTGAACCAAGCTGGCAGTAGCGAAAATGGTGTACCTCGCTTTGTTTTCAACATATGGGTGGCGAAAGGCATCATGGGTGCTGTAATGTGAGTCTATGGCAAACTGATCAATTTTGGAACAGTGTAACTTTGTAATCCTTAAGTATTTTAGCGCAATAGCAGGAAAAAGCACATATGTGGGACCAGGTCTGGCCACCCTGCAAATGTCAGCCCAAAGGACCTAACTGTTTGCTTGCAGGATGATGGCAAAGATGTGCAGTCATTAGGAGCATACTTTCACAAAATACTTTCAGAAACAAGAAAGTGCCATAGCACGATATGTGTTTAGCGGTGTGTGGAATGACCGGAATGACAGTTAGCAGTGACAACCCCATGCTACAGCCTGATGGGAGCATGGGTGTGTGGTTTTGTGGTTTAGATCATTATATGCTATTCATGTTACCTGCTGCTGGTTCTGTGTGATTGGTTGTGTTGCCTTGGTCCTTCCCTACTTGCATGTATATGTGTGTGTGTGTGGTGGTGGTGGTGGGGTAATGCGCAGTTAGGGTTTTCAACCCTAACACTGAATTTCCTCACTTTTGCCACTGTGTAACAGCCCTAACTGATGCATTAAACTGATTGTTTTGCCATGAATTTCCCTTCTTTTTGAGAATGTGCACTATAAATAGTGAAGTAACAGTAATGCAAATGCAATCGCAAATGGTAACGCACATGGTGAAGCAAACTTAAATGATAACGCAAACGGTAATAGAAACACAAGTGCAAACATTAATGAAAACAGAAACGCAAATGCAAGTGTGTATGGAAATGCAAATTGTAATGTGCATGTTCATGGTAAAGCAATTAGAAACACAAACTCTTATGGGAACAGCAACGATGATGCCAAAGAAAACGCTAACAGAAACGCAAATGGAAGCGTGTGCGCAAACACAAATAGAAATGCACATGGTGACGCAAAAGGAAACACAAAAACAGCAATGGAAATGCAAATGTTAACAGCAATGCAAACGCAAGTACACATGAAAACGCAAAGGGCAACGCACACGGTGGCATAGCCGGGAACGCTAACACAAATGGCTATGGAAACGCAAGTGGAAACACTAACTGTAACAGTAACAAAAATACACAGCCTTTTTTTCCCCAAAAGCTGCATTGAAAAACACAGTGAATACAATGAATGTATGCATAATAATGGGCCTCGGAGTAGAAAATGAACACTTGGGATACTAAATTGTTTATATCTCAGGAATTGTACGACGTAGGAAAAAAATTAAAATGTCATATAATTTATGACTTTCCTGGCTAGATTCACACTTAGCCCCTGGGTGGTGGGCATTTTTCAATGAAAAGTCAATATCTTGAAGCGTTTCCAAGATACGGGCACTGAAAGGTGCGGCGGACTCCATAATGTTAGCCTAAGGGAAAAATTGTCAACTTCAGAGTACCATAACTTTGCAGTCCTCTAATATTTTGTCACCAAACTACTAAGAAGCACATCTGTGGGATCTTGGCTTTCTTCCCTCCAAATTTCAGCCCTAAAGACCAAACCGTTCTTTTGCAGCAGGGTGGCAAAGATTTCCTATTCTTTTGGCCATAGTGTCACAAAGTAGTGTTGTGATTTGCGACACTTTTGAAAAAAAAAAGCACAAAAGTGTTGAATGTGTGACACTACTTTGTGACACTGTTTACAAAAATATCAAAAACATATTTCTGGGGTGTTTAACCCCCCAAAAAAGACATGGCTAGCATCCTCTGGGCTCAACTAGGAGAACGCAGCAAGAACTGTGTGCCTAGAGGGCCCCAAATTTAAATGCCAAGCATTTCTTTTACCACCAACTGAAAAAAAAGATGGCAGATTTGTGACACTACAGGGGTAATTTGCGACACTAAAAACTGCATTTACGACACTTGAACTTTTTGTTAACTTTTCCCATTGACTATAATGGGAAACTTGTTTTTTGAATAACTTTTGGACCGTTTAATATTTTTTCATGAAATCTTTGAAAGGCACATTGGGGACCCTGGCCACATGTTCCCTGAAGGTTTCGGACTGGTCGTGCATAACATGCGACCTGTAGGTGTGAGCAAAGAATGTGCAAAAAAGCATAAATGCCACATTCTACTGTGCTATGTAGCTCCACAACTATATATCTGACTGTTACAAAACTTGGCAGATCCAGAGATCTATGGTACTGCTCTGTGCATGCAAAATGTCAGGCAAATCTGTCATACAGTGGCAAAGTTATTAAGCTGCCAAATTGCACACTTTAACCTTAAATGGGGTACTTAACCCTAACTATAGTGGCACTACTGTGCCACTATAAAATATATATATATATATATATATATATATATATATATATATATATGAAATAGGTGTGTACATAAATCCTATGGATTAATCAGTGTATCTGAGCAACTATCTGTATAAATATGAAATTTCACATTCATAAACATAGTAGACACCTCATCATAGATTTATACACATAGACCCAGATATTCTGAGCAGTTACACATGGCGCAACTGAGTTGCACCGGCACAAGTGCGGTACTGTGCCAAGGAGCCATATTCAGTGGGAACCAGTGCACTGCGCAAAATCCACTGCTCCAATGTACAACTATAATGAATGCAGATGCAAGAGCAGGGGGCATTCCCATGAATAGCCAGCACAGTGGTATATTCAACTGTGAATCCATGGCACAAGTGTGGAGCAAATCAGAGTTGCTCCGAGCAGACCTGTTCCTATAAATTCAGGGAGCAAACACACAGACAGTACTTGTGCAGAGAGAGACACACAAAAACAGACAGACAGACAGACCAAAGGTCGCATACAGAGGGAGAGGGACAGAGGTGGTGTTGAAGAGGGAGAGGGGCCAGAGAGAGAGACAAACACACACACACACACACAGACAAGCAGTGCACCAGAGTGGCAAACAGCCAGCAGCCAATTGGCCAGGGGGACGGTGGACAGCAAGGGCCATGGACAGTGAGCCCTTCATGATGGAGGCAGCAATGAGGGGTGTTAGGGGGCAGGAGAAACAGTAACATGGCTGAGAAAGGGCCCATCAGTGATATGCTGGACACAGGTGGTACCATGCCCACATCACCTTTGAGAACTACAGTGACACTGAGATTGTGGGCCAATACCACTTGAACAGGGCCATTCTGAGGCAGCTCTGTGAGCTGTGCAGTGAGGAGATGCAGGCACCCACCAGATAGAGATATGCCATGTCCGTGGAGATGAAGGTGACTGCTGTCAAGTGCCTGGTTACCACGGGCAAATTCCAGAAACCAACAGGGGACACCACAGGTATCACCCAGTCAGCCACATCCTGCTTCCTCACACAGCTCTTCAATGCTCTGCTGCAACGTGCTTCAGAATTCATCTGTGTCCCCAGCAAACAGGTATAGTATACAGCAACCATGCAGGACTTCCACAGGGTGGCATGTATGCCTGGCATGATTGGGGCCATTGACTGCACCCATGTGGCCATCTGCATGCCAACTGGCCATGACGGCATGGCATACATCAACTGGAAGGGGAGCCCGAGTGTTAACTGCCAGGTGGTGTACGATGCTACAAGGTGCATACAAAATGTCTGCCCCACACACCTGGGAGTGCACATGACGTGTTCAACTGGCACAACTCTGAGCTGTGCCACAGTTTTGAATGTAGGGTCATCCCCATGGGCCACCTAGTGGGTGAGTATGGCATGGGCAAGGGGTGATGGACAGAGCAGACCTGGGGATGGGGGTTGGCAGGGTGTGCATGGTGGCATGGGTGCTAGGGACAAGCAAGGGGCATAGCATAGAATAGCAGAGGTCTAACCATGTCAATCTCCACACAGGTGACAGCATGTATCCACTGAGGCCCTGGCTGTTCACCCCCTGCCAGTGCCCATGATCTCCAGCAGAGGAATGGTACAACAAGACACATGCCAGTATGCGCAACATCTTCGAGTGTGTCTTTGGCATGCTAAAAGCATGGTTCCATTGCCTAGATAGGTCAGGTGGTGCCCTACAGTACAGCCTCTCGAAAGCCTGTGGCCTATTCCTGGCCTGCTGCATACTGCACAACATGGCCATTGACCGTGAGATAGCTGTCAAGGCTGATGAGGGTAACAGTAGTGGGGACAATGAAGGCAATGGTCCGGAGGGTGGTGGACAGCCACCTCATGGGTGGAGGGACCCCCAGCTGCTCCAGCAGGTGCAATGCCACTGGGACACCATCGCACAGGAGCACTATGGTGCACACAGGTAGATGGTGGGGTACACATGCATGGGCCACACAAACAGGTGCAGCACACATGCAGGGGCATGCATGGCAAAGGGCATGCACACACAGAGGTGTGAGGCAGGGGTAGTGTATTCAGTGGCACACAGCCACACACAGCAACACACACACACACACACACACACACACACACACAGACCCACATGCACCCACACACCCAGGCATTTGTATGGGGCATGGATCAGATGCATTGCACCGGTGCACAGGTGTAACTGGTGTTAGACTGCCCTCATCATGACCATGCCACATGGTCCAGTGGCAGGGCAGGCACGAACACAGGCAGTGGGTGGCATGACACACAAGTGCGACACCAGTGGTAGGCACACACACACACACTGCCCATGTATGCCTAGGGCAGCAGCCGCAGACTGCAGTCAGGGCATCCCTCACATCAGAGCCAATGCATGGAACCATGGCCACCACGGCCATGGGGGTGGCCGTGCCAGGGCCGATCGTTAGTCACGGGCTGCACATAAGCCATGGGGGGGGGGTTTGCAACAGCCTCCTAGGGGTTGAACCATGGGACCATGACTATGTCTGCACCAGGGTGTGCAGGTGCCCAAACAGGCCAGCACCGGCATGCCTGGGATACCTACATCAGAGCTCAGCATTGACTGTGTTGGGGTCATCCAACTCCGGGTTCATGGGATGGACAGCACACTGCAAGGGGGTCACCTGTGCATGGCCATGCCCTATGGCAGCCAGCAATGCAAAGCCATCCGTGATCACAGTGGCAATGCTATCCAAGGATGCAGACATGGCCTCTTTGCATGTGCTGCATCCCTGTCAGGATCTCTGCAGTGCCACTTTCCTGCTGCTCAGCTAACTGGTGCACCTCCACACACACTTGACACAACCCAGTGGCAAGCAGCACCTGCTGCCGAACGGATGCCAGCAGCAGACGGTTGTGCTCAGCCAGCTGGTTGGTGCCCTGATGCTCCTGGGTGGGACACCCAGAAGGGGAAGGAAGGAAACATATTCAATTCAGTGCTTTAGAGTAACTAGTAATTGCTATTTTTCTTTTAAACTTAGATTGTGGGCTTTTAGTGACACTGTACTTTCTTTGTTGTCTTTTCTGGAGACCATACCTATGTGAGGACATAGATAGGGTAGAGAAGGTTCAGAGGAGGGCAACAATGATGGTGCATGGATTGCATCACAAGTCCTATGAAGACAGGTTGAAGGAACTGAACATGTACTCCCTGGAGGAGAGGAGGGAGAGAGGGGATACGATAGAGACATACAAGTATCTCACAGGGAGGAACAGGGTGCAGGAATACACTATTTTTAAGTGAAAAAGATGTTCCAGAGCTAGAGGGCATGGGATGAAATTGGAGGGAGGACGATTCAGAATAAACATGAGGAAGAATTTCTTCACAGAACGGGTGGTGGACAAACGGAACACCCTGCCAGAGGAAGTGGTGGGGGCTGAAACAATCACGGGATTTAAGAATGCATGGGATAGACATAAAGGAATTCTGGAGGTCAGGGGTAAGGGGCAACAGACTTCTAGGAAAGCATAAGCTGAACTTACAAGCTCAAATGGGCAGACTGGGTGGGCCATAGGCCCTTATCTGCCGACACTGTCTATGTATCTATGTATCTATGTACTTAGAATTGTTTTTGGGCTGTTGAAAATTTAAAACGTAGTGGTGGTGTAATTCTGTGCTGTCTTTAATTGCTGCAAATTTTATCTTGGCTTCTCTGACTGCCTTGTAGTTGGGTGAAGGGTGTTAATTGTCT
Organism: Neoceratodus forsteri; assembly: GCA_016271365.2. NCBI lineage: Eukaryota > Metazoa > Chordata > Ceratodontiformes > Ceratodontidae > Neoceratodus > Neoceratodus forsteri. The sequence goes on along the minus strand of CM028136.1, from coordinate 123,980,331 downwards.
GGCTTCTGACCTCAGCTACGCGATAACTGGAGGTGGGGCTTAGTCAGAGTTGAGGTAGCAAGTAGAGTTTTATTTTCTCAGAAGAAGCCAGAAGGGGAAGGAAGGAAACATATTCAATTCAGTGCTTTAGAGTAACTGGTAATTGCTATTTTTCTTTTAAACTTAGATTGTGGGCTTTTAGTGACACTGTACTTTCTTTGTTGTCTTTACTTAGAATTGTTTTTGGGCTGATGAAAATTTAAAATGTAGTGGTTTTGTAATTATGTGCTGTCTTTAATTGCTGCAAATTTTCACCCCCCTCCCCTTCCCCCAACTCTTAATTATATGCCCTGTTAAATCTGATTGACAGGAGCTAAACACAGGGTATAGTAAGGGGTGTGAAGTAGGAGGGGCATAAGGGGGAAGAAGCCCACCCTCAGCACAACAAGTGTTTTGACTCATTTATTTATTTATTGGTTTCTTTTGTTAATTTTGTTTAAAAAAAATCTGAGGATCAGTGGCAGGATTTTTGGGACAGTAAATTAATAAAAATGGAACTAGGAGAGCTTCAGTAGCAGACAAGTAGTGGAATAGCAGTATAATTGCAGTATAATGTGGGGAGTAGTGCAATGCAGTGGCTGTGGGGCAGCCATATTCAGGCAGACTTCCTGGACACTGAGGTGCTGCCCTATCTGCATGCATCTTTCTGGACTGCGGGATGAGGTAGCCAGACTCAGAGCAGAAGTAAACTGGGTCAGGAGTACCATCATCCCTTTCCAGAGACCACACAGTCCAATGCAGCTGCCTCAAAGGATGCCGAGAACGAGGAGCACTTGGATGGCAGTAGGCTCAGGGAGGGTTAGAGTGGTCAGGCAGAGGCACATCCCAGATCCTGTTCCACTCAAGAACTCATATGCCACACTGGCAAACGAGGACAACCAAATAGAGGTACCCAGAGAAGTGGAAGGAAAGGATATGGAGGTTAGCCAAGGAGGTGACCTCAGCGGGGAAAGCAGTGGACCCGAGAGGAGAAGGAAGTGAATCCTGGTGGGGGACTCCATCATAAGAGGGATCCAGCTAGGAACACAGGAGGGGGAGGACAGGGAGGTGAGGTGCCTACCAGGTGCCACAGCATGAAGGGATGGAAGGAAGATCCTGGGGATCACTGGGAAGGCAAGACAGGAGGGTGAGCTGGATATCATTATCCACCTAGGTACTAATGACCTGGCAAATGGGGAGCCAAAGGAAGTTCAGGAAGAGTTTAGGAAATTGGGAAGGGGTCTCAAGCAAGTAGCTACTTCTGTCACTTTCTCAGAAGTACTACCTGCGAGAGGCAAGGGAGAGCATAGGAGTGCATGCACCAGGAACTTTAACTCATGGTTGAAGAACTGGTGCTGTGAGGAAGGGTTTGGATTCATTGATGACTGGGGACCCACCTGGAGGGATGGAGGTTTGTTCAAGCCTGATGGCCTGCATCCATCCTGGAGGGGAATCCAAGCACTCAATGATAAGTTTAAATGCTACATTGACAAGCAATTAAACTAGCAAAGGGGGGTGGCAGGCCAGCAAGGAGGGTACCTACTTGCTCACCCCCCACAGCTAGCAGTGGAACCAATGAACCAGAGGAGTGGCTATCTCTGCAAAGCAGTGTGCAAAAGATGGAGATTAGTGTCCAAGAGGTGGATAGGCAGAAAAGGGGCAAAATTCAGCAGAAGGGCAGACAGCAAGGAAAACCATGGATAAAGAACAACCAAGGAAGGGGCTGGAGCAGAACAGTGAAACAGTCTAGGGAGGTCAAATCATGGAAAGCCATGTGTGCAAATGCCAGGAGCCTTAGCAACAAGATGGAAGATCTGGAGGCTGTCATGGTGCAGTCAGACCTGGACATTGTGTCCAACACTGAAACCTGGTGTAATGATAACCACGACTGGGAGATAGCCATACCTGGCTACAACATATTCAGATGAGACAGAGCAGGCAGGAAGGGAGGAGGAGTGGCACTGTATGTGAAAAAAAGACATAAGGGCCACAGAGATCCAGGAGGAACAAAATGGGGGAGAGATACTGTGGGTTAAGCTGGAAAGGAAAATGGGGACAGCCATCTGCACAGATGTGGTCTATAGACCACCAGCCAAGGAGGAAGAAACAGATAGGGAGCTGATACTAGCCATCCAAAGGACGGCAGACAAGGGTGAGGTAGTACTGGTTGGAGACTTCAATATTCCAGACGTGGACTGGAGCATCCCAGCAGCAGCATCAACTAGGAGCAGATTTATCCTGGACTCCTTCAGGGTGCCTTCCTCAAGCAACTGGTCATGGAACCAACTCAGCAGAAGGCAATACTGGACCTTGTGCTCACAAACAGGGACAGTGTGATGGGGGTAACAGTGGGGGAGCACGTGGCGAACAGTGACCACCAGTCATTGTGGTTTGAAATCACAGAAAGAGTAGAACCAAACCACACAAAAACATGTATCCTGGATTTTAGGTGGGCAGACTTTGGGAAAATGGGGAGATACTTGAAAGAGGCATTAAGGGGAATGGGACAGGAATCAGGGGTTGAGGAACAGTGGGCAGTATTTAAAATGGGGATTACAAGAACAACAGAACTATGCATTAAGCAGGTTAGCAAAAGGAAAAGGAAGAGGAGACCATTATGGTTTTCCAAAGAGGTAGCAAAGAAAGTGAAAGCCAAAAAGATTGCATTCAGGCAATACAAAAAGACACAGGCAGAAGGGGATAGGGAGAAGTACCAGGAGAAGCAAAAGAAGGCAGGGAGGTCAGTAAGGGAAGCCACAGCTCAGACAGAAGAACACATTGCAAAATCAGAGGGTAGAGGGGACAAAACCTTTTACAGGTACATAAGTGAAAAAAGAAAGACAAAGGGAGGGATAGTGAGACTGAAGGGGAGGATGGGGGCCATGTGGAGGATGACAACAGTAAAGCTGACATATTGAACAGGTATTTCTGCTCAGTCTTTACTGAGGAAGAGGAGGGTAATGGGTCTGAAGGGAGTACAAGGGGTGAGAATGGTGCAGAAATGGACACAAGTCCCTTTACACGAGAAAGGGTCCTGAAGGAACTGGAAGTAATAAGAGTTGATAAAGCAATGGGGCCAGATGGGGTGAACCCCAGGGTCCTTAAAGAACTAAGAGAGGTGGTGGCTGAACCTCTGGCTATCCTGTTTAGCTGATCACTGGAAAAAGGGGAGGTACCCAAAGACTGGAGGACAGCACATGTAGTCCCCTTATACAAAAGCGGGAACAAAGAGGAAGCAGGGAACTACAGACCAGTCAGCCTCACCTCGGTAGTGGGGAAGATCATGGAAGCACTACTGAAGGAGAGATTGGTGGAACATCTGGTTGTCAATGGACTACAGGACCCAAGGCAGCATGGTTTCACCAGGGGGAGGTCATGTCAGACCAACCTCATTGAATTTTTTGATTGGATGACTAGGGAGGTCGATCAGGGGAGGGCAGTGGACATGGCCTATCTAGACTTCAGCAAGGCCTTTGACACTGTGCCACATAGAAGACTGTTACACAAACTGGGGAATATGGGTGTGGACAGGACAGTAGTGTGGTGGGTTGGTATGGGCTGGTGGCAGGACACAGAGGGTGGTGGAAAATGGCTGTCACTCCACAGAGGGAAGAGTGACCAGTGGGGTACCACAGGGATCAGTGCTGGGACCGGTTCTATTCAACATCTTCATCAGTGACATTGCACAGGACCTAGAAGGCAGAATTTCACTGTTCACTGATGACACAAAGCTCTGTAACAGAGTAGACACTCCAGAGGGTGTAGGCAGAATGAGAAGGGACCTGCAGAAACTTGAAGAATGGTCAGGGTTTTGGCAGTTGAAATTCAATATAAAGAACTGCAAGATAATGCATACGGGGCACAAAAACCCAGGCACAATATATCAGTTGGGGGGTGAGGATATAGCATGCACCAAGCAGGAAAGGGATCTTGGGGTTATCATCTCTGATGACCTCAAGGTAGGGAAACAGTGTGACAAGGTAGCAGGTAAAGCAAATAGGATGCTGGGAGTGTATAGGCAGGGGCATCACCAGCAGGAAAAGGGAGGTCATAATTCCGCTATACAAGACACTAGTGAGACCCCACCTGGAGTACAGTGTACAGTTCTGGAGACCATACCTACTTAAGGACATAGACAGTGTAGAGAAGGTTCAGAGGAGGGCAACAAAGATGGTGCATGGATTGCATCACAAGTCCTATGAAGACAGGTTGAAGGAACCGAACATGTACTCCCTGGAGGAGAGGAGGAGAGAGGGGTATGATAGAGACATACAAGTATCTCACAGGAGGAACAGGGTGCAGGAATACACTATTTTTAAGTGAAAAGATGTTCCAGGACTAGAGGGCATGGGATGAAGTTGGAGGGAGGACGATTCAGAAGAAACATGAGGAAGAATTTCTTCACAGAACGGGTGGTGGACAAGTGGAACACCCTGCCAGAGGAAGTGGTGGGGGCTGAAACAATCACGGGATTTAAGAATGCATGGGATAGACATAAAGGAATTCTGGAGGTCAGGGGTAAGGGGCAACAGACTTCTAGGAATACATAAACTGAACTTACAAGCTCAAATGGGCAGACTGGGTGGGCCATAGGCCCTTATCTGCCGACACTGTCTATGTATCTATGTATCTATGACACTGATCCTCTTTTGGTGACCGGCCACACTGCACAGCCCCCCTCTCTGGTGGATGCTGCACAGTGGGGCCTGCAGGAGGAATGGGCACAGCAGACGCACCGGCAGTGGACCCTGTGTCTGGCTGCCCGGTGACACCTGCAGCCTGCTGCTGTCACCCGTCCAGCCTCTGTATGCTGCCCAGTACCTGCACGGCCACACCAACACCTCCTCATGGCACAGCCAGGGCAGCACACACTGCTGCACCCAGAGTGGTGGCGGGCAGCTGTTCCGCCACTGGCAGAGCACTGGGCATGGTGCCTGTGTCAGATCCCAGCAGGGGCATCTCACCCACAATGTTGCCCATGCTGCCCAGGATCAGTGTGATGTCATCATCGGAGTCGGATCCTGCCCTGATCTGTGTCTCTGCACATAGGACACCAAGGCTGGCATCCTGCCGGAACACATCCAGGGCCTCATTCAACCCCAGTTCCAGGACATCCACCTGCACTTTGGTGCTACTCTGCAGCATGTCAGGCCCCTGGATGCTGGTGGAGGTGGACGGCTGTTCCTCCAGGGCCGTATCAGCATCCATGGTTGCTGCCAGTGCCCCATCATCTGCACAGAGGCATGCTGGTGCTTCAAGAGAAAAAAGCACGTCAGTGATGCAATGCCCACATATGACCCCCCGTACACTGACACTGCATGTGTTCTACAGCATGGCATGCACATGGGTGTGCACACATCCATATGACATGCATGCCGGTAGCATGCACACCAGTTTGCCCATGTACACACCCTCTGTGCCACCGGCTGTGGGTGACTGACATACTTTACCATGCAGTGACAGGTTGCCACCCATCTGGAATCCTCCTTCAGGCACTCCCTCCAATGTGGTGTAGTGCATGGTGGCTGCCACCAACTCCTCCTGCAGTGTTAGTGTTGGTGCATCTGCAGGCCCTCCTCTGGTGGTGGTATTGGATGCCCAGATGGCCACCACCTTCTCCTTTATCTGCTGCTTGTCCATTCCCACCTTTTTTCAGCACTGCTGTGCTGACAGCTGGTGACTGCCATGCTGGTTAATGTAGGCTGCCACCTCCTCCCATGCACCAGCCCTGGCTTGTGGTGTGCCCGTGGCACCACTCAACAGGGGATCCCTGTCCAGATAGGCCTCAAACAGGGCATCATATCAGCCTTTGTGAAGTTGGGCCTGCACCCCACTCCTCGTCTTCCTCATGAGCCGACACGTTGCTGCCTGTGGACATGGACAGCACAGTGTGACAGTGGCAGCATCTCTCCATTCAGTCCCATGCTGCAGTGGCATGCACAACTTACTTATCAAGGTTGCAGTAAAGGTCCATTGCCTGTGCTGTTCCATGGCACTTATAAGGTGCAATGCATGCAAATGAGGTTGGGCGCAACAGTAATGACATGCTAATGCACCCACTGTGCCACACATTGGCTGATGAGCTAATTTGCATGTGGTGTCTGAATATCATGATATTACACCATGTGCAATGGGATTGCGCTGGAGCATGTCTCGAAGGCATAATTCACAAACATTCACAGTGCGCAGGCCCACAGTGCACATGCGTGCCATGGCATCATGGTGTCAATTGTGCACTGTGTATGGACAGCACAATACAGTGACATTTGTGCATGTTGTGCATAGGCCAGCTATGTTCATGGCTGTGCATGGGGTGCCGTGCCCTATCGCACAAGTGCAAAATGTCGGGTGATCCTTGACCCTGTGACCCCACATAGCCACACCCATTCTGCACATCTCTTGCACTGTACAATGGGCGTGCATTGTGCATGCCCCCATGCATCACATGGCAGGCGCATGGTGTGGACATGCATGCCTCCTGCTGCCATTTTCACCGCCAAAATGCGTTGTGCTGACCGTGGCACAGGCAAGATGCAGGAGGGCTCAGAACAGGACATAGGTCAAGTTGGCCAACTTAATGGCCTGTGTGGGGCCCCACACCCCCCAGCTCTTTGGGCAGGTGCCCCTGCAGTGGGCCTGGGGCACCATGTGGCAGTTTGTAGCAGACAGTCTGGAGCACAGGTTGGGGGTGCCCAGGACAGCTGATCAATGTCACCACCGATATGTGTACCTTATGCGGCAGGACCCAGAGCACCTGAGGAGGCTACAGGCACATGCCAGGCATGGGGCTGTGCCACAGCCAGGTAAGTCATCCCATGTTGCATGTGTGCCCTGGTGCTGTACTGTGGTGTTTTACTTGACTGCCTGGCATGTCCTGCTGAAGGGTACACCGTCATTGTGCACATCATGGAGTGGAACTGCCAGCTTCCACTTGTGTTGCAATGCAGCCATGCAACCATGCGGGCCGTGTCAGGCAGGGGCACACCCTGTGCACAAGGGTGGGGGTAGGGGGGCAGCTGCTGTGGTCATTTCCTGATGTGCACCTGTTTTCTTTCCATTCCCAGGATCTGAGGACCATTGGGAGGGCCCAGGCTGCAGCAGCACAGCACGCCACATCTGCCCGTGGAAGAGCAGGACTGGCATCAGCAGGGATGCAGATGGCAGGTAGGCACTGTCATGGTCCTTCACACTGTACATGATGGGTGGCGGGAGGAGTGGGTGCAGGCATGTCCACCTGTGCTATATGGCATGGCAGCTGTGTGTGTCACACTGTGCATGGTGCATGCCACTCTGGTGCATCCATTGGACACGTGTGCCAGCTGTTGGTGGGGTGGGTATGCACCCGGCTGCCACTGTTGTTGCTGTGGTGCTGCTGGTGCACTGTGCCATGTGACTGTCATGGAGCAGTCATGTGGCCATTGTGCGGCAAGGACCACCTTTGTGCACTGTGGTGTTGTGCCGAGTTGCTGGCTGGTGTTGGCCTGCCCCCCCTGTGGGTGGCCATTCCGGGTCCTCCAGGGGTGTATGTTCCCACTTGGTGGGTATGGTTCCTTGGGACATTGCACTGATCACCTGTCCTGTCCCTTGTTATAGGTGTCTGGCGGTGAAGACCACCATGCTCCATGCTCATCAGACTGCTGCACCACACTCTTCTTGTGGCCTCCACAATGCTGGAGGTGGTTATACAGATCTGAAGGATGTTGATGGTGGACCAGAGGCAGTGTCTGCATGCCAGGGTGGCCAGATGGGGATGCTGTTAGTTTTGTCCCCGGTGTCCCCTGTTTTCCCTGAGGTTCCTCCCCCTAAAGACCCCCCTCCCACTGTACAGTCCTTGATCCCTCTTCCCTTCCCTCGATATACCTACCCTTTCCTAGACCCTGGTTATTGTATATAGTTTCTTAAAAATACGTATTTTCTGACTTTCCTGCCTGTGTCAGTGTCTGCTTTGCAGGTGGTGTGAGGAGCCATGCTGCAGTGTCTGTCTGTGTGGTGTGCATGTGAAGGGGTGCATGTTGTGCTTCTGTGGTTCACTGTTGTGTGCCATGGTGTGTCCCACTGCGGTGGTGTCCAGCCCCTGGGTCAGTGGCTGTGCCTTGGGGTGCCCATGTGCCATCTGCTAGGGGTATGTGGCAGTTGTGTGTGTGGTGGTGGTACACAGTCATGGTCATTGGTCAGGTACTGTCCGCATGCTGTGTTGGGGCCCCTGCTTGGTATTGTGCAGTCTTTTCCATGTTGTCTGCCATGCTACCTGCCACCCCACACATTCAGGGCCTACTGTGTGGGCTTTCTGTGTTCCTGTGTGGCATGTGTGTGCTTGGCTGCATGGTCCTGGGTGTGACCAGCTATGGTTTGGGAGGGGGTGCTTGGCCAGCAGCCTGAGGGGGACTCCATTGGTGGCCTTCCATTGGCCGTTGGCAACTCCTGTTGCCTGCTATCTGTGCCACTGTTGTGTTCTGTGGTCAGGTGTCTGGGTGCCTGTGTGTGCCTTGCTCATGGAGGCCTCCTGTGGCCTGTCACTGTGCATCCCTGGCTTTGTCACTGGGTCTGTTCGCTGTGCCATGCCCCCCCGTTGCTCTGCTGCTCTGCTCTCACACTTGTGCTGGAGCATCTCTTTTTGCACCATGGTGCAACTCTGTTTGTGCCATGGCACAACTCTGTTTATACAATGGCGCCACTCTGCCATATTCAGCTGAGTTGCACTGGCGCAGTTTGGCCTGTGCAACCTCTGAATATGGCTCCTGTTTCACCATAGTGCATTGGATTTGCACTGCGCCAGACTTGCTCCGACCTTTGGCACATTTCTGAATATCTGGGCCATAGTAGCTATGTCACAATCAATCCAGAACTCACTTAGAATATTCTTACTCAGTACCAGTACTAACCATCTTCAAATGAAAATATCTTTAAAACAAAAAAAGATAGCATGGCACTGTGAGCATGAAAGTTATTCAGCACAAAATTATCTACAATATGACCGGTGTTTTAATTATTAATACCTTATAGATTTGTTTATAATTAGCAAAAAGCAGAAAATAATTTTTTTGTTAACTTTTTTGACATACAAATGCAAATAACTTTAAAATGAAAAATAATAGCATAGTACTGTGAGCATAGAAGTTGTTCTGTAGCACCACATATGAGCGAGTATTGTTGAGCAACTCAATATGAGCAACTCAATAATACCACTCCCACGTAGAGCGAGTAGTGAAAAAGAGCTTTCAGTAGAAAAAGCGAGTGTAGCGTTCAGGGATACATGCTACACTCGCAAGGAAAGGGGATAAAAAATTATTTGACCATGCCTTGCTGAACTGGCTGTGTGGTGTAGTGGTTGAGCCATGACACCTGGAGCATGAGGTGCTGGGTTCGGATGCCAATGCAGGTAATGTTTTTGCTTCTAGGGGAAGTTTCTATTATTTTCTAAGTCTGTTCCCCCTGGAATTGAGAATCTTTATGTTGTGGGGTGCGGGGGGGGCTTGTCTCCCAAAAAGAGGGGTGCGTAGGAGTAGCCCCCCTGCAAAAAAAAAGATGCATTTAATGTTTATAGAGGACAGTCGCTGTTTGTGGTTGTCTCTCCAATATGAAGTTGCCCTTTTGCCGCGGGCAGTTTTTCGTCACTCTATTGAGCGGCACGATAAGGGACTCACCCCTAGCACATAAAACCAAGTTGTTCAGCACAAACATATCTATAAAATGAGTGGTGTTTCCTTTATAGGTACCTTTTAGTTTTTTTTTTATAATTAGCAAAAAACAGCAGAAAGTTCCATTTTGTATCTACTTTTTCAACATATCAATTGCAAATAATTTTAAAATACCTCCTTGGACACAGGATGCATACTACAGGACTGAAGGATGGCCCGTGTGGTGGCCATACAGAAACGTGATCCTAAAGAATAACCAGGCAACTTCAGACCAGTGAGCCACACATCAATTGTGGGAAAACTCATGGAGAAGACCCTAAAGGAAAGGCTGGTGATCTTGGAGAATAATGGTCTCCAGGATGGTCAGCAGCATGGGTTTGTCTTGGGTACATCCTGCCAGACAAACCTGATTGAGTACTACAACTGGGTGACAAGGGAACTGGACAAAGGTCATGCAGTGGATGTCCTGTATTTGGATTTCAGCAAGGTCTTTGATTCTGTGCAGCATGGGAGACTGGGAGTACTGGAATATATAGGGGTGGGAACAAAGATGGCTAATTGGATTACCAGTTGGCTAAATGGAAGGCAGCAAAGGGTGGTGGTGGGTGGGGAACTCTCATCTCCAAGGGATGTGATGAGTGGGGTGCCACAGGGATCTGTATTGGGACCGATGTTGTTTGGGATATTCATAGCTGATATCTCCTATGGAGTCTAGAGTAAGATAAGTCTCTTCGCAGACGACACAAAGATGGGAGTGGTGGTAGATGATATTGAAGGGTGGAAGGGGCTGCAGGAGGATGTGAAACAACTACAGGAGTGGTTGGATGCATGGCAGTTGGGGTTTAACTACAAAAAGTGCAAGGTACTGCAAATTGGGGCTAATAACCAGGGGGAGGAACTACCAGCTTGGGGGTACAGCTGCAATGCATCAAAGAAGAAGAAAATAATCTAGGGGTGCTGAAAATGGAGAGTACAAACAACTCAGCAGGAACATGGCAGCAAAAGCCAAAAGGATGCTAGGATGCATAGCGAGGGGAATCTCCAACAGAAACAGGGAGGTGATCCTGTCCCTATACAGGTTGCTGATCAGGCCACTCCTGGAATACTGCATGCAATACTGGCACCCATTACTGAAGAAGGACATCAGATCATTGGAGGGTATACAGTGGAGGGTGACAAAGATGATCCAGGGATTAGAGGGATACTCTTATGTGGAGAGGCTGTGCGAGCTGAACATGTATTCCCTGGAGGAAAAGAGGAGAGGAAGGATAGGGGGACATGATTGAAACCTTTAAATACTTAATGGGGATTAACAAGACTAGGACAGAAGGGATTTTCTAGATTAGAAGGGGGAGGGTCATGAGGGGGCACCAGCTGAGAGTAGAGGGGGGAAGATTCAGGAGGGAAGTCAGGAGACATTACTTCACAGAGAGGGTGGTGGATAAGTGGAATACTATCCCTGAGGAGGTAGTAGCCTATAGCATGGTAGACAGTTTTAAGAGGATAAAACAGAGTGAGAGGGGAATAATGAAAAGGGAGGGTGGGAGGGTGGGGCAGCTGTAAGCTGAGGGGCTAGCTCACAATCGAGCAGACTCGATAGACTGTGAGGCCTGTTTCTGCTGGCATTTTCATATGTTTGTATGTTCGTAAAATGAAAACGGTAATACGCTACTGTGAGCATGCCATTTTTTCAGCACAAAGTTTTTGGCAAAATGAATGGTGTTTCATTTAAAAGCAACCACTACACTAGGTGGACAGTTAACAGAAAATCCCAGAAATGATCATTAAAAAAGGAAAAAAGATAAACAGCCAAAAGCAAATCTCCATGTACTAACAGAAAGCATCCCTATTGCATAAATGAAATACACAATGGTGAGCTGTCAGATAAATGACTTATCAACAATTGTGCTGTTTGACCTCGGACACCTCACTCTGGCTTACACCACTCATGAGGTTACCCAAGGTCAAATAGCACTTGTGTAGATAAATCATTTATCTGACACCTCATCATTATATATATATATATATATATATATATATATATATATATATTTATACATATATATTTTTTTCATTGCAAAAACTTCATTAATGCATCAGTTAGGGTTGATAGCACAGTGACAAAGGTATGGATATGTGATGTTAGGTTTACCCCCACCACCCACCTCCACCACTGCACTGCACTCATCCACAAACTTGAGGGTGTGCCATAGGGTCATCAGGCCCAACTCTCACCCTATTCCATGTGTAAACAAGCTGATATGCTACTGCATAGGAGAATGGGGTGAGAGTTAGGCCGGATGAACCCATGGCACACCCCGATGCCTGTTGGTGTCTGGAGGGTGGGGGATGGGGTGAGGTGGTAGGGGTGAGAACTCTGATGATAGGGTGTTAGGGTTGGAAACCCTAATGCCTCATTTCGCTGCTTTTGTCACTGTGGTATCCACCCTAACTGATGCAGTAACATTTTTCTGCAAAGAGTTTCCCTTCTTTTTCAGATAGTGTAATTGTATCCTCATTTTACTGTGGGAGCACAGGGTACTTCGAATCCTGTGCTCCCATTCCACAATCCAAATAATACAACAGTGTCAATATGTCATGGTGGGAGCGCAAGGTCATTTGGTCCCTGCACTCCCATCCCTCCATCCAGATAGTACAACAGTGTCTACATTCATGTTGGGGAGCGCAGGGTCCCTCCATTGAGATAGTACAACGGTATCCATACATCACAGTGGGAGCACAAGGTCCTTTGGACCATGCACTCCCATCCCTCCATTGAGATAGTACAACAGCATCCATATGTCACTGCAGGGGCCAGGGTCCTTCTGACCCTGTGCTCCCATCCCTCCATCAATATAGTACAATAGTGTAAACAATGGGAAACACTGGCAAAGTTATGGGAGTGCATAGGAACTACACAATGCACACTCACAACATGCTCATTTTGGGAATTTCTTTACCAAATCTTCAGCATTGGCATTATGGGACCTAGCCTCATGAACAGCGCATCTGTGATTTTGTTAATCCATTCCAAAAGTTGATTTCACACAGCGACCATGCCATTCTGTGCCACAGGTGTGAAATCACATTCCGGACAGGATGTGCAAAATAACAGCTGTTCAGTTCATAAGGTGGTGTAAACAAGGCAATGTTGAAAATCTGGAGTGAAAATATGAAAAATTGGCAAAGTTTTGAGCATGCATGGAAAGTGTGCAATGCATGCCCATAACAGTCATTTTTTTCAATTTTTTCATCAAGCTTTCAACATGGGCTTTATGGGTCCTCCCCTCATGAACAGTGGCACTGTCATTTTGTTAATCTATCCCAAAAGTTGATTTCACACAGCAACCATGCCATTCTGTGTCACAGATGCGAAAACACATTTTGGGCAGGGTATGAAAAATGACAGCTGACTATTCATAAGGAGGTGTAAAAAATGGCAATGTTGAAAATCTGGAGTGAAAATATTAAAAATTGATGAAGTCATGAGCATGCATAGAAACTGCACAATGCATGCTTGTAACGCAGTCATTTTGAGGAATTTTTTCACCAAAATTGCAACATGGACTTTTTGAGACACCACCTCATGAACAGTGGCACTGTTGTTTTCTGAATCAGTCCTTAAAAGTGATTCTGCACAGCAAACACAAAATCATCTTTAGGGACTGTGAAATAAAATGACAGTGCCAGTGCTCATGAGGTGACGGTCCAAAAACCCCATGTTGAAAATTTGGTGCAACAATTCCTAAAACTGACCGAGATTTCAACATAAGTTGAACTCCCCTCCATTGAGTCTCATTTTACAGCTTGCCTTTATTCCTCAGATCACAGTTTGGCTTTGAAGAGTGCAGATGCATCCCGGTCCAAAGAAGATCTGTGATCCCAAATCCACTGGAGAGTAAGTATGGGCGAGGGTGTGGGGAGGTGGCTGCACAAAGGGAGGGTTGGGATGGGGGAGTGGGTAGATGACGAGGGAAGTTTTTCTTTTTTTCAGGATAAAATACAAAACAAATACTTTGAATGATGGTTTTCTTTTTTCACAGGTTAAAATAAAAAATAGTAATTGGACACACTGGGCTGGGCTCCCAGTGTGCCACCAAAGTTGGGGGTGGATCATGATGCTGACAGGGGGATTGGGCACACCATCAGCAATACATTGATACAGGATCCTGCATTGAAATTTTCAAAATGTTGATGCAGGATTTTGCATCGAAGACAACGGGGGATGGTTTTCTTTTTTCACAGGTTAAAATAAAAAAATAAATTGGGCATACTGGGGTGGACTGCAAGTGTGCCGCCAAAGTTGCGGGGGGATCATGATGCCAACAGGGGGAATGGGCACCCCCACCAGCAATGCTTCAAAATTGGATCCTGCATCGACATTTTCACAAACTTCGATGCAGGATGCAGGACTGAGCACCTCCGTTGGCATTGAAAGGCAGTGAGGGGGAGACATCCGACACCAGGAGTGGGCATCCCAGTGTCAGAAATAAAAAAATTAAGTTATCTGCGCACACTGGGGTGCTCTCCCAATGTGCCAGAATACTAGTAAGGTGCACACAATGCTGACATGGGGATTGAGCACCCCATGTCAGAAAGCATCGTGCGGCTCATTACAGTACTTCAATGCAGGATCCTGCATCAAAATTATTGAAAATTTCGATGCAGGATTCTGCATAGAAGAAAATATCTTGGGGGATGGTTTTCTTCTTTTCACAAGTTTTTATAAATAAATAATGCATTTGGGCACACTGGGATGGGCTCCCAGGATGCCCAGTACATACTATGTATTGAGCGCACAAAGTGGGTATTCCTTGACTCTGTAGCCAGCAGCACGAGTTCCAGCTGCTGCTGCAGAAGTCAAGAAAATATTGCTCTTCTCATACAGAGAACGGACTCCAAGCCATTCTCTGTATAAGCTGGCACCCAAGAAAATAATTTCTTTGGGACCAGCTTAAAACACTAAAAGAACTTCAGAAAACACCTAGGCCTGGATATTCAAACTGCGCTCAAAACTGGCGCAACAGCAGGAGCAAGCGCAAACCAGTTGCGCAAATGCGCAACAGGTGCGATATTCAAACATGGAGCAGAGCAAATTGCGCAAGCAACCAAGCGTCTGAATATCGTGACATACTGCACCATCACAAGAACCAGGAAGGAGAAGTTGAGTTGGTGAAATGTTGCGCCATGGCGCAACTAGGAAGCTCAGCTGAGCAGTCCAGAGCTGCCATAGCGCCAAGCACAGCCCCCAGAGCAATGGAACTGCACATCCAGGGAGGCAGGCTGGGGCCACCGCCAGCCATGCCACACATGGGCACAGGAACACACTGCAGAACCCACACCACACCGGCACACCCCAAGCACAGCATCACTGTGGGTGGGACGGATGATCCACGTGCCCATGGGGACAAGCCAACAATGCATAGCAGAGCCATGACACCCCAGCACAACCACTGGCAGGCGGAGAGTGCCACACACAGGGGGTTGACAACCACAGTGCACATCAGCCCCCCGTACGCACAGCACATCCTGCACTGTGACCCCAAGACACCACCCATGTGCAGTGACTGGCACTGCAGGAAACCATGCAGCCCCCCCAGCACTCATCAGCACCATGCAACACAGAAGCCTACAAGTCAGACACACCCTATGCACCCAGCAGTGGGTGGCAGCAGATGGCAAGACCAACCGAAAGTCACTGCCATGCTGGAGATACCTCCCCATGCACACACATGCACACACATACACACATACCCAGGACCATACCAGCCCAGATGGCATGTACACCCCTGCAACTGGGCACCCATAGGCAGCTGCAAATCACAGACCAACACATTATTCACATAAACATATAAAAATGTATTAAACAATAACAAACAGTATAGAAACAAGTCCAACTATTTACAAGGGGGGATGGGTACAAGGTTGGGATGGTCAAGGGGTAGGGATTACAAACTTGGAGAGGGAAGGCAGGGTGGTAGGGATGGGAGAAGTGGAAAGGGTGGAGAATTCATGGCCCAGCTGGTTGCCCGTCTTCCTGCTGGTGTCCTGCAGTTCTGTGCCGCCTCCTCTGCACACCATGACGGTGGATAAACTGCAGGATCTCGGCGTTCTGCCCCACAAGTTGGCGGATGGCCCTGACATCCCTCTCCATCCTCCGCAGCACCTCGAGGCCTAGGAAAATGGGAACACAGTCAATGGCTGTGACTGACCACAACCCTGAACACCACCAAACCTGCAAGCCATATAGCCCAATGTCCCCGCACCTGTGATGGCATACACCCACCCACAGTGAACATGCACATGGCCATCACAAACAGGCGGCACCAGCTATGCGCATCACCACCCACACACACTGCCCACGTCAATCACAGTACAAACTAGGCTGGCAAGTGATGTGGCAACGTGGTGCGATGCCAGTTACACAGCTATGTGCCCAGTACATGCCTGGACCACCAGTGACGCATACACAGACGTGCTGTGATACTGCACTGTGATGCATGTCACCTGTGTCGTGCCTACATGCATGGATACATAGACAGTGTCAGCAGATAAGGGCCTATGGGCCACCCAGTCTGGCCATTTGACCTTGTAAGTTCACTCTGTTTTCCGATAAGTCTGTTGCACCTTACCCCTGACCTCCAGAATTCCTTTATGGCTATCCCATGCATTCTTAAATCCCATGACCAAGTCATAGAAACATAGAAACATAGAAGTTGACGGCAGATAAGGACCGCAAGGCCCATCCAGTCTGCCCATTTCTTTTTCTACCTTATAAATGTGCCATCGGCCTTTGCTCTGTCAGTGACCTATCTATTCATAGTCATTTGTAATGCTCCCTTATGCCTATCCCATGCCTGTTTGAAGCCCTGCACTATATTCATAGCCACCACTTCTTGTGGTAAGCCATTCCATGCATCTACCACCCTTTCTGTGAAAAGAATTTCCTCACATTCCCCCTTAATCGGCCTCCCTCTAATCTCATGCTGTGTCCTCTTGTCCTGCTATTTTTCTTATATTTAAACATGTTAGACTCTTTCACCTTGTTTATGCCCTTAAGGTGTTTAAATGTCTCGATCATATCACCTCTCTCCCTCCTTTGCTCAAGGGTATACATATTGAGCTCCGTTAATCTGTCCTCATATGTCTTCTGATGCAGTCCCTGCACCATTTTGGTTGCCCTTCTCTGGACTGCCTCAATTTGGTTAATGTCCTTGTGAAGGTGTGGCCTCCAATACTGCACGCAGTACTCCAGATGGGGCCTAACCAATGTCTTGTACAGAGGGATTATTACCTCCTCTTACGACTTGTGATACCCTACTAATACACCCTAACACCCCTAGCCTTACCTACTGCTTTAGAGGTCTGCTTGGATGATTTTAGGTCATCAGTGATGATGATGCCCAAGTCTCTTTCTTCCTTTGTGACTGCTAGCAACTCCCCTCCCAGCCTATAAGTGGCTTCAGTGTTTCTCTTCCCTATGTGCATGATTTTGCACTTCTTTGCATTAAATCCCAGTTGCCACTCTTCTGACCATTCTGCTAGTTTATCCAGATCTCTTCTCATTCTGCCCACCCCATCTGGATCATCTACTCTGTTGCAGATCTTGGTGTCATCTGCAAACAGACAAGCCTTACCCTCTAGTCCATCTGCGAGGTCACTAATGAAGATGTTGAATAGGACTGGCCCCAGGACTGATCCTGAGGTACCCCACTTGTGACTTGCATCTCTTCTGACTGTATACCATTTAACACCACTCTCTGTTTTCTGCCAGTCAACCAGTTTGCCACCCAGTTGACCAACTTCTGACCCACCCGAGCCTACCTAGCTTATTTATCAATCTTCTATGTGGAACAGTGTCAAAAGCTTTGCTGAAGTCAAGGTAGGCGACATCAACTGCTCCCCTTGGTCCACCACTCTGGTTACCCAGTCAAAGAAATCTATGAGATTAGTTTGACAGGACCTTCCTTTGTAAACCCATGCTGTCTTGGATCCTGTGCCCCTATGGATTCCAGGTGTTGCACTATCCTTTCCTTAAGGAGTGCCTCCATAATCTTGCCCACTACTGAGGTAAGACTGACCGGTCTGTAGTTCCCGCCTCCTCCCTGCTACCACTCTTGTGGAGGGATCACATGAGCCCTTCTCCAGTCTTCTGGGACCTCTCCTGTGCTCAGAGACTCACTAAACAATTCTGCTAATGGCTCTGCTAGTTCCTCCTTTAGCTCCTTAAGTACCCTGGGATGTATGCCATCAGGTCCCATTGCCTTATCCACCCTGAGCTTAGCAAGCCTTGTAGGACCTTTCTTTGTGAAGGGAGTAGTGCTCACCTCCTCCCCTGTGTCCATGATGCTGAGCTGTGGGCCCTGCCCTACCTTCTCTTCAGTAAATACTGAGCAAAAGTATCTATTTAGGATAGATGCCTTTACAGGGTCCTCCTCCTCACATGCTCCCTTTTCTCCATTAAGCTTAGCACACCTCTCTGGACTTTCTCCTTTCACTAATGTATCTATAGAAAGTCTTGTCACCTTCTTTACTGTTCGTGCTAGTGTTTCCTCAGTTTGGGACTTTGCCTGCCTTACTGCCTTACCTGCTTCCCTTAGGGCAGTTTGGTATGCCTCCCTATCTTCATCCGCTGTGTTCCCTTATATTTTCTGAAGGCCAGCCTTTTGGCTCTGACCTTTTCTGCTACTGTATTTGAGAACCAAAGTGGTTTCCTTCTTCTTTGCACTTCCTTTTCTGTCTAACACAATGGGATGTTGCTTCAAGTATTGTATCCTTAATGCTTGCCCACTTTGCCTGTACCTCCTCACCTGTGTTTCTTTTGCCAGGGCTAGCTTAACTCTGTTGGCCATCTTATCAAAGTCAGCTCCTCTGAAGTCCCATATTTTTGCTTTGGAATGGGATGATTTAGATGTAGTAGCCAAATTGAACCATACCATGTGATGGTCACTGGCCCCAGGTGACCTTCTACCTGGAAATCTGTGATCCTTCTTTGTTTGTCAGTACTAGATCTAGGATAGCCCTGTCTCTTGTGGGTTGCTGTACCAGTTGTTTGAGGCCCTCCCCTGCAGGAATCCACTATGAGTCTAGTTCTGGCAGATGTTCCTGCTGGTATTGACCAATCTGTATCTGGCATGTTGAAGTCTCCATTATCAGAACCTCCCTTTAGCTGTCATGTTTTGTATATCTTCTAACAGTAATGTGTCTATGTCCTCCCTCTGGTCTGGGGGCCTGTAGACAACCCCAGTTCTTATGGCTGTCCCATTTCCTGTTTCAGGGTGACCCACAGTTCTTCTGGCTCCTTATGTGTATTCTGAATTTCTGTAGCTTTGATATTTTCATTAACATACAGGGCCACCCCTCCCCTTTTTGCACCTCGTCTCTTCTGAACAATACATAGCCAGGTACTGAAGTTCCAAGTGTGGTTACTGGTAAACCACGTCTCACTAATTGCTACTATGTCCAGTTTAGCCTGACATTATTGCCTGCAGGTCTGGGATCTTATTTCCAGGCTGTGAGCATTTGTACATGATTTTCCATTGGCCAGATTTTGTGTTAGTTGTTGGGTGAAGTTTGGCATTACCCCTGTGCATCGTATGGGGAGACAAACCTTTTTTCTTACCTGGTGATGCAAATGAACGGCAAACACGCTGAATTCCTGTTTGACCACTAGCTGAGGGGGGAGGGGTGTTCTTCCCATTCGACGTATGGGGTGCTGCACCCCTCTCCCCATTTGCTAGTTTAAATATTCTGCAAAGACGTCAAACTTCTGCCCCAATGCACTGACTCCATCTTTAGCCCCCACCACTTCCTCTGGCAGGGTGTTCCACTTGTCCACCACCCGTTCTGTGAAGAAATTCTGTCTCATGTGTCCTCTGAATCATCCCTCCTCCAACTTCATCCCATGCCCACTAGTCCTGGAATATCTCTTACGCTTAAAAATAGGTTGTTCTGCACTCTGTTCCCCCCTGTAAGATACTTGTATGTCCCCATCATATCCCCCTCTCCCCCCTCTCCTCCAGGGAGTACATGTTCAGGTTTGTCAACCTGTCTTCATAGGACTTGTGATGCAATCCATGCACCATCCGTGTTGCCCTCCTCTGAACCTCTCTACTCAGTCCACGTCCATACGTAGGTATGGTCTCGAGAACTGTACACTGTACTCCAGTGTGGGGCCTCACTAGTGTCTTGTATAGTGGAATTATGACCTCACCTTTGGTTGTGTTGTGCATGGCTGGTGGTCTTGCCCCCCCCAGCATGCAATAGCATCCATGAAGTAATGATACTCACACCCCCAGCAGCTGGGTCTGGCACTGCTGCTGCTGCCGCTGCTGCTGCTGCTGTTGTTGGGGCACAACACCCCCCGGCACCTGGGCCCTGGCACGGCCCACGTCAGCCTCGGCCTGCGTCCTCAAAGTCTGGCCTGTGGGAGACATATGTTGAGACAAACATCAGTGTGACTCAAAAGCAGAGTGCCCCCTGCCCCAGTGAGAGTGCCTACCCAAACAGCCATAACCATCCATCGCACAGCTGCACACACTGACACAGCCAACCGTGTCTGAGCCGGCACCTATGCACAGCCACCCAAGCACACACACACACCCCTACAGAGAATATAGGTGCATAGATGGTACACTCACCTGGCCTAGGGACTATGCCCCACCTGGCACATGACCGCAGCCGCGTCAAAAGTCCCGGCTCCCTCCGGCGGAGGTCACTGTACCAGTGCTGGCACTGCTCAGCAGACCGGCCCCGGCCAGTGACCTCCACCAAGTCAGTGGCCACTTGCTGCCACACGTGGGTCCTAGGCATGGTGAGGGGGGCCTCACCATACAGTGCCTCACAGTGGGGCTCCACCAGGGCCACCAGGATGGCCACTTCAAGCTGGCTCCAGGACACCACCCTCCTCCTAGCCATGGCACCAACTTTACAGCAGGCAATATGGCGCCCCGCTGCACCGTAACCCCACGTGGAGTTGTTGCGCAATAGACCACCACAGGCTCCAATCGCGCTGTTCGAACAGCGCCGTCACTTTACATGGCGCTGTCACCAGACAGCGCAATAGGGACGTACACATGGCATGCCAACAGCGCCAGGGGTCAGAGGGCATACACAAGGTCACGGCAATGACGCAAGGCTACGCACAGTGCCATGGGACGTATAGGCATCCTGCGCGACTGCCAAGCTGAGCACCAGTGCCACAGTGGACTATCACGCAGTAGTGCCACAGCGCCATATAGTGCCCAGTGCTGTAGCGCCACTGGCACAATGGTGGCCATGGTCTGAATCGCCTATCATGCTTAGCAGGTCTGCAGCATGATAGACGCATGCATACGCTGTCTGGGCATGCGCAATGCAGTGTGGCACACAGCCACAAACCTGCGCCATTGGCTCAGCCGGACCTTCCGTATTGCGCTAAGCGCAAATACGCGATATTCAGCCGACATATGCAAATCATGCGATCAGCCATTCAAAGGTGCAGTGGCACGATTAGCATGTCATTAAAGTTGTGCCACACCTCATTTGCATGTGTTGCGCAATAAAAATGCGACAGTGGGTTGTGCTGGCCAGATTTGGTTACTGCAGGTGAGAGGTGAGTTACATGCTGCGTGATGCTCAGGACAATGCTCATGGGTGGAGGATGATAAAGGCTGAGGGGGCTGAGCATGAAAAGGGCACTTAGAAAGGGACAAAGGGCACCCTTTCTATCAGTATCTGCCATGTGGAGAGGAAACGGGGCTTCCGCACCCCGGGCCGGCAGCTATGCTCATGGGGTAATGCTGTCGACTGCACAGTGACAGGTGTCCACTTCCACCCATACAGATCACCATGACTGACCAGAGCCAAGCTGAGGGTGTGGACGGTGGGCGTGGAGGAGGCGAACTTCACGCGGCAGAGACAGAGGCCCTCTTCCAGGCCTACCTGGAGGATGAGCCACTATTGAGTGGATGGAGGGCACCCTCAGGAGCGGCAGCTGCATGGGATGGGGTAGCTGGCGTCAACTGCACGAAGCCACCAGCTCCGTGCAGGAATGCAGGAAGAAGATGGGGACTGACCGCAGGAGGCTGAAGGAGAAGGTGGCAGCCTTCAGGGCGGCACATGCTGGCACTGGTGGGGGCCCACCAGTGATGTTGCAGCTGACCCCTACAAAGGAGACACTGGTCGCGTCCATGCAGCCGAGTGCCATTGCGGGCGTACCAGGCGGAGGATTCCAGACAGGTGGAAGCCCATCACTGCACGGTATGACATGGTGGTGTTGTTGGGGGGGGGCTGTTGTTCACATGCACTCATGTACTCTCTTTCTGTTACAGATCCTGTTCGTCTGCAGGAGATGGTGGTGGTGGTGGGTCCAGTCAGTGAGGCAGACCTGCTGGACGTGGAGGAGGGACCTTCCACCTCCGCCACCAGCCTGCAGGCACTGCAGCAGCATGCAGGCTGGGCCAACAACTCCGGTGTCAGTGATACGGGTGCAGGGGGTTCACAGCCTGTGTCACAGCAGTCTGGCATGCAGGTATGCCAGCATGCTGTGCCTATGGCAATGGCACGCACCTGCACCATTGATGATAGCAGGCCTGCAATGGGCAGTGATAGGTGTGTGTCCCATGACGGACACATGGCAGGCCAGCACATGCCCCTGGGCCTTCCTGGTTCACACCTGTGTACCAGCATGCTGGCACAGTCCCAGGCTGTGCCTGTCAGCACCAGTGGGGCAGCACCAGTGGCTGTGCAGGTGTCTGGCACTGTTGTCAGCACGGAGGTGGAACAGGTGGACCTGGGGGCTCAGCAGTTGGAGGGGCGGCAGCAGCAGTCGCACACCAGGTCTGGGGGTACAGTGTCAAGCAGTGGCACATGTTCACCACCCTTTGATCTGCCCATACCTGGTCCTGGCGAACAGCGCCCACCCTCAAGGGGTGCTGTGCACCAGGACCGTCCACACCCTGGGGGTCACGATGCCATTGGGGCACAGTACCCATTGGACGCACACACCCACCTGCTGCAGGAGTCGGTACAGCTGCAGGGGCGGTTTGCAAGGTCCGTGGAGGCACTGTCTGTGTCCGTGGAGCGGCATAGCAGGGAGTGTGCTTGGGACCGAGCCGAGCTGGTCCTTATGTGGACGGATGTGACCGCTGCCAGTGACAGACTGACCCAGGCAGTGGTCTCTGTCGCGGACGCATTGGCCACACTGTCAGGTGCCCCTGTACCACACACCCCACACAGTGCGCTCTCCACTCCCCGTTCCCGGCATCATGCGACACCAGGCCTGTCGATGCCAGGTTCTGCTGTGGGCATCCCGAGCACCCCTGGTGCAAGTTTGTTTGGCAGGATGCAGACCCCTGTGCGGGCAAGGTAGCGTTCACGCAGTGGGACCCCTGGTGGTGCGCCAGCGCCACCCGATGTGGCCCCGGCTCAGCCTGCCAGTGCTGCTGGGCCGCGGCGGGCGCCACGCATCCGTGGTGGCGGGAGACAGTGCTACCTGACTGAGCTGTCTCCCAGTGCAGCCCTGTCTGGTGCTGCCCTGTGTGCAATGTGTGTCATGGTGGGCAGTGCACTGCTGGGTGCTCTGCTTGCCAAGCTGACACACGGACCACCTGCACTCTCCCAACTGCTGTCCACAGGTGCGTGTGCATGATGATGCCTGCATTGCACTGTACACCAAGGTGCAAGGGTGCCCAGGTCCTGACACACGTACGTGGACAGTCCAGATGGTGGGGGTGGTTGGTGGTGCTGTGTGTTGGCAATGTCATTTCCACAGTGCTGTGCTGCTGCCCATGTATGCTGCCTGGTGTGTGTGTGTGTGTCTCCATATGAGTGCTCACCCCTCTCTGCTGGTGTGTTGGTATGCCTGGAACCTTCAACTCCCCTGACCTTCATGCACGGTGTGTTCCCCTGTGTGCCTGTGGTTTGCGCATGGACAGTGTTGCCTGCACATGTCCCTTGCCTTACCTGTGTTGGGCGTAGTGTCTTCTGCAATGGTGTCCCAGTGCAGCTGGGCCTGCCGGGTCAGTCGGGGTCCCTCCATCCCAGAGGGGCTGCTCATCACCCACATCACCGGCGCCACTGGCGCCCCATCGCTGTCCCTCTTGGGCCTGTACGGTTATCCCATGGTCTTTGGCCATGTTGTGCAGGATGCAACAGGCCAGGAATATCCCACAGGCCTTTTGGGGCTGTACTGTAGAGCTCTGCCGGAGGTGTCCAGGCATCGGAGGCGTGCCTTGAGCATCCCAAACACCCGCTCTATGATGTTCGTGTTGCGGCATGTGCCTCATTGAAACATAGATTGCGCTTGGGGTCGTGGGCGCGCTGTACGGTGTGAGCAGCCAGGGACAGAGTGGTATCCGCAGTCACCTGTGTGGAGATAGTGGAGATCAGTGTCATGTCAGGTCCATATTGCCCATATCCTTGTGTGCCACTACCATGGCACCTGTGTCATTCCCACCCTTACACAGAGTTTGCATTCCATACATGTGTACTCACCCACTAGATGACCCGTGGGGATGTTCCCACTCTCGAATCGATGGCACAGTGCAGACTGGTGCCATATGAAGGCATCATGTGCTCCGCCAGGGTGTGTGACACAGACATTGATAATGCGCCCAGTGGCATCACACACCACCTGGCAGTTGACACTGGAAAAGCCCTTTCGGTTCCGATAAGCCTGGCCGTCGGGGCCAGGTGGCGTGCGAATGGCCACATGGGTGCAGTCTATGGCCCCTAGCATGCCAGGCATATGTGCTACCCTGTGGAACTCCTGCATGTTTCCTGTACGCTCTGCCGCGGTTCTGGGGAAATGGATGTACTCCGCAGCATGAGGCAGCAGTGCGCTGAGGAATTGGGTGAGGATGCGTGACGTGGCCGACTGTGTAATGCCTGTGGTGTCCCCTGTCGGCATCTGGAAGGTGCCCGTGGCGAGCAGGCACATGCAGGCTGTCACCTTGGTCTCCACGGACAGAGCATGACTCCGTCGTGAGGGTGCCTGCATCACATCACTGCACAGCTCGCAGAGCCGTCTCAGTATTGCCCTGTTCAGGCGGTACCGGGCCACAATCTCAGCGTCTGTGTGTACAGCCTCGGGCTGAGCGGGCCTGATACCGCCTGTCGGGGCACTCGCCCGGCGGGCCTCGGCGGCCACGCCCCCTGCAGCATGGTGTCTCACCTCTCATTACAGCTTCCATGTGGAAGCTGACACTGTCCATCTCCCTGGCTTCTACCCCCGGCTGCTGTTCCTGTGTTACCCCGCTGCCCCACTGCTGCTTCCACTGCACCGGGCACCCCCCACTGGCCTCTCTGTCCTGCTGGACCCACTGTCCCTCTCTGCCCTTCCAGCTTCTGTCTCTCTCTCTCTGTCTCTGTCTCTCTCCCCCAGTTTGCGGCCTGCTAGGGTTCTTGCGCCGCTTCCTTGAGCCTTTTTATTTTGGCTCAAATCCGGTACTGCACAACTTCCGGCTGAGGCACTCTTGCGCATTGCGCAAGTGTTCGGATATCACATTGTGCACTTTATGCATGGACCGGCCCCCTTCGGTTGCGCATGCCTTCATTTCCATTGCGCTGTTGCTCAGCATGTTTTCGGTGGTGCAACTGGCCCCTTCTGAATATCGCAGAATGGCGCATTTTTGGAGTTGCGCACGTGCAACCCTGTTGCGCATGGCGCAACCCTTTTGAATATCTGGGCCCTAAAGAGGTTTTATTTAACTGTTTTCTGATGTTTTTTGGTGTTTAAAGCCTATGGTACTTCAACATCCATGCTAAGCGGCAAAACAAGATGGCGGTCGCAACACAGCTCAATCCATCACAGGACTGTGAACTGTGCAAAAAATACCAGCATTCTTTGTGAAAAGAAGCTGGTATTTTTTGCACAGTAGTCCTATAGTGTGAAAAATATATATTTTGTGCCTGACATACATTTTTCCATAGGAAACAATGGGATCATTAAAAATGTAATAACTTTTAAACAGATTAATATTTGTTCACCAAACCTTCAAAATGCAAGTATGTGACCAAATGGCTTTCTATGCTGAAAATTTCAGACCACAATATAAAGGCATTCCTGAGATACAGATGAGCAAAGAAATGTTACAAAAAATACTTTTTCTGTTTTTTCAACATTTTATATCTCAGAAACCAGTTGACGGATTCCCATTAAATTTTGACAGATCAGGTCAGGAGACTTACCCCTAGAGATTATGTATGCCAGAGTTTATGCAAATCCATTGAATGGCTCCAAAGTTATTAAGGCTCAAAGTTTGGACTTTAACATAGAAGTGCCGTTTCACCCTTACTATACTGACACGACTGCACCAGTATAATATATATACTTTTTTTCAGGCATTAAAACATATCACAATAGGGTAGCCTCTTTAAAGGGACACTGTCAGCCTCCTTAGGCCTCAAATTTTCCATACTCTATAAAACACTTTCTTGTTCACATTCTGTAAAGATTGTTGATATAGCTGGTGGCTAGAATCAGATTTCTTTTTTCTTACTAAAAGTGAAAAACAGACATCCCACTGTACTGGTGTTATCACACAAAAATGCATTTGTTTACATTTCTTGATCAGCTTCCACTGAATCCTTCCTGGACTTGGAACACCCCCACACAGTCTAACAACTCATTTTGCAGTGGGAGGGAAGGAGCCTGTTGGATCATAAGTGGCTGAACTGTTTGGGGAGCTTTGTATTGTATAGGAAGTATGCATTAAGAGTTGATCAAGGATTTGAAACAAAACAAGGTTGGGTAAAATTGCACCATAACCATGCATCTCAGTTCTCATAAAAAAGAAAGTATATTAAATAACCAGCAACATCATTGAATTTTAGAGAAGGTAAATAATCATAAAATGTGGGTTTTCAAACGGAAATAATATGACATGAAAAGGGTCGACAGTGTCCCTTTAAGGTGCAGGATGTCTAGATTAAAACAACAGCAGCAGTGTTATGCCACCCAATCAGTATCCCATGACTTTGGCAACCACAATTGGGTGTCTACCAAAAGGGCAACTCAATTGCCGCACCTGTCATCAGGGTGACTGGGGAAGGTTGGCGACCAGATGGGGGGTACACAATATAGTGACATCCTGTTGCTTCATGCCGATGCATGTGTGGGTGATGAGCATGCTGAGTGTGGGGTGGGAGGAATGGAGGGTGTAGGGGTGGCACCACGGCAAGTTGCCAAGCTGCTCCGTGGTGTGGTGGTGGCACAGGGCAGCGAAGTGGAATGGTGCTGGGTTCCAGTCCAGGTGCAGGTCTTTTATGTTGTGCCTGGCCCAAATTTTTACTTGTTCTGCATTTTAACCCCCTCGACATGCACCCCCCTGGAGTTGAGAATCTTTAAGTAGGGGGTGCGAGGGGTGAAGCCCCCCCATGGGGGAGTGCGGGAGACACCCCCCCATGTTTAAAATAAAAAATCCAACTCCCCAGTGCCATTTTGCTGTGTGCTGGGGAGTACATCACCAAAATAATTTTTGGGCTATGTGCCATCACTGTAATGGCGATCACCATTATCACATAGATCCCACACAACCTTATATGAACACATGAAAAATTCAGCAGAAGAAGGCCATTTGGTCTATCTAGCCTACTTGTACTGCAGGGTCCACAGCTGGAGCTACTGTCCCTACCCCCCTCCCCACCCTCCATTCTCTCTCTACCCATGATCTTTAACTTTCCCCTGTGCCTTATGCAGTAAATCAAAAAATAAGTTACAGAGAAAGTGAAGAGGAGTTAAATGCATCTCCATTTTAAAACAATGCCTAGATCTTATAACAGGTCTACACTTATTTCAGTGTGTTAATCGATATTAATTATACTTATTTATTGAAATCTATTTCTGTGTATTACTAAATCATGTGCCTCACTTGCCCATGTTATGTCTGAAAATGGAGATGTGGGTTTGGTACCTTTTTTCCCATCTGGTCAACAAATAGAATGGTATACAACAGAAGCTACTGTCTTATTTGGGGGGGGTGGAAATGGTAGCTCTGATAGTGAACTAGGCTGCTTGATCCCCTCAACTTGAACCCACACAACTAAGTTATTTATTTCCTTCTTTTCCAGATGTCAGTTACACTCTTTCATAACATCACATAGGAATAATAATAAATCAAATGTGATACCAACCTCAATTATCAGAACTGAGTGGGGGGCATAAGAACAGTTTAGAGAATGTATGTGTTCTGATAACTGGGACGGCAATATAAAGAATAGATTGTCCTGTATGCAGTAACAGCATTGCATCCACTAACCACTGACAAGCATGAGTCAGGCATGGATAAAAATAAAATGAAACCATCTTTATTTAATGAAGTTAATTTGTTTTAGGATAAAAAAAATTAAGGTAAAAAACAATTCAAAAATCATCATGGCTCTGAACACAGCTATTGCACATTGCTTAAAGTTCATGCACCGCTGTTTGATTGACTTCTTCATCAGCTGCCTCAAAAGGGGCGTGTATGGGTAGTTATTCTCTGAGCGAAATGATAGATTTTTTTGAAGGCTAAGACTGTTTTATTTGCAATTGGTACCTGGATATGAGGTAAATATGAGGCTGATCTTGTGAATGCCGATGTTGAGCCATGTGGAGCTCACTCCTCTTACATTTTCAGTCATTAATGAGCTGCCATCAGCATGGTAAGGGATGAGGTTGTATGGAGTGATGGGGTAGCAGGCTGAATTGTAAGGGTTTTCTAAGGTTAGAGTTTGACAGGTTGCTTGAACTGCTTCTTAAATTGATTGATTCCATTTATTCAGCCTCAAACTACCAAACATGATTGAATATTGTTAATGTTTGCTACTCAATCAATCAATCAATCAATCAATCAATCTCTTTATTTATCCAGGTGGACACCATTGAGCTGGCTCATTTGCAAGATGGACCTGGTCATACAAAAATCATAGTACAGTAACATGGTAAAACGTAATGCAATATTATACAAAAGAAGAAAAACATACATATGTACATCAACATTTGAGTGAGAGGGCCTTTACAACAGATAGGTTCATAACTGGGTACAGCTGGAATGTTCACTTAAAAGGAGAGAGAAAGGCAAGAAGAGGGATACCAGCTTAGGAAGAAAGGACGGGGTTGGAATAGTTAACTAGCATACTTCAGGGAAGGGAGTGGAACTTGGCCATGGCTAAAGAGAGGCAGAGAAGCCGGTACTTTGAAAGGGAGAGAGAGAGGCAGGGACAGAGGCAGGGTGGGAGACGGGATGGGCAGGAGGGAAACTGGAAAACAGGTGAGCTAGTGATGTCGGAAACATTTGCAAG
The DNA here is from genome assembly GCA_016271365.2 of Neoceratodus forsteri. Lineage (NCBI taxonomy): Eukaryota > Metazoa > Chordata > Ceratodontiformes > Ceratodontidae > Neoceratodus > Neoceratodus forsteri. Next base: position 123,951,412 of record CM028136.1, on the reverse strand, counting down.
ATTCCTTCACGGAGCGGTCATAGAGCCACTTGAAAATATTCAGGCTAACAGGACAGCTCAGCTTCAAGTTTTTTGCATATTGTTCCACAGGGAAGGCAACGAGAAACTTATGGCAGATCTGCCAAAACGAGATTTGACCTTAGGTAATTGCAAGGCAATTAGGGAATAGCTTCTTAGAGCATAGGCACCTATTACACTCAGGGGAATACCGTCTGAGAAGTATAGGGGGAGCTTGTTGGTAACCGCTCAGAAGGCCCATAGAGCGGCATTTCTATTTCTCCTATAATGAAGGAAAGCCCAGCCCACTGCAGTGTACAAGGAGCAATGCTGTGTGGAAAGTGGAAGGCCCGTTATGAACCCTATTGTTCTGTGGTATAGGGTGTCTAACTTGGCCAGGGCAGAGGCAGTACAATGGCTATAGAGAAAGTCCATGTAATCTATTAATGAAAGGAACGTGGCTTGAACCAACCACTGCTTGGCATCCCTAGTAAGGAAGTGGTTAATTTTGTAGAATAGTCCTAGTCTTTATCTTAGTTTCTTCTGTAGTTCTTTGAGATGTTCAGAGAAGAAGAGTTTGTGATCAAGCCATACACCCAGATATTTGAATTTTGGCACATACTTTAGATTTTATTCAAGTACTGTGGTAATCTGAAGGATAGCCCCAATGCAAGTGGGGTTCGCGCATAGGAGGAAGGGGAAAAGAGTATTGTTTTTGGGTTTTTTTCACATTAAGCAGAAGCTTTTTGCTTATGAGCTGGTATTGCAATAGGTTGAATTCAGCTTGTAGGTCTTCACAGGCTGCTTCCGGCGTAGGATGACTTAAATAAAGTACTGCGTCATCAGCGAACAAGAGGATATTGGCTTTATTGATGTTGTCATCAATGTTGTTAATGTAAACCGCAAACAACAGGGGACCAAGGATAGACCCCAAGGCACACCACTTTGTAGGGGTTTAAGTGGCGAAAGATCACCTACAGCCTTAACCTGCTGTTTCCGTTGTGCAAGATAGTTGGCAAACCAGCACATAGAGTTAGGGTCCAGACCTACGTTACATAGAGAGGAAAGAAGCAGGCTATGGTTGACTGTGTCGAACGCCTTACTTAGATTCAAAAAAAATAGCACAGACAGAATTCCTATTGTCAAGGTCAAGGACCCAATCATTAGTCACTTTTGCTAGGGCAGTTATGGTGCTGTGCTTTGCTCTGAATCCAGACTGCACTGGGTTTAACAGACTCCTGGATTCAAGGTACGCCCTTAGCTGACCACTCACTATCTTTTCCAATAATTTAGACAGAATGAGGAGGAGAGAGATCAGTCTGTAATTATTAAGGTCATAAGGGTCACCTGATTTGAGCAGAGGGATGACATGGGCTACTTTCCATTGCGAGGGGAGGCTCAGCTGGGATAGAGACACGTTGAAGAGGTGCGTGATTGACACTGCCAACACATGGTATGCCCATTTCAGAAAGTAAGGCTCTATAGAGTCTGAACCTGCACCCTTCTTGATATCCAACTGCAGCAATAGATCTTCAACCTCCCAGTTATCAGAACACATACATTCTCTAAACTGTTCTTATGCCCCCCACTCAGTTCTGATAATCGAGGTTGGTATCACATTTGATTTATTATTATTCCTATGTGATGTTATGAAAGAGTGTAACTGACATCTGGAAAAGAAGGAAATAAATAACTTAGTTGTGTGGGTTCAAGTTGAGGGGATCAAGCAGCCTAGTTCACTATCAGAGCTACCATTTCCACCCCCCCCCCAAATAAGACAGTAGCTTCTGTTGTATACCATTCTATTTGTTGACCAGATGGGAAAAAAGGTACCAAACCCACATCTCCATTTTCAGACATAACCTGGGCAAGTGAGGCACATGATTTAGTAATACACAGAAATAGATTTCAATAAATAAGTACAATTAATATCGATTAACACACTGAAATAAGTGTAGACCTGTTATAAGATCTAGGCATTGTTTTAAAATGGAGATGCATTTAACTCCTCTTCACTTTCTCTGTAACTTATTTTTTGATTTACTGCATAAGGCACAGGGGAAAGTTAAAGATCATGGGTAGAGAGAGATGGGAGGGGTGGGGGGGTAGGGACAGAAGCTCCAGCTGTGGACCCTGCAGTACAAGTAGGCTAGATAGACCAAATAGCCTTCTTCTGCTGAATTTTTCATGTGTTCATATAAGGTTGTGTGGGATCTATGTGATAATGGCGATCGCCATTACAGTGATGGCACATAGCCCAAAAATTATTTTGGTGATGTACTCCCCAGCACACAGCAAAATGGCACTGGGGAGTTGGATTTTTCATTTTATACATGGGGGGTGTCTTCCGCACTCCCCCATGGGGGGGCTTCACCCCTCGCACTGCCTACTTAAAGATTCTCAACTCCAGCGGGGTACATGTCGAGGGGGTACAAATGCAGAACAAGTAAAAATTTGGGCCAAGCACAACATAAAAGACCTGCACCTGGACCGGAACCCAGCACCATTCCCGCCGCTGCCCTGTACCCACCCACCACACCACGGAAGCAGCTCGGCAGCTTGCCATGGTGCCACCCCCTACACCCCTCCATTCCTTCCCACCCCACAATCAGCATGCTCACTCACCCACACATGCATCGGCATGAAGCAACAGGATGTCACTATATTGCTCCCAGGTCGCTCCTGTAAAAAAGCTTTCAGCTTAGTGTGCTATACCTGGTTAAACAACTAAAAAAAAACAAAAAACCTCTTTTAGAGAGGCAGGCAGGAAGAAGAAAGTCTCTTTGGTAGCAGGAGATTTGTGAAACAATAATCCCTGCTGAGTGTGGATGGCATTAGCAGGGGATGTGTCAAATGCTAGCCCAACGGTTACAAAATAATTATTCAGGGCTTCCAGTATCTCCGATCAGTCTGAAATGGTGTTACTACCAGATATAATTTTTGTTGGTAGGGAATTTCCAGGTGAATGACCAGACATGTCCATTATTATTTTCCAAAATTTTGAAGGATTCCTTGAGGCAGAGTCTAGCTCAGTGTGACAGAAAGCGGCCTTGGCTGCTCTGACCAACTTGGCGCACTTATCACGTGCCCTCCTAAACTGACACCAATCCAAGTAATTCTTGCTTCTGCTTGCTTTTTTCCAAAGTGCATCACTATCTAGCATGGAAGCTTTGAGTTCTGGTGAAAACCAGTGGCAAGTGTTGCTCCTTACACATACCTTTACCATGGGGGCATGCCTGTTTAAGGCCTCAGTTAGTATTTTGTGAAAGATAGTATATGCCTCTTTAACCATTTTGACTAAGTAGAAATCCTGCCATTGCAGGAATTGTTTCAATTTGTCGAGGTAAGCAAACAAGTTGAAGTTGCATTTACACCTCTTGATTGAGAACTTTGCTACAAACTGTGGATTATGCACAGATCTGATGCTGGCAATGAAACAAGTGATTGCTGATGTCAGAGAAAAATGTTCCAACATGGGAGAACATGACCTCAAGGTAGGGAAACAGTGTGACAAGGCAGCAGGTAAAGCAAATAGGATGCTGGGATGCATAGGCAGGGGCATCACAAGCAGAAAAAGAGAGGTCATAATTCCACTGTACAAGACACTAGTGAGGCCCCACCTGGAGTACAGTGTACAGTTCTGGAGACCTTACCTACGTAAGGACATAGACAGGGTAGAGAAGGTTCAGAGGAGGGCAACAAAGATGGTGCATGGATTGCATCACAAGTCCTATGAGGACAGGTTGAAGGAACTGAACATGTACTCCCTGGAGGAGAGGAGGGAGAGAGGGGATATGATAGAGACATGCAAGTAATAGCTTGGCAGAAAACACCAGGAGAAAGGACTGCTGTGTGACTGAACTTCTCTGCTGGGACTAAAGTAGAAGAACTTTTGTATTTGGACCTTTAATTTAGGTTAAAAAAACTAACATACAAAAAAAAAAAAAAAAAGTGTGTTTGGGTTAACTGAACTGAATGGGTTACTGAAAAGTCATCTAGGTGTAAATGTCAGGTGACTGAAAGGCCTTAACTGCTGTGAGGTTTAAATTACTTGTAGAAAGATCTGGTAAGTAGGGGGAGTGGCTTAGCTAGAAGGAAGCTACATTTAAAGACTGCCTTAGAAAGATTCTGCTAATAGCTTGACAGAAGACACCAAGAGAAAGGACTGCTGTGTGACTGAACTTCTCTGCTGGGACTAAAGTATAAGAACTTTGTATTTGGACCTTTAATTTAGGGTAAAAAACCTAACATACAAAACAAAAACAAAAAAAAGTGTGTGTTTGGGTTAACTGAACTGAATGGGTTACTGAAAAGTCATCTAGGTGTAAATCTCAGGTGACTGAAAGGACTTAACTGCTGTGAGGTTTAAATTACTTGTAGAAAGATCTGGTAAGTAGGGGGAGTGGCTTAGCTAGAAGGAAGCCACATTTAAAGACTGCCTTAAAAAGTTTCTGCTAATAGCTTGACAGAAGACACCAGGAGAAAGGACTGCTGTGTGACTGAACTTCTCTACTGGGACTATATTGCCCTCCGTCCCTCCCCTTCACCCCGCCACCCAAAGCTAGTTCTATTTTTATAGGCACAGGATTTGACTGACAACAGGAACTTCCTGTTTAGGGGCAGGAAGTGAGTGATCACAGAACCACCAAGGACCCACCATCCTAGAAGGGCAAGAGTAGCTCTCCGGCCCTCTAGCTGCTGGAGGTCTGCCTCTGAACAAGTAAGTGGTCTACTGAGAAATATAGGATATTCTTGTCTCAGAACAGGACAATCAGGAGCTTAAAGGAACACAGGTAGAAAGTAAGGAGAGAGAGAAAAAAAGAGGAAAAGTAAGGATTGCAAACAGTTAAGGGCCAGAAATAAGACATGAATGGAGTGGTGCAGTGCAGTGGCTGTGAGCAGCAGTCTTCCGGAGATGTTCTGGAGGATGCGGTGTTGTCCCATCTGCAGGCACCTCTCTGGGCTGAGGGAGGAGGTTGCTCATCTCCAGGCTGAGTTGGCCAGGATTTGTGGGACCTCCTCTTCCATCCAGGGACCACCAGTGTCACTGCCGTTGCCTCAGAGGTTGCCAAGAAAGAGTAGCAGTTGGACCACAGTGGGCTCAGGGAGGGTGAGGGTGGTGGAACAGAGGCACATCCCTCCAGTTGTACCTCTCCACAATTCCTATGCCATTCTGGCAAAGTGTGGTTCCTCTATGGAGGCACCCACAGTGGAGACCAAGGAGGATGCTGGGAACCTCCACAAAGGAGACCCACAGGAGGGTGGCAGGGGACCCTGCAGGGAAGAAACAACTCCTGGTGGGGACTCATTGTTAGGAAGGTAGAACTGGGCAAGGAAGGGGAGGGGAGGTAAGGTGCCTGCCTGGCACCATGGCTTGAGGGACAGGGCGAATCCTCAGGATTGCCGGATCAGCTGCACAGGGAGGAGCTGGATATCATTATCCACCTAGGGACAAATGATCTGGCTAAGAAAGGGATTAGAAGTGCAGGAAGAGTTTGTGAAATTGGGGAGGGGCTTTTGTCAAGAAACACACGTGTAACCTTCGGAGGTGCTACCCATCTATGGCATAGGAGAGGCTAGGTGTTCCGTCCATGGGATTCAATCAGTGGTTGAAAAACTGGTGTGGAGCTCAGGGATTTGGCTTCATTGGGGACTGGGGGTCCACCTGGAATGATGCAAGCCTATACTGGCATGATGGGCTGCATCTGTCCGGGAGGGGAACCAGGATCCTAGCTGATAGGTTTAAATGCTTCATTGGCAAGCTTTTAAACTAGCCAAGGGGGGAGGCACTGGAAAGGAGCTGGAAAATCCTAGCCCCCCAAACAATCATGGTAGTAAGTGTGGCAAACACCAACATGGAGGTGTCGATAGGGAGAAGGGCAGGGGTAAATGGAGAAAGTGACAAAGGCAAGAAGGACAGGGATGGGGCAAAAGGGTTAAGGCCATCAGGAAATGGAGGGTAATGAGTACCAATGCCCGTAGTCTGGGCAACAAGCTCCCTGAGCTGGTGGCCTTAATGGAAGAGGGATGCTTGGATATCGTAGCAGTCACAGAAACATGGTACACAGAGAACCATGACTGGGATGTTAACATACCAGGGTACATAACCTACAGGAGAGACAGGCAGGGAAGAAGAGGGGGAGGAGTAGCTCTCATGTAAAGGAAGGGATAAAAGCAACTGAACAAAAGAGTAAACAGGGAGAGGAGGCACTGTGGGTCACCTTGGAGACTGGAAGGGCACCACAATCCGCACAGGGTTGTGTACAGACCCCATGTCAGGGGGAAGGAATGGACAAGGATATGATAGAAGGCATTCTTAGAATGGCAGAGAAAGGGGAGATACTGTTGATGGGAGACCTGAATATGCCAGATGTTAACTGGAGCACATTTGCTGCAGCCACATCCAAGAGCAGGGCCATTCTTGATGCCCTACAGGTGGCAGGCATTAGACAGCTAGTTTCGGAACCCACTCGTGAAGGAGCAATCTTAGACCTCGTACTCTCAAACGGGGGCAGTGAGAGGATCTCAGATCTAGAAGTGGGTTGCCATCTGGGGACAAGTGACCATCAAACAGTGTGGTTCACGTTAAACTCGGCTACAGAGTCAAGCCATACAAAAGTGAGGGTACTGGACTTTAGGAGGGCTGACTTTGGCAAGATGGGAGAGTGCCTCAGAAAAGCACTAGCAAACAGGCTAGAAGGAGGTGTGGAGCAACAATGGGGAATTATCAAAAACTGCCATCACAGAGGCAACAAGCCTTTGTGTGAAGCAAATAAACAAATCAAAATGAAAGAAAAAGCCACTATGGTTCTCAAGAGAGGTGGCTGTGAAAGTCAGGAAGAAAAAGATAGCATTCCGGAAGTATAAGGAAACACAGAAGGAGCAGGACAGAGTGCTGTACCAGTTAAGGCAGAAAGAAGCAGGGAGGGAAGTCAGAATAGCAAAGGCCCAAACTGAGGAAAAGATAGCCAACTCAGTTAAGAAGGGGGATAAAACCTTTTATAGGTACATCAGCGAGCGAGAAAGTCAGGGAGGGATAGTGAGGCTGAATAGAATGAGCGGTGGGTGGGCAGAGGGGACAGTGAAAAAGCAGGAATACTGAACGAATATTTCTGCTCAATATTCACAAAAGAGGAGGGAAGTGCCTAATCCAATTAACAGAAGCGCCTCTTGATAGGGGGTCGATCCCAGTCCTTTCACAGAAGAAAGGGTTCTGCAGAACTCCTAAAACTGAAGGTGGACAAAGCAATGGGTCCTGATGGAATTCACCCCAGAATTCTAAAAGAATTAAGGAAGGAACTAGTGAAACCACTGGCTACTCTTTTAATAAATCATGGGAGGATGGTGTGGTACCCGAGGACTGGAGGAAGGCGGATGTGATTCCTTCACAAAAGTGGGACCAAGACAGAGGCAGGAAACTACAGACCTGTCAGTCTGACCTCTGTGGTAGGGAAAGTGATGGAGTCACTTCTGAAGGAAAGAATAGTTGAGTACCTAGAGGTCAGTGGAGCACAGGATCCAAGGCAGCATGGGTTCACAGTGGGAAGGTCATGTCAGACGAATCTAATAGATTTCTTTGACTGGGTGACCAAAGTAGTAGACCAGGAGGGGCTGTGGACATGGCCTACCTAGACTTTAGCAAGGCATTTGACACAGTCCCACACAAAGATTATTAGTCAAATTAACCAGCCTGGGAGTGGGTCCCAGGGTGGTAGCCTAGATAAAACATTGGCTGGACAACAGGACACAGAAGGTAATTGTAAATGGAGTCCACTCTGAAGAAAGGCAGTTACTAGTGGGGTACCGCGAGGTTCAGTATTGGGTCCAGTCCTTTTAATGTCTTCATCAGTGACATTGCAGAGGGACTGGAAGGAAAAGTATGCCTTTTGCAGATGACACAAAGATCTGCAACAGGGTTGATACAAAGGAGGCATGGAAAGGATGAAAAGGGACTTGGCAAGGTTGGAGGAATGGTCAGACGTATGGCAGCTAGGATTCAATGCAAAAAGTGCAAAATAATGCACCTGGGAAACAAGAACCCAGGGAAGAATACACAATGGGTGGGGAGGTAGTAACAACAACAAAACAGGAAAGGGACCTGGGGTAATCATATCAGATGACCTTAAGGTTAGCAAGCAATGTGAGAAGGCAGTAGGGAGGGCGCGGGGTATACTGGGATGTATAGGGAGAGGCATCAGCAGCAGAAAACAGGAAGTTGTTATCCCTCTGTACAGACAGTTGGTGAGACCCCATCTGGAATACTGTGTCCAGTTCTGGAGACCCCATCTCCGCAAGGACATAGACAGGATAGAGGCAGTCCAGAGGAGGGCAACTAAAATGGTGCAGGGTCTGCAAGAGAAGCCAGATGAGGAGAGACTAAAGCAGCTTAATATGTATACCCTTGAGGAAAGAAGGAGAGGAGGGACATGATAGAAACTTTCAAGTACCTCAAGGGAATCAACAAAGTCAAGAGGGTAGCATCTTTCAGAAAAGAGACTTGCAAGAACAAGGGACGAATTTAAAGATAGAAGGAGGGGGTTCAGGGCAATGTGAGGAAGTATTATTTCACAGAGAGGGTAGTGGATGCATGGAACAGCCTTCCTGAGGAAGTTGTGGGTCTAAAAACTGTGGGAGAATTCAAGAATGCATGGGACAGACATAAGGCAATTCTTGTGGGGGGCAGGAAGCTATAGGCTATTGGTTAACTAGGATCTGCGGCCTATCCTGTAGGTAGGGAAATGGGCAGACTAGATGGGCCTAGCGGTCCTTATCTGCCGTCAAAGTCTATGTTTCTATGTTCTATGTATCTTACAGGGAGGAACAGGGTGCAGAAATACACTATTTTTAAGCGAAAAAGATGTTCCAGGACTAGAGGGCATGGGATGAAGTTGGAGGGAGGATGATTCAGAGGAAACGTGAGGATGAATTTTCTTCACAGAATGGGTGGTGGACAAGTGGAACACCCTGCCGGAGGAAGTGGTGGGGGCTGAAACAATCATGGGATTTAAGAATGCATGGGATAGACATAAAGGAATTCTGGAGGTCAGGGGTAAGGGGCAACAGACTTCTAGGAAAACATAAACTGAACTTACAAGCTCAAATGGGCAGACTGGGTGGGCCATAGGCCCATATCTGCCGACACTGTCTATGCATCTATGTATCTATGTAACAGGTGTGGTTTGCTAACCAAAATTACATCTAAAAGTGTATTGTTATTAGGGTTCTTTTTATTTGGGAGAGTGGGTTCACCAATGAGTTGCACCAGCCCCAAGGTGTCACAAAATGATTTCAAGCGAGCTGAGGCTTTTGATAACCAGTCGTAGTTCAGATCACCATGAATAATAGTTTCCAGCATGCTAAGTCCCAGAGCAGAGCTTAGATGTGACAAGAGACGTGACCCTTTCAGACGGGGGCCTATAACAGCCTATTACACAGAGTGAGCAAGAAGGTGATGGTTCAACCTTTAGGGACAAGCATTTAAATTCATTAGGGGAAGAGGATGATTCTAGACATGATACAGAGAATTTGTCTCCGACTTAAATCGCCACGCATCTGCCTCTCGATTGCCTATCAGCTAGGAAGAGCAAATAACCTGGGATGTTGATTTCCTTGTCAGGAGTGGCTGGTCTAAGCCAGGTCTTAGTGATCATCAGAACATCAGGTAGGGTGTGGCTAACCCAAGCCTGGATCATGGTGATCTTTTTCAAAAGGCTGCAGACATTGACATGCAGGAATGACATTCCTTTAATTCCAGCAAGGCCGGAGGGAGAAGCAAGGGTATCTAGAGGCCCCGGGTTGAGCTCAACATTGCCTGAGCACAATAGCAGGAGCTGCAAAATCCTTTTTAAGGCAGCAAAAGTTAATTTGTAGTCTTTGTTCTTTGAGCATCTGGGAGGGCGGTGAAGTTGAACGTAATTATCTCCACTTCTGGTGCTATACTGACCTAGGGTTGCAGCCACTAGAATCCTGACAGAAACATGCCAGGAGAAGAAAGTATCGAGATGGGAGGGAGGAGTACCCTGCAATGGCAATTCAGGAGATGTCCCACTTCCAGGCAAATACAGCTGTATGATCCAGTAATCATGTAGAAATTCATGAGAGGAGTTGTTGAGCACGTAACAGAGAGAGGTGCAAACCTCATCCCCACACTGGGAGGAATGTGAGGTCTGATAGAAAGAGCAGGGTACTAGCAAGACAAGGGACATACAGAGGACCCAGCTGTTCCCTCCCATGATAAGGTTTTCCTATATGCCACAGAATAGGGCCATGAATGTCCTAGACCTAGTAACAGAGACTATAACCTGTGGTTGTGTTGAAACTGATGAAATGCCTAGGATACACTAAAAAGATAGGGGATGGACCTCTGCAGGGAGATTAATGTATAAAAGACAGCAGATACTTAAAATTAAAGTGGAAGGGGCGCCAGAAGGTGTAGAAGATGAGAAGAGGCGGACGACATATTTAATAAATGGAGGAGGTGGGGGATGGGTGGGTGGGCATTTAAGACTTTTGTAATTGGGTAGGAAATACATGAGGGAGGAGAAGAGGGAAGGAGGGGTGGAAAGAAGGAGATAAGTAGATAAAGAAAGGCAAAGTGACTAGGAAAGGAAAACAGATGCTGGAGGGTAGTAGGGAAAGTGGGGTCTACTTACAAGGGGGGCTGTAGGGGTGATTGACAGAATGAAGGAGGTATCTGGAAGGCAAGTGGACAGAGAAGTGGAAATAGGTGTGGAGGGGGAGACTGGGATGGGGTAAGAAACAGGAAGGGTGTGAATAGGAGGGAAATGAAAACCCTTCTGGGTAGGGTAATAGAGGCTTTGTACAGGCTTACAGATTCAGATCACACCACTGAAAGTTGGGACATTGATTATTTACATTAGGTATGAATGACCCAGGACTAGAAGTGTTAGGTGAGACTGGTGGGTAGAGGATTGCAACCTACATGTGTTGTTGCCCTCTAGTGGCTTTGCAGCATAATTTGCAAATAAAAAAAAATAAACAAATCACTGACAGGCCAGTGCAGGTTACACAAATGCTGCTCTGCACTGAACTGCTCACAGAAGTGTGCAAGTGAGTGAATTGGCAAGCAAAAAGATGAGGACTTCTCTACACAGATGCTAAAGAGAAGAAACGGCAAAGATCAGTGTTTCTCAGCAGTCTTATGCCCTAGTCCAATGATTTCAGCACTGGCTTCAGCATTGGGCAGGGAACCCATGTCAGTGCTCCAGGCCATCTGGAACCTTTCAGTTCCCACTGGGAGAAAGGCTCAAAAATCCTCTTTCCCTTGTTCAGGGTCCAGGATCAGAAGTTACCTTATGAGCCAAGGAGGAGCTTTTGGCATCAGGCGCCTTCTCAGCCTCTCCTAGGCAGGCGGGTTGCTTGTGGAGGGGACCATGTCGGCGGTACCAGCCCAGTGGGCTCTGATTAGCTTGAGATAGAGGAATAGAAGTGATGGCAGTTATAAGCCTTGATGGAGGTCAGGGGGAGGGGTCAGGACAAGGAGGGATGAGAGAGAAAAAAATTAGCAGTTGAATGGCCTTAGGAGGGGGTTCTGTTACAGACTCTGGCTAGGTGCTAGCAACAAATTGCAGCACAAAGTTCAGACAAAGGGTGTTTAATGGAGGCATGTATCTGACCTGAAATGTTTGGTGCCAGGTCCTTAGGGGCAGATCTAGCAGCCAGACAGATTAGAAATGCAGAAAAAAAAAGACTTAAACTTTAAAAGTAAAGCTCAGAAATTACCATCAGCAATCTAATACACAATGTAACCACTGTACAACTTAAAATCAGTTCTGAAAATCAATTGTACAGTCCATTTAAGGAAACCATAGTAGCAGGATTGCCATAAATAATACAGAGAGAAAAAAAAATCAACAAATCACTGACAGGCCAGTGCAGGTTACACAAATGCTGCTCTGCACTGAACTGCTCATAGAAGTGTGCAAGTGAGTGAATTGGCAAGCAAAAAGATGAGGACTTCTCTACACAGATGCTAAAGGGAAGAAACATCAAAGGTCAGTGTTTTTCAACAGTCTTATGCCCTAGTCCAATGATTTCAGCACTGGCTTCAGCATTGGGCAGGAAACCAATGTCAGCACTCCGGGCCATCGGGAACCTTTCAGTTCCCACTGGAAGGAAGGCTCAAAAATCCTTTTTCCCTTGTTCAGGGTCCAGGATCAGAAGTTACCTTATGAGTCAAGGAGGAGCATGGGCAGCAGGTGCCTTCTCAGCCCGTCCTAGGCAGGCAGGTTGCTTGTGGAGGGGACCGCATCAGCGGTACCATCGTAGTGGGCTCCAATCAGCCTGAGAGAGAGGAACAGAAGAGATGGCAGTTATAAGCCTTAATGGAGGTCAGGAGGAGGGGTCAGGGCATGGAGGGATGAAAGAGAAAAAAAAATTAACAGTTGAATGGCCTTAGGAGGGGGTTCAGTTACAGACTCTGGCTAGGTGCTAGCAACAAATTGCAGCACAGAGTTCAAACGGCAGTAGCAAACATTACCAATGTTTACAACAGTAATTATTCGCTAATCAACAAAGTAAGCTAGAGTTTGGAGGACATATAGCTGGTTTTCTGACAGTCAGGGTTGTGCTGTGAATGTGTTGAGAGTACAGCTAGTCATCATTCATCCAATGGCACTAAACCACTGACAGGAGTGGGTGGGCAACAGTTAGCATAGTCCATTTTCATTGCTGCAAATAAGACCTGTGGTAAAAAAAAAAAAAACAACATAAAATAAATGCAAATTTCACAGACAAGATTACTGTCTCTTTTGTAGTACAACAGAGATAGAAACATATCACATTTTAATTACAGTACATTGACAGACCAGTTACCAGTAGCACCAGAAAGGCTTTCTTCCCACTGTGTAATTTCTGGTACAGACTCAAACGGGTATGCACTTTTCTTTGTAGCAGGATCAGGTGCAGGGTCGGACTAGGCTACGGAGGGCCCACCTGGAAAGTTGACACAAGGGCCCACCTGGAAAATCAATAAGGGAGGGCCCAGGGCTTCACATTCCTATCAGTATTCCACTTCAGTATGATACACTAGCTCTGTGTTTGCATCTTGAATTTACTTACAGGGCCTATTTAATTAAAAAACAGAAGATAAAACCAAAGACTCTCAGAGCTTAGAAGGTGGTCAGGAACCCAACACAGGTGGCCCACCTGGAAATTTCCAGGTATCCAGGCGAGCCAGTCCGACCCTGATCAGGTGAACAGACTTCTCACTTCACAATCTGAAACCCTAAAACTGTGATAAATTTAAATTTGATAGAGCTAAAGTGTATGACGCAAAGAACAAGCTTATTACTCCTGTGCTACATGTAATGCAAACAACATTCAATCTGCTAGTTCTTTAATGATTTTACTGCAGAAAGAAATTCTGCAGAAGAACTGATTACTGAACTTCGGAATAATTTAATGTATTGCTGAATAATCCATTAAACTGCAGAATAAAATTCCTCAGAACTGTATTTCTCAGTTTGTGTGTATTATTCTGCAGTTCAACCAAAAAAGTTCATGGAACAGGATGAAAATCCACCAAACAGATTCAGAAAATTCTGATCTCACCATTGGCAGAAGTTCAGAAAATTTCACAAAGTTTACGAAATTTCACAAAAGTTTTGTGAATGCAGAATTCATAACATTTGCCCAGCTGTACATGTTGGTCTTTGTACTGAAGTGCCTTTTATTGAACATCCCCTTGAAAGCAGTGCATGTGCTGGATGTGGATAATGTTATTACTGGTGTTCTTTCTCATTCACAGTGGGAGAGGTTTCAAGAACTGATGCCCAAAGCAGAGGAAAATCCAAGGGAAGACCCAGCTCTTTCAGTAGTTGGTGAGCTGGAAGCTGGGGAGCAAATCAGAAATTCTTTTTCTCCCAAAAAAAGGACAGCGTGCAGGAGGTTGCTGAAAAATTTCTAAATGTGAAACAGGCTGAGGGCTGGAGTAATGTATTGCCAGTACTAATGGACCAGTCATGCCACTATGTGGTCCAAATGAATCAAGAATGTTTGACACCGTGGAAGTCAATCAACATCTGAGAGGTATATCTTGCAACATCACTGGGTTCAAAAATAACACATGGGCCTTTTGGCTATACAGGATGCTGGAAACATGGTCCTGGGAGGTACCCAAAGGGTTGATTTCAGGTGACCCATTAGCCAAGGCTGTTGGAACAGGTTTGAAGTAAATTGTGGCATGTATGTTCACTCCCCTCAGAAATGGTGGTGTTTATATTTAATAGCTTTTTGGTAGACTTTTGTGGGGCATTTTGAGTGTCTGAATTGGTTCAGGCACATAGAACTGAAGAGACAATGGAAATGTTGTTTGTGAATCTTAGAAAGAGTACAACATACCACTTTGCATGGGGTTGGTGATGAATCCTTAAGCCACCCTGGGTGTGAGTTGAAATGTTCAGATGGAGATACCAGATTATATAACTCAGAGGCCTGACAGTAAGGGTGCATTTCTCTGACATGGAGACGGTACCCTGCTAATGGCTTTCTAGTTCCAATACATCCTTGGCCAGGCTACAAAAGGGATGGGACAGAAGCCAGAGAAATTCAACACCTTTCACACTGGGACAGTGACCAGTGTAGGGGGTGGTAGTTCTAAGACAGTTGGTTCAAACACAGTGATGAAGGAACATTGGAGGTCCCAGGCATTTAAGGTTATACATGACTGCATTTATTATAACTGCTGTTTTATGTTTCCTGGCAGGTGGTACTTTCCAGAAGAAACAGGTGTAGCTATGTAGACACTTGAATGTTCACTGAGCTGTCAGGCAAGTGATGCAGATCCTAGTTGGGGGAGAACCTTTTTCTGGATCCCTGACATCAAAAACTGTATTGGATGGGGCATGGGGAGCATGGAGTGAGATTTCCTGCCATGGGCCATGGCTGAAACTTGCCAGCAAGACCCCCCCACAGAAGTATTAGGGGTCCACCTGGGTGTCATTGATGTATGACTGGAAAAGTCACTGGGGTTGCTATGCCAGATGAAAGTCGACCTGCGGCTTTTCTGGAAGACCTTGCCGGGGTGGTGTAGATTTGGTCAGACATTATACAAAGGTAAAGATGGTATCATGCAGGGAATCTAGTGGCAATTGAGAATGCCTGCAGTATGGCCAACATCACAATGCAGACTGTTGTAGACACTATGGTGGGAATGGAGTTAAGACAGGATGAAATAGTTCCAAATTTACACCAGCTGTGTGCACATAACAATGTGCACTTGTCAGAGGCAGGTTATGATATGTTCCTAGCAGATCTACAGTGCATGGTGCAGTGGAGAAATGTTAGTATGACTGCTTTGGGGGAATTTACATTGTCATTAGAGACATTTAATGTTGATGAAATTTGCTCTGCAAATTAATTCATGAAGGAAGTCCAATTCATGAAATACAGAATTTAGCCCTGAAGTATGCATTTTCACTCGTGAATGGCAGAATTTGCCTGCGAACAGTGGAATTTGCCTGCAAATTGCAGAATTTCCCTTGAATTCCATAATTTGTGGACAAATGTTGCATTTCACAGTGAAACTGTCATGTTTTTTGGCACACTCAAAGTTTCTGAGGCCAACTGGAACTTTGTGATACTCTACAAATGTGAATTTCAGCTACTTCGCAGAACTTTGCCTTCAAAATAAAACTGCTTTATCACTAATTGTCATCCTGCAGTGGCCCAGTAGTCTTGCAAGGAGTGTACAAAGGGGTAACTAGGGTAATCTGCTATGGACACAGATGGGTTCCTCCCAAGGTTGGCAGGAGATGAGGCCCTGGTGTTTAAGCACCATGGGGGCCGGTCAGGGGAAAGGATTTTGGGGTTTTCCTGTGTATGTAGTGTCATCTCACAGGGATGGGTGTATGTTGCATAGCTCTGTGCCATTTATTAGGCCTTGGAGGCTATTGTGCTTCCTGGGCAGTACCCTCTGGGAAAGAGTGTGACCTCATGGATGTTACCTGGGGGTAGGGGACTGACTGGTAGATGGTATTGACCACCTAAAGTCTCATTGATACTCCAGAGCTGCTCATGCCAAGTTATTAATGTAGACTGTTCATTTCAATAACTGCACAGCTGAGGTAATTTTCTCCAAATCACCATGTCTGTCTCTTCTGTTCAGATGTGGGACTGTGGTGTCTACTATGTCAATAGAGAGCGTTTAAAGCGAAAGTCCCCTCAATCTTTTTTCTGTATGGCTGTGTGGTTCCTAGGCAAAAACAATGATTCCCTCTCTTGATTCCCCCTGATTTCATCCTAATTTAAATTTAAATGAAATTGCTTCACTTTGTTCAGCCCTGGTGTGGAAATCTGCTTGAATCCATTGCAAAGGTCATGACCCAACTCATAAAATGAAACACGGGAGTTGATAATGCATATTTGCACATCAAAAGGATGTCATACTCAGATAGTAAGCAATGAGCTCCTAGAACATAATCAAAATAATCAATTACATAACTAAATATCACCAGCACCAACATCCTTCCAACTGCATTTTTTCAACTTTGACACACTTTATTTATTTACTTATTTTTAATTTTCATCCCTTGGATGATCCTCCTCAGGGTGGATGCCCCAGCCCCATCACCCTGACCTCTGTTGGGATTTACCACCATCCATCTTCCCCCAGGTTTTGCCCCCAGCAAGGTTGGTGGAAGTCCTTAGTCCCTGCTGAGGTCTGGCAAGCTCAACTAGATGGGTGCTGGGCCTGCAAGTACCCACTAGCATCCTGCCGCTGGCATTTTCCCTGGGGGGTGTGGTGTGGTAGGACATCATGGCACACACCATGTTCTCCTGTGTGACATGCACTGACATCAGCTATACATCCCAACCTTCTAGCCCTGCTGTCTTTCCCCAGCTTCTGAGAGGGGCCAGGGAAGCATTGCACTTTGCCCACCATTTCCCTCATAGAAGGAGAGCAGTCCTAGAGATGCTAGATCCTCCTCCCTCTGGCCAACCCTCTAATAGCCTGGATTCACTTCTGAACCTGGGTTGCCAGCATTGCAAGCAGTAGCACTATTACTGCCCCTGTGGGCCAGCCTCAGACACACTTAAAACAATAAAAATATTGGAGAACTTACTTTGAAAAGTCTGATAGCCAGCACTACACAGCAATACAAGGACTTCAGAAGACACACAACAGAACTGACTGACAGCACCTCTGCTGGCTTGTGCATGTATGCATCATCAAATCCCAAGATGCCTTGCATGAGTGGAGTCATGACCTATGCAATGGAGTCAAGCAAGTTTTCTCACCAGGACAGAATAGAGTGAAGAAAATGTATTTAAAATTAAATTAGGATGAAATTAGGTGGATGTAAAAGAGGGAATCAGTGTTCATGCCTTCAAACTGCATATAGAAAATAGTTTTCCTTTAATGGGAACCTTGAAGCAGGTGAATCTCTCTCTGTGGTCACATCCCCTTACACTGGAACAGGTCAGGTAGCCAAGATAAAAAGGGGTAGGGAAAGGGGAGGCTTTAAGTAGGATATAGTTAAACTCATGGGTGGGAGGAATTTATGACTGGAGGGGAGGAGCTGTGAGAGGTACATAAGGGCTTGCTTACTGTTGCCCATCACTTTTGGTTTCTGTTCTCTGGACAAGATTCATGCCTGCCTACCCTTGTAAAAGCAGGAAAAACAGGGCTGACAGGTAGGTAGGGACCACTGCCATTCCACCATGGGGGCTCACATAAGGGATATAAACATAAAAACATAGACTGTGATGGCAGAAGGAGACCTCAAGGTCCATCTAGTCTGCTCATGGTGTTCGTTTACTTACTACCCCTTCTCTGCTGCCCCCTCAAAAAAGAAAAATTGAATACAAACTACTCTATATAAAAGATGGGGGAAGAGTTTTTACTCTTATGTTAGCAACAAAAAATCTACCCAAAAACCTATTGGGGTACATGGAAGCCACTACCCCCTTAGAAATAGAAGAAGAATTAAATACATATTTCTGTTCAGTGTACAATAAAGCTAGCCCTTTAAACATTAAACCTACTATGAAACCAATCATATCTGAAGACAATTTGTTATTAATAACTAAAACCGAAATCAAAACACAGTTAGATAAGTTAAATGCCAATAAATCATCAGGACCAGACAAACTGCACCCAAGATTAATTAAGATGATTTTAAACTGGTTAGCTGACCCACTGCACAAAATATTTACTATGTCCTTAACCACTGGAATTATCCCAAGCGACTGGAAAACAGCAACAATCACCCCCATATTTAAGAAGGATTCCCCTAGTGATATGGTAAATTATAGACCCATTAACCTAACCAGTATATTGGGAAAACTAATCAAAACCATCCTCAAAAAAAGATTATAAGAGGACATGGCTAAAACAACAATACTTGATCCATCACAGCACTGCTTTAAAAACTCAAGATCATGTCTCACAAGTAACTTGGTATTTTATGAAAATGTAAATAAATACATCAATAACAAAATACCAGTAGACTTAATCTACTTAGACCTCTCAAAAACATTTGACAAGGTGCCTCACCACAATTTAATTAACAAAATGCACAAACTTGGGATAAATAACACATTGGTTAACTGGGTAAATGAATGGTTGAAAAATTGCACACTAACAGTCTGTATTACAGGATATCAATCTTCCTTGGGATACGTGACCAGTGGTATGCCACAGGGTTTGGTCTTGGGGCCGGTGCTGTTCAATACATTTATCTCAGATATGACCTCAAACTTACATAATTTCGCTATAAAGTTTGCCGTCGACACTAAAATATTATGCAAAGTTAAAACTAAGGACAACATAAAATATACAGAACAGGACCTATATACACTGGAAGTCTGGGCACAAAACAATGGCATGTCATTCAATATTGAAAAATGTGTCGTCATGCATCTTGGTGAAAATAACACCAATCACCACTACACATTAAACGGTTCAGTGTTGAATATAGTCATAGAAGAAAAAGACCTAGGGATAATAATATCTTCTGATTTAAGCTTTGGAAAACACTGTGGCCATTTGGCAACTAAAACAAATAGAATAATAGGTTGCATTAGAAAATCTTTTGTATCAAGAAGCAGGGATTACGTATTACCTCTTTATAGAGCCTATATACGACCACATCTAGACTATTGTTCCTAGTTATGGAGTCCACATCTAAGGAAAGACATATTAAGACTGGAGGGGGTCCAGAAATGGATTACCAAAATGCTAGATAACATGCAAAATAAAACTTACAACCAACAGTTGAGGGAATTGAATATGTACACATTGGAACAGCATAGAATAAGGGGATAACTTATTATTAATGTATAAAATTTCATTAGACCTGCAACTAATGGCTGAACTGGGCATGCCTTTCATGTCTAGATCATGTAACCTCAGAAGCCATAATCTTCAATTACCTTTAACTTATCCCAAAAATAATAATAGAAGATTCTTCAACACACAAAGAATTATCCCACTATGGAATTCACTGCCTAACCATCTAGTTAATTTAAATAGTATTGAGACCTTTAAATGAAATGTGGATACTTACCTCCTGAAACCACAGTAATTTATTCCAGCAAACTGGAAGATGTAGTCATATGGGTAACTCACCTTCTGTACATCTAACTCAATCCTAGTATGACTCCTAGTATGGCTCCTAGTATTATACCTTTCTGCTTATCCCATGCATTCTTGAACCCTACCACTGTTTTGACCTCTACGACTTCTGATGGTAGGTTGTTCCAGGCGTCCACCATCCTCTCTATGAAGAAGAATTTTCTAATGTTGGTCCTGAATTTGCCCCATTTTAGTTTAAGACAATGACCCCATGTTCTGCTGTCCTCATTTGCCTTGAAAAGTTCCTAAACCTGGACATTATTTGTCCCCTTATTGTACTTGAAGGTCTCAATCATATCCCCCCCCCTTCCTCCTTTGTTCCAGAGAGTACATGTCTAATTCCTTCAATCTGTCCTCATATGGAATTGTGTGCATTCCATGCATCATTTTTGTTGCCATCCTTTGTACCGTCTCTATTCTGTCAATGTCCCTTCCAAGGTGTGGTCTCCAGCACTGGACACATTACTCCAGGTGGGGGCGGACAAGTGCCGTATACAGTGGCAGTACAACATCCCTTCTCCAGCTTGTGATTCCCCTTACAATGCATCCCAGTGTGCCACTGGCCTTGAGTGCTGCCTTCTTGGATTGTCTACTCACTTTTAAGTCACCTGATATAATGACCCCTAGGTCACACTCTTGACCAGTTGTTGCTAGTTTTACTCATCCCCCCAAGAAATACAGTACTCCTTTTTTTGGGTTTCCCTTCCCTGTGTGCATGACTTTGCACTTTTTGGCATTAAAGTTCAGCTGCCATGCTGCAGACCACTCCTCCAGCTTCTTAAGGTCTGCCTCCATTTTCATTTGCCCTACTGGGGAGTCTACCCAGTTGCTTATCTTCTAGGAATATATTGAAAAGAATAAGCCTTAGTACAGAACCCTGGGGTACCCCACTGGTTACCTTTTGTTCTGCTTGATAGTGTGTCATTTACCTGCACCCTCTGTGTTCTACCTTGCAGCTAATTTTTCACCCATGCCACCACTTTCGATCCCACTCCTATGTTGTCTAACATTTTTATCAGCCTTCTGTGTGGGACAGAGTTGAAGGCTTTGCTAAAGTCCAGGTAGACTAGATCCACTGCCCCCCACATCATCTACTGTCTCTGTAACCCAGTCAAAGAATTTAATTAGGTTTATTTGGTAGGACCTCCCTGTCATGCACCCATGCTGTTTGTGATCCTGTTGTCTGCTGGCTTCAAGAAATGCTAGAATCCTCTGTTTGAGTACTGATTCCAGTAATTTTCACACCATGGAAGTGAGGCTCACTGGGTGATAATTTCCTGCCTCTTCCCAGCTACTAGATTTATGGAGTGGAACCACTGTTGCCCTCTTCCAATCTATTGGCACCTCCCCAGTCTTCAGTGATTTGGTGAAGAGCTTTGCTAGTGGTGCTGCAAGTTCCTTCCCTAGTTCTTCTAGGATTCCTGGTGCATGTCATCAGGTCCCATGGCCTTGCCTTTTTTCAGGCTGTTTAGCACCTTCAGGACTTGGTCTGCTGTGAAGGGGTTTGTATCGACCCTTATTCCTGGGGTGTTGGTCTTTTTGGGGGCTGGACCATTTCCCTCTTTCACCTCTATAAGTATAGAGCAGCAGCAGTACTTGTTTAGGATTTCAGCTTTTTCCCTATCCCCCTCTTCTAGGTTCCCCCCTTCTGCCTTTAGTCTTACTATTCCCCCCTTGTCTCCCTTTTTTTCCCTCATGTACCTAAAAATGGGCATGTCCACTGTTTTTACACATTCTGCTATCCTCATTTCAGTTTGTGCTTTTGCCATTCTTATTACTTCACCTGCCTCCTTTAGTTTCTCCCTGTATGATTCCAGGTCTTCCTCTTTCTTTGTTACTTTATTTTTTGTAGGCTGCCTTTTTTCCTTAACTATGGTTGCCACCTCCTTGGAGTACCACAGTGGATTACTTTTCTTTTTGGCTTTGCTTTTTTTCCTGGTGTATTGGTCTGTCACCTTCCTGATAGCGCCATCTATGTTTTCCCAGATTTCTTTGATCTCCCCCTCCCCAGACCTTCTTTTAAGATTCCAGCTGTGCTATGCCTCATTCTCTGAAAATTGGCTCTTCTAAAATCTAGGGCCCTAATGCTGGAGTGACTAGTGTCCTCTGTAGTGAGAATATTGAATCTGATGATACGATGGTCACTATTCCCCAGGTGGCACCTTACTCTGTCTGTTACTCTCTCCACTTTTGTTAGAACCAGGTCTAGGATGGCTTCACCTCTTATTGGAGAGTCCACCAGCTGTCTCATTCATGCACCCTGCAAGGCAGTCAAAAATGCCCTACTCCTTGTTGATGCAGCCAATAATGTTTTCCAATGTATATCAGGTAGGTTTTGATCCCTCACCAGTACCACTTCACCTTTGCCTGTCATTTGATGTATTGTTTTGAGCAGATCGTTGTCTGCAGTTTCCCCCTGTGATGGGGCCTATAAACTGCACCTACTTTGATGATCACCCTATTACCAGTGTTGGTTGCCAGCCACAGTGCTTGATTTTCGCTAGGAGACCCCTGTATCTATGTGTTTTTTATGTTTTCCTGTACATATATTGCCACCCCTCCTCTCTTTTTTCCTTTTCTATCCTTTCTGTTCAGATTGTACCCTGAGATCACTGTGTCCCAGGTGTGATTTTCTGTATACCAGATTTCAGTCACAGACAACCAGTCTAGGTCCTCCTCTGCCATAGTTGCCATGAGTTCTGGAAGTTTGTCAGACTTCTAGCATTTGTAAGCAATTCTCTCCATATTCGTTCTTCTCCATTAGTGTGATGTTGTTTCCTGTTTTTTGTTGCTCTTGGGTTAGTGTTATAATTTGGTGCTGATTTTATGCTTGTTTCAGATTTGGATTTGGGGAGTGGAGTTCTGCGCATTGGTCACTGTGTCATGTGCAGTCTCCATCTCCCAATTTAATGCTGCCTTTATGTTTGTTTTGGATTTATAGGGAGTGGAGTCCTGCGCACTGGTCACCACAGCATGTGCAGTCCCCATCTCCACATTACTTAGTTTAAATGACTTGCATAAATGTTGAATTTCTGTCCAAGTGCCCTCACCCCTTCTTTGGTAAGGTGTAGACCATCGTACATGAAAAAAATGTCTTCCCAAAAGCTTTGCCAGTTCCCTATAAAGTTGTACCCCTTTTCCTGGCATAAGTCATCCAACCAGGTGTTGAGGCCATGTATTTCTTCTGCCCTGACATGCTTTTTGGTGTTGCCTTTTTCCCAGACTGGTAGGACTTCTGAGAAGGCAAGGGTGGACAAAAGAGAGGATGCTTTGATTGCTAACTCTGTTAAGTGTTTTTTTTTTTCTTCATCCAGTGTTTGATTTGTCAAGTCATTCATTCAAAGGTGGATTTCTACAGTACATGTTTGTTTTCTCCTTCTTTACGTCCAAGCTTTTGTATGTGGTCCATGTCTCTTTTTGCAGATGCTTCTGGGAGACACTTAACCAGAGTCTCCACTTTGGTGTTGGAATTTAGGTGGGGTTCCACACCGTGTATTATGGAATACCCAATTATGAGTAGTTTCTGTTTAGTGGATGTAGACCTTTGTTTGTGGTTAGCCTTTGCTGCAGTGTGATGCTTGTGTGAAATATCACTGGGTTCTGACTGAGGTATAGCTTCCAGCAGGGAGTACCTTTTTTTGTGGGGATGATGTCTCCACCTTGCAGGTTTAGTTTGTTTACCTTGTTCACTTTTCCTGGTTCCCCCTCCTGAACACTTGCCAGCCTACTGACCCTGACCTCTTTTTGAGATAGTATTTGGCACTTAGGTTCTGGTGGTCATGAACTGGAGGCTGCGATCACCTGATGTGTTGTATTTCTCCCTGCAGTTCAAATATTCAATTCCAAGCTACCTGAAGCTGGGACCTAAGGTCATCGATGGTCCAGCATGTGGGACATTGAGTAAGCTGCCTGGTATGATACTTGCTGAAGAGAGCCCCACAATGTTCCTAACTTATAGTGTCCATTTTGTTAATATCTGATTGCCTCCCTACTAGTTTATTGCTTGAGAGTGGGGAAGGATATTGCATGAGTGCTGGACAAAATATAAGGTGACAATTTCTTGCCTGGAGAGTTGGCTGACTTCCTCTCTTAGATAGAAAGTAACTGAATTTACCTTTGAGTCTTTTTTTTCCTCTCTCTCTCTTTTCTCTTTATTAGCACAGCTGTGAATACAAAATGACAATGAGAATCCACCTCTTCCTGTGACCATGCAGAAAATAGGTGTAGGAGGCAAGGTCTATATATGAAGATGAGCATGGGGCGGGTGGGTTAGGAGTAGGGTGGGTGGGAATCCCCCTGCAGTGAAAGAGTGAAAGGACCTGAGGTGAGGAAAAAGCAACAAGAAATAACAAAAACTATCAGCTGCGGTAGGTAAAAGTTTACACAAAGCCTTGCACTTTTACTCTTCAAGTACACTTTCACCTATGTACTTAATACTGCTCCCCCAGCTGCAGAGAAACAACCACATGAAATACACAAAGAACTCAATGCAAACCTATTTGAATTATCACTGGATTATCTGCTATTCCCCGAAATAGGAAGCACAAGCTGTGGAAATCTCCCTTTGCTCGATTGCTTTGCCTTCCGCTTTAGGAGATCCCTGCTTCTTTGTCCCCTCAACAGATTTGGCATAGTGCCAGAACCATGCTGCACTTGCAGTCAGGTGCCCCTTCCTTTCACCAACAGCTATAGTTCAGTGGCACGGTGCTGAGTAACACCCAGTCTTGAAAAAGACTGCCGCCCAGTAAGCAGATTGCCTAGGATGGATTGGGATGAGTATATATCCTAGCACAGGGGCTTCTCCACTCTGCACACAAACACATATCCTGGCATTTGGTATTTAAGGTCAGTAGCCCTTTTTATGTTTGCTTAAGTGCATGTGCAAGAAACATTACGTGGCAGTGTAGTTGAGAAGCAGGTTGTGGAGGTGAGGCACTGTGGCAGCCAAAGGAGGCACTGCATTTAGGGGCTTGGCACTGATACACCAAAGGAGGCACAGTGTGTTGATGACACTGGTCTCCAAAAGTGCCACCAAGTTGAAATATTTTCACTGCAGCAATCAGGGGCCACCTCGTCATTGCAGTGTCAGCCATTCTGCTGCAATGAGGGAGCAACCCATCATTGCTGGGTGGAATGTTGGCTATTGTAATATTGTCTGTGAATGCAGAGGCAAGCCACCACCAAGTTCACAAACAAAATTACCCCCCTGTGCCAAGGGGGAGCCCAATCCCCCTCCGCATCATGTGCCCCCCCAAAATAGTTTTTTTTTTCTGATGAGGAGCCCAATCCCCATCAGCTTTATTCCCCCAGTGTAATTTGCCAATGGGGAGCCCACTCCTCATCGGCATAAGTTCTCCCCCAAACATTGGGTTTGTGCCAAGAAGGTGCCCAATCCCCTCTGCTGTTGCCCACCCTCATGTGCCGATGGGAGTGCCCAATCCCCTGTCAGCTACACCCCCCAAAAAAACACTTGGGTGGCACACTGGGAGCCCACTCCAGCATGCAAATGCCCCTGTAAAAAAAACTCCTGCAATTTTTTTTTCCTGTGAAGCAGAAAATGGTCCCTCATGGTCTGTCCTGCTTCCTCCCCGACCCCCCACCCACCCTCTGCACATCCTGCCTTCCCACACCCCTCTCACCCCATACTTACCTTCGGAGCCTGGTACAATGATCTTCAGTGGCCCAGGAACTTGTCTGCACTCTTCAAAGCCGACCGTGAACTGAGGAAATGCTGATAAGCTGTATAATGGCATAAATAGGTTTTTTCAACTTTGGTGCATATCTCAGGCATTTTTAGGAATTTTGACACTAAATTTTCAACATGGAGTTATTGGGCCCCCTCCTCATGAATTCAGCCACTGTCATGGTGTTATTCAATCCCAAAAGGTGATTTCACGGTCACTGTGCGGAATCACCTTTCGGGACCAATTAATGAAATGACAGTGCCAGTGTTCATGAGGTGGGCTCTCAAAAAGTCTATGTTGCAAATTTGGTGGGAAAAATCCAAAAAATTGATGTTTTAGGAACGTGCATTGCGCAGTTGCTACACACGCTCATAACTTTGTGAATTTGCAATATTTTCACTCCAGATTTTCAACACTGCCATTTTTATGCACCTCCTTATGAACAGTACAGCTGTCATTTTTCACATCCTGGCCAAAATGTGTTTTTGCACTTCCAGTGCAGAATAGCACGGTCGCTGTAAAAAATCAGTGTTCAGGACACATTAAGAAAATCACAGTGACATGGTTCATGAGCAGAGGTCCTGAAGTTCTTTTGTTGAAAATTTTGTGATAAAGTCCATATAATGAGTGTGTTATGAACATGCGTTGCACAGTTTCTATGTATGCTCGTAACTTCACAAATTTGCAATATTTTCACTCCAGATTTTCAACATTGCCATTTTTACGCACATCCTTATGAACAGTACAGCTGTAATTTTTCACATCCTGGCTGAAATGTGTTTTCGCACTTCCGGCTCAGAATAGCGTGGTCACTGTAAGAAATCAGTGTTCGGGACACATTAAGAAAATCAAAGTGACACTGTTCGTGAGCAGATGTCCTAAAATGCCTATGTTGAAAATTATGTGACAGAAGTACATTAAATGAGTGTGTTATGAGCGTGCATTGTGCAGTTTCCATGCACGCTCGTAACTTTGCAAATTTGTTATATTTTCCCTACAGATTTTCAACATTGCCATTTTTCCACACCTCTTTATGAACAGTACAGCTGCCATTTTTTTACATCCTGGCCGAAATGCGTTTTTGTACTTCTGGTGCAGAATAACATGCTCACTGTCAGAAATCAGTGTTCGGGACACATTAAGAAAATCACAGTGACACTGTTTATGAGCAGAGGTCCTAAAATGCCTATCTTGAAAATTTGGTGATGAAAGTTCATAAAATGACTGTGTTACACGCAAGTGTTGTGCAGTTTTCAAGTGTGCTCAGAAGTGCGAGTATTGTTACTATTCCCATCACATATTTTCAACATTATCATCTCTTCACACCTCCGTATGGCTGGTACAGCTGTCATTCTTCATATCCTGCCTGATCTGTGTTTTCGTACATGTGGTACAGAATGGTACGGTCGCTGTTGGAACTCAAAGTTTGGGACACATTGACAAAATCACACTGCCACTCTTCATGAGAAGAGGTCCCAAATGCTTTCATGAGGTGGGTTCACAAAAAGGCCATGTTAAAAATTTGTAGTGCAAATACTAATAAACACCCGGGGCATTAGGGTTTCTAACCATAATGTCCCACCCTGTGCAGAGTGACAGGCATTGAGGTGTGCCTTTGGATTGCTGACTTTACTGCTTATGCCATCCCACCCCCACCCGCCACCCAGTGACAGGCATTGAGGTGTACCTTGAACTCTTCAGCCCCAGAGTTCACCACATTCTCTTATGCTGCACCCATTTCAGTGTATATCCTTATGGAATGGGATGATTGTAAAGCCAAACACCCCAAGACACACCTCAACATGTGTCAGTGTCTGTAGAATAGGGTGAGGTGACATAGCATGAACGTCATGGGCAATGACCCAAACACTTACCCCAATGCCTGTCCATCTCTACAGGATGGAGGTGGGGTTGGCATGAAGTTCAATACTTCACTGCCATTTCTATTCTGCATCTGTCTAACTCCTGCATTTCCAATGCTAATACCAGCAAGCAAACATTCAGCATTGACAAATGCTTTTTTAAAGGTGGTGCCTTGTTTAAGAGCACCCTATTGGCTTACCAGATTGCCCATGTCACTGCCTATGTCACATGAGTGAGCTTTTCTCCATGACCGTTGCAGCGTTTAGCCCTCCTGGATTGCCCCCTACAGTAAAAGATTGAAAGGACCTGTAGTGAGGAAAAAAAACAAGAAATAACAAAAACTAGCAGCTGCAATAGGTAAATGTTTACACAGAGCCTTGCACTTTTACTCTTCAAGTACACTCCTGCCTATGTGCCTAATGCTGCTCCCCCAGCTGCGGAGAAACAGCCACATGAAATGCACAAAAAACTCGATGCAGACCTGTTTGAAATTATCACTAGATTACCTGCTATGCCCCAGATGTGGGAAGCACAAGTTCTGGAAATCTCCCTTTTCTTGGTTGATTTGCTGTTTGCTTTAGGAGATCCCTGCTTCCTTGTCCCCTCGACAGATTTGGTGTAGTGCCAGAACCACACTACACTAGCACTCAGGTGCCCTTTCCTATAGCCGACAGCTGTAGTCAAGCGGCATGGTGCTGAACAGCAGCAAGTCTTGAAAAAGACTGCTGATCAGTGAGCTAATTGCCAAGAAGGGATGGGGATGAGTATATATCCCAGCACAGGTCCCTCTCTGCTCTCAAGGAGAAATGACATTGTCCTGTTGTTTCCAATAATGTTTTCTGTGTTTTTTGCCTTCTCTGGTGAAGTAAGGGTGTGTTATTTAGTTAGGTATATCAGAGTCATGTAAGCACTGTGGCATGGTAATCTTGCGAGGAGTGCACAAAGGGGGTTAATGAGGGACTTTGCTACTGACAAAGATTGGTTTCTTCTGAGGCAGGCAGGAGGTGAGGCTATGATGATTGGGTGTCATAAGTATAGGTCAGACGATAGTCTCTTCAGGCTTCCTGCATGTGTAGCATCATCTGATAGGGATGGGTGCACATTAGATGGCTCTGAGACATCTCTTAGACCTCATAGGCTCTTGTCCAGCTGGCAGCACAACCCTCTGAGAAATAGCAGGTCCCCACAGATGATCCTTGGGTCAGGGGACAGACTGGTTAATGGCACTGACACCTTTCCATAACAGAGAAAACTGACTTTGCTGAAAGCTCCAATTAAAGAATTTTGCAGCAAATGAAGACACAATTTTAGCTGCTTCTTTAAGCAGATGATCTTTCATATAAATAAGACTATAGGACTTATAAGGCTACAAGTAGGGTAATGAGCAGATTCAATGAATAATTTGTCTTCTTTTGCTTGCAGCTTTCTATGTTACTTATTTGGGTTCAACACTTACCAGAATGTCTCAGAATACATCAAGTCCCTGAATGTCTGCAGGGTTCTAAATGTTGGTGCTGAAGTATTATGATTCTGATGAGATACTTTAGTTCAAGCTGTGTGTAGCTTATTAAAGAAAAAAAAGGTAACGATCCTCAGAAGGTTTGGAGATCAGGAAAAAAAGTGTGAATTTGGTGTGCTGCTTCCTTGTCACATAAGTGCTATGCACAATATTGGATACACAGAGTTGGTGTGTGGAACACATGCTTTGGTGGTGTATGTTCCACACTCTACCTATTTTTCTTTTCTTTTCGGTGGAGGGATCCCATAGTATTTTCCTGTTTTCCTAACCTGCTTCTTGCACTAATCCTAAATACCTTCTACAGTATGTACTCCATATTCTCTGCACCTTCATTTTCCCAAATTTGCTTATCCTGTTACCCTTCCAACATTTTCTACCCTCCCCTTCCCCTATTTGTCTCTTTCTTTCTCATTGCCCCTTCCCCATACTCTTACACATCATTCCAGCAACTCTTCCTGTGCTCCAACTCATTTTAGTGTTAGTTTCCTTTCTGTAATTATTTTGAATTGTACCTGCACATTATCTGTCTTGTATCTCTTGTACAGTTAGCATTGTTTTTGTATCTGCCACCCTGATTTCTATGTATGGAACCTAAGTAAGCTGTACTTGCACATTACTTGTTTTGTACCACTGTTGTTGAATCTACCAATTTGATTATTAATTCTATATACCTCCTATGTATGTTAGTCCTTTCAGGACCACCTCACAGATTAGCTGTCTCAATGGTGTTATCCTGGTAAAAATAAAATTGAATGGAATTGAATTGGTGGCAGTTACAACAGTTTCCCAGTGGGGAGAGGTGCACAGGAAGTTTGGACCATCTGCATGGAAACAGAAACAGAAACAGAAACATGCCTATGAAATGACTGTCAACAACAGCATATAAGGAGATGCTTGAGCATGTATGTAACTTAACAGAAAGAAAATATGTGGAAAGCCTTGATGTTTCCCATTGACATACACCAACATATGGACAGCAGTGCATATGTTCCAACCATGGAAGGTGCCAATCAGGTGTCCACAGTACTGGTAGGGGTGGGGATATATGGCGACTATAGTGTCAACACACAGACTCACACTTCTGCAGGTCCAGTATTATGGCAAAGATGTAGTGATGGTGAAGGCATTTGTGTGCAACCCAGCGCATTCCCCAAAGAGCTACTGTCCAATGATGGTGTAACATATGCTAGTGCAGCAGTAGAAACAGTACCAGAAAACCACAATAAAGGAATGTAGTGCTGCTCCTGACTCCCTACCATTCCTTATGCCCCATCAACACCTCCAAGGTGAAACAGAAACAGAAACATAGAGCATGACTACAAATAAGGGCCGCTGGCCCAGCGAGTCTGCCCATATTTGTTTAACTATATTTTTTGCTGCTGGCCTTTACATGATCTATGGTGTCATTCTTCCTCTTCTTTTCTTTCCACTATGATTCCATTTTGCCTACTTCAGCCATTTTTTATCCCCACCACTGTTTTGCCTAAACTATCTCCACTGGAAGGCTATTCCAGGCATCCACCACCATTTCTGTGAATAAGTACTTCCTCACATCCCTCCAGAATTTTTCCCATCCAGCTTCATAGCATGCCTTCTTGTTCTAGAGCACCTTTTTCTCTGAAAAATTCCCCCCTTCTGTACCTTATTAACTCCTGTGATATATTGTAGGCTATCATATCCCCCCTCTCCCTCCTATCCTCCAGGGTATACATATTTATCTCTTTTAGCCTCTCCTCCAAGGGCTTTTAATGCAGATCCTGCACCATTTTGGTAGCCCTCCTCAGGACTGCTTCCACTCTGTCTATGTCCTTCTTCAGATGTGGCCTCCAGAACTGGACACAGTACTCATGGCGAGATCTTACCAGAGATCCATATAGGGGCAGAACCACCTCCCTCTTTCAGCTGGTAATGCCCCATCCAATGCACCCCAGCATCCCACTAGCCCTACAGACAGCCTTGTTACACTGTTTTACCACCTTTAGGTCATCTGAAATTATTACTTCTAGGTCTCTTTCCTGCTTGCTCTTTGTCAGTATCACTCCACCCATTTTGTACTCTCCTCCTGGGCTGTTATGACCCAAGTGCATTATTTTGTTGTCATTATTTTTTTTGTAATAATTGTTTTATTGTTTTCCAAAAAAAAAAAAATAAGAGCAAAGAAGAAAAAGACATACTACAGTATACAGTCACATACTCTGTACATACATTTAGCCTCCTTTCATCTTTATATAAGTACAAAGTGCCAGTACAGTAGGCAAGGGAAAAGGTTAAGGGGTAGAGGAGGGAAAATGAGGGGTACAGACATATATCAGTTTATTTGTTAGATATGCATTAATATATTTACTGGTGATATAAACACTCTGATTCAGGTGTCAACATCAACTATATAGTCAAAGGGATCTAACTCACATCTTACTGAGGGAGTTCCCCTGCCAGAACACTATTATTTAGAGGCAAAGTACTAGGTACAAGAGGGATACTCTACTATATCCTCATCAAATCTGAGTAAAAATCATGTAAGGGTACTCACCAAAACAAGGTGCCATCTCAGAAAGTCATCTTTGCCAGACATAAACACCTCAAACAATACCTCTGTGTGTCTGTGACCAGACATATCCCTCTTCATGGCATCTAGAGAAAGTTGGGTAAGAGTATGTACATGCTCTGTAAGAGACCAATCTGACCCTGGAATAGAAACAAGTGTATTCCAAGCTTAAATCTGTACTAGATGGGTTAAACACTCTATATATCATCGTATATGCAACCACCTGTACATTTATTGGAAGAGTCTCATAATTATAATCTCCAATCCAAAACAGGAAAACCAGGGGCTCCCCACATGCTATTGGGTCCACTGGTAGAGATCCCTTTTCATATTACCTTTAAACTAACAGGAGAATATGAGGATATTCAACCTATCCCTGTTGGTGATTGGACCGTACCAAGATATTTAAGATAGGGATCCCAGCAGGTTTGAAAAGTGGTAAGTTTGGACTTCTGTAGGTAAGATATCTTATCCAGTTTGGCCAAGGTAGACAGGGACCCCAATATTTCTGACATTGTAGGAATCAGGGGGGTTCTCCATTTGCATAGGGTAGCTCTTTTTGTTTGTAAAGCCAAGAATGCCAGCCACCTGTACCTCACTGGGGACAGCTTGGGTATATCAATGCAGTTACCCAAGAGAAAGAAGAGAGGACTAAGGGGAATCAATTGTTGTAGGACCTTGGAGGAAATTTTTTGTATTTCTTGCCATAAGAGCTGGACTTTTGGGCAGGACCACAATACATGCACTAGGTCACCCGCTTTTGACATCTCCAGCAATTATCATGTTCTATTAATTTAGCTTTATGAAGAATGACTGGGGTTCTGTACCAGGAGTGTGCAATTTTGTTTTGAAATAATCTGGAGTTGGCATCTGTGAACCAGGTATGTGTATCTACCCATGCTTTATCCCAGGCCTGAGAAGATATATGGGTCTGCAGCACCTTCTCTCATCCTTGTCTTGCTTCATCTGATTGAGACAGAAGAGTATCTCTGAGAGTAGCATATAAGCGACCTGCAAGGCGCTTGGAACAAAGTATCCACTTAGTCAGGGGAGAAGTTTTGTCATGACTTAAGCTGGGGGCTAAAATATACCGGGTTGCATCTCTAAGTTGGAAATATCTCCAAAAGTCTGAGTGTGGGATACCCCATATTTGTCGCAAGGAGTGGAATGTCTGCAGGGCTCTATGATTAGGGACTAATAGATCACTCAGTTTAGTGATACCCAACTCTAGCCAGTGTTTCCATAGGACTTCAACTCCTATAGTAATAGCTGGGTTTTGCCAGATATGCACATGAGAGAGTGGGAGAGGGTCCATGTTCATTTTACGGTGAGAACTGAACCAGTTGGCTCTGGATGCAATCACAGTGGGTGAAGTAAAGTCTACACTTATCTTACTGGCCATGGACCTTTTAGGGCTGCTTCTCTGTACAAAAAGGGAAGAGAGATGGAGCAGACCCATAATATCTGTTTCTAGTTGTATCCATTGTGGCGAGATGGGGGAAGGGGTTCGCACCCATTTGACTGTTTGAGCCAAAAGGAAGGTCCGACGGTATCCTTCTGGTCAGGGAAGATTCCAACCACATTTCTTCCAATGTGACCTCAGTTTAGATTGACAGAATCTGGGTTTAGATCCCTCCAATAGAAAATCACCAATTAATTTATCAAAAACCTGGAACCATTGTTTTGGTAAAGGAACAGGCAGGTGCATCAGGAGATAGAAGAGTTTGGGAGCTGAGATCAATTTCACCGCCACAACTTTCCCTGCTAGGGTGAGTTTAAGAAATCTCCATCTATTGAAATCTGTCTTAATGGAGGAGAGGAGGGGCTGTACATTAGCTTGCCATATTGTCTCCAAGGATGGGGTCAAAAAAATACCCAAATATGTAATCCCTTTCAGTGCCCAGAGTAAAGCATCTGCAGCTATCACTTGTTCTACACAGTGGGCATTGAGAGGGAGTATTTCCATCTTATTCCAGTTCAATCGTAAACCTGAATAATTTGAGAAGACTTCTAAGAGAGTAAGGAGGGGAGAGATGGCATTATGTGCATCTTCCAGCAGGAGAAGGAGATTGACAGCATACATAAAGGTTGTATATGATGTATTCCCCACTGTCATACCTTTTATCTCTGGGTGGTTTCGTAAGTGCATTATTTTGTACTTTTTTTGCATTAAAACCCAGCTGCTATACTCTTGACCACTTCTTCAGTCTTTACAGATCCATGCCCATCCTTTACACACACACACACACACACACACTGGCCACTCTTTTTACACATCTGGGTATCATTTGCAAAGAGGCAGACCTTTTCCTCCAGTTCCTTTGTTATGTCATTTATAAAGATATTGAAGAGGACTGTCCCAGTACTGATCCCTGATGTACTGCCATTGGTCACCATGCCTTCCTCGCAACAAACTCTGTTTACTACTACCCTCTTTGTCCTGTCCCGCAATCAGTTTTATACCCAGGTTACCACCTTAATACCCAACCCCAAGTTCTACAACTTATTTATCAGTCTCATATGAGGAACAGTGTCAAAAACCTTGCTGAAGTCCAGGTAGGCCATGTCCACCTCCCCTCCTTGATCCAACTCCTTGGTCACCAAGTCAAAGAAAGCTATCAGATTTGCTTGGCATGACCTTCCCTCAGGGAAACAATGCTGCTTTGGATCCTGCAATCCAATAGATACCATATATTCCACAATCCTTTTCTTTAGCAGTGTTTCCATTAACTTACTTTATTTATTTTGTTTAATTATTTATTGAATTTTGTTGGCCGGATAAGCCCACTCAGACTAGAAATCCCTTTTTCAGGGGCGACCCGGGGATACAGACGGTAACCAACTGAAACTGAACCAGATTAAGCTGTTGGTGGTATTTCTAGTGAATGGAGGAAATTTTGCCAGGACACCATGGAAATTCCCCTACTATGCCAGTAGGGAAACCCTTGGCTATCTGTCTCAGGATGGCCAGTCTGGAGGAGCCACAGGAGGAGATGGATGCTGCTGGAGCAGGACAGCAGGCCTCAGATCTGGTTTCTATTTCACAAGAGGCCATTGAAGAAGAATTAGCTTTGGCTAAGTATGAATCGGATTCTCCGAGAGAGGAGGAGGATTCTCTGTCTTCAGTAGATGTGTCTCAGAAAATGGAATGACAAAGTAAGCAGCAATGTTTACATATAGAAAATAATACAGGAGTTGGAAAGAAACAAACTATGGTTGATTGTTTGAATAACGTTAGTTCTGCAGCTGTCAAACCGTGGCAAAATGCTGTCAAAAGCCGGTGAGACATTCAAGTGATGATGCAGCACAGCTAAATCCAAAATACCAGGATGATTCAGCTACTAAAAGTGCCATAGACATTGACAAATCATCTGCTGGTTCCGATAAGACTGGCAGTTCAAGCAATAATAATGTATGTCAAAAGCCTGTACCAGCAAGCCGAGGAAAAAAATTGCTCGGAGCTAAGTCTAAAAATGCAGACCGTCCTTTTGCTACTTCGACTCCAGGCTTCAGTGAAAGGCCTGCTACAGAGACTTTTTCTTTTACTAAAACCAAAAAAGCATTGTTGGATGAAGTAAAGGAAAAAAGCAAAAAGTTTCAAAGTCAAGGTCTCCGGATGCTAAAAGACATACAAATAATGATACTGGAGGGCCAGATTGGTCTCTGGAACAGGAATTACAGAACATAAAGGTGAGCCTTCTCCCTGGCACAATACTGTGTATTTGTTCTACAAAGGAGGATTAAGTGAACCGCCAGATAGTGTTTATAGCATGCAAGCTCATAAAAGAATCCATGCATTTTTTTTCATCTGAGATTTTTGCACTGATCAGTTTGGGTAACCTAAACTATGACATCTGCTGTAATAATGTATCTGGCCTGGATAGATTTTGGGCCCAATAAAACTCCTGTAAAACCTTCCCCTTTTGGCCCCCTTTTCACATTATTCCACTTACAAAGCCAGCAGTTAAGAACATTACGGTCATGTTTAAGAATGAAGGGGTTAACACTGAAGACATTTTATTCTGGTTACAACCAAGGTACAAGGTTATGAATAAACCCAATCCCATATTAGATGGAGAACAGATTTGCGATGCGGGGTGGAAAGTTAGAGTTAAATTATACACAATGAATTCTGGACCAGTGCATCTCCCTAGTTCTTTTTGTTTAGGAAGGGATAGAGGAGCCATTTTCTATGTTGGACATCCTAGATCCTGTTACAAGTGTGGATCCTGGGCACACATAATTTTGGCATGTGGCATTGTAAAGTGTAGCCATTGCTTAGAATTTGGACACAAATATGAAAAATGTCTTAACCTGATTAAATGCAACCTCTGTGAACGTACTGGCCATGCCTGTGGTTGTTGCCCTTGGGCATCCCATAACAGGGAGGATTACCCATCTCATGAGGGACTCATTAATTTAGCTCAGCAACAGCAAGCTTGAAGGGTAGCAGAGCAAAGCTTGAGGACAGATTTAGAATCATTAAGACAAGATCAACAGGATAGGGGGCAAGACCAAAATATTGCACAGGAGACTGGCAGGCCTCAGGAAGGTAATATAAAGGACCAGGATTTGGTGGATATGGGTGACCTTGTCCAAACACCAGTGCATGAGGTTCAAGACATGAGACAAGTTGCAATGCCTTCCTCCCACTGCCCCCCCTCCAATTCAAATGAACAAGAGTTTAAACCTGTTCCAAAAAAGAAAAATAGAGCAGGCAAGACACTGAACCACAAACCAGGTTCTGATATTTCCTCTGAGTTGTGGAAAACTGGGAATAAGTTTGCTGCTCTCTTTTCTGATAGGGATTCAGAGGAAGAGGATACAGATTCCTCCTCTAGGGTGTCTACTACAGACACTGAGGTCAAAGGTGGTACCGATTCTATCGCTAAGTGAACTAGACAGAGTAGAAAAACCAGGACCCCCTAGAAAATAAGAAGAATAGTATGATATGTTGTCTCTTTTTCCTTCTCCTTCTTATGACTGATACCAGGGGTGTAGCCAGAAATTTCCATTTTGTACACAATCTCCAACAGTTACACCCCCCATTAAAACAAATGTACACATCCTCACCAAATGGCCCCCCTTCCAAAAAAGTCAGATTGTTGTCAGATGATTCCTCTAATCTCTAAAGAGGTTATATATGTATCTGCCTCCTAAACAACAGAAGTTTAAACAAAGACACTCCTCAGTGGTCTACACTAACCCAAATACTACAGACTAGAATGAAAATGTTAACAGAAATGTGTATGGTTTGTGACAGGCACTCAACAAAACTGTACACAAATGTGTACAGTGAGTATGCCTGCCTACACCCTTGACTGATACACTCACATTGACTTCCATCAATGTTAACAGTATTAAAGGGGAAAGAAAACTAATAAGCACTATGCTGACTTTTAAAGAAAATGCTTGTGATATCATGTGCTTGATGGATACAAGATTGAAAACTCACAGAGAGTTACAACATGCTACATGACCTTGGACTCTAGGAGCCTTATTTTGGTCCATGGGTCTGGATCCTTGTGATGGGGTTGGAATACTCTTTTTCCACTTCTTTGGTACAGGTTTCCAGATTGGTGGAGATATCCCCGGGTAGAGCACTAATGTTAGAATTGACCTATTTTAAAGAATGATTTAGGCTTATTGCAGTATATGCACCACAGACAATAGTGTTAAGAGCTGCACTATTTAAAGAAATTCAGCTTTTTTTAAATACCGCCAGGGTGGTTTTATGGGTGGATGATTTTAACTGTGGGCTAACTCACTCAGATCGTGGCCTACAGCCCAGAAAAATGTTTAGTGACTTGGTACAATTATTACTACAGAGTCAAGCCATACAAAAGTGAGGGTACTGGACTTCAGGAGGGCTGACTTTGGCAAGATGGGAGAGTGCCTCAGAAAAGCACTAGAAAACAGGCTAGAAGGAGGGGTGGAGCAACAATGGGGAATCATCAAAACTGCCATCACAGAGGCAACAAGCCTTTGTGTGAAGCAAATAAACAAATCAAAATGAAAGAAAAAGTCACTATGGTTCTCAAAAGAGGTGGCGGGGAAAGTCAGGGAGAAACAGATAGCATTCAGGAAGTATAATGAAACATAGAAGGAGCAGGACCGAGAGCTGTACCAGTTAAGGTAGAAGGAAGCAGGGAGGGAGGGAAGTCAGAATAGCAAAGGCCCAAACTGAGGAAAGGAAAGGATAGCCAACTCAGTTAAGAAGGGGGATAAAACCTTTTATAGGTACATCAGGGAGCGTAGAAAGACAAAGGGAGGGGTAGTGAGGCTGAATAGAATGAACGGTGAGTGGGCAGAGGGGGATACTGAAAAAGCAGGGATACTGAACGAATATTTCTGCTCAGTATTCACAAGAGAGGAGGGGGAGGTGCCTAATCCCATTAACAGAAGCACTCTGGATAGGGGGTCAATCCCAGTCCTTTCACAGAAGAAAGGGTTCTGAAAGAACTGCTAAAACTGAAGGTGGACAAAGCAGTGGGACCTGATAGAATTCACCCCAGAATTCTAAGAGAATTAAGGGGAGAACTAGTGAAACCACTGACTACCCTTTTTAACAAATCGTGGGAGGATGGTGTGGTACCTGAGGAGTGGAGGAAGGTGGATGTGATTCCCCTTCACAAAAGTGAGACCAAGACAGAGGCAGGAAACTACAGACCTGTCAGTTTGACCTCTGTGGTAGGGAAAGTGATGGAATCCCTTCTGAAGGAAAGAATTGTTGAGTACCTAGAGGCCAGTGGGGTACAGGACCCAAGGCAGCATAGGTTCACAGAGGGAAGGTCATGTCAGATGAATCTAATTGATTTCTTTGACAGGTGACCAAAGTAGTAGACCAAGGAGGGGCTGTGGACATGGCCTACCTAGACTTTAGCAAAGCATTTGACACAGTCCCACACAAAAGATTAATAGTCAAATTAACCAGCCTGGGAGTGGGTCCCAGGGTGGTAGCCTGGGTAAAACATTGGCTGGACAACAGGACACAGAAGGTAATTGTAAATGAAGTCCACTCTGAAGAAGGAGTGGTTACTAGTGGGGTACCGCAGGGTTCATTGCTGGGTCCAGTCCTTTTTAATGTCTTTATAAGTGACATTGCAGAGGGACTGGAAGGAAAAGTATGCCTCTTTGCAGATGACACAAAGATCTGCAACAGGGTTGATACACAAGGAGGTGTGGAAAGGATGGGAAGGGACTTGGCAAGGTTGGAGGAATGGTCAGAAGTATGACAGCTAGGATTCAATGCAAAGAAATGTAAAATAATGCACCTGGGAAACAAAAACCCAGGGGAAGATTACGCAATGAGGGGGAGGTAGTAAGAAAAACAAAAAAGGAAAGGGACCTGAGTGTAATCATATCAGATAACCTTAACATTACCAAGCAATGTGAGAAGGCAGTAGGGAGAGCTGGGGGTATACAGGGATACATAGGGAGAGGCATCACCAGCAGAAAATAGGAAGTTGTTATCCCTCTGTACAAACAGTTGGTGAGACCCCATCTGGAGTACTGAGTCCAGTTCTGGAGACCCCATCTCCACAAGGACATAGACAGGATAGAGGCAATCCACAGGAGGGCAACTAGAATGGTGCAGGGTCTGCAAGAGAAGCCATATGAGAAGAGACTAAAAGAGCTTAATATGTATACCCTTGAGGAAAGGAGGGAGTGGGGGACATGATAGAAATGTTTAAATACCTCAGTGGAATCAACAAAGTCCAAGAGGGTAGCATCTTTCAGAAAAAGAGACATGCAAGAACAAGGGGACACAATTTAAAGATAGAGAGGGGCGGTTCAGGGGCAATGTGAGGAAGTATTTTTTCACAGAGAGGGTAGTAGATGCATGGAACAGCCTTCCTGAGGAGGTTGTGGGGTCTAAAACAGTGGGGGAATTCAAGAATGCATGGGACAGACATAAGGCAATTCTTGTGGGGGGTAGGAAGAAGTAGGCTGTTGGTTAACTAGGATCTGCAGCTTATCCTGTAGGTAGGAAAATGGGCAGACTAGGTGAGCCAAGAAGTCCTTATCTGCCATCAAAGTCTATGTTTCTATATTGCAGAGTGTAAAAATAGCTGACCTGAAAGATGCCTATTGGGAGATCAACCCACGGGAAGGATTTATATACTTCAGGGGGACCTCAAAACAAGATAGATTTCATTTTTGAATCTAAAATTATACAGGTGTTAGCATGTAAGACTAGGGCAGTTGAATTCTCAGATCATGTAGTTCTACAGGTATAGATAGCATGGAAGGATTCTTCTTGTTGTAAAAAAAAAATAAGTGGAGAATGAATGATTCCTTATTACAAGATCCAAAAATAAGGAAAATGTGGCATACAAATTAGTTAGCTAGATTGTCGGTAGTGGAGTGCTATTCAGATCCAGGGGAATGGTGGGAAGATACCAAAAAGTCTGGAAACACATTTTTCAGAAGAAGTCACAATATGATAATAATAAGGTTTACCTGCGGTATCTGGTATTAAGACAACAATTACAACATTTAGGGCCAGATATTCAAAACTTTGCGCCGTCCAAAAACTGTTTACGCAGGTTTAGCATAGGATTAGCATGGGTCTGATATAGTCAAAAGGCCAAATAGAGTGGGCAAACTGCATTAAAGCTGGGAAAAATCATAATGTATGCAATGGGCAAACTGACATGAATACAGGTGCAATGCTATATTCAGCGACTAGCGCCGCACAAAGTGGTTTTGTGCGACTTACCGTGACACTTAGCGTGGTGCACATTACTGCCCTGGAAAAGCTTGTCTTAACCCTGGGCAATCAGCTTTGCATGACACTTTGGCTTTGCGCAGTGTTTGCACAGCTTTTGTGCAGCT
The DNA here is from genome assembly GCA_016271365.2 of Neoceratodus forsteri. Lineage (NCBI taxonomy): Eukaryota > Metazoa > Chordata > Ceratodontiformes > Ceratodontidae > Neoceratodus > Neoceratodus forsteri. The sequence continues at coordinate 123,911,369 of CM028136.1, read as the reverse complement.
TTGTGCTACCCTAACAAATAAGTATGACACATAGACAAAGCCAAACATAGAGGAAACATGCTGCTAACTGATGGTATCACAATGATGCCATCATCTGCCACCAGTCTCAGCCATGCCAGGCAGTAAGTGGTGACCCTGCCACCAGTGGACATCATGGCAGTGTGGTCATACAGCACACACCTGCGGACCACTCTTCTGTGGATGCCAACAGATGCCAGCACACACACATGCAGCACTGTAGGCATGGAGGATGTGGAGGGGAGAGCGTGTGGGTGGCCAGTCTGTGCCACAGACCAGGTGTGGCCACAAGGCTGGGACATATCATGCAGTGCACACGGGCCAGTATTGGGAATACCAGAACACCAGTGTGCCTTTCTGATAATATATGCCCCCATCGGCCACATACCACGCAGCTATACAACTGCCACAGCACACAAAGCCAGACATGTATATGTCACTGTGAGCATCCCATGCCAGAGGTGCAGCATCCGTGGGTCACACAACAGCATAACAGTACTGTCCACTGTCAGTAAACACCTGCAGGTTGGGCCTCTCACTGTGTATAGTGCAGTTATCATCACTGCCCTACACACCATAGGCATTGCTGTGTCCACACACTACTGGCCCCCTTGCTACAGTAGTGTCTGCTATGCACTGTAGCATGACCTACAGTGTGAAAGTTGCATGCAGCACCTCCACCATCTGTGTCTATGCTGTGTTGTCCCAGTACAGCTGCAGGCAGCACCACATGTGAAAGTACAGTGTTCAAAACTGTATAATATTCCCCAAACTGTTTGCGCAGCGCTAACACATTTGTGCGGGTTTAGTGCAGGGCTAAACCGTTAGTCTGGTGCAAACTACATGCAAATCAGGGCATAATGAGATGCTAATCTGGATGTTTGCCCAGAGACTACCTAAGTAGGCTCATTTGCATGTCACTTTTGAATATGGCAAAGTTGAGTGCCTGGCAAACATGTTTGCACCGGGGTAATGGTTTAGCCCTGCGCTAAACCCGTGCAAACGTGTTAGCACTGTGCAAACAGTTCAGGGAATATTTTACAGTTTTTCACACTGTACTTTCACATACCCTGCTGCCTGCAGCTGTACTGGGTCCACGCATTTGCTGGCACACACATTGGCCACATAGTTCACCTCTACCTACCTTCACATCGCTGTGCACTGTGTTGCTGTTGTGGTTTGCACTTCTGGTTGCCATATTCAGAGCTGTCTTACTCCAGGGCTAAGTTTGCCCTGCCCTCCCAGCCCAGTTTGCCCAGCCTCATTCCCATGCTATATTCAGAAGCTGTTTGCCCTGGGCTATTCCTTTTGAATATGACTTGCTTTGTGCTCTGGGCTCTGTTTGCCCACTGGGCAGTGCTAATTTAGCCCCGGTGCAAAGTTTTGAATATCTGGCCCTTAGTGTCTCTAGCAGAATCAACTGTAATGGATTTTAGTTCTCAGCTTGCTGTAATTAGTAGACAGATGAAGGAAATTCATTACAATAGGGCAAAATCACTAGGACAAGAAGCAAGGTTCGGTGCCCAACAAAAAAAGAGGAGGGATGGAGCCTTATAAAGATTGTCAGCATAGGATAAAATCCAGAGTAATTACAGAACTCCTCACTCCAGATGGTACAGCTGTTAGTGGGGAAAAATATATTCTCCGTATAGAAGAAGCTAAGATGTCTTCACCCTTAGGCTGCTGACAGAATTAGAACATATAGGAATTTTGGACTGATATATCAGTCCGTGGCCCTGCAAGGGTTAATTATATGGTGAGCAGCGTTCTAATACTAACACTGAGAGTTTATTAAATACTTTGCAGTTACCACAAGTATTACAGTCAGATATGACTGACATGATTCAAGATATTACAGCTGCTGAAGTTTCACAAACTATAGATGGTTTAAAAATAGATTCTGCACCTGGTCTGATGGTTTTGGTGCAGGCATATATAAAGCTTTTAAAGACGATCTTGCACCTGCTTTAGCAATATTATTTAATTATATTTTAACAACAGGAAAATTTATCCCATCTATACAAGAAGCTGTCCTAGTTTTAATACAGAGGAATGGGAGTGAGCTAGATATAAATAACTGGAGGCCGTTAAGTTTGTTAAATACAGACCATAAAACACTGGCCAAAATATTGCTTAACCATCTTAATAAAGTAGCGACATATCTTATAAGCCCAGAACAGACATGTGCTGTGCCAGGGAGACAGAAATGTGATAATTTAATATTATTAAGAGAATTGTTTATTTGTAGGAGAGTCAGATAAAATCTAGGGGTGGGTCATAGGGTTAAATCAAGAGAAAGTTTTTGATTGGATTTCACATTCTTTCATACATTTCTGTTTTAGAAGCTTTTGGTGTACCCTTAAAGTTTATTTCCTGGGTTAAAGCCTTGTATAAAGACAGATATTTGCAACCAAATATTAATGGCTGGGAAGGTAATTGCATAATGATTAACAGAGGGGTAAGGCAAGGGTGTCCCCTTAGCCCATTATTATACACTTTTGGTATAGATATTTTCATCCGAACAATTAATAAGTCCCCTGATATTCAGGGGCTAGTAATAACAGATTCCATTCCTCCATTGAAGATATTAGCATACGCTGATAATCTCCAATTGACTATAAGAACTGAAACCAGAGATGCCAGTCTTCTTGACATGTTTCATTCATATGCACTGGCATCTGGGTCTCAAATTAATTTGAGTAAAAGTAGGGGTATCCCATTAGGTAAAGCACCTATACCAGATTCAGGAACTATGGGAGGTATTATAATTATGCCAGAGCCTATTACTGTCTTAGGAGTTATTTTTGGACCACAGGATAGTCAAATCCTTAATTAGGAAGCTGGTATTAAGAAAGCAGAGAGACTTTCAATAGGATGGAGACATAATCAAATATGGAAAAAAAGGAGTGTTCTTTTGATCAAGACCCTTTTAAGACAATGTTTTTTATACATTAGTAATGTGTTCCCACCTCCTCAAACACTTTTCACTAAGTTATACGGTGTGTTTTTTCAAGCCTTCTGGGGATAGAGATTAAACCCTATAAAAAGAGAATTTACATATAGGCCAGTTACAGAAGGAGGTATTGGGATGGTGCACCCTGTAGCTTTTTTCTATAGCATTTTTTTGTTGATACAGTTTTGGTAAATCACTTAGACTGGGTGAGACAATCTGGAAACCTACGGTTAATTTATGGTTGATTCCAAATATGTCAAGTTGGGAACAACCAGAATGCTGGGACAAAGAGAAAGTCTCCCAGTATATGCTAAAGACAGTCTGAAACAACTTATAAGGACATTAAAGCCTTGTGTTTTCTTAACTTCAAAGAGAAAGACTATATATAGGCAAATATTATCAGTAGAATGTCAGGCCCCACTTGAATATCCCATGTGTCATGTTGAGCAAAGAGCAAGGATAATTAAACAATTACACAACCCCAAGATAACCCCTTTAACAAACATAAACAGACTGAAGAAATGTGTTGCCCAAGAAACACATGTTTTCAGTTATTAGAAACCCAGGAAAACTTATTTAATGAGTGTGTGTTTGTACTGAAATTCTGGGGAATATTAGCAAAGGAATGGCAGGAACCAGTATTTACAAAACTGAAGTATACAGAAATGATGTATGGAGAGAATACTCTATTATCTGGGAAGTATCATGCAGATACAATATATGTAGTTCTGGCAATTATTAGATTTTATATTTGGCAGACTAGATGTTTAGGGATGTTACAGCAAAGATGGGTAATGCAGAATTAAATTATTGGGAATGCTGAAAAAGCCTTGAATTGCTTTTTAAACTTTGATATGGCACATGGATCTAGTTCAAGGGTAGCGCATTTATGGATTAACTGTAGACACTGGATTGGTAAATAATCATATGTATAAATTTGTTTTCTCTTTTTCTTTCCTTTATTTTGTACAGAGATGTATAAGCTTAAAATGTACGTAATTTTGTTTTGCTTTGTTTATATGCTGTAATGAAGTTCACTTTTCCTAATAAAAATTCCTCTACTCTTTTTGAGAAGTGCCGTGAGATCTTTAATGCCCACCTGAACAACTACCAGAACAGGCATACAAGAACTCGGGTTAACATCTCATCCAAAAGACAGCACCTCAGGAGTGCAGCACCCCCGTCGTACTGCACTACAGCGTCAGTAGTGGGATATTAACCTAAGTGTCTGGTGGGGGGTTTCTTTAATTTTGATAACCGGGTAAAGAATAGCACTAGGACACTTGGCCCTTTTACAGGTTTGACCAGGTGAGAGTCAAAGACACTCAAACAATTGTCACAATACAAAAAGACAATCACAATATGGTGAACAGCCAAACATGCATAATCATGAACAATAAAACATAACTCAGACTAATTCCAAAGATTAAAACATACATTGACATAAATTAATCATATAAAAGTAACATTTGGAACTTGGAAAACATATTTGAGGATATTACTTTACTGTTACATTATGTGAAATTGCATATGGTCTTGGAATACAGTACTTTTTTCAATGATGTCTTAAAAAGATTTAAATTCTGAACATTACGCAAATCATCAGGCAATTTGTTCCATGTTTTTATTGCACTCTGTTTAAAAGATTTTAGGTTTTTAGTGTTTTACAAAGTAGACTTACCAAAAAAATAGAATTTTGTGACCTCATTAACCTCAAAGAAATTTTTTGCCTAAAAAGTTTAACATTGGGTTGTATTTAGCACAGTAAATGGATTTACAGACAAAGCACGACACTTGCAAAGTGTCTGTATGTTCCAGGGATAACCACCCCTGCCTGCTATACAGGCTGCAGTTGTGTTCTCTGAATCTAGCCCTTAAAGCAAATCTGCATATAATATTAAAAAGACTATTTCTCTCTTGCCTAATTTTGTCAGTTGTACCTCCACAGATCAAACTCATGTAATCCAGTATGGTAATCAAACAAGCCAATGCAATAGTTCTCCGAGTGTCATCTATAAGGTAGTCCCTTACAGCGTAAAGAGCACCTCTTTTCTTGTGTAGTTATTTTGTTATGTTATTGATGTGAGTTTGAAAACTTAAATTACCATCTAAAGTCACATCTAATCATTTAAAATCAGAAACGATATCAATTTGAGTACCGTTATTAGTAGTTATTGTAAAAGCTTCCTGTAACTTCTTAGATTTTATGGAAGAGCAAAAAGCATTCCGTTAGTTTTTTTCTTATTAAGCACAAGTTGATTTTCCAATAACCATCCCATTAATTAGCTGTATTCACTTCACAATTTTTGTTGAATGGTTTTTATATTTTTATTGGCAACATACAGTACAGTGTCATCTGCATATAAAACCATGGAGGACTCAGTACAAATTGATGGTAACTCATTTATATAGGTGGAAAACAACAAAGACTCCAATATTGAACCCTGGGGAAACCCATAGTCCACCTTTCTCTGTTTTGACAGTACTCTGTTAATATGGACCTGCTGCATTCTTTCCCTCAAGTTACTGTGGAACCACTCTACCACAGGGTCCCCATAGCCCAGGTCCCTGAGTTTATGTTCCAGTAAGGGGTGTCCACAAGATCAAAGGCCTTGGTCAGGTCCATGAACACTGCACCCACATACTTCCCCTCATCTATACTATCAAGCAGATCACTTGTGAATCTGACGAAGGCAGTCACCATGCCACACTTACCCACCACCGATGTCAGGCTGACAGGGCTAGTTTCCTGCCTCCTCCCTGATACCACTTTTATAAAGTGAGACTAACTCTGCACTTCTCCAGTTCCCTGGGAGTACATCAGTCTACAGTGATCTGTTAAATAGATCTGTAAGGCCCACCTGCTGGTGTAGTGGCAAGGTGTCCACTTGTGATGCAGACATCCCTGATTTGGTGACAGACTCAGAAGTCAGAGGGCCAGCTGGGGGGAGAAGGCTTGAGCATCCCAGGGACTGCTCTCCCTCTTTGGGGGAAGAAGGAAGAGTGTTCTGTGCAATGTAGACCTCTGGCAGAGGCAGGGGGTACTGTTGCAGCTGGCACCACATGTCGGGGGTGTGGGGAAGATGCTGGTGTGATTGCATATCCCCACCCCCGGGGGAAAAAAACTCCACTAAAAGTGCCAGTCTGCTAGTGATGGCTCTCAGTTTCTGCCGCAGCTCCCATTGCAGACCAAAGTCTGCCAGGGGAGGTCCCACACCCGTGGACCTCCATTGGGGGGCAATCCTGGGCTAGTGGCCAAGTTCCTTGAGGAGGGGGCACCCACCTGGTAGCCTTGCCCAGAAGGGTAAGCCTGGGGTTGGGGGGATGGCAAGCTAGTGGGGAGTCTAGATCCTCTGGTCCCTGGAGGGAAAGAGCAGGAAAAAAAAAGATCTGTCATAGATATAGCCAGTACCTCTCTGAGATCTCTCAGCATCCTTGGATGTACCTGTCTGGTCCTATAGCTTTGTCCATCTTCAGGTTATCTAGTGCTTTCTGGGCCTTTTCCTCAGAAAATGGACTGGCGTCCACTTCTACCCCATCAATGCTCCTGGCACCTTTTTGAGGTCCCTCCCCCACCCTTTCTACTGGGAAAACTGACCAGAAGTATTAATTCAATATGTTTGCTTTTATTGATTTGCCTCTGTACAGTCACCCCCTACTTTTTTAACCATACAATCCCTCCCTTTAGCTTCCTTTTCTTGTTAACATACCTAAAAAAAAGTCTTGTCCTCTTTTGATACTCCCTTAGCTATTCTTTTCTCAGTTTACACCTTTACACTCTTCATTGCTTTGCCTGCCTCCCTCTGTTTTCCCAGATATACTTCCATATCCTCCTCTTTCTGGGTCTCTTTATATCTTCTGATTGCTGCCTTTTTAGCCTTTACTTTTTCTGCTACCTCTTTTGAGAACCATAGTGGACTCCTCTTTCTTTTACTTTTGCTTACCTGGTCGATGCAGAGCTTTGTTCCTTCACTATGCCCTCATTTACTTTGGCAGACTTTCTCCACCCCCTCCACGTTGTCTCCTCCTGCTAGATCATTGCTGAGTCATTCACCCATCTTAGTAAAATCAGTCCTTCTGAAGTGCAGGACCCTCACAATTGTGCAGTTTGATTCTGCAGCTGTTCATATGTTGAACCACACTGTGCAATGATCACTGGTCCCTGAATGGCTTCCCACCTTGACATCCTCAATACTGTCCCTGTTAGTAAGCACCAGATCCAGTATTTACCCATCATCAGTGGGTTCACTGACTAGTTGCCTGAGGAACGCCCCTTCAGGGAATCCAGGATGTCCCTGCTTCTAGCTGAAGCTGCTGCAGGCAGGCTGCACTCTACATCCAGCAGATTGAAGTCCCTGACCAGCAATACTTCCCCCTTTTCAGCCATTTTACCAATTGCTTCTAACATTTCTTCATCTAAGTCCTCCTCCTGTGCCAGAAGCCAGTACATCACACCTGTCCAAATAGTGGCTCCATTTCCCAGTTCAAGGGTGACCCACAGCACCTCTGCCTCCCCCTGAATTCCCTGTATTTCTGTTGCCTTTATGCTTTTCTTCTCATAATGCACCACTTCCCCTCCTTTCCTTCCTACTCTGTGCCTTATGAACATCATGTAGCCAGTTATGACCATGTCTCAATCATGGCTGACAGTGCACAACAGTTCAGTAATGGTAACAATATCCAAGTCGGCTTCCGCCATGATGGCCTATATGTCTGGGATCTTATTTTCCATACTCCTAGCATTAGCATACTTGGCCTTCAAGACTTTGTTAGCTCTCTGCTTGTTGATATTTAGAATTTTATGGTTTGGGATTTTAATTTGAAGAGTTTTTTAGCAATGTCTTGTACAGGTGCTTCGGTTTTGGAAAGTGTCTTTTATAAATAAAGTTTGAATTTGACTTTGACTTTGATTTCCCCTTTTTTCCTTTTATGCCCCCTTCCTACTTCCTTTTTTCTTTATTGCTTCCCCCCTTCCTCCTTTGCTAATCCCTTAGTACCTTCACCTACTTTCTCCACAGTGGGACTCTCACCCTTCAGGATTCTTCTACATATTAATTCAGCCTGTGGGGGCAATTTTTGCCTCCCCTTCTTCTTCCACCACCACCCCCCTCAGGTAGTTTAAATGCTCACTGAAGTAATGTTTAAACCATCCACTAAGAACTACAGTTCACCTCCTGAATGGATTCAGGCCATCACCACTATGTAGGCTATTATCCTTCTAGGTAGGCCCCCACTCCCCAATGTAACCATATCCCTCCACTCTGCACCATTTCTTCAACCATGTGTTGAACAAATTGGCATGGAGTTCCCTCACCTTCTCCCTATCATAGACAGGCAGAACTTCTGCAAAAGCGACATAGTGCATTATCTGTCTAAGACTCTGTCCCAGCTCTGTAATCCCCCACTACCCAGTATCTGCCCCATCTATAGCCAGGTCATTTGTCCCAAGGTGCACAATGACATCCAGCTTCCCCTCCATTCCTGTTGCCATAGTGATCTGTAGGATACACTTCCCATCCCTGCATGCCTTGGCATCAGGTGTGGTCCAGTATTCCACAATACCCGTAATGAGGCCCAATGTCACAGGCGGAGGGCCTTAGAACACCTGGAAGGTCTGGTATTCCTCAATACCGCCCACCCTGGAGGGTATTATTGCACTTAGAAAATGGCAAACTGTTTAATATATGTTTTAGAAAATAATTTTCATAAGAAAAAGTTAAAACTCCTAATTGTTTTATTTATTTTGTAATAAAATAGTTCCTCTGCCTGCATTAATATGCTGTTCTTTTTTAGCTTGGGACTTTTGTCCTATTTGAGGCTCTGTAGACTTTTTTTTTTCAATTGTTTAACCAGGTGAAACACATTAAGCTGAAAGCTTGTTTCCAGGTGCAGCCTGGGAGCACATGGTAGTTAAGTGACTTGCTCAGGGTCACATAGTATGCAAGTGGGGGCTGTGGGATTCAAACCCAGGTCTCCAGATTTGCAGCTCAGAGCCTTAAACCACTGCGCTATACTGCCTCCCTTTGAAGTTGTCTTACCCCCCCCCCACCTCCCAAATACAGATAGCTACATAGGGCTTAAAATTAGTAAGCAGTTTTGTTTTAGTGTTTTTATTTATTAATTTATTATTCAATTTTAGAATTATATATTCAGGCACTATACACAAGAATACACTATGGAGCTAGTGATGGACAGGAGGAGGTTGACAGGATCAAAAATAAAACTTGTGAAAACTGGTACATTTGTATATTTTACTGTGCTTTTCTTGTGCTATTGTTAAGCTGGAGTAGTTGTCAGAGATCATATTTTGAGACTCGTGATATTGGGGTGAGGAGCGGTAGCTGGAGTTTCAACCCTGCTGGCAGGAAACAAAATAATCTAAGCCTGTGAAGAAGAGACTGATTTCTATAAGTAATGTTGGTTTTGCTGTGGACATTTGAGCAGGGCGGTATTTAGCAGGACTAGTATTTTAATTCTTAAGTGGGGCAATCAGACCGAGGAGCAGTGGCAGACCGAGGAGATGCTGATGGACCCCTTTCCGGCCATTAGGGAGCCAGCATAACAGCACCAGGTCATTATGGCACCAAATGACAGATTCGCCACCCTTCCCCGAGGTCGACCCCCAGTGGTAGTATCCTTAGAAAAGGGGGGGAGGCACAGTTTCCCGAAAAAAGAGAGGATGGTGACTTTCCAACTTGGCTCCATAATGACCAGGTGCACTGCCTCCGGTGCTCGGAAGTGGTGGAACCTCCCAAACCACTACACTTGCAGACCACCACACAACCAGAACACCAGGCACCCTAATGATAAAGCACACATGAACATATGTTAGAATGCTAATGAAAAAAGAACTATATGGTAACAAATGAAGGACCAGGTTGATGTCCAGGTATATCAAAAACATTAATTAAGATGGGTATGGAAGGGATTGTGAGGGTGTGTACTAATGATATATGAGAAGGTACAGGAGAGGCTGTGACACAATATAGGCAGAGTGAAGTGTCACATACAGTAGGCTGATGGTCATGGATCAGAATCAAAATATGGTGTCTGTTGTTGACAATCTGGAAGAAATAAATGAAATAGAAATTCAGCTTGTGATTATTGCATTTGTATTTTGCACTATTAGGCATACTCACTGCAGCATGTCAGTGTTCCAGCTATGTATACTTACAGAGAAATCTTCAACCCACTAAATGCACCCTAGCAAGTCACTTTATACCACCAGGTCAACTGGCAGGGTAATGAGTGCCGGTAGGAATAGTATGCCATACAGAAACATAGTGGCGACTGTCTAGGTGTTCTGGTCCCACCTCTGGATACTTCTGTCAGCTGTACTTCAATAAAGTTCATGCCCTACAAAACATGAACATGTAGAATCATTGAGCCTGTACAAGAAGTGTACAGCATGTGCAATACAAAGTGGACATGCAATACAGTGTACTGTGATATCATGCTACTCCCATAGGTGAGCAGCTCATTCCATTCTGTGTGTGCATGTGATGCACACATCTAGAACTCATCCAGGCCGTGGTACTGGGAGTCCAAATACCTTAGTGTTTCAAGGTTAGCTGAAGCATCATTACTTTTTTTTTAATTATATTTTAATCATTTTACAACTTTAAAGCAGATATATATATATATATATATATATATATATATATACTTTGTATAACAGTATTTGGTTAAGTGCAATACCATTACAGTTAATATTTTAGTATATCTGCTACTTAAATATAAAGTCCACAATTCCATTTGAAGAAGTAAGTAATGTTTAGTTTAAACTACTGTATACGTTTATTTATATTAATAGTCCTAATTACTCTGCTTTTTTTTGCCACAAACTTACAGAATATAACAGCATCAGTGAAAAATAATGTTACTCTTTGCCCCCGTAACATGTCCATCAATATCCAGATTTTTTTTCATCATTTTCTCAGATTCGATCATTATTTAAAATTTTTCATATGCGTATCTTTGTTTAATAGATGTCTCAGATAAATTTGTTCTCTTTGTTTTCTAAGGAAGGTATTTCCTCTTCCCGATCTGATTCTCTTCTCTGGTTCTCATCCCTTTACTGTATTTTTTTCTCCATAATGTATGCTCTCAGTTGTTTAGATCAAAAGAGTCTTTTATCAGCTCCACATGTGAGCCAACATTTCACTGGGAACAGGGCTTTAAAGTTAGTTTCAACTTCTTTAAGCTCCTCTTTGTATTGTAAAAATTGCTGACCGTGTTGCAATGTTACCAGAGTGATATCAAGAAAAATACCGCACACTATTTCATTAAAATGTAAAGCTCCCATTTTCCTGAATGTGTTCAGAACTAGGTCCTGATCATTGTCAAAGGCAAGTGAAAAAATAATAGTACTTCTTGGACCTGACATATATTTGAAGACATTAGTGGAGTTGTGTGCCTGATTAAACACAGTTGCAGAATCCTGGGAAAGAGATTGAAGCTCACATCTTGGTTTTCAGATTTCTGTTGGAAAATAGAATAGGATTTCCTCATTGGCACTCTGAAAGCTCTAGTCACGAAAGGCAAGTTAGTCTCAGGCAACTTCAAAACAGAGACAAAAAGGTTTTTGAAGGGATCTCTTAGGGATTCAAATCCCTTATCATAGGAGTCTGGGACCCCCACAAGTCTTAAGTTTTTGTATCACACACCATTCTCCATTACTTTAGTTTTCCTTTGAAGGGCCATACTGTATAAGACATTTTTTTCACTGGAATAACATTTTTGCTATATTCACTATATTGAAAATCCAGCAAAAAATGATATGCCAGTGAAAATATATACTGCAATTGACAAGTTAGCATGCTCTTGCACTTCAGCTAAATCAAGCTGCCATAAAAATGTCAGAGCAGACAAAACAAAAAAAATCAAAGGGCAGTAAATCCATTCTCTTATACAGTAATTGCCTTTAAGTTAGTAGTCAAAAGAGCCTCATTTGTGAGCGTTTTTTGTTTCACAGCTGCCACCTCCTTTTGAATAATATTTTGGATATCTTGCCCTTTTTTTATGCTTCAGACCAAATAGATTTGAGCTCCATATCCAGCATGTCAGATCTTTCAATTAACAAATCCAGTTTCTAGTCAATTGATATCAGAAAGGTAAAGAGATCAAAGAATGAGGAAGATGCCTCTTTTAAATTCTTAAAGTCCACTTTGGGAGGTAGAGACAACGATGATAAATTCAAAGTATTTGGTGGGATAGTCGTCGAAGCAGAAGTTTATTCAGAGTACTTTTCAGACGTCTCCCCTACATTCCCCTTGTCCAACAGCATTGCATTTTCACCTGCACCTATACTCACAGAAATTTCCAGATTTTCCAAGTCAGGTGCTTTTTTCGTCTTTGGCAACTTGGCTTTTACAGAAAGTAAGTGTGTTTTTTAAGTGTTTCTTTTAACTTTGGCATTGATAGTCCATGTGGAACTGGGTGAGTAAAAGTAGGTACAGTATTTCCATTGTCTCCGGATCAGTGCTTGTCGGGCTCACTGATACTACAGGCATGCTCCTCTCACCAGTCAGCAGTTGCACTTGCCCTCGATCAGGTATATGGTAACAAAGTGATCAAACAGTCCTTTACAAGTTGACATTTCAAGATCAGAAGAGGAGGAATCCTTCTTCTTCTTCTGTTGCTCTGTTTTTACAAATGTGTTTGTTTAGACATGTGCCCTGCCAAATTTCTCATGTAGGTAATATAAAGTTTTTGTGACTGGCAGAAGCTCCTTAGCGTGGCTCCCAACCCATCGCCATCTTGCCTGATCTGTGAGCTGAGGCATCATTACTGCAAATGGGGCTGTTGATGATCACAAGGTATGTGGTCACCTAACATACACTGCATCCTGTCAACCAGGTGTGCGGCATCACTGAACTACCTTTGGCACATATGCAGGACAGTTAATCAGTGTTCTATTAACAAGTGATTGTGTGTCAATGACATAATAGTTAGCCAGTGGTTGGCACCCATGTTGCCAGGTCCATGTGTAAAGTACTTGAATACAGACATGAGGACAAAAGTCATGGCCTCACACCTCACAAGTGTGAACCTAGCATTCTCTGCACACATTGTCCTGTGAGCTGTGATTTCATTACTGCTCAGTGCGTTTGTGGACCAGCTACAGGTCACTGGGAAGGAGGGGCATGCTGTTTCTGGGGACATTTGAACTTTGTTTGGTGTGACAGATTATTGCACCCCTAAACTGCATTTTCCCTTTTACTGTAGCACATTATTATCATGTTCCTGTCCAATGTGGCTATGGGGGGTTACAAGCCTGTCCAGGTAGTTTGTGTTTGTGAGTGTGTGTGTGTGTGCATAATGTCCTGTACACCCATACCACATGATAATGGTGAAGACCAAGGTCACTAAGCCTCATCTCATGCTCAAACAGTACCACTTATGAATCACTCTCACTCATAATGGACATGGCACACAGATTATGATGGCGTGTACTGGTGGCATATGGATCCCAAAAGCTAGAACAAGTTTTATTTATTCCATTTATTGCATGCAGCCACACGTGTGTGCATTCTGTATGGTGGTGGCCACCTTCCACAGTTGTTTCAGGATGACATGTGAGTGGTGAACACTTTGGTTCTTCATAGAGAGAGGGCATGGTGTGATATATAGGAAGACTCCATGGCACCCCTTGATGAGTATGATGCAGTCTTTGATCAAGGCATTGAAGTCTGATTGGGATCAGATGTCCATTGTGTTCTGTAGCCCAGGCCACAGCTCCATAGACCAAGTGGACAACAAATAGGGGGTGCAGCAGGCCGTACTATTTAAACAGGCACCTAGAGTGTTTCAGTTGTATGGGTTCATAGTGTACTTTGTGAATATCACTGCAACTAACACAATGGGCATGTTGGTTTTGCCCCTTTGCTGTGCAGGTTGTACCCTGTTGTGAGAAATCCATGAGGCCAGAGCAAACATCCATAGGTCCACAAGGTCCAGTATTTTGCATATGGCCATAACAGACATATTTTTTTCTTATGAAATTTACTGTGTATCTGTCTTTTGTGTCTCATGCGTAGTGATCATTGTCCACCTGTGGTGTTTGGTGAGGCATAGTCATCACAGTATTTAGATGACTGCACACACAAACACACACACACACACACACACACACACACACACACACACACACACACAAACACGCCAACCCCCACACACACATATGCTGTGTAGTGTGTCTGGGTTAAGGATACAGTACTTTTACATGTACAGGGTCTAACAGTATGGCTAAGTACAGTATGTCCTGCACACATTTTTCTTCGGCCCTTTTCACCATTACTGTGACTCTTCAGTCCACTTACAATAGTATCAGGGCTTGTGTTCTGCACATACTAACATACTAAAATGCCAGCAGAATAGGCTTAACAGTCTTTCGTGTCTGCTGTTTTGGTCAGCCCCCACCCTGGGAGCTGACCTGCTCACCCCCTCGACTTCTCTGGCTTCTCCCTTCTCAGTTCTGGATATTCTCACTGCATTGGATTTTGCTTCCAGAACCCTTCCCCTGTACCTGTCCCACCCCCTCTTGAATCCCTTCACCGTTTCTGTCTCCACCAGCCCCCTAGGCAGCGCATTCCATGACTCCACCACCCTCTCAGTGAAGTAGCACCTCCTCCTTTCTCCCCTGAATCTTCCCCCCTCCAGCGTCCACCCATGCCCTCTAGTGGCCCCCACATGAAAATGCCTTTCTTGCACTGTGGATGTGAATCTGAATAAGGGAAACAGCATCAGAATAAGTCAAACATGCATACATCAGGAAATGCCTCTAGCCACTGGTGTGCAGGCAAGAAGTGCAGACAGCTCCATATTTCCCTTTTGCATTGCACATAAAGTGTTCCCTGGTATCGTTCTTGCTGAAGTCCAGGACTTTGGCATGTAAGTGACCATGCACATTTGCTACACAGTCATATAAAAGTGCCACAACTTTTGTGGATCAGGCCCAAATAAACAAACCAAGCATAAACATTAAAAACTATTTTTAAAGGGGCCTCCAAACAGACCTCCCCCAAGTCACTCCACCCACTCATACAGGAGCCACTCACATGGAGTGATGCTCAGCTGAGGGCCTCCAGAGCAGCTGCACTTTTAATGTGGATATGTCATAACTGCAGCACTGACATTAGCTGCATCTGGTTGCCCTCACAACCCACCTACCACAAGGTGCTCACTGATATATAAACAGCTGTGGATGTAAGCTCCAACTTTGGTCCCACACAGTTACTGAAGCTGGGTATCCAGAGAGAACATCAAGTAGGGCCCACCCTCATGTGGGGTGGGGACAATCAGAGTGCATGCTGCCCCATGTAGGGGCTTTACCCCACTGGCCATTGTGTCAATGCCCATATGTGCTAGCCATATCCCTGTCCGGGCTTCGTAGGCATGGGTATGCATGGCACCTCAGGTACCATATGACAATGATGGCATTGCATACCAACATGACATCCTGGGGTAGAACATACTGTAGATGTGTGCCAACACAGTGTTCTGTACATAACCAGACCATAGGCAGAAAGCATGCACCCCATGCAGCACCTGGAACAGGCAGGCATGTGGTCATGTGGCACAGTGGGCCCCTGTGTGACATAGCCTTGGGGCAGTTGCTCATCTTGCAGTGTACAACCACAGGGCAGCAACATGCTTGACCCATGTGGTTGTCATCCTGCACCTTCATGGCACATGACATGTATATATTAAGTGCACTACAGCTTGCCACACTGGTTCTGCTGGCCACGCCACACCACCACACATGTGCCTGTCATGCCTGTAACAGTGTTACCATATCTCTGGGAGTGGCCCCCACAATGAGGCATCCTGAGTGGGCTCAGACATGCATGGGCACATGGGCTTAGGGTGCCCAGTGCCCTGCAAGCGACAGGCATGCCTTGTGGTAGGGGTTGGATCCTTTGCACACTGGAACATGCCAGAGGCATGCAAGTGGGAGGCCATGGAGCCATGGGGGACAATCCTCTATATTGCATGTCTAGTCGCACACCTGCACATATGCCTGTGCACACTCTCACCACACATCACACAGTACTTTCCTGGTTTGGGAAAATTGACCCCAGCCACCATGGCTCACACATCATGCAGGCAGGGCAGCTCCCGGCATTGTAGGTCACTAAATCTGTGGCAACGGTGTTCGCCTGTGCCCAACACTCCCGCGTGTCATGTCAAGTGGTGGCCACAGAGGCCTGTACCTCACGGCGGGGTCTGTCTGCCCCAGCCACCTCCCTAAGGAGTTGGTCCTCCCTGTTTACCACTAGATCTACTAGGTTGGTTACTTCAGTCTGGGACCAGCATTGGTCCTGCTTAACAGGTGCACTTTATCATGGTGCAGATACATCTGCTGCCTCTGAAGTGGGTTTCAGGCTACTGACATGCTGCTTCCAGTCCTTGACCTGTTTTGCAATTGCGCAGCAGGTTTTGGTTGTCAGACTATGTTATGTCATGCCACACACTGGAACAAACACATCTGAGGCTGGGCCCGTGGCATGCAGCTGCATGGCACAACACATGCACGGGCTGCACATGTGTCACTGGTGCATGCTCTGTGTTGCGCAATACAGCACGGGTGCATTCCACTGATGCACTCATGTCCTCAAGGCAGGTCGACAACATAGGTGGGACACATCACCATGCCTGAACACAATCAATTCGGTCCACAACTATGCATGCAATGCAAAAAAGGGAACAGGTACTACTCAGGTTAGCGCTGCACATAAACATGCACTTTTCAGCAAGGGTATGCAGATTAGGTCATTGGACAGTCCATGGCCTAAAGGTTGCATTCCATGTCATTGCAGGCAGGTCTGTATACATTAGCATGCCTGATTGCAAGGGCTATTTACACAAGCTTACAGCACCACCTAGACAGCACAATGGAAATGCAGGTCAATGGAGGTAAGTGCATAGGGGAATGTATGGGGATGTGTGGTGTGCACAGTCACCCGTGTGTTTGTGGTACTCAACGCATGTCCCCCAGATTCATAGCCAGAGCCAAAGGTTCAAAGCCAGAGGTTCAGTAAAAATACCACCAACAGTTAAATCTGGTTCAAGGTCAGTTGGCTTTCATCTGTATCCCCTTCCCCCGGGTCGTGCCTGAAAATAGGCAGGATTTGTCTAGTGCACTTACCCGGTCAACAAAAGCTAAATAAATAAAATAAATAAACAAACCACCCCAACAGTTCTCACACACAACAGGGACAAGGATCATGACTGGAGGGTCACAGACCCACATTCAGGAGCATAGCAGACACCAGGCAATAGTCCTGTGCATACCTCTCAACCACCTACCCTACAGATCCTGAATCAGGCGACAAGAAATCAGGGACAAATGAACACAATTAGAGACACGTCTTAACCAATGAATACAGCCACTCAGTACACCCACTAAACAGTGTGGCCTAATATACAAGGCATTGTCCAATGAAATTCCAGACAATAACAGTAATGTTTGCAATCAGTTTATGCCACGCAGACCGCCTGTTAGAGAAACTACAGATTTACAAGGGACAGAAGACAGATTTGAGGCCAAATCATGGACATCCCTCACAATCAGGGACATTTGAGATTTCTGGTCTTGCAGTAGGCTATGGGCTGTGTGGGGCCAAAGACAAAGCACATCAACAGTCCACCCCCAACACACATAAGATGTCACTCTGTAGACCATGGGAACACTCAGTGGGACACTGCAGTGCAGGTGTGCTTGGGTGCTGGGCCCAAAGTGATGTCCTGTGCCACTATGGCACCACAGCTGTGTGCTACAGATGTGTGTCAGTATCACCTGCTGCCCTGTGCACTGGTACCTGTATGTGGGACCATTGTGCAGGGGACATATCCCAGCACAGCTGCACAGGGACATGTGCTGCCCTCACATGTGGCAGTGCCTCCTGTCCTGTGGGACAGTTGTAGGGTATAATGCTCTATTCCTGTTGTTGCCATGGGGGATGGCTGAATGTGTATAAATATGACACAGTGTTATCCAACATCCAGCAGGGATGTCCCAACACACAGGGACAGCGGGGAAGTATGGGCAGATCCAGACTTCACAGAATGTTCTGGAACTGTCCATGTGCTCAGGTAACATGTGTGTCTTTGCATAGCATGGACAGGCAGGCCTTCCACTCTCGCCATCCCAAGCTGACCCAGGTTAACAAGGTAACTATAGGGTTCAGTCATCCCTGTAGACATAGCAGCAGACCTGTAAAATCCAGGACAACCAGTACTAATGAGTTCTGCGTTTAGTGAGCAGGGATTGCCATTGCATTATGACTTCACCAGCCCATGCCACAGGGGGTAGACATCAGGCCCCACAGATCTGCAATGGTGGATGACATGACAGGAATGGTGGCTGCCCACACCTGTGTGTCTGCATTGGATTACCTTTGCACATGTGCTACTGGTCACCACTGTACTTGATGCAACTACATTTGTGCAGTAAGTTCTAAGGTAGTTCTGCACTCCTAGTGCAATTGAACTAAATGACCACTTCCAGTATAATCCAAAGATATTTATTTAAACAGAAAAGTTCAAATTAAACAAAGCATAATGCTCCTACAGTGAGATGTGCTCACAGTCAAACTTACCCCCTAGTGCTTTGACCAAGGGTGTGGTCTTCCTCAGGGGTGGAGAATGTTTGATTATCCCTCCCTTAAATAGTCATTCTGTAAACATCTCATTGCCCCTAGAAGTCAAGGACAGAATTACAACTTATTTTTAGACACTATAAAGTGGCTCTGGAGGGATAAGGACCTTGATAACATCCAAAATTGATTCATTAACACATGTAGCATATTTCTTTGTGAACAGGATAAGATACAATATAAAATGAATGGTATTAAATCAAGAAAACACAAGAAAATGTATTTGAAAAATATTTTTCTGAGAGAACATTCTAAAGATTGCTTAAGGGATTATTGTATTAGATGTCTAGATACAGTCTTAATTTCCAGTTCTGTAAGTAGTCATTTTAACATTTCTTAGGAATCCACCTCAGGTACCAGGCATCTAGATCCTGTCAAACTAATCTATGAACCTTCTATGAAAAGTTACTAGCAAAATTGACCTGGGTAATTCTGTGGACCTTGTGTTCCTAGACTTTGCTAAAGTGTTCAATAAATTGCCACATCTTGAGCTTATTAATACTCTGAGACCTTTTAAATTAAAAACTAATATTGTCAACTGGATTGCTAACTGGTTGGAGGGAAGAAAGCAGAGAGTCATTATAAATGGAGAATATTCTAACTAGGCTCCTGTCACTAGTGGGGTTCCCCAGGGGTCTGTCTTGGGACCCTGTCTCTTCAACACTTACGTTTCTACTCTCACCGTCGGTAACCCCAACATATGGATATTAAAATTCGCAGATGATTGTCGAATGGGTACTGTGGTGAACAATACAGCAAGTAGTACTGCTCTTCAACTAGCTCTGGACAACATATTAACTTGGTCTAGCATAAATAAATTAGCCTTAAATCCCACGAAGTGCAAAATTATGCATCTGGGAATACACAACAAACATCATGTGTACAAACTAGGGAATGTTTCTCTTCTGGAAACCAAGCAAGAAAAGGATCTTGGAATAATTGTTAACCCTGATCTGAAATTCAAAACCCACTGCAAAATCCAAATAAATAAAGCTACTCAAACCCTCAATTGTATATTCAGGCACATATCTAGTCATAAGAGAGGAAGTATTACTTCCCTTGTTGCATGGGTGAGGCCACATCTTGAATACTGTGCCCAGGTGTGGTCCCCATATTATAAGTACAGATGTGCGAAGTGGCTCTAATTTGCCCCGTGAAGTGATTCGCAGAGTGAAGGTGAATTTGTGGAGTGCTCCGCAATGTGAAATGGAGTACTTCACATTATAATGTGTAATGCGAAGTCCATTGAAAACAATGATTTTGCATTACTCCGCCTTCCCAAACCACTACTCCACCAATTCTTAAGGCGAAGTAGATTAAAAACAATGTACTTTGCCTCACTTCACCTTGTTTTTAAGCTCCAAAGGTGAATTTTGCAGTGATTCATGGGATTTCAGGTCACATGGGCTCTATATTGTTCTGCACAGCCTCAATTTGGGGTAGTGTGTGTAGGAAACTGTAGGAGACAACCTGCTGTGAGAGCTCTCTGCGATTCAAACCTTCTAAAAGCTGTTAAGAAAGCCTTTTTGAGTCATTTTTTTTGCTGAAACTTTAGTTAATTGATTATAGGAAACTCTCCTGTGTGCTCATATCATCAAGCCTTTATTGTTTATGTGTGGAATTTGAATGTTAATGTACAACATTTAGTCTGTGTACTGAGAAACAGTGGAAGTGTGCTTTGGGGGAGGGGCATATCTGTGGTGTAGGTAGATTAACTTGGAGAAAAAGAAAGTGCTTTCTGTTTTGGTGATATTTTTCATGTATAACTGTGTCAATGTACACACAGTAATATTTTCAACAGTTCTTGCCATTTTTTTGCTGATTGTTGTTCAGCAGTGCATAATTTCAGTTTGTTTAAAATATGTGGTTATATTACTGAAGTTGTCAATTTGTTATGCATTACTTAGTGTGTGTGTGTGAGTATGTGTGTGACTTGTGTCATCAAATCAGACACCTTTTATTGTGTCACATAATTTCAGCAATGCAAACCTACTATCCACTGCAGCTGTGTAATTTTTGTACTTCCTTGTGGTATCTTTACTGGTACTAGTACTAGTGACTGTTACTGCAGCTGTGCAGTACACTACCCCCCCCCCCGCGACCTGCCCCAACCGGCAAAGGTATTCTTTTCCAGATTTGAATTTCTGATGGTGAGTACTGGTTAGGTGCTGTGCCTTTGCATCTGCATCTCTTCAGTGTGCAGCGCATTCTTAATCTGTATGTGCATTTGCATCTCTTTAGTGCCCAATCTCCATCTCTTACTTAAGTCACAGTTGTTTCCTTGGCTTCCTTTCAGAGCACTGGACAGGTGTGGTGCAT
Organism: Neoceratodus forsteri; assembly: GCA_016271365.2. Classification (NCBI taxonomy): domain Eukaryota; kingdom Metazoa; phylum Chordata; order Ceratodontiformes; family Ceratodontidae; genus Neoceratodus; species Neoceratodus forsteri. Next base: position 123,890,420 of record CM028136.1, on the reverse strand, counting down.
AATTCTGCATGAACATTGTACTCATTAATATGCATTTTTAAGTCAGGACCATCGTCACTAGTCACTCGTGGTACAAATCACATTCTTCATCGTCACGGTCACAAATGCATTCACTAATCAAGATTTACGATCACGTCACGAATCACAACATTATTTTTTTTTACTAGCTACTTGGATGTATTGTAAGCCTGTTTTGTAGTATCTCTCCATGCTTCACCACCCCACCATTGTACTCGTTAATGAGTGTTTTTAAGTCAGTGAGTTTTGTGCCACACCTCATTGGGACCCAGGGAAATACAGCTGTAGGCATTCACATTTCTTCATCATGATGGTCACAAATGCAGTCACAATTCATTATTTACGATCACGTCAAGAATCACAACATAACTTTTTTTTACTAGTTACTTGGATGTATTGTAAGCCTGTTTTGTAGTATATCTCCATGCTTCACCACCCCACCATTGTACTCATTAATGAGTGTTTTTAAGTCAGGGAGTTTTGTGCCACACCTCATTGGGGCCAGCAAAGTACAGCCATAGGCATTCACATTTCTTCATCATCATGGTCAGAAATGCAGTCACAAATCATGATTTATGATTACGTCACGAATCACAGCATTAATTTTTTTACTAGTTACTTGGATATATTATAAGCCTGTTTTGTAGTATTTCTCCAGGCTTCACCATCCCACCATTGTACTCATTAATAAGTGTTTTTAAGTCAGGGAGTTGGACAGTGTCTGCAGTACATACACAGACTGGAAAGAAGACTGACTGCACAAATGCAGTTTAGCACAGTATACTTGCACTGCTCAGAATACAAGGTGTCACACATAATGAAGACAAGAAAAAAAGGGCATAATTACATACAAGGGTCAGGGATGTTGAAGGAATACATTTTATAACACAGCAAGGAATGTGTGGGGGGCACATGGTGTGAGGAAAAAAAAATAATGTGGGATCCCATGGTGATCCAGCAGCAGTTCCAGCATGGACATAATTTGCAACTTGTGATGTCCCTCTATGTGATCCAGCCGCTGCTCCACAGCACTCACCCTCTCGTTGTTCTCCTCGACAGCACTCCAGAGAACTGCCAAGTCAGCCTGTGTTACATGCAGTTCTCTGGGGTCCACACATTCTACAGGCTGTCCTGCTGGTGGTGGTGGTGGTGGTTGTGGTGGGGGTGCTGGTGGAGCAGCAGGTGCTGCTGTGGCCCTCCTCTTCTTAGGGATGCCGCCATGCACAGCTGCACCCTCTACCACATAATGACCAGCAGGTGCAGGCATGGTCCATTCTATGGCAGCCTGCCACTCCAACTGGTGGTGATTGAGCATATGAGTGTGCTGGCCCCCAGTCCCAAGGTAAGTCCCCTGGGGGCCACGGCATACCTCCACCTCACATAGGTGGCACTTGACCACACTGCTGTCCCCCCCGACACAGTCAAAAAACTGCCAAACAATGGAGGTGTGGGGAGGACCAGGCACAGGCAGTGGAGGGCCAGATGAACTGGCAGTCAGCTGGTGACAGTGCTGAACAGGGATGGGATCCACACCTGGGCCCCGGGGAACAGGCACATCCTGCTCCAGAGGACCTGGTGCTGGATTTGGTGGTGGTGGTGGTTCAACTGCCTTAGAGTCAGGACAGGAGGCGGTGCTGGTCCTGCTTCTGGGGGGGGCACACAAAGGTTTTGAATGGTCCAACAGGAATGGGCACCCATGCCCCCAACGCATGCACATGGTACAACACTTACTGCTATCATGCGCTCCCAGAGCTACCCCCACCCCAGACATTCATTCACCCTAGTCCATCTCTCCTACTGAGCTCCCTCAGTCCTAGCAATCACTACTCACACCGTCACACAACACACACACACACACAGTCACACAGACACAGGCAAACAACTAACTACTTATAAAGGTAAAACAAATAAAATTTACAGAAAGAACAAAGTAAGCAAAAAAGAGTACAGAAAAGACAAAAACATGTAGCTTTTAAAAAAGCTGTTGGGTCTAAATCAAAGTTTAAATCTTCTCCTTGCTCTGATCTCAAAGTATCAGCAGTCACAAAACACACTGCTCTCTCTCTGACCCATCTGCACATCAGAAAGTAAAAGTGTCTGCTTGTTTGACTCACTTCCTTCCTGCCTAGCTAAAGAGCATGTGACTTTCAGTACTGTAAGCCATGTGATGTGTGGGGGGGGGCTGCCAAATCTGAAACACCAAGTGGATCACTAAGAATCATAATGAGGAATGTGAAGTCCATTAAAAACAATTACTTCACCTTACTTTGCATTGCCATTCCGCCTTAACGCAAAGTGGTAATTACAAGTCGGAGTGAGCACTTTGCATTACCCACTCCCCATAGCGGAGTGACAACGTGAAGTGCCTACTTCGCTTTCACTTCACTGGCAGAATTTAAATTCACTGCATCTCTAATTATAAGGAAGATATTTTAAAAATTGAGAGAGTACAATGAAGACTCACTAGAGCCATTATAGGGATGGCAAACAAGCTATTTGAAACCAGGTTGAGACTGCTTAGCTTGTAAACGCTTCAGTATAGAAAACTGAGGGGAGACATGTATCTACTATTTAGAGCATTAACCTACTCTATCCTTAGTAATGATCTAGGAATCACTCTTACTGACAATAGAGTAAGTAACAGAAGAAGCTCTAAGCAATTATACTTGTCAAAATGGAATACTCTGTGAAGAAAGAATTGGTTTAGCCATCGGGTCGTGGAATCACCTCCCTGCTGAGGTAGTAGATAGCCCAAATATGGACTCCTTCAAAATAAACTTAGACTCAGCAATTGGAGACAATGTAAAATTCTGTGTTTATTGATATTTTTGGCAAGCACCACGGATGCAATGTCCATATTAGCTTGAAGTACCTATGATGGTACCATTTAAACAAACCAGAGAATTGAAACAAAATTTCATCTTACTTAAAGTTGATAATATATACATAGTCCAAATAGTGGAACCAGTCCAGGCAGTGATCACTCCCTTATTACTTTCTATACAATTCCAGTAGGGGGATCCACCATCCACAGCTTATCCATATCTGGACCTAGAAGAAAAGAAAATATATCAGAGTATTTTAAATGTTTAAATGGTGCCTAAGGCAGATTCCTAAGAAATGTTAAAATTACTACTTATGGAATTGGAAACTAAGTCTGCATCTAGACATCTAATACAATAATCTCTTAAGCAATCTTTAGAATGTTCTCTCAGAAAAATATTTTTCTAAGACATTTTCTTGTGTTTTCTTGATTTAATACCATTAATTTTATATTGTAACTTATCCTGTACCCAAGAAATATGCTATATGTGTTAATGATTCAATTTTGGATGTTATCAAGGTCCTTATCCCTCCAGAGCCACTTAATAGTGTCTAAAAATAAGTAGTAATTCTGTCCTTGACCTCTAGGTAGCAATGAAATGTTTACAGAATGACTACTTAAGGGACAGCTAATCAAACATTTTCCACCCCATGAGGAAGCCCACACCCATGGTTGAAATGCAGAGGAGTAAAGTTGACTGTGGGCACATCTCATTGTAAGAGCAGTACGTCTTGTTTAATTTGAACTTTTCTGTTTAAATAAATATCTTTGGATTATACTAGAAGTGGTTGTTTGGTTTAATTGCACTAGGAGTACAGGACTACCTTGGAACTTACTTTACAGTGGGGGTTAGCAACCCTCTTGTCCTGCACCCAGCTCTGCTGCCATTGAGTGCATGGCATTTGGAGTTTGGACTTTACATTTGTGCAGTGCCGCCACATCAGTGTTCCTGGGTCTGCAGTGTTCTGGAACCTTCCATGTTGTGTGTTGCTGACCTGTGGCTGATGTGCCCATGTTTCTGCTATACCAGCATGGTACCTTTGTCCATGAGTCCCCTTCCCAGACCCTGTACAGTGCAGGCTGTACTGTGCATGCTTGTGGGCACTGAAACAGTGACATTGCTCTCTAGGGTGCACCCCCAACCCCCATTGTCTATGAGCGCCTCTCCAGTGGGGGTGTCCCCCATCCTGCTTCAGTGTACATGGGGCTGCATGTTGTCGGTGATGGCCATGAAGGCCATGTGCCACTGTGACAAGGAGGCGGAGGCCATGGGACACCCACAAAGTATGCATTGTCTGTCCTATGGCTGCGGGTGAACCATGGCCATTGGCTGCTGCATTGTGGTGCTGCACATCTCCAGTGCCATGCTGTGGGCATGTCAGTGCCCACCTCCCCAGCGACACTCCACATTGCAGGTGGGTCATCCTCTAACAGACACCTTTTTCCCCGTGGGAGGTCCAAGGGTAAGTGGGTGCCTTGCACTATTCATCCCAGGCCATAGATTCATAGATGGTTACAAGTCTTTTAGCCAGATAGCCATATAGTGACTTGCCACTAACAGTGGATGTATACTAACTTCTTGTCCCCATATATAAGTCCAATTGTAGTTTAAAAGCTGTCACACTTGGTGTCAAAAGTATCCAGCCTGTTAACATGTTCCATGACTCCACAACTCTTTGGCTGAACCATTTCCCTCTTTTAGCTGTTCTATATATTTCTCCTCTTAGCTGGTATGGATGTCTACGTGTACTCCTATTTCACCACTCCTTTTTAACAAGCCCTGAAGTTACCCATATCAATTCATCTTTAAACGCTTTATAAACATAAATTAAATCTCCCCTCAGTGTTCTATACTCCATAAAGTATAAGTTTGGTCTGTCCAATCTATCTTTATAGCACATTGCCCTTAGGCCTCTAACTTTTTTTGTGATTTTCTGCTGAACTCTCTGAACAACAACTGAACACTTAATATCCTGTGGCATACTTATTGGGGCACCATACTCTAACAGTGGTCTCACCAGGGAATAGAACAAAGGCTTCAAAACTTTCTCCTCTCTACTCCTTATGTTTTTCAAGATATTTCCTGTTAGTCTGTTAGCTCTCTTTATACATTCTGAATTTTGTTTACAAAATCTCATGGAATCTGTGATCTATATCCCTAAATCTTTCTCACACTCAGTAACCTGTAGTGTCATGTTATTAAATTTAAAGACTGCTCTCAGACTGTTATAACCGAGATGCATCACTTTACACTTTTCACTATTGAACAGCAGCTTCTTATATGCAGCGCAATTTTCAATCCTCTGTAATTGTGCCTGAAACTTTTTTATAAAGGCCTCGTTGTTTATTATTGTTCCTATTTTGGCTTTGTCTGCATATTTACTTAACCATGCATCCTTTTGTACCTGCATCGATGATACAAATATTCTAAACAGGAGTGGACCCAGGACAGATTCCTGGGACATTCCCCTGCTCATCTCGACCCAGTCCGACCAGTGACCACGAATGTCCACTCTCTGGCTTTGCCTGATTAGCCATGCAATGGTCCAGTTTACTAGGATGGGATCCATCCCTAGTTCCTTCATGATGTTAATTAATATTTTATGATCAACAGAGTCAAAAGCCTTAGAGTAGTTAAGATAGACAACATCTACAGGTAACCCACTATCGAGGGCCTGACTCACTGCCTCGAATAAACTAAGCAGATTGGTGGTACAGGATCTCCCTTCAGCAAAACCGTTTTACGTGACATCCACATGACCCAATTCTTGTAAATTTGCTTCTGTTCATTCCTTAACAAAACCCTCCATCAGCTTTCCCATGACTTATGTAACACAAATAGGTTTATAGTTTTGTTCATCAATCTTATCTCCTTTTTTAATATGGGTGTGATATTAGCTTGTTTCCACCTATCCAGGACCTCCCCTGTTACCAGGGACATATTAAGAAGTATTGATTTCAGGCCAGCCAAATCATCAGCCAATTCATTTAGGAAATAGGGATGGAGCCTGTCAGGTCCCCTGGACTTATATTTGTTTACTTTCCTCATTTTATCATCCACTTCTTTTGTATTAATTGTTTTACTTTGTTTGGGTTTTTTGGGATGTTGTAAATCCTCTCTTGAAAGTAGATCACCTGTGATTGGGAGCAATATTGCAAAGTACTGATTAAAACTATCTGCCACCTCCTACAGGTCATCTATTGAAATATCATCCTCTACTAGCTTTATGATATTCATATTTCCATTTATCAAGCTATCAACCTAATTAAAAAATTGTTTGTAGTTGTCCTTATTGGTATTTGCTAATTTTAATTCTGCCTCAGCTTTTGCTCTTCTTATTTTTTTGCTTATTCTTAGTTTAATTGCATAGTCTCTCTTATTTTTCTCAGATGGATGCCTTCTGAGTTTTTTGTATGGCCTATTTTCCTTTTTTATTGCTTTTTGTACTCCTTGACTCATCCATCCGGGAACTCTTCCTACCCTGTTATATTTGATATTCTCGGGGACAAACTTTTCTATACAATCATTTATTGTATTTATGATTAAAGCTCTGACTTCTGTTGTAGATTTATTTTCCAACTCCTCCTTCCAGTTCCAACTCTGTAACTCATTTTTTATTCCCAGTATATCAGCCATTTTATAAATTCCAGTCTTTGTTGTACCCATTTACTTAACTATTTTGTCTTGTATAACAAAGGTAATTAAGTTATGATCACTGGCTCCTAAAGGTCGAATAACTGTCCCCTGCTGAACCCTATCCTCCTTATTACTAATTACTCGGTCCAGTTTGTTATTTCCTCTAGTATTTTCTTGGACATGCTGGATCATGTTATTACTTGTACGGAAGTTTGTTAGCCTATTCCCCGAAATACTATTGCCTGTCTCTATATCCTATTCTATTTTCAGGAGATTAAAATCCCCCATCACTATGGTCTGATAACCATAATCCTTATTTTCTAAATTTTCTAAAAACAGGTTTTTTTCTGTATTATCTAAACTTGGGGAGTGGTAACATAGGCCAAAGGTGATCTTTCTATTAGACCCTTGGAGGTTAATCCATAGCTGTTCCACCTATGAATCTGAACTAGATCTATCTACTATTTCTTGTGATTTCAAGTTTGAGGCTACATATATAATTAATCTCCCCTTGCTACACCTCCTGACCTTCTGATAACACTTATAATCTTCTATGTTGTCCAGCCAGTCTCCTGGTTTTACCCACATCTCCATGATACCACATACATATATTTTATTTGTGTGTAACAACAATCTCAGCTCATCTATCTTAGGTTTTAGACTCTGAGCATTTCCCAATAAAACTTTAATATTTCCATTATCTGCATGCCTTTCCTACAGGGGTTGTCTGGTACCTCTCACCTGTTTAATTCCTCTCCCCTTGTTTTTTAGTATAAATAGGCTTTTACCTGCTTCTCAAACTCCATACCCAACTCCCTACTACCCTTCTTAGATAAATGCAACCCATCTTTACAGAATAAACTTTCATTTCCTGTAAACTTTTCTCATATTTTAACACATTTCATGCCCCTCATCAAACATCATTACCTCAACCAATTATTTATTCCTTTTATTTTGTGATTTATCTCTTTACTTGCCCTGGGGATGGGTAGGATTTCTGAGAATATGGGATAGCCATTCATAGCATTTAATTCTTTTTCAAGATACATATATTCCACAGTCATTTGCTCAGTTTCACTGTTTTTCAAATCATTTGTACCTGCATGAATTAGGACAAAAGGCTTGTCCTTTTGCTTTGTTATTATATCAGTTACCATTCTCCTTATGTCCTTCAATCTGGCCCCAGAAAAGAATGAATTTGTAACTCGTTCCTTATCTACTCGTGTAGTGTACGAATCCATGTATTTAATGATTGAATCACCAAGTATATATATCCTGTCTCTTATTTCCTGATCTACAACATTTCTAGTGTCCATTCCTTCAGATGTACTGTTAGGCCCTTCCTGGGTACTACCTTAAACCTGTTTCTCCCTATTATTCCCTACTGTAATTTGCTCGTTTCCTTGTACTCTTCCCCTTTCACTGTTGTCCAGTATTTGTGCATAATTTAAGCTATCACTCCCTTGTCTTGTTCTTTCCTTGACTGCAGCAGCTTCCACTTCAATCAGACCAGTGTCACACCCGTCAGTATTAGTTTCAGCTTCTGCGTCTGGCTTGTCAATTTCTAATACCTGATACTGATTCAACAAGGGCAGTTTGAAATTCATTGTTCTCCTCCCTCTTTTCTTTTCACTAATCTCCTCCTGGAATGCAAGGAAAGCCTCATTCTCTATGCTGCTTTCTCTATTTCTTTTTTGTCTTGGTTCCATACTACAAGTTTACATCTCTGTGCCCTTATCTTTCTTTCCTAATTCTTTACAATTAAGCTGCATCTTCAGGCCCACTGTAGTAGTTTTTAACTGTTTTAATTCTTTACATTGTTCACATACAAAATATTGACAATTAGTGTCTACTGGCAACAGTGCCGTCCGCATACACTACACATAGATGGGTCAATTTCCATTGTACCCCTTCTGTGGCATGGCTGGCATACATGCAACACATCCGAGGTGTACATCATCTGGGTTAGCCAGGTTGTGGGTGGTTGGTTGTGTGACATTGTCTGTATCCCCCAGTCACCCATGTTACACCCATTTCTGTGGCAGGTACCATGAATGATGGAGACACACTGCAGGCCCACCACTTCAGTGTGGAAGAATGACATAAACTGTGACAGGCCCACAACACCAGGAAGGAGGTAATTTTCCACTGCAAGGGCAACAAACCCATGTCTGGTGTGCCTGGGAGGAGATTGCAGAGGAGGTGAATGCTGTAGGCAGATGGGGTAGGCCTGTGGAGACAGTGAGAAAGCAATCCTTGGACCTAAGGAAGTGGACAAAGGAGGCCATGTTGACAGAGCATTGACAGCTCCATGCCATGGGCAGGGGCCACAAGCAACAGGGGCTGTCTAGTCCCTGGATCCTATGGAGAAGGCGTAACATCCACACTACAGCCTATGGAGATGACAGGGGTACTGAGTGTTGTGTATAAATCTCAGGTTGGGCCTTCCCAGAGTATGTGCATATGCCATCCTCTCAAGGACAGGGAAGGTAGTGTGGGCATGGCTTGCATGGGATGTGGGCATCACTACCATGTCCTCGCAACCACATGGTGGCCAACTGTGCACATGCCCATGGCTATGCCCCACCATGGCCACCTGTCTTCCCCTCTGGGGTGGAATATGTACACCCTGGGATGGTGGGGTGTGTGCATGGGTCATCTCAGATTTGGATGTAGTGGTGATGTGTGTCATCACTGGTGGTGAGGATTGGGACCACTGGTGGGTGGATGAGTGGCCATTGGTTGTGAGGTGTGTTCACCAACATGCGGGCTGTCTGTCAGGTGTTGGACGAGTACACACAGTGATGATGAGCCATAGTGACACTGATGCAGTGCCAACACCCCCTTTGTGGTGTGTGTGTGTTCCCAGTATAGGTTTGTGTCTCTCTCTGTTGGTCCAGCCTTTTCACTGTGCACATCATTTTGGTGCATGACACTGTCCAGAAGTGCATGCATGCCACCTTAGCCTGTATAGCATTGTGGCTGCTGTGACCCAAACTAATTCCCCTGTCATCTCCCTACAGCACAGCCCCATGGAGTCAGACCTGGGAGGAAGATACCACAGCACCATCCTGATGTGTGCTGTTCCCTCTGCCCAGCTGTCCACACTACCCAGAGGACTTCAGTGAGAAAACCTTGCAGGATGATGACAACAAGACCTATGTCAAGAGCCTGGAGTAGGTAGTGCAAACTCCAGACTAGGACAGGTGGTTCCCCACAGCCAGTCCTCACCCCAACAGGGACCAGTCACAAGTCTTCATGCAGCCCAATGGACACACAGATGTTGTCCACCATTGTCACTGATACAGCTGTGACCATGACCATGACCAGAGACCAGGTAGCTGAGGAAGACTGCCATGGAGGCACAGACCACAGCACAATAGGAGCTGACACATCTCCACTACATGCTGCATGAGGACATGACACGACTCCATGACACACTGCATGAAGACATGCAGTGGGACGAGCAATGGGCAAAGTGTTGAGAAGCTGTACTTGTGACTGTCATACGGGACCTGAGTGGCACTGTGTGGGAGACCATCGCTATGGTGGCAGACACTGTGAGGGTTGGTCATAGCCCCTGCCCCTCCTGTGTCAGTAGCCTCATCCCACAATGACACCATGGCATACGCTGACACCACAGGATGCTGGGATAGGCATGTCAAGCATGCCTAGGACAACCAGCTCCCCAAGGGCCCAGGCACATTGTGTTGCAACCTCACCCTACCTAGGGGTGGTACCCCAAGGGCCCGTGCCCATGGGCAAGTGGCATTGTCATTACAGACATCCTCCATAACGTCACTGTGGTCCTCCCCCTGCCTTGCCAGTGGTTGCACAGGCAGTTGGTTCATACCTGGGATGGTACTCAGGGACAGACTAGAAGGCATACAGCCCCCAACCCTGCTTAGCTTGCTGGTATTCCTGTTGACCTCACTTCTCCCCACATTGCCTAAGTCTATGCATCCCCATGTGACAGTCCCAGGACAGTGGGCCAGTGGTGCCCTGCACTCAGACTCCCCCTAGCCTAGTGTGCCTTTCTGAATGATGGCTGCCCTGGATGTTCTCCATCTGTGTTCCATATTGCCACCCCTCTTGACTGATAACATGGTCTTTTGTCTTATACACACCATGTTTTCCACTTTGTCTAGCATACTGCACTGCTTGCATTGTTGATGATGTTGTTGTTGTTAGCAATGCCCTGTTTGTCTCATAATACATCACTGAACCATGCAACAATGTCCTGTGTGTTTTGTATTCACTTGCCAGGTCCATAGATATCATATATGATGTGGGATTGTACTCCTGGACGCTTCCGCTCATTCTTGGGTCTCCTTTGTTGAACTGCTCTGGTACCCCTTGCTTCTCTGGCTCTGTATTTGATGCACTCTATACATCTGTGACCAGCAAGCATAATTCATAGGTGAGTGCCATATTGTGTAGTGTACAACAGACTAGGAATTTTACACTGGCCTTTTGAGGAGTATACTGTAGGGCACCACCAGACTGGTACAGGCACAAGAAGCACATCTTGACCATGCTAAAGACACGCCCTATGATGTTGCATGTGGTGGTCTGTGCCACATAGTTTTTGTCCACTGCTATGAATGCAGGGTGAAGGACAGGTGTGAGGAGCCAGGGGCACAGAGGATAGGCACCGTCTCTTGTAAAGTGAAGGGCATAAGTTAGTGTGATAGGACAGCTTAGCAAAGTTAGTGGCACCAGACCGACACCCACCGCCCATTGGTCCATCCTGTGTGCCTCTCTCTGTGTGCATTAGGTGTGTTCCCCCAAACACCATCTTGGCTTGTTGACTGCAGTGTCTCTGCCCACATCAGAGGTTTGCCCAGGTTTTAAGTTGGCCTTTTATAGGTGGTAATAGCGCAGTGCTAATTGTTCTGCGCTAAGCACGCTGTGCAGTGCTACCATGTTGAGTGTCACACTGTACCAGTATGCATTGTCCCACCCCCTTTGCACTCTGCATACATTTGAATTGCAAGTGTATGCTATCATCTTTAGCACACGTTGTTCCCCCCTTTGAATATGGAATTCTGAAGCAAAACGTGTGCAATGAGGGTGCCATCACTTTGCATGTGGAGCAATTCTTTTTATATATCAGGCTCCTGCTCTTTAACATTAGCCCATATTATCCCATCCCAGTTTTTGCTATTGCTATATTTCAACCTTTAAGTCGTGGTGTGTCAAACCATTATTATCTTTAAAAAAATCTTTTTGTTCACAGAGTAACCAAGAAGTCTGGTTCCTTCAAAGATTATTATTTTCAAACAACCAAACAGTATTCTGCAAGTAAAAATAAAAACACACTAATACCCACAAAAATATTACACAGAATAGCACAGCACGTTTTCCACACAAACATTTCAGGGGTGAATACAACTGGAAAAAATATTTAGGGGTCAATAGTACAAAAATTGTCATTTCATGGGCAGATGGTGCACTACTATGTCATTGTGTTTCACTTTTTTGCTAAAATTCCTAGCTGTTCATTTATTATGACCCTTATTTTCTCAAGAATTGCTGGCATTAAATCAAAGAGCTGCCTGACATAGGTCAAGACGACATTGCTCAGGTTTCTGAACAGTGCTTTTTTGTCCCTTGTGTCATCGTAATATATGTTGCATGACCCAAGAGCATGAAAAATCAGTGCTGCAAAGCAATTGGGTTTGTTTGCACTCCAACAACTGAGATCCCTTTATTTTTCCCCTGTGAGAGGAACAATGTCCATATCCAGCAGAGTGTTCCTTGTACCCATGATGTGACCATGGACTACGCTCACTGGACCTGACACAGGTACTCTTTCATCTACCATTGCTTCCAGCACTGTGTCACTGTCTTGCAGTGAGTCTCTCATTTCCTCTGCCTCTATATTGTTATTGTCTTCTAAAAGACTAGCTGTACTGTGCCTCTGCAGTGGTACCAATGCCCATTGCATTGACATTTGCTGGTGCATCTCCCCCATTCCCTTATTCAGGTCTTGAATCATTGCCTGCAGATAGAGTTGCCCTGCCTTTACAGTGGGTGTTCTATGGTGTCCCTCACCTTTTGGTATTCCTGCTTCCTTTCTTTTATGCTCTTCCACATAAAATGCTCAAATTTGTTTCTCTCTTTCCCACTCTGTTCTGTGTTCTAAGTGTAGTTGTTTCACATCAGCTCCCATTCCTTGGTTCTCTGTAGCTTCCCTTTCCCCTCATATATCCTCTACATGCTGCTCTGTTGAGTCTGTGTCTTTTGGATGGGCCAGCTGTTGTGGGGTTTCAGTGTCTTCTGGATGGGCCAGCCATTGTCGGGCTTCAGTGTCCTCTGGATGGGCATGCTGCTCAGGTGCTGCCCTCTCTTGTGCTTCTGTCTCCTCCTGGGACTCTGACTTGAAGTCTTCTTCACACTTTTTATAAAGGGGTGGTTTATTGTCCCTGGCAATGCTTTCATACTATTTTGAAACAAGAAATGCAGTTATAATCTAAATACTTAAAACAGAATACTGCCTGCCTGTCTGTGAACTTCACTTATCAGAGTCTAACTGAGGTGCAGGGTGCCCATCTGGAAAATAAGACCAGGCATACCTCTCAGCTGTCCCTGATTTTCAGGGATGTCCCTCCAAAAGTTCAGGTTTCTGTGACTGAACAGTGGGAATTGCAAGCACAAAATAATTCCAGACATTATAGTTACAGACTTGTACTTGCTCAGGAAAAAAAAAGCATTTTACACTAAATCTACTATTCTACTAACTTTCTGAGCAGATATCACCAGTTTATTTTTTATTTATTTATTTAGGCAATCAGAATTACAACCCTTTAAGTCAAAGACTCTTTTGTAAAGGTTCCACATCAAGCATACAAAGGGAACAAACAGTGTAAGAATATGGACAGTGACAAAGCTTAGAAGTACATACAATTTAGGGCCAGTGACCCATTGTCAGAAGTATTACAATACACACTTGTGGAACAATGCAAATAAGAAGCAAACACATAAGCTAGATGGCTTTGGGGAAATTTCATATCTGAAAAACAGGAAATTGGGCCAGGGGGGCAGGGAAATCCTAAGGTAAAGATTGGACTATGAGCAGTCACAGGAGGAGGAGGAGGAGGAGTCAATTAGGAGGGTCTTTAGTCCAGTTTTAAAGCGGCCGAGTCTGGGTTCCAAGGAAATGGTGGGGGGGGTAGGCTGTTCAGCCAGAGTGGGGGCAAGATAGCAGAAGGACCTTTCACCAAGGGAGGTCCTAGAGTGGGGGACTAGGAGGGAGGATTTTGAAGAACATCTGGAAGCTCTATTGTGAGGGATCATTTGGATGAAGGGGTGGAGGCCAGAGGGGGCTTGCTTCTGCAGTGTTTTCTTGGCAAGGAGACAGGTGTGGTACTTAAGTCTACCTTAAAAGTTGAACCAGTTTATAAGCTTGTAAAGCTCACAGGTGCATGTTAATAAAGGAATAATGCCTGACAGAGTGAGTGTTATGCTGGGATAACATCCCACCTTGGGTGGTTGGGCCCAAGGCCATCGGCCGAGGGCGTCCAACACCTGGGGTGGGATGTTATCCCAGCATAATACCCACCCTGCAGGGCATTATTCCTATTATACAATGGCTCATTGTTTTATACAGAAAAAAAAGAATTTTAAAGAATTTTATTTAGTGTTTTAAAATATTTTTTTTAAGAAAAGGTGCTCAAGGTCCTCAAGCATATCATCATCAGGGATGTTATGCCAGGATAACATCCCTGCTGTGATGGCCAACTGACCTATCAGGAGCCAGGATTCTTTCTTGCCATTTTATAATCTATCACATCCTGAGACCAGTCAGCAATCGTTATTGAGTGCTAGTGTTATACGGTGTAAGGCAGTTTGGTCAGCAGTCCCTTAGATAATGATGCCGTAGTCTACCAAAGATAAAACAGAGGAGGATACGGCAAGACGGATGGCCTCGGAGAGTAGGCAGTGCTTATGTCGGTATAGCAGCCCCAGTCTGGAGTTAATGGCGATGGGGAGGTGATAGATATGGGCATGATAGGTGAGGGAGGTGTCCAGCAAGACACACAGGTATTTAAAAGAGGTGACATGTTCTACAGGGGTATCCAGCAAGTTAGTGATGGTTAACGGATAGCTACTGTTTGGGCTCTGGAGGTGGGCAAAGATTATGGATTTGGTTTTCTTGTAGTTCAGTATTAAATGGTGGTCAGAAAACCAGGTTTTGAGTTCACCAAAGAAACCCTGAAGGGCATGTTGAAGGGATTTTGAGTGGGAGTGTTTCCAGAAAACTACAGCATCATCCATATAGAGCAGTACATTTCCACTGCAGGATTTATGGAGGGAGTTCATGAAGAGGGTGAAAAGCAAAGGGCCAAAATGGATCCTTGTGGGATCCCTGATAGAACTGGTCTACTGGAGGAGATTGTGGTGTTTATTTTGACCTGTTGTGTTTGACCGGAGAGATAATCTTTGAACCAGGAGGTAGCATCTGGGGAAATGCCCAGGGATGGGAAGGAGTGTACGAGCAGTGCATGACTGACAGTGTCGAATGCTTTGGTCAAGTCAACGTAGATGGCCCCAGCCAGGTGGCCCTGTTCCAGGGCCTCATGTATGAATTATGTAAACTAGAGGAGGGCAGTGGTGGTGCTGTAGCCCTTCCTAAAATCATACTGTTCTGTACAGAGCAGGTTATGCTTGGACAGGTGGTCTGTGAGGTGGTCAGAGACAATGTTTTTGAGAGCCTTGGAGATGGGGGTAGGATTGAAATGAGCCAGTAATTACTGGTGGATGTGATGTGACCACTTTTCAGAATAGGTTATTACTGCACATTTCCAGGCATAGGGAATTGGCTGAAGCATAGGGACAATTTAAGAATTTTGGTGAGATGGGGCAGGATCTCATCCAGCATAAGACAGAGGAGTTTGAGGTCCAGGGAATCACTGCTAAAATGAGCATTAGCCAGGACTTTGGTGAGGTAGTGTTTTGCTTCACTGCAGGAGATGATGCACAACCAGAAAACGGGAGGGTCAGCAGTGGCAAGTTTGTCTGTAGGGCTGTTATGGATGGGATCAAAAAAGTTTGGGGGAAGGATATGGCTGTGGTCAGAGAAGGCAGCATTTAGGGTGTCGGAGATTGTAGTGGGATCCTGGGTGACATCCCCATAAACTAGCAGCTGGGTAGGAGCAAGAGATACAACTTTCCCACTGATCTCTTTAATACTGCTCCATAATTTTTCCCAGATCCCCAGGAGTAGGTGAGGGCTTGTTTAAAATAAGTAGCTTTGGCTTGGTGGATGGCCCTGGTGCATTTGTTTCTTGCCTCTCTGAAACATTGTCTGTCCTGGGGGAGCCACGAGTCCTGTGTTCTATACCAGAGGTTATCTCTAAGGCATATTCCAAAATCAGTGTGCACTAATCATAAGAGGGATGCAGAAAAATAATTATAAATCCATTTTTATTACACCACGACACATCGTCCGGCCTGAAATGGTTCGGACTATCTGCAATCCTTCTTCAAAGGCTAAGGACAAGCAAAATACACCCCTCTTAAATACAAGCAGCAACCAGGTGACTCACATATAAAAATCATCACATTATCATTAGTGAACATTAACGTGCATAACAATCAGAATGTCAGTGCCATGAAAACCAATTAAAACCCCTAATGTATAATAAGGAACAGAAGATACTTATAACAAAAGGACTAACAATAATACAATCTTAATGATTATCTAATAAATAAACTGATAACAATTGTCACCACAGTTTCTAAATATCAAAAAATACTATACCATTTAAAAAAAGTAATATACTCTTGTATACCATATAGTTAGTTCATATCAGCTAATAGCCAAATAAATAGCAAAGGTTATGATATAGCCTAGAGCAGAGAGAGAGAGATGTGAATCTAAATGTCAGAGGGGCAATTATTCTGTTTCAAGGCAAAAAACAAATAGGGGCATGCAGTGAAATTTGTTAGTTTAACGTTTTTTAAGGTAGGGGTGCATTTCTAATGGAGCATTCAATCCTGGGTTTGTAGTAGCCCTCAGGGTTAAGATCCAGAATTTCTCCCTACACAAAACTAAATTGTCATAGTCCCCACCCCTATGGTAATGGCATATTTTGTCAATAGCCATAAACTTCAAGGAATGGGGTGCATTGTCCTTGGCTGCAGCGATGTGAGCTGCTGTGGCATAAATAACATAATTTCTTTGGATGGCTATAATATGTTCCCCAACCCTCACTTTAAAGCTTCTAGTGGTTTTACCCACATAAAAGGCCTGGCATTCACAAGTTGCTAGATTGATAACCCCCTCAATGCTACATGTTGTACACTGTCCAAATTCAAACATCTTATCATTATTGCAACTAGAGAAAGTCTTCCTCTGAACAATGAAGTCACAATACACACATTTTCTACATTTAAAATTTTCCTTTGATTTACAAAGCCACATTTTTGGCTGATCGGTTTTAAAGTGACTGTGGGTAAGAACATCTCTAAGTGTAGGTGCTCAATTATAACACATTCTAACTGGTTTTCTGAGCTAGTTCTCTCAGACCTGGTCCTACTCCCAGAACATGCCAATGTTTTTAATTATGTTTTCAAATTCTGATGATTGTGCTGAATATTCTGCCACATAGTTGAACCTGTCTTCTACACTCAGTTCTGCAGTTTTATCAACTAAAATAGTTTCTCTATCTGTACTCTTCGCCCTCTCATAAGCTCACTGAATACAGACACTGCCATATCCCCTCTGTGCAAGTCTTTCAGTTAAAATAACTGCACCTCCTCAAAATCCTCTGGAACAGAGCAATTATATCTAGCTATTAAAATCTGACCATAAGGTATATTTATTGCCACATGTGGTGGTGGCAGCTATCTGTCAACAAAATAGTATTGCCATCCACCTCTTTTACGGTAATTATTCATTTTTAAAGTACTAAAGCCAGTGTTTTCAATTTTCAAATCCAAGTAAGTAACAGAGCCCTTACAACTGGTGGAGGTGAATCTTAGATTGGGATTAGTACTATGTAAGAAATCAACAAAGGCATTGAGACTAGTAACATCCCTCTATATGTATGTTGGCAAATGGGAGAAGGAAGTCATTTTTTTCAGAGAGTTGAATCTTTTTACAGACAAACTGTTGCTATGGAAAAGTTACATTGATGACATTGTAATTTTATGGCAGGGGGATGTTACTAGTCTCAATGCCTTTATTGTCCTACTGTGTACTTCTTGGGTTCCTTTCTGAAAATCTTTTGTTTTAATGGTGGAATGGGATTTCCCTTCCCCCCTCTTTTTCGGCTCACAGGTGTGCTGCTCTTCAGTTACATTACCACTTTTCTTGTCCTCACAGATTTGCTTATATTTGGTGTCCCATAAAAGTTTATGGTTCCAGACCTGGAAGTCATCTTCAATCTAATGTACAGTACAGTGATACAGAATATTGCCTCTCAGTTAGATGTACAGTTTTCAAGCTCAAAAAATCCCTCATTATACTCTTCCCCGAATTCAAGACATCTATCGGTTTATAGTTGCTCTAGCCAGACACCTGACTTTGCAGCATCTTGAAGTGTGATCTCAGGTTTGCAAATCACAACTGTGAGGGTAAGGTGTCAAAAAGTCTGAAGAACCACTGACTAGGTAGTGATGTGTTGCAGTGTAATGTTCCAATATCCAGAGGTGTGACTTCAGGTTTGCTAATCCTGACTGGGGGGGGAGGGGAGATAAAACAAATGTTTTAAAAATTATTCTGAAGAGAATTGTAGACTGAAAGAAAAAGTCCAGCCAGAAATATTGTATGTCCAAGTCTCTAGAATCATCAGCATCAAAGAACAGACAGTACAGTCAGTGCAATATCAATTATTGTATTATAAAATGCAAATATGCAACTACAGACACATCAAAATATAATAAATAAAATAGTCAGTGGTCTATTAGAAGTAAACACTGCTCTTTAACTAACATTAGGCCACGGTATTGCACCCCGATTTTGCTATTTCTGTACTTGCACAGTAATTCTTAAGGTGGTAAACATGGACAGGTACAGGTTACTTTTTATCCAACATCGTGCTTCTAAACTTTATCACGCATACAGGGAGCTTTTCAAAGGTTTCAAATGTATATTCCTAACTGAATCAAAGGTGCTAGAAATGCATTCCTAACGTCATTTAAAGAGAGGGTAACTGTTTGTTCTTTATTTCTGATGGTTTCACGAACATAAAAACACAGAAACATCGAATTTGATGGTAGATAAGGACTGCTTGGCACATCCAGTCAAGGGATGCAGCACACTTTAACTTCACTTCTGAATTTTCTGCGAAGTTGCCAAATTTGCCTCGTGGATTAGTTCTCAAAGTTGTCCCGTTTAATGAGAATTCACCATTTCTGACTTCACCTTGCTTTTTTTTAAAGTGCGAATTGCAGATAAAAAAATCCCAATGCAAGGAGAAGTTACAAATGGTGAATCTTCCAAATCCTGGCCTGGTGTCTAGTGACTCCCAACACCAATCACCCACCCAAATAAAAAAATATTTATTATTATTTAAATCCCTGGTGTCTAGTGTCCTCCTGCCGATCGCTGGCCCAATGTAAAAAAATATATATTATTCTTTAAATACCTGGTGTGTAGTGTCCCCCTGCTGATCACTGGCCCCAATATATATATATATATATATATATATATATATATATATATATATATTATTTAAATCCTTGGTGTCTAGTGATCCCCCCCAACACCAATTGCCAACACCAATGTAAAATAAAATCTATATTGTTCTTTAATTCCTGGTGTCTAGTGGTCACTCCTTCCTGTCAATCACTGACCCCAATGTAAAAAAATATACATTATGGATTAAATCCTAGTGTTTAGTGGATGCTTTACCCTGTCATGGAGTACCCCCCCACCTCGACCCCGAGTGGACAACCAGCATGGCCCACCACTCTTCACATTGGCTGACTGCTTAACTGATCTGGAATAAATGATCGCATGCTTGTACAAGTGAGCGCTCATTCATCCAGGTCAGTCTGGAGGCCAGCCGTGGTTGAGAGTGAAGGTCTGTGCTTGTTGCCCACTTGGGGTCGGGGTGGGGTGAGCAGGATGATAGGGCACTTCCAGATGGGGGGGGGGTCCACTAGACACCAAGGATAAAATGTATAATTCATATTCTTTTACATTGGGGCCAGCAATTGGTGTGGTGGAGGAGGACCACTAGACATCAGGGATTTAAAGAATATTATATAAAGATAATTTTCTCTGAAACATTACCTGTACCCTGGGCTTCAAAAAGCAAAATACAGAAAATAAAACATTACAGCAACTGGCTCTGCAGGTGGTGCCTGGAGAATAATTGAATTTGTTTAAGAACATGAGAATTATTTGTTTGTAAGAGTACTCATTTTAGTAATGATGGTTTGCACCAAAGCAAATACGGTTCAAGAGTTTTGGGCAACATCTTTCAGGCCATTAACTGGCTACCCAATGGATCAAAAAACGAGTGTTTGGGAGGCAAGGTGGGAATACTCCTCCGGCATTGCCTAAGAAGACTACAATTGTTAAACAACCTACTAAAGAAATCAATAAAAAAAGATTTACTTTTTACTCACAAATGCTAGAAGCCTACATTATATAAAGAAAGATGAATTGGAATTAACTGTAATCTCAAAAGATATTGATGTCACAGCCATATGTGAGACATGGTGGGGTGATACCTCTTGTTGGAATAAAAATATTCAAGGCTATAATCTGGTCCACAAAGACAGAACCAATAAAAGGAGTGGGGGTGTGGCACCTTACCTTCGGAGCAATTTGGAATATAGACAATTAAATGTAAATATAAATGATTCTAATGAAATCTTGTCAGTGGAAATTAAAAACAAATATTCCAAGAGTCTGGTTGTGGGGGTCTGCTATAGGCCTCCTGATACAAACACTTTTGACCATAACCAGTTACTAAGTAACATTGAAAGCCATTTGAAATCAAAATATATAATTTTACTTGGAGATTTTAACACACCAGGGATCAACTGGGAATTACATACAGAATCCAATCCCAAGAATATTCTCTTCTTGATCTATGTATGTCAAATGGTCTACAGCAACTAGTCACTATGCCTACCAGATGTAATAACATACTTGATCTTGTAATTACTGACATCTCTGATAATATATCCAATCTCAAAACACATGAACCACTGTTTAACAGTGATCATAATATTATAACTTTTTCTCTGGCTAAAAATTTGGTTACAGAATCTGGGATAGTCACTGTCAAAGATTTTAGCAAGGTGAACTTTAGAGCTATACTTGATGAACTCTGCAATTGGGATTGGAAATCTGACAATTCCTCTGTTGATCAATTTTGGCTTAAAATTTAAAATAAAATCATTGAGTTCAGCGATACACACAATATATATATATATATATATATATATATATGTATATATATATATATATACTGTATATATATAAAATCGGTAGGAAATTGCTGCTCTATTATTTGAGCATGAGCATCACATGACCATGTGTATATCAGAGCATGACCACACACCTGCACTTTTACCCCCTAAAAACTATTTTACCATTTTACAAGTTAGATAACCCACTCTAGGATGTGCGGTCGTGCTCTGATATACACATGCCTTGGGTGGTTGATGCACTCTGCCTGAGGCCTCGTGTGTATATCAGAGCATGACTGCACAGCTAAGAGTGGTTTATCTATTACACACACACACACATATATATATATATATATATATATATATATATTCCAAGACATAATTTGTACAACAAAAAGGGGAAAAAGCCATTATGGTTTACAAACAAGGTTAAAAAATGAATCTCTACTAAACAATGGGCGTTTAGGGAACTTAAAAGGGACAACAACAACTATAATAAAATTAATTATAGGGAGGCACTTATAAATTGTAAACAGGATATTAATAAAAAAAGTAACATTTAATTTAAATAGGCACATACTGTATGAATGATGGTGGAAAAGGTTGTTTTTCATGTATTAATAATAAGAGATGTGCATCTGGGAATATAAGCCCAATTTGAAACATAGAAATGTAGACTTTGATGGCAGATAAGGACCGCTTGACCCACCTAGTCTGCCCATTTCCCTACCTACAGGATAAGCTGCAGATCCTAGTTAATTAAAAGTGGCTCGGATATAATCACTGATCCCAAAGAAATGGCTTGTCAGTTTAATAACTATTTCTGCACCACCTTCTCTCCTAAACATGTTAATACTGAATCCCATACCCCTGTATTGAAAATTGATCCCCCCACCACACACACACACATGTTCCGCCCTTAAGGATTTCTTGACAGAAAATTATTTCCAAATTAAACAATCTTAAACTGATGTGGGGGTCATGTGATGGCGATCTGACGAGCAGCAGCAAGCTCCCAATGCTCCGTATCTCTTCCATTGATTCCTGCAGCTAAACTACAAAACTGACACAGCAACCTAGTAAACAAATAGTAAGGAGGTGTAGGAACATCTTCCATTGCTGAAAACTACTGATAATAATGGAAGTCTACATATGGAAGGGACTGCTGCGGCATTCTCCACTTCCAACCCCTGAAAAGGACAAAGCCGCAGAGTGACCAAAACAACAGGCTGCTAGTAGTACCAAAGCTTCACCTGGAGCCACAGCCCTTTTGGAGAAGAGATTCATAGAGCTTATATGGCCGATGCAAGACTCGATTGACAGCATTTCTGATGAGTTACATCAAATCAGATCCTCGGTGGTCAGTTTAATGACTAGAGTTGGGGATTCAGAAGCAAGATTGGTGTCACTGGAAAAAAACAGAGCAAGACTGACTTGGACAATACTAATGTCTCACAAAGGGTCAAGAAAATGGAAGAGAAATTAGAAGATCTGGAGGGGAGAAGTTGGAGGAATAATCTTCTTATTATCGGGATTCCTGAGAAGGAGAAAGACAGCTCCCCTATAACCTTTCTGCAGACGTTTTGTGAGAAGATAGCAGAACCCTCCCCAAATGGTACCACATATGTGATAAAAAGAGCACATAGGGTTCTCCGCTCTCTACCACCACCTGGCTTACCACCTCGGCTGATTATATTAAAACTTCTGAACTTTTTAGATAAGCAACACACCCTAGCGAAAGTCAAAGCTCTGCTGGATGTGCAATGGGAATGCCAAAGAGTGGGCTTGACTCAAAATCTCCCCCATTCCATCCATGTGAAGAGGCAGGAATTGCATCCCCTAGTCCTGAAGCTGATTTCTGCTGAGAAACAATTCAGAGTTAAGTATCCAGTGGTGCTTCAAGTTAAGAATAGGGACAAATGGGTGACTTTTGAAACCCTGTAGCAGGCCAATATGGAGCTTAAGGAACTATTTCCTGACCTTTTCAAGTGAATCTGAGCAGTGAGGGAATTGATACTAAGCTGGGGTATTTTGTGAAGGAAAAACAAAAAAAACTATTTTGTACCTGTTTCAATGAGTGTCTTTAGACTCCGCATAAGGAGGCGGGTGAAGATTTGATTTGGCTCCCGTGAATTTAACAGGAACCAGTTTCATAATATATCATTTTGATGGCATAGAAGGGCATAGAAGGAACTGTGAATACCCTGAGAATAGTGACTGACTAAACTCTGCAGATGGGGTTTGAACATCGGTGGTAACCTTTTCTTTCAAGATCTATTTGCTATGGACTAGCAAGATAATTGTGCTCGATACCCTTTGAACACTGACCTGAGGACATAACTGTGATTTAACAGAGGACTTACTGCTTAGCCGCTAACGCTCCTGGGGATATTTTCTAGACTCAGGGCATCGTTAATGACTGCTTTGCCTGATTTCAGATTACAAATATTCGCAAATGCCTTGGAAGTGCTGTATTTTATTAGAGAATGGAGGCAATTCAGAAAGCCCATTTTGGGGTTCAGGACTCAGACATAACCTCCTTATAGACCTAAGATTTAATTATGTTGGTTACTGGTGGGTTGGGTGAATCTTAGTGAGATGGTGGGAGAGGGAGGATGAATAGTCTGATTGCAGACTTGCGCTAAAACATCACCTGGCAGTATATGTATGTCAGTGCAGTTAGTTGAACTGGGGGTATTTAGAGTGGGTAATGGCGGAACTTTACGTTTGTTATGGGTGGGGTTGGGGGGAATATAGGGTTGGGACTGTTATAGATTACTATAGTTTTTTGAGTGTTAAGAGGGGAGGTGGTGCCAAATATGTGTGTTTACTGGTTTACAGTTGGGAGTGGACCAAAATGGGGATACCCTCTTTGCAAGATTATATTTTACTTTTAAGTTCCCATCAACAGTCTGAAAATGAGTGGACCATATAATATATTAAGTTGGAATTTCAGGGGCGCCCGAGATAGATGCAAACGACAAGTGATTTTGAATCATCTTTTGTATCTTAAAGCAGGAATAGCCTGCTTGCAAGGAACGCACCTTCGATGGGAAGACACTTCATTATTATGCAAAAGTTGGGTTGGCCAGGCCTTTGGTGCAGGTATCTCTACAACTAGTGCTGGAGTAGCTATCTTGATTGGTAAAAATGTCCCCTTTAAGATGGAACAAGAGACTTGGGACCTCAATGGGTGCTATATACTGATACGTGGGATACTGGCTTCCCAGCAGATTCTCTTGGGCTCAGTATAAGGTCCGAATGTGGACTCCCCCCTTTTTTTTGTCCACCTCCTTGGCATTCTGGTTTCTAACAGATCCACGGTTACAATACTGGGAGGGGACTAGAATATTAGCCCTCAATTGCAACTGGACAGGTCAGATTCCAGAAGGAGTGATTTGTCCCCTGCTCAGCGAGCACTAAAAGATCTTATGCATGGGGTGGGTCTGATTGACGTTTGGGGGGTTTTGAATCCCACAGAGATGTTACACATTTTCTCCCTTCCCCCCCGCATTGAATCTGTTCTAGAATTGACTTTTTTTTGGTGAGTTCCTTTGCTATCTCTGGGGTGTTGTAGGCAACTATCCATATGCTCGTCATATCGGATCATTCTCCTATCTCCATTGTATACATGTTGGGTTTTGGATTTAGGAGAGATACCTTATGGAATTTGAACAATCAGCTGCTACAGGTCCCAGCTACCTTGGAACATCTCAAAGAGTTTCTTTTGCATTTCCTAGAAAACAACACAATGTCTGTACCCAAAATAGATATAGTTTGGGCAGCTTTGAAATGCTCACTAAGGGGGAATGTATATGTCGGTCAGCTACTAGAATTCATCAATTTAAGGTCCAAAAAGGGATGACTTGCTCCACTTAATTAAGGCTGTTGAAAGAAATATTAGCTGCCATTCATTGAAACAGGACTGGGTTAAACTACATAATTTGCAGACCCAATTTTCTGACATTATGTCCCTAAAAGCTGAACTCTCTCTTAAAATAACCAAGATAAAATATCTTGAGCCTGGAGAATGAGCCAGAAAATTATTGGCTATCTGACTCAATCAGGCGGAGAATGCCAGGTTCCTTCCCAGCCTATGCTTTAATCCCAATCGCCTGTTATCATAGACCCCAGGGGGATTGCTGAGGGGCTAAGCAAATACTTCCAAACTCTCTATGCAGTCCGCAAGGATGAAACCTTCACAAAGGAAGAAATTAGACAGTATCTAGGCCTAGTCAAACTCCCATGTTTATCCCCCCCCCAAAGCTGCCTCTTGGGGTCTCATATTCAGATATGGGAAACAGAACAAGCTATCAGGAAACTTCCTCGGATACATCTCCAGGACCAGATGACTTTCCGAGTAATTTGTATAAGGCTTGTGTAACTGAGTTTGCTCCCCTGTTGACAGATGTCTTTAATTTCTGGTATGAGAATGGACTATCTGAAAAGGGCTTTCTTGAAGCCCTTATCGTAGTTATATGCAAACAAGGTAAGGACTTGCAATGCCTCAAGAATTACCGACCCATCTCCCTCCTTAATTCTGATATCAAAATATTAGCCAAAGAACTAGCCAACAGATTAGGTCCTATCATGGGCAAACTCAATGGTACAGTACAAGTAGGTTTCATGACCAGCAGGTCTTTTAGTGACCATATGCGTAGACTACTGCATCTCCTATCATTGGCCAAGAATTCAGACACCCCGATGGCTCTACTATCCCTAGATGCCAAAAAGGCCTTTGATCGGGTCTCCTGGGACTTTCTTTTTACTGCCCTAGAGGATTTTGGCTT
The DNA here is from genome assembly GCA_016271365.2 of Neoceratodus forsteri. Lineage (NCBI taxonomy): Eukaryota > Metazoa > Chordata > Ceratodontiformes > Ceratodontidae > Neoceratodus > Neoceratodus forsteri. Next base: position 123,864,775 of record CM028136.1, on the reverse strand, counting down.
GCCAGACAAGTTTATTAACTGGATCCATGTGTTATATACTTCCCCAACTGCCCATGTCTGGTGCAATGGCACTCTTTCAGATTCCTTCTTGCTATGCCATGGCACCAGGCAGGGCTGTCCATTATCCCCTCTCCTGTTCAACTTATACTTGGAACCCCTCATCCATAGGCTAGTCTACTCTCCACCCCTCCAAGGTGTTGCGGTGGGAGGACCTATGCTGATGATTTATTGCTACAACTGGAAAAACTCATTACAAGTATCCCAGCTTTATTAGATGAAATTGTCCTCTTTTCCAAAGTCTCCTACAACAAACTAAACCTTACAAAAAACAGAGTTTTTCCAATGAATGGCAGAATTATGCAGTGTGACATAGCAGAGTTTGGCCTGATCTGGGAACCAAAATCCTTGACATATCTAGGCATTAAGGTAGCTAGAGATGTGTCTACAATGGTAAAAGAGAATTTTGCAGAATTAATGCTCAAACTGAAGTCAGACCTCGACAGGTGGGGAGCTCTCCCAATCTCATTGTGGGGAAGGATCAGCACTGTAAAAATGAATGTGCTTCCCCAAATTTTCTATCCCATGGGTATGTTGGGATTCTTCTTTCCTAAATCCTGGTTTGCTCATCTGCAAAAAAATATTGTACTCTTATTTATGGCAAGGAAAATGGGTCAGACGAGTGTATTTTAAGCTGACAGTGCCAAAGTTACAAGGAGGTCTCTCCTTTCCCTCCTTTTTTATTTACTATAGTGCACATCACATTAGTAAGCTAAGTTATTGGCAACATACTCCAGTTCCACAAGGTGCAATAGTATACATAGAGGAATACTTGGCCCTAGTTTCTTTGGTATACTCATCCCCAAAACATCTCCCTAAGTCCTTAAAGGACACTCCAATGGGATGGTCCCTCAAGGCTTTGCACCAGTTTCAGAGACATCTAGCCTTTGACTGGCATAAATCTCTTGAACAGCTGTTGGTGGGCAATCCTCACTTTAAAATTGGTAACAAACCTATCTCTTCTTCATATTGGGCTCCCATAGTAGGAACCAAGCTCCTCAATATAGCCTCTAATGGAGAGATGCTCTCCTTCTCCCAATTTCAACTGAGATTTAACACACATGAAAGACACGTCTTCAAAGTACTGGCAAATAAAACAGACTCTGGCTTCATTTATGGGGCCTATGCCAGGTTGCAGTCCCCCAGAAAAAGAGCTTTCTTCCCTTTTACAAGTGGCCGAATTGCCACATCCGGTATCAAAGGTATATAAAGTCCTGCAATCCCTGGACTTTCACCTACCATAAGGTGTGTGTTATTATTGGACCCAGAAACTACCCATGACAGTAGATGCCCATGTTTGGAAACAGATCTGGTCCAATACTTACAGATGTATTAAACAGGACAGGATCTGTCCGTGCAATACAGTATTATGCATAACTTGTACTTCACTCCAGACAGGCTATATAAAATAGGTAGGCTCCCCTCCTCTCAATGTCAGTGATGTCTAGAAGCAGTTGGGGATTTATACCATATGTTATGGACATGTCCAAGGGTTAGCACCTTTTGGCATGCCATCAGAAGTTCACTAGACCCACTGCTAGAGCTTGATTCATTGTTCACACCGGAGACCTGCTTGCTTAATAGTTATCACCAGGGTACCATTAGGGTTCAGAAGGCACATATGGCCTAGTATCTGCTGTTGCCAAATTAATAATCATGAGGCATTGGAAGGAGGACTCTTTGCCATCTCTATTAGAATGGCACAAGGAAATACTAGTGGCTCTCCAACTGGAACGACATATTGTGTCGATGGCCAACAGACTTCAGGATTATCAAACTAACTGGGGCTCCCTGGATGCCTTGCTTACTGTTTGGAAGCCCTAAAGATTGAGTCCACCTGTTAAAATACTTGATTCTCCTTGACAAGGATCACTATACTTGGCACGGGGGGGTTGAGGAGGAGTGGGTGGGTGTGATAGTTAGATATGGGTTAAATGATGATGTTATTTGTTATTTTTTTATTGTTTATTTTTGTATAGCGCCTGATGCATGCGTTCTCATCATTACATGCTGCAGTCTGATATTGTAACCTTGACTGCTTTCTTTGTGTTCACTGATGCTTAATTAAAATTCAGTAAAGTATATTGAATCAAAAAAAAAAAACAGTCTTAAACTGAATACGTCCCCTGGTGCAGATGCTATATGTCCAAGAATTCTGAAAGCTATTGAACCTTGGTTGGTGGAACCCTTGAACATACTATTTAATATGTTTTTGGAGTCAGGTGAAGTTCCAAATGACTGGCACCAAGTAGTGGTGGTACCGATCTTTAAAAAAGGTGTCCATAATAATACCATCAACTATAGACATATTAGTTTAACTTGTATTTTGGGAAAGACACTTAAGCCTATAATTAAATACAGACTGGAAGCCGAAATGGTGTTGAAAATCTTGTTGGACGATTCACAACATGGCTTTAAAGCACCCAGGTCTTGCATGACCACAAAATTTGTTTTTTATGAAAGAGTTAGTGCACTTCTGGAGAACCATAAGCCTGTGGATGTTGCCTATCTTGACCTCTGCAAGGCTTTTGATAAGGTTCCCCATGACTCTTTGATTGAACTTATGAAAAGGGTACAACTTAACAGGACACTTATTACTTGGATTGAAGCATGGTTGGGAGATAGGGAACAGATAGAATATGAGGTCATTGTTCAGATAAGGGATATGTTACTAGTGGAGTTCCAGAGGGTTCTGTTTGGGGACCAACCTTGTTTTCCATTTTCATTTCAGATCTTAATAAAGATTTAAATGGTTTTGCAATTAAGTTTACCGATGACACCAAACTAGTTTCTGATATTAGTACGATGGATAGGTCCCATAAACTGAGAGATGATCTCTTTAAATTGGAAAGATGGGCCAGGATACATGGTATGATCTTTAACTCTGAAAAATGTGTCATCATGCACCTAGGCAAAACCAACCCATGCAATGATTATTATATGGAAGGCAAATGACTAAAAAGTGTTTGCAATGAAAGGGACCTCGGGGTCCTCATTAGTAACAATTTTAAGTTTAGTAATCATTGCACAGAAGTAGCCAAGAAAACTACTAAGCTTATAGATTGTATAAGAAGGTTGATTTCTTCTAAAAATAGAACCTGTATTATACCACTGTGCCAAGCATATGTTCGCCTAATACTTGATTACTGTTTCCCTGTATGGAGTCCTTACCTACAGAGGGACATCAATTGATTGGAAAGTGTGCAAAAGAGAGTCACCAAAATGGAGGATGGCCTCTAACATATTACATACAATGAAAAACTAAGGGAACTAAAATGATTCCCCTTAGAGCTTAGCAGATTAAGAGATGATATGTTACTAATGTTTAAAATCATTGGGGAAGAGCCCCTCTTATTGGAACTGGGGTTTAGAATAAACCATAGAGAAACTAGCCTCAGAAGTTATAGATTTCAACTTATGCTTACAAATCCTAAAGGACTTTTAAGAAGTGGTTTCTTTACTCAATGAATTATCCCATATGGAGTTCTCTTCCAAGAGATATTGATGAAGATAGTTTTGATACATTCAAGTTCAAATTAGATAAACACTTAAGAAATTTGTTGTGGGATCATTAGCCCATAATACAGGAGATGTGCACCATTGGCTATTAGCCTTCTGCATTTTTTGACCCTCCTAGTATGAATCCTAATATATTTTTTACCCAAGCTTCAGGCACTGCTAGTGGAAGAAGTAGTGGATGTGGCGGCTGTCATGGAAACTTGGGCCACTCTTGGACATGGCTGGGACCTAAACCTAATGGAGTATACCATGCTCAGAAAGGATAGGACTGTGGCAGGGAGGGGGGTAGCATTCATCATTAGGGATGGCATAGGGATAAGCAGGGTAGAGGAAGTGGAGGGCCACATGGATGCATTATAGGTCACCATACAGGCTCACAGGGGGAAAGAGGTTGAAGCTGGGGGGTGCTATGTAGGCCACCCAAGCAAGTGGAAGAACTGGAGGAAGGCCTGGTGGCAAATCATTGGGAGCACTGGGGTTAGGAGGAGGGTAAAATGGTGATCCTGGGGGACCTGAATATGCCAGGGACTGACTGGGGAACCATGGCAGCCTCATCAGCCAGGGAGCAGCAACTGCTGGACATCTTCCAGGACCAGTTCCTTGCTCAGCTAGTGGCTGACCCAATGAGGAAGGGTCATGTCCTGGATGTGGTCCTGTCGGACTGCGATTTCATTAGGGACCTAGTAGTAGGGGACCCACTGATGGGAAGTGATCATGCCATTGTCTGGTTTTCCCTGGATCTGGGGGGGGAGTAAATCACACTAAGATGACAGTGATTGACTTCAGTGGGGCAGATTTCAAGGGTATGGAGTGGATCCTTAGGGGCCATTTGGAATGGATCAGCCCGGGCACGGACACTGAGAGCAGGTGGGAAATAAATAAGGAGAGGCTCCAGGTAGCTACCAAGGCCTGAACAAAGGAGCAACGCAGGCATGGTAGGGCCAGGAAGATGAGCTGGTGGACAAAGGAGGTCCAGGAGGTGGTAAGGGAAAAAAAGGCTGCTTACAGCTGATACAGGTGATCATGTGGGGTTATAGACAAGGTGGAGTATGATATGATAGCCAAAAATGTCACCAGGGTGGTGACGTCAGCCAAGGTAATGATGGAGCAGAGATTAGCTCAGGGAATTAGGAGAGGTGATAAAGGGTTCTTCAAATACATCAGGGAATTAGGAGAAAAGGGAAGGGGCAGATAAGTAGACTGATGTCGGGGAGTGGGTGGGCTGAGGAGGCAGGGGTGCAGGCGGAGGTGCTAAATGATTACTTTGCCTTGGTCTTCACTAGGGATAATGGTGGGGCAGCACTGCACGGGGAAGGGAAGGTTGGACTTGCAGATGGGAGAAGGGCCGCAGATGTTGAAATCCCTGTTGGTAGGATGTGTAAAGCCCTCAAGGCCCTAAGAGTGGAGAAGGACCAAGCCCGGATGGCCTTCAACCCAGGGTGCTAGAGGAATTTGCAGAGGTCCTAACTGCACCTCTGGTGGACCTCTTTATCTCTTCTCTTCAGTCAGGATGGGTGCCTCAGGACTGGAAGATGACTCACATTGTGCCTGTCCATAAGGGTGGCTCACGTGAGGAGCCAGGTAACTACAGGCTTGTAAGCCTAACATCGGTGATGGGCAAAGTGATGGAAGTCATCTTAAAAGAAAGGCTGGGGGTGTTTCTGGAGGCATGGAGCCACCTGGACGATCCCCAGCATGGCTTTGTTCAGGTCAGATTGTGTCAGACCAACCTTGTGGAGTTCTATGACTGGGCGACTAAGGCACTAGAACAAAGCAGGCTGGTGGATGTCCTCTTTCTAGATTTAAGCAAGGTGTTTGACTCATTGCCACAGCACAGACTGCTGAAGAAGCTGAGGGAATTGGGGGTACAGTTGGTCAGGTGAATAGGGAACCAGCTGCCTGGGCATTTAAAGAAGGTGGTGGTCAGGGAGGTTTATCACCTAGGAGGTTCATTAGCTGTGTCCCTCAAGGATCAGTGCTAGGCCCGCACCTGTTTAATGCTTATATCTCAGACATCAGGAGCAGTATCAGGAGTGAAATGAGCCTATTTGCCAATGATTCAAAGCTGGGGGTGGTGCTGGATAATGAGGAAGGTAGGTCAGCCCTACAGAGGGACCTGTATACTCTGGATGGGTGATCATGCAACTGGAAACTGAGGTTTAATACTGGGAAATGCAGAGTTATCCACCTGGGAGCAAGGAACCCAGCTCATATGTATACCTTGGGAGGGGAGACACTGTAGGCTTCGAGTGGGGAGAAAGACCTAGGAGTGGTTGTGGATGCCAAGATGAACAATTCAGAGCAGTGTAGAAGGGCTGCGGCCAAAGCAAACAAAATGCTGGAGTGCATAGCCAGGGAGATAACCTTGAGAAGCTCGGAGGTAATCTTTCCACTGTATAATTGCCTGGTTAGGCCACACCTTGAATACTCCATGTGGTTTTGGTGACTGCACTTAAAAAGAAACATTGCACTCCTGGAGGGGATACAGAGGAGGGCGACCAAGATGATGCAGGGTCTGGGGGAGAAATCCTATGAGAGAGACTAGAGGAGCTCAACCTATACTCCCTGAAGTATAGGAGAGGAGGAGGAGGAGAGGAGAGAGGAGGAGAGGAGAGAGAGGAGAGGGGGGCAGAGGTGATATGATTGAAGTCTTGAATGCCTTAAGGGGTAAATAGGGTATACCTGAACAGGGTGTGCCAACTGAGGAGGAGGGACCACCAAGGGGCACTGTATGACGGTGGTCAGTGGGAGACTTAGGGAGAGACGAGACGCTACTTCACTGAGAGGGTGGTGGAACCTTGGAATGCACTACCTGCAGAGCTGGTGGCTGTGGATACTGAGGAGGGGTTCAAGATAGGCTGGGCTAGGGTATAGGGAGGAGTCTAAGAAGGACCAGCTTCAGATGACAGACAGTCGAGGATGGGGTTGGGGGTTTTGAGGGGGGAGTGGGGGAGGTTGCAATGGGTCCCGGAATGAGCACTGATCCTCAAGCAGACTTGATAGACAATAGGGCCTCCTCTGTTGGCTTCTTAGTATGTTAGCACATTGGGGCCGGCTATCCATGGTGGGGGGGGGCTCTAGTAAACACCAGGGAAGATTGTATACAAAGTGTGGAAGGTTGCCTGTGAAATTCCACATTTTGCAGTTGATCTGCACTCCACGAATTGGCCAACTTGGCAAATTGGACTTAGCAAAGTGCACACAGTTCACAAATTAACTGGAGGAGCAAAATTTTCTGGCTTTGCAGATCTCTAATCCAGTCTGCCCATTTCTCCCTACCAACACTGTTACATCAGACCATGCCGAATCTATAGCTTTTTCTCCATCCCCACTTCCTTTCTACTATGATTGCTTTGTGCTTATCCCATACATTCTTGAACCCCACCACAGTTTTTGCCCCCACCACCTCTGCTGGAAGGCTGTTCCAGGAATCCACCACTCTTCCCATGAAGAAGTACTTCCTCACATCTCTTCAGAATCTACCCCCTTCCAACTTCATAGCATGATCTCTTGTTATTGAGCACCTTTTCTTCTGAAAAATACTCCCCTCCTGTACTTTATTTACTCCTGTGAAGTATTTTAAGGTCTCTATCCTGTCTCCCCTCTCCCTCTTCTCTTCCAGGGTGTACATATAGAGGTCCTTTAGTCTCTCCTCATAGGGTTTTTGATGCAGACCCGACACCATTTTAGTTGCCTTCCTTTGGACTACCTCCACTCTGTCTTTGTCCTTTCAGAGATGTGAGAGATGTCTCCAGAACTGGACAGAATATTCTAGGTGGAGTCTTAACCAGCTATCTATATAGAAGCAACACCACTTCCCTCCTTCTGCTAGTGATACCCATTCCTATGCACCCCAGCATCCTACTTGCCCTCCCCACTTCCTTATTTCACTGCCTGACCACCTTTAGGTCATCTGATATGACTACCACAGATATATTTCCTGCTCAGTGGTTGTTAATACCACTTCACCCATTTTGTACTCTGACCCTGTGTTTCTGTGTCCTAAGTACATTATTTTGTACTTTTTCACATTGAAATCGAGCTGCCATACCCAAAGACATTAAAGAGACCAGTCCCAGCACTGATCCCTGAGGCACCCTGCTGGTCACCTTCTTTCCTTTCAGTGAACTCCATTTACCACCACCCTTTGTCACTTATCCCCTAACCAATTTCTTATGCAGTCTACCATCTTGGACATGAACTGGTGCTATAAAAAGCAGAGGGAATGCCTAAATGAACCTGCTGATGCTAATGCTGAGTCCACTTCCACCTACTGTATTTTGAGAGGGGACATGCTGGGAAAGTTGTGAATATTTTTACAGTCACTTCAATAGAGGTAAATACATCAAACTGCTCCACTATTGTGACACCCTGTTGGATGCTTGTATTTAACTTTGATAAAACCATTTCCCCCAAAATGTCACCCTCCGCAATATGAATTTCTCAGAGCATCTCACATGCATGACCTTTGCCATTCAGTGTGCTCTCCAAGTTTAATCTGGTACTTGGTATCAAAATGCTATCAAAGTGCATGGTGTGTGGAGGCTTGGGGTATACTTCTGAAAGTTGTGGAAGTTGTCTCTGTCAGCATATCAGGATTCCTTGAGGGGGAGGCAATCTCACAGGTGACCAAGCCTGCAGAGTACCCACTTTTAATGGATTGGTGGTGCATCCTTTACCTGTTTGTGTATGTGTGTTTTGTCACTAATGTCGTCCCCATCTTCATGTCACCACAGAATTTCCATGGATGTCTAGGATGGATAGTCCTAGAGAGGAGGGATCAACCTGATGGGGCAATGTTGTTGACTGTCACTATTCTTCATCCTGGACTTCCTGTCCTGGATTGTGGGCAGCCAGGATGCCCACTATAAAGATGATGTTGGGGAGTTTTGGGCCTTGAAAGCACCATCAAAGGTATGTGTGTGGTGGGGGGCACTGTGTGCCAGCTGTAAAAAGCTGCAGTCTTGCATGTGCAGCCACCTCATGACTGTCATCTTTGTTTTTCTGGTTTCGTGCTTTTGGGAGCCACTAAGAAGTATGGTGCTGGTGAAGATGGGGTACATCCCAAGGGATCCAGAGAAGATTCCCAGGAGGAGGAGGAGGAGAACCCCTCTGCCTGGCTACATTTTTTCTATCCATTGATGGGACACTTTTATTTTATTCTAGTTTAGTTTATATAAAATATACATATATAAAGATTGATAGATAGATATAGATAGATAGATAGATAGATAGATAGATAGATAGATAGATAGATAGATAGATAGATAGATAGATAGATAGGCCATTTGTGTAATTTTGATTCCAGCAGGCAAAGACATGCAATCTGCTTGGTCTTTCATAAACTGAAAATTCCATATAGTGTTTCCAGGGGCGCCCTCTCCTATACTGTGATTGTGACAGAGTGTTTCCATGGGCACCCTCTTCTAAACTAAAAATGTGAAACAAGGCAGGATTTTCAAAAGTCTTAGGTTGACGCAAGCCCTGGTGTGCCAACAATATGGCACATGGGGCTTGTGGTGATTTAACCGGATTTTCTATCTCATGTAGCAATTGACACAAGTTAGACCAACTTTTCTGGTCTAACTTGTGGTAATCCTGGGGGCCATTTTTACAGAGCTTGCACCAGATATTTTTCCACAAGCTGCCAAAATTTATGGAAACTGTCACAACTGTGCCCAAAATTGTAAAATCATGCACACTTGTGGCAAAGGATATGGCACACCACCAGAAACTAAGAGTCATGGCACAGGGCTGGCCACGAGCCCCATGCCATGCTTTGAAAATTCTACCCATAGTGTTTCCAAAGGCAGACTCTACTAAACTGAGAATGTAACATAATGTTTCCAAGGGATGACTCTCCTAAACTGAAAATGTGACATAGTGTTTCCAAAGGGCCCCACTCCTCAACTGGGAATCTGAAAGGTTGAGCAGTACAATATGCACCTCTTAGTTGAAGCTGTATCCCCTGTCCTGCTGAATCATTAGTATTCAGATGGGAATGGCACAGAGTGTTTGCAAAGGATATCACATCATTCCCCAGTAATTCCAAAGTGTTGCAAAGTGTGCATTAGAGTGTTTATTGCCCTGGATCAACTATCACTTGCTGCTCCTCTGAATTGCTGTCCCCATACCATGCCAGAGGGTGACACATGCAATATAAATTCTGAATAGTGACAACTGAAGGCTACCACAGTAACGTCCGTGTCTGAAAAATTCCAACATTGGAACAAATGAAAAAACTGACACAATGAGTCTAATGCTTGGAGCCATGGTGCAAAATCTTTTAAAATGGCAATGGCTACCACTGTATGTCAGTCTACATGAGGGACTGTTGTGCCATCTATAACTGGTACAAAATGGCTGGGCTATGCTAAAGCATCCACTTGGATGATAGAAAATATTACCCTTGTCTTGGGCAGTTTGCTCTTGCATCCATGATGTGTTGTATCCATTTTAAGGTGCTATAACTTTCATACTGTACAAAGCATTTCCCAGGGGAGGTAAACAGATGTGGAAGTACAGGCACAACACTGGGTGGATGAACACAATATTATCAAAGTCCATTTCTCATGTTACTTGTTTTTTACCTGATTTCCTCATCTCCATCGTTGTGGTGCAATTAAAGTGGAAGATTTGATGACCAATAAATGCACTGATTGATGCAATAAAAGCCCAGTTCTGATCTGCCCTCCCTGCCACTGTGCTTAACGCCTACCTTCCCTGAACTTTCCCGTTTGTCTGTCTAGTGCAGCCATGTACCTCATGCTTGGTGCTACCAAGATTTGTGGCATTTTCTTGCCTGATGTAGTCAGATCTCACTAGTACTCCACATAAAATATGTATTTAAGTGTACAAAGGCTGTAAATTTAAACATTGCTGTTGAAATGATATCTGGCTGCAGAGTAGAAACATAAAACCTAATTGATTCTTTGGAGATTGCCTTGTATGGACAACCTTGTCTCTTTACATCTCTCCAACTGCAATATATTAATGGCAGTATAAAATTGCCGAAATTCACCTTCATGAAACTCCATAAAGTTTCTGCCCACCTTTGGAACTTCAACTTTGCCAAAATTGCAAAGTTTTTAAAATGAATTGGCATTTTTTTTTCAGCAACGTGGACACTTCATTGGTGAATGTTGGTAAATTCATTGAAAAAATCCAGAAACGTTGTGGCTCAAAACTCAGTGAATTCATACTTTAAGAATTCTGTGGAATTTGCAAATTAATTTGTGAAGCAAATCCAACTATACTATTTAAGTGCTTGTACTATACTGGTACTTTGTATTAATTTTTCTCTGTACCCCTTCTCCCAGGATGCATCTGGAAACAAACTTATTGCAGATCAGTATGTCTTTTCAGGTAAAAACATTTTAAAGAAATAGAATGAACAATCAAAAGAGCATTAGAACCATGCTCCAAACTGATTTCTGATTCTTTCACAGTGCACATATGATGTTGTTTCATGTTTCACTGTCCTGCCTCATACTGTCAGTTGGAATGTGCCTCACAATGTATGGCAACATATTCCTGCTCACACTGCTTCCTCCTCTGGGCCACCAGGAGCCACACACCATCCCCGTGATAAAAAAAACATTTGAAGTAGACACTCAACAGTGCCTCTTCCTCCTGATTCATGAAGTCCCAAGCTTGAGATGTAAACTTGGGTGTTAAGGGTCAATGGCTGACCCTGAAACATCGCCTTTGTAAGCAAGTTCCCTGACCTTTTCCTACAGTGTCCAAACAAAACAACCTCCAGCATAACAAAATACATCACTTTATTACTGCAGTTCTCTTTTTATTGCTAATCTTTTTCATACAGTTTCATAGTGTTCCATTCCACACCTTTAAATGTGCCTTTGAAAAAATCTGAGGTTACAATCTCTTTCTAAAATGTTTCATTTCAAGTTAATATTAAATGTAATCAATAATGTCAACCAGGTATAATTTATCTTGTGAACATCAATCATTCTCACTGCAGAAAGACTTAATTTCTAAAATTCTAATAACTTTTTCATTAATCTAACATTCTGCAATTTTAAATAAACCTGCAGCTGTGACCTTTTACTGGGTTTATTACTGCCTTAATGATCTCCTGGGCCAATAAATATCAGAAGATGAATATTTTTATTTCAGGCAAGGATGCTGTTGGATTGCCTTACTTGATTAGTCACAGCAGAGAAATGAAAGTTTTAAAAAATCATGATGTATTTCTATGACTTGGTATGTAAATTGCGTTATATGTTTCTTGAGGGAACTGTATGTTTGAGACCAAACTTAAACCTAGACCCCCAAGTGATACTGTGTGTTACAGATTTCCTAAGAAATCACCCATGGCTAACTTTTCTTTCTTTTTTTCAATTTAATATGCTTTATTAGTTTTCAGTACAAAGAAAAATCAAGAATAGACAGAACAGAACAACAAAGCTCAAATATTAACTCTGCAACCAACAAACACAATAAACATAAACCATGCACCTAAAATCCCCAACCCCAAAAATTACCCGCATATCCACCCACTCAGAGCACAAAAAGAAACCTTATGTGAACAGAACTGTGATAGACATTCAATAATCAGCCCAGTAGGGTGAAATGGAATAGCAACAGCTAACAATACAACCTTCTCCAGCCTAGTGGCCCACTGGGAAAGAAATCAGAGCATATCGTGGCTCCCTTCATGACCATAAACTATCTCATCGATCTTGACAGGGAGCAATATGTTTTTCCTTCTCCAAGGCCTGTACAATCTCTTGGTGCCATTCCCAGAAAGAAGATGTGGACTCATCTAACCAGTGCTGCAAGATTATCATCTTAGCAGTAACAGAAATCAGAGACATATGTGCCCTATGGGGTCCAAACAATTCTTCAGGATGGTAACTGACCAAACAGATATGTGGTGTAAAAAAAAAAGTCCAGTTCTAAAACAGGATCTAAGGAGTTCCGGATGACACTCCAGAAGGGTGTCACTTTGATGCACTCCCACAGGATGTGCTTAAGGTTGCCATCAGTGAGACCACAGGGGGAGAAGGTTGCTGAAGTGATCCTACCCATTCTATACAATCTAAGAGGTGTATAATATAGATTATGCATAATACAAAATTGTAAAAGGCAATAACGATCTTGTTTAACAAACTTAAATAAACTCCTCCAAATTGCCTGCTAGTCTTTAGCCTCTAATCTAAAGTCTAAGGCTTGCCACCAATAATAACATAACCCACTCAGGCCTCCGGGGTCTAGCCTCTGAAAAATACCATACTGTATAATTTAGAGATAGGATGGGACTATGTAACAAGGTGTCAAAAATCTTGGAGATTGGAATTAAGTTGTAAGGATCATGGGCCCAGACCCAAGTAAGAGGCCACTGCCCTGATAAGTTGAATAAGCTTGAAGGGGTGGTATCATGGACTAGAAAGATGCTCTTGCAGTGTGCTGGCTGGAAGAAATTTAGCATCCTCCACCGAAGTCACTATAGAGGTATCCCAGATGGATGGGCAAAATTAAATAGGATTGGACAACCAGCAATTAGGAGGTTCGGGTTACCAAGGAGGGACCACATTAAGGAAGTTGAGCAAAACTGCTGAGGTAAAAGGTCATGCTTCAGATACAAAAGACTATGAAGGTGTAAACCATATTGTCTGCACAACTGACTATCTAGAGAATGCTGAAGGGGGCAATAAGCTGAGTCCACTTGGTCATCCAAAAGGCTGCTCCACTAAAACAATGTGCTGCTGTGCAAAGTGTGGCAAAATAAAAAGAAATTGGGCAGCCATAGGCCACCTCTCTCCCTGGGTATGGTCAGCTTAAAATAAGCTCATTGTGGCACACCTTTCTTCCACAACAAATCAGTGATTGTACTCTGAAGACAAACCATGATTTGTGGAGAAAGATACCAAGCATACTAAGTGGATATAACACCCATGGCAAGATGTTTATCTTAATAACACTGACCCATCCCCAAAAGGAGAGCGGTAGGGCCATCCAGAGCCGAAGGTCCAATTGAATCTCTTGGCATATAGGGAACACATTTTCTTTAAACAAATCATTAAGGGAATAAGTAACCAGATACCTAAATATGTAATTACTTTAGGCTCCCAGGTAAGGCCCAATGCAATAATTTGTTACTTAGGTACCAACGAATTCAAGAGAAGCATTTTAGATGTATCTAAATTCAATTCATACCCTGCTACCTGAGAGAACCTCTGAATTTCCTCAAGCACAGCTGGAATAGATGTCAGAGGATCTTCCACATGAAGAAGAAGGTGGTCCACGTAAGCATGCATCTTATATCTGGTGGCCCCCCATCAGAATACCTCGAATACCAGGATTTTGTTGGATATTATAGAGAAGGGCTCCAGATATAAGTTAAACAAAAAGGGGGAGGGGGACAACCCTGCCTAGTGCCCCGTTGAAGTGAGAAGGAACAAACAGAACTCCATTACACATGATCCTGGTTGACGGATGAGAGTACAGGACCTTTATCCAATCGCAAAAGGTCAAAGGGAAACTAAAATGTTGGAGAGTGGCAAATAAAAATGGCCAGGATACCTTATTGAATGCTTTCTCCATGTCTAGGGATAGCAGGGCTGCAGAAGTCCTGCCTTCCCCAAACACGAAGATCAGGCGTAGCAACTTTCGAAGGTGATCACTGGAAATAGGACCAGTTGCAAACTCAACCTGCACTGGACTGATGTGTCCACTACAAACCTGAAGGAGGTGATTGGTCAATATTTTAACCAGGATTTTTTGATCAGAATTTAATGATGAAATTGTACAGTAACTACCAGGCAAATCTTCTAGCTTAAATGGTTTATGAATAAGGGTAATCCATTCCTGAGTAAAAGAAAACTCAGAAAGACCATGGGAAAGTAGGTAATTGAATAGACAGGTTAGAAAGGGAGCAAAAATGTCAATGCAAGGAGCATAGAAATCATTAATGAAGGCCAGCCCAGTAGCACAGAGGGCTGAGGCTCTGGTGCCTTACCTCACACTACACTGGCGACCCGGGTTTGGTAATGACCTCAGGTAGCCATGGTGCCAGTTCGGGGGGGAGGGTTGGACTGGGATTGAGCCTTGGCTCACCCCTCCAATGAGGTGGATGCCCACCCATCTGTAGTCCCACTCCCACTGTATGGAGGTCCAGTGGGTGCGTAGATGGCAACAGGTGGCAACATAAGTCAGGGAAGGGGTGGAAGGTGCCTCCAGATCCTGGCATGTACGTGCACCTCCATGCACGTACACACATGTGTATGACATGGCCCGGGGGGGGAGTGGGAAGAAAAATAAGAGAAAATCCCGTGAAATATAAATGGAAAAAAAAACTCATTAATGAAGCCCACCGGACCGGGGGACTTATTCTTCAGCAACGATTCAATTGTCTGGCATGCTTCCAGATCAGCAATGGGTGCTTTAAGAAGGTCTTGTTGCTGTACCATGAGCTGTCAAAGGGAGAGCTGGTCCATGTAGTTATCAATGTGCTCTTGAAGAGCCTATGAAAGGGGATCATTAGTATAAAGAAAACCACAAAATGAGAGAAAAGCATCTGCAATTTTACATGGATAGGTAAGAATCTCACCTCCTGGAGTAGGTTGCAGGGTAGGAATTGCCATTGAAGGGTCCAACCACCTAAGCCTCAGAGCCAAGAATCTGCTTGCATGTTCACCAGATTCAAGATAATGAATTTTCATGCGTTATAAAGCCAGGTCAGCATTTTTAGTCAAGATCTCATAATATTGCACTCTAATGGAGTTTAACTGTGGCCAGTTAGCAGCATCTGACTGGGGAGATAGTTGATGCTCCAGAAGAAGTATTTGTTGAAACAAGAGGTCCACCTTTTCAGTTTGTAATTTCTTAGCTTTGGTTGCTAATCGAATACATTTCCTCCAACTGCAGACTTTGCCGGCCCCGCTATAGTATAGCCAAAGCCTGCACAGATCCCTCATTAGCCCAGAAAAAATTATACAGGAAGTTTTTGATTGCTGTAAGAAAGCTGAGATCCCTGAGAAGGCAAGAGTTCAACCTCAAGGTTTTGTCCTGCTCCTCCAGTCCCTGGACCAAGTGCTCCAAAGAAACTGGGGCAAGGTCCGATAAGACCATAGATTGAACATCACAGGTCAGAAACCCCACTAAACCTTCTCTACTAATCAGGAAAAGATCAATTTGGGACTGTGAGGCCTGAGGCACAGGGTAAAAAGTATATTGCCTCATTGTAGAATGAGAGCATGCCATGGATCCACCAGACCAAGAGTATCCATTAAATCCATCAGATTTCGCTGCCTTGGAGATAGTCCTTGTCTTAAGGAACTAGACCTATCAAAATTGGTCTGAAAATCCAGATACAAATCCCTACTGAGGAA
Source organism: Neoceratodus forsteri (assembly GCA_016271365.2). Taxonomy (NCBI): domain Eukaryota; kingdom Metazoa; phylum Chordata; order Ceratodontiformes; family Ceratodontidae; genus Neoceratodus; species Neoceratodus forsteri. The sequence continues at coordinate 123,848,843 of CM028136.1, read as the reverse complement.
TACAGGCAAATGGATAAATGGCTCTGGATGGGATATAATAACTGAAAGAAAACAAGGAAAGTCCATATTGGGCCCATATACAGAACACAGCATGACCTTGGTGAGCCTCAGATGTCCATGAATAAAAAGAAAATGCTCCTCATGATTCCAGTATTCCTGAAGCATCCAAAAGAGTAGCCTCGTATCAACCAAAATAGCAACTCTTCCCTTTTTATTTCTGCTGCATCCTGCCCCAAAAGCCTGCCCTACCCTTTCCCTTTTGAAGAAATTAATATCCTCTCGGCAGAAGTGGGTCTCTTGCAGAAAGACCATCCAGGCTGCAGCCACTTCAAATGATGTAACACCATACACCTTTTCTTTTTATCATTGACACTTTTGATATTCCAAGTTATAAACTTATATATGGTTCCCATTCTATAAAATAATCATATAAAAAATAAACAGATATGAGCAAACAAATACATTCCAAAATTGGTCTTTAAATAGAATGTGCTCTGGGATCCTTCCTCCCCCCCTGAAATCCCCACCGCTGAAGAAACCATCAAAACTACAAAACATCAATAGCAAACCTCCATCCCAAGAACTCAAACAAGAAATCTCACCCACCCCTCCCAACAGAAAAGGTTTTCCCCTAGTAACAGCCCAAAACATTCTCTCAACCCCGGTCCAAGGGTCCACACCCCAAAAAACAATGGGCCCATGTTATGTGCAGAAGAACTCCCATAAGATCCCCTGACTCCCAAGACCCCACAAAAGACCAAACAGGAATGTAATAGTCCAATCCAGAATGCAGGCTGTCATAAACAGAAACTATGGAAAGTTATACTAACCCCCCCACATATGTATAAAAAAAACAGCTGTAATAAATGAACAACACTCTAAGTAACTACATTTTCCCCCCAGGTAACAAGTAGGCAACTTCAAAGAAAAGAAAATTAACAAGCCAGAATACCACCCCCCAACCACTAAAATATAAAACCTGAGAAAAAATAGAAGCAAACAAGCAAAAGAATCCTAGGGAAATCCTACTCCACACAGTAAAGGTCAATATAGTCCACTAATAAAGGCTGCAGAAGAAAAATTAGCAGGGCTAACTTGCATGTTGATGGTTACAACAGAAGTATCAGCAGCCAAACAGCCATATGCTTCAGCAGGATCAACTGCACTGGCAAAACAGAATCTCTAGAACAGCCACCCAACATTTGATCAACCATCCAAACTGTCATCTCATTCAGTTTGTAGACTCTCAAGCTTTGGACTTCAGCAAACAGCCAGGAATATTGGACAGACCATCCAAGAATTCAGTAGTGTAAACTGCAGACTCAGTAATGATCCACTAAGGAGCCAAGACATATCAGCCAAAGTGTTCATACTGTAATTCTGAGGGAGGGCTGCTCATTAAGTATAAAGGAGGGATTCAAGATGACAAAACAGTTTTTAGTTAGATCCTAAAATATAAATGGGCATGAATATGCCCATAAAACACTAAACTCAAGAAGCAGTGCTTTCCTGAAGATGGTACAGTTATTAACCAAACAGCACAGCAAGTGAGACTTGCCTGTAGACCGGAGTACTCAAAGAAAGCCTAGGTGACATCCGTACTCCTCAAATACTTGCCCAGCTTGTAATAATAAGTACAGTATAAGTGAAAGTTCTGTCCTCAAATGGACTGTAGCCATCTGTAGTGAGGTGAACAAAGATCCAATGATGAAGAAAAAAGAATTAGCTTACACAGCCTCAATTGTTGAACTAAACTAAGCCACACCGGCATCAGGAGACTAACAAGCCGCATAACAGAGACCTAAAAACAGATCATGGGGATTTAAACAAGTCGGGGAACATCTGCAGCAGGTCCCTTTGAGCTTCTTCAGCTGAATCAAAACTTCTACTCGCTCCATCCTTCATAACTTGTAAATGCACTGAATATAATACCTGAAATTTAAAATTGGCCTCATTTAATTTAGAAACAAATGGATGGTATGTTGCGTGTCACTTCCTGTTTGCAGCAAATTCTGGGCTAAACAAATAGAGGATCCTTTCAAGGTAATAGACTGTAGCTTCTGAACTTTAGTCAAAACAAACTGGTGGCCTCACCATCCTGAGGCATCTGATGGAGGGACCTGTGCACTCATTTGATGATATAGATGGGGCCCATTGGCTGAGGGTCCACCCAGATTTTCGCAAAGTTTCTGAGCAACAGAGCAAAAAAGATTGCATTGGATGCCTCCATCAGTTCTGGCAGTCGTAATATAATCACATTATTCCTCTGTCTTTGACCCTCGAGGTCTTTAAGCTGGTCCTCCAATCTATGTACTTTCTGATGAAACACATTAATATCCAGTTTGAGGCAGTCCCTCCAATCATCAAGGGAACTAATGCACTGCAGCAGCTAGGGTTACCACCTATCTGGTTTTTGTCCAGATAATCCAGTTTTTAGGGTCCTTATCTGGTCATCCTGTTTTTGATTAAATGTAGTCTGGTTCTTGAGCCATTTTGACTGTTCATATACTCTTAAAACTGATGTATCAAATCATCCACTGTTTTGGCTGCATTCCATGTCCAGGTTACAAAGTTCTGATGTCATTCAGACCTGTTTTTGTTTGTAAAACAAGTCTACCTGGGAGGTGTAAAGTATGGCCATTAGGAATAAATTAACCTAATCTTTTCCACTCTGAATTTTAAGTATGGTCTTTTACTGCTATGACAGGAACAGCTTTAACACCTTTATATGCTCTCATGTGTTTATTTTTGTTTGTTCTGTATTCTGATATGTTTTAGACCCATTTTTGTTAAATTATCTAATTGTCATTGCCTTTATCACTACGTTGAATACTCCTATCCTGAGTCCACAACAGCTATCCACTGCTCTCATTTAGTACTACCAGAACATTCCATGATATTAGCTACACTTTTACAGGTCATTCAGATAAATAGCATGAAATGGTGTGTCTGAAATTGTGGAATGACTTAGAAATATGAAAAGAAACAGTAGTAGCTGTTGCAGTGAAGGGAACACAATGCATTATTGAGGGTATCACAAACATCAATAATTATGTTATCAAAAATTGGTCAAAGCATATCATAATACACAACTGATATGGAAAGGAAAATGGGAGAGTGCTTAACAGAGATTTGGGCAATCAGCTGTGAATGAGCTTGGCACATTCAGCAGACCTGAGTTTGATTCCCATAGCCTTCACTTGCATACTGTGTGAGTCTGAGCAAGTCACTTAACCTTCCTGTGCTCCTGGGTCACACCTGTAAAATGGGCCATGTGGCACATGGGAGTTAATCTGGTTGTCAAAGAATAAAAATAAATAAATTATAGTGTAAAAATTATTTCCTATCACTATTTATGTCTATTCTGACATTACAAATAGCTTTGGGGAAGGAGCGATATGCACATCAGTCATAAAAAAGGGGTGGGGCCAGAGACGGAGTTTGGGGTGTGGTTTAACATCCATTTTTTTACCTCATCCAAGGGTGGTGACCCTAAATATGGACTTCAGTCTCCCCCACCCATCAATCCAAAGGTTCCATTGACAGCCTGAGAGCTTTCAGTTAGTCTGTTAATATCTGCAGTGTCTCCTTCATAGCGGGAATTCCTGTAGCAAGCACTCCTCAGTAAGCACTGCAGGGGAGGAAGTAGGACAATTCACTGCTGGGGTATAGGCCTTGTTCCTTTTAGCACCCTTATCTCTCTATGGGGTCAGCAGTAGTGTATGCTGAGGGAGAGTGTGGTGCATTTCTGCCTCCATTTGCGGCACTGTGAATGATTACAAATGCCCAAAATTAAGCTAGGAAGTATAGAGTGAACTGGAAGGAGATGAAGAATCAACTAAATAAAGAAAATAAGTACAAAATCATCTAGGGAGCTGGAGAGAGTGGAGGCATGTCTACCCACTACAGCATATAATGTTAAGAGGCCCATTCTGGTGTGTTTTTATCGAGCCATAATATGCAAAACATACTAATTGTGCCCACATATACTTCCTGTCACTAATATCATTGTGCCATTCTAGAAACAGAAACTGGCATGGTGGCCATCTTGGATTTGCCACTTAGCACATGAGTAACAGGCAGAAAAAAAAGAAAAGAAAAAATGTCAGACATACCAGATAGCCAGTCTGATCTGCGGTTTGAGGAAATCATTCAGTGTCTGCTACAGCAATACAATCAGCCAGATTAACAGGCACAGCTTCCTGCCAAAAAGAGTAAAATCAGTAAAGAACCAGAAAGCGACATCTGCCCCCGCCAAGGTGCTTCAGTCAAACAAAAGGGCACAAGGAAGAAAAGAAAGCTGGGCACACACCAAGAACTGTGTGTGGGAGTTTTTATTAAATTAACTTGAAACAACATGTCTCAACAGCAGGGCTAACACCACTACTTAGCAACCCAGTGAGTAAGTCTTCCTCAGGGAGTAGTCATGCTGTTGAGCCGTGCTGTTTTAAGAAAAAAAAGTAAAAGCTCTCTGAATAAATGAAAAAGGATGAAATGAACCCAAAGAAAATGCCAGTTTGGGCTTTTAATGCGTTCACTTTGTGGGCTGCCTCTAGATAGCCCTCCTTTGACTTAAAAACAGTAATGGTGGCTGCACTGTGCCCAGTCCTACACCACTTCTACATGGAGATCCATTAGAGTGATGGCACTGAGTATATTCTAGCAAGTTTGCTTTCTTTGACAGTGGGAATTAACCATCATTTAAACAGCCCACCAAGAGTTACAACCAGCAAATAACATATTAATTGATGTTGTGAATGTTACTGGTGAGAAAACAAGGATACTGCAATGCACCATCCACCTATCAGTACTGCAGATCTCCATAAACTAAAACACTCTGTGGTTCTGTCTACTGAGACTCCAGGCAGCCTACTGTATAAAGTGTGGATAGATATACAGCTCTGCATAGCATACTGTGGCAGTGAGGGTTTAAGAAAGTTAAAACCAAAACATTTTTCCATAAAAACAGATGACAGTCACTTGCAGTACATCATCCTCACATTTGACAAGTTTACAAAAAATCATAAGAACTCTGATCCCAACAGACAACAGCATAGGGGCTAAATATAAAAGCTTCCAGATAGCCCAATATGTTAAGTTACCTCCTTCAAAAAATATTTATCTAAACTGCCACCTGAGCCACCAGCATTCTATTTGCAACTCACTGCTCTAAAACCCTAAACTATGCTACAACTGACATTTGGTATTTGAAAGAATCCCTTGCCATAAACTGCTAGCCAGCTTAATGTCACATTTAAACAATGAGGCTGGACTATCTGCAGGATACACAAACCTTAGAATTCATGCCACAGCTGTAAGTCTCCTCTCAGATGTGGCTTTAGATACCCACAAAAGCATTGCCATCAAAGGTCTCCCCTCGTAGTCCAGCCTGAGAAGCTACTGGACTGCCTCTAAGCAAGAACAAAAAGTATGGAGCACCATTTTGTCTATGGCGAGCAACCCCCAAAATGCACAGTCTGCAAAAGATAAAAGGAAAAAAACTCAAATCGAAGTAGCTCAGCCTCCACAAGTGCGACACTCCTTGCACAACTCCACAACCAACAAACAATTGCTGCATCCTTTTTTTTCAGCTCCAACTGAAAATAAATATCCCGACCACTACAAAATCCACAGATATTGGGACATGCACACTGCATAAGCCATTTTCAAACACAGCTCTGCTGGGCAAAGAAAAGTAAGCTCTGCCCTATGACATGACTGCAGGTTTCAGTGGCATCATCATTGAACAAATGAGTAAGATCAGCAGCACAACACCCTTTGTGTTGCACAACTGCTGCATGGAGTAGGTAGAGTTTAATTTATTCACTTCTCCAAACAACAGAAAGACTGAACTTTACTTTAAAACAGAAAACCACAGTTAATGAATTGTTACAGTCTGTGGAAAATAATTTTATTCTTAACAGTTCACAGGAAATATTTTCTTGTCAACATTAAAGAAGGACCAAAAAGTTAATGGCTTAAACTTCATTTTTGAAACTGCACATTGTTGTCTGGAGTCTATTTTGAAAATTTTTCTACCCATATTTTAAGCTTAATAAGACACTCAGAGGTGTGATTTATAAGCTGTTAAGAGCACTTTCCAGGTACTAAAGGCACTCACAAGTGCTTTGTGCCTCATTACACATCTGGGGCATGTTTTTATTAGCCAATTAACAGCACCTCATAATTTCGTATTTCTTACTTATAAAAATAGGAAGGAAGTATCCTGTTTTCTGATTGGTGGAGAAGGTTCCAAAGCTGTGCAGTTCAGGAATACTAAATTCTGTACTTTGCTCTTTTTCTTAATATATTTTTATAGTGGACCCATTTTATAAGCATAATAAGCCACTCCATGGTGTATCCTGACATGCACTTTCAGATGGCTGAAGACATTCAGCGTAAACATCTCATACCTCACAAGGCACCTGGGCATGTGGTCCTGAAACAGTAACCCACACCCTGTCATGTCTTATTCAGAGATGGCTGAAAAGGTGAAGGTTAAAGGGTCAAATTCAGAAGATATAAAGAGATGAAGAGGAAGAAGGATAGGGAGTTGTATCAAGGGAAACAGAGAGAAACAGGGAATGAAGTAGGAGTGCAAAGGCACAATCGAAAGAGAGAATAGCCCAAGTGGTAAATAAAGTGGGCAATACATTTTTATAGGCGAAAAGAGGAAGACCAGGGAGGGATTGTAGTTTAAAAAGAATGTGGGACTGTGTGGGGGCGCCAGAAAAGGCTGAGATCCTGAAAAAATACTTCTGTTCAGTGTTCACAGTAGAAGAATGAGGGGAGTGGCCACACAAATGTAACAAGAGCTGTATAGAAAGGGAGGCGAACACTAATCCTTTTTCAGTGGAGAGAGTCAATTCAGTTCCAGCATATTGTTCTTCCAGAATGATTTTTCACACCCTGGACATTGCAAGCAAATACACAGATTAAAAGCATCTTAATGTGATCATTTAAAATGCACAATTACATAAAATTTCAACAAGCTTGTTATTTTCACTTCTTATTATCTGTAAACATCATGTTAAAACAATTTTCTTTCTCATTAGCACACCCTTAGTATAATCTTTCGCTATTGCAAATGTTTGCAATAACCTTTCTAAAGAGGTACTATCTTTATTTGGTCAAGTCAAAAGGGACTTAGCATGGCCAAGTTGAAGAGTATTATCAAAAATTCATTTTTGGAGCCTGGACATCCTAAATCTCTTTTTTTTATTTTTATTACTGACGCCAAGCAGTGTGTAATATTTACTGCATCTTCTGGGAATTTGGGATGTAGTAGAATAAAAACTACATTGTAAGAACAATCCACATATCTTATAAGAAATTCTCTTAAAAATTGTTTTCTTGGTTTATTATATAATGGATACATTTTTATAATATGCAGCAGTATTTTCTCCATCCCTCTATTGCAAGGACACAGTTTACTGTTTAAGTGATTTTCTGAATTCTTTTTTTTATCAAAATATGTTTGCTTTGAGTTAATCAGACCAAATGTGTCGCATGTCATTATTTTTCTTTGTTCGGGGAAAGGAACATTAAAAGATATTCCTTGATATTATGTTCCATTTTGTTGACTTTGAACCAGGGTGCACATTTTTGAGCCCTAATAGTCTGCATATCAATGTTTTTAAAAAAATCATATAGACATTTCTTGATAGGTCCATTGCATTGTGGAGAGATGCTGATTCATCTTTCAAAGTCAGACTATAAATGCAAAATATTTATTTATGTAACAAATAGAGAGTTTAACCATTCTGTTTTAATGCATGCTTTATGCCATTAAATGTTTTCCTTCAAATATTCCCTAGGAAGCTGATTAATCTTATTTGTTATTCTAAACCGATAAGTGATATGCCTATGTTTTGCTGAAGCTTACCAATGGGACTTTTTCTAATTCTGCTCTAACCATGGCAGAGGCTGTTGAGAGCGATGTTTTCAAAAGTGTTTTGTGGAAATATAATAGTGGACCCTCAAAATTAGGTAATGATTTAGACCCCCAAACTTAAGCTCCATAAAGCAGTTCTGCATCCAGTTTTGACGTCCCTACATTTAATGTTGGTGCCATGGTATTCCACCCATAGCTATAGTTATATTTAACGATAAATTTGGCCACTTTATTAGTTTTTAGAGACTGGTCTTTAAGATGTGCATTTCATGCGAAGTTAGAGTTAAGTTTCACTCCCAAAGAAGTATATTCTGTGACAGTCTCAGTTTTATCCCTGTTCAAAAGGAAGCAATATTTACTATTTGATGTTACATTTTTGGAAAATATCATGATTTTGGTTTTATTAAGATTAATTTTAATCTGTAGCTGATTACTTAGTTGTAAAAGTTTATCAGTTTTTCTTTACATGCCCTTGTATGATAAAAATAGTAACACATCATCTGCTTAAGTTAACAATCCACATATGTATTCATTCATTTTTGGAGAATCGTTATTATTGAATTCAGGATAGGACAATATTGAATTAATGTAGATGTTAAAATGGGTGGGTGCCAAGAGTCACCCTTATTTTACCCCCACCCCATTTGTTTTAAAAAATTCTGATACGTTTTCCTGGTTATCAAATCTAATGGCTGTTGAAGTGTTAGAATATAGCAAATACAGTAGATGGGTAACAGCAAGGCTGAGTCAATGCCTTTTGAAAGTAACACATTCCAGAGAATATATCTGTTAATTGACTCAAAAGTATCCATATAATCAACAAATAAGGCATAGACATTCATATTTCTGACCTGAGTATATTTTTTCAAAATATGTGACAAACAGTAGAGGTTGTCTATTGCTGAATACCCTTTTCTGAAGCCTGCTTGGGCAGGTGATAATGGTGAACTGTGATCTAACCAAATAGTTAATTTCTTTAATAATAATTTTTAAAAAATCTTGGCACTCACATCAAGGAGGCTAATTGGGGGGAAATTTGAAGAATCATAAACTGACCCTTTTTATAGAGGGGTACAATAATATTTTGGGTCCAACCTTTACAGAAATAATTATATGAAATATTTTCATGCTGCACACATAAAACTACCCAGGTGATATGACTGCTGCATATATGATTTAAAGGTTAAATTGGAACCGATTGCATGCATATGGCATCTGTGTAGCAAGCAAGTGTGGAAACCATGATTTTTATGTTGAATTGGGATAGGCTGCATGCATATTGCATGTGTGCAAACAGCAAGTGGTCACTGCACACATGAAAGTTTAATGACTTGCTCAGGATCATACTACACAAGTGGGGGTTGATGAGATTCAAACTCAGGTTTTCATGCCTTAAGTCTCCTGGCTTGCAGTTCAGTGTTTTTAACCACTAAGCCATACTGTCTGCACACATATGGCTCACTTGTAATTGAATACATACTCTATCTGAATACATCTGCAAGCATGCAGCATGCTTGTAGCCACTGTTAAGCTTTTCAGTTTTCTTCTCTTACTCATCTCAGTTTCACAGCTGAACTGTAGCACACATACTTTCCCACCCCAGTACACAAACTTACCCACAAAACCAGTTAATTACTTCTGTCTGGTCTGTACTCCAGCTATTTTCTCTCCTTAGTTTTGAATGCTTCCACACAAACAGACTTTGACATGCAAACACAAAAGTAACAATGACATGACACACATTCACATGGCTAGTCCCCCCATGCACACACACTGTAAATGGTATGACCATGCTACTACAGACAACCCACTCAATATAGATATAAGTAAAAAGTCTCTTATTTGAGTACTAGGGAGCCAGAGGCAAGAGTCTTTAAGATATGATATCCATGGGTCAGTGTGCTGGGGCATACCATCTTGAAATGAATGAAGTTATTTTTTATTACTATTTTATACATTATGATGGTGAGTTGGAGAATAATGAAGGCCACTGTTCTACTAACAAGGCCCTTGTTAGTCAAGCAGTGACCTTCATTAATCTCTGACTCCCCTTCAATAATGTATAAAATAGTAATATAAAATACCCCCATTTATTTCAATGGTGCACACCACTGCAGTCTCCTTTGCCCTTTGACATAATATGCCTGAGCATGGGAATGTGGATGTCAGCTTCACAGGGGGGGTGCATAAGCCTGACTATAGTGGGGCTCCAATAGTCTGTGCATACCATATCGCTCAACTGTCTGTGAATGCAAGAGGCAACTCTAGAATGTCTATAACATCTCCAAAAGGTACAACTTATTTGTTTTCACTGAAAAGTGATATGCACATCAGGAAAAATTAAAATGTATAAGATTCTTCTGTATATACACCAGAACAGTGCATCGCATTTGTGCTTAAACACACTTAAATTCATCCAATTACTAATCAATTTTTTTCCTGGCTGAAGTTCTGCCCCCCCCCCAGCTCCATTCCATTCAATATCCCTTCCCTATAGGTCATGAAGCTGGCCAAAGGTGAAGAAATGTGAAAAACATCAATATTTCAGTTCTTCCTCTTTCCCTAATTCCCCCGTAAAAAAATTATTAACATTTACTTACCCGGCCATATGGCCAGAATCTGCAGCATGGCACAGTGTGTCACCATCACAGTTTTCAGTCCACTCTCTCCTTATGCCAGAAGTTGGATGTTATAACTGAACATCACAGGTCCCCAACATGGTCCGTGACTAAGTTACTTCACCAACCAAAGCCACCCAACCTGGGTTGCTTGCTTCTTGTTTGGTTGTTGCTGTGGCTGCTGCTGCACTGCACTGATCAAGGCCTATGAAGATCACCCATACCTCTGTCACCACTGCTGCTATGCTTAGCTTGCTGTCTTGGAGGTCTGTGCTGTTTTTTTTGCAAGGTGAGCCTAATAGGTAGCCTAGTCTTGAGTTAGCTTCTAACTCACCCTCTATCTCTTCATCCACCAGGGTCAACGGAGACTCCTTAAGAGTAGACCAAAAAGAATATGCTGCCACAACACAGCTATTGAGAGTTCAATGCTCACCAACTCCTTCAAGCTGTACTGTGCAGTCTCTCTACTCTGTGTCGGGAAAGACAGTGTTGCACTTGCAAGACTCATGTGCTCTTTCTTGGCTGGAACTCATTCACATCACATGTGATTGTGCTGCTGCTAATAGGTGGACAACACAATACAGACACAGTCAAGTCTGGAGAGTACCTGCAGCGTGAGCACACACAGGCCAGGTGAGCACTTATTGTGCAAAAGATTAAATCCACATTTAATGCCATTATTGCCACACCATAAGAGCAACCTATGCACAAATATGGGGGTGGGGGCAGCTGCCTCCCGTTGCCTGCCTAAATGGTACCCCTGCTTAATGGTAGAAATTAATTCTCAGATGCCAATGCAATGGTTTCCACTGTGTTCTGAGGTACTGTATCTCCATGTTTCCGATGTATCCTAATCATCATATGGATTTTGTCCCACATTGTTCTTCATTCTGAGTATCCATGACCCTCATTTCAGTGACAAAATGTAAGGTATGGTGCATGCTTCCAAGACCCTACTTAGCACAATGAGTGCTGAGTATGGCCATAGTGTATATACTCAATATAGAATTACAAAGGGAATGTAATGAGATAAAACAGTCATGGAGAAACACATTTGTAGCATTAAATATGCATAAGGGATTTGCATGATCCAAAACAAAAAGGACAGGCTTCACAACACAGAGGCCTGTCTTCATACATCTAGAATAGGAGATGTTGACTGGCTATATCCTAAGCATTTAATGCAGTAAGAAAACAATACGTTACAAATTAATGGTGATTTATTGACAACAATCAAAAGCCATTAAACAACTTGCAAAATGATCAGAATTAATAAGTTTACCAAATTTCTATGGGAATTCAAATAAAAATGTATTTTAATGACTCTAACTGCTAGCAGTAGTATAAGAAATAGAAACTGATCTGTTTTTTAAATGAGATTTGTACCACCTTAGATGCTATACACATGGCAAGTGTACAGCATGTGAACCTGATGTGATGTTTAAACGATGTTCACACCAGCTTTCCTGCTGTGCACATGTCAAGCTTGCAGCGACGCAAACCTGATTTGATTTCTAGACCTGGATCGCTTAGCTTCACTTTGTGTATGCGAACCACATGCAAGCATTGCACAATAAAGCATGTGGCATGCATTCTGCATGTACACAGCACACCTATATTTCTGTAAGGGAAGAACCTGGAATAGATTTATGAATCAAACACATGTTAAAAAAGCTGTTAATATATGTACCCAGGAATCAAATTATTCATTATACAATTCAGGGGGTAATTAATCCAGTCCTGGAGCTTTTTTTGTTCTTAAGTGCTAGTATGGTAGCTTCAACCTCATCCCCTTTGAACAACAAGGGGGTATAATTCCTCTCTGTAAAGGGGTTGAAGTGTGATAATTAAATCCAGTTAAACTAGAATCCTGATTAAATATTTTCTTAAAGTGAGCTACCCATTGTTCTTTTGAAATGTGAATAGCCAATAAGAGTTGGAAATCATTCATCCTTTTATTTATTAAATTCCAAAAGTCTTTATCATATTTTTTCTCTATGACTGAAAACATTTCTCTCCACATCTGGGTTTTAAATTCTTCTTTCTTTTTATTTAAAATTGTCTTACAGTGTTTTCTAGCCCAATTCAAGTTTTTGAAGTTAGTCCTGGTAGCATGTTTTGTGGACCATCTGATTAGTTGGTTTATTTTTTTCTTTTCCATTTTACAAGTGGCATCAAACCAAGACTGTTTTACCTCATCAGCCTTTTTATGGTCTGTAGCATATATTTCATTTATAATTATTGGATACAAATTAGAAAGTTGATTTATCATGGTATTTATATCCTCCTCATAATTTTCTAATGTTACCTCCTCTTCCTATCTACTTATGATACCCTAAATTGTACTTATAAAAATATTGGTGTGAATAAGTTTCTTTGATTTTACAGATAATGAAGACTAGTGGATTTTGCATAGGAGTCAGTTGCTGTGTTTCTTCACCTGTTATAATATCAATACATAAAGCTGCATGCTCACTTTCTGATCACATTACCACTGTCATGTTCAAGAACAAATACCGATTCTATTGGGCACAAAAAATATAATTTATTACACTTTGGGCAAGTGATGAATAATAGGTTGTATTACTTGCTTTATCCCCCCTCTTTCTGACGTTCAATATCAGAAGACAGTTTTCATTCAGGAACTTTTACAATAATTTACCTTTCAAATTCACAACCATATCCATACTTTGTCTTATTCCCACATCCTCCAAATTCAGAAATGTGCTCATGCATTCATAGTTATCGGAATTTCAAATTTTGGCATTGAAGTCACCAGCCATCACATTTATTTATTTATTTATTTAACGGTTTTGGAATTACAAACCTTTGAGTCAGAGACTCATTTACAAAGGCTCCACATCAGGAAAATTACAGAAGTAGCAGAACACAGCATGAGCAAGCAACAAAATAAGGTACATTCAGGACTATCTGTAATTTATGGCAAGCTAAATGGACTAACATCTTTATATGGTCAGTACAACCTATGTTACCTATGTTACAAGGTACAGAAGTAGCAAAACATAGCATAAATGAGCAAAAACAAATTAAGGTACAAAGTAAAGATAATTGAGTGTACGTCCTATACAGGGTGGTAGCTAAACAGCAATAGCAGGTGTCAAGTGAAGATAAAACAGGTAGTAACTAGAACAATATGGTTATGCCATGCTAGGTACAGAACAGTGGGATGGGACTCACAAACAGAGGAGAAGTGGGGGTGGGGTCCTAACTAAGTGCAAGTACAGTGGCGGGAGGCAAGAAGGTGGCTCATGAGTGCATGTTTTGAAAGGTCCAATTTTAGGTTCTGATAGGATGTCCAGCAGTAGGGTGTTTAGCCAGGATGGGGCTTTATATGAGAAAGACCTCTGGGCCAGTGAAGTCCTGACTCTGGGTATCTGGAGAGTTGGTTTGGTGGAGCTGTGGGTATGCAAAGTGGGGAGGGATGGCTTGAGGATCTCAGTTACTCCTGGGTGAGTTAGGCCATTTACTACTCACCATTTTTTTTGCAAAGAGACAGGACTGGTAGCACAGCCTCTCATCAAATATATACCATTTGGGTATTTTGCACTGGAATTGTCAAGATCCCAAGATAAAGTATCTCAAATTCTTCAGTTATATATATTACAATTTTTAGGTGGAATATATAATTAATAATTATAAAAAGGATGTCATCCTATTGTAATATACATATAATATAATTAGTGATTGCATTATATTGCTCTATTAGGGAAATACTATTCCTTATTTTAAAATAGGAAGGCAGTTTCACCATGGCTCTTCAAAATGTATACTTTTTGAAAGCTGGTGAATGTATTTTCACATAGCCATTTAATTCAATATTATCCTGTACCCATGTTTCCTGGAATAGAATCTCTTTTCTATTTTGTATATATTGTAACCACTTTGGGTCCAAAACTTTACCCCTTATACTTGCTATGTTCCAAGAAATTTAATTAGTTTTATTGTCTACTATGTCTAAACTACTATTTTTATTTGAGTATATTTCATTTGTATCTTTTAGTCAATCATGCCCATATGGAGTCAAAGTGCCAAGACCCTGGTTGATATTATTCAAATCTATAATTAATATGTTAGCTTCATTTAATTTGGATGAATACATCAATATTTTTTGTGCTAAATTAACTGAGTTTAACCTTATATGTATTTGGTCACTGTATCCTTAAGGCTGAGCTCTTTACACAAAAGTTATGCACTCCGGGTTAAATTTAGAGTCAGAGATGCTTTTCTATAAGGTGATCATAAATGAAGTAAGAATTTCATTGTTTTGCTTATATTCTTTCTATGCCAAAATGGAGAGAGTACAACCTTCCTATATGGTTTTTTCAAAGTTCCACTTTAATATTGTCATAGTTTTAGAAAATAAATCACTTACAACCACTGGTGTATATTTGTGTCCTTTTAGAATTATATTTTTAATAGTACCCCAGTTGATCGGAGAATCAAGTTCCAGTTCCAGATAATTTAACCTCTGTTGTTTGGCCCAGACCTTTCTCACAAATTACATGTCTCTTAGCATGATGGACACTTGAGTGACTTCATCACTCAGATTCCTGTAAGCTAGAAGTACTTAATCAATATCATAATCCAAACTTATTTCAGCTCTGAGCAGATGGTATATCAATTCTAATAAAAAAGCCTGATGTTTCATTTGTTTTAACAAAATGCCCACAGTCTCATTACCACATCTGAACCCACAAGACCTATTTCCTCATTGTCCTTGTGGTTTTCCTGGTTACCCAGTGTAGCTTGTGAATCCTCTTCCATTTTCTTAGCATGTATTCTGTTATTTTTTCCAGTGATAGCATACCTTGAAAAACTTCCCCAACCCTTATTCTTATCATGTATTGTTTCTACTTTCCCTATTTGCTTTTTTCCTGTTGTCCCTTACATATTTTAATGTCTAGAGAGAAGAAAGGAAGGATGATGTTGCCTTTGCACATTGATTTCTTTTTGTTATCCTTCCATATTCTTTTTTGGGTTACACTTTTTTTCCTTCCCCTTCTTCTCCTCCTTATTTGCTTTCCATTTTTCTCTTTCTTTTAATTTTTCCTAATGGTGTGTCAGGGATAGTTATTGTTGAGAATTCTAATTTCCATGGCATTAGCTTATGTTCAATATTGCCATTTCTCTTATAAATGTGAATTAGTTGTTCCTTCACATAATTAGTGAGACCATCTACCCTGCCTTTAATGTTAATTAAGGTTTCTAGAAGTATGATATTAGCCATAACGGGGTAAGCAAGTGCTTTAATAGTGTATTTATACAAGTTATTTGCACCCTGGGTTAAAAATCTGGTTCACTTTTATTTCTTCAACCTCTTTGTCTAATTTCCCAACACAGTGTCCAGGGAACCAGTGAAAATAGAAGTCTGCATTTCACCCTTTCCTATTATCCTAGAATATTCTACACTACCAGACAAATCCAGTGGGTTAAATAGTTCAAGCCTTGTTTACCCCGCTTTTGGATTTTCTTGTGAGTCCTCAATTATGATTGATTTAGAATCTTTGGCATGTGGGATAATTTCTTGTTCATTTATCAGCCTTTCTTTAGTTTCTGTTGCTGAATGGGACTGATTGGAAAAAAAAAAACAGTGATCTGTTCATTCACCATTGTTTTCTCTTTACTGATTTTCCTACTATTTAGATTTCTCTTTTTGTTTATTTTTTGAATTACCTTGATTTTGCTCAATTATTATTAATCAGCAATCAAGAGAAGCAAGGGAAGAATTATCTTCTGGTTGCACATTATTGGTTATTAGTTTGTGTCCCTCTAATTTTACCATCTACTTTTCTTTTAGATCCATCAAGTTATTTTTACCTATCCATTTATTATCTATAATTTATCTGGGGTAATCTAAAGCCTCTACTTTCTTTTGCTCAGTGTTTATATTTATAATTTCTGCATAAGAGAATTCAATCTCATTATTGTCTTTATTTTCTACAGGCATTGATATTGCAATTAGGAGTTCTTCATTAAATATACTTCCATTATAACATTTCCCTTTAAGCATTTTCACACTTCTAGTGTACATTGGTATAGTGGAAGTGGTTAAGTAGTAACCTAACTTATAAGTGCTGTGTTTATGTCAATTAAAATTCAGTGGTGCTAGTTAAGTATCAATCAAGTCCCTTTGAACAACTAACTGCAATCAATTAAATACCTGCATTCACTCCTAAAAGTAAACATAAGAAGTTACTACAACTGATACATTAAATACAGATACACATTGTGAAATATTTTAGAAAAAAGAAAGTAAAAAAAATTAAGCTAGTAGTACTAATAAGGCAACAGGGAACTCCCTATTACGTGGAAAAAAACATATCTACCTGTGTGTTCTTAAACTTGTTGAACAACCTTTGAGTGCCAATGACCAGTCTTCATGCTAAAATGGTTCATTAGTTAAATTCTATTCTTTTTTCTTGTGATTCTCTTTATGCACCCACCATCTCTCAGGCAATTCACACTCGCTTCCACTGCTCCACTGTCTGCCTGAACCACTCCTTCACATACTGCATTGGGTTCAGGACCTGGAACCTTCCCCAGCCCAGCAGAGAGGTCCCAGACTCCCAGGGGGAGAGTTGGAGGAAGCTGCTGACATTGGGATTGTGGCTGGGACCACTGGTGGTTGCCGTTGCTTCACCCACAGGGGGTTCTGCTTGTTCTTTGTTTCCATAGAGTGTGGCATGCAATAACACCCATGCATGGCTGCCCTGCTGGTGTCTGCCATGCTTCATCCATCTTGTCTGGCTTGATGTTCCTGCAATGCCCCTGATCTCCATCAGGGGCTGCCAGGACACCAAGCAGCCCCTGGATCCCTCAACAGGAGAGGAGAGCTGTCTTCCAGTTGCTCCATCCTCTCCCTCCCCTCAAACACCAGGCTCCCCAAGTCCGTCACCGAACCCGGGTTGCCAGTGTGACATGAGGCGCAGTGTCCAGCGTCTCAACCCTCAGCCCCACTGGGCAACTTAAATACTGTTCTTACTGTAAAACTTTCCAAATCAATTGCTTCCTGAGGGAAATTCTGTATTTAAAAGAATCTTAAATAATTCCCCTAATACAAAGTCCCAAAGTCTCTGGTTTAAAATTTTTTCCTGAAAAGTAAAAGGTCCTGTGGTAATGCAGACACAATTCAACAATGAGAAACTTCAAGTCAAATCTGGTAGAGTCACAGATTCCACAACAACTAGCAGCAATGAAGTTCAATAAATGTCATACCACCAGAATGGGTAGTGAAGTTCTAGCCAGAGATCTGTTCATAGGCAATGTAATGAGCTACAGTAGGTGAGGCTCTTCCCCTACTACCATATGTATTGTCCTACTTTCCAGGTCCTAGATAAAAAAAAAAATTGATAGGGCTATTCAGCTGAAGAGTCATAAGCAAATGTCAGGGGTCCAGTGCGCTGTGCCAGAGTGTTGCCTCCACTATGAGCTCACCGATGCACCTGAAGCAGTGAACTTTAGTGCCTTAAATGATGGATGCTGGGCATAATCATTCCAATTTAATTATAGAACTCTCACATATGAAGGATCAGTTCAGGCTGGAAAACCAGTGCCTTATCAAGTCAGAAACAAGTGGCACCAGTGGTACTTGTCCAAATCAACACTCTTTTGAAAAGGAGAAATACTACCTTTTCAACAAAACTGGAGAGATTGCAGAATCAGAGAATACAGATCCTTTCGTTACTCACTGGTGACAGTCCTAAAGGGATTCACTAATTTGAATGTGGTCAAAGCAGTGGGACCAGATGGAAACCACCTAGGTTATTGAGGGATCTCCAGGAGGTACTGGATACACCCCGATAGTCCTAATTAACAGTTCACTGGAAACAGGTGCAATTCAGTACCACTCATGAGATTATGAGGAGGGAGGCAAAGGAGGGTGGTGGTCAATGGGGTTAAAATGGAGGAGAGGAAGGTAAAGAGTGGGGTTCCACAGGGATCTTCCCTGGGCCCATTCCTCTTCAACATGTTCATTTGTGACATTGGTGAAGGAATTTGGGCAAATTGTGATTCTTTGCAGATGACACAAAACTATGTGGGAGGGTGGATAGTGAGGAAGGAAGGAATAAGGGCTATGCAGAAGGATCTACAAATACTCAAGGGGTGGTTAGAGGTCTGAGAGTTTCAAATCAATGCTAAAAAGTGCAAAGCAATGCACCGGCTGAAAAAAACTCAAGATAGAGTACAGGATGTGAGGGTAGAGACTTTACACTACTGAGGAGGTACAGGGTCAAGGAGCTCTCATCAGTAACTCCCTAAAATAAAAGAGCCAGTGCAACATGGCTTATAGCAAAGCTAACAGGATTCTGGGATGTACTGGAAGAGACATAGCTAGCCGGAGAAAAGAAGTATTACTTCTCCTCTACAGATTCCTAGTGAAGCCACACCAGGAGGACTGCACCCAGTTCTGGACTCCTCACTTCAGAAAATACAAAGATAGGTTGGAGACAGTAGAGTGCAGAATGACAAAATGGATTCAGGGACAGCAGAGCAGATCCTATGAAGAGTGCCTTAAGTCACTAAATGTGTACTAAGTGGAAGCTAGAAGGGAGAGGGGAGATGGGAGATATGATTGAGGCCTTCAGATTCCTCAAAGGAATTAATAAAGTGAACTGTGAGGAATTATTCTGCCTGAATACCGACTCACAATCACTTAGACACAAATGGAGATCAGCAGGTGGGTGGTTCAAGAGGGACATGAGGAAGTACTTTTTTTACAGAAAGGGTGGTGGAACCCTGGAACAGCCTGCTAGCCAAAGTTGTGGGTTAAAACACAGTCAGGGAATTCAAGCATGTAATCCTGCTCTAGAAGAGTGGCAGCAGGGAGGAGGCAGGGAACTACAGACCAGTCAGTTTTACCTCAGTAATGGGTAAGATTATGGAGGCTCTCCTTATGGAAAGGATAGTGCAACACCTAGAATTCATAGGAGCACAGGATCCAAAACAGCATGTGTTTACAACAGTAAGGTACTGCCAAACTAATCTCATAGATTTCTTTGGGTAACCAGAGCGGTGGACCAATGGGATGCAGTTGACATTGCATACCTTGACTTCAGCAAAAGTTTTGATACTGTACCACATAGAAGATTGATTAATAAGATGAGTAGACTCAGAGTAGGTCATAAGTTGGTCAACTGGGTGGAAAACTGGTTGGTGGGCAGAAAACAGAGAGTGGTGGTAAATAGTATACAGTCAGAAGAGATGCAAGTCACAAGTAGGGTACCTCAGGGATCAGTCCTGGGGTTAGTCCTCTTCAATATCTTCATCAGTGACATTGCAGATGGACTGGAGAGTAACGTTTGCCTGTTTGCAGATGACACCAAGATCTGCAACAGAGTATATGATCCAAATGGGGTGGGCAGAATAAGAAGAGATCCTTAAAAACTGGCAAAATAGTCTGAAGAGTGGCAACTGTGGTTTAACACAAAGAAGTGCAAGATCATGCACATAGGAAAGAGAAACCCTGAAGCTACCCATAAGTTGGGAGGGGAGTTGGCAATCACAAGGGAAGAAAGAGACTTGGGCATCATCATAACAGATGACCTGAAATCATCTAAGCTAACCACTAAAGCAGTAGGTAAGGCTAGAGGGATGTTAGTGTGTATTATTAGGGGTATTACAAGTTGTAAGAGGGAGGTAATAATCCCTCTTTACAAGTCACTTGTTAGGTCCCACCTGGAGTACTGCATGCAGTACTGGAGGCTGCACCTGCACAAGGACAATAATAAAATGGAGGCAGTCCAGAGAAGGGCAACCAAAATGGTGCAGGGACTGCATCAGAAAACATATGAGGATAGATTAAGAGAGCTCAATATGTATAACCTAGATCAAAGGAGGGAGAGAGGTGATATGATCAAAACATTTAAATATCTTAAGGACATTTACATGGTGAAAAAGTCTAACATGTTTCAACATAAGAAAAATAGCAGGACAAGAGGACACAGCATGAGATTAGAAGGAGATCAATTAATGGGTAATGTGATGAAGTTCTTTTTCACAGAAAGGGTGGTGGATGCATGGAACTGCCTACCTCAGGAAGCGGTGAATATCAATACAGTGCAGGGCTTCTAGCAGGCATTGGATAGGCATAAAGGAGCAATACAGATGAGTGTAAATCAATAGGCCATTGACAGAGTACTGTACAGGCATATGGCACATTCATAAGGTAGAAAAAATGAGCAGACTGGATGGGCCTTACAGTCCTTATCTGCCATCATTATTTTGTTTCTATGTATTTAAGCAGGCCTTGGATAGAACAAAGGGTATAGTTGTTGCCCAGGTAGAGGGTCAAGGGAAGAGAATGGGGAGAGTACAGGGAGGGTTAGTACCCTAGAGGAACAATTGGTTCCAAGGAATGTTCTAGTGATTTAGGGAACTTGGGCAGACTGGATGGACCTATGGTCTGTTTCTAACATCATTTTTTATGTTTCAATGTTCCAGATGACTGGTTGAGGGCAGATGTATTCCCACTTCACAAAAGTGGTAGCAGGGAAGAGGCTGACAATTATAAGCTAGTCAGCCTGACGTCAGTGGTGGAAAGTTAATGGAATCCCTGCTGATGGAAAGGATAGTGGAATATCTTGAATTTGGTGGGTAACAAGACTCAAGACAGCCCAGTTTCATAGGTGGGCAATCATGTCAAATACATCTGGTAGATTTCTTTGATTGGATGACCAAATAATTAAATCAAGGTGGAGCAGTGGATGTGGTCTACCTAGATTTCAATAAGACTTTCAACACCATTCCATATACAAGTCTATGCAAGCTGGGTAGCTTAAGAGTGGGTCAAAAGGTGATAGACTGGGTAAGAAACTGATTAGGGGATAGGCAACAGAAGGTGTTGGTGAATGGAGTTCACTCAGAGGAGGGGAGGATGACCAGCAGGGTGCCTCAAGGTGCTGTTCTGGGACCAGTTCTCTTTAATGTCTTTATAAGTGACACTGTAGAGGAGCTGGAGGGGAAGGTCTACTCCTTTATTGATGACACCAACATATGCAATAGGGTGGACAGTCAAGGAGGGTGGAAAGGATGAGTAGTGACCTGAGAAAACTAGAGTGGTCAAGGGCATGGCAGCTGGGTGTCAATGTGAAAAACTGCAAAATAATGCACTTGGAGCACAGAAACCTGAGGGCAGAGTACACATTGGGGCAGTGTTATTGATGATCGCCAAGCATGAGAGAGACCTGAGGATTAATCATCTGTGACCTCTCCTTGGACCGAGACCTTGTCATGGTGGAGAGGCTTGTGTGTTCCAGTGACCCTCAGAGCTATGTCATCCAGAGTCTCGTACTCCTGGCAGGTTTACCCATGGTGAACAGACCTGAGGCAAGGTCCCAAACTAAGTGCGGTCCAACCTCCAAAGTCCTCAGCGGTGGATCAGGTGGAAGAATATGTTAGGATCTCAACAGCTGTGAAGGCGGATGAAGGCTGCAACAAGATGGGGATTTCCAGTCGTCTTAGACTCTCCTTGCCACTGGGTGCTAGATCTCCTGCTTGTCAAGTTTGTGTGGTTGCTGTAGGTGCACCATTTCCCCACACTAAAAGAAGTCACATACAGGCTTCTACCATGAGAAACAACATCCCCGCAACCAACCTTCCAAGCCCTGTGGTGACAAACTAGTGGTAACGGGGACAGGACCAGTGAATCCGGCAGTCTCTAGCCACAAATCTGCATGTAGGCGGTGGTAGTTTGATGGTTGTCTGGCACCTGAACTGGGACGGGGTGCAATTCGGCAGCTGCCACTGTGACTGAGTAGTCCTCTTTAGGATCCCCTCGGCTCACCCAGCATGGGTAAGAAAGGTACCCTAAATCTAGGCTGTCTCACCTTCTCCTGGCTGGATAGCCATGTCCAGTGGGATCAGTCTCTCTCTGCGGTCAAAACAAGAAACAGACAATGATTTTTGTGACATGGAACATTTGTACTCTGATGGACAACCAGAATAGTGAATGACCAGAAAGAAGAACTGCTATTATCGCCAGGGAACTTGCAAGATGTAACATCGATATTGCTGCCCTAAGCGAGACAAGATGACCAGATGAAGGCCAGTTGAAAGAAGAGGGTGGAGGTTTCACCTTCTTCTGGAAAGGGAAGACTGCTGAAGACAGACGTATTCACAGTGTTGGCCTTGCCATCAAGAACAAGCTCATCAACAGCTTACAGAGATGACAACTGGCATCAACAAACACCTCATGACCCTTCGTCTTAAGCTCAGCAACAATCAGCATGCCACTGTCATCAGTGCATACACCCCGACACTTAATGCTGACGAGGATGTCAAGGAACAGTTCTACTCCAACCTTGACAGAGTCCTGACCAACACCCCTAAGGAAGACAAGATCATTCTGCTTGGTGATTTCAACTCCAGAGTACAGTGTGATTCAGATCTCTGGAATGGTATCATCGGGAAGGAGGGGGTAGGAAAGACAAACTCCAATGGCATCCTACTCCTGAACAAATGTACGGAGCATGGCCTGGTCATCACGAACACCATCTTCAGACAGAGCAACAAGTATAAGACTACTTGGAGACACCTTCAATCCAAGCACTGGCACCTTCTTAACTACGTCATTGTCAGAACCCATGATCAAAGGGATGTCTACATCATGAGGGCCTTGCAAGGAGTCGATGACTGCTGGACAGACCATGCTCTTGTCAGATCTGTCATGAACATCCAGCTCACTCAGAAACATTGAAGGCAGCCAAAATGAATGCAAAGGAAATTCAACACCAAGTCCCTTCAAGACCCAGTGGTTCAAGAGGACTTCCAGCAACATCTCCGAACAAGGCTCTCTGCCATGCCTGCAGCAGATGATATCATTGAGAGATACTGGAAGGAGTTCAAGGCCGCCATCCACTCGGCATGTGGTGAATCTATTGGCTATGTCACCCGGCATCACCAGGACTGGTTTGATAAAAATGATACTTAGATTCCTGACCTGCTCAACCGGAAAAGAAGAGCTCACTACACATGGCAAGATGACATCTCATGCCAGCAAAAGAAAGAGTCATACCAGCAGCTCAAGGCAGAAGCTCAAAGGAAGATCTGAGACATCAAAAGCAAATGGCAAGACAAGGCCAAGGAGATCCAGCTCTATATTGACAAACATGACATGTGGAGCTTCTTCCAGGCTACAAGAGCCATTTATGGTCCAAGGTCCCATTGTCCCACTCCCCCTCCGATCTCAAGATGGCTTGATGGTCGTAAAGGGAAATGAAGGCATTCAAGCGAGATGGAAGGAGCTTTTGAGACACTTCTGAACTGCGACTCATCTGTGACAGATGCCACTATCAATTCTGTTCCTCAACACCCTGAAGGAGAATCTCTCACCAACCTTCCTACCATCGAAGAAGTAAGACATGCCATCAAGCTGGCCAAAAACAACAACAAAGCTGCCGGACCAGATGGCATACCGGCTGAAGTCTGCAAGGCTTGGGTTGAGGAACTGGTACTAAAGCTCCATAAACTCATTCTCCAAATCTGGAACAATAAGGAGATTCCAGAAGACATGAGGAATGCCAACATTATCATCTTCAAGAGGGGAGACAAGTCGGTGTATGGAAATTATCGAGGCATTGCTTTACTCTCCACTGCAGGGAAAATCCTTGCCCGTATTCTTCAGAACTGTCTCCTTCCCATCGCCGAAGAGGTCCTGCCAGAATCTCAGTGTGGATTCAGACCATCTCATGGGACAACCGACATGATCTTCACTGCCAGGCAGATCCAAGAAAAGTGTCGGGAACATCAGGACCTGTACATGGCTTTCATCGACCTGACTAAGGCCTTTGACTCCAACAGTCATGAAGCCTTGAGGAAGGTGCTGGCCAGATTTGGCTGCCCTACAAAATTCATCAAGGTCCTGAAGCTTCTGCATGTCCAGATGATTGCCAGTGTTCTCCATAATGGTTCAATGACAGACCCGTTCATCATCCAAACTGGGGTCAAGCAAGGGTGTGTCATCGCTCCAACCTTGTTCTCTATCTTCCTAGCGGTCATCCTAGTCCTCACCACAGGCCGCCTTCCCACTTGAATTGACATTGAATACAGAATGGATGGAGGGATCTTTAATCTTGGATGTTTCCATTCAAAGACTAAAGTTTGCAAGGCATCCGTCATTGACCTCCAGTACACTGATTACTGTGCCATCCTTGCACACACCAGGAGCGACCTCCAGTCTGCACTAGATCTCTTTGTAGAAGCTTACCGAAGTCTGGGATACTCACTTAACATCAAGAAGATGAAGGTGCTCTATCAGCCTGCTCAAGGCCTTGTACATGACCCTCCACAATTCACCATGGAGAGACAGACCCTGGAGACAGTCGAGCACTTCCCTTACCTCAGTAGCCACCTCTCCCTAACAGCAAACATTGATGAAGAGATTCAGCAGAGGATCCATTGTGCTAGTACCTCATTTGGGAAACTGCTTCAGCATGTCTTCACTGAACGTGACATATGAAAGGACACCAAGATCCAGGTATACAGTTTGGTTATCATCCCTACCCTTTTTTATGGATGTGAAACTTGGGTAACTTACCGACATCATCTAAAGAGCCTGGAGAGGTACCACCAATGATGCCTCTGGAAAATCCTCCACATCAAGTGGGAAGGCCACCGTACTAATGTCAGTGTTCTTGCTGAGACCAATGTCACCAGCATTGAGGCAATGATCCTCAGACCTCAATTCCACTGGACTGAACACTGGGTACGGATGCCCGACTCTTGACTCCCCAAACAAATTTTATACTCCCAGCTCAATCACGGCCAGAGATCCCATGGTGGTCAAAGTAAATGCTACAAAGACACGCTGAAGGCATATCTCAAGAAAACAGATATGGACACTTGAGATGCAGCGAATTTAAAATCCTCCTGCAAAGTGAATGTGAAGTGGCCACTTCGCGTTGGCACTTCGCTACATGAAGTACCCAATAGGAAAGGCTCACTTTGCCTTGTTATTATTACTTTGTGTTGTCATTCCACTTTAAACGTGAAGTAAGGTGGAGTGACAACAATATTGGCAGCACCCCACCCACACAGTCACCAGAATTAATGTGTATCTCCAAAGTGCTACTGTCTTGTGTCCAGAAAACTCCCCAGTGCTGACAAAGACAATTGAGAGCATAACAAGAAATACAAAGTCTCCCAGAATTAATGGTGCACTCAGTCATGAGTACAGCGGTCACACACAGAGTCACCAGAATTAATGTGCATCCCCAAAATGCTACTGTCTTGTGTCCAGCAAATTCCCCAGTGCTGACGAAGTTAAATGAGAGTGTAACAAGAAATGCAGTCTCCCAGCATTAATGGTGCACTGCAAACGCACAGACGGATTAAGATTACGCTGAGCACACAAAGGATGCATATGAAAAGGAACAATAACACCTAACTAGTGCACACAAGTCACAAATACAGATCTGGAAAGGAATACATTTTGCCAGCTGAGGGATTAGTGCAGGGCAGTAACAATTCACTACTAGTAAAGATACCACAAAGCAGTATAAAAAATTAATGCAGGTGCAGTGGATAGCAGGTTCACACTGCTGCAGTTACTCTATGGTACAATGAAAGGTGTCTGATTTAATGGCACGTGTCACACACACACTCACACGCACACTACAAGTAATGCATAGCAAATTGAAAACCTTTAGTAATATAATCAAATGTTTTAAACAGACAAATTATACACTGCTACACAACGACAATCAGTAAAAAAATTTCAAGAATTACTGAAAATATTACTGTGTGTACATTAACACAGTTATACAAGAAAAATATAACCAAAACAGAAAGACTGCCTTTTTCTCCCAGTTAATGTACCTACACCACAAATACGCCCCTCCCCCAAAGCACACTTCACAGTACACAGACTGACTTTTCTAAATTAACATTCAATATCCACACACAACAATAATCACTCGATGATATGAGCACAGGAGGGTTTCCTACAATCAATGTAGTAAATTTTGAGCAAAACAAAAAAATGACACAAAACAGCATTTTAAACAGCTTTTAGAGGTTTTGAATCGCAGAGCTCTGAGAGCAAACTGTCTCCAGCTACCACTACATACACACTACCCAGGCCAGAACTGAGGCTATGCAGAGCAGTGTAGAGCCCATGTGACCTGCAATCCCATGAATCACTGCAGAATTTCATTTGGAGCTCAATTACAAGGTGAAGTGAGGTGAATTACATTGATTTCAATGTACTTCACCTTACAACTGATGGGAAAGTGGTTTGGGGAAGGTGGAATAACGCAAAGTCATTGGTTTCAATGGACTTCGCATTCCTCATTATGAAGTGAAGTACTCTGCTTCACATTGTAGAGTACTCCACGGGTTCCACGTTACTCCGTGAATCAATTCCTGGAGCGAATTGGGGCCACTTCGCCCACCACTACTTATAGTACTGTAACTCACATGCTGTATAGAAAGGAATGCGAATGCGTATGGCTTTACTTCCCCGATGAGCTGCAGCACTTAAAAACGACTTAAAAACTCGTATTAATGAACACAATAGTGGGGTGGTGAAGCCTGAAGAGATATTACTAAACAGACTTACAATACATACAAGTAACTAGAAAAAACTTTTATGTGTGATTCATGACGTGATCGTCAATCATGATTTGTGACTGCATTTGTGACCGTGATAATAAAGAATGTGATTTAGTGTTGCTGGTGTGAGATAACCAGTATGAAACTGTATTGGGAATGCGAATGCCTATGGCTGTACTTCCCCGATGAGCTGTAGCTCAAAACTCCCAGACTTAAAAACACGTATCAATGAGTACAATGGTGGGGTGGTGAAACCTGGAGAGATACTACAAAACAGGCTTACAATATATCCAAGTAACTAGTAAAAACATTAGTGTAACTTGATCGTGAATCGTGATTTGTGACTGCATTTGTGACCGTGATGATGAAGAGCGTGATTTGTATCACGAGTGACTCGTGATGATGGACCTGACTTAAAAATGCATATTAATAAGTAAAATGTTCATGCAGAATTGTGCACCACACCTGTCCAATACTCTGAAGGGAATCCAAAGAAACAACTGTGACTTAAGTTACAGATGGAGATTAGGCTCTAAAGAGATGCAAATGCACAGACAGATTAAGATTGTGCTGCGCACTGAAGAGATGCAGACACAAAGGCACAACACCTAACCAGTGCTCACCATCAGAAATTCAAATCTGGAAAAGAATACCTCTGCCGGTTGGGGCGAACTGCGGGGGGGTGGCAGAGTACTGCACTGCTGCAGTAACAGTCAGTAGTACTAGTACTAGTAAAGATACCACAAAGAAGTAGAAAAATTACACAGCTACAGTGGATAGCATGTTCACATTGCTGAAATTATTATGTGGTACAATAAAAGATGTCTGATTTGATGATACGTGTCACACTTCTATTCACACACACACTAAGTAATGCATAGCAGATTGAAAACTTCAGTAATATAACCACATATTTTAAACTAACTGAAATTATGCACTGCTGCACCACAACAATCATCAAAAAAATGGCAAGAATTAGTGAAAATATTACTGTGTGTACATTAACACAGTTATGCTAGAAAAATATCACCAAAACAGAAAGCACTGACTTTTTCTCCAAGTTAATCTACCTAGACCACAGATACGTCCCTCCCCAAAGCACACTTCCACTGTCTCTCAGTACACAGACTGAATGTTGTACATTAACATTCAAAATCCATACACAAACAATAAACGCTTGATGATATGAGCACAGGAGGGTTTCCTATAATAGATGAACTAAAGTTTCAGCAAAAAAAATGACTCCGAAAGGCTTTTTTAACACCTTTTAGAAGGTTTGAATCGCAGAGATCTCCCAAAGCAGATTGTCTCCTACAGTTTCCTACATACACTACCCCAAACTGAGGCTGTGCATAATAATCTAGAGCCCATGTGACATGAAATCCCATGAATCACTGCAAAATTCGCCTTTGGAGCTTAAAAACAAGGCGAAGTAAGGCGAAGTACATTGTTTGCAATGTACTTCACCTTAAGAATTGATAGAGTAGTGGTTTGGGAAGGTGGAGTAATGCAAAGTCACTGTTTTCAATGGACTTCAAGTTACCCATTATAGCGAGAAAGTACTCCGCTTGCGTTGTGAAGTACTCTGCAATTCGCCTTCACTCCAACGAATCACCATGAAACAAAATGGGGCCACTTCGCCCATCTCTAGACATCATGAGCTGGGAGGAGCTGACCACCAACCAATCTCAATGGTGCCAGAACCTCCATCAAGTAGGGGCCTGCTTCGAAGAGAAACGCCTTGTCCTTGAAGCCAAAAAGAAAAGCGTAGGAAGGAAGGGGAAAGAAACCCCAACCAGCGGGCAGCTCTCCCACATGAAAACATCTGCAATATCTACGGATGAATCTGTGGCTCTAGGATTGGATTACTGAGCCACCTCAGACCCATCAGTGAACCATGGTAGAGATCATTCGCGAATCGAGGGATCGCCAATGACGAATCATCTGTGATGACCGAAAGATTGTCAGGCAGTATGACAAGGTAGTTGGGATGGTTAGCGGGATTCTGAGGTGCATAGGGAGAGGTATCACCAGCAGGAGAAAGGAGGTGGTGTTACTTCTATATAGATCATTGGTAAGAGCGCATCTAGAACACTGTGTACAGTTCTTGAGGCCACATCTCCAGAAGAACATTTAGATACTTGAAGCAATACAATGGAGGACAACTAAAATAGTATGGGGTCTGCAACAAAAGGGCCACTAGAACAGACTAAAGAAACTCAATATGTACACCCTGGAAGACAGGAGGGAGGACAAATATGATAGAGACTTTAAAATACCTCACAGGGATAAATAAAACATAGAAGGATTACGAGTTCTGAGGCAAGCCTATTAAGAACTCACCACCAGATTACTGGTGTAAGAAAAATGTTTCACTACCCATGTATTTATCCAATCCATTTTTAAAAGAGTACATGGTTTCACTCGCCACGATTTCTGCTGGCAGGCTTTTCCAGACACTAACTATCCTTTGTGTGAACCAAAAAGTATGCTTGTTAGTCCTGCTGGTGTTGGCTTTTATTTTGAATTTATGTGATCTAGTATTGCTGATATTTGTTTGTTTAGTTATGCCAGTAGTTTCAAACAAGATTTTACCATGCATAGCTTTATAAGTCAGACATAGAACACCTCTTAAGCACCTATAGTTCATGGAGTATAGTTCCAGATTTTGTACTCTTTCGATGTAACTTAGGTCCTTCAAGTTCCTGACCCTTTTTGTAAATTTCCTTTGAATGCCTTCCACTGACATTTGCCCCCCTATAGTTAGGGGCACACAGAAGGGTGTACAATATTCCATATGAGGTCTAACAAGTGGCAGTAATATCTCAGGTTCCCTACTTTTAATATTCCTGAGGATAAAATCCAAAATGCTATTGCACTTATTGACTATGTTCCTAGCATGTTCCTTAAACACCAAATCACGTGAAACTAATATACTTAATTCCTTCTCACTGTCTGTGGGTTTTAGGACTGAGTTGTCAAGCCAATATTGATAACACAAGTTTCTATTTTCTAAATGCATCACCCTACATTTGGTGGATTAAAGTGCATTTTGTTTTCTTTAGCCCAAGTCTCCAAATGTAGTAGTGCTGATTGCAAATCTTAAACTGATTGCAAGTTATTGATAATCCCTCCCAGTTTACAATCATTGGCATGTTTACTAAGCCATGCATTGTCTGGAGACTACGAGGAAGCCACTACAATACTGAAGAGGGTGAGGCCCAGAACCAAGCCCTGAGGCACTCCACTTGTCACTATGCCCATGGAAGAAACATACTCTCTAATAGATACTCACTGATGCCTATTATCCGGCCAATAAGTAACCCAGTTGATAATTCTAGGATGTAGTTTTATTTTGATAAGGTGTTCAACCAGTACCTTCTGAGACATGGTATCAAATGCCTTAGCATAATCCAGAAAGATTATGTCAGCTGGTAGCTCCTTGTCCAAGGCTGCGCTAACAGGTTCAAAGAATTGGAGTTGGTTTGTAAGGCATGACCTACAACAGATAAACCTATGTTGTGTGGCATCAAGGTGCCCATTTTTGGACAAATGAGCTGTTATATGTATCTAGATCTATTTCTCAATGAGTTTACCTATTACAGACATCAGGCTGATCGGTTTATAACTCTGAACATTACTTGTGTTACCTCCTTTGTATATGGGTGATATAGTTGCAGTCCTCCATTTGTTTATAATCTTGCCTTCTGTTAATGAGGCATTAAATAGTACAGCTAAAGGATCTGATAGCTCTGTCAACAATTCTTTTAGGAATATAGGCACAATACCATCAGGGCCTGGTGCACCATTCCGTTTAAGTACATAAAGTACAGGAGGAAAGTATTTTTCAGAAAAAAATGTGCTCAAGAACAAAGGGACATGCTATGAATCTGGAGGGGGCAGATTCAGGAGAGATGTGAGAAAGTACTTCCCAAAAAGAGTGGCTAGTTCCTGGAACAGCCTAGCAGCTGAAGTGGTGTGAGTGAAAACAGTGTGGGCGGGAGGTTCTGAAGAAAGCATGGGATAGGCTTAAGGGAATTCTAGTGGAAAGGAATAGGGGAGGGAGAAATAGTTGAAGCTCTAGTAGGGTCTGCAGTGATACTGGAGGTTGGGAAACATTGAGAGACTGAGTGGGCCAAGTGGTCTTATCTGCCAATAAAGTCTATGGTTCTATGTTTCTGTGTTATTACTTACTTGAGGAATGCTATGTTGTGGCATAAAACAGCAGAAATTATAAAAAAAATTCCCTGAAACCAGTTACCCTATCAGTGTACAACAAGAGGGGATTGCCATTTCAGGGCAACCTGAATTGTCAGGGGTTTCCTGAAAGAAATAGCAGGGGTTCTGGTTGAGAAGGGAGGGGGATGGTAGTCTAGACAGAGGGATTGCGAAGGGAAGGAGGAGCCAGGTGAGATCACAAGGTGAGTCAAATGATGCAGGTAAAAAGGGGGTCAAGGTGACTGGCTGGGGGTGGATCAAGCTCAGGTGTCCTCAGGGGTCCTAACTGGCTATACACATAGTTGCAAAACAAGGGATCCCCCTTATTTTGCTAAGATTGAACTTTAAGCCCACTGGCCCACCCGAAATTTGACAAGGACAGTTATAGACATTGGATAGAGAAGAATAAAAATAACGGCTGAGATTGCTGATCAGGCAAGGACAGGGCTGCTGGGTGAGGGCAGCAGCCATGTGAAGACTGGGAATATGGGTTGCCAACAGAGAGCAATGGTAAGTAGATTTGGGAGGTAAGGTGCTGCCAAAAAAGGCAGCAGAAAGTGGATAAAGAAAGACACTGGTGCACTTTTTTTTTCTTTTGCTAAGAATGAACTTTAAGTAGATCTTAGCACATTGATTGGCAGCACATTCTATAGGTTCTATTCAAGCAAGGTAAGACTAGATAGGCTTTGTAGGAGGGATGGCCTGTACAAATGATTCATGAATCTGGGCAGGAGTAATGGAACACTGAAGACAGCCTTCATTTTATTTGGTAAAATGTGGAGTAAAAAAGGTGCAGTATATGTTACCTGCTGAGTTTTGTTTTATTTTCATGTAATGGGTTGCCTTATAAGTTGCTGGGATTAAGACATGTGATGCTGTGGTTTAAAATTACCAGCAGCTGGTTCAACATCCTAAAAGTAGCTGAATACTGTAGGTTTTCTTTATTAAAAGATATATGTGTATATATATATATATATATATCAAGTTTAGATTTTGCAGTATTTTCATTGTTAGAGGCTGCTGGAATTGTATTGCAGTAGGTCACCTTTCAGATTGTCAGGTTTGCACTTGTAATGTGGGGTTTAATGTTTGAATGCAGTAGATCAAAGATTTTATACATTTTACCTTGGTTGCACTGTGTGTGTTCTGGGCAAGTTTATAAACGGATTTGTATGGTCTTAATTCTGCTTAATTTTTGGGGTAGTCTTCAGCAGTTAGCTGGGCTCAGCTACAGGACGCCTGGTAGGCATAAGTGGTGATTTCAATGTTTTGAGCTTTGTCCAGGAGCCTGAATGAGTGAGGAGCTGACGGTAGTGGTAGGAAGTGAATGCGGCAGGTAGCAAGGTTGACGTGCCCAGAGCTGGTACGACCACATTGGTGGGCGGGCGGAAAATGGAATGCATTTGTAAAGTAAGACTGAAAGTGCAGCACATTGGGATTGGGCAGCTGGCCCATTTTTTCTCAGTGGTTTGTTTTTTGCAGTGCATGATTTTTGTTTTTTATTGGCTGGTATTGGAAAGGGCCAGATCACATGACTGACACAGAAACAGGCCTACCACGTGGCTGGTAAGGACACCAGCCTTTACATGTGCAGGGAATAGGGCTCACGAGGCGGCAAGCAAGATTTAGTGCAGACAACAGCAAGGTGTTCAATAGAAAAATGGAAAAAAAAAAGAAAAATGAAACAGGGAGAAATACAGTAGGCCAAGAGCCTTCTAGTAGCAGCGGGGCCACAAGTGCAGACAGCACAAGGCCACTGGCAGGAGTTGGGCTGGGTAAAATGGGCCAGAGGCACCTGAAAGAAACAATGAAAGATGGAGTGGTCCCAGTGAGGATCAGGTATATGATAAGGGCCACAGATTGGATGGGGAGGAAAAGGAAGGCAGCAGCTTGTTAAATATATATATATATATATATATATATATATATGTAAAGGAAAAGACAGATTCTAGGGCACAGAGAAGGAGTGGAGGACAGAAGAAGCTCTGGGTATGATAGATGTCAGGGACAGCTGGGAAAGGGGCAAGGGACCAGAGAACCAAGCCACAGATGGAGCTTGGCTGCCAGGTGAATGGTGGTTTCCATTTTAAGGCCATTTGTATGGCAAGGGGGGGCCACCTGGGTGCTCAGGATCAAAGGCTAAATGAAGTGCACCCCAGAGGCTATGGCCACATGAGGCCCAATGAACCCACAGAGCTGGTGCAGGGCAGGATTGCGGGTATTAATGGAGGCCACAAGGGGAGGTCGATCCAAAATGGTGACCAGCCATGCGAGCTAAAATGGCGGCTGTCCTGGTGGTGTAAAATGGCTGCTGGGCCACATGATTCAGAGTGCAGGGAACAATGGGGGCTGAAGGAAGATTATAAGGGCAACACCCTCCTCCAACAAAGTGGGAGGTACTGTACATTGGCCTCATAAGCAGAGGTAGAAGAAAAAAAATGCAGGCGATATTAAACAAAGAAGGTGTAGACCAGGTACTGCTCAATGACTGGATCAGTTCTGCGACTGGGGCTTAGCAGCAGAACCATGGGCCTTGACTTTAGGCTAGTTGGTGACACGAACATAGTAGCAGTATAAAATAAAAGAAGTGAGAGAATTATATTGAAATTCAATTATGGTGGGCACATAATCCGCTCTTGTGGCAAATGAGTGGGGTCAGTATGACCAGATGAGAAACACTGTGGTTTTGTGTCATTATTTAAGTTGACAGGATTGCACTCAGAAAGACACCAGCTCCCGCCAAAAATGCCCAGCAGAGGGAGGAAGCAGCAGCCCTCATGGGAAAGATGACCGCACCCATTGATGCAATGCAAAAGAGAAAGGAAGAGGAGGAGGCGGCCACAAAAAGGAAAACACCACCAGGACCCGCAGAGAATGACGAGATGACATGACCAACACTACCGGTACCAGAACCAGTACCAGAACCGGAGTTACCTCCTCGAACCTGATGAGCCAGATACAGTGAATGGTAAGGAGAATGTTGACCTGTTCAAGGATGGCAGCCTGAAGGATTACTTAGAGGGCATTATAAGTAATAAAGGGGAGAAAGGATTGGAGGAAATGGAAAAAGTGCTTAAAGATCTAAAAGGGGCGCCGGTGACCCGGGTTTGGGAACAAGCTCGGAACTTTAGGGGTCGGCAGGGGAGGACTAGGATCGAGCATCCATAAACTGCTCTCTTAGTCCTGGGGAGGGTTAGGGAAAAACACCACGCTGTAGTGGCCCCTGGGGATGCCCAGAGGCACTACTAGCACAGGTGTACATGGGAGAGGGATGCAGCCGATGTCAGCACATAGTGCCTTGACGTCATTGCATGTCCATGCTCCTGTGGGGAGAAAACAGGAGGAAAATGGCTGGGCATGACCATGCAGCTTGATGGCCGTGCTCTGCACTGGCAGGAGGACTGTCATGGAAATATACTGGGGGGGTCTGGGGCTGGCTTGGCAGGGTAAGGGGAGGCCTTCAAGTGGGTCAGTGGCAGCCGTACTGGATCCCCCATCATGTCAGTGAGCCTGCTGCTTTCCAGGCAGGCAGGGCCAGTGGCTGGATGCCCCAGCCGGTAAAACCGTCGCAGCAGGCACAGAAAATAAAATTATCTAAACGAGACAAGGGGATGAGATGGGGCATTGGGCAGGAGCAAAAGGAGGGAGGAAAGGTAATGATGTGGTGCCAGCAGTGACCTTTGGGAATCACATGCCACAGACTATTAGGGAAAAGATATGGAAGGGGGGAATATGCTGATATCTTTGCATTAGTAGATAAAGAGACTGCAAAGAAGTATGAACAGAGGAAACAGTTGGTGAGTCTGAAATGGTGGTGGCACTGGCACTAGCTGGGAAGACGTCAGAAGATACTACCTATAAGGGGAAAAATATTGACACATGACAAGCTGGCTTCACAGTATTCATCACCATTTTATTAGAAAAAGAGCTGGATTTGGCTATACACTGTTGGCCTGTTCAGTCATTGTCAAGGATGCTTACAAGGTGAAATTAGGATATGGGTGACTGAGGTATGACAAAGCCTTTTGTCAAAGGATGGCTTTGCATGGTGATTTAAAATGGGATTGTACAGACCTTTGGGTGCGGACACTATCTGGGCAGGTTGGGGGTAGTGGGGAAGGGAATAGAAAGGGGTGAAACAACCAGATAGCATAGACCTTTTGGGGCTATAACAAAGCATCATGCAAGTGAGCAAATTGCAAATTTAGGTACGTTTGCTCCAAATGTGTGGGCCAACACCCTGTGTCATGTTGCAGGGAAATGGGAGATAGATTGGGCTCTCAGAACTATAGTGAGCAGCCCTTTCAGTGTGGATTTGCAGGGTCACAGGGGGAAGAACATATCAAGGAGGAAGGGAAGGGGCTCTAATGGGAAAGGGTCATATGGGGCACAATACAGTGGGAACCTTGGGGGGGGGATTTCAGAAATTCCCAATAGCCAGGACTCCCATAAAGGTTGAAATAATACAAGAATGAACATGGCGATACTTGAACAGGGAAATGTGGAGAATGCTAAATGAGGGTTTTACACGGGGTTTCAGTTTGGGTTATCAAGGGATACAGAGGAAAATGTCCACAACAAACCTGGACTCGGTCTGGGATAAGGAAGAAATAGTGAGTAAAAAGATCAAGAAGGAACTAGCAGCAGGCAGGGTGGAGGGGCTGTTCAGTGAGCCCCCTTTTGAGGAATTTGGAGTATCACCCCTTGGGGTGGTACCAAAAAAGCAGGTGGGTGAGTACCATTTGATCCATCACCTGTCTTATCCAGAAAGGGCCTCGGTGAATGACAGCATCACAGAGGAACAGAGTGCAGTATCATATGTAATACTAGACCAGGCAGTAGAATTGATTAGGGCAGTGGAGGGGGCATGGCTGGTGAAAACTGACTTGGAGGCGGCTTCTCATTTACTACTGGTTAGACCAGAGAACTGGGATCTTCTGGGTTTTAAATTCCAAGGAAGGTATTATTTCGACAAAGCCATGCCTATGGGTTGTTTTATTTATTTTATTTATTTAGTTTTTGTTGACCGGGTAAGTGCACTAGACAAATCCTGCCTATTTTCAGGCATGACCTGGGGGAGGGGAAAACAGATGAATGCCAACTGACCTTGAACCAGATTAAGCTGTTGGTGGTATTTTTAGTGAATGAGGGAAATTTGGCCAGGACACTGGGAAATTCCCCTACTCGTCTGTGGGCGACCCTTTGTCATCCTGGACATTGGCCAAGATGGCGGAACCTCCGGATCCTGGTGGTGGTGGTGGAGAAGATGTGCTGGCTACTACAGCTTGGGAGTTGGCCCCCTCCCCAGCAGCATTTGTACAAGGGATCTCTTTTGTTGCTGTTTCTGAAGCTATGGAAGTTGTTACTACTCAACATTCCCCAGCTTGTTCTGGAGCTGCAGTTTTGGCTGCTTCTGTGGAGCGTTCTCTTGGTCCTAGTGTTTTTCCTGTATTTGATGGAAGACAGGCACTGACTGTGCTACCGGTGGAATCTTTACCCTACAGATCTTTTTTTCATGATGCGACTATTTGCGAGCTCTTCTTGCAGAGGAGGAGCATCGTGAGTTGCAAACTTGTCATTTTGGCTGTTTTGGATTCTGCTTTAGTGGATCACACCCAGTCTCATTCACAGTGCTTACCTGGTTCTTGCGCTCACTCTGGAATGCCAACTACGAGTCTGCCTCTTGGAACCGCTGTCTCTGTGGGACCTACCAAATGGCCGATTACTGGTGAGGTAATGAGGGGCTCTAAGCTTCCTTCTCACAAAGGTACTGTTTCTTCTTCTGCTCAATCACAGTTATGCACTAATGTGCTGATTTCTGACAGAATTATACCTCCTGGAGTTGTGAATTTTCCTGTGCAGCAAATTGCCCTACAGGATACAGAGCGTTCCACTTCTGCTGCACAAGTTTCTGTTGTTACTTTCCCTAATTACGGTGATCATTTGCTTGTAACTGGTAGAACAGTGGCTGATGCCTTATCAGTTTCAGGCTGGGTTAAGTCTGCACCTGATCTACCTTGGACTTCTCCTCCTCGTACTGGTGTTACTGCTCCTGATCCCCTTGCAATTCCTTCAGCTTTGGAATTGACAAATTCCCTGAATTGCTTCACTAATGTTGGGGTTCCTTTTTTATGCTCCTCACAACCGGTGGTTCTTCCCCATACTGCTACCTCCCCTGTGGCTTCTGATGTTGAAATTGTTGCTGATGTCCCTTCTTCAGATTTTGGTCTGGCTGCCCCCCACCTGTTTCTCTGACTGTTCCTGACCCCAGTGTTCCTGACCCCAGCGTTCCTGACCCCTGTGTTTCTCGTGGACCTGGTAAACCTCTTCAGAATGCAGGTCTTTTTCATACACCTCCTGAACCTGCCAAGTGCAGGAATGCTATTCATCTTCAATATAAAGGGGGTTTGGATTCCTTTCCTGACCGTATTCATGTGGGGCTTACCTTATTGAAGTATAGCATGGAATTCTCAGCATGAGAAATTTATGCTCTGATTCATACCTCTGGGGACCCTACCTTTGATGTTAGTTTAAAGACTGCTGCTGGATTGGAATGTTTTTGGGAACATTACAAATCAGTTAAGAGATCTCCAGAATGGTCTGTGTTTTCAGCGATTCCTTTAACCAAACCTGCTTATCGGATGATTACTGTGTTGTTTAAAAATGAAGGTGCCTCTATTTCAGACATTCTTTTCTGGCTCCGATCTAAGTGTACTGTTCTTGGAATTTCTGACCCTATTATGGACTCAGAGAAGATTTGGATAGTATGGTGGCGTATTAGGGTTCGGCTTCCTATGGACAAGAAGGTCATTCACCATTTGCCCAGTTGTTTTCATTTGGGGAGGGACTGTGGTTTTCTCTTTTATGCTGGCCAGCCTCGCTCCTGCTCCAGGAGCCTGCATCTACTTGAGAAAGTGCCTGTGACAAATGAAATGTTCACTGTGTGGTGGCATTGGTCATGTGGTTTTGTCCTGCCAAACCCCCATCAGTTGTAATCTCTGTGACGAAACCTCACATACCTTCTGTGATTGCCCTTGGGCCTCCTATAATTCTGGGGGTACTGGCTCTGATGTAGTGGATGGGTCTCCTGAACGGCAGCCCACAGAGACACCTTGTTCTGAAGACTTTTTCCATTAGCCTGATGTATGGCCTTCAGGCCCCTCTCCTGTTAATATGCCACTTTCTGTGTCTTACCCTGTGGAAGATCCTTTTCCTCCTTTGCAGCTGGTATGGCCTTTTGCTCCTATACCTTCTTCTGTGGATGGGACAGTGACAGCAGATGTTGATACTGCTACTTCTTTACCTGTTTCTGCAGTGGATATGGGTAGTGATACTCATGTTCTGTTGCCTGCCCCTTCTACCTCCCGAGATCCTGTCATGCCCCCTCCTCTGATTAAGGAATGGGAACAGCAGAAATCCCAATGGATGACATGTAGCTCCTCCCAGAAATTGGGACAAGGCACTGTTGAGTCAGATGACTCTGACATCATCCTGCAAAATAGATTTCTTCTTTTGTCAAAGCACAAGCAATGGGAAGAGAAGGAGGGTGATTCTGATTCCTCTTCCAGGATCTCCTCCCAAATTGAGAACATCACTGACACTGAACTTCCTTTTCAGGATTCCAAAGGGGGGATCAAAAAGAAAAAAAGGTCCAAACGCCTTTCTGGAAAAGTTTCTAAATCAGTGGTCCCTGTAGATTTGAGTTCTGCAATTACTTGATAAATGGCTTTTCATTTAACTTTGGGTTCTATTAAAGCAAATAGTATTAAGAATGATAAGAGGAGGCTTACTACTTTCTCTATCCTTGCAGGACACCATATGGATGTCTGTTTTATACAGGACACTCGCCTGCATATGTTTAGGGAGACTAGTAGGGCATCTCATGATTGGTTCTGGGGTCCTTCTTTTTGGTCCCTGGGAGAGGAAGCCTGCTCTGGTGTTGGATTTTTAATTTCGAATCCTGATCTCTGGGTCTCTCGTCTTATTGATCCGACCCCTGGTAGGGTCTTTCTCTTGGATGCCAGACTCGGAGCTCATGACCTATGACTTATAAATGTTTATAACTACCAGATGAAGTTTCAGAGGGTGGATCTCTTAAAAAGAATTCAGCCTCTTTTGTATACTACCAAATCTGTGTTCTTGGGGGTGATTTTAATTGTATATTGTCTCTTTCTGACAAGACTGGTAGCATGCAAAAATTATATGCAGATACCAATTTTTTAAACACTATGTACAAGCAGACACATTTGAAAGATTGTGCTGCTGTTATTCAGTGTTCTGATCACACCTTTTCAAAGGGTAGTTTAACAACTAGAACTGATTTTTTGTTTGCTTCTTGGCGGCTTTCAGTGAGGACTTTTTCGGTCTTTCCTGTGGAGACGTTAGATCATAAATTGATTATGTCTTTGGTAGGTACCCCTTTAAATAAACCTAATTCAAACCCTCTATGGCAGATGAATTCAGCCTTGTTGGATGAGGCAGATGTTTGGTCTGCTAAACAGGATGAGTTGGAGGCCAGGTTTTCTGTTTTTGACCTGTATGATAATCCATTATTTTGGTGGCAAAATACTAAATGTGATCTGAAAGAACTTTGTGGCGCCCTGGCAAAGAAGGCCACAAATTTGAAATACCTTAATTATTTATGTCTTAGAGAGTGATTACAGGCATTATTATCCTGTCCAGTAGAGACCGGAGAAGTCCTCTCTGATGAGATCCGGGCTGTTAAATCTGAAATGTGTGCCTATCAATATGGGCACACTCCATATTGTTGGAACAGAAGTTTGGGACTCAGGGTAAGGCTCAAAATGTTAACCCATGTGATTGTTATTCCCATAGGATTGACCTTAAATTTATGTCTTTGGTACAGACTGTTTCTGGGGCAGTAGTGACTACTGGGGCTGCTATGCAGGACACAGTACAGACATTTGTAGAAGCCTCCTTTGGTAGGAAGAACGTGCCTCTCTCTGGTATAGATGATTTTTTACATCGACTGGGCATCCCTCAGTTGTTGAGGGCTGATACAGCCATGTTGTCTGCTCTGGTGACTTGTAAAGAAATTATTGAGGTCATTGGGAGTTTGCCAACTGGGTCCTCACCTGGACCAGATGGTATTCCTGGAGAGTTTTAAAAAAAATCAAAGGGACTGCTTAGTCAGTATTTGGTGTTTGTTTATAATGCTGTGTTGTCGAATCAGGTTCCGATCCCTTCAGCTATGGCGGATAGTATTTTGATATTTTTATTTAAAAATAAGGGAGATAAGGCAGTTCTCAAGAATTGGAGCCCTATTAGCCTTATTAATGTTGATTGGAAGATTTTATGTAAAATATTGTGTAAACATCTTTCTTGGATTGCCCAGGATGTTATTTCTCCCAATCAGGCATGTGCTATTCCACATCGCACACTGGGGGATGTGGCAAAGGTTTTGAGAGAGGTTTTTGATGACCCTGGAATTTCTGGTTATGTGATTTCCCTTGACTAGGCTAAAACATTTGATGAAGTCCCACACAATTATTTATGTCAGGTTCTACAACGGTATGGGGTCCCTGATCTTTTTGTTACTTGGATTAAGATCTTGTATGGGGTAGCTTCTTCGTGTATCCTAGTAAATAGTAGGCTTGGAAAATTTTTTAAAATTCAGAGAGGGATTAGACAGGGGTGCCCTTTGAGCCCCCTCTTGTATGTCTTTACTTTAAATCCTATATTACAGGTTTTGAATTTGGGGGTTGGGATTTCACCCATACAGAATGTCAGGGGGATTTCTTTTCCTGTTGCACTTGCACATGCAGATGACACCACGATCCTGGTGGTGGATAAAACATCTGGTGAACGGGCCTTATTGGTTGTGGATATTTTTTCTGGCATTTCTGGGTCTCAGATAAATAAACGTAAAAGTAAAGTGGTGGGTCTTCGGATCTCAGAAGATACAGGTCTGTATGTTAGGGGTATTTCTATTGTCAATACTCCAATTAAACTTCTTGGATTTTTGTTTGGGGCCCTGGATCCTGCTTATTTGAACTGGAAACAGGCTTTAACTATTGCTGATGAAAAGGTGGGTAGATGGAAAAGTTACCCCATGTCAAAAAAGAAATGGGTAAACATGTATAAATCCTTTCTTGTCCCTTTATTTTTACATATTAGTCAACTATATCCTTTGCCTGTCAAACTGGAGGTTAGGCTGTACAGTGTGTCTTTTCAGTTGATTTGGGGAAGCCGTCTGAACCCTATTAAAGGGAACTGTACTTATCGGCCCATTGCCCAGGGTGGGCTTAATATGCTGAACCTGGTTATTTTCTTTTTTTCTATTTTTCTTTATCATAATTTTGTGCCCTTATTATTGGGTACGCAATCTGTATGGGCACCCTTCCTTAAAGACAGGTGTCTTTATTTTTGGCACAAGTGGGAGACATTGATTTGGGATAAATTTTCTGGTATTCCACATGACGTGTCTCCTTATTTGTTGGAAGTTGGTAGGAAACTTAAGACCTGGCATGTCACTATTCCTGAGCTTTTGCATAATACTAGGAAGGTAGAATATCAAAGGATTCTGCATGCTGTCTGCTTTCAGGTTCCTTGCTTTAATTTGCCTGACTCCATAGTTTTATCTGATGTACTCGGTCAATTAAGTGAATATAGAATCCCTCCTAAAATGTGGGATACTGTATGGCTTTGTTGTCATTCCTGATTGAATGTTAGGGGTAATCATTTCCATAAAGGTGTTTCTGAATGGTCCTGTTTAAGAGAGGGATGTGATTCATTAATTGAAACAATACTGCATTTATTTTTTCACTGTCTATATATTAAAGACTTGTGGGGCTTATTAGCCTCTGCGTGGGGTATTCCTCAGATGCGAGTTATGACCTGTGAGATATTGGTTTATGGTCAGTATGGGTCTGGGGTTTGGCAGGGTTACTATAAGGGGACATTGAGAGTGCTTTTTGCTGTCATTAAATTGGTTATTTGGCAAACAAGGTGCCAATTCGTGTTACAACAAAAACAATTGCCTTTAGTGAGTTTACAGCTTAAAATAGAACATGAAATTAAACTGCTGTTTGCTAAAGAAAGACTAGCTTTTCCAACCCCTTAGCTGCATGCATGGTGGAGGGGCTGGAACACTGTTCCTTTTTAAAAAAATGCCTGAGCTGAAGTTGTTTGTCTCCTCTGAGGGGGGTGATATGTTCGGGGTTTCTCAATGATGACTATATGTTGCCTATTACTTATTTAGGTTGTCCTTTTCCTTTTTATTTTCTGTTTTCAGCTGGGAACATTTTTGGGTTTTGGATACACCTTGTATCTCTGTCTAATGTAATTTTTTTCTGTCTCTCCTAATTGTGAGTGATGCAACACTGTTAGATTTGTACTTTGTTGTGCTCTCATAAATATTCACCTGCTTTTTTAGGGAGGGGTGGTCTGTTCAGTATTGGGTTATCTTTTGGGTTTTATAACTTTTTTTGTATGCCAATTGGAAAGAGTATTTCAGTAATACTTATTTGAGTTTTCTTATGATTTTTATATTACTTTTGTGTGAATTAACACAGTTTTGTCTTTATTTGTTTTTCATATAAATTCCCTACTCCTTTCATGGAGGGGGGAGGGGGGTGATATTTTCTTTTTAGTTTGGGGTTCTGTACATACAGGTCCAGATATTCAAAAGGGTTGCGCATGGTGCAACAGTGTTGCATCATGCTCAACCCACTGATGTTCCCCGGTGCGATATTCAAATTGGAAAAGTGAGCGGCACAAATCCCAATGTGCCGGAGCACATCAGTAATGTATGCAGGCGCAGGTGGGGGGGGCGTGCCCATGCATACCCTGCACAGCCCGATATTCAGCCCGGGATGTGCAGAGCCATGATTGCACAACCCCTACCTGTGCCAGCAAAGTTGATCCCCCCAAAAAAAGGAACAATGGATGGCCACCCACAGGTGAGCT
The DNA here is from genome assembly GCA_016271365.2 of Neoceratodus forsteri. Classification (NCBI taxonomy): domain Eukaryota; kingdom Metazoa; phylum Chordata; order Ceratodontiformes; family Ceratodontidae; genus Neoceratodus; species Neoceratodus forsteri. The sequence goes on along the minus strand of CM028136.1, from coordinate 123,805,616 downwards.
GCTGCATTGCAGGGTGCAACACAGCAGCTGCCACCTGTGGGTGGCCACCTGAGCTCCGGCTGCATGTGGTGGTGCCCCCCCCATGCCCGATCGTGGGCATTTGTACAAAAAATAAGACTTATGTCCAATATCCCTGGTGGTCCAGTGGACCGCTGTCTGCCTGATCACAGGCATTTGTAAAAACAAAAATGGACTTCTGTCCAATATTCCTGGTGGTCCAGTGGACCGCTGTCTGCTCGATCGCGAGCATTGGTAAAAACAAAAATAGACTTCTGTCCAATATACCTAGTGGTCCAGTGGACCGCTGTCTGCCTGATCGTGGGCATTTGTAATAAAAAAAACTTCTGTCAATATTTCTGGTGGTCTAGTGGTACCCCTCCCCACCTGCCACTGGAGCCCCACTGCCTCTCTCCCGGTCCAGCGTGGGGTGGCAACACCCCGCCTGCACGCCCACTGACAGCACCATCGGTGAGGGCCCAAGCGCCCATTGGTCCATAGTGTGAGCCAATGGGCATGCAGCCCGTACTGTACTACACATTCCAGATATGTGAATGGATCATTCACATATCTGGAATGTGTAGTAGGTCGGCCGCCTATTGCCTTCACGCCAGTACCAATCTGCGACAACCACTGGCGATGGTGTCAGCCAGTGGGCATCAGGCGGATGGGGTGCTGCTACCCGCCCGCTGACTGGGAGGAGCAGGACAGTGGGCCTCAGTGGCGGTGAGGGGTAAACACTAGACCACCAGGGATATTGGACAGAAGTCTTTTTTTGATTACAAATGCCCGCGATCAGGCAGACAGTGGTCCACTGACCACCAGGATATTGGACATAAGTCTTTTTTTCATTACAAATGCCCGCGATCGGGCAGACTGCAGTCCACTGGATCACCAGGGATATTGGACAGAGGTCTATTTTTGTTTTTACAAATGCCCGTGATCGGGCAGACAACGGTCCACTGGACCACCAGGGATATTGGATAGAAGTCTTTTTTTGTTTTTACAAATGCCCGTGATCGGGCAGACAGCGGTCCACTGGACCACCAGGGATATTGGACAGAAGTCTTTTTTTTGTTTTACAAATGCCCACGATCGGGCAGACAGCAGTCCACTGGACTACCAGGGATTTATGCTTTTCCCTTTTTTTACTGCAGCCCGCAATCAGGCTGTGGAGCACATTGTCGGCTGCAGGGGGCATCAGTCCCTGACGGCTGCTGCCTGGCAGGGCGCCAGGTGCAAGTTGTTGGGGATTGGAGCACCTGCATGCAAATGGGGCCATAATGACATGCAAATGGCCCCATTTGCATGTGCACTTTTGAATATCATGGTTGCTGCACATAGCACAATGGAACTTGTGTTAGCGCATCCCCGTGCTCCACTCTGGCCACTTGCGCTGGTGCAGTGCCACTGCACCATGCACACTGTGGGTGGCAAGGGTGCGATATTCAATGATGCTGTGCCATGGCGCAGCTCTGTTGAATATCGCCCAGTCCACACCCCTGCGCAGCTAAGTTGCGCTGCGCCCAAACCTGCGCCACAGCCTGAACTACCACCAATCCAAGCAGATGGGACCTCAGTTTAACATCTCATCTGAAAGATGGCACCTCAGAAGTACAGCACCTATCTCATGCTGCACTACAGTGTCAGTACTGGGATATTAACCCAAGTGCCACATGTGGGAACTGAACCCACAGCCCTCTGATCTCCCTCCCGGCCTCAGAGGCGAGTGTGTTACGTACTGAGCCACTGACACTGCAATGTTTGGTAGCACGCACCCCTTTTGAGGCCTTTAGTACATGGATACAATAGGTGCTTAGGGAACGGTACGGAAATAAGGCTGTAGTTCACTATCTGGATGACTTCCTTCTGGTGGGGCAAGGAATAACGGGGACTGCAGAAATGCTGTAGGATTTTCAGGAGATGTGTGGGGTAATTGGGGTACCCATAGAAGAAGGTAAGACAGAGGGGCCTGCCAAGAAACTGGACTTTCTAGGCATCGAAGTGGATACTGAGCACAAAATGTTCCACTTACCACAGGGCAAGGTACTCAGATTGAAGGGATTACTAAAGCAGGTAAAGAGAAAAGGAGGGTACTGTTATCAACAGTGCAGCAGCTCTTGGGGCATCTAAACTTTGGAAAAAAGCAATAGCACCTGGGAGATCGTTCACCCTGAGATTAGCAAGGGCCATGGGAAAGACAAAGCTACCACATCACTGGGTAGATATTTCCAAGGGGGTGCACCAGGATTTGGAGGTACCAGAACAATTTTGGGATGGTTACAACAGGGTCACATTTTGGCAAGATGACTAGCTGTTCAATACAGACCTAGAGTTGTACACAGCTACATCTGGGGCTCTGGGCATGGGGGCCTATTTTCAAGGGGAATGGATGTCTGAGGCATGGCCCAAAGAGTGGAATTAGAGGAGTGAGGGGCTTGTTGAAAGACATCACTTTTTTGGAAATATTTTCCATATGGGTAGCAATGTTAACATGGGGAAAGAAGTTGAGAAACCAGAGGATTAGAGGATTGGTATGACAACAAGGCAGTGGTAGAAGTCATCAACAGGCAGAGTGGGTCCACTGAGATGGTGACCAGGGTATTATGTCAGCTGGTGTTATTAGGTATCAAAATCAACCTGTCTTTCAAAGTAAGGCATATTGAGGGGATTCACAATGAAGTTGCTGACAGTCTTTCCTATCTTTAGCTAGACAGGTTCATTTCTTTGTTACCACAAGCCACCATCCAGAAAACACGGATGCTGCCTCTGTTATGGGAGGAGCCCGACTGCTATATCAGAGCTTTTGGTCTTCAAACATACATAAAGCATACAAGGGGGCCTGGAGTGCTTTCCAGGACTTTCAGTGGCAGGAGGGATTTGAGGAAAGTAAGCCTGTAACTGAGGAGCAGATAGTTCAGTTTGTGATCAGGAAATGGGAGGCAGGAATGGCACACACGACCAGGGGTGTGCAATTAGCAGTGATGGGTGGGCGTGCTGGATCAGGGGCTGGGTGGAGCCAAACAAATTTAAAGTGGTATGAAGGATGCTCATAAGGTGGCAGAGAAACAAAGTTAGTTCACGGGATGACAGGAGGCCAGTAGCAGGACAATTGATGGTAAAACATTTGGGGGCACTGAGGCATATATGCATATCCTAGTATGAGTCATGTTTATTCAGGGCAATTTTCATGGTCATAGCTGGGGGAGCATTCAGAGTAAGCGAGGTGGTCACTAAATGAAAAAGAGAGGCATCGGGGGGATATTATGGGAGGAAGTCCATTGGGGAACAGAGAGGGAAATAATCTGGCTGTGCAGGTCCGAAATGGATCAAGTAGGTGTGGAGACCATGATTATATTAGAAATACAGCCAGGCAAGGGTTGGTGTGCAGTGGCAGCACTGACAGACTACAGAACTAATTGACCAAAGTGGGGGTTGGGGGTGTATTTATTCATACACGGGGACGGATTCCCGGTCACTTGTTACCAAGTGACAGGGGTCCTAAAGAAGGGTTAGCTTTTGTGAGGGAAGATCTCAAGCAACTTTCACCACACTCCTTTAGAATAGGTGCTGCCTCAGAAATGGCAGCATAAGGGGGTTCTAAATAAAACATGTAAAGCAGGTGGGCAGGTGGAAATCAAAGTGTTATAAGAGATATGTCAGAAAATTGATGTAACAGCTATTTGATTTGTACCAACAGGCAGGAGATGCAAAAACGAGTCTGGATTGTAAGGCATTCATTTGTGTACTGGGTGGAAAGGCAAGCATCAACTATGCCAGGAGGGAGACAACTGCGGAGGGTGGATAATAATTTGTAGGGGGGGGGGTCTGGGAGACAGGCCATAAGGTGCTATTGCAGGACTTAAAAACAGAGGTTGGTGGCAGTGAGTTACTATAGGTTGGTCCGAAGTCATCTCTAGAAGAGTCTGGAGACATGCCATGGACATACGGTCTGTAGAGAAGGCCAGGACGTGCCTCAACAGGATAGTGGTCTCGGTGATAACCAAATTAGAAGGAATATACATTTCACACAGCGATATCTCCTATGCCATTCTGGGGTATTACAGGAGGGATGGGATGCACCTGTCAGTGGTAGGCATTTCCCTTTTTCTCATACTGATAATTGGTGCTCTAGAAGGGTGAGAGAGAAGGAAAGCAAGGTGTGGGAAGAAGCCCATTATCCATCGCTAGACTAGAGATGGGCTATTGGAAGGGAGGAATAAAATGTGAGGGACACAGTGGGGAGTAGAAAATCAGGCATGGACCATGGTCAGGGGCATTTGACCATGGCTGCAACATGGAGGGGGGAGGGCTGAGCAGAACATAAGCTAGAGGTTAGGTTATTGGCATTGGACCACAGGGAGGAAAGTAAAATGGATTTAAGAACCGAAAGAGGGTGTCAAGTCACACATCCTGGCCCCGAGAAGACTGGTGAAGGAAAATAGACTGGTGCATGAAGAACGGCGAGAAATAAATGCACTTGAATGTTGTAAACATTCAAAACTCTATCTTTTTCCAATCATACAGACAATGTTGCCAAGGCTGGGAATATCCATATCAGGCTTCTGTTCAAACACAAGCACTGTCTGATCACCGAAGCTCTTATTCTAGCAATCCAAAGCTCAGTAGCCTCCATCATTGACTACGGGCTTGTGATCTATGGATCTGCCACCTACACTGCCCTGCATCATATTGCTATTGCTCTTAACAAGGCCTGCCGACTCCTTACCGGGGCTCCATGCTTCTCACACACCTGAGGCATCTGTGAGCAGGTAAACTGGCTCCAGCAAAAGGGATGAGTCTCTTATCAAACCTGCCTGTTTACTAAGAAGGCCTCCCTTGGTCTTATGCCCCCAGGGGCTCAGAAGCTTCTCAGTCCTTCCTGAAACACCCACCATACAAGAAGTTCTGAAAACCTAACTTTCCAAGAACCCCGCTTTCACACCTCACAAGCTCAGCGGTCATTTGCAGTAAGAGCCTCTAAGTGGTATAATGTGATGTCGTCAGTACTGACACATTAGGCCCATTTAAATGTAAACTACAGCAACTCCTTGTGGCTCATGCCACTTGTGATTGCTTCACTTAAAATTGGTGAAGGTCTGCTTTCCTCAGCCTACATCCTAAACCAGTGCCTCCACCCTTTACCCACCCCCAATTCATCACTCCCCCCTACCCTCTTCTCCTCTCTTTCTCTCTACGCTACTCCCTCATCACTTATCCCACCCCAATCCAATGTCTTTCCCTCATACCATGATGATGCCTTTGGGCAGCATTTTTTTTTCTCTCATTTATTATAGTAACAATGTTCGTTCCAGTATTATTGGGCTTATAGTAGCACTAGTTTTTTGTCATTATTTCCAGGCATACATTGTCCAATGCCTGTGTACAGTTTGTTTCCTCATTATTAACTTTACTACCTTAACAAGGGTCTATGTGATAATGGCGAATGCCTAAAGGCGATCGCAGTTATCGCTCAGTCAGAGTGCCAAACACATTTTTGGCACTCTGACAACCCTGGTGCACCAGCACAATGGCAACAGGACATATTTTACTACTTTCTGTGTGGGGCTGTGTCCCTGCCATCCCCCTCGCAGGGGCTTCGACCCTGCACCCCTCTACTTACGAATTCTCAACTCCAGGGGTGCATGTCGGGGGTGGAAAGTAGTAAAAATAAAAAGGTTCAGGCCGAGCGCAATAAAAATTGCACCAGTGCCTGGACCCGAACCAAGTACCTCAGCCACCCCAGCCATTGCCCAATCCCCGACACCATGACGCAGCTCAACTGACAACTGCAACATCACCCCCTACAGAATCTCCACCCCCTCCCAGCCCACACTCACCATGCTCGCTCCCACCCCCTCATGTGCGTACATATAGCGACATCCTGTCGCCTAGTTTGTCCACCCCCTCATCTGGTCACCCTACCTGTCGATCACCGTGAGTGGACTGCATGAGGAAGGTGTCGCAGTAACAGACGGTGCCCTTCCTCATGTGCCCACTTCATGGGTTACCCCTTGACAAAGCCTCTGGGCTGCCCCTCTCTTAATAGTACAAGTAAGAATGTTTTTGATCACCTCTAGTAATTTGTTATGTTAGCTCTAGTATATAAATCTCTAGTCCAGATTTCCTCTGGATAATGCCTGTTTACAGTCTGGTTGTTCATATTAAGCTGTCTTGTTTGCCCACCTATTGTATTCATGTTCACCTGTCTTCCTGTTATACTTTTTATTGTACCTGTCTTTATACCATGGCATGGAACCTATGTAAAAGAGCTCCTGGCTCAAGGTGTTAATTCTGAAATTTAAATAAATAACTAAATAAAAAAAGTAAATATTAATATATGAAGTGATTTGGTTGAGGAGATGATATTGTATAAAAGGATGTGTTAATAAATTAATTGTCAATCAAGCACGCAACAAATTATGGGGCCTATGCTCTAACGGGCGGGAATTACGTGCCAAAGGTGTGTATCCCACCTGCTGAGCTCCACACCTGCAGACAGGTATGCACTGGTGACATTCTCAACCGCCAGCCACCTGTCTGTGGCCATGCCCCCCATCATGTGGACACATGCAGATTCGAGCATGGCAGCCATGGGCAGAGCTGAGCACCTGAGCGGGCATCCAATGAGATGCCCATGCTGGATCTCTCTGTGGATTCCTTATGCAGTGTAGGGCATGTTGGCTGTGCTCCCTTGTGGATGTCTGCATGGTTGGCAGCCATAGAGGTGAGAGGTGGGATGTGCCGCTGGCCATGCCTTGCCCTCAAACAGACAGGGAGGTACGGGGGTCGTGGTGGTGTCATGAGAGTGTGTGTTGGGAGGTTCATGCTATTCATCACACCAGTGGGGCTAGGATGCAGAAAAAGTGGGCACAGATGAAGGCTGGTGGCATTTTGGTGGGGGGACTGCAGTCCAAGGGCCAGTGCCCCAATGTGTATGTGTGTGGGGGGGTTGGCATGCACAGGGTAGATGGGGGAGCATGGCTGGGTGCAGGGGTTGGTGGCCCCAGGTGGTCTGTCACTTTGGTTACTAAGTGGGTCCCGTTGTTGAGGGATGGAGGCATGGGACGCCTCATGGGCTTATGGCAGGGTTTCCCCTGGTGTAACCCATGTCTGTCTCCACACCCCACTGCCAGCACTATGCACTGGTATGCATCATGTGTAGTGCTGGCACACACCCCCCCTGCCCCCTGCACTTTGCAGTCCATGCAGGTGGAGGATCAGGTGCATAGGGGCTGCACACCCTATTTTGTGCATTCCACATGGGGGCACAATGGGAGTGGGATGGTTATACAGCGGGGATGCATGCCACGTAGCCATTCTGCACAATAAAGCATTGACCCCATTGTCTGTGAGTATTCATTTCCATGACAATGAAAGTTTAAGACAGCAAGCAAGTCAACACAGATTCAAATGGTTTGAATCAGTGGGTATCTACTAGAAGAAGCTTTAATTTGTGATGGCATTTTTAGGGCAAACACCAGTCCAAATCTGATTTGATCAGTTTATTGTGCCTGGTTCTATCTTTAGGGTTATTTCAGACTACAAAGATTGTTTGTTTTAAAAGAATCAGTCTCTAAAAGAAGTTCATTGTATTTCTGTTCCAGTAATTATAACTAAGAATTTTTCTGATAGTCCTTTACTCACATGACTGGAATCTGAATGCTGCCAGCCACATTATCCATTAAATATTAGTTTACAATCAATAACATGTACTTTATGTAGTAAAAAGGATATCACTTTAAATTCAGTTGCCTAAACAGGTATTTGAAGAAGTACTACAATCAAAATTTGCAAGGATCAAATTGTTAAGATCAGGAGGGAAAGTGGGTGAGTAGAAAAGGATGCTGAACAGGCAGAAGTACTTAATGAATACTTCTGCTTAATCTTCACCAAGGAGAGGGGATTGGCTCGTACCTGAGAAGAAAGGCAAGGTGGGAGAGGGTGGAGGAGAAGCAACCATGGATGTGGAAATCACTGGAGAAATCATGGTGGAAAGGGTGAGGGAGGGTCTAAAGTCCCTGAAGGTGGACAAGGCACTTGGCCCAGGCGGAGTCCACCCCAGGGTGCTGAGAGAGTTGGCAGAGGTCCTGGCAAGGCCATTGGCAGACCTGTTCAATACCTCCCTGAACTCAGGGTGCATGCCCAGGGACTGGAGGGAAGCACATATGGTTCCTTTCTGTAAGAGTGGGCCCAAGGATGAACCAGGGAATTACAGACCAGTAAGCCTTACTGCAATTGTGGGAAAACTGATAAAGATGATCCTCATGGAAAGACTGGTGCAATTTCTTCAGGATAACAATCTCCAGGACAGCAGACAGCATGGTTTTGTCTCAGGCAGATTCTGCCAGATGAACTTTCTTGATTTTTATGACTGGGTTACAAGGGCGCTAGACAGGGGACATGCAGTGGATGTCCTCTACCTGGATTTCAGCAAGGCCTTTGACTCAGTGCCACACAGTAGGCTGACCTGCAAGTTGAGGAGCCTGGGAGCAGGAAGGAAACTGGTAAGATAGGTCAAGAACTGGCTGCAGGGTAGAGAGGGAGGCATCTGAACCCAGGGCAGTAACAAGTGGTGTACCACAGGGCTCAGTGCCAGGACCTTTTCTGTTTAACATCTTCATAGCTGATATTGCAGTGGGGATTAAGAGCAAGATCAATCTCTTCGCAGATGACACAAAGATTTGTGCCAAGGTGGATGGGGGGAGGGAGAAAAAGCACTTCAAGAGGATTTGATAAAACTGGAGGAATGGTCTCACACTTGGCAGCTTGGTTTCAATGCCAAGAAGTTCAAAGTGATGCATTTAGGAGGCAAGAACCCAGGGCACCATTACTGGCTGGAAGGTGTCCAGTTAACAAAATTCAAGGAGGAGAAGGATCTAGTAGTGCTGGCAACCAGGGAGATGAACCACTCTGCTCAATGCTGGAAGGCAGCAGCGAAGGAAAACAGGATGCTAGGGTGCATAGCACTGGGATTACTTCTAGGAGTGGGGAGGTCATCTTGCCCCTGTACAGGTCCTTGGTGAGACCGCACCTAAAATACTGTGTGCAATTCTGGTGCCCCTACTTGAAAAGGGACATCAAACTACTGGAAAGGTTACAGCGCAGGGCAACAAAAATGATCCTGGGGCTGGGGGACAGATCATATGAGAAGAGACTGAGAGAGCTCAATATGTATACTCCGGAGGAAAGAAGGGAGAGAGGGGATATGATTGTGACCTTCAAGTACCTGAAGGGTTTGAACAAAGTAGATACCAGGTGTATGTTCAATCTGAAAGGTGGAAGGAAACCAAGGGACACTCTATGAAGCTGGAAGGGGGCAGGTTCCAGAGGGAACTGAGGAGGCACTGTTTCACAGAAAGGGTGGTGGCAGGGTGGAATGCTCTGCCAGAGGAAGTTGTATCATTGCAGAGTGTTGGGGACTTCAAGAGGTGGTGGAACAGATTCGAGGGGAGGGTACAAATGGGGGAAGATGGGGAAGGGCATATGGGAGGGCAGCTGCAGTCTGATGGACATAAGTGCTGCACACTTGAACAGACTATATAAACTGAATGGCGTGTATCTGCTGGCAATTTCGTATGTCCGTAAAAATGAATGCTGTACAGAGTGTTTTGAGTTTATGTGCAGTCTTGCTGTTTACTTCCCTATGTTTGTTATTAGAAGTCTATTCTAAACTTGCATACTACTTTTATGGCCTCTCCTACTTGTGTCATGACCTGGGGGGATCTCCATGTTAGCATGGTTTATTGCTTTTTTTCCTACAATGTCTCCTGTCCCATGTGACAGTGATGCATTCATGACCACAGAATCAGCAAGTACTGGTTTAGGGTCAATTTTAAAGCAGTAGAGCTACTGTATGATTGTTAAGTCACTTTTCTTATCCAGTGGGCACTGAAGCTTACATTTACAACTTAGCAAACACTTGATGTCTAATTGAGTGGGTATTCTGTAAGAAAATACAAAATCACACATGCCCAATGCAACATCATAGGCTGCATATGCAAATGCATATGCAGCCCATGATTTTTGCATATCTGAGGGCATGTGTGATTTTGTATTTCTTGAAACTTGGCTTCCCAGCCAAATGCCCTTTGGGGTAACCCTTACCTCAGTGTTTACGCTACAGAGGTTCTTTGTCTTTAAATGTTTTTTATTTTATGGGTTCACCACAATATATCCGGGCATACTGCCTTAGGGGTAGCTGGTCCATTCCACTGGGGTGTCAAACAGACGAGGCATACTGATGAGTCCTGGTAGGATGAAACACGTGTCTATGTCTTCTGTTGCTTTCATTTGCAAACTGTGTGAGAGGCCCTTCGGCACCATGCAATTCTGCTTAAAGTTGGACCAGCATAACATTCTGTGGTGATTTGCATATGCAGCCCATGATGCTTTGCATTGTGGGGGCATGTGTGATTTTGTATTTTCTTGAAACTTGGCTTCCCAGCCAAATGCCCTTTGGAGTAACCCTTGCCTCAGTGTTTACGAACAGAGGTTCTTTGTCTTTTAAATGTTTTTTTATTTTAATGGGTTCACCACAATATATCCCAGGCATACTGCCTTAGGGGTAGCTGGTCCATTCCACTGGGGTGTCAAACAGACGAGGCATACTGATGAGTCCTGGTAGGACGAAACACGTGTTTATGTCTTCTGTTAGCACCCTTTGCAAACTGTGTGACAGGCCTTTCGGCACCATGCAATTCTGCTTAAAGTTGGACCAGCATAACATTCTGTGGTGATTTGCATATGCAGCCCATGATGCTTTGCATTGTGGGGGCATGTGTGATTTTGTATTTTCTTGAAACTTGGCTTCCCAGCCAAATGCCCTTTGGAGTAACCCTTGCCTCAGTGTTTTCGCACAGAGGTTCTTTGTCTTTTAATTCTGTAAGAAGACAGCTAGTCTTTACTAGTTACAATATTGATGACCTAGGCTGATTTGTTTGCTTTTTATGGCTGGGTTTAGTTTGATGAAATTAAAAACTTTAAAAGCAAAACATTTACTCTTGCTGATTGAATCTAGACGAATACATAACAAAAATTATGAATTAGAGATATTTAGTGGAGGCCAGAACATCAGGCTTCTATCTGCAGATTAGTGCTGCAGTACTTTCCCTCACTGAATCAGTGGTCCTGGACACATCACTGTCACATGAGACATAAGGCATTGTAAGAAAAAGAGAGCAGTAAACCATGGTAGCATGGAAATCCCCAGAGACCATAAAACAAGTAGGCAAATTTGGAAAAAAACTCCTAACAGCAAACAAAAGGAAGGACACACCAGGACTAAACAAGATTATGGGCATCTTTTTCAACCAGTACTAAGCCAGAGGTCACAGCACAAACTCCATGCTTGAAAGAAAAGAAGAACTGCCGTGTAGAACTGTTATATTGTCCCTTCTGAGAAGAGCAGATATGAAGATCTTGTGTGACCCCACCCAGCCACCACAGCCCCCTCTGCCCAAACATCAAATAGGAGGAAAGTGTGCGATACCTTCTGGTGCCCAAAGGGTGCTGTAGGAGTGGCAGCAGATGAATTTCAATGTTTATTAGGTGAGTTCAGAGTCACCTCAATGTGGAGAGAAAGTTATAGTAGTGGTCACCTCCAGGGCTGTTGTGCACTGGCACAGTAGCCCTTGCTTTCGATCAGCCCTCTGGGGTGGTGATCTCCTGTTTGACGAAGTGCTGCACTACTAGATGGTTAGTGAAGAATCTGGGAGGTTTCCCCAGGCTATTAATTTGCAGCTTGGTGGGGGTACATAAAAGCAAACTCCCATCTCATTGTGTGGAGCCTTGCCTTGACACCATTAAACATCAGTCACCTGCCCTACAGGACTCTACTATAATCTTGAAAGACCGTGACCCAGCCCCTGTCAATAGGAACAGAACCTTGTGCATTTGCTGCCTTAAGCATTACCCCCTTGTCCATATATTCGAGATACTTAATCAGAATATGTCTAGGGCAGTCAGCAGGCTTGGGCTTAGGGTCGGTCCTATGTGCTCATTCTACCTCAAAGCTGAGGGTAGATGGATACACTTTAAGATGGTTCACTAGCCATTTATTAATTCCCTTGTCTGCTCATTCCCCTCGATACCCTGTAGGAGACCCACAGTGCAGAGGTTGGACCTTCTTGATTGATTTTCCTGGTCATCTGATTGGTCACTCAGCTCATCAAGGGCCACTTTAATATTGTTACAATCCTGGACCACATCATTAACACTGTCCTACAGCTCACTGACACATTTGTCCAGCTTCTAAATGTGGGCTACTTGGGCTGCTGCCATCTCTGAGAGGCCAGTGACCACACTTTGGATCTGGCTAATTTATACAGCCAGACTGGCAAAACCAGCTTTCATCTCCACCTGCCTGTTGGATAGGGTGGAGCTTTGCTCACTCTTAGCTAGGTCTTGTGAGTGGGTACAGTCCTCATGCTGAGAATGTGGATCTTTTGTCAGTCCCAGCAGTGCGAAAGTTAGGTTGAGCCACTTCTTTTTTTTTGCTGACCTGTTTCCACTGACTAAGAGGGGTAAAAAGGGTCTGGAAGTGTAATTGCAGCTGTAACTACACTCACTGTTCTAGGTCTAGTGCCATGTTTGGATTCAGTGCCTCAGAGGGAAGGATACACATTCAGGCATACGGCTGGTTCTGCAGAGGCGTGTGCAGCTGCCTCACCCATTACATGGTTCAGGTGCCCAGGGGAGAAAAGTGAAAAAATGCCAGGAGCTGACAGGGTCCATGATGACCCGACACGTTCAAGTCAGAAAACGAGTCCCTCTGAGGGATGGCCTGAGCTACACATCGGCTCCGCGGAGGAGCAATAAAGTATAAATGAAAAAAAATGTGCAAACAACTGTTATATGAGGGGCACCCCAATGGCTTACTGCCAGTCTCACCTCTTAGTTGTATTTTATTGTGTCATGGTGTGTGTGCCGAGCTGTTTATTCCTGCACTGCATGCATAATACTGGGTTGAGTCTGACATGTGTCTATACATTAGGTCTGGTGTCTGTCCCCCAATGGGACTTCTCTGCTGGCAGCCCTCCCATTGTGTACATCATGGGTTGTGATTTTTTGTGTGTTTGTATAATTCTGTGTGCCATAGCCATCATGGGTTGTGCTTCCATGAATTCTGTATGTTGTCTGACTGACTGATATTTTTTCACCAAATCAGCAAATGGCATACCTGTGGTCCAGCCCTTTTCTACCCTGAGAATTTCAGACCAAAAGTCCAAACTGTCTTGCTGATAGGCCAGTTCAAAAAAATGGTAAAAAAGGTGACATTTTCATTCATATGTACATTTTTGTATGAACGTAAATATGAAACAAAACGGAAGCTAGTAATGAAAGATGTGTTTTAAATCTAAAAATAACACATTTCAGACTCAGTAATGTAACAGTTAAGTACAGATTACACCTAATGGAGTCCCAATGAGTCAGAGACATGTTGGTCTGTCTCCAGGATATCATTTTTGAGGGTTTTGAACTTTTTGTGAAAAACAGAAAAAAAGGCAGTAGATAAAAAAATTATTTTTTCCTCATGAAAAAGGATTGATCCCATATGAGAAACTAAGATAAGTGGCGTTCAATGTATTTCAATGTGATTTTCAACTTTGTGGCATAATTTTGCCATTTTCATGTATTTTGACCCAAATTTTCAACATAGCCTTCTTATGAGCCCACCTCAAAAACAAGGGTGGGAAAAATGTTTAAATACCGCCCAAAAGGCGATTTTTACCAAGCAACTGTGAAATCACCTTTCAGGCCAGATTTGTGGAATTCTACCAAGATTGTTCATGAGGTGGGGTCCTCAAAAGGTCATGTTGAAACGTTGGCCTCAAAATATGAAAAAATGGCAGTTATGCCACAAATTTGAAAACCCCATTGAAACACATTACATATCACTTATCTTGGTTTCTCATGTTGCAGTCACTGGTTCCCGCAGCAGAAATGTCTTAATTTTAGAGTGAATATTCACAATGTAACATGTTCAGGTGAGTGAGGGTGTATGGAGGTGTACTGGGGGTGTGGGGTGGTGGGTACTGAGTGGGAGTTGGGGGGCTTAGATTGGTGAGGGACCATTTTCTTTTTCACAGGTTTAGTAAAAAATAAATCATGGAACACTTTCCTTTTTTTTCAGACTGGGATGACAATCAGATGTTGGGGGTGCCATTAGACACCAGAGAAACATAATTTCATGCAGGAACAATGATTTAAGGGTAGGGGGCACCACTGAACACCAGGGAAGCATAATTTAAATGAAGGGATGGTGATCAGAGGGTGGGGGGGATGCCACTGGACACCAGGGAGACATAATTTACGGAGGGGACAGCATCGGAGGGTGTGGGCATCACTGGACACCAGAAAAACATCATTTGAATGAGATGACAATGATTAGAGGGTGGGAAATGCCACTAGACACCAGGGGAGCATAATTTAATAAAGGGATGGTGATTGGAGAGTGGGAGTGTCACTATACACCAGGGAAATATAATTTTAATGAGGAGAAAGTGATCACAGGGGTACCAGATCTACAGGGATTCCTGTATTTTACAGAGGAACTTGTTCCCACTGACTTGCATTAGTTACATGGGAAATATGCACAATTCTGCTTCCATAGGAAATAATGTAATCTACAGAAAAATACACAAAAATGATCCTGGAGTTACAGGGAAAATGTCAAATCTCAGTCTGGGAGTACTGCAATTGGAAGGTGGGGGCTGCTTCTAGACACCAGCACCATTAACAGGATAAAGGGATGGTAATAGGGGGTACCAATAGACACCAGGGAAATGGTGACTCACTGCTCTCACTGCATCCTGTAGCATGAGTTCCAGCTGGGACTGAAGAAGTCAAGAAAGTCCTGCTGTTCTCATACAGAGAATGCTGGTGAATGACTCCTCTCACTAAGTGGGGCAACTAATACATTTGGTGAACAGAAAAAGGTATTTCTGACAACTTTTTTGAAAAACAAACACCAGAATCTTGCAAAATGAGTCCCATTTACCTAGGTGGAGGTGATTGTTTTTTAAGAAATATATAATGTGTATGTATTTTTTACTGTGTATAAGTTAGAGCAATAATAAGAACATGGCCACCATCTCCAATGTTTTTTCCCCCCATGACAAGTAAATCATGCAAATAACCACTCACAATGTTTTTTTTCCTTTCACAATACTTTTTTTTTTACCTTTCCCAATAGGTTATTTTTTCCAGTCTCACCAGAATGCCACCACACATTCAGTCACTTCACTACCAGTCTAGCATTGCTTGTAAAGCACTTTGGATGTATGAAAAGTGCTATATAAATGCTGATTCTTCTTCTTCTTTAAAATCATTATAGCTTTAAAATGGGACAAGATTCTTTCACCAAACCTTTTTAAGGCACACACTTGGCATGGCACCCTTCAACACTGAAAAATTCATGAAAACAATTTCACATGGTCTAGGCTGTTGGTGAGAGCAAAAAGTTCCCATTGCTAAGTACAGGAAACCAAAATAGCTTTTTCCCCTAGTTTCTGGCACTCCATATCTATAAAACACCACAAGATGCCATTACAAAACTTTCCACATCTCAAAATTGTGCTATCCTGACCAAGCATGCCACATTTTGGGCTATTTAACCAAAGAATACAAATGTTATTAAGGTGCAGAAAATGGGGTTTAACATTAATCAGGGTACTCAACCCTAACTATAGGGGCACAACTGTGTCCCTATTATATATGTATTGTAGGGGCATGGTAATGCCCCTATATTAGGGCTGAGTAGACACTTTAATGTTAAACCTCAAATGTTGCACTTTAATAACTTTGCAACTGTTCAACAGGATTTTCATTTTTCAGGATGACTGCACAGTACAAAAAAGGATCTTTGTACACTAAGGGGCCAATCCTTGATCTCCAGAAAAAAATTATTTTTTCAAGAGCTGCCATCTTGTTTTTTTATTTTGTTCAGAAAAAACTGTCATAACTCTGCTCAGGGACATCTGCTTCACACATCTAACTATGTTGCTTGCTCATCGGGAGTTGATGAGCAGTTTTTTGTGCTTTCCAACATTCTGATATTCCTAGAAATTTTTTTAATCATTTTAAATCCTTTTTCATCAATCCCTAACTTCCTTTTTTGCCATCCCTTGTTCGTGATGTGAAAAAGAAAATTGACTAGTGTGACAGGATTTCCTCTTTTCTCGACCAGATGCCCCTTTTGACAACTAGATGGCCTTGTTGGTAAGGGGGCATTTGGTCTGAAAAAGGGTAAGTTATTTTTCACCAACTGATTTCCTTTTTCTCATCATGAATAAGGAATGGCAAAAAAGGAATATGAGTGTCAAAAAGGGATTTTTTCCATAACCATCTCGTCGTGAAAAAGGTTTCATGGGCATCTGGTTGTGAAAAATGGGGACATCTCATCATGGAAAAGGATCCTTTTTCACCAGACGTAATCTTTTTCTGCTACTGGTGGAAAAGGATTTTGCCTGGTGGAAAAGGATATTTTTTTCTGTGTCTTGCCTTGATTTTATATTTTTGTGTTCTATTTCTTTTTAATTATTGTGATGACCCACCCATGGGAAAAATCCTTAGTGTCTAATGGCATCCCCCGTCTTGTGTTATTTATATATTTTTTCAATATTCATTTATTTATCAATTAAATTACGTTACTTATTCCCACCCACTTTTTGGGGGGGGGTCACAAAGGACCAATTTTTTCCATTGTGTCTAGTGGTACCCTCCCACCCTCCAATATTGAGAAATCCTTGGTGGCAGTGGTATCCCCCCCTCTTGGTTCCTTTTTCTTTTCAGAGACAAAACAAAAAAAGTATTTTGTGATGTCTTTTGCATAGTTAAACCTGAAAACAAAATTGTCCATCACTGATCATGCTCGCACCTCCAACCCAACCACCTTCTGTGTACTAACCTCCCACACTCCCCATGTCATCCGCACAGACCACTACTCACCTGTTCAGGTCCCAGGTTTGAGACCAGCTCAGCCGATGGAAGACATGCCTTGCTCCTGGAACTACTGACTGAAATCTGAACTAAGGTAAATATGCTTCAATGTATTTTAATTGGGGGGGGGGGCAATTTGTGTCCATAACTTGATTGTTTTTTGTCATTTTGGACCCAAATTTTCAACATTGTGTTTTGGGATTCTCACCTCATGAACAGTATAACTGTTGTTAGGCAAAACCTGCCAGAAAGTTGATTTTGTGGTCAGCTGGCAAAATCACCTTTCTGGTGGGATTTAAAGAGCTAGTGTGCTGCTTGGAATTAATAGTAATTGTCAGATGCAGTCAGCTATCACTTACAGTATCTGAAGTATTTTTTTTATCTTCTGTTTGCTAATTAAAATATTTTCCACCTGGTAGTACTGGGGTGATGTGTGGAGCAGCACTCTGTCTGAAGTAAACAAGTCAGTTCTGTTCCTCAACTATATCATCAGGAATTAGACAAAACACCTTGAGGCACCACTATCCTTGTAGCATGACCATTGACTTTCACAAGCTAACAATCAAAATGCAGGAAACTGTGAAATCACTAGTTACCAGGGAGAGTCGGACCCTGCTGTTTCATGTGAAAGTGAAACCTGGCTGTGAGAAATGTTTCTCACTGGTTACCAGTAATATCATAGTCAGTGTGGTCTCAGTGTTGATGTAGTGGGATGAAGAGAACTGACTTTTTTTTTCCTCCAGACAGAGTGCTACTCCACATATCACCCCAGTACTGCCAGGTGGAAAATCTTCTAATCAGCAAACAGAAATTAAAAAATACATGAGATATAAGAAGTGATAGCTGACTACATCTGAAAGTTACAGTTAATTGCAGGCAGTTTCCAGGAAGCACACTAGCTCTTTAAATAACAACAATTATGTTGTTCATGAGGTGGGGTCACATGAAGACTATGTTGAAAAACTGTGGTCAAAATTTCAAATAAATGGCTGCATTATGAGCATTTATTGCAATCTCACTATGCGCACTTGTAACTTTGGAAATGTTCAATATTTTCACCCCATATTTTCAGCATAGCCTTTTTATTGCCAAACCTCATGTATGTAACAGCTGTCATTTTTCACATCTTGTCTAAAATGTGTTTTCACACTTGTGGTTCTGAATGGCATTGCAGTTGTGCAGAATTAAGTTTGGGTGGGGATTTGAAAACTTTCTGTTCTGGGTACATGTCATGAAAAAGATTCTGCACTGAGAGCATGAGGTGGGGTAATAACAAGGGTATGGTGACAATTTGGTGACTGCTGTTCTATATCTGGAAATGCAGGGGATGGAGGTCCCTGTGCTTCCACAACTACATACATATACGCATCTATGAAGTAATGGAAATGCAGAGTCCAAATGACCCTGCACTCTCACAGTAAAATAAAGATACTATTATACTATCTCAAAAAGTAAGGAATGCATGTACTCATCTATGGAGGGACTGGAGTTGATCCTGTGCTCCACAGTAATATAAGGATACTGTTATACTGTCTCAAAAAGTAAGTAAAAACATATATGCATATATGGAGGGATGGGAGCGTTCAGACCCTGAGCTCCCACAGAAAAATAAAGATGCTGTTATACTATCTCAAAAAGTAAGGAAATACTGTACATGTATGTATCTATGGTGGCATGGGAGCATAGGGTCTGCAGAACCCTGCACTGCCAAAGTAAAATAAGGATACTGTTACACTGTCTGAAGAAGTAAATAAATACATATACACATCTACAGAGGGTCGGGAGTGCAGGGTCCAAAGGACCCTGCAGTCCCACATTAAAATATGAATACTATTATACTATCTCAAAAAGTAAGGAAATACATTGCAGAAAACATCATTAATGCACCATTAGGGCTGAAGTATAAAAAGTAGGGACATATGACCTTAGGGTTCCCAAGCCTAAGATCCCACCCCCACTCTCAACTTCCATCCCTAAGACCCCACACCCCACCCTGCATGCTTGAACAGGTGTGAGCAGTGTGCCTTGGGGTTGCAAAACTTAAAGCTTACCCGATTCTCTTATTCTGTGCCCATCTTACCTTACTTGGTCTTGGAATGAGGTGAGCATTAGGGTTTGCAACCCGAAGGCCCACCTGTCACACTAGTTCCTGGATGAAGGGTCAGGAGTGTAGTCTTAGGGTTGGAAGCTCAGAGTGGGGTGAGGTCTGGGGGGAACCCTAAGGCTGTATTTTCCTACTTTTTATGCTTCAACCTTAATGGTGGTTTAATGAAGTTTTTTGCAATGTATATATTATAGTAGCGTGCTAGTGCCATAGCAGTTAGGATTGAGCAGGGCATTCACTAATAAACTCTGAACTTTGCACATTAATATCTTTGTCCTGTTTGATGAAATGAGCTGAAATGCTGCATGAGTTGTCTGGGAGGCAAGGTCTTGATCTGCTGAATATTTGGTGATGGCAGTTTGTGCGGTTTTTGAGATCAGCATATGTCATTTTTCTGTAGAGGGCTAGATGTTTTGCTGTACTTAACATGGGTGTTTTTTGCTCTCACATACAGCCTACATGGAATGGAATTTCTTTCCCAAACTTGCAGGGGACATGTGTCATGTACTTAGGTTGTGCCTTTGATAGGTCAGGTGAAAAAATATGAAACAGTCCAAGAGCATCAAACTGTAACGTTTTGCAGTTTCTGTTCTGAGCATGGGCAGTAGGTATTTGAGTTAATGTTCTGGTGTGAAATTGTATGGTATTGTATTCTTTTATTGTTCAATCTAATAAGATCATTACAAAATAGAATAATAGATAGGTTAATGGGGATTACAAGGCAATAATCCCATTGAGAGGTTCTGGGGACATAGGGAACCTCAAGAGTGAAGCTTGAGAGGTTCTCATGTCCCCAGAACCTTGAGATGTGGATTACTGCCTTGTGATCCACAGCAAGCTATTTATAATTGTTTTTTTAATATATGGATCAGAGGTGAATTGACTCACCTCCATTTCATGGATCCAGTCAGGAGTCCATGTGCTGTGCACAGCATGCTGGCAGGGTTGCTACGAGCAGCAGGATGTGGCGGCAGTATGGGTCTGTTTAGCCCCATCCCCCTTTTCTTCACTGTCTGTTGTTCCTTGGTGGTGGTCTCTGTCGGCCCTCAGTAGTGAAGAGGATGTGGGGGAGAGCAAGCCGTGCATGATGAAAAATGGAATGAAGTAGGGAGCACAGAAAAAATGCAGCTTCTACCACCAAAGTTTCTCTTGCTAAATGAGAGTGCCAGCCACAATGTTTTGCAAGTCATTCTGCCTGCCCACATAGGAAAAGCGTCCAACTGGAAGGCATACTTGTGAAAACGTGGGGAGGCAGACTTGCATTTGTGCTGTTCAGCGTTGGTGATAATACTACTGTTCAGGTCCCGAATGATAATATTAAGGCACCTGAACAACAGCATTATCACTCAGAAACAGTGGTGTTATCACTCTGAGAGTATTAGTTTTACCAGGATTTTTTTGAATGCTTTTGAATACTATTATTTTAAGAATCCATATATTAAAAATAAATAAGACATTACATAGAAAGAGATACACAACATACATATAACATTTAAAAATGTAATTAAAATCAAGCTTCTATATGAGAGCTGTCTCTAAACTGCATTCCTTAGCATGCTCATTCAATTATTTTTTTTGTTCTCATTTTCCTTATTTGTTGTATTTGTGTTAGAAAGTTACCCATCCTGGTTATTATAAATTCATCACCTGTTGTTAAGAATATATTAAGTCGTACATCATCTGCACAGTGTTGTAAGGAACAAAGTAAATATCCTAACCACTTTCTTCTTGCCCTTTCAAACCAGGTGCATCTCAATATAACATGTGAGCCATGTTCAATTTCCTGTGCTCCACAGTAACATAACATGTGTACAAAATCCCTTGACTTTTTAAACGTTGTCTTAAGTACATTAGACTAAAAAAATTCAACCAAGAACCTTGCATACATTTTCCTTTGTTCTGGCTGTTCCAATACATAAGAACATAGGAAAGTGATGGCAAAAAAAGGACCCCCAGGCAAACCAAGTCTGCCCATTTGCCTAGCATCCTCTAGGCTTCCTCTGATTTCCTGCCCTTCCCTTCCACAGCCCTCTATGTCTGTCCCAAGCCCTCTTGAACCCCCACTGTATTCTCACCCACCACTTCTTTAGGCAGCCATTCCAGGTGTCTACCACCCTTTTGGTAAAGAAGTACTTCCTGATGTTACCCCTAAACATGCCCACCTTGAGTCACGATACTATTTATATCTATGTACTAGTTTGTTATTTCTGTACCACACAGAACATTGTGACATCCTTATTTTTTCTAGATCATTCCTGTTGTACCTTTTAACAAGTAATTTCTTAATATACTTTTTGTATTGCTCTGATAGTGTAACAGTTTTATATGTCCAATCTAACAGGGATTCCAACCCATAGAATATAATATTTTTTCCACATTCAATAACCAGGGAGACTTCCAATAGCCTTTCTGTTTCCACATTTTTTTTCTCCTCTAGACATTTTCTGGCTATTCTATTTTAACTTTGTCCATTTAGCTTAATCCAGTAATTTATTACACATGACTCTGCTAGTGCCTTCAAATTAGTGAGCCCTATTTCAGTTCTGATGAAAGTTGATGGAATTGGGGGAACCTATCAATGTTCTTAACAAATACATCATAGGTTTTTCCAATTTTACTATATATTTATGATCCCACAATTCTTCCCCATACAAAATCTGAGAATTGTATTTTGCTTCAATTGCTGCCACTAGAGCTCTTATCGAGTGGCCACCACATTTTGCATTGAATCATCTCAGTGCTATTGATGTATTCATAACCTTACTGTATGTCATTGTATAATGAGATTTCCAGCATAGGTGTTTTGAGAACACAAGGCCCAGATATGTATAATCTGTTGTTGTTTTGACTGGTTTAGAATTTGTATACCATTTCCCTTGATATTCTTTTTGCCAAACAGTATTATATTTGTCTTTGTCATGTTTATTTTCAAACTCATATTGTTTACAAATGATTCCAATATTTTTAATTTTTCTTGCAGTCCCCTCGCTGTTAATGAAAGTAATATAAGAGCATCAGCATATACCATTCCTGGACATAGTTCTTTACCGATCTTTGGGGAATCTATTATAGAACTTTGTACAATTTTTATCAATGGGTCACTATACAGTGAGAATACATTTGGTGCAAGAATGCACCCCTGTCTCACTCCCATATTGGTTGGGAACTGTGGGGACAAATTTCCAGCCAGGTCTTGCCTGACTTGTGCCCATGTATTGGAATAAAGAAGTCTAACTCTATTTGTTGTAACCAAATTTACCCTGACAGTCTCCATTATTTCCCATAACTTACTTCTGTTAATGGTATTGAATGCAGTAGAAAAATCGATATATACTGCATATGATTTTTGTTTTCTTAGTTTTATATATTTTTCATAAAAATGCAACAGGATAAAGCAATTGTTTATAGTTGAATATGTTTGTCGAAACCTGCCTGAAATGGAGACAGACCTCCCGCTCTATTGATATAATTTATTATTCGACCCAAGAGTATTCTGGCTAAAATTTTTCCAACTATATCTAAGAGGTTAATTGCTTTGTAATTCTTTGGGTCGTGCCTATTTTCTTTTTTAAAAATAGGCACAATTGCTGCCCCTCTCCAGGATTCATATATGAAGTTTTCATACATTCATTTGTTATACAAAGAGCATAACATTTCTGTCCATTGATCCATTTTACATTTGAATAGTTCACCTGGCATCATATCTGGGCCTAGGGCTTTATTCAGTCACAATTTTCCTATAGAATTCAGAACTTCTAATTTTGTAATTTGTTTAAAATTCAGCCTAATCATAATTTCATTTAATGCCATCCATGTCGTTTTTTCATGCCTATTTAGCATGACTTATGAGAAGTATTTTACCCATTCTTGTGTTGATACATAATTTTCTATTTCTAACATCAAATCCTTAAACACATGTGCCAATAAGGCCCAGAATTTCTTACTGTCCTTTGTTTCTATCACAACTAACATTTGTTCCCACTGAAATACATAATATTCTCTTTTTTAATATCAGTCATCTCCTATACTCTTTTCTAAGTGTTCTTAAATTATCTTTTATTTGTACAGTAGGATTTTGTCTGTATCTCCTTATTCCTTTTGTTAATTGACTTTTCAGTACCTTACAGTCATTATCAAATCATCCTCTATTTTTCCCTTATTTGAAGATTCCTTCTTTATACAGTTTATCCTAGATTTCTTTAAAAAAATGAATGTATCATAGAACACTGTAGAGTCCATATGATCCATACATAATATTATATTTTCTGTAATCTCTTCCAAGTGTTTTCTTAACTGTGAATCCACCGTGTCAGACCAGACTACTCTTTTCTTATATCTGATTTCAAATTGTCCAACATTTACATTAGTTTTTATCAGGTTCAGACTACTCTCTACTTTCTAAGTATAATAAATGACCAGTAAGCAATCACTTTCAGTTCTAGTTGGTATACTCAAATAATGTCACCACCAATCTGTCGCTGGTCCTATCCTGCATAATAAATCTATTACTGTATTTCCTTTGTCTGATATGTAAGTGGCTGTGCCATTATTATCTCCTTTTGAGCTCCCATTCAATTTATATAACCTGTTATTCTTTAATATATTCTGTAATTTTTCTACCATTAGGGTTAGTTTTCTCATATTTTGTCTGACGTCTTGTGTCGGCTGCCTCTGAGTATATTCATTTCATAACTGTACTGTCCAATATTCCATCGAAATTACCTACTCTAGCATTAAAGTCAATTTGTAATACTGTATTAGGTAGTCCTCCAGATATTCTAGGGAAATTTCAGATAGTTTTCCCCAATAAAATCCAGCATTCCCTGTGAAAAAAATACGATTTAGCAGGAGGAATGTAACATGAAATCAGCATTAACTTTGTTTTGTTCATATGTATACTAATAACCATTAAGTACTCATTTTGTTTGATTTCCTCCATACTATTAAAGATTCCAATCTTAATCTGAGTGATTAATCCCCCAGATCTCCTCCCATGTTTTCAAGCCTTTGACTAGCACTCTGGAAAGTTTGATGACCATTTATATTTACCTTATTTGTGTTAATATGCCATGTTTCTTGAAAATAGAGTACTGTATGTTGCTTAATAAAACTCAAGCACTCTGCATTGTAGATTTTGTCATTATATCCTGCTATATTACATGACATCCTCCAACATTATTATCCATTTCCAGGTTACTGCTTGTCAAACTAAGGGCTTCACAATTCCCCTCTTTAACATTTGTAATCTGGGGGAGTCAATCTTCTCTATCCTGTAAAATTTAGAATCCGTTGTGTATAATAATCGCACTATTAATTCCATCTGTTCCAGTTTGAATCTTAGTATATTCTTTTGACTTTTTTGTGTTTTCCTTGATATTACTTTTTGTTGGAGTGTCTTCCACTATTCTATTAATAACTGACTAATGTGTTTTAGATGTCTCTTCTATTAGTCTATTAGTCTATTCAGATGCACTACATACAGACCTAATTTGTCCATTTTTGCATTGTTATCCAAAATCCTTTTAGAGACCAGTTCATTTCTACATAGTATGTCAACCTATCTCCTCTTAAACTCTCATGATGGTACACTTCCACAAAACCCTTCCAACCTAATCTTATTTTCAGAAGATTGGTGAAACAGTTGCATATGGACCACAGCAAATTTTTGGTGTCTCTTTGAATATCTTACTATAACCAAACAGTGATAATGTCACTGGTTGTCCCCAGCCTTTGTCCTATAGGCAGTATAGCATAGTGGTTAAGGGCACTGAGCTGCAAACCTGGAAACCTGTGTTTGAATCCCACAACCCCCACTTGCATACTGTGTGATTCTGAGCAAGTCACTAAACTTCCTTGTGCTCCCAGGTCACACCTGGAAACATGTTCTGGCTTACTGTGCCTTACCTGGTTAAACAATTTCCTCTTTCCCCTGTTCCCTATTGAAGGGGGTGTAAATTGATTCCTTCCCCAATTCAAAGGACACTCTTAATTGTTCAAGCAAGTGAACATTTCTCCATATGTAATTTGCCACTCTTTTGCATGCCACAATAATTATAACAAATTCAACAAAACCAGTGCTGAATGATCTAAGTAAGCAGTAATACCCAACAGGGTGGGCGGTATAGGGCAATACCGGACCACCCAGGGGCATAATGAGGCCTGACACTGCAGGTGGAGAGCCTTATAGCCCCTGGAAGGTCCGGTATTTCCCATACTGCCCACCCTGGAGGGTATTATTGCACTTACAAAATGGGAAATGTAATTAGTTCAAGATGTGTTGTGACATAAAATAGTTCCTCCACCTATACTATCCTAGATCCTCTGTATTTGAAGCCTTTGGTCCTGGTTGTCATGGTTATTTCTACCCCTCATAGGTAGAGATACTATCATTGCTTTTCAGAGCAAGTTTATGTGAGGTCACGATCATCAGGGGAATGGGAAAAATGTTCTCTGTTGCTTGTGTTTTGCCTGCCCTTTTTAGAGTTTTGGTGGGAGCACTGCTATTGCAGTGAGTCTGAAAAGGGAGCAGAATTATACTGCCTGATGCTTTTAGAGCTGTGGTGGTGCACTGTTCTCTGTATTGCTACTGCTTCCTGTATTATGTAAATGAACTCTGTATTGTTACTGTACCTCCCGGGTCGTGCCTGAAAATAGTCACCTGTTTAGCTAGCACACCTACCCGGTAAACAAAAGCTAAATAAAATAAAAGACTGTGAGTGCACTCTGAATAAGGAGTAGAAAATTGGGATCTCAGCTGCAATTCTCTAAAACACTCGTTCAGTGAGGTACAAGTTGTGCTTGTTTTTAAAAAAATTTTTTTATCACAAACATGTGGGTTTGTGAGTTCACTGTAACACTAAACACAAGGAGCAGAACATCGGGAGCTTGGCGGCAATAATCTGATACACTAGTTCAGTGAGGTGCGCGTTATTCTTTTTTTTTTACCTTGAACATATGGGTTTCTAAAAAGGCAGACGAGGGAACAGTGTGGGAGAAGGCTGATACGGCGGGTGGACGTAGGATTTTTTTGTGTACCTCAGTGAATCATGTGCAATGCATGTAATGGCTGTTAGCTGTTGCCAGGAAACTGAGGAGGGGGGATATTGTGGACTCTGTCACTAGCTCTGTAAAGAAGTGGAAAGTAGGAAAATGAACATTTTTAAGATATGTGCTTTTTGTTGTTGGTGAAATAAATAAGTAAATAAATACATTTGTTGAGGTATCTTGTGTATGGCCAACATGAAGGTCTCACTAAGTGAAAAAAAAAATGGCAGCAGTTTGAAATTATGTGCCCAGTGTATCAGCCAATGACAAAGCAGGCTGGGCACAAGGATATTTGGCTGGGCATAAGGCACATTTGGGCTGGGTCTTTTTACTTGGTGGGCATCTATTGAAAGTTGATGTACCCCTGTTGAAGGGGCACTAGCCAATCAGATTCCTACAAATAAAAAGCCCATTTTCTAACAACTTCTATTACATCAGTATTTCCAATCTGTGAGTCCAAGACTTCAATAAGGATTGTTAAGGCTTCTTTGTTTAATGATTCTTTTGTTTCTTTAACCAATTTCTTTAACCCATATAGTCTCAGACAACAATCAGTTTCCCAATTAACTTATTTATTTTCTTCCAATTGAGCTTTCTCACTTAGCTGCTCTTAACTACCACCTCATTTTACATTATGTTCTAGATGCAAATTGTTTTCTTCATTCAACTCCTTGTTTTTTTACATTAGTAATATCAACAGTATCCAATATACCAGAGTAACTTTTCATATTTTTTGTATCTTTTCCCTGAACCCACCATCAACTTGTTCTAGTTGTTTCTTGCCTTTCATACCTTTATGAGATTTTTCCAGGGTCTCAGGATTCTTCCCCTGGTTTAAGTTTGTTTTCTTCTTGTTTTTTTCTGTTTTCCCCTTTTGTTTCTTTTTTTTCTCATTATCCCTCTCTGATCGAATCTCAAGAATTATCATTGAAAACTCTAATCTCTCCTTCACATCCTCATTATGCTGAATTATTTCACTTATTACATGTGGAATTGATACAGATTCCTTAAGGGGATGTATTTCATTCAGTATTCTCACAACATCATCTAATCTAAAGCCATTTAAGGCAATATTTTCATTTATTGTTTCAATCTCACTTCTTATCACTAACATTTGCTCCTTCAATATTAAATTTGTTGCATGCTGGTTCTTCATTATTGGCACAATTTATTCACTAATTGCTGCGAGGTAATACATCATTGATTCATCTTTAATTTCTCCTTTCCTTTCTATTTCTCCTTCAGCCCCTGTATTATTTGCTAAACTTTGTATTCTGGCTTTAGGGGTGTCTGAATTTCTTAATTTCTGACATTCATCCAGTGACCTCAGTCCCTGAATTGTATTCTGAAAGTCTGATAATATATTTTTTTATTTAATTGTGCTTAAAGTCTATATAATTTATATGATCAGTAATCTATTTTACTGATACTGTAGGTGTATATATAGTATATTCTTCTATTATTCTCTGGTGATGCCCAACCAGTAATGTCTAGACTTATTTCCTGATTAGCATTTTTTGGTTCCCCTATGGCATGTAAATTTAATGGCACTCTTGTCTTATCTCAATCACTGGAGTAGAAGTGGAAAATCCACTTAAACCTGTCATTTCTATTCCAGGGTATTCACCAATTGCCTTTTTTTGTACTCATTTTAGTTGGAAAAGCCTTCTCTTTCAAATATGATGTCTGTGTCCTCAGTAATGGGGAAATTTTTGTTTATGTTGTATCAGTTTTAATAATATTGTCACATTTCCCACCTTTTCATTTCTTTTCTTTTTGCTTGTGGACTCCTGTCTTTTCCACTTTTTTTTTTTTTTCTCCGTGGGATTTTGCCATGCTTCTCTTGATTTTTCCCTTTCTCTTTCTCATATCTTACTTGTTTATTTACTAATTAGTCACTATATATTTCTTCTATTCCTTCTTATCCATCATCCTGTTCCAATTTATTCTTTTTTGTCACATTCATTTTTACCTTGTCTGATAGTACGACCAAGGATTTTTCAAGAGTCACAGATTGTGCTGTAGTAACAACCATGTCAACAATTTATAAATTAAAGATTGTAATAGTTTAATGAGCCTAATTTAAATAGTTTATACTAGTCATATAATGACGAATGCTAGATTCATAAAGTGTTCAATGTTAAGTGCAATAAGGCAAGTACAAAGTACAAAGTGCAAAAGCAGGCCACTCCAAGCAGCTACAACCTACCTGTCTATTTATTTACTGGTCAACAGGAAGTTGGTGGATTTCAAGGTTGGGGAGAAGATGACCAGATAGGTGGAAAACTAGCTGGAGAAGAGGACCCAGACAGTGATGGTGGGGTGAGAGTTATCTAGCACCAGAGAGGTCACCAGTAGAGTCTTGCTGGGCTCAGTACTAGGGCTGATGCTGTTCAATGTCTTCAATAATTACATTGGAGATAGCATTAGGGACAAAATGTGCCTTTTTTGCAGACAACATCAAGCTCTGTGGGAGGGTAAGCACAGCAGAAGGGATACATGACCTAAATGAGGATTTGGAAAAACCTGAGAAGTGATCTTGGATTTGGTAGCTTGGTCTCAATGGGAAGAAATACAAAGTTATGCACATTTGAGCCAAGAATCCCAAGACAGAGTACTGCCTGGGAAGTGTCTGGGCCTGATCTCCCACAGAAGAACCATCCACAGCATCTCCAGTATAGCAAAATTCTAGTTCAGTTCCCTCCCGCTACCTCACTTCCTGCCTGACCCCAGCAAACTCCCTTGATTCTCTTCTCTGATATAGAGACTTGAACACTTTTCACATCCCTCACTCACAAAATGTTACTGGCAAAGCTGCCTTTTTGCACCATCTTCCCCTTCCCTGGAATAGCCTTCCCTCTGACCTGCACCAGGTCTCCTCTCTTTCATCCATATAGAAACTCCTCAGACTCCTCCCCAGCCCCCCACCCCAATTACCCAATATTTCCCAGAATGCCCCTAAGCCCTACCACCTGAATATAGAATTCTTGCAGCAGTCCAGAACATTATTTTCATATACTGGCTGACTTTATTGTGAATGTAAAATTTCATGTACTGTATGAAATATGGTTGTGAATACTATGTCTTTTTGAAATTACTTTGTGTAACTCTTCTCATTTCTGTGTATGCTCTGTACCCAGGTCACACTTAGAAATGAGCTTCAGCTCAGTCAGTCTTTCTCGGTTATCAATTTTTAATAAATAAATAAAAATAAATATGCAATAGAGGAGGAGAAGCATCTGGGTGTAATGCTCACTAGTGACCTGAAGCACTCCATGCAGTGCAGGAAAGCAGAAGCAAGGACAAATAAGATGATGGGTTAGCAGTAGGTGGTATGAGATTATACTGCCCTTTTACAGGTCACTGATGAGACCACATCAAGAGTATGGAATATGGCACTGGTGCCCACACCTTAAAGAGGACATTAACTTGCTGAAGATGGTCCAGAGGAGGGCAATGAAGATGATTGTAGATCAGCAAGGTAAAACATATGAGAGGAGAGGTTGGGAGCCCTGAACATGTAGTCCCTGGAGGAGAGGAAGGAGAGGTGGGGCATGACTCCGACTTTCAAATACTTGTTTCTGTAATCTATGTATTACATGAATGCGTGTAAGGCAACTGTATGAATGTGTAACTGGATTACCTTGAAAATGAGTTCACTCAATGGTGTTTTTATCCATTTCAAGGCAATGTCCTGAATAAAATATATTACTACTACTAAATACTTGAAAAGAGATAAATAGGGGTGAAGAGGAGGATCTCTTTAAGCAAAGTAGCAACTGAAACACATGGGGACACAGTCTTAAGTTTGGGGGAGAGGTCTTGGAGGGAGATTAGGAAGTACTTCTTCACAAAGAGAGTAGTAAGCAGTTGGAATGCTCTGCTGGAAGAGGTCTTATTGAAGATGATAGGCAGCTTGAAGAGAGTCAGGGATAGATATAATAGGAAAGAAAGGAACATGGGAAGGATAGATGGAAAGGATGGGAGAATTATGGAGGGACAGGGTCAGTAGCTTAGGCTGTGGACCCTGCAATATGAGCAGACTAGACCGATCAGGTACCGGGTCATAATGTCATATGCTTAATAGTAAGGCATTATGATGCTACCTGGACCTGTGTGCACTCCATGCTGGACCCCCCCAGAGTTAGAATCCTAAGTGGGAGGTCTGGGTGCAGCCCCCATAATGGGGGATGTGGGTGGCAGAGCCTCCCACAGAAAAGAACATAACCCGGAATCACGCAACGCGATTGTGCCACAAGGCATTCTACTGTGCGACATTATGACCCCATGCTGACAGATCAAATGGCCTTATTCTGCTGCCTTCCTCGTATGTTCATATGTTCATGTAATGCCAGGATGTTGCATAGTAAAATGACATATACAATGGAGGATGGTGCACTAGTTAACAGTGGTTTTAGGTGCATTTGGTAGAGAAAGTCCCATATTACAAAAGTCAGCATGCAAGGGTGGCGGGGAGGGTGGGAAAAAGAATGAAAAGTCTTGCAGTATTATTTATTTATTTATTTGAGTTTTGGTAATTGGGTAAGTCCACTGAGATAATTACAGTCCCTTTTTCAGGATCGACCCAGGATTGCCACAAGCAATACAGAACAGTGCAATAACACAGAAAAAAAAACAGATAACGATAGCAAAAACAATTGATATACCACATTAAAGAAGATATAAAGATACAGTAAAACATTACATAACAGGTCATGGAAAAATAGTTATTTACACTTCAGTAAAAACATATAACATGACTTATTCAAATGAGACTACAGGCTGCAGAAACTAATAACAGAAGGAAAAAAAAAGTATGGGAATGGGGGGTAGACAAATAGCAGGTTGTACTTGAAGGTAAGGACAGGGTCCCAGGAAAGGGCAACGTTCAAGGGTAAATAGGGGGAGGAGAAAGGGATAGAGCATTGAAAGAATTAGATATGGCATCAAAGGTACCATCACCACTACTGCTGTTGACACATACAGATAAACACTGTGGTGTTGAATGTGACTTTAACATTGAAACCATCTGGAATTTTCAAATGGAATACCTGTTTACCATAACAAATAGTGAAATACAAAGCACAAAAACACAACAAATGAAATATATACAGTATGTTAATATGTATGTGATAGAGGACTAAGTTTGTATCATCCAATGACTGGGTTCAACTTTTTCAGTGTTGTTGGCTCTTTTTGATAGGTACTCATAGTCTCACAGTCGGTACAAAACATGTATATAGACTTTCGTCCATTTAGCTTGCTTATTTTTCAATTCCAGATGTTTATGTTTAGAATTCTCTAGTTTTGTTTTGACTGTAACTATCTAGTCTTTTTTAAAAGTCTCCAAGGAGGGACTATTAACTACTGTTGCCGGAAGAGAATTCTAATGTGGAATCACCCTTTGACTGAACCAGAATTTCCATTCAAGTAGATTCCATCTCTGATGTTTTAATTATAGCTCATGTGTTCTGGTATTGTGTTTCTTCAGTTTGATTTCCAGGCCTAGATCTATTCTAAGTTTCTGATCCTGAAAAGCCTTATATACTAGGATCATATCACTCCTCCAGTTCCTGTATGAAAGTGAATATAAATTTAACCCTCTAATCCTTTCTTCATGTAGTCTTTCTCCCAGTCCCTGTATTGCTCTGGTCACTGTCCTTTGGACTCGCTCCAGTCTTGCCACCTCCCCTTTTTTATGTGGTTCCCAGACTTGAGAACAGCACTCAAGTTGTGTTCTCACCAGCGCCCTACACAATAGCATCAAGACCTCTTTACCGCTACTCTCAATGTGCCTAAGGATGCAGTTAAGTGTTTTGTTTGCTTTCCTTACAGTCTGGTAGCAGTGAGATCCAAAAGTAAGATTATTTTTGATAATTACTCTCAAGTCCCTTTCTTCTTCAGATGATTTAAATATTTCTCTATTGCTAATGTATTGTAGTTCTGGATTTTTTCCCCATGTGTAAAACTATACACTTATCCCCATTTAGTTTTAATTTATACTTATTTGTCCACTCCTCAATGAACTTTAGGGAATCTTGAAGCTTAATCTGATCCTGTACTGAGTTTATAACTGTTCTTACTCGGCAGTCATCAGCAGATTTTGTTATCCATATATTATCGGTATTACACTGTAGTGAAGATATATATCAGTTGAACAAACAGGGTCCCAATACAAATCCCTGAGGGACCCCACTCATCACAGGTATCCTGTCAGATAACATTCCATTTACTGTTACCCTCTGTCTTCTACTGTCCAACCAAGCTCTTATCCAATTTATGATGTTATTTCAGATTTTAAGTACATATAGTGAATCCATTAAATCTCTTTGCAGAAGTTTATCAAAGGCCTTGGTGAAATCCAACCGCTCCACATCAATTGAATTCCCTGAGTCCAAGGTCTTGCTCACTTTTTCATAAAAATGAAGAAGATTTGTCTAGCATGATCTTGCTTTTGTGAACCCATGTTGGTTAGGGTCCAACTGGTGTTTTTCATTTAACTGGGAAAGAATATGATATTTTATTATGCTTTTCAGTACTTTGCCCAGGACTGATGTCATGCTCACTGGTCTATACTTTTCAGGGGAATCCTTCTTCCCTTTTTTGTAAATGGGAACAACATGTGCCTCTTTCCATTTTGTGGTCACCTCCCCACCATCTAGTGATTTCTGAAAAATAAATGTCACAGGTAGAGCTATTTCTACTGCAATCTCTGAGCTTAGTCTTGGGTGAATATCATCTGGTCCTGGGAATTTGTTCTTATTTATTTGTATTAATCTGGTTGTCCCTTCTTTGATATCTATTATTGTTTGATTTGTATCCAAAGTAATGAGTTTAGCATCACTTGTAGAGTTATCCTTAGGAATAAATTCAGAACCAAAGTAGTTATTTTGGACATTTGCCTTGTCCTTATCTTCAAGTATTTCCCCATTTACACCCCTAAAATGGCCTATACTTTGTTTATTACCTCTTTTGTTGTTTATGTATGAATAAAAACTCTTATAGTTATCTATACTATTCTTAGCCAATTTTTCCACAAAGGCTGCTTTTGCTATTTTAATAGATTTCTTCATTTTCTTTAATTGTTCCCTATATGTGGGGTAACTGATCTTATTTTGTCTCAGGCGTTTATACATTCTGTTTTTAAGTTTAATTTTGCTTTTTAAGTTTCTGGGATAATCATTTAGGGGTATTTCCCTTTCTAGTATAATTGGCTATATATTTTATGATTATATTAGTTTCGGGCTTTATTTTGCTTATCAATTTTCCCACATTTCATCTAAAGTTAGATTAATGAAATTTGATTTCCTGTACCATTTCCACATAGTTTTTCTTATTTGAGTGAAATTAGCTTTTTTAAAGTTGGGAATTTTTGTTTGTCCACCCATTTCATAGAAACATAGAAACATAGAATTTGACAGCAGATAAGGACCACTTGGCTCACCCAGTCTGCCCATTTCCCTACCTAATGGATAAGCTGCAGATCCTAGTTAACCAGCAGCCTACTTCTTCCTACCCCAACCCCCTAGAATTACCTTATGACTGTCACATGCATGCTTGAATTCCACCACTGTTTTTGACTCCACAGCCTCCTCTGGAAGGCCATTCCATGCATCCACAACCCTTTCTGTGAAAAAATACTTCCTTAAATTACCTCTGAGCTGCCCCCCATCTTCAAATTGTGCCCCCTTGTTCTTGCACACCTCTTTTTTTGAAAGATGCTACCCTCTTGGACTTTGTTGATTCCCTTGAGGTACTTGAAAGTTTCTATCATGTCCCCCCTCTCCCTCCTTTCCTTGAGGCTATACATATTAAGCTCCTTAAGTCTCTCTTCATATGTCTTCCGGTGCAGACCCTGCACCATTTTAGTTGCCCTGCTATGGACAGCTTCCATCCTGTCTATGTCTTTGCGGAGATTGGGTCTCCAGAAATGCATGCAGTACTCCAGATGGGGTCTCACCAGCTGTCTGTACAGAGGGATAATAACTTCCTGTTTTCTACTGGTGATGTCTCTCCCTATGCATCCCAGTATCCCTCCAGCCCTCCTTGCTGCCCTCTCACATTGCTTGCCCACCTTTAGGTCATCTGATATGACTACTCCGGGTCCCTTTCCATTTTTGTTGTTGTTAGTATCTCACCCCCATTGTGTACTCTTCCCTGGGTTTTGTTTCCCAGGTATACACTTGCACTTCTTAGCATTGAATCTAAGCTGCCATACATTTGACCATTCCTCTAACCTTGCCAAGTCCCTTCTCATCCTTTCCATCCCATCTTGTGCATCAACTCTGTTGCTGATCTTTGCGTCATCTGCAAAGAGACATACTTTTCCTTCCAGTCCCTCTGCAATGTCACTTATAAAGACATTGAAGAGGACCGGTCCTAATACTGAACCCTGTGGTACCCCACTAGTAACCCCTCTTTCTTCAGAGTGGACTCCATTTACTATTACTCTCTGTGTCCTATTCTCCAGCCAATTATTTACCCAGGCTGTCACCTTGGGACCCACTCCCAGGCTGGCTAAATTGTATATTAATCTTTTGTGAGGGACTGTGTCAAATGCCTTGCTAAAGTCTAGGTAGGCCATGTCCACAGCCCCTCCCTGATCTACTACTTTGGTCACCCAGTTAAAGATGATCAGGAAAGCCTAGACTTTTTCATAAAGCAAATCTGTCAATTGGAAGTAAACTACCTGATGGTCACTGTTTTCTAATGGCGAGCCCACCCTGGTATCTGTTAAGGTCTCGCCCAAGTTGGTTTGAATGATGTCCAGTAAATTGTTTCCCCTAGTGTTTTCTTTCACTGTTTGTTCTAAACCAAGTTGATTAAATTTTTCCAGCTAACCTCATTCTGTGTTATGTGTAGTAGATTAAGTCTCCCCATCTATACCCGGAAGGGTAAAATCCCTTGCCAAGATGGTATTTTCTGCTAGGTTTAGTAGATCCAAAAAGTCTAGGCTTTCCTGATCATCTGCTCTGGTAATTGAGGGTGGAAGGTATAGAACCCTCAATATAATTTGGGGGGCATTTACAGGGATTATCTTAATTGTCAAATGTGCTATTGTAAATTCCTTTTGTGTACTTCCAAGCTTTTAAGAGATTCATGAATGCATACTACCACACCTCCACCCATTCTATATTTTCTAGATTTATTATACAAATTGCATCCTTTTATTTTTTTATCCCATGTATCCCCTTCCTCCCACCAGGTTTCTGTAAGAAATGTGATTTTATTATCTTTTTCACTGATAAGGTGAGTTAATTCATCAAATTTCTTGTTCAAATTTCTGACATTAGCTAAAATATATTTTACTCACTCAAACTTCTTTTTATTTTGTTTAGATTTTGTATTGTCCAGTGTTAATGGTTTAAGTTTTGATTTCTTTCCCCACCTCCCTCAGTACCCAGTTTAAATGGTTTACAATAATGTTTTTGAAGGTCTTTCCTAGGATTCTTAACACAATTTTATTTAGGTGTAATCCATCATTCTTGTATAGGGAATCATTTCTGAAAATAGCATGTGTTTATGAAGCCAATCCCTTCTTTTAGGCATATTTGTCTTAACCTAAGCTTAAGATAATATAGGTGCTCACTAGTGTGGATTATGAAGGCATTTTTATGAAAAAATGTTTATCAGTTCCAGAGTTAGGAGAATTTAAAATTTGGATTTAGATAGATGCCTGGTGTGAACAAAAAACGTTTCATTCTTGAAATATATTTGGTTCAACTCACTTGAGTATCGCAAACTGAAAATGGGCCTAAAGAGACAACTTTTTTTGTTTGTTTGGTTTGTGATGGCTGCAATCTTGTTTCTTCCTTTTGGTTACTGCAAAATTATGAAAACATATAAAATAGACCCTTTGTGAAAAATAAAAACATGAATCATGCCAAATTTGACCTTCTAAAACATGTCAGAAATAGTATTTTCATACATTGGGATTGTCCTCATCTAGCTTTGTTTCATAAACCAAGCATTGTGGTGCAAACCAAAAATATTGGCTTCTAAACCAAAAATTTTGATGTGAACCAAAAATGTTGGTTTACAAATTTGTGAACCACAAAATGTGGTGCAAAGCAAACATTTTGGTTTGCAAATCAAAAATGATTGTGCAAACTAATAATGTTGATTTGAAAACCAGATCCAAACAAGTTCTGTGGAACAGCATTTTTCTGGGGAAAATCATTCCACGTCCATTTCAGTGGAAAATATTGAGATTTGTGGAATAGAATGCCACAGAAAGTGGAAAACTCATTCTGAATTTTTCTACTATGGAATTTCATTGTTCTATTTCTGACAAAATTTTGCAGAATTTCATTAATTCTATAAAATCCCCTTCTGCCAGAATTTGAAAATTTTGCACACCACCAGTATAACACATATTATAAGGAAAATGTGTTTCAATCTCATATTTTTTATGTATGCTAAGTATTAAAGAGAGAGCACAACATTAACAAGTGGGTACTGCAGTTAAAAACAAGTTACTATTTTCTGAACATTTGTGAACCATTGACTGTGCACACAGTGATAAAGGAGATATGTAATATTATAGCCCCTGACTTGACATGGGCAGTATGTTAACATTGTTTTAGGTTAAAGCAATACTTTTTTGGGGTTGCTGCTGTACTGATATGATGCTGTGCAGTCATAATTTATTCATGACATGTCTACATGTGCACTGGCACTCCTACCCTATCTCATGCACATTGGACACTGCACTTAATGACAGTGAAACCATTACATCAACATAATTATCAGCAATTATTACTGTGTAGTTCTTTACAACTTATTATTAAGATAATTTGTTTGTTACATATCATCAATGGCCAGTCATGTTGGAAACAGTTTCTCAAAGTGTGGAAAAACATTACTATCATTGTGGTAGTACAGTGTGCACACAGTTGCAATGGACAGTTGTGATATTATATTCCTCTGTTTCAATCACCAGTTATTCATGTCATCTGTATGCTCTGCTGCACCCCACACCACACATTGTCCACCACAGTTAATGGTAATAAAACTATTCTATTAATATAATTACTGAATTGATATTGCCAGGTGGTCCAAGCTCCATCTGCCTTTGTACTACAGAATCCAATCTATAAAAAGGAATGTATTACTTTATTTTAATTTTTTCCAGTGTGCACAAATGTACCTAACTGAAACATGGCTGGCATCACTGCAAAAGCAGGTTTATAAATGTGTCTGAGCAGATGTCAAAACTTGAGTACGGAGTGTGTTGTTGTTATTGATGAAGAAGGAGTGTGGGAGATGGACTTTCCCTCAGCCAGCAACCTACTGCTTAGCAGTTCAGATAAAAAGAGCCTTATTATGGAATGATCTGACTTATCTGCTCCACTAGAAGCAGATAGAAGAGGACTCATCAGAGAAAATTATCTTAACAGCCTTTCTTTATGATCCAGTACAAGAGTTCCCCATTCATATCACATGATAGAAGGCATATGTAAGGTGTGAGATATGTTTATTAAACATCCTGATATACTGGCTCAGTTATGGCATTATCAATGGCTGGCATGGGAAAGGGTCTTCTGCCTAGCATCATGGACTCTTGGTATAGACGGCAGGACAAGACAGTGTTTAGAACACCTGACCAGATCTTAAAAGACACTACACTTAAAACATTTGAAGAATGTCCAGTGAAATTTGGGTGGCAGAATAGTGATCAGTTTAGGTACTTCGAGGTCCATAACTATGCTCAGACCTTCCTACTTCACCAAGGAGACAGCTAGAGAGGGACCAATGTGGCACTAACCTAGCTCAAATTGTTACTGCACTGGAACAGAAGGGTGGAATCACCAGGCTTTACCAAATC
Source organism: Neoceratodus forsteri (assembly GCA_016271365.2). NCBI lineage: Eukaryota > Metazoa > Chordata > Ceratodontiformes > Ceratodontidae > Neoceratodus > Neoceratodus forsteri. The sequence goes on along the minus strand of CM028136.1, from coordinate 123,767,703 downwards.
CTTCTTTTCTTAAAACAGCACAGCACTCAATATCTTTCCGCAAAGTGGCCGGAGGAGGCAGGGGTCCAACTGCCAGCTAAGGAGCAGACTAAGATATAGTGTTGTTCATTTTGTACTTCATCTTACCCAAATGGCATGAATATTAATTGAATGTGAAAGTGCAACTCTTTTCTTTCACACCAACTGTAAAAGCACTGTGGGACTCTTACCTCCAACTCTGCACATTGGAGACAATGTGGGGAAGTACATGCAGACCATACACATATTTGCAAAATGAGCAATACTAGAATCTTTCTGGAGTGCAATGAACATGAAATTGCAACAGATGTTTATCATTCATACTCCCTTACAATTTCAGCACTTATTTGAGGCCTCTCTCTATTGGGACTAAAAAAGAAAGGTTACCTTTTATATGTAGTATATCTGTATAGTTGCAGCAAGTAAAGCTATTATTTATTTATTTAGTTAAACATCAGTTTAGAAACCTTTGAGCCAGAGGCTCATTTACAAAGGTACCTCATCACAAAGAGGACATCAGAACAGTAGTACAAGGGACACAGTACTTACAAACAAAAAAGTTACAGTTCAATTACAATTTTGTTTCAGTAGAATACAATCTCCAACGAAGCAAAAGATAACAAAAGGTGCAAAACTTATGGTCGGGGGAGAGCTGGTGGGAGTAGAAGGGAGGGAGATAGGGGAGGAGGAATTAGTAGGGAAAGGAAGGGGGGGAGCCGCTCAGTGAGCATTGTCAAACAGAGTATATATTTTTTTTTTTTACACTAGGCTAGTGGCAGTTGCATTTGCGAGAGCTAAGCAGGAAGTTTCTGAGCCTGGGCTTAAAGCAAGCTAAGGTTAGTGAATTTGAGACACTGGCAGGGAGGGAGTTATACCAGTGGGGCGCACGGTAGGGGAATGCCCTCTGACCTTGAGAGGTCCTGGCTCTCGGAATAACTAGGGTAGCTCTTGACGAGCTGCATGTGATCAGGTCGGTGCAGTCGGTGAATGCAGTTGGATAGGTCTATGAGGATAGGCACATAGGCTTTAAGGTGAGCTGGCATGTCTGATACATGAGTCGCTCTTCCAGGTTGAGTAGGGTAGCCAGGGTGTACAGCTCACATGTGTGAGTGAGTCTGGGAGCACCAGTGATAAGTCTGCAGGCCTTATAACTGTGAGGCGAACCTTGTTGAGGGGCAGTCTGATCTGCTGATCCATAGACCGGAAGGCCATAGTCAATGAGAGACATGACAGAGGAGGTGACAGCCAGGTGGAGGGCATCAGGAGGGAGGCATTTCTTGTGCCGGTAAAGAATGCCTAGCCGTGAGTTGGCAACAGAATTTAGGGCAGATATATGTCCATGGAATGAAAGTGGAAGGTCAAAGGTTATACCAAGATATTTATAGGACTGCACCTGGTCAATGACGAGATTGGGTGTGGAGTGGACAGCTAAGGGAAACTTGCTGTACTTATTTTGGGGGTGGTAGAAGAGCATCGTTTTTGTTTTCTTAAGGTTGATAACAAGTCAGTGCTCAGTGAACCAGGTAGCTGCAGAGTCAAAGACTAGTTGGAGGGAGTTCTGTAGCAGCATGGGGTCATTGTGGGAGGCAACGAGAACAGCATCATCAGCATAGAGAAGCATCTGACCTGTACAGCTGCTGGGTAGGGAGTTAAGAAAGAGTGAGAATAGTAGGGGTCCAAGAATTGAGCCCTGCGGCACCCCAGAGCGAATGGGGCATGTTTCAGAGAGAGTACCGTTGACTTTCACACATTGGGAGCGGGCGGAGAGATAGCTGGTGCACCAGGAAACAGGTCCTGAGGCAAAGCCTATTAGGTTGAGGTGGAGAGCAAAGAGGATGCAACGGTATCGAATGCTTTAGACAGGTCAATGAATATAGCACCAGCCAGGGCACCAGAGTCCAAGGAGGCATGGAGGAAGTTGGAAAATTCCAGGAGTGCTGTATTTGTACTATGACCTGCTCTGAACCTGTGTTGTTCAGGGCAGAGAACATTGTACTACAGAGGTAGTCAGAGACTTGGGACACCACAATTTTCTCTAACGCCTTAGAGGGGAGAGGATTGAGATGGGTCGGTAGTTGCAGAATAGTCCTGTCACCACCTTTATGGACAGGGGTAACTGTGGCAATCTTCCAGGCAGAGATTGTCCGAGACAGAGTGATTTGTTGAAAATGCTGTAAAGGTAAGAGGACCTGATCCAGGACCTGACATAAAGGCAGGGATCAAGTGAGTCATTACCGATGGTGTTACCTTTTAGGGCTTTTAGCAAGTAAGGTCTAGCTTCTTGCATGGTGACCGACACAGGTGGAAAGAGGGGCGGGCAATGGGTGGTGGTACAGATGGAGGAGGTGGACTGAAAAAGTTACCAGGAAGTACTGAGCTAAGGTCGGTAAAGGAGTTATTGAGGTGGGTGGCAATGAGGGCAGGGTCAGAGGAGACGGTACCATTGATATTGAGAAGAGAAGGAGAGGTGAGATGGCTACAGTAAGACCCTCCATCTATTACAGAATGGTCCTTTATCATTGAAGAAATAGCAGAAATGGAAAGACTAACATTTCAGGTGCAAGATGAGGCAGTATGGCGCAGTGGTTTAAGGCTCTGAGCTACAAATCTGGAGACCTGGGTTTGAATCCCACAGCCCCCACTTGCATACTGTGTGACCCTGAGCAAGTCACTTAACTTCCTCATGCTCCCAGGTTGCACCTGCAAACAAGCTTTCAGCTTAGTGTGTCTCACCTGGTAAAATAATTGGTGAAAAAAAAAAAAAAAAAGATAAGATGGAAGCCTGCACAGAAAGATGGATCAAATGGAGGATGACGGGGTGACAGACTCACTACAGGGAGAAACAACAATGATTGCACATGGGGATGGTGTCCCTTCAGATTCAATGGGGTAAATTCTCAGAGACGAGGGCAGTGGACAGGTAATCCAGGGATGGGGAAGGATAGCCCCACACCAAATTTAAATTTTGGATCAAGGTAGATACTATTATTTCCTTCGGGGCCACCCATCTGCTGCCTAGACACCCGGCAGCATAATGTAGTAGAATAAGCTCATTGGATTAGTATTCCAAATCTCTCCAAAGGTATTGTATGTTTTTCTTTGTTCAGCTGGTTGCTTTTTATAAACCTTACTATCCTTACCTTTCTTATAATTGCTATGCTACATGTTAAAGTATAGTGGAGTTTGTCACTCATTGTAACAAACTGTGAAGTGCAGTTTGCCTACAAGTTTGTACAGTGATAACAGAAAACACTAATACAGAAAGTATAAAAAACATAATTGCTACTTATAAGTACTGTACCGTTATTTACTACTTAGTAACATCATAATGCTCATCTCACATAACAGCAATAATTATGCAATACACATATTTTTTATGTGACAGTATTTTGTAATATTACTTACTGCTATGGTACCTGTCACCCAATTCAGGCACCCAGTGCATTGTTCCACATACCGTATGTGTGGCCCACTGGAACAACTCCCTGTTGTTTGCCTGCACATTACCAGAACCCTTGATCTTGTAAAACTTCTGATAGCAGGAGTCACGGTTTTTCTCATACACCTTCTCCCTCAGGAAGTGAGTGACTTTCTTCCAAAGCTTTTTAAGCAGAATGTTGGTCTCTTGCATTGTGATTTTGAGCTTGCCATAGAGTTCAATTCCCTCCAAAAGGGAGCCCACCTCTTCATCTGACCACAGTTTTGTCATGTTTCTGTTTAAAAACAAAACAAACCAAAAAAACATATTCAAAATTTAAGTATGAGTTCTTGTACTAGTGTTACATTAACTGCCTCTTTTAATGGTATTTTCTTTCAGGTACTTCTGTCACTTTAATGGAGAGTAATTACAGATAACTATCATAACATTACACAGCTTGTATGACTGTTTGCTACATGGCTGTAATGGTATATTACTGTAAGTAGTTATGTGCCATGTCTCAAATGCAGCACCAATGACTTTAGTATTGCCAGAAAAATTATAACAGTGGTCAATCTGTGTTACTGGCTGCTGGCAGTCATCCATTGCACAGTGTTGTGATGTAGTTGAGGAACTCAGAAATGGGTGGCAGTGTTCCAGCTATTGAACAGAATATCAAATAATGTAGAGTTGCATTGCTGACTACTGCCAGCCGTGCGTTAAACTGTCTCCTACTGGAATTGAGGAAATCTGCACGTGGTGGGGGAGCAGTATTTGGAGACTGATTGCCAGCAGTACATACACAGTGGGGGGTCAGCTGTTTTATATATATTCATATATATATATATATATATATATATATATATATATATATACACATATACATACATATATTTTATATATATATGTGTGTGTGTGTGTGTATATATATATATATACAGTATATATTTATATATTCATGGCAGTAAACTCAGTTTAATGCAGTTAGAGTTGTTCCACAGCAACAAAACTGAGGAAATTCGGTGTTATGGTTGAAAACCCTAACTGCGCATCCCCCCCCACCACCACACACACACAAACATGCAAGTAGGGGAAGGACCAAGGCAACACAACCAATCACACACATCCAACAGGAGGTGTATACATGTGTTACTGTAGGAAGTGGAGAAATCCAACTTGAGATATCATAAATTATTTTCAAAGTTGTTCTTCGAGATTAGTTCACATAAAGGTGAACAAAGCTGGCAGTAGCGAAAATGGTGTACCTCATTTTGTTTTCAACATATGGACGGTGAAAGGCATCATGGGTGCTGCAATGTTAGTCTATGGCAAATTGCTCAATTTTGGAACAGTGTAACTTTGTAATCCTTAAGTATTTTAGCACAATAGCAGAGAAAAAGCACATCTGTGAGACCAGGCCTTGCCCTCCTGCAAATTTGAGGCCAAAAGACCCAACCGTTTGCATGTAGGATGATGGCAAAGATGTGCAGTCATTAGAAGCATACTTTCCCAAAATATTTTCACAAACATGAAAGTGTTATAACACAATACTTTCACATTTGTGAAAATGATTTTCGAAAGTATTTCAGGAATTGTGCAAAATCTTGTTTATGGATCCTGCGAACCCCAAAATACCATATATGTAGACTGTGTTATGCGTTGGTGGCAGCATGTGGCCCAAGATGTGCAGTTGTCTGTAATGATATGTGTTTAGCAGTGTGTGTGGAAAATCCCGGATGAGAGTTAGCATTAACAATCCCATGCGACAGCCCAATGGGAGCATGGGTGTGTGGTTTCATGGTTTACATAGTTGTATAGTTTGGCAGTGTCAGTGGCTCAGTAGGTAGCACACTCGCCTCTGAGGCCGGGAGATCAGAGGGCTGTGGGTTCAGTTCCCACATCTGGCACTTGGGTTAATATCCCAGTACTGACACTGTAGTGCAGCATGAGAGGGGTGCTGCACTTCTGAGGTGCCGTATTTCGGATGAGACATTAAACCGAGGTCCCATCTGCCTGAATTGGTGGTAGTTCAGGTGGATGTTAAAGATCCCATGGCACTTATCAAAAAGAGTAGGGGAATTTCCCCGGTGTCCTGGCCAAATTTCCCTCATTCACTAAAAATGCCACCAACAGCTTAATCTGGTTCAAGGTCGGTTGGAATTCATCTGTATCCCCTTCCCCCGGGTCGTGCCTGAAAATAGGCAGGACTTGTCTAGTGCACTTACCCGGTCAACAAAAGCTAAATAAATAAATAAATAAATGTTATTCCTGTTACCTGCTGGTGGTTGTGTGTTTTTGGTTGTGTTGCCTTGGTCCTTCCCCTACTTGCATGTATGTGAGTGTGTGGTGATGGTGGGGGGAATGCGCACTTAGGGTTTTCAACCCTAACAGTGAATTTCCTCACTTTTGCCACTGTGGAACAACTCTAACTGATGCATTAAATGGAGTTTTATTGCCACGAATTTCCCCTTCTTTTGGAGAATGTGCACTATAAATAGTGAATGGAATGTGGTGGTAGGAGCAGGGGCCCATCATGTGATTTTTTGTCACTTCGTTGCGCAAAAACTGTATGACCGAGTGAAATGAAAATTGGGCACACAAACAGAAATGCAAATGGTAACGGCAATGGTAATGCAGAAGGAAACAGTAATGGAATTGACAAAGGAAATGCTACTGAAAACGCAAATGGTAAGGCTAACAGAAAGCAAACGGTGACGAACAGGCAAACAGTAACAGTAATGCAATTGGAAACGGAAATGGGTATGTTAACACCAATGATGACACCGAAGGGGAGCAGTAACAGAAACATAAGCACAAATGCAAGCATGTACACAAATGCAAATCGTAATGTGCATGGGCACAGTAAAGCAATTGGAAATGCAAATGATTATGGTAACACCAACAATGATGCCAAAGTAAAGAGAAATGCAAACGGAACTGCAAACTGAAGCACATACACAAACACAGATGGTAATGTACATGGTTGATGCAAAAGGAAAAGCAAAAAAAAGTAATCAAAATGCAAATGGTAACAATAATGCAAACACAAGCGCAAATGCAAACACAAAGGGTAACGCACATGGTGACGTAAACGGGAACGCTAACGCAAATGCTTATGAAAACACAAGTAGAAATGCTAACTGTAACAGTAATGGAAACACACACTCTTTTTTCTCCAAAAGTTGCATTCAGAAGCACAGTTAATATAAAGAACGTATGCATAATAATGGGCCTAGGAGCAGAAAATGGACACTTGGAATAGTAAATTGCTTATATCTCAGGAACCGTACGACGTAGAAAAAAAATTTTAATCTCATATTATTTATGACTTTCCTGGATAGTTTTGCACTTAGCCCCATAGTGGAGGCCTATGCATTTTCCCGATAAAAAGTCTGTATCTGGAAGTGTTTTCCAGATACGGGCCCCGAAAGGTGCAGCGGACGCCGTAATGTTAGCATATGGTAAAAATTGTCAACTTTGGAGTGCCGTAACATTGCAGCCCTCTAATATTTTGTCACCAAACCATGAAAAGGCACATCTGTGGGATCTTTGCTTTCTTTCCTCCAAATTTCAGCCCAAAAGACCAAATCATTCTTTTGCAGCAGGGGGCAAAGATTTCCTATTCTTTTGGGCATAGTGTTGCAAAGTAGTGTCGTGATTTGCGACACTTTTTTCAAAAAAGTCATGAAGGTGTCGAATGTGTGACACTACTTTGTGACACTACTGATTACAAAAATTAAAAAAAACATATTTCTGGGGTGTTTAACCCACCAAAAAAGACATGACTAGCATCCTCAGGGTTCGACTAGGTGAATGCAGCAATAATTATGTCCCTAAAGGATCCCAAATTTAAATGGCAAGCATCTCCATGACAACCTACGGAAAACAAGAGGGTGGATTTGTGACACTACGGGGTCATTTACGACACTAAAAACTGCATTTGTGACACTGTCAAACTTTTTAACTTTTCCCATTGATTATAATGGGAAACCTGTTTCTTGAATAACTTTTGAACCGTTTAATATTTTTTCCTGAAATCTTCAAAAGGCACATTGGGGACCCAGCTGCATGTTCACTGAAGGTTTTGCACTGGTCATGCAGACTGTGCGACCTCTAGGCATGAGCAAAGAATGCGCAAAAATGCATAATTACAACATTCTATGGCGCTATTTAGCTCCCCAACCGTATATCTAACCATTATGAAACTTGGTAGATCTAGAGCTGTACTGTTCCATGCATGCCAAATGTCTGGTAAATCTGTCATACAGTGGTAAATTTATTAAGCTGCCAAATTTCAGAGTTGAACCTTAAACAGTGCCAACCATAACTATAATGGCACTACTGTGGTACTATAATAATATATATATCTATATATATATATATATTCATGCCAAAAAACTCCATTTAATGCATCAGTTAGCGTTCTTCCACAGTGACAAAAGTGAAGAAATTAGGTGTTAGGGTTGAAAACTCCCCTTGGACCTCCCAGACCACCCCCCCACCGGCATTGGGGTGTGTGTTGGGGTTGTCAGCCCTAACTCTCACCCCATCACATGTGTAAAGAAGCAAAGTATAGGAAAATGGGGTGAGTTGGGACCCGACAGCCCCAACGCGCACCCCAATGCCCATGTGGGGTGAGGCTGGGGGGTCCAAGGGAGTTTTCAACCCTAACACCGAATTTCACTTTGTCGCTGTGGAACAACCCTAACTGATGCATTAAACAGAGTTTTTTGCCATGAATTTCCCTTCTTTTTGAGAATGAGGACTATAAGAAGTGAATGTAATGTGGTGGTGGGAGCATGGGACCTTCGATCCCCACACTCCCACCATGTGATTTTTTGTGACATAGTAATGGTATGTGCAATGCAAATGCAAGCACAAACTGTTATGCACATGGTGATGCAAACGTAAATGGTAATGCAAACAGTAATAGAAACGCAAGCGCAAAGTGTCACCAAAGTGAACAGTGACTGAAATGGAGATGCAAATGCAAGCACGTATGGAATGCAACTGGTAATGCACACGGTCACAGTACCGCAATTGGAAATGCAAATGGTAACAGTAGCAGCAACAATAACGCCAAAGGAAACAGAAACGGAAACGCAAATGGAAGCAAGTACAGAAACGCAAACCATAACGCGCATGGTGATGGTACTGCAATCGTAAATGCAAATGGTAATGGTAACAGCAACAATAACGCCAAAGGAAACAGAAACAGAAATGCAAACGCAAGCGAGCAAGGAAACGCAAACCATAATGCGCATGATCACGGTACTGCAATTGTAAATGGTAATGGTAACTGCAACAATAATGCCAAAGGAAACAGAAATGGAAACACAAACGCAAGTGCACACGGAAATGCAAAACGTTACACGCACGGTCACGGTACCGCAATTGGAAACATAAATGGTAACGGTAACAGCAACAGTAATGCCAAAGGAAACAGAAATGGAAATGCAAACACAAGCACATACGGAAATACAAACCGTAACAGGCACAGTCATGGTAATGTGATTGGAAACACCAATGGTAACGGTAACAGCGACGATGACGAAAAATGAAAGACGCACACAAACGCAAATGGAAGGGTGGCTGCAAACACAAATGGCAATGCACAGGCTGATGCAAAAGAAAATGAAAACATAACCAGTAATGGAAATGCAAATGGTAACAGTAATGCAAACAGAAGCACAAACGAAGACGAAAACTGTAATGCACATAGTGGCGTACACGGGAACGGTGATGCAAATGGTAAAGGAAACTCTAACTGGCACAGTAATGAAAGGGAACATCCTTCTTTTCCCCCAAAACTGCATTAAAAAAGACAGTGAATACAAAGAATGTATGCATAATAATGGGCCTCGGAGCAGAAAAGGAGGACTTGTAATATTAAATTGCTTATATCTTAGGAACTGTACGACGTAGAACATTTTTTTAATTTTGTATGAATTATGACATTCCTGGCTAGTTTTGCACTTAAGCCCCATTTGGGGGGCTAAGCATTTTTCTGACAAAAAGTCTGTATCTCGCACCGTTTCCGAGATACAGGCCTCGAAAGGTGCGATGGACACCGTAATGTGATCTTATGGGAAAAAGTGTAAATTCTGAGTGCTGTCACTTTGCCACCCTGTAATATTTTGTCACCAAACTACAAACATGCACATCTGTGGGATGCTGGCTTTCTTTCCTCCAAATTTCAGCCCAAATGACCAAAGCATTATTTTGCAGCAGGGTGTTGAAGAATTCCTGTATTGTGGCGGATGCCATAATGTTATCCTATGGGAAAATGCTTCAACTTCGGAGTGCCGTAACTTTGCATCCCTCCAATATTTTTTCATTAAACCACAAAAGGCACATCTGTCGCATGGTAGCTGTATTCCCTCCAAATTTCAGCTCAATAGACCAACCCATTGTTTTGCAGCAAGGTGGCAAAGAATTCCTGTTATTATGGGCATAGTGTTGCAAAATAGTGTCGCAATCATGACACTTTTGCAAATTAAATCACAAAAGTGTCATGAGTGCGACACTACTTAGTGGCACTACTTTTTACAAAAATTTGAAAAACATGTTTCTGGGGTGTTTAACCCCCAAATAAAGACATGGCTAGCATCCTCAGGGCTTGACTAGATAAACACAAGAATAATTGGGTCCCTAGAGGGTCCTAAATTTAAATGCCAAGCATTTTTGTGACCACTAACTAAAAAAAAAATGACTGACTCATGACACTACCAGGGCCATTTGTGACACTAAAAACTGCATTTGCGACACTGTTGAACTTTTTGTTAACTTTTCCCATTGACTGTAATGGGAAACTTGTTTTTTGAATAACATTCGAACCATTTAATATTTTTTCAAGAAATCTTTAAAAGGCACATCGGGGACCATGGCTGCATGTTCTCTGAAGTTTTCAGACTGGTCGCACAAACCGTTCGACTTGTAGGCACGAGCAAAGAATGCGCAAAAAAGCGTAACTGCGCCCCGAGATGTCACTTAATAACTCTGCAACCGTATATCCGACTGGTACAAAATTTGGTAGATCCCAAGATCTGTACTAATGCTGTGCACCTACCAAATTTCAGACAAACCCAATGTATGGTGACAAAGTAATTAAGGTGCAAAATGTCACCATTTAACCTTAAATGGGGTACTAAACCCTAACTGTAGCTGCACTACCATGCAGCTATAATATATATATGTTATTAAGGTGCAAAGTAAGTTTGACCCTTTAACCTTAAAATGGCTCCTCAACCCTAACTATGATAGAACTACTGTGCTACCTTAATATATATATATATATATATATATATATATATATATATATATTTATTTATTTATATTAGAGGCAAAAAAACTCTGTAATGCACTAGTTAGGGTTGTTCCACAGCTACAAAGTGAGGAAATTAGCGTTAGGGTAGAAAGATCCTTGAACCCCCGCCACACCCCAACCAGCATTGGGGTGCGCATTGGGGTTACCCGGCCTAACTCTTACCCCATCAGATGTGTGAAGAAGCAGAGGTATAGGAGAATGGGGTGAGAGTTGGGACTGACAACAGCACACCAATGCCAGTTAAGTGTAAGCAAGGTCCAAGAGGGTTCCAACCCTAACACAAAATTTCCTCACTTTTGTTGCTGTGGAACAACTCTAACTAATGCATTAAATGGATTTTTTTTGCTTCTAATTTCCCTTCTTTTTGAGAATGATAATTGGAAATAGTGAATGTAATGCTGCAGCGTGAGCACGGGCCCCCGCCACATGATGTCTTGTCGCATAGTAACACGGTGCCCACAAACACAAATGGTAATGTGCATGGTGACACAAAGTGAAACACAAAGATAAACAGTACTGTAGACACAAATAGTTAAAATAACACAAACGCAAGTGCAAATGAAAATGCAAAGGGTAACGCACATGGTGCCATAGACGGGAACAGTAAGTGAACCGGGTACATAACCACAAGCAGAAGCGGTAAGGGTAACAGTCATGTAAGCACACAGGCTGGTTTTTCCCAAAAGCTGCATAAAGAAAGACAGTGAGCACAAAGAATGTATGCATAATGATGGGTCTCGGAGCAGAAAATGAGGCGCTGGAATACTAAATCGCTTATATCTTAGGAACCATATGACGTAGAAAAAAATTTAAAAGTTTTATGATTTATGACTTTCCTGGCTAGTTTGTACTTTGCCCCCATGAGGGAGCTAAGCATTTTTCTGATGAAAAGTCTGTATCTCACATCGTTTCCGAGATACGGGCCCGGAAAGGCGTGGCGAATGCCGTAATGTTATTCTATGGGGAATAAAGAGAAGTTCAGAGTGCCATAACTTTGGCTCCCTGTAATATTTTTTTCACCAAACCACTAACAGGCACATCTGTGGGATGTTGGCTTTCTCTCCTCTAAATTTCAGCCCAAAAGACCAAACCATTATTTTTCAGCAGGGCGGCAAAGGATTCCTGTAATGTGGTGGATGCCGTAATGTTATCCTATGGGAAAAAGTGTCAACTGTGGAATGCCATAACTTTGCCGGCCTGTAATATTTTCTCACTGAAACACTGTCAGGCACATCAGTTAGATGTTGGCTGCATTCCCTTCAAATTTCAGCCCAAAAGACCAAACCGTTCTTTTGCAGCAGGGTGACGAAGAATTGCTGTAATTTTCTCACAGCCTGGAAAAGTACTGTCGAACTGTGTGAAAGCTTTCGCAAATTCATGTGACAGTGTTGCAAATGTGAAAGTATTTTATGAAAGTACTTTTTCCAGAAATTTGAAAAACATATTTCTGGGGTGTTTAACCCCAAAATAAAGACATGCCTGGCATCCTCAGGGTCCGACTAGGTGAATACAAAAAGAATTAGTTTGCTAGAGGGTCCCAAATTTAAATGCCAAGCATTTTTCTGATGACCAACTGAAAACAAAATGGCGGATTTGCGACAGTAAAAGGGCCATTTGCGGAAGTAAAAACTGCATTTGTGACAATATCAAACTTTTTGTTAACTTTTCCCATTGACTTATAATGGGAAATTGTTTTTTGAATAACTTTTGAACCGTTTAATATTTTTTCATGAAATCTTCAAAAGGCACATCAGGGACCCTGGTCGCACGTTTCCTGAAGATTTCAGACCAGTCATGCAAACAATGCAACCTGTAGAGATGAGCAAAGAATTCCAAAAAAGCATAAACGTGCACGCAGATCACACTTAATAACTCTATAGCCGTATATCCAAATAGTACAGACGTTGGCAGATCCAAGATATATTCAATTTCAAGGCAAATCCATTGAACATTTGCAAAGCTATTAAGGTGCAAAGTTTTAGGTTTAACTATATATATATATATATATATATATATATATATATATCAATATTCTAGGGGCACAATAGTGCCCCAATACTGTAGGTTATGGTTAAATCTTCACTTCTATGCTAAACTGAAATGTTTGTACTTTAATAACTTCACAACCGTTTAAGTGATTTGCAAAACATTTGGCGTGCACCATTAGGAAACACAGTTCTGGGGGTCACGTGATGACAACCTAGGAAGAGCAGCGCCTCAAGCCAGCTCCGTCTTCACCCAGCATTTAAAGTCTTTAAATTTTATTTCAGGAAACTAATCTGGCTAATTATCGGTTGGGGAAAAGTTGGAGGAGTGATCGGAAGCAGTTTGGTCACCGGGGATGGAAGCGTATGTTCAAAAACAGTCGGAGAAATGCACCCCGCCTCCTTCACCGGAGAAAGACCAGGCCGCAAAGCACCCAAGTCAGGGCCTAAATAAATCGAGCTCTGGGCCAGTCGCACTGTTGGAGGAGAGGTTTTTAGAGATCTTTTCACCATTACAAGCCTCAGTAGACGAAATTCACACAGAGATGCAGATCTTTAAGACCGTGCTGGAAAGAATCGACAGAAGAGTGGGAGACAACGAAGTTAAAATAAGATCTTTGGAAAACAGAATGGACAGGCACGAATTAGAAAAAGTGACAGCGAGCAATAGAATGAAGAAAATGGAAGAGAAGATGGAGAATTTGGAGGGTAGAAGTAGGAGGAACAACCTTGTTATTCTGGGACTGCCCGAGAAAGCAGAAGGAAGAGCAACGATTTTGTTTGTGCAGAAACTGTTCGAGAAGATAGCAGGTCAATCACCAAATGGCAGTTACATTGTTGAAAGGGTCCACAGATCGCTTCACCCACCTCTTGCAAGTGGAACTCCTCCATGCCCTTTTATATGCAAGCTTTTAAACTTTTTGGATAAACAACACATCCTGAATAAAGTCAGAGCTATGCAGGAAGTTACATGGGAGGGGAAAAAATCGGAATCACCCACGATCTTCCATATTCTGTGCGACTTAAAAGACAGAGCCTGCACCCTATTGTAACAAAGTTGGTAGCTGCAGGAATACCATTTCGGGTTAAATACCCAGCGCTGCTTCAGGTTAAACTTAAAAATGAATGGCAGTCTTATGGATCTACAGAGGAAGCTCGAGAGGAACTGAAAATAGTAATGCCTGATCTATTTAAATAAAAGTAAAGGGAATAACCGGAGAGCTGACGAGGAGGGCGAGAGCTCTAAATCAAAGAAGGGACAGATGTGAATATAGACTCATGGAGGGTCCCCTCCTGGATGAGATATAGCCAGTATAAATATGTAAAATTATGCTTGAACAGAGAGATAATCTACTGTGGAATATACTGCTCTGAGAGGATTGAGGACTTTACTTAAGAGGAGAATGTCAATAGATCTCTTCAAGGAGGCGATTCTAGCTCGAGCTATTTGAATATCTAGATTTACAGAGACTATGGCCTTTTTAAGGTGAAGACTTTCAGAGTTTAAACACCAGAATCGGACCGAGACACTGTAATGGTTCTCTTATCAACCTACTCGTTACTGAGGAAGAGACACCAGAAGATTATGGACTAGAGACTTCTTCGTTGGATATAATGGCTGGAGACTCCATGAACTAGAATTTTCGAAGGAACTTGATTCTCCCCTCCCCTCCATCCCTTCCCCTCCCCTCCCTTTCCCCTTCCCCTCCCCTTTTTTTTCTTGCTTACTGTATAAGTGAGAGAATGTAGCGAAGTATATATTGGGCACTACAGGAGCAAGAGACATGAAATAGTGTAAATGCTGTATAATGTCAACGTTTGAGACTTAATATAGTTTGTGATTGGGAGATTAGGTTTATTTAATATTGAGAGCAAGGAATCCAGAGAAAGTGGTCACTTGTTATCAATTTTCCCTACAAAACCAGAATAGTGATGTAGTATTGATGTTAAAATTGGATTGGTTCTTCAATGTTAATTCCAGGGTTATTTTGTAAGATGTACATAAGAGCCTCTTTTAAAGGGGGAGAATTGAGTGAGGGAAAAGAAATTGTAATTTGGATCAGGATAAGATAGGGAAATTCTTTCCCCTCACTCATAGCCTCCTTTCATGCGAGCTGGGCTGGAGGGAGAGCTGGTAGAGACCTGGGTTGATAATCATCACTAGACGTAGTGAGATGGTAGAGCGGTTCTTGGAACTGGGGGTTGAGGGGTCATCTAAGGGATATGGAAAGGGAGTGGGGTTAGCAGCATTCACAGCCAAACCAAAGGGAGGAAGGATGAATACACATGGGGTCCTCATATAGGAGGGTTAATTAAAGAAGATGGACAGTCATAATGCAATCAGTAAAATATGGAGAACACAATAAAGTTGATTAGCTGGAACATCAAAGGGGCCAGAGACAGATGTAAGAGACAGGTAATACTGAAACACCTTTCAACACTTAAGGCAGAGATAGCATGCCTTCAAGAAACACATCTCGTAAGAGATAATGTTGGTATTTTTGCCAAACAGTGGGTAGGACAAACCTATGGAGCTGGCTTCTCCACAAATAAGGGTGGGGTAGCCATAATAATCCATAAAAGAGTCCAGTTTCAATTGGAAAAAGAAATTTGGGACGAGCAGGGCCGCTTTATCTTCCTGGTGGAGACATTGCATTCTGTTAAGGTGGTTATAGGATCGGTATATGGTCCTAATATAGACTCTCCGCAATTTTTTATGCGAATTCTTGAGATATTGAATGGATATACCTCTCATGTAATGCTGATAGGAGGGACTGGAACATAACAACACAAGCGTGTTTGAACAGATCTGGTAGTCATAAGGTTGGTCTCTCCCGGCTGTGGGCATTACAGGGCGTGATGGATAGTCTAGGTTTAGTAGATGTATGGAGATTGCTAAATGGAGATCTGCGGCAATATACCTTTTTCTCAAATGCACACAGAATGTGTTCAAGGATAGACTATTTCCTAATCAGCATGAACATGTTATCCTCGATCTTGGAAGCAGGGATTGAAGTAAAGAGAGTTATATCAGATCATTCCCCAGTTTATGTGAAGTGGTTGCCAAAACAAGAAATAATCAGAGACTTTAGATGGAGGTTTAATAATCAATTATTACAAATATCGTATGTGCAAGACCAGATTAAAAAGTTCATGACTCAGCTTCTAGAGAATAATCTTGATTCGGTTTCAAACATAGATATAGTGTGGGCAGCGCTAAAATGTTTGATTAGAGGTGAGTGCATATGTATTGCAACAACTAGGGCCAGAAAAAACAAGACCCCTCGTGGGAGAGATTAATAAGGCTCTCAGAACAGCCAAAAATAATATTTCGGCACTTTCAGACGAGTCAGAATGGACTAAATTACATCAGTTACAAGTGCAGTATTCTGCAATAATGATGCAGAAAGCAGAGCTCGCATTATGTAGAACTAAAATAAAATATTTAGAGTCCGGGGAAAGAGCAGGCAAATTGCTCACACTCAGGTTAAAGCAAGCCGATTCAAGTCGAGTCATTTCTGCAATTAAGAGAGAGGGTGAGAATAGTATACTTAAAGATCCGAAGGAAATTGCCTCCGCTTTTAGAAGCTACTTCCAACAAATTTACTCTATAGATGTCATCAGTAAACCTACTATAATAGAAATACGTAAGTATTTAGATACCACACCTTTTCCCAAAATATCAGGACCTGGAGTTGAGCAAATAGGAGCCCCAATACAGGAGGAGGAGGTTAGAACACGCCGTCTATGATTAGCAGGAAACAAGTCCCCTGGCCCAGGCAGACTAACCACAAATTTCTTTAAAGTTTACATAGATGTAATCTGTCCAATCATAACTAAAGTATATAACTTTTGGTTTACAGGAAATATCTCAGATGAGTCTTTTCTGGAAGCACTCATCACTCTAATTCCTAAACCCAAGCGAGATCCTTTATTGTTGGGTAGTTATCGTCCGATATCGCTCCTGAATGTCGATATTAAAATATTAGCTAAAATACTAGCAAATAGGTTGGCTCCCCTTATGAGTAGTATGATCAGTGGCGAGCAAGTAGGGTTTATGAGTGTAACAGTTCCTGTGATCACCTCCGAAAACTACACCACTTAATGCGAGAAGCACAGGGCGCAACTACTCAACAGCGCTACTGGCACTGATGCTGAAAAAGCATTTGACCGAGTGTCTTGGGATTTCCTCTTTGCAATACTAGAAAAGATTGGTCTACCCAATGATTTTCTAAAGTGGGTTCATATTATTTTATATAGTGCTCCCAAAGCTCGTGTCTGGTGCAATGGACTTCTATCACCTCCCTTCTCCTTAAGTGCGGTACAAGACAGGGATGTCCACTGTCACCGCTGCTGTTCAATATATATCTGGAACCAATGATTCGTAGACTTCAGGTATTGCAGAAGGTTAAAGGTATCAAGCTAGAAAGCAGACGATATCTCTTATCAGCATATGCGGATGATGTACTGATCCATTTAGAAGATCCGGAGGTGGGTATACCAATAATACTAGAGGAAATAGCTAAATTCTCAAAAGTATCGAATTATAAAATTAATACCTTCAAAACAAAGCTCTTTCCATTAAATAATAGATGCTATCCCAATATAGCAAAGGAATTAGGTCTGATCTGGGACACTAAAAAATTATCCTACCTTGGGATTAAGGTTATGAGAGGTGTAGGCTCTATGATCAAGGAAAATTGTAATAACCTTCTCAAAATAATTAAGTTAGACTTAAGCAGATAGAATCTACTTCCACTATCTTTTTGGGCCAGAACAGAAACAATAAAAATGAATATCTTACCGAGGGTTATTTACCCTATTAATATGTTAGGCTGCTACTTGCCTAAAGCTTGGTTTCTCAATTTAAGGAAGGTGGTCAGTACATATCTGTGGAAAGGGAAGGCTGTCAGAAGGTCATATCAAAAGCTTACAGGTTTCAGGGAGAGAGGGGGGCTGTCACTGCCATCTTTCTATAAGTACTACTTAGCATCGCACATAAGTAAGATGGCATATTGGTTTAGGCCTGATACATCCTCTCCATTATACTCTTACACACCGCTCTGGTTAAATATTGAAAGAGATTTAGCTGGAAAACATAACATTAAATTAAGTAATCTGGCATATACTACTGTCAAATTACTCCTGAAAGCACTAAAAGATACCCCCATAGGCTGGTCAGTGAGAGTATTACAACAAAACCAAAAACTTCTAAAGACTAGTTGGCGGGTGTTGCGAGAGCAAACATTAACACAGAATGTACATTTCCTGATTCAAAAGTACCAATTCAGCCGGTACTGGAAGATTTTATCAGACTTGAGCTTGGTGACTTGGCGCACTTGGTAGATTGCTGACGTATGTACAGGCTTGTAATAGATTCCCTGAAATAGAGGGGCACCCCTTTAAGTTTAAACAAATTTTAGAGTCAATAAGAGCTCATCTGTGTAGAGCAAAGGCAATGAGAGCTAACAGTGGAGTGGAGTTGACAGATCTAGTCCAAGTAGCTATGAAACCGCATGCAGTTTCTAGAGTTTACAAGGCCTTGCAGCTGCTGGATGAGAGTCTTCCAAGTAGAGTTAGTTATTATTGGCTAAATAAATTAAATATACCAGAAGACAATAGAACGTGGAAGTACATCTGGTCAAATACATATAGAAATATCAAGCAGGATAGATATAGGCTTCAACAATTTAATGTAATGTATAATATGTACTATACCCCCCATGAAGTTACACAAGATGGGTAAGGAGGTTCAAACTAACTGCACCAGATGTGGGATGGCAGGATGTGACCTATACCATTTATTATGGGAATGTCCCAAAATCCGGCCCTTCTGGAAGGCAATTAGCACCTCTGTATCACAATTATTAAATCTAGATGCTTTCTTTTCATCTAGAATTTGCCTGCTAAACTATTTTGAAGATGGGATGACCAGACAACAAAAAAAGATATATGGCTTTGATATCAGCAGCTGCAAAAGCCGTGATACTGAGACACTGGACTGACTCCACAACTCCGTCTACGAGAGAATGGTATAAAGAAATTACACTGGCATTGCAAGTAGAGTCACATATAGCCAGAATGAACAATGATGCTGGGAAAAATTATACCCTGTGGGGCCCACTTGAAACACTAATGATGTCGTGGGGCTCCTGATCTTCCTACGTAGGAGATAACCCTGACGGTATAATACCATCAGATTTTATTTTTTTTGATGGCGTGTGAATGCTGCTATGGATTTGGGGGTGGGGGATGGGGAGGGGTGGTGGGAGGGAGGCGGGGGAGGGTCTTCCTTTTTTGTTTTTTGTTTTTTTGTTTTTTTGTTTTCTTTAGTTAGTTTTGTATTTTTAATTAAAATAGAGTCATAGAGTTTAGTAATATGGCTATGAATCTGTAATACTTGCTGGATAAGAGAATGTAGATGGCAATTGTCATGGAATTTTTTGGTCTCACCAGCTCATGTACATCAATGTGTATGAAATAAATATGATAATAAAACAAATTGAATAAAAAAAAAAAAAAGGAAACACAGTTCTCGTGATTTGGCAAGTTTTGTTCCAGTTGGACATGCGGGTACAGAGATACTGAGTGTCAAAAATGTTTAAATTACCATTTTTTTGTCAAATTCTTCATCACCACGTTGCACAAAAACAGTGCAGAATTTTGGTCTGGAATGTTTAGGGTATATAGGTCTTGGATCACAGTGGTGCCTTTTGAAAGTTTGGTGAAAAAATAATAACCCATTCAAAAGTTATTACATTTAAAACTTTCCCATTATTTCCTATGGGAAAAGTTAGATGTTCACCTCAGAAAAGGATTCGTTATCACAAATGCAGAATCTGTCGCTGCAGATGCAGTCTTTTTTAGTGCTGCCACCATCTTGTTTTCAGTAAGTGAGGGAAACAAACTCAAATTACAAAAATAATACAGGGGTTTAGTAAACACCAACAGTTGTGTTTACCTAATTGGGGCCTGAGGAATTGGATTCTGGGGTTAGATTTTGATAACTTATTCAGAAATGTGTTTTTTGTTTATCCTCGGAAAGCCTTTGCCACAAATCACAGAGAACGTTTACAATGAAACAGCATTCTTTTCCTCATTTTGCAAAAAAGGGATTTTCTTTAACCTCAAATTGTGAAAAAAAGATTTGCAGAACAGGATCCTTTTTTTCGATTTGCAGAAAAGGACTTTCTTTATGCTCAAATTGTAAAAAAAGAAGCACAGAAAATGATTCTTTTTGCAATTTGTGAAGAAAGAAATTTTATATGGCTGTTTCTTTGTCACTTCATAGCAAAGAAACAGTTGGAAATTTAGGGCTGCAATTTTCAGGGTATAAAGGGCTTGCCCCACAGATGTGCCTTTTGCTGAAAATATGTTATTTTGGCTTGGAATTCTACAGATTAACATTTTGCTTGGTTTCCCACAGGATAGCATTGTAATGTGAGGTTTTCAGTCATTTGTTTGTCACTACGCTGTTAAGAGCAGCTTGCAATTTTGCTGTGAAATTTCCAGGGCACAAGGAGAGTGTACCAGCAAAGTTCCTTTCAGGGGGTTTGAGAAAATATATTAATTTGGTGTCCTGTTATGCAGCTTTCTAATTTTGCTGTATTTTTTATAGGATAAGACTGTGATGTGAGGTGTTTTATGATGCTGTAGACTATGTAATGGGAGTGCAATGCACTCCATGAGCAAATAAGGATACCACTACTCTCTCAGAATATAGATACCATTATGGACTAATGGGAGTGCAGTGCACTCCCACAAGGAAATAAGGATACAATTACAAGCTCTCTACACTTTTGTTTCTGTAATTTTAATGCATGAACAATGTTTTTTGAAAATAGTATAACTCTATATATCATACAGGCACAATCGCGCTTGTATATTAGGGTTGGGTAAGCACTGTCATGTTAAACTCCAATGTTTTTATCTTAATAACCTTGTCCCCTTTCAGATGATTTACTTGAAATTTGGAATACACAGCCTTTGTGCCCAAAGCTCTTGACCCTGACAAATTTCACGTAGATTGGTTCAATGGGGCAAGGTTACAGAGGTGCAAAACAGTCTCCATTTTTTAACATTTTAAGACTTTTTTGTAATCCGAAAACTAAAAATGTAGGAGGCTTTGAAACCTGAAACTTTCAAGTTTGATAGAGGTTGGTCTAAGGTGTGTGCTTTTGTCATTTACAGGTCAAAATGTTAAGTGGTTTTAAAATTACTTTTTTTTCAGTTAAATGTTTTATTGTTTTAAACATGCAATATACAGAAATTAAAAAGCACAACATCCTATTCAGTGGTGATGTCATACAGTACAGAGACCAGCAAATGGTATAGTATTCTTCATCCATATGTGTGATACAGCATAGGCAGATTTTTTGGGCTATAGGGGTTTTTCTATCTGAGGTATAGGAGCACAGAAAGCAGCTAAATCCAGTCTTTAGTAAAGGCACCTACCTCAGCTTCTGCAGAGAATTCTAGACCATAAGGAGGTACTCCTGCTGATTAGACATGACTTCATATAATTCAGTAGATGTACCTTCCAATGGCTTATTCAGAGGCAATGCTTGAAGAAAGATGAAAAAAGGGTACAGCAGACTAAGTAAAGGAGAATATTACATTAATACTTGGAGAATACTATTTTTATCTCTATACGGGCATTATCTGTAGGAAGCAAGATAAATATATCAATACAAACTAACAGTAGTAACTTTATAATCTGTTACTTAGGGAGAGTAAAAACCTGTCTCTTAATGGTGTCTAAAGTTAAACTATAACGAGAATAACTATTTACAACTCTGTCAACCTGTACGTTGGGTACATTATGATATGATATCATTATTGTAGTTGTAGTTGTATGCGGGTAACTGAATTAAGCATAACATTGGTATGAAGGGAGTCTAGAAGTAAACATAGGAGACAATTCAACCGACACCTGCTCTTGAAGCCAGATAAGCCATGTAAGGGGCACAGCAGAGATGGAAATTTGGTAGTTGCCCATTTATCAGAGTGGAGCGTCTATCTAATTTATTTATTTATTTATTTATTTTACTTAGTTGTTTAACCAGGAGTAGCACACTAAGCTGAAAGCTTTTTTACAGGAGCGACCTGGGAGCACAGGGAAGTTAAGTGACTTACTCAGGATCACACAGTATGCAAATGAAAGCTGTGGGATTCAAACCCCGGTCTGGTCTGCTGAATGTCACCAGATTTGCACCTCAGTAAGCACTGATAATATTTTGGTCACATTGGGTGTTGTGGGGCTTCTCAAGTTTTTAAGGAGGATAAGCTTCACTTGAATACTAAGCAGCATTAGCCATCTGAATTTGTGGGGATTGAGATTGGGGACTTCATATTTCAGGCCTAGTAGCATAAGGGGACTACTAGGGGGGATAGTGCATTGCAGGACATTACATGCTGTTTGGAGAATCAATTTCCAAGTTTCTGAAATCAGGGGGCAAGGCCATAAGATATTGTAGAGGATTCCTCCAGACTGGAGACACTTCCATCATTTGTCATGAGGGAGTAATTTCATCTTCATAAGCATAGTAGGAGTTCTGTACCATGAATGTAATATTTTGTTGTGAATAAGTCTGCTAGGGCATCTGCATGGACAGTGTAACCTACATGCAAGCATTGCTTCCATTGTTGGTCTGTGATTGACATTTACAAAACCTTTCCCATTTGGTCTTTGAAGAATGAGTTGGGGAGGGCAGTGTGTCCCTTATTAGTGCATATAGATTCCTAGCCATACCTTTTTTAAGGATAAGCCATGCATGTATTGGGGCTACTAGGTCATTTGAAAGATTTCCCTTTCACAGCAAGGGCTTTAGAGCATCTCTGAGTTGAAGAAATTTCCAGAAATCGGAGATGGGTAATTTCCATTTGTGTTGTAATTGTTGGAAGGTGTCCGCCACTAAGGAACCTTTCATAAGTACATCTTTTAAAAAAAAGAATACCATTGCCTTGCCATTTGGCCCAAATTATTGGGAGGCCACCTTTAGTAATATTTGGGTTATTCCATAAAGGAATATATAATAGGGGGAGATCAGAGATATTCAGCTTTTTGTGAAGGGATTGCCAATATTTGATTGCGGGACCTACAGTGGGGTGTGATATGAAATCCTGTGGTGTCCCAAGCCATAACATAGTAGCTGCAATGGGAGAGCCACTAAATGTTTGTTCCATTAGTAGCCACTGGGGGGAGTACTTAGAGTGGGGTTGGAACCATTTCATAGTTTGGGAACATTGGTATGCTGTCGTATAGCCCTCCATGCAGGGGAGACCCCAGCCCCCTTATTTCCAGTGTACATGAAGTAAGTTCTTGCTGAAACAGGGTTTGTCTTTACCCCAGAGAAAAGAGCCAATCATTTTATCCATTCTAAGGAGCCATGGTTTGGGGAGGAATAGGGGGATATGAAATAATAAGTGGAAGAATCTGGGTGCAATAGACATTTTAAAGGCAGCGATTTTGCTAGAAAGTGTGAGACTGAGACGAGATAATCGGTCTAGTTCTGTTTTGCAATTGAATATTGGGGGCCTATGTTGTTGTCCCACCACTTTCCAAGGTTGGATTCCACTTTAATTCCAAGATATGTAATGGAATATTGGGACCATTTTAGGCCATGGTGGGACATGGTATGCGGGAGACATTTAGGGTTAAGTGGGAGAATCTCTGTTTCGGCTTGATTGATTTTAAGCCCAGAAATATTAGAGAAGTGATTTAACAGGGTAAGGGGGAGTTAGATTTTGTAGCATCTCATAGGATCACCAACAAATTGTCTGCATACATTAAGGTAGAGGGCTGTGGCTGTTCAGACCCTATATGAGAGGGTGTTACTGAAATGGTTCTGATATTATAGAGTTAGTGAGTGCCTTTGCCTTGGGAGATGTATACAGGGTTGTTATGGCTGTTCTAAACTGGGGCCCAAATCCAAAGTGATGAAGGACAACATTATTATTTATTTAGTTTTTGTTGACCAGGTAAGTGCACTAGACAAATCCTGCCTATTTTCAGGCATGACCCGGGGGAGGGGGATACAGATGAATGCCAACTAACCTTGAACCAAATTAAGCTGTTGGTGGTATTTTTAGTGAATGAGGGAAATTTGGCCAAGACACTGGGGAAATTTCCCTACTCTTTTTGATAAGTGCCATGGGATCTTTAACATCAACCTGAACTACCACCACTCCAGGCAGATGGGATCTTGGTTTAAACATCTCATCTGAAAGACGGCACCTCAGAAGTACAGCACCCCTCTCATGCTGCACTACAGTGTCAGTACTGGGATATTAACCTAAATGCCAGATGTGGGAACTGAACCCACAGCCCTCTGATCTCCCGGCCTCAGAGGCAAGTGTGCTAGCTACTAAGCCACTGACACTGCCCATTGACCTGAAGGTAATACCATTCAAGAGAATTGAAAGCCTTCTCAAAGTCAATAGTCAATGCAGCCACAGGTGTGGATTCAGTTTTTGCTAGATGAATGAGGTTGAGAAGGGTTCAAAGATGGTCTGTACTGTACCTACCTTTCACAAATCCCACTTGGGAGGGGTGTATGAGGTGTGAGAGTATCGGATTTAGCCTGTTAGCCAGCACCCTAGCATACACTTTACTGTCAGCATTAATCAATGAGATGGAGCAATAACTAGCTGCCTCCTGAGGGTGTTTTTCTTATTTGGGGAGGACGGCGATAGTGGCTTCTCTAAGAGTTTGTGGCAAAATGCCTTGAGTCTGAGCTTCTGTGAATAAGTGGCATAATAGGGGTGAAATCTTAGGGGACAGTGCCTGGAGAAAGTCCATTGAAAAACCATCTCCTCCTGGTGCCTTTCCTTATTTAAGAGCCATCAGAGCTGTGGAAACTTCCTGTGGTGTGAGGGGGGCTTCTAAAATGTCATTATGGGAGGGAGATAGTTTGGGTAACCTAACGGAGTGAAGAAAGGCCTGGGTTTCTGGGGTAGCAGCAGGTCTGGAAGAGATATATAGTTGAGAGTAGAATGTTGCCATAATTTCATTCACTTTTTGGGGGTTAGTTTGAATGGTTCCAGTATTTAGGTATTTTAGTCCAGCTATGTATCTGTGTGCTTGTTGTTTGCTTAGTTGGTAAGCTAAGACCCTTCCATTTTTGTCTCCTCCTTCCCTTCCAGTACATGTGCCGTATTCTGAGGAGGGCAAGGTCCGACTTTCTGGAAGTTAATTTGTTAATTTTTATGCATATTTGTAGGAATCTTCTTCCACATTCAGAGTGAGGGGAGGGGTTGGGTAGAGCCTTCAGCTCCTGTTCTGCAGCTAGTAATTCACTTTCAAGCAGAGTAAGTTTGGTTTCCTTACATCTTCTGTAAGTAGCATACCCAATGATTTTTCCACACATAGTGGCTTTATAGACCTCCTAGGTATTTGGGGCTGAGGTCTCGGAGATGTGGTTCTCTTGTGTGAAGAGTTGGGCTTCAGATTTGGCCCACTCAATGAATTTTGGGTCCTGCATAAGAAGGGGGTCTAGTCTCCAAGATGAGGACCGTGGGGTGGTTGGGCCCCAGAGCAGGATTAGCTGCACAGGGGCAAGATCTGATATAATCGTGGGAAGAATATTGCAAGGTGTGAGAGCTTGGGATATTAGCCAAAAATCCAGCATAGTGAAGGAGCCATGTACCCCAGACTGGAAAGTGTAGTCACTCTCAGAGGGTGAACTAGTCTCCAGATATCAACTAATCGGTGTTCAGAACTAATGTCCAGTGTGGCCTGTCCTCCCAGGGTATGGAATTCTTTCCCCTGGTCACTTCTGTCCAGGGTAGGGTCAAGGGTTAAATTGAAATCACCTCCCACCAGCATTGGCATATCAGGCTTCATCAGTGCCCCCAATTTGGCATTAAGGTCTAAAAAGAAGGAGGGATTATCCTCGTTGGGAGCATATATATTGGCTACAAGAATTTGGCCATGGGCTGTGTCCAATATGGCCATCACCCTCCTACCATGAGGGTCAACTTTGCTATGCAGGATTGTCCGGGGGAGAGATTTGTGAATTAGAATGGCCACCCCTCTCTTTTTTGTTGGGGCGCTGGCGTGTATTTCCAGTCCCACCCAATCCTTCACCAAGTATTTGTGATCTTGTTTGTTTAATCTGGGTTTTTAGCCTCTTCAGGTGAGTTAGGACTTGTTTTCTCTTGGAGGGAGATTTAAGGCCCCTGATGTTCCATGTTATAATGGAGGCTTCACCCATATTCTGGGCTGTATAGGAGCATGGTAACCAGGCTAATGTAATCGGTAGGCCATGCAGAAATCATGTCAGAGGAAGGGGTTAACAGCAAGTCCTGTATCGTGGAATGTCCTAATTTCAGGACAGTGTCTGTTGATACAGTAAAAACATAGATAAACATGCTTTCAGGCATACTGTTGAGAAATAGAAGTACAGTAAGTAGGAATGACAGATATAACACAGTGGTAGACAGAATATCTGAACTATTTACATTAACATAGAAACATAGAATTTGAAGGCAGATAAGACCGCTTGGCCCACCTAGTCTGCCAATTCTCTACCTAATGGATAATCTGCAGATCCTAGTTAACCAACAGCCTACTTCCTCCTACCCCCCCCGCTAGAATTGCCTTATGTCTGTCCCATGCATTCTTGAATTCCCCCACTGTTTTTGACTCTACAATCTCCTCAGGAAGGTTGTTCCATGCATCTACAACCCTCTCTGTGAAGAAATACTTCCTCACATTACCTCTGAGCCGTCCCCTCTATCATCAAATTGTGCCCCCTTGTTCTTGCACATCTCTTTTTCTGAATTATGCTACCCTCTTGGACATTGTTGATCCCCTTGAGGTATTTAAAAGTTTCTATCATGTCCCCCCTCTCCCTCCTTTCCTCGAGGCTATACATCTTAAGCTCCTTTTAGTCTTTCTTCATATGTCTTCTGGTGCAGACTCTGCACCATTTTAGTTGCCCTCCTCTGGACAGCCTCCACCCTGTCTATGTCTTTGCGAAGACGGGGTCTCCAGAACTGTACACAGAGCTCCAGATGTGGTCTTACCAACTGTCTGTACAGAGGGCCAACAACTTCCTGTTTTCTACTGGTGATGCCTCTCCCTATGCATCCCAGTAACCCCCCCGCCCTCCTTACTGCCTTCTCACATTGCTGGCCCATCTTTAGGTCATCTTATATGACTACCCCCAGATCCCTTTCCATTTTTGATGTCAGTATCTCACCCCCCATTGTGAACTCTTTCCCCTGGGTTTTTGTTTCCCAGGTGTATTACTTTGCACTTCTTTGCATTGAATCTAAGCTGCCATACATTTGACAATTCCTACAACCTTTCCAAGTCCCTTTTCATCCTTTCCACCCCACCTTGCATATCAGCCCTGTTGCAGATCTTTGTGTCATCTGCAAAGAGACATACTTTTCCTTCCAGTCCCTCTGCAATGTCACTTATAAAGACATTAAAAAGGACAGGCTCCAGTGATGAACCCTGCGGTACCCCACTAGTAACCCTCCTTTCTTCACTGTGGACTCCATTTACTATTACCCGCTGGGTCCTGTAATCCAACCCATGTTTGACCCAGGCTACCACCCTGGGACCCACTCCCAGGCTGGCTAATTTGTTTATTAATCTTTTGTGCAGGACTGTGTCAAATGCCTTGCTAAAGTCTAGGTAGTCCATGTCCACAGCCCCTCCGTGGTCAATTACTTTGGTCACCCAGTCAAAGAAATCAATTAGATTTGTCTGACATGACCTTCCTGCTGTGAATCCATGCTGCCTTGGGTCCTGTGCCCTACTGACCTCTAGGCACTCAATAATTCTTTCATTCAGAGTGATTCCATCATTCTCCCTACCACTGAGGTCAAACTGACAGGTCTGTAATTTCCTGCCTCTGTCTTGCTCCCACTTTTGTGAAGGGGAATCACATCCGCCCTCCTCCAGTCCTCAGGTACCACACCATCTTACCATGATTTACTAAAAAGAGTAGTCAGTGGTGTTACTAGCTCTTCCCTTAGTTCTTTTAGAATTCTGGGGTGAATCCCATCAGGCCCCATTGCTTTATCCACCTTCAGTTTTAAGAGTTCTTTCAAAACCCTTTCTTATGTGAAAAGACTAATATCAACCCTCCTATCCAGAGTGCTTCTATTGACTGGATTAGGTATCTCCCCCTGCTTTTCCATTGTTATTACTGAGCAGAAGTATTCATTCAGTATCCCTGCTTTTTCACTGTCACCCTCTGCCCAAGCACCCTCCTCTTTATTCAGCCTCAGTATCCCTGCCTTAGTCTTTCTTTGCTCCATAATGTACCTATTAAAGGTTTTATCCCCCTTCTTAACTGAGTTTGCTATCTTTTCCTCAGTTTGGGCCTTTGCTATTCTGACTGCCTTCCCCACTCCCTTCTGCTTTGTACAATTCTCTGTCCTGTTCCTTCTGTGTTTCCTTATACTTCCAGTATGCTGTCTTTTTCTCTCTAACCTTCCCCGTTACTTCTTTTGAGAACCATAGTTTTTTTTCTTTCATTTTGATTTGTGTATTTGCTTCACACAAAGGCGTGTTGCCTCTGTGATGGCGGTTTTGATGTTTCCCCATTGTTGTTCCACCCCACCTTCTCGCCTGTTTGCTAGTGCTTTTCTGAGGCACTCTCCCATTTTGACAAAATCAGCCCTCCTGAAGTCCAGCACCTTCACTTTTGTGTGGCTTGACTCTACAGCAAAGTTTATTGTGAACCACACTGTTTGGTGGTCGCTTGTTCACAAATGGGTACCCACTTCAAGATCAGAGATCCTCTCTCCATCCCCATTTGAGAGTACCAGGTCTAAAATTGCTCTCTCGTGAGTGGGTTCCAAAACTAGTTGTCTGACGCATGCCCCATGTAGGGCATCGAGAATGGCCCTGCTCTTGTATGTGGCTGCAGCGAAGGTGCTCCAGTTAACATCTGGCATATTTAGGTCCCCCATCAGCAACATCTCCCCTTTCTCTGCCATCCCAAGGATGCCTTCTATAATTTCCTTGTCTATTTCCTCCCTCTGAGATGGAGGTCTGTATACAATCCCTGTGCAGATTATGGAGCCATTTCCAGTCTCCAGGGTGACCCACAGTGCCTCCTCTCCTCCCTGCTTACCCTTTAGTTCTCTTGCTTTGATCCCTTCCCTTACATAGAGAGCTACTCCTCCTCCTCCTCTCCTTCCCTCCCTCCCTGTCCCTCCTGTAGATTGTGTACCTTGGTATGTTGACATCCCAGTCATGGTTCTTTGTGTACCATGTTTCTGTGACTGCCATGATATCCAGGCATCCCTCTTCTATCAAGGCCACCATTTTGGGGAGCTTTTTACCTAGACTACAGGCATTGGTACTCATTACCTCCATTTTTTATGGCTTTATTTCTTTTTGCCCCATCCCTGTCCTTACTGCCTTTGTCTTTTCTCCATTTACCCTGCCCTCTCCCTATTGACTGCTCTATCTTGGTGTTTACCTCAAGCTACCCTGATTTTTTTGGGGGGGTCTACAATTTCCCTTCTCCTTTTCAGTGCTTCCCCCTTGGCTAGTTTAAATGCTTGCCAATGAATCATTTAAACCTATCATCTAAGATCCTGGTTCCCCTCCTGGATAGATGCAGATCATCATGCCTGTATAGGCCTGCATCCCTCCAGGTGGAGCCCCAGTCCCCAATGAGACCAAATCCTTGAGCTCTGCACCAGTTTTTCAACCAGTCATTGACTCCCATGGTGCAGAGTACCCTTGCCTCATCCATGCCATAGACAGGTAGCACTTCCGAGAAAGTTACCATGTGTGTTACTTGTCTATGGCCCATCTCCAACTCCCCAAACTCCTGTTGCACTGCTCTGATTCCATTCTCAGGCAGGTCATTCATCCCTAGGTGGACAATGACATCCAGCTCCCTCCACCTTGCAGCTGCTCCCATGATCCTGAGGATTCATTTCCTGTCCCTCCAAGCCATGGTGCCAGGCAGGTGCCTTACCTCCATTTCCCCTCCCTTCCCCAGTTCTACCCCACAACAATTGAGTCCCCCACTAGGAGTTGTTTCCTTCCCCTATGGGGTCCTGTGCCACCCTCCTGTGGGTCTCCATTGTGGAGATTCCCAGCATCCTCCTTGATCCCCACTGTGTGTGCCTCCATAGAGGAACCATGCTCCACCAGAGTGGCAAATTAATTGTGGAGAGGCACAACTGGAGAAATGCACCTCTGTTCTACCACCCTCACCCTCCCTGAGCCCATCATGGTCCGACCACTCCTCTTTCTTGGCAACCTCTGAGGTAGTGGCAGTGGCCTGGGTGGTCCTGGGTGGGGGAGCAGGTTTCTTGAATCCTTGCCAGGTCAGTATGGAGACGAACAACCTCCTCCCTCAGACCAGAGAGATGCCTGCAAGTAGGGCAGCAACTAAGTCTCCAGAATGTTCCCAGAAGACTGCTGCTCCACAGCCAGTGCATTGCACTACTCCTGACATGTCTGTGTCCCTTCCTGTTACAGATGCTTTTCTTTTGCTGTTTTTATTCTTGTTTTAGTGTGTGCAAGCTTGTGAGTGTCTCTACCCCCCCATTCAGTGTGCTGTGCCTTTAAGGATATGAACAGGTGTATGTTGTTAGCCGTTTTGAGGAAGTGATGTCAGAACCCCTGCAATAAAGGAAGTTATGCGCTTGGGGAGAGTGGGGTGAGGGGCAGGGTGGGTGGAAGTAAACCTATGCCATTCAGAAACAATCATCTACAACTGTGACCCTCCACCCCAGGAAGTGCCTTCCTTCCATTCAGACACCTATTTCACTGAGGTTAAGTAACAGGTCTAGTCACAAATGACTGCAAATATCTCCCAGTTACAGTTCCTCCCTGGCAAATTAAAGCTAAAACTAAGAAAAGTCACCCCCAAAAACATAATCAATACTAGTTACTTACACAGGTCCAAAAAGTAATAATTCAGTTCAGTGTAGTCTAGAAAATAACCTCCTTGTTTCAAGGAAGCTGTGGCTGCTTTCTCACTCTCTCTTTGTCTCAGCAGACAGAGACCACAAATAACTCCTGTTATAAATCCACAGTTAGACTAGGCCCCTTTCAGCTCCTCCCCTTAACAGACAACCTTGTGCAATGGCAGTGGCAGGTAACATAGGCCGAGGCTGTATTGTCCTCTTCAGCCTACCCACCAAGCCAGTCGGAGGGGTGAGTCATGACCCCTAATGCTCAGGTCAGTCCCAGAATGGTAAATGCTTTTCCCCAGGGAATGGGTAGAAGGGATCAGGGATGTCTGCTAGTGACATCTAATTTTATAGCTGTGTAGCCAGAAGCCATAAGTAGGTGTGGCTGAAATAGCCCGCAGGCCTGGGGGTCCAGACACAAGGGAAGTAAAGGGCAGGGGTGCAAAGGCAAGAGCGTGATTAGGTAGATCCAGCTCCAAATTAGCATCTGTATAGAATATGATTACAGGGATAAATTATAATGTTATGTAGTACCAGATCTATAAGTCCAGAATGTGGTAGTGTCTAACATCACTCATCCCCAGTATTGGAAGAGGAAATGCAGTAAACCGAGTGAGGACTTATAACTAAGTAACCTGCTAGCCCTTAAAAAATAGTGTAGACATGGTAAACATAATTTGTTAAGGCAGATATCAATGCTTAGTAGTGCCTGAGATTTTTCTGTGTCATGCACGACTCAGGTTTAAGGACCTTTGGGATTCTGCCCCAGCTTTCGTTAAAGGGAGTGATACACATCAGCACCAGCCCTAAAAAAAATGGGTTATTAGTAATCAGGGGCTGCCACCTTATGTCCCAACCAGGCCATGCATGCTAAGGAAAATACAAGTAAACAGAGACATGGACACTTATCTATGTCGGATCCGATTGATCCACCACCTGAAGCAATTCAGCATCTGAAGGTGCTTGCTGTGTCCATTCAGCTGCAATGCTCTCCTGTGTCTGAACTGCATGGAGAATAGTCCGGCAGTCTGTAGGGAAGGCTGTGCCCAGAGATTGCTTTATGTTTTGTCCCTGGGTATAGGCAGCTGGCCTAGTGGCATCGTGTGACATCTCTTCCTCTGAATAATTATGGAGATCAGCAGATTTGAACGTGTCTACTGGAGTTAGTGGGGCAAACCGGTTTGGAGTGGAGAATCATGAGATAATATCCTCTGAGAGCTCTGGTAGTGATAATGGCAAATCCCCAGTCCTTTCTTGAGGGTGGTCCCACTTTTGATGTTTCCCCGATTGCTGCCACTTGCGTGTTCTCGTTGGGAGGGTGGTCTGTTTACCTTGGAATTTAAAGCCAACTGGTCTGGATTCTGTAATGATGGTGGCAGTATCAATATTTGCAGACTTGTTGTTATAAGTCTGTGTCATTACCTCCTGTCGATGGCTCTGCAGGTATGGTCCACGTTGCAATGAACCATTGCCATTTAGGTACTGAATAAGGCTGTCAGGCATAGAAAAGGACATATAAGTGGCATTTATTTCTAACTGCATAATTGCTGGGTACCGGAGAGATAATTTTATGCCCAGAGAGTGCATCATTCTTCGGGCCTCAGTGTACTTTTTCCTCCTAGCAGCTAAATCGCAGGAGTAATCCTGGAATATAAGAATTCTGTGGCCTTGCCAGGAAGGGGCACCTAGTTCTCAAGCTCTGGCAGAGATCCATTCCTTATTTGCAAAGTTTAATACATGGGCCATAAACAGTCTACGCCTTTCCCCGGGCTTTGGCATTGGGTTTTGTGTTCTGTGAGCCCTTTCTGTGGTTAGCCTTGGGGGAACTTCATGTTGTAGCAATTCAGGTAGAATGTCATAGAGAAAGTCCAGTGGATAGCCATGCTCGGCCCCCTCAGGGAAGCCTAGGAACCAAAGAATGTTCCTAAGGCTTCGGTTTTCCATATCATCCGTTTTACTTTGCATGGAGTGGATAGTTTTCCCCTGCTCTCATATTGTGGCAGTAAGTTATTCGATTGCCTCTGCATTTTGGTCTGCTTTTTTGTCAGTTAGACCAATCTTGGCTTCTAGCTGTTGAATGGCATTTGCAGTTTTGTTCGAGGCAAAGGTGACTTCAGCCATTTGTTTGAGAAGAGCTGCGAACATTTCCTTTGTTTGCTGTGTGGACGGCCCTGTGGAGGCATCAGGTGGATTGCGTTGTGCCATTCCGTTAATCGGAGAATGCAATTTGGTTGTATCATCGCTAGAAGAGTAAGTCTAAGTATAGGATAATGTTCCTGACAGGACCTGTTATAAGTTCCTCTGCTACACTGATGTATTGGAGTAGGCTGTACAGTGCAAATCACAGAGAAATATCTGAGGAATTAGAGAGCACTCTTTCTAGGTGACCACTGAGTTCAGAGCCAAGCCATGCACCCGGCTTTAAAATTATTTAAGAAAAAGTTCTGTTTCTGAGCACGCACAGTTCAAAAATATCAACGTTTTGCAGATAACTGAATTTTTGTAATAACAGCTGGTTGCATTAGATGACACAGCTGCTGTTTATTAACAAATGACAGCTGTGTCATATAGCAACCCATGGTGTGTTGTAATTCGATGTCAGGGATGGGGATACTGTCATTATAATCTTGCCATCCTGCGCTGTTTTGATAAAGTATATCTGCTCCAATCCCCAGTAGCAGTGTATTTATTTATTTATATTATGTGTTGTATAATCCAACAGTGGGATGTCCACTCCCAGTGTCGGACGCCTTCCACTCTGCAGCCCATTATTTTATTTCATAAACTGCATCTGCACACTAGGAGCCCGAAGCTCCAGTGGCAGTGTATTGATTTATTTTTCACATCCTGGATGAAATGTATTTTCACACCTGTGATGTGGAAAGGTATTTGGATAGGAATCGGAAAATGTTTCACCTACCTGGTTCATGAGGTGCAATCATAAGAAAACAATGTTGTAAGTCTGTTGTTAAAATATTGAAAAACTAAGAATTTATCGGCCTGGTGATGCAGAGGGCTGAGGTGCTACTCGTCTCACCTCGCAGCATGCCGGTGACCCGGGTTCGGGAGCAAGCCTGGGTCACTGGAGGTCAGCATGGGGGGAGGGCGGAGCTGGATGGAGCTGCTGACAGGCAGCTCTCCTCTCTGGGGAGGTGTGATGGCATCCCTTGCTGACAGCTGCCCCCTGGTGGAGGCCGAGGTGCTGTGCAGGCAGGATGCCAGGTGCTAGGCCAATGGGACAGGAGGAGGAGAGCTGTTACCGGGGCTGTAAGGCGCATGCATGCCTCCAGACTCATGCTACCTTCTCCAGGGGCCTTTGGGAATTGGGAAGAAAATGGAAAAATGGAAAACTGGAAAACCGGTGGCAGGTTGGCGACCGACTCTCTGCAGACACCACTCCCGGACCTGGTGTAAGGTAGGCCCCGGTGATTCCGGTGGATGGAGCAGGGGGAGCAGGTCAGATGGGGGCTGTACAGCAAGGAGAGAAAGCATTCAATGATAAAAAAAGAAAAACAAAGAATTTATTAAGTAATGTTGATTGCAGGGATGTCCGTTGCACTACTGGGCAACATGCTGCCTTACCGTGCCAGTAAGCTGAGTTCAGGAGTGAACTCAGTGAACCAGTTTAATGGGACATGGCTGATGGGGAATATACTGCAACATGCAGCACCAGTCCCAGCCTAGGCAAGGATGGAGCAGTGTTTTGGTGCAGATGCCACACCCTCTGGTGGGTCCGGGAGCCTCATCTACATAGTATTGACATGCATGCTGGGACGTGCTGGGCCCATGCACTAGGTCACGACTGTCTCCTGTATAGTAGTTATCTCATTTTATGCAGGTCTTTAATGGTCCTGTGCAAATGAGGATACAATTCCACTATATGAAAAGGAAGGGAAATTCATTGCAAAAAACTATGTTAATGCAAACATTAGGGTTGTGGAACACAAAGTGCACAAAGAAGGGAAATGAAAAACATCAGGGATTTGGGTCTCCAGAGTACTGGCAAATCAGTGGTGCGGTCTTACTTAGGGGTGTCAGCCCTTATGTCCATCACTCCCCTGATCAGACAAGGTCAAATGTGATGTCTTCAAGCAGGGCCCATAGGGGAGGGGGTGGTGAGGTAGGGTTGGAAATCCTAATGCCATATTCCCCTACTTTTTTTACATTAATTTAAACCCTAACTGGTGCATTAATACATTTTTTGCAAGAATATATATATTATAGTGGTGCGGTAGGCCAGTATAGTTAGTTTACCTGACAGATTCTTTATTAAACCCTAACTATGCTCCTTGATAGCTTTGGTGTTGTTGGACAAAAGTGCCTGAAATTTGGCATGCATGGTCTATTTCACAAGGTCTAAATATATGAAAGTTTTATGATGGCAGCTTGTGTGGTCACCAAAATGCGAATATGTCATTTTCCTGTAGACATCTAATTTTTTCTTATAGTTTACTTTGGTTTTTGGTTTGCCCTTATGTACAGCCTAGATGGTTTGGAATTTTCCCCAAACCATTCTGAGTAAAAGCATGCTTTGCCAAGGTAGTGCCTTCCAATGATTTTGTGAAAAAGTATTAAACCATTCTAGAGTTATAAGGATTTAAAATGTTGTTTTCTTAGCTGTTCTGAACGTGCTCAGCAGGGTTTTTTGAATAACCTTCTGATATGGCACCAAAAATTCTATTCCGCAAGAGCCTTTTGCATTCTCACCACTTGCATCTCACAACACAATTTTTTGTGTGTCATGATGGCTGCCATCTTGATTTTCCCCCTAACTAAAAGTCATGAAAAATAAATAAAAATTGTGTATTTTTTTAAAAACAAACACCTGAACCTCCTGGTGTACTTTTTTTAGAACAACCTCCAAAAAATACCTTTTCTAGCACCCCAAAACTGAGGGTGCCAAGCTTAGAAAGAGGAGCCAGTCACCCATGTTCTCTGTATTAGAATAGTGGGACTTTCTTGGTTTGTGTAGTCAAAGCTGGAGTCGTGTTGCCAGCTTGAATGGGAGCAGTGAGCTGGCAATCATCTGAGCTCTCTCTCTTTCTCTCTCTTCATCTCTTTCATCTGTCAATCTTTCTGTCTGTGTGTGTGTCTATCTATCTATCTATTAATTGCAAAAAAAAAACCTGAAATAATGCACCAGTTAGTGTTCAAATTAAATATAACTATATTTGCTCAAGTGATAACTGTGTGAAAATAAAATAGCATCTTTTTATATTGTGTCTTCTTCTCCCAACTCAGTCAGCCCTCCCTCGTTCCGGATAACTTCCAATTTTGGCCAGGAGAGGTAGACTGTAGACTGAACAGGGCTACACTATATTAAAATAAGCTCATCACATAGCTCAAACTAGATTCAAAAGGAAAGAAGTCAAGAAAGGTCTGAATCTAAAAGAGAGAGAATGAATTAAATAATAGGAGCCTTGGAAGATAAAAAATTAGCTTGTTAAGAATCGTGAGTTTCTCTTTGAAATTTTTGCAGTTCAGGTATTTGTTTTAATTAATCCCTATATGGATTCTTTGAATTATTGTTTTCAAGTGGCTCAGGAACTTTGAACTATATTTAGTATTTATCTATATATAAATACCCAATGAACAGAAGTAGTCACAGTCACAAAGGAATCCTTTGTGTCTGTATTTATTAATTTATTTTTGCAAATTGACCTACCAAATGAATATTTTATAATGGCTACAGACCAGTCAGCCTGACCTTGGTAGTGGGGAAGATCATGGAAGCACTACTGAAGGAGAGATTGGTGGAACATCTGGTTGCCAGTTGACTACAGGACCCAAGGCAGCATGGTTTCATTGGGGGGGGGGGTCATGCTAGGCCAGCCTCATTGAATTTTTCAACTGGGTAACAGGGAAGGCTGATCAGGGGAGGGCAGTGGATGTGGCCTATCTGGACTTCAGCAAGGCCTTTGACACTGTGCCACATAGAAGGCTATTAAACAAACTAGGGAATATGGGAGTGGGCAGGACAGTAGTGTGGTGGGTGGGTAATTGGCTGGGCGGCATGACACACAGGGCTGCTGTAAATGGCTGTCACTCCACAGAGGGAAGAGTCACCAGTGGGATACCACAGGGATCAGTGCCGGGACTGGTCCTATTCAACATCCTCATCAGTGAAATTGCGCGGGACCTAGAAAGCAGAATTTCCCTGTTAGCTGATGACACAAAGCTCTGTAACAGAGTGGACATGCCAGAGGGTGTAGACAGAATGAGAAGGGATCTGTAGAAACTTGAAGAATGGTCAAGAGTTTGGCAGTTGAAATTCAACACAATCAAGTGCAAGATAATGGATATGGGGCACAAAAACCCTGGAACAGCATATCAGTTGGGGGGTGAGGATATAGCATACACCAAGCAGGAAAGGGACCTCGGTGTTATCATCTTTGATGACCTCAAGGTAGGGAAACAGTGCAAAAAAGCAGCAGGTAAAGCAAATAGGATGCTGGGATGCATAGGCAGATGCATCACCAGCAGGAAATGGGAGGTCATAATTCCACTATTCAAGACACTAGTGGGGACCCACCCGTAGAACAGTGTACAGTTCTGGAGACCTCACCTATGTAAGGACATAGGCAGGGTAGAGAAGGTTTAGAAGAGGGCAACAAAGATGGTACAGGGATTGCATCACAAGTTCTATGAAGCCAGGCTGAAGGACTTGAATATGTGCTCCCTGGAGGAGGGGAGAGAGAGAGGGGATATGATAGACATACAAGTACCTTACAGGGAGGAATACACTATTTTCCAGTGAAAAAGATGTTCCAAGAATAGAGGGCATGGGATGAAGTTGGAGGGGTGGTGATTCAGAAGAAACATGAGGAAGAACTTCTTAACAGAATGGGTGGAGAACAAGTGGAACACCCTGCCAGAGGAAGTGGTGGGGCTGAAACAATCACGGAATTTAAGAATGTATGGGATAGACATAAGGTACTTCTGGAAGTCAGGGCTAAGGGGCAACAGACTTCTAGAAACATGTAAAAGGAACTTACAAGCTCCAATGGGCAGGCTGGGTGGGCCATAGGCCCTTATCTGCCAACAGTGTCTATGTATCTATGTATCTATTGGTGTTGTAGGTCAATTTTCAAATTATTCCGAAATATTCAATTATGTTTCCAGTTTGAATCCAGGAGACCAACACATTTGGAAATGACTTTGATTAGCTTTTTTAAAAATAGCAACATAAATATGTGATGATTTATCCTTGGCTGCTCTTAATTCTAGCAGCTGAAACGTGTGTCTAAATACTGAATTCTATGAAGCCCCAATAGTTTACTAGTAATAATACCCAATAGAGTGGGCAGTACTGTGCTACACTGGACCAACCAGTGGCATAATGAGGCCCGACGCTGCAGGTGGAGGGTAGGGGTGTGGGAAAAACATTTTTTGGTGGTAGAACTGAAGCAAAAGTCAGACTTTCACTTCCGCCATAGTTCAGAAATCCATTTCTGAAGTTTTGTGGATATTCCGCCTCCCCTAATCACAAATCAGCATTAGCTGAAAACATCCAGGCTTCATCAACATTGCTGTAATTTTCTAAATAAGGTCCAAACAACATCACCCAGAGTCAGCTGGAAAGCAGAGCTATCCAGTACATTAAATGTTTTAACAGACAGTAGATACCAAAGTATAAATACTGGAAGAGTACATAGTCTCGCTGAACTCCAGTAATCAAGCAAGGAAGCTTTCTCAGTAATCCCTGGTGGCTAGTGGTCCCTCCTTTCACCTGCCCCACAAGAAAACTCATACCCCTATTCCCTGGTGGCTAGCAGTCCCTCCCCCACCGGATCACCTGTTCAACCCATAAATAAATACCACTGGTTGTTACATCCCTTCCTCCACCCCAGCACTTTCTTGATAAACCAAATACTACAAATGCCCTGGTGGCTAGTGTTTCCTCCTCTCCACCCAGTCACCCACCCATAAGGTCCAGTACCCACCCATCCCTATATCTGTCCGTAGCCTGTGTTTAAAAAATTCCCTTGTGGTCTACTGGTTTCAACTCCCCCTCCCATCCACAGTCCCCAGTCCCTGAATAAATATTTAATTACCTGGTGGTGTAGTGCCCCCCCCCTCCCCAGCAGGTGTCCCACCACCCGCTCCAACCCTCATAGTAAACCCCAGTGGGTAGACCAGCACATCCCTCCTCTCTCTCTCTCCTCCACAGCTGGTTTGCCCACTGAGCTGTCTATGAATGAATGCATTCTTGACAGGGACATTCTCATTCATTGACAGCTCAGTGGGTGGGCCTGCCATGGAGCAAAGAGGAGGGATGTGCCTGTCTGTTCACTGGGGTTTGCTACGGGGGTGGGAGTGGGGTGGTGGGACACCTGCTGGGGTGGGAGGTGGGGACCACCAGGTAATTAAATATTTATTCAGGGACTGGGAATCGGGGATGGGGGCGTTGAAACCACTAGACCACCAAGGAATTTTTTTAAAACACAAACTACAGATGGAAGTAGGGATGGGGGGGTACTGTAAACTATGAGCAGGTAACTGGGTGGAGAGGAGGGACCACTACACTAGCCACCAGGGCATTTGTGGCATTTGATTCTTGGGCAGGTAATGGGGTGGGGGGAGGGACTGCTAGCTACCAGGGATATTTCATTTAAATGTGGGGCAGGTGGGGGGAGGGACCATAGAAAGACAGAAACATAGAATTTGGCAGCAGATAAGGACCACTTGGCCAACCCAGTCTGCCCATTTCCCTACACGATGGATAAGCTGCAGATTCTAGTTAATCAACAACTTACTTCCTCCTACCCTCCACTAGAATTGCCTTATGCCTGTCCCATGCATTCTTGAATTTAACCACTGTTCCTGACTCCACAACCTCCTCAGGAAGGCTGTTCCATGCATCCACAACTTTCTCTGTGAAAAAAATACTTTCTAACATTACCTTTGAGCCGTTCCCCCTCTATCTTCAAATTGGGCCCCCTTGCTCTTGCACATCTCTTCTTCGGAAAGATACTACCCTCTTGTACCTTGTTAATTCCCTAGAGATACTTGAAAGTTTCTATCATGTCCCCCCTCTCCCTCCTTTCCTCAAGGGTATACATATTAAGCTGCTTTAGTCTCTCCTCGTATGTCTTCTGGTGCAGACCCTGCACCATTTTGGTTGCCCTCCTCTGAACAGCCTCCACTCTGTTTATGTCTTTGCATAGATGGGATCTCCAGAATGGCACACAGTACTCCAGATGTGGTCTCACTAACTGTCTGTAGAGAGGGATAACAATTTCCTGTTTTCTACTGTTGATGCCTCTCCCTATGCATCCCAGTATACCCCCAACCCTTCTTACTGCCTTCTCATATTGCTTGCCCACCTTTAGGACATCTGATATAATTACTCCTAGGTCTCTTTTCAATTGTTGTTGTTATTATTAACTCACCCCCCCGTGTACTCTTCCCCTGGGTTTTTGTTTCTTAGATTCATTACCTTGCACTTCTTTGCATTAATTCTGAGCTGCCATGTATTTGACCATCCCTCCAACCTTGCCAAGTCCCTTTTCATTCTTTCCACCCCACCTTGTGTATCAACCCTGTTGCAGATCTTTGTGTCATCTGCAAAAAGGCATACCTTTCCTTCCAGGTGCTCTCCAATGTCACTTATAAACATATTAAAGAAGACCGGTCCCAGTACCGAACCCTGCGGTACCCCACTAGTTACCCTCCTTTCTTCACTGTGAACTCCATTTACTATTACCCTTTGTGTCCTGTTGTGCAGCCAGTTTTTTATCCAGGCTACCACCTTGAGACCCACTCCAAGGCTGGCTAACTTGTATATTAAACTTTTGTGTTAGACTGTGTCGAACGCCTTGCTAAAATCTAGGTAGGCCATATCCACAGCCCCTCCCTGGTCTAATACTTTGGCCACCCAGTCAAAGAAATCTATTAGGTTCATCTGACATGACCTTCCTGCTGTGAAACCATGCTGCCTTGGGTCCTGTACCCCACTGGCCTCTAGGTACTCAACAGTTCTTTCCTTCAGAAGTGATTCCATCATTTTCCCTACCACTGAAGTCAAACTAACTGGTCTGTAGTTTCCTGCCTCTGCCCAGCTCCCACTTTTGTGAAGTGGAATCACATTTGCCCTTCTCCAGTCTTCAGGCACCACTCCATCCTCCCATGATTTGTTAAAGAGAGTAGTCAGTGGTGTTACTAGTTCTACCCTTAGTTCTTTTAGAATTCTTGGGTGAATCCCATCAGGCCCCATTGCTTTGTCCACCCTCAGTTTCAAGAGTTCTTTCAAACCCGTTCTTCTGTGAATGGACTGGTATCAACCCACCCCCCCATTCAGAGTTTCTCCCTTGTTTGGTTTAGGCACCTCCCCCTCCTCATCTGTTGTGAATACTGAGCAGAAATATTCATTCAGTATCCCTCCTTTTTCACTGTCACCATCTGCTCACATTCCCTCCCCTTTACTAAGTCTCTGTATCCCTCCCTTGATCTTACTTCGCTCCCTAATGTACCTATAAAAGGTTTTATTCCCCTTCTTAACAGAGTTGGCTATCTTTTCCTCAGTTTGTGCCTTTGTTATTCTGACTGCCTTCCCTGCCTCCTTCTGCTTTAACTGATAAAGTTCTGTGTCCTGCTCCTTCTGTGTTTCCTTATATTTCCTGAATGCTATCCTTTTCTCCTTAACCATCCCTGCCACCTCTTTTGAGAACCATAGTGGTTTTTTCCTTCATTTTGTTTTATTGATTTGCTTCACACAAAGGCTTGTTGCCTCTGTGATGTCTGTTTTGATTATTCC
This sequence comes from Neoceratodus forsteri, assembly GCA_016271365.2. NCBI lineage: Eukaryota > Metazoa > Chordata > Ceratodontiformes > Ceratodontidae > Neoceratodus > Neoceratodus forsteri. The sequence goes on along the minus strand of CM028136.1, from coordinate 123,726,298 downwards.
CCCATTATTCCTCCACCCCTTGTTCTTGGCCATTTGCTAGTGCTTTTCTAAGGCACGCTCACATTTTCCCAAAGTCAGTCTTCCAAAAGTCCAATATTCTTGTTTTTGTATGGCTTGACTCTATGGCTGTGTTTATTGTGAACCACACTGGTTGGTGGTCACTTGTTCCCAGATGGCTACCCACTTCTAAATCTGAGATCCTTTCTCCTTCCCCATTTGAGAGTACCAGGTCTAAGATTGCTCCCTCCCACGTGGGTTCCAATACTAGCTGTCTGAGGCATGCCCCCCTGTGGGGCATCAAGAATGACCCTGCTCTTGGATGTGCCTGCAGCAAAGGTACTCCAGTTAACATTTGGCATATTCAGGTCCCCCATCAACAATATCTCCCCTTTTTCTGCCATTTTAAGGAGGCCTTCTATCATTTCCTTGTCCATTTTCTCCCCTTGAAATGGGGGTCTGTACACAACCCCCATATGAATTGTGGTGCCATTTCCTGTCTCCAGGGTGATCAATAGTGACTCATCAACTTCCTGTTTACTCTTTAGTTCTGTTGCTCTAATCCCTTCCCTTATATAGAGAGCTACTCCTCCTCCTTTTTTACCCACCATGTCCCTCCGGTAGACTGTGTATCCTGGTATGTTGACTTCCAGCTCATGGTTCTCTGTGTACCATGTTGCAGTGACTGCCACAATATCCAGGCATCCCTCTTCCATCAAGGCCACTAGTTCAGGGAGCTTGTTGCACAGACTGTGGGCATTGGTACTCATCACCTTCCATTTATTTTTTATGGCCTTAGCCCTTTTAGCCCCATCCCTGTCCTTAACACCTTTTTCTGCATTTATCCCTGTCCTGCTCCCTACTGACTTCTCTGCCTTGGTGTTTACCTCTCTAACTACTGCACTTTGTGGGGGGATGCTGGGATTTCCCTGCACATTTTCAGTGCCTCCCCCCTTGGCTCATTTAAATGCTTGCCAATGAAGCATTTAAACCTGTCACCTAGGATCCTGGATCCCCCCTGGACAGATGCAGACCATCACGCAAGTATAAGCCTGCATCCCTCCAGGTGGCTCCCCAGTCCCCAATGAAGTCAAAACCCTGAGCTCCACACCAGTTTTTCAACCATTCATTGAATCCCATGGTGCAGAATACCCTAGTATCATCCTTGCCATAGACAGGCAGCACTTCCAAGAAGGTTACCGAACATGCTACTTGTCGAAGGCCCCTCCCCAACTCTACAAACTCCTCTTGCTCTGCTCTGATTCCATTTACAGCCAGGTCATTTGTCCCTAGATGGACAATTACATCCAGCTCCCTCCCTCGTGTAGCTGCTCCCGCGATCCTGAGGATTCACTTCCTCTCCCACCGATCCGTGGTTCCAGGCAGGAACTTTACCTCCCTATCCCCTTCCTCCCCCAAGTCTACCCCCTAATGATTGAGTCCCCCACCAGGAGTTGTTTCCTTCCCCTGTGGGGTCTCATGTCACCCTCCTCTGGGTCTCCTTTGTGGAGGTTCCCAGCATCTTTCTTGGTCTCCACTGCAGGTGCCTCCAGAGAGGAACCACTCTTTGCCAGAGCAGCATATGAATTGTGGAGAGGTACAGCTGTAGGGATGCACCTCTGTTCCACCACCCTCTCCCTCCCTGAGCCCACCTTGGTCCAACTGCTCCTCTTTCTTGGCAACCTCTGAGGTAACGGTGGTGGCCCTGGTGGTCCCTGGGTAGGGAAAGAGGTTTCACAAATAATAGCCAGGTCAGCCTGGAGATGGGCAACCTCCTCTCTCAGACCAGAGAGGTGCCTGCAAACAGGACAGCATCACAGCCTCCAGAATGTCTCCCGGAACACTGCTGCTCCACAGCCATTGCACTGCACCACTCCCATCTTGACTTATTTTGTGTCCCCTCTCCTGTTGCTTTGTATGCTTATTATCTCATCCCTCTATGTATTTTTACACTTACTTTCCTACTGCCTATGTGCCTTTACAACTCTCACCCTTCCTGTTCTGGGACAGGAACTTCCTGTAGTCTTCATTAGTCACCTTCCTCCCTGCTTGGATTCAGACCTCCAGCAGTCAGGGGAGGATAAAGAGTTATTTTTTTTTTATTTTTTTAGGTTCCTACAAGGTTGCTGAAATTAATGTGTCTCAGTGATCCTTCCCTTCCTACTGCCAAACAGGAAGTTCCTGTTGTCAGTCAAATTCAGTGACTATAAAGCTAGAACTGGCTTTGGGTGGGAGGGTGGAGGGGTGGTAAGGAGGGCAAATAGCAACAAATCTGTACTTCTGGACTTCTGTTTCTTGCTCTGCAACCAGTTCTTTTCTGCCAGAAAAAGCCAGAAATTGTAATTGGAGACAGCTGCTTCTGTACACCTAGGCTGCTAAGCCACACTCCCAATTAGATTCACTCTTTGCTCTCAGTAAATTAAGCTGACACTGCCCAATTCCTCAGAAAAAAAACACTTTTTTCACTTAAATGAGACCCCCTTCTTCTAATAAAGTATCTGTTTGCTTAATCCAAACAGGTACTACTCCTTCTGAGACAGAAGTGATTAATTAGTAAAAAATCTGTAATTCTGGACTTCTGTTTCTTGCTCTGCAACCAGTTCTCTTCTGCCAGAAACAGCCAGAATCTGTAAATGGAGACAGCTGCTTTTGTACACCTAAGCTGCTAAGCCTCACCCCCAATTAGATTCACTGTCTGCTCTCAGTAAATTAAGCTGATACTGCCCCTTCCTCAGAAAAAAAAAACACTTTTATTTTTTTACTTAAATAAGACTCCCTTCTAATAAAGTATCTGTTTGCTTAATCTAAACAGGTACTACTCCAGCTGAGACAGAAGTGATTAATTAGTAAAAAATCTGTAGTTCTGGAGTTCTGTTTCTTGCCCTGCAACCAGTTCTCTTCTTCCAGAAAAGGCCGGATGCTCTAACTGGAGACAGATGCTTTTGTACAGCTAAGCTGCTAAGCCACACCCCCAAATAGATTCACTCTCTGCTCTCAGTAAATTAAGCTGATACTGCCCCCTTTCTCAGAAAAAAACAGTTGCATTTTTACTTAAATGAGACCCCCTTCTAATAAAGTATCTGTTTGTTTAATCCAAACAGTTACTACTCCTGCTGAGACAGAAGTGATTGATTAGTAAAAAATCTGTAGTTCTGGGGTTCTGTTTCTTGCTCTGCAACCAGTTCTCTTCTGCCAGAAACAGCCGGAAGCTGTAATTGGAGAGAGCTGCTTTTGTACATCTAAGCTGCTAAGCCACATCCCATTAGATTCACTCTCTGCTCTCAGTAAATTAAGCTGATTCTGCCCACTTCCTCAGAAAAAAAACACTTTTTTTCACTTAAATGAGACCCCTTCTTCTTATAAAGTACCTGTTTGCTTAATCCAAACAGGTACTACTCCTGCTGAGACAGAATTGAGTAATTAGTAAAAATTCTGTAGTTCTGGACTTCTGTTTCTTGCTCTACAACCAGTTCTCTTCTGCAAGAAACAGCCAGAAACTGTAAATGGAGACAGCTGCTTTTGTACACCTAAGCTGCTAAGCCACACCCCCAATTAGATTCACTATCTGCTCTCAGTAAATTAATCTGATAATGCCCCCTCCTCAGAAAAAACACTTTTTTTTCACTTAAATTAAACCCCCTTCTTCTAATAAACTATCTGTTTGCTTAATCCTAACAGGTACTACTCCAGCTGAGACAGAAGTGATTAATTAGTAAAAAATTTATAGTTCTGGACTTCTGTTTCTTGCTCTGCAACCAGTTCTCTTCTGCCAGAAACAGCCAGACCACTAGCCACCAGGGCTTATTCTGAGGGGAACAGGGTGAAATTTTGGGAAAGTTTTCAGCTCCACCACAGGCGGAAATTCAGAATCTTATGCAATGTTTCCAAATTTTCGTAGAAGTTCCATGAAAGCGGAACACCCCACTTTTGCCCACCTTTAGTGGAGGGCCTTATTGCTCTTGAGCAGTTCGGCATAACCCAATACAGCCCAGCCCGAAGGGTATTATAGTTTTCAGAAAATAGTTTGCATGTGAAATTTGTATGTAATATTTAAGAAATAAGAAAAACATAATATAAAATTGCAAAAATGTAAAGTTGTTTTGTTAGTAATGTAGTTACTCTACTGATATACTTGGCAGTACAGGGCAGTGCAGTGTTTCACATTTTTTAGTGTTTATAGTGTTTAGTGTAATGCTGTGTACACCATCCCACCTTCCTCTTTTCTGCAACCATCATCCCCCTGCTCATTGCCTTTGGGAGACCACGGTAGGGAACTGAGTGTGTCTATATGGCAGCTGAGAGATGCAGGACATTTGGCAGAAAGGACTCAAAGTACAGTAGATGGCATGAGAGCTGAGAGGCACAGCACAGTTGGGAATGGAAGCTGAGGTATGCGCATTCAGTGGCACTATAAAACTCAGAGAAGTTGAATGTTCTTAAAAATAAGCAACTGCCGGCCCGGTGGCACAGAGGGTTGAGGTGCTGAATGCTACACCTTGAACCACACTGGGGATCCGGGTTCGGGAATGGACTTGGAACACTGGAGACTGGCAGGGGAATGAGAGTATTGAGCATCCAGAGGGCTGTTCTCCTCTCCTGGGGTGGAGTGGGTGGGTAGCCTCACTCTGTAGTGGCCCACAGTGGAGCCCAGGAGCAGTACTAGAAGTGGCACAGGAGGGACAACCAGGAAATGAGAAAAATGCTCTGGATTGGCCAGATGATGGCATCCGGTACACTGTGCACCCAAAGACTTCCGGTCAGTCAGCCCCGTCTCAGCAACGCCTGAGGCCGAGGAAAAATACAGTGTGCTGTGCTGTCTTCCACTGGTGTCTTTTGCCTCAGAGGAGAGGGACCCACTCGGCGAAGGGTAGCACTCAGCTACCTCAAGATAGGCTGCAGTATGAGGTGAGGGGTGCTCGGGGGAGTTAGAGGAGAGTTGGTAATCTTGGATGCCTGAAGGAGTGGTGGATTCAGAGCCCAGAGGGAAGAAAATAGATCACACACAAAAAAAAAAAATAAGCAACTAAGTATGTTTCTGAATGTTTTGTTCAAGTGGGGTTGGAGCCAGGATGAGTCAGGGAGAAAGGCCACAAGATACTGTGTATGAGTAAAATGGAAAATATGATGTGCTAGTGCTAATAATTTAAAAAGAAAAAAAGCTTTTTTGTTTCTACTGGGGAAAACTGTAATAACATTGGTAGTATGTGTGCCAGCTCACAATGGAGACTGCCATTTTGTTTTATGTGGTTGGCGGGGGGCAGGGCTCTCACTTGCTAAGAGAGAGAAAAAAAACATGTTGGATTTTAGTTTTTAAAAATGACTATGGCTCTTGATTGGACACTGATTTGGTTAGGTAAACAGTCAGTTGGCACTTGGACTTGTTGGGTCCGTTTCTGAAAGGCTTAAATCTGACGCAAGGTGTTCGAGACAAACAGCAATGTCACAAGTCACACCTTGTGTTGGTGTTTGTGGCATTCCCTATTCTAGTACATGGTCTGTGCTGGATAGGGAATCTGATGCATCAAAGCGGCACTGCGCCCCCCTTGCTACTTGCATCTGGATACACCAGGTCACAAGGGGCTTGTGCAACAGTGGGGCTGCAACCATTGCCAATGTCCTATTCTGAAAGCTCCACCATAATGCCAGGAGGGGGGTCATGTTAGACCACCCAGGAGGTGGTCTGCATCACTTGGGGCATTGCTCCTCAAGGTGGGGAGCCAGTGGGGAGCCCCAAAAGTGATTCTGGGGGTTAGTAGGGGCAAGGGTGTAATCCCAGAGGTGTTGGGGTGCTAGGTTGTTTGCCAGGGGGTGATAAGGCACCTGGCAGGGGTCTTCTGCCATGGATGACACCAGTAGGTGGCTAGCGCTGCCAAGGGCACCCCCAGCTGGTGCCCAATCATCCTCCCTGGCATACACACAGGCTCACCCATGGTCAACCCCTGTGCCATGTATGCCCCAGGAACACTCTGGGCATTATGGTCCCTCTTGCACCCAGTGGGTAGGTGTGGTCAGATCCATCCATCAGGACCCGCAGGTGCTCCTTGCATTCAGCGCTTGCCTGTGGTTCCATCATTTTCTGGGTGCAGTGACGTATGAACCCCTGATGTATCAGAATCAGGTGCAAGGTGCCAGGCACACCCAGAGTGTGGTGGAACCCTAGATAGGAGCAACTTTGCAGCAATCTAAGGGCTCCTTTTGGAATCAGGCCCATCATTTCCAGGTCTCTATTATGACATAAATGTATCATTGGTAAGAGGTTCAGCCAATTAGAGGTTAGGAATTTTTCTACCTATTTTCTAAAATTAAATAATGCATTTGAAACCAAAGCCTTGCTGGAATGGACTATACTGAGCTGAGCATGGGCCCGATTCCAAGACAGCAATCAGAGCAAGGTGCAAACTACAACAGTGCAAAAAGTTACACCAAAATCCCTATGACATGCGAACTGCACCATATCCCAAGAGAGTCACCAGATACGATGGAAAATGCCGAATTACACATGTTGCAAGTTATGCCCGCAAGACATGGCATTACTCATAAAAGCGGCATAGAAGTATGCATGTCACAGCTTGCAATACTGTCTGCGGTGCATACCTCTCGACTGTCCCACAGTACATGACACTGTTCCCTACTGTACATTCCATCACTTCTCTGTTTCATAGTGCGATGCCCTGTCCCACAGTCTGTGTTTGGCTATTATGTTGCATGCTATAGTACATGTTGCACCAGGTATGTATTTCACTTACTATTGGCCTGTCTGGTCATGCTGCTACCTATTTCACTGTGTCCTGGGCTTCCTAAGGCACATTTGCTTGGGTTTTCCACTGTTTGTCCATTAGTTACACATTCGGGGTCTACTGGTTGGGGGAATGTTGCAGTCTGGATTTGTGGAGGGTGGGGTTATATGGCCTGTGCACTGGCTAGGAAAGCTTTTCCTTGTTCTAACTTATGTTACCATCCTCTGGCATGGTTCATTATGCCACCTGGACTGGAATAGCAGTTCTGTGTTGCTGGGTTGTTAAGCATGTCGTAAGCCACATTACGCAGTGGTGTAGGCATTCTTTGGTGTAACTGCAGTGTAACTTGCATTTATGGTAGCATTTGTGGGTTGTGGCGTAAGTGTCCTTTTGGAATTGCGCATGTTACACATCGCTGGTGTAAATTGTGATTTGCACTATCAGGACCGGCCTACTGCATTTCTGCCTGGTGTAACTGTCTTGGAATCAGGGCCATGGACTCAGCTCTGCTAGCAAATGCAATCTGCTGTTTTCATCCCAATGCTGTAGGCACAATACCCTGCTGATTATAGTAACTCAAAAACTAAATTACATTTGTTTAACTGCATATACTGTAAACAAGAGTTAATCATTTATTTACTTAACTTCACTTAGCTCACCGATCCCCTGTAAATGGGACTTGTGCCCTGTGGGCTTTACCAGGTAACCAAAGAATAAACATTAAAAAATAAATTAAGATTAACTTCTGGTAATGCAATCCTTTACAAAAAAATTCTGGCTTTTTGTAACATAGCGTAATGACTAAATATGAGCATCAAATTCTAGCAGAGACTTTCAAATAGCTTCCACCCCAACCCCAAAATATAAGAATTCAGCAACAGTTGGTGCAAAAAATGTATATAATGGCTCTGTTAATAGTGGCAGCAAAGAAATATCTCACTAAAAATGGCTGTGAAATTATTTACCCATGCTGTGGTATAGTAAGGTGAAATACATGAAGTTGAACAAATTACGTTTTCCATACACCAGCAGGTAGACAAAGGTAGTAATAGATGGGTAAAATGGGTGACCTACATGATGGCTAATGACACCCATTTTTTCCCATGACCTGGGCAGTCCAAGACAAGAAAAACTAATATTGCAATTTCCCTGTGGTGGCCTCATATACTGTACCTGGGTACAATCTGACTGATGTACAGATTTTTAATATTAATTATTGTATGATATAGACTAAAAGTGTACAACACACAGTATGTCTAATGCTCTATATTCTGGCTGTTGTATTTATTCACAGTTGTGGCCAAACTTAAAAAAAATCAGTAACACTGATGATAAAAAAGTAATCCTTTTTAAAGTAGTTTCCTAATTTCTTCTGCTACATTGATGTGTTGGGCCTATCATTAATATCCCCATTTTATAACATCATGTTCCTGTGCTGCAATCAGATCAGTTCCCTAAAAAAATTGGGAATCATTGACAGCCAATCCAGTGGCAACCAAGACAGAGCAGTGGGAGTAACAGTGCTGAACTTTGGTAAAGTTTCATCCAAAACTCTTTCTTTATGAAATTATGTGAAGACTTTTGTACTTGAAGCAGTGCAATACTCACATGATAACTTACAGACAACTGGTGCTGCTTTTTCTTATTAAGTCATTTTCACCTGTAGACGGTATACCTAGATTTAATAGGTGTGTTGTGCAAGAAAATTCCTGGAACCTGTTTATAGATCGTCCCTTCTCATAGAAGCCCACATCTGTTTCAATCCCTGTTTTCATTTGTCCCCTTTATTCCCTCCCTTTTATCTCAGTAACTGTGTGGTAAGTTGCCTTTAAGCTGGCTTGACACAATGCCAAAAGGATTTATTTGCAGTTGAGAAAATTCCCCATCACTGTACCTTTGCTGCATTCAACTCTTTGGCTCAGTTGGTAGTGCATTGTGATCCCATGCCAGTAAGCTGAAATTGGGGGACATCTCAGTGAGCCAGCTGAATGGGCTAAGGCTGGGGAGATGGCATTGTAGTGTGGCATCACCCGAAGCCTGGGGAGGGATGGAGCAGTGTTGGCTGCATGGGCAATAAGTAACCATATAGTGAAGAGAAGTATTCTTTTGGCATACAGCCCAGAGGGTCCTGCTCCTCTGTATCTGGCGGGAAAGGTATGCCTCTTTGCAGATGATTCAAAGATCTGTAACAGAGTTGATACACAAGGGGGGGTAGAAAGGATGAGAAGGGACTTGGCAAGGTTGGAGGAATGGTCAGACATATGGCAACTTAGATTCAATGCAAAGAAGTGCAGAGTAATGCACCTGGGAAACAAAAACCCAGGAGAAGAGTACACAATAGCAGGGGAGGTACTAACAACAACAAAAATGGAATGGGACTTGGGGGTAGTCATATCAGATGATCTAAAGGTTGGTAAGCAATGTGAGAAGTCAGTAAGGAGAGCCAAGGGGATACTGGGATGCATAGGAAGGGGCATCACAAGTAGAAAAAGGGAAGTGGTTATCCCTCTATACAGACAGTTGGTGAGACTCCATCTGGAGTACTGAGTGCAGTTTTGAAGACCTCATCTATGCAAGGACATAGACAGGATGGAAACAGTCCAGTGGAGGGCAACTATAATGGTGCAGGGTCTGCATCAGAAATCACATGAAGAGAGACTGAGAGAGCTTAATATGTATACCCTTAATGAAAGGAGGAACGGGGGGACATGATAGAAATGTTCAAGTACCTCAAGGGAATCAACAAAGTCCATGAGGGTAGCATCTTTCAGAAAAAGAGATGTGTAAGAACAAGGGGGCACAATTTAAAGATAGAGTGGGGGACGGCTCAGGGGTAATGTGAGGACATTTCTTTTCACAGAGAGAGTGGTGGATGCATGAAACTGCCTTCCTGGGGAGGTTGTTGGGTCTAAAACAGTGGGGGAATTCAAACATGCATGGGACAGACACAAGGCAATTGTAGTGGGGGGTGGCAGAAAGTACGCTGTTGTTTAACTAGAATCTGCAGCTTATCCAGTATGTAGGTAAATGGGTAGACTGGGTGGGGCAAGTGGTCCTTATCTGCTGTCAAAGTCTGTGTTTCTATGTATGTTTCTATCTGTATCTGCATGGAAGTGCAAGGCCCAGAAGGCCCTGTGCATTAACAGACATATGTACTTTTGGCCCTGTGGGTCTGTATTTGTAGCCACATGGATACACAGAGCCAACACAGCCCTGTGAACGCTGTGCATCTGTAGCTGCAATCTGCAAGGAGACAGACAGACTCTTCCTCTGGCAAAAGGTCAGGAGGGCCCTGTATGTATGCATCAGTTAATTTTAACAAATTACAATGACTCTTTCTTTGACGCAGGGCACAGAGAACCCTACACATCTGTATCTGTTCACACAGGTCCTGAAGGGAACTACCTGAATGTGGATATGATTCCACTTTCTTAAAAAAAATGAAATTCTTTGAAAAAAAGGGCATTAATGTGCCTGTTAGGGTTCAGCGAATGCCGCAAAGTGGGGAAATGTGGTGTTAGGGTTTTCGTCTCTAAGTCCCCACCTTTCCAAGCAGCACAAGGACAAAACTACACAAGCAACAACAGACACACACATAGAAACATAGAAGTTGATGGCAGATAAGGACCGCAAGGCCCATCCAGTCTGCCTATTTCTTTTTCTACCTTATGAATGTGCCATTGGCCTTTGCTCTGTCAATGGCCTATCTATTCATACTCATCTGTATTGCTCCCTTATGCCTATCCCATGCCCGTTTGAAGCCCTGCACTGTATTCATATCCACCACTTCCTTAGGTAGGCCATTGCATGCATCCACCACCCTTTCTGTGAAAAAGAACTTCCTCACATTACCCCTTAATCGGCCCTCCTCTAATTTCATGCCGTGTCCTCTTGTCCTGCTATTTTTCATAAATTGAAAAATGTTAGACTCTTTCACCTTTTTAATGCCCTTTAGGTGTTTGAATGTTTTAATCATATCACCCCTCTCCCTCCTTTGCTCTAGAGGTATACATATTGAGCTCTGTTAATCTGTCCTCATATGTTTTCTGATGCAGTCCCTGCACCAGTCTGGTTGCCTTTCTCTGGACTGCCTCAATTTGGTTAATGTTTTCATGAAAATGTGGCCTCCAGTACTGCACACAGTACTCCAGATGGGGCCTAACCAATGTCTTGTAAAGAGGGATTATTACTTCCCTCTTCTGACTTGTGATACCCCTACTAATACACCCTACCATCCCCCTAGCCTTACCTACTGCTTTAGTGGTCTGCTAGGATAATTTCAGGTCATCGGTGATGATGATGCCCAAGTCTTTTTCTTCCCTTGTGACTGCCAGCAACTCCCCTCCCACCCTATAGGTGGCTTCAGGGTTTCTCTTCCCTGTGTGCATGATCTTGCACTTCATTGCATTAAACCCCAATTACCACTCTTCCAACCATTTCACTAGTTTATCCAGATCTCTTCTTATTCTGACCACCCCATCTGGATCATCTACTCTGTTGCAGATTGTGGTGTCATCTGCAAACATACAAACCTTACCCTCCAGTCCATCTGCAATGTCACTGATGAAGATATTGAAGAGGACTGGTCCCAAGATTAATCCCTGAGGTACCCCACTTGTGACTTGCATCTCTTCTGACTATACTGTTTACCACAACTCTCTGTTTTCTGCCCGTCAACCGGTTTGCCACCCAGTTGACCAACTTGTGATCCTCCTGAGCTGACCCAGCTTATTAATCAATCTTCTATGTGGAACAGTATCGAAAGCTTTGCTGAAGTCAAGGTAGGTGACATCAACTGCTCCACCTTGGTCCACCACTCTGGTTACCCAGTCAAATAAATCTATGAGATTAGTTTGACAGGACCTTCCTTTTGTAAACCCATGCTGTCTTGGATCGTGTGCTCCTATGGATTCCAGGTGTTGCACTATCCTTTCCTTAAGGAGTTCCTCCATAATCCTGCCCACTACTGAGGTAAGACTGACTGGTCTGTAGTTCCCTGCCTCCTCCCTGTTACCACTCTTGTAGAGCAGGATCACATGAGCCCTTCTCCAGTCTTCTGGGACCTCTCCTGTGCTCAGAGACTCACTAAACAGTTCTGATAATGGCTCTGCTAGTTCAGCCCTTAGCTCCTTTAGTACCCTGGGATGTATGCCATTAGGTCCTCTTGCCTTGTCCACCTTGAGCTTATCAAGCTCTTGTAGGACTCTTTTTTTTGTGAATGGACTTGTGCTCACCTCCCTCCCCTCTGTATCCATGGTGCTGAGCTGTGGGTCCTGCCCTGCCCTGCCTTCTCTTCAGTAAATACTGAGAAGAAGTATCTATTTAGGATTTATGCTTTTACAGTGTCCTCCTCCTTACATGCCCCCTTATCTCCTTTGATTTTAGCTATACCCTCTCTGGACTTTCTTCTTTCACTAATGTATCTATAGAAAGTCTTGTCACCTTCTTTTATTGTTTGTGCTAGTGTTTCCTCAGTTTGGGCCTTTGCCTGCCTTACTGCCTTCTCTGCTTCCCTAAGGGAAGTTTGGTATGCCTCCCTAGCTTCCTCCTGCTGTGTTCCCTTATATTTCCTGAAGGCCAGCCTTTTGGCTCTGACCTTTTCTGATACTGTGTTCGAGAACCAAAGTGGTTTCCTTCTTCTTTTGCACTTCCTTTTCTCTCTAACACAGTGGGATCTTGCTTCAAGTATTGCACCCTTAATGCTTGCCTACATTGCCTGTACCACCTCACCTGTATTTCTTTTTGCCAGGGCTAGCTTAACTCTGTTGGCCATCTTATCAAAGTCAGCTCCTCTGAACTCCCATATCTTTGCCTTGGAATCGGATGATTTAGTTGTAGTGGCCAAAGTGAACCATACCATGTGATGGTCACTGGCCCCCAGGTGACCTTCTATCTGGAGATCTGTGATCCTTTCCCTGTTAGTCAGTACTAGATCTAGGATAGCCCTGTCTCTTGTGAGTTGTTGTACTAGTTTGTTGAGGCCTTCCCCTTGCAGGGAATCCACCATGTGTCTAGTTCTGGCAGATGTTCCTGCTGGTATTGACCAATCTGTATCTGGCATGTTGAAGTCTCCCATTATCAGAACCTCCCCTTTAGCTGTCATGTTTTGTATATCTTCTAACAGTAATGTGTCTATGCCCTACCCCTGGTCTGGGGGCCTGTAGACAACCCAAGTTCTTATGGCTGTCCCATTTCCTGTTTCAAGGGTGACCCACAGTTCTTCTGGCTCCTTATGTATATTCTGAACTTCTGTAACTTTGATATTTTCATTGGCATACAGGGTCACTCCACCCTCCCCCCCTTTTTGCACCTCAGTCTCTTCTGAACAGTACATAGCCAGGTACTGAAGCCTCCCAAGTGTGGTTACTGGTAAACCACTTCTCGTTAATTGCTAATATGTCCAGCTTAACCTCTGTCATTATTGCCTGAAGGTCTGTAATCTTGTTTCCCAGACTGCGAGCATTTGAGCACATGATTTTCCATTGGCCAGATATCGGTGTGTTAGTTGTTGGGTGAGGTCTCGCTTTTCCCCTGTGCATCCTTTGGGGAGTTGGACATTTTTCTGTACCTAGTGACACAAATGAACTGCAAACATGCTGAACTCCTGTTTGACCACTAGCTGAGGGGGGAGGGGTGTTTTTCCCCTTCGACGTATAGGGTGTTACATTCTGTTCCTCATTTGCTAGTTTAAATATTCTGCAAAGACATCAAACTTATGCCCCAATGCACTGACTCCCTCCTTAGTCAGATGCAGTCCATCAAATGTAAAGAACTTTTGCTTCCAAAACTGTGGTCAGTTCCCTTCAAATGTATGTCCTTTTCCTGGCACCAGCTCTTGAGCCACATGTTTGGCTCCCCTATCTCCCCTTCTCTGACCTTTCATCCATCTGCCCCCCTTTCCCAGACTGGCTTGATCTCAGAGAAGAAGATGCCAGATGAAATGGATGATAGTTTGTCACCCAGTCTGGTCAGGTGTTCCTTGGTCTACACAACTGACCGGCTGGTGAGATCATTAGTCCCTATGTGTACCAGTACATCAATGTTTTCTCCTGCTTCCTGAACAATTTTAGCAAAGTGGCCAGTGTTGCTGATGTACCTGGGAGACATCTGACCATTACCCCTGGCTGGAGATAGGTATCGACTCCTGAATCATGGAGTCCTCTATGATCAAAAGTCTTTTTGGTTTCCCTTTTGATTTTTTTGTTTTGGTTCCTATTTTGGGCTAGTTTTGTTGTGCTAGCTCCTGTGCTGCAGTGTCCTTCTCTGCAGTGTCGTCTGCCACTTTGTTTGATTTCAGAGATAGAGGCAGATACCTGTGAATAGTTTTTATATGGTTTGTGGAGGTAATATGTTGGAGATCACCGAGTGATGGGGCACCCAATTTGCCCCTCCTAACCACCTGCCAACCTCCTGGACCAACTACCCTCTGTGGTCGAGGTGCTTCTGTTGGATGTTTGGGAAATGGTGGGTAGTTCTTATAATATATTTGCTCTTGAATATGGAATTATTTGAGGCACACAGTCTCTGCCCATGCTGCCTGGAGCTGAGTCCTAAGATCTCCAATGGTCTAGCATGTAGGACAGTGTCCTAAATCCTGTAAAACTACCCTTCTGAAAAGTGTTCCACAGTACCTGCAATTAATGATATCAATTCCAGATAATTTGCTGGGTTTATAACCTGGTCAGAGTAATTAGAAGGAAGAAAATGAAAGCAAAATTTGATTTTGTCGTTTTGTTTGTTTGTTTTTGTATAACTTGTTATAATAAGTTAAATTACTAGTGCCCCTGAAAATGAGATCACCATGTGGATACCCCACTGATCCCCCTTCCTGCTTTGCCACATGAAATGAAATGACTGTACTACCCTATGAAAGGAGTGTATTGTGGAGTGGTTGGGGATGGGGGTGGGTGGCTGGGCCCTTCTCCTGCCAAAAAAAAAAGAACCATAGACGAAAGAAACAAGGAGGTAAATACAGAAACAATCAGTCAGCAACAAATGCAGTAACCTTAAAAGCTTATACTAATGATAGATAAAACTGTAAAACATGTAAAGCACCACCTGTAATAATTTCATAGAAGATACAGTATACCCTGTAAGAAACACTTTGCTACAGAGAAAAATAAAGCAATAAGAGAAGATATACCTTGCAAAATACAATTTGAATCAGAAGATTATAGCAGTAATCTGTTAGCACACACCTGTAGGCACACCCTGTAATAATGCAGCTGAAGGTATACCCAGCAACAACAATTTGAATCAGGGAAAAATATAGCAATAAAATGTTCATCATCAGGAAAGACAAGCAACATACAATTATTTCCAGATGACAGAAATGCAACGGCACTGATGTGCTTATTTTGAGGATTTGTAGCTGTGGCTGCAGAAGCACAGGCTCCACAGGGGCCTGTTCTTCTGTAGACACAGCTGTGTGTAAATGTTGCACAGCATCCATGAATACCTGTGGCTGCAGAAGGGCAGGCCCCATGGGGGCCTGTACAACTGCAGACAGAGGCATTGTTGCAATGTGGGTATCTTGGTTTCAGCAGTGGATTTCAAAAGTTTTCTGGGCATAGCAGCTTTATCTAGTGGGGTCACTTTCCCTGAAAAAGTAACATATTACCATTTAAAGCTCAGTTTACATAAAACAGTTGCTTTCTGCTGGCCAAAGGGTGTTGCAGGTGGAACTTTGTTACATTGCTAGATTCACTACTGTGTGGTTTTCTATATACAGCTGACCTGCATAAGTGGAGGTACCAGTAGGGCCTGCACTTCTGCTGCCAGAAGTTGGTGTGTATGTCTTACACCTGTGGCTGAAGAATGGCATGCACTTCAGGAGCCTACACTTCTACAGACCGAAGTACTGTTGAATTTTGTGATCATGGATTTTGTGGCATCTGTGCTTCTGCAACAGGTGGTTGGTGCATATGAATTACACTTGTGGCTGCAGAAGCACAGGCTACTCAGAACCATGTATATGTCTTACAGTGTGGAAGAGTACCTGTGGCTACAGAAGCAGTGACCCCACAGGAGTCTGAATTTCTGCAGAAAAAATAACTTTTGTAATTTGAGTATCTTGGATTTGCATCTGTGGGGGCAGAGACATTTGCTTCTACACACAGAAGTAGTGTTCTGGTTTGAGTATTGTGAATTTCTATCTGCAGCCAGAAGTGAGTGAGTATGTGTTGTTGTGTGTGTACCACACATACACATCCACAAAGGTAGCACATCACTGCTTTTTCATTTGTGTGATCTGAAAACCGTTGTATGTTGTTTGTATTTCCTGATGATGGTTGTCTGAGGTTGCTTTTATGGCCATGTCCTTTTTCTTCTTGGGAGGTGGGGAAGAGTTAGGGTTGGAAACCTTAATGCCACATTTCCCTTCTTTTTGTGGCATCAAGTTGAACTTTACTGGTATATTAACACAGAACATCTATCTGTCTATCTATCTATCTATCTATCTACCTATCTATCTATCTATCTATCTATCTGTCTGTCTATCTATCTATCTATCTACCTATCACATGGATGGGAACTTTTTCACTTAGAAAAGACCAGCATTTATTTCCCTGTATACCTATGACTTATCTATCAATTAAAAGTTTACCTGTGAGTAATCTATCAATTTAAAGTATATACTGTACCTGCATTAATTAAACAACTATAGCTATATACCTACACTAATTTAACCTACAAACCTACACTAATTAAACAGTTAAAAGTATATACCTGCACTAATAAAAAGTATACACCTGCACTATATTCACTCTATGGGACAACACTAATAACCCAACTTACACAGCATTAGGAACCTAGCCATATCATTTTGCAAGCTGCAAAAGAACCTGGAAGAAAAACACTTACACAAAACCCTCTGAAACCCAGACATCTCTGAAACACATACCTGCACTCCCTACACACCATTCCTTACTTGCCGCAAGAGACCTTCAGGTGCCATAATGTGATTGCAAATGCAATCTCCATAACAATAACCATCTTAATGTATTATATTCAACAAACAATGGGTAAGGTTAGAGCACTCAGAAGTATATCTGTCTTGGGGTATAATTAGGGCAATAAAGTCATTTGCCCTTTGGGCTTATAGACTTACAGCCCTAACTACCCCCCACTTGTATAACTCCAAGCCTTTTTACTCTTAAGTGGCATATTTATTGGTGTGTAATAAAACTAGAGAGTATGTTTCTTGCTGATGTAAGTAGTGGAGACCTAGATTATTTAAATAATTATTTTCATTATGGCATGAAACTGTAAGCGATGTTAAATACTGTTGCTCTGCTAATTTTTGGATTCTATCTTGTTTGAATTATTTACATAAACTTCACAGTAAAGTGGTTGCTTCACATAAGTAAACGTTTATTGAACTGAAAAACAGAAAGTAAGACAGAGTCATACAGACAGACAGAGAGACTAGTAAATAGATATAATTTTCAGTTTTTGTAATATGTTGATATTTTGCAATTGGTGCTTGATTGCTTTTTGTTTACTAATTTACCTTTCTACTCCTGCTTTACTCAGGTTGTTCTGATTTTCAAGATTGTGTTTGGCTTTAATGTCCCACCACATATTTTTGTAACAGCTTGAGTCCCAGAAATATTAACAGAGTGAAAAGTGCATAAAATTGCTAGGATTTAATACACATGTAGAATACTGCAGCTTAATGAGAGTTATCCTGCTTGCATAATGTCACTTTAACACCTATGCAATGCCTTTTCAATTGGAGAGCATCTGGCAAGAAGCTTATTCTTACCAGAACTGATATGATTCCAGTGTTTTGTTATGTTACTATTTCTAGTACATGTTGAGAAGAAAGAGTTTTAAAACTCTATGAGAAGCATAGTTTTTGTTTAACAAGAATCCAATTTTTCAATTTGGTAACATGCCATTTTACAGAGTACCTGGATAAGTGAAGCAAGAATTGATGTTCACTGAGATTCTGTATTATGTTGCTGCTGCAGTGAAAGCTATTACACTCACAGAATGCAAGTACATGTTGGCTGACACAGTGTCTGATGAAGCTATAAAATACAAACGCAGAATCCTCACTTACCAGCTGGGGCTTCATTACGGAAGGAAATGTGATGTCTAGAATAGGTCATATCATTAAAAGTACTGGGGTCAACATGGGATGCAATCTTGTTTATATTGTAGAATCATCTCTTGCTTTGATGTACAGTACTTATTAGACCCATCTCATCTTAATGTTATAAAAAGTACTGTAAATTATTGCTGTAATTAGAAAGTATGCAACAGTTAGTTAGACAGCTTAGGTAAAAAAGCATTCCTGTTTAAACTCTTGGGTTAACATATGATTCTATACTGCAGAAACATTTTTGCTTTCATGTACAGTACATGTATACTAAACTGGTGTTGCATAACAGACTAGCATGTTTTCCCACAAATGCTGAACAAAGGTAAAATTGTTTTGTGTAGAACTAAATTGGCTCACACTGGAGGCAAGATAAATGTTTCTCTCTGGCAACATTAATTGTTAGATACTGACCCAAAACACTATTTGCTCCTTACCAAACTACTATATGGTATTATGGTGTACTGTACTGTATTACATTGGATACATAGAACAATTCAACTAATTATAGATCTTTGAAAACATATTTACTGATTGCAGAACTGTGCAATTCCTCATTGTAAAGATATTGTTTTGAATTCTGTTCACCTAGCAGTTTGAATGCCTTACCCCTGCATTAAAAATAAGCAAACACTGTCTAATTAGTCTGAACTGGGTTTACAAAATACCTTTCTAAAAAAATCCATGTAACGTATCTGCTGCAGAACAAGTATATTTGCTGCTATAGTTCTGTGTGTGTAAATACATTCTTAAAAATACTCTGCTGAAAACAATATATTAAGAGCAAAAGGGTGGCTCTATCCTTGTAAATCTGTTGTTTGATTTTAGGAGGAAAATACATTTGTTGCACTATGTATATTTCTGCTGCACTGCACTTGAGCTACACCTATAGATGGTCTTTGTTCCCAGTAGGTTTTACCTGGTTTCCAAGTTTAAATGAAAATAAAATAAAAAACTTGGGTGAATGAAAGGATATGGACATCCTCTGTGTAATCATTTTAAAGAAGTGGACCAGTGCTATGGTAGACTTTGGGACATTAATATTAAAACACTTTATGTCATTTTCAGTGACATGTTTTACTTCACAATGAAACACAGTGGGATTATTAATAGTAAAATCTTTTATTCTTTGATTATTTTCAAGTCAATAACAGTGCCAATGGTTGTGAAGGTGTCCTTCTGACCTAGAATGTTTATCACTTCAAGAACTAACTAAGCCATTTATTACTTTTTGCATACCAGTACTATTGTATAGGACAGAAAAACAATTATATATTCTCTTAAACACAATTCTTGTAATAACATAGAAACAGTCACACTGTCAGTGGCTCAGCAGGTTGCACATTCACCTCTGAGGCCAGAAGATCAGAAGTTTGTGGGTTCTAGCCACAAACCAGGCACTTGGAGTAAAATCCAAATATTGGCATTGTAGTGCATCATGACGGGAGGCTACATTCCTGAAGTGCCATCTTTTGGATGAGACGTTTAACTTGAGGTCCCATCTGCCAGTTCTGGTTGTTGTTCAGGTGGACATTAAAGATCCCATGGCACTTCTTGAAAAGAGTAAGAGAAGTTTTATTGGGAAAAGAAAACATACATATTGTAAGCTGTTGGTTAACTAGGATCTGCAGCTTATCTGTTAGGTAGGAAAATGAGCAGACTAGGTGGGCCAAGCAGTCCTTATCTGCCATCAAATTCTATGTTTCTATATTCAAGCAGGTAAATGAAAATGCAAAAAAAAAAAAGTGAAAAATATACATAACATACAAGCAAGTCTTCAAAAAGAAAATAAGCAGGAATCAAAAAAATCCTAATGGCTTCAGACAGATGTGCAGCAAGTAGATTAGAACAACATCTATGTAGCAATTAAAATGAAAAACAAATGAAGTGGCAAACAACAAAGAACATCTGCAAATTCAAATATGTATCCTCATCATGGAGGTTTGAATATAAGCACTAAATATCTCCCTTTGGACATCAGTGATGAATAAGGTAGCGTTCACTCTTCTGCCAGATAAATAATAAACAATTCTTTCATAATCATATGTACCAAAGTGGGGGTATCATTCTGTTGAAACAAAAATAACATCCAGGATGCCAAAGGTAAAACTTAATGGTCGTAAAAAATGAAATGAATAGTGGAAGGATCACATGGCAAAGCAACGCGCAATCATCCCAGTATAAGGTCAGAATAGGAAACATGTGACCATGAGGTATCCTTCCAAAGAAGAGCAAGGGAGGTCCAGAATAGGGAAGCAAATGGGCAGGTGAGGAAAATGTGTTCCATAATTTCTAGATTGGAAGCACTATCTTGTCTGGGGCAAAAATGTTCCGAAAGGCATTAATGTTTTGCTTTGGCCTTAACACTGAACCTGCCATGGCAACTAAGCCAGACAATGTATCACATTTTAGAAGGGGTTCTCCTATCATTCAAAGACTCACCTATCTGAGGTGTGTGTAAAGGAGCAATACCTTTATAAAGAGTTGGTTCCATAAAAGTGGAGATCAGAATGGCACTATAGATTCCTAATCGGTACGACACCTCAGCAGTGGAAAGAGCCAGTCTCCAGTGTTGTACTCTAGTGACAAGAGTTTTAACAAAGTCAGGAACATGAGTAGTAAATCTAATCTGCTGAGGAGAGTGGGAAAAGGAACCAATTAAGGGGGGAATCCACATACAGTATCAACCCATGGGTACAAAAATGTTGGAGTGTTAGTAAAATAACTAGAAAAATTCCAATACTAACATACTAAAATGCCAGCAGAATAGGCCTAACAGTCTTTCGTGTCTGCTCGTTTGGTTAGCCCCCACCCTGGGTGCTGACCTTGCTGCCCCCCTCACCTTATCTGGCTTCTCTCTTCCCAGTTCCAGATATTCTTGCTGCATTGGATTTTGCTTCCAGAACCCTTTCCCTGTACCTGTCCTACCCCCTCTTGAACCCTCCACTGTCTCTGCCTCCACCAGCCCCTAGGCAGCGCATTCCATGGCTCCACCCCTCTCAGTAGTAGCACTCCTCCTTACTCCCTGAATCTTCCACCCTCCAGCTTCCACCCACGCCCTCTAGTGGCCCCCTCCTCCTTCCTTCAAAGCACCCTGACTGTTCCTCCCCTATTTACCCTCTTCATGTACCTGAAGACCTCTATCATGTCCCCCCGGTCCCTTCTCTCTTCCAATGTGTACATATTTAGCTCTTCGAGCCTCTCCTCATAGGTCCTGTCCCCCAAGCCCCAAATCATTTTGGTTGCCCTCCTCTGGACCCTCTCCAGGAGGTTAATGTCCTCTTTAAGTGTGGCCTCCAAAACTGCACGCAGTACTCCAGGTGCGCCTCACTAAGCAGTTATACAGAGGAGTATCACTTCCTCCTTCTGGAGGTGATCCCCTAGCAATGCATCCCAGCATCCTGTTGGCCTTGGCTGCTGCCTTCTACAAGTCTCAGAGTTGTTCATCTTGACATCCACCACCACCCCAGGTCCCTTTCAGCCATCGAGACTTGTAGCATTCCCAGGATGTACACTTGGCCGGCTCTGCCCCAGGTGGAGTACCTTGCATTTCCCTGCATTGAACCTCAGCTTCCACTTTCTAGACCATCTTTCCAGAGCCTCAGGTCCCCTGTAGAGGCCACCCTCCCTCCTCCCCATCCTCCACCCCCAGTTTTGAGTCATCCGCAAAGAGACTCATCTCACTCCTGATTCCTGTCCTTATGTCAGAGACGTAGGCATTGAACAGAAGGGGCCCAAGGACTGATTCCTGTGGGACCCCACTAATGACCCTCCTTGGGGATGAGACTATCCCACCAACTATGACCCTCTGGGTCCGGTCCTGGAGCCAATTGCCTATCCATCTGATCATATGGTTCCCCATGCCCATTTCTCCCAGCTTATCCAACAGGCCCACATGAGGAACAGAGTCAAATGCCTTGCTGAAGTCTAGAAAGAGGACGTCCACTGGTCTACCAGGTCCAAGGCACTCGTCACCCAGTCATAGAACTCCACCAGGTTTGTCTGACACGATTTCCCCGGGATGTATCCATGCTGTCTATCATCCAGGCACCCTGACTTATCCAGATCCCCCCCTAGCCTCTCCTTGACAATGCCCTCCATCACCTTGCCCACCACCGATGTCAGGCTGACAGGCCTGTAGTTCCCTGCCACCTCCCTTGATCCCCCCTTGTGGATAGGCATTATATGCGCCACCTTCCAGTCCTGGGGCACCCACCCTGTCCTCAGAGAGATTGTGAAAAGCTCCGCCAGGGGTTTCACCAGGACATCCGCAAGTTCCTTCAGCACTCAATAGAAGAATAAGCTATAGTAAAAGAATCAGTGGATTTTTAAGGTTTAAGCCACCTTGTCAGATCAAACATATAAAATGCTCCTTTTTATGGGGTTTAGACAACTTCCCTAAATGAAGTGAAAGGCATTACTCACTATAGCAACATCAAGTGATTTGGCGGGGGTTAGACGATGCAAAGATATGATAAAATGGGAAGTAAAAAAGAATGAAAGATGGCCACTTTCTTCTTCTTGGACTGACACCAATGCTTCAATAGCTGCATTTTCTGTGAAAAGATGGCCGACCTGGAGTTCCAATTGGAAAGGGCTGTTATGTCAGATCCTAACATGAAGAACAAAATTTTGATTGTGGAGACCTAATTGGAAATACCTCCAATGGTAGGAACTATTGACGGAGTAGATCCCAGAGTGTATCCATTGCATTTTCCAAAATGTAACTTGGCTCCAGATATTGGCGTAAATGTTTGAATGAGATCAACTGCGAATTGTCCTGAGAAATAATCTCAGACAAATAAACACAATGTCAGCAGTGTAGATAACTAATTTAATGGCAGTCCTAAGATCAATGGTCAATATGCCATGGATCTGGGGATGGGCAAAAATTTTACATAAAATCAAGTCAATGCAAAACACATGAAGGGGCGGACTCATAGGGCACCCCTGTCAGACTGCAGAGTGGACTGGGATCCATTGTCCCACATGACCGTTAACATTAGGGAACAAATTATCAGCACCATAGAGGTTATGAATCCAATTAAATAAGGCAGGGGGAATACCATAATGTTGTAGTACTGCAAATTAGTAAGTATGTGAAACCTGACTGAATGCTTTTCCTGAACAAGAGATAGGATATAACCCGAGACAGTATCCATCATATTAAGTGGGTATACAGACATTTCACTGCACCTCAACGCCATCCACAACAAATTATGTCCCACACTCAGCATGCTGTACAGGCACAAGGACTGTCTTTCCCCTTCCATCAGGGAGGAATTAATCACCAAGCTTATCCTACCCTCTTTCAATTATGCAAATGATGTATACAGCACTGCACCTCAGTCATCCGTCACCAAACTTGACCAGCTGTTTCATGCCTTCTGTCAATTTCCCCTCTAACCTCCCATACCGTACTTACCACTGCCTCCTCTACCACTCTGTCTCCCTCCACCCCTCTATCAAGCCACCACCTTGCTCACTGTGCATCTTTCATCACCAAGTTCTGGTTCAACACTCTTCCCTCCTATCTTTCCTCCCTTATAACATCTGCCCCCAGTACTGGCTATGCCTTGCATTACCGCGATCAATGTTCCTTTTCCCTAGCCACTCTGAACTCACAGCCCAGCAAACAAGCCTTCATTCATAGGCTTCCCACCCTGTGGAACTCATTACCCCTCAATGTATGCAGCCTGCCAACTGCAGTATCCATCAAAAAGTATTTCAGCCATCTCCCCCTCCCCCCTGCCTATGCCACTTCCCTCCTTAGCTATGTGCCCTTCCCTTTTGCTCCTCCCCCTCCACCTTCAAACCCCAACAATCCTGCTCTTCATTTGTGCCAACTCCTGCACTTACTTGTGTAATTCCTTAGCCTGTGACTGACTCCAATACTGCACAAATGCACAACTGCATCTTCACTCTGTCCCTCTAGCTCTAATTGTAAATTGCATTGTCTTCTCTGCCAAGCCCCTAATACACCACTGCACTTTCCTGCATCAAATGTATCTTATATCCCATGTAAATTATGTATCTATCACATTGTGCTTTCCGGTACCAAATGTATCTTGTATCACATGTAAATTATGCATGTATCACATTGTGCTCTCATGTACCAAATGAATCTTTTTATCACCTGTAAACTATGTATGTATCACAGGTATATTATAGTGTTTTCCTGTATCTTATGAGTTTTTAAGTACCTTTGTATTTTGTCCCCATCCCCATGCCCCAAGTTGCACCTGGAAATGAGCCTCGGCTCAGTGTGCCTTTCCTGATTACCAAATTTGGAATCAATAAAATCAATAAATAAATAAATAAGCATAAAAATTCCCAGAAGTATTATTAGATTATCATGTATAGACCTACCAGGGACAGAACAGGTCTGGTAGTCAATAATGACAGAACGGGACACATTCATCAACCTGAAAGTAAGGATTTTCATGAGAATTTTCAGGTCTGTGTTAAGCAGACAGAGGGGGAGCCAATTGCGAACATCAGAGACATCACCCTTTTTCTACAAAAAAACCTGAATCACTTCACAAAAAGTAATGGGGGGTGGGTTGTTTAACATCCAATTAAAAACTTGAATTATGAATCGGCGATCGTAAATGGAGGAAGCCGATTGGCCGAGAGGTTGTCGAAGCCGTGATGATATCGGGCTACATCATCACGGCTTCAGAAAACCTCCGGTCACCAGCCTCCTACTTACTGCGCAGTGTTCCTCGTCTCCCACACTCCGAGTAGTCGCCGCTGTTTGGAAAAAAAAAAAAAAAACAACGAACTGCCGCTGGGAGTTGGGAAGGACAACGACCAAGCTGCCCAAAATATCCTCCACATCCTGCAGGTCCATTCCCCACAGAAACATAGCATTAGGCGGCAGTCGCACAGCATGTCCAATTGTATCTACAGGTCAGAATATGAATGGGCCTTTTGAGTTAGTGATCTTTAAAAAAAAAAAAGTAAAGGATCTAAAACTGACCCACGTACTTTTTTTTTTTTTTTAAAACAGTACAACCGTCCAAGTGACAGTTTCACATTTCCAGATGACTTTCTGGAAGATATGCATTCTTCCCATTTACACTGCTACTTCCTTCTTGCCACAGATTACTTTTTGAGAGAGACCTACAGTACACTCCTCCTCCATAACTCAACTTACAACAGTGCCACCTGCTGTTCAGACCTGTCCAGGAACTATTTTATTAAAAGGTACTCCTCCAACACCTCACAAAACACATTTTCAGAACGATTTAAAAGATTTTTTTTTTTTTACTGCTAAAACTTGTATTCCTGTCATATATTAGTAATACGCACGTAGGTAGATATGGGGATATCGTCACTCTCGGTCATTGGACGACCGCCCGCGGCCTCGTGCCCAACCACCCGAAGCATGACAATATCCCACGATATACCACACCCTGTCGTGCATTATTGCTTAATTATACAATGGGGTATGAAAATCCTGTAACTTCATTGGTCAAAATAGATCACATGACTATGGTAAATCCTCCAGTATACCTACTATAAAAGTTTTATATCACTATAAAAAAAAAAAATTGAACATTGTATAATAGCAATATACCATGACAGGGAGTGGGTATATGGGTGTATTTACTACTTCTGGTGTGGTTAAGTCACTCGTCTGTGCCTCGTGACTGAACCACACCAGGCATGGTAAATCCACCAATATACCCACTCCCTGTCATGGTATATTGCTTAATCAACGTATCAATGAGTACATCAACATTCTTTTTACAGAATTCAGAAAAGAGGCCATCCTTGCCCAGGGCAATATTATTCCATAGGCAGTGATGGCCTTGTAGACTTCACTACAGGTAATAGGGCCATTAAGGGAAGCCACAACTTCCGTGGGAATAGGGTGGACCATAACTGAATGTAAAAAGGCAGCAACAAGAAGTGACAGAAGGTTAGTGCCAAACAAAGATCCAGAAATAGAAGCACTCCAAGGAAAATGCAAAGGTCTGCTGATTTTAAATTCAAAATATTTATTGAGGCTAGTGCATTCATCTGCTAGCCAGTCACCTCAGTGATGGTGGTCATTGTCCATTCTTTGGAAGCACACCCAAATACCAATAGAGTGCACTGACAACCTTTTTTGAACAGTATACTAGTGCCAAACAAAGAAAAAAATACTGATGAACCTCCTGGAGAATCTTATCCTGTGTGTGAGCCAGGTGGCCACCCGGTGTGTGGGGTTAGGTGATGCACCATTTCATAACCCTCTCCTTACAGCTCGTAAAGGTATTACAGCTGACTGATTTAACCTAGGTACCAGAATGATGTTCCATGTAAAGGGAATTCATTCTATCATATTGTAATTACATCATGCTATCTTTTATATCAAATATTTGAGTTTAATAACTGGTATGTAAAGAGTTGGCAGCAAACATGAGGCACATGAGGGCCGAGCAAAGGTTCAGGTAATGCAAAAAATTGTGTTTTTTTTAACCATATGGAAGTAAAATGAAATAACTTCTTAATGGCATGTTTCTTATCAACCCAACAATCTCCATGTGTTTCATACAAACATAAAACAAATCATCTATCATGCATCAAGACACTATGTTTAGACTGTACAGTAATATCCAGCAAAGAAGAATTATTCAGGCATCACAAAGCAGGACCAGTACATATCGCAGAATTACCAGTAAAAGAAACTCCAAGCAGAAGATAATTAGAAGTTTTAATCGGAATCATGGAATTGTGGTGGCTAATTACACAGGCTAAAGTAAAAATAAAGTCAATGCGCGTAGCTAGTGTTCCTGTAGTAGGTGTAGCCTTCAGCTGCATGAAGTGACCAATAAGCATCAATCAAGGAAGCACCAGTGACCAATTGATTAAGGAAGTTCATATCACAAGATAGCTTATTGGTCTTGGCTCCACAATCAGAGGCAGACAAACCACAGTTAAAATCCCCACTCCGAAAGAAAAGTTTGGAAGAGAACATATAAGGACAAATCTTTGTAAACAAGTCAAAATGGTCCTTTTTCAGCTGAGGAGCATAAAGCGAGATGAAACGAAAAAGTACATCACGAATAGTGACATCCAGAAGGAGGGCATGACTAGGCTGAATGTCAATCAATCTGCACAGGTGAAAAGGTATGCCATGAAATTGGATTTCCACACTATCACATTTCTCTGGACCTAAAGACCAAAAAAAAAAAAAGAGCCACATGGCCAGGATTTCTGAGCTTGCTGAATATCAGAAGTGTTGAATAAGTGGATATCTTGAAGAAAAATTATGTCATAAAGGATGTAGTGTAACGTGGTAAAAAGAAGGTTTCATTTAGCTTGGTTCTTGATACCACTGGTGTTGAGGGTAGCAAGAGAGAACACAAGGGCAATTGTTGTAATGGAAACAGGTGGAAGGAGAAGAGGAATCAGGTGCCCGGGTGAGGCTGTGAAATAGATCCCCATTAAGTCCACTTACATTGCTATTTCTTCAGCTTGCCTGGGGAAGAGTTGTCTACAGGGTCTGGCAATTTGGGCTGTGCAGAGGATAGCAGACCAGGAGAGTTCAAATCTATGCTGTCATCAGAATCCAGTTTTTCATGGTAAAGGACTGCAAAAGTATTTTCCAGAGGATTAGATGGGACAGAAGGAGGATCCGGCTGAAGTTGTGTGGAGGAGAGCAGTTGTCTCAGAGATAATTTTCTAGTCATCATAATGGTATCTGGGGGAGGCATCGCAGTGGATTCTTTTTTGGGGGGCTCTAGCTCCCTTCCCTTCAGGCCTCCCATCTGCTTTGCCACCCCCATACCCAGGCTTACCCTCTGGGTGGGGCCACCAAGAGGGCTCTCGACTCCCTCAGGATATCATGGGCAAGTCCCAGATTACCTCCTGGGTCAGGGCCATGAGATCAGGACCCCCTGGTGGGCTTTAGAGGCATGGATGGCTAGCAGAATGGGGGCTGTCATGCCGGAAGCTGGCATTTTCTGTGCTTTCTTCCCCGGGGGTGGGGACATGCAATGACATCCAGCATCTGCCCTGCCCCCTGATGTATTGGTGCTGGTCATTGTGGTACCCCCAACCTCTGCCAGAGGTCCTTCAAGTGTTGGGCACTCTTACCCTCCCTCCTCCCGGGAGAAGGAGAGCAGTCCCCAGGATGCTCAATCCTTCTCCCCTGTCTGGCCCTCCAACTCCCCGGGTCCATTCATGAACCCGAATCATTGGCGTCAAAAGTGGAAATCTTACTGCTGTGCTGGCAGGCTGACTTTGCAGTGGATTCTTGGTCTAGGTCCATAGCAGGGTCAGCCAGGGAATTAAAGATAAGACTCATGTCAGTAGATGTAGAAGGTTGGGGCAAAACTACCAAAGAGTCCATGGAAGATACCAGAAGAGCCACAGGGAAGCAAGACTGTGGGAGAGGATGAGCACTAATTGTGGGCTCCAGGATATCATCCTCATGAACAAATTACAGGTTAGCATTTTATGAAGCTTTTGCTGCTGTGATTTTTGGACCTCATCCGTGTAGGCTTCAGAAGGGGGAATATCCTCTTTTATTGTGGGAGGCCCAAGGACAAGCATGTAAGAATGACCCACAGCATCACAGAGGTTACACCTGAGTGGGTAAATGCAGTGGGTATTCACATGACCAAAGTCCAAACAAAGGGTACATCACAGTTTATTGCATGCAGAATTGAGATGTTGGTCTAACACACACTTAAAACATGTTATGGGCTGCACTGGGTAAAAACACAGAGCCCTATCTATCCCCAGATAGAAAATGATAGGCAAGTGCTGGAGGCCAGGGGGACAATGTTTTAAATAAACTCTAAATCTCCAGTTGCAAGTCCAAAAATATTTAGAATCCAAAATTGGCTCAGGGTCACCAAGGAAAGTGTAATGTTATGCAAGCCAGTACTTAATATTCAGAACATTAATGCCCT
Organism: Neoceratodus forsteri; assembly: GCA_016271365.2. Classification (NCBI taxonomy): domain Eukaryota; kingdom Metazoa; phylum Chordata; order Ceratodontiformes; family Ceratodontidae; genus Neoceratodus; species Neoceratodus forsteri. Next base: position 123,697,550 of record CM028136.1, on the reverse strand, counting down.
AATTTTTTAAAAGAATGGTAGCTATGCATTTTGATCGGTCCGGTGAGTGGTATCACCTGGAAGGGTGACCATAAAGAGGTATTTTTAAGGTGACCATATTGATGCTAAAATCTATCTGAAAGGGAAGCAGTTTTGAAACTGACATTAAAGGATGGATCTGCAGTAGAATGAAGCAAGGCAAAAACTTCTGAGGGGTAAACAACATAGAGTCCTTAAGCAGCGTCCTACCCACATACATGAGATCTGGAGGCAGTTCAAGACCTCCTGTGTATAGAAGATGTACTACATTGTGACACTGAGCCAGGGCCTGAGGAGTAGGATCCAAAACCTTCTTCTGAAATGAATGACACTGTTTGGCAGGGTCAATGAGCCCCAAAGTCAAAAAAGCTGGGGAAGCGGCATCTCATGAGCAACCCTGTCAGCCCATGAGTCAGGTGCAGCAGGAGCAAGGGAAGAATCAGTAGTCAGGTCAGATGGTGTCAGGGGAAATCAATTGCCAGGTCAACATGCTCACAGGAAGGCAAAGCATCACAGGATGCCTGGGAAATAGGAACCTCAGCTTGTGGTTCCAAAACAGCAGGTGGTACAGAAGTGCCAATATCCAAAGCAAGAGTTGGAAAGTGCCTCTGAATCATGGGCTGAAGAAATGTATTGAGAAATCTGTGGGTAGGCAAGGGCTTCGGGGGTGGGTCAGGGTTTGGGGCCAGTAGGTGGCTGCAGTATGGCAGCAATAAAGCGAAAGAGTGGAGGTGCAGTATCAGGATGGACTGGGTGCTGTGGGACAGCAGAAACCTCTGAGGTATCAGAGAGGAAAGTGTCAGGTAATGATGTAGGGAAGCTTGTTTCCAAACCTGTGGATCTGACTGCTGCTATTTAACTTTCTTCAAAACATTGCCCAGGCTCCAATCCAGTGGTGGGTAGTTTGTAGTATAGTGGCATGTAGATCCCCTTGTAATCACCAAAGCAGACTAGTGAGTAGACAGAGGTCAGAGAAAAGGTGCAGGTAGTAAAGTCATGTGAGAGGCCGGAAGCAAAGGGTTAGCTCTGGGGAGTGCATCAGTAGCAGAGTTTGTGGTTTCAGACATGGAGGTGTTCACAGCAGTAACTACCACATCAGAAGAGGGATCATCAGCAGGAACAGACTGCGGCAAAGCCATGTACAGAACTGAGCTATGTGGGACACCTGAAGAGCATAAGGGGATAGCAGAGTATGGCAGAAAAGAGGGTGGTGGCCACTCCATAGGGGAAGGTGCAGCAGCATAGCCACTGGATGGTGCAAAAAGCTTTGGGGGAAGAAACAGTAATGGGCAAAAAGCAGGGAACAGTGCAGGAAAATAATATTTCCCTTTCCAAGGCATACTTTTCTTCTTCATGTTCCAGCAGAGCAAGTAAGTACAACTTCTTCTGCAGAAGAGCTGTATTCAGGCATGTCTCTGCCTCATGGAGTTGGGAGGCAGAAATAGAAGCATAATCTGAGCTTAAAGATGCCACAGGCATAGCAATAACAGAATCCAAATCCAAGGTAGTAGGAAAGCATCACAAGTCAAAGCCTTGAGGTTGTCAGTCATGGGGAGGGAGACTCGCTGCTCCATACTTGGAGATGAAGCACAGGCAGACATACAATCCGCTTCCTTGGCAAATGGTGAAGTGATCTCCCTACTGGCAAGAGTAGGGGAATTTTTTATTGACACAAAAATATAAAGGAAAACAAAAGAAAAACATGAGAAATACACAATAGCAAACTTGGAAACAAAAAATATGTAAAGAAACCATGCACATAAATTTTGCAAGCAAACATATCCCACCATACCCCCAAACCCATCAATAAATTCATTGAAAAAATACAGTGCAAAAAAGAACAAAGAAAACAAGCATAAACCAGACCAGCAACATAAATTAACCCCCCCAAGAAAAAAAAATAACACACAAAAAACAACTGGAATCGGAAATACAAAACCCCTTTCATCTAGACAGGGGATCATACAGAGATCTGCAAAAAAGGAACAGCAGTCCATCCGCTCCACCAGGTAAGCAGCAAAGAATATGAAAAAAATGAACATTCTTTAATATAAAGCACTCAAATTTCTTGTTCAATTTTAAGCTGTAACCCTAATAAAGACAACTGTTTTTGTTGCTTCACAAACTGACATCTGGTTTGCCAAATAAACCATTTAATAATTGCAAAAATCACCCGAATTGTCCCTTTAAAAAAACCCTTCCAAGCAGCAGGCTCATACTGCCCATAAACCAACATCTCATACGTCATAACCCTCATCTGAGGAATGCTTCAAGAAGAGGCCAACACTCCCACAGATCCTCAATACAATGACATTGAAAAAAAAAGATGACATAGTTTCAATGAGAAAACAACACCCTTCCCTCAAACAAGACCTCACCACAGCACTTTTGTGAAAATAATTACCAGGCATATTTAAATGAGAATTGCAGCAAAGCCACACAGTATCCTACATTTTAGGAGGGATTCTAGATTCAGTCAATTGACTCAAAACTTCCAAAAGTACTATGGAAGCAGGTAAAACAAAGCAAGGAACTGTAAAGCATACTGCATGTAGAATCCTTTGATATTCTAATTTTCTTGTGGTATGCAGAACATCCGTAGTGGTAACTTGCCAAGCCTTAAGTTTTCTGCAAACTTCCATCAAATAAGGAGACATATCCTGGGGAATGCCTGTAAACTTACCCCAAGCTAAAGTCACACACCATTGCCAAAAATAAAGGCACCTGTCCTTAAGAAAGGGGACCCAAACAGATTGTGATCCTAATAAAATAGGCACAAAATTAGTATAAAGAAACATATTAAAAAAGAAAATCACAGGATTCAATATGTTAAGACCCCCTTGGGCAACAGTCCAATAAGTGCAATTCCACTTAAAAGGGTTTAAACGGCTTCCCCAAATTAACTAAAAGGACACACTATACAACCTAACCTCCAATTTAACCGGCAAAGGGTAAAGTTGGCTAACATGAAGAAATAAAGGCACAGTGAAGGTTTTATACATATAAACCCTTTTCTTTTTAGACATAGGATAACTTTTCCAGTGACTTACTTTCTCTTCAGCAAGAGCTAAAGCCAGCTCCCAATTCAGAGAAGCTGAATCTGGAACTCCAAACAAAAAACCAAGAAGCTTAATTGGGACGTCAACAATTGGGATGCCCCCAACCACTGTATCCACACCATCCATAACACAAATACTCACGGCTTTACTTTTAACCTTATTAATGTGAGAACCAGAAATACCAGAGAAAGTATCAATCACCGTTAATGCCCTTTCCCCAGATACTCTATCCGTCACCAGAACAGTGGTATCATCCTCATACACAAGTGCAATGGGGAAAGAAATACCCCATAAACCATGCATAGGAGAGATCCCAACACCCATATTTAAAACCCGTAATAAAGGGTCCAAATAAAAAACATGTAAGAGAGGGCTCAGCGGACACCCCTGCCAAACCCCCCTTCGAATCCTAACATACTTCCCAAGTCTTCCATTGACTAGGGGGCAAGAAGAAGCCACACGATACAGAATCCTAAGCCAGTTAACAAAAAGGTCAGGAACACCATACATTTGCAGAACCTGGAAAAGATAAACATGTGGGACTTCATCAAAAGCCCTCGCCTGGTCAAGAGACAGTAAATAACCCGACACCCCAGGATAATCAAAAACTTCCCTCAAAACCTTCGCCACATCCCCCAGAGTACGATAAGGAATAGCACAAACCTGACTGGAAGAAATAACTTCCTGAGCAATCCAGGAAAGGCGTTTACACAGTATCTTGCACAAAATTTTCCAATCAACATTCATAAGACTTATAGGCCTCCAATTCCAAAGAGCCACCTTGTCACCCTTATTTTTCTATAAAAAGATCAAAATGCTATCCGCCAAAGCAGGTGGAATCGGAACCAGGCCTGATAACACATAATTGAAAACAGACCACTAAATACTGGCCAAGTAGACCCTTAGATTTTTTATACAACTCACCCAGAATACCACCTTGCCCAGGAAAAGATCCATCCAGTAAACCCCCTATGACATCCTCAACTTCCTTATGGGTCACAGGAGAAGTCAACATCACAATATCAACCTCCAATAACTGAGGGGCATCAAGTTCATGCAAATAGTCAATAATGCCAGGAAGAGGCAAATCCTTTTCACTCAGTGAGGCTTCTACAAAGTCCTGCACTACCACCTGTATACCTGCACCAGTAGTTTCTACATTCCCAGAAACAGTCCTTACAGAAGACATAAACTTAGAATCCACCCTATGAGCACAACAGTCATACTGGTTAACATTCTAAGCCTTACCCTGTGTCCCAAACTTTTGTTTCAACAATAATGAATGTGCCCTATCATATTGATAGTTACACATTTCAGCTATAATTCAACATCCTAGTTTCCACTTAGACAGGGTAACTGCCCAGGAAGTCAGACCACACCTGATTAAAGCTCTAAAGAGCAATAGTACTGGCAGCGACTCCCTGGACCCCAGTATCCTCCGCCGGGTTCTGGATCAGGTCCTTGCTCCGCTCATTAACCTTCTCAATAAATCTCTCTCTGCCTGAGGCAACTCCCTTCAGCCTGGAAAACTGCCACAGTTACGACCATGCACAAAGGAGGTGACAGGTCCACAGCCGGAAATTACCGGCCCATCTCCATTCTCCCACCCCTCTCTAAAGCCCTAGAAAAACTGGTGGCTACTCAAATTATGGATTACCTGACCAAACACAACATCCTCTGCCATGAACAACATGGTTTCTGTGCAGGTCACAGTACCAGCACTGCCCTCATAGAGTTTTCAAATTTTCTTCACTCATCCCTGGACTCTGGCTTGATAGCCGGGGCAGTGTTTATTGACCTCTCAAAGGCATTCAACACTGTCTCCCACCCCCTCCTGCTGGATGCCCTCAGCCGGACCGGCTTCGCCACTGGACCAGTCTCCTGGTGCTCCAGCTACCTGTCTGCCTGCTCTCAGCATGTTAAAATCAATGGGACCCTCTCCAATAAATGTCCTATCCACTCAGTTGTCCCCCAGGGCTGCATCCTAGGACCTCTTCTCTTCTCTTCTCTTCTCTCTCTACCTCAACACCCTGCCCAAAGCATGCACTGGTAAAATCCTGCTGTATGCAGATGATGCCGTCATCTTCGCCACCCACGGAAACCCCATCTCCCTACAAGACACCTTGCAACCATCCTTTAATGATTCTGAAACCTGGTTCAAAGAGCATAGACTTGTAATCATTCTAAAAAAAAAAACTATGCTCTTTGCCCATCCCTAAAACAAAGCCAGCAATTTCCCACTCCGCATCTTCCCTGGTTCCAAGCATCCTCTCGATCATGTCCACTTGTACAAGTACCTTGGGGTCTCCTTTGACTCAACCCTCACATTCCACGACCACATTAATACTCTAGCCTCAGCTAAAAATGCTCGGCTAGGTATCCTATACCGCTACAAGCACTGCCTCCCCCCCGATGCCCTCCGACTAGCAGTCACCTCCTCAATAATGTCCCTTGTGGACTATGGCCTGCCAGTCTATGGTGCTGCGGACACGACCGCCCTCAATAAAATCTGACTCACCTTGAATAAGACCTGTAGGTTAATTACGGGAGCCCCTAGGCTAACTCATACCTGCCAGCTATATGACATGGCTAGGCTGCTTAACCTGGACGAACGGCTCAGATACCAAACCTGCCTCATAACGAAAAAACCCTCCTTGGACTATCCCTGCCTGGGCTGACATCCTCCATCCACCTAGCGCAACCCTTAGTCCAAACTCGTACCTCTTCCAAGGCCACCCTGCTAGCCCCTAGGTCCAGGACCACACATGGACAAAGGTCCTTCTGTTACAGAGCTCCATCCTGGTACAATACACTCCCCACCTCCATCTCTGATACCCCTACAATCTCCTGCTTCAAAACTTCACTTCAGAGTAAGCTATTTAACATGCGTAGCTGTGCTTGTCTCTAGGTGATCTAGCTCCCTATGCCCTGACAAAACTCACTGAGTGGCTCCTCACCCAAACCAGTCACCAACCATGTCCCATAGCCCTCTGAATTTTTTACCTCCGGCAGTCTTTGCTCAAGACTATGTGTCTGCCTTACCAATGTATGCTTTATCTGTCACTCTGTATCCAAATAACTGTGATAGCTTGTGAATGCTAAACCTGTAACATACATGTTGTAACAAAGAAATAACCACTTGTGCCTGCCAAAGCTGTAACCGCAATGATGTAACTGAATGTTGTAATGTATTTGTCCTCTTTGTGATGAGGTACCTTTGGAAACGAGCCTCTGACTCAAAGGTTGTAAACTGATGTACAAATAAATAAATAAATAAAAATAATAATGGCCTGGGTATCAGCAGTGAGGAACTCACCAGTCTCTACTGAGTGAGACAAAAGGAACTGCAAGCAATCCATAAGGCGTAAATAAGTGAGATATTTAGCATTAGCCGCCTTCTTTGCCAAAGAGCCACAAAACCCCTTCAAGTCACATTTAGTGTCTTGCCACCAAAACAATGAGTTATCATATAATTCAAAAACAGAAAACCTCCAAGTCCTCCTGTATAGTAGACCAGGCTTCTTCCTCTGCCAATAAGGTCAAATTCGTCCTCCAAACAGGATTGGGGAGAGGTTTATTTAAAGGCGTGCCCACCAAAAGTTTAAACAACTTATGATCAGAAGTCTCTACAGCAGAGACCAAAAAAGTCCTCACTGGAACTCACTGAGAGGTGAAAAAAAAATCAGTCCAGGTAGAGAGAGAACCCCTAGAAAAAGTGTGAGCAGGTAAACCATGAACATCAGCAGCACAATCTTTCAAATGAGCTTGCTTATATATAGCATTCAGAAAGTTAGTATCGGCATATAACTTCTGCATTTTTCCAGTCTTATCCGAAACGGACAAAATACAATTAAAGTCACCCCCAAGAAACACAGACTTAGTGGTATACAAAAAGGGTTGCACCTTTTTTAAGAGATCCACCCACTGAAATTTTGTTTGATAATTATAAACATTAATCAAACGTAAATCCTGAGCTCTAAGTCTCGCATCCAATATGCAGACCCTCCATGGAATCAAATCAACAAGATGAGAGACTCAGAGGTCAGGATTAGAAATCAAAAAACTAACCCCAGAACAAGCTTCCTCCTCCAAAGAGCAAAACGAAGAACCCCAAAACCAATCCCGAGAAGCCCGAGAGGTTTCCCAAAGGGTATGCAGGTGAGTATCCTGTACCATGCAAATATCCATGTGATGGTCTGCAAGAACAGAAAAAGTAATACGCCTTTTTTTATGATTCTTAATACTATTAGTATTTGGGGATCCTAAAGTCATATTTAAAGCCATAATCAGGTGGTAGTAGGATCCAAAATATCAGAGGGCAATGCCTTGGAAAGTTTTCCAGCAAGATGTTTAGATCTTTTTTTTTCTTGACCCCCTCATTTAGAATCTTGAAGGGGCAGTTCAGAATCAGTAATAGTTTCAGGTTGTGAGGAAATCCTGGAAGAGGAATCAGAATCCCCATCTTCCTCCTCCCACTGCGTATGTTTGGTCAAGGGAAGAAATCTGTTCTGAAGGCTAATATCAGAATTACCCATGTCACCCAAACCCTGCCCAATTTCTGAGAGACACTGCTCATCATCCTCCTGGATCTTTGTTGAACCCATTCCTCCTTCAAAGGAGGAGGCATGTCAGGGGCTTGGGACGTGGAAGGGAGAGAAGGCAATACAGAAACAGAGTCATCAGGAGCTGCTGCAGAAATCTGTGGAGAAAGGGTGGAATCAATAACTGTCAATGAATCCCCCTCCAGAGAAGGAACCACAGGACCAAGGCATATTACAGGATCCTGAGGAGGAAAGGGATCAGGCACCTGGGGTAACACAGAAGAAGCACAGCAGCCAGAGATAGGGAGGAACACTGGGGATCAGGCCACTGAGATGCCTTTTGTGAGTGGGATGCCTCATCATGCTGTGGAACAGAAGAGTCATCTTCCATATCAGAACCAGTACCTCCAGTATTGTGTGAAGCCTAGGGGCAATCCTTGAAAGTGTGAGAAGTCTCATCACAAAGATTACAGCTTATAGGGGTTGCACAGGATAAAGCCTCATGACTGATCCCTCTACACAGCGAGCCTTTCATTTTGTCGCAAGCACTGCTTAAATGGGTATAGGCTCCACACCGAAAACAGGATCTAGGCTGTCCAGCATAAAAGAGGAAACCACAGTCTCTCCCCAAGTGAAAACAACTAGGTAGATGTTGGATTACCCCTTTCTCCATTGGAAGCCGAATCCGGATACGCCACCCCCCATCTAGATATCTTCCAAATCCATGATAGGATCAGGAATGCCAAGCACAGAACATTTTGAATGTAACCAAAACAGTATATCAGAAATGGAAACTCCTTCATTTTAAACAACACAGTTATTGTGCGATAAGCCGGTTTGATCAAGGGAATCACCGAAAACACAGATCACTCTGGATTTCGTTTGACAGATCGGTAACGTTCTCAAAAAAGTTTCAGTCCAGCATCAGTCTTAAAACTAACGTAAAGATTAGGATCCCCAGAGGTATGAATCAGGGCATAAATTTCCTGAGCTGAAAAGCCCATACTGTCTTTCAACAAGATGCGGCCCACATGAATGTGATATGGAAAGGATTCCAAACCCCTTTTATATTTTAAACGAACAGCATTTCAACGCTTCGCAGGCTCAGGAGGCGTTTGAAATAGACCAGCATAGGTCTTCTGAGAGGGCCTACTAGAACCTCGAGAAACCCCAGGCTCAGTAACATTGTGAGGTAACGGCTCGGGGGCAGATCGACCAGGGTCCGAATCAAGAACTCCAGAAGTAAGACCCAACTCAGGAGTAGTAACAGCAGGTGAAAGAGACATAGGTTTTGGGGAACCCCAGAGTACAACAGTAGCAACTGAAGCCAGTACAGGGGAGTCAGAAAGTTCCAAGAAGGAAGGAAGGAAGAGCCAAAGGGTCAGAAACAGCATCTGCAGGCCAAGGGGGGAATCCAAGGCAGATCAGGGGCCATTTTAACCCAGCCAGCCACCGTCAAGGCTTCAGCCACAGTCATGCCAGTCATCAGGACATTATTATCATAATTAGGGAGAGAATCTTCAGGTTCATGCACATCCATAGCAGTAGGCACAACACAGGGAGAATCAACAGGCAAAACTGCAGAGGTATGTAAACTAGGAGAAAATGACTGAGCAGGAGTACCAGATCCCAATCCATCCACAATCAAAGAAGAAGGAAAGACTGAGCCAGCAGTACACACAGTACCTGTACATAAAGGAAGTCCCAAGCACTGTACCACCTCGACAGAAAGCAGCCATTCGGTATGTTGCAGAGAGACGGAGCTTCCCACAGGCAGACACTCCTCTGATGTTTCAGTTCCAGACCGAGCACAGGATTCAACAGAAGATGGAGTCACAGAAGAAAAGCAATCCTAAGGAGAAGCAACAGAAACAGGGATAATCAAACCCATTTGCAATTCGCGGTGTTCTTCTTCTGCCAGAAGCACCCGCAAATAATCGTGACGATAGGGAAAGAGTCCTTGATCCACTAGGTCCATATTCAGTGCGGCAAGCGCCGGTCCAACAGGAGACACAGAAGAAGTGCTAGAACCTGGAGGACAAACTGTAGAAGCTGATGAAAAATCAGTGCCAGGATAAACTGTAGAAAGCCCAGCACAGGTAACATCCATAGCAGCAGGACGATCAACAGAGGAAGTCGCTAGCAAAAGCGAAGCAAGGGAGGAGGCCAACTCCCCAGCCACAGCATGGAGCACACACTCTCCTCCACCTCCACCTCCAGAATCCATGGATTCCACCATCTTGGCCAGTGACCAGGATGACAAAGGTTCCCCCTACTGTCGAGTAGGGGAATTTCCCCAGTGTCTCGGCCAAATTTCCCTCATTCACCAAAAAAGTAAACACCAACAGCTTAATCTGGTTCAGTTTCAGTCGGTTACCATCTGTATCCCCCCCCCAGGATGAGGCTGAAAACAGGCAGAATTGTCTAGCCCTTCTTTCCCAGTCAACAGAAACTAACTAAACTAAACAGAAACAATATACAGATAATGTTTAAATCATCACTAAGACTATCTGATCATGCACTTGTTTCCAGTTTGTCTGTGTCTGTAGATTAATCTGGGTGAAACATAGAAACATAAATTTTGTTTGCAAAACAGGATCACTTAGCCCACCCTCTCTGCCCAGATGGTCCCTAGTTAGTCTGTCTCTGCAGACCCTAACTGGTTTTTGGTAACCATCCCTTCTCCCTACCTATTTACTAACATTTCCCTATGTCTGTCTCACAAATGCTAGAAGCCCACTACTGTTTTTGCTTCCAGCACTTCTGCAGGCAGTCTTTTCCAGGTGTTCACAACTCACTAAAGTAGTACCTCCCCACATCCTCATAAACTCTCATAACCCGGTCCAGCTTCATCACATGCTCTGTGGAAAAGTAGTCTTTCTTCTTTGAAAGAGACTACTCTCTGCACCCTATTCACCCTCATGAGGTAGTTTTTGGTCTTTATCATGTGCTCTCTCACTCTCCTGTCTTCCAGGGTATAAATGTTGAGATCCTCAAGTTTCACCTCATAGGGATTTTGATGCAACCCTGAACCATTTTAGTTGCCCTCTTCAGGGCTGTCTCCACCCTGTCTATGTCCTGTCTGAGGTGCAGCATCCAGAACTGGACAAAATACTGCAGGTGGCATCTCACAAGTGAGCGATACAGTGACAATACCACCTCCCTTCTTCTAATGGAGATGCCTCTCCCTATGCAATCCAGCATCCCACTGGCCCAATAAACTGCCTTCTCAAACTGCTCTGGCACTCTGAGGTCATCAGATGTGATAACCCCAAGGTTCCTTTCCTGCTTAGTGACTGTTAGTATCTATCCCCTATCCTATACTCATTTCCTGGGTTTTTATGCCCTAGGTACATGGATTTACAGTTTTTGGCACTGAAACACAACTGCCATGCTCTTGACCACTCCTTGAGTTTCCCATGGTCCTGATGTATTTTCTCCACCCCATCCTGATTGTCATCCCTACTGCAGACTTTGGCATCATCTGCAAGAAGATATGCCTTCCTTCTAGTTCTTCTGCAATGCCACTTATGAAGACATTGATGGGGACCAGTCCCAGCACTAAGCCCAGCAGCACCCTGCTGGTCATTGTCTCCTCATTAGAGTGAGTGTAGTTAATCACCATCAGCTGTCACCTATCCATGAAGCTATTCCTTAGCCAATTTACCACTTTTTTCCACCCCTAGGCTGCTCAGTTTCTTAATCAGTTTTCTATGCAGCACTATGTTGAAGTTCTTGTTCAAGTCCATATAGGCCATGTCCACTACCGTCCCCTTGTCTGTTCCTATGGTCACTGTGTGAAAAAAAATCAATCAGGCTTGTCTAACATGATTTCCACTCTCATGAATCATGCTGGGCTTTTTACACATTGAATTCAAGGTCTCTACCAATCTTTCCAACACTGTGGATTCTCATGTTTTTCTGCTTGAAGCACCCATACCACTTTTGCACTTCATCTGTGAAAGTCAAATGAACAAATTTCCTGCAAAACACCCACACCAGGTATCGGCATTTTTATTTTAAAACAACTTTATGGAAAGTATGCTAACTTGGCTCCCAACAAAAGCTTAATTGATTTGTACCCTTGACTTGCTTTTGTGACTTGGCTGGTGCTAAAACTGAGCATGAGACAAGTTTTCAGTATCTGAAATGTGTACTTGATCAGAACTCAACCTATCAAGATCATATTGATCATGGCAAAAATTGACATTCACAATTTGGACAGGTGTATCATTTAAGAAATTGTTTGTCAACTCACTCAGTGAAGGTCTTGGCACAGCCACTATTGTTACCGGTTATTGATTATGGTCTTACTGCACACTCGTCTGTTGCTATTACTGTTCTCCAATGTGTAAAAATACTTTATAATGTATGGGTAGCCCTTAATACCCACTGAAAGTAAGCTGTTTACAACCTTGTAATCCCACTGTCATGATGTCAGAACCTTATAAACCCTTCTCATCTATGTCACAGCAGTGGGTTTACAAAACGGAATGCCAGTGTTATTCAGTATTATGCACACCAAGAAAGAGATCGTTTGTCTCAGTACAGTATTCAAATAACATTCCAAGTGTCACAGTTTACTGTTACTGAGTCTAGCAATCACCATGTCTGATAGGGATTTTAACTCTGGTGCTATTTCGGCCCGCTGTCATTCAATTTGTGTATCTTAATAAATTGTTTTCCTACACGATCATATGACTGTAGTGCAGATTCATTAATAAGGTAAGGCTAAATTACTTGTGTTCGAGGGAAGGGGGTAACTTCTCATGTCTAGTCCCACACACTATAAATAACAATGCCTGATTTATAGGTTATAACTATGGTGTAATCACCTCTTGTGGTTGGCTAGGGCAATGGTAAACCTCTCGAGCTGCTGTCTCTCAGTTTACTGATGCCCTAGCAACCACTCAAGGTTATTACATCATGGTTATCACTTGTACATCAGGCATTATCTTCTATATTATTCTGTTTGCAGATTTGCAAGTTCTGCTTCTTATTCTACTCACCGCTGTTTTTTTGTATAATGGGCTAGGTTGGTTTTCTTTTCAAGAGAGGGTTGCTTATTATAGTTTATTAGCATTCTCAAATATCTTTTACTTTAATGTCTGGTGTCTTAGTTTGCTCTCATTTACATTCAGCTAGATCAGCTCACAGTGAAAAAACTGCATCTCCCTTGCTGTAGGTTTTCTTTGGGTCAGAGATTTGGGCTGTATTGAATCACTAATGATAGATACAATACCTGGACTAAAATCTATCAGAAGATTATCAAAATTGCTGGGCTGTGGATTTGTGAGTGCCGAGAGTTTCACATCTGCCACTGGGGTGGTGAAGACTGTGGGGTTGTTGTCTGTCCTCCCCAATACCTGGATCTATAGAATCTTAAAAGAATAGGAAAAAAAAGCTATACAGAGACTTTTAAATCCCCCCTTATCTGGAGTCAGGGGATTTACTAGCTGGTTGCTGTGATTTTTCTTTTCCACTTTCATGCCACTCAGCTGCTTTACCTGACTAGCATGTTACATGACTGAAGCTAACCGACTGGACTGCACCCCCCACCTGGGCACCCTTGACTAGTAGCCATCCTTCAAGTCAATTGGACTCTGGTTTTGGGAGTGGTTGGAGCTGCACATCTACCATCAGGGTTGCGAGGGCTGTGGGGCTGTTACCTTCCCTTCCTTCCATTCACCTGTGGCCAGTTGCACAAAACTTGGCTTACAATTAGCCTAAATATATGGTCTTAGGACTTAAAATTGGTCTTGTCTGTCTTGCAAGTAAGGCTGTTGCAGGGTTGAAAAACAGTCTTGACTTACCTAAGACAGGTCTTAGCCTGATGTTGCCTATCAACATAGACTCAGCTTTAAACTGGACTTACTGTACACTGCTAAAGAGAAAAAACAAGATGGCTGCCAAGTACAAGAATACTGCAGAGAGGTATGTTGACACAGTTTAAGTGCATTAAACTGTTACTGGTATTGTGCAGTGCATTACTGGTGATAAGTTTTTTTCATATTGTTTTTTTTTTTTTATTTACTGCCTATGATCTTTGAACTTGCATCATTTGTTTCATATACTTGTTTCATGATGTTCATGACATTGACCAAGAATCACTTCAGTGATGTTGCCAAGATGTAGCTGCTCTCAGTGTGGCTTTATATTGGCCCAAAAGCTTCAGTGTAGCACTCTCTCACCCTCCTCTCATACAAAGACCCCCTTCATACTCAAGCACCAACATACTTATTCTTACCCCCTCATACTCACCCCCCATACACAGTCCTACCTCCTATGCTCAGTCCCCATTTCAGCCTCTGCCCTGCAACTCATACTGAGCCACTCAGTGCTGGGAGCAGCAGCCGTGGTGAGTCTTCTCTTGTTGTTTCCTGTAAGAAGCACCTACCCTGCTCTTGCCTATGACTACTGCAGGCATTATTTAGGTAAAATAAGGCCCAGTTGGGTACTTTAAACTTAGCCGCCCTGCAGCTTTAAGTAAGGGCTCCCACCCTGGGTCTGCATCAGAAGGCCCCATGGGAGCAGAAGCCATAGTGTGGCTTAGCTGTCAGAGGGTTCTCGTTGCTTTCCAGGTGCTTTCCACTTCTGACCGTGCTCTGTTTAAATGCCACAAGTGTGGCTCACTATACAACAATCTCCTGGCCACCACATCTCCTGTTCCCAAGCCCCTCAGTGCAATTATGTCTGATACCAGAATGGGGTCTTGGGTAGATGGAGAAAGGAGCACCAATACTGGTGTCCTCTTCTCGATGAGCTCCTGCTCCTATAACATGTATATTTTCCACCAGAGCGGCAACTTCCATAGGTGAAGGGAGATGCTACTATATTGGCCTCCTCCACACAAGATCCTGATCCCCCCAGCTCCCGCCCACATGGAGCAGGCTGCAGCCTGAGCCCCATATGGGCTGGGAGTAAAAAGTTGCCGCCTGACACTTTTTAGTTGTAGCACGGTCACTTACTCTAAGTGCAACAGAACCTAAAGCAAGTCTTCTTCACGGTGCATCTCGCTGCCTGCCTAAAAAAATACATTACTGCATTTCACTCCAAAATAGTGGAATAATATATGTGGTGCAAAGTAGGCAAAATGTAGGACAGTAACATAAAATTCAGTACATTGTATCAATCAATCAAAATCTTTATTTAACCAGACCTTGAGCTATGGTCATTTTCGAGGTGGACCTGGGATTTCAGTACAACCAAATGCAGTAACAGAGAGAAGCTTTTCTACAATGATCCACAATGAGAAACATTAGGACTTTATACAACAGTGGCATATTTGCATAGAGTAAGCGATAAGGTATATACAATAATAAAGTACGTAGTCATAGAAGAGGGGTGCAATAGTTGGGTGCAGGCACAATTATTATGCAGTAAATATTATACACCAGTGATAAAGGTAGATACTACAGATCTAGTCTAGGGGAAAAAACTAGCGAGAAAGGAAACAAAAGGAGTAGTAATACTAAGTAGACCAGAAGAACAATGAGGTCCGAGGAGGGGGAATAATGGATAGGTAAGTGCACATATAGTAATGAATAAGGGAAGCCCCTGAAGCTAGGATTATTAGGTTCAGACCAGTGGGATTCTAAGCGTAAGGGCAATTTTAGAGATCTAGGTCAAGGGAAACAGGTACAGGTCTCCCTATTGTGATGCAGGTATAGAGATTTAAAGGTGGCTAGGCTGATGGGGTGAGTTATTTTCTGTGTTTTTTGCAGGTTATTCCATAATTGTGGTAACACATAGCTTAAGGATGCCCTGCCAAATCATGATTTGGCCTTATACACAGACAAGGAGATAAGGGAAGTACTTCTCAGGGGCATACCTACCAAGTATGCATAGTGGAAGGCAAGCAGAGAAATAGTGGGACAGTTTATTAATGATAGCTTTGTACAGTAGGTCCAGGTTGCCACATTTCTATGTCGTCTATCACTGAGAGATAACCATCCCACTGCAGTGTACAAGGAACAACAGTGTGTAGAATAAGAGAGACCTGTGATGAACTTTAATGCACAATGGTAAAGCGTGTCGAGTTTGGCTAATGCACTGGCTGGAGCCTGGCTGTATAAAAAGTCTACATACTCTACTAATGACAGAAAGGTAGTTTGGACCAGTTTCAGCTTTGCGTCTCTTGTGAGAAGATTACTGATCCTAAAGAAAAGACCAAGTCTCTGCCTGAGCTTCTTCATAAGTTTATTTATATGGTCAGGGAAGGAAAGTCTATGGTCTAACTAGACCCCCAGGTATTTGAACTCTGTTACATATTCCAGCTATTGACCAAGGATAGCTGTGATTTGTAGAAGCAACCCTGCTGCAACAGGATTAGGGGCAAAGAGAAAGGGTGAGAGAACAATTACTTTGTTTTTTTTTTGCATTAGGAATTAATTTCCGGTTCAGGAGTTGAAGTTGGAGCTGGTTGAATTCACACTGAAGAACTTTACAAGCAGTGTCAGGAGTAGGTCTACTAGCATAGAGTACTGTGTAATCAGCAAATAAGTGTATTTGTGCTTGTTTGATTGTGGCATCGATGTTGTTAATATAAATCGCAAAGAGTAAGAAGCCCAGGACAGAGCCTTGTGGAACACTCTGCAGAAGAGGTTTTAGTGGAGAAACATCCCCTTCTGCTTTGACTTGCTGGAGTCTGCCAGAGAGATAGCTAGCAAACCAGTGTAAGGATAACGAATTCAATCCAATATCCCAGAGAGATGAAAGGAGCAAACTATGGTCTACTGTCTCAAATGCTTTACTTAAGTCCAAAATTACTGTGCAGATGAAGGTTTTTGTTATCCAATTCATGTTGCCAGTCATTAGTCACCTTGGCTAGGGCTGAAATTGTACTATGCTGTGCTCTAAAGCCTGATTGTAACAGGTTGAGAATTTTAGCTGTTTCAAGGTGGTTATGAAGCTGGGTGTTAACAATTTTCTCCAACATCTTTGACAGGATCAGCAGTAAGAAGGTTGGCCTATAATTGCTATGGTCACTGGGGTCACCTGACTTGTACAGAGGGACAACATGAGCTGTTTTCCAAATGGGTGGAAGGTCACCTTGTGACAGGGATAGGTTGAACAGATGCATGATAGGAACAGCAAGGACTCAGAAGCCGACCTTTAAGAAATATGGGCCTATGTGGTCAGCTCTGGTGCTTTTCCTAGTGTCTAACTGTAGCAGAAGATATTTGACTTCTTTAAGTGATGTAGCCTGTAGGGAGAATGTTGGGCTGATGGTATGAGTAGTTTGAGTCCTCTCTCTGAGTTGAGAGTGGAGTACATTGGCAGGAGAAGAGTCGAAGGCAAGCCCTACAGTGGCAAAATGATTTTTGAGAGAGTCAAGGATAGTCCTTTTATCAGAGATTATGGAATTACTAGTAAGTATTTTAGCCGGGAGCCAATTACCAGAGGCATGGCCTTCTATATACTTGATTATTCTCCAAAATTAGGAGGAACACTTAAATGAGAGCTCTAGCTGTGATCGGTAGAAATTTGCTTTAGCTTCTCTAGTCATTTTAGTGCAAAGGATCCTCGCCCTTCTGAATAAGTTCCAGTCGTTTACAAGATTAGTTTTTTGGGAGATTTTCCAGATTGCGTCCCTATTTCGCAGGGCATTTTTTAGATTCTCCCTAAACTACCTACAGGGTTTACTTCTGGTGCGGAATTTCACAAGAGGGGCATATTTGTTTATAGCACATAACACCATCCAAAAGAAGATGTCACATGCTGCGATCAGAGATTTGGCTAAGTGAAAGTCCTGCCACTGCATAGGGTCTCTTATCTCTGTGATAAACCCATTTGTATCAAAGTTATGTGTACGCCTTTTAAAGGAAAATTCCGGTCTTGGTGTAGTTTTGTGGACTGATCTTACATAAGTAATAAGGCAGTGATCACTGATATCAGAAAAGAAGACACCAGAATGAGAGAAAAGGTGGGGCTTATTAACTATAATTATATCCAACAGAGTACTTTTGCTAGGGTTGCTATTGTTAGGACGTGTGGATTCACTTATTAGCTGTGACAGCCCAAGAGAGCCACAGACTGTTTTTAGTGGAGCAGATGCACTGGAGAGCCAGTCTAGGTTGAAGTCCCCTAGTATAATTATAAATTTCATCCATCTTTGAGATGAGACATTAAACCGAGGTCCCATCTGCCTGGATTGGTGGTAGTTCAGGTGGATATTAAAGATCCCATGGCACTTATCGAAAAAAGAGTAGGGGAATTTCCCCGGTATCCTGGCCAAATTTCCCTCATTCACTAAAAATACCACCAACAGCTTAATTTGGTTCAAGGTCAGTTGGCATTTGTCTGTATCCCCCTCCCCTGGGTCATGCCTGAAAATAGGCAGGATTTGTCTAGTGCACTTACCCGGTCAACAAAAACTAAATAAAATAAATAAATAATAAACTCTGTGGATGCAGAACACATTGTGTTACAAAGATGTTTTAGCAGCTGCAATCCAGCTGAAGGGGGCCTCTAGCAACCAATTACAGAAATTGAAACTCCAGCTGCAATTTCAATTTTCAATGACAATCATTCAAACTCATTTGGAACTGAGGTAGAGTCAATAACTGAAACATGAAATTTATCCTTGATATATATATAGCTACTCCACCCCCTCTAGGCCACCTGTCAGTTCTAAGGAGAGAATAAGAGGGGAGGTTCACCTTGTTATTAGTGATTGCCGATCTTAGTCAAGTCTCCATGACTACTAAAACATCTGGGGTGGTATGAAGTGCCCAAGCCTGTATGGATGTAATTTTTTAACAGGCTACACACATTCACATGCAAAAAGCTTAATCCTTTAAATTTTTTTAGGTCAGCAGGGGATGCAATGGCAACAGGGGGGCCTAGATTAAGCTCAGCATTACCTGAGCAGAACAATAACAATAGCAGAAGTTTCCTGCACAGACCTGGGAGGAATTTAGACATTTTGGTCCTTCCAGATACACTGGATTCATGAGAAGTACTCGGGGGAGCCTTAAGACTAACACCTAGCTGACCTAGAATTGCATACAGTAATGTCTTTGTAGAGAGAAGCAAGTGGAATAAGTGTATATAAATAAGTGTATAAATCAGTGAAGTTCACAAAATGTGTTGTTAATGTAACAGTACAGTTTTCACATTTATTGCCAGTGATCTTTGCATTAATTTTATAATACTGAATGTGTGAGGATGCTGTCATTTTGGAACAGGGGGCTTTGATGAGTTAAAATAGGGAACTGTACTGTGGACTACTGATCCCCCCAACTACACCCCAGGGAAAATATTGCTTTAATATACTAGCCACTAGGAAAACTAGCACCAGGGTATCATATAAATTTCTAACTCCCTGGGACAACTCTAGCGTTATGATCACCAATGATAAATTATTTAAATTATGCTGGGCTGCTAACCCAAAGTTTCCCCAACACCCCCCCCCGGCTACTACTTATGATTACTGGCAACTGGGCTGTTGTGTCAGTGGTCTGAGTCCACCCCCAGACAACACTTTCTCTTCTCTGTTCCTGTTTACTAACTTTTACGGCTGCAGTAGGCAGAGCCTGCAGACGTTTTGCATGGAGTAATGTCATGTTTTCTGTCCATGGAACTGACTGAAGGTGTAAATAGTCTCCTCCACCTTACCCTCCTCCAAGAAATGTTTTCTGCCCTCAAATAAATATGATTTCATGTTAGTCAATGGTTGCAGGGTAGTATATTCTTTCCTAAATGGTTGGTACAAGAACTGGAAACTGAGTAGTGTGAGGCGGCATTGTTTTATTGGGGGGAGTAAGATCCACCCCCACCAAAGAAGCTCCTAAAGATCCACCCCCACCTTTTTTTATTCATGTGGGACAGGTATGATGTGGATCTATCATGTTGAATCAAGACACGCTTGTTTGGGATCTGGACCAAGGAACAGAACAAGTCTGTGGAGTTCCTGCATTTTATTAAGGACTAGGAGAACAGAAGATAATTAATGCCTTCAAATTAACTTAAAAACCCTTGGAACAAATGATTATCAGAGCCACCTGATGTCTCAAAAAGAAAGAGTAATTAAGAAGTGTCTGAAACTACATCTCCCAAGGAAAACATTAGATGCAGCATTCTGGTTGAAAGAGACGCAGGTTTTTATTAAACATTTACTGTATATACTAAAAACATAAAGTTCAGCTTTTGGGATTAACAGTATTTGTATACCATATTCAATTTATCTATATATCTATATATCTATATATATATATATAGTTTGTCTTTTTAGTAGTTTAACAAATTTGAAAGCATTGGTGTTAGTAATGCATTTAGAAAACAAAATTAATTGTCTCAACAGTTACTCATGCAGTTTCACGTGAGGGCACAATTTTTTGGGGAGGGGATTCAAATTATTTTAATCATGGGCACAGTACTTGGTAAGCACACCCTTTGATGAAGTGTATTTTTTTTTTAAGTTTGAGAAGTGGAGTTGCCTTGCACATGTTAAAAATACCAGCTACAATTAACAACTACTTGTAGAAACAAAAGGCTGTTTTTTTCTTACTTTCTATTCGCTGATATAAACTGAGCCAGGAAAAAAGTAAGACTGGAACAACTATCAGAGCTGCCATCCCCCTGGACATGCCATTTATCACTCATTTAAAATAACACAAATGTAGTTTCACATTTTTGCTATGAGGGAAGCAAGAAGATGAACCAGCATGGTTATCAAATACGTTCATTGACACCTGTGAATGAGTGGGGAGGGGTAGTTTTTTCCTGGTGGTTTTATACTCCTTGGAACCTGCTATTCAGGTTTTTTTATTGCATCTTTTCCCAGGCAATCTTTCCAGAGTGCAGTTTGCTCAATTGTATAATACCTCCAGTGGAGGACAATGTCTTGTTACATTGGCTTTTGTTTCAAATTAACCACAGACATCATGGCAGCCAAAGGAGACATACTTTGAGTCTTAGAGTATGTACACCATAATTAATAAGTTTTCATATGCATAATCTTTCCATTCCTGTTATTGCTAGACATACGGTGTCCAGTTATGGAAGCTGCATTTCTGTCATGCAACTTTAAATCACAAATGGGTTCAATGGTTCTATTTTAGATTTCTAATCCCTTTCCCCTACTTCTCCCACTGGTTATGCATAATCTTTCCATTCATGTTATTGCTAGACATACTGCAGCTAGCTTGGCTTCAGGAAGGATGAACATGGTCAGGACCCCTTAGCAATTGAGATGCATATGCAGCAAATAAGTCCAGATGTGCTAACTGCCTGCTGAATAAGGAAGGTTTGCAGGAACCCAGGGAATGATTATGGGCAGGGGGTGCTGATGGTCATCAAAATGGAAAGGGATTTTTGGGTAATCATATTGCATGACCCAAAGATGGCTAAACAATGTACCAAAACTGTATGGAGAGCCAGTGGAATGCTGTGGTGCATTAGCAAGAGGTATTACCAGCAGAATGAAAGAGGTGGTGATGCCACTGTTTAGATCACTGGTGAGGCCTCATTTGGCATACGGTGTCCAGTTATGGAAGCTGCATTTCTCTGTCATGCAACTTTAAATCACAAATGGGTTCAATTGTTCTATTTTAGATTTCTATCCCTTTCCCCTACTTCTCCCACTGGTTATGCATAATCTTTCCATTCATGTTATTGCTAGACATACTGCAGCTAGCTTGGCTTGAGGAAGGGTGAACATGGTCAGGACCTCTTAGCAGTTGAGATGCATATGCAACAAATAAGTCCAGATGTGGTATCTGCCTGCTGAATAACGAAGGGTTGCAGGAACCCAGGGAATGATTATGGGGGGGGCACTGATGGTCATCAAAATGGAAAGAGATTTTGGGGTAATCATATTGAATTACCTAAAGGTGGCTAAACAATGTGCCAAAGCTGTGAGGTGAGCCAATTGAACGCTGTGGTGCACAGGGGAGAGGTATTACCAGCAGAAGGAAGGAGGTGGTGATGTCACTGTGTAGATCACTGGTGAGGTCTCATTTGGAATATGGTGTCCAGTTCTAGAAGCCACATTTCTGTCATGCAACTTTAAATCACAAATGGGTTAAATGGTTCTAGTTTAGATTTCTGTCCCTTTCCCCTACTTTTCCCACTGGTTAGCCTTATGGAAAGCAACAAGAACATATCTTGGCTAGCATGATGAATGCACCTACACAAGTTGCTTCTCAGTCAACTGCACTGTCTTTTTAAAATGCTAACTTCTTGTTGAAAATATGGCATCATTTTTCCATCCATGTTATTGTTAGACATACTGTAGCTAGCTTGGCTTGAAGAATGGTGAACATACTAACATACATACTAACATACTAACATATAAAATGCCAGCAGAATAGGCCTAATGGTCTTTCGTGTCTGCTTGTTTGGTCAGCCCCCACCCTGGGTGCTGACCTTGCTGTCCCCCTCGCCTTCTCTGGCTTCTCCCTTCCCAGTTCCGGATATTCTTGCTGCATTGGATTTTGCTTCCTGAACCCTTCCCCTGTACCTGTCCCACCCCTCTTGAACCCTCCATTGTCTCTGCCTCCACCAGCCCCCTAGGTAGTGCATTCCATGGCTCTACCACCCTCTCAGTGAAGTAGCACCTCCTCCTTTCTCCCCTGAATCTTCCCCTCCAGCTTCCACCCATGCCCCTAGTGGCCCCTCCTCCTTCCTTCAAAGTACCCTCACTGTTCCTCCCCTATTTACCCTGTTCATATACCTGAAGACCTCTATCATGTCCCCCCGGTCCCTTCTCTCTTCCAAAGTGTACATATTTAGCTCTTCGAGCCTCTCCTCATAGGTCCTATCCCCCAAGCCCCAAATCATTTTGGTTGCCCTCCTCTGGACTCTCTCCAGGAGGTTAATGTCCCTCTTTAAGTGCGGCCTCCAAAACTGCACGCAGTACTCCAGGTGCGGCCTCACCAAGCAGTTATACAGAGGGAGTATCACTTCCCTTCTTCTGGAGGTGATCCCCCTAGCGATGCATCCCAGCATCCTGTTGGCCTTGGCTGCTGCCCTCCTACAAGTCTCAGAGTTGTTCATCTTGACATCCACCACCACCCCCAGGTCCCTCTCAGCCATTGAGACTTGAAGTATTTCCCAGGGTGTACACTTGGCCTGGGTTTCTGGCCCCCAGGTGGAGTACCTTGCATTTCCCTGCATTAAACCTCAGCTTCCACTTTCTAGACCATCTTTCCAGAGCCTCCAGGTCCCCCTGCAGGGCCACCCCCCACCTCCCCATCCACCACCGCCCCCAGTTTCGAGTCATCTGCAAAGAACATGGTCAGGACCCCTTAGCAGTTGAGATGCATATGCAGCAAATAAGTCCAGATGTGCTAACTTACCCTATAACTGTTAAGTGTCACAGTTTGCATTTTCTTCTTGAAATGGTTACTTTTGCATTTATGTTTATTTTTAAATATTTAATATTCTGACCATGTGGTTATGTCATGGATCATAACTGATCTCCAGCCTTACCCCTCCCCATGCTCCAACTTGCATAGAACATAGTGCTTGTAGACAAATCTAATCATTTTGCCACTATGTTGTGGTGTGTTCATATGTGTGTGTGTGTGTGTGCTTGTGTTATAGAAGCAAGAAATGTACAGCTGTCATTTTTTACATCCTGTTCAAAATGTGTTTTTGCACCTGTGGTGCCAAATGGCACAGTCTCTGTGCAAAATCGCCTTTTGGCTAATGAACTGATAGTGTCACTGTTCATGTGGTGGGGTCACAAAAAGCTCATGTTGAAAACTTGGAGTGAAAATACCAATAAATGCCCAGGGCATTAGAGTTTCTGACCATAACACCCTACGCTGTAGGGACTGGCAGGCATCAGGGGTGTGACTTGGGATTGTCAACAGTAATGCTCATGCCATTCCACCCCCATCCCCATCCTGCAGCCAGTGACAGGTATCGAGGTGTGCCTTTGACACTTCAGCCCCAAAGTTCACTCCATTCTCTTATACTTTACCCATTTCAGCATATTTCCTTATGGAATGGGGTGAGTGTAAAGTTTGAAAACCCCAAGGCACACCTCAACTCTTGTCTGTGTCTGCAATGTAGGGTGAGGTGAAATGGTGTGAGCGTTATGGGCAATGACCCAAAGACACACCCCAAATCCTGTCTATGTCTGCAGGGTGGGGGTGGGGTTGACATCACTTCAATACTTCACTGTCATTCCTATTCTGCCTGTCTGTCTGTGTTCTTCTCTCTACATATATATATATATATATATATGTAATTATCTTTCTATTAATTGCATGTATCGCTATTTTTACCTATTTCTAAAACAAACTTGCATATCACATTTACCTGCACTCTGAGCACATACTTATGGAACTGTGCATATTTGTACTCCACTTCTGCACAGACCTCATACTTTCCTAATATTCCCATTATCACAAGCATAAGTACCTTGCCCTTATCAAAAGCGACCCCCTCTGAAAGTTAATATCACATTTTCTCTAACAGTCCATCATCATTACACCTGACTTCCTGCCATCAACACATTACTTAAATATAACTTACATCACCTCATGGTCAAAAACCCTGCTTCTCTTAAAAAAATAAATTAAATAATATAAA
Source organism: Neoceratodus forsteri (assembly GCA_016271365.2). Taxonomy (NCBI): domain Eukaryota; kingdom Metazoa; phylum Chordata; order Ceratodontiformes; family Ceratodontidae; genus Neoceratodus; species Neoceratodus forsteri. Next base: position 123,673,387 of record CM028136.1, on the reverse strand, counting down.
AAATGTGTAAATAATCCCAAGTCTGAACAAATGCCAGCCATTACTTTTTAATGTACTGCCACCTTCTGTACCATCATGGGGATTTGCATATGTTTCCCTTGATGCTTTGCATTATTGGGATATGTGCAATTATGTTTTCTTTAAAATGTGGCTGTCTGGCCAATATCATCCAGGATAACACATACATCAGTTTCATTTGCTCTGGGGTTCTTTTTTAAGCTTCCTATTCCTTCCATTAAAATGTACACCTCCATATATTTTCCTAATAATGTGTATGCCTTCCTTAGAACAGAAACTAAAACAAATCTTACTACTTACAAATCATTGTGTTGCTTCTTCATACCTCCTTAACAATTCCACACAACTTCACTAACTTCATTATGCAGCCATGGTGGATCTGACCAGATTTTGTTTTTCTTTCCCTATATCTCTGCCTTAACTATAGGTATTTGTCTTAATCTGCTTTCTTTAACTGCAGCTTTGTCCTATACCCCCTCTCTGCTCTCTGTCTCTGCTGTCCTTACTATAGTTTCTCCATATTACCCTGTTATTTTTTCTGTCCTTGAACAGGTCTGGCATGATGCTGACTGCTTCCTCAACAGATATTATTTTATATCTAACCTGTCCTTCCTGTTTGCTCCCCAAGAACTATAGATCCTTTGTGACCTCTTTCTTACATTTTATTATACAGGTTCAGTGGACATCATCCCTTCAAGTCCTACTTCTTGCTCCATAACACCCAGGTAAGAGACTCTACATATTACCTACACTTGTTGGGTTTACTGTAATGGTTTTGTTGTTCCCATTACTCCGTGTGTGTGTGTGTGTGTGTGTGTGTGTGTGTGTGTGTGTGTGTGTGTGTGTGCATGTGTGTGTGTGTGTGTGTGTGTGTGAATTAAGGCTACACATGCCTTAGCACATTTTTTTCCATAAAGCTTTTTGCCTTTGTGGTCAACTCAGGTGGGCTGTCAGCCCTGCCCCTGTATCTTCCATCTGGCACTCATCTCCGTCAGACTGTCAAACCAAAAGTTCCCCCCATGGATTTCCCCCCATATTGGGGATCGGGATGGGGAGGGCAGTCCTCCCCCCACGAGATGACTCCCATCCAGAATTGTGCAAGTGGTCCAGGTGGTGGCACATAATGGAGGTGGGTGGGCTAGGCTTTATGAAGCATACGCAAACCATTTTTCCATTTTCTCCCCTTGGAGCCCCTGCCATGGTGACACCTAAGAGTGTACACCTGGAGGTGCACACATGCTATGGAACTGCATTCCCTCCCTTCGATGTCGCTCATGCTACTTGTATATGGCTGGTTGGAGGCTGGGAAACACTTTACTGCTTTCAATGATTGGTCGGAAGCATGGTGCAGGGAGGTAGGTTTTGGCCACATTGGGGACTGGTGTCCTATCTGGTAGAATGGAAGTCTTACAAGAGAGAATGGTCTCCATCCATCCGAGAGTGGAATGGCAGTCCTGGGTGGAAGGTTTAAATGATGCTTCAATGGGTATTTAAACTAGCCAGTGGGGGAGTCACAGAAACATAGACTTTGATGACAGATAAGGACCACTTGGCCCACCTAGTCTGCCCATTTCTCTTCCTATTGGGTAAGCTGCAGATCTTAGTTAACCAACTACCTACTTCTTCCTATGCCCAACCAGAATTTCCTTATGTCTGTCCCATGCATTCTTGAATTCCCCCACTGTTTTTGACCCCACAGCCTCCTTAGAAAGGCTATTCCATCAGTCCATCACGCCGTCTGTGAAAAAAACACTTCCTCACATTGCCCTGAGCCATTCTCCCTCTATCTTCAAATTGTGTCCCCTTGTTCTTGCACATCTCTTTTTCTGAAGTCAGTAAAATGAGGGAGGTAGTGAATGCCACTCACCCCCCAACAAGAAAATGAAGCAGCAGAGAGGAGAAGTTTAGGTGAAATAAATTCATTGGGGGTAGAGAAGCATAGGGATAAGGGTGAGGAAAGGACGTGGGGCAGGCTGCAGAAAGGATCCAGAGATGTATATAAGGCTAATAGTTGAAAGAAATAAGGTAGGCAAAAGGAAGACAGAAAGGGGGAGTCAGTACCCGGGGCAAGAGAATGGCAAAGGATTTAATCAAGAAGGGATGCTAATGCAGGAGAAGGGAAGGACAGAAGAAGAGCCATGTGTGCCAATGCAAGGAGCCTAGGAAATAAAATTCCTGACCTTGGAACAACAATTGCAGAGGCAGACCTGTATCTGTTGGCCATACCATGGAATCATGGTACATCGATAACCACAACTCAGATTTGGCCATTTCAGGTTGCACCATGTTATGGAAGGATGGAGGCAGTCCAAAGGAGGGCAACTAAAATGGTGCAGAGTCTGCAACAGAAGCCATGTGAAGAGAGACTAAAGGAGCTTAATATGTATACCCTTGAGGAAAGGAGGGAGAGGGGGGACGTGATAGAAACTTTTAAGTACCTCAAGGGAATCAACAAAGTCCAAATGGGTAGCATATTTCAAAAAAAGAGATGTGCAAGAACAAGGGGACATAATTTGAAGATAGAGGTGGGATGGCTCAGAGGCAATGTGAGGAAACATTTATTCACAGAGAGGGTGGTGGATGCATGGAATGGCCTTCCTGAGGAGGTCATGGGGTCAAAAACAGTGGGGAAATTCAAGAATGCATGGGACATGCATAAGGCAATTCTTGTGGGAGGTAGGAAGAAATAGGTTGTTGGTTTACTAGGATCTGCAGCGTATCCAGTAGACAGGGAAATGGGCAGACTAGGAGGGCCAAGCAGCCTTATCTGCTGCCAAAGTCTATGTTCTATGTTTCTATGTTTCTAAGGACAGGACAGGGAGGAAGGGGGTGTTTTAAATGTGAGAAGGCATAAAGGGCACAGAGATACAGGGACAGCAGGGGAGGAAGGAATGGCTTGCGATTATTTGGGTCAGGTTAGAGACAGGGGGCTCGATTCTCAAAGCTCCCGGTGCAGTGCAAGGGCCTTGCACCAAATGATGCACTGGGAGCCATTCTCAAAGGCAGTCTGTGTCCATCACAAGCTGCCTGCACCAATTGGGGCTTGCACTGCCCGTGCACCCCAGAATGGTCTGATGCATGGGGCAAGGGTGCATATAGCAGATGCAGGCTTCCACAACTCCTAATGTCTGATTTTCCAAACTCACACAGAGGGAGAATTTATTAGTACCCTTAGACCAGCCAAAGCTGGTCTAAGGGTACTTAGAAATATCCCTCAATGAGAGTTTGGCATAGTGCGCCAATGAGCGGCAGCTCCCACTCCCAAGACCCCATACCGTCTCAGTATATGTCACCCTTCACCCCGATTTCACTATTATGTTAAAATATAGTGTTACCTGGTGGTCTAATGACCCCCCCTTTCCCAATCTTGCCAGTTGTTATATACATACCACACCAGTGGTGAATAAATTAGGTAATTAAATCATGTTATTTTGAGATAAATATTTATTGTCACTTAGAATACCATTTATATAACTTAGAACACAATTTATATAACTTAGAACATGTTATTTCTACTTAGAATCTGGAACTAGAACACAGAGAACAATGGACCAGATAGGAAACTCACAATGGAAAGAAAGGCAGTTTTAAACTGAAACAATGTAAAACAGCAGCAAAACACTACAAATGGTATGGTATATATCAAACCACATAATGGATTGCAGTAGAACAACTCATTTACTGTGTATGGTCCCATGTCGTTCTTGGCTGAAATCAGTGGAGAGTAAAATATTGTTCTGCTGCAGCAGTGATGTAGCTACTGAAGAAGAATGACTTTTCAATATGCTGCAGTAGCTACATCATAGTCTGTCTCTCTTGTTATGCATGGTTCATTGGTTCTGAAGGCAGCTGAACCATTGCGTGGGAGAGCCGACACCGATCACACATCCCTGAAGAGCGTCTCTCTGTCTCAGAGGACAGACACTGACTGCACTTAGGGAAAAGTAAGCCTGTCTTAATTTTTAAGGACCATACACTGTAAAATAGTATGGTAGCCCCGATACACCCAGTGCTCTTCACCTTGTGGTTTCCATGACGACAGAGGAACCTCTCGAGCTTTGCTGTCAAGGTCATCCTCGTCACAGAAAAAAATTGGTGTAAGAATAGCCTTGTTGTGTATGGGCTGCTATACACTATTTTATGTATCTCCACATGAGTGGTAAGACCTTTATAACTAACGTGTGGCTTTGCTATTCTTGAATTATAGGTCTTACCACTCACTAGTAGAGATGTGTTATTCCACTCTGCTGTGTGTTCCCTATATCTATATTCCCCACTTCCCTTCTGGTCTTGTAGCTCCCCTCCTCAATCATGCCATTTATTGACTATATCAATATTTCTTACATCCCTAGTGGTCTAGTGGCCTCCCTTCCCCCATCCTAGAAGCTGCCCATTACTGTAAAAAATACATAACACACATTCCTGGAGGTCTAGTGATTCCCTCACCCCTACCCCATTAGGTAGTGCCCACAACCCCCATCCTACACCCTAAGCAGGCAACCAGCATAGCCTTCCTCTCAGCATCACTGCTGGCTGCCGATTGACCTGTTAGTGAGGCATACTGTGTAATATCAAACACGTTCATTGCTGTCAGTCTGGGTGTTGGTCACTAGACCACTAGGGATGTGGGGAAAATAGATAAATTTCATGAATGGCAAGATTGAGGAGGGGGCCACTGGACCACTTGGTAATATTCTTTTTAACATAATAAAAACATTGTGGATGGGGGATTGCTTGCCTCAGCAGCTGGGAGGCTGCAGCAAACCAATCCAATGTGCCATGTATTTGTCACATGGGAGAGGTTGCCGCAGGTGTGGGAACTTAGGTCCCTGGACCTTTCCTGTACCAGAATCTGGTGAAGAGTCCCTGGTGCACTGGGCTTTGGTGCCAGCTGCTATTTGCAGCAAAGTGTGCCAATCAAAGCCCCCTTTGAGAATTGAGCCCAGGGTACAGAGCCTGTATCCATGTGGGGGTTGGTGTATAGACCATCAATACAGGGAGAGGAGTTAAACAAGGTTTTAGAGAGATCATTGCCAGAATGGCAAGTAAAGGCAAGCTACTGCTTAATGAAGGATTTAATCTGCTTTACGATTCTGGTCACAGCAACATCATGAAGCAGGGCTGACATCGACTCATTTCAGTGTGCATTTCCCAGGCAGCTGGTTATGTAACCCACTGGAGATGGGGCAGTACTGGACCTGGTACTTAAAAACAGGGACAGCACTGCAGATGTGACATTTAGGTATCTACCTGGATATATGTGATCACTGCACAGTATGGTTTGGCATATGGATTGGTTAACAAAAACAATGTACTAGGGTGAGGTTCCTGGACTTCAGGAGGGCAAATTTTAAGGAAAAATGTGATTGTCTTATAAGTACTATGAAAAGGTGAGGGCCAGAAGGGGGTGGCACAATCAAAAAGAATCAAAGGGGAATAGCTAAGGCAATAGCACACTGTTTGAAGGAAGTGAATAATAGTAGGAGGGGAAGAGGCCACTATGGTTCTTGGAGGAGGTGGCTAAGGATGTAAGGCAGAAGAAAACAACTTCTATAATGTACAAGAAGACCCAGACAGAGGGGGACAGGAAGATGGGCTGCATGCCTGTTGGCAGCACAGTTTCACAGGGTGGTGGTCATTTCAAACACATCTCATAGATTTTTTTTGTCTGGGTGACCAGGGAGGTGGATCAGGTGAAGGTAGTCTATGTGGCTTATCTGGACTTGAGTAATGGCTTTAACACTGTGCCAAACAGGAGGCTAAAAAGTAAAGAATATGACACAAGGTGTGGCTTATAGCCTGAAAAGGGCATGCCCCAGCTCCATAATGAGGCACAAGGCGCTTGCGCTAAGTGCCTTTAGCAACTGGGAACTGCTCTTATGAGGCCATAAACCATAACTCAGAGTGTCGTATTCCACTTAGAAAAATGGATCACCTAAGTAAAATTTTAAAAAAATACATATATCGCAAAAAAGATGTCAACATTAAAAAAAAAGATGAGTTTTCTATGCCCTATACTTCTCCTATAAAAGCACTGTATAGTATCTGAAATGTGCTTGTCACCAGTAGGGGGCATATAGTTATCAGATACGGTAGTTATCAGGTTGTTTATAACAGTCCCCCACACACACACACACACACACACACACACACACACACACACACACACACACCGGTCTGTATGTCCATTTAAGTTTGTTTTTTTTTTTAAACCTGTCTTTTAACTTGACTAAGACCGCCCAGCTTTACAGGGAGCAAGCGTGTACCTTTGCAGCCACTGTAGCAGAGCGGCTTTCTCATTTAGCACATTGGTCTCATCGCGTCTTTCAAAGAGAAGCTACTAATAAAACAGTGCATGATTTAACTGACTCAAACTGCTGATTAGGAGAATGTTTTTCGGTCATGCTTGGCAGAAAAGGAGGTGGAGGGCAAGCAAGAAATGGAGCAGGCAGCAATGAAGTGAGGGGACAAAAAAGAGAGCTGGCAACAGTGAATTGAGGGGGCAAGAAATGGAGCAGGCAGCAGTGAAAGTAGGCCTGTGGTCATGGTTGGCACAAGGGAGGTGGGTGAGGAACAGAGCGAGGACCACAGAATGCAGACCAGTGGGACTAGGTGTGTTGTGAAGCCGGGGAGTCATGGATCAGAAGCCTTCAAGAAATGTTTTTCAACAAAAATGTAAAGGTCAGATCTTAATTGTTACTATCTGGAAGATGAAATTGTGGCTGTCTTAATTTATTTCATCAAATGATAGTACAGGTATTTCTAAACTGGGAAAATAATACTTTTTTCTGTTATGGCAAATACTACTTTTACAGTACTAACATGGCTATCGGAAAAAGTTGCAAGGCAATCATGGATCTCTGTGCTGCATTCTGGTTAGTATGAGAAGTAGCAACTGGCACAATATATGTTGATAAGGACATAGCAAATGGTATTTCTTAGCCAATCAGGATGCAGAAAATTCCTGACCTGTTTCATAAGGAAACTTAGCAACCTGGGAGTTGGAGATGAGGTGGTAAGCTGGATATCAAACAGGTTAAACAATAGGAGTCAGAGGGTGGTGGTAAACCAAAATCACTCGGGTGGATGGGACAGTGACCATTGGCGTGTCACAGGGATCAGTACTGGGTCCTGTCCTCTTCAGTGTCTTCAAAAGTGACATGGCTGAGGAACTGGTGGTGAAGGTGTGTCTATTTGCGAATGATGCAAAATCTTCAGCAGGGTGGATACACATGAGGATGGTGTAGAGAATGCAAAGGGATCTGGGAAAACTAGAGGTGTGGTCTAGGGGGGTGACAGTTGGGTTTCATTGCCAAAAACAGCAAAGATATGAACTTGGTGCAGGGAAACCAGGGGGCTGTGTATAAGATGCGGGGGTACTTACTGTCAGCAAGTAAGAGAGGAACATTGGGGCAGTTATATCTGATTATCTCATGGTGGTGGGGCACTGCATCAGGGCAGCTGGTAAAGCTATCAGGATGCTAGGGTGCAAAGGGATAGTATTTTCAAGTAGGAGAAAGGAGGTTGTGTTGCCCTTATACTACTCAGTAGTGAGACCCCACCCAGAGTACTGTCCACAGTTCTGGAGGCCACAACTTCACAGGGACACTGACAGGATGGAAGCGATTCAAGGAAGGGCTGCAAAAATGGTGTATGGGTTGCATGAGAAACCATATTAGGATAGGCTCGGGAGCTCAGCATGTACTCCCTGGAGGAGACAAACACTTGAGGGGACATGATTGAGTAGCTCACAGGGGTAAAGAAGGTGCAAGAGGAGAGACTCTTTCAGAGAAGGAGGAGCACCAGAACACGGGGTCATGCAAAGAAGCTTGAGCAGGGGAAGTTTAAAGGTAATGTAAGGGAATACTACTTCTCAGAAAGGCATGGCAGATGCCTGGAACGGACTGCCATAGGAGGTGGTGGTATTGAAGCCATGAGTCTCTTTAAGTATGCATAGAATAAGCACATGGGCACAATAATTTATTTATTTATGACTTTGGTAACCGGGTAGGTGCACTGATCCCAGGGACTATTTTCAGGCACGACCCGGGCCACATACAGTGGCACAGAGTAAAACACAAACAACAATGCATAGAACAGTAGACTGTCTGACAATTAAAAGGTTACAATAGTACACAAGATATAAGGAAGCGACATACATAAATCCACATGATACGAGGCGATATAGTACATAAATCCAATGTGCATATACATAAAGAGATACATATATATATATAAATATATACAGTATATATACACACATGAAATTGATATACAGCAAGTTGCATAGAAGATAATCAATGTTCCTCAGGAGTAGCATGAAACGGATAAAGTGGGGCTAGTAGAGGAAAGGAGAGGGGAAGGGGTGTGAGAGGAAGGGGAATTGGAGGATTTACAAAGGGAGTTGCATAGGCAAGAAACTCTTGTGGTAAGTGCAGGTGGGAAATGAAGAACTACTCAGGAAAGCAATGGCAGCGGGAAGTCTCCAGGAGCAAATCCTTGAGGCAAGATTTGAACTGGCAGTGGGTGTGAATGGAGCAGAGCTCGGCAGGCAGTTTATTCCACAGCATAGGGGCTGCCACTGACAAGGCTCTACCACCCATATTGGTGGATACTCAAGGAACATTCAGAGGAGGAATGCTGTTTGAGTGGATGCGACGGTGTAAAGTTCAGACCTTGAGGAGGGCTGCAAGGGGAGGTTCCTGGCCAGTATGGATGGTGGACTCCACCATGCAGTAAAGGGCAAGGTCAAAGCGGCCTTGCAGCAGAAGCCATCCCAGTGAATTGTAAAGGACACAGTGATGTGTAGTGAAAGTGGCCAGCAAGGTGAAACGACAGGCACTGTTGCAGGCAGAAGAGAGCTTGGTCATAAGGGCTGTGGATGTCCTAGCTTAGATGGTGGAGCAGTAGTCTAAGATTTGGAGTAGATTCCCCTGGATGATGGCAAGTCGGCCCTCCGGGGTCAGGTATTGTCGGAATCTGTAGGCAGTACCTAAATTTTGGTGAAACCTTTGAACTAATGAGTTGATGTGCTCAGAGACAGAGAGGGATGGTCGAGTAGAACCCCTAGATATCTGAAAGTATTGACATCTTCAAGGGCTTGGCCATCAGGGGAGATGATGTTGAGAGGGGGGTGAGCTTTCAGATTTGGACAGGAATGACTTGGATCTGAACAGCATAGATATTGTATTTATAGTATTAACCAGGAGGAGATTATCAGCAAACCAATTGTGGGCTGCAGCATAGTTTTGAGTTAGAACAGAGGAAATGCAGGCAGGGGATTTATCACTGTAGAAAAGTACAAGGTCATCAGCATAGAGGAGAGAGTGGCATCTGAGACTGTCTGAGGGAAGGGAGTTAATAAATAAAGAGAATAGAAGGGGGCCAAGAATAGAGCCCTGGGGGACACCTGTTGAAATTGGCAGGGTGGGGGAGCAGGCAGGGCCAATACTCACGAATTGAGAATGATCAGTGTGGTAGCTCCTGAACTAGGAAGTAGCCTCCTGGGAACAACCAAGTCAACGTAGTTTGGAGAAGAGAAGAGTATGACCATGTGGAAGGCTTTGGATAGGTCTACGAAGACTGTGCTGGTGGCATTACCATGGTCCATTTTTATGAGGATGTAGTCGGTCAGTAGTCCGAGGGCAGTAGTGGTGGAATGGTTCTGGCAGAAGCCATGCTGTTGGCTACATAAGACATTGTATTTGCCCATGTGCTCAGCAAGCTGATGGTGGATAGCCTTCTCGAGTAGTTTGCTAAGGTGGGGGAGGATGGAGATTGAACGGTAGTTGTCCATGGATAGAGGGTTACTGACTTTGAAGATGGGAATCACCATGGCAGTCTTCCAGGGGTCAGGCATGGAGGAGGTGAAAAGGGCAAGATTAAAGATACAAGTGAGTGATTCAGTGATGGATGGGGAGATGAGCCTGAGGAAGACTGGAGATAGTCCATCAGCCCCAGTTTAGCCATGATTTGAGATGTTTTTGAGGAGCTTAACGGTGTCAGCAGTTGAGAGGGCTTTGAAATAAAATCAGGGGATTTTGGGGATGGGTGGTAGGCCAGGTGGAGGTCGACAGGGGGTTTGAATGAGGGACCAAGCAATTTGACTGGCCATTTGGGAGTTTACTTAGATACATGGATAGATCAGAGAATTTATCATTGAATACCATGGCCACTTTCAGCGGGTCCATAATGAGGCCATCCGAGGAGTTTAGGAGTTTAGGAAAAAAAAGGCAGGAGGGAAATCTGAGACTGAATAGAATCGGAGGAGTTGGAATAGGCAGGGCAATAGGGCAGACTGGATGGGCTTACTGGTACTTTTTCTGCCATCAAATTCTGTGTTTCTGGAGTACGTGGGTGTAGATGACTGGGACCAATACACAACATTAGGAAATGGACTTTAAAAATAAAGCATGTTGATTGGCTGAAAGCCATGGTCAGGCATACATTTATTTTTCAATTGAGCCCAGTGAAAAAGAAGTGCCAATTTGGGGTGCCCCATTACATAGGATAGCTATGTACTCCCCACATTTTTAAACCCCCCAGCCACCATTTCCCCCTCTAAGCCGAGTCAGCCCCACCACACACACAATCACAGATGCAGAACCCTGGCCAAGTCCACTGTCATTCTTTATTTGAAAAAAAAAAATAAAACTACTTGATTTTACAGCAAACTTCCTTTTCTGTCAACCCTGCTGATGTCAATTTTGGAAAGCATGTCCCCGCTACCAGCCAGCTGTTCTGATTGCACTCATATGTCACACCAACAAGCAGGAGATATTTAAAAAATGTGTTTAGCTCCATCACTCTCTCACAAACAAATTTTTTTCCTTTTGTTAGCAGCAGTACTTTCCTGATGTTACCTGTTACTCCGAAGACAGATCTCTGGCAGGTCACTCGCTTCAATCCCCCCATCCTCCAATAATACTGCTTATGGAGCTCCTCCACAACACACACACATATGAAACATTAAGGCAACTTGTACACGGTGACATGACTTGAAGACTTTTCCCTTCATTTTGTTGGTTTTAAAAAGAAACAAAAAAAAACAGCTTTAGCACTTCAGAGAAGTAGCACTAGCACATCACATTATCAGTGCTACTCCGAGACAGCCCAGGTCACCTTGCCTCCACCCCCACTAAACAGAGAAGACACATGGATATCTGTCTTTTTTTTGTTTGTTTGCTTGTTTGTTTGATTTGAAATAAAAACCACCCAGCTTTTACATCCCTCACCTGATCGTGAGGCATATTTCTGAGTCTTAATCGCAAAGCTCACTGGTACTCCATATCTGTGCCATGATGCCTGCTGTAATCCATCCCAGTACTCAGATTCAGTTCCAGACCACGGATGCAAAATGAGGTAAAAAAAAAGTACACCTCAGAACAAAAAACAAGAAAAGAGCATGGCAAAACAAAACTGTTTTAACTCTGTGAGTGTCTGTTTATGCCGTGTGTGTGTGGGGGACCATCATGACCAAAAACACAAGCCTAATGCAGGGGGAGGAACTATTTTATTACAGAAAAAATAAAGACATATAAACACAAATATTATTTTTTTAAACATATAGAATTCGGTGGCCCATTTTTCTATGTGCAATACTACCCGACAGGGTGGGTAGTATTGGGCTACACTGAAACTTCCAGGGGCTATAAGGCCCTCCATCAGCAACACTGGGCCTCATTACACCCCTGGGCGGTCCAGTATAGCCCAATACCATCCATTCTGTCGGGTATTATTATTTATGTAGTGCATATTCTAGCCTTCCTTACAAGTAAATGCATACAAGATACATGGGACTCTCGGCAACAGACAACTTTTGAAGTGTGGCACAACCACGTTTTGAAAGACTTACCCAAGGAGAGACTCACATATAAGATAAAGGGATGGGCCAAAAAATGTGAAAGGCAGTAGGGTCCTTACTGGGGGTCCCTATATATATTCTCCACCTCCCAGGAGGCCATGAAGAAATGTATGATGTGCTGAAAGAGCTATATTGATGCTAAATAAAGAAATACACCAGACATAGAAACATAGAAACATAGAAGTTGATGGCAGATAAGGACCGCAAGGCCCATCCAGTCTGCCCATTTCTTTTTCTATCTTATAAATGTGCCATCGGCCTTTGCTCTGTCAGTGGTCTATCTATTCATACTCATTTGTATTGCTCCCTTATGCCTATCCCATGCCTGTTTGAAGCCCTGCACTGTATTCATAGCCACCACTTCTTGAGGTGCCATTCCATGCATCCACCACTCTTTCTGTGAAAAAGAATTTCCTCACATTCCCCTTAATTGGCCCCCCTAATCTCATGCTGTGTCCTCTTGTCCTGCTATTTTCTTATATTTAAACGTTAGACTCTTTCACCTTGTTAATGCCCTTAAGGTGTTTGAATGCCTCGATCAGTATCACCTCTCTCCTCCTTTGCTCAAGGGTATACATATTGAGCTCTGTTAATCTGTCCTCATATGTCTTCTGATGCAGTCCCTGCACCATTTTGGTTGCCCTTCTCTGGACTGCCTCAATTTGGTTAATGTCCTTGTGAAGGTGTGGCCTCCAATACTGCACACAGTACTCCAGATGGGGCCTAACCAGTGTCTTGTAAAGAGGGATTATTACCTCCCTCTTACGACTTGTGATACCCCTACTAGTACACCCTAACACCCCCTAGCCTTACCTACTGCTTTAGAGGTCTGCTTGGATGATTTCAGGTCATCAGTGATGATGATGCCCAAGTCTCTTTCTTCCTTTGTGACTGCTAGCAACTCCCCTCCCAGCCTATAGGTGGCTTCAGGGTTTCTCTTCCCTATGTGCATGATCTTGCACTTCTTTGCATTAAATCCCAGTTGCCACTCTTCTGACCATTTTGCTAGTTTATCCAGATCTCTCTCATTCTGCCCACCCCATCTGGATCATCTACTCTGTTGCAGATCTTGGTGTCATCTGCAAACAGACAAGCCTTACCCTCTAGTCCATCTGCAAGGTCACTAATGAAGATGTTGAAGAGGACTGGCCCCAGGACTGATCCCTGAGGTACCCCACTTGTGACTTGCATCTCTTCTGACTGTATACCATTTACCACCACTCTCTGTTTTCTGCCCGTCAACCAGTTTGCCACCCAGTTGACCAACTTCTGACCCACCCCGAGCTTACCCAGCTTATTTATCAATCTTCTATGTGGGAACAGTGTCAAAAGCTTTGCTGAAGTCAAGGTAGGCGACATCAACTGCTCCCCCTTGGTCCACCCAGTCAAAAAAATCTATGAGATTAGTTTGACAGGACCTTCCTTTTGTAAACCCATGCTGTCTTGGATCCTGTGCCACTATGGATTCCAGGTGTTGCACTATCCTTTCCTGAAGGAGTGCCTCCATAATCTTGCCCACTACTGAGGTAAGACTGACTGGTCTGTAGTTCCCTGCCTCCTCCCTGCTACCACTCTTGTGGAGCGGGACCACATGAGCCCTTCTCCAGTCTTCTGGGACCTCTCCTGTGCTCAGAGACTCACTAAACAGTTCTGCTAATGGCTCTGCTAGTTCCATCTTTAGCTCCTTAAGTACCCTGGGATGTATGCCATCAGGTCCCATTGCCTTATCCACCCTGAGCTTAGCAAGCTCTTGTAGGACCCTTTCTTTGTGAAGGAGTAGTGCTCACCCTCTCCCACTGTGTCCATGATGCTGAGATGTGGGCCCTGCCTACCTTCTCTTCAGTAAATACTGAGCAAAAGTATCTATTTAGGATAGATGCCTTTACAGGGTCCTCCTCCTCACATGCCCTTTTCTCCATTAAGCTTAGTACCCCCTCTGGACTTTCTCCTTTCACTAATGTATCTATAGAAAGTCTTGTCACCTTCTTTTACTGTTCATGCTAGTGTTTCCTCAGTTTGAGACTTTGCCTGCCTTACTGCCTTCCCTGCTTCCCTTAGGGCAGTTTGGTATGCCTCCCTATCTTCATCCCGCTATGTTCCCTTATATTTCCTGAAGGCCAGCCTTTTGGCTCTGACCTTTTCTGCTACTGTATTTGAGAACCAAAGTGGTTTCCTTCTCCTTTTGCACTTCCTTTTCTCTCTAACACAGTGGGATGTTGCTTCAAGTATTGCATCCTTAATGTTTGCCCACTTTGCCTGTACCCCCTCACCTGTGACACACCAAGACAAAATTAAATGATTTTTATCATGCAGGCATGACAGACAGTGTGATGAATGCTATCATTGTTTTCTGGTAAGTTTCCTGCTGAACCATTTGGTTCTTCGGATATTCAAACACTGAGGTTTAATAAGCATTATGAACTATAACACATGTGGTATCTAGCTGTATATTGGCAGTATCACCTTTTTGTCTCAGCATTTGGCTACCATGTGATGGAGGCCCATTGCTAATGCAAGTTCTGAGAAGCTTCGAAGGGTAGGGACTGCAGTTTTGCAGCATGTGCATACCTCAACACATATGCATTGGCATGTCGCAGTGGCCAGGGAGACTGAGGAGAAAAACAGAAAAATGGCAGTCAGGTGGGCTTGATGAAGCTCTGTCAACTTTTCCTTGGCTCAAACTGCCACTTGGTCCCTGGGGCACATCTGGATTGTGCTTGGGGGTGGAGACCCTTCTCTGGCCCCGGCATGGGGGGGAATCCTGGGGGGGAATTCAAGCCCCTGGGGCTGGGGAAGGTGGCAGTTGGTCATGGGAATCAGGGACAGTGCTGAGCAGCTGCCTGCCTGAGCTGATGATAAAACCTTTATGGCAAAAAAAGAATATAAAATGTTTTTCTTCATGGTAACATACAGATAAGCTATGGAAAATAGCAGTTCGTAAATATGAAATCAGTGAAATCAAGTTATATTTTTTTTAATGCTCAATATTCAGAATGATTTCATACAGTAAAGTACATTTTCCTATAATTAACTATGGCAAAATAAGCCTCCTAACAAGAAACAAGCCTGGTACATGGGAGGCTTAAATGAAAGTATCTAAATAAGACCGATATAATGTAAGACAATTTTTGTGCAACAGGCTTACTTATTTTAAGCCTGGCTTGCTTTTGTAACACCAAAACCATGTCTTAAACATGGACTTAACTCTTTTGTGCAACCAGCTGCTGGGATCTCAGATGATGAAAAGAGACTCTCAGATGCTTAAGCAAAACAACTGTACTCAGAAATTTAAATCCCCCACCAGCTGTAACCAGGGTATTCACTTTCAGGTCTACCTTGCCACTTACCTTTACCTGCCTAAGCATTAATGCAATTTCATTGCTTTCATATTCTAGCTACTAGATTATCTAGCATGGTATCCAGTTGCATACCCTTTCTAGACTAGACCTGAATGCAATTGTGCGTGTATTAACTGTTGGTTGCTTTTTTGTTCCATAGGTCCATTAAGTTAGTGTACATCCTTAGTCCTGTGTAAGCCTCATCAGGTGAGATTTTTAGGCTGGTTCGTTAAAAAAAAATGCCTAGACTTGGAGATTTAATTGTGTTTTTTTTTATTTATATTTTAGGTTTTTGTGTGTAAACAAAGTATTTAAGAAAAATAATTTAACTATAGGGGAGAACATAAGGAGGGATATGAATTCACAAGACATGATTATTCATGACAAATTGGGAGCTGCTGAACATATTTACCTTCACATTCTGAACAAAATAAGTGCATTTGAAATAAGAAATTAGCTAAGATGGAATCTTGTAATAACTGCTGTACATCAGTGTCTTTTTCTTATAAATTTTATGTGCAGGAGATACAGAGGTGAGCCTATGCCCAATGGCAAATAATGATTGTTTTGGTATCAAAACACAGTAGCATAAGCAAAGGGGTATAAACATTTTTTTTTTGAATATATGTAGTTTATTTGAAAAAAAAAATTGTTAAAGCAGAAACGGAGTCCTGGATTTACATCTACATGCCTGATGTACTTGGCATGAGTGAAACATGGTTAACTCCCAATAACAATGATACTGAAGTGATGACGATTTGTCAGAAGGATTTCAGAACAAACAGAATGAAAAGGCTGGGATGGTGGTTACTTTTCTTTGTGAAAGATGATCTAGAACCTGAGGTGATAACTGCTGCCACACCCCAAACTGACTGTTATGGATGTTCTTAAAGAGCCACCGACACCTCAAGGAGAACTTTGAAAAACATAATACTTGCACACAAATCAGCTTATATTTTTCATTAGCGCTGTATTTGTTATCCCCATTATTTATTTGTGATGTCATATGCATGAAAACAGGTGAGTTGCTCCATGATGTTTTATCAGCTCCTATTTCTTCTTCCCAACCTGATATCATAATACTCTGCTTGCAATATCACAGTTATCCCCATGGCAGCAGACTGTGATTTCACAACAGAGCATTATAATTTCAAGTAGGGAATAAGCTATAGAGGCAGATGAACTCTAGCAGATAAAGAACTTGTTTTTGTGGAAATGTCTTCAATAATAAAATAATGGAGAGGATAAATCTATAGAAGATATATGTAATACAAGCTAAATTATCCCTAACTGTTGCATTTTCCAAGGTTTTCCCAATGGGGTCAGCTGCTCTTTAAGTTTGATTTTAGGAAATGCAACAAAATGATGTTAGGATGTGTTTATAATTCACCTAAGGTCAAAATTAATAGGTTGAAGCATCTGACTGCAACACTGGGGGTGGGATATTCAAAAGGGTTGCGCCATGCGCAATAGGGTTGCGCCTGCACAAGTCCAAAAGTGTGCCATTCTGCGATATTCAGCAGGAAGCAGTTGCGCCACCAAAAACATGCTGAGCAACAGCGCAATGCAAATGATGGCATGCACAACTGAAGGGGGTGGATCCATGCATAAAGAGCGCAATGCGATATCCAAAGACTTGCGCAATGCGCAACAGCGGACCAGCCGGAAGTTGCACCCCAGCGGAAATGAGCCAAAATAAAAAGGCTCAAGGAAGCGGCGCAAGAACACCACAGGGATGCAAAGTGGGGAAGAGAGAGAGAGAAAGACAGACAGTGACAGGCCAGGGCAGGCAAGGGAAGCAGTGTGGCCATAGGCTGCAGAGGCCAGCGGGGTGGTGCCCGGTGCAGTGGAAGTAGCAGTCAGGACAGCGGGGTAACAGAGCAACATCAGCCGGGGGGAGCACAAGCCAGGGAGATGGACAGTGGCAGCTTCCACATGGAAGCTGTAATGAGGAGTGAGAATGCAAGGTGCGGGGGCGTGGCCGTGGGGGCCCGTCGGCAGTCGCCCAACAGGCAATACCGCGCCCATCAGCTTTGAGTTGTACACAGATGTAGAGATCGTGGCCCGGTACCATCTGAACAGGGCAATACTGAGGCGGCTCTGTGAGCTGTGCAGTGATGTGATGCAGGCACCCTCACAACGGAGCCATGCTCTGTCAGTGGAGACCAAGGTGACAGCCTGCATGTGCCTGCTCACCACGGGCACCTTCCAGAGTCCAACAGGGGACACCACAGGCATCACACAGTTGGCCACATCATGCATCCTCACCCAATTCCTCAGTGCACTGCTGCCACATGCTGCGGAGCACATCCATTTCCCCAGCACTGCGGCAGAGCGTACAGCAAACATGCAGGTGTTCTACAGGGTAGCACGTATGCCTGGCGTGCTAGGGGCCATAGACTGCACCCATGTGGCCATTCGCACACCACCTGGCCCCGATGGGGCCGCCTATATGAATCGGAAGGGCTTCCCCAGTGTCAACTGCCAGGTGGTGTGTGATGCCACTGGGCATATAATCAATGTCTGTGCCACACACCCTGGCAGAGCACATGATGCCTTTATATGGCATCAGTCCACATTGTGCCATCAATTCGAGAGTGAGGACATCCCCACAGGCCATCTAGTGGGTGAGTACGCATGTAGGGAATGCAAACTCGGGGAAAGGGTGGGAATGCCACAGGTGCCATGGTAGTGGCACACAGGGATATGGGCAATATGGACCTGAACATGAGACTGATCTCCACTATCTCCACACAGGTGACAGCGGATACCCACTCCGTCCCTGGCTGCTCACATTGTACCGGCGCCCCATGACCCCATCGCAGCAATGCTATAATAAGGCACATGCTGCCACACGTAACATCATTGAGCGGGTGTTTGGGATGCTCAAGGCATGCTTCCGATGCCTAGACACCTCCGGCGGTGCTCTACAGTACAGCCCCTCAAAGGCTTGTGGGATATTCCTGGCCTGTTGTATCCTGCACAACATGGCCAATGACCATGGGATAGCCATACAGGTTGAAGAGGGGGACAGCGATGGGAACACCAGCGGCGCCAGTGTTGATGGTGATGTGCAGCCCCCCCCTTGGACGGCGGGACCCCCAACTGATCCGGCAGGCCCAGCTGCACCGGGACACCATCACGGAGGAGCATTATGCACAACACAGGTAAGTCAAGGGGCCATGTGCAAACAACACTGTCCTGGCGCAACCCACAGGCACACAGAGTAACACACCAGGGGTGCATGACTGCAAGGAGGGTGGAAGGGACAAGGCACACAAACACACCATCAGGGAGGGGCGAACAGTCATATGGACACACACACACACACACAAACACACCAGGCACAAAGCATACATGGTCAGGTGCACAGCAGAGCAGGAACAGACATGGCAAACACACAGATCCACAGACCACACCCACCACATGTACTGTCCAAGCACGTGTGTCAGATGCTGGGCACCCTTGCACCTTGGTGTACAGTACAATGCAGGCATCATCATGCACACGCACCTGTGGACAGCAGTCGGGATGGTGTGCAGGTGGTCCGTATGTCGGCGTGATGGGCAGGGCACCCACCAGTGCACTGCCCACCATGACGCACAGTGTACACAGGGCAGCAGCAGACAGGGCCCGCACTGGGAGACAGGTCAGTCATGTTGCACCATTCCATGGTCACCGCGGATGCGTGGGCGGCCCCACCGTGACCCAACAGCACTGGCAGGCTGAGCAGGGGCCACATGGGGTGGCACCAATGGACCACCAGGGGTCCCACTGCACGATCGCGACCTTGTCCGCACTGGGGTCTGTAGGATGCCAAACATACATACACCAGAGGTGCTTGGGATGCCCACAGCAGAACCCGGTGTTGACAGGCCTGGTGTTGCACGACGCCGGGAACGGGAGTGGAGAGCATACTGTGTGGGGTGCACGGTACAGGAGCACCTGCATGTGTGCCCAATAAAGCCACGACAGCGACCAATGCCTGGGTCTGCCTGTCAATGGCGGCGGTCACATCCATCCGCATACGGACCATCTCAGCACAGTCCAGAGCACACTCCCTGCTGTGCCACTCCACAGCCGCTCACAGTGCCTCCACAGATGTTGCAACCCGCCTTTGCTGCTGTACTGATTCCCACAGCAGGCAGGTGTGCTCATCCAATGGGTACTCTGCCACAACGGCATCCTGTCCCCCAGGGTGTGGAAGGTCCTGATGCACAACACCCCTTGAGGGTGGGCGCTGTTCGCCAGGACCAGGAATGGGCGTATCAAAGGGCGGCGGGCATGTGCCACTGCTGGACACTGCACCCCCAGACCTGGTGGGTGACTGCTGCTGCTGCCCCTTCAACCGCTATGCCCCAGGGACCACTCGTTCCACTGCTGTGTCCGCAACAGTGCCAGACACCTGCACAGCCACAGGTGCTGCTCCACCGGTGCTGACAGGCACAGCCTGGGACTGTGCCGACATGCTGGCACACAAATCAGAACCAGCAAGGCCCAGGGGCATGTGCTGGCCTGCTGTGTGTCTGTCATGGGACACACACATGTCACTGCCCATTGCAGTCCTTGCATCATCAATGGTGCAGGTACGAGCTACAGCCACAGTCACAGCGTGCTGGCATGCTTGTATGCCAGACTGCTGAGACACAGGCTGTGCACCCCCCACACCCGACTCACCGACACCAGAGTTGGCAGTCCAGCGTGCATGCTGGTGCAGTGCATGCTGGCTGGTCACAGAGGTGGATGGACCCTCCTCCATGTCCAGCAGGTCATCCTCACTGCCTGGACCCACCACCACCATCCCCTGAAGATGAACAGGATCTGTAACAGAAAGAGAGGACATGTGAGTGCATGTGAACAACCTTCCCCCAACACCACCACCATGTCATACCGTGCAGTGATGGGCTTCCACCTGTCTGGAATCCACCTCCTGGTACGCCCTCAATAGCACTGCGCTGCATTGATGCAGCCAGTCGGTCCTCAGCCAGGGTCAGCTCCACCACCGCTGGCTGGCCCCCGCCAGTGCCAGCACGTGCTACCCTGAGGGCTGCCATCTTCTCCTTCACCCTCCTGCGGTCTGTCCCAATCTTCTTTTTGCATTCCTGCATGGAGCGCTGGTGGCTTCCGTGCAGGTTCACTGTCCGGGCTACCCCCTCCCATGCAGCCGCACGGGCCTGAGGGGTGCCCCGCCATCCACTCAGTAGTGCCTCCTCCTCCAGGTAGGCCTGGAAGAGGGCCTCAGTCTCTGCCGTGGTGAAGTTGGGCCTCCTCCTCCTTCACCCACCATCTTCACCCTCACCTTGGCTCTGCTCGGTCATGGCGTTCTGTATGGGTGGAAGTGGACACCTGTCACTGTGCAGTCTACAGCGTTATCCCATGCCCATTGTCCAGAACATCCCACAGCATGCAACTCACCTCTCACCTGCAGTAACCGAATCTGGCCAGCACAGCCCACTGTCACACTTTTATAGCGCAATGCATGCAAATGAGGAGTGGAGCAACTGTAATGAGATGCAAATCGCGCCACTGCGCCATTGAATGGCTGATCAGATGATCTGCATGTGTCGGCTGAATATCACGCCAATGCGCTTTTTGCAATAAGGTTGAGCCGGCTGAGCCAATAGCGCAGATCTGTGACTGTGCGGTACACTGCATTGCACATGCCCAGGTAGCTTACGCAGGTGTCTGCCACGCTGATGACGTGCTGTGCGTGATCGGCAATTCAGGCCATAGCCACCATTGTGCCAGTGATGCTACAGCACTGGGCACTATATGGCGCTGTGGCACTACTGCGCAATAGTCCACTGTGGCACTGTCATGCAGGTGATCGGTTGCGCAGGATGCATAGACGTCAGATGGCACTGTGCGTGGCCTTGCGTCATAGACCCCTGACCTGGTGTCCAACCTTGGCCCCCTGGCACTGTTCAGCTGCCATGTGTATGGCCCTATTGCGCTGTCTGGTGACAGTGCTATGTGGACCGACAGCGCTGTATGAACAGCGCGATTGGAACCTATGGTGGTCTATTGCACAACATTTCCACGTGGGGTTGCCGTGCTGCAGGGCGCCATATTGCCTGCTGTAAAGTTGGAAGCATGGCATGCAGGAGGGCAGTGCAATGGACCCCGGTGGAGGTGGCTGACCTGGTGGCCCTGGTAGAGCCCCACTATGGGGCACTGTATGGTGAGGCCCCTCACCATGGCTAGAACCCAGGTCTGGCTGCAAGTGGCCAATTACCTGGTGGGGGTCACTGAGTGGCATCGGTCTGCTGAACAGTGCCGGCACAGGTACAGTGACCTCCACAGGAGGGAGCCTGACCTGCATGAGCGGCTATGGTCACGTGCCAGGAGGGACATGGTGCCTAGGCCAGGTGGGTGTACCATCTATGCACCTGTATTCTCTGTAGGGGTGTGAGTGTGTTTTGGTGGCTGTGCATGGGTGATGGCTCTGAAATGGTTGGCTGTGTCAGTGTGTGCAGGTGTGAGATGCATGGGTCTGGCTGTGTGGGCAGGCACTCTCACTGGGGCAGGGGGCAGTCTGCTTTGGAGTCACACTTATGTTTTTCTCAACATTTGTCTCCCACAGGCCAGGCAGAGAGGATGCAGGCACGGGGTGAGGAGGGCTGTGGCAGGGCCCCGGTGCCGGTCGGTGGTGCTGCGAGGGGTGGGCCACAGCAGCAGCAGCAGCAGCAGCAGCAGCAGCCACAGCTGCTTGCGTAGTGTGAGTATCATTACATCATGGATGCTATTGCATGCTGGAAGGGGTGGGCATGACCACCAGCCATGCACAACACAACCATGCACGACACAGGCGACATTCATCACTGTCCAGTGTCACTGCACATCTGTGTGTGCATCACTGGTGGTCCATGCATGCACTGGGCACATGGCTGTGGAACTGGCATCACACCACATTGCCACGTCACTTGACAACCTTGTTTGTGCTGTGATGGACATGGGCAGTGTGTGTGTGCAGTGGTGCACATAGCTGGTGCCGCCTGGTTGGGCTGGCGATGTGCATGTTCACTGTGGGTGGGTGCATACCATCACAGGTGCGGGACATTGAGCTATATGGCTTGCAGGTTGGGTGGTGTTCAGGGTTGTGGTCAGTCACAGCCATTGACTGTGTTCCCATTTTCCTAGGCCTCATTGTGCTCTGGAGGATAGAGCAGACACTGCAGCAGCTTACCCAGGTGTCCATGGACAACAGGACCATCCTCAACAACATCCAGCGCCATGGCCTAAGGAGGAGGCACAGCCAGACACGACGGCACCAGGTGGCAGAGGACCAGCCTGCTAGGCCTTAGGCCGGATTCTCTTCCCACTTCACCCATCCCTCCCACCCTGCCTTCCTCTCTCCAAGTTGTTCATCCCTACCTCTTGCCTCACTCCCTACCCGTGCACTTACCCCCTCTTATAAATAGTTATGTTGTTGTTGATTTTGTAATTTACATTTTTCTAATACATTTATATTTTGATATGAATACTGTGTTGGTCTCTGATTTGCAGCTGGCTATAGTTGCTCAGTTGCAGTGGTGTGCATGCTATCTGGGGTGGTATGGTCCTGGATGTGTGTGTGTGTGTGTGTGTGTGTGCGCGCGCATGTGTGTGCATGGGGAGGTGTCTCCAGTGTAGCAGTGACTTTCTGTTGGTCTTGCCATCTGCTGCCACCCACTGCTGGGTGCACAGGGCGGGTCTGGCTTGTATGCTTCTCTGCTACACGGGGTTGACGTATGCCGGGGGGGATGCATGGTGTTTCCTGCAGTGCCAGTCACTGCACATGGGTGGAGTCTTGGGGTCACGGTGCAGGGTGTGCTGTGCGTACGGGGGGCTGATGTGCACTGTGGTTGTCAACCCCCTGTGTGTGGCAGTCTCAGCCTGCCAGTGGTTGTGCTGGGGCGTCATGGCCCTGCTGTGCTTTGTTGGCTTGTCCCCATGGGCCAGTAGATCATCCGTCCCACCCCCAGTGATGCTGTGCTTGGGGTGTGCAGGTGTCTTGTTGGTTCTGCAGTGTGTTCCTGTGCACATGTGTGGCATGGCTGGCGGTGGCCCCAGCCTGCCTCCCTGGTTGTGCAGTTCCATTGCTCTGCTGGGGGCTCTGCTGCGCTATGGCACCTCTGGACTGCTCAGCTGTGCTGCCCTTGTTGTGCTATGGCGCAACCTTTCTGCTCAGCTTCCCCTTCCTGGTTGCGCTATAGCGCAGTTTGTGTGATATTCAGACGTCGGCTGCTTGCGCAATTTGTTCTGCTCCATGTTTGAATATCGCGTTTGTTGCACATATGCTCAATTGAATTGTGCTTGCTCCTGCTGTTGCGCACATTTTGGGAGCAGTTTGAATATCTGGGCCTGGGTGTTTAAAGTGGAGAGAGTTAATAACTATGGGAGATATTAACTTAAACAGGGCAGACACATAGAGAACCACATTTTAATGATGTATTGTTGGGGGTGAGTTTACATCAGTTGATCAAGTATAGCATAAGGTTGGATAATATAACAAAAAAGGAATCAATGATTGACTTGATCCTTGTAAATAACAAAAAACAATTACCAGAACCAGGGCAGGATATTCAAAATTTTGCCCCGGGGCTAAATTAGCACTGCCCGGCGTGCAAACTTAGCCCGGAGCACAAAGCAAGTTATATTCAAAAGGAAATAGCACGGTGCTAATCCTGCTGAATATAGCAGTTTAAGGAAGCCAGGCAAACTGTTCTGGGAATGCAGGCAAAAATAGCCAGGGAATAAGACAGCACTGATTATAGCAACCGGGAAGTGCAAACTGCAACTGCAGCTCGTTAGATTTTGTAGCAAGCCAGTGTTAAACTTGCAGGTGGAGAACATTGTGTGTGATTGCACAGAGCTGTCTCACATCTACCGCAAACACACCTCTCAACCTCCTGCCTCATAAATCAGGGACAAGACTTAAAATAATCAGGGATAAAGGTTTAAAATCAGGGACACACCTTAACAAATGGTGATATCCACTCAGGAAGCTGGTAGAATAAGTGGTGTAGTATAAAACGCATTTTCTAAGGAAGAACATTAATGTCTGACATTATGTTATGCTTACAACCCCCACTGTTTGGTCATGGAAACACATTTTGTGGGAGGGACAGAGTAAAGGTTTGAGGTAAAATCAGGGAAGTCACTGAAAATCAGGGACAGTTGAGAGGTATGACTGCAAACAACAATGTAGGCCACACACTGCTGAACTGTGCTTAGTGTGCTATGCTGAAGTGAGGTTTGCCCGGGGCTAACCTGATTGCACAGTGCTAACACATTAGCCCGGTGCAAACTTGTTAGCCTGGGGAAAACAGGAGCTATATTCAAAGCTCCCATGCAAATGAGCCTACTTAGGTAATCTGTGGGCAAACAGGCACATTTACATCTCATTATGTGCTGCTTAGCATACAGTACCATTCAGTTTGCCCGGTACTACTGCATGAAGCACAAAGCTCCCACTTTGGGTCAGAATGGGAGTACAGGCTGGATGCTGCAGACCAAGGCAGACCCATAGCACCCTCTGTTGGTCAGAATAGAGGTACAGGCTGGAAGCAGCAGGAACTGTGTGCTGCCAGGCTCAGTTGGTGCAGAGTCCTGACCCATTCACAATGAATGTAAATGTAATATTCCTGGTAGTCTAGTAGTCCCCCTACCCCCGTACATGAATCCCAACCCCTGTGTACTGACAATAAAGGTAATGTCCCTGGTAGTCTAGTGGTCCCCCCACCCCAATGCATGACTCCCTACCTGTTCACAATATTATTATACATAATTTCTCTGGTAGTCTAGTGCTATCCCGACACCCGTTTCCAATAAAAGTAAACACATATCCCAGGTAGTCTAGTGGTCCCCCAGCACATTTCCAGACCCCTGTTTTGAATAAAATAATCACATTTCCCTGGTAGACTAGTGGCACCCCCAGCACATATTCAGACCCCATTTTGAATATAATTAAGCACTTATCCCTGGTAGTCTAGTGGCCCCCCCCCAGCACGTATCCCAACTCCCGTTTTGAATATAATTAAGCACTTATCTCTGGTAGTCTAGTGGTCCCCCCAGCATGTATTCTGACTTCTGTTTTGAATAATTAACACTTATCCCTAGTAGTTCAGCGGTCCCCTGGCATGTATCCCAACTCCTGTTTTAAATACATTAGCACCACTGTAATCTTGAGGTCCCTAGCACGTTCCAACATATAATAACACTGTTATTTCCTGTGAGTTCTATGCCTCCTTATCAGTAGCCGCTCAGCCTCACCCATCTGCCAGGAAGTGAGCCAGTATAGCCAGCTCGCGACACCATCATCGCCAGTCGCTGACTGAGAAATGAATGAGCAGCTCATTCATTCCTCAGGCGGCAGCCGGCCCTGGTGGTGTGCGGAGGGCTGAGCCAGTCACCGGCTCATGTCTTGGCAGATGGGTGGGCTGAGCGGGGTGGCGCTACTGGGTGGGAGGCACCACTAGACTACCAGGGAAAATAGCTTAATTATATTTATAACAGGGTTGGGAGACATGCTGGGGGGGACCACTAGACTACCAGGGATAAGTGCTTAATCATATTCAGAATGGGGTCGGGATATGTCCTTGGGGGGGGACCACTACACTACCAGGGATAAGTGCTTAATTATATTCAGAATGGGGTCAGGATATGTCCTTGGAGGGGACCACTAGACTACCAGGGATAAGTGGTGCTTAATTATATTCAGAAAGGGGGTCGGGATACTTACTTGGGGGGGACCACTTGACTACCAGGGAAATGTGCATATATTGTTCAAAACAGGGGTCGGGAAATGTGCTGGGGAGGACCACTAGACTACAAGGAATATGTTTTTACTTTTATTGGAAACACGGGTCAGGATACGTGCTTGTGGGGGGTGGGACCACTAGACTACCAGGGCTTCTACTGCAACTACAGGGGTCCACAAGGGGGGGGCACAGCTGCATTACCACCAGCTTTTTTCCAGCAGTATCTAGTGCCACGCTACAGGTCACGCTAATGCCTGTAGCGCAGCGCTATGCATTTGAATATGCCACACTGCTGGCATGCATGGGTGCTGTCTTGTCCATGCCCCTGCATACCATTACCTATTAGTGTCAGTGTTACCATACAGCACTGGTGCTAATAGGGCTTTTCAATATTGCAGCCTAGCACAAATCCAGTGCTATTCCAGTGCTATGGATTTGTGCTAGGTGCAAGGGTTTGAATATCTGGCCCTCAGAGTCTTACCTGACTCTGTTAGTCCTCATGCACTAACGTCCTGCACTTGGTGCAATCAAAGGATAAAAGATCAACCTAAGATGATTCAAATTATGGATTAAATGCATTTAGAGAATTGGAAAAATTAGGTTGGAATATACCTGACAGCTTTTCTGAATTAAATGTGGCATTAAACAATTGCTTAAAAGTATTTTTTCAGCATTGGAAAAACATGCACCATTTACTCAAAGAAGGGTGAGCTGTAATAAAAATAATTGGTTAAGTAAAAATTTAGTAATGCTTATGAAACAACAAGATTTAGCATTGGAGAAGAATAAACTAACTAACAAATTAAGAGATTGGAAAATCTACAGAAAGTTACACTATCATTGTGAAAAGGAAAGAAAAAAAGGCCAACATTTTTTTATAAACAACAACAATTGTAAAGTGTTGTGGGCTCCAAGAAGTTTTGAAAATAGCTAATGGCATGATCAGATCAAATGTGCAACCTAGACCAAATTTGATAGTGAACGATGATGTCATGTTTAGAAAGGACAAATACATTGCCAATATGTTTAATAAAAACTTTACAAATCCTGAGAAATGTATGGGCAACTGACTAAATGTAATCCCAGAGAAGGAGAAAGAGAGAGAGAGAGAGAGAGAGATGTAAATATACCCAACTTTGACCTTAGGACTGTAAGCTCTGCCTCTATGGAGGTTGATATGCTTTTAAGTAAAACAGACATAACAAAGGGACCTGGCATTGACCAAGACAAGGCAACATTTCTAAAAATGCCTGGGAAAGAACTATCCTTTTACTTAAGAAATGTTTATCCTTTAGCTTACAGCAGGTTCCAGACTTACTGAAAATGGTATGCATTGTGTCCATTTGCAAGGGGATCTTGTTGAATTATTTGAGAATTATAGGCCCATCTTGTCACTCTCTGTTTTGTGTAAGTTACAAAACAACTGGTTCATAACCCAATGGTTCATTTTCTGCAACAGCATAGGATATTAACACCTGTTCAACTTGGCATCTGAAGGGAGAGTAGTACCATGACTGCCTTGATCAGATTCACAAATGACAAAATATGGAATATGAATTTGGAAAATCTTTTACTTGATTTGCTGATACTCATCTAGTTCGGAATAAGAAAAGAAACCAAAAACATGCTATTCGGTAGTAGTAAAACTTTTATTAATTTCATTTTAAATTAACTGGATAATTCAACTGTGCAAAGTTCATTTTCAGTGAGGTCCTTTTACAAAATTCCAGTTACTTTTACATCAAACACTTAGGACATACATAAAACATGAATATCATCACAATTTAGCTCTAATAGGTAGCACGTCAGCAAATTTGTTTTCAATCTCATAATCATTAACAACAACATACAAAAATACTTGAAAATCTGTATATAAAGCTCAATTCCATCATAATAAATGAAAAAGGAAAAACTCACAACAGTACTTAACTTATTTGTGAAATATTTTGAGAACTGGTATTTATACTCTACATTTATGGCATATTTTGTGTCAGTAGAAAATATTGTATTTTCCCTGTCTGAATTTTTTTATTATCTTGTTTCAGGCTAATTGGGAGTTTATGCCAACTTACAGGTCCATTGTACATAAAATGATTCCTTGCTTTTTCTGTTCTGAGTTTTGGCAATGAGCATTCTAGGCCATCAGCAGATCTAAGGCCTTGCTTGGGGTTTTTAAAATGTATATTCTCTAAATGTACTTGGGAGCCTTTCCCACTATACATTTTACCATAAACATTAAAGTGTAATGGTTCTCTTATCTCCCAGATGTATCCAGTTTAAATCTTTGTACATGTCCAGCCTGTATGTTCTTCTAGGGACATTTAAAACAAATCTGGCAAGTTTATTATACATTACTTCTACTTTATTTAAATGCATATGATATGCTCCTCCATACACTATGCTTCCATATTCTAATACTGGCAGCACCACTGAGTTTATTATATGTCTTCTAACCTCAATTGACAGACATTTCCTTATTCTATACAGTGATCCTAAGTATCGTTCAAACTTCTTCACTTTTTGGTCAATATGAATATCCCATTTTAAATACTCATCCAAATAAATCCCCAAGTACTTGTAGTGTCCCACCTGTTCCAACTTTAAACCTAACAAGGTTACGATGTCTATAGACTTATCAACCATACAGTTCCCTTTTCCATTATAAAACAACATCACCTAGGATTTTTTTTACATTTAGTGTCAATTTGGATCTGATCAGGAAATCCTGCAACTGATCAAAGGCCTTTTGCAGGTACATTTTAATTCCCAACAATGATATCCCTTTGGCATACAAAACATTATAATCAGCTCAGAGCCAGAACTCCACCTCAATCTGAAATACTGAAAAATCATTCATATACGGATCATGCAATATTCAGTACCAAATATACTTAGCATTGGATCCTTTAAAGGTACACAGTCAACTCCCATAGGCCTCAAATTGTCTCTAGTCTAAAACATGCATTTTGTGATTGCTTATGTGCTGTAGATACTCCTGATGTAGCTGATTGTTTGATTATGATTCTGTTTTTTTTTTCTAAAATTCAAAAACACATTGCCAGCCATACTGGTGTTACCACACAAAAACATGTTTGTTTACATTCCTTGATTAATATCCTTTGCATCTTTCCTGGACATGGGACCACCCTTGTGCAGTCTAGCCTCTCATAATGCACTGGGAGGAGAGGAGACTATTGTATCATGACAGGATGTAGTGTTTTGGGGTGTTCATAATTGTCACAAAGTATGCAATAAGAACAGATCAAGGATTTGAAACAAAATAAAGTTGGGTGTAATCACACTATTGCCATGCATTTCAGTGCCACATAGAAAGGAAGCAGAAGAAACAACCACCAACATCAATTAATTTTAGAGAAGGTAAGCAATCATAAAATTGGAGTTTTTAATTAGAAATATTATGCTGCAGAATGGGTTGACAGTGTCCCTTTAACATAGATGATGGCACCTGTAATAGGGTTAAATAAGACCCTGTCCCATTTGTTATGCAGAGAGGTTTAAAGGCAAATATTTATTTTTTCCTCTCCTTTTCTGCTACGTGTATATGTCTTGCCTGTCTGATTGTGCAAACAACTTTTATTGTTGAACCTAGGAATTTGCCATTGTGATGGTCTCTCAATTTCCACCACTATCTTGCTTCTTTTACTTGTTGTTTCTATTTATTCTTCCTTCCCTTGCTTCTCTGTGGTTAAAAAAGTATTTGTAAATCTTTATATGAAACTGTGATCCCTTGGTTTGCAAATGTATATGATTAAATTGTCAAAATGATTGCAGAAACGTTTTAGGGGTTTTTAGGAAAGACAATCTGTAATAAAAGTGGGTTGACCTTGAGATATATTTTGACCTTCACATGCTTGTTACCAGAACTGTCAACAAGAGACCAGCCCAGGAACAGAATATTCTATTTTGTTGCACCTGTTCAAACTAGATAGACTCTTCAGGCCGGTCACAGGAAAGAAATTGAAAAAGCCATGTTAAATTTTGGAAAACAGGATACAAAGTTAAACTGGAAGGAAAATATATTTTATTAAAAAAAGGAGAACAATGTTTTGTTGAGAGAGAGAGAGACAGAGAGAGAGAGAGAAAGAGAGAGAGAGCAAGAGAAAGAGTGAGACAGATGAAGATATTAAAGATACTCTCACAAGGAGAGCAATGTTTTGTTTAGAGAGAGGCAGATAGATGGAGATTTTAAAGATGTTATCAGATGTAGGACTTTATCTGTTTGAGCTGTCTGTATCCAGAGGTATCCTGTACAATTTTTATTTTTATTTTATTGTAATTGATAATATTAAAATGCTACCTATGAATTTTAGAACTTCTCCTGGTGTGTCTATGTTTCCTGACCTTTGCCTCTACAACGGCATCCCCCTTCCCCGATTGCATAGAGGAATTTAACAATTTGGGAGACATCCTGGATCCCCACTTGATATATGCAAAATATATTACTTAGGTGACTGCCAATTAACATTAAAGACTGGTGTCTTTCTACAGGATCAAAGACCTGTTAAATTATTGACTGAAACATAATTGCCCAGAGCATTTTGCTTCCCATTTTAGATTACATACATGTAGGTTGGAGTGTAGCCTCTATTTATGTATCTTAAAAACAAAATGCACTTAACAAAATGAATGCACTTTATCATGCTATTTGCAGATTTACCCTTAGAGCAAATAGATTCAAACATCATTGCAGTATGTACACAAGACGTCAGTGGCTCCGTTTACTAGAGAAAGATAAACATAGCTTGTGACAGTTAATATTTAAAAGTATCAAAATGGGGAAAGATAGTCCAGTTCAAGAATTACTGTCAAAACAATAAAGTGACCATGCTCTAATATCATATCAAACCCTGCCACTAGTTCTTCCCTTACATAAATCCCAAATTGGACAGAAAACATTTTCTTACCATGTACCTTACGTGTTGAATCACCTACCACTGAACATTATGAACTCTGGTACAATTAACAGTTTTAAGAAACTTCTTAAATGTTTGATTCAGTGATTTGCATTTGTTTCTAAATAACTTTCAGATTGTATATTGTTATTACAGTATATTTTGGACACATGATTATCTTATGTCTGTATTTGTTAATATTGTGTTGTATGTTTCCAGGTTTTATTTGTAAATGTGCTATGTGGCCCAGTGTACCCAACCAGTGATCAAATAAAATTAAACTGAATACAGGATATTGCAGACTACAATTTGTGTATCAAGCAAACAGAGAAAATGTGTAGCAGATGCTTGAGGGAAAGAAACTAAAAGTAAACTTAAATCATAACTCATTTATTTATTTATTTGAAATTACTCCAACCAGGATAGTCCCCTGAGATGCAGCATCTTGTTTTCTTTGGGTTCCAAGGAGGACAGCAGCAGCAGTCAATAAGTTAACATAGTCCAGCAGCAATAGTTGCTGTATGTACATGTGAAAATGAATCCAGGAAAAAACTGTGAAGGAAAGTACATTCAAACAGTAATCAAAGCAAGCTAACAACGTGGAGTCACAGGCAGTAAACAAAAGCATGAGCATTGTTATGCAATATAATTATGGTCATGTAGAGGAGGATTCTGGATTAAAACAAACACAGGGGGCCCTATTCTGAGACGTGTTTCATCTGATTCAGGGGACTTCTGGCACAGTGTCTGACACAAGTCCCGACTTGCATCATGCACCTGATTCCAGAAGCTGATGCTCCAGATCCCCAACAATGTGACGGCTAGACCATCTCCCTGATGGCCTAGCATTGCGTCCATGGGGGGCCCTCCACAATGGGGCAAGCTGCCATAAAGTGGTGCCAGTGTCGCAAACTGCATCAATGCTTCTGGAATAGTGCAGGGTTGTGTCCAGGAGCATTGATGCACTTGTGGGTCCTGTTGCGGTGGCTACAGGGCTTGCATCAAACCCTGTGTCCCCCTTCTGGAATCAGGCCAAGGGAGTCCTAAGGTGATTGGGAAGGCCAGCATTGAACACTTGCAAGTTAGAAGCACTCCTCAACTGCTGCAGGGGTTTTCTCTGGGTATTTGGTGCTGAAAATGAGCAGTTCATTTAATATTTCTACCAAATTCATACTTCCTCCTGTGAACTGAGAAGGTATGTGCTGCTTTGGAATGAAGTGAGCAGGTGCTGACTGACAGTCTGAGATGGGCTAGGAGATAATTAGGGGAGTTTCCTTATACACAGTAGTTGAAAGTTTATTGGTGATCAAAATTGCAAATAAAAGCAAAGAAAGTCTCTTTTTGATAAATATTTATGCACAACTAGAAAAAAAACATGTATGGAGACAAGAACTGGCTAAACCATCTGGAACACTTAACAGATACTTTACAACAAGATTACCCTACTAGTAAAACTATAATAGTGGGTGATATGACTGTAAGAGTTGTAAACCTGCAGGGGGTGTCCGAAGATATTTCTAGCTTTATTTCTGAGGGATAAATAGTAACTACTCCATGGATAAAAAGTCAAAAGA
The DNA here is from genome assembly GCA_016271365.2 of Neoceratodus forsteri. Lineage (NCBI taxonomy): Eukaryota > Metazoa > Chordata > Ceratodontiformes > Ceratodontidae > Neoceratodus > Neoceratodus forsteri. The sequence continues at coordinate 123,640,939 of CM028136.1, read as the reverse complement.
TCAAAGAGTAAATAATAAGGGCATAGAAATGTATAGGGTACATATAGATAACAGTTTTACATTATTAAATGGTAGAACATTGGGTGATATAGAGGGACTGTTTACCTACATGGGGGGTAATGGTCCTTCAGTCATTGCTTATATCTGGGTAAATATGTATGTGATTCCATGTTGCCAAAGACTAGAAGTAATACTTAAACCAAAAGGCCAACATTCTGCATTAGAACTAGAAATAAGTATAACAGGGAATTGTAAAAACAATATACTTACTGTACCGCTTGAAATAAAGAAAAAGAAGTGCATGCATGGATGGAGGGTTATAGAGGGACATAACTTTTTAGAACTCTGGATAGTAAAGGGATCCTAATAGAGTTACAAGAATTTAATGAAAGAGTGGAAGATGAATCATTACTTGTAGCTTTTAGCTCAACAATAGGGTTAATTTCAGGGTTTATAACAAAAGAAATAAATATCACTAACAAGGAAGAGTACATATGGTATAATGATGCCTGTCAAAAAGCCAAAAAGGCATTAAACAGACAATTAAGAGAGCTAAATCAGAATCCAGATATGAATAATAATAGAATTATGAATAAATTACAGAAAGAGTATAGGAAAATACTGAAAGAAAATAAAAACAAATATATTCAACAACTATGTACAGATTTAGAAAAGGCCATTTGGACAAAGGACTCCAAGAAATGTTGAAGCTTACTAAACAAGGGTATGAATAACAATAAAAATGAACTAGAAGTCCATATTGAAGCTGAGACCTGGATAAAACACTTTAAAAATGATTTTATTGGGAAGAAAGCAGTTATCTTGAAGTATTGGCAGGTCATTATGCAGCCAAAATATAGTCAAAACCAGATAGTCAAATAACAGTCAGCCACGTCATGGTTCCTCGCACAATTCCTCAATGCCCTGCTGCCACATGCTGCTGAATACATCCATTTCCCCAGCACACAGGAAGAGCAACCATGCAGGAGTTCCACAGGGTAGCATGGATGCCTGGCATGCTAAGGGCCATCGACTGCACCCATGTGGTGATCTACATGCCACCTGGCCTGGAGGGGGAAGCATACGTGAATAGGAAGGGCTACTTCCAGTGTCAACTGCCAGGTGGTGTGCGATGTCTGGGGGCACATAACCAATGTCTGTGCCACACACCCTGGGAGTGCACATGCTTTATTCATGTGGTATAGGTCAGCACTGTATCACAGATTCGAGAGTGTGGAGATCCCCACTGGCTACCTAGTGAGTGAGTATGGGATGACCATGGGCAGCTGGGAACAGCAGGGCATGGGATGGGGGGGCATGGTGGCTGCAGTGGTGGGAGCACCAGGGATAGGCAAGGGGCACAGTGACAGAGGACACCATACTAACCATGTATCTGTCCACACAGGTGACAGTGGCTATCCACTCAGGCCCTGGCTGCTCACCCCCTAGCAATGCCCATCATCCCCAGCAGAGGACCAGTACAACAAAGCACATGCCAGCACATGGAACATCATTGAGCATGTGTTTGGAATGCTGAAGGCACAATTCCATTGCCTAGACAGTTCCGGTGGTGCCCTACAGTACAGCCCCTCGAAAGGCTGTGTCCTATTCCTGGCCTGCTGAATGCTGTACAACATGGCCATTGACCGAGGGATAGCTGTTGAGGCTGCAGAGGGGGATGTAGAGGGGACAGCAGTGGGGACAATGAGGGCAATGGGCTGGGGGATGGTGGGCAGCCCCCCCGGGTGGAGGGATCCCGGCTCCTCAGGATGGCATGCCAGCACCAGGATATGATTGCACAGAAGCACTATGGCACATGCAGATAGGTGGAGGAGCACCCATGCAGTGAACAGACACGATGGCACAGCACACGAGCATGGGCAGGCATGGCTATGGCATCCACAAACAGGCGTGGGGCAGGGTTGGGGGTGGTGGTGCCATACAGCCACACACAACACCATGTAGCACCATACAGCAACACACATGCACACACACACACACACACACACACACACACACATACTGGCATATGCAGGCACATGCTCAGGTACTAGCACTTGGTGTGGATCAGATGCAGGGCACCAGTGCACAGGCGCAACCAGTGCTGTGCTGAGCTGTTATCATCACGCACACGCCACAGGGGCCAGCGGCCTGGTGGGTGCACACACAGGCAGTGTGTGCTGCAACACACAGTTGCCACAACTGTGGCATGCACTCACACACGTCACCCATGTGCATGCAGTGCAGTGGCAGCAGATCGCAGATAAGGCGGTGTGCACATTAGGTCTACCATGCAGAAACACAGCCAGGGCCAGTCGGCAGCCACAGGCTGCTCAATGGCCATGGGGAGGTATGCAACTGTCCCCTGGGGTCGAACTGTGGGTACACGACCAGATCCTCACAGGGGTTTGTAGGCACCCAAACAAGCCCGCACCAGGTGAGCCTGGGATGCCAACAGCAGAGCCCAGCATCAACATTGAGGGTGTCACCCTGACGCTGGGTCCATGGGGTGGACAGTGCACTCTGCGATGTCTGTGGCTGGTGGCCACACCCTGTGGCAGCCAGTGGTGCAAGGCTGACTGAGATTGCATTAGCAGCGAGGTCCAGGGATGCGGTCGTGTCCTCCTGCAGGCACTGTATGGCCTCCAGGACCTGCTCAGTGCCCCTCTCACACTGCTCAGCTGCCTGATGAACCTCTGCACAGAGTGCATGCACCCCAGCTACGAGCAACACCTTTTGCTCCACGGAGGCCCTCAGCAATTGGGTGTGCTCAGTCAATGGGTCGATACCCAGGGGTGCATGGACATGCCACCATCCCACCGGTGGTGTACGACCACACTGCACAGCCCCCCACTCAGGTAGACGCTGCACAGCAGGATCCCCATGGGGTGGGTCATTGTCAGGTGCACCGGCAGCGAACTCTGTGACCGGCTGCCCAACGTCCCCAGCCATCTGCCGCTACTGCCCCTCCAGCCCTGTGCACTGGGCAGCACCTGAGTAGTTGGACAACCACCATGACCCAGCACTACTGTGGCTGTGCACACAGTGGCACCAGGGGCAGCATTGGGCAGCTGTTCCAACGCCGACAGGCCACTGGCCGCACTGCCAGTGATGGTGGTAGGTATGGGTGTCTCCCCACGACACCACCCACGCTGTCCAGGATGATGGTCATACCGTCTTCAGTGTCAGACCCCACCCTAATCTGTGTCTCCACACAGAGTATGCCATGGCTGGCATCCTGCTGGAACACAGCCAGGGCCTCATCCATCACCAAGCTGAGGACTTCCAGCTGGATTGTGGTGGTGTGCTGCAGCTGATCAGCCCCCGGATGCCCATGGAGGTTGATGGCTGGTCCTCTGGGGCTGGGCCTGCCCCCATGGCAGCCACTGGCACCCCTTCCACTGCATGCTGGCATGCATGTTCTGTAAGAGAACATAGATGTGTTAGTGCAGCCTTACCAGAACCCCCCCGGCATGGCATACACACCATGCTGTGATGGTCTCCCTCTTTTCTGGAAGCCACCACCCGGCACACCCTCAACGGTGCTGCTCCACATGGTGGCCACTACCAACTCCTCTTGTGCTGTGAGCTGTGGCACAGCAGCATGACCCCCACCAGTGGCTGTCCTGGCAGCCCATATGGCCACCACCTTCTCTTTAATCCAATGTTTGTCAGTGCCCACCTTCATTCTGCACTCCTGCACAGACTGCTGGTGGCTGCCCTGCTGGTTCACAGCAGCTGCCATCTCCACCCAGGCTGCGGCCCTGGCCTGTGTTGTGTCAGTAGTGCCACTCAGCAATTGCTCCCTGTTGAGGCAGACCTCGAACAGGTCATCGGCTTCCACCTTCGTAAAGTTTGGCCTGCACTTGCGGGCAGGCCCACACTCCTCGGTCTCCTCATACTCAGACATATTGCTACCTGTGGACATGGACAAGTGTGTTACTGGCTACAGGAGCCCACCCCATCCAAGCTGCTGTTCTGGCAGTTCTCACGGCAGGTGCAACTTACCTCAGATGGTTGCAATACCGGTCCATGGCCTGTGCTGTTGTGCGGCGCCTTTATAGCGCATCGCATGCAAATGAGCTGTTGCGCAATGATAATGACATGCTAATATCCCCAGTGTGCCGCACATTGGCTGATGAGCTCATTAGCATGTGACAGCTGAATATCACACAGTTGCTCCTTGCGCAATGGAATTGCTCTGGCACATGTCGGGGTGCAATGCAGTGACATGCGCGCTGCCCACAATACGCATGCGTCATGGCTTGTGCTTCCACCTGCTTCTTATTGCACACTGTGTGCTAGGAGCACTATAGGGACTATAGCACCTAATGCACCATGAGTCTTATAGTGCTCAGGTGCTCTAGGGCCCATAGCGCATAGTGCACTATAGGACCCATTGCGCTCAGGAGCTATAGGGCCCATAGCACATAGTGCGCTATAGGGTCCATGGTACTCAGGCTGTACAGGGCCCATGGCGCTCATGCGCTATAGGGCCCATGGCACACTATGCGATATGGCCCCATAGCACTCCTGCGCACTTTGCACCAGGTGACCTCTGACCCCTGACCTAACCCTAAGCACCCTTGGGACTCCAGCGCCACATGCCGAGTGGGCTACACCCATGCCATGCATCCACAGTGATGCACAATTGGCAGGTGCTGCGCAACCCTACATGAGGCATGCATCCTATGCACGTCGTGCATGTGCGCTACCAGCCACCATCTTGAGTCACCAATTCATATAGATAGCATGGCACAGTGAGTGGTGTGACATGCTCACAATTGGAATGAGGTCAAATTGGTGAACCTTGTGGCCCAGGCTGAGCCACATGAACCAGGCCTGTTTGGACAGGAGCCCCTGGAGCAGGCCAGGACAGATGTCTGGCAGGCCATTGCTGCTGGCCTGGTCCAGGATACTGGGGTGCAACACACTGCTGAGCAGTGCTTCCACCGGTACTGCATCCTTATGCGGAGGGACCCTAAGAGGCTGAGGACACTGCAGGCACATGTCCAGAGGGGGGCCATACCATGGCCAGGTAAGTCAGCACATACTGCTTCTGTGCTCAACTGCCATACCATGGTGTTGGCTGGGCTGCCTGCCATGTCCTGGGGGGGCACTGTCAGCATGTGCCATGTGGTGTGGCATTGCCATACACTGGGTGCGCTGCATCACTGCCCTGTGGATCATGCACAGCTGGGGTGCACACTGTGCACAGGATTAGGGGGCGGCAGGATCATGCTGTGGCTGTGATCTGATGTGTGCCTGTCTTTGTTCCTTTCCTAGGGCCTGAGGATTGTCACTGTGCCAGGGCAGCAGGGGTGCCTGGCAGACCGCAACAGGCCACTGCCAGACATCTGGCTGGGGGAGCTGGCTCAAGTGGTGGAGGTGGAGTGGCTGTGGGACCGGTGTGTGCAGCATGGCAGCAGGCAGGTAGGCACTGTTCTCTTCATCTAATCCTTACCGGGTGGTAAGTGGGGTTGGGGGTGTGGCCATTGCCACCTGTGCCATGTGCCATGTCAGCTGTGTGCAGCACACTGTGTGGTGTGCATGCCACCATGGGGCAGCCATTGCACACGTGTACCAGCTGTTGATGGGATGGATGTGCATCCGACTGCCACCAGTGTTGCTGTGGTGTTACTGCAGTACTGTGCCACCTGCCCATCACTGATTGATCAGGTGGCTCTTGGGTGGTGGAGTCCACCACTGTGCACTGTCATGGCATGCTTAGTTGTCAGCAGGCATTGGCTCACCCACTGTGGGTGGCCGGGGTGCCACTCCAGGGGCGTGTGCTACCACTGTCCACTGCGCACAGTGGGAGGGCTTGGTTTCTATGGACTTGCGCTGATCACCTGTCCATTCCTTTGTCACAGGCATCCAGAGGAGATCGCAGCTGCTGCTTTACTGCTGGCTCCTGTGGCAGATTACTCTAATAACATCTACCACATTGGAGGTGGCCCAGCAGATGAGGAGGCTTGTGCTGCATGACAGGCAACATTGGAGGCATCAGGTGGTGGCAGGCCGTGGCATCCCATAGCAGACCCCATGCATCCCTCTTGCCCTTGCCTTCCCTTCCCCTTCATTCCCCATCCCACTGTACAGTCCCTGTCCCCTGTCTCCATCCCTCGCTCTTCTACCCTATCCCTCTGTTTTTACTTGTTCATAGTTCTTTAATACAGTTTACATGCTCACCTGCCTGTGTCTGTGTCTGCTTTGCAGCTGGCGAGTGCAGACATGCTGCAGTGGTGTGGTGGGTGTCTATGTGGTGTGCCTGTTTCATTGTGTGGGCCGTGCATGGTGGTGTCCTGCACAGGATGTGTGGTGTGTGTGTTGGGCACCATGTACCAGGGTGTGGCTTGCCATGGTCTGGGTGGGTGGGGGCATGCCATCCAATGGGGGGGTTCTGGTGGCAGCTCACCCTTGGCTGTTGGTGCCACCTGTTTCCTGCATCCACTGCCCTGGTTCTGGCTGCCTGTCTGTGCCCTGTGAGTGGTGATCACCTATGGCCCACCACTGTGCCTCCCTGCCGATGTCCCCAGCTGGGTTCCACTGCCTCCCCATGCTGTCCCCCCCAATTGCCTTGCTCCCACCAATGCCTAGGGCTGGCCCTTCTATGCCTTGGCACATCTCCCTTTTCTCCCTTGCACATCTCTGGTTGCACTATGGCACAGTTCAGGTTGCTCCCTGGTGCAACACTGGTAGAGATGCAGTGAATTTAAATTTAGATGGTGACGTGAACACGAAGTGGGCACTTTGCATTGTCACTTCACTTCACAGAGTGGCCAGCATGATATGCCCACTTTGCCTTATTATTATTACTTCATGTTGTCATTCTGCCTTAACGCAAAGTAAGGCAGAGTGACAGCAATATTGGCAGCCCCCCACACACACAGTCACTGGAATTAATGTGCATCCACAAAATGCTACTGTCATCTTGTCTCCAAAAAATTCCCCAGTGCTGATGAAGTGAAATGAGAGTGTAACAAGAAATGCAAAGGCTCCCAGAATTAATGGCACACTCAGTCATCTGGGCAGTGGTCAGACAAAGTCACCAGAATTAATGTTCATCCCCAAATTGCTACTATCTTGTGTCCAGAAAATTCCCCAGTGCTGACGAAGTGAAATTAGAGTGTAACAAGACATGCAAAGTCTCCCATCTTAGAGATGCAGCAAATTTAAATTCCACCGAAGTGCCTGCGAAGTGGACACTTTGCATTGTCACTCTGCTGTGCAGAGTGGCCAGCATGAAATTCCCACTTCGCCTTGTTATTGTGATAGTGACTTCTCATTGTCATTCTGCCTTAACCTGAAGTAAGGCAGAGTGACAACAATATTGGCAGCCCCCGGGGCCCCACATATCACATGGCTTACAGTACTGTAACTCACATGCTGTACAGGAATGCGAATGCCTATGGCTGTAGTTCCCCGATGATCTGTATCACAAAACTCCCCAATTTAAAAATTCATATGAATGAGCACAGTGGTGAATTCTGGAGAGACACTACAAAACAGGCTTACATGATGCAAGTAACTAGTAAAAAAATGTTGTGATTTGTGATGTGACTGTGAATCGTGACTGCATTCATGACCGTGAAACATGAATTTATTTTTCTAGGGGCTTGAGCTGACGAGCGTATTGGGAACGTGAATACCTATGGTTGTTCTTCCCTGATGACCTGGCTCTTCACAAAACTCACCAGCTTGAAAACTCGTATCAATAGGTACAGTGGTGAAACTTGGAGAGACACTACAAAACATTAATTTTGTGACTCATGACGTGATCGTGAATTGTGTGCACCACACCAGTACTCTGAAGGGAAGCCAAAGAAACAACTGTGACTTAAGTAACAGATGGAGATTGGGCACTAAAGAGATGCAAATGCACAGACAGATTAATATTGCGCTGTGCCCTAAAGAGATGCAGACACAAAGGCACAAGTTAACAACACCACCTAACCAGTGCTCACCATCAGAAATCCAAATTTGGAAAACAATACCTTTTGCCAGTTGGGGGGTAGTGCACAGCAGTAACAGTCCACTACTACCAGTAAAGATACCACAAGCAGTACAAAAAAATTCATACAGGTACAGTGGATAGCAGGTTCACACTGCTACAATTACTCTGTGGCACAATAAATGGTATCTGATTTAATGGCACACATGCATCGCACACACACTCACACACGCACACTACAAGTAATGCACAGCAAATTGAAAACCTTTAGCAATATAACCAAATGTTATAAACAAACTTAAATTATACACTGCTGCACCACAACAATCAGCAAAAAAATGCCAATAATTACTGAAAATATTACTGCATGTACATTAACACAGTTACACAAGAAAAATATAACTTAAACAGAAAGACTGCCTTTTTCTCCCAGTTAATCTACCTACACCACAGATGTGCCACTCCCCCAAAGCATACTTCACAGTACACAGACTGACTGTTCTAAATTAACATTCAAAATCCACACACAAACAATAAACACTCGATGATATGAGCACAGGTGGGTTTCCTAATCGATGTACTAAATTTTGAGCAAAAAAGAAATGGCTCAAAAATACTTTTTTTAACAGTTTTTAGAGGATTTGAATGGCAGAGCTCTGAGAGGAAACCGTCTCCAATTTCCACTACACACACACTACACAGAACTGAGGCTGTGCAGAACAATCTAGAGCCCATGTGACCTGCAATCCCATGAAGCACTGCAAATTCACTTTGGAACTCAATAATAAGATGAAGTGATGCGAAGTACATTGATTCCAGTGTTATTTCACCTTAAAATTGGTGGAGAAGTGGTTTGGGGAAGGTGGAATAACGCAAAGTCATTGTTTTCAATGGACTTTGTGTTCCCCATTATAATGCAAGTACTCCGCTTCACGTTGTGGAGCACTTCGTGGATTCCGTGTTTCTCTGCGAATCACTTCGCGGAGTGAATTTAGCCACTTCGCCCACCACTAACCACTGGCTGCGCCATAGCGCATCCCTGCAATATTCATCCATGTTGCACTAACGCTTGTCGCCGTGTGCAACCATTGAATATTGCAGTCACTACTCCATGGTGCATTTGTGTTGCGCTGCACCGGGGTTGCACTGGCCTTTGGCGCATTTCTGAATATTTGGTCCTTAGAACACAAGAATGTGCAAAGTATATTACCACCCCATATTAAATTTATTCAAGGCCAAGGAATGCATTGCTAGTCTCCTTTTTGGCATTGAAAAAGATTCATTTGGTCCACGGGGAGGAAATTTGGTCACAGTTTTACTTAATAAAGCCCTAAATATCATGATATCAGGGCAGAAAGGGGGTTAGGGTGCACTCGGATGGAAGTGAGGATAAGGTCAAGAAAATTTATTGTGGTACTATACTCTATAAAGACCTCGCCAAAAGAATGCAACACATGTGTAAAGCAGAGAAACGCCAGCTTGACATGGTATACTGTGTACAGGGTGACTGTGATTAAGTGCTTACAAAAAGGGTGACTCAATCATGGCACCTGTGTACAGGGCTACCTGACAGGGTAGCAAGCAGATACCAGGGTGGGCAAGATAGGGTGAACAGATGTATGTGCGTATACATGAGTGCAGGTGGGAAGGAAGGGGAGGAATGGTATGTTGGAGGGGGTGTGGTGGGCAGCTGCCAAGCTGGACTGCTAGCACGGTGGGATGGGTGGTTGCTTGGTAGATGCAGGGTTCAGGTCCAGCATGGTGCTTTTTTTTTTGCCAGCAGGTGGCTTTGTATTTTTCAAAGTCCCCCACCAACATGCACCCCCCTAGAGTTGATAATCCATTAGTACAGTAGGTCTAGGGCACCCTCCTCATCCTCACCATGAGTGTGCATCTCCAAAATTCATTTTTGGTGAAGTACACTCGCTGTAACGGCGATCACTATTACGCGATTGCCATTATGACATGGAACTGCTTGGCATAGATGTGGAATTCTTTGGTGTGGTCTTAAACTGCAGCAAGTTAAATTATGTCAGTATTCATTTTTGATTGGGGGGTTGTGAAAAATGTCTGACGGATGTCAATTCCAACCCACAATTTTTCTTCCTTGATGACAAATCTGCTGCTTTAAGAAAGTGGGCTATGTAGACCATTATGATCCATCATATTTTCAATAATCTCGACTTTTTACACCCTGTGAGTCACTGCCCCACATAGGAAAACTGACCTTCTCACTCCTTTCTGAGTGCAGACCAAGCCCCCTTTTTGTGTTGACAAATCCCCCCCCCCCATCTACCACTTGCTTAGTGGCAGTGAATTTATGTAGCATATTTCAATTCTGCATATTTTTGCAATTGTATAAAATGCCTACTGGCATCTTTTGTAAGCTTCCTTCTATCAGTTTCTTCACAATTCCTCCAGTGTTTACATTAAGTGCAGCAGTAAAGAGAATGTGTTCAGTACTAAAAATAAAAAGGAATTTGCTGGTGGGCTTTCTGTTTAGATACAACTGTTAAGGGGAAGCTGCAGTTTCAAAACAGGCATATCTGGAAGGATCAAACAGATGACATCCACATTTATGTTTACTAGTAGTAGTTACTGTCTTCTCCCCTGTGGAACAAAGCAAAATGGATTTGGAGCAGCAGGACAAATAATATGGTGCTCAGCAATGAAAAAACTGAAACAAGCAAAAGGATGAGGAGTACCCACATATGCAGAAAGCACCAGGACCACAAAATTAGTATTCAAAGTCCTTTATTTAACTAACGTGCATAGTGCACCCACACATAGTGAACATAAATAAGCCAGCCCGGTGGTGCTGAGGGTTAAGCTACTGGACGCCACACCTTGTGCCACCCTGGTGATCCATGTTCTGAATGATCACAGGCCACCTGGGGTCGGCAGGGGAGGAGCAGGATCGAGCATCCCAGGGACTGCTCTCCTTCTCCAGGGAGGGATGGTGCCAGTGGTCAGCATACGCTGGCTCCTAGCAGAGGCTGGGGGCAGCACACCAACATTGTCAATGTGGGTGGAGATGGGGCAGACACCTAGAGAAATGCATGCAGGAACTTGCACACTGCTGCCACTGGCATAATTTCATGCTCCAGCTTCAAAAGGGGAGAAAACTGGAAGAGAAAAGGTTGCTGCAGCAGTTGACAGAAGGCACCTCTCAGGTCCCTCTCCTGGCTAGCCATGGTGCTGGCCACACTAGATCTGGTCTTTGGTGGGGGTTGGGGAGCCCTGCTATCCATACCAGGTGGGTGAGCCCTAGGGATAAGGGTCAGTGTTTGCTGGTGGACACTGGGGGTTGGGACTGAGGGCTCCCTTCAGAGGTACGGCTGCAGCAACAGGAGTACAAACTGACAGCAAAAAAAAACAACATAATGAGTGTCACAAACCCACTCAGCAGGTCAGGCCCTCTGCTCCCACAGTGCCAACCTCCGAGCACAGTCTTGTGAACAGTTAACAGAAACAGGGTAACCCTCCTGTCTGTTTTGTGGGTTCGAATCAATCTTTGGTCCCAAGTTCTGGAGGAATTCAAACTGTGAACCTCTTTTTAGCGTACCCAATGTACAGGCTCAGATAATTCTGTCTTTGGGGGGGCCAGATATCTTTGGAAGTGGTTTCCACAATGGTTTCTGTGGGGTTCAGGGAACTACAATTTTCCCTTGCCACTTGGCTATGGGTAACTGCACATACCATCCCCTGTTTGAGACTGTTGCCCAGGATCACATTCACTGCTAACATTTTGGCTACTGCCACCTGTTGCACAGTTCCCCCTGTTTCACCCCAGTCTAGGAGAACACTAGCCAGTGGCAATGTTTTCTCTTCACCAGTAAAATCCTGTACAGTGATGTATTTATTGAGTATAAGCTGACTAAGCTCCTCTAGATCCCTTTTTACCAATGTCAGGGATGCCCCTGTGTTCCTTAACCCTTGCATCTGTACACCATTCACCAAGATTGGGTGCATGTGTTCCCTCATCTTCATAGGCATGCTTTCAGGGACACACAAATCACCCACTTCTTTTCTAGTATTATCTAGTACTACTGCGTATTATTGCTCATTCTTTTGGGACACTGTCTGGCAATATGCCCAGTTTCTTTACATAACCAACATTCACTTCTCTCTTCAGAGAAATCTTTTCTCTGAAACCTAGGACTAACTGATTTCGGTGGAGGCAGTGAGAGTTTTAGCTGCCCTGAAGGCGCGCTTTTCCCTTTCTGCGCTGCCACACCCACCCCATTCGCCCTCAGAGCAGGTCTGCTCTTGGCATAGCGGTCTGAGAGTTCAACAGCCTCTTGCACTGTTTTGGGATCTCGGTCCTCTAGCCAGGTTTTTAGCTCGGCTGGGCATGCCCAGAAAAACTGTTTTAACAAAATCACATTTTCAATTTTATCAACAGAGTTTGCCTCAATTCCTTCCCACCAATGTTTTAAAAACTGACGTTGTTTCATGGCTAGCTCCTCATAGCTCTTGTCAGGGCTTCTCCTGAGCTTATGGAATTTAGCTCTGTTTGATTCACCACTTAATTCAAATTTCTTTAACAGTGCAGCTTTAAGTTTGCTGCAATCCTCACTGTCCTCATTGTCCATTTGACCCAATGCATCCTGAGCTTTCCCAGTAAGTAGCGGGGATAGCTGGAAGTTCCAGGACTCTCTAGGAATGTTAGCCTGATTACAAACTTTTTCAAAAGAATTTAAAAAGGCATCCATATCCTCCCCCTCTTTAAATTCGGCTATCAATTTAGAGTTCAATTTGTAATCCAGTCCTGCAGTACCAGTTAAACCCAAGCCACTTACCTGCTCTGGTGCCACTGGTTGGAGTCATAGGTTCTCCAGTTCGTGTTGCCTCTGGTGCTCCTGCTTCTCACGGTCAGCATCTCTCTGTTCTTGCTCTGCCTCTCAGCATTCTCGATCTGCCTCACGGCCCACCTCTCATTGTTCACGGTCCGCCTCTCCGCTTCTCTCACCCCCTCTCCCTCTGGAACTCCAGCTCCATCCTGCACAACTCAATTTTCAGCCTGAGTACTTCTGGATCCAGGATGCTGGTGACCTTCCCCTGCTGCTGTGGCCCTTCACTGACAGTGGCCCTGTTGCCCTCCTCATCAGATCTGAACACTGCACTGGCCGCTAGCTCTGCCACACTCGAGGTTTGGTCCTTTTCAGTCACTGTCTGTGACTCACTGCTACCATCAGGGCATCTACGAGGTTCTGTTTGCTGGCTTTCACCTCGAACGGGACTCCTCTGTCCCCACCCAACTGCTTTAAGTAGTCTACAGTGTGCCTGCTGTAGTTGGAAGCCATCTTCTTCCCTAACTATGGCTTCTCTGACTTGCACTTTAGAAAAAAAAATAAAATGGGTAGGAACTTGACTGTATGCCAAGTGATATAGTTCTGTCTCCTTTTTAAAAAATAAATCACTGCCTTTTTCTTTCTTTGCAAGTGAGCTGATGGTCTCAAGCTGACCCACTGAACAATAAAAGCTTGTAATACCAAGATTTTTCACACCGCTGCCAACCAATCTGTCACAAACCCACTCAGCAGGTCAGGCCCTCTGCTCCCACAGTGCCAACCTCCAAGCGCAGTCTTGTGAACAGTTAACAGAAACAGGGTAACTCTCCTGTTTGTTTTGTGGGTTCGAATCAAACTTTGGTCCCAAGTTCTGGAGGGATTCAAACTGTGAACCTCTTGTTAGTGTACCCAATGTACAGGCTCAGATAATTCTGTCTTCAGGGGGCCAAATATCTTTGCCTACGGGCACCTAACCAGGTGTACAAAAATGAACCCCTAAAAACTCTAATAAAAGACCTCAGATTTAACTCTACCTTTTTCCAGTTTGGTATCACCATTCAAGCTTATGCATAGTGTCAGCTTTAACTATATATACTTCACTTGTTAAAGAAAGAAATTCAAAGACAGACCAAGTAGGCTCTAAAAATAGAGTTTTACTAAAATGGATAAAAATATGTAAAACATAAAATACAGAACCATATATTATAAGAACCATACAATCTTTTAAAAGAACAAGGTTTTAACAGTGCAATTCCTAATACAGCATTTAGATTTGTCTCTCTCTCTAAATACCTGCTTAAAGTGCTCAAAGATGTGTCTTTCTCAGAGTGTAGACAGAAGTGTCTCTGAAGGAAAACAGAATACCATTTAAAAAACTATCTTTGCCAACCTCTTTGTGTGAGGTCACCTAGCTCCTCCCTGTCAGAATATAAAAAAATATATCTATGCAAAACAGGATGTGTTATCCAAGTATTAAATTCTGTAACCTCAGGGTAACTCATTTTCTTCAAATGACTTTCTTTGATCTATGAGCAGCTTCCCCTTTCCAGGACATCAAAGCATCTTTTATGACTTCGCACTAAAGCATTATAACCTGCTTTTCTTCCTCAAAACATCATCAAATGTTATGATTTCCCTCTTAGCAACTACAGCTATAATTAACTTAGATACATAGGAGATCCTTGATTAGGTATCTTCTAGCCTGTAATTATCTCATGGCTTTCATCTTTTTGCTGAGACCTGGGGGTAAATGAGGTCATTCCAATAGCATCAGATTTCTCAGCAGAGACAATCAGTAACACATTTTTGTATTTTAAAAACCATAGTGTACTCAGAAATGGCTGTCCACATGTCACAATGATCATAAAAAAGTGGCAGCTAAGCCACTCTGAAACTAAAATTTCTCCTGACCCCTGCTAGGTATCATCAGAGTGAATCTTTCTGATGATGCTTGGCAGGGGCCGGGAGAATTCTTAGTTTCAGAGCGGCTCAGCCACCACTTTTTTATGCTCACTATGTGTGGGTGCACTATGCACTTTATTTAAATAAAGGACTTTGAACAATATTTTTGCAGTCCTGGTGCTTTCTGCATATATGAGTGCTCCTCGTCCTTTTACTTGTTCCTATGAAACAGCAGGCTGAGTTGGGGCATTATCTCAGTCTTTCCATTCTCAGGAGTATTGACAGGATTAAACATCTGGATATGTTCTCCAGCAGGACACAGGAACATGCTCTGAAGGTCAGAGATGGCAAGTTTATGGGTAACATTAGGAAGCATATTTTGTCCCAGAAGGTGGTGGCCTTGTAACATGACCTGTCAATAGGGACTGTGGACATGAAGACAGTAGAGTGGTCCTCAATGTTGCCCATCCCTTAGCTTTTGCCAGCACTGAAACCATCAGTGTGAGAACCCTGCATGGTCCCTGCCCATGCTGTACCTACCCATGTGGATAAACAGAGGGCTTAAGCCTCTAGTGCTGTCAGTCTGCCACCTTTCATCAGCACTATATCTATCACAGTGCAGAAACCCTGAACTATCTGTTCTACACTGCATCTGCCCCAGTGGATTTATAGAAGGCTTCAGTCTCTAGTGGTTCCAGTCCCTCACTGTTCACCAGTCACCCACTGTACCTGTTGTTGTAGATAAACAAAAGGCTTTAGTCCCCAGTTCTGGCAGTCCCTCAGTGTTCACCAGGACTAAATACAGACAGTGTGGAAACCAAGCACTGTCTCTTCCTAGAAGATTCAGAAACTTTACCTGGAAAGCAGTGAACCACACCTACTGGAAAACAGAATGGCTTGATACATGTATCTGTCACTGTGTGTGACCATTCAGTTTCATGTGGGTCATTGACAACATTTGCAGTTTGCACTTCTATGGACTTTCTGTTATTTTTCCCTTTTGAGACCACGTGCTTACTTCATTTTGCAATTGCAATATAGACTTCATCATACTGACTGCATTCTTTTTGGTCACATGCTGCTTGAAATTTAGTACGAGCATGGCATTTTTGCTTCTTATTTTGCCGTGAGTGCTTGACATTGTTTTTTTCCAACATTTTCCTGATTTGTGACACATAGTTGTGTTTCATCAATTTTCTTAAGACGACGTCTTGCCCTAGTATGATTTCCATTTCATCTGTATGTAATTACATTACTGCTACACTACAATGTAGACACAAACAGTAAAGGTGTTTTTTGGGGTAGGGCATATTTCTATTACCACTCCTTGTATGTGTCACATGAGGAACATATATTCCTTTATCCACTGCTGACTCAAATCATAGTTTGTTTAGAGATTTCCCTCCTTGATATTTATATTCCTTTACTGAAACTTGCTTCAGTTTACACATTGTTACTCTATAATTCTACAGTGACTTTATTTGACTCACCAATGGATGTAGAGTTTAGAATAATGTCAGTTTCATCATTTGGTACAGAATCCACCACCAAACCATATTTTTTTGACATTCTGTTTTCTGTGTCCTGCATTTTTATATTAGTGAGAGCTGGCCATAATACCTTCATATCTGTTTCTGAATCACTGCTACTTTCATTGGATGTTGGATCACCAGTGTAATAAACATATTGTCTAACTCCTCCTTAACTGTCTTTAGTGGCTTTCTTGATGATAGTCTGTGTTTTCCCACATAATTATTCAAAAGCTCTCTGAGGTGATATGTTCTGAGAGGCAACAGATTGTGTACAAATACTGTATAATAAAAAGTTAAATAAAACTTTATCTTGGGGATACATAGAATTTTATTGAAATGCATGTATGAATAATGATTCTGACATAACACCACTGTCATTCTTATAATTTGTATGAACATGGAACTAAAAAGAACACTTGTCTACCTTGCACATCTGTCAAGGCAGTAGAATTACAATAGACATGGGAGGGGGAGAGAGAAAGAGTGGGAGTGGAGGGTGAAGGGTGTTCCCAAACCACATCCAGCAGCTCACTCTTTGCATAGTTGTAAAGGACTTACCTCTCAAATGGAAAAGCTTCAAGCTTTATGTTATCTGAACTAAAGTTCAGCAAAGAAAACCCACAGTATTTTCCATGGCCTACTGCACATCAATGATATCTCATTATGGATTACTTTGGGGTCTGCAAACTAGATTGAAAGATATTTGCAGTATGTGTTTTATGTAATTCTGAAGTCTGAAAAACTTTGCAAAATACAACAGAGAGAGAGAGAGAGAGCATTCTACTGTATCCTTACTTTGGCAAGAATGTGTTTTATAATAAGGGTAATAACTAAACATTTGAAAGGGCAATGTGTTTGGAATAGTAATGGAAAACTACATAAACATATAAAACAGTAAAAGTTGTGAATTTACTTGGAGTTCTGTAAAAATACAAGCAGTTTGGAGCAGTCTTAAATCATTGCTCTCTTCAACAATTCTTGTGGATATCTTTTAGAACTAATATCCCTTTTTATAAGGGGTTATTACTGCTACCACTGTTACCAAAGTATTAAATGGAAGCCTGTTTGTCATAACCTCCCAGTCTGTTGAAATAAATGTAGTTTCAGTTTGCATTTCGGTTGCAATTTTATTATCTTGATTGCTTGCAGAGGCAGTTGATTCTACTTTTGCTTCAAAACTGGCAGATGCCTACGTGTGTGTAAAAAAAAAGTTTGTAATATTTATGTGGCAATTTGAACCTCAGATACAGCTTCTCTTGCCTTTTAGGTTTTACCCATCCGGCTGTTGTTTCATTTGATTGATTAGATGCATAATATTTTAAGATGCGGTGTGAGTTAGTTGTGTAGGTCCTTTTTGTGGCAATGTATGAAAATCAGGCTACTGAATGTTTTATTTCCATGAAATAATCATTCTTTATAGTCAAACATTGTTTTTCCACTTGTGCTGCACTGTCAGGCTGGTTCAATCCATGTGGTGATTTGCACCTGGTTAGCACAGCTTATTATGGCTTTCACACAATTATTGTAGCTTTCTTTTGGGAGCCTGCTTACAGCCAATTTACAGGTATAGACTAGTACCTTATTAGTAAATCCTGTTGATTGTTGATACGTATAAAACACACACAGTTTAGTTATACTATGTGGTGTATTACCAACTGTTGTCTGAGTTCAGTAGGTCTGGTGTTCAGTGCCATAGGATAACATTAGCTGGCAATGCTTATGAGAAAGAGGGCGTAAAATGATGATTTGCTTGCTGCAGAAAAACTCCAATTGTTTCTAAAAATGTACCATTTGCACACATAACCACTGCAAATCAGCACTGAAAGCCTGTCTCTCTCATAATTGACTGCCCCTGTTCTCATATAGCAATGCACTCAGTACATGCAGAACTTGGTCCTCAGTACCTAATAAGTAAAATACTGAACTAAACTGTGCTCCACACTCACATCTCTCACATGTTATTTCTGAAACTATGGAGCATTTTAGAAATAGTCAGCAATAGATCAGAGAAGCTTCAAAATACAGAGTTGTTGCTTCAAAGTTCCATGCATTTGAATCTTTGGTGTTGTTACAGCTCATTTCTGTTATATCATAGATGCCATTTACTTGTAAAAACTCATTTTGCACAAATTTCAATAAAAGCTCATTTGCACAGTATGGAATTCTCGAGCTATGCAAATTAGCTGTGACAGAGCAAAGCAGAATTAGACTGCATGGAAATCTTCAGCAGCAGTTTGGTATTCTGAGGCCTTTCATGTTCTCTCGTTCTGTTGCAATTTACTGCTGTTTACTAAAATGCCTCAGAGTAAGTGTAAATGCTGTTTACCAAGTTAAATTCAAAAGAAAACATGAGATCTTGTACTCACTGAAGCACTACAAGGTGAGGAAGGAGAACTGATTATCCAGAACATGTGTTTCTTAACCCCTAGGCTGCCAAATGAACTAGAATGAAACTATTTGATTGTGCTCTGGACCCATGTCCAGTCTGAAGCCCTGCAAGGGTTAAATTGAAGGGCTGCAAAGATGTGGAAGGATCGTTCAAAAACTTCAAAGAAAGTGTTCCATGGTCTAAATCTGGTAGCTCATTTTTAGAGCTAATTCAAGAGGGCTGCAGGCTCCATCCACCTGTAGCCCTAAAAAGGGAGAGCGAAATGACCCTGAATGTTATAGGCCAGTAAGTTTAATTGATAGTACAGCAAAAATATTTGCAAGAATACTTAACAATAGAATAGTAGACTAGGTAAATAATAAGGGCATTTTAGATGAGGCTCAGGTGGGTGTTAAATCTGGTTATGCAACAACCCTTACAGAAATATAGGTGTGCTGTATAAATGCAGAAAGCATGCCACATTCTTAATTGCGCAATGTCTGCATGTGGTTTATATACACAAAGTGAACCTAAGTAAACCAGGACTATAAAGTAAATCAGATTCACATGCTGCAAGCTTGATATGTGAGCAGCAGGTAAGCTGGTGTCAACATCTTGTAAACATTACATCAGGTTTGCGTGTGGCATGTTTGACATGAGTGCAGTAGTTAAGTTGGTGTGAACATTTAAACATCACATCAGGTTCACATGCTGCACACATGCCATGTGTGTAGCATCTAAGGTGGTACAAATCTCATCTAAAAAGACACATCAGTTTCTATTTCATATACTACTGCTAGCAATTAGAGTCATTAAAATACATTTTTATTTGAATCCCCATAGAATTTGGTAAAACTCATTAATTTGATCCTTTTGCAAGTTGTTTAATGGCTTTTGATTTTTGCCATTAAATCGCAATTAATTTGTAAAGTATTGTTTGCTTACTACATTAAATGCCTAGGATATAGCCAGTCAACATCTCCCATTCTAGATGTATGAAGAAGGGCCTCTGTGTTGTGAAGCCTATCCTTTTTGTTTTGGACCATGCAAATCCCTTATGCATACTTACTGCTACAAATGTGTTTCTTTATGACTGTTTCAACTCACTTACTTTCCCTTTGTCATTCTATATTGAGCATACACACTATGGCCATGCTCAGCACTCGTTGTGCTTAGTAGGGTCTTGAAACCATGCCCCATACCTCACATTTTGTAACTTAAATGAGGGACATGGACACTCAAAATGAGGGACAATGAGGGACACTAACCCACATGATGATCAGGACACATAATGAAACATGAAGATACAGTACCTCAGAACACAGTGGAAACCATTTTATTAGCACCTGAGAATGAATTTCTAGCTTTAACCAGGGGTGCCATTTAGGTAGGGCAGAGGAGGCAGTTGCCTCCCCCATATCTGTGCCTAGGTTGTTCTTATGGTGTGGCAATAATGGCATTAAATTTGGATTTAATCTTTTGCACAATAAGTGCCCACCTGGCCAGTGTGTGCTCATTCTGCAGGTACTCTCCAGACTCGATTGTGTCTGTATTGTGTTGTTCACGCTCTCCACCTAGTAGCAGCAGCACAATCACATGTGATGTGGATGAGCTCCAGCCAAGAAAGTGCACATGAATCTCGAAAGTGCAACACTGTCTTTCCCACCACAGAGTAGACAGACTACACAGTACAGCTTGGAGGAGTCAGTCAGCACTGAACTCTCAATAGCAGTGCTGTGGCAGCATATGTTTTTTGTCATACTCTTAGTGAGTCTTTGTCTCCCCTGGTGGCTGAAGGGGCAGAGGGTGAGCTAGAAGCTAACTCAAGACTAGACTATCTATTTACTCTATTAGGCTTGCCTTGCAAAACAAAATATCACAGACCCCACAGCAGCAAGATAGATTTAGCAGCAGTGGTGACAGTAGTATGGGTGGCCTTCATGAGTCTTGATCAGTGGTAGCAACCACAGCAGCAACCAAGAAGCAAGCACCCCAGGTTGGGTGGGTTCAGTTAGTGAGGTGACTTGGTTGTGGCCCAGGTTGGGACCTGTGATTGGTGGTTCTAGCATCCAGCTTCTGGCAGAAGTAGAGGGGGAGTGGACTGAAAACTGGTCTGGTGGCACACTGTGCCATGTTGCAGGTTCTGGCCATATGGCCAGTTAAGTAAACATTAATATATATTTTTTTACAGGGGATTGGGAAGGAGGAAAGACTGAAATATTGATGTTTTCATGCTTCACCACCTTTGGGAAGCTTCATGACCATTAGGGATGGTTATTGAATGGAAATGAGTTGGGGAGGAAAAATCAGGACAAAGTTGTTTTTTTTTTGGGGGGGGGTCAGAACTTCAGCCAGGGAAAAAAATGATCAGTAACTGGATTTGTTTAAGTGGGTTTAAGCCCAAATCTGATGCACTGCTCTGGGGTATATACAGATGAATCTTGTACATTTTAATTTTTCCTTATTTGCATATCACTTTTCAGTCAAAACAAATAAGTGTTACCTTTTAGAGATGTTACAGACATTCTAGAGTTGTCCCTTGCATTCACTGACAGTTGAGTGGTATGGCATGCACAGACTATTGGAGCTCCACTATATTCAGGCTTATGCCCTCCCCCCCAGTGATGTTGACCTCCATATCCTCATGCTCAGGCACATTATGACAAAGGGCAAAGGAGGCTGCAGTGTTGTGCACCATTGAAATGGAAAAGGAGTGTTTTTATTACTATTTTATACATTATTAATGGGGTGTTAGAGATTAATGAAGGCCACCACTCGAATAACAAGGGCCTTGTTCATAGAACAGTGGCCTTCGTTATTCTCCAACTCACCATCATAATGTATAAAATAGTAATAAAAAATAACTCCATTCATTTCAAGATAGTATACCCTAGCAATCTGACCCATGGATATCATCTCTTAAATACTCCTGCCTCTGGCTCCCTAGTACAGTACTTAAGTAAGAGACTTTTTACTTATATCTAAATTTGGTGGGTTGTCTGTAGCAGCATGGCCATACCCACTACAGTGTGTGTGCGTGGCGGGGAGGGGGGACTGGCCATGTGGGTGTGTGTCAAGTTATTGCTACTTTTGTATTTGCACAGTAAAGTCTGTGTGGAAGCATTCAAAACTATGAAGAGAAAATAGTGGAGTACAGGCCAGACAGAAGTAAATAAGTGGTTTTGTGGGTAAGTTTGTGTATTGGGGGTGGGAAAGTAAGTGTGCTACAGTTCAACTGTGAAACAGATGAGTAAGAGAAGAAAACTGTAAAGCTTAACAGTGGCTACAAGCACGCTGCATGCTTGCAGTGTAATCAGATACAGTATGTATTGAAGTAGAAGCAAGCCATATGTGTGCAGACAGTATGACTTAGTGGTTAAAGGCACTGAACTGCAAGCCAGAAGACTTGGAGGCATGAAAACCTGGGTTTTAATCTCATCAACCCCCACTTGAGTAGTATGATCTTGAGCAAGTCATTTAACTTTTATATGTGCAGTGACCACTTGCTTTTTGCATGCATGCCACATGCATGCAGTCGTTCCAATTTAACATTTAAAGCATACTTGCAGCACACATATCACTTGGGTAGTTTTATGTGTGTAGCATGAAAACATGTCATATAATTATTTCTGTAAGGGAATAGATCAATGTTTTACTTTGGCACATCTGATTTATAAATATGAAACACTTACAAGGTAAAGATTATACCGTACCTTCATAGATTTAAAGTCTGCATTTGACAGAGTTAATAGAGGAAAGTTATGGGAAAGGTTAGGGGAAAAAGGAATGGAATACTCATTATTGGAGATGATCAAAGTACTGTATCAAAATAATTTTATGAGCGTTAGATATAACAGAGGACTTTAGTAACTGGTTTGAGTCCAATATTAGAGTCAAGCAGGGATGTACGCTATCACCAATATTATTTAATATTTTTTGACACTGTGCTCAGAACCTTATATAATCCTGAATTTCATATGCCAAAAGTTAGGGGGATAGGTCATGCCCATATTTGGCATATGCAGTTAATGTTGCTCTGTTTTCTACCAGTTGTCTAGGTATGAAGAGAATGTTAGAGAAGTTTCAGTTTGAATGTGATTGGGAAGATCTGCAGGTGAACTATAATAAAACTAAAATATTAGTAATTGGGAGAAACAACAACAAATATGATTACATTATAAATAAGAATGAATTAGAGGTGGTAAGGTAATTTTGCTATCTGGGCTTAATCTTCTCTCAGGAAGGAACATGGAGTAAACAAATAAAAGAAATGGAAAATAAGACTAAAAAGTTAATTCCAATAATGATTGCATTCTCATATAAACATATAATCATACAATTTGATGGCAGATAAGGACCACTTGGCCCACCTAGTCTGCCCATTTCCCTACCTAATGGATAAGCTACAGATCCTAGTTAACCAACAGCCTACTTCCTCCTGCCCCTCACTAGAATTGCCTTATGTCTGTCCCCATGCATTCTTTAATTTCCCCACTGTTTTTGACTCCATGACCTCCTCAGGAAGACTGTTCCATGCATCCACAACACTCTCCATGAAAAAATACTTCCTCACATTACCTCTGAGCTGTTCCCCATCTTCAAATTGTGCTTCCTTGTTCTTGCACATCTCTTTTTCTGAAAGATGGTACCCTCTTGGACTTTGCTGATTTCCTTGAGGTACCTGAAAATTTCTATCATGTCCCCCTTCTCCCTCCTTTCCTCGAGGGTATATATTAACTTCTTTATTCTCTCTTCATATGTCTTCTTGTGAAGACCCTGCACAATTTTCATTGCCCTTCTCTGTACAGACTCCATCTTGTCTATTTCTTTGTGGAGATGTGGTCTCCAGAACATCACGCAGTACTCCAGATGGGGTCTCACCAACTGTCTGTACAGAGGGATAACAACTTCCTGTTTTCTACTGGTGATGCCTCTTCCTTTGAATCCCAGTATCCCCCAGCCCTCCTTACTGCCTTCTGACATTGCTTGCCCACCTTTAGGTCATCCGATATAACTACCCCCAGGTCCCTTTCCATTTCTTTTGTCATCAGTATCTCACCCCCCCATTGTGTACTCTTCCCATGGGGTTTTGTTTCCCAGGTGCATTATTTTGCACTTCTTTGCATTGACTCTAAGCTGACGTATATTTGACCATTCCTTTAACCTTGCCAAGTCCCTTCTCATCATTTCACCCCACCTTGTGTATCAACCTTGTTGAAGATCTTTGTGTCATCTACAAAGAGGCATACTTTTTCTTCCAGTCCCTCTGTGGTGTCACTTATAAACACATTAAAAGGACCAGACCCAGTACTGAACCCTACGGTACCCAACTAATCCCCCTTTCTTCACTGTGGGCTCGCTTGCTATATCCTCTGCGCTCATGTTGTCCAGCCACTGTTTTACTCAGATACCACCCTGGGACCCTCTCCCAGGCTGGCTAATTTGTTTATTAATCTTTTTGTGTGGGACTATGTCAAATGCCTTAATAAAGTCTAAGTAGGCTATGTCCCTAGCCCCTCCCTGGTCTACTGCTTTGGTCACCAAGTCAAAGAAATAGGTTATATTCATCTGACATGACCCTCCTGCTGTGAATCTATGCTGCATTGGGTATTCAACAATACTTTCCTTCAGAAGTGATGCCAACATTTTCTTACCACTGAGGTCAAACTGACAGGTCTGTAGTTTCTTGCCTCTGTCTTGCTCCCACGTTTATGAAGGGGAATCACATCTGCACTCCTGCAATCCTCAGGTACCACACCATCCTCCCATAATTTGTTAAAAAGGGTAGTCAGTGGTGTTACTAGTTCTCCCCTTAGTTCTTTTAGAATTCTGGGATGAATCCTATCAGGCCCCATTGCTTTGTCTACCTTCAGTTTTAGGAGTTCTTTCAGAACCCTTTCTTCTGTGAAAGGACTGATATCTACCATTCTATCAAGAGTGCTTCTATTGACTGGATTAGGTACCTCCCCTCCTCTTCTTTTGTGAATACTGAGCAGAAGTATTCATTCAGTATCCCTGCTTTTTCACTGTCCCTCTCTGCCCACCCACCCTTCTCTTTATTCAGACTCAGTATCCCTCCCTTAGTCTTTCTTTGCTCCCTAGTGTACCTATAAAGGTAATCTGTGAAGTGGGCGTATGAGGAAGGACGCCGTCCATTATGGCGACACATTCCTCATGCAATCCACTCATGACGACTGAGAAGTAGGGCGACCGGATGAGGAGGTGGGCAAAATAGGTGATGGGATGTCGCTATACCTACGCACGTGGGAGGATGGGAGCGAGTACGGTGAGCATGGGCTGGGAGGGGGTGGAGAGGCTGTAGGGGGTGGAGCTGCAGTTGTCGGTCGAGTTGCATCGTGGCATCTGGGATTGGGCAATGAATGGGGTGGCTGAGGTACTAGGTTCGGGTCTGGGTGCTGGTGTGATTTTTATTGCGCCTGGCCCGAACCTTTTCCTTTTTACTACTTTCATCCCCCTAACATGCACCCCCCTGGAGTTGAGAATCCTTAAGTAAGGTGGTGTGGGAGGCAATGCCCCCCCATGGGGGAGTGAGGGGGTGCAGCCCCCCCACAGAAAGTAGTAAAAATATGTCCTGGCACAATTGTACTGGTGCACCAGGGTTGTCAGAGTGCTGAAAATGTGTTCAGAACTCTGACTGAAAGATAATGGTGATCGCTTTTAGGCATTCACCATTATCACATAGACCCACCTATAAAAGGTTTTATCCCACTTCTTAACTGACTTGTCCTTGGTTTGGGCCTTTACTATTCTGACTGCCTTCCCACTTCCTTCTGCTTTAGCTGGTACAGTTCTCTGTCCTGCTCCTTCTCCGTTTCCTTATACTTCCTGAATGCTATATTTATCTCCCTAACCTTCCCTGCCACCTCTTTTGAAAACCATAGTGGTTTTTTCTTTTGTTTTGATTTATTTGCTTCATACAAAGGCATGTTGCCTCTGTGGTGGCAGTTTTGATGTTTCCCCATTGTTGCTCCACCCCTCCTTCTAGCCTGTTTGCTAGTGCTTTTCTGAGGCACTCTCTCATTTTGACAAAATCAGCCCTCCTGAAGTCCAGAACCTTCACTTTTGTATGGCTTGACTCAAAAGTTGAGTTTATTGTGAACCACACTGTTTGGTGGTCACTTTTCCCCAGATGGCTACCCACTTCTAGATTTGAGATCCTCTCTCCATCCCCATTTGAAAGTACCAGGTCTATGATTGTTCCCTCCCAAGTGGGTTCCAACACTAGCTGTCTGAGGCATGTCCACTGTAGGGCATCGAGAATGGCCCTGCTCTTGGATGTGGCTGCAGCAAAGGTGCTCCAGTTAACATCTGGCATATTCAGGTCTCCATCAGCAATATCTCCCCTTTCTCTGCTATCCTAAGGATGCCTTCTATCAATTCTTTGTCCAGTTCCTCCCCTTGAGATGGGGTCTGTATGCAACCCATGTGT
Organism: Neoceratodus forsteri; assembly: GCA_016271365.2. Classification (NCBI taxonomy): domain Eukaryota; kingdom Metazoa; phylum Chordata; order Ceratodontiformes; family Ceratodontidae; genus Neoceratodus; species Neoceratodus forsteri. The sequence goes on along the minus strand of CM028136.1, from coordinate 123,614,940 downwards.
GGATTGTGGTGCCATTTCCAGTCTCCAGGGTGACCCACAGTGCCTCCTCTACTCCATGTTTACCCTTTAGTTTCATTGCTTTGATCCCATCCCTTACATAGATATCTACTTCTCCTCCTCCTTTTCTATCCTTCCTGTCTCTGCTGTAGACTGTATACCCTGGTATGTTGACATCCCAGTCATGGTTCTCTGTGTGCCATGTTTCTATGATTGCCACAATATTCAGTCATCCCTCTTCCATCAAGGCCACCAGTTCAGGGAGCTTGTTACCTAGACTATGGGCATTAGTCCTCATTACCCTCCATTTTTTGATGGCCTTATCCCTTTTTGCCCCACCCCTGTCCTTACTGCCTTTGTCTTTTTCTCTATTTACCCCTGCACTTCTCCCTATCAAATTCTCTATCTTGGAGTTTACCTCACAAACTACTTTGATTTTTTTGGGGGGGCTAGGATTTCCCTTCTCCTTTGCAGTGCCTCCACCCTTGGCTAGTTTAAATGCTTGCCATTGAGCATTAAACACATCACCTATAGGATTATGGTTTCCCTTTGGACAGATGCAGACCATCACAGCAGTATAGGCTTTCATCCCTCCATGTGGACCCAAGTCCCAATGAATCCAAATCTCAGCTCTGCACCAGTTTTTCAACCACTGATTGAATCCCTGGTGCAGAGCACTCCATCACCCATGCCATAGACAGGCAGCACCTCAAGAAGGTTACCGTGTGCTACTTGTCTAAGGCCCTCCCAACTCCACAAATTCCTTCTGCACTGCTCTGATCCCTTTCCCAGCCAGGTCTTTTGTCCCTAGCTGGACAATGACTTCCAGCTCCTCCCCATGTGGCTGCTCCCACAATCCTGAAGATTCACTACCTGTCCCTCCATGTCATGGTGCCTGGCAGGAACCTTACCTCCTCTCCCTCCCTCCCTCCCTAGTTCTACTTTCATAGCATGGAGTGCCCCAGGAGTTGTTTCCTTCCTGTGGGGTCCCTTGCTACCCTCCTGTGGGTGTATTTTGTGGAGGTTCCTGCATCCTCCTTGACTTCACTGTGGGTGCCTCCATAGAGGAACCACACTCTTCCAGAATGGCATATGAATTTCATAGAGGTACAAGTAGATGGATATGCCTCTGTTCCACCATCCTCACCTCCCTGAGCACACTGTGGTCCAACTGCTCCTCTTTCTTGGCAACCTCTGAGGCAGCAGCAGTGACCCTGGTGGTCCCTGGGTGGGAAAGGAGGTCCCTGAATCCTGGCCAACTCAGCCTAGAGATGAGCAACCTTCTCCCTCAGTCCAGAGAGGTGTCTGCAAATGGGACAACACCACATCCTCTGGAACATCTCCTTAAAGACTGCTTGTCCACAGCCACTGCACTGCACCACTCCCATCATGTCTTATTTATGGCCCCTTAATTGTTGTTTTGTATACTTACTCTTTCATCTCTTTATTTTTTATATAATTGTTTTTTTCCCCTACTTTCCCACTGCCTCTGTGCCCTTAAAACTGCTGCTCTTCCTGTTCTTGGAGATGAAATTCCTATATTCCTCAGTAGTCTCCTTCTTACTTGTTTAGAGTCAGACCTCCAGCAGCTGGGGGATGGAGAGCTCACTTTTCTTCTAGGATTCTGAGTCTTTGTGCCTCCATGATCACTCCTTCCTGCCCCACAAACAGGAAGTTCCTGTTGCGGTCAAATCCTATGCCTATAAAAGTAGAACCAGCTAAGGTGGGGTGGTGGAGGGAAGGATGGAGGACAATGTAGTCCCAGTAAAGTTCTAAAGGCAGTTCCTTCCTTTGGTGTTCTCTCAAAAGCTATCTAGGCCAGTTTTTAAATGCACACACCTGGCTTCCTTCTGCTTAAGCCACTCCCTAATTCACAATTTCTTCTTCACCTAGCTAACTGCACAGATAACAATTCTTCACCCAACCTAGACAAACACACTAACTATTTTTTTTGTTTATTTGTTTTACCCTAAATTGAAGTTCCCAGTATTGGAGTTCTAGTTCTTTAGTCCAGTAGAGTAGTAAAGTTCTAACAGCAGCTCCTTCCTCTTGCTGTTAAATACGGGGACAAATCAGTACAGGGAAATAAAAAAGTTATAAATGTCAAGATTAGAAGTCAGCTACTATATGGGGTAGAGATATGGGGTATCTAGGCTAAGATAAACATCAAGTCATGTTTAAACAAATTCTATGAAAGACTGCTGGGTCTCCCAGGGTGTGCTCCATTTGCCTTGGACAGGGCAGTATTATGGCAGGTACCCATAGAGTGCCAAATTACCCAAAGAGTAATATCTTACTGGCTTAAAGTATTTAATGTGAGTAAACATAGAATACCAAGGATTTGTTTAGAGGAAGCCATAACTTATATGAATCAGAATATCTTGTTTCCAAGCACTTATATAGTGGAAAGAATAATTAAACCCCATGGGTCATTGTCATGTATAACAGATAGTCTTAGATACCCCCTGGAACAAATAACATCAGAAATAAAAAAAATTAGGGTAAGGAATGTTTATGTCCAGAAAGATCTGGAAATATGTAAACAATACCAGGTACATAATTAGTTAAAGAAAAACAAAAGAGACCATACAATGGAACAGTATCTACAGCTTTTAACTAATCCTAGTTTTAGGCAATTATTCACAAGATTCAGATTTGAATATTTTAAGAACCAGTGGAAATCAAACCAATATAATAAACATAAAATGGAAACAGAGATTTGCTGTAATTGTGGACTTGGTCAAGATAATTTAGTGCATCTAATTATTCTTGCCCCTATACAATACTTACAGAAAGAAATATCTGGGGAATATATTGGAAATTTGAATATGAACTGAAACATTTAATCACATATTTATTAAAAGAAGGAACAGAAAGCATATTGGTCCCTGTGGCCTCCCTTCTTAAAATAATAGAAAGCAAAAAATTACCTCTAAAGCTGGCCCACCAGCGCATTGGTTGGATTTCTGATTGCAATGCCAGGGACCCGGGTTCTGGAGAGGACTCAGATTGCAGGAGGGCTGGCCTGGGGGAGAAGTCTTGAGTGTCCCAGAGACTGCTCACCTTCTCCGGGGGGGGGAGGGGACTAAGGCTCAAAGCTTGCCTGACCCTAGGTGAAGGCCCGAGGTATAACAAGTCCTGCTGGTAGTGGGGTGGGGGAGCTGCATGGTGGGCATTTTCACCTAGCACCTTGATGTCAGGGCATAACACAACGCAGAAAGAACAGGGAAAACAACACCAGAGTGATGAGAAGATGGGGCATCAGTACTGGCCCTGATAGCTCCTGCCTGAATGACCACCAGGGAACCCGATGAAACCAGAGAAATATAGGGTTGTAAAGGCCCTGCCCCATACCCTCCTGGGAGACATAACCATGGCTCTATGGGGGAACCTCCAAGGATCTCAGGTCAGGCAGAGAAGAAGGGAATTATCAGGTGTCTCCCGATGATGCAGTGCTCCTGTGCAGAGAGGTGGATAAATAAAAAGTTTAAAAAAATAACATCTATACAAGGATTCCAGTTAGTATTGCAAACATCGCTAAAGTCTCTTTTGGTTTGAATTTTTAAATTCTAGTTCCTCCCCTTCTGCTATGTAATTTGTAAGCGCTAATGAAGTTTTATTAAAATTTATCTTTATTTCGAATAGAACTGAATAATGTGATATTTTAATGTAATGTAAAGGATATGGATGTTCTGAATCATGATATGGAGGGATATCTATCTTTTAAATCTATTTTGTATGTAACAAATCAAAAGAAAAGTAATTGTTGCATATGGTTATATTTGTGTTTTGTCATGACTTATTGTAAATCGAACAACAAACTTTGATTGATTGACATACATAGTTGTACAACAAACAGAGCTGGTGGTAGTCATACATGAATGAAGTTACACTAGTGATATAACAAATAATGATGGGTAGATCATCCACAGGAGAGGATGAAACTACACCTCCCAGTATTCTGTGGTTGTGATTGCACTCCTTAGCAGGAATCATTAGCATAAACCCCTCCAACCGCTCACCACACTTGGCAGCATTGCCTGAGTTATTCTCTCCCGCTCCCTTCCCATCCAACCTACCTCATCTTCTCATCCTTCTCTCTCCCCCCTCCTCCTCCACACCCATCCTGTCCCCTTGTGCCACCTATCACCCTTTCCCACCCACCATACCACTGGACAAAGCCTTCCTGGCAAATTCTCTTTGTGTAATAAACATATTCAAATGTTTTGATTAAATGTTTTGGTTTCTCATTTGTCTAATTGTTAAGCACATCTCTGGTGATGACTGGAAGCCTGTTAAAATGCATAATATCACTATGTCACTGTTAGTTCCTAATGTGTATATATATATGTAATAGATATACCATTCTGAGGTTCGGGGTAACCTCTGATATATGCACGCCTTGGTGTGCGGCCAACCGCACAAGGCGCGATATCAGAGCACACCGCACACCTCAGAGTGGTATATCTATCTTATAAAATGGCTATAGATTTTTTTGGGGAAGTAGTCCTTCTGTGTAGTTGGTAATTAAATATGTTGGCAGAGGTGACACTTTTGGTGTGAAAACTGTATTTGTAAATGAATTTAACTTTAGTAGTCCTTTTGGTGTGAAAAAAAGTATGTTCAGAAGAACTGTCACTTTAATTGCTCAAAGGTGATTGAAGGGTGCTTTTTAGAAAGTGAGAAGCTGTTTACGTGGTGAAAGTAAGGCGTGCTGTGTTTAAAAATCAGAAAAGCTGCCTTTTATTAGTTTTCTCAGTTTTCCTTAATAGTAGTTCCATATTGTCATGCGGGCTTAGCAGGATAGATCGAGGTGAGTCGGTATTTAGAACGTGAGCGGAAGCAAGAGCGAAGTGTTGCTATGGCAATACCGCTCTGGCTTCCGCTCACGCTTTCTAAAATTACCGACTCGCTTGCTCTATCATCGCCCGTTCCGCATCGCATATGGAGCTACTATTACGGAAAACGAAGAGAAACGAATAAAAGGCAGTCACTTTTCTGATTTTTTAAACAGAGCACGTCTTACTTTGACCTCGTAACAGCTTCTCACTTTCTAAAATGAGCACCGCTCGGTCACGCTACATTTCGCTATTGAAAGTGAAAGTACTGTCTGCAGGATCGCGGTATTGTTAGTGGAAAGGCATCTTTTTTAAAGAAATGAAGAGAAGACTACAAAAGAATGTATGTTATAGTTTTATATATACAGTTAGGTTTCTGTTAATCAGACTGGTCACAGTGGTTACAGTAATAAAAGTGGTTGTACACTGTGACACTGTGAGCATGGCAGGATTTGATTTTTAAATTAAATTTTCAGTAAACATTAATGGTAGGATGAAGAGATCTGTTTCTACAGTGTGGGGCTACTACTGGTATATTTACTTATGGGTGTGGGTGTCAGTTGCACATGTGTGTTAGTGTGGGTGTCTAGCTGCACCAGGTGTGGAGTGGTCTTGCTGCTGGTGAAAAGGTTTTGAGGACTGGAAAGTAGTTCAGGCGTGCGGTCGTAGTGGAAGGTGTGCGGTCGTTGGGAAATAATGCACGGTCATGTGACGTGTTTTGGCCAATTGTATCACTGGGATTTTTATGATTTTACCACACCATTTTATAAATATATATATATATATATATATATATATATATATATATATATATACACACACTGGCCCAGATATTCAAAGGGTTGCACATGGCGTAACAGTGTTGAGCCAGCGCAACCCACTGATGCGCCCCGCCTGATATTCAAACAGGAATTGCACCTGGCACAAATCCTCATGTGCCGGAGCACATCAGTAATGTATGCAGGCACAGGTAGGGGGGGTGTTCCCTTGCATACTCTGCACATCCCGATATTCAGCCCTGGATGTGCTGAGCCATGCATGCACAACCCCTACTTGCTCCGCACAAAGTTGATCCAAAAAAAAAAGGAGCAATGGCCAGCCACCCACAGGTGAGCTGCCATATTGCAGGGCACAACATGGCAGCTGGGACCTGTGGGTGGCCACCCAAGCTCCGGCAGCACCTCCGTGGTGGCACCCCCCCATGCCCGATCACGGGCAGTGGTATGAAATAATAGAATCCTATATCCCTGGTGGTCCAGTGGACCGCTGTCAGCCCGATCGCGGGCTTAAGTAAATTAAAAGTAGAATCCTATATCCCTGGTGGTCCAGTGGACCGCTGTCAGCTCGATCGCGGGCTTAAGTAAATTAAAAGTAGAATCCTATATCCCTGGTGGTCCAGTGGACAGCAGTTAGCCCGATTGCAGGTTTCAGTAAAAGTATAATGATTCCTACTGTATATCCCTGGTGGTCCAGCAGACCACCCTCCCCACCAGCCCACTGATCCCCACTACCCCATCCCCCCTCGGTCAGTGGCGGGTGGCAGGACCAATGGGCGTACAGCCCTACTGACGGTGTCAGTCGGCGGGCGGCGGGGCAGCAGGCTGGTGGGGTGCTGCTGCCTGCCGCTGGCTGGAGGGGAGTGGGGCAGTGGGGATCAATGGGCAGGTGGGGAGGGGGGTCCACTGGACCACCAGGGATATAGAAATCATTATACTTTTACTGAAGCCCGAGATCGGGCTGACAGCAGTCTACTGGACCACCAGAGATATGATCTTCTTTTAATTGCAAGCCCGCAGTGCATTTGTGTGATCCACTGGACCACCAGAGATATCTGATTCTACTTTTAATTACTTAAGCCCGTGATCAGGCTGACAGCGGTCCACTGGACCACCAGGGATATAGGATTATTCTTTTAATTTACATTAAGCCCGCAATTGGGCAGACAGCGGTCCACTGGACCACCAGGGATATAGGATTCTTCTTTTAATTTACTTAAGTCCACGATTGGGCTGACAGCGGTCCACTGGACCACCAGAGATATAGGATTCTACTTTTAATTTACTTAAGCCTGCGATCGGGCTGACAGCGGTCCACTGGACCACCAGGGATATAGGATTCTTCTTTTAATTTACTTAAGCCTGGGATTGGGCTGACAGCGGTCCACTGGACCACCAGGGATATAGGATTCTACTTTTAATTTATAAGCCGTGATCAGGCTGACAGTGGTCCGCTGGACCACGAGGATATAAATTCTTCTTTTAATTTACTTAGCCTGGGATTGGGCTGACAGCGGTCCACTGGACCACCAGGGATATAGGATTCTACTTTTAATTTACTTAAGCCCGTGATCAGGCTGACAGTGGTCCGCTGGACCACCAGGGATATAGATTCTTCTTTTAATTTACATTAAGCCCACGTGATCGGGCTGACAATGATCACTGGACCACCAAGGATATAGGATTCTTCTTTTAATTTACATTAAACCCGCGATTGGGCTGACAGTGGTCCACTGGACCACCAGGAATATAGAATCCTTCTTTTAATTTACTTAAGTCCACGATTGGACTGACAGCGGTTCACTGGACCACCAGGGATATAGGATTCTACTTTTAATTTACTTAAGCTAACGATCGGGCTGACAGTGGTCCACTGGACCACCAGCGATATAGGATTCTACTTTTAATTTACTGAAGTCCACGATTGGGCTGACAGCGGTCCACTGGACTACCAGGGATATAGGAATCTTTTTTATTTTACAAATGCCCGCGATTGGGCTGTGAGGAACATTGCCATGCTGCAGGGGGCGTCAGTCCCCGATGGCTGCTGCCTGGCAGGGTGTCAGGTGCAAGTCGTCGGGGATTAGTGCACCTGCATGCAAATGGGGCCATAATGACATGCAAATGGCCCCATGTGTACCTTGCATATATTATGGCCCCATTTGCAGGTCAGCTTTTGAATATCGTGGTTGCTGTGCCTTGCGCAATGGAACTTGTGCTAGCGCATCCACATGCTCCACTGTGGCCACTATTGCTGGTACAGTGCCACTGTGCCATGCGCACTGCTGGTGGCCAGGGTGCGATATTCAATGATGCTGAGCCATGTGCAGCTCTGTTGAATATCGCCCAGTCAGCGCCCTATGCTGCACCCAGCCACGCCACATCCTGGTGCAGTTTGAATATCTGGGCTCCTGTGTTTATCCAACATGGAACCTTTGCAAAAGAGCTCCCAGCTGAAAGGTATTGTAATCCAAGATCTTAATAAATAAATAAATAAAATATTCTGAACAACATGCTTTGCAAATTATCCAGAGACAGCAGAATGGGTTTGGTTGCATAGCAGTGTATGATGTCTTCATAGTTAGTGGAAGGGAGCAGGAATGGGAGGCTACCTGCTTCCTTACATCAGCAATGAGACAGCATTTGGACCTCCAGAGAAGCTGGAGCCCTATGGTTGCTACGATGTGATCATTGTGCTTAATGTACGTAAGTGATACATCAAGCCAGATTCCTTGGCATGTGAATATGTGAATACAATGCTTGCTCAATAGCACAGCCTTCTGATGTTATGATTGCAAGCTGAGCAGCTGAACAAGTTAGCAGTTTAGTTAAAGACTACTGAATTTTGATAAACAAATCTTTTTGGACAGACCACAATTAATTAATGAAAATAACTAGTAAAAAAGTCTCTCTGAGAACTGCAGCATTTGAAGAAAAGAATCAAAAAGGTTAACAGTTATACTAGTTGCCCTTCCATATGAGTATCATTTTGAAAGGTGGTCTTATGATGTGGTCTACAATTCATGAAGAATGGAGCTAAGAGTTTTTACTTGCTACCTAGCTGAAATTTGACCCCAAGGGGCAACCTATGAGTTCCAAAGTAGCAATCATTAGTATCAACTATTTGTGTGCTTGTCTTTAAAAAGTGATAGAATTTAACGTGATTTTAACTTTTGTCATTTTTTTGGTTTATTGTGCAAACCTCAAAATGCCATTTAAACCAAAGTAATTAATTCTATTTGTACTGTATATATTCCTCTATCTACTATATATGTATACCTATATCACCCCTCTCTCTCTCTCTCTCTCTCTCTCTATATATATATATATATATACTGCATATTGTATATGTATCTATGCAGTACTTGTGAGGATATTTAAAGACACTTATCAATGATATTTTTGCTCACTCCAGACCTAGTGTGAGAACATTACAAAATTCTCACTCTAAGTCCCTTTGAGCAGAAATATCCTCATTGTAGGTGCTCATTGGTTGGAACTGGCAGCATAAGTAGCACTGTTAAAATGCAGCTACTTAACTTGTGTGCTGGCTCCTGCCTCTTTGTTTCATATCTTCAATGGTACCAATGAATAACTTTCATTTTCTCCAACACTTGCCTAAGTTGCCTACTAAAAAACTCTCACTACTGAAAAAAAAAAAACTCCGCCCTAATCACATTTTACTGATGCTAATGACTTCCCCTCCCTGCCAAAAGAGATGACTATCACTGTCATCCTTTTACATCCCTTCCTATCATCTGAATCACTTCTTGAATCTCTGGCCACTTCTCAAGCATACTCCATGCTGGCTGTAGTAAACTGTTTCCTGACCTTCTGTTTAGGTCACACTGCTCACTAGACTGAAACTGCCTCCACTCACTCCACATCGAAACTGCAACTGCTTACCCAGCATGATGTGATGATGCATCATGCATGCAACAGTGTCAAATGTGTTAAGCCACAAGGTTATCCTGAAATACTGCCTGGTCATTGGAAACCACAGTGTTAAACTGTAAGCGCAAAAAAGCAAACATATATCTATTCTTGTTTTATCAACAAATAGGCAGTGTTGCATAAAATAAACATGCCATGGCCGAATCAGCAACATCCATGATATTTCGCCCTCATGCCGTTTGACCTTTGACATCACATGTGGCTTCACCGCTCACAATGTCATAAGGTCAAACTGGACTCACCAAAAATATCAGGGATATTTCTGATGCGGCAATTGTATATCCCTTATATGTATATATTCTTTGCAAAAAAATCCATTAATGCAGCATTTAAGGTTCAGGCTAAAGTGACAAAAGTAGGGAAATGTGATGCTAGGGCTTCCAACCCTACAACCTCAACTCCACCCTTAAAGCAAATATGGGGCGGACTCTTCCCAAGGATTGTCATCCCTAAAGCTCTCCACATTCAATACATTCCAGAAACATACACACCTAATGGGCTGAGCTTTATTTTGCTGTGAAAGTGCAGGGCCATGTAGGCCCTGCATTTCAGTTTGTAGCACAATGACAACATGGTTGTCAGCCTAGCCTTTTTATTACCCACATGAACCTGGTACTGAAACTTCTTTCAATTCCCCAGCAAATGTAATTCCAGACCACTGTACTATAATTCTGCACCAAAGGCAAGAAAACACATTTTGATGAAGATTTTAAAAAATGACAGCTGTCACACTCATGAGTTGGTGTAAAGAAATGACGGTGTTTAAAATTTGGGGTCAAAGTATTGAAAATTAGGAAAGTTATGAGCATGCATAGCTTAATTTCGATGGATGAGGATAACTTCACCATTTCAACACTTTGAGAACTGAATATGTATGAATGTATATAGATTCTGGATGTATACACTGTATATGTCCACAGTCTTCTAAGGGTTAACATGTTCTGACTGCAAATTTTGAACATACCCTTCTTATGTCCCCACCTTATGAACAAGAGTAGTGGAAATGTTCAAATCCCGCTGAAAGGTGATTTCACCAAGTGACCACAAAATCAACTTTCAGGGCAGATTTGCATAATTCCTGTGACATTGCTGATGAAGCAGGGTCTCAGAAATGCTATGTTGAAAATGTGGTGCCAAAATATGCAAAAACAGCTAAGTTATGCATCACAGTTGAAAACCCAATTGAAATGCAGTGAACTCCACTTACCTTATTTCTCATATACTGTAGCAGTCACTGATTACAGCAGCAAGACGTGTCTTCCATCAGAAAGTGGATCTTCACCCTGTGACCTGTTCAGATGAGTGAGGATATGTGGGGGTGTCTGGGGGTGTAGGGTGGTGGGTGCTTATTGGGAGGTCAGGGTGGGGAGAACATTGCTGAAGGACTGTTTTCTTTTTTACAGGAAAAAAAGCCATCCAGGGACCATTTTCTTTATTTCATGGAATAAAGTGAACAGAGGGTGGCAGGTGCAACTAGACACTAGGGAAACAAAAATTCTCAACAGGGAGGGTGAACGGATGGTAGGGGCACCACTAGACACAAGGGAAAGCAATGATATCGAAAGATCATTTTCTTTGTTTAAGTGAGTAAAGTGAACAAATGGTGGGGATGCCACTAGATACCAGGGAATGAAAATAAAAGTAACAGTAATGGCGATAGGAGGTTGGGGGTGCCACTATGTACCAGGGACATTAAAAACTTATTATGGGGATGTTGAAGGAAGGGTGATGTGTGCTACTAGATACCAGGGAAGAACATAAATACAAGGATGATGATTGGAGGGTGGGGGAGGTAAAACTAGATACTGGGGAAAGTAGTTTACCCATGCCAAAATGGATCTTTTTTACACTCATGATGCAAAAAAAATATTTTTTTCATATCAAGAAACACAAAAAAAGTAATTAAAAAATGAAAAAACAACATGTAAAGGGCTTGTTCTGCAATAGTTAAGTACAGAATCCACTTAAGGGTTCGGTAAACATGCTACATGTTTTGATCACTCTCCAGCGTGTCATTTATTTGGCTTTTCAAATTTGTTCTTCTAGGAAAAGAAAACAAAAAAGAAAAAGTATTTTCCCTAACGTAAAAGATTATGAAACAATAATTTTTTATTTGTTTCATGCAGCTATTTTTAAGTACTTACTGAGCATGCTCAGAACATATTTTTAAACATTTCAAAATTGAATAACTTTGGAACAGATAAATATTTTTCACCAAATCAGCAAAAGGCACATCTGTGGGCCAGCCCCCTTCTACCCTGAACATTTTAGAACAAAATTGCAAACCATCTGAGTGGCAGCCAAATTCAAAGAAAACCTGTTCAACCCAATGGCAAAAAAGTATGAAAAATTCCCTTTTTTCAGTATCCAGATCTCAGACGTCACACATCCAACCAGAATTTAACTTGGCACGTTAAGAGACCTACCCCATGAGACTATATATGCAAACTCTTGTGCAACTTTGCTGAATGGTTGCAAAGGTAAAGTTCAAAATTTGAAGTTTAACAAAGAAACCCCTGCTCATCACTAAACATAGTGGTGCTACCACACTCCTATAATTCTTTACAAAAACCTTTGTTAATGTACCAGTTAGGGGAACTTAATGCCAAAAAAGTAGGAAAATATGTTGTTAGAGTTTCCAGTCCTAACTCCCCACCCCCAACCCCCATGCAGCAAAAGGGAAAAACATTATGGTTTTGGGTCTCTGGAGTCTTGGTTAGTCAGTGGTGGAATCTTCCTTGGGGTTATCAACCCTAATGCTTACTTCCAACCCACAGCCTCCAATCTGAAGCACAAGGTATACCTCCAAGCCAATGACTAATAGTGATACATTCTTCAAAGGTAGAGAAGTATGTCTTGTCACATGTTGCCAATGCAATTTGTTGTAACTTTCTTCACACAGGGTCCTGGAGGCCCTGCATGAAGAAAATAGATCATGTGAGACATTTTTTGCTGAGACAGTGTGGTGAGAATTAGGGATGACAATACTAATGAGCACACCACTGATTTGCCAAGACCCCAAAGACCCAAAACCCTAATGTTTTTTCCTTTTACTGCTTTGGGGGTGGGGTGGGGAGTTACAGTTGGAAACCCTAATGCCACATTTCTCTTTCTTTTGTGACATTATGTTACCCAAACTGGTACATTAGCACAGTTTTTTTTTTCTTTTTTTGCAAAGAATTTCCTTTCTTTTTTCAGATAGCAGAATTGCATCCCCATTCAGTCCCTGAGCCCTGTGCCATGGGGAGATTCTGTCCAAAAACAGAAGTGATGGGCCTGGCAAATTAATTCTTTACACATTCATTCTTCACACATTCACTCTCTACACATTCACTTTTTACATATTAACTCTTCACACATTCACTCTTTGTTTTTTATTTTAATTGTGACCTCAAATTATAATGATAGTCATTTTATGACTGCTCTTACAAACATGACATGTAGTATTTATAGTATATTGGCCAAAATCACTGAGTGAGCACCTTGGGGGGGGTGGAACTGGGTGTGGGCACCCCAGTCCGCTTGAAGGAGAACTGCTTCGATTTCAAGGGACCTATGTGCTTGCAGATATAAAGAATAGTATCTGTAGCAATTACTAACAGTTCTGTAAGTTTTATCACCCTTTTGTTTGAGTTTAGAACTATGTACAAAGTGTGCTGGCAATGTTCATTTCAGTTTCACACCATGTAGGTAATGATGCACATCTTGACCCACTGTGAAATACAGTAATTACAAAGTGCAGTGAGCTACTACTCCAGACCCATTCATAATTTTCAAAAGCATGAAACACTCAGTATCACTTGATATCACTCAGTATGTTTACACAGAGGTAGGCTTGCAGCCCATCTAGACTGTCTTCCACTCCAAGTGGGCATATCAACCCCTAGGTGTTGAAATGTTGGAGGTACCTGTCTAATTCAATCTTGAATTAGTCAAATGCTGTAATATTAACTAAATACTGAGGCAAGGTGACACAATTTTATTTTTATTTATGTTAATATCTGAGTGTTATTCATGCAAGTACAACCTTTTATTCTGAGCAATGGGCAGAATAGGAAGATTTGAAATGAAGTAAGTTATTGTCCTGATTTCTCTAATTGCAAACACTTTGCAGTTTTACATTGCAGTCACAGTAATGTTATATTTTCATTTCTATCAATGTTTCTATTTTTGTTCATAGTATATTGATGCTTGTTCATCAGTTTTGATTTTAGTGACAGAGTGAAGATGCAATTGAAATTCATATAATCAGCTCACAAAGTGTTTTCTGCTTCAGATGAATAATGCCAAAGTGAAGCATGTGTTTTTTTTGTTTCTTTGTTGTTGTTTTTTTGGTAGCCATACTGTCATTTCACTTTGTATGGCCTTCTGCAATAATGTTGGCCTTAATGGATTGGTCATTGAATATAGGAAACTTACCATGTGAAATGAGTGCTGGTGCTTGACTCAGTTTGTGTGTGGGTGCAAATTTCTTGCTACTGTATTATGACTATGACTACCACTATTACACAGATTGTGCATACTCGATAATTGAAGCCTGTTATGATATGTCAAGCATCCTGTGATAATTAGCAAAATGAAGGTTTATATTTTAGTGTCCTTATACCAGTAGCCACTGATCACCTTCTGGATTAATTTCGATTAAGTTTAATTAAATTAATTTAATTTAATTTCAGTTCTGAGCATGCTCACTAGTGTATCAAACATCTGTCCTAAAGACCCTACAGAGCATTCTCAGAAACAAAATATCAAATCTTTATAACATGGGAATAGATTAATATTTTTTCACCAAACCAATGAAAGGCACCATTCTGGAACAAACCCTTTCAACCTTAAACATTTCAGACCTAAATTCCAAACCATGAGGGCTGTAGGTGATAAAAGAAAACAGCAGACAATCACAATTTTTCCAAAAAAAGACACTATCCTGGTCTTGGAATCCACACATCTGACTAGAACAAAATTTAGCAAATCTAGAGACCTTGCTTCAGACTGTGCATGCAAAATTTCATGCAATTCTATTGAACAGGAACAAAGTTATTATGGTGCAAAATTAGAGGTTTAACATTTAACAGCATACTCAACCCAAACTACAGTGGTGCTACTGTGCTACTACAACACTGTATGTAGATATATATCCTGTATATGAATATATTAATAGCTTCAGTGCCATTCAACAGAATTCACAGCATTTTACATGTGCAGTCAGAGGGACTGGGTGTTCTGATTTTCCAAGTTTTGTTCCAGTGGGATGTAAAGATTCCATAATCCAGATGGTATGTTTTAAGAGAAAACAATTTTTTTCTTTCTTTTTTTTTTTTTTTGCCTTTTTTGCCATCATCTACAGCCCAGACAGTTTGGAATTATGGTCTGAAATTTTCAGGGTAGAAAATGCTTGTCCCAGAGGTCGCACCAGAATGGTGCCTTTCATTGGTTTGGTGAAAAGATGTTAACCTATTCCCAAGTTATAAGAATTTTAAATTTTGATTCTGAGCATGCTCAGTAGGGTATCAAACGGCTATCCAAAAGACTCTACTGAGCATGCTCAGAACTGAAATTTCAAATACTTATAACATGGAAACAGATTAATATTGATTCACCAGACCAAGAAAAGGAACAATTCTGTGGCAAGCTCTTTCTAACCTGAAAATTGCAGACCACAATTCCAAACCATCTGGGCTGTAGGTGATGGCAAAATACATTAAAAAAGCCCAGATTTTTCCTAAAAACACACTGTCTGGATCTCACAATCTCCACATCTGATTGGAATAAAACTTGGCAAATCAAGACACTTTGCCCCCTGATTGTCCATACAAAATTTCATGCACATCAATTGAACAAGGCAAAGCTATTAAGGTACAAACTTAGGGGTTTAACATTAAACAGCCTACTCAATCCTAACTACAGATGTCCTACCGTGCAACTATACTGCTGTTCTTAGAGGTATATACTGTACATAAGTATATTAATAGATTCACCCTTGTTTAACTGGATTTCATGGCATTTTGCATGTGCTGTCCAGGAGGGCAAGGTGTTTTGATTATCCAAGTTTCATTGAAGATGGATGTGCGGATTCCAAGATCAGGATAGTGCATTTTTAGGAAAAAGTGGGTTTTTTGCTGTTTTTTTATCACCTACAGCCTAGATGGTTTGGTTTTGTCTAAAATTTTCAGGGTAGAAAGGGATTGCACCTGAATGGTGTCTTTCATTGGTTTACCTACAAAAATGTTAATTCATTACCATGTTATAAAGATTTGACATTCGGTTCTGAGCATGCTCATCAGGGTATCAAATGTCTGTCTTAAAGACCCCTCGCATGCTCAGAAACAAGATTTAAAATCATCATAACTTGGGAATATATTAAAATGTTTTTCACCAAACTAATCAAAAGCACTATTCTGAGGCAAGCTCTTTCTACCTTGAATATTTCAGACCGAAAGTCCAAACCATCTGGGCTGTAGTTGAAGACCAAAAAATAGCAATAAACTCAAACTTTCCTAAAACACATACCAGATTTCAGAATCTGCAAGTTCAACTGGAATGAAACTTGGAAAATTGAGGACCTTGCCCCTAGATTGAGCATTAAAAATTCTATGTATTTCTGTTGAATGGGGCAAATATTTTACGGTACAAATTTAGGTTTAACATTAAACAGGCTACTCAATCTTAACTATAGTGGTGCTACTACTCCATTATAATACTAATATAGAATGTATATACTGTATATAGGTATATTAATAGCGTCTCCCATTCAATGGAATTGCATGCAATTTGCATGCACAATTGAGTAGTCGAGTGCCTTGATTTGTCATGTTTCATTGCAGTTGGATGTGTGGATTCCAAGATATGGATACTGCACTGTTAGGAATAATCGCGCTATTGTTTTTTCGTGTCATCACGTACAGCCAAGATGAGTTAGAATTTTGGTCTAAAATTTGCAGGTCAGAAAGGGTTTGCCCCAGAATGATGTATTTCATTAGTTTTGTGAAAAAATGCTAATCCATTTCCATGTTATAAGGATTTGAGATTTTGGTTCAGAGCATGCTCTGTGGGGTATCAAACACCTATCCAAAAGACCCTACTGAGCATGCTCAGAACAGACATTTCAAATCCTTATAACTTAAGAACAGATTAATACTTTTCCACCAAACAAATGAAAGGCGTATTTCTGGGGCAAGCCCTTTGACCCTGAAAGTGTCAGCCCAAATGTCAAACCACCTAGACTGTAGGCAATGACAAAAAAGCAGGAAAACCCCCAGATGTTTTCTAAATAGTCACTACCCAAATCTCAGTATCTGAATATCAAACTGGCACAAAACTAGGAAAATCAAGATACCCTGCCCCCAAGACTATGCATGCAAACTTTTGTGGAATTCTGTTGAATGGGAGAAAAGCTATTAAAGTACAAAGTTAGGGGTTAAACATTACCTTCACCTTCTGGACCCAACTGATGAAATGACAACTGCAGTGTTCATGAGGTGGGGTCCCAAAAAAGCCATATTGAAAATCTGCTGAAAAAAGTACTAAAAATTGCAAAGTTATCAACAAACAGTAAGTTCAAAATGACATTGAAATACATTATACGGCACTTATCTTAATTCCTCAGTTCACGGTTTGGCCTTCAAGAGTGCAGATGTGTTACAGTCCACAGAAGATGACAGCGTTCAGCCTCATATGGTAAATATAGGGTAAAGTGTGTGTGGATTTGTGGGTACTTAGTGGGAGGTTCAGGATGGGGGAGGGGAGGCAGGGGCAGCAATGGATAATTTTCTTTTTTCATGTTAAAAGAAAGATGTCAAGGGGATTATTTTCTTTTTTGTATGTGTTAAATAGCATTATAACAGTATTTGGGGACCTTAGGTGTGGGCTTCCCCGTGTTCGACATTGTTGAGGGAGTAACCAAATACTGAAGGAATTTGGGGACACTTGGAGTGGGCTCCCTAGTGTCCCACACTGCTGGGGGAGACATGTAAATGCCTACACAGGGATTGGGCTCCCCTGATGTCGGCAGTTACTATTAGAAAAATGGATGGGAGTTGGGGAGGGGCATCCAACTGAAGGAATGGGCATCCCAGTGTCATAGAGTTGCCACCTATCCAGTTTTTGACCGGATAATCCGTTTTTAGGGTCCTTATCTGGTCATCCATTTTTGGTTATGTGCAGTCCAGTTTTTGGGCCATTTTGAGTGCTCATATACTCTAAAACTGATGTATCAAATCATTCACTGTTTTGGCTGCATTACATGTCCAGGTTACAAAGAAGTTCTGCTGTCACAGTCATTCAGACCTGCCTTTGTTTGTAAAACCAGACTGTCTGAGAAGTGTAAAGTATGGTCACTAAGATCATAAGCAGTAAATTAACCTATTCTTTTCCACTCTGAATTTTAAGTATGGTTTTTTACTGCTATGACAGGAAACAGTTTTTACACCTTTATGTGCTCTCATGTGTTTCTTTTTGTTTGTTCTATATTATGGTAAGTTTTAGACCCATTTTTGTTAAATTAATAACCTAACTTTTATTGCTTTCATCACTACATTTGCTCTAATTTTTTGTATTACCTGAACATTCCATGATATTAGCTACACTTTGACGGGTCATTCAGATAAACAGCATGGAATGGTGTATCTGACATTGTGGAATGTCTTAGAAATATGAAAAGTAACCACAGTAGCTGATCAGGTAATGGGGAACACAGTGCAGTATTAAGGGTACTACAAGCACTGATAATTAGGTTATCAAAAATTGGTCAAAGAATCAGAATACATGGCTGACATGGAAAGGAAAATGGGACAGTGTTTAACAGAGGGCTGAGCAATAAGCTGTGGCTGAGCTTGGCACATCCAGCAGACCTGAGTTTGATTCCCACAACCCCCACTTAAATACTGTGTGACCCTGAGCAAGTCACTTAACCTTCCTGTGCTCCTAGGTCACTCCTGTAAAATGGGCTATGTGGCCTATGGGAGGTAACCTGGTTGCCAACAAATAAAAATAAATAACTGAATAAATAAATCAAATAAATAACAGTATAAAAATAATTTCCTATCACTAGTAATGTCTGTTCCAATATTACAAATGACTTTGGAGGAGGAGTGATATACTCGCCAGTCATAAAAAGAGGGTGGAGCCAAGGGCAGAGTTTGGGGTGTGGTTTCGGATCTGGTTTTTACCTCATCCAAAGGTGGTAACCCTACAGTGTCATATTATTATAAATAGAAAAAGATAGAGAAGGTGGATAGTGATCAGTGGATGAGAGGAAAAAGGGTGGGGGGGGCAGAGAACAGGCAAAAGGAGTGGCTCAAACTTGACTCTGTAGCCAGCAGCCTGAGTTAGAGTGGCGGCTTCAGAAGTCAAGAAAATCCCGCAGTACAGAGAACATGGGGAAGCACTCTTCTCACTAAGCTGGACACACAGGATTTGGGTGCCCAGTAAACATATACAGTATGTGGGCACAATATTTAAAAATAAACATCAGAATCTAGGTAAATGAGTCCAGTTTAGCTAACTTCTGCTATTTATTTATTAAAATCATGGCATTTTTGCATTTCTTCAATGTTTATCAGTTTATGGAAGAAATCAACAAGCTTAGAATTCACCCAGATAATAGGGAGGCAGTATAGCACAGTGGTCTAAGGCTGTGAGCTGCAAATCTGAAGACCTGGTTTTGAATCCCACAGCCTCCACTTGCATACTGTGTGACCTTGAGCAAGTAACTTACTCTGTGCTCCCAAGTCACACCTGTAAACAAGTTTTCAGGTTAGTGTGCTACTCCTGGTTAAACTGGTTAGCTGTCCACTCCACACCCAATCTCGTCATTGACCAGATGCAGTCCTATAAATATCTTGGTATAACCTTTGACCCTGCACTTTCATTCCATGGACATTTATCTGCCCTAAATTCTGTCGCCAACCCACGGCTAGGCATTCTTTACAGGCACAAGAAATGCCTCCTCCTGATGCCTCTGCCTGGCTGTCACCTCCTCTGTCATGTCTCTCATTGACTATGGCCTTCGTCTATGGCTCAGCAGATCAGACTGCCCTCAACAAGGTTCGCCTCACAGTTCATAAGGCCTGCAGACTTATCACTGGTGCTCCCAGACTCACTCACACATGTGAGCTGTACACCCTGGCTACCCTACTCAACCTGGAAGAGCGAATCATGTATCAGACATGCCAGCTCACCTTTAAAGCCCTGCGTGGCCTATCCCCCATAGGCCTATCCAACTCCATTCGCCGTACTGCACTGACCCTGATCACGTGCAGCTCGTCAAGAGCTACCCTAGTTATTCCGAGAGCCAGGACCTCTCAAGGTCAGAGGGCATTCCCCTACCATGCGCCCCACTGGTATAACTCCCTCCCTGCCAGTGTCTCAAACTCACTAACCTTAGCTTGCTTTAAGCCCAGGCTCAGAAACTTCCTGCTTAGCTCTCAAATGCAACTGCCGCTAGCCTAGTGTAAAAAAAAATATATATATATACTCTGTTTGACAATGCTCACTGGCTCCCCCCTTCCTTTCCCTACTAATTCCTCCCCATCTCCTCCCTCCCTTCTACTCCCACCAGCTCTCCCCGACCATAAGTTTTGCATCTTTTGTTATCTTTTGCTTCATTGGAGATTGTATTCTATTGTAACAAAATTGTAATTGAACTGTAACTTTTTGTTTGTAAGTACTGTGTCCCTTGTACTATTGTTCTGATGTCCTCTTTGTTGAGAATACGTTTGTAAATGAGCCTCTGGCTCAAAGGTTTCTAAACTGATGTTTAACTAAATAAATAAATAAATAAACAATTGGAACAATTGAAAATATAGATATTATATCTGTCTGTGAAACCTGGGAAGATGATAAAGCCTCATGGTAAGCCATTATTCCAAGCTTCACCACTTGCAAACTTGATAGGGAGAAAAGGAAAAGTGGTGGGGTTGCCTTATTGTTAATAATCCAATTAATTCCATAGATATTACTAGCTGAATAAAAGCCACGATAAACTAATGGAAACTATTTGGGTCAAATTATTTCTATCCCTAATGATTTCCTATATTAGGATCCTGTTATCATTCTCCAAATTCATCTGTGGATATCTGGTGGTGGCACTTTGCTGGCACTGAAGTATGCATCTGCATCTGTAAAATAGTGGAAAAGGGTATTTTTTAAAGTGCAGACACAGATGTGTGCCTCCTTTTTTTTTTCAAGGGTATTTATTTTGAGCCTGTGGATGTGATGTGGATCACAGGGTGCCTGCTTGCCCGACACCCCAATGGCAAAACAGGAAAATGACCACTACAGCGACAGTAGCTGTAATGGTCTGTTTCAGTGTTTTGCTTTCTGACAGTGTCCTGCCCCCTCCCCAGACCAGTTCCAACCTGAAGTTGAAAATCCTAAAGTCAGGGGGATGTGGGGGCAGAGCCCCCAAACAAAAACACTGGAGGCTTGAGCGGCACAATACCTGCATCAGTATTGTGCCATCGCTATGCGGGTGGTTGACAGATTTACTGTCAACTAAACTTGGTGCTTCCAGCTCCACAATCTGTAATAGTAGGGGTCCAGCCAGTGGGTCCAGCTTCTCAACTCTGCCCCACCTCCCATCTCCCCCAGCTGTCTCCCTATCCAGGCTGCCAATTGGCCAATTGGCTCCAAACCTGGCTCCCAATCAGCAATCTGCCCATTTGCCTGCCCATCTGGCTCCAGTGTGGGACTCCAGTGCTGTAGCACCCCCAGGAGCCCCCTCTCTGGTACCTGCTGTGGAGGCTGTGGTGTGGGTGCTTCTGCACATGCTCAAGTTGTGGTTAGCATCACCACACATCATGGTGCATCAGCACCTGCATCAGCTCAAGAACGGGTGGAAGGTGAGGAAGGCATTCCAAGAAGGCAGCGGTGGGAAGGTATTCCACTCAGGCATTCACTGGTGATCTGGGCTGGCAAGCAATCTGGGGGCTATTCCTGGATCAAGAATGGGGATTCTGGGTGGGGACTGAGTGCAGGACCACGGGGGAAGGCGGGGGGGAGGCCTTTGAAAGCCCCCGGGAAAGCCCTGTTTGCCCACCTGTTTGGGCTAAAGTTTGGGTGGGTGTTTGGGCCCGGTGTTTGGGCCAGTTTAAAGTCACCTGTGTAATTGAGTGTATGATCAGCCTGGGTGATCAGGCAAGAGAGCAAACCCAGACAGAGAAAGAATGTTAGACCCAGTGTTAGCTGAGCTTCATGGCAGAATGACTTGGGCATAAGGAGATTTTAAGCTGTGCACTCCCCGGGGCACCAAGGGTGGATAAAGGTGGGTGAAGAAAGTGTGAGAGTTGGGCATGGCATGGACAAATCCCCAGACAAATCTGGGTAAAGAGAGTATTAGTTGCAGTCACTAATGGAACAACCCAAGTGAATATACAAATCATAGTTCTTCTACAGAACAGGGGCGCGGGACAGGGGCATTCTTAATTAAGTTTGTACACATATACAGAATATTAGAGCTGGCCACAGTGGATAGAAAACTGGGCAGACAGCATGACAGTTTGGGTATGGTGAGGGACCCTGTGAGGGACAAAGCCAGGGAAGCCAGCCCATGAAGCCAGGCAAGGAAGTGGCTCTGTAGTAACACGATGTGGGCATTATGGTTGGGCCTTGGACTGTGTTCCTGGGGATGTTTCTGAGGTTGCCCTGCTGCTGGTCTGGTCGATTTGGCATGGCAATACAATGGGATGCAGGATGGTAGTGGCTGGAAAAGGGCCTGGGAATTTATAATGATACTTTATGGTTATTTTTTAGATGATAATCTAGAATAAATTAAAAGCCATATAAGTGAAGTATATAACATGAATCTATCCCATTTGTGACAGAATTATGTTTAGTCTGTTTCAGTTGGAAAATGAATATTTACAGTATATACAGTATATGTAGAATGTCCAACTGTAAAGCTCTGTTTTGATGTTGTGTATGTGTACGTTTGTGTATGGTTTAGCAATATTGTAATGGCTTAATCAGCCAAATAAAATCAATCAATCAGTGTCAAGCTGCTTCTCATCCACATGAAACTGAGCATTTGAATCTACCTTTCATAACACATTACCTCTGTCTTACTCAGATCAGTCTAGATAGGAAGGATCATTTAAATCTTGCCATGCCTGACTTAAGTTCTTTGACACAAAATCAGAGGCTGGGACAGGGGCAGATTGGAGCTTCATCATGATTCCCCTTCACTGGAAGCCCAGTTCTACAGCTGTCCCAATGGTAGACTGTTTGATTGGGGAACTGTCCTTTAGACACACATTCCATATCGTCCACACCCCAGAAGATTGTATTTTGGGAGTAAACATTCTTTTGCCCCACTTCTGTGTAGTTGATCTCCTGAACCACACCCTCTGGGGCTATATGTCAGCTCAACTAATTCCCATGTACACCTCTTTGCCCCTCTCCAAGATGTCTGCCATTGCTGCACTGCCAGCACACTCCCTACACTGGACCCCATTCTAGACCTTGAGGTGTCACATGACCACCTCATGTGCTGTCATTACATGCACTTCTCTCCACTTACCCCACAATGATAGCACTCCACAAGTTGGATTGCAGAAGGACAACATCCTTCTCAGTGTTGGTGGAGGGATTGGACTTGCTGCCTCAAACCTATTACCATTTTTATGTGAGAAGCAGAGCCAGCCCTCTCAGACATTCTGACCTCCCTGCATACAACAGAATGTTGTATACTCCTGCTCATTGACTTGTAAGCTGATAAACCTTTGGGAAGATGAAAAATCCAAGAGGTACAGTGTCAACCTTGCAGACAGCTGTATGTCCAGGTGAGGTTTA
This sequence comes from Neoceratodus forsteri, assembly GCA_016271365.2. Taxonomy (NCBI): domain Eukaryota; kingdom Metazoa; phylum Chordata; order Ceratodontiformes; family Ceratodontidae; genus Neoceratodus; species Neoceratodus forsteri. Next base: position 123,591,587 of record CM028136.1, on the reverse strand, counting down.
TTCCTGGTGTCTTGAGTCTAAGATTGCTGTGATCTGCTCACTTCATGATTGATGGACTTGCTGTTTTGCCCTTTTTCAGATGTGCCTGACACACATGCACAGCTGCCTTAGTGCTATAAAGGAAGCTTCTTGATGACATTTGGAATGGAGTGGCAGCATGGCTCCCCTTTGCTTGGGCAGCAGCCATAGAATGGATGACGCTGGCCAGTGGGCCCATGCCACCAGACCCCATGGAAAGGAAGCGCACCCAGGACACACTTGTCATGCTCATTATAAGCCTAATCAAGTTCCAGACCTGGAAGAACACACTGGAAAGGTACCCAGACACTGCTGGGCAACTTCGAGAAGGACTTCTACAATGTGGAGATCAGCAAATACTTCTTTGACAGGGATCCGGATGTCTTCTAGCACATCCAAAACTGTTTTCCACACTGGCAAACTATACTACTCATGGCACAAGTGCATAATGGCATATAAAGAGGAGCTAGACTTCTTTGGCATCATCCTTGAGATTATTGGTGACTGCTGCTATGAGGAGTACAAGGACAGGTGGCGTGAAAATGCCAAGTGCCTCACGGACAATGCTAATAAGAACTTGGGTGAGGGATGTCCCCTCAATTCCATAACGCAATGCCAGAAAATGTGGTGGCCCTTTGAAGACCCACACACCAGCACATCTGCCTTGGTTTTCTATGTCACCATTCTTTATTGTCATACTACACTTGAAGATTGAAGATGGCGGCAGTGTATGTGAGCTGCCTGAGCTGTGTTCGTTTCTCTGAGCTCTAAAGATGTTTCAAATCATTTTTAGTTTGGTTGATTTTGTTTTATTTACTTTGTCCATTCTGTCCACTTATTTGTCTGTTTTGTGCTGAAGCAAGTCTTGTATTATGGCATTGCAGTCTCGTAGTGACTGGTATTAACTTTCAGCTTTTCAGCACTTTTAATATATTCCCCAAGAAACCGCAGGTATTGTGGGACAGCTCCAGGATTTTCTGTGGACTTTGGAGGGAGTTTTGCGATTTTGGAGCTTAGTACACTCCCTCAGGAAAATCATGGATATTGTTGAGCAGCCCTAAACTCGATGGATTTTGGAGGAGTTTGTGCCTCATAGCCCTGTGATTCTGTCTTTCAGTGCTTTTTAGTGCACTCTTTAAAGAAACTGTGGATGCTGTGGGTACCTTGGAATTCAGAGAGTCTGCGACCTCAGAGCCTTATGGTTTCTAGCAACATATCCCTGGGACTGTGGATTTTGGTCCGTGAGTGGAATCCTTCTTTGCCTGCTTCTTAGGGGAGGGCATGGAATATCAATATCAGAAGCGGGTTTTGCTGCTTGCCTGGAATTATTATCGGGCTGTGAGAGCACCTGGAGTCCAGGGGCAGTAAATGGAGGATTTTTTGATTTCCACCTGGATGTGCTGATATTATTTGCTTGGCGTACCGAGGACAGAAAGAAGCATCTTCTCTCTCTGAACTTTTAGGTAGATGCTCCTTTCCACTTGGTGTGGACGATTTTCAGGGTTTTGGGCTGTTTGGGGAGGAGCAGCAGGGATTTGAACTGGAGGGCTCTTTCCCCTGTGGTTGTTGGTGGGGGGACCTCAGCGACTGGTGGGTGACTGGGGTTATGGATTCTCCTCCTGAGCAGCCTGCTACCCTTGTGAGTTTTACACTCCTGTAGAGGGGGGGAATTGCATTCTGCCTTTTGGGCCATGGCTCCTGAGTAGGGATCATGGCTGAATTTTGGGTTGTGCTTTAGAGGGAACTCCTGGGGGCTATATTGTGGCAGGGTCCCTTTTTTGGGGGTTCCTAAGGTTTCTCTGTGGCGGGAGCAATTTCTTCCTTCCCAGGGCCCTATTTCTGAACACAGCCCTTCAGCTTGACCTTGACTTTGGTGTATTGGCCTGTGTATTGGAGTGTTTCCTGGAAAGGATTGAAGAAGAATTGGTCTTTGGGAGGAATTCTTTGGAGACTAGATTAGGAGGGGGTGAGAGCCCCTCTTGCAACCTCTAAAGGTTCTTTTGTTTGAAAATCCTCATTTGTTTTTAGATGCTGATTTACCGAGACTATAGCAAGACTTGCATTTCTTGATTTTGCTCTAGAATTGAGGGAGGGTGAGACTCTCTTGCTCCAAATACATGATATTTTCTGGACATTTTGGACATTTGTTTATTCGGACATTATTTATTTGGATATTTTTATTTTGTTCATTTGATTTAATTTATTTTATATTTTATTTGGTTTAATTTGGGTTGTTTATATTTTGTTTTGTTGGGTTTAGTTGTGTGAGTGTAGGGTTTTAATAGTGTAGAGGGCCTGCCATCATGGTGCGTACACTATTCATCCTCTGCTATTGCGCCCTTTCTCCCCGTTGCTGTTACAGTTGTCAACTTATCAGCACTGTAGAGCACTGGGGATTGTCTGCGGAGGAGGAGGGTTTTGGGGTAAGCGAACAATCAGGGACAAATGAGTGGGTACATCGTTTTGGGGTAGTGGAAACCAGAAGACACCCTGGGTGAAATGGATTCTGGAGGCGAGTCATTCTTGCCTTGTTTCCACATCCAAGGCACCACTACTATTGATGGTACTGGGCAAGTGGTCTGTACCACTCCTGAGACCCATCCAACCCGGGCAGTGTTGTGCAGTGCCAGATCCATAAGAAATAAGACTGCAGTTATTGCAGATCTTGTAGAGTCTGTGGATCTGGCTTGCATTACTGAGACCTGGCTGGACGAAAATGCTGGTCCAGTTTTGGAGGAGCAGTTCCAGCTGGGTACTTGGTGTTACACCGCCCGAGGTTGGACCTCGGGGGTTGCAGTCTGTTTTAAGACTGAACTGGGCCTCACAAGTGTACCAGTTGAGGTGGCTGAGTCCTTTGAGTGTACTGTAGTGGCAGGTGTGGGTTGTAAAATTGTTCTCATTTACTGTCCACCAGGTGATGAGAAACATTTTCTACAGGAAATAGCTGACTTCATCATTGACATGGCACTTGAGTCACCCAGGCTGATGGTCCTGTGTGACTTCAATGCCTGGTTTGATGATGAACTCTTGCAGTTTGGACAACACTTCCTCAATTAATGACATCTTGGGCCTCACACAAGTGGTTACTTCTGCCACTCATAACAGTGGTCACTCCTTGGACTTGGTTTTCCTTCTGGGGATTGGGGCCTCTGACATGGGGGTGGAACCCATCAGTTGGTCTGATCATTACACTGTGGGGTTCAATTTTTGCACCCCCCTTGTAGGCCTACCCCTGTGGAGATGGTTAGGTACCGCTCTTTGAGAGATGTCAGCTCTACAGGCCTGGCAGTGGTGCTTGACCTTTTGGAGTTTTCTGGAGTGAGGGATGATCCAGATGCCTTGGTGTTGGCTTATAATAGGGCCATCTCCTTGGCTCTTGATCAAATTGCTCCTGTCCTCATTCGTCTTCTCCCCCTTCGCCCTCGGTCTCCATGGTTTGATGGGACCTTGAGGGAGATGCTGCAACAAAGACGAAGGTTACAGCATCGTTGGCGGAGAACTGCCCTTGATGCCAGCCATCTTAGACTGATGGAACACTATCAACTCTTTCATTCCGCAATCTCTCTCGTAAGGCAGAGTTCCTGCGGAGATTGCAGCTGCTCAGAACCGAACAGCTCAGCTTTTGAACTGTTGACAGGCTGTGCAACCCAGCCTGTCTTCAGGTTAAGAAAGCCTTTTCACAGACAGAGTGTGATGAGCTTGCTCGCTTCTTTGCAGATAAGGTGGCCGACATCAGGGCAGAGCTCCAGCCTGCTTCCCCTATGGGAGAAGCTACTGATTGGCATTTGGTCGCAACCTCCGGTGCTCCTGGAGTTCCTTTGACCAGCCTGAGTTCATTGATGTCATGAGGATTGTCCATAGTATGCACCCTACTTGCTGTAGTTTGGATCCAGGCCCAACTTCCCTGATAAAGGGTTGTCTTGATATCATTGGCCCTGTCCTAGCACAGATAGTCTGGTGCTCCTTGGATATGGGTGACTTTCATAGCTCCCTGAAGGAGGTGGTGGTGACACCCATCCTGAAGAAAGCATCCTTGGACCCAGGCTGCTTTGCTAACTACAGACCGATCTCTAATCTCCCCCTTTGTTGGGAAGATTATTGAGAAAGGAGTGGCTGCACAATTGGAAAACCATTTAACCATCCATGACATCTATGAACCGCTCCAGTCTGGTTTTCGAAAGAGGCATAGTACCGAGACAGTGCTGGTTCAGGTGCTCAATGATCTCCTGATGGCTAGAGATCAGAAGAATCGTTCCATCCTCGTTCTTCTTGATCTCTCATCAGCCTTTGACACTGTGGACCATGGGGTACTTCTTGCACACCTGGAGTTCATCTGTGGCCTGTCAGGTACAGTCCTCAGATGGTTTAAATCTTTCCTCACTGACAGAATTCAGAGAGTGGTGTCAGGGATAAATTCTTCCTGCCCAGTCTCTCTGTCATGTGGGGTTCCCCAGGGCTTGGTGTTGTCCCCCATGTTGTTTGCAGTGTATATGCTGCCCCTCGGAGACATTGGAAGAAGGTATGTGCTGAGGTTTCACTGCTATACAGATGATACCCAGCTCTACCTATCTTTTGCACCCGACCAGGATAGAGCTCTCTTGGTCTTTAATAGCTGTCTCACTGAAATCCAGTGCTGGATGAATTCAAGCTGGCTGAAGTTGAACTCAGAGAAGATGGAGGTAATGGTTGTGGACCCAGGTCGTAGGGTAGAGGGGAGGGAGTGGGATCTGGTCTTCCCTCAGGTTTATTTCTGGAAGGTGTCCAGATCCCCACCTCTGAACGGGTGCGGAACTTGTGGGTGATTTTTGACAATGAGCTGACACTTCATTCACAGGTGTCGGCAGTTGTCAAACTTTCCTTTTACCATCTTAGGAACATCACCAGGATTAAGCACCATGTTCCGCCCGTGGATTTGCCAATGTTGGTCCACGCCTTTGTGTCCTCACGCATTGATTATTGCAACTCCCTGTATCTAGGGCTTCCCAGGGTTGATATCCACCACTTGCAGCTGGTGCAGAATGCTGTGGCCTGGTTATTGACAGGTATGTCTCGTGCCTGTCATATTTTGCCGGTGCTGCGTGATCTGCACTGGCTGCCAATTCAGTGGTGGATCACCTTTAAAGTTGGTCTTTTGACTTACAAAGCCCTACACTGACAGGGTCCGGACTACTTGAAAGAGCTTTTGGTTCTCTACTGCCCTAAGCAATCTCTCTGCTCCGTGGATGAGGGGTTGCTAGAGATTCCGAGGGTTTCTTTAAAATCTTCGTGTGCTCGTGCCTTTATGTATGCTGTGCCGACCCTCTGGAATTCTCTACCTCGTCCACTTCATCAGTGTGCATCTGTGGAGGAATTTAAAAATGCCCTGAAGACCTATTTGTAGTCAAAGATTTATTTTAATTAATATTGTGATTTTAGGAGCTTAGATTATTATGTATTGGTTTTATTTATTATGTTGTTAGATATTGTAAGGTGCCTTGAATTTAGAAAGGTGTGATCTAAATAAAGCTTTATTATTATTATTATTATCTTTTTACTGCCAACATGGTAGAGACGTGCCATGTGGCACAGGGTTGGATGTAGCAAGGGACTTGACATGTGGTGAGTGCCACTCTCTGGCCTTATTCTATCTGGATATAGCCTATATGATTATCTTCACCATCAAGTACCTATTGTTCCCAGTAACAGCACCCAGACACTACAAATTTGTGTGCTGTGTCACAAGCATTATTGCCATAGTGGCGATCATGCCTACTATATCATCCTCGTCACGTTAGATAATCGAGGATGTCAGTGGCGCTTTTGTGAGACACAGGGTCTTCTGAGACTTTGTGATTTTTTAATTCTCCCACCATTTTAAAAGGCTACATATTCTGGGGTATATTTTGAAAAGCTATGCTTCAAAGTTGGGATTTCTGCTTTTTTCTCTCACCATGGCCATCATCATTTTTGCCACAGTGATGTTCTGTGCAGAGATGGGCTTACCAGTCAGCATGTTCACACATATTTCTGCTGCTTTCTGGTGCACTATCCTGAATATGACAACATTGGGGTAGATGCCATAGTTCAATGCAGCTCACATGGTTATTACAACTTCCTTAGAATGATGGGCTGGTAGGACTTCTTTTGTATATATGCCATGGAGATTATATGGTCAAAACAGTTAAATCTATTAACAGAGACATATACACACACTTTTTAACATCTGGTTTGGTTGATACTGGGTAAGATCTTCCCACACACTGCGAAGTGTGAAGACAAAACTACCAGATCTATAGGGCTCACAAGTACAGGAAGATGAAGGGACTTCTGTTGTGAAAGTGCCATTTTCTTCATAGAGCAGAATTTGCCTTCTCACCCCAATCCATTTTCAGAAAACTCATGCACAAAGATAGGGCAGGATATTGAGGGACAAAGGAGTAGCCATGTGGATGAGGCATAGGAACGTTTAAAAGTAAATAAATGGAAATGTCAATATCTGATACTTCTGCATATGGAATTCCTTTCCCACCCAGGTCCTCTCCTCCTCCCACTCATGCCTTGAAGCTCCCTGTGGAATTACTTGAAGCTCTCCTCTGCATGTAGTTGTCCTAAACCACTGTAACTAACCTTGGTCCCCTGCACTGGACTTACATGTCCTTCTCTTGGTACCCTTGCGCAGGTCCTGCTGATGCATCCTGCCTGCTTGGGTTCTGCTCTGTATATAATGTATTTACTCTCTGTTTCAGGAAATGCTTTGACTGCAGCTCTGCTTTTGGGGCTCTAAGCTGTATAGAATTGTATAATGCACTGTTTATAGCCTTGGTGACTCTATGTACATATTTCATTCCTATTCTAACTGTGTTTACTGACTGCTTGTGTTATGTTCATCTGGTTCCACCTGATTCTGTGTAATGTCTAACTTGTATCATGTTGTCCTCTGTATGAACTTATATTTCATTGTACTCACCATGTTCATACCTGAAAATAGGCAAATGTCTTGTCTAGTGTACTTACCTGGTAAACAAAAGTTAAATAAATAAATGCTGTTCCTGCCTACTTGAGATCATTATAAGGGGAACAAACATGGAGTGAGGACCCAGTCATGAGACCCTGGGAGACCCCCTTCAAATCATTAAAGTTTATTTTGCCAGGTCTGAGACCATTTCAGACCTGATACACGTTTAACCCTGACGGCAGCTGCAGGTAATGAATTAAAACACTATGTATTACATTTTCAGTGGTAAAAAGCTATAACTTAGACTATTTTAAAGTGTGTGAGCTCACCTTTGCAGATTTGCTGGGGATCTACAAATCAAGTCAAGAATCACACCAACTAAATCAAATGCCTATTAACATCCATTCATTCAGCATCCATCCATCATTATCCATTCAGCAATGTGGATTCGGATGCTCACCACCCTTCTGCATAAGAAATGCTGTGTGCTCAATACCCTGATTATTGTTTTCTTACTTGTAACTGTAGTGATTATAGCACACTTTAGTTACCAAGCTAAGCAGATAACTACAGGGTGGAGAAATGATGATTGGAGTACATGTTTTAATTTTCCATTCTGTAGCACACCACATTGTGAATGGGTAATCAAAGCAACTGAGTATAGTGCACCACTACCAGAGGAAATGGCACAGCACAAGATTTAGAATGTTGGGCACATGAGCATTCCAAGCAGCAACAGCTCCCCAGTCCTGCTGTGCCATTAGAATGGGTAGCAGCTACTGTTATTGTCTCCAAGATATTCAAGATTTAAGATAACAAGACTTTTAGGGGGCCACAGTTCTGCATAGCAGGTTAGAAATGCCTGTTCAGGAGCACCCTAAATCAAAATTGTGCCTTTAAACTGTGACTTTCAAACTGACTAATCTGCCTTTTTTCCCTTTTCCTTGAATCAATTGTGAGCCACTTCTTTCTTGTTAGGGTGTTATTTAATGGTCTCTATTTAAAAAAAAGATGCAAAAGGTAAGTACAATGTTACTGTTTCTGGAAGTGTAGGGTCTCTGCGGGTGTCCTTTGGCTCAGGCATGAGTTCCCTCCACCTCCCGTAGCTTCAGGTCCTTTGTTCATTTGTATTTTCTTCAGCTTTTAGTGGTCCTGGTTTTTGTGTTTTTTTCCTCCAAAGCCCTCTGTTTTCTGTTTTGCGTGGCCACCCTTTAGCAGTGGTAATGACTGGGTGCATGCTCCTCTTTTAGGCTGTTTCCTGCATGCTGTAGTGCTCGCATTTGTACAGCACCACGACATGTGAAACGGGGCAATCGCCCTATTAGTTGCATTGTGCTATTGCATTTGACTGACTGCCAGTGTGCTCACACCCTGCACTAGCACGCTAACATCACGTGACATGCTGTGACATCCTGAGCACACCCGTTAGTGAGTGCGCATGCTTATTCAGCCCTGTTTGGCATATTGATTCCTGCATACAGCTTAGTGGAGAGTTTTTAGCCCACCAAAGCTATAGGGCTAATTGTTTATTGTTTAAAATATTTTCTATCTGGATTTTCAGTGTAGCCTTCACTTCCTGGCACCATGGCTTATCAAAGACCATTAATTATGAAATGATGTAAGACCTGCAAAAGGGTGATGAGGCCCTCCCATGGGTTCCTATTGCCCTCATAGTGTTGCTTAGCACAATATTTCTCTCAGTTCCCCAGCTGCTTTTGGTCTTTTGAGCTGGAGTGAGGCACCCTGGTTCTTCAATTGACAGTGGCAAAGCAGAATTTCAAATATCACTTTTGTTGCTCTTGGGTGAGCCTTTGAGCCCCGATGTTCTACAGAGCATCCCAGTAGATATACCCAACCCCAAACCAGGCCCCTCAGGATGGAGGGGGGCCCACACAGGCATGTCCAGATGGGTTGCAGCAAGAAAAGGCGGCAGAATCAGATGTGCAGGCAGACCTCGACCCTGACTTCTTAGAAGGCCAGGATGAGGATTCTTTTTGATCTTTGAAAAGCTCTTGACCTTAAAAAATTGCTCTTCGATGAAGAGGACATGCCCTTTGAGGAGGAGGAAGAGGATAAAGAGAGGACACAGCCAAATCAAGGATCCCAATTCCCCCCTGCTTGACAATAAGTCCTTGTCCTTTTTGATAGCTGAGGCATATACATGCTTACAGCTTAAGGAGGAACATTCTCTGGAGATGGTGGACATCAGTACAATTCTGTTTGCATCCTCCTTTGCTCCTAAGTCTTTCCTAGGTTTTTTCACTGTGACCAAATTATTGAGCAAGAAGGGGCAGTTGCGGATCAGAGAAAGTATCTTCACAAACCAAAGACACAGACCTCCCTTTTTTAGAGGAAAGATCTTGCTGATGGGAAGCTCCTCCATTGGCAGACAAGGCTGTTTATAATTCAGTCAATCACACCACCCTGCCTATTGAAGGCTCTCTGGCCCTACCAGATTTGCATGACAAGCATGTGGATATCATATGCAGGAGGGCTTTTGCCTCTAACAGCATGAGCATTCATACATCTTATGCTTCATTTATTGTTGCTAGAGCTTCAAACATTTGGGTCACTACTCTGGCCAGTTTTGTTCCACCTAACTCGGAAGGTACGAGCATTTTGCAGTTTGTGGACATGGCCTCCACTTTTCTTGGTGATTCTACAGTGGAAAATTTGCACATGTCAGCCTGTTTGGCCTATCACATTGCTTCGACCTTGAGGGGTGTGTAGCTCAGACAATGGGCCACTGATCAAACTTCAAAAGCTAGACTGTTTACCCTCCCCTTTGAGTGAGACTTATTGTTTGGTTCAGCATGGATTCTATTTTAAAGGATATTCAGGACAAAAAGGGCCATCTTCCAGTGTCAAAACAACAGCGTAAGACTACTGTAACCCAAAGGGGTCAAGGTGATGGGCGCGGAAGTCACGGGAGAGTTTCATCCCTTTCTTAACTTTGGCAACCAGAAGTAGAGGTGCCTACTGAGATAACAAAAGTTAAAGTTACAGAGGAGCCCTGGCCAGGTGCCATGTAGGAGGACCAGCACAGAAGCCAGGTTCCTCACAATGAAGTATGCTGACCCGTCTCTGCCTCCCTTTCCTCAGTGGAAGACTACAGGAGTTTTTCTCAAAATGGGCCCAAACAACATCAGACACTTGGGTTCTTGAAATCCTTTGGTTTAGTATGCTATAGAATTATAACGGTTCCCTCAAGCAGACATTTTCCAGCATCTCTGGTTTCTAAGGACATGGCAAAATGCCAGACAGCGTCAGAGACCCAGTCCCACCTCATTCAGATCGGGGCCATTGTACTGGCACCATCAAGTGAAACAAGGTCAAGGGTTCTATTTGATCTATTTCATAGTTTCCAAGAAGTCGGGGTTTCAGACCCATTCTGGATCTGAAGCACCTGCAGAACTTCATGCCACAATACATTCAAGATGGAGTCCCTGAGGTCGATAATCCAATCTGTTCTGCGGGGGATATCTTAGCTTCAATAGATTTGACAGATGTTTACCTTCACATTCCCATCCGTCAGTCCCACCAGAAGTATCTCAGGTTCTCGATACTAGGACAACATTTTCAGTACAAGGTACTTCTGTTTGGCCTTGCAACAGCCTCCTGAGTTTTCTCAAACCTGTTGATAGTCCTGGTGGCTCAGTTTCAGCAGGAAGGGCATAATTTCCATCCTTATTTGGATGACTTGCTCATTCGTGCATCGAAGTTGCCTCTGGCAAAGAGGTCATTGCTCAGGATTCTGGAAATTCAAGAGTCACATGACTAGGTGGTGAAAAGAGAGAAGAGCTCTCTCAAGCCACAGAAACATAGAAACATAGAAGCTGACAGCAGATAAGGACCGCAAGGCCCATCCAGTCTGCCCATTTCTTTTTCTACCTTATGAATGTGCCATTGGCCTTTGCTCTTTCAATGGCCTATCTATTAATACTCATCTGTATTGCTCCGTTATGCCTAGTCTATGCCTGTTTGAAGCCCTGCACTGTATTCATATCCACCACTTCCTGAGGTAGGCTGTTCCATGCATCTACCACCCTTTCTGTGAAAAATAACTTCCTCACATTACCCCTTAATCGGCCTCCCTCTAATCTCATGCTGTGTCCTCTTGTCCTGCTACTTTTCTTATATTGAAACATGTTAGACTCTTTCACCTTGTTAATGCCCTTAAGATGTTTGAATGTTTCGATCATATCACCTCTCTCCATCTTTTGTTCTAGGGTATACATATTGAGCTCCGTTAATTTGTTCTCATATGTTTTCTGATACAGTCCCTGCACCATTTTGGTTGCCTTTCTGTGGACTGCCTCAATTTGGTTAGTGTCCTTGTGAAGGTGTGGCCTCCAGTACTGCACACAGTGCTCCAGATGGGGCCTAACCAGTGTCTTGTAAAGAGGGATTATTACCTCCTTCTTATGACTTGTGATACCCCTACTAATACACCCTAACATCCCTCTAGCCTTACCTACTGCTTTAGTGGTCTGCTTAGATGATTTCAGGTCATCGGTGATGATGACGACCAAGTCTCTTTCTTCCCTTGTGACTGCCAGCAACTCCACTCCCAGCCTATAGGTGGCTTAAGGGTTTCTCATCCCTATATGCATGATCTTGCACTTCTTTGCGCTAAACCCCAGTTGCCACTCTTCTGACCATTTTGCTAGTTTATCCAGATCTCTTCTCATTCTGTCCACCTCATCTGGATCATCTACTCTGTTGCAGATCTTGGTGTCATCTGCAAACAGACAAACCTGATGAAGATATTGAAGAGGACTGACCCCAGGACTGATCCCTGAGGTACCCCACTTGTGACTTGCATCTCTTCTGACTATATACCATTTACCACCACTCTGTTTTCTGCCCATCAACCAGTTTACCACCCAGTTGACCAACGTCTGACCCACCCCAAGCCTACCCAGCTTATTATTCAATCTTCTATGTGGAATAGTATCGAAAGCTTTGCTGAAGTCATGGTAGGCAACATCAGCTGCTCCCCCTTGGTCCACCACTCTGGTTACCCAGTCAAAGAAATCTATGAGATTAGTTTGACAGGACCTTCCTTTTGTAAACCCATGCTGTCTTGGATCCTGTGCTCCTATGGATTCCAGGTTTTGCACTATCCTTTCCTTAAGGAGTGTCTCCATAATCTTGCCACTACTGAGATAAGACTGACTGGTCTGTAGTTCCCTGCCTCCTCCCTGCTACCACTCTTGCAGAGCGGGATCACATGAGCCCTTCTCCAGTCTTCTGGAACCTCTCCTATGCTCAGAGACTCACTAAACAGTTCTGATAATGGCTCTGCTAGTTCCACCCTTAGCTCCTTTAGTACCCTGGGATGTATGCCATCTGGTCCCTTTGCCTTGTCCACCCTGAGCTTATTGATCTCTTGTAGGACCCTTTCTTTTGTGAAGGACTAGTGCACCCTCCTCCTCCACTGTGTCCATGGTGCTGAGCTGTGGCCCCTGCCCTACCTTCTCTTCAGTAAATACTGAGCAGAAGTATCTATTTAGGATAGTTGCTTTACATGGTCCTCCTCCTCACACACCCCTTATCCCCTTTGATCTTATAATACCCCTCTGGACTTTCTCCTTTCACTAATGTATCAGTCAGAGGGTGGGATTGTGTGATAACACAGAACACGATTTAGTTGCTGGAACACACTAGCTTAGTGTGTTGAAATGGTTTTATTGTAGGATCAAATCAAATCAAAATATTATTTTGTAAACGAAAGAAAATTAATTCCACAGTTCTTAACGAACAAATGCACCACAGAGTGATCCTATATGACCAACAGTACCACCATACTCTGTGTCCAACACCTGTCTGAAGAATAGATGATTTCCAGTCATTTTATACTGCCTACTTGATGACATCATAAGACATCTGATCTGCCCTTTCACTAATACAATAAATAAACTGATCTAATACGTGAATTTGGGCAGTATCAGAGTCCAACAGATTAATTTTATTAATACTCATTACCTATTCATTTTAAATAGGTCCAACTTTTCAAAAATTACATGAATTTTTAAATGCATAGATAAGGGTCACTTAACATCCTGACTCCTCCCCCTCTTATGTAACACCTCCTTTAGAAACATGCTATAAAAGTAGAGAAGGAAGAGGCGGTTGGTCCCTAAGAATGCCTGCCTATAAATGGGGTTATATGTGCTAGCTACTCATGAAACATCACCCTTTTCTTAAGAACGACCTGGTATGTGTTAGTGTCAATGGCTCAGAAGGTAGCACACTTGCCTCTGAGGCCAGGAGATCAGAGGGCTGTGGGTTCAGTTCCCACATCTGGCACTTGGGTTAATATCCCAGTACTGACACTATAGTGCAGTATAAGAGGGGTGCTGCATGTCTTTCAGATGAGACGTTAAACCGAGGTCCCATCTGCCTGGATTGGTGGTAGTTCAGGTGGATGTTAAAGATCCCATGGCACTTATCGAAAAGAGTAGAGGAATTTCCCAGGTGTCCTGGCCAAATTTCCCTCATTCACTAAAAGTACCACCAACAGCTTAATCTGGTTCAAGGTCAGTTGGCATTCATCTGTATCCCCCTCCCCTGGGTCATGCCTGAAAATAGGCAGGATTTGTCTAGTGCACTTACCCGGTCAACAAAAACTAAATAAATAAATGTAAAGTAAAACAAAAGGAATAAACAAAAAAAAGGACAGAATTAAATGCCTTGATTTAAGCTTAAATGTACACTTGTTGCTAAGGTTCCTCCTGAGCAATACAGCTGAGCAATTCTAATTTATAGGGGTATATTTTGTTTTACCTTATCTAACCCCTTCTTTATTTTCCTTTATTAGCTTTGTGTTTTAATTTATAATGTAAGCAAAATCGATATCCACGCGGAAGTTGGCACCTGCATGAACCCTCCGCTAAATGTTGCTACAGTAAAACATCCACTCAGCACCTCGCTTTGTTCCAACTGGCTTACTAGCGCTGTTTAGACCGAGACTATCAACTAGTTCTGGTGCAGAAGAATGAGGGAAGGGAGCGAACATCACAGTCCTCTGCCGAACTCCTCACGGCACTGAAGGAAAAGGAAAAGTCTACCTGAGGGACGCATTTTAAACAGCGAGGGCATCTCTCTCTGGTAGATGTTCTGCTCTACAAACAGGTGCTGACCTTTTCTTCTGTTATGAGTGATTCTGTTTGCATGAATATAGGCTAGCGTGAAGGAGTGGGGGAACAACAGAATAATCCTTCATATTCATTTTTATTTATTTTATACGCATTTCTGCTATCAAACTACAGCCCCACTCGCTTACTGATGTTCCTCACATCGCAACCCGCCTGCCCGCGGGATGCCTGCACTCGGAAAACCAACATACAAAACAAGAAAAGGGGGGGGGTTCTTCCTTCCTTTTACCAGGAATCCTTGTACTATAAAATAAACAATTACTTTATTGAACTTATGATTATGCCAGGATTGTCTGATTACATCATACGGCAATAACGCTCTCACTTAAACCTTGATTATACCCCACCTCATGGACAAAAGGAAAACAGAAAGGACAGATAAGAGAAAGATACCATAATAGGAGGCTAACCTACTATGGTAGAACGATAAATTACAGCATAAAAGAATTAAGGAAGAAACAAGCACTACTGCAGTAGATTTTAAAGGAAGATGGGAAGAATAGAAGATGTCCATTGAAGGGGGTTCCACATATCACAGTATCTAGAAAGTCTTGTCACCTTCTTTTACTGTTCGTGCTAGTGTTTCCTCCGTTTGGGCCTTTGCCTGCCTAACTGCCTTCCCTGCTTCCCTTAGGGAAGTTTGGTATGCTTCCCTATCTTCATCCTTCTGCATTCCCTTATATTTCCTGAAGGCCAGCCTTTTGGCTCTGACCTTCTGTGCTACTGTGTTTGAGAACCAAAGTGGTTTCCTTCTTCTTTTGCACTTCCGTTTCTCACTAACACAATAGGATGTTGCTTCAAGTATTGCATCTTTAATACTTGCCCACTCTGCCTGTACTCCTCACCTGTGTTTCTTTTTGCTAGGGCTAGCTTAACTCTGTTGGCCATCTTATCAAAGTCAGCTCATCTGAAGTCCCATATTTTTGCCTTGGAATGGGATGATTTTGTTCTAGTGCTAAATTGAACTCATACCATGTGATGGTCATTGGCACCAAGGTGACCTTCTACCTGGAGATCAGTGATCCTTTTCCTTTTAGTCAGTACTAGATCTAGGATAGCCTTGTCTCTTGTGGGTTGTTGTACCAGTTGTTTGAGGCCTCCCCTGCATGGAATTCACCATGTGTCTAGTTCTGGCTGATGTCCCTGCTGGTATTGACCAATCTGTATCTGGCATGTTGAAGTCTCCATTATCAGAACCTCACCTTTAGCAGTCATGTTTGTATATCTTCCAACAGTAACGTGTCTATGTCTTCCCCTGGTCTGGAGGCCTGTACACAACCCCAGTTCGTTATGGCTGTCCCATTTCCTGTTTCCAGGATAACCCACAGTTCTTCTGGCTCCTTATGTATTCTGAATTTCTGTGGCTTTGATATTTTCATTGACATAAAGGACACTCCCCCCTTTTACCTCGGTCTCTTCTAGACATGCGTAGCCAGGTACTGAAGTCTTCAGAGTGGTTACAGTAAACCATTTCTCGCTAATGGCTACTATGTCCAGTTTAGCCTCTATCATAATTGCCTGCAGGTCTGGGATCTTGTTCCCAGGCGGTGAGCATTGTGTACATGATTTTCCATTGCCCAGATTTCGGTGTGTGAGTTGTTGGGCAAGGTCCGGCATTTCCCTGTGCATCGTATGAGGCGCCAGACCTTTTTCTTTACCTGGTGATGCAAATGAACTACAAACATGCTGAACTCCTGTTTGACCCCTAGCTGAGGGGGGGGGAGGGGTGTTCTTCCCATTTGATGTATGGGGCTGCACCCCTCTCCCATTGCTAGTTTAAATATTCTGCAAAGGCGTCAAACTTCTTCCCCAATGCACTGACTCCTCCTTAGTCAGATGCAGTCCATCAAATTTAAAGAACTTTCGCTCCCAAAACTGTTGCCAGTTCCTACAAATCTGTGTCCTTTTCCTGGCACCAGCCCTTGAGCCATGTTTAGCTCCCTATCTCCCTTCTCTGACCTTCCATTCATCTGTCCCCTCTCCCAGACTGGCAGGATCTCAAAGAAGGAGATGCTGTATGAAATGGATGATAGTTTGTCACCCAGCCTGGTCAGGTGTTCCTTGGTCTCCACAACTGACTGGCTGGTGAGATTGTTAGTCCCTATGTGTACCAGGACGTCAATGTTTTCTCCTGCTTCTTGAACAATTTTAGCAATGCGGTCAGTGTCTCTCCACGCCGATGTACCTGGGAGACATCTGACCATTACCCCTGGCTGGAGATATGTATCAACTCCCCGATTCATGGAGTCTCCTATGATTAAAAGTTTTTTTTGATTTCCTTTTTGCTTTTTTTGTTTTGGTTCCTGTTTTGGGTGAGTTTTGTTATGCTACCTCCTGTGCTGCAGTTTCCTGCTCTGCAGTGTCCTTTTCCCCTTTGTTTGATTTCAGAGACAGAGGCAGATACCTGTTTGTAGTTTTTGTATGGTTTGTGGAGGTGATATGTTGGAGGCACTGGTGATGGGGCACCGATTTGCCCCTCTAACCACCTGCCAACCTCCTGGACCAATTACCCTCTGTGGTCAAGGTGCTCCTGTTGGATGTTGGGGAAATGGTATGTGGTTTTATAATACATTTCCTCTTGAATATGCAATTTGAGGCACACAATCTACCAATGCTGCCTGGAGTTGAGCCCTTAGATCTCCAATGGCCCAGCATGTAGGACAGTGTCCTAAATCCTGCAAAACTGCCCTTCTGAAAAGTGTCCCACAGTGCCTGCAGTTAATGATATCCATTCAGATAAGATGCTGGATTTATAACCTGGTCAGAGTAATAAGGAGGAAGAAAATGAAAGAAAAGTTTGATTTTGTGTTTTTTGTTTGTTTTGTATAACTTGTTATAACAAGTTAAAGTACTAGTGCCCTGTAAATGAGGTCACTGTGTGGATACCCTCCTGATCTGCCCTTCCTGCTTTGCTACAGGAAATGTCATGACTGTGCTACCCTATAAAATGACTGTAGTGTGGGGTGGTTGGGGATGGGGGTGGGTGGCTGGGCCCTTCCCCTGCTGAAAAAGAAGAACCAGGGATGAAAAGAACAAGGAGGTAAGAGTAGAAACAATCAGCCAGCAACAAATGCAGTAGCCCTGAAAGCTTATCCTAATGATAGCTAAAAACTGCAAAGCACCACCTGTAATAATTTCACAGAAGATATACCCTTTAAGAAATACTTTACTACAAAGAAAAATAAAGCAGTAACAGAAGATATACCTTGCAAAAGACAAGTTGAATCAGAAGACTACAGCAGTAGTCTGTAAGCGCACACCTGTAGGCACACCCTGTGACAATGCAGCAGAAGGTATACCCAGCAACAACAATTTTAATCAGAGAAAATAAAACAATAAAATGTTAGCAACAAACAGTAACAATCCCTGTAAGTACAAAATAAAAATAACAACACAGAGCCATCTCAGACCTTGGAACATCTGGGGGCAGTCTTCAACATGAAACTAGTGAAGATTTTTCTGTTACCTTCCCAGAAAGAGACCTTATTGTTGGAAATCCAGTGGCTCAGGAGTCAGTCCTTGGCCTCTGCCCTCAGTCTGCTGCAGATTCTAGGCCTCATGGCGGCAATGATAGATTTAGTTCCATGGGCTCGTTTCCATATGCAGCCTCTTCAAGTTGGTTTGCTAACAGCCTAAGATCCATCACTGGAGGATTATCAGGCCAGGATTCCCCTCACCCCTCAGTTTCAGCACTACCTGAGTTGGTGGGTGAATGTGCAAAATATCAGCAAGGAGTTTTCACTGGAACTTCCCCCAGAGTTGATTCTCAAAACAGATGCCAGTCTGCATGGGTAGTTGGCAGTTCTGAACCAACTCCTGACTCAGTGGACTTGGTCAGTACAGAACAGCATCTCCACATAAATGTTCTGGCAATGTGGTGGTCCGCTTATCTCTCCTTGGTTTCAAACCATGCTGTAAAACAGTGCAGTAAAAGTGTGGTCAGACAACACCATCACAGTGGCATACATAAATAATCAAGGAGGCACAAAAAGCAGAGAATTCTTCTAGATGCTTTTGACCTTTGAGGTGAATGGAGGAAATCTCCCTCTCTTCGACAGTACACCTGACAAGGGAGTTGAACTTTTAGGCGGGCTGGCTAAGTCACAGAAAAGTTCATCTCAGAGTGGCAGTTGAACCCAGAGGTAATCGATCTCCTCAGGAATTGGTTCACAGGTTTACCTATGCCAAATCAACAACAGCATTGTTGAAGTTCAGCATAAGGAGAGCCCCAATGTTGACAAGTGAAATTTTGCCCTGTTCGACATTGAAGTGTTTCTCTCGGGGGCTTTCCCCATATCTCCCCTTCTAAAGGTACCAACTCTGAGTTGGAGCTGATTTGAAGGAGGGGTAGCACATGGTGAAAGGGTGACATTTCGCCCTCAGGTCTCCCACAGCAAAAATTTTGAGACCTGTCGAAATTGTCGCTGTGGGGGATTTCACTGTAGATGTTTCAATGTGTGGTTGGCACACAGGTTCAATCAATTGCAGATAGATATGTTTGCATACAGCCACAGTGCTCAGAGCCAAAGGTTCTTCAGTCTTTTTCGGTGTCCACAGGAAGAAGCAGTGGATGCTCTGATGCAAGAGTGGACCTTTAGCAGAGCGTTTGCCTTTCCTCCACTGTCTCTTCTTTCAAAGGTCTTAAAAAAAATAAGCCACTCAAGAGGAAGTTTCTTTCTAATAGTTCCAGATTGGCCGAAAAGACCATGGTTCTCAGACCTAGTGAATCTAGCTCAGCAAGTACCCTTCTGCCTTCCAGTGTAAAGACACTGCCTATTACTGGATCCCATTCTCCACCAAGTTCCAGGAGTGATGCAGCTCTCAGCCTGGCTCCTGAAAGGAGGAGGTGTATAAATTAGGTTTTCACCAAAAAGCAGTTGAAACCTTGATGACTGTCAGGAAAACTTCTATATCAGCAGCTTATGCTCAAGTAGGTACCACCTTTTCATTTTGGGCCAGAGGAAAGGATCTTAAGCCTTTCAAGGCCTCAGTTTCTCATATTTTAGATTTCCTACAGGAAGGACTGGAGAAGGAGCTGGCATTGAGTCACTGAGAGTTCAGGTTTCTGCTCTCAGAGCATCCTGAGTTTCTCCCAAAGACCTAGTAGAGAGGTTATTTGTTTTTTACATGTGGTTAATAGGAGTCATCCGGTGTTTCAACCCCCTGTTCCTCTATGTGATCTTAATCTGGTTTTGAATGCTCTCTGTAAGGAACCTTTCAAACCGCTATCATCTGTATCTCTGGATGTGTTGTCCTACAGGGTATGTTTCTTGGTAGCTGTGTGTTCATCCAGGAGAATAGGTGAACCCCAGAACTTGTCTCACAAGGAGCCATACCTTATTATGCATAAAGACAAGGTGGTACTCAGAAGAGTTCCATCTTTCCTCCCAAAAGTGTCCATTTCCTTCCCCATGAACAAGGAAATGTGCCTTCCATCCTTAGGTCCACAATCTTCTCACTCCAAGGAGAAGGAATTGCACAAGTTGGATTTGCAATGGGCAGTTACGATCTACCTTAAATGGACAACTGAGTTCCAAAAGACAGATAATCTGTTTGTTCTTTTTGGAGCAGCCAAGCGGGGTAAAAAGTCTCTAAGAGCACCCTAGCTAGGTGAGTGTGGGCTGCTAAGGCATATGTCACAAAAAAGATGAAGCCTCTGCCTCTCATCAAGGCTCATTCCACCAGGGCTATGGCAACTTCCTGGGTGGAGAGAGGTGAAGCATTGGTTTTAGAGCTATGCAAGGCAGCTATGTGATCTTCCACCCACATGTTCATAAAACATTACAATTTGAAAGTTCAGAGTTCTGCTGATGCAGCATTTGGTAGCAAAGTGTTGCAGGCAGTAGTTCTCAAGTAATTTTTTCTGCTCATTTCTGCCAGGATACTATTCTCCCCCTCCTGTTTTTCTGGGTACTGCTTCTTAGAACCCAGTTGTTATGATTTATCATTGACAATGTGGAGTGCTACAGAAAGAAGAAATTTCTTCATACTTACTGTAATATTCTTTTCTGTTAGCTCCAACATTGTTGATGGGGCTCACCCAGGAGTCTGGCTCCTGTCGGAGAATCTTATCCGGTCTACCAGGAAGAATGCTTTGTTTGATAAAATGCCCTACTTTTTTTGGACACCTCTCTATTTCTGCTGCCCTGCCCTCATATAAAAAAAAGTTTTTCAATTAATCTGTGACCGCAGGTTAACAGGTTTCCTTATATCTCTTAAAGTGTTTTTCCTGTTGCAGGTAGTCTCACTGAACTCAATGTCTGCCTGAAAGTTATGACTCTTTGTGTAGTCAGCTTCAGTTTCCCAGGACTGTGATTGGTATGGAGAGTGCTTTGCTACCTGATTGTCATTTCCAGCAGGGAGGACCAAATCATCCAAACCTTGTGTCCAATGGAGAGCATTTTCTTCCTCCGATGTCTGCTAGGCAGGTAAGACAGCATCTGTTTACAGTATTAAGGCATGTTGCATACAGGTGATTGGATATAATATAGGCAATGTGTAGCTACTATGGCATTGGAGGGTCAGTAGAGACTGGGGAGTTGCTGCTGCTAGGAATCCTCATGTGCCCAACATTCTAAAGCTTGGGCTGTGCCATTTCCTCTGGTAGAAGTGCACTATACCTAGTTGTTTTAATTACCCATTGACAATGTTGGAGCTAACAGAAAAAGAAATTACAGTAAGCAAGAAGAAATTTCTTCTTTTAATTTTATTTTTTATTTTTATTATTTTTTTTACTGTTTGCTCTGATCAACAAGGAAAGATGTATATAAACAATCATTTGTCAATGCCGAATGTTGATTGCATTGGTCCGTTGAGCTCACTCACTGGCCATCTGTCACTAGCTCATTCTGTTTCTCCTGGTGCTGCAGGCTGCTATTTTGTACTGAGCTCCTGCCTACATTGGCACCCTTTTCTGTCCACAAAGAACTCTGCAGCTGGCCCAACAGAGATCTGTTCAGGTGGGTCACTCCCCCTCTCTGACTCGCTCATGCTGTTTCTCCTTTCACTGCAGGCTGGTCTTTTGTACTGGGCTCCTGCCTGCTTTGCTGCTTCTTTCTGCTCACAAAGAAATCTGCAGCAGTCATGATAGAGCTACGTTGAGGTCGCTCACTCCCCCTGTCTCACTCACTCATTCTGTTTCTCCTGGTGCTGCAGGCTGCCCTTTTGTACTGGGCTCCTGCCTCTGTTGGCTCCTTTTTCTGGCCACAAAGACAATCTGCAGCAGTCTCAATAGAGCTCCATTGAGCTCGCTCACTCCCCCTTGCTCATTCTGTTTCTCTCACTGCTGCAGGCTACCTTTTTGTGCTGGGCCCCTGCGTGGATTGCTGCCTTTTTCTGCCCACAAAGAAATCTGCAGCAGTCCCAACAGAGCTCCATTGAGCTCACTCACTCCCTCCCCCTCCCTCACTCGCTCATTCTGTGTCTCCCACTGTTGCAGGCTGCCCTTTTGTACTGGGTTCCTGCCTGCGTTGGCACCTTTTTTTGCCCACAAAGAAATCTGCAGCTGCCCCAACAGAGCTGTGTTGAGGTTGCTCGCTCTGTCTGTCTCACTCGCTCATTCTGTTTCTCCTGGCGCTGCAGGCTGCCGTTTTGTAATTTTCTCCTGCCTCTGTTGGCACCTTTTTTCTGCCCACAAAGAAATCTGCAGCAGTCCAGACAGAGCTCCATTGAGCTCATTCACTCCCCCTCTCTCACTCACTTATTCCGTTTCTGCCGGCGCTGCAGGCTGCCCTTTTGTACTGGGCTCCTGCCTGCATTGCTGCCTTTTTCTGCCCACAAAGAAATCTGCAGCAATCCCAACAGAGCTCCGGTGAGCTCACTCGCTCCCCCTCCCTCACTCACTCATTCTGTGTCTCCCTGCTGCAGGCTGCCCTTTTGTACTGGGTTCCTGTCTGCATTGGTGACTTTTTCTGCTCACAAGGAAATCTGCATCAGTCATGATAGACCTCCATTGAGCTCGCTCACTCCCCCCTCTCACTCGCTCGTTCTGTTTCTGCCGTTGCTATAGGCTGCCCTTTTGTACTGGGCCCCTGCATCCATTGCTGCCTTTTTGTGTCCACAAAGAAATTTGCAGCAGTCCCAACACAGCTCCGTTGAACTTGCTCACTCCCCCTCTCTCACTCACTCGTTCCGTTTCTGCCGGCGCTGCAAGTTGGCCTTTTGTACTGGTCTCCTGCCTGCGTTGCTGCCTTTTCCTACCCACAATCAAATCTGCAGCAGTCACACTAGAGCTCCTATGAGGTCGCTCACTCCCCCTGTCTCACTCGCTCATTCTGTTTCTCCTGGTTCTGCAGTCTGCCCTTTTTTACTGGGCTTCTGCCTGCATTGCTGCCTTCTTCTGCCCACAAAGAAATCTGCAGAAGTCACAACAGAGCTCCATTGAGCTCAGTCCATCTCTCACTCTCTCATCACGTTTCTGCTGCGCTCCAGGCTGCCCCTTTTATACTAGGCTTCTGCCTGCATTGCCGCCTTCTTCTGTCCACAAAGAATGTGCAGCAGTCATGACAGAGTTCTTAATCCCTCACTCCCTCTCTCATTCGTTCATTCTGTTTCTCCCACTGCTGCAGGCTGCCCTTTTGTACTGGGCCCCTGCATGCATTGCTCTTTCTGCCCACAAAGAAATCTGCAGCTGTCCCAACAGAGCTCCATTGAAGTCGCTCACTACCCCTGTCTTCGTGATCATTCTGTTTCTCCTGGCACTGCAGGCTGCCCTTTGCACTGGGCTCATGCCTCTGTTGGTACCTTTTTCTGCCCACAAAGAAATCTGCAGTAGTCCTGACAGAGCTCCATTGACCTCACTCACCCCCCTCTCTCATTCATTCATTCTGTTTCTCCCACTGCTGCAGGCTGCCCTTTTGTACTGGGCCCCTGCATGCATTGCTGCCTTTTTCTGCCCACAAAGAAATCTGCAGCAGTCCTGACACAGCTCTGTTCAGTCCCCCTCCCTCACTCGCTCGTTATGTGTCTCCCAGTGCTGCAGGCTGCCCTTTTGTACTGGGCTTCTGCCTGTGTTGGTGCCTTTTCCTGCCCACAAAGAAATACGCAGCAGTCCCGACAGAGCTCAGTTGAGCTTGGTCACTCCCCACCCACTCACTTGATGCTAATCTGTCCCAGACACTGATTTCTGACAACTACTGTGGTATTCTTTGCCGGAAGTGCGAAAACACATTTCGGCCAGGATGTGAAAAATGACAGCTGTACTGTTCATAAGGAGGTGTAAAAAAATGCCAGTGTTGAAAATGTGGCGTGAAAATATTACTAATTTGCGAAGTTACAAGAGTGAATGGAAACTGCACAATGCACACTCATAACACAATCATTTTATGGACTTTCCTCACAAAATTTTCAACATAGGCATTTTAGGACCTCTGCTCATGAACAGTGTCAATGTGATTTTCTTAATGAGTCCGAACACTGGTTTCCCACAGCAACTGGAAGATCAAAGCACATTTCAGCCAGGATGTGAAAAATGACACCTGCACTGTTCATAAGGAGGTGTGGAAAAATAGCAATGTTGAAAATCTGGAGTCAAAATATTGCAAAGCTGCAAAAGTATGAGCGTGCATGGAAACTGCACAACATGCGCTCATAACACACTCATTTTATGGACTTTCGTCACCAAATTTTCAACATAGGCATTTTAGGACCTCTGCTAATGAACAGTGTCACTGTCATTTTCATAATGTGTCCTGAACATGGATTTCCCACAGCGACTACGCTATTCTGCCCCAGAAGTGCAAAAAACACATTATGGCCAGGATCTGAAAAATGACAGCTGTACTGTTCATAAGGAGGTGAAGAACAATGCAATGTTGAAAATCTGGAGTGAAAATATTATAAATTCATGAACTTATGAGTGTGCATGCAAACTGCACAATGCACACTTGTAACATAGTCATTTTATGGAGTATCGGCACCAAATTTTCAACATAGACATTTTAGGACCTCTGCTCATAAACAGTATCACTGTAATTTTTGTAATCTGTCCAGAACATTGATTTCCCACTGTAACCACACTATTCTGTGCCAGAAACAAGAAGGTATGGAAAAATGACAATGTTGAAAATCTGGCGTGAAAATATTGCAAATTTGCGAAGCTACGAGCGTGCGTAGCAACTGCACAATGCACACTCGTAAAACAGTCATTTTTTTTATTTTTTCCACCAAATTTGCAACATAGGCCTTTTGAGAGCCCACCTCATGAACACTTGCACTGTCATTTCATTAATAGGTCCCAAAAGGTGATTCTGCACAGTGACCGCAAAATCACCTTTCAGGGCCAATTAATGCCATGCCATGACAGTGGCATGAGGTGGGGTTCCAAAAACCCCAAGTTGAAAATTTGGTGCCAAAATTCCAAAAAATTACTAAGATATGCATCAAAGTTGAAAAAATCCTATTTATTGCATTATACAGCTTACCTCAGTTCTTGGTTGGCTTTGAAGAGTGCAGACGTGTTTTGGTCCACTGAAGATCGTCGCACCAAACTCCGGAGGTAAGTATTGAGTGAGGGGGAGTGTGGGGAGGCAGGGTGTAAAGTGGGTGGGCGCGGGTTTGCGGGATGGGGGCAGGAGAGCACTGAGGACCATTTCCTTTCACAGATGAAAAAATAAAAGACATCCAGGACTGTTTTTGGTTTCAGGGCATGTGGCATGGTAGGGTGGGCTCCAACATGCCAATGGATTCTTTTTGGGGGCAGCTAGCTGATGGGGTATTGGCCACCCTATCAGCACACAACAAAGGGAGCCACATCATGCCAACAAGGTTGGACATCCACATCGAACACAACAAAAGCAGGGGTGAAATTATGCCGACGGGGATTGGGCACCCCAGTTGGCAAAAAATTGGGGGAGGAGACAAGATGCTGAGGGGGACTGGGCACCCCCTCGGCAAACAGGCGTGGAATGCAAGGGAGCCCTGCAATGAGGGTTCGCTCCCTCATTGCAGCGGATGATGCTGCAATGACAAGGTGGCCCCTGATTGCAGCGGCTAAACAGTTAGAAAGTTGTGTCACGCTGGCTGAACTAGTGTTAGCAGCAGCATGCCAAGCCATTGGGTTAAGTGGGCCAAGTCTTTAAAGGCTGTGGGGGCATTGGACCCAACAATGCCGCCCCTCTGCAACCTGCTTCTGGAGAAAGCTGCCGCAATATGTTTCTTGTGCATGCACACAATCAACATAAAAATTAGCTTCTGTATAATTTTATTATTATGTTTGTCAGGACTTGTACTGATCTTATTCAGGCTTGTTCCCAGAGACTCCAAATCCCTATTTAATGTAATGTAATGTTATTATATCATAGTGTAAGCATTATGTCACCATCTCAGACATTAAAACAGTAATTTATATAATGCTGTATTACCACTGGTTTCTGTGTACCTATGCATAGTGTCCTTTAGGTCGGATTGTCATGATCTGGTGAGGATATACAAACTCACAGTGACAGAAAGTGAAAAAAAAACAACAATAAAATTTGTATTCATGGACATGCTGAATGATAAATGCTACTTTAGGTTTAAAAGTATCATCAGCAGGTTTCTAGTGAATTAATAAAAAGTAGAAAAGGAAACAATAGTTCATCAACTATGTAGTATTTGAAAACTGTTATAGCACATGTAGGTGGCAGAATGGTCTGAAGCGTGGTAGGGCTAAGCATATAAGGGATAAAATCTCCCCCACCCTATTGAGTGGGTTAACTCACACTCTTAAATTTTTCTTGATCAAATTTGTGATGTGTGGAGTATCTCCCCTCAACCTCTGACAGCATCTCCCTGTGCCTAGTGCCTAGATGACCCCCCCCCGAAGGCATGAACCATTGTTTTCATTGCACAGCAACATACATGTATGCATCGATGGAGGGATGGGAGTGTAGGGCCCAGATGGTAAATGAGGATTCGATTACACTGTCTCAAAATGTAAAGAAATTCATTGCAGTGTGATAGCACAAGTATAGTTAAGGTTGAGAAGGCTGTTTAATGTTAATCCAAAATGTTTGCACCTTAATAACTATGGCACTGTTCAATGAAACTTGTGCCAGGTTTTGCATTCCCAATCTGGGTGGCAAGTTCTCAAGATACAGGAAGTTTTGTGATGGACACTTATCCAGACTCAGATTTTGAACTATTAAAATCCATTAAAAATGTAATTTTTGGCCATTTTTTTTTGCTTGCACTGACAGGAAAAATAAAACAGTTTGAAATTTTGCTCCACAACGTTTGGGTATAAGGGGCATGCCCCAAGGGTATGCATTTCAAAGGTTTTGTGAGAATATTAATCAGTTCTTGAGTTATAACATTGTGACATTTGGCTTCCAAGTATGCTCATCAAGGCTTTTGAGTTAACTCTCTAATACAAAAGAAGAATTTCACTTTCCAAATACATGGTTAGGTTGTAATTAAATATGTTTTTCTTTTGTGAGAAAACTATTTTCTGATGTTACTGATGCAATCTTGTTTTAAGTGACTAAAACTTGCAAAATACATAATAAGTATGAGTTTTCAAGAAACAAACTTCTGAACCTAGGTAAACTGTCCCTGTTTAGCTGGATTCTAATGTTCGTTTTTGAATAATAACCCAGAAATACCTTTTATTGGCACCTTAAAAAACTTGGGTGCCCAGCTTACCAAGGCTTGCGATTTTATTTTTATTTATATTTTTATTTATTTGAATCTAGGATTACAAGTACCTTTGAGCCAAGGCTCTTTTACAAAGGGTCCATGTCAGTTGCAGTACAATAACAAAAAAAATCAAGACAATTAAGTAACAAAGGCAGGATAACAGGTTAACAATCAGCTACATGAATATGAATGCATGCATTTGGGTCAAACTAAAGCCAGAGGCATTGATGGGGTAAAAGTGTTACAAGACATGGCAAGGACACAAAAGGTAAGAGCAGCCAGAGGCATTGTCACATCACAGAGAACAACAGGTGGTGGAGGGTGCAGGGAGACAGGAGAGAGGGTGGGAGGGTGTGGGAGATTAGAGGTCGATAATGGAAGTGCTATGTAGAAAGAGCTGAGACAAGGATTGGGTAATGGTAAGAGAGCTGATTAAAGGAGACAGTCCTAGGTGCTAGACGCAGAGAACAGTAGTCAGAGCCTGGATTTGAATGGGCCAACATAGGCACAAGGAGATGTCACTGCTGAGACCATTCAACCAGCTAGGGCCCTATGAGCAAAGGATCTTTGTCCCTGGGTGGATATGGCAGCGAGGGACCTGCAGACTTGAGATTCGGATCTCCTAGTGTGGTGAGGGTACTACTGGGGCAAGAAGAGCTTGGACTCCAGCGGGTGCTTGGCCCATGGTTATTTTCTTTGCTATAATGCAGGTTTGGTACTCTATGCTGTTTGAGAGTTGTAGCCAGCCAGTTTGTGCATAGAGGTCACACATATGAGTGAGATGGTGAGCTCCAGTGAAGAGCCAACAAGCTTTGTTGAGAGCGTGGATATGCATCTGAGGGTAGTTACAGTAGCAGAGCCATATATGACCAGGCCATAGTCAATTATGGAACAACAGAGCTCTGAACAGCAACCCTTAAGGTTCCGGAGTAAGGTGTTGCCTGTGCCTGTGGAGTAATCCAATGTGAGTATTTGCAGCTTTGGTGACGCTATCAATGTGGGCACCATAGGATAGGTTACAGTCAAGAGAGGTCCCAAGATATTTAAAAGATTGCACCTGCTAGAGGGCAGCTCCAAGGCAGGTTGTGATGGTCAGGGGGTGTAGCCTGTACTTCTTGTGGGAGCTGCTGAAAAGCATTGACTTGGTTTTCTTATAATTTAGGACCAATTTGTGCTTACTAAATCAGTTCTCAACTGAGGCTAGCTGTAGATTGTTTTGTAGGGGTTGGGGATCATTATGGGTGGTGTGAATTATGGCATCATCAGCATAGAGGATGATCTGTTCTGGGTAAGATTGTAGAAGTCTGTTCAGGAAGAGACTGAATAGAAGGGGACCCAGTATGGATCCCTGGAGGACTCCTGAGCAGACAGGTCTAGCATCAGAGAGGACAGCTGCAATTTTAACTCTTTGGGATTGGTATTCCAGATAGTTTTTAAATAAGGCCGTGGAGTCAGGAGACAGCCTGGCATTCAGAAGCTGCTCAAGTAGTAGACAATGGTGGACGGTGTCAAAAGCCTTACTCAAATCGATAAAGACTGCCCCAGCTAGGTGACCATTATCCAGAGAACTGTGGATGGCTCCGGTGATTTCCAGAAGGGCAAAAGTGGTGCTGTGCCCTTGTCTGAAACCATGTTGTTTAGAGCACAAGATATCGTGTTTGTCCAGGTAATCAGTGAGTTAGTCTGCTACTATGCGTTCAATGGCCTTGGAGAGGGGAGGTAATATGGAGATTGGTCGATAGTCCCCATGGAGGGCCCTGTCTCCACTTTTGTGGACCGGAGTAACAGTAGCAGATTTCCATCTGTCAGAGAACTGTCCGAGGCAGAGGTAAAGTTTGAAGATCTTTGTTAATGGTCCTAGTACTTTGTCGAGGGAAAGGGACAGCAATTTGAGGTTAAGTGTGTCCCCACTATTTCTGGACTTGGCAATTGCTTTACTAATGCATTTGCAGGCTTCATGCATCTTGACTGCTTTAAAATAGAATGGCAGGTATTTGGAATGGGGGGAAGCTGGAAGGGTAAGTTGGAGAGTCTTCTAAGTTGAAAAAGTCAGGGGAAAGAACAGTTCTGAGGTCTGTGAAAGCAGTATTGAACATATTAGCACTAGTCGTAGGGTCCAGTGTTGTAGTCCCATCAATGTCCAGCATAGTACTTCATTGAAAATGAGCTTTGTTCAATTGAATGCTTTATTCTTGAATGAATACAAAATGATTTACTACTACTACTACTACTACTACTACTACTACTACTATAGTAGTGGAAGTTTTAGAGCTGCTTCCAGTAACTTCTTTGATATTGTTCCAGAAGGCTCTCTCATTTCCCTAGGTATTAGTGAGAGCTTCCCTACAGTAGTCACTTTTCTTTAGGAAGATTGATTTTGTGCAATCATTTCAAGCACGTTTATAGTTCTATATGTCAGTTTGCATACCGGTGGCCCATGCCCACAGCCAGAGGCAGTCACTTGCTTTTAACTGTGCTATAAGCTCCTCAGAGAGCCATAGGTTGCAAAGGTCTTTGACTTTGCGATTTTTGAAGGGGGCATGGGAGTAACAAGCCGCGTTGAAAGTGTAGACGAAATAGTCGAGGACCATGTTGACATCCAATGCTTTGTAAATAGGAGTCCAATCAATTTTGATGCTTTTAAATAGGAGTCTAATTAATTTTATTATCATAAATTGAGAATTCTTTGGTTGCACAAAACATTCAACCAAATAATTTTCAGTTCCCATATAAAAAAATACTGTGTATTCATGACCAAAACCCAGAAACCCCCACTGCCTGTGGGTACTCTTATTTTGTTTGTCTTTGTTTGTACAGTCAGGTAAGGCATGGTGCAGTTGGAGGAGAAACAATGTATCTGCTGTGACAAAAAATGTTAATGAAACTATAACTGATCTCTGGACAGTTCTCAAAGCTCTGGAAAGCTGCAGTCATAGCGCCAGTTTTGAAAAGTGGTGATAAGACCACTCATAAAAACTACTGACCTATCTCAATTCTACCCCCAATCTCCAAGGTCCTAGAATGGGTGGTCTATGACCAGCTAATCGAACACCTCGATAAACACCAAATTTAGTGCAAAGAACAACATGAATTTCGAAAACTACACAGTACAACATCTATCCTTGTTGAGTTTACCGGATTCATACATGACTCACTGATCGAGGGCACTTAGTGGGGTCACCATTATTGACCCTACTAAGGCCTTCGACACAGTGAACTATAATCTCCTGCTAGCCCAACTGCATGAGACCTCCGTGTCCACCACCTTCCTGAGTTGGTTCGAAGCTACCTCACTGACCAGGTACAACAAGTCAAAATTGGCAATATACTCTCAAAAGCTCAATGTAAGCACAGGTGTCCCCAAGG
Organism: Neoceratodus forsteri; assembly: GCA_016271365.2. Lineage (NCBI taxonomy): Eukaryota > Metazoa > Chordata > Ceratodontiformes > Ceratodontidae > Neoceratodus > Neoceratodus forsteri. The sequence continues at coordinate 123,561,494 of CM028136.1, read as the reverse complement.
GTCTATACTAGGCCCATTGCTCTTCAGCCTCTTTTTAAACAATCTCCCAAAAGTGTGCCATGACAAAATCCTATTGTATGCAGATGGCGCTGTTATTTTTTCCAATCACTCAGATCCTATCTCCCTTGAGCAAGGTCTTCAGTGCAATTTCAGCCTGGTTGAACACTGGTTCACTGATGCATGGTTACTACTCAATTATAAGAAAACAAAAACTATGCTTTTCTCCTCCCCCACAGCAAAGATAATCAGCCCACCTAACCATCCAAAACAATAAAAAAGAAACCCTTGAAATGGTACACACTTTCAAATACTTAGGGGTCACACTGGATAGCACCTTATCGTACACAGAGCATATGGATTATGTTACAAAGGCGGTATGAAAAAAATTGGGCAATTATATAAACACAGACATTGCCTCACTCCTGAAGCACTTAAACTAGCAGTTGCCAGTTCAGTGTTCTCTGTAATAGATTATGGCCTCGTAGCCTACAGCACTGCCTTGGATTCTAGCTTCAAAGAGTTGCCACTGCCTTAAATAAGTCCTGCCAACTAGTTCTGGAGTCCCACTACTAACACATACTGACCTATACTCACATACAGGATGGTTGAACCTTGACAATCATATCATATACCAAACCTGTCTCCTGTCCAAGAATGCCACACTTGGTCTTACTCCACCAGGTGTCCACTCTATGCTTCATCAAATAGCCCCTCCTAGACTGACAAGAGGGTCATTCAACACCCAATACAAAATCCAGTACCACCGCACGACCCAAGGGCAACACTCATTTATATACCGTGTGCCTAAGAGGCTAAACTCACTATCTGTCAACCTTCTATCCAAACCCACGTTTGGACCGTTCAAGAAAAAACTCCATTCACACTTGTCGAGCTGTATGATATGTTCTTGACCTAAATTTCCTAGCCCCTGGCCTCGATGCCGTAACCTTCATTACCTTCACCCTGGCTCTTCTTGTTTTTGCATACCTCCCTACCCTACCCTAGCACTGGTTCCCTACCTTAACCTTTCCCCCATGACAAAGGACTGCCTGGCACACTGAGCTCCCAGCACAGAATCCCACCTATCCCCTTCCCTACTCCTCATGTTTCTACCTAATCCTTTTGAATGGTACTATGCCTCCTCTCACAATAACCTTCCCAAGAATGACTTACCACTGCTTAACTACCTGTTTGACTGTATCTTATCAAAGGGCCCTAATTACCTGTCTGTCAGATTGTTATTGTTATGAGTTATCATTTACCTACTGTATGTTGTTATCTATTGTGTGTTGTTGACTACTTGCCTTTGTAATCCTTAATCCAATTCTTAATGTATTTTCTCCCTCCTGACGTGGAACCTTTGTTAATGAGCTATAGCTCAAAGGTTATAATCCGAGTCTTGAATAAATAAATAAATAAATAAATAAATACATACATACATAAATAAATAAACTGGGCATTTTTTTCACCAAAGTAGGTAAAGCAGCAAGGTTGTCAGTGACATACATCAGCCTGTCATTTCACAGCCATCGACAGGATACATGATGTACTGTGCTCACGGTGCCTTTCTGTGATTGCCAATTATTTACTGACAGCTGCTGCCAAAAAGAGGTTTTCTAAGTTTGAAGTAATTATTTGTGTAGCACCAGGCTTTGAATTGGAGAAAGAGTAATGTATGCTTCAAACTGCCCAGGTTCCCGTTGCCTTGGTGGCGCAGCTGGTCATACGACTGGAATGGTATTCTGGGCAGCCTGGATTCAAGTCCCAGCTGATGCATTTACTTCTTTCTCTCCTGTGTTTGTATGTGTTCCATAAATATGCACACCACACAAGTGATTGAAAAAGAGATGTTTTCTAATTTTTACAGGTGGTCAGATTTATAATTAATGTGAGCAGGCTTAACTAAGGATTAGTTTAATTTCGTGCTGAGTCCAATCAACTGTTTAGTGCAAATACATTTTGCACATCTCATTGCATCTGTGACTAAAATTATCACAAGTAATGCTCTCTACCTGCCTGCAATTAGATAAAACAGTCGATCAATGTATCAAATAACAATTTAACAGTGCAATGTGTTCACTCATATAAAACTTTATCTCACTAGCTATAGCTAAGTTACCCTGCTGTGCATGTAGTGGTGTTTGTTGACTGTTCGGTCTCAACACACTCCAACTCCTACTGCCATTACCTGTTGTTTGCCTGGACGGTACTGTTGGTTTTGCTTCTCTGATCAGAAGGTTTTGACTTTACCCTTATATTGCCCAACTGCCTGCTGCTGTACCTGTTGCCGCTTACCTGTTATTTACCTAGACAGGTACTGTAGATTGTAACTCTAGTGCTGTGGAATTTTCAAATTCTGGCAGAACTAAATTCTGTGGAATATTCAAAATTCCACCAAACTTCCATAAATTCTGCAGGCTCAGATAGGTGGAATTTGCATAGGATGAAATAGTTGTGGAATGATTTTCATTAGAAAACTCACTGTTCTATTCCGTGAAACTCAATATTTTCCATGGAAAATATTAATGCTCCATGGAATATTATTCCATGTATCACAGTAAGCAAAATTCCACTGGCGAACAAGTGAAATTCCAGGAGAAAATCCACTAGCGGAATGGTCATTCTGCACTAATTCTGCCGGTGTAATTCTGCATTGTGGACAGTACTATGTAACTCCTGTGAACCAATGGGTGTGAAGGTACCCTGTCTTGCTCATCTGCCCACCTGTGAGCTACATGTGCTGCTGTGTCCTTCCCTCATTAGTATATGCCGAAAGCCTTGACAAAAATGTCGCTAAATAAATGGACTAAAAGACTAAATATACTGCAGTTTTATCTTTCTACATGTTATCTGTTCTGGTACTACTGTGTGCTGTCATTGCTTTTCTTCACTGTTTGTCTTCATCTGAAACTCTTTGTGCCTTTGTCCTTCTAGTAATATCTGTGATCCATTGTTTGGTTCCATACCACTGAACACACTAAGAAGATACTGATGAAAATGACTAAAACACTAAACAAACTGCAGTTTTTATCCATTTAGTTGTCTGTCTACTCTCTGTTACCTACAACATACATTACTTGCTCTCTGTTGTTTGCCTTCATACCTCTGTTGATTTCAAATTTTTTATATGATTTTTTATATAAATTGATTACAGTGTTTACTAGTATTATACAACCTGCAACCTAAAGTAGGTTTTTGCTTTGCATAATGCATAATCTAGCAAGAAATGAGCATGTGGCAAACGTATCCGTGTTTTTAATTTTTACTGTCAAAATAATTCACAGATATTGCTAAATGTGTGAATGTAGTGAAAATAATTTGAGAGTGAAATAAACCTGTTCTACAATATATTTAGTTACAGTTCTCATTTGCTAACCTGAATGATGGTACTCTATCCCCAACCATCTGCTGATGGACTAATAGACCAAAAGTGCTGTAGTTTTATCTGTCTGCATGTTCTCTGTTCTGGTACTACTCTGTGCTGTGATTGCTTGTTCTTCATTATGTGTCATATAGTATCTGTGGTCCATTGTTAGGATCCATATCACTGAACACACTGAGAAGATACTGAGGAAAAGGACTAAAACACTAAACAATCTGCAGTTTTTGTCCCCATAGATGTCTGATAATCTGTTACCTTTGACACCTCCTGCAAGCAAATTACTCTCCTGCACTACAACACCAGCATGACATGTCTCCATTAAAGGTCTCCAATCGCGCAGCCAAGTTCAGCTTCAGCCCAATCTCTTTTAAACAGATTGAAGATCTCTTGCTGATCCTGGATACCAAAAAGGTCGGAGCCAATTAGTTTGAACCCTTCTTCCTAAAACTAGGTTATCATGTGCTGACAGCACCTATTACCCACCTTTTCACTATGTCTCTTGCTTAGGGCTCTTCCTCTTTGTGGAAAATAGCTCATATCATCCCATTTTCAAGTCAGGTGATCCAAGTTACCTCAACAATTACTGGCCTATATCTCTACACGATTCTATCAAAACTACTTGAAAAGCTAATTAACTCACAATAAGATCATACCTAGAAACCCATGCCATGCTCAACACCTTACAGTCTGGTTTCAGACCTAAACACAGCAGTATCTGCCTTAGCTAAGGTAGTGAACAACTGGCAAATAGCTCTAGATTCCAAAAATCACTTAAACACATTCTTTCTGAGCAAGGAATTTGATACCATAGACCACGATTGCTTCTGACTATGTTGCAGAATATTGGCCTTTATGATATTGCCTTGCAATGGTTTACATGTTACCTTATAGGCAGACAGCAGCAGGTCAAAGCCAAAGGCAACTTCTCTCCTCTCAAAACTTTGCAGAAAGGAGTTCTGCAGAGGTCAATTCTAGGGCCTTTATTATTCACGATCTATATTAATAATATCAACTCTGGAATTAGCACAGCAAATGTCCTTCTCTTTGCAGATGATACCATACTTTAAGTCCTCCCTTGAACTTGTCTGCTTGGAGTTGCAACAACAATTCAACCTGTTACAACAAAATCTCCGGCACCTAAAATTATTGCTGAATGCAAAAAAGACTAATGTTATGTTCATCTCTCCACAAGTCAACTTGGCAAGCATACACCCTGTGGCAGTTAAGCCACAGCTCACGACCCTCTTGGGGGAACTATTAGAAGTAGTGGACAAGTTTAAATACTTGGGTTTTTGGATTGACTGCAAGCTCACCTTCATTATACACATAGAGGAACTGTCAAAAAATGAAAACAAAGACTGGTCTCTTCTTTCTAATTAGCACCTACTTACCTATGAGGCCAAAATAAAACTGGTCAAAACGAAATTTCTCCTCTCTTGGATTACATTGACTTTCTCTATAGTCATTGCTCTAACACTGCTCTACCAAGCTGGACACACTATATCATGGAGCAATAAGATTTATCTCTAGTGCTCAATATAATACTCCCACTGCTCCTTTATGCACAGATTGCTTGGCATTCACGAAAAACTAGGAGACTGAAAAATGTGGCCATATGGACTTACAGAGCCCTCACCAAAAGGCTCCTCCAATACATCTCTGGTCTTTTAAAATGTACCCCTGGAACATACTCACTCAGAAGATACTGCTATATTGTGCTTGATATTCCTAGAATCAGAAAATGCTATGGTGCATCCTCCTTAAGACATGCTCTCCCCTCCCTTTGGAACAATCTACAAAAATCCTTAAAACATTCTCAAATTGTTAGTGTGGCTACCTTTAAAACTTCACTTAGACATTTGCTGAAGGATACTTGCAAATGCTATTCATAATCCAGTACTTACATCCGAAGAGCCCCAAACTGATGCAGTAGCCCTATAGCACTTGCTGCATGCACCTCGTTAGGCACTGTTAATACTGGATTGTACAGCAGTATTGCTGTGATACTCATCCACCCTTTTCCTCCTTGTACACCCTTTTTCCTCTCTACCTTCTCTGCAATCATTTGCCTACCTTACTGTTGTGTGCCCCACTGTTGTATATGTTCCTTTCTTGTTTCGCTTAGGTTTGAAATACTATTGACCTGTACTGTTTGCTCTACTGTAAAATATCTTCAATTGTAACAGTAATTATTCAGTTGTGTTATAGCTCATTATATTGTCCTCCCAGGACCACCTTGAAAATGAATTCCCTCAATGGTGTTTCACCTGGTAAAATAAAGATTGATTGATTGTTACCTATGACATACATTACTTGTTCTTCGTTGTTTGTCTTCCTGCCTCTATTGATTTCAAACTATTTTATAACTGTGATTTTTTATATAAATTGATTACAATGTTTACTAGTATTATAAAACCTACAACCTAAAGTAGGTGTCTTTACTTTCCATAATTCATAATTTAGCAAGAAAAGAGCATGTGGCAAACATAACTATGCCTCAGAATTTTTACTGTCAAAATATTTTCACAGACATTGCTAGATGTGTGAATGTAGCAAAAATATTTTGACAGTGAAATAAAACTATTTTACAGTATATATAGTTACAGTTCTCATGTGCTAACCTGACTGATGATACTTCATCCTTGACCATCCACTGATGGACTAAAAGATCAAAAGCACTGTAGTGTTATCCTTCTGCATGTTCATATAAAATGGTGGCTCATTGCTCTCACTGCAGCCCGATGCATGAGTTCCAGCTGTGGATGCAGAAGTACAGAAAGTCCACTGTTCTTATAAAGAGAATATGGGTGAATGGCTCTTCTCACTAAGCTGGGCACCCTAGATTTTGGGTGCCCAGAAAATATATTTATGCCAACTATAAAACAAACAAACACCAGAGTCTAGCTAAACTGATCCCTTTTAGCTAGGTTTGGGTGTTTGTTTTAAAAACATGGGCCCAGATTTTCAAACTGCACCATTCTGAGGCGCAAGCCCTCGCTGCTCAAAATAGTTGGCATGAGGGGTGTGGCTTGGTGATATTCAAAAGGTTGTGCGGTGAGCAACTCCTTTAATCTCACCCCAACCACAACACTTGTGCATGGTGCAGTGGAACTGCGCCACCGCAAAGTTGCCAGAGATGAGCATTAAACTATGCGGTGGCGCAGCGCTCATTGCGCCTATGCTCAAATTTCCGATATTCAAAAGGTGACATGCAAATGCGGCCATAATTTATGCAAGGCGCAGAGGGGCCATTTGCATCTATTTATGGCCCCATTTGCATGCCATTTGCCTGTAGGTGCGCCGATCCCCGAGGACTTGCTCCTGGCCACCCTGCCAGGCAGCAGCCATCGGGGACCGACGCACAATGCAGCCCGATCGCGGCCATCACAGTTACATGAAACCCCCACACATCCCACAGCCCGATCGCGGGCAGTACAGGTACAAACCCCCACACATATCCACAGCCCGATCGTGGGCGGTACAGAATACATGAACCCCCGCACACATCTCCCAGCCCGATCGGCGGGCAGGCGTTATGAACCCCCAGTGCCCGATCGTGGGCGGAATGTAACCCTCCCCCAACCCGAATATCTCCCTGGTGGCCAGTGGACGTAAAGCCCAATCGCGGGCAGAATGTCACATCACAACCCCCAAACATCTCCCTGGTGTCTAGTGTCCCCACCCACCCACGGCCTCCACCCGCTCCCCGCGCCGGCGGCGACAGCATCCACCGCCTGCCGCCGCGCCCCGCGACTGACTGTCCGGTGGGGCTGCCGCCCATTGGTGCAGGCTACAGCCAATGGGCATGCAGCCCACCGTACATGACAGTCAGATTTGTGAATGATGTTCATTCACAAATCTGGACATCATGTACGCGATATGACTACACTCCCGTAGCTGTAGCTCTGCGCAATGGGCATGCAGCCCCTACTGGACGGTCGGTTGGCGGGCGGCTTTGAGGCGCGAAGCGTGGGTGCTGCTGGCCCGCGGCTGGCGCGTGGAAGGCTTCGTGAAATGGTGAAGACCTGGGCCTGAGAAGATGATTAGCCGGTCTGCGATCATTTATGGTCACTGGTTCGAAATGACCACTGCCAGCGATCGAGCACTGGAGAGTTCATGCGTTCTGCCTGCTATCGAACTGTGTATGTATGTGAGGGGGTTCATGTAAGCTGTACTGCCGTCGGGCTGGATATGTGTGTGGGGGGGTTCATGTAACTGTGATGCCACGATCGGGCTGTGGGAGATGTGTGGGCGGGGGTTCATATTACTCCATACCTCTCAACCTCTTGTGTCATGAATCAGGGACAAGGCTTAAAAAAATCAGGGACAAAGATGCCAAATCAGGGACACATCTTAACAATTGGTAATATTCACTCAGAAATCTGATAGAATAAGGGATTTGTATAAGATGCATTTCTGAAGAAAGAACTAGTCTGTATTTTTAATGTTTGATATTATTTTATGCTTACAGTCCCCACTGTTCTGTCACAGAAACACGAATTTTACGAGAGACAGAGGAAAATTCTGTCGCAAAATCAGGGACATCCCTGAAAATCAGGGACAGTTGAGAGGTATGTGTTACTCTATGCCCGCGATCGGTCTGGTGGGGGGGTACAGGGACCGAGTTTGGGGCCAGCCAGGGGTGGCAGCTGCTGTGTTGCACCCTGCAATACAGCAGCTCACCTGTGGGTGGCCCTCAACTTGATCCTTTTTTTTTTGGCTCAAGGTTGTGCAGGCGCAGGTTGGGGGTTGCGCGCGCAACTCTCGCGTAACCCGACTGAATATCGGGTTGCTGGAGGTTATCATGGTTCCTCCCCTCCTGTTGAGCATGCATTCATTTGCATTGCTCTTTAGCAACCTGTTGCCAGTGGAGCAACTGCCTCCTGCTGAATATCGCAGAATGGCGCAATGTAGGACTTGCGCATGCGCAACCCTGTTGCGCATGGAGCAACCCTTTTGAATATCTGGGCCATTATATTCATATACTTAAAATGTTTGTAAGTTTAAACAGAAAAAAGAAAATGGTGGCGATACAAAAAGGATTTTTTCCTCATGAAAAAGGATTGGTCCCATATGAAAAAGAATCCTCTTTTATATGGCCAAATTCTTTCTGTGTTTCAAACATTTATTCTAAAGTGCCTACTGAGCATGACCAGAACTTACTAGTTTAAACAGTGGGTGAGATATTCAAAGGGTTTGTGCATGGCACAACAGTGTTGCACCATGCACAACCCACTGATGTACCCTGGCATGATATTCAGAGGGGTTTGTTGTACTGTGCAATTCCCAATGTGTCAGGGCGCACCAGTAATGTATGCAGCGCAAATGCGGGAGGTGTGCCCATGCATATGCAGCACATCCCAATATTAAGCCAGGGATGTGTGGTGCAGATGTAGGCACAAACTCACCTTGCACCACATGGGGGGGCACAAAGATGTGCCTGTAAAAAGCAGAAGCATGTCAGGGGACACCCACAGGTGGGCTGCCGTATTGTCAGATGCAACACGACAGCTGCCTGCTGTGGGTGGCCACCCGACCTCCCCCGGCACAGGCCAGACGTCGTGCCCCCCTCACATGATCACAACATATAAATACAGTATCTCTGGTGGTCCAGTGGACCCTAACACATCACCCAGTCATGGGCATAATTAGGACAATCCCTGGTAGTCCAGTGGACCTGAGCCCCTGCCCAATCACGGGCATTGATTTTAATTGAATTCCCTGGTGGTGCAGTGGACCCAGTCCCCTGCCCGATCGTGGGCATATGGTTAGAAATCCCTGGTGGTCCAGCGGTACCCCACCTCCCCACCTGCCCACTGAGACCCACCACCCTGCACCCCCCGGTCAGTGGCGGGTGACAGCTCCCCACCCACAAGCCGCCCAGCTGCCTGCCGACTGATAGCATACAGTACGGCTGTACGCCTATTGGTCCACTGCGTGGATCAATGAGCATGCAGACCATACTGTACTACACAGCCCCAAAATGTGAATGGTTTATTCACATTTTGTGACTGCATAGTACAGTACAGTCTGCATGCCCATTGGCCCAAGCAATGAACCAACAGGTGTACAGCAATACTGTACGCTGTCAGTCGGCAGGCAGCAGGGTGGCTCGCGGGTGGGGAGCTGCCGCCCGCCGCTGACCAGAGGGGTGCAGGGTGCTGGGTCTCAGTTGGCAGGTGGTGAGGGGGGTACCGCTGGACCACCAGGGATTTCTAACCATATGCCCGCGAAAGGGCAGGGGATCGGGTCCACTGGACCACCAGGGAATTTAATATCACTGTATGCCCGCGATCGGGCAGGGGATCAGATCCACTGGAACACCAGGGATTGTTTTAATTATGCCCATGATTAGGCAATGAGGTAGGGTCCACTGGATCACCGGGGATTGTTGTACCTATGCCCATGATTGGGCGATGAGATAGGGTCCACTGGACCACCAGGGATATGTGTATATTATGCCCGTGATAGGGCAGGGGAGCAGGTCCACTGGACCGCCAGGGATATTTGTCTACTGTGCCTGTGATCGGGCATTGGGGCACATTGCCGCGCCGAGGGGCAGGGGGCTTTGGTCTCCAACAGCTGCTGCCTAGCAGGGCACCAGGCGCAAGTCACCGGGGATTGGCACACCACATGCAAATGGGGCCGTAATGACATGCAAATGGCCCCATTTGCACCTTGCATACATAATGGCCTCATTTGAATGCTCACATCTGAATATCGCTCTTGCTGTACCTAGCTCCTCACCTGCCACTTGTGCTGGCGCAGTCCCACTGCACCGTGTGTAGCGCGGGTGCCTCAATGCCATATTCAGCGGTGCTGGGCCATGGCACAGTGCCGTTGAATATTGTCCGGACCATGCCCTGGTGCATCCCAGTTGCGCTGTGCCCAGGCTTGCGCCCCTGCCTGGCACAGTCTGAATATCCCACCCAGTATGTAAAAAAAGTGTTTTTGAAATTATGTTTTTTCTTCCACTCATAACAAACACAGGACCCATCAGCTAAATATTGTCAACAACAGAAATTCCCCCCTTGAGATGGTAAACCATTCCAAATACCTCTGAGTGATGTTAGATAGTACACTGTCCCACTCTTGGCATATTGACTTAGTTGCTAAATCTGCAAATGCTAAACTTGGTCTGCTCTATCAAAACAAACACTGCCTGACAAATGATGCCCTAAAAGCTGCTGTCTCAAGCTCTGCGCTGTCAGTCATAGACTATGGCCTGGTGGTGTATGGTTCTGCAACTCCCACGGCACTTAAAACACTCAAAACAACCCATAACAAGGCTTGCAGGCTTGTGTTGGGTGTGCATCATCTAACCCACACCTGCGAGCTATTTTCCGAAAGTGGCTGTCTCAACTTAGACAGCTGTATCCAGTTTTAAACTTGCTTGCTTACCAAAAAATCTGTATTTGGACTTACCCCTTCTGGAGTATGGAAGCTTCTCATACAATCTAACTCATCCAGGTGCACCACAAGTCAAAATGACCACATCCTGAAAGTCTCTTTCTGTATAACCTAGCAAGGGCAAATGTCCTTTGAATAATGTGCACCAGTCTTGTTTAACTCTCTAAGTGAAGAATTATTCAAGGAAACCAAACTTGGCCCATTTAAAACAAAACTTGCTCCTTACTACATCTGGACAGCATCTGTGACTGCGTAAACTAGACCCTCCAATCTTCATTATCTGACCCTGTCCTCTCTCCCTCTCCTGGACTCCGCCCCCATCTTTTTCCTTCCTTTAGATGCCTGGTCTGCTGCCTTAGTCTCCCTCAAACTCTTCATTTTTCCCTCTGACCCTCCTTACTTGCTGAATTTCATTCATCAATGCTGCTGTCTTTGCTCTCCCTCCCTGGCCTGTTAATACTCACTGATCCAGGTCTCTCGGCTCTCTGTTTGTATTAATTCCTCTTCTATTCCCCCTAAACCCCCTCCACTCCCCCTCTATGTGGTTCAGCCCTCACACCGTGAACTTCATGCCGAAACTGCTGGAGCACTTTGACAACAGAAATGTTCTTTTGACATGTTCCAGCAATTAAAACGTTGACACTGAGTCTGTACAACTATGCATTACTGTACCTAAATCACTGTTGGTGCTGATTTTGCTCACATCTATTAATCTGTCTGTAGAGTATTTTGTTCTTGCATGTTTTCTTTGTCATGATGTGGAACCCCTGTAAATGAGTCTTTGACTCAAAAGTTTATTCCTAGATTCAAACTAAAATAAATAAAATAAAACACCAAACGAGCAAAATATAAATAAGCACTGATTTTTTTTCTGGTTTTCTGGTCCCACAATCCTCCTAGGGAAAACTGCAGCCATAGAAGACTGTACATAGGCCCAAGAGAACAGGGAACTGCAAAACATCTGATTCAAGCTTAAAAAAAGCTCTAACATGCATTGCAGTCTATTGAATCTCCCACTGTTGGAGTCTTATTGTGATGTGAGCTGCAGAGGATTCTGTTATTTGTAGTTACAGAAAATATCAGCCTGGAAGTAAGCAAAATTTGTCTGAGGCAATGTACTGTGCTAGTTTAAACAGTATGTAAAAAAAGTGTTTTTGTACACTAAGTACAAATTGGGACCATCCCCACTCTTTGGTGGTGGGTGGGTTGTCCATGGTACTGACTGTTCCCCTTTAATAAATAAAACTATCTAAAAAGTCTACAACTATATGCTCTTTCCCAAACCATAGATGAATGCCAGTCTACTTAATCCCTTTGCAAAATAATCTACTTGTGACTCCTGGCCATTGAGAGCTTGTAGCCTGGGACTGGACAGCACCCATGTAATGTACATGATAGGTAGTAACCATGACATTTACCCATGATATATACCATTAAATGGGGCTGTATGTTGTAGGGACTAATAGTCACCCTATACCACAGACATGGAAACTGTAGTCACGCCTTCTGCTTGGTGGGTGCCTAAACCCTGTATGTATCATAGATAAATTTTTCTTTTATTATTGCCTCTTTGTAAATGTTTGTGTGCATGTCCTCAAATATAAAATGATCTTGTCTTAAGGATTACTTTTAGTATTGTATTGCACTATTCCTCTCACTCTGTACCCCTCTTCCCCATTACACCTGGACAGTGTCTCTCCTGGTTACCAGTTTCTAAATAAATAAAAATAAGGGCCAGATCCATACACTAGCCTGGGATATGCACAATTCATGCTCTCCTTGCTACTGGCTACTGCACCTTGATGCTGGTATACACAGGATGGCATCCACAGCCGCCTTCTGTATACCAGAAGTGTGGGTGCTTTCACAAGGCAAGGAAACAGCAAGGGGTGTGGCAGCAATTCCTGACACTGGGTCTAAAATCAGATGCCTGGGATGACTCAGTGGTGATCTCTGATTCTGCACTAAGAATGTGTTGGTGAGATATGGCAGACTGCCATATACCCATATTCCCAGTGACACATTGTGAAACTTATCTTCGGCACTCGTTTTTGCTGGCATGGCCCGCAGACCTCCTTAGGAGTTCTGAAGGCTGGGGTGGGTGGGCCAGACACTGTTCTTGCTGCCTAGATGGTCCTGTGGCAATGCAGAAGATGGCACATACCTGCTACAGCAGCCTTTGGCACAGGGTAGATTCTGCCCCCTCTGTGATGGACAAATTGTTTTGTGAATGTAGCATATTCACACTTCCTTGCTTGCCCCATCCCCTCCTCCTGTGTAGTCATGTGCATGGTTCAGGATTGGGTGTAGAAGGGGCTACATCCAGGTCTGTGGATTCATGGGTGCCTACGCCTTTACAGAGTGAGGTTTCTGAGCTCCACATGACAGTACAAGCATCCGTCTGCCACTAGGAATCATGAATTGAATTTTGCCGTGGGGAGTACAGAATATTTCTGTGCCTTCCAAATGTGTAGATTACAGAATTAGGCTAGACATTGAGACTACGGATGAAGTAGCCAGTGACATGCATATGACTTAACAGCAAAGCTGAAGCTATCCATTCTCACCAGATGGTAAAAGACATTGAACACCTATAGTACAGTACAGTACAGGGTAATTGCCAAAATCTGTGGGTAATCTCTGTTGGTAAAGCAGACAAACATATTGTATACATTAATACAGATGACAAAGACATGTTATTCCTTGGACCAGTTAATGCATACAATTCCCAAAACAATCAGATGTCATCATAGAGACCTAAAAGCTTTTTGTGACCTTGCAGGAATGCTAGGGCCATACAGCATGTGGCACTTAACTACATGCATTCTAATCAGAACCCCATACAACACTTTGCTCGTATTCTACAATAAAATAGTTTTTACTCCATTGATATGCAAATAGTATGCAGTGCTAAACACAGAATGATAAATGCTAAACCAGAATAAAAAGAAACAAACCACTTCATCTTGACTAGAAATGGTCTACAGGTCATTGAAGCATAAGTCTGGCAAGGGCACGGAACTAGCAAACCCACGTGTACCAAAACAAATCCATATGATAAGCTTAAGCGCATCTGCAGTAATTGGGGAGTTTGGTCACAAAAGAGCTCTTTATAGGAATGTGATTGAAAACACCAAATAAATGTTAGCCAATTAAAAACAAAAACAGATCCCACCAGAGTCCCAGCCTCACTCAGTTCTGGAATCCCCAGTCCCAAATATTTATCGGCGCTGCCAGGTATCACGGTGGAATGTAGCTCTTTTTTTTCAGTGACTGTATATTAATTCTTACGTTACAAACCTCCATAACTTTGCCTGGAGAGAGACTGATATTTTAACAGTTTCATAGCAAAAGGCTTTTACTCTGCACCATTTCTCTGCTGCTGCCCCCACACCCCAGGACCCAGGACAAAGATCAAGAGACCCAAAGATTACTTGGGGGTGTGTCCCCTGGCTGACGTTGTTATCAGACTGGTAGTGCAACTAATCCAATACGGCAACCTCTGCCGATGGCTGTCACAAAGGGTAGGGCTCATGGATGGTGCTGACACACTTTGCTTACTTTCTCTGGTTAGTTTCAGCCAATCTATGGTAGTACACTGCCTCAGTGTTTGAGTGTCTTCTTTTCCTCTGAATCTGAACTCACTCCTTCTCCTGCAGGCAGCTTGCCTGCTGCCTCCTGCTGAAGTCCTCCAGGCAGGTGTCATTCCCCCGCTGTTCCTCTAATCCTCTCGAGTTGATGGTACGCTGGCACTTTCTGACTCCAATAAGTCTCTTCTAACCCATGATTCTGAAAGTGATGCTACAGTGAGGAAAGGGCAGGGATTTTAAACCCCCCACAGACTAACTTACACAACACAAAGAAGCTACTCATCAGAGGTAACTGCCCTTATGCTCACTGTAGCCAATGAAGTTTGATTCATGGCCCACTCAGCCAATGAGATTGTGTACTGGTGTGTGGTGGCAGACAATCAGCAAGTGAACTGAGTTGTTTTATTCTTGTTCATCGTAAGCCCAGAGATGGCAGTGTATTCCTGAAGAATACTCAGTATGAGGATAGGGATTGGGCCAGATTGGTTAATGCAAATAGGAGGTCCTCCATGTTGGTATTGACCAGGTATTATTTACCTTTCATCTCTATAACCAGGATGTCTTGTGTGGCCAGCAATTTCCTGGTTAGGTGGTCGAGGGCCAGCAGGGACAACAGCAGAAACAGGAGACAACCCTGTCAAGTTCCCCTTTGTAGTTCAAAGGGGGTAGATATTTCGATTGGTTAAGATGGTGGCAGTGGAAGAATTATAGAGGGTGGATATCCATCCCTGACAGTGGGGAAAAAAGCCATAAGCCCCTAGATGGAATGCAGGTACTCCCAGTTCACCAAGTTGAAGGCCTTACAAATGTCAACAGCCAAGACAGCCATAGGTGTGGCTGAGTGCATAACAAACCATTTAAGGTTCAGGACTGTGCAAATATTACCTGCTGATATTCTGCCCTTGCTGAATCCTGCCTGTGACTGATGAATCAAGGATGGAAGCACTGCCTCTGATCTTTTGGCTAGGACCTTCACCATCACTTTGGCATCTATCAAAATCAGTGATATAGGGCAGAAGTTAGAGCAGTCCAGAGGATCAGAGATTTTCTTGACAGCAGGGTGATGAATGCCCCCTTCAATGTTGGAGGGGTACTCCCTGAGTTTTTGCCTCCTGCAGAGTGGAACTAGAATAGGGGGTCAATATCTCCTCTGCAAGTATCTGATATAGCTCTGCTTACATACCGTCTGCTTTCCTTTTCGAGAGTTGGTGGAGTGTTGCCTTCAACTCGACAATGGAGAGGGATTTATCCAATTCTTGTGCTTCCTTGGCATTCAGGCATAGGAGTGGGATAGAGCCAAGAAAGGTCAGGGTGGCTGGTTCCAGAGAAGGGCCCTTGGGAGGGGTCTTGGAGGTATACAAGACCTAATAAAATTGACGCATAACTGTGTTTACCTACAAGGGTTTTGTTACTGTTTCCCCTGTCCGTGCCTTGAGAGCATTGATTTGAGAGTCTGATTTTTATTTTCTGAGATGGTAGTCCAAACATTTGCCACCCTTGTCACCAGATTTCCAGAATCAGTGTTTCACTTTGAGCAGCTGCCACTCTGCCTTACATTGCATGATGACATTGATCCTATATTTTAGTCCTGTTATCTAGGAGAGCAAATTGGTAGAGGGGTACTGGGTGTTTTTGAATTGGGTTTCTAGGGTTGAAAGCTACTGTTGAAGCTTGTCCAACTCGTTCCTCCTTTTTCTGTTTTGGGTAACAGTGTAGGATATTATACAGTCACTTAACAAGGCCTTAAATGCCTCCCATACCATCCCTGCTCTAACTTCCCTAGTTGAGTTTAACTTGAAGAAGGTTTCAGTCTCAGCACATACCCAATTGCAGAACTCCCAGTTTTTTAGGAGTAGAAGGTTACATCTCCACCTTGGGGAGGAAGGCTGCTGTCCCAGCTGGAAGGTATGACATGGCAATTGGGGGCATGATCTGAGATGATCATTGGTTCAATACTGATATCATAGATGCCCTGTGCCACTGTTCCATCTTACAGCCAGGAATCAATGCAGCTGTGAGATCCATGGACAGCCAAGTAGAAAGTAAAGTCTCTGCCTGTGGGATTATCCTTGTACTAGGGTTCTAGGATACCCATTTCTCCCTTAAGCCTTTGGCTCAGGGGTGGGCTTAGGGATGAGTTGTGACTTATTTAGAAATATTGTATGTCTGATACCGGATTGAAGTCCCCAACCCGAATTAAGGGCAGGTCCTCATCACTTCCTTTCACTTTTGTCAGAGCTTTGCTGATTTGGGGGAAAAAGATCATGCTCATCCTGATTGGGTGCATATAGATTAGCCATCAATGCCATACCCCCTGGCAATAAGAACAGTACTACCACCCATCGGCCCTGCTTATCAGTTTTTACCCATTTTCCTATCCACGAGCAAGATCTGTGTATTAATATAGCCACTCCTCTTGATTTAGACGAGGCTGAACTAAGAATTACCTTCCCAACCCAGTTTTTATGGAGCCATTGCACTATCCTGGCAGTGAGTTGTGTCTCCTGGAGCAAAGCAAGATCTGCCATCAGGGATTTTAGGTGCTGCAGCACCTTGGCATGTTTGACCGTGTGAGCACCTTGGCATGTTCAATCAGGTGGTTAAGACCCTTCACATTCCAGGAGACATACATCACCCCCCCCTTCATGTTGTTGGATATAGCGCCCAACAGCTAACACCAAAATCCCTCTTACCTCCTGGGGTCACTTACACTTGGACTTGACTCCCATGCAGGTCATGCTGAAGATCCCAGCGGAGGGGAGACCTTGAAGGAGGATTGGTCAGAGATGCTATCTTCGATGCCTATGTTTAAACCTGGGTGGAGTGCAAAGTGAAATAATGAGAGCAAATACAAAACTGAGCTTGACACTCACAAACTTGTTCCTGTAACAATGTCAAGAAAAAAAAAACTATAAAGGTTAACAGCAACAACAGTATTCACAACATATTACCAAAAAACTAGAGGTGGCTCATGCACTGCAATTACTCAAGCCGGCCACCTTATGCAACACACAACTAAGGCTGTGCAATGTATCAACAGGAACTTGTGAATTCAATAAAGTACCTAAGAAGATTGCAAAAGGGGAGTATAAAAGGACCATCCCAGCAATGCCACCTTAGTACCAAAAGGGGAGGTTAAGTACTACTGGGTAAAATACCCGTTCTGCCCCAACCCTGTAAAGAGGGTTGATGGGTGTCATTCAATTTGTATGGCTGTTTAGTGGCCACCTAAGTGGGACCCATTTAACCTGATAATACTGGATCCCAGGAATTACTACTCTGCAGTGGGATGGTGTTCCAATCTTGTTATATTGATAGCATGGGAATACATAACAACAGCTTAAATGAGGGTTGGCCATAGATCTGGAGTGCAGATTGCTCCTTGCACTGGCTGCAAGAGATGCCCCCTTTCTCTTGGGGAAGGGAGATAGGAATACTGCATCTCTTTCTTGGGAGGGGGGTCTGTGCCTGGACCATCTGGATTCCTACAGCTGTCCCCTGAGCTACTATAGAAAGTCAAGCTGTGCATCATAGCAGGGTGCTTAGCAGCTGGTATGTGGGAAGGGGAAACATGAGTCCTCTGTCTTTGCACTACAAAAATGAAATATTGCATGGAGATGAGGAGGAGGATGGGTGCATTCATTCATCCCATATATGGGCAGACTAGTAGCGAGGTGTGTGGTGTGGGTGAAGATATACTCCTCTGGGTACCATACCTTCCCCCCAGTTCCAGTGTGCCCATCAGAGCCATAACCAAAAGAAGTAAATAATGGAAAAAGTATGCTCCCAGCATACCATGCCCTTGGGGGGGTGGGGGTGGGAAGACAAACTACTACCACACCCATTTAGCACCTCTTTGCTTCCTGTGTCTGTGATGGGGGGGGATCATGGTCGGGCACCTGGAATAACCCTGTCTGTCATCCCAACCCAGTCTGAGGGGCTAACCTGCTTTTACAGGGGGCACATTGATTTCCCAGTGGGATATTTTTGTCTTATTACTGTCCAGTCTTGGGGCGGTGACCTGCATGTTCACAGATGTGGCAACAGACAGTTAAATTTTGAGGCTGTGGGAATCCCGGCATTACAGTGGTATGTGTAGGTCCTGTCTCTCTAGAACATACCTGCCTCACCCCTGCCCACTCCATAATGGTTGGGGAGACCCTTGAGATGCCCTGCCCCTCCCATTTATTTCCCAGAGAATGCCACAAAAATAAAGGAATATAAAAACATACCAAACCAGTGTGTCAAAATACTCTTACTTATTGTAGCATCCAAGCATCCCCACAAGGTGAGCACACAAGCAGAGTCTCTTATTTCAGCCTTAGTCTGCAGCTGCTACTTTACCACATGTGCAAGTTCCTGGTCAGATTTGACTAACTTGAATTTCAGAGCTGTTCATTACCTCTTCTTCTTGGTCCTTGGATGCCTCTGCTCAGTTGTTTGTGGAATTTGCTGGTGAGCAGCCATACTGGATTTCTGCCCCATAGATCTGCTGCTAGTCACTGCCTACTGAGTTGTCCCTTGGAAATTTCACTAGTGGGGAAGCAGGATGGTTTAAACATCTCCCGCCTCATCAGTTCTGCTTCAGGATCTATGTTTCAATCACTGAGGCTGTGGGCTTCTGCTGCTGATATGGCCTCACTGTTCTTCAGACTCGGGTATCTCCTTGCAAAGCTTCAAGTTCACCGGAGGTTCTTGTGTGGAATGCAACATTTTAGATGCGTGGGTGGACATTTTGTTAGTAACAGAGTCCCTTTGTTTCTGTTCTTCCACAGTTCAATTGCTGTCTGTCCCATTCTGGTGCTTTCCAGGGTGAGCATGTGGGTCCCAAAGTTTTCTGGGGGATGTAGTCATGATTCTGAAATGGGCCATTGCTTGTTAATCCAGCTTATGATGTCCTGGGGTGAGAATCACAAAAAGTCCATGCCATCTTTAAATACTCAGAGGTTGGATAGGCCTTGAATATGTATTTAAAACCCAGGTCCTGAAAATTGTCTTTTATGGGTCTGAAAGTTTTCTGCTTCATTACAACTCCGAGTGAAAAGTCTCGGTATAAAGACATTTGAGCTCCTTTCCAGTTCAGTTCTGCTACTTCCATGGCCACTCTTAAAATCATCTCCTTAACTAAATAACATAGCAAATAGGTGATGATTGGTCTCAGGGGAGCACTAGGGTCTGCTGGCTGGCCCCTCATTCTATGTGCCCTCTTGACATCCATGGGTCCTCTCCAATGTGTGCCCAACAACCTCAGTAGAAAGTTGTTAAGAAAACCTTCCATGCTAGGACGGTGGACCGTCCATACCTTTGGGGACCCTGAGAATCCTTATACTACTGTGGCACCCCCAGTTCTCCTGATCCTCTGCCCTGTCCCAAAGCTTTTGCAGTTGCAACTCATGGTCCTCCAGTTTCCTCATTATTGAGTATTGATATCTTTCTAGCTTATCCATACATTGCTCCGATACATTCATATGATCCTTCAGATTTTTAACATCCTCTGTAGTCCCTGACAATGGTATTTTAATCACTGACTTATCAGAAATAAGAGAGTCTGGCCGGCCCAGTGGCGCCGAGGGTTGAGGCACTGGATGCCACACCTCATGCTACGCCGGCGACCCGGGTTCAGGAACGGACTCGGGTGGCTGGGAGTCAGCAGGGGAGAGGGAAGATCGAGCATCCCAATGGATGCTCTCCTCCCTCAGGGGTGGGTGACCAAGAACGCACTCGCATTCTGCATCCCTTCCATAGCCAGTGGAAGCACCGGCAACAGGAAGGGATGGAGGCTCCCATTCACGGAGTCGGGAGGGAGGGAGGCGTCGGACAGCGATGAGAGGTATGGCATGCATCAGCATGCCACCACTCAGGACGTACATCCCAAGCGCCGGACGTCTCAGAGGGCAGGGGATTAAAGGGAAAGAAAACGTAAAAACACCTCTCGGCAGCCCTGGATGAATGCCGTTCTGGTTCCACCCAAGACCACCAAGAAGGGACAGACCCCACTGTGCAGGGGGGAAGAAGAAGGAGGCACTCTAGGGGCAGATCCCAAGGAAGGGGGAAATGAGCAGATGGAAGGAGTGGGCACTGAGAGGAGATAGGAGGGATAAAGAGAGAAAGTAAAAAAAAAAGAAAAGAAAGAAGAGAGTCCAGCATTTGGGTAATGTGCTACAACGAGTTGCCTTTTGCATTGGCAGGGGCTCTGGGATCGGGAGTCATCATGCCGTGGTGCAAGACCCCACTATGTGATCGAGCTATAGTTCTAAAGTAGAGATTGCTACTTGCTCTGATAAAGAAACCAAGATTACACTGTGTGCATTAAGATTTCAGCAGTCCAGAAGACAGATAATGCCATTAAAAGCTAAGTTGTTACATAGACAATTTCCTTTTTGTTTTCCTGCTCAGGCTGGTGCCCTACTGCATGCCATTTTTATGAAAGGATAAGGAAATCCAATCCTTGTGGTCAGCCCACTGCACAAAGCTCTCATTTTATCAGTCCATCCATATGGTTTTAATTCCCAGTTTTTGGCTTATCTGGATCATGGCATGTTGCCATCAGAGCCCCATTAGTAACAAGATAAAAAATAAACTGTCACTGTAGGCTAAGGAACATTTTGGTCCACAGCGGATAATGTGCAGATTTTGTTGGCCATCTTTCTCGGTAGCTTAACCATGCCCCCTGACAAGGATGGCCTTTATAATTTGCAACCTTTTATTTTTAATTTTTGGGAAATCACTTGTAATGTGACTGCAGTTCTGTTCAGGCAATTAACTTTTGGTTTGGAGGATGGAACGTGTGGTGGTGGGGAGAAGGTGCTGTAGATCAAGTTGGGTCTGAGGCAAAGGTGATCATTATTAAAAACTGGCAGACTAGATAGGCCCAGCAGTCATTATCTGCTGTCAGTTTCTATGTTTGTACGTATGACAGGTTATGTGATTCAAATGGATGCAATGTAAAATTATTAATATGCACAACATTGATATTGTAAACTGTGTGGTGCATATAATTCATATTGTACTATGCTACAAAGACATGATAATCCAATTGGTAATAATACATGCACTGAGAAAGGGAGAAAAAATTATGGGGAACAAATGTGAAGCAATATATTACTCATAGAGTGGTGACACCATGATAGGTACATACTGAATGAAGTTACTGTAGTATGATGGTATCCAGCTGTATACCAATATTGTATAAGCTACAATATGGGATTTTATTTATTTTTGTTATGTTTTTAATAATCCAGATATTTGTCTACAGAGTAATGACACATAGTCAGTGTTGCTACTTACAGTTTGTGACCTTTTCTTTCACCACTTTATTCATTTTTGGGAAGTCACTTATAACATGGCTACAATTCTGTTCAGCCAATGAACTTTTGGTTTACCCTTGCTTGTCTTTTACAAGAGAGTACTGTATGTATTAATGCCAGTGCACAATATTACCCTTAGGACAGGTTGTGAAGTGCATTTGAATAGATGTAAAAATTGTGATGGTGCACTGTACGTCAAGTAAAAATGGTGTCCCTGATTTTGATCATTTGTCCCTGATTTTAATGGGCAATGTCACTCATTTTGATCCTGGCAGGGTGACAGCTATGCATTCTGGGGTAGTCAGGTGTTGCAGTTGGCATCCCTATGATTTTTATTCAATCACCTATGATGCCCCTTGCAGTCCCTGGAAACCCCTAACACATTAGTTGCCTAGCATTTGCCCTTCTACAAATATAAAGTCAGGAGAGTTCCAATGCCACTAACAATTAGATAGGTCCTGAAAGGGTTAAACTAAACTAGCTCTTCAGAGAAGATAAATCATTGCCCCCCCGAACACACACGCACACACACACACACACACGCACACATTTGGGAGTGATAGGGAAAGTAATGTGAAACTTCTCTGCAGTTATTTCCTCTAAAAGAGTGCTGTGTCTCTGTTGGAAGTTGTCAGTAAATTATTTAGGTTCCAAAGACTAGCAAATCACATTCCAATAATGAATAAAATTAATTATCCAGCAAGTGAACATATTAAATTCTCTGTTACAACTGGTCAAATAGGCTTCCTATGTTTTCTTTTTACAAATGTTTGGTGCATCTCTAGCTACAAACTGGGGAGCTCTCTCCCTAGCTGGCTATTCAAGTAAGGCTGTTTTGAACCAGTATGCAAAACAAAGTTTCTAATTGCACTGTTGCAGAGAGTTAAACTGCTAAAAGAAGTGGTGTAAGTAACTTGCCTTTGTGCCTACTCCTAGGCACTAGCAGTCAGGTCTCTTAAAGCTGACATGATGAGAGAGACAAACAAGTTGAAAAAATAGTGCTGGAATTGGTCTACTGAACAGGGAGAGGGAAGTAAGCCATTCAACTGGCATAGTGTTTTGGAGTTGTGGAAACATACATTATAAACTCCTAATTTGTACTTTGGCATCTCATTTTTCCAGCTACAGCAAGATGGCTACAGGCTCCACCCACTACAGCCATATAAATGGTGGCCAACACTTTTTGAGCATTCTGATATAGTGTAGTGATCTGTGAGTAGGCTAAATACCAGGATAACCATGAACTGTGCTCTGTTAATCCACCATCAGGTAACTGGTTTTAGCCAATGAAGTTTTTAGGACATTCAAGACCATTTATAAACATTTTTAACAAACTATTGATCAACCTCAATTAAACTATATTAATACCACAGCAAAGACTATTATTCCAAATGAAAGAGTGGTCTCACATAAATAGGGTATCAGAAGCACTCACCTGTGGTTCACAGTAGGGATAGATGCACCAGTTCAAGGAAAATCAGAACCACCTCCCTGAATCTCACAATATCCATTAGACTTGGGTAGATTCAAACTCTGCTGGTGTTATACTGGGTCCACCTCACAGTGCTATCACACATTTCAATTCTTAAAAAAAAAACATCAGTCCCCTCTCTCATCTGCCAAACACCCTCATCCTCTGACTCTCACAAGGACACAAATATATTTTTTTTACTTTAAATATTTTTTTCATCCCATTTCTTTCTCATATTTACATATTCTCATGTGCAGTATTACAAGTGTATGCTTGTAGTGCTACTGTAGCATGAGAAAGCAAGCAAGCATCAGAGCAGTCCACATAGCAGAAGTCAACTGCAATTTCAGCAGTATGCAAGGGCTGGCCAGTATTTTTATTAATGCATTGTTTATATGGCAGTGCAGTGTGTCAGCAGCATGGTAGGGGTGGTGGTGATGATGACAGTAATGGCAGGCATCATTGGGTGTGTGTGGCAGGGTAGTTATCAAACGAGAAGAGGAACAGCATTCATTTTGCTCTGGGGCAGGGTAGGTGGGTGGGTATCAGTAGATAGGATGGTGGATTCATATTATTCTGGTACTGTTTTGGGGGGGATTTACCAAATGGGAGGGGGTATACATTTTATTCTGAAACTGTTTTGGTGGGTATTGCAGATGTGAGGTTGAGGGGATATTCATTTATCTTGGGACATAGTGAGTGGGTATAAGTACATTGAAGGAGAAATAGGCAGGGTGTTCATTTATTCTGGGACAAGATGTACCTTAACAGATGGGAGGTTGAGGTAGGGACATTCACTCTGCTACATGGTGGGTAAAGTACCACAGATAAGAGAAGGGGGCAGTGGTATTGATATTATGACAGATGAATATACACCAGATGAAGAGTGAATGGATATTGAATACTGGGAAAGGGAGGCATCAGGGGTGTTCATTCTAGGATAAGGTGATACAGCCTTCTGGGACATAGTGGATAATCACAGATAGGGGGATGGGGTAAGCATGTCCATTGGGACACAGTGGGTAGCAGCAGATGGATGGTCAGGAGTGTGCATACTGAGGTGGGGAGGTTGGTGAATAGTAAATGGGTCATGGCATACAAACTGGACAATGTGGTTGTCTGCAGATATGAAGGGCAATTGAGTGTGCTGCATGTTGGTGGCAGAGGTTGTTATCAGATGAGACAGGCTGGGGATATGCATAATTACTGGGGCAGAATAAAGGAGTGACACCATGTCCCATCAAACACAGAGGATAAGGGAAAGGAACACAAGTGAATTATCTGTAGCCAGCAGATGAGCGTACAGAACAGTCAGTAACTCAGGTTAAGATGCACGAGTAAGAAAAAAATACTTTATTTTCTAATTTTTATTTCATGTGTAAGTGTTGTCAGTTGTTACCATTAATGATTTAAGATTCTGATTTGAATAAGAGCAAATAAGAGCTTATCTGGACTCTGACATGGATCCTGGTCCTGATGATAAGGGGCAATGCCTTATGGGGTTTGCCCATCCCTAGTTCACAGTTATCTTACCCTAAGAATGCTTGTGAACCCAATCTCACAACTGTAAGAGTGGCTCTAGGTGGCTGTATTAACACATATTTGGGAAACAGAACACACAAAGTGAGCCATCCTTTCTGTCCCCTGCCTTCTCAGCAGATGCACCATTGTCTGTTGTTGCTATTACTTTAACATATGTGTGTATACTGTATATGGAAAAATTCATGATGTGGTATGTGTGTAATACGAATACAATTGACACTTGAGATGTGCAGTGCTACATAAACTCCAAGAGTGAAGCTTGAGAGATTTATACAAGCAACCACATCAATGGTGTGTATAAAATTCAAGTTCCAAGCACTGCCCTAAGCATTATTTTATACATTTGCAGTGCAATGTTTTTTTCTGTTTTGTTTTTATGGTCCCAAGAACTTAAGGTATTTATTTCAATATTTTTAGTTCAGGACATTTGTGAGAGAGTTTGGTGTCTAAACAGTCAAGACAGAGAAGGGGGGGGGGATAGGTAGGGAGGGAGGGAGGAGAGAGAGAGAGAGAGAGAGAGGCATTGTTCAGATCTGGTGACTGTGGTAGTAATATAACAGAGAATGCTGCCATAACTAAGAAACTGGGTTTAAAAGGTAAATCTGTGTTGTGAGAAGGATCTTAATACTGTGGGTAATCTGGTTAATGTTATTGCACAAGGAAACGAGTTGGTGCACAGGGAGTTCACTCAAGGTGTCGGGTGCAAGAATGTCATTATAACTGGCCATTTATAATGGGAAATCTCATGCTTTTTTCCTATGGAAAAAAATATTTTACAATAATTTATTTGCATTAAGATCCTGTAACTAGTACTGTGCAGAATGTGGAATTCTGCTGGTGGAATTAGTGTTAAATGGCCATTCCACCGACAGAATTTCAGCCAGAATTTTGCTGTTTTTTCAGAGGATTTCTGCCTGCTATGATCCACGGAATGACAATTTTTTTCACAGAAAATTATTGAGCAACAATTTCCACAGAAAATATTGAGATCCACAGAATAATATTCAGCAGAACAGCATTTTTTAGCAGAAAATCATTCCACAACTATTTTCTTCCTCGGAATTTGAGCATTCGGTTTGTAGTGGAATTTGGTAGGATTTTGGAATTTGAAAATTCCACACAACACTACCTGGAACTGAGTGGAGGAACACCTACACAACTGCCAAATGGATGGGATGTTCCTACACTCGACCTAGGTACCATCACCAGCACTTTTAATAATGCATTTACAAACCTGGACAGTGTCCTTCCACCAAATTTTTTAAACGACCTCCCCTCCAGCTCCTCCCAAGTTACCCCCCAACTAGAACATACAACCCCAAAGTTTTTTTTAAGGAGATCCCACCACAAGTAGCTAGAAAATACATTCAAAAGGCCATCGGCAAACAAGGGTACAGTGGTGACTCCCTTGACCTGAAACTGCTGGCACAAGTCCTCGATGAAATCTTAGAACCACTTACAAAGATCTTCAATCTCTCGCTTAGATTGGGCCATTTCCCCTCTCTCTGGAAGAAAGCCACTGTCACACCAGTTCACAAAAGCAGAGATAGGATGCTCCACACCAATTACAGACCTATCTCCCTCCTCCCCCCTCTATCTAAAGCGCTGGAGCGAATAGTGTCGGACCAACTAGTTGAATTCCTGGATAAGTACAATGTACAGTGCCCAGAACAGCATGGTTTCAGAAAAGGGCACAGCAGCACCACTGCACTACTGGAATTTACAACCTTCATCCATGCCATGCTTGACAAAGGGAATTGTGGAGAGGCAGTATTTATAGACCTTTCCAAGGCATTCGACACAGTTAACCACCCCCTACTGCTCAAGCAACTCTCCTCCATTGGGATCTCCAGCGATGCCCTTCCCTGGTTCACCAGCTACCTTGATAATCAGATCCAACATGTAAAGATTGCAGGGATCTCTTCGGATGAGAAACCGGTCCACTCTGGAGTCCCCCAGGGGTCTATTCTGGGTCCTCTACTCTTCTCCCTCTTCATCAACAAGCTCCCCAGTGCCTGCCAGCAAAAAATATTACTATACGCAGACGATGCAGTCCTGTTTTCCAGCCACCATGACATTACAGTCCTTGAATCCCAGCTGCAGCTCGACTTCAAGCGCATCGAAGACTGGTTCAATTCTCATAAACTTGTCCTGGACCACAGCAAGACTAAAGCCATGTCCTTCTGTAACTGACAGAGCAGGCACAACTCTCTGTCCCTCACCATCAAGAACCACGCTGGGAACCCACTCGAACATGTCAAGGAATTCAAGTACCTTGGTATTACCCTGGATAGTACCCTCTCCTACACTCGGCATATTGACACTGTTGCCAAGACTACCAATATACGGATTGGACTACTACACAAACACAAGCACTGTATGCCTGCAGATGCCCTTAAACTAGCCATCTACAGCTCTGTCACTTCTATCATTGACTACAGCCTTGCTATCTATGGCTCTGCCTCAACAAGTGCCCTCTGCAGGATCTTAGTTTCTCTCAACAAAGCCTGTAGACTACTAATGGAGTGCTGACCCGACAAACTCACCTGTGACCTCTATGCACAGGCCAGCTGGCTACCCCTACTCAGCAGAATACAACACCAGACCTGCTTACTTACCAAAAGATTCTCCTCGGTCTCATGCCACCTGGTGTTAGCTCACTTCTTACTACCTACAGTGGCACTCAACAAACACGTGGTGCCCAATCTCTAACCTTTCAGGTTCCTAGATGTCGTACCTCCATGGGTCAGTGGTCCTTTATCTATAGAGCCGCTCAATGGTTCAATTCCCTCAATAAAGAAGCACTTTCCTCTACTACACTTGGACCCTTCAAAAGGAATCTCAAACTTTACCTCACCTCTACCACTCAGTGTGACTGCTTCTCTGAACAGAGATCTCTCTAAACACCTCCCAGCTCACTCATGTCTCACAGCCCGCTCTTTCCCAGTCTCATTCCCTCTGGCACCGGGCCTTCCTTGTGACTCCTTTCCTGCTTCGCATCTCCACTGGTACAAGACATTTTCCACCACCATCGGACAGTGGCCCATTAGCCTGCCAACTTCCTCTCCCGGTCGCACGCCTGCAATACTAACTGCCTGTGGTGCCCTCTATCTCTTATTGTTACCGCAGCCAGCTGCCTACTCAAGCTGCTCATTATATGAATATTATCTCAAAGTATGTTATAACTGAGTATCTTTATTTTTTCTTTTAGTTGTTTTGGTTGTTTATTGTGCATTCTTTTACTACCTCTGTATGTATGTTGACCCTCATCCTTTGACGTGGAACCTTTGTAAATGAGCAGTTTCTGCTCAAAGGTATTTGTAATCTGAAAATTTAATAAAAAAAAAAAAAAAAGATTCACCATAAAGTTGATTCAGTCCTTCCATACTAAACAGTAAAATTAAAGAGTAGCTGACACCTATGGGAGAACTTTAAAAAACGTAACATTTAGATAAAGTTCAGCTTTAATTTCATATTAGTTCTGTATTCTTCTTCCCCATTATTTATTGCTGAGGTTATTTGAATGAAAAGAAGATCTTTGTTCCTGCAGAGTTCATCTACTCCTGTTGCTTTCTCCCTAGATGAACTCTAAGAGAACTCTAGGGGATGAAGATCATGTATTCATGCAAATTTCTTTAGTAATAACAGGGAGGAACAATAAATAGATTATCCATGGAATGCAAGCAGAATTGGGCATGAGGTCATTATGTCCTCAACAAAACCATGCATGTCAAACATGAGCATGGAAAACAGCATGCAGCAACACAGCGGCGGCACATAATGCTGCCACAACAGAAATGGTGTACACCTGAACAGTCTCTTTGTTTTATTATAGTCAGCTTCAAGGGGGTGTGGACACAGGGGCAAGAAGAATACCCCAATCAGCAGTTGTCCTTGACACATGAACAAAAAAAAATATAAAAAGGTTCCCTAGCAGAGAATCAAACCCTGGCCCTCCCTACCTTTCTTCTGGTGGATCAGGTGCTCTTGTCACTGCACCACGGAAGCATCTCAACAGAGTGCCAGACTGGCAGTGGTTACATCCACTTCCCCTTCTTGTGCAGAGCAACAGGGGTAGCAATGCTTGCATATCCCTCATATACCCTTGTTGCTCTGAAGCACTACGCACTATAGACCGCACGGTTCTTCATGTGCAGTTTAGTCCATGACGTACTGACCCGGTACTGCAGAATTGTACGTAATTGTGATGATTTTCAAGGTTTTAAAGATTTTCTGATGTGTCAGTAGGTCTTTTAATATAAACAATTTACAGCCATGTTTTTGTCATCAAGTCTTTAAATTGCTTACACAAATGTTCCTGGAATATCAGGAACATTTTTTTTTATAAATAAAACAACTGGGCTTTTTATCCTTATGGACATATGTCATGTATAGTGCAGTGGGTTAAGGCTCTGAGCCACAGATCTGAAAACCTGGGTTTGAATTCTGTAGCTACCTAGGTGCATATTGTGTGATCCTGAGCAAATCACTTAACTTCCTTGTGCCACCCAGGTCACATCTGGAAACAAGCTCCGGCTTAGTGTTACTCCTGGTTAAACAATATTCCCTTTCTAATGATCCAAACTGTAAAACTATACTTTTTACAGTTGCCAATGCATTCCTAGCTATATCTAATGGTCTAAAACCAGTTTCCACTGTGTTGTGTACAGTCATGTAATAATTAGAAATGTTCCAACTCAAACAAATTACAAATAAGGAACTACCTGTAGTACTGCTATAGTATGAGGGGGCGGCCTGCTTGCAGTGATTGGAGTTATTTTAGTAAATACTGTATACTGAAGTTCATTTTAACATAGCAAAAAAATTAAAAAGTCAAAAATACCAATCTATACCAAGAGAGGGAAGGGGTATATCAAGATATCATCAGCATATACAGCTTTTGTTGTTAATCATTTGGTAGTTCTAGTTATTCTTAATTGTTAGTTTCACTTCCTATAGAAATGCTGTCACTCAAATCTTGGTTATGGAATATAGATTAGTGAATCCACCAAGATCTGAGTGAAAACCATGGGCTCGATTTTCAAAGCCCTGAGAATGCCACAAGCCATGGTGCACTGATCACTGGGAGCACGGGGTTTGCGGCATTCTCCCAGCTGGCAATCAGGATTCTCAATCCTAAGCACCAAATGGTGCAAGTTAGACCAGCTTTACCATGGTCTAGCTTGTTGCATTAGGGGAACCGTTTTTATGGGACTTGTGCCAAATCTTTGCTGCAGACTGCTATAATCTGAGGAAACTGTCACAACTGCGCCCAGCACTAGACAATCAGATACAGTTGCAGCAAAGGAGTTTGGAGCAGCTGTGCCAAAAAATTACTTTGATGCAGGGCTTGAAACAAGCCCTGCATCAGCCTTTGAAAATCAAGCCCCAGGTCTCAAGCTTAAGCAACAAAGCATGACCAGGGGTTAGATTAACAGTCTGTTAATCTATCTTCCCCTAGGATGTAATATGCATCAGAAATGCAGTACGCAAATCAGCATGCAACAAAATAACATCAACACAACACTCCGACAAAACAACAATAGTACACACAGGAGCAATATCTTTGTTTTTGTGGAGACTGTGCCCCCCACACACCCCGGACTTATTATAATCAACTCTGGGGGGCTGTGGACTTTGGGGAACACAACAAACTCCAACTGGGGCAAACATTTAAAAAAAAAAAAAGCAAATTACAGTGGGACCTAGGGAGGACCAAACTGCAGTCCCAGGTCCCTGATAATGCCAGAGGCAGGTGCTCTAGCCACTTCACCATGGGATCTGCTCAGCCAGGCACCACACTGACAGTGTATTTCATGTTCCTGCAAGGCAGCCTACAGCGACAGGGGTAGCGGTTCTTGCCACATGCTGAAAGAATGGGGGGACCCCACTTATTGCCATGGGCCAGGTGCATAACCTGGGTGTGATATTTGATGAAGGCCTGACCACGAGGGTGCAGGTTTCGGCTGTAGTCAGATCTTCCTTTTACCATCTAAGGAATATAGCCCAGGTGAAACACCTGGTCCCATGCAAAGATCTTCCCTATCTTGGTCCACGCCTTTTTCACCAGTCATTTTGATTACTGCAACGCCCTCTACCTAGGGCTACCAGAGGTGAATATTCACCGCTTGCAGCTAGTGCAGAACATGACAGTCAGGTTGTTGACTTGAACCCCTAGATCCAGTCATATAACACCTGTGCTGTGTGAACTGCACTGGCTACCAATACAGTGGCGTATCACTTTTAAGATCACATTGCTGACCTATAAGGCTCTACATGAGCAGGGACCCCACCACCTGAAAGAGCTATTGTATTCTTACTGCCCCTCTTGCTCACTCTGATCCTTTGGCAAGGATTGCTGGAGATTCCCATGGTATCCCTGAAAACATTGGGTGGAAGATACTTTGCCTTTATGGCACCTACCTTGTGGAATTCTCTACTTCGCCAGATACGAGAAAGCTTGACCGTGGAAGGATTTAAACAAATCTTTAACAACAAATTTGTACAACCAAGTGTTGGCAGGGACTCATTGAGTGATTGTGAAGATTTTTATCTGTTTTATATGTATTGCTGAAAGATTTTTGAAATGTGTACTGTTAAGGTGCCCTGAGCTTTGGAAGGGCTCCTCATATAAATAAAATTTTAATTTACTTACTTACTATATTAACCAGGTTCCAGCCTGTGCCATATCACACAAACAAAAAAAAATCGGTGGTTCAGGGAAGAGGGGCTTCATTATTTTTTAAATAAACTGCATGTCCACTATTTAAAAGTAAACTACAAACAGTTTTACCAGCATTCCTGTATGCACTCTTGGTTCAAATTAAATCCCAAATCAGAGTCATACATAAATCAATAAAATTTTATTTTTCTGTAGTGCTTTATCTGCTACGAGATATTACACCTCTTCTGCTTGTTTTTTTAACGTAAAAAATACCATTTTTACAGGCTTCATATATGTCATAGTCACTTTACCCACATTTTATTGCTGGCAGGTGTCCATTTTTCTTGGCACAATTGCCTAATCCAAAAGTTTTTTGTGTGTTTGCCTTTACAGTACCAGGATACGTTGCTGGCCACGGCCTCCATTCTGCTGCTCTTTCTTTTTATCTTCAATGCAGCCGTCTGCTATTTAGAAGTATAGTTTGGTTCTGAAGCCTTCACACGTAAACCGCTCTCTTCTGTGGCTTCTTTCTGCACTCTTGCATCCACTTCAGAAATCAGCTGTGGTCCGTCTGCGTAAGATTGTGCTGACATTTCAGAGGAAGAAATCCTCCATCCTCAGTTATTTTTCAGTTACTATTTATGAATAGAGTGCTGCCTTTGGTTCATTTTTTGATTCAATATATTAGGCTTAGCACCCACTCATTCCTAGAGCGCGGGCACACCTGTGTGCCTGATTGGTACCTGACCGACTCAAGACAATTTTGCCATTACTTTTTATAAATTAATGATACCCTCTGTGCTGTGACCCACTCCAAGGAGTCGAGATTTTAACATTAAGAATGCCCTCCAGTGCTGAGCTCAGCTCAGAACAGGGAATTTAACATTATGTAAGAATGCCTTCCAGGGCAGACACCCTCTGTAGATGGTTAAACAAATCCCACTTGGGACATTTTTTTTGTTACCATTAACTATTTTTATTCTGGGAGTAGGGAAGGTGTGGGAGAGGCTGTTACAGTTTGGGGACTGTATTTCATCTTTGTACTATTATTAAATTAATAAATCCCTCCTGAGCTGAGACCTGTTCCAAGTAGGAAGGGAATATTGGGGGCATGGTGAACCTATTGTTGGGGAAAAAAACATAAAAAATAAACAATGTCTTGTCCTGGCTGGAAAAAGAATTAGAGCAATTCACCCTAGAAATGTTGCAGGGGTGCAGATAATGGAGTTTTTGAAATCTGAACACTGTAACCAAAATTAATTCAGGAGCAGCAGCTTTTACCCATGTAGTCTACAGTATGTTGTATTCACTAATAATATGAAGTAAAGACTTTGTGGGCATGTAAAATAGTTTTAAAAAACTCATGACCAAATTACTACAGCGCCAACAATTTAGTGACTCTCTGTTTGCTATGTCTGCAATTGTAGCAAATTACTGGATACAAAATGTAAAAGAATGACTATAGCCTCAACACTCTGCTGGCCTGCCTCCCTGATTAACTATCAATCCATCCATCCATCCATCTATCTATCTGTCTGTCTATCTGTCTATCTCACCGCTTTTGTGTTATGGCGCTTACAAACACTGTGTCATTGTAGTGTATCAACATAATTCCCTTTTCCTCTCTGTGAACTGCTCCCTATAGTTATTCTCATACCTGTCTGAACTTGCTGGGCTGTACTTGATTTCACTACCCTGACTTTTCTTTTCCTCGCTAGTGGGTCTCAGTCCTGAAGGAACTCTTTGCTCCCTTCTACCTGCTCTGTCTCATCTCCCTCCTCCTAGTTCACATTCCCTCTACATTCTTCTTCTCCTCTGCATGGGATTGGCATTTTTCTTGTAACCTGACCCTCTCCTTTAATCAGACTGCCCCTCACCTACCTGTTCAATTTTTTTCTCTCGTCAGACACATTCACAGAGAATTCCAGCAGGATCCCAGAAAGGTTGTTAGGGTGCCATTTCCAGCCTTCCTCCCACCTTGAGCTCATCACTTGCCAAAGGAGGACAAACAGGTACTTGATTCCATGCTGATTTTAGCATTTGGTGCCACTACTCCACACTACTGACTTGCAGGATTTTCTGTCAGCATACAACCGCTGATTAACTCTGACAACTGAAGCAGTGCAGTGGTGCATCCCACCCACCAACCCTCCACCACTTTCACCCGGGGTCAACAATCGTACTTAATTTCCTTCTCCCTGCTGTTCCCCAACCCCTCTAATCACCTGCTGTCCCACTCTAACAATATATTAAATCGCTAAACACAGCACCCTACCCTAGAATCCCATCTCAAAACACTAATGTTTGCTTCCACCTCTCACTCACATACTAAATCCTTCATTATCAAGTGCCTGCATAACTCTACACATTTTGAGTAGTAAAGTATGCCAAGGCCACTACTAGAATCAGCTCTAGTTACTTATCTAACTGCCACTGGATGCAACTGCAGTTACTTACCTCTAATAGATTTAGTTCCAATTTACTTAACTCTTGTTGTCCAAAGCACATTTAAGTTCCCAACGCATCGCTAAGTGGCACCCCTACTAGGATAAGATCCTACCTTGCCTTGCATTAATCTTTTGTACTATAACATGCCAGTCTTACTCACTCTCATCCCACTTACCTCTCTGAAAGACTATAACTACCCTCTTGCTTACACTACTTCACTCAAGATCACTTTAAGTTACTCAACTGGCACTTTTCAACCTTGTAATGTCCAACATTACCATATACTGTACCTCCTCCCTCTCCTATTCACCTTTGCTTCCATCCCCCATCCCTATACCCATCCATCCCATCATCCCCCCGACACAAACACTTCCCCCATTTTCACCACACACCCTTATCTCAGAGCAATGTCCCACTGCCCATGACCACCAGGAGCAACTATCCTCCCATCCACCAGCCTCCTAACTGCTCTATCTATGCGTTATTTCCCTTTACATCCCCACCCACACCGCATTCATACCCACCCACCCATTGTGCAAAACCCACAAGGAAGGTATACAACTTTATCAGACTCCTCATTACATTATTACTACTACTTACTGCTGAGGACATTGAACCCATCCAAGGACCAGCCCCAACCTCTTCCACACATCTTCCTAAGGGTATAAAAATCACCCATAACATAAGGTGACTGGTCCCCAAACTAACCCTTCTCCAGCGCATCATGCTAGACCTCCAGCCATATATCTTTGTTGTCTCAGAAACCTGGCTCTTGCCGGCCCAGTGGCACTGAGGGTTGAGGCGCTGGATGCCACACCTCATGCTGCGCCAGCGACCTGGGTTCAGGAATGAGCCAGGGTCGTCGGGGGTCGGTGAGGAGGGTGAAGGATGGAGTGTCCGCTGGAGTGCTCTCCTCCCTGGGGAGGGGAATGCTGTCACTGGTGCTCTGATGGCCTCTAGCAGTGGCTGAGGACAAGTCAGTAGCACAGGAAGCCGGGGGATGTGCTGGGGCCGACGGCAGGAAGGTGTGCTTGCAGTAGCATGCGCAAGCCTGTCCCTTGGTGTCATTGCACATCTCACACGTCATAGGGGAGAAAATGGGAAAAACTGGCACTGGTTGTGGTGGCATGGTGGCCATCTCCAACGGGGAGCAATGGGTCCGAAGGTACGTGGTGATACACTGGATCCTGGTTCAGTGGAGGGTGTGGGGGGACCTCCGTTGCCTCGCCACTGGGGGTAAGCCATGGGGGTACTAGCTGCGGAACCTGAATGGGAGCCGGGGATCCCTGTACATGGTGGCTGGAGACCTGAAGGAGATGCCAGGATGCAATTGAGGTAGGCAGAAACCTGGCTCTCCTCTAAAATACAGTACCTGATAATAGCCTCCCCATTCCAGGCTACCCCCTTATTCATCAAGATAGGCCCACTAAGGGTGGTGGTGTAGCCATTTATCTCTCATCCATCCTCCAGTTTTCCCCTGAGCTCTTAATCTCGTCCCCCTCTACATTTGAACTCTTCCTCAAAACTCTACTTAGCATTCACTCTGCTGTCCCAGTCTCCCCTCATCATCAATCTCAGATCTCATAACCGCCATAACTACTCATGCCTCTTCTGGCAAGCTTTACATTCTAGGCTATTTTAACCTGGACTGGCTCTCACCTTCCTACAGTAAAACATGTTCAGAACTTAAATCCTTCAATCCAACCCAATTAATCTCTGATCCTTCCCATCTCAGTCTCAAACCCAGAAACACACCCTTCCAGACTGGGCCCTTACCTCACATCCTAATTGCATAATTTCTTCTGGCATCCTCCATGACTCCCTAAGCAATCATCATATCATTTATTGTGTCTGCAAGGTCCATTGAAGTAAAGTTCCCCAAAATTGATTTTACTACACTCATTTCATTCACTAAATTGAACCCCTCTCCCAGCTGATCTAATCCATTCAGACTAGTCACCTATCTCCACTGCATCCTCTATCAATGAAGCCATCATCTACTTCTATTCCAAATTCTTGGGGATCTAAAGCCAGCATGCCCTCCCTAAAATACACTAGGGTAAGAGGATCACAATTCCCCTGGGTTAACACTGAATTGCTGGCCTGCATACTGTACATGCTCACAACCAAGCCTGGAAAGTCCATAAGGCTTCCAGCTCCTACACACAGCTACTCAGATACCAATACCTAAGAAACGCATGCACCAGAGACAGCAGATATGCCAAAGCTGAATATTTCTCCACCTCCTTTATCTCAAACATAAGCCACCCTTTCAAATTTTGGATAGTTGTCCAATCCCTATTCTTGCCTTCTACTTAATGCTCCATAACAATGCTCAAGGATGATAACTCCACCCTCATTGATCCCCCTACCATTGCAGCAACTTTCAATGCCTTTTTCACCTCCTGCTCATCATCACTCCTTTCCACTCTCCCCACCACCACCTACACCATCACCCCAATTATCCTCCCTTCATTTAACACCAAGATAGTCCCCCACTCTCCTTCTCAACCATCTTCCCAAATGGCACCTATGAGACTCTCCTATCCCTAAACCCTTGCAAAGGCTAGAGCCCTGATGGTCTTGATTCCAAGCTCCTTTATCTCTCCACCCCCACTATCTCCTCCCCGCCGGCCACACTCCTAAATTTATTGTTCTTCCTTGCTTCTGCCTCTTCAAACTGGAAACTCTCAACTGTCATCCAACTCCCAAAAGGTGGTGACCCCACCAACCCTGGTAACTGTTGCCCAATCTCCCTACTCCACATCCTAACTAAACTACAGGAGCACATTGTACTTTCCCAACTCTCACCCTATCTTGACTCCTCCTCCTTTTCACCCTTACCAGTCTGGCTCCTGAAAGTCCCACTGTACCACCACCACCTCTCTCATTTGGCTTACTGACTCCATACTCACCAGTATGGATCAAGGGCAGGTCACTTCTGTAATAATTGTCAACTTGGATAAGGCCCTCAACATTATATTGCACTCCCTTCTCCTTCATAAACTAATAGCCAACAGTCTATCCACCTCAGCCACTACCTTGTTTTGTTCTTAGGTTGCAATCAGTCAAGACTGGCACCCCCCCAATCAACACTGGAGTCCCACAGTCTTCTTAAATGACCTTCCTGCTGTCTCTTTTCAGCAGAAATACACATGTTTGTGGACAATATTGTCCTATGTACCTCTGTGGCTTCCCATTCAGATGTAGCAGCAAAACTACAGCAGGATTTCAACAAGGTTCAGCATTGGTTCCATTCCAACTAGCTATTACAAAACACCAAAAAGACTGTCTCCTTGACCTTCAGTACTAGGCAGAGACTTGTAGACCACACCACACCACACCCCTATTATCCACACCATGGACAGGACACCATTAGAGAATGTTTCCTTCTTCAGGTATCTTGGGGATTGGTTAGACAAGCACCTAGACTTTTTTGTACATGTGAACGTAATCCAAAAGCAACTGCACCCTAAACTTGATACTTTATTCAGAATCTGTGATTGCATTCCACTACCAGTTCACATCACAATTGTGCAGAAAATGATCCTCCCTACTTTTGACTATGCTGATACATTCTATAGTGCCACCCCCAAGTCCATCCTTGCCAGAGTGGAAACTCTCTTTCACTCCTTCTGTCGTTTCACTCCATCCTTCCCCTCACAGACCCATCACTATGATCTCTGCAAAGCCCTCTCCCTCCCTTCCTTTTAATCAAGATACCTTCTCCACTCTGATTGCTTCATGGCCAAATTCTGGTTCAGATCACTACCCTCCTACCTCATCTCTACTCTCTTTACTCCCACCCCCCCCCATTCCACCACAACACCAATCAAAAAAGCATGTCTCTCCCCTTAGGTCCACTACTGCTGGTCAATCCCACTTCTCATACTGGTGTCCTAAAATGTGAAACACTCTCCCCTTCTACATCCAAATAGCCTCCTCCCCTGCATCTCTTTCTTCACTACTACATGACTTCACCTCCCCAGTCTGTGCCTGCCCGTAATCTGTCTCCTTTCCCCGAGTCCAAGTTCAATCCACCTTTCATGCAATGTGTTCTTTTCTTGCTATACCTTCAGATACTCCCACACCTTAGCCAGCCCTATTTTTTTACCTCTATTTTCCCTGGAATCTCCAATCCATCTGTTCAATCTACTAGTAATGCTTGATATTACTGTTATTGTTGCTAATAGTAGTAACTAAGTGCCTATCCACAACAAGCCACTTGTATCCAATGGATATTGTTATTTTTGCTGTACCATACTGAGACAGTTTGCTTACTGTAATCTGCAACTCAATTATTCTGCTGCATTGTTAATATCCTAATGGGATATCTTTTGAAACTGGTGTACTATTATTCAAATGATGTATCTATTGTTCTGTTGAGAATTGTGTTTCCTCCCCCTCCCCCAGGACATATCTGCAAATGAGCAAGTCTGCTCAGTGTGCCTTCCTGGTGAAACTTTTAAATATCTATCTATCTATCTATCTATCTATCTATCTATCTATCTATCTATCTATCTCTATTTGTCTATCTGTCTGTCTTGCTGTCTACTGACATGCAATCCTGCAAAATGAACAAGTTTAACAAAAATATTGATGTAATATTAAATGTATATAAATACAAATATTTGAAACTGAAGACATTTATTGTTGTATGTGTTTGTGTGTGTGTGTGTGTGTGTGTGTGAAATTCCAACTAAAAACATTGTTCTAGCCAGTGCACTATTACTATTATGTTAAGAAGATATGTGAAGGTGGTGTGCAGTGGATCTTACAACGTGAATTTTGCAATACCAATAAAACAAAGAAGATACATACTCAGTAGTAAAAAGGATTTTTAGCAGGTGAATACATTCCTTGTGTGTGATCAAACTGCAGTTTTCCTTCTCTAATGTTGTTCTCAATTTCTATAGTAAAAACATATCACAATAAGTAACAACAATAGCTGCCTGGACATTAGCATAATGTTTAATGCTTAAGTTGTATTTGTTGTGTTATTGTGATGCGTGCATTAAGCTGTAGATGGAGAGGTTGTATGAGTGTTAATCCCACACTCATAGTACCAGTCAATGTTCTATGTCACTTATGTCACACTTTAATTACAATAATACAACAAATTAAACATTTACACATCAAGGAATGCCTTTGAAATAGTTTGATGTGCATAACTTTGCAAATTTTCAATATTTTGACTCCAATCATTCAACATAGCCATTTTTCCATACCACCTCACAAAAGTGACATTATCATTGTTAAAATCCTGAACAAGATGTGTTTTCACACCTCTGGTACAGAAATGACATTTTGGACAATATGCAGTAAATGGTACATATCATGTCTATAAGGCATATCCTAAAACAAGCATCTTCAATAGTTGCAGTCACAAATAAAAAAAAGTTTAATAATCAGCAAACATTTGTCATTGATAAATGCTTGTTATAATTTGTTTCAGTGATGTTACCCCATATGAAATTTATGTGTTTTGATTACCATTTACTAATTTCTTTTTTGCACTATTAAACTGCTCTTTTATCTGAGCTGTAAGGAAACAGCTCATAGTCTGTCAGCAGGCTGTATTAAGTTGTCTGGCATCAGTGGGTGGCTTTAAATTGACAACCAGAATTTTAATATACTCCAAGGATTACTAATTGCATTTTCTTTGTGGACCAACAACACAGATGCTCTGGGGCAGGTGTCACAGCACATATGTCACTGTTTAACAATTTATTGACACTGGGATAAGCAAATTGCTTTTGTTTTTGTTAAATATGATTTCAGGAGTCCATGTGATAAGTCAAAAAAATAACTCTATAAACGAATGAGTTAGACCAAGCCAAATTCTATTTTCTACTGGTAACTAATTATGCTGATCTCTTCTGGGAGCTACTGTACACAGCTAGGTATTGCTGATTGAGAAGGTGGGCAGCAGTTGTTATTTTTAGCCTGCTCAAGGCAGCCCAGGCACAAGGTGAAGTTCCATACTCAGAATAATGAAGATAATTAAAATGAAGGTAATGACCTGCCTTTTGGGTTTTAATTGCCATTAAGAAATTACTCTTAGGAATATCAAGTGGGCTACATAGAATGTTAAAGGTCAAGGTGCCTTCATGGTGCCCTATGGTAATAGCCAATCCACAATCTGAATTTTAGTTTGTTGTGTTTTCAGTTATTGAACATGTGAGTTGGTTAAAAATTCTATTTTACTTTGTTCACATTTGGGAGGGGGTCTTCCACTGGTTGTCCTTGGCTCTACTTCCTTCATTTGTTATTTCTATTGCATTTCTTTATCTCTTTAACTCACCCCACCTACTCAGGCTCTTCACAGAGTCCCTTATTTGCATACTGTTACTTTGACTGCGATGAGCTTCAGGCCCCATGGCATACCACTGCTGCTTTTTTCTTCTCTTTCTTCTTTTTTGTGAAACCTTCTCCTTGCTTTCTCAATATATTTATTTGTTTCATTTGAAACTAGTTCTCCAAGTGAACCATACAGAGAAAAAAGGGCTGTTTGAGGGTTGGTGCGGTGAAATGGAAAAGGAAGGTACAGACAAAGGCTTAAAGCAGCAGTGCAATGCAATTTTTTTTTTAAATAGTTTCAGCCACAATTAATGAAAATATTAGCATATCTGTCAAATCTTTTTTTCTT
The DNA here is from genome assembly GCA_016271365.2 of Neoceratodus forsteri. NCBI lineage: Eukaryota > Metazoa > Chordata > Ceratodontiformes > Ceratodontidae > Neoceratodus > Neoceratodus forsteri. The sequence continues at coordinate 123,521,031 of CM028136.1, read as the reverse complement.
GGTACCTCTTACACTGTGCATCATGAGTTTTTTTTTATTTCCTAATACTAAACCTTCTCAGGTCAATATTGTAATTTTAAGTCAAATTAGGTGGCCATCTTTATTTCTTGAGAAAACAATAAATTAAAACATTTATAAAATACTCAGATTTTGGTGGAAATAGATAATGGAGATTGCCCTTTAAGGGGCAGACCAGGTTGTCCTGGTGCACCCCTTCCCTCTGTCATGGAATGGTAGAGCTCAGAAGGGAAGGGGGAAGGACGGGGAGGGGCTAAGGACCAGAACAAAGGACAGGTAGCAGGAAAGGGAGGGGCAAAGGGAGGTACATAAGGGACAGCACAAGGGGGTCTCAGCCACTTTTTGCTGGAGTTTTTGATTTACATCAACTGCAGCATGTCGGATTGGCTAATTTTTTGAGGTTTGTGCATCAGGTGAGAGAGGTAAGGAAATAAGCTAATGATATTGCAGAAAGATAAGCATTGAAAAAAGAAAGAGAAAGAGAGGAAGAGAAGAAGAATATATACAGTTTAAGATAATGCATGTTGCAGTATACAGCTGGAAATTGTGGGTGATACTGAGTATTCAGAATGTGGATAAGAAAGCAACCCAGGACCATGTGAGGTGAAGTACACACCTCATGACAGTCTGTTTTATAAAGATTGATGTTCCTGGTTATTGTGATGGTTAATTGGTACCTGAAAAGCCCCTGAGCAGGATGTGGGAACAGGGAGCATGGGACATGACGCTGCATGCTTTTTCAGGGGAAGTGGTAACAAAGCAGGCCTGTGGATGTGCATTTGGTGGAAAGCTATCCCTTTCAGTGGTGGCATGGTATGGGTGGCAGGCCCAGAAGAGGCCGTTTGGATGGGGGAGCAAGCGCGAGTTGAGACCACGTGGCATGACATCACATGCCATGTGGTGGGGTTGGAAAAAACCCTATGGAAACTTTGGGAGCCCTGGTCACTGTTTTGAGGGCCTGGCTTGGCCTGGAGGGGGACAGAAGGCCTAGAAGAGGCCCTGAGGTGATGGTCAGCTTGGGCGGGCATCTCACGCCGCAGGAAGGTGTGTAGAAACCCCCCTTGCTGGCTTTCCTGGAGCTGGTAGCTAGGTGATGGCCTTTCCGGGCCTGAGTAGGAGCATGAGGCCTAGTAGATGCCCTGAGATTAGGGGCAGTGTGGCATGCATCACATGCCACAGGGGGCGTTGCTAGACAAACACTGGTTATGGGTTTTTGGGGGAGTCACAATTTAAGGTGGCATGGGGAGGTTGCTTGGATAGACAATTTATTTCTGAGGCTGTAGGATGCTGGAAAATCAGGCAGGGTAAGCGCGACCTTGGGACCACGTGACAAGCATCCTGGGGCCTTGTTTTTGTGCGCTGGGCATGGCAGATCAAGGAAGTTTGTTAAAGAAGGTCCCCTGGGCCACTCAGCCACCCAGCATGGAAGAAAGGCTTGTTAAGTGGCCTCAACACATGTACCACGTGGCTCGCGGCACACGCCAGGTGGGGGGGCTGCAGTAGAGCACACTTGCCAGTTCTCTCTTGATGGACCGGGCCGGGGTGAGACATTTTCTGTAGAAAATAAGGAGAACAGGCTGGGGGAAGAGGACCTGGAACACAGGAGAGTGACAAGGGAACATGCGGCGTGACGTCACCCGCCACTAGGGGATATGGGATAGAAGCATGCCCATGTGTTAGGGCTATTTCCATGAGTCCAGGGGTCCCTCCCCTGTTGGAGGAGGCACACTGGGGGGAGAAATAAAGGGCCTGGGAGAGCTCCAGGCAGAATGGGGGGATCCTGACCCGAGACCTCACGGGTGACATCACACGTGGTGAGGGGGTAGCATTGAAAGTGGGCTCACACTGGCTGGGTCCTGCTTGTGCTTGGGGGCCTTTTTCTCTCATCTTGGGGTACCACAAGGATAAAAGAGGCCAGCACAGGCCAGAATAGGAGGGCAGGGGGCCAACTTATTGGACCACGCGGTGCATCTGTGTCCTACAAAGGGGGAATAGGGAGTCAGACGGTGGGTGCCATGGTCAGCCCAGGTGGGTGGGGAGGCCAGAAAATAGCAGCAGCTAGAGGGAGGGAGCTCCTGGGTGGGACAGCACAATACAGCCTGACTGAGGGATGGCAGGAGGCTTTTATAGGCACAAGGCCAAATTAAAAATAAGCGAGGCACTTGAGTGGGGGACAAAGGGGGGGTGCCGGGCCATTCACAGGCTGCTCGGTAGGGCATGGATGAGAACAGCCAAGGGATCTGGTGATCTGCCAGGCAGGATGGGGGTCCTTTGTGGGTGGCCTGGTCTGGGTTAGCATGGCGGGTGGTGCGATGGACAGGAGGAAGGCGTACAAGAAGGTACAGACATATGAATAACCCTGTTTTTTGTTTCCTGTAGTTGTCTTCACAGAGCAAAGAAAAGACGGACATGGCACCTAAGAAGAGCAGGACATCAAAGGAAGATGCTTACAAGGCTATAATTGAATTGGGAGAAAAAGCAAACAAAACGTGGGAACTGGTGGAGGGGGAGGAACCAAGGAGGCCTGGGGAGAAGAGAAAAGCAGGTCTGGGAAAAGGTGGCATGGGGAAACGACCAGCTGAAGGGGTACATAGTCCCACTAGGGTAGCACCAGTGATAGCGGGGCCCGCCAAGTCAGTGGATTCAGTACCCCTGCGGCTGGTGGACTCAGTGAAGCCAGTACCCACCACAGATCAAGGGGGGATCTCCCCGGAGGAACCCGGACACAATGCCCAGAACGGGAGGTTCATTCCGCAGACCCCAATAGCTCACCCTCCACCTCCACCTCAATCTCAGGGAGAAGCAAGGGGACCTTTGGAGGACTCCAGGCAGCTCTGCCAGGACAAGGTTACCAGTAACACATCCAGCGCAGTGGGTGATAGTATAAAAGAATATATAGGGTAATTTGTGGCGGCACTGGGGACAGGAGGGCTGGGGCAGACAGAATATGCTCTGGCAGAGATTAGGATGGAGAAAGAGGTGCCAGAAAATAATGAAAAGGGATTGGAAAGAGAGGGAAAAGGTACAAGAGAGATAGGTGTGCCTGGGATGAGAATAGGCGAGCATGTGCTACTGGCCACGAAGGAAAAAATATGGAAAGGTAATATGTGGATATTTATTTGCTTTGGTGAGCCGGGAGGTGGCAGCCAAATATGAAGAAACTGAGGGCATAGGTAAGAGCGAGATGGCAGCTGCCATAGTGCTTTTAGAGAAAAAAGAGGATGACAAGTTCACGAAAGGGAAGACTTGGGATGGGTGGTTCCTAGGTTTTGCCACTTTTTCAGCCATTGTTCTGGAAAAGAGGCCAGAGCTAGGCATCCCGCTCATTACCTATTTATTGATAATATGGAGAGCAAAAGCAAAAGGTGGGGTAGGATGGATATACTACGATGAATGTTTTTGGCAGAGAATGGCAACATTTGGGGATGTAAGGTGGGACACCAAGCAGATAGACTTATAGGCGGATTACGTAACAGATCAGTCCATGCCTGAAGGTGAGTGGGGCAAAAAAGGGTTTACGCCACAGAAATGCTGCTGGGCTTATAACAGGGCTTTTTGCTCATGGCCTCAGTGTCGTTTTCGGCATGCCTGTTCAAAATGTGGAGGAGGGCACCCGGCAAGCAAATGCAGAACAACATGGACCCATGGAGCACAAGGGCATGGGGCAAGGATCAGGCCAACAGTTTTTTCGAGATAGCCAGGGGTTTAAGGGGCAAACATGGAACAAGGGAGGGAGGGTTAGGGGGAATGGGAATAGAGACAGTTTGGACCAGAACAAAGGACAGGTAGCAGGAAAGAGAGGGGCAAAGGGAGGTACATAACGGACAGCACAAGGGGGTCTCAGCCACTTTTTGCTGGAGTTTTTGATTCCTCCCACCCACCCTACTAGACAGAGCAAGAGGAAAGATAGTCAAAGGGGGACTGTATGGTGGGTCTGTCAAGGTGGATGACAGACGAGTCCGGTCAGACAGTTTGGACTGCCAGAGGTGGATGGCAGGTGATGATACGGTCATGGACTGCCAAAAGGCAGAGCAGGAGGAAAGACAGTCAAAAGGGGGACTGTATGGTGGGTCTGTCAAGGCGGATGACAGCCGAGTCCGGTTGGACAATTTGGACTACCAAAGCTGGATGGCAGGTGATGATAAGGTTATGGACTGCCAAAGGTGGATGGCAGGGGGGGGAAAAGCGGAGGAAGGGGGGAAGAAAAAAGGAATAACACAAGAAGAGGAAGAAGAAAGAGGTCTTGGTTTTCACCGTTACCTATCGGAAAAGAAGAAACAGAAGGCACCCAGGTTTTCACCTGGGAAGGGATAATCTGAGATTGATATGTGGATGAAATAAATGAAATTTCTGAAATATGATAACAAAGAAATGGAAATGGAATATTGGATTATGAATATGAATACATTAATTGCCAATCTGAGCACAACAACAAACAATGGTCTCTGTCTTTTGTGAGGGAAAAAGGGGGGAATCTGGGACAATGTTGCCACTAAAAAAAAGTGAAAGATGTTTGGAGTCTTTAACAGTAAAAATGCAGAGTCAAATATTTTGTTCTTTGCACATACTGCACTGTACTGTCACTACACTCAAATGGCTAAGAGGATGAAGGACTGCCACCTTCTTTAATATTTTCCCTCTGAATCGTCTGCTTACTCTAAGAATGTTCTATTTTACAGATATTTGTTTTCTGGTGATACTACACAAGTGTCATTCCATTTCCTTAAGGGATTTATGATCATTCTCTTTTCACACACATGCTAAAACTTAAATTTGCCTTTTTCACTAGCAGTTAATCTCCACTGGTTTTATAATGTAAGAAACTTCAAATTTGCAAATGTATCATATTTTGAGCTGGAGCTCCAAAGATTTCTGTGGCCACACATATTTTTGCTGGTACTGTAGGTAAATGAGGCAACTCTTGTTTTGAAACACTGGACTAGATTGCAGGATTAGAAACCAGGATGGTCAGGTTCAAATCCCACTACAGCCACTTACTCATTCTGTGACCCTGAGCAAAACAGTTTTTTTTTTAATTTCTATTTAGGTTTTAACCCCCGTTCCCCCACTGTCGTCATTGTCTAGGGATATACAGCAGTTGAGATTTTTTTTCTCTGGTTGTATCCCACGACTGCCTTCCTCCCCATGGTATGGGCAGTGCATATAGGCCTTAGCAGCCCCTGAAGAATGACCAAGCTCCCTAACCCATACATGGGGTTCACTATGGCACCACAACTGTCTGACAATCCTCCCTGGCAAAGTTGCACTTCCTCTCAGCAGCTGCTTTAGCCTGCCCTGCCTTCCAACGTGACAACCAAAGTCCACTCCTGAACTTGGGTTGCCTGCCAGGCTGTGCAACACACTTTAGCTGGCCATTTGGGCTGAGCCTACTAAGCAAGACATATATTGGGTTCCAACTACACTGAATCATGTTTCACAAAACTCAAGACATAGTGTAGATGGACATTGTGTCTACATACAATAATTTTGAATATGACATGAAAATCCACCTCCAAATGACTTCTCCAATATCAGCTGAAGTCAGTACTTACTGATCCCATTTTCAGTGGGATAACTGTAAATCTATGCCCTCATTTACTACAAAGTTACAGCCACTGCACTACCAGTCTATCATTGCTTTTGAAGTGCTTTGGGATACATTGGGTATAAAAACTGCTATATAAATTCAAAAGTTGTCTTCTTTAAGTGGTTTATTTTAACAAGAAAAAGAATCTTCAGACATATTCATTAATTAAAAAATATATATTAATTGAGAATGTGTCACTAAGAATGCCAACGTATGGATAATGGATGACATTTTTTTGTTAAAGCAATCACCCAGAAACCACACACACACACACACACACCACTGTGCCATCTCCTGTCCTGAAACACAAGTCTGTGTCTTTAAAGAATGTAAGGTTAGCACTGGAGGCCTGTTCCCTGTTTCTGCAAATAATACCCTCACCACCAGAATGATGTCCACCCCAGGGATGAATCCCAGTGCCAAAAAATAATCAACATCCCTCCAGAAAACAAAAATAAACCTTCTCCTTGGGGTTATTTCCCTGATGCAACTCGACCCCACCAGCTGATGCAATCCACAAAAAAATGTAAAATTTCCCTTCTATCTGGTTCCTTGATCTCGCCATACTTTTTCTACCAACAAGGTCTACAAAAAAGAAAAACAAAATGTGCTCTCTTTCTCTTCCTTCCCCATTCCTGCTTCTGACCTGATCCCCACCAAAACAGAGTCGGTACTCCCTCCCACTTCAGAGTACCAGGGGACAGCTGGGAGTTTTGGAAATGGAATGGGAAAAAGGAGATGATAGCTGTGCATACCAGGAATGGCTTGGCATGGGAGGAAGATACAGAGGATGGCATGGCAGGTACTGACAGAAACCAGGAAGTGCATGACATGAGACAGGGAGACAGTATTTGTCACTAAACAACACAAAGGGCTGAGTCTGGGATGGGAGAGATAGTATATTACATTAAGAAACAGTAACTGATTGAATATGATGAGAAGAAGAGAGTATATGCTGCAAAGGGATATATATATATATATATATATATATATATATATATATATATATTATCAGAGGCAGACAAATCCATTTAATGCATTAGTTAGGGTTCTTCAACAGTGACAAAGAGAGATTGGTGTTAGTGTTGAAAACCCCCTTTCACCCGTCCACACCCCTACGGCATCGGTGCGTGTTGGTTGTCGGCCCTAACTCTCACCCCAACAGATGTGTGAAGAAGCAGAGGTATAGGAGAATGGGGTGAGAGTTAGATGACAGCCCCAACGCCAGCACCCTGATGTGCTAGTTGGGGGTGGATGGGGGTTAAAGGGGTCTTTCTACCCTAACACCAAATTTCCTCTCTTTTGTCGCTATGGAACAACCCTAACTATTGCATTAAATGGAGTTTTTTGCCTCTAATTTCCCTTTTTGAGAATGATAATGAGAAATAGTGAATGTAATGCGGTGGCGGGAGCGCGGGGCCTGAGGCACATGGTGACACAAAGCAAAACAGAAAGATAAACAGCACTGTAGACACAAATCATTAAAATAACGCAAACGCAAGTCCAAATGAAAATGCAAATGGTAACGTACATGGTGCCGTAGACGGGAACGGTAAATGAAACAGGTACGGAACCGCAAGCGGAACCAGTAACGGTAACAGTAATGTAAGCACACAGGCTGGTTTTCCCCAAAAGCTGCATAGAGAAAGACAGTGAGTACAAAGAATGTATGCATAATAATGGGTCTCGGAGCAGAAAATGAGGAGTTGGAATACTAAATTGCTTATATCTCAGGAACCATACGACGTAGAAAAAAAATTTAAAAGTCATATGATGTATGACCTTCCTGGCTAGTTTGCACTTAGCCCCCACCAGGGGGCTAAGCATTTTTCCAATGAAAAGTGCGTATCTCGCATCGTTTCCGAGATACGGGCCCTGAAAGGAGTGGCAAACGCCGTAATGTTATCCTATGGGAAAAAAAGAGAAGTTCAGAGTTCAATAACTTTGGCTCCCTGTAATATTTTTTCACCAAACCACTGAAAGGCACATCTGTGGGATGTTGGCTTTCTTCCCTCCAAAATTTCAGCCCAAAAGACCAAACTGTTATTTTGCAACAGGGCGGCAAAGGATTCCTGTAATGTGGCGGATGCCGTAATGTTATCCTATTAGAAAAAGTGTCAACTTTGGAGTGCCGTAACTTTGCCACCCTGTAACATTTTTTCACCAAAATACTGAAAGGTACATCTGCGAGATGTTGGCTGTGTTCCTTCCAAATTTCAGTCAAAAGACCAAACCATTCTTTTGCAGCAGGGTGGCAAAGAATTGCTGTCATTTTGCCATAGCCTGGAAAAGTAGTGTCGCAATTTGCAAGCTTTCGCAAAAATTTGCGACACTTTCATGAGTGCGACACTACTTTGAGAAAGTACTTTTTCCAGAAACTTGAAAAACATATTTCTAGGGTGTTTAATCTCAAAATAAAGACATGCCTAGCATCCTCATGGTCCGACTAGGTAAACACAAAAATAATTGTGTTGCTAGAGGGTCCCAAATTTAAATGCCAAGCATTTTTCTGATCGCCAACTGAAAACAAAATGGTGGATTTGCGAAAGTGAAAGTGCCATTTGCGAAAGTAAAAACTGCATTTGCGAAAGTGTTGAACTTTTGTTAACTTTTCCCATTGACTTATAATGAGAAACTGTTTTTTGAATAACTTTTGAACCGTTTAATATTTTTTCACAAAATCTTCAAAAGGCACATCGGGGACCCTGGCCACATGTTCCCTGAAGATTTTGGACCAGTCGCACAAACCATGCGACCTGTAGAGATGACCAAAGAATTGCAAAAAAGTGTAAATGTGAACGCAGATCACGCTTAATAACTCCACAGCTGTATATCTGAAAAGTACAAAACTTGGAAGATCCCAAGATGTATGGATCTTGATCAGGTATTCCAAATTTCAGGTAAATCCATTGAACAGTTGCTAAGTTATTAAGGTGCAAAATTTTAGATTTAACATGTAAATGGCTCCTCAACTAACTATGGTAGCACTACCATGCTACCATAAAATATATATATATATATATATATATATATATATATATATATATATATATATATACACACACACACACACTTTATCTTGGAATGGGCACCCATATTGGGCACATCATATTTGGGGTGATGGGCCTTTTAAAAAGTTTGTAATATTAATGGAAAACCTACATTGAGATAATGTTAGAGTTATTGGACAAAGCATAGAATTTCAGGTAATTCTAAATTCCAGAAACACAAATAATCCAAAATGACTCAAATAAAATAACAGAACGGGCTAGTGAATGCAGAGTAAATGTCAACATTACAAAATACACAGTAATTCACATTGGTAGAAAAACAAAAAAGCAGAATATTCATGGGAGGGATAGAATTAAAAGTAACAAACTTTGAGCAAGACCCGGGGCTTCACATTACTCATGATTTAAACAGGAAAAAAGGCAATGCAATATATGATAAAACAAACTATGTATTAAACACAATCTAAAAACATTTAAACAATAGGACAGAAAAGGTATTACTACCATCATAGTATTTGTACATCAGACATTTAATTGACTATGGCTGTCAGTGTTTGTGGGGGGGGGGACTACATATAGGGAAATCAATAAAGATAGAAAAACTACAACACAAAGCCACAAAGATGATTAGGGGACAGGAACACAAAACATATAATTAAATGTTGCCATAAGTCATTTCAGGGTTACATACTCTATAAACAGGCAGAACACAGGGTGACCTACTTTTTCTTTTTAATATTTTAATGATGCTGAACTCATGAGGGATCTCAAATTAACACAATGTAACAATTGATACTGTTATCAGTACCAGCTGTAGTCATTCAAAGGTGGGACAAACAAATGGATGGATGACAAAAATACATAACATGTATTACTTAATCTAGAAATGGATCTGTATAGACAGCCATGTCTGATTCCCTCTCCGTAAACCAAGTGCTATACCAAGTATCAAAGTTAGGACTCCGGAGCTCATCATCCTACTTTTTCCCATTCTCTGTCAGTGGGGCACTAGGGTTTCACATTTAATTGGGCAACATGCCATCTGGCAAAGCATTCCTACCTGCAAGTTTTGCCAGAAATGGCACATTCATGTCATCTACCTGAAAACCCTAATTAGGATTTCCTGACTTTGTTATGCTTTGTCTGTGGACCTTTAAAAGCTGCTGACATTTCAAAGAAAACCTTAAAAACATATTAAGTACAAGTCAACTTGCATTTCTTATATATTCTATAGATTTTTCCTACCTATTTTTTTTTATTTCTGATAGAATTTGCATGAATACATCATCTTTATCCCTTAGGGTTCATCTGCCTCCACAGCTCACTCCCTACTTCAGGTGATAATCACCTGTTGTGACATCACAATCTTCTGCCAAGAGAGTATCTGTGATGCCACGAGCAGTGCATTCTGAGCTCAGGTAGGTGTAAGGCAAGAGGAGTAAATGAACTCTTCAGGAGCAAAGATCCTATTTTCATGAAAATGACTGCAGTAATAAATATTACAGAACAGAAAAACAGATCAAATGTGTAATACAAGCAGAACTCAGTGTAAATTTTATGTTTTGTGAAAGTTCTGCTGGAGGCATCAGCTGCTCTTTAACATTATCTTAACTTACTTTCTTGAAGTAAACAATATTGGTTCACATTCTTTTTGCAGTCTGTATTTCTTTCAACTGTTATTTTAACCCAGGATACCTAAATTTCCCAGAAGAGTTAAAGTTAGCATCTTAATGCATTTTGACAATGCACTACACACACTGCAGTCCTTGGACACAATATGTGGTCTGTGGTGCTCAGCTGGTTGCACTATCACCTCTGGAGTGCAAGGTTGTTGAGTTGATGTCCCACTGTGGGAACTTGTGCTTTCATCAAGAGTTGACAGTACAATGCAGCATGAGTTCAGATATGATTTTGATCCCTGTTCTTTCAAGCATATCTTTCAAGGTTATTGAAGTGGAAGTTTAAAATCCCTTGACACTCTTTGTATAACAAAATCCTTATATTACAGCCAACATCCTCTTCAAATACAAAAAACGGATTCCTGTTCATATGTCCATGGCTCTTTGGGAATCCTTTGTGCACATAGTAGCTGCTGACTTATTTGTATGTTATTATGCCTATAGTCACTGTACTGTCACTATCCAGCCAACTGAGAGGTATGGCAGGTGACCTGAGATAAGGACAGGCAAACTGACTTAGATTCAGACTGGAATAACCATTGACTAGAATCATTCAAGTCAACACCTTTGGATTTGGAATCATGTGCCCTAAAACACAATTAGAATCACTGAGGTTTTTAATACCCTAATTTCACTTTCAGTCAAAGAAATTCCCCAACATCTCACCCACAAGTTAGGCTGTTTCAGATTGGGTCAGATCATATCAGTGAAATTCACAAGACACAAGTGCCAGACAATTTTTTGTATTCTACTTCTGAAGTAATTCTGTGGAATTTCAGAAATGTCACCTAATTCTGTAGAATTCAATCACAAGCAGAAATCAGAGATTCCAAAAGTAGTTTGTGTCCTTCAATTTAAATTTTTTATTCAGTTTTCATGAATACATAAAGGTATTTTAAAATCAACTTGGTTCAAAGTAGAGATGTAAGTAATATCACAATAGAAGAAAATCACTTGTCATACTATGGTACATCATGGTGGGGGATCTGACAAAATTAATATATAGGGCTGGATATTCAAAGGGTTGCACAGTGCGCAATAGGGTTGTGCCAGCGCAAGTCAGAAAATGCGCCATTCTGAGATATTCAGCAGGAGGCAGTTGCGCCACTGAAAACATGCTGAGCAACATCGCATTGATAATGAAGGCATGCACAACCAAAGGGGGTGGAACCATGCATAAAGTATGCAGTGCGATCTTCAAAGACTTGTGCAATGCGCAACAGTGGATCAGGCGGAAGTTGTGCCATAGTGGAAATGAGCCAAAATAAAAAGGAGCAAGGAAGAGGTGCAAGAATGCTACAGGGAAGCCACATGAGGCAGGGAGAGAGACAGAGCAAGAGGGACAAAGAGGGCAGGCCAGGGAAACAAGAGGACAGAATAGGGGCAAGGGAAGGTGTGTGGGGCCACAGTGAGCAGAGGCCAGTAGGTGTACCCGGTGCAGTGGAGGTAGCAGTCAGGATAGTGGGGGAACACAACAACAGCGGGGGAACACAAGCCAGGGACATGGACAGTGCTACCTTCCACATGGAAGCTGTAATGAGGGGGTTGAGAAGGCATGCTGCAGGGGGACATGGCCGTGGAAGGGCCCGTCAGCGGTACACCCCCAACAGGCAGTACCGAGCCTGCACCAGCTTTGAGCTGTACTCAGATGTCGAGATTGTGGGCCGGTACCACCTGAACAGGGCAATACTGAGGTGGCTCTGTGAGCTGTGCAGTGATGTGATGCAGGCACCCACACAACGGAGTCATGCTCTGTCAGTGGAGACAAAGGTAACAGCCTACATGTGCTTGCTCGCCACGGGTACCTTCCAGAGACCAACAGGGGACACCACAGGCATAACACAGTTGGCCACATCACGCATCCTCACCCAATTCCTCAGCACACTGCTGCCACATGCTGCGGAGTACATCCATTTCCCCAGCACCACAGCAGAGCACACAGCAAACATACAGGAGTTCCACAGGGTAGCACATATGCCTGGCGTGCTAGGGGCGATAGACTTCACCCATGTGGCCATTCGCACACCACCTGGCCCCGATGGGGCCACCTATATGAACTGGAAGGGATATGCCAGTGTCAACTGCCAGGTGGTGTGTGATGCCAGTGGGCGCATCATCAATATCTGTGCCATGCACCCTGGGGGAGCACATGATTCATTCATATGGTACCAGTCGGCACTGTGCCATTGATTCAAGAGTGGGGACATCCCCACAGGACATCTAGTGGGTGAGTATACATGTAGAACTGACAAATCGTGGGCAAGGGGGGGTAAGCCACAGGTGCCATGGGTGTGGCACACAGGGTTTGGGGCAGTGTGAGCCTGAACAAGACACTAACCTCCACTATCTCCACACAGGTGACAGTGGATATCCACTCCGTCCCTGGTTGCTCACACCCTACCGGCCCACGACCCCATCGCAGCAACGATTCAATGAGGCACATGCCACCACACGCAACATCATTGAGTGGGTGTTTGGGATGCTGAAGGCGCGTTTCCATTGCCTGGACACCTCTGGTGGTGCCCTACAGTATAGCCCCTCAAAGGCCTGTGGGATATTCCTGGCCTGTTGTATCCTGCACAACATGGCCAAAGACTGTGGGATAGCCGTACAGGTCAAGAGAACAGCGATGGGGACGATGGTGACACCGGTGACGATGGGGATGGGCAGCCCCCTTGGATGACGGGATCCCGACTGATCCGGCTGGCCCAGCTGCACCGGGACACCATCACAGAGGAGCACTTCACCCAACACAGGTAAGTCATGGGGCCATGTGCAACCAACAGTGGCTAGGGCACAACCCATGTACACACAGGGAAACACACCAGGGTTGCATGACGGCAAGGGAAGTGGCAGGGCACAGAAGCACACACATACAACCAGGGAGGGGTGAACAGTAACACGCCACATGGACGGACACACACACACACAATAGGCACAAAGTGCACAGGGGTCAGGTACACAACAGAGCCGGAACACAGACACTAAAAACACACATGTCCACAGGCCACCACATCCACTGACTGTCCATGTGTGAGTGCCAGATGCTGGGCACCATCGCACTTTGGTGTACAGTGCAATGCAGGCATCATCATGCACACGCACCTGTGGACAGCAGTCGGGAGGGTGTACAGGTGGTCCGTGTGTCTCCATGTAGGGCTGGGCACCCACCAGTGCACTGCCCACCAAAACACACATTGCACACAGAGCAGCACCAGACAGGGCCCACACTGGGAGACAGCTCAGTCTTGCGGCACAGTGCCACTAACCCCTCGGATGCATGGGCGGCCCACAAGACCCAGCAGCACTGGCAGGCTGAGCACGGGCCTCATGGGGTGGCACCGATGGTCACCAGGGGTTCCACTCTTGTGAGCTCGACCGTGCCTGCACAGGTATCTCGCTTTACAGATATACCTGCACAGAAGTGCTCAGGAAGCCCACAGCTGAACCCGGCGTTGACAGGGTGGGTGTCGCACGATGCTGGGAATGAGGAGTGGATAGTGAACTGTGCGGTGTGAGTGGCACAGGGGCACCTGACTGTGTGCCCAATGTGGCCACGACAGCGACCAACGCCTATGTCTGCCTGTTAATGGCGGTGGTCACATCCATCCGCAAATGGTCAATCCGTGACAGGATCCTCTCGGTGTCCCTGCTGTGTCACTCCTCAACCCACTCCACAGCTACTCACAGTGCCTCCATGGACGTTGCTAGCTGCATCTGCTGCTGTACTGATGCCTGCAGCAGGTGGGTGTGCTCGTCAAAGAGGTCATCTGCCACATCGGCAACCTGTCCCTCAGGGTATGGAAGGGCCTGATATTTAACACCCCTTGAGGGTGGGCGTTGCTTACCAGGACCAGGTATGGGCAAGTCCACAGGCGGTGCACATACGCCACCGCTGAACCCTGTACCCCCAGTCCCGATGGGTGACTGCTGCTGCTGCCCCTCTGCCTGCTGTGCCCAAGGGATCAGTTGTTCCACCGCTGTGGCCGCAACAGTGCCACTGATCTGTACAGCCACCGGTGCTGCCCCACCAGTGCTGACAGGCAGAGCCTGGGACTGTGCTGATGTGCTGGCACACACGTCAGAACCAGCCAGGTCCATGGGCGTGAGCTGGTCTGCTGTGTGTCCATTCTGTGACACACACATGTCAATGCCCATAATGGTCGTTGCATCATCAATGGTGCAGGTCTGTGCCACAGCCACAGCATGCTGGCATGCTTGGACGCCAGACCGCTGAGACACAGTAAGGGCACCCCCCACACCTGTCTCAACGACATCAGTGTTGGCAGCCAGGCGTGCACACTGGTGCAATGCATGCCAGCTACCTGTGGAGGTGGATGGTCCCTCCTCCAACTCCAGATGGCTGTCTGCAGTGGACAGGCCCTCCACCGCTGACCCCTGCAGACGCACAGGATCTGTAACGGAAAGTAAGGACACGTTAATGCATGTGATCTACCTTCACCCCCCCAGACCATGACGTACCATGCAGTGATGGGCTACCACCTGTCTGGAAGCCACCTCCTGGAACTCCCTCAATGGCACTGCGCTGCATGCTTGCAGCGAGCTTGTCCTCTGCCGGAGTCAGCTGCACCACCTCTGGCTGGCCCCCGCCTGTTGCAGCATGTGCCGCAATGATGGCAGCCATTTTTTCCTTCACCCTCCTCCTGTCAGTACCCATCTTCTTTTTACACTTCTGCACAGAGCGCTGGTGGCTGCCGTGCAGGTTAACGGCACGTGCCACACCCTCCCATGCAGCAGCACGGGCCTGAGGGGTGCCCCGCTGTCCTCTGAGAAGTGGCTCCTCATCCAGGTAGGCCTTGAAGAGTGCCTCTGTCTCAGCCTTAGTAAAATTAGGCCTCCTCTTCCACCCACCATCATCCTCCTCCTCACCCAGTCCTCGCTCGGTCATTTCACAGCCTGTATAGGTGAGAGTGGTCATCTTGTGACTGTGCAGTACAAAGCAATTCCCTGAGACCACAGTCCAGAACAGCACACAGCATGCAACTTACCTATCAACTGCAGTAACCGAATATGGCCACTGCAGAACAGCGTCGCATTTTTATAGCGCAATCCATGCAAATTAGGTGTGGCGCAACTTTAATGAGATGCAAATTGCATTGCTGCGCCATTGAATGGCTGATCGGATGATTTGCATATGACGGCTGAATATCATGCTGTTGCGCTTTGCGCAATTGTGTTGTATGTGCTAAGCCAAAGGCGCAGTTCTGTGGCTGCATAGTACACCGCACTGTGCATGCCCAGGTAGCTTACACATCACATCTGCCGCACTGATGGCGTGCTGTGCATTGTAGGCAATAAGGGCACGGCCACCATTGTGCCAGTGGCTATGGAGGGTCATTACATGGTGCTGTGGCCCAACTGCGCTATAGTTCGCTGTGGCAATGGCATACAGGCAACCAGTGGTGCTAGATGCATAGACATCCAATGGCACTGTGTGTGGCCATGCACCAGAGACCCATGACCTAATGCCATACCTTTTCCCCTTAGCGCCACATCTGGCATGGCTGCAGCTCTATCGCGCTGTTGGTGACAGCGCGATAGGGATAATGGTGCTGTACAGACAGCGCGATAGGGACTGGTGGTAATGTACTGCGCAGCACTTCCATGTGGGGTTGTCGTGTTGCGGGCGCCATGTTGCCTACTATAGCACTTGAGATGGCATGCAGGAGAGCCCCTCAGTGGAGTTCCCTTGAGCTGACACTTGTGGCCATTGTGGAGCCACACTATGGCCCACTGTATGGTGAGGTTCCACTGGACAGGGCCAGGACCCAGGTCTGGCAACAGGTGGCCACTGACCTGAGGCGGCCACTGGCTGCGGGAGGGTGGCCGAGCAATGCAGGCACCGCTATGGGGACCTGAGAAAGAGGAGCGGAGCTACTGGCACATCTGTGGTCGTGTGCCAGGAGGGGCATGGTGCCTCGTCCAGGTGGGTGATCCGCTCACGCACCTGTATGGTCCATATGGGTAACACTGTCTTTTGTGTCCAGCACATAGGGAGGATGTTCTTGGGTTGGCTGTGGCGGTGTTTACAGGATATGTGATGGATGGGTCTGGCTGGGTGGGTGGGCACACACATTGGGGCAGGGGAAATATGCTTTGGGTTTGTACTGATATGTTGCTCTTCTTTTGTCTCCCACAGGCATGGCGGAGCAGAGGAGAGCCACGGAGCAGCAGCGGAGGGTGGTGGAAGCAGAATGGGAGCATGTCGGGGAACAACCCCAATGCCAGCGACAGCCCAATGAGGGTGAGTGCCATGACACCATGATTGCTATTGCATGCTGTGTGACAGGGTGGGGAGCAGGGCATGGCCACCATCTATGGACACCACTGCCATGCACGCAACATGTGACAGTCAGCACTGTCCAGTGGCACTGCATGTCTGGGAGTGCATCAATGGTGGTCCATGCATGCACTGGGCACATGGCTGTGGCACTGTCTACCTACCGCATAGCCACATTACTGTACGGCCTTGGTTGTGCTGTGCTGGACATGGGCGGTGTGTGTGTGCAGTGGTACACATGGCTGTTGCTGCCTGGTTGGGCATGTCTTGTGCACACGGTCACTGTGGGTGGGTGCACACCATCACAGGAGAGGGGCACATGGCTGTA
This sequence comes from Neoceratodus forsteri, assembly GCA_016271365.2. Lineage (NCBI taxonomy): Eukaryota > Metazoa > Chordata > Ceratodontiformes > Ceratodontidae > Neoceratodus > Neoceratodus forsteri. The sequence goes on along the minus strand of CM028136.1, from coordinate 123,504,107 downwards.
TGCCATGCATGATGGGTGGGCTGCAGGGGGATGGACAGTCACACCGATTGACTCTGATCCCTTGTCCTAGGTGTGTGGATACTCCTTCGCATAGAGCGATCCATTCAGGATCTGGTTCGTGTGGTGGCCGAATCCCTGGCCATACTGCAGGACCTCCATCAGCATGGGGTGAGGAGGAGAAGGCTACCCTGGGAACGGCCCCAGGCAGCAGAAGAGCAGGCTGGATGCCACTGAACATGCATTACTTCCCCCCTTTGACTGACCCTCACACCCCACCTTCCCTCTCCCATTTGTTCACCCCTGCCCCTTCCTGACCCCCACCTTGTTCCTGTACCTCCACCCCATATATGTATATATGTATATAGCTGTTGTTGTTGTTGTTGTTATATATTTTATAATACAGATTTTGATATGAATACTGTGGTGGTCTCTGATTTGCAGCTGGCTATAGGTGCTCAGTTGCAGTGGTGTGCATTGCATCTGGGGTGGTTCAGTCATGGGTATGTGTGTGTGTGTGTGTGTGGGGAAGTGTCTCTGGTGTGGGAGTGGCTATCAGTCGGTATCTGTGGTGTGTGTTGTTCTCTGTGCATTGCATTACTGTGTGCAGTGGTCCATGGTGCCTGCTCTGTGTCCATTGTGCTCCTGTCAAACTGTCCTTGGCCTGTGCAGCTGACACCCTTGCATGTCTGTGGCCTGCGAGGTCTGCTGCTTTGTCAGTGGTGGCTGTCCCTGCAGGTCATCCACTGTGACCGTCACAATGCTGGGTTGCCTCCTGTCACTGGTGAGGTGCATGTTTGCCTCAGGTGACACTGTGGCCTCCACAGTTGCTGTCCCACCTCCATGCTGTGGCTTGTGTATGTTGCAGGGGCTGTGCACCACTGTCTGTGACTTGTGATCCAGGCATATGCTGGTGGCGTACAGGGCCACAGTTCATGCACAGGGTGGGTGTCACCCCTGTGCCATGGTGGACCGCAGGCTGTGTGTGCACAGTTTACATGGGCCCACAGTGGGGGCTTGGTTGCCACACTACTGCATCCCTGTGTTGGTGTCCCCGAGGGTATGGGTGTGTGTTTGCCCCTGCACTGTGTTGCATCCGGTGTGCTGCATGCTTCCACACAGCACTGTAGGTGTCTGTGCTGGCTGCTGTGGCTCATGGTGGGTCGCGCTGTGACACTTTTCTACTGTGCAGGTTGCTGTATCAATGGCAGTGGTGTCAGGGGCATGCCCTTTCCCGAGTGGGGTACCTCTTGTGGTGACACATGTTCGGTCTCTCAGCTGTGCCTCAGGGGGATTGTGCATGTTGGCACTGTGTCTGCCACTGTTGCATTGCCGTGTGCTGCCACCCACTGCTGGGTGCTCATGGTGGCTCTGGCTTGTATGGTTCTGTGGTACATGAGGTTGCAGTGTGACAGTTGGGGGTATGCATGGGTATTCCTGCAATGATGGTCACTGCTCATGGGGGGTGTCTTGGGGTCATGTTGCAGGGTGTGCTGTGCAGGGTGGGGGCTGCTGTACCATTGGGTGGTCTGCCCTCCTTGTGTGGCAGTCTCAGCTTGCCGGTGGGTGTGCTGGGGCACCATGGCCCAGCTGTGCTTTGTTTGGTTGTCCCCATGGGCAGGTGGATATTCCATCCCTCCCCCAGTTGTGCTGTGCTTGGGGTGTGGGGGTGCATTGTCAGTTCTGCAGTGTGTTCCTGTGCCCATCTGTGCCATGAGTGGTGGGCCCCCACCTACCTCCCTGGTTGTGCAGTTTCATTGCTCTGCTGCTGGGGGGGCTCCCTGCTTGCGCTATGGCACCTCTGGGCTGCTCAGCTGGGCTGCCCTTGTTGCGCTATAGCACATCGTATCTGCTCAGCTTCCCCTTCCTAGTTGCGCTATGGTGCAAGTTGTGCAATATTCAGACGTTGGCTGTTTGTGCAATTTGGCTTGCTCCTTTTTTGAATATCGCATCTATTGCGCATGGGCTAAAAGGACTTGTGCTTGCTCCTGCTATTGCACACTTTTTGGGCTCAGTTTGAAAATACAGCCCATAATCTATAAAAAGCTTATTAGGATGACCTAATAAGCAGCATCGTTAGGAAGATGCCTACACATATTGTCTGATAAATGTGGTTAGTGCCTCAGTACAAGAACCACCTTCTATGATGTTAATGTCCAGTAGCTGTAAAGTGAAAACAGTGACAGCTGTATGAACCTAGCCCCCTTAAATTAGAAAAGAGCATCAGGGCTCCACTAACTTTGCAAATAACCTAATTTAGTGTTTGTTTTTTTGTTTTGTACTACAAAACTTGAAGCTTCATCTGTAATGAAACAACTCATTGAAACATAATGTAAGAAGAACAGATCTGCCACTCTTATGTCACTCTTAATATGTATTACCTACTGAGCCACTGACACTGTTGGTGTCAGTGGCTCAATAAACACTTACTAAGCCCCTGAGGGCTGGGAGATCAGAGGGCTGTGGGTTCAGTTCCACATCTGGCACTTGGGTTAATATCCCAGTACTGACACTGTAGTGCAGCATGAGATGGGTGCTGCACTTCTGAGGTGCTGTCTTTCGGATGAGACATTAAACCGAGGTCCCATCTGCCTGGATTGGTGGTAGTCCAGGTGGATGTTAAAGATCCCATGGCACTTATCAAAAAAGAGTAGGGGAATTTTGCTTGTGTCCTGGCCAAATTTCCCTCATTTACTAAAAATACCATCAACAGCTTACTCTGGTTCAAGGTCAGTTGGCATTCATCTGTATCCCCCTTCCCCAGGTTGTGCCTGAAAATAGGCAGGATTTGTCTAGTGCACTTACCTGGGCAACAAAAACTAAACTAAATAAATAAAAAAATATTAGCTGACTGCCAAAACATCAACAAGACACTTCTAATATTCCATTAAACAACTTTGAAATAGCTAAAGCTGATAAACAAGGACCATTTTAAAGAATATGGTACATATATCTGATATCAGCAATTTAACCTAATGACTTGTTATAAAGAAGTTAACTCATTAATGTATTTACTGGGGTACTCACAGTGTTCAGACAATTGATCTGGGGCTCTGTGCATAACAACTGCAGCCATGCACATATAGCACACCGAAAAATCCACCTTGTGGCTGCCTCTATATTACCTTCAAGGATCCCTTCTTCAGGAAATAGTCCCACCATTCTCACTAATGAAATAATAGTAGGTAGGCAGACTTCCACATTGTACCAAGCGGCTTAATGGCTGAGCCTTAAGCTTACTGGGATGTGCCATGAAAGAAAAAAAAAACACTGCTATAACATAATTTATGACTCATGGCACGTGAACACTTAAGGGGTGAAGAAGCAAACATGTAGGCCAGGTCTCTCTTTGGATTACAAAGGACATAAGCACAGTATTGAAAAACAGTTATGTTATTCACAAGTCAACCCTTTTAATCTCAATCTGAATTGACTGTCTGACTACAAAGTCAGCTTTTATGCTTCTGCTTTTTGCCTGCCTCCTGAGGAAATGTAACTATGCATACTCTGCCTGTATATGTTACCTTCAGTTTAGTTAGGATATGGAGGGCATGAGAAATTCTCAAGGGTAGGAGACCAGCTCTTACTGAATCAAAAGCTTTCTGTTGTTGCTTCCTCTAAAAGCTGAAGTCTGGGAAAACATATACTGGTGAGCCATCCTCTTGCATTAGTGAGCCCAAATCCTTGGCAGATTGTTAAATTAAGTTACAGATATGTGGTCTGTAAGTTATCAGCAACGGTATCCCATTTACAAGGTGACCACAACTGAACACTTCCAAAAAAGGGCAACTCAGTCATGGCACTTGTGCACAGGGCTACCTGGCAAAGGAGGGCAAACAGATAGGGGGTTTGTTGAATATAGTGATGAGATATCATTATGTATACCCATTCAGGGAGGTAGGGGAGGGACCACACCGTGTGACAGGTGGGAGGGAGGAGGTTTAATCGGGTGTAGTGCAGCATTGGGCTCAAGCTGGCATGTGGTTGAGAATCCTTAAGTAGGGTGGTGTGAGGGGGTGAAGCCTCTAGTGGGGATGGTGCATGGGACACCACCACCCCCATAAATATAAGAAACCTGCATCTTGGGCTCCCTCTTGCTGTTCACCATGAGTCTACATCGCCAAAATTCATTTTCAGCAATTCAGAGTCACCCAAATGGTGGTCTCTATTCTACGATCGCTGTTACCACATAGAACCTCAGCAACAGTATGCTTGGTTGAGAAGGTTCTTCTGACCATTGGTGAGGCATGATCAGTACACCTTATACAGCTGATCCCTTATTTAAGTATCCAGCAATTTTTTTACAGTTTAAGTAGGTCACCCATGAAGTTGATCGGGTCTGTCCCATCTGATTCCTCTGTTACACTCATTAGCCTTATGGTGGCCATGCTTGAGCTGTTTTGAAAATGCTTGAGTTGGCTCTGTAAGAGTTTATTTTCTTTAACTAATCCAACATCTGCTGTAGCTGTTTTATTAGCTGAGTCTTGTGTTGCTTTTGGTTCAATGTTTACCATGTCAATTCGTGCTTCTACCATTGCAAGTCTTGTATTAAATTAATCAACTTTTCAATCTACTTCAGTTATAGCCTGCAATAAGGCCTCATTTGTAGGTTCATTCTGCAGACCACCAGCACTTTCTTGATGTACACCACTGCTTCCCACATGTTCTTGCATCTTCTTGCTGGTGGACTTGACGCTTGGCTGCACAGTCTGCTGTTGAGGTCTCCCTACCTCAAAAACACTCATGTTTGGTGCTGTTGTATAGTCTTTAACAACAGTTATTAGGCCTGTTATCTTTCTTTGTGAAAATCTGCAACATGAAGCTTTTATTAATGTAAAGATAGCAAAATAGACCAAGCTATTCCCAAGCATGCCTGTGCCTATTGCTGCTAGCTCCACCCCATGTCTTTTTGTATATATTTATTTGTTTATATCTATCTATCTATCTATCTATCTATCTATCTATCTATCTATCTATCTATCTGTCTGTCTATCTACCTATCTGTCCATCTATCTCTTATTTATTTACGTATTTATGTAGTTATTTAGTTAGTTAATTTTTATTTATTTTTTGTTGACCTTGATCGAAAAGGGATGACCAGGCAATGTTGCCTATTTTCAGCTTCATCCTGGTACTGGTAGTGAAGGAATACAGATCAAAACAAGTTCAAACTAAACCAAATTAATCTGTTGGTGGTATTTCTTTAGTAAATAGGGAAGTGTGACCAGGATACCAGGAAAATCTCCTACTCTTTTCAAGAAGTGTCATGCGATCTTTAATGTTCACCTGAAAGAGCACCAGAACAGGAGGGCAGAACCTCAGTTTAATGTCTCCTCCAAAGGCAGCACCTCAGGATTGCAACACCTCTCATCCTTCACTATAGTGTCAGTACTTGGATTAAAATTGCCATTCATAAATCACTGATTAACGTTCCATGGTTCACAAGAACCAAGGATCAGTGGTTTGAATTAATGCAATTTTAAACATTATTAATTTAGTTATTTCAAAAGTTTCAACTGTAAAGATATACACAGCAATAACAGCTCATTTCCAAATGTGTCCATGGAGATGGGGGAAGGGGAGTTCAAAAACAATCAACATTTATTTATTGAAATATTCCACCAGGAAAGGCACACTGAGCAACAAGATGCTAAATTAAACATACGTTGAAACTATGTATTACAAAGCAACAGACATAGTAATAAAGTGTAGAATAATACAATTATGGAATGTACAATTATACAATAAATAGAAAAAGGTAATAATTACTGGTAATCATTTTTAATATCTGGAAAACCAGATCTTAAAACCACATTATAACTGCCCTGTTGTTATTTTGCATTACAACTGGGTAGTTGTAATCATCAGTTTTCAATCACTCTCGTGTTCACATAGATGCGAGTGCTACCAAAACAACTGCTGCTTTCACTTTCTCAAACATGCAAACTCAAACTGATTAAAATGATCACCAGCATATCTAAAAAAAAAAAAAAACATTGCTGGATGTATAATCAAATTTTACACACACCTTGGTATGGAATGCTTGTATAAACCCCTTTGAGATTCACTCATGGGGTTTATGTAGTGTTCCACCTCGGTGTGTGTAAAATTCTGATTACATAAAACCAGTTACGTATTATTCTACATTTAACAGTGGGCAATTTGTGCAAGAAACAGTGTGAATGGCCTGGCCATAGGTATTAAAGGAAAATACATTACAAAGTGCCGAGACAATGTAGACTAGTTGCTGAATGGTGTATAAAGGAAGAAAGGGTTAACAGGGTAAGGATCAGGGAGAGAGAGGGTGAAGGATGAATAGAAGATATTGAGAAGAGAGTGGGAGAAGTATCTGGTGCATGTGCAAGAATGGAGGAGAGAGAGCACATTTGGAAAAGGAGGAGCAAATCATTATGAGTAGAGAGTTACATAGTTTGGGAAAGTGATAGGAGAAAGCAGCCTGTCCAGCAATGGATTTCCTTGAAGAGCGAGTGAAGTGACAATAGTTAGAGTTGTGAAGGGAATAAGAGTAAGGTGGGGTGGGAGAGAGGTAAGGTAAAAGTGGAGGAGGCAATTCAGAATTTGAAGATGAAGTAGGCACAATAAATAAGGATCTAGCTTCAAGGGAGGTGAGGAAGAGGGAGGAGTGTAAGGAGTAATGGTGAGTACATGGTGAAAAGTACAGAGCAAATCAACACAAGGAATGAAAGAGGGCTCCAGTCTGGCAAGGGTGGTTTTGAGCAACACTGTAGACAATGTCACCATAGTCAAAAATGGGGAGAAACATTTTCAGAGGAATATCTCTATGGACAGATTGAGGATGCAGCCTTTGTTCCTGTACAGCACACCAAGTTTAGAATTCCATGGAATTGATTAAAAGGATTCTGAAAAGCATTTTGGAAAGGAATTTTCATTCTACCGAATTCCACCAGCAGAATTCCACATACCACAGAGCTCTACCCAAGACACGGGCAGGTCAGAATTGAAAAGTTCACTTCTTCATCCATATCTGAGATGCTGTTTGTATGACAGGTGCTATAAAACACAATTCTGCCATAATATTGCTGTTATTTGATCAAATACATTCTTGCAGAAGATGTTTTGCTTTGTTTAACAAATTGCATAGCTCTTTGTGAAGAGAATACTATTTATGGTTTGAAGAAAGGATTTCAACCCAAGTCATTTTTTTTTCTCTTTGTAAAAGTGCCCCGCATACAGAGAATACAGTAGTTTTCTTGATTTAGCAAAATGTGCTTTTTCACCTATTTTTCCAAGGTAGCAGCCCAGGCAAGACCTACTTCCTCACCACACATTTGCCTGCCTAGTGAAATAACTGCCTGTACAGTAGCTATCATCCTGCTCAGGGAAAAATGTGTTTTGTTCACAATTTTTTTTTCATTAAGAGACAAAATGCACTTGCCCACAGAGCAGCTTATACATTAAATCAATGAATCTCAACCTCAGAATGAAACACAAAGCACTGTGGAAAATACATGCAACTCACTATGCTGCAATGAAGACTGGCAAGATCGTAAGGTACAAAAAGGCTATACGAGCACTATGCAAAAACTGAAAACAGCAGTATGGTTGTAGGTAATCTGCTTGTGATAACCAATGACAATAGCGAATGTATGTTATATAGCGTATTTCAAAAAGAAATGCTCCAGAGTAATTTTTACAGTGGCAAAAAATGAACCAGTTGCAAAGTTTCATATGTTTTGTATTTCTGGATAGAACTTAACCAAGATAGGCTGCTGAATGGGTTAAGGGCATATAGAGTAGATAAAGCAATGAGACCAGATGGGATGGATTCAAAGATGCTTAAAGAAATGCCAGAGGAGTTAGTAGCGTGTGGCCAAAATTTGCAACAACTCACAAAACCTACTGTAGGGTTGTCCCCAGGCACAGGAAGACAACAAATGTGGTTCCCCTGCACAAAAATGGCAGAAAGGACAAGCCAGGTAGCTGCAGACTATTCAGCTTAATGACTATAGTTGGGAAGGTGATAAAGGCCATACTAATAGAGAGAGTGGTAGACTTTCATGAGCTAAATATACTACAGGATGGCAAGCAGCATGGGTTCCCATTAGGAAGTCATGTCATAAAAACCTGATCAAGTCCTTTGACTGGGTGATCAGAGTGATTGACAAAGGACAGACAGTTGACATAATGTCCCTGACCTCAGTAAGAACTTTGATTCAGTCTTGCATGAAGACTGGTCAAGAAATTGAGGGATCCAGGGATTGCAGAAAGGAAAGTACCATGGGTGGAAGGCTGGTGAGGGGACAAACCCAGAGGGTAGTGGTGAATAGGGAGTTCACTGATATTGAAAAGATAATGAGCTGGCACCACTGGGCTCAGTCCTTGGGTCCATCCTTTTTAACATATTCATCTGTGACATAGGGGACAAAGGGAGGATTTTGAGAAAGATCTGCTACTTTGCGATGATACAAAGATCTGATGATGGTGGACAGCGAGGAAGGGATCAAGGTTCAGAGGGATGACCTGGGGAGCTAGAAAGATTGTTCATGATTTGGCAACTGAACTTTTGGGGTTATTTCTGTTTATGCCCCTTCTGTCCAGGGCCTCCTAACTCTGAGGACCTCCAGGTACTCCCTGATTCCTCTGCCTCCCCCTGTTACAGCCATTTACCTCCATGGAGGCTTGGATGTACTCCCAGGTGGGGTCAGAGTAAAGGGATGTATCCATGAGATTCTTTCTGAATTTTGTTAAGTGGTATCATGTACTGGGAAGGAAGGGATCCAGGTATACTGTGGCCCTTCATAAGGGAGGTGCTGGAGTCATTTTTCCTTCATCATCCTCCTGTCCCTGGGGGACGCTGAATGCTAGAACATCAAAACACATACAAAAACACTGTACGCATGTCCAAATGCAAACATCAGCAATATCCCCACTAGTTGTGGGCAAAGTCCATGCACTTCACTACACAGAGTATTTCACATCAAAACTACAACTACAGAACTACTCCATAGCGTGAGTGAATAAAACTTAGCTTTGAATTTTTACACAAAGTCCCATTGTTTCCTATGGACTTCACGCTGACTTCACCTTTGTTTTGCCCTTTGAGGAAAGTTTGCAGTGAATCATGGGATGGCAGGTCACATGGGCTCTAAATTGTCTTGCACAGCCTCCGTTCTGCATATTGTGCGTAGTGTAAAGCTGAAGACAGTTTGCTGTCAGTGCTCTGTGAATCAAACCATCAAAAACCTTTTAAAAATCATTTTTGAGCCAATTTATTTGGTCAAAATGTAATGAATATATTGCAGGAAACCATCCTGTGCTTATATTATCAAGTATTTATTGTTTTTGTGTGCATTTTGAATGTTAATTTAGAATATTCAGTCTGTGTACTGACAGACACTGTAGAAGTGTGCTTCAGGGAAGGGGCAGATCTGTGGTGAAGGGAGATTCACAGTGAGAAAGGCAGTATTTCTAGCTGTTGTTGGGTAGCTAGCATGTTAGTATGTGTGTGTTCATTTACACTGTAATACTTGTAGCAAGTTTAGATAATTTTTTGCTGTTTGCTGTGGTGCTGTGTCTTATTTCATTCAGTTTAAAAGATTTGATTGTAGTGTACTGAACTGTTGAATTTTCTGCACATTACCTTTAGTGTGTGTGTGTCATCAAGTCAGACATATTTTGTTGCACCACACCGTAATAGTAGCACTCTGAATCTATTATCTGTCTGCAGTATTTTTTACTGCTTCATTCTGTCTATGTAGTGGACTGTTACTGTACCTACCCCCACACCCCACAAAAGCATTATTTTTCCAGTTTTGGATTTGTGATCACTGGTTAAGGTGCTGTTGTTCAAAAGTGTTATAAAAAGCAAGATATAATCCAAAGTCCATCAAAACTCATACATCACACTCTAAAATGGGCCAGTTCACTTCTCAAAATTTTATCCACTTAATAGTAATCTTGCTAGGAAAACCACATCTAATGTATCTTTGGCAATTGTCCTCATGAATTGAAAGCGTGCTGTTGCCTATTCTTACGCAGACTCAATTGCTCATTGCTTTCATTAAACCACATTCTGGGATAGAACTTAGTGTCTTTACTTCTTTTCAACTTACTTGCTCCATGCAGTGCCTCATCTCAGGCAAAAGACTGCCTTCTGCGTGGAGCAAGTAAGTTGAAAAAAAAAAGGCTATAGATGTAGTTTTTCTAGCAAGATTACTATTAAGTGGATGAAAATTTTAGAAATGACCTGGCCCATTTTAGAGTGTGACCATATGGCAATAGGAACAGGACGGCATGGTGCTCGTTTTGAGAGTAATATATCAGACTTCAGATCAGTGGAGTTCAAATAAATGAAAATTAAGTGTCAACACTGTTCATATATGATTGGCCTGAGGAAGTGACGTTAAGCCACAAAACTGTTGCCTCATGTATATGGGTGTGAAGAAAAAGAGTTTAATTAATATATGACTTTTGATGAACTTTGGATTATATCTTACTTTTTTATAACACTTTGAACATTGAAGCCTATAATTAAGATTGTCCAGAATTACACTATATGTAAGGGCATCCTGTATCAACACCAGTAGTAAGGTGCTGTTGTGCCTGTGCATCTGCATCTGTTTAGGGCCCAATATCCATCTATAAACCACAGTTCTTGTTTTTGGCTTCCATCCACCCCAAAGTTCAGAAATCTAACTTTGTTGTTAACTTGTGTGCAATCCAAAAGTGCCCACAAAGAGACTTGCATGCAAAGTTGTTTCTGACCATGGCACTGCTGCCAGTGGCAAAATTGGCTGTGGGCATGGGCGTGGTAGTCACATGAGTATAAGGGCATAGTTGATGGCAGTAAAGGGATTACTTGACTATGCTTTTGGCAGTAGAATCAGTTGCTTCAGTGACGGTTGGAGATGCTGTTGTCCCCACTGGTGGTGGTAGTGAAGTTGGTGATAGCATGAGTATTGCCCCAAGTTCAACCTGTGACAAGTTAACAAGTTGCCAAATTTTTGTAGAGTCCAAAGATGTGAGTCAGAGTGTAGTTGATGTTACACTACCTGTCCCCATACCCACAGTAGTTGAACATGATTCTTCTTTTTTATTTTGTTATTTTTTTGATTCTTTCTTTATTGTGCCTACCTCCTTGGCTGGGGTGGTCCTATGGTCCACCAATTAGGGCTGCTAGCGGCTCCCACATGGTGTGCCATGCCCATGCTTCAACCCCCTCCTTCTCCCTCTCTAAGGTCATGTTGCAGACCCCAGTGCAGAAAGCCAAGGGGTCAGGGCCAGAGGGAGCTCCTGGAGCAACTGGTGAAGTGCCATAACAGACCCTCATGAGTGCCGGAGGATTCAGCTAGTTTTGTCCCCTGGATTCCCCATGGTGGAGGTGTACAAGGATGCCAAGGACTCTGCAGCACATGCTCACACATGCTGCATATCAGAAGTCTGCCCATGCCAACCCCTCCATTACTCTGTGAGCTGTACTACCCCTTAGCCAATGCCAGGAGCCAGCACCAATGCAGGACTCCTTCCCCACCCTCCCCGGAGGAGAAAGCAGTCCCAGGGATGCTCAATCCTCCTCCCGGCCAATCCCAGATAACCCAAATCCAATACTAAATCTGGGTCACCAGCATGGTGCAAGGTTTGGCGTCCAGCACCTCAACCCTCAGTGTTACTGGGCTGACCCGTTGAACATGACTCTAATCTTGACGATGACTCACAATCACAATCTCATTTTTCCAGTGTTGTTGAGGTTATACCTGGGCCATCCAACTATTCAAATGTTGAAGAAAAAATAGTGGATGATCATACTGAGGCTGTGCTTGGACTTGGAACATGTTCTCCACAGGACAGCCTCCAAGCTGAATTTGTGGATGTGGATGATGATAATGATGATGATTCCAGTGACCCCAGTTGGGAACTGGAGAAAAAGAAAGTAAAGGTGGCTGTGTGTAAACAGTCTGTGATTAAATCCTCCCCACCTCAAAGTTTGATGTAGCTGTGTCTGTTGATGATGATCACCCAGTAATAGTCATAGACTGTGATGGTCAGGTAGAGTCCAAGTGTGCCCAACAACAGACATCATGCAGTACACCCCCCATTTCAGTGTCTAAAAACTGGAGTCCAATATGCAGCATTAGGGACATGTGAAAAATAGGATATTAAAATCCTTAGTTTGGGATTTTTTCATACAAGATGCAAGTGATGAAACAGTCGCAATCTGCCAGCTTTGCCAAGTGTGCATGAGGCATGATAAAAAGGGTAGCCATCTGGGCACTGGGGGCCAGCATACACATCTGAAAAGCAGGCACATGGCACTGTGAACTCAGCACCAGAGGGAGTTAGTGTCACAGTGGGGCATTCATCCTCATCCACCTTATTGAGCATTGTATCCCTTCCTTGACTGGAAATAACCCAAGTAGCCATATCTGTAGTAGTGGTGAAATAACACCAGAGGATTGCTACAGGCATGAGGAGGAGGAGGAGGATTTTGAATTGTCAAGTAGTGGTCAGAGCAGCGGTGGTGGTGGTCTATGCAGTATTTCTAGTACATCAACCCCTGTGCTTAAAATGAGGAAAATAACATCATTTGTTGACTTGCCACCTGTGCACCCCTCATCACATGGTAAAAGCACCCCACCCATGGATGTTCACAGATCAGAGCCATTTGGCATGCCATATGCAAAACGTGTAACAATGCAGCCCACATTGCACAGTCTTTTTGCCTGGAACATGAAATATCCACCAAATCATATGGTGTCACATGAAATAAATGCTGTTGTAAAGGAAATGCTGGCAATTGACCTTTTGCCCTTCTCCTTTGTGGAGAATTCTGGATTCTGGCATTTTGCGGCACGCACTTGTCACAAATGGAAAATCCTGTCCAGGACCTCCTTTTCCACCCATGCTGTCCTGGAGTTATAGCAGTTTGTGACAGAGTCTATAAGACATGCCCTTCAAAATTCCTCATTCCCTTAAGTATGGATATGTGGACAAGTGGCAAAATGGCGGGTAGTTCCTAACTATGTATTAGTACACATTGGTACTAGGTACTGGGGTTGTCTGTGCTGGCAGGTTTGGAAATCAGTGTAATAAATCAGACTGTCATGGTAGTAACCTCAGGAATTAGACAACATACGATGCTTGCAATGTACAGTGTAACAGAGTCCCACACAGGTGAAAACACTCTAGACTTGCTACTGACAGAAACTGATGAGTGGCTGAACCCCCAGTCCCTAAAAGCTGGCTTTATAGATAGTGACAATGGATCAAATGCTGTTAATTGTATCAACAATGGTGGCTTTGTGAGGGTTCCCTGCATGGCCCACTGTTTAAATCTTGTGGTACAGGAGTTTCTGCAGCACCATGACATCAAGCAAACAGTACACTTTGCATGCTGACAGTACACTTTGCATGCTCTGGAAAGGCCTGTGACTAGCTTGGGGCAGCTGCAGATTCAAAACAGTCTCCCTCAGCGCTGCCTCAAGATTGAAGTTGTCATGCACTGGAACTCTACACTTTACATGGCAGTGCGATTGTATGAACAGTACAAAGCCATCTCCGAATACCTGGTAAGGCACACTGGCCATGACAGTTCAGGGGCCTCAGTGTCAATGACAACTGAACAGTGGTGCTTCATGCACTCAGTGATATCAATTTTGAGGCTGTTTGAACATGCCACACAGGCAGTGAGTGGTGATACTGTATCCATTAGTCAAGCCATTCCACTGCTGCGGGTGCTGAGGCAGACTTTGTTGAATCTGCAGCCTAGCCTTGATGTGTCCAGAGATAGGTCGAGCAGTGCATTACTGAAACACATTCTTACTATATTCGACTGCAATAATCACATCACCACTATTCAGCAAAGTGCAGAATTTGGAATAGCAGCAATGCTCTACCCACGATACAAATGTGGCATTGCATCCTTACTAGAGGGAGGGCCTGATCAGGTTAAAAATCTGACTGGACAGCTGGTCCGATTGGTTCATGGGGCACAGAAGTCACGTGCAAAGTTCTGCAAACCACAGCATGACATGGCTGAATGTCACTGTGGAGTAAGCACATCTAGTAAGGTGGCTGTGGAGCAAGGAGGGATGTCAGCAAAACAGGTTGCCATTAACCCACTTTAGGGTGCTTTCTCTCAAGTAGGAATCTGTGACCTCAATGAATCCTGTGAACAGATGGATGACTCATTAGGACTGCGTGCAGTACAGAGCATGGTTGATGTCTGTTTGGCAGAAAACTGGCATCTGTCAGTGCTTGGAGATCCTCTGGGGTACTGGAGTGTCAAGGTGAATGAATGGCCAGCACTGACTTCAGTAGCACTGAAGTACCTGACCAGCCCACCCTCCAGTGTAAGTGTGGAAAGGGTATTCAGTTCTGCGGGGGCAACATTGTGTGACCGTCGTACTATCCTCTCACCTACAAATGTCAGCATGCTGACATTTATATAAATGAATGAAAGTCACATACCAAGTTGAACTACCACATCTGTGTTTGTACTCCATTACGATAATGTAATTGTGCTGATGATGTGGGTTGCTGATGATGTGGGTGAAGCAGACCATCCTGGTGGCAGCATCAAATAGTCTACCATTGAGGCTGATGATTCAGTCATGGAAAAATAATTCCCTAGTGGGCAATCTGACCTTGATGACTGCGAGGGCAGCTTCCTCTTTGACCAGGAGGATGAGGAGGATATTGGTGGTAGTGTGTAACGGGTTTAAAGGCTGTCACATTTCTGTAATGTTAAAACTGTTTGTCTTTCACAAAAGAAAAACAATGTCTTTGACACTCATTCCATATGACATGCAGTACAAGTCACATTAAACTGTTCCATCAACTCACTGGTGTAGCATTTTTTTTTTTTTTGTGATTCTACTGCAGTGGCAGCTTGAATTGTTGAAGCTTTTAATTCTTTTCCAACCATTCTTCACTGCCTATTCAACTCACTTGTATGTGTTTAGTGATATGACAGTAGCTGTTTTGCAGTGTTTATATAAATAAACACAACTGTCTAGTTGTTGTAGCCACTTAAATCCTGCTGATTAAATGACAGATATCCTCCTCCAAACACTGAAGACTGTAACATACCATATCCAGCCATCCATCTTGATGAGGTGAGAGGCAGTGATGTTGTGCCCATGCCCAATGAACAAAACCACAGCCTGCCACAGCCACCTGTCTACATGAGAGTGAGAGACAGAGAATGTGTACCTGTGCCCACGTACAATGAACAAACCTGAAACAAACCAACGCCACCCTTCTACATGACAGTGAGAGACAGAGAATGTGTACCTGTGCCCATGCACAATGAATGAAACCACAATCAGCCAAAGCCACCCATGCACATGAGATTGAGACAGAGAAACGTGTACCTGTGCCCATGTCCAGAAGGAACCCGCAGCCAGCCAAAGCCACCCATCTACATGAAAGTGTGAGACAGAGAATGAGTACCTGTTCCCATGCCAGAAGGAACCTGCAGCCACCACAGCCACCATGCTTCTTATTATCAGTAGTTTACAGTGAGTATGTACTAATTTGTCATACTATGGTTTTCCTTGAACTGTGTGAATGCTTCCTTTACCATTTTATAGATGCCTTTGTCACCAAATACCAGCAACTGATTTTTTTTCCACAGGTTCCAGTTACAAACAGTGTAACAGAACAGGAGGAGTACTGTAGTACTACAACCACCTAAAGGATATAATTTTCAGGTAAGTATCAATCTTATTTCATCTGTTCTTTTTAGTCTTTCATTTTTTCAAGCCAGTTTAAAGCATACAACGGAGGTGACATACAGGCCAGATAATATATTTTTCATGCACAACTTTCACTGACTTAGTTCAACACACCATGCTTGTACTAGTTTTTATTCTAGTCATGACAACACGTCATGCAATGTAACTTAAGTTAAGAAAGTGGGCCAGTGCATGTCACATGCACTAAATTTGTTAGTTGGTCTTGTATTGGCTTACTAATAGCTTGGTATTTTAAGCTGTTTATAACAGACAGGAACAGCCACACTTGGTAGGACTCAATTACCTGTGAGAGAAAAAAAAGAAATGATTATATATATATATATATATATATATATATATATATACACATAATAGATAACCCACTCTTAGGTGTGCGGTCATGCTCTAATATAAGCATGCTTTGGTGTGCGTCAGCCTCCCAAGGCATGCATATATCAAGCATGACGCACTGTAAGTGGGTTATCTAACTTATAAAATAGCAAAATTGTTTTGGGGGGTAAAAGTGCAGGCGTGCAGGCGTGTGGCTGTGCTCTGATATATGCCTAGTCATGTGATGTGTTTTATACAATCAGAAGTTTGGATTTGGAGCTACTAGATTTATACATTTTATATATATATATATATATATATATATATATATATAGTAAATGCCTGGATCTGTGAAAAAACAGCGCAAAACATGTAGTAACTTACCAATGGTGGTATGAATACACACACATAGGACAGCATGTTTCAGTCAGTGCAGCAGATTAATGGTCCTCCAGAACATAACATTATGGTTCTCCTATTGGTCATCTGTGGCTATCATCATATGGCAAGACACTGTGCATCAGCTCAGTCAGCAGCAGCAGAAGAAAACATAAGGAAAATAGCAGCAGCAGCAGATGCCAGAGTTGTGGCTGTTGGTGCACTCTTTAATCAGTGCGTCCTGAAATAATTGTGACTTTTCAGCACATTTTCTCAGGTGATTATTCTTCATCTGGTGTCTGGCCTTTTCATGACAGTTTAACATCATCCATTTTAGGGTGCACACTTATGAAGAGTTGCAGCTGTTGGTGCACACTTTAATCAGTGCATCTTGAAATTATTGTGACATTTCAGCATATTTTCTCATGTGATTATTCTTCATCAGGAGTCAGGACACTAATACTGCATGCTGAATGATGTAGCAAGATAGCAGTATAAGGATGCTACATTCACATATCATAGTAATTTTTTCGAGGGTTGTGCAGCAATTGTGTTGTGTGATGGTAGGGTATTTTGATTGTGGTTGTTGTGGGTATGCTAAGAAAATAGAACACAGTCAACAGTACCCAAAACGTATATTGCATGACAACTACTGCAGCAGTGCAATAATCTGTTGTCAATTTTACCTGTACTTTTCAATGTGATTTTTGATTGGAAGTAGTTATCTACTGACTTGTCTATATGATATCCTTATTTCCACAATTTACAACTGTTGGACTCGTTTTCACATATGACGTAATAAGCAGCACTCCTTTTAATCTTGCTTGTGGCAGGTTTTCATCAGTATTCTACAGGGTTTTGCACATCTATCATTTCAAATCCTTTCTGTTGGGACTAAAACGAAATACAATGCAAACCAGCAGGACATGGTACACCATCATTACATTACAGAACAGTAAGTGTTCAAAAACAGCTTAGTATACTGATTAAAACAATGACTCAGAACAAGATTAAAAGGAGCACTACTGTCATTTCATATCAGAAAAAAGGGAGTAAGCATGCTACAAAGAACCCACGACAGAACATTGGTGTGTCATGGCATTAATGCATGTCCTGGGTGTGATGTGAAGCATGAAGGCTTGCCAGAGTGACTTACATCAACTGTGAAGTGCATTAATACCTTGATACACCCATGGGCTGGATTGGGTTATATCGCACTCATAAAACGGTCTGGCTAACTGTAAAAAGCAAAAAATGTGAACTTTTTTACAGTAAGCATGCCAACTGTTGGTCAAGCGGGGCATTACTGAATGACCAGGTGACACTTCTTGCCAAATGGCAAGTCATCACATTTGAACTTTCATTCATGACCTTTTATAATGCAGAGGAACATTAATTGTGAAAAGAATGGTATCATACAAACAAGTCAGTGAATAAGGGACAATTGAAAATAGAATAAAACTGTACAGGTCAAATTTGTCCAAGAGCAAGTGTGCATTGTCTGGTGGTTATTACCCAGCACCCTCAAACATATATGATAGCTGACATGCTCCGGTGTTGAGGAGTATTAATAATACCATGTGTTACAGTCCTTAACAAAGTTAGAGCACCCCAAATGTGGACCCACAGAAAAACACAGCAGTGTCCGAAACTGGCTGACACAACCCCACAGGCAGGCACCCCATGTTAATTTGGGATGTCAGGAAATGAAATGATAGTATGCACTCCACTGACATTTATGGGCATGATTTTTCTTGAGTGTCTCCATACTACTTAGTGTTACAATTTACAGAACTCAAAGCAACCGCAGGGTAGGTAACAGCCACTCTTACTGGCAAGGAATCATAATGTCACAAGACAATACAGCATTATATATTGCCAGTGGCACAAGTCTTTTTTTTTTGCAGGGGGCAGAGGCTGTGCCTCCTGAACCCCCCCAACTAAAATATCTAACTCCAGGGGGGGGTGTTAACAGTGAAAATAGCACAAAGTGCAACAAATTTTAAAATCCATGCATTTAGGACCAGGAATCAAAACCTGGTCCCAAGCGCACTGCCTGCCTCCCTTACTGCCAGTGGCTCATCCCATCAATCAGTGGCAGCTGCTCAGTGGACCCTCATCCCAGAAGGATCCTTATCCTGTACAGGGAAGTGTGAGAGGGTACACTACCATGCATGCATCCTTTGTGGTGTTGCACCCTTTCGCAGCTTCCTCACCGTGCTATTCCTACTATGCAGTCATGTTGTGCACTGTAGAGTGAATGACATATTGACCTGGTAGAACTCTTACTATGGCAGTCACTTTCAGTTTTCTAAATTGCAACTATAAATAGCACTAACAGCTAAAGAAAGATCACGCCCATAAAGGTAAATGGAGTGCACACTTACCATTCATTTTCTAATGTCAAAAAGTTAACATGGGTGCCTGCCTGCCTGCATGGTGGCATATCAGCAGGTTCAGGAAATTCCTCTGTTTTCTGTGAGTACACATTCAGGGTGCTATAACTGTTCACTGGAAGAGGAAGACCTGTCAGTATGGCTCTCAGTCATTGTGCACAGCTTAATGATCCACAATCATTATAGTAGGCTAACTTCCACATAACATTATTTACCACCTGGCCTTGACACAGTCTGGTCGTGCAACAACATTGGATTGCTATGTGGGAGGGCACCTCTGTCTGTGTGCTGGTAAAATTAACTTTTGGGAAATTTATTCTACTGCAATTTCTGTGGATTATTAAGCTGTGGATAGGGGACTGAGAGCCGTACTGACGGTTCCTACTTCAATAGATAGGATATTATTAATACCATCACCACTGGACAAAGTCATCTATCATATATGTTTGAAGTGGGCTGGGTACCTGACAGTGTGCACCTGTTCTTTAACAGATTATTGCACTGCTACTTTAACACAAACAACACAACAGGAAGAAAACATTACTGCAAAACACAAATTCCTGTTTGTAAACAGAGATGATTAACTAGGAATATAAGGAAGGAAGGATAGCATTTTTTTAGGTTATTTTCTTTAAACTGTTTTAGGGGTGTTTTAAAATTTATTTGGTGAAACAAGGTTATGACTGAGAAAGAAAGACAGAGCACAAAATGCAAATTATACACAAAAAAAACTCTAATGTTCCAAGTTATGGTGAGACAGCAGCACTTGGATCATGGACATAATTACAGTTGGTGACTCTCCATATGCTCCAACCACTGCTCAAGGTTCTCCACCCTGTTGTTATGGTGGCCTGCCTCCTCCACATAACACCCAAATCAGCCTGTGTGGCAGGCATTGTTGCAGGGTTTCCAGAGTCACATCACAGTTTCTGGAGCAACCACTTGCTCCCTGTCCCTTGTACACTTCACACCCCATGCAGGCGGAGGCTGTGTTGCCACCTGTTGTCCAGCAGATACATTCCTTGCATGTTCTGCAGCCTTGGCCTCCCACTCCACATGGCGGTGGTTTGAAAGGTGTGTGTGCTGCTCACCTGTCCCCAGATGAGTACCCCTGGGCCCACAACACACAAGCACACTGCAGATCTTGCATTTTACAACACTGGGGTCACCGGGCAGTGAAATAAAGAATTCCCACACAACAGAGCTGCGGGGCGACCAGGCACAGGCGGGGGGCCCCAGGAGTTATGATTATGGGCTGCTGATGCACAACTGGGGAGAGGACAACCTGCTGCTTCTGCTGCTGAGACTGCTGCAGTGGATTCTGGATGACTTCCTGCTACTACTGCTGCTGCTGCTTCTGATGATGCACTTCTGAGGCCATGGCAGGCAGTGGTGGGGCAGTGGTTGGTGCCACTGGCAGGGGTGAATGCATGTCACCAGTGCCTCCTCTTTCAGGAAGGGGAGCACTAGCACTAAACACAGAGCTATGATTTATATGTGTGATGCTACCATGCTACATGGACCAACACGCTGTCCTCTACATGCCCCAGAAGAAACAGACCCACCTATCTCCATTATACACACAAAAAAATGAACTATTAACAACAACTGCTAAAACAAAAATAAAAGAGGTAAACTAAGGAATCAGGATTGGAATATGAACTCAGAATTAAAATGGGCACAACTCCAAACAAGAAATAGGCAACTAAACTACAAAACAATCAGCAAATTAGATTGAAAATTCAAAATCTAACTCTCTATCTCTCTCAGACACAAAACAGCTCCTTCTCCAACATTAGGCAAGGTGAAAGTGAAACTATTTCACTATCTTGCCTGATTATCTTCCTGCCTGCAACATGTAAGTCTGTGACTCACATGATTTGTTTCAATTCTCACACACTTCACCTTTCTGAAAATAAGGTGAAGTGAAGGCAAAGTCAGCAACGCAAAGTAGCTCATTTCAATGGGAACTTCGCGTAGCCCCAAACAGATGAGAAGTGGGCTACTTCACCTGTACTTTGCTAAGAAAGTAAAACTTCATTGCATCTCTAATCCTCACCCTCCCCTCAGGCCTTCAGCTGCACTACCACCTGTGGTAGCCCAGTTGACACTATCACTGTAGAGAATTGAATCCTCCCTCCCAGGAAGAGGAGAGCATCCTCTGGGATGTTCAGTCCTCCTCTACCTGTCCTGCCCCTGATAACCTGAGCTTCTTTTCAAACATGGGCCAACAACAGGTTGGCCAGCAACTTAATTTTAATGCAAATGAATACAAGGTAATGTGCATCAGGAACAAAACACATTGAGTACACAATACCTGAAAGGGGAAGTAGTCATCAAAAGAACAGTAGAGGAAGAGGATCTGGGAGTGAAAATATCAGAGATTCTGAAATCTATGGTGAAGTGCAACAGCAATATCAAGAGGCTGACATTTACAAGACAGTACAACACAGCAACGGAAAACGCGAAGAGGATGCCAGGTGTCTTGTGAAGAAGAATTGGCAGTAAAAACAGAGAGGTGATCCTTCCTCTGTACTTATACCTGGTGTGCCTTCACCTGGATAACTGTTTATTGTTATGGAGCTCATACTTATGGAAGGACTTTGAGAAAATGGAGGCTGCACAGAGAATGGTGACCATTATGATCAATGGGATGGGGGGAGTGACATAGAAGAATTACTGAGAGACCTTAACATGTACACTCTGGTGAAGAAGAGGGAGACTGGAGGATGTGGTAGAGACATAAAAATACCTACATGGGATAAACAAGGTGTCATACTAAGAAATGTTTGTCTTAAGCAAGAACACAAGCCCACAGGGGATTTCATTTAAACAGGCTGGGGGGGGGGAGATTAAGGAGTGATGTGCAAAAGCACTCTTTCAAAGAAAGAACGGTGGACAAGTGGACTGGACTGATAGAGGAAGTTACTTCTGCCAAAATAGGAGGTGATTCAAACAGGGGTGGTACAGATATAAGAACACAATCTGAAGTGTTGTGATCTCTTAAGATTTTTAGATGTTGTGTTGATTCTCAAGCTGAATTCAGTTGTATAATTTTAATGTGTATTATATTTGTATTCTGTGTAAGTATGCTGTAAGGGTGCCCTGAGCTGTGGAAGGGTGCCTTGTGTAAATACAATTTTACTTACATACTTACTTACTCTATAGTGACTGGGCAGCAAAACATGTCACACAATATGTGATGCCATCACATCCTCTGCCATGTGTTGTGATAAGACTGCCCAGCCCCTGCTCACCAGCTGAGAAAAGCCAACACACACAGATGGCATCTGTGTGTATGGTGGAAATCAGCTGAGTGAAAAGTTTAGTAACACTCTACAAGACAGTTGTGGTCCTGCTATCAGTGTTAGCTGTTTCAAAGAACTCATGCACATATTCAACACCAATAAGAGTAAGTAACAAAGTGAACTCAACAACTTAAAAGAGAGCATAAAACACTTACTCTTACTGATGTATAAGAAACATTAAGACACAGGGTGCTTACTCAAAGATTTCATTATTTTTAGTCATTATTAGTTTGTAGGCTGTGGCTGGAATACTGAAACATTTAAACCAGTTATCAACATATAACAGCTGCAGAAATTGATAGTGAGTACAAAAGCAGTTTGCTTTGAATAAGAACTATATTTATTTAGTATTTTAAAGGAAACTACTCAGGATACTTTTATTTATTATTATTAATATTTTTTTTTATTTCAGAGCTGAAGGCAAAGCAAAGAAATTGTTTGGTGCCCATCCAAAGATCTGTACACTGAACAGAATGATACTTTAAAAATTTTTCAAACAAGTACAAAACAAATGTAGACTAAACATAACAGGTCAGGTTGAACAAAATAGCTAAAAAAATAAACCAATTAGAGTTTAGGTGCTCCCAGAGGCTAAATTAAACAAAATGGGTTTTAAGCAACACCATTCAAACTGAAGATACAGTGTGTTTTTTTTATGAAAATCACACTAGACGGTGCATTGAAGAGTGGCCAGAGGACCAATCTATTAATATTCAGATGACAATGTCATAATAACCACCTTTGAATGAGAAAGAGCAGTACTCCCTTTATATCTTAAATAAAAAGAAAAGTTATTAATATTAATACAATTACCAAGTACATGGTGATTACCATTAAAATGATTTTAGTTTTACCTGCTATTCAGCAGACCACCAACTTTGATAAAGGAACTGAGGGGGTTCTGAAATTCAGTCTTTTCAAGAATATGAAATTATACAATTATATGCAACAACTAACATTAGGATTCCTACCAAAGGAAAAGTTTTAAGTTTGACTACAAAACATAAATGAATTAAAATGGTTGATGAAAACAAATATATTAAAATAATGATTTGAAGGGCTTTGCCCATAGTTATGTGGGAGAAGAGCTTCTCCCCCACATCCTACTTAAGCAAGCAGTCAGACCACTGCTCTGCTTAGGGCGAGTCGTACTCACTGGCATGCTGTCGCTGGTTCGTGGCTGCTTGCTTGTTTCTTTCGTCCCCCATCCTGCATTCCTCCAATGTTCCTCACTTTGTTTTCTTCATCCATTTGTGTCCCCACCCCCCATTACCAGTGTTTGTTTTCTTGTTCCTTTGGGGTGCTCTTTCCGAGGCTGCTCTTCGGCTGCCATTTCTTCTACTCCTTGCTGGTGTTCTGCTCAGCTGTCCTGGTTTTGTTGTGGCTTTTCTGTCTCCTCCAAGCAGCCACTTCCATGCTGCCGCTAAGTTCTTCTATCCAAGAGCCACTCACTACATGGACTGCTATGCTCTCCTGCCTGAGCCTCCCTGATTGCTTTGTCACACAGCTACTGCAGCCCTCCACTTCTTTCTGCTTCCCTGACATTGAGCTACCTGGGAGCTGGTCCAGAGCCTCATGGCATAGGCATTTTCCACATTGCCTGCACAGCCTCAGACATTCAATCCTTCTGAAAGTAGCAGCAATCAGTTCAGAATGTTTTTAGGGCTTCAGTCTGGCAAATTGCATACCTTTAGGTTTTCAAATGCTGCCCTGCTGCTTGTGGTCTGCTACTGCAATTGCACTACTGGCTCATTTCCTCTGCATTTTGCTGTGCTGCCCCTCCATATTTGTTGGATCTCATCTGCTGCTAACCTGACATGGACTCAAGGTACCTCAGCCCACTTGTATATTTCTGGCATTTGTGTAGAGAGTTCGACTTTGGCATCATTTCCACTATGCTCTGGGAGAACTTCATTTGCTTTGCAGCTGGGCAGGCTACTGTGCCATCTTTCTGTATTTAAGTGCTCCAAGCTGTGTATTGCAACTTGACCACGAAAGCCTTCCTTGCTCCTACCTTCTTAAACCTTCCGTGAGGTACGAGGACATTTCCACCACCTGTTCATTCTATTTTGTCACCTATGGTCTAGCCTGACTCAGTTTCAGTGACTGCAGCTCTGCTTCTCAGTCAGTTTCCCATTTTATTTTCAGGACATGGGGCATGTTAAAGCACGTTAAATATCTACACCTTCCAGCTTGCCAATTGCTCTTTATCTCACTCATGGGGGCACTGGCTTATTAAGGCTCATGGAGCCTTCAGAGCTGCTCCTTTTTCTACCTATGTTATTGTAGTCTCAGCTACTTTATATCTTTACTCACCTCTTTATAGCCACTCTGGCGCGTTCTGTATTTAATGAGTGGTTTGCATGCTGCCTATGCCATTGAGCAGACTTGCAGAAGATCCTCATTCCTTTCGACATGGGCGACCATAGGGATACATTGGAGTTTCATTTCCCACCTACGATTTGGGTGCTTGACATTGTCACAGATCTCTGTCCCTCCTAGCTGGGCTTCCTGACTTGAGCATCACAGGCTTTACCTGAGCTAGCTTGCATTATTGCCTACCCTCAATCGACTAAGGCTTCCACAATTTGTGGTTCACTACAGTTCTTGCATTCCAATTACCTGCTTCAGGTCCACCTTACCACTGTTGTCTTGCTTTTACATTACATCTCAGGATTTGCTTCATGTCCCTGGATGCTTGCCCTGTTGCAGCTCTGCATTTTACTTTATTACTACTCACTTATCAGCTGGACTACTTGTGGTCCAGCTGTACTGGCTAACCTTTATGGGGCTTACCTGCCACTATTTACTTACCTTACCAGCTGACCTACATGTGGTCCGGCAGCGCATGCTGGCTTACGTGGGGCTAGCAACCAATCTTACTTACCTTACTAGCTGACCTCGCACAGTCTATCAGCATGCTAGCCTTATTGGGTTTAGCTGCTTCTATTTACTCACTGGCTGACATAGTCATTCAATCATTCCATCTACGGTTCTTCGGCTGACCCAAATGTGGTCTAACTACACTTTCTATCACATTGGGGTGGCTCCCCTTTGTTGCCATGGATGCTTCCTACAGGACTGATTTTCATTCAGACCTGCCTTTTCAAATACGCTCCCTACAGCTTTCGCCTTCCTTTGGATTCTGGACATTCGCTTCATCTCTCTTGGATGCTCCTCGACATGCTGCTTCAACTTCCCGGAGTTAATACCATTATCTCCAACAGGACTCCCTGCTGACTTTTATTCCTCCTTACAGGTGGGATAGAGAGAAAGGCCAAAGCATCAAGTCATAATAAACTTCTCATCAGTTCAAGTGTTTAAGCGTTTGCACACTATCCAGCTTATACAGTATATACTATAATCATTGACTGCTCATGCCTATGCTGAAGTACCTAAGCACTAATCATTACATACTACTGCTAGTACCTTGCAAACATTGTTCTACTTACTGATCTGGCCTCTGTATCCAAGTACTACCTACATCAACCAGTAATGTAAACATTGAGCTCTGAACCCCAGATAATTAATGGATATAAAAGTAATTATATTGTAATATGACCTTAAAATAAATAAAGCTTGGGAAGTTATCATATTGGAATTTTTTTTTCTGTGGTGCAGGTACAAAGCCATAGTCTCTAGGCTGACAACCTCTGCGTATAAGAAACATTGGCTGCATATAATTTTTGAAATACTTCTTTTCTGAGCCATCTGCTAGAAAATCATACTGATTTAATGTTGATTAAATGCTGACTAAATTAAATATTGAATGTTGATTAATGTAATAAAATTTGCACTAAGCTTGTTATAGTGCTACAGCTGAAATCCTAGTGGTGAAAAAACAAAGACCAGTAATTATATAAAATAATAGATGGGTAGGAGGTCTAAACTAGAATTTTACATGCACCCTAAGTGGGGATGTCTTAATAAACTGTATATGTGTGACCACATCTTGGGTGTGTTTACAATTCTCGTTATAAGAACCTACCCATCTGTTATCCTATATATAATTACTGGCCCATATTTTTATACATGAATAGCCAAGCTGGAACTATGCATTAAAGCAGCAGTGCATGATGGGGGTGGAAGCTTGGACCCGTACTTTTTTATTCTGTTTTAGATTGCCCATAATCTCCTGATTATATGGTACCCTTTTACCCAATTTTGAGTCTATTGTACCTCTTTTTTACAGTTAAAATAATTAAATGATTGTTTTAATATGAGTTGGAGCAGCTTTTCATCACTATTCTCTGTTGTTTTTGAACACCTATTTTTTAAGATCACTTTCCTTGTGGCTACAATGAGCTACTATGCTCCCTAAACTTATGGGATAACAAATGGTACAAAAACAACTGAGAATATTGATGAAAACCTGATTCGAACCATATTAAAAGTAACACCCTTTTTATCATTTAAAATGTGAAAACATTATTAAAGTAGACTCAACATGGGAAAAGAATGGTATCCCAAATGTGACAGGATGTGGGATAACTAAAATAGGGAAATAAATGTGGTTCATAATTTTCACCACTATCATGTCTTGCTGCTTAAACATGAAAGTGTGTACCTATAGCCTGTTAATTGGCTGCACAGTTCCTGAAGCAAAAGACAGAATGCAAATCAGACAGTGATCCAAGGCCGCAGCTATCCAGACATTTTGGGAACAGCAATTCTTAATAACATCCCCCACTGTAGTTACAGAAATTTCTCCCGAGTGGTGGTTTTTGTAAATGAACTTAGTGCCTGAAGATAATACTTTTGTGTATTTAATGAAAATTACTCCAGACAGTGCATTGCAGAGCGTCCAGCACCACACAACAGGGGCATTTAAGGCACAAATGGCAGATTTAAGCTCATATGGGGACCAGCAGTTATTCAAAACATTGAGAGTGTTGTGTAAGTAAGACTTTATCCACCCATGGTCTGATGCCTTTTTATTCTATATAGCAGCAGTCCAGCTATTTTAGGAACAGCAATTCCCAATGACATCCCCCACTGTAGTTGCAGCAATTTTCCTGAAGTGGTGGTGGTAAGTGGGCAGACTGCCTGAAGATAACGTTTTTTTGTGTATTTATTGAAAATGACTCCAGACTGTGCATTGAAGAGTGTCCAGCACCACACAGCAGGGGCATGTAAGGCCCCAGAACACCTGACCCACCCAGATGGCAGAATTAAGCCCATGTGGGGACCAGCAATTATAAAAATATAAAGAGCTTTGTGTAACCAAGACTTTATTCACCCTTGGTGTGATGCCTTTTTTTCCATATAACTTTTTCTCCTGTGGGGGGCTGGCAGGCAAGGCTTTGGCTCTTTCTCTGAGTTGCTCCAATCTGCCCTAATCAGGACATCTTGTAGCTTCCATATGTACCCCATTTTTTCGTTTTCTTCCATTTCCCCATTTCTGGGGCACACACATCAGCATATGCACATGGAAGTGTGCACATGCTGTACAATCCCTCAGCCCCCTCCCTTCATTGGCAACCTCAGTCTTGCATTACTCTCAGGCCTCCACCCGGAGGCAGTTGTTCAGTGGGAATGCCAAACCACCCTCCCGAGAGAGGAGAGCAGTAATCCAAGATGCTTGATCTTTTCCCTCTCTGGCTGTCCCCCAGCAAACAGCATTTGCCTCTGAACATGGGTTGCCTGCATGGCAGGAGGTTATGCAGATACCTCAGCTCTCCACACCACTGGGCCAGTGGTGTGATGCCTTCTTAAAACCACTGAGTTTTGTTCTCATGGTTTAAGTGGCATCACATAAAGGGTGTATACAATCCTGTTTACACCTGCCCATATATTATTCTCTATATACCAACTGGGGAGCATTATCCCCACATAAAGAAACACAGTTATAATTCACCATTATAACCAGCTGGTTGTAATGGTGAACATGCACTAGGTTTCTTTCATTGTGCACGTGCACCCAATGCCACCAAACAGACTCACTGCTGCCAGTGCCACAAATGCCAAAAACATATGACAATTTGTTTTATTGTCTGCCACCGCCAATTCCCAACAGCAACTTCAGTCTTCTTCGTTGGTGAGTTTGGGGTTCCCACAGTTCGCCATTACAAAAAAGTAAAAGCAGCACTTTAGCTACACTGCAGCTCAACTAGTGCTATGCCTGCAGCTCCCATAACAAGACAGAGAGAGAGA
The DNA here is from genome assembly GCA_016271365.2 of Neoceratodus forsteri. NCBI lineage: Eukaryota > Metazoa > Chordata > Ceratodontiformes > Ceratodontidae > Neoceratodus > Neoceratodus forsteri. The sequence continues at coordinate 123,475,829 of CM028136.1, read as the reverse complement.
GGAGAGAGAGAGAGAGAGAGAGAGAGATATGAGGGTGGAGATCAGTGATCACAAAGAGGGGGGAAACAAGTAAAACTTCTGCTGTACAGGGACTTAAACAGCAGCAGCAATGCTACTTTAAGGCTATAAACAACAGCACTGTATACTGGCCACACTTTTTATTAAAATGAATCAAGTGAGAAAATGCTATCCAGCAATTGTATAATGCAAAATGTGGGGTGGTATGTAAAACTCAAATTTTAGAGATACGCTTGGTGCTGCATGCTTAGATAAACCCCTTGAGTTTATGTAGCATTGAACATCTCAAGTGTTTGTAGAATTCTCATTATAAACACGAACCCATGTATTATTCTATATATTACAATCTTCTTACTTGTGACAGATTTGTGTGGTACAAGTTATTATTTATGTAGGTTTCTGCTAGAGGTGAGAAAAATTGCTAAATTCTGCAGAATTATACAAAATGCTGTGGCAGCAGAATATTACTTAATCCATTGAATTCAACATATTCTACCATTTCTACAGATGAAATTCAAAGCAAAGCACGCTTTATTTATATAGCAACTTTCATAATCAAGGTGCTGTACATAGTATAAAATTCAGTATAAAACAGATTATATAATAAATTATTTAAAATCAATCAATTAATTAATCAATCAGGGAAGGCCAAAGAAAATAAATACATTTTTAACATAGATTTAAAACTGCTGATGGTTAGGCATTCTCTTAACTGAAGAGGCAGAGAATTCCACAGGGTTGGTGCTGCAAATGAAAAAGCACGCACTCCAGATGTTTTAAGACAAACCCTGGGAATCTCTAGCAATCCCTCATCGGCAGATTGGAGAGGGTGAATGGGGGAGTGGGGAGTCAGGAGATCTTTCAGGTAGTCGGGTCCCTGTTCATGTAGGGCTTTAAAGGTAAGCAAGCCTACCTTGTAGGTGATCCACCACTGAACTGGCAGCCAGTGCAGTTCACGCAGCACAGCCGTGATGTGACTGGTCCTGGAGGTACCAGTCAACAGCCTGGTCACAGTGTTCTGCACTAGCTGCAAGTGGCAGATATCAACCACAGACAGCCCTAGATAGAGGGCATTGCAGTAAGATGGTAATGAAGGCATGGACCAATGTTGGAAGGTCACCTGGTGGAATCAGGTGTTTCACCCAGGCAATATTCCTCAGATGGTAAAATGAGGATTTAACCACAGGTGACACCTGAGACTTCAGGGTCAAGCCATCATCAAAAATAATGCCCAGGTTACTCACCCAATCTGAGGTAATAAGCTGGACACCATCAAGCCATAGGCCCAACATATGCCCATCCCCAAAACCTGCCCCTGGGTGACCCAGATACACAACCAACACCTCAGTCTTATCCAGATTCAGGCTCAACCAACTCGAGCTCATCCAGTCTTTGATCTCGGAGAGGCAACTATTTAGCATAGAGATTACATCGACCTGTCCTGGCACAAAAGACCTATACAGCTGAGTATCATCTGCATAGCAGTGAAAAGTCAAGCCATATCACCTGATGATATCTCCCAATGGCAGCATATACACTGCAAACAACTTGGTTTCCAATATGGAGACTTGCGCCACCCCACAGAACAGGGGGAGGGCATCAGAGGAATAAATTCCAGTGACCACCATCTGAGACCTGCCTACGAGGAAAGATCAAAACCATTCAAGGACTGCACCCGACAGTCCACAAAGGAATCACACGGTCTCCAAAAGCACCTCATTGTCCACAGTGTCAAAGACTGCTGAGAGATCGAGAAGGACCAAGATGGTACAAGCCTTTCAATTTCTCACCATTAGGAGGTCATTTAATACCCGAACAAGGGCAGTCAAGGGAAAATTCAGATTTGTTTGTGATTTTATACCATCAGTATAGCAGAAATTCTAGCCCAGGAAGAATGGTGAGAATCCATATTTGCAATAGGCTCAGTTCCTGCTTCTATCTAGTGTTATATCTGGATTAGCTTACATAGCACAGAAACATAAAACAGAAAATCTGGCAGCAGAATGCAATGACCTGTCAAGTCTACCCATAGTTATTACTGCAGAAAACCAAAACAGCTCCACAGCTCAAGGAGGGATTTCACTCAGCTACAATCCCTTCACCTGCATGGCATTTTTGCTTTGTTTTTCATGAACTAAATAAAGCACTTTTTGCTATTTGCACATATTTTCTGGCTGAGGAATGTGTTTTTTTGCTGCTTCTTCCATAGTTATTACTACGTTACACCTGAACCCAGATTTTAAAATCAGAACTCCTGTTTCAGTTACACTAGATAATATTGCAGCCTTAACCTCGGTCCAAAACAAACACTGTCCCATCACTACGTGGCATGTCAGGGGAGGAAATACACAATGGGTTACTAATGAATTTATTAAGCTATCAAAAGCGTGGGATAGGGCATGGATCAATCATAAACTGGCACAGACTCCAGGGAACTGGGCAGAGTACTGACGGCTAAGGAACATGTGCAAGAGGGAAGCCAAATCCTTAAAATCATCATATTTCAAGTCCCAGCAAACCTGGAACATTAACAATCCCTGGAGTTTTTGGTCAGCAGTGAACTCGGTTCTCAAACCTACTAAACTAAATGGTACTATCTCCCTAGATACTGATATGGGCCTCCAATCAGACCCCGAGACCATTGCTAACCTACTGAACAAATTCTTGAACCTAGACTCATACCTAGACATGCTACCTGCTGCATTATTTTAACCCTCTCATGCCTGATAAAGTAACACTATACCTTTTTTAATGAGTATTTTTAATTGTGCTCCTTCCATAACAATGATTGTATAATTATGTGGAGATTTTCTTTGCTATGTTTTTCTTCTTATTGTGCCTGTAATTTTTGTGCCATCTTAATGGTCCAGGTCATACCTGAAAATGGTCCCTGGGATCAGAGTACCTCACCCGGTTACCAAATAAATACATAAATAAAAAATATTGGCTGCTTAACAAAAACAAATTTAAAAAAATATGTGCATTTTTATACAAAAACAATCTGAAATTCATTGTGCCATACAGTGCTGTAACAACTGTTCCTGACAGCAGGTGAAGGGGTTTAATTGCCAGAATGCCATACCACTAAGCCTACTGATTGGTAGAGACTTTGACAGCCATTAGGCAAAAGCCAGTTGTGTGAAATAGTGTCAAGACTACAGAGTGATATGAGGTTACAGGTGTGTCTTTGGGTACCCTTGCCTTGGGTCGCTATCTAGGACCCTGATGGGACAAGTGTGTCACACAGCAATAGCTGTTTTTAGATCCTATGTACAGTACATGAGCAACTGAACTCATTGTCTAGTTTACTGGTGACCTCCATGGATGGGTGTCAAGAAAGCCATGGTGATTCTAGGGGTGTCAGACAATGGGAGGGTATGGGTGCCCTAAGGGGCTGCCCTACAATGAAGTTCATATTGGACTTGCAGTGCACAAAGAGTCCCACCACCAATGGGGTTTCTACTTTTGGGGATGTTCACACTCCAGTTCCCAGGCGATGCCACCAGCTGTGCTGAGGATGGCAAGAGGCCTGGAGAAAGAGATTGAGATGTTGGCCAAAGTAGGGCATGTGCTCGCTATTTATTAAGGAGTGCTGCATGTCTGAAAGGACCTCAAAGATGCTTACTCTGGCAAAGGTGATGGGGTACTTGCCAACTGCTATCAGAGGGCAGGATGGAGTATGCAATGCCATGAAGCATCTAGCACACCATCTGATGGGAGAAGAAAAGGGTGGACATCAGATACACATGGCCAGGGAAGCCTTCAGGTACCAATGTGAGACTGGATGAAGTGAAGCTCCTGTCTGTAGGTCTGGGGTCCCTGGTGGCCATTAACCATGATATACTGAGAGAAAGATCCTACAGCAGTGCTGCCTCCAGCACACCAGCTGATCACCACTGCAGTGTCACAGTGTGTCATGTGAAACAGTTTAATAGTCAGGTGGGAGTTCTGATATATTCAGTGCAGAGTAGTAAAAGGCTCGCTTCTGAGGTGTAACCTCATACACTGATGATTTTAAGGAATAAGAGGGGACATGAGGCCCTAGTTGTGATTTTAAGGGACACAATATATAGAAGAGAACTCTAAAGTCTGGAATCAAGTCCAGATCAAGGTATAACTTTTCTGTACAGTGCAAACCAAGGGAGCATTTTGGAGACCTCGGGCCCAATTCCAGAAGCCATTACGGTGAACGCAAGGTGCTTGCACCAAAGAGCAAAGTCACAAGTCGCACCTTGCATCCCCTATTGCAGCATTCCCCATTTCAGAACATGGCTGCACCAAATGGGGAATCTGCTGCTCCGAGCAGGCACTGCACCACCCTTGTGACCTACAACTGGGTACACCAGGGCATAGGAAGCTTGCATACAGCCGGAGCTCAATTCCGATTCCAAGATCCCCATTGTGGACATTGCAAGGGGCTCCTCTGAGACCTGCCAGGAGGTGGTCTAAGCCCCTTGTGACTGACTGGCACACCATGACATGTGGGCTACTAGTGGGGTCCTTGGGTAGGAGGGGCACAGAGGGGCTTAGAGAGAGTTGGTGTGGCAGCCGGGATGTACGGGATCGCTGCGGCACGGAGGGGTGCAAATGCCCCTGAATTATGTCATGGACATTTTCACCCTATCAGGTGCCAAAGCAATACCTGACTGCCCTGCTGTCACACTGACCCACCCTATGATCCCACCAGCCCCAACAACCCCACTGAGCACCTGTGTTCCCCCACACCTTCACCACCAGTGATGCCCGTTCCTTGCTGCACCAATGTAAGGGGTGCCACGACCCTGCAATATGTGCTTCTGGTGCACCACTGGTCAGGTGCAGTCCCGCACTTGCAGCAATCACCAGGGGGATAGTGGCAGGAACCCTGTTTTCTTTTGGAATATGGAACAGGGTGCCTGGTGCACCCAGCATTGCCATAGCCCTTGGAATGATGCAACTTGCATCTCTACTAGGGCTCTTCCTGGAATCGGACCCTTGGTACTTTGTGAAATAACTGTGAAAACAGTGACTGTGTAGTAAAGAGTGACAACTGCTTAAGTATTGGATAGTGTGGTCATTTCTGTTTTGACAGAAAGGGTATTGCTGAATACAAAGTGGAGCAAACAATTACAGAGTGTGTGTTTCTGATATTGTGAGGGGACCTTCTGATGAATATGGCACTTTACCCCTAGACATGGAGGGTGTCCCTTGGCTATGTCCAACTCTAAATGTACCAAGAGGGAGTTATCATATGGTTTCAACATCATATAGGAGAAAGTAACAGCCACGGCAGCAGAGTGGGCTGTACATCCTCACAACATCAGGTCCGGGGACTGCAGGGAGAAAGAACACTCTCTAAATAAATGTCTTTTTGTCAAACACTCCAGCCAGCTCCATGGATTAAAGACATTACATAAAACTTCCATGAATTTGCTGGTTTACATAGAAACAGTGAATTTGATGGCAGATTAGGACCACTTGGCCCACCCAGTCTGCCCATTTCCCTACCTAATGGATAAGCTGCAGATCCTAGCTAACCAACAGCCTACTTCTTCCACCCTCCACCCCCAAGAATTGTCTTATGTCTGTCCCATGCATTCTTGAATTCCACCACTGTTTTTGACTCCACAACCTCCTCAGGAAGTCTGTTCCATGCATCCACAACCCTCTCCATGAAAAAATACTTCCTCACATTACCTCTTAGCCGTCCCTCCTCTAGCTTCAGATTGTGCCCCCTTGTTCTTGCACACCTCTTTTTCTGAAAGATGCTACCCTCTTGGACTTTGTTAATTCCCTTGAGGCATTTGAAAGTTTCAATCATGTCCCCCCTTTCCCTCCTCTCCTCGAGGCTATACATATTAAGATCCTTAAGTCTCTCTTGATATGTCTTCTGGTGCAGACCCTGCACCATTTTAGTTGCCCTCCTCTGGACTGCCTCCATCCTGTCTATGTCTTTGCAGAGATTGGGTCTCCAGAACTGCACGCAGTACTCCAGATGGGGTCTCACCAGCTGTCTGTACAGAGGGAGAACAACTTCCTGTTTTCTACTGGTGATGCCCCTCCCTATGCATCCCAGTATCCCACCAGCCCTGCTTACTGCCCTGTCATATTGGTTGCTCACCTTTAGGTCTTCTGATATGACTACCCCTAGGTCCCTTTCCATTTTTGTTGTTTTTACTATCTCACCCCCCATTGTGTACTCTGTCCCTGGGTTTTTGTTTCCCAGGTGCATTACTTTGCACTTCTTAGCACTGAATCTAAGCTGCCATATATTTCACCATTCCACCCCACCTTGTGTATCAACTCTATTGCAGATCTTTGTGTCGTCTGCAAAGAGACATACTTTTCCTTCCAGTCCCTCTGCAATGTCGCTTATAAAGACATTAAAGAGGACCGGTCCTAGTACTGAACCCTGTGGTACACCACTAGTAACCCCTCTTTCTTCAGAGTGGACTCCATTTACTATTACCTTCTGTGTCCTGTTCTCCAGCCAATTGTTTACCCAGGCTACCATCTTGGAACCCACTGCCAGGCTGGCCAAATTGTATATTAATCTTTTGTGTGGGACTGTGTCAAATGCCTTGCTAAAGTCTAGGTAGGCCATGTCTACAGCCCCTCCCTGATCTACTACTTTGGTCACCCAGTCAAAGAAATCTATTAGATTCGTCTGACATGACCTTCCCGCTGTGAATTCATGCTACCTTGGGTCCTGCTCTCCCCTGGCCTCTAGGTACTCAACAATTCTTTCCTTCAGAAGTGATTCCATCATTTTTCCAATCACTGAGGTTAAACTAACAGGTCTGTAGTTTCCTGCTTCTGCCCTGCTCCCACTTTTGTGTAGCCGAATCACATCTGCCCTCCTCCAGTCTTTAGGTACCACCCCATCCTCCCATGATTTATTAAAGACGGTAGTCAGTAGTGTCACTAGTTCTACCCTTAGTTCTTTTAGAATTCTGGGATGAGTCCCATCGGGCCCCATTGCTTTGTCCACCTTTTGTTAAAATAGATTTTCGAGTACATGTGTAATCCAGCAATTAATGCACACAACTTTGACTAAAAGGGGCCCTGTACACCCCCCCCCATTGATTTCTCAGTGTCCACAATTAAAAAAACATATATAGTCTGAGAGCATACCTTCTGTAGTAGCTGCTTATTTTTTATCTACTTTCTTTCTAAGTTCGCCACACGTGCGTGCTGCAAACCTCTTGGTATGAGTGGCATGTGGGAAAACATCAAAAGAAAGAACCGCTGAACAGCTGATCTCTGTTCGGTCACAAAATAAATATGTATGGAATGTAGCTAATTCTGTACATGTTCAGTAGGGCCACAGCTTCTGTACATGTGCAGAAAGGAACATCGGGGGGACATGCACCATAGAGTTTAATTTCTGTAGACCTTGCTTAAAAAGTAGCTTTGTTGATCTGACCTGGTTCTAATTACTGTCATCAGTTCTCTCCTTCGGCAGCAGTACACCTATGGACCACCTCAAGCAGTTCAAAAAGAAATTAAGTAAAGCAGGACAAAACTTGTTTTTCCCTTCTCTTTTTCCTTTGAAAAAAATTATTTGGCTAAGTTAAAACTGTTTGCACTGATTAAATAGCAATTTCTATTTAAAATTAAAACTGTGTAGAGTATATTAAAAAGTAACCGTGATGGGTGGCTGAGGGTGCACTGGAGCTCAGGGTGATGCAACTGTCCTGCTTGCTAGCATTCGAATGGAATCCAAGGTAAGCACTCATGTTAGCAATGCTCACAAGCAGCTGCTGATCAGGGCTTACCATGATTTTTGATGCTTGATGAGTTTCCTCCATTTTCTGTATCCTAGCTGCCTCCAATACCTCCATGGATCACCACATTCGTTCACACTGCGTCTGTCATTTTGACAGAAGCTGACACATGCACAGTCATTTGTATTCTCCGATGATGTCCAGTATGGGGATTGTGGAGTGTGAATGCCTGGTGCTGTGAAGCATGGAAAGCTTAGATCAAGGATCTGTCTGTGTTAACTCACCCCAGTGTGGCATTCCATCCTCGTCCTTTATTCATTTTTATAATCTTTTTATTTTATATAGGCATTAGTATATTTGTACTGCCACAGACCTATAAATATTAGCAGCACTTGAAGCTTAGCATTCTTCATGTATTGCCTGTCTTTATTACTGTCCCATCCACACTCTTGGGAGTCCTCCCATTGCAGTGTGTGTTTTAGAGTCAGCACCATAAACCAAAATGTGCAGTGGGTACAAAATACCATTATTTGTCATAATATTCTCATATATGTGCCTTGGATGTGTGGTAGATATAATCTTCTTCCAAGAGGTGGTGGTGGTTGTTGTGGTTGTGTGTAGGCGTGTGTTTTTTTTTGGGGGGAGGACTTGAACACTGTTTCAACTGCAAGGCATTTTTGAAATTTCTACCTGCTCCATGATACTGGTGGCTTACACTGTGCGGCACCCACAACTCTCTCTGCTGCCTCCTTACATCTCTCATCTCTCTCATTCTTCTCTCTCTTACTCTTTCTCTCTCTCTCTCTCTCTCTCTCTCCACACCCCTCCAGCTTTGCTGTAGCCATGGTGTGGCTTTACTAAACAGCAGCTCCAGCCGCTGGCTGCCTCCTCTTACCAATGGCAAACTTTCGGCATTGACAAATGCTTTTTCTTAATAAATGTGAAATACTGTCTGTTCACGATGTTTGGGTTGTTATTTACTATACTGAAAAAGATTCCTCTTAGTTAAGCAGAACACAATGCCAATGTGCAGTTATTCTAGGAAAACCGAACATCAGACAACATAACAGGACTGGATGCTAATCTTTGTATTATGAGACTAAGACTATCACTACAATGCAACTGTGACAAACACACTAACATTTCCAGGTTTCTCCCAGATGCACTGTAGCACTAGAGAGAGACTGATTTCTGCATGTTTTTTAAGCCTTTTTTTTTTTTCAGTTTTTCCTTTTTATCAGTGTAAGAGTGATAACAGGTATAATGATCAGGGACATTACTCAGTAATAACCAGACCAGTGAGTGTTAATAAATAAACACTTCGGCCTATGGCTTTGGTGTTTATTAACCCTTAGTCCAGTTTTCACTTTTTAAACCCTGACCACTTTACTGTTGTCACTTGAACAAATTCATTGTTTGAGGTCCTTGATCAGCTCCAACTGCATCCTTCCGGAAAGGTGTTATCAATAATCATACAATTCACTCATGATACAGACAGTGGAGACTGCTTTATCATGAGTGTTGGGACTAGAAGGTGGGGGTTCTTTTTTTAAATTTCTGTTTGTGCTATGAATCTAGCCATTACCCCATTCAGGATGCAAACCTAGTCATAACACCCTGCCATCTCCAGGACATAACTTGCATCTGTTGCAGCCCCATGGCATACTCCCATGGTATGGCCACAAGGGGTGGAAGGCAGAACCACTCCCACTATTGGTGACCAAGTCTACAACTTGAGCAGGCACCTTTTTTAGTGGGAGTGAGGCCTGCCTGGTTCAGGTTTCATTGTGCTCTATGCTAGCATTTGTTCATGTTCTCCTATATCTGAGTCAGCGATGTGAACATACCTATACATGCATGCAATAGATAAGAAAAGGCTTAGATCCAGTTGACTAACCCCTCCCATTCCATCTGCACATACAGCACTTTCTTTGCTACTGAAGTTGGTGCTCATATGGCAGAATGGACAACCACCCTGCTCTGGAGAGGGCAAGATTCTACTAGGATGCTTGAATCTTCTCCACGCGATGGCCTTCTAGTGACTTGGGCTTTTTCTTGATCCTGTGTTGTCAAAGTCACAAGTGAAAATGTTACCACTGCACTGACTGGTAAATTGAGGTGGATGTTCTAAAACGTCAACAAGAACACAGGAGATGAGATCAAACATTTGAAACACAAGCACCAAAAGTCCTCCAGCCCAAATGAGATTCCCTCATGTATATTACCCTAACATTTTCTGGGTATGAAAAAGGAAGAAGATAAAAGAATAGCTACATTATTGCATTCTACAAATTGTTTAGCAATATTACATTGTGTTTCTTTAACTTGAAACAATATGCAGCCGTAGTGGTTGACATGGTCCCTTTAAAAGGTCCAGAGTTTGAATCCCATCATAGATAACTAAGTTATTGTTTGACCTTGAGCATAGAAGTTGTCATAGATGATGTCAGCAAGTAAGGACCTCCTGGAGCATCTCATGTGACATTCCAAAATTCAGTTCACCCAACTGTAACATTCTGTGGAAAAGGAGCCCCAATGAAAATGAGATGATGCATTTTGGTTAAAGTAAGCTGGGTATATCAACTAGAAATAAAAAAAAAAGACATTCTGCGGATGAAATGTATTTTATATGAACACCATTTGGAAAATTAAATTACTTATTGCCTAAAATCTACATCCAGTGCGTTGACAAACCATTGTGCAGTTCTGTAACCTGACTTGTCTGGATAGGTCCCTTACCACCTTCATTTGAACAGAAAAGACAAACATAGTGTTTTGGAAGAAATTGCCACAGTCATATATTTATTTATACAACCAATAACAAGATGTAGTGTGATGTGCAAATCTTGGTAGTGTCAGCAAGCCACTTTTTGTTCCGTCTGAACCTTCCACCAGTCCTTCCACTGACTCACAGAGGATCCTCTGGGTGGAACCACCATTTATTAAAAGGAGCACAGTCTTCAGAGGGATTACAGGCTCTGAGGCATAAGGGGTGACTCCTGAGCCAAGTGCCATGCACCCCTCCTTGATGAGAGGGTGCTACCCACATAGACCAAAACCCAAGGCAGCTATGCCTCAACAGGGCTTCTCATTGTTAGGAGCTCACTTACTGCCAGCCTTGAGAGGAACCCACCTGTGTCAGTGGCAGGTTCCCCCCAGTTAACCCACTGCATTCTACCTGTCAGACTACAGTGCCATCACAGAACTCCTTTAGTATATCCCCCCAAATGCAAACCAAGCTAACAGGTCTACAAAACATCCTGAATATCAGCTAGAAGCATAACCAACCCCTCTGTAGACAAAATCACTCCATTCTTTGAGTACAGCTGTGGTAATTTAGTCACCATTTCATCATGCCACAGCAGCATGCCACTTATTTGGCTCATAAAGATGTGTATCAACATACCGACCACCCTTCAAGCCTTCTCAGTTGCTACCAGATCCTTGGTTTACAGTCATTTTTGCTGCTGCATAATGTAAGACCATATCAATACTATGCCAGGCCAACCTAGCCATAAAGAGAAGAAGGTCATGTTTCATTTGGCAACTCATACCCAATGATTTCACCAGCCCCAAGTCATTGTCCCTCAAATGGACAATCAACATGCCAGGCGGGCTGTGCCAAGAGACCAACAGCAACATGTCTTTCCTCTTGCATCCTCTGTGCCCAATTCACTGCACTCACTACCATCATAGGTCCAAGAAGAGGTTCTCACCTCCCAATGTCTGCCTGGCCCTTTTGGCCACCCAGTGTATGAACGAGTGCCCACAAATCCACATGTGCTTTGCCTGGGATCTGTCATCTGTTGAGAAACACAAAAGACAGTTACAGCAAATGCAGATCCAAATACCCTACAAAGGCCTGTGACAGCCATCACTAATTGCCTTTATCCAGGTGTCTATCAAATCTACTGCCTTCACATTTGTGGTCACCCCAATGCAAAAAGAATGGGCACTGAATACAGACAAGTTCAATCCAAATCCCCTTCATGGCCCAGCCTAGAATGTATTGACATTGCAATACAGTAAGAGAGGTACTGTCTTTGTCATGAAAGAATGTTCTCAGGTCACTGGGCTATGTCCTTTTGTATTTCTGCCAAACATCCCATGTGTCCCCCAAGGGTGCCCTCTGGTTGCACCAGCAGCCCAAGCCCTTGCTGTTCATTTTGTTCCTCTGAAGCCACAAGAACACCCCCTCAGATGTCAAGGCCACCTCACATATGCTAAGAAAACCTCTGTCTTGGTCACCTCATTCAGTGGTGCCAACTCAAACACTTGTAATGTTTGGCAGAAGGACAAGAAAAAAGTAATTCTGAACAGTACTATTTCAGATATGGCTGAGAATACCCACTCCAATTTCCCCTACACCTGCTCCAACAGGCCAGAGGTATGATACAGGCAGTCTGCCTTCCTAGGTGTTAATGGGTGCCTATCCTTCCAACAGCTTGCAAATCCCAAATGCTTGTGTACTGTCCTGCACCCCTGTGAACCCCATGATGTTTAAAAAACAACCAATTCTGACAGATGTAGGCCCACCATTCTTGTTGTGAAACCCTCCCACTTCTTTAGCAGTACATAGTGGCATATCTGGTCCACAGGTATGGGCTATATGTTTGTCCACCTTGTGCCTCCCTTGCATTCAAAAAACTGTCAATCACTCTGTTGTATTCTGCCTTTGTGCTTGGAGCTAATGCATTCCTAATTACCTCCTGAGCTGCTGACTCACCAATTTCCAGAGAAAGGCTGGGACTGCCCTGGGGTGCTCCCCTGCTTTGGGCGACTGCTATTGGAAACTCTGACATTGTACATGAGAAAGAGGATCAGTGATGTTATTACCAAATCCGGGCACATGCATTGCCATAAATTGAATGTTTAATATTAGACACTCTAACACAAACACCTTCATGAAACAGAAACATAGAAACATAGACTTTGACGGCAGATAAGGACCACTTGGCCCACCCAGTCTGCCCATTTCCTTACCTACTGGATAAGCTGCAGATTCTAGTTAACCAACAGCCTACTTCCTGCAACCCCGCACTATAATTGCCTTATGTCTGTCCCATGCATGTTTGAATTCCCCCACTGTTTTAGACCCCACAACCTATCCAGGAAGGCGGTTCCATGCCTCCACCACTCTCTCCATGAAAAAGAATTTCCTCACATTACCCGTGAGCTGTCCCCCCTCTAAGTTTAAATTGTGCCCCCTTGTTCTTACACATCTCTTTTTCTGAAAGATGCTACCCTCCTGGACTTTGTTGATTCCCTTGAGTGACTTAAAGTTTCTATCATGTCCCCCTGTCCCTCCTTTCATCAAGGGTATACATATTAAAACTCTCTCAGTCTCTCTTCATATGGTTTCTGATGTAGACCCTGCACCATTTTAGTTGCCCTCCTCTGGACTGCTTCCATCCTGTCTATGTCCTTGCATAGATGAGGTCTCCAAAACTGCACACAGTACTCCAGATGGGGTCTCGCCAATTGTCTGTATAGAGGGATAACCACTTCCCTTTTTCTACTTGTGAAGCCCCTCCCTATGCATCCCAGTATCCCCCTGGCTCTCCTTACTGACTTCTCACATTGCTTACCCACCTTTAGGTCATCTGATATGACTACACCCAGATCTCTTTCCATTATTGTTGTCGTTAGTACCTCCTCTGCTATTGTGTACTCTTCGGGATTTTTATTTCCCAGGTGCATTACTTTGCACTTCTTTGCATTGAATCTAAGTTGCCGTATGTCTGACCATTCCTCCAACCTTGCCAAGTCCCTTCTCATCCTTTCTACCCCTCCTTGTGTATCAACTCTGTTACAGATTTTTGTGTCATCTGCAAAGAGACATACCTTTCCTTCCAGACCCTCTGCAATGTCACCTATAAAGACTTTAAAGAGGACTGGACCCAGTACTGAGCCCTGAGGTACTCCAATAGTAACCCCCCTTTCTTCAGAATGTGTTCCATTCACTATTACCTTCTGTGTCCTGTTGTGCAGCCAGTTTGTTACCCAGGCTACCACCCTGGGACCCACTCCCAGGCTGGTTAATTTGACTACTAATCTTTTGTGAGGGACTGTGTCAAATGCCTTGCTAAAGTCTAGGTAGGCCATATCCACAGCCCCTCCCTGGTCTATTACTTTGGTCACCCAGTCAAAGAAATCTATTAGATTCATCTGACATGACCTTCCTGCTGTGAATCCATGCTGTTTTGGGTCCTGTGCCCCACTGGCCTCTAGGTACTGAAAATTCTTTCTTTCAGAAGTGATTCCATCATTTTCCCTACCACTTAGGTCAACCTAACAAGTCTGTAGTTTCCTGCTTCTGCCTTGCTCCCACTTTTGTGAAGGGGAATCACATCTGCCCTGCTCCAGTCCTTAGGTACCATCCCATCTTCCCATGATTTGTTAAAAAAGTGAGGTTAGTGGTGTCACTAGGTCCTCCCTTAGCTCTTTTAGGATTCTAGGGTGAAGCCCGTCAGGCCCCATTGCTTTGTCCACCTTGAATTTTAGGAGTTCTTTCAGGACTCTTTCTTCTGTAAATGGACTGGCGTCAACCCCACTACCCAGAATGCTTCTACTGTTTGGTTCAGGTAACTCCTCCTCTTCTTCTTCTTCTTTTGTGAATACTGAGCAAAAGTATTCATTCAGTATCTCTGCCTTTTCACTGTCTCCCTCTGCCCACCTCCCCTCTCCTTTATTAATCTTCACCATCCCTCCCTTAACCTTTCTATGCTCCCTAATGTACCTATAAAAGGTTTTATCCCCCTTCTTAACTGAGTTGACTATCTTTTCCTCGGTTTGGGCCTTTGCTTTTCTGACTGCCTTCCCCCACTTCTTTCTGCTTAATTGATACAGTTCCCTGTCGTGCTCCTTCTGTGATTCCTTATACTTTATAAATGCAGCCTTTTTCTCCTTAACCATCCCTGACACCTCTTTTGAGAACCATAGTGTTTTTTTATTCCGCTTTGTTTTCTTTATTTGTTTCACACAAAGGCTTGTTGCCTCCATGATGACAGTTTTGATTTTTCCCCATTGTTCTTCCACCCCTACTTTCTGGTCATTTGCTAATGCATTCCTCAGGTATTCAGCCATTATGCCAAAGTCAGCCCTTCTAAAGTCCAGTATCCTTGTATTTGCATGGCTTGTCTCCATGGTTGTGTTTATTGTGAAGCACACTGTGCAGTGGTCGCTTGTTCCCAGATGTCTACTGACTTCTAAATTTGTGATCCTCTCTCCATTTGAGAGTACCAGGTCTAATATTGCTCCCTCCTGAGTGGGTTCCACCACTAGCTGTCTAAGGCATGCCCCCTGTGGGGCATTGAGAATGACCCTGCTCTTGGATGTGGCTGCAGTCCATGTCACCCAGTTAACATCTGGCATATTCAGGTCCCCATTAGCGGTATCTCCCCTTTTCAGCCATTTTGAGAATGCCCTCTATCATTTTCTTGTCCATTTCCTCCCCTTGAGACGGGGGTCTGTATACAACCCCTGTGCAGATTGTGATGCCATTCCCTGTCTCCAAGTTGACCCAGAGTTCCTCTTGTCCTCCCCCTTTACTTTTTAGTTCTGTAGCTTTGATCCCTTCCCTTATGTAGAGAGCTACTCCACCTCCTCTTTTACCCTCCCTGTCCCTTCTGTAGATTGTGTACCCTGGTATGTTGACATCCCAGTCATGGTTCTCCATGTACCATGTTTTTGTGACTGACACAATATCCAAGTGTTCCTCTTCCATCAGGGCTACTAGCTCTGGAAGCTTGTTTCCCAGACTATGGGCATTGGTACTCATTGCCTTCCATTTAATGTTGGCTTCATCCTTTTTTACCCCATCCCTGCTCTTATTGCCATTGTCCATTTTTACATTTACCCCTGTCCTGCCCTCTGTCAAGCTCTGTACCTCAGTGTGTACCCTACTACCTGCCATGTTTTGTGGGGGGAGGCTTGAACTTTCCTGTTTCCTATCAGCACCTCCCCCCCTTGGCTAGTTTAAAAGCTTGCCAAGGAAGCCTTTAAACCTGTCACCTAGGAGCATGTTTCCCTTCCTGGACAGATGCAGACCATCATGCCAATATAGACCTTCACATCTCCAGGTGGACCCCCAGTTCCCAATGAAGCCAAAGCCCTTTCCTCTGCACCAGTTTTGCAACCATTCATTAAACTGCATGGTGTGCAGTACCTTAGCCTCACCCCTGCCATAGATTGGCAGTAACCTTTTGCCTCTTCATGACCATTAATGGTTTGTAACCACACTGATGTTGTCTTTCCAAAAAATGATCTTCTTATCCCAGAAAAAGTTGCCTATGCCAAGAGGACCACTACAATCGGAAAGCTATTCTAACAATGTGACATTTTTTGACAGCCCTGCCTCCAACTAACTGAATGGTCACTGCTCTGCAGACTAAGCTCAATGGGAGTATCCTCAGAGTCAAACCCCCTAGACGCATCCATGTAAAGCTTGATTTCTTGGCTGGTGGTAGCCACTGGCCATATCTAAATGCCATTATAGCAATTCAAAAATGCCATACATACTGCCAAATCTTCCTTCATACTCTTTTACCCTGAGTCTATGGCTGTCAGCTCAAAACCATGACAGCAAATATGCGTGGTCAAAAACCGCGCAGTCATAACAGTGTCATGCAGTTTTGGAGTTAGTATATCTAATCTAGCATGGTTTTGGGGTGAGTGGTTTTGTACTGAGCGTGTGGTGCTGTTATTGACTGCGCTGCTTTTGACCACATGGTCTTGACATAGCACCAGTCTATGATGCATCTTTTTACAAACTACTCCCAACTTTTCCATTCCATGCAAAATTGTACTCCCCATCAGACATTACACACAAAGCTGAGCTACCTCAACCATTGTTGCAGCCCTCTCAATGTGATTATGTGTGCCCCGCCACTCTGGACAATTATTCTTGTGAGTTCTGCACATTGTGCATTGTTAACCAGAAGACCATTGTCTAAGTATCAATCTCAATCCTCAAAAGGGACAGCACTGTTTAGGGGTCTTCCATGTTGGCAATACCGATTACTGTGCAAAAAGCTCTTTATTCATGGTGAATCTACACAATCAAACAAATGCCACAGCTTGGGCAGATCCCTCTACTGGTTTCATAATAAAAGCTATGCCTTATGATGTAGCTCTTACTACGAAACCGACAGAGGGATCTGCACAAGCAAAAGCATTTGTATGATTGTGTGGATTCACCATGAATAAAGAGCTTTTTGCACTGGAATCTGTGGTGCTGGTATTTGTTGCTGCTGCTTCTACTGGATACTGAGCACACCATTTGGGTTCAGACTGGGATTTGTTGCTTGATCTTCCATATTGACCTTTGCCAATGGCACCCCAAAGTCTGCAAATACCTCCTGAAATACCTTCAGGAAATGCCCACCTTCCTCACAGCTGGCCCTGCCCACAAATGAAAAGTCATCCAAATACTTAACCACTTCCATCCTGTCTGCTTTCTTCATTACCACCCACTGTTAAAATGTGCTGAAGTGCCCAAAAACTGTGCATAACACCATACATCCCCATGGGAATGCATCTGTCTATTTAATGCTGCCCTTCAAATTTTATCCTGAGTAAATCCCTGTCCATTTTGTGAACCAGTAATAACCTAAAGGCTGACTTAATTTCCACCTTTGCCTGCAAGACTCTTTTTTACCACTACACACGCCACTTCTGCCACTCTGTCAAATAATGCATAGGACACTGCTGTGAAACATTTGTCAGTGTAGTCATTGACACAGTCCCCTTCCAGGTAAGACAGATGAGTTATCATCCTGAATTCACCTGCTGCTTTCTTAGGCCCCAATCCAATGGGGGATATTTGCAACAGAGGTGACTTTTGGGATAAAAAGGGGCTACTGATCCTCCTTGCCCCCACTTCCTTGGCTATCTTTTCCCAGACCAGATCTGGCCACTCCCTGGTGGTGTTTAGGTTCTCAGACCTGCAACTCTGTTGCTGGCCATTGTATTGAATCCTAGACCCTACTATGAACCCCTCTACCAGAGATCAAGCAGCTGCCTGGTCTGGGTTTTGGATCAACTATGGCCAAGCATGGTTCACTCTTAATGGGGTTAGGAGGCTGGCTGTGCCACTTTTGAAATAGATGGGGGGCAGCACCATCTAGTTTACACTGTATGAAAGGATGTAACCAGGTACATGCCATACATTCATGCTTGAACCTGCACCACTCCACCCTGGTTGGAGTTAGAACAACACCAAGATATGGTCCTTCTTTCAGCAGAAGCCTCTTCCACCCCTCTCCTAGGGGATGGGGTCCACCTGATCAGAAAACCACTGTTTGTATGATGCACCCCCCATATTCAATGGTCACAGCACTGTCATGCCCAGAACACCCCAAATATCTTGCTGAGTCTATTTCCTTTCACTGACAAAACTCATCATTGAATTCCAGCCACTGATAACTCAACTTACTGTCATTCATCTCCATGACCATGCCATAAAAGTTCCACAAACTCTGTGCCTTCTCGGATACCACCTGCTGTATTGTCCCCACAAATATTGAAAATGCTGCAGACTAGTTCTCCCAAATGCAGTGGATCTGTACCTTTCTTCTTATCGCTACCTTTTCATCATATTCTTATTTGTCCTTCTCCTTCTTGGACTCCCAGGCCCAATTAAGGAATGAGAACATGTCCACATATTCCACCCCCCAAAATCTGTGACCGCACCTTTTTAGTGATGTGCAACCCAATCAGCTCTCCCAGACTTATGAAGCCAACTGTGGAGGTTCGGGGCATTTAAAGTGCTGTCACTACTGAGATCACTGAGGGTGGTGCCTTTACCAGATCCACTACCTCTGTAATGGCAGAGGGCACCCATGAATTAACATCTAGGTAAATCAGGAGCCAGTGAGCCACTATTCCAGTGCCAATGCCTGCTGCCCCACCACTGACTCAACCTCACCCACTGATTGGGTGACCAGCTCCTGTGCCAGAAACTCTGTCAGTACTGTGGGGATCCCCAGATCAGGAGAGGCTTCTGCCTCTCCCTTACCACCCAGGGCACTCAGCCTTGGCAACTTGACCATTTGGGCCACCATCTAGTACTGAGCCAGTCCCTCTAGCATGAACAAAGGGCCAGGCTCCACCACAGTAGACCCCTGTCTTTTCTGTTACCTTCCCCAGGATTCTCAAATGATCAGAGCGGTGGATCACCTGCTTCTCCTGGGCCTTTTTGGCACTGGCTCCCCTCTAGAGTTACCACCTTCACACATGCCTTCCAGCAACACCATCATCTGCTCCAGACTCCAGTCCCCAAAACTGGGCCTACATTGCTCCATAGTTGCTAGCCCAGCCAGTCCCTACTGAAGCCTCTTTTTCTGTGCTGTGCTTTTGTCAGCCATCTTCTCAGTTACCATTTTCTTCCTAACAGGCTGTTGAGGCACTGTTGTCATCTTCTATCCCTGCTTTGCTGTTTGAAGTGCTTGCTGTTGTACAGTAGGTTTTGACAGTGGTGTTCGCTCCACAGGAGGGGTAAGCTGAGCTGGAAATCCCAGAGGCCCTTCCCTTGCTGGGTTTTGAACTCTGCCTTGAATCCAGATAAAAGCCTACCACCAGCCCTTGTCTCTTGCATGCTCCAGTGCTTGCAGCAGCTTCTTGAACTCCTCTGTACCCCTCTTCTGTGCCACCTTGCCTTTTCCTGAAATTTCATGCACTGCTCATAGCTAAAAGACAAAACCACCAATAACCTACCCATGTGCATAGTAGTTCTCTGTTCTCACAGGGCTGCATTGTGGTAAGAAAACATGAATTAATCTCTTGATCTCATGTTTTACTTATTCACAGTCTCTCTGTATTATCTCCCCTTGTTTATTTTTCTTTTACTTTTTCCTTTTTTCCTAGGCTCATGAGGGAGGACCTTGCCATGGTAACCTGGGTTTCAAATAAGGCTCCCCACAGGAGCCCCTGCTGACTCTGATTCCTGTTGCATAGCATGTGATTGCTCACCCAATGGGGGGCCTGTTCTTCCCTAACCTGCACAGCATTACCATGTCTGAGGTGGCATCACACCAAAATTCTGCCACTCCCTTGCACATAACTGTCCCTGTTCCTTAGACCTTTCTGGAGGACTGCTCATCCTTCTGTGTCCCTGCTATTCTGTAGCTTAAATCAGGCTCCCCCCACCTGACCCATTGCAAGACATTGCTGTTGCAAAGGTGGTCACTCCACTGTCATACATGTTCCTAGCTTCAGCCACCTGAGGCACCCCACAATACCCTTGTCTGTTACCTGCAGCTTTCCCACCTATTTTATTGCCAACATGCACTTTAAAGCATTACCCTGCCATTCTAGTCCCTGCCACATATCAGTATGCTTCTGGACCCACTGCACGGCAGTGCTGTGGCTAATATTACCACAGCCACTATGCCTTGCCAAACCATGGCACAAATGCACTGCACCCACCCTGAATGTAAACCACTGGCCCCACACTACACATAATTTACCCTGATCAAATGGTAACATTACTTTTTTAGAGTAAAGAAAAGCACCCATGAACTAGCAGCATAATGTTGCATGTTGCAGTGCTCCATGCACAAGATAGCTTTGACTCTGCTATCTCAGGTGTGCATGTGCATGGCACCAATTGCAATGTGCTGTCAGTGTAATGCTGCCTGCTAAGATGCTTCTGACACACCACATGGTAAAAGCAGCAAAGAAGATGGGCATGGCCCTGCTATCAGAGGCACACATGTGCACTCAGCTCAACCTGGACACTCAATGCATGCATGCTACACCTGATCTGATCACTCCCACTTGTGACCCTCTCTCCATTTCTTTCATTATCCAGGCTCTATTTGCATGTAAACCCCATGTTTTCCTGCAATATCATGCTTACTTCAAATCATTTGACAATAAAAAATTGAACCAAGTTGATTCACATAGATGCCTGTGGATCTGTCTGCATAAATTCTGCAAATGGAATGTGCCTATTGATAAAAATGATTAAAAAAATGAAATCAAAAGTTACAAAATATTAGTACTAATATCCCAAATGAGGACTGATTAAAAATTGTCAAAGCTATGTTTATCTCAATATTTCACCATGGAGATGTGTTATATGGGAGTGTGTCTGGAGTAGAACTGAGTACGATCAATGTAGTACACAACAGTTTTGCTTGTTGCATTGTTGGCTCTTCCAGAAGCAAGCATCATTGCCTATTACATAGAGAATTAAATTGGTCAATACTGGAAGACTGAAAGAAGCTTCATACACTTCATTTTATGTTTTAAGTTTATAAAAAATCCCATCTGAATTACATATTAGAAAATGTGGTTATAAAACCTCAGAAGTTAGACCTAAGATCATCTGAGGGCATTGAATTTCAGATACCTATTAAGAATATGAATGTAGGTTGATCACTTTTCTGGTGCAATGGCCCCATTATTTGGAATTCTACCCCTATACAGTCAAGATTAATAACAAAACCCCTAAACTTTGGACAGATATGTAGTAGGCTAACAAAACAAGCTGATTAACTTTTGCCCTGATGTTTCAATTTTGAAAATGATTAGCTTAATTGTATTTTAAACAAAAGGGATAATTTGTAATGATATAAGTGCAGTGTGTACCAAATAGCTTTTTATTATCATTATTACTTGGTATTTCTTGGTATGAAAGAACAGAAGAAGGCCAGAGCCCATCGAGACTGTTCCCCACACTATGTGGGACATTATTTATCTATTATCCCTCAACCAAACATCTAATTTGTTTTTAAAGACAGTGGCACTAGTTACCTCTACCAATTCTTGTGCCAAGGTGTTCCATACAATGGATGCTCTTATTGGAAAAAAGTTTCCCCATTTGCCATTTACTATGCAGTCTTGGAACATGTCTCCTTTTGGAGAGTGTTAGACCAAATTTTTCCATGAGATCTGGTGAATTTATTAAATTAAAACCCATAAGCATATCACCTCTTAATCTTCTAGTTTGAAGAGAGAAGAGACCAGTAGCTTTTAATCTGTTCTGATAATCCAAGTTTGTTAATCTTGAAATCATTCTAGTTACCATCCTTTGAACCTGTTCAAGAATTGCTATGTCTTTTTGTTGGTTTGGATTCCAGAAAGGGGACCCATAGTCTAGATACAGTCTAATGTATGCCCTATACAATGGAATAAGGCATTGTTCAGTGCGATTAACAAAAGTGCGTTTTATTTGCCTCAAAAGTCTGTTGGTCATGCAAGCAGTTCTAACACAGTGATCATTTGATGTAAGTTTATTATTAACATATATCCCTAAATATTTTTCACAATTTGATGAGTGAAGTGGTAATTCGTTTATATGATATATCGTTTTTGGATTATTTACACCGAAATGCACTACTAAACATTTGTCTTGATTAAACTGCATATGATTTTCATTTGCCCAAAGTGTAAATTTTTCCAAATCCTTCTTTAATGCAGAAATATTTTCTTGATTATTAACCTTGCCCCCCCCCCCCAATTTAGTATTGTCTGCAAATTTAACTATGAAGTTATTTGGCCCTGTTTGTAAATCACTGATAAAGAGGTTAAACAATGTTGGTCCCAAGAGCGACCCCTGTGGTACACCACTTGTCACACTACCCGAATCAGACAAGATAGCATTAATTCTGACTCTCTGAGAATGATTTGTCAACCAGTTAAAAGTCCAGTTGACAATATCAGGAGACAAACCTAGATTATGCATTTTAATAATGAGTTTTTCATGTGAGACTTTATCGAAAGCTCTACTAAAGTCCAAAAAAATTACATCAGTAGGGATACCCACATCTAGTAGAGTACTTATATTATTGTAAAAATATATCAGATTGGTGGTGCAGAAATACTTGGCAGTAAACCCATGCTGATTTGAATAATAAATTCCTAATTTTTTACAATCTTGATCTATTAGAGACTTCATTACTCATTCCATTAATTTACCAGCCACTGAAGTCAGGCTAATTGGATGATAATTTTGCACAGAACCTCTATTGCCTTTTTCAAATATGGGAGTAACTATTGCTGAATGACAATCATTTGGTACAATGCTTTCTTGTAAGGATTTATTAAAAATAATTAACAAAGGTATAGAAATATTTATAGAGGTTTCGATCAGAAACCATGGATGAATACCATCTGGGCCCAGACTAGTATTTTTTTTTTTTTTGATAGCCTGTATAATGTCAGTTGGATAGAACCTATGCTAATCTACGTGGTGAACTTTAAATGTACTAATAGCTGATTTTTGAGAGAAGACAGAACAAAAGTACTTATTAAAGAGATTTGAGGTTTGTATATCAGATAGAGAAGAGCCATTGGTTATAACAGGACCAATGGTCCTTGATACACCTTTTTTACTATTTATATAGAAGAAAAGAGGTTTTTGACAGTCTTTTGTGTGAGCTAGTTTAAATTCTAGCTTATTTTTTTTCCAATTTAATAGAATTTTTTAAGTTTTTCACAGATAGTCTGTATTTATGTAACAGAGTAGCTTTAAATGGAACAGAGCTATTCTTAAGTTTCCTAAAAAGTTATTTTTTTATTTAATCTGATTTTTAATTGTCTTGTCAAACCAAGGGGAATTTTTTCTTTATTATTAAATTTCCTCTTAGGTGGAATAAAGGTATTTTCCAGATAGTGTACAATGTTTTTAAAAAAAGTCCCAAGCTTGTTGTGTTGTACAATTAAGAAGATTAGATTCCCAGTTTATGTTTTGTAAGTATTCATCGATTTTAGAAAAATTTGCTTTGTTATAATGTTTTGTATAGTATAACTTCCTTTGTGTAGTTTTAAACTGTTGAATTTTAAAAAGAATAGATGAATGATCACTGGTCCCAAGTGGATCCCAAATTTGTAAATTGCTAATTTGGTGCTCTATGTTAGTAAATAATAGATCCAAAATATTAGGACCTTGAGTGGGTTCAGTAACAAGTTGTTGTAATCCAGTACTAACTACCACATCTATTAGTCCTTTCTCTGCATAGGACTGTCCTGAGTATGAGTCCCAGGTAATATGAGGGAGGTTAAAAGTCACCAAATATTACAGTATCTTGAGATTCTGAAAAATGTGTAATTTCTTTAAACATATCAGTTGTGTAATTTGAATTTGCAGATGGAGGTCGATAGATGTTACCAATAGTTATATAGGACTGCTCCTTCAATAAGATTTTAACCCATATACTTTCCAAAGGAAAGGGAGAACACACTTCAAAAGAAGGAATATCATTTCATATGTACATACAAACTCCACCGCCTTGCTTATCTAATCTGTTTTTATGACATAACTTATAACCTGGAATTTCTCTGGACCAAATTGAATATGCATCCCACCAAGTTTCAGTTACTCCCACCGCACCTATATTTAAAGTTTTACATTTGGCTTTGATTTCTGCTAATTTGAGTTGGTTTAAAGGTCTTGCATTCAAAGCTAGGAATTTACATTTAGTTGTAATAATATTTTGGTAAGTATTCAGAGACTTGGGAATAGACCCATTCTCCCCCATTGTTTTTAGTTTAAACAATGATTTATGATTTTAGTGATACTTTTCCCGATAAGTGTACTACCCTATGACTGAGATGTAAACCACAGCAAAACAAGGAAGAACAGTCTGAAAATGATTCCCAGTGGGTAATACAGGGTATATCCTGCTTAAAACACCACTTTCTCAGCCATTCATTTAGGGCTTTGATTTTTTGCGTCATGGTAGATGTTGCTCTCGGGACAGGAAGAATTTCAGATATACATACACAGCATCCCCTATCAAGTAACAGGTTACATAACACCACATAGTCCTGTTGTAACTGATTAAATGGGGTGTTGTTTATGTCTTTAACACCGGCATGTATGATAACCAATGGATTTTCCCCCACATTTTGTAAAATTTTAGGCATCATGGAGGTAATGTCAGATACCCTGGCCCCACAGAAGGTAGAACAAGTGCGGTTGCTCTTGTCACTATTGCATACCGCCCTGTCAATGTGCTTAATGATTGAATCTCCCAGGACTAACACTTGTTTTGAGACAGTAGGGTACAAGAATCAGAAACAGGTGATTGTTTAACACAGTCTGGAGTGATTAACTTAACAGGTATTGATTTGGAAGCTTGAGACTTACTAGGACAAGTATTCATAGGCATTAACTCCTAATTGAAAAGTGTTTTTAAACCATTATTATCAACAGAGGGTGATGCACAGGATAAATCATGTTGCACTTCATTATTTGATACAGTCAATTGCTCAAACCTATTACGAGTTTCAATAGGGACACTATTGTGTATTTGACCGCCCCTCCTTTTTTTAAGAGGTTTTGTGACAATGGTCCAGTCATCATTATCATGAGAAAAGGGTGGATAATCATCTACCTTATAAGAGGGGGCAGAGGCAACAGGTATACTAGTACTAGTTGTTACAATTGTCTCCTCATCAGGAGGCATAGAAATGCTACCTAAATGTGAAGGAAATTGTTTATTAGAATGAAGTTGTTCATCTGTAAGATCAATGTAACTTTCCAATTCCTTAATATCAGTAGAAACTGGCTTAATATTAAGCAGAAATGCTATCTCTGCTTCAAGAGTAGTAATCAGATGGCAATTAGCACATACATACTCGCTCCCATACTTTCCCTCACTATACATCAAGCATTGCATACACTTACTAAGTTCTTTTTTCCATTATTAAAGGTGTATATTTACTAAGTAGAGGATATGCTAAAATTATCTTATCCAAGTTTGTCTAATGCCAGCAGTTTCAGCGTGCCCAGCGGACACAGCAGACACGCGCAAACACAAATGTAGCTTCTTTTAGTTAGCTGCTTTCTGATATACAAGCAAGGCAAGCAACAGGAAGTTGTAATTTGAGTCACCTGCTTTTATAGTGTCTAAGCCACACCCCAATTAAGCTCTCCTCTCTCCTCCTACTGGTTTAGCAAAGTAAGTTGATACAGTACCCTTCACAGCACAGAACACACACTGACTTTCTTTCTTTTCTTTCTTTTTTTAACCCTAAATAAGACCCCTTCTACTTCTAATAAAGTATCTGTCTTGTTTAATCTCAATAGACACCGACTTCTGCTGAGATATAAGTGTTAAATTAATAAGAAAATGTAGCTTATTTCAATTAGCTGCTTTCTGATCTACAAGCAAGGCAAGCAACAATCATCTGTATAAAAATAAGATATGTTTTAATATCCACATAATGATTGAATGAATGAATGAATGAATGAATGACAATATAGTATTATAAGTGATTATATATTTAAGGAATTGAAATATATGGAATTTGAATGTATTATGTATCTTCCCTTTTATTGTAACCAGGTATTGAATGTAATGGTACGCACTGAAAATTAGCTTGAAGCTCAATTGGGGACTAACCATGTTCTTGTACATGCTTTATGTAGCAAAGAATAAAAATGTTACTATTACTACTACTACTGTTATTACTACTACTACTTACTGCACTGTTGGGATGCTTCTGGCTACTGCACAGTAAATGCTGTGCACAAAATGGCAACAGTTATCATGCCTGAGTCATTATGATCTGTGCAGGTATAGTTTGCACATCCCAGGTGTTTGCCATATGCTCCCTGTCCCTTACTGTCATTAACCCAGTGCAACTCACTATAAGTAACTGTCTGAAAACCCACTCTCTTAGTACCCTTCCTGAACAGCATGCTCTGTAGGGCCCTTGTGTTCCATCACATGGCAAGAGCTATGCCTAAGTTGGCCATGGCCACACTGCCCCAGTCATCATGGGGTGTGCATACATGTTCACTGTCCTGTGCCCTCACCACATGCACCCCATGCCTTACTGCCAGCCCATCCATTCAATGTTTCTGACAATGAAGGCCTAACCACAGGGCCCCTGTGCTTTCTCTAATACCCCTCGGTTATTACACTTCCTTACCTTCCTGGGACTTTAAAATATCTTCCAATGGGTGCCGTTGGGGGAGCACATGCTCACACCTATCACTGAGCACTTGCAATGTGCCATCTCCCAACCTCAGGCCTCTGTTCCCGATGGTTCATTTGCCTTGCTGTCTCCAAGTAACTCATTACCTACCTGTAGTGGCACAGGAGCTTCAGCGAGGTTGTGTATTGGCCAGGGTGAGAACCAGTATAACTCTCCTTCACTCAAAATATTATTAACATTTTCTGTCTGCTAATATCTGTGCTACTACTTCTTTAATCTCGATCAATATTTTCTCTATATCTGATCAGTATATTTAGGCCTGAATTTTGTGTTTTGTTTTGTTTCACAAAATCAAAAAGTCAAATTAGCAATAGTGTTAAAGAGCAAAAGGCATTTTTCACTGATCTATATTAAGTGTTTAATTACCAGTACAGCCAGTGTGTTAAAACGGATCCTTGTTGGTGTAACTATTAGGTAGAATTAAAATCTTAAATCTTGATTAAAAAGAAATATAAAAAATTAAAGCAGCAAGGTAGGTTTGCAGTAAAAAGTTTCACCTATGCTTTTTTGTTCTATAGTATTGCCCTGTATTTTCTGCCTTGAACAATATTGTTTTTGTTTTCTATTTTGAGTCAGCTTTAACACTTTTTATACATTTAAAATAATAAAAAGCATGTTCCTTTTCACATGGCTTGGTCAAATGTTTTTATCAGTATTATCTGTTGTTTTTTTAAAACCCATTGCTTAACATCACTTTTCCTGTAACAAAACTGAATTAGCATGCAGCAGAATAAGTTACTTGACCTTATGGAACTTATGTGTTCAAAAAGGCTAAAATACTGATAAAAGCCTGGTGTGAGCCATATTAAATGGAGCACTCCTTTTATTGTTTCAAATGTAAAATAAAGGTAACATTTTAAGTGTCATTAACTACACTGTATCTATTATATAACTACACAGCAGTTACAGTGTAGCTATATAGTATTTACAGTATAGTTAATGATACTAAAAATAAAGTATTACCAAAATAGAATGTGTATATCAGCAGTGCAATTGAACTGGGCAAAACATTTGACTCTACCTTTTTTCATTATTCAAGATTCCAGTTATCTTCCAGTTTTATTTGGTAGTAATATTTTCTAGTTCTGCCAAAATGTAAGTATTTTATAAATGTTTTAATTTAGCCTTTTTTCCAAGAAAAAAAGACAACTACCACATTTGGCAAAGAAAAAGTATTATGACCCTGGCAAGAGATAGGATTGAGAAAAAAAATCTCATAGTACACAGCATTGGAGGTACCGAGGAAAGTATATTTCACAAGTATGGTAGTATTTTATTAATTGTAGCTGAAACTACCTTTTTGGAAAAGCATTGTTTCCTGCACTGTGACTATAAGCAGAGTCAAAATAGGGAAAGATGAGCATTGCTCAAGATAGAAGTGAGGAGCACTCAAAAATGGAATAAAACAAGTATATCTGCAGGTCAAAATGTTGGCAATACCATGGACTGCTGCTTTAAAGCTTTAAGATGCAAGATTAATTTGTATCTACTGCATGCACCATGCTGTACTGTTTCCCCTTAACTGTTTAAGATTATGCTCCTTTAATGTATTGTATTGCATGCATTGGTTATCGTTTTTATGGTTGTGGGGGGAGTCTACATCCATATCACTTTAGCTTGAAAAGGGGTTTCCGTGAAACCCATTTTTTAGTAGAGTTCAGTGTATCCTTCCATAGCAATTCAAATCCTTATGGCAGATAAAAAAACACTCCCTTCTTTTTAGAATGATGGACACATAACTTCCAATTGATTTTCTCTGAGAGCAAAGGTTCAAACCTTCCAAACAAATCTAAATATCTCTAAAACTATTCAAGCTGTACAAAACCAACCAAGGTGAAAGCTGTTCAGGGCAAAAAGATCTTTCACATAAAGGTAGTCACTAATCTGAATTCTTTATATTTTGTAAAATATGGTCTTCCAGACAGCCTCATTTTTTTTCTCTTTGCATGAACACAGTAAGAGTCATGCCAAACAAATGTAAATATCTTGGAAAGTATGCAAGTTACCAATATACAACCAACATGAAAGTAGTTCAGGACAAAATGACCTTTCAAATGAGGGTGGTCACTATAATGAATTCATTAGATTGATTTAAATATAGCCATCCGAAAGGTGAAAATTGTGAAGAAAAACGAAAATTCAGGTAATCAGATGGCCATAGTACACAAAATATAATTAGTGCAGTGTAATGAATAGATTCATTGGAAAGTTATCTATGTCCTGAACAACTTTCGTATGATGGTTTATGCATAACACAAATAGACATAATTACATTTGTTTGACATAACTCCAATGAAAAATGAAAACTGAGGTAATCAGATGGCCATAGTTTAAAAAATATAATTAGTGCAACGTAATGAATAGGCTCATTTGAGAAGTCTTTTTGTCCTGAACAATTTTCATTCTGTTTTGTTATCTATAACTTTTAAACTTTTAGTGATATTTACATGTGTTTAGCATAACTCCTATTGCACTTCTAAGCACTCTCAGTTTTGCAAATTACTGCACCATTTAAGTGAAATTCTAAACCAGACCACCTTGTTCATTGCTTGTCATGCCTAATTTAAAGTGGACAGGAATTGATTACTTATGTGCAGCTGTTTGAAATGTCTCTGTTTTCAAAAATTACATTTATACCTCTAAAGGATCCCTAGTTAAGTGTACCTGAATAAAAGCTGAAGCTGTCAGTTGTGTTTTGCATTGTTTTCTTTGTATGGACAATGTTCTGAGCCATTCTCTTTATGGAACTAAGAATCTGGAGTTGTGAGTATGTCATTTCATGGTTTCAGAATGGTGGGAACTGTACTGATAAGTTCCTGCAAACATTTCTGAAACTGTGAAGCTACAGAAAAACTTGTTGTCATATTGGTCCTTGTAACACAAGATCCACAGAAACAGATGATTTCATACCTTGTATTTGGACCAACAGAGTTGTTACAAAAGATCACAGGTGCTTTTAACTTTTGGATTACACCAAATAATTCAAAAACCAAAAAACAGTGGCAATTGTTTTAGAAGAACATACTTTCTCAAAACCCTGATCATAAAAAAAAAAGATAAAAAGTTGTTAAGGACCCCATCGGTTAAAACTGCATTAAAAAAAAAAAACAACATACCCATATAAACACAGCAAAAGTGTTATCCAAAGAAAGCTACCCCAAGGTCAAATGACACTGACTTGAAAGTTCACGCTCTGAGAAAAGCTATAAACCAAATGAAGATTCATTTCAGAACCCTCTATGTGTGTCTGTGCTAGCATTAGTAAATGACATAGATTAACAAGCTCTGGCAGGGCCACTATGACTGTGAATGCATTAACTAGATAAGGGTGTTTCATGGGCTCCATCATAAACAGTTATTTATTTATTTAAAAAATATCAGATTTACAAACCTTTGAGTCAGAGACTCATTTATAAAGGCACCTCGTTGAAACTAATACAAAGACAGCTCAGTTAACAAGTCAAAAAACAATGACTTGGAGAGCAGACAGTAATTACAGTCATTCACTGGAGATACATGGATGGCAGTAGATAAATAGATTACATAGTTTAGGCACACAGGCAGCACATCAAGAAGACCACAGCAGTTCAAACAATATACAATAGCTAAAGCAAATAGGCATCGGGAGTCAAAGAGAAGCCCAGAGTGTTCACATGAAGGCTATTGCATATACACTAACTGAATCAAAGTACAGTACATTGAGAAAGGGCATATTTAATCAATAAGGCATGACAGGGTGTGTGTTGTCATGTAATAATATCACTCCTGGGGTGGGTTGAAGCATGAGGCAAAGCCAAATGCTTCCACCACCCCAGGAGTGACATTATTACAAGATAACACACACTCTAGAGTGCCTTATTGCAATTATACAATGTTTTGTTGTTATATACAAAATAAAAAATACATTTTAAAGGATGTTTTTGCTAGTGCAGAAAAATATTTCTTAAGAGAAAATGCAAGGAATGATCCAAATCCAAAGCTACGGTGATGTTATTATGTAATAACATCGCTGTTTCAATGGGTCAGCAGCCAATCAGGTTGTTACATTATTCCTTGTCATTGTATAATTAAAAATAATGCCACCTGGAGTCACGTGATGCGTCTGGAGGCTTAGCAGCTGGATTTTGGGTCTCCCCTCCCCGCTACAACATTTCATCATAACAAGATACAATCCGACGGCATAACTTGTCAAAATCTGATCAAAAAGTTTACTGGGACTCTGCTCAAAAGTTTCCTTCATTTTTAGAGTGCAGATGGAATGGAGAGTCCAGACAATGAGTTAGAAGCAAAGCGACCGCGGTGGAGCTCCTCGCCGGCAGCCCAGCAGGAAGAGATAACTCCAGCTAAAATACACAGTGATCTCACTACTGTTAAGGAGGCACTTTTTAAATTGATCGAAGAGGTGGCTGATTTTAAGCCGGCTTTAACGCAGCTAGCCCGTCGGGTGACGGACGCTGAGGCAAGGATCTCCTCTATCGAGAGGAACATGGAGAAAAGCTGCCTAGGCTTAGCGGAGGCAAAAGAAGTCAATCATGAAGCTGGAGGACCACTTAGATGACCTAGAAGGAAGAAGCAGGTGCAACAATTTGGTCCTGTTGGGCTCCCAGAGGGAGAAGAGGCTAACACTATTTCATTTTGCAAAAGTTCCTTAAATAGTCTGTCGGGCCCCTCACCTAGTAGCCCAGAATTTATCCGAAGGCCCTTGAGCCCTCAGGGCTAGGCCGCTGCCTTCTGAACCTCCGAGACCTGTGATATTTAAACTCTTGAACTACCTTGATCGTGAGTTCATATTAAGGGAAGCCAGGAAAATATCTTCAATTTTATGGGAAGGGAAAAAACTTTGTGTCGTTCCTGATTTGACTTTAAAATCACGTACAGTCAGAGCTAGCTTACGCCCTATTACATCGAAGCTCTGGGCTGCTGGAATCAAACATCACCTGTTATACCCGGCAAAGTTGGAGATTACTCTGAAAGAAGGAACAAAGCGCTTTGAGTCAGTGGAAGAAGCTCTGAAATTGCTTAACGTTGCGTTGCCAGATTTATTTCCTAAAGGGTGACTGTTCTGAGAAACATCTACAGAAGGCCTTTGAAGTACTGGGGGGCAGATTAATGCAGTGGCGGATTGCATAAGACGTTGAAACGAACTAATTATGGACAATCCAAATCTTTATTATCTCAGACTCATGGAGGCATTCGGTTTATGTTTTGATATTATGGTTGGCTGTACAGAGAATTAGATGCTTTTATACTCAGTCAGTATTTCTCGGGTTAATATGGTAACACAGGGACCTGTGTGTATATTAACTAACTGTTAGAGGGAGTTCCTCGATCATTATAATTTTGATATACTTGCATTTAATGTTTACCTATTTGTTTATGGCAAGATCAGCTTTCTGGAATGTCTCAAGGAATTAATTACTTTTACCTCCAAGCATATGTGTCTCTGGGGGAACTTTCCCAAATGGCTTAATTATTGATTTATTAAGTTAACTTTTTTTTCTCATTAGTTTACTTTTTTAGTTTGAAGGTAGGGGAAGGTTATTCTCCTGCATACATAATTTTAAAACTGATCTAGACATAATAAGGAGCTTCCTATATTCAGTTATAGTTGATGGTTCTCTCATTGGGGTTAAAGTTAAGTATGGTGCGGGTCTGGGCTGGGGGTAGTCTAGATGGATTACTCAATTTTAGTTTATAAGACCCGACCCCTACGCCGTTAATAAAGAACCTTAGTTCTTATTTGTGAGACGTTAAGGTAATATGACTTGATTTGTTTGCTCAGTGATGTTGCTAGAGCCTAAAGCACTACAAGAGGCTTCATAAGTGAAAAAAGTTCTGATTGTTATAGTTTTGATGCAAGGGGTTATGCCCTATAGGGACCTGAAGATAACATCAGATAGAAGAGCAGGGTATACTATCTGGTTGTGGGGGTGGGGGCGGTCCGCTTCTAGACATACATGGACCAGAATTTCAGGTGTTGGCTTCAGGCCAGTGAGGTTGTTTTCAGTAGTTTGTTATTGGGGGGTTCTGGGAGGTTTATTATGTTGGGGGTTTTAGGTTTTTAAGGGGCGGGGCCAGGCAGCCTTCCATACAGTCACGGATTTCCATTGCCAGCTCCCAATGGTTAGCAACCTGAATATTATCTCCTGGAATATAAAAGGGGGAAAGGATAACACAAAAAAATATGTTATATTAAATCATTTGGCACATTATGCTCCATCGATAGTTTTCTCAAGAAACTCATGTGCCTCTAGACCAGCTTCATCACCTGAAGAAAAAATGGGTAGGTCAGGTTTTATGAGGGGGCACTCTCCAAATAAGAGGGGTGGCTATTTTAATAGCAAAGGAATTCCTTTTTCCTGCACAGACACTCTCGGATCCTAATGGGAGGTATGTAATAGTCACAGGCAAGTTAGGGAGTAGATGTGCTTTTTAGGATCCATTTATGGCCTAATCAGGAATCACCCTCTTTTTTTGGAGTTGGCTGTGCTCATGGCCCCTTTAGCAGACAGACCGGTAATTCTAGGAGGGGATTGGAACTTGGTGCAGTCAAACTACTTGGACCATTCTTGGTCCAGAGTTGAACGTATGTCTCCTTCTCAAAGGGCTCTAGTGGAGTTTACGTCTTCCTTGGGCCTTATCGACCCCTGGAGGACGATCAACCCCACCTCCAAAGAATTTACTTTTTTTTCTTCCGTGCATAGAAGCTATTCATGCATAGACTTTTTTCAGGTTAGCCACCAAGTCTTCTCTTTTGTTTATGAAGTTACTATTCTAAGTAGATTAATTTCGGATCACTCTCTTATACGATTATGTTGCCGCCCCTTGTTAGCTCCACCTAGATCTTGCTCTTGGTCATTGAACAATTGTCTACTTAAGGATTCTAAATTGGTAGAACATCTCTGTTCCTTTATGTCCCATACAATTACATCTAATTGGGGTTCGGTCCGGGCGGCGGATATTGCTTGGTCAGCTTTGAAGGTTACATGGAGGGGTGAGTTGATCAGGCATGCCACAACTCGTAAAAGGAAATCAAGGAGCCTCCTGTCTAAGTGTTTAGAGAGGTTAAAGCCTTGAGATTATGGGTGATGATTTGAGATCACGGATCAAGAGCAAGAATTAGTCACGCTTAGGGCATGGTATTCGAGGACAGAGAGAGAAGGGGTAGAAAATCGGGCTTCCAGATTGAAGGCCACATTTAGGACAGGGTAGCAAAGCTGGTAAAATTCTGCATGGCAGCTAAAGCAAAGATCATCAGTTAAAAGTGTGGCTGGACTGAGGCATCCATGTACTAATGACTTAGTCTCGGACCCGGAAGGGATTTTAGCCATTTTTTTTGATTTTTACAAAAATTTATATTCTAGTGCGTTGTCGCCATCTGATGAGTGTGCAGGGATAAAGGAATTTCTGGCAAACCTTCCATTCCCTATGCTTTCTGAGGCAAGCTGTCAGAAGTTAGAGGCTCCCTTTACCCAGAAGGAGATTGCTGAAGCCATCGACGATCTTAAGCTAGATAAGGCTCTGGGGCCTGATGGGTTCACTGCCCAATTCTTTAAGTTGTTTAAAGATCTCCTTGTACCACTGCTGCATCAACTTTACACCTTCTGGCATGATTGTGGGGTACAGGATCCTTCCCTTTTTGAAGCTAAAATTATTCTCCTACCCAAACCTGAGAGATCACCTGATTTGGTTGGCAATTATACACCAATTTCATTACTCAATGTAGATATTAAAATTTATGCTAAGATGTTAGCTGCTCGAATGAAAAACATATGGCTCAACTTGGTGAGCCCGGAACAGGTTGGTTTTGTGGCTGGTAGTTCATCAGGTGATCATTTCAGGAAAATATTTTATTTAATCTCTGCGTCTAGGTGTCCGGATTTGGAAGCATCTCTGGTTTCTCTAGACGCAGAGAAAGCCTTCGATAGGGTGGAATGGGGGTTTCTGTTCCAGGCCCTATCTAAATTTGGGTTTCCTGCTAAATTTCAGAGATATATTAGGGTCCTTTATACCTGTCCAACAGCAAGGATCCAGTGCAACGACCTGATCTCAGCGGTTTTCCCCTTAGGAAGAGGTACTCGCCAAGGTTGCCCCCTTTCCCCGTATTTATTTAATTTATATTTAGAACCCCTAATTAGGGCTATTAATAATGACAACCAAGTGCTTGGGATTCGTATTGGGGAATCGGAATATAAGTTATCAGCATTTGCGGATGACTTATTATTGCACGTTCGCTATAGTCGGGAGTCACTTCCTCATGTATTCCAAATTATTTCTGATTTTAGTAAATTTTCAGGATATTATTTAAATAAAAGTAAAACTATGGTTCTTCCATTATCTCCTTACCTTCAACAAAGTTGGTGTACTTCTTTAGGATTACAATGGCAACCCAAATCTCTGCTTTACTTAGGTATTCGGATCTCCAAGAATTTGGGATGATTTGGTAGACTTAAATTTCAGACCACTAGTGAAATCTATTAAGGAAAGCCTAGAGAAGTGGGTGAAGCTCTCGCTATCCTTTTATGGGAGAGTTAACACAATTAAAATGATGATTTTGCCAAAAATCTTTTACCCCCTCTATAATCTCAATGTATTTCTTCCCAGATCCTTCTTTAACTTGGTTACTAAGCATTGTTCCGATTTTTTATGGAAGGGGAAACCCCCTCATAGAGCTTACAGGAAGCTTACCTATTCAAGGAAGGTGGGAGGCCTTCAGCTTCCAGACTTTTACATATATTATTTAGCTTGCCATGCTGCTAGGGCAGTTTTATGGCTATCAGATGTAGAAGGGGGCCTTCACTGGTCTGGCTATGGACCGGCTGATGGCTAAGAATGTTAATGTAGATTTGGAATCTTGCTTATTTATTCCATGGTTAAAGGTTCCTGTTAAGCTGAGGGATACCCCTATGTGGTGGGATATAAAGGCTCTTCGCCAAGTATATTCGCTGTTGAGAATTCCCTATATAAAAGATATACTCCAACCTATTTTAAGGAATCCTAACTTTATGGTAGGAAGTCAGATGTTAAAGAAGAATATTGGTAATGGTTTTACTAACCTTAGACTAATGGATTTTGTTTCACAAGGCTTAGTTATCTCATCCACTGCCCTGGCAGAAAAATTTAACATTCAACCTAGGGATCGGTTAAGGTTGTATCAGACTCAAGGATGTATTAGTTCTTTCCTTAGGGGTGGCAAGGGGATGGTAGAAGCTGGGGAATTTTTGAAGAAGATGAGAGATCAGGCAATATCTGGTAATTCAGTTTCAAAATTGTATAAATTAATCCTAACTAAGAGGGATTCCGGTATTTCTTCAGTTCCATTTCACTGGGAGGTGAACTTATCCTTGGGATGGCCAGAAGAGATGTGGGGTAAGATATGGCTAGATTTATATGCCTATGTTAAACAAGACAGATTAAGGGGTTTACAATTCAACCTTCTACATAATCTCTACCTCTAGCCAGCCAAGCACTTGCTATACAAGTTTAATTCTACAAGGTGCAAGTTCTGTGGCTGCCTTGTTGCTACTACATATCATATACTTTGGGAATGTCCTAAGGCAGTTAAACTCTGGAATCTGGTGAAAATGGCTAGCCCTTTCACCAAGATTGCTACATACTTTGACGCTAAAACATGCTTCTTTGGGATGTTTACTAAAGTATGGCAAAAGTCTCATAAGTACCAAATGGCCTTAGTGGCACAGGTGACAAAGTTGCTTCTTCTTCAATATTGGTGAAGCGACCAACTTCCTTCATGTAAGGAATGGTGGAGCGAATTTCTTAATGCTCTAAATGCAGAGAGGTTCGCTGCAATCTTTTATAACTCAGTAGAGAAGTTTAATTATTATTGGGATAGTTTTTTACAGTGTTTGAAAGCCAAGTATGGCTATTGGTGTAGTTGAGAGCCCTCCCCTTTACCTATTTCTGTTATTTATTTCTACTTGTCAAAGGTTACACCCTGTAGATGGGTAGGGCTTTCCTACACTCTTCGGCTATGCTTGACACTAGCTTAGTTAGCATTTTTTGTTCCCCCGGAGAAGGTAACTAAGAGGGATGATTTTCAGGAAGGTACTAATCTATTATGGTCAGTGTTATTAATGTGGAGGTTGTTAACGCATATAGGCTATTATTTAAAGTTAATCATATCGATATTATACCTTACGTATTGGACTGCTGCTCTGGTTGGGGGGAGGGGCGGGAGGATAGGGGATTAAAAGGAAGGTATTTCTTTTTTTATGATAAGCTATGTGCATTTTATTACTTTGAAGCTATGGTTAAAGGACCACAGTCTGTTTTTCCTTTAATATGTTTTTTTTGTTTTAATGGGATTTTGTGTAGTGTAATGTTGTGTTTTAATATAAAATAAAATAAACTTATTTGTAAAAAAAAAAAATAAAAAATAATGCCACCTTCTGTATTACAGTTACCTATATGTTTTGCATTTTATTCTATGCACTGTTATAGCAATCAACTCAACAGAACCAGGCCATCATAAACATGAAGGTACTGTACCCTAACTGAAAACACTGCAGAGACAACTGTATGTTGTGACAAGGTGGAAGATAAACACAATGTTGAGACAAGTTTTTGAAGACATTTGATGTGTTTAATTGTTTTTTTTTAGAGATTGATATACAGTTCACACATAAAATTCATATAAAATTAAAGTGCATATGCCAAAATGCCAATGTAAATTCGACACATTTCATTACAAGCTGTTCTCTTGAAGGAAGATACTACTATAAAAGGCCTAAAAATGGACCTCAGGTAAATGTAAACTGGGGTAGGTGTGTTATTGAGGGTAAATACTGGTGCGTCTACATCCATGCCACTAAGCATTTAATGCCAACATCAGGGTTTTATTTAACTCTAAAAATTGATTAGCATTTTGCTCATAAAAGTGCTAAAACATTGTGAAAATTAATACTGTAGCTCTTGCCTCACTGTGTTTAACAAACACAGCACTTCTAGAAACTCTATATAAATACTTTCTGTACAGTTATTATCATCCCAAGAAAAAAAACTGCTAATCAATTATTTAAAACCCCACAACATGCTTCTTTTTTCTGCTGCTGTGAGTTCCCTCATCTGTGAAGTCCCATTCTGCTTGTGGCAGCCCGAACCCACAATCAGATAATTTATTTAAAAACATTTTGTTGAGAAATTTTTGTTTTAGTGTATCCATGGTTAGGAAAAATTAATTTGTAAAAGAAACCAACAACCCCATTTATCAGTTCATTGAATCACACTACAGCATGTTATGAATTTTTCAGATTCTATATGTAACCTGCAGTAAGTCAAATAGAAATTAGACGCACAAATGCCCGGCTACTTACAAGATAAGCAAATGTTGTTATTATCATTCAGTTATATACACCTATAGTTGGGATGTGGCTTGGACCCGGTGAGGATAGCAGCTTGAACCTCTTGCTCTGCCCCAGTCCAGAGAGGAATTACATATTAGTTGGCACAATGCTGGACTGAAGGCTTGTTTTTTCTGTTTGACCTTATCCCTCCTCACCCCTGACACCACATCGGGACTGTTTACAGGGTACAGACATGCTCTAGCCACATTCGCTGTACCGCGCAGGTATCAGTCCTGCTCCATCTGATTATGCCACACAGGCATGAGCGCGGTCTCCTCAGCACATTGTGTTTCTCCCGATCTGATTATCGTCATCCTTCCCTCCCCTCCATAATAATTACCAGGCCGAGTTCGAATGCAGATAGCGGCTGAGTGAAACCTCAGTAATCTGGTACAGCCTTGCCTACCTGTTCATGGCCGGCTCCTCTGAAGAGATGGATCCTTTAAATGATGGCACAGAGGGAGCCACCGCTCGAGCTCCTCTCGAACCCTCGGACCACATACAAATGGGGGAAGCCCTTGCACATATTACTAAAATGCTTGAAGCTCTGTTGTCCAGAGTTGATACGATTGGTACTTCTCTAGTGGGCAATGTGGCGGATGTCCACAGACTTGAGGACCAGCACAATGTTCTTGAGCAGAGAGTTGAGGAGCTGGAGGATCAGCATTTAAATGTTTTGCATAAACTTAGAGAACATGAAGATCAACTGGCTCAACTATGGCATAGAACAGAGGATCAGGAAAACTACAGCAGGAGAAATAACATCCGGATCCTCCGTGTACCAGAGGGGATGGAGGGATCAAACATAGAGAATTTTCTAAATGAATGGATTCCCTCAGCTCTTATGGGGCCTTTGGAAAGAGCCATTTGGTGGTTGAACATGCTCATCGAGTCTCTGGCAACCCAAATCATACCAAGGGCCCTAGGACTATAATTGCCAATTTGTTATGCCTTTCAGTTAAGGAGCGGCACTTAGAGCTACAAGAGACTTGGGTGACATAACGTGGAGAGGTAACACTATATCTTTTTACACAGACTTTACACAGGAGGTTGCAGCTAAATGTAAAGCCTACACTCCTCTGAAGAGAATCTTAAATGCAAGCTCAATTCAGTATCGCTTCAGGGGCCTTTTGGCACTATACCTCTCCAAGAACGGACACTCATTTCTGGCAGAATCTCCCAGAGATGCTGAGGTCTGGATTAGGAGCCACTGGCCTAATGTGCTTCTGGGAACTGCATCTCCCAGACACCTCTGGGAGCCATTGGGCTGAACAGAAGAAGGATCTATCAGGAAGGGGAACGCTGCCACAGGGGACAATAATCGCTACAGCGCAGGTCCACCCAACAAAGGCTCCCCTATGAATTGGCAACTCTGAGCCCCATCTCCTGCAGGTACTAAGCACCCTTCGACCCCCACTGCACTTCAACCCACCCCGGTGACAGCTTATACAAATCACAAGCCCCAGCTGATGGCTCAAGTCGGCTTCCCTCTCCCTGCAAGGCAGCATCATTACTCCAGGAGTCCTCACTCCTCAGCACAAGGAAATTT
The DNA here is from genome assembly GCA_016271365.2 of Neoceratodus forsteri. Lineage (NCBI taxonomy): Eukaryota > Metazoa > Chordata > Ceratodontiformes > Ceratodontidae > Neoceratodus > Neoceratodus forsteri. Next base: position 123,436,242 of record CM028136.1, on the reverse strand, counting down.
AAATGCATCTCCACCTGCAAAGCTCTACAAGGCTGACAGGATGATGCTGGACCAGGAAACACAGTTAGATTGCACTGAGAACACTGTTGTGGCTCCCACAGATAACCCTGTTCCATTGGACTGGGCAACGGTGATGGAAGAGAGTGAAGGCGATCTGGCTGCCACTGCTGGCTTATTGAAACATGGACTAAAATTTTTTGCAGAAGCCCTTGCGACTCCTCATGTTGTGGCCAGGATGGACTTGATACATGCAACTGGAGAAGGCCTAAGGGAACAGGACAAGCAAGCTGTTTAATGCCCACTTTAATTTTAATACTTTGATGACCCTGGCCTCCTTCAAGCCAGTGGAAATGGGGAAGTGGATCTCCTTCCCCCCAGCTCCACACTCTCCCTGAAGTACTACTGTCAACTAAACCAACTCTCTTGCCTCCCCTGTTCACTAATGATAGCTCACTAGCCATCCCCCAGATAGCTGTGTGACTTGCTTTGACCCACCTGGTAACTCCGCCTTTCCGAACCTGGTGTTCCTCCCTCTCCCTCAAATCCCCTCAGTTGCACAGATTTGCCATGTACATGCTCTCCTCCTGCTAACTGGGCACTGCTACTAATTTGCTTTCAGTGGCCTATGATTAGCAGTGGCCATGGTACTGTAATGTTTGGGATTAAGCCCCTTTACAGGGTGCTATGCTCCTGAGACTATTGCTGACTATCCCCCAAGAGATTCCCAAACCCCTGACAAGATATTGTTCTTCCCATGTTTGTGTGTGTCCTGAGTGGTTAACAGTTCCCGCCCTCCCACTTCTTCCTACGCAGGCGACCCCAGCCTGATCTCTATTGGTTGGCAGTGTGCTCCCCCTATGGCTGTAGGAGGATCACGACCCCCAGCCATATCCCGAATCTCTGGGGTCAGTCTTTTGTTTAGGCTCAGGCCTCAGGTCCAGGTCTCCGGAGTCGAGTTGGGACAGATCACACATGATCGGTGTGACCTCTCCCTCTCACGTCTTTTTGTTTGGTGTCTGAAGCAGTGTGGCTGTATGGCTTTTTTGTCCCTTCTCACAAGTACAACCCAGCACCAACAACTGAGTTATTGTTTTACTTGGTGACTTATATTATACTTGTTATTGCATACTCATTTATTGTTAAGGTTACAGTGCTTGCAGACATATAACTGTACTTTCTTTGATTTGTCCAGGCTTCTCTCTCAGTTACAAGTTGAGCTTACCTGATATTGCCAACTTTCCTTTTTCTCAGCTTCTATCCTCTGAGGTTACCTACAGCCTACGCTTTGGTTTAAGCTTCCAGCCGAGTACACTTTTCTCCTCCTTTTCTTCTGCCTTGTCCATCACTGCTGACTGGGTGAGTACCTTCCTCTTTGCTAAGTGTTTGGTGATGGTCAGTAATGGTTCCTACTCAAGCTGCACCGCACGGCTGGGAATGTGTCTCTTAGAATGTGCAGGGGCTGAATCACCTTGCAAAACACACGAAAGTCTTACAGTTTTTGAATTCCTTGGATGCAGACATAGCCCTGCTCCAGGAGATGCACCTCACCAGCCAAATAGTGCAGTAGCTAAAAAAGCTCTGGGTGGGGACTGTACTGTCTAGTTCTGCTTCCACTAAATCTAGGGGGGTAGCTATTTCAATACAGCGGTCAGGACCCTGGATGGTTGAGGCTCAACATCAGGATTCTCAAGGGAGATGGTTGGTGGCCAAACTATCGTACCCTGGGGGCAAATTCATAATAGCCAATGCTTATGGCTATAACACTGATGCTGGAGAGGTCTATCTGTATTTGAGCCAGGCTTTCACGGAGCTCTCCAATAAAGAACTTGATATCCCGATTCTTTTAGAAGAGGACCATAACTTGGTGTGGGATATCTCCTGAATAAATCCATCCCTACTCCCCAATCCCATCCTAAGGTCCTAGAAACACTAAACAACTTGATGTCAGAGTGGGGGTTATGGGGCTCTTGGAGACTTACCCACCATACTGGATGGGATTATACCTTTTTCTCTAATGTCCATGGGACCCATAGCAGACTTGATTTTTGGCTGGCTAATTATACTGCTATGCCTGGGGTGGGATCCTCCACCATCGACAACATACTGATATCAGACCATGCCCTTGTTATGATCACATTTTCCCTTCTGGAACAAGGTGCACCCTCCACAAGATGGAGATGCAATCTGCTATTTTTGCAGGATGCATCGTTTAGAGACTACCTAAAGAACGAGGTCCTCTCCTATTTCTTCACAAACACCCCAGGGGAAACTCGCATGACAACAGTCTGGAAAGCCTTCAAGGCTGTTCTCAGAGGGTGAATTATCTCCTTCTCAGCAGCCACAAATAAGGAAAGGGTGAGACAAATAAAAGAGCTGCAGGGTGAGCTATCCCATTTGGAAAAGCAGTTTAAACTCTCTACCTCTAACCCACTTCACTCTTCTCTTCTGGCTAATACCACAGGATTGAAATATAGAACTAATGTGCTGTTGAACAGAAAAGCAGAGTGGCAGCTGACTCGGGTCAAGCATAGGTCCTGGGAGGGAGGGGACGAGGGGGGGACTGCTAGCTTACCATTTGTGAAAGCAGCAAGCTTCCTCCAGAATCCTTGTGCTCAATAATAAACTGGGTATGGTGGCAGCAATGCCTAAGTCCATCAATGAGGTAATGAAAAGTTTTTATCAAGAACTCTACCAGTCTCAGAATGCTCTGTCGGATGATGAGCTCGCTTGTTGGCTGCAAGCTTTCTCTCAAGGGGTGCAACTCCCTCAACTTTCTACAGAGCAACTCCACTCTCTCAATGCCCCTATCACCCAAGCAGAACTTCGCTTAGCCCTATCCCAAATGACCAAGGGGGAAAGCCCCAGGGCCAGATGGGATGTCAGTTGAGCAATACCAGCTATTACAAGATGAGATTACCACTCCTTTCTTGCATGCTCTCCATAAAGTGCAGAGAGATGGTACACTCCCTCCCACTATGCGCATGGCCCTTATCACTTTAATCGCTAACAAGTCTATGTACAGTTTGATGTGCGCAAATTACAGACCCATATCACTTCTTCCTGTAGACACCAAGATAATGGCCAAAGTCTTGATGACCAGATTGTCCCTAGTCCTTCCCACCTTGATTCACCCATCACAAACAGGGTTCTCAAATGGGAAGTTGAGTGCTGACAATTTACGTCTTGTTCTCAACCTCAAAGGGTTAGCACTACAATCTGAAACTCCAATGACTGCCTTGGCAGTTGACTTTGTGAAAGCATTTGACTCCCTGGAATGGTCCTACCTCTATCAGGTTCTCTGGCTGTATGTATGTATTTGGGCCTTACTTTTGTTCCTGGATGTCTACCTTGTATAACCAACCCATGGCCAGGATCTTTACTAATAAGGATATTTCCTTCCCCTTCCCCTTATATAGAGGCACTAGGAAGGGTTGTGCTCTTCTCCCCTGCTCTTTCTCATAGCCCTGGACTCTTTGATCAGAAAGTTCACCCACACCCCATGCATCACCGGTATTCCAGTAGGAGACACATCTTACTTAGTTAATGCATATGCAGATGATATGTTGCTTACTCTTTCCAATCCACAGCATTCCCTCCACACTGTCCTGTCATCCTAACAGGAATTTGCCTAGTCATCAGGGCTAACAGTGAACCAAAGGAAGACCACACTTTTTCCCCTAAATAGGTGGTATACTAGGCACTGTCTCACTGGAACTGACATTGCCTGAGCCCCACAAGGCTTTCCATATCTGGATGTTACTGTTACGACAGCTTGGAAAGATCTTGAAGCTGCTAATTTCTCTCCTCACCTGGTCTCCCTTATAGCTGATGTCCTACGATGGAGAAAGCTGCATCTGACCTTGAAAGGAAAGGTAGAAGCTGTAAGAATATTTGGATTCTCCAGGGTCTCATTCCTGTTTCATAACATCCCAGTCCCTCTCTCACAAAAGCCATTTCAAGCCCTAGACAAGCTAGTCACACTTTTTCTATGGGAAGGAAGAGCTCCTTGATGGGGGTGTATGAAGCTGCGAGACCACTGGACCAGAGGAGGGCTTGGCCTCCCCTGGTTCTTGGGCTATCAGCTTGCTTTTAGAATGGTCCAGGCAGTAGCATAGTTTGGCCCTCATTCTATCCCCCTCCCCAGTAAGTATTATTAGAAGCTGCATTGTCAGCAGACACCCCTCTCTTTTCCCTGCTATCTAGCAGGAAACCTTATGGACCTCTACTCATGCCCCTTATGACAGAAACATGCAGGCCCTGGCAGTGGGTGATGGCCATAACTGGGGTCCCACGCTTTGATTATCTCCCCCCATGTTATGCTCCACTCTGACATAATCCTATTATCAAGGTGGATCGCAAACCACTTAATTGGACCGCATGGATCACCAGACATATGCACACGATAGGTGATCTTCTCCTTCTGAATACTCACACACTCGTGTCCTTTGAGCAGATCAGGGATAAATATGGGTTGCCCTCACAAGACTTCTGGAAATTTCTCCAGTTAAGGAGTGCTCTAACTCCTCTCCTTAAAGCTTGGACACCCCACCTCACTTGGAGCTGCCTAGGAAACCTCCACCAACTCAAAAAAGGCGGGGGCCTTGTAGGCATTCTCTATAAAATCATCAGGGATGCCCTACCAGATGCCACCACACCTAGTAGAGCTGCATGGGAACGTGATCGCCCCAATCCCCTATCTCAACAGCAATGATCAGAGTGCCTCAGACTGGCCCACACAGCATATGAGGACTCTAAGAGTCAGTTAATTCAATTGAAAATCCTTCTTAGATGGTACAGAACCCCACAGTTCTTCACAATCTTAAAATAATACCACAGGATAGATGTTGGAGATGCCACTCCTCCTCTGCCCATTTACTCCACATTCTATGGACATGCCCCACCATCTGTACTGTTTGGGACCAAGTCTTGAAAGATTGCTCCACAATAGTAGGCAAACCAATCTCCCTTCAGCACTATCTTCTTGTGCTGGGGGACACCTCCATGATAGGCTCACTCCCCTCCTTTCATAAGGTGTGGGTTCTTGTAGCAGTTATGGAAGTGAAAAGAGCTATCCTGGTGAAATGGAGGCAATCCAACCCCCCCACTCTCTCGCATTGGTGAGCAACCATGGCTAGATTGGCCATTTTTGAGCGGCTTACAGAAGTAACCGAAGGGAAACTTGCTGACTACCACTCAAAATGGAAAGCTTACTTGCATTCCCACATTTGCCTGGTGGCACCTCCCCCAGTGCAGAACCCCCCTACCATTGTGACCTGCTCGTGAAACAGCATAATGACCTTCCCCCTCTTCTTGGCCACTGACTTGCTCCCCACCACCGCCCCGTTTATGTTTTATATTTTTACCATTCCTTCTTCTATGGTTTTCTGGCAATATAAATACCAATACAGTTGGTCACTTAACATACACCCTTTAAGAAAACTGAGATCACCCTACCAGTCTGCATGGTTGTTTAAAGCCTGTTATAAGTAATGAATATATAAGATCTGCCTCTCTGGAGATTAGCTGAGTTTCTTAAATATTCAGTACTGTTTGCACTACCATAGTCTAGTTTTTCTCAGTTAGATGTATTAAATGGTATTAGCGCTTCTGTATGCCTGGGTTGAAGACTATGAGCAGATCTGATATCCTATATCTCATACACAGTTTGTCAAAATTGAAAACTCAATACAAATTTAATATGATAAAAAATAAACACCTATAGTCACAAACTGCAAGTTAAGAAAATTCAGTAGAATATTAACACTAGCCCAGAACTGCCTTCCTGAGAATGAAGTTGGTGTATTATTTGGAAAAAGGCAAAAAAATGTGGTCTCTTGCTACAGTATGCAATGTCCTGCAAAGATGGTGGCATCACATGGCTTAATGAGGTGCTGTGAGTTGCCTAAGGGAACTTGTTATGCAGAAAGTTCCAGGAGCACAGTCATAAAAACTGGAATAACAGGTTCCAAGGAGTAATGAACTCAAAAAGAATGTTAGAAAATCTACCCCATTCATTCTCAGGTGTTAATGAATATATTTGTTAACCATGCTGGTTTATCTTCTGCTTCCCTCATGGTAAAAATGTGAAACTACATTTATGTCATTTCAAATGAAAAATGAGTGATAAATAGCTTGTCCAGTTGGACGGCAGCGCTGATAGCTGTTCCAGTCTTTCTTTTTACTTATGTAAACTGAGCCAGGAAAAAAGTAAATAGGAAAAAAGCCAACAAAAAACAGCATTTTGTTTCTACCACTAGTTGCTAATTGCAGCTGGTATTTTTAACATGTGCAAGTCAACTCCACTTCTCAAACTTAAAAGGAAAAATACACTTCATCACAGACTGTGTTTACCAAGTACTGTGCCCATTTTAGTATATAGATGTTTAAGAAATACCTGAAAGTTGTCTATTTTCCTTGAAATTGAATCCTTAAGCTGTAGTTTCTGACATTTCTTAGTGTTTCCTTTTGAGACAGTAGGTGACTTGGATACTCATTTGTTCCAAGGGTTTCCTTGAAGTTGAATCCTTAAGCTGTAGTTTCAGACATTTCTTAGTGTTTTCTTTTGAGACACCAGGTGACTCTGATAATCATTTGTTCCAAGGGGTTTTAAGTCAGTTTGAAGGCAATTTAAGTATCTTCTGTTCTCTTAGTCCTTAGCAAAATGCAGGGACTCCACAGATTTGTTGTTCCTTGGTCCATACCCCAAACTCTAGTGAATCTTCTTTCAGTATGATAGAGTCATCTCATGCCCCTCCCACATGAATAAAAAAAGGTGGGATGGACCTTTTGGAGCTTCTTGGGTGGAGGTGGGGTGGACCATACTTCCCCCAAAAAAATAATGCTGCCTCCCATTACTCAAGTTCCAGTTCTTGTACCACCCATTTAAGAAAGAAAATAACACCCTGCAACCATTGACTAACATTAAAGTGTATTTATTTGAGGGTGTAAAACATTTCTTGGAGGAGGGTAAGGCAGAGAAGACTATTTGCACCTTCAGTCAGTTCCACTGACAGAAAACATGACATCACTCCTTTTGTACATGCAATACTCCTGTAAGCTCTTCCCACAGTCATAAAAAACACAAGGAAAAATAAGCTTAAAGAGCAGTTAACAACTTCCAAAGACCTTTAACAAAACATAATATTTATATAAAGTTCAACTTGTATTTCACATTAGTTATTGCTCTTCATCATAATTTATTGCTGAGGTCATTTGATGAAAACAGGATTTTAGCTCCTTAAGAGTTCATCTATTTCTGTTGCTGTCTCTGTACCTGAGGTCATAATGCTCTGCTTGTGACATCACAGTTACTCTGATGGCAACAGATTATGTTGTCACAACAACGCTTTATGACTTGAAGTAGAGAATAAGCTACAGAGACAGATTAACTTTAAAGTAACTATAAGGGATAAAAATAATGTATTCATGCACATTTCCTCAGTAATAAATAATGGGAAGGAGAAATCTAGAATATATAAGGAATACAAGCATAATTTTACCTACTTATTATGTTTTTCAAAGTTTTCTTTCAGGCATCAGTAGTTCTTTCAGCAATACACAGTAAATATTGTTAAAAGTCTTATACGTATGAAAATATCTATGTGTTAAGTAAAAAAAAGTTTAGAAGACAACCTGCCCTAGTGTAAATTAAGCATTCACCAGCTGTTTCACACAGTGGTGTCAATCAAATTTTACACAGTGTTCTGTTCAGATACATTTTTATTAACCTCTGTGTAAAATAAGTCCATATTCCTCATGAATAGTCACACTTATACTGTCTTAAACATGATATATTTGCAATTGCTTGTTTGTTTATTAACTTAATGAGTAAACACACTGGAACAAAAGTTCCCTTTGCAGGTGTGACTCACAAAATTTACAAAACATATACTACCTTCAATATACAATATAATAAATCAAGACAGCATACATTCACATTTAAATAAGCCAGTAATATCAGAAAATAATTTTCTATAAAAGTGGTGACAGTGGTTTGAACCCTTAAATCAAGAGGAAGGTTATTTCATATACTTGGCCCAGTGTATGCAAAAGACCTCTGGCGATTTACACTTCTCATAAAATGCACTTTTAGGGCTCTGTTATCTACTCTATGTCTAGAAAAAAATCCTGAATCATGATATTGGAAATAACTATAGAATCGTAAGGGAATATTCATATTTATAATCCTAAAGGAAAACCAAGCCACTGTTGGCCTAATCTACATGGGAACTGGTCATCAACCCATTTGCTATAAAATCACATAATGATGTGTAGTACATGGTAAGGATAAGAGAAATTTACCAATGAGTTGCAGCAAAGCCGCCTTCAATGCTAATACCCTTAAAGATGCATTATCAGTAACTAAGGTAGCATAATTCACCACAGGGGCAAGGCATTCCTTGGCAATAGCCGTCCTTTTAACAGAAGTTAAAAAAAACAGTACAGCCTATACAGCATATTAATCTTTAAGTGGATCACAGAATTCTGTAACAAGTGACTAGTGTATGTGTATATTCAAAACCCAAACCTAACACAGACATCCTTGTAATTGAGATACTCTTATCCTAATATGTCCATGTATCAACATGTATCCATATGTACCTAATCTGCTGTTGAATTAAATAACAGTTCTATAAATCTAACACCAATACAAAACAAAACTGAGAGCTTCAGCTTTTATTCTTTTAATCAGGCAGTGTTAAATAGGGATCCTTTAGAGGTATGAATATAATTTATGAAAATAGAGACATTTAACACCTGCATTAAGTAATCAATTCCTGTCCCCTTTAACTCATTCTGACCCACTGTGTGTTTAGAACATTGGAGCTACAACTCCAAACTGCTGTTCATTGAGAAACTTCCTATGGCACTATGCAGAATTCTTAGCGAATGTGCACAGATTCCAAACAAATCTAAATATATTTAAAACGATTCCAGGTGCACAAAAACAACCAGTCTGAAAATTGTTCAGGACCAAAAGACCTTTCAAATAAGGGTAATCAACTAATCTGAATTCCTTATATTTTGTAAAATATGGTCATCTTATTACCTGTATTTCCATTTTTGTTTTTACAAAAGTCACATTTCTGATGGCAATTAAAAAAAATATATATTAAGAATTTAGATTAGTGACTACCCTCATTTGAAAAGCCTTTTTTTCCTGAACACAAAAATGTAAAATAATGCACTTGGGCACAGAAATCTAGGGGCAAGGTATACTGTAAAATGGGTGGAGTGGTATTGACAATATTAAGAAAGCACATATTCAAAAAAAAAAACTTTTACATACAGTTCATGACTGTTTAACAATATTATGCAGCTATGACTGCCACTGAACATCTGATGCAAACCCAAAATCACATTCCTCACTTGAAGTGAAAAGGGGTAGGGATGGAGGCCAAAACTGACTCCTTGTTTTTGTGTTAAAGGGGTCATTTTTATTTATATTTTTATTCCTATTGATGCTCCTCCGGACGGCTGCCCCATCTGACCGACTCCCCCAGCCCCGTCCCCCGGAATCGCCCACATTTACCTTGTACCCGGCCCGGGAGCAGAGCCTGCGAGGAGTTGGTCATCATCCTGCTTGCCGCTAGCTTTTCTGCCTCCGGTTTTTCACCTAGGAGCCCCAGAAGTAGGAACGCATGCATGTGGAGTCATGCACGCACCTACAGCCCCGGTTATGACCCCTATCCCCCACCCCATGGCCTAACACCCAGCCCCATCTGAGCCCATGTAGCTTCTAGCCTCCACTAGGGGTCACCATTGGCCGGGGGATACTGCATCACCTCCCCGCAGAGGATAGCCTGACTGTCGGCAGCTCAATCCAGCTCCACCCACTCCCCCACTGCTGACCTCCGACGACCTGGGCTCATACTCAAACCTGGGTCGCTGGTATGCCACAAGGTAAGATGTCCAGCACCTCAGCTCTCAGTGCCACTGGGCCAGCGAGGGGTCAGTTTTTTAAAAAGCAAAAACAAGGAAAAGTGTAATTTTTAAAATATGCAGACAAGCATGGGGACCACTTTTTCTCAGACCATGCGACCACAGTCAGCTACCACTTCAAGACTGCTACTATCCCCACCTAATATAATCAGGGGAAAACCAGAAGTAGTCTACCAGCACTGATATCAATATGATTAAGGCACATTTACCAGAAATTACTGATTAGAAAAAAATGAGAAAGTAACTGTGGTGATGGGAAAATCCTAGACCAGATCTTTAGTTTGTTAATAGTCTCCTCCTGAGTCTGTTTTTTATGACTGTGTGGACCAACCTTAACAGATGTTATGCCGTCATCCGATTTGTATAAGAGCACGGTGGAAGCACATAACTGGACTGCTGTCTGATGTTCTGCCACAGTGCTCCAGCATAGTTTGCAGTTTTTCTGTTTATGCAGCCCTTCCCCTCTCTGGGCTGCATAAACATACCCACTTCCTGGTGCACTACTTTTCCTTTCTGCAACTGTGGAAGTGATGGCCACCATGTGCAACATGGTGGTGCAGACTTAAAGTGTGCATGCATGAGTATCATGCATATTTATGTAACCCCCACACCACCTTTGGCTAGCTGGCACCCCCCCTTAAAAGAACTACTGCCAACTACATTGCATACAATTTTCTTTTGCCAAAACTCATGGTACTATTCCTAATGTTGGAGTGTATACCAGGCTTATTATCTAGAGGATGAGGGTTGGGGGTACATTCTAAAATGAACCTTTTTATTTACAACCAAGTCCAGGGAAGAGGATGCTAGGCATATGCTATCCCTAACTGCTGAGGTGCCCCAATAACATTCACACTAGAAGCAACAAAGGGAATGTCCAAAGCAGTAACTGGGAGTTTGTAGTATGGCTATATTTTCAGATGTTACTTAAAGCAAGGGTGGTCCCCCAAAGGTCTGTCAGTACAATACAGGCACACTGTCTTTTGCAGGACACTTTGCTATGCAGTACTCTTTTACACAAAAACATCTCTCTCTTCCAAAGTATATATCTGTTGGATATGCCACACACTTTAGCCATTTTCCACACATTTCCATTTCCAAAGTCTATATCTGTTGGATGGGCCGCACACTTTAAAATCCTCCTGGTGCATGGTCTTTACCCAGGGAACAATGGTGTCCATCCACGAACCACTTAGCCCCGCCTGAAACTCCAGATGGCATTCCTCCCACCCTTTGTCCCAAACGGCCTCTGCCATTCCTTCAAGGTTACAGCAAATGAGTCTCCAATCCCCAATGAATTGCTAAAGACTTCCAAATTTAACTTTAAATTCAGCACAGTTGTGGTGAAAGGGGTCCTGAGCAATATGATCTAGCCTTGTCTAGGGTACATACACCTCAGATAACTCCCTCAAAGAACAGTCTCAAATTCTTTACTCACAGATTAGTTGTTCCTCCCAGTCATGGAAAGAACAAAAGTAACCTTTCTTTTTCTGGTAGCTGTCAGATACTACTCATTGTTCTTCCTTAAGGCAGCTGTGAACTTCAGGAACTTCAGGGGATTGCCCCTTGGATCCACAAGAATCGCATTCCCTCTCACTCCCCCAGAGTGAAACTAAAGAGCCCTGCAGGCAAACTAAAGATTTTACCAAACTAGGGTGAAAAATACCAGGGCTCCCTTTGACAGAGCCCCAATTTCAGATCTCCTGCCTCTCTAACTGCCACACTTGAACTTACTGATGAACATTCTACACTCCCCAAGAGCAGCTGACTATAAAATGGTTATGCTGCTGTGAGAGTTCTAAATGACATAATCATCCTTATCTCAGGCTAGCTGAGTACACAATGATATCATTATGTAGAAAGCCCCTAATGAACTCCCCACCAGCTGCCTTTTCCTACCTACCTAAGACCAGTACTAATGGGATTGTAGTAACCCGAGGAGACTGAATTGTTACACATAGTTATGTCAGCACCGCTCTGTTGTGCAAGGCTGACTCTGGGGAAAACTGCACATGTGTGAATATCACACATGCACAGTACTGTAATTGTTGCAGTATTATGGCTGACTTCAGTGCAGCAAGAGCACCACATATTCTTTTCACTGCACTTGCCATTCCTAAAAGCTCTCCAAAACTGTATTGACTCTGACAAGAGTTTGTTATGTATGTTACCACACAACTTATTGTTTCTCCTTTTGGGCTATCTTCCATAACTCTCCCCCCTCAGGACATATCTGGAAACAATCTATCACCTCAGTATATCTTTCCCGGTAAAACTTTAACTTTTGAAATTAATTAATTAATTATTTCAAGGTTAACCACATTTTTAAACATTTTCTTCTGACTTCCAAGATTGTTTACACATAAATAATCACAATAACATGACTCAGTATGTATAATCAATGGAAATACAATAGGCTGGAGTTTCTAAAGTGATGACACAGGCACTGCTCCAGATTTGGGCTGTGTCTGCATTACTGACATGTGCCAAAATGCCTTCATTTTATTTTGAAATGTTTTGTTGCATTGTGAATGTTTCTCTGCTTTACAGAAGCTAGTGACAAAAATGTTTTGCATGTACCTTTGTTTTGATGTAAGTGTCATGGTATGTGTGCAAATTGTGGGAACTGCAAAAAAAAAACATTTATTTTCTCTGCAGCACCACGTTCTACATTAAAGAAAGAGTAAGGTGCTTCTGGGAGTTCCAGGTTTTAGTTACCTTGGTGGTGCAACTGGTAGTTCAGCAGAACTGTACTCTGGGCAGCCTAGGTTTAGATCTCTGCTAGGGCTATATATATATATCAACACCGTTGTAATAAGAAATGTAACAAAAAGTTAGAAAGAAAACAGAATTCAAAAATGGCCTACCCAGGACACTAACTTAGTGCTACCCAAAAAGCAAATAGTCATACAAATAGAAATCAGAGCACGTAAGTTCAACGTCTGATATATTAAACCATTTTGTTAAAGTGACAGAGTGCAAAGTGAAAAAAAGTTGTTTTTTTTCTCCTTATTGCTCCTTGAAACCCAACATAATGTTGGCAGGTGGCCACAAATAGTAGAGGCATTATAAATGTGCTGTACCCATCGCTGCTACCATTATGGTGGATTGCAAGGAGTCTTAAGGGAAAAAAATATTTTGGCACTTTGCACTCTGTCTGTTAGGTGCTTTGATTTCTATCTGCTCAACAAAAAAAAAAACAGACCACATTTCATGTGGTATAACTTTTTGTAGCAAGCTGTGCAAATGAGTAAAAATTGTGTGTAATTCTCAGAGGCCACTTTGAAAATACTACCTTATATTGCTGTGTTGCATGTGTGTGTGTGTGTGTGTGTGTGTGTGTGTGACAGAGATAGAGAGGGGAGAGGACAGCATGTCACATCCTAATTTGATATTGGAGGAGCAGTAATTTCTGCAAGGAGGAAGGGTCCTATTATAACAGTATCATTTAATTAAAAAAGACAATATAGTTCAATTAAAATGAAAAAATGAACTGACAAAGAAAATGTTTATTATACAGAATTACAAAATATTGCTTTGTACCCATTTTGTTTGAAAATACTTGTATAACTAAACTCTGTTTGGTGGCACCTAGAGGACACTCACAGAGCGCATGTAAGTCAGACTTTAGCTCTGTACTATGTCTCATTTTTGGGGGGTTGTCTATATAGAGGAAAAATGCTGCTGGGGTAGTATTCCCAAGGGGATTGCTTTTGGGTGGATTTTCTGCAGTGTTTGCTATAAAGGAATCAGACATAGATACATGGATAAATAGACAGTGTCGGCAGATAAGGGCCTATGGCCCACCCAGTCTGCCCATTTGAGCTTGTAAGTTCAGTTTATGTTTTCCTAGAAGTCTGTTGCCCCTTACCCCCGACCTCCAGAATTCCTTTATGTCTATCCCATGCATTCTTAAATCCTGTGATTGTTTCAACCCCCACCACTTCCTCTGGCAGGGCATTCCACTTGTCCACCACCCGTTATGTGAAGAAATTCTTCCTCATGTTTCCTCTGAATCATCCTCCCTCCAACTTCATCCCATGCCCTCTAGTCCTGGAACATCTTTTTCACTTAAAAATAGTGTATTCCTGCACCCTGTTTCTCCCTGTAAGATACTTGTATGTCTCTATCATATCCCCTCTCTCCCTCCTCTCCTCCAGGGAGTACATGTTCAGTTCCTTCAATCTGTCTTTATAGGACTTGTGATGCAATCCATGCACCATGTTTGTTGCCCTCCTCTGAACCTTCTCTACCCTGTCTATGTCCTTACATAGGTATGGTCTCCAGAACTGTACACTGTACTCCAGGTGGGGCCTCACTAGTGTCTTGTATAGTGGAATTATGACCTCCCTTTTCCTGCTGGTGATGCCCCTGCCTATACATCCCAGCATCCTATTTGCTTTACCTGCTGCCTTGTCACACTGTTTCTACCTTGAGGTCATCAGAGATGATAACCCCAAGATCCCTTTCCTGCTTGATGCATGCTATATCCTCACCCCCAAACTGATATATTGTGCCAGGGTTTTGTGCCCCATATGACATTATCTTGCACCTCCTTGCATTGAATTTCAACTGCCAAACCCCTGACCATTCTTCAGGTTTCTGCAGGTCCCTTCTCATTCTGTCTACACCCTCTGGTGTGTCTACTCTGTTACAGAGCTTTGTGTCATCAGCGAACAGTGAAATTCTGCCTTCTAGGTCCTACACAATGTCACTGATGAAGATGTTGAATAGGACCGGTCCCAGCACTAATCCCTGTGGTACCCCACTGGTCACTCTTCCCTCTGTGGAGTGACAGCCATTTACCACCACCCTCTGTGTCCTGCCACCCAGCCAGTTACCTACCCACCACACTACTGTCCTGCCCACACCCATATTCCCCATCGAGCAGTTTTGCTTGATTTCAGTGTAGAGAATGCATACATGGATCAAGATGGGCAATGATGGCAAACTTCACTCTGGAAATTAGTCTGTGAATTTTGCACAATTTTGTGAAATTTGTAGAGTACAGAATGGTGAAGTTCCACTGCAACATGCAGAATTCCATCCATGAAGTGCAGAATTTCACCTGTGAATTGTGGAATTTGTCCTGTGAATGAGGAAAATTTGCTGTTCACTGGTGCAATTCCACCATTTGTGGGTGGAATTCTGCAATTTGCAGATGAAATTCTACACTTTATGGTAGAACTTCATGATTTCTGGTGGAGCTGAAGTTTCTGAAAGTGGGGTAAACTTCATAGAGCTCTGTGGAGGAGAACTTCGGCTGCTTCGTGTGGAAACTTCACCCATGAATGTAAACATCGAACCATCTCTATACATGGATGCCATAAAACCCAATTCTCTGAAAGAACTCACCTGCCCTGTTTACTGCAGTGAACCCAGACATACTTCAGTTGCTTTTCCAAACCTCAAACTGGGACCCATAAATAACCAGAAGCTGAAGCAGATTGCTGTATAAAAGTTTGAAAAACAGTACTGAGGTGGAAGGCAACTGACCTAGCACTTCATGATAAAAATCACTTTGTTGAAGCACTAGGTATATTGTCTACTAACTTGGCACTAATTTGCACAATACTGCATTAGTCTAAAACAGCAAGAAACAAGAAAATGATGCAAGTGAACCATTTCAAATAAGCCTTTTATACTGCAATCTGCACAGCTCTTAGTTATATATGTGTCCCAGTTTGAGGTCTGGAAAAGTACTGTATGCACGGCTCTCTTTAGTGTTCTTTGGGTATGTAGCCTTTCTGCATCATGTTGTTGTGGAAAGTAGGGTTTCAGAGTCCAAAAAATTAAGCAGTTGCAGCTTTTGAGTAGAGTGAGAGCCTTCCTGTCCTTAAGGCATCCTCTGATTCCACCCAAGCCTAGGCAAATTTCCCTTTAGCATTCCATGGGATTTTTAAAATCAAGGATATTGGTGATCTTTTAGTAGTGAAACAATATGTTCAGTAAGTATTCCATGTGTTAAGAATGGCTGAGTGTTGATGTTTCTAGGAAACTTTTCACCTGAATATAGCCATGACTGCTAGGTGGTTACTGCAGTTATTGGTTTGCATCTCCTCACCCAAACTGAATGAAATAAGTCCCTAATACAATAAGGTACATTAGACACAACATTATGAACTTATACTACTACAGAAGTCTATTAGCTACAGTATATGATCTGATTAGCTTTAAGATAAAATTCTAATTTGTCTCTGTGGTCTGCTTTATAATATTCATGTAACATAAATGGCCACTTCAGCCTTTTTCTTAGATATGGCAATAGCATTTTGAAATCATATATTCCAACCCTTTGAATTAGAAAATATCATGTTCAGTTATTCAGGGAGCATACACTACAATTAAGTAAGTTACATGTTTTATTTTTATAATTTATTTACTGAGATGCAGCATCTTGTTTTCATTGGTGTCTGACTTTACAGCTGGGTGAACTGAAGCTTTGAGAGGTTATGAGACTTGTTCAGGCTCAAACAGTGAATCTATACATGTAATGAGATTTTAACTTGGGCATCCTTGTTACCAAGTGTCTGTTTGAACCCTATGCCACACTGCCTCCTACTTAATAATACCTATCAGTACTACTTTGAAATATTTATTGGAATTTAAGTTTCACTATAACATCAACTACATTTACTAAGGGTAAGAAAAGTTGGCCATTGGCAAATTTGGTTCAGCTTCAGTTCAGTCCTCCCTGACATCAATTCAGCTTTTAAATAATGTATGTACTGAAACACTTTGGCTCATTTGTATGGTGGTTCACCAGGTTACATATAGGGATATGTGGCACTTCTCATGCATCCTGCTCACTTTCTACACTCCAATCCAAACATTGTTCCCCCAGCCTGTTATGTGCAAAATTAATATGCTGTCTTTTGTGCTTGCAGAGTTCCAGGAACCAGCATTTCTGTTTAACACAAACTGTCTTGGGGAATGAGAGTGGAATGAGGGAAACAACCAAGGTGTGTTTTTTTTCTTTTTTTTAGTTAGTTTGCCAAAGGGTTGTATTGAGGTCAAATTCCCTAAAATCTTTACAGCCCTGAACTGAAAGTAAAATGTTGAATTTTGCCCTGCTCAATCAATGCAGATTCAGTTTTGGCTCACCTTAAAATTTCAAACTGACAAATACTTACAGTATTTTAATTCTTTGACTGAGTACTTAACATAACCAACTAAAGAATATTATCACCTTCACAAAAAATATCACTATCTTATCTGTCAACAAATTGCCACTCAGGTCAGTATAATATATGTAGTTACTTTTTCTATTATGCTAGCTCTTCTCATTTGAAATATTTATCAAGCAATTTGTTAAAATATAAGTGCTACTCTGATATACAGTCCTAATTCTGGCTTCTTGTTTAATGTTAGCTTTATTTTACATTGCTATAGGCATTATTTCTATAGCTTGATAATGTTCAGTAAATTATCTGTCAACACTCAAAGAAAATATCATTGCTATGAATAATGCTTCAATCTGAATGTGTTCATTTTATTTCTGTAGTCATTAAAAAACTTCCTAATAATCATTACTAAAAAAATGGTTATGTGTGCCTTCCTTAAGCAGTAAGACACAGAATGGCACACATCACAATGGGATGGCCACATGCTGTATGGTGGAGCAAACCGGATCTATTTCAAAATACTGCAACATTCTGCAAAGTTACTTCAGGAAAAAACAAACAAACATAATTTCAATGGAAGTTAATCCCTTTTTATGTTTGATGTGCAAACACACCAAATGTTTTGTTGCACTGAAAGGGCTATTAAAGGGTGTGTCAGTGCCAAGCAAATGCAGTTCAAAATAGAAGGCGCTTATCAGTCTAGACCACTGACCATACAAAGTGGTTATGACACATTTCACTATTTGCTAAGCGGAAATGTCTTGTAAGGACCAAGCCACTCCAATCAAAGAGGGCTTCAGTCCTTTGATTTGCTTGAAGAATGTCACCAAGCAGCTAATCAGTTTTCAATGTCAGGAGCCTGTGAACAAGAAAACCATTCATCAATGTCTATTACAGCCACCACTGTAACTGTCATCCTTCCCAAACCCAACCCATGCTATTCTTATGGCACAGGGGTGCCCAATCCCCTGTGCTAGCTGCTACC
This sequence comes from Neoceratodus forsteri, assembly GCA_016271365.2. Classification (NCBI taxonomy): domain Eukaryota; kingdom Metazoa; phylum Chordata; order Ceratodontiformes; family Ceratodontidae; genus Neoceratodus; species Neoceratodus forsteri. The sequence goes on along the minus strand of CM028136.1, from coordinate 123,418,191 downwards.
ACTCCTGTAAAAGAGAAAACTGTCCATCAATGTATGTTGCAGCCATTACCATAACTGACACATTCCCACAAGCCAGCCCATGTTATTATTATAGCAAGGGGTGCTCACTTCCCCTGGCTGGCTGCAACCCCGCATCCTTGCCCATTTTAGTTATGCAGCACCAGGGGGCCCATCTCCCAGTACTGCCAAATATAACATTAACCATGGGGAGGCCCAATTCCCCCATGTCACCACCTGAAATAAAGAAAACTATCCAATGTCCTCTTTTATTTTTAAACCTGTAAAACAGAATACCATCAATTGACATCTGTTGCACTGTTATTTCCCCTACCCAACCCTCCCACTCAGCACCCACCCCCATACCTCCAATCCCTTACTTACCCACTGGGGGTCCAATGCCATAATTCTCTCTGGACTGCAGAGATGTCTTCACTCTTTAAAGCTGGACCTTGAACTGAGGAAATCAGGCATGTGGTTCAATGTATTTCAAGGGGGTTTTGAACTTAGTGGCATAACTTGTCCATTTTTTGAATATTTTTGTCCAAAATGTCAACATGCATTTTTCTTGGGCCTTGCCTCATGAACAATTGTGGTGAGATTAGGTAAATATGTCCTGAAATGTGATTTCACAGTCACGGTGTGAAATCACCTTTTGGGCAGGAGTTGAACTTTTCTCCACCCTTGTTTATGAAGTGGGGTCATAAGAATGCTATTTTGAAAATCTGGCATAAAAGTATTAAAAAAACAACAAAGTTATGTGACCACATTGAAATTTGCGAACACAGGCTCATAATATTCACAATTTTCAATATGCTGACACCCAATTTTCAACATAGCCATTTCTTCACAGCACCTCATGAATGTGACAGCTGTCATTTCTTCAAATCCTGGCCAAAATGTGTTTTCATACACGTGGTGCAGAGTGACGTTTCATTGTCACGGAATGACATTTTGGCGGGGATATCAACATTTTCCCCTAGGGGGTTCATTAGGTAGGGTAATAAGAAGGCTATATTGCACATTTGATATATAAACCTCAATTATCTGGACACCAATTATCTGGATTATTTGTACGTAAGGACTAGTGAACTGGTGCCAATGTTACCTCATATCAATAATTTTCATCTAACTGGACAATCGAGTATCTGGACAAATTCCACATCCCCAGCTAGTCCAGATAATTGAGGTTCAACTGTATCTCTTGTTTTCAGTCTTGTCTGGGTGGGGTTGGGGGATGGTAGAGGAATGTTTGATTAATACTGAACCAGTTTAAGCTGTTGGTGGTTTTAGTGAATGGGGAAAATTTCCCAGAGCACCAGGAAGACATTGACAGCTGCAGCAATTGCAGAGTCATCCAACTCTGATAGTTGTCCAAAAGAAAAAGAAATGTCAGATCAAAGGCAGTCTGCTGACTTATACAGACAGTCGTTAACAACAAACAATGCCAGAACCCATTTGAGTGGGAGCCAAAGACACAAACCAGGAAGCCTTCAATTGACTACAGCTGGAAAGGAATAAGCAGCTCTGTATGTGTGGTGCATCCCTGTAAGCAGGCAAAGGGGAAAAGAAAGGAAAACTGGAAAAAATATTGGCATGGGTTGAAAAGGCTCAAATCATGGATCTAATTTCAGAAGCAAAGCAAGTTACAATTGCTTCCATGTTAGTCCAAAAGCTGATCAGAAGCTACAAAAATGTGTGAGCAGACCACGGCAACTCCTTCACAATTGTGTGAGATCTCCACACGATCATGAAGGTGTTGAAGTTTGTAACCTTGCACAGTGGTATAGCCACTTTAATTAACAAAAAACTGACAGACCTCAGAGAGAAGGAAGGGGAATTCAAACACATATACTGGCATCCTTGTGTTTCAGCCTCTTCAGCTGGAAGATCTGCCATGGGTAAGTTATAGAGTTTGTGACCAGAACAGTGCAAAGGGCATTCTTTGAAAATCTTACAACTTCAGGGCATCACAAAGACCTGATGCAATTATTGTGACCATACATCACATCCCCTTAGAAGAAACACAGTCATTATGGTGTCCTAGAGGAAAATAGGGTGATTCAAGGGAAGAATGTGTTTTCAACCACGGGAACTTGAGAAGATTTGCATGGGCATGAAGACAAACCTGTTTTTTATTTGGTACTCCCTAATTTATAAACTTTCTGAGGATGTTTGCCAGAGGTGTGGAAAGCTCCTCGAAAAGGTGGCCCTCGGGGAATATGGACCCCAGAAACTGAGGCCTGTGGTAAACGTTTTTTCTCTTTGTGAGAAGCTCAGAGGTGCAAAATAGTGAGGGACCAGTATCTGAATTGTTTTTATTTTTGGAGCATGTTAGAGACACTCATTTTGGCTGCAGACCTTGCTGAGAAGGTTGGGCCACTGGATATAAGACCACTCAAAATATAAATGATTATTTGTGACTTCAAAACAAAAGGTCTGAGTGGCCTATCAAATCAATCTATCAATCTTTATTTGTATACTGGAAAAGTAAGTGAGCAAAAATATCCATTTTCACAAGCATCCAGTGTAAAAGATATAAAGATAATAAAACAATACAATACAGAGTCTAACAAAAGGAAATTTATATTAAGGAAACAATGCACTCAAGTAGTTAAGATATATAGAAAAATGTTAAAGTCTAACAGCTACAGCAGTGGCAACGGAAACACCAGTCCAGACTCGTGTGGAGTACGCCACTCCTTTATGGGAGGGAGGGCTCCCGCTGCAGCTCCAGAGATGTTCTGGCCCAGTGTATCTTGGCCTTCACTAGGAAGCCTGCTGAACAAAGGGGACAGAGTGTTAGAAGGATGGGAGCAGCAAACAAAAGAAGGGGGGCAGGAAGGATTGTGCATGCGCTACCTGAGCAGCTGCAGAAGTCCTAAATGGTGCCAAGGCAAGGGGAGAAAAAAGAAATAGGAGACAAAAAGGAATAAGGTAATGCAGAGACAGAACCACTCAGTTAAAGCCCAAATTATTCAATTTCAGTGGCTGCGAAAATACCAGTTACAAGCTAGAAATACATTTCTCAAAAAGTGACAAGGTACCAGATCAGGCAATATTAGTGACTTAAAGTACCAGATTAAATTCTAGCTGTAACAGCCCAACATGGGGGTAAGAGCAAACACAAAAAACAATAAGTGGTGTTTGCCGACTAAAAAATCCTTAACGTGCTCTCTGGAGGAGGTGTGTAGAGCAGTGCAGAGAGGCCAGAAATTCCCTTTTTTTTCACCAGTCCATACCTTGTATGGAGGAAGCTTGCTCTGGTAGGGGAGGGAGAGCTCCTGCTGCAGCTCTGGCAATGATCTGGCATGGTGTGTCTGGGCCTTCACTAGGGAGATTGCTTGTGTGGAGGAGGCTTGCTCCACTATGGGAGGGAGGGCTTCTGCTGCAGCTCCAGTGATGCTGTGGCCCAGTGTATCTGTTGTGTGCCTATTGTGTGTTTTGCACTTTCGGAGCCTTGCTTCTCTTTATTAATTCCTCAGATGATATAAGCTAAAATGCCCTTCAGTGCCCAAGATTAAAGTTATATTTTCTATTACTGCATGTTTAGCAGAAGTTAAGGGTTGGGCAATTTTAATCTGCAACTTATGAATAACTACAAATACTTGATAGTACTGAAAGGGCCTATATAGTGGCCAGTATAGTAGCCCACATGATACTTTCATGAACTTCTTACATATAGAAACATACAATTTGACGGCAGATAAGGACTGCTTGGCCCACCTAATCTGTCCATTTTCTTACGTAACAGATAAGCTGCAGATCCTAGTTAACCAACAGCTTACTTCCTCCTACCCCCCCACTAGGACTGCCTTATGTCTGTCCCACGCATTCTTGAATTCCTCCACTGTTCTTGACTTCACAACCTCCTCAGGGAGGCTGTTCCATGCATCCACAACCCTCTCTGTGAAAAAATACTTCCTCATATTACCTCTGAGCCATACCCCCTCTATCTTCAAATTGTGCCCCCTTGTTCTTGCACATCTCTTTTTCTGAAAGATGCTACCTTCTTGGACTTTGATGATTCCCTTGAAGTACTTGAAAGTTTCTATCATGTCCCCTCTCTCCCTTCTTTCCTCAAGGGTATACATATTAAGCTCCTTTAGTCTTTCTTCGTATGTCTTCTGGTGCAGACCCTACACCATTTTGGTTGCCCTCCTCTGGACAGCCTCCACTCTGTCTATGTCTTTGTGGAGGTTGGGTCTCCAGAACTGCACACAGTACTCCAGATGGGGTCTCATCAACTGTCTGTACAGAGGGATAACAACTTCTTGTTTTCTACTATTGATGCCTCTTCCTATGCATCCCAGTATCCCCCCAGCCTTCCTTACTGCCTTCTCACATTGCTTGCCCACCTTTAGGTCATCTGATATAATTACCCCCAGGTCTCTTTCCATTTTTACTGTTGTCAGTATCTCACCCCCCATTGTGTACTCTTCCCCTGGGTTTTTGTTTCCCATGTGCATTACCTTGCACTTCTTTGCATTGAATCTGAGCTGCCATACATTTGACCATTCCTCCAACCTTGCCAAGTCCCTTCTCATCCTTTCCACTCCATCTTGTGGATCAACCCTGTTGCAGATCTTTGTATCGTCTGCAAAGAGAAATACTTTTCCTTCCAGTTCCTCTGCAATTTCACTTATAAAGACATTAAAAAGGACCAGTCCCAGTACTGAACCCTGCGGTACCCCACTAGTAACCCTCCTTTCTTCACTGTGTACTCCATTTACTACTACCCTTTGCGTCCTGTTGTCTAGCCAATTTTTTATCCAGGCTACCACCTTGGGACCCACTCCAAGGCTGGCTAATTTGTGTATTAATCTTTTGTGTGGGACTGTATCAAATACCTTGCTAAAATCTAGGTAGGCCATGTCCACAGCCCCTCCCTGGTCTACTACTTTGGTCGCCCAGTCAAAGAAATCTATTAGATTCGTTTGACATGACCTTCCCATCATGAATCCATGCTGCCTTGGGTCCTATGCCCCACTGGCCTCTAGGTACTCAACAATTCTTTCCTTTAGAAGTGATTCCATCATTTTCCCTACCACTGAGGTCAGACTAACTGGTCTGTAGTTTCCTGCCTCTGTCCTGCTCCCACTTTTGAGAAGGGGAATCACATCTGCCATCCTCCAGTCCTCAGGTACCACCCCATCCTCCCATGATTTGTTAAAGAGAGTAGTCAGTGGTGTCACTAGTTCTAACCTTAGTTCTTTTCGAATTCTTGGGTGAATCCCATCAGGCCCCATTGCTTTGTCCACCTTCAATTTTATTAGTTCTTTCAGAACCCTTTCTTCTGTAAATGGACTGGTATTAACCCCCGCCTTCAGAGTATTTCTCTTGTTTGGGTTAGGTACCTCCCCCTCCTCTTCTTTTGTGAATACCGAGCAGAAATATTCGTTCAGTATCCCTGCTTTTTCACTGTCACCCTCAACCCACATTCCCTCCCCTTTATTAAGCATCAGTATCCCTCCTTTGGTCTTTCTTCATTCCCTAATGTACCTATAAAAGGTCTTATCCCCCTTCTTAACAGAATTGGCTATCCTTTCCTTAGTTTGGGCCTTTGGTATTCTGACTGCCTTCCCAGCTTCTTTCTGCTTTAACTGATAAAGTTCTCTCTCCTGCTCCGTCTGTGTTTCCTTGTATTTCCTAAATGCTATCCTTTTCTCCTTAACCTTCCCTGCTACCTCTTTTGAGAACCATAGCGTTTTTTTCCTTTGTTGTGTTTTGTTGATTTGCTTTACACAAAGGCTTGTTGCCTCTTTGATGGCTGTTTTGATTACTCCCCATTGTTCCTCCACCCCTCCTTCTTGCTTGTTTCCTAGTGTTTTTCTGAGGCACTCTCTCATTTTCCCAAAGTCAGCCCTCCTAAAGTCCAATACTCTTGCTTTTGTATGGCTTGATTGTATGGCTGTGTTTATCGTGAACCACACTGTTTGGTGGTTGCTTGTTCCCAGATGCCTACCCACTTCTAAATCTGAGATTCTTTCTCTGTCCCCATTTGAGAGTACCAGGTCTAAGATTGCTCCCTCCCGAGTGGGTTCCAATACTAGCTGTCTGAGGCATGCCACCTGTAGGGCATCAAGAATGATCCTGCTCTTGAATGTGCCTGCAGCAAACATACTTTAGTTAACATCTGGCATATTCAGGTCCCCCATCAAGAATATCTCCCCTTTTTCTGCCATTCTAAGGAAGCCTTCTATCATTTCCTTGTCCATTCCCTCCCCCTGAGATGGGGGTCTGTATACAACCCCCATGTGGATTGTGGTGCCATTTCCTGTCTCCAGGGTGACCCAGAGTGCCTCATCTGCTCCCTGTTTACTCTTTAGTTCTGTTGCTTTGATCCCTTTCTTTTTACAGAGAGCTACTCCTCCTCCTCCTCCTCTTTACCCTCCCTGTCCCTCCTGTAGATTGTATCCTGGTATGTTGGCATCCCAGTCATGGTTCTCTGTGTACCATGTTTCTGTGACTGCCACAATATCCAGGCAACCCTCTTCCATCAAGGCCACTAGTTCAGGGGCTTGTTACACAGACTACGGGCAATGGTACTCATCACCCTCCACTTTTTGATAGCCTTACCCCTTTTAGCCCCATTCCTGTCCTTACTGCCTTTGCCTTTTTTTACATTTACCTCTGTCCTGCTCCCTAATAACTTCTCTACCTTGGTGTTTACCTCACTAATTACCATGTTTTGTGGGGGGAGGCTGGGATTTCCCTGCTCCTTTTCAGTGCCTCCCCTTGGCTAGTTTAAATGCTTGCCAATGAAGCATTTAAACCTCTCACCTAGGATCCTGGTTCCACTCCTGGACAGATGCAGACCATCGCACCAGTATAGGTCTGCATCCCTCCAGGTGGCTCCCCAGTCCCCAGTGAAGCCAAAACCCTGAGCTCCACACCAGTTTTTCAACCACTCATTGAATTTCCTGGTGAGGAGTACCCTAGCATCACCCTTGCCATAGACAGGCAGCACCTCCGAGAAGGTTACCGTATGCTCTACTTGTCTAAGGCCCCTCCTCAACTCTACAAACTCCTCTTGCACTGCTCTGATCCCATTCCTAGCCAGGTCATTTGTCCCTAGGTGGACAATGACATCCAGCTCCTTCCCTTGTGTAGCTCCTCCCACGATCCTGAGTATTCGCTTCCTGTCCCTCCAAGGCATGGTGCCAGGAAGGCACCTTACGTCCCTCTCCCCTTCCTCCCCCATTTCTACCCCCCTAATGATTGAGTCCCCCACCAGGAGTTGTTTTCTTCCCCTGTGGGGTCAAATGCCACCCTCCTGTGGGTCTCCTTTGTGAATATTGCACAAATATTGAGAAAAGAAGCCATTGTCAAGCCATGCTTTTTATATGTTTATTTGTGTATTTATGTGCTTGTGTATTATGTTATTTATGTTATTTATTGTGGTTTGTTTATGTTGGTACAAATGCTATATACTGAAATACGTGTTAGCAGATCTTGACCTCTTAGATGTTTGGAATGAAAAGGGACAGATATATGGCAAGTAGCATAAAGGTAAAAGAGTTCAGGCCACATAATTTTTAATTTTCTATACTAAGAAGCATTAGGATTCTAAGGCCCAAAAGTAAAGCTGACTTGGAGTCTTACATTCATATTTGAATTTGCTGAATTTGACAAAATTGATAAATATTTGAACTTGATCCATTTTCTTATCATTATAGTAACATCTTTACAGGTTAAATCTGAAGGGAAAGTAGAAACAAATGAAGAGCAGTTTTTGTCAACTGTATAATAAGTTAAGGAAATTAGTTGAATATTATTGATGGGACCATTGGTTCTAAGGAACTGAAATGGTAAGATCTGAGAATGTTGAGGATGGTGGACTGGTTCAGGAATGCCCATGTGTGCATGTATGAAGGCCTGGTCCATTGATTGGCACCAGACATTGTGGGTGGTTCCCCATTGGTACTACTGCAGAGCTGGTTACTATCTGACCCTCAGGCGAACATACAGCAGGACATGGTGCAATATGCATTGTATCGTGTATGCTCTACTAATAGTGGGAGTAGTAATGTACCTGGGCACTGCATATGTACCATCTAGAGGAAGGTACACCTGTATAACGGGTGCCAGAGTGTGGTAATTGGCATATTCCGAAAGCTGCCATGTACATGACTTAATATCAGTTGTCCACCCAGAAATGTTGGGATCTGATGCTTCAAAGTACTGAATACCGCTGGTATCCCAGTAGCATACAAATATTTGGCCTAGAAATCATTCTTATATGAAATTAATATACTGTGAATTTGTTAGGGCACGGCCTCATAATAATTGTAATGGTTATCATATGTTGTCATAAGAGCTGTTAGCCTAGAAATAAGATAATGTATCATATGGACATGAGGAAAAAAGCTTGGTTGGATATACCAGGGGTATGGATGGAATCCACGGTTTGAACTCCACCTTAATAGTTAAGAACTGCAAAGTATGCTTGTTCCTGAGTTTGACGCAGAGTCAATTGAGTTGCAGAGTGTTTGGCAAGGCTGGTCAATGAGCTTTCTGATGGTTTGTTGGCAGGGATGCATTGTTGCTGACACCTTTTCTTGTTGAGTTGCAGTCAGTGACTGATAAGCCCCTTGTGTGAATAAGCCCACAGGTTTTACCTTTACTAGGAAGGACTACTACTAATATTAGGGACTACATTGGCCCATTATTGCCAAAATAAGATTGGGGCCTTTTATTGACAAATGGGTTAGCTGACATACCATTGGTTGCTATGTATGGAAGTACCCTTAGAACATACAGTAGGTCTATGGTACTCTGTCTGGGGGAGCAGGTTTAGTAATGCTGCTCTTTCTTGGTGGGGAGTGATTCTGAGGTTTCTACATTTTAATTCACCTGGCATTTATCTACCCGATCTCACCCTCAAAACTAATTATGTTAAGGAAGGGGAGTCCAAAGACAGTCAGATGTAATTTTAGTAATTTTAGCTTGATAGATCTACATTAAATCTGTAAATACTGTTGATCACCAGAACAGATATCTATGGATTCTATTTTTTGTCAAACTGTGTATTTATGAGTGCATTATTTATAATTTATTTTATTTATTTATTCACATTTTGGATTAACACCTTTGAGTAATGGGCTTTTTTACATAGGTTACTTGTCTTATTGCAGATAATACACAGTGGGTGAGAAGTATAGAAAAAAATCAACATATAATACGCCATTAAAGCATATAGAACAACACTGAGTAAAACATGCAATAAATGAACAGAGGCATTCTTAAAACACAGGAAAGAGGTCAAGGAATGAAGAAATAGGTCAGTACTAGGTTAGAGGTGAAAGGAAAGAGTATAAATGAGAACTGTACAGTGGGAAAGCAGCCAACAGTCCTTGTCAACACAAGAGAGAATAACGATTCAGTGGGGAGGAGCAATACATGCCACTGACAGAAAATGGGATAGGGGAGGAGGTATGGGAAGTGGTATAGGCTAGTTAAAGTGAGTACTCATTGGTCTAGGCAAAACAAGATCAGATGGATCTGAGGATTTGTTCTTTTAAGATCTGTACTTTTTAGCATATTGTAAGGGCTATTTTACTCAAACAATAAAAATCAAATTGACTAACTAAAAAAATATTTGTCAGAGGGTTTTTTTGGCATTGTTAATGAGTGTTGCCTGCAAGGATTACAATTATATAAACACATAAGCATTTCTTTATTAAAAGAGCCATTTTATCACTATTGTAGGTGTAGAAAATAACACACATTGTTTCAGTGGCAGAGTCTCTTGCTGAGTCAGTTTGGTAACTCAGAGTGTGGCTACAGTATTTTCAGTTGGTGAATTGTTCCACAGAAAAAGAAAGCCTTTCTGACTGCACAGCCATTATAACTGACAGACAGCCTACAAGTGAGTTATAATTTTGGCCACCCAAAACAGCATAGTTAGGGACTAACGTTCTCTCCTTTTTAAGGACATTCTCTATCTTTTAAATTAAATAAATATTATGCCATTTTAAAAACTAAAATTACTTTGTGTCATTTTTCCATAATTGTAACTCATTTTATCAGCGCAATAAGACATGTCAGGGTGTTGGTTATTGTGTGATAACTGCAAGCCTTGATGTGGAAGAACACTTGGCCTTCGACTTCATGCCTTACAACGCATCTAGGCATGTGGTCATCACATAACAACCAACATCCTGTTGTGTCTTATTGCTTACTTAATGCACCAGAAGGAGTGCAAATAAATATTTATTATCTTTTCAATTCAGCTTTGATGGTTCTATGTTGGGTGATAGTCCAGTTAAGTTATAGGTGAGTAGTAACCCCTTGTCAGACAAAACTCTTCATTTCACAGAAAGTGTTTGCTTTGTTGAAAAGTTACACCTCCAGTCAGGCCACTGCCCCCCATTGATTTGTGATGATTTGAATGTTCAGCACATTCAGCACTCATGCTTGGGATTTTTACATCCACCCATCAGTATGGTCATACTCCTGACCTGATTATTTTTCATGGTCTTAATGTCACTAAGGTTGATGCTGGCCTCTCTGATCATTTTATTGGCTTCTTTAACTCTATGTGGTGACACAAATTTGCCTGAAAGCCACTCAACTTCATTCTGTCCCTTGAAAAAGATTAGTCCTTCTGCTATAAAATCTGGTCTTACTGCTATAGCTAATCAGATAAATTCTTTGAATCCTAAGAAACTATTATTTACCACTATTATACCAGCCTTTTAAAACATTTTGATGAATTTTCCCCCCAAAAATCATGACTTGTAAGGGTTCACCATGTTTTTTTAGAAGATCCCAGGTTCTTGAAACATGTGCAAATGTGAGTGGATTTTTTGAGCTACTGGGTTGAATACATATTGTCAAATGTGTCTTCATTTTAGAAGAGAATTGAATGATAAACTAAAGACCTGCAGATCTTTTTAATATCCTGATCTGTTTCAGAAGGATGGTGGCAACCAGGTCCAGTTATTCAAAGTTTTCTCTGGCTCATTAGCAACCAAACAGTATTACCACTATTGTGTTTGTTCAATTGAAATTCATTGTAGGGCTTAGGTTCTGCTGTGCATTTCCTGTTGAAAAAATGCACTAGTGTGTTCAACTTATAGGCAATTTGATCTTTGGGGTCCTTGGACTCCTCATGAGTGTTAAATGTACATTTTCTGGACTACATCACTTTTCGTTACAGATTCTGAAAATTTACAAGTATGCTGAATAATTTGCTGTAATCATCCTTAAGCTTATTCATTCCTCCTTAATTGTTCCTCTTTAACTGATGGCATCATATCAGAGAATTTTAAAGTAGCTGGTGTTTTTCTTACCCTTCACTGTCTAATCTTGATAATAATAAAAATTTTAACAATTTTAGACCCATTTCTAATCTGATGTTTTCTTCCAACCTACTCCAACACTTAGTTGCTAACCAGCTTATGGAATACTTGGAGGCAAGTAACATAATTTACGACTTTCAGTATGAGTTTTGGGTACAGGTATGTACTGAGACAACACTTGTTAGGGTCGCAAATGACCTGCTAATGTCCACTGATACTGGCTCTTCAGCTGTTATTCTTCTGTTAGACCTCACTATAGCATCAAACACTGTTAACCATGGTCTACAACTCTATAGGTTAGAGATCCTGGTCAGCATGTTGGGCTCTGACTAGGTCCTTCTTTGTCTCTCTGGGGGACTTCAGTTCTACTCTTGTGACATTTATTGGTTGTTGTATCTCTAACCTGCACTATCATCTCTAATAATACATCATCATGGTAGGCTTTAAAGGTCAGATGTAGATTGCGTCTTATTTTTTGATATTCTGTGGAATAACGGTTGAGTTGTTTTAGTTTGTCAGTATAGTGCTTATTGTTCATATTTATGATCTGCTTCATTGTCCACCTTTGTACATTTTCTGTTATCCCACTAGAGGGATAGAAAAAGCATTATCCCTGCAAAAACTATCCCCACATTTCAAATTCCAAATTAATATCCTGGGCTATCACAGGAGAGACCAGGTTGTTTGAATGAGTGGCAGTAAAGGGTGGGCTGGATACAAATTGCATGTTCGTGCTCATATACTGTCTGACTGGGTATGGGTATAGATTCAGGCAGGAATTCTAGGACTTCATGGCAGACCAGGTGTTGGATGCACTCAGTCTTCTCATTTGGGTGACTTAAATGTCTGGGTCAATGACAAAACATCTCTTTTGGAAATCTGTTCCTCCAGTTTGTGTTCTCTGGGCATTGTACAGGCAAGTTTTTTGGGGGGGCCTTGGCATTAGCAATGTTTATGTTGATCAGGTCAGTTGGTAGGACCATCACACCATGCAGTTTCTTTACAGAGGTCCTCATTTAACCTCCCTTGTGGAGATTTTCAGTTACCACTCTTTTAGAAATCTGGATCCCCATGGTCTCCTGGCAACACTGTATACCTTGGGCATGGAGCAACTTGTGTAATGGGAGCTGAGACTGTGGTAAAGGGCTACAGTGTGGCTCTCACCATTGCTGTTGACTCCTTATCATCTCTCCATGTACGCCCCTTGATACCCCTCTCTGTAGGTCACCATGGTTTGATGATGATTTGAGAATGTTGTAGCCTAAGGTGCAAAGGTTTGAGCATTGTTAACAGAGATACCACTCAGAGGATAATACATTGGTGCTGAGGGTTCATTATGATGAGTATCAGTGTGCAAAAAGTCAGTGTTCCTGTCATGGCTAACCACTGCTGGAATGAACCAACCAACTCAGCATTTTAGCACAGGATTATTAAATCCTATCTGTCTGCAGTCCTGTACGTTGTTCTCCACAGAAAAGTGTGATGAGTTTAATCAATTCTTTCTGGACAAAGTGTCCTCTGTCATAGCTGGGATATCCTCTAGTTGCCTGTTGTCAGCCAACAATGTCCGGTCTTTGAATGAGTGCATTTTGTCTTTATGGGAGGAGTTTGAGCTGGTGTTTGTGGAAGATGTCCTTCAGGTAGTTTCTAGGCTGCACCCCACCTACAGTATATTGAACTCTGGGCTGACTCAGCTTCTTTTGGAGTACTGTTGTATCCTTAGTATAATTTTTTCAGAGACAATAGGATGTTCACTTGGGAAGGGATTTTTCCAACTGCTTTGAAAGGCTATTGGTGAGGTCACTTCTTAAGAAATCATCTCCAGGCTCTAGCATTCTCTCAAACTGCAGGCCAGTCTAGAACCTCCCATTACTGAGAAAGTTGATTGAGAAGGTAGTGGTACAGTTGGAACACCTCCTGGAAAAATATGACTTCTATGAGCCCTTCCAGTCTGGTTTCTGGCCACATCATAGTACGGAAACTGCTCTAGTCAGAGTGCACCATGATCTCCTCCTTGCAAGGGACAGTGGACATTGTTCCATCTTGGTTCTGCTTGACCTTGCTTTGGTCTTTGTCACAGTGAACCATGGTGTACTGTTGTCCCATCTAAGCCACTATGTAGGACTTAAAAGGATAATGTTACAGTGGTTTGAGTCCTATTGATCCAGCACAGTGCAGCAGTTGGCAGTTGGTTATTTCATCTTGGACAGTGCTGTCTTTGTCGTGTTGTGCCTCAGGGGTTGATCTTGGCTCCCATGGTGTTTGCAGTGTACATTGTTGCCATTTGGGGAGATCATTAGGCAATATGACTTGGGTTTTCATTATTATGCCAATGATACCCAGATGTATGTGTCTTGTGCTGTTGATGATAGGGAAGCTATCTTGGAACTGATCGAGTGTCCTAGGGAAATTCAGGACTGGGTGGCAGCCAGCTGGCTTACACTGAACCCTTTGAAGATGGAGGTGCTACTGGTAGAGCCAGGCCAGTTTGGTTCATCAGCGTTGAATTGTTGCACCATTTTACCACTTTTGGATGGTGTTGCTGTAGAAGCTGTAGATAAGGTGAGGAAACTGGGAGTCACTGTATACTCCAAGCTGACATTAGAACATCTGGTATCAGCTGAAGTCTGCAGTTACTTTCACTATTTTCAAAATGTTTCCCAGATCAAGCCTTTTCTTGAGCTGTCTGACCTAGCAACACTTGTTCGCACTCTTGTCTCATCAAGACTGGATTGCTGCAACACTCTATACAGTGGTATCTGCAAAAGTTGCTATGTGGCTTGTATCTGGTTCAGAATGCAGCAGTCCAGCTGATTGCTGGTATCTCCAGATTCAAGCCTATAATGCTGGTTCTCTGGGCTTTGCACTGGCTGCCAGTGTGCTGATGCATGAACTTCAAAGTGTGCTTGTCAACCTACAAGGCTCTGAATGGTTTGGATATGGGCTACCTGAAAGACCTCCTGACCCAATATGCACATTGGCCATCCCCTTAGTTCAATTGATGCAGTCCTCTTCTTTGTCCCAAGATCTTACCTAAATTCATTGGGGCATAGTGTGATTGAAGTGGCTGCTCCAGTTTTCTAGAACATCCTTCCCCCGAGGGAAGAGATGCCTCTTCCCTGACCATTTTGAAATCTAGTTTGAAAACTCATTTTTTCACCATGTCCTATTGGGTATGATCCTGTTGTTTAGTATTCTGCTGTGATTATTTATTATCCAATTATTATTTATGTTTTAACTGTAATGTGTTTTATCAAACCATTTGTTTCAGTAAAGCACTAAGAGTCCCTGGGATTAGGCACCATATTAATAAAATTGCCTTGCCTTGCCTTGCCTGAAATCAGTTTCTGTCTGTTATCAGTTATCACTAGTTGCTGTCAGTCAGTACTCACCCGATCTTTGTGGGGCTTCTTCCTAAGATACTTTTAGCCCTAAAGAATTATGTTCCTATGGAACTTCTAAAAGTGGAACCCTCTTAAAGGGTGTTCCTTTGCCTTGTGGTACCCTGTCAGGGTGGTAGTCCCATATGGAACAGAGAGTGCAAAATTCAAAAGTATCCACTTACAACAGACAAACAAAACATTCATTCAGCTACCTGCAGACTATAAACAATGCAGCACAAGCATAGCTCCTCACTAAGTTGCATAAGTCCATTGAACTAAAATTATCATGATGGGGTTCTATCACTTACAAAATGTGTTTGTGTAAAACTTAAGGAATGTTTTGACTTGCCCTCAGCTTGCTATCTTAATCCATGCTTTTATCACCAGTTATGTTAACTATTGCCACTCATTGCAGGAAGGCCTACAAAATGCGGCCTAGGATGGGCTACAGTTCTCGTAGAATGTTGCAGCTTCTGTTCTGATGAGGAGTAGACTTCAGGACTACTGTATATAACTCCTGTCTTGAGGTCCCTGCATTGACCCTGTAAAACAAAGGCTTGATTCAAGTGATAACATTCAGTTAATTGCAGAATGCAAAGCAATAACTGGCTGGTGTGGGTTATTAAATGCCAAAATCGAAGGCCAAAGCATTTAATTTAATCCATATTAGTTGGTTATTGCCAGTACACTCCAAATAACTGAATGCTATTACTATTATACGATTTGGAGTTGGTTTTGAAGTTTTTTACATATAGATTTTTGAATTGGAGATGTAAATGAGACATGTTTTGCTAAAATCTGTCTCAGGACTCTTCTGATCCCCATGACCAATCTTGCCCACCTCCACAATGTTGAAATATAAAAGGAAAATTAAACACCATACACAATGCATAAAACTTTTCTAATTATGTTCTCCACTCACCTTCATGTAAACAATGTTTCCACACATCGTTTTCAATATAGTCATGCAGTTTCTGACTCTACTCCAGTTTTGGTGGTTTCTTTCTCTCAGCATGCCATCTGATAGAAAACAACAATATCTCATCCTATGAAAATAATTCCTGGTAGTATTCAGACACTCTGTTTTCTTCTACAGCTTTGCCAATACCTAATGCTCAAGTCTACTTTTATAACCCAGTCCTTTTTGTACATTTTTTAATAGCAACTTGCTCACACTCCCCCCCTTCAGCTAGCTAACAATACAGAGTAGCAAATGGACCTGACATCCTTGTTCGAATGGGCACTCAAACCCTCCCAAGCAAGTTGACTTACTGATAATCTGCCTTTTTGTTTCAGCTCTGCCACTCAGGCTCATGATGCTCTTCTGCTCACCCCAGTTCTCACACTTTCAAATCACAGGCTCTGAAACATGCTGGAGTGAAGGCATTGAGGCAGAAGGTCTCTTGCTACTCCATTTTTTTTATGTTTTTGTTTTGGGGTTCAAGGTTTCAGTGACCAGTTGTGGGTGTGGTAAAAGTTTGATTAACTGGGTGTGGAAGGGGATAAGTTGAATAACCAACTCTGGGTGTTTTTAGATATAGTTTCTGGGACAATAACTGATGGCTTTTCTGCATTTTGATTGGCTTAGATCAGCCACCTGTCATATAATTTAAAATACTCTGATTTATAAGGCAGTGTATTGTCCTGTTCCCAGTTATTTGACTTAACTGTTGGTTCCTGACCCTACTCAATGACTGACTGATTCCAGTTCTTTAAATTTATTTTCCCTCGATCTCATCTGAAGATGAGAGAGGACCATATTATTTCTATTTATTGTCCTCAGCTTTGGAATGCTATTCCATATGAGATACTGTATGAAGTGATCTTATTTTGTGTTCCTATAAATCTAAGTTAAAGTCCTAATAATTTGAGCATGCCATTTCTGTTAGCCAATAGTGCATTTTTTCTGCACATTACTACAGTGTATGGATGTGAGGTTTTTTCCCATTATGGTAGGTCCATATTCAGTTAGTTCACATCTGTATTGTGACCGCCACCACCACCCCACCCCCAGGGATGAGACTGAAAATAGGTATAATTGTCCAGCACTCCTTTCTCATTCAGCAATTATATCTATATCTATGTCTATGTCTATGTCTATGTCTATATCTATATCTGTGTCTTTGTCTTTGTCTATATCTATATCTATAGCTATATATATATATATATATATATATATATATATATATATATATATATATCTTAATACATAATAAAATACAATAAACTCTAGTCTGGTTCTCATTATGGCAGTCCAGATTACTATGCTGTTTTAAGAACTGCTGATTTTGTGAAACGGAATGAATTGCATTGCCTATTTTATTGTATTTTATCTTTTTTGGTATGTTTGCATGTTAATTGCTTGTTTTTGCTCTTGGGAAGTGCTTAGAGACATTTGTATGCATTGGCCCTGTGAAAAAACAAAATTGATTGACTGATTAATTGACCTCTTGCAGATCATTCTAAGTAATCTTAATAAGTGAGAGAAACTTGTTAGTGAGATACAGTACGCCATCATTTTTCTTTCTGATTTATACTTCCTAAAGAGGCAGTGTTGTGGGTGTTATGGAGAAGCAGATGGATTAGTCTTATTAATAAACCCTTTTAATGGACTTTAATGACCCCATTAGCTGATGTTATATTATCTAACTACTTTTATTTAGAATTAATAGTACATGGTCTTGCTGCATATGAATGTATGAATATTGCCAACTGAAAAAGGCACATTGGTCTATCAAGTCTGTTCATGTTGCAAAGCCCTATATCAGTGACCACTGAGGCCTCTGCCATCCTCATCAAACCTTTCCTGTTTCTTGTACTCCCTGCTCAACCCCAACCTTCTCTTTCACCCTATCCCACCACCTCTTGAATCCATCTACTGTCTCCAGAGAGTCAACCTCTTCTGAGAGTTAATTCCACCCATTAATCAGTCTCCCTGTGAAGAAATGCCTTCTCATCTCCTTCCTGAACTTTCTCCCACCAGCTTACAGCACCGACCCTTGTGGTTGTGTTCCCACTAAGACAGAAGAGGTTCTCTACATTCCCAGCATTGATGCTTTTCATGTACTTGAATGTTTTAGTCATGTCCCCCCTTTTCTTCTCTCCTCAAGTAAGTACATGTTGAGGTCCTTCAGCTTCTCACATGTCTTGCATTGCTGACCCTTAACCATTTCTATTGTCATTTTCTGGACTGCCTCCAGCAGGTTTATGTCCTGTTTCAAGTAGGATTTCCAGTAGTTTACTAAATACTCAAGGTGCACTTGCACCAAGGCTTTGTAGAGTGGCAATATGACCTCATCCCACCTGCTTGGAATTCCCCTGGCAATGCAGCCCAGCATTTTGTTGGCTTCAATTGCTGCCTTCCTACAATGTATCGAATGTTTTGAGTTGCTACTGATGATCACCACTGGGTTCTTTTCTTCCTCTGATTTAGTTCCAGGACCCCCCCCCCCATTTCACTAGTTCCTCAGGTTCCTTCCTCCTAGGTACATGATCTTGCACTTCTTTGCATTGAACCCAAGTTGCCATATTTCCAATCACTTCTCTAGCCTGGCTAGATCTTTCTTAACGTCTTGTATCGCTTCACCATATCAGCCCTGCAACAGAGCTTGATTTTGCTCATTGTGCCATCTCTAGTGTCATTTATGAATACAATAAACAACATTTAGCCAAGGACTCAGCCATGTGCTACCCTGCTGGTGACCTCCCTTGAGTCTGAAGTCCCCCTGCCCACTACTACTCTCTGGGTCATAACCTTCAGTCATTTCACCACCCATCTAGTTAATTACTCCCCTATCCCCAGAGCCTCTAGCTTCCTGATCATCCTCCTCAGGGGATTTCACACTGTACTCTGTAGTCCTCTATTCTGTGCCTCTCACCTCTTCCCTTGTGGTACCAGGCCATCTTTCTCTTTTGTAAAGAAAGAACAGAAGTATTCATTCAAAACTTCTGCCTTCTCCGCACTACTTACTGCCCACCAACTCCCACATTTCTAGCCTCACAATACCTTCCTTGTTGTCCCTTTTTTCCATGATGTACTGGAAGAAGGCTTTCTCCCCTTTCATAATCCCATCTGCTAATTGTAGTTCCTTACTAGCGTTGGCAGTCTGGACTGCCTTACCTATCTCCTTTGAGTTCTCTAGGTATTTCTTCCTATCTTCCTCCTGATGGGTCCTCCTTAACCTATTATATGTGGTCTTCTTTTCTCTGACTGCCTGGATCACTTCCCTGCTGATCAGCTGCTTTTTTGGGATAAGGGTGAGTCTGAAAGAACACCAACCACATAAAATGACAAAAAAACAAAGGGTGACTGAAATTGCAATGACCATTGCAAACAGCGATGGTTGCTACATGCAATCAAAACAAGTAAAATAAGTATTTTTATGCTGGGGGCTATGCTCCCCGCACCCCACTTTATGGGGGGCAAACCACCTGCACCCCCCAAACTTAAAATAATCAACTCCTCGGGTGTGGACCCAGGGGAACGTTATTTGAAAAAGAATAACATTTCTGTTCTCTGAAACCAGACCTGAACCTGGGTCTGCTGGTATCGCAAGTGGTGGCTTGCACCACTAAGCTAAATGGCCAGCATGGCAGGAGTTGGCCACACAACATCCCATATCCTCTAGTAGTGTGTGTAGCTTCCTGCTATACTCGCTCTACAAGACATAGCGATGTTATTCACCACTCTCTGTCAGTGTGAGTGGTATTATTGGGTCACTCATATTGATGCACTCAGTGATACTCACTCATATAGGATGTTACCAATCAGGTTGGTACTTTGGTTGAAGAGTTTTTTCCATTCTGTCTGATGCACTCATTTGTGGCAGCTACTATACCATTTTTAAAGATGGACCATCTATGCTTCACCCCATCTCCTCTTTGAAGCTAGCCAGGTGTCCCCATAACAGTTTAACTATCTTCCGTGTAAGTTCTACCCAGGAATAGAGAGGTCTCAGTCATAGTTCAGCATAGTCCATGTCTAACTTCCCCTTCTGCCATCAATGCCTGCAGGTCATCCATTTTGTTCCAAAGGCTTTTTGCATTTATGGACAGCACCCTGCACCACAACTCCATGCCTTTTTTCTTTCTGGCTTGTCTGCCCTCCCCCTTTCCCTCTGCTGACTGTTCCCCCTGCCTCTCACTCCCCCAATTCCCCCCAATCCTCTGATTACTCACCTTTTATAAGCTTCTATGTCATTTTCCTTATCCATCCAACCTTAGGATCCCCTCCCTTCTGCTCTTTGCTGCTCTTTGCTCTCCTCTCCTGCCATGATTCTGTTGCTAACTTGAAAAGACCTCTTCCTCCCAGAAACCCTGGAAGAACTGGCCCATTTTGCCCCCCCCCCATTAAAAATAGTCTCCTGTCCATATACTTCCACAGTTTATCCTTAAGTACCCTATATCTCCCTCTGCTAAAATGCAGCATATCTGGTGCATAGAGGGTTTTGTCATTCCAAGTCCCCTCCCAGCTCCTTCTGTAACCAAAACCTTCCTTCTTGCACCAATCCCTCAGCTAGGTATTGAAGTCTTTAATTTTTCTGCTCCTTGCTGTTCTGTCTATCATTACAGGTAGCACATCTGAGAAGGCTGCTGATCTAGCCACCCCTCCTGCAGCTTCACTTCACTGCCTTAAACCTCTCCCATGCTACCGCCACCTTATTTCCTGCTAGGTCATTCATACCTACAGTAGGTGTATTATTACATCACGTCCTCCAAATACCCTGCATAAGCTGGCCCATTATTGGGTACACTCACTCTGCCATCATTCCTGGCATACACACCACATTTCTGCTCTGCTTCTGCTCCTGTGGTTTTCCACTTTCCTCCCCCAGCAGACTCCCTTCATAAGTGAGTCACCCATGCCTATACTCTTCCTCCTCCATTCCATCTGCTTCCTTACCCTCTACCACGCTTTCTGTCTCCTAAGTTTTTCACCATCAAATCCTCTCCCCCACCTCTTTCCCAGATCCTTCCTTATGCCCTCCCCTTCCTGGCTGCATGCTCCCTCCTATCTTTCACAGCTGCCCTATCTGCCATCCCCTCAACTTTACTTGGTTACTCAGTTTTGTGGACAAAAGAAGGCCTTGGCCCATCAAGATTGTCCTCCAAACATTGTGGAATGTTAAACCCTACACATTCAATTTAGTAACCATTTATCTAATTGGTTTTTTGAA
Source organism: Neoceratodus forsteri (assembly GCA_016271365.2). NCBI lineage: Eukaryota > Metazoa > Chordata > Ceratodontiformes > Ceratodontidae > Neoceratodus > Neoceratodus forsteri. Next base: position 123,397,329 of record CM028136.1, on the reverse strand, counting down.
AGTAGTTATTTGGTTGCAGTCTACAATATCTTGTGGCAGTGTGTTTCACAGCCTGTGTGCCCTAACTGAGAATAAGTTTTGTCTTTTATTTGTTTTTGTTCTGTTAATTTCAAGTTGTTTCTTGTGTTGCCTGGCTATGATCTTCCTGGTGCTGAATGAAATACCACATAGTTCCATTAAGTTGAGGGATTGGATAATTTTAAAAATCTGGAGTAGATCACCTCTTGTTCTTCTGAGTTTGAGTGAATACAAACCTGTTCATTGAAGTCTTGTATCGTAGTCCAGGTGGGCAAGGTGTGGAACAAGTCTTGTTGCCCTGGGCAGGATCTGTTCGAATCTTGTGATATCTGAAATTAGGTATGGGTTCCAGAATGGTGATCAGTAATCTGTATATGGCCAAACGTGGGATTTATATAGGGTCATGATGCATTCCTCTGTACTCTGCCCTCCTGTTCTCTAAGCTCTACCACTCCATTTCACCCCTCCTGACACGCTATTCTAAGCCCACCTCTTCTGACACTATCCCTTCCACCATTCTCTGCCTTTCTAATCTCCCTTGTTCCTGGTCCCTGAACTGATCTCCTCCATACCTTGATCTACCCATCCCCTTCCCTAATCAGTGGGAGGAATCTATTCCACACTGGCACCAAGGTAGGTGTTCCCATTCTTGCCTTCTCCAATCTAGTGCCCCCCCTTCCAGCCACTACACCCCACCCCCTCCCTTGGCCTTCTCACCTTCTGAGGTAGAGGGACCCAAGGCATCTCGGTCCACCCTTCCTCAACCCTCTCACTCATCCTTATTCTTCTCACCTGACCAGTCTCCCACCACCTCCCTCCTATCTGGGGTAGCCTGCTCTACCCCCCATCAATGCTCCTGGCTCCATCTAAGCTGTTGTTCCTCCACCAACAAGTAACTCAACTTACTGCACATAAGGCAACCCACTGTCTTCCACGGTGTCCCCACAGAAACCACAGTCCCTCACTCCCTACAGCTCACCTCCCTGCCCCTACCCTCCTGCTGTCTGCACATGTTCCCTCCCCTCTTAATGTATCTTTGTCGAGACCCTATCGTGCCTTGTAGTGGTTAGACAATAACTGCTTTCTCTTTCCCTCCCTTTCCTATCAGTCACCAGCCCAGTTATAGATAGGGAGAACTAATCTTTTGACTTGGTCTGTGTCCATATTCCTACCCCAGACAGTAAGTAATATAGCTGCAGACTGCACTATTCCTTGCCTCTGTAATCTTACCCTAGATAAGGAGTAGCTGTAGTCATTTGAATTGGACTATGTCCGTTTTCCCACCCAAATAGGGAGCAGCTGCAGACACCACTATTTCCTGCTTCTGCAGGCTTACCCTATATAGGAAATAACTGCAGTCACCCCATCACCTATCTCTGCATTCCTACCCCATATAGGGAGTAGCTGTGCTCTCTGTAATGCCCTATTTCTGCTGGCCTACCCCATATAGGGAATTAGTTATAGGCATTACTTATCCTCACCTCTACCACCCTACCCATTCCATTATCACTCCTTCTCTCTACCTTACTGGATCCCATGACTGCACTCTGCCACAAATGTTCTCTACTGGGAAGAATGCCCTGCAGCCTGCTGTCCTCACTGTGGATGCCCTACTGATGCCCCCAGATGCCAGTTAGATGTCACACTCCTGCTTTGTGGCACTCCTGTGTTGTGGTTATTCCTGCATTTTGGCTTCTTCTCATGCATTGTGGCTTCTAATTTACAAAGACTGGCTGGAAGGTTATAACAACCTACTATGATTAATTTTGGATAACCCCTCATATGAGTAACAAACGGAAGTGAGGATGGTGACTAAATGTAGTAGTGCTCTCATCAACAAATGTGATCTTTGTGACAATGTATTCTTTGTAAATGCTTTGCCATTAGGATGAATAAACACTATGGCCTGGATATTCAAAAAGGTTGTGCATGGTGCAACACTGTTGCACTATGCGCACCCAGCTGATGCACCCCGGCACGATATTCAAATGGGGATTGAGCCTGGCACAAATCCCGATGCATTGGAGCGCATCAGTAATGTATGCGGCGCAGGTAGGGGGGACGTGCTCATGCATACCCTGCACATCCCGATATTCAGCCCAGGATGTGCTGGACCCATGCATGTGAAACCCCTACCTGCACTGCACACAGGTGAGCCAAAGGAAAAAGGAGCAACAGCTGGCCACCCACAGGTGAGCTGCCATATTGCAGGGTGCAACAAGGCAGCTGCCACCTGTGGGTGGCCACCCGAGCTCCGGCTGCACCTTCATGGTGGTGCCCCTCATGAACGATCATGGGAATACTTAGAAAAAGGATAGTCCAATATCCTTGGTGGTCCAGTGGACCGCTTGCAGCCCGATCGCGGGCATATTTAGAACATAGCAATCGTCCAATCATCCATTCACATATTTAGACTGTGTAGTACGGTACAGGCTGCACGCCCATTGGCTCAAGGTGTGGACCAATGGATGTACAGCCCTACTGTACGGTGTCAGTCTGCGGGCAGTGGGGTAACAGGTGGGTGGGGTGCTGCAGTCCGCTGCTGACTGGGGAGCGGGTGGTGGGGCTCAGTGGGTGGGTGGGAAGGGGTACCTCTGGACCACCAGGGATATTAGACCTCTCCTTTTTATTACATATGCCCTTAATCAGGCTGCGAGCAGTCCACTGGACCACCAGGGATAGAGTTAACTGGATTAACTTTTACCTATGCCCATGATGAGGCTACAAGTGGTCCATTGGACCACCATGGATATAGGACATGTACTTCTTTTACACATGCCTGCGATTGGGCATTGGGGTACTTTTCTGCGATGTGCAGGGGCGTTGGTGCCCGACGGCCGCAGCCTGACAGGGCGCCAGTCGCAAGTCACTGGGGATCGGTACACCTGTATGCAAATGGGCCCATAATGACATGCAAATGGCCCCATTTGGGCCTTGCATGCATTATGGCTCCATTTGCATGTGCACTTTTGAATATTGCAGTTGTTGCGCCTAGCGCAACGGAACTTGGGTTAGTGCATCCCCCTGCTCCACTCTGGCCACTTGCACTGGTGCAGTGCCACTGCTCCATGCACACTGCCAGTGGCCAGGGTGTAATATTCAGTGATGCTGTGCCATGGCGCAGCTTCATTGAATATCACCCTGTTAACGCCCCTGCACAGCCAAGTTGCACTGCGCCCAAGCTTGCGTCACAGCCTGGCACAGTCTGAATGTCTTAGCCTATGTTTTAAATCATAATGAGAAGTGAACATTAGGTTTATGTTTCTTTTAAATCCTACTTAACGCTCCCAATATCTATAAATCCGACTCACCCTCAGCACAATTGCACCATTTTTAATTTATTTTCAGATGTACTTTGTTATCGCTAATGCCTTTTCCACCATTTGTATAGCTGTTTTATTCAATCGCTGATAAAAGCAGTCAGTGATAAGACCATGGTATCAGATTTCTGATCCCACATCAGATCCCAGTGGCAAAGCTGAGTAACAGAGATGAGCAATTTACTAGCTGGATTTTAATAGCAAGTGAGAGAGTGAACAGGTTGGATTAGTCCCATGGGCAATTGCAATGGTGGCAAAAATCCTGAGGGATTCTTAGAAATTAATAAAACAATATATGGACTCAGGGGAGACTGATTATACAGTTGCTGGGTAGGCAGCAAGAGAATTAATGCAATGTCTGGGTGGGATCATGTGTTGTTTAAAGTCATCATAACATTTTTCTGTAGACACATCCATGGTATATCTCAATATACAGTAGTGTTGAAACTGTTTCTTCCAAGTAGACCTATATACCTATTCACACAACTACTGTATAAACTTTGTATTTAAAACATAACCATTTTTAACCCTTTTCTTTGTGACTATATAATTGAGTTAATGTACCAATTGTAATCAAGGCACTGAAGAAGGTCTGTGAAGTGCAAAATATTTCTGTGGCCAGAAATAAGGGTGGCTGACTTCCCCTGGTGATAAGATAAGTGGCTTGGAGGCTGGGGAGTGAAACACAGTATCTATAAAAGACGCAGGGCATAACAAGGATAAGACAACACAGGGCTTTGCCCCCAATAATTAACAGAATTTTTAAGGGGCAAAGGCAAACAATTTTATTTTATTTTATTTAGTCTTTGTTAACCAGGTAAGGCCCATTACACACAAGTGCCTGTTTTCAGGGGTGACTGGGCAGCTTTGGACTGGTTAAGTGACTTGCTCAGAGTTACATAGTATGAAAGTGGAAGTTGTGAGAAACAAACCCAGGTCTGCAGGTACCAAGCTCATTAACAGCTCATTACTCTAACCTTTAGGCTATACTGCCGATGGTATTGATTTTACCTCTTCACACCTCGGGTCAAACTTATATCTCAAGAGTGCCCTAGCAAAATGGGTTATTGATGTCCCATTCCCCACTCTGTACATTATACTTTAAATACTATTCAAAAATACAAGTCAGCTAAATAATTTATTAAATTAGTGGGTGGCTGTGGCAGTTAGGTTTATGTTTTTAACATCTCTACTTACCCACTGCTGATGCTGCTCGGGAATCTTCAGAGATACTCATTCATTTGACACTCAAAAAATAGACAGTGCCTGCCTAACTGATGGTGAAGTTTATCTGGTGATCATCGGGACTCCAAGACACAGGCAATGTGTGTCATGGCAGCTGATATATTTATTCCCTCAGGTCAAGACACATTCTAGATCCCCCTGAAAACCACTCAATAATTCAACCACTGTTCAATCCATCTATGGAAGGGTGGGTTTCCTTTCCCACTCCTGCATGAGATGGTAGGAGAGGTTCATCATGCTGGTGGATGCCAGATTTTCCATTCCTGCTTTGTGCAGGACTCCATGAGAGGTCTGCCATGCTAGTGGAAGCTGGAGTTCCTGTTTTGTTATGAGTGGTGTTACACAGGGTTGGTTTAGGACTCTTAATATTCAACATTTTCATCTCTGACCTAGCTAAGAGTTTGAACTGCTGGAAAACAAAGAATGCAGATGACTCGCTAAGCTGGAAGGGCCCCGTGAAACAGAGGAACAACATTTATTAATGCAAACTGCTGGTGGGTGACCTTAACCTCCAAAATGTGGACTGTCTGGTATATTCCATCCGTTAGGTCGGCCAGACAGAGGGAGATCCTGGTGTCTCTCCAGGGAGCTCTCCTGTAACAGTTGGTTAGGAATCCAACTAGGATTGGCAGCATACTCGACATGGTCCGCACCAAAGGGGATAGTGTGGATGGAATTGGAGTGGGGGTCAGTCTAGGCACATGTGACCATAACACACTGAGTTTCAGGATTAGGACTGGGAATGAAGCAAGTAGAACCATCACAGAGGTCCTGGACTTCAGGAGGGCACATTTTCCCAGAAAGAGGGAGATTTTCAGGAATGAAATGAAGGGAAAGATGAAAATAGGGGAAGTGGAGGAATTATGGAACTCAATTAAGGGGGTTACTAAAAGCCACAAAAACCTGTATAGGGAAGGTGAGGAAGGGCAGAATAAGAAAGAGGCTGCTTTAGTTCATCAGAGAAGTGAGGGAGGCAATAGTGGAGAGAAAAATGGTGTTTAGAGAATATACAAGGACAGGGAAAGGAAGACAGGAAACTATACAGAGAGAAGCTGAGGGTGACTGGGCAGAGGATTAAGAAGGCAAAAGCAGAAATGGAGGAGAGAATATCTAAGAAGGTCAAAGGGGAGATACTTTTTTTTGATATATAGGAGAGAAGAGGAAGGCAAGGCAGGGGATAGTAAGGGTGAAGAGAGAGGGGGAGCACTAGTTGAAAAGGACTTTGAGAAGGCTGAGGTACTAAATCAGTACTTTGGCTCAGTTTTTATGGTGGAAGGGGAAGGAAGGGGACTAGTGTTAGGGGTGAGGGGAAGAGATGACAAAAGGGTGGCCCCTAGCCTGATCAGTGAGGACGGGACCAGAGAGGAATTAGGTAGGTTGAGGGTAGAAAAGGCTATGGGTCTGGATGCACTGCATCCTAGGTACTCCAGGAAGTAAGGGAGGAGATTGTGGCACCACTAGTGAGGTTGTTTAACTTGTCCTTGGATACAGCATGGGTGCCAGAAGACTGGAAGAGTGCAAACATGATGCCACTTCACAAGAGTTGCGGCAGGGAGGAGGTGGGCAGTTATCACCAGGTAAGCCTCACCCTGGAGGTGGGTAAGGTGATGAAGACAATATTAGAAGAAAGGATAGTCAACTACTTGGTGGATAGTGGGTTGCAGGACATCCATCAGCATGGCTTCACACAAGGGAGGTCATGTCAGACGAACCAGAGTGAGTTATTCAATTGGGTGACAAGAGAGGTTGATCAGGGAGGGGAAGTGGGCGTGACCTATCTGGACTTTGGGAAGGCCTTCAACACTGTTCCCCACAGAAGATTGATAAATAAGCTGAAGAATTTGGGGGTGGGACAGAAAATAACAAGTGGGTAGAGAACTGGCTAATTGGTAGAAGCTAGAGGGTGGTAGTAAATGGAGTACATTCCAGGGAGGTAGGGGTGATGAGCAGGGTCCCCAAGGGGTCAGTGCTGAAGCCCATCCTGTTTAACATCTATATCAGTGACATAGCGGAGGGGCTGCAGGGCAAGGTCTGCATATTTGCAGATGATACAAAGAACTGCAATAGAGTGGACACCACAGAGGGAGTGGAGGCTATAAGGAATGATCTAAGGTTACTGGAGGAGTGGTCAATAACATGGCAGCTGAAATTCAATTCCAAAAAATGCACAGTAAGGCACATAGGGTGGAATAACCCACAAGCAAAGTACACATCGGGGAGGGGGGTGAAATGAAGGACACTGAGCAGGAAAGGGAGCTGGGGATCATGATTTCAGACAACCTGAAGGTAGCGACCCAATGCAGCAAGGTGGTGGGCAAAGCGAACAGAATGCTGACGTGCATAGGGAGAGCTATAACAAGCAGAAGTAGGGAGGTGCTGATTCCACTTTACAAATCTATGGTGAGGCCTCACCTGGACTACGGGGTTTAGTTTTGGAGGCCTCACCTAAACAAGGACATAGATGGGACTGAAAGGGCTCAGAGAAGGGCCACTAAGATGGTGCATGGGTTGAATGGGAAACCCTATTAGGAGAGGATTAGGGAGTTGGATTTGTACCCGCTGGAGACCAGAAGGGAGAGGGGTGGACATTAAAGAAATGTTTAAGTACTTGGAGGGGATTAATAAAGTAGGGGTGAGCCTATTCACAGGGAAGGTAGGGGCTGGAAGAACTAGGGGTCATGGACTAAGGGTGGAGAGTGGAATGTTTAGGGGAAATATGAGAGGGGTGTTACTTCACTGAGAGGGTGGTGGAGCCCTGGAACAGGCTGCAGTAGGAGGTGGTGGGGGCTGAAACAGTGGAGGAATTCAAGAGGGCATGGGACAGACATATGGAGTTGTCCAGGGCAGGAGGAGGATCTGGGGGTGGGGGGGAAATAGGGAGGGAGGGAAGTGGCAGACTCGGTGGGCCAAGAGGGTCCTTTTCTACCATCACATTTCTATGATTCTATGATTCTATGAACTGACCTAGACCATATATCTGACTGGGCTGGGATATGCTTTAATATAGACAAATGCAGGGTAATGCATATGGGAGCAAAGAACATAAATCAGGTGTACAGGTTGTGTGGTAACACTATGCCAGCAACACTAGACAAATTGGATCTCAGGGTCATAGACACTAAAGATTTCAAACTTACTAAACAATGTAATGCCACCATAGACAGAGCAAATAAAATAATATGGGCAATAAAGAGAAACATAAGGTCACTCAATAAAAATAACATAGTCCCCCTTTTTATAACGTATGTTAGACACCACCTAAATTATGCAGCCACCTTCTGGTCTGCATATAAATGGAAACATGTCAGCCAAATGAAAAAAAAATCCATAGAAAGGCAATTAAATTAATATCTGCCTTAAAAGACATGTCCAGAAAGATTATTCAATTTAAATATAATGACCCTTGAACACCAGCATCTGTGAGGAGACTTGCTGATGATGTATGATTTCATCAGTTGTCATCAATGACCCATTCCTTTTCTGTGAGATGAACCTGCAGTTCAAACCTAACCACGCTGGCACTAGGGGGCATCCCTTACAGATGACTGGTAAAAAATTCAGCACAATAAAATGGAAGTACTTTTTCACACACATAACCATAAATCCATGGAATGCTCTATCCAGTGATATTGCAAGCAAAATAAAATTGGAATTCAAAAACAGACTGGATATACACATCCTAAATGGGGGATGACATAAGCACTAAGATTAGAGAGGGAGCAACCATGGGCTTGTGCCTTTTGGCTCATATACATCCTTAGTATGAACCTTAGTATGAGCTCCTTCAGGGCCTCTGAGGCCGGGAGATCAGAGGGCTGTGGGTTCAGTTCCCACATCTGGCACTTGGGTTAATATCCCAGTACTGACACTGTAGTGCAGCATGAGAGTGGTGCTGCACTTCTGAGGTGCCGCCTTTTGGATGAGACGTTAAACTGAGGTCCCGTCTGCTTGGATTGGTGGTAGTTCAGGTAGATGTTAAAGATCCCATGGCACTTATCAAAAAGAGTAGGGGAATTTTATTGAAAAAGTGGGCATGCAACACAATTCAAACAAAGGAAACATAAATCAAAAAAAAAAACATGAAACTCAATACACAGTCAGTAAATATACAAAGAGTACAACAATATTAGCTAAACAGAGAAAAAACAGGCATCACGAGTCCATAAATGAAAAGCTTTTTCAAAAGAAAACCGCTGGAAGTCCAAGAGCTTGACACGCTATAAAGAAAACTGGATATCAGACAACAGTTCAATAGCTTGTATAGATCTCTGTTGAATAACTAACATACATCGAGCATGCCACAGAATATAGCAGACAAAAACCAGAAATAAAAAAACAGTATCAGTATGATATTTTGGAAATGTATACTGAAAAGTACCATATAATAACTCCTGATAAGTTAAATTAGAAAGCTGAGGAATAGACCAATGGGCAGCAAGATGCTGCCAGAAGGCCCCTGCATATGAACATTTGAGGAACAAGTGTAACTGGGTTTCTAAAATTTGCAAACACTTATCCCTAGGACAATATCTCTAAGAAAACTGTTTATATTTGCTATTGGCTTTTACCCCCAAACGGCCATAATTATTAAGCCATGTACAATCCCAAACAAAGGGGGGAAGCCGTGGGTTACTCAATTGCTGGAGTACAAAAGGGACCCTTTCCCCAGGGTAGTCAGGAAAATCCAGAAAATCTTGCTGCTCAGAAGCTAAAATGGATTTGTAAATCTGTCTTCTAGTCAGTAGTACTAACTGCGATGAGTAAATACATCATTTAACAATGTTCTTAAGAAAATCTTTACCATATTGTGGTATGTGCAAAGAATGTGGCAGTGCCCTAATAGTTTTCCGCCACCAAGGGGGCAAACAAGGGGATAGCCAGATCTGCACCAGTGGCTTACAGAGCTTGTCACCTGGTTTCAAGGATGTACAAATATTATAAGATATATATATGCTAAAGTAAAAGGCTATGGGGTTTACCATATTAACTCCCCCTCCTCAATCGAACGATAAGTTAATTCCTGTTTGAGCAGGTTTAATCGTGAACCCCAAAAGGACTGAAAAAAAAAAGACTAAGTAATCTAGTGACTACCTTTTGTGGGAGGGGGGGAATACATAACATAGATAAAGAAAAATCGGGAGGAGCAAAGTTTTAACAAGAACAACCCTTTTCATTTTGGAAAGTTGTTGCCCTTTCCAAATATTCACTAATGTGTTGGCCTTTTCTAATTTTTCTTCCCAATTTAGTAATGTCAAATCCCCAGGACTGAATTTCACCCCAAAAACAGATATGGGCTCATTAGATACAAAAATGCCCATCAAATGGTTATTGGTGGGCAAGGGGTACTGCCGAGTACTACACCTTAGCACTTATCTAAATTAATCTTTGAGCCAGAAACATGTGAAAAGTGGTCCAAGATGGACATCAGAGAGTTTTCTGAAGATATGGGAGCCAACAACAAAGCCATGTCATCTGCGTATGCTAGTACCTTAATAGGGGGTTGATGTGGGGAAAGCTGTATACCAACTAGGTGGGCATTCGTATTTAGATGCCTAAGCAAGACAACTATACTAAGCACATAGAGAAGTGGGCTGAGAAGAAACCTTGTTTCACCCCTCTTGTTGTCTTAACCTTTCTGCCAAACCACCCATTGACATTCGGACAAAGGAATGAGTACTTGTACACATGTCGTATCCAGGAAACAAAAACAGGAGGGTCACCAAAGGCCAATAATGCAGAAAATAAAAAATGATGAGTAAGCCTATCAAAGGCTGTTTCCTGGTCTAAGCTCAAAACATAACCTGTAACCTGGTTATGTTCTCCCTGAGAAAATAACTCCCCCAAAACAATCAAATTATCATGTGGAGTATGACCCAGAACAACACAAGTTTGAAGCGGGCATATTAGATAAGGGGCAACCAGAGCCAACCTTTTCAGTACGATTTTACTTAAGATCTTAAAATCTGAATTTAGAAGACTGATGGGTCTCCAATTACAAATATCATGTCGGTCACGTTTTTTGTAAAGAAAAATCAATATGGCCTCCAACAGGGACTCAGAATATTTTGTAGAACTTAACAAACAGTTAAACAAAATAACCAGGACAGGGCCCAACTCTGATTTAAACGTTTTATAGAAACTAGAGGTGATGTCATCAGACCCAGGGATAGTATTACTCGGGAGACAAGAAATCGCAGATTCCACATCCACTACAGAGATTTCTGCGACAAAGAGAGATGCATCTGCATCTGTGACTTGAGGCAGATTAAGAGACCAAAAAATCATATGGACATCTGGCTCAGCAGTGGGGGTACCAAAAAGGTTTGACACCTGGGAATCAACAACTCCTAACAGGTCCGTGGGGGAAGTAACAAGTTGCCCAGAAGGAGTAGACAATGCCGTGACAACCTTATTCTGTGTTCTCCATTTACATTTCATAAAGGGGTCAAATGAACCTTTCTGGGTATTAGTCCCAAAATGGAGTTCTTGCTGCAGTGACCGAGCCCTATCGTATTGTAAGGCTGTCATTTGTTGCTTAATAACCTTAATCTATGTCCCATAATCAAAAGGAGAGTTATCAGACTGAGAGATGAGGTTTTTTAACTGATGTCTGAGCCGCAAATAGCACAAGTAAGTAGCAGTGACCTGGAGGTGTGCCAGATGTTGAAAAAAGGTGTGCCAAGACTGTTCAGTGTCCTCCCACCATTCCAATATATCAGAATAGCACTCGATTACCAAGAGCCTAGCCCTAAATTCCCTCCTTCATGCCGTTTGTACTGAGGCTTGTGAAAGCACAGATTCATTAAGCTACCGTTGATTCTTGTTACAAGGAGGTGCAGCATCCCAGCTACATGTCAACCTAAGGGCTAAATGATCTGAAAACTCACACAGCAGCAAACTCACAGCAGAAAGCTCCAAAGTTGTGGAGGCAAAAATAAAATCAATATGTGTTCAGAGGGGACCTTTAGAAAAAGTGTATACACTGGCCCTATAGACATCAACCAGGCCAGATGAACGTATAGTGGTGTGCAAAAAGACGGAGTCACTAAATAGCTTGTCAGTTTGTAGACCCCTATCAGCCTTAGAAAGTCCACAGTTGAAATCATCAGCCCAAAGGAGAAGGCGAGAGGTGTGTAAGAAAGGTCATATTTCTTTAAACAAAGCAACTCTCAAAGCTTTAGTTTGCAGAGCATAGATTGTAATGAGACGAAAACGTACTGCAGAGTAAGAGATGTCTAATAAAAGGACTCTACCTGGGTGAATATCGACTAGTCTAGAGATCTTGAGGTTTGGGTTGGTAAATAGAACTCCCACCCCATCACAGACCTCTGTACCCGTGGACCAAAAGGAGGGATCCAGGTTCCATTTTCTGGAAACCTGATGGAGGTAAAAAAATGATTTAAGATGTGCGTCTTCTAGACAAATTATGTCACTGCTTAAAGAACGCAAAAAGCACATAGTACCTGCACACTTTGGTAGATTTTTAATGCTATTAAGATTAAGGGTGCTTAAAGGGAGAGTATGCATGAAATGCAAAGAAAATGAAAGGAAACATTTTAAGGCAGTTTACACCATTGTCTAGTCCTTTTGGCAATAGAGCCATCATTACCCTGGTCGGTGTCAGTGTTTGAGGTCACAGAAGAGTCATCAGTCCCATCGTCCTCAGAGTCTTCCTCTGCTTCCTCCAAGAGAAGAGTCGCATATTTATTCCCTTTTTTCCAAGAGGAAGACTCAGGCTGCTGAGCCACCACAACCTGTCTAAGCTTTTGAGAACCTTTTCACCCTTGTCTGGGTCACTTCTTTGTAGTAACTAATTGAAAGGGAAAAGTCTCAGGCCCTGGGGAAGGGGGTGGTGGCATAGCGTCTTCAATCCCAGGGGAAGAAACAACCACCGGAGCAGGAGCCAAGGGTACAGTGTCTGGTTCTAACTCTGCAGGGGTCTCATCAAGAGACATGCAGGGATCAGGAACCAGAGTGGCTGAGGTCTCTTCTATAGACTGGTCAGGGGTTCCAGTCTTGTTCTCAGGTATAGGCACAAGACAAAGCAGGCGGCTACAAATGCTAAAAACGGGGCAAAAACCAAAATCAATGATACTCACAAAATGTTTTTATAGGTCAGCACCTTAAAAAAGCGTAATTGTGATGTGAAAACGTTTGGCTCTGTGGGGAGGGGCAGTATGTATCTTGCTTGCTGGCTGACCTGCCTATTTTTGGAATAAAAGACTTTTATCCTGCTACATCTTGGTGGATTTTTTTATCTGAAGTTGACAGTGACCAGGTGCCAACCTATAAAAACATTTTGTGAGTATCATTGTTCTCAGGTATGGATGCTCACAGTGCTTGTTGGTGTTGAGCCAAATTAATGAGACTTTCATGAGTGGGGCAGTCATCCCTATTATGTGCAGCCCAGGGATATTGTCCATAAGCATGCCCCATCTGTTCACACAGATTACACTTAAACAAATTGACACAAGCAGAGGAGACATGACCTAATTCTAGACAATGACTGCACCTCATGGTATCACAAGCAGAACTAAGGTGTAACCTGGAACTGCATTTAAAGCAGGACCTGGGCTACCCGCTATAAAAAATAGAACCCCTATCTTTCCCTAAAAAGAAAATACTGGGTAAATGTACAGGGCCCATATTAGTAGAAAACAACTTCATTCATCACATCATCCCAGATTTGTTCACTATCTAAAGTCGGTAAAGGTTTACCTAAAATTTCGCAACGTTCTCTCGGCCAAAACAAAATATCTTCCAACTGTACCCCTTCATTTTTGGACATAACCGTAATTGTTTTAATGAAAGGTTTGGTGAGGGGAATCGCATGAAAAGGAATCCAAACCGGTGTATTCTTTAGGTTATGATACTGAGCCAAGAATCTATCTAAATTAGAGACATGCTTGAAACTGACATCAAAGTTTCCATTTCCTAAACTTATAAGGGCATAAATCTCAGAGGAGAAGTAGTGCATTGATTTTTTCAATAGGTCCCTAGCAATGTATACTCTATTAGGAGGATCCTCCAAACCCCCCCTTGTAAAGGAGACGTACTGCATTCCAACTAGGGGCCAGTTTGCCTCTAGATGAAAAGAGGCCAGCCAGCCTAAAAAGAGGATTAGGGGCAGGCGCACCAGATGGTGGTACCACAGGTTCTGGAACTGTAGAGACTGCCTCAGGAGCGGCCAACTGCTGGGACACAGTAGAAGGGTCAGCTGAAACAGTAGGAGAAGACAATGTACCAGAAATAGTAGGCAAAACAGAGTTATTACTCCAGGGTGAGTTGGAGCTCAGGTCTCATGCAGTGTTGGTGGCCACTGGAGAGGAAGAAGCTGTAGCCATCTTTTGGAAGGACCTATCCTGTGTATCTGGGGTCCATGAACCAGAAGGTGTCTGTACCCATCTGGTGTCATGCAAAGCTTTTTCAGGGGTCCACTCAATGGAACCCACCTCTAAGTCAACAAGGTCAATCCAGCTCAAATGGTGCTGTGGCAAAGCAGGTGAAGATGAACAAATAGGCTCTGTAGAAGCATCTGCAAGGGGCCCAGCTGGCTTCCCCAGTCCAAGATGTTGGCCCACAGGTGGAGAGTGCAATAAAGTGGAGCGAGAGTCCTGAGGCTGTAGGCACATGGGATCGGGCCTGTTTTCACTGCCAGCCTCTTTCAAAGCATTCTCCTCAATTGTTCCAGAAAGCAGTACTTCCGGGTTGCAGTCCGCCTCAGGCAAGAGTCGAAAAGGCATAGCCAGATTCGGAGCTGAAACAGAGGCATCCGTGGAATCAGTACAGGAATCAAGGGCTGCATCCAAGTCCCATAACTGTTGAAGTTGTTTTGCATTTTCCTGCCGAAGAAATGATAGGCAAGACAACACTTGATCCCTGGCGACCGCACCGGGTGGGTGCAGAAGTAACATAGGCTGTACTGGGGATGAAGAAGGAACTGAGATCAAGCAGGAAGCTGCATCCATCAGGTGTCAATGCCTTCCATATGTTCCGATGAAAGCTCAACAGGGCTAGGTGTAGAAGAAACAGCTGAGGGAGAGGCTTTCCCTCCTTCCAAAAACACAACTGTCTCCTCCATGGACTCAGGTAGACTGGCCAGCACACAGAACGGCCAGAGGCTCCCCCTACTGGAGAGTAGGGGAATTTCCCTGGTGCCCTGGCCAAATTTCCTTATTCACTAAAAGTATCACCAATAGCTTAATCTGGTTCAAGGTCAGTTGGCATTCATCTGTATCCCCCTCCCCCAGGTCGTGCCTGAAAATAGGCAGGATTTGTCTAGTGCACTTACCTGGTCAACAAAAATGAAATAAATAAATAAATAAATAAGAGAGGCCAACCATGCTGACAAATGCTCAGTTTTCTGTTCCTGCTGGATACCAGGACAGGCCCATGATGTTAGCGGGCACTGTTTTTTTTAATTTCTGCTGGGCCTGCTGTGCCAGTGGATGTTGGAATTTCTGTCCCTGTAGGCCACCAGGAGAGGCCCTTTGCAGTGACTGCTAGGCTACCATGGCCATGATGAGGGGTGGCACTCTATCAAATTTCTGACTGGATGTTCCATGAAGTTCACTGTAGCCAAATTCCATTTGTCATTTCTTGCATAATTGCCACAACAAAACTACTTTTCAGGGCCTTGTTGCCCCAAACTGTTAAATACAGCATACCATAAACCAGGAGCTTAACATACATGGCAGTCACAGTGCAATTCCATAAGTAAACATTGTATTAAACATTTATTAGATCAGTTCATAATACTCTTATTTACAGCTGGAGGGATGAAGGCCCAGAAAGGTTAATTGGAGTAGCTGGCAATTTATGACCAATGGGCTGGGATAGCTACTTTCTAGTTCCATGAGGAGAGATTACAAGGACCTTTTACAGCATCAGTATTAGGTATTAGCCCATGTTCCAAGTGTGGAACCATTAATCTTCAAATAATTTGGTTACCCTACTTATTTACTAACAATTTCTTTTATACAACAAAAATTGAAGACAGAAAGAAAAAAATGTTCACAACTGAGAATTAGAGATACAGCGAATTTACAGTATATTACACCAGCAAAGTGGTGGCAAAGTGGACAAATTTGTCATGTGGAGTAATCTGTGAAATTTCCATGCCTTAGGTGGAATTTCGCCAAGGTAAAATTTCACCTCCTGCAGGTGAAATTCCACCTTCCACGGTGAAGTTTCACCTTCCACAGGCGAAATTTCACCTTCTGCAGCAAAATTTCACTGCAGAAGATGGAATTTCACCAAGGAAGTTGAAATTTCACCATTTCACGGGTGAAATTTTGCCATTCCATGGGCGCAATTTCACTACTCTGCTGGGCAACATTTTGTCTGTGAAATGGGTGGAATTTGTGGATTACTCCTCTTAGCAACATTTTCTCACTTCGCTCACCACTACTGGGAATCAAGCCCATGTCCCATACACACAACTGTCCTGCTGATCTACCACTATGGTATCATTTCTCACTGTGACAGAAGATTTCTAGAGAGTGATGCATGCACCAAAATAACTTGTAGTGAAAAAGAAAAACATGTTTCATGCTGGAAATCAAACATAGGCCCTCCCCCAACTACTGTTTTGTTGCTTTACAAGTATGGTATTTTATCAAATGGTGAAACAGGTTTCTAGATAAGAGACCCATACAGTGAAAAAGTACATCTTGCATTGGGTGCAGCCCCCCCCCCCTTACACAGCACAGTGGAGTTCAATAATTAACCTTTTGCAAACTCAAAGTAGTTCTTCCACTAAGTTGCATTCAAACCCACAGTAGGTCCACCGCAAAGTGTTAGCCAGAACATATTAAATTGAGGGCAACAAAGTAACAGTTTAATGTTATGAGAGTCTGTTTCAAGCCATGCTGAAACTCTGATTTTAGACATCATCAATGACATCTAAAAATTTTTCTTAGTAAGTAAGCATTATTTATAGAATGCAAGCAGAAAAACTCAGGCACCAGGATATAATACAAATTTTCCCTTCATAGAGCCACTTAGGTGAAACCAGTTTGGGACAGCCTGCTATGGGGATTTTTCACTGCCGTGGTAACATTTGCTGCTTTTGTATTTAAATAAACTGAGCAGATTTTTTTGTACTGTATCCTGGTGCCGGAGTTTTTCTGCTTGCTCTGTATTATGTTTGCTGTCCAAGCACATGAGAAGGTAGTGGACTGTGTATCTTGTTTTTGGTTTCTTTATTTACAGAGTGCCCATTCCTGGAGGATCTGGGTGCAGTGCAACATGAAATATATCATAAATTAAACATAATGGACATAGACAGAGTAACATAAATACAAAACAACTACAAGCTTAGACTAACTGGGAATAAATAGCTTAAATAAGAGTAATAAAATCCATCTGAAATTACATGAAACAGCCAGAAAGTTAAAGTAAAACAAAAGCTTTCTTAAAAGATGGGACCTCAGACCCCTCTTAAAGGCTTTCACTGACAAAGCCTCCCTTAAAGACCTTGGGGCCTAGTTCTACAGGGTCGGGCTAGAATCCTCAAAGCCTCTATCATGATATGACTTCAGCTGAGCACTGGGACCCACTAGGAGGCCTGCCACATAGGAACAAAGAGGACGGGAAGCCTCATGAAGAGTCAGAAGGTCATGCAGATAGCTAGGACCCAATCCATGTAAGGTCTTTTAGGTCGGCAAGCCAGCTTTGATGGAGATCAACCACCTCAGGGGTAGCCAATGCAGAACTGGGCAGGACTGGGGTAGTGTAACAAGATCTAGGGATGCCTGTCAGCAACCTGTCTCCAATGTTCTGCACTAGTTGCAGGTGATATAGGGTCCCTCCATTCAGCTCAAGGTATAGGACATTGCATTAATCAAGTCTGTATGTCACAAAAGCATGTACCTATGAGGGCAAGTCAGGAGGTGGGATAAAAGTTTTGATCTGGGCAATATTCCTAAGATGGCAAAAAACACTTCAGACAACAGATGACACCTGCACCTCTAGTGTCAGTTTGCTATCCAGGATAACACCCAGTTTTTTCACCACAGCAGAGGTGATGAGGGATGAAGATCCATGTGCAAGACCAGTTTTCTCTCCCATCATCCCAGGTCTCCACTGCTGATCAGGCTCAACCTCCAGTAGCTCTGTCTTGTCTGGGTTAAACCTCAACAAGTTGGAGGATGTCTAGTCTTGGACCAGAGCCAGACAGGAGTTCAATACAGAGACTGCACTATGTGTCCCTGCTGCAAAGGACATATATAGTTGGGTGTCATCTGCATAGTAGTGAAAACCCACCCTGTAACATCTAATGATGTCCCTCAGGGGTAGAATGTACACTGGAAATAGCAAGGGTAAGAGGATCAAGCCCTGGGGCACTCCACAGGACAGGGGTTTCAGGAGGGAGGAGTAGTTTCCCATAACCACACTTTGTGTTCTGCCTGTAAGAAAGGACTCAAACTAGTTGTCATTGGTACCAGTTAGAGGTGGGTGAAGTGACCAAAATTCACTCCGTGAAGCAGTGCATTGAGTAATGTGGAATCCACGAAGTAATGTGCAATGCAAAGTGAAGTACTTCACATCATAATGAGGAATGTGAAGTCCATTGATAACAATGACTTCACGTTACTTAGCCTTCCCCCAACCACTTCTGCACCAATTTTAATGTGAAGTACATAGAAATCAATGTACTTCACATCACTTCCCCTTGTTATTGAGCTCCAGGGTGAATTTTGCAGTGATTCATGGGATTGCGGTCACGTTGGCTCTAGATTATTCTGCACACCCTCAGTTCTGTATAGTGTGTATGTAGTGGTAGATGGAGGCAGTTTCCTCTCAGAGCTCTGAGATTCAAATCCTCTGAAAGCTGTTAAAAAAGCCTTTATGAGCCATTATTTTTGCTCAAAATTTAGTAAACTGATTGTAGAAAACCCCCCTGTACTCATATCATCGAGTGTTTATTGTTTGTGTGTAGATTTTGAATGTTAATTTACAACATTCAGTCTGTGTACTGACAGACACTTCAAGTGTGCTTTGGGGAAGGGGCGTATCTGTGCTGGAGGTAGGTTAAAAACTGGGAGAAAAAGGCAATCTTTCTGTTTGGGTTATATTTTTCTTGTATAACTGTGTTAATGTACACACAGTAACATTTTCAGTAATTCTTGAATTTTTTTTTGCTGATTGTTGTGACACAGCAATGCATAATTTCAGTTTGTTTAAAAGATTTGGTTATATTGCTGAAGTTTTCTATTTGCTATGCATTACTTGTAGTTTGTGTGTGTGTGAGTGTGTGTGTGATGTGTACCATCAAATCAAACACATTTTATTGTGCCACAGAGTAGTTGCAGTAACGTGAACCTGCTATCCACTGCACCTGCATGATTTTGTACTGCTTTGTGATATCTTGGTTTTGGACTGTTACTGCAGTGCACTGCACCCCCTTCCCCTACTGGCAAAAGGTTTTCTTTTCCAGATTGGATTGTGACTAGCGAGCACTGGTTAAGGTGTTGTTGTGACTTTGCATCTGCATTTCTTCTTGGTTGCACAGTGCAGTCTTAATCTGTCTGTGCTTTTGCATCTGTTTAGTGCCCAATCTCCATCTGCAAGCCTCAGTTGTTGTTTGTTTTGGCTTCAAATCCACCAGCCCAGACTGAAAGTTCAGAAATCTAAATTTGTTTAGAATTTTCTTGGTGATCCTTCAAAATGCATGCATAGAGACGTGCAAGCAAAGCTGTTTCTGGCCATGTCACTGCTGCCAGTGGCAAGATTGTCCATGGGCGTGGTTGTATGCAGAAGTGCATAGCTGAAGTCAGTAAAGGAATTTCTCCATCAATGTTTTTAACAGTGCAATCTGTAGCTTATCTCATAGTTGGAGGAGGTGATCTTGTCCCAGCTGGTGGTGTTAGTGCAGTTTCTGCTGGCATGAGTATTGCTGCCTCAAGTTCCACATCTGACCAGTTAACTGTTTCCAAAAATATAGTTGAGTCTAAAGTTGTGACTGACAGTGTAGATGATGTCATACTCCCTATTAACATCCCCATGGTAGTTGAACATGATTCTGATCCTGGCAACGATAACTCCCAATGTCACATTTCTTCCAGCTCTGTTTAGGACATGCCTTTGCCATCCAATGATTCAAAGTGTGGTGTAAAAATATCAGGTGATGATGATGATGATGATGATGATGCTGTGGTTGGAACATGTTCTCCACATGACAGCATCCAAGCTGAAAATGTGGATGTGGATGATGTTGATGAATATGATAATAATGTCAGTGACCCCTGTTGAGAACCGGAGAAAAAGAAAGTCAAGGTGGCTGTGTCTGGGTTTGTTGGTGTTAAATCCACACCTCCTCAAAAACGTTGTGATTTAGTGGTTCCTGTTAATGCTAATGATGATGACCCAGTAATAATCATAGGTAGTCATGGTGGTCAGTTGGAGTCCAAGTGTGTTCAGCCTGATAAATCATGTAGCACACCCCCCATTTCAGTGGTTAAAAAAATGGATAACAGGATAAGCAGCATCAGGAACATGTTAAACAGAGGGGATCACAATCCCTTGTTTGGGACTTTTCTGTCAAGATGCAAATGATGAGTCAGTTGCAATCTGAGAGCTTTGCATGTTAGTCAAGGTAAAAAGGGGAGTCATCTGGTCATGGGGGCCAGCATAATCATCATACGAACAGGCACATGGCACTGTGGACTCAGCACCAGATGGCAGCTAATACCATAGTGGGGTGTTCACCCTCATCCTTAACCTTGCTGAGCATGTTATCCCCTTCCATGAGTGTAAGACCAAGTAGGAATATCTGCAGTAGTGATGAAATAACACCAGAGGATTATTACAGGCATGATGAGGGAGAGGATTATGATTTAGAAATCTTGTCAAGTGTGGTCATAGTAGCAGTGGTGGTGGTGGTGGTCAATGCAGTATGTCTAGTGCAAGTGATACATCAAACCCTGTAAGTAAAATGGGGAAAATAACTTCATTTGTGGACTTGTCACCTGTGCACCCCACTTCATCACATGTCCACATCCCACCCCCAGCCATTCGCAGAGCTGAGCCATTTGTCACACCCTGTGCAAAACATGCAGGTCTGCCCACGTTGGAGAGTGTTTTAGCCCGTAACCTCCTGCCTGCTGGCCTGAAGCATGTGATCTACACTGTGTAAGCCATGTGATGTGTGTGGGCTGTCTGTGAATTCTTAATCCACCTTAAAGCAGAATAAGGCAGAGTGCACAATGCAAAGTCATAATTACAATGTGAAGTGGTGAAGTGAGGGTTTAAAATTGGCAATCTGTGTAGCAGAAAACTAACCTGAAGTGGCCACTTCGATACCACTTCAGGGGTGGAATATTACTTCATTGTAACTCTAGTATCGCTGAATCCACAGAGTTCTCCAAGATGATCTAACAACACCCCATGATCTATGGTGTTGAATGATAAGAAAAGATTGTGTACAATGAGAATTGACCATTCACCTCTATGTCATACTCTGAGGAGATCATTTTGCACTCTGACTAGTACAATCTCCTTACTGTTCCTGGACTTGATTCCAGACTGGAGTGGCTCATAGATATCAAAGGCAGTGAGATGTGCCCTGAGCTGCACAGCCACCACTTCCTCAATAACCTTGCCCAGAAAGGGGAGTTTAGAGATAGAGCTGAAGTTTGCTAGGCAATACAGATCAGCAATGGTTTCTTCAAAATGGGTTTCACAAGTGCCTTTTTTAGAGCACTGGGAAATATCCCCTTGAGAAAAAACACCAAATTATCTCAGCGAAACCTGGACTAACAGACTGCACGCAGCCAACCAGTAGATGTTTCGGGCCCAGGTCCAGGTCACAAGATGTGGGCTGCATCTTCAAGATTATCTCACTCGTCTCTTCCACCGTCACTGGACTAAACTCAGTTCAGACATGAGGGTTACTTCTGTTAGCCTCAGACCCATTGCCACACACCTGCTGCTACCCCCCATAGATATATCTTACCTGATAGAGAACACCATGTCAGAAAAGAACAGAGCAAACTCTTTGCATTTAACTGTTGACAAAGCTCTAACCAGCTGGACATAGGCAGGATGAAGTAGCCTGTCTACAGTTTTGAAAAGTTGAGCCACTTTGTTCTTCACTGCTGTGCTCTCCCTGGACATGAATTCTGCCTTCTTATGAGATATTGTCCTTTGATACTTATTGTATTGAGTTTTCAAAGCCAACCTGTCTTGCTCGGCCTAGGATCTCCACCAGTGGAGTTCCAACAACTGACTCCTCATCTTCAACTCCCTGAGCTCCCCATCAAACCATGTTGATCTCAAGTGTGAAGGCTGGGTCATATGCAGACAGGTGCTACAGAACTGAGAGCTGAGGCAGTGGCCCTTTTACAGGCCATTACTGCGTATCTTGGTCCTGCATCACAGACAGCCATCACACCCCATATGTCCATTACCACCTGAAGTCCTGTTGGAGTCATCCCTGTTAAAGGGTGGTAATGATCATCTCCACAGGGAGTGAACTCTCAGGGGGCCCCAAATGAGAACTTCAATGTGCAATGCTCTGACCATATGACTGGATCAATCTCAAGATTATCACCTTCGAGTCACAGAGAGAATACCAAGTCCAAGATGTGGCCATGAGTGTGGGTTGCAGAAGTAACAACTTGTGACAGGCCCAGTGATTCCATAGTCAAAAGGACATCTCAACTCAATTGCTAGAGTTCCTCATTGACCCAAGCATTGAAGTCACCCAGAGCTAACCGTCTTAGGTCTCCAGTACCCAGTAAACGATTAAGTCTGCTACTTTCTGCAGTAATTCCCTCTCATGACCTGGAGGCTGGTACACGAGAAGGATTCTGCAATCTGCACCTGGAACTCCTCGAATGGCTACACATTCAAATGACAAGGTAGACCCCACCATCTGTACAGAGAAGTTCAGGTTGGATCTAAAACAAATGGCCACTCCCTCACCCCTGTGGTCCCTCATTGGACAATGCACTAGAGAGAACCTAGCCAGGAGCAACACTTCCAGACGTGGTCTAGCGTCATCAATCAGCCAGGTCTATGTGATGGAAGCCAGGTCAACAGAGGAGATTGTTCACCATAATTGCGGTCTTATTCCTCACTGACCTGTCTTTCAAAGCACTACACAGATAGAATGGAAGGAGACTACTGCTCTAATCACTGCCTGCCCACCCACTCAGTCTGAGGAAGCCATGGATATGGGAAACAGCCATGACTGACCTCTCTCTAGTTCCCATTTCATCCCACAGTGCCTCCTGAACCTAACCACCCTCCTCATTAGCATTTCACAAGCCCCTACACCTAACCTTCCATTTTCTCATGGTGCCCACCACCCAGCAATGTCTATATATTGCAGCTGACATGGGGCAATCCTTGAAAGAGCAGAGATTCAGTAGCTGAGCCAAGAAGTACCTAAACCTGGGGGATCTGACATACCAAAATATTACTACACTGGTTGCAAATATAAAACCCTAAATAAGACACAATGAACAACTATCACCTCAAACTCAAAACAACAATGCAGTCACCACTTTAACTATAATAAACACAGAACAAACAACTCCCCCAAAACCCAAATAAAATGCAAATATATTTAGATAAGTCTCCCCACTCCCACATTCACCCTCAAATCCTAAATATAGGACAGTCATATCACTCCCAGATTACTTAAACATAAAGCTTAATACCACTCATTCCAAAGCCCAGACCTAAAACTACCCACATACTAAAAGCCCACCAATCCCCTTAACCAATGAAATGCAAATACTTAGAAGAACCTCAACAGTTTAAAAACATACACAAGGGCTATAGTGTAATTATAGTCCAGTAGGAGAGACAATAGATGTAAAACGTGTCCCCACCACTCTGTCAGCTGCTCTGTTATGTTTCTTTTCAGCTCCTATGCTACATAAATTATAGTGAGAAAAAAGTATTCTGCACTGTAAATCAAATGAGCAGGTCAGAAATCTTATGGTAAGACCTACATTAAAAACCCTATCACTGACATCATTAATGACATCACGCAGCCAAATCACATAAAACTAAATGCAACCTTAAAATTAACTAAATGCAGAAAAGAACACTATTAATGGTAATGGACATTTATAAGCTTATACTAGGTTGTGCCTAAAAAGGATAGCTTATTGTAAAATGTGAGAGAAATTAATTTTTTAATGGAATTTTACAAGAAGCAATGATAGCTTTGATGCACCGATATTTTAAAACCATAAAGATTTGAAAACATTTTTTATAAACATTTTTTTTTTACCATATTCTGATTTTCAGTAAACCTTCAGCTTCCTTTTTTCAAACACTGTTTATGTCCTGCATGTCCTCCTCTAAAGACTTTCTAGTGCCTGGTGATGCCACTGTCTGTTCCTAGGAGTCCACTGGTTCATGACTCCTATGAACCCCATGGTGCTGATCAAAATGCTCACCACATATTATAACTTTGTAATATATGGATAATTAAAATAATACCCCCAAAATACATACAAAAAATCTCCTATAATACATCACCCCAAACGCAATAATACCATCGATGGAACTCAATAATACTATTGTTGAGATCTCGTAATACTATCAATGGAAGATCTCAACGATAGTATTATTACAAACTCACAACAGCGCAACTGCCACCGGACAGCTCGAGCAGCTTTCACCTATTGCGAGCCAGCTTTTACTGTAACTGTTGCATACAGTAAAAGTCGACTACATATATCACGTCGTTGCCCAAAAAAAAGAATTAGTATTGTTTTGTTTGCAGTTTCTTTAACACTGCTCGCTTTTCCTTGTTAAACTGTTCAAAAGTTCTCCAAGTTGCCACAATCATTGGCTTTCTCCGTGACAAAATTACCTCACGCATTAACTCAACCCACCATTCCTGACTATCGCAAAGGTAAGAAACTACAATTTCCTCGCATCCATATATTACAAAAATACAATACATTCTTGGTGTTACATATGACACCATCTGAAGATCTGGGGTTTGAACCTCTCGAGCTTCGCTCTCGAGGTTTACTGTGCCCCCAGATCCTCTCGATGAATTACTGCCTTGTAATACATCAGAATGTATCTATTATTCTATTTTTTATTTTTCACCCCATGCCCCTCTCCTCAGGATGCAGGGATACAGATATACCAGCATACCAAGTTCACCAGCATGCATGTCTTCCCCTCCCTATGCTCCCTTGAACTGAACTGCGACATGTGGTCACCTAGGAGTCAGTTTTGCAGTAGGGAGGATATCCTCTTGAACTGTCAATCTTTTTCACACAACACCACCAGTATTTCCTGGTCTCCAAGCTTGAACCCTGGTCCTTGGCATAGCAAGTGGCATCACCATGTGTGCTATTAGGTTGTATTAGCCTTAGATTTTTTAAAAATATGTATTATTTAAGAATTAATACACCACCTTGGATTACAGTCAGTTAATGTAACCTAGTGAGGCACAACACATGAGGTGAAGCCAAAGGCCTTATTCCCCACAGGTTAGAATCATGAAGGTAACAGAGCCCCTAGAGTGCATTAATGCTATTATCAATATAAATATCTATATATCTATTATCTATCGATAGCTATCTGTATGTATCTCTCTCTCTCTATATATATAAATATATATATATATATATATGTATTATTTTTTATGGTGTATGGCCAACTGTTTAACATGCATGAGGGTTCCAGCTGTTAATATAGCCCCTTAGATTGTAAGTAAGACAATCAAAATGTTTCTGTATCAATTTTAATATTTCACACTTCATCTTAAATGCCTTTAATCATGTTTTGAACATGTAATCTCCCATTGCAAACAAGCAAACAAACAAACATACTAAATAATAATAATAATAATAATAGTAACCTATACTCTTCCTTTTTTCCTGGAAACATGACATCAAAACAAAGTAATGCAGATTGTTTTAGTTTTACTAATATATTGTTGATACCTTATACAAAGTAATTTCAAAGATTTTAAACCCTCTTTTAAGAGCCATACTTTTTTGCTAAAGGTACTCTCTTCTAGAAACAGAAAGGCTGTGCTATAAGTAAATTCATCTGTAATGTGACAGTTGGTAGAGGGGTACATTAGTGATGCTTGCTGACTCTGCAGTCTGCCACCACCATATAGAACAGTTTGCAGACTGAATCTATCCTATAAAAAGGGTATCATTATTATTCTAAACAGGGAAAAGAAAAATACTATGGTATCACTGGCTGAGACAGAAGAAATGTCAGACTTTCCAAGATGTCAACATGTATAGTCTATTTGGCCATTGTGCCTTGAAATATGTAGGACACAGTACAACATTTTGCAAATGCTTCCCTAATTAATTAGTGTGATAATGAGAAGCCTGAGAAAATGCTTGGGTACCTTATTGACAACTTGTTTCTGTTAATTAGCTACATCTGGAAGGGAAGACAATTTAGAAAGAAACAGTTTATCACTTCTTACAAAGCGGAGATCACATCTCAAATACTAGAAGAAGTTTCTTTAAAAGTCAAACTGGGGTGCTAATTTCCTTCTCTAATGTTTAAACATTCTGATACTTTGTGACACAATAAGCTGTATCAGCAAAAGTGACAGACTCATTTGCAGTCAGGAGTAAAGAAGAAAGAAAGACAATAAAGAAACAATATTTAAAAATATGTTAATGATATTGGTAATATGCAGTGTTACCCTGCCACATATCATATAGACATAATTTGCTTGCATTTGAAGCTGTGGCAAAAATGCTAATGATAACAGTTCATAAGAACACATTGTTTATGCATTTGTTGTTCACATATCATATTATGAGGGACTGATAGAACTACAGTTTGAAGCCCTGTATTAATTTGGAATTGCATAATGTGGGTAGAACCAGAGTTTGCATTTTTTGTGATCTGAACTAACTTCCACTAGAAACTGAACAGAGATCCCCATACTTATGTGACCTGTGACAACTTTGGCCATTTTTAAAATTCTGGGCCACTAGTTTTAAAAGGGATTCTCCCTTTTTGTGCCTATGGCAAAAATCTGAGCAGTTAGTTTGACTAGCATCATCAGTGATGCAGATCATTCCGCTTGCTCTCCTCCCTCCTGGTTACACATGTGTTATGCTACTGGAGCTAGTCAGCTGACTGTAGCACAGTGGAGAATATGTGCTTCAGGATGAGGGGGGCAACTAAACATGCTGGGTTTTGGACAACAGTTGCATCTTGTAAATCATAGATTGGAAGTAAGAGGGACACACTATTGAGATATGACCTTTTCAGACATTGGGGGGTTGGCAAGAGGGTGAAAGTGTTTTAAAGCATAGCTGGCTCCTTGCATGGTGACTGAAGTCTTGCATTCTTTAACATCACTGCATGAATGTATGGTGGAGGGTACAGAGGGAGACTAATGGTATGGGGGAGTGGTGGCAATAGTACTAACCCATGTCTTCTGGGGAAGAACAGAGGTGTTTGATTTTTTTTAATTTTCCCTAATTTTAGACCAGCTAATATGTAGTGAAGCACCACTCCATTCTATTCTATTTTTTTGCCATTGGCATGATATTTGATCCATTTTTGAAGGTTGAGAGGAACATCATCTTTAGATCCTGACAACCTTTAAAAATACCTCCAATCTCTAACCTTACATTTCTTGCAAAGGTTGTGGAGAGGGTGGATGCTGAGCAGCCTTTAGAACACCTTGGGAATAACTGTTTTGAAGTAATTCCGGACTGGTTTCTGGTGGTGCTGCAGCATGTGAAACTGTTTTTATCATATTTTACAATAATCTCTTCTTAGCAATGGACTGGGGTGATGTTTCCATCTTGATTCTCTTGACCTAGACCTATCCTGTATGTTTGATACCAGTGAGTTTGTTGATAGATTTGAGGTGCCTGGAGGGCATATTAGGTACTGTCATCAAATGGCTTTGATTATTCTTCATAGAAAGAAAGTAGTCAATGGTGATTGGCCAATAATGGTTGAGTTCAGTTGTCCTGGACTGTGTTGTACTTCAGGGTCTGTCTCTTCCCCTATCTTGCTTGTGGTGTATATGATTCCACTTGGAAAGATCATAAGATAAACCAGAATGAGGTTTCATGCTCTGCCAGTGACACCCAACGGCAAGTGTCCTTTGCACCTGACTGGACCAAGTACATGCAATTGTTAGAACAGTGCCTATTTTGTATCAGAACCTGGACTGTGGGGAAGGGGGGTTGGTGGAGCAAGATAGTGAACTGTTGAGCAGCCAGACTCCTGAGCTATTGAGGCAGTTTCAGCATTGTGTTGTAGATTTGAGCAACAGCAAACCAGACAGCATAGGGGGCATGGCCTGGCATCTAAAAATGGTGACAGCTAATTAGATGATAGGAATAATAGGCGACAAAAGTATTTTTACGGATCTCAGTTTTTGGATAAAATATTATGAACTATAACAGATTGCAGTGTCTTCCACTAAATCCATAAAAACAAGCTACCCTCTCGTTTGAGCCCCAACAACATGGAGGGACTGGAGGCCCTGAAAATCATACCAGGTCTCAGGCAGTAATGGTAGAAAATAGTGCCAATAAAGATGATACAGATATACCATTGGCAGCAGAACCAAAAATGATCATAAACTTGCAAATTTGTTTTTTTTTCCCTAGGCTTTATGTATGTTTATTCGTTCAATTAAAAGTTATTGTGATACAGAGGAAAAGAAAACATTCTACAGTTTCCAAAGAATTAAAAACACAAAATATGCATGAAAATTCATTCAATAAGCAATGCTTAACATCAGGTATGTCAGGCAACAATGTTTACTAGCCAGTGAATAAGTAAAGAATATCTTTAAACAATTTCTAATAAGCATCAATGAAATTGAATCAACATGGGATGCTTAGTATCCAAATTAGTTTTCCCTTTTATCAAGTTACATGTTTTTGTTTTGTTTTTTTAATTCAAATTTAAAGGGCTATGTCCTCCATGCTGATGCCAGTTTGTTTGTGTGGTTCCTTTGTGCACATTCTATCAGGGCACTAGTAAAATCACAGCAGAGGATTACCTCAAAATCAGAATTCCCAGCTGGTCTCTTATTAATTATCACAGTAATGGATCACCATGATTATTTATATCATGTATTTACCTTAAAGGATACCTAAACAGCATTTTGACAACAAACTATTCAAAAATCTGACTGCGTAGGTGACTAAAGGAAAGGCTGCTGTATTCATTAATGCTAAAACTACATTCACATAATTTACCTAAATGTGGTTCCACAGCATTTGAAAATTGTAAAATCAGCCTTCCAATTTCAAAAAACCTTTTTTACCTGCTTCCTAAAATGGCCGCCAAATGTTTTATGTGATGACATCATTGGAGTCAAAGTCAGAGAGGTATATGGCTCTCTATAGTGCTAACTAGTTTTGTTTTCTCTTTTTATAGAATTGTTTTACCCAAATGGTCAAAACCATGTGCATTATTTTGTATAATGCACATGTTAGATTATGGTTCTGTTCATTTTGTTTACTTTAACATGCTGAAAATGTGTTTTAATCCAATCGACTTTCTCTGTGGCAAACCACAGTGCAGTATAAATCTTGAATAGCCTGGTGGTCTAGTGGTTATGGTGGATTCAGGATGCTACAATGGGGGTGCTAGGGTGGTGTACATGCTTAATATGCACTTTTTAAACATTTTTATTAAACCTTTATATTTTCTGCTATTATTCTTTTCTAGTTTGTTTTTGACAGAACCTACAAATGTAATCCATAGTTTGAATG
Organism: Neoceratodus forsteri; assembly: GCA_016271365.2. Lineage (NCBI taxonomy): Eukaryota > Metazoa > Chordata > Ceratodontiformes > Ceratodontidae > Neoceratodus > Neoceratodus forsteri. Next base: position 123,368,033 of record CM028136.1, on the reverse strand, counting down.
CAAACATTTGTAAAATCAGTAAAGCAGACTTCTTCAACAAAGTGAAATGCAGCAGCAGCAGCAAGCAAGTACATTACTATGTGGGGGGGGGTGCAGCCACACCCTTCACCACCCCCTAGAGCCACCACTTTTTGTAGCAAAGTTCTTGTGCAGTCCAATGTTACAATTCATACTTTCTTGAAACTCAAATATATGCTTGTCTTGTCTTCTTTTTCCATGGGAAAAAATAATAATAATAAGAATCAGCATTTATATAGTGGTTTTCATACACATTGTATCCCAAAATGTTTTACAAGCAATACTAGACTGGTAGTGAAGTGGCTGAATGTGTATGGCAGCCATTTCATACATTAATATCCATACACAGCCTTGGACAATTGCATGAACTGGTTTTATGGGAAGGGGATTGTTGGCCAGGACAATGGGGTCAGGTAGTGATAAAGGTGCTGGCAGTGCACATCTTATTTCTTACAGTAATCTGCTCATATTTTTTCCTTCTGTCTTCCCCTTCCCTGAATATAGCAGTGCCTTGGAAGAGTGTCCTTCTCAGTCCCCCTCTGGTATTCATTCTTCACTGTTCCTCCTCACACTTAAAACTGGTGAGCTCATCACTCTTCTGTATCATGAATGCAAGCAGTACAGTCCCCATTTTATTTTGACATGTCAAATATAAACATACCTTTTCAGTAAGTTAGGCTCATAGCAGCAGAGAACAAGGGGAATAATGGGCTTTCGTATCCTCAGAAGATCTATTCTACCTTTGATTAGGCACTATTAAATGATGGGTGAGCACATCATTATACACATCATTTAATGGTGCCTAATCATAGGTGGCTTAGATCTTATATGGATAGAAAAGCCTATTGTTCCACTTGTGCCATGCTGCTATCAGCCTGGCTTACCAGAAGATCATGTTTATTATTAATGTGTAAATATAACACAGGAGACTGTACTAAACACATTCATGATGCGGAAGGGTAGTGAAATCACCAGTTTTTAGTGTGGGGAGCAGGTGAGAAGAATGAATGCCAGAGAGAGACTGAAGAGGCATTCCAACAGGGTACAGCTATATTCAGGTTAGTTGAAGACATGAAGGAAGACGCTGAGCAGATCATTGTGATCTCTGAAATGTGGGGCTGTCAGCATCGTGATCACAACCTGACTGCGGATGAGAGTAGCCAGTGATGACAAATAGTCAGAGTGGCAGGGCTGCAGCTACACTGTTACTTGAGTTCAGTGTAGAGAGACTACCCTCAGGTGGGGGGGGGAATGTTGACATTTGTTAGGACAGTATTCAGGGAGTTGTATATAGCTCATTCAAGATTTGGAAGGGTGGTAGCCAGCCAATTCGCATTGTGGAGTAGAGCACAGAAAAGTACTGGAGAAGAATTGCTGGGAACTGTCCTGCAGGGTTCTGCAGATCACAGGTAAAGGAGTAGACTGACAGTGGAAGTCAGGTGGATTCGCTCAAGCTATTAGCATGCCTCTCCTGCTAATAATATTGTTATCCACTGTAAGTGCAGCCCTTATGAGGGCATGAACAGCAATTTTTCTGGTGGGTCATGATGCTTATTGCTTGGCCCTCCAGGAAGACCTAGTTGTTGGTTAATGAGGTGGGAAAAAAACACAACAGGGAACTGTACATACTACCTTCACTGTGCAGAAAGGTGGTGATACACTTATTGTTTACTATGGGAACAGAAGTCAAACATTGAGAATGTGGACTGGAGAGTGATTTGGAAGGCATTTTTTAACAGTGCCAGCCGATGCATATCAGTATAGGTGTGCACAACTCTCTGAGGTACAAGATTACAATCTGAGATGTGATAATTCTCTTCATGAGACCGCAAGCTCATATGTGGCCCCAGGCAGTACTAAGGACAGGGAATGGATGGTGGGGTGTTCAACAGAAGGCAGGCTAGGTGCAGGGGGTTCATATGAAAAAAGAAAGCCTTATTTGTGGATCAACTAGAGAGCATGAGCTTCGGAACTGAACAAGACTGGTACTTTGCTGTGTGACACTGAGCAAGTCACTAAACTTCCTTGTGCTTCCAGGCCACACCTGTAAACAAGCTTTCAGCTTAGTGTGTCTCTCCTGGATAACAATAAAAAAAAAATCAGTGTATCATATAACCACTAGATCATCAGGTATTTGAAGTGTTGTTCTGTAATGCAGTTTGCCAAAGAAAAAGTCAGCTGGATTGCAAAACGTTTTCTGCAAGTTAAAGTAAACAAAATGAATAAAATCATAGCCTAACATGTGTACTGATCAAAATAATCCATGAGTTAATACATGGTGTTGATCATTCTGGTACAACAATTCAAAATAAAGAGGGAAAGAAGAACTAGTTAGCACTGTAGAAACATATGTGGATCTCTGGCTCTGGCTCTGATGATGTTATCATGACTAATCACTTAACACACTTGGCAGACATCTTAGGGAGAAGCCAAGGCTGTTTTTGGAAAGTGAAAGGCCGCTGTTTACCTTTTTTAAAAGCTATGAAACTGCATTTATGTTAAGTTACATAAATGCAGTTTTAGCATAAATGCAAACAGCAGCCTTTACTTTACCTCAATATGAAGCCACATTTTGGAGTTTGCAGTTTTAAAAAACTGCTCGTTTAGGTACCCTTTAAGGAATGGAAATAGAAGATTTTGCATAACTATTCATAGCACTAATACTAGCACCTTATTCCATTTGAATAGGTACTTAATGTAATAGTATTTATAAAGCATATCACTGATTGTGCATTTATGTCAACTAAATAAAAAATTCACTTAATTTAATGCCAGTTGCCATAAAACACGCAAAACAAAGTATTATCCCTATTAAAAGCCTTAAGGTCTTTTTATCTTTCTACAGCACACTTTTATGTAGACATACTGCTTATAAAATTTTAGCATTAAGCATGATAGCTAAAAGTCAGCTGCTTTCTAAGTTTAAGAAGTAATTCAGTGAACCTGTTAGGTTCCAGTATACAGTACTATCCTGATGTTGCAGTTATAGGTTGAAACATATAGATAAAATGTCTCCATTTAAAAACATATAAAACAACAGAGAAGCACAAAGATTTGCATTTATAAATCAGAACCTGTATAAACCCTGTCCATTTACTAGAGTATTTCAACTCATTAAAACTTTTTTTAAGATATGCGTTATATGTTTTATCCAATTAATAATGCAAATAACATTTTTGTACTCTTGTATCCATAGCAGTGGCTCCATTGCAAGGTGTCCTGTACAAAATACCGATCAGTATGCCCCAAGGCCACCAGAAACACATTTAGCAGCTCCGAACCATGATAAGGCGTCCCACATAAAACTTCTAGGTTTTTCAAACAGAGTGTCACTTTGTATAAAATGCCCAGATGCCGTGACTCAAAATGGGTTAAAAATAGGTACACTTGAAGGCCACTAAATGTGCACAACATGCTGCCAAAGCCTCAAGTTTGATAGTACTTAAGTTTTGAAAGCTGTAATTTTCCCTTTCAAATGAGCAACAATAGTGCAATAGTTTTTGAAACTCAAAGGACTGAAATGCCCACAGCTACTTTGCTTCATTAATTAGACTTCAAGTAAAATCATAGGTCATTAAAGAGGAAAAAATAAAAATACCATTTTGTGGGAAATTTCTCACACCCAACTTCCAGAAATCAAACAGCAACCTTGGGAAGTTTAACTCATTCAGGCCTGGACACCTGTAGGTGGCATCTAAAAGCATAGCTACTTAGGCCAATAATGACTATAGACATACTCAGCTGTCTTTCACACAGGCCAAAAATGTCTGAGGAAGTCAGCATTTTTTTCCTAAATATTAAACAACCTGAAGTGCTTAGAATTGATTGCATAGCACTGTTAGAAATGTAATCTTGTGCTGAACAACTTTGCCACTGATACTTTCTGTCTGTCATGTACACTTTAGGAGTTATTTGCATTTGTTTAAGGTATGTGTGACAGATTTGAATGTGGCCCTGTCCCAGTTGTTATGGAGAAAGAATTTAAATGGAAGGATCTGTTCTATTCTCTTCTCTGTCTGGTTGCACAACCAGATTTTCATGTGAGACCTAGGATATGATCACCCTGATGGTCCCGCAATTCTCTGCCTCTCGCTATCTCTCTAGCCTCGCTTGCTGTTCTGTCTTTTCTTCCACCTTGCATACCTGCCGGTATAAAAATATATGTGAATTATTTTGTGGAAATGTAATTGATATTGGGATCCCTTTGTTTAAAACTGTATATAGTTATACTGTTGAAATGATTGCAAAGCTAAAACTGTATATAGTGATACTGTTGAAGTGATTGCAAAGCTATTTGGAAATCAAGGGGTTAACCTGAGATGCAATTTGTAAGCCTTTTGAAGAAGATGTAAACAAGATGTCAGCTCTGGGTCACAATGTTCTTTTTGCTGCAACTGCTGAAACTGACGAGAACATTGGAAATTTACAAGAACACTGTTTGAGAAGCATGCTATTTTCCTAATGAGCTCATGCACAGACTTATAAAAAAAGGAGCTGCAATGTTTTGCAAAAGACAGACTCAGAGACTGAGAGATACTGAGACCAGAAATTGAGAAGAAACTCATATGGACTTTCTCTGGTTATACTACCTTTGTAAATAGTTATACTGAACAATTTAATATTTTTATTTATTTTACTGTTATTAATAAATCACTTGTTGTGACCTTTACAACTGCTCCTGGTTTTCCTATGCTTCCTGACCTGTGCCTCAACAACAGTATGTTGTGCATGGCTGATATTTGTCTTTCAAGCCCTACCTAAGCACATTGAGTAGATCTGAAAAAGAAAATCATAGTTTTTGATATTTCAATTAATATAAAATAAAAAAAATTGATTACAATTGATTGCATAGCACCATTAGAAAGGTAATTTTGTGCTGAACAACTTTGCCACTGATACTTTGTGTCTCTCACGCATACTTCAGAAGTTATTCACATTTGGTTAAGGTATGGTGTGCATTGCTGACATTTGTCTCTCAAGCTTCACCTAAGCACCTTGAATAAATCTGAAAAAAAAACATTTTTTTGGCATTTCAGCTAGTATAAAATAAAAACGAATTAATTAAAATTGATTGCATTGCACAATTGGAAAGCTAATTTTGTGCTGAACAAGTTTGTCAGTCATACTTTGTGTGTAGCACTTATGGTTCAAGAGATATTCACATTTGTTTGTGGCATGCTGATAATGGTTTGGTTATGCTTAGAAAGGCCCAGGATGCAGTGTTAATAGTATACAGGACACAAATGGTGAAATTCTGAAAGAGCTTTTGTGGTGTGCTTGAGTTAAAGAATGCACAGCAGCATGATGCTGTAGGATTTGGCTCCATTTTCTTGAAGTAGGAGTCCACGAGCTCACCAAACACTTTAATTGGAATCCTCTATTACCTCTAATACCCAAAGCTTTAATTGTTTCAGTCCATTGGTTGCTAAAAACTGCCTCTCCAAGTTTCCCCTGGCTCCTGCAGTTTCTATCTTAAAATCTCCTTCTTCCTGCTGCCACTTACTGCAACACTTTCATAGTGGCTTCTGGTCTTTATTGATATTCCTGTGGAAGAAAATAGAAAATGCTCCTCAGAGAGTAGTAATTCTCGGTACACTATAATTTATTGTTGTACCTCCATCCCCAGTACCTTTTAGAGGGAGAAAGTAAGCATATCTGCATTTTCAATACATCCAAATCCATCATTGATGGCAGTGGCCATTCTGATTCGCAACTCTGATCTTCAGAACTCTAAAACCTTTTAGTTCAGACCACTGGACCACTGGACTTCATTATTCCACTAATTCATTTGTTTTAGCCGCAGTTTCAGAACACTGCGAATTCCACACACTCAGCACTGCAGGATGCCAGAAACTCCCATTCAGCCAGCCACTCATCCACATAAAACTCAAAAACTGGTCAGCAGTAACTGGTTGAAAGAGGCACTATAGGACATCCAACAATAAAATAACATTAATTTCATTCATCGTCTTCTGAAGCAACGTTTAAAGAATTAAATACAAGAAACCAAAAAGGCCTTTGCTTGATGTGGAGTGGAGTGGAGCAGCAGCATAGCCACTTTGCTGATCCACCCCTCCATGGATCTGTGACACTATTGCATGAAGCCTTAACTGATGACTAAGTGTAATAATAATAGGAAGCACTGCAAAATGAGGTATGATCTCAGTTTTTTAATACTGCAGTATAAATTACACATTTACAGACCACAGTAAATACCTTGGCTGAAACATCCTCTGATCATACCAACCACCTCGGTGATCAAGAAAAACAATCAGTGACGTAGAAGATCTGGTTGCAGGAATGATGAGAAAAACAAAGTTTAGCAGGAGCAGACTGAAAATCTTGAAATCCATGCAGATGATCAAGAAAATAGAGCCCGATGGTCAAACATCGGTATGGTAGGGCTGCCCAAGGGACTGGAGGCCAGAGAAGGTGGCTGTGCAATACAAAAATGGCTAGTACAGAAACTTGGTATGGATGCAGAGGTTCCACTGTGCCACCACGACAAGAAATTTGTTGACCGTTGGCACAGTGACAACACAACACCACCAACTTGTGTTGTGCCATTGCTGGCGGAACAAGTTTTTTCTGTGGGGGGCTTCACCCCCTACACCCCTCGTGGGGGGGGCTCTGCCTCCTGCACCCCTCTGCACTAAAGATTTCTAACTCCAATCAGAGTTAGTTTGAGGAGGGGGGCAAACACCCCAGTGGCAGCAGTGTCTGAATACCTGGAGACCATAACAGCAAACTGCCGAAAATGTTGCTGTGATGGTCTTTGTGGTATTTGCATCACTGCGCCATCGGTATACCAGATGCAGATGCTGCAGAATTTGAAATTTAAAGAGCCCACAGGACTGAACCTCCTCTCAAACAAGGTGAGCATCTGAGACATTGCTTAATTAAGTATTTAACATTTGCTGAAAAGGAGCTGTTGCTGAGGGCAGGAAGGGCACAGGGTTCTATCCCGGCTGAGTTTGGCAAGGTGTCCATCTTCCAGGACTTCTCAAGTTAGGTCCAGCAAAAAAGAAAAATGTTTGCAGGGGTAAAAACAAGCCTTCACCAGGATGAGTGGGACATTGAATTCATATACCCAGCTAAACTAAAAAATAAATTAACCCGGATGCCCACCATGATTTTTCACCAAACTGCAAGAAGCTGAGCAATATGTAAATGCAGCTGACACCATGGCAGAGGACAACCCAATGAAATGGGATCAGCATGTTGTGTCCACCTGAACTAGAATTGGAATATAGAGACTGGGGAAGAACCATTTTGGTCGACAGCGAAAATGCTGACCTCCCCCACAGCAATGGCACAATACTAACACAGGTATTGTGCTGCCTGTTTTAAGGGTGTTTTCTGTGGGGGGGCTGCACCCCGCCACACCACCTCATGCAGGGGTCACTGCCCCCGCCCTCCCAGACTTTAGGATTCCAACTCCAGTTCGAAGTTGGTCGGGAAGGGGGTGGAACACTGGGGGAAGGCGAAACACGGAAAAAGGACCATTTACCGCGAATGTCGCCATAATGATCTTTTTTCCTGTTTAGCCATCGCGGTGTTGACAAAAAGGGGTGCACCAAGAGGCTGGGGGAATTGTGGTGCTTGAGTGTCTTTGATGTGACTGGAGGTGAGGAACCATCAAAATGACAATTAAATTTACTAGAAGTGCCAAGACTGTGATGCCCTTCACCCAATAATAGCTTCTGTGCATGCAATGCAAATCCTAGTGACAAGTATGTTCCCTGAACCAAAGTGGGAATCATTTGAAGTACTCGATGCTCATTTTAATGACTGATAAAATGGACACTTACAAGGAGATTTGCTGGGCATGGAGCCCGCATGGATTACTCCTTCATTGGCAGTAGCTTAAACATTCCTACTGGTCCAAGAGGGCTGGAATTTGACAGCTGACATCTGGTAAGGTCTGGATGACCCAATCATGGAACAATGAGAGGTGCACACCCTCCTTGAAGACTGTCAATCATACGTGTTCGATTCAGGTTGCTATGGCAACTTGGGTTGAGGGTAACTTACAAATGTAATTTTTGTGGTTTATTTCATTGACAAGGACTTGGCTTTTGTATCCATCTGGGAATTGAGGGTGTTAGTTGTTGGGATTTATGCTCACCAGGGATTTCCCTCCCCCAAGTGGCTGGCTGGGAATGAGCTGTATGGAAGGCTCTGTTGGAATAACTGCCCGATGAATGCTGGGGTTTTAGGGAACCACAGGGGAAGGTGGGGTTGCTGCTGCCTTTAATTTTTCTGATATATTAGCACCTTGATAAGGTGGACAATGGGGTGCCCTCCTTTGGCCTTGGTAGAGGCCATGGGGGAGGATGGAGGGTAGGGCTCAAAAATGAGATCTGAGGTTAGATATCTCAAGGGCGTTGGAGAGTGAATTGCCATGCCTGGGAAAACAAAACATCAGAAAAAGCATTCCAACTTGAAAAGTACATACATAAAAATAAAATATTAGAAATAAGGGTATCGTATGCATGGGGTGGTAGCTAGCTCTCAGGGGGGTCGAGGGAAGGGGCAGTGGACATTAAACTGTTGGGATGGGGGGTAGGGGTCCGACTTGAAAATGATGCAATATGGTAGTGGTCAGTATGTTGGGCATAGCTAGAGGCAGCAGAATTGAACCTTGCTAGCCCAAAATGTTGGAAGAGGGCTTCTCTGTTCAAGACTCACTTGCTGCATGGGTCACTGGCAAGGGCTTGAAGGGAGGATGTACTTAACTGAGAGCCTAAATGCCAATGGCAAATATTGGTTTAAACATGGCTATATACAAAATGCATGGGGCTCCAGGCAAGGTCAGAGGTGCTGACTTGAATGGCACCGTCTCTCTCCCCCTCCTGACACACCGGTTGAATCACGTTGCTGTGTACCAGAAAATCAGGAATGAATAGAGATAAATTTAAACTCATCAGTGGGCTTGACAGCAGGGAGGGCAGGATGATGACTGGGGAGGGGGGCATACAAACATAGGTTAAATTGTACACATCTGGCTGGAGATATCCGGGGTGAGCAGGGCAGGGGTTTAGGGTCCCTAAGGTAAGTGGTCACTTGTGACAAGGATGCTTTAACAGTGAGGGCGATATTGGGGTTAAAAGGGGTGAGAGAACTGGAGAGGAGGCAAACTGGGATCAGGGATCAGAGAGAGAGAGTGGAGGAAGTGTGGAAGACAACAGGGGGAGGTACAAGGGGCACAGCAGGCTAATTAATAGTGGAAAGTGGCAGGAATGCTCAGGGGAGATTCCTGACAAGTTTAGTCACAGTCACAGGGGGAGACACAATGAGGTAAGTACTGAGGAAATATGCCTGAGATTACTGGAGGGTAGTGGGGGGGGGGGTAGATAGTGCTCCCACCTCCAAAAGTACAAAAGAAAAATATAAGCCTTTTGCTGTGAGGCTAAATCGATAAAATATTGGCCAATATCTCTAGCTGCAGGGATGGAGATACCTGATGTGGAATTAACAGATGGAATCAACATTGAATGTTTAGAGTAGGTCAAAGAGCTTCCTCTCCCTTAGTTGCAAAAGGGTGAGGGAGCTGAGTAGATAGATGATGTGTTACATAATCTGTTGCCTACAGAGTGATACGTTAAGTTGACATGGGTCTGAACTACCACTAGCAAGAAGCCAACAAGGCATGGTGATATCAATGTACAGTTAAAGGGGAGGAGGGGGAAGGGGTACTAAATGTATCTGCAACAAGGAGAGGGACATGTAGGGTGGGGGAAGAGAATAGTGGGGGGGGGGGAGTTAGTTCATGTGCAACTGTTTGAACTGATGTTTTTGTTGTGTAGTTATCCACGGAAGAGTATTGCATCTTTGGTTCAAAAATGTTTAAAACTGGGCTTGATTACTATACAAAGGTAACTGACATGATCACTACATGTGAGAATGTGAGAGTTAATATCTACAAGGAGGGGGGTATTATGGATAAGCTAAATATATGTTCATGGAATATTAATGGAATGAAAACAGAATTAAAAAGACAGAAGTGTTAAACAGGGTGAAATCAATACGTTCTGTTTACAGGAAACACATGGCCAGTTATGAAGGCATGCATATGGCTAAGAACTTGGGGTGGCGGTGGTGAGTAGTTTGGATCATATTTTACTTCCAAAGTTAGAGAAGTTGCAATTTGGCTTAGGCCAAGATTCCCCAGAGTGGTCACTAAAGTTACTTGTGACAGTGGGGGTAGATTTGTCCTTATACAACTTCAGATGAACACAGGACAAACTTGAGCAATTGGCTCAGTTTATGCCCAAAATATTGATGACCCTGCTTTCTTCAATCATCTGTCAGTTGAAATGGCAGGATTCTCAGGCCCATGGGTACTCAATGGAGATGTCAACTGTTTGCTGGACCCAGTACAGTACTTGACAGATCATTCAGGGTAGGTGCACAGATGAGTAGGAGGGCAAGAGCTCGACAGAGTGTAATGAAGGATCATAGGATGGTGGACTCCTGGAGGCATTTAAACCCTAATGGCTGGGAGTACTTTTTTTTTCTCTCATTCAGCTAGGAGTTATGCCAGGCTTGATTTGATTCTGATCTCCCAGGATTTTCTCCAGACTTTGGTGTCAGTTACATATGGCTCCATACTGATATCTGACCATTCACATGTACACCTAGCCTTGTCTGCTCCTGGCCCTGATGGGCCCCCAAGGGCTTGGAAATTGGATCCCATACTACTTAAGTGTCAAGAATTTAAAGATTTTATAAGTCACAAAATCACAGACTTTTTAACAAACAACCGCAAGGGGAAACCTCTGCCATAACTCGGTGGAACGCTTTAAAAGTGGTGTTGCGAGGGGGTATAATTTCTTTTGCCTCCCATAAAAGGTGAACCGAGGGACTGCAATTGGCCAACTTAGAAGAACAGATTAAAGAGAATGAAAAATCCCATCTTTAAGCCCAAATCCGGAGAATTACCACTCATTACAAAAACTTAAATGGCAGTACAGCTCAATATAATCGACTAATTTAAAGAGGACTATCTTACTTACTCAGCTGGGTGCATATTTCGAGGGGGACTCTGGGGAGAGGGGGGGAGGAGTGGCAACTTCAGAACAGGGAAAGTGGTAGAAATGTGGCCCAGATAATAGATAAAGAGGGAAAGGTACATCATGGAGACAATGAAATAGGGGCATGTTTTAGACAATTTTATGAAGACCTACAGTATATAAATCTGAGAGGACATCGCTGAACTTGCAGATGGACTCTTTCTCAAGGGCAGATATACCGGAGATTGTTAAGGAGAAAAAACATTTATTAGAAGCCCCTGTAGTTTGGGAGGATATCAGGAAGGCGACGGCACACTTAAAGGGGGGAAAGGCACCAGGCCCAGATGGTTACCCAATTGATTTTAAAATGTTCCATGCAGAATTAAAAGAGCCCCTCAAAGATCTGATAATAAACCCTAGACCCAGGAATCTTGCCCCAGTCTATGTGCTCAGCCACTATATCCATACTGCCTAGGCCAGGAAAGGACTCCAAACAATGCTCCTCTTACTGCCCTATTTCATTATTAACATCTGGCTATAAAATTATAGCTAGAATCATTGTAGGGAGGCTGGAACAAATCCTGCCCTCCATCATCCACCCTGACCAAGCCAGCTTCATAAAGGGCAGACAAGGGAAGCTAAAAGTCAGGAGGACATTAAACATAGCGTGAAAGTGGTGTTCTCAGATCTTGCAGAGAGCAACAGGTACTCTAGCATTGGACGCCAAAAAGATGTTTGTCAGAGTAGAAGGGGCATATCGCTTTGAAACATTAAGAAGATTTGGGTTGGGGGATGCTACTGTTAAATGGATTTCAGCACTGTATAATAAGTCAATGGAGCAAATTATGGTTAATGTGGTGCTGACCAGGCCACTCATACTGACTAGAGGCACCAGACAAGGCTGCTTAATCTCCTCTCTGCTGTATGTAACGCCCCTAAAACCTCTTGCAGCAGTGATTAGGAAGGATGCAAACATTCAGGGCTTCGTGTCATAAGACACACACCACAAAGTTGCTCTGTTTGCTGATGACCTGATGATGTACTATCAGGATGCACAAAAAAGCATACCAAAGTTATATGAAATCCGGCTGACTTTAGAGCTCTTTCAGGCCATAAAATAAACTGAACAAAAAGCAAACTGATGTTATTTGGTGAAAACAAAGAGGAAGCACTGGCCAAACTGTATTTACAATTAAAAATACTGAAGACATTAAAATATCTGTGCATAATGATACCTAAAATCCACTCTAACCTCTACAAACAAAATTTGTGAATCTGCTCACAAACAATAGTCTCTAGACTGTGAAAGATGAGAGGGACTTCCAATTAATTTGATAGGCTGCATCAACTCTATAAAAATGAATATACTCCCAAAGTGCCTCTACCTCATCCAGAATCTGCCAATCAGAGAATCTGAATATGTTTTAGACAGCTAGATAGTATCCTAAGCAGGTTAATTTGGTGTGTGAAAAATGCCTGAATTAAGAAATCTCTATTCAGTTGCTCCTGTGGAAAGGAGGCCTGACATTACCAAATTTAATACTTTACTACAGGGCTACACAAACAGCTTTCCTGGATAGGCTGCATCTGCACCCTATACCTGCATGGAGGTTTAATGAGGATGAATAGATGGTGGGGGGTATTCTCAGGGGCGTGTTGGCTCCTGCTCTGAAACAGTATGTACCACACAAGAGTAAAAACCCCTTCACTAGCACTCTGTCTAGACTGTGGGTGGGGGTACATAACTATAGTAGGCCTACACGCGGCCTATCCCCTAATACAATAATAAAAGCTTTTTTGTAGAAAAGGGGTACAACATTTTCTTACTCCAGATGTTGCTGACAAGGCAGACATTGGGGCTGCAGACAGAGGGGGACATACTATGGAGGAAAGATTAAGGGACTCCAGGAACTGAAGCAGCAATATGCTATTCCCATTGAAGACCTGCATTACTATTTAAAGGTCAAGCAATACCTAAAAGACTAAAATTTAAAGTTGTCACCCATAGAAGAAATACTATATAAACCACAACTGGGTATCTCTATGCTATCAGCTCTATATAACATGTTTTGGGGCTCGATACAGAACCAGTTGTAAAATCCGGAGCGCAACGGGAGTCCGACCTTGATATTACCACAGATGATGCTCTACGAGCTGAAGTGGTGAAACACATATATACATGCTTGGTCTCCAATAAATTAAGGAGAAAACAGCTACATTTTGTATATAGAACATATTTGACAAGACACAGGATGCACAGGATTTCTTCTAGTAGGTCAAGCATATGTTCTAAACAAAAATCCAGGGAAAGAGTACACAATGGGGGGGCAGGGGTAGTAGCAAAACCAAAAAAGGAAAGGGACCTGGGGTAATCATATCAGATGACCTTAAGGTTAGCAAGCAATGTGAGAAGGCAGTAGGGAGAGCTGGGGGTATACTGGGATGCATAGGGAGAGACATCACCAGCAGAAAACAGGAAGTTGTTATCCCTCTGAACAGACAGTTGGTGAGACCCCATCTGGAGTACTGCATCCAGTTCTAGAGACCCCATCTCTGCAGGACATAGACAGGATAGAGGCAGTCCAGAGGCGGACAACTAGAATGGTGCAGGGTCAGCAAGAGAAGCCATACGAGGAGAGACTAAAAGAGCTTAATATGTATACCCTTGGGGAAAGGAGGGAGAGGGGGCACATGATAGAAACGTTTAAGTACCTCAGTGGAATCAACAAAGTCCAAGAGGGTAGCATCTTTCAGAAAAAGAGACGTGCAAGAACATAGGGCACAATAAAAGATGGGGGGTTCAAGTGGCAACGTGAGAAAGTATTTTTTCACAGAGAGGGTAGTGGATGCATGGAACAGCCTTCCTGAGGAGGTTGTGGGGTCTAAAACTGTGGAGAATTCAAGAATACATGGGACAGACATAAGGCAATTCTTGTGGGGGTAGGAAGAAATAGGCTGTTGGTTAACTAGGATCACGGCTTATCCTGTAGGAGAAATCGGCAGACTAGGTGTGCTGCCGGTCCTTATTCGCCGTCAAAGTCTATGTTTCTATGTTGCTATGTCTATGTTTATATGTGCCAAAGAGAGGATGGTGACTTCCTGCGTATGGCACTACCTATGTTAAAATAGTACCCTTTTAGTTTGAAGACCACTCGATTATGCAAAAAGTGTTAAAGAGTACCTTACCAAAAACCCCATTAGAATTTATGTTGGGGGTGGAGTACACACAACATAATAACCCAGACTCAAGCTGTGGAGTATCTCCTTAATAAATGCTAGAAAGACAGTTGCACAACACTGGGCTAGTATCACTCCTCCTAGTATTGCTTATTGGCTTAGCAACTTGTTAATGTGTATGAAGCTAGAAAAATGTCCACTCAATGCTAATGGCATGCCCACAGTATTTCAGAAAACATGGTAGACAATATTGAAGGTCACCAGTAAAGGGATGATTTCTGGATGAATAAGAAGGTGGACAACTCCTTTAAATAAAGCATGACTCACATGTTATTGATGGTATACCAAAAGTGTTAGAGTGCCAATGGTTGAAGTACCAACCGGTACAACAGACATATCATTCCTTGTTTCTTTCTGTTGTGTGAAAGTAGCTTAAAAAATATTTGACTCTGTATCATAAACATGTTATGAGACTTATATGAAGTAAAGTGACTATGGATATCTGTCATTAAGCCTATTCAATAAAAAATGTTTTAAAAAAATTCCAAAACAGCATATAATGGTGGTATGTCTGAATCGAGGGGAACCAGATGTCTGGCTGAGCAGTTTAGTTTGACAAAATCCTCACTACTGGATCAACAGCATTGTCACAATATGACCATCCTGATGAGTGGTGGAAGGGCAGAGGGCCCTGGTGATTCCACCACCCCACATGCTAAGGCACAACAGACCCTTGGCACTAAACCAAAAACAATGGACCAAAGAAAGCACTATCTCTTTTCGAAAAGTTGCTGGTAACCCAATCCTTACCTAAGGAGCAGGATATAAAGCAAGTGAAAGAATAGACTTTGGAGTCACTTGGTCATTCACTCAATAAAGTGTTAGACTGGATCGAAAGATTTGACTACAGGTCTTAAAAGATGGATTTTTTGCAGCCAAAAAGTTAATGTTGTGAAAAATAAAGAGAGGCAGAGTAAAACAGCTGATATATAGAGCTCAGAGCTGAGCAAGTAGAGGCAGGTAATAAGTTGCAGGCATTGCAGGCTACAATGCATGGTATAATCAAAAAGAACTTTAGTATGTCCCACAAGCTGGAAAGCACATAGAATCAACTGAGATTCCAAAATATTCGTATTGTTGGGATACCAGACTCTTACACTAAGGACTTTGAGCATATGAAGGATTTAGCTAAGAAAGTGTTTATTTTGACTTTTGATCTCCCACCTGACAACCCTCCTTTGCTTGGGAGAGTTTTTTTGTATTTATAAAAAGAACCAAGATCCTGCTTCTACCACTAAGTCCACAGTCATGGCCACATTGGCATTTGAGCCAGATCATTACTTTTTGTTTATGCCTACTAAAATAGCAGTCCTGCTGGTGCAGTGGTAGCGCTACCCCTTGCAATGCCAACAACCCGGGTTTGGAAGCAGAGCCGATTTGTCAGAGGGCTGGATGGGGGAGGAGGACTAAGTGTCCAAAGAACCACTCTCCTCCTCTTGGATGGAGGGTGGGGTAGAGTTTGATGCTTGACTGGCCTCTGGTAGAAGCCAGAGGAAAGGCAGATCAAGCCTAGAAGGTGGTGGAGATGTTATTGACGTCAGTGCATGTGTCTTGATGTCAAGTGCATGCCATGTCTCCTAAGGAGAAAACAGAAAATGGCTCCTGGCATGCAGGATGACCGTCAGCCTCTGCAGGCCCCACACCTGGTGACTCTGGCCCCTCCCGAAATCTGGATCCAGTCCTGGTGGGTCAAGGGACTCCCCACCACCCTACCAAAGAGGTCAACCTGTGGTGGACTACAAGAGAGGTAAGTCCTGGGGGAAGCCAGGGTAATGGGGCTGAGAGTGCCTGCAGGAACAAGGGCCAACTGGAGGATGGGGCAGCAAAAAAAAAAAAAGTTTACTAAAATAAAGAGTCACTTAGAATATGAAAATTATAGGTTCTATTTTTTTCTTGGCTAGCATGCAAAACACAGCAAAGAAAGAGGAAATTGCTGTCCAATAGACGAGAGGTCTTGTAGATTGCTGCAGAATTTTCATTACTGCCTCCAGCTAAGGTCAAAGTGATAAAAGATGGCAAAGTAATATGCTGTATATACAGTATATATTTTTATTTTTTAGGTGAACAAACTTATGGCTTATCTTAACACATTCTACTAAGCTGCTTCTGACCAAGACATCATTTATACTTCAACAGATTCTGACAAGGACATTCTAGCTTCCCTAGAGAAAATGAACATTTAATGTAAACATAAGTAATGTCATATTTTATGATGTATCATGTTCTAGAATCTGACTAAAATAAGTTAAGTTTAAGTGCCTAGTTTGACTATATCAATTATACATGTTAAGGGATAATTCTTTTTGGCAAACATCTTTTTTTTTTCCTTATCTTTTTGGGTTTACGGAAGAGGGGCATTTAGTAGTTGTAGATAAAGGGACTGAAAATAGAAAATTGCTGTCAAATATAATCCATAAATATTCTGTTTTTATTTACTTAACCTTATCTCCCCCCTCTACAAAGGGGTTGGACTGGGTTTTGTTTATTAAGTAACATATATGTAAACCCGATTATGACATAATTATGTTTATTAATTTTGTTACAGATGTGGATATATATATATATATATATGCATATATATATATATATATATATATGTATAGTAGCACGGCAGTGCTACCATAGTTAGGGTTGAGTACCCCATTTAAGGTTAAATGGTGAAATTTTGCACCTTAATAACTTTGCCACTGTTCAATAGATTTGCCTGAAATTTGGCAGGCATAGCGCGTAAACATAGGTCTTGGGATCTGGCAACTTTTGTACTGGTCAGATATGCAGATGCAGAGTTATTAGGCAACATCTTGGAGCTCATTTATGCTTGTTTGCGCATTCTTTGCTTGCGTGTACAGGTCTATGGTTTGCGCGACTGGTCCGAAAACTTCAGGGAATGTGTAGCCAGGGTCTCCGATGTGTCTTTTGAAGATTTCATGAACAAATATTGAACGGTTCAAAAGTTATTCAAAAAGCAATTTTCCCATTATAGTCAACTGGAAAAGTTAACAAAAAGTTTGACAGTGTCACAAATGCAGTTTTTAGTATCGCAAATGACACCAATAGTGTCGTGAGTCAGCCATTTTTTTTCAGTTACTGATCACAGAAATGCTTGGCATTTAAAATTGGGACCCTCTAGGGACACAATTGTTTTTGTGTTTACCTAGTAGAGCCCTGAGGATGCTAGGTGTGTCTTTATGTTGGTGTTAAACACCCCAGAAATATATTTTTGAAATTTTGGGGAAAAGTAGTGTCATCACCTGCTTTGTGAAAGTGTCACAAATCAAGACACTACATTGCAACACTATGGCCAAAATAACAGGAATTGTTTGCCACCCTGCTGCAAAACAATGGTTTGGTCTTTTGGTATGACATTTGAAGGGAAGAAAGCCAACATCCCACAGATGTGACTTGTGATGAAAAAATATTGCAGTGATGAAAAGTTACGGTACTCCAAAGTTGACGCTTTTTCCCATAGACTAACATTGTGGAGTCCGCCGTGCCTTTTAGGGCCCGTATCATGGAAACAGTGTGAGATACAGACTTTTTGTCGGAAAAGTGCTTAGCCCCAGGGGGCTAAGCATGAAGTACAAACCTAGCCAGGAAAGTAATGAAACACATGAAATTTTATTTTTTTTTCTACGTCTTACAGTTCCTGAAATATAAACAATTTAGTATTCCAAGACCTCATTTTCTGCTCCGAGGGCCATTATTATGCATATATTCTTTGTAGTCACTGTGTTTCTCTATGCAGCTCTTGGGGAAAACCAGAGTGTGTGCTCCAGTTACTGTTACACTTAACGTTTCCACTTGCATTTCTGTACCCATTTGCATTAGCGTTCCCGTGTATGCCACCGTGTGCGATACCCTTTGCATTTTCGTTTGTGCTTGCATTTGCATTGCTGTTAGGATTTGTATCTCCAGTACTGTTTCTGTTTGCATTTCGGTTTGCATCACCATGTGCATTACCATTTACATTTGCGGCCTCCCTTCCGTTTGCATTTCTCTTTTGTTTTGCATCATCGTTGCTGTTACCATTACCATTTGCGTTTCCAATTGCGTTACCATGCCCGTGCGTAGTACAGTTTGCATTTCCGTACGTGCTTGTGTTTGCATTTCTGTTTCCTTTGGCATTATTGCTGCTGTTACCATTACCACTTGCTTTTCGGATTGTGGTACCATGGCCGTGTGCCTTATGGTTTGTGTTTCCATACGTGCTTGTGTTTGTGTTTCTGTTTCTGTTCTCTTTGGTGTTATTCTTGCTGTTACCATTACCATTTGCATTTCCAATTGCAGTACTGTGACCATGCATGTTACCAGTTGCATTTCTGTACGCATTTGCGTTTGCATCTCCATTTGCATTAGTCTTCACTTCGGTGTCACTTTGCCCTTGAGTTTCTGTTACAGTTTGTGTTACCATTTATGTTTCCATCACCATGTGCATTACCATTTGCGCTTGAGTTTCCATTGTGGTTACCATTACTATTGCAGTAAAAATCACGTTTTGGGAGCGCGGGGCCTGAAGTGCCAGTGTTCCCACCACTACATTTCATTCACTATTTATAGTCCTCATTTTCAAAAAGAAGGCAAATTCATGGCAAACAAACTCAGTTTAATGCATCAGTTAGGGTTGTTCCACAGGGACAAAAGCAAGGAAATTCAATGTCAGGGTTGAAACCCACTTGGACCCCCACCCCACCCCCCAGCCGGCATTGGGGTGTGCGTTGGGGTCATTAATCCTAACTCTCACCCCATTCTCCTATAATTCACCACCTCAGCTTGTTTACACATGTGATGGGGTGAGAGTATGATGACCCCAACGACACCCCGATGCTGGCTGGGGCGGGGTCCAAGGGAGGTTTCAACCTCACATCGAATTTCCTCACTTTTGTCGCTAGGAACAACCCTATCTGATGCATTAAATGGAGTTTTTGCCATATATATATATATATATATAGAGAGAAAGAGAGAGAGAGAGAGTGCTAGAGAGAGAGAGAGAGAGAGAGAGAGAAAGAGATAGTGAAGCCCACCAGGATGAAGCACAGCACTGCAGAATTCAGCAGTAGAGTTACTACAGCAAACAATACAATTTCAGTGGGACTTAATCCCTTTTGTTATGCAGTAAACCTGTGATATATATATATAATAAATAGCCCACTGTAAGGTCATATGGTGTGCATTCAACCACCCAAGCCATGCGTATATCAGACCATGACCACACATCCTACAGTGGGTTATCTATCTTATAAACTGGTTTTGGAGGGGGGTGAACGTGCAGGTGTGCGGTTGCACTCTGATATATGCACGGTCATGTGATATGTTTCAGCCAACCAGCAGAGAAATATATATGTATGTGTGTGTGTGTGTATATATATATATATATATATATATATATATATATGTGTGTGTGTGTGTGTGTGTGTGTGTGTGTGTGTGTGTGTGTGTGTGTGTGTGTGTGTGTGTGTGTATATGTAGATATATTGAGTAGGCACTTTGGACCCGTTCAACAGATTTGCATGAAATTTGGTATGCTGAGGGACATGGTAGGTCTCTTGATTTGCCGAATTTAGTTTTGGTTGGGCTTAAGGTTTTTGTGCAACAAAACACTGAAAAATGCACTTTTCAGCAGTTATGCAGCAGTTTTTTGGATTTTGCCTGTGGTGCTGCGTGGCCATTGTGTGCCATGCTGCTCTTCGACTTAGTTCATCTGAAAGAGCTTGGGTCAAGGAATGTGCCACTTTCTGTTTGGTGAAAAAATATTAATCCATTCAAATGTTATTAAACTTATAAGTTCCAAGTCAATGGGAAAATTTATACGGTTATTTTGCAAAGGAAGAATGGAGTTTTGGCCATCTAGTCCCTCCTCACGATCAAAGAATTTGCAGGCTCATGATCAAAGAATCTTTGATAGTGAGAATTCTTTGATCATGACGGCTACCATCATGTTTTCATTTTGCCATCAGAAAAATTAAAATATCTCAGCTCAGGGGTCACGCCTGAATTAAAACTTGGATGGGTTTTACTCAGGGGGCTTCACTTTATCGAGCCATAGAAACATAGAAACATAGAAACATAGACTTTGACGGCAGATAAGGACCGCTAGGCCCATCTAGTCTGCCCATTTCCCTACCTACAGGATAGGCCGTAGATCCTATTTAACCAACAGCCTATATCTTCCTGCCCCCCACAAGAATTGCCTTATGTCTGTCCCATGCATTCTTGAATTCTCCCACAGTTTTAGACTCATTAACTTCCTCAGGAAGGCTGTTCCATGCATCCACTACCCTCTCTGTGAAATAATACTTCCTCACATTGCCCCTGAACCGCCCTCCTTCTATCTTTTAAATTGTGTCCCCTTGTTCTTGCAAGTCTCTTTTCTGAAAGATGCTACCCTCTTGGACTTTGTTGGTTCCCTTGAGGTACTTGAAAGTTTCTATCATGTCCCCCTCCCTTCTTTCCTCAAGGGTATACATATTAAGCTCCTTAGTCTCTCCTCATACGGCTTCTCTTGCAGACCCTGCACCATTTTGATGCCTCTCCTCTGACTGCCTCTATCCTGTCTATGTCCTTGCGGAGATGGGGTCTCCAGAACTGGACACAGTATTCCAGATGGGGTCTCACCAACTGTCTGTACAGAGGATAACAACTTCCTGTTTTCTGCTGCTGATGCCTCTCCTATACATCCCAGTATACCCCGGCCCTCCCTACTGCCTTCTCACATTGCTTGCTAACCTTAAGGTCATCTGATATGATTACCCCAGGTCCCTTCCTGTTTTTGTTGTTACTACCTCCCACCCATTGTGTATTCTTCCCTGGGTTCTTGTTTCCCAGGTGCATTATTTGCACTTTTGCATTGAATCCTAGCTGCCATACGTCAGACCATTCCTCCAACCTTGCCAAGTCCCTTTTCATCCTTTCCACGCCTCCTTGTGTATCAACCCTGTTGCAGATCTTTGTGTCATCTGCAAAAGGCATACTTTTCCTTCCAGTCCCTCTGCAATGCCACTGATGAAGACATTAAAAGGACTGGACCCAATACTGAACCCTCATGGTACTCCACTAGTAACTGCCCTTTCTTCAGAGTGGACTCCATTTACAATTACCTTCTGTGTCCTGTTGTCCAGCCAATGTTTTACCAGGCTACCACCCTGGGACCCACTCCAGGCTGGTTAATTTGACTAATAATCTTTTGTGTGGGACTGTGTCAAATGCCTTGCTAAAGTCTAGGTAGGCCATGTCCACAGCCCCTCCTGGTCTACTACTTTGATCACCCAGTCAAAGAAATCTATTAGATTTGTCTGACATGACCTTCCCACTGTGAACCCATGCTGCCTTGGATCCTGTGCTCCACTGACCTCTGGTACTCAACTATTCTTTCCTTCAGAAGTGACTCCATCACTTTCCCTACCACAGAGGTCAGACTGACAGGTCTGTAGTTTCCTGCCTCTGTCTTGGTCCCACTTTTGTGAAGGGAATCACATCCGCCTTCCTCCAGTCCTCGGTACCACACCATCCTCCCATGATTTATTAAAAGAGTAGCCAGTGGTTTCACTAGTTCCTTCCTTAATTCTTTAGAATTTGGGTGAATTCCATCAGGACCCATTGCTTTGTCCACCTTCAGTTTTAGGAGTTCTTGCAGAACCTTTCTTCTGTGAAAGGACTGGGATCAACCTCTATCAAGAGTGCTTCTGTTAATTGGATTAGGCACTTCTCCTCTTTGTGAATACTGAGCAGAAATATTCATTCAGTATTCCTGCTTTTTCACTGTCCCCCTCTGCCCACCCACCGTTTATTCTATTCAGCCTCACTATCCCTCCCTTTGTCTTTCTACGCTCGCTGATGTACCTATAAAAGGTTTTATCCCCCTTCTTAACTGAGTTGGCTACCTTTTCCTCAGTTTGGGCCTTTGCTATTCTGACTTCCCTCCCTGCTTCTTTCCATGGTCTTGGTTTGCTTCAAAATGGTGAAGACATAGAGTTTTAACCATTTTTATTCTTTGATCGTGGCTCACTAACGGTCTTTGATCGTGAGCCTGCAAATTCTTTGATCGCAAGATTCTTTGACCACGACCTTTGATCGTGAGGGAGGGACAAAATGGCCAGCTGAAAAAAGCAAATTTCTCAGCTCAGGGGTGGGTTATTAACACAAATGAGGGTAGGTTTTGCTCAGGGGGCTTCATTATATCGAACCATGCTGGTGGTTTCATGTATTTATGTGTAAAATTTGAATTTCACAATTTTTTATTCTGTGATCGTGAGCCTGCAAATTCTTTGATCATGAGCCAGCAAATTCTTTGATCGTGAGATTCTTTGACTGTGAACTTTGATTGCGAGGTGATGACCAGATGGCCAAATGAAAAAAATTTATTTCTCAGCCCAGGGGTGACCTAGAAACACAAACTAGTATGGGTTTTGCTCAGGGAGATTCGTTTTATCGAACCATGCTGGTGGTTTCATGTATTTATGTGTAAAATTTGAATTTCACCATTTTTTATTGTTTGATCATGAGCCTGAAAATTCTTTGATCATGAGATTCTTTGATCTCAATCTTTGATCTCGAGGGAGGGGCTAGATGGCAAGATTTTAATGCAACAGATAGGCCGATTTTCACAATCTTTAACATTAAATATCTCGGAAACTGTTTGGCCTCTTTACTTGACATTTGGAGTGTGTTCACAGGATGTCCTGTACCTGAGAATTACGATGTTTACGTGTGGGACAATACACTTTTTGCAGAGATATTGTGTGGCGCAGTTTACGTTTTACAAACAGCATTTTCCATTGTGGTAGAGGCTTGAAATTTGTAGGGTAGCTAGCGTTACTGCCATGGATGTACTTTTCAGTCGTTAAGTGTCTAAAATCTTAACAGGTGCAGAACTCTGCCACTCCAAAGAATGAAAATCTCAAACTTTCACATGTTATATCTCGGCAATGGTTTCTTCTTTTACCACTGAAATTTGGAGGGTCTTCAGAAGATGTCCTGTACATGTGAATTATGGTGTTTAGGTGTTGGAAAATTAATTTGCTGTGGACATACTGCGTGACACACTTTATGTTTTGCGTATGACGTTTTGCATTGTGGTACTGGCTTCACATTTATAGGGTGCCTAGCGTTACTGCCATGGAGGTACATTTCAGTGGTTACATGTCTGACATGTAAACAGGTGTTGAATTATGCCACTCTAATGACTGACACTTTGCTTTCTTTCAACATGGTGGGAGCTTTCGGGCCCCACGTTCCCACCCATATGTGCTCCCAGCAATACATATGATATTCAGTACTTGTACTATTATCTTACACAGACATTTACAAGTTGGTGGGAGTGTGAGTCCCGAAGGACCCACGCCTCCCACCAACTTCTGCAACTTTGTACTTTTCTATTCTTTCTCAAAAATAAGGAAATTCTATGCAAAATCTTTGTTAATGCATCATTTAGGGTTAAAACACAAAAAGTCAGGAAATGAGACCTTTAGGGTTGCCCCTCCCCCCCTTGTGGACTCACCCATTATCCCAAGATTGACAGATGACGGGGTGTGTCATTGGGGTTGTGAGGCCTAAATGTCACCCCATTCTTCTTTCCTGTGGCTTGTCAATATGATTACACATGGAATGGGGTGACATTTAGCCTCACAATCCCAAGACACACCGTCAGCTGTCAATCTCGGATTATTTTATTTATTTATTTATTTATTTAGCTTTTTATTGACCGGTAAGTGCACTAGACAAATCCTGCCTATTTTCAGGCACGACCGGGGAGGGGATACAGATGAATGCCAACTGACCTTGAACCAGATTAAGCTGTTGGTGGTATTTTTAGTGAATGAGGGAAATTTGGCCAGGACACCGGGAAATTCCCTACTCTTTTCGATAAGTGCCATGGGATCTTTAACATCCACCTGAACTACCACCAATCCAGGCAGATGGGACCTTGGTTTAACGTCTCATCCGAAAGACGGCACCTCAGAAGTGCAGCACCCCTCTCATGCTGCACTACAGTGTCAGTACTGGGATATTAACCCAAGTGCCAGATGTGGGAACTGAACCCACAGCCCTCTGATCTCCCAGCCTCAGAGGTGAGTGTGCTACCTACTGAGCCACTGACACTGATAGGATGGGATGATGGGTGGGTCCATGCGGAGAGGAAGGAGGCAACCCTAGAGGTCTCATTTCCTGACCTTTTGTGTTTTAACCCTAAATGATGCATAGAATATATGTATAGGCATGGTCTCTCTCCTATAGTTAGGGTTTTTACAGCCACTTCTATGTTAAACTCAAAATCTTGCACTTTAATATCATTGCAACCATTCAACTGATTTGCAGGAAAGTGTACAGGTGCCACTGGGGACCAAAGATCTTTTGATGTGGTCAATTTCATTTTGGTCTTATGAGGGGTTGCAGAGATATGGAGTGTGAAGAAATGTGAAAATTATCATTTTTTGTAAAATTCTTTGTCATGCCACTGCACAAAAATGGTGTGCAATTTTGGTCTGAAATCTTTAGAGTAGAAATGTCTTGGGTCACATATGTGACTTTTGAAGATTTGGTGAAAAGACTATCAATCTGTTCCTAAATTATTACATTTCAAAATGTCCCATTATTTCCTAGGGGTCCAGTTAGATGTCCCACTGGAAAAGGATTATTTATTGCAAATGCATAATCCTTTTTTGCAAATGCAGGATCCTTTGTTGCAAATGCAGAATCTTTTTCCATGCTGCTGCCATCTTCTTTTGAGTTATTGGTGACAACAGAATTAAATAACTAAAAAATGGCACAGCTTTAGTAGACACCAGCAGTATTCTATCCCTAATCCAGACCCGTAGAATAGATTTCTGCTAACTTACATAGAAATGTGTTTTTTTACATGTTGAAATCCCTTCTTGCAAATTGCCAAAAAAAGGAATCGTGAAGCAGGATCCTTATTTTTTCTTTTTCCACAAATTGTGAAAAAGGAACAAGAAAAAAAGGATCCTTTTTCGCAATTTGTGAAAAAAGAATTTTAAGAGAGCTGTTTCTTTGTCACTCCACAGTTATCAAATGGTTGGTGACTTTGGTCTGAAATTTTCAGGGTACAAAGGGCTTGCCCCACAGATGTGCCTTTTGCTGGTTTGGTGGAAAAATACTACATTGCTCAGGAGTTCTGTGGGTTTCAATTTTGCTTTGTTTCCCTTAGGATAACATTTTAATGTAAGGTGTACACAGTCACTTCTTAGTCACTCTGCTGTGAAGAAACGGTTTGCAATTTTGTGCTGAAATTTTCAGGGTGCAAAGGGCTTGCCCCACCAATGTGCCTTTTGCTGGTTTTGTGAAAATATATTAATTTGGTGTCAAAATATGCAGATTTCAGATTTTGCTGTGTTTTCTGTAGGATAACATTGCAATGTGAGGTGTTTCTTTGGCATTGCACACTATGGGATGGACTCTGCACTCACACAGGCAAATAAGGATACCACTACACTGTCTAAGAAATTATGCATGGATGCGAGTGCAGGGCTCAAAGGGCCCAGTGCTCCCATACAGAAATAGGGATATGATTACAATATCACAAAAATTATGGAGGTATGGCACCGTTTGCTCCCACATGCAAATATGAATACCATCATGGAGTGATGGGAGTGATGGCTTTATGTATGGATTGCAGTATAGGGCCTGGAGGGCTCTGCGCTCCCACATGCAAATACGCATACCATTACAGAGTGATGGGAGTGCAGGGATCACAGAGCCCTGCGCTCCCACAGGGAAACAAGGATACAATTACAATCTCTCAAAAATGATGGATGGATGAGAGCGCAGAGCCCTCCACAAGCAAATAAGGCTATGATTATACTATATGAGAAAGAAGGGAAATTCTTTGCAAAAAAACTTCACTAATGAATCAGTTAAGGTTGCAGCAACAAAGGCTGGGAAACGTGGTGTTAGGGTTTCCAACCCTAACACTCACCCCTACCTTGCACACAGCAACAGGCATGGGGCTTGTGCCTTCCAGTTGTCAGCCCTAACGTTCAACCCATTCTCCTATACTGTACCTGTCTCATCTTATTTACTAGTGCTGTGTGGAATTTTCAAATTCTGGTGGAAAGAAATTCCACAAAATATTCAAAATTCCACTGAAATTCCTCGGAATTCTGCCCGAAACGGAATGGTGGTATTACGCAGCATACAATAATTGTGAAATGATTTTCTGTGGAAAAATTACTGTTCCACAGAATATTATTCCATGGATCTCAATATATTCTGCTGAAATTGTTGCAGAATAATTTTCCATGGAAAAGAAACTGTATTCCACGGATCACAGTAGGCAGAATTCCGCAGGTGAAAAAGCGAAATTCTGACAGAAATTCCATCTGCAGAATGGTCAGTCCATGCAAATTCCACTGGCGGAATTCTGCATTCTGCACAGCACTATTATTTACTCATAGAATGGGGTGAGAGTTAGGGTCGACAATCCCAAGTCACACATCCCATGCTTGTTGCTGAATGTAGGGTGGGGATGGGGTGCTAGGGTTGGGAACTCTAACACCACATTTTCCAAAGTTTGTCACTGCAACCCTAAATTATGCATTAATGAAGTTTTTTGCAAAGAATATTTATGAACACGATTAATGTGTTTTCATCTGTAAGATGAATGTAAACATAAGATTAACAGATCCAAAAATAAATATTAAAAATAAGAACCTGTATTGCCTCTAGCTGACTGGCAATGAATCCAGTTAAAAAAAGAAAAAAGTGCAACTAGCTGGCTTGAAGAGGCAGATAACAACACTGGGATGCAGCTTAAAGCTCCCCATCTTGCAATGGGTTATGGTGAATGCTTTTAGGGAAACTTCAGCTTAGGCATAGTCCTTGATATTCATCTGATACTTGCATCTTAGGCATCAGCAGTTGTCAGGGCCTGCATTTATCAGTTAAAAAATATTGCTCGACTGACTGTAAAACCTATCTTGACTTTGCTGATCAGAGCACACTAATGCACATCTTGCTGCTCTTGAGATTAGGCTACTGCAAAGCTCTTTACAAGGGTTTACCTATGTGGCCAAAACTGCCACCTGCAGCTACTGAGGTAGCCAAAGGCAAGATGGGCTACTGTATATATCTAAATAAGTACAGTAAGTAACATTTTTATTCATATCAAAAATATGAACAGGAATAGGTTCAATTGAACAGGAGTTCATTTTTAATGAGGTCCCACATCATGTCAGGTTACATAGACATACTGTAGATATAACAAGCAATACAGATAATCAATACATAATAATTACATGAATGTATATACAAAATAATAAATATAATATGGTATGGTATAACAGCATTATTCATGCCACAATCACTAATCCCAAGATTTTAAAATGGATTAAACCCAAAGGGTGCAAAGATATGAGTAAAGGACGTGAATTGGGGAGAAATCAGAATACATAAAAGCATAACAATAAATAAATATAGGCCTATATAATCCAGTGGGATATATCTAGATAAACCAGGAAATACAACATAAATACATTGGAAAGGAATGGGGATTTCCTGTGATATATTGTGCTATTCTGCAACATGTCACTGGCTACCATTGTAGTTCATTGGCAGTCTGTATTCTGACCTCTGTATAGAGGTCAGAACTTATTCTTTTGCTACTTTCCCTGAGCTGACTACCAATTAAGATATGGATTTAAAGCCTTGAATGAACTGGGCCACTGCTACCACCTGAAGGGTCTAATCCCCACCTTTGTCAATAACATGAGATAAGTGACTGGGGAAAGCTTGTATCCTGCCCGAAGTCTGCAGTAGATCAGGTTTTAGCAGTGGCAGGCCAAACCATCAGGGACTGGTTCACTATTGGTGGGGATCTGTATGGCTCTCACACTTAAAGGGCAACTGTTAGCCCTAAGAGCCCCACCCACATGTGTAGGTCTCCTATCTGTGCAAAAACAAAAATGTTTTCTGTTTACTGCAGTATAATAGATCATATCTGGCTGATACTGTTGTCTCTCAAGCTGAACTTTGCTGTAACCAGAAATCTCACAATTCCTCACATCTGCTATCAGAGCTGGGCTGCAACCATTTATTTATTTTTATTTATTTAAAAGTTGGTAACCAGGAAAGGCACCACTGAGCTGAGACTCATTTCGAGGTGTGACCTGGGGACAGGGTTACATAGGTATATGCAGATGTAAAACATTTGTAAACAAGAGTCACGGTTACAAGACCCAAAACAATGGATAACAGACAGTAACAAAAAGCTTAGGAGTGTCCTGGCTAATAAAAGTAGGGGAATGTACACAGCTCATCACTAGGAGCATTAGAGAGATACGGGCAAGTGAACTACGAGGTACTGACTACTAAAAGGGAAGAGGCCACTTGGTTTGTGTGGTGGGGGTATAGCGAGCACTGTGAACACTAAGGAGGTGGGAGAAGTCTGAGGATTCATTTGAGGGAGACAAAGGAGGAGAACAGGTGAAGATCAGAGGGGAGTTTATTCCAGAGTAGTGGGAAATGAAAGGAGAAGGCAGATTGGCCAGCTGCAGAATGGGTGCAAGGGATCGAAAATGTGCATTGGTCTCTGTGGTGGAGGGAGTAGTTTGAGGTGGCCGCTTGAGAAAGATGGAAGGAAAGATAGGTGGGGAGGGTTCTGACCCAGAACTTAGCAACGAGGGAGGTGCAGTAAACCATCCTCCTGTGTGATGATGGTACTTGAGCCAGAGTGGAATAAAGGAGACGGTGTTGTGTAAGGGGAGGGGAGATGGTAGCAAAATGGCAGAAACAGTTCAGAAGTGTATTCATTCTGGAGAGGGAGGTGACTGGAGCAGTGCCATAGACCATGCTGGCATAATTAATGACAGGTAGAACAATTTTGGATACCAACTCATGGTGGGTGGGAAGGGGGAGATTATCTTTGTGTCGATAGAGGACTGCCAGTTTGGGATGCAGTTTGGTATAGATGGCATCAACATGGGTAGAGAAGTCCTGGTGGCTATCCAGCCAGGACCCCTAAGTATTTAGGTCGGACCATAAGGGTGGGGGTGTAGCTGTCTGTTTTAGATTGAAATTGGGCTTTCAGGATGTGCCAGTTGAGGGATTCAAATTCTTCGAGTGTGTCGTGGTCGGTTGTGTTTGGTTCAGGATCATTCTCATTTACCATCCACCCGGGGATGAGAAGTTGTTCCTGCAGGAAGTCATGCACTTTGTCATCAATATGGCATTGGAATCCCCAGATTGATGGTGCTGGGTGACTTCAGTGCCTGGGTTGATGACAAACTCTTGCCTTTTGGTCAAGACTTCCTCCAGTTTGTGTCATCAGTGGGCCTCACACAGGTAGTTACCTCTGCGACCCACACTAAAGGCCACACGTTAGATCTGATTTTCCTCCTGGTGGTCGAGACCGCCAGTCTGGTGGTGGAACCAGTCAGTTGGTCTGATCTTCACCCCATCAGGTTAAATTTCTTTGCTCCCCCTTATAGACCTGCCCCCATGGAGACAGTTCAATACTGCCCTTTGCGGGGATTGTTCCCAGATGGTCTTCTGGTGGAATTGGACCTCTCAGGATTACCGCGTACTAGAGAGGGCACTGGAGAACCTTCTTCAAGCCTACATCCGGGCTGTGGTGGGCGCTCTTGATGCCTTAGCTCCTGTCCGTGTTCACCCTCTCACCCTCTGTCCTCGGTCCCCTTTGTTAGATGGGGTCTTGAGGGAGTGGAGGCAAATAGGATGAAGGTTAGAATGTATCTGGTGGAGAACTGGCCTGGATGCCAACAGACTTAGACTGATGGCCCATCTTAAAGACTATCAGTCGGCAATCCCTGTGAGAAGGCAGAATTCCTGTTCAGGGAGATTGCCGCAGCTCAGAATCGACCAGCTCAGCTTTTCTGAACTGTGGACAGACTGTGCAATCCTGCCTGTCTACAAGTTTGGATAGCTTTTTCTCATGAAAAGTGTGAGGAGTTTGCTCGATTCTTTGCTGATAAGGTTGCTGACATCAGATAAAAGATCCGTTCAGTGTTTTCTTTGAGAGGGGGAGTGATCGGCTGAATGTTGCTCTCCCTCGGCCTTCCTGGATGGAGTTTGACCGGTTACCAATTGAGGATGTCATGAGGACGATCAGGGAGATGCGCCCAACCAGTTGTAATTTGGATCTGGGCCCTACATGCCTTTTATTAGGCTGTCTTGATGTTATCAGCCCGGTCCTTGCAGAGACAATCTGGTGCTCATTGGAGACAGGTGAGTTTTCATGCTCCTTAAAGGAAGCAGTGGTGACTCCCCTTCTTAAGAAACCTTCCCTTGACCCAGACTGCCCCTCTAACTACCATCTGATCTCTGATCTTCCCTTTGTGGGGAAGGTTATTGAGAAGGTTATGGTTCTACAGTTGGAGAACCATCTTACCATCCATGACATCTATGATCCTCTCTGATCCAGATTTCATAAAAGGCATAGAACCAAGACTGCTCTGGTTCAGGTGCTCAGGATCTCCTGATTGCGAGAGATCAGAGATCACATATCATTCTGGTGTGTCTCAACCTCTCTTCAGCTTTTGACACCATGGACCATGGGGTACTGCTGGATCACCTGCATGCTGTCTGTGGGCTGTCTGGTATGAGCCTTAGATGGTTTTGATCATTTCTCACTGGCAGATCTCAGAGGGTTGTCTCAGGGGTGTATTCCTCTGTGGCTTTCCCTCACCCTTGTGGGGTACCACAGGGCTCCGTGCTGTCCCCCATGTTGATCACGGTGTATAGGCTGCCATTAGGAGACATTATGAGATGGTATGGGCTGGGATTTCACTGTTATGCAGATGATACACAGCTCTACCTGTCTTTTGCTTCCGACCAGGATAGTGCATTTCTTGGTCTTTAACAACTGTCTGGCTAAAATCCAGGATTGGAAAAATTCTAGCTGGTTGAGGCTTAATCTGGATAAGACTGAGGTGCTGGTATTGGACCCGGGTTGCCGGATGGAGGGATCGGGGGCAGGGGGCCCCTCTGGGCTTTGGCTTGGCAGATTCTAGTTACTGACCTCTGATCAGGTGCATAATCTGGGGGTATTACTAGATGATGGCTTGACATTTCATTCTCAGGTGTCAGCCATTGCTAAGGCATCTTTTTTCCATCTGAGAAATATTGCGCAGATTAAACACCTGGTCCCGTCTAGCGACCTGCTTTCTTTGATCCATGCGTCTGTATCTTCACACCCTGACTACTGTAACTCCCTGTACCTAGGGCTTCCTGGGTTTGATATCCACCGCTTGCAGCTGTTGCAGAATGTAGCAGCATGGCTATTGTCTGGATCTTCACTGTCCGGTCATATTATGCCTGTGGTGCGCAAACTGCACTAGCTGCCTGCTCAGTGGTGGATCACCTTCAAGGTCATTTTATTGACCTATAAAACCCACATGGACAGGGACTGAGCTACCTGCAAGATCTCCTGCACCCCTACTGCCCTCGCTGGCATTTCTGTTTGACCAATGGGTACTGCTTAAAACTTTGGGAGCTAGAGCTTCTTCATTTATGCCTGAGAGTGGAGAGCTTTAAGACCACCTTGAAAACATATTTATTTCAGCTGGCATTTGGTGATGTACTGTATTGATTAATTATTCTGTGGTTTATGGTTTTAATCTTTGTATGTTGAATTTTATTGTTGTTGTGGTTTTATTGTGAAGCGCTCTGATATTCCTTGAGGAGTGCTATATAAATAAAGATTACTTACTTACTTACTTACTATTTAAAAGCTGGAACATTCTCTATGGGGGAACTGTCCAAAGTAGTGAAGACAAAGGGAAACTGTAGGGTGGCCAATTTCTGTCTAGAGCAGAATGTAATAGTCACAGTTTTTTTTTTGTACTGAGTTTCAGTTGGTTTGTCTGAAACCAAGACTGCCCTCTGTTGAAGTCTTGCTGTAGGGGGGGATTGCACACTGATGATGGAGTGCCTGGAGGTCTAGATAGTAGTATCATCTGCATGCATATGCATATTGAAAGAGTTGCAGACTGAGGGGAGGTCGTTAATGAATAGGGAGAAAAGGATGGGGCCAAGGATGGAGCCTTGAGGGACACCAGTGAGCATAGGGAGAGGGAAGGGGATAGTGTTCCCTATTTGTACAGATTGCTGCCTATCGTGTAGATAAGAGCAGAACTAGTTTAAAGCAGGTTCTGTGAGGCTAACAGATTTAAGTTTTTGTAGTAGAAGGGGATGGGAGACTGAGCTGAAGATCTTTGCTAGGTCTATGAAAATGGCTGCTGTAATATGACTCTGTTCCATTGCTGAGACATTGAATCAGTGACACCCAGCAGGAAGGAGATGGTCAAGTGCTGTTTCCTAAAACTTGACTGCATGGGTGAGACAGTGTTGTTTGTGGCAAGGTGCTCAGACAGCCTGAAGTGAATGAGAGACCTAAATAAAATGGAGAGAGACAGAAATTCAATACTGCCCTGCAGTGATTCGCCAGCTCGATAAAGATCCCCGGGGTTTCTTATGACACACTTCAGGGCAAGCAGGGGGAAAGGGTGTTTAATTTCCAGCTGGATGCTGGTGCCAAAAAACACCCTGAACCACCTAGTTGTGAGGAACAGTCAAATCAGGAAACACTCTGTGGTTATCACTCCTAAACAAACAACACTAACAAAGGGCTTACACCATGGCATGGGCTAAAACCTATCACACGGTTGAAATCTCTACACAAATAGGCTGAACCTCCTTGCTAGCTCATACTTGTACTATGCCTGTGTAAGTACAAACGGGTTTGAACAGCTAGCATTTCTACAGTCAGAACTTCTTAGTATACAATTAATACAATTGTTCTCCTGTAAGCCCCTCTTGAAATGGACTTAGCATGCAGTACCTCTATAAATAGGTTGGGTCTGCTTCAAGGATCACAGCGTATATTCGGAATTAACTCAGGCATCAATTGAACATTTACACTAATGTAAACCTTGTTCATAGTTAATTCGGATTATGGATAAATGAGAGCTAGTCCATATGTATAGGCACTAATTAGTAACTACTGTGTATCACATATATTACAGTTCAATCGGGTTTAACACTTACCGATTGCTAAATAATAATTACCCCCAAGGCGACTCAGGACTGATAAAAGCAAGTAAAAACCCATACTGAGCTATACATGCTACAGAATGCAAATGGTAACAAGACTATCATTAACATATTAAAAGCCCCTACTGTGCTATACATGCATAGCTAGTCACAGTGCACTGCCAGTGGCAAGTAACAGCCCATAGGAATCAGCACACAGGTTTGAATCGAGTGGAGGGCCTCAGTATTCTCCAGGTGGTCACCATCTTGTGTTGCCATGTGGCTCCCAGCTAGGGATCTCAGAAAACAGTCAGCCCAGTATGTAAATAGCTACATATAGGGTTTACCCAGCGGGACAGGTAGAGCAACAGTGGCTGGGGGGGCGGGTGCAGGAGCCTTCCAAGGTCCCCTTCCCAGCCCTTCCTTCCTCAAAATGTTGTGGAGGTGGTTTCAGAGTTTCACCAGCAGGACAAGGAGAGCAGCAGCAGCTGGGGGGCACAGGAGCCTTCCTAGGTCCTCTTTGCAGACCTTTCTTCCTCAAAATGTTGTGGAGTTGGTTTCAGATGGCCCTGCAGGGTTTCCCCAGTGGTACAGGGAGAGCAGCAGCGGCTGGGAGGGGCAGGGGAGCCTTCCAAGGTCCACTTCCTAGCCTGTCCATCCTCAAAATATTATGGAGGTGGTTTCAAATGGGCCTGCAGGATTTCCCCAGCAGGACAGGGAGAGCAGCAATGGGGGGGAGGCACTTCCAAGCTTCCCTTCACAGCCTTTCCTTTCTCAAAATGTTGTGGAAGTGGTTTCGGACAGGCCTGCAGGGTTTCTCCAGCAGGACAGGGAGAGCAAAGGCGGCCGGGGGGGTGCAGGAGCCTTCCAAGGTCCCCTTCCCAGCCCTTCCTTCTTCAAAATGTTGTTTTAGTTGCATATGTTAGAACATATAGTGGTGTATTGCAAGGGGGGGGTTCAAGAATGCTTTGTTTGTTTGTCCCACAGTTGGGACAGAAAGTCCCTCCACACCAGTTCATGTTTTTTGTTTTCCATGGGAAAGTGAACAGCATACAGTGCATGTTAAGGCTTTTTTAAAACTCTGATCTGCTGTTTGCTGGTCCCACTGTTCTCCTCCGGCTAAGTACAGTCCTCTGTGACTACGTAGACCCTGGAGGATATCGGAACCAGAAAACAAAAGATCAGAGTATATAAAAACTCTGCATGTACTTCAGGCTGTTGAATCTTTCCACAGCTGCATCCCAGCTCTGATGTCAGCTGCAGGGAATTCTTGGTTCCTGGCTACAGTAAATTTCAGGGTGGTAAACACTAAGTAAAAAAACAATGTTTACATATAAGCAACAAATTTGGACCAGCCGACATACTGACACAGGGTTCTTACTACTGAGTGTTCTCCTTTGACATATTCAAATGCATGCAAATAATTGCTATTGATCACCTCCTCTGATCCTGCTTAATGTATGTGGTTAGTTAATGTTAAGATGTGTAAGCACACAAAATGATTTATATTTCTAATTTTTTTTAGTAAGGATATGTACTTATTGTTACATGTATGGGTTCTGTGTATTTACGTATTTTGTGTTTGGTCTCATACTGTACCTTTCAACCTCTCAGCATTAAAATGCATATCACTTGCCTTTAAAAAGCAAAGCAAATGACCAGATGTGTCACACTTTCTTAGTTTCATGAATAATAAGTTTCAGAATAGTGAGCACTATATGTTTAGTGTTAAGAACTGTTTCTATTACCTTCAAGGTTGCTCACCTATAAGGCCCTATACGGCTCAGGCCCTGGTTATCTGAGTGACCGCCTGACTCCTGTCTGCACTGGGTGCTCACTCCGCTCCTCTACCAAAGGCATCCTTGTGGTCCCTAGGGCACAGCTGAAGACCTCTGGAGATCATTTGTTTGAGGTGAAAGGCCTGGCCCTATGGAGTTCACCTCCAAGATCTTTGAGGAAAACCCCATCAGTGGAGGCTTTTAAAAGGGGTCTGAAGGTACATCTGTTTAGAGAAGCTTTTGAGAACTATTTATGAGTTTAAGACTTAGCCAACTGCTGCATAGCTTTATTGCGGATTTTATTTTGTTTGTTGATGCCTCTAATCGCTGTCATTTTGTAATGCTGTATGTTATTTATTTCCCTTTGGCTATCTGTACAGCACCCAGATCCTCTGGGATTGAGCTCTAAACAAATAAACTTTTACTTGTTATTAAATTAGTTTATATTTGTAATAGTTTTGTGTCCATAAATAGTTCTGACATTATGAGGGACATCAATAAATCTTTGCAGAGCAAGGGTAAATTTGTTTTTAAAATTTATAGCACTATACAAAATTCACAGCAGGTGATAGCTATGCATGCATGATCATTGCTATTGAAATTGTGATTTCTTTTCATATTCCAAAATTGCATTCACATGCTATGAGAAAATGGAAGGATGTGCTACCACACACAAACACACACACAACACACACACACACACACACACACACACACACACACACACACACACATATACACTCACATACACAAACACACACACACACAACATTAAGAATATATAAAAGATGATGAGGGCGTGCTATGGGTATCAGGCTAAAGCTAAACACTGCCTGGGTAGTAGGGACAGAATTAGAGTTTTAAAGAAAGCTGTTTAAAAGCAAGCTATACCCCCCCCCATCTTAGACTATGGGGATGTTATATACTGGCATACACCAACCACTATAATATACTTAACAAAAGTGTAAAAGGATGTTGAGGTTTGAACTGAAAGGTGAAGTTTTAGCGCACCATTGTTTTATGCTAAATGAACTTAACTGGCTTTCTAAGGCTGGAAAAAGGGATCAACATTCCAGATGTTGTGAATGTATGAAATGTTGCCAAATCCCTAAATTCCAAATCAGCTTCACTCAATGAGGTTTTTTTATGGCTGTGGTAGAGCCTACAACCATATCGCTTTAGCTTGAAAGGGGGTTTACGTGGAACACAATTTTTTAGTAGTTTTCAGTGTATCCTTCCATAACACTGCAAATCCCTATAGCAGTTAAGAAATACCCCCTTCTTTCTGTTGAGAATAATGAACACAGAACTCAAAGCTCTTTTTCTCTGAGAGCAAATGTGTACACATTCCAAACAAATCTAAATATCTTGAAAATTATTCAAGGTGTGCTTAAAACAACCATATGAAAGTTGTTCAGGGCAAAATGATGTTTCACATGAGGGTAGTCACTAATCTGAATTCTGATTCGATTGAATGCAGCTGTCCAGTGCAGACGTGTGTCCATGAGCTCCATAAAGGCCTTTCTCCTAGCTCTAAATGTAATCACATTTTCAAAGATGGTTCTCTTTTATTTTCTATTTTTATAATAAAATGAACATCAAATGAGCTTGTGGTGAAGACTGAACAAACTACAACTTTGATCACTAAAGCGGACGTTTCACATAGCAGAATTTAACATCGGAGCACCACCAACTGGTCTATATCTGTCCTGCTGGATTAATCAGGTTTGACTCTAGTGAAGATGTCTAGTGAAAAATTATTCTCTCTGACTTTAAAAAAAAAGGGGGCATTTAAAAGAAAAAAAAACTTTCAAATGAAAAGAAATATCAGGGCCAGCTGAGAATACTTATTTTGCTTCTGGTTCAAACACCTCAGCTTATCTAACAATCTAAGGCTTTATAGGTGATTACTCTGACAGTATATTTTATATGCTGTCCTACTATATAAAAGCCTTGCTTAAATCAATAATCTGACATAGATCTTGGTACAAAAACTGCTGTATAAATAAGACAAAATTGCATTTAAACTCATGGAGGAAAATCTGGTCACAATGCTGGAGCCAACAGGGATCGGGGGAGACATCAATAGTAAAAAATTACCCTTACGGGAACATGATCCTGCCTCAGTAAACTCACATTGTTCAGAAGCCAAAAATAGTAATATCAAGCAGCCTTTCACAAAAAAGCATTTTAAGCTGATTATGCAGGAAATAGCAGGTCTGAAAATAACCTTAGATTGAGATTCTGCAGATGTGAAAGAGATGAAAGGGGAGCTAGCACAACATAAAAAGAGACTGTCAGATGTAGAAGTCCATGTAAGTAGCACAGAGGATAGAGCTACAAAGGAAATAGCTGAGAGAGTGAATAACACTAGGAAAATCATAAAACTAATTGTCAGTGTTGAGGACCTTGAAACTAGAAGCAGAAGGAAAAATTAAAGAATATTTGGACTTAAAGAAGGAAATGAGGGAGCTGACCCAATAGAATTTATTAATAGACTGCTCCTAACTATTGTGGGTCCTGCCCAGGTGCTTCCAGATATTTTATTGAGAGGGCACACAGGTCATTAAAACCTAAGCCCTACAAAAATGAAAAACCTAGGTCCTTCATGTTCAGGTTATTAGATTTCCAGCATAAGGTATATGTACAAAGGGAGCTCAGAAATTCTACCTCCATCTCTTTTGAAGGAGGTAACAAAGCTTTTCAATGATCTACCACCTGAAGTGATTAAGAAGAGGGACACTTTCTTCCCCATCAAAAGAAAGCTAGAGAGGAGGGATACAAGTATGGCTTATTATACCACACTAAGCTAAAAGTCTGAACAACTGAGGGCTTCAAAGAATGTAATGGTTTCACAGCTGCAAAGCAGGGCCTCAAGAAAGACTTTCCAACCTTGTTTGCTAATTTTCACTTTCAAAAGTAACTTATTTAGAAAAAACATAAAACACAGTTTTTTTAGTTTATGATCTTTATGTGGCCTTACTTCCTTGGCTGGGGGTGTGGTCCTATGGTTCCCCCTGCTTCCAGTCTGACCCCAGTGGCCCCTGCACAGATCATGGTGCCCGAGCTGCCACCCCTTCACCATCTCACCCTCCTGGTGCGCTCCCCTACAGCACAGAAGACCACAAGGGGAGTCAGGACCAGATGGAGCTACATTGGAGTGCGCGGTGCAATGCCACGGGGAAAACCATCACTTGCACCAGAGGATTGGGGCTGATTTTTCCTCTTTTGAGCCTCAGTCGGCACAGGCATGCAGCACATCAATGACAGTGCAATGCACGCTTCCATGCATTACAAGTCAGGCGTCTGCCTGCTCCAAACTCTCTACTTTACCCCATCAGTGCACTAGCCCATAACCACCGCCAGGAGCCATTACAAACATGGATGTCCCTCCTCACCCTCCATGAAGGAGGAGAGCAGTCCCTGGGATGCTCGATCCTTCCTTCCCCTGGCTGACCCACCGACACCCGGGGTTGCTCCTGAACTCAGGTCATCGGCGTGGTGCAAGGTGTGGCATTCAGTGCTTCAACCCTCAGCACCACCGGGCCAGCTAAACAGAAAGCACATATGCTTATGAGGTGAGCAATGGGGTTGGGAAACAATTGATTTGGTCAGGGAGAGGGAGAGACCCAAACCTCGAATCGGGAGGGGAGGGCAGCATGACTGTTTGCTCTTTCTCGATATCCAGAGATCTAGCATTAGGAAAATATATTTGAAATGACTTCTGCCATATTGTAAGCTAATGTTTTATGTTAGCTTAGTACAGATAATTAAATCATGCATCTGTTTACTGCATTTTTGAAAGCCTGTATACATGGAAAATAGAGCATTAAATAGTGGCAAGGAAGTCACCAGTTAGGCTTTACTGGGTCTTCTGCAGGCAAATCAAATTAGTAGATTTAATCATGGGGCACAGTGCAGCTTACATATACCTATTGGTTAAAGAACATGAAAACAAAAGTGACACAGCTCTCGCCAGTTAGGATACGTTGGGACTGTCTCCTACTCTACATCATTTAGTTGGTCTTTTTTTTTTACTAATATTGGTTATAGTATGCAGGCTTTTCAAATGCTTTAATATATATACAGACACAAAGGTAACAAATAAATGAGTTTGGGTATTATTATTTTGACTAACTGACATAGAACATAACTTATTTGCTCTGGTGGGGCCATGAAGTGGGTGGGGTGGCTTTTTTCTCCTGGGTAAGGTTTTTGAGTCTCTCTCCTCTCTATAAGCCAGTTTTGGTTTGCTCTCTACACAAGGCTCCACATGATCAGAACACTAAATTTCAGTTGCGGCCATTTTTGGGGGAAAGTAATTTCTTACCATTTAATTCTTCCAATGGTCATTTTCAGCTCTCGAGGATGCTCGTGACTGCTGCAGGGTCCTTCTCATGAGCTGTGCTCTCACTCTGTCATGAGGTACATGCATCATGACATGTGTGATGCTCGCAAAGAACTCTGGGCACTCCTTTAACATAAGATGGAGGACTTTCATAGCGTAAGCTTCAGAAACTGCAAGAGCACAACAAAACTTCAAAAAATCTTTTATTTGAATGACACTATCTGATTAGCTATCTGAAGTATCAGAGGGAGTCAGTTTATGAGTTGGTAGTTACAGACAAACGATTGAAAGGAGTCACACGCTATATAAAAAAAATAGTGTAATAATCCATAATCATTTCTCCACTCCCTTAGGCTGCCTCTGATTCCTAGGCACCCTGCATCTTATTTGTTTGCATACCCGGTCAAAGACACTGGTCCCCTTCCCCCATACCTTGGCTCACCTACCCTGCCTCCCCCCTCCCCACTGCACCTCCTCCTCCTCTCTATTCTTCTGCCTCAGTCTCCTGGGAATTCGATACATCTCAACTTAGCTGTGCCTCCTTAGCCAGGACTAGGTACTGTACTTGTTACATTCCTCACCAGTCTCTTATCTAGTTGCATACCCTGCACCCTTGTCAATTTCCCCAAAGCTATCTAGGCTATCTAAGTTATATATATATATATATATATATTATATATATATATATATATATATATATATACACGCTATAGTTACCCTCTGAGCTGTTGTATGCCTGCCTCTGTATATTTCTGTTACTGCATTGTGCACCTACTTTATATTTATTTGTTGTCATGTTGATGTTATTTGTCACTGTTGACTGTAAAACTTTTGTAAGGTATTTTGACCTGGTAATAACCAGGTCTATCTTGCAAATGAGTTTGCTCAACGATGTTCGCCTGTATAAAAAAAGATTTGATTGATTGATTGATGATTGATAACTACATAGAAAGGAGAAGAAAGTTTGCATTAGGTTACTAGTATTATAGGCTTACATTACTTATTTGGGGTGGCATATTAAAAGATATCTTAAGGTACTCGTGTGAATAGAAATTTTATTCATAGAGGATTGTTCTATATGTCAGTGTAAAACTAATTAAATATTTAGTTTGTCTGTTTTAGCATTCATGATCCATCTGTATTACATAAATTGAATACTGTTTGGTTAAGATATTTATTCTAGTGTGAAGATTTTTAACTATAGTTATTGCTACTAAATAATCTTATAGGCTTCTCTTGCTAGGGGATATGGTCCGTCATAGGATTTAGCTCCACACCATTCGACGAATGACTGGGGAGGGGGACCAGGGGGCACTAAGGTATAAAAATGTGCTGTATATTTTTTTAATACTTGTCTTATCCTAAGTCTTTTACAGTCAGTTACAGCTACTTCTTACACTTTTTCATTTTACTGATACATGGTTTTGAATTTTTTTATTTTAGATAGCTTCTCTTCTTTCTTACCTTTGCTACCACTCTGCTCAAGTTTAAAAGTCTGCTGGGATACCAAAGAATGATGCACTATATTCTCCCACTCCAGTTTACAGAGCTTAGGTACAGTGGAGGGATTGACAGAGTTCTTATACTTAGCTATGGCTAATGTTAATGCTTACACAATGGTGTATTGGAATGTGAAGGGGTTAAATCATAAACTCAAGAGATACTTGGTTCTGAGATATTTAAAAAAACTGGATTCTTCCTTTGCATTTTTGCAGGAAATGCATCTTAAATCTGAACATTATGCCTTAATGAGGATGGAATGGGTTGGACAAGCATATGGTGCTGGTAATAATTCTAAAAGGGCAGGAGTCGTGATTTTGGTTAACAGGGTTATTGATTTTAAAATTACCTTAGAAATAGAAGATGAGCACGGTTACTTTCTGATTTTACAAGGAAAAGTCACAGAATAACTTGTCACTTTAATAAACTTTTATGGTCCTGCTAAGGCCTTGCATGGAATTTTTAATACAATTCAGGCTAAGCTAAATGATTTAAGCACCACCACTGTTATTATAATTGCAGGTGACATGAATAATTCTAGATCCACTTATGGACAGAACCACCTTTAGACCAGATAGAACTAAGGCGGATAGAGACCTGTCAGATCTAGTTTCAGATAGTAACTTATTAGATATTTGGAGGATACTTAACCCTCAAAAGAAGGAATTTTCATTTTGGTCAACTTGACATATCTCAGGTTCCAGAACTGATTTATTCCTGATAAATCATCAATTGGCTAGTAGAATAAATTATGTTGAAATTAAACTTTTGGTTATATCTGATCATGCACCTGTGGTTATAAATTGTTCTATTCTAGTAACTTCAAAGAAATTAAAAAGGTGGAGAATCAACAATGCCATGTCAAATAAACCTGAAAATGTCACTAGTATCAAGGCTAGGAATGCAGAATATATAGCCATTAACAGTACTGAAGGTATGAGGAAAGAAATCATATGGGATTCATTAAAATGCTGGCTAAGACGCTCCCTTATTAGTATGTGGTTATATAAAAAAAACAGAGAACTCTAGCACAAACTACTTTGTTAAATAAAATTAAAGAACTGGAACTACACTATCAACATCAAATGACAGATAACTTTGGGAACATTAGTCAGACAGGATGCTGAGTTCCTTACAAGGAAATCTAAATTTGGCTATGTTGTTACTGGCTCTAGAGCTTCCAAAATGCTAGCAATCAGACTAAAACAGAATGCTAGTACCACCTCTATTCCTGCTGTTAACACACCTGATGAAGACAGGGTTATCACAGACTTTAAGAAAATACATAAGGAATTTTATGAATTTTACAAAAAAATATATGATCAGGATAACCTGGTAACAGAGGAAGCAACCAGAAACTTTTACACAGGGAGTCATGTGATGCAGACAGTGAGGTAGGTAGCTTTTTATAGCACTCTGAGTCCGTGGGGCCTTTTTGTCAAAATAACAACAAGAAAACAGCAAATAAACATTTTTTTTGGACATATTAAGAATCTATAAGCTGTTGAGAGAAGATGGCAATTTCACCGATGGAAATCCCTCTGGGGAATGCAGAGAACCCTGCAATGTTAGAGGAGCCTGATAAGGATCCATTGCCCAGCCTGGAGGCCAAGCGACCATGTTGAAGCCATTCACCTACGCAAATCCCCGCTGCGGTTCTGGCTCCAGACCCTGAATCTAATACCATATCTAGCACGGCCCAGGAGGTATCCACAATAAAA
Source organism: Neoceratodus forsteri (assembly GCA_016271365.2). Classification (NCBI taxonomy): domain Eukaryota; kingdom Metazoa; phylum Chordata; order Ceratodontiformes; family Ceratodontidae; genus Neoceratodus; species Neoceratodus forsteri. Next base: position 123,325,417 of record CM028136.1, on the reverse strand, counting down.
ACTGCAGTACTAGCGATTTTAGATGACCTAAAAGATTTAAAACCTACCATGCAGGAGGTAGCACATCAGGTGTCTGATGTGGAAGCTCGAGTTTCATCTATTGAGGACAAACAAGCCAAGTCTGAACCGACGATGATTGCCTTCAATCGCAGACTAGGAAAACTGGAGGACAAAGTAGATGACCTTGAAGGACGGTGGAGGAGAAGCAACCTAGTCATACTCGGCCTTCCATAAGGTCAAGATGGACCTAATATCACTGTTGTTTTACAAAAATTGTGTACAAAAATAGCTGGCCCAAGCCCTAATGGTACCACATATGTTATAGAATGAGGGCATCGGGCACTGCACACTAAACCTCCACCTTCTGACCCACCACATCCAATAATCTTTAGGATGCTGAACTACTTGTACCGCAATCAAGTTTTAAAAGCATTTCGCCAAGTTGCTGCTGGGCAATGGGAGGGTAAAACCCTAAAGATCGTACCTGATCTCACTCTGCGAGTTTGCCAGGTGAGGCAGACATACCGAGCCATCTTATCGAAGTTGTTGGCTGCACATGTGAAGCACAGATTGTTATATCCAGCCAGGCTTGAGGTACATGTACAAAAAGGTATTTTCAAATTTAAAACAGCAGAACAAGCACAACGGCAGCTAGTGGAGTTACTTCCAGACCTATTCAAAACCTGAAGGGACCTTTCCGATACCGCATTGGTTTAAAATATTGTAAGTTGATTATTTCTCCAAGATGGTATGAAAACTGGACTATTAAAATCTTAATTTGATTCAGACTTTTATTTCAGCTCAGCTGAAGGGGTAACTATGGGGACCTTAAGAAGATTTTATTATTTGTTGTAATCTCTTTTTTAGAAGAGAAAGGCTCAGTAGCAGCTCTGATATACCCTATTTGCTTTTCACATTGTCAGCTGGGCTCGAGGGGGAGGAAGTTCTGGTCCCCATTCCTTAGTTCTATTCGGAAAATACATTTTGAACCATTAACATGGACATGGAGTGCCCCCTAGTGACCGGATTTCCTTGTTCGTTTAATACCAGTGCACAAGCAAAACTGCAATCTTTTAAATGCTCGAGAAGAGCCTACTGTAGTTGTACATAGTTAAGTTGTTAGGAACTTGTTGCTGAGAATGCTCTGCCTCTTTTGATTGTTCTCACTTTTTCTGGTATGGGGTCAAATACAAAACAAACACATATTTGAAATAGGGTTTTACACTGTTCAAATCTCAATTTAGTGTTTCTGTTTTCCTCCTGCACTTAAATGGTTCTGTGTAAATTTGGGAACAATTGAGTATTGCTTCTAATTTACTAAAATAGTGAGTATCCCTTCTTTATGTTTTTTCTATCAAGTTCCTGTGGGTAAAATAAGAAGAACAACTTCTTTACACTCTTGTATGTAATTAAATAAGTAACCTGGTTCAATTGGGTTATATGGAGCATCCCCTATGTCGGTGTGAAGCTGCTGCATGGCCTTGTATTTTAGGATGTTCTTTCTAGGCTTAAATTGCCTCGTTCGCTCTTGAATAATAGATATGGGATTTAAAGTACCTTCTTGAGGCAAAAATTGCTGAGTTGTGAGTGGATACCAAGGATCTTGTTGTATTCCACTGAAGTTTCTTTTCCTTTTTCATTCAGGCTGCCACAGACCTGGAGCTGCTGTAGGTTGCACCAGAACCAGTTAAATTGAAGTTGGCACAAGTCCAGGAGATGTGTTTTTGGTTAATTTGGGATTTTTGGACTAGTTTTTTTTATGTTGCAGTTTAATGGAGGGATTTGGTTTTCTAAATTAGGGAGGAGTGGGAGGATGGGAGTGGAGGATAACACAGCACCTTTGGTTTTAAGGGGTATATTCACTAAAAGTGAGGCTAGGAGCTATGGCCCAGGGGATTAGAATTATAACCTGGAACATTAAAGGGTGTAGCGACAACAGGAAAAGATACACAATATTACATCATTTATCTAGATTTCCCCTGCAGGTGGCATTTCTACAAGAGACTCACCTCCCTGAAACTCATGCCACCTTATTTATAAAGTTGTGGGTGAACCAAGTGTACTGTGCAGGGAAGAGCTCCATGAAGGGAGGGGTGGCTATTCTATTTGCAAAATCCTTGTCATTTCAATGTATAAAGGAAATAAAAGATCCAGAAGGGCGATTTCTGTTTTTAGAAGGGGTACTCGGTAGCATTGAGTTAGTTTTTGACACTATTTACGGTCCCAATGTTGATTCACCCTCTTTTTTGTGAAGGTGATGTCAGAATAGAAACATAGAAACATAGAAGTTGATGGCAGATAAGGACCGCAAAGGCCCATCCAGTCTGCCCATTTCTTTTTCTACCTTTTAAATGTGCCATCGGCCTTTGCTCTGTCAGTGGCCTATCTATTCATACTCATCTGTATTGTTCCATTATGCCTATCCCATGCCTGTATGAAGCCCTACACTGTATTCATAGCCACCACTTCCTGAGGTAGACCATTCCATGCATCCACCACCCTTTCTGTGAAAAAGAATTTCCTCACATTCCCCCTTAATCTGCCTCCCTCTAATCTCATGCCGTGTCCTCTTGTCCTGCTATTTTTCTTATATTTAAACATGTTAGACTCTTTCACCTTGTTAATGCCCTTAAGGTGTTTGAATGTCTTGATCATATCACCTCTCTCCCTCCTTTGCTCAAGGGTATACATATTAAGCTCCTTTAATCTGTCCTCATATGTCTTCTGATGCAGTCCCTGCACCATTTTGGTTGCCCTTCTCTGGACTGCCTCAGTTTGGTTAATGTCCTTATGAAGATGTGGCCTCCAGTACTGCACGCAGTACTCCAGATGGGGCCTAACCAGTGTGTTGTAAAGAGGGATAATTACCTCCCTCTTGTGACTTGTGATACCCCTACTATTACACCCTAACATCCCCCTAGCCTTACCTACTGCTTTTGAGGCCTGCTTGGATGATTTCAGGTCATCGGTGATGATGATGCCCAAGTCTCTTTCTTTCTTTGTGACTGCCAGCAACTCCCCTCCCAGCCTATAGGTGGCTTCAGGGTTTCTCTTCCCTATGTGTATGATCTTGAAATTCTTTGCATTAAAATCCCAGCTGCTACTCTTCTGACCATTTTGCTAGTTTATCCAGACCTCTTCTCATTCTGCCCACCCCATCTGGATCATCGACTCTGTTGCAGATCTTGGTGTCATCTGCAAACAGACAAGCCTTACTCTCTAGTCCATCTGTAATGTCACTAATGAAGATATTGGAGAGGACTTGCCCCAGGACTGATCCCTGAGGTAACCCACTTGTGACTTGCATCTCTTCTGACTATATACCATTTACCACCACTCTCTGTTTTCTGCCCGTCAACCAGTTTGCCACCCAGTTGACCAACTTCTGACCCACCCAGAGCCTACCCAGCTTATTTATCAATCTTCTATGTGGAACAGTGTCAAAAGCTTTGCTGAAGTCAAGGTAGGCAAATTCAACTGCTCCCCCTTGGTCCACCACTCTGGTTACCCAGTCAAATAAATCTATTAGATTAGTTTGACAGAATCTTTCTTTTGTAAACCTATGCTGTCTTGGATCCTGTGCCCCTATGGATTCCAGGTGTTGCTCTATCCTTTCCTTAAGGAGTGCCTCCATAATCTTGCCCATGTGGCACCATTATCTCACCTGCCATCTGTACTGGGAGGGGACTTAAATTTGGTCTTTGCTAATGATATTGATAGAACATATAGAATCTCAGTGGGTCTTTCCCCTACAAAGAGAGCATTAAGGGAACTAACTGATAATCTAGGATTGGCTGACCCCTGGAGAACTTTAAATCCAACCACTAGAGACTTTACTTTTTACTCAGCCCCTCACAAAGTTCTCTCTAGGCTGGACTACTTCCTTATAAGTAAAACATTGCTATCCCAGGTAAGAGACAGTATGATACACTCTAGAGTGATATCAGATCATTCTCCAGTTCTAGCAGTCATAGAATTCTCCCAATTCTCTATTCGCCCCAATACATGGTCCCTTAATAATCTTCTTCTTAAAGACCAGGCTTTAGCAGAAAGATTTCGGGGATTTTTACAGCAAACCATACACTGGAATTGCAACTCTGTTTCTAACCTCAATACCCTCTGGGCGGAGCTGAAAGCTACTTGGAGGGGTGAGTTAATTCATCTCATCGCAATCCACAAGAAGACAGCCCAGTCCCAGGTTGATACCTGGCTCAAGCGAATTAGGGCTATTGAGAGGTCACTTTCTCCAGCCTCATCAGAGGCAGATCACAATGAATTAGCAAGACTTCGATCACAATATGCGACCTACTTACTTTACAGGGTGGACAGAGTGACTTCTCACATAAAGGCCACTTATGTCAGTCAGGGTGAAAAAGCTGGTAAGCTATTGGCTATGAAACTAAAACGGTAAAGCTCATCTCAGTGGATTTCGGCTTTAGCATACCCCAACACTGAGAATGTAGTTAGAAGTGCAAAAGAGATTGTGGAAATTTTCCATTCTTATTATCAGAATCTGTAAACCCCTTCCAGTCCCAGGCTGCCCAATGACCCACAAATGACACAATTCCTTGAGCAGGCCCATCTGCCTACTCTTACCCCAGATTTCCAAAGGAAGTTAAGTGGCCCTATTACAGAACAAGAAGTTCAACAAATCATAATTTCCTTCCCCGTGAACAAAGTCCCTGGGTTTGACGGGTATACAGCCTTGTTTTATAAAACTTTTTTTTGCCATCTTTAACCCCGCTGTTAACCTCAGTCTTTAATTTTTGGTCATTTGCACCAGTCATGGAAAAATCTTTGTTCAAGGCCCACATTATTTTACTTCCTAAGCCTAGGAAAAATTCTTTGAAACTGGAAAGTTAAAGTCCTATTTCTTTAATTAATAATGATGTAAAGATATATGCAAAAATCTTAGCTACAAGCATGACTGTGGTTTGGTCTACTCTAATTAACTCTGAGCAAATTGGTTTCATTTTGGGCCGTAATGTGAGTGATCATTTTAGGAAGCTGTTCTATTTCATTTCTGCGTCTGGGGATCCAGCTGTGGAAGCAGCCCTGGTTGCCCTAGACACAGAGAAAGCTTTTGATAAAGTTGCTTAGCCATACCTATTTGCAGTCCTTAAGCAATTTGGATTCCCACAAGACTATATTCAAAAAGTGCGGGTACTGTACTCATGCCCTTCAGCCCAGGTATCCTGCAACAATGAGATTTCAAATGTGTTTTTGCTTGCCAGTAGAACACGACAAGGTTGTCCCCTATCTCCATATCTATTTAAAATATTTATATAGAACCCCTAATACGCAGGCTGAAATTAGAAGATAAAATCCAGGGTATTTCAATAAAAGATCAACAATATAAACTTTCTGCCTTTGCAGATGATTTGTTGTTACATTTGGCTAATTGGCACTCATCCTTCACTGTGGCTTTTGGAATTATTAATGCTTTTAGTTTGTTTTCTGATTAAAAATTAAACAGAAGTAAAATAATGGTTTACTCTTTATCCCTCTCCTGTACTAAACCCATAGTGATGGAAATGTTTTTGCAATGGGAACCCACTGCGTTACCGTACTTGGGTATCAAAGTGACCCGTGACTTGTCTAAATTGAAAACATTGAACCGCGATCCAGTGTTTAAAAGCCTGTTGGAGGACCTCCAGCATTGGCAGTCCTTGCCTCTTTCCATATGAGGGAGAATAAATGTGGTCAAAATGATGGTGCTTCCCCACCTATTATACCCCTTGACTAAGCTCAACATACACTTACCCATTAAATGGTTTACTGGGTTACACTCCTTATGTTCCAGATTTATATGGGCTGGGAAACCCCCCAGGAGAGCCTATTCCAAATTGACCAGACTTAAGAAAGAAGGAGGGTTACAGCTACCCAATTTTTTTCTATATTACTTGGCAACCCACAGTTCCAAGTTTTTTAAAAATGACCCATCTGAGCATTGCAGACTACTCCCCAGACTGGTAGAAAATAGAGCAGTTGATCTTGAAAAGTTATTACCTTTCTCGAAAAGCACTACATGTCTTGCCTTAGCTACCTTTCCCAGAGATCTTAAGGACCTGCCACTGGGATGGGATCTGCAAGCCCATAATCAACTATGCAGCAAATTTGGGTGGTCACTAGTAAAAGATCTCACTCAACCATTAATAAACAATCCCAAAATATGCATAGGTGGGAAGCCTACTCCAGCATCCTTTTGTCCACCATTGGTGGAAATTGTTCTCCAAGACCTAGTTGAGGGAGACCAATTATTGTCTCCTGTTAGAATAAAATCGAAATTTATCTTACCCCTCAGGGAGTCATTTAAACTGATCCAAATCCAGTCCGCTGTGACTCATTTCCTCGGCCCTGCCCCGTGGAACTCTAAGGTAGGAGCCCAGTTTAGTGATATAAATATTCTAGCTTCTCAACCTAAACCAATCACTGGGCTGTACAAGTAATTGTGTTTCCATGGGAATAAGGCAATCTCTCCTGAGGCTTTTTACTGGAAATCAGCATTAAAATTAGAAAAAAAAAACTGAATTTTGGCATGCTATCTGGATTAATGCTACTAGATACATAAAGTAAGATAGATTGTATCTCCTGCAATTTAAAGTGCTGCTTACCTTATATTTTACCCCAGTAAGATTATATAGAATGAGTAAGAAATGATCCACCAGTTGTGAGAAATGTGGGGAAAATGAAGATTTTTATATCATAAATTATGGACATGCCCCAAAATTAGAGATCTATGGCAGTTAGTGCAGTCCAAATTGCAGAATATTCCTCCTTTTTCAGCCTATTTTACTCCTGAAATATGCTTGCAGGGAGATTATTCTATAATACGCTCAGCTAATCTCAAAAGTTACATGGCCCTAATAGCGTTAGTTACCAAGTTAATTATTTTACGCCATTGGAAGAATAGTTAGATGCCTACCTTTGCAGAATGGTACCAGCAAATCCTAACAGCTTTAGCTGCCGAACGAGCTGTTGCATGGTCAACAGGAGCCTGGTTCAAATTTCAATGATGTTGGGCCTCTTTTTACTCTCAGCTCCAGCAGTTATGATGTCAATATAAGTTATTATCTAGATGTAGCTTGTTAGTAGTCTCTGCCCACTGATTAATTTTTCCTTGTGGTTTAACTTTAACTAATCTGCTGGTTCAGTGATTAATAACTCTCTTATACCTGTGAGTGCTGTTGGGGTTGGGGTGTGGGTAGGGGGCGGGACTGAGAGGTATTTAGGTTTATTTTCTGTGTTGATTTTTTAATTATGTACCTATTATTCTTTTGGAAGATATACTTACTAAGAATTGTATACACGTATTATGTTTTACTTTGTATATGCAGTTACGTTATGGATTGTTTTGCCTTTTTTTTTTAAAAACTGAATAATTTCAGTAAAACTTACTAAATGGGAGGCAGTATAGTGCAGTGGTTTAAGGCTCTGAAGCTGCAAATCTGGTGACATTCAGCAGACCAGACCTGGGTTTGAATCCCACAGCTTCCACTTGCATACTGTGTGACTCTGAGCAAGTCACTTAACTTCCCTGTGCTCCCAGGTCACTCCTGTAAAAAAGCTCTCAGCTTAGTGTGCTACTCCTGGTTAAACAACAAAATAAAAAAAAATTGCAAAAAAAAAAAAAAGAAACTTTTACACAGACTTAGCACTTCCCACTGTTTCTGTAGAACAGTCAGCAATGTTAGAATCTGATATATCTACAGCTGAGGGTATTGCAAGCTATCAAGTCCCTTAATAAAAATAAAACTCCAGGCCCAGATGGATACGCATCTAATTTTTAATAGTCTTTTGCCAAGGAAATATCCCCATTGTTAAGAGATGTATTTAGAGAGGCATTAATTAAGGGAGAGCTGTCTGATGAGCAAACAAAGGAGTTGATTATGTTAATTCGTAAGCCAGGGAAGGAGCCACTTGATCGTAATAGTTATAGACCGATATCTCTTATTAATACGGATGTCAAGATTTTAGCAAGAATTATGGCTAACAGACTTGAATCTGTAGTGCCCTATCTGTTTACAACTCAGCAGATGGGCTTCATGAGGGGGGAAGAATTTCTGCTGATAATATTCAGAAAATATTTCATGTCATTGAAACAGCCAATAAGCCAAACATCTTATATGGACTAATATCATTAGATGCTGAAAAGACCTTTGGTCATATTTTATGGAGTCATAGTTTTAAGGTGCTGGAGAAATATGAATTTCCAGAAAGATTTATAAAACTACTGTAGTTAAACTACTGTACCATAACCCCTAATCTGCATTAATAACAAATGGATTATTATCAAATTCATTTCAAATAAAATGTGGTGCACACCAAGGATGCCCCTTTTCCCCTTTTGTTCAGTTTGACTATAGACCCACTAATTAGGAAGCTTAACTCGGATCAACTTATAACAGGAATTACTACAGTGGGCAAAGAGATACCTATTGCTTTTTATGCCTATGGTTCATTGTTATCACTGTCTAATGTAACTGATTCTATTTCATGAGCACTTGAGAATATAACTGACTTTGGTAAAATATTTGGATATAGACTTAACCCGAACAAAATAACATTTTTACCACTTAATAAAAAGCATTGTAAAGATGTCATCAGTGAACAGGGGTTAAGCTGGGTAAAAGATTATATTGACTACTTGAGGATCAGACTGTATAAAAATCTTGCATTAACAATGAAAAAAAATCTAGCTTTAATTAAAACTTTTTTCTTAAACTCAATAACATTGTGGCACAAATTGCCATTTGGTACTTGGGGTAGACTATTCACAGTAAACATGAATCTACTGTAGTGGTGGGCGAAGTGGCCTCAATTCGCTCTGCAAAGTGATTCACGGAGTGAAGGTGACTTCGTGAAGTACTCCACAATGTGAAGCAGAGTACTTCGCATCATTATTGGCAACACAAAGTCCATTGAAAGCAATGACTTCATGTTACTCCGCCTTCCCCAAACCACTACTACACAAGTTTTTAGGTGAAGTACATTAAAAATAATGTACTTCGCCTCACTTCACCTTGTTGGTAAGTTCCAAAGGTGAATTTTGTAGTGATTCATGGGATTTCAGGTCACATGGGCTCTAAATTGTTCTTCACAGCCTCAGTTTAGGGTAGTGTATGTAGGAAGCTATAGGAGACAGTGTGCTGTGAGAGCTCTCTGTGATTCAAACCCTCTAAACGCTGTTAAAAAAGCCTTTCTGAATAATTTTTTTTTGCTGAAACTTTAGTTCATCAATTGTAGGAAACCCTCCTGTGCTCATATCTTTGATCATTTATTGTTTGTGTGTGGATTTTAAATGTTAATGTACAACATTCAGTCTGTGTACTGAGAGACAGTGGAAGTGTGCTTTGGGAGAGGGGTGTATCTGTAGTGTAGGTAGATTTAAGTTGGAGAAATAAGGAGTTCTTGTTTTTTGGTTATATTTTTCTTGTATAACTGTTTTAATATACACACAGTGACATTTTCAGTAATTCTTGACTTTTTTTGCTGATTGTTGTGGTGCAGCAGTGTATAATTTCAGTTTGTTTAAAACATTTGGTTATATTACTAAAGATTTTCAATTTGCTATGCATTACTTGTAGTGTGTGTGTGAGTGTGTGTGTGTGATGCATGCCATTAAATCAGACACCTTTTATTGTGCCACAGAGTAATTGCAGAAGTGCGAACCTGCTATCCACCACACCTGCATGAATTTTTTTGTACTGCTTTGTGGTATATTTATTGGTAGTGGACTGTTACTGCCGTGCACTACCACCCCCAACCGGCAAACGGTATTATTTTCCAGATTTGGATTTCTGACAGTGAGCACTGGTTAGGTGTTGTGCCTTTACGTCTGCATCTCTTCATTGAGCTGCACAATCTTAATCTGTCTGTGCATTTGCATCTCTTTAGGGCCCAATCACCATCTGTAACTTAAGTCATAGTTGTTTTTTTGGCTTCCCTTCAGAGTACTGGTGTGGTGTGGTGCATATCTCTCTGCATGAAAATTGTACTCATTAATGTGCGTTTTTCAGTCAGGGCCATCATGAGTCATTCATGATACAAATTACACTCTTCACCATCATCATGGTCACGAATGCAGTCATGATTCAGGATCATGTCACAAATTAAAATATTAATTTGTTTACTAGTTACTTGCATGTAAGCCTGTTTTGTAGTATCTCTCCAGGCTTGACAACTGTAGTCATTGATATGAGTTTTCAGATTGGGGAATTTTGTGATACAGGTCATCAGGGAAGTACAGCCAGAGATTCATGTTCCCATACTTTCATAAAACTGGTTATCTCACACCAGACACTCATCAACTCCAACTCTGAGAAAAATAAATTCACGTTTCATGGTCATGAATGCAGTCACGATTCATGATCACGTCTCGAATCACAAAATCATTTTTTTTACTAGTTACTTGCATGTAAGCCTGTGTTGTAGTATTTCTCCAGGCTTCACCACTGTACTCTTTTACATTATTTTTCAAATTTGGGAATTTTATGATACATGTTATCTTCATCAGGGAAGTACAGCTGTAGGTATTCGAGTTCCTGTACAGCATGTGCATTACAGTACTGTAAGCCATGTGATTTGTGGGGGCCTGGGGGCTGCCAATATTGTTGTCACTCCACCTTACTTTGTGTTAAGGCAGAATGACAATGAGAAGTCACAATAACAAGGAGAAGTGGGCATTTCATGCTGGCCACTCTGCGTAGTGGAGTGGCTATGCAAAGTGCCCACTCCGAGGGCACTTTGCTGACAGAATTTAAATTTGCTGCATCTCTAATTATGGGAGACTTCACATTTTTTCTTACACTCTCATTTCACTTTGTCAGCACTGGGTAATTTTCTGGACACGACAGCGGCACTTTGGGGATGCACATTAATTCTGGTTACTATGTGACCACTGTGCACATAACTGAGTGCGCTATTAATTCTGGGAGATTTGTAGCTCTTGTTATACTCTCATTTCACTTCATCAGCACTGGGGAATTTTCTGGACACAAGACAACAGTAGAGTTTTGGGGATGTATATTAATTTTAGTGACTATGTGTGTGGGGGGCTGCTAATATTGTTGCTACCTCAGCTTACTTCACGTTAAGGCGGAATGACAACACAAAGTAATAATCACAAGGTGAAGTGAGCATTTCATATTGGCCACTTCGCATAGCGGGATGACAATGCGAAGTGCCCACTTTGTGGGCACTTTGTCGGCAAATTTTAAATTCACTGCATCTCTAATCTACTGCCTAAATTGCTTTACATTTTTATAATGCTACCCTGTAGGATCAATAAAAAAATGGATTGAGGGTCTTAATTCTGAGGTGTCCAGATTTATATGAAGCTATAAAAAATAAGATTAGCATATTGTAAAATGACATGTAGCAGAGAGAATGGTGGGGTAAAGGCTCCTGACTTTTATTTTTACTATCTGGTGGCTAGACTCTCCCAAACTTCTAGATAGTTTTCTTCATCAGTTGATCCATTGTATGCCCCTGAATGGTTGGATATCAGAAGGAAGCTTTGTAACTCATTGAAAATAAATTTACATGCAGTGGGTTATGTAAGAAAAATGTTGTTTACGATAAATAAGGTTGTTGTTGATTCTTACAGAATTATTAAATTTGTTACATGAACTTTTGAATTTGAGGTCCATAAATCTTTGCTACAGCCTATATGGGACAACCCTAATTTTACATTTCCAATACCTCTGGTTATAAAACAGGAATGGCTTGGGAAGAACATTGTTAAGGTTAAAGATGCTATTCAAAATAACACCTTTTTTTCTTTGGGGGACATGGCTAAGAAGCATCAGCTTAGTACTGATGGTAGGGGCACTTGGGGCCAACTGATTCAAACAATACAATTTCACATAAGTTTGAAGGTTGCTACATCAGAAGAGACTAGGGGTCAGATATTCAAAACTTTGCCTTGGGGCTAAATTAGCACTGCCCAGTGTGCTAAATTTGCCCAGAACCAATAGCCCACTATATTCAAAAGGGATATCCCAGGTGCTAAACCTGCTGAATATAGCATGCTAAGGAAGCTGGGCAAACTGGGCTGGGAGTGTGGTGCAAAAATAGCCTGGGAATTAGGAGAGCTCTGAATATAGCAACCAGGAAGTGCAAACCACAACAGCATCCCTGTTCACAGTGACTTGAAGGAAGATAGAGGTGAACTATGTGGCCAATGTGTGTGCTAGCGAACAAGTGGATTCATTAAAGCTGCAAGCACCAGAGCATGTGAAATTAAATTGTGCAGAAATGTACAATGTTTCTGAAATGTTTGCCTGGCGCAAACACGTTTGCGCACATTTTGCTCAGAGCTAAGCTGTTTGCCCGGCGTTATCACATTTGCTGGGGGCAAAATTTTGCTATATTCAAAAGTGACATGCAAATGAGCCTACTTAGGCAATCTGTGGGCAAACATCCAGAGTAGCATCTCATTATGTCCTGATTTGCATGCCATTTGCCCAACGCTGTTGCAGGGTCCTACAGCTCCACCTGTAGACCAGTCTGAAAGTACAGGGGCTAGCTGGATCTGCCCACAGCTCCACCTGTAGGTCAGTCTGGCAGTGCATGGTGGCAGCTGAAGGCTACATTTGTACAGAACCACATAGAATAATGTGCCCCAGGGAACTACAGAGCACAGGCACAGATGGTGGTGCTGCACACAATTGTCAAACTGTAGTTCTTTCTATAGTGCACAGCAGACATTACAGTAGCAAGGAGGTCAGTAGTGTGAATGACACAGCAGTGCTAATGGTGTGTAGGGCATCAATTACCACTGCACTGTACACAGTCACAGGTGTGTACTGACAGTGGATATTACAGTTACGCTGTTGTGCGACCCACAGATGCTGCACCACTGGCACGGGATGCTCACAGTGACATATAAATGGCTGGCTGTGTGTGCTGTGGTGTCTGTACAGATGTGCAGTATGTGGCTTGGGAGGCACTTACCATCAGACAGGCACACTGGTGTTGGGGTATTCCCAACACTGGACCATTTGCACTGCTTGGCTTGTCCCAGCCTTGTGGCTGCACCCAGTCTGTGGTACAGCTTAGCCACCTGTACACCCTCCCCTCAACACCCTCCACACACACAGTGCTGCATGTGTGTGCTGACTTCTGTTACTGTCCACTGAAGGGTAGTCTGCAGGTGTGTGCTGTATGGCCACTCTGCCATGCTGTTCACTGGGAGCTGGGTCACCAGTTACTGCCTGGCATGGCTGGGAGTGGTGGCAGATGATGGCATCATATGAATGCCATCCATGAGCAGCATGTTTCTTCTCTGTCAGGTTTATTTCTGTGTTTAATACTTACTAGTTAGGGTCTCTCAAAAGCTGCACAAAACTCGCACAAAGCTGTACAAAGCCACAAAGTCACACAGAGCTGTTTTGCCCAGAGTGAAGACTACCTTTTCCTGGGTGGCAATTTGCACTGTTCAGCATGATACACTAAGTCATGCAAAAACACTTTGCGTGGCACTATTCAATGAATATAGCATTACGCCTGTATTCATGTACATGCCCCCTCAGTTGGCCCCTTGCATACATTATACTTTTGCTCACTGTTAATGAAGTTTTCTCACTCTGTTTGACCTTCTGAATATAGCGGACCTGCACAAACCTGGCTCTAACCCTGTGCAAATGGTTTGCACCCAGCACAAAGTTTTGAATATCTGGCCCTAGATCTTTTATCCTCTGTTTACACCTCTCACCACCAATCTCATCAATTTATAACTTTCTTTTGGACACAGCCAGATCTGCTTTTTTGGATCCGATCAGATGGCGGACAGAGGAGTTGGATGTATGTACGGAGAGCTGGAACTGGAGTAAGATCTGGGCTTTTCCTTTTAAAGCACTTAAAACTGCTAACCTTAGATTACTTCACTTCAAGACACTCCATAATTTGTATTTAATGCCGGTACATATGTACAAAATGGGAACTAAACAGGATTCAATATGTGGGAAATGCAGAGATGGGAGAGGGTCTTTTTCTCACGTGTTCTGGTTGTGTGAAAATACAAACACTTTGGATTGAAATTATACAATACTTTAATGCTAGTGACTTTCTACAAAATGAAATAAACATTAAGATTTGGATAATCAGAAATTTTGATGATGGGTAAACATGGACACAAGAGCAAAAACACTCCCTCCTACTAATAGAAGCCTCTGTTCGCAACACTGCCCTGAAATATCTGATTGAAGATACAGTCCCTTCACATAGAGAATGCCTAGCTCAATTAGTATAGAATCTTAAAACTGAGAAATTGTCTCTCTATCTTAATGGACTGGCTCAAAAGTTTGAACCTAAGTTTGGTTCATTAGAAAGGTATATTACTGGGCAGGCAACATAATAAACCACTTAGGTTTTCAGGCCAGTAGTCGTTATTCTTTGCATTTGAAACTCGGTTAGGATACTTGTTAGAAGCAGAGTGGTGGTTTTAAGCTTTCTCTATTTTCTTACCTCACTTTCTTTCTTCTGCCTTTTTCTTTCCTCCTTTCTTCTTGATTGTAATATTTTACTCTGTCTGATATATATGCCACTAGTATGGGAAAGTAGATCAATAATAAGCTACAAAGTAATCATAAATAAATAAGTTTTACTTGTTAAAATATACAAGTTAATGTGAGTATTACATAAACAGGCAACTTTTAAAGACAGAATGAACACAACAGAGGAGAATTTATGTTATGTATTTAGGTTAACTATTTATTATTCACAGATGTAAGATTTGTAATGGAAAATTGAATTGTATTGGTATAAGTTTATATGTTATTTAATAAACTTTTATTGATAAAAAAAGTCACTAATATGAATTCTTTATATTTTGTAAAATATGGTCTTCCAAACAACTTCATTTTTTTTCTCTCTGAGTGAATACAGTAGAAGTCGTGCCAAACAAATATAATTATCTCGGAAAGTATACAAGTTACCAATATACAACCTACATGAAAGTTGTTCAGGACAAAATGATCTTTCAAATGAGGGTAGTCACTAATCTGAATTCATTTTTTTTTTTTAAATATAGCATTCCAAAAGGTGAAAATTGTGAAGAAAAATGAAAATTCAGGTAATCAGATGGCCATAGTTTAAAAAATACAATTAGTGCAGCTTAACGAATAGGCTCATTTGAAAGGTATTTTGTCCTGAACAACTTTCATATTGATGGGTAATGAGTAACTTCTATACTTTAAGAGATAATAATAATAATAAACTTTATTTTTAAGGTGCCTTTCAAAAGGTGTCAGTGTAGCTCAGTTGGTAGCTCATCTGCCTCTGGACCAGATGGTCGTGGGTTCTCGTCCCACACCGGGATTGGACCTGCACCTAAAAATCACTGGCATCCAAGTGCAGTATTGGGGGGTGCTGTACTGCTGGGGTATGCCATCCTTCAGATGAGAAGTTAAACCGAGGCCCCTTCTGCCCATCCTGGTGTTGTCCTGGTGGGTGCCCAGGTGGAAATAAAAGAACCCAGGGCATTCTTCGCAAAGAGAGGGAACATTCCCGGCATCCTGGCCAACATTCCGCTTCCCATAAACCTGTTCATGCAATTATCCAGGCTGTGTGTGGGTGATGATGTGTGATATGGCCGCCACCACACATTCAGTCACTTCACTACCAGTCTAGCATTGCTTGTAAAGTGCTTTGGATGTATGAAAAGTGCTATATAAATGCTGATTCTTCTTCTTCTTCTTCTTCAAAAACCAAGGCGCTGAACAAATTAAACACACCATACATCACAATATCATTAAAATATAAAACAACCATAAAACCACTACTGCAGTCAGAAAGACTTCAATCACCAAATGCTTGTCTCCATAAATGAGTTTTCAAAGCCTGCTTAAATTCCTCCATGGTTGGGCACTCCCGTAACTGATGAGGTAGAGAATTCCAGAGGGTAGGGGCTGCAAACATAAATGCCCGGGCCCCAGCAGATCTTAAATGCACCCTCAGTATCTCTAGCAACCCCTTGTCAGCTGAGTGAAGCGATCACCTGGGGTGGTAGGGAACCAGGAGCTCTTTCAGATAGTCCAGTTTATGTACCTGTAGGGCTTTAAAAGTCTATAAAATGACTTTAAAGATAATCCGCCACTGTACAGGCAGCCAGTGCAGTCCAAGCAGCACCGGTAAAATATGACTAGACCGAGATGTTCCCATCAAAAGCCGGGCTGCAGCATTATGAACCAGCTGCAAGAGGTGGATTTCCACCCCAGGTATCCCTAGGTATAGGGAATTGCAATAGTCCAAGCACATGGACACAAAGGCTTGAACCAGCATAGGAAGATCACCAGGGGGAACAAGGTGCTTAATCCTGGAGATATTCCTCAGATGATAGAAAGAGGATTTGACAACAGCAGACACCTGCAAGTGCAGGGTAAGCTCTTCATCAAAAATTACCTCTAGATTCAGCACCTGTTCAGAGGTTGGAAGAGATATGCCCCCAAGGAATAACCCATAGGGCAAGCCTACCCCAAACACCCCTGTCCGGCATGCTGGATCCACAACCAGCACCTCAGTCTTATCAGAGTTCAACTTCAACCAACTCACATCCATCCGCTCCTGAATTTCAGTGAGGCAGTTATTAAAGACCGAGAGAGCTCTATCCTGGTCAGGTACAAGACAAAGGTAGAGCTGGGTATTATCAGCATAGCAGTGAAACCTCAGTCCATATCTTCTTACAATGTCTCTGAGGGGAAGCATGTACACTGTGAACAAACATGCTGGACAATACCAAACTCTGAGAAACCCTGCATGACAGAGAAACTGGACCTGAGGAATAAACCCCAGATTCCACTCTCTGTGTTCTTCCAGTGAGATAAGATGTAAACCACCTGTGGACTACACCAGATAGTCCACAGATGCACCTCAGATGGTTCAGCAATACCCCATGGTCCACAGTGTCAAATGCTGATGAGAGATCTCGAAGAACCAGGATGGAGCAGCTCTTACGATCTCTAGCCATCAGGAGATCATTGAGCATCTGAATCAGCACTGTCTCGATACTATGCCTCTTTCAAAAACTGGACTGGAGGGGTTCATAGATGTCATCGATGGTCAAATGGTTCTCCAGCTGAATGGCCACTACTTTCTCAATCATCTTCCCTAAAAAGGGAAGATTAGAGATCAGTCTGTAGTTAACATGGCAGTCAGGGTCCAGAGAAGCTTTCTTCAGAAGGAGTGTAACCACCACTTCCTTCAGGGAGCTAGGAAACCCACCTGTTTCCAAGGAGCACCCAACTATCCATGTAAGGACTGAACTGATGGAATCAATACAACCCAAGATCAGGGAGGTTGGTCCGGGATCCAAACTACAGCATGTAGGGTGCATACCCTGGACAATCCTCATGACATCCATGAACTCCAGTCAATCAAAGGTACTCCAAGAAAACCAAGGAGGTGGCAGCCACATGCTGGTCCACAGCAACACCAGAGTGTGCTGGATGAAGCGCCGCCCT
Source organism: Neoceratodus forsteri (assembly GCA_016271365.2). Classification (NCBI taxonomy): domain Eukaryota; kingdom Metazoa; phylum Chordata; order Ceratodontiformes; family Ceratodontidae; genus Neoceratodus; species Neoceratodus forsteri. The sequence continues at coordinate 123,307,955 of CM028136.1, read as the reverse complement.
GATGTCAGCCACCCTATTTGCAAAGAATTGACCAAGCTCATCACACTCTACCTGTGAAGAAGCTTTTCATACTTGCAGGCAGGCTGGGTTGCACAGTCTGTCTACAGTGTGAAAAAGCTGAACTGGTTGATTCTGGGCAACGGCAACCTCCCAGGACAGGAATTATGCTTTCTTTTGGGAGATTTCAGATTGATAGGCTTCATAATGCTCCATCAATGTAAGGTAGTCGGCATCAAGGGAGGATCTCTGCCAGCAACTCTCTAACCTTCGTCCCAGTCACCGCATCTCCCTCAATGTCCCATCAAACCATGGGGACCGAGGGAGAAGGGAGACAGGACGAACATGGACAGGAGCAACCAGATCCAGGGCCGCTGATATAGCCCTATTATAGGCTACAACGAGGGCCTCTGGGTCACTGTTTGCTACTGGAAGAGATGATAAGTCAAGTACCACTGCCAGGCCTTGACAGCTAATACCTTGTAAAGGGTGATAACTGACCATCTCCATAGTGGTAGGCCTATGAAGGAGGGTGTTAAAACTAAACCCCACAGTGTAATGATTAGACCATCCAACTGGTTCCACCCCCAAGTCTGAGGCCTCGATCCCCAGGAGGAAGACTAAGTTGAGAGAGTGACTGTGCTTATGAGTAGCAGTAGTAACTATCTGTGTAAGGCACAGAGAAGACATTAACTGGAGGAAGTGTTGTCCAAATGGTGAGAGTTTGTCATCGACCCAGGCATTAAAATCACCCAGAACCATCAATCTGGGTGATTCAAATGCCATGTCGATGACAAAGTCTGCCACTTCCTGAAGGAAACACTTCTCGTCACTGGGTGGACAGTAGACAAAAGTGATCCTACATCCTACACCTGCTACAACAGTACACTCAAACGACTCAGCCTCCTCAACTGGTACACTCGCAAGTTTAAGTTCAGTCTTGAAACAGACCACAACCCCTCCACCGTGATCCAATCTCGGGCGGTGAATCAACGAGTACCCAGTTGGAATTAAAGCCTCCAAAATGGGGCCAGAATTCTCATCCAGCCAAGTCTCAGTGATACAAGCCAGGTCCACCATTCACACAAGATCTGCAATAATTGCAGTCTTATTTTTAATGGACCTGGCATTGCATAACACTGCCCAAGTTGGATGAACCTCCAGAGCTGGCCAAACCATCTGCCAATTAAAATGAATAGTGCCCTTGGGTATGGAAACCAGGCATGTTAAACCACGTTCCTGGTTCCATTTTGCCCCAGGGCATTTCCTGGACCTCACAACCCCGATGTGATGGCTTGGCTCATTCACCCTCCACTCTTCATGCCCCCCCACTCCCCTCCCCTCCTCCCCCTGTGAGTGATACCCAGTGCCCTACAGTGCTGGTACTGCAAAGGAGGGGAGAAAAAGGGGTAGAGATCATGAAGAGCAGAGGGCGAATAGTGCATGACCGTGGGGACAGGCATCCAATACATCCTAGTAATCACTTTAGCAAATGACCCACACTCAACTAATAACCCAAACAAATTAATAAGCTAGATAATTAAAGAAAAAAGATATACTCTACAACACTAATAAGTTAAATAACACACACACTTATCCCCTATCACAGCATAAAATCTTCCCTACACCCTCCCATATAAAGTTCAAAAACCAAAAAATACAAACATTCTAAAACATTTCAGAAATAAAACAAGTAAATGAACAAACAGAGTTCTTTGGGACTATAACTCCCCAGGCCCTCTCACTGCCTTAGATATATAACTGAATATAGACACTCTCACTGTCTCTGAAAATAATGTCCATGAAAATTTCCAGATCCAGACCCTCTCATGACCCTGAACCTGATAAAATACAGGCACTCTCACTGCTTGTATGAACAATATTAATTTTGAAAAATGGAAAAGTTTAAAATCAAATTGTATTCCAGTAGACAGTAAGTCTTAAAACCAGAAGCCTCGTGTCTTCATCCAGCCAGCTTAGCAGAACCTATTTCAAAGGGCCACTGCCCGAAAATATCCTTAGCCACTACCTCGATTCCCTGACAGCACCAGCCCACCAGCTGGTCCCTTGGGGAACCTAAGGGAATCTACAGCCTGTTCCACCGGTTATCCGGCAAAACTATAGCTCAACTCCCCGAGTAGCCCCAGACTCCAATGGGAAATCACCCAGCAAACGTTCAACTCCTCCAAAAAGAAAACAACTCCTGTGCCCTCAAAAGGGCCTGGTTATAGAATCCACCACAGAAAGAGATTGTTCCAGGGTTCAACAGCTCTTCTTCCTTGCTGTAGCAATCTTATTTCTCACTGTTTGCTGAGATAGTACATACAAACATCTCCATTGGATCACACCGCTCCACAGTTCCACTCCTTTCCTCGGGACATCTAGAGGACATCTTCCTCACATCAGTCTGGATCACAGCCCAATACAAACTGGGATATAGAAACAGCAAGGTCTTTAAAATAGGGACAGTGTCCAAGCAATCCCAACAACAGATAAAGTTGCAGAACCATAAAATTCCTCAAGGGTCCCCAAAGCTCCTGTACAAAAACAGAAACCTCAGCAGTCCAGCAAGCCAGGTGAGTAGTCCAAGCAAGCGATGCTGATGTCAGCAATCATAAACTACATGAACAACAGGAACAGAAAGCAAGACCAAATAACCAAAAGAAAATAAAAATAGAACATAAAACAAATTGAGGTCAGGTCAAAAAAAATCCCAATAAAAATGGTAAGAAGTCTAAATGAGGCTGCAAAACCTAAAGCAGTCTTTCCAACATGCCCTGCCTGGCGGCCATCTATAATGCTGTTTAGCATAACTCCTATTACATTTCCGACAGACTGATTTCTGAAACCACTATGTTGAGACCAGAACATATGGTTTATATCTTGTATGCCTAATTTAACAGCAGTCCCAGAAGTTATTCTAGGAATGTAGGATGCTTCAATGGAGTTCTTTAGTTCTTAATATGCAGAAAAAAAAAACGTTAGAAACAAAATGATCTGCTTGGGGGGGCACATTAAATCTTTTCAGGATGGGATCATGTTAAAGCTTTTCAGGAAAAAAGCAGCAGATTAATTTTAGTAATTATTAGTCAGCAATATCTACAGTATATGTGAAGCTGACACTAACAAGATTTTTTTTTTGGGGGGGGAGGAAGACACAGAAGAGAACAATGCTCACACACATAAAGACTTGGCTGTTTGTGAAACTGTCAGAAGCACATAGTTTGATACCTTTTAGGCATCTATTCTGCACAACTGATTTTTCTTTTATTATGTCCTCTTTGGCAACTTCTACTATTAAAATGCATTAAATGTATAGTTTATTAAATCTTGACCTTGGGATAACTCTTGAATGACTCCTAAATAAGTTTTAAGCCATTCCCTTAACAGGAGATCAAGACCTGTGCAAAAAGTCAAGTGTTTTTTGGTTTTTTTTTACAAATTTCCAAAGTAAAAATTTGGAGAAATAGAAAAGTATGTACAACTAATCTCCTATGTATTTTCAACTCAGAGAGAAAATAATATTTGCACAAACTCATACCCAACGTTTATACAGTTTTGTTCTACAGTTATTTTATTCTAAATCTTATTGGACTATGTAAAAGTGTGGAGCAATACAAAAGTATGTACAACTAATCTATGTATTTTCAACTTAGAGAGAAGTTAATATTTGTGCAAAATCAAACCCAAAGTGTATACAGTTTTTGTTCTAAAGTAATTTTATTCTAGATTGTATTGGACTATTGATGAACTGAGCAAAGAAATATTTAGATAAAACAAATTGATGACTCCAGGATTGGGAGGTCATTAAAATTGCAAAAGGTCAAATTATGAAACCTTAAATGCACTCATTAAGACCATTCTTCTTAGTGTGGAATTATAATGAATTAAAGACATTTGAATATAAATGTACAATTATACAACCATTGTGATACATATATTTAGGATCCAAGGAATTTATTTATTTTTTTTATCTATTTGAAAGTTTGGTTTACAACCTTTGAGTCATGGACTCATTTACAAAGACACCTCGCTGCAGGGAGGGTAGACATGATTACAGTGTGAGGTACAACAGTGGTAACATACAGGTGCAATACAGATAACAATAAGAGCACATTTGGAATGGTGCAAAGCTGCCAAAATTGTGGTGATCTCATTGCTTCAGTGTGCGTGGATCAAACCAAAAAGAGCCATAATAAAAGCTTCTATCTTCTCCAAAAAAAATTATATTTTATTATATTTGATTTGACCTGAAAATACAAAATAGCAATAAGTAAAACAATCAAGATGAGATTTCAGTGTTCTCCAACCATACATTGAAGCCGAGCCATAATAAAGGCTTCTATCTTCTTCAAAGCAATTATATTTTATTTTGATATATTTAATATTCTATATCTAAGTAGATACTAGAATAAAAGTGTATTGGATGTTTGGAAACAGGCAAATGCAACCGGACATGGAAGGAAGTCAAAAGACAGTATCGGTTGCGGGAGCTAGTAACAAGTCCAGGAGCTCACTTGACTACTCCAACGGGAGTCACCCATCGACACTACTGAATGCTGGTGGGTTCTGGTAGCAGAGAAAGGAACTGGGCAAGTGCTGCAAGCAGTCAGTGTAGAAGGAGGAGGAGTCAGATGGCAGGAAGCTTGCCATAGTCCAGTTTTTGTTTTAAATCCCTGGTGGTGCCTGAGTAGCTGTAGCAAACATCTGTGTAGCAGCCCTCAATCTGTAGTAATTAAGAAGACTCAGTTTAGCTGTCCTGTTCTTTCCAAACAGGCTTGACTTCCATTACATCAACAGGTCTGACTGCAGCCCTGGACCCCTAACTCTGCTACTTGTACAGGACTGACCATTTGAGAGTGAGGGATCCTCGCTGCTTGCAAAGGAAGTGGGAGGGGTAGCAGCTGATGTTCATTTGTGTGCAGGGGCAGGCAGGGGGGCTAGCTGGGCTCCTTTAAGTGTAAGGATTACATGTGTCTGAACCATTGTGGATTGCATGGGCATAGGCGGGGGGTGCTCAGGGTGTTCAACCCCCCCAAAAAAATTATCTCAGACATTTTCAAATTCCTGTATTTTATTTTTGGGTTGGCTCAGGCTCAGTTGCTAAAACACTCAGTCTCTCAGCAGTCTCCATAGTGTCTGTAGCTAGCTGCAACACAATGTGCATGCATTGGACTGTTGATGGCTAGGGGAGATAGAGAGATCATCAACAGAGAGAGTGGGAGAAGCCTGGTGAGACAGACTAGTGAGCATGCTGCTGTGCTATGTAGTCTGTACAGAGCTGAGCAAGTTGTGGTGTCCCGTTGACTGTCATGGTGGTAGAGTAGTACTGTGTGCTGCTTTTCTGTAGCCTCAGTTGAACTGTGGGAGAACTTGAAATAAGGTCTACAACAGAAAGAACAGACCAGTCTGGGACTGAGCTGTGAGTAACATGCGGTGCATCTTCTTGACTGTGCTGGACACTGGCTGGACTGGTGGTGTGGTCCAAAGAGAGGACAGGAGAGGTCAAGGAAAAATCTGCTCTGGCCTAGTGGCCTATAGTCCTGTCTTGGGATAGGAACAACTGTTAAGACAAGCCAACAGGAGAATAATCAGCAGAAAAGTGGTGAGTGGAGAAAAGAATAAAGACTGATTCAGGGGAGGGGACTTCTCTCATTCAGAGGGGGTTAGGGGAACAGGCACCATCTCCCAGGGCAATGCACACATTACATTTCAACCCCATCGATGTTCTGCCCAATTTGGAGCTTATTATGTGTAGTGGAAATAGATGCGTAAAGGCAGATGCCTGACTGACATCTTTGTCTCTGACTGTTGCAGAGCGCTACCATGTGCAAAGGTGGAATGGGGTTAGGAGTACTCTCTATATGCAGAGGTGGGATGGTGGTACAGGAGGAGTGATGCAAATGTGTGTAGTTCTCCCCATGTGTAGGAGTGGGATGGATGGGGGAGTAATGCTCCCCATGTAGGGACAGTGGGATGAAGGATTGGAGTGCTCCCCATGTACGGAGCTGTTATGAAGTGGGAGGAAATCTCCCCATGTGTGGAGGTTGAATGGAGGGGGAGGAGTGCTCCCTATGTGCCAGAAGTGGGATGCAGTGGGAGAAGTGCTTTCCATGTGGAGGAGGTAAAATATAGTGGGAGAAGCACTTGGGGGGTCAGGGGATCAGTGCTCACAATGTATAGAGGTGGGATGGAGATGGAGCAATGATACCTATGTGTGGAGATGGAATAGAGGGAAGAGAGCTCTCCATGTTCAAGTTTATTGTGAAGGGGATAACATCCATTGATCAAGCTAATTTGCAAGAAGGTCTCTTGTACAAACAATGATAAAGACAATACATGTTGTGAGATACAAAAAGTAAGGACACATAATATAAATTAAAATAAAGCAATTGTCTTTACATTAGTATATACAATAGATAGATAGATGGATATTGTATTTATAAAAGCACCCATTTCCTGGGACTCTGAGCGCTGTTCAATACAAATAACAAATAACAATATAAAATCATACGTCAAAAATGTATGTAAAATTCAACTAGAAGCAGATTTAAAATGCATCTATCTATCCCACTAACATCAAAACATTAATCAATAAGAGCTTACTGGAACAGGTAATTTTTTGGCCCTTCTTACAGGCTTATACCGAGGGATCCTCCTTTAAATAGACAGGAAAGGAGTTCCACAGGGTATATGTGGCCACCAAGAATAGTCTGTCCAAAGAATGCCACAACCTAACCCTGAGAACTCGAAGGAGGCCTCCCCTGGCAGGATATGTACAATGTTGAATTCAACAAGTATTGAGACCAAATATGATTACATAAGACACTATGTCCACCATGTGAAAGAGGGCTGGGGAAGAAGAATTGTTCCCCATATGCAAAGAAGGCATGGAGTGGAAGGAGTGCTCTCTATGTGCAAATGTGTAATGGAGGGGGAGGAGTGCTGCCCATGTGTGGAGGTGGTATGGAGGGGGGGAACAGTTCCTAAGGGGCCACAATCCTAGACCCCACTCCAGCCTGTGTGTGAAACTGTTTGAGATGGGGACAGTTTATGACAGTGCAGATGTGTACCCCACATCTCTTCTCTTGCTGCTGTATATTTGGTTGATAGATGGGGTACAAGAAGGGGCACCAATGACACAGGAGCACCCATTGTATCCTGCCCCACCCACCCAGCAGAGTGGGAACAGTTGTGGAGGGGCAGATGCAGGATCCACATTTTTATATCTCAGTACCTCAGAGTACTCTCCATGGGCAGATCACTTTAGGTGGGAGAGCCTCTGGCTCAAGCAGAGTGTTATGCAAGTGTAGAGGTGTGGCCCAGGGTGAGGAAATGCCAGTCACCCAAAGCTCACTTCAACCTTCATGCTAGTCCTGGTGGAGCAAGGATGGATATGAAGGGGCAGATGTGCAACTTGCATCTCTACCCATGGCTGCTGCAAAGTGTTACCCTTGTGTGGAGGTGGGATGGGGGGATTGGGCATCATTCTCCCAGTGCCACCTGCCTGGAGCCCACCCAATGCCAGTTCCAGCTTTCATGAAATTCAGATAGGTGAAGATGGACAGATGCGTGAACCACATGTCATTGACTCCTGCAGAGTTCTCCTCATGTGCAGGAGCTAGAATGGAAGGAGAAAATGCTTCACATGTGCAGAAATTTGGAAAGGTGTGTTGGGTACCAATGGCCTCAGGCCACCCAGTGGATCTGGATTGCAGTCCCATTTCCACCTACCTGGAGCCCACCCGGCTAGATATAAACAGGTGTGGTGTGACAAATGTGGAACTCACATTTCTGTCACTGACTGGGCAGCCAATGTGCAGTGGTGGGATGGTGGGAGGGGGCACCAATCCCCAACTTCTGCCAGGCCACAGTCCACTATTTACCTTGGGATGCTCACTGGAGGTCACCTTGTCATTGTGCTAACATGTGTGGAGTGGGATGAGTGTGGAGGGGAAGTTGGGTAACCTACATCAGTCTCTGGCTACGGTAGATTGTTCCATGTGTGCTGATGTGAGCTGGATGTGTAGGGGGCAGCAACTTCCCAGGGGTGCCCATCCAATGCCCACCATACAATGTGTTAGTAAATGTGAAGAGGCAGATATGTAACCCACATATTTGTCTCTGTCTCTGTCTGGGTACTCCTCTTGTGCAGTGGTGGAATAGATGCACCAAGTTTATTTTACACTGTGTCTCTCCTGGTCTCTCTCTCTCTCTCTCGCTCTCTCTTTGACCTCCATTCCCCCATGGAGAAAGGAAAACTCTGCAGCACTGCTCTCTGTCCCAGTCATGACACTCTTGCTGCCACTTTCTCTGCCTCTCTGTATGTGCTGTCTGCTTTCGCTGAGCTTCAGAAAGACAAACAGAGAGCCAGACCAACAGCAAGGTGCCGGATGAGTGAATGACAATAAAATGGATGGTAACCAAGCTCGGGAGCACTCTGTACTCCACTTCTCTGTTTTAAGGGGGGTTGACACTATGTCCAACTGGAATGGATCGGACCTGCACATATATGCCACACTGGAAGTGGCTCTCACTGTTGCTGTGTCTGTCTTGGGGGATGGGAGTGCGGTGGGAGCGGGGAAAGTAGACACTTGTAAGGGAAGGGCCACCCATTGAAATGAATGTTTGTTCAGTTGCAGGTCTGGGAGCTACCAGTCATCATGGTTATGGTCATTATATTGCACTGTCCCTGTGGTGGAGTTAGGCTGCACCCTCATCTGTGAATGATGGACCACTTTTCTATCTCCTTATTCCCTAACAACAGTTAACGCTTTTCTTTCCTTTCTTCTTTCCCCCCTACCCTAAATTGGCTGCCTAGCGTAGCACTTTACTGTCCCGACTAAACTTCCTACTAGTTCTCTCTTCATTCTTTTTCCATTTCCATCCATCCAGCCCCTGGAATGATGCAAAACACACAGAGATGTGTTGTGCAACGTGCATAAGTGAATTCTGAGTACAAAAAGCATGAAGGCCATTTTAAACAGGAATGAATACAATTAGTAAAAATGGATTCAGAAGTCATATAAAACAATAATAATGTCATGATTAGTACAGTTATACGAAATCATTTCCATTTTTTCATAAATTCACACTATAAACCTGTTACTGTATAAGTTTCTATGTATAAAAGTGCTTAGTCACTGTGGATCAGAGATATAGACAGTCAATATCTGTGGAGATATACACTGTACCTTTAACTGATCCAGGAATTCCCCTGAAACCACCCTTCCCCCTTGGTTTTGAAACAACATTTCCAGACATGTAAGGGCATAGTCAGGTGACCCCAACCAAAAGATATAAATACCTCTTCAATGAGTTCACTTTAGTTTCACCCAGTAGAGCTCAACCCTGAAAGAGGAGGAGAGAGTTTCTACTGCTACTGTAAACAAGTTGTTGAATGCAGATGAGAAGGGTCTTAGGAGCTCTAAGATCCAGGACTGTATTATGGGAGAAACTACTGATGTTAAATAGTGATTTTCTTTGTTTTCATTTATTATTATTTGAACTTTTGAAAAATAAATATCACACCATGGTGTGTTGTAAACCTGTAAATTTGCCACATCTGAAGCTTATTCACACACGCTGTGACAGTCCCCAATTTCACACTGCCAAGGTGGTGCTGCAATAGTGACAGCCTGTCACCTGGTGATCACTCTCATTCTGCTTACTCACCACATCTCAGCATGTTGCTGTCACTGTTTGGGGGCTCTCTCAGCTCTGTCCCTGACACTGGTGTCACTCACCACCTCTTTATATCCTGTGCTCTTTATCGGGGGGGGGCACTGCTGCCTCTTCTTCTCAGTGTTTATCCCTGCAGCCTGTGTCTCTCTCTCTCTCTCTCTCTCTCCCCACAGTCCAGGGTTAAGCTACAGCTCTGCAGGCAATGCTGCCTCACTTTTCAGCACTCTTGCTCTGATCTGCAGGTCAGGTTAGTTGGTACCATCAGAGAGAGAACAATAATCAGGCAGGGTATTGTGGCACAGATGAAGCACCGGAGAGACAGGCGCTCAGGGACAAGAACACGCACTCTCACTCACACAGAGACACAAACAAGTTCAATGTGGACATCTGTCGGGGGAAGGATAAATTATATTTATTTCTTCATTATTGCAAGGACTGTTTACTGCTTATGGCACAGAGAGAAAGAGTGATGCAGTGTATGGCTAGGTGCCCGAACATCTGCAGGGTGGGTGTGGAGACATACGGTAAGATAAGTAAGGGCATGAATGAAAGGAATGAAGCGCTCTCATTGGAGCACTTAACTTCTTTCAACTAGAGAATGGCTTCCAGCTGTGAAACTGTGACTAGTATAACAGTCTGGTTGCATGCTCACTGGTCTGTCAGGGACAAGCCCACTGTAGACTGCTGTGCATTGGACTCATCCTTGACACACCTCTGAAATATAATTTTACCACAAGATGTTTCTTGTGCACATGCAAGGAAACATAAAAAAACTATAAAGAATTTAGATTAGTGACTACCCGCATTGGAAAGGTCTTTTTATCCTAAATACAAAAATATTAAATAATGCACCTGGAGCACAGAAATCCAGGGACAGAGTACAAACAGGTGGAGTGGTATTGACAACATTAAGAAACACATGTTAAAAAAAAGAGCTTTTAAATACTGTTGATTACTGTTTAACAATATTATGCATCTCTGGCTGCCACTGTATATCTAATGCAAACCCGTAATCACATTCCTCACTTTAACCGAAAGGGGTGGTAGAGGTCATAACTGACTCCTTGTTTTTGTGTTAAATGGGTCACTTTCTTTACTGCAAAAACAAGGAAAGGCGTCATTTCTAAAATGTGCAGATGAGCATGGGGACTACTTTTTTCCAGAGCACGCCACCACTGGTAGCTACCTCTTCAAGACTGCTACTACCCTCACCTAATGCATTCAAGGGAAAACCAGAAGTAGTCTACCAGCACTGAGATCAATATGGTTAAGGCACATTTGCCTGAAATTACTGCTTAGAAAAGAAAGTGACTGTGATGATGAGCAAGTCCCAGACCTGATCTCTTGTTTGTTAATAGACTCCTCATGAGTCTGACTTGTACGGCTGAATGGGCCAAGCTCCACGGATTTCTATAAGAGCACTGTGGAAGCACATAACCAAATCGTTGTCTGATGTGCTGCCACAATGCTCTGACATAGTTTCCAGTGATTCTGTTTATGCAACCCTTCCCCTCCACCGGCTGCATAAACATACCCACTTCCCAGCACATTACATTTCTGTTCCGCAACTGCAGCAGTGATGGCCGCTGTGTGCAACATGGTGACGTTGACTTAAACTGTGCATGAATGGCTATTGTGCATACATAGTTATGTCAGCACTGTCATATTGAGTGGGGCTGACTACAGGGCAAACTGCACATGTGTGAGTATCATGCATGCGCAGTACTGTAATCACTGCAGTATTACTAATAGCTGCAGCAAAAGCACCCCATATTCTTTTCTACACTCTTACTACTCCTAAAAGCTCTCCACAGCCATATCATCTCTGACCAGAGCTTGTTTTTTAAAGGCACCTTTTTCTACACTTCTTCCACACTCCCAACTATACAAAATAAGTAGAATTATACCTTCCAATCCCCCTATCCTCAGCAACCCAACCAGCCTTCTCCTCCCATACCTGGCAGAGTTAGCTTATTTAATTCAAAAAACTATTTCCTCATGCCTTTTACCAACTATTAATTGTCATTCCCCCTTCTCTCCACAGCCTGACCCTGTAACATCAGCAGCACCACCATCTCCCAACCCATCTACTGCATGTCACCCCCTCCTCCCCAGCACCCATTTGAAAATGATATTTCAGAGTCCAATGGTGGGTGACCAATACAGCCCTTCCTCCATTTATTTGACTGTCTACCATCTGATGAATGAAGGCATGCTTGCACTAAGTACAGCATAGCTACCAATTATCTGGTTGCTATACTTAATGTAAGCATGCTTTCCTTCATTAGATGATGGCCAGCTGAGGATGTGGAGGGAGAGCTGAGTCAGGTGGCCACAAAAGGATCGTGACATATTTTTTTCTAATAAGTGTGAAGGGGAGGACACATGGCATTGGTGCCCAGTGAGTAGGGAGATGGGGGTTGCTGGTGCCATTACTGGGACAGACTGGCTGGAGGAAGAGAAACAGGAAATATGAGGTGAGGAAACAGCATTTGAAAATATCTTTTTTTTTTTATGAAATTAGGTAACTTTGCCGAATCACCAGGGATGAAAAACAGAGGGAGGTTGGGGTGACAAAGGTTTGGGGGGATGGTGGATATTATTTCATATAGTATGGGCTGAATAGAAGGGTGGAAAAGGGTGCTATGTGGGTGGGGTGGTTTTGTGCTTTTTAAAATGTCTTTTTAAAAACCACAGGCTTGATTTTCAAAGGTCCAGGAATGACACAAGATGCTTGTGTCAAACAGACATGATGCAAGAGGCACATGCACCGCACCTTGCATCATTCCTGAATTTCATATGGTGCTTGCAGCACCACTGGGACCCTGTGCACCAGATTGCCTTGTGCCAGGCCTGCAGTGACCTGCAGGCTGTGCCATGGAGCTAAGGAAGCTTGTGCCACACGGTGGCTACACCATCACTATTTTTTAATTCTGCAACCTAGTGGGTTTCAGCAGTGCTTAGATCAGCCTGAGCTGGTCTAATGAATCTCTGACAATGGTACAACAGTAGCGGAATGCATAGGGGACAGCCAGGGCAGGGGCTTAAGCTAGGACAAATGATAGGACAGTGCCACCTCTCTCTGCACAGGACAACAGCTGCCAGTGTTGGGTATCAGGATGCTGTGGGAGGGACAGGACAACTGTACAGTAACATGACAGCACTTGGGTACCCACATTGCTACACATTACGCCCATAACTCCATCATAAATTGAGGTGGTTGCCCATAGCAACAGGGTTGGGTAGCCAGCAACATGCTGCCAGCCTTGTGGACAATGGTCTATTCTTGGTGGACCATGGCACATCTGCATGTTGGCTGCAGGGACACCCCTCACACATGCCCCACTAAGCAGAACATGATGTCACTCAGTGGTGGCCATGGCATGCAAGATATGTATCACCTGTCACTGTGTAGGGTGACAGGAATGGCTGGTGGATAAACCAGGGTCTTGAAGCATTGATGCTGTCTGCTTGTGTGCAGGCCGTAGAGTCCTGTGACATGTGTCCAGTAAGTGTCTCTCCCCCTTTGGAAAGCAGTGGCATGTTGGGCAGCTTGCACTGTTGGTGAGGATCAGACTGGCACAAGGAACAGTGACATTACATGGTGCTGTCCATGCCATTAATGTGTCAAGGAGTAGCATGGGAGTCCAACTTGCACACCATGCCACACAGGTTGTACTTGCCCTGGCCATCCCAATGCCCACAGCATCCCTCACAACATCTCACTGCCCTGTGTCCCCTAATGGGATATCTGGCAAGGGGATGGTCCACCACAATGGGCCAGGCAACTGCTCTTGGTGCTGCAGTCACCAGGTATGCAAGGGTCCCAGGCTACCTGTTCTGGTCTGTCTGCCATGGTCCTATTGTCATGGTGTCCATTGGAGGGTTCAGGGAATGTGTCTGGCACTGTACCTGATGAAGGCAAGAGTACCAATGGGCTGGGGGCTACCAGCAACCACCATCAGTCTCCTCCTGTGCACCATCTTTTTGGTGCACATGATGGGTTGTGGCATCACTGGGGATTTTTGCACCAACATCAGTGTTCTACAAGAATCCAGTGGAGGGTCAATGGTGCACCTGCATTGCTGTAAGTGGGGGCTTGGCACATTGTGTGTCACTCTAACAGAAGCTTCAAAACTGAGCCCCACAACTTTACATAGAGTCACTTTCATAGTGAAGTGCCACTACATGAGTGAGGTCTTCACTTGGCTGAAGTGTTCCTTTAATGTGGTTAAGAACTATATGATGTGCCACTTTGTATGAAGCAAAATCAGGAAACATTGTCAATTATTTTACAAAGTGAAGTTTCTTGACATTGCTCATCTCTAACCTGCATCGATATAATTGATTTATAGATTCATCTACTGTCTATCAGAACCTATTATACAATAGTAAGGTAATTTCAATTGGGGTTACAAAATCATAAATGATGAGGTGCCCATTATCATGCTTTACCCCTTCCTTGGGTATTGACTTACATGGGGGAAGGCTTTGTTTTTCTTTGCTGTTTTTATCTTGGGAAATGCTTTACATATGATTTTATTAAACAGCACCAGTCTAGACATCTTCATATGAGTTCTGCGCAGAATATGAGAAACAGATGTATGCATATAATGATGGTCCTTCACTGTATTTTTTTTTTATTGGAGAAATATTGCCCAGTTAAGTCCTATCTTCAATATGAAGACCTTGTGACTGTCATTCATGTTGTCATAACTTAGCATCTCAATTACTGTCATGCTCTTTATCTAGGGTTGCCAGGAGGTTTTGGTATTCTATCTCCAGCTTGTGCAGTACATGATGGATGGGCTAATATCAGGTACACACATTTTTATAGCTGCATGGGCGGAGTTCAGCAGATGTTATGTGATCATCAGTATCTCAGAATAGGACTGTGGAAGCATGTGACTGGACTGCTGTCCAGTGTGCTTCCACAGTGCTTTGGCACAGTTTCCAGTGGTTATGTTTATGTGGCTCTTCAACTCCACCAGCTGCATAAACACACCCACTTTGTGGGGCACTTCTTTTTCTTCCTTAACTGCAGAAGTGACGGGTGCCATACATAAGTTGGCTGCCAATTCAGACTGCACATGCAAGTGTGAAAACATTTGGCGTTCTCTTGGGAGGGGTGTCCTGATGTGTAGATTGCACTGCTGGCTTTTAAACATTAAAATAGCTTTTATCCAGGCAACAGCATGTGTTACCTACTTGGTGGTGAAAGGGATGCCAAAACTGTATGCCTGTTCTGCAGTTGTGTCATCACCACCATCTTGTGAATGGCATACTCTGGCGCCACTCTGAAAAGCTATACACCAGCATCTATCCAAAAAGCTATGCATATCAGCTCTGACCTGTACTGTGCAAATTGCACTGGCTTCCAATTGGGTGGCACACCACCTTCAAGATCAGCTTGAAATTCTTGAAGGCTCTGTGCAGGGTGGATCCTGGCTACAACAAAAGCCTCCTGTACTCATATGCTCTGGAACAGCCTTGTCTACTCCACTTGGGAGAATTTATTGTTGTTTTCACAGGCCCAGTTGATGTCATCTGAGCTCAGTGCTTTTGTTGTATCTATCTTTTGGCTTTGGAAATCTCTCCCAAGTCATTTGTGGTGCATCTTTTCAGTGGAAGCATTTAAAAATGCTCTTAAGACATCTGTTTTCTCTGGTCTTTTATGACCCACACTAAATTATTGTATGATAGCTTTGCAATTTGTATATTTTATTAGATTTTGGCTTTGCTGTCTCTTGCTTATGTTTGTATTACTGTGTACAGTGATGTGACCCATGGAATAAGGCACTATATGTAACCCCACCACCAATTTGGGGTTAACCTTTATGTCTCGTTGGGCTCTAACCATGCCCAATCCTCAGCAGACATCCTTCTGAGATAGTAAAGCCAAGGTTATGTGTCTGCTCTTGTTGTTTTACTTGAGAGTGCCTTGCTGTTCTTCCACACCTGTCCCTTTAAAACTCTAGCCTGCATATGTATAGTAAATGGTCAGGGCTGGATCCAAGTGCATCAAAGCTTGCAACCGGCCAGACACTGTATTGATTTGCTCCACTCTTCTGTTGATAATACAGCAGAGGGAGCTTTGACTAGTACTGTGATTATTTACTTCTAATTTGCTGTTATATTTAAACTAGTGTGTTTGTTCTAACCTGCCTCCTTGCAGCTTTGCTTAACTGAAAGAGATCCACCAAGTTTGGTCTGGGACTTCCAGTAATTGGACCAATAGGACTCAGAGGACCTCAAAGAGTCCTTAGCTCAAGTACCTCGTGGGAAGGAAAACTGTAGTTTTTGTAGTTTTTAGGTTAGTGCCTAAACTGAACTGAAGTGGGCATCCAAACTATGACTGACAGCTTCCCCCAGCCAACTAGAACTCAGAAAACCAAGGGAAATCCAAGAACTGTTAAGAGACTTTTCTGGCAAAGCAGGAAGGGGCGGATCAGTGGGGCAGGTGAGCTCATTTACAGGGGCACTAGTAATTTAACTTGTTATAACAAGTTATACGAAAACAAAACACAAAATCAAACCATTAATTGCATTTTCTTCCTTCTAATTACTCTGACCAGGTTATAAACCCAGCAACTGATCTGGAATGGATTTCATTAACTGCAGGTACAGTGGAACTCTTTTCAGAAGGACAGTCTTACAGGATTTAGGACACTGTCCTACATGCTGGGCCATTGGAGATCTTAGGGCTCACCTCCGGGCAGCATGGGCAGAGATTGCGCACCTCAAATTTCATATTCAAGAGGAAATACATTATAAGAACCACCTGCCATTTCCCCAACATCCAACAGAAGAACCTCGACCGCAGAGGGTAGTTAGTCCAGGAGGTTGACAGGTGATTAGGAGGGGCAAATCAGGTGCCCCATCACTCTGTGCTCTCCAACATATTACCTCCAAAAACCATATAAACACTACAAACAGGTATCTGCCTCTATCTCCGAAATCAAACAAAGGGGAAGAAGACACTGCAGAACAGGACACTGCAGCAAAGGAGCTAGCACAACAAAACTCACCCAAATCAGGAACCAAAACAAAAAAAGCAAAAAGGAAATCCAGAAAACTTCTGATCGTAGGAGACTCCATGATTTGGGGAGTTGATACCCATCTCCAGCAAGGGGTAATGGTCAGATGTCTCCCACGTACATCAGCGTGGAGAGACACTGACCACATTGCTAAAATTGTTCAGAAAGCAGGAGAAAACATTGATGTCCTGGTACACATAGGGACCTATGATCTCACCAGCTGGACAGTTGTGGAGAACAAGGAACACCTGACCAGGCTGGGAGACAAACTATCATCCATTTCATCCAAACATCTCCTTCTCTGAGATCCTGACAGTCTGGAAGGGTGGGGGCAGATGGACAGAAGGTCAGAGAAGAGGAGATAGGGGAGCTAAACATGTGGCTCAAGGGCTGGTGCCAGGAAAAAGGACACAGATTTGTAGGGAACTGGCAACAGTTCTGGGAGCGAAAGTTCTTTAAATTTGATGGACTGCATCTGACTAAGGAGGGAGTCAGTGCATTGGGGCAGAAGTTTTACGTTTTTGCAGAATATTTAAACTAGCAAATGGGGAGAGGGGTACAGCACCCCATATGTTGAATGGGAAGAACACCCCTTCCCCCTCAGCTAGTGGCCATACAGGGACTCAGCATGTTTGCAGTTCATTTGCATCACCAGGTAAGATAAAAGGTCTGTCTCCCCATATGACACACAGGGGAAATGCCAAATCTCACCCAACAACTAACACACCGAAATCTGGCCAATGGAAAATCATGTACACAAATGCTCACAGCCTGGGAAATAAGATCCCAGACCTGCAGGCAATAATGTCAGAGGCTAAACTGGACATAGTAGCAATTAGTGAGACGTGGTTTACCAGTAACCACACTTGGAAGACTTCAGTACCTGGCTATGTACTGCTCAGAAGAGACTGCGGTGCAAAAAGGGAGGGGTGGAGTGGTCCTTTATGTCAATGAAAATATCAAAGCTACAGAAATTCAGAATACACATAAGGAGCCAGAAGAACTGGGGGGCACCCTGGAAACAGAAAATGGGACAGCCAAAAGAACTGGGGTTGTCTACAGGCCCCCCTGATCAGGGGGAGGACATAGACACATTACTGTTAGAAGATATACAAAACATGACAGCTAAAGGGGAGGTTCTGATAATGGGAGACTTCAACATGCCGGATACAGATTGATCAATACCAGCAGGAACATCTGCCAGAACTACACACATGGTGGATTCCCTGCAGGGGGAGGGCCTCAAACAAGTGGTACAATAACCCACAAGAGACAGGGCTATCCTAGGTCTAGTACTAACTAGCAGGGAAGGGATCACAGATATCCAGGTAGAAGGTCACCTGGGGGCCAGTGACCATCACATGGAATGGTTCAATTTGGCCACTACATCTAAATCATCCCATTCCAAGGCAAAAAAATGGGACTTCAGAGGAGCTGACTTTGATAAGATGGCCAACAGAGTTAAGCTAGCCCTGGCAAAAAGAAACACAGGTGAGGGGGTACAGGCAAATTGGGCAAGCATTAAGGATGCAATCCTTGAAACAACATCCCATTGTGTTATACAGAAAAGGAAGTGCAAAAGAAGAAGGAAACTACTTTGGTTCTCAAATACAGTAGCAGAAAAGGTCAGAGCCAAAAGGCTGGCCTTCAGGAAATATAAGGGAACACAGTGGGATGAAGATAGGGAGGCATACCAAACTGCCCTAAGGAGGCAGGGAAGGCAGTAAGGCAGGCAAAGTCCCAAACTGAGAAACACTAGCACGAACAGTAAAGAAGGTGACAAGACTTTCTATAGATACATTAGTGAAAGGAGAAAGTCAGAAGAGGTATCGTTAAGCTCAAAGGAGAAAAGGGGCATGTGAGGGAGGACCCTGTAAAAGCATCTATCCTAAATAGATACTTCTGCTCAGTATTTACTGAAGAGAAGGTAGGGCAGGGCCCACAGCTCAGCACCATGGACACAGGGGAGGGAGATGAGCACTACACCCTCACAAAAGAAAGGTCCTACAAGAGCTCGCTAAGCTCAGGGTGGACAAGGCAATGGGACCTGATGGCATACATCCCAGGGTACTTAAGGAGCTAAGGGTGAAACTAGCAGAGCCATTAGCAGAACTGTTTAGTGAGTCTCTGAGCACAGGAGAGGTCCCAGAAGACTGGAGAAGGGAACATGTGATCCCACTCCACAAGAGTGGTAGCAGGGAGGAGGCAGCGAACTACAAACCAGTCAGTCTTACCTCAGTAGTGGGCAAGATTATGAAGGCACTCCTTAAGGAAAGGATAGTGCAATACCTGGAATCCATAGGGGCACAGGATCCAAGACAGCATGGGTTTACAAAGGAAGGTCCTGTCAAACTAATCTCATAGATTTCTTGACTGGTAGCCAGAGTGGTGGACCAAGGGGGCAGCTGATATCGCCTACTGTGACTTCAGCAAGATTTTGACACTGTTCCACATAGAAGATTGATAAATAAGCTGGGTAGGCTCGGTGTGGGTCAGAAGTTGGTCAACTGGGTGGCAAACTGGTTGACAGGCAGAAAACAGAGAGTGGTGGTAAATGGTATACAGTCAGAAGAGATGCAAGTCACAAGTGGGGTACCTCAGGGATCAGTCATGGGGCCAGTCCTCTTCAATATCTTCATTAGTGAGATTGCAGATGGACTAGAGGGTAAGGTTTGTCTGTTTGCAGATGACACCAAGATCTGCAACAGAGTAGATGATCCAGATGGGGTGGGCAGAATGAGAAGAGATCTGGATAAACTAGCAAAATGGTCAGAAGACGTGCAACTGGGATTTAATGCAAAGAAATGCAAGATCATGCACATAGGGAAGAGAAACCCTGAAGCCACCTATAGGCTGGGAGGGGAGTTGCTGGCAGTCACAAAGAAAGAAAGAGACTTGGGCATCATCATCACTGATGACCTGAAATCATCCAAGCCGACCTCTAAAGCAGTAGTTAAGGCTAGGGGGATGTTAGGGTTTATTAGTAGGGGTATCACAAGTCATAAAAGGGCAGTAATAATCCCTCTTTACAAGACACTGGTTAGGCCCCATCTGGTGTACTGCACGCAGTACTGGAGGCCACACCTTATCAAGGACATTAACCAAATTGAAGCAGTCCAGAGAAGGGTAACCGAAATGATGCAGGGACTACATCAGAAGACATATGAGGACAGATTGATGGAGCTCAGTATGTATACCCTTGAGCAAAGGAGGGAAAGAGGAGATATGATCGAAACATTCAAACACCTTAAGGGCATTAACAAGGTGAAAGAGTCTAACATGTTTAAATATAAGAAAAAAAGCAGGACAAGAGGACACAGCATGAGATTAAAGGGAGGCCGATAAAGGGGGAATGTGAGGAAATTATTTTTCATAGAAAGGGTGTTGGATGCATGGAACAGTCTACCTCAGGAAGTGGTGGCTATGCATACAGTGCAGGGCTTCAAACAGGGATGGGCTACGCATAAGGGAGCAATACAGATGAGTATGAATAGACAGGCCACTGACAGAGCAATGGTCAATGGCACATTTATAAGGTAGAAAAAGAAATGGGCAGACTAGATGGGCCTTGCGGTCCTTATCTGCCGTCAACTTCTATGTTTCTGTGCAGACAGTGTGTCAGTTGGAGTTCGAGCTTGAAGAGTGAGCACCTCGAGCTTTCGAGGACCTGCTCCAGGAAGGAGCCTAGGAGATTCAGCAGGGTGAGGGCCTAACTTGCCTCTCTGCCACTGTTCTCCTGCTTGGGACTGCCAGATTGCAGTAATCAGAATATTCTGAATTGTGACTTTTACTTGTGGCAGAAAGCTCCAAGGTATTTGAAGATACAGCCTGAGATTTGGACCAAGAAAAAGCTCCTGTGAAGCGATTGGCCCAGTGGTTGTAAGTGACTGAACTGATGTTTGAGACATTTACTCAGTGAATCAACTGCAACAGCAACTGGCCCAAATACTGAACTGAGAGTTAGAGAAGTTAATGTTGTTCCTGTTAAATGTGCTGAATGTTTATTATAGATTGTGACCTCTTTTGCTAGTGACCAGATTGTTATGTCAGCTGGAGGCTTCACAAACAAAACAAACTGAACTTTGCCAATGTGTTCATCAGCCTGGGCTTTTGCCAGCTTTGCCCAGACTGACTGTGTTACACCAGAGACTGTTCTTTGGCAAGAAACGGGCTTTGGGGATCCGGCTCTTGCACAGAGACCAATCGTAGATTGTGGCCACCTGGAGGGAAAGACCGTGAAGTGGAGATGTGTTGTGTCGGCTCTGATTCTCCATGCTCTTTGGTGATCTACATGTGGTCTCAATATTGCCAGATCCATCAAAGCCAACTGGTAGCATGAGTAATTCCAGGATAGCTCCCTGCAACAGATCATTTAAAGGGGCACTGTCAGCTTTGTCCCTGTGTTTCTGATCACTTCCAAGCAGTGTGCTTGTTGGCACACACCTATGAAATATGTCCTTTAAAATGCCCCCCATAGAACTAAAAAGTATGCAGCCCTACCTGTATTTGTCATTTTTAGTGAAATTCCCTTTGTGCTTGTCCCAACATTAAATGATCTGCTACTGGATGCATATGGTGGTTGGGATGCATGTCATGAATGAGTGTAGTCCTGAAGTGGGATTTTATTGGATGCCCACTCTAAAAATATATTACCTTTATAAATTCTACTAATCAGAACCACTCCTGATGCTTACAAACCCAAACTGAGCACTACAAGAATTATAATTTACATTTTTAGGCAGTAGCTGAAATCCTGAGCATGCACAAAAGAGACATGGGCAAAGATCTCGGGCATGTATAAGAGTATTCTGCCCTTGCGCATGTGCAGGATTTTGGCTGCGGTCTAAAAATGTAAATTGTAAAACTCATAGTGCTCGGTTTAGGTTAGTAAGCACCAGGAACTGTTCCGTTTGGCAGACTTTACAGAAGCAATATATTTTTAGAGTGGACATGCTGTAAACTCCCTCTCAGGACTGCGCTCATTCATGATGCTCATTCCCAACCACCATATGCTTCTGGTGGTGGGTCATTTAACATCGGGACAAGCTAAAAGGGAATTTCACTAAAAATTAAATTACTGCTAAAAATTACAAAAACAGGTAGGGCTGCATACGCTTTAGTTCTAAAGGGGCATTCTAAAGTACACATTTTCATAGGTGTGTACCAACAAACACACTGCTTGGAAGTTATCAAAAATGGAGGGGTAAAGCTGACAGTGCCCCATTAATTATCTGTGGTACCATCTAGTTACTTCAGTGATTTCCTGGGTTACAAGAGACTAGGCCAACTGGCCAGGATTACAAATAACCAAAACTCTGTGTGTGCATACTAAGTACCTTTTCTTTTCATCCAACAACAGCTGCAACACCGGCCACGCCCAGGCAATACCTCTGGCTAGCCAGCATAACATCCTGGGTACCCAGTGTTGTAGGACTGATCAGTTGGGACTAAAAGTGCAAGCAAAGTAACCTGAACTTAATCAGTATAGTAATTATTCATCTAAATTCATGCTCCTTCCTTGTTCTCGACCCCCTTAATAAATATGATTGTTGTTTCACTTTTACCCTGGTTTATGAGCATGTTATTAGTTGGGTTACAGCATTGAAAGTCTATATTTTCTTTGCTAACCTTGCTTTTAAAGGGGGTTCCAATAAGATTTTGCTGAAGGCCAGACTCTGGTGGTAAGTGTAAAGGGTGTGTACATATTAATAATGTCAATTGCTGACTGTTTGGTGACTGTTGCCAGAAGTACAAGGTCACTAGGTGGGTTTGTGGGTGGTTATAGCTTACCAGAGGCTATAACAGGCAAGGCAAGGCTAGGCAATTTTTATGTTGGTGCACTTGTGCAGCCAACATCTTGCGGCAGTGCAGATTTGGAGGTGTGGTCACTGTTGGGCAAATGCAGGGCACGCATCAGTAGGTGCGTCCCTCATTCCCCAATCAGCCTGAGTGCCAGCGCCACACCGTGTATACTTAATATGGCAATGAGCTCAAATGAAAGGTCCGCTGCAATGTGAGCTAAGCTTGTCATATGCAGCGAACCTCCCGACGTGCTTTCCCTGGTGGTGAAAACAAAATGAATATGGCTGCATGCTGTCTGGCATACTGCTGACTTCGGGGGTGCCCAATCCCCTTGTCAGCATGCCCTGCCCCAATGTATGTGCCGATGGGAGAGCCCACTCCCTGCCGGCACAATGCATTCCCCCATTTGTTATGTGCTGAGGGGGTGCCCAATCCCCCATCGGCTACAACACCCCCACAAAACACTTGGGTATGCTGGGAGCTGTAAAAGCGGTCCCTTAGGTCTCCTGCCCCACTCCCACAACCCGCGCCCACCCACTGTGACCCTGCCTCCCCACACCCCCCTCACCCCATAGTTACCTCCGGAGTTCAGAGCGATGATCTTTGGTGGACTGGGAACACGTCTGAACTCTTCAAAGCCGACCACGAACTGAGAAATGCCTGTAAGCTGTATAATGGAATAAATAGAGTTTTTTTCAAATTTAATGCATAGCTCAGGCATGTTTTGGAATTTTGGCACCAAATTTTCAACATGGGGTTTTTGGGACCCCCTCCTCATGAATTCTGGCACTGTCATGGCATTAATCAGCCCCAAAAGGTAATTTCAAGGTCACTGCATGAAATCACCTTTTGGGACCAATTAATGAAATGACAGTGCCACTGTTCATGAGGAGGGCTCTCAAAAAGCCTATGTTGCAAATTTGCTGGGAAAAATCCAAAAGATGGCTTTTTTATGAGCGTGCTTTGAGTTGCTTCCATGCTCGCTCGTAACTTCATGAATTTGTAATATTTTCACTCCAGATTTTCAAAATTGTCATTTTACCACACCTCCTGAAGAACCATAGAGCTGTCAATTTACATATCCTGGCCAAGATGTGTTTTCGTACAACCGGCGCAGAATAGCACAGTCGCTGTGTGAAATCACTTTTTGGGACAGTTTGAGGAAAAGACGGTGACACTGTTCATGAGCAGAGGTCCTAAAATGCCTATGTTGAAAATTTGGTGCCGAAAGTCCATAAAATGTGTTGCAATCATGTGTTGCGCAGTTTCCATGCACCCTTGTAACTTCGCAAATTTGCAAAATTTCCATGCCAGATTTTCAACACTGGAAGTTTTTCACACCTCCTTATGAACAGTACAGCTGTCATTTTTCACACCCTGCCCAAAATGTGTTTCCGCACCTGGGGCACACAATGGCGTGGTCGCTGTGGGAAATCAACTTTTGGGACAGATTAACAAAATCGCAGCACCACTGTTCATAAGGGGAGGTCCCAAAATGCCTATGTTACAAATGTGGCTAACAAACTCCCAAAAATAATCGGGTTACAGACGTGTGTTGTGCACTTTCTATGCATGCTCATTGCTTCACCAATATTTCATATTGTCACTCCAGATTTTCAACATTGCCATTTTTTTATGCCTCCTCATGAACAATACAGTTGTCATTCTCCACATCCCACCCAAAAATGTGTTTTCGTCCCTCTGTCACCAAATGATACAGTCACTGTGCAAAACCACCTTTCAGCTAACAAAGTGATTGTGCCACTTTTCATGAGGTGGCCTGACAAGCAGTCCATGTTAAAAATATGGAGTAAAACTGCCATCACACACCTACGATGTTAGGGTTTTCAACTGTAGCACCCTACCCAGTACAGGCTTACAGGTGTCAGGGGTGTGACTTGGGATCATCGGATATAATGCTCATGCCATTCCACCCCCATGCCCACCCTGCAGCCACTGACAGGCTTCGTGGTGTGCCTTGCACCGTTCGGCCACAAAGTTCACCCCACACTCTATACTGCACCCATGTCAGAATATTTTCTTATGGAATTGGGTAAGTACAATGCCCAAACACCCCAAAGCACACCCCAACACTTGTCAGTGTCTACAGGGTAGGGTGAGGTACAATGGCATGAGCGTCATAGCTGACAACCCAAAGGCACACCCCAATGCCTGTAGCTTTCTAAAGGGTGAGGCTGGGGTTGGCATCACTTCAGTACTTCACTGCCATTCCAATTATGCGTCTCTAGCTCTGGCACCTCCAATGCCAATGCCATCTCAACAACATTTGGCATTGATAAATGCTTGTTTTTATAAAGCGCCCAATCCCAGAGGCTCTGGATGCTGAACATGAGTAAAATATACAGCAATAAATTAAAACATATAATAAAACCTAATTAAAACCATTACAAAATTAATATTCTGCAGCAATAAAGGGTTTCCAGAGGTTAAAACATCAAGGGATTGGCCAATAATAAAGATGACATCTGCAATCAAAGGTCAGACTGAAGAGGTGGGCCTTTAGCCTCCCCTTATACACCTCAATCGAGGTAGCCTCTCAGACTGCAGATAGAAGCAGTTCCACAAAGTCGGCCAAGAGACACTAAAAGCATGATCTCCCAAGGTCTTGAGTCGAACCCTGTGAATGTCCAGGAGTCCCCTTGAGGAGTAGCAGAGTCAGCGAGCAGAGAACACCTTTGTCAGGAGCTCAGACAGGTAACCAGAACCCAGCCCATATAGGTCCTTAAAGGTGAGAAGACTCACAGTGAAAAGGACCCTCCACCTGACTGGCAGCCAGTGCAGAGCATGCAGGAATGGAGCCACATGACTGGACCTTGAAAGGCCCGTCAGCAACCTGGCCGCTGTGTTCTACACTTGCTGCAGTCTGCGGAGGGTCCTTCTTGTGACCCCGAAGTACAGAGCGATACAGTAGTACAGCCTAGAGGTCATAAAGTCATGAACTAGTGTTGGCAGGTCCTCGAGCAGAATGAGGGGTCATAATCTGGGCAATGTTCCACAAGTGGTTAAAAACTACTGCTGACTACAGATGACACCAGATCTTCAAAGGTCAATCTGCAGTCAAGGATCACACCCAGATTTCTCACCCTCTGAGAAACCACCAGCATCATAGACCCCAGAACAAGACCAGAGTCTGCCACCAGTGGCAACCCATCATGCCCATGACCAGGTTCGATCACCAGCACCTCAGTATTAGCCAGCTTGAGTCTCAGCCAGCTGGAAACTATCTACATAGATACCGCCACTATTGTTACTCTAAGTGGAGGCACCTTAATATCGATACCATGCCCCTCAACCTGTGGTTAGGAGTACAGGCAGGGGTAGTAACTCTATAGAGATAGCATCACATAGGGTTTACAACTTGGAGGCACTGCTGGGATTAGTTCCCCCTAGTGGCCAAAATACAAAATTGCAGTCAGTTGTAAATGTAATGCCACATTTGAAATGGAGAGCCTCACTGCAGCAAAATTAAATATTCCACCGCACAAAATGGTTGTGCATCATATGCTGAGGTGCAGTGAGGCAGAGGTGTTGATCCCCACCATGCTTTACTGTTACTGGATATCCCTTTAGGGACCACTAATGTTGTAGAGGAGACTGTCGGTAAGGTTAAGTGTTTGGGAAAAGTTTCAGTATGAGAACAACACTGACCTGTTTGAACAGACACTAATGTCTTCATTGAATGTAGTGCTTCCACTGACCCAGAGAAAGTACCCCCTGTCATTACACCTGAAGGATCTCAGATGGGGTAGAGGGTCATCCACGAGCATAGTGGGCCATCTTCTCCTGAGGGTTCCCCCAAAGTGGAAGGATTTAGGGAGAAGTTGTTAAAACTGTTGGGCACTGCGGGACAGACTGCTGAGGTTTTGCAGAGGGCCTTAGAGAATTTGGGGGAGGTTACTTCAGTACCCTCCCCTCCAGCCTTGACACCCCTGCCTATGCCGTCTCCCATTGCAGCCCCCCTATAGTGGTACCCTTTGTAAACCTGGACTCTTATCGCAGGCTCAGACTGTTTTCAGGTACCATCCCTGTCCCCATGGGGGAACATGATTTGGAGACATAGATGGACTATATTACCCCACTGGTCCAAGACTGGCAATACACAGGGGGGGAAATATGTAAGTGACTTTTGGAGAGTTTAAGGGGCCCTACACTTGAAACTATCTGGTTTCTCCAGTCCACCAACCCGGAGGCCTCTGCTGTTGAATACTTATCTACCTTAGAGCGAGTGTTTGGTAGTACTGAGTCAGGGGAGGATTTGATGTGGAAGTTTAAGTCCATTAAACAATGGAAGAATGAATGGCTGTCTGCTTATGTGACTCGAGTAGAGAAGACTATGCAAAGGGTGCACCAAAAAGAGGGCATCCCAGCTAGTTAACTAAATTGAGAGAGATTAGAACATGTCATTAAATCTGCTTGCTATTCAAGTGTGCTTATGATAAAGTTAAAATTTCAGGATCGCAAAGATAATCCCCCTGAATATTGTTGGCTAATGAACGGAAATAGGGAAGCTAAGACCAAAGATGATTGTTTACTCAGATGGGGTTGCACAAACTGCCTCTGCTCCTGAGAAACCCAGTGCGAGGGAGACTACCCATGAGTTTCAACAAATCAGTGAACTGCTGAAAGAACTCAAGGAGCTGAGAGCCAGCAACCAAACCACTGCAGACATTATAAAAACTCATGTCACATGTGCTTCCAATGCTGAGGTTGCTTGCAAGACTCAACCCGCTGTGAAGAGGGCCCCTGCCCATGCAGCTGAACTCAAATCTACCAGCAGTGTAGCAGAAGAGAATGAGGGAGCTGCAAACTATGGTGCAGGACCTTATCTACACAACCCAATTGTCTGCACCCTGGAACAACTATTGAAGAACGTAATCTGAGTCTAGGCCTATGAAAGAGTATAGGCCCTCACCTCCTGACAATCATAAACCCCGAGAAGATTCTGTTCAGCTTTCTTATCCTAGGACTTAGGCATTTTATTACTGGTGTGGGCAAGATGGACACACCAAAAGGTCTTGCCATGCTTCAGAGGATCTGTGCCAAGTAACTGCCAAATTGCTCAATCAGATTCGACAAAGCAATGTAAAGCCATGACATGGGCCATCATGCAAGTCTTCTTCCTCTATGGCCACTGTGAAAAAAACTTCTAGGCCTACTTCTCCAGACTGATCAGAGATGGAAGGCCTTTCTATGGAGACCACAATGCACATTAATGGTATCCCGGCCTGAGCCATATTGGACAGTGGATCTCCGGTCACTATTGTATTTAAAGATTGGTATGACCAACACCTGTCTGATCATCCACTCCAACCCATTGAGGGACTTCATGTATGGGGTTTAAGTGATAAATCTTACCCATATCTTGGTTATGTACGACAGTGGTTGTCTTTTCCCACTACTGTTGCTGATGTGGATGACTCTGCAGAGAATCTGGCCTTGGTATGCCCACCAACCAGCTTGTATGATGGTATTCCTTTGCTACTTGGTACTAATGCCCACATGTTCAGCTGACTAGCCCAACTGTGTCAGGACAAACAAGCTCAGAAAACTGGACGAGCATTACACATCCATACTATGGTACAGAAAGTGTACAATCTAAAAATGCAGACTAGGGAGGCTGACAAGGATGAGCCAGTGGGAATTGTATGGAAGAAAGACCCAGCACCTCTGGTAGTGCCACCCAATGCTCAGTGCACCATCAGCAGTGAAGTGTGAATGAAGAAGGATGTCACCAACAAGGTACTTATGTTGGATTGCCCAGAAGATGGGGAGCTGCCAAATGGACTCTTAGTTAAACCTAGTACCCTGCCTGCCCATGCTCACACCTATGCCAGAAAGTGGTGGTCCAAATTCAAAATGTTTCCAATCGGGATATTAGAGCCCACCCAGGTTGTACCCTGGCTACTGTATATTGTGCAGACACTGCTGTGCTACCTAGTAAATGATGCACTGAAGAGGAAGATGAAGTAACTAATGACTTGTTTGATTTTGGCAAGTCCCCCATTCCAGAAAAGTGGAAGGATAAGGTTAGTCGCACAATGGCACAGTGAAGCAGAGTGTTTTCATTAAAAAAGTGATTTGTCAGATGCTTCACTGATGCTGAACACCATATCAGGCTCCTCGGTGAGAGACCATTTTGGGAGAGGTCCCGCAGATTGGCCCCTGTGGACACTGATGTCCAACGTCACCTCCAGGAGATGCTAGCAGCTGGAACTATACAAGAATCATGTAGCCCTTATGCTTCCCCCATTTGTGGTAGTCCAAAAGAAGAATGGCTCAGTGGGGATGTGTGTGGACTACCAGACCCTTAACTGAAAGAATATACCTGACCAGTATTCAATGTCTCACATCCAGGATGACCTTGACTGTCTTAATGGGAGCCAGTGGGTCTCCGTTTTAGACTTCAGGAGTGGGTATTACTAATTCCTGCTGACATCTGAAGCTAGAGAAAAAACTGCATTCATCTGTCCACTGGGTTTTTAAAATATTTGCACATGCCCCAGGGAATCTCCAGAGCACCCACCACTTTCCAAAGATTAATGGAGTGAGCCGTAGGAGACATGAAACTTGCTTGAATGCTTTGTTTATCTGGATGATATCATCGTGTTTGGCAAGATACTTAAAGAGCACGGGACTCGCGTGTTTAAGGTCCTGGACTGACTAGAACACATCAGACTAAAATTGTCCATCGACAAATGCCACTTTTTCCAAAAATCTGTAAAATATTTGTCCATGCTGTATCCTCCGAGGGCATTCAAACTGATCCAAGCAAAGTGGAAACCTTAACTACTTGACCACATCCTAGAAATCTCAAAGAGCCACATAGACTCCTGGGATTCTGCGGATACTATCACCACTTTGTGAAAGATTACACTAAAGTCATTTGACCCTACTAAATCTGCCTCAAGGGTACCCACCTACCCACCAAAGATGTAAAAAGAGTTCTGTAAAAGAAAGGGATAAAACATATTTCCAGACCAATGAACCCTTTGGGATCAGGTGGACCAAGGAATGTGATAGAGCTTTTTACAATATTATTCATCAGTTTATCCATGCCCCCATGCTTGCATACACAGATCCCACTAAGCCATATATGTTACATACCGATGCTAGATTGAAAGAACTTGGGGCCGTGCTGTATCAGGGGTACAAGGAAGAACTACACCCTGTGGCATTTGCTAGTAGAAGTATGACATCATCTGAGAAAAATTACCCCTTGCATAAACTTGAATTTCTCGCATTAAAGTGGGTGATAGTAGATCAATTCAATGAATACCTCAATGGCAGCAAAATCCTGGTGAAAACTGACAATAATCCCCTCACTTATGTTGAAACTTCAGTCAAACTAGATGCGACTGGACACCGATGGTCATCAGCCCTTTCCACTTATTATCTGGTGGAATATCACCCTGGTCTGAATTACATCGACATCGATACCCTCTCCAGGAGGCCTGTGGCAACTTCTGAGTAGGTGAGGATGTTTTATTCTATTTTTTATTTATTTATTTCAATTTAAGATTAACACCTTTGAGCCAAAGGCTCATTTACAAAGGCTCCAAGTCAACACTTAGTACAGAACAGAATAAACAGCAACAACAGTAAATATACAGAAATACATTTGAGCACAAAAGATAACATGAATTC
Organism: Neoceratodus forsteri; assembly: GCA_016271365.2. NCBI lineage: Eukaryota > Metazoa > Chordata > Ceratodontiformes > Ceratodontidae > Neoceratodus > Neoceratodus forsteri. The sequence continues at coordinate 123,277,770 of CM028136.1, read as the reverse complement.
AAAGTTGCGTAGTATAGATAAAAAAATAAATATTGTGCTTAATTGTCTAGTTACATTTTGGTTTCAGATTGTCTAGAAATGTTCCTAGGTATATCCCCGTCAGTCCTACATATATAGACAGTCAGTTAAAGTCTGCACAGGTCAGCATGAGGATTCCAGGGATTCCAGTGGTACTTGTGTATGATGTCAGAACAATCTGTTAATGCCCCATACCACAAGTTTGATAAATATGAACATCCATCTTCAGAAACTGTGGACTGTCTGGTTGATTGTCTGGGGCCCCCAGAGACCTGTGTCCCAGTAGCATATTGCAGTTTTGCAGCATTAGACCTGAGTACCTTGCCTCACCTTACTCCAGCCAGTATTCCAAAGGGGCAGTACCATGATCCCATGACTAAGCTCATGTTGGATGCCATAAATGCCAGAAAAAGTGTTTCCAAGCTTTGCTTTTGAGACCAGAGAACTGCTCTGCCATTCTCAGAAGGGTCTAGACTCAAGTTGTGCAACAAGCTACTTTACTGAGAGACCATGAATGGACAAGGCCAAGTCATTAAACAACAGTTAGTGCTACTTTCTACATTTAAACATGTGGTTCTACGAGCACTCCATGATCAAATGGGACACTTGAGCTATGACAGAACTTCAAGCCCGTACCCGCTTCTATTGGCTCAAGATGGGTGCTGACATTCATACTAAGGATCATACTAAGGATGAGAAAGAGCAAGAAGGCTGATATAGCCCCTAAGTGCTCTTGTAAATCTCAGGAAGAGTAATATTTATTTTATTTTTATTTATTTGTATTTCAGATGACACCTTTATGCGAGGGCTCTTTTACAAGGTTCCACATCAAGGCAATAAGGACAATAAGGTACAAAACATAACATGATCATTACAATGGAACTTACAAAAAAAGACAAATAAGGTTACAATAATAGCAGCCAAAGGCATTGTCAAGGAATTGTGTTGTGAGTTAATTATACAGTACAAGTCATAGGTGGCTCAGTGAAACTTTGTTAGGAGTGGGTTAGTGGGAAAAGAGAAAGAAGAGTGGTAGTGAGAGGGTGGTATGGGAGGCAGAGAGATGGAGGAGGGGAGATATAGGGAGGGCATTGCGTTGGGTATGTGGTAGATGGGAAACAGCAAGGGAGGAGGAAAGGGGGGGATGAAAAAGAAAAGGAGACAGATTCATCCTATACCCAGTAATGGGGGGTAGGAGAGGAGGAGGAGCTGAGGCAGTGAAGAGGGATGCTTGAGGGTAGTATGCCTGGAGGGGATTATAAGAAGCAATCACAGAAGGCATTAGCCATGAGGTTTTAACGCAGTTTACACTTAAAAGCACCAATCATGGCAATGTTGGAGATTTCTGTAGGTAGTAAGTTGAACCTGGTGGAGGCTCTGACAAGGTAAGAATGCTGAGCTTGAGAGGTCCGACAGCGAGTTATTACAAAGGTTAGACTGTCTGGTCTTCTAGTTGGTCTGTGGACACGCTGCTGGGTCAATATTGATTGGACTCCAGGGGGCATAAGGCCCAGTGATGTCTTCTTAGCTAGGATGCAGGTCTGGTACTTTAGCCTGCCAGATAGCTGGAGTCAGTTAGCCTGCTCATAAATGTCACACATGTGAGAATAGCGGGCAGCTGAAATATGGAGTCTGCATGCCTTATTAAGGGCTACAGCTATGCGCCGGAGTGCAGTATCATTAGCGGATCCATAGATAACAAGCCCATATTCAATAGTTGAGATAAAAGAGCTCTGGATCGTGAGGTTCAAGGCTTCAGCCATTAGGCAATGTTTATGCTTGTATAGTAGCCCTATATGGGAGTTCACAGTTTTATAATATTGTCAATGTGTTTGGTATACGAGAGGGAGCAGTCAAGGGTCAGGCATAAACATATCCAGCTGCTCAAGAGTGACGCCTTCATGGTTGTTAATTATTAGCTCATGGTGCTTGCACTTGTTGTGGGTTCCATGGAACAACATTGTTTTAGTTTTTTGTGGTTAAGGCTGAGTTTATGCGAGCAAAACCAGTCTTAAACTTCTGTGAAACTTTTCTGTAGTTGAGACTGAAGGAGGTGGGGTCGGTGTGGCAAGTGAAGATTACTGCATCATCTGCATACAGTAACATTCTGTCATGGCAGGAGGCAGGAGATTGTTCAGAATATGCTGAATAATAAGGGACCCAGGATAGAACCTTGGGGTACTCCAGAGTGGATTGGTAGGGATGACGAGAGGAATTCACCAATCCTAACCTGTTGGCTCTGGTTACTGAGGTAGCTTTGAAACCAGAGGGTAGTTTCACTTGAAAGACCAAGGAGGGATAATTATTTGAGGAGAATGGAGTGATTGACAGTGTCAAATGCCTTAGTCAGGTCAATAAAAGAGGCACCGACCAACTGGCCCTGATCAAGTGCATGATGGATATGTGTGGTGAATTCGAGGAGTGCCATGGTAGTGCTGTTCTCTTTGGAAGCCCTGCTGCTGAAGCTGCATGCTGTATTTACAAGGTACTCAGTCTGCTAATCAGCCACTATTCATTCCAAGTCTTTGGATAGAGGAGGGAGGATGGATATAGGCCTGTAGTTGTTCGTGAGAGTCTTGTCACCACTTTTATGGGCTGAAGTCACCACTGCCAGTTTCCACTTTTGGGGGAACTGGGAGAGCATGAGGGAACAGTTGAGGATTTTGGTTAGTGGGAGCAGGACTTTGTCAATGGTGAAGGTGAGAAGTTTCATATCTAGTGAATCACCACTGACCCTAGACTTTCCAAGCACTTTAAGAATGTGTTTTTTAGCTAGGCTTTGTGGGATTGCTTTGAAATGGAAAGGAGGGTGCCCTGGTGGCAAACCTGAACTAACAGAAGCTGGGTTGGCTATGGTGGGATCAAAAAAGTTAGGGGGTAGCACATGACTGAGGTCAGCAAAAGTGGAGTTAAATGCGTTGGTAATGATTAAATGGTCAAGAGTGATGGTACCACCTATGTTCAATATTGTGGGTGTTGTTTTGGGATCCTTTCCAGCCACTTTAGCAAGGTTATGCCAGAATTTACTCCCGTCATTCCAGGTGCTGGCTAAGGCGTTCCTGTAATAGTTAGCCTTCTCATGGTGGATTGCTCTGGTTCATGCATTCCTTGCTGTTTTGTAGGCCTGGCTATCAGTCTGGGTGCCAGTAGCCTTAGCACGATACCAGAGCTGGTCTTGAGATTTCATTTGTGTAAGGAGGCCTAGTGTCATCCATGGGTTATTGACACCCTTGATCTTACGCTTCTTGAATGGAGCATGAACATCACAGGCTGAGTTGAAACTGGTGATAAAGTGTTCAAGTGCTGTGGCTATATCAATTGGTGAACAGTCATGTTCATGAAGGAGTGTTTTAAGTGACTCAAGATGACCGGGGGTCAGCATTCTCCTGTTAATAGTTTTGGGGGGAGTTTGGTGTATTTGTTGGTCCAGATACATAAAATAGGGGAATAATCACTTAAGGAGTCTGGGAGGACTGTTGCTTCGGGGATGTGCTCTGGACAATTAGTTACCACCAGTCTAGAAGTGACAGGTCCCTGTTCTGTAGCTTGCTCTAGTAGGTGATTTGACCATTTGTGAGAAGTTAGCAGCAGCTAGGGCATCCTTATAACTATTTGAGCTGGAGGCCAGCCAGTTGATGTTGAAATCACCAAGTAGGATAACTTCTGTATTCCGATCCAGGGAGCTGATACAGTCAAGGAGGGAGTGAAAGCCCAGATTGCTCAGCTTGGGTGGTATATAGACAGAGACAACAGTCAGGATCTTGTTATGAGTTCCAAGAAGTACTTTGGCAGCAAGGATTTGGATGTCATTTTCAGGGATGGGCATAGGCATGACATGACCCATGAGGTACTCTTTAGGTAGAGGGCACAGCCTCCTCCTTTCTTGGTAAGTCTGTCCTGTCTAAGAACTACATATGCCATTTTATGACATGTTAACAGAAATTTGTCATCAGTATTTAAATTATTTTTTTGTTTTACTGATAATAATATGTGGAGTAGTTTATTCCAAGGATTTATGATTCTTAATGTGAAAAAGTAATATACTGGTGAGATTGTTAAACTTTTTTCCCATAGAATTGGAGGATGACCTCTGGTGTTATGTATAGTGTTTTTGAATTCTAGGCCATGTTCCACAATCAAATATGGGTCCTGGATGATATCAATGAGAAAAAGCAGATCCCCCTTAACCTCCTAGTCTCTAGTGTCATAAGATTCAAAATATTCAGTCTATTGTCATATGATTCATTTTCTAAGACAGCAACATGTTTAATATATTTCCATTGGACCTTTTCTAAAATAGTGCATTCTGTTTTTTTGAAGGGACACCACAGCTGAGAGGCATGCTTAAGGTATGACTTAATGTATGCTTTGAATAAGGTCATTAGTATCTTACTATATTTAGATTTAATATTGTGCTTGATTGACCAAATTAGTTTATTAGCTTTTTTAACAGATTCCTGTATTTGTTTTGAGTTACCCAAGTCATTTGAAATGATTATCTGTAAATCTTTTTCATCAGTAGTAGAATTGAGTGTAGAATCTCCTAAAGTGCAGTGAGTAATTGGGTTGGTGGGACCCAGGTGCATTACTTTACATTTAGAGGTGTTTAGTTTCATGCCCTATGTGTTCACTCAGGCAACAATTTTATTTAAATCATCTTGTATAGTTGCAGACTGACTAAAGTTATCACAAGGGCTGCTGGGTTTGATGTTGTCTGCTTACTTTATTGTGGTAGATAGACAATTTTGGGTCATATCAGAAAAAAAAACTGAAATAAGCTGGGGCCCAAAACAGACCCCTGGGGGACCCCACTAGTGACCCATTTCAAGTCTGATAAATGACCATTTATCAGAACTCTCTGAGATCTGTCACACAGCCAATTACCAATCCAGTTTAAGATATGTTTATTGAAGTTCAAACTTGTGAGTTTAGCTATTAGTACCCCATGAGGTAAGACATCAAAAGCTTTACTGAAGTCGACATAGATGACATCACAAGGTGTTTTATTATACAAATGATAGCTAATTGCTTTACAAAAATATATGAGATTTGTAAGACAGACATCCCATTTTAAAGCCATGCTGTTCAGGATCCTGAGCATCTAAGATAGGAGTAATTATGTTTTTATTAAACTTTCTAAGATTATACAAATTGGGAAGGTAAGGCTGATGGGTCTATAGTTGTCACGGTTTGATTTGGGGCCATTTTATGAATGGGTAACATATGCCCTTTTCCAGTCTTCAGGGACAAAATTTGAGGAAAGGTAACCTTCAAAGAGTAATTTTAAGGGATGGATAAGGGAATCCATTAATAGGTACAGAAAAAGTCCGGCTATATTATCCGGTCCTGGAAAAATTTGGTCTTCTGTGAGAGTAATTTTGAGGTAATAAGATCTATTGATAGTGTTATGCATGGAGTGCCACATAGATCAGGGATGGTGAGTGGTACTTGTGTATGATCAAAAGTCTCACAAAATGTATTATTAAATATGTTGGCCATTCTTTTGGGATCTGATGTTATATCAATATTTATTACTAAAGGGCCCACCTGACATATATTTTTTAAGAAAGTTAATATAAGAATGAAAGTATTTACCATTTGATATGTTCACAGAATTTGCCAAATGATATCCCCAACTTATTTTTGCTTTACATTTAAGGAATTTACATATTTTTTATAATTTTTTGAATGATGAAACATTTTTGGAAGTTTTGTTTTTTAGGAATAAACTATATAGTCTATTTTTCTTTTTAAGAAGTTTTTTGATGGATTTATTCATCCAGTTTGAAGAATGTTTAGAATTACTGTATTTGTTTATTGATGGAATATAATTATCCCTTAAATTGATCAAAGTGTTCTTTAAAAAAATCCCAATATTCAGAGACTGATAAAGTACTGAATTGGAGATCCCAGTTGATGTTGTTAATAACAGATTTTATTGGTTGTAGATTTGCTTTTTCATATAAAAATATCTTAATTGGACTGGTATTACAAAAAAAGCTCTTAAGTAAAGTAAAATTAATGGTATTGTGATCGCTGTTTCCTATTGGTGATGCAGTAGTAACATTGGTGAGGCTTAAATGGTTGCTACTCAGAACAAGGCCTAAAATAGTCTTCCCTTTAGTTGGAGAGTGAATATGTTGCTTCAGGTGTAATTGCTCACAAGCTGCCAAAAGTTGTTTGCCTTTTCCAGTAATAGCTGCATGATTTGACCAATTAATCTAATTCAGATTAAAATTACCCATGACAATCATGTCACTGAGTTCACAAGCTTGTTCAATTTCTTGAAGTAGTGCTTCAAAGATATCAGTAGATGAATTTAGTGGTCTATAACAAGTGCCCATGATACTGACTCAGAATCATCAAAAATAAGCTTAATCCAAAGGGATTCATTGTCAGTACCATGTGTTTTGATTTTATCAGTGATGTCAATAGTATTGACATAACTGTTTACCATAAGAGCAACACCTTTTCCTTTTCTACCTTGTCTATTTAATTTATGAAGGCTGAAAACACGTATGGAGGTCTCCCAGGATGATTTTCTTCCCCAAGTTTCAGATATGGATATGACAGACATTGATGCCTATATTGAAACATGTAGCTGCTTCCTTCAAAGAAAAGCTCAGCCACAGAGAGCAACACCCTGGTTAATATCTCCACTAGTGCACCCATGGAGCTTATATGTATTGACTTTTTGTACTTGGAACACAATGCAAAAAGCATTGGCAATGTGCTTGTTGTGACAGATCATTTCTCTCATTATGCCCAGGCTTATCCAACAAAGGATCAAAAAGCAGATACCGAAGCCAAAGTGCTTGTTGAGAAATTGTTCATTCCCTATGGTGCCCCACAACAGATCCATTCCTATCAGGGAAGACAATTTGAAAGCCATCTAATCAAGGAGATGATCTCACCCAGGGGTAAGAAAGTCAAGGACCACCCTGTAATCCTCAAGGAGATCCGCAGCCTGAAAGATTCAATAGAACATTGTCGGACATGCTGGTTACTCTTCATCCCAAAGATAAGCAGAGGTGGAGTCAGCAAATAAGCACTTTGGTACATGCTTATAATTGCACTCGGATGATGCAACTGTTTTTCCCCATATAAGCTGATGTTTGGTCAAGAGGCACGGTTACCTATAAACATTTATTTTGGCATATCACCAGATGGAATCCAAAGAAAATTATTTCCAGAATGTACAAAAACTCAAAGCTCATCTTAATCATGCCTATTAGCTGGCTCACACAATGGCTGCCAAAAGAAACTTAGTCAATAAAGAAAGACATGACAAGCATGTTAAGGCTCAAGACTTACAACCTGGGAATTGTGTTTTATTAAGAAATTTTGGTTTACACGGAAAACACAAGATAGCTGACTGGTGGAATCACACCCTGTACATTGTTATCAGCAAGCTGGATGACCTGTTAGTTTACAAAGTGCTTCCAGAGAATGACCCACGAGCTGTAAAAACAATGCACATAAATCACCATTTGCCTATTGGAAAGATTATCATAGACTCTGTACCTCAAAATAATGCTTCTACTAGGCCTGTGACCAGGTCTGCCACTAAAAGAAACAATTAAGATTCCCTTCTGCTATTCCACAACCAAACCTTCAACAGTAATGATGTCATCAGTGATGACAACCATTTTGAGTCTGATGATAGTGAATATGGGGCTACCTATTATCCCTCTTTTGAACCAGGCCAGCGTTCCAAGGCAATCCTTTGTGTAACATAAGAGATGACACTGGACCTTCAGGACTGTCTGGTTATCTAGCTCTCTCAACTACCCCTGCACCCCCTGATAGTGAGGTGCAAAATATAACTTCTGAAGTGGCTGATTCTTTATGTCTCTTGGAGCTGTCTGAACTTAAAGTAGTAAGCCCTGACCAAGGAAGTGAGCCAGAATGGTGAAATGCCAGAAGAAGATGAAATATCAGAAACTGGTGAATCTGATTTCATGTTGGACAATAATGCTAATTCAAATGTTAATCCTGAAAGTCTCAGCAATGTATTACATGATTTAAGTTATATGCAGTTCCCCTCAATGATGAACCATAGTCTACAGAGCAAGTAAATGCAAGCACCACTGTAGAAGTAAGTGCTCCTTTAAACTCTGGACAAACAGTCAGTAAAGGCACCCTTCCTGTAGCAGCTGCTGTGTTGCTAGACAACAAGCTGGGAGTTGCAAACACAAATGCCAATGTTGAAAGGACTGAGCCTGTGCCTGTTATTCCCAGGAAATCTGGAAGAGCTGTTAAGCCTGTAGTATGCCTTAGTTATGATTCCCCATGAAGGTCTGTAGACCTCCCCATGAATGTAGTCCACAAGAAGTTTACATTACAGCTACTTCCTTCTAAAATAAGTTACACTTCAGCCTCTAAGCTAATAATAAAGCCCTCCAGTCAGTGCTCTAGGCATCACCCTACAAAATGCCCAGAGTTAGCTGACAGGGTCAGACCCTAATCCCTGTGGGTTTGTGTGCAGGAGGTGGAACAGACAAGGGTTATGTGTTTAGCTACTTGAGTTAGTATGCCAATGTAAGATAAAGTGTTTAAAATGAAAACATAGAATGTTTAACAATATTATTCCTATGAACCAATATTGGTTATGAACAAAATATGCTTATTAGTTTGAGCATTAAATATGAAGCTACATAGTATGAGTATAGTAGTCTATGGTTGTAACTTGTACATAATTTGGGGCTGCAGTATAGCCTAGAGGTTATAGTAGAGAGCTATGAATGAGCTGGGTACATCCAGCAGACAGATCTGGGTTTGAGTCCCACAACCTCCACTTGCATACTGTGTGACTCTGATCAAGTCACTTATCCTCCCGGTGCTTCCGAGTCACCCCTGAAAACAAGGCACCTGTGCCTAGTGGGCCTTACCCAGTTAACAAAGAATAAAATAAAAAATATTCACGTATATTATTTTTCTAAGTAAAAATGTTAATAAAGTATAGACTTGATGAGGATGACAAGTTTTCCTAGGCAGGGAAGCATGTAACCCCACCAATTTGGGGTTTACCTTAATGTCTTCCTGGGCTCTATCCATGCCCACTGCCAGACAGGTATCCTTCTGAGATAGTAGATCCAAGGTTATTTGTCTGCTCCTGTTGTTTTATATGAGAGTGCCATGCTGTGCCTCACACCTGTCCCTTTAAGACTCTAGCCTGTATATGTATAGTAAATGGTCTGGGCTGGTCCAAGTGCATCAGAACTTGCGACCAGCCAGACACAGCTTTGATTTGCTACACTCTGCTGTTGTTAATAGAGCAGAGGGAGCTTTAACTAGTATTGTGATTATTTACTTCTAAATTGCTGCTTTATTTAAATTAGAGTGTTTGTTCTAACCTGCCTTCTTGCAGCTTTGCTTATCTGAAAGGGAGCCACCATATTTGGTCTGGGACTTCCAGTAATTGGACCAATAGGACACAGGGGACCTTAAAGGGTCATTAGTGCAAGTGCCTTGTGGGAAGGAAAACTGTAGTTTTTGTAGTTTTTAGGTTGGTGCCTAAACTGAACTGAAGGGGGCATCCAAACTGTGACTGACAGCATCCCCCAGAAAAACAGAACTCAGAGAACCAAGGAAATCCCAGAACTGTTATGAGACAGTGTGTCAGTTGGAGTTAGAGCTTGATGATTGAGCAGCTCGAGCTTTCAAGGATCTGCTCCAGAAAAAGGCCCTAAAAGACTCGGCAGGGTGAGGTGCTGACTTGCCTCTCTGCCACTGTTCTCCTGCTTGGGACTGCCAGATTGCAGTAATTGTAATAATCTGAATAGTAACATTTACTTGCAGCAGAAAGCTCCAAGGTCATTGAAGGTACAGCCTGAGATTTGGACCGAGATGAAGTTCCTGTGAAGTGATTGGCCCAGAGGTTGTAAGTGACTGAACTGATGTTCGAGAGGTTTGCCAGTGAATCAACTGCAATAGCAACTGGCCTGAATACTGAACTGAGAGTTAGAGAAGTTAATGTTCCTGTTAAAATGCTGAATATTTATCATGGATTGTGTCCTGTTTTGCCAGTGACCAGACTATTATGCCAGCTGGTGGCTTCACCAGCAAAGCAAACTGAACTTTGCCAATGTGTTCATCAGTCTGGACCTTTGCCTACCTGGCTCAGATTGACCGTTTTGCACCATAAACTGTTCTTTGGCAAGAGACCGGCTTTGGGGATCCAGCCCCTGTGCAGAGACCAATCGCAGGTTGTGGCCACCTGGAGGGAAAGGCCATGAAGTGGAGGTGTGTCATGTTGGCCCTGCCTCCCCATGCTGTTTGGTGATCTACATGAGATCTTCATATCACCAGATACATCACAGCCAACTGGTAGTGTGAGTAAATCCAGGGTACTGTAGCTCCCTGCAACAGATCATTTAATTATCTGTGGTACCATCTAATTACTCCATTGATTTTCTTGGTTACAAGAGACTTGGCCAACCAGCTAGGATTTCAAATAACCAAAACTCTGCATGTGCATGCTAACTGCCTTTTCTTTCCATCAAGGGCCCCAACAACAGCTGCAATGCTGGCTACCCCGGGCAACACCTCTGGCTAGCCAGCATAACATCCTGAGTACCTAGTGTTGTAGGACTGATCAGTTGGGACTAAAAGTGCAAGCAAAATAACCTGAACTTAATCAGTTTAGTAATCATTCATCTAAATTCATGCCCCTGCCTTGTTCTTGACCCCCTTAAAAAATCTGAATGTGGTTTCACATTTGACCTGGCTTATGAGTGTATTATTAGTTGGGTTACAGTACTGAAAGTCTGTATTTTCTTTGATAACCTTGTTTTTACAGGGGGTTCCAGGGATTGTGCTGAAGGCCAGACCCTGGTGGTAAGTGTAAAGGGTGTGTGCATATTATTAATGTTAATTGCTGACTGTGTGGTAACTGTTGCAAGATGTACAAGGTCACTAGGTGGGTTTGTGGGTGGTTATAGCTTCCCAGAGGGCTTTATCGGGCTAGATAGATACCCCCACTTACCCCCACTATTGCTTCTCTGGGTGGAGGCACCTTAATATTGAATCCAGGCCTCTCAGCCTGTGGTTAGGAGTACAGGCAGGGGTTATAACATATATATATATATATATAAAATATCTGATTAATTTCAATTATGAAGGAGTGTGTTTTGCTTGTAGTGTGATATTTATTATTTTCTGTTTTATGTGTGCTGGTCTTGTAAACAAGAGCCATACTAGACTCAGCATACTTACCCTGTCTATAAAAGCCATACCTAAAATAAAATAAAGCAATAATACACATGGTGTGCTGTATTTAAGCAATAATCCATGACAGGATGTCAGTTATGGTGGGATTTGGTCAAGGGGCACAGCAGAAGTGGGTAAATTCCACCATAACCCACATCCTGACATGGATTACTGCAATTATACAATGAGCTATAATAAAAATATTTTAAAAAGTTATTTAAAAAGTTTTATATACTGTTTTTAAAAGGTTTTTTTGTAATATCCTTCCTCTTTGTAACATAGTGCCTTGTTTCTAGGCAGATTATGGCTGAAGACATCTGGCCCCACCTTCCTTCCACAGCACACACAACCTCCTACAGCACCACCCCCCCCAACACACACACATCATTATTTTTACTGTTTTTAAGAGAGAGCCCGATGAAGGGTTTTTGGTGGCCCTGTACTTTTGGATATGTGAGAGAATGGGGTTGGGAGCACTGAGGGGCTGGCAAACTTCAGGGTCTGGTTCTGGGTTTAGTGTGGCTTGTTACAATCAGGATAAAGTGAAGGTCCCACACCAGGAATTTTTGGGGTTTGATTAATGTGATCGGAAAAACAGGCATTTATCATGCAGAACAGTGGGGCGTTTACAATTACTATGAAGGAGCATGGAAAGGAGCGCTGCACCTCCACAACCTGCTTCTGCAGCAGGCTGCCACAACATGTTTCTACGCATGCATGCAAGCAACATAAAAGAAAAGTACACATACATGACTAATATCATGTAATACAAAGTCATACAGGGAAATAAACATTGGAGGGTTACATCAGCAGGGAACTTAAAGAAGGTACTGGGTCAAAGTTATGTAAATATGACAAGATACAGTTTTGGAGGGTCTTGAATGGGCCCAGAGTCGTATTTTATATACAGTGGAATTTAGGTGCCTGGGAGAGACAAATGTGGGAGTCAAAAGAGAAACATATCCTTTGTCTGTGGGCTTCCTTACTGCATTAGAGCATGTACCCGATTACATATGGCTCCTTAGAGGTCTGAAAGGAAAGTGGAATCATTAAAGGAGGTGGAAATTTATTTACAGTCACAGGTTGCAGTGACAAGGAGGATGGTCTTGAGACCTGTTTTAAATTGGCTGAGACTTGGGGCCAGTGAGATGAAGGATGGTAGGCTGTTTAGCCACAGGGGAGCACGATATCAGAAGGACCTTTGCCCAAGTGATGTTCTACAGTGAGGGACTAAGAGGGTGGAGTTGGCAGAGTGCCTAAGTGCCCTGCTGTGTGGGACTATGTGGATAAGTGGGTGGAGGCCGATTTGTGCTTGCTTGTGTAGTATCTTTTTTGCAAGGAGGCAGGTGTGGTACTTAAGCCTGCCTTGGAAGTTCAGCCAGCCAGTATGTTTATAAAGCTCGCATGTGTGAGTTAACCTGTCACATCCAGAGACCAAGCAGCAGGCTTTATTGAGGGTGAGGATGATGCTGCATAGAACAGTTTGATCAGCGGACCCATAAATCACTATTCCGTAGTCCACCAAGGATAGAATTGAGGAAGGCACAGTGAGATGCATGGCCTGTTGGGGTAGACAGTGCTTATGTCTGTACAGGATCCCCAGCCTGGTGTTAACAGAGGAGGAGACTTGGTGTATATGTGAGTGGTAGGTGAGGGAGGTGTCCAATGTGACTCCCAGGTATTTGAAGCATGAGACCTGTTCAAGCACACTGCCATGAGAGTTCATGACAATTAACAACACATGACAGATTGGGTTCTGGTGGTGGGCAATAATCATAGATTTAGTCTTCTTCTGGTTAAGTATTAGGCGGTGTTCAGAGAACCAGGTTTCAAGTTCACTAAAGATGCCCTGCAGGGCAGTTTGAAATGAATTGCAATGAGGATGTTTCCAAAAGACTACAGCATCATCAGCAACTTTCCATTTCAGGACTGAGGGAGGGAGTTCAGGAAGAGAGTGAAGAGTAGTGGGCCAAGTATTGACCATTGTGGGACTCTGGCTAAGACCGATCTACTGCAGGAGATGGTTGCATTGATTTTGACCTGTTGAGTCTGGCCTGAGAGATAATCTTTGAACCAGGAGGTAGCCTCCGGGGAAAAATTCAGGGATGGAAGGGTGTGGAGAAGCAGCGCGTGACTGACTGTATTAAAAGCTTTCATCAGATCAACGTAGAGTGCACCTGCCATGGACCCCTAATCCAGGGCCTCATGTATATATATTGTAAATTTGATGAGGGCAGTGGAAGTGCTGTGGCCCCTCCAGAAACTGTGTTGTTCTAGACAGAGCAGATTGTGCTTGGACAGGTAGTCTGTGAGCTGGTCCAACACTACTTTTTCAAGATCCTTGGGGAAGCAGGATTGATATTGGCCTATAATTACTGGAGGAAGTGGGGTCACCAGTCTTCAAGATGGGGGTTATTACTGCTCTTTTCTGAGTAGTGGGAATTGGCTAAGGCATAAGGGCAATTTTAAATATTTTGGTGAGATGGGGCAGGGTCACATCCAGCATACGCCAAATGAGTTTACGGTCCAGGGAGTCAATACTATAGGGAGAGTTCACCAAAGCTTTGCTGTTATAGCATTTTGCCTCATTGCAGGAGATGATTCATAGCTAGAAAAGAGTAGGGTTGGTGGTGGCCGAGGTGACAGTGGGGAAGTTGGTGATTGGGTCAAAGACGTTAGGAAGGAGGATATGACTTAGATCAGAGAAGGCAGTATTGAGGGCATTGGAGATAGTATTAGGGTCCTGGGAGATAACCCCATCTATTAGAAGCTGCACAGGGGTAGGGGATGCAGTTTTCCCACAAAGTTCCTTAATATTGCTCCAGGATTTTTTTCCCAGAGCCCCAGGAGGAGGTAAGGGTTTGCTTATAGTATGCAGCTTTGGCTTGCCCGGTAGCCCATGTGCATCTGTTTCTAGCCTCTCTGTACAGTTGTCTGTCCCGGGGGAGTTGCGAGTCAAGGGCCTTAAGCCAGAGGTTATCTCTTAGGTGCATTTGGTCAAGTAGAGCTTGGGAGATCCAGGGGGTGTTTCTGTGCTTTACAATTTTCTTGGAGAAGCGGCAAATATGTCCCAGGCAGAATTAAAGATGGCAACAAAACAGATGAGGGCAGTATCAATGGACTGGGCATTATGAATAGGGGACCAATCGCAAGAGGCAAGGTGTGATTTGAACCGTGAGAGGGTACCTTTTTTAAGGCACCTTTGGACGGAGACCTTTGTGAGTGTTGGGGGGATTTTAGTAGACCACCAGCAGGTAACTGGTGAATGGTCGCTTATCAAGCCTGGGAGAACTTTGATCCCGAAGAGATTATTAGGCCTGTTGGTGAGGATGAGGTTGATAAGAGTGGAAGTCCCAGTTCTTGGGTCCAGTCTGGTTGGGGACTTGAAGACCTGGCTGAGGTCATAAGCTACAGCTGAATCTTTGTAGGGGGATGATGAAGTAGATAACCAGTTCACATTGAAATCTCCAAGTAAAATGACTTCACTCTTAGGAGGGAGGTGGGTGATACTGTCCAGTACTGATTCAAAGGCGGGCTTTGGTTGCAAGGGGAATGTAGACAGCCAACGATGTAGAGGATTTTACTGGACTGCCAAGGCATATATTGACTTCAGGGTCTGGGCCCCATGTGTGGGTGGCAGGATGGAGACTGAGACGGTGTGAAGGAAAATCTAATGTAGATGGCACAACCACCTCCCCTCTTACTAAGCCTGTCAGCTCAATAAATGGTGTAATCACTGAGGGCAACAGATCCATTAGGTATATTTTCTGAGAGCCAGGTCTCAGATAGGGCTAGGACATCAGATGAGTGCTGAGCAATTCAGCCCTGGAGTGGAGTGAACTTCCTCTGAAGGCTGCAGATATTTGGGAGGCCAGTAGCAGGCTCCCATGCTTGCCCTCTGATAAGACAACAGGATTGGTGGCCCTGGGTTTGGGTGCACATTACCTGATAGGAGGAGGAGAGCATGTCGGAGCAGTGCTAGCCTGAACAGTTTTGGTGAGGTGCGTAGTGATAGGGAAGTAGGGACATTTTTAATGGGTACAACTGGGCCTGGGAGGGTGCGATGAGGTGAGCTAACAGAGTGAGAGATAAAGGTAGATAGTGGCCATGTGGGTAGCTGATGACAGGGGTGAGGTGTGCAACCCAAGAGTGGTCAGTGTAGCAGTATAGTGAACATTGTGGGCATAAAGGTTAATTACTAGTGCAGGGAGGTAATATGAGCGAGCAAGATGGAGCAACAAGGGGGGGGTGTGTATGTCAACAAACATTTGGTGGCCCCAGGGGGCATTATGAGGGGACATGTAGGGTGACTGACAGTGGTACACCAGTCTAGTGGTAATTTCTCAGTGGTGGTGGTGGGTGGTAGAGACATTAGTGGGATCAGGGAAGTGATAAAGACAGGCACCAAGAGATGTTTTGCTGAGTATGTTTTTGTATGCGTTTGTTATGCTAGTGGCCACTAGTGGTGGACTACAATAAGCTGCTGATGGTGAAGTGGGCCGATAGGTTATTTTCCATCTTCACCTGGTAGGTTAGCCCCTATAAATCAGAGTGTTGACCAAGGGTGGTGGTGGGATAGCCGATGTGCAGTGGTCAGTGGGGCAGCACTCTGTGCTGAACAGCAAGTGGTAGTGACTTCAGGTGCCTCCACAGAGTTATGGTGATTCCGTACCTGCTAAACTTCAGCTCCTAGATGTGGGGGAGGGCTTCTCCAAAGGCCTTCATGACCTCCTAATTCCTTCAGGAATTGGCTGTGGAGGAAGGAGAGGGAGAACAGGAGCATTAAATAAGGTAAGGGAGGGGTGAGACCCTGTGGGAGGGCTGAGCTACTTTGGATTACTATTTGGTACAGTTAACATTAATATTTTGTACTACTAATGTCCTAGCCTCCTTACTAACAATACCTGGCTGAGCTGGCTGACTTGAGGTATATTTGAGCCAGTAGAGGAGAGATCCGCAGCCTGATTAAAGTTGCTTTAAATTGCTTTGGGTCACTACACAGAGATATTTTTACAGTTTCAGACTGAGCTTGGTGCATTAAGGTATTGTTGAGCCAGTGGTGGAATCTGCAGCCTGAGGTGCCAAAACAGCAGTCTTTGTCCACACTCTGTGCTGAACAGCAAGTGGTCACGACTTCAGGCACCTCCACAGAGTTATGGTGATTCTGTACCTGCCAAACTCCAGCTCCTAGATGTGGGAGAGGGCTGCTCCAAAGGCCCTCACGACCGCCTAATTCCTCGGTGGTTTGGCTACTAAACTTTGGCTCCTAGATGTGGGAAAGAGCTGCTCCAAAGGTCCTCATGACCTCCTAATTCCTTGGGGGTTCGGCTGCTAAACTTCGGCTCCTAGATGTGGGGGAGGGCTGCTCCGAAGGCCCTCATGACCTCCTAATTCCTCGGGGGTCAGCTGCTAAACTTCAGCTCCTAGATGTGGGGGAGGGCTGCTCCAAAGGCCTGCCCAACCTCCTAATTCCTCGGGGGCGTCGGCTGGGGAGTTATTATTTAATGATGATTTTTGTTGGTTCCACTGTTACCAGTAAAGTGAACAAACAACATATGTTTCACTGTGCATTGCTTAGTAATCATATGGTTAGAAAATTACAAGTCAATGATAGTGCCAGTGAGATGTTAACCCTTCGTATCTGAACAAATGGACAATTACAGGTTAATGATAAAGTTACTGACATTGTAAACCTTTTAAAAGAAGCAGAAGAGTTGTCCTAGTAGGACAATGATAGTAACTCTAATTCATCATAATAAAGTTTTATGTACAATAAGATCACTTACTTAAGACCTGCACCGATTCATTCACACACTGCCAGCAATCTAAAGATAGTTTCATTACAAGTATGTGATGGTGCACAATGACACAAAATGGTAATTTATAAAATTTTGTTTCTTCAAAAAGCCAATATTAATCTTCTATAATTATCAGACTATGGCTATTATCATCATACTTTAATTTCTTCAGGGGAAATTGATCCTTCAGGAAATACATGATGAGAAAAAAAATCTATAATGAAGGTATTATGTAGGCTCCACATGTTTTCTGATAGTTCCAGCATAATAATATTTTCTGGGCCTCAGACTGCGGGAAGGTTAATTTTCTCCTACCTCTGTTACAAAAATCAATATTGAGTAGAAAATGATATTTAATTACATCATATATTGTTATAAAGGGATGAGTAGCAAAGCAGGCCTGTTTTTTTTTCTCAGGCAAACTATCCTTGATGGACATTGGGGTCTACCAAACATGCCATATTAGTGTTTTCATCAGAAAAATATGAAATAGTAGGATTATCAGTGGAGTATTAATGGAATGAGAACCGGCTGTACTTGTACATTCTGCAAAATATCTTCTTTGTTTCCCTAAGAACATTATCTTTTATTTTCAACCAATTCTCATTTTGTTTCTTCTTTTCTAGCTGCCCCCTCCATGTACAGTAATTTAAAAGGAAAAATGATAGCCAATAGTTACCTTTTATTTCTAAAGTAGTATTGTATTTTCTTTCTGCTAATTAGAAGGTTTTCTACCTGTTAGTATTAGGGTGATACAGAGAATAATCTCATCTTGGAAATAGAGATGTTGCAGAGTTTTACTTTGGCAGCTTAATTCCAGGCAAAGTTGCAAAATTTGCCTTTTTGAATTACTTTGTGAAATTCCCATTTCACCAGTCCTGAAATTTTCAATATGTTTTACTGGTAATGTAGCACTTTTTCATGTAAAGTCAGGCACAGTTCACTCGAGAATTTAAGTTGATTTACATAGGAAAAGGTCCCCTTTGCCTGGTAATAACTTTGCAAAGTAGACACACTGAAATTTGAGACTGTTACCAACTTTGCAAATTCATTTGTGAAGTAAATCTGAACCACTTCGCCCATCTCTGCCTGGAATCAGACATATCCCGTATTACTTCCCTACATACCTCATTATTATAGTGACTGCACACATTGTGCTATTTCTAGAGATCAATCTCACTAAAGGTGAGTGGTTCTTTTAGGTTAGTTGTGATGTCACAGCCAGTGATGTCCCAATGCTGATGATGTATGAAGTAGAATAGAACTAGACATGTCACTCTTAAGGCAATATTAGGTTTCATGCATCATAACTAGCATTGTCAGGAAGAAAATCCTATAATTGGCGAAAGTTAAATGAAAGGGCACTTCAAATACAAAAAGTAAGAAAATGGTTCCTTTTAAAAGTTAATATGACTTTCAGGCAATGTACTAATTTTTTAAAGATGTATTCACTAGCAATAAGGGAACAATATACTATGCATTGTAAAATGTCTTTCAAGGGATATGGTACTCAACATGTAACATTTAATATACTTTTCCTTCTTTCTAAAGGGTGAGAATCGTGGCTTGAAAATTAAAAAAGTTTAAGGGTGAAAGGGGCAACATTCTACTATCCGCATTTTGCTTAAAGTTTCCAAGGACTTTGCTATTGCACTCATCTGAGCCCAGCTAATATTTGTCATCTTTATTGACCTTAATATTCCCCCCTTGCACCTAGCCTACCCCATTCAGCTCTGCGGCTTACTTCAGTCTCATCACCCAGGGTCTATGGGACTTACCTGTGCGACCCGTCTGTTTTTCCATAGCTTACCCCCCCCATAGTGGTGCCTTCAGGGGTACCCCAAGTCCCCTCTGGATGTCCTTGATTGATCTGACAGGTTTGGGCCCAGTAGGCACTGTGGGGTCTGCAGGGAACCATAAGTGCTATCCTGCTGCAGCCAGTGCCTTTTTCCTCCATTTCCATCCCAGCCCTCAGACACTATGTGGAGCTGTAGGCCTGAGGTAACAACACCGAGTATGCTTACATCTTCTGCAATCCTGTCAAACTCTGTGATTCCCACTGCATCTCCATCTATGGTCACCTACAGTAGGTGGTGATGTAACAGCAGTGCACACTGTCTCCCTCTCCAGAAGTTGAGAGCATCCTCTGGGATGCTTAATCCTCCTCCCCCTGCTGGCCCTGATGACATAGGCTTACTTCAGAGTCAGTCAAAAAATGTATTATTTAACAAGTTATGTTGTTACAATTAAAAACACATAAATATTGCATTCACAATGTTTACACTTACAAAATATACATAAATACAGAGGGTGGGATATTCAGACTGCTCCAGGCTGTGGCGCAAACCTAGGCGCAGCACAACTGGGATGTGCCAGGGCACTGACAGGGTGATATCAACGGTGCTGTGCCATGGCTCAGCACCATTGAATATCACCTGTGGCCACCCGCATTATGCATGGTGCAGTGGCACTGCACCAGCGCAAGTGGCCAGAGAGGGGCAGAGGGATGCATTAGCATAAGTGCCATTGCGCTAGGTGCATCAACCACGATATTTAAAGGTGCACATGCAAATGAGGCCACAATGCATGATGCAAATGGGGCCATTTGCATGTTATTATGGCCCAATTTGCATGCAGGTGCACCCATCCCTGATGACTTGTGCCTGGCACCCTGCCAGGCTGCAGCCGTCGGGGACCGACTTCCCCTGCACAAGCGATAAAATGCCCCACAGCCCAATCGCGGGCATAAGTATATAAATAATAATCTCCTCTATCCCTGGTAGTCCAGTGGACCATTCCCAGCCCGATCATGGGCATAAGTATAAATATAATATCCCTGGTGGTCCAGTGGACCGCTCACAGCCCGACTGCGGGCAGAAGTCTAAAAGGATGGGAACCCATCCCTGGTGGTCAGCGGGTAAACCCTCTCTTCGCCCTCCCACTGAGCCCTGCCACCCCACTCCGCCCAGTCAGCGGCAGCTCCCACCCTGGCGGCCCGTCACCCGTCAACTGACTGTGTACAGTAGCAGCTGTACGCCCACTGGTCTGGCGTGGACAATGGGCATGCTGAACCATCATGCTATCACAGTCCAGATATGTGAATGAATCTATTCACATATGTGGACTGTGTATGGTATAGGCCTGACGCCCATTGGCCCACACTGTGGACCAATGGGCGACAGCTGTACTGTATGCAGTCAATTGGCAGGAGGCTGGCAGCTTGTGGTGGGGGAGCTGCCACCGCCGCTGACTGGGGGAGCGGGTGGCAGAGCTCAGTGGGAGGGTGGGGGGGGTACCTCTGGACCACCAGGTATGGGATCTAATCTTTTTTTAGACTTCTGCCAGTGATTGGGCTGTGAGTGGTCCACTGGACCACCAGAGATATGGGACTGTTTGATTTCCTACTTCTGCCTGTGATCAGGCATGGGGGGGCACTACCTGACGGAGGGTCTTGACGGAGCTCAGGTGGCCACCCACAGCTGGCAGCTGCCATGTTGCACCCTGCGATAAGGCAGCTCACCTGTGGGTGGCCTGCTGTTGCTCCTTTGTTTTTTTGGAACAACTGTATGTGGCGCATGTAGGGGTTGCACCTGCATGGGCTCCGCACATCCCAGGCTGAATATAGGAATGTGCAGGGGTATGCATGGGCATGACCCCCTACATGTGCCACACACATTATTGATGCACCCTGGCACATCAGAATTTGTGCCATGCACTTTTCCCTTTTGAATATCGCACCAGGGCTCATCAATGGGTTGTGTGTGCCATGTGCAGCCCTTCTGAATATCCCACCCAGAACGTACATAATTAAAAAATATTGCACTTTCTTTACATTTTTCTTATTTGTTCACATTTTGCTGATCATGTTTCAATTTTCATTCTGGTTTTCTATACAATCTTTTAATATCTTAGTTTGTACTCCTGTTCCTCTAGACTTTATATATGTTTAATCAGATTTATCTTTAATGTGTAGCCTTTGTAAATCAATAATCTTTAAAAAAGATATTACTCTTTATAAATTTTTTGTTGACTCTGTGTTCAGCAGGTCAGCTGTCAGTACTTGGGGGTTATTTTCCATTTGACCCAAGATTTACTATAATATTTTTACTTTCATCTTCTAATAGAGGGGACATACTATTAGTAGATGCTCTGTACCATCTGTATCTAAATTACACTTACATTTTCTATTGGAATCTAGTATTTTGTTTATAATATGTTTTAATCTCTCACTTTTATGATATTCAAATCTATATCTTATAAATATATTCCTTCTATATGGATTTTTAATTTTAGTTACATATTTTTCTAGACCATATAGGTTTAGAAGTGGTGACACAATCACTGGGCAGATGTGCTGGTTTGATCTTGCTAGTTATTTATTTATTTATTAATTTATTTATATGTGTGTATGTATGTATTTATTAGAACAATTATTGGATGCCTTTCACAAGGTACAAATCAGTTACAATTCAACCATTCATACAAAACATAAAAATGTTTTCAGCCTTTGTTTCAAAATTCAGAATGATTTCCAATTCACCAAGAGACTACCAAAGCCTTTAATCATATGACCCATTATCTCTTGTAAAATAGCAAGGACTGTAGCACCAAAAATGGCAAGCAAAACGTTTTAATAAATTTTAAAAAGTAAACCATTGTTACATTTTTAGTTTTGAAATGTTATTGTTTTTCTATGTACACAGATGGTTTTCCACTGATGGCATTTAATGTGATGTAAAAAGCAATGTTTTACCTGGAAGCTAACATATCTGGTTCTGTCCTTGCACTATATCAGCAGCATGAGACCCCAGTCTTTGTTAGAGTACTAGCCCTGCTGCTTGACTGGTAATACAGTATGTGTAATATGTAACCAATCAAATAACAGTAGATTGGCTCTTCTTGGTTACTAATAATTCTACAGTTAGTGAGATCACAATGTTGATGATGTATAGGGAGCAACAGAAATCTGTCAGCCTCGGTGAAGAGTGCCGTTTCACACATCATATCTAGTACTATCAAGTGGAAGATTTTCAAATTAGCAAAACAGAAAAAAAATACTTCAGCAAAGAGAACTGATAGCTGACTAATTTTGAAACTTACTATTAATTACAGTACTGGCTCTTTTTAAGTAAACTGCAGTTCACAGTAGAGCTGGCAGAAGCTGCATTTCGTGAAGCTGTAAATATTACAGTATGTTCAGCTCTTCTCTCTTTGGCAAAATCAGAATCTTTCAAATGTGTTTGGTGAATTTTCACAGTGATCAACATAATTTTCTGTCTTAATGAGGGAATAATACACATGGGCCCAGATATTCAAACTCTGCCAGGCTGTGGCGCAAGCCTGGGTGCAGTGCAACTTGGCTGCGCAGGGGTAAGTTTTGGTTTCAAAAATGCATTCACTTGATATTTAAGTTCCATGTCTAAAATTGATAATACACTACTCAAGTACAGATTTCTTTCTTAATAATAATAATAATAACAAGTTTATTTTTAAGGCACCTTGCAAATTATCAAGGCACCTAATACATTTAAAAAACACATCAATTATCCAAATCATAAAATAATATAAAACAGATAATCCATTACAAGATTAGTCATTCACTGAAAGCTTGAACTCACAGGTGTGTTTTTAAGGTTCTTTGAATCCCTCCATGGTCGTGAACTCCTGCAATTGATGGGGTAGAGCATTCCAGATGGTTGGGGCTGCGTGCATGAATGCCCAGGCCCCAGAAAATTTCAGACACAAACTCAGAATCTCTAGCAACCCCTCGTCAGCTGAGCGGATCAATCATCCAGGGCAGTAGGGGACCAGAAGCTCTTTCAGGTAATCTGGGCATAGCATGTGTAGAGCTTTAAAAGCCAGGAGACTGACTTTAAAGGTGATCTGCCACTGTACTGGCAGCCAGTGCAATCCATGCAGCACTGGCATAATATGACAGGATCTAGAAGTTCCCATCAAAAGCTGGGCTGCAGCATTCTGCACTAGCTGCAAGTGTGGATTTCTACCCCAGGTAGCCCTAGGTAGAGGGAGTTGCAGTAATCAAGGCATGAAGGCACAAAGGCATGGACCAGCATAGGAAGATCACCAAACAAAACAAGGTGCTTAATCCTGGAGATATTCCTCAGATGGTCGGGAGTGACATACCCCCAAGAAAAAGCCCTGAGGGCAAACCCACCCATGGTCCCCTATCTGGCACACTGGATCCACAACCAACACCTCAGTCTTTTCCGAGTTCAACTTCAGCCAACTGAAATCCATCCACTCCTGGATTTCTGTGAGGCAGCTATTAAAGCCTGAGAGAGCTCCATCTTGGTCAGGTGCAAAAGAAAGGAAGAGCTAGGTATCTTGAATATAAAGAGGACATAAAATCAATAGATATAATAGGTTGTCTTCCCCAAGTTGGCACTTCCAAATGTCTGTAATATTTTTTATCATAGAACCCTCTCTAGGAGTGTGTGAAAAAAATTTCTGCTGGTGGAGTTTCAGCAAAAGTACGAATTTCACTTTCTTTAAAGTTAGGAAATCATTTTTGGAACTTTCACAGAAATTCCACCTTAAAACTGCAGAATAAATATACAAACGGCGGGTTAGTTTATTAAACTGCAGGGAAAAACTTTCAGAAAGGATCACTGCCAGTGGTCAGTTCTGAGGCTATTTTAACCGCAGTTTAAGTCATTAATCCACCCCCCGATGATCAGAGGTCCCAGTAAATAAATAAATACCTCAATCCCTTCCTTGGACCCTCCTGGTTTCTAGTGGCCTCCACCCACCAATCATGGCCCCCCAAAACATTTTATTTCCCTGATGCCTAGTGGCCCCCCTCCCTATTCTGGATACCTTAATCAACAAAAAAAAACAGCCGGCAGTCCACCGACTCATTCTCCTCTATTCCCAGTATTCCCTGCTATCTAGTGGACCTCCTCATTTCCAACCCCTTACAAAAAAAATAATCCCAATTCCCTGGTGTCAAGTGAACTCATCACCCCCTCCACCCTGACAGTTCATCTGCCACCACTCCCCTCCCCCCAACCTGTCCTTGAGCAGGCCACCAGTGCAGCCCTCCTCTCTTTTCCACTACCAGTGGCCCAATGAATTGTCAGTGAATGACTGCATGGTTGTACAAGCAGGCACTCATTCACTGACAGTTCATTAAATTTTGGATATAATAAATTATGCAGTTTCTATGCATTTTTCCACAGTTCACAAAAAAGTCAGCGGAACTCAACAAAAATCCATGGAAAATCCCAGTTTCGCCAATTGTGAAAGTTCCGAAATTTTGCAAAAGTTCTGTGAAAGCAGAATTTTCAACTTTCGCCCACCCCTAACCCTCTCACATGCTCTTAAAAACTTTGGAGAAACAGGTTGTATAAGCTTACTGACAGGGAATACTAGACTGTGAGGTCCTGAGATGACATCAGCAGCAGCTCTTCACTGACACAGGCTGTTTTGAACTGGTAATGCAATCAGGGTTACAAAATAGCTCATAAATTTAAAATGAAGCAATGTAGAAATCTAGTTTTTGATATGATATTTACTGGGGTATGCTTATTCGGATTCTGCAGTGTTGCACTTTTCGCGTCAGATGCTCTTTAATATACTACTCTGAAATTCATACATTCATTCTACCCTTCTATGTCAGAATTTCCACAAAAGTTCCCAAAGTGCATTCTGAAATTTTGAGAGAGTGAAATTCTGACTTTCATCAAAATTTCACCTCAGGATGTTAATTTTACACAGACATACAGTAGCTCACACGGCTTATCAGACAAACCCACATGGCAAGGAACCACCTAATGTAAAGGACCCAGATCATTGTGTGCTATGTAATAACATCTAATATTAATAAGCTATAATAAGGAATGCCACAAGGTTCAACCATTGGACTTCTTCTATTCTCCCACTATGTACATGTCTACACCACAATCTGTCAAGACTCATCCATCCATCTCTATGCTGACATCATACAAGGTAATGCAGACTTCATGAGCCATCTCAGCAGTAATATAGAGGATAACTTTCTCAAAGTGCAGCTTTGGATGGCCCAGAATGCAATAACAGTAAATGTAGAGAGAACCAAACTCCATACTATTCTCCAACAGATCTGCCACACATAAAGGGCTCAAGATAAAATCTCCAACTGATTAAATAGTATAATATGTCACCAATTTCAAATTCCTCAACAAATAGAGCAACATATCTCTGTTGAAGCCTACATTGAATATGTACCTAAAGCAATCCATCAGCAACTTGATTTATGTTTCAGAAATATCCACTGACTTACAGTAACTATTAGAGATGTAGCAAATTTAAATTTCACTGGTGAAGTGCCTGCAAAGTGGGCACTTCACGTTGTCACTCTGCTACACACAGTGGCTGTTGCAAATGCTCACTTCACCTTGTAATTATTACTTTGTGTTGTCATTCTGCCTTAATCAAGTAAGGTAAAGTGACAATAATATTGGCAGCTCCTTCACACATACAGTCACCAGAATTAATGTGCAACCCCAAAATGCTCATGTCTTGTGTCCACAAAACTCCTCAGTGCTGACAGTGATGAAGTGAACTGAGAGCACAAAATTGCAAAGTCTCCCAGAATGAATAGCACACTCAGACGCCATGCAACGAGTGGTCAGGACACAGTCACTGGAATTAATGCATCCCCAAAGTGCTACTGTCTTGTGTCCAGAAACTCCCCAGTGCTGATGCAGTGAAATGAGAGCATAACAAGAAATACGAGGACTCTTAGAATTAATGGCGACTCAGTCATGTGCACAGTGGTCACACACAGTCAATCAATCAATCAATCAAACTTTATTTAATCAGGTGTACACACATTGAGCAAGCTTGTTTTCAAGGTGGCACTGGACATAAATACAGAACAAAGGTAACAGAATAGGGAAGACAGGTAAAGGACATAATACATTAGGAAGGATATTCAGGCCTATACATATGTAACTCACATAGGAACATAAATGCGAGGTCATAACTGGTATGCCAGTACATACATAATACAGTTGGAGGAATATACAGGCTTCATACATATGTAATACACATAGGATACATAAATGCGAGGTCGTAACTAGTATGCCAATACATACATAACTAACATTGATGTTAAGTGTTAATTAGAATTCAAGAGGCAACTATAATACATAGACAGTTATAAGTAACAATCAATTATAACAATAAGAAGCAAGGTATGTAAGGGGAGAGAAGGGGATAATGTAAGGGGACAGGGAAGGGGGATGGGAAGAGAGACTAATAAGTGCTAGATGCTCCCTTGTGGGGAGATGACCTAGGATGGGTTATAGTGATATTGGAGTTGTAGGCGATGCTGGTGGTAAAATAGGAACATGTGTATAGAGCAGGAGGGGGAGGAGGGAGAGGGCAGAGGAAGGGGAGAGAGAGATTAAGAAGTGCAAGGCACCTCCAAACTTGGAGATAAATGGGGTGGTAGCAGTGATGCCAGATGCGGGAACAATACACGGGGCTACAGGTGCCCAGTCACTTAAAGCAGTTACAGGTTTCTTTAAGGTATTTAGCTGATAGAGCTTTGAGAGAGAACGGACCGGGAAGGGTTGAGAATTTAAATGTACTTTGCATGGTGTTCCATAAGGATGAGAGGTAAAAATTGATTGCAGCCACGCAATGGATTGTTTTTACTCTGGGTATCTGATAGAAGAGTAAGGAAAAACATCTCAGTACATAAGATCCTTTGGCATGCTCAAAGAAGTTTGAAATGTAAACAGGGAGTTTGTCAGACAAGGCTCTGAGAACCAGAGAAGAGCATTCCTTTCCTCCTTGTAGAGAAGGATGACCATCCCAACTCTTGGTACAGTATGCAATGGTGGTGCTAGGGGCAAGTTTAGAATAAACCTTATGACCGGTGGTAGAGCGTATCAAGTTTGCTGAGCACGGAGAAAGGCAATGGATGTAGAGAAAGTCAGCATAGCCCAGTAAGGGTAGAAATGTAGATTGCACTAATCTCTTCTAGCTTATGTAGTAGGTGCTTAACACGGTAGAACACGCTAGTCGCTGCCTTAATTTTTGAAACCTAATTTAGTGGCACAGGAAGTTGAGCTTGTTATTCAGCCAGAACCCTAGGTATTTGAAGGTATCTTCTATTTCAAGGGGCTCATCCAATATTGTTAGAATCATATGCTTATGTGTTGGTCCGAGTGCTGCCTTAGGTGAGAGGATCATGGCTTTGTTTTTGTTTTTTTGCATTGAGTAGGAGCTATATTTGATAAGGTTATGCTGGATGGAGATGAAGTCTTGCTGTAGATTCTTGAAGGCTGAATTCAAGGATGAGCTAGAAGTGTAGAGGACAGTATCACCTGCAAATACTGTATGTGCACATTAACTGTAGACAGTTGAGCATTAAGGTTATTAATACAAATTATAAACAGGATTGGACCCAGGATGGATCCTTGGGGACACCTTGTTGAAGTGTTTTTAATGGGGAGGACTCACCTAATGCTTTAACCTGTTGTAACCTGTTGGTAAGGTAACAGGTGAACCATTTAATGGCAGTCTTGTCAAGGCTGATATTGCACAGTGCGGTAAGCATAATATCATGGTCCACAGTGTCAAATGCCTTACTCAGGTCAAGGAAGAGGGCATACACATACTTCTTATAGTCTAGGGAAATTTGCCAGTCAGTGGTTACTTTTGCAAGGGCAGTAACTGTACTGTGTTTGGCTCTAAATCCTGACTGTGCAGGATTTAGTAGTTTCTGTGACTCCAGGTACTCTCTAATTTGGGTGTTGATGATTTTTTCCAATAATTTTGATAGGGTACATAATATGGATATAGGTCTATAATTGTTCAGGCCACTCTGAT
Organism: Neoceratodus forsteri; assembly: GCA_016271365.2. Classification (NCBI taxonomy): domain Eukaryota; kingdom Metazoa; phylum Chordata; order Ceratodontiformes; family Ceratodontidae; genus Neoceratodus; species Neoceratodus forsteri. Next base: position 123,249,901 of record CM028136.1, on the reverse strand, counting down.
CCCCAGCTTTAAACAAGGGTATGATATGTGCAGTTTTACAAAGCACCGGTAGCTTGCCCTGCATCAGGGAGATATTGAATAAGTGGGTGATGGGGGCAGTTAAGTAGCAATGGCCCAGTTTTAGGAAGTAAGTTTCAATATTGTCGGCTCCAGCACACTTTTTGTATCCAATGACAGTAGAAGGTCTTCTACCTGCTTAAACGTGACTGTATTGAAGCTGGAAAGAAGAGGGATGAAATTGGTTGTGATTGAGGTTACCAATAGGGACAGCAATGGGGTCCCCTGATGGGCTGAGCTTATTAACTGGCGAGGCATCAAAGGCCAGCCCTGCTGTAGTGAAGTGTTCATTGAGTCGGTCTAGTACTGCAGATCTGTCTGTGCAAATAGACCCATTGGACACCATTTTGTGAGGAAGGGAGGTGTCAGTAGAGTGTCCTTCGACTTCTTGAGGATGCTCCAAAATTTGGTATCATCATTTTTATTGTCTTCCAACGCAGTTTGGAATTATTTAGATTTTTCAGATCTAATTAATTTAGTGCAAGCACTTCTGGATATACAGAATGCTATCCAGTCAGTCTCCAGGTGGGATTTCCTTGCCTTTTCCATCAAAAATCTCTATCCTTGAGCTTCTTCAGAGTAGAGGAGAACCAACCAGGCAGTCGTTTTTATACTTGATCAGCCTTAAGGGAGAATGTTTGTCTATTAGGTCTTTTAAGAGGCTGTGGAAGATGTTAAAGGCCTCAGTAAGTGTGGGGGCTAGATAGAAATCCTGCCAACTGATGTTACCCAGGTCTCTTAGGAAGGCATCATGGCAAAACTTTTTCAGGCATCTTTTTAAGTTGAAATTAGATGCAGATTTTATTGGGGGAGAATGTCGGATGCAGGCGATGGAACAGTGATCACTTAGGTCATTAGAGAACATTTCAGTATTCGAAAAGCTGTGGGGTTTGTTGACTAACATAATATCTAGTAGGGAGCCTCGTTCAGGGTTTTTTCCATTGGGTCTGGTGATTCTGGGAGTTATTCGTGACAACCCACTTGAATCACAGAAATCCTTGAGCTTCTTAGAACTCTCATTGTTCTGGTTTAGGTTGAAATCCCCCATTATGATAAGCTCAGTGTTAGATGAATCGATAAGGCTTTGGAGCTGCAGCAGGAGGGCTAGGCCACCAACTGGCGGTTGGTAGCATGCAGCAACAAAGAGTGCCTTATAGTTGGAAAGGGCTAACTTTAGTGTCAGACATTCAAATTCTTTGGCCTTGTAAGTGCAATCGACAACTGTGACCGAGAATTTACTCTCAACATATATGATGACTCCCCCCCCCCCCCGGGTAGGTCTGTCACAGCAGGTGCTGTAACCCAGTAGCTTAATAAGTTTTTTGGAGTTGATGGAGTGCCAAGATTCTGAGATCATAAAGAAATAACGGGATGTGTAAAGTCCAGGTCTGGATCAAGTCAAGCTTCTTGAGGAGGCTACAAACATTCATGGAGGAAGATGATACCTATGTATTGATGAAAGCCTGCGGATGCTTAGAGAAGCAGGCAGGCCTGGGTTCAGTTCAACATTTCTGGAGCAGAGTAGAGAAGCAGTGATAGCTTCTTGAGGTATTGAATTAGCCTGCTTAGTAGCCACTTGAGGCTTTGCCTGGTCTGGGTATGTTTCAGAATGGATAAATAATGGTTATCAGCATAGTGGAATAGGAAACAGCATAGATAATTGTTCCAGCTGACAGCTTCAGAGGCACTCTCACATAATCTCTGGATGGAGCCTGCTGTGAGTAAGGGCGAGGCCATCGGGGTTTGACCCCTCTGTGTGTTGTCATTGTTTATTAAGAGTTAGCAGAGCTTGTCAGACACTGAGGGAGGAGCTTTGGCCTGGGTGCATGTTGGCAACTGGGAATCTGACTGGAGCATAGGTTAGTAGGAAGAGGCAGCTCAATAAAATATTTCCATTTCATGGCATTGTTTGATAGTGAAAAATGCCAACTAGAAGAGTTTGTTTGTACAGGATGGATAGGGCCAAATGTAAGGTGACTGCTTTAAGAGGCAGGCCTGGCTGGTGGAGGTGGCAAGGAGATGGGCGTGGTTAATGTGATTTGATGCAATAGGAGTAAGAATCCTAGCTCTAGGGGAGAGCATTTAATAGAGGCCGGGTCAGGCAGGCGGTATGGAAGAAAATTTAGAGAAGCGGTTACAGTGCACAAGCAGGGAGAAATTGAGTGAACAGCCGCAGAAAGCTTATTCTCCAGGCAGCCAATCATGAGGCGAGCCGTATGGCGTCAGCCAATCGGCGGGACTCTCGGAGAGTGTTTGTGCCAATCAGGGCTCCACAATTGTTCCCCAAGGCTTTCGGCAGGCTTACACAGCTTGAGGGACTTCTAGTCGGGCTAGTGGGTGGCGCGCGGCCGGTTGGCTTCTCCAGCTGCAGCCTCAGGAGTGTAGAGGCGTTTGCCCAGTCAAGGACTTCTTTGATCCAGCTTAAGGGACTTCTGGTTGGGCTGGTGGATGGCATATGGCTGGCTGGCTTCTCCAGCCACAGCTACAGGAGCGTAGAGGCATTCGCCCAGTCAGGGACTTCTTTGATCTGGCTTGAGGGACTTCTGATCGGGCTGATGGATGGTGTGCGGCTGGCTGGCTTCTCCAGCCACAGCCACAAGAGCGAAGAGGCATTTACCCAGTCAGGGGCTTCTTTGATCTAGGAGAGACAGAGTGGGAGGTTAGCTGTGGGCAGAAGGACAAAGGGACAAAAAAAAATTAATTAATTTTCATCCCCAAAATGCTACTGTCTTGTGTCCAGAAAATTCCCCAGTGCTGACAAAGTGAAATGAGAGGATAAAAAAAAATGCAGTCTCCCAGAATTAATGGTGCCCTCCATCATGCATGCACTGGTCATACACAGTCACTGGAATGAATGTGCATCCCCAAATGCTACTGTCTTGTGTCCAGGAAATTCCCCAGTGCTGACAAAGTGAAATGAGAGTGTAACAAGAAATGCAAAGTCTCCCTGAATTAATGGTGTACTGCAAATGCACAGACAGATTAAGATTGTGCTCCACACTCAAGAGATGAAGACACAAAGGCACAGCAACACCTAACTAGTGCTCACAAGTCACAAATCCAAATCTGGAACAGAATACCTTTTGACAATTTGGGGTAGTGCACGGCAGTAACAGTCTACTACCAGTAAAGATACCACAAAACAGTATAAAAAATTCATGCAGGTGCAGTGGCTAGCAGGTTCACACTGCTGCAATTACTCTGTGGCACATTAAAAGGTGTCTGATTTAATGGCATGCATCACACACACACTCACACACACTACAAGTAATGCATAGCAAATTGAAAACCTTTAGTAATACTGTATAACCAAATGTTTTAAACAAACGAAATTATACACTGCTGCACCACAATAATCAGCAAACAAATGTCAAGAATTACTGAAAATATTACTGTGTACATTAACACAGTTATACAAGAAAAATATAACCAAAACAGAGACTGCCTTTTTCTCCCAGTTAATCTATTACACTACAGATATGCCCCTCCCCCAAAGCACACTTCAAAGTACAGACTGACTGTTCTAAATTAACATTCAAAATCCACACACAAACAATAAACACTTGACGATATGAGCACAGGAGGGTTTCCTACAATCGATGTACTAATTTGTAGAGCAAAGAAAATTGCTCAAAAGGCTTTTTAACAGCTTTAGAGGATTTGAATCACAAAGCTCTGAGAAGAAACTGTCTCCGTCTTCCACTACACACACTACCCAGAACTGAGGCTGTGCAGAACAATCTAGAGCCCATGTGACCCTGCAATCCCATCATGCACTGCAAAATTCACCTTTGGAGCTCAAAAACAAGGCAAAGTGAGCTAGTACATTGATTTCAATGTACTTCACCTTAAGTTGGTGGAGAAGTGGCTTGGGGAAGGCAGAATAATGTGAAGTCATTGTTCTCAATGGATTTCATGTTCCCCATTATAATGCAAAGTTCTCTGCTTCGCGTTGTGGAATACTTCAAGAATTCCGCGTTACTTGGTGAATCATTTTGCTGAGTGAATTTTGGCCACTTTGCCCACCACTAGTAACTATGATTCCAAATTTTACTAATGGAATAGTTCTTGCTTCATTCATTAAATTATGTTTGTGACCCAAGCACAGGATGTCTGGCACTGCCTGGTGAGGTAGGGTTCTGATGTACATTTTGGATGCATCTTGCCTCAGGCAGGAAGCACATCTCCTTCTGCTGCATGACAGTTCCCTGGTGACCCATGGGAGGTAATGTCATGTCAGAAGGGATGAACTGTCAGTTGCAAAGCAGCTATATGCCAGCATGCATCCATGCACCTAGCAGGTGATGTGTAGCACCAAAAACTTATAGTGGGACTTTAAGGGAAGTACTGAAGGAAGAGAGGGGCTTAACTACCCTTCTGATGGCCCTTAAAGTCAAAATACTGGGTCCATTTACAGGAGCACATCCTGTGGCAGGGATAAGGGGTGGGTTTATAAGGTGAAAAAATAGTGGGGAGACTTGGGACAGATAAAGTCCCATGATCCCACCATGGCTGCCTGAGGTCCCTTGCCCATCTCCCAACACTGACTCCTCCCTCTCGTCTCCTGTTCAGTTGAGTGAAGAATGTTCATTGAGGCTTGGTCCTAGACTTGGACAAAGTGGCCAAAATTCACCTTGGGAATTAATTTGTGAATTCCACAAATTTGAGACATTCAAATTCACAGAATTCATAAAGCTTTACATGGCGAAGTTTCAGCTTTTTTGGCGAATTGATCAATATCTGATCATACAGTGGACACTTCACTGAAAAAAAATGACCACTTTGCAATAAAAGCTTTGCAATTTTGCAAAAGTTGAAGCTCCCAAGTCCATGGAAACTTCACAAAGATTTGCAAAGCTTCGCAAAGGTGAATTTCTACCAGTTTCACAACTTTGCTGGCAAAGGTTAAATTTGCAACACATTTACCTAGTCCTCCTCTGATGTCCCACCTGTGAGGAATAAGGCACAGGTTATTGGCTTGGGGCCAGTGTTAGAAGTAATCAAAATCAAGAAAGGTGTGCAGGGGTTCAAAGGACGTGAACAGGACCTTGAGGGAGATAGAAAAAGCATTGCAGGTCAGGTTCAAGGTGCTAGTAACCACAACAATAACAAAAGAATGACAAATACTACCAAATTACATAAACTATACACCACATAAAATAAACCTAAAGATTTGTACTAGGATGTGATCACTGAATCCATTACTGTAGTCTTTACAGCACACAAGCACTCCTCTCCTTATCAATCAATTGGACATTCTACTGGACCACAATAATATAAAAGTGTATAAATGACTCAGACCCTGAGAACAGTATCCCTGGCAGCTTCTGACCTAGTTATTTTTTGTTTATCAGCTGAGATCACAAGTAAAAGAAAGGCTCCATTTCCTATGGTTCTTCAATATGGTATATGTCCTCCACCCATCTTTTGAGAGTTGTCAATTCATCTTTCTGCAGATATTACATATGTCAATGCATTATCATACACCTATATTCATAGGAGACAAGGCTTTTTTTTGTATTCTTCTCCTGTCACCTGGGATTCTTTACCAGGTGCAGTGAAACATGTATCTTCCCACCCTGATTTAATCCGCATTCTATGGTACACTAAGAACACTACAAATAAGGCACCCTGATGGTCCACTGGCAGTGTATCACACTGCTGTGGACACGACCCAGGCTTGGGAACAAACTCAGTGTCTTGTGTTGGTGATCAGGCACAGCCAAAATGGCTGCTGCACTGCAATGCATCTTCTCCAGAGAGGGAGGGATGGTCAAATTGATTGCCTACAGCTGGGACAGAATGCTTACTTCTGATGTGGTGGGATGATATATGGCATGACTGACACAGCCGTAGCTCATGCCTGGAGGGGACAGAAAAACCATTGCAGAAAAATTCATCTGCCATCTATGTGATGGCCATGTTTCCTTGATTTAACCAGGTTATAGCCCATTGAAATGTATGTATCTCTGCAGGATGTATGGCTTGCCATAAAATAATATATATATATATATAGCCAAAAAAGCAATGCAATTGTACATGGTAAGCGTGTTACCAAAGAACCTTGTGAAATCACATGATCTAACTGTGAATTACTTTACTGCATATTACCGTACATGTTTCTATGTAAACTTTGCTATAAATGTGGCACTTTAGCTCCTTTTCTTTCCCTCAAGACCCTGTTGAAAATTAAGCATTAACCAAATTTATTGCAGAAAGGGACTATCATGCTGCAGAAACAACTAAGTGAATGAATGAATAAATGAACAGATAAATGAGTAAATAAATGCATATATACTGTACATACATGCATAAAAGCATGGGACATACAAATAGAATAATAGATAGATGAGGGTGTATTACAAGGCAGTAAGACCATCGAGAGGTTTTGGGGACTTGGAACCTCAAGAGTGAAGCTCGAGAGGTTCCCAAAGTCCCCAAAACCTCTAGATGGTCTTACTGCCGAGAAATACAGTCTCATCTATTTATCTTTTATAATATATGGATCCATTTTAAAAATTATGTGTTTTTCTGTGGGGCTTCTGACTGTGCTCTGTGCTGACAGGCTGAAAGCTCGCTTGCTCGCTCACTCACCCCCCCCGCCCCCCTCGTACATCTGTCACATTTAAATTTGACATGTTCTGTGCAATAACACCTACCTTTCACTTTTGTTGTCCTTCAGTGAATGGAGGAAGAAGCAGATAATATGGTGATAAAAAAACCCACAAAAGCAAAGAAATAATGTGAACATCTGCTAAGTAAGGATAAGCAGCGCAGCCATTTTTTAAAGTTGTTCTGCCTGCCCCACAGAGGAAAGCTGCCAATTAGAATGCACACCATCACTTTGACTGTGCAGGAACAAACATGGCACCTTGGCAACTGGGTCTGTGTGGCAGGCAGAGTTGCACATGCGCTTGTGCTTACTTGTGATAATACTACTATCGCTCAGAGCTGAAACGACAGTATTATCACCTCTGACCCATAGTATTATCAGGAGCAATAATGGTATTATCACTTTGAATAGTGTTGTATTACAGGAATTTTTTATATGGAACAGGATGGTATTATTTGGCCATATCCATATATTATATATAGATAAATCATGCCTGGAAGTGTAGTAATACTGTTGGTGACATGATCATCCTTGTATAGTAGAAAGACCAAAGAGGCTACACACATTCCTAAATTTCCACTTATATTATAAAGGTAAAGCCAGGGTTTAGGTGTCTTTCATGCTCATTTGAGAATTGTGAATTTATTGCCCCTATAAAAGAAAGTTTAAGACCAAGGGAAAAAAACTTGAGTTGCTGTAAATCAGCAGTAATCGCAATTGCCAGTCCCTGAACCAAACATTGTCAATTCATTTAGATATTGTATTTCAGGAGTTAGAGGGTTCTCAGAATTCTACTGGTTGGCTGATAACTTACTGCGTCATGATTAACACTTGCTTGTGTACTTTGGCATTCATTTATTTGAAAGCATGGCCTGTTCATCGTTCACTAAATTCTTCTTTCAGAATTCACTATCTTTAACTTAAAGTATATGAGTTTTCTCATACAATGTGATAAGGAAATGAGATTATTGGGATTTTAATCCATCCTATTGTTTTACCCAGAGGTTCAGCTGAACTGAATCAAACTCAGCCCCACTGCCTTGGAAACTGACAGCAGTACATGCTGAACCTCTTCCAGCAGCTATTTCTTTTTGCTTATTGAGTTTGAAGCTTACTGCTGTAAGTTACTAACCAGCACTCTCATTTTTTTGGGGGGGGGGGGCATGTATACCCCACATTATGAAATAATCTTTTCTGTATGGCAGTGTGCTTCAAAACAGATGAATTTAAATTACCAAGCCAAAGTCTCTGTGATATTTCTGATGGAGGCTGTTGTACCATTCTACTATATGTGACAAGCATTGATCTGCTGACTTGTTTCTGGCAAAGGTTTTCTAAAAAAAAAAACTTGGCTGAAACTGAGATGAGTAAAGTAGCTGTTCTACGTGAATTGCTGATAGGATTTCTTAGGACGTTATTTCTTTCAAACTTTAGGTTTCAGTGACTAGGATAGCCCACAGCTTTGTTCATGATAAAATACATTTATTTGCAACCAGGATTGTATGGCTTTGTAACAGGAACTGAACAACAGCTGTGACAAGATAAACGAAATGGTGCACAAGTAAAGTGGTTGAGTTTTTGGGAACAAGTAGTCTTTTAATATACAAATGTCAATGACTAAGATAAAGAACTTGCTTCTTGCTGTGAAAATGATTTATTTTGCAACTAAGACTGCATGATTTTGTCAAGTATGGTGGAATTACACAGTCCTTTCTGAATTTCTTGCTTTATATACCATCTTTATTTTTTATCTGTTGTGGCACTAGAGAGGAAAAAAATAACTGGAATTATGTAATTATTATTTTGGAATTATGGAATAATGTAATTGAAAGTTAAAGTTTCTCTATCAGCATTATCAATTGTACCTGTGGCCATAGCCAACGCTGGAAGGTATCTTCTTCTACTAATTTATTACAAATTTTGCCAAGAATGTACATTCTAGCTTATTCTGTTTTCTGTTACATCCTAAGTGAGAATCCAAGGTGCATGATTATGCAGTCATATGCTGTAATTTGTTGCTTCCTAACCATGGGTTAAGCCGCTTAGAAGAAAAGCCACCTCTTACCAGGTAAACAGCTGGTTGCTGTTGTCCAGTAGCCTCACTACCCCTTCACTTAAATAACACACTGACACAGGTCTTGGAGGAAAGGGCCACAACCATGCATTTAATTTTACTTTACCACATTGGAGTAGCATGCACAGCTGGGAGCAGATGCAGACTCCTCAGGCCCCACATGCTTGCCATGTTTGGATGTACCAACCCCTGCATGTGCATGAATAGCAGATTTACCTCTGGTTTAGAACACAACCTCCAAGAGAGTGGTGGTCATGTGTCCAAGTGGCATGTGACCATCCCCCATCCAGCACCACCATCCATGCAGGTTAATCCTGACCCCCCAACTGGGTCCGGGGTCTGCACGTCTGAATCCTCAGCCAGGGACAGGACAACCATGTCCACACTGGGAGGTGATTCCAACCTGCTGGGACTGGGGTCCATATTCTCTTCTCTTGGCTGTCACTACAAACACCCCCAAAGGATCCCCCCCAAAGATGTCATCATCATGTCCCAGATCTTTTCATGAGAGAACTGATTCAGCCTCAGAACCTTCCTTTCCTCGCTGAGGTGTACTGAGCACCAATGGCATGAGCATTGCCTTTTCCTTAGCCTGACACTTCTTCTGGGTTTCTCTCGTCACTGTTGTTGATGTTGATGGACCCTCTGTGCCATCTAGGCATGTCTATAGCCATGACCGGCCTCTCCTCTGATACATCTCACACAGCAGGGATTCCAGTGCTGCTGTTGCCTTCGCCAACAAGGTCTTCTTCCCTCTTGGCATATTTGCTCTGCAAAAAAACTATCATGCCCAACCAATAAGGGCATGTTAGATACCCGTTGTACTAACACAGGCACCACAGGGGAAGGCCTTGCCATGGCTGCCCGTTTTCAACCAAAGCTCCCCCCAAGCTTTCTCTTGACAATTGACTTGTCAGGATTCAAAATCCTGGATCATGCAACCTATAACATAGTTGGCAGTTAATACATGTTCCATAACCCTTTGCTGCTGAGATCCTCAGTAGTCTTTTTTTTTGGCTTGTCCCCCATCAGGGGAACATAAGTGAAGGGGAGTATACTGCCCTAGTGAGGCCCTAATAATGGGTGATCCTTTATGTCTCACCCTACTCAGGTCCTTGTAAAAGCTAACGCTATGCAGATAGATCCTCTGATCTGTTACAAGCCCTCACAGGAAGTGCACTATTTATTCTGCCAGAGATTTCTAGTCTTGTCTCTGCACTGCAGGGACTGTCTGAACTACTATGGAGTTGCTGCTCTATTGTTCAATAACCATGCAGGTGACAGTTCAATAACCATACAGGTAAAACAAAAAAATACATATATATATATAGATATATGTTGCAAAAACTTTGTTAATGCATCAGTTAGGGTTGCCTTGACAAAAGTAGGGAAATGAGATGTTAGAGTTTCACACTAACACACCACCCCTACCCTGAGGAGACCAGGAGGTGTCAGGGCAGAGTGGGGAGGTATTGGGATCACCAACCCTAACACTCGCCCCATTCCATTGTAAAATAAGCTGGGTGGCTACAGTATAGGAAAATGGGGTGAGTGTTATGGTTGGCGATGCTAATAGAACCCCCCCCCCCATGTCTCCTGGTCTCTGTAGGGCATGGGTGGTATATTAAGATAAAACTCTAATGCCTCATTTCCATACGTTTGTCACAGCAACCCCAACTGATGCATTGATGAAGTTTTTGCAAATATTTTCCTTACTTTTTGAGATAGCATAATACTATCCTCATTTTATGATGGGAGCACAGGGTTTGGACCCTACACTCCCATCTCTCCATTGATATAGTATAACAGTATCCATATGTTGTGGGGGAGTGCAAGGTCCGACAGACCCTGTACTCCCATCCCTCAATTGAGATAGTATAACGGCATCCTTATGTTATTGTGGGAGTGCAGGGCAGGGTCTGTCAGACCCTGCACTGCCATCCCTCCATTGACATAATATAACAGTATCCTTTTGGACCCCAAATTTCCAACATAGCCTTCTTATGGCCTCACCACATGTACCCAGTACAAAAAAATGTCCAAATCTCTGCCAAAATGTAATTCTGTGCAACTGCAATGCTATTCTACACCACAGGTGCAAAAACACAGTTTGGACAGGATTTGAAAAATGACAACTGTCACATACATGAGGTGGGATAATAAGAAGAACATTTTTTTTCTATGAAATGAGCTTTATTGAGTTTCAAATAATTGATACCAAGTTACATACAATGACACAACATAAACATAGACAGACACAATCACCCCACCCCATCAACCCCTCCCTCCTCCCTTTGGCATCAGAATGCTACTATCTTGAGAAGAGTGCAGAACCAGTTCAGGCCATATGATTTGGATTGACTTGCAGTGAATACAGGGTACATCATTTATCCATTATTTCTATACCTGGGAAGGTGCTTATGCAGACTGGCAATCATATGTTCTGCACAGATATTGAGAAGTAGTTCCTGTAGCCAATCCATGCAAAATAATTCTTCTGTATCTTGACAGTGGTGTAGAACTAATTTCTTAACTAATAAGGCTAATATAGCCATATAATATATTCGATCATGGCAGCCACCCCTGCATAATCACACACCAGGCAAATTTCCAGTGTGAAGATCTGATCTATACTCAACAGTGGGTCACACCTTTGCCTTATGATTGACCATAATGAAACTATTTGGGGGCACTCCCAGAATATATAAAAAAGAGAATCTTCTGCCTGTTGGCACCTTACACATTTTGAGGATGGAGCACTTCTCATTTACAAAGCTTGACCGGGTAAGGTACATATTGTTAAGGAACTGGAGCTACATAATCCTCCATACGTTCTTTAGTAATATAGGTGTGACAATTCTTCCAAACCTTAACCCAGTCTAACTTCAACTGTGGGAATTGAGAAGACCAGTACCCTGAGACCCCATCTATGGAAGAGAAAGCTCTGTCATAGAGGCTAGCACATATTTTAGACCTTACCAGGTCAATATTCATATGCTTACTAGTGTACGACAAAACCCCAAAACAGATACAGAAACAGAGCGGTATAGGACAGTGAGAGGGTGCAATATCACTACTGGGACTGTGTGCAGTACTGCACCCTCTCTCTGTCCCAGGCAGAGGATAAGACCTCTGCTGGGATGGGGATCTGCTGAACAGCTGCCATGGCTCGGCGGGATGAGCCACTGGCAGCAAGGGAGAGCAGGCAGTGTGTTTGCAACTGGGTTCGAGTCCCAGATGTGTGGAATTTTTCATTTTTCACACTTTGTGTGATATTTACTTTCAATAGCCCCCCACCCAGAGTTAGTTATTTCAGTTGGGGGGTTCAGGGGTGCATCCCCCAGTAACAGGTCAGGGGGGCGGAGTCCCCGGCAAAAACAAGATTTATGCTGCATGCAATATATTGCACATATTGGCACTGTGGTATATTGCTGTCTCATAATGTCTTATGACATTATGACCCCGTGCCATTTTAGACACAGTATAGGGCATTACGGCTAACTCAATGAGCGAATGCATGAATTCTCCAGCACCAATCTCCTCAACTGAATTTTCTAGTTTATGCAATACAATATGATGGATTTGAAAAACTTTGAACGTTTGGGCTTTATCCATTTAATACTGTGGCATAATGTCACCAGAAGTGAGACAGACCCCATCTTTAAATAGTTCTTTCACTCTTGCCTCAGCCAGCTATGGAATCCAAGAGGTCGGTATGGTTCTATCACTAATTTAAAAATGAGAGTTACCTAGAAGTGGTTGAGCAAGGTCGCTGTTATGCTTGTATTTCAAAAAGGAGCACAACTGGGAATGGATCCTCACCAAAATTGAAATCAGGGAGTTAAGCAGCCTGGGAGGTAAGTCTTTTGCTTAATGTGCATAAGGGTTTTGGGGACTCTCCATTAGAGGCAATTAATTCCCTTTCTATTGAGAACCAAATAGGCACATATAGGAATTGCATTCAAATCCTCTGGCATGGAAAGTCAATGCAAATATTTACTAGCCTAGCTAGCCCAGTAATACAACCGAAGTGCGGCAATCTGAGACTGCCCCAGATTTTGGGAGCAGCCATTTTGTGGTATACCCTTCTCAGGGGTTTTCTTAACCATATAAAGTCAGTAATGACAGCATGCACTCTCCTGAACCAATTAAGAGGCAACTATATATTCAGCAAGTTAAGTGGGTAACAAAGTTTTGGGAGTATATTCATTTTCACTAGATTGATATGACTCCATAGGAACAAGGATAGGGCTTTCCATTGGGCTAGATCTTGTTGCACTACCTGAAGTAATGCATTGAGGTTAAGTTGTCACAGTCGAAAATCACTCCTGGCCAGATTTATGGCCAGATTTTTAAGACTTTTGGGGGACGAGTGTAACCCAATTTCAAGTACCTCACTTTTAAATGTTCAAGAGTTTAAAGGGGAAAACTGAATGTAAGGCCCTCACCCCTGCCTTTTTGCAAAACGACAGGTGGCATGCTGTTGAAGCTGACAGCAGTACCTGGTGGGGACTGGGTTCAGGGAGGAATAGGTTACTCGGTACAGGGGACCTAGGTTTGGCTACTCTGCACAGGGGCACCCAAGTAAATCCGAACACAGGAAGCAATAACTGTAATGTCCAAAACCAGGAATGGGATTCTAAAGTGTGGCTTTTATTCAAATCCAAACTGAACAAACAAAGCATAGATGGACCCCCACGGGGCTACATCCCTGGTAATGCAGATTAAAGATAACAGAACGCTTCTTCACTATTCCAGCCCTCAGGCTCTGAACCCACCAGGCACATAGCCCAGACTTGCACGCAGCTTTGGGGCACAGGCCCGACTTGCACACTATTTGGGTTTTTCCCATGGCCCGGCCCCCACCAGCCACTTGATCCACGGTCCATATGGTAATGGACCAGTTTTCCTGTTGGTGGCTCCCCAAACCACCTTAGAGCCTTCGACTCCTAAAGGGAAATTTTCCTTCCAATCCCACGTCTGGGTACTTCCCTCATCACTGGCCAAGTACATGAGGCAAAGTAGAAATCCACAGAGCAAATCCGTAGAGGTGGACCTGGCTACTAAAGATGAGGGGTCTCCCACCTCCAGCTCCCACAATCCATACCTGGCCATTTCTCTAGAAACTAAACAACTCTTTTGAAAGCTTGGCAATGTAGATTACTGGGTAGACATATGTCACATTTCCTCTACATGTCTTGACTTTCCCTTTGTGCTGGACTTGAACATACTTTTACTTTTGGCTAAGCCTATTACTCTAGGCCTCCCACTACTTCAGTAGTCCAATCCCCACTTTAACACAGTTCAGGAAGAAACATGAGCCCTTTAGAAAGAGCAGAAGTCACCCTTTGGTTGCAGGTGCCCCACAGGCGAATCCTGAAATCTTCTTGTACCCCACACTCTTGGGAAAAATAAGGCTGCTTCTTCTCTAGCAGTACCCAGCAGGTTGCCCCTGGAATAACAGGCAAACCTTCCAGCCCCATCCCCTGAGGGATGGGGCACAGAGACCTGAATCAGCGGTCTCCACCACTTTAAGGAACAGCTTACTGTGTCCCTCTTTAGGTGGAAACACACACCTTTCCCTAAATGTAGCTCTATTTCAGAGCTGAGGCTCCAAGAACCTATGCACAGAACTGTTGTGCTCCTCTCACAACAATCTCCAACTGCAGACTACTGACGAACTGTTCAAAACTCCCAACATTCTAATCTAACTCACTTCTGCAGATTCCAATGAGGCTCATGCAGCTGCGATAGTTCTATGGTGACATCATCCCTCAGTCTCAGCTGAGACTGAGAACAGAGTGAGACAGTGTGAAATGCATTTAACTGGAGTTTCACAAGCTGCCTTCCCTGCCTACCACTAGGTCTTACTGGGATTCTAGTACCCCCGGGTAACAGGGGGTTACACTCACCCTTGACCAGGAAAATGACTGTCTGCAGTCATTGTTTACCCGGATTAGGCCATCCCATCCTATGTGCTACTTGCGCAGGGGGGGTGATCAGGCTCCCTCCTACCATGTGCGAGCACAGGCAGGCAACACTAAGGGCTTAGGAGGCCTTTAGCTGACATATCAGCCTCTACTTACCCACTTACTATGGGTGCCTAGTGGCTCTGGTCAAACTGTCCAGAGCATAGCCCTGATAGCTTAGCATTGCAGTCCCTACGGCCATTCAGGACCACAGCCTGTCTATCCCCCAGCCCTCTAGGGAAAATCTGTCTGCCTCTAACTTAATACCCCAAAAACAAAACAACCCAGGGTCCTCCTGACCTTGGACTCCTGCAACCACACACCAAGAAACTAATACCATCTATTACATTACATTACTGCCTCCCTACCCCCACAACCACACCTGTGGAAGGAAAGGGTTAATATGGTAACAACAACAATAACAACCACAGTACTTTAAAATTCTACACAGTAAAGTACTAGTGAGGAACTCCGATGAGCCCCTCCTCTGCTTCTTGTCTTCTCTTCTATCTTCTTCAGGAACACCTGCAAGAAAAAGAAAGACAACACACACTCCTAATCTGCATACACAGTCTACCTAAACCCCTACCATCAAAACACTGAAGAATCCCAAAAAGATTTTTTTTTAGAAAAGGTAGAAAAACAGTGTACACACTAGAAAACAGTAGAAAAACAATGACATTATTTACAATACACATTTGGGGGATGGAGTGCCCTAAAAGTCACATCTAGTGACTACAGTGCCCGAAGGCCGGTCCATTAAAGAGTCTCTCCTGAGCCAGAGCCCGGTGAAGCACAGTTCTAGCAGGCCAAAGTCCCGAAGGGGAGAGTCTTTGAGGACAGTTCACACATTCTGGAGTCTGCTAGTGTAGGGTATGTATTGCAATGTCATATGTATAGAAAAGTTTGGACTTACCAGCCCCTTGTAGAAAGATTAAGATACACCGACCTGCTCCTCAGCCGAAGACTCTCTCTGGCAGCATTTCTTCCTATACAGCTGGGCAGACATCTTCTGAGAACTACAGGAGGGCACATCTGGGAACTGCTGGGTTGATGTTATCTCTGGAGATGGAACCTTAGAACAGGAACAAAAAGGAAAATAGCTGGTCTGACGTCATCCGATTGCCAGGGGATGGATCAGGATACAGCTGGGATGGTGTCCTCTCTGGATCTGAAATCATCTGGTGGGCCAGTCAATAGATTCTGGAAAGGCCAGTACACTGTAGAACTGATGAATGTGGGGCACCTGAGTCCTGGATGTCGATACTGGCAGATCAACAAAGGCACTGCAAAGGCTGGTATGGCAGTATTGACTACCACTGCTCGGCTTTCCATCTAGTAGGCATGGGTACTTTTGCCGGGAGGTCCTTGCATTGAGGCCAATAGTGCAGGGGGTCAGGAGCTTGAATTATTACCCTGTCTGGGCACACATAATTCACACAGTGGAAGGTTTCACATCCCTCTCCGTCAACTATTCGCACTCTGTCCGTAAACAATGTCCAGCCTCTCTTCCACTGGGTATATTTCTCATGAAACAGTCTGTTTCTGACATGCTTGTTTGCACCAGGATGCACACATTTCATTGCTTTGGCTTAGATCCAGGATTTCCTGCTGTTCTTAATCTCCTCCCAGACTCTCCGAGGAGAGGTAGGAAAGATCATCCCATAGATCTCATTCGCTTCCTACAAACCAGTCTCTGCTCTTTACTAGCTTTGGTCAACCTGAGACCACTGGCCTGGCTTGGGGTGGCTAGTCCTGGGTCTGCAGCCACGATCCTCAACAAGATTAAAAACAGATCCCTGACTTCTTCTTCTCATACCCAGGGCAGTGGCATCACCACTCTCTTCCATGCATTCTTCCAAGGCAAGAGCTTGAGGCTGTGTACCCGTTCCTTTTCACAAGGCCACATAGGTTCCCCTCTTCTTCTTCCTCACTGAGGATCTGAGCCAGGAGTGGGCTGTTGTCCTCACTCCTGAGACTATCCAATTAATCACTAGGGTGCGGAGGCCGACGCCTCCCCATTCAAAGGCCTCCCGCATCTCATCTTCTCCTATGAGACTTGGGTTAGGCCCCCCTTCCAGGGGTCTACTGATGCTTTATCTGAACTTTCCTTTTGAGATCCAGCATCCGAACATATCAATATCTGGTTCTGTGTCTAAATCTGCACCCTCTAAGTTTGTACCACACTCCCCAGAGGGGCCTTCTTCAACAGGCTCCGCCTGGTGCTGTTTGCTGCCCACTACAGATTCCTGAACCTTTGTCTATGTGGGAGCCAAACAAATCTGGGGCACTTTACACAAGCCATATTTCTCTAGGCACCCAGAACAGTGAGGTATCATGAAGAAGTCTCTTCCAGCATTTGAGCATATTTGACACACTTGCACTGGATATCCAGGAATTGCCACATGAGAAGGTAGTTGTCCTCCATAATAACACCTTTCAATGTCCCTAAATCTATTTACTGCTGCTGTTACTGCAGCCTAGGCATGATCCTGGTAGCGAGCTGGTCCTGAGGCCATAACTGCAGGGAAAACAAACAAAAGCTCACTGTTACTGAAAGTTCCACTTTACTGAACACTTTCTTCACTTTTAAAATGGCTCCTCTGCTACTGTGTTTACTTTACTACCCCACCCTATAATGGCGATGGCAGCACTCCTTTGCATCAACATTCAGAAATTGGGTCAAGCCACTGCACATCCAATTGACACACACTACTGATAACTTTTGCTCAAAACTGCACAGACTTGCACTGTTCTTTTTCTAACACATTTACATGATTTGCCACAGACTCTTCACTTGCTGAAAACATTTCTTTAGTTCACAGTCCCTTAAAGCCTCAGGATTTCAAGCACAGGATTGCCTGTAAACTAGTGCTGCACATTTAGCTACAACTGACAGTCTCTCTCTGGCTTTAAAACTTTAAACTGATGCTGGACTCATAACTATGCACACAGTCAATGGCCTAGCAGACTTGCACTTGCTGATAAAACTTGACACAGTCGTTATTTGCTAAGCGACTACACTGCTGCACACATATTCAGCTGGCTTTTGGCAGAAAATCACTGTTTGAGCAACTTTTACTGTTGGTACTCACTGTTATCAGTAGCTGTTAGCTGCGATGGAAAAACGGCCTGCAGCCAGTCTTGGAGGCCTCAGAAAGAAAACGGGTGGGCAGTCCTGCCGATCGTCTCCTCGATCACCACACTCGCAATTCAGTAGATCGAGATGCGGGTTGAGCCAGTTTTGAACAGAAAAGTCTATTTTTAACAGTTTTACAGTCCTTTTTAATCACCGCGATGCTCCTCCAGCAAGCCAATACACGCACTCCACTCACACTCCCTCTTGAATGCTGGGCAGTCACTGTAGAGCTGGCTGAGGGGCGGGACTGATTGCAGCCTCACCAATCACACAACGCCATGCAAATGAGCCTCTTCTTCCTCGCGAGTGCTCTTCTCTTCATGGCGATCGTCGAGCAGGCAAATTTAAACTGCAGAAACCACTTCTTTTTTTTTCAACTGACTCCACGGTGGGAGCCCATTTCAGCCATTTAGCATGGCCATTCACACAGCAAGTTTCTCAGTTCACTCAAAAGCATTTCCAATGTCCAGGGCACAATTTTCCTGTTGCTACCCCTAGTCTTCCACACTTTTCTTTATCACTACAGTTCTTTTTAAAAAGCATTTCCAATGTCCAGGGCACAATTTTCCCGTTGCTACTCCTAGTCTTCCACACTTTTCTTTATCACTCACAGTTCTTTAAAAAGCTGGCAAAAACGCTGTAAACATTTAATGCAGGACAAGGGCACACTCTTTTAGCTTTACTGCTCCTCGGTAAACAGTTGGCATTTTAATAGCAGCATAAGATCCACAGCACACAGCGACACACTAGTTAACTTGCTTCCAGCTTTTGGACTACCCTGCCAGATAGCCAAAACACTAGCTCCTTGCCCGAGCACCTTTCCTCCCAAAATTAAATCCAAAGTGGTGCCTCTGTTTTGTAAGGCCCTCACCCCTGCCTTTTGCAAAATGACAGGTGGCATGCTATTGAAGCTGACAGCAGTACCTGGTGGGGACTGGGTTCGGGAGGAATAGGTTACTCGGCACAGGGGCCTAGGTTTGCTACTCTGCACAGGGGCACCAAAGTAAATCCAAAACAGGAAGCAATAATTGTAATGTCCAAACCAGGAATGGGATTCTAAAGTGTGGCTTTTATTCACATCCAAACTGAACAAACATAGCATAGATGGACCCCACGGGCTACATCCCTGGTAATGCAGATTAGATATAACAGAACACTTCTTCACTATTCCAGCCCTCAGGCTTTGAGCCCACCAGGCACATGCCCAGACTTGCATGCAGCTTTGGGTACACAGTCTGACTTGTACACTGTTTGGGTTTTCCCATGGCCCAGCTCCCCACTGGCCACTTGATCCATGGGTCCATATAGGAATGAACCAGTTTTCCTGTTGGTGGCTCCCAAACCACCTTAGAGCCTTCGACTCCTAAAGGGAATTTTCCTTCCAATCCCATGTCTGGGTACTTCCCTCATCGCTGGCCAAGTGCATGAGGCAAAGTAGAAATCCACAGAGAAAATCCGTAGAGGTGGACCTGGTTACTAAAGATGGGGGGTCTCCCACCTCCAGCTCCCACAATCCATACCCAGCCATTTCTCTGGAAACTAAACAACTCTTTTGAAAGCTTGGCAATGTAGATTACTGGGTAGACGTATGTCACATCTCCTCTACATGTCTTGACTTTCCCTTTGTGCTGGACTTGAACATACTTTTACTTTTGGCTAAGCCTATTACTCTAGGCCTCCTACTACTTCAGTAGTCCAATCCCCACTTTAACACAGTTCAGGATGAAACATGGGCCCTTTAGAAAGAGCAGAACTCACCCTTTGGTTGCAGGTGCCCCACAGGTGAATCCTGAAATCTTCTTGTACCCCACACTCTTGGGAAAAATAAGGCAGCTTCTTCTCTAGCAGTAACCAGGGGGTTGCTCCTGGAATAGCAGGTAAACCTTCCAGACCCATCCCCTGAGGGATGGGGCACAGAGACCCGAATCAGCAGTTTCCAACACTTTAAAGAACTGTGTCCCTCTTTAGGTGAAAACATACACCTTTCCCTAAATGTAGCTCTATTTCAGAGCTGAGGCTCCAAGAACCTATGCACAGAACTGTTGTGCTCCTCTCACAACAATCTCCAACTGCAGACTACTGACTGTTCAAAACTCCCAACATTCTAAACTAATTCCCTTCTGCAGATTCCAATATGACTCATGCAGCTGCGATAATTCTATGGTGATGTCATCCCTCAGTCTTAGCTGAGACTGAGAACAGAGTGAGACAGTGTGAAATGCATTTAACTGGAGTTTCACAAGCTGCCTTCCCTGCCTACCACTAGGTCTTACTGGGATTCTAGTAACCCCGGGTAACAGCGGGGTTACATGAAGTTTTGTCTATACATAGATACATAGACAGTGTCGGCAGATAAGGCCTATGGCCCACCTAGTCCTGCCATTTGAGCTTGTAAGTTCAGTTTGTTTTCCTAGAAGCCTATTCCCCTTACCCCTGACCTCTAGAATTCCTTTTATGTCTATCCCATGCATTCTTAAATCCCGCGGATTGTTTCAGCCCCCACCACTTCCTCTGGCAGGGTGTTCCACTTGTCCACCACCCGTTCTGTGAAGAAATTCTTTCTCATGTTTCCTCTGAATCGTCCTCCTCCAACTTCATCCCATGCCCTCTAGTCCTGAAACATCTTTTTCGCTTAAAAATAGTGTTTTCCTGCACCCTGTTCCTCCCTGTAAGATACTTGTATGTCTCTATCATATCCCCTCTCCCTCCTCTCCTCCAGGGTACATGTTCAGTTCCTTCAACCTGTCTTCATAGGACTTGTGATGCAACCCATGCACCATCTTTGTTGCCCTCCTCTGAACCTTCTCTACCCTGTCTATGTCCTTACGTAGGTATGGTCTCCAGAACTGTACACTGTACTCAGGTGGGGCCTCACTAGTGTCTTGTATAGCGGAATTATGACCTCCCTTTTCCTGCTGGTGATGCCCTGCCTATACATCCCAGCATCCTATTTGCTTTTACCTGATGCCTTGTCACACTGTTTCCTACCTTGAGGTCTTCAGAGATGACAACCCCAAGATCCCTTTCCTGCTTGGTGCATGCTATATCCTCACCCCCAACTGATATATTGTGCCAGGGTTTTGTACCCCATATGCATTATCTTGCACTTCTTTGCATTGAATTTCAACTGCCAAACCCTTGACCATTCTTCAAGTTTCTGCAGGTCCCTTCTCATTCTGTCTACACCCTCTGGCGTGTCTACTCTGTTACAAGCTTTGTGTCATCAGCGAACAGTGAAATTCTGCCTTCTATATCCTGTGCAATGTCACTGATGAAGATGTTGAATAGGACCGGTCCCAGCACTGATCCCTGTGGTACCCCACTGGTCACTCTTCCCTCTGTGGAGTGACAGCCATTTACCACCACCCTCTGTGTCCTGCCACCCAGCCAGTTACCTACCTACCACACTACTGTCCTGCCCACACCCATATTCCCCAGTTTGTGTAATAGTCTTCTATGTGGCACAGTGTCAAAGGCCTTGCTGAAGTCCAGATAGGCCATGTCCACTGCCCTCCCCCTGATCCACCTCCCTAGTCACCCAGTCAAAAAATTCAATGAGGTTGGTCTGACATGACCTCCCCCTGGTGAAACCATGCTGCCTTGGGTCCTGTAGTCCATTGACAACCAGATGTTCCACCAATCTCTCCTTCAGTAGTGCTTCCATGATCTTTCCCACTACCGAGGTGAGGCTGACTGGTCTGTAGTTCCCTGCTTCCTCTTTGTTCCCACTTTTGTATAAGGGGACTACATCTGCTGTCCTCCAGTCTTTGGGTACCTCCCCTGTTTCCAGTGATTGGCTGAACAGGATAGCCAGAGGTTCAGCCACCACCTCTCTTAGTTCTTTAAGGACCCTGGGGTGCACCCCATCTGGCCCCATTGCTTTATCAGCTCTTATTACTTCCAGTTCCTTCAGGACCCTTTCTTGTGTATGCTGATTTTATAATTGGAAAGCAGACTATATTCCCTGATTGTCTCTAGCACAGCCAGAATAGAGATCTGAGGCTGAGAAAGGTGCAATAATATGTCATCGGCATACGATGATAGTTTCACTGCATGGGGATCCCAACCTTATACCCTGGATCTCTGGGTTCTCCTTGAGTTGTATAAGGAGGGGCTCTAGATAAATGCTGAACAACAGCAGTGATAATGGACAGCCTTGTCTTGTGCCCGAATATAAGGGAAACATGGAGGAGAAGACACCTTTACAATATATTCAGGCACTAGGATTCACGTATAGGGCACAAATCCATTGGATGAATCATGAGGGAAACCTAAACTGATGTAAAGACCAGAATAAAAATTGCCAATCAACCTGGTCATAGGTTTTCTCCATATCCATGGACATGAGTACAGCCAAATAATCTGAGTCCCTTAAAGCCAAAAAAATGTGGGCCAATTTACGTAAATGATCTGAGGAGGACCATCCCACCATAAATCCAACCTGGTCCAGACCTATTAATGAAGGGAGCTCTCTGCTTAACCTATCCGCTAGAAGTTTGGCTAAAATTTTGATATCTTAGTTCAATTGCGAGATCGGTCGATAACTTGTAACTTTGTCAGTGCCCTTCCCAAGTCTGTGAAGCACTACTATTAGAGCTTTGAACAGTCTTTCATCTGGGGCTCTGAGCAGAGCACAAACTGAAACAGTTTGTACAACCAAGGTATTAATTTATCAGTGAACACCTTGTAAAAATTAGAAGAAAAGCCATCCACAGCTGGTGATTTGTCCAGTGGCAAGGTTCTAATTGCCTTTAGGATATTGGCCTCAGTGAACGGCACCACCAGCACTTCATTTTGGTCCTCATTCAAGGTGGGAAATGGGATAGCAGCAAGGTAGTCATTTACCGTCTGCATAGCAGGGAGGGCCATCACCAGACTTTAAAGATTGCGATAATACTGCTCAAATTTGGCTACAATCTCCTTCGTGGTAACTTTCAAGGACTCATCTTCTGAAGAAGGGATGGCATTTGTAATTCTTGATGCCTCTTACTTTTTAACCCTAATGGCCAAGAGCCAACTGGCTTTTTCGACCTGATCTATATAAGTTACATGGGTTTTCAAGACACCAAGTTCTGCCTTTTCATGCAGAAGCTCACTGTATTGATCCCAGAGCCCAATGAGCCTATCTTCCTCCCTGGTGTTAGTTGAAAGATGAGCTTTCAGATCTCATATTTGGGATAAAATATCTAAGGCCTTCTTCTCTCGTTTGAGCTCTTCCCCCTAATGCAACACTTCAGCATCCCCCATTCCATATCAGGTTTACCCATTGAATCCAGGTTGGCCTATGTGAATTGATCAATGCAAGTAGACACCTGCTTGATCACCCAATCCTCTTTTAACATCTCATTGTTGATTTTCAAAATGGTTTCTTTTTGTTGGCTAGGGGAAAATGAAATCCTACACCATATCGAGGAGTGATCTGTGATTACACCTGGTTCCATCCCACATCCCAGCACACCACTCAGAAGTGTTTATCTTACCAGAAAATAATTAATTTGGGATGAGGTTCTATACACCATGGAGCAGAACATATACTCATTAGAACTGGGGTTCAATGTTCACCTGGGATCACACAAATCCAATTGGTCAGTTAGGTCCCGCAGGGATCGCTGAGCTGGAGCTAGACCCTACCGTCTCCTGTCTGATCTGTCTAGGTCTGAAGTAAATGGGAGGTTCCAGTACCCCACAGAAAGATAGGGAGAGAGAGGAAGGGGGACAAAATGGAGACTAACTCCATAAAGTAGGATGGGGTGTCTACATTGAGTCCATAAATACAGCCCAATACAACCTCCACCTGATCCAGGGTTTCCTTGAGAAATAAATAAAATCCATTTGAGTCCCGAATACATGGTGTGTAGACAAAGGGGATTTTCCACAAGAGTGATATGGTCACTCCTTTGCTCTGTGTGCTGCTCCCTGCTGTGTAAACCTGGCAAATGTATTGTCTTGGAACAAGTTTGCTTCACTGAGGTGCTAGGATGTTTAATAATTTGATACGTTTTGATACCTTTGTATTTATTAAGAGCCCTCAAAATTCCAAGTAATGATTTTCAGATAGTTAGCCATCTCTCCTACTTAGTGGTTTATAACAAATGCTATCTGACACACTTATGTTCTTAGTACCTGTTGCCAATAATCTTCCTGATGCCAAACCCTCTCCAAACCCAGTCCATACATCTACCCCAAAATAACCCGCATAACCCATCCCACTGAAACCCCAGAAACCATGCAATAATTGAAGCAGGAAAATGTAACAGTAATAAGCACTAGAGTACCCTAACCCACATCTAGTATGTGAAAGTACAATTAATAGATATAAAAACACAGATTACCGAAACCTCGTCCCCCCACCCACCAACTCATAAGCTTTATTTATTTATTTGTTTATTTATTTATTTATTTAACTAGGAGAGACACACTATGCTGAAAGCTTGTTTACAGGTGTGACCCAAGAGCACAAGGAAGTTAAGTGACTTGCTCAGGGTCACACAGTATGCATGTGGGGGCTGTGGGATTCAAATTGAGGTCTCCAAGTTTGCAGCTCAGAGCCTTAAACCACTGCGCTATACTGCCTCCATAATGGCCCATGATGAACAGTCTAACTGTCCAGTGCCCATTGCACCCCCACCATCCCCTGCATATGACATTTATAACTGTAACTAAAGGAGAGCCCCTCCCTTAAATTAGCTTGCTAGAACTTAAGTAGAATCCCAATAGAATGGGAGCTTCCCCCCACCATATTCTTAGAACAAACATTAAACGTTTTAACCCCCCCAGCCACCTGTTAAACCAACATAGAAATTACAGCAACTATAGATGGTAGGGTAAACTACATGACACCTTGTAAACATTACCAAGCTTCAAACTGCTGAAGCCAAAATAAGCTATTATTTGTCCAGTCCCAATAACATTAGTCCATTTGGTGGCCTAACTCCAGACAATAATCCGTTCTTGGGTGCTGCTGTACCAATGTAGGGTTACCCCCCCAGTTGATTAAAGCATGTCCTCAGGCCAATAGTTAGGGGGCAGTAGAGTCGGGGAGCAAGACACACATCTGCTTGCTTCTGTGTCAGCAGACCACTGCCCTTCTGTGCTGAAGTAAATAACCCCACCAAAGTGAGACTATGGATCCACACTAGAATAAACTTGGATCTAGTTGATGCTCTCCCAAGTCCACCAATGGAGAAACCAGTTTGTGCACAGGGGTACACAATAGTTCGCAGCTCTGGCCCAAAGTCACATAATGTATTCCACAGGAGCCGAGGAGATGCTGCTCCAATACAGAAAAAGTCATCACATTAAATTCTCCTCCATCTATGCATCTCACAAACCCCACCCAACCTAGGAAAACCAACATAGAAAGAGCACTCACTGTTTGCTTGTCAGTTCTGTGGACCATATCGCTACCGTTGCTCATAGAGATTAAATGAATATGCATCTCTCACGCAGATTGTGGTTGAATGGTGAGCAACCACCGCAGTACGGGGGGGGGGTGCTTGAGAGTCCAAACTTAACATGTGGAAATCGGTCCTCAATCTACAGATAATCCCCCAATCTGGAACTCACGTCCACAAAAGTAGCCAGTTAACTGCTCCACATAGCTATTTGGAACCATGCCAAGGCAGGCTTCCCATCGTTCAGTGGCCTTTGAACAATTCAGGCAGGGCTTTCTTCAGTTCTGTCTCTGCTGTTCCTGGGTCTTCAAAGCTGGTCCAGGTATCAGATAATAGTACCTGGAATCTGGCTGGATTTCTCATCCTGAACTTGATGCCTAGTGCAATTAATTTTGTGATGAAGGGGTGGAAAGAGGTGTGCCGCTGGTGAACTGAGGCTGGTAGGTCCTGCCTCACACATAGTTTAGCTCTGACCTATTTAACTTCTTGCAGCTCCTTTATTTTACTGAGGGAATGCTGCCATTTAAGAAAGTCCAAAAAATAGAAGATTAGTGGGCAAAGTGGAGAACCGACTGCAGGCATGGGGTGTAAGGCTCGGTGTGCTCTCTCGATGGTGTAGGTGGGACCATATGGAGAAGGGCCAGCCAGTTTAAGTATAAGCTTTTGAGTAAATAAAATAGGGTTGGTACCTTCCTCTTTTTCTGGAAAACCAATTATTACTGGGCTATTCCTTTTGCTACGATCTTCAAGATCTTTTACTTTGGCTTCTGGGTGGGCCATCTTTTGCTTTGTTGCCACCAGCTCAGGATAAACCCGGTCTAGTCTCTTTTTCAAGTGAGCTGATTCAAACCTTGCTATCTCTGGTTCTCTTCAATAAGTCCTCAACTGCAACAGCCATGGATTTAAATTCAGAGGTAAGCAATCTCAGTTCTTCTCTGAAAGGCTGAAATTCTGCTAAAAATTGCTCCACAGTTAGCAGATTTTGCTCCAAGCGAACAGTTGCAAACACCCATTGGAAGAGGCCTGGGGCTTGGTTTTCTTGCTTGCATTCTCCGGCATTGGTTGCAGGGTGTGTTTTGGCATTCCTACCTTCATTTCCACTTCCGTTCCTCCAATTTTTGAGCTGCTGTACCCTTCTCAGGAACTTCAAACAGTTCCTAAATCTCATAGGTGCCCAAATAATGGTAGATGTATCCAGAAATATGCAATTTTATTCGGTGATAGCTGAAGCGCACTGCTGGAGCTACTACTAGGGAGGCTGCATTATGTGACTCCATAAGAAGACCATGTTGAAAATATGGGGTGAAAATATTGAAAATTCCCACAGTTATGAGCATGCATAGTGAGACTGCAATGAATGCCCATAAAGCAGCCATTTTTCAACATTTTGACCCCACATTTTCAACATAGTCTTCTTATGACCCCACCTCATAAACAATATGATTGTCATTATACAAATCCCACTGGAAAGGTGATTTCAACAACCCACCACAAAATCACCTTTCCAGTGTGAGTTGCCTAATTAAAATCATATTGTCATGAGGTGAGGTCCCTGAAAGGCCATGCTGAAAATTTGGAGACAGAATGATAAACAATGGCCAAGTTATGGCTGGAAGTTGAACCTCCCCATTGAAATACACTGGACCACATTTACCTTAGTTCATATTGCAGTCTCCAGTTCCAGCAGCAAGACGTGTCTTTGATCGGTTGAGTGACTGTTGAACCTGAGACCTCTTGAGGTGAGTGGTGACCTGGGGGAATGTCAGAGGTGTGTGGGGAGGTGGGTGGTAGGATGTGGGGCATGGGAGTGAGTGGCAATGGATTTTTTTTTCTATTTCCATGTAATGGGCAATAAAAGTTATCAAGAGATGTTTTTTTCTTCACAGGAAAAAAATAAATAAAATGGGACATAACCGGGGGGGGGGGGATACGCCACCACCTCCAATGATTCCAGATGAACAGAGGGTGAGGTACCACTGGATATCAGGGATAAGTGGCGAGAAAGTCACACAAAAACAAAGAAAACAAAGAAAATATATAAATAGAATAGATTAAACAAAAATAAATATAAAAACATATGGCTATTGGGGGTGCCACATACCAGGGCTATAAAGAAGGGGCCCAAAAATTGGAATAAAATTCTGAGAAGATTGCCTCATTTTGCCAACCAGATGGCCACAAATAAATTCTGGTCTGTTGCGAATTCTTTGCCTGTCAGTCTTTGTCCATCATGGGATCAGAAAAACAGCTGATGGACAAGGATTCCCATTCTGGCCGTCTGGTAGTGAAATTTGCATGACCAGATGGCCAAACAGGAATCCTTGTCCATCAGAACAATTCCTTGTCCATCAGTCTTTGTCCATTGTGGTATACAAGGAAAACAGCTGATGGACAAGGATTCCTGTTCTGGCCATCTGGCCATCCAGATTTCTCTACCATTTTCCTTGTTTACCATGATGGACAAAGAAGTTAGTGAGTGACAAACCAGGATTTAACTTATTAAAAAAAATGTCTTTGAGGGCATATAGACAGTACAAAGCACACAACACAGCACATCAACTCCAGATGAGCAGAAATTACACTGTCATGTGTGAGACAGACATCCCTGAGCAGAGTTATGAGATTTTTTTCAGGACAAAATCAAAAAACAAGAGGGTGGCTCACGGACAAAATATTTTTTCTGATGGGCAAGGACTGCCAACTCGCGGACAAGGATTGGCCCCTCTGGGACAAGGATCCTTGTTCTACCATGCAGCTATCCTGAAAAATCCAGCTGAAAATATTGGTAACTTATAAATGCTATAACTTTTGAACAGATTAATAGTTTTCACCAATTAAGCATGAGTCTATTCTGTGACTCAAGCTCTTTCTACCTTAAAAACTTCAGACCACAATTCTGCTCCATCTCTGCAAAGCGCAATGAGAAATCAACTGCAAAAAGTGGCACATTTTAAGGTTATTTTCACTATCTGGATCTTAGAATCCACAAATCTGATGGCAAAAAATGTGGCATATTTAAAAAGCTACCCGAAGAGACAGTGCATGAAACATTTCGTACAAATCCGTGGACTGGTTGCGAAGTTATTAAAGTGCAGAATTTGAGGTTTAACATAGAAACTGCTGCTCAACCATAACTATAGAGGCACTACTGCACCGCTGTAATAGATATATATATATATCTATATATATATATATATATATATATATCTATATATATATATAGAATATGGACTTTTTATTTGGAGGCATCTGATTGGCTGGTACCCATTCCACGGGGGTACATTAACTTTCAATAGATGCCCACCAAATAAAAAGTCCCATCCCAAACCTGCCTTTTGCCCAGCCAAGTATCCTTGTGCCCAGTGTGCTTCATTATTGGCTGAACCACTGCGCACACAGTTTCAAACTGCTGCCATTTTTTTCTTCATCGCTTAGTGAGAGAGTGAGAGCCCCCTCCCACCACACACACTCACTCTCTCTCTCTCCTTTGATGAGACAGCAGCCAGTAACTGAGCAAAAGAAATGCATAACTGTTTTCAAAGTTTTAAACCAGTCTCTGTTTCTTTTTTTTTTTTATCCTGTAAGAAAAACCCCTGCTGCCACCGCTCACTCAGTTTCGTCTATCAGGCAACACGGAATAAGACCCACAAGTTGAATCCCATAACATATTTGCCTTTTTCCCCTATTTCAGCTCCTCTACCAGTTCTAGTGTTCCTGTCCAGTGTTGCTACTGAATCCCTGTCATACCACACTTCATAATGGATGCAAAAAAAAACACAATGGAGAAGTACCACTGCATAACTGCAAAAATTAAACATTAGCGGTACCATGCTCTCACCTGACCCCTAAGCCTTCAGTCTGCTACCACTCTGTCATGATCCCAATCCCTGTTACTACTTGCCAATCAAAAGTGAAGTGATACTAGGCTTACATTAAAAACATAACAGTCTGAAAAGAAGCTGTAAAAATTCAAACAAAAGTAAAGTTGCCTCCTCTATTTCAAGACTTATGTGGTTTATATCCGGGTTTCCCGTTGCCTTGCCGACCACGGTAAGGGCCTGACAGCAGTTTAGAAAGTTACCTATGTAAACAAGATCACTACCTGTACAAGACAAACAATGACATTCACAAAATAAAATGATTTTTTCCTTCTTACTCTATTTAAATTATACCCGTGTCCCAACTGCAAACTGCCAATCACTGTCATACTCTTCTGTCCCTCAACACTGCTCTACAACCATGCTCATCCCTCCCAAAGATCTGTCACTGCTGGCCATGATATACCACTTTAAGACACTTTGTAAGCCTCTTATGACAAATGGACTGCTGCTAGAGGAACACACTGCTGGGGGAGGAGGGCGATAGCAAGAACAGATATGCTATAAGTGGATAGGTCATTTCTGTGAAAAATACAGCAGATCCTCTACTGGAAAGTATACAAGTAGAGGGACTTTACTCGAAAATTGAGTTTCTATCAATTTTTACTTACTTGAATGTTTTTTTTTTACTTTGAACCATTTTATTAAAAGGTTACCAGTAACCCATTTTCTAAGTGCAATAATACCCTCCAGGGTGGGCTGCATTGGGGAATACTGGACTTTCCAGGGGCTATAAGACCCTCTGCATGTGGTATCAGGACTCATTATACCCCTGGGCAGTCTGGTATTCTCCAATACTGCTCACACTGATGGGTATTATTGCTTATATATATATATATATATATATATATATATATACACATAATTTATTTATTTATTAATTTAAAATTTGATAACCAGGAAACGCACCTATGAGATGAAGCTTGTTTCCAGGTGTGACCCGAGGAAGCATAATAGGGGGCACATAGTTACAACAAAGCAAAACAGTTACATGTTAGCAATGTCAAGGGTCAACGGTTACAAGACCCAAAGCAGTCGGCAGCTAAGTACTGGAGTACAACTAAGCACTAAATCTACATTAAGCTTCTACACAATATCAAAAATACAGATACAATTCAAGCTCAGTAGCAGGACTGATACACAGCATAAAAATTTGGGTCCAGGGCAATTGCAACAGAGGGCAAGTGACATAGCTCGGTAGAGGAGTGCCATCTTCAAGGAGGAGGCAAAACTACAAAGTGATTGACAAATAGAGAGCTAATGAGGAAGGTGGGGACCACAGAGAGCACAATTGGTGAGGTAGAAGTCTAATTAATCTTTGAGTGAAAGGGAGGAGAATAGTAGGAGGTCTGAGGGAGGGTGTTCTAGCGAGAGGAAACAAAAGGAGAAAGCATACTGGCCAGAGGAAGAGTTAGTGCAAGGGATAGCAAAGGTACGTGGATTGCAATGGCAAAGGGAGTAGCTTGAGGCAGTAGCTAGGCATAGGCAAGCTGAGAGGTAGGTAGGGAGGGAGAGTGTCAAACCAGAATATTGCAACAAATGAGGCTCAGTGAGCCAGTCACCTGTGGGAAAGGGGTGCAAGGGCAAGTACAGGAGACAGTGGTAGTTCTGGGGGGGAGGCAGTAGCAAAGCAGCAGAAGGAGTTTAGAAGGGTATCTAACTTGGCAAGTTAGGATTGAGAGGCTGTACCATAGACCACATCAGCGTAATCAAAGATGGATAAGATCATTTTAATTACCAGTTCACAGTGAGGGGGAGGGAGGCTATCCTTGCTTCAGTAAAGGACAGCCAGTTTATGATGTAATTTAGAGCAGATAGAGTCAACATGGGTAGAAAAGTCCAGGTGGCTATCCAGCCAAACCCTCAGATACCTGAAAGTGGAGTCATTCTCAAGGGGAGAGCCATCCATGGTTGGGAAGATGGGTGGTGACTGGATAGTAGCCAGTTTTTATCTGGAGCTAAAAGTCATGGCCATAGTCTTTTTGGCATTGAGTTTGAGTTGTTTTTTCAGGAACCAGGCCTGGACTCTGTTGAAATTGTCCTGGGGGACTGTACACTGAGGGCAGAGGGCCCAGAGATGAAAATGACAGTGTGTATAAATATATATATATATATATATATGTTTGGTTGGTTTTTTTTTTTTTTTTTTGATGATGGAGGCCCCTGTGATCAGCAAAATTTGTTAGGCACCTGTAATCCATCTCCAAAGCAACGCCCGTTCCTCAGTGCTGCTCCCTGGAGGACTGCATGTCTGACCTCCCTCCACCCCTAGGATGTCTTGTTCCTATATCCCTGGATGGCTGAGCATGTTATTGGCTGTCAGACAACCCCCACACATGTAAAATGCACAAATCCTGCTACTGCTCCTCCAGCATGCAAGTTTCTCATTTTTTTGTCTAATCTTATCTTGAGCACCGGGAGAGGAAGACAGAGGAGAGTGAATGGAAACATAGTGCTCCCCTTCAAAAGTAAGGAGCCTGGACCACTCTGCCCTCATACTGGAACAAGACACAACCCTCTGTCCCACTGTGGCATCCTGCCTGGATGCTGAACTTCTGCCAGTGGATTCTAGACCAGACCCCTTACCACAGTGATGGCAAGTTCCACCCCGAGGAAGTAAGTTGTTCCATACTCTTCATGGTCTGGGTAAGGATCTGCAAGAAAGGAAAAAAGTGCCACAGAACCACAACACCACTATCTTATGTTTTCAGGTACAGGAGGGCTATCTCCGGCTATGGGGCACTGCAAATATCATCTATTCTCCAGCCTGGGAAGAGGAGGGCAGGAGGTATGTACCTCAGCCATTCCCATGGTCACTCAGGTACCCACTCTTTCCCTGCTAGGCATCTTACTATGTGGGAGTCCCTGGCATCCTCTCTTATCCTGCCTCCTCTCAGCATGCTTGCCACCCATCTCTTGCCCAAGGAGGCTCCACATATTCATTTAGGTTACTTTGGACATTATTTTTTATATATAAACTGCAGTCCAAGCCTCTGTAGGGTTTGCTGAGATTGCAGCAGTCTTTCAACCTTGCGGCCACTGCTGCCTCCTATAGGCAGGGATGGATTCCCATGGCCAGCCATGTGTGCATCCAGCTACCGACCACGAAAGAATGCCCAACCTTATTAATGGGCCAGAGAGTACTTCATTCTTAATTACTTCACTGACTGCCAGGCTAATCACATAGGGGACTCGGTGTGCTTCTCAGCCATTCATTCAGTGATTCATCTGTTTGTGAACAAAGGCCAGAGGGTGGCAGTCATTGTCTGCTGCTGACTCCCTCTCTCCCTCCCCATCCCCCTAACTCCCAACACAAAGGCATGCTTAAATTTCACTCAGAAACCCTGCTTAAGCTCTTTGCCTGGTTAGATAGTTAAACCTGGCCAGTGTATTCAGGTCCATTACCCAGGAAATTTAAAAAATCCATTACCATTAATTAAAGTTGAGTGGTCCTGATCCACTGCTTCATCCTGGCTATCTGAGAAAAGGAGGAGAAAGAGGTGGAGCTTCTGGTCTTCTGCTCCTTTAAACCCCCCTCTCTCTCTCTCTCTCTCTCTCTCTCTCTCCACCCCCTCCTTGAACAGCCACTGTCCTGTGGGTGGCCCCTGTGATTCCTACCCCTAAGGTGTCACCATAGTCTGCTCTTTACCCCAGGAAAAATATTTCTCCCTAGCCCCCAGGTCTGGGTAAGGAGAGCCAGGGACAAATGGCCAGCTGCATCAATTCTTTCCAGCCTCTGTATTCAGTGAACTGAAAGAAAAACACACAGATTGGGTCATACAACTTGTCATTAGAATGTATGAGTTAAGCAGGCCATGAAGCCAAAATGACCATACCCTAATACTCAGTAGTTTGCATCCTCAAAAAGACTCTTCTCAATTCACTTTTCTGATCTTAAACTGAAAGTGCTAAATGTCCCCTGCCTAAACTGTTGCCTCTGGCATACAGCTCCAGTTGCACATAGGACTCCGTTTATAGACATTCCTCTTTAGTTTGCTGTGATGATTTGTTTGCTGTAACCACCTGTAATTGTCTCTTTCTCTTTAAATAGCAGCTGACGCCTTCAGGAGAACTTGAACAAACTACAATATTTAGACTCAGTTCAGCTTGTATTTCACATTAGTTCCATATTTCTCCTCACCATTATTTATTACTGAGAACATCTGCATGAAAACAAGACCTTTTGCTCCAGTCCTGAAGAGTTCATCTATTCCTGTTGCTTTCTCCCTACCTGAGGTCATAATGCACTCCTTGTGACATCACAGTTACTCCCGTGGCAACAGATTGTGATAGTTCAATAGAAGATTATGACTTAAAGTAGGGAGTAAGCTATAGAGGCAGATGAACTCTAAGGGGATAAAGATCTTCTATTTATGCAAATTTCCTCAGTAACGTATATGGAATCAAAGCTGAATTGCACCTAATTACAATGTTTTTCAAACTTTTCTTTGGGGCATCAGTGTCTCTTTAAAGGAGAACTGCATTAAATCTTCATACAATTTACCCTAATAGAAGCTATTTTTTAATTATACCATGTACCTCGGACACCGACCAATCAGATAGGCAGGCTGGTACCTTACCTGCATTGATTATATACCGATAATCACCACAAAACGCGCCAGCCAGCCGCATGTTCAAAAAAACGCAATCCAACAGCAAAAATCACGGAACTCCATCCGCCATCTTGTTTCCCCACTAAGCGGAGACTGTAAAACAGCAGCTCCGTACATTGGGGAAAGTAAACAAAAAACACTGATTGCTCTACAACTGAGTCGCTTATTTAAGCATTATAGCAAGTACTGTTTTTTTTAATAATAAAAAAGCAGTACGTGGTATAATCGCAATAAGCCACTAGGAGGATCTGGGTTATCGGGGGATTTACCACGGCTGTCGCGGATTTACCCACTTGGCTGCACCTCATGGGCAAACCACTCCAGCCGTGGTAAATCCCCCGATAACCCACACCCCCTCATGGCTTATTGCTTAAATACTGGTTACAGTACTATTATTGTTCCATTTACTGTGTATGGGCCTATTAGTAACCTCAGTGGATATTTCTGATTTACACTCAAGGTTAAATATCAGTTCTGAACTGTATGGTATAGTTTATGTTCCTCCCAACTACAGAGTTCTACAATAGAACATGCATGTATTGTGCCAACAATAGAAGAGCTGATCAACGACATAAACCACATCATATAGTTTTAAAATGGTGCTTACTACCTAAGTATAAATCAGAAACTACCACTATGATAGTAAATATAAAACCCTGTTGAGCTGGAACAGTAACATAATTGAACCAGTATTTAAAAATCAGCATCTACAGGGAAAATGATTTAACAGTTCAGTGCAGTTCTTTTTATTTTTTTTTATTTTATATTTATTAGGTTTTCATATAAATTCACATTCACATTACATTACTTCTTGGAAACAGCTCAAAATATGAGATCGACAGAGGTAGTACTCTACATTGCAACTGTATATATAGGATTGTAGTATCTCCAAGCCTTTCCCAGTTTCAGGGGGAGAAGCTAAAATTGTTATATGTCTACCACTTAAAGTCCAAAACTCTGTGTAGCTGTAGCCCATGAGCAGGTGGAAAGAAAAACATTATTTATATTTCAAAAGAGTACTCAATAGCCACACTCAAAATGAGTATTGGGTCCACTTTATAACTGAAGTTGTAACCTAATGGGGAGAAAATAAAAACTACCCCATAAAATGGCAAAATAAACTCTAGAAAAAGCTCTCAGCAACAGTAAAGCTGTGAATTTACTGTATACTAAAGCAGTAGGAGAACACAGTTTAGTTCTCCTATATTCCCACTACTGTATATCTATTTTTAATAATCCAACAGTCTTCTATCATTCGATTAATATTAGTACTATGGTTCTATATTTTTATGCCTATGCCAACAGTAAATACTTTCCTAAAGTTAACTTAGAGCCATCTATTAACAGGCAAAAATGAATCTGAACATGAATGAGGCCAACATGTAAGTCTCTAGGGACTCTTGGGATTTGCTACTGCCTAGCAGTCAAGCATATTAAGTACTAAAGTCTCAAAAAGTCCATTTTCAGGTTTCTTCTGGAGAGTCATTTTCAGATGTCCGAACCCGATTGCCAGACTGCTGTACCTTGAAATGTATGACCCATTTCCCAGCATCTATCGGGTCAGTGAAAATAAAGACTTTATCTTGATGGACGATCCTATGTTTTGCAGGGAAAAGAACAGCATGTGGTACCTCAAGGTCCCTGAGTTTCCTCCGAACTCCGTTGAATTTCTTATGAAGTAGGCAGGTGGCATAAGACAGATCTGGGAATAGGTAAATCATGTGGCCTTGTAGGCTTAAGGGCCCCATTCATTTTGCCAAGCTTAAGATAGTGTCTCTAGTACCCATTCTATCAGTTTCCACCATGAGCACTCATGGAGAATCCTCTGGCTGTCTTCCTTGGCGACGAATTCTGTACACCTTCAAAAAACACCACTCCGAACATTCTCCTTGTCCTCTATACTGTTCCTTGATCCAGTCCTTAAAAAAGAGCACAGGGTGGTCTCCCTCCAATCCCTCCAGAAGGCTAATCAGGTGAATATTCGAGCTCCTCACTCGATTTTCCAGCTGTTCGAGGCAGTTATTCATATGCTGGGTTTCTCTCGCTTGACCCACCATCGCCACATTACATTTATTGGCCTACTGCTGAAGTTCATCCACCGAGGGAACCTAGCTGTTCCACCGATGATTCCACAAGGGTGATCCGGCCAGAAAGTCCATCTAGTTTAGCATTCATTATCGAGACTGAAGCATTCAAGGATTTGAGCTTATGGCCTAGCGACTGTAGAGTTTCCTCCGCCTCGGTGCCTGATGAAGTCATCTGTCCTGTCGACCTCATCGATGGTCCTGGGGCTGCCGCATGGCCCTGTTCTTTCTTCTTTGGATTGCCCATCATGATCCAGGTACTCTCCACTACCTTCTGATGTTTCTTTTTCCCTTTTATTTTTCATTTTTACTGTCAAATAAGTACTTTTATAGGTTCGTTAATACAGAGCTGTGCTTTCTGAGTCTGCTTAGCTCGGGCTCCACAGTGCCCCCCCCCAGTGCAGTTCTTTTTTAAGTTTAAGTGCTCTTTCTATTCACTCCAGTTTACCCTACAGTATTTTTTACTTGTGGATAATGGAGGATTTTCTTCAACCATAAAGAGAGAACAACATCAGCTTCATTAGTCTCTTCTCATAGCCTCTTTCTTTCAGCTTGAGATTTGATTTCTTCTCCTACTCTGTACCCTCTGTATTTTTAGATGTCCTTTTTATGGCTGCAGTAGATGGAGCCTTGCTGACATCTTGCAATCAAAAAAAAGACTCATCCTCTGACCGAAGAACAATTTCGGAGTTGTATCACAGTCACCTCTGCAGTCTATGAAGCAGTCTGCTGTCTTAATTCACTCTTTCCACAGCAGTATTTTTAGCTTTTCAGTTCCGCACACATGCGCATGCATGGTGGCGGTCCTGTTTGCCCCATTTGCTCACCACCACTTTGGCCCAATCCACTGATGTTGGCTGAGTCTCTGCCTAGCCCCACATAATGTTTGTCCTTCTAAAGAGAGGCCAAAGGACCAGACACATGGAACAGTTTGCAGCCACACTGAGAATGTGCAAGCCTGTAGTCTATTTATGGGCAGTGGTTCGCATCTGTTTTCTTGTCATGATAGCGGTGCATCAAGAGGTCCCCCGGTGCTCCCGGTCCCTGAGATCACTTAGTTGGAATCTAGAGACACAAGGGCTGCAGTGGAGAAGCCACAAACATATTTAT
This sequence comes from Neoceratodus forsteri, assembly GCA_016271365.2. NCBI lineage: Eukaryota > Metazoa > Chordata > Ceratodontiformes > Ceratodontidae > Neoceratodus > Neoceratodus forsteri. The sequence continues at coordinate 123,212,970 of CM028136.1, read as the reverse complement.
TTAAAGAGTGCCAATGAGTGATATGGGACTGAATTTATACATAATAATGACCTGCTCATGAATATTAATGAACCCCGCCTGCCTTCTGCTCATTGGCGCTCTTTAACAAACACTTTCATGGTTTCTTCACCACAACCCTCATTTATAGCCCATTACAGCTAATCATGACAGCTCAAAGTAAACTATTGAAACAATTCGGTTATTTATAGCACTGCTGCAACTAAGTATACTGCACCTATTGTTTCCTCACTATGTTTTCTTGTTCATTCTCTTTGGAATGGTCCCTATGTATTGACCCTCCTCCATTTGCAAATCATTGATAGCTTCCTCTAAGAAAGTTACAGACTTTTGTCTTCACTTGATTTGTGTTGCTTCCTTTGTTATTCTGAGTGTGGAAGAATATATATGACCTATAATTTACAAAACCTATACGTTTAATTTACTTTAAAACATATATCACTGGGTTGTTTTGTAATGGAAATATTAAGGATATTGATTTGTTGGTTCATACTCATCTTGCACCCATACCTAAAGAAGGGAATTGGTTATCTGATCCTGCCCCAATGTGATTCCACAGATGTGGAAATTGTAATTTGTTTACTTACACATCACAAGGCAGGAATGTTTCCAGTCCCAGAAATGCTAGAAGGTACCAGATGAAACAATGTATTACTTGTCATTCAAATATTTTTGTATATGCTTTATGGTGCGTTGCCAGAAATGATATTTTGGTTGCACTGTTAGACATCTGAAGGAATGTGTGCAGGAACAAAATAGGTCTATTATGAGCGGTAGATGTGACCCACTGACACCATACCCATGATCCAGGGATGAATCGATTCCATTTCATGGGTTTGGACCATGTGATTCCCCATGTTCAAGGTAGTAATACGGTTAGAACTCTACTATAAAGAGAATGCAGATTGCTCTTTGAGCTGGGAGCATTGGTCCCACTAGGGTTGAATGATGACACAGATACATAGATACATAGAAGTTGTCAGCAGATAAGGACCTCTTGGCCCATCACATCTGCACTAAAATTCCTACCTATTGTGTGACCTGATGCCCTGCTTGGACTCTGGAAAACCCCTCTCTTGCTTCCAGGATACCTTTGTGTCTGTCTCATGCATTTTTAAATCATGTGACTGTTTCAGTCCCCAGCACTTTTGCTGGGAGGTCATTCCAAACATCCAACACCCTCTGTATGAAAAAGTACTTCCTCACTTTACCTCTGAGCAGGATATAGCTATATTTTTGTAAAATATAAAAATATCTTTACCACTGTGGTTAATATATAGAGATGCAGTTTAATCTTTTTTTTTTCCAAGTGTATTAGTTTTAATTTACTTAAAATCGCCTTTTGTTTTATTTTATTGTGATCTTTCATATTTGAAATGGTGCTTCCATGAATACCACCTTAAATTAATGTAAACACCAACTGATATCCATGGATTAGAATTTACTGACTAAATTTAATTTACTTTAAAATCATAGTGGCATAGTATCCCAACAGGTTTAATGTACTTTGACACATATATCACTGGGGTGTTTTGTAGTGTGATGAAGTAACTGGTATGAGTTTTATGTAGAACTCTATAGTATATATTTATGGGAGGCAGCATGACCTTGTAAGTCACTGAATTATTTAAGTGGAGTGGTCATTTCTGCCCTCCCAACCCTAGGAAGGATCTGTGGATCCAAAGTGCTGGGAAGTTTTTTTTCATCCTTACTACAGCACAAATAAATCAGCATTTTATGGCTGCATGGGCAGAGCCATGCTGATTTATTGCTATCACTTCAGAAGGAGAGAATTGTTGAGTACCTAGAGGCCAGAGGGGCACAGGATCCAAGGTAGCATGGATTCACAGTGGGTAGGTCATGTCAGACGAATCTATTAGATTTATTTGACAGGGTTACCAAAGTAGTAGATCAGGGATGGGCTGTGGACATGGCCTACCTAGACTTTAGCAAGGTATTTGACATAGTCCAACACAAAAGATCAATATACTTGTTAGCCAGCCTGGGAGTGGGTCTCAAGATGGTAGCCTGGGTAAAGAATTGGCTGGGGAACAGGACACATAAGGCAATAGTAAACGGAGTCTACTCTGAAGGAAGGGGGGTTACTAGTGGGGTACTGCAGGGTTCAGTATTAGGACCAGTCCTCTTCAATGTCTTTATAAGTGACATTGCAGAGTAACTGGAAGGAAAAGTATGTGTCTTTACAGATGACACAAAGATCTGCAACAGGGTTGATACACAAAGTGGGGTGGAAAGGATGAGAAGGGACTTGGCAAGGTTGGAGTAATGGTCAAATGTATGGCAGCTTAGATTTAATTCTAAGAAGTGCAAAGTAATGCACCTGGGAAACAAAAACCAAGGGAAAGAGTACACTATGGGGGGTGAGATACTAACAACAACAAAAATGGAAAGGGACCTGGGGGTAGTCATATCAGATGACCTAAAGGTGGGCAAGCAATGTGAGAGGGCAGTAAGGAGGTCTGGGGGATACTGGGATGTATAGAAGGGTCATCACCAGTAGAACACAGGAAGTTGTTATCCCTCTGTACAGACAGCTGGTGCGACCCCATCTGGAGTACTGCGTGCCGTTCTGGAGACCCAATCTCTGCAAGGACATAGACAGGATGGAGGCAGTCCAGAGGAGGGCAACTAAAATGGTGCAGAGTCTGCACCAGAAGACATATGAAGAGAGACTTAAGGAGCTTAATATGTATACCCTTGAGGAAAGGAGGTATGGGGGGACATGATAGAAACTTTCAAGTACCTCAAAGGAATCAACAAAGTCCAAGAGGGTAGCATCTTTCAGAAAAAGAGATGTTCAAGAACAGGGGGACACAATTTGAAGATAGAAGGGGGATGGCTCAGAGGTAATGTGAGGAAGTATTTTTTCATGGAAAGGGTAGTGAATACATGGAACGGCCTCCCCGAGGAGGTTGTGAAGTCAAAAACAGTGTGGGAATTCAAGAATGCATGGGACAGACATAAGGCAATTCTAGGGGTTGGAGGTAGGAGAAAGTAATCTGTTGATTAACTAGGATCTGCAGCTTATCCATTAGGTAGGGAAATGGGCAGACTGGGTGGGCCAAGAGGTCCTTATCTGCCATCAAATTCTATGTTTCTATGTTTCTAAGTAGAGAGAGAAGGAAAACACATGACCAGAATCCTTACCTGTGCTCTTTCACAGTGCTGAGATCATCTTCCACATTGCTGTGGTCATTGCTTTGCTGTTGAGTATCCACCACCACTCCCCTCTATGGCCACCATCGCCCCCCCCCCCTCTGCTGGCATACTATGGTATGGCTGCCAATCACTTCCACAGTTGCAACCAAGAAAAAGGGCTCACCATTCTCAAGATGGCTGCTGGAGCTCAGTGCACATGCTTGACTACACTTATGCTGTTGCGGTTGAGCGATTTCACTGAAGTTGTGCACATGCACTGAGCTCACTGCAGCACTGTCCACCATGCCCAAGATGGCTACCTGAGCTCAGTGTATATGCGTGACTTCATCACAACTGCGAAAGTGAAATCGCACATGTGCAACAGCGTAAGTGAAGCCATGTATTCACATTTAGCTCTGGAGGCCATCTTGGGCACGGTGTACTTTTCTTTTTCAGCCCCATGCTTGCTGTTAAAGCACTATTGCAGTCATGTTGGCTCTGCCCAGAGTTTGTTATCTTTGTTTGCACTATGCAAGCAAAGATAATGGGAGAGTGTCAATGAGAAAGAGTACTGAAGAGGAGGTGTGTCGGTCGGGTTAGGAGTCAAAGATGCATGTGCGAATGAGCCTCTTCTCCACCACAACCAATGGTGGCAGCCTTGGTCAATGATGTAGGCTTTAAGTTTGCATGAAAACTTTTCAAATGAGTCAGCAGCACATGTCCCTCTGTAGAACTTGCTAATTTTGCCAACACCATCTCACTGAGCTGATGGCGTCATGATGTTCTGCTCTCTCCTGCCTGCCCCTTCACGCTCCAAAGAACTACCCCACACATATTCTCCTATGCTCACCATCCCAACCATTAAAACATCCAGTACTTTCCTTATCCAAGCACCACGTAGTACCCTATATCTCTCCTTTCCTAGTACCATTTAATTTGCACTGTATTTAGCTGATGTGAAAAGTATGATTGTTTTAGTTTCTGTAAACCAACTTCCTTGCTTGCTGGGCCCAGACAATATTAAATAACAACACACCACACCACTACCCCACTCACCCACAAAACAGAAGGATGATGATGCAATAGTCTATTCTGATGAACTGTGGTCCCATTCTGCAGCAACCTGCAAAGCCTTCCCTCAATGTCAGCTGGCTGACACCTTTTCAGTGAAACTGGTGGCATACTCATATTAATCATCTGACTGGCTCTTAGATAATGTCAGTTATCAGGAGGGCTATTGGTTCTGGATTGAGCACCAGCCCTCCAGTAACATGACAGATCAAGAAGTGAGGGTACTGGCAATGTGGTTGGACACCCAGCCTCTGGTAACATTAGTGATAGGGACACCAAAGGTGGGAATGGGCACCTGACCACAAGTAATGCTTTTATTAAAGGGGGTACCTGTTGTGAGGTTGTGCACATGACCACTGCTAATGTAAATGATCCAGGTGAGAAGGAACTGGTTGTAGGATAGGGCATATTGCTGCTGGTATCCCCCAATCACTAATATTACTAGTATACTGACTCCCTATGCCTTCACTGGTACCCTTCACCCTCGACCTCTAGTTTGTCACATTACTTGTGGTCTGATGTTCAACTCTGGAACCAGTGCCACCCCAATCACTAACATTACCAGTGGGTCATTTTCCAGTTCCACAGCCTATACCCCTGTTGTTTACATTATTGTCAGTCAGGTACCCAATTCCCAGCCTCCTCAACATTACAAAAATACTTCCCTACTCCAAACTGCCTGAGACATCCCCAACCTTCTTCACCCAACTTCAACTGAAGAATTAAAACAATCCTCCACCCTCACCCACCCTCATTTACCCATGCCACCATCTCCCCTTGCTCACAATCCCCTCAGTAAATGCTTTGAAACCATGATCCATCTTTGGGTGACTGGCATAACCCTCACTCCTCCATGAATGCTGACAGTAGGAGCTAAACAAAGTTCCCAACCTCAGCACCAGTACCCTGCCCACCTTATGTCACATTACTGGTGGACAAGTGCCCATCTTCACCACTGGTACCCCTCCATCACTAACATTACCAGCAGTCAAGTGCCAAACTCTGAAGCTGGTGCTAAAAAGCACAATAAGAGCATGCACTCAGTAGCAGTGTTAGTATAAAATTTATCAAAACTACTACAACACTATAAATTTTAGAGTGCAACAAATCAAGTAAGTAAGAAACACTATTTGGGTAATGCTCCTGTAAATTTAATATGTGCTGATGACAATGAATTGAGCAGCATCCTTGATGGGAAACAAGGTTAGTTAAAATAGGTAGCTTCATTCATGAATGCATGAATTCGAAAAATGAGAATTCTCTATGTACTGTGGTGCTAAGTTTCACACTCCTCCTTCTTGTCTAGTTTTGTCAGTAAGCACTTTTGGACACAAACTGACATGAATGGACAAAACCATCACTTTTAATTGCTTAATTTCTAAGAGTTTTTAATTATCAAATCTAACCATTACTCAGGGTATCATGACAATACTGTCACAACATGACTAGACACAACAGAACAGGACATAGTGAATTAATGTAGAATTATTAGTATAATTCTGCAGAGTGTGGGTATTGTCATTTTTATCAATATTTTTCATTTACGTTATATAATATATATATATATATATATATATATATATATATATACATTATATACACACACACATATATATATATATATATATATATATATATATATATATATATATTTGTTTTAATGGCTAAGGTCAAACAAATTAAATTAACTTGATTTGATTTCTTTTGAGATCCAGTGTAATGCTAATTACCTTTTCTTGTGCTGTAACCTAAGTATGGGATTATACACTCTCTTATTAAATACAGTTCAGGGCTGTCTTCAACGTCATGTTTCAGGTAAGGCTTCACTCTCTTACATAAAATGTAAAAACAAAAAAACAAGGTGTTGCATCAGTGTGTGGGCTGAAAGCAAAATGAAATGTAATATTAAATACATGCTGAAAATAGAATATAGAGTTAGAACTGACATTTTGACCATAGGTCTTCTTCAGGAATTATCAATAGCAAAAACAACTAAATGACTTTTTTAATTTCTCTTTATTATTAATTCCTGTTAAAAACCAATGGTCGAAAGGTTTATTCTAATGCTATTTTCAATTTTCATTGTGCATTTAATATTAAATTTTTGTTTTGTTTACTCATTTATACAGTACTGTGATGGCGGGAAGGACTTATGGTACACCTTTAATACTTTGTATGATGCATTGCAATAACTATACCCTAGTTTTAGTATGGCAATAAATCCAGACTTAAAGGGGAACTACAGTTACTCTTTATGAAGAAAAAAATGTTGTGCAAAGAGTTTTGATTTGTAGCTGTAGTCAGGGGTATAGTCCTTCGGGTTGCGTGAGACCATGATCCTTTTTCTTCATATAGAGAGGCAACCCTGCTCCCATACTTAAGTTATGCAGGGTTGTTTTTTTTATGTGGAATACAGTTTTCGGAGGGCCATGACTTGGGGGGCTGCAATGGCCGCAGTTTCAGGAGGGCCCACATTAGTGAGAGCCTGGCGCTGGCAGTAGACAATATTTCTACTTTCTGTTATTGTTTTCTTCTTGCCAGCATGTCTGAGTCCAGCCCTGCATCCAGCATGGTCTATTTGTCTGCAGCACCTTCTCACTGGGCCTGGAACAAAAGACAGAATACAGAACACATGTGAGTGATGTGTCAGGTGTTACTGTCTGTGCCAACCTATCCTGAGTCGCGAACCTGCCTGGCCCACCTGCTAACTCATCCTTGGGCTTTTTTTAAATGTAATGTTCTGTCTGTCCTCCACCAGATCCTGCTTAGGAAAGGTAAATAGAAGCAGATGGGGGGGGGGGTTACAGACTGACAGAGCTAATAAGCCACAGAAGAGGGGATGCATATGAAGATTAGAAGCTCCCATCAGGACCAAACATGGTCATGTGACTGGTGGTATTATGTGGAATCTGGGCCACAGTGTGAGTGCAGGAAGAAGCCAAGTGAAGCAAGCTGACTAGTAGCACTATGTTTCTAGGATCATCGCAACCTGTCAATTCAGGATCAAGTGGAGCCTCTAACAAGTGGTGGTCAGAATGGATGAAGGGTAAGGTATTTTAAAAAAGAGGTGCCTTCTTCATAATAAGGCCCGTGCTGCTGATTTAAGATGGGGTTTGTAGGTTTCTTATACGAGTGGTATAAACTCTAAGTAAAGGGAAGTGAGGAGAGGGTAGTAGTTGGGAGGATGCGAGGACGGGATCAGCAGGATGCTCATCCACTAGAGGTTTTCAAAGTATGTAGAACCACTTTTGGTGAGGGGCACAAGTAGTAATGTAGGCTACATTGCAAGTCCTTTTGACTACCACTGATGTGACTCACTAATCACTTTTCCATATTGTTTAAGATACTCATATGAGTCATGGAAAACTGGGTGGAGTATCGCAATAGGGGCATTAGGTTGGCTTGCTTACGCCCTGGAAAGCCAGTGTTACCCAGTCATTGCATATAACTACTGGTGTAAGGGATCAGCAGCTGGAATATGGAGTGAAGAAAGGCAGGCACAGGTGGATGCTTCTTTCTACTAGGAGGGCAGTAAGGTGTAGGCAATTTTCCATTCCCAAGATATTCTCATTGAAACAGTAGGAAATGGGAGATATCAGCATACTTAAGCTTAGTGAAGCTTTGGGGGGGGGCAGTACCTTGGAGGCTTGTGCTTACTGTGGAATTGTTTAAAACATCAGCTATAAGCTAATTCAAATCTATAGTCTCTCTCCTCAGGCACTAGGAGTCAAGCCTAATATTATTCAAGGGAGGCGGGTTTATGAAGTGTGGAAAGCAGTTTTCATTATCAGGCAGACATATATAGGCTTGTTAACATACCATTAAGAAACTGGCATTACTGCAAAGTTTTTAAAAGTCAGTTCACGTGATGCCAGAAGGTCAGGTTGCTGCTCTTTTGGCAATTGAGGCATGTTTATTCTGAGTTGCTCTGGATAAGTAGAGATAGCCCCTCAAGTCTGGAATACTGTGCAGTGGTGTAGGGATATCTTCAGCTCACAATGGTACCATGCTCCTGTAGGTGGTGGCATCTGTAATTGTGGTGGGATAGTTGGATGTGGTCCATCTTTCAGAAAGGGCAGTGCAGGCCTGTCTGTAGGTGAAATGTCAGTGGAACTGCCCTCTCCTGCTGAAGCTCTTGAACCTCTGCTTCTGCACCTGTGCTGCAACCTGGGAGGTAATGGAGATTGCAAGTTCCAACTCCCCCTCCATCTTTTGATGACTGGGTCACTTGTGCTGCCATTGTTCAGGGGGTACTATGTTGGTTGAGGGAACTGGAGAGTAGGTTGTTATATTCATGTATGTCTGAGGGTCCAGAAAAGCTTTGGGGAGTCTCTTCAGTACAACTGGGCCACCAGTACTCACATCTCATGGTATGGAAGGGTCAAGATACCAGGAGCACTTAATAAAGTCTGGTGCCTCATTGACTTCCACAAAGTCATGGTAAAACCTGTTGTGCTCAGTGCTGAATGTTGCTGGATAGGTCATAGGATATTTTATGTCAACTTTCTGTAATGCACGTTGAATGCCCATGAAGACCGCCTGCATTTTTTGAATTTGGCTGAATAGTCCTGGAAGATGGAGATGTGGTTTCCATGCTAGGTCAGTGGGCCTTTCTCCTTGGCCAATCAAAGTAACATTGACTCAGGCAGGGAAGCCTGGGGCAGGGGCTGCTCATGTGTCCAACTTTTGCAGCTGCTGTAATAAAGTAATTAATAATTACTTTAGTACAGTAGCTGCAGAAGTCGGACACAGGAAACAACCTTGGTCCATGGCTTCCCTGCTGGATTCATGTAAAATACATACTGTCTTGGCAGGGGCAGTTTTCTGCCAGATAAAGCACACAGTAATTGCAATTAGAAGACTCTCTTGTTATTTGGTTGGCTTCATGTGGGAGGCCTGTAGTGTAGAGACTACAGATTTTATATGAGCCAAATTTACAGTACTGCTTCATCTGCGGTTGTTGCACTGTAAAGCAGAAGTAGTGTTTATCATGGCTCAGATCTGCTCCCTATATTAATTAGGCCCCACTCTCATGTGACTGAAAACTGTATGTGTGGCTCAGGGGTAGAACCCTCACCTTTTGGCCAGAAGTTTATGGGTTCAAACAAAGCATCAGGGGATTAAGCTTGCTTTTACCTAAGCTCTTATCTAGTGCTGCTTCTGCAGTGCTGTACTGGACTGTTGGAGTTATTCATTGGATGAGATGGTACAATAAACTAAGGTTCTTTCTGGCCATATCTGTTGGTTGTCCAGGTAGATATCTAAGATCCCACATCACCTTTTGGAAAGGAGCTGGGGGGCAGAGTCATCTATTCAAGTTCCAAGGTTACAAGTGTATGCCTACTGCACTAATAGCTGACTGTACTCAAGAAAAGTGGTATATTGTCAGCTGTTCGAAGGGTGGCTGGAGTGGGTTTTTTGCTTTAGATTTGATAATTGTTTTTAAAGAAAATAAAAAGCTCATTATTTTGATAATGATATTGGCTGTTTGTAAAAAGCCAAATAAGGCTTTAACAGCAGCCAAATAGTGTCAAAATGAACCTCAAAATGCACCAGAATGCGTCTGAAACCTGAGAGCTTCTGGGGGTCACCTAGGTCTCCAGACCCCTGGCCTCTGGGTGTTGGGGAGATCATGGTCTGTGGAAATTTAGCACAAAAACACTGGCTGTAGTCCTAGTGTGTCCTTCCCTTTGTTTGCTGTAAGGACTTTTATCTGAAATTGCCTGGTAGTTTTATGGCCCCAAAGGGAACAGCACACTAAGGCTATAAACACAAAACAAAACACTCTGCATAACATGTTTTTGAAAATGTTGACTGTCTTTCTCCTTTAACTGCTGAAAGTACAGCCCTAACTCATGATTTGTAACCCTGAATGTTTCTCCTTTATAAGTCCATCTCACCAGGTGCAAAAGCTTGATTGATACCTGCATGTGCCATCTCACCAAACAGGTAATTGCACATGCTGATCACCTACTGTGGAAAGAAGTTTAGGACTTTTCTACCTGAGCTGTCACATTTTAGGGTTTCTACAATGCTGTTTATCTCTGGTTGTCAAATACAAATTTTATTCCAAGGTGATTGCATACCCAGAAAGTTACTTGTCATCAATTGCAAAGTAAATTAAAATGGCAAATTGAATTACCTGATTAATACTATCCATTTTCAAGGATAACCTTAACCTGGAAAAACTTGCCTCTGATATGCACTGGTTTTCCCATGACCTGCATATTCGTCAGAAACAACTGAGCAGACCATACAAACAACATATTTTGCTTTTAATTTCATGACCAGTGGATGATTGCAGTGAGCAGTAAGTAAATATTAATCCCCGGCAGAAGAGGCTCTGCCTGGTTGGGGGGGGGGGTGCACAAGGCCACAGGCCGAGTGCTTCCAACCACCAACCAGGCATTAATCCCGTATTAGAGCCCTACTCTGGAGGGGGATTAATGCTCTTGTAACATGGGCAATGTGGAAGGGGTAGTGTTGCATTGTTTACTGTCATATGTTACATGAAAAGATATATGCAGTGTTGAAGACAATGTGGTTTGAAATACGAATATAGAGAACTTCTGATTGTGTGAGAACCACATTTATTCATATGGTGGTGTTTCTGTTCATAAATATTGAACAGTGTCTGATTGCAAGGGAAGAGAATGGTTACTCAAATCATGTGTTTTGTTTAAATAACTATGTGTACAAATCTTTTTGGTTTCACTCATTATGTGGCGTTATCCATGTCGATCGGTAATGGTACGATGTGGCACTACCTACCTTGCATAATTTGTGCATGTCAGTGCTCCACATATAGGTTTGCTCCAGGTTCACTACTCTACCAATACTATTATTTCATTTGCCCAGATGGCACCTGGATCCCACTAGTGCTGCATATTACTTCACGTATCAGTGATTTGGTGGTACATTTCTATATTGCATGCATCTGGATCCCTATTTGTTACACCTTGACTATAGCAACTGCGGTTGTGGGGTGAGGGGGTGGTTGGCATATTACTTGCTCTGCTTTATAGCTACATTCTGGTACTTCGTGCAATGCTGAACAATATTGCATGTGCCCTTGACGTTCAGTGCCTCTGTGAGGGATAGCAGGAACGGGCATTACTGTGGCATTAATACCCGCTCGAAACTGATCATGTGATCTATTTCACCCTATCCATCTGCTGGTTTTTGGCTGGGGTTAATAACCATGTTGCAAAGGATGATTTTTCCCTAGATAAGATGCTGTGAAAAATAGTCACCCTTCTTAAGATGTCTCTTTTCTTTTTTTCACTTTTCCTAAACATGATGTTTTAAAAAACATTCCAGAATAAATTCCCTAACAATTTTTTATTAAGTGCCGTTAAACTTTGTTAATTTCTGAAAATAAGTCAGTATCCATCAATTTTAAATTCATCTAAGTTTGATAATGTACTGTAAAACTAGTGATTTTCATTCAAAGTAATTTTAGCACAAACACAAATTCAGCCATGATTGTGTAAATGTATTTTTGCACTAAATCTTAGTACCACATTCATGATAATAGAAAACATGTTAATATGACTAATTAGCATAAACTTATTTTAGTACTAATTATTGCTTAAGCGAAAATGGTTAAAATTATTTGATGGTGAAAATTTCTAGTTTTACAGTATTTTCTTGTCACACATGATCTTGGTGAGTTGAAGGGACACTGTCAACTGCTTTGGCCTCAAAGTGACTCTAGTTAAAAAAACAGGTTATGATTGGTTACATTCTGTAGAAGTTGTTGATGTAGCTTGTGGTTTGATTTTGATTCCTGTATTCTTCTTAAAGTGGAAAACAGAGTCCATCATATTGCTTTTATCACTCAAATACATGTTTGTTTACAGTACTTGATTCACTAATACGGAATCCTTCCTGGGCTTTGGAACACTATCAACACAGTCTAGTCCCTCATGAGGATTAGGAGGAGAGGAAACAATTGCATTGTGAGTGGTTGCACTGTCTGGGGGGTTTCATACTGTTCAGGAAGTATGCAATAAGAGCAGATCAAAGATTTGAAACAAAACAAGTTTGGATATAACTACATCATTAGAATGCATTCAAGTTTTACTAAGAAATGAAGCAGATAAATCAGCAACATCAATGGATTTTAAAGAAGGTATGCAATCACAAAATGTGGGTTTTCAACTAGAAATAATATGTTGCAAAATGGGCTGGCGGTGTCCTTTAAGTGGTGGTACTTGTTGAACATTAGGCTTTAAGCCTAATATATTTTCTTAAAGCATACTGCTCTATAGAGGGTAGGGGGTTTGAAATAGCATGTGGTATTTCTAAGGTTGAAGCAAAAAGAAATGAGTGCATTTATAAGTCAAGCACTCATCTGAGAATATGGTCTCCAGTAATGAGATCATGGTATACATGTTTTGCAATGTCTAACCCATTGAAAATATTTTGATTTTTTTTTTTGAAATTCTCTTTTTATTGGTTTCCAACTACTATTACATCAGATTGGCAAATATCACATGAACATGGTACAGAAATTCAATATAGCCCGGACATGGACCATCACATGAAAACCGGAGAAAAAATAATATATAAACCTCCCCCCCCCCCACGATAAAGGTGTCACCACTGAAGAAGAGAGAGAGGGTAAGGTTTACATAAATAATTGAGCTATTGTAGGGATGATTTATCCGAGTACAGGCCGGTAAAAGCGGACCAGACAATCTAGGAATGTGAGAGGTATTGGAATTAATTTTGAGGAAACAAAGGGAGTATCGGAGAGATCAGAGAGAGAATATTCCTTCAAACTCAACTGCTCTAGGAGCTTTTAAGATCCCAATCAATGGAGATACAGAGCATACAGCTTGCCCCATTTTCTTTGAAAGGCCATTGGAGGATCTAGTATTAGCAATCAATTTCTCAATTTTAAAACATTGAGACATTTCTTCCACCCAGTCAAGGTATGAAATCTCGAGGTTATCTGTCCAGTGTCAAGCACTAGTCTCTTAACCGCCATTGAAATAAGAGCCATATGGTATTTCCTTTCCTTACATTGATACCTGAATAAACACCTAGAATACAGACCTCTATTGTAAAAGGTCTTTCAGACCTAATATAGGATCTAAGCTGTCCACAATGGCCTTCCAAGAGGGCAATCTTAGAGCAGTACAGAAGATGTGAGGGAGATTACCCTGTTCCTTTCCACCTGAAACATTTTGGGAAATGGAGTGGTCAAATTTCGATTTCAGCACTGGTGTAATGTACATATTGTTGACTATAAAGTATTGGATTAATCTATTCTTATCTAATATTGTATGTGTACAAATCCTTCCAGATTTGACTCCATGCGAACGAGGAGCCTGGGGAGATAAGGACCAAGATTTGGAGCCAGTTAAGGGATGGGAAAAATAAGCAGAAGGTGATATACAGTTTAGACACCCCATGGGGTTGACCGCACAATCTTTGATCACCGTTAATAACGGTTTAACAGTTGAAGTGGGTACTGCTATCCCAAACTCCTTATCAATCAGATGCTTTAACTGGTATATCTTAAAAAGGGCATTGGTGGGGATATTTAAGACTAACAGGAGGTCAGCTATTGAACCGTTCCTCCCTGCATAGAGATCTTCAACTGAAAGCCCTTGTATTTGGGGTAGCCACTTGGGAGAAAAGATTTGGCCCTATTTTAATGTTGGGGTTACAGGTCAAGGGCTGACGGGATCTTTATTATATCTGATTTTGGCAGTGATATAAAGTTGATTAAGTACTTTAACTGTGGCACCTACTGGAGAGTCTCGAATCTCTCTAGGGAGGATGCAAAGCGACAATAAAAAGGCTAGTGGGGTCTATATTATGTTGTTTGATAAGGTCAAGATCAAGGCTTAACCATAGGGGGGAGTAAGTATCCTCTACTCCTCCTAACCATTTCCCTGCTTTGACTAGGTGACTAGACCAGTAATAAAATTCGAAATTGGGCAGGTGGAGACCCCCCATATCTTTAGGCAGGCATAATTTATAGAAAGCTCGCCTTGGAGGTTTATGGTTCCATATAAAATCAATCAGGGCCAAGTGGTTTTTTGTGAAAAAAGGCTTGGGCAACCAGATATCCAGAAGATTCAGGGGATAGAAGAGACGGGTTAGGACGTTCATTTTGACAATGCTTATCCGGGCACCCACTGATAATGGCAGTTTACTCCATCTTTGCAGATCGGAGTTGATTCTGTCTAATAGGTCATCTAAATTGAGTTTCTTAACCAAAGTAGGGTCACGAGCCAAGTAAATACCAAGGTATTTTAAGTGAGTTGGGGCCCACTTCATACCCAGATGAGAGACAGAGGCCTGGGTGAGATGCATGTTGAGAGGGAAAATCTCGGTCTTTGCCAGGTTGAGCTTATAATTGGATACTTCCCCGAACTGTGCAGTTATTCCCATTACCTCCCGTAGAGAATCAGCCGGGTTAGATAGTTGCAGGAGGATGTCATCCACATACACCGAAATCTTGGAAGCCTGTTGGGAGATGGGACATCCCTGGCTCCCTGGAGCTGTTTTAAGGTTAAGCAACAGGGGTTCCAGATAAAGATTGAAAAGATATGGGGATAGGGGGCATCCCTGTTGGGTGCCTGAGAGCAGTTGGATAGATGACGAGAAGACCCCATTGCAGTAAATCCTTACCGTGGGGGATTTGTATAGTGCCTTCACCCAACGCATGAACCCCTCCGAAAAACCAAATCTGGACATAGTACACCATAAAAACTCCCAGCTAACCCGGTCGAATGCTTTCTCTGCATCCAGAGCTACCAGTGCCATGGGGACCTGGGAAGTTTGAGCTGCCCCAAAAACATGAGAAAGCGATCTGATATGGTCTGCCACAGACCTGCCCTGCTCAAATCCCACTTGTTCACTGCTCAGGAGTGAGGTCCAGACCTGTTTAATCTGAGAAGCCAGAATCTTGGACAAAATTTTAATGTCACAATTAAGCAGTGAGATAGGCCTATAGTTGGCTGGGTTCAGAGAGGGCTTTGCCGACTTGGGGATCAAAATAATAATAGCCTCCAGCAAGGATGGGTCCAATGTATCAGCTGATAATAAATAATTGTATAATTCCAGAAGTGTGGGGGCCAAATCCTGGCAGAAGACCTTATAGAAATTGGCAGGAAACCCATCGGGTCCAGGAGCTTTGTCTGGTGAGAGACTATGAAAGGCCTCTTCCACCTCCCTCTGGGACAAGGGCAGAGAAAGAGAGGCTATTTGATCATCCGAGAGGTGAGGGAGTATGATTGACTCGAAAAAATTTTCTAAGACTGACTGGGAAGAGGAGGGGGATGCCTTGGTACCATAAAGATTCTGGTAGAACTCTTTAAAGACTGCCACAATGTCCCTGGGCACTGTTTTGACAGACCCGTCTTGGTCCTCCAGAGCTGGAACTAATCTAGAGTTCTCTGTTTCCTTAAGCTTCAACGCCAGAAGCCTGCTCGGCCTCTCCCCCTGATCTAAGTACCTAGCCTTAGTTCTCAGTAGAGCAAACTCCGTCTTTTTCATGAATTAGACCCTCGTACTCATTTTTAAGTTTGTGCAGCTGTTCTAAACTGCTCAACGATTTGGAGGTAGCCAGAGATCTCTGCTGCCTTAATCTGACTTGAGAGGAAATAAGATTTTGAGATCTGAGTTTTCTTTCTCCTGGAGGAGATTTTAATAAATTCTCCTCTCAAGAAACACTTCATGAGCACCAAAGGATGTCCATCCTGGCACAGCCACGCCCGATTTGTGTCCAGATAGTCTCTGATAAGAGATCCAATCTGGGTAAGGAGTGCCTCATCCTTTAGTATCTGGTGTTAAGTTTCCAAATCGTATCTCGTTGTGTTAGAGACAGGGGGTGAGACTGAACCAAACTAACGTGATCGGAGATTACTATAGGTTCAATACCTGCAGAGGAACCTTGGTCATAAGAAGTACTTATTAGAAAATAATCTAACCTCGACCAAGAATTGTAGGCGGGGAAAAAAAGTATAGCTTTTATTGGAGGGTGTAGTCCTCCAGGGATCCACTAAACCCAACATGCTGCTCATATCCCTCAACTCCAATTGTGGCAGAAGTAGTGGCCTTAGTGGTCTGAAGGTTTTATCCAGCTCCTGTTGGTGCTATATTCCAGTCCCCCCAGGATCAAGGGCTGGCAGAAAGGAACTAAGTTTGTCAATTAACTGCATAACAAAACTGACATTCCCTCCAACTGGACCGTACACGGAACCTAAGACTATGGTAGAGTTATAAAGAGATCCTTGCACCAATATATATCTACCCTCTGGGTCTCGGGTGACCTTGGTCGGACTGAAGGGTATACTTTTCTTTATCATAATAGCGACTCCTCTAGCCTCCGATGAGTCTCCAGCCACAAAAATTTGGGAGAAGCCTCTGACTTTCAATGTGTTAATTTCAGCCACAGTAATATGGGTCTCTTGCAGACACAGAATGTCAGCCCCCCAATACCGAGCAATTAACCAGGATGCGGGATCTCTTCTTGACATCCCTGATCCCTCTCACATTCCAACTAATCAATTTAATTGCACCCCTAACCATACTCTAAAATCCGAAATAATTCCAGACGAATTGAACCCTGTAACCCCCTCTCACTCCATACAGTGGTGACACCCCTCTAACCACCCACCAATATACCCCCAAATATCCTTCCTACTAAAGAAGGTGAAGACAGAACTGGTGGAACTAAGAAACCGCCAAACCGTAAAACAAAACCCAAGTTGCATGCGATGAGCAAAACTAGGTGGCGGTCCCCACAAATCACAGCCACAACACCATGAACAATACTCCCTCACCCTAATCCAACTATTACATTGAAAATGAACATTATATTCAACATTCCAATTATTGACAACCAGAGTAGCTAGAAAGTCCAAAACATCCCCTCCTTTCCCCTCCCCAGGGTACCCCAGGTCTCCCTCATAGTGCCCATATAGAACAAAACACCAAACTTAAGACCCCTAGAACCAAAACAACCAGCCCCCAACTATGAGGAGAACAGTGTTTATTGTAAAGTACTCCTTAGAGGTACCCAGACCTTCCCTAACAGGTCGCAAGGCATGGCACTAGGCTTGTCCTGCATGAGAGCCCTCCCACCCCGGTAATAGAAATGCTCAGTCGCTACCTTGGGGAGTACAGAGCCATCCCTCAGTTCTCCTAAACAGCCCCAGGAAAAATAAGGTGGGTAACAGTACCTGGAAAATTATGTATGAAAGCCCTTGCCATCTCGGTCCTGCTCAGTTGAGATCCGAGAATTGAAGGAAATCGCATGGGGACCAAGTACTGGATGGACCAAATCGTCCAATCAGAAATAGGTCCTCCAGAAACTGCTCTCATACACAGCAGTTCCCCCTAGAGGATCGAGGAGTGAGGACACGACGGGATACAGAAGCAGGCTGACTAGGCCTCTCGGCCTCTGACTACTAGGCCTACCACCACGTGGACCCCGGGAGGCGCACCCCAATGGAAAGCAGAGGCAACCACCCCCAGGAGTGCCAGCCACCTACCGAACTCCAGTGACAAACCCAGTAAGTGAAACCTCGATTAAGCCAAAACCAAGGAATTAGGAACAGGAAATACACTTTAGGGTATCTAGGTTACTGCAAGCCTTCACCTATCCCAACATTTGTACATTTTCCAGTCATTCACTTCTCAGTCACTTAGTAGGGAGTCCCTTAAACAAATCGGGGAGCAACTTAGACAGTCCAGTCATCGCCTCCTCGGAGTTGTAGTAGGGGTACCAAACGCCATCCACCTGTACCATCAATTTTGCAGGGTAGTTCATTCGGAATGCTTTCCCAGCCGCGATCAGCTTATTCACTACGGGGTGAAATGCAGCTCGTTTTTGTCGCACCTCTCTGGGTAAATCCTGGAATCCTCAGTTTAACTCCATTCCACAAGATGGACTCCAGTTCTTTAACTTTGGTCAGAACGTGTTGACGATCCAGGTAGCTCTCAAAAATTTAATAATTAGGGGTCTGGGGAGCATTCGGAGGAGGCCTGGGTCTGAGGGATCTGTGGGCTCTCTCTATATGGTATTGTTGGTGTAGGGTGAGGGCCCACCACTTTTAAAAAAACTGCTGGATAAATCTTATGGTGTCCACCCCTTCCAGCTCTGGGAGCCCCAGGATTAACACATTGTTTCGTCAACTTCGCCCCTCCAGATCTTCGGTCTTCAGCTGGAGTTTTTGAATTTGCTGACGAAGTTTAACGATTTCAGGATCTATTTTCTGTTGCCATTTCTCCACAGACACAATTCTGGTTTCTGAATCCCCCACTCTCCTCGAGAGGTCTGCATAGTCTTGCCTCATTGATTTAATTTCTTTGGAGATCTTTTGCAGGGTATCCTTGAATGGGGAAAGCTCTTCCAAAAAGCACTCTTCTGTTAAGGTGGTACCAGCTGCAACATTAAGACCTCCACTAGTTGGATATTTAGTGGCTGAAGAGGGGTTGGACCCAGCATTCTTGGCTTTTTTGGAGGCTTTTTCTGGTGTAGTAGGTGGGGTGTGCCTGACTCCTGAGGCCTTCATTTCAGTGTCAGTCATCGCGATCTTCAAACAGGCAATCTACACCCCAATCTCTGTACACTGAAGTCTCTTGATGTAGATTAGGTGTTTAGACCTCGTTTAGTGCTGAATTAGTAGCTTTGGCTTGACGAAAATTGAAGATTTGTGAGGGGGAAAGCGGGAGCTCTGAAGCAAGCAGCCTCTCAGCACCACTGCATCACGTGACTCCCCTATCTTGATTGTTGAAATACTAAGTTTTGTTTATGCAGACTAAATTATTAAGGAGAATGTATTGTTCATTTTGTTATTGCAAATTTAGAGAAATATCTTGGATCTTTAGATCAAGTTAGCAATTACTAGGATCTACAAAATGTAACAGTATTCTGAGTGCAATCGGTGTATATTGCATTTGAACTTAAATAATTGTGTTATATTTTCCATTTTCATTGACTGTCTGACTGTATGATTGAAATCTCTAATTATTTTTCTATAATGGAAATGGTGATAATAAATAAAAAGTTGTAAACATCATATGAGCTTGTTGAAAAGCCTGTCTCATATGCTGTATATTTTCTTCAGCTTTATTTTTAGTTACGGTATCCCTTCTATGGGTACCCTTTAAATGATAACCCAATTTTGAGCAAGTTTGTACTATTGCAGGTTATTGTCTTTCATAAAACTGTGATATTAAATGGGGTTTCTTGCCTGGTGTGTCATTGTTAGCTGTATTGTGTTTATGGGTTTCCAGTCATTGCACTGGAGCTCTAAAAAATAAGGGGACTTAATTTAGCTGTTGCTGCATACCCCTTTTTCAAATGTCCTCTCTAGATAAGATAGGAGTTATGTTCTGTGCACTTTTATTAAAAGTGTAGTATTGATACTTGATACTGGGTGGCTGAAGAAGACCCTGTTGCCATTTGGATAATGTTAACAAATACAATATTTAGAGGCACATCAGCTTGTATTTCATATTTGGATTCGGAAATTCTCTTATTTATTTATTACTCAGGAGAGTTGCAGGAAAATAGATATATTGACCTATATGCTTTGGCTGCTTGTCAACCTTTGGCATGACAGTTCTGTTTATGACATCATGCTGGGGGGGCAGCATAGGGTGTTGGTCAGTGGGATTAAATCAGAGGAGGAGGAGAAGGAGGTTATGAGCAGGGTTCCACAGGGATCAGTCCTGGATCTGGTCCTCTTCACCATGTTCAGTAGTGACACTGGAGAAGTAATCCATGGCAGGTTGTGTTTCTTTGCAGATGACACAAAACTATGCTGGAGGGTGGATAGTGATGATGGAATAAGGGAATGCATAGAGACCTACAAAAGCTACAGGGGTAGTCAAAGGTCTGGAAGTTAAAACTCAATGCTAGAATGTGCAAGGTAATGCACATCAGGAGAAAGATCCCCAAGACAGACTACTGGATGGGAGGAGACAGACTTATTACTACAGTTGAGGAACAGGTTCTGGGAGTTATCATTAGCAACTCACTTATGCAATCGAGTCAGTGCAACAAGTCCTATGGGATATATCCAGAGTGGTATTTATAGCAGAAGAAAGGAGGTAATACTTCCCCTCTTCAGATCCCTGGTGAGGCCTCGCCTAGAGAACTACACCTAGTTTTGGAGTCCTCACCATAGAATGGATAAGGATAGGTTGTAGACAGTGCAGTGCATAGAAACAAAAATGATTCAAGGACAGCAGGAAAAATCCTATGAGGAGGGCTTCAATGTACTACATATGTAATCATTGGAGACCAGAAGGGAGATGGGAGATATGATAAAGACCTTCAACTTCCTTAAAGGAATTAACAAAGTGAACTATGGGGAACTATTTAGCCCAAATACCAATTCATAGTCACATGGACACGAATGGAAATTAACAGGAGGTAGGCTCAGGAGAGATGTCAGGAAGTACCACTTAATGGAAAGGGTGGTGGAACCTTGGAACAGTTTGAAGTGGTGGGTGCAAAAACAGTCAGGGGATTCAAGTAGGGCTGGGGCATAATGAAGGGACTAGTGTGCATTGGGAGTGACAGGACCAAGGAGGAGAATAGAGAGAAGATGGGGAGGGTTAGTACCCTGGAGGAACAGTAGGTTCCAGGGATTATAAGGAACTTGGGTAGACTTGATGGACCTCTGGTCTTTTTCTGCAATCATTGTCTATGTTTCTATATGCTATAACTGGGGACTGGGGAGAAAATGATGATGTCATAAAGCAGGAGTTAGGATGTCAGATATAGACAGATAATCAGAGCAGATAAAATCTCTGGAACATTGATCTTTTCATGCAGCTGATGTAGCTGTCCTCAGTAATAAAGGCAAAGATAGAAAGAATTATAGAAAATTAATGAAATACTGTATAAACGAATTGTGTCTCTAGCTGACAGTTTCAAAGTTTTCCCATTTATGTCAGGGGCTCCTTAAATGTACAGTAAGGAAAGAAGTATTTAAACAATGAGGACCTACAGTGTATGTCTCATTATACGATGAGTGTAAAAAGTCTTGTAAACTGACTGGTCAGCTGAGATCTTTACCAGTCAGTAAAGTCTACAATAACCCATAGCTGAGGGAGGACATTTATTAAAAAATGTATATAATTTAAATTTATTTTACATAGGGATCTGTTGTATTACTGCAATGAGTCACTCTAGTATATGAGTAATTTGAGTAGTTCTTAAAGTAGTGAACTGGATATTATATTTGTAAAATTTGCTTTGCGGGGGTGGTAGGTTATGCACTGAATTCCCTGTTTTAACTGACGTGTGCCATAAAGCATTAGCACCACTAAGAAAAAAAGCCATTTAAAGTTTGTGAATGAGCAAGGGATGAGCTTCTCATTTTGCGTTTGTTTTAATTGGGGGACATCACAATTCTCGCATACTAGTAGTAGTTTTATTTATTTGTGGCAACATTCCACAGAGGTCGAGGGTGCCAGTACAACAAAACAACAGATAAGTGAAATTGACCAAAATACGTATAAATATAAACTAATCAGACATCAATATAAAACTAATAGGATTGCATACCCATGAATAAATAATTCAGAAATAAATAATTTAAGTGCAAAAAGCCTGAGCAAACAAATGGGTTTTAAGACCCTTTTTAAAGGCTCCCACTGAAGGGAGTCAAGTCACTCAGCTGCACTTCGTTTGAAACCGCACAAGGCATGGTTAAATCCCCCAGGAGCACATGCACTCTCATGCCTTATTGTGTAATTACAAGATGGCAATAGAGATCCTTTCTTCTATGTTCCTCTCCAGCATGAGCAGTGAAATGTTGAAAAGGCTGCTAAACAATCACTACGCTCCCACATACTCCTACCTCAGCTTCCCAGTCCTGTGAGAGTAAGTTATTTTTTTTTGTTTGTTTTAATTCTCTTTGTGCTTTTCTTGCTAGCTCCTGGACTCTGTCCAGTGGATTGCTCAGTTCAGCTTGCTTCCTGCCCGCCTAAAGTCCCCCAGGTCCAACCCCAGTCCCCCTAACCCCACTGTGACCTGATCGATGAACCCCTTGGCACTGAGACCCCTACGTGGGACCACCGACTCCCCTGACACTCTATCTAGAACTGGAGGATGACTGGAGGGACCCGGTGCTGGGTGTGGGGGCCATCCCCCAAACCTACCTTTGCCTATCAGGAGCTAGGGAGCTAGGTGCAGTTTCCTTGTTCTGCTCCCTGGCATGGATGTGCAATGGCCTCAAAGCATGGAGGGAGCACTTCTGCCCCCTCCCATTGATGCCTACTACACCAGTCCCCATCGGCTATCCCTGCCTAAGGTGCTGTGCCTCTCAGCCTCCACTGGGAGCTGCTACCAGGTGGGGAATCCCCCAGAACCAACCCCAGGAGAGGGGAACAGTCATCCTGCATTCACCTTCTAAAATCGAGCCCATGAACTCCAGAACGAGACACAGTACTCTAGGTTTGTTCTTACCAGAGAGCAGTACAGAGGCAACACCACTTCTCACTTTCTCCTGGTGATATCCCTCCATATGCACCCCCAAAAGCCCACTTGCCCTCCCTACTGCCTTGTCACACTGTCTTGCCACCTTTAGGTTACCCAATACAATTACCCCTAGATCGCTTTCCTGCTTGGTGGTCATCAATGTCATTCTGCCCATTTTGTACTCCACGCCTGTGTTTCTGAGCCCTAAGTGCATTATTCTGCATGTTTTCACATTGAAACCCAGCTTCCATACCTTTGATCACTCATTTAGTTTTCTCAGATCTCTGGTCATTCATACAGTGCCCCCCGGAGTGTCCACCCTATTGCATTTTTTGGTGTCATCCGCAAAAAGGCAGACCTTCCCTTCCAGCTCCTTTGTATTGACACTTATAACGACATTAAAGAGGACCGATCCCAGCACTGACCCCTAAGGCACCCCTCTGATCACTCTACCTTGCTTGGAGTGAACTCCATTTGCCAACACCCTATGTCACCTATATGCTAACCAATTTCTTATCCAGTTTACAATCTTTGGACACACTCCTAAGCTACCCAGCTTACTTACTAGTCTGCTATGTAGAGTGGCATTGAATGACTTACTGAAATCAAGGTAGGCCACATCCACCGCTCCACCCATATCCAATTCCTTGGTTACCCTGTCAAATAAATCTATCAGATTCATTTGACGTGACCTCAGGCCTGTAAAACTATACTGCTTTGGATATTGTAACTGACTGGATTTCAAGGTATTCCACAATCCTTTCCTTCAGCAGCAATGCCATTAACTTTCCCACCACTAATGTCAGGCATACTGGCCTATACCCGCCAATCTCCTCCCTGTTACCACTTTTGAGTAGTGGGACTACATCCATTCTCCTCCAGTCCTCTGTAACCACTCCTGTTTCCAGTTAGCTATTAAACAGAACCAGCAGAAGTGCAGCCAGTATTTCCCTGAGCTCCCCTTAATATTTTTGGATGCACCCCCATCTGGCCCCATTGCTTTGTCCACCTTCAGATTAGTAAGTCCTTTCAGACCTCTCTCCTCTAAAAAGGACTAGTGTCCATTTCCTCCCCTCTAAAGCATGTGTTACTTTTTGTGGCCATCCCCTTCTCCTTCCTCTGTGAACACTGAACAAAAGTATTTGTTCAGGATGTCTGGTGTTTTCTTGTTCTCCTCTGTGCAGTTTCCCATTCCCTTTTTAACCATACAATCCCACCCCGGTCTTCCTCTTTTCACTTACATATCTACAAAAATGTACTGTCCCCTTACATTACCTCCTGGGCTATTCTCTCTTCAGCTTTTGTCTTTGCATTCCTCACTGCTTTCCCAGCTTCCCTCTGTATCCTCCTCCCTATGCATATCCTTATGCCTTGTAAATGCTAACCTTTTATCTTTTACTTGTTCAGCCTCCTCTTTCATGATCTATAGTGGTCTCCTTTTTCTCTTGATTTTGCTCAGTTGTTTGATGTAGAGGTTGGCTGCCTTTACTATGTTTCCGTTTATCTTTGCCAATTGTTCCTCCACCCCACCCAGATCACCCACCTCTGCTGGATCATACCTGAGACATTCACCCATCTTTTTAAAATCTGCTGTCCTGAAGTCCAGGACTCTCACCCTTGGGTAATTCAGTTCTGAAGCCATCCTTATAGTGAATCACACTGAACAATGATCACTGGTCCCTAAGTGGCCTTCCACCTTGATGTCTGCAACACTGTGCCTGTTAGTGAGTACCAGGTTGAGAATTTTCTTATCACAAGTGGGTTCACTGACTAGTTGCCTGAGAAATTCCCCCTGCAGAGAGTCCAGAATGCCCCTGCTTTTAGCTGAAGTCAATGCTGGGAGGCTCCTATCTACATCTGGCAGGTTAAAGTCCCCCATCAGCAGCACCTTCCCCTTTTCTGCCATTTTGTCAATGATGTCCACCAGTACCTTATTTAATTCCTCCATCTGTGCTGGAGGTCTGTAGATCACTCCAGTGCAAATAGTGGCTCCATTCCCTGTCTTCAGGGAGAACCACATTACTTCTGCCCACCTTTATTCCCTGAATATTCTCAGTTCCCTCTTCCCCCTTCCTCTATTATGTGCTCCATTAGTATTTAGTAGAGGAAGGATAGTCAAGTGGATTTAGTGCCTTCTACCTAAGTCTGTTTTCCTATCATGGCTGAAAATTGTTTAAAATGAATGTAACATTATAAGTGTGTTATTCATGGACCAGCACCCCTGATTGGTCCCCTACATCACAGACAGTACTACTTGTAGGTACAAGTACCAACCTTGGGGCACAGGCACTTATTGTATAAGCATAAGTGTCAGGATCTGAGTTCTACTGTATTTGTACTGAGAATAATAATGCCTTTGCTATTATTCTGATTGTAACACTTGGGAGATACTTCTGTTTACACTATTGTATAATTATTAGTTAGGCAATACTGCCATCTTTAGTGAGAGTGCACAACTGTAACTGCATATGTAACCGCAAGTGTCCTTCATAATATACAAGACCCATTGTCTTAGCTATCTGTTACTTTCTGCTAGCTCAGCATGCTTTCACCATGCTAGTGAGAAGTCAGATCAGTTACCGCTGGCCAATTAAAATGTTTTTATATATCTTTTTAGCTGTTGCTATGACAATTATCAGGTGTATAATACCATTTGTATTGCACCTTCTCTCTGAGAAGAGATGTACTGCTACCTATAGGTAAGAAAGATTGGAAGTATTCTCCCAGTGATCTCATTGTTTGGTTGTAAGCCTGCTTTTTATACCAGAAATAAATCACTTTTTGTGCTGGACACCACTTGTTTGTCATTTCTTCACTTTAGTGCAATTCCAACAAGGACCTGAGAAGGTGATGGTTTTACCATTCTTTTACAAGTGGTATAATGCAGGAGAAAAGGTGCTGCTTGATAACTTAGGCTAAATTAAGGAAGTACTCTTGAACTGTAATTTAGCATGCGTGGTGTGGTGTTCAACTGTGTGGAATATTTTTTTTATTCTTAATTAATGGATCTTGATATCCTACGACCAGCCCTTGACTTTCTTTCACTGGTGAGCTATTTAGATAAACTTGTGAGATGCACTTGTACTTTGGATGTCCAAGCTCCAATACAGAGAGATTCCATGAGCTGCATTGCCTGCTTGAAAGTTGTTACACTTAATATGATTTGAGTGCAGGTACATTGGTAATCAGTGGGCTGCTTAATGATGTACAGGTGTGTGGATTGAATATTTTTTATTTTATTATAACATCTTCACAAAAACTGAAAGGGAGAGGCAGAAAATAGGTGCAAGAGGCTGGGTAGGGTGGGGTGCTATATTTTAAAGGGTCTGGGTGATGGAGTGCAGTGGTAATTGTATGTCATCAGATGTAGGGGTGAGTTTATCAGTTTAAGTCTCAAGCAAGTAGCTACTTCTGTCACTTTCTCAGAAGTACTACCTGTGAGAGGCAAGGGAGAGCATAGGAGTGCATGCACCAGGAACTTTAACTCATGGTTGAAGAACTGGTGCTGTGAGGAAGGGTTTGGATTCATTGGTGACTGGGGACCCACCTGGAGGGATGGAGGTTTGTTCAAGCCCGACGGCCTGCATCCATCCTGAGGGAATCCAACACTCAATGATAAGTTTAAATGCTACATTGACAAGCATTTAAACTAGCAAAGGGGTGGCAGGCCAGCAAGGATCGGTACCTACTTGCTCACCCCCACAGCTAGTAGTAGAACCAGTGAACCAGAGGAGTGGCTATCTCTGCAAAGCAGTGTGCAAAAGATGGAGATTAGTGTCCAAAAGGTGGATAAGCAGAAAAAGAAAATTCAGCAGAAGGGCAAACAGCAAGGAGAACCAGGGATAAATGACAACCAAGGAAGGGGCTGGAGTAGAACAGTGAAGCAGTCTAGGAGGTCAAATCATGGAAGCCATGTGCAAATGCCAGGAGCCTTAGCAACAAGATGGAAGATCTGAGGCTGTCATGGTACAGTCAGACCTGGACATTGTGGCCATCACTGAAACCTGGTGTAATGATAACCATGACTGGGAGATGGCCATACCTGGCTACAACATATTCAGAAGAGACAGAGCAGGCAGGAAGGGAGGAGGAGTGGCACTGTATGTGAAAAATGACATAAGGGACACACAGATCCAGGAGGAACAAAATGGGGGAGAGATACTGTGGGTTAAGCTAGAAAGGAAAATGGGGCCAGCCATCCGCACAGGTGTGGTCTATAGA
The DNA here is from genome assembly GCA_016271365.2 of Neoceratodus forsteri. NCBI lineage: Eukaryota > Metazoa > Chordata > Ceratodontiformes > Ceratodontidae > Neoceratodus > Neoceratodus forsteri. Next base: position 123,186,038 of record CM028136.1, on the reverse strand, counting down.
CCACCAGCCCAGGAGGAAGAAACAGATAGGGAGTTGATGCTAGCCATCCAAAGGATGGCAGACAAGGTGAGGTAGTACTGGTTGGATACTTAATATACCAGACGTGGACTGGAGCATCCCAGCAGCAGCATCAACTAGAGCAGATTTATCCTGGACTCCCTTCAGGGTGCCTTCTCAAGCAACTGGTAATGGAACCAACTCGGCAGAAGGCAATACTGGACCTTGTGCTCACAAACAGGGACAGTGTGATGGGGGTAACAGTGGGGGAGCACCTGGGTAACAGTGACCACCAGTCATTGTGGTTTGAAATCACAGAAAGGGCAGAACCAAACCACACAAAAACATGTATCCTGGATTTTAGGGGGGCAGACTTTGGGAAAATGGGGAGATACTTGAAAGAGGATTAAGGGGAATGGGACAGGAATCAGGGGTTGAGGAACAGTGGGCAGTATTTAAAATGGGGATTACAAGAACAACAGAATTATGCATTAAGCAGGTTAGCAAGAGGAAAGGAAGAGGAGACCATTATGGTTTCCAAAGAGGTAGCAAAGAAAGTGAAAGCCAAAAAGATTGCATTCAGGCAATACAAAAGACACAGGCAGAAGGGGATAAAGGAGAAGTACCAGGAGAACAAAGGGAGGCAGGGAAGTCAGTAAGGGAAGCCAAAGCTCAGACAGAAGAACACATTGCAAAATCAGTGGGTAAAAGGGACAAAACCTTTACAGGTACATAAGTGAAAAAGAAAGACAAAGGGAGGGATAGTGAGACTGAAGGGGAGGATGGGAGCACGTGGAGGATGACAACAATAAAGCTGACATATTGAACAGGTATTTCTGCTCCAGTCTTTACTAAGGAAGAGGGGTAATGGGTCTGAAGGGAGTACAAGGGGTGAGAATGGTGCAGAAATGGACACAAGTCCCTTACACGAGAAAGGGTCCTGAAGGAACTGGAAGTAATAAGAGCTGATAAAGCAATGGGGCCAGATGGGGTGCACCCCAGGGTCCTAAAGAACTAAGAGAGGTGGTGGCTGAACCTCTGGCTATCCTGTTCAGCCAATCACTGGAAACAGGGAGGTACCCAAAGACTGGAGGACAGCAGATGTAGTCCCCTTATACAAAAGTGGGAACAAAGAGGAAGCAGGGAACTACAGACCAGTCAGCCTCACCTCTGTAGTGGGAAAGATCATGGGAGCACTACTGAAGGAGAGATTGGTGGAACATCTGGTTGTCAATGGACTACAGGACCCAAGGCAGCATGGTTTCACCAGGGGGAGGTCATGTCAGACCAACCTCATTGAATTTTTGACTGGGTGACTAGGAGGTGGATCAGGAGAGGCAGTGGACATGGCCTATCTGGACTTCAGCAAGGCCTTTGACACTGTGCCACATAGAAGACTATTACACAAACTGGGGAATATGGGTGTGGGCAGGACAGTAGTGTGGGTGGGTAGGTAACTGGCTGGGTGGCAGGACACAGAGGTGGTGGTAAATGGCTGTCACCCACAGAGGGAAGAGTAACCAGTGGGGTACCACAGGGATCAGTGCTGGGACCGGTCCTATTCAACATCTTCATCAGTGACATTGCACAGGATCTAGAAGGCAGAATTTCACTGTTCGCTGATGACACAAAGCTCTGTAACAGAGTAGACACACCAGAGGGTGTAGACAGAATGAGAAGGGACCTGCAGAAACTTGAAGAATGGTCAAGGGTTTGGCAGTTGAAATTCAATGCAAGAAGTGCAAGATAATGCATATGGCACAAAACCCTGGCACAATATATCAGTTGGGGGTGAGGATAAGCATGCACCAAGCAGGAAAGGGATCTTGGGGTTGTCATCTCTGATGATCTCAAGGTAGGAAAACAGTGTGACAAGGCATCAGGTAAAGCAAATAGGATGCTGGGATGTATAGGCAGGGCATCACCAGCAGGAAAGGGAGGTCATAATTCCGCTATACAAGACACTAGTGAGGCCCCACCTGGAGTACAGTGTACAGTTCTGGAGACAGTACCATACGTAAGTGGACATAGAACAGGGTAGAAAGGTTCAGAGGAGGGCAACAAAGATGGTGCATGGGTTGCATCACAAGTCCTATGAAGACAGGTTGAAGGAACTGAACATGTACTCCTGGAGGAAGGAGGAGAGAGGGGATATGATAGAGAGACATACAAGTATCTTACAGGGAGGAACAGGGTGCAGGTAAACACTATTTTAAGCGAAAAAGATGTTCCAGGACTAGAGGGCATGGGATGAAGTTGGAGGAGGACATTCAGAGGAAACATGAGAAAGAATTTCTTCACAGAACAGGTGGTGGACAAGTGGAACACCCTGCCAGAGGAAGTGGTGGGGCTGAAACAATCAGGATTTAAGAATGCATGGGATAGACATAAAGGAATTCTAGAGGGCAGGGGTAAGGGGAAACAGACTTCTAGGAAAACAAACTGAACTTACAAGCTCAAATGGGCAGACTAGGTGGGCCATAGGCCTTTATCTGCTGACACTGTCTATGTATCTATGTATCTATGTATGATATCACTACTGGCAAAGAATATCCAATCACCTGCTGACAGACGTGTTAGCATTATGCTGTATGGATCAGTATTTTTGCACTGATGCAGTTTTGTAAAATACATATTTTTTCTATATATTTGGCCTGGGCTGGGTGCTTATTCTTTCCACTTATAACATTTGCTGTCCATTATTTTTAAGACTACAAGCACTTTAAATTTCTTAGTGTCATCTAGTCAGGAGGAGAGAGCTGCCTGCTGTTTACCAGGGGCAACAGTGAGCAGGAGTCTTCCTTGACTGGAGAAGTACATCAAGGTAGGGAATGGGAAGCCAGAAGTAACAGTTCATTTAGGGACAAATGACCTGTAGGCAGGAGACTAGTTATGGTGATCAGAAGTTTCTATGAACTAAGCAGGGCTTTGATGATAGAGGCAGAGATGGTAATCCTGTCTGAAATCCCATCTTTGCTATGTGATTGTGGAGATACCTGTAGAAGTAAATTAGGGAGTTTAACACATCAAGAACAGCTTGTGTACAGAAGAGAGATTTTTTTCTTTCACAGGTACTGTGGAACATTCTTGGGGGACTGGGGACCATTCTGGGAGGAGTACTGTTACTTTTGCTATGAAGAGTAGACATCTAATCATTGATGGCACCAGCATGTTGAGGCAGAAGTGAGATGTAGATTTTTATGACTGTGGGCAGAGCCTATGGCCATCTTGCTTTAGCTGGGAAAATGGACTTTAGCTGGAAAAATGGGATACCGTGGAATACATTTTTGGAGTTTTCAGTGTAGCCTTCTACAAGTACAAATCAATATGCAAATACACCCTTCTTTCTGTTTAGAATGATGGAGACAGAACTCCAGGCTGTTTTTCTCTGAGAATGTTAATGCACTGTGCAGACTTCTTAGCAAATATGCACACATTCCAAACACAACTAAATGTCTTAAATACTATTCAAGGTGCAAAAAAACAACCAGCATGAAAGTTGTTCAAGACAAAAAAAAAACCTTTCACATGAGGGTTGTCACTACTCTGAATTTCTTATATTTTGTAAAATATGGCCATCTTATTTCCTGTGTTTCCATTTTTGTTTTTACAAAATTCAGATTTCTGATTGCTACTTAAAAAAATATATATTAAGAATTTAGATTAGTGATTACTCTCATCTGAAAGGTCTTCTTGTCCTGAACAACTCTCCTGCTGGTTGTGCATGTGTACTTTTTATACTTTTTAGAGATATTTACATTTGTTTGGCATGACTCCTATGACACTTCCAAACAGCCTAATATCTCTCTCCTCTCTATCTCTCTCTCTCTCTCTCTCTCTGCATGAACACAGTAGGAGTCATGCCAAACAAATATAAATATCTTGGAAAGTATATGAGTTACCTATACACAACCAGCATGAAAGTTGTACAGGACAAACCGACCTTTCAAATGAGGTAGTCACTAATATGACTTCTTTATATTTTTTTTTAAATAAAGCCATACAAAAGGTGAAAATTGTGAAGAAAAATGAAAATTCAGGTAATCAGATGACCATAGTTTACAAAATATAATTAGTGCTGCTTAATGAATAAGTTCATTTGAAAGGTCATTTTGTTCTGAACAACTTTCATATTTGTTGTGTATGTGTAACATTTATACTTTTAGATATATTTACATTTGTTTGGCATGACTCCTAATTCACTTTCAAACAGCCTAATTTTTGCAAATCACTAGTCAGTTGAATGAAATTCTTTCTGTTGAGTAGACCAGACCAGCTTGTTTATCTCTCACTATGCTTGCTTTAAATCATTCAGACCCATTGTGTATTTAGAATGTTGAAGACAGAATCCCAGGCTGCTTTACTCTGAGAATCCTAAGGCACTATACAGAATTTAATAGTTCACTAGAGTCAGGCATTGTACTGCAGGATTGGAGAAAAGTGCATGTGGTGCCTCTCCACAAATGCAGACCCAAGAATGACCCAGGGAATTACAGATCAGTCAGTCTGACCTCAATTGTGGGCAAGTTCATGGAGACCTTACTAAAGGAAAGGTTGGTGGAATATCTAGAGGAACATGGTTTCCAGGATTTGCAGCACCATGGGTTCATGGAGGGGAGAGCATTTCAAACAAATCTGATTGACTTCTTTGACTGTGTCACTAAGACAGTAGATGGGGTCAAGTGGTAGACATCCTCTACTGGATTTCAGCAAGGCCTTTGACTCTGTACCCCACAAAAGGTTGATCCAGACATTGATGGATCTTGTGGTTGGGGGTGAGATGGCCATATGAGTGGAAAACTGATTGAGGGACAAAACCCAGAGGGTGGTTGTGGGGGGAGAGTTATGTGGCACCAGAGAGGTCACCAGTGGGGTACCACAGGGCTCAGTACTGGGGCCAGTGTTGTTTAATGTCTTTATCAATGACATTGGGGATAATATAAAAGGCAAAATGTGCCTATTCACTGATGACACAAAGCTCTGCAGGAGAGTGGACACAGCTGAAAGGATACAGGGCCTACATGATGACCTGAAAATGCTGGAGAGGTGGTCCAGGATCTGGAAGCTTGCTTCAATGCCAAGAAATGCAAAGTTATGCATATAGGAGCCAATAATCTCAAGACAGAGTACTACCTGGGAGGAGTCCTGGTATCTGCATCAGAGGAGGAGAAGGACCTAGGAGTGATGATCACTAGTGACCTAATGCACGCCACACAATGCAAGAAAGTAACAACAAAGGCAAGTAAGATGCTGGGATGCTTAGCTAGGGGGATAAGTAATAGGAGAGAGGAGGTTATACTGCCCTTGTACAGGTCACTGGTAAGGCCACATGTAGAGTATGGAGCATAGTACTAGTTCCTGTCACAAACATGCCCCACAGATCAGTCCCTCTTCTCCCACAGTGCCAAGCTTCAAAGTGCAATATGCAAACTGAAGATAAACAAGGTAACTCTCCTGTTTGTTTTGGGTCCGAATCACCTACTAACCTCAAGTCCTGGTGGCTCAAATGTGAACTTTTCTGCTAGCACACCCAGTTAACAGGCTCAGATATGTAGCATCTTCGGGGATGCAGTACAATATTTAACCAAGGGAGTACGCAGAAAGTTTCACAAGTCTACCCTTATGACTCAGTTTGAGACCTAAGTATATTCTCACCTTAGCAAGATAAGTAACACTTTTTTTAAGCCCTTAACAGTTTTCAGAATTAGCACTTTTTCAGCATTCACATGCATAAGAAACTGAGAAGGCACAGGCAGAATTTCAAGGAAAATAATGTTTACTAAAAATTGAAAATAGATAAAATACAAAACACAGAACATATAACATAAATACTTACAGTCAAAATAAAAGGGAATTTCAGAAACAAATACACCTGTAACTGAATTTCTAGTGTTAATCTAGTTTTCTAGTTGGTATTACCTAATTGTACAGAAGTGCCTTTCTTTCAGAACACAGGGTGTGTGTTCTCTTAGGAGTCCAGAGATAAAGTCTGCACTCTCCCTTCAGATTACTTGGCAATATTCAAAGTCAGTCTCTCCACCTCCTTGTGATGTCACAGCACACATGAGGTCATGGTTAGCCATGTGCTTATTCTGCAACCTGAGTAGGGATATCCAAAAGGATGTTATTTCACTGCTGGCTGGAAATCAGCAGTTAGCAAATTTTAAAATGACAGCCTCTACTAGCTTCCTGGCTAACAAAATGATATTACTTTTACAAGTTAACAGGAATCTGTTAAAAGTTCCCATTTTCCTCCAGCATTATAAAATACATGCCTTTTCCCCAGCAGTTTGAAGTAGGAATATCTTATGATGTGTTATCACCCAGCCTTTGGAAGGAAGCCCTATGAGTTACAACAGATCAGGAAAACAGCCATCTGCTATTTCGGTGCTGAGCTGATGTCAAAGGTCAAGCCTTCTAACACTTGCTGATTGCTATCCCCTTAGCAGACATTCACATTAAATTTTTATATCACAAATATTATGCAACAATTATTAGAGATTTTATCATGTTACAATTCCCACACCTCAAAAATGACATTAACCTGCTGAAGAAGGTAAAGAAAGGAGGGCTACAAAGATGATAGCAGGTCAGCAGGGTAAAGCATATGAGGAGAGATTGAGGACACCGAACATGTATTCCCTGGAGGACAGCAGAAAGAGGGGACATGATTGTGACTTTGAAGTACTTGAAAGGGATAAATAAGTTGCATAAGGAGGGTCTCAAAGTTGAGTGATAACCATAACACAAAGGGCACAATCTTAGGCTGAAGGGTTGGAGATTTTAGAGAGAGGTCAGGAAGCACTTCTTCACAGACAGGGTGGTGGACACTTAGAATGAGCTGCCAGAAGAGGTGATCTCATTGAATTTATTTATTTATATTTATTGAAATAGTTTCACCAGGAAAGGCACACTGAGCAACAAGATGCTCGTCTCCTGGTGTGACCTGGGGGGAGGGGGGTACAAGGGGGTTGGATAACATGCAGGTTATCAACTGAGCAGATAACAGAGGCAAATAGCAGCATATGGATACAATTGCATTAAACACAGTGGGCAGCTTCAAGAGAAGCTGGGATGGGTGGAAGCACCAAGAGAGGTCGACTTGAAAATGCTGACCTCCCCCACAGCGACAGCAGAATACTGACACAGGTATTGTGCCACCCATGCAGCAAGTGTTTTCTGTGGGGGGCTGTGCCCCCACCACCCCTACTGGGGGGGCTCTGTCTCCCGCACCACCTGGACTTTGGGATTATCAACTCCAGGTCAGAGTTGGTCAAGGGGGTGGAACACTGGTGGAAAGTGAAGCACTGAAAAAGGACCATTACAGTGAATGTCACCGTAATGGTCTTTTTTTCGTGTTTCCCAATTGGGGTGTCGGCATGAAGGGGTGCATCGAGGATAGGCATAAGGGAAGGTAAGGATCATGGGTAGGTAGGATGGGAGGAGAGGGGAGTTGGGGCAGGGACAGTAACTCAAGCTCTGGACCCTGCAATATGAGCATACTAGATAGACCAAATGGTCTTCTTCTGCTGGCTTCTTAGTATGTTAATATGACTCCTACTCCACTTCCAAACAGCCTCATTCCTTTTCTCTCTGAGCAAACATATTAGGAGTCATGCCATACAAATGTAAATATCTCAAAAAGTATACAAGTTACACAAACAAAACTGGCATGAAAGCTGTTCAGGACAAAAATACCTTTCAAATGAGGGTAGTCACTAATCTGAATTTATTATATATATTTTTTTAAAATAGCCTTACAAAAGGTGAAAATTGTGAAGAAAAATGAAAATTCCGGTAATCAGAAAGCCATATTTTAAAAAATATATTTAGTTCAGCTTAGTGAATAGAGTCATTTGAAAGGTTGTTTTGTCCTGAACAACTTTCAAGCTGTTTGTGTATGTGGAACTTGTATACTTTCCAAGAAAGTTACATTTGTTCTGCATGACTCCTACTGTGTTGGCTCAGAGAGAAAGAAAATGTGGCTGTTTGGTAAGCAATTGGTTAAGGGATAAGTGAGAGAGTCTGGTAGTAAATGGAGTTCACTCCAAGGAAGGGAGGGTGATGAGGGTGGTACCTCAGGGATCAGTGCTGGATCTGGCCCTCTTTAATGTCTTTATAAGTGAAATTGCAAAGGAGCAGGAAGGGAAGGTTTGACTCTGCATGACTATACCCAGATCTGCAGCAGGATGAAAAAGTATGGGCCAAGACCTTAGAAGACTTGAACAGTGGTCAAGGGTATGGCAGCTAGGTTTCAACACAAAAATGTACACTAATGAATTTGGGGCACAGAAATCCAGGGGCAGAGTACAAAATAGATGGAGTGGTACTGACAACATTAAGAAAGCACACATTCAAAAAAATTAAAAGCTTTTACATAGAGCTGATTACTGTTTAACAAAATTATGTATCTATGGCTGCCACTGTACATCTAATGCAAACCCAGAATCACATTCCTCACTTGGATTGAAAAAGGGGAAGGGGTAGAGGCAATAAATTGACTCCTTGTTTTTTGTGTTAAAGGAGTCAGTTTTTTTTACAGCAAAAACAAGGAAAGGGGTCATTTCTAAAATGTGCAGAAAAGCATGGGTACCATTTTTTTCAGAAAGTGCCACCACTGGCAGCTACCACTTCAAGACTGCTACTACAATTAGGAGAAAACAAGAAGCACTCTACCAGCACTGAGATCAATATTGTTAAGGCACATTTACCAGAAATTCCTGGTTAGAAAAGAATGAGAACATGACTGTGATGACAAGCAAGTTGCAGACCAGATTTTTAGTTTGTTAATAGTCTCCTCCCGAGTCTGATTTTTATGGCTGCTTGAGCAAAACTCCACAGACATTATGTCATCATCAGATTTCTATAAGAGCACTGTAGAAGCACATGATCAGACCACTGTCTGATGTGCTGCCACAGTGCTCTGGCATACTGTAATTGCCAATGATTCTGTTTAAGTAGCCCTTCCTTTCTGCAGGCCGCATAAACACACCCCCTTCCTGGCACACTGCTTTTCCTTTTTGCAACTATCGAAGTGATGGCCACTGTGTGTACCATTGCCAAGCTGACCTAAACTGCGCATGCATGTGTATCATGCATAAGTGCTGTAGTCATGTCAGAGCCACCATGTTGCACATGGCTGACTGCTGGGCAAACTGTGCATGCAAGAGTATCATGCATGTGCAGTACTGTAATCTCTGCAGTATTAGTTACCACTGACTCTGGTGCAGGGCGAGCACCACATATTCTATTCAATGCTCTTGCCACACCTAAAAGCTCTCTACAGCCATATTGGCTCTGACCAGAGTTTGTTTTAAATAGGGAATGGGTAGCTGAACTTACAGACAGGTCTCAAATCACTGAAACACACACATACACACACACACACACACACACACAAAGTCTTTCCCCCTACGCACATGAACGATGCTGAAATATTTGTCTACTAGGCATTGACAGACATGGAGAGCAGTTTGAAAAGGTGCATAGAAATACAGGGAGTGCAGAGGCATAAAGAAAGGGAAGGAACAGCAATTACAGGGTGACAGATAAACTTACAGTGAAGCCCACCAGGATGAAGCGCAGTGCTGCAGAATTCTGCAGTAAAGTTACTGCAGCAAACAATGCAATTTCAATGGGAGTTAATCCCTTTTGTCATGCAATAAACCTGTAATACTGCATTTCATCCTGGTGGGCTTCACTGTAATTCATGGAAGGTAGTTTAACTTAATGATAGGAGTCCTGAGAACAAAATTGAGGACCTTGGACAGTAGTCACAGAAGCTCAACCACAGTTAATAGCAGTAAAAAAAAAACAGGGGCAATGTAAAACCATGACTGGAGCCTCACTATCCTATTAGATGCCTTATTCTGAAAGGATAAGGGGAGCATTCCAGAATAAAGAGGTGGCATTTTACATTAGAGACATGATAAAAAGGGTGGAAGTCAAGAATCTTGAATGGGATGGGGGAATAGAAACAATGTGAGTGAAGTCGATAGTTGAAAACAACATGAATCTAAGCATGGAAGTGGCCTAAAGGCTATCCAAATCAGTCCAAGGAGATGGCAGGGAATAAGGGGAGCAAATAAGAAGAACTATCACCATATGGAATGTGGTACTAATGGATTATCTTAGTATCCCAGATGTGGACTGGAAAACATCAACTATGACAGCAAGGAGCTACCCCCTTGTAGATTCATTTCAATGGAACTTCTTTGTAGCATGGGTAAAATAACCCACTATGGAAGGAGTCATTCTTGATCTGGTTCTGTCGAACCAGGACAGGGAAGAGATTAGGGTAATGGAACTGCTGGGGTTGAGTGATCACAACTCTCTTTGGTTCACCATGGCCCTAGATAACCAAAAGACAATGTCAATGATAAAGGTGTTAAATTTCAGGAGAGTAGATTTTATGAGAATTAGGGACACTCTCTGAGACAAGATAGGGGGTGGAAAGGGTTAAGGAGGCAGAGGAAATGTTGGAACTCATGAGTGGTAGTCTTCTGGTGGTGACTAAAGCTGTCTGAAGCAGTTATGTAAAAGCACAGATGCACACAAGAGGTTACCCTGGTTATCTGGGATGTCAGAGATGCAGTCTGGGCTTTGTGGGCTGAATTAAAAATTGTATAAGTTGCATCAATATAAGGGTAATAGAGACATTTTGTGTGAAAATGAAGGAGGCAAGTGGGGTCATAATGAGGGCAAAGCAGAGATGGAATTGAGGATAGCTGAGGGGTAAAGGAAAACAAATAGGCTTTTCTTAGATATATATAAGAGAGAAATAAATACCAAGGAGGGTATTGTGAGGCTAAAATTGGTAAATATATTTGTAGAGGAGGATAGGAGGAATGCTGACTTCCTCAGTGAATGTTTTATATTTAGATTCTTGCAAAAAACAAGAATTACTGGCTGCTATTCAGTCAATAAACAGCATTTGGCAGGGCTGTACTGATGGTGTCGTGTTACCATGTAAGGTAACTGCAGTTTGGGAGCATGCCTCTACTTGTCTCGTGATTCATGGATGGGATTGACTTTCCAGCCGGGGGAGAGAAGCACAGGCTGAAGAGACTTATGATTTGATGGGGTTGAGATGTCCCCCCCACCCACCAGACTAGGACACAAAACAAAGAAGCTGTACAGGGGGCTAGGGGGTGGCAGCTGAAGGGATAGGGCACCCAGCCAATTGAAGCTTAGCAGTGCCTCCCTCCCCTCATGGCAGCCAATTAGAGACTGCAACAGGTGAACCAGGAAGAGCAGGTACCTACATAAAGAATAGGACACCAAGTGTCCCTCCATGCTGCAGTCCCCTCCCCATTCAAAGGACCCACATGCTAAGGACATCAAAGTCTTCCCACTGGAATCAACCCATTGAAGCAGCTGGCAGCCAGACACTTTGCAGCTCAACAAGCCGGCAAGGGAGCAACAAAGAAGTAAGACAGAAAGAAGCAGGACATCTGGACAGTTTACACTACACAAAGATAAGCTTCCTGTTTAAACTCCTGTAACTGCACAGACATTGCAAGGGAGTGAGGCGGGTCTGGGACATGAAATAAGAAGGGTACAGGTAGGCATAAAAAAACAAAAAAAGGAGGTAGTTGGGAGTTAGGATCTAGCAATAGTTTGATTTGGTTATAAGTGAAACAACATAATGATAGTAGGAGTAAATAATTGTTTAAGGAGAGCTAAATAAAAACAGGAAGGAAAGAGGTGAGGCAGGGTCAAACAATAGTTTGGGCAAGGGGTAAAAAGGATCTAAAGGAGGCAAAACAGAAAAACAGGCAAGGTAGGACATGAAGTAGTAATGTTGGGAGTGGTGCAATGCAGTGGCTATTGGGTGGCAGTCTTCAGGGAGACTTTCTGGAGACTGTGGTGTTGCCCCAACTGCATGCACCTCTGGGCTGAGGAGAGAGGTTGCTAGACTCCAGACTGGGTTGGCTAGGATTTGCAGTGCCTCCGTCCCTACCAAGTCTGCCACTGTGGCCTCAAAGGATGCCAAGGATGAGAAGCAGCTCAACTAAGGTGAAGGTAGTGGGTCAGAGACACATTCCTCACATGGTACCACTACAAAATTCCTATGCCACTCAGGCAGGGCAGGACTGTCCCTTGTAGGCAGGTAGTGACCAAGGATGATGTGGGAATCCTCTGTAGTGGAGATCCTATGGTGGGTGGTAGAGGACACCAGAGGAGGAGGAGAAAGCAAATCCTGGTGGCGGACTCAGTTGTTAGGGGTATGGATTTGGGGACAGGAAGGGAGAGGGAGAGGAAGGTAAGTGACTACCAGGAGCCACTGTTCAGAGGGAGAGAGATCAGATCCTGAAGACTGCTAGGTAATCAGGAGGGGAGGGAAGGGAGAGCTGGATGTCATGGTCCATCTTGGGACCAATAACCTGGCTAGGGATGAGTCTAGGATAGTACAGGAAGAGTTTAGGGAGTTGGAGAGGGGTCGTAGGAAGGAAGCATGTTCAGTGGTCTTTTCTGATGGGCTACGTTTCTTGTGATGGGGAAGTGTAGAGTATTCCATACCAGGAGTTTCAACACATGGTTGAAGGAATGGGGCAGAGAGGAGGTGTTTGGCTACATTGGGGATTGGGGTCCCTCCTGGGGCGATAGAGGCCTATACAGGGGAGATGGCCTGCATCCATCAGGGAGGGGAACCACAGTCTTCAATGAACTGTTTAAATGTCAGATTGATGGACATTTAAACTCGCTAAAGGGGGGTGGAAGGAAATGTGGAGACATAAACTGCCTGCCCCTCAAACTGAAGTATGTAGTAGGGACAGACATAAGGGAAAGAAATCCCCAATGGTTCCCAACAAACAAGGAATCAAAGTGGTATAATGAAGAAAGATGGGACTGAGAGCAGGTTGGGGGGTAAGGAGAGATGGCAAAAGGGGACATGGGGTGATGACAAACATGGTGGTAGCATATTCTGGAAGGCCATGTGTGCAAATGCTTAAAGTCAGCGAAACAAAATTCCAGACTTAGAGGCCGTCATAGCAGAGGCTGACCTGGACATTGTCACCATTACTGAGTCGTGGTGCAGTGAGAACTATGACTGGAATATTGCCATACCAGGCTACACTCTGTTCAGAAAGGACGGGGTGTGAAAGAAAAGGGGGCGGAGTGGATCTTTACATGAGGGATTGCATAAAGGCTACTGAGATACATGGAAATCAGGAAGGGGTGAAGATACTATGGGTCACCCTACAAACAGGAAAGGGAGCAGTTATGTGCACTGGCATGATCTACAGACCTCCAGTAAGGGGAAGGGGCGTTGGATAAGGTTCTAGTGGAAGCCATCCAAAAGATGGCAAACAAGGGAGAGGTGCTGTTAGTAGGGGACTTCAATCTGCCAGATGTAGATTGGAGCATCCCAGCAGCAGCTTCTGCTAGGAGCAGGGACATTCTGGACTCCCTTCAGGGGGCATTCCTCAGACAACCAGTAAAAGATCCCACTTGTGAGGGGGCAGTACTGGACTTTCTACTCACCAACGGGGCCAGTATTGTAGACAGCACAGTTGGTGGCCACCTGGAGACCAGTGATCACCATACAGTGTGATTCAATGTAGTACTGCAGCAGGATAAAACCACAGAAAGACAAGGATCCTGGACTTCTGAAGGGCCGATTTTAAAAAGATGGGGGAATGCCTCAGGTATGCCCTGGCAAGGGGGTCTTGGGGGGAGTGGAGGAACAGTGGTTAAATCTAAAAGGAGGGACAGAGACAGCAACAAACCTCTGCATCAGACAAGTAAACAAAGGCAGGAGGAAAAAGAGATTGCTATGGTTCTCAAAAGAGGTGGCCGGGAAGGTAGAGTTAAAAAAGTCAGCCTTCAGGAGATATAAAGAGACACAGAGAGAGGAAAATAAGAAAGGTTTATCAGGAGAAATAGAGGGAGTCAGGGAAGGCAATTAGGAGTGTAAAGGCACAGACAGAGGAGAAAATAGCCCAGGCAGTGCAGAAAGGGGACAAGGTATTTTTCAGGCACTTAAGTGAAAAGAGAAAGTCCAGGGGAGGGATAGTAAAGCATAGGATGGAAGGAGGTGAAAGTATGAAGGGGACAAGGAAAAAAGCAGACATCTTGAACAAGTACTTTTGTTCAGTGTTGACAGAGGAAGGGGGAGGAGAAGGACGACAGACAAGGGCCAGGAGCACTGAAGGAAGGGAAGTAGACACTAGTCCATTTACAGAGGAGAGGGTTCTGAGGGAACTCACAAATCTGAAAGTGGTCAAGTCAATGGGGCCAGAATGGGGGCATCCTAGGATGTTGAGGGAGCTCATGGAGGTGCTGGCTGCACCTTTAATAGCCCTGTTCAACCATTCACTTCAGACATGAGTGGTTTCAGTGGACTGGAGCAGTGCAGATGTAGTCCCACCTCACAAAAGTGGAAGAAATGAGAAGACTGGCAATTACAGGCCAGTCAGCCTGACTTTGGTGGTGGGAAAAGTAATGGAATCACCACTAAAGGAGAGGACTGTGAAATAGGTGGACTCCAGTTGCATTCAGTGTACGAGGCAGCATGAATTCACTTGGGGGAGATCATGTCGAACAAATCTGATGAGGTGACCAGGGAATTGGATCAGGGTGGAGTGGTGGATGTGGCCTACCTAGAATTCAGCAAGGTATTCGACCCCATTCCACATAGACTGGTAATCAAACTGGGAAGTCTATGACTGGGTCCTGTGGTGGTAAACTGGGTGAGAAATTTTTTGGGAGACAGGAGACAGAGGGGGTGACGGTAAATGGAGTTAACACTGAGGAAGGGAGGGTGACAGGTGGGATGCCACAGGGATCAGTACTGGACTGGTCCTCTTTAATATCTTTATTAGCAACATTGTAGAAAGCTAGAAGGGAAGGTATACCTCTTGGCAGATGACACACAAATCTGTAATAGGATAGAAACTCAAGGAGTGGTGGAAAAAATGAATAGTGGTCTTGAAAAGTTAAACGAGTGGTCAAGGGTGTGGCAGGTAGGTTTCAATGCAAAGAAGTGCAAAATCATGCACTTGGGGCACAGAAACCCAGGTGAAGAGTACAAAATGGGGGGCAGTTTTACCACCACCAAACAGGAAAGGGACCTGGAAGTAATCACATTTGATGACCTGAAGGTTGCCAGACAGTGTGACAAGGCAGTGCGGAGAGGTAATGGGATGCTATGGTGCATAGGGAGGGGTATACCAGCAGCAGAGAGAGAGAGAGAGAGATAGGTGATGTTCTCACTGTTTAGATCACTGTTGTGACCTCATCTAGAGTACAGTTTCTAGTTCTGGAGACCACATCTCCAGAAGGACAAAGACAGGGTGGAGGCTTTACAGAAGAGGTCAATCAAAATGGTGCATGTTCTGCATCACAAGCCCTATGAGGAGAAACTGAAGGACCTAAATATGTAAACCCTGGAGGAAAGGAGAGAGAGAGTGGGGATATGATAAAAACATTCAAATACCCCACAAATATAAATAAAATTCAAAAAGGAAGCATTTTTCAGAAAAAAAAAGATGCTCAAGAACAAGCAGATATGCTATGAAGCTGGAGGGGGGAAACTCAGGGGAAATGTGAGGAAGAATTTCTTTAAGGGAACACAATTTGAAAATAGAGGGGGGATGGCTCAGGGGCAATGTGAGGAAGTATTTTTTCACAGAGAGGGTGGTGGACGCATGGAACAGCCTTCCTGAGAAGGTTGTGGGGTCTAAAACTGTGAGAATGCATGAATGCGTGGGACAGACATAAGGCAATTTTTGTGGGGGAGTAGGAAAAAATAGGCTGATTAAATAGGATCTGCAGTTTATCCTCTAGGTAGGGAAATGGGCAGACTAGGTGGGCAAAGCGGTCCTTATCTGCCATCAAAGTCTATGTTTCTATGTTTCACAGAAAGAGCGGTGGATGCCAGGCACAGCCCCCAGCACAGGTGGTGAGGCAAAACTGGTAACGGGTTTCCAGAATGCATGGGAGAGGGATAAGGGAACCTTAGAAGTAGGGAAAGGGGGATCTTAAGCCGGAGATCAAGTAGGATCTGTGGTGCTATAGTAGGGTGGAAAAAAAGGGCAAACTAGGAGGGCCAAACGGTCCTTATCTGTCTTCAGTATCTACATAAGCACCACATTCTGCTCCTGTAGAGACCCCTGTGACAGGTAAAGGAATTCTGATTCTGAAAGAGGGATAATGCTGAGTTTGAGCAAATGTCTGCTGTTTCAGAGGAATGTAGGAGACCATTAGAAAACTTGGGGTTAATTGGGGTAAATACACATCAGCAACAGAATGAAAATGACTTACTCTTGGCATCCTCTCCATGTCAAACATGCACCTTGCTCACAGCCTAGTCCCAACCAGCCTGCTGATCTACATTTGCATCCGGGGTTAGTATGCAAGCTAGTGGTTCAGACGCAATCCACACCTTTCATGATGCAACTTGCGTGTGACTTTAGTCAGCCACAGGGCTGCACATTCTAAGCCAGTCCCTCCTGCTGTAAAAGGCTATATGTTCAACAGCACAGAAAATTTTGGGGCCCGAAGAATGCCCAACCACCAAATGGCAGCCACTGCCTAACCCTTGTCTTTCTTAGCCCCAAGGGTGCGGGATTGTTCTGGGAGCATGTTACCATCAGTCACCTCAGGTTATGCTGGTGTCCTGAGTTCAGGAACAAGCTTCAGTTGTTGGAGCTCGAGGTGGGGGCTGGGATTGGATTTTGCAGCCACCAGGCAGCTTTCCTCTCCCAGAGTTGGGTGGTGTGTCAATCCCGTTCTTAGCTGCCACCATGTGGGGTGCCTAGTAGTAGTACTGGTGCTCAGAAGACACACTCAATTATGGGGTGGTGGAAGGGACCATGGTTGCAAAATGTATATGCCTCCTGTTAAAGACCTGGTGGCAGTACTGGTGCTCAGGAGACACACTTCAGTCGGGGGGGGGGACTGCTGTTTCAGAATGTATATGCACCTCCAGGTGGTGGAGGCCTGGTGGTAGTAATGATGCTCAGAAGATACACTTCAGTTGAGGAGGAGGTACCGCGGTCCCAGAATGCATATTCACCTCCATGCACATGCAATCTCCATGGCACCATGGCTCCAGGATAAGGGAGAAAAATGGGAGAATTGGGGACTAGGTCTTAGTGAAGCCTCACCCCTGGTACAACAACCTGCCTGTCACCCCTGTCAGGAGCAAACTCTGAATGAGTCACCAGTAGGGGATGGCCCGCCCCCTCTGGCCCTGCTGTGGGGGACTCCTTGGGGAAATCTAGCCCCTGACCAGGAGAGAGGTATGAGATGGTTGGGGGTATCCTGGGATGAGGCTGAGTAGCCACTCGGTCAGTCCTGGAGAGATAAACACCTTTCTTAAAAAAATTACCATCAACCACTGGACCATTCCTCTCAACTGTCCCTGATTTTCAGGGACATCACTGATTTTGCCTCAAAATTTCCTCTGTCCCTCATAAAATTTGTATTTTTGTGATAGAACACTGGAGATTGTAAGCATAAAATAATGTTAAATATTAAAGTTACAGATTTCTTCCTATTCAGAAAATGCATCTACACAATTTCCCTAATTCTGTCAGCTTTCTGAGTTAATGATATCAATTTTTAAGATGTTTCCCTGATTTGGGGTCTTTGTACCTGATATTATTAAGCCCCGTCCCTGATTTATGAGATAAGAGGTTGAGAGGTATGCACTGGACTATTATTCATCTGAAGAAGAAACCATTGTCCCCACTAAGGACTGTAAAGTCCCTTGATCCCAGCATGTGTATTGCAAGGGATTCGCTATCTAAACCACTATTCCAATATACAGATCAGCCTGACTGGTAGCCCCCATGCCCTTTAAGGAGCTCGACAGTGGCATAATTGAGTGACAGAGGTTGTGCAAGTCACACCCATTGTATCACTGGTGTTAGCCTGCTGTAGGCATGCTGAAAACATATAATTCATGCATATACAGGCCTGCATAGCTAATAGGACTCAAAAAGTTTTTATAAAACTAAAAACAGGACTTTGTCTCAGGCTGTTATACACTGCTGGTTAAACAAGAACTTCCCTTTGTGCTTAAAATGTACTTCTGAGACTAAAGCCATCATCAGCTGCTGCATGAGTAATGTTTCATTGTTGTTGCCATGAACTCGTATGTATTATGCAAGCAGCTTGTACTTACTGTATCATTTCTGAAACAGTACTTTCATACCTCATGCTGCACTAAACATTAAACACTAACAGTACTCATGTGAACCAGGGGACCCCCATGAAAACAAGATGCTGTTTCTCATCATGCAGTCCCACCTTTTGAGTGATGCAAATTTCAGTTCAAAAAACAAATACATACATTAAACATTGTTTATTTTATTGTGAAATATTCAGAGGGACCTTTGAGTCAGAGACTCATTTACAAAGGTTCCACGTCATACATCAGGTACAATACAAACATCAGGGCACAGTACAGGCAATTGAATACAAAATAAAAACATAAAGTGGCATTACAATATTAGTAGATAACTAGGAATTACATTACAGTTCAGAAACATGAGATACAGAGTAGACCAGAAAAGTAGAAGGGTCCCAGTCAAGCCCAGCCGAAACAGGTGCAGAAAGGTCTGTACCTGGCTGTTTGTCAAATAGCGGGTTTGGAAGAGTTAGCACCAGGAGAAGGGATATTTATAGGGAGTGGTCAGGTGCAGTCACATATGTTAGCATTTTGGAGGAATTCCCTCAGTCTAGTTTTGAAAGGGCCTATCCTTGTTTCATTAGTTATTTGGATAGGGAGGGAGTTGGTCAGAGCAGGGGCTTGGTAGCTGAAAGTCCTTTGAAGTTGTGAGGTATGTGGACGTGGAACCCTTAGCATCTGCCTGTTTGAGTTTCTCATGGATCTGGTTGGATTAGCTGGGCATATAATAGTGGAGAGAGAAGGAGGGGGAAGTCCAAGGAGGATCTTCCTAGTTATAAGGCATGAATGATACCGGACTCTGTTATCAAGGTTTAGCCAATTAGAGGAGTTGTAAAGTGTGCAGGTATGGGCGTGGCGATCACAGCCAAGTATGAGGTGGCAGTCTTTGTTGAGAACAAGGCGGAGACTGGTTAGAGCCGAGTTGGGGGCAGCATAGTATATGGTAATACCATAGTCAAGGAGGGCAAGGATGGAGGAGTTGACAGTGAGCCGTAGGGCATCTGGGGTGAGGCAATGTTTGTGCCTATAAAGCACACCTAATCTCAAGTTTAGGGCTGAGGCAAGGAGGAGAATGTGTTGCTTATAGTTTAGGGCTGGGTCCAGAGTGATCCCTAAGTATTTAAAGTAGGTAGCTTGCTCAAGGGAGGTCTGGTTGATGGTGAGAAAAGGGGGACAGTGATGCTTGCAAGGGTTCTGAGGGTGGGAGAAGATCCTGACTTTAGTTTTCTTATAGTTGATAGTAAGCCGCTGGGTGGAGAACCATTGTTCTGCTTTGTGGAAGCTATGTTGGAGTGTATGGTGGAGATTACGTAGGTTGGACTCAGAGGCGAAAAGTACTGCATTATCCACATAGAGGAGCAGGTTACCAGGGACGGCCACTGGGATGGAGTTTAGGAATAGGCTGAAAAGTAAGGAGCCAAGAATTGATGTCAATTCTATTTAATAATGAACTTCCAAAATGCATACCTTAAGAAATTATTAAGTCAAAGTAAAAAAAAATGTACATTTTACTCAATGGAGAACGTTTTATATTTTCTGTCATTGTGCTTTCCTCATACATATTACACCACTTTACAGGTCAGTCTTTCATTCTGATAATTTGCTTTAACTTAAAATGTCATATTTCTTTAAAGAAAGGCTTCTTGTCCCAGTCTTCCAGTTGACACACAAGTCTGTAATAATTTAACTGCAGGAGTATTACCTTGACATAGCCATGCAGTTGTCCCCAGTGAGGTTCACAGCACCCACTAAACATATAATGCTCATGCAAGCAAATGAAGGTCGAAGCCTTTTTTTTTTCTTACAAGGGATCATGTAGAGTACCATATATGGAAATGTGTTTGCTTGAACACATTGACCCTCATAGAAACAAGTGAATTCCTATACTATGCAGTCTGTAAGTGTACACACACACAAATCAACCCACATAGCATTAGGATGCTGGTCTCTTCACATTATTGTTCTTCATTCAAATTTCATAGCATCATTTCAATGCACTGTAGTTTGAAAACATTATTGCAAAGCAAAGGTCATTTGGAAGTATCAAACAATAGCCTTTTAGTAGGAAGACAATAAGCAGTATCGGACTTTACATTTCCCCCTTCCTATTACTTTTGTGTTCATGAAAGGGAATTGTTTTCATTAATTCTCCTTTGTTGGCAGTAATTGTGACCATAATAGGGTCAGTATATTGATCTGTTGCCACTTCCTTTGACTGAGGTAATTGTTTTGCAAATAGATTCCTCTCTTTTTTAATTTGCTTAAAGGCCAAAATCTTTTTTTGAAATATTTTAATCTGTATCTTATTGGCAACCTATTAGACAAAAAGGTCTTTGCCATATGATCATATTTTGCCAATTATGAGTTACTTAGTATAAGCATGATAGTGATCAACACAAAGTAATTTGTAAAACATGCCAGGCATAGAACATTTCTCTGGACCATAAACATACAGATTTTCATTTTGGATGTTTGTCAATGCAGCTTACATTTCAGGTTCATTTTCTGTCCAGACGACAGAGAATGCTGAAAGGTGTACATTATTTCCATTTTAACAATCATGAGACATGTGTGAGCTAGCACAAGAATAGATATCCTTAGCTTTTTTATTTTATTTTGTTTCTCATTGCAGGCCTGAAGTAGGCAACTCATGGGACAAATTATATTTGGTGAAGCTGTTTGTTTTTCATTTCTGTTACTTACCACCAGAAATACTCTGTGGGTTTCACACACATACATGCTCTTCTAACTTCTAACAAGTCCTAATTTATATTTTATTAGACTGGTTAGCTTGCTGCAGTGAGCTTGACCAGAATTTCAATGGGAAAGGGAATTGGACAATGCAGAACTATTAGTAATTACAGTATTCTCTTTATTTGAAATAATACTGAAGCATCAGCCCAGAAAAAAGAAACAATAATAATAAAAAAGAAATAATGAATTGCACAGTACTCTATTTAGACATCAATTAAGGTTTATGGATGAGGCCTCAGATGTAAACAATTATGACCTTATGATAATTAAAAGTCCCCTGGACCTTGATTATTCAATAGTGAGGTGTGTCTCCTGTTTTGAGTGATCATACATTGCAACACTGATGTTAGGCCAACTTTGGCATTCTTTCAATGCACAGAAAAAAAAAACTCAGATGCCAATGCTTAGAAATAGGGGATCAAAGTTAAGCTAATGTCAGTTCTGCATCATGCAATCATTCCAATCCTGAGAACCACCATACCACAGCTTCACCAAAGCTCAAAACACTTTTGTTTACTCTAACAGTACATTTGCCTGCTTATGATATCGTTGCTTCAGCCCTCATTGATCACATACAATAGTTATTTTTTTGAAATGAATTTATTTACTTTGTTAAATTGAAGTGCCAAATAACAGATTCAATATACCCCATATTGTCAATGCCAACCTACGGTCAGCATTGTCAGTACTTTTAATGGGAAGCAGCTAACAGTCCCAACGCTGCTCTCTGATCTTACCCAACCCTGCACCAAACAGTCCCAGTCTTACAGTATAGCAGCTCACCTTCCTTCACTCCAGCCCATGTGCCATGCAGTTCCTGGAGTCCAGAACAGATGCACGGCTGTCAGAGCTGGCTGAAACATCTTTTACCAGTGGACGTCTTGCAATATTCTGATTTCACTTTCATTAAATTTTCCTGAACATTTCTCTAAATTTGGCCAACATTGTAATTTCACTTATTTTCTGTCTAATTTAAAAGGTGTTTGCCCACATTGCACAAAAATTGGTTGGATGAAGTTATCCATTCCTGTGGAGATGTACCAAATGTCAGATCTCCATCTTAAAAGCTGACTGAAGCATACGCCTCCAAACATTATTATTAACTTCCCTTTTTGATTGCTGTATCTATGTTTATCAAAGTTTAGTGAATACATTACTTTAATAGCCATGTTGGTCTCATTATACTCCCTAACATGTGTATTGTTGTTTACCACTAAATTTAAGACTCCCTGCTAATTATGTTTTGGACCATGTGACTTGCACAGACAAAACCATGGCAAAAAATAATGAACCTTGTATAAGAAAACATTATCCTGATGATTTGACTGAGATCGGATGTACTCAGACAAAGGTAACCTCTGGATAACTAATAAAATCCTGCAGAGTGTGCATGGAGTAGTTCAGGCACTGTGCAAGCAACTCTAGTCAGAAGTGAATCTATTGGGGTTCTACCAGATTTAATTGCATTTGGAAGTATGTACTGTAATACATTATTTAGTAACTCTAGAATGTTGCTTGTTAACATGGCTGCTATGTTCATTTGTTCTTGACTTTCACTCCTCTGCTAAATTTAATGTTAATAGTAGCAATTTTATTTTTTGTCTACAAACTTGTAAACTGATTGTCCCTCAAATATTGACATTTATTTTTGTTGATTTGCTTTTCTAAATATATTTGTTTGCTGCTGGTGGCTGGACTCTTGCTCACTATATAAGACCAAAGTATTGCCATTATATGCTAGTGTCACCAAACAAGCTATTTTGGATCTTGGCTTAATATGGGAACTGAAAGTTCTTACTTATTTAGAAATGTGATTGCCCAGGTCTTCCACAGTCTTAGTTAAGGAGAACATTACACCCTTAATCCAAATGATTAAAACTGATTTGCAGTTATGGGTAGCTCTATCTCTGTCCCTTTGGACAGCTGGCTAAGAGAAACAAGGAGAGAGTGTTCTGGGATAAATATCGTGCTGCACATAATCTATATATTAAACAACTAAGGAAGGTGAAATCTGATTACTATTTATCAAGTTCAGGGACAGACAGGAACACAAATTAAAGGGATTTCTAGAATATGGTAAAATAATTGCAGGGAAAAGGGATTTCAGAGTTACCTAATGCTTTTATGGTAAATGATGTTCCATTAAAACTTTCAGATAAGGTAGCTGCTATGCTAAATGAAATGTTTATTGACATGGGGACATCTCAGATTAACACATCCCACCCTTCCGGTAAAACCCAGCAAAAAGAGACCCAAGAAAAGGGGAAAAAGAGTCGACTGGCCTTCTGTTTTCAAAGCATCACTCCTGATCAGGTCTTTAGGGAATTATTAAAATTAAATACAAATAAAGCCCAAGGTCCAGATGAGATTCCATCCATTTTGCTCAAAATTGCTGCACCTTTGGTGGCCCCAATACTGGCTGATCTTTTAAATCTTTCACTGAGTACAGGCAAGTACCCCCTGGCCTGGAAACGGGTGGAAGTGATACCCATATTCAAGGGAGGACAGAAAAATGATATGCTAGATTAGAGACCCATATCACTACTTTTGGTCATTTCCAAAATGTTTGAAAGAATTGTAGTTTCTCAATTAAATAGTTTTTTGGAAAGATACTAAAATATAATAAATACCAGTCAGGTTTTAGATTGAAACACAGTACAACTACAGCATTAGTTAAGGTTGTGTCGGACGTCCAGGTGGCCATGGACAGGGGCCTCCAACCTGGTTGGGGCCATATTTATAGATTTATCTGAAAAATAAAGCATTTGACACCCTGGATCATCAGGTGCTAATTGAGAACTTAGGGACTGTTGGCCTCAGGCAGGACAACAGAGGGTTAGAATGGGAAACAATTTTGTATCCAGTTACTCAGATATTAAATCAGGTGTACCACAGGGGTCATTATTAAGACCCATTTTGTTTAATATATATACAAAGAGTGTCAGACATCTAATGAGTGATGTCCGACACCATTTGTATGCTGATGATACAATACTTTATTTTGAAGGTGAGTCTATTCAGCAAATTCAGGAACAGTAGCAAAAAAACTTTAATATATTACAAACTTACTTTTGGGATCATGGCCTGGTTTTGAACCCTTTAAAGTCACAGGTGATGTTATTCTCTAACAAAAACATGACATTGAATTTAGACTTAAAAACACTGAATGGGTGTATTTTGGCTCCCGTGGAATACTATAAATATCTAGGAGTATGGATGGACTCCTACTGTAAATGGGATGTTCATGTAGATAACTTGATCAAAAATATAAACAAGAAACTGTGGGTGCTGTATAAATACAAAATCTGTCTCTCATCTGATATTAGACTAAAATTTGTGAATTCTATGATACTACCATTACTAGATTATGATGACATGGTGTATAAGGGAGCTGCTGGTGTAGTCTTGGGAAGATTAGATGTAATTTTTAATAGATATGCACACTTGTGTTAGATGCTCCCTGGAATATGCATCATTACGTTCTTTACAAAGACTTAAACTGGACATCCCCGACGGAATGACATATTATACATATGCAACACTTGACCCATCACTGTTACTCTAAAAAGGTGCCAGGTTATGTGATAGAACTGTTGGAAGAGCGGGAAGTTAAGGAATGGTTGCGCTTTACAGGAAAGGTAAAATATAGGATGCCATATATGAAAACAGTGAGGGGGCAACATTGCTATGTATATGGGGGGCCAAAGTTATGGAATTCTTTGCCAGGACACCTGAGGCCATGTATTAATAAAGTATCCTGGTATGTTTTGAGAACATGGCTTAAAAATGTTCCAGTTTTCCCAAAAAGATGTTGTACTTGAGTGACACTTTTACATTGTGTTTTTCTTTTTCTTTATTGCTAACTGTTCTGTATGGTTTTATTTATACGTATATTATTGTACTTTTAATGTGTAACTGATATTGCCTGTAATCTAGAACCCCATTGTACATTAGCTATGGCTAAACTGGTGTCAGAAATAAAACATTTTTACTTTACTTTACTTTCAGGTAGAGATGGAGCCAGTGTTAATAAAATGAATGTTCTGCCGCATGTTTTATTCCCATTGGGAATGCTTTGCATATTCTTGCCTAAATCATAGTTTGTGCATCTGCAGCAGTTGATTGCAGAATTTTTTTGGAGGGGTGGAGCTGTCCGTGGCTCATATTTTAAGCTGATGCTCCCAAAAGAGCAGGGAGGACTGTGACTCCCCAACTTCTTCTTATATTACTGCGCCCTACATAGTAGCAAATTGTTTCAGTGGGGTCATGTTTGGCCAGATCTCTCATTGTGCAGTTATTTCATTTATGGCTCTTGCTTGAGCATAAAATTTGTAAACAGTCATGGTTGCAACTCAGTAGTCTACTTTATTTAAAGCTATGTCGGTTGCTCCTCCCCCCCTGCTTAAAACAACCCCACTTATGTGGGCCTTAAAAACTCATTGGCAACATTGTATTCACTTAACTTATGACTGGACTAAGACTTTCGCTCACCCTATTTTAGGCAACCCTAACATTCAAATAGCCAGCCACCCAATCCCGGTTAATTTTTGCCCCCAATTCCGAGCTGCTTTTATTGCATCCCTTTTGGATGAAGGCAAGTTTTCCCCTATTCATACTTTACAAGTGCACTTTTCTATTCCCCAACTCTACGGTTTCAAATACTTACAGCTTAGTAGGGAAATTACTTACTATATTGGCCTGGGCCCGTGGCTTCCACAAGAAAATTTAAATTTTCAATTATTCTTGTCTCTTGCAGAACAGCCCATAGAAACAAAGACTTTGATGGCAGATAAGTACCTCTTGGCCCACCTAATCTTCCCAATTCCCTACCTATTGGATAAGCTGCTGATCCTAGTTAACCAACAGACTACTTCTTCATACCCCCCACTAGAATTACCTTAAGTCTGTCCTATGCATTCTTGAATTCCCCCCAAATTTTTGACCCCACGACCCCCTCTGGAAGGCTGTTCCATGCATTCACCACCATCTCCATGAAAAAATATTTCCTCACGTTGCCCCGAACCATCCCCCCTCTATCTTCAAACAGTTCAATTCTGTCTCTATGTTTAATGGACATTTTCAATCAATAGACCCTGGGAGTCTGGTTGGAATATGTTATTACTGGCTACAGGCATTGTCTCCAACTACGTTGTGGCAGAACATATGGCACAATCTGTATAAATATGTAAAACAGGATCTTTATCATTGGATCCAATATTGTATCCTGCATAACATGTACTATACCCCTCAAAAACTATATAAGATTGGTAGAGCCACCCACCCATCTTGCTTTCATTGTGGACTCACTGAAGGTCATCTCAAACATATGCTTTGGGACTCAGTAAAGGTGATTCCTTTTTGGAGTGCTATTGAGAGTTCTCTAGATCTCTTTTTAAAGCTAGAAGACTTCTTTACTCTGGATATATGTTTTGTTGGCTGTTATCCATCTAGTCTTTTGGTGCTTTGTAAAGCCTATATGGCTTTGACATCTATCACGGCCAAGCTTATAATTCTACATCATTGGATGGATGATGCCACCCCCACATATAGAGAGTGACATCAGGAAATTATACAGGCCCTGATGGTTGAACTACAAATAGCTTCTTTGCAGCATCTGGCAGAGCAATTTCACAACCATTGGGAACCTCTCTATGCTCTACTTTCAGCCTCAGTGAGATCCTAATCTGGAGCAGATCGGTTTGGTTTTATTATTTTCTTCTGGGTTTTCTTCCTTCCTTCTTGTCCTCTTATATTATCTTATACCTTTTACTGTGGTTTCTTTATTCTAGGCCCCGTTGCTGTCTTCTTTTCACTAATTGTGGAATTATTGTGCTCTGGGTGGTTGTGTGTGTGTGGGGGGGCTTTGGGGGCTGCTCTTTTTTTTTCTTTGATATGTTACTTTTCTGTTCTTGTTGCTGATGATTGTGTAATGTTATGTAATGAAAAACTTAATAAAGTATATTTAATTTAAAAAAAAGCTGTTTTGGAGAGTTGCATTCTGACAGGAGTAGCTGCTTGTTAACCAGTTTACAACTTGATGACAGCTTGTCCATAGCAAACAGTTATTTGCACTGCAGAAGAAAATTCATCCACTGTAGAAGATTCCCATTCTGCTTTATTCTAATTACATAAATGTTTAAAAGTAAAGGGACTACTGAGTAGAGATGTGCGAAATTGACAAATTGTGTTAGGTGAAATGTTTAGCAAAAATCACCCATTTCATGAAATTAATGCCCAATGTGAAATTTTGCCTGTAGAATATGAAATTTCACCTGTGGAAGGTGAAATTTCACCTGCAGAAGGTGAACTTTCAACTTTCACAGGTGAAATTTCACCTTCTGCAGGTGAAATTTCACATTACGCAGGCAAAATTCCAAATTTCGCACCCATCGAAATATTTTGCATAATGGGTGAATTTCACAAAATACTTCACATGGCAAAATTTTGCCAGAATTTTCCTGGTGAAATATAATTTTGCAACATTTCTACTACTCTACTTGTTTTGTATTTGTATTGAGTCCTAATTCTGTTTTGCATGGACATCATGATTGCATAATAAAGTTTACATCAATAAAATAATGCGTTAATATGTGTGCATTATATTCAAAGTATTGTGTGTATGATTTTCTTTTAATCATGAGCTAAGGTCATTGTCACTAAAAGTAAAAGATAACATTACATGCAAACATGAAGATGGGACACTAACTGGGGTTGGTGGGAGTGCAGATAGTGGTGGACTCTAAGTGGACTTAGAGTGGTGTTCTGTGGGAGCACAGCTTCTGCCTCAACAGCAGGAATATCCATGCCCTAAGGATTGAGATTGAGGCTACAATGGTGGAAGTATGCTTCCTGGGAAGGACATTAGAACTACTACATGCTCCACTGCCAGATAGATCTCCACAGTCAAGAACAGGTGGTTAGATACTACTAGGTAGTGGATGGGGCTGCCTATGGGACATGGTGTACATGCCTCCAATAAGTCATTGTCTCTGTTAGAAGAGGTTCTACCAGTACCCCACACCTGAGAATTTCACCTCAAAGTGGCCACCAAAAAAGAAAAGCTGAAGTTACTAAACGGGATCAAATCCTATGGATCTATGGTGCATGACAAACTTGAACCAAAACTACTCCACCTCGCATCACCTGCCATTGCAAAACCGGTAGCATGGTTATTAAATTGATCTCTCCTTGAAGGGCGTGTCCCCCTCACTATTGAAAGTGACCCTGGTTTTCCCCATCCTCAAGGGTGGCCCGCGGGAATGGGTTGAGTATTACCACCTGATATCTATCCTATCAATCCTCAGCAAAGTGCCAGAAAAGGTTGATTTACAATCAAATAGTGGAGTATATAGAGAGACATGACATTTTTACTGCACAGCAACATGAATTTAAAAAAAAAAACATGGCACTGATACAGCATTGATAGCTCTAACGTCAGAGATGTTCTCAGTGCTGGATAAGGGGGATGCTTACTGGTGTGGTCTTCATTGACCTCAATTAGCATTTGATGTAGTGGACCACAAACTTCTCCTAGCTAAACTCAGATGGATTGGCCTGGACAGCCACACAATTCAATGGTTCACCACCTACCTTCAGGGAAGAACTCGATCAGTGAGATGGCAAGGTACTGTGTCGGATAAGTGACCGATCCTGGATGGTGTGCTCCAAAAATCTATCCTGGGGCCTCTGCTCTTCTCATTATTTTTCAATGAACTGCCAAAATGCTGCAGTGAGGCAAAAATTACCTGTATGCAGATGACATTGTACTATATCGGTCTTCTAATGATACAGCTACATTAAATAATCTCATAAAAAAAACAACCTCTTGATGTTGGAGAGTTGGCTAAATGGTAACAAAATTGTGCTGAATGGCAAAAAAGCAAAAGCCATTTTATTCAGTCCGAAAAAACTAGGACCAGACAGGTCTAAAATGCTAGATCGCTCTCTAACAAATTGGGCCAAGATAACCACAGTTGAGTCCCTGAAATACCTTGGGATCACCCTGGACCAGGACTGCACCTTCAAAGTGCACATGGCTCAACTCAATAGGTCCTTGAACCAAAAAATTGGCCCCCTATATCGCCTGAGCCCTTATTTCACCCTGACCTCCAGATGCAAAATTGCATAGGGTATCCTCCTAGCTGCCCTAATACATGGCTCTCTAGTTTTGTTCTCGGCCAAAGACACTGAACTGCAGAAGTTAAGAACAATGTACAAGAGAATAAGTAGGTTTGTGGCTGGATCCCCTGCTAGAGAACACCACTGTCATGTCCTCCAGACACTATCCTGGCCCACACTGGATGACAGGCTAAAATATTCATCTCTCTGCCTAGATTTTAAGCTCAGGCAGCTGAACCCCACCCCCAAGTCTAGCAAACCTCCTAAAGTCCAAATTAAATGGCTGACCTCTGAGGTCTTTGGCAAGGCAGCTCCTAACAACACCCAGGACTCATACTGTCCAAGGGTCCAAGGCATTATCCAATCTCATCCCATCCCTCTGGAATGCTCTCTCAACTGCCCTACAGGAAAATACCTCTCTAGGAAGCATAAAAAAAGGCCTAAAAACCTATCTACTGGGTTTTAACCATTGCAAATGCTTCTGCTGACATCCCAGCACAGTACCCTCCATACCCACTCTCTCATCAGCTATGAATGTTACCACAGATATACTCTGTTGACATGTACTAAGTTATAGTTGTATATGTTGTAGTAGTAGGAATAATCACTTATATTGTCTCATTAATAAGCATGGTCTCAACACTTGAACATGCTCTAATTATTGTACATAATGTCATGTAAGAAAAGTGTCTATCTGCTTTTATATTCTTGTATCTAACATATGACTGTAAACTATGTCTCTTGCACTTTACACAATCCCAATCCATGTACCTCCTCAATGCTATATTACTCCATGTACTATATTTATATGTAACTAATCCAGGGTTGCCCCTGAAAAAGGAACCTGTATTGGACTCAGTGGGCGTCCCCATCAACAAATTTAAATAAATAAATAAATATTTGGCTTGAATTGGCACACCTGTGGATGGGGTGATGTTCACTAAAGATAAGCCAAGGAAGTTGGGAAGTCTCAAAAGGGAACTAAGAACTAAGTACTAGTGATAGGGAACTCTGTTGCATGAGGGATGGAA
Source organism: Neoceratodus forsteri (assembly GCA_016271365.2). NCBI lineage: Eukaryota > Metazoa > Chordata > Ceratodontiformes > Ceratodontidae > Neoceratodus > Neoceratodus forsteri. Next base: position 123,155,996 of record CM028136.1, on the reverse strand, counting down.
GGGATGGTGAGCTCAACACAAGTGGGATGGTACATGGGTGTTGGGTTCCAGTTCTTGGAAGACTAGGGTTCCCATATGATTGGCTACTGGCTGTTCAAAAGGAATGGTCTGTGGACAGACTAGGAGGGCACCAAAGTATTAGAGAAGAGGATTGAAATCACATCAGGACCAGTAAACTAGACAATAGGGTGGCAGTGGAGTTGAGGCTAGGTACAGCAACACAACTGTGGGAGGCCAGGTGGGTCTCCCTATGACACTGTTATGGGTAGAATGGAATGCATAGGATGTGTAAAGAAGGGGGGGTATTAAGTAAGAAAGAGGGAGAGGTAAGAAAATCAGAGCAATATGTAGGACAGGCAGCAACTCAGGGAGGAGACTGCAACATAGGGAAGATAAAGAGCCATCAAAGTATTGAACGGGAAGGGACTGAGAGTAATACCAATAGGCAGATTGAAAAGGGAATGGAGCTAGCCTGGTAGCACAGAGGGCTGAGGTGCTGGACGTCTCACCTCACGGTACACCGGTGACCGGGGTTCAGGAGTGAGCCTGGATCATCAGGGGTCGGCATGGGGGGGTGGGCGAAGCTGGATGGAGTGGCTGTCAGGCTGCTCTCCTCTCCAGGGAGGTGGGGTGGCATCCCTTACTCATAGCTACACCCTGGTGGAGGCCAAGGGGCTGTGCAAGCAGGGTGCCAGCATAGGCCAATTCGGTGAGCAGAGGATGGCCATTACTGGGGCTGTAAGGTGCATGCATGCCTCCACATGCATGCGTTCTTCTCCTGGGGTCCTCGAGAAAAATTGGGGAGAAAAACAGGAAACAAACAGCGGCAGGATGGTGACCAACTCTCTTCAAGCACCGCTCCCAGACAGGGTGTAAGGAAAGCCCCAGTAATTTCGGGGGACAGAGCTGGGGGAGCTGGTCAGATGGGGGCCATACGGGGAGGAGAATAAAGAAAGATGTGATAAAAAAAGAAAAAAAAAAGGGAATGGAGAAACTTACATTAGCACAAGGTGGAGGGGACTCTGCGGGGAAGTATGAATAAATGCCAGAAGCCTGAGAATAAGAGTTGTGACAGAGAAGCAATTATAGCAGAGGTCCAGTTGACTTGTTATCTGTGATGGAGACATGGGCTACATATCACCATGATTGGGAGATATAGATGCAAGGATAGGAAACACACTTTTCAGGGTGCGGTAGGAGTCAGCAGAAAGGGGGCAGCATTGCATTGTATGAGAATGTGCGCATTAGGAAAACAGAGTAAAAAATCATGGAAGGAGAGCATGATATAGAAGCAATGTGTCCACGGGTAGTCATGGATGGGGATGATTATCGGGGTTGGAGTTTCATACAGACCACCATCTCAAAAGGAAAAAGTGGATAAGAAGTTAGAAGGGGTAAAAAGGAGGGTGCTGAAGCAAGGTGAGGTGCTGCTAGTGAGATACCTCAACATGCCAGATGTGGACTAGAGTGCCTCAGCAGCAGCAAGTACAAGAAACCTCAGCTGATAGGGCTCTACAGGATGCGTTAGTAGTGCAGAAGGTGGAGAAGCGACCAGGGGAGTGGTCAGTTCTGGATTCAATTATTAAAAATAGGGACAGCAGTGAAGATCACAATATGGAAAACCCTGGAAACCAGATATCACCTGACTGAGCAGTTTGACATGAATCAAGGGTCAGAAAGCAAGTGCTCATAAACAAAGGTGTTTTAGAGAGGCTGATTTTGGTAGAATGAGGGAACTTGTTATGGAGAAACTGGCAGTTGTGTGATCAGCAGTGGTACTAAAAAGTATATGAAGACTGATTAAAAAAGAGTAGTTTAAAGCAATCAGTCTCTGTATTTGAGGGAATATCAAAGAAACAGGAGAGCAACAAAAGCAATCCGATACACAAAGGATGTAGATGAGGTAATGATGGAAAGAAGGAAGGCCATCAAAAATACAAGGCCAATCAGACAGTTGAAAACAGGGAAGTGTACCAAACCAAGATGAGACATGCCAACAGGAAGGCAAAGTTAGAAGCAGAGTTGAGGGCAGTGGAGGGGGTAAAGTGGGGTGTTAAGGCATTCTTCTCTTATATTTGGAAGATGAGCAAGTCTTGGGGGGAGGATAAAATGACTGAAGTAGGAAGGAGGGTTGATGGATGTGATAAGGGTTTTATGAATATTTTATTCTGTATTCATGTTAGAGGACTAAGGTCTACAACCTAAATCCAGTCATTTGGCAAAAAGGGCAGGAGAAGTCAAATTTAATATGAAGCTGATCACGGAGGAAAAGGTGTTGAGGTGTCTAAATGGACTGAACATTGATAGTCTCATTGGAAGACCTCTTTAGCTCTCCTATCTCAGACAGAGATGCTCAAAGCTGGAAAACTTCGCTCCACAAACTAATTTGTGGATTACCCTCATTATGCGAAGTTGATACACAGTCTGAAGTCCCAACTTCACCACCTCAAAAAAAAATACATCACAAAATGGCGACTTTGAACTTCGATGGCTGAATTCAGCAACTCGGTATCTTTAGAAGTTTTTTAGTGGTAAATCATCTCTGATTTGAAACTATAAAGCAAAAGTTCAATTTGCCCAACCACTATATGTCACGTTTTCCAAATAAGACATGCAGAGGCAGAATTCAAAACATTCAAACAATACTAGAAGAGGAGTGGAAAAGGCTATGGGAGGAAGCCTGGAAATGACAGCCTCTCAACATGTTGTGGGAATACAGATGGAAATTGGTAATTAGATACTTTCACACTCCAACTATCAGACAACATTTTAGCAACAATACCACTGATAGATGCTGGAGGAACTGTGGAAACAGAAGATTACACTTCCACAAGTACATGTTCATTTATTGAGAGCTTAGATGGGTGGCCGATATGCTGGAGAGAGCAGGGCTCTGCCTTTCACCTGCTTAGGATCGATCTGGAGGGATTGGGGTGGAGGGCCACTGCCTGTCAGGGCGGGGTGTGGGGGGACCACTAGACACCAGGGAATTTAACTGAACAGTGGGCCGGCGATGGGCAGGGGTGAACAACTAGACACCAGGGAATATAAATATCATTGTACATCGGGGGATCGGCGGGGTGGGGAGACCACTTGGGACTAGGGAATTTAATGATCTATTGAGCCAGCAACCTGCCTTCTCAACCTTTCTTTCTCCTTAGCCTGCATACCTGATACTTGGAAACAGGCTACAGTCATCTCCCTTCCCAAAACAGATGAGATGATCCCTCCTTACCTGGAAACTACCATCTTATCTACCTCCTCCCCATTAAAGTTCCACAAGCACCTTGTTCTTTCTTAGTTCTCCTCCTCCTTTGATTCATCCTCATTCTTCAGTACTTTCCAGTCTGGCTTCAGGAAGTCCCTCTACACCTCCCTCTTCCAGCTTACTGATTTCATCCTGTCATGGACTGGGGCATGGTTACCTCCACCATCTTTGTTGATGTGGCTAAATCTTCAACACTGTTGAATACCCCTTCTTCTGGGCAAACTTTTTTTTTGGTAAACTTTTTTCCTCTAATCATAGCTTGGGGGAACTCTCTCAGGCATCCTCTCCCTGTGCCTGCCTGCCTGAGGTCTTCTGCGCTCTAGTGCCCTCTCTCTCTCCACTCCCCCCCACTGCCAGCACCCCCAGTTTTACCCACCTGGGGAGGGTAGCCCGACTCTTTCTTGGGCTTCTTAATTAGGCAGACTCTGGCAAGCGGGCAGTGCCTGGGTGGAGGAGTGATGAGGCTTGGCCAAGACAGATCAGGCACTGGGCATGGAAGATAGGTGCCATTGCCTATCTCTCTGAGCTGGGTTTTTCCTTTTTCTGGCCATTTCTCCCTAAGTGTGCACCCCCCAATGCTTGGCGCACGGCAACCCAGCCAGCATCGGGCATGCTGTAACTTGCCACTCAGTGCTTCTGCGGTGCCCCCAATCTCCACCAGGGGCTACCAGAGCACCGAGCATCACAATGCCTTCCCCTGGGACAGGAGAGCGACCCACCAGGTGCTCAATCCAATCCCTCCCCTGATGACCCATGGTGCCTGGGCTCACTCCTGAACTGGGGTCACCGGCATGCCGTGAGGTGTGGTGTCCAGCGCCTCAACCCTCAGCGTCACTGGGCCAGCCTTCTGGGCAAACTTAAGGTAGCCGGACACTCTCTGCCTCCTCTGTTGGGTGATTCCACTCCTATCTTGGGGCAGGTTTCAAGCTGTCCAGATTGTAGATTCCTTATCCCCCCTTCTCACTGTTTATTCAGGTGTGCCCCAAGGGTTCATCTTTGGCCTAATTTTGTTCTCCATTTTCCAGAATAACCTTCCTGCTTCCTGTTCTACTGCTTCCAACAATTTGTATGCAGATGGTACAGTACCCTTTGCCACTGGTTCCTCTGCCCCAAACTCAAGACTCCACTCTGACTAGCTTTTACCAACTATTGTCACTGGTTCATTGCTAATCAGCTGTCCTCAGATGCCAGGAAAATGGCCTACATGACATTTGGCACTAGGCAGAGGTTTGCTAGCTCACCAATCTCTCTTCCTTCCATATCCTTAATGGTGTAATGATTAAGTATGTCTGCTCCTTTAAGTTGGCTGGATCATCACTTCAATTTCTCAGTGCATGTGGATGCCATCCACCAGAAGTTCCACTCCAAACTTGGTGCCCTTTACAGGAGTAAAGAAGTATCCCACTTCCTGCCAAAGAGATTGTTTCAAAAAGGATACTCCCCATCTTTGACTATTTTCTTGATGTTAGTAATTTTTCTCTCTCAAGGCATATGAGCCACCCTCTGGATGCTGACTACACTAGCCCAAGTTCCCCACTTTCCACCTGGACATACCATCACACATGAGGCAGCGTGGCCTAGGTGGGGGGGGGCAGAGCTCCAGGCAGTCAGGGTCAGCAGCAGATCAGACTGCCAAGGATTTTCTTGTGTTACTCCTCTCGAGTTGTGGCATGCAATGCAGCCAGGTACTTCCACGCATGCATGGAGCATCAGCAACCACCACTCCCACTCCAATGCATGTAGTTCAAGCATGTCTTAGCCCCAGTTGACACTAGGAGCCTGGTGAGTGCCAGGAACTGAAACTCTTCTTCCCTCCAAGAGGAGAGCAGTACTCCAGATGCTCAGTTCTCTCCTTCCTTGTCCAACGCATGATGATCTAAATCTACAAACACACCTGGGTCAGTGGCATTGTTTGAGGTGTGGCTTCAGTGCCTCAACCCTCAGCACCACTGGACTGGCCATATCTTGGACTATGGTGGCATTATATAAAGTGCTGCTTCCAAGTCTACCCCTAGACAGAATGGACCCCCTCTTTCTCTCCTTCTGTCCCTTTGCCCCACCACCACTGCTCACTGTACTCCTCTCTCTTTGACTCCTCCCTTGAGTCCAGGCACATCCCCATTGTGATTTCTTTATCTTTAAATACAGGCTTGGCTCCCCCCCCCCTTACATTTCCTCCCTCATAATTTCTCCCCCTACTATCTCATACTCCCTTTGCAACTAGGACTATCATTCTCTCACACTTACCTCATTGAATTCCTCTACTCATCAGGCTGTCTTCTCCTTTTGGTTCCACAAACTCTGGGGCTATCTACCACTTACCATCCACTCTGTCCCTTCCCTCATTCACTCAAATCCCTCCTCTGTGACTTCACTATTCTCTCCTGCAGTTGCCCCCGATATTGGGCCCTGAACTGTGGCCCACCAGCCTCCAGCCTCTGCTCCCCCTTTGCCCTGCACTTACATTAGCTCAGCTCCCCTACATCCTCCCTAAATTATAATCATTGCTTCCCACTCTGAACTTGCCTTATGCACACCGCTAATTGTTCTCCTTGAGCATTTTGTTGCACTGTAGTGTATTTACTTAAACAGACTCATTGCCTTTGCACAATTGTTAATTTTTTTGGGATGTGTATCTATCTATCATTTGTATTTTTATATTTTTGTACTTATTGGTCTTTTTGTGCCGCATTGTTCTACTCGATTCTCCCCTCCTCCCTCCTCCAGGATTCAGCTGGAAATTAGCTGTTGTCAGCTCAGTATGGCTTTCCAGATAAAACTTTTGAAAAAAAGGAAAACAATAAATAAGAATTTCACTGGAAACAAGAATGATGTCAATGGATTCTAGGGTAGCTGATGTGGTAACCCTGCACAGAAGTAAGAGTAGAGATGAACTGAGGAACTAAATACTAGTCACAGTGTGCAACTTATTTGAGGCCTTTACTAAGGAAAGGATGTTGGAATTTTTTGATGCCAATGGATTCCTGGACTGAAAAAGCATGGAATCACCATTGGGAGGTCAAGTCATACAAATCTGGTCAAGTTAATTGATGGGACCACAAAGGTGGCTGAGGAAAAATAGGCACTGGACAGCCTATATCTGGACTTTGGTAAAGCTGTCAACTTTGTCCTACATGGAAAAATGGTTAAGAAAGTGGAGGAATGGGAAATGGGAGACAAAATTACAGAATGGGTCAGGAACTGGTTGAGTGGGAGAACGCAAAGAGCAGTCTTAAATAGGAAATTCTCAGAGATAATTGAAGTCACCGTTGGGGTTACCCAGGGATCAGTCTTAGGCCCAGTGTTTTCAACATGTATTTTTGGCAATGGAAAAGCAAACCAAGGGAAGATGTGCTTATTTGCATTTGACACAGAAATCTGTGGTAGAGTAGACAGTGATGAGGGTGCCAGGACATTGAGGGAAGATAAGAAGAGAGGGGAAAAATGGTCAAGGGTCTGGTAACTAACATTCAGGGAAAAACAGTGCAAAGCTACAGTATGTACGTTAGGGTCAGGGACCCAAAGACAGAATAGAGAATGGGCTGTAATGTTAGCAAAAATGATGAAGGGGAGGAAAGATAGGGTCTTAAGAGCAGACAGTGTAATGCAACACAGCCGAGAGGAAGCCAACTAGTATTATGGGGTTCATAGGCAGATGATCAGCAACATAAGGAAGGAGGTGATTATGTCCCTGTACCAGTGCCTGCTGTGGTTGCTTTTGGAGTACTATGCACTGTTCTGGATTCTGTACTTGAGAAAGTACAGAGATAGGGTTGTCAGTTGAGTCAGGAGTGCAACAAAAATTATTCATTGGCAGCAAGAGAAGTCTTAAATGAAGTAGAGGATCTCATCATGTACAGTACACTCTGGAGACCAAAAGGGAGAGGAATGAACAAGGTAGACACTGGGTAGCTGTTTACAGTGGGTGGAAACACAAGCACAAGAGGGAAGTCAAAAAAAGGTGTTGTGAGGGAGACTCAGGATGGATGTTAGAAAGTATTTCTTTACAGAGAGAGTGGTGGATATGGTCTGCACCAAATCAGTGGATGGATTCAAGCAAGGGTGGGGCAAACATATAGTGGTGGTGTGGATAGCATGGAGGATGGCATGTGGGAGGTGAAAAGCATGACCTCTAGGGCATTTGCATCATACTGTAAGTAGGGCCAGGCAGACTAGAGGGGCCAGAAGGACTTTTTCTGCCATAGGGTTCTCTGTTTCTTTTTCTTTACAAAGTGTCTCTGTGTGTGTGTGTGTATCTTTACAAAATATATGTGAGTGTTCATGTTTGTGTGTGGGGGGTGTTAACTGGCATATATATATATATATATATATATATATATATATATACACATACACATATATAGGCAGGCCTGGTGGCACGGAGGGCTGAGGCACCAAGCCTTGCCTGCTGTCACGCTGTCAGCTCAGGGGCTTGAGTACTCTCAGTCCATCATGGGTCAGCCTGGGAGAGGAGGATAGAGTATCCGTGGGACAGCTCTCCTTCTCTGGGGAGGGGGGGACACTGGCCCCAACTTTCACCTGATCACTAGCAGTGGCTGGGGGTAGAGGCAGCTGGGACTTCCACATGGGGAATAGAGGAGTGGTGGCAGTTGATGTCATATGCACAGAAGAGTGTGTAGGGATGTCTGGACAGCATTGCACATCCACTCCTCTGAGGGTAGAAAAGCAGAAATAGCTGGCAGCAGGGCAGGATGATACCAACCCCTCGCAGACTCTACACAGGCTACAGGGCCCTCTTCTGGAAACTGGATCTGTTCCTTCAGCAGGCCAGAGCCACTGACCCCTGCCACAGGGGCAAGCTGTGAGGTAAGACCGGGATGGAGGTTATGTTCTTGGATGCCCAGTGATGGAACTGGGGGTATTGGTGGAAGGAGCAGCCCACCCTGGCAGGGGAGAAAAAGAAGATAAAACTGGCAAACCACCCCCACAGCTCACTGAAGAAACCAACAGATTAAGTTACATCCCACAATGGAAACCAAGGGAATTTTCATTAGAAAACAATGACAGTAATGCCACATTCATTTAAACTGGCCAAATAACATCTTCTATGCTGAATTCTGGCTAGTGGAAATAGTATTTAAAGCACAACAATATTAATTTGTTTGGCTCCTTTCATGTATAATAAAGTGCAATACAGAAACACTGAAACATTGCATCTGATGCATGTCTCCTTGATCTCAAGCACCTTATTTTTAAATACTTTCCTCCTGAGCCTTATTTACCCCTGTGAGGTATTTAAATGTCTCTATCATACCACCACTCCCTTCTCTCTTCCAGGGTGTACATGTTGAGGTCCTTTAGTCTCTCCTCATATGGGCTTTTGCTGCAAGTCATGCACCATTTTAGTTGCCATCCTGTGCACCAACCCCACTCTGTCTCTGTCTATGTCCTTCCAGAGATGTGATTTCTGGAACTGGACACAGTACTCAAGTTGAGGTCTTACCTATGATCTATACAAGGGTAATGACACCTCTGTCTTGCTGCTGATCATATGAAGGGCAGTTAGAAACTGTTGTGGCTGTTTCTTTTGTAGGAGAACAGAGCAATCTTTATTCAGTTTTGCCAGAATCCCACACACAGACACAGAAAACTATGTAAGAACCTGCTCATGGAGAGGGAGAATGTTGCCCAAGACAATAGGGTGATCCCTTTATATTTAAAATGTGATTTATATTATCCATCAGTAAAAGAAGACGGCATCAGCAGCCTGGCATCAACTCCCCCCACCCCAAGAATTGTACTGCAATGCTAGAGCTACAGTATGTTCGAGCCAAAATTATTATTGTGGAATTTATTGAACTCCCAGCCACCAAGCCCAGAGGCAAGAGCTCTACCACTGAGCTACATTGACAGTGTATGCTACCCGTAACAAGAGAAGAAACAAAATATATATTTAGAAATGAAAATTTTAGAAACACTATATACTTTTCTCCTGGTACATGTGAATTGGTTATATAAACTGGTGCCGTGCAATGTGTGAACTTTTTGTGCTTATAAGAAGTGATGGAGTTTTAACTAATGAACAGTCAGCTTAAGTATTAGAAGCATGTTATAAACGGAATTACAATTGAGTCCCTGTGGGCTAGCAATTCCATGGTTATTTTTTGTTTTTCAATTCTAAAGAAGCAATTATCATACCCTGCTAGGTCTGATGTGGCACTGACAGTAACAGATTGATCTAATTTCAGAGAAGACATGCGTCATTTGTATTTTGCAGATGCTTAACCCTTGTTCTTGTCTATTCAAATCTGGGGGTAGGCAGAACAGTACAGATGCCTCAAAGCAAGTTGACGGTTGGTTGTAAAATGTGAGGTTCATATCTGTGTTAAATGGTACTTCAGAGCCCTGTTTAAAATGTTGGCAGCATGTACTGTAGGCAAAAGGGTGACAGATTTTATGTCTCTAGTAGCTTACATTAGTACTCAGTGTATATCTATCTGGAGAGATAGACACACAGACAGATATATAAAGCAATCAGGATGATTACAGGAAAGGGAGGGAGTATCAGGATAGACTAACACTGATCTGAATATGAATTCACTGGAACACAGGAGGCTTAGGGGGATATGATAAATGTGTATAAGATTATGCACAGACTTAACAAATTTGATAAGGAGTAAGGCTGTAGAACTAGAGAAAACAAGAGGCTATGAGAAGAAGCTGTCATTTAAAAAGTGCCATGGGTTTCTTAAAATGTTTTTTCATATTACTTTCTTTCCTGACTGACTTGGGCAAGGGCTACTCTAGTCCATCCCATCCCACCCTCGACCAGCCACAGCCTCCTCTGGCACTCAGCTGGATCCAGTGAAACCTACAACTTATAGCCTATGGCAGGGCCAGAAAGGGGAGGGCTGTCCTCCCCCCAACTGGACATTTACTATCCAGTGTGGATTGGTGGTCCAGGTATTGGTACGGATCGGGGAGGGCAGGCAGAACTTCATGGAGGCCGAGTCTGCCTTTATTTTTCATGTTCTCTCTGGGTCACCTGCCATGGCGGCACATGAGCGTGCATGCATGGAGGCATGCATATGCCACAGAACTGTGGCTCCTCCTTTCTTGGTGCATAGGTGCCAGCTCTATACCCAGGCTAAGGGCAGCCATGGTCTGAGATGGCAGACCTCTTCACCCAGGGAAAGGAGATCAGTTCTCCAGATGCTCAATCCTCTCCACCCCTGACTGACCCCCGGCAAGCTGAACTTGTTCCCAAACTTGAGTCACCAGCATGGGAGGAGGTAAGGCGCATAGCACGTCTGCCCTTTATTCCACTGGGCCAGCTGATTAATAAAACTTTTAAAACACAGTCTGCCAGCAATGGGTACAGAAATTAAAACAAGTGGCTATTTTTAAAACAAAATAAACAGGGTAAGCTGTGGGGTTAACATTAGGAAATAGTCTCTGCAGAGGAAATTGAGACGGGCCACAGTAGCCATATTTAAGCTGCAACATTAAAGAGCTAGGTCTTACCCTGCATTGTGGTGGATGGGTGAGAACTGTCTGGGTTAGGGCCTAAACTAGATAATTCTGTAATTAGAATAGAGGTTTTGCTTACCTGTGGCAGATATCCCGGGTCCAGAGAGGAATGTAAAGAGATAATTTATAAGCCCACGGGGATGGAAAGATGGGGGCATTTCCAGGTAGTAAGGCAAGTATAAAATGGAACTTCCTGGTGCCTTACAACCTGGAGAGCAACAGGAAGTACAAACGGGAACTTCCTATGAGTGGTAGTGAGTAGTGTGCCAGCATCTGAAAAAGTGGCATGAGATTAAGTGAAGAGAGGGCCTTGCAATGAGATGGACGATGGGCAGGGAGCAGTACTTAAAGGAATCCGTATCTGGTCAGTAGAGTCAGAGCTTGCTGTTACCATATTCAGGTAGGTAGAAAGGTGGAGGGAGGTAGTAAGTTGCATGAAATGTGGCAAGAACAATTTGTAGACAGTACTCTGGGAGATAGGGGTTGCCATGTGTGTTGGAGGTTTGAGGTCCTTATGACAGAGGTTATTCACCTCAGAGCTCAGATTCAATACCTGAGAGGTGATCACTCATACAGGACTCAGAGATATAGTTACTTTACCCAAGATGCCCTCAAGGTTCAGCTCTGGGGGATGGATTGTGATGTGGAGGGAGGATTGGTATGTTTGGACAGGATAATGATCCCAGGAGTGTGCACTCTGAACCACTTTACTAGTCAGGTGACAGCAGCACAAGATGACAGACCCAACCTTCCCTGTGCAATCTGTGCTTCTAGGGAGGAGGCTCCACCTAGCAGTAATAAGCCAAGTGGGAAGGTGGAAATCAAGGGTGCTCAAAGGGGGTAAGAAGGTGATACTGATTGTGGACACCGTACTCAGAAGGATGGAAAGGCTGGTCAATGGCTCAACACCACAGGGAAAAATTCATCATATGCCTCCCTGGGGAGACATCTGTGAAGATATTTCTATGGCTGGATAGTTTGCTTTAGGAGAGCAGGAGTCAGATGTGATTTACCTAGGAACTGCAGTACAGATAAGGTTAAGAAAAAGTTCAGGACTGGGTAGCAGGTTGAGAAACATTGCAGGTACACTAGTATGCTTGGAGGAACTGCAGGTGCCACATGCAGAACAGTTTAGCAATGACAGGATTACAGATTTTAATGCATGGCTAATAGGCTGATGATTAGTGGAAGGGAACAGGTTTATAAGGGACTGGGTTGCTTCTGGAATGATGACAGGATGGTCAGTAGGGACCATCTGCATCTCAGTGGAGTGGAGACCACTGCACTGGGGCAGATGTTAGATGGTTACATTAGAAGGCATTTAAACTAGATGATGTGAGCTGTACTAGGCCACAGGCACCAGACTGGGATCACTATGTGAGCCTAGTTGTACTCCCCCCCAAACTAGCAATATAGTAGGGAATAGTAGGGGATGGGGGACATTGGGGAAAGGCAAGGAATAAAGCAGAGGAGGCAAATACATAGTATTCTACACTGGAAAGGGAGGACAAATGGACGGTCATGCATGCAAACACCAGAAGACTGAGCAAAAAGATGGATGAAGTGCAGGGAGTGAGAACTACAGAGGAAAAAGACATAGTGGCCATTACCAAAATTTGGGCTAATGTGAACAACTGAGACAAATTAAATATTCTGAGGTGCAAGCCCTTCTGGGAGAAAAGGAAAATAGGATGGGGAGGGGTGGCAGTGTATTTGAGGGAAAATATTAGAGTATCTAAAGATACAGCAGTCAAGGAGGTGGTGGGAGCTAGAGTCACAATGGATGCAAGCAACAGAAGGGAGGGATGGAGGAAACACAGGGAAGGAACTGTGTACAAGCTATTAGATCGAACAGTCAACATGGATGAAGCTCCGAAGAGGGAGAGAAGGAAAGAGGCAGGATCAGATGTGTAATGTTTATGGGTGGCACACCTTCCAGATATACAGGAGATTGGGGGATAGGAGTGGCTAGAAATTAGAAAGCGTAAAAATATTTGAATGTCACATAGGACTGCTTCCTCACACAGTAGATGAGAGAGGCTATAAGAGGGGAGGCAGTACTAGATCTGGTTTTGTCCAATAAGGATATTAATAGGAACATTAAAGTGGATGACTCAATAAGCTAGGGTGGCCATTACATGGTGAAATTTAGCATGAAGCTGGGGCTGCAACAAGTAGCTCTTGATAGATGTTTGAGTGAATAGAGGAAGACCAAGGGAGGAATTGGAAGGTTAACAAACTCTAGCCAGAGTCAATAGGGATGTGACGAGCTATGAAGTGACCAAAGTTACACATGTGTGTGGGAATTATTCAACGCCAGGTTGTAACTTGGCCATTTTTTGGAGGTGTTGCATCAAATTTTCAACATGGCTTTTTTGGGACCCCTCATCATGAAGTGTGCCAGTGTCATTTTGTTCACTTGCCCTGAAAGGTGATTTTGCAGAGTGAATGTGCTATTCAGTGCCACAGGTGTGAAAACACATTTTGGGCAGGTAGTGGAAAATGACAGCTGTACTGTTTTGAAGGCGGTGTACAAAAATGGCAATGTTGAAATTGTGGAGTGAAAATATTAAAAACTGGCAAAGTTTGGAGCGTTGGGAGAAACTGCTCAACACACGGTCATAACGCAGTCATTTTTTTGAACTTTTTCACCATATTTGCAACATGGGCTTTTTGGGACCCCACCTCATGAACAGTGGCACTGACATTTCTTGAATTGGTCCCAAAAGGTGATTCTGCACAGTGACCATGAAATGACCTTTCACGACTGAGTAACAAAATGACAGTGACAGTTTTCATGAGGTGGGGTCCCAAGAACCCCATGTTGAAAATTTTGGGCGCAAATTCAAAAAAAGGGCTGATTTATCCGCATAAGTTGAAAACCCCATTGAATGGAATTATAGCATGCTTACCTTAGATTCTTCAGTTCACAGTTCGGCTTTGAAGAGTGCAGATGTGTCCCAGTCCAGAGACGAAGACGGTACCAACCTCCAGAGGTAGGTATGGGGTAAGGGTGTGTGTGGGGAGCTGGGAGCTAGTGGGAGGGTGGGATGGAGAGGGGACTGGAGTGACAATGAAGGACCATTTTCTTATTTACAGGAAAAAAAACATGAGTGAAGCGATAACGAGGGACCGTTTTCTTTTTACAGGAAACAGAAAAGGAAAACATTTGGGCACACTGGGGTTGTCTTCTAGTATGCCACATGATGGGGAGTGTTGTACAAGATGCTGACACAGGCATTGGGCACCCATATGTTGTTGGGAGGTGGAGGGAAGAAAAAAAAAGTTAGGCACTTGGGTGGAGCTCCTAGTGTGCAGCATGAGTGGGGGGTGCCCATAATGCAGACACAGGGATTGGGCACCCTGATGTCGGCAGATAAATTGAAGCATCTTTGGGCACACTGTGGTGGGCTCCTAGTGTGCCACATGAGTTGGAGGGCACAAAAAAATAATTGGGCACACTGGGGTGGGCTCCCAGTGTGCCACTTGAGTTGATGGGAGGGCACAGAATGTCACAGAGCTGGTAGCAGCAACTCAACTACGCATACGCGGCACTCACACATGCGCAGTTGCGGTGAATGGCATTTTGCCACTCACAACATGACAGCACCAGAAGAACTGCACATGCATGTGAGTCACATGCATGCACAGTTCATGCACTGGGTGCAGAAGTAATAGCAGAAAAAGTGCGGCTGTTATTGCGTAGTGGCCGATTGTGGCGGAGGGGTTCAAGCTCCATTGGATTTTCAGAAGTATACTTCCAAACATCCAATGGAAGGTTCCATGATTGGCCATTATTAGAGCTACTGAGTGATCCCAAAATGGCTGTAGGCTCTGCCCACAGCCCTAAAAATGGAAGGGAAACTTTAAGGAGGGGACCAAGAAAAGGTAGATATCCTGAATAAACATTTTTGTTCAGTGTTCACAGAGGAAAGAGAAGGGGAGGGGCCCAAAAAAAGTTAAATGAGCACGAGAAGGAGGGAGGTGGACGCTAGTCCTTTTGTGGAGCAGATAGTCCTGAAGGGGCTTGCTAATCTAAAAGTGGACAAAATAATAAGACCAGATGGTGTGCATCAAAGGGTTTTGAAAGAGCCCAGAGAGGTACTGGCTGCACATCTGACAGTCTGATTTAACAGCTCAATGGAAACAATAGGAGTGGTTTCAGAAGACTGGAGGAGGGCAGATGTAGCCTCACTTCACAAATGTGATAGTGGGAAGGAGGCTGGCAATTATAGGCCAGTCAGCCTGACATCAGTGATGGGAAAGTTAATAAAATCACTCCTGAAGGAAAGGATGGTGAAATAACTTGAATCCAATGGATTACAAGTCCTGAGGCAGCATGGAATAGTGGGGGAAAATCATGTCAAATTATATACTGTTTTGAGTGAGTGACCAAGGAATTAGTTTCAGGGTGGAGTGGTGGATGTATTCTACCTCAATTTTAGTACAACGTCTGACACTGTTCCACATAGAAGGCTAGTAAGCAAGCTGAGTAGCTTAGGAGTGGGTACAAATGTGGTAATCTGGGTAAAAACATGGTTAGGGGTTAAGGGACAGAGGGTGGTAGTAAATGGAGTTCACGCAGAGGCGGGGAGGCGAGGTGATCTGTGGGTGCTTCAAGGATCAGTGCTGGGACCAGTACTTTTTTAATATCTTTATAAACAACATTGCAGAGGTGTTGGAGGGGAAGGTCTGCCTCCTTGTGGATAACACAAAATTTGCAAAAGGGTTGACACTCAAGAAAGTGTGAAAAGACTGAGTAAATACCTGAGAAAACTCGAGGGGTGGTCAAGGGTATGGTAGCTGGGTTTCAATGTGAAAAAGTTGAAAATAATGCACTTGGAACACAGAAATCCAGGGGGGAGTACAAAATGGATCAAGTGTTATTGATGACCAACAAGCAGGAGAGAGACCTGGTGGTAGTCATATCTGATGATCTACAGGTGGTCAGGCAGTGCAACAAGGTAGGTGGGAGTGCTAGGAGTTCTGAGGTGCATAGGGAAGGATATCACCAACAGAAAGAGGGAGGTGATGTAGCCTCTGTATTGCTCACTAGTAAGATTGCACCTAGAATACTGTGTCCAGTTCTGGAGACCACATCTTAGAAAAGATTTAGACAGAGTGGAGGTAGTCCAGAGGAGGGCAACTAAAATGGTGCAGGTTCTACATCAACAGCACCACAAGGGGACACTATAGGAACTCAATATGTATACCTGAAACAAAAGAAGTAAGTGGGAGAATATGATAGAGACCATTAAATACCTCACAGGGGTTAATAAGGTACAATAGGAAAGTATTTTTCTGAAAAAAGGAGACACACTATGAATCTGGGGGTGGGGGGTAGTTGCAGAAGAGATGTGAGGAAGGACTTCTTCACAGAAAAAGTGGTGAATTCCTGGAGCAGTCTACTGGCAGAGATGGTGGAGGTGAAAACAGTGGTGGGGTTCAAGAATGCATGGGAAAGGCATAGGAGAATCATAGTGGAAAATAATTGGGGAGAATGAGCTGGAGATCAAGTAGGATCTGCTGTGTTGCTGTATGTAAAGAAACATGGGCACACTGGGTGGGCCAAGCAGTTCTTATCCAACAACAAATTCTACGTTACTATGATACTTGGGTGAATCACTTCTGGAATGCAGGAATTCAGATTTAAGGAAGAGGGCAGTAATTTAAGGAAAGACCCAAGGGGCCTGATTCACACCGCCCCCCGAATGGCACAAACAGCTTGAGCCACAAGGAATAGTGCAAGGTGTGGCTTGCACCAAACTATGCACCCTGAGCTATTCACAAACGTAGCCTGTGGCAAAAGGAGGCTGCATGCACCAAAGGAACTTGCACTGTCCTTGTGTCACAACATTGGCTGCAGCATGGCACTTGGTGGCTTGCACTAGATGCTAGCTGTAATATCCCTTTAATTGGGATTCACAAAAGCCTCCCAGAACACAAAATTCTAAGGTTCCACCATGCCATGAGGACACAAAATTTGTCAACTGTCAGCACAGCAACGCACAACACTGCCAATTGGTGTTGGGCTGTCGCTGGGGAACTGTTGCTTGTGGGGGCTTGCCCCCACATCCCCTTACGGGGGGGCTCTGCCCCCACACTCCCCTCGCACTTAAGATTTCCAATCCTGAGTCAGAGTTGGTTCTGGAAGGGGGCAATCGCCCTAGAGGTAACAGTGATGGAACCCAGCAGACCATTACAGCGAACTGACAAAAATGTTACTGTGATAGTCTTCACTGTATTCCTGTTGCTGTTGTGACATGATACTAAATTCTAAGTCCCTTAGACCAGGCAGGGCTGGTCTAAGGGTACTTATAAGTGTATCCTCTTGGAGGGTTTTGAACCCTGTGCCAATGTGCTGCAATCCCCCCACCCCAGCCCCAACCTCTTGTTACTAATAAGTATATCCCTGTGGGTCTAGTGGACCACCCAGCGCCAATCCCCTGTTATTAAAATAATTATATCCTCTGGGGTTTAGTGGCCCCCCACCCTGATCCCCGTTTAGTAAAACACACTCATTGCTGGTACTCTAGTAGACCCCTCCCTATCCCCAGTCAGCCCATATAATGTATACTATATATATATATATATATATTGATAAACTCATTACGCACAGTTATCACCAGAGCAAAGTGAGGGACGCAGTGTTAGGTTGAAACCCCTGATTTCAGCTCACTCTCACTGGCACGAGGCACGCTAGTCTTCAGCCCAACTCTCACCCCATCACATGTGTAAAGAAGCAGAGGTATAGAGAATGGGGTGACAGTTAGGACCGATGACCCCAACATGCACCCCGATGCCGGTTGGGGGTGGCTGGGGTCCAAGGGGATTTTCAACCCTAACACCGAATTTTCTCACTTTTGTTGCTGTGGAACAACCCTAACTGATGCATTAAATGGAGTTTTTTGCTTCTAATTTCCCTTCTTTTTGAGAATGATGACGACAAATAGTGAAAGTAATGCAGTGGCGGAAGGGCCCCGCGCTACCGCCATGTGATGTCTTGTGACATAGTAACAGGAACAGCAACACAAACAGAAGTGCCAACAGTGGTGCACATGGTAACAGAAATGTAAATGGTAAAGGAAATGTTAATAGAAATGCAAGCGCAAAGTGACGCCAAAGCGAACAGTGACACAAACAGACACTGAAGTGCATATGAAAACACAACTGGTAACATGAACAGTGATGGCAGCAGTATTTTAAATGGAAATGTTAAGTGTCACAGCAAAAAGAATGCAAAAGGGAACAGAAACAGAAATGCGAATGTGAACGCACATGTAAACGCAAACTGTAACGCGTACAGCCACAGTACCACAATAGTAAACACAAATGGTAAAGTTAACATGAAGAATAATGCCAAAGGAAACAGAAATGGAACCGGGAATGGAGGCGCGTACAGAAAAGCAAACCGTAACATGCATGGTCACGGAACTGCAATTGTTAATGCAAATGGTAATGGTAACAGCAACAATAACACCAAAGGAAAGAGAAATGCAAATGCAAGTGAGTACAGAAATGCAAACCGTTACATGCACGGTCATGGTACCGCAATTGTAAATGCAAATGGTAAGAAACATAGAAACATAGAAACATAGAAGTTGATGGCAGATAAGGACCGCAAGGCCCATCCAGTCTGCCCATTTCTTTTTCTACCTTATAAATGTGCCATCGGCCTTTGCTCTGTCAGTGACCTATCTATTCATAGTCATTTGTATTGCTCCTTATGCCTATCCCATGCCTGTTTGAAGCCCTGCACTGTATTCATAGCCACCACTTCTTGTGGTAAGCCATTCCATGCATCTACCACCTTTCTGTGAAAAAGAATTTCTCACATTCCCTTAATCGGCCTCCCTCTAATCTCATGCTGTGTCCTCTTGTCCTGCTATTTTTCTTATATTTAAACATGTTAGACTCTTTCACCTTGTTTATGCCCTTAAGGTGTTTAAATGTCTCGATCATATCACCTCTCTCCTCCTTTGCTCAAGGGTATACATATTGAGCTCCGTTAATCTGTCCTCATATGTCTTCTGATGCAGTCCCTGCACCATTTTGTTGCCCTCTCTGGACTGCCTCAATTTGGTTAATGTCCTTGTGAAGGTGTGGCCTCCAATACTGCACGCAGTACTCCAGATGGGGCCTAACCAATGTCTTGTACAGAGGGATTATTACCTCCCTCTTACGACTTGTGATACCCCTACTAATACACCCTAACACCCCCCTAGCCTTACCTACTGCTTTAGAGGTCTGCTTGGATGATTTTAGGTCATCAGTGATGATGATGCCCAAGTCTCTTTCTTCCTTTGTGACTGCTAGCAACTCCCCTCCCAGCCTATAAGTGGCTTCAGGGTTTCTCTTCCCTATGTGCATGATTTTGCACTTCTTTGCATTAAATCCCAGCTCTGTTAGCACCCTTTGCAAACTGTGTGAGAGGCCTTCCGGCACCATGCAATTCTGCTTAAAGTTGGACCAGCATAACATTCTGTGGTGATTTGCATATGCATTCCATGATGCTTTGCATTGTGGGGGCATATGTGATTTTGTATTTTCTTGAAACTTGGCTTCCCAGCCAAATGCCCTTTGGGGTAACCCTTGCCTCAGTGTTTACGCACAGAGGTTCTTTGTCTTTTAAATAGTTTTTTATTTTAATGGGTTCACCACAATATATCCAAGGCACACTGCCTTAAGGGTAGCTGGTCCATTCCACTGGGGAAACACGTGTCTATGTCTTCTGTTAGCACCCTTTGCAAACTGTGTGAGAGGCCTTTCGGCACCATGAAATTCTGCTTAAAGTTGGACCAGCATAACATTCTGTGGTGGTTTGCATATGCAGCCCATGATGCTTTGCATTGTGGGGGCATATGTGATTTTATATATATTTGCCTTTTGGTCTAGTGGACCCCAACCCTGGCAGGCAGTGCCCCATCACCCCACTTCCACCATCCCACTCCCGAGCCACTGACTGTCACAGCCCTCCGCACTCCACCACAACCAGATGCCAAATGAATTGTCAACAAGCATGTACTGTATACACTACATGCTCACTGACTGACAGAGCTGTCAGGTAAGGCAGGCTGTAAGGGACAAAAAAGGATAATTTGGGGCTTACAAGAAGGAACACAGTGCGGCAAGCAGATAGAGATATAAGGAGAAACTGGGTACATTTAAAAAGTTCATCGGGGAGGCAATGGCAAAGGCAGAACCGAGGATAGCAGAAAAGTTCAAGGAGAATGACAAATCCTTGTTTCAATACTGTACTGTATATTAGTAAAAATATGTAGACAAGGAATAACACAGAAAAGACAAGAAGAATGGGGTGAGTACAAGGGTCAATGTGGAGAAGAAAAATATATAAAATGAATAATTTTGTTCAGTGTTCATGGAAGAAGAGGCAGGCCCATTCCCCTAATTGCAGGAGAAAATTGATGGGGATACAGAGACAGGTTTGAGATGGGGTGGATAACAAGGGAATGTGTAGTAAAGGGACTAAAGGACCTATAAACCAATACATCATCAGGGCTAGATGGGATTCTACCTAGAATACTAAAGGAACTAGGTAAGTGCTAATTGAGCCACTATTAGTCCTATTTGAAGATACCAGTAGCACCAGCTGTAGGGCCTGAGGATGGGATGGTGGCAAATGTGGTTCCCTTACACAAAGACGGTTGCAGAAAAATTAGGGAAGCTACAGGCCAATGAGCCTGACACTGATAATGGAAAGCAATCTGTAGACAATTTTTAAAGAGGGGATAGTCACATTCTATGAGAAAACCGGGACCCAGCATGGTTTCACTAAGAGCTAGTAATTTCAGAATAACTTCATTGACTTTTTTAAATTTAGTGACACAAATGGCAACAGAGGCCAGGCAGGGGACACACTATACCTGGATTTTAGCAAAGCTTTTGACTTTAGTAATTCATAGAATACTGGCTATGAAGGGCAGCAATCTTCATATAGGGGAAAAAATAACTAGACAGTTCACAAACTGGCCGGCAGAACACAGAGTGTGGTCATAAATAATAAATTATCTGAGGACAGGGCATTGACTAGTGGTTCACTGGAGGGTCAATCCTGGGACATGTCCTGTTTAATATGTGTATCTGTGACATAGAAGAGTGTATCCAGGGAAAGATGAGTCTATTCACTGATGCTATCAAGCTCCTCAGAGGGGTTGACCGTGAAGAAAGGATTAACATTATGAGACAGGATATGAAGAGACTGGAGAAGTAATCTACTAGTATTTGGCAGTTAAAATGTAATACCAAAAAGTGTGAAGTGATGCACGTAAGACAGACATACTTGGGAACATTGTACTGTATTGATCGGATGCCAGTAGGGAGTATGGGTGAGTGAGGAGAGGGACCAGGGAGTATTGCTCAGCAATAATTTAAACCAGGCTGCTGCATGCAACAGGGTATAAGGGAGAGCAAACAGAATGCTGGGGTACATAGTGAGACGGATTAATAGCAAAAGAAGTAGTTGATATTGTGTCTGTATAGATCACTGTTAAGAATGCATCAGCAATACCATTTCCATTTCTGGGGGCCTCAACTAAAGAAGGGCAGGGGTAGATTACAGACTGTGCAACACAAGGCTATGAAGATGTTCCATGGTCAGCAGGGCCAGGCCCAAGACGAGAGACTGAAAAGTCTCATATCCTCATTGAAGGATATAAGGGAGAAAGGAAACATGACAGAAACTTTCAAGTTCACTGCAGTGTCAGTGGCTCAGCAGGTTGCACACTCACTTCTGAGGCCAGAAGATCAGAAGGTTGTGGATTCTAGCCCCACACCAGGCACTTGGGATAAAATCCCAATACTGACACTGTAGTGCTTCATGAGGGGGATACTGCACTCTTGAGGTGCCGTCTTTTAGATGAGACATTATCCTGAGGTCCCGTCTGCCTGTTCTGGTTGTTGTTCAAGTGGACGTTAAAGATCCTATGGAATTTCTTCAAAAGAGTAGAGGAATGTTTTATTTATATTCAAGACAATATGT
Source organism: Neoceratodus forsteri (assembly GCA_016271365.2). Lineage (NCBI taxonomy): Eukaryota > Metazoa > Chordata > Ceratodontiformes > Ceratodontidae > Neoceratodus > Neoceratodus forsteri. Next base: position 123,134,238 of record CM028136.1, on the reverse strand, counting down.
ATACACAAAGTGAAACAGCAAATAAAGTCCAGAAAAAATAAAAATATTAAAAAATAAGAAACTAATCTAGACAGGTATTAGGTTCCTGCCTTAACTTATAGGAGTTCCTTCAAAAAAATAATACAAATGAATAAGGAAAGAAAAGTAAAAATGGAGACTTTTTACTCATTCATAACATGTACTTTTACTCTCTGTATCATTGAAACTGTACACTTCCTTTTTTCCCTTTTTTCTTCATTCTAATACTTAACTTTCAAAACAAATTTGTCTCCTACTAGACTAATATTCAAAACATTTGCTAAAGAAACCACAACTTCCTATATTGATCATACTTTACCATAGATCAGGAGAGCCACTTCAGTGCATTCCAGTTCTCTGACCACTTGGGCTGACCCATTGATCGAAATTCTTTGTCTTGAATCTACAGTAAATTAGACAATATCATATGAAACCATTCTGCTGGAGAAATATACTGTTGCTGTAATACATATCTGTGACATACTTGCCATATCCAATATAAGAAACATGCAGTAACTAGTCTCACACTTCTAATATTGTACTTCTTCCGTTTACTAGGAAAGATTCCTAAATACATTATTTGAGGTGTTAGGTTTTGGAAAACATTTTTCTGCCATCTTTACCGAGAAATGTCCAAAGGTCTAACATATAAGGACACTCAAAATATAGATGATCCATAGTCTCCAATTCTACTATACAGGTGTTCCTCAGGTAAACTCTTTCCTTTACCTCTTTATGTTTTTGATTCCCTTTTACATTAATTCTACTGTGGTCCCCTAGCCAAACCACATCCCACAACTGGGGTGGTAGCATTTGGTCTATTAACAAAGTTTTTATTTGTTCCCATTCACTGCTAAAATATTCGTTAAAAGGGGTCTCTTAAAAAAATGTTGATTTAATATTGTCATAAACAATTGTTTATGTGTTATTGTCATTACCACTAACTGCATAAGATCCCATTTTTTTACATAATCAAATACATACTCCCATCTCTGAATGAGCCTAGGTCCTCATTTGTTTTTATGAACAAAATTCTGCATTTTCCACTCTATCAATATTCATGCTAATGTCGGTTCTACTCACTGCACCCATATTTTCTTCTCCTTTTTCAACACCGGAAATAAATTCGGGCTCTATGATGCCGGTTCAACAACACTTTTGTTGACTGGCATCACAGTGACAGTATTTATGTTGAGTGCAATTTGTGGTCGACATAAATCCCAGTTGTCTCCTGGTCCATTTTTTTCATTGGGGGCTTTGCATCCGCCGTACTATAGATCATCAACTCTGAGTCGGAGTTGATTTGGGGAGGGGGTGCAGGACCGGGAGACAGTGTGCCCCTGTCTCAGGTGCATCAACACAGCGACCTGTTGGCGTACTGTAGATTTTGTCGACAGGGCTGTAGGTAGCTGTGTTGTTGTCGCTAATCATAGCACATACCTAAATTAGTATACATAGAAAAATACTTAAAAAAAAAGTTATGGGATTGGGCATTCCTACTCCCACTTCTTTTATTTCCAAATATGTAATATTCCTTTTTATTAGGTTCAGCCTACTGCCCCAAAAATATGAAAAAAAAACATGCAAAACAGTTTCCAACTGTTTAGGTACTGGAAAAACATAACTCAAAAACAGAAAGTTGGAATTAAGAAGGTTTTTTTTTTTATCAAATAGATCCTTTTTAACTTTCCCATCTTACAAACCTTCCATCTGCTCACTTTATTTTTGCCTACTGCTATTTGTTTTTCCCAATTAAACTCTGCCAAATCTCCTGGCCCAAAATACACACCTAAAATGTTACATGGAGAAGTTTCTAATGGGAACCCTGCTAATGATTGTTTTGATGTCTTTACCTCACCTTTAGGGATTCAATGGCTTTTAGTTTTAACTTGCGCGCCTATAGGTTTTGAAATTGTTTGAATCAAATTACTTACTACTGTAGATGTCGAGATTTTTCATCAGCGACCAATAAACAAAGGTCGTCTGCATATGCTAAAGACTTCACCCCTTCATTCTGTTTATATTCAATACCCTGTATTTTTGGAGATTTTTGAAAAATCCTAACCAACAGATCCAATGTCAATATATATATAAAAGGGGGCTAAGGGGACACCCTTGTCACACTACCACTTTAACTGTACACTTATCTCCCATGCATCTACTATCATAAGGCCAAATATTTGCCAAAGCATAATTATATCCATCGTACAAACTGCATGGAAAAACCCATATGCTGATAAGTACATCCACAAAAAATCATGAGATACCTTATCAAAAGCTTTTGATTGGTCTGCACTAATAAGATAACCTTTCACTATATTCTGTGTGCCTTTGTCGAACATTTCTCTTAACTGGATCAATGCATCTGTTTTATGCTGTCCAGCTACCAAACGGAATTGTGTGGGATGAATTATATCTTCCAAAGTGTCTGCTAACCTATTACTAAGAATTTTGGCTAGAATTTTGAAGTCTGTGTTTAGCAGTGTGATTGGTCTCCAGTTCTGTAATTTGCATCTTTCCCCAGATTTATATAAAAAATATCAAACATTTGATCAGGTAAACATTGTTCTGAAAGAAAGGCATTAAATACCATAAGCAACTCTTTTGGCATCAATTCCCATACTACTTTATATAGCTCCCCTGGTAATCCATCCCTTCCTGGGGATACTTCCATTCTTAAATTCCTAATTACATTATCCAATTCTGCCTGTGAGATCATATCTGCTAACTGGACTTTCTGACTCTCCAGAATTTTTGGTAATTCTGCTGCTTGTAAGATTTGTATCATACAGTATATTCATTTTTTGGTACTGTAGTACCAAAGTCGCCACCAGAAAGCACTCCATTACCAGGATGATCCCTGCATTATTTGACACTAACTTATCCTCACTATTCGGTAATTCTGGTATCATTTTGTTTCCTAGTCCTATTATTGCAATCTTCATATGGATTAGTCTGCACTTTTATCCCTTGGGTCCCAAAGCACTGTTCCATCTCTAAGGACTTCTATCATACCAGTAATTTAATATTTCCTTTTTTATGTCTTGTATCTGACATGTGTAATCATGAGTATGTAAAGCTTGAAGGGACACAAAGTCATACAGTTCCTAAGGCAAAGATACTTCTTATATTTCTTATATTCATGTTGCACAGCAGTTTGCTTTAAAAATCAGTTAAACACTGTTTTGTGTCCCCCCACCAGGCTTTTGGGGAATCATATGAAAACATTACAGATTGCCTATGTGTAATAATATAGGATATCACTTCTCTTATAGTTGGGTCTTGCAATTAACTAACATTCATCCTACACACTCCCTTACCCACCCATCTAAGGGGTGTGGATGACACATTAATGCCAATCAAGGCATGGTCTGATGTTCTACTGCTGTGGTGATTGTATTGGAATGTGGAAGAGACCTAGAAATAAACCAAAAATCTATCCTTGTGGATAGATCACTTTGGAGTAGTGATAGTGTCATGGACTGTGGTGTAAAGGGTGTGAGGTTCAAGCCCCAGGTCTGGAAACTTGATGCCATTTCTCTTCTATTAAATCCCTTGGTGCTATTTCTCTGCCATTAAATCCCCAAAGGATAACATGTATGGGTAGGTAAAGAACAAGTGCTCCATGGTCTCTATTTCACCCACACAAGTTACTCTTGTACACATTCTTTGATAAAGCAATGGGGCCAGATGGGGTGCACCCTAGGGTCCTTAAAGAACTAAGAGAGGTGGTGGCTGAACCTCTAGCTATCCTGTTTAGCCGATCACTGGAAACAGGGGAGGTACCCAAAGACTGGAGGACAGCAGATGTAGTCCCCTTATACAAAAGTGGGAACAAAGAGGAAGCAGGGAACTACAGACCAGTCAGCCCTCACCTCGGTGCGAGGGAAGATCATGGAAGCACTACTGAAGGAGAGATTGGTGGAACATCTGGTTGTCAATGGACTACAGGACCCAAGGCAGCATGGTTTCACCAGGGGAAGGCCATGTCAGACCAACCTCGTTGAATTTTTGACTGAGTGACTAGGGAGGTGGATCAGGGAGGGCAGTGGACATGGCCTATCTGGACTTCAGCAAGGCCTTTGACACTGTGCCACATAGAAGACTACTACACAAACTGGAGAATATGGGTGTGGGCAGGACAGTAGTGTGGTGGGTAGGTAACTGGCTGGGTGGCAGGACACAGAGGGTGGTGGTAAATAGCTGTCACTCCACAGAGGGAAGAGTGACCAGTGGGGTGCCACAGGGATCAGTGCTGGGACCGGTCCTATTCAACATCTTCATTAGTGACATTACGCAGGACCTAGAAGGCAGAATTTCACTGTTCGCTGATGACACAAAGCTTTGTAACAGAGTAGATACACCACAGGGTATAGACAGAATGAGAAGGTACCTGCAGAAACTTGAAGAATGGTCGGGGGTTTGGCAGTTGAAATTCAATGCAAGGAAGTGCAAGATAATGCATATGGGGCACAAAAACCCTGGCACAATATATCAGTTGGGGGTGAGGATATAGCATGCACCAAGCAGGAAAGGATCTTGGGGTTGTCATCTCTGATGACCTCAAGGTAGGAAACAGTGTGACAAGGCAGCAGGTAAAGCAAATAGGATGCTGGGATGTATAGACAGGGCATCACCAGCAGGAAAAGGGAGGTCATAATTCCGCTATACAAGACACTAGTGAGGCCCCACCTGGAGTACAGTGTACAGTTCTGGAGACCATACCTACGTAAGGACATAGACAGGGTAGAGAAGGTACAGAGGAGGGCAACAGAGATGGTGCATGGATTGCATCACAAGTCCTATGAAGACAGGTTGAAGGAACTGAACATGTACTCCCTGGAGGAGAGGAGGGAGAGAGGGGATAATATAGAGACATACAAGTATCTTAGAGGGAGGAACAGTGTTCAGGAATACACTATTTTTAAGTGAAAAAGATGTTCCAGGACTAGAGGGCATGGGATGAAGTTGGAGGGAGGATGATTCAGAGGAAACATGAGGAAGAATTTCTTCACAGAACAGGTGGTGGACAAGTGGAACACCCTGCCATAGGAAGTGGTGGGGGCTGAAACAATCACGGGATTTAAGAATGCATGGAATAGACATAAAGGAATTCTGGAGGTCAGGGGTAAGGGGCAACAGACTTCTAGGAAAACATAAACTGAACTTACAAACTCAAATGGGCATACTGGGTGGGCCATAGGCCCTTATCTGCTGACACTGTCTATGTATCTGTGTGTATGTATGTATCTATGTAAAGAAAGTGTGTTTTGGAACGTTTTGCATTGAGGACTGAGTATACCTTAAGTCTGTTTGTTTCAGTATAGACTGCAAAAAAGTTTGCATCACAATATGTTTTTACTGTTGTACTACTTTTGTCTGTCTTAAGTAGACAAACATTAAAATCCCCACCAAAAAGGGCCTTTCTACTCGTAAATAAACAGGGCTGAATTAAAGTCAATAGCTCAATTTTAAGAGCCTTTATTTGCAGGGCATATATATTTATTAGGTGATATGCCAAACCATTAAGCAGTATGTCTAAAATAAAGGCTCTCCCTGGTTTGTTTCTGTTTTTTAACTTCTGAAAGAGTATTGGAAAGACAGATACCTAACCCACTGCACTGTTCCATCCCTATTGACCAATAAGGTGGTCCTTTAAACCATTCTGTGGCTGCCTAATCTATTTCTTGTACAGAGTGAAGTCTTGTATCCTGCAAGAAAAAAATGTCAAATAGGGACTGATTTAACATGGAAAAGGTAGCAGTCCTCTTAATGTCTGATTTGATGCTGTTCACAATTAGGCTGGCCAGCCTCACTTCTGGAATTTTTAAGAAATTGTTGTTTTAGATGGTTTCTTTTTAGACCTAGTAGTCATTTTACTCCTAACTTGTGAGCTTCCTGAAGTTCTGGGTATTACCAAGTCCACAGGAGGCTCGCCTTATGAGGACCGTACTGAAACATCAGAATTTTCATCATCTAAACCTTGACTCCAGTCTTGTAACACATCAAATCTGTTCTGTAAAAAACTTGCTCTGCTACTGGCTCTCTGGTAGTACAAAAAAGGGATGCTTTCTTTCCCTTTGATACTATTTGAAATCTTTCCCCCTCAAATAACCCTATAGGTGGTGACGTGGGTGGGGGAGGGGTTTGGGGTGGCATCTCCAAATTTTGTCAACTTCATTGCCTCACCTGGCTGAGACAAAGAAGGCATCATCTCCTGCACTGTTGTAGCGTGTACTCTAGGTGCTTCTGCAGTACAAGCAATAGTAACTTCCTACAACTCTACCTAAGGAGGTTGAACAGTTTGAGCTATGGCTGAATGGTGTGGTTTCAAAACCTGGTTTATGTAATAGTCTTGCTCAAAGTAGTCATTTGAATTGTGAGCTGCCCAAGGACAAGAATTGAAAAAACTGCGGTTCTCCTCCACAATAGGTTATACTTAGGCAGAACTCTACACGTATTGCCTGAATGCCCTAGTTCCCCACATGAAAACATTTTATTTGGTCACAGTCTGTATTCAGATGCTTTAAAGACCCACCGCGATTGCAAGACTTGAGATGGTTCAGGTAAAACAATATTCCCCTGTCTCTTCTCAAGTAAAAACAGTTCTGTAAATGCTGGATTCTGTATTCATCCTGTCTAAGCCGTACACAAAATTTCTACCCCTAGTCCAAAATCCATAATCATTGATAATGGCCTCTGGCATACCATTTATAGTACAGCATTTTTCTAGCCAATAGATAGTCATTGATGTTAATGCCTTCATTTCAGAATAGAATGGTTATGATTTTAAATGTTTGTTTGATAGTTGGTATAGCAATAAAAGTTTGCCACAGTGGAGTATTTTTTACATGAGAGTAAACAGTCCAGAATTTGTCCAGAAGAACTGCACTTCTGAAACTAACATCTAAATTGTAATCTCCTGGTGCATAAATAAAAGCATATACATCAGCTGGGGTAAATTTCAAAGAATCCTTCACCAGGTTCTTCCCCATATAATTTCGGTCAGAGACCTGATCTAGGCTTCCCCTGTACAGAATCCTCACTAAATATCTTTTTTAGCGGCTTCTGCTGGCTGCTTGAAAAAGCTAGAATAGCTAGCTGGTCAGACTGGGGCTGATACATTTTCAGTGTTAACCTCTTCAGGAGTTGAATCTATGAACTCCTTGTCTCTATTTTAAACTTGTTCAACTGGTAGTCGTACAGTACCTGTAGCCGTATGGGGCTCTGTTGTCTCAGATGTCACCGAAATAGCCAAGGCAATCCTGGGCTGTTGTCTCTCCATCCACTCCTTTCTGGCATCTGACACAATTTCTACCTTCTGCTGCATACCAGACTCCTGCCCAGCTGCTGCAGCTGCCTGTTCATCCTTTTGTATGTCCTTTTGCTTTGGCTCAGCAGTCTCACTTGAAACCTCATTGGTTGTATGTTCTGTAGCTCCGGCAAAGGTTGTGCCGGGTTTGGGATCCACTGTCCAATATGAAAAATCCAGCCAACACTCTGAAGTGCTATTTCCAGTGACCATTCAGTTGTATCCTGCTGCAAAAAAGTAACCTCTGGATTAGTCAAACCTGACAGCTCTTCTTCAATTGAAAGTCTCTCTCCTGAAGCATCCTTTGTTGTAAGTAGCAGCCTTTTATCAGACATTCCAACAGGGACTACCGAAATCCTGTTTCTCTTTCTCTTCTTTTCATCCTCAATTTTTGATTTCTGTTGCTCATATTCCTGCTCCACCTCATTCATCATTAATAGCAGATGCCGTTTCTTTTTTCCATTTCGATTTGTAGCCTATGTTCTTCACCATTGGTCTCCATCTCATTTGTAGCTTGTGCCTCATGGTCTGATACTGTTACCTCTGCCATTGCTGTAGTCGAATTCTGCTGTTCCCCTCCAAGTATAGCACCTTCTCCTCCACCATCCTGTTCCACAATGGACTTCTCCATTCTGTCTGCAAAGGAGTATAGCACTCCCTGGGGACAGAGTTGGTGAATTTCCTACATGTCCTGACCAAATGTCCCTCATTCACTAAAAATACCACTACCAACAGCTTAATTTGGTTCAATTTCAGTTGGTTACCATCTGTATCCCTCCCTCCCATGGGACTAGGCTGAAAATAAGCAGAACTGTCTAGCCCTCCTTTCCCAGGCAAAAAAAAAACTAAATAAACTAAACTAACTAAATTAAAAGTGTTCAACAGTATGGACACTTCAAGCTCACTCAAATTAAGAAACAGTTCATCCACCAGGGGACATGTGCTCAAGCTGGAGGGGGGAAGGTTCAAAAAGGAAATTACACCGTATTATTTCATGGAAAGGGTGATTACTGGGTGGAACAAACTTCCTGACAAGCTTGTGGAGGCAAAGACAATAGCAGGATTCAAGAGAAAGTGGGATGAATATAAAGGAATTATCAGACTAGAAGATGAGGGGTGAGAGGTAACTAGGAGGGTGAATGTACACTAGGGTATCTGCAAGTGGAAACCCTTGACACAAACTAGATGTTTCAAGTTCTTTTCTTTCTATCACTTTTCTCCATTTCTGTGTTTCTGTGTCATTAGGAGGGTTTCTGCTGGACACGAGGAAACACTATTTTACTAATATAAGTGTCAACCTATGAAACAAGCAGGTGAGTGAGGTAATACAAATGGAGTCAGTAAAGGAATTAAAGAGGGGGATGTTTACCTTCATAGATATGAAGAGTGTTAAACTGTAAATCAGTTGATATAGCAGGGAGGCAGACTGGAAATTGACTTTCTGTCCTGACAAATCTAATGTAATATAATTGATTGCAATGTAATGCAAAGCAATATAACGCAATGTATCAATCGATGGATAGATTGATAGATAGATAGATAGATAGATAGATAGATAGATAGATAGATAGATAGATAGACAAACAGACAGACATATATATTTAGATAGACAGAGACAAAAGTACAGAGATTTACATATGCAGGTGATAACATATGACAGAGTGTACAGTTGAGCTGTATTACAGAGAGAAAGAGTACCATTAACCAATCAGGATATCAAGCTGATGCTTGATAGTTTACATGAACCTTTCACAACAGGACTGTAATGGAGTTCAGGGGGTTCTAGGAGTCTATTTCCCAATTCACAAAGAGGGACACCAACAAGAGGTGAAGCAATATTGATCTACTTATAACATATAGGGAGGGATAAGTGGAGAATGTTGAGGTACTGTACAAACTGGGCTGTAAGTAGTGACCACAACATAATAGCATTCAAGATAACGTTTAAGAGGTAGACCAATGCTCAAGACACTGAATTTTAAAAGAGCTAATTTTAATTGAAAGAGGAAAATAATGGAGAGGGGGATCCGAGGAATTAATCCACATATGAAATGTGGAAAAGGTTTGAAGAGATATTACTGGGGGCACAGACGATGTATGTATCAGAGAAATATGGAGAACAGGACAAAGAATAGACAAATGTGGATGAAAAAGGAGGTACTGCAAAACTAATTAATTTCACGCAAAGTAATTTTTGCACAGTTACCAATGCAACTGTAACTGTGGACATTTTATTTAGCACCATATTAATAATGTGCTTCTAAGAAAATAGTAAACATTGTTGACACAAAATGTTTGAGTTTTACAGCATTGCAAGAAACATGAAAAAAGACAATAAGGGTGGGTGAATACCTTATTTTGAATATTCAGCCAAATATTCATTTTTAAGGTCCCAAATATTAAGAAATTCACTATTTGGCTTTGTCTTGCATGTACTTGTGTGTGTGTGTGGGGGGGAGGGGAGTAAACAAACAGCTCTCCCACCTTCCTCCCCAGCCCAATCATGTTAACAACCCCCTTCCCCTCACCCTCTGCAATGAGCCCACTACCACCCCCAGTACCCACAATTTTAAGATTAACAAAAAACTCCCATGATGGGCAATGAGCACAGCCTGCTAGCTTCCATAGTCAACTGCCATAGCCAACTTGCTTTTAATTGAGTTAAATAAATTATACCATCATCCCACCCCAGCAGTGGCATCAAAGTGCCCTCCACCTCACCCCCAGCAACCACATTTCATAAAATTGTTACTAAGTTGTTCCTCCCAGGCACAAGAAGATGTCTGACACAACCTGCCCTCCTCCATGGCTGGCCGCCTTCTTGTGACAGGTGCTCCCACACTTGCTCACATAGTAAAATGACTGATCATATAATTAGCTGTTTTACTATGTGAGAAAGTATGGCTGGATCTGAGGCTGGATCTGAGGATGCCATTTTTCACTAATTGGGTTGCCAGCTATGGAAATGTTTTCCAGGAAACTTGAAAAGGGCTGAGACAGGAGCAGTTTTTAAAAGCAGTTTAGACACCTTCCCTGACTTAAAGGATTTAAAGGACACAATCATTGTGTAGGTGGGGACAAACTAGACTGGCAGTGCCTCCTTCTAACCTCAGTGCAGTAACTGCTCATTGCTGCTTTTATTGCTTCTTTTACTGCTTATTGTTGACGTCTCTTGGTAGAAGGTTGATTTCTGACTTCTTATAAGGAGCTAACGGAATTGTTTGGGGGCTGTTGAAAATTTGAAACCTATTTTTGTGTGATTTAAGTGGGGCTGTTATTTCCTTGCTGCTTTTACTTGTGGTTGAAAGTTTGACACTTATTTTGGTGTGATTTAAGTGGAACTATTATTTCCTTGCTATTTCTACTCGCTGCAAATTTCCTTGTTGTTTTCACTTGCTGTTAAAATTTTTTTTAACATATAATGTTTTATTGAGGTTTTCCAATTTTCATTTGGTTCACTTCAAACATAGCAGCATATTCACCATATGATTCACATGCTGATTCCAGGCACAGGATATCTAAGACATTGACATTTTACAGAACTTTTCTTAGTTACCCAGTTAACTCTGTATAAAGTGTCAATTATACAATGTCCGTGTTCCTAATAACCTTAGCAAGAGACCTGTCCTATGTATGCAGTATACTAATTACTATGCCCTGAAAATGAACACAGGTAACTGCAAAACATACAATGCAGTAGAGTCTTGCACAGCTGCACAGACCTTTCTGCTTAAACAACAGGTGATTACTAACTATTTACTGCTAATCGGCTTATGCCCAACAGGCCAGCTGGATTATACTTGATTTATAGATATAGTTAGGGTAATGTAGAAAACAGTAAGGCAACAATTCAGCCAGTATATTGATTCAGGCAGGAAAACAGAAAGAGAGGAGTATTACGGAGTCTACACACCATAAAGGAAAGTACGTGGCATGAAGTATGCCCACCTCGATTCACTTTTACCCTTAAGTAATAGGAGTAATAGGAGGATTCTGTGGTGGAGGGGGGGCATTTTGCATATTTGTGAGTGGAGATAGGTGTCCCATTTTGTATGATACTCAGCCATTTTACCTCTGGCTGCAGCCATCAGCCTTTCAAATGTGGCCAGTCTATCTAAGGCTGCCCGCCATTGAGAAAGTGTGGGGGGCAAAGGCTGCCTCCATTTCACAAGCAGAGCTCTTTTTGCTTCCATAACAGCGATGAGGAGCCAGGCCTTTTTAGCAGGGGTAAGTGCGTTAATTGAGAACGTGTCTCCTAATAGCAGGGACTAATGATGCAGGGACAATGGGGCACCCACTATTGTAGAGCAGTCCTTTAAAACTGCAGTCCAGAAGGTGTGAATATATGGACACTGCCAGAGTATGTGGAAAAGGTGGGCCGGGGAAGAGTGACATCTCCAGCAACTGTCTTGAGGGATTATCCTACGCCTGTGTAAGACTGCAGGAGTTTGGTACCATCAGAGAAGAATTTTTAATTGGACCAACTGACTCCTGGATTCTACATAAGCCATGTGGGCCAGTCTGAGACAGTCCGAACACTGTTGTAAGGATAAGTTGTGTGGGATATCCTGCTCCCATGCGGCTCTGCTGAGAAGAGTGGTATCTGGTTGGGAATCTCTGAGGGTTCTATAGACAACACTCACAAGGCCCTTGCCCCTATTGGGCAGAGAGATGTTATTCAAACAGCTCCAAGGGGACTGAGGGGACTAGTGTTTGAGTAGAGGAGTCACAGCACTGTGCAGTTGAAGAAACCTCCAGAAATCTTGATTTGGTAGTTTATACTTGGTTTCAAGCTGCTCAAAGGACATCATAGTGTGTGAATTTGGTACCAACAGGTCAGCTATCATCTGTATACCTTTGGATGCCCAAGAAGCCCAGTGAAGCAGTTTATGATCCACCCTTACAAGTGGGTTGTCCCAAATCAGAGCATAACCTAAAGGGGGGAGGTAATCGGATTTAGGAACACCAGTTAGGCCCATTGCACGCATCCACAAAGTACATGAATTTGCCATAGTTGGCATAAGTTGGGGGTTAGTCGGCTTCCTGTTAGATAGCAGAGAGTAAAGGGGGGTTCTATTTGCCAACTCAGCTTCCAACACTGCCCACTGGGGGGGAGCATGATGAGGAACAAACCACATTAAGGTCTGGGCCATGTTAAAAGCCAGGTGATATCCCACAAATCAGGGGAGCCCAAGCCCTCCCTTCATCCAATGTGCCAACAGTTTCCCTCTACCCCACCTAGGGAGGCCCCATTCCCATAAAAACAGTGCCACCAGCCTATCTAGGGCTTGGAATACTTGCTGTTAAAAATTTGAAACCAATTCTGGTGTTTTTACTTGCTGTTGAAAATTTGAAATCTATTTTTGTGTGATTTAAGTGGGGCGGTTATTTCCTTGCTGTTTTTATATTCTGTTGACAATTTGAAACCTATTTTGGTGTGATTTAAATGGGGCTGTTATTTTCTTGCCAATTTTACTTGATGTTGACAATTTGAAACCTATTTTTGGTGTAGTTTAAGTGGGCTGTTATTTCCTTGCTGTTTTTACTTGCGTATTGTTAATTTCACTTGGGCTACTGTTCTGTTTATCTTTTTTTTTTTCCTCCATTAATATTATAGTGCAGGGACTGATTTCTGTCTAGCTCTGTAGCTTGGGGGAGAGGTGCTAATTGTTTGGCCTTGTGTCTCAGCTACATGATAACTGGAGGCAGGGCTGAGTCAGATTTGTGGTAGCAGGTTGCTTTTTCGCTTCTCATAAGAGGCTAGAAAGAGAAGGAATCAGATTCATTCCAGTGCAGTAACTGATCATTGCTGCTTTTATTGCTTCTTTTACTGCTTATTGTTGATTTCTCTTGGTAGCAGGTTGATTCTTATAAGGGGCTAACAGGGTATTGTTTTGGGGCTGTTAAAAATGTGAAATCTATTTTGGTGTGATTTAAATGAGGCTGTTATTTCTTTGAATTAGAAACCTATTTTTTTATAATTTCAAACCTTTTTTGGTGTGCTTTTAGTAAGGCTGATATTGCTTCATAGTATCATAGTAGTCACAAAGCAAAAATCAGACTTTCGTCCTTAAATAGCTTGCAAGAAGAAGAAAAAAACATTTTAATAATCAATAACCCTAAGTTTGCTATAAGCATCCAATCTATTTTTAAATATATCTAAAGAGGGACTATTTACTACCTCCTGAGGAAGAGAGTTCAGTAAGGAACCACACATTGACTAAAACCATTTTTTTCTTTAATACATTCCACCTAAATTGTTTTAGCTGTTTATCGTGAGATCTTGTATTGTAGATTTTACCACATAGTTCAAGTCCCAATTCTGATCTAAGTTTACCATCTTGGATTGATCTGTATACCAGAAACATATCGCCCTTCCTTCTTCTACAAGGAAGGGAATATAAATTTAGCTCCACCAGTCTGTCCGCGTATGTCTTATCTCTCACTCCTACTATGGATCTTGTTGCCCTTCTCTGGACTCGTTCTAATCTCTCAATCTCCCCCTTGTATAGGGACTCCAAACCTGGGAGCAATACTCCAACTGCGATCTCACCAGCAATCCATACAAGGGGGCCAACACTTCCCTACTTCTACTAGATATATGTCTCAGGATACAATTCAAGGTCTTATTTGCATTTTTAACAGTCTGGTCACATTGGGCATTAAAGGTAAAATCTTTACTTGTAATGACACCCAAATCCCTTTCTTTTATAGATGGCTTCAAGTATTTGTTATTTATAGTATATTTAAATTCTAATTTTTTTTCTGCCCATATGTAGGATAATACGTGTCCTCATTAAATTTGAGCTGATGTTCTTCTGTCCATCTCTCAATGTATGTGAGTAGTTCCTGAAGTCTAATTCTATCTAAATCTGAGTTTACAACTGCCCCCACCCTACAATCATCTGCAAATTTTGTTATCCAGATATTTTCCAAATTACACTGCAAGGTTGATATATATAAATTAAACAAACAGGGACCCAACACCGACCCCTGTGGAACCCCACTAGACACATCAATGCAATCAGACAGTTCACCTCTTATTAAAACTCTCTTTTTTCTTTCTTGAAACCAATCTGCTATCCAGTTAACTAAATATTTATTTGTGCCTACAGAAAAAAGAGATTTAACTAACTTATTGTGTGGCAGCTTGTCAAATGCTTTTGAAAAGTCCAATTGGATTACATCAACTGATTTCTCTGAATCCAAATGCTTACTTAAATTTTCATAAAAGTGTAATAAATTGGTCTGACAAGATCTTGATTTAGTGAACCCATGCTGACAATGATCTAACAACTTTTTTTCAGTCAAGTAGAGATCGATTTGTTCTTTAATAATACTTTCCAGTATCTTTCCCATTGTTGATGTCAAACTCACAGGTCTGTAATTTTCTGGAGTGTCCTTTTTGCCTTTTTTAAAAATTGGTACCATGTGTGCCTCCCTCCATTTTTTTATCACTTCCCCCTTATCCAGTGATTTTTGAAAAATAAAAACTAATGGTTGAGCTATTTCGCTTGATATTTCTGAAATTAGCCTAGGGTGGATGTCATCTGGTCCAGGTGATTTATTTGTTTTGATCTTCTTTAATCTTTCAGAACATTATTAACATCAATTTGTATTTTTATCTCTTCGCTGTACTATATCTCAAATCCTTCTTAGATGTATCTTCAGGGTTAAATATGGTGCCAAAAAAGTATTTAATACCTCAGCCATTTCTTGTCCCCAGAATATTTCCACCTTCATCTTTAAAAGGGCCTATTATTTTCATTTCCTTTTATTATTAACATACATAAAATGCCTTATAGTTGTTTTGCTTCTTGTTGCCAGACTTTTCTCAGAATTTGCTTTTGCATCTTTGATTAATTTTTTTAACCCTTTTTGTCTGCTCTCTGTATTTGGAAAGATAGTTAGTATCTAACTTAGATAATTTATACATTTTATGTTTTTGTTTGATTTGTTTTTGCTTGCCTGTTTTTACTTGCGGTTCAATATTTGAAACCTACTGATTTAAGTGGGGCTATTTCCTTGCTGTTTTTACTTGCGTATTGTTAATTTCACTTGGGCTACTGTTCTGTTTATCTTTTTTTTTTTCCTCCATTAATATTA
This sequence comes from Neoceratodus forsteri, assembly GCA_016271365.2. Lineage (NCBI taxonomy): Eukaryota > Metazoa > Chordata > Ceratodontiformes > Ceratodontidae > Neoceratodus > Neoceratodus forsteri. Next base: position 123,118,802 of record CM028136.1, on the reverse strand, counting down.
TAGTGCAGGGACTGATTTCTGTCTAGCTCTGTAGCTTGGGGGAGAGGTGCTAATTGTTTGGCCTTGTGTCTCAGCTACATGATAACTGGAGGCAGGGCTGAGTCAGATTTGTGGTAGCAGGTTGCTTTTTCGCTTCTCATAAGAGGCTAGAAAGAGAAGGAATCAGATTCATTCCAGTGCAGTAACTGATCATTGCTGCTTTTATTGCTTCTTTTACTGCTTATTGTTGATTTCTCTTGGTAGCAGGTTGATTCTTATAAGGGGCTAACAGGGTATTGTTTTGGGGCTGTTAAAAATGTGAAATCTATTTTGGTGTGATTTAAATGAGGCTGTTATTTCTTTGAATTAGAAACCTATTTTTTTTATAATTTCAAACCTTTTTTGGTGTGCTTTTAGTAAGGCTGATATTGCTTCATAGTATCATAGTAGTCACAAAGCAAAAATCAGACTTTCGTCCTTAAATAGCTTGCAAGAAGAAGAAAAAAAACATTTTAATAATCAATAACCCTAAGTTTGCTATAAGCATCCAATCTATTTTTAAATATATCTAAAGAGGGACTATTTACTACCTCCTGAGGAAGAGAGTTCCAGTAAGGAACCACACATTGACTAAACCATTTTTTTCTCTTTAATACATTCCACCTAAATTGTTTTAGCTGTTTATCGTGAGATCTTGTATTGTAGATTTTACCACATAGTTCAAGTCCCAATTCTGATCTAAGTTTACCATCTTGGATTGATCTGTATACCAGAAACATATCGCCCTTCCTTCTTCTACAAGGAAGGGAATATAAATTTAGCTCCACCAGTCTGTCCGCGTATGTCTTATCTCTCACTCCTACTATGGATCTTGTTGCCCTTCTCTGGACTCGTTCTAATCTCTCAATCTCCCCCTTGTATAGGGACTCCAAACCTGGGAGCAATACTCCAACTCCGATCTCACCAGCAATCCATACAAGGGGCCAACACTTCCTACTTCTACTAGATATATGTCTCAGGATACAATTCAAGGTCTTATTTGCATTTTAACAGTCTGGTCACATTGGGCATTAAAGGTAAAATCTTTACTTGTAATGACACCCAAATCCTTTCTTTTATAGATGGCTTCAAGTATTTGTTATTTATAGTATATTTAAATTCTAATTTTTTCTGCCCATATGTAGGATAATACGTGTCCTCATTAAATTTGAGCTGATGTTCTTCTGTCCATCTCTCAATGTATGTGAGTAGTTCCTGAAGTCTAATTCTATCTAAATCTGAGTTTACAACTGCCCCCACCCTACAATCATCTGCAAATTTGGTTATCCAGATATTTTCCAAATTACACTGCAAGGTTGATATATATAAATTAAACAAACAGGGACCCAACACTGACCCCTGTGGAACCCCACTAGACACATCAATGCAATCAGACAGTTCACCTCTTATTAAAACTCTCTTTTTTCTTTCTTGAAACCAATCTGCTATCCAGTTAACTAAATATTTATTTGTGCCTACAGAAAAAAGAGATTTAACTAACTTATTGTGTGGCAGCTTGTCAAATGCTTTTGAAAAGTCCAATTGGATTACATCAACTGATTTCTCTGAATCCAAATGCTTACTTAAATTTTCATAAAAGTGTAATAAATTGGTCTGACAAGATCTTGATTTAGTGAACCCATGCTGACAATGATCTAACAACTTTTTTTCAGTCAAGTAGAGATCGATTTGTTCTTTAATAATACTTTCCAGTATCTTTCCCATTGTTGATGTCAAACTCACAGGTCTGTAATTTTCTGGAGTGTCCTTTTTGCCTTTTTTAAAAATTGGTACCATGTGTGCCTCCCTCCATTTTTTTATCACTTCCCCCTTATCCAGTGATTTTTGAAAAATAAAAACTAATGGTTGAGCTATTTCGCTTGATATTTCTGAAATTAGCCTAGGGTGGATGTCATCTGGTCCAGGTGATTTATTTGTTTTGATCTTCTTTAATCTTTCCAGAACATTATTAACATCAATTTGTATTTTTATCTCTTCCGCTGTACTATATCTCAAATCCTTCTTAGATGTATCTTCAGGGTTAAATATGGTGCCAAAAAAAGTATTTAATACCTCAGCCATTTTCTTGTCCCCCAGAATATTTCCACCTTCATCTTTAAAGGGGCCTATTATTTTTTCATTTCCCTTTTTATTATTAACATACACATAAAATGCCTTATAGTTGTTTTTGCTTCTTGTTGCCAGACTTTTCTCAGAATTTGCTTTTGCATCTTTGATTAATTTTTTTAACCCTTTTTGTCTGCTCTCTGTATTTGGAAAGATAGTTAGTATCTAACTTAGATAATTTATACATTTTATGTTTTTGTTTGATTTGTTTTTGCTTGCCTGTTTTTACTTGCAGTTCAATATTTGAAACCTACTGATTTAAGTGGGGCTATTTCATTGCTGTTTTTACTTGCCGCTTGAAAATTTGAAACCAATCTTGGTGTGATTTAAGTGGGGCTGTTATTTCCTTGCTGTGTTTACTTTCTGAAAATGCCCTTGCTGTTTTTACTTGCTGTTGAAAATTTGAAACATATTCAGTGTGATGTAAGACAGGCTATTATTTTATTGTTGTTTTTACTTGTTGCAAAGTTATGCCCACCCTCTGATCCCACACCCACTGTTAATTAAATGCCTTTTTAAATCTTATTGACAGGAGCCATGCACAGGGAATAGCAAGTACTGTTGAGTAGGAGGGGCATAATGGAGATTAAGCCCACCCTTGGCACAACAAGTTGCAGTAACATAGAAGTACAGTCAACTCGACTACCGTAGCGTAAATTACAAAAAAAAAAAACCTGACATCAGGTAAAAGTACTTCCATAAAAACAAACAGGGACCTAGAAGGAGAGTTACATACTTGGGGGGGGAACTAGAAGGAGGGCTTCTGAAACAGACAACTAGTGTAATAGCTAGCAGACAAATAGTGCAATAGTGTAATTACACAAACAGCGTAATAGCTGTGTAAGTGCAAAATAATGTGGGGAGTGGTGCAATGCAGTGGATGCAAGGCAGCCATATTCAGGCAGACCTTCTGGATGTTGAAGAAGATCCACAGTTCAAACATGGTGTACACTGCTATATGAAGTTAGGTGCAGAGAAGGGGGTTGTAAACCCCCAAAAACTCTCAATAAAATCCAAAGTAGTCTGCACCGTAAGCATAAACATGAGACACACACCTGTTTCCAAATCCAAATCCAATGTTTTATTGGTACACCAACATTCAAATACAGGCTTCCTCACTCATGAAGCTGTGCTCCTGCTGACTCTTGCCCTATGCTTCGACAAAGGTGTGGTTTTCCTAAGGGTGTGGAGTACCATTTCAAACTACCTCCCTTAAATAGTCAATTTTTATCACACTCTAGGGCTCCCCCATGGTTAAATTTTAATTCAAAGAAAATCTTTGTTTTTAAGTGGCCCTGGGAGGATTTAAGCTCATAAATACAGAAATGCACAATTTAATAATACACATATAAAAAAATACAATATTGAAAGCAAATGTTGCACAAGGAAAGCTAGATAGTTTAGATAACTAATGCTTAAGGGAACATACTATTATTTTTACCGAAACAATCTTATGTCTCATTTCAGACCTCTCATTGAATATCTTTATGATCCTTCATGTCCCAAATATTCTATACACTATCATTCAGAAATATAGGCATATTTCATCCCAGCCCTATTATTTCTTGTTATTTTCTAAATTGATTTATTTTCTTTAATCATTAAAACATATGACAACTAATATGTAATAACAAATTCAGTTCCCAGTCATTTAGAAACCAAAGCATCTGACTCAACATCAAAGTCTGTGCAAAAAAAGCTTAGCATATTACACCAAACAACTAAATCTCAATAACATTATTTGAAACTAAAATCTTACTATGCTACTGGTTCTTATAGATTTTTATTGACCATTCCACTAATAGTTCTGGATATTTCAAAAGCCAAGAAAGTGATCACTCCTTTATTGATTCCAGTATGTGTGTAGGGGGATCCACAGTCCACAGTCTCATAGTGCCATATGAAGAACTAGAAGGAGAAAAGACAAATAAAATGCTATGATAATGTATATGTTAATAATGGCTAAATTTTTCATTGTCTCTTTAAAAATGGTTTCAAATCCCATTTAGTATTAAGTCCCTTCAATTGTAAACTGTCTATAGTAAAAATCCAAAAAACTTTCTTTTTGAAGGAGCTTGTTAAGTCTGTCCCCCCCCAGACTGCCCCTCACCTGTTCCAGTGCCATGAATTTGGTACCTTCTATGTTTTGATTATGTTTTTCAATATAATTCCTTGTTAATGGTTTATGCATAAGGCCTGCTTACATGTTACGAACATGCTCTTGGACTCTTTGTTTTACAGGTCTGATAGTTCTACCTATGTATAAAAGGTTACGAGGGCACCAGTATGCATACACCACATATGTGCTATTGCAGTTAAGGAAATACTTGATTTTTACTTTATAATCTTATCCTTCCACATCCAGTGTCTTCCTTGGTTGCAGTTGTCACCTACATTACATTTGCCTCATTTATGCATGCCGGTTGGTAGTGGGGGGAACCACATTCTTGGGCTGGGGTTCTTTGGTGTATTTCTACTATAGACCAATTTGTCCGTAAGGTTTTCTGCCTTTGAAAAGGCTATCAAGGGATTATCCCCAATTCGACCAGCAAGAATAGGATCATTTAGTAAAATGGGCCAAAATGTTCTCACTATGGCTCCAATTTGACCAGCTTAATTGCTGTATTGAGTCAAAAAAGTGACTGGTTGTTGACTGCTGTTTTCTTCCTTTGGTTTCAGCAGTATTGGCCTATGTGCCCTCTAGACTCTTTCCAGTGATGTCTCAAGTCCCTTTCTGTCATAGCCCCTATTTTCAAATTTCTCAAGCATTTCAAATGCTTGTGTATCAAAGACATGTTCCAAGGAACAATTTCTGCTGAGCCTAAGAAACTGACTATATGGAATGGACTTCACTAGGGCCTTAGGGTGGGCATGATCTGCCCTCAGCAGGTTGTTGATCACAGTGTTCTTCCTATAGTTCTTTGTTTGAACCTTATGGTCACTGTCAAGAAACAATGTAAGATCCAAGAAGTCTATCTCAACTTTACTTATGGTATACATAAACTCCCATTGTTAAGATTAATCCAATCCTAGGGATGTGCAAAAAAAATGTTGCAGGCAGAGCTTAAGTGATAGTTAGACTATTGCTGCCTCTGAAGTTCGGAAATCCATTTTTGAACTTTCATGGAAATTCTGCATCCCCTATTTAGTTTGCTTTCAATCCCAAATTCCAATGCTATAATCCCTGGTGGCTAGTGGTCCCTCTCCCTGACCCACCTCACAGGTACATGGTAAATCATTGGTGTCTAGTGGTCCCTCCCCCCACCTGGTCACCCACTGGCTGCCCGATTAAGACAAAAATCCCACCCAACAGTGCCCACACAGACCAAATGTCCTTATGCTTTGGTGGCTAGTAGTCCCTCCCTTCCACCCCTTCACCCCATGTGTTGAATGATAATAATCCCCCCATGTCTGTCCATAGTCCATAGTTAAAGAAAAATTCCCTGATGGTCTAATGACTTCCCCAATATGCTATAGTCCTACCCCTCCTGATCCCCAGTCCCATATATTTCCCTGAATCCTATTCCCTAGTGGTCTAGTGCCCCCACCTCCCACCCCAGCAGGAGTCCAACCACCCCGCTCCCACCCCCATAGTAAACCCTGCAGCAGGAGGACCAGAACATCCCTCCTCTCCTCTATGGCAGGCCCACTCACTGAGTGTGAATGAGCATGTTCCTGTACAGGCAGCACTCATTCATTAAAGCTCAGTGGGCTGGCTGGCCGAGGAGGAGGGATATTCATATGCCACTGTGGGTTTACTATGAGAATGAGGCTGAGAATGATTGGACTCCTGCTGGTGAGAAACACAGGGCTGTGAAGCTATGTGGGACTGAAATGGAGGGGGTGGTGTGGGAGGCCTGGACTCACCAGGGGCACACAACTTCAGACTACAGATGGACATGGAAGGGTTGCTATCACTATACACTTGGGGTAAGAATGGTGGAGATGGGCAGGGCCTGAGGACATGGGATGTGTTGGCACTGTTGGTGAGGGTGCTATTTATAAGGAATTTTTTTTAAGACAGGTGGCCTGAGGGTGATCTGGTGGTGGGCACTTGCCACCAGGATTTAAAGTGTAACTGTGGGGCGGGGGGGAGGGGCCACTAGCCTCAGTTTTTTTATACTGGGCACAATTTCACCCATGACTTTGGTGGATGTTTTCTTTGATTTCCATGGAAGTTCCACTGGGCAAGAAAATCACACTTTCACCCACCCCTAAAGTGCTATCTCTTCCTTGGACCCATCCCAGACACACAGAATGTCACCTATAAAGTGATTACATTGTATTATATGTTTAAAAAATTTATTTTTTTCCTCAGAAAGTATGCTGGATTTTTCCCAGGCTCAGAAGAAGAGATTAGCATAGCTAAGAGCCATTGCTGACCCCATTGCTGTACCCTGGAGTTGTAGATAGTACTCACCACTGAACTCAAAGAAATTATAATGTAAAACAAACTCTAATTCTGCTTCAATGAAGGAGATGGGGAATTCTGAGGCTGGGGAGATCTTTCATAGACTATCTGCTGGCTTCTATATGTTGTGCAAGTATAATGCTTGTGTACAGACTCCACATCTATACAGAGCCAGATATAGCTGTCCTTGCAAAGCCATGGTTTGGATTTTATCCAGAACATCTGTAGTGTCCATCAAATGTGATGTCACATTTATGGGGCACTTCTTTAAAAAGTAATCAATGAATTTGTTAAGATTGTCAATTAATGATTCAATACCCAACTCAACAGAATGATCTGGGGGGGGGGGTCCACAAGTTTTTTGTGGATCTTTGGAAGTGTATATAGGATAGGTGTAATCAGGATGTCATTCCAAATAAACTTAAATGTCTCCTCTGTGATGTAATATTTTCTCTTTCCCCATTCCAGTAATGATAAAAGTTCCTTTTTGAACTCAGCAGTGGAGCTATAACTCAGTTTCTTATATTTTGTTTAATCATTCAGTATTTCTAATACACTGTCTGTGTATTTCTTACTGTCCATGATCACTGTATGGCCCCCTTTATCTGAGGGTTTAATAACCGCATCTAATTCCATCAGCTCTTTTAAAGCTTTCTTCTCATGTGTGTTTAAGTTAATATTTCTATAAGGCTTTAATGTTTTTAAAGCCGTATCAACTTTCTTTCAATACTGCTGTTTCAAAGCTTCTAATCATGGAGTTATTAATATTAGGGCAAAATAGTGATGCAATTTTAAAATGTTTTCTCTCAGACCTGAGATATCCCCCTATTACATTTTCACCAACTTACTCAAATTATGCTGAACCCACCCTATGTCTATTATATTAGAATCTGTAAACCCAGCTTCCTGGAGAAGTGACTCTAAAGTTTCTAAGTTTTCATTCTCACAGGTTAACTCCATTTCACTTGTAAGCTTTTGCTCTGTGCATGTTTAATCCAAATTCATTAATAGATCAATCATTTCTTGTTCTACAAAACTCCCCCCACTCCAAATTACTTTCCACATCAAATCTCATATCCTGCACTTTCTTTTTACCAAAATATTCATTAAGCCTTATTTTTCTAAACAGTTCAAACGCGTCCACCTGTGTTTTAAACTGGTCACTGTCTATCTGGAGGGTACAAAGTTGAAACCTTTTTCAAGCAATTTAATCTGAATGTCAGTAAGTTTTACCTGTGAAAGGTTGATGTCCCTTAATTTTTCTTCGTTGCACTTCTGAGTTCTCTGTCCTGGCCTTCCATTTTGCCCCCTCCTTGTTTTCCATTTCTTCCTTTCTTTTTCTTGCCATTTTGCTGGACTGGGAATGCTCCCTTCTCTGAAAAAGGCCCTGACTAGTTCCTGGTTTAGGGCTTGTTTCTACTTCTTTATCTGTCAGGATGGTCACCCTTTACAGCGAGCAAGAATGAGAATGACTCTGCTGTAAGATCTAGCCCTTCATGGCCAGGAATGAATGTTCCCCATTCTATAGTCATTTGTGTCCTGCTCTAATGTCTTTTGCTTCCTTTTTACAAGCTCTTGCTCAGTGGAGGGCCTGTGGTCAGGAGAGGTGGACTGTCTTGTGGTGGTCTCCCCCCTTCATAATTTGATTGTGTGACTAACAAGTTTTATTTTATTTGTTCTTTTCTTCTTTTCTGCTGGTCCCTCCCCCCCACTGCATGAGAGTTGTTGGGGGCGATCTATTTGGGACTTTGGAACTGGAGTGGTGAGAGGACTCTAGTTCATTACATTTTCATTTCCCCCACAGTGTGAGAGGCAGTGGGGGTGACTTATTCTGGACAATTAAAGCTGCAGTGGTGAGAGAACTCTGGAGTATCATATTTTGTATTTTTCTAACATTGCATAACTGTTTGTTTTGGTGTGATGTTTATTTTATTGAGTTTAAAATTGTTATTAGTTAGAAATTTTGGGAAGGGTGAGTATTTTTATAGGACTATCTATGTTTGTTTTATATTCTTTTAAGAGGTGGGGTAATATGGGTTATTGTTGATAGAAGATGTGTTGGCCTGCAGCTCTCCCAGTTAGGCACTACTCCCCTGCTGAACTCTGGGACCTCCAGCCCTTTTATTCTCCTCCTCTACCCACAGCAGTTTATAACTGATGTAGGGCTTTGGGTATTGTTAGTAGAAAGGAGAGGTGGACTGGACTTCGGGGGGAGTGGGGCGGACATATTGGGGTTGTACAGTCCAGGAGACTCCCTGGGCTGAATGGTCTCTAGATTATGGTCCACCATGTCTGGTTACCATACCCAAGGGATCCAGTATTTCTGGGTAGATAACTCAGTCAGCTCCAGAACCCCATCCAACTCGAGTGGTGTTATGCAATGCCAGGTCTATTAGGAACAAGACAGGAATTATTGCTGATCTTATTGGGACAGTAGACCTGGCTTGCATCACTGAGACTTGGCTTGATGACAATATGGGCCCCATTTTGGAAGCAGCAGTCCCAGCCGGGTTCTCAGTGATACACCACTCAAGATTGGACAACAGGGGCGAAGAGGGTGGCTATCTGTTTTAGATCAGAATTGGGTCTTACTGGTGTACCAGTTGAGGAGGTCAGATCATTTAAGTTTACCGTAGTAGCAGGTGTGGGCTGCAGGATCATTCTCATCTATCATCCACCCGGGGTGAGAAATTGTTCCTGCAGGAAGTAGCACACTTTAAGTATTCATTTTCTAAACTATCTAGCTTTCCCCTGGCAACATTTACTTTCGATATTGTATTTATTTTCATATTTGTATTATAACATTTTGCATTTCTGTATTTTTGAGTTTGAACTCTCCAAGGGCCACTTAAAAACAAAGATTTTCTTTGAATTAAAATTTAATCATGGGGGAGCCCTAAAGTTTGATAGAAAATGGCTATTTAAGGGAGGTTGTTTGAAATGGTACTCAACACCCTTAGGAAGACCACACCTTAGTCAAAGCACAGGAGAAGTGTTGGAGGGAGCACAGCTCCATGAGTGAAGAGGTCTGTATTTGAATGTTGGTGTACCGATAAAATATTGCATTTGGATTTGGAAGCAGGTGTGTGCCTCACATTTATGAGTAGAGTGCAGAGTACTTTGGATTTCTTCTGGACACTGAGGTGCTGCCCTATCTGCAGGCATCTCTCTGAACTGTGGGACAAGGTAGCTAGACTCAGAGTGGAGGTAAACTGGGTCAGGAGTACCTTTGCCCCCATCCAGAGACCACCCAGTCCAACGCTGCTATCTCAAAGGATACCAAGAACGAGGAGCACTTGGACAACGGTGGACTCTGGAAGGGTTATAATGGTCAGACAAAGGCACATCCCAAACCCAGTTCCACTCCAGAACTCATATGCCAGAAGGGCAAATGGGGACAACCAGACAGAAGCACCCAGAGAAGTGGATGGGAAGGAAGTGGAAGTCAAACCAGGAGTTTACCTCAGTGGGGGAGCTGTGGACCCCAGAGGAGGAGGAGGTAGTGAATCCTGGTGGGATACTCTATCGTATGAGGGATTGAGCTAGGAACATGTGAGGGGGAGGACAGAGAAGTGAAGTGCCTACCAGGTGCCATGGCATGGAGAAATGGGAGGAAGATCCTGGGAATCACCATGAAGGCAAGACAGAAGAGAGAGCTGAATTTCATTATCCACCTAGGAACTAATGACCTGGAAAACAGGGAGCCTAAGGAAGTTAAGGAAGAGTTTAGAAAACTGGGAAGGGGACTCATGCAAGTAGCTACATCCTTCCCTTTCTCGGAAGTATTGCCTGTGAGAGGAATGGGAGAGCATAAGGGTGCATGCACAAGAAATTTTAACACATGGTTGAAGAACTGGTACTGTGAGGAAGGGTTCAGATTCATTGGTGACCGGGGACCCACCTGGAGGGATGTGGGGCTTGTTGAAGCCTGACAGCCTGTAAACACCCTGGAGAGGAATCCAAGCACTCAATGAAAAGTTTAAATGCTACTTTGTCGTGCATTTAAACTTGCCTGGGGGGGCAGATCAGCAAGGAGGGTACCTAATTGCCCACCCCCTATAGCAGTGGAACCAGAGAACAGGAGGATGAGCTATCACTACAAAGCAGTGTGCAAATGATGGAGATAGGCACACAAGGGTTAGATAGTCAGAAAAAGGACAAAATACAACAGAAGGGCAGACAGCAGGGAGAACCAGGGATAAAGAACAACCAGGGAGGAGACCAGAATAAAACAGCAAAACAGACCAGGGAGGTCACATAATGGAAAGCCATGTGTTCCAATGCCAGGAGCCTTATCAACAAGATGGAGGATCAGGAGGCTGACATGGCGCAGTTGGTCCTGTACATTGTGGTCATCACAGAGACCTGGTGTAATGATTTATTTATTTGATTTTTGGTAACCAGGTAAGTCTACAGAGACAATTACAGTCCCTTTTTCAGGGTCGACCCGGGGTAGAGAATCAACCATGAAGGTATAAGTGCAAACAAGCAATGCAGTTATCATGTTACAGGGATGGCATTAGGCAGAGTACATGTCAAGACAAAATGTTGGAAGTATACAAACAATTGACAACAGATTTGACAAGTGATTCATGAAAATGTATGCCTGATGGGCTATGTACAGGGCAGTTATAGTACAAAGCTTCATAGTAAACATACTAGTAATATACATTGGAGTGGTTAGGACCAGAGAATTCTACACACATTAGTCTCATATTATGTTAGGTGCATGCATAGGCACCCTTTAGCAAAAGCAGGAGCAGGTAGTAGAGGAGATAAAGGCAGACAGATGGGACTGAAATTGTGAGATGTAGGAGCAGGAGAGAATGGAGGGAGGGAGGGAGTTCCAGTCAGTTAGAGCAGCATATGAAAAGGAGCATCTGGATACAGCAAGATGTATTTTGGGGACAATGAGAAGGGGGAGAGTGGTAGAGCGAAGTGTACATGGTGCTGGTTTGAGGCATATAAGTTCCCTGAGGCAGGTAGGGGTGAATTTGTGGACAAGCTTGAACATGAGGCTCAAGGTGGAGTACCTCAGTTTTGCCCTATAGGAGGGCCACCTCAGTGAGGCGAGAACATCACAATGGTGAGAATGGGTAGGTGCCCTCAAGACAAAATGACCAACCCTGTGGTATGCCTGAGAGAGGAGGGACATGAAGGAGGAATCAGTGAAGAGGAGGAGGGGTGCAGCATAGGATAGTAGGGGAAGGACGGTTGCAGTAGCAATTTTTTGGCAAGAGGAAAGTGTGAGGTGTGGGCACACGTGATACAGGAGTCCAAGTTTCTGATTGAGATTTTTGATAGTGCTAGAGACATAGGAGTTGTATGACAGTGCAGGGTCCAAGGTCACACCCAGGTATTTGAAGGAGTGAACTACCTCTAACGAGTCACCCTTGTTAGTGGAAATACTAAGGGTAGGTAGGTTAGGCTTTTTTCCAGGCTGATGGGTGAAGACTACGCATTTTGTTTTCTTTGAGTTGGGAACAAGATGATTACATTGAAACCAGGATTCCAGGCAGGTGAAGTCTGAGGCAAGGTCCCGACTGAGTTGGTCAATATCTGGAGAAGAGCGGTAGATGATGGCATCGTCTGTTTATAGGTGAACTGTGCACCCCTACAGAAGATGGTGAGGTCATTGATAAAGAGCGAAAATAACATGGGGACCAGTATTGAGCCTTGCGGGACACCACGGGAAAATGTTTTTGTCCAGACAGGGAGCCATCCCACTTAACTTTCTGGGATCGATCAGATATATAACTCTTCATCCAGTGCAGCGCATTGTAGTCCAGGCCAAGTGGATGCAGCTGTTGAAGTAGTAGCCCATTATTCATGAGGTCAAATGCTTTTGTGAGATCCACGAATATGGCTCCAGTGGACTAGCCCTTATCCATTGCGTGGAAGATGTCAGATGTTACTTTTATGAGTGCAGTGAGGGTACTGTGATTCTTTCGAAAACTGTGCTGGCAGGGTGATAGTAGCTTGTGGGAGTCAAGGTAGTCTTGGAGATGATTATAAATGATACGTTCTTGGATCTTTGCCAGGTGAGAAAGTAAAGATATAGGGACAAAGTTTTTTATGATGGAGTTAGGTCCTCCTTTGTGGACTGGGACTACTACTGCCACCTTCCACTTATCTGGCACTATGTTAGAAAGGAAGGACAGTTGTGGATGGGGTGAGCTAGGACAGAGGCACCCAGTTTAAGAAAGTTTGGTTCCAGCAAGTTGTATCTGGGAGAGCCCTCCGGTTTTAGGTTAGATAGAAGTTGCTGCACCTCTTTGAGTGTGGCTAGTTTCAGATGGAATTCAGGACAACCCCCAAGGTTGGGCGGGAGAGTTGTGGGAAGAGAGGGAGCATTGTGGAAGATCGAGGTGTATTTTTGGTGGTCAGTGAAGAAATTGTTGAATCCAGTGGCTATGGAGAGTGGGTCATCAAGTGTGGTGCTATTGACAGAAGCAGAGCTTGGGTTTTCTAAAGCCTTTCCTTTTACTAAAGTGTTAACTTGTCTCCAGAATTCCTTTGGGTTATTTAGATGCTCTGTTTGAAGAAATTTGAGATGGTATCTCTTAGCTTTTTGTACAGCGTTTTTACACTTATTCCTGAGCTGTCTGTAGATAAGCCAGTCCGAGGGGAGTCCACCTTGTTTGTACATTTGCCATGCTTTGTCCCGGAGTGCCATAAGAGATCTGCTATCCCTGGAGAGCCACAGGGCATGAACACCCTTGGATCTGCATTTCTTCTGAGGGGCGTGTTGGTTAATTATTTTGCTGAGAGTGGAGATTAGGAAGTCCAGGGCTAGGTTTATGTCAGGAAGTGTATTAATGGGGCCCCAGTCTGTAGAGTTAATGGATGACAGGAACCTGTTGGCATCAAACTTAGTCATATCCCGGACAAGGGAAATCTTGGGAGAGGGTTGGTATAGTTGCTCCTCCGTACACAAAAGGTGGGAGAGCGATCGCTTATGCAGTCAGAGAGAGTGCCAGCAGATCTGATTTTAAGTGGGCAGCTGGTGACTATCCAGTCTAGCAGTGTGTGATTGCCAGATTTTGGATTGACTTGTGTATGATCATGGATTAACTGGGTAAGGTTGCCATCAGCAAGTGAAGCATGGACATTACCAATATTGGGGTGCAGCCAGTCAATGTTGAAGTTCCCACATAGGATGAGGTCATGCTTTGGGAGGCTGCCTAAAGATTCAAGGAGAGGGGCCAGGCCAGCGGTGGTATGGTTAGGGGGCGTATAAATACAATATACCCTATGATGATGTTTTTAACATTTCCAACTGTAAGAGTGATGTAAGGGGACTCAGCGAGAGAAGGTGAGGAGACAGGGTCAGGGAGGACAGTGATGTTGAGGCCTGTCCTATAGTAGATCATTACCCCTCTGCCCCTTTTGCCAATCCTATCGTGTCTAAAGATGCCATAGCCTTGAAGGGACACCTCATGCTGTTTGATAGCAGGTTTTAGCCAGGATTCAGATATGCATAGAATGTCAGGAGCCAATTGAATGGTCCAGGCTTCCAATTCAGCCATTTTGGAGCATAGGCTGCGAATGTTAATGTGTACTATTTTTAGACCTTTCATAGTGGGTATAGATGCTGCAGATTGGGTCGGGGGAGAGTGAAGTGCAGGTCCAGGGTTGATTTCAATGTCCCCAGCCTGGAGCAGCAGGAGGAGAGACAGTTAGCCAGTGCAAAGTGGCAGAAGAGAAAATGCCATGGGCAGGGGAAGCATTGGGAGCAAGGAGTCATTTATGCAGCCAGTGCCCTAGCAGAGCTGTATCTTGTTTAGGCAGGCAGGGGATGTAGAGAAGCATTGTTGGGAATTCTGGTTCAGTGTGGACTGGAAGGGGAGGTAAAGGGTGTTGGAGGGCCCCAGCTATCACCCAGTCCATATAGCAGCTTAAAGCAATAAGCCAAGCCAGGAAGACTGAAAAATATAGACTGCCCATTATGGCAGGCTGGGCAAACAGGCTGAGAACAGAGAGCAGGTTGTATATTATTACATTATGTGATCCAGGCAGGGGCTAAATGCCTGGGGGGAACAGTAGTGATAGAAGCTAGGATTACAGTTTGTGTAGAAGGATGAAATAACTTGGCAGATCCTAGTAGGCTAGGGGAGTTTATATAGTTTAGACGTGATTGTCCTGCCTAATCTTGGAGCTCCTGGTCCAGAGGTGTCAGCAGGGAGAGAAGAGCCAATAGGGAGGTGATTTTCGGGGAAAGTAGGGGCAGGAAGAGTATTTAAAGGTGATAACCATGACTGGGAGATGGCTTTACCCTGCTGCAACTCAGAAGAGGCAGTGCAGGAAAGAAGGGTGGAGGAGTGGCACTTTATGTGAAAGATGACATAAAGGCCACAGAGATCCAGGAGGAACAAAATAGGGAGGAGATACTGTAGGTTAAGTTGGAAAGAAAAACAGGTCCAGCCATCCTCACAGGAATTGTCTACAGATCAGCAGCCCAGGACAAAGATACAGATAGGGAATTAATGTTAGCCATCCAAAGGATGGCAGACAAAGGGGAGGTGGTGCTGGTTGGAGTCTTCAGTATTCCAGACATGGACTGGAGACTCCCAGCAGCAGCATCAACTAGGAGCAGATTTATCCTGGACTCCCTTCAGGGTGCTTCTGTAAGCAACTGGTCATGGAACCAACTAGGCAGAAGGCAATACTGGACCTCGTACTCACAAACAGGACAGTGTGATAGGGGTAACAGTGGAGGAGCAGCTGGGAAACAGTGACCACCAGTCACTGTGGTTTGAAATCACAGAAGGAGGAGGACCAAACCACACAAAAACATGTATTCTGGAATTTTGGAGGGCAGATTTTGGGAAAATGGGGACATGCTTTAAAGAGGCACCAATAGGAATAAGGTGGACTCAGGGGTGGAGGAACAGTGGGCAATATTTAAAACAAGGATTACAAGAGCAACACAGTTATGTGTTAAGCAGGTTAGCAAGGGGAAAAGGAAGAGGAGGCCAGGTTGGCAGAAGACATCAGGAGAAAGGACTGCTGTGTGACTGAACTTCTCTGCAGGGACTATACTGCCCTCCTTCCCTCCCCTCCACCCCTGCACCCAAAGCTAGTTCTATTTTTATAGGCACAGGATTGGACTGACAACAGGAACTTCCTGTTTAGGGGCAGGAAGTGAGTGATCACAGAACCACCAAGGACCCCCCATCCTAGAAGGGCAAGAGTAGCTCTCCAGCCCCCTCTAGCTGCTGGAGGTCTGCCTCTGAACAAGTAAGTGGTCTACTGAGAAATATAGGATATTATTGTCTCAGAACAGGACATTAAGGAGCTTAAAGGGCACACAGGCAGAAAGTAAGGAGAGAGAGAAAAAAAAGAGAGGAAAGAGTAAGGATTGCAAACAGTTAAGGGGCCAGAAATAAGACATGATTGGAGTGGTGCAGTGCAGTGGCTGTGGAGCAGCAGTCTTCCGGGAGATGTTCTGGAGGATACGGTGTTATCCCATCTGTAGGCACCTCTCTGGGCTGAGGGAGGAGGTTGCTCATCTCCAGGCTGAGTTGGCCAGGATTTGTGGGACCTCCTCTTCCATCCAGGGACCACCAGTGCCACTGCCGTTGCCTCAGAGGTTGC
This sequence comes from Neoceratodus forsteri, assembly GCA_016271365.2. Taxonomy (NCBI): domain Eukaryota; kingdom Metazoa; phylum Chordata; order Ceratodontiformes; family Ceratodontidae; genus Neoceratodus; species Neoceratodus forsteri. The sequence continues at coordinate 123,102,649 of CM028136.1, read as the reverse complement.
AAAGAAAGAGGAGCGGTTGGACCACAGTGGGCTCAGGGAGGGTGAGGGTGGTGGTACAGAGGTGCATCCCTCCAGTTGTACCTCTCCACAATTCCTATGCCATTCTGGCAAAGTGTGGTTCCTCTATGGAGGCACCCACAGTGGAGACCAAGGAGGATGCTGGGAACCTCCACAAAGGAGACCCACAGGAGGATGGCAGTGGACCCTGCAGGGGAAGGAAACAACTCCTGGTGGGGGACTCCATTGTTAGGAAGGTAGAACTGGGCAAGGAAGGGGAGAGGGAGGTAAGGTGCCTGCCTGGCACCATGGCTTGGAGGGACAGGGAACGAATCTTCAGGATTGCTGGAGCAGCTGCACAGGGAAGGGAGCTGGATATCATTGTCCACCTAGGGACAAATGACCTGGCTAAGAAAGGGATTAGAGAAGTGCAGGAAGAGTTTGTGGAATTGGGGAGGGGCCTTAGTCAAGCAGCATGCACGTAACCTTCTCAGAGGTGCTACCCATCTATGGCATAGGAGAGGCTAGGGTGTTCTTGCCATGGGATTCAATCAGTGGTTGAAAAACTGGTGTGGAGCTCAGGGTTTGGCTTCATTGGGGACTGCGGGTCCACCTGGGTGATGCAAGCCTATACTGGCATGATGGGCTGCATCTGTCCGGGAGGGGAACCAGGATCCTAGGTGATAGGTTTAAATGCTTCATTGCCAAGCTTTTAAACTAGCCAAGGGGGGAGGCACTGGAAAGGAGCAGGAAAATCCTAGCCTCCCCAAACAATCATGGTAGTAAGTGTGGCAAACACCAACATGGAGGTGTCGATAGGGAGAAGGGCAGGGGTAAATGGAGAAAGTGACAAAGGCAAGAAGGACAGGGATGGGGCAAAAGGGGGTAAGGTCATCAGGAAATGGAGGGTGATGAGTACCAATGCCCGTAGTCTGGGCAACAAGCTTCCTGAGCTGGTGGCCTTAATGGAAGAAGGATGCCTGGATATCGTAGCAGTCACAGAAACATGGTACACAGATAACCGTGACTGGGATGTTAACATACCAGGGTACATAACCTACAGGAGAGACAGGCAGGGGAGAAGAGGGGGAGGAGTAGCTCTCTATGTAAAGGAAGGGATAAAAGCAACTGAACAAAAGAGTAAACAGGGAGGAGAGGAGGCACTGTGGGTCACCTTGGAGACTGGAAAGGGCACCACAATCCGCACAGGGGTTGTGTACAGACCCCATGTCAGGGGAAGGAATGGACAAGGATATGATGGAAGGCATTCTTAGAATGGCAGAAAAAGGAGATACTGTTGATGGAGACCTGAATATGCCAGATGTTAACTGGAGCACATTTGCTGCAGCAACATCCAAGAGCAGGGCCATTCTTGATGCCCTACAGATGGCAGGCATTAGACAGCTAGTTTGGAACCCACTCATGAGGGAGCAATCTTAGACCTTGTACTCTCAAACGGGGCAGTGAGAGGATCTCAGATCTAGAAGTGGGTTGCCATCTGGGGACAAGTGACCATCAAACAGTGTGGTTCACATTAAACTCAGCTACAGAGTCAAGCCATACAAAAGTGAAGGTACTGGACTTTAGGAGGGCTGACTTTAGCAAGATGGGAGAGTGCCTCAGAAAAGCACTAGCAAACAGGCTAGAAGGAGGTGTGGAGCAACAATGGGAATTATCAAACTGCCATCACAGAGGCAACAAGCCTTTGTGTGAAGCAAATAAACAAATCAAAACGAAAGAAAAGCCACTATGGTTCTCAAGAGAGTGGCTGTAAAAGTCAGTAAGAAAAGATAGCATTCCGGAGTATAAGGAAACACAGAAGGAGCAGGACAGAGAGCTGTACCAGTTAAGGCAGAAAGAAGCAGGGAGGGAAGTCAGAATAGCAAAGGCCCAAACTGAGGAAAAGATAGCCAACTCAGTAAAGAAGGGAGATAAAACCTTTTATAGGTACATCAGCAAGCGTAGAAAGACAAAGGGAGGGATAGTGAGGCTGAATAGAATGAACGGTGGGTGGGCAGAGGGGGACAGTGAAAAAGCAGGAATACTGAAAGAATATTTCTGCTCAGTATTCTCAAAAGAGGAGGGGGAAGTACCTAATCCAATTAACAGAAGCACTTTTGATAGGGGTCGATGCAGTCCTTTCACAGAAGGAAGGGTTCTGCAAGAACTCCTAAAACTGAAGGTGGACAAAGCAATGGGTCCTGATGGAATTCACCCCAGAATTCTAAAGAATTAAGGAAGGAACAGTGAAACCACTGGCAACTCTTTTAATAAATCATGGGAGGATGGTGTGGTACCCGAGGACTGGAGGAAGGCGGATGTGATTCCCTTCACAAAAGTGGGACCAAGACAGAGGCAGGAAACTACAGACCTGTCAGTCTGACCTCTGTGGTAGGGAAAGTGATGGATTCACTTCTGAAGGAAAGAATAGTTGAGTACCTAGAGGTCAGTGGAGCACAGGATCCAAGGCAGCATGGGTTCTCACAGGGAAGGTCATGTCAGGACGAATCTAATAGATTTCTTTGACTGGGTGACCAAGTAGTAGACCAGGGAGGGCTGTGGACATGGCCTACCTAGACTTTAGCAAGGCATTTGACACAGTCCCACACAAAAGATTAATAGTCAAATTAACCAGCCTGGGAGTGGGTCCCAGGGTGGTAGCCTGGGTAAAACATTGGCTGGACAACAGGACACAGAAGGTAATTGTAAATGGAGTCCACTCTGAAGAAAGAGGGGTTACTAGTGGGGTACCGCAGGGTTCAATAATGGGTCCAGTCCTTTTTAATGTCTTCATCAGTGACATTGCAGAGGGACTGGAAGGAAAAGTATGCCTTTTGCAGATGACACAAAGATCTGCAACAGGGTTGATACACAAGGAGGTGTGGAAAGGATGAAAAGGGACTTGGCAAGGTTGGAGGAATGGTCAGACATATGGCAGCTAGGATTCAATGCAAAAAAGTGCAAAATAATGCACCTGGGAAACAAGAACCCAGGGGAAGAATACACAATGCGTGGGAGGTAGTAACAACAACAAAACAGGAAAGGGACCTGGGGGTAATCATATCAGATGACCTTAAGGTTAGCAAGCAATGTGAGAAGGCAGTAGGGAGGGCCGGGGGTATACTGGGATGTATAGGGAGAGGCATCCGCAGCAGAAAACAGGAAGTTGTTATCCCTCTGTACAGACAGTTGGTGAGACCCCATCTGAATACTGTGTCCAGTTTGGAGACCCCATCTCCGCAAGGACATAGACAGGATAGAGGCAGTCCAGAGGAGGGCAACTAAAATGGTGCAGGGTCTGCAAGAGAAGCCATATGAGGAGAGACTAAGGGGCTTAATATGTATACCCTTGAGGAAAGAAGGGAGAGGGGGACATGATTGAAACTTCTATGCCTCAAAGGAATCAACAAAGTCAAGAGGGTAGCATCTTTCAGAAAAGAGACTTGCAAGAACAAGGGACACAATTTAAAGATAGAAGGAGGGCGGTTCAGGGCAATGTGAGAAGTATTATTTCACAGAAGGGTAGTGGATGCATGGAACAGCCTTCCCTGAGGAGATGTGGGGTCTAAAACTGTGGGAGAATTCAAGAATGCATGGGACAGACATAAGGCAATTCTTGTGTGGGGCAGGAAGATATAGGCTGTTGGTTAACTAGGATCTGCGGCCTATCCTGTAGGTAGGGAAATGGGCAGACTAGATGGGCCTAGCGGTCCTTATCTGCTGTCAAAGTCTATGTTTCTATGTTTCTATTATGGTTTTCCAAAGAGGTAGCGGAGAAAGTAAAAGCCAAAAAGATTGCATTCAGGCAATACAAAAAGACACAGGCAGAAGGGGATAGAGAGAAGTACTGTACCAGGAGAAGCAAAGGGAGGCAGGGAGGTCAGTAAGAGAAGCCAAATCTCGGACAGAAGAGCACATTGCAAAATCAGTGGTTAGAGGGGACAAAACCTTTTACAGGTACATAAGTGAAAAAAGAAGGGTGAAGGGAGGAATACTGAAATTGAAGGGGGAGGACTGGGGCAGTGTGGAGTATGATAACAGTAAAGCTGACATACTGAACAGATATTTCTGCTCAGTCTTTACTGAGGAAGGGAAGGGTAATGGGCCTGAAGGGAGTACAAGGAGTGGGAAAGGCATGGAAATGGACACAAGTCCCTTTACACTGGAAAGGGTCCTAAAGGAATTGGAAGGAATAAGAGTTGATAAAGCAATGGGACTGGATAGGGTGCACCCCAGGGTCCTAAAAGAACTAAGAGATGTGGTGGCTGAACCTCTGGCAATCCTGTTTAGGCAATCACTGGAAACAGGGGAGGTACTCATAGACGGGAGGACAGCAGATGAAGTCCCCTTATACAAAAGCGGAAACAAAGAGGAAGCAAGGAACAGACCAGTCAGCCTGACCTCAGTAGTGGGGAAGATCATGGAAGCACAACTGAAGGAGAGACTGGTAAAACATCTGGTTGCCAACGGACTACAGGACCCAAGGCAGCATGGTTTTCACCCAAGGGAAGTCATGTAAGACCAGCCTCATTGAATTTTTGACCAGATGACAAGGGAGGCGCATCAGAGAAGGGCAGTGGATTTTGCCTATCTGTACTTCAGCAAGGGATTTGACACTATGCCACATAGAAGGCTGTTAAACAAACTTGGGAATGTGGAAGTGGGCAGGACAGAAGTGTGGTGGGTGGGTAATTGGCTAAGTGGCAGAACACAGAGGTTGGTGGTAAATGGTTGGCACTCCACAGAGGGAAGAATGACCAGTGGGGCACTGCAGGGATCAGTGCTGGGACTGGTCCTATTCAACATTTTCATCAGTGACATTGAGAAGGACCTAGAAGGCAGAATCTCCCTGTTCTCTGATGACACAAAGCTCTGTAACAGAGTGCATACACAAGATGGTGTAGACAGAATGAGAAGGGACCTGCAGAAACTTGAAGAATGGTCAGGGGTTTGGCAGTTGAAATTCAATGCAAAAAAGTGCAAAATAATGCATATGGGGCACAAAAACCCTGGAACAACATATCAGTTGGGGGATTATGATATAGTATGCACCAAGCAAGAAAGGGACCTCTGGGGTTATCATCTCGGATGACCTCAAGGTAGGGAAACAGTGCAGCAAGGTGGCAGGTAAAGCAAATAGGATGCTGGGATGCATAGGCTGGGGCATCACCAGCAAGAAAAGGGAGGTCATAATTCCACCGTACAAGACACTAGTGAGGCTCCACCAGGAGTACAGTGTACAGTTCTGGAGACCTTACCTATGTAAGGACATAGACAGGGTGGAGAAGTTGCAGAGGAGGGCAACAAAGATTGTACAGGGATTGCATCACAAGTCCTATGAGGACAGGCTGAAGGACTTGAATATGTACTCCCTGAAGGAGAGAAGGTAGAGAGGAGATATGATAGAGATATACAAGTACCTTACGGGGTGGAACAGGGTGCAGGAAAACACTATTTTCCAGTGAAAAATATGTTCCAGCACTAGAGGGCATGGGATGATGTTGGAGGGAGAGTGATTCAGAGGAAATGTGAGGAAGAATTTCTTTAAAGAAAGGGTGGTGGACAAATGGAACACCCTGCCTGAGGAAGTGGTGGGGGCTGAAACAATCATAGGATTTAAGAATACATGGGATAGATATATGGGAATCCTGGAGATCAGGGATAAGAGGCAACAGACTTCTAGAAAAACTTAAAGTGATCTTACAAGCTCAAATGGGTAGAAAGGATGGCCATAGGCCCTTATCTGCTGACAGTATCCATGGTATGTATGTATCTATGTATATGTAGCCCCATTTACACTGCCCTATTTGCAGCTCATCAACCCATGCACAGAGGTTAATTAGGCTAGCATCAGTCAAAAAAAGAAAACTTTCTAGCCAAGTCAAGGAGTGGTTGTCCCAAATAAAAAGTTAGAGTCCCTCATTTCCAAATCTTCCCCAGAACACATGTGGTTGGTGCTTGCCTCTCTGTGAGCAAAATATGAAACATATTTGCTAGACAGGGTGAATAAATCTGCTGTGAAATGGAAGACTACATTTTTAGGGCAGGGGAAAAGGCTGGTAAGTTACTTGTTCAGCGCTTAAAGAAACAGTGAGTGGCTAGATGGGTAATAACCCTTATTGACCCTAAAACAGACCAGCTTATCACAGAGCCTTCAAAGATAGTAGAAGTTTTCAGGGACTTCTACCAGCCTCTCTATACTGCCCAGGCCTCAAATGGTCAATATCCCTCACTTTTTGCTGAGTTTTTTAAGGATCTGGCATTTCCGACGCTATCTGAGCAACAACAAGCTGCATTATTAGGCCCAGTGACAGAGATAGAGGTTTTATCTGCCAGAGACCGTTTATCTTTAGATAAAGCCCCAGGCCCAGACGGTTATGTTCCATTGTTTTATAAAACATTTAAAGCTGAATTAACACCTTTTTTGTGCAAAGTGTACAATTATTTATTTCAACATCAGGTTTCAGAAACAGCCCTATTTGAAGCTCGTTTGGTGGTTTTACAAAAGCCTGGGAGAGACTCTATGGTACTGGATAATTATAAGCCTCTATCTCTTTTGAATACAGATGTCAAGATTCTAGTGGGAGTCTTGGCTTCTAGATTGAAAGAGGTCTGGGAAGGCTTAATTGGGCCTGACCAAGTGGGATTCATCCAGGGTCGGTACTCTAGCAACCACTTTAGGAAAATTTTACAATTAATCTCTGCATCTGGGGGGGGCAGGGACGGCGGTTAGGTGCTCGTCTCCCTAGATGCAGAGGAAAGCTCTCTGTCCGGTGAAATGGGCTTTTCTATCTGATGTTCTGCCCCGCTTTGGTATTCCACAAGAATTTATTCAGTGGATAAAGCTTTTATATTTGTGTCCATCAGCTAGAATTTTTAGTAATGGAGTCCTGTCCTCTAGTTTTAGTTCATCCCCTGGCACCCGTCAGGGATGTCCTCATTCACCTCTACTTTTTAATCTTTACATAGAGCCCCTAGCCTGGAAGATTAACATCTGTCCGGATATACTGTAAAAAGAATTAGAACTAGTCAGTATGACTATAAATTGTCAATGTCTACTGATGATGTACTTCTTCATCTGTCAGCTTGGCAAACTTCTCTCCCCACAGTTCTGAGTATTATTTCAGCATATCGTGCCCTTTCTGGTTATAAATTAAATCAGCATTAAACAATGGTGTTATCTCTTTCTTCAGATTGTACTAAAATGGCAATTCAAGAGATGGGGCTACAATGGGCTTCCAGGTCCTTAAAGTTTCTGGGGTTAGAATTTCCCCGAGACCCTGCCAATTGAAAAAAATTAAACCTGAACCCAGAGGTTAAACAGTTGGAGCAAGATTTGACCAGGTGGCAACATGTGCCATATACCTGTGGGGTAGGGCCAATATTTTGAAGATGGCTGCTTTCCCTAGACTAATGCACTCTCAATGTTATTTATTTATTTTTTATTTATTTATTCATTCAATCTTTGAGCCCAAGGCAGCTCATTTACAAAGGTTCCATGTCAGATGGGAAGGGGTTACAGGGTGACAGGGAGTACAATAAGAGATGTAATAAAAAAAAAATACAGTACAGTATGTATGGTACACCTTTAAATGAAAATGATTACTAGAGAAATTACATAGCGAATGAACAGTAAGGAGAACCAGCATGGAGAGCTGACAGTTATGCTGAACAACAGTAAGTGAATACAATTCAAAGCATACAGTGACAGAATAAGCAATAGAGGCAGTAAGAGTTAGTAAAGTGGAGTAGATGAGGTTGGTGGCATTGCGATAATTGATCAGAGTGTAGGGTAGCAGCAAGTGGCTTTGTCAAATGTTTAGGGGGTAGGAGGGGGTAGTCAATAGAGGGATGGCAAGGTGCGTGGATGATGTGGACAATCAGTGCCATGTAAGTGCCAAAGTATAAGTGCCAAAGGATGTGGACAGGGTGCCACAGAACAGGCTGAGATTGACAGACAGAGACTAGGATTGGGTAGTACAATCACATGAGCTTTCAGTTATAAGATGTCACCGTAGCAAATGTTTAAATGGTGCAAGCTTGGTTTGTTTGGTCAGTTCACTACACAGGGCATTGAACCAAAGTGGGGCTCTGTATAAGAAGGATCTTTGGTACTGTGCGATCTGACACCATGGGATGAGGAAGTGTTCAGATTCGGAGGTACGGGTGTGCTGGGTATTAAGGGATTTATTCAGCAGGTATCCAATTCCTGGAGACAAGAGCCCAAGAAGCGTTTTTTTAGTCAGCAGACAAGTTTGGTACTTGAGTCTACCAGTTAGTTGAAGCCACCCGGTTTTGGCATATAGATCACAGTTGTGAGTAAGACGGGCAGCACCTGTGATTAGCCTACATGCTTTGTTCAGAGCAACAGTTAGCCGTTTGAGTGATGTGGTAGTGGCAGCTCCATATATTACTAAGCCATAGTCAATGACCGATAGAACTGAGCTGTGGATTGCAAGCTTTAGAGCTTCTGGAGACAGACACTGTCTATATCTATAGAGGAGCCCAATCCTGGTGTTAACATTTCTAGTGACATCCTCTATGTGAGCTACATAGGTGAGGTGACTGTCCAAGGTTATTCCAAGGTACTTAAAGTGTTGTATTTGCTCTAGGGGGGCTCCTTGGTTGTTAAGAACAGTGAGAATATAGGCCTTGTACTTATGGCGAGAAGATGAGAACAGCAGCACTTTTGTCTTTTTGTAGTTGAGCACCAATTTGTAGGTATTAAACCAGTTCTTGACCTCTGTGAATCCTAGTTGTAGGTTAAATTGAAGTGTGTTTGGGTTGGGGTGGCTTGTGAAGATGACAGCATCATCTGCATATAGGAGTGTCCGTTGATGACAAGCAGATGGCATGTTGTTCAGGAAGATACTGAACAGGAGAGGACCCAGAATTGATCCTTGAGGTACACCAGACCAGACAGCTTTCTGTTCAGAGGTGACATTAGCTATCTTCACCCTTTGTGATCTATCTCCTAGGTAGCTTGTGAACCATTGTAGTGTTTGTGGTGAGAGACCAATTTTTTGTGAGCTGACCAAGTAGGAGTGGGTGATTCAAAGTATCGAAAGCCTTAGTTAAGTCAATAAAGGCCACTCCTACAAGATTGCCTTGGTCAATGGATTGTTGAATGTAGCTGGTGAATTCTAGCAATGCTGTGCTGGTGCTGTGTCCTTTTCTAAAACCATGCTGTTGTGGGCATTGGATGGAGTGAGTTTCCAGGTGGTGCACAAGCTGGTTTGCAACTATTCGTTCCAGCACTTTGGATAGGGGAGGAAGACTTGATATAGGCCTATAGTTGTTATGCAGGGATCGATCACCAGATTTATGAACTGGGGTAACCAGTGCCATTTTCCACATTTATGGGAATTGGAACAGAGTTAGTGAGAGGTTTAGTATCTTAGTTATGGGTAAGAGCACTTCCTCTAATGTGAGTGCGATTAGTTTGAGGTCCAGAGAGTCTCCACTATGTCTTGACTTTCCCAACACTCTATTTAGAAGTTTTCTGACCAGTGTTACAGAGACCTTCTTGAAGTAGAATGGAGTATGTTCAGGGCTCTTTACCTCACCTTGACTTGTAGCTTCAGAGTCAGAGTCATCCTCAAAGAAATCTAAAGAGAGTACACTGTTTGAGTTGGTGAAGGCATCGTTAAAAGTGTTTGCGATTTCGAGCGGATCCAGTGTGGGGGTGCCTTTGAAGTTTAGTATTGAGGGGGGTACCTTAGGGTCTTTGCCAGTGATATCTTTAATGTTTGACCATAATTTTCTGCTGTCTCCCCAGTTGTTGGTCAGCATCTCCCTGTGGTGCTTAATTTTTGCTTGCCGAATAGCGCATGTACAGGCATTTCTTGCAGTTCTGTAAACTTGAAAATCCTGTGGTTTACCGGAAGCTTTGGCACAGTGCAATAGATGATCCCTTTGTTACATACTGGTTATGAGGTCTTGTGTTATCCATGAGTTCACTATGCCTTGAACCTTCATCTTTTAAAAGAGGTATGTGTATCACAGGCCGAGTTGAAAACTTTGATGAAGTGCTCAAGTGCTGTGTTAATGTTGGTTGTGGTGTCCAACGTAGACCAGTCCTGATAACATAGTTGTTGTTTTAATAGGTCCAGGTGACCACATCTTAGTACTCTGCTGTAGACAGTTAGTGGAGGTGGAGCATGGAATTTGTTAGACCAGCGACAGGTAACAGGGGAGTGATCACTAAGGGAGTCAGGGTGAACTGTTACATTATAGATACAATCTGGGCGATTAGAGATTATCCAATCCAGATTTGAGCTTGTTCCAGTTTTGTAGTTAGTTCTGGTTGGTGTGGTGACTAGTTGAGTGAGATAAGATGCTGCTAAGGCATCCGTTGTAGGACCAATAGCTGGTGACAGCCAGTTAATGTTGAAGTCACCCAGAATAATTGTCTCAGTGAGATGTTTTTGGGACTGGAGGTAGTCCAGAAAGTTGAGGAGACCTGAGGTAGGGTCTTTGGGCGGTATGTAGACCGAGAACACTGTGAGGGTTTTGCAGTGGGCCCCCAGTAACACTTTTATTGCCAGTGCCTGGGTGGTATATCTGAGGTCAATCAGTGGTAGGGCAAGACCTTTTAGCGTTTCTTTTAGATAGATTGCACAGCCACCCACGCGTTTAGTCAGCCTATCCAGTCTGAAGATAGTATATCCTGGTATGATAACTGCTGTGTCAGGTATTTTGGGGGACAACCATGTCTCTACTACTGATAAAATGTCCAGGTCGTGCTGGGTTACCCAGACTTTGATGGTGTCAAGTTTGCACAGGAGACTACAAATGTTAATTGTTGCCAGGTTTATAGCGCTGTGCTTAGGAGTAGTCTTGTAAGTGGATTGGCCCGGCAGTCCCGGATTAGGATGAATGTTCCCCGATAGTAGCAGTAGTATGGCCCTAAGAACGAGTTGTCATAGGAGTTTGGATGAGTGCTTAAGATTCCTTTCTGTGCAGTGGCCCTTATTCCATTTTTTGTTTAATACAACAAGGATGGTAGGTACAGAGAGGATATATGGTAGACACTGCTCATAGTATGAGGCCCAGTCACTATGATGAGGGAGGACTGAGAAAGGGTGCCATGGACCCTTGTTGATGTTAAAATAATTCCCAGATATCCAGCCCTTATCACAGTGGAGGTTATCACTATGGTCTTTAAGGAAAGGTTTGGCATATTTAGTGTTAGTATTTCCAGGTTGGTGGAGGATTATTAGAAGAATGAGAAGGTGGAGGATGGCTTTCAGAGTGCGTGTGTATCCATTTTGCATCGGGTTCCACTTGTACTAGGAGATAGGGACATGAGCTGGAAGCAGTGGGTTGTGCAGCTCCCTCTAGCTGATGGTTAAAAAATCCCTGTATTGGGATAGCTGAGACACCAGCAGCCAATAAGAGAAGGAGAGAGAAGAGCCAATAGGAGAGGGAGAGAGGAAGAGGGGTGATGCTTATGCCTATTTAATAGCGGCCGGGGTCAGGGTGGGCACAGTGGGATGAAACCCCCCCCAGTCTGAGTTCAACTGCAGCTTGCTGAGCTGAACTGTAAGCCATGCTTTTCAGTGTTCAAAGTTTTTAGCAAGCAGCCAATAGCAGTCCAGGAAAAGCGGCATTGTCCATTCGCCATTCACTTCTTCCTTAGGAACCAATCAGGTGTAGACCCAGAGAAGCCCAGGAGACATACCTTAGGTGAACCCAGGAGCAGTCTCTCTGTGGTGGCTTTTGGTGTCAGCCGCCGGTGGTTGGAGTGGATCCATGACCGGAGCAGAGCCCGAGTCAAGGGCTGCACCTTAGGTGGACCCAGGAGCGGTATCTCGGTGGTGGCTTTTGGTGTCAGCCACCAGTGGTTGGAGTGGATCCATGACCGGAGCAGAGTCCGAGTCAAGGGCTGCGCCTTAGTTGGACCCAGGAGCAGTCTCTCCTGTTAAATATCTACCTTTCAAAAAAGTGGTTTGATAAATTACAAATATCCTGGTCCAGATTTTTGTGGGATGGGAAACAACCTAGGTGGGCTTGTAATAAATAGAGAGACCCCAGGAGTTAGGAGGCTTTCATCTCCCTTATTTATTTTTATATTGTTTAACTTTTCATGGGGTGAAGTACTTTAGATGGCTTTAAGCCGGCATGGAGGAAGGACCTTCACTGGCCTGGATGACTATAGAACTTACTAGGCTCTGCTACCATCATCTCAACCCCCAAGCCTTGTTATTTCTTCCTTTTAGTAAATTACCAGCCCCATTAAGAATATCTCCAATTGGATGATCACTAACAGCCCATATACAAATGTGTAAATTGTTGAAAAAATCCCCAGAAAGGGATTTGGGAAAGTCACTCCTCGGTAATCCAAATATCCTTATAGGAATTAAGACAATTACATCTAGTTTCTGGCCAGGTTCTCAAGGTTGTAACTTAGCAGACTGTGTGGGTAGTGATCACTTTTTTTCCCAGAAAGAGTTTGGAACCTCTCCTCACCTCCCAGCTTTATCCTTTTATAAACATGCCCAACTCATTCATTGTCTTCACTTGTTCCTGGGCAATTCACCATGGACTACTGCTGCCAGTGATTTTTTTTGACTGCGCATGCTTTGGTGATCCAGCCTAAACCAATCTCCAAAGTCTATAAAGATTGGAAATGCAGCTTTGGCAGGACTATTTGCATAAAGGCTTTTATTGGCAACAAGCCACTAAATTAAACTATGATGAAAATACCTGGAGGCAGACATAGTCAAATATGTATCGCCTTGTGAAACAAGATAGATTACATTTGTTGCATTTCAATATTTTGCACAACCTTTATTATACCCCTCAATAACTTTATTTGATGAAAACAAAACTAGGTGAGTGCAATGCCCTAAATGTTCACAAGTGGATGGATCATTAAAACATATGATTTGTCCTGTCCCACAGGTAGAGACATTTTGACAAAAGGTGGCCCAAAGGTTGCAAGGTTTCTTTGGATATACTTGTTTTTTTTAATTTGGAGGTCTGTCTGGTGGGACATCTGGCCACCATTAGCAGGGCTGAAGATAAGCCCTATATGGCTATAGTAGGATCGGTTGCCAAGCTGCTTATAATGAGGCACTGGCTTGCAGATACTCTTCCTTCTGTAAGGCAGTGCACCCAGGAGGTGCTTAGTGCACGAATGCAGAATGTTTCATAGCCCTACAGTCATACACATTGCCTCAATTTCTCTCAGTATGGGCTGCTTTTATTGCTTATATTACTAGGAGGTGAAGTTCCAGAAGTCTTCTTGAATTTGTTTTTTCACCCCGTTTTTTTCCTGTTTGTGAATGTCTTTAATCTTTTTTTTAAGATGATCCACTGTAGGTAATTTATGCATTTTTTGTTCTTTGGCTTTGCTTTTGTAAATATCCTCTCTCCTGCCTGTAGGGGGAAGGTGGAGTGGATGAAGAGGAGTGGGGGGGTTAGATCAGTGGTATTGTCTAATTAGTCATGGTGAAATTATTGTTGTTGGGAGGTGGAGGGGGAGGGTAGGTGGTATTTATTTTCATTTATCAATTGTATCTATATCAGACCTGCTCATGTACCCAATGTAGTCTTTTTTTATTAGTGTTCTTTTGTTGTTTATATTAAAAAATGATCAATAAAGTTTATTAAATAAAAAAAGAATCTACAGTTATGGGGGCATGGGGGTTGCAGTCCCCCACACTGGGGTGCGGGGGGGGTGCAGCCCGCAGCATTACAAGCAGGATTCAAACTCAAATCCCTGGTGCCTTAATGACGGGCACACTCGGATGGGCACCGTCTGATGGTGGAACCATTACTCTAATACTGTAATGGACTCTTGGCCCATCTTGTCCAACCCCTCACTGTAATATAGTAATTTATTGTTGTAAGGACCTCTAGGACCATTATGTCCACCTCCACATTGTAACATAGTAATTTAATGTTGTCAGGGACTCGAGGTCCATGATATCCAACCCCTCACTGTAACATAGTAATTAAATGTTGTAAGGGACACTAGGGTCTTCATGTTCAACCCCTCACTGTAACATAGTACTTTAATGTTTTAAGGGACTTTGGGTCCATCATGTCCAACCCCTCGCTGTAACATAAAAATTTAATGTTGTAACAGATGCAAGGTTCATCATGTCTGACCCCTCACTGTAACATAGTAATTTAATGTTGTATAGGACTGTGGGTCCATCATGTCCAGCACCTCATTGTAACAAAGTAATTTAAGGTTGTTAGAGACTCGAGGTCCATCATATTCAACCCCTCGCTGTAACATAGTATTTTAATGTTATAATGAACTCTAAGGCCTTCATGTCCAATCTTTCACTGTAACACAGAAATGTAATGTTGTAAGGGACTTGAGGTCCATCATGTCCAGCCCCTCACTGTAACATAGTAATTTAATATTGAAAGTGGCACTAGGTCCATCATGTCTAACCCCTGACTGTAACATAATAGTTTATTGTTGTAAGGGAAACTAAATCAATCACGTCCATCCCCTCACTGTAGCATAGTAATTTAATGTTGTAAGCGATACCAGGTCCATCATGTCCAGCCCCTCACTGTAATATAGTCATTTAATGTTGTAAGGGACTCTAGGTCCTTTATGTCTAACTCTTCACTGTAAGATAGTATCACAGAAACATAGAAAATGATGGCAGAAGGGGTTCTGTGGTCAATCGAGTCTGCCCAGGGAGGTATCACCGGACCTATTGTGCACTGGTGTTCTGTCTTCCTAGACACCTAGCCTAGCCCTTGCCAGTGCCAGGTGTTTCTTCCCAATCCTTGTCCCACCTGAGCTTAAAGCATGAAACTGACTTTGCAGCCACCACTTTGGGAGGTAATCTGTTCCATTTTTCCACCAACTTCTCTGAGAAGTAATACTTTCTGATAGCCCTCTTGAACACAGAGGCAGTATAGCGCAGTGGTTTAAGGCTCTGATCTGCAAATCTAGAGACCTGGGTTTGAATCCCACAGCCCCCACTTGCATACTGTGTGACTCTGAGCAAGTCACTTAACTTCCCTGTGCTCCCAGGTTGCACCTGTAAACAAGCGTTCTGCTTAGTGTGTCTCACCTGGTCAAACAATTGGAAAAAAAAAAAAAAAAAAAAACACTACCCTTCAATATCCAGCCCCTCAACGTAATGTAGTAATTTGATGTTGTAAAGGACTTTAGGTCCATCATGTCCAACCCCTCACTGTAACATAGTAATTTAATGGTGTCAGGGACTCAAAGTCCATCTTGCCCAGCCCCTTAATGCAGCATAGTAATTTAATGTTGTAAGTGGCATCAGGTCCATCATGTCCAACCACTCACTGTAACATAGTAATTTAATGTTGTAAGGGACTCTAGGTCCATCATGTCTAGACACTCACTGAAATATAGTAATTTAATGTTGTGAGGGATGCTAGGTCAGTCATGTCCAGCTCCTCACTGTAATATAGTATTTTAATGTTGTAGGGGACTCTTTGTCCATCATGTAGAGACCCTCACTGTAATATAGTATTTTAATGTTGTAAGGGCCTCAAGGTCTATCTTGTCCAGCCCTTCACTGTAATATAGTATTTTAATGTTGTAAGTGACACTAGCTCCATCATGTCCAACCCCTCACTGTAACATAGTAATTTAATGTTGTAAGGGGCTCTAGGCTTGATGCAGGTGACTGATGACTGGAAGGAACTGAAAAGGAGCAGGAAAATCACAGCACCCACCCCTCCCCCCAAAAAACAGGGTAGTTAGTGAAGTAAACACCAAGATAGAGAAGTTGATAGGGAGAAGGGTGGGGTAATTGGAGAAACAGGTAAAGGCAGTAAGGAAAGGGATGGGGCTAAAAGTAGTAAGGCCATCAGAAAATGGAGGGCAATGAGTACCAATGCCCATAGTCTGGGTAACAAGCTCCCTGAACTAGTGGCCTTGAGGGAAGAGGGACACCTGGATATCGTGGCAGTCACAGAAATATAGTATGCAGAGAACCATGACTGGGATGTCAACATACCAGGTTATACAGTCTACAGAAGAGACAGGGAGGGAAGAAGAGGAGGAGGAGAAGCTCTCTACATAAGGGAAGGGATCAAAGCAATGGAACTAAAGGGTAAACAGGGAGGTCACCCTGGAGACAGGAATTGCACCACAATCCGCATGGGTGTTGTATACAGACCCCCATCTCAGGGGGAGGAAATGGACAAGAAAATGATAGAAGGCATACTTTGGATGGCAGAAAAAGAGGAGATATTTTTGATGGGGGACCTGAATATGCCAGATGTTAACTGGAGCACGTTTAATGCAGCCACATCCATAAGTAGGGTCATTCTTGATGCTCTGCAGGGAGCATGAGTCAGACAGCTATTGTTGGAACCCACTCAGAAGATAGCAATCTGAGACCTGGTACTCTTACATGGAGAGTGAATCTCAATTTTAGAAGTGGGTAGCCATCTGGAAACAAGAGATCACCAAACCATGTGGTTCACGATCAACACAGCCATAGAGTCAAGCCATACGAAAGTGAGGTCACTGGAACTTAGGAGAGCTGACTTTGTCAAAATGGAAGAGTGCCTCAGAAAAGCACTAGCAAATAGGCAAGAAGGAGGGGTGGAGAAACAGTGGGGAAACATCAAAACTGCCATTACAAAGTCAGCCAGCCTTTGTTTGAAGCAAATAAACATATCAAAACAAAGGAAAAAAATTATGGTTCTCAAAAGAGATGGCAGGAAAGGTTAAGGAGAAAAAGACAACATTCAGAAAGTATAAGAAAACACAGAGGGAGTAGGACAGAGAACTCTACCAGTTAAAGCAGAAGGAAGTGGGGAAGGCAGTCAGAACAGCAAAGACCCAAACCATGGATAAGATAGCCAACTCAGTTAAGAAGGGGACAAACCTTTATAGGTACATTAGGGAGCAAAGAAAGACCAAGGAGGGATAGTAGAGGCTTAATAAAGGGAGGGTGGGTGGGCAGAGGGTGACAGTAAAAAGCAGGGATACTGAACAAATACTTCTGCTCAGTATTCACAAAAGAAGAGATGGGGAGGTATCTAATCCAATCAATAGAAGCACTCTGGATAGTGGGTCGATACCAGTCCATTCATAGAAGAAAGGGTTCTGAAAGAACTCCAAAACTAAAGGTGAACAAAGCAATGGGTCCTGATGGGATTCACCCCAGAATTCTAAAAGACGTAAGGGGAGAACTAGTGACACCACAGACTACCCTTTTTAACAAATCATGGGAGGATGGTGTGGTACCTAATGACTGAAGGGGGTGGATGTAATTCCCCTTCATGGAAGTGGGAGCAAAGCAAAGGCAGGAAACTACAGACCTGTTAGTTTGACCTCAGTGGTTGGGAAAATGATGGAATCACTTCTGAAAGAAAGAATTGTTGAGTACCTAGAAGCTAGCAGGGTACAGGACCAAAGGCAGCATGGATTCACAGCAGGAAGGTCATGTCAAATGAATCTAATACATTTCTTTGACTGGGTCACCAAAGTAGAAGACCAGGGAGGGGCTGTGGACATGGCCTACCTAGAGTTTAGCAAGGCATTTGACACAGTCCCACAAAAAAGATTAATAAACCAATTAGCCCACCTGGGAGTGGGTCCCAGGGTGGTAGCCTATGTAAACAATTGGCTGGACAGCAGGACACAGAGGGTAATAGTAAACGGAATCCACTTCAAAGAAAGGGGGGTTACTAGCAGGGTACCACAGGGTTCAGTACTGGGTCCGGTCCTTTTTAATGACTTTATAAATGACATTGCAGAAGGACTGAAAGGAAAAGTAGGCCTCTTTGCAGATGACACAAAGATCTGCAACAGGGTTGATACTCAAGGGGGGGTGGAAAGGATGAGAAGGGACTTGGTATGGTTGGAGGAATGGTCAAAAGTATGGCAGTTAAGATTCAGTGCAAAGAAGTTCAACGTAATGTACCTGGGAAACAAAGACCCAGTGGAAGAGTACACATGGGGGGTACGAAAAACAACAAAAATGGAAAGGGACCTAGGGGTAGTCATATCAGATAACCTAAAGGTAAGCAAGTAATGTGAGAAGGCAGTAAAGAGGGCTTGGGGGGATACTGGGATGTATAGGAAGAGGCATCACCATTAGAAAACAGGAAGTTGTTATCCCTCTGTACAGACAATTGGTGAGACCCCATCTGTAGTACTGTGTGCAGTTCTGGAGACCCCATCTCCGCAAGAACATAGACAGGATGGAGGCAGTCTAGAAGAGGGCAACTAAAATGCTGCCGTGTGTACACCAGAAGTCATACAAAGAGAGACTAAAGGGGCTTAATATGTATACCTTTAAGGAAAGAGGGAGATGGGGACATGATAGAAACTTTCAAGTACCTCAAGGGAATCAACAAAGTCCAGGAGGGTAGCATCTTTCAGAAAAAGAGAAGTGCAAGAACAAGGGGGTACAATTTTAAGATAGAGGGGGAATGGCTTATGGGCAATGTGAGGAAGTATTTTTTCATGGAGAGGGTGGTGGACACATGTAACGGCCTTCCTGAGGAGGTCATGGGGTTTAAAACACTGGGGGAATTCAAGAATGCATGGGACAGACATAATGCAATTCTGGAGGGTGGTAGTAAGAACTAGACTATTGGTTAACTAGGATCTGCAGCTTATCCAATAGGTAGGGAAATTAGTAGACTGGGTGGGCCAAGTGGTCATTATCTGGCATCAAAGTCTATGTTTCTATGTTTCAACTATCCAGCAGTCCAGGCCATGCCACTTTTGCTGAGAGGGCTGGGAGTGGGCACAGGAAAGGGTGAGAGGCAAACACAGAGAAAGGTTTGCGGTAGCTGAGAGGGCTGGGTATAGGCTCAGGAATGGGTGAGGCAAACACAGAGAAGTGTCTGCGGCAGCCAAGTATGAGAGACATGCTGGTTAAGGCATGGGCAAAGGTGTAGGCAGGCATACTCATTGTACGCATTTGTGTACAGTTTTGTTGAGTGCCTGTCACAAACCATATGCCTTTCTGTTAACATTTTTATTCTAATCTGTAGTATTTGGGTTAGTTTAGGCTACTGAGGAGTGTCTCTGTTCAAACTTCTGTTGTTTAGGAGACAGATACATGTATAACCTTTTTAGAGATTAGAAGAATCCTCTGACTTGTTTGGAAGGTGGTACCATTTGGAGAGGATGTGTACATTTTTAGTTGGGGGGGTGCAACTGTTGGAGACTGTGTACAAAATGGAAATTTCTGGCTACACCCCTGGGCATGGGTAGAGGATTTGTGACGCAAACACAGTTTGCATGTGTGAGTATCATGCATATGTAGTCATGTTAGCACTGCCATGTTGTGCACGGCAGACTCTGGAGCAAATTGCACATGTGCGAGTATCACACATGTGCAGTACTGTAATCTCTGTAGTGTTAGTTACAGCTGACTACGATGTGGCAAGAGCACCATATATTCTTTTTGATGCTCATGCTGCTCCTAAAAGCTCTCCACAGCCGTATCGGCTCTGACCAAAGGTTGTAGTTTTGGTAAATGATTTTATAAGCGGGGAGTGGAATTGGACATACAGTATACCTTTTCTGTACTTCAGCTATTTTTTTTCCTAATACTTCTAATTCCTAAGCCTCTACCCTACTTTGTACTTAGCATATACACTTGTTTTCCCTCTTATATAGGCTTTTAGGGCTTCCCACTGAGTGATGTGGGATGTATCATTCCATTTGTTATGCTGCAGGAATTCAGAAATGACCTGCCCCATAGATTCACAATATTGTTGGTCTTTTAAAAGTGTCTGATCCATTCTCCATGGCTTATTATGGTTTTATTATGGTTTTGTGCAGTGCCTATTCCCAGACAGGCGTGAAGTGGAGAATGGTCACACTCTTGGTCTGGGTGGTAGGTAATAGCAATCCTTTTAGGAATCAGGCCTGTAGAAGCTAACAAATTATCAATACATGCTTATAAAATTGGCAAGGGATTTTGAGCACTCTGATTGGTTGTTAGTCATGCGTTAGAAGTATCTAATGCACAGCTAAAAATAAGTGATGACCAGCAGGACAAAAAACAGGGAAAATCTATGAGACAATGGAATGTTTTAAAAACTGACAGCTGCCATATTTACCCCTCGCTTGTCTCAGCTTACATATGGAAATACAATGTCAGTAGTCATATCAGTGTCATGGTAAGACCAGTATTTTTACCAGTTTTAAAGAGAAAAAAATGAAAAGGAGTGCTCACATTTGATACTGAACATTATGAAAAGAGCAGTTTCACTTGCCTGTGCCCCTTCATGAATGTTCACCTCAGCTGCCAGTTCGACTGCTTCTTGTCAGCACATCCACTCTGTGACTGGATCCCAGTCTCTAATCATGTACACTTTCAAAGTATGTAAACTACCCCTCACTTTTCCATTTCTTGCTTTCCTTGCTGAGTTGTAACAAACCAGCAACAGAACTTAAGAGCTTTTTGAAACTGTTGCCTGTAATGGTCATGCGCTTCGATTTTATGGCTCCCACCTCTCATCCTTTGTGGTAATTCATTTAAAAAAAACAACAGCAAACAGAGCAAATGCTTTACTGCTCCAGACTCATGTATTGCTAACTCCAGTCCTCTGCTCATAAAATTACCCTTTGGGCTTTACACTGCCAAGAACTGGGCACAAAACAAAGCAGCAAATGAATTCCCCAGTCTGTGCTTACTGGCTCAATTTCACTCTGACCCATCACTTCCCAGCCAGCTGTCCTCATATGCTGCCCATAACAGAAAAAGGCAGCTCTACTGACATTTCTTTGCTTCCCCTCCACCAGCACAGGCATCTCATTATTCCAGCTGCTGATAGAAGTTTGTACCTGACAAAACTGAGATGGGATTTACATCAGCTCCCATGATTTTTTCAAGTCACTTTTCATGTCTCCGCTGGTGCGCTGCTGTGTTTTCTCCCAACTGCCCACTAGCCTATTGTATGTCTCAGTACCGGACTCAGGCACAAAATGGTCACACCATTTTATTTATTTTAGTTTTAATCACTTTCACTTATTGCTCATGCACAGACTTCACGCCTCTGCTGATGCGCTCCCATCTTTTTTTCCACCTGCTCACTCGTCCACTTACACATTTCAGCACAGGACTCAAGCAACAAAAATTAGCTGTGATTAAAATTACTGTTTCAATTAATTTTCTATAAATATATTAGTGTGTTGACAGGCAGTAAAACAAAAAAGCATTTTAAACATTTACCAGTGGAGGGGGGCAAGGTTAGCCATGACAACAAAAATTTTCATTTTACAGTTATGGAGGCTCCAATAGGACAAACATCCTTCGCTGAAAAAAAATAATTACACTAATATAGGCAGTGGAACTATTTTACTACAAAATTAATTAACATTTTGATAGTTTTACTACTTAAACAAATAAGCTGGATTTTTTTCACACACCTAAACTACAGTGGCCCATTTTATAAGCACAATAAGACATTCCAGGGATGTGCATTAGACATTTCTAACACATGGCCAATGGCTGAAGGCACTCGGCCTGCAGCATCATGCCTCACTATGCCGCTGGCCGTGCGTTAGAAATGCCTAATGCACACGCCGTCATGTCTTTTGCTTACATATGACTTGTGAGCAGGTGGGATGCATGCTGGTTCAGAGGCTGAACAAAGCAGAGAGCTAGAAATGCTTTTTATCAGGTTACAAAAGGTATACACCATTGCCTCAGTTTGTTACCCAGTTCTAGTTCTTTTCAGGTAGTTCTTGTATCGCAGAATTGTCCCTGCTGTTCTCCTGTATTGTTTTTTCCCTTACAAGCCTCGGAGTCCCGGTGGTGGGGTAGTAATGCCAGGAGGGAGAGAACTACAGCTCCCCGTGGGGAGGGGGGAGTGAAGATGGAGAATGGAAGGAATCCCAGGCTGGAATCCCGAAACTAAAAAGTGAAGATTGAGAGGGTTGGAGAGCTCTGAAAAATGGGCGGAGAAAAAATTTTAAGGAGAACTTAAGAAACTCTCTTTCCCTTCCTTTATTCTCATTTTAATAACTGTGGGTTGTAGAATACTGACGCTCCTGGGACACAGGAAGAAGGGAAGAAGCAGGAAGGAGTTATGGAGAGAAGGCAAAGGAGGAGAGCATGGAGTCTTATGCTGTAAAGACTGGTGCTTGGAAAATTTTCGTTTTAATATTGTTTTGATACTGCTTTGTTTTGGACCTGACTTGTTTTTCTGACCTCCTGAGTTCCCCCAAATGTATAATTATTTTGTTCCCTTTACTGCTCGCTCTGATATCTAAACACTAAGACATCTTGATATTTAGCTGTCTAGTTTTTTTTTAAGTATATTTCAGTGACAGAGTTTTTTAAGTTTAAGATTGATAAAATTGAAATGAGTTGTTATTTATTTTAACGTGCTGTCATTTGAAGGGTCTGTTCCCTGTTTTCTATGGTTTTCTATCCAGTGTCTTCTGGTTAAAGTGTCCTTTTTAGATAAACCTAGTCGTATAAGACTGTAGTTTATAAATTGTTTTTATTTTATATTTTTTCATGCCAGTGCACCACCTAACAAGTTTGCATGAAAAGCACATGCATTGTGTCCTGGTCTCTACTCACCATTTTCTTTGCACACAGACAGGATGTGCTACTAGCTCTTTTCCAGAAGGACGCATGAAGGAAAGGAACTGTAGCTTATTCCATAGCTATAGTTATAGCTTCAGATTTTATTTTAGTGTCTACCAGTTGGCCATGGTGGTTATAGCCTGCATTGCTTCCTGAACTGTGTTTTCTTACTTAACTTCGGTACACTATTGCTACCTGCTGTTAGTTGGCATTCTGGGTAGTGGACTGAGAGTGAACTAGTATAATTATCACTGCAGCCCAGGGCCTCCTTAGTTTTGAAGCTATACCGCCAGCTGTTTGGATTATTTCTATCATCTAAAAGTAGGTATTGCCTAAAAGTAGGCAAATATTACAATTTATAGCTCCTATTGATTGATACTTGTCTCTGTTTGTGGTAGAGTAATGGTAGCTTGTAGTAAGCGTACCACTTGTGGTAGTGCTATGTTAGTGCCCTGAAGACTGAAGATAAAGATAAAAACAAAATTTGAATTAAAGCATCTCTACCATAAGCTTTCTCCAGCCTTCTTTTCACAGCTCTATACTGCACTCATCCACAATCTACACACAATCATACTATAAAAGTCCTAACTCCCCTTTCCCCCTCCCCTTAGGCCCCCCACCACCGCATCAGTTCTACCGACCTATCCTTGGGACTTCATTTCTCACAATGTTTATCCTTCGCTTACATATTACATACCCCTTCTCGTACCCCATCTGCCATTAGTTGGTGGTTTCCTCTGCTTATTTTCATGGCTAGTACTAGTGACTGCCCCTAGTAAATGAAGTAACCGGTACTTCTATACAGAGAACATGGTTTATATACAGTTGCATGGTTCAATGGTGGACCTGCCCTCTTGTATTTGAATCCTCCTCTGTTATGGCTTGCCTTGTCTTCCTTTTATCATTTGACTCCCTTATTACTGCACCATTGTGTTTGTGTTTATATACTTATTTACATGTATTAATATGTTTTTATGATGGATGTTACCCGACCCTGTTCTAACAAGGTCCATCTTGTAAAAGAGCTCTGCTCAATGATGTTCGCCTGGATAAATAAAGATTTTGATTGATTGAGTATTAACTAAATGTTTAATAAGCAAGTAAAATTAATACTTGCTTTATTCTTTTTTTTAGTGGAAGGATCAGACCATGCTGCACATAAAATCATATATCTAGAAAATCTTGGAAATTATAACAGCTATTGCCTGTCCTGGTTGCCAGAGGCCCTTACTTGAGGAAGCTTATATCTTGAAATTGCTTTTCTACATTTTAAGGACTACAGAATTTACTTGAAATACAAGGAACTTTCTGTTTTTATTTAAAGAACTACATATTGGTTATCTTGGTTAATTTGGCTATTTTGGTGCCTCTTGAAGAAGGACCTTCTAGAACCTTGTCGATCCATATTTGATGTAGACTGCTGGCCTGAAACTGTGACTGCAATTTGAATGTGTACTAGCTTGAACTGTGAGCATTTGTAGCCTACAGTTCGGTTGACCCTCCCCCCTTTTTTTATTCTCTGTTTCTGTTTAACCCTGGACTTGGAAGAATAGTGGTAGTATACTGGTGGGGTATTGTGATACATTTTAGAGTGATATCTGTGTACTTAAAAATTCTAATATGAGTTTTTGGGATACTAGAAAATGAAAACCAGATAAGCACTCAGAAACCCCCCACTAAATATTATCAAGCTACGAAACAATAAAAAGAAAGGGGCTACAAAAAGTGCCACATCATTAAAAAGGAAGGGGGAAAAGGATATCACACCTGTTGATCCTGGTACTGAGAATAAGAAGATTACAAGTTATATTTTGCCCCCTGGATCTCAAATAACTTAGTGGGGAAATGTGTCAACATAAGAATCCAGAGTCTATCATTTCCTGCACTTAGTTCCTCCCCAATACAATCCACTAGAAATAACAAGAGAGGGGAACTGGCAGATCTTAATACTAGCGATGTCAATGAACACCTAATACTGAAAACTATCAGAATATTAGAAAATGAGAATGATCCCTCCCATCAAGCTAATAGTGACATTCTTTCCACCAACCAAGACAAAAGATCTAAGAATAAACAGCTCTTAGAAATGGAAGGGGTAAGTCTAAAATAGTTGTTGAATCCCCTATTGACCAAGCAGATATGACAGTAGGAGAAACAGAGAGTAAAGAGAAGGAATGCAGGTATTTAGTCCATAATATCCCCAGTAGACCCAGTAGGTCATTTCTTGAGGAATTTGATGCCTTTCTGACACCATATACACAAAGAATGAATACTGAACAGAAAGTGTCATCATTAATAGGTGTTCCTTACATCTCTGGTCAGAAGGTGGTAGGGAAAAAGAAAAAGAAAGTAGTAAAAAAGTCCCTGAAAGAAAAAAAAGGAAATCTGGTACAAATAGCACAACCTACAAGCATGATGATTCTATAGTGGAACTTCTTAAAGAGATACATAATGAGATTCTCCTTAATAATGATATGTTAATTAATGTAACATCTTCTATAAATTATCTATTAAGGGGGGAATCAGTGAGTAAAGTACCCATCACTGAAGCTGGTAATATTAAAAAAAAAACAAGAAGAAAAACACAAGAAGAAACTGAAAACAAGGAAGTAGAGGAGATAGGAAAGTTAGTGGGTGAACTAAAAATGAGCAAAGAAAACACTCAGAAGGGGAAAAGGAACCATGAACCTCAAATAAACAAAACTAAAGAAAGGAAAAAGAAAGCAAAATCAGCCCCAGATAATCATAACAAAGTAATTCAGAAAGTTTTATTATTAGATGAATATGACATACAGAAAATATATCTTATAACGGGTCCAGAAGAGATCGTCTCTACAAGCAAGAAGAGTTTAGTACCTAGTGACCATTGTCACCATGGTACTAGTGGAAGTCAGGTAAATGATGGAAATGCTGGTGTTAAAAGTAAAGAACATTTAATAGAAAAAGGTCTGATTGTCCCATTATTTTCTTTAAGGGTCTTCCTAAAGCTAGGAATGAAAACCCTATCACTCTTAAATTAGCAGTCTATAATGTCTGCAAGGGAGTTTTGGGGAACAAGATTACATGGATGGATATTAGTTCAGTATACAGATACAAAGTGGGGAAAGAAAAGGGCTGAGTATGATTTGTAACAAAATCTAGCTCTGAGAGACAAAAGATTAATTTAATAAAAATGATCTGGGCACTTTGGGAATCAAAGCAGAGACAACTATTACAATAGAAGAGGTTAGGCTGCAGGAGAAAACCCAACTGAAGAGTAAGAAGGAAATAATACCCCAGGAGGTTGCAAAAGGGAAGCAAAGTAAGCAAAGCAAACATTATTTATATAGCACCTTTCTTAAACCAAGGTGCTTTACAAATTAATAACAATGAAACATATAAATTAAAATAAAATTACAGGTATATAAACTTAATTAAAATCATCTGGGAATGCCATCTGAAAAAGATAAGTCTTAAATTCTGACTTGAATCTCTCGACGGTCAGTAGCCCCAAAACTTCAGTAAAGAATCACCAACTATAAGGTTCCCTCAGAGGTGGTGCACAAAATTATACCTGATGATAACATGTTAAATCATGAAAACAGAAGAAATAAAAGAGGGAGATTACAGAAAGGGATGAATATTAACACCAGCATAATACTAGGTACTTCAGGAGATATGACCTAAACATCATTTACCAATACACATTCTAACTTAGAAATCTACAACATTAGTACAGTCAGTCAGTCCAGCCCGCTTGGTGAGGTTAACCTTGCTGATTCTGGAGAGGGAAATTGACAAAAATCAGACTCCCTGGAATCCCAAGTTTTTGATTTTTACATTCTTAGTTGGAATATTGCTGGAATGATGAGCAAGCTTAAAGATGTTGGGTGTACAACATTTTTTGGCCTCCAACTCTATGGTTATGCTTCAAGAAACCTGTGCCATCAACCTTGAGGCTTCCCCAATTGAAAGCTTTTATATGTGGAATATTCCTGCAAAAAGTTAAATAAATTTGGGCGTGCTGCAGGAAGAGTATGTACCTTGATAAAGGTTGATAAAAATATAAAGGCCAAATGTGTTCTTAAACATTGCAATTATGACATCTTGTTCGTAGAAATTTGTAGAAAGAGTTCTCCCCTTGTATACTGATTAATTTTTATATTCCACCACATTAAAAAAAACAATAAATAATTACCTTAGAGGCTGGAAGAAATAATACTTTCCCTCCAGGTACAGAATCCAGGAGTGATGATCCTAGTAGCAGGTGATTTTAATGCCAGAAAAGGTAGCCAGCCAGAAAGCAAGTGTAACTCATGGAGCCTTGATGATATTATAGGTGTTTCTATTAGAACTTCAATGGATTTGAAAGTGAATGCACAAGGGTGTAAATTGTTAGGCTGTTTAAATTCAGTTAATTTAAGAATTGTTAATGGCAGATGCTGAGGAGATGAGACTGGTAATATGACTTTTTCCTGTTTAAATGGGGGTAGTGTTATTGAATACTTCATGATGGATGTTTTCTCTCTAACTAATGTCAGCCAGTTTGAAGTCCTGGACCTTTGGAAAAGTGATCACAGACCCCTTTAAATCCTTTTAAAAGGGAGCTGGGATCTGTGTAAAGATATAGATTATGGAAGTAAAGTAAATGCAGATGAAAATATGATGATATGTAATTCCAGGAAAATAAAGTGGACAGATCAAGTGGTGGGGAGGATTCAAAGAACCTTACAAATGGAAAGACTGAGTGCTCTTAGAAGTAATTGTATACTGGGCACTGAAACTGGCAAGTCAGAAGTAGTGTGGGGTAATTATAGTGAATTAGTTGAAACTGTTTCGCATTCCCTTTCAAAAGATACAAGATCCAGGACTCCCAATGTGGGGCAAAAAGCAAGATGGTATGACCGTGAATGCATTAGTATGAAAAAAAATAATTTCAAAAGTTGGGAGACGTAACAGGAAGTTTAATTTATTGCAGGACAGAATCTCAATGAAACACCTTAAATTTGAATATAGTAAAATTAATAAATGGAAAAAAAGCAAAGTATTATAAAAGATTATGGTCCAATATGCAGGAGGAAATTAAGAACAAAGATAATGCACTGTTTTGTAATTTGGTGGCTTTTAATATGGACAAGAATAGATTCAATATAGAGGTAGTTATATCTGGTAAGGAGTTGCATTGTCATTATAAAAAGGTTTTTGGTAATTCATGTATAAGAACCAATTATTTAACATTCTTTGAGCACAAAGATAAAAAATTTAGTAACCTGGGCTTCTCAAAACAAGAAACAGGAACCTACACTTCTTGCTCAGAAACATTATACAGCTCAAGGAATAGATAAATTGGGAGCTGAGGTGTTCCAGGCAGATCCATCCTGGTGGGCAGATCTATTGCTGCCCTTGCTTGAATTTATTTTTAGAAGACAATTCCCGAGCACTGAAAAACTGGAATAATTGTACCCCTCCATAAAAAAGGGTGTTACCAATATCCCATCGAATTACCGGCCTATTACATTATTGAGTGTTTCCCTGAAGATATTTTCCAGAATTTTGCTCAATAGGCTGCAATGTCGGATAGAGGAAAAGAACATATTATCTATATTTCAAACAGGGTTCCAGAAAGGGAGGTCCTCATTATATTATATTATATTACATATTCATATTAAACTTTATTCTTCATAAATATGTCAAGCAAAAGAAAAAGAAAATGTATGCAGTCTTTGTAGATATA
Source organism: Neoceratodus forsteri (assembly GCA_016271365.2). NCBI lineage: Eukaryota > Metazoa > Chordata > Ceratodontiformes > Ceratodontidae > Neoceratodus > Neoceratodus forsteri. The sequence continues at coordinate 123,074,410 of CM028136.1, read as the reverse complement.
AAGGCTGCATTTGATTCGGTTACTAGGGAAATCTTATGGCACATATTAAAATCAAAAGGAACCGAACATAATTTACCAGAAATGTTGATTTTACTTCATAAGAACACAAAATTAAGAGTCATGTATGGTAAGAATGGGGCACTAACAGATCAAATTGAAGCAAATACAGGAGTTAAACTAAGTGTATTTGCTAGCACCTGTGCTTTTCAATATCTATATTGAAACCCTAGTGGAGGATATTTCTAAAATTGACACCTTTCTACCAAAAATTAACCAAGTCCAGGTTATAATACTGCTGTACACAGACAATGCCATTATTTTGGCACCAACCCCACTCGGGTTCAGAAGAGCACTAGGTTCCATTAAAGAAAGTTGGAGAAACTGGAATTGTCATTAAACACAGAAAAAATAAAGACTGTGACTGTTGGGTTTTAAAAGAAAAAGCTAGAACCTTGGAATATTAATGGAGTAGCCATAACAGAAGTAAAGGAGTTTTAATATTTGGGGGTTGACTTCGGTAGAGATTTAAGTTGGAAAACACAGATATCACGTATTAAAGAGAATGTAAAAAGCAGCAAGTTGGGCCTTAGTATATTTACTAGATCTTTCGCAAAGGATTCTTTTCCTGCCCTTTATAGGTGTTTCAAAGCAAAAATTAATACAAAAGCTCTGTATGGATCAGGAGTATGGGGCTTATATGATAACATTAAAGATCTTGAAACACTTCAAGCTTCATTCCTTAAAAATATATTAGATTTCCCTTGTATTTAATGAATAGTGCTGTTCACACTGAGACTGGAACTTTATCTGTTAGGGCTAAAATAGTAAAATGAATTGTTTGTTATGCTACAAAAGTAATGAATGTCCCTATTGATAGCCTGTTAACCCAACGTAGAAGAAATGTTCAAAGTAATGTGGCATGAACCCCTATTGCTGATTCACAAAGTTAAATCAGGAATTAAACAAGATGGGTTTACCCAACGATATCTTGTTAAGCCCACTTATGGATCATGTAGCTTTCTTTAGATCAGCTAGGGAGAGAATTACAGCTACCACGATCCAGGCAGATCTGGGTAATATTAGAGACTCTGGCAGATATAAAACTTTAAAGCTAACAAAGGAGTTGTTTAATAAAGAAAAAATCTTGTCTATTGTGAAAATGCTAACCATAGGAAGGCCTTAACTAAATTAAGGTTTGACCTGTTCGGAAACATTTGGAAACCAAATAATGTTCAAAATGCTTATTCTTCTTGTTTATGTGATAAAAATGTCAGACTCACCTCTTTACATTTAATGTGGAACTGCCTCAGTTTGTTAGAAGAAAGGATAACATTCTTCTATCCTATCTTCAAGACAGGGTTAGATACTATAGATAAAGATTCTACCATCTTCGACAATAATCAAAAGAATGACACACATATTTTCTTTGGCAATTTATGCATACAAGATAATGCAACGATTTTAATGAACTTAACTGGCCAGTAGATATTAATCATAGTAGTTATAAGCTTCCCTTATCAACGTGTAAGTTCTGATTATAGAGTCACATCATGGAACTATGTAATATTGGATTTATGTAATGGGAGATGTGCAATAAGATGATGGTTTTATTATGTTATGGATTGAGTTATGGATTTAGGAAATGTATGTGTGATTTCATCTTGTCTAAATAATATGTATGCAATAACTTGTTTTTTATATGTACTTCAACAATAAATTTGAACTGAACTGAACTATATTCTCTGCCTGGTGGGTTGTTGTGATGCCATACATCCATTAGAGCATATGCCTTCATTAGTTCCCCCAGACCTTTTGCATTTTTTGATTTCTGCACTGGTTGTGGGTTTGATCTGTCAAGCACTGTGTCCAACACACACTTCATATCCTCCCCCCGCCCCCAGAATCCAGGGGCCGGAATAATTCACCATTTCTAATGCCAATCTGGGGAAAATCTACTGTCCTCCACATTGGTGCCATAAATCACTCCCACTGACATGACATTCATCATTAAGTTGAATCTCAGCTAAGATATATCTGCCCTGATTATCTATTGTGAATTTGGTGATCAGCCCTGGGAAATATCAGTGGAGCCAAATGGCCACCCCTTTTGCCCAAGATGTAAAATTCGCAGAGAGCTAAGTCCCCTTCCACCAGGCTGTCATACACTCTGCCTCCTTGGGGTACTATGCATTTCTTCTAGCAGCAGAATGTCAGTTTTTAGCTTTTTTATACGAGACACCACTCTTTTTCTTTCTACCACATGTTTAAGAACATTAACATTTCAGATTGTAATATTAAGACTATCATACATTTTGGTTTTGAATGAAACAGTTCTGTGCAGTCCCCTTCACCTGACTAGGACCTGCAATGAGTTTTGGATAATCAGTACTGAAGTGATTGCAGTATTGAGTTGCCTTTTTTCATAAATTTGAGCTGAAGAAACCCTACCTCTGTCCCCACCCCATTCCTCTAAAACATTGAAAATAAACCAATAAAGTTCCAACCATAAAGTTGCTTAACACTACAGTGAAGTAATTTTGAACAGCACACACTTTAATACCCCTTTGTAAGCATGCCACTCTGCCCCTCTCCCCACCTTATACAATAAAACACAACAATGTAAAGTATTAGTTACAGTCTACACTTTTGACCCCCTCCCCCAAGGATCAAGCTTTCTACTGCTAGATCCTATGAACCTATTCTGTGTAATGGGTTTTAAAGCTTTGGGCACCATATTAAACTTTATTAACAGAACATAATAAATGGTAATAGACAATATCTTATTTCATTGGCTCCTAAGTCTTAGGAGCCAAGGTGCTGAAACTTAATACTGCTTCTTAAACTGCATTCTCCCTGCCTAGCTCTCCCACCTATACATAACTTGTCAATGACCCACTGAATTATATACTATCTCTTTACCACAAGAGCCCTTTTTGTCCCCTATCTGCATATTCACCCATCCTTCCCCACACTGGACACACCAGCTGACCTTGAGTAAATGAAGACACAAAAAAATGTGGCTCATTTTCCCCTTCCCCTCCATGTAACACCTGACAATCATCCTTGCTTTGCCACTCGATTTTGCTTTGGGGAGTGGCACGATCCTCTACCCCCCTCCCCAGCAAATAGGCTCTGTGGACCCACAGCACTTAATGTGCCCTGGTAATATGGCTCTGTTTCCTGAGCTTTATCTCTATGTGGAAGTGAACCACATATGTCTGATCACTGTAATGCCCCACTACATCCCCCTTTACTCCGTAGGAGAACAACCTAACCCCAATATTATATTTATGGCAGTCAAGAGTAGAAATCCTATCTGTTAGGCTGTCTCAGATGTAACTCTCAGAATTTTAGAGGTGGTTACACTGTAGCTGCCAATTTATATTTCTGCACCTGTGACATGTTACCGATTTGATTTCTGTCTTTTCACCACAAGGCAGACCCACCTACGCAGATTAAAATTTACAAGGCCAGCCTCCCACACTTTGATCTGACAATGAAATTTACTACACCACTTGAAACTGATTATTTCCCACCCCCACTCACAGCTCAAGGAAAGTCTTTTAGTTTATAGTTTAACCAGTGATGTCATTGATATAACTATGAAATCTAACGACCCAACAAGTAGATCTTACACTGACATGAATAGCATAATTTTTCTTGACAGTTCAGGACATTTATTAAGACCTTTACTCCAGCATGTTATGATCTTTGGAATTACCACATTATATCCATTTTTTGCTTACTGCCTCTACAGCCTCCTCTCCCCAACATTTTTGACCCCAGTGTTGAAACAAAACTTCCTATGGAAAGAGTTAATCCTGAGAGACCAACATCAATCTCTGTTCGATCACAGGCTAGAAAATCCCTCTGCATCATTGCAGCATTTTTTTTCACCACTTATATCAGGAACAATCATTCCAAGCATTTGGAACAGCCACCGTGGCATTTTCACTCAGATCCAGTGAAGATTAATTCATTCTCCTTCCCTGGAGCACAATAGATAAAGTTTCACCCACCTACCTGGAGATTAGATAAGAGCACATATGTTCTTAGATGTATGATAAACATTACATCTTGCAAACCAATGTGAAGGGCAATGGGAGTGTGAGATACTTAGAGGAAACAGTACATCAGCTCCCTACCCAGAGCCGCCAGAAAATTAAAATGAGAACTTTAACACCACTCCCCTCAGGCTGCCATTGCTGGCGAATTTTGACTAGACCGAAATTGACTCTCTGCACCTTCCTTCTCCACATTCACATATTAATCAGCATCCTGAGCTGACAAGAAAATCCTAGGTGGATGCCCTAGCTTTGTGATCTGAAGCTTAGATTGGTACAGGAGTGCAAACTCCAAACCTCGTGTGCAGAGTCGACTTAATTCCAGTAAACTGTCTTCTGTTCTGCAGATCCCTGATGAAGTCTTGAAACACTATTACCAATCTGTAATTCACTTTGATGGGACCATGCAATTTAGCTGCCCTTAAGACAATCTCATTATTCTGGTATCTTAAGTATTTAATTAGGAAACGCCTTTGCTTTTCTCCTGATTTTGACTTTGACCCTGTTCTCTGTGCCTTCTCGATATCATATGCCCCACCCTAGAAGGCATGCCCAGTGGCTCTGCAGACCACTTCTGGATAAAATTCTCCAGACTGCTTCCATTGGTGCCCTCTGGTAGCCCAATGACATGCAAATTTGACATCCTAGACCTGTTCTTTAGGATGGCAGATTTTTCCAGTACAGACACAACCTGTTGCTACAGTTCTCTTCTATCCCGGGGCAACACTGCCACTGTTTCCTCAAGCTTGACTATCCAGTTATCTGCCTCATCAGTTCTTGTTGCATGGGCATTTGTGTTCTTCATAAGGCCTGTCACTATATTCTGGATTCTAAGAATCTGAGCTGTAACATTGGCAAAACTGGCTTGCATTTCAGCCTGAAGATTTTTTATCATTGCCAGTAATGCTGACAGTGGTTCATTTTGATCAGGGTTTCCTGAGCTGAGAGTTCCTGACGCTGTCATAGCCTGTGCCCACATGCAAGTCTCTTGAGATGTGATCACTTTTTGGAGATCTGCAGAAGGCTGGAATTGCAGTTTAGATTGCTTTTTCTGCAATCTTTGCATAGCCATAGTTAATGTCTAACAGTAGTTAACTTTTTACATTGAAGCAGTAATAAATTCTGATTTTTTACAATTTAATTGCAGTACCCATGAATAACTCATCCTAGAACCTATCTACCATCTTGCTTGGCCAAGCCATGTCTCTGGTTGAATAATTTTAATCTGCCATTTTTCCTGTTTCACAAGGTTTTTCATTTCTTCTGCTGGACTACGGGTGGCTGGGGCGAGGACCTGCTAGGGAGTGAGAACCAACAGGTGAGGGACAAGCTGGGGAGCCTCCTTGAAATGGGCATCCTCAGACTATTTCATCTGTGCTGAGCTGTTAGTCCCTGAGGGGTGTATCCATGCAGAGATTGTAGAGACTGCTCAGGCAGGTGGGTGGGGTGCAGTGACACCTTTGGGTCACGGGTCCTATCCCTGAGTAGAGATGTGCGAAATTGAAAAATTTTGCCTAGCGAAAAATGTTACGTAATTTTTGCATTACACAAAATTTTTCACCTCGACGAAATATAATTTTTCCCCTGATGGTGCTTTCTACTAATGCTAAATTTCACTAAATGTCAACAATGTTTTTAAATTTTCCCTGCAACATTTTAATACATTGTTGGTGAATAGCTGAAATATTATGTGCAGGCTGTTTCCTGCACAGTATATTGTCTGTTGAGTCATCGAGCAGTTCAGTGTGGTGCATCACAGCCAATAAACTCTTCAAAAACCTCTTTATTTGTGATTTTTGAGAGTTAATTGCTCCCAAAATCAAAGTTTAGTTCCTAGTGCTACTAGTGAACATTTTTTTTTGTTTTGCTATCTTTGGATAATACTTAGTTAAACTTAGGTAGTGTTTTCAGTTTTCTCTGTGTCTGTGAGGTAGCTGAGAGGAGGAGGGTCGACCATGTGGTGTGTGTGTGTATATATATGTGTGTGTGTGTGTGTGTGTGTGTGTGTGTGTGTGTGTGTGTGCGTGAAAGCAGAGCAGGCTAGTTCCTAATCTGTGAACGATTTATCACAAGTTGTGAGTGAGTTTTTGTAATTTCTTTTAAGTCTCCATAATTTTGTTGGTGTGCTACTTATTTGTTATATTTTTCTTACATTTGAAATGCTGCAGAAAACAGCAGATCTGGGTACTGGTGGTGGATGTGAACCATTTAACTGCATGACTGAGACCTGATTTCTGCCTGAATTTACTGTAACAATTTTTGGGAAACATTTCTGGATTTCTGGACCATGTTAGGCAGTGACAACACCAAGATTAGGCCTGAAAACCATTTGAAGCAGTGCAGAAAACAGCAAATTTAGGTCCTGATGGTGGATGTGAACCATGTAACTGCATGACTGAGACCTGATTTCAGTCTGAATTTACTCCAAAATTGTTTTGGAAACATTTCTAGACTTGTGGGGCATGTTAGGCTGTGGCACCACCAAGATAAGGCCCGAAACCAGTGGTAAACTGTGGGACAAACACCATGTTTTGGTCCAGGTAGACGGCGTGCAACATTTAACTGCATGACTGAGACCTGCTTTTGATCTGATTTTACTGTGACATTTTTTTGGAAACATTTCTGGACTTGTGGGGTATTTTAGGCAGTGGCACCACCAAGATTAGGCCTGAAAACCATTTGAAACGGTGCAAAAAACAGCAGATTTTGGTCCTTGTGGTGAATGTGAATCATGCTACTGCAAGACTGAGACCTGATTTCAGTCTGAATTTACTCCAGCATTTTTTTGGAAATATTTCTGGACTTGTGGGGCATGTTAGGCAGTGGCACCACCAAGATTTGGTTTGACAATATTGGTAAACTGTGGGCCAAACACCATGTTTTGGCCTGGGTAGAAGGTGTGCAACATATAACAGCATGACTGAGACCTGATTTCAGGCTGAATTTACTCTAACAGTTTTTGGGAAACATTTCTGGAATTCTGGCCTTCTGGGGCATGTTGACAGTGCTGGCACCAGATGTATTACATCTTCATAATGTTGCACACAACAATATGTGAATCAACTTCACATAGCATTATGAAACTGTTTTTTTAATAGGCACAATACTTGCCATTTGGGGATAGGAGGAGAAAACATGTTAAAGAGCACTTGACACCTTCAACATAACTTTAACAAAACATAACATTGACCAACAATTCAGTTGCATTCCCCATATATGGAGTTTGCAAAGGAAAGGCCGGCACTTTTTGAAGGCTGTTGGCTATTAAGGCACTATGCACAGTCTCTATTTTTTAATTAAAATACCTTGTGTGAGTTGCTTCAACTCAAAGAAAGAAGTAATTACCACCAGAAGCAGCTCTTTCTTTATTACAGTGTGGCATGTAAACAATGTAGAAAATGCTCCCATATAACTAAGATAAAAAGCACCTGCTCCCTTAAGGCACCATACTTCATGATACAGATAAGGAATGATGATGCCTTGGGGGAGTGGGCATTTTATACTTGGTTATATGGAAGCACTTTTTACATTGTTTACTTGCCACACTAGAGAATCGAATAAAGAACGAGCACTTTATGGACAAGTGCAGTGGTGAGTACTTCTAACTTTGAGCTGACGCAACTCACTTGAGGTATTTGAATTCCAAAAATCATGCACTAGTCTGTGCACAATGCCCAGATGGCCAACAGCCTTCGGCAGGAGCCAGTCTTTCATTTGCAAACTGCATGTATGTGGAATGCAACTGCATTACACATCATTATGTTGTTAAAAGGAATATTGTAGGTGTAACCAGCTCTAAGAAGTAACACACACCAGAAATAATAATGGAATAAGGTGTTTATTAAGGGAGGGATACACGGACATGGTACAGAATAAGCATAACAAATGGCAGGCAAGATCAGGACGACAATGAACGAGGAGAACTAATAGAGAGAGAACAAGAAAAGGGACTAAATTCTATAGGGAGCATAAGACAGTAAACACAACAGCAACAGTCAAACTAATTATTTTACATACAAAATAAAGAAACATGAGGATTTAAGGACTGGATGTAGATTAAAGAAGACAGAATACATTTTTTTTGTTATGGGGAACATGCAAACAACAGAAAAGAGGATAGAAAAATGAAAACAAAAAGACAAATGAATTTGTGCTGACACATTAAGTGCCAGTGGGGCAGCCACAGAGTTCAGACAGGATGCTCATGATTTTGTCAACATCACACTGCAGTTTAGTAATCTCCCGCTCTGCATCATTAAATTCCTGTCTGAAATCATTTAACTCCTGTTGGAGATGCAGGACTTCAGTCATGACAGCTGATAAGTCTGCATGGCAATGCTGGCAATGCTGGTGGGGTGGGAGCTGCCTGTGCTGCCTCTGGCTCTGGACGGGGGGGCCCTGGAGGGGTCTTGATGTTACTGACTGCTGCTGTTTTCTGGTATGGTGAGCCCAGCAAGGACATTTGACTGGTCCAGCCACACCTCCCTCCTGCTCACCCCCTTCAATGCTCACACCCACACTGCTCCCCCCAGCTGCAGCTGATGCTGCCGCCACCTCCTGCAGTTTGAGGTCCCACAGGGGTAGGTGGTGGTGCACGATGTGGCTATGCTGGCTGGTTATTCCAAAGCGGGAACCATGCTTTCCTCGACTCACTTCCTGCCAGCATAGATTGTAGGTGACCACTGGGTCACATACCAATATTGCTTAAAAAAAATTCCAGACAGGAGAACTTCAGGGATGATGGGGCCATGGGGGTCAGATGATGCCCCAGGCACTGATTCCTCTGGCTGCTCAGGAGGGGGCATGGTTTCCTGCTGCCAGGGAAGAGGAACAATATCCTGCTGGTATTGGGGAGGGGATATTGTCTCCTGCTGCTGCTGCTGCTGCTGCGGTGGAGGGGCCACGGTCACCTCCTGCTGCTAGGGAGGTGGCATAGTTTGCTGCTGGGTGCTGGTGCTGGGGCCAAAAGTCTCCTGCTGCTGTGGCATTTCATTTTTAATGGTTAGCTGAAATCTACATACAGGTGCCCCACTGCCTCTACCCTTCTCCATTATGCCCACAAACACCACCAATTCAACCCCCTCCCCCCAAAAACAGAAACAGAGATGGAGACTCTCAGAGAGCCAGGGGGGAATCACACACACACAGACACACACACAGACACACACACACACACACACACACAATCCACAGGTACTAAAATATGAAATAGGACAAAGACAAACAAGAAACATTAAGAAAAAAACAGCACAAATTAAGTAATTTAGGTGTTAAAGTGCACTCTGCAGTCACAGGGAGTATAGATGCTGCCTGCCTCCTCAAAATACATAGCACAGGAAATGAACCACTCACTTCCTGCCTGTTTAACATCAACCACGTGACCACCAGCAAAGCTAAATCCCAATTTTGCCTAATTTTGCCTCAGAAGTGCAAGGCGAAATTCAAGGTGAAATTAGCAGTGAAATTTTACTGTAAGGCCATAATTACGCAAAATGTTTCACTGGGCAAAATTGGCAATTTCGCCATAATTACACCAGCGAAATAAAATTTTGATGCATCTCTATCCATGAGCACTTCAGGTGGAAGTTTGAAGATGATTTGAAATATTAATGTCATTCTTATGCAAAGTAGCCTACAGTTGCAGTTTTAGTTCATAGGCTACTCACAGTGTTTTCTCTGATGTTGCCCTAATGGGCTGAGGGATGGTGGCCATGGGAACAATGCAAGATAGCACATCCACCAAGTTTGCAACAGATGTCATTTGGGGACAGTCTGGCACTCTGGGTGGGGGTTGCTGTGGAGGCTTGTTTCTGCCTTGCTACATAAAGGGATGGGGAAGTTTGTATATGGAGGAGGAGAAGGGGGCAGCGGGGATACTTTGTTGGAGGAGGGATATATGATAACAATGTTTTCGAAGCTTATGGTAACGAAATCTTCTTAGATCTTCATGATGCTTGATTTTCTCCCTCTGGAGGGGCACTGTAGGTTAAATAGAAACATAGAAACATAGAATTTGATGGCAGATAAGGACTGCTTGGCCCACCCAGTCTGCCCATTTCCCTACTTAATGGATAAGCTGCAGATCCTAGTTAACCAGCAGCCTACTTCTTTCTACCCTCGCCCCCTAGAATTGCCTTATGACTGTCCCATGCATGCTTGAATTCAACCACTGTTTTTGACTCCACAGCCTCCCAGAAGGCCGTTCCATGCATCCACAACCTCTGTGTGAAAAAATACTTCCTACATTACCTCTGAGCCACCCCCATCTTCAAATTGTCCCCTTGTTCTTGCACACCTTTTTTTTGAAAGATGCTACCCTCTTGGACTTTGTTGATTCCCTTGAGGTACTTGAAAGTTTCTATCATGTCCCCCCTCTCCCTTCTTTCCTCGAGGCTATACATATTAAGCTCCTTTAGTCTCTCTTCATATGTCTTCCAGTGCAGACCCTGTACCATTTTAGTTGCTCTCCTCTGGACAGCTTCTATCCTGTCAATGTCCTTGCGGAGATTGGGTCTCCAGAATTGCACACAGTACTCCAAGTGGGGTCTCACCAGCTGTCTGTACAGAGGGATAACAACTTCTTGTTTTCTAATGGTGATGCCTCTACCTATGCATCCCAGTATCCACCGAGCCCTCCTTACTGCCCTCTCACATTGCTTGCCTACCTTTAAGTCATCTGATATGACTACCCCCAGGTCCCTTTCCATTTTTGTTGTTGTTAGTATCTCATCACCCATTGTGTACTCTTCCCCTGGGTTTTTGTTTCCCAGGCGCATTACCTTGCACTTCTTAGCATTGAATCTAAGCTGCCATACATTAGACCATTCCTTTAACCTTGCCAAGTCCCTTCTCATCCTTTCCACCTCACCTTGTGCATCAACTCTGTTGCAGATCTTTGTGTCATCCACAAAGAGACATAATTTTCCTTCCAGTCCCTCTGCAATGTCACTTATAAAGACATTGAAGAGGACTGGTCCTAATTACTGACCCCTTCGTTACCCCACTAGTAACCCCCCTTTCTTCAGAGTGGACTCCATTTACTATTACCCTCTGTGTCCTATTCCCCAGCCAATTCTTTACCTAGGCTAGCATCTTGGGACCCACTCCCAGGCTGGCTAACTTGTATATTAATCTTTTGTGTGGGACTGTGTCAAATCCCTTGCTAAAGTCTAGGTAGGCCATGTCCACAGCCCTTCCCTGATCTACTCCTTTGGTCACCCAGTCAAAGAAATCTATTAGATTCATCTGGCATGATTTTCCCGCTGTGAATCCATGCTGCCTTGGGTCCTGTGCCCCTCTGGCCTCTAGGTACTCGACAATTCTTTTCTTCAGAAGTGATTCCATCATTTTCCCTATCACTGAGGTTAAACTAACAGGTCTGTAGTTTCCTGCTTCTGCCCTGCTCGCACTTTTGTGAAGGGGAATCACATCTGCCCTCCTCCAGTCCTCAGGTACCACCCCATCCTCCCATGATTTGTTAAAGAAGGTAGTCAATGGTGTCACTAGTTCTACCCTTAGCTCTTTTAGAATTCTGGGATGAATCCCATCAGGCCCCATTGCTTTGTCCACCTTCAGTTTTAAGAGTTCTTTCAGAACCCTTTCTTCTGTAAATGGGCTGGTATCAACTTCTGTATCCAGCGTGTTTCTATTGTTTGTTTTAGGTACCTCCCCTCTTCATTTGTAAATACTGAGCAAAATTATTTGTTTAGTATCTCTACCTTTTCATCGTTGCCCTCTGCCCACCCCCTCCCCTTTATTAAGCCTCACTATCCCTCCCTTGGTCTTCCTTCACTCCCTGATGTACCTAAAAAAGGTTTTATCCCCCTTCTTAACTTGAGTTGGCTATCTTTTCCTCAGTTCGGGCCTTTGCTGTTCTGACTGCCTTCCCAGCTTCCTTTTGCTTTAACTGATACAATTATTTTTCCTGCTCCATCTGTGAGTCCTTGTACTTTTTGAATGCTTTCTTTTTCTCTTGAACCTTCACTGCCACCTCCTTTGAGAACCATAGTGGTTTCTTACATCATTTTGTTTTGTTTATTTGCTTCACACAAAGGCTTGTTACCTCTGTGATGGCAGTTTTTATTATTTCCCATTGTTCTTCCACCTCTCCTTCCTGCCCATTTGCTAGTGCATTCCTTAGGCACTCACCCATTTTGGCAAAGTCAGCCCTCCTGGAGTACAGTACTTTTGCCTTTGTATGGCTAGACTCTATTGCTGTGTTTATTGTAAACCATACTGTTCGACGGTCGCTAGTTCCCAGATGGCTACCCACTTCTACATCTGTGATCATCTCTCCATCTCCATTTGAGAGAACCAGGTCTAAGATTTCTCCCTCTCGAGTGGGTTCCAATACTAGTTGTCTAAGGCATGCCCCCTGTAGGGCATCTAGAATACCCCACTCTTAGAAGTGGCTGCTGCAACTGCACTCCAGTTGATATCTGGCATATTCAGATCACCCATCAGCAATATCTCCCCTTTTTCTGCTATTCTAAGTATACTTCTTATCATTTCCTTGTCCATTTCTTCCCCCTGAGAGGGGAGTCAGTATACAACCCCTGTGCGGATTGTGGTGCCATTGCCTGTCTCCAAATTGACCCACAGTGCTTCTTCTCCTCCCTGTTTACCCTTTTGTGTTGTTGCTTTGATTTCTTCCCTAATGTAGAGAGCTACTCCTCCTCCTCTTTTACCCTCCTGTAGATAGTGTATCCTGGTATGTTTATGTCCCAGTCATGGTTCTGTGTGTACCATGTTTCTGTGACTGCCACAATATCCAGATGTTCCTCCTCCATCAAGGCCACTAATTCAGGAAGCTTGTTACCCAGACTACAGGCATTGGTACTCATTGCTCTCCATTTTTTGATGACTTTACCTTCTGTAGCAGCATTCCCCACTGACCTTTCTACCTTGGTCTTTTTCTCATTTAGTACCCTGTTTTGTAGGGGGAGGCTGGGATTTTTCTGCTGCTTATCGGTGCCTCCCTCCTTGACTAGTTTAAAAACTTGCCAATGAAGCATTTATACCAATTGAACAAAGGACTTGTTCCCTTCCTGGACAGATGCAGACCATCCTGCCAGTATAGGCTGGTGTCCCTCCAGGTGGAACCCCAGTTCCCAATGAAGCCAAATCCCTGTGCTCCACACTATTTTTTCAACAATTTTTTAAACTGCATGGTGCAAAGTACCCTCGCCTCACCCATGCCACTGACAGGCAGCACCTCTGAAAAGGATACTGCGAGTGCTACTTTTCTTAGGCCCCTCCCCAACTCTACAAGGTCCTTCTGCACTGCTCTAACCTCATGAAGAGCCAAGTCATTTGTCCCTAGGTGGACAATGACATCCAGCTCAGACTCCCGTGCAACTGTTCTCATGATCCTAAGGATGCGCTTCCTGTCCCTCTGAGCCATGGCACCAGGCAGGCACCTTACTTCAGTTTTCCCTGCTCCCAAAAGTTCTATCCTCCTATTAATTGAGCTCCCACCAGAAGCTGCTTCCTTTCCCTGTGGTGTCCTCTGCCTCCTTCCTGAGGGCCTCCCTTGTGACAGTTGTCTGCAACCTCCTTAGTCTCCTCTGCAGTTACATCCATAGGGGAACTATGCTCTCCCAGAATGATGTATGGATCGTGGAGTGGAAAAACTGACTGGGTGTGCCTCTGTTCCACCACTCTTAACCTCCCTGAGCCCAATGTGGTCCAACTGCTGTGCTTTCTTTGCAACCTCTGAGGTAGTGGTGATGGCTCTGGTGCTCCCTGGATGGGGAGGTTCCCTTACTACTGTCCAGTGCGGCCTGAAGACTGGCAGCTTCCTCCCTCAGGGCAGAGAGTTGTCTGCAAACAGGGCAGCATCTCAGCCTCCAGAAAGACTCCCAGATGACTGCTGCCCCACAGCCATTACATTGCACTACTCCCCACATGTCTGTCTACCTTGTTTATTTTTTTGTTTTGTTTTGTCTGTGTGTATATATATGTGTGTGTGTGTGTGTGTGTGTATGTGTGTGTGTGTGTGTGACTGATTTGTTATATAGAAATATATATATATTATATAATGTGTATGCTTATATTGTCAGTGCAGTGTGCTAGAGAGGATATGACAGTGATATGCACCTTGCCCTCTTGAGGAAATGATGTCAGAAACCCAGGTATAAAGGAACTATTTCCAGGGGTGGGTGGGGTGAGGGGTGGGAAGGGTTTGGATCTAAACTGTGCTCTCATGAAACAATCAGCTAAAAGCTCTGATCTACCACTGGGATGAGTGCTTTCCTGCCAGCAAGATGCCCTACACGACAATTTGACAGAGAAAATACCGTGCTAATCAAACAGAGAAAAATCCAAACATCCAAATCAGACACAGGTAAACCTCCCCAGCCCCCAAAACAGCCTGGTGACTTGTGCTCTGAAAGCAGTCAGCCCCAAAACACATCAGCTGTGCACAAGGATAGACACATTAAACAGTATTCAGTCCCTGTGGGTTTAAACTCTTCCTGCACTGAAAATCTTAACAATCGTAACAAAAGTAAAGCAAGGTCCACCTCCCTCTGTTGATTGAAAGACTGCCTTTTCTGATAATTCTAAGTTCCTTATTTCACCTTTCTGTTAGAAGTATCCTCCATCTGAAGAATATTAGCTTTCCTAAGGAATCTGCTTCAAACCAAAGACAATTGTAAATTGTAAGGTTCACCTCCCTCTGTTGGGAGCACAACTCACTTTCTTGAAAATCCTAAGTCCTGTGTTGCAGCTTCCAGCCAGAGGTAGCTTCACCTGAAGAATATTAGGTTAGAGTGGGCAATACCAAGCTATGAGTACACAACCTCTCCCCTCCTCAAAACTGGCAAGTCAATAAATTGTTATAGTATGCTTTCTGCATCAGAATGGTTACTCACTATATTACATCTCAAAGGGGAATGGAAGTTTCTTAATTTTTCAGATCAGAGCTCTGGTGTGAAAGGAAGCTCAGCCACCAGTTAGCATGGTGGATCTCCCATCAGCTGAGGCCCTATTCCAAAATGCAACTGCCAGAGTTGCTCCCTTTTCGAATATGGTGCACTGTCTTATTGGTTCACTTTAAATAAGGAGCAGTCCCCAGCCAATGTATTGGTAATTGGTTGGAAGCCATCTAATGGAGACAGCCACATACCACCACCTCCCCAAACATGCACAAATCCAAAATTAGAAGAATTTAAAAAACATCACTTTCATAAACTCTTAATTGCTTTTCTCACTGGGGTGCTACTGGTTATGGTATACATAAGTTAAAAAAAGAGCCAGTGCACACCTTCCCAATACCCAAAATTGGTGAATCAATAAATTGTTACAATATGCTTTCTGCCTCATATGGCTACTCACTATATTGCATCCCAAAGGATAGTGGGGGATCTGTTCATTTTTCAGATCAAAGTTCTAGTGTGAAAGCAAACTCAGCCGCCAGTTGGTAAGGTGGACCTCCTATCAGTTGAGGAACAATCCCAAAATGCAACTGCCAGAGTTGTTCCCTTTTAAAATATGGTGCACTGCCTTATTGACCCACTTTAAATAAGGTTCAGTCCCTAGCCAAAATAACAGTATATGATAATAATGTCTTGGAAGTTAATGGTAATGCAGTCTGCTTAGGTCTTGATGTTGCTTGATGCCCACCTTGGGGGGGCTGTATAGACTACATACAGTGGGAAATACCCAACTAGCACAGATAGAGGGTAACTTACAAGTTTTATCTTGTAATGGAATGTATTGAAAACCCACGTTCCCAGGAGTAGGTTCCTTGATTACATCAATAAACAAAAACCTAAATAGTGCTTTTACAGGAAACTCATGTGGCAGAGTGGGAACTAGCCCACATCAGGTGTAACTGGTGAGTGGAGTGGCAAGCTGCCACATTTAATTCCAAAGCCATGGGTACAGTTATGTGGCTCTGAACTGGGGCACTCAGAGAGTCACCTGGGCCAGAAACAACTCCAGGGACACATTATACACTGGTACAAATTGAGGATTCTCAGGGCAAACAGTTGGTGACCGAGTCAATCTATGCCCTGAACTTTGATTTCAAGTTTTTATTTTTCAAAAAATTATCTCTAGAGATATCAGTTTAGAAGGGGGAATGGATATTGGGAGGGGACATGAACTGATGGTATGGAGTGATGGACATATCCTCCAAAATCCCCCTGACCCATGATGGCACTCAAATCATGGGCTTGTGGGTGCACAGAGGCATTGATCCCAGGGACAGAGTAAGTATACCTTCTACTCACATACTCATGCCTTCTATGCCAGGAAGGACATGTTTCTGGTTCATGCACATCTACTGGCAAAGGGAAGGGGAGTCGACTAGGATTCTAGTCTAGTATCTGACCATGCTTCAGTTAACCTCCTGTTAGAAAATGCAGGTTCCCAGCAGCAGCTCAGGGCCTAGATGATAGACTACACCCTACTTAAAAGTGGGGAGTATAAGATTTCTGTGAATGGCAGGATTCCGAAATTCCTGACCTACACCCATTCTGAAGACACAGCTCACTCTACTAGATGGGATACATTAAAGGCATTTATATGGTGTTGCACCATCTTCTATGCCTGCCACTTGAAAAACAGTCAATAGAACAGATCTCAGCCCTTACTGTTAAAGTTCAGGCCTGTGAGCAGGACCATATGCCAACCCCTCCTCACACTTATGTCAAGAATTGCAGAAAAAGAAGACAAAACTGAATACTTTCTCTAGGGCCAACTAGAATGTCAAATGTTAAAGGCCAAGGTGGGGAATTATTTTGATGGGGATCATAGTGGTAAGTGGCTGGCACGGCTGCTGAGGGCAAAAGCAGGAGCCACACACATAACCTGTCTTGCAAATGAGAAGGGAAAGGAAACTGCAGACCCAAAGGAGAAGGAAAGTATTACAAAGTACTATGGTATTGTGGTGCCTTATACACTTCAGAGGTTAATCCCACAGTGCAACAGTTGTAGCACTTTGCAGAAATAGAGGTGGTCAGTACTAGCCAAACAGATCTGAAAAACACAATTGATGCCTTCTGATATGGGTGGAGGAAGAAACAGCAGTGCAAGGGTTACAGGGGAGCAAAGCACCAGTACCAGATGGCATCCCCATTAATTTGTACACATTTGTCCTCATTCTGAATTTCCCCTTATGGGATATGCTCTGAGTGTGCTGAGACAGGAGTATTTTCCCCCTCCATGAAGTCTGCCACGATCATAGTTCTGCCTATGCTGGGGAAGAAGACAAAGTTTTGCCCTCTCACACATACATTTGTACTATCTGGCAACATAATTATCTTTCTTTTAGAAGCAAGAAGGGAGTGGAAAACAAGCCTGGCAGGAATTGGAGGAATGGGATGAAGGGTGTACACTCTTGGAGGGAGTGCTGTGTCCTAGAATCAGGACACAAACACTAGGGCATATCAGGAATCCCTTCACAAGGAAGACAGCGTAAGCTTAGTTACATACCCATAAACTTATAGGACACATGAGGGGAGTGTCACAGGCTGCCAGCAGTATGACGTGTTCCTCCAACAGGGGATCCTGGTTTCAAAAACAAAAGGCCTAACACAGGTGGGAATGCTTTACTTGGGGGGGCACCCTTAAGTCTTTCTTGCAACATCCCATCCTACTCGGGCAGTGTTATGCAATGCCATATCAATTAGGAACAAGATGGCTATTATAGCTGATCTTGTCAGAACAGTGGATCTGGCATGCTTCACCAAGACCTGGCTGGATGAAAATGCAGCCCCTGTATTGACTTCTGCTGCTCCAGCTGGGTTCTTGGTGATACACCACCCGAGGCTGGATCATAGCGTAGGGGGTGTAGACATCTTTTTAAAGACCGAACTGGGACTTATGGATGTCCCAGTGGGGTCCACCAGATCCTTTGAGTGTATCATGGGAGAGGATGTAGGTTGCAGGATACACCTCATTTACTGTCCACCAGGTGATGGTGGAGAATTCCTGCAGGAGATAGTGGACATCATTGTCGACATGGTATTGGAGTCCCCCAGATAGATAATTCTGGGGGACTTCAGTGCCTGGGTCTCTGATGATGATAAACCCTTGCAATTTGGTCAGAAATCTCCTCCAGCTAATGATGATGCTGGGCCTTACACAGGTAGTTACCTCCGCTATCCATATAGGGGGCCACTCACTGGATCTGGTGTTCCTCCTGAGGATGGAAATCTTGGACTTGGGGTGGAACCTGTAAGTTGGTCTGACCATCACACCATAGGGTTTAGTTTTGGGGCTCCCCCCAATGGACCTGCCACTACAGAGATGGTCTATTACTGCCCTTTAAGAGGAGTTACCCCAGATGGTCAATCGATGGTCCAAGACCTATTGGGATTTCTGGGTGAATGCATGAGTCCAGGGGATATGGTACTAGCCTATAATAAGGCAGTGAGAGATGCCCTGGACCTAATTGCTCCTGCTCGTGTTTGGCCACTCACTCTTCACCCCAGGACACCTTGGTTTGATGGTTCTTGAAGGAGTTGAGGAGAGTTGGTCGAAGGATGGAGAGAGCATGGTAGAAGTCCAGCCTGGATGCTGACAGGCTTAGATTGATGGAACATTATAAGGGCTATCAATCAGAAATCATCTGCAAGAAGGTAGAGTTCCTGTCCAGGGAGATTTCTGCAGTGCAGAATTGACCTGCTCAGCTTTTCCAAACTGTTGACAGATTGTGCAATCCAATCTGTCTCCTGTCCAGAACAGCCTTTTCTCAGGCTAAGTGTGAGGAGCTTGCTCGATTTTTTGCAGATAAGGTTGCCAGCATCAGGTCTGGTATTGGCCCAGCTCTCCTAACAAGGGATTATGGAAGTCAATGGGAGGTGGTTAGCACTCAGTCTGTCTGGATGGATTTCAGCCAGCTGGAATTCATGGACATTGTGAAGATAGTCCAGACTTTGTGCCCAACCAGTTGTAGTTTGGTTCCAGGCCCTACCCCCCTTTTAGTGGGTTGTATAGATGTTATCTGCCCAATCCTAGCTGAAATTGTCTGGAGTTCCTTGGAGTGGGGGGGTCTTTCCTGATCCCCTCAGGGAGGCAGTCATATGACCACTCCTTTAAAAGACCTCCTTGGATCCTGACTGTCTAGTTAACTACCGGCCTGTCTCTAACCTGCCCTTTGTGGATAAGGTTATTGAGAAGGTGGTTGCGTTGCAATTGAATGATCACCTTGTGACCCACAATGTCTATGAAGCTCTCCAGTCTGGATTTAGGAAAAGATATAGCACAGAGGCTGCCCTTGTCTGAGTATTAAATGATCTCCTAATGGTGAGAGATCACAAGGTTTGTGCCATTCTGGTCCTTCTTGATCTCTCAGCAGTGTTTGACACTGTGGACCATGGTGTGCTTTTGGAGTCCCTGTGGATCTTTTGTGGGCTGCCAGGTACAGTCCTCAAATGGTTCCAATCTTTCCTTGTGGGCAGGTTTCAGAAGGTGGTCACCGGAATTTATTCCTCTGATACCTTCCCCCTGTCCTGTGGGTTACTGCAGGGCTCCATACTGGTGCCCATGTTGTTTGCAGTGTATATGCTGCCATTGGCAGATATCATTAGGTGATACAGCTTGAGTTTTCACTGCTATACAGATGATACTCAGCTGTAAATGTCCATTTTACTCGGATAGGTTGATGTAGACTCTGTGCTTAACAACTGCCTCACCGAGGTCAAAGATTGGAAGAGCATTAGCTGGCTGAGACTGAATCCGGACAAGACTTAAGTGTTGATAGTGGACCTGGATCATCTTGGGGTGGGTTTGGGGGCTGGGCAGGTGTCGGGCCTATGGCTTGATGGTGTTCAGCTCACTACCTCAGACTGGGTGCATATCCTGGGCATTATTTTTGATTATGGCCTGACCCTGAAATCTCAGGTGTCTGCTGTGGTTAAAACCTCATTTTACCATCTGAGGAATATCACCTTGGTAAAACACCTGGTTCCTCTGGATGACCTTCCAACACTGGTCCCATGCCTTCATTACCACCAGTCTTGATTACCTCAGTGCCCTCTACCTAGAGGTCCCTGGGGTTGATATCCGCTGCTTGCAACTAGTGCATAATGCTGCAGCCAGGTTATTGACTGATACATCAAGGACCAGTGATATTACACCCGTGCTGCGCAGACTGCACTGGCTGCCTGTTCAATGGAGGATCACCTTTAAGGTTTGCTTGCTAACCTTCAAAGCCCTACATGAACAGAGACCCAACTACCTGAAAGATCTCCTGACTCCTTACTCCCCTCTTTGTCCTCTCCAATCTGCCCACAATGAATTGCTAGAGATTCCCAGGGTTTGTAGAATAACTTCTGGTGCTCATGCTATTTCCTTTGCAGCTCTAACCCTGTGGAATTCTCTACCTCATTGGTTAAGAGAGTGCCTGACCATCAACAGCTTTAAATCTATGCTGAAGGCATATTTGTTTACTTTAGCCTTCCTGGATTATTTTTAATTATCTTTGTTTTTATTGTTTTATTGTAAGCTTTTAGGTCTGTTTGTGTATTTTAAAATGTGCAGCACCTTGGCTTTGGAAAGGCGCTATGCAAATAGTTTTACTTTACTTTACTTGCTTACTTGCACCTCAAGAAGGAGTTTTGCTTGGATCCAGGTGACTTAATTTCCCTAAAATTATCTGGCCTCCTTCAATACAACATTATGTTCGGGACATACAGTATATAGACCTAGTAGGTTTTTTTACAATGAAGCCTGAGCTGGACTCCAAGTGCCCCAATAGTGGGACTGAGGAAAGTAAATTCTTCCACCTAGCGCCCACCTGTCCAAGGGTTAAGGGCTTCTGATGGGAAGTACACTGAATAATGTAATCAGTTATAAAAAATAAACATTCACCTAACTCAGCATTGGAGTTCTCACGGGGGGCATACTCACTTCTTATGTTTTCTAAAGAAAATCAAGTGTGGAACTTTGTACTTCTGAATGCAAAAAAAAAAAGACCTTAGCCCAGGAATGGATTGGTACAGCTGCTACCACTATAACCCATTGGGCAAGTAACCTGTTGGAGTGCTTTAAGTTGAAGAGGGCTCAGTAGAGAGCAAACAATGAAGAACACATTTCTGAGTCCATTTGGCAAGCATTCATTGAAGCTCTAATGAGTAACAGCTTTCCTGCCTAGTGGCAGCCCCACACTATATACTGGTTGATACTAGTACTTAACACTTACTTAACTGCAGTAATGAACTACAGTATGTAGGGTCTAAAACATACTTTGTCTGTAATTAACTTTTCTGTATCTTATGTAACTATGCAGGGTGCTAATTTCATGTAGTTATGTATTCATCTCATTACAATAAACTGTAATTAAATTGTTCTTTATGTCTGGTATGTAAATGTTTTAAAACATTCAATGCAAATATAAAAACCAAAAAAATCCATGAATATTTGACAGCAGCTGACAGGCAAGCACAGAAGAGTCAAGTAATGGTCAGGGGGTTATAAGAGAAGTAAGCACAGGGTGCTTATGTGAGTGACTCAGTGTCACACTGTAAGTGGTGTGTGATTCCAACCTGGATCAGGTGGGTCTCTATGTTCACTGATCTAGCCACAAGGCTATACTGCCTTCCTTTCATGCAGACTGCTATCTTGGTTTCTGTTATATTACAGAATTTGTCTTAAGTATAAAAGAAATACTGTATCATGCTTCCTAACAAAAGCTAGTCTCAGAGTCATGTATTGAGCCTTTGGTCCCATGGAATCAAATTTCAATTGCAATTTATTCTGAAAAGGAAATTCAGAAAAGCACTCATTTGCAGCTGCATTCAAAAATTAAAAAGAATAGTTGCATAGGTGGCAATAACATGCATAAAAATAAAATAACAACACAGGTAAACTGGTACATATATTAAAGAAACTATATGCTTCACAAAGTCTGTAAAGTGATTAAAAATATACTTTTAAACCTGGAAAAAACAAGTAGCAATCTAAATCAAAAGGTTCATCCCAGCATCACATCATGGCACCTTCAGCAGCTGTGGCATAACAACCCATTTCTAAGATTCTTGTACACAAATAGAAAACATAGATACTTCAATCAGTTCTGTTTATTGTTCAGTCATAGACCTTTACAACATTTTTAAAACATCAGAAATTCTACATTTTACATAATATATTTTAAAACTGTCACTCACACAATACACATTTACTTGTACCTATACTGATAAAATACTTAAAAACAAATACATCATACTGTGAGATTCCAACTATCATTTGGTCACTTCTAATAATTATCGTTCATTTACAATATGTTTATACCTAATTTTTTGAATAGCAATCAAATATGCAGCTACATTCTTTATAATAAATTCATCCTCTGTAGTATATAAATTAGTCAACAATACCTTATAATTTAAAGATTGAAGTGATCTAATTATGGGAGTTAACCATTTTTTCCTTGGGGATTTGTACCATTTGCAGAAGGCAACATGAAGTAAATTTTCCAATTGCAATTTATCACGATTACAGCAACTGGCCAATGGATCCTTATCCCTCTTATATCTTGCCAGTAAGACATTGCTATTAAATAATTCCATCCTATATGTAGTATACAATATTCTTTTCTTGTTATCTGTTAACACATCCAGGTAATATATGTAAAAGTGGAGCACATAATTTTGTACTAACCCATTCACAATATTCCGATTCTTAACGTAACATAAATCTTTTCCTTTTTGATATTCCAAAATCCTTTGAGTAACATATTTTTGATACTTACGACTAATAGCTATTCCTTGTTCATTCAGCTTTTGCAGATAACCCAGATCATTTTCTTTTAAAACATTGTATACTTTACTTAACCAGCCAGACAAATGTAATCCTTCAGATAGCCATCTTTGCTTTTCTAACAAACAAATATAAGGCAAATTATATTTTTCCATTTGCAAGACTTTAATCCAATAATTAATTTTCCTTGACAGGACTACTGCCGCTGTACTCATAAGACCAAGTTCTGCTCTAATCAAATGAGCAGGTACCGATTGACCCAAATCTAAACTTGATCTAAATAACTTAATTAGGGGAATTTCCAGAGATTCTGTTATCTTAGATTCCCAAATCTCAGATCCATATAAAAATTGAGTATCATATTTTGCTTTGGTGGCCAAAATAAGAGGTTTTAATGAACATCACCCATATTTTTTATTATAGCTATATAGGGAATTTGTGGTCTGCTTTAATTTCATTTTTAAAGTTTCCAAATGTTTAAACCAACTTTCAGTTTCAGAAAAGGTAAGACCTAAATAATTGTAAGAATGAACCGTTTTCATCCTTAAAGACCCTATAGACCATTGTTTTTTTAATTGTTTGTGGACACCCATAACCATAATTTGGCTTTTATTTTCATTAATTTTTAAATTGAACTCATTTGCATAGTTTAACAAAATGTCCAGCTTATTTTGAAGCCCAGATTGAGACAGGGAAATCAGAACTAAATCATCCACATATGCCAGGACTGGGCAGTACTCCTTCACTATTTTAGGGGAGTCTGTTTCAGAATCCTTAAGAGCAGTTAATAAACTATTGATATATATACAAAATAATGTTGGGGCCAATACACAGCCTTGTCTCACCCCACAAATGGTAGAACATTTCTTATAGGGCTCAGATTCAGTTGAAATTCTTAATTGAGCCCACATATTAGTATATAATTCTCTAATGATATCTATCAAGTGTGGAGAGAAACCCCAGTCTCTCATGGTTTCCCATAATTTCTGTCTTGAAATCCTATTGAAGGCGGCACTAAAATCTATTAAGGTTAAATAAAGCTTTTGCTTCTTGAGTTTGACATATTTCTCAAACAGATGATTAAGAATATAGAAATTGTCTATAGTGCTGTATCCACCCCTAAATCCTGCATGAAACTCGGATAAGCCACCAAGGGCTTGTAATTGATCTCTTAACCTGGCTAAAATAATTTTAGAAAAAAATGTGTCTATAGTATCCAGTAGGAATATAGGTCTATACATAGCTGGATTTTTCTAGCTCCCTTTTTATAAACAGATATGATCGTAGCCCCTTTCCAGGAATCTGGAAATTTCAAGTTTTTACAACAAGCGTTAAAGAACTTTGTCAATATACATGACCAAAGCGAGGGAGTGGCTAGGTATACTTCTGCAGGAATAGAATCCGGCCCTGGGGCTTTTTTTTTCCAAGGATGTTATAGCAAAATAAGTTTCAAGATACATAATTACATTAAAACGTGACATATCTGAATCCTCTGTATAAGGAATTTCTTTAACATTAGACCCATTAAAAATGCCGGAGTAATAATTAATCCAAACATCTAGTGGAATAGCTGAGTCTATTTCATATTTATAGTACTCAGTACCTTAAGCTACTAGTCTGCAATAAGCTTGTGAATCATTGGATTCTATTACTAGTAACATTTTTTTTCCATTGTTTGGAATAATAATCCCTTTGTTTTGTTTGTAATAAAATCTTATATTTTTTTCTTTCCAAGTTTAAATATTTAATGTTTGTTTTCAACTCCGAGTTTTTCATAGATCTAATCAATCTATTTAGGTCCATTTTAGCCACATGACATTCCGTATCAAACCAAGTTTCAATTGTCTTGGTCTTAGTTATTATATTATTAGTGGATCTTAATAATGTTTTAATTTCTGTAAGACCCAACAAAACACTGTCAATAAGATCTTAATCTGCCTCAATGTCATCTATAATATTTTTAAACTTTTGAATGTTTTCCATTATTATGCTTACATCAATTTTATTGCATTTTATATTATTTTTATTTCTAATTTCTATCCTTGTCTCAATCTGAGCAACTTTTTCCTCTTTTATTGAGTTTTTTAGCTTCAGTAGGATATGGAAATGATCACTATCTACCCGTTTAGCTATTTCACAATATTCCCAAACATCTATATTTCCATTCCACAGAACATAGTCTATAACTGTAGGGCCATATGGAGAAAGATGGGTAAAATTTCCTTCTAAGTCACCATTGATTCTACCATTAAGATGGGCTAAAATGGGTTTCTAATAATTTTATTAATGTTATACCAATATTATTTGTTTTACTATCAACTGTATTCCTAGAAAAAGAATAGGTGTTACTATTACACCAGTTATGAAAACTGTTATCATGATACCCATCAAAGTTACCTATTCTTGCATTAAAATCACCACAGACTAAAATTGTTTCACATGCTCTTGTTGCTCAAACCATATGTATTATTTCCTCAGTGGAATCCCATAAACCTTCTTCATAGTATTTTGATGTTATAGGAGGTACATATATGTTAAAAATAATAAATTCCTCAGAAAAATACTGTACTCTAAAAACTTGAATATTATTATTAGAAGTAATTAAGTCTGTTTTAAGATTTTTACCAATTTTAAACCATGTGATTAACCCACCAACATGCCTTCCTAAGATAGAGAACATAATGGCAGGAACTTCAAATGTCAAATAGCCATTAAGAATTATATTATTATCCTTTAAGTGCCAAGTTTCTTGAAGGCAGATGATCTCAGATCTTTTAATGAAGTTGTCATTCTGTATCAGAAAACTTTTTTTCACACCAGAAACATTCCAAGACATGATATCATAGAATATTTTCTCTAATTCAAAATTTCCCTCTTCAGACTGCTCATTTTTTAGTCAGATTTCTGAATCAAGCGATTCATACCTGTTATAAACTGTACAGTTAAATATGTTTTCTTTGGCCATATCTGTCTCTTTATGATTTACTACAGAGGACATATTTCCCTGGATCAAATCAAACATAAAAAAGTCCTGCTCACTTGTCCACACATAGAACCCCAAAGAGTCCAGCAGACCATTATTATCCAAAATTTTACTAAGCAAACTCTGAAAGCGAATTTCGAGTAGAAATGTACCTTACTCCTGATAAGTTTCACCCCTTGAAAGGGAAATAGCATCCCAATTATTAATTTCAATGTTCAAATATTGTTCAAGTAAATCTATAACCACTTGTTTTATCTTCCATTTGTTTGCATTCTTGGATATATTTAGGCCCAATAGTGTTAGCTTGTTAGATAGTTTGTCTTGGAGTTTACTTCCCTTCTTAGGCCTTCGTTCTAACATAAAGTTACTATCTATAATTTGCATGCCAAACTTGTCCAGTCTTGTTGCCTTCTCTAACAGTAAATTGGCAATTTTAACATCTTGGATCCATACATCAACTTGGCCACTACCTTGATCATTTTTCCACCTGAATACATCCAAGATATTCAACTCCTTCACATCCACTTTCAAAATCTGAGCAAACAGATTAAAGAGTACATTTTTGATTTTTTCCCTGTTTTCACTCAACAATGGTTTTAACCCAAATATACTGACTTGTTTACTGGAAAATTTACATGTTTCAGGCTTGTTGCTAACTTTATCTCTATTTGTAAAGTCCACCATATATCCCCTATTTTTAAGGGTTTCCTTATTAAGCCAAATATAATTAGCAGTTCTAGGTGAGGAGCAAAATACAAAAATGCAGTATCCACCTCTTTCATCTTTATCCTTCCACATTTGTACAATGACATCCTCACTCAGATCAGATCCAAAAATTGATCTAAACAAGTCAATAATCTTCAGTCTATATTCTAGATTAATGTGGGGCTCCTTACTTTTAAACCCATAAAGTAAGAGTATATCACATGATTCGATGTCCATAAGCGTGACATCTAGTTTCTTGTCATCTTTATTCCTAACAGTTTTAAATCCACTAAGAGTATTCTCATCCCTTATATCTGCAATATTTCCTCCTGTTTTTTCCATTTTATTTACAGTTTTGCTAGGAGTCTGTAATAATTTCTGGTTGGGATTAGCTGTTATTTGAGAATAAACTGGTAGATTACTTAGTATTTGAGAAGGCTCACTATTACATGCTTTGGTTGTCACACTGGAATTGAAACTTCCTTTAGGAACAACACTAGTTGTAACCTTAGTTGTAAATTTATTTTCCAGGTTCAATATCTTGATTATTTTGATGCCTTCATAGTTTGAATATTAAATTTAGATCTTATTTGTCTGAGCTCATCCTTTGTTTTTCTACATTTCCTCCTTTGTCGTTTCTCTTTTAAGTTATTCTGAACAGCAAGTTCAGGGCTACTGGTAACATTAATAACATCTATATCAGGTACAACAGAAACATGGCTATCATTGACTATCGAAGGAGACCCTATCTGGGGAGCCATTTTTTCTAGGTTAAGGGCTATAAGATCTAAACTACTTATTTATTGCTATACTTTCTTTCAATAAATCAAATTCATGTCTAAAATTGTATAACTGTTCCAGAATCAAAAGGTGAGCTGCATAAGGATTTAAGGCAAAAACTTTTAGGTCTTCACTAATTCCAAAAGGGTATTTCTTAACAGATTCATTTAAATATTCTTTGTGCAAACACTCTTGAAGATGATTTTTCCCAACCATTTCCCCAGGAGTGCTTAATTGTTTGAGGCCATTTACAGTTTGTTGTAAATCATTTGCAATGTTTTTTAAATCATACTGCCAGTCAGGTTCCCGGTTGTTCTCTGAAAAATACTCAGGAGAAGAACTCAAATTTGAGAAACAGGGCTTACAGGAATTCTGTTAGACCAGTCTTGATGTATATTTCCTGACTCGGGGGAACTAGTATACTGCTCTTTATTTTCAATCTTGTTGAAATCATCCATTAAATCACCAGAGATTTCATCGTAAATACTTGCTTCTAAATCAGGAGTCAATGATATACTTGTATGTTTCTGGTTAGGAGTATTACTAAAAATAATTTCCTCTGTAACCACACTCATATCTTGACTCAAACTTACTTATTTTTTTTTATTTTGAGCCTTTCCTTGTTCTAGATGTTTCAGTTTATATCTGCTTGAAATCCCTTCAGGCTCCTTATTTAGAATACAGCTAGTATCCTGGCCATAGGGCTCAGAATCTACCTTATTAGGAACACGGTCTTCAATTTTAGATTGTTTTGAGTGCTTACTTTGTTTCCCAAATCTATTATTCATCTGTTTCTGGTTTTGGTTAACATATTCCCCTTTATCTCCTCTATCTTTTCCTATCCCTTCTGTTAACTCATTAGCATTAGCTTGCAAAATCATTTTCTTCCCCTTGTGAGTCCCTTTTTTTTGTCTTCCTAGTTTTACTTTTTATCCTATATATCTTGTTATTGATGTTAGTAGCAGTAATATTTATAGTAGTTGACTCCACAGTGACAATTGGGGTAGAGCGGTAACCCTTAAATTCAATTGGGGTCCCAATCCCCCCTTCTCTTCATGCATCAAATTTTAAGCAGAATTAGAAGTTTGCCTTTGCAGTTTACCCATTGTCATCAAACTATTACCTTCATCTGCCCTTGTTTTATTCCTTGTTTTAACCATTTTAAGAAAAAAATGATTACAATACTTGATTAAAAATTAACCACAGGAGTGCCTAGCTACAATTCTAAATAGTAGAACTCTGGCCCTCTTACAATAGCATAAAAGTCCTAAAAACAACGTAAAATCCTGTAATGACAGCGGCAATATCATGAGTCTTCAGTAATATATATGGAAGAATCTAAATCATCTCTTGTTATACTTGGCACCAGAGAAATTAAGTTGGAAATTTTTTCAGATAAGTCCAGCCTGAATCTTCCTCAAAAATACTACCTGATGAAATTAACAAAATTTCTTGTCTCAAGCAAGTTGCGATAGAACTTCCCAGAATGATAAAAACTGCCTTCCAGCTGCACCTCCTGTATACCAAAGGTTCTTTTGCCCAAACAGATGGTTCCCTTCCAAAGATTCTCAAAATCAATACTGAAATCAGGATCCCCATTGAAAAAAGAAAAACATTATGAATTCTTTCCCATTAAATAAACTATACCTAAAAGTCCCAATTGACCTTAGAAACCCAGAATATGCAGAATAAACAGGCCTTCTTTACTGACTCACCCTTATTAAATTAATCAATTAATGTACTCACAATATAAACTAAAACTGAGAGCTAAAACTAAAAATTATATGACTGAGTACATCTAAATACTTGAGTACTTGAATACTTAAATACTTGACTGTTATACACACTAAGCAAACCAAAATACAAAAATATTTATGACTTTTAGACTGTAAATTACTCACTTGAAGCTCGCTATGTAGTTCAAAAATTCACAGATAATTATAATTCTCTATTCCTCAGCTGTTTTATAGTACAAAAATGGTCACACTGGGCTCTGGAACCACTCTGCAAACACTACTTCCATTAACTGATAATTTTATACAGCTAACCAGAACCACGGTACATGCTGATAGAATTAAAATTAAATCTGCAGCCTTTTGTAGATTTTGGTAGTATTCAAAATCCTGACTTCCAGTATCTGGTTTAAAATCTCAAGCAGGATCAGAAAAACAGCTGAAACAGCTAAAACAATAAGTATGACACAGTCTCGCACAAACGCATAATGCCAATGTGAGTGCATCCAGCACTCTCCTCAGGAACCTCACTACTGTGGAAATGAGCTTAACTATACTTAAATAGGCAAATGATCAGAATTAGCTTGCTTGTTACCTGATTATTTGCTAATCAGGGCAACCTATTATCAATTAAAGTAAATATATGTCCTAGGTTTGCATATCAAGTAGCTTCCCCTCAATTAAGGTAACCAGCCCTGTATAGTTCTATCCAAATCAGATGCCAATTTAATTTAAACAAGGAGATCTTGAACTTTAGTGGTTTGCACTAATTAGCACAAGGAAGTAAACCCTTGTAATAATTATATAACAAATAAAAGTACTAAAACGTATAAGATATAAGGTAAAGAATACACAATATTAAGATACAAAAAAAAAAGCCAAACTCTTAATCTTAAAAAGGTACTAGAGGCAGAAAAAAAAGCCTTAGTAATGTAGAACTCAGAAACTGTATACACAATTCAAAGTATTAAAATACAAGAATAAAATAGAGTTAGATATAATATCTGGATACATTCCTTTATGGTGAAGCTGAATACACAGTTCTTTTTAGTGTTCCACAATCTTTAGGAATTCTTTTTAGCCATCGCAACTGGCCCTTCTCCTCCTTGGCAGTCCCACATCATGCCACCTATTCGGGTTTTTCCTTCTGCATGTACGGGGAGAAAAGAAAAAATACCAAATGAGGAACACAATGGAGGCACAGGTCAAAGATATTCTGCAAAGGAGATAAACTTATGAGGCATAGGTGACATACCTTATGTAATATAAAACTCGCTATATCTCCCTGCTTCTCAATATTCCTCCTCAATAAAGACAGCAAAAGTCCGTACGTCCACCACAGTCAGCCTCTCAGACACTCGACCCTGTTGCTAGGCTGGGATTCTGGTTCCACTGGTCTCTATTCAAATCTTCTTGCTACTTTGCTCTTGACTTTGCCCCCTCTGTTAAGTCCCTTAAACCATGTGCTATCTAATATTGATATTAAAATGCAGACAGTTTAGAAACAGGCTGAAGAAAAAGCTGCAATTTCAACAGGGAAACCTCCTCCTGGAATTTGTAGCTACTTCCTTGTTGTTCAGCTGCTCTGTCTGGCCCCACTATCCATAGAAACTTTGTTTCAAACATTAACAGCTCAAAACATGTCTTTGTATGCTCCACCAAGGTGTTTATAGTATAATCTCTGTTTGTAAAGTCAGCATTTGATGGTCTACAAGTGTAAGAGACTGAGCCAAATGGTCCTTCTTTCTGCAAGAACAGGCATGTAGTTCCATGCAGCAGGTAAGAACACTGAGCCCTATGCACAAAGGCAATGCAACATATGTGTGTGGGCACACAACATGCACATGTAAGGTCATATGCACATTTAATGCACATGGCATGCCTGAGAGGCATGCATGAGGCATGCAGGAGGGTATGTGTAAGCAGCCCATGTGTGATGTGCATTCTTGGGGGGATATGGCTGAGTAGAGGCATGCACAGCACCCCCAAATGCTCATGCAAGAATCCAGATACAACAGACTGGGACATGGTGGGAGGCATGTACACTTACTGCAGGTAGAGGGCTGCCTTAAGTGGCTGTGCATTGTGGCAGGTAGCCATGCACCGAGAGTGACATGGCATTACCCAGTAACCTCAAGGCAATCATACCGCTTAACCGTCTGCCACAGAAACAGGGACAAGACCGAAAAACCCAGGGGGAAGACCATAAATCAGGGACACATTGTAATAATAGCCTTAATAATTGGGAAAGCCAATAGAGGAAGGGCAGTAGTGTAAGATGCAGTTCCTGAAGAACAGGATGGCTGTAATTGTAAGGTATGACAATACATTGTCCATACTATCCCCATTGACCAGGCACAAGAAAAAAATGTGTGCGATGGACAGAGGAAAAGTATGAGGACAAACAGGAACATCCTGGAATAGCAGGGTCAGTGAAGAGGTATAAAGGAAATCCTCCCCCAGTCCCAAGTCAATGCAACCACTACCTATGAGAACTGAAGTGCTGCATTACCCACATAAACCACACAAGCCAGTGAGAAGCATACCCTGTGTGTGGCGCCAAACCCTGCAGATCACAGGCAGTCTCTGTAGAAACAGGAGACCTGAGGCAGTGGTGCCCAGATGGACCATGATGCTGTGGAATGGGAAGGATGAGTCACACCTTTGGCATGCACCACTATGAGTACAAACAAGGGACACATGACAAGGGCCATGAGGGGGAACATCCGGATGGTGCACAGTCACATATGTGTGTGAATGATGTGCACAGCACATCACCAAGCACAGGTGGGCAGCCCTCAAGCAATGCTGGACTGCCACCAACAGAAGAACAGCATGGGAACACCACCCACCCTACACATGGCACACATGTAGGACACACACATGTAAACCCTCCATACACAATGTACACACCACCCAATGCACATGGCCCCTCCATGAATGCTGCAAGGCCTCACCCAGGGAGCCCCCACAAATGCCCAAGCACACACACCCACAGTGCCCCACCCCCAGCAGGTGACCCGCATGTCAGGAGACAATGACCACACAGGGATATGTACATAAAACCTATAATCAAATATACTGCAAAATTACCACAGTAGGATGGAGGGTGACAGCTGCCCAGGTACAGTGCAGCAAACCAAAACATATTAAACAAAAGGTGAAAAGTCCTCAAACAACAGGCAAACTGCCTAAACATCAGTCATGGCATTGCTCCCAAGGTGTCTCACAAGGTGCAGACAGCCTGACTATGCATGGCAATTTTTGGGCTAGTTTATCAAACAATATTAATGGTATTAAATTGCAAGCTTTGGGGTTTAACATTAAACAGCCTACTCAGCCCTAACTATGTATATTACCATATGTATTACCACTTTAGCAAAAGGTTATTAACACCTTAATCACACGTCACTGCCAAATACTACAAACTATTACAATAACATGTGCATGAAGTCCATTAATAATACAAGTAACAAGCCCTAAATAACAGAAGTAACAAGCATCTTAATAAAACATGTAACAGTCACCCAACCCCTTCTTCCCAACACTATAGTAAGACATAAGATACAGTAAAAAAAGTGTTCAGTCTTATACATTATACAAAATTAAAGATGGCAAAGTCATGCTTTCATGTGAAATAATACCATTTCGGGGTTGAACTATACTCGCCCTTCAGTCTCATGGTTTCATGGCATGTGGATCCCTTTAATGGTATTATTTCCCTGTATACCTCACGTTTCCACTCTTTATTTTTTCTATTTCTCTGATATATATACACAGTAAATGCAATATCGTTGTAAATAAAAAAGTCAATAAAGTACCAGGCTTAATTTTGCTTGTCAGGCACCTACACTGAGAATACAATATTCTCAGTCTAGGTGGATGACAAAACATATATTCTCACTGCAGGTCCTTCAAAGTAGAAGCCTGACAGCATTTCATTCCAGAACTTGATTGTTCTCAGAAAGATCTATTTACAGAACTTTAATTGTAACTCCCCTGAGATAGGAGCACGTACAACCATTTTATGTGTTATTACGTTCCCCAGAGCCACTTGTTGCTGAAAATGAGTGATTTCATGCATCTTCAGCTGAGAAGATAACAATGAAGTGAAGCTGATCTGTTCTGGCTCAAGCTGAAGACAAACAAAACCACTAGTTTTCAGCAAAGAGTGGCAATGGGGGACGTATTCATATATTATTGATCGAGAGTGATGAATACTATATATATATTCTATGCAAAAACTTTGTTAATGCGTCATTTAGGGTTGAAACACAAAAAGTCAGGAAATGAGACCTTTAGGGTTGCCCCATCCCCCCTCTCGTGTACCCACCCATCATCCCAAGATTGACAGTTGACAGGGTGTGTCATTGGGGTTGTGAGGCCTAAATGTCTGTAACAATTTTTCAAATTAAATATCATCCCCTCAACACACTGCCAATCTCAAGTAAAAAGACCAACCTGTTATTGAGATATGGTCATCCCAATTTGGGCCATTTGGTCTTTCTCATTAACATTCCAAAAACATACACATTTTACCATAAGATATAATGGGAAATTCAAATTGTAACAACATTTGAACAAATTAATATTTTTTCACCAAACAAAAAGCGGCATGTTCCTTGGTCCAAGCTCTTTCTACTTCTCATGTTTCGGACAAATAGCCCACATGGTGTCTGTGCAGCACCACAGACAAAATAATGTGCAAAAGTGAATTGTTTGGCATTTCGCTGCGCAAAAACCATATGTCCGACTGAAACGCAATTTAGAAAATCAAGAGATCTACCACTCCTGACTGTGCTTTCCAAATTTTGTGCAAATCAGTTGCATGGTTACAAAGTTATTAATGTGCAAAATGTGAGGTTTAACATTAAAAGTGCCTACCACAATGCAAAACGCTATACACAAAATGTAAAATGTGTCACGCAATATCTCTACAGCAACTTAATTTTCCAACACCTAAATACAATAATTCACATGTACAGGACATCCCCTCAACACCCTGCAAATTTCAATTTAAAAGACCAAACCATATCCGAGATATAGCATTTTAAAGTTTGAGATTTTCATTGCTCAGAGTGTCAGAATTCCGCACCTGTTTGCATTTTACACACTTAACAACTGAAAAGTACGTCCATGGCAGTAAGGTTAGCTACCCTATAAATTTCAAGCCACTACCACAATGCAAAACGCTGTCCACAAAACATAAATGCACCACACCATATCTTCGCAACTAATGAATTTTCTGACAGCTAAGCACCAGAATTCACATCTGCAGGACATCCCATCAACACCCTCCAAATTTCAAGTTTCTGAGATATTTAATTTTAAAAGTTGTTAAAATCGGGCTATCTGGTCCCTCCAGATCTGGCCATCTAGTCCCTCCCTTGGGATCAAAGAAACTTTGATTGTGAGCCTGCAAAATCTTTGATCATGAGGAGGGGCCAGATGACCAAAACCCTATTCTTTGTTTGCAAATGGGAAATTAAAAGTACTATAACTTTTGAATGCCTCAATATTTTTTCACCAAACGAAAAGGGGCATGTTTGGCCAGTGAAACTCTTTCAAATAAATATATACATATGTATGTATGTATGTATGTATGTATATATGTGTGTATATGTGTATATGTGTGTATATATGTATATATGTGTGTGTGTGTGTGTGTGTATATATGTATGTATATATGTATGTATATATATGTGTATATGTGTATATGTGTGTATATATATATATATGGTAGATAACCACTCTTAGGTGTAAGGCGTGTGTATATCAGAGCATGACCGCACACCTAAGAGTGGGTTATCTGTCTTATAAAATTGTCAAAAATATTTGGGCAGGGGGAGGAGGTACAGGAAGTAGTTCCTGTCTGGCAGAGATAAATGCTTAATTTACAGTAAGTTTTCTGGCTAATCCTGCCATAATTGTGGTGGGTTTAAAGTTAAAGGTGGTATTTATCTGGTTGTTCCTGCTATTGTCAGTGTGTTACACTCTAATCCCTTTCAGTTTTATTTCTGTACTGTAGTGTCATCAAGCAGTGTAAACTG
Organism: Neoceratodus forsteri; assembly: GCA_016271365.2. Lineage (NCBI taxonomy): Eukaryota > Metazoa > Chordata > Ceratodontiformes > Ceratodontidae > Neoceratodus > Neoceratodus forsteri. The sequence goes on along the minus strand of CM028136.1, from coordinate 123,039,387 downwards.
TGTTAAAGACCTGTTGGGAGAGGTTCAAACACACAGAATTTTATGCCTAAAAACTATGTAATCCCCCATTTTTTATGTTACTTCATTTTTTGAATGAAACTTCCAACTGTAATGGGGGCTGAGTGAGTGAGTCATCTGTCTCTGTATTGTAACATGACCGAATGGTTTTATTGTCAGTTCAGGACGTGCTGGCAGAGCTTGAAAAGAAGGTATTTTACTTCCAGACACTGTATAAAGTCCTTTTTATTTTAAGGTTTCTGATATTTCTGCAGAAGGAAGCCACCCAACTATAGAAAGCAGACAGGGAGCGAGTCAGCAGTTTCAGAAGGGGGTGACGGAAGCATGAGTGAGACTTGCTATAGCAACAACTCTCGCTCATGCTTCCGTCTACCCTTCTGAAGCCAGCGACTCGCTCGCTGTCTGCTTTCTCCAGTCAGCGGCTTCATTTTGTAGAAATATGAGGAACCTTAAAATAAAAAGTTTACGCAGCATCTAAAAGTAAAATACATTCTTTTCAAGCTCTGCCAGCATGTCCTGAACTGGCAATAAAACCACTCGGTCACGTTACAATACAGAGACAGACGACTCACTTGTTTAGCCCCATTACAGTTACAGGCTTCATTAAAAAAAAAGAACAACAGTAACATAAAAAGAGAGAGATTACATGTGTTTTTGGGAGACAACATGATTTGTTTTAAATGTCTGCCAGCAATTTCATTGCCATTTTTAACTTTGCTCGGTCAGTGCATACTAGAGCTAGAAAAGTTAGAGCTAGAAAGCACAGCAGTTGGACCACAGTGGGCTCAGGGAGGGTGAGGATGGTGGAACAGAGGCACACCCAGTCAGTTGTTCCACTCCACAATCCATACACCATTCTGGGGGAGCATAGCTCCCCTGTGGATGCACCCACAGAGGAGACTGATGACAACTGTCACAAGGGAGGCCCACAGGAAGGAGGCAGAGGACACCACAGGGAAAGGAAGCAGCTTCTGGTGGGGGACTCAATTATTAGGGGGATAGAACTGGGGGGAGCAGGGAAAACTGAAGTAAGGTGCCTGCCATGGCTTGGAGGGACAGGAAGCGCATCCTCAGGATCACGAGAACAGCTGTACGGGAGTCTGAGCTGGACATCATCGTCCACCTAGGGACAAATGACTTGGCTCATCATGAGATTAGATCAGTGCAGGAGGACTTTGTAGAGTTGGAGAGGGGCCTAAGACAAGTAGCACACACAGTATCCTTCTCAGAGGTGCTGCCTGTCAATGGCATGGGGGAGGCGAGGGTAATTTGCACCATGCAGTTTAATGAATGGTTGAAAAAATGGCATGGAGCACAGGGGTTTGGCTTCAGTGGGGAATGGGGCTCCACCTGGAGGAACACCAGCCTACACTGGCAGAATGGTCTGCATCTGTCCAGGAAGGGAACAAGCCTTTTGAGCAATTAGTTTAAATGCTTCATTGGCAAGCTTTTAAACTAGTCAAAGGGGGAGGCACTGATAAGCAGCAGAAAAACCCCAGCCTCTCCCTACAAAACAGGGTACTAAATGAGAAACAGACCGAGGTAGAAAGGTCAGTGGGGGATGCTGCAACAGAAGGTAAAGCCATCAAAAAATGGAGAGCAATGAGTACCAATTCCCATAGACTGGGTAACAAGCTTCCTGAATTAGTGGCCTTGATGGAGGAGGAACATCTGGATATCGTGGCAGTCACAGAAACATGGTACACACAAAACCATGACTGGGACGTAAACGTACCAGGATACACTATTTACAGGAGGGACAGGGAGGGTAAAAGAGGAGGAGGAGTAGCTCTTTACATAAGGGAAGGAATAAAAGCAACAGCACAAAAGGGTAAACAGGGAGGAGAAGAAGCACTGTGGTAAATTTGAGACAGGCAATGGCACCACAACTGCACAGGGGTTAGAGCAGCAGACTTCTTCTCAGGGGGAGGAAATGGACAAGGAAATGATAGAAAGTATACTTAGAATGGCAGAAAAAGGGGAGATATTGCTGATGGCTGATCTGAATATGCCAGATGTTGACTGGAGTGCAGTTGCAGCAGCCACTTCGAAGAGTGGGGTTAGTCTAGATGCCCTACAGGGGGCATGCCTTAGACAACTAGTATTGGAGCCCACTCGAGAGGGAGCAATCTTAGACCTGGTTCTCTCAAATGGAGATGGAGAGAGGATCACAGATGTAGAAGTGTGTAGCCATCTGGGAACTAGCGACCATTGAACAGTATGGTTCACAATAAACACAGCAATAGAGTCAAGCCATACAAAGGCAAAAGTACTGGACTTTAGGAGGGCTGACTTGCTAAATGGGTGAGTGCCTAAGGAATGCACTAGCAAATGGGCAGGAAGGAGGGTGAAGAACAATGGGAATAATAAAACTTCCATCACAGAGGTAACGAGCCTTTGTGTGAAGCAAATAAACGAAACAAAACGATGTAAGAAACCACTATGGTTCTCAAAGGACGGGCAGTGAAGGTTCAAGAGAAAAAGAAAGCATTCAGGAAGTACAAGGAATCGCAGAAGGAGCAGGACAGAGAACTGTATCAGTTAAAGCAAAAGGAAGCTGGGAAGGCAGTCAGAACAGCAAAGGCCCAAACCAAGGAAAAGATAGCCAACTTAGTTAAGAAGGGGGATAAAACCTTTTATAGGTACATCAGGGAGCAAAGGAAGACCAAGGGAGGGATAGCGAGGCTTAATAAAGGGGAGAGAGGGTGGTCAGAGATAGACTGTGAAAAGGCAGAGATACTAAACAAATATTTTTGCTCAGTATTTACAAATGAAGAGAGGGAGGTACCTAAAACAAACAGTAGAAACACTCTGGATACAGAAGTTGATACCAGCTCATTTACAGAAGAAAGGGTTATGAAAGAACTCTTAAAAATGAAGGTGGACAAAGCAATGGGGCCTGATGGGATTCATCCCAGAATTCTAAAAGAACCAAGGGTAGAACTAGTGACACCACTGACTACCCTCTTTAACAAATCATGGGAGGATGGGGTGGTACCCAAGGACTGGAGGAGGGCAGATGTGATTCCCCTTCACAAAAGTGGAAGCAAGGCAGAAGCAGGAAACTACAGACCTGTTAGTTTAACCTCAGTGATAGGGAAAATGATGGAAACACTTCTGAAGGAAAGAATTGTTGAGTATCTAGAGGCCAGAGGGGCACAGGACCCTAGGCAGCATGGATTCACAGCGGGAAGGTCATGCCAGATGAATCTGATAGATTTCTTTGACTGGGTGACCAAAGTAGTAGCAGATTATGGAGGGGCTGTGGACATGGCCTACCTAGAATTTAGCAAGGCATTTGACACAGTCCCACTCAAAAGATTAATATACAAGTTAGCCAGCCTGGGAGTGGGTCCCAAGATGACAGCCTGGATAAAGAATTGGCTGGAGAATAGGACACAGAGAGTAATAGTAAATGGAGTCCACTCCGAAGAAAGGGGGGGTTACTAGTGGGGTACTGCAGGGTTCAGTATTAGGACCGGTCCTCTTCAATGTCTTTATAAGTGACATTGCAGAGGGACTGGAAGGAAAAGATGCCTCCTTGCAGATGACACAAAGATCTGCAACAGAGTTGATGCACAAGGTGGAGTGGAAAAGGATGAGAAGGGGCTTGGCAAGGTTAAAGGAATGGTCAAATGTATGGCAGCTTAGATTCAATGCTAAGAAGTGCAAGGTAATGCACCTGGGAAACAAAACCCAGGGAAGAGTACACAATGGGGTGAGATACTAACAACAACAAAAATGGAAAGGGACCTGTGTGTAGTCATATCAGATGACCTAAAGGTGGGCAAGCAATGTGAGAGGGCAGCAAGGAGGGCTGGGGGGATACTGGGATGCATAGGGAGAGGCATCACCAGTAGAAAACAGGAAGTTATTATCCCTCTGTACAGACAGCTGGTCAGACCCCATCTGGAGTACTGCGTGCAGTTCTGGAGACCCAATCTCCGCAAAGACATAGACAGGATGGAAGCTGTCCAGAAGAGGGCAACTAAAATGGTGCAGGGTCTGCACCGGAAGACATATGAAGAGAGACTAAAGGAGCTTAATATGTATAGCCTCGAGGAAAGGAGGGAGAGGGGGGACATGATAGAAACTTTCAAGTACCTCAAGGGAATCAACAAAGTCCAAGAGGGTAGCATCTTTCAAAAAAAGAGGTGTGCAAGAACAAGGGGGCACAATTTGAAGATAGAGGGTGGGCTAAGAGGTAATATATGAAGTATTTTTCACAGAGATGGTTGTGGATGCATGGAACAGCCTTCCGAGGAGGTTGTGGAGTCAAAAACAATGGTGGAATTCAAGCATGCATGGGACAGTCATAAGGCCATTCTAGGGGTTGGGGGTAGGAAGAAGTAGGCTGCTGGTTAACTAGGATCTGCAGCTTATCCAGTAGGTAAGGAAATGGGCAGACTGGGTGGGCCAAGCGGTCCTTATCTGTCATCAAATTCTATGTTTCTATATAAGTAAAAGTGATTCCACCATGATACAGCGTAAAAATAGCAGGATCAACTAGATAAGTTTTTTTTTTAATGAGTTTTTGTTTAACAATTATGGCAGGATCAAGCAGATAATTGTACCTAGTGTGGGGCAGCTATACAGACTTTAGTTAGAGCTGTGTGGGGGCAGCTATATACAGCACATTTTAGTTACTGCTGTGGGTGCCAGCCTGTGTGTGTTTGTGTGGCAGCCTGTGTGTGCCAGGTTTGGAGTGATCTCACTGCTGGTGAGAGGGTTCTCTGGGCTAGAAAGTAGTTTAGGCGTGTGGTCGTAATGGGAGGTGTGCGGTCATTGGGAAATAATGCACGGTCATGTGATGCATTCTGTCCAATCATGTTAATGGAATTTCTATGATTTTACCAACCCATTTTATAAATATATATATATATATAGATATATATATATATAGATATATATATATAGATATATATATAGATATATATATATATTATTAGTACTGAATTAAATTGTTCCTTGCAGCACACTGCAGCACTGGCTGTCTCTGCTGTATGTATGTATGTGTATATGTATAAGAAATAGAAAATCACACATACCCCTATAATGCAAAGCATCATGGGCTGCATATGTAAATCACCACAAAATATTATGCTGGTTCAACTTTAAGCAAAACTGCATAGTGCCAAAAAGTCTCTCACACAGTTTGCAAAGGGTGCCAACAGAATGGATATGTTATGTATATCTATCTATATATACAGTATATAAATTGCAAAAAATGTCATTAATGCACCAGTTTTGGTCAAAGCGACGAAGGTTGGGAAATGTGGATTTAGGATTTACAACCCTAACACACACCCCTCCAGGCAGTACATCAGTACACCACATTTCCCAACTTTTATTTCTTTGACACTAACTGGAGCATTAATGAAGTTTTTTGCATCATTCCCTTACTTTTTGAGATAGTATAATCATATCCTTATTTTGCTGGGGGAGTGCAGGGTCAGGACCCTGCACTCCCATGCATACAACATTTTGTCACATTTTATTTTTCTAACTGAAATTTGTCTGTTCCCTGGTATTCCTTGTTATTCCCTGGACCCCCTCACCCTAAATTTATGCAGTGTCCTGTAATTTTAAGTGAATAGCTCTGGTGTCTAGTGGCACCCCCACCCTCCAAATTGCATATAAGTTTTATTATATTTCAATTGGTGCTCAGTTGTAACCCCCCACCCTGAAACTGTGCCCCTGGTGCCACATATCCCTGGTGTCTTGTGACACCCCCCATCCTCTGATCCCCATATTACTTTAATTTCATATCCCTGTTGGTGGCCAGTGGCACCCCTACCCTTCTATGTCACTGTGAACCTGAAAATGAAAAAATAGTCCTTCGATGTCTTTATGTTATTTATTTTTGGGGGGAAACCTGTAAAAAAAGGCCCAGTGTTGATCTGACCTGCACCCCCAATCAGCCTCCCACTGTGCACCCACCACCCCACATCCCCTGGACCCCCCACACACCCTCACTCACCTGAAGTGTTCACACAGTGAAGATCCACGCTCCAATGGAAGATGCATCTTGCTGCTGGAAATAGTGACTGCTGTCTCACAAATAAGGTAACTGTGGTCAAAAAATATATTGAATCACACCAAAGCACCAAAATTATCACTATCCAAACTCAGGGCTCATTCGACCCAGAGAGGCTTTGGGTTCCCATTGTGGAAAATGTACCGGCTTGCTTTTCTTTTTTAAACACTCAGTTTATTACCTTTTTACCACCTGCTAAGGGATTGCTTCAATGGTTTGGGGTGGAGCAGTAGTTATTTAGGCCTGATAAGCCTTCTGATCTTTTAAAATAAAGTCAGTCTCAAAAATAATTAACATATATATTAATAGTTCTCTTACGTCCTACCAGACGTCCTTAGTGATCACTCCCCCCTCTCCTGCCTTTGGTCAAACAAGTGCCCAACCGCTCCACCCAAATTCTCGCTCCAAAGGCAAATTAAAAAAGGGGCAATAACCAGGATACTCCACTCTCTCTCTCTCTCACTGACTGGTCCACTGTCCACATAGTGCAATCCGTGGACGAGGCACTTACCTCCTTTTTCAAAATTTTCAACACAGTATGTGACAAATATGCCCCTCTCGCAAAAAAGTTCCTAAAATCCAGAAACACCCCATGGATCACACAGCCCCTGCTGGACCAGATGCACCACAGAGACAACCTCTGGCACAAAGCTCTTTACTCCAAACAACCCCACGACAGACAATTATACAGAGAGGCAAGAAACAATTGCACTAGGGCCAAGGCTTGCCATGGCAAACCACTGCTAATCAAGCCCTCACCTCAACCTGGGGTACCGGTAGCAAACCTGGAGCAATATCAAAGAACTTGTGGTGAAACCATTAACCAACCACCCACCCAAATACTCTCAAACGTGCCCTCTCTCAAAGCCCCACTACAATAGCCAATGTCCTGAACAAATCCTTCACAGACCTTAGCCAAATCCTCCCACCCACTTTCTTTGATCCACCCCCCAGTGTCCCACCGAACCCCATTCCCAGTCATAGCCCCACACCTTTTCAGTTCAAAACAATCTCCTATAGTCATGCCAAACGCTATCTGGCACATGCCCTATGGAAAAAAGGAAAGGAACAGCAGTGACTCTGTAGACCTAAAAATACTTTGTCTAACACTAGATGTGACCCTCCCTCACATCACCAAGATCCTCAACCTCTCACTCCACCTAGGGCAATTCCCTGCCCTATAGAAAAGGGGTATTATTACACCTATCCTAAAAAGTGACCCTACAGATCCAGGTAATTACAGGCCTATCACGTTACTCCCCCCTCTATCAAAAGCCCTAGAAAGAATTGTATCAGACCAAATTACAGAGTACCTCATGGAGCACTCCCTGCTTTGCCAAGAACAACATGGCTTCAGACACGGACACAGTACCACCTCAGCACTCCTAGAATTCACATCCTATGTGCACGAGGCTCTTGATGGGGGTGATATTGCTGGAGCAATCTTCATTGACCTAAGCAAAGCATTTGATACTGTCAGCCATGACCTACTTCTATACCTGCTCCCCTCCTTCAATCTTGCACCAGGCACATTAACCTGGTTCAAGAACTATCTAACAGGCCGAACTCAACAGGTTAAAATCAATACCTCACTATCCACTAAAACCCTGGTCCTATCAGGTGTACCCCAAGGATCTATCCTAGGCCCCCTATTATTCACTCTCTTCCTGAATTCCATCCCCAAAGCTTGCAATGGGAAACTTCTGCATGTAGAGACGACGGAGTAGTCTTCTGGAAAGACAACCCCTTGACTCCTCCAACACAAGCTGCAAACCTTCTTCCATGAACTAGAAGACTGGTTCACAAACCACAGGCTAATACTAAACCACACCAAAACAAAATCCATGATCTTTGGGCACCGCAAAGCCCCCATGTAAGAGCCCACCTAAACATCACCAACAACCAGGGCCTCCTAATTGAACAGGTCATGGATTTCAAATACTTAGGCATCACCTTAGACTCATCTCTCACCTACCACACACACATCAACCAACTGTCCTCCTCACTAAACACTAGACTAGGGATTCTCTATAGGCATAGACAATGCCTCCCACCGCACGCCCTTCATCTGGCAGTGTCCAGCTCGGTCATATCCTTGATTGACTACGGAATAATAATTTACGGGACGGCTGACCCAACTGTGTTGAAGCACATCGACCTTGCCCTCAACAAAGCTAGCCGATTGATCACCGGAAGCCACCACCTAACCCACACCTGTGACCTCTTCAAATTAGCGAACTGGCTGACCTTTAAAGGAAGGCTTAAATACCATACCTGTCTCCAGACTAAGAAAATCCTGCTGAAAGCTGCACCCCTCGGCCTACACTCCTTAATACAAACCAACACCCTCAGGAGCACCCCAAGGACCAAACAAACGTGCCTATCCATGTCCCCTCATCAAGGATCATCTGCTTAGGCCAAAGATCCTTCAGCCACCGTAACCCACCTGGCTCAATGAACTCCCATCTACTATAACCCTGGTGCCAACCCTAGGCCAATTTAAAACCAAAACCATGAGACACCTCTTAGCCTCAGAGCAATGCAGCTGCAATTGAGTATCTATCCCCTAGACGCAGGGTACTAATTAACCCTAGTATTCCTCATCCTCAAATGTAGACTCAGAAAGTGGAAAGACTGCCCACACACCATTTGGTGGATGCTTATCCTGCCCAGGGCTGTATACAACAAAGCATTGCAACTCTCTGTAAAGGTCTGTTGTTAACTTGTAAAGCAACACTTTGTAACATTAAGCATTGATGCTTGTGCACATGTTTCCGTAAACCATTGTCTATCATAATCTGTTGGTTTGTCCTGACGTGGAGCCTTTGCAAAGGAGTCCTTGACTCAAAGGTTGTAATTCTGAAAATTTAATAAATAAATAAATGTGATAAAATGCTACAAGTTAAACTCAGCATTTTAAATTTCTCACCTCACTTTAAGGGCCTTTGTCATAATCCTAATATAGTAATAGGAGGCAAACCCCTGACAAACCCAGATTGGTGCAAGAAAGGTATCTCTGTTGTAGATTTGATTGATCAAGATGCTAGCATTCGTTTGTCATTTCAGGAGCTTTGATGTAAATTTGGACTGCAATGATTTCACTTTGTCACATATCTCCAAATTAGGAAGGCCTTATCTGACACAATATTAGGTTCAAATTTAAAACTACTTACTATAGGTACAGATTGGACTCTGGTCCTTAATGCTGTTAATTCTAAAGAGGGAGTTTTGAAACATTATAAATTGTGCAATGGACTTGATAATTCCACACTAACTGAGGCTTCCAGGTTTAAGTGGGAATCTGACTTAGGTTATAGCATCTCTTCAGAGGATTGGCCATCTGCATGGAAGAATGATTATCATGCATGCAAGGAGGTCCAGGACAGGACTGTTCAGTTTAAAATTTTGCATCAGTATTACTATGCCCCCCTTAGACTAGAAAAAATGGGGTTTTGTCCCAGAGGTAACTGTTGGAAGCATTGAGAGTCTCATGCCAGCTTATTGCACATGCTCTAGAGTTGTCCTCAAACTTAGACAGTGTGGGGGAAAAGTCACATAATCTATGAAAAAGTCACTGGAATAAAAATTTTGTTTCCTCCATTGACATATGTTTTAGACCTTTTTTTCTCAACTGGGAACTTCATCTAAATGACAGACTAATTGGGTCTCATCTGCTTCATTAACTCTTACAATATTACTGCTTTTCAAATGGAAAGAAACAACTCCACCAACTTTAGCTGAATGGTATTACAGTATGGCTTTATTAGCTCAGAATGAAAGAATCTGCTATATGTTGATTAATCAGTCTGAAAATTTTAATGCACCCTGGTCTTCCTATTTAAATTCTACATTTTGGAGGAGTTTAAGGTAATTTGCATTCCTTTATGTGTACTCCATTTACTGCTTATCCACAATTTATTTCCTTAATGTATTACAGTTACACGATTTATTTATTGGGATTATACTGATCAGTTCATTTATTGTCTTCAGTTTACTTCAGATATTGTTATTCACTTTTTATGTAATTTTTTTTTCACATATCTTTGTTGCCTATGCAATGTATTCCCTTTGTTTTGTTCAAGAAAATCAATAAAATAATATTGGGGAAAAAAATGAACAATGTCAGTGGAATTTTACAAATCGTGCCCAAAAGATGATTCTTAGGTTGCTTCAGGAAATCACCTTTTGGGTGAGATTTAAAAATGTTCACCACCCTTGTTCATGAGGAGGGATTGTAAGTAGGGTATGTTGAAAATTTGGGGTCAAAATATGTTAACATGGCAAAGTTATGCATATCCATTGACATATACCTACACTCCCTCATCACTTTCAGAATTTTCAGTATTTTTCACCCCAAATTTTCAGCAAACCTATTTCTTTACACTTCCTGATGGATGTAACAACTGTCAGTTTTAAAATCTGGGCCAAAATGTCCTTTCTTGACTCTGGCATGGAACTATGTTGCAGTGGCATGGAATGATATTTCGACATTAATTTGAAAAAATGTAGTACCCCATTCATGAGGTAAGATAATAACAAGGATATGCTGACAGTTTGGTTGCTGTTGTCCTAGAAATGGAAACACAGGGTCCGGAAGGCCATGCACTTCCACACCAACATACATATTCATTTCTATGGAGGCATGCCAGCACAGGGCTTGGAGGGCCCTCCACTTCCAAATCCAAATAAGGATATGATTACACTGTCTGAAGAAGCATGGATACATGAGAGTGCAGGGTTCAGAGGGCCCTGAACTCCCACAGGGAATAAGAATTAATTATACTATCTTAAAAAGTAAGGCAATTCTTTGAAAAAAAATGCTTTAATGCAACATTTAGAATTCAGGCTAAAGCAATAAAAGTAGAGAAATGCAGCTTTAGGGTTTTCAACCCTAAAACCACACCCCCACCCCCTAAAACAGATCAGGGATGGAGTCTTCCTTTGTGTTGTCAACCCTAAAGCTCACCCCATTCTATACACTCCACAAACATGCACACCTGATGGGGTAAGCTTTAGGGTTGACAACACCAACAAAGACCATCCCTGATTTATTTCAAGTTCAAGTTTAAGTTCAAGTTTGTTGCAGGGAAACTCCATTGAGCAAGCTCATTCACAAGGAGGTCCTGAGAACAGATACACAGACAAGCACACTAAAACATATGGAGAGTAACATAACAATGATTAATATACAATAAAAGTATATATTAATAATTAATTGTAATTTATTGTAATTAATTGTTTTGGGGTAGATTGGGATTTCAGGGTGGAAACCATAAAGCCATGTACCTCTACTTTTGCTGCTTTAGCCTAAACCTTAATTTTTTTATTAACACAGTTTTTTCAAAGAATGTGTGTGTGTGTGTGTATATATATATATACATATATCTCTAGATAGATATTTGTATGGCAGAATACTATATTAATGCTGATAAAGGTTGCTACCATACAAAATGTCAACTCGCACAAAGGTTGGAAATAAACTATGAGGGTTGTCAACCCAGTGTCCACAAAGTTTGGAAATCTGCTATTAGTGTTCTTACAGTATATCTAACTTCTACCCACCCTACCATGTCTACAATATATGAAACATCAGGCTTGTGTGCCATGAATACGGACATGTACATTGCCCATTAGTCATGATGCAGGGAAGTGGGGATTAGGGTTGCTATATATCAATTTTTATTATGTTAACCCTGTACGATGTACCATACCATTGCTGCATGGTCCTGTACCTGCTGATTATCCTTGGCTCATGGTGGTTGAGGATGTGGTAGGGTTGGTGGGAGTTAGACATAACAATCCAAATGGCACATTTCCAAACTTTATGTCATTGCATTGACAACCCTAAACGTTTATTTAAAATTTGTGAGGTTTGCTCTTTGTGCAGTAGCAACCCAAATGATCAAGGCCACTGTTTTATGGTGATTCAAATACTGAAATGCCATTTTCAAGACTTGCAATTCTAGGACATAGTGGTGATTGTCTAATTTCCTGATTTTACTGGGATTCTACTCTCATTCTTTTGGCATGTGTGTAAATGATCAGAATAAAAGAAAGTTTAACATATAGAGCATTAAATAAAGCAAACTGAAAATAGCACAGCAAGTGTGTGTGTGTGTGTGTGTGTGTGTGTGTGTGTGTGTGTGTGTGTGTGTATATATATATATATATATATATATATATAATATATGCAGTCAGTTCCATATATATGCATATGCTTGGGACAACCTGTTTTTGTGCATATATCTGAAATGGCGCGCAACCGAAATTGTATTGAAATCAATGGAGCCACTATGTAAAACACACTTTCCAACTTACTAGTCACTTTCTACTTTAAGTGAATGTATCACTCATTGAAAACATGCCAAGTCATCAAATGCTGCATACTCTGAGCTGTTTAAAGGGAAACGTCCATCTAGGATTAAATTAATCAGTATTGTTACCAATGGAAATCTGCTTTACATAAGCTGTTGACTGAACCTACAACACTTTTAGGGCAAGACTTATAACCCATTCAGTTGCCCCTCCCTTTATTGCTGCAGGCACCCATTTTCTAAATCACAGGCACAGGAAATGACATCACATCAGGGGAAACACATATAGTTGATAAATCTTTTAACCAGGAGAGGCACACTAAGTTGAATCTTGAGTCCAGGTGCGACCTGAGAGCACAAGAAAGTTAAGTGACTTGCTCAGGATCATCCAGTAATGCAAGTGGGGACTGTGGGATTCAAACCCAGGTCTTTAGGTTTAGAAACATAGAAACATAGAATATGATGGCAGATAAGGACTGCTTGGCCCACCCAGTCTGCCCATTTCACTACCTGATGGATAAGCTGCAGATTCTAGTTAATCAACAGCTTACTTCCTCCTGCCCCCCACTAGAATTGCCTTATGCCTGTCCCATGCATTCTTGAATTCTCCCACTGTTCCTGACTCCACAATCTCCTCAGAAAGGCTGCTCCATGCATCCACAACTCTCTGTGTGAAAAAATACTTTCTAACATTACCTCTGAGCCATCCCCCCTCTATCTTCAAATTGAGCCCCCTTGTTCTTGCACATCTCTTCTTCTGAAATATATTACCCTCTTGTACCTTGTTGATTCCCTTGAGATACTTGAAAGTTTCTATCATGTCCCCCCTCTCCCTCCTTTCCTCAAGGGTATATATATTAAGCTGCTTTAGTCGCTCCTCGTATGTCTTCTAGTGCAGACCTTGCACCATTTTGGTTGCCCTCCTCTGAACAGCCTCCACTCTGTCTACGTCTTTGCGGAGATGGGGTCTTCAGAATTGCATGCAGTACTCCAGATGGGGTCTTACTAACTGTCTGTAGAGAGGGATAACTACTTCCTGTTTTCTACTGTTGATGCCTCTCCCTATGCATCCCAGTATCCCCCAGCCCTCCTTACTGCCTTCTCACATTGCTTGCCCACCTTTATGTCATCTGATATAATTACTCCTAGGTCTCTTTCAATTTTTGTTGTTGTTATTAACTCACCCCCCATTGTGTACTCTTCCCCTGGGTTTTTGTTTGCAGCTTCAAGCCTTAAACTACTGCACTATACTGCCTCTGTCAAGGTAAGAGGAAAAGAGAGTTAGGCCTCTTGATGAGCCATCACAGCCAGCCACTTAATAGTTTAGATTTGCACCTGGGAGCATTAGGGAAGTGAAAAGGTGTTACCTCAAAAAGAAGGGGCTACTGGAGATTTCCTGCTGGAAAGACAGAGTGAAACAGTTGGAACCATGAAATGAAAAAACAAATCTGCTATGTTTTTTTCTTTTGCTTTGGTGAAAGGAAACCTATTTCTGGATGGTGTTCAAATAAAGATTTTTTTTTTATGTTGCAACTTTCAGAAGGAGTAGTGCTGGAACATGGGGAACAGTGAGTATGTGTTTGTGTGTGGGGGGAGGGGTCACTGCAGTAATAAGAGACCGTGATTGCTTACCTTCTGTCATTGCATGCATTTAGGGGCACTCTGAATGCTCATTGGCAAAAGTGTCGGGGGAGGTGTCCATCCTCCACACACCTGTAGGTTCTGACACCTATGTTCAGAAGGGTTCTGTATAGACAGCCATATATCCTATCACATACCAACATAAAACAATTATTTTGTTGCAACTTATTTACCCAAAATAGTCCAGCTAAGATGTGCCAACTCATTTCCAGTGGGGTCTTGCTCTTATTCATTTCTGCTGCTAGGTGGACAGGAGCACTGGGGTTATGTGACTTACTCAGAGTCACACAGTTAATATTTGACTTTATTGAGGTTTGAAACTCTCTCATCTCTTTGGCCCCAAGCTTGTGCTCTAGCCACTAGATCACACTCCTACAAATGACAGGACATGATGCCAACAAAAACAAATTTAAACAAAACTACTTCAGTGCTAACAAATACTGGAACTACATAGGTACAGGAATATAAATTATTTACAGTGTTATCATAGTAGCAGAATATTCTGCAACTCACACTGGCACTAAACATTTTACTAAACTAAAATGTCACAAAACATTGTACAAAGCAATATAAACCCCAAAGGAGCTCAGAAACTGTTGGCACTGGCAGTATACAACTTTTGTTTATAGCAACCCCTTCAAGATTAGAGGCAAGTTCACATCCCCATGGACTGGGTAAAAGCATTTTTTGTATAATTTCCTCTGCCCTTCAAGGAGACAGTAAGGTGCAATGGTTTATGACTCTGAGTGCAATCCCAGAGACCTGAGTTTGAATTCCCACAGTCCCCACTTGCATTACTGTATGACGCTGAGCTAGTCACTTAACTTTCTTGTGCTTTGAGGTCACACCTGGACTCAAGCTTCAGCTTAGTGTGTCTCTCCTGGTTAAAATATTTATTGACTATATGTATTTCCTCTAATGTGATGTCATTTCCTGTGCCTGTGATTTAGAAAATGGATGTCTGCAGCTATAAAGGGATGGGAAACTGAATGGGTAAAATTCTGGGCCTAAAAGTGTTAAGGGTTCGGTCAATAGCTTATTTAAAGCAGATTTCCATCGGTAACAATATTGATTAGTTTAACCCTAGATGGACGTTTCCCTTTAAGCTATTTGTTTTCTTCAAAGCTCCTTGTTCTGACAAACAGGCTGAAACTGAATAAAACTTGCATGTCTTTAACAACTGGAAGCACAGTTAGCACCTGTTTAACAGGTGTGATTAACAGTATTAATGCCTGTGAAGCCCATTTGGAGGACAAAGTGTGCATACAACTGAAATGTGGTGTGTATACAAGCACACATTTTTCATTATTAAGTGTATAGGTCTGGGATTGGGACGTCATTTTTGTGCATACACCCGGAATGTGCATGCATCTGAATGGCATACAAGCGGAAGATTTTTTGAACCAGAAGCACCAAGGCTTGTGTGGTGCTAGACTCACTGGTATTATTAGCTAATAAAGCTTTAAAATAATACTCTCAGCATTTATGTTACTGATCTTCATCTTTCTCATGGTGTGAGAATGTGCTGAATTTGTGTCTAAAGTACATGGGCTAGCTGCCGTTAACTTGTACCCATCCGGTTAGTGAGTGTTCATGGTCTGCTTTTGGACTTTCACTGTATATATTATAGTACAGTTAGGGTTCCTGCGAGCATGTAATGTTAAAGGCCAGTTTTTGCAGAACAGTAACTTTATACAGGTGTAACAGATCTGCTTGAAATGTTGCATGCATCTTTGGAAGGAATAGGTCTATTGTTATGCCACATTTAGTTTGAATCCCTTATGTGGTTTCTGAGATACAAAGTGTTGCAAAAAAAAGAGATTTTTAAGTATTTTGCAATTTTTTTTGTCAACCTGTATCTCAGAAATGGCTGCTGCAACAAGGCTGAAAATACAAGGGTAGAAAACTTTGACCTCACAAATGTGCCTTTTGAAGGATTGGTGAAAAAATATAAATCCATTCCAAAGTTATTAACCTTTGTTTTTCCCATTATTTCCTATGGGCAAAAAATAGATGTCCCTGGCAGCATAGGATTCTATGTCGGAGCAACGCTCTGGCATAGGTTTTATGCCAAAGTTTAGTCTGTGTCTGAGCAACTATCTGGTGTAGGATTGTATGCCAAAGAGTACAGGTGCAGGTGGTTACCCCACCCTCAAAATGACTGTGGCACACTGGGGAGTCCACTTACAGTGTCCCCAAATCTGTTTTTTGCCCCTGAAAAAAAGAAAACAGTCCTCCGATGTAATTTTTTTTACTTTGATGCAGAATCCTGCATCCTGTCATTTTTAATGCAGAATCCTGCATAGAAGTGCTTGTTTTCACTGACATAAGGGTGCCCAATCCCCTAGTTATCATTTATACTCCCTCCAATACTGTGGCACACTAGGGAGCCCACCCCCAGTGTACTGAAATAATTACATATTTTTCTGACACCGGGATGCAGACTCCCAGTGTTGGATGCCTCCCTAAGCCCACTTTCATTGCTGATGGGGGTGCCCAATCCCCCTTTTGGCATTCAGTATCACCCCAACTCATGTGACACATTGGGAGCCCACCCCAGTGTGCTCACATTTACTTTTGATTGTCTTGATTTTCCTGTAAATAAAGAAAACCATCCCTGATGTCTTTTTTTAAACCTGTAATAAAGAAAATGGTCCCTCATCATCTCCCCAGTCCCCCTTCCCCAACCCCAACCTCCCACTGAGCACCCACCTCCCTGCACCCCCCTTACCCATACTTACCCCTGGAAGTTGGGAGCAGTGATCTTCTCTGGCCGGGGGCTCATCTGTAATCTTCAAAGCTCAGCTACAAACTGAGGAATCAAGGTAGGCTTGTATTATGGCTCTCATTAGGGTTTTCAACTTATGCTGATATCTC